>CM059583.1:205590000-210923675 GCA_030407085.1 Trichopria drosophilae
AGTGTGAATTTTTATATTATTCAAATCAACTGGTGTAGAATGTGATACCAAAAGTGAATTTTCAGATACGATCTGCAAATAACAAGGACGATTAAGGTTAATTATACATTTAAATTTAATTATAATTTTTGCTATTTAATTTACTTATACTTGGCTTAGATGTAATTATATATCATCTCAAAAAAATACGTGTTATACTTGCAAAAAAAAATCAAATTGCTAGGACCGAAAGCATTGTGTACGTCTACATATCTTACGGTGCAAATAGAGTTTTCGTTTATTAAAATTACAGATATATATTACTTGCTTTAACATTTCATTGTTGCTCCATCTTGAATTATATTTAATTAAGTTTAATTCTATTTTATTTTACCAAAACAAATTAAATAGATTTGTTAACTACAAAGGTCAGGATGGAGGTATTGTGCTCCTATAAGAATTGTAGATATGACTTTTATCGATATCTTGTTATAAGTACATTATAATTCGCAAGTCCTTTTGTCTTGATAATGTATCACAGACTTAAAATAAATTACGGATAAGTAAAGGAGCATCAATAAAACAAAAAAAAAAAGATTTCTGTGGTTGCGGAGGATAACGTGTTGACCTGTAAGAAAATTGCTCTATTGCAAAATAAAATTTATTGTTATGAAACTCTATTTACAGAGGTCAGTAATTATTCCAACGATACAACAAATCTGATGAAATACTAAGACAATTATTACGTTAAATATGTCTGAAAATTAAATTAATGTAATTAAATATTAGTACATTTGGTTTTAAATTTTAATTGTTGACATATAAAATTGTAATCTCAATATTCTTCATTACAACCAAGGATATGCTATTCTAACATATTTAAAGTGTGGTATAGTTGAACAATGCTTTCTAAGGTTTTATTAAAAAATATAGAGCATTCAAAAAGTGTTATTATCATATAATTTCAGGAGTATATGAGAAGTTATATGAAATTTATAACAGAATACAAAAGTTGTCAGTTCAGCTATTGAAAATATGATTGCAAAGCTTTTACTTCACAAGAACTGAAACTAATTTTATTAATATTTAATCGGATTTGTTGCATCATCAGAATAATTACTAACCTCATTTAGCGTGTACAACATAGTTGTGTAGTTGTTCATTTGCCATATAATCATGTACATCTGGATTGGGAACCAATTTTTGCTTCCTAAATCAGATCGTTAATGATAGGACAACCATGACAGGATACTCGTGAGGCTATGCCACGAATAGACAAGTTGCACTATGCGTTGACTTGTCACAGCTTGCTCTATGGCAAATATGACAAAAAATTCTTGAAACTGTCAAAGAGCAAAGGTTTTTTGCATGTGGTTGTTGGCGTACATCCTACTATTTCGAGCTTTGGCATATACATTTTTTTTGTATCATAAACACATACATATTTCAAATATAAGAAGAATTTTCAACTGACCTAAATGTAAAAAGAAAGGCTATATCTGAATAATTTTCTTAGTAACAAATAGAGGTTCGAACAATTATGGAAGTAAGACCGGTGAAATAGAGAGTATATAACCTTTTACAAATCTGACATGCGTAAACTCTACTCGCACTATAAAACACGTCTTTCTGAAATGTGAGTTTCTGCTGCTTGATATTGTAATTTTTTTACAAATATGCACATTTTTTTCAGTATCAAATGCAATTGCGTATAATCCAAATTTTTAAAAAATTGAATCGAGAAAAATTATGAACCAAAATTTTGATTATATTTATTACCTACAAAAATTTTCAATGAGGTCTGAGAACTTATAATAAATACTTATACGATCTTTATAGCTGTGGGAAATATCGAAACAGTTTATAACTTATTTTCACGTGCAATAAGGAGTGCGATGAATCATTCAAGGAGTCATGTATATTAAATCATGTTAAATGATATTGGATTTGAGATTTCAATTTTTTCTTTAACATACTTTTTCAGCAAACGGATCTTGAGTATATTCTAGTTTCCATTTATGTAAAAATTTGGATAATGGTCCAGCTTTCTTAAAAAATTTTTTTTTATTACATCTTCTGACAAGTAAGGAAAAGTATCTTGGTCAATTTCTTCATCTACAATAAAGAATAAAAATAAATATATTGGCTTTCGAATGATTGAATTTTAAAATATTACCCCTGACAGCAAGTCAGCAATTAAGTCCACAATTGCTCCTCTGTCTACAAAGTTTCAGCAAGTTGTCGAACAACAGAGGGGCAAATTGTGGACTTAGTTGCTGACTTGTTATCTGGGACCCAACAAATGAAAAAGAATTGAACGTAATTTTTTTCTAGGTTAGGTTGCTTCCTTCCCTTATAAAATAAATGTGGATTTAAAAAAAATGTACATAATTTAAAATTGGACAAAAACGAGAATTAAAATTCCCTAATTACGTTTCCGTTTGTTAGGTGTTTAACTTAATAAACTATTTATATTTACTGATGCACTAACCTTCGAAATCGGCGTGGTATTTTTCCAAACCCCAGCTCGACAATTTTTGCTTCACCCAATCGTCCATTATTGATTACATGTATTACTCTCTTATATTTATCCAATTCTTATCATTAATATGCGTCTCACGCCTCTCGCATAAAAGTAATTTTCAAATAGTCCACCATGCACAAAGTACAGAAAAAGTATACTACAGCGGACACTCTACAGCGGAAGATTGAGTCACTTTATGCAGGCACGCTTTGTGTCATTTCATATAGTGAGTTATGTTCCCCACCATGATGGTATTGCTGCCACAGCTATACCATCATTGCTGCAACGTGTATTTGGACATTTGGTTACGGCACCCATACATTTTGTTCCTGTAACGATTTTGTTAATCTGGCGGTAGCAAATAAATTATATTTCTATTTCAGCTAAAAGTCTGGTTACTGCACCTTTATGTTCAGGGACCGTAACAAATCCAATAGTTCCCTCAGCCTGTACACGTTTCTAAACATTTATATTGCCGTATGCCACAAATTCTTTTTTCAG
Source organism: Trichopria drosophilae (assembly GCA_030407085.1). Lineage (NCBI taxonomy): Eukaryota > Metazoa > Arthropoda > Insecta > Hymenoptera > Diapriidae > Trichopria > Trichopria drosophilae. Next base: position 205,593,005 of record CM059583.1, read on the forward strand.
TGTACATTCTGTATCAAGGACGCAACAATAGCGATTGCAACGACCATCAAGTCAAGACGCTCACTGTAATGGCTCTCATTTCGTCCGTGATACTCACGATACTTTTTGTCCTGCTCTCTTAAATTCTGCAGTTCAATTTATCCAAGTATAGGTAGAAAAAAATCGTTTTACCGTACAAAGAATCAATCAAACTCCTCGCAATGTTAAGAAGCTGTACTGCGGAAGGAACTCGACTGACATGTAAAGTGTGCAAAACAGACAGCATACATAGTGGGGTATTTTGCGCGATTGCATCAAGAAAATAGCACTTTGCGGTCCTAGGCCGTTAAAATCTTACAGGCGAGGAGCGAACACTGTGTTTTCATACACAGTTCGCAAAGTAGGCACTTTACCGACTGTTTTTAGTCCGTAAAGTACGGAGATTAGTCCGTAAAAAACACTTTACATACTAAAAAGTGTCCTTAAAGTGTCTACTTTACACTACTCAAAAGGGAATTTTATACGTATAGGGACTTTCTCCTTCAATGAAATGCAATGCTCATCATTGCAAATTAGCTGACAATTGGAAATATTAAAAATACCTTTTTTTAATTCTGAGAAAACATTGTTTTTTAATAAGAGAGTTTGATAGAATCTCTAGTAACCTCCGCTAAAATGACATTAAAAGACAATAATTGTACAAGTTATATAGTACACTCTTTTAAAGGCTACAAAACACGATTTAAAAGAGAAAAGGTGGTAACTGGTAAAAGGGAATCTTTCTCAGTATGGAGGGAGGTAAAGGTATCGAACGAATTACAAATCAATTAAAATAAATACTTCTAGCTAATAACGGTTTGAATGAGTAAATACTAAACGTTGTTTTATTTCCAATTTTCAAAATAAATAACAAAATATTTGAGAGCAACCGGGAAACAAATATGTGTATTTACAATCTTCCACTGATAGAATTCTATTATTTATTTTATATTATTCAAAAATCATTTCATTTATCAGGAAGAAACATACAAACACAGTGTTCCTCTACAGCTAGTGTTATAATTTTATTGTATATTCCATTTTGAATATTGGAACGTATATTAAGTACGATATTTATTCCTATTATGATTAGTTTTTCTAAAGACCGTTATTGACGGGAAATGTATTTTTTTTGTTAAAACCGTTTTTTTTTTCATTCAATAAACTACAAAATACCGCAAATTGCTGCCATTATATTTGTATTCAAACTTATCAAGTTTCCTTGTTAATATACGGAACTTTGTCTCGCATATTAATCTTAAAATGAAAATACGTAATCTATAGAATGTCCGAAATACTTTCTATAGTGGGAGTGAAGCTGAATTGTAACATCTTAAATTTTATACTTAACAGTAAGTTATATTATTGAAAACAAAATAATGAAAACAATGTATACAATCAAACTATCGTTTCTATGCAATGTCATCATAACCAACTTTATTTTTATAAAATATCACATTATAATGTGTACTAGCAGTTTACTTAAACATGTTTTGCTATAGTCAACAATATTTGTAAATTCACTAGGATAAAACTATGCAATTGTCAGATCTTTGTAACATAACCTTGACGATTAAGTATACACATAAAAGCTGCTGCCTTCTGTATTAACAGTTAAAATCCGTTAATCTTGCAGCATTTCGTTCACTTCAAAGAATTTATTTTTCATGTTTATAAAAGTTGTTGAATGGAGAAGTCTTTAAATTTCATACTGGAAATCTTTGAAAGATTCAGTAGATTACTTTATACCTCAATGTTTAAAATTGAAAGGAATGACCATGGTGACGTCGGAAATAGATTTTATTATCAGTAATTATAAAAAATGAAGACACAAATTACACATTACATTTCATCATTTTATTGACGATATTCAACAAAGTTTGAGCACCTAACCACGAAATTATTAACATTTAAATAGAAAAATCTGAATTATAATCCTCAATAAGAATAATTTTTCATAATGGGAACGATGCGATTGAAACATCGAGGAAATGTTAAAAAAAGATTGATTACCTTTCTTTATTATTTAAATATACAAATAAATCTTTAATTAAATTTTGTTTAAATAAAATTAGTTCTTTCTGTAGTAATATTACTCCTATTATAACTTGAGGGCTTTCGGGGTTGTTGCGAATTGTACGTTAAATTTAGTAAATTAAAAATGTTTCAATATGGCAGACAAAAATGTTAAAAACGAAACATAGTCAATACTACCTTTTTTATTTGAAACGAATGTGTATCACATAGTTGATCTAAAATGTTCAATTTCCGTATGGGATCTGCTCAGTTAAATTAGTAAAATTGTTATCATATCACTATGGCCACCATTTTCAATTTTATAAATTTGAAATCGGTATCATAATCATCGACCTCTTGCATATGCACTTTCGCCAAAAATGTTAATTCTTTATGATCTCCATACGGAATACGCCATTTTGAATTTCATTAATCTGACATCCGATTCCTACTGTGTGACCTTCAGAGTCTTCTACAGCTCTATGTGCAGTTCAATGCCACGGTCGCCATTTTTAAACTATTAGAAAGGAAGAAATTTTATAATACAAACTACGGCTTGTTTTATCTTTACCACAAACTTCATTTTTAGATAAAAAATTTTAGCACCAATAGCTTCATACGTTTCCGTTTACACAGAGGCTTTTCTAAGCGACATAACAAAATATTTAAATGTTTAAAACATTTTATATACGATGACAGACCTACAGAACATCGCCATGGGGCTGTAAACATGGCAAAAACTATTATCTGCTTATTTGGGAATACTTCGGTACACTGGCAAACCTCGAAGACGTTTCTTACACTATGACAATTCTATTAAACGCACTCTTCTTCTTATTAAATATTTAAGAATTAGATTCGCTTCTGCGATTAGGTCAGGGTAACAGAAAAAAAAACATAAAACTCTTCGATGACTTGCCAAAACGCGAAGATGAATCTATTCTAAAATATTGTATGTAATACAATACTGAAGACGGAATATTTCATACATCATTATTCTAGGGCGTCGTAATCGGTTTTCATTAAAACTTAACCCTTAAAAATTTTACCATCTTAAATTCAACTAAATGTCTTCAAAAACTTTGTAAATAATTAATCTTTCTGAATGAAATTCTTCTTTCACATTTGTTTTTTATCCAACTTTTACAACAAACAAACAAGACTTATTAGTAATTTTTACAAGTTCTTGCATTATCAAACTACTAGAAAATAAACTAACAGCGACCTTAAAAACGTCACCGCATACAAGGCTGCCCAAGGGGATACTTGGTTTCCGCCCTCAAGATGAAACCGCCGAAACTGATTTTCGATTTTCTAAGGCTAATGAATCGAAGAAATCGTTGTTAAATTCGCGTATTTCACATAGGAAAATGAAGAAATCTAAGTAGTAATAGCCCGCACCATGTACTCTTCGCTGTAATTGACTGTTACTACTGAGAGTACTGCATTTTCTTATCCGCAACTTCAGCAGCGATTCTTGTTAGTTTCCCATTTGATAAAACAATTGAAAGGTATTGTTATGCTCTGATCGAATTTATCAATTTCAGAGGTTCCATCTCCAAATCCGCTGAATCCTTTCATGTATTTTTTAGTTATCTTCCGAAACATTGCAATTAATATTCCGGAAAATAAACAATTGGATCTTATTAGGCATTTGTGTTCTTGGGTTAGAAAGCAAAAAGAGTAATACGAATTTAACTAAGATATAAATTATGCAAATTTAAAGAAACGGAGATGGTAAGGTGTCAATTGTAATTCGAAAAAAAGTAAGGCAATTAGAAAAATGTAACTGCTTCGCGTCGTAAAAGTATCAGTTGGGATACTTTTACGACACTTCAGATGACATATGAATATCTTTTACGTAAGAAGTACTTAGGTCTTTGAACCGCACTACCTGAGAAAAAATGCTTCCCTCTCGCGTTTCAAGTGGAAGAATAGGGAAGTACGAGGAGCAGAACCTCCAAAGGGTGTGGCAGTGTAGCGCCCCAGTCTCTTTAAAGATGGCTTTAAAGATATCGGCAGCGGTGAAATCAACCTCGTAAAATGGGAAAGAACAATCTCGTCGGAAGTTGATGGCCTGGGGTATAACATATAAGCTTCCATCTCCGTATATACTCGACGAAAAGGATTTACGTATAGGCTAAGGGCAAGTCGTTGAAATGAGCACGCAGTTATACGCACGTTATTGGGACTTGAACGACCCTGCACGTATATGCCGGAGAACCCGGAACCGGGTCACTAGGTACATATACAGGTTCGCGCACCAACGAACGCGATCCTTGGCGAAACCTCAAACCCCCCAGCCACCCCAGAACCGGCGATATATACTCATAAACGTGGATTTTTAAAAAAGTTTCGATACGTTCGAAGATAGAAGCCGATTAAGACTTCTCCTAATATAAACGTTTTGGAACAACAAAAATGCGAAACGTGCGTGAAGTTTAAAATCGGGATGTAACGCAATAAAAATGATACATGTGTAATATGCCGAAATAATGCACAAAATCGTCTAATGGAGTATAATTAGATGCAATCATGCTCGTAATTATATGAGATATTAGGTGCAATTAAACGTATGCGAATGACTGCGTGGCGCGCGCCCCTACATTAATAACAATTCTCGAGCATGCGCAATTTCAAGGGTCGTTTCGTGAATGATTATATATAAACGAATATATATCATTACTTGCGCGGCCAGCTACGCAAGCACGCGTGTAATTACGATTATGTACGTAGATATACATTATGCATAAATTATTTCTTGCACATATGTATTACTTTAGTTCTGCATTTCCCTTATGTCGGCGAGTGCATTATTGAGTTGGAATGTGTACATAACATAGCTATTCAAGTGATTTTTCAGTGTCAAACTGTTTCGAATTTAACTCGAAATACACGTAATTTAACATTGTGTAATCGTTATACTATATTGTTATACTAAGCAAAGTTAAGACCGAAGCTCGATATATACTGAACGCATTAGAAGTACATTTTATGGTTTTCACAAATATTTTTACGATATTTAAATGCCCGGTTTTAAAATTGTTACTCCTATGCTAATTCAACGACAATAAATCCTCTCTAACGGATCATGATAAAAGTTCCGTGATGGATAATAACAAACATCATCGAAATTATTGAATAATCATGAGATGCTGAATGAAGAACCACCTGTCATCATGTCGCTCCACAACCGACATTATCTCTGAAGGTCATCCACTATCAAGGGCTGTTATCATCATCCAGATATTGTCTGGCTACGTGACATTCATCAACATCCTTATGCTACATCATGCGAAATCTCAAGCTGTCAATCATCAATCATCAAATGTCAAGATCGTTCATCACTATGGTCCATTCTATATTCATCACTAGTTTCTCTGCATTTTAAAAAATAATCCTTATTGATGATTTATCGTTGTATCATCCGTTTAACGATTCTTTGTAAAATGAAGACATTTGCTATTTATAAATGCTTGTAAAACAATAAATTATTACAACTTAGTAATACATTAATTTTTATACTAGAAAAACGAAAATTTACTAAAATTTAAAGAATTCTATTTGATAAAATTAATCCATTTAACCCATTAACGCCCAAGTGGACATAAATTTCACAAAAATTTTCTGAATATTTCTTGTGATTAAAAACCAATTCAATAAATTTGAGATAAAATATTCTCGACGCTAAATTGATCGCTCTTTCAGATTCTGTTATAAAATCCTGTCAACAATAAACGTATAAAAAGTTAGAAACAAAAATTCACAAAAAAACACGATTTTTTCCTTTACAAACATTTTTTCATCAATATTTTCATGACAAACAAGACACATCAAGTATCTTAAAAATAAAACAGCGTTTTTAATTCTCTACTGCCATATTGGATTCGGAATTTGGGATTTTGAAAAATAACGTGATTTTCATAACCATCGATAAAAACAATACCATATATCAATTTGCCTAAAAATAAAAAAAAAATGTAATTTTAGGCCGCCAGATTGGATGGCCATTTTAAATTGTTTAAAATGACGTGAAATTAATACTCGGAGACTCCAAAAATTTATGGGTGCTAAGTGTTATCAAGATCGGATATTTTTTAAAGCTCATATTTTACAAAAAAAATTAGCTTCAGTCGCCATTTTGGAGCCGCCATCTTTAATTTTCCCATATGTTATTACGAATATTTATAGCTGAGGTATTAAAAACATGATGTTGTAATGCTTTAATCTAATGACTTGTCTTGTTTGACATGAAAATAATGATTAAAACAGTTTTGTGAGGGATAAAATCACGTTTTTTGTAAATAACTGCTCATAACTTTTTACACTTTTATTGTAGACAAATTTTGGCAGAGGAATCTGAAAGAGTGATCAATTTTACGTCGAGAATGTTTTATCTAAAATTTTTTGAATTGGGTTTTAATGGCAAGAAATATTCCGTAAATCTTGGTGAAATTTGTATCCTCTTGTGCGTTAATGGGTTAATTACCAAACAAAAAATTAAAAACCTTGAGAACGTGATGGATCAACTGAAAATATTCAAGTCAATGTCAGTCATTGATAAAGAAAATAATTTTAATATAAAAATTCAAATGAAATCTTGAATCGCATTTCCTGAACATTCGTGTTGTTGGACCGGCCTCCAAGATATTTCCAGAACTACTTGATGAATTAATTTAATTTTGTTTTATTTTTAGTAAATAACATTTAAGGATGCTCAAACTTAAATTCGAATGATATTTGCCATTTTTCAATATTTTTAGAGCACTTTCACTAAAAAGCTGACGAACGGTACTAAAAATTCACATATTCACCATTTCTGCAATTTTCGATTTTTCAATATCGACATAGGATCGAGCATCAGTATATTTCATATAATTTCTAAATCTTTGTCGTTTTTCATTTCAAATGATATGAACATGCTGTAAGCCCATGGATGTACCTTTTCTTTTTTTAATTTATTTTTACGTTTAACGGAGTGCGGTATCATTTCCTAATAAATTTTTTTATGTGCCAACAAATTATTTTTGAACACTTTGAGATGCGTCAATAAACAGCAGTAAAAACAACAAACGCTCAGTCGTTGTCTTCTACGAAAAAAAAAGAAGAAAACGTCGCGCTTTTTTGTAGCTAGAGAGAACTACCCCTAAAAAATGGACGTGCATTGAAAAGTCCAACAAAACTCATTTGGATTCAGCGGGAAAAGTATATTCATATCACTGACAAGTTTTGTATTCCAAAGTTTCGTTGTTATTAAATTGGTATTATGCCTCATATGATACTATGTTGACTTTTAGGTTTAATGTTTGTAAGACTTTATTTGTTGTTTTTTTTTTGCATCATAATATGTACTATACGTTTATTAACTGTATACAGAAAAAATAATTTAGCCCAGATTACTAAACGGGTATTTGTCCAGTGGAAATGAAGTATTTATTTACAAAATCAATGTCAGATTAAGTACATTTTAGTCAGTTTAAGTAAATGCAGATTGAAAATGACTGATATTTAATTCCCCCTTAGCAACTACACGTTTAGTTGTCTGAACTAAATTTTTTTTTCAGTGTATTTTTAGATTTTCCAACACAATGATGCAGTAAGAGAGAAAGAACTGAAAATCCAAACTACAAAGACTCACTAGTATACGTGCAATGAAAGTATAAGGGAAGTGTGATTGTGCTTTCATTTAAATTGCAATCACGGGAAGACCATAGGTATTATGACAAGGAACGTTTAATACGAGAATAGCAACGATATGCACATAAATTGCTAGCGATTACGCAAGACTCGGAATCCATAAACCGTTATAATGATCTTTCACGAGATCAAGGTTTCGAGGTGAGTTCCGCATGCCGGCAATAATCTAACCACCCGCAAATATAGTGCCCAATGTATACACATGAACTGCAAGAGCTTACGATAAATTGCCGGAACAATGAACCACATACTGCGGTTTCTCCGGCGCGTTTAAACAATCACAACTTTTAAACGCATATTCAATTATTACAATTATTCGTATATTAACCTTTTATGGCTTTATATTATACGGGTCAAGTGGGGTAAACATTTTTTAAAGAGTTCTCATAAAACTTGATATTTAGATTTTCACTCCATTCCAAAATTAATAATGTTGCTAAATACATTTTCAGATTTACTCGCAACAAACAGGAACCAGTTCCAAAATATTACATCGCTGTAGAAGTGCGCGAGGGAGAAATAAACCACATAAAAGTGACAAATTCGTAGTTAGACACTCGCGATTAATCCATTAAGTCCTGAATGTCGTCAAATCTCTACGAATTTTCATCCAATTTTTTATACGCTACCTCTGCGAAAAAAAAATTAGATACATGATCTCAGAATTCATCTAAAACCAACACGGAGAAAAATAATCAGCAAAATCAGCCGAAAAATCCGCAGATTCTACCAGTTTTATCCTATAGGGACAGCTGTCGGAATTCCGTTAGGGATAGCCGATAATTTCAGCTAAATTTACTGAAAAAGTCCGCAAATTTAACGGAACAAATCTGCTAATGTAGCGGAAATTTAGAGCTAAGCGCGAATTGAGTAGGGTTAAGGCTACATTAGCGGAATCAAAATGCTAAAATTGCATATATTTTCGGCAATTCCAGCCTAAAATTTTAGCTGATTTGAATCAGCTAATCCAGCGGAGTCATTTTTCTCCGTGAACGCATAAAAAGTTATAAATGATTAATTGCAAAAAGATGCCATTTTTTTAACTAAAAAAATTTTTTGATCTAAAATTTCTATATGACATCGGTCCGGTTATGTATGTCCGGAATAATACGGCGGTTCTCAAAATGGAGTCCGAAATGATCTTCAAGGCGCTCTGACTGTAAGCGATTAACCTAATCAAAAAAATGAGAAGAATGAAAAGTTTTTAGAATTTATCAAGGAATACATTGGAATTTTTGGTGACATTTTTAAAAAAAGTTTGTATTACATTTATTTGCAATGTGTCATGTGAAAAGTTTAGGATTTTTTTGGCTCGAAAAGTATCAATTTATGGAAAAAATGACAAAGAATAAAAAACACTTAAAATACACCAGAGAATATACCAGGATTTTTCGTAAATCTTTTAAATTTTTCAAGAAATTCTAATACAAGATTTTTCAAAAAAGGCACCAAAAAATGTGAAAAAATTCCAGTGTATTCCTTGATGAATTCTAAGAACTTTCATTTTTGGATCAGTTCATCGGTTTACAGCCAGAGCGCCTTGAAGATTTTCAAAAAAGTTTCATTTCGGACGCCATTTTGAGAACCGCCATATTGAATTTTTTTATTCCGGACCATACGTAGCTTCAAGTTTAGGGCTCGAAAATGCTTTTCTGTAATATAGAAATTTTAGATCTGAAAATTTTCTTAGTCGAAAAATTGGAATTTTTTTGCAATAAATTACTTATAACTTTTTAAGCATTGGTTTTATACAAATTCTGAAGCAATATTATGAAAGAGTATGAAATTTGACATCGCATACCATGTATCTAAACTTTGTTTGGCATAGGTAACGTACAAAAAAAAACTGGATGAAAATGCGGGATAAGATTAGTTTTGGGGCTATTAGAAATATTGCAACAGAATTTTTCACAAACATAGTTTCGATTATACTAGACACTCTTGGACGTATAGTTTTTTTATCTAAACTAACCAACAGTCATCGGAATCGAGGTTGAAAATTAAATCCGAGCCAAGTGTTTATAATTCCGAATAACTATAAAATTATCGAATATCATAACAAACTTTTAAATATAGTAATAATAAATTATGTAATTATTTGAATATCCCAACGATCTCCTCGCGTTTTATTGTCGAAATGATAGAAATGATAATCTTCACGATCTTCAGCGCCGTCAGATGGAGGAGTCTTTACGATCGGTTTTACTTGCATTTAATAACGGTTATAATAATCAAACTCTCCTGTCACGTTTAGAGAAGTGTCGATTATTCTGCAGGGAGTTTGGTTTGATTATGGTTACTTTTCTTCTGTGTCTAGGCATTCTAAACTTGCCAATTCTTCAGTTTGCTGCATTATTATTGTATGTCAACAAATTTCATACAAATGTCAATAATTAATTTTCTATAACGATTAACAAAAATGTGTTGTTAACACATAAGCAATTTGGATATATACACCATCCAGTTTTATAACAATATTTTCAATTTTCGTAAACGAAGTAATATGAAAGCATGCTCTCGAAAGTTACAAAAGAGAACATATTTGTCGTACAAAAGTATATAAATTTTAATCATAGATTTTAGTAACTTGAAGAGTTGTATACCTTATTACAATTTCATATCTATTTCGCTACCTCTTTTGCAATTTCACATTTTGTTATTGCTACTTATGATATAAAACTTGTGTATAAATATTTACTAATATGTGTAGATATACTTCGGAGTTTTCAAAATCGTTGGTACGAATTTAGAATAGAATGAAAAGTTTTTATTGTGGAGTAACTGTTACTAACTAATAATAAATCAATAAGGTTTATTACGGCTATAACTTGAATCTTGAATCATAAATTAGTTTGTTATTAATAATTCCAGATGGTTGCCTTGATACTTTAAATAAGATATTTTTATATACATATAGAGATTTTAAGGTATATAAACATTCACACTTTCAGTTATGTTCTGACTAAAATATAAATTGATACGCCATAAATTAATACATTAATCTAGCTCTTGTTAAAAATTACTGAAAGTAAATAAATCAACAATAAAAGTGAATATGTGGGAAAAATGAGGCAAATGCCATGCAACGTGAAGAAGAATGTTCGTTAAATTATACTGTGTTTCAAAAAAAGTTTGAGGTTTGTTTGTTTCAAAATTCATGTATTTATTGATTGTTTAGGTCACAGTAAATAAGATAAGCACTTTTCAAAGCACACTAAAAACAAAATCAGCGGAATATAAAGTTTCTGCAAGGGCTGAAATGAAAGATCAAAGCGTAAACTTTTCGACCAAAAAATGAAAGGTAGTCATTGCCAGTGGTGGTGGAACTTAATATACTACCCAACTATTAATTGTAGAAAAATTTGCTGGGGTTGCGAGAACTTATGAAAAACCGTTCTCTGTGATAAGAAACTAGTCACTTCAGTGTTTTTTGGATTCTCGACTAAGAATCAACAGCTGAATTTAACAAATTCAATTTTGCGGGGTCAATATGTGAGACTAAATTTTAAATATTAAATTCGATTGAAACTTTACACTCGATGATTTTTGAAGTTTCTCATCTCGAATCTGGAATCATTTCGGCCAATTTTATATTTCCAAAAAGGAGGCTCCAACTTTTGAGGCGCCAAAATTTAAAAAAAGTTAATTCGTTCGATATTCGTGATTAAAAGGTTTTCATTACAGTTCCTCTGGGGAACCTTAAAGGGGGTGCAAGAAGTATTATCATAGTTAGCAACCCAAAAATATTGGAATGACTACTCAAAAAACAATGTGATCACGGAAAACTGTTTTCAGTCAGTTCGCGTAACTAATTTTTAATACGATGAAAAGGTGATTGGTAAATTAAGTTTTTTTATTATCGAAAACCAGATATTAAGCCTGCATTTCAGCCCTATTAGAAATGTTACATTTTGTTTTTTTTAATTACTTAAAAAGAATATTGAAATAAGCAAACCTGGATCTTTTTTTCGTAACAGAGTGTTATTATTGAGAATCTGTTTTTGACATTGTAGTAAGCATTATAAATCTTAACTTACATATCTCTCTGTGTACTTCACGATAAAATACACAAAACCTAGTAATATATAATATTACTCATAGTAGTTACATACAAGCCAACTACTACAACTATACACAGTTCTACATACCATTTTAGAAATATTAGATATTATTTGTAGTATTATTATTAAACAATAATAAATAACTACTTCGTTTAATATAAAACTTTTTAATATTTGCTTTTGTATTTCTTACAGTATTCTGCCTCATTTCCACCGATTTTCTACGTTTCAGTAATGGAAAACTATGATATTATACAGATAAAAGTTATTAATAGATTTTTCATATATTATGTATTCTATGCTGACCAACCATCATCATTTGCAGTCATTTTTTTATTGATTGTTTATTTTACACTGAATACCAAACCAGCCATTATTACAAATTCAATTTATATATTGTGTATATATGATTAAAACAGTACATGAAGGGGGTACATATTTACTAATGCATCATGAAACAGAGTTATAAAGGCACCTAATGCAGTTCTTATCGAATATAATCCATGATTATTTATGGGCGGTCATCGCTATCATTCATCATCTCCCACCACCTATCATTATAATAATATTATTATTATATCATAGTATTTTATGCTTTTCGATACATTTTGTATTTTAAACATTACCGTGGTAAAATTCAGCTAAAGTTTGAAGATTCCCAGAAATCATTGTGAATTCTCTGTCTACCCATTTTGCGATTGAGCTTCTCGCTAGAATTCGAAAAGTTTGGTATCCCAAGTTAATTAAATTAATTTGGCTAACAGCAGCCTAATTAACAGCCGCCCTGTCGCTCTGATCAAAGTCAAGCTAACGACTAAAAATAGTTAAATTTTAATACAAACATTTTAATGCAAATTGATAAAGTAATAATAAATCGATGATATAAATGGCAAATCGGAGTTAATGAATTATATTGCACTAAATCATTAAAGAATGATTCTTCAGTAATTTAATACTAATTTAATTTTGATTTTTAAAGTCAAAATCATATAGCATTACAGAGAATTAAACATTATTATTGATTATTAAAAATTGTCAATTGCACTTTCAAGAGGCGTAGTACATAATACAATGTTCTTTATTCAGATATATATGAAGCATATTTATTATGTTGACTAGGGTTCCAGAACAGACCTGCCATTATGATAATATTTTATATTATTTTAGTAAATCTTTCTATGCAGGTAGGAAATATGACTATAAAAAATATGAATATTTACTCAAATAATAAGAAATATTAACATTAATGCAGATCTGCTCTGGAGGTCCTAGTCAGTGCGAGAAATACGTCAACTAAAATATGTAGAGATGTCTCAAAATTATATATTGAATTAAATGAAATATCAACGTTTTAATTTATCACCAACAAAATTGTAAAATTAGTTCATATATAGGCAATACTCAACTTTTGAAAATTCCACCTTCTTTTGCATTTTCTTTGACAGTTTTTAAATGCTTACAAAATAGGACAAAATTGCGTCTTTTTGACCTTTCCTTCGGATCAGATAACTAAAAGATAAAAGAATTTATGGTAAATGGAGACTAAAGCAGAAGTAATTGGAAAGTCGAATTTTTGTAATACAAAGTATTTTTTCTATTAGTTCGTAAGTCCAAACTTGGTAAACTGGGCGAATTAGGTCAAAAATTGATAATATTTAAGTCATTTTCTTCTTGTTTAGACCTAATTCTGGCTTTACCCTTGCACGTTTTATTTTATGTATTTTTATTTTATATCCAAGTGCAACACTGATATTTTTTGGTCGAAAAGAGATAAATTTCACTTAATTAGGGTATTTCAACTTTTACTTGGCTGAAACCACTCCTCTTGGTGTTTGTGATACTCATTTCTGCACTTGTATTTATATATATTCGAGTATATTTATAATTATTGGATATAAATGAGCTTATATATTGAAATTACTTGCTTGTACTTTAATAACTCATTTACTACATTAATTTGATATTATATGTAGTGATTGAAAGATATTACGTATCATAAATCAAGAAGCCTATTCAGAAATTACAATAATTCTTATTTGAATCTTAAACATTTTCAAGTTTCAACAGTTCCCTTTACAATGCTATTCATGCAAAACTTATTTCGCAGACTAATAGTACCCATGACTTTGAAGCAGTGAATTCATCACGCTTTTAAAATGCAAAGCAACGCAAAGATAATGTATTTCTAATATATTAGTTTGTAAACTTGTACAATTAGTTCAGAATTTAAGATAAAATTTCGACAATTTCGAATACCTACTGATTACATATTATTTCATTTCAATCAGAATGCAGAAATTAAACTGCGACAGTGCATTTTCAATAATCGCATGATCCGGCCATCTTGTAAAGAGCATTTGGTTGCGGGAATCTCTTCCAACTAGGCTCCTAGTATAAATTACACGTTTCAAATTTCAAACTAGAACTCCGCAGGAAATCGTTTGCTATAGATATAAACTTGATATTATGGAACGGTCTATTGGAATATCTACTTTGGTTCGCTTCTATAGTCTCAATTTTAAGAGCGATTAATTCGACTACCTTACCCGCAAATCAGCTTATATAGCAATGCGCTCATCGAAAGTGGAAATGAAGTGTGATAATTTTGTTCGATAAAAAACGGTGGAACACTTCGTCTATTAATGTCGGTAACATTCGATGATGTTATCAATTTATCACAAACATACATAAGTGTTCCGCAAGGTTAGAAACGCCAAAATATATAAAGCAATATTGCGAAAGTCCGATTTCTTAAGTGTGTCAATTGCAGCCACCTTAAAAGATAGCTCCTTTCTAAACAATTATTTCGGCTATGTTCAGAATTTTTATCTGTTCAACAGTTATTAGATTCAAAATTAGAACAGTTGCATTTCAAGAGTCATCTACTATTTGCATATGGTCACGAATCTACCTTTCAAAAAGGCAATAACAGTCCCATATTACCATTTAATGTTTTCATTCCTCTTTATGGGTCCCAACCACTTTGCAGTTTATGGGTTGCATCAAATGATAACTTTATTGGAAAATCGAATGAAGTGTTTCGGCGACATTTGAAACTATTTTATTGGAAGTGATATACTCTTCCAAACTTTTTATAAACTCTGTGCACATTTGCATCTGGATTCCAAACAAAATGGTACATAAAGACAAAGACTTTGTTCTTAAGGATTTCTTAACCATTTTGTCCAATGTATATTTCTATATGGGAAAGAAATGCAACTTTGATACCGGAAATTACGAGCTTTAGAGTAGTGACCCCTGCGTTGGAATATGCAAAGCCGCCTCATAAATAAAGTATTGGTTAACCTACAACAAAAGGGCCCCTCGGGTATCGGGTGCTGCCTTCTGGTTTTGTCCATATTGCATGCTACCGCCACACGTTATAGATCAATGACTTGCACAATTCACGCATCGCTATTCGAATCACGGAACCTGGGATATTGCACCCTAGCCAGTAAACAATATCGCCTCAAAGACGGTATTCATGCATATTTTATTCTTGGAGAATCAAAATTACCCTGCCGTTTTGTTCGGATTATATGGAATATTTGATTCTTGCAGATCAAATGACGTTGATAATTCTTCAGTTGTAGATAGAAATATGACTGTGTTGCAATGCTTAACCTTTAAGGTTAATACTTCCAGTCATATATTTCCGCCCGTAATTTCTGTGGGTTCTTTGTGATAATTCAGATTTGGTTATATGGTACTAATACTAAAAAACTGTTCTTATACTCATTAAGTGATGTATGTGAATCTTTTGCTATGTATACATTACAATTATTATTAAATAAACAATGTCGAAAATTTCTGTCTCATACTCTGAGCGCAAAAATGCTATTTTGCTCCCTATATTGCGGGAGCAAATTAGCGCATGCTCTCCCTAGGGAGCAAAATGAATATAGCCAGGAACAAGATAAGTTAATCTCACTCTATTCCCAAAATACTAATTTGCTAGCTATATCGCGGGAACAAAATAGCACGCTCTCGTATGAGAAAATAATATGTGCAACAAAGGAAAGCAGGTGTTTGCAGTCTCGTTCGAATTGCCTACCTCGCTTCGTTCGGGCGTCAAACTCGCTCTCGGCAGCAAACACCTATTTTTCTCCCTAGTTACACAATGTACTATTTACCCTAAAGTAAATCATTCAACCCTGAAGTCCCTAGGGTGTAAAACACTTTTTGAATCATGCTTTCGGATTTTACGGTTAACAATGTCTAGCGTGCGTATTCGTAAAAATTGCTGTACTAATTGTTATCTATACTTAATTACTTTATTTTATTTTGTCTGCAGTAATCGCATTTGAATTTCTGATTAAAAAAATGAAAACTTCGAATCATGCAAGACATCAAAATAGCGACTAAAAAAACATTCTCATACTAAAATATTGATATATTCTTATTTTTCAAAAAGCATATAAAAAATTTCGAAGGAGAATTTTTACCTTCTTAATGAACTTCTTCTCTAAAAACTGTTTCCATTATTTTTTTCCAAGAGATTGTTTATTTAAAATTTTATGCAGAATACAGAATGATTTTTTCTATAAAAAAAACATTTTATTTTATTCTGTAAATTTTACATTTTTTGCTTGTGGTCTAGCATGTTGTATCTGCCAACTTGCAAATCGTTATTTTCACCTCAATTTTTATATTAACGATTTCAGAAACATAAGAATAGGAAAAGACCACATTAATATCATTTCCAATGTAATTTCATGCCGGGAAAAGTTAATTGGTACAATTTTGATAATAATTTCGGAGTTTCTTAATTATTTTTTTCGGTAATAAACTAGACAGTAATGAATTAGACAGTAATGTATAAATTTTCAATTGGAAACAAATAACTTCAACAATTAAGCCTTATTATTGTTTATTGGAGTGCACGTGAAAAAACGAATTTCAAAAATTCGAAACATTGAAAAATTGACATTGTTGTTTTCATGAATAGCTTTACGACTCATTGGCTTTTTGATAGTTATCGTTTTTTGAGTGTCGGCTTTTTAAATGTCGATTTTCAATGTTTTGGATTCTTGAAATTCGGTTTTTTGACATGTGCCCGTTTATTGCCGTTGATATTACATTAGGATTTGCACCAAAAATACATGAAGTTTCTGTTAATTGGTACTAATGTTTGATAAACTTACTAAATCCGAATTAAAAATAAATATTAATTTAAAGTCAATAATAGGTTAGTGTTAATTAGTAAAGTTTTCATCTACACTTAGTACAAAATTACTATTATATTAATAAAATTATACTGCTTGAAAAATTATTTCTACTGGACTAAGATTAAAAAATCATATGTAACTGATGAACGTAATCGAACTCTACTCCTTAATTAAATTAAATAAATAATCACCACAAACACAAATTATGCATGACATTCGGTAAATAGTCAACAATTATTTTAAAGTTTACATTTTTTTTTATATGGAATAATTAATTAAGTTGAATTTTTCGTAGAATTGAGCGTAATCGACATTCTTTCCTTTATAACGCAAGAATCATTAAAATACCGTTTCAGATCAATTCAGGTCCGCACTATTGATTTGGCTCAATTTGAATACCATCAGTGTTGAACTACACGTCTTAAAGGTAGACATAGAATATAAAAGAGAATGTCAAACAAATATTGCCCAAAACGAATTCTGCCTTTAAATGTCTCAACAGCAATAAAAATACTTGACTACCTAAAAAAAAAGTCTTAAAAATTTAAAAATTAAAAAAATGTTAGAATTAAAATAGCTTAAGGTTATTCAATGTGTACGGCATTACCTTATCTAGCTAGGTTTGTTTTAGTTACGTCTTCTTCATTGTTCATAAATTAACACCTATTTCATCAGTGTATACATTACCGACTGCATTTTCGTCCTAAATTACACTTTTGCTAAGTTATTAGAGCTTAGTTTTTAGAGTTAATACGAAATATTATTTACACCATAAGTCTGATCGAAGTATTGAAATTGGTCAGTTCCCGGCAAAAAATTACTCTACATCTAATAATCTGTGAATATTTAGTAACAGGATTTCGATGAATTATTTCAGTTTTGTTAAATTCGGTTCGTCATATTGGATCTGTGAATTTCAAGTTTCACAATAAGTTGTCAAAATCATCTTCAACGATACCTGAAACCCAGCAATAACATATTTGATGTTTTCTTAGAAAACTAAATACCTTACTATTAGACCTCCCTGGCAAATAGAAGTATTTCATTTTTCATTCATATATAAGAAATGTAACGCATGCATGTACTTGGTAACATGAATCATTATTTTATTAGATTGAGATACTTCGATTTCATCACCCAAAAAACATATGTTGTTACAGATTTAATCTCGCGTTGGTAAGATGTTATATATCCTGTGTGCGCTTATTATTTATTTATATTTCTATTTTTATACAAAATGTTTGCCATACATGAGAATTCTTAGAAATGTGAAAAGTGCAACCTATCCAAAAAGTAATAATTAATTTGTGTCATTAATTCAACATTATGATTTTTCCCTACCTTTTTAAATTCTACTATTAAACCTATCGTGCGCTTTTATCCATTTGATTTATACTTTACCCTTTGATTAATTGGGTCAACTTCCGTAAAATACATGTAGATATGCACGACACAAGAAATTAGCATACGTCGCCGTTGATACGATGCGGCACCGTATAACAGGCAATACGCAGCGATTCCGTATGACAGTCAAGAGTAATTTGCATGATGTCTATACAGCTACTTAAATACGTGAACGTAGATCATTAGCATGCTACAATGGCTTTATATAAGGCAAAAGGGATGAGAACATTTATATTAACTCCATTTGTGTAGTGCAAAGCGTGCAAATGTACATACACGCATTTTCCACCTGACAATACGTCCATTTATATAGATCATTATCTTAAGCGTATGACAAAATCTCTCGTTGCAAAAAGAATTCGTAATAAATTCACTTTTCTGTTCACTCCTTAATATACAAGTGTAAAATTCATATACAATAATTATTTTTTAATTTTCAAAAAAATTGGGGACAAGCTACTTCCCATACAGCACAGACATTGCAAATATATAACAGTTACGTTGCAGGAATGTAAAAATGTCCGACTTCATAACCGTTATATATCGGTAACGAATTTGGTATGTAACAAAACATTTTGTGCTGTCTGGGTTATTTCGCAGTTTTTTTTCAAAAATCCACTCGTAACGACTACCAATCGCTGTAACAAGAAAGAAATGAGTAAGTAATTATTGAAAAAAATAATCATAAAAGTTTTGTCGTGCATTAACTTTGCCTACCGACTTTCTTTCGAATTCTGTAACGCGCGCAATGTTTAATGAAAACCATCAAACAAGATATCAGAATACTCACTTTTTGAAAAAAACTAAGCGACTTAATAATAAAATGTAATAATGAATCAAGTAAATACGGTTACCAAATCGCACTCAAAGACGAGATTTGAAACTAAATAAATCGGAAATTCAGAATTCGTCGGAAATTCTTCAAAGGATAACTTTATGAAGAGAAGTAAACTTTATTAACGAAGAAGAAAAAATGTTAGGTTATGCAAATGTCGCAGTACGTCTTCATGAATTTCTTTGAAATGAAATTAGATAAAAAACTGCTAAAGTATAGGTTTCAAATTATATAATTTCATTTACATCAAAGTTTATGATTTTGCATTTGCTTAAATTAGGATATGATTTTACCCATGACGAATACGAATAAAGTATTAGAGAAAATGGGTTTAATTCGTAATAAACTAAAATTATAAAAATAGTTAATAATACAGATGATTTCTTAAAAGGCCTATGCCAAAGTAGCCACAGCTCCTATTCTATTTGATAAATTAAAGTATGTCTGCCATTCCAAAAGAAAATTTTCCACCGAGTTTCAAACCACTATATGTTTAATTCATCAAGTGTCATTAATCATGGTCAAACAACAGAAAAAAATTTTAAAAATGAGACACAAATAAACAGATTTCTCTGATCATTGAATGCGGTATATTCGGCGTATATTACAATTTTGGTTTTTCATTTTCAATAGCAAAATATACACGTGGAATTTCCATTTTGGTTAAGGATGTTCTTTTAAAATTTGCAAATAATCCAATTCTTCATAATGCGGTCAAAATATATAATTTTCTAATGTGTTTAGAATTTTTTAATGGGTTTAGAATTTTCCGTACATATCATTTATATAAATGAAATATTTTATCATATATAATAAATCAGATTTTGATAACATTGTCCCAACTTTCGGTTTACAGTACACCGAAGGATTTACAGAAACATTTAAAAGAGAGAATTAAAAAATTACAATTTTGGTACTGTCGGCGTACCTATAATAAATAAAAACCCATGTGGATTAAAACCTAAGATCGATTGCCACCATCAAAACAAAATTCCATGTGAACACTGCAACACAGTTGATATAGGTGAAACTAGCTGTTTGCATGAAAAAGGGTATTAATGAGCATTAAAAAAACATAGAACTTGATCCTGTACATCACGCTGGTCTCACAAAACATCTCATTGAAATAGGCCATGGTTTTAGAATTTGATAAAAGATTTTAGCAAAAAAACAAAATTTAATAAAGAGATTAGAACGTTAGAATTATTATATACTAATTCACAAACATTCAGTCAAGTTTCGATTTGAAATGTCCAATTATATTGTGATAATAAAACAATTAAATTAATTTTACATTATCAATCCTTTAAATCGAAAACAAAAAATTTGTTTGACCAGGGTTAGCTTTATTATACTTGTTTGTTCCCGTCGTAGATGTCTAATTTTCGTGTTGCCCCCTTTTCTTTTTTTTTCTTTACATTATTTTTCATTAGTAAAACACCGTTTAGCCTTTTAATTTTTTATATTATGGCCTATTTTAAAATTTCGTTTAGTGACCTATTTCTGCGAACTAATGATTAATCTCTTTCAATATGCTCGCTTCTTATATTTAACTTCTCACTCGCCTAACATCGAATGAGAATGAAATTTCGCTGTTCTTTATGTTATAGATTTTTACAACAGTTAGTTATGAATAGTTAGTTCAATAACAAATATTTAACGATGTTTCTTCAAACATAACCTGTCAGTAAAATATATAGAATTTTTTTATTGTATTATTATTTATTTTTCAATTATTAAAATCTTGGCTTTTTCTTAAAAGAAAGTTTTCTCTGCTGTTTCTAAATTAATATATTTTTTCGTTTTGTCCTGGTTTTAGTAGTTCTTAATTAATGTAATAATATTTGTACTACAGCATTGTACATTCTAATGGGTGACTGACGAAGGTGGTAGATTCATCTACCGAAACGTATCATTTTTTAAATAATCAAATATTTTTAACCGCATTGCGAGGAAATTTGATTTTTTATAAATTGTACATATTGACATAAAATAACATAAATTTCTATTCTTCTTTTATAATATGGATTTTTTTAAATTTTATTAAATTGTTAGGTTGTGCTCCAATGTGAAAATGATTAAAAACTTCTGAAAAACACATTTAATTCCTTACATTTGACATGGTAGAGGTGACTTTGCCTTGGGTTGTGAGGTATAAAACTAGATTAACAAATTGCGAAATCCTGACATAATAAAATAATAATTAACCAAGATCAGACACATACAAATGTTGAATCTGCTAGTGTAATGGTGAGATTTAGTAAGAGACAATTGAAAAAATTTAACTAATAAACACAAAGGATATCAACAATATTAACATAGATCCTATTAGAAGAAACCAATATTTCTGACAAATTATTCATCATACCTATCGTAGGTACCAATCCTCATGTGGTCGCTAAAAATTATGAATAAAAATACCTGGTATTTAAGAAAGTGAGAGTGATAGTAACGGACCGAAATAACTATTTGATTGTTGACAAAATTGAAAAATAATCATAGAATAATACAGAACGAAAACATACCTTTATCTCTAGCACGACAAAAGAGTTGGCTGTAGCCACATTTTTTTAATCATACTTTCTGCCCTGGCACATATTATGCGGACATATTTATATGTTTGAAAAGATAAAACCCTGTTGGATAACAAATAAATTGGTACACCCTACTCGAAACATTTTTTAATGAATTAATCAAGTTTTAACTCTTGACAAATCTCCTATAAATGGGAAAATATGAAGCAAAACCACCACAAATATGAAAATAAAGGAAAGTTTACTTATTACAAGAATCTTTAACTCCCAAACTGAGAATAACAAAGTATGCAGATCAAATGATCATTTACAACCGACTTTAGAATCGCAAGGAATAACTTCGTCATGTTTACAATCTGTTTGAAAAAGTTATAAACGATTTTACAAATACCTACAGTGGACCACTTCTACAAAGCGAGTTTCGAATGATTAACATGAAAAAAGGCAAGTATGATAACACATACCAATAAAATAAAGCCGATCTCCATACTTAGAAAACGGACTATACTTTTCCTACGGTTTTCAATTCGCTGAATCCAAATCTATTCGCAGAATTGTTCTACTATGCCAAGATTTTCAAATATCCTAACCCAAAAGTGCAAAATACACCGTTTTATCTCATTTTCAGTAAGTTTTTGTAAGGGAACAAAATTCATGTTC
Organism: Trichopria drosophilae; assembly: GCA_030407085.1. Taxonomy (NCBI): domain Eukaryota; kingdom Metazoa; phylum Arthropoda; class Insecta; order Hymenoptera; family Diapriidae; genus Trichopria; species Trichopria drosophilae. Next base: position 205,615,398 of record CM059583.1, read on the forward strand.
TCAATTTGGTAAGACCTAGAATGAAGTGTTATTAATCAGTTTTAAAATGCTTTTTTAGTCATTCCGATATGAATTTTTTTTATCGAGTTCTGCCAAGGCTTGAATGATGAACTATTCGGCACTGAATGCCAATGAATGGTACATTTACTGTGTAAATATCCACTTCAGTCACGTCCTTAAGACATTAAACTCAATTTGTGGAACATTTAACAATGTTGAAAGAAACTTTTAAAGAAAGCAGATGCTTTCAGTTAATATTTGACATAACAGCTTTTTCTTAAAAATGACGTTATGTTAAAAATTAGGGGCCGCCCAGAGATGAACCTATTTCCCATCTACAAAAGATTTATATTAAACTACCACGGTACCTTTTAAAATGAAAATTTCGGTTGCAGTCCTACGCCGATCTTTTTGACAAATGTTCTATTCTACACGATTTTATTAAATCCGGTGCTATTCTACACAAGTCGTTTATGCACCAGCCTATTGAACACAATATATGGTTCTAAACATTATTTTGTTCAATAGGTTGATATATGAACGAACCGTGTACAATAGCACAATATTTAATAAAACCATGTAGAATAGAGCATTTGTCAAAAAGAATGGACTGCAACCTTCCCAAAATTGCACTCAGTGATTTCTTAAGCTAACATATTTCACAGGTTTTCCTGCTAATTTAATAGCATGCTTTTGATCGCAATTAAACATCCATTAGTGAAGTAATTATTCTGTGCCACGTTAATGGTACGACAAGTCTCGTAATACCAAATTGGCAAAAATAAATTGTACATGAAACGCGTCTTGTTAGAATATCTGTTTTGTCGTAGCGCTCCGACTGTCTATTGCTCAGTTCCATTCTTCCAGCCACATTGTCCCTCTCTCCTGTCTACGGTGTGTGTTTGGCTTATAACAGTTTACCCATTTAAGTATACCTATATATGCGTGTATACACTATCACGGTTAGCGAGCTCTTCCTCGCGGAGGGCGCGGCTGTGCGAGACTTTAAACCGGGACGTGAGCTTTCGAGCTTTATTTCAGATAGAGAAGACAAAAGGTACATATACAGATATATACATGTTAGTATTCATATTTTATATTCGCCCGGGAAGAACTGCAGATTTTGGCGACGTAGTGAAATTTTCCAAGACATTCCGTCGAAAAAAAAAAGATAAAGGAAAAAAGTGGAATGAAATCAACGACATCCGTGCATCGTATAATGATATGCCTACAGATATATACGTCGACGTCGGAAAGCATAGCGTGCCTTTTTGTGATACGGATATTTCACATTTTTATATTTCATTTAACAATTAACCCGCACAATTTTGAAATAATAAATTGAAAATTAAATTGTTAATTGAGTTAATAAATATTATTTGAAATTATATGATATTTGTTTTAAGGATTTCAATTATTATATGAATTTTATGGTACAAACATGGTATTTATTTTCTATTATTATATGTGTACATTAGAGTCGCTCAAATTTTTCAACATTTGTTATGTCAGTCGTTTTTTCTATACATTAGGTGATCCTGATCACTATGGGATGCATATAAAAAATGTTAAAAAATATCCTACATTCGCGAAATCGCCTCAAAACCCTATTTTTTGTGTTTTGTTTAATGTTTATCTATCTCCGCCGTTTTTATGTATAAGTCCGACTTTTATGTTGCTGTCCGTGCACAGAGTTAACTTTGAGATCTATATCATGAAAGAAAATAAGAAACATTTTTCACTCCCTAAAAAATTATTAAATATGGTGTTTTTTGCAAAAAATGGCAATTTTCGACTGTAATTATGTATTTTTGTCTCCTGAAGATAAATAGGGGATGTTTAATTGCAATAGTCCAGAAACTACACGCAAAACGACGAAAAATGGGATTTTTTTATTTTTTTTTTAAATAATTTTGAAATTGTTTATAAAAATTCAACTTTCGTAATTGGAATTGGTGCTTAAAACATGTATCTTTGAGTCTTGTATCATGAGAAAAAAATTCAGATAATAGTTCTGGAAAAATTACAATTGATGTGCAAATTTCAAAAATTAAATTTGCAATTATTGTGAGATGTAAACCCGATGAGGAAGATTTTTCAGAGATTAGATATTCAACATTCATGTTCCCAGTTACGATTGCAATTATAAAAGTCGCGTTTTTATTTTCAAAAGACGTAAAAAAGTAATCGTTTGCCTGCAATTTGTCAGTCAATCGACTCATAACTGCCAATTATATTCGAAAAAGGAATTTTTTTGAAAACCCACCATAATTAACGATCTCAGAGAGCCAACATATTCTTTTATTTTTTTTCAATGATATAGGTCTTGAAGATACATACTCTATGTACTGATTGGAATAATAAATGTCCGAAAATGGTTCAAAAACATTCTAAACATTACACTATTTTAAAGGAGTGAAATCGTAGAGTTATTCAAAATATTTATTTAATGTTTAGTTTCTTACATTATACCTAACATTTATTTAATAACTATTTTGAAAATATCCCTGTAGTAACAATTAAATTCGAAATTTTATAAATTGGTGTGAAAATGGGATAAAATAACATGAAACAAAGGCTTTATGTAATATCCTAGGACAATACATTTTAACTAAAACTCGGTCTACGCTGGAATAGCGAAAAAGTAGAAAATCCCTGACTGGGTGAGACATATTGGTGAGAATATAATAATTTTTATTTAGGAAGTTTTTCTAAACAAGGAATAGTTTTGTCTGTACAAAGAAATAAGTTAAATTTAATTACGTTTGTTATCATATATATCATATGAGAAATTTAAAGAAAAATACTTGCAGCCTCTACTCACAATGTGATCATGATTCAATTAAAAGTCGATTAGCGCACCGCGTTGCAAATGCTACAAATGTCAACAATACGCCGTAGTATTCACAATTTCAATTCTGTAGATTCAGATAATATAGCTTGTAAGATATATTGCGAAGATCAAAAAGTCCACAATCACAATTACAATCACTGGACTAACTAAAAAGACTGGAGTTAATACCTCAGTATTCATAAAACGTACACTCAGGCGCTCGAACGTAGTTAAGCTACATAGAAGAAAATTAATGCTGAGTTACAGAATGAATCGAGAAGTCAAATGTTTTCACAGATTCTTATATTTCAAGGTCAGGGGAATATTTTTCGTCCATATTCTACTCAAGATTCAATTCAAAAGAATCGAAGAATGAGAATATTATTAACAATTCAATTGTTCATTTAATTGTTATAAATAAATAGCAAACTAAATGAATTTACGAATATTATTCTCTTTAGTTGAAAATATTAACTTTTAAGAACCTCAGGTAAAATTTTCATAATGGTTTATTGCAAATTTGAGGAGTGCGTAATTTTTTAATTAAAAGTTAATGAAAATATTTAAACCGTATAAACTCGAAAAATTGAAATTTTGCAAAATCCTTGGAGATGGCGTTTAGTAATCATTTGATCATGTTTTATAAAATATAAATTTTATAAAAATCGACGATCCAGTAGTATTTTAGCTCATATCGAACATCAGATGTGTCTAAAATTAGATCTATTTCTATTTAGTTAATTAAAGATCTCCCTGGCTACGTCCATAAACATGATCTAATTTTACTTCACTAAATCTTATCTAATCACACGTGACCACGTCTGATCTGAATTTGTTTCACGAAATCGTTCCGTTACTACTTAAATTATTGGATATACATAAGAACGAATTTAGATAGTTGAGAAATATTTTTATGCAGAACGCAAGTACAGAATCTATCATAAAAAAAAACATCCACAAAATTCTTTGTGAACGTAAATAAACTTAAATGTCGCTGTACGAAAATATAGACAGCTTGTCAGGCACGATATTTTATTATCATTAGTTTAGAAATCGTTTATTTTGAAAAATGTCTACTTTTTTCAATGTACAATAACGCAAATGGCCACCACTAAAGAATTTAATTTAGAGATCGTAGATAACTCATCAACATTAGGTCGCATTTCAAACCTTAAAGAAGATGATACGAAATATCAATTACAGTCGACACTGGTTTAGCCTTCTGAAAAAATTACAAATATAATATGATTGTAATTCATGTCCGCAATTTTGAGTATACATATACTGCATGAACCCAATGAAGTTTTCTAAGCCAGATAAATGCCTTTAAGTGTTCGTTCCCATTCGCCCACAAGCGTGCCCAAGAGACATCTCTGATGATGGAACAGCACGGCGGGATTAACGCTGCGTCTGTTCTAGCCACGTCAGTGCTTATACATGCACCCAAGGCTCGGCTCCGTTATTTATATTAAACGCAAATATTAAATTACCATTTTCAATCAAAATTTTAATATTAATTATACGTTTTGCCTGATCCAGAAATTTATCGCCCAAGAATTCGCGTGATTTTGACGGTAGAGGAGTCCGTTGTGCATTTCGACCATCGGAGATACATATGACCATGGTTTTGAAATAGTTTGATCAGCTTGGAGTCTTGTTCAAGAAATTTCATTAATATTTAGATGAACGAAATATTTTTGGCAAATTTAAGCGTAGAAAAAAAGAAAATGGCTGATAACGAGTCCACCTTTTCTTCTAGTCCTTTCATAAAAATGTTTAAAAAAATAATCTAAATATCATTATTAATAATATTTTCTTACAAGAATACGGCTTTATAACTTGTTAATAATTCTGAATATAATTCGTATTATATATATTAAAAAGGGATGTATGCATCTTATGAATTACGAGGCTGTGTTCATTAGTAATGGAGTACGCTTTTTAAACCGTAAATATTTTTACGATTTCAATAAAGGAAAAACTTTGTTGTAATTGAATTCCAAGAATTTGATAGAATTACGCTATTCTCAGTCGTAGAGATGTCCACAAAATTAGAATTAGCAAAATTTTATGATACCGGCGATATTCGGAAAGAGTTCAAATGAGTACAATAATTGCATTACAATATTAGGCAAGAAAATCTTAAAACGTAGCCATTGCTGTCAAAGACAGTCAAAACCTAAATTATTTACTTGTACTTCCCCAGTCACTTAAATTGTTTGTTTATTTAACCTGAGTTGTAAGTTCGCAGTTGTAACTCAAAATCGGAATGAAAATGATAAACATATAAACCAAAAGCATTTTGAACCATAAATCGTTAAAAATAAATAGCCTGAAATGACAGCATATTAAGGAAGGGCATAGATATTAGTTTATTTATAAATTATACTTTCATTATGTATAGCTCATTTCGTGTTAATTTTGTTCTTTATATATTATAAATTGCTTATTGCCTTACAATGAAATATAATAAATATATAATATATAATAAATGTAATTTATATATTAATAGCCTTGTAACTTGACGTTATTATTCGACAATGCATCAAGATCTTCATGTTTAGAAAAATACAATACAGTTTAACAAAAGTACCACCATTATTGTTCAACGCAAAACCGATGATGTAATGAGAGTTCGCTCGATACAAAATTCAGGTGAGAATAACAATCTGATGTAACCGCAGTAACCAATTTTCAAAATAAATTTTCATAGAATAATCACAAAGTTGTATTTTAAACTTAGATTTTTAATTAATAAAACAATTATATATTATTTTTGTAACTTAAAGGAATTAGTTGACAGTTTGGAAAACGTGTAATTTACGGAAATTAAAGAGTTCAGATTTATTAATCCCTGAAAATGGCATGGCTGGCATACGAGACATGACTAAAATATGCCCAAAATCTACATTTCCTGGGCAGAAGACATGAAAGATAATGCCGTCAAAAATCAATGAAGCATACACTGAGAACTCATCAGTAGTAAATGTTATTACAATTGTATTAAATAATTCTATTTTAATACGAATATGCAATGTTGGTTCAAAAGTGAGAAAAATTCGTATTATATTTTGAAAAGTTACAACTTGAAGTAGTAAAATTCAATCGAATCAGGGCAAAATATGTAACGTAACTGGTAAATTTTATTACTTCGTAATTAGAAAAGTAATAGCTTTTCAAAATGTAATATGAATTTTTCCAAATTTTGAACGAATTTTCTTATCAATTTTCAACATTTTCGTATTAAAATAGTAATATTTATTACAATTATTGTAATAGCATTTACTACTGATGAGTTCTCAGTGTAAGATTTCTGTAATAGAGGGTGTGCATTGTTTGTGACCGATAAATGTTGACATTTGCATTCTCAACATTCAAACTCAACTTTGACATCAGAATCTTGAAGAGCGACCTTGAAAAGAGCGACCTTGAATAGAATAGCTAAAAGTATCGAATTACCCACCGTGATCTTCGAGGCTCTAAGCCGCTGTTATATCAAACATTTCCAATATACTCTCACGAAAGACTATAAATAGCGTTTTATATTTACTATATGCATACATTTATAAATGAAAATTATTGCATACCAACTTTGTCAACTAATTACGAAAGTATTATTTTACGTAATTATCATTGTCGTTTGAAATATGTACAAGGGAGTAGATGTTCCTGTAGTTTTCCGTACTATATTGCACAATGGATGCGGGCACGATTATGTAAAAGTCGACTGCAGAAGCGCGAAAGCTGAATGGTGAAAATTAACGTTGCAAACAATTATAAATTATATGCAATAAGAGTAAAGAATCACAAGTTCTTTTCGAAATGTTTCTTTTTTTTTAATCTCATAAGTGTAAATAAACGATTTTAAATGTGCGTGATATTTACATGTGATACTCTAGACTTGTTTATTATATGTATAATACAAAATGAGAGGGAAATTTCGTTCAAGTAAAATTAAAACAAGTAACAAAAATGATATAACAACATGTTTTATTTGGCAGGAAGTAAATATTTATTAAAAATAAATAATCTGTTTGAATGACAATACTAATACTTTAACTTTGCATCTGTTCAGTTTCATTTTATAATATATTGCTAAAAAATAGATACAATTAATTTTTACATAAAATAAATATTTACTGAAATCATACAAATATTTTTTCAATGAAAATTAAGCATTTTTCAGTTATCCAAATATTTCTTTCGTATTAATGAATCAAACTTTTTTAATATAAATTAATTTCAAAATTAAAAAAATAATTTCTAAAGTACAAGAATATTTTTCTTACAGAAATGGATTCTATTAATATTTACATCAAACTTTACTTAAGTCTTAAAAGTATTTCTTTAGTATTAATAAAAAAAATCTCGTGTATGTAGAAATTATTGGAAGGTAAATATTTATTTGAATCAAATATACAAAGCAAGGAATCTGTACAAAGTCTATAAATATTTCTTAGGCAGAATGAATAGAACCTTTATTATTTACTGACTTACCTAATTAAGATGAAAAGATTAATAGGTACATTACATACGCAATGAATCGTAAATAAAGCTAATACTAATCGAATCTGACTCTTCCATTCGGGGGAAATTTTTCAAGTAATATTGCCACCTACAATCCATTAATCAAACTACGATAAAATTAATATAATGAATGAGAATAACAAATCATTTACTTAAGGGAAAAGTTTATTGCTCGTTTCATCCTTTCAAGCCATTCATTTAGTTCATGTATTTAAATACACCTAATTAAATATAAGTAATAAAATAACAACATTTATTAAATTACTTGATACATAAAAAATAAAACGATTTAATTGTTCATAAAAAAATATGCACCCATTAATCGATGTAATTAATGATTATTTTCAAAAAAAACCTTATTTACTTAAAGTAAATAAATAGTTCATTACAAAAAGATATCTAATACGATGAGAAGTCCGTACATTGTGTGAATGTTTGAAGGTGAACATTGGTGTATGAAATTTATAACTCATGATAAGAAAACAGTAGAGAAAAGAAATTAGGATGTTGAGATATATTGTCACTGTTAATGCCTTCTATTTATCTTCAAGTAAGAAAGATGAAATACAGGCTAGAAACGAAATTAAAGTACTTTATGCGAGTGTTAATAGGAAAAAAACGTAACACTTTCATTTTACATTTTTCTTTAAAATTTAATTTATCTAATAATAGAGCTTATCCAGCATCGTTTTCAATTTCATCCAGAACTTACGAACATTTTCGGTTCTCTTTTCGTCTCAGGAGACTCAAACCTATTCTACCTAAAACTTCGCCACCTGGTCTGAAGGGTAACTATACGTAGTGTTTAATATCGTACTCATTAGTCGCCGTATATGCATCGCTAGATAACGTAATATTCCATAGTGTACTACGCGTAGACCATTACGTTGTCCTCATTCTAAATTTACGTTAGTTTCAATTATAAGTTCAACATTTCTCTATTATACATGACGTGGTATTTTTGGAAAATGTGTAAAATGAAACTGATAAAATGAATATTTTCAGACTGTCGATTAAAGACATGAAAGTAGTTGAGAGCTTTTACTAACTAAAGAGATTTTCTATGCTAAATATATAGTGTAGATAATAGGCAAATAATGAACAAAGATTAAATACAAATAAATAAGTTTCTATAATTTTACACTTGTGTACTATTCCTATTTCATATTTATTCTGGTTCAGTAAGCTTTACTACACTTTCTCGCGATAACTCGGGAGCACAATTAAGAAAAGCTCTGCGGAGTAATTACCTCTAAAATGGAGCGTCGAATACATTTACATCGAAGTTTGAGAACAAAAAATGAAGATGCGTTCATTTGCATAATTGGCAAGATTTTAGTAATTTTTAGGGCATTAGGAAATTCCGGACATACGAAATATCTCAGGACGTTACATGGAAGGCATTATTGAAATTAATGCGTCATTTTCGAAGATTTAGGATGATTTATAACGATTTCGTTGCATGTTTAAAATGGAATTTGTCGCGTCGGCACTTATTTTATTCAGCGTTTTCATTCGCTTGCGTAATGAGGAGGTTGCATTTTCCAAACAAAGGAGCAAAATTCGCATCCCACGCGACGCCCCACTGCGAAAAAAGCGGAAGTGGCTGGAATATTAATTACTTGCTTCACTTTGCTGCCCCACTCTCTCATCCAAAGTCTGCCTCTTTGGACCACGAAGGAAGAAGGCAGCCACTACCGACGAGGATTATTAATTATCGTTACAGACAAGAAGAAATCCAACACCGGATACTTTTTCCTTTTCAAGGACTCGTATGTCACATCTCTTAAATTTACTGGTTACCACGAATTTCTTATAAAATCTGATAGAGAATTACGTTTTCTTAAAAAAAAATCCTGTATTTTACGTCAGTTGACATCATTCACTTCTTATTCTACTTTCGCGTTAAATTACGCTTTAAAAATAGGCCTTCTAAGGTCTTTAATAATTTTGCTTTTTAATAAAATTTCTCTCGAAGATCTGTAAAATCTTACATGTACAAGAGAAAGAATTTCAAACATTAAATTTTGTATTAATTTTATAATAACCTTATAAATAAGAAAATAAACGCGAGACAATATAAACGAATTCATCGTTAGGTTTTTAACTCAATTTCAATAAACATTGTTTTTCGATGTACAGATTTCGATCACCCTATTTCCATTTATGAAAGCTTCTAAATAATTTAAGCGTAAGCTGAAGTGAATCTCCTTTACCAGTGCACCTACTTGGTTATTTGTCTTTGCATTTGAGAATTCGATATTTGATTTCCATATTTTCTCGAATGGTCATTTCTTATTTTATATAAAACTTAAGTGATCAGAATATGCAACATGATTCATAAGAATAGATGATATAATCTTTTCTATTTTCTCATTCTCTGAAATCCGACCTACTAATACATGATAGATCTTAAATTTAATTGAAAATATCATTTGTTAATATTCTTAAAGTAGTTAGACCCCACGATATGGTATGCTTGGGAAAAATATTAAATAACGTTTTCAAGAATTTATTTTTCACTAGTCATGACATTGTTGAAGGGAGAAAGTATTATTATTTTTGAAAAAATATTTTAACCTGCCAAAATAATTTTATAAGCAACTGTTGTTAATGATTAAAACTTTGTTCTTATCGCTAGTTAAAAATTTTGTAAAAATTAATAGATTTTAACAATGATGGCTTATTTTTTCAAGAAAAAGATTACCGAACGCATTTTAACCAATTTTGTACCTGGTCACGAATATTTTTCAGAAGTTGTGAAAAATAATAACTTTTTTTAAATAAATAGGGATATTTGACGTTAGGTTCAGAAAATTTCAAAAATCATATGTTAAAGTTATAGTGCCACAGTTTTAATGCCATTTACGTTTCTAATCGAGCCAAGGATCAATAATCGTCTGTCATAACATAATACAGATAGATAAGCAAGCAATATATTTAAAAAAAAGCGTATATATTCATTTACAAATGGTTTGATGCATTCGATCCGATATAATTAACACATCTTGCGAAATCTGCGAAAATCTTGAAGAAGAAGTAGCAGTTTATACTAATATTATAGTAGTTTTTAATTGTCCATAAGGGATCCAAATAACCAAACCAAAAGATATTTTTAAACAAAAATAACTATTCAGGACAAGTGTAATTTATAGAATCAATATATTCTAGTCTGATCGAACTAAAATAAAAACATACATCTTACTTATGATCTATTTTCATTTTCTTCCGATAAAAATCATATCGGTTCAAATCAATAATATAAGAATTATAAACTATCAAGACTTCATATAATTATTTTGGTAATACCTGGCATTTTTTTAGTAATTTTTATTGAGATTGTACACCAAAATGTGGAAGAGTGCATTTCTAGTTTCGTTAGAGTTTACCCTAAAGATTTTAACCCTAGTAATGTCGTATACTACTAAGAAACCTAATAATACTAAATGATTTTTTCATATAAAGCAATGTTATACAATAAAAGAATCATTTTGGTATCATATCAATGAACTACAATTATCCGCTATTTTCCAGAATGACCGGTACATAAATAAATTTTCATTTTAGATTTATCATATTTTCTTTACTCTGATATAAATTCCAAGAATCATACTTTAATTTACAGCGTTTGAATTCGTGTAAATCATTAATTCATGAAACGCAACTCTGTATATGTATTAGGAGCTATAATCTCCTATAACATTAAGAATTAAATCATGAAAATTTCTCTATCAAAAATAGCGCAATCTAAATATGTAATTACCTTACTAAAAAATCGAATAACCACAAATGATTTTAAAATATTAAAACATAATAACTAACAATGATTAATCGATTTCAATTAAAAATAATTGGAATATAAAAATTACGCACATATACGGTTTTGGTTTCATATAAACTCAATAATTAACGAGAAATAATTATTCGAATCTGAAACTAATTAAAGTTGGTATACTGCATTATAACCTCAATAAAGAGAGTCCTCAATTATTACAGAAATTATTTTAAAGCTTTGCTTATCACCTACCGTTAAAATATGGATTTTATATTTGTAATTGGAGATTCGAAAATTCTTGAACATTGCACAGAATATAAAACTGAATTTTTAAAAGAATGAAAATTAAAAGCATTCCTGCTATATGAAAAACAGTTTTAATTATTAAACCGATTATAATGTGGATTAACATATTCAATTCGTAATTACAACAAATTACAAAACCATTTACTAAAATTAGTACGTAACTTTGTTATATTTGTAATTAGCACGTGTTCATCACATAACTTACATCTCTCTTTGAACATAATTTCATGAATATTCTCTTCTGTATAATTTATACGAATCCGAGTAAATACAAGCTAAATTATTACATCAACTTGATAATCAAGACTTTAACATTTATTATTTATACATGCTAATTCAATTGTTATCTTAAAAACGTAAATTTAAACTTATTATTTCGAAATTACTAATCATGGCTACATTTTGTGCAGAATGGAAATAAAAATGCATATTAATACAGTTTCGAGCTTTATTGCTTAAGATTTTAAACAAAAAACTTTTGGTCCATAGTTTTATTTACTAATTATAATTTAGACTAGTTCTAGTTATTAGTTTATTATTCTATGCTATTATAATTTTATAATAATACCTTCATGTAATATTCAAATGACAAGATTTCATATTACTTGAGACCAAGTTTCTAAATCATGGTTTAAATCAGTATAAAATTTCTTGCTATAATCGTTTGTTTCATTCTTAACAATTAGAACAGGTGCAGTGTGAACTCCATTTGAAACTTTCACATGTTGAATTAATTATTCTAACTGTCGTTACTTGCTGGAGTATTATATGCAGATAATGTATCTAATTTGCTAAGCTGACAGCTTTACATTAGTTGTCTAATTCAGCGGTTAGTCATTATATCTGATTATACTCTCACTCAGCATTTTGGACTTTATTTTAGTGTTAAATGGCCTATAATTTAATTTTTTATTTGCATTTAATTGGTCATACAATAATTCATTTGATTTTTACACAGATAATAATACTACTGGTTTTGTCTTGATTGTAGGAGAGTACGAAGCGGTTTGATCATCGACGGCAGATCCAAATCGACTATCGATTCATAGGACCAGTGAGCCCTTCGACGGAACACCAATGAACCAACAATACAAATAATTTTCAAAAATACAAAATATCAATATCGACCTCGGACTACATGCTAACTAGTACAAAGAATATCTATATGCGATACATATTGAGAACTAGAGTACTATTTTGGAATCGAAACTCTTCTAATGTTTTATATTATTATATATAATTATGTTTTTATATACTGGTAGCATGTACAAACGTACTCGTTTCTTAAGAAATGTTCATTTAACAGGAGTTGTATAATATTTCGTATCACCAATCATTTTATAATAATTAAGTGTTAACTGCGGAATAAAAAAATTCGTTCAACAGCAATCCTTTTAAAAAAGCTGTGGATAGACCTCTTATCTAATAGAAAGCTTTCGCTAAAATCGCTCGAATAAAAACTACCTATGGCAGCTAAGATGGCAAAACTAGCATCACGCAGAGTGCAAAGTCGTGTTAACGAAGTCCCACAGAAAGTTCGTATATTGACTGTATGTTGAAATAGTAACCTTATGATATTTCTTGAATCCTTTGTTATCGCCACGTGCTGTCGTCGAGTACATCCACGTAAGTAGTTAACTAACGTATTTAAGCTTCTGAATATAAGTTATATACGAAAAGCTTAAAGAGACGTCGTAAAGGAGAAATAAATTTTAAACCTAATAATATTTGTTGCTCAAATAGTCGCATTACCCGCATTAAAAAGAGGTAAAAGAAAAATTCGGTTTCTGTGATAGTAATATTGTTTTGCGATGGGGGCTCCCCTCTAACATCGTTGCTAAAAAGAGGTTACACGCTGTTCTAATTACCTTCGTATTTCCGAACAACTGCCAAAAAGTTCATGACCTGATACAAAAACTGACCTAGAAAAATAATATAATGGGTGTTCGAAATCAGACATTATTTTCCAATTGAAGATGCTTAACGCAATATGTCTGAAGTTTCTTACCTAACTTCTGTTAATAAACCCTACGATTGATAAATACATTAGTCTCTAGAAGGAACTAGGGAAAACTAGGCAAGCTCTGATGGACACGATTTGTTGTCTTGAAATGAGAATTAAATTCCGATCAAACTGCAAAAAAGGCCGCTTAGTTCTTGTCGGATATATCAGTTAAAATTTTTCAGACTGACAGAAAAATATTGTATAATGGATGGCTACAAAAAAGCTCTCATTGAAAATGTCATTATCGGGATAATCAAAGGAACACATTATTTTTATCCTGGTATTCAAAAACATCACTTAATAAAAAAATAATTTCGCTTATCACTAGATGGAGATACTACAATTTTGCTTCTTCCTCGTTTAAAATAAATTTATCTGATGGTACAAACACGAACGCGGTGTATAATTACAAAACTTTAATCATATTCTATAGCAATGTTCACTTTTCAAGAAACAACGCTCTTTATACACGCTACTAAACTCTAATCTCTTCACCCACTGAATCAATTTAAAAAACCATTAATATTGACTTAATTAATATCCGCATTGCAAACATAAATATTGTAGTCGTTTTATACAATCATTGTAAAAAATCTATTTACCGTATTAACCCGAATAAAAGATGTGGTTTCGTCAGTGCATTGATTTGCGATGTACAATAAGCTTCTACTACTCTGCTCTATTCATCAATAGCAGACATAAAATAACAAAAACAATTTTTATGAAAAATGAATGAGCCTGCTTTATCATAAGACTTATATTATTGAACTGTTTTCGACGTTAAAGCAAGAAAGATACTTTTATTCTCTGTGGAATATAGCATCAAAGGAGAAAACCTTCTACAGTCTTTGGTAGGTATTCTATACGTTTTAAGTGTTATTCCGCATATACCATATCAAACACATTACTATCTTATTTACAAAACATTTTATATGAAAATAATAGCTGAATATTATTTATGTCTTCAAATTATCTAAAGTCTTACAATAATCTATTAATGATTTTATATACAAATGTATACAGAGTAGAGCGATTTAAATCCATCCCGACTAAAAATTTGAATTTTTATACTCTAATGGACGCTTGAGAGAAAATTTTTAATTTTCTCCTTCTTTCCTTCTCTTCATAAAGCAGATACGAATAATATAGATTGTATTTCCGCTTAACTGGTTTGTTCGGCTTTGATTTCAGCCACGCAATTAAAAGAATGGCTAGCAAAACCAGACCATTCATTGGAACGAGATTTTCGTAAAAAACATATATTGATTTTATAAATACAATGAGAAATTGCAAAAAAATCTGTTAGTTAACAATTCAATTTGGTTTACTAAATGGCTTTTATAATTTAATTTACTGAATGATATTTTACTTACTTTCGTATTTACTTGGGTTTCGCTACTATGCTGCTTTAATTGTATTAATTTACATTTCTATAAGTCGTTTTTTGTATGAAACACTTGGCTGTTATATGCTGTTGAAATAAAAATGGTTTTTGAAACTAATCTGTTTCATATTAATTCACAATTGAATTTTAGCTATAGGGAAATCGGTTATCAGTTAAATTAAGTACCAAGTTTGTTACTTGCATTTTTATTAAACTTTATATGAATATAAAATCTGGGAAATAGATAATATTTATTTAATTAAAAATCAATATTTCGAACCATTTAAAATTTAGTTTGTAGTTAGTTGCCAGTTAACAGATATTTTGAACTTTTTATATTCTATATTATCTTTCGTTGAAATTCATAATAACGAAATGTTTTGTTATAATTATAAGCAGCATTATTAATGCGGAGGGTAAGATTAAGTGCCTGAATTCTGCTTAGGCCGATAATAGTAGTATCGTAACTTCAGTGTTGAATGTCACGTAAACAAGCAGGCACATATTGTTACAATGACTTAGTTAACTACATCTATGAACACAGTGAAGGAACTTGAGTAACTTGGCTTAAGAACATAACGCCCACATTATCAACGCATCATAAATTTTGGAAAATTTCATTGCTATTATTATACAATTTTTAAATTTCCCAACAAACATATAAGATTGTAATCTTTCATTTTTTATTTTCTAGTGAGTATAGTTTACCGAATAATCTTAAATATGGCATATTTTATCTAATAAATTATTAAACCTTATGCTTCAAGAAGTTACACGAAAAATTTGTAATCAATAATTGTTAATCACAGTGGTTTGATTGCGATTTCACAGATATATTGGTATATTTTGGAAGTAAAAAGCAGATATATTTTCGATTGCTATTCAGGACAAATGATTAAAAGACAACGGATGTGACTAATAAAAACCAATTATACACAGCATATTTAAGGTATCACGTCAAAATTTGTTCCCACTTTATTTATATATTTTTAATAAAAAATTCTATAAACGAATTAACTGTTTTATTTTGTGTTTCGTCACTGAACAAAATTATTTATTTAATTACAAAAAAATACTTCTCTTACCTAAAAATGATTCAGAAATTACATAACAGTAATGAAAGTACGAGATCGTTTTTATCATTTCTTATATACTTTTGTATGGTATACAGCCATTATAAATAAGAAAGCCAACCCAATTACATATATTCTGCTAAGAACTTAATCTTGCAGATATTGTTGTTTCGAGATTATGAGGTTTTCAAACTAGATCTTTATCAAAGACGTGGGAACTATTCTTATCCATTTGTGAGTAAATAAAGTTTCTGTCTCTCTCATATGTAGACTTACTAACCCAATTAAGACTACAGAAAAGAATCATGAATTTTTTGTTTTAAAAAAGATATCTAATTAAAGAAGGCTACATTAAAGCTGTTAAGTCTTTTTTAAATATACTAAATTACTCAATAAAGACTCTTAACCGATATCGAAATAAAATTTGATATTTACGCAGCGTATTCGAGGAACCCTTTAAGAACGAGAAGACCATTATGTTTTTTAACTTCCAACCGTAATTGTCCTAGAAAAAATTCTACAAAACAAATTCCAAAAGTTTGAAAACTCTGGCAGATACCCTCATTATGATTGACCTACGATACGATGTAAAAACGAGGAAGAATTTTCGCGATTATTATTACTTTTACAAAAATATTAGAATATCGTCTCTATTCCAAGGGACTTTTTGGATATCTGCAGTTTCAAGCTGAAAGCGAAAATAATAAAACAAACGATTTTTACAATCCCATTAAATCTTCTTAAAAGATTCCCCATACCGGACTTTAAAATACTGTTTTCCCAAAATGAAAATACTCAATAAACGCAAATATAGTCTACAGTATTAGCCACAAATAAACTTAGGAATAGATATAAAAAGGCTTTTTTCAATAATACATAAATTTTGAATACTGTCTTGTGTTCTGATTAAATATTCGTTTTTACTTTATTTGTACTCATTAATTAAAAACACATTTTGAAATTTTATATGATAATAATTTCGGTTTTTATGATTAAATATTTTCATTGTTAATACTAAAAATAGTATTCTGCATATTACAAATTATAATTATAAATAAAACGACGACGTGGGTTGATTTTTTTAAATATAAAGGCAAATCTCAGAAATCTTTACATTTTAGGCGATATAAAGGCTTCATTATTCAACACATTTTTTAAATTTATTCATGTTTATAGTTAGTTAAATATACAGCACATAGCATTTTGTTTTTAAAATAATTTTTTGGAATTCAGAAACATAGTTTTCTTTTATACAAATCATATTTAACTTCAGTTGTTTGGATAGATGTTTGCAAATCTATACCCACAAATTGAAAATTGAGCCCCCCTCCCCAAGCTAACTCGTTTCTTAAGTTCCGTATACCCATAGTCTATAGACACAGTTCGCTGGTATAAAATTGCCCGCCAAAAAAGTTCGGTGGCTTTCGGACTAATGGTCAATAGTAAACTATTAAGTTCTTTTCAAAATCTGTGATAAAAAACAGGGATTATTTGTAAAACCTATTTGTAAAACGGTTATTGACCAGTATATGACCTTCAAGGTTATATTTAGTATAAAATTCAATGTTGCAGTAGAAAATCCTAGAAGTTTTGTTTGAAAATGTTATCCACAAAATGTATTCCTTAAAGGTGTTTGGCCATTTCCATACTTTTGAATCAAATGTATTCAGGATATCCATGAATTGACCCCTAAAATTTCAGATTTAGATTCGATGTGATATTTCCATCAAAAATACTGGCATCAAAATTGGATTTAAGGCATAAAATAAATATCGATAAAAGGCATAGAATTTCAGTGCCGAACCCGGAATTTTGGAAAAAAATTGACTTTTCGATTTTACGTATATTTGATGTACCTCTTTGAAGCAAATCACTATGTTTTGTGATGCATACTTTTAATTTTGTAGCTAATATATTTCTGAATCCAGAAATTCGTCTGGTCTAACATAAATTAATGTAATTTTTTCTAGAAAAATTCACATTTTTTGTACGATGGTGAAAATGGAAAAGTTGGATAGTTTTAAGATTTAAAAAAAAAATGAGGAGAAAAGTGGAGAGATTCGATTCGCCGGGAATTGAACCCGGAACCTTTCGATTTCCGATCGAATATATCGAATGGGTACTAGCCTTTTTTCTAGAAAAGTGACATGGAATCTAAATATTGCTGGTCAGTTCTTCTTGGTTACACATACCCGCAGGATGTGCCGTAACTCACGGACCGTATGACAGAGGGTGAATCTTGACAACATTCTGAGCAAAATGGTTTCATACCAAAATTTGATTCGATATTTAAAATTTGAATGGTGAGTCATTAAAGGACGATGACGAGTATACGTGATTTCTGCCTCCAAGATGGAACCTCCGAAACTAACAAATTCGGTTAGAGTATGATGAGAACTAACACCTAATGGCAAATTCGATTGTTGTATGATGTGGGAAAGCTTAAAACAATGCCGTTAAATCCACGGATTATACATAGGAAAATTCAGTCATTTCAGTAGTAATAGGCCGCACTGTGTGTTGTTCGCAGTAGGTGCGAACTGTTACTACTTAGAATCCAGCATTTTTCAATGTATAATCCGCGACTTTGACAACTATTTTTTAAACTTTCCTAGATGATAATACAATTAAATTTTCCATCGGGTGTTAGTTCTCATCTTACTATTTTGTCAGTTTCGAAGGTTCCATCTCGAGGGGGGAAATCACTTATACTCGTGGACATCCTCCTTTGAGGAAAAAAATCAGTTCTTTAAAATCACTCTGCTAGTTTGAAAATTATGGCAAGGAATGAACGCTTATCTTAAAAATTGTTGAATATTTCTTTTGTTATATCCCCAAAAAATAGGGAAAAATGAAAAACCCGATTTAAGCGGGGTTTCCAGGTCTAACTTGTTTCGTTACGTAGTTGCAAGATAAGCATTCAAACAATTTGTCATTTTGAGTGTTTGATTTTTTATTACGGTTAAATGCAGCAAATTTTTCGCTATATACGACGAATAAAACAGTCCTATAAAAGACCCAAATTTCAGTAATAATTTGCTGAACTCTAATATCTAAAGTATCGGTAAGGAACCGCGTGTCTATTTCTTAAGTAGTCAACATACTATTATCCGCAAGTTACGTCTACATATTATTATCCAGAACACACCCCTGGTTCGATAAATAACCCCATAAAATTTTCGGAAAAATGCAGGGAATAAAGACTCCGGGATGAAGAAAAACGGTCGTTATAACGGTACGGCAGCAAGAAGTGACGTCGTCGTCGTGGGTGACAGTCACCTGCACTCTCAGTAGTAAAAGTGCCAACACCTTGAGTAGCGTCAGTAGTAACCGCATCGACGGCGTGTCTAGGCATCGGGAGTAACACCAGTCTTGAGTGGAAACATGCTCCCAAGGAAAGCCAAGCACCACCTCGGCTCCCTAAAATTCCGGCATTATTACGTAACACACTGCGTCGCCTTCCCTTTTCCACCATCTCCACAATGCCCCCTCATCCATTCCCCCAACCACCCCTCACCCATTCCCCCCAACCACCCCTCACCCATTCCCTCAACCACCCCCAGGACCCCCTTTCACGCCGCTCCGCATTACGGCGCATTTGCCAACGGCTGAAATGTGGTCGGGGCACGCGATAACTCCGCCTTCTTGCTGCGAAACTGCCTGTGCGCGACCCGACTTGCGTTTACTCTTTTGTCTCACTCTTTAACTTTTTTTACGCCCTTCCATCTCACTCTTTCTCAACTGCTTCGATCCTTTACAAAGTTCCCTCTGATCTCCCTCTCTCACTCTGTTATCAGTGATTATACGTCCTCTCTCTCTTCACATTTTTTTTTTATTTTTTTACTTTATCCAACTTGTTTTTCTCATAAACAGCGATCGACATCGCGTTAAATAGGCGCATACCGCTTTTTTTACCACGTCCTTAACAAGATCGTCGTTGAATCCGTTTCAAATGCACCGGCAGTATCGGCGTTTTTCGACTCTATATAGTATACGTAGTACGAGGGAAAGGTCGGCTACATTTACTACGTAAAAGCCGATCCTGGCTCGTTCTTTATTCACACCCTTTCATTGTGAATTAATATGGTTTTATTTCGAACTTTCGCCAGTAACGAGTAATCCTTTTATAATTTAAGTAAACGTCTTTTTACGATTGCTCAAGTGATTTTCCGACGATTTTCTTTATGCTAATTTATTTATCATTGTTATTTGATGTGCATAATTTAACAATACGGAAAACCCAATATATTTAAATATAATTCGCAAAAAATGACATTTTTATTTTTATGGCACCTCAAAGAATTCATTACATTTTTGAGGTTACAAAGACTAGAAAATGGTACCTCCTCATTTTTTTACAGTGATGTTTGTAAATGAAAAAAAAAACTTATGCTTTCGACCTTTCACTCATATACTCTTCGACTAGGCAGGGTTTGTTAGACCCAGCTATTTAATAGACAATAACGTAAAAAACACTGAAAATTATCATTTTCAAAACTTAATAAAATAAGTTTCATTATGTCAGACGTTAATAATATAAGTGTAAACGAATGGTATCATGATTTTTTCAGGTATAAATGAAACCAAAGAATCGGCTAGTTTTCCTGAATATAATCGGGTGCTAGGCCCAGAAACTGGCCGGTTTCTAAGGTGGGATACACAATTCGTCCAGTGCCACGATATAATAGTGTCCGGCTACTATAACTAGCTAGTACCAGTCTGGTATTGCATTAGAAATATTTTGAAACCTGCTCCTGATTATCGACCTACAGTTCTAGATGCCTACGTAAACAAACGTGTGCAATGCACAATAAAATTTAGCTTTGAATTTACGCCGAATTTCGGGATTTCGAGTAGGAAAATCGTGAAAAAGAACAAAAAAAGTGAAAAATAGAAGAGTGTCCTATTTTAGGTTAAAGCTACACATTGAATAATTCTGATAACTAGCTAGCTTTTGGGCACGGTTTGTCTTTGCTATATTATAGTATAACATTCCGGTTACTGTCTAAATGTGAATTGCTGGATAGTTTATCTAAAAATTATTGTCTGGGGACTGGTTTAATTTAAGCTGGTTTAGTTTGTTCCGAACGATTTTCTACCTTGAATATATACATACTCTTTTTATTCTAAAGTTTATGAAAATGGCATGACAAAATTTCATTGAAGTAAAACTACACATGTTTAGTACCAGTTTGGATGCATCGACCAAGATGAACATTGAATTTTATTCAAAAGTTTAAAGACGAATAGAGCGCACTATAGCAAATCTAAATTTGTATTGTTAATATATAATTCATGTAAGATAAAATAAAGACAATAGACATATGTTATAAAATGATAACACATGTGATGTAAATTTACGATCCGTGCATTATAAATCTATAAATTTTCTTTTAAGTAGGCAGATTTAACATATATTGCACATGCGTTGTAAGTCTAGTTCCGCGGCACGTGTTGTAATTTCACAAAACGTATAGAGAAAATCTACAATACGCGTGTATAAAATTACGCTATGTACTGGTAAAAACGTCGAATCCATTTGTAAACAGTTTCCAATATAAACATTTTTAACAGTTTATAATTGCTATAGCAATTTGTTAAATTTGAATTACAGTAATAATATTCCGGCAATATTATGAGTATCTCAAAAAAGGTTCATTTACATGTTAATATACTCACGCAGTGCATTTTTAATCCCTTTTACAAGTAGTATCTTACTTTTTGCGGGAAAAAATTATGTTTAACGATTGGCCGTTCATGGTGAGGTCAGATTAGCGACGTAAAATATTTACAATATGTTGATTACATCTATGTACATAAGAACGATATGTACGACGTAATGTTCAAAACTTTCAAAACTCAAGAAATTATATTATATTCTATTATATTGCATTACATCCTTACTGTTTCTAAGAAATTCTAAACGAAAACAAGGAAATAATTCCAAGTGTTATAACTATATTTCTGATCATTTTAGAACTAAACATATTTTTAAACGCCATTCTCTAGTTCCTACTTTTAAAGTAAAATAAAAGTTAAGAAATTAAAAGTCTCAGATAAAAGCTGTGTTCTATTATGTCTCGCTGTAATCGATTAATTCAATAAACTTTTGAATTGTATTTTTAAAAACAAGTTTAACGAAATTAGTTCTTCCTTCCTTATCCGCTGTTGTTGGTATATTTTTGCGAAAAGTTTTTATGTCTTGTCCCGATTCCAAAATTTCCAGTCCCAGCAGTCTTACAATAGAACTGTGTCAAAAGTAGCAGAAGTTTAAAACTCGATTATATTTCGCAAATTCGTAAACTTATTTTTAATTCAGTAACAAATAGTGAATATTTAATTGGATAATGTAATAATATCAAATTAATATTCAATAGTATCTTTATTATAAATATTATTTTTCAAAATAACAAACATTTTGGTACGTAGAAAATAACATAGAATTTTAAGATTTTTAAAACGCTTAACCATTAATAGTTCCACAAGTTTTTGACATATATAATGAAAACAAAACGTTGATATTTTTTTCTTTATATTACTATAATAGATCAGATTGTTTATGGAACTTGCCATGCCTAACCTCGAAAGTTATGGGGACAGATCTCATTTTTTCTTGAGACGTAATGTAATACAGTTCTAACTTTACCGGAATTTTAGAGCGACAAAATACACTTTGTTATCTGAATAAATACGAAATTTGTCATATCGTAATTTATACCAATCCACTTAACCATTCTATACTCGACAATCCAGAATAATAGACAAATTTGACTAAAGTTAGATAATTTTCTATTAGGTCGAAAGTCAAAATCACGCATAATGCTGTGTTCAATTTTAGTTGATAATACAAAATACAAAATACAAAATTCGCTATTTACTATTTAATGTAATACATTTGTGCTTCTCTTTACGTAAATTCGAATAAGATGGACGTTTAACGCTTTCATCATTTGAATTCATAAGTATATTACTTCGTGACTAGCGAGGTGACTAATGAGTAAAATAATAGAGTAAGATTCTGATAAATGAATTATTTATTTAAGGATCTTATGTTCACGGTGAAATTCTAATTATAAATTTTCCGAATGTGAATTTAACGCTATGTCATTCGAAATTTCATTATTAAAAAAAGACAGCATCTCGATAAAGGTACTACGCGCATGTAAATAAGAAAATTAACAAAACAAATGTGGCATATATTTGGTCAGAATTACTTGGACGAAACGAGTTGAATTGCCTAAATATTACCAATTTTCACCCAAACACAATTCCATCTTCTCAATTTCTGACTGATGACTGATTTATAAACATCCGATGAACAACAGGCAATAATTTAAAATATGTCACCCCGTCACTCATTCAATGATTTGGTTAAACGTTTCATCTTTTATTATTAGAAATCCTTCAATTATCAGGGAGTGAAATACTACCTTGACAAAATTTGTTTTTTATTATAAACAATTCTGAAAAGTTGTTTAATTTCTTTGCGCTTTGAGTCTCGTGAACAGACCTTGTCATCTATTCATATTTACTACAAGTGATCAACCAGAACACGTCAAAAAATGTTAATTGTAAGGAGATCAATCGCCAAAAAGTTCACCAACGCCTGGACTATTACAAAATGCTCCTATTTCGCCCTCGAGATGGAACCTTCAAAACTAACAAATTTTGATAGAGTATGATGAGTACTAACACCTAATCGAACTTTTGAATGTTTTATCATCTGGGAAAGTTTAAAAAATCGTTGTCAAAGTCGAGCATTATACATAGAAAAATGCTGGATTCTAAGTAGTAACAGTCCGCACCTACAGCGAACAAACGCACAGTGCGGCCTATTACTACTGAAATTACTGAATTTTCCTATGTATAATCCGCGGATTTAACGGCGTTTTTTTAAACTTTCCCACATCATAAAATAATCGAATTTGCTATTAGTTGTTAGGTGTCATACTCTAACCGAATTTGTTTTGTTTCGGAGGTTCCATCTTGGAAGCAGAAATCACCAATACTCGTGGGCATCGTCCTTTACTATTTTAACCAATGGTATTCTAAGGTAATCTATGAATTATTACTGAGTTACATTGCACTTTCCGATATTACATAATACCTTTCCATGAAGGTATCTAGTGAAAAATGCACTTCATCACAAAATTTCGACCGTAAAATTACTTCTACTTTTATCTCCACTCAGCGTACTTGGGCTTCAATTTTACGTAAAGGAGATGTGGTCGAGAAAATTTCACGACCTGAGAGAAGGTCGAAAAAAAATAATTTAGTCCTATTTTGTTGTTTGGGCATGCATTTTTCGCTCTTGTACAAAAACGACGTCTTAATTCCCTTAGTTTTCTCCAAAAGTTTCTAATTATTGACCAGTAATCCTTGAAGCTGTCATAATTTGTAGATTCGGAATTACACTATGTACAACACAATGGATTATATCGGAGGGTATCATAAATTCGCACGTAAATAATTTTCTGATAAGGCGAACAGCCGAAGTCTTAGATAAGGAAGATAAAACTAAGGGGTGAGCCAGGAAGCAGCTTCCGTGTGAGATAATGTATTCGTTATTCACGGAGGTACGCGCACCGACGCCGACGGCATGATAAAATGTGAAATGTTTTTTATTGCGAAAGCATCGAGCAGCAGCCTACCACGAAATGAGAATAGCGTTTATCGCAGTATTAAGGTCGCCCGTCCTGGCTCTTGATAATACTGCCTGACGTATCACCCTGATAAAAAATGAAATATTTCAGACCGAAGTAATTATGCGAAATTTTCACATGCTCCAGTGAAAGGCTAATCTAGATTAATTTCAATTTTCCTTAACGCTTTTTCAAATGCCATACATACGTTTTACGATTTATTTTCGAGCAAATGTTTTTAATATATTTTAGCAACTTTTGTTTAAAATTGTTGAAAATGTCAAAAAATACTATATTCTGATTTCACAATATGGGTTTAACATATACACATATACACATACGATACACCTTCACTATATACATATTGTTAATTCAGTTCAATTCTGATTATAAAATGATTACCACATTTTTATATATTAAAATTATGTTTCTGGTCGGTTTAAAATTTCTATAGAGCTATAAGTTGAAATTTAGTTGATTTCCTATGTGCGATGAAAAAATAAAACTCATTTTATAGTCATAGATTAGAGTTTCCGTTCCTATTCCAATTTAAAATTTAATTTAAAACATACAAATTCAGCACACCCTTTTAAATGTACAACATAACCTTAAACGAGTTAAGTTATACGAATAAAGGTATTATATAAAAAATTTTCATTTTCACTTTGAATAGTCACTGTTATTGATGTTACAGCCGTAACTTTGTTTTAAATTTCGACATATAATAGCCTTAATTTTGGGGCAAAATATGACAAGAAAAGATCAAACATTTCCTTGTGAAATTTTCATTTTCTGGTGTCTGCCGTCTTCACTAATTTGCCGCGTCGATTTCATGTCTGACTACACCGTCTGTATCTACTGCACATGATACGTGTTAAGCATAGCTAATCGCGTTTAATTTAATATTTCCTTGTCATATTTTTTATTTCGCAGTGTAATTTCTATGCTAAAATTGAGATTAATACATAATCTGAATAACATACATTAGAATGATAAATCATTAAATTATAAGTCAAATAAATCAAGTTAAATGTAAAACAGGTTTGACTGATTTATTATTTTATTACGCAACATGGAAATATGCATTATTTGATGTTGCCAATAACGAATTTATAAAATTCTTATAAAAAGCTAGCATTCTAGTAAGCACCATCGAAATTTTTAGTTTTTATCATATTTCAAACTTAATTAATTCTTTTTGTGATAATTTATTAAAACTACTCTTTAAGAGTAGTCAGGAAAACAATTGTAAACATTGTAAAAAATTTAAAATTGTGAAACTAACTGATACCATCTATCAACTAAGTATAATCAGATAAACAGGGCAAATCTAATGCCGCTACTTTATAAAAATGATAAAATATCACTTATAATTTAAAATTAATTTCAGTTGTAGTTTTGAATTCATGTACGCCTAAATTCAAAAATCGAAATTCTTAATGGTTATTTCATTAGTCTCTAGGTATTTAAAATAATAAAAAATCGTATAACCAATAGACATCCTAGAAAAAAAATTGTATCAAAAGCTATTACTATTTGTGGAATAATATATCCATGTTCTTGAATCAGTCCGAATACCCTAAGCTTTATTTTACAAGATATATTAATTATATTTGTAATTAGAGTTTTTTAGCTCTCTTATTCCTTAATTTATGTGTAGAAATATACACACAGTTTAATGAGTATTTGTGAGAATATTGGAATATAAGATTTTATTGAATTTCACTATATAATATTAGAATTTGATTTTAAATAATCATATTATAATCGTAGCTACTAGATAGTACATTAAATAATTATATTTATTAATTAATAAAACCACGTGAATATGATGAATATACGTTAATTGTAAGGTAGGTTTTTGTAGGGAAGTGTTTTATTTTCAATATAAATGAAAATAATATCTGCGAACAGTATATGTGCCGATTAAAATATTTCATCATAATTTTGTTTCCCAATTAATCGGTACAACATAAACGGAGAATCCATAAAATTTCTATTTCTTGTTAATTAATTTTGTTATTAACGATTGGTGTAATCTAACCCGCACATAACATATTTTCTATTTTAATATTTGCATTGTTTTTCGCTCTTTAATTTTATCTTTACTTATGATTCTTTTTTAAGGAGTTCCATCAATTAACTCTTCCTATATAAGGTAATTTCGCTTCAAAACGAAAATAAATAAACTTTTGACAACAAGTATCTGTTAAGATTATCGCTAAACGAAAACGTAACCTATTAATTAAAGTTATGTTAATTACGTAATGGCCGTTTTTCAATGTTGTAGTTTTCTTTTCGTGGTAATCTTAATTTAAAAAGAAATTCAATTCTTATAATCAAGAGTTCTTAAAATGACGGGTACTGCTGTTATAATAATGTAAATTCCGACTTTGTTTTCATCGTACAATACAATTAGCCGATTTTGTATCAAAAGCAAAATTTAAATGTTTAATTCCCTTTTTAGACCACACCAGCTAGAATTTATTACTCCTGATATTTAATTTGAAAGCGTTCCAGAAAGCGTACATGTTGCTTTGGCAACGTTTTGTGTTAGTCTCAGTATTCTACAAACGTTTAATATGTGACATTAACTTTATCATTAGTTCGACATCTCCATTGATAAAATGAAATAAATTAGTATTTATATAGACAAATTAACAGGATAAATTACATTTGCAATTCCTTATCCGATGATTATTAGGTCGGTTTTTAATAAAATTTGAAATTGCAGTTTCTTCATGTTATTTTCTTGTGCTATATATACTGCACTTTAACTCGTCTTTTTTAGCCCAGTAAAGTAAATAGAATACTTGAGTTTACATTTGCGCTAATATGAAAATATTGAATAGTTTTTGTGTGCTAAAAGAAGTGAATAGCTAAAATAGTTCGGGATTTCGACAATCAATTTGTATCACAGAGAAAAGTGTTTTTTACCCAGTATTATAATTTTTATGCCCCGTAAAAGATAGAATTTTACGCATAGGGAATGACATCTTTGTATTACCTGTTAAAAGACGAAGATTTTAGATTATTCTAACCAATATGTCAGTTAATTTTAACTCGCCGCGTGCTCTGTCCTGTTATCAGGATGGGTCCTGTTTAGGCATGCATGCTATTTTGTTTTCTTTTCTTTTAGTAAGCATTTCAATGTCTTCATTGGATTCTACGGTCCTGGCATTGCTGATTAAGGTAAGTCGCTTTTTAGTCACTATTTCAGACCTAAAACTTTAAACGCGTTTTTCTCGAAACAGTATTTTTTGAGCTGGCATTCAAGATTAAAATAAAACTATTAATCCGATCGCGCTGAAATTTTAAGGGGATGTTCTACGCATGTTTGGCTATCATCTGAACTAGAATCTTAATTTTTTATTAATATTCAGCAATTTTATAAACAATTGAAGTTGCAAAAAACACGCTTAAAAATTCAAAAGTTAACCACGTCGTTATTTTTCATCGTACAATGTTTATTCTAGTTCACAACATAGCTACTAACTTATATTTTAAGAAAAATGTTGATTTTTTTATTTCAAATGATTCAGACCCGAGATATCTTGAATGCCGTTTTAAGATCGGACCGACTTCACGCAGCTACAGCGGAGAAAGTATGACATGTATATATATATATATACAACATTTTTTTGCAACTAAAATATGTCAGTTTCAAAGTGCAAAAAGATGTGTATGGATTAAAAGTCTCCATCATGAAATAAAAATTATTTTCTAAACCTGAAGAAACCACTGGACTAGCCCCTTAATTATCAGAAAAACTGAGGTCATTTTCACAATTTTATATTTAATTTGTACAAATTAAAATTCATTTTGATTTCTCTCACAAAGATTGACATAGAGAAATAGAAAGTAGGAAAAGTAACCTGGATGCTTGGTAATTTCAACTATAGCAATGTTCGATAATTTGTTCCGCCTGGCTGAATGTTAAAAGTTGTGTGAATTTTCCCATCCACACTAATATCCAACGATAAGAAGATGAGATCAATGTAGGTCTCATTTCTGA
Source organism: Trichopria drosophilae (assembly GCA_030407085.1). Taxonomy (NCBI): domain Eukaryota; kingdom Metazoa; phylum Arthropoda; class Insecta; order Hymenoptera; family Diapriidae; genus Trichopria; species Trichopria drosophilae. The sequence goes on from CM059583.1 coordinate 205,643,958, forward strand.
CCACATCTTTGGATATAATGTCAGATGAAATAGTGATTTGACTACGTTCAATTAGATTTAATAAGATGTGTCAAGATCTAACATTAGATGTACTGTAAGTCATCCAAGTTTTGTTGTATTTTTACAATATGCAGATATAATTATGCACATTTTCATTCTTCAACAATATTCTGAAAGTTGAATTTCTTGAAGAAAGTAGAAACTGGAGGATAAGATTAAAAACATTGATTAACCACTTTACGAACCCAAAATAAATTTGGCCAGTTTTTTTGAGAATTAACCAAATATCTGTGGATGTGTTGTTATAGAACAGCATTATCAATTTATCATTTTCAATTAGTAAGAGTAGGAATTTGGAAGCTTTCATGCAATACGTCGTCTGAAATTTAAATCCTTCTCGTAATCAAGTTTGTTGTATTCATTAATGTAATCAGCCAGGTACCTCTGATACAAAGGAAATTCTGTAACCGACTCGACCGCATGGGCGGTATTATTCCGTCGCTTTCGTATTCCGTTTGGCAAAAACAAGGTAAATAACAAAAGCACTTCCGGTAGCAATTAGAGTAACCTTAACGACTTGTAGTGTAACTTGGTCGAAACTTACCACGTCGATAAGCTGCGAGAGCTTGAGTTTGATGCACACGCGGAGGACATCGGACGTGTTGACCACCGGGCGCACCAGCTTGTTGTAATTAGACAGGAGATCATCGTAGAGACGCTTCGCGTCCGGATTTCCGGCCACCGCACCGTGCACCACCAACGCAGATAGGAACCACACACGAATAGTTTCCCCGATTATGGGGGGCATCATGGAGCCCCGCCGCTTGCTGCAGCATGCGACAGACAGGAACAAGCCGAGGGTTTATCCCGGATGATAGCCAAGTTACCGACTCTCGAAAAATCCCCCAACTACGGTCCAAGGGGCGAGACCCTACTGGAAAATGAAAAAAAAAAGTAGATTCGGAGATCGATCGCTCGACAATGTCGTCGCGGGTCATCGAGCATTCGAACGGGAAACTTTTAAAGCCAGCCCTACTCGCGCCAGTCATAACTCGGTAATTAACACGGCTCGAGGTATTCGTGACTAAACTATTCAACGTATTCCACCCATTCCGGCCTGTCTCTATAAATCACAATTAGGGATAATTGACGCAATATACTCATACAAACATCAAATAAGTAACTTTTCTACCCTTCGATTACGTAACCATTCTGTTATCACACTGTCCACCTCGAGAATGCAACGACAGTGATGAATGTTGACGTGATTGCTGGAAACTAACCAGCGAAAATGAAATCAGGACGAAAACTCATCAGGAGCTCAGATATGACGAACGCAAAAGTGATAACCATAGTTTTTTTGACTGTCATGTTATCAGATGTCACTGATCGAAAAAGATGACGGTAATCCAGTCAACGCTATTTGTCACTTATTATACTATCCACATAAAATTGTTTCAGTTAACCCAGTATTATTAAAAGTAACAATTTAAAATTCACACTGCATTTAGAGAAGATTTTTCCTTTGTTTGCAACACGAGATTTACATATGTACCAAATTAAATTTTCAGGCGCTGAATTTTTAAAATTACGTGCAAATTTGTAAAGAACTGCCCGCGATACAAGTACTCCGGTTATAAAAAAACATTACAAATAATATAAAAAAACCGTAATTCACCTTTTATTTTATGGCTCACTTCAGTGCACTCATACAGCTTTTTAATTACGTTTATTTCGGTAGAAAACGAGCGGAAGTTTGCTGTACGACCCAACTAAAGGATTAGGCAAACACTCGTAAAGGCAGCAAATTACATTCTAATTCATCGGTGTCACTGGTAAGGTAACTTCTAAGACATCCGTCTTATGCGGTCCCAACTTAATGCTGGAAGTTTCTTTATCGAAAGTTACCGTTTGAAGTAAGTTCTAGATTCCTGGAAAACGATTTGGATTTTCAATTGTCCTTCAAACCATAAACTTAAGAGTGATGATTGGAGACAAGGATATTTTTGAAAGTCAGTCAAATTTTGAGTAATCAAGCGTGAAAAGAGTAATCTCTCGTGCCAGGAAAATCATGAGCGTTGAATCCCAACGATTCATCGTCTGACAAGTTTAACTCCAGGATCTACTTAACGATCGTCCGGACACTTGGGAATTCGAACGAAAGGGCACGAAATTCCCACCGTGGCAGATGCAATTGACCCGGGATTCGGGATTATTCGAATCGTTGGCCGAACATTGCGCGAGTGGATTCGCCCGTGTAAATTGCCGGACTCTCTGCCGATATCGATACGTGCTTCCGTCGTAGGCCGCAAGACCTGCATTTATCCTCTGATAATCCTCAAATTTATGTAAATTCCTAGTCACTAGTTTCAGGTAATTCTTTTAGCGACGATCACTGTTCGTTTTATAGGTTTATCATAAGATTAACTGATGACTGATCCATAAGAAACGATTTTTTTTGAGTATTCTTGTCAAATGAATCAGCTGGTGTTGGATGTTCGATAGAATCGTGAATACTATAAAAGTGTCATTTCTCAAAAGAAAAACAGGTAGATTTAGATGAACACTTTTTAACTGAGTTTCTAGTGAAAATACTTAAGTATGGTCAGACATGATCGATTTTTATTAATTTATCATTAATAAAATTCCTGCAGCAGATGGTTTCGTAAGAAACGTCGTGACGAATGGAGGTGCAAGAACAAATTATTGTTGTTCAGAATAGAAAAACTTTGTTCATCAGTAGTGAACGAGAACCTGCTACACCATTTAAAAAAAAATATACAGGGTACTAAACCGAATACCATTCGAACATTCAGGAATGCCAAAATCTGTTAAAAGCACCCTCGTTAAAAAATAAAGTAAACAAAAACATAAATGAAAAAAATGATCTAGTTAAAAGTAGTGTAATGTAACGTGTTGAAAAGTGAAGGTTTTTGAGAACGGAAAATAGGATTTGCGAAAGTGACACTTTAATTTATGGAAGATGTTATGCAAATTGGTGTGGAAAAGCTCTGCTATCAGGGAATGGCAAATGTTCTATGTATCATCGTGACAAGCGAAATTGGGGAAAGTTTCTGCGCGGATGCAATCCGTCAAGACTATCGGCGAACGATCGAGCCGAAAATAGGGAAACGCGCCCTATGCGGGAATCGCACTGACCTAACCTCGCGCACTCCTGGAAGCGCCACGCCGGCGATTACTTCGTAGCAGCTCTCGAGTACCCGCTGCACTGGCACACACTATACCCACGACTGTTGGTTCTCCGCGTTGCTCAGCAGCAAGTTCCGAGATTTCTCCCGCCAGGGGGCGACAGCGTTCGCGCATAGGAACGAGAGGTAAGGGAAACGATCGAGAGGAACGAAACAGAGAGAACCAGAGGGAGAGAGATAGTCCGAAAGGGTGAGAAACTGGGTGAGAGTAGGAGGAGAGTCAGAGAATACACCCTCCACTGGATGAGAAAAATAGAGTGAACGAAATCGAGAATGAGGATTCGCATTAATTTCTTTTTTTTAACTGGACCGAACGTTTTAGATGTTCCTCTCTCTGCGACATATCTCTCTTCCCTGATGAAGATCAATCACTGGTCGAATAGCTCGTCAATAAAAGCCGAGTCGGACAAAAAGAAAATAAGATTGGGGCAAGTTGTAGTTGGGAAATGGGTCACCTGAACTTTTTCGGTATAGAGCAAAAATCTTGATTGACAGAGAACGAAAAACATTAAAAGGACTCTATTTACTATCGAATGACGTTGAACTTCTTACATTAGGATGAAAAAATAAAACAGTAGTGAACTCATAGACAGAATAGAGAAATATTCGATTAAATAATTATCTAATTGATCATTTAGTGTACGTGTACTAATTGATAATTGAGCTGCATCGATTAACCCATTAACGCCTGAAAGACAAATTTTTTGTCTTCAATTCAGTCTAAGATTTTAAATGCCAAAACATGAGATACATAATTGAAACTTCCTAGTGAGAGGGAGGGACGGGGGCTTGGAGTTTGCTCTTTGACAATGTGGTGTCCAAATTTCGCTTAGACCTTCTGAAAAGCGAATATGGCGGATGAAATTAAACAAAATACCAAAAAAACGCTGTTTTTTAATTTTAATCGCTGTTTTCACAACGAAAACTATTTTTGTAGCCTACCTAATATATGCCATCAGTGCATAAAACAGATGTACTTTCAATCCGTGTTTAGAAATAAAAAATTCAAAATGGTGGCTACAAATTAGCTAAAATATAATTGAAAATTAGTATGGGTAAAACAAATACTTACGGCAATTGATAAAATCTGTTTAACAATCTCTATTCTAGGCTTTTTGGGTGTCTGATAACGAATATAAAGTCTAAATTGCAAAATTCAAAATGGCGGATCCAATATGGCGGACAACAATTTTGAAATCTTTATAAAATAACATGAAAATCGTCAGTCGAGGGTTTCCGAGGTCGGTGATTATGAATATGAAGTCCAAATTGCAAAATTCAAAATGGCGGATCCAATTTTATTTTAGATTTTATATTCTCGAGTTTAACCCGAGATATCACAGATTTGACAATTTCGCAACATAAGTAAGGATCGGAAGACCAATAATTCCGTTGAGATTTTATAACGTTTATAGAACTGAAAATGATAATTCCTATCAACGTATTCAATTCACGCATTAATATAGAATACAATAATTCTCCGCAGTTGCATATGAACATTCATTTCGTTATTAAAAATGAACTTAAAAAGAACAAAGGGAGAAAAAATCCAAAATTTGTTTTCTCTTTATATCGGAATGGAGCAATAAATCTTTTATTTCACCACAGTTGTTATTGTGGTTACCCCATTCATAAATGTGTTCTTTTTCCAATTTATCTTGTCCTTTATAATAGTTTTCTAATATCGTTCGATATGAAACTGGAGGCAAAGGCTCGTTTTCAGAATCTGAGAAGTCAACAGGTTCATTTACAGATTCCGTATCGGATTCTCCATAATCATTAGGATCAGGAAGGCGAATAACGTCATCATAATTATTATTTTCCTTATTTATTTCGCACTCAATTCTGCAGGTTTTACAATTTGTCCTCTTCTTATTAAGTACAAAGATTTCAAAGTAATGACTTCCTTTCATCTTCGGCATTATCGTACAAAGTTCCGTCTTTATGTTCCAAGGTAATTGAATATAACTAAATCAATAGAAAAAATGAGTACATCTTCGTTCCAAAAAAAGCTTCAATACCGACAAAATCTGCATACATAAATAACGCTTATGACGTGTATCTTCTTATGTATCACTAAAAACTAGTTCGGAAGTAGGAAAGAGGTTATCGGCGAAAGATGAACCTCCACCTTGCGGTAGGAAAACACATTGCTTGATAGTAAAGCTGAATCGGTATTATGATCAGATTATAAGATTTATAAATAATTTGTTATTAAAGTATCAACTTTTAACAAAAACTTAATTTAAAATTCCTAAAATATGATATGGGCATATTTCGGATTTTTTAGACAATTAGTACCAAATTATCATGTTCATCTGGTTCTCATTCTATTGCTCAAAACTATTAAAAGAAAACCTGATTCGTTTGGAATTAGTTACTCGGAATGGAAAATTCGATTGTTTTATCATCTGGGAAATTTAAAAAAATCGTTATTAAAGTCGCAGATTATACATATAAAAATGCTGGAAATCTAAGTAGTAACAGACCTCACCTACTGCGAACAACATACAGTGCGGCCTATTACTACTGAAATTACTGAATTTTCCTGTTGTATAATCCGCCGCTTTATAGACGTTTTTTAACTTTTCGAATTTGTCGGTTTCGGAGGTTCCATCTCGAGGGCATCACCCCGTTGGCATCCTCCTTTTCCATAGAAAGTGTAAATAAAAGTGCATGTTGTTGGCCAAGTAAGATTCCGACTAAGATTATGATTTTTTTCTAAATTGAAATGTAAAATTTTTAACTTATAAATAAAAAATTCATGGGTCACAGCACATTAAAATTGTTGGTAATAGCATCAGAAAAATTTATGTGGCACAGGACGGCAAAATTTGATATGTTACGGAGTCAAATTTTGACTAATTCTAATCCGAATATGAATAATACTAGTGTACAGTTCTTAGTGGAGGTAATGATTGTATATAGTTGTTTATGCATGCAACAGGTATTGATATTGTCTACTCTTATCTTATAACTGCAGAAGTTTTATCAATACCGACTATAAACGTGCAAGTTATACCTCTGCTTGTTATAAGCATAAAAGTGCAATCAAAATAAATTGTACCCCTATAAGTAGTGTCGATAGTTCCTATAATCGTTAAAGCCTTATTGATATTTACTATAAGCTTACAAGTCGTACCGCTGCTCCCTGTTTATAAAAATTACATGGTTGTGAAAAGCATGATTGTCGACTTTATTTATTTATTAGTATACGGGCAGTAGGTTTTTTAGACTTACAACCATTTTTTTATCAGTACTCTTACATTATAAGCTATTATAGTAGGTCTTGTTAGGTATTAAAACAATTATGAAAATGATCAGTTTATATACTTATGCATACATAAATCGGTTAAAACTGGGCAAACCTCTAGTCAATAAGGGTCAGTCAACAAGGCAATCTTAATAACATCCATTTAACAAAATGGCACAGAAAAAATGATGTAGCTTTACTCTGAAAATTCGTAAACTGCACGGGAGTATTTGAGTGGCACCAAAGAAAAGTACTATTCTAGAAATTTTACACATGCACATTTTGGCTAGGGATACAGGAAAATCTCTAGCCGTTATTTCAAATAGTCTTGTTCGGATATGCAATATTTTTTACTTGTAAATACTTACATGGAACCAGATTGCACCTGTTTTCAGGTGCCGATCACGGTATTTGAAATCCACTAAAAGCTACTTGCATACAAGTGTTCAAGATCACTGAGTACAAATAATTTGTCATTTCATTTCAATTCTAACTGATGAACTCAATATAAGACATTGTAATACAAATTTATAGAAACAGCATAAGATTCACAGAAAAGTATTTAGGAAATTGGGCATTACCACTAAATTTAGGAAAGTCGAGAACATTCGAAATCAGCGGAACGCAGTAAATGGAGATCGGCACCCTCAAAAAATTTACTTGAATGTTCATCAGAAGATGATATCAAATAAATAATAAATATTATAATAATTGTAATAATAAACTGGAAAATATTATAAAATATTATAACAATAAACTGGAACTGTAACTCATACATGGCTCTAGAATTTTTAACTATTAATTTTTTGTCTGGCCACTTTCAGAAAGCTTAGATAGTGTTATCAGCTTTAACTTATCCCAAATGTCCTGCAGGAATTAGCTTCATATTCTTTCTTCGTTCGTAGAACAATATATATATATATGTGATAAAAGAGTAAAATTTCTTACAGAAATTTAAAAAATCATTGCACTAGGTCTTACCTTCTGGGTATCGAATTTTGAAAGCTTTCGTATTATGAAAACAGAATTGGCCAAATTTGTTTAGCAAATATTCCTGTAATTAAACTAAAAAAAAATAATAATCATAGTACTTAACAAATTACCACGTGGTCCCGTAAAACATAAACCGATAATTAAATATATAGAATGCACTTTTTAATAATAAAATTTCTTTGTAAAAGAAAAATTGAATATTCAACAGAAAATTAAAAAATATCGTAAATTTATATTTTTAAGAAATTCAAAAAATATAAATATATACTGCGAATAGTTATGAAAATCGATTATCGTTTCACGGCATACGTTTTTTATTTTACGCAGAAATGATCATAAAAACATATAGGCATATAGAGTTAGGAGCACGTTTCTGAAAGTGTCGCGAAAGGATAATATTGATGACTAAAATCTAATTATTTTTAGTAAAATGTCTGAGAGTGTATTAAACATATATGATTAAGTTAAAATCAATGTTAAATTAAACTTACATTACATAAAAAATATCAATAAAATACTTTATATATAAAAACAGCATTTACACAAAATTAAACAAAAATGAACTATAAGAGTTAACAAATCGATCTCGTATGAAAGAAATATAATAAGACTATTGAATTTTTTCGACTCGTCGTCTCGATGGAAGATCTGACATTGAAACGTTTTTTATTATTATTAATATTATTTAGGACCGTGAGAAGACTTAAAAATACAGTAATTCCAATGACCATTTCTTATAAAATATAATAAAAAGCATAGTGAATAATATACTAGCATCTATAATAATGACAAAAACATATTCGTGTTGATGAACGTTTTTATAACAAAAAATTACTAATCATTAAATTATTTATACAGCGTAATCCAAATATTTTATTCACATCTACAAATAAAGGCAATGTTACAGGTGCTCTTGATAATAGCGAATATGTCGATAGTGACGAATTGTCTTATCGCTTATATACTACATTAGATTTATTACAGGTAACTAAGAAGAAAATAATTATGCTATTCTATTAGGTAAATAGAATTAATTTTGATTTTTCTTTTCTGACATTTTCTTAAGTGAAAGTAATCATAATTTCAAAGTTTTTCTTTTTAGTCAGATTGGACAGGTAATATAATAATAATAGTCGTAATTGACGTTTCGACCATAGAATTCTATTAGGTAGTTTCAAAAAAATGATGCTAAATTTGGTTTATAGCAAACTAATACTTCTTTCTCCAAGTATTATATAGATCCTCGAAAATCCACAAGTCAAATTGTCCAGTACCAATAAATAACACTACTAATAAAACATTGACATTTGTATATATCTTTACGTATACAGGCTACATAATACACCAATATGAACCATATATTATTAGATAAAAGAGAATTGAATTTTATCGATTACAGCAAACGTAGCATCTGTAATTAATTACTTGTCTTCTCCCCTCGATAAAATATTCTTAAAGATTTGTATTCTAGAATTTGTAACGAATTTGTATCGAACATTCGTTTATATGCGGTTATAAGAGTAAACAGAAACAAAATGATAATTCTCCAATTTCGGCAAGTAAATTATTCTTGAAAAGAATTATTAATATTCTAGGGTATATTTGAAAAACTGAGCTTATCTTTAAACGAGAACTGGCACAAAACTCATAAACTGCCCGTTATTTAAATTGCACTCTTCCTTCGACTGTCGAAAATGTAGTTACTTAATAACAATGATATTCATACAATATTATGGTGTTAGCAACGGTAGCAATAATAATGTTAAGAAATAATGGAGGAGCGTGCCGCTCATGCAGGACGTTGATGATGATTACGAGCCAAGATTATGCAAAGACAATGATTATAATATTATATTGTGTTATACAATAATCACCATTCACGGACAAAGTTTTTTAACTTAAACCATGAATACAACTGCATGAATTGCTTTACTTGATTTTTTGTTTGGTCAATCAGTTTAAAAAAAGGGTGAATCGAAATAGATTTTAATAGTCTTTTTTTATACCAAAGGAAACTCTAAATAAAAAATGTGACCCATAGACATATTCAAGAATTTACTGACCTACGCTTTGTCCCAAATTGCAATATTGTAGAAAAATATATTTACATTATGAATTGACTTTAACAGACTACGAGTAATATAATACTCTTCTATCATACACTGCACATTTTGTAATTGGGTACGTAATTTAATAGTCTAATAACACTACATATTCATCTACATTTATTCTACGATATCTTCTGTGGTTAAATGTAGATACTTCAATTAATTGATTTACAAGTTTTCCAGAGAATTAATTTAGAAGATATTAAGTAAGTTTCTACTATTTTCAGTAAGTTTTTGTGGCGGAAGTAAAATGTTGTTCGCAATTTGGTAGAAACCAAATTAAAGTGAATTCATGAGAAACCTGAGTGTATGTTTCCGCATGGTTTCAATGTGCTGAATCCAAGTTTTATCGCTGAATTGTTCTCTCACGTCAAAATTTGGAGACATCCTAACCTAAAACTGCAAAGAACGAAAATCGTAACAGTGCATTGACAAAAACTTTGAGAACTTTATGAAAGAATAACGAATCGGAATTGCTCCAAGAGCTTTTTGAAGCCCATGAATAGCAGTTTAATCTGCTTTCTGCCAAAAAACGAACAAACATTTTGTTCTGCCACAAAAACGTGATAGAACAATTCTGCGGCCAGCTTTGAATTCAACACATCAAATCCTTTGGAAAAGTATGGTCCTGTTTCTAGGTATCGAGATCCGTATCATTTTGTTGGTCTGCGTATTCAATACAACACTAACGTGAGCAGCATCTATTTCCAATTCGTTGCCATAATAGATCAAAGTATTGGGAGGCATAGCCTATTACTTCACCTCTTAGCCTCCAAACAACTTTACTATAATAAAATACAAATTCCACGATTAGTGATAAGATTGTTACGATCCATGCAGCTTTTTGTATTGTTAGTAACGTCTTCAAAAGGGGCATGTCTTTCTCGTTTCGAGTATGACGTTCAATGTTACTTTTCGACAGAAATGTGTAGAGAAATTTTTGAAAAATTTTCCGAAGATGCCACTCTGCAAAGTTTGTCTCTCCTGTGCGTACAAATCCAAAGTCAAAAAACCTGGTAAGAATCGCGTCCAAACGATCAAGATAAGGAACCGAATGTGTAGTACAGTAGCCTGGAATGTCCCGAATTAAACTATCCTCTTCCATGCACTCGAACGATTTAAACATATCACGCATGTACAAAGCAGTAGACCTTTTATATGCAATGCTAAGATTACGGTGCCATACCAAATCTAAAAGTTCGTGTTTATAGTTTCCAACCATAACAGATTTCTGCAGTAACAACTTCACATTTTCACGATCCCCTTTTAAATAGTAACCGTGTTTTTTGAGGAATGGTATTTTAAGATCAAGAAGGTCCTCAATAGATTTAGGTCTGATCTCTTTTATATCGTGTATTTCAGCCACCAAAACTCCACCAATTATATCCGTGTTATATATAAAAGCTGATACTAGAATCGAAATAAAGAAAATTATCCCAACCTGGCCTCTTGGTCGAATCTGTATTGGGACACCCATAACTGCATCAAACATATCCATTAATGACCAGTGTCCACTATTGCATTTCAATCGTACTGAAATAAACCAAGCACTAATTATTAAAATTGCACTGCTTAACAGGATTGGCCAATTATTCTGAGGCGTGTAGTTTTCCTGCACAAAAAGTACGGGAACGGCAAAACACCAGCCCTTATTTTTAGGGTATGTACACATTCGTCCATTTGCAAAAGTTTCCCGTTCAGAGCCTAACAAGTCCGATCTATCAGCGGATTCTAAATTATGTTTGAAATCACCCCGTGGATATCGAACGTACGATGGATGATACCCACTGTCATCCGTATACAAGATGAATTCAATTGTAAAATTCATAGAATTTGCGAAATATTTTATAACTTCTGCGTCAATTCCACTTGTTCCTCTTATCTCACCTTTGTCGTTAAGAACAAGGTGAAACCGGTGTGTTGCGTAAAAATCATCCTTTTCTATCGAAACTCGCAATTTATGACCGTGAAAATTTCGAAATTTATCAGGAAACCAGTTGATTTGCGAAGAGCATACTTGCTTAGTGTATCCTGCAGTAAATAAATTTATCTGATAGACCACTGCGCTTGATCTCACCTTTGAAAGCCGACTAGTTTTATCATTTGTAAAGCCCAGAATTGTTACATCAGAAACACCGTCTATCCAAAAATTTTTTAAATATTCCTGAAAACGATGAATTTTAGGTGTCCATATAATAATAAGTATTTTTGGATGGAACTGGCGATGTCTTTTACGGACTTGTTCACGCATCAGCGCTAAAAATTCTCTCACGGCTGTAAAATAATCGCCTAAGCATTTATTTATATTTTCCAATTGCGTTGAACATGTCGTGAAAGAATAAAAAATGTAAATTTCGTATTTTTTGTACGGATCAATGTTGCTCAGTCTTTTCTTCGTTATTTTCAACTTCGTTGTAAAAGAAATTATTGTTGATGGTAAGCTTTGCATTAGCAGAGAATTTATTTCAGTCAATAGTCCTGGAGAAGAATATTGATTTTTTTCCATTATAACAAGTATTTGATAAGGTTTAATTTCAGCAGTAATATAATTTTGCAAGGAAGTCAAACAAGTTCGATGTTCTCCTAGCGATGGAACAAATGAGGCCACAATCAGTGGCAAGATCCCGATATGCATTGTTTTCACCAAATACATTGTATAAAAACTAGTACGTTGTTTCGCTCAGACAACTGACTATACTCTACCCTTATTTTATATAAGAATTAGTCAGACTGGGAACAGGATTAGTTTAATGGAGCTTTAATATATTATTCAATATTAGAAAATGTGATTGCTGGTATGTTATTGTTATTGGACATTTGACCTTGCATTACTCATTTTCAGAATAGGCCGATATTGTAAGTGTTTTGTAATATTGACGAACTAGGTGTTCTAGCCAAGGAGGGAAACCTTTTTTCAACGATTATTATGCAAATAAAGTTACATCGCCGCAACCTCGAAATGACTGGATGGACCGGAAGAGTCGATGAGTTAAAATAATTGTAGAGCGGCATCTTACGTAGTAGGATAAGAAAGAAGGTAGGATTGAAATTAAATTCAAATGATAGGTTAAGACTTTTCTTTATTCATTGCCGATTTTGAGGATAAATAAACCGGGAGAGCAGAACAAATTGAGGGACCTTTCTCATTTATTCAGTAAAATAAATTCGCATGTCACAAATCTTAAATTTATATAATAATATTTGCTGATTTAAATATCTTCTCAATCTACAAAACTTGCAATAGAAATAGAAAATTAGATGTAGACTTTATTAATATTGAACAAAAGAAAATAAAGACAAAAAAAAAATAAATCAAAGAGAGGAAGTTCAAATTTTGAAAATATGAATTATTAAGTAAACAAATATTCATATCTTGGTAATACGATTCTCTTGCTAAGTATGAGAAATAATTAAACAAATGAATCGACGTAATGGGATATCAGTTCACGTCTGGCGCAATAAATCAACCGGTTCTTAAATGTAAAATTTTGGATTTAATATGAGAAATCAGCCCCCTAGCACTTATAATTTAACTATTGTTGAAATGCGTTTCGTACCAGGATGCCAAGTTGTGCTCTTCGTAATAGCTTGAGTTGAAATAATATTGAAAATGAGCATTTTCAAAACGTCAACCCCGACGTCAAGCCAGCCGAGGAAGTTAATAAATAATACTTGTAAAAGACTTACTTCACGAACTTGCATCGTAATATACTATTCGATGTAATGCTTTAAACATTTTCACTTGCAGTGCGCATATTTTATCGCTTCTCCGGCTGTCTAATTAGCAGGTAATCTTAGAAAGCAGTGAACCGCAAAATTGTCCTGAGTATTTAACCAGTTACTCATTGCCCTCGATAAAACAATTGTACAAAACGGGTGGAAATGAAACGCGTGATTTGTCGTTGAATTCAATATTCAATTTATTACGACACTCAGGACGTAGGCGACAATTTTTACAGCAAAATATCGGACCGACGCGGGTTTACTCAAATGGCTACGACTCTCCTCTCTCACGATCAATTTTTGAATGCTAGCCTCGAGGAGGTTTCCAGGGGAACCAAACTGTAACAAGAGACCAACGTTCTCTGGCCGAAACCAAAAGGCGGCGCTTTCGAGCGCTCATATGGAAATACAAATCGATGAAATTCAAAGACCAATTATTTTCGAATTTGAAACAAAGACTACAGAAATCGAATTTCCAATTCGATTTGTCCACGCTCAGTTCTCAAGACTTCTCATTCGCCAGAGGCCTGTATAAGACACTTATCCATACATATGTTCCTGTCAGGTTACTATCCATCAGGAGATTGAGCATCATGTGGACCAAAATATGTCACGCTTCTAACCTCCGGACTTCTTGTTCATCAGGAGGCCAGCGCGGTCAAAATTAGAGTCTGACTCCAATCCCCGAACTCGTAACCACACAGGTTACTCTCCATCCAGAAGCGAGCCGCGTGTGACATCAAAGTTCGATATCTAAAACAATATCTGCTTTCAAAATTTCCTATAACACAAACCGAGCTAGATAGACTTTCGCCAATTTGGAGCGGATTTCGCTCACAGGAAACCCGACTCCGAATCTGCGAAATATCTTTATACTATTGAAGCTCACTTTACGTTCAGGATACAATGAAAGGTTTCAGAGAGCTATCCGCAAGGACGGCCCTGAGTGTCCACAAAGACACTTATCAAATTCGAAATCAATCACACGAATTCAAACAATAATTCGCAATTTACGTGGCTCCTCAAGGCTCGCAAACTATAAATGGGTACAACAATAGTACATACTTTGCTGGTATTATCCATATTGTCGCCTTTCAGGATCTTTACAAACATGTGCCTAACAGATCCCCGTCGTTTGGCCATAGCCCAATTTTCAAGAGAAGTACCCCCCATTCGGGTGCGCAATGGCACAGGAAAAACCCCACTCATGTGGGGGAAAAAACCTGTGCCGGGTACCGCAGATTTCAAACATCGATTCTGTTCTCAACAAAAATATTAAGAGAAATGCAATCCGTAGATAAAATGTTAATTCATTTTTAAAAATATGTCTTATAGTTTTTTTAAGTACCGGATATAACTGTGTGTAGAAAATGTAGTCAGATGTACGGTAGGTCTTGCCAAGCTCAAAAAGAAGGACTTGTCAATCCATTGAACTGTTTACGATGATGTTTACGAGATATAAGGCGCCAAAAAAATGTTATAAACATATGGTCTGGTTCGAAGTCACATATAAATTTGGTAAAGACGATCTTCAACATTAAGTGATTGGTTACATTCCGGATTAAACGGGCTTTTGCATCATGTGCGATGAGCGGAATCTCCAAGTAACACATTTCAAGAACAGCTAATCTAAGTCAATTACATTAAGAGGTAACGTAGGAAAACAATCTGGACGTTTGTAAAATGTATTTATGGAGAATATAAGATCCCGAATAAAAATGATCCCTCGCCGTCGGGATAACTGTCCCTCCCTCTCGTCCTCCAGGTCGCGCCTGTCTCTAATCCTCTCCTTTGGGCCCTAGATATACAATGTCCTATTTTAACATTTTTTTATATTTATCCACAAAAACGCCAAAATATTCTAAAAATGTAGTAGGACGATTCATATGATCACTGTTAAAACTTAGCAATACTTTTTCAATGTAATATGTTTTTCAACAATATAGAGACAAAAATACTATACGATTTTATATAAATTTTGAATGCAATTGTATAGAATTGTTTAACTAATTTCTACCTGTGATATTTTACTAGTTCGGAAAATAAAAATCTGCCGAAATATAAAAAATATGGGATAAAAGTACAAGTTTCAAAGTTTAATTTCCGTTTTGAAAAATTAAATTATCTTTGGTAGAAGCTAAGAAACAAATTTTTGAAGATGGCGCTTTTTTTTGGTCACATTTTTCTACTTTAAATCGCTTGTAGCTCGGAAAGGCAACGTTTTTCGACAAAATTACGGACGTGAAAAGTTTACCCCAATTTAGCTAATCCATGGGTTGCCAGAACGATTTCTCCACTTCTTCATATTTGTTTATGTTTATTGTTGATAACAAATAACTGACCACTCGACCAACAAAAATGTACTGACATTTTTTGTTTGCAGTAACCTAATAAATGAGTTCCAAATGGTTTCAAACTGTTCTCTTTCCGTGATCGGTTAGTGACATTATCCAGGCCTCTTTTTGAGGGTAAACCGCTACTTTATGAACTCTCTCAATTCGAAACAGCGAAAGCGCACTATTTGAGTAGGTGAATGAATACTCACTGATGGCTCAGTGTCTGTCATCGTATTCTCTACGTAAACAATGACAAATATATACAGATAATTATTTTGTTGTACTGTCGTATTAAATACTCTGTTCACTTATTATAAAGATAATTCAAATTTAGATAAAACCAATCGTTATCATATTGTTATCAATTTTGGAAAGCAATATATAACCAAAAAATGCATCATTGATTTTCAGTTTATCGTGCAATTAATGTTATGTGCTGAATTAAAAAATGCGCGCAAGTAATATATGTATTCTTGAGGTATTAACAAAAATTAATAAAATTTGCTATATACACTTTCCATTAATTCACAGCAATCTCAATCGAATAAAAAAAATTTACGCACGTATGCCGAACAATATTTTTTGTTACAAGTGTGCACAAACTGCGCAAAATGCTATTTTGTTGTAGCCTCCTCCCCTAATTGTAGTTAGCTACAAATGCGCCATATCGATGATGATTCTTATGTAAAAAAGTTATCTTGCAGTGCACCTTCCTCGTCTTTTTGTAGCGTTTTAACCACGCGAGAACCAAATCCTATTCTCAGTGTAACAAGTTTCAAATAAGCCCAATAGAGCGTACCGTTTATGCAGGTTTATGATGATGATTAAGAGCCAGATTATGGTCGGCGTGATGGTCGTGCGGGCTAAGGCGTCAGTCTTAGTCCGCCCGAACTGAGCGTCGCGAAGGGCCCGAGTTCGAATCCCCGTCCTGCAATTTTCTCTGCTTATGTCCAGTGTGGAATAACCGGGGAACTTTGCTGGGCGAAGGTACGAATTTGGGACCGCTGCCGACCCCCGTCGGCAGTTATCGGTACCGTCAGCGTCTTATCCGCGGTCGGTACGTCGTGGGTCTTATCTCGGATAAAGAGGGGATAAGCCCCGCGTCGTACTCGCTAAGGCACAGACCGCCGAATCTGCTGGTGGTACCGATATTGGGGAGGGGGGACTGGCTCTGGGTGGGTGCTGTGTGTGCCTATAGTTCTGTCTTGTACTGTCTGTCTCTGTCCTGTACCTATCCACCCGAGAGCCGACCCGCAAATAGACAAATCGTCCTTAACGCGGGGGAAATAACCTGTCCTTTGTCCTTTAAAAGAGCCAGATTATGATGATGAAGGCAATACAATTTTAATAGAATAGTAAAAATGCACTTGTAATTCTAAAAGACGTAAAATTGTTACCTCTACAAGTATGTTACACAAGTTTGAATAGATAAAGGTAGACATGCATTTTCGTATGAACGAATGTTTGCAATATACAAAGAGATATTGAGCGATTCGACAAAAGAACTATTTCTAGTTTGAAGAATCACTTTGAACTATAATTTGCGTACAACGTTGTGTATAAAGTGTGCATTTTAGCGATAAATCGAATGAAAGTTTTTTTGTAACTTTAACCATGAATACAACTGCATGTGTTGCTTTACTTGATTTTTTGTTTGTTCATTCTGTCCTAAAGAATAGGGTGAATCGAAACTAATTTTAATAGCCGTTTTTTATAAAAAAAGCATATTTTAGTTAAAAAAATGTAACCCATAGATATATACAAGTATTTACTAACTTACTGATACTTTGTTCCAAGTCGCGATATTGTAGAAACATATATTTACATTATAGAATTGACTTTAATAAAATACGCGAGTAATATATAATACACTACGAATATATATACACGATACAATATATATACACTACATATATTATTCTGTACTATTTTATGTGGTCAAATATAAATAATACATTTAATTTACGGAGTGTCTATATCCACGAGAGACTGATGCAACAAAGGTTTATGTGGTTAGGTTAGGATAGTTAGGCACCCCCAATTAGGGAGAAAGAATTTACTCGATTTGACTGCAAAATCCAAGCATATATGAAATTAATTTATACGTGGATTTAATTTTTAAAAAATATAAAAAAATTTTCATGCTTTCCGCAGAATTAATATACTAAGTTTTAATTAAGTCGCTAAGGAACTAAGCAGCGAAATATACGGAAAACCAAATTCGAGAGTGGCACTGATATGAATGGTTTTCACAAAATACATTGTAAAAAACTAGTACGTTCTTGAGTAAAAAAAATTTGTATCTGAAAGATCTTTCCGAGATCTCGCGGGTTTAATCTCGTAAAGATCTCGCAAAGATCTCGCTACTGGGACGGAGCGAGATTGTTGCGAGATGAACAAAAGCTTAAAATGGTATATTAAAATTATCGATTAAAAATAAATTATTTAAATAAAAAAAAAAAATTTATCACTGGCGGAATTCGATCCCGGGACCTTTCGGTCTTGAAGCAGCAACTCTAACCACTCTGCTAGCCAGTCATTTACATGCGCGACTTGTAACAAATGACACATATCAATGCCGAATTTCAATGATCGATTCACTCAAATACCTGTCATTTGTTATCCTTCCTAAAATGAATGTCTAGCCGAGGGGTTAGAGTTCCAGCTTCAAGAACGAAAGGACCGAGATCGAATCCCGATAGTGATAATTTTTTTTTTTTTATTTAAATATTTTATTTTTAATCGATAATTTTAACATACTATTTTAACCTTTTTGTTCATCTCGCAACAATCTCGCTCCGTCCCAGTAGCGAGATCTTTGCGAGATCTTTACGAGATTAAACCCGCGAGATCTCGGAAAGATCTTTCAGAGACAATTTTTTTTTACTCGGGTTGTTTCGTACAGACAACTGGCAATACACTACCTTTTTTCATACAATAATTAGGTAGACTAGGAAAATGATTAGTTTAATGAACCTTTAATATATTATTCATTATTAGAAAATGTGATTGCTGATATATGTTATTGTTATTGGAAATTTGACCTTGCAACGATCTTTTTCAGAACAGGTTGATATTGTACGTATTTTATAATATCGACGAACCAGATGCCGTGGCCGGCGAGGGAAATATTTGTGCAACGATTAATGTTCAAATAAAGTTACCTCAACATAACTTCGAAATGACTGGACGGGTCGAAAGATTCCATTCTGAGTTCGAAAATTTGTGGTGGTAAGAATGGAGGGTTGGGTTGAAATAAAATTCAATTTCAAGGATTAACACTTTATTACTTCGACCCAGACCACAAGTCTCAAAACAATAATCAAAATATTTGTGTCCGCAACCTTGTACGTACGTACGTCCTGTTTTTTTGTCTCGCGATATCTCACATACCGATAAGTGTATCGCCATACATATTTGTTTAAATACGTGTCCTGGCATAACATGGATCTGATTAGATTTTGGCACAGATCCATCTTTCCATTACTAAAAAACGTTAGTCCCAATTACGTTTCTTTGTAGATTTTTGCATTTATTTTGTAAAAATACGAATTTGATTGAAAAATTTTTCAAAGACAAAAGATAGAGCATTAAATTGTCTACAAAATAGGTTGTATGAATTTTCTTACTAAAGTCAACGATAATGCCATAATAGTACTTTTCGGTCCTAGGCCGTAAAGTTCAATTTTACGGACCAAGTGGAGATTGTGCGTCCGAGGACTGGCGAAGCCGGTAGACACTTTACGTACTATTTTGAGTCCGTAAAGTACAGAGATCAGTCCCTAAAATCACATTTTACGGACTAAAAGGAGTTCGTAAAGTGTCTACTTTACGGACACGTGTATCAAAAAAACTGTTTTAAAATGCGTATGACTGTGGTCTGACAAAGAATTGAATTCTCTAGTCTTTGTTTCTCGTAAAAGTTACCAACAGTAATCTACAAGCATACCAATGGAGCTTCTGCATTGAATTAGGGGTTCAAAATGTTAATTCTTATTTAATAGTATAACGTTTTATACAATATCCATAACTTTAAAAATAACAGCACAGTCTGAAATAACATGTACTATATGCATCAACAAAAATTGCCTAAAATATCATGCCTATTCATTTCGCGAAAATACATTAATATTTTTCTCACTCTTAATATTTCTGGGTATCAACATTACTGCCGCTTGTTTTACTGTTATACGCGAGTTAAAGGTATGATAAACGTTTGCTGCACAATGCAATCTCGTCTACCGTTCCTGCATCCATGAAGAATGCAAACGTTTCCCCCCAAAAATAGTCGGATGTGAAAGAGCTATGAAAACTTGATACAGTTCTCTTCTGGAAATTGGGAAATGATAGGCGGACGAATCGAAACTTAGATCTCGAAGGTGCTAAAAAGAGCAAGGGAGAGATTGGAAGCGCGAAGGAACGTTTCGGTACCGGGGAAGAGAAATTGAGATGGGTGGCTTCGATTCAGCTGAGCTGATATATCATTCCGCCACAGACGCCACTCTCTTGGAAGAAACGTACCGACATAGCGAGTATACAGAAACTTCCTGTTATAGGTTATATTATTTCTAGAAATCGAGTATACCTTAATCTCTTTATCCCTTTGGAAGGCCTGCGAACTATTTGCAGCAATCGACCTCGTATATAGAATTATTTTCTAACAAGAACGAAATTTAATACATGGCTGGAAATGATTGCATTTAGTGGTACTATCGATTAAATATCAACAACACTCGCGATACTCTACAGACAATTTCCTATTAGAGTTATAATTGTATTACACGATATTAATCATATTACTTATTAAAATTATCAGCAACCGTAAAAGATTATTTGTTAATATTTGTAATAATACGATATTTGGGCAAATCCACAAAATTTTGAACTTTTATATAATACTCGTGTTCGTATAGTTCTTAATCACTATGTATGAAGCAATTTCATGGTACTAAATTCGTGAATTAGTGAACATCTTATCCGTATTTTCATAAGTGAAAATTATCATAAAATTTCTTATCGTTTTACGGATGTAGATGATCAGTGAATATTAAAAAAAATTATCAACAAAATCATTGCCTCCATTAACGTTTCAGCCTATTTGTTTAGGCCCTCTTCGGAATTTATTATCTTTGTTAAAAAATAAAAACCTTTAATCGAAAGCCTTTTTTGCAAGTCACTTACTCAACAATAAAATCTTTAAGCGTGATGAACCATTTTTGTACCAATGTAATTTCACTCGTTTTGAAACTTCGACCCCGTGGAGAACAGGCTATTCCTTAATACTCGTTCTTTTACCAGCAGCTTTCAGTTCTATTATAATTTAGACCGATATTTGTCTGAAACAAAATAGAGGGGGGGATCCAAACATAAAGCCAAGTGGCTTTGATAGATCTATTCTAACAATGTTGTGAAAAGATGTAACGTGGGTCGCTGATGCCCCACCAATGACAAATCTATAGTTTTTTCCTCTTGTCCGACTCGCGTGCATTCCCAGGAAGAACATGTCTCGATTAGGATGGAAATTAACTGTTTTTAATTTTGATTGAAAAGTTTTTTTTTACCATCAGAGCATATTTTGAACAAAAGACTTTCCATCATGAAAAATAAAATAAAACGTTGATCTGCACCAACAAGTCTTGCTAATAATTCCAGTAGGAGCAGAGGCCTCAGACGAGTCCGTAAAGGTCGTACTGAATGGACACGGATGAAGAATAATACTATTACATGTAAACATATCCGAGTATGAAGAATTTCGTTTTTAAAAAAATTACGTGTAGAGAATTTCAAGTGTAGACTTGGGACCAAGCCGAGAAAAACAGTATTACTAAAGCAGGTTAATGCCAGATGTTTTAATTTGATCCGGAAGTTTCACTTCGAAACAATCGTTATGTCTTTGGATACTGTCAAAATTTACCGTCGCTAACATTTGTATTCGGTGACAAAAACTATTGCATGTTATTGTAAATGTAACTATAGCAAACGAATCTGGGTAGTTTTCCCAATATACGTAATGTCTGCATTTTGAGCTTGAGCTAGTTGCAAACAGATATACGCCTGTTGCCCACAAGGTCTCATTATAAAATCAAGTTACGAATTTGGAAATAAATATTTCGTCTCCGGTTCCAATAGTCAGGATTAAAAATCAGCATTGCAATGATCTTTTAAAGATATATATGGTATAAAAATCCTTAAATTTCTTCAAAAGCCTCCAGTTCGATATGTTCTATGTTAATTAATTTAATGTTTGAAATCGTACTCAGCCTTGTTTATAAACTAACATAACGGTATCGGTTTTTTAAGAAATATAACAATTCTTCAGTTTATATAAAAAACATTTAAGATCCAATAATGTCGCTGTCAGTTCTAGAATATTAATACGTAAAGCACATTCTTTTTCCTTCCAGAACCCGTAAACACGAGTTTCCCTACAAACCGCCCTCCAACCAGTACATGAAGCGTCTGTAATATTTCAATTTTGGTAATGAAACATTTAATCGAATTAATTGTTACAGGAATATTAAAATCCCACCAATTATTGCACTTTTTGAAATATTATTTAAGGACACCGTGTATTATTTAAGGACATTTTTGTGATAAAATTATCATTATTTTTTATGGAAAAGTTTTTTCGGTTGTCAAGTCTTCTTTTGCAGAAATCTCGGATTCCAAGTCTTGCTGCAGATAAAACCTGAATTTCGGTTGCCTACTGATGATTTCTGCTCGACAGACGTCCAGTCAGTTAGGCTTTTAAATACCTATTGACGGAGTTCATCAAGTTTTTAGTTTAATGACTTTCATTGGACTTGGGTTTCAGCACACCACTTTAAGAAACAAGGATTTTAGCAGCTTATATCTTTTCTTCTGAATTTGCAGCCAAAATAATTCACCGCTTTCCTTCGAGACAAGAGTTTCTAGAAAAGACGGGTCTATATTGTTCAATATCAAACTTCTTCGAATAGATAGTTATTCATGTTGCAAATCTGAAAAAAGTCAATAAATCACGAACAGTCTCAAGCGTTTTTTAATTTTTTAAGAAAAAATATCAAATGGTAATGTTAAAGCAGTGAAAGAGATAATTTTACTTCAAGGTATATAACTAATAAACTATATATTTTATATTATAAAGGGTGCTTACAGTGCAAATCCTTTCTTTACTATAATATAATAATAAATAAGTCGCTCTCTACCATTAACATCTTCACCAGATGTTGTTGATACTACGCGGAATGTGTATTTCTTAATAGAGCTATTTGACCAACATTTTCAGATATAATGCTCCAAGATATTCGAAATTGCTACGTGTCTTAGCATGGAGGAGGCTTAAAATTTACAAAATATCCATGGTCCCCTGCTCGGATTACTTTTCATATCACTATTTTGGCGCAATCGACGTATTATATTTGCGATCTTTCGACAACCTCACATTGTATACTAATCCCCATTGTTATCTAGCCTTTTTAAATTTCTGACAAATAATTGACAGGTTAAGGCGTATTATTGCTTGGCAATACCCCTACTGACGGGAAATAATCAGAGCTCTACAAATGTTTTAGTAAAATCTTCTTCAAGCATACTTTCACTCATATATTTACACATTTAAACTCAACCGATTCAATTTATGCCTTTTCTAAAGAAAAAACTTCTGAGCTGTGAAACTAGCTAACCCGCATTACTTTCAGCAATTACCTCGCCACTTACTCCGCGCCACCGCGGCGAGCAAGGCATTACCCTTTTTTCCATAAAGAGGCTACTTCAGCTGATATCAACCCTAAAATATTCTATGATGAGATCTTTCAAATTTGGAGGTATCTTCATTGTGAATTAGTATGTATCATCGCAGACATATGCTTTATGATGCGTATAGATACAATGAGGACAGTCGTCCCAATCAGAAGAATAGACGACAATATTTATGGTGACCATTATAACCAAGAAATATTTTTCATTTATTTAAATATAACGGTAGAGAAATTTTAATACTTTATAATTTTATGATAATTAATAATTAGAAAAATGTAAATTACAAACAATTTAAATATTTGTCAGTAATAAATTAAATATTTACTGTTCCATACAAAATCCATGCTTTTTAAAACAGTTGTTCGAATAATAGGTGTAAGGCAGTTCAGCGATGATATCTTGATTTCTGCACATTGACAGAAATGAAATAGTGTTATCTTCCCATAGATTTTGTCGGCAATTTGCAGAAATCAAGTAAATATCTTCCACATCTTTCAGATCTAAACGTCTTTTCAGACAATAATTTTTTATTTGTCTTTAATATTTCTCGCACCAACCCATTAGCAATCAGTCACCAACTTAGACTTAAAATGATGATAAAATGAGAGATTTTTCATTTAATTTTACAGGTCATGTAAAAAAATAATCAGAAGGGAATGCATTTATTTTAAATTTATTATGTTTTATGCGTCAAATATCTTGATATTAAATTACTTAAATGAACAAATTTGAAGTGGCATCAATCTTTTTTCTACTAAAAACTAGTAAATCAGTAAGAACGTTTGCTTGATGATGGATATAGTAACGAGATTTTTAGTACGCTTTTCAATTTCAACTCAATTCGTCCTTATCTTTGCAAAGTTTAGTGTAATAATTTATTTATTCCAAAAATATTTTATACGTTCCTATTCTGTTCACTTTTGGGGAGATTTTTTGCTATTTACGCAAAGTTTCGCAACACCTGCAATAGAACAAAGGATATCCTGTAGCAAATTATTGATATTACTTTTCATCAACTGATGCTCAACTGGTTCGCTTAACTTCACTACCTAAGTTGAAGATGGAATAAACCGGACGCAATAATCTATGTACTTCCAAGTCGTACTTACAATTTCTCTGAGACAATCCAAGTATGTTAATGGTAGGATATATTCAGTAATAATCACAGGAATATTAAAGACTAGAATTTAGGACCGTCGTCAGCATAGATGACACTACCGGAAGCGAAAGTCCTAAACAGCGTTTCATCACGGCTTAAGGTTAGTCGCTTCGGTAACGTTCAACAATGAAGGACCGTGACTTACGTCGGGGTCGTGATATGCGCCCACAATACCGTCGTAATGCTGCTGTAATTCGGTTAGATTTTTAGCGTCTATTCAGCTCGCCATGGGATAGTGTCAGCTGTCAAACGTAATGTGCCGTAAGATGAATATTCAAAAGAGATCGTAACTTGAAAGATATTCCGAGCATTATTACGTCAAAATTTAAAATTAAACTTAATTAAACACACTTTAGAACTATGTGTGCGAAGAAACGATGTTTAATAATTATTCATATTTTATTGTTATACTTTTACTAATCCGTTATAATATTGTGAATTTCATATACCGTTGACTTACATAATATGATTCACTTATTTCGGAACTTTGAGAAAAAAACTGTCATTACGTATATATCATTTTATACTGTCATCTATTTTACAGAAAATTATAGATATCATACATTAATTTATGAAATTGTCAATATTTAAATTAAAACGTGTAGTAATAAATTATGGGAGAAGAAAATTCTTGCCGTTGCGGTTCCACTAATGTGTTTAAAAAGGTATATTTTGTTATACTGAAACACGAGGGAGTCTAGATGTAAAAGTATTTGCATTTTAATTAAACCAGGATAACCCTTCAGATATTGGAGAATATTGTTCGCAATGAAAAATGTATAGAATAATATAAAAATGTATAATGCTAATTTTCAACAAGCTTTTATGGTTACAATCCTCTCTTAATAAAGCGTTTGATAAGGAGCCGTCAATTTGAAATGCATTTACTTCACTTTTTCCCTTATTAAAGGTAAAATTCTTCATTAAGTCATTCAAAAATTCATCAAAATCTGACAATCTATTACTAACAAATAAAATTTTGAAAAATTTCGTTCATTAAAAATACCATTGTTTATAAACAATAAATTGGATCTTCTTAAAAAACTAGGTAATCGTTTGTTTATATATTTATACTTTATGAAATTTATTTAAAACACTCCAACTCTTGGAAAATCCGAGTTCGACTTCACAAATTGTCACCCTCATACAATCCAACTTATTTGACAATAATTTATTACGCTGTTGACCTTTGCTACTACAAATAATAAAAAATGTGCCTATTTTTCTTTGAAGGCGTAAAAAAGTGAACGAGTTTATGATAGTAGAAAAAAAAGAAAAAGTCGATTTAATAACACCCCACATTGAAAGAATACTTTTCGATTCAGCAGGTGTAAAATGTGGGTTTTACGCCTCGGTTAGTGCTTGCACGTACGAGAGATGGCGGTACTGACTCGAGGTAAATTCTGCAAACAATATTCTCTAGATTCCGTAAGTGTGAAAATGACCATTTTTACAAATGTTGACTACAGGAAATCCCTATATAATACATAGGTCGTGAAAAGGTCAATTTACGCCCGTAAAAGGAGGCGTAAATAGATATTATATACCTGTTGAATCGAAAACACTTTTTTAAATCTTGAGATTAAAAGGAAATAATATATAGTTTTTACTATTAACAAACAATTTTCATGCAATATTCAGGTTTGAACAAATGATTTTCCAATTTGCCTGATATCAACTCTGATACAACAAAAGACCAGAAGTTACAGAAAATGAACGCTATTTTGGATAGTTTAAACCATCCGATTCCTTTCGTTCTGTTGAAAATATAGGTATCGGTTTGAAAATGTAATTGTATGTATGGTAGTAATAAAATTGCAGATTATATGTGCCTTGATGTTATGTCAACCTTTTATTTTTCATTCCCAGCTATTCTTTTCTCTAGTACCATCCTGAGCAGTATATAATAGTATTAAGTTTAATTAATGAAAACAGCGAAACATTTTTTAGTTTCAATGCGATTATTACGCAAGAAAATAAATTCGATCACAGACATAATTACATGGAGGATAACAATATTTCATATTATAACTAAACAGGTAGGTGTAAACGGTTGGTTATGAATCAAACCTCTTCGGTAGCCATAACCGAACCAATTACATCCAGAAAATACATAGCAATGGCTTATATCGTCGGTAGTATAATGCATCGCATCTTAGTATTTTGTACCCGATCCTAAAGTGAACATAAAATCAATGAGATCAATCAATTATTTGGATTACTAAATCAAACATTAAACAAACATTTAAAACTATAATAATCTATCGTTTCAATTTCAATTTTAATGGAAACAGGAATGGCTGGGCCAATAAGGAAATAGTTAAGATTACTAATCTATTATGTGCTAGTAATCAACTATATTAGTTCTGTGTTCCAATTAATTGGTTAGTATCGAATTCATTTCTTAGTGAAACTATTTTCTTGGCTGCCCCAACCAATCCTCCGATTTGGTGCATGTAGTCATAACTTCTACTCACAATCAGTCCACTGTCCAGCTTGGCCGTTGTTGATAATTGGAATGTAACCAGTAACATCCAAACTGTTTAGTTTCAGTAACAAGAATTTTTATAGTAGTGACCAAACCTTTATTTTTAATGTACTACATTTATTTAGTTTACTTTCTTAATCAATGTACAATATTCGTACATCAGTAATAAAAATTAATCTTTTTCAGAACTCGCATACCTGGCCCATTTAAAAAAAAATTGTTGTCTTATTTTTGTATTTAATCAGATCTTTTTTGGGACTGTATAGTTATGAATCAGATATGCCTTCTCTATAACCTTCAATTTGTACAATTTTTGTTGCCGAAGAGAATAAAAATATCATAACTATACAATCCTCTAAAAGATCAGATTAAATATATAAATAACACAAACAATTTTTCTAATTTTGGTCCTGTGAAAACATGCCCGTCCTGTCACAAATATTACTGACACACCAATATTCGACATTCTTTACAGTAACCACTCTAATAATTAATATTATAACTACATGGTGTATATTACTATTCTAAGAACGTGGTTCATTTTAATAAGTACTTTACATACGATAATAGAGAATATAAGATAATAATATTTCGTCGCAGAAAATCTAGAAACCGTCAATATCCAGGCTAGGCTCGATATATCAGAAATTCTTCAGAATAATAAGACCATGTTCAATGTATATAGAATTTCCAACTGTCAATGTCTCTCCCTTCGTATCTATATGAAAGTTTAAAGGACCTCTCAGTTCTTTTATTAATCTTCTTTGTGTTTCGCATACTTTTCCCTATTCTCTCTTATCTTTCTAGAGCGATTTTATTTTCATCGCCATATGTCAAAGTTCAATACAGCAGCGGTACACCGTCTTTCGAGCTCAATAACGAGAACAGTCTCAATTGCAAAACTTCCAAATACGAAATTGCACCAATAAAAGAAGTATATTGCGCTCCTCTAGCATTTCTCCAAATTATGACGATAATTTAGTCACAAATGGAACGGAATTTTCACTGTTGAAAATTTAGAACGTAAAAACAATGCCGCTTTTGAAATCTGCGCCCTGTACTCATGAATAAAAATGAGTGGAATGCGTTCATTACATTATTGAATCTTTTGTTACTTTTGAAAGTTGTACACTGAAGAGGTCTGTGTTATATTTTTTAAGGACAATTTATATTTGTAAAATATCAATCTTTCATTAATTGTCCACAAAAAAAGGTTATTATTGAAAAGAAACGATTACGTACATTGTAATATGTGATTATTGAATACAATTCAACTTCCTTCCACATCTTATCAATAATAAATTAAGTCGCGCACGAAATTGATTTATATAGTATAATCGATCACCATATAATTTTCACTTGTGTGCAATTATTCAGATTTAAAAAATTTGCATTATAAAGCATTACTATTTGTTTGGTTTAAATGAATGGGGTTTACAATTTCTTATCATTGTTTCGGTAATTTTCTTTCGACATTGTTCAAAGCACAATCTGTATTTTTTATTTTATGAAAAAACGTCTTAAACCAGGGCTCCAAAACCTTAAATTTATTTGTAATAGGCTTTTGTGATATTTTTCAATTGCCTACGCTGTTTTTGCGCTCAAAATAAATCTTGCTTTATTTTTTTTTTATACAAAACTATTATACCCTATATTTGGTATATAAAATATATATACGGGACGTTCCGCGTCAACAGAAACAACGCTCCGAACAAAATTGTTCTTAACCGATTTTGAAGTATGAGGGCTCAAAATGTCCGTGTTGAAAAGTTCTTTCGAATGCCTTCTGGCATATATGTGACATTCAAAATGGCGTTCAGCTATGGCGGTCTAAAGAGCCAAAATAGAGAATGCGTTTCAAATATGAGCGAATAAAAATGTTAAAGGTCACTCCATTTTAGTGAAAATCAAAATGCGGGTGTTTTTGGTTTCGCTGATTACGAATATGAACTCAGAATTGTGAAATTCAAAATGGCGGAACTAACATGGCGGACACAAAAACTAAAGATCGTTGAATTTGTCTGAAAATGGATATTCGAGGGTTTTTGGAGTCGCTGATAACGAATATAAACTCAGAATTGTGAAATTCAAAATGGCGGATGGTTTTTTGAAAATGAAACGAAATCTATTTGAAACGTGTTACTCGGGGGTTTTTGAGGTCGCCGATTACTCTGAAAGTAATCGTTTACAAATTTTCAAAATTTGAAGTCAGCTTTTAAAAATCAAATACATTTCGTTTCATTTTCAAAAAACCGTCCGCCATATTGGATCCACCATTTTGAATTTTGAAAATCTGACTTCAGATTCGTAATCAGCGACCTCAAAAACCCTCCGAGTAACACGTTTCAAATAGATTTCGTTTCATTTTCAAAAAACCGTCCGCCTTATTGGATCCACCATTTTGAATTTCACAATTCTGAGTTCATATTCGTAATCAGCGAATCCAAAAACATCCGCATTTTGATTTTCACTAAAATCGAGTGATCTTTAACATTTTTGTTCGCTCATATTTGAAACGCATTCTCTATTGCTCTTTAGACCGCCATAGCTGAACGCCATTTTGAATGTCACATATATGCCAGACACCATTCGAAAGAACTTTTCAACACGGACATTTTGAGCCCTCATACATCAAAATCGGTTAAGAACAATTTTGTTCGGAGCGTTGTTTCAGTTGACGCGGAACGTCCCATACATATTTTTACCAAAGTGTAGGATCTTTTCGTTTATTTATGGTGGTTTGATAACGGATATCAAAATTAGCACGCTTCGAATGCGTATGGTAACCTTCACCTGGATTATCATACTCATTATGCAAAATCCACTTGTGTTCAATAGTAAATATTATATAATTTGGCATGATATAAGTATATAAGATGGGACAAATCCCGAACTTTGTTATTATTATTCGAATATAGTCAGAGAACCACGAGGCATCTTCAAATTGAAGTAGAAAACGAGCTTGCACTGAAAGTGCGGAAATGCGGATAGTAAGTGCTCATAAATGGTCCCAAGTCCTGGTAATCGATCGTATGTGATAGGAGAGACTGTGGACAATCGTAAAAGACAACGTGGCGTAAGGACTATTCGACCGACGGATATTGGATTAATGACTCCTAACAGAATGCTAAAAGAAACACGTCCTAACCTGAAATATCGTAAAACTTCCGTTTTTGTAAAGTTACATTATTTACAAGAAGGTAACATTATGAAAATGACGTTTATTTTTTTACTAATTTCACTTACTGCAGTATCATTTGTATTAAGCTCATAATTATTTTTTCTAAATGTAAGCCATAAATCCGATTTTAGAACATGAAATACTGTTTTACAAATGTAGCCATTTTAAAAATTGTTTATTTTTGAGAGTAATTCGTTCACTGTTTCTATTGGTATTTCGTAACTTGTTTTTTAACTGTATTAGAGTAATAAGAACACGAAAACATTAATTCATTTTAAAAGATTGTTTTCATGAAGATTACCAAAAGATGAATTCTTTGCAGACGAAGTTACCGTTATTTTATTCGCCAGAGGATTTCGCGTTGTGAATGAAATTTTTAAAGAACAAAAAAAAAAATTCTCAGGAAACTTTAACGAATTAAAGCTAACCTGAAGTATTTATTTTTTTATATTTGATTCAAGATGCAACAATCTTCTTTGTTCACGGTAAACTTAAAATAGATATTTTTCTAAATATATGTTCAAAAGTATGATAATGATGCAAAAATAATAGCTTACCAGCTATGTGTGTCAAGCAAGCTTCAAATTGTTTTGGAACTATATAGGTAGAAAATTTAATATGATACTTTCGATATATTTTGGTGGTGTTGTATACAAGACAATATAAACGACGAAAAGGAAACTTATAAATAAAATTATAGCAAAACAGAGAATGAAATACCGCATTAAAAATTTTAAAGTAAGTATTTAGATAAGTGAAATTTGGAAAATTTCTCTTGACGAGGGCTATGCAAATATTTAAATAAAATGTATATTTCAGCTCCATTTTACATTTTAGCATTAACATTTTAACATTATGTTAATACTATGCTTGATTATTGATTTTGATTCATTGTTGATTAAAGATAACATGTTTTTCACCCATTATTGTGCCGAATCCTGAAACATGTAACATTTCTATAACAATTCCTAAAAATAAATAAAAAATCCATATGACCACGCACATGAGATAAGTTTAATTATTAAATTTAAACTACACTTTGGTGACCTAACCTATACATCCTAGATTGCTACAGAAATTTGCAGTCAACGTTTTGGATACATCCCCCGTTAAATTCATATCAATATTATACGAGCACATGTTAGCCATACGATAACAGTCCTGCAATCCTTCAAGCTGCTATAAATGCCTGTTCAAAATGAATGCGTTTTTCATCTATTTTTCCCAGTGACAGTTGATTCGAGCATCAGTTTGAATAAAACGAATCCCAACCGCTAATTCGTTAGACGAAATCGCTTCTGTTTAAATCGAAAAAAGTCATAAAAGCAGCGGATCAATACCAGACCGCGAACATTTACTATCTACCTGAGTGCAATCGACAACCGTATCTAACCGAAAACGTGCATATTCACTGAGAAAACCCAGTCGAGTATTTACAAAAAAAAAAAAAGAAATAATGTTTCTGTGAATGCTTCTTATTCTAACGTACATGTTTATGACACCAATAACAACTATCACTCTTAACCGTATGTCTACGACGTTGTCGACACTACGATAATACGACGTCTACCGATTGTTGACGTTTTTCACTTTCCAATTGTCAGAAATATATGTGTAAGGATTTAACATGTCGTCGGTGGGTATGGCAGTTGATAGTGTCAATCGAAATGAAATACCTCAAAGAGGGGAACCGTAACCACTTTGATAGATACATAAGCTTTGCTCGTGAAAATTTTGATATCTTTTGTCTCTGTCTTTCCCTGCATTATATTTGTGGAATCAGAGATGGAAAATGACATAACATTTCCTGGATATAAAAGTAGGTCTACAAAGTATAAGAAATATAGATGAAAAGTTTGAAAGCCTCTTCAAGACGGAAAAACGAAGAACAAACGTTAAAGCCTTCCTTTACTTCCAGTGACGTGCAAAGATATCGTATCAGAGGAGAAGCATTTTGTCACATAGTACTATATGCGAAGATTTCCGTATAGGTTCTGATGAGTTGACTGCCCCGTAAAGGCTTTAGGAAAGCCTTTGAACCCGACATGGGCCCGTTCTCGTTAATGCAAAAGTTTGGAATTCGCACATCACTGCTGTACGATACTTTGTTTTATGGTTCGTTTTGAAGGCCTTAGGGAGAAACCACCGGAAGTTGGTAAATCGCACGACGAGGTACCGTCAAAGATCGTGTTTACAGTTCCATGCACTAACCGATTGCTTCAGGTTATTTCCAAATTTCTGTCAAATTCACTCGGACTATTCTCGGACTAAAAATACGGCAATTTTTAAATTATTTCCCTTTTAACTTTTACCGTTTATTAAATACGGTTATTGCTTCTATTGCCAACAATATTTTTAGTTTTTCGATTTATTTTAGGAAGAAATACATATGTTTCAAAAAGACATTATTTACCATTCACGTATTCCAATTACTGTATGTACTCGTTACGGTGTATTATATAGAAAAAGAATTCGAGCAACTAAATTTAGAATATCTTATTTAGTGAAGCGATGAATGCTCTCTTCCAAAGTTCAGGGTAAGAATTTTAAGACAACGAGGAATTGTAGATAAATGTACATAAATAGTACAGCGACTGGTATAGTACATTCAATATGCTTTATCGACAGCCGGACCTAGACTAGATGTACGTAAATGAAATTGTACTGAATTCTGACGAACCTCCGTGATATCTAGAGAAATACACAAACAAAATCTGTGCTGTTGAATTCACAAAGTCTTTTGTAAGAATTACACAGCCAATATAGTGTATAAATCCACCAGATTATATATTGCAGTGTAAATGTAAAGATATGGATGATCTTGTAGAAAATCTGAGAGTAGTGCATAAGAGAGTCTGAATTTAAGAAGGATGGTGATTATTAAGAAAAAACAGAACTTAATTGAAATGTGGTCAAAAGTGACTATAAATTATTAGGGTTACGGAGTTCAGAAAAGGAAGATGACGGAAAATCATTTTCAACCTTAGCTATATCATGCTTAGTTACTGCACGAAGAATCTTTGCACGTTAACACGCGCTATATAAAACATTTCAAAAAAAATGTCGGTATGATTTAAAAAAAAAACAAATGATATTTTCTAATCAATTACACTTACCGATAAAATTTTACTTTTTGTCTGCCTTTGACTAGTGAAGGATCATTTTTTGCCATATTTCGGTTTACGTTGTAGCAGAAGAGAATTTCTGTTGTACAAGCGTATCAGTTCCGATTCATTTTATCGTGCTGAAAATGATGACGCTAGGAGAATAATGTTACTAGGTCACACTTTGGAGAAAAAAACATGACAGCAAAATTTTGCTGGCGCCATCGTTTTTAGCACGAAGAAGTACTTCAGAAGTGATACTTGGCTTGTCAAAAATAAATTCTCTTTTGGTACAAAATCAACCGAAAAATGTCCCAATACCCTGATTTTGTCACATTTAACCACATTTCTCTGGAAATGGTGACGCGATACTAAAATTCTGCCATCGTTTTCAGTACGAAAATATACTTCGAAAATGATACTTCGCTTGTTAAAGGCAAAATCAATGTCGGACAGCATTATGATCCACGTATCAGTAATAATTCAATACACCTTCTCCAACCCAAATACATAAAAAATAAGAATATTAGTTGAATTCGTTTTTAAAATCATTGTAGATCTACCACATCCTCAATATTAAGAGCAAGCAATGTACCTCCTTAAAAGCATTGCTAATTAAAACACAATTCAAATAAAAATTATTCAAATATAGTTCAATAAATATTGCTCTGTTTTTGTCAAACATTTTTAATTTGTACGTTTTCACTTGTTTCTCAGTTGGAAATCCGAGATTCGACCGACATATAAATATAGGTTTATGTATACAAGCTTTTCTGACAATACGAATCCAATATTTCACATACAGATATATGTATACTCGTGCACTTAACATTATGAAACACCACCTAATAGCATTCAATTCTACCAAATCCTGTACATCAGAGGTGAAAAAGTGATTTGATGTACCATTTACAATAATTATATTTATTTAAAAAATACGGAAGTAATTTCACGTGGAGTTTTTGCGACAATCATATTCTTGCTTCCTGGAATATTCTGATGGTTCTTTATTCCCAAGTCGGCACACCGCGTATTAATATGCATGTCTGTATCCTATAGTCGACAAAAGTCGAAAAGTCCGTATTCGTCAGCTGGAAAGTGAAAACTGCTATGGGGGAGAAAGAGCAAAGAATGTGAATCTTTCTTCAACCCACTAAGTGAAGTGAATATTGATCTTACTCTTTATGTGGCAGCTTGAAGCATCTCCCGCGGGGTCCATTTGACATGCGTATTTGAGGTTTTCTGCGAATGTGGTAGTAAAGGCATTCAATTTACTTAAGAGCACCAACATTTACATTAAAACTCTTTAAAGTCCGCATTCAATTGCAATTTTCTGGATCCTCAAGCCACGTAGTTAACCTGACGTATAATTGAAAGCCATTTTTATTTACATGATTTGATTCTGCTTGAATTAATTACCGTTTAAGTTTCAAGTAGCCGAGCAAAAATCTTTTTAGGCTACCTATCAAGCGCGCCCGATTATTTCCAGAACCTGATAAAAAATGTGTGATTTCTGATCATTTCTAGATATAGATTCTATCAGGTACAACGCTGCATTCATGAAGAAGGTCTGAAGTAGCTTCAGGCAGCCTCATCAGGCACTCATGAAGGCAAAATTTCTACTCGGGGGTTTACATCAAAATTTTTCTTAGGATATTCTTATTAAATTTAATTCGCATAAATTCTATTATATATTGTATAATTTGCAAATCAATAAAAGTATAGTAAATATCAATTATTATATTGATGCAAAGAAGTTTTTTAACACTGTAGAGAAGTATCTACAAAGTTAGTTTGCTCGTATATTTTCAGTATTGTTCTGAATTTTTTCTAAAGTAGTTCTCTACACGTCAAAAAAGACGTGCAAAAGTGTACGTGATGCGGGTCTTGAGTAAGTCAGTAATTTTTCCACCGACGAAATAAAACATGAAGTCGACCGTGAATTATCGTTGCGGACCATGCGGGACTTCGACAATTGTTTTGCCGCATGCAATTTTTCGCAGGAACTGTAAATCGGGGAGTATTATATTAAAAATAAACTTGAAATTTCAAGTGACTGTTTCCCACAAGCTTTATAATTTATTTCAACTGCGGCGAAAATAAAATTTATCAGTCCTAGCAGAAAACTATTCTAAACACACAAAAATTGCTTTTGTCAATTTTCTAAAGAGACTCAGAACTAAATTTTAAAGATTTGTTTGTATCGTCTTCTACAGTTTTTGTCTCGATATTTACCGAAATTATATAAAATTTAATCAATTTGAACATATTAAAAAAACAATATTATTAAACGAAATAAGTATCCATATTTCAATTCGTATGTTTTCTAGTATTAGTTGAACTTACAATGAGTTGGTATATTTGATTGCAGCTCTGTGTCAACAAGGATTTTTATTTTTATTATTACCCCTATTTAACGGAATTAAACTACAACCTGCTTAACTGATCCAAAACCTGAGAAGACATACTGGCACCAAGTGCATTCGTCATTACGTCCATGCCTCTAATCTGATTGATTAAAAAATAAAACGCGCGGATTTAAAATGACTTAAATTATTAATAAATGTATATAATTAGAATATAATAACCTAATTTCTTCAATAAATGTCTATCAATTTCAAGAAAATCCTAACAATATTATATAATTTATTTTTCCTCCTCACAGAGCAAGTTTTGTAAATATTTCGGAAATCAAATGAGCAATAATATCTTATTTGAGAATTATTTAGTTATCTTCGAGAAACAAACTTTGAGAGAACGTTTTGAATTAAATAGATCAAACATAAATACACTAGTTTTGGATTTCTGTTTTGTGAAGAACATTTTTCCTTCAATTGCCCCCCCAACCCCCTTTTGAATATGCAATGACGTCGGAAACCCGCAATAAGGAAACTCATGAGGAGTTTATTTAAACCCTTAGCGGTCATAGAGGATCCCCCCTGGCTCGGAAAAGTGGAATTACAGGTGTAAATTTTAGTTTTGAAAAACCGAGATAACCATATTATTAGATATAGGCAAACCTATTATTTCTTTCACAATACATCGTGCTTAAAAAACGTAGTTTATTTTCGTCAACAAGGCCATAATTAAAATTCTTATTTTTAAAAGCAGCATAAGTCAACAACAAAAATTACTATCCAATGATTAACCCTCCTATGCGCAAGGACGAGTATACTCGTCTAAACTACATTGTTTCCAAATGGGAAAAGAAACACTAGTGCTCATCAGGGTTAAATAAATAAATGCAATTAAAGTCTGCACTTCTGATTTGAACAAATAAGCAAACGACCGGGTACAGGATTGTAGATAGTTCTCGATTATCTTATCGATTTCTTGCGTTGATGCGGAAGTATTTAGAGATTCTCTTAATTTCAGTTTCTGTCAAAACCAATACAAAAGGTCAATAATTTCTCTAATGCGTATGCTCAATAGCTACAAAACATTCTCTGCAGGTTAACCCACTAAAAGTAGATTTGTATACACCATCGTTTTGGAAACACAACCTAAGTCACGTATCATACATATTCTATTTTTCCAGATTCACGTCTTAATAATGTAGGGTATTGGTTAGTAGTAATGTGGTACCAAATAACCAACATAATATTTTTACATTCAGCTTATTAAAATGTTATCGATTTAAATTAAATAACTCAAAATCACGTATAATGGACTTATGCATTTTTTTCTAAATCATCAAGAAAACACAAAAATTTTGCTGATGATCGTATTCAACGATAAAAAATGAATATAACATTATCAAAAAATAGTACAAATTCAAACATGTTTTAAATAGAAATCTTAATTTGTACAAAATACTAAATTTAATAAACATAACTAACTTACTTGGCATAATGCATTTTGATCATTCCATTTTAATACATTCTTTTTTTTCTGCCGGTAGTATTTTAGTTGTAGTCATGCATTCATCTTCACTTATTTTCAAAGCAATAGTTACGACATTTAAATTAAACCGAATAGTTTTTATTTCCTGTTACACATGTCCAACTTTTTGCACGCTGAAAACAGATTCGTGAAACTTTAATATATGTGCATCAGAAATTAGTAACGACAACGCGGATATCGCGCATCATATCCATTTCCTTTAATTTAAAGTGGAATAAAAATATGTTCACATGTCATATATGTATGGAAAATATATTGGACAAAATATTATGTATATAAATTTCAAAATTTTACTTTGTATGCATATGGATGTTCAGCCCATGCATTAATATATAAACCTGAACATCTTCTCGAACGTTTTTCGTAGTCTTAAGTTGTATAATTTGTATTCAAAGCAATTATATTAGAGTAAATTGCCTAATATATTGTTGTTTGTAATTAGTCAACGCTATTTTTATTAAAAACATGCATTTGTTTTATTTCGAATATACAATACAGTAGCACCTAGACTACCACCTGATTAACAAATGCTTTATATCCATTACGCCTTAAAATAAAATCCATCCTATTTTTGCAGTAATGTAAAATAATTGTCTTCAGACATTTAATGAATTATTTCCAATATAATACAAATAAATTCCTGGGAACTCTTTAGAAAAGAATAAAAAATAATTTTGTCAAAATGTAAGAATGCACAAATGATTAAAATATCATTGTCGAAATGATGTAAGCAATATGATAACGAATATTTACTGTTCTCTAATAGAAATAGAATTATTCCTCGTATCTTAAAGTTATTAAGTTTCACATTTTTTTTATTGGAATATATTTTAAATTCATTTGTCATTCTTTTCAGCGTATTAAATTGTCTTTGAAAAGAAACTTCCGTATATCCTATGAGAACAATATTATGGCATACGAAATTTCATATCTGCAAATGCATAAAATACATAGCAAATTTCAAAATGCACACTGCCTCACTGCCTGTATTATTTTATCTCCTTATGTATGTCTGCCCTTTGGGGTTGTCCCAGGGCTTTGATATTCAAATAAATCAAATATCCCTGAAATGAGAATTTACAGGAAGAATATATTAGTGGCAATTAATAATTTCCCTGACTTATAGCCATTTTTGATAATATTACGTTTTAATATATGCAGTGGTAATTTAATATTTATTTACACCCACTAGTACAACGATTATCTATTACTATTTCAGTTGCATCCAAAACAATAGGTAATGGTACTCAATACTGCTTATGGTAGTTTATAATTAATCACCACAAGTAGTATTCACTATATCAGTCGTTTCTTTTTAGTATAAGTTTGAAATTCACAGTTTATGAGAAAAGAAATCCATTTAAATTTAATACTTGTTTTTGATTTTATAAATTGTGACGTTTGCTAAAAAAATTACGCTAACTTCATTTTTCAAATGCGTGAACCTTTACCGACTACCAACTGCCCGTGCAAAAATTTTAAATCCGTGACGGATCCTTGATGGATCTACTCGGTTTGATCTACTCGGTCGAAAGTCTGTTTTTTTAAGACGATCCCGCACTACCTGCGTATATTTATAACGGATCTAAGTTTCGTATCGTTTGTATACCAAACATTCGTGTTACCGCTGCTTTTAATGAAATTTTTAGAAATGTGTAATGATTTTTGGTACACAAAAGCATACTGAAATTCGGTTCGTTATAATTCCACAGATAGTGCAGGATCGTCTCAAAAAACACATTTTCGACGGTGTACATCCACCAAAGATCCATCACGGATCCGTTACGGATTTAAAATTTTTGCACGGGTGGAGAATAAATAAGTACGCAAATCGTCATACTGCCTTATTGTAGGATGCTCAGAAACAGTTCCTACGTAGAAATTGTTAAATAGAAAGGTGAAGTCAAATGTTTAATATTTAATATTCAAAAATAGGGTTTGCATCTTGAGATGGGGTATTGCATACCCCTACGGTCGTTTAATGATTCAGTAAATAATTTTGGTGCCAAAAAAGGATTTTGTGTACTCGTTGACGCAAAATTAAAGAAAGGGAAATTACTTTCGTAATCATTGTAAATATTCATTGACGTTGCATTTTCAGTTTTTGACGTTGTGGAACTTCCCATTGGATTTTACTTTGCAGTAACAAATAGATTTCTTAATGGTATGCGGGAAAATACGTATTTCTCGTGATGTTTTTTATACGGAAAACTCTCATTATCGCATTCTGTAAGAGAAATCTGTATTTCCCGGCGTATACTACTACCCCATTTCAGAAACGCTGAAAGGTCGGTTCGATGATACAACTCGATCCTTAGTAGTTGATGAATCGGGAGCCGGGTATTGATAAATAAAAGAAATACGGCAAAAACTAGATCTATTTAGATCTAAAAAAATTTAATTGTTCACAAAATCGGAGGATCAGATCATCCATCGAAGACAAACTGAGCAAAGCGAATTTGCACTTGACTGGCACCCTATCAATTCTGGTATTCCTTTATTTTTAGGGGCCATCAAACATGTAAGTGTTATCAAATTTAGAAGAAGAAAAATAAAAGTAGAAATGAATTAGAAATGTACTCTTGATTTTTATCTTTGTGATTTAATATTGTTTGAAAAGGCGGTATCGTGTTTTGAATTATCTAGATAATATGACGCCAACGTCCTAGAATTATTTAAAACAAAATGAGACTTCCTTGAGGACTATCAATCGTAATATTATTCAGAGATGCGGAAAAACAAAATATTTTCACCTCCACAGTTTTATGGAGATGATGTCTTATAAACTAATTTCACTAACAAGAGTGCAATATAAGTACGACAAAATATTTTCCGGGCTTGCTTCTGATTGCTCTTTTGATTCTCTTCATTTTTCAGATTGTTACATATACTGAAACCATGTATTTAAATATCCATTAGGACTTAATATGATCTTAACATTCAATAATTGCCCCTGAAAACTAAATCTGTTCAGGTCAATTTTCTAGTGGATTACTTTGTTCGCGGCATACTACAAATAATGTTTATTGAGAGTATGAATCCTTACTGGATATTTTTACTTATCATCATACTATAGTTTAGTAATTTTTCCTTTTTATGCGTAGGAGTAAACGAACAATACATTACATATGTATTACTTTGTATGCATATGTCTTTGTGCAACTTACGTGGTAGCTGCGAACTGCAGTGATTCGGCACTCCTTGTTGAGAACTGCGGCGCCGGATGCTAGCAGGTGCCAAGTGGTTCTACTCGTTCACGGGAATTGCTCCAGTAAAACTTACAACCGAGCACACAATCCCAAGGCAACACCGCTGCACATCTTATGGATTATCCAAGAGCATTGCCAACCAGTTGTCTGGTCACTCTGATACTTTGGGGACTGATCTTTGCTATGTACATACAATAATGCTAAGGCGACATTTACGACGCGTCCATTTTCTTAAACGGTCATTGGCTTTCAAATATTTTTAATATTTTAAAATAACTAAAACGTAAAAATATCATATCAACAGGAAAATAACAATATATTCTTTGTAAATCATCGAACTCAATGCCGTTGCCTAAATTAACGAAGGACACTTTTCCATAGAAACGAAGAAAAGATTTTTCGGAAAAAGTTAATGAAAAGTATAATTAGTATAGAGATAGAGAAGTAATAATTAGATAATCGATGTGGATATTTTTAATGTGTAGAATGGTGTTAGGTGCTATCGATCGGGGTATCGTAAAGTTTGAACAACACTGCTGATGAATAGTATCCATCGATGTGTTTTATGTAGAATTCAGCTTTCAGGAAAACTATAAAAATTAGTGATAAAAAAGTAATATTAGGTATTTCACCAAAACTAGTCAAAATATATTTCATATACATAATAGACTAAAGCATCATGATCTGCCATTACTTGATTCCTATCTAACATAAGTTCTTACTTTTTATAAGTAATATTTACTTTTGTTCTTAATGAAGGACGGTTTACTTACATATCTAGATTTATTTATTTAGACATTCAATTCATTCAGTGTTTATTAATATTACTTCGCTGGTAACGTAATAGATAATCTCAACATGAAAAAATGCCTAACAAACAAGTCATTAAACTTTGCACAATTATTGTTTCATAATATTTGTCCTTTTGCCGATGTTTACTTTTTATTTAATTCCTAACTTTTCATGCTTCAAGATATTTTCTTGTATATTAGGTTCATGGTTGTGGTCC
The DNA here is from genome assembly GCA_030407085.1 of Trichopria drosophilae. Lineage (NCBI taxonomy): Eukaryota > Metazoa > Arthropoda > Insecta > Hymenoptera > Diapriidae > Trichopria > Trichopria drosophilae. Next base: position 205,685,373 of record CM059583.1, read on the forward strand.
GCAGTTTTTAATATTAATATCATAAGGAATTCCAACATGGTGCCAACCTTGAGAAAAATTGACTGACTCAAACACAATTATTACCATATCAAAGTATTACCAAGATCAAAGAGCGATCGTGAAAATAGTAGTATCGTTTGGGCATTAATAATTCAACATAATGTGATAACCCTGTTGGATCACGCTTATTTCTTTTCATGCAATTCATTTGAAAATCGTTAATACGTTGTGTTCGATGTGGCTGATAATAAATTCTGTGAAACTGGATTCGCATTCGTAATCGGCGACCTGATCAATTTTATGTGATCAAATTTCAAGTAATTATCTTTATAAAAACTTCGTTAATAATGATTTGCATAATTGCCCGATGTTCAAATTCAGTGTATCAAAAATATATGTGAACTTCGTACTAGTGAACGATCTGAGACAAGTGATTTTGCCTGAAAATCGAACTTATTTTTCGATCTTATTTTTTATTGGTTAATTCACTGCAAGGTTAGAAATAAATGTATAACTGAAACAAATATAAATACTAAAATTACGAAGTACTATTACCCGAAAGTACAGAAGAAACACATTAAAACTTCATTATAGGCAAAAATTTTCAGTTTTTCCTGAATTTTTAGCTTATTTTTCACTAAACTGGATGTAAAATGGACACTTTTAAAGCTATGGACACGACGCTTGGACACGTGTCGTATTTGATTTTTTGCCATAGCTTCTTCTGTTGGCCCTCTACATGATCCATTATGGGGATAAGAAATTTGCCGAAAATGGACACCTTTTTGCGTCTCGCCTTCCGAAGTGTTGAACACAATTACTTTGGACAAACCTTTTAATACCAATATCGTTCGATTCCGCCAAAAATTCACAAGGGCCAGGAAGTGAAAATGGAGAAAAATCCAAATGATCGCGAAATTCGGTTACAATTGCCAAAAAACGCTTCTAAAGTAGAAAAATCGACATTTTAGTTTTTCGACTTTCCACATGATAATACACATTTTGTGTTCCTTCTCTACCGAATCTCTCCATGTTTTCCCATCATCTTCTTCGAGCCGGCTTCATTGCATACTATTTGCAAACATATTAATGACCTCGCTAACTATAAAACGTACCAATTTTTCCCGTTAATTGAGTGCCCGGATGCAATAACAACCTGCGCTCGAACCAGCAGATTGGGCAGTAGAAAAAGTCAGAAAAACTGAAATGTACAAAAATGGATTTTGAAAAATATTATCATGTAGCGAATGTAAAAGCAAACATTTCATACATTTACAATTTTTTACTCCGACTCATAGTTTTTAAGAAAAAAAATTAAAATTTTAAAGTTTCTGTACTCGTGAAAACGACGCTTTTTCAAATATAAAACTAGATGCCTTCGACCCGGGTGCCTTGAAGAAAGAGTGACGCTGCTTAGAACATTCCCATTTTAACACTGCCGAAGAAAAATAGGCCGGGGGTAGTTCCAGCATAGTTAGGTCCAATTAGTTTCGATACATATATTATAACAATTTTCCTTAAATGTCTAAAAAGTGAAAATGAGCATTTTCAAAACTTCGACCCTGAAATGTTTTTCCTATGGCTGTGTTTGCGACTCGATTAATGCATACATGAAAACGGATTCAAACAAAAAATTAAAAATTTAGTTTGTAAAATATAGAAAATTCAAATTCTTAAAATATACTGTACCAGTTTTTGGAACACTGCAAATCCGTTCAGACGCGCATACTAATGGTGGTCATTTTTGTAGGTTATAAACCTTCCGTAATTTTTAGAAAATAATTTCATTTTAAATTATTTACTGCAAAAATTGCACCCAAATTTGAGATTTTTGTTTACTAACATTAAAAAATTACTACTAACATTTATTACTAATATTGAAAAATTAGAAATTCATCGGTGGAAATATTTTATAAGTGCATATTTGAATATTATATATATATATATAAGAAATACACTATAAGTGAATACATTTTATAAGTGCCTATTTTTAAACCAATTTGAAGTTTGCTAACGTAGTATGTGATTAGTGGCAATCTATACGATTAATTTGAAATACTGTGGATCAAAAGATCGCACTTAAAGAGAACCGCATCTTCTCGAATTAATTTAAAATAATTTGAAGAGGCATAAGCCGACGGCTTTAAAAATTAATTTGAGATTTTTAATCTGTTATCAATTTAGTTATCTTCAAACTTCATTAAAATTACGTTAATTTCCGTTCCTTCAGTCCTTTTCCCGAACCCTGGAAAGTATGAGTCTCGGAAGTTACCTGGACTATATTTGTGATATCATAAATACCCCACAACTACACCGATTTATCAGTGATGATTTTGTATAGAAAACTGAATCCTACAATAATTTCTTTTATAAATATATGACAGGAATAATTTTGTAGTAAAGATACATGCAATGGTATAAATACGGTGCAAATTATAACAGTCAGAGTTATAGTAATTGCAATCTTCTGTTTGACAAGTTTTTATACAATTCCGTGTCATTGCCCATTAATTATCATTTAGCAATATACAAAAAAACGCATTATGCTGTATGTGTGATAATTGATGTAATGGCAACGTTTTCTTTGGGACAATCAGTAGCCATTCGTCGGATGATTCGCAAAGTTGCGATAACAGCCTCCGCGATGCGTATTCAGTATTCATTGACTCGCGAATCATGAAGCTGCTCTTATTTTCGCTCCTTATCGCATGTGGATGTTGCCAATGTAAGCAGACGTAAAGTAATAATTTTTATGTAGAATTAGGATATACAAATCTGTGTGCTTTTAAGTGAAAGTTCATCGCGAATCGATTATATTCGTAGGCAAGTCGTCGATAAGCAGACCCGATATAGGACGATTTGTAGAACAAATCAGCAATGTACCATATCAGGTAAAAACGTAAACAATTGAATACAGTAATCATGGACTTTTAGTGATCCAATTTTAGTTGCAGTTCGACTGCTCCAATAAACCAGAACACAACGTTCAATTTTTAGAAGATCTTTCTTTAACAAATTTGTACAACTTTTATAGACGTTTCATTTACAATTTTTACTGTTAAATATGTTGTTAATAAATTGAAAGTAAGTACAAAGAATAACTCCGAAACTTCATACTAAACTACATACAAAACTCGAAACGTTAGTGAAAATTTTCCTTCCAGCTTATATTTATCTAACTGAAGTTTCTATTCAGTCTTAATTAAACTTATAACGTCTTTCACTCCTCTTCAAATAAATATTATCCTTCTGGAAGTAGAATAATGAAAATACGGACCTTTCTATGTGACTCTAATATCTTAGGAAACATAAGCTCGCTAAACGTAAATGTGCTAATTTCTGTCGTTCAAAATTCTACAAAATTGATACCGTAAGAGAATAAATTTTTAATTCAGTTTAGCACATTCTCAATATACCTTTTTGCCACATGTAATGCAAATTTATATTCAATCATTATTGTAGTAAATATTCGCTGAAGTAAGAAAGTTCGATTAGTGTCCGGTAAGTTTTAAATTTAAGATTATACATCACTTAATATCTAACAAGAATTATCTATAGATCAAAATATTAATCTAATAGTACTATTATTTTCAGGCAACAATACGAGGAATAAGGAAATATAATGATATTATGACGGATGAACTTGTCGTCGAAACGTATCATATCTGTGGTGCAAGTATTGTATCGCGGTTTTGGATTCTTTCAGCAGCGCAGTGTACTATGTAAGATTAGTTAGTACTTTATATCAATGATGTAACTATACAAACTGCATAAATGAAGCAATAAGATGCCCTTGAGCAACATAAAAATACATGATGGTACCGACAGCCATTTTTTTATTAGCAAATCCGAGTAATTGTCTTTATAACTAATTTACGGCATAACTAAGTCACACTTGCAATTGCAAATTAGTAAATAATATTTTTCGTGCGTATATATTATTTGACCGTTTGTAATTTAACCATACGAAGGCTTCTCTAAATTGGTAAATTTTGCTTGTTTGACCTTGCCTATCGTTAGCAATTTAGTTCAAGATCTGTCAGTACAATGCATGTGCTCTAAGGTTACAATCCGGCAGTTTAAACTATTTTAGTCACCTCACGATAACCAGTTCATGAACCTAATATGATTATGATTATTTTTCAAATGAAATTAAAATACGAATATATCGCTGATTTAAAAAACCCAACTTTTTTTCATAATAAGTAGACTGTAATTTAATTTACTCTATGGGTCTGCAATAATTGTAAAACCGTAAACACTACAGTACTAATTTCAATGTTAACAAACCCATAAAATTGTCCAATGTATATTAATAATTTCAGAATAAACAGAAAATATCAAGTACACTACAATTAACAACAAGTACAAACAAATAAACTGCCATTGAAAGTAACATATATTTTTTTCTATCTATACTTTCGAATGTGATTTTTCTAAATTTTGAAATTGTTAAAAATGTTTAAAAAATATATAAAACCTATTGTTAGTTTTTTATACATTTTAATAATAATTTTTTGCATTAAATTATTCATAATTCTTGAATAATTAAATGAAACAAAACTTCTTCCAGTGTTATTTTCTATTTTAAATCGCGTTTAATAATGTAATTATATTTAAATTTGTGTTCGTCCAACATTCTAGGTGAGCAGCACCCAAATTATTTCCAAGCATATAGTGCAAGATCGATAATATCTTACACAATATTCATTAAATTCTAAGTGATAACTAGAATTAAAATCTAAGTGATAATTATTCATCTAATATATGATCAAAATCATTCAAACTATTTTTTTTATTGGTACCACTTTCCAAAATTGTTTACTAAAGGGCACCTGTCAGAAAATCAAAGCTAATAATTCTGACAGAGGTTGGCATTGTTTGAAAATAAGAAATGCTCGTCGAGCACATGAAACAAATCGGCGAAAATGAAGCGCCTGTACCTTGGCAACTCTTTATACTAGCCGCATGAAATTTAGAGGTTTGGAATAACAAAAATAGTTACAAGCTAATTAAACAAAATTAGGCGTGTGTACTACGAGAATTTGCATCATATAACTTATACTTAATAATAATTTGTTGTTGTTTAATAACTAATATTATGAAAATGGCAGAAATTTGAGCCAAGTTTAAAACAGGTCAGGTTTTTGGTAGTTGTAATTTCCTACTCAGTAAAGTATCGGTTATACAGGGTCATCGAAAAGTATCGGACCCCCTTAATATCTTCAGTTAGAATGCACTTAGGAGAAAATGTCCAATAGCAAAGTTGTATGGTTTCAAGCGGGGAATATGATGATGACCTTGACTTTGACCTTGACCATGTCCTTCAAGGTCATTTCAAGGTTAATCTTATTTTTTTAAATAGAACCCCCTACATTTTATTGCATAATATTATAGCTTATCTCGAGAGCTTTCCAAAACACTATAATAAAATATTTTTTTATTAAGTACTTTTTGAGTTATAAAGGTTTGAAGTTAACAATTTTTTGACACAAAATGTAGAATATCTTGTAAAATATTATTTAGTTTTCAGTAATCATAACCTTAATACTTTTGTGCGCGGAATAATGAGACCAATTAATTGGTTTAAAGAAAATACCACTCTTGCCTTAACTGGCCGGACTCGCACACCACTTAACAAATTGTTAACTTCAAACCTTTATAACTCAAAAAGTACTTAATAAAAGAATATTTTATTATAGTGTTTTGGAAAGCTCTCGAGATAAGCTATAAGAATATGCAATAAAATGTAGGGGGTTCTATTTAAAAAAATAAGATTGACCTTGAAATGACCTTGAAGGACATGGTCAAGGTCAAAGTCAAGGTCATCATCTTACTCCCCGCTTGAAACCATACAACTTTGCTATTGGACATTTTCTCCTAAGTGCATTCTAACTGAAGATATTAGGGGGGTCCGATACTTTTCGATGACCCTGTATAACGGAAAATTTAATTGCAACTGCAGTGTAATAGTTATATATCTTTTACATACGTTAAAAATGAGTAAGAAATTACTACTTAAAATAAGGATAACATTTATAACTGTTACACATTGTGAATGTTTTTATAGGGTTCACATTTGAAAAGAACCCAATCATATTCTGAACTTGCAGACGATGCTTTAAACTTAAATAAATGAATCGTGAATATGTTCATTTAGGTGACTATTTAAGCCACACAGAAATACTCTTCATCACAAGACTATTCCACCCAAACATTTCAAGAAATGAACACTTCATTGCAACATATTTCAATACAATATATTTATAGATTTGAATATAATATATTAATTACAAATGAATTTAAAATTTGATTAACATTATATTGCACAGTGTCACGAATATATTGTGCGGAGTGCTTGTTTTTTAAAGCATTAATAATTTCCTAGATCGGCTTTTGATGAAATGAACACGCGATGAAAAATGTTTGTTCTCATTGAATCGTGATTTAGATAGTAATGGTACCATTCATTAAAATATTTGAATTTTTTGTTATTTTCTATATTATCTAGTACATTTTTTCCACACCTCATGCTTCTGGTAATTGCACTGATACTTGATATTTTGGACAAAAACAAAAAGACTAAAAATAATATGCTAACTGTTTATAAACTAAAGTGTATAGTTTTTTAGACATTCTGAGCACATCTTATTTACTCTCGTAGAACCTGACGAATTATAGATAGTTGAAATAGACTACTTATATATGGGAAGTATTTAATTAAATAAATAAACTATTCTATCTCTAATTTTTAGACATTTTACACTGAATGAAATCGTAGTCCAAACCGGAACACAATATGCAAACGAAAGCGGAACGCTTCATGAAATTGGCAGCATTCGGGTACACGAAGACTATGATTTTTTAACTCATAGCAATGACATCTGCTTAATTAAGGTAATATTACTTGAATTTAATTGTAATATAAGTTGAAACATCATCCTGAATCGTTAACAATGATTAATATGTTTGAATAAACTATTCATCAGTGTTGCAGTGTTTTACACGTCATGAAAAGTATCCAATCACAACATACTTATTGATAAAATTGAAGAGTAATTTATTAGTAAGATGTATAACATTATAAATAATACAAAAAGTTCTAATTCGTTTGAAGTTCATATACGCTTAAGTTATGTTCATGATAAGAAATTGAAAGTCGAGATAAGAGCTTAAATCCATTTCTTCACATTTTGACTTGATTGTATTAAATTAAGAAACGATTTAACCATATCTTAATTCAGAAAATCATAAATTACACAATAAAAATCGTAAAATTGGGTTTTCATAGGTTTTATAATTTATTATATCAAAGTAATCATTTTTGTAGTTGATTTATTTCAAAAACGAAATAATACGATTTAAAACTATTCCCTACTATCTCATACATTAAATTAACGTTCTATTAACTCCTGTTTGATTTTTTTCGAAACTTGGATCTAATTAGTACTTGCACCAACTATTACATTCCAATATTTGGCAAAGCTGCTAATTAGTTTGCAAAAAGTTACGTCGTATCAACTTTAGTCTGACTAACAAGTTTCTAGGGGAAGAGTCATTAGTTGTGAAATGGGTTTTGCTTTTTAATATCTATTAAGATATATAAATATGTCAATTATTTGAAACTATGCTAATCGGCTGAAAGGTAACTGAAATTCGTAAGTTTTCTGCATAGACAATTTTTAAATGATACGCAAAAGTTAATGTTAAATAAATTGAGACTATTTGTGATATTTTTATAGACAAATTCAAGCTAGAGAAATGTGAACTGGAACATTCCTCTTAATAAGATAAAATATTAGAGTTATGTTAATGGTCTTAGGTAGTAAAAATGATGACGAAATAATTACGTCTTTTGCTATAATAGTTTATATTGTTATTGATAGTCTATATATATCTAAATCACTGAATAATAATCACATGTAGTTTTCCTTCAATAATGGTCCAATATATAGTTCAAATTTACAAGTGCTAAATGAACTATTCCTCAAAACTAACTTACACAGTAAATTCAAAATAGTTCTCAGTTATACTTTTACCTTACTTTTGTAAATTTTACAGTAAAAAAATGAATTTTGTAAATTTAGATAAATATGTACTTACTTTATTAAAATTAAATATCTATGAACTTGTGATTTCGGTGGCAAGAAGAAATGGGGGAAGTTTATTGTTAAAATTGTTGGATTGTCTATTTTTTATTTGCATTAGTAGATCATTCCATAACTTGGTTGATGTCATAATGTGGACAAAATGATTAATATTGTATTTATAATACGAATGGTGAGGTGTTCATCTCTTCGTATATTATAAATACTATGAAGTGTAGACGGAAAAGTAGGATTAGGCTAATTCGGTAACCAATTATTTCGTACAAAAAAAAATCTAATCAACTGGTTAGTGTAACTATTTCCATTGTTGTTCTAACCAATTTTTCGTCGCTTCCCTGCAGAATTCCCCATTCTTTCCAGTTTTATTGTAAAGATCTCAGGAAAATCAGTACAGTATAGCATTAATAAATGTAACAGAATATTAGAAAGATAATGAGATGACTTTCAGTGTCAAGGTATGAAAAGTTCTTGTTGCTCAGTCTTCCAATAAATTGGCTAAGTCTAATAATTTGATTAAATATGGAATACTTTGGATAAAATGGAAGTGGCATTGAATAGTTGTTTCTAATTGCTTTTCTTTCCACGGAGAGAGTTAGGGAAAAGCAGAATAAGTACAGTAAGGCAAAAGCAGTGACAGAAAATGATTCAGCAACGTAGTGGTGTTTGATCAACTCCTTTGGCCTCGTTGAAGTTAAATTTTAAAAAAGAAAAAACATACGTCGTTAGTATTTATTAAGATAAATTGAAAGGTGGATGAGGATTGAGAATGACTATTACGAAATATTGAGAAATAGGAATTAATTTCATCAGAAATGCAGTAGTGGATACGTTAGCACCTGTTTTGATTCAACAGATTTGGCAGTCAGATAATTTCTGCTGCACCGAACCTAATAAAAGCTTAACCTAACCTGGCATACACAAGAACACTATAATTAAATTTCATAAATTCGATTGTCTTTAATGTGAAATCTTAAGAAACAAATCTGAGTAATGATTAATTCTAATGCTGCATCTTTGATTATAATGTCAAATACAATGAACTATTTTGCATTGTGCAACACAAAGACGAACTCTTGGTGTCTTATAAAGGTAGTGACATAATTAAAAAACCTTTGTTAAAAACCGATATTTTAATAATTATAATAAAAATATTTATTTAAACCTGTATTATCACAAAATATAATTAAAAACAATACGAAAACTCGATAAACCTACCTATTTGTTTATCTAGTTTTATTGTCAATCATGGCTGCAGAAATCACTTTTTGTAAGTCAAAGAAAAAAATGAAGTAAAATACATGTCACTACACAATGATCATAAATTAAATGCATTAATCAATTAATTTGTATTTTAAATATATTAATCAACGTCTCAATTTAGTCATCATATTTCGACGCCATTTTGATTATGGCCTTATTACATTTTTATTCCAGACACTGCACGTCTGAAAATTTTATAGAAAATTCCAAATGGAGAAGGATGTGGATTTCTCCGCTTTCTTCTACAATTTTAGACCTAAAATTATTTCCAATAGAAAAAATGTTTCTGCAACAAATTGTCTACAGCGTTTTAAGCATCAAACAAATCCGAGAAATTCTAGGGCGATATTCTGAGCGAACATGGAAATTTTCTTCAGATATCATATGTTCGACATTTTTTTTTATAAATATAGAATATTGATCGAAAATTGACGACAATTGGGACTTAATGAGTTAATAGATTTCTTAGATTTTTTCTTTTATTATGCCTTTTTTTTGTAAAAAAATGATTCCATTAATAACGTTTTTGCCCGTTTAGCATACTAAAAAAAATTGATGGTGATATGGTTTGATACCTACGTATAAAGCAAATAATTTGTTCTCTTTGTCACTGGCCAGCATGAAAGAATTTTTCTTATTGGCTAAATAAGGATATCACTGTATTATAATTACCATATAAATGTTATAAGCTATGTAAATGATACTATATTTCACTATATGAAATAAATTCACGCGAATCGCAATACATTTTTCAGTTTAAATTCTAGGAATTTATAATTTAAAACGTAGACTTCGTGGTTCCTTTGTTTATGAATCATGTGTTGGAGTTTATGTTTCACCCATTAACGTCCCAAGAGGCCAGTTTGCTTGTAGCAACCGCTTCTCAGTGATACCGCCTCAAAACGATTCATTCTGTATTAAATAATAAACGAACAATCTAATATTGGATTAATATTTAAATTTTTCAAATGTCTTATTGTTAGACAACTGTGATAAAATAATATATAATTTCGGTCACTGCGGGATTTATGGTCCTCGTCTAAATTGCCTTTCTATATCATAATTTATTAACCAAAAAATTGTATTTGTAGTCAATATTTCAACGGGAAATGAAATAAGTAATTTATGTCTTCTAAATAACATTTTAGATTATTATTATTATGAGTTTACTAGGTAATGTCAACCCTCAAAATATGAAATACGAGAAACCTATGTACAACTATACTTTATGCACTAGACAAAGTTGTGATTAACGATGAACATATAAATATCATTATGAACATAAGATACTATATGTGAAGTGAAGTTATAATTTATTTTTACAATATATGCGCACCGTATTCTAATCCCCGCTAAATACTTACCTGATCACAATAAATTTATAGCACTTACCAAACTATATTATTTGTTTCAGTTAAAACATCATATTTCATTCGATATAAACAGACAACCAGTTACAGTTGGTAAAATGGTAGATGCACCCTATCCTGGAGACATCATTCTAATTTCTGGATTCGGCCTTCAAGGAGTAAATATACTTAATATATTCAATGTCTCCTTATTACAATATCAGTAAATGTTCCAAAAAATAACCTACAACCTGTATTTTTTAAAGAACTTTTTTCTAAAACTAATTCAGTAGTAATTAAATGAAAAAAGGCAGTAAAATAGACAAATCGCATTTACAATTCAATAATTTTATTAGGTCAGGAAAATTAAAATATTGTGATGAGGAATGGCTATCATAGAGAAGTCGATAGCTGAGTGATTCTCTCTTTAAAAAAAAAACAGTTACATCATTTCATATCCGAGAAGCCGCCTGATGCTTCCCTCCAAAGATAATCAAAGACTACTATGAACTGAACTGCACTGTTCTGTATTGATGAACCCTTAAAGTGAATTGATCTGGTCTGTACTGGATTGACGAACTGAAACGAACTGCTCTGCTCTGACAAACTGAACTATACTTGACCAATAAACTGTCGAACTGAACTGAAGCAGACTAAAATTGATCATGTTACTTCTGAAACTAGCTTCGTATTGCATACCAGGATAGATTTGTTTTTTACATAGTTTCAAATGGTTAGCCATAACTTTCCACAATATTTAAACGTTCAATGTATATAATAAATGCGTGGTTAGTACAATTACTGATTATGAAAAGTAAACTAGAGTTTTGATCCAATGTAATGCATCATGTTTGCATATTACAAGAAAATCGTGTGATATGATAGTAGAAGGCGATGACATAATTTGGTTAAATTATGTCATCGTTGAATTATGTCATAAATCTTATGTTTCGCCATTTCATGCCATTAAACTAAATATACCTCATTTCATTAATTTCCATGAATATGGAATAACAACATATTGACTATATTAAAAAAACTTTTATTAACATTATAATGTTGTATATATAATTTCATGTACTGTGTTTTTTATTTTCGGCAGTTCTGCAGTAGCAATAAATTTTTGTTATTCTGGATTACTGTAACTGTATTCTGACCATGTTGAGTTCGTCCACAAGTTAAATATTTAGCACCGCTTGATCAGTTTCTATGAATCCGATAGATTTGTATTAAAAATCATTATTATATTGTAAGGGCCGGTGATATATGAAGCTCAAGGAACCAAAAAATCCATTATGTGAATACAGTTCGAGAGAATCCTGTGTTTCATCAAAAAATAATTTGATATTTTATGTTGAAAATAATAAATTTAAGGACGTTAAGAGGATCTCTAGGATTGAAAAAAATTATTCAGTTAATAACCACTGACATAAATGAATAGCAAAATGTTATTTTGTACTAGAATGTTTGAAGTTTTGAAATTATTCTGAATAATCTGATAAGATAGCCGAGTTTATTATAATAGCCCAATAGTAACAATCTCTTCTCAATTTAAATTACTACTGTCTTGTTCCGTTGTATTTTGCAATTGCGAATGCCATTCCTCCTTAAATCTGGTTTAAATGGAAGGGAACTATATTCACAAGCTAACAATTCTGTCTGTTGCATATCCAGGTTAAGAACATCTCTTTGGCACCATGGCTGAAATCTGTCGCATTGTCGGTTGTACACCAAGTCTCCTGTTCGTTGGAAGGTGACGTTTTCTGTGCAGACTCATTTGCCAATTCTACGTACTTCGACGATTACGGTAGTCCAGCGGTTAAGGATGACAAGCTAATAGGAATTGTTTCTCCAGGTTATTTAAGTCGGGCTGTACACGGACGCGCAGTTCTTACGGCCATTTTCAAGCATCACGAGTGGATCATGAAAAATATTCGCTCAAAAACTCATAGTCATTAAGAAACTGTTCAAAAATAAAAAAAAATCGATTATTACCATAATGTTTTATTCTTACTAAGAGACAGGTTAAAATAGTAGTTGGCTAATTATTCTTATTAATGATTAAATATAATTACTATTAATAATATTAACAATAATAATTTATTTTATTATAATTGCTATTAAAGACGTTTGATGTGAAAATGAATAGTACTTCGGAATGAACATAAAACCTTATAAAGGGATGAAACACATAAAACTTAAAGTAACTAAAATTTATCGATTATGAATAGCAAAACTCTTAGGACACTTTATTGGGTCATTCCACGTCAAAAATATCAAAGTGTGGTCCTTGTCACGGAATCCAACGAAAATGAAATAACTGATAGATATAGATGTGTAAAATATTTTTGTAATATATTTTTGAAATATTTTCAAACTGGCGTCCGTGACGTCATGATTACTCCATTTTTTGAAATTGCGATATCCATTTTTCTAATTATTGAATTATGAATGACGTACTTTTATTGAAAAATAAATATATTTTTAAAAATTGTCATTTTGTCAATAAATTGATCGTAAACATTGTTCAACTTAAATGGTGGGTTTGAACTCGTATTTTTGGTTTGAAAATGGATATGGTATCTTGAAGAAATTTATTTCAAGAACGCAACACACCTATACGTGAACCTATATGTGGAGGTGAATTTTGGCATAATCACAACATACGAATAACTTTTTTACCAGCTCATTTTACGATTTAGACTAGATTATAGACTAGATAGTTACGAATATGCTAATAAAAATTGTCATCCAGACAAATTGATGCCGCGGTTTCAAGAAAAGTGCACAAAAAAATTTTTCTATTTTCTACTAAACGAGTTTTACTAAAAATTGTTGCAAACAAAAAATGCAGGGGTTTAAATTTTGCACCAAAAAGTTTTACTTATTTTTATTCTGTCAACACCGACAAACAATGATAGGTGTAATAAGCATTGCGGCAATTACAAAAAACCAATTTTAATGTTTGGTCCATACCTCCTCTAATTCGGGTTAGTTAGGTTGGCTTATTGTTATTATAATAAAGAAGGGTCTGGATAAGGAGGCCTCCACTATTTAAAGTCTGCAGTTCAACATGACCAAAGTTTTGTGAGTTAATTAGCTTAAACCTACACGAGTAAAAGCTTTACAAATGCAATGTTAGAAATCACAGGTATCCTGTGTGCTAGGCTCTCCGCTTCTAGGCCCTCCTATTTTATACTAACCTAACCTAACTAATCTGCGTTTTTAGTGATATCGAACCTACAATACAATTGGATCCTCAAAGCCGATTATTCTCACGTTCATCTCCTTTTTCCGGAATTCCCATTGTATTACGAATAAAACTCATCACAACATTTTTTTGCAAAAGATAAAGCTCTACAGTTTTTATTTAAAACATTTTTTGTGGACAAATGCATACAACTGTAAAAACCAATTGTTATTATCATATTCATAACCGGCATATATAATTGCATTAATGTCGTGGCAGTTTTGTAAAAGTGCACTTCGACATCAACAAACTCTTTTTCTAACCCTAATAATTCAAGAGAGAATGGATGAAAGACAAATTAATATATAATTTATTACATAGCCGTTCGTATACGCAAATTGTGTGCAATATCGGATGTATCGTAAAATTTATATTGACACTCAGACAGAAAACTTTTGTAAATTTTTTACATTTTTTATGTTCATGTTTCTTTATGCACGAAAAAAAATGGTCTGTGGAATCCAAAGGAATTCCTATTATACCAACATACCGAAGTACGTAGGGGTCACATGCGGTCAGATAAGTGCAATACACATACCGGATTTCGTGAAGTCCACAAGATGGTAGTTTGTGACATTTACGTATTCCAAATATTTTGTGTAATTATCCTTTCCATTTTAATAAATATTGGTGAAAAAGTCTTCTGCTCCATATGTGTATCATTAGAATGGATAATCAACTGAATATTTCTGTGGAATAGATGTGTAGAATGTGAGGCGAACATGACATGTTTAATAAACAGTACAGGTATGTGGGAATCACATACCATCCTATAGAATGATTTGCATGTGGAAATCTTTTACGCTTTTCATGTTATTCCACAGAAAATGTCCCTCCATGTGGGTTTTCGTGATCGCTAGTTACGATTGCTTAGACAGATGTCTAAACTTCAAAATGGCGAACACGTTTTTTGAAAATAATCCAAATTTCCAGTTCGGAATTAGGGATCCTAACAAATATAACGTACAAAGTTTCATAAGAATTAGAATATTTTAAATAAATTTGTCCGCCATTTTTAATTTAAAAAAAAAATTTGTTGTGGAATCATAACCACTAGCCACGAACACTCTTAAAAATACGCGAACATAAAAATGACTACGTAGAAAATAATTTTGGCAGTGCGTTAAATGGAAATGGTAAATTTTCTGTACAATTTTTTCTTATGTATATTAATTTATCTTTCATTTTGTCACTTTACACCTTATTGCATTATTTTTCATCCATCCTTTCTTGATATATTGGGTTTTGAAAGTGAGATTTTTGGTTTTCGTCATAGTGTGACCCCTCAAGGACCCACGCTGCAGTAGTTATTAGACTAAGGTAAATCGTCAACTTTGGTCGTTACATTTATATACAAAAAAAAATTACTGCGGTTGTAAAATACTATTCGAATTGTATATGTAAAATCCAAATTTAAAAAAATATAATTTTTTATATTTTTACTCTATTGAGCGACCTGCGTGTCTAAGCATTTCTTTCGCTTCATAAAACCATAATTTAGTACCGATTTTCTAAATTTTTTCAAAAAAACGCAAGCCCATCATTTCATTGTGACCAAGGATACACATTTTCCGACAACAATCAAACTGTAACTGATTATCTGTACTGAAATGAACCGTCACTTCCACGTCCCCCACCGACTCACGAAGCACGCGACGTAACTTATGTATATATAATGTTGAGTGAGGTTTTCAATCGTTCAGTACTTATCGATCTCCCAGTAATACACGCGCTTTGTCATCTGAATGATCGTCTAAAAGTATGTACTGAAAAATAGAGTGGCGTATATAAATGTTGATAGAAACCAATCAACGAAAAAACAGTGACATAATGATTATTCTGAAGAAAAGATGTGTTCATTATGAAAGTAAAATGAAACGCGCATTTGTGTGTTAGCAAAAAACCTTACAATAGTGATATATAACTAGTTTTGGTGAGTTCAAACTCGTAAGAAATTCACTTATCAGTAATTATCACATTTAACCAAGACCAGCGCTAAAATCACACATTAAGTTTTGAATAGAACTTAAACAAAAATAACGAAAGCAAGTAAACAACACGCTTTTTATTGGACACTTTTTTAAAATTATTATAAATGTATCGAATTATGTGTGACTGACATTAAAATTATAATTATTATTTAAATAATATTAAAATTTTAATCAATTACGAAAAAACGACAAGGCAGTCAATAATAAAAAAACTGGGAACTTCTGAATCCACAATAACGCAAATGTAAATTTTCCTAGTGAATCCTTGAAATAAACATATTTCGCAAAACTAGTAAAATTTCGACATAAAGTTAAGAATTTTGTATCATTAACTTGTACAAGTTAATTTAAAATTATACAGATAAAAAACAATGCGTATTTAAAGTTTATTATTAACAAATTACACTATTTTAAATCAACTTTAACATATTCATGAAAAAAATAAATTTTCACTACAATAGTTACAATTTGTAGATACCGTTTAAGTATTATTTGCCGCTTTCAATCCATCACATAACAGCAATTACTCCAATAATTCAAGCGTCTCGTGTCAAGGTAATAAGTGTCATGTTAGGATCAAACATCGACATATATCATCTCACTTTTTTTTCACTACATGCTGCTCAGTTGAAAATATTGTTGTTTAGTATAAATTAATTTATTTTCTGTTATTATTAAAATATGTAAATAAATATTTTTGTGCATCTAGTTAATTATAGATTTTCCACTAGAATGGTATTAAAATGATATTCTTTGATCAAGAACTGAATTTAAACGTTTAAATGGTTTGTTATAAACATTTCTATTTACTTATTTTAACAACTTTAATACAAAAATTAAATATTTAATATAAAATAAATAATACAATTACATAATTGAAATAATTAATCATTTTGTAAAAATTAAATGTTCGAACTTTAATATATAGCAATTTACCTTTGTTCGGGTGAAGTGAAAAACGTGTTCATTAGAGGATGTATGCTGAAAATATTATTGCAACGCAGTAAATTGTGGATATGTTTATTTTTGCAAAATACATCACACAGTATGCCGAGATATGAATCAATCACCTGACAACAATTAGATCGGTCTCTTAAAAAACGCTAATGCCCGAATCAACAAAGTATTTATTCAACGAACTTATTTACATTTTGAGACATGAAAATTTTTCTTTTTCATAACTATTAACTTTTCAATATAATTTCACAAATTAATACCGATTGCATTGTTCGGCTATTTATTCACAATGCTGAAATCTAACTATTATTTTGTTGAGTTTAAATGTTTCTATTCATTACGTGTTAGATTTTTATGTTTTAATAATCAATTTTATAATCGATATAGCGATTTTTGACGACATGGTGCAGTTCTGAATAAAAAGCGTTTAATAACAATAATTCGCCAAAAACTACTAGAAAAGAGTAAAATGCCGACGACTAAGAGAATTAGTACATAATGATTTTTACTAACAAAGAGTAAAATGCTTTTATTTCATAGTCAAATTCTACTAATTAGTATCATATTATTAAAATGCTTATTAAAATCATATTACTAAATTAGTAAAGTACTCTTAAATCATTCTTTCTAAAATCATTACTAAATCAGTTAGTAGTCAAATTTTCACTCCTTCATTAATAGCTTTTATGTAATTCAAACGTCGAGATTTTTTGTCTTTACTGGAAAATGAAAATGTTGAAATTTTTGCCAATCATGCTCTTTCTTTATAAACATTATTTTGAAGCTCAGGAATCGTCTTTTTTTTAAATAAGAAAAATGTTTTTATTCTTCTATGTAATGATAAAAGAAATAGTTTTACTTTTGTTGAAAGCTTCATCTGTTTGTGCTCTTAAATGCCTGGTTTTATTTTCTTTAGAATGAGACTATTAAAATGATAGAGATACATAATTATCAGTACATTAAAATTAAATATGCGTAAGCAATTTATTCGTCTTTGCGTATAAAGCAGGTTTTAAGACAACACAAATTCTGAAACACTATGAGCAACCTTACCACAAGAATAAGTAATCCCTGAAGCAGAATTAACACCTTGCCTTCATGCGAAACTTCGTAGTCTATAGATATGTTTTGACGAAGCATTCATCTAATAAAATTCGAAATTTAAACAACTTCAATGTTTATGAAAATTTGTAGAATTATTTCGATATAATTCTAACTTACTAAGAGTATTACCAATACCCGAAGAATTTTCAGCTTTAATTTGATAAAGTTAAGCCTTTCTATTCATATTTCAAAATTCACATTTATTTTAACATTATTTTTTTAATAATATTATTTCATAGTAATATTTATATTATTTCAGTAAAGAAATACTGTTTGAGTTGACTATTATACAAAGCGATTTTTTTAAATTGAATCTTTCAAATATCTCGACAAATAGACACTCTCGAAACGTAGACATGAATTAAAATTTAGTCACTCTGAGAAATACTACACTGATGTTAAACCGCATTCTTAGTAATAGTCAAATGAAGAAAATTTAATTTCCTCGATTACAGCGCTGAAAACATCTTTCTAAGATTAACAAAAAATCATGTAACTTTATCGTATTTTACCAAGAAATGCATATGTTTAAATTAGTTATTGTATATTATAATGAATGGAAAGAAATTGAATTTGATTTATTTGTAGTACAGCGCCGTCTATCGCCAAACGAGAAAAATGTGTTGAATAATTCGTACACATTTTTATCGAAAGAATCCAAACATACAGTAAATAATAAGGGGATTTTAATATCAGTGTATGTACTCCTCTGAGTAATTAATTTTTTTTTTACAACATTTTTTAATAGAGTGCCTATTTTTCGAGATATTTTAGCTTTCATGTTAAAATAATCAGCCTATATAATTCTCTTTAAATTAATTAATTTAATTAATTATCTTGTGGGGTTTTTGACCTGTTTTTTTTCGGTTTTTACACCATCACCCTATTAGCTTGTAGTGACAGTTTATGATCAGCCCACCTCTCTTGATATCTTGCTTAGTTTGAATTTTTCACTTCATTATTAAATTACAGAAAACAAGATAAAACAGGTATCTGTGAATAGTTGTAGAAGGTATATATTGAGGCCGACATGTAGATTGGTTGATACTATGGTAATCTTCTCTTCAGAAATCCTATTTTTCTCTTTTTCAGAGTCGTTATTATTTAGAATCATATATTTAAAAACTATTTGGACTGTTCAAAGTGAGAATAATATTTTCGTTTCTTCGGTATTTGCTCCACCAATTGTACTTTTGTTAACAAAGAAATACGTAGATCATTGATGATTATTAAACATATCGATTAAAATGCTGAGCAGCGGACGTATATTTAATTCATCACCTGGAAGACAAGCTCTGAAAAGGTGAGGCAGAATAACTCAATTGGCATAATAGCACATAATCTCCGCATCAGTGACTAACGCGCGACATTTTTTCAGCGACGACATGGCCTTTAACTGCCGAAGTGACGTAACACATAAACAAGTCTTGCTTCCTGGTACCTACTGCACTTGGCCTGTGAAAGATCTGAACATTGTTTACAATAAGAGCCCAGAAAGCCTCAAGTCACCGGAGTTTCGTTTCCCGTGGTACAAAAATGAAAAATTTATTTTGGGAATTTATCGAGAATGTTACACAAACAAAGAGACGCAGTTGTTCGTTTATCTGCATATCTCGAACTTGATCGTAGAACGACTCAAATTTATGGTGATCTTCGTAATTCGCAACAAGCGCAACCAAATTGTCGTGGGGCCTTGTTGCAAGATACTGAAGTGCTCCTGGGGTAACACTCGAATCGCTTTAATGACCGAAAGTGACGCGAAGATGAAATTTTATGAGCAAGATACGTGCACCGTACACGTGTACGTATACCCGGTGGCACCGTTCGATTCGCCAAACATAAACGTTATCGAGGAAGCGAATGCAAGTACGGCCGAGCATGACTCCCGGAGCGGTGGCGAGATATGGCAAGATATCGGCAACCTTTTAAAAAATGATGCTCACAGTGACGTCACGTTCGTCGTCGATGACGTTAGAATACCAGCGCACAAGGTAATTCTGTCATCGCGCAGTCCAGTTTTCGAAGAAATATTTTTGAATCCGGATTTTGAAGGAGAAGTCAAAATCGTAAACGTTCAATCCCACGTGATATTGGAAATGCTCCGATATGTTTATAGCGACGCTGTGTATAATTTGGCTAAAAATGCAATGGACTTAATTACGGTTGCTGATAAATATGCGATTCACGGGCTTCGAGATATGTGCACTAACTACTTGATTGGGAACATTCGAGTGGACAATGTGATAAATATTTTAGTGTTTGCTTACAAAAACAATGTAGTCGACTTAAAGGAACGGGCAAGAGCTTTCATCAAAGAAAATAAAAGTTATGTAATAGTGAAACCAGAATTTAAAAATTTACTTAAATTGGACGAGGATTTTACAACTATGTTGTTTTATTATCTGGCTTTATAGTTTCTTTAAAGACTGATAGAACTGTTTTTAGGTGCATAATACGTGTACTTTTTTTACTTATCATTCTAAGAAATATACACCAAATTTTTGTACTGTTTTTTACGTATTAAAGTATCTTGCAATATACAGTCAAGAAAATCGTGCCTTATTTTTTCTATCAATATCTTTGCAAAGATCTGTTGTGCTCGAAACGCTAATTTATTTTTGAATAGTTGTAAGCCATAAAGTATTTAGTGACCGGCGTCAGTTTTGACTTTCCGATGTTTGTACCTGACGCAATGGACAAATTTAAGATAATTTTTGCTTCGAAAATAAATAGATTAACCTAGAATACAAAAAAATCCTCAAATTGGAAATTTAAAATGCATCTTTTATGCTATTTCTGGTACGAAGAATCGTAGAACTTACCATAACGACATTTTCCTCCAATATAGTAGATAGAAGTTCACCTCATCTCTATCAAATATTAAACAACTTTCCAATAGCTCTTGATCACATGAGAAAAATTCAGATATGAATATCCAATGACAAGATCTCTTCTTTCTCTCCTTTCTAGTTATGATTATAGGCCGAATCCCATATCTAAGATGTAAATAAATGTATGTTTTTGATATATTAGATGGATTTCGCTGCATGTTGCTCTCCTTCACTTAGTTATATTTCCAGACAGCAAGGGACTAATAGCTTAATCATAATTTCATTTCAATTAAATTTGGATAAAATATACGTCATTGTTCTAATTGTCAAAATTAACATCAGCAACACATTACAATACACAACCCAAGCAGCAAAACAGGGCGAAATTACCTCTTTTCGACCTTCCATTAGGGCGAGATATTTTCTCGACCACACAATATTTACCTAAATTAGAAGTAGAATGACGGTAAGTGGGGACAAAACTGGAAGTAAATTTACGGTCGAAATTAGGTAATGGAGGGCATTTTTCCCAATAGGTCGAAGTCCGAATTGGGCAAATGGATCTGTACGTGGTCGAAAATTGGTAATATTTAGGTAATACTTACCTCTTTTCGACATATAAGTCGACATTGTTCTCCGTGTAGATTATGTTTTTTTTTCCTTCGTGTTCGCAGTTGACAAGCCTGTATATTTATGTTATTATATATTCTCATGATATGGCAGTACTGTAAAACTCTAAAACTTGCCCCAATGGTTCCTCCATGCTTGCACCAAAACACAAGCCAGCAATAAAACAAATAATTACGGATGATGATAAGTAATTGCAAATGAAGTTGCGCGTTATTTATTGGCAAATTTTCGTGCGATTAATAATTTCTCGATCAGAATTTTATGCTACCCTATTAATATTAAATGCTCCTCGAGAAATAGTACATTATGAAAATTTTTGTAATTGTTGTGAAAAGTATGTCAATATTATTTTTCATTTTAATCATCTGGTAATGATTTTTTTGAATTTGTACAATGAAAATGATAAAAAATATGTATTATTTTACTTGATACGTTCAACAGAATATCAGAATGATATTATTTAATAACTGGTGAATATTACAGGTTATGTTCGTTATTACATGGCGGATAATGATTTCCATGCGTGTTTATGAATTTCAACGTGATAGTCGAAGATAAGTCAAATTTCCTTCCTCAAAGTATAAATTACTTGCCCTTGAGGTAAAATTTACTTATTTAGGGAATTTTGACTTCAAAGTTCACAACTTTGAAGTCGAATTGGCGACTTATAGGGAATTTGCGTATATATATGTCTGTATGTATTCGATTACTTTAATTGATTATCGATTATAGTTAGGTAAATCGATCTTCTCGCGAATGTTGACATAACATTAGATGTACATAACCTCTGAACTTCGTAAGTCTTCTGTGCTAAGGACTGTATAAACAACGCTGTTATAAAGAGGGTAGAGTGTTGGTCATGAGTAAAATTGATCATTTCACGATAGTGGCGTTGATGAAGAAACGAGGCAACAATATGTGCATAGAATACTGCTATGTTCCACATTTGTGGATTAAAAACAATAATGTATATTGGCCTCCAAATCAATCATTAACCCTGAGGGATGATCCTTTTTTTTCTATAAAATGTCGATGAAAATCGGAACGGTTTTCTTCGAGTCATCGTGGTTTGAATTTTAGTTCAGACTTACGTGTGTACAGTTTGAGGTTAGGTTATTTTGTATAAAAGTGAGTTATGCGCATTATATATATGTCGTCGGCTAACTTAAGTAATTTTCCGCGGTAAATTCGACTTTCAGGTTACAATCTAGCCAGGTTATGAAGTCTTAGTTTCCCAATATTGACCAATTAAGACATTTCGCCCTAATGGTCAGAATAAGGTAATTTTGCACGGTCATATAGCCTTCCAAGTGGACTCTAATATTGACTTAAAAGTCTATTCGACTATGAAGACATATTTTTGGTCACAATTTGGGAATTTTAATCTCCTTTATAACTTTAAAATCACATAACTTTCTAGGCATATTTTAGGGAATATTTACGTACTTTTCGCCCTATATTCTCGACTATAAAGACTTTTTGACTTTTAAGACATTTATTACGTCGAAAATTGGTCAATTTTACTCCATTAGGGCATTTTTACTTTGGCTTGGTCGAAATGACTAGGACTGCTGCTTGGGAAACTGATTTATTCATATCTATCAAAACTAATACTTAATGCTGATTACAATAATAATTGTCTACGTTCTAAAATAACTTCTGGTTAGTTTTTTTTTAAATAAATATAAATCGCTAACTTTAATTATAATAATTTTAAATTATTGTAATATATATTGTACAAAAAATGTTCCATGCAACAGTTTATTGTCTCTCCAGCATGTATTATTGTCTTTCATAAGGACTGGAAACATTATTACACGGATCGATGTAGAGACTTGTAAATTATTAATTATTAATAAGATTTTTAATGCATGAGATTTTTTAGAGAAAAATATCTGTGATTCGAGCAATTTATTTTGTGGATAACAAACAATACATTAATATAAGTCTGAATTACTATAATTAATGTTAGGTTACTTAATTGTCTATAACTTTAACTGAAAATACGTATATATTTTTATTATTTTTACTATAATCTGCACAGATTTGCCTTCAAATAAATAATAACTTCGTTTAGTATTATACACGGAAAGTCATTTCCAAATTAGGGAAAATTTGTGACAATCTGCTTCTGTGCATCAGGTCGTTCTATGACGTCAAGATTTTGAAATATCCTAACATTAAAGTGCAAAAACATCCATTTTTAGTAAGTTTTTGTCGCGGAAGAACATTTTTATTTGCAATTAGGTGTGAAGTGATATTCATTAGCTTTAAAGTACTTTTTCAACCATTCCGATTTTTGTTAGCGGTTTAATGGAAGTTTTTCTCAATGTATAACATTAAGATTTTTAGATATCCTAACCTAAAAGTACAAAAAAACACCGTTCTCACCCATTTTCCAAAGGTTTTCGTTGTGTTGAATAACAATCTCATAGCGGAATTTCTACTTTCAGACTTTGCATGATAAAAATTTGGTAAACTTTATTCATTTATTGCTTTTTTATTTCCAAGAGTTTTCATATAAACGCAGGTAAAATATTACTATTAAAGTTTTGCCCAAGTTACATAGTGATGTGACTGTAACCCGTTATCTTCTTTTTTCAGTTCTCCTAAACCTGAAAAGAAAACATAAACGCTTCACTACTTGTAATACAACAATGTGGTTGAATATGCATATATTAACATTTAAATTATACTACCATAATTCTGGTACAAAATCGAAATCAGCCACGCTAGCACTAGACAGAAGCCAGTACTAACTCGTCACGTTTTGTCTACACACAAACAAATTTGTGCAATGCGCATGCGTGTCTAGACAAAACGTGATGATTCACTACTAGCTTCTGTCCAGCATTAGCGTAGCTGATTTCGGGTGCGGGTCAAAAAATCGACAAATCAAAAACCCGACGAGTCAAAAAACCGACATTCATAAAGCTGACAGTCGAAAAGCCGACAGTCAAAAAGCAAATAAAAAAATAGACGCATGGACAAGCGGACTATCATTTTCTGAAGTGTCGGTTTTTTGACTATCGGCTTTTCGATTCTCGGTATTTTGACTGTCGGTTTTGTGACCTGTCGGCTTTTTGATTTGTCGGTGTTTTGACCCGCACCCCTGGTTTCGATTTCTACTACCAGGTAGAAATGGGCGGAGCCAAATCCCGGCTACCTACTGACCCAGTACTAGTACCTGGAATTGATTAACGGAAATGTGTTAGCACTTGCATTAATATCGGCAAAGTACTGACCTAGTACTGGCGGCCAGTACTGTTATCGGAATGATATGATTACTGACCGACGGAGCAAATCAATAATGACACAGTATACTGATTGACAGTACTGTTTTTGGTACTGACAAATTACTGATTGCCGGAGAAAATCAGTAGTGACATAGTACCAATTGTCAGTACTGCGGTCGGTGTGAAATGATAACTGACCGTCGAAGCAAATCACTACTGACTGAATACTGACAGCCAGTACTATTTTCGGTATTAAATGACTACTAACCGCCGGAACAAGTCAGTACTGAAACATTACTGGCTACCAGTACTGTTGTAGGTGAGAAATGATTATAATCATGTATTCATGTTTCAAAAGATATATCTCTCCTATAATAAATACACAAACGCGATGTTCTATATAAAAGTCAAATACATTAATAATATGAAAAGCAAGGATAAAATATTAGACGACAGATATATAACAGTTTTATACGTATTAATAACAATATAAGGAATGATATAACAATGATAAGCTATGAGATAGAAATTAATATATTTTACGACAGATAGAAAAAGATTGTATATGTTTATATGTTATTACATCTGACAAATAGTATATAATATTAAAATCATTAAAACCATGAAAATTTGTTAATCGTCGGGTGTTTCAAATACATTAGTATTCTACCCAAAATAACGGATAATCGTAGCATGCGAGCGTAGCTTAGTAGTAATGGCGTTAGCATAGTAAGCGACAGAATCAAGTTCGATTCCCCGTCGAGAAGAGTTTTTTTCAGATTTGTTTGCAAACCTTACATATTTATATGCGAGTACGTTACATTAATGGTGTAAAAGCAGCATAATATATATATATATATATATATATATATATATATATATATATATATATATATATATATATATATTTTTTTTTCCCAATAACATATATTGTAAATTATATAATATTTCTAAGATTTATTTGGACTGCATCCGGAATATATGTAAAGTTTTGTTTTACGTTTTATTATGCATATCGATATCAATGGTCTCAAAAGCATTTCTTATCAGTACTGGTCCATTATTAATTTCTAAGTGGCAATCAGTACTAATGCAGTGCTGCTCTACTCTGGTAGAAAGTACTGGACAGCGTTACATGCCGGTGTTGGCCCAGTCCCGGCCCAGTACTGGCGGTCAGTATTGCAACTCCGGCAGTCAGTACATATTGTGTCAGTACCATGCCGGTACTATTCTGGAACTAATTTCTACCTGGGCAGAGAATCTAATCGCATATATCTTTACAGGTAATGAATCTACACCGAAAATTGTTAATTGTAGATATACCATTTTTATAATTTCAAAATAAGAAAACTAAAAGTTTAAGTCTCATATATTTCCACATATTATATTGTGCCAATTCCCTAACCTAACCTATCTGCCACCATCTAACATTCTACACATTAAAATCCTAATAAAAGATGTTCATCCTTCGTGAAAACTCAGATACCACAATAAAATTTTTCCAGTAGTGACTATATAGGAGAGCTCCATTCGCTTTCCACGCTGTTGTTGACTATTTCAGTCCCCGTATCATGTACCCGTACACCCGATATACGTTACCGACATATCCGAAAACGTCATCATCAACCATCCAATATTATTATACGTCTTGGACGACATCTGATGTAAAATGTTCTACAAATATGAATCTAGCGATCAAAATAATTGCAAGCCGATTAGCAATCAAAAATGTCCTAAAATGACAAATTTTCGAGTTTTATCACTGCATTGGTTTTTAAAATATTTCTCTTTGAAGAAAGTGTAAATAAGTATTAAAGTTTTGGACCATTATACGGGCTTCATATTTAATACCCATTTCACTTCGAAATTTCTAAACTTTTATTAAGATTAACGCATTTTACGAATATTATCGAATGCAGAAAATTTTAAAATCCATTAGCATCAGAGCTTAAAATTATTCCAAGATCTGTTCACTAACTATATGCTACATTCGGCGGCTAATTGAAGAGTGATGTTTTTTTATTTTAACTGTTGAGGATGAGAATGAATGGCAGTGAGGTAATTAAGACTATAATTTGCATGAAATATGCTTGTCATTATGAATGCATCATTTTCATGCTTTACATGCATTTACCTCTTAAAAACTTACTTGATTTTTTTTTGTATTAAGCTTTATACTGCATAGCGCTCTATAACTTATTTTACAAAGTAAATTTAATTTAAAAATATTAATAATATAATAGCAATCTTCTTTGCATAATAAAACACTCGACAGAGTTCAGTGTCTATATTTGAAAACGTTCAAAACAGTTTATGTAATGTAAATTAAAGCAATATATGATCCAACTAAAACGCAAATCATACATTTGGTAATAAGTAATATTTTTTGGTATTCTTGTAATAATACCCTGAAACGGATAATGTCACGACATCTGGGCATTCTTGAATGTACTGCAAACGTTCGTACGTTCGTATAGACTTTAGGTTACCAAGTCGTATCTGATATTACCGACAGCCTAACCGCGTAAAATTAGAATTTGTAGCGAATCTAAGTAGAAACTATAAAATTTAGTACAATTATATTTATTTAGTATATTTATTGTGAAGATTAAGATTAGATACTAGAAAGAAGCCCAAATGAAAAACAGTTTTCCAAAATCACACCTTATTAAATTCTTAAAAACTTGCACACTTAATTCCTTTATTATTCTTTAATCGCATTTATGAATCTATTAGATTTACTTTTCACTAAGCCATATGCTGAAAAATCTATAAATGTTTAATTTGAATATTTCAAAATAGATTACTGTCTTATCGACTGACACAGTGTTCAGTCGATAAGTAGTAGCGTTTACTTCAAAATCTATATAAAATAAGGCGCCATCTAATTTAAAAAATATAAAACGTTAACAAATAACTATTCGATTAACTATATACGCAGGCAAATGGGAAAACTTCAATTGCGAATAAATTTCTTAATATTTTGTGATAAAAATTTTGCGTACTTTCGAAATATGCCGTACAGTAACTTTATACATACGTATTTATATAAATTACAAAATTAACATTATTTACAAAGCCATAGAGAATTTAAATAGTCGTATATAATATTTCTGTGGGTAAATTGAAGAAAATCATATTATTTTGTTAAAAACTATAGGTTAAAAAATAGGAAAAATACTGAAAATACAAGATTGACATCATATTTTCTCATTTTTCCTGTGAGTATTTTTACAAAAATGACAGCCGATTTAAAGTAAAAAAAAAGAATTGAAAATATTATATTATGCAACGAGTTCATGCACTTTATGCCCGCCATCGATTGCGATATATCCTAATTTATATTATTAAACACTCCGGGTGTAGAACTGGATTTTGCGCCCTTCAACGATATCTTCAGGGACAAATTATCGAGCCTCACGTATATCATACTAAAAAATATCGTATGAAACACAGGCGAAATATCGATCTCCGACGAATGTGACATTTGTCGCTCAAACGAAACGAGTGTATAATATGCTATTTCAAGAAGCACTTTCACAAATGACTTTAGTAATTGGAACATAGTTCAAAGACAAATATAGGGGGAAATGAAATGAACGTGACTGTAAAGCTGAAAATCACCTGTTTAATTCCTATTTGTTATTAGTTCTCTGCGTTAAATGCTGATGAGTAATCAACTTTTTACTTTAATCCAAAATTATGCATGGGTGATCCTGTAATGTTGAATGGTAGTGTATATAACCCGATATTCACTGGTATATCAGTTACACGAACTGGAAGGTTCATGATATGAAATTTCCAACTTTAGTCTACAGTAAATCACCACGTATCATTGTCACCAAAAACATATTTTAACCAAACGAAAAAGCAGCCTAGAAACATTTCCTGAGACAGTGCACTACTGAAGACCTTGCAAGAATAAGATATTTTATTACGGCACCATAAAAACAACTAGCTACAGTTAATCATCTGATCATTCTGATCAGTCTACCGAACCCAGAAAGTAAACAGGTATAACTCGATCACACCCTGCACACAAAATTTGTTCATAACTTCTAAATGATTTAATGATAATAATCGGCAAAAGTTGTTACAATTTTAATGGCTAATTATAAGTTTCTCAGAGTAACTACTTCCTAAATTCGGTAAAATCTACTTACAATGTTTTGCGCGTAACTGAATTTGTCGAAACATTTCAAATTCGTACTGCAAATGTGGCTAAGTTTTAGTAATTTTGATACATTCCTTGATGGAATTGCGTGAATTCCACTGCATGCAAAACTACAAAAATTACCTATTGGTACAGTGATCAGCTCTTCATACACTACTAAGTATTCGGATAGTCATTCTACTTAAAAGGCGATACAATAGATTCACTGACTAAAGAACCCTTCCATCTAAGGCCTTGGGTGTTCCAAAATATTTTCAATATAAACATGAAACGTTTCAGAAAAATAAATAGAAAAATAAACAGTTCAGTTCTACTTCAAAATCGAAAACCTGTATTTCAATATAACATTGTCGGGTAATTGAAGTGATATACACGTTGTCCTTTCATTCGTTTGAATCTACAATTCACTTAACTAATTTACAAATAACGGCACTTTTTTAACAAAAAATATTTATGCAATGTCATAAAGTCTTTCAATTTCAGCCATCGAAAATCATGAATTATGAAGAAGGAATAAAGTGATTCCTAAAAAAATATTATTTAAAAAATATTGTTTAAGTTAAGGTTTCATATAAAAATGCTTTTAACCCATTTGTACATAGTAATTTTCATTCTTGCATCTTGATTTCAGAATTTTTTTCCTTTTCTAGGTTCATCAATCGTTATGGATATGGAGATTGATTTCATTGGTGTACTACCCGGAACATGCTGTACGTGGCCCATATCCGATATAAGTCCAATACATGATAATAGAGGGACGATAAAATCTCCGGAGTTCTACTTATCATGGAAAAATAATGTAAAATTCTTCCTAGAGATTTCACGGTTACGCAGCATCGACGATTGTGGCGCATGGATACTTCAAGTTCAGTCCTGCAGTAAAATAACGGAAAATTTGAACCTAATGTTGGTGGCATCCATCCAAGACAAGCAGAATGACATCACTGAAGAACTATACTCAACAATAATCAGACATACATCAAGCGACCGATTGAAAGCGGAAATTGAATTGATGTCTGAAAGTAAGGCAATCGATTTATTTTACGAAAATGGAAGAATTGTCGCTCAATTGTATATTTACCCGATGCCACCATTTGATTCCTTCAATATAAATATAATCGAAGACAAGAATATGATGAACGCAACATATGAAAAATCTAGAAAAAAGCTCTCAATTGATATAAGTTCGCTGTTTTTAAAAGCTGCTTCAAGTGATGTTACACTTTCCGTTCAGGGAGAAAAATTTCCTGCACATCGAGTTATACTTTCGGCCCGAAGCTCAGTTTTCGCTATGATGTTCACACATTCAATGAAAGAACAAATTACAAAAGAAGTTGAAATAGTTGATACACAACCTGACATAGTGAAGGAGATGTTACGTTACATGTATAGCGACAATGTTGAGAATTTAGAGGAACATGCTTTTGAATTACTTATTATTGCCGATAAATACGCTCTAACTGCTCTGAAAGAAAAATGTTCCAATTGTTTAATACCAAATATAAGTGTAGACAACGCACCTAAAATTTTGTATTTGGCGCACAAACATAATGTCCAAGAATTGAAAAGAAAATCTTTGGATATTATCAAGAAACACAAAATTCAAGTGATACAAAAACCAGACTTTCAAGAGTTACTAAAATCAGATGTGGATTTACTACACGAATTATTTTGTTCTCTTACTTAAAACGTTTTGCAAACGTACTACTTTTCATTTTATATTTTTGTATACGTCTTTTGATACAATTGCATTAGCATATTATCTTCAATCTCTTTTCGAGCATTTTCTAGCGATATGCGTAAGTACGTAAGTCACCAACAAAAAAGAATCGAAATTACGTCGTCAGAAGTATAAAGGTGAGAAAAATAAAGTCTCGTTTTATAAATAACTATGGAATACCTAGAAGTTATCAAATAATACTGATAAAATTCGATTACGTGACTGATATTGAAGATAAATAAACTCTGCAGAGCATGATTAGTACCGTGTTAGACTCCGGGTTAATCTGTAGCAATGAGTCTCGTTCCGTCATTAGAATCTTCCTTGAAGCTGAGCACAAGTTTTGAAATTCCGGCACGTTTTCGAAATTTATACAGTTTGCTGAACAAATATGCAAGTGACGGACGATATGAGATCGCCGTACCGTTATGCAAACAGGCTATTGAAGATTTTCTGAAAGTTTCGGGACGTGATACGCCGGAAGTAGCAACGATGCTGAATGTCTTAGCTGTTCTGTACAAAGACCAACAAAAATACGCAGAAGCCATGAATGCGGCAAACAAGGCCCTGAAAATAAATGAGAAAATACTGGGGAGCGATCACCCTGCCGTAGCTATGACCTTGAACAGTATTTCCGATGTTTATACAAGTTGTGGACAAAACAAAGAAGCGGAAACATTCTGCATCCGTGCTTTAAACATTTGGGAAAATATTTTGGGTGAAGATCATTTAGACGTAGCAAAACAACTAAATAATCTTGCTAATCTTTGTAGAAAACAAGGAAAATATGAAGAGGTTGAAAAGTACCTTCAACGCGCATTACACATATATACATCAAAATTTGGTCAAGAGCATCCAATCGTGACGGAAGTGAAAGATGGTCTCGTACTGTGTTTTCTCAAGCAACAAAAATATAAAGAAGCAGAAGGCGTACACAAACAAATTTTGGAGGTGGAATCTACGGAAAAAAATGATATCGTCAATGCCGAGAATCCTACAGACCACGTGCCGGTTTGTCAAGTTTGTAAACAATTATTCTATTTGAATCTTCACATAACAGGCCATTACGCACATTTCGAAGAACAGAAATGTTGATACCCAGATGGAAAATTTATTTAGGCTGGAATAAAGTCCTAGTCAGATAACCTTAATTTAAATCCTGCTTCTGATCAGGCGGCCCGTCCAACCCTGATAGATTGTGTAACTCATTCTGTGGTAAGGCCCTGATCAGGCGTACCGATGAAAGAGAACCTGCCGCAGTACTGCCAACACTACCTTTATAGTACAGATCTAGAATGGCGCAATGTCGGCCAATCATTATAGTAAAAAAAAACGTACAAAATTTCAGGAGTTTTAGAACAGTTTATCATTCAGTTCATTCAAATTTTATATTATTTATGTATTAACGCATATCTGTAAATATCTTATACTATATTTTGAAATCTTTCAAATATTAATTTATAAACGTATTATAGATATATACAATATACATTCTTAATTATTTACCGTTCAGGGCCTGTACCTCAGGGGGCCTGATCAAGGTCAGATAAGTATGCAGGCTGCCTAAAGAAATTTACACTCGAGATAAATTCTTTTAAAATCTTCACAGCTAAAAATAAAACATTATTTTTGAAACAATGTTATCTGCATAGACATACATACCAACAAAATAGAATTATTTCATTTTTTGACTAGTGATCTATTGATCATCGCTGTTATTTGATTCAAATATTGAGATAAAACTAAAGAATGATTATTCAATAAAATAACTTCTTTGTTTTCAGAAAAAGATACAGAAGAGCGTGACATTCGAATTGCCACCTATTAATACTTCGCAGCAAATCTGTTACAAGTTCACATGGAAAATAGAGAATATGATGCAGAGTTTAAAGCATGGAAATTTTTTGATATCGGAAGAATTCTTCATGTGTTTTCCTAAAAAACAAACATTTTTCTTGAAGATAACACCAGATGATAGTATGGAAGAACTCTACCTATCGGTGCACTTTCAGAATAATTCTACAAATATGTACGTAATGCGGTATTTTCTCATAACAAATGATACTTCACAAACTTTAACAAATAGTACAGAGTTCATTATTGATAAAAATATAAGTTCCAAAACATTTTACTTCATGAATCTCAAAAATACAGACACGTATTGGGATAAACTGAAAGAACTCGAAGTGTGCATGTACCCATGTGCTTCAAAGATATCCGACGAGCATAAATACAACAACGAGGATTTATCGAAAGATCTTGGGGCACTCCTAAACAATGATACGTTCAGCGATGTTACATTATTTGTTCAAAATACCAAAATTTCTGCTCATAAAAATATCCTTGCAGCTCGCAGCGCATTTTTTAAAGAAATGTTTACTACCGATGTTATGGCACAAGAAAAGTCTGAAGTATGCATGAATAATGAACAACTTAGTATTATAATGGAAATGTTAAATTATATTTACTGTGACAATGTTAATAATTTAGACAAAATTGTGGAAGAGTTAGTTGTAGTTGCGGATAAATACGCGTTACCTGGGCTCAAAGCAAAATGTGTAGATTACTTAGGTGATAACATTAAAACTGAAAATCTTACAAGTACACTGCGTTTGGCTTTTAAACACGACATCGAAATATTGAAAATACAAGCTATGAATTTCGTTCGAAAGAATGTCAAGGAAATGATGCTCAATACCGATTTTCTACAGTTATTCCATTCTGATCCCAATTTGATGAAAGAATTATTTTGTCATGTACTTTGTACTAACAGTAAATAATTTAGATTATTAGAATTTCGACATGTTTTATTTATAAATTAAGTAGTGCATGCGTTGTTGCATAAACACAAAAAAATACGGAGTACAGAATAATATGTAAATAATATGTATAAAACTACGATATTATAGAGTTGTAACTAAACGGTGAGCTGGAACTAAAAAAAAAGTTAGGTCCGTCCCACCAATGAAAAGAATAGCGATAACTTTTTTCTATCTACTATAAGTAATACAAAACATGTTTAAATTATATTCTTTTCAATAATATATGTAATAAAAAAAATTGATCTATTCATTAAATACATTACCATGTATTCGAAATTACTCACAAATTATTTGATTATCTAACTGAACTCATTGCTAGAAACAGAATATCTAGCCACGGCTTCCTTATTAGATACAAAATGTTTACATCTATATTCCACACAGCCAGTGCAAGACTAACAATCAAAACAAATGCACTAGTAAAGTTACATTATTTACATATAAAAATTCTTTGTTGAACAAGTCAGTGCGTATTGTGTAATCTTCACTTCCGGAATAAAAAAAATTAGTGTGGCACAAGTGTGGTAAAAGTGTGGCTGCTGTTATGTGGCGAATGTGTGGCGCAGTAGACGGAGTAAAGATAAGGATAATAGGATAAAAGAAAACTAAGGCAGAAGCTAGATTTTAAGTACAGAGTATATAGAGATGATAAAAAACGGACTGAATGTATAAGTTAAAAGAACAAAATGAGAACATCAACGACTAAATAGTACCAAAAGAGAACTTTATCAGTGCTATGGAGATCGAAATGAGAACTTGAATTTCGACTCGGGTTGGTATCCCGATAGCAGAACAAAATAATTTTATTTTTTTTTAAATAAATTAAAATATTAATTAGTATGAAAATTTTTACTCCTAAAATTAATTGATAGATTATAACAATATTAGTACATAATTTGTCTTCAATGTTAATGAAATTATTAATCGGTTAACCGTATTTTGAAAGTTTTATATACTGAAAGATATAGACGTTTAAGTTTAAGTCATCTCTTATATTGTCTAATATGAAATTATTTAATTTTGTAATAAATCTGCTTTGAATTTTACTGTAATTAAATTGCAGGTTAGAGTTGTGACAGGTTCACGTTCTCTAACCTGCCGATGTGACAGGTTCACGTTCTCTAACCTAACCAGCGTGACCCGAGGCGAGCAAAACACGAGAAAATTTTGCGCCGATCTTTGGGAATTACGAAACATTCTTCAGTTAATACTTTATAACTAAAATATTTCTTGTTTTATTGGTTACCAATTAAGCAATTTTGGATAAATTCTGATGCTAGAACGTAGTTAAAACTAGATTCAGAAATTATGTATTGAACGGCAGGTTAGAGAACGTGAACCTTTCACATCTCTAACCTGCAATTTAATTCATAATTTCTGAATCTATTTTTAACTATTTCCTATCAGCAGAATTTATCGCAAATCAGTTATTCGGTAGTCAATCAATGTTAAGGACTGGTGGAAGGGCTTTACATAAAATGCACGATTTGATCGGTCGACGAGTAATGCCTTTAAATTTATTCCGATCCCGTGGTGACGACTCAATCGCGACGCGGACCTCCTAACCCGACGACGTTCCGAAACGTTCTCAAAAACCCGATCATCACTTTTTCACACCTAAGTTCGATTTTTCAAACTCTCGAACATTTAAAAAGACTACAACGTCATATTATACATCGATATTATACTATTCGAATTACAAATAATTGTATCCCGATCGGAACCATTTTGAAGAGCCTTTTACATAATTTTGCCTAACAGGCCTGCTTCATTTTGAGAGGTACCCCCATTCGGGTGTGCAATGGCGTAGGGAAAACCACCTTTGTGGGAAAAACCTACGCCGGGTACCGCCGGGATGCTGAATATACGGCCCAGTATTGACCCAGCGTTAACAGCCGACTTTCGGCTACCGATGCTGTCCCAACGTCGGCAACTTCACTGTGCCAGAATCGGGCCAGCATTGGTAGCCGATAACAATATGCCAACATTCGGCTGAAAAATGGACAACGCATCGGGCCAGGCCTGTCAAATTGATCTCATAGGCATTTCTCCCGATCGTCATCCCAGCGTCGGTCCGAGTATCTAACCAAGTCTGGCAAATTGATTGTGCCAACTCTCGGACTAGCGATGGAAACATTCGGGACCGAACATCGGCCCAACCCTGGCAAATTTATTTCACACTGAATATTGCCGATCGAATATAGACCTTATCGAAAACGGTGCAAGTTAGAGCAAAAATTTACTAAACCTTTTTTGTAGAGGAGGAAATTCCCTACAAAAAAGTTCGGGAGAGCCCTAGTCTAAAAGTATAACTTAGGCGGGATGCCTTGAAGGAAACATCGTAGTTTTTCTGTCTCGTCGTAGAACGTTTTCATACTCTGAGACTGTGAGTTTCTTAAATTGATATCTCGCGGCACATGGTACAGAAGCAGCCCTGACATCTTAGTACAGTAGCGAAGGATTCCCTACAGTTTCATACTCCAACAGTTCTCTCCGTGTACGAGCCCTCCGATCTCTGGAGACTCGGCCCACAGCCAGCGGTGACTTTTGAATCACCGGGGAAACCCAGCAATTTAGTTCCGGCCGTAGCCGCTAGGACCGCGTTGCTGAACCGCATACGAAATAGCGCCCGCGTTCCTTGAAGTGTGGGCATCGGTGCGACAACTCCGGCCGGAGGGCGAACTCGCCACTTTTACTTTTGGGTCGGGGGAATTTTCCCTCCGACTAACAACTAACTTTTCGTTTTCACTTTTCACGACGAATTAGAAATTAATATTTTTATTTACAGGAATATATTGTAGTACGAAATTTCACGCACGTACACTGAGAGAAGACCGGTTATGCACATGTACGGTCTAATGCGCAACAACAGTCCGATAGCTTTACGACATATGCTGCGCCAAATTTAGAGCAACTGCTACTCTATGAGATTTGACTTCTGCTGCCCGATATGCGTATAGTACACTTGCTGTATTAAATGTCGGACACTAGATGCACTTGTTCCAAGAGTCATAAGGACCAAAACTGTGGGGACAAACGCAGTAAACGAAAACGTCAAGAATCCGAATTCAAAGCCATAAATGCGGATTCTTTTAAAGATTATGTTTTGGTAAAGAATTAAAATGTCATAAATAACCGTGTACGAAGATCGTAAGTTCAATATCGAAGAATAAATAATGTATACATTTTTGTACCTATCTTCAGTAAACATCATTAGAATACACCTGCCGTGGGAAAAAAAGTCAACCTTGTAATCAACGACAGTAAGTTTCAGATCTACATGTTTTGTGCAGTATTTGAATACCTAATAATCAATGTCAATATATGAAATGTTTACATTCATGTCTGAAATTCATCATAGATGCGCGTACACTGAAAAAAATAAAACGCTTGAAGAACTATTTCCCCTTATTAACTCAATTCTTACTAAAATAACAAGGATTCCTTCTTAGGACAGGATAACCTCGCTGTTTTAAAAATAGGAAATATGCTTGCTTAAAAGTATAGAAAATGTTTGAAATAACAAGGTATCCTTGTTAAACTAGCAACAGAGATGCAGTTATATTAGTAGATGATATTATGCATAATAGCAGAGGGATCTCTGTCAAAATAGAAGTGATAAATTATTCAATTAACCAGGTTTCTTAACTGTGAAAGTAAGGTTCCGTATAGTTGCCATACAAATATTATAATGCTTCATAAGATAAATAAATTATATATACTGTTTGAAATGGCAAGCATGTACATATGCATTAAACACCTCGAAAGTCTAAAACATATACCCTTTACATTTAATTTAAATTTAATTCAGTAATAAGCTGGGTCAATGAAATACATTAAATTGATTTTTTCCAAAGTCATTACATTTCAATTATAGTTTTTTAAATTTAATTATTTTGAATAAACATTACTTATATTATGATATAAATGTATCATGTATTTTGATTCTAAACTTTCAAATATTTATTATGATTTAAAAGATCTATATCAATGCAGAAATGAAAGAAAACATTCTCCGTAGAAAATATTTTTATCTATGTTCGACTTTCGGTAGCTGAAATCTATTATATCTTTTGATGATTGAAAATCTGTTACTGCAAGATCAAGTTGTAATAAATTTAGCCTTAAATAATTAATCTGTAAGAAATGTGTATAAAGAAATTCATGATGTAGGCCTCCGAGACCTTGCTTTGGAAGTGTTCGAAAAGTTGAATTGGTGTTCAATTTGGACCTTTTTTTTCATTAGCATTATCTCTTATTTGAAGTTATGCGGTTTGTTCCAATCAATTTTCGTCAAGCTTTTGAGATTCTGGCATAACTCGAGACCAGGCTATAGGGTCATTTTTATACGAAACTGAAGGAGATACAATTATGACGAATTGGGGCATTTTTTCTCTAATTGCAGTATACGCTTTAATGTTTGCAATGTTATTCAAGGCATATTAAATTAGTTTTCTAATGTATAGTAGATTTGAACCAATTCAACTAGATAGTATTAAATGCTCACAGCAAATTTAATAAAAAAAAAATAAAGAAAAATAAAAAAATATAAAACTTATGCTGAACAATAAAATTAATGAAAAATGACACAATTTGTCCTCATTATATATCTTCTAATTTATTTTCAAAATTACTTTATAGCCTTGTCTCGAGTTATGCCAGATTCTCATTTCCCTGAAAAAATTTGATTGGATCAAATGTCACAACTTGTAATCCGAGAAAATGCTCAATAAAAAAAGAGGTCCAAATTAAGCCCGCGGGATAACGGCAATCGCGGCTGCGCCGGCGGATTTGCGGGAGGTATGAATTTGCTTGCTGCAGGGACGCGTAGGTAACGACGGTTGCCTATTCGGAAGGCGGGTTCGGAAACTTTCGTTTCATCCCCTCCTTTCTTCGGGAACAAGGAAAGAAATATTGTTTATTCTACATATAATATATACGTATATCAGTAGGTTTATTTATTTGGTAATGACGGAAACCTTTCTGGCAAATGAACGGCCTATATACAAAATATTTACGGTTTATCCGGCGTGAAGAATTTATCACAATTTGGTCGTGATCTAATAGTATACAATAATGAATGAAGGTTAGGTTAGGAATTAAATCAAAACACATATGGGTACGCATAAACATTATAACACTTGCCTGGGCATAAAAACTTTCACGGAATAAGAGAAAAGCCCGGGCAAGGGAATCCTTTATTGAATAACTTGAAATTAGACAGTTTAAAG
This sequence comes from Trichopria drosophilae, assembly GCA_030407085.1. Classification (NCBI taxonomy): domain Eukaryota; kingdom Metazoa; phylum Arthropoda; class Insecta; order Hymenoptera; family Diapriidae; genus Trichopria; species Trichopria drosophilae. The sequence goes on from CM059583.1 coordinate 205,724,036, forward strand.
ACTCTAATGCAAATAAGAAAGAGAAGTTACAATAGAAATTTAACTGATAACTCTGTTTCGAGGAACCGGTATTTAAGAGAGCTCTCTTACCAACGCTATTAATTGTATGAATTAAGAAGCGGATGTGGAGCCAAATTTCCACTTAAACGTTAGATGTCCAGAAAGAAATCCAAAAGAACTTTGAGGATGTGCGGTTCACCAAGGGCGGAACGGATTGCACCTTCTTTATGTCGCAGGATGCCTCGTTGTGTCGAGGAAACCAGCCTGGGACGACGAGCGGAGTCAAAATCCGCCGCGTCAGTGCAGATCGTGGAGATGCGTAATTTGCCTCGTACTTGGGATGGATGCACTTTCAAATGCCACAGGATGCCTCGACGTCTCGAAGGTACCAGCCTGTGGCGACGAGTGGAACCAAAGTCCACCGCGTCAGTGCAGTCCTTGGAGGTGGCACGCAGATCACTCGTACATGACCTAACCTCCCAAACTCAATGACAATTTCAAGCAGGCCATAATATGCCAAACAATAATTTTAGGTGAAATTACGATTTATTATTAAAGTCTAAATTACATACAGATTACCGCTTTAGAATTGGAGTCGTTGGTTTTAAACCCTTTTTGAATCAAACTCGATGCAGCCGTCGGCAATAGGAATCAATAATCCGAATCCAGTCAATATCGCTCAATTGTTCTTTTTTATACTTTCGAGCTAAATTGAGCAGTCAGCGGACTATGGCGCGGGAAATTTAAAATTAGCGATATGGTATAACTAGAGTAAACACGGCGTGTGACAATGAACGGAAAATTACGGAGTTTTGTCGCGAGATGTATCGCGAAGTCAAAATAAACTAACTACTTTATAAATTAGAAAATAGAATGTTAGTACATATTATTGTTTGGATGATATGTATCAATGGGCGCGGTAATTGCGGGTCGACGTGCGATGTGTCCACTTGCGAAATCTCTTTATCACGGCGACTGGCACCTTCACCACGTAGGGACCTGCGAGATATAGCAGGCGTTGCTGGCTGTTACTGAAGTGTCGGGAGGGTTTGGCAACACCGGAATTTGTTGTTCGGGAATCGGCTCTTAGCTTGGGATGGTTGGTTGATGACCGCTGCTATCGCGGCGGGGCCTGGATCCTCGATGAAGCCGGTGTTTGAACGGGTTATCCGTAGTTGCGGGGCAGAGCTGGCGGTAGCCGGTTTTTCCGATACGACCGGTGTGTCTGCAATAGGTGGACTGCATGCATGGTGGGTGACGGAGTGTTGTTGAAAGCCGTTGTGGTCTGGTCGGCTTCCTTACGTACGCGAGGGGTTCCATGACAACTCGATGATACTATGGTTATTTGTCACGCCCACAGTTTATCGCCATTCGGGCGTCCCTCCGTGGAGGTAGCCCCCGAAGAGGCTGGAAAAGATGGTGGGCTTACCTAACCCCGCCATTCCCGTGAAGCATGCTTGCACGGCAATGGCTGCAGCTATTTCCGGCGGGTGCATGCCGCCGGTCCATGCTGGTTAGGGATTTGTTATCTTTTCTAGCAAAACCACGTCCCCAATAACGCCGAACCTCACAGCGGGCCGTGAGGTTGCGCGCGATTTGGGTGCCCCCGCGAGTCCAACACCACTGCCCGGGCGAGTGAGGCCTCCCATGGCCCTGACAAAAGAGGCAGAGACATGGATGGCACTGGCTCGGGGCCCCCGGGCTCCCACGGTACCTTATACCAGGGTTTGGGTCTAGCTTTCCTGATACATGCCTGCCAAGTGATGCTAGATGACCCAGCTCGGATCCTTAGAGCGGAGACGAATCGCCACCGTAAGGGCCGAGCTGTTAGATGTTAAGATGCCGAGTCCTCTGAACTACTCACTCCCCTCGCTCTTGTTCGCATCAGTCGCATTCCTGCGCCAGCGGCTCTTAAACGCATATTGAGCGTACTCTGCGACTGCTCGGAAGGTCTTTTGGAGGTCAAGAGGCCGCTGACGCGACGTCCCAAGCTCCCTCCTGAGCGTTCCAGGTCACTCCCATGGAAGTCAGATTCCTCTTCCTCGCGTAAAGGGGGCAGTCGCACAGAAGGTGCAGCGCGTCCTCGCGATGGTGCCCCAGTCGCACCCACTGGTGGGGGCTAGACGCCTCGAGAATAGGTAGGCGTTTAACGATCCATGACCGGTCAAGATAAATGGCAGGTATATGGGGATGTCAAGCCACCCGCACTCCCGAAGGACATCTGCCCGGGGAGCGAAACTCCCATCGTTCCCGCCACAGCGTCGTCGCGTTCGCCTCCAGCCTAACTATCTCCTCGCGATTCCGCATTCCTGCAGTTAGCTCAGGGTCACTTGTATCCGCAATGTCCCCTACCCTCTGAAGCAGAGCCTTCGTTCGTCGGACTCTAGCTTCCAGATCCCAAGGGATGGCGTCCATCAGGACCTGGAGAGCCACGGTCGAGACTGTATGGCACGAACGAAGGAAGACACGCAGGGCCACCTGCTGTGCAGAGATCAGCATTTTATGCCCCCATACGCCTGCACCATACAGTGCCTTAGCTCCAAAGAGGCCATGATGCACGATTGTGGCAGCCTTCCTCTTCAGACCCTACTCCTTGCGTAGGATCCTGCCCATCTGGCCCCCGACATTTATCAGGGTGTTCCTGAGGTCCGCTAAGTGCGGGTGGAAGCTCTGCCGTTCGCCAATCGTGATGCCCAAATATTTGACCTCGTCCTTGTAGGCTATTCATTCTCTTCTGTACGATGTGCATGGCTTTCTTGCGAGGGAGCCACAGAGCAGCACCGTGGCTGATTTTCTGGGGTTTACATCCACGCCAGCTACGTCTCCCCAGTTCCCAGCTACGCGAGCGAGAATAATTGCCGTTTTTTCAACGATCGCACGACTTGGTCCACTTACTATAATAAACAAGTCGTCGGCGTAAGCAACGACGGTCGACATGTCAGCACGATCATGTTGTGGTCGCTATTCACCCACGTAGGCTCTATGGCCCAGCGGAGACTAAGGGACCCGGTGTTCATCCCCAGCGTGACATCTATATTGGACCTTCCTCGCCCCCCCCCCCCCACGAAGATGTAGTGCAAGCCTTGCAAGCCTCGGCACGGTACCTCACACCTTACTTTGAGCGCCATAGGAGTCCCGGAGCGAGCCAGTCCTCTAACTGCCTTTCAGCAGCCCCCTGGGAATCTCCACGGATTCCTCCCCCTCGGCCAATCCAGCATGGTAATACCTACCGGCATAGCCGGAGGGTTCTCTGGGATACTGGGAGTCGTGCAACACTCAGACCGGAGCCTCTTGGGGCTTCCTGACAGACTCCAGAGCCCCGGTGATACTGAAGAACTGACTGGAAGCTGGACCTGAGCAACCTTTTAATTTAGTTGATTTTGTCGTCGGCTTGAACATCGGGCGGGGGGCGTGGCTGCCATGCCGTAGGACATTTACGTAGCAGGTATTGGTGCCGGGGTGAAGGAATCTCTTCTTCGGTCACCGATTCGAGTGTTGAACCCTCTTGCTGAGGACAGGTTTTCATGTCGGGAATATGAATACGTCTGAAGATTTTCCCAGTTGAGCTACGAACAGTCGAGCCACTGACTGAGTAGACTTTCGATTCCCCTCAGCTCTCTGCCGATGTACGCCCACTTCTCGAGCGCCTATCACCACCATTTACCACTCTAGCAGGACCGCCACCGCCACCAGAGTTCCCGCGCGGTCAGACACGTGTTCCCTCGCTTCGCTGATCCCGCCGAAAGTCCCAAGATGCGCGGGAATTAAAAAACTGTCGGTCGTTGGCGTACAAAATAGTATTCAATATATATTTTTAATAATTAAAATTACGCAAATTAATTACCAATTCAATTCATGCGATTATAGAACAACATTCGATTGCGTGTAAACGTGTGATGTAAAATGTCCTTTTATTTCTTACTCATATTAAAATACGGTAACCCGTTAATTGATCGAAAAACAATTGGTTGAATGCACAATTGGTCGAAAAAAAAATTGATCAAAAGGTAAAATTGGTCGAATGCACAATTGGTCGAAAGCACAATTGGTCGAACACACAATTGGGCGAACGCACAATTGCTCGAATAACAATTGGTCGAAAAACAATTGATCGAAAAATAACTGATCGCTAGTACAACGGCCAGAAAGTAATGGTTGCCCGAAAAAAATGACCTATGGAAAAATGCCCTCTGCTATGGGCCTGCCTAACTTTCCCATCGCTTTTCGCTAAAAATTTTTAATTTGGATTTTGGGTTAAGTGGTTTGATCATATCATAGTATAGGTTAGAGGTTAGGTTAGTAGTACGGGCGGGTCCGGGGGGTGTAGCCCCCCGGGATGGCTCGAAGGTTTCGAATATTATGTCCGGGAAACTTAGATGATGTTAATGGATGCCGGAAAAAATGACCGCAGAAAAAATGACCTATGGAAAATATTAGTAAAGCACTGTTAGGAGGATGTGGGTTACTTTCTGAGTTACATAGGTCTGAGTTACATAGTTTTTCGTAGATCCATCTGATACGTTCCAACAATTGTTTTTCGACCAATTGTTATTCGATCAATTGTGCGTTCGACCAATTGTTTTTTCGTCCAATTGTGCATTCGACCAATTGTTTTTCGATCAATTGACGTGGAATCTAAAATACAATTCCACATGCAATAATTCTGAACGTGTTGTATATTGGAAACAATAACTTGGTTTAAAAAATAAATAAACTTTTAATTAAACTGATAGGTATTAATAGTGATTGAATTTTCAATAGTTTTTACATTATCCTGAAAATTTCAACCTAGAAAAATGTATACGGTGGAAGAGAAAGTAAAAATGATAAGATGGTACCACCAGGGATTTAGTTTGCGTGAAGTGCGAGATCATTTTGCAGCAGACCATGAAGACAGACCCGTTCCGTCAAAGACAATAATCCAAATTTATGTAAAAAATTTTAACAAAACAGGGTGTATTAATAACACTCATAATAAAATTAAACGTCATGCTCGTCAAGTTAATGAAGAACAGCAAATTGCTGTATGTGCATCAGTCGAGGAAGACCCTCATATTTCAGCTAGACAAATTGCACAACAATGTGGAATGTGCCACAAAACTGTAATAAAAATTTTGAGAAAGAATGGGTACAAACCATTTAAGGTACATAAACACCAGTAGTTACTTCCTCACGACACCATGGAAAGACTCATTTTTTGTGAACAGATGACCGAGTTGATAAATCGGACAATAATTTATTAAACAACAATATGCTTCACAGATAAGTCCATTATACAAGAGCTGCTCCGAGTAGAGAAAATTATAGGTATTGGTCGTCCAGCAATCCGAGAGAGTTAATCAATATAAAATAAAAGTGCAGGTATGGACAGGAATAGTTAGACGTAGATTAATAGGTCCTATTTTCATCGAAGACAATTTAAACGGAGAGTTATATCTGGAAATCATGCAACAAATTGTTACTCCAACTTTAAAAAATATTAAAGACGTGATAAGCACAAATAAATAAAATTTAATGAAGTAATTATTTTAATTATTCAGTTAGTTATAATCTTTTCATTTTAGTTTTCTAAAATTACCTTCCACTATGTTTGTGTATTCAGGAAGAACATCCAGTTTGGTTTCAACAGGACGACGCTCCTGCACATGGAGTCAGAGAAGTAACCAATCACTTAAACGAAAATTTCCCAGGACGTTGGATTGGTCAGCACAGCCCTGTGAAATAGCCAGCACGTTCCCCGGATTTGGCACTAATGGATTTTTTTCTCTGGGGCTACGTAAAAAATATGCTGTATAGTGGCCCGTATTTAAAAACCTCAGAAGATTTAAGAAATGGAATAATAGAAATAATGACAACAATGACACCTGAAATGCTGATCAATGCGGAAAGCGAATTCTACGATCGACTGGCGTACTGTACTGCTGCTGGTGGACGCCACTTCGAACATTTGTTGGATTAATTATTGTTTTATTTTATTTTCCTGCATTCTATTATTAATTAAATTTTATTAATGATCTATTTTTTCAGATTTTAATATTTTAAATTAAATACACATATTCTGCTCGATTTCCTTTCCAAGTTTATTCACTATAAACATTTATTACTATAAGATGGAAATTAAAATATTAGTCTGCACACCTTTTAAACCGAGTATCATATTCTTCTACTTTGAATTTAATTGCTCTTAAGCCGTGTCTTAGAAACCCTACTATCACTGCTCGGTATTCACTTTCTGAAAATCCAGAATTCACTTTTGGAATTGACGGTTCTGAAATAAAGAAAAAAATGTAACAAAGTAACGTATATTAATAGTAAAATTTTATGACATGCATCAAGTTAATATTTAAAACTTATCTGATCTGAACACCTTCTAGGGATTGCTGTCACCGTTCAGTTTATGTAAGAAATGTCCCAAAACCACTCTGAAATTCTTGATTTTCCTACATTACTGTATGTAAATCGACTATTTAATGCGACCAAATGGAAATGAGACTCTGGACTGGAGCTGCTGGAGATGCTGAAAAAATCATAACATCCCAACGGGCACGAAAGTCCCGAATGTTTCTAAAACGTTTTTAGAACGTTCTAGAAACGTTCCTAAAACGTTAAATGTTTGCAACTTTTACGGAACGTTTTATAAACTTTTCATCCATGATATATACGTATACCGGGTGGATGCGAGAGAATTGGCCATTGGGAAGACCGTGTTAAGACTAGCGCGCTTGTGATTGGTCCATTCTAATTAGCTGAATGCTTAAAGTCTTTCGTGATTGGTTGTAAAAGAATTCTAGTAAATTTCAATTCAGATCTTATACGTGAGCTCTTTGCTTGCAGTTTATCAATTTTATTTTAAAAAAATTTTAATAAATCTAATTTTAATATAATTCGAAGTTTCAAACAATTTTCATTGAACAATTACGAAACATCTTAATAGGTTAGATTGTCCCCATCCCAACAGGCACGAAGGACCCAAATGTTGCTAAAACGTTTTTAGAATGTTCCAGAAACGTTCCTAAAACGTTAAATGTCTGCAACATGGATGAAATTGATAAACTGCAAGCAAAGAGCTCACGTGTAAGATCTGAATTGAAATTTACTAGAATTTTTTTACAACCAATCACGAAAGACTTTAAGCATTCAGCTAATTAGAATGGACCAATCACAAGCGCGCTAGCCTTAACACGGTCTTCCCAATGGCCAATTCTCTCGCATCCACCCGGTATACGTATATATCTTGAAGAAATTTGTATAAAAGTGTTAAGATAATCAGTGCTGCAATCATAGAAGAAAAACTTTAATTCGAAATTTGTATAATAAATAGATATTCAATTATTTCGAGGTTTCAGGATATTGATTTTGCGGTTTTATTTATTTAAATTTAATTTTAATTAAACTTGAAAAATTATCTGGTTTTTAGTCATAAAGTGGATTAATTTTTGTATAAGTTTAATAACCTCTGGATGACTCGTATGATGAGCGAACTTCTTTCATTTATTGAGTAGTGATATGTATCGTTTCTTATTCTGTTAAATATGTATGATTTGAATTGATTAACATGCGATAATCATGATTTAGTAATATGCGTATGTTGGGTGACGAATGAGATGATAACGCTTCGATCAATTTTGTATGACATGATGAATTGTTATTAAAACTTAATTTTTTAATTTCAATGATTACAATCTTTCGTGCCTTTAATATCTAACTCAAGCTGAATTTTATTGAATATATTTATAGTTAATTTTACATAAGAAATTTCTTTATAACTTAAAATGTATTTACATATGTACAAGATTTTTTTTTATTTCACATTATCTATACGATTTAATAACGAATTCCCTTAAAAAGGAAATAAATCGTTACATGATAGATAGCTACAGGATTGTCTCTGCTGATTCCACCTTCTTGATACGTGCCACTGGATAAGCAAACTTCGGATGAAGAGGCTTTACATTTATACTCCTCAACCGTATTTCGCTACTTCCTTTACTAGTTCTTTGAAATATTGGCCTCGGCTTTATGACAGAAGATATTATTTCTTGTTGCATAATCGCTCTCAATTGGGGAATGTCGTTACTCTGCACGTCAAGTTCTTGATTTAGCGCTATTTGATCTGCGAAAGCGCAGATAAATACTCCGCAATCGTAAAAATTACTTTGTTGAGAAAGAACCTGAAAATCAGGATTCTAATTGAGTACTATGGGAGTTAAATACTGTAATAATACTGTATGCTTTAATCTGGATACCAACAAATAAAATGTCGATTAATAGATACTTCTAGCATAAATTGATACCTACTGGGACCTCAACATATTTCCATCCACAGTCATTCCACGAACAAGCTTTCTTTTCCTCAAAGTCCCTCATTAGGTAAGTCTTCAGAATCTAAAAAAAAAAAACATAAGAGCTGTACAGCAAAAATTCCTGTGCCACAATACAGTAGAATTTCCTAGGTCATAGCATAGTAAACATTTTTGGCTCACAGTTCATTTCAAAATGGAAACAAATCGAATGCAAACAGAAAATACGTGAAACTTTTGCACACGATATCGTTTATTGGGTATAGATGAAACAAATTGCAAGCCTACAAGTAATATCAATAGTTCTTAAAATCATAAAAGCCTTATCGACATTTACTTTCAGCTGACAAGATATATCAATGTTTGTTGTATATTATTTGTATGCACGAACAAAAAATTTCTATTTTACTTTCAACTTGAAAAAGTAATATTTATATTTTATTAAAATTAAAAGCAATAGGAAAAGGACTATTAATAACTGATTCACATATTCCTATTACCCTGTACACGCAAAAAAATATAAAGCCTCAGTAGTATGTTAGCTCAACAGACGGTTGCAGCTTCTTTATGGCACTACCACGTTTGTATCAAACTATTCTAGAAAAGCATATCGGCTCATCTCTATGCAAGTATACTCTCCCGGCATACCGTGGCGGTATGCCGCGTGAGCAACGGTAACATGTCCGTATACAATTTTTTCAGCTATAGTCTAAAATACGTACACTAGGTGCTAAGGGTCGGCGATTACGGTGTCCATGTATCGCGCGCCGTAGTTTTTTAATATATTAGCTGAAATACGTCCACTAGGTGTTCGGCGTCGCCGATTACGAAGTCCAGGTGTAGCGCTTCGTAGTTTTTTATCATATTGAGCGAAATACATGCTCCAGGTGTTCGGGGTCGACGTCCTTGAGGTCGACCTTGAAGGCCATTTCAAGGTCAACTTTTTTTTTTATCTCAGGATAAATTTTGAAGATAAATTGTATTTGACCTTGGAATGAACTTCAAGGTCAATCTGAAGGACAGCAGCCCCGAACACCTGGAGCATGTATTTCGCCCAATATGATAAAAAACTACGTAGCGCGACACCTGGATTTCGTAATCGGCGACCCCGAACACCTGATGGACGTATTTCAGCTAATATAATAAAAAACCACGGAGCGCGATACCTGGACACCGTAACCGCCGACCCTCACCACCTGGTACACGTATTTTAGCCGATAAGATGAAAAACTACGGAGCGCAACACCTAGACACCGTAATCGCCGACCCTCACCATCTAGTGCACGTATTTTAGCCGATAAGAAATTACTGCAACGAAAACAAAAACAGTTTACTCGGTTCGGACCAGTTCAGACCCGTACGTCGGACTACTCGGCCGCCACATCGGTGCTCTTTTGTTTTCACCGCAGTTAGACTCGGTAGCATTCGAATATGTTCGGAAACTTTCGCTTCCAATTCGAGAAGTGGCATAGTAAAAATAATGAAGCAACATATTATAAATTCTTCAAATATTGGGGATTATTTGACTTGCACTAACTTAAAAACTTGCTGTCCTATAAATTTTACTGTGCTACACTGAACATTTCGACTAGCTCGTACATAAAAATATCTAGCCGTTATTACAAATATTCGTGTCAGGAAAGGAATATTTCTTGTCTGTTGCTATAAATATTTCCGAAAAATCAAGTTGCACCCGTTTTCAGGTGACTAGCACGGTAATTTTTCAGGAAATTTTTTCTCCGTGTGTAAAAAAAAATGTGATTTAAAGCTTATATCGGTTAAAACTCGATACCAAACAGCCGTTTGAAGCGACAGAAGACTTATTAATCTCCAATCTGGTTTTTATGAATGTGATAAGTGGCATTTGTCTTCTACGTGGGGCTTGGGGTACGTTTTCCTCGATAATGCAAACAGACTATAACATGCATTTATCTCTTTTATTGTACAAAATATATATCTCATCAATTAAATGATCTATTTTGAATGTAGAATTTGTTATTTAAAGCTCAGTTTTAAAGCATGAAAAGCTGTAGGTCTTTCATTATTTACGTTAAAGATGGCTTTTCCGTACGTCATGTTTGAGCCACACACTCGGTACACCTTCATTCATTGAAATATTCTCAATAAAAATGATTAATAAAAATTAAAATAACTAACGTTCATCCTGGCATAGTCAGAAATGTTCCCCAGGCTATCGTAATAACAAATTGTTTTCTCAAGTATGTTAATTACGCATATGGTCCAGTGATTTCCGCCCACATGAATAGGAACAAAAATGTTCCTTTTGCTGAATATATCAACCTGCACAATAAACAAAACCGAGTGATGGAAAATATTTAAGGGATATGATTCATTTACGACCAATGCTAATAATGTACGTAATCTACCAGTAGATGCTGAGAAAGCAACATTAATTGTCACAATATTAGCATTACTGTACAGAATCCAAATGCAATTCTTGTTGGTAATAAAGATACGAAATTACCTTACGTGAAAATGGTTTTTAAAAATGTATGTTTTTACAAGTTACATCATATTTTTTTGCATTCCTGATCAATTTTGGTTTTTAACGGTTTAAACGTTATTCATTTTCGATTAAATATAATCGGGCAATAATAATGTTAAAATAAATTTTGTCCCTGCTTTATCGTGTTAATTTTAAAGAAATGAAGATATGTTAAGGATGATTGTTGATTCTTTTCGTGTAATCTACGTACATTTTTAGTCCATCTGGACACGGTTTCGTAGGAGCTGCCCAGATTGATGATCTTTCCGAAGAAATGTGTGCTGAATGCGTACAATGTGCCATTGCCACGTTTGACAAATTAAAATAGGCATTGATCACCTGCAGTCAAAAAAAGTTATAGTCATTAATACCGAGAAGTAATATAGACAAAACAATTATCGTTTGTATTAGAATTTTCGTACAAATTTTCTGTCAAACAAATTCATGCACATCACCTGGTCATTCAGCCATGTACATTGCTCCAGTGTTTTGAGATCTTTCACTCGAAAGTCAAGACCAACCTCGCACGGGATGATAGTAGCATCATGCTAGGAATACCATTATTGGACCTGAAGAAATACAAATATTCTTTTACAATCGATTAAGAGTTTCAATAATTTAGGGAATATCAGTTTTTATGGAAGGTACTTGCAACCATTTTAAAATAATGAATGAAACATAATGGTAGTAGTCAGGTGGCGGATCAAGTATTAAACTCGTTACATAAAATATTATTCGATTATTGCACAGCTCAACAGTTCATGCTGTTTGTTACATGTTCAAGAAGCCGTTTTTTTATTACTTTAAATACTGCATTGTTATTGGTTGGTTGCAATAAACATAAGACAGGGTGAATCTCTATCGGCGGAATCAGGCTGGTGATTTATAGACAATCGCGTAATGTTTAACGTTTCAATCTGACCAATCAATGTTGTTGGATGCTTAACACAGAGTTGACAACGTGCACCTTTGGCGTGTTCACCCAGTATCATAGCAAATTTGTTCACTCAATCCCAAGTGCTTATGCTTAAACTTACGTTTCCAATGGCAGGAATGTTAATGAAAGCAATATCCTCAGTCACATCAGTGACATCGATGACCTCGGTCCGGTCGGTGATATCGATCACATCTGGGCTGATATTATTAATGTCCAAGTGCACTCGGTTAACTGGAAGTTCCTCAGTTTTCATGGTTCCTTCTCCCTGCATTATATTCCATATTATGTTGTGAATGTGAAAACATCGGTAATTGCATAGAAGCTTGAATACATTGTTACACATACGTTCAGAATTATAGTACATTATTCGATGCATATTCATGAATATGTCATCTCTGAATCACACAATTAATGTAATCAATTAATGAAATAATCTTAGGTCTGTTGATGTTACATATTAATTCGTAAAAAGGTATATCATGAAATACCTAATTTTATTACGAATTAATCCTTTTTTTCAAACGAGTAGAAACGGGAAACCGAAAATAGCACAAAAATCAACCACAGTAGAAAAATAAATAATCATTTATTTAACTTAAACACTAAAGGAGTGTAATTCTGATTGCTGTGCCTCAAGCCCAAATCGAGCCCTTCGCAAGAGGTACAATGCCGAGGTACAATAAATTAGACGCTGTTGAAAGTAATCCATGCTCGACGAGCTTAAAAGAAAAGAATTAAAAATTTTTGTGTTTCCATTGACTGTCGAAAAATTGTTAGAGGTGGCTATTTCTCGAGTTCACAGAAAAATCGGAATTATTCCTTTTTAGTACTGTAGTATTATAGTGGATACTTAAGCTCACGGTATAGGCATCCTGTGACAAAGAGGAGTTTGGGTTGACGGATATCGACCTGCTTTCCTGCGCGTAATCATGATCTCCCTGCTCGAAGAACGACAAGAACACTAAAAACATGCTGGTAAATACACAAAAGGAAATTATACAGATTTATACGTACTCCGATTATTTTCAAAACGCAATCGGTCATATCTTCAGGTACGTCTTCAAACAGTTTTTTTACGCACGCCTTCGTATCGCCAATGTCCTCCAACAAACACAAGGAGATTGTACCGAGATATTCCTCATCTTCTTCTTTCAGGTTTTTGTTTTTTACCGCGAGACGAGCAATATTCGGGTTGTTGAGTATTAAGTTTTGATAATCTCTCATAATTTCTGGCTCAACTTTCTCAGATGTTTTTCGCCAAATTTCGGGCGTGATGGATTAAGTGCCATATTCCATACATTTAAATTTTCCTTGTCGGAATAGTTGTGTCGCAGACCAATATGTTTGTCATAATATCGTTTGACGATTCCCCAAATAATTTCAATGGGATTGTAGCACCAATGATATGGAGGCAGTCTTAAGATTTTGTGCTCAGTCCCGTTCAAGATTGTTTCTAAGAAAAATTTGGTAGGTTTATGATTTTTTTTACAAATGACCAACAATTCTTTATTAGTTGCATCGAATTGAAAAGCGATGCCATTCGAAGCCAGCCACAATTGCATTTCGTAATTAACCTTGTTTGATGTTGGTTGTTTCTCTAACTGCAAATTTAATGTGAAAATTCATATTTCTTAAAGACACATACAGAACTTATTGAAAGTTAGAAAAACCAACTACCTGAACCAAGTGGTACGGAGCATTATCCATCACGATAATGGTGGGTACATTCAAATTAGGAAGGAGTTGTTCAGTAAACCACTTATGGAACAAGGGACCATTCATGTCGCCGTGGTAATCATCGCCGAGTTCAGGTATTTTTTTTTAAGAACAGAGCATCAGAGATGCTCCTTCCACGAAAACATTTTTATCTCCAGCGTGGCAAATTATGTATCGGTACCCTGTGTCATTTGTGCGTACTGAACAGGTCTGGACGCTATCGTCCTGCAACTCGCGGGTTTTGGAGCTTCTTTTTCGAAAGATCCACGTTTCGTCAAACCAAATGATGTCCATGTTTGCTGTTTCTTCTACAAACCTTCTCAAGAAATGTAAGCATTGTAGATCGATTTCGGGTTTCTCCATCAGAAATTTTGAACTATTCCTCGAACGAAACTCGAAACCCATGTCGCTCAGCCCTTTCCTAAGAGTTTCCCTACCCCCGTAAAATGCAATTTTTCTTTGCCTTTAATTCAAAAATAAAAGCAATACAAATCATACGCATCTGCTGTTAAAGGTTGAAATATATTTTGCTCACAAAACATATAAAAAGAGATAAAAGAGATAAAAAATGATTGCAGATGGAATAATCTTTACTTTATTTCTTCTAAGAGCGACGCGCGTGTAATTGCACGACCTAAGCACATAACAGTTGGTATTACAGTAAGCGCAGAAGTGAACATTTTGATTTAAAAAATATTTCAACGAAATTAACTGAATATCGTAATGCTTACGTTCAGAGCAGTACTCGTAAATAATTCCTCGAATTTCGTTTTTTACATCATCGCCCACGTTCCTGATAAGTTTGGGCTTGGGGCGTTTTTTGCCAGGTGTTATAAATGCCTCATTCCGTACACCACGGTTTACATACTTTACCACCGAATGTCTGCCGATGCTTAGTATTTTTGACACTCGTAACCTGTAACAATTCGAATAAATGAAATCCATCTTAAGAGGAGAAGCTGGTCTAGCGTGCAAAAATGGACATATTTTAGGTATTTATTTTGACTCAACAAAGGAATTAATCGAAAATCTGTGAATTAGTTTTAATAATATAGGTTTCATGGTACAAATACAAAATTTGTCGTGTGAATTAATTTCAAAATGGCCGTTGTCTCCATTTCTCCGAAACGCCTTTTTTCAAACGTGTCCATGACAAGACTTAAACTCTTTAATTTTTGTACTGGGTCTAAATTTTTTTGCAAGAGACGTACGTAGGATTTATAACGTAGCTGTTCGCGTAATTTGTGCGAAGTGCTACAAGTCTGTAATCGATTTCGTCAAGTGTCCTGTTTGCGAAAAGTGTTTTCACGAGTCTTGCGGACGGCTCTACATACGCGGTAAATTGTGTGAGCTCCTTGTCGCACTTACTTCTTCCGCCGCCTTCCATTTTTAATCTTTCACTCTGGCTATTTCCCTCCCATTTAGAAATCATCTTACATCATACCACTTCAGAAAATCGCTAACCCCTTAAGTCCTTCTGACACCCGTCCAATCACAAATCCTCCCCACCTGTCTAAGGTCATTGATTCCCTTGTCACCCAGCAGATCACAAAATATTTAGAGATAAATTGCATACTGCATCCCAAACAATGTGGATTTCGCAAATTTCACAGCACCCAAACTGCCCTATTACACCTTATGGATGATGTACGTTTGGGTATAGATCGTGGGGCAGTTACCATCTTGGTACTGTTCGATTTCTCAAAAGCCTTTGACTCCTTAAACCATGTCGTGATTCTAATCTGCCTTAGAGACATAGGCTTTGAGGAATCAACATTGAGATGGCTGCATTCTGATCTCACAAATCACTCTCACACAATAATTGGCCTGGATGGTTTAACATCTAATCCTGAGTATACTACTTCCGGCGTTCGGGTGTACTTCCGAACAGGACGCTCCGGATATCCTTAGCGGACATATGTTTTCTGACGTATTTTGATGTGCTGAATTCGAATATCATCATGAAAATTGGTGCAAATGCGATTATCATGGTGAAAACCACGAAAAACTTGTAAAAATAGCTATTTTTTTTTAGTTTCTTGCGTTTATTTCGAAAGCTACAAATTGTACAGAAAAATGTTTCCAACAAAAAATGTAGAGCATGAAATTCTCTACAAAAAGGTTGTATGCATTTTTTCCGTGTTATCAACGGAAACCGCGTAAATGACGTCTAAATACATACTATCTTTATCAGGGCTTCCTAAATGGCAGTTTCCAAGACGCAGCTTCCAGGACATTGTTGGTTTTAGGCGAGGTTTGGTAGTGGTTGGGTTAGGGTAGTATTTACGGGGGGGTCTGGGGGGCGGAGCCCCCTCAGCGTACGCAGTCTGGTTGAGGCACCCAAATGTAGGCTAAGATAGGTGAATATGCCCACGGGCAGTATATATGGGTGATTCTCCAAAAACGGGGCATTTTCAAGAATAAAAATTTTTTTTTTTAAGTTACTGTAAATTCGTTTTTTTTAATGGATTCTTGCTGATTAGCACCAAGTTAAGTTATTGTTAAAGTAGTCACGCTACAAAATTATTTTAAAGGAAAGGGGAAGACTTTTACTATGACGCATTTTCATACGGCTATATAAACCAACAATTGCTTATTAAAAACTTGAAAAAAATAACTCCAAAGAGTCAAAAACATAATGTACATATCTGATTTAGTGCATTTTTGTGAATAAATGAAAATTATTTATTAAGTAATAATAATAATCAGTTCCCGTTCGGCAGTTGAATTGATCGGTCGCATTATTGTCTTCCCGGAGCTATTATTATTCTTCGGGAATTTTGGCATACATAATAGCGCATTTAATACACTTCATGAAATTCTTATAACTATCATTTACAACTTATGTAGTTATCATACTTTTTCTCTAGTGGTTTTATCTGTTACTTTGAATTGTTACGTGTACTGTATCCAGATCTAAAGTTTATTGTCATATTGTCGTGTCAACTGCCACGGTTTAAAAGCGCACGTGTACTAGTGCATTAAATTGGAACGACTTTTATGGAGAATTCTTTATCCATTTTCGCAATATTTTTGTCTCGTTGTTACTAAAATGGATGACATTTCAACTCAAATACTGAATAATCAATGCGTGTTTTGTGCAATCAGTGAACCGCCCGCTACTGAAGCTTGCATGTCTTGTCATCGATTGGCTCATACTCATTGTATAACTAATCGCAATGAGTCTGGAAAATTTTGTTGTTGCCCTGCAAGTGTACTTCCGGCAACTACTAAACGTGTTGGTCGTCCACCGAAAACTAACAAACGTTTACGTATGGATGGCGAGCCGTCATCAGTGGACTTATCTTTCCAGGAAATTGTATTGAGCAAATTTGAAGTGTTTGAAAAAAAGTTGTCGAATATTGATCAATTTAATGTCAATATTCAGACAATGGGGAATAAATTCGACGCGTTCAGTGCAGACATACGTTCTATTGTTAATGATCATAACAACAGGATTTCAATTTTAGAACAACAAACTGAAGAAATCAAATCTTTAAAGGAACAAGTGTCAACATTAACTGAGGAAAATCGTTTATTACATGAGAGAAATTGTAAACTTGACAGTCGCTTGTTATCGGTCAAATTGAACGAATACAATGCTGATCTAATTATCACTGGTGTTCCCGAAAATGTCAACGAAAACTTATTAGTGTCCGTGTGTAAGATCGCGGATACTCTGGGTGTGCCCCTCCTTTCTTCGGACATTGAACGGGCCAGTCGAATGCCTTCCCCTCGAGATGTTCACCCCGCAGGCGGCTTGCCTTCATCGTCTAATGCTACTTTTGCATCAGCTGTCCGTAGTTCAATTAGACAGCCTCGACCATGCAATATATTTGTGCGCTTTACAGCGCGCGGGAAGCGAAATAGCCTTCTTCAGGCACGGCGTGATGCTAAAGAACTTAAATCTAAATCCGTTTTTCCTGATAGGTCTGATTTTGATATTTACATGAATGAATTTTTGCCTCGTGAATTTTACCACCTTCTGAAGAAATCTAGAGATCTGGCTAAGAGTAGAGGCTTCAAAATTCGTCGTCGAGGCCCATCCACCTATTTAATTTCTACTAATGGATCAACCTACATAATAAATTCTTTAGCAGACTTAGACTCCTTGCAGCAGAAGACTTGACCACAACGAATAACCCGCCGTCTCTTACAAGATCAACATCAAGATCAACTCAATGTTTAAATGTTAATGATTCAATAATCATATATTATCAAAATGCAAGAGGAATTCGCACGAAATTGGCTGATATTCGGAATAATGCATACCTCATGCACCCGCATCCGGATGTCATTATTCTGACTGAAACCTGGCTGCATAAAGACATTTCTGAATCCGAACTTGGACTTGCCGGTTACTCAATTTTTCGGAAGGATCGAGCATCATCTGTTCATCAGCGTGGAGGCGGTTCTTATTGCAGCTAAATCGAAATATTCATGTACGGTTGTGTCCTCTACGAACTTTTTATTCTCGGATCACTTAATTCTTTTATTTTCATCGCAATCGTCCAAACTGTTATTGTCCGTGTCTTACTTTTCTCCGTCTGCGTCCGTCGAAGATTTTATTTCGTTTACCGATCTACTTGAGAATATTTCGCAAAAATTTACTTTAATTCCGTGGGCAATTTGCGGCGATTTTAATCTCCCGAACATTATATGGAATCAATCGGGTTTTCAAACTATAGGATATGTGCCACCGCATATTAAGCAGTCGGCTTCTATCTGTAATGATACTTTTTCTTTTCTCGAATTGACTCAGCATTACCCTGTTCATCTAGGCAAAGGTTACTCACTAGATCTTATGTTCTCTTCTATTCCTAATACTTCTTACCTTTCTAGTCCGCAATTCCTCATTCCAACTGATACTCATCACTATCATGCTTATTTTAATTTCCCAATTTCTAATTCACAATCTTCTTTTTATGACTTTACTTCTTTTAATTTTAATAAATCGAACTATGCTGAGATGAACAGGGATCTTGCTGCTGCTAATTGGGAGACTGTTTTGGATGAAGTTGACGTTGAAAAATCAGTTTGTAATTTTTATGATATTCTGTACAACAGTATCTCGCAACATACTCCATTAATTCGTTTATCATCGAGCCACTTCCCACCATGGTATGATCATGAATTAAAAGTTCTAGTTTTTAAAAAGAAAAAGGCTCATAGAAGATGGAAAAGATCTCGGTGGTCTGCTGATTTTACCGAGTTTAAACGACTGCGTGCGATTTGTTTACGAACTTCTAAAGTGCTATACAAAACTTATATTTCTGGCATTGAAGCGAAATCGAAAACTAATATCAAAGCTTTTTGGTCATTTATCAATTCAACACGTAATAGTAACACCTTGCCTTCTACCACGCATTTTCGCAACAGTTCCTTCAAGTACATTCTAACTGAAAATATTAGGGGGGTCCGATACTTTTCGATGACCCTGTATATGAGTCTGTATATCGTAACAACTACTCGTTTTTTTCAACTGTTCCTAAACTCAAGCATTCCTGGAATGATTTAAGCGATACTATTAGGAATTGTAATTTGTTCAGTTTATTTAAAAGATTGTCATCCGATTATTTATATCAATATTATGTATAGTTTGTTTATTCGTGTTCTGTTCCTTTAATCAAAGTTATTCTGTATTCACTTATTTGTGTATATTGTCGCCTGGTGGATCGCATTACAATTTATGTTATGCCAATTTATATTATATTAATTTATTTTATCGTCGTTCCTCTGAAAATGTATTATTATACGCTATTTTTTCTTGTAACAAGGGCTCTAATGCCCGTATAGAAATAAATAAATAAAAAATAAATAAATAATTAAAAAATTAAGAAAAACACATGAATTTTTGAAGAAGTTTTAAACAAAATAAATTTATTAAAGTTAATGTGTCGTTGGTTAGTAACTACAATGATAATATTATATTCATAATTTTAATAAATAATATTATTTCATAATAAACTTGATTCATAACGTTGTAACAAATATAAAGTTTAATTTCGTGGTTTTTTAAATTATATTTAAATAAATATCTAAGAGGAAGAGAAATATAAATGTTATTTATGATTTGAAAAATATTTTCTGCTACGGGTTACACTTTGTTCTTGTTTCGTACCTGATACGCCAAATGTTTGGTAACGGCAATGAAGGTGACGACAATGAAAATTTGTAAAAAAATCTAATTTTACATATTTTAAACAATAATAAATTAAAAAACAAATTGCCAGTAAAGTTTATTCCTTTAATCTTTAAGTTTTCATCGTTTTTTAATTGCTGTTTGTATAAAAATACCAAAATTAGGACGGCTGACGACAATTAATTTAATAAAAATACGTGGTATTTTTATACAGTTTTTACTTCTTCATGAGGTAAATATGTTCTCTTTTCAATTTTCTATGGAGGATTAGTAAAGTGTAGTGTTTTTTCTTTGATTTTCTCATAAGTTTTAGTAAAAAAGTTAATTATTTCCAGTTCATTTATACCAGTTTACGCATTGCCGTTACCTCATAGAAATTTCTTAAGACATTAATATTTCAATAATTATAAGTATATATATATATATATATTGATTTAATTAAATATTATACAGAGAGAAATTGTACAGTTTGAGCTGTACTATAGAAATATTATTTGAATAAATTAAAATTATATTTCGTCCTCGCTCTTCTACATTACAAGTGTAGATCCTTCTTGCTCCGCCAATCATCACACGTATTTAGAGCTCTGAAAAACAAAGGAGGGGCGGGGCCGACTCCTCGCTTCCCGCCTCGCCGCGCTATTTCGTCACTTTTTCTTTCGTGTGTCCACGAGAAAGAACACGTGTCGCGAGCTCTAAGTATTTGTTTTGAATTGTAAAATTACAATGGGTAAATCGAAAAAGAGATCGGCAGATAGGGAGGAGGACCTTAAAAAATTATTGAAAAAAGTGAAAAGGCTCAATGAGAAGGTCGAAAAAATATTTACGGGAAAAAAGATGGAAAGCGGCGAAGAGGAGGTTGTCAGCGACGAAGAAGTGGTCGGCGTCGAGAATATTCCGCCGACCACGAGTTTGAACGACGAGTTGAAGGTTCCAGAGGACATACAATTCGAACATACTCTATCGAACGACCCCAACGACCTTGAGTTTATCCCGACAACCCAGGAAGTTGACGAAGAATGGCTAAATATTGTAAGTACTTAAAATAAAACTAATCCCCCCCCCCCCCCCCCCCCCATTTTTGTTTTCTTTCTTTTCGCTTTGTAAAGTAAATGTCAAAAAAGTTACAAAGTGGGCAAACTTAAAATTACTCGGCCGTGCTTGCTTATGTGGTAAGACAAAGGCTTCAATAACACGTGTCTGTGCCTGCTCAAGTGGTAGGACAAAGACAACAACACATATCTGCGCTTACTCGCTGGTAAGACAATGATACACAGCTACGTTCGGGTTTGCTAATGTGGCAAAACATGAACGAAAGATGTTTTGTTTTATTTCACCTGTTATACATAACTAAATTATTTTTCATCCTTTTTTCTTGTTACTGTTTCTTTTTTTTTACGAGCAATAAAAGCTTGCAATTATAGTAAATTTATAGTGTTTTGCTTGGAATTAAAAAAAATATATTATTTATTATTCAGTTAGGTGAAGATCCCACTATGTCACAGTCAATACAAATGAGTGTTAACCCTGAATTGTCAAAGAGATGGGAATATTTTTGCAAGGAAGGCATGAAAAAAGAGGACATGGAAGCTCTTAAGAAAAAGTACACTTGCCTTGATGGCTTCCAACCTCCAAAGTTAAATCCACAAATATCAGTAGCCATGAAGGATTTCGCTGTCACAAGAGATAATTATATCGTTGAAATTCAAAAAGTGGCTGGCACATCCTTGTCTATTCTTGGCTCGATTATTACTTCAATGTACGATAGTAAGGACACAGGGGTTGATATAGAACCCGTCCTTACTAGTCTTTGCGATGTGGGAAAATTGTTAACGCTAATAATTAATAAAGAGTCGAATACGAGGAAAGCGTTCATTGAACCAGGGTTGACAAAAGAAACAAAAACGATTTTGAAAACCACAAAAGTAGATGAGTTCCTGTATGGTAAGGATTTGTCAGAAAAAATAAAAGATGCAAAGGCCTTAGACAAGCTCGGCAAGGATTTGAAACTTCAGCATCAAGTGGTCAATAAAACGAAGCCCATACTTTCGTCAAATATTCAAAATTTAAACTACCGAGCCCCATTTGCGAGACGTCCACCCATGGCCCGAATGGGGTATACAGCTACAGACGGACGTCAGAAACAAAGGCTGTTTTTCAAAAACAGGCAGCAATTCGTGAATCACAGGGCAGTAGTGAATCCACGTCAAAATCCAGCTCAAGCGAGAGTAGAAAAGAAAATATAATTGACGTAAGTAAAAACGCGGGTAGGCTCAAATTATTTTATAAAAATTGGAAAGAAATCACGAACGATAAATTCATTTTGAATTGTATACAGGGTTATAAAATCCCTTTTGAAAGAGATGTTAGTTTTAATAATTATGTTATTCCGAACCATGTAAATAATGCAGAAATGCAAAATTCAATCGAAGCACTTATTCAGAAAGGCGCGATAGTACCTTGTAAAGAATCAAAAGAACAATTTTTGTCACCGTATTTTTTAACTAAAAAGCCGGATAGTTCATTCAGATTTATTTTAAATTTAAAGCGTCTCAATAAGTTTATCTCAAAAGAACATTTTAAAATGGAGGACCTTAGAACCGCGGTAGACTTAATTTTCCCAAATTATTTTTTAAGCTCGATAGATTTACAGGACGCGTATTTCCTTGTCCCAGTTCATGAGGATAGTAGAAAATACTTAAGGTTTAAATTTAGGGACATTACGTATGAGTTTGTCTGTTTGCCCTTTGGATTATGCACATCACCCTTCGTGTTTACAAAAATAATGAAAGCAGTGGTTAGACATCTAAGGAATGCCGGGTTTTCATCTATCATCTATCTCGATGATATCTTATGTATAGAGAACAAATTTGAACAGTGCCAGGAAAACGTCAAAAGAACGGTCGATCTATTACAAAGCTTAGGATTTGTTATAAATACTAAAAAATCACAATTAATGCCAACTAAAAGATGTAAATTTTTGGGTTTTTTGATTGATACGGAGAAGTACGCAATAGAATTACCACAGGAGAAAAGAGATAAAATTTTTGAGTTATTAAATTGGTTTTTAAATATTGAAAGTTGTAGTATTCGAGAATTCGCTAGATTGATTGGAATACTTATCTCTAGTTGTCCTGCAGTAGAATATTCGTGGATTTATACAAAACTGTTAGAGAAAGAAAAACTATTTCAATTGGCATTCAACGATTATAATTATAATAAAACTATGATCATATCAAGTTCTGTTAAACAAGAATTGTTGTGGTGGAAACAAAATATAAAAAGTAGTATCCATTTGATAAAAGGCGGTTCTTACGAAATGACGATTTATACAGATGCTTCAACCACTGGGTGGGGTGCATCAAATGGCGACAAGCATATTTACGGTTTCTGGTCAGTAGAAGAATCAAAATTCCATATAAATTACTTAGAACTGTTAACAATACAAATAGCTTTAACTTCATTAGCTTCACATCTAAGTAATGTACAGATATTACTACGCGTTGATAATACCACCGCATTGTCTTACGTTAATAAAATGGGCGGCATTAAATTTGGAAATTTTAACAAATTGGCAAGAGAAATCTGGAATTGGGCGGAAGATAGAAAAATTATTTTACTAGCTTCTTATATTCCATCGGGCAAAAACATTATTGCAGATGCGCTATCAAGAATAAAGAATGTGGATACTGAATGGGAACTGCATAACGCCACCTTTCAGAAAATTGTAAAATATTTCGGGAAACCTGACATAGACCTGTTCGCGAGCAGTGATAATAATAAATGTAAAAAATTTTGCTCATGGCATCAAGATAAAAATGCATCTTACATCGATGCATTTACGATTCAGTGGAAACAGTTTTTCTTCTACGCATTTCCGCCTTTTGCGTTAGTCTTAAAATCATTGGCAAAAATAAAACGCGAAGGAGCACAAGGTATTATCGTAGTCCCGTGTTGGAAAAATCAACAGTGGTTCCCACTCCTTGAAACACTGTTAGTTGAAAAACCTTTAATATTTACACCTGATAAAAATTTATTATTATCACCTTGTAGGAAGATGGTACATCCAAGAGCAGCTCACCTACGTTTAATGGCCTGCAAAGTATCAGGCAGGCGTTTTTAAAGAGAAATGTACCGAACGACTCTCTTGATATAATAATGTCATCGTTAAGTAATAGTACTGTAAAACAGTACGGAAGCGTTTTAAAAGAGTGGAGTAAATTTGCTCAGCAAAATTCGTTTAGTTTGTTCGACATAGAACCAAAGAACGTGTTGAGGTTTCTGACTGCTAGATTTTATGCGGGAGCGTCCTATGGTACACTAAATTCATGCAGAAGTGCAATTTCCTTATTGTCGTCAAATAAAATAGGTGACGATCCGATAATTACTCGGTTTATGAAGGGAGTGGCAAAATTAAGACCACCAAAACCAAAATATTCGTGTACATGGGATGTTTCCATTGTTTTAAAATTTCTAGAAAAGCTAGATGTTTCGAACATAGATAACTTAAGTTATAAAACTGCGATGCTTCTAGCATTATGTACAGCTCAAAGGGCACAAACGTTATCGAAAATTAGGTTAAGTAACATAAGAAAAAATCCACATGGATTAGAAATAAAAATCCCAGATATTCTAAAAACATCTGGGCCTGGTCGATTCCAACCACTTTTACAGTTACCGACATTCAAGGATAATTCTGCTTTATGCGTTTCGTCAACAGTATTATTATATATAGATAGAACGAGACCGATTAGACAAAATATTGATCAATTGTTTATATCTCTTACGAGACCAATACGTGCCATTAGTACACAAACGCTCAGCAGATGGGTAAAGAAATGTTTAAGATTAAGCGGTGTAGATGTATCTATGTTTTCTGGTCATTCGACGCGACATGCTGCCACTAGTGCAGCGGCAGAAAGAGGTATAGACTTTGATACAATAAGGCGAACTGCAGGCTGGTCCGAACGCTCCAGAGTATTTGCGACATTTTAAAAGCGACCTATTGTCAATGATACATGTAATTTCTCAAAGGCTGTGTTTCAACAAGACATTGAATAAAAAGATATAATTATATATGCCTTTTTTCATCTCAGATATATTTTGCGTAACTCTAAAAAACTACACTTGTAATGTAGAAGAGCGAGGACGAAATATAATTGAACGATCAAAGGAACTTACCTGTAAGTGAAGTTCGATCGTAATTATATGAAGTCCTCGCTCGAATACATTACAGCCCACCCTGGAAATAAATTTATAGAAATTTAACAACCCCTTCCCCAAAAAAAAAAAAAAAGAAAAAAAAAAAAAAAATTATTAAAACGCAAAATATAAATCTCTTACTCTAAAATATGACGAAATAGCGCGGCGAGGCGGGAAGCGAGGAGTCGGCCCCGCCCCTCCTTTGTTTTTCAGAGCTCTAAATACGTGTGATGATTGGCGGAGCAAGAAGGATCTACACTTGTAATGTATTCGAGCGAGGACTTCATATAATTACGATCGAACTTCACTTACAGGTAAGTTCCTTTGATCGTTCAATAATTCGGTTTCTTAATAGCGCTAATATTTTAAAGTTTTGAACTTGGAGGTTTGGACATATAAAAAATGCTACTTTTAGTCTTTAAATGTCATTTTACACCAGTTTTTTGTAACAAAAGTATTATCTTTTCAAATTAACATGGGCCAGGGATATTTATTTAACATTTCTATCGAAATTTAATAATTTATTGTCAAAGTTTTTGTAAAATATAACGTAAAGACACGAAAATGCCCTGTTTCCGGAGAAGCACCCATATAAGGGTGAACTTCACGAAAATACATTATTTCCACATTCGGCAGAAGGTTTACACAGGAATCAATGTTTTCAGTTCAGATAGTATTATACCGAGTGATACTAGTCTAACCTCTAACAAACAAGTAGGTCGATAATCGAACCCACGTGCATATTGAGTCCTCATAATTGCTGCAATGACTTATGAATGTATTTAGCCCTTGTTTACGCGGTTTCCGTTAATAATATGAAGAAAATGTATACAACCTTTTTTGTAGAGAATTTTATGCTCTACATTTTCTGTTAGAAACATTTTTCTGTACAATTTGTAGTTTTCGAAATAAACGCAAAAAACTAAAAAAAAATAGCTATTTTTACAGGTTTTTCGTGGTTTCCACCATGGTAATCGCATTTGCGCCAATTTTCATTACGATATTCGAGTTCAGCCCATCAAAATACGTCAGAAAACATATGTCCCCTAAGGATATCCGGAGCGTCCTTTTCGGAAGTATATCCCGGCCTTCCACAAGGTTCGAGCTTAGGCCCCATATTATTCATTATTGTTATATACCTTATTCTCGAGACTTAAATACTGCAGACACACTACCATCATCTTTGTTGATGATACGCAATTTTATCTCTCGACCCCGATATGTCATCTAAATGAAATGATACGCAATATTAACAGTGACATTGCTGAGCTTGTGAGGTGGTCCCATGATTATGGGCTCACTTTAAATATGCGTAAAACTCAGGCCATCATCCTAAGTTCACCTCAGAATTTAGCCGTTATGAAAAATCTCACCATACCACAAATTATTGTCGGGTCGGATGTAATACCTTATTCACATGAAGTAAAAGATCTTGGTGTTATAATAACGTCCGATCTAACATGGAATCGCCATGTTAGTACCATCTCATCTAAAGTACATAATGTTCTTTACAGGCTTAAATTTCGTTGTGCTTTTCGTCCACCGCAGATCAAACTCACACTCGTCAACGCATTAGTCATCACACACCTCGATTACACATCTTTAGTTATAGCCGATTCAACAGCATATCTGAACACTAAATTACAGCGCCTTCAAAACATCGCCTTGAGGTATGTGTATCGCCTGCGCCGGGATGAAAGACTTGCGCCGTATCGTCAGAAAGCCAACTGGCAACTCTCTGTTTCTGGTGAGTAAACACGTCACACGTGCAAATTCTTGCTCCACCTTATTTCAGTATTATTTACGATTACCTTCATTCTCCGGAGCGAGAAGTTATTCCAGAAGGTGTGGACCAGTTGTGGACCTGATTAGTAAAGTTTTTTCCAAGTGACAATATCTAGTGGGTCCACGGTGTGCCTTTTTGGAAAATCGCAAAATCTTTTCCACGGTTTCGGAGAATGAAGATATTCGTAAATAATAATTAAATAAGGTAGAGCAAGAATTTGCACGTGTGACGTGTTTACTCACCAGAAACAAAGAGGGAGAGAGAGAGAGAGAGAGAACTCGAAGTCGCGCGAAAAAAGAGTTGCAATCAAAAAATGTAGAGCACGAAATTCTCTACAAAAAAGGTCCTACACATTTTCTTCATAAGGTCAAAAGTAACGCCGTAAATGGAGGTTGAATATGAGAACAATTGACGTGTTTTTAGCATATAGCCCATACTCCGCTGCCTACTAGGAGGGCCTGCGACCCCCCCCCCCCCCCAGACCCCCCGCTACAAAAAAAATCTAACCTTTTTGGTTTGCATAAACTCCGTCTATGGGTGTACCAAACATTCCACGATATGTATGATCAATTATTTCTAACATTACATCCGGCATTAGCATTACCCGAGATGTACCACGTGGAGGTTACACGGTCGGGTTTACATCTTTTCGGGGTGCTTTGATCGGGTGGTTCCCCTTGCCATCACCTGTTTGTATGTGTGCGTATGTGCGTGTGCGTGTTTATGCGCGCGTTTCTGTGCGTATGAATGTGTAGTGTGCGTGTGCGCACGTTTGTGTGTGTGCGTTCTCACGAGTTCCGCCATTTAATTAGTCGGTAACTCGATAGAACTAGCTGACATCATGTTTTTTTGAAATTCGGCAATCACGTCGAAAAGCGCAGAGATTCGAATTTTTAACGGGTGGCCTCGTTTGAGCAAATACTCAGCAAGATGTAAAAAATAAAAAAACGAAACATCTGATTGTCATAATTAAGCTGAATTCGTTTGTTCGTCAATGAGAAACTCCCACACAGCACACTGTTCAGGGGAGGTCCTCAGGAGCTCCTCAGGACGTCCAAATGTCCGCTTTTATCGTCCTATGTCCTGAGGATGTCCCGTGGACGTTAACAGGATGGTAAAAGCGGTCATTTGGACGTCCTCAGGAGCTCCTGTGTAACTAACAAGCAGCATAATCAACGAAACAGTAACCCATTATTGAGACGGGAACGCGTACCGACCGCGGAATCGCGATTCGCCATCTAGCGGAGTTTATATCAGACTAGTTCCTATCCTTCTGAAGTTCACTGACTACATTCTCATATTCAACCTTCATTTACGGCGTTACTTTTAATTTTAGGAAGAAATTGTATTCAATCTTTTTTGTAGACAAATTCAAGCTCTACATTTTTTGTTCAAAACTTTTTTTTTCTTGCGAGTTCGAATTTTCAAGATAAATGAAAAAAAATAAAAAAAAGGACGTTTTTTCGATATTTTTTCAGTACAGCGGCCAAGATATGGCCGAGCAACAAATTTTGACAAACTAGCATGAATGTTCATTCTACTGTTAGTCTGTGTTATAAAAAGAAATAAAAATCAAATTGTATGATTTCTCTAAAATTATACGCAATTAATTCTTCTGTAAATTAAATAATTAACTCTTAATGATAATTTAAAACTGAAAATATTCAACACTTCATATTTTCCAAATTTCCTCTTCTGTTTGAATTATTTTTTATTCTTATCTTTATTTTGTTGTCCGATCTTAAGACTCTATATAATCTTTTATTTTAATTGCAAGTTTCATAGATTAATTAGATTGTTAAATAAACAATTATTTTTTTTTTTTTTTTTTTTTTTTTTTTTTTGTCGGAGGGGGGAAATGCATTAGGCACCATAGGGGGTTGAAGATGTTGTGTAGCCCCCCGTGTGTCGGACTCCCTCACCTTTGATGTTAACGGCAAGGTTTACCGACTAAAACCCTAACCTCCCTTGGCCCTCCAGAATCCACGTGTGCAGTCTGCAGTAGAAAAGTGGCTCCGATATCCATCTCCTCCGCTGCAGACTGCACCGGGCCATTTGTTTGCAACTGTAACCACTCCCTCTACCATTGGGTAAGTGGTTACAGGATCTCGTGTGACCTCAGTAGACGGAGAGATCCCAGTAGCACTGCTTTCTGCATTCGGCCTGCGATGGAATTTGCATGTTCTCGACAGGCCGGAATGCTTTTGATGTTTTGGAGGAAAGTTGGTCTCATTCCTCCCAGCACTCCAATTATCAGCACGACGAGCTTGATTTTGAATCCTCGATACAGCCTGCGAATCTCGAACAGGAGTTCCTGATATTTCATCCGTTTTTCGTCCTCTTTGCTGACTATATTTGTTTCTGCTGGTGCCGAAAACTCGATGACGAAGATGGATTTGTCATCGAAGTCAACAAGGACGATGTCAGGCTTATTGGCTGATATTTGCCTGCTCGTCGGGAATGAGTAATTCCAGTATATTCGGCAAGACTCATTCCCGACTACGGATTCAATATCAGTGGGGACGTACGGCAAAACTGGGGTTGCATCAATACCATAAGTGCTGCGAAGATGGTAATACAGCTCTCGAAGAGCAGCATTGTGACGTTCGATGTATGCTGAAACTGCATATATTGGACATGCTGCCAAAAGATGCATTAGTGTCTCAGCATGACATCTGCACAATCTACAAAGCGTACTCTGTACCGCCTGGTGTAAGATGTTCTGGCGGTACGCTAAGGTATTGATGACCCCATCCTGGCACGCGAAGATAAAACCCTCGGTCTCGGATTTCAAGAATTATTATTATTATTATTATTATTATTATCATTTAAAATTAAGATTTTTAACATGCGTATTCATCTTTCTCATTACAGCAGAAAGGCCCACCCTATGAGTTTGAACAACGAAGAATCGAAGATAATAATTAATTTATTCGCCTCACTCCATTTTTTCCCTATAAATCAATAATGAATAAAGCGTGGTGCATTTGCATTTGAATTTAGTTTTAACCCAACGTTCACTTTTATTGTTTTGCTTATGCAGCAGCCCCGATAAATTTTTGAACTCAAAATCGACAATTATGGTCTTCTCGAGGTTCTGTCGACGTAGCTTTATTTGTGCAATAATCCTTGCAAAAAGGTTTCCCTCAGTGGCAATAAAAAATAGGTGGCCAATATTATAAAACACGTATAATATCGACCAGTATTGAAAAGGAATGAGGCAAGGTCAAATATCCAATAACCATAATATACCACCAATCACATTTTCTAATAATGAATAATATATAAAAAGTCCATTAAACTGATCCTGTTCCCAGTCTGACTAATTCTTATATATAATAAGGTAAATTATTGTCAGTTGTCTGAATTAAACCAACGTAATTCATGTCAGTGTCTTGACACTGATTGAGGCCTCATTTGTTCCTTCGTTAAAAGTACATCGAAATTGTTTGACTTCCTTGCAAAATTATATTAAAGCTGAAATTAAACCTCATCAAATACTTCTAATAGTAGAAAAAAACCAATATGATTCTCCAGCACTATTTCCACAAATAAATTCTTTGCTAATGCAAGGATTACCATCAACACTCATTTCTTTTACATCAAAATTAACAGTACCGAAGAAAGTTCTAACGAAGATTCCTCCGCACAAAAAATACGAAGTTTACATATTCTATTCTTTCTCGACATGTTCAACGCAAGTGGAAAATATAAATAATTGTTTAAGTAATTATTTTTCAGCCGTGCGTAAATTTTTACTGCTCATTCGGATACATATCAGTAAAAATAATCGTCAGATCTATCCAAAAGTACTAATTATTATTTGGACATCTAAAATTCGGCGCTTTGACGAATACTTAAAAAGTTTTTGGGTAGACGGTCTTTCTGATGTAACAATTCTAGAATTTAGATATGATAAGAAAAGTCAGCTTTCAAAGGTGACATTGAATGCGCTGGTACATCAGGTAAACTTATTTACTTCGAACTACACTAAGCAAGGTTGCTCTTTGCAAATCGACTGGTTTCCTGATAAATTTCAAAACTTTCACGGGCATAAATTGCGGGTTTCGATAGAAGCAGATGAATATTACGCAGAACACCGGTTTCAACTTCATCGTAACGATGAAGATATGATAATAGGTACAAGCGGAATTGACGCAGAAGTTATACAATATTTCGCTGATACTATGCATTTTACAATTGAATTCATCTTATACACTGATGAAAGGTTCCATGAATCATACGTTCGATACCCATACCTAGAGTATCAAGAAAATATGAGGTGTGCAGATAGATCGGACTTACTAGGATCTCCACGAGAAACTAATGGAGAATATCAACTCTGTACATATCCTAAAAGTAGAGGCTGGTGTTTTGCAGTGCCCATACTGTCTGTCCAGGAAAACTACACGCCTCAAAATAATTGACCAATACTGGTTTCCAGCGCAATTTTGGTATTCACTGCTTGGTTTACTTCAGTTCGCTTGAAATGCTATATTGGACACTGGTCGTTAATGGATATGTTTGATGCAGTTATGGGCATTCCAATACAGATTCGACCAAAAGGTCAGGTAGGGATAATTTTCTTTATATCGATTCTAGTATCAGCTTTTATATATAACACGGATATAATTGGTGGAGTTTTGGTGGCTGAAATACAGGACATAAAAGAAATTAGACCTAAATCTGTTCAAGACCTTCTTGACCTGAAAATACGATTCCTGAAAGAGCACTCTTCGTATTTAAAACAGGATAATGAAAATGTGAAGTTATTACTGCAGAAATCTGTTATCGTTGATAGCTATAAACAGGAACTTTTAGATTTGGTATGGCACCGCAATCTCAGCATTGCATACATAAGGCCCACTGCACTGTACATGCGTGATCTGTTTAAGACGTTCGAGTGTATGAAAGATGATAGTTTAGCCGATGATACTCCAGGATACTGTGCTACGCAATCTGTTCCTTATCTTGATCGTTTGGATGCGATTCTTACTAGGTTTTCTGACTTTGGATTTGTACGAAGAGGAGAGAAAAACTTTGCAGAGTGGCACCTTCGGAAAGTTTTTGAAAAATTTATAAACACATTTCTGTCGAAAAGTCACATTGAACGTCATACTCGAAACGAGAAAGACATACCCCTTCTGCCGATGTTACTGACAATACTAAAAGCTGCATGGATCGTGACATTCATATCACTAATCGCGGAGTTTATATTCAGTTATTGGAAGATTATTTGTCGTTTAGCAAATAAAGCAATAGGCTATCCCTCCCAATACTTTCATCTTTTGTGGAAACGAATTAGAAATAGATGCTGCTCGCGCTAGTGTTCTACTGATTATTTGTAGAACATTTATCTTTGAAGACTTTGCTTTGATTTTCAAAATAAATATAAGAATGTTGCGATATTGGTATTTTTCGTGTGTACTATACAGTGCTAACAAATTATACTGGAATTTTAATTTCTTATTGATGTAATCTATGTAAAGTAAAGCATTTAAAACAAAATAAAATTGGTTCGATGCAAAATTTCCTGCAATTGGAATATATTATACCTGGAATAAATTATAGGAAATAAAGTAATAGGATATCCCTCCCAACACTTTCATCTTTTATGGAAACTAACTGGGAATAGATGAAACTCGCGTTAGAATTCCACTGGTTATTTGTAGAAAAATATTTGTCTTTGAATGCTTTGCTTTGATTGTCAAAATGAATATTGCATTTGGTTTCTTGATGTAGGGAAAACATATTCTGCAAATCATTTTTAATTTTCAACCAAAAATGCGAGCAGAATCTATTTATGAATTATCAAAATATAAATATGAATAAGTAAAGTCCACGTGTTATCGTTGCACCGCTTTCATCGAAAAAAATGATGTATACTGTTAAAAATAAAGTGTTAACGATAAGTTATGAATGTATTTTAAATTCCTGGTAATTGTCGAGACTTTCCATTTCCAAATCACAACGTAATCGTAAAATTTAGAATGTTTTAAGGATATTTCAGTAATTTCCAAGCTTTTTTAATATCGTTGGTACTGGTTGCTTCAGGCGTAGCATTGGTATGACAAGCATTGGATCGACAAGCATTGGTTCATGAAATATTTTCGTTGAAATGCAATTATTTATCAAATTTCATAAATTTTCTATACGTACCTAGTCACAAGCATTCAAAATTTACATGAAACATGCCACAATTTTATTGTGGTCGAAGGGTACTCGCCTAGAAATCTTTTCAGCTAAAGACTAGATAACAAGTAAGACTGTTTGTATCTTTCTTAAAGTTATGTGGAAACGTACTCAATAACCAAACTTTCAATAAATGTCAAGTTGATAAATGTGCCTTTCCTTAAAAAATGTGATGCCCTAAGTACTCAGAGTACCAATATTTTAATACAAAACTTGTTTTCTTTGTGGTGCTTTATAAACATAAGTTTTGAGAATATGACTTTTAATATTATGTAAAAACTTCGTTTCATAATGACAAGGAAAATTATAACTGGTGGATTGTGTGTCGTAATATACTATTCTTATAACATTTTGAAGTATGCTCGATCTTTCCCCTTTTGAGAAAATTTAAAAAAGAAATCTTTAAAGTTTTATAATTTAATTATTGCAAAGAAATATGATCATATATTTTTAAAAATGTTCCTATCGTTCCAAAAATTGTTCTCCAAACTATTGTGCGATATCTTCCTACATCCGCTTTATGTAAGAAAGTTTTTTGTTCATTTAAAATACCAATGTTTTTGTTTCCTAAATATTAAAAGTATCGCAGAATTAATCGTACATATATGACTAGAATTTGGTATGTTACCTCAAAAAAATAAGTGGTTCTATAATATTACATTCATGATAACTTCAATTATTCTCCAACAGCGATAATTCTAGTCTTCTATTTTATAGCATTCCTATTTCGTATCTTATATTGCGTGAAATATTTTTCCCATTATACAATTTTAAATACATCTTATTTAAATTTTCTCAAAAGGGAAAAAGATAGAGCATACTTCTAAATGGTATAAGAATAGTGTATTACAGTACTTAAAAGAAAATCGTTTCTTGCTGCTGCGGGTTAAACTAGTTTAAAGAATTGCAAATTGGCGGTTACATTTAAATGGAGGGAAGGACGCAAAAATCATAAATTAGTTCATATAAAAATGGTTCGCATTTGACTTTTGAAATGTTTACAGGAATTCGCTGTTGGGTTATGATGCGGATGTCAGGCATTCGAATGTTTCAAGGGGAATGTAACTGACGTTCCAAAGTTGATATATATGGCAATAAGAACGTGAATGTCAATAATTTATTTTATAAAAACCAAAGCCTATTGGATAAAGCGCTGAAACACGTATATTTTTATTTTCGCCCTAGAATATGTACAAAAACTGCCGTTAAAAATCATGACCCCCCCGACCGTGGGTTCCCCTTGTTAGCGTAATAACGCAAATTTCAGACATATTCGTGAAGGATTCGCCCTCATACATGATTTTTCCGCGGAAAAGCGCTTTACAAACTCATACGTTTTTCACGAAGTCGGATTTTATTACAAATCGGTATGGAAAGGTATTTGGAGTCGCTGATTACGAATTTTGAGTCAGAATTCCGCTATATTGATTATGTCATTTTATATTTTGGCATTCTGATATTACATTCGTGATTATCAACTCCAAAAATCTTTGCATAACAAGGTATCCGAAAATTGATGTACTTATTCGGTCCTCAGAAAGCTCCCTCTCTTAGATGGATAGTATAAACTGATAGGCACATGCTTGTGATTCAGAGCAGCTTCGTACATCAAAAAGTATACTCCGTTATTCGTATCCCTTGTTATTCGGAGTCCTTCGAATACTATATGGTGTGCTACGATATTCGTATCCTTGTACTGGCCTCTGGCGAATTAGAAGTCAAGAGAGTAAGAGCGAGGACGAATCGAATTGAAACCGATTCCTATGCGTTAAATCTTCGTTTGAAATTCGAAAAGTCCTCGTTTAGAATATTCTAGATCGAAATCGTTACTATAGTGGATACTAAGGAATCTGTCTTTTGTTTTTGAGAAAAACGATTACATTGCTTACAACGCTCCTTGAGGTCAACGACCAGTGACCAGTCAGTCCAAGTCAGTCGCATTTCGGCGAGCTTTACCAGCGGGTTATATTTTGTATTATTCGTACGTTTCATTTTGTGTGCCAACGATATTGCCGCTTTGTTTAATCAGTCAATAAAAGTTAATTTGACCCGTTTCGTACAACAGACCAATAATTCCAAATTATAATTCAAAAAGATCGGTTTTTTCAAACTCAGAGAAAACAAATTTTGAAAAAGAAATTCAGAATATTTTATCTACAGGAGCAATTGAGCCATGCAAAGATCAAATTGTATCTAATATATTTCTGACAGGGAAACCGAATGGTAAAATGCGTTTTATATTAAATTTGAAATCTCTAAATAAATTTACTGATCACTTCAAACTCGAGAATTTACATACTGCTTTGAAGCTTATTTCCAGAGACTGTTTTATGTCTACTTTAGATCTGAAGGACGCATATTTACTAATTAGGATTCATAATGATTCTAAGAAATATTTACTTTGAAGAAAAATTATACGAATTTAACGTTTTACCATTTGTTTTGAATACAGTATTTTGCACTACATTAAATACTACATTTTTACAAAGATAATGAAACTGATAATAAAATTATTGAGAATGGCGGGTTACGTATCAACAATATACTTAGGTGATAAATTATTGTTTGGCCGTATATATAAGGAATGTATTAGTAATGTTCAAACACAAAAATGGTTGCATTCTCTCGTATTTATTATTAACTACGAAAAAAGTAACTTGAAATTTGAAACTTCGTGTAAATGTTCAAGATTCATTATCGATTCGCATATGCATTTAATCAAATTACCAACAGAAAAAAATCTATAATCTATATTCAGAATGAATTAAAACAATTTTTAAAAATTAAACATTGCAGAATTAGAAAATTTGCACAACTGGTTGGTTTCCTTGTTTCTGCTTGTCCTGGTGTCGAGTATGGGTGGTTGATACAACAAACAATTTGAAAGATGAAAATATTTAAATTTAAAACATGACAACAATTATGATAAATTCATGAACATACCAGAATCATTACTAATAGATTTTTCTTGGTGGATTCAGGTTATTGAAAATTCAGTTCACAGAACTAGAGATGATAATTATGTAATTGAAATTTGTTCCGATGCCTCAAGTACTGTATGGGGCGCTGTTGCTAATAATCATACCGCTAACGGCCAGTGGTCAGAAGACGAAGGAAAAATGCATATTAAGTCACTGGAATTATTAGCAGCATTTTTTGATTTCAAAATATTCGCTAAAAATTGCTCAAATTGTCAAATACTTATGCGAAACGATAGTTCTGCTGCTATGACATATATCAATCGAAGGGGTTCGAGAGATAATTGGCAATAGTGTGATGCGAAAAAAATTTTTATATATGCATCTTATACAAAATCAAAAGAAAATCAGATTGTAGATTATGAATCTAGACGACTATACATCCTGATATTGAATTTGAGTTATATAACTCAGCGTTTAATAAATTAATAGATAATTTTGTTTGATAAAGCTAAATGAATCGTAGTGGTGCCTTTGTGGCCTACACAACCGTGGTACCCTATTTTTAGAAATCGTCTTATTTTATATGTATTAATCTTTAAATCAAATGATATTGATAAATTTCATTGTTGAGACCGCCAACTTCATTTACAACTTACTCTAGTGGCCGGAGAGTTGTCAGGACTGCATTACCGATACGAAATGTAGTTTCTAGAAACTCAGTTCGTTAAAGCAATATGATGGCTGCTTGAGAAAATGGTTTGATTTTTGTAACGAGAAAAAAACTGATATTATTTACGATACATGTATTCCTTTGATCCTTGATTTTTTAACAAAATTGTTTAATAACGTCAGTCATTATGGGCCCTTGAATATATATAGGGCAGCCTTATCTCTAATTTTGAGTCTAATTATTTCTCAAGATGCCATGAATCAATGATATTTTAAAGGCGTATTGAGACTTCGACCTCCGTTACCCAAGTACAATATTACTTGGGATCCTTCTTGTGTCTTACATTTTTTAAGTTCGCGTTATCTTAATGACGATTTGAGTCTGGAATGCCTGTCAAAGAAGTGCGTTATACTACTTGCTTTAATAACAGCACATAGGGCACAGACAATTTCAAAAATTAATATTAAAAATATTGCGTTATTATCAGCAAAATTAATGATAAAGATCCCGGATATAATTAAGACTTCTGGAATAGGACGTCACCACACACAGAAAGGTAAGTGAAGGGCGAAAGTTTTCAACTTATAACTTTTGAATAAATTGAAATTCGCCAACTTACCCCTGCGCCAGGTAACCCCGGTCTCCCCTAAGTGTGGTGATAATATTGCCTTTAAACGGGAAAGCATACTGGATAACATTTTCGACTTATTTAACCTTCTCATATTTTGAAAACGCAAAAATGACGTTTCTACGGAACGAGTTATATATGTATAAGCGGGCTCTATAACCTCCGACTGAGGAGCATTTGAAATAAGCTAGTAAACTCTTATCTTGAAATCGCACAAATACATACCTGATATTATATACATGCGAGAAGTTGGAAGAATTCAAACATGTTATTCTCAAATGTGGAAGTATTGAGGATAAAATTTTGAACTATTTTAATCTTCTATCATGTTTCCAAAACGCACCGATGCGTATATATTATAATAGTTATATGCGAAGAAAGTACTAACCAAGATTCCTCAGCACAAAAAATACGAAGTTTACATATTCTATTCTTTCTCGACATGTTCAACGCAAGTGGAAAATATAAATAATTGTTTAAGTAATTATTTTTCAGCCGTGCGTAAATTCTTACTGCTCATTCGGATACATATCAGTAAAGACAATCGTCAGCTCGGGCGGGTACCGATTGGACACGAAGTAATTTTGACACCGTCCCGATTGCACACAGGATATTGGACACCGGTCGTGTCTCCACGGCTCATACGTGCACGAGATCGATTGCACACGTTCCCATTCCGACACGAAGTTTATTGTACACGGTCCCGTTCGAACACGGTCCCTTTGGACACGAGATCTATTAGCCACAGTCCCGATTGAACACGAGATCTATTTGACACAGTCTCGATTGGACACCAGATCTATTTGACGCAGTCCCAATTGGACACGAGATCTATTTGACACAGTCCCGATTGAACACCAGGTCTATTTGACATCGTCTCGACTGGACACCAGATCTATTTGACACAGTCCCAATTGGACACCAGATCTATTTGACACAGTCCCAATTGGACACGAGATATATTTGACACAGTCCCGATTGGACACGAGATATATTTGACACAGTCCCGATTGGACACCAGATCTATTTGACATAGTCCCGATTGGACACCAGATCTTTTTGACACAGTCCTAATTGGACACCAGATCTATTTGACACAGTAACAATTGGACACCAGATCTATTTGACACAGTACCAATTGGACACCAGATCTATTTGACACAGTCTCGATTGCACACGTGATCTATTAGACGCAGTACCGTTTAAATACGAGATATATTAGAGATATCTTTTTCGTCAGTAAGTATTTTTTACGTAGATCGCCTTGTTCTGTGACATAAGTGAAATAATAGAGGAGTTGGAATTACCCAACAGGTCGTAAATACCTTTACGTTGTTACGTGGGCAAGTGTACAGAACTTTTAAACTTACGTGTACGTGATGGAATTTTTCAGCGCTGTTAAAGGTAAGTTGTCCGCTAGGTAGGATTTTGTCACCATGCACATAATTAATATATCAAGAAACAAAATTATTTATATCTAAACTATTTATCCTGCACTTAATGCATTTCTAATTTCCCCTTGTATTTATTGGCCATATGTATCCATTTTCTATGGTCCGTGTTAGCACGATAGTGGCTTAATTTTTAATATTTATTTATAAAATTTTTGCTCACAGTTTACGTTAATCGTAAGGACGGTTGAATGTTATCATTTTTCGCCCATAATTTAGAAAACAAAGCTTCGAGAAGCTTCGTATAATAGGAAGCGAAATGACATGATTGAAAATCTCGTCATCATATAAGTCGGGTAGCATAAAATTAGGCAGACTGAGATTTAAGTATACACACATTGTAAATATTTTTCAAAACTCACATCGTAATATTAGTTTTGTAATTACTCGTTTTATTATTATAAAATGATTCCATTAACTATCTTCTTTCGTTTATTATTGTTTTTTTTTTTTTTTTTTTTTTTTTTTTTGACGGAGGGGGGAAATGCATTAGGCACCATAGGGGGTTGAAGATGTTGTGTAACCCCCCGTGTGTCGGACTCCCTCACCTTTGATGTTAACGGCAAGGTTTACCGACTAAAACTCTAACCTCCCTTGGCCCTCCAGAATCCACGTGTGCAGTCTGCAGCAGAAAAGTGGCTCCGCTATCCATTTCCTCCGCTGCAGACTGCACCGGGCCATTTCGTTCGCAACTGCAACTGTAACCACTCCCTCTACCATTGGGTTAGTGGTTACAGGATCTCGTGTGACCTCAGTAGACGGAGAGATCCCAGCAGCACTGCTTTCTGCATTCGGCCTGCGATGGAACTTGCATGTTCTCGACAGGCCGGAATGCTTTTGATGTTTTGGAGGAAAGTTGGTCTCATTCCTCCCAGCACTCCAATTATCAGCACGACGAGCTTGATTTTGAACCCCCGATACAGCTTGCTAATCTCGAACAGGAGTTCCTGATATTTCATCCGTTTTTCGTCCTATTTGCTGACTATATTTGTTTCTGCTGGTGCTGAAAACTCGATGACGAAGATGGATTTGTCATCGAAGTCAGCAAGGACGATGTCAGGTTTATTGGCTGATATTTGCCTGCTCGTCGGGAATGAGTAATTCCAGTATATTCGGCACGACTCATTCCCGAGAACGGATTCAATATCAGTGGGGACGTACGGCAAAACTGGGGTTGCATCAATACCATAAGTGCTGCGAAGATGGTAATGCAGCACTCGAAGGGCCGCATTGTGACGTTCGATGTGTGCTGAAACTGCATACATTGGGCATGCTGCCAAAAGATGCATGAGTGTCTCAGCATGACATCTACACAATCTACAAAGCGTACTCTGTACCGCCTGGTGTAAGATGTTCTGGCGATACGCTAAGGTATTGATGACCCCATCCTGGCCCGCGAAGATAAAACCCTCGGTCTCGGATTTCAAGCCGGCTGATCTTAAGAAGAAGGTCATCTCTGCCGACAAGCCAAGTTGTTGGACATTTCGAAAGAATTGTCCATGCAACGGCTTGTCGACATGCCTTCCCTCCAACATACGGAGTTGTTCCTTCCGTATGTTTGCTCTGAGACGCACTGGGCACAGATTGATGACTGATTCAGACTCCTGTGCACCAATACGTCCCACGTTGAAAACCAGACCGAGGTTTCGCGCCGCTCGTTCCGCAGCGTTGTACAAAAAAGCCCCCTTCCCCTGAATTTCATGCTGATGTACTAGCATCATCAGGGGTGATTAATCCGTTCGATTAATCACGTCGCAAGCTGTTTCGAGGACCAATCGGTCATGCATACACTCCAGGCTTAAAAGGCCACGACATCCCATATTTCGGGGCAAATACAGTCGTTCCACGGAAGATCTTGGATGCAAACTGCGTTGCATACAAATCATCTTCCGTGTGCTTCGGTCAAGATCCCTTAGCTCGTCAACGTTCCACTTCAGTGCTCCAAAAGAATAGAGCACCGGTGATACGGCCAACATATTCGTGGCTGCTACCTTATTTCTCCCGGTCAATTCTGATGACCAGATCTGACGGAGAATGCGCCGGTATTTCTTAATGATGGTGGTTTTAGCAGCCTGCACATCCTGGACATGCCTTTGAGGTACGCCCAGGTATGTGTAGGCTTCTTCGGCGCTAAGGTGGTGGATGACATTTCCATTGACGAGCTCCATATCGTTGTTATGGGAGCCTGACCTTCCTCTGTGCAAATGAACGACTGCACACTTGTCCAATCCGAATTCCATGTCGATATCTCTCGAGTATGTGAGGGCGATGTTCAGAGATCGATGTAATTGATCTTCGCCTGATGCGTATAATTTAAGATCGTCCATATAGAAAAGATGGGTGATCTTATGTACACGTTCACCAGGCGGTCCACACATGTACCCTTGAGATTTCCGGAGAGCAACGGATAGAGGCAATAGTGAGATGCAGAAGAGCAGAGGACTCAGAGAATCTCCTTGATAGACACCTCTTTGGAATTGAACCAGTCTAGGCATGGTTCGACGCTTGCCCGATGTCATGACAAAGCGTGTTTTCCAAAGAGGCATCAGGTCTTCTACAATTCTCACTATGTTTGGGTGAACATGGAGGCGTTTGAGCAACAAGCTTAAAAGCTCGTGCGATGTTGAGTCATACGCCTTCATGTAATCCAGCCAGGCTATCGACAGGTTACGCTTGTACTGGACTGCGTCCTGACAAACACACCTGTCGATAAGCAAGTTGTCCTTGCAGCCGGATACACCCATTTTGCAGCCTCGTTGTTCTACTATCCGTTGCCACACCGGTTTCACGGATTTCTCAATACGTTCATTCAAGATGTTAGTGAACAATTTATATAACGTATTGAGATATGTGATCGGTCTATGGTTTCTCGGATCGGACAAGTCTCCCGATTTTGGGATCAGTGTCGTTCGGCCCTCCACCAGTCAGTGCGGAATGGGTTGGTCTCCATTTATGTAAAAGGTGAATATTCGGGCTAGGTGTTGATGGACAGAAGTGAACTTCTTCCACCAATAGTTGTTAATTCCACCCCAGCCCGGCGAGGAGAAATTCCTCGCTCCTGTGATGGCATTTTTCACCTCTAAAACACTGACGGGTGGGCAATCTTCACTTTGTTGTGTGACTTCGTCGCACAACTCGGTGAAGAATTCAATACCTGGAGTGTCTGCATTAAGCCTAGATGTTCTCTCGTAGATGCTCCCCCAGAATTCCTCAACTGCGGCCATCGACGGAAACTCGCTTGAGGCTGTGATACGATGTTTGAAGAGGTTGGAAGGATTCGTCCAAAATATTGCATTTTGTCGAATTCCATCCTCCCGTCTTTGCAGCCTCTTTTTGGCATCCGCCAAAACCCGAATTTTATCCGCCAAACGTTGCTTGATGTTGAGCAACTTCAGCTTGTTCAGTGTGTGATAGTACGTCCGCAGTTGTTGTGCGAACTTCTTGACTTTTGCCGTAAATGAAAGGCCAGATGTTAAATAGTCGATCACACACTGAACTCGGGAAGCGAGCTTCCGTGCCAGTCGAATCTTGCCGTTCAATTGAGACATGCGTTTTGTAATCTGCCGACTCCCCGATATCTGTGTCAGATTTCGCGGAGTCACCAGATCACTTGCAGCCTCGTAAACGGCACAATTGACTTGCCACAGGTCGCAGTCATCTGGAAGAGCATCCAGAAGTAGGCTATTTGCTCTGTCTAATTCTCGTTGTTTAGACAAAATTTTTGTTGTCAAATTTTGCCTAAACACGAGTGTCGTGCTTTCGTAATGTGGAGCATCTCTCCCAGCACCGCGTACGGGCTCAGTTGTTATTGCCCGCACATCCGGTACCGGGTGACAGCTGGGAACAACGAAACCCGTCCGCCTCAGATAGGCCACATAATCTCTCAGTTGTTGTTGAGAAAAGCGATCTGCCAGTTCGGGATGCATTACTGCAAACCGACTGTGCATTCGAGCCATGTAGCCTCTCTGTTGCGGACAGCTCTCCTCGTAGCAGCGCATTAGATCTTGCCTGAGATCCTCCGTCCACTGAAATCGTCCGTGGACATGAGCTGGTCGTCGTCCCGGGACATCTGTTTCGGCTCCTCCACCTCGGGACTGGGCTGCATCCCAAGCAGCCCGATGGTCCGGAGCCCTGCGCGTTGCATTGCTTGTAA
Organism: Trichopria drosophilae; assembly: GCA_030407085.1. Lineage (NCBI taxonomy): Eukaryota > Metazoa > Arthropoda > Insecta > Hymenoptera > Diapriidae > Trichopria > Trichopria drosophilae. Next base: position 205,766,640 of record CM059583.1, read on the forward strand.
CCGCATATACAGGGAGTAGGGTGGTTAGCCCTACCCCCCGTTGTTATGCCTCTCTCGTTTGTCTCTTACCTCGCCATCCACTGGGGTTGGTTACCCAATCTCTGGCAAGGTTGCTAAGAGTCCAGGGCCCACCGGCTTTAATAAGCACACGTGGAGGTGAGAGTAGGCCATTTGGGAAGATAGGCTAAGATGCGGCTTTTTGCATAGCCTCATTGTGTTACGCGTCATTCCCTTTGGGCCCCTTATTATTATTATTATTATTATTATGTAATCAATATTATGTTAAAAAAACATTTGATTAAAGTAATGATAAAATCTCTTGTAAATGTCATTGAACAGTTAATAAAATATTTCTGTACGTACTTAAAGCTTTTATTTTAAAAAAATAGTTATATATGATGAATAAACGTTATCTCGGTTAATGAAGCGTCATATGGGGCAAAATTCCTCAACTGTCCATCAGGCTGAAAAAATGAAAGTTTTAGAATGAATTTTGTCTTTTACTATATTTATAAGTAGGACGCATAAAAGTTAATATATGAGTAGTACTTTTAAAAGGTTTTTTTACGGGCTGCAATATTATGATAAAAGTTTTTTTAAAAAATTAAAATTTGACCTTGAAATTCAAGGTCAAAGTCGTAATTTCAGTAAATCTCATAATCGATTTAGAAACATTTTTTTTACTTGTCTGAAACGAAAGATTAACTACTTTTTTATAAGATATGTGAAAATCAGAGTGGGACACTTTATAGATTTTGAGAAAATAAACATTTAATGTCTAAAAATCGATTAATCTGCTATTTTCTCAAAATCTATAAAGTGTCCCACTCTATTTTTCACATATATTATGAAAAAGTAGTTAAACTTTTGTTTCAGACAAGTAAAAAAAAATGTCAAGGTCGAATCATAATTTTTTCAAAAAACTTTTATTACATGCTTATAGCCCATTAAAAAACCTTTAGAAATCACTACTTATATATTCAGATTTATGCATCCTACTTATAAATATAATTAATTGAGAGAAATTAATATGGTAAATTTGTACATAATGACGAAATTTTGAAAATCTATAAGTACAAAAATATTTTATCAAATTCGATAATACTTGAGATTTAGACTTTCAATAACAATGACAACATTTTAGTAAAGTTTTGACCAAATTGAACAACTTTCTTTTTATCAGGACAGTTGAGGAATTTTGCCCCATATATATATATATATAACAATTGTTTTTTTACGTGAAGGTTTTAAGTGTGTACAGAAACATTTTAATAACTGTTCAATGACATTTACATTTTGATATCAGAAGTCTTTATACGAAGTGCTATCAAATTTCGCACAACTGCAAAAAACTCACACTCGTATTTTAGACATGTGGCATACCACAAACCAACTCGCTCGGTAAGTTAGGTAATTCTTATATCGACCGATGATAGCTGTCATATTAGATATTAATTGCCCTTACACGCCCATGTCTGTTTACATTATATAAAGAAACTTAATAATTAAATTAAGAAATAATCTAACATCAGTAACATTGAAAATAAACTTTAATAAATGAATTTATCGACATTGGAGTCAAATTTAGTGCTTACCCAGTGCAAACGTTAATATAGATCAAATATCCATATATATTTTAGAGAAACTAACTATCATCAGACGAATGAAAGAGATTTCATCTATAGAAGAATAGAAAACGGGAATGGAACATCACAAAAAGAGATTCCATCTATTCTTCTTTGCACCAAATTCCTTTGTACTTAATGTTAACACAAAGTAACTATATTGTGGTAACATGTTGCAATTTTTAAAACTCATACGCTATCATGATTTGAGGTTACCTGTCAAATAGAAAACATATGCATATCCCTCACAAATTCAGACATCAGTATAATTATATTCTCAATTAAATAAAATCGATGTAAACAATCAAGAAATATGTTTAATGTGATGACTTATAAAGTAACAAAACGAAAACATACCATGTATCAACAAAATTCACATGTTAGGAAAGTCGGTTATGTTTGATTATTTTGGCGGGCGGAACTACTGTTCGCTCGGTACGACTGAATACTTAAGTGGCGCTAACTGGAGGGCAGACACTGCTGCGCTCTCGAGCCGTATCTGCTTAACAGACTATGGCAGTTTCTGCCAACCGCAATTCGGCCGTGTTTGCTGAAAATTTCTTTCCGTGTACCTTAGTTCCCGAGTCGCCTTCCTCTGGATTAACGGCAAGGTTTACCGACTAAAACTCTAACCTCCCTTGGCCCTCCAGAATCCACGTGTGCAGTCTGCAGCAGAAAAGTGGCTCCGCTATCCATCTCCTCCGCTGCAGACTGCACCGGGCCATTTCGTTCGCAACTGCAACTGTAACCACTCCCTCTACCATTGGGTTAGTGGTTACAGGATCTCGTGTGACCTCAGTAGACGGAGAGATCCCAGCAGCACTGCTTTCTGCATTCGGCCTGCGATGGAACTTGCATGTTCTCGACAGGCCGGAATGCTTTTGATGTTTTGGAGGAAAGTTGGTCTCATTCCTCCCAGCACTCCAATTATCAGCACGACGAGCTTGATTTTGAACCCCCGATACAGCTTGCTAATCTCGAACAGGAGTTCCTGATATTTCATCCGTTTTTCGTCCTATTTGCTGACTATATTTGTTTCTGCTGGTGCTGAAAACTCGATGACGAAGATGGATTTGTCATCGAAGTCAGCAAGGACGATGTCAGGTTTATTGGCTGATATTTGCCTGCTCGTCGGGAATGAGTAATTCCAGTATATTCGGCACGACTCATTCCCGAGAACGGATTCAATATCAGTGGGGACGTACGGCAAAACTGGGGTTGCATCAATACCATAAGTGCTGCGAAGATGGTAATGCAGCACTCGAAGGGCCGCATTGTGACGTTCGATGTGTGCTGAAACTGCATACATTGGGCATGCTGCCAAAAGATGCATGAGTGTCTCAGCATGACATCTACACAATCTACAAAGCGTACTCTGTACCGCCTGGTGTAAGATGTTCTGGCGATACGCTAAGGTATTGATGACCCCATCCTGGCCCGCGAAGATAAAACCCTCGGTCTCGGATTTCAAGCCGGCTGATCTTAAGAAGAAGGTCATCTCTGCCGACAAGCCAAGTTGTTGGACATTTCGAAAGAATTGTCCATGCAACGGCTTGTCGACATGCCTTCCCTCCAACATACGGAGTTGTTCCTTCCGTATGTTTGCTCTGAGACGCACTGGGCACAGATTGATGACTGATTCAGACTCCTGTGCACCAATACGTCCCACGTTGAAAACCAGACCGAGGTTTCGCGCCGCTCGTTCCGCAGCGTTGTACAAAAAAGCCCCCTTCCCCTGAATTTCATGCTGATGTACTAGCATCATCAGGGGTGATTAATCCGTTCGATTAATCACGTCGCAAGCTGTTTCGAGGACCAATCGGTCATGCATACACTCCAGGCTTAAAAGGCCACGACATCCCATATTTCGGGGCAAATACAGTCGTTCCACGGAAGATCTTGGATGCAAACTGCGTTGCATACAAATCATCTTCCGTGTGCTTCGGTCAAGATCCCTTAGCTCGTCAACGTTCCACTTCAGTGCTCCAAAAGAATAGAGCACCGGTGATACGGCCAACATATTCGTGGCTGCTACCTTATTTCTCCCGGTCAATTCTGATGACCAGATCTGACGGAGAATGCGCCGGTATTTCTTAATGATGGTGGTTTTAGCAGCCTGCACATCCTGGACATGCCTTTGAGGTACGCCCAGGTATGTGTAGGCTTCTTCGGCGCTAAGGTGGTGGATGACATTTCCATTGACGAGCTCCATATCGTTGTTATGGGAGCCTGACCTTCCTCTGTGCAAATGAACGACTGCACACTTGTCCAATCCGAATTCCATGTCGATATCTCTCGAGTATGTGAGGGCGATGTTCAGAGATCGATGTAATTGATCTTCGCCTGATGCGTATAATTTAAGATCGTCCATATAGAAAAGATGGGTGATCTTATGTACACGTTCACCAGGCGGTCCACACATGTACCCTTGAGATTTCCGGAGAGCAACGGATAGAGGCAATAGTGAGATGCAGAAGAGCAGAGGACTCAGAGAATCTCCTTGATAGACACCTCTTTGGAATTGAACCAGTCTAGGCATGGTTCGACGCTTGCCCGATGTCATGACAAAGCGTGTTTTCCAAAGAGGCATCAGGTCTTCTACAATTCTCACTATGTTTGGGTGAACATGGAGGCGTTTGAGCAACAAGCTTAAAAGCTCGTGCGATGTTGAGTCATACGCCTTCATGTAATCCAGCCAGGCTATCGACAGGTTACGCTTGTACTGGACTGCGTCCTGACAAACACACCTGTCGATAAGCAAGTTGTCCTTGCAGCCGGATACACCCATTTTGCAGCCTCGTTGTTCTACTATCCGTTGCCACACCGGTTTCACGGATTTCTCAATACGTTCATTCAAGATGTTAGTGAACAATTTATATAACGTATTGAGATATGTGATCGGTCTATGGTTTCTCGGATCGGACAAGTCTCCCGATTTTGGGATCAGTGTCGTTCGGCCCTCCACCAGTCAGTGCGGAATGGGTTGGTCTCCATTTATGTAAAAGGTGAATATTCGGGCTAGGTGTTGATGGACAGAAGTGAACTTCTTCCACCAATAGTTGTTAATTCCACCCCAGCCCGGCGAGGAGAAATTCCTCGCTCCTGTGATGGCATTTTTCACCTCTAAAACACTGACGGGTGGGCAATCTTCACTTTGTTGTGTGACTTCGTCGCACAACTCGGTGAAGAATTCAATACCTGGAGTGTCTGCATTAAGCCTAGATGTTCTCTCGTAGATGCTCCCCCAGAATTCCTCAACTGCGGCCATCGACGGAAACTCGCTTGAGGCTGTGATACGATGTTTGAAGAGGTTGGAAGGATTCGTCCAAAATATTGCATTTTGTCGAATTCCATCCTCCCGTCTTTGCAGCCTCTTTTTGGCATCCGCCAAAACCCGAATTTTATCCGCCAAACGTTGCTTGATGTTGAGCAACTTCAGCTTGTTCAGTGTGTGATAGTACGTCCGCAGTTGTTGTGCGAACTTCTTGACTTTTGCCGTAAATGAAAGGCCAGATGTTAAATAGTCGATCACACACTGAACTCGGGAAGCGAGCTTCCGTGCCAGTCGAATCTTGCCGTTCAATTGAGACATGCGTTTTGTAATCTGCCGACTCCCCGATATCTGTGTCAGATTTCGCGGAGTCACCAGATCACTTGCAGCCTCGTAAACGGCACAATTGACTTGCCACAGGTCGCAGTCATCTGGAAGAGCATCCAGAAGTAGGCTATTTGCTCTGTCTAATTCTCGTTGTTTAGACAAAATTTTTGTTGTCAAATTTTGCCTAAACACGAGTGTCGTGCTTTCGTAATGTGGAGCATCTCTCCCAGCACCGCGTACGGGCTCAGTTGTTATTGCCCGCACATCCGGTACCGGGTGACAGCTGGGAACAACGAAACCCGTCCGCCTCAGATAGGCCACATAATCTCTCAGTTGTTGTTGAGAAAAGCGATCTGCCAGTTCGGGATGCATTACTGCAAACCGACTGTGCATTCGAGCCATGTAGCCTCTCTGTTGCGGACAGCTCTCCTCGTAGCAGCGCATTAGATCTTGCCTGAGATCCTCCGTCCACTGAAATCGTCCGTGGACATGAGCTGGTCGTCGTCCCGGGACATCTGTTTCGGCTCCTCCACCTCGGGACTGGGCTGCATCCCAAGCAGCCCGATGGTCCGGAGCCCTGCGCGTTGCATTGCTTGTAACCGCATATACAGGGAGTAGGGTGGTTAGCCCTACCCCCCGTTGTTATGCCTCTCTCGTTTGTCTCTTACCTCGCCATCCACTGGGGTTGGTTACCCAATCTCTGGCAAGGTTGCTAAGAGTCCAGGGCCCACCGGCTTTAATAAGCACACGTGGAGGTGAGAGTAGGCCATTTGGGAAGATAGGCTAAGATGCGGCTTTTTGCATAGCCTCATTGTGTTACGCGTCATTCCCTTTGGGCCCCTTATTATTATTATTATTATTATTATGTAATCAATATTATGTTAAAAAAACATTTGATTAAAGTAATGATAAAATCTCTTGTAAATGTCATTGAACAGTTAATAAAATATTTCTGTACGTACTTAAAGCTTTTATTTTAAAAAAATAGTTATATATGATGAATAAACGTTATCTCGGTTAATGAAGCGTCATATGGGGCAAAATTCCTCAACTGTCCATCAGGCTGAAAAAATGAAAGTTTTAGAATGAATTTTGTCTTTTACTATATTTATAAGTAGGACGCATAAAAGTTAATATATGAGTAGTACTTTTAAAAGGTTTTTTTACGGGCTGCAATATTATGATAAAAGTTTTTTTAAAAAATTAAAATTTGACCTTGAAATTCAAGGTCAAAGTCGTAATTTCAGTAAATCTCATAATCGATTTAGAAACATTTTTTTTACTTGTCTGAAACGAAAGATTAACTACTTTTTTATAAGATATGTGAAAATCAGAGTGGGACACTTTATAGATTTTGAGAAAATAAACATTTAATGTCTAAAAATCGATTAATCTGCTATTTTCTCAAAATCTATAAAGTGTCCCACTCTATTTTTCACATATATTATGAAAAAGTAGTTAAACTTTTGTTTCAGACAAGTAAAAAAAAATGTCAAGGTCGAATCATAATTTTTTCAAAAAACTTTTATTACATGCTTATAGCCCATTAAAAAACCTTTAGAAATCACTACTTATATATTCAGATTTATGCATCCTACTTATAAATATAATTAATTGAGAGAAATTAATATGGTAAATTTGTACATAATGACGAAATTTTGAAAATCTATAAGTACAAAAATATTTTATCAAATTCGATAATACTTGAGATTTAGACTTTCAATAACAATGACAACATTTTAGTAAAGTTTTGACCAAATTGAACAACTTTCTTTTTATCAGGACAGTTGAGGAATTTTGCCCCATATATATATATATATAACAATTGTTTTTTTACGTGAAGGTTTTAAGTGTGTACAGAAACATTTTAATAACTGTTCAATGACATTTACATTTTGATATCAGAAGTCTTTATACGAAGTGCTATCAAATTTCGCACAACTGCAAAAAACTCACACTCGTATTTTAGACATGTGGCATACCACAAACCAACTCGCTCGGTAAGTTAGGTAATTCTTATATCGACCGATGATAGCTGTCATATTAGATATTAATTGCCCTTACACGCCCATGTCTGTTTACATTATATAAAGAAACTTAATAATTAAATTAAGAAATAATCTAACATCAGTAACATTGAAAATAAACTTTAATAAATGAATTTATCGACATTGGAGTCAAATTTAGTGCTTACCCAGTGCAAACGTTAATATAGATCAAATATCCATATATATTTTAGAGAAACTAACTATCATCAGACGAATGAAAGAGATTTCATCTATAGAAGAATAGAAAACGGGAATGAAACATCACAAAAAGAGATTCCATCTATTCTTCTTTGCACCAAATTCCTTTGTACTTAATGTTAACACAAAGTAACTATATTGTGGTAACATGTTGCAATTTTTAAAACTCATACGCTATCATGATTTGAGGTTACCTGTCAAATGGAAAACATATGCATATCCCTCACAAATTCAGACATCAGTATAATTATATTCTCAATTAAATAAAATCGATGTAAACAATCAAGAAATATGTTTAATGTGATGACTTATAAAGTAACAAAACGAAAACATACCATGTATCAACAAAATTCACATGTTAGGAAAGTCGGTTATGTTTGATTATTTTGGCGGGCGGAACTACTGTTCGCTCGGTACGACTGAATACTTAAGTGGCGCTAACTGGAGGGCAGACACTGCTGCGCTCTCGAGCCGTATCTGCTTAACAGACTATGGCAGTTTCTGCCAACCGCAATTCGGCCGTGTTTGCTGAAAATTTCTTTCCGTGTACCTTAGTTCCCGAGTCGCCTTCCTCTGGATGTTCCACGGCCTCACTTTGTCCGCTACCTCCACCCCTTGTCGCAAAAAAAAGAGAAAACCACCACTTTGCATTTTCCCACTGCAGCACTGTCACGATCGGTCCTGGCTCGGACCGTACACGAGCGCATACTGACTTTTTGGCGGAACTGAGGTAAACAAGCTCGCTAGATGGTCCCCACTTTCCTCAGTATCCGCCCATAATTTCAAATTTTCCAATTTGGTCAATGTTTATTTTCCATATATTACATGCGATAGTACTGTCTTTGTTACTTTAATAGTCCTATCGCATAACTACTTCGCTTGCTTTGTTGTCTTCGTTGTGTCTTTGTCTAGTGCGTTGCACGCTTATACCTCTTTCTTTCGCACATTCAGAAGTCGACGACCGACGATGTAAACATTTCGGCGCGTTGTTGATCGCCGGACTGTGACCCGCTAATCGTTCGGACTACTCTTTCTGTCTACCGTAGTAGCTGACGCGCTCTCTCTCCCTTACTCTCATTGTCGCAATTTTAAATTGTATTTCTGCTACGGCTTTAATATTTAATTTAATTTTTCAAATTTTGTTAGTATACTCCTTATTATTTTGTTTTGGATTCTTAATTACTATTTTTATATAATACGCTTAATTTGTCCCTTTTTTTTTGTTATTTATTTCACCTCTTGTGACTACGTCACAACTGCTTTATACATGCGCGATATGTTTAAATCGTTCGAGTGCATGGAAGACGATAGTTTAACTGAAGATATTCCAGGCTTCTGCGCTATGCAACCTGTTCCTTATCTTGATCGTTTCGACACGATTCTTACCATGTTTTATGGCTTTGGATTTGTACGGAGAGCAGAGAAAAACTTTGCCGAGTGGCATCTTCGGAAAGTTTTTTGAAAATTCATAAACACATTTCTATCAAAAAGTCATATTGAACGCCACACTCGAATGAGAAAGACATGCCCCTTCAGCCGACGTTACTGACAATACAAAAAGCTGCATGGATCTTGACATTCTTATCACTAATCGCGGAGTTTATATTCAGTTATTGGAAAATTGTTTGTCGTTTAGCAAATAAAGCAATAGGCTATCCCTCGAAATACTTTTATCTTTTATTGAAACGAATTGAAAATAGATGCTGCTCGCGTTAGTGTTCTACTGATTATTTGCAGAAGAATATTACTTCGGCCCAGACTAAGTCTATACGAAGTATTGAATTTGGTCACTTCGGGCATAAAAATAACCCTATAGTTTTTCATCAAATGTCGACGTTTCAGACCCTGAGGAATCCAAAGCAACAATAAAAAAATTTGTGTCCGTGATCTTGTACGTACGTACGTCCGTACGTCCGTACGTCCCGTTTTTTTGTCTCGCGATAACTCGCGAACGGATAAGCGAATCGACATAAATTTTTTTTAAATACGCGTCTTGGCATAACTTAAATCTGATTAGATTTTGGCGCAGATCCATCCGTCCATTACTAAAAAAAATTAGCCCCAATTAAGTTACTTCGTAGTTTTTTACATTTTTTTTTAAAAATACATAATGGATTTGGCAGTACGCAGAAGGAGCTGCCGCTTGCAGGGCAACGGACCACCCACGTTCGCCATAATTCTGGCAAGCGACGTGGTGACCTTTACCGTCCTGTCCGCCATTCGCTGAATGTGCGGCCAGAAAGTAAGCCTGGTGTCAAGACTCACCCCTGGATATTTTATTACTGGTTTGGTCTGGAACGTCTCATTTCCCAGTCTGCGATCTATAATATAACACCCAGGAATGAATACGCAGCATTACCTGGTTGAGCCGAGCTTGAACAGTCGCGGCATCTCTAGCTATAACGACTCCCGCAACATAGTCGGCATATCCAACCAGGAAAGCGCTCTCAGACATATCCAATCTTAGGATTTCATCGTGGAAGGCATTCCAGACGTCGGGTCCCAAGATGGAGCCCTGGGCTGCCCCTGCCGTCATCTCTCTCCGAACCAAGTTATCCGATGTTTCGTATAAGATGAAGCGGATCCTCAAGTAATCCTCCATGATGTTTTGGAGGTACTCGTTTAATTTAAAGTCACGCCGAAACGCGTCCAGTGCTTTCCCCCCAGTTTACCGACTTGAAAGCATTCTTCACATCTAGTGAGACGAGTAGACATAGGGGGCGGCAATAGTGATTTCCCCGTTCTGTACCTCGTGCAGCCAGCACAACCTCCTGAATCGCCTGGACCGTCGACCTGCTGGTCGTATTGACGGTCGGCAAGATCCCCAGCTGGCTGTACCGCCTCATGTAGGCGACGTCTGATCATTTTTTTCAGGAGTTGGCCAGAGGTGTCCAACATGTATAGAGTTCGATGCGATGACGCTGCCTCTACTGGTCCTTTGCCCTTGCTTATGAGGATGAGCTTTCCACTTTCCAGCGGGAATAGAAAGTACCCGCCCTCAGACAGGTGTTTATCAAACAAGGGCTGTAGCTGCTTTTCAACTACAGCCTTAAACACCTCTGCTGGAATTCCATCCGGAACTGGCGCTTTTTTTTCGCAGCGAGGCTGCTGCCTGCTGTAGTTCCCTTAGTGTAAATGGGGGAGTTACCAGTGGGTCTGTGGAGGCCGGGCGATCCGGTCTTTCTCGGATGGGTGGGGAATAGGGACTCTACAATGTTGTGTAGAATATGTGGGTCAGTGGGGGCGCTTGGCTTGAATGCCCTCACTTTCTGTATAACAATTTTATACCCTAGACCCCAAGGATTGTTATTCAAATCTTTGCTCAGCTCCTTCCAGCATCGGCGTTGACTGGACGTGATTGCTTGGCGGAGTTCTCTCTTTTTTAGAGATAAACGCCAAGTAGTAGTAGTAGTAGTAGTAGTAGAAGTGGTAGTAGTAGTAGTAGTAGTAGTAGTAGTGGTAGTGGTAGTGGTAGTGGTAGTGGTTTTTTTTAAGGTGGTCAAAAAACAGGAGAATCTGCGAACAGACCATCAGCGGGGACCCTCTTAACAAGGGATAACCGCGGCTAAGCTGGTGCCCCACCGGTGAGACGGGTTCCACTGACGGGGTCAGGACGGGGTGGGAAAGGCTAAACCATTCGCAACCAGTCCATCGACCGCAGGGGGACCGTCTAAACCTACTCTCCCCTGGTCATGGGTTGCGGGAGAAAATATACCAGCAAGACATGAACAGGAATGAGTAATTTCCACCACAGCCTGGCTTTTTCCACCCCGGAACCGCTCTCGCATTACTTCGGGGCGGGGCCTCGTTTCTATGCCATCAGCGGCACCATCTTTATTCCGATTTTCTACTAGCGCGATCAGCGGAGTAGACTGCGCCATTTGCAGAGATCAATGTTTGTCTTCTCCAGTTCACCTTGGGTGCCTCCAAGCCTCGTTGTTAATGAGGTTCCTCTGTTTTTTTTTCCTGCAGGATGCCCCTTGCTAAGCCAGCAATGGCGTCCCAGTTGTCTTGACTTTCCAAGATCGCTTCTCCTATATTCTCCGGCGTAATTATTCTTTTCACTGTCGCCTCGAGCTGCTCTTTGTATTCTCTCCACCGTTTGCAGGCAAAAAACGTGTGATGAGCGCTGTCCTCTTCATCCGGGCAGTAGTTACATACTGGGCTCTTCTTCCTGCCTCTGACATACAGGTATTTATTGAAGAAGCCATGCCCTGTAAGAAGCTGCGAAAGGTAGAAGTCTGACTCGCCGTGCTTCTTCAAATACCACCTATTGACATCGGGAATGATCTTATGGGTCCATTTAGCCGTGTCCTGTTTCCAACTCCAGCGCCTTTGCCATTCGCGAATTGTTGTTTTCCTCTCCTCTACTTTCACCTTCTCCTTATCCTTTTCCAGTCTTCGCGCGTAAATCCTATTTCGTTCCTCAGCTGGTAAGTCCACTGGAGGTATACCTGCTACTACCAATGCGGCGTCTTCAGAGACTGTGCGGTATGCACAGATTATGCGCAAAGCCGCGTTTCTTTGCACAGTCCCCATCGCTTCCGATATGTCTCCACTTTCATGGCCTCCAACCAGACTTTCGCACCGTACAACATAATGGAGTGTGCTACTTCCATCATAACACGTCTTTTTGCTTGTCGTGGGCCCGCGATGTTAGGCATAAGTCTAGACAGGTTTGCGACTAACTCCGCGGCCTTTTCCGCTGCCTTCTTTATATGGGTGCCGAATTTTAATTTTGCGTCAATGGTGACACCTAGATATTTGGCGGTATCGGAAGATTTTAGGGTCACGCCATCCATCTCGACTGTGAGTGGTCCCGCTAGGGTTTTTTGTCTGGTCATGATGACCATCTCGGTCTTGTGTACTGCTAATTTCAGTCCATGGTCATGCAGCCAGCCCTTCACCTGTCTTATCACTAACGGTACTCTTCTACCTGCCTGTTCGATGTTTTTCACCAATATCAGGGCTGCAACGTCGTCAGCGAAACCTATCAGTTTCGCCCACTCCGGTAATTCTAAACGAAGGAGTCCATCGTACAGCATGTTCCACAGGTAACTCTCTATCTTGTAGGTAGTTGTCAATCACCTTTCGGAGGTACGGTGGTACCTTGAAGTGACTCAGTGCTTCTGTGATATCGCTCCATCGTGCCGAATTGAAGGCGTTTGTTACATTTAGTGTGACAAGCACGCAGGCCTGCCTGAATCTGTGATTGCCTTGCCAGGCTTTGACTGCTACGTCTACCACGGTTTTGACTGCCCTGATTGTAGAGTGGTTTTTTCGGAACCCATGTTGATTGGCCGAAAGACCCCCTGCCTGTTCAATAGCGTCCCGGAGCCGACGGCGCAGAAGCCTTTCGTAAAGTTTTCCCGCCTCGTCCAGCATGCATAGCGGTCTGTAAGAAGCCAAGCCGCTTTGCTGTGCTCCTCCCTTTTTCAGGAGTACTAGAGCTTGCCTCTTCCATCTTTTGCAGAACGTTCCGGCCGCAAGGCAGCTGTTATACATTCCTAATAGGATGCTGGGCTGAGTCCTGGCTATCTCTTTGATCACTTCTCCGGGGATTCCATCGGGTCCTGGTGCTTTCCTATTCCCAACGCTCATTGCTGCTGTCTGTAGTTCATCCACTGTAAATGGGGGTATCGTCTCACTTACAGTGATATCTTCATATCTTCTTGGTTGGTGATCAGGGAAAAGTGCGTCAATAATTCCTGACATGGTTTCTTCGTCGTGTAGTCCCGTTGGAGACTGCTTACCTAGTTTACGTAAGACAATCTTGAAGCCTAGACCCCACATATCGACATTGACCTCGTTGCAGATAGTCTTCCAGCATCTTTGCTTACTCGATTTGATGGCCTTTGTTAATTGTTTTTTAGCCTCCCGGTATCGGGCAGCGTCTGCTGTTTGCCGGACGTCTCCCTTTTGTTTATGCCTCTGGGCGATTCGTCTCAGGATTAATGTCGTCCTGCGCAGGGCAGAGATCTCATCTGTCCACCAGTACGTCGGTGCTCGATTCCGATTTTTAGAGTTTCTCGGCATTGCGGTTTCACATGCCTTTGCTATGCGGGACATGATATTTTCTATATGGTGTTCCGCATCTTGAATGGACGTTCTTACTGGGTGCATCCCTTTTCGGTAATGGTTTGGTTCTCTTAGAGCAATCGCCAGTTTCTCTTTGTCGAGCTTGGCTACGTTCCATTTTTTACAGATTGGATGTTTCAAATCCCCTCTGTTGGATGTAGGGTTCGCCTCCACCGTATACCGGATATATTGGTGATCGCTTTCAATGAATGATTCAAGAACCTGCCACTCCCTTGTCTTCGCTGCTAGCCTGTGCGTTGCAAGGGTAATGTCAGGTATCGTTTGACTGTATCCACTGCGTCTGAACGTAGTCACCCTACCTGTATTCAGAACCACTAGATCGAGACTCGCTGCCAGCTCGACTACTGCGGCTCCTCTTGGGCAAGTCCGGTTCATACCCCATTCCACTGATTTTGCGTTGAAGTCACCACCAACCAAGATTTCGCCTTCCCTATCCCGGATGAAGTCCTCAAGTATTTGGAGCTTGCGTTTGAACCCATGCCTTGGTTCGGCGAGAGGTATACGCTTACAAACGTGCCTTGGCTGCTTCTAACCCACACAAAGCCTTCTTCTTGTCCCACGGCCATTATTGGGAATTTGGACACGTCACGCACCCATATTGCTGCGGTGCCGGGTATATCAGCATATCAACCCTGTCTATCTATCTCTGCGTATTGTTCAGAAATGATGGCAAGATCGACTGAGAGTTCAATCACCGCTTGAGTGAGTAGCTCATGTGCCAGTCTTCCTCTTCCTAGGTTGCATTGTAATATTGTCGCCATTATCGTGCTCTCCGCAGTGCCTCCATGTATACCGCGCAGCGCCTTGATCCTGCGTAATGATCTTTATCTCTCCCATCGTTCAGTTCTGCACACAGGTAGCAGTCTGGTGCACTCGTACATACCACGGCTTTGTGTCCAGCTTTGGCGCACTTCCAGCAGAATTTACTTCTGTCGGTTGCCTTGCAGTACGCTGCTCGGTGGCCGTAGCCTTGACATTTGTAGCATCTTTCGACCTGAACTTTCTTTCTCACCCTACAGCTTATCCAGCCAACTTTTAAGTGACCCATATTCACTAGTTTCACCGCCACAGTCTCTTCCATTTCCACAAAGGCTAGCTTGTTTCCTCTGCTATTAACTTTGGATAGGCCCACCTTCATGGTGGCGGTAGCTTCTTCCCCGAGTGCGTTTCTCAATGCCTCTATCACCTCTTCAGTTTCGGTGATGGCGTCAAGGTCTCGTAATTCTACTTGCGCCATATGGGTCAGCTGTGCAACAGTCCCCGTATCCCGAACTGCTTCTTTTAGCGTCGTTCCAAAAGCAGCCTTGTTTTTGTTATTCCTACCCAGTTCAAGTAATACGTCCCCTGATCTTGTCTCGCGGACTGATGTTACGTCTATTCCAAACTGTTCCGGCTTGACCTCCGTTCTAACTGTTTTAAGGACGTCTACATACTTACTCCCTGGTGCGAGGCGTATAATTACTGCCTCGGGACGCGCCTTTATGGGCAGTCTTACCTTCTCATTTCCTTGGATCTCTTTTACTAGGTTCCGGATGATATTATCCGGCGTGAATTGTCCAATCTCTTCTTCTAGGCCACACCTGGCGTCCCTCCACTGCTCACATTCAAAGAACGTGTGGAGGGCATCGTCGCGGATGCAGCCGCAGTACACACAGCCTGGGTCCGCTACCTTTCCCATTTTGTGAAGGTAGGAGCGGAACAGGCCGTGTCCTGTCTGGAACTGCGTCAAGTAATAACTTACCTCGCCCAACTGGCGATCGATCTTGTTTCCTGGGTCCAGAGATCCTGCCAGGCTTCCATGATCCTTCTTCTGGCAGTCTCTCTGGCGCAGGACAACCCCATTGTCCTGTGGACACTGATTTGTTCTGGTGGACGAACATTCGCTCCTGGGCGAGAAAGTGGATGGGAATGACACCAGCCACCACCATCGCTGCGGGTTCCGAGACCGTGCGATAGGAGCAGGCACTTCGGAAGGCCCCCCGTCGCTGAACAGCGGCCAGTCGTTTGCAGTACATTTCGTACCGCAGCGAGTCGGCCTAGACCTCCGCTCCATACAGCATAATGGAATCGGCGGTACGCAAGAGCAGCCACCGCTTGCATGGCAACGGACCACCCACGTTTGCCATAATTCTGGCAAGCGACCGCGACGTGGCGACCTTTGCTGCCCTGTCCGCCATTCGCTGTATGTGCGGCCAGAAAGTGAGCCGGGTATCGAGACTCACCCCCAGGTATTTAATGACTCGTTTAGTCTGGACCATCTCGCTCCCCACCCTGAGATCAATGATGGTGGGGATCCTCCTCTTAGTTAGGAAGACGGTCTCGGTCTTAGCTAATGCCAATTCCAGCCCATGCTCGCCCATCCAGGAGCGAATACGCAGCATTACCTGGTTGAGCCGAGTCTGAACAGTCGCGGCGTCTCTAGCTACAATGACTGCCGCAACATCGTCGGCGTATCCAACCAGGAATGCACCCTCGGGCATTTCCAATCTCAGGATCCCGTCGTAGAAGACATTCCACACGTCGGGACCCAGGATAGAGCCTTGGGCTGCCCCTGCCGTCATTTCTCTCCGGACCAAGCCATTCGATGTTTCGAATTCGATGAAGCGGGACCTCAAGTATTCCTCCATGATGTTCTGGAGGTACTCGGGTAATTTAAAGTCCCGCCTCAAAGCGTCCAGTGCTTTCTCCCAGCTGACCGAGTTGAAAGCGTTTTTAACGTCTAGGGTTATCAGGAGGCAAACGGGGCGAGAAGGGTAACTTCCCCGTTCCGTGCCCCGTGCGGCCAGTACAACCTCCTGGATCGCTTGGATCGTCGACCTGCCTGGCCGGAAGCCATATTGGCAATCAGCCAGATCGCCTGCTGACTGTATAGCCTCGTGCAGGCGACGTCGGAGCATTTTCTCCAGGAGTTTACCGGCGGTGTCTAGCATGCACAGGGGTCGGTGAGATGATGCTGCCTCTACTGGTCCCTTGCCCTTGCTTATGAGGACGAGCTTTCCCACTTTCCAGCGGGAGCAAAATGTGCCCGCCCTCAGACAGGAGTTATACATGTCAAGCAAGGGCTGCGGCTGCCTTTCAACTGCGGCCTTTAACACCTCTGCTGGGAATCCAGCAGCCTGCTGTAGCTCCTGAAGTGTGAAGGGGGGAGCTACAGGCGGGTCCGTGGTAGCCGGGCGTTCCGGTCTCTTCGGATGGGTGGGGAATAGGGTATCTACGATGTTTTGTAGAGTCGATGCATCGGTAGGAGCTCCTGGCTTGAACGCCCCCACCTTCTGCATGACAATTTTGTATCCTAAACCCCACAGATCGTTGTTCAGATCATCACCTAGCTTCTTCCAGCATCGGCGTTGACTGGACGTGATGGCTTGGCGGAGTTCCTTTTTCTTCCGTATATAGACGGCAGATTTTTGGGCTGCGTTACGGGGATCGCGTTTGTGAGCCCTAGTGACTGCCCTTCGATGTTTAAGGCACTCACGTCTGAGCGACGCAATCTCCGTCGTCCGCCAGTACACAGGACGGCGATCCCGCGGACGTGGTTTCTTCGGCACCGCTTCCTTACAGGCCTGTTGTAGAAGGCGCATGGTTGCTCGCGCTCGAGCCTCCGCTTGTATGCGGGCATCTAGGCCGTGAGGAATATCATCGAGGGAGACTTTTCCTCTTGCTATGGCCAGAGACAGCTTCTCGACATCCATTTTGGCGATGTTCCACCGGGGGTGGGGTGGGGGGAACTCGCGCGGGTCGTTGTTGGTGATCATGGTGGTGATTGGCTGGCACATCTCCTTTAAATGTAAATGAGATGTATTGGTGATCGCTTCCGGTGTAGTCAGCGATCACATGCCAGCCTTCAACCCACGCTGCCAGGCTTTCGGAGGCAAAGGAGACATTGATGATGGTCTCCCTATACCCTGGTCTCCGAAACGTTGATATGGTACCGGTGTTAAGTACCATCAACCCCAGTCTGGAGACCATATCCATGACTCTTCCTCCTCGTGAGTCAGGGTTGGGCTCCTCCCATTCGAGGGCTTTGGCGTTGAGATCTCCGGCCACTACAATCTCTCCCTTAATGCTCCGAACCTTGTCTTCCAGGTCATCCAGTTTGGCCTGGAAGTCGTCGATCCTCTCGTTTGGGGTGAAGTAGCAGCTAATGAAGGTCATGTCGCTGCTCCTCACCCAGACGTAGCCCCTGCTGGAGCCACAGTCTGTAACGAGGATCCGACGAAGGTCCGGAATCCATATGGCGGCGGTGCCGAGTTTGTCCGCAAACCAGCCTGGCCCGTCTCTGTCGCGGTGTTGTTCACTTATAAGGACAAGATCTACGTCCTTTTCGCGGCAGATCTGAGCCAGGAGATTTTGGGCCGTACTGCTTCTATTTAGGTTGCCCTGCAGAACGCAGGGCATCTTGTTTCTTCTTATTAGATCCGGACAGGGCCTCCTTGAACACATTGCAGCGGGCAGATCCTGCGATGTGAGCTCGCATACTGGATCTTGCCCCCTGCTCGGCGCAGAGAAAGCACTGTGGCTTAGCAGTGCAGGTCGATGCCTTGTAACCCTCTGTGCCGCATCGGCAACAGGTGTTCTTCCTGTCGGGTCCCCTACATTCGGTGCCTTTATGTCCAAAGCCAAGGCACCGATAGCATCTCATCGCCACTTGCCGTCGACGGATGCGGCAGTTGACCCACCCTATCCGGATATGGGCTGATTGGAGCAGCTTCTCGGCAGCGTCTTCGTCTGTCTCGACGAATACGAGTCGTTGCTCGGACCTATTTGGTCTCGTCAGCCCAATACGCAGATGCCCCGCGTACTCTCCCAGGCGGGCTCGAAGGGCCTCTTCCACCTCTTTTTCTGTGGTGAGGGAATCTGCGTCCCTTATCTCGATGCTAGCTCTCGGGACCAGCTCTCGGACGCTGCACTCCCCCCTTGTTGCTGTTTGCAACTGTTGGGAGAGGCCCTTCCTCCCCGCTGCTGAAGTATTTTTCAGCTCGATGAGGACCTCGCCCGTTCTTGTACGGCCGCGGCGTACCGCCCTGATTTCTGCACCGTAGCAACTCGGGTCGACCTGTTGCCGTACGATGCTGAGCACGTCCGCGTAGGTCTTCCCTTCGTTCGGCTTCAGGGCGATAGCTTCGGGTTTGGTCCTCACCTTCTTCTTCTTTTTCTTCTTCGTCGTCTTCTTCCTCTCCGTCTGCTTTCCTTCCCCGGTCGTGGGTGCGTCTTTAGGGGGATTTGGATCAGCCAATCGTGGTTCTTCACGTTTTTTCTTCAGCCCGGACCTTCTTCTTGGGACTTCCGTCCAACCATCAGAGGCTGGCGGAGTCTTGTTCCGCAGCCTCGATCTTTTGGCCGCGGTCAGGTCGGCAGCTGGAGGGCTGGAGGCCCCTCTCTTCCTCACGTGGGTGTTTATGGCTGATCCAGGAGCCTGATAATCGCCCGTACTTTTTAAGTTTAGGAGGCTCCAGAAAGTCTGCGAGCTTCCCTCCAGTTGTTTTTCGAGGCCTTCTAAAGCCGCCTCGAGTTGGGGGAGGCCCCCCTTAACCTCTTTGCTGGTGTTAGTTTGCCTTCCCGCAACCGCGGACACCTTGGTCACGATGCAGCGCATCTCTTGCAGGTAGCGCGGTACCTCTTTGTCGGCTTCCTTCCAATTCGTGTGGAAGGGCGTCAAATGCGCGTCTCTGAACTGGACCGGAGACGCATCTTGCGCTTCGTTGAGGTTGCTGTTTCCATTCAACGAAAGCTGCTGCATTACCGCTTGCATTCATGGTAGGTCACATTCAGTGACAGCGGTCTGTAGCCTATGATGGGCCCCAGACAGCATAACCCGTTCTCGCTGGGCTTGTAGGAACGCCTCTCGCGCCTTCTCCAGGCCAGTCCTGATTTCGAGAAACATGTTCTTTTTCCCGCAATAATATTTTTCCATGCCTGATAGTGCTATGCCGAGCTCTTCCATATGTTTCCCATGTTGTTCTTCGTAGATCACGTATCTCTCCGCTAGGGCTTTCCTGTCCTCAGCACTCATGGGTGCAGTCGGGATGCTTCCGTTTTCCGCTCCCTTTTTCTCTACGCTTGTAGCCATATATGCCGTGGAGGCCAAGTCGACCACCTCCACGTCATTGCGGTCGCCGGATATCGACGCCCGGGAGCCCGCTATCTCACTTCCCGTCGGCGCCGGTACTGGGGTGTACCTCCCCTGCACCGTAAACGTTTCTGTTGGTCTTGAATTTTTGCATGGGTGGTTTATATTCGGGGTGCCGTCCCCTAGGTTGTTTTATCGTGGTAGCCTTCCACTATCTGGTTTTGGTCCGCCCCGGGTATTTTATTTCTCCGGTACCCTCCAAATCTGGTCATCATTGGACTCTTTAACTCGAGCCATTTTATATATTTGACGATAGTGAGTGCATGCCAAAATTGAAGAAGATGCGTTGCTGTCAATTTAAGGAAATCAAAAGAAAACAAATGCGTAAGCATTCGTAATTTAAATACAAAAGAGAGACGTTAATGTATCAAAAACAATGTGGCGCAGCCGCGAAATCAACAGCTTGCCGAATTGCGGGAGAAGGGACACTGGGCGTGATGAACACCAGGTGCGATGCGTGCCCGAGACTCCTGAGTAGGAGAGGAGAGGCAAGGAAGGGGCCGAACCATGGTAACGAGACAGAGGAAAAGTTTACGTGATGGGAGCCTCTAGCGTGACGTCACGTCGTGACTGGACCACTGATCTCTATTATGCACTGGATGGTATACGTGGTATCTAAAGCATTATAACTTTGTGTTATTCTACCAGTATGGCAAAACCGAAGTATTTTCGTGGTTAACCAATCAGCGATCTGAAACTAAAAGTAGGAGGAGCTTGCTACAATGAACTCCTGAATGTATTTAATTGTGATTGGATGTTCGCGAAGTTTCACCGCGTCACAGATTTTGACTCTCGTATCCTATCCAGTGTATATAATAGAGATCAGTTGACTGGACACGTATGTGGATCTCGTCGATGAAGCCGAATGGCTCCGACGAATGCCAAATAGGCCGAAGATGCCAAATTTAAAAATGCACGCTTTTTATGCACTTCGATTGCTACACTTGTGCACTTGGATAATCCTGGCAGGATCATCAATATGTTGCTTTACGTAGTTGCCCAAAATCACGATGCGATAACACGGTTGTACTGTCTTTGCGTTTCAGGGTCCAAATGAGGAGTGAAGGAAATCCAGTGCATAAACTGTGAGTTGGATTACAATATTGCACTATTTATTTTAAATCCAATTACATTTAACTAAAATTAATGTCAATATTCCACGGCGCGGAGTTCTAGAACACGATTTCCGTTGACCGGCACGTGTGAATAGAAAATTGATCTATTTGCGTGAAAACTCCGTTTACCTGTCTATAAATACGAACGAGTGTATTTCACAAACATTCGACACGCGATTCCCTCTACAATTTGAGTCGATGCAGCGATGCGAACTCGATTCGTGACGAAATGTGCGGATATCAGAAACAGCGATCTAATAGCAGCGCAGACCACGTTGGTTCTAGACCGGTTCATCTTTTCCGGAAATATGCGATGGAATTTACGGAAATCTGCGCGGACCCATGTTCCAAATGTACAATACTAGACCGCGAAAAAGCTTCATTCCATTTTAATAATATATACGCGAACAGTGTCCGTGATCTTGTACGTACGTACGTCCGTACGTCCCGTTTTTTTGTCTCGCGATAACTCGCGAACGGATAAGCGTATTGACATATATTTTGTTTTAAAAAACGCGTCTTGGCATAACTTAGATCTGATTAGATTTTGGGGCAGATCCACCCGTCCATTACTAAAAAAAATTAGCCCCAATTAAGTTTCTTTGTAGTTTTTTGCATTTATTTTGAAACATACAAATTTTATTAAAAAATATTTCAAACAAAAAAGATAGAGAATGAAATTCTCTACAAAAAAGGTTATTTGCATTTTCTTCCTAAAGTCAACGATAATGCCATAAAAACTGATTTAAAATGTTTATGACTATTGTCTGAAAAAGTATTGAATTTGGTTATCGCGGCAAAAAAATTACCCTATTGTTTTTCATCAAATTTCGACGTATGGACCCCCCACCCCCCAGGAATAGTCTTCGCCAGCCCGTCGGACGCAGAGATCACCTACGGGCCCATAAGTATATTTATGCCCTTGATACGAAAATAACTATTTCGATATATCTAAAAGATATCCGTCAGAGATCTTATCGACACTTTCAAGATATCTTTGACGAATTATATGTATATACATATATAAAATCATAATAATACAGACAGTAATTAGTAAAACCTAGTAAACATATGGTATATATTGAATAGTTTATTGAAATACAAGTGCATAAAGTGTTTTACAATTATTATTTATAAATATTTCTGCTGGTCTTTCGTCGGGGTGGAAGTTTTGCAAAAGCTCATTTTCAATTTTACGTCGACCCAGGCCATAGGTCATAGTTGTAAATCATTTTCAATTTTCATACATATAAGAAACGCTATATTGTTGTAACATGTCTATCGAAGCCACTTAGACCTAAATATGATTGGACCCCGAAATATCGATATAATTTTATAATATAATTGAAAGCTATTAGTAAACGAACGAGTATTAAGGAATAGCCGACACTCCACTGGGTCGAACTTTCTGAGCGAGCGAAGCGAGCAAGGAACCACGCCAACACTATTTCCTTTTGAATTTTATTTCGATCCAACCTTCATTGTTATCCTTCTGCTTGAGTAGAAGTCCCCACAAATTTAAGAACTCCCCCCACAGAACAAAATATAATTGAAAAAATATAATCGTTTTATATAAGATTTTGCCGTGTGAATATAATTTAATTGGGTCTTGCGGTCCATCCAGACTTTTCGACGTTATCTCATGGTAACTTTAACGGTACAATAAGTGTTGAAAAAAGGTTTCCATCCCCGGCCGTAACACATAGATCGCCTATGATAAGAAACACGAATAATATCAACCTGTTCTGAAAAAGAAAGTCATGCAAGGTCAAATGTCCAATGAAAATAACGTACGAGCAATCCCATTTTCTAACAATGAATAATATATTAAAGGTCCATTAAACTAATCTTTGATCTATTCTAGTTAATTCCTATACGAAATAACGCGGAGTATTATCACTTGTGCGAAAAAAGAAATGTACTAGTTTTTTTACAATGCATTTCGTCAAAATAATTCATATTAGTATTTTGCCACTGATTGTGGCCTCATTTGTTCCGTCGTTAGAAGTACATCGAAATTGTTTGACTTCCTTGCAAAATTATATTTCAGCTGAAATTAAACCTTATCAAATACTTCTAATAGTAGAAAAAAAACCAATTTAATTTTCCAGCACTATTTACAGAAATAAATTCTGTGATGATGGAAAACTAACCATCAACAATCATTTCTTTTACATCGAAATTGACAGTACCGAAGAAAATACGAATCAAGATTCCTCCACATAATAAATACGAACTTTATATATTCTATTCATTTTCTACATGTTCAACGCAATTGGAAAATATAACAAATTGCTTAGGCAATTATTTTACAGCAGTGAGGGAATTTTTAGCATTGATGCGGGAACAAGTTGGTAAAAAACATCGCCGGTTCTATCCAAAGATACTTGTTATTATATCGACACCTAAAATTCGTCGTTTTGATGACTATTTGAAAAGATGTTGGAAAGACCGCCTTTCTGACGTAACAATTCTGGCATTTACATTTGATAAAACAAGTCAGGATTCAAATGTGACATCAAAGGCGGTGGTACATCAGGTAAATTTATTTACTTCGGACTACTTGAAGCAACATTGCTCTTCGCAAATCGACTGGTTTCCTAATAAATTTAAAAATTTTCGCGGGTACAAATTGCGGGTTTCGGTAAATGTTGATGACTTTTACACAGAACACCGGTTTAACCTTAGTCTTAACGACGAAGGTAAGGTAAAAGGTACACGTGGAATAGACGCAGAAATTATGCAATATTTTATTGGCCAATAAAGACAATTTATTATTATTATTATTATTATTTCGCTCATTCTATGAATTTTACCATGAAATTTATCTTATATACTGATGAAAGTTCGTTCCATCGATCATACGTTCGATACCCGGCGAATGAGTACTGCGCATATGCGCTATCTGAAGATAGATCGGACTTTGTAGGAATTGAAAGAGAAACATCTGGAGATGCAAAAATCTGTACATATCCTAAAAATAAGGGCTGGTGTTTTGCAGTACCTGTACTTTTTGTCCAGGAAAAATATAAGCCACAAAATAATTGGCCAATATTGGTTTCCAGTGCAATTTTGGTATTCATTTCTTGGTTTACTTCAGTTCGCTTGAAATGCTATATTGGACACTGGTCGTTAATGGATATGTTTGATGCAGTTATGGGCATTCCAATACAGATTCGACCAAAAGGTCAAGTAGGGATAATTTTCTTTATTTCGATTCAACTGTCGGCTTTTATATATAAAACGGACATAATTGGTGGAGTTTTGGTGGCTGGAATACATGAAGTAAAAGAGATTAGACCTAAATCTATTCAGGACCTTATTGATCTAAATATACCATTTTTGAAAGAGCATGGTGACTATTTGCAACAGGATAATAAAAATGTGAAGTTGTTGATGCGGAAATCTGTTGAGGTTGAAAACTACAGACAGGAACTTATAGATTTGGTTTGGCACCGTAATCTCAGTATTGCATATAAAAGAGCCACTGCCTTATACATGCGTGATATGTTTAAATCGTTCGAGTGCATGGAAGATGATAGTTTAACCATAGATACTCCAGGCTACTGCGCTACGCAACCTGTTTCTTATCTTGATCGTTTCGACGCGATTCTTAGCAGGTTTTATGGTTTTGGATTTGTACAGAGAGCAGGGAAAATTTTGCAGAGTGGCATCTTCGGGCAGTTTTAAGAAGATTCGTAAACACATTTCTGTCAAAAGGTCAAACTGAACGTCACACTCGAAACGAGAAAGACATGCCACTACTACCGACGTTACTGACAATACAAAAAGCTGCATGGATCGTGACATTCTTATCACTAATCGCGGAGTTTCTATTCAATTATAGGAAAGTTGTTTCTCGTTTAGTAAATAAAGTAATAGGATATCCCTTCCAACACGTTTATGGAAACGAATTGGAAATAAACGCTGCTCGCGTTAGTGT
Organism: Trichopria drosophilae; assembly: GCA_030407085.1. Lineage (NCBI taxonomy): Eukaryota > Metazoa > Arthropoda > Insecta > Hymenoptera > Diapriidae > Trichopria > Trichopria drosophilae. The sequence goes on from CM059583.1 coordinate 205,791,396, forward strand.
TTTACTGATTATTTGTAGTAGAATATTTATCTTTGAAGACTACTTTGATTTTCAAAATAAATAAAAAAATGTTGCGATATTAGTATTTTTCGTGTGTACTGCACAGTGTAAGCACAATATATTCGAATTTCAGTTTTTATTGATGATACCTATGTAAAATAAATCGTTTAAAATAAAATAAAATAAAATTGGTTGCAAAACTTCCTGCAGGTGGAATATATTATACCTCGAATAAAAATATTTAGTCCGGCGAAGGTGACGCAAGTCTGGTAAGGCAAGTATGTCAACTATACGAATTGCAATTCTCCACCGCAGAGATTTGCTCTCAACGTCAGTCAGGACGAATATTCCGCATTTGTGTGTCTTTTGTTCGGCGTGGATTTTTTTTTTTTTTGAATTAGATAGGAACGAGATAATTTTTCCGTTCCTTTTACTTCTCAAATATGACAACCATTTTATTCTACTGAAAAGCAAATAATAATATTGATATTCAGGAGTATGAGGAATGGGTCTAAAAGAAGCAATTAGTTTGCCTTAGATCTATATATCTGCCAGATACCGTTATATTCCCGCCCACCTACCACTAGTGTTGGGCGCGGACGAGTAACAAATGTTTGCCCAGGAGGAAAGACCTACCTGGGCATATAAAAAACAGGTAGGGGGTAACTAGAAACCCCCCTGTCCGCGCTATTATGGTAATCTGGCCGCCGATGGGGCGTCGATGGGATATTATCCCTCGGCGCTTCATCGGCTAGACAGGACGGTTGTCGGGCTCGCCCTCCTCCGTTCAACACGGCTTTTGCGTGTACACTACGATATAGTTAGTCTGCTGCGGTTGTTTGGGTAAATCCCTCGCTTCCGCGGCCGACACGTCAGGATATTAAAATTTCGCAGGGGGGTAATTCTCCCTGCACGTTTCTTTAGTATAAAATAGTATTAGGGTCGCTGGGCGGTTTTGGGCTATATAACCCACACTTACCAGCAACCCTCGTCAGCCGGGGGAGGTTAACATTTCCGCGCGTCCCCCGGTACAATATTAAAATGTTTCGCCGGCACAGTTTTGCTATATTTATACCTGTGCCGGCTAGTTAAAGTGCTTCTCGGCCTGACCAAACAAAAAACAAAAAGAAAAAAAAAACTCATTGTCCTCCTCGTGTTTGGGGCGGGTGCATATCCCCGCCAACTGTAGACCGTGACCGTACGCCAGTGCTTGTGGTGTTATACTGGCGCACGCCCGAGACATGCTCGACATTAGATGTCCCGGGACCATCGGATGGTGTCACTAACCATCAGCCGCCTCGCCGCTGCGTATCTCGCATTGATTTTGTGGCGACCGATCACTCTTTTGTTGGCGGGGTCCCAAGAGCCGAGGGCACCGACGACGAAGGCGTCCACCGTGACCTCGTAACCGCTCCGGGCCGCGGAGTAAGGCGCAGGAGCCACCCTCTCCTCGGCGGCCTCCTCCGCCTGCGCTCCCAGCGGTGCCGCCATTGCATCTCCGCGGATCTTTAGACCCGTTGAAGAAGGCCGACACTAACGCGGCCATCCTCTCCCGAATCGGCAGCCAGTCGTCATCCGACCCTCCGTCGCTCGACGACTCCCTTATTGTTGGGAAGACAGCCGTCGATGGTAGGACTGGGCTGTCCTCCGAGGTCCGACACTCTACCCCAGCCATCACTGTGGCGATGGTGCTGCCGTGGGCCCTCCTTGCACGGCGGGCTCTCAGCGTGGGTCTGCTCCCGGGTGGTAGTGATGCCGCCCGGGTGTTTCTTGACGGGGTAGATGTGTCCATCATCTCATCCCTGTCGGCCGGGACCCGTTCCGGAGGCTGGCTGGATGCCCTCAGCGACCGTGCCATGCCGGTGGCACTACGAGCCCTCTTGCGTGTTAAGACAGCCGGACAGCCCGTTATGCACCTTTTCCTTGGCGAGGCCATCAGCACCGATCCAGTGCCTCCGGACATGGATGTTGACGTACCGGCTATGGTACTGACAGCAGGGATGGGTCTGCCACATGTCGTGGTCGTCGTCGTTGCGGTTGTGCGGGTGGCCGTGCGCAGGATAGTAATGTGTCGACTCACGATTTTTCGCTTTTGAACTAATGTGAATTCAAAAATATATTAATATTTACCACAATAATATTAACAATAATTTTGTCTTTATTGAAAAAAAGAAATTTTTTGTATAGTAAGACACAGTCATATTACTAAGGTTAGAAATCAACTCTCACTACCATAAACAAGTATAATAATTTAAATAATTATGTGTAAAATCAGTATCCAAGGTCAAAATCAGGTCAAAATTTTGAGATATTTGAGGTTATGTCCTGGAAAATGAGTATTTTTTATTTTTGAGGTTACATACGAATTGCAAGATTTTCTTTCCATGTTTTACTATTTACATCATTCAGTACTATTCTTACCCATGAGGTATTATGATAAATATTTTCCGGTTACATTAACCAGAATAACTGATTAACATAATCAGAAAGTTTTAAACTACGCATCTAATTTTTAACTACAATTTGTTTCTGGGTGTGGTTCAAAAATGGCGCATAATATCACTGATAAATGACTTAATTTAAAATGGATGTCATTTAGTTAGAAAATGTAGTATGTGACCGATTAATAAAACATTTTGAAGGGCAAGCAGTAAATAAGACTGAAACAATGTGTACTGTACATAAATAACCTCAAAAATAACAAAATAACACCATTTTCAGAATATAAACCATCTTTTATAAATATCTTAAAATCCTGTCATCATGGACCGTTTCTATCACCGGATTCGAATTCTACAAGTAAAACTACTTTCAAGTCAAGTTTTTGTAGCAGACAGCAAAATAGAAAAGAATTCAGAATGATTTTGAAATCAGCTCTAAAAGAAATCAGATAACCCACTTTCTAAGGGTTGTCTGAACATGAGTTCACAAATGATGGGACATCTGGCATCTTTTAGAGCACATTTTGAAATCATTCTGAACTTCTTTTTATTTTGCGGCCTTTGTCTCTATTATTATATCCGGATACAGTGAATTCAAATAAATGTACAGCCTGCTGTCGTGTGTAAAATTAAATTTAACATTACATAAATGGTTATGTACGAATCTATATTTCTGTTTTCGCCGGATCCAATTAAATATTTCCACACTTTCAATTAAATTTTATTTTTCCTTATTTTCCCCGAAGGCCATCGAATGTCAGCGGTCGGGAGTGTGTCCCAGAGTCGATTGTTTTTTCGACAACAAATTCAGCCCATCTGTCTCCCTTAACAACGGTGAAAATTCGAATTCGTTCGACTGTCACTCCCACGTGACCCATTTTTAATCGCACATATCCCAAAGATTTCAAATGTGAAACTTAAGTTGTCCTTAAGTTCCTTCGTCCCATAGCGAAGTGGTTCGTGATTACCATTTGAACTCAAACACCCGCCTTAATTCCAACCCTTTGGCATTCCCTAGCCTTCCATGGTAAAGAATGTACAGCGCCCAGAGTTCGAGTCCTTCACGAGAATTTCCCCCGCACTCGTTTTTGGGACCGAAACCCCGCCTATCCGTGCCGACATAGCACTCCCAGGCAAGTCGGTGGATCTTGGCGCCCAGGATTCGGCCCACATGCGGTCCACGGCTTTTCCAACTCGTTGCCAACATTCAATATCGCGTCTCACTTGCTCATTCACATTACAATGGCCTTCGTTGCGTCTGCAGACGACTTTTACATGTACCCATTAATAGTGCAATGGTGTAGGAAAACTGCAGAAAACCTACACCTAGGTACAGGAGATATACAAACATTTACAAATCCATACGTACGTCTAAGTCATCGAATCGTTGAAGGTATCTCTCGGTCACATTCGTTTCGAACCGCAACAATTTCATATTATTGGATTTGTGAATTGGAAGGTGTTTATATGTATTCGCAAATAGCAGTGCGATTGTATTTGCGTCATATATTGAAATGAAACCAAATTGACTTGAATTCAGGATAAAAAACGATTATTTTGTGAAAAACGTTTAAAGGTGTTTACTTACACTTAACACAGATTAGAATTTTTTTTTTTTTTTTTTTTTTTTTATTTAATTAACGGGCGGAATCGCCCTTTTTACTCAATTGTTGCCTTATTATTGACTATGCTTTTGCGAGAGCTGCAGCTCGACTTCGAAAGATGGCGCCATACTTCACATTTGTGTATGAAATGTAAGACTGCAGAAACCTACACCAAGTACAGCGGCGGTCATGAGTCGATTTCCGCCAGATAAACAACACTTTCGAAACGTAAACACAAACAACGTGGCTCGTCTTACCAACAGCGAGCTGCTGCTTGGAACGAACTCGAAAAATTGTTCACCAGACGGGGATCGAACTCACGACCTACGACTTCGTAGTCCAGTGCGTTAACCGCCTGAGCCACGAAGCCGTTTAGAACTAATAATACAACTGTGTTTTAATCAGTTCTATACTCATTAGTCATTGCATTAAATTAATTTGTTACTTTTTCGCTGTGTTGTGTGCTGAACACTGCAAAAATCGCATTTTTTTTTTATTTCGGGAATTTTTATCTCGGAAATGCGCCATCGTGCGCAAAAGTTACATAGAACCTTTTTTGGTCAGAATTGCCCGAAGAATATAAAAAAATTTTGTAGGAAGCGAAAAGTAAAAAAATTATATTTAATTGTTTAAACAAATTGTTATAAACAATGACGGACCATCCGCAGAGCTTTCCACCCTAAAAATTCGGATTCAGTGACCCAAAATACGTAAAAAATAACGAGGTGGATCCGGCGACTTGAAACATGTCTTGCGTGCCAGTGCTAGATGTGCGTATATTTACAGACAAAAAACAGCGTTAGTAAAACTTCAATAAATGGCGAAGGTTTAAAATGAATGATTAACACTAACTTTCTGCTTGAAATATAAGGTCGGAAGAAGAGTTTAAGCATAGGTAGATCAAAACAAAATTATATGTATCGATGTGGCAGTGTGCTGAATACTACAAAAATCGAATTTTTTTTTATTTCGGGAATTTTTATCTCGAGAGTACGCCATCGTACGCAAAAGTTACTAAAGACCTTTTTTGTTTAGAATGGCCCAAAAAATAAAAAAAAATTTTTGGACCAAAAAATTTAAAATTGCTTAATTGTTTAAAAAAAATTGTTATAAACAATTTCGGCCCACTCGGAGAGCAATCCACCCTCGAAATTCGGATTCAGCGGCCCAAAATACGTCGGAAACACCTTATTGCATAAGGGGACCTATAAAAGGCTACGAAACGGTCCCTGCTCCTACCCTACTCCCCGATCGTCACTTTTTTCACATCTTCGTTCGATCTTTCAAACTCTCGAATATTTAAATAGACTACGACGTCATATCACACACCGATATTATACTATTCGAATTACAAATAATTGTATCGAGATCGTCACCATTTCGAAGGGCCTTTTACATAATTAAGTTTTGGAACTGAATATTTAAAAACTGATCACAGATTCGTAATTAGCGACCCCGAAAACCCCCGAGTAACGATTTTCAAGCCAATTGCCTAACAATTTAACAACGTTTTTTGCATATATTTTTGACACGCTTTTTGAAAAATACCCCTAAAATCTAAGGGTTAGTATGACCAAAACACCCCCGTTTCACCTAAAATCAATAAAAACTTACTTTTTCTACCTTAAGAAAAAGTTTTCAACCGTTTAAATCAAAATCCCAAGGGGCGAAATATAGGCCTTAGGGGCCCTCTTCCTTTAATTATGTACACACACTAACTACCATTTTGGAGGAGACATTTTTAATATTGCAAATCTGACTACGAATTTATTACCCACTCCAAAAAAGGATTCATGCTGAAAATAAAAAAAAAGTAATATAAATATTAATACTGTTTATCCTCCATACTGGATCTAACATATTGAATGTCATCATTTATAGATTTACTTTTAGAAGTCAGATTTTCCACAATAAAAAAAATCTAACTTCCTACTTGTATGTGTGTCCTGTAATCAAGGTTCAGGCTCACAATTGCGGCGATATAGCATTCATCATCAAACGTGATAACGTTTGACGATTAATTGCGAGATTGCTCAAATACACAATAGAAGTTGTGTATGGTTGAGTGTAAATATATTCTGTACAGTGTATGTATAGAGAAACAAAATATAAACAATAAATGGAACCGTCAAATTCCACTGAAATAGTGCAGAATTAGAGCCAAGTTCGAACAATTATGTTGAATACTTCGTATGTTTACGTTTATTAATTTTATTGATGATGTAAAGGAACATCGCAGTGTAACATTTACCGTCAGTTTCATATTCGCAGGTATGGATCTTAGGAACGTTTATTATCTTACAATAATTCTGTTATATTCTATATAAATAATATACTTCCTACGTTCTTTGTAGGTATTACAGTTTTCTTCATCATCTGCTGAGTGATTTATAGGATTGTAGAATTTAAATCGTTTATTCGTTTGATTACAATTAGCACACTGTTTTTTATCTTTTTGTGTACATACTTTTGAACCATGGTCTTTTGCACAGAAATTACACACATTGCTTGCATTTTGGCATTTTACTGCATTATGTCCGTAGCCGCAACATTTTTGTTTTCTCACATTTTGCTAACCTTAAAAAATCTCACTATATTCAATTCAGTAAAATCGCTTTTGTAAAAGTGATGTTTTCACTTTAGTATATGTGTGAATTGCAGTGAAATCTCGAAAAACGGCATTATGTCACTCTAAGTAAAATTGACATTTTACTTTTAGAATTTTAGAGTGTAATTATTTCTTTTACGCGAATACCAATAAATAACTTGTGAAACGCAGAAATATTATAAGTTTTTATATTAATATTCTTATTAAATATGGTTGAATGTGAATAGAAAACATCGGAGCATTTTGACTTTCCGTGAAAGAATTCTATATATTCCGGCAATATTTTTGTGCTAAATTTGGAATATTATTGTGTAATGATTACAAATTTCCTTTTCTTAATGTATTTTCCAAGTCCGGTTTATTGTTCACGAAGTAATTCGAGGTGATGAAATCATAATACATACCAATGTCAAGCAATAAAATCCCAGGTCTCGAAGGTCAGGTATAAACCAACATTCATTTCTAAATGTAAATAAGTTTCCTAATCTGCAACCGGGTGGCATAAGTCCCATCATATGTACATATATGTTCCGTACATGCAATTGTAGAATTTATAAATCTTTCTTTCTTCTCTGACTCTTTCTTAAGTGAAATGTTCTTCGTTGTATTTGTATCGTATGTCAGATTTAGTTGGTGTTTTAAATAAATAGGACAGTTGACGTTTCGGTCATTTGTTTTGATTATTTTAGTTATTAACTTTTAATTTAGTTAACTTATCTGATAATTCAGATATATTTCTGTATATGTAAAAAAATTACAAAATAATATATATTATGATGGTAAAATTACAATAATGAAAAACTCTTTTGAATATTTCTGACCAACTTTTCAGTATGTTTTGTTTTGGGAATTGTGATTTTATTTAAATTTTGTATCTTTTTACCTGTATTTAATTATTGTTGTGTTGGTTTGAATTTGTAGAATATGCCGGTTTTGTAGATATTGACTGTTATTGACTGGAAAAAAATTATTTTTATGAGTTTTCACTTAGTAAGCAGACGAAAACCAAAAAAAAAGAAAAAAGAATAAAGAATTTTAATTATTTATAAAAAAAAGAAGAGTAGAAAATTGCACTATGTTTAAATTTTGTTAGAATCAAAAAAAAGACTTTTGTCTGAATATTCACGCACTTTCGTTTCTATTGTATGAAAGGAGACTGAAAAGTTTTTCAGATTACATAATATTCGGTGTACATTTTGTTTTCGTTCTATTTACATTTATTGTTTTGAATTTTGAACTTGAAGTAGCGGTATATGAGGAATTCCACGGTACTGTTAACATTCGACTCTAAGAAAAATCAAATTTTTATTTTGATAGCACATCGACCAATTTTATACCATTACATTTCTAGGGTCACAAGGAATTAAAAAAAAGCTTTACCACTCATTTTTGAACAAAGTTATTTTTGTAAATCCAAAAAATGTAAAAACAAAAATTTGTAACAATTAGAATGTTATACAGAGACTGAAAAAAGTATCTGTTAGACTATTTTCATGTATTTTTGTCTCCTCATTCCGAAGATGATAATAAAAATTATCGGTCAGGCATATTTAAGCTGCCATTGTGAAAAAATATCCAAAAATGTGATTTTTTTCATTTTTTTTGCACTTATTTTCAAAAATACAAATCAGACAATAAATGTGTCCAAGAAAGAAAGATAGAACATCAAATTTTCTACAGAAAAGGTTGTATGTATTTTCTTCCTAATATCAATGGTAATAAAATAAGAACAGTACTTTCATGAAACTTAATTATATTTCTATAATATTCGTACAGGTTAGTACAGTAGTATGTAGCATAATAAAATAAACGTAATGTTTGAACGCAAAGTGTAAACAAGTAATATAAAATTAAGAAACATGAACATCAACTTTATTTTTTAACACTATCTATAGAAATTAATTTTATGGAACTTTCTTTACTTGTTTTTTGTACTCTTATCTAAGCACCAGTAATTTTTCACCAGACTGTAATGTTTGCAAGGTGGGTTTCTTAAACAATCAAGACATGAAAGATTATTAAGAAACAACGAGTCACTTTGTTTCTTACTGTACAGCAGTTGAAAAATTTTATTTGATTGTGGTGCTGCCTTTAAATTAGGATTAACAAGTTCATCAATTTTTTCGATGTGTACCTGCCTCTATCACGTTACTTTCATCGGTTATATCGTTCCCAGATAACACTGATTGATCGCACAATCTTTTTACCGATCCTCCAACGGCATCAGCGCTGCTTTTGCCGTGTCCCGGAGTAGTGAAATTCCATGATGCATTATCAACCTGCAGTTTTTCACAGTTGTATCTAAACAGTTAAAAATTTGTTTTGTTTTTATATTGGGTCGTTGGCCCATCACTTCGGAAATGAATCGCTTTTAGGTTAGGTACAACGCTTTTAATTAAATTCAGAATGGGTTGCAAATGTGCCCAGATTGCAACAGCATCGTGTCTTAAGCTTGCTGACACAGTACAAAATGAAACGCATTTCAATTGTGGACTATTATGAAAATATTCTATATAGTAAAATACTCCTGTATGTAGGCCGAGTTGTTTTTTGGAAGCTCCGAAATGCACTGCTTGTATCTCACTGCTGTATTTACACTCGTAATTTTCAGAAAAATCTACTGTTACTTGAACTTCATCTGGTCTTAACCCTAATTTATTTTTGTGAAAGAAACTTAATTGGTGATTTGTATCATAAACATGCTTTAAAAATGCTGGAATTATTGAGTTCAGTTCTTCTACCATTTTTGAAATCGTGCATGTTATCTTGGACTTCGAAGTGACACTGACATCGAATATTTTATTTTTGGGTCCAATTCTTCGTTCTTTCTGCGTAGTCCATTGATAATAAAATGAGATATCGTCATTTATTATAGGTTTAACTCTTTTATTTTTGCATTTTGGACAATTCCTGTACATGCAGTCTTTATTCTTATAATCGCATGTAACTGATTCTATTAACTTGTGCTCACTGTTAGTTGATAAGACTTTGAGATATGCTATCTTTTGAAGTAAGAGGTTGAAATTAGCGTGGTATTTGCACATACAGGTATCACGAGATGTCATTTTCTTACGAATAATCCAAAATGGTTTATATCGATAAAAAACTGATTTACTGATTTTCAGAGGTTCATGCCTCAAATATGTTTTATGCAAGTTGAACAAAGTATCGTTTAAATATCTTTTCCTCTTGACAAGGCCAAATTTTTTAATAACGTCTTTTGAACCTGGACTAACACATGAATTTTCATCTCTTTCTAAAAATTCTCGTACTGCTACTTTAATTTTTTCGGTCAAAGCTTTTTTATTTTGGTTTATTCTCTTATGCTGTAATGTAATTACACCTGTCTTTCTTTTTTTCAGACATTTAAGCTGGCAATGTTGGCTTACGATCTTAGAAATAGCACCTATACATTTATATTTCTTAACAACCGCCCCTGAAACATTGTTTGCAAAAAATAATTTTTCCTGTTCGTTTTTTAATTCAGTCTTATTTTGCATCAACTGCGCCTTTAAAACTTCATGAGCTAATAAATTTCTTCTAATTTCGGAAGGTGAACATTCAATGTTTTTGACTTTTTCTAATATTACGTCTTTTCCCTTTTTTTTCACAGCCCTGTAGTATTTACTTTTCCAGGCCAGAGATTTCTTTCTCTCCTTCTTTAATGTAGTTTGTAGTTTAAGAATTTTTATCCGCAATCGTCGTTCCCGATTTCTAGTGTTTTTAAGTGGAAGTGTTAATTTGTTTATAATCGAACTAGCATCATGTTTGTTTTCAATGAAATTCTTCGTATCTACTCTATTATCAGATTCTTCATTTTCATTGAAACTCTGAGAAACAATTGATATATCAGATTCTATATTTTCTGTGAAATGTGGAGTGACAGTTGAAATGTCAAATTCCCTCGAATTTATAATTAATTCCGCTTTTTTCTTATTTGAAAGACGCGCAGAATACATTTTTTCTGAACCATTGTTGAAAGTTTCGATTACCTGATTAGTTATTATCTTACATTTGCGGCTTTTTCGGGTATTTTCACTGGAACAAGCTATTTCGCTAATAACAAATAATAAACAACAATAAACCTAAGAATATTTGATTAAAAAATTATAGCTCCAGTTAGACTTTAAAATACTTACGAAATAAAATTTTGTCGATTTTGTTTTGACTTCTCGTTGAAAGCTTGTAACTTAAGGATATTCTTCAAACGCTTTTCTTTCAAAATTTTTCTTTTCGCACGCATTGTCTCCCTTTTCATTTTCAGTTCATCTTCATTTTTTTTACGTTTTTTCATGATTATAAGTCTGATATATACTCGTATGATAAACAGAAATTAGACAACGTACTAAGGATTAAGGCTCCCGTACGATGGAACGCAAACGTCGGTGTCAACGCGAAACAATTGACAATATACTTTATAATAATTATTCTCGAAGGTTAAATATACCGCGCTCACTCTCTGTTATTATTTATAATCGTCCCTACAGTTGATAATATTACGTTCATAGGGTCACAAAGAGTCAAGAAAAGAAAAGCCACTCATTTTTTAATTAAGTTAGGGCGATGTCATGCCAATAAAATGCAAAAATACCATAAAAACGTTCTTTAGTTGAAATTTTTTCGACTGTGGTCAAAAAATTAATGATATACCAGGTTGGATACTGAAGAAAATGTACTAAAGAAAAATTGGCCAAAAGTTAAAAAGTCATTCTATGGACCATGTCGGTGTGCCCTTAAAAAATCATGATTTTCAATTCGAGTGGAGCAAGTAAAAAGCAATGTTGCGAACGTCGCCGAGAGGTTCATACACAAGGCACATATATAAACCGGGTTCTATTTTCATTCTTATTCCAAGGGGAACATTTACCGCGATGAACAATTGAAAAATAGTAAAAGTTTTTTTTTTTTTAAAGCCTAAAATGTAAAAAAATTTTCATTTTCTCAAAAATCGGGTACGCATGTTCCTGGCTTCATACTTCATTTTCTAAGAGAGGCACACACTTCAATGACAAATATTCTATTAGATATTATCTCTGCCAATAACGTATATCGATTTCAAATCGTTTGGATAAAAGTTTTTTTTTTAACAGCCTTGAACTGAATAAAAATCTGGCGAGTACGCATCAAAAAACTGTAATTTCAGTCAGTGTTATGCTTCTTATGCAAGGATAATTGTTACGGAGGCAAACAGAAAAGTTTGAGTATGTTATACTAAGTGTCTTCTTGAAATACTATGAAGAAAAAACTGGATTTGACCTTCATTTGTACGACTTTTGTGCTAGTACTTGCAATGTTAACAGTTCGGTGGAATTCCTCATATATGTGTCTGGTAAATTTGATTTTTCAAAACGGATGTTTACTGATTTTGTGTTATTTGTGATAAAAAAGTTTTCCATATGTTTTCTTTTGTATTTATTTCTTTCTATTGCTAGAATTTTGACGTTTGAAAAATCAAAATTATGTCCTGTATTAATTCTATGTGTTGTAAGTCCTGTGTATTTGTCTTCGTTTAAGTAGATGTTATGTTTATGTTCGGTTATGCTGTTTTTTAAAAGTCTGCCTGTTTCACCTATATAGACTCCGTCGCAGTTATTGCATTTGATTTCATATACTACGTCTTTTTGATGTAATTTGTCTGTTTTGTCTTTGAACGGTTTAATGCCACCAATATTTGTGTTCGTTGGTTTGAATACTACTCTAATGTCATTATTTCTGAAATTACTTCTTACATTCTCTGAGATATTTTTAAAATATGGAATGCTAATGGTTTTGATATATTTTTTGTCGTTTGATTTTGTATCAAGGGTGTTGTATATTTTGTAGACTCTTTTTCTAAAACATTCATTGATTATGTATATGGGGTACCCGTTTTCTGTTAGTATTTGTTTAACTAGTTTTAGATTTTTTTCTCTAAATTTAATATGTGCTAATCTTAATGCTCTGTCGATTAATCCGAAAGCTACTCCTATTTTGTAATGTAATGGGTGGTTTGAATGGAAATTTAAGTATCTGCCAGAAAATGTATTTTTATGGTACCAGTCTGTAATTAAGGTGTTTCTATCGTTTATAATAAGTAAATCTAAAAAACTAATTCCTTTGTTGTCTTCTTTTTCTATGGTGAAAGTAATTTTATTTTGAAAACCTTTGATTTTATGTAAGCTATTGAAGATGGGTAAAATTGTATCTAAAAATTCGTTTGGATCAATTGTTAAAATGTCATCTACGTATCTATGGTAAAATGGAAGTTTGCACGGTAATTTTTGTATAAGAATGTTTTCTATAAAATCCATTAATAAATCTGCTGCTATTGGTGATAATGGTGATCCCATTGGTAATCCGTATTTTTGTTTATAGTTTTTACTTTGAAATTGAAAGTATAGAGATTTGAAAATGATGTCTAGTTCTTCAAAAAATTCAGTTTGTGGAATTTTTGTGTGTTCTTTAATTTCGTTCCAATTGTTTTTTAAAATTAATTTTACTATGTCAGTTGAAACGTTAGTAAATAAAGAGACTACATCTAATGAAATTAATGTGTGATTTTCCGGAATTTTGAAGTTATTTATTTTATTATGTAAATCCCATCTGTCTTTGACTCTTTTTGATATCTTTTTTGTGAGAGTAGAAATAATTTCAGTATAGAATGCAGATAGTTTGTAAGTAGGTGAGTTTATTGTCGAGATAATGATACGTAATGGATTGTTTGGTTTGTGTATTTTAGGTAGTCCGTATGCTTTGGATATGGTTGAGCTATATGTTTTTAGTTTTTTGGCTAAATTGTCGGTTATGTATTTTTTGGTTTGGATTTTTTTGATGAAATCGTTAACTTTCTTTTCTGTTGTTGCTGTATATTCGTAATTGCTTGTCTCGTATGTATTAGTGTCTATTAGTAGTTCGTTCATTTTGTTGATATATTCTTTTTTGGACATTGCTACCGTCACGTTCCCTTTGTCTGCTCTTGTAAAAAATATGTATGTGTTGGTTTTGGAAAATTTTTGTATTATTTTGTTGTAGTTGGGTGTATTGTCTATATTGTTAATGTGTCTGTCGTTTTTTCAGAAATCTGTTATGTCGTGTATACATTGGTTTCGCGTGAGATTTTTGTTGTCGGTAACTATGTTTCCTTCGTTGTCCGTTTCATCTTTTATGTTGTAGATTCCTTCTTCTATAGAAGCGATGAATTCTGGTATTGGGAAGGATTTTTGATTTTGAAAAGAATGTTTTTGGCCTAGTCCGATTATGTTGACAATTTCTTTTGGAATTTCTATATCGGTGAGATTTACAAACCATTTGTTTTGAATTTTGATTTCGTTGTTTGTATTTCTGTTGTTGTAATATTTTTGTAAATTGTAGAATTTATTTGTTAATTTTGATTTGTGGTAATTTAATTTGAGATTGAATTGAATATCTTCACTAAAAAAATATTTTTGGTAAATAGAAGCTGGTAATTTTTGGATTATTGTTCTCCATATATGTAATTTTTGAGCTTTTAGAATCGTAATTTCTTCTATAATATCTTGTATCTCTAGTTTTAAAAGTTTGAATTTGTAGTCTGTAATTAAGTCTTTATGTTTACTAATTTGTATGGGTGAATGAAAACCGGTATTGTGGGAAAATTTATTAAAAAGGATGTGTTTAGGAAGGAAGTTATTTGATTTACATCTGAGTAAGAATATTCTTCTCGTAATTGATGCCGCTAATTTGTTGTTAATGCTTTTCCATTCCTTAAGTAGCTTTGAGGATTCTTTTCCATAATTAGATCGAATCCAACTGTAGAATGTCATGTCTCCAAGCTTGTGTATTAATATAAAAATAAATAAATCTTTCTTTCTTCTCTGACTCTTTCTTAAGTGAAATGTTCTTCGTTGTATTTGTATCGTATGTCAGATTTAGTTGGTGTTTTAAATAAATAAGACAGTTGACGTTTCGGTCATTTGTTTTGACCCTCTTCAGATATATTTCTGTATATATAAAAAAATTACAAAATAATATATATTATGATGGTAAATTTACAATAATGAAAAACTCTTTTGAATATTTCTGACCAACTTTTCAGTATGTTTTGTTTTGGGAATTGTGATTTTATTTAAATTTTGTATCTGTTTACCTGTATTTAATTATTGTTGTGTTGGTTTGAATTTGTAGAACTAGTGTTGGCGTGATGCCTCGCTCGCTTCGCTCGCTCCGAAACTTCGACCCAGTGGAGAGTCGGCTATTCCTTAATATTCGTTTGTTTACTAACAGCTTTCAATTATATTATAAAATTATATTTATATTTGGGGGTCCAATCATATTTAGGTCCAAGTAGCTTCGATAGATACGTTACAACAATATAGTGTTTGTTATATGTATGAAAATTGAAAATGAGCATTTTCAAAACTTCGACCCCGACAACAGGCCAGCCGAAGTATTAATAAATAAAAGATGCAAAATACTTACTTCAAGCACTTGTATTGTAATAGACTATTCGATGCATATTACTTGTTTACAGTGTTTTACTAATTACTGTCTGTATCATTATGATATTGTATATACAATATATATACATATAATTCATCAAAGATATCTTGAAAGTGTCGAAAAGATCTATGACGGATATCTTATAGATATAAGACATCTTTTAGATATATCGAAATAGTTATTTTCGTATCAAGGGCGTAAAAGAACTTATGCGCTCGTAGGTGATCACCGCGCCCGAGGGGCTGGCGAAGACTATCGCTGGGGGGTAGGGGGTCGAAGCGTCGAAATTTGATGAAAAAATATAGGGTAATTTTTTGCCGAGGTGACCAAATTCAATACTTTTTCAGACAATAGTCATAAACATTTTAAAGCAGTTTTTATGGCATTATCGTTGAGTTTAGGAAGAAAATGCATACCACCTTTTTTGAAGAGTAGTTCATGCTCTATCTTTTTCGTTTGAAACATTTTTTAATAAAATTTGTATTTTTCAAAATAAATGCAAAAAACTACGAAGTAACTTAATTCGGGCTAATTTTTGTTAGTAATGGAGGGATGGATCTGCGCCAAAATCTAATCAGATCTAAGTTATGCCAAGACGCGGATTTTAAAAAAAAATTTATGTCAATACGCTTATCCGTTCGCGAGTTATCGCGAGACATAAAAACGGGACGTACGTACGGACGTACGGACGTACGGACGTACGTACGTACAAGATCACGGACACAAATTTTTTTTTTCGTTTTTTGGCTTCCTTAGGGTCTGAAACGTGGACATTTGATGAAAAACTATAGGGTAATTTTTTTGCCCGAGGTGACCAAATTCAATACTTCGTCCAGACTTAAGGTCTGGGTCGAAGTAATATGCCGGTTTTGTAGATATTGACTGTTATTGACTGGAAAAAAATTATTTTTACGAGTTTTCACTCAGTAAGCAGACGAAAACCAAAAAAAAAAGAAAAAAGAATAAAGAATTTTAATTATTTATAAAAAAAAGAAGAGTAGAAAATTGCACTATGTTTAAATTTTGTTAGAATGAAAAAAAAGACTTTTGTCTGAGTAGAATTTAAAAATATAGAATTTAAAAATATAGAATAGTCGGATGGAAGGTAGCCCTGGAAGTTATATATTCTTTAGTCAAACCTAATGAATCCTTTAAAAAACTCGTTATTTTATTTTGAGAACATTTTGTACATTTCTTATTAAATTTAAAATTAGAATACAAGACCGTTCCTTTATCCTACAAGAAGGAGCCGCCATCTTGCCGGTCTGGACCAATTAGAATCAGAAAAGCGTTGCTGTACTTTTCAGAACACCCAAAATGAAATAATGATTGTTTTTACAGAATTATTGAAACATCGCATAATATTTATGTAACATTGCAGCATTGTTGCATTGTGATATATTGCAACGTATTACCCATCAGAAATATTGAAGCGATATTGCTTTGCAGCATTCATGATACATATTCATGAATTGCAATATAGCTGCAATGTTGCATTGCCATAAATTATAACGCAATATTGATGCATTATTTCAGAACAATTTAGTGGTAATATATCACATATCAAAATTCTGCAATATTTAAAAAAATTTTGTTTCCATATATCATAATACAATATTGATGCAATATATTTTGCCGTACAAGTGACTATCTCGTCTTCAATTTTGTATGGAGGTTTTTTTAAATTACGTTCTTTCTTTTATTGGGGTCAACCTTATCTATTTTAGTGGCATATAATTTATTTAAACTATTATGATTTTAAGTGGCGATATTATTGTCGTAGGGTCTAAGGTTCTTTCTAATTTGCGCTGTTAGGTTCCCACAATGTGGTATTACCAACATCTTGCAGTGAATCTGATCTGGAGTATCGTTTGGTTTACCTGCTTGTTCTGTATTTAAAAAACGTATTCTTTCGTAAATGGTTGAGTTGAAATAAGGGGCTGAGTAGTTATTGTTTAAAATGCGTTTAATGTAGTTGATAATTTTATGGTGACATTTTTTGTCAGAAAGGGCGAAATTTTGAGTTTTTTATGAGATAATTGCAAAAAACCATAAATTATGGTGGTTTTTTTAAGATTTTTAACATGAAAATAAAATTTGCGCCAATTTTCGTTAACATTTTGGTATACCATGGTACATTAAAATCGGTTGGGGGACGTTTTCGGAAGTTTAACCAAATCGAACGATATTTTTTGATATTCTATGCGTCAAATTCGTGCGCCGTTTTTTGTGGGTCAAATACATACGATGTTATGCACGAGTGATGACCGCGTCGCAGGACTACCCGATGAAAACCCAAAATGACATAATCTTCGTAAGAGTTTTGAAATGACATACTATTTGTTAGAGCCGTCGATATTTGGCAACAAGAATTCGTGGCATGCAAGCATCAACATTCGCGTCGGAAGTAAAAACGCTAAAAAACGACAAGAAAATCAGCAACACTAGTCCAATTTTGAGGTGAGGTTCTTTTCTTGATAAAGAAGATATTCTCCGAATGAAAGGTCGAGCTAGTCGAACGCATCCCGGGCTCATTGAAAACGAACACAAATGTTTAGATGGGAACGACCCGGAAGTGCGTTTACTCGTAAAAGGTTTTCATTCCAAATTAAATCACTGCGGTCACGAGACGGTAATTAACGAAGTAAGGCGGGAATTTGGGATAACTAAACTCCGTAGTCTAGAACTCCCGATTTCCGCAAAATGCATAATTTGCAGACTGAATCGGGCCAAACCTCAACAACCGATAATGTCGGACTTGCATTCGTCACGAGGCGCGAACCACCTACGCCCCTTTAGCTATTGTGGGGTTGATTATTTTGGCCCAATGGGGAGAGAAATGTTGCGAATCGATTTTAAATTTCATCCGAAAATTTTGTAAATATCCTGTAGAGGTAAAGGTACTAGATGTAGGTTTTCTGCCGTTTTTCCACGCCATTGCACACCGAATGGGGTACCCATTATGCGAATTCGGCCGCAACCGTGCGGAAAGGCAAGGTTCGGTAAACATGGAATCGTAAAAAAATGACGTAAGAAAATGACGCTAGCTTGACGATAAGTTGTTGACATAACGACGATCGGGAAAACTAGCGAAAAAGTCGGTTCGGTGGGATCGTCCCGCGTACTATTTAATTTTCGCACTTATTTACATCTAGTCTACGCCCATCATCATGAAACCCCGATCGATCGTTTCGGGAAGCCTGAGGTCGGATCGGGACCATTTTCGGCGCGATAGTTTGACCTTGTGGTTTCGAGAGTTCAAAACGTCGCCGTGGGTTTTGCTAGATCGGTCGATCGCGATCGCGATGTCGATTCCGCTGAATTCGAACCTTGTCACTCCGTCGTGAATCAGTGAAAATAAAGATCTTAATTTGTGCTGCCAAAATTCTTGTGTTTTATTTCCGTCCTTGCCCGAATATTTACATTTGTTGGTGCTGAAACCAGGGATCCTCCCCGGGTGGGGGAGGGCCGAAGTGACATTTTCCTCATTATGCCGCGTGCGTAACTTTCGTATTGCGTTTTCTTTGAACATAAATGATATCGCAGTAAGGCGAAAATGGGGTCGCCCCTGCAGGGCTGCCGACATCGGAAGAGGAAACTCAGGAAATGGTACATAGAGCTACGAAGTCGACTCGTCGTGTACTTCGTTCCACTCTGAAGGCTACGGGAACGACGTAGAGAATCGATGATAGAGCCAACACGACGGCTACGGTTAACCTAACAGAAACGACTGAGCATCAAGAAATCTCACCAGGCAGAACGATCGAACCAGGATGCAACCATCGCCGAGGGACTGGTGTTGAAAACGATGATATACATGGAAACCAAGATACATCGGCTCAGGGACCATCAACGTCGGCCCAGAAACCGTCAACATCATCATCGGTTCCCAGGAACCAGGAAATTGAAACGGGTGGACATGCAGACAACGAATCGCAAAAGTAAACATCAAAATATCGAGATTACCAACGTGGCAGGGGCACCGGGGATCAACTTCAGCTGATTAAGATAATCTAGGAATCATCGCCGTGTTCTAAACAATATTAAATTGAAGTATTAATTCTAATCGGAAAAATTTTTTTCGAATATTTTTATGTATTTTACGTTGTTGGAAAAAGATATCATTTGCTGTACAATTTTTCAGACAATAATATACTATTGAGATAT
Organism: Trichopria drosophilae; assembly: GCA_030407085.1. Lineage (NCBI taxonomy): Eukaryota > Metazoa > Arthropoda > Insecta > Hymenoptera > Diapriidae > Trichopria > Trichopria drosophilae. The sequence continues at coordinate 205,810,673 of CM059583.1, forward strand.
ACTTTTAATAAAAAAATGTGTTTTTATTTTCACTTTTTTTAAAAGAATTTTACATTAACTAAATCACAAATGGGAATTTTGTTCATTATGATTCGATCGCATTCTTAATTGGCATAATTGTTAACAATATCAAATTAATGATAATATTCTTAATGCGTGTACTATTTTTCATCTTAATAATATTATTACAAAATGTACAAGTTCTTTTGTACAATTTTTTAAACAATATTAGATTGAAAATTAATTAGAATCGAAAAAATGTGTTTTTTTTTAATTTTTTAAATGTATTTTACAATTACATTAAACAACAATATGAATATAATTTGTATGTACAATTTTTCAGATGATTGAGATTCATTTTAATCCAGAAATGTGAATATTATTGTTATATTCATATTGTATTGTTTAAAAAAGTATTATTACAATTTATTTAATTTATAATTTCTGTCAATATTAGATTGAAATATTAATTTTAATAAAAAAAATGAGTATTTTTTTCATTCTTTTTATGTATTTGGTAATTACAATAAAGAATAATATTAATATTATTTGCCTGTACAATTTTTCAGATGATATATACTATTGAGATATTCATTGTAATCCAAAAATGTCGTTTTTTAATCTTTTTTAAAGTATTTTACATTAACTAAAAATAAAAAGATAATATTTGTTTATCATCATTCAATGGCATACTTACGTGTCATAATTATTATGAATATTGCATGAATAATATTACAAGATACTGATTACTTTTAGAATTAATAATCTAATATGAAGGTAAAACTAAGATACAAGGGCTATTTCAATAAAAAAGATTTTATATGTTTGTTAACAATACAAAGGGTGAAAGAAAACACGTCGATATAATTATTTGATAAACGTTTATATTTAGGGCGATTCGGCAAAGGCTAACGAACGCGACCTAGAGCCAATCGATTCTGACGAGTAGCGACCCGTTATTAGCAAAAAACGATCGTCCTTAGCAACCACGTCGATCCGAAAAACAATTCCAGACTGTCACACCCACGTGACATGTCTCCGATTGGTTCGAATTTAATTTGAATATTTCAAACGGTAGATGCATGATCTCCATCAGAATTCCGATTTACAAAAATAAATACAATATCAGCTCTACTCGGCTGTTAACATTTCCTGGCTGTCAGCACTCCCCGGCTGACAGCCCTCCCCGGGGGCCAGCTCTCCCCGGCTGTCAGCCTCCCGGGGGTCAGCTCTCCCCGGCTGTAAACTTTTCCTGGCTGTCAGCACTCTCCGACTGACAGCCCTCCCCGGGGGCCAGCTCTCCCCGGCTGTCAGCCTCCCGGGGGTCAGCTCTCCCCGGCTGTAAACTTTTCCTGGCTGTCAGCACTCTCCGACTGACAGCCCTCCCCGGCGGCCAGCTCTCCCCGGCTGTCAGCCTCCCGGGGGTCAGCTCTCTCCGGCTGTTCATTTCCCTCGCCTGGCAGCACTCCCCGGCTGTCAATATTTCTCGGCTGACTGCACTCCCCGGCTGTCGGCTCTTTCAGGGTGCCAGCACTCCCCGGCTGTTAGTACACCCTGATACCGAAAATCCCTATCTAGATCCTTCAGGAGATCACGCATCATCTATCGCGAAACCAGACATAGCTTGTATACGGTCATAATACATCAAGCCACGTGTTACACTTATTTAAATATTACCTTCATTTATTCCTTAGTTACGTTTCGTTAACCTTTGTGCGTCTGCAGCCGTCTTTTAGAAATACCCATTCATAGTGCAATGGCGTAGGGAAACTGCAGAAAACCTACGCCCGGGTATAGCATACAATAATGTACATGATTTTATTCTAAATAATACTGTAACAGTAACAATTAATACAGTAAATTATACAGATTCTCGATGGATTTCGAATGTATAAAAACTAACCAACTACTTTGCATAACCTTGTTATTGCATCATTTGAAACAAAAAGGAAATTTTGATTACTAAACGTGTTATTTGTTTGGAAAACCTAAAACAAATTCTTTATAACTTGATGTGTTTTGAAATGCTTTTTTCACATCGATGAAATGTCATTATTAATAAATATTACTTTTCAGCTTCATATTTTTTGTAACTATTTGTCATATTGGTCGTCGCACTATCAAAAATTGGCTTTTATAATTTTGTCATTCTTTAATATTAGTTTATTAACATTATACATATCTTTAAGAATTTTAATATTTTTGGAAATTTTCCACTGTTGTAATATCACTTGTAAATTTGTTGAAGTTTTGTTCGTAATTTTGCTCAACAGGCTGAAAATAACCAAAGTGCCTTTCTAGGATCGGATTAAATGCCCCAGAAATCTCCATACCTCAAAGGTTAACTAAGAAAAGTGTTTACGATTTTATTACGGTCGACTAGCAGGTACTATAGTTTTCACTGTACCTAAAAACAGATTACCTGTCAAAAGGGGAATTTTACAATGTTTATCGGTCCATATGCGGGAGTTACGTACAGTATTAAAAGTCGAGACAAAAAGAGAGTGTCTAGACAGTCTACAAAAATAAGACAATTATAACCTATAGATAATCTAATTACCCTCAAATAAACAATTTAGAAAATGTATGTTTTCCCATGTGCTAGTTTTAACCCGTATTTTGGTGTTTTTCAAGATAAAAGAACTTATGCGCCCGTAGGTGGTTACCGCACCCGAGGGGCTGGCAAAGACTACCCCTGGGGGTAGGGGGTCGAAACGTCGAAATTTGATGAAAAACAATAGGGTAATTTTTTTGCCGAGATGACTAAATTCAATACTTTTTCAGACAATATTCAGAAACATTTTAAACCAGTTTCTATGGCATTATCGTTGACTTTAGGAAGAAAATGCATAGAAGCTTTTTTGTAAAGAATTTCATCCTCTATCTTTTTTGTTTGGAACATTTTTAAATAAAATTTGTATTTTTCAAAGTAAATGCAAAAAACTCCGAAGAAACTTAATTGGGGATAATTGTTGATTTGGGTTCCTTAGGGTCTGAAACGTCGACATTTGATGTAAAACTATATGGTAATTTTTATGCCCGAAGTGACCAAATTCAATACTTCGTCCAGACTTAGTCTGGGTCGCAGTAATACTATTATTGAAGGTAGAAAACTTCACATATTTATAAAACTGCTTTCATATTGTGTGCACAATTTTTAATGTAATCAGTTTTGATTTTTAATATGAAGAATATCAATTATTCATAATCTTAATGTTTCGAATGGACATTAAGGTATACTAATATAATACGTACTACTAAATATTAGAATTTTTAATAATAAATTTTCATAAAGGGATCAAATTTTCCCTATTTTAATATAAAAAATATTAAAATTTGGACAAATAATACTAAATTTTAATAAAGTCGGTCTCTCAGTGTATTGCGGCGATTTAAAAGTACTAACTAGCGGGCCTGGGGATATCCTTGCGGCAAATCAATTATCTGTAGCTGTCATCTGATCAATTTGTCAGAAGGATAAAAGATTGATAATAGGGCTTCACGTTGAAGACTTGAAATTATTCCCCCTTTCACACCGCGAAAGTGAGGGTGGGGGATAAATTAGGAGTCATTACATATAATTTTTAAAAATATGAAATACGTCTACTTTACTTTCTTTGATCTGAGACGAATTCTGGTGACATTCTCAATTTGTAACGATATTTTACACATTTTCATTTTTATCATCGAACCAAAATGCAAAAACTCGTCGATCAAATTGGTGCACTTTTCTCTAAGGAATCCAAATCTACAATAAAAATGGGGGGTCCCTATTTAAGTTTTATTGCCCCCCCCCCTCCGCCCTCCCTCAGGAGGCGGGGGAGAGTTTTGATTTCATTATCACTGGATGCCCCCCTTCGCGTCGGATAACTTTCATCCCACACCTTTTTTGATTCTGTGCATAATTCTCGAGGTATTTCAATGTCTTTAAATAAATTTGGATTTTTATCGATTACAGCGCCACCTGTGAACCAAAATACAGTAGCTCCTATGTCAAATTGGTGTATTATTTTTCAGAGAATCCAAATCTGCAATAAAAAATGGGGATCCCTATTTAAGTTTTATTGTTTTTCCCCCACCCCTGGGGTCAATTTTGTACTCTACAAAAAGGATCAGTACATTTTTGTCGTATCTTGCACCATTTTCGATACGGAAGCCTTAAAATGAAAAAAGTACAGATTTGTTTACTTTTAACAACGTTTGCAAATCATAAAGTTATTAAATGAATAACTTAAACGTCTAAAAATTATACACAAATGTTCATAATGATATAGCAAAGGTGAATCTATTTATAGAAACTTTCTTTTTAACGTTTTTGAATTTTAATCGCCATTTTTCAGTCACTATATAGCCGCACGGTCAAAACAGTTTTACTTCCGACAGTAGACGGCCTAAAATGTTTTCTTGTATGGTACTAAATGTTGAAAGTTACAGCCATACAGAAATTTAATCACGTTGGTAAAAATTTTTTATAATTTTCCAAAAATAAATTTTTTTTTAAATTTTCTAAAGAGCTTGTTTTTAACTAAAGAAAATTTTGTAACCGGTTGTGGACCACACCGGAAAATCAACTACAAATGCGAAATTATGAAGAAAAAGTAACAAACATGAAATTTTGAAATTTATTCATCAATGAAGCCTCCAGGGGCAAAAAACGTCAGGAAAATGGCACTTCTCCAAATCAATTATCGTCCTCATCAGTTTCGCAATTTTCGCATGTGAAATAGCTCTTTGTCATAGCAGCGCATTTCAAATGCACAAAGCGATCGTCTTTTTTTCCCATTTCTTAAGTGACTGTCAAAATTCTCGTGGCGAAAACTTTGAGCAAACTCGATATAAAATCGACAAATCTAACTCAAAAACTGCATACAAATCCAAAACACTTACTTTTTCGCAATATCTCACTTCACTATATCACGCTACTATATTACCCTACTAAGTATTAAACACTAAGAATAAGGTATACATTAATTATTTAACACTAATTTTAACTATTAAACTGAAGTCGATTTATTATTAACTTCTGATAGATACAAAGTACATAATAATTCTGGTACGACTATAATTTGATAATACTTATCGCAAAATATAGATTATTTTAACATTACCCCCTACATTCATTTGTTTTATCGTTGATAAATTTCTCGGCCGTCACTTTCGTGCCCATATCTCCGAAATAGTCTCTTCCTCCGTCACAATGATATTCTGTTCCTCGATCTGTTCGCACTCATCTCCTTCCGGAAAGATTGAAAGACGGGAATGTACTCCTATTACTTTGGAAGGAAATTATGATGCGTCAAACGGTTCGGAAGTGATCTTTTCGTCCGACGAATGAAGATCTATAGGAAATCTTGTAGTTTTTTTTTTTTTATTTTTTTTTTATCCGAAGAAGGGGGGAATGCGTTAGGCACCATAAGGGAGTCATGCGAGACTCCCCCGTGTGTGGGACTCACCCGTCTATCCGATACAGGCATACCCACTAAACCCTAAACCTTCTTTACCCACCGCGGCACTGGTTACAATACTTCACGGTGTACAATACTTCTCGGTGTCGCAGGATTGTTGACTCCAGTGAAACTCAGCTCAATCGGGCGACTGGGTTTTTCCGGTGGTTCAATTGCCGGACAATCAAACAGTGCCTTGATTCGATGCATTTTCTGTTTTGCTCGTTCATTCGCACGTTCACTGCCGGATGGCTTTGTCTTGCATAAGACAGTACCTGCATCTGAAGATGGCTTATCGATATCCTCATGGTGAGTTGATGTTGCCGAGACACCCAATTCCGGTGGTTCAATTGACGGACAATCAAACAGTTCCTTGATTCGATGCATTTTCTGTTTTGCTCGTTCATTCGCACGTTCACTGCCGGATGGCTTTGTCTTGCATAAGACAGTACCTGCATCTGAAGCTGGCTTATTGATATCTGCATGGTGAGTTGATGTTGCCGAGACACCCAATTCCGGAGGTTCAATTGCAGGACAATCGAACAGTGCGTTCACTCGTTGAATTTTCCTTAGATTACGCTCCTCTCCTCGTTGATGACCGGGTGTTGATGATGCTGGTGCTTGTTTGGAGTCCATTGCGTTTGGAATGCGAAGACGGAATGAAGGATCTTGGGCCATGGCCCTCCTTTCATACCTGCCGTCGGGCTACCTGCCCAGTCACCCAGGTTTATCGTGCAACCAATAGGATGGCAGGAATTGGATTTCAAATAAGCGGTTGACGGGTTCGAATATGCTCGGTAATAATGTCCCTGCAACAGTGCTGCGAATTTGGTAGAACAGTAATCAACGACGCGTATACAAAATCAGGTATTTTCCGACATCGCGAGTTTTCAACCCTACACTCTATAATCCTTAAGGGGAGAAGCAAGCTGGAATTTTGGCCGTTGGATATGTAAACGTCACACACTTGTAAATATTGTCATTTGGTAGTATTTTCTTCTAAAAATAAATGGTATTTAGAAAAAAAATTTGTCATGATTAGGAATTTTTATTTTTTGAAAGATATGACATAAGAACAAATCCATACTAGAGATTATATAAAAGGGAAAGAAACACATGTACACTACCGTGCAAAAGTCTTAGGACACTTAATTTTTCGTATATAATAAGCAAAAAACGTAAGAAATATTTGATTTAAAGCTCTGAATATTAACGGAAGTAGGTGATAGCAGCTTTTTAAATAATCTGAATATGTTTTGACTACAGCAGTAACAATGCGCTATGTTAAATGTCGTTTTAGACTTATATGTCTCAAAGGTTGGGTTTACTGAGTATGACAATATTGATACAAAATATACTTAAAGCTAATGTTGATCGTCGTTTGTTTATTGTGAATGTTTCAAGAAACCTGTGGTTCATATGTACTAAAATCTGCATATTTAGGGTGGGTTTTTCGATGAAAAGAAAGTTTGATTTAATTTACTCCGAGTCCCATGTAATTGATATATATATTGGTGTTGAATGTGTGTCTTCTATAATAAACAAGTTCAAAACTGTATTTTTGTGAAATATTCATTCGTTCAGAAAAGAATATGGCGACGAAAACTTTAAAGAATCTGGTGTCCAAAGACTTTTGCACGGTAGTGTACAAATATTTTTGGTTGAAAATATTTAAAATTGTTGGATTAGATCGATTTTGAAGACTTGTTTTTTGCCCTTTGGTCCATTTCGGGAATGACTGAGTCACTAGGAAAAAAAGGTGGCACGTTACCTTCTGTATTTTTAATCATTGATTACGAATACGGTGATAGAATTTGACGGTTGGCCATATCTTGCCCGATATATTGAAAAAAACTGCCATAAAAGGTCATTTAAATCTTAAAAAAGATTTGAGACATTTCCTTCACAATGATTATAATAGTCCCGTCAAATGAGGATAAAAATCTGAATAATCGACATGTCCGGAGGACATTTCCACATTGAATTCTTACAAAAATGAATTCTTGTTGCCAAATATCGACGGCTCTAACAAATAGTATGTCATTTCAAAACTCTTACGAAGATTATGTCATTTTGGGTTTTCATCGGGTAGTCCTGCGACGCGGTCATCACTCGTGCATAACATCGTATGTATTTGACCCACAAAAAACGGCGCACGAATTTGAAGCATAGAATATCAAAAAATATCGTTCGATTTGGTTAAACTTCCAAAAACGTCCCCCAACCGATTTTAATGTACCATGGTATACCAAAATGTTAACGAAAATTGGCGCAAATTTTATTTTCATGTTAAAAATCTTAAAAAAACCACCATAATTTATGGTTTTTTGCAATTATCTCATAAAAAACTCAAAATTTCGCCCTTTCTGACAAAAAATGTCACCATAAAATTATCAACTACATTAAACGCATTTTAAACAATAACTACTCAGCCCCTTATTTCAACTCAACATTTACGAAAGAATACGTTTTTTAAATACAGAACAAGCAGGTAAACCAAACGATACTCCAGATCAGATTCACTGCAAGATGTTGGTAATACCACATTGTGGGAACCTAACAGCGCAAATTAGAAAGAACCTTAGACCCTACGACAATAATATCGCCACTTAAAATCATAATAGTTTAAATAAATTATATGCCACTAAAATAGATAAGGTTGACCCCAATAAAAGAAAGAACGTAATTTAAAAAAACCTCCATACAAAATTGAAGACGAGATAGTCACTTGTACGGCAAAATATATTGCAGCAATATTGTAGAATATTTCTGTAATGATGCAATATTGCATCAATATTGTATTATGATATATGGAAACAAAATTTTTTTAAATATTGCAGAATATTGATATATGATATATTACCACTAAATTGTTCTGAAATAATGCATCAATATTGCGTTATAATTTATGGCAACGCAACATTGCAGCTATATTGCAATTCATGAATATGTATCATGAATGCTGCAAAGCAATATCGCTTCAATATTTCTGATGGGTAATACGTTGCAATATATCACAATGCAACAATGCTGCAATGTTACAGAAATATTATGAGATGTTTCAATAATTCTGTAAAAACAATCATTATTTCATTTTGGGTGTTCTGAAAAGTACAGCAACGCTTCTCTGATTCTAATTGGTCCAGACAGGCAAGATGGCGGCTCCTTCTTGTAGGATAAAGGAACGGTCTTGTATTCTAATTTTAATTTTAACAAGAAATGTACAAAATGTTCTCAAAATAAAATAATGAGTTTTTTAAAGGATTCATTAGGTTTGACTAAAGAATATATAACTTCCAGGGCTACCTTCCATCCGACTATTCTATATTTTTAAATTCTATATTTTTAAATTCTACTCAGACAAAAGTCTTTTTTTTCATTCTAACAAAATTTAAACATAGTGCAATTTTCTACTCTTCTTTTTTTTATAAATAATTAAAATTCTTTATTCTTTTTTCTTTTTTTTTTGTTTTCGTCTGCTTACTGAGTGAAAACTCGTAAAAATAATTTTTTTCCAGTCAATAACAGTCAATATCTACAAAACCGGCATATTCTACAAATTCAAACCAACACAACAATAATTAAATACAGGTAAACAGATACAAAATTTAAATAAAATCACAATTCCCAAAACAAAACATACTGAAAAGTTGGTCAGAAATATTCAAAAGAGTTTTTCATTATTGTAATTTTACCATCATAATATATATTATTTTGTAATTTTTTTATATGTACAGAAATATATCTGAAGAGGGTCAAAACAAATGACCGAAACGTCAACTGTCTTATTTATTTAAAACACCAACTAAATCTGACATACGATACAAATACAACGAAGAACATTTCACTTAAGAAAGAGTCAGAGAAGAAAGAAAGATTTATTTATTTTTATATTAATACACAAGCTTGGAGACATGACATTCTACAGTTGGATTCGATCTAATTATGGAAAAGAATCTTCAAAGCTACTTAAGGAATGGAAAAGCATTAACAACAAATTAGCGGCATCAATTACGAGAAGAATATTCTTACTCAGATGTAAATCAAATAACTTCCTTCCTAAACACATCCTTTTTAATAAATTTTCCCACAGTACCGGTTTTCATTCACCCATACAAATTAGTAAACATAAAGACTTAATTACAGACTACAAATTCAAACTTTTAAAACTAGAGATACAAGATATTATAGAAGAAATTACGATTCTAAAAGCTCAAAAATTACATATATGGAGAACAATAATCCAAAAATTACCAGCTTCTATTTACCAAAAATATTTTTTTAGTGAAGATATTCAATTCAATCTCAAATTAAATTACCACAAATCAAAATTAACAAATAAATTCTACAATTTACAAAAATATTACAACAACAGAAATACAAACAACGAAATCAAAATTCAAAACAAATGGTTTGTAAATCTCACCGATATAGAAATTCCAAAAGAAATTGTCAACATAATCGGACTAGGCCAAAAACATTCTTTTCAAAATAAAAAATCCTTCCCAATACCAGAATTCATCGCTTCTATAGAAGAAGGAATCTACAACATAAAAGATGAAACGGACAACGAAGGAAACATAGTTACCGACAACAAAAATCTCACGCGAAACCAATGTATACACGACATAACAGATTTCTTAAAAAACGACAGAAACATTCACAATATAGACAATACATCCAACTACAACAAAATAATACAAAAATTTTCCAAAACCAACACAGACATATTTTTTACAAGAGCAGACAAAGGAAACGTGACGGTAGCAATGTCCAAAAAAGAATATATCAACAAAATGAACGAACTACTAATAGACACTAATACATACGAGACAAGCAATTACGAATATACAGCAACAACAGAAAAGAAAGTTAACGATTTCATCAAAAAAATCCAAACCAAAAAATACATAACCGACAATTTAGCCAAAAAACTAAAACCATATAGCTCAACCATATCCAAAGCATACGGACTACCTAAAATACACAAACCAAACAATCCATTACGTATCATTATCTCGACAATAAACTCACCTACTTACAAACTATCTGCATTCTATACTGAAATTATTTCTACTCTCACAAAAAAAGATATCAAAAAGAGTCAAAGACAGCTGGGATTTACATAATAAAATAAATAACTTCAAAATTCCGGAAAATCACACATTAATTTCATTAGATGTAGTCTCTTTATTTACTAACGTTTCAACTGACATAGTAAAATTAATTTTAAAAAACAATTGGAACGAAATTAAAGAACACACAAAAATTCCACAAACTGAATTTTTTGAAGAACTAGACATCATTTTCGAATCTCTATACTTTCAATTTCAAAGTAAAAACTATAAACAAAAATACGGATTACCAATGGGATCACCATTATCACCAATAGCAGCAGATTTATTAATGGATTTTATAGAAAACATTCTTATACAAAAATTACCGTGCAAACTTCCATTTTACCATAGATACGTAGATGACATTTTAACAATTGATCCAAACGAATTTTTAGATACAATTTTACCCATCTTCAATAGCTTACATAAAATCAAAGGTTTTCAAAATAAAATTACTTTCACCATAGAAAAAGAAGACAACAAAGGAATTAGTTTTTTAGATTTACTTATTATAAACGATAGAAACACCTTAATTACAGACTGGTACCATAAAAATACATTTTCTGGCAGATACTTAAATTTCCATTCAAACCACCCATTACATTACAAAATAGGAGTAGCTTTCGGATTAATCGACAGAGCATTAAGATTAGCACATATTAAATTTAGAGAAAAAAATCTAAAACTAGTTAAACAAATACTAACAGAAAACGGGTACCCCATATACATAATCAATGAATGTTTTAGAAAAAGAGTCTACAAAATATACAACACCCTTGATACAAAATCAAACGACAAAAAATATATCAAAACCATTAGCATTCCATATTTTAAAAATATCTCAGAGAATATAAGAAGTAATTTCAGAAATAATGACATTATTTTTTTTTTATTTTATTAATAAACGGACCAGATGATCCTATACATATAAATCGACAGAAAACGCAAATAAAAACAAGTATAACGGAAGAAAAAAACTTCATTCACAATAAGTCTTAAAAATTACATATATAAATAAATTAAACAGCGCTAAAATCCGATCACAAATCTAGAAATTGGTATGCTTAACTAACACGCAAAAAATTACAACATGTATAAATTACAAACTATTCGTCGTAATAGCGATATAATAACAGGGATACAGCTCTTTTAAATCCAATTAACGTATCGAGTGAACGAGTGGATACATCAAGATGGTTCCATCCTCGTTTGAGACGCGGTATTGGTTGATAGTAAACAAAATTCCGCTTACACGTGGATTCTTTGATGACTCTAAATTCACGTATTGGATACCGTGACTCCCTTATAGGGAACATTGCCGACAAGTTTGGATCTATATTAAAATTTAGAACGCGAAAAACTATTAATGAATCGTGATAGCGATGAAGAGAATTTATGGTAGGAAATTTATATTTCAAGGAGATGTCATGGAAATTATGGTCAAAACGGGACATTGGACTCCTTCCAGTAACTCAATATCAGATTGTGTATATGGAGACCATATTGGAGCAGCGTATATAAAGTGAGGCAGAAATAGTGTACGTAAAAGATAAGCTATAGTCATTGGATCTTTAAAATCCTTAGTGGCTCTTTGAATAAACCTAAGCATCTTTGATGCCTTATTACGGACTTGCCGTAAATGGTCCCCAAAAGAGAAATCGTCACACATAGCCACACCGAGATCATTATGTTTATTAACTCTAGACAACGACTTATCAGATATAATATAATCAAATTCAAATTTATCAGGGCGACGTGAATAAGACATAATTTTACATTTTGAAATATTTAAATCGAGGCCATTAAGTTTTGACCAGCTATCCACGGCATAGATATCTCTCTGTAGCCTCGAAGCGTCAATGGGTGACAGAATCCTATTAAAAATTTTCATATCGTCAGCATAAAGTAAAAATTTTGAATACGAGATGTTGTTACCGATGTCATTAATAAAAATGTTAAATAGAATTGGGCCCAAGTGTGAGCCCTGAGGAACACCCGAAGAAACGTCACATCGTGCCGATGAAATATCTTTGATTCGTACCCGTTGAGTTCGTCCAGTTAAATAAGATTCAATCCATCTCAAAAACGCATTCGAGAAACCAAGCTGGCTCATCTTACTCAAAAGCATCTCATGATTGATTCTGTCGAATGCCTTTGAGAAGTCTAAATAAATAGTATCGACCTGACAATTCGCCGCAATGCAATTGGATACAAAATCCGAAAAAAGTAGTAAACTCGTTACCGTTGATTTTTTTTTCGAGAAACCATGTTCATTTGTAATTATCGTGTTTTTTAGAACCTCTCTCAATTTACCAGCTACGATGGAATCAAAAAGTTTCGGTATACTACTTATTACAGCGACGGGATGATAGTTACAGACATTACATTTATCGCCTTCTTTAAAAATTGGGGTAATAAAAGTTTCCTTCCACCATGTAGGGAAAATGCCGCGATTCAGAGATTCGTTAAATAGATGGCATAGTGGATCTAATAACGACGATTTACAGTTTTTAATAAAAATAGAAGGGATTCCATCTGATCCGGTGGTAAACGTTGGTTTTAAATTGTTTATAGCTGTAGCAAGTTCATTGCGAGAGATTCTAAAATTCTGTATGGCCTTATCAGAAACAGAATAATCAAGAGTCGGCATAAAATCAGATCCTTGTCGGTATACGGAACCAAAATACTCGTTAAACAAATTAGCAGAGTTATTCATGTCGGACGAATGTTTATCCTGGAAATAAAAACTTGACGGCAACACATTAGATTTACGAGACATATTTACAAATGACCAAAATGCACTGACATTCGATCTGGTTCTAAGCTCGATATTTGATATGTAATCTTTATACAATGACCTTGAAATCTTTAAACAATGAGCCCTAAGCATCTTAAATTTAATGAAGTCCGCTTGAGACTTTGTTCTTTTCCACTGTTTATGTGCCATTTTCTTTTTAAAAACCAAGTTTTTTAAATCCCTATTATACCAATACGGAAAATGGCTTGAAGTCAAACGCATCTTTGGGACATGTTTCGCAATGACCTTATCCAAAGTGGTGTAAAAACTAGATAACGCTTTCTCAAGATCAGTTACATTCAAGACAAAATGCCAATCAACCAATGACAAATCCTCGTTCAGCCCAGCAAAGTCTGCACTTTTAAAATTATAAGAAATAAAATTGATTTCGGGAGACTGAATTAAAATACATGGTAGGGTAAAAAATGCATGAACATGATGAGAGTCAGTGGGGATAAGAAAATCAGGACTATTTTGAAATTTTGTACTAGGTATGGACGAAAATAGAAGGTCTAAAGTGTACCCTTTGCCGGGATGAACGGGATAACAAGGGAAAGCATCAATAAACGAAAATAAGTCACTGCAAATATCTGCAGCTGCTTTGGTATTAGGCGAAACATATCCCAAACAATTAAACCCTAATCGATTTTTATCCCAGACAATGTTCGGCAAATTAAAATCACCGCATATAATCCATTGACAATTATTATTATTAAACGAGATATTCTCAATGAGATTAGCGAAACAAGAGTAATCTTCAATGGGTGCCGAAGGAGAAAAGTATGATGCTGAGACAATCAATTTGCCGAACCTTGTGGAGACTGTTACACATAGATGCTCGGAATTTAAACCAGTTGTCGACGATACAATAGGACATGAAATATGCGATTTCACCACGATTAAAACTCCGCCTCCTCTATGATGCATTGATGATGATCTGTCCGAACGAAACATGAAAAATCCGTCAAAACCAAGTTCAGAATCCGTGATGTCATGGTGAAGCCAAGTTTCAGACAGGATAACAATATCCGGAGATGGCTGGACTAAATTGATATTTTTCCGTATCTCTGACAACTTGGTACGAATTCCTCTGGCATTCTGATAGTATATTGTGACACAGTCAGGTGAAACAGAGGAACTCGTATCAAAATCTCCTCGAAAAGGCAGCCAGATCTTCCGAAGAATTTATGGTGGTGTCTATTCCATTAGTAGATCGTAGAAGAAATGAGGAACCGCGACGGAGAACTTTTAGTCCATATCGTTTCGCGAGCTCTTGCGTGCTTCTTAGAAGTTTGTAACGATCATGTGGCAAGTACTCGTTAATGAAAATTTCGCTTGATGATGACATTAGAGTAGTATTCAAACCAACGAACACAAATATTGGTGGCATTAAACCGTTCAAAGACAAAACAGACAAATTACATCAAAAAGACGTAGTATATGATTCAAATGCAATAACTGCGACGGAGTCTATATAGGTGAAACAGGCAGACTTTTAAAAAACAGCATAACCGAACATAAACATAACATCTACTTAAACGAAGACAAATACACAGGACTTACAACACATAGAATTAATACAGGACATAATTTTGATTTTTCAAACGTCAAAATTCTAGCAATAGAAAGAAATAATAACTTTTTTATCAAAAATAACACAAATTCAGTAAACATCCGTTTTGAAAAATCAAATTTACCAGACACATATATACCGCTACTTCAAGTTCAAAATTCAAAACAATAAATGTAAATAGAACGAAAACAAAATGTACACAGAATATTATGTAATCTGAAAAACTTTTCAGTCTCCTTTCATACAATAGAAACGAAAGTGCGTGAATATTCAGACAAAAGTCTTTTTTTTCATTCTAACAAAATTTAAACATAGTGCAATTTTCTACTCTTCTTTTTTTTATAAATAATTAAAATTCTTTATTCTTTTTTCTTTTTTTTTTGGTTTTCGTCTGCTTACTGAGTGAAAACTCATAAAAATAATTTTTTTCCAGTCAATAACAGTCAATATCTACAAAACCGGCATATTCTACAAATTCAAACCAACACAACAATAATTAAATACAGGTAAACAGATACAAAATTTAAATAAAATCACAATTCCCAAAACAAAACATACTGAAAAGTTGGTCAGAAATATTCAAAAGAGTTTTTCATTATTGTAATTTTACCATCATAATATATATTATTTTGTAATTTTTTTACATATACAGAAATATATCTGAAGAGGGTCAAAACAAATGACCGAAACGTCAACTGTCCTATTTATTTAAAACACCAACTAAATCTGACATACGATACAAATACAACGAAGAACATTTCACTTAAGAAAGAGTCAGAGAAGAAAGAAAGATTTATAAATTCTACAATTGCATGTGCGGAACGTATATGTACATATGATGGGACTTATGCCACCCGGTTGCAGATTAGGAAACTTATTTACATTTAGAAATGAATGTTGGTTTATACCTGACCTTCGAGACCTGGGATTTTATTGCTTGACATTGGTATGTATTATGATTTCATCACCTCGAATTACTTCGTGAACAATAAACCAGACTTGGAAAATACATTAAGAAAAGGAAATTTGTAATCATTACACAATAATATTCCAAATTTAGCACAAAAATATTGCCGGAATATATAGAATTCTTTCACGGAAAGTCAAAATGCTCCGATGTTTTCTATTCACATTCCACCATATTTAATAAGAATATTAATATAAAAACTTATAATATTTCTGCGTTTCACAAGTTATTTATTGGTATTCGCGTAAAAGAAATAATTACACTCTAAAATTCTAAAAGTAAAATGTCAATTTTACTTAGAGTGACATAATGCCGTTTTTCGAGATTTCACTGCAATTCACACATATACTAAAGTGAAAACATCACTTTTACAAAAGCGATTTTACTGAATTGAATATAGTGAGATTTTTTAAGGTTAGCAAAATGTGAGAAAACAAAAATGTTGCGGCTACGGACATAATGCAGTAAAATGCCAAAATGCAAGCAATGTGTGTAATTTCTGTGCAAAAGACCATGGTTCAAAAGTATGTACACAAAAAGATAAAAAACAGTGTGCTAATTGTAATCAAACGAATAAACGATTTAAATTCTACAATCCTATAAATCACTCAGCAGATGATGAAGAAAACTGTAATACCTACATAGAACGTAGGAAGTATATTATTTATATAGAATATAACAGAATTATTGTAAGATAATAAACGTTCCTAAGATCCATACCTGCGAATATGAAACTGACGGTAAATGTTACACTGCGATGTTCCTTTACATCATCAATAAAATTAATAAACGTAAACATACGAAGTATTCAACATAATTGTTCGAACTTGGCTCTAATTCTGCACTATTTCAGTGGAATTTGACGGTTCCATTTATTGTTTATATTTTGTTTCTCTATACATACACTGTACAGAATATATTTACACTCAACCATACACAACTTCTATTGTGTATTTGAGCAATCTCGCAATTAATCGTCAAACGTTATCACGTTTGATGATGAATGCTATATCGCCGCAATTGTGAGCCTGAACCTTGATTACAGGACACACATACAAGTAGGAAGTTAGATTTTTTTTATTGTGGAAAATCTGACTTCTAAAAGTAAATCTATAAATGATGACATTCAATATGTTAGATCCAGTATGGAGGATAAACAGTATTAATATTTATATTACTTTTTTTTTATTTTCAGCATGAATCCTTTTTTGCAGTGGGTAATAAATTCGTAGTCAGATTTGCAATATTAAAAATGTCTCCTCCAAAATGGTAGTTAGTGTGTGTACATAATTAAAGGAAGAGGGCCCCTAAGGCCTATATTTCGCCCCCTTGGGATTTTGATTTAAACGGTTGAAAACTTTTTCTTAAGGTAGAAAAAGTAAGTTTTTATTGATTTTAGGTGAAACGGGGGTGTTTTGGTCATACTAACCCTTAGATTTTAGGGGTATTTTTCAAAAAGCGTGTCAAAAATATATGCAAAAAACGTTGTTAAATTGTTAGGCAATTGGCTTGAAAATCGTTACTCGGGGGTTTTCGGGGTCGCTAATTACGAATCTGTGATCAGTTTTTAAATATTCAGTTCCAAAACTTAATTATGTAAAAGGCCCTTCGAAATGGTGACGATCTCGATACAATTATTTGTAATTCGAATAGTATAATATCGGTGTGTGATATGACGTCGTAGTCTATTTAAATATTCGAGAGTTTGAAAGATCGAACGAAGATGTGAAAAAAGTGACGATCGGGGAGTAGGGTAGGAGCAGGGACCGTTTCGTAGCCTTTTATAGGTCCCCTTATGCAATAAGGTGTTTCCGACGTATTTTGGGCCGCTGAATCCGAATTTCGAGGGTGGATTGCTCTCCGAGTGGGCCGAAATTGTTTATAACAATTTTTTTTAAACAATTAAGCAATTTTAAATTTTTTGGTCCAAAAATTTTTTTTTATTTTTTGGGCCATTCTAAACAAAAAAGGTCTTTAGTAACTTTTGCGTACGATGGCGTACTCTCGAGATAAAAATTCCCGAAATAAAAAAAAATTCGATTTTTGTAGTATTCAGCACACTGCCACATCGATACATATAATTTTGTTTTGATCTACCTATGCTTAAACTCTTCTTCCGACCTTATATTTCAAGCAGAAAGTTAGTGTTAATCATTCATTTTAAACCTTCGCCATTTATTGATGTTTTACTAACGCTGTTTTTTGTCTGTAAATATACGCACATCTAGCACTGGCACGCAAGACATGTTTCAAGTCGCCGGATCCACCTCGTTATTTTTTACGTATTTTGGGTCACTGAATCCGAATTTTTAGGGTGGAAAGCTCTGCGGATGGTCCGTCATTGTTTATAACAATTTGTTTAAACAATTAAATATAATTTTTTTACTTTTCGCTTCCTACAAAATTTTTTTATATTCTTCGGGCAATTCTGACCAAAAAAGGTTCTATGTAACTTTTGCGCACGATGGCGCATTTCCGAGATAAAAATTCCCGAAATAAAAAAAAAATGCGATTTTTGCAGTGTTCAGCACACAACACAGCGAAAAAGTAACAAATTAATTTAATGCAATGACTAATGAGTATAGAACTGATTAAAACACAGTTGTATTATTAGTTCTAAACGGCTTCGTGGCTCAGGCGGTTAACGCACTGGACTACGAAGTCGTAGGTCGTGAGTTCGATCCCCGTCTGGTGAACAATTTTTCGAGTTCGTTCCAAGCAGCAGCTCGCTGTTGGTAAGACGAGCCACGTTGTTTGTGTTTACGTTTCGAAAGTGTTGTTTATCTGGCGGAAATCGACTCATGACCGCCGCTGTACTTGGTGTAGGTTTCTGCAGTCTTACATTTCATACACAAATGTGAAGTATGGCGCCATCTTTCGAAGTCGAGCTGCAGCTCTCGCAAAAGCATAGTCAATAATAAGGCAACAATTGAGTAAAAAGGGCGATTCCGCCCTTTAATTAATTAATAAAAAAAAAAAAAAAAAAAATTCTAATCTGTGTTAAGTGTAAGTAAACACCTTTAAACGTTTTTCACAAAATAATCGTTTTTTATCCTGAATTCAAGTCAATTTGGTTTCATTTCAATATATGACGCAAATACAATCGCACTGCTATTTGCGAATACATATAAACACCTTCCAATTCACAAATCCAATAATATGAAATATAGATTCGTACATAACCATTTATGTAATGTTAAATTTAATTTTACACACGACAGCAGGCTGTACATTTATTTGAATTCACTGTATCCGGATATAATAATAGAGACAAAGGGCGCAAAATAAAAAGAAGTTTAGAATGATTTCAAAATGTGCTCTAAAAGATGCCAGATGTCCCATCATTTGTGAACTCATGTTCAGACAACCCTTAGAAAGTGGGTTATCTGATTTCTTTTAGAGCTGATTTCAAAATCATTCTGAATTCTTTTCTATTTTGCTGTCTGCTACAAAAACTTGACTTGAAAGTAGTTTTACTTGTAGAATCCGAATCCGGTGCTAGAAACGGTCCATGATGACAGGATTTTAAGATATTTATAAAAGATGGTTTATATTCTGAAAATGGTGTTATTTTGTTATTTTTGAGGTTATTTATGTACAGTACACATTGTTTCAGTCTTATTTACTGCTTGCCCTTCAAAATGTTCTATTAATCGGTCACATACTACATTTTCTAACTAAATGACATCCATTTTAAATTAAGTCATTTATCAGTGATATTATGCGCCATTTTTGAACCACACCCAGAAACAAATTCTAGTTAAAAATTAGATGCGTAGTTTAAAACTTTCTGATTATGTTAATCAGTTATTCTGGTTAATGTAACCGGAAAATATTTATCATAATACCTCATGGGTAAGAATAGTACTGAATGATGTAAATAGTAAAACATGCAAAGAAAATCTTGCAATTCGTATGTAACCTCAAAAATAAAAAATACTCATTTTCCAGGACATAACCTCAAATATCTCAAAATTTTGACCTGATTTTGACCTTGGATACTGATTTTACACATAATTATTTAAATTATTATACTTGTTTATGGTAGTGAGAGTTGATTTCTAACCTTAGTAATATGACTGTGTCTTACTATACAAAAAATTTCTTTTTTTCAATAAAGACAAAATTATTGTTAATATTATTGTGGTAAATATTAATATATTTTTGAATTCACATTAGTTCAAAAGCGAAAAATCGTGAGTCGATACAAAAATTCAACTGGAAAAGGAACGCAAATTTCGTCGTTGTTTACTCCACTTGGCTTAACAACTTTTTGCCAAGAGAAGGCATGTCCCAGGATGCATATATCCCAGCTGCATAAAATGGCGCTAAAACAATTTGAAAAATTTTTTAAATAACAAAATGGCGTCCATTTTATAAAAAATTAAAAAAATTGATTATCTTTAAAACACCAACTTTTAAAATTTTAATTTTTTTATTAAGTTAATGGGTCCATATGTGACTCATTCTCGAAGTTTTAGCTCTGATAAAACACTTTGTCATATAAAAACATTAATTTATGAAAAAATAAAATTGACTATTCAGCTACGAGTTTTCCGTAGACGGTATTTTCTTGTAATTTGCTGTATAAGGCTTTTTGAAGTTGCTCATACGAATCCGGTGTCAGTTTTTAAAAATCAAAATGGCGAATGCAATATGGCTGACAAAAATGTTGGCAAATTATAATTTCGTTTAACATTTGGTATATAGGGATTTTTGAGGTTTCGAATTTGATTACGAATCGAATAACTGACAAAAATTATGAAAAATGATAGCTGACAAAAATTATGAAAAATGATAATTTTGTTAAAAAAATATTTTATGCTATGTGTACAATAAATTATACGATCAAAAATGTTGGAAGAAATTTAATATTCAAATTTTCTACTGGTCGTTTAAGAGATCATAAAAGCAATTGTTTTAGTGTTCTATAAAGTGGATAGTTTTTTGTTTCTTCTTTTGTTCTAGTTACCATCAGAAATATAATTATTGATATAAGCAGAGACGTTAGTTTGTCGCGTTTTATCTGTGAAGTTTATAGACTACAAGGTAAGTTTTATTTTTATTTTAATGTTTTTGTATTTATTATCATCTTTATGATTTACTTTTATTACTTTTATAAAGTAAATAGCCGACACATTAAACTTAAGAAGTAGGTCGATTTCATGTTTTGCACATATCTTACAATTTTTCAAATATCCCATTAATTATTTTCATATTAATGCTATTTAGGATATCTCTAAAAACCCATTGAACTAAGAAAATTAAATAAATATTAATGTATATGCCACATATAAATAATGACATAGAGTTAAAGAGCTAAGAAAATGAAATTTGATTATTACTTTGAATATTGATTGTTACTCTAGGTATAAATTTCACTTCTTGTGGGTCTAACTTTTCTGGCGCAGAACGAAACAATTTTATACGCTGGTGAATTATAACTCTGGTGTAGTAGAATGAATTGAAGACTAAAAAAAATGTGTGCTCTCAACTAAAAAGAAATGGTCGCTGCTGAAAGTAGCGTTACACATTATTTTTGAACAATGGTAAATCAAAAACTATTATATAATATCTTTTGCGGCGGCCCCTTTAATTTTATTAAATGCGATTTATTGCTTTTGACTAGACAAACAAATTCCGCACTTGTAGAGTAATGTGCCACTAGAAGTGAAGAAAATATTACTATAATAGTAACACCATATTCGACCGTGAATAACTTTAAATTTAGCCTCTATTTAGTAGCGCAACTGCAGAGTACTATACTTTTGGTTGAAAACTTGTGTGATCATTTGAATATACTGCTATAATTCTAGTAGTAGAACCACCGTAATGCCGAAATTTCAACGTCTGTGCATCCCGTCGCAGCTGACAAAATTCGAAAACAGACCTATATGGATGATCTTTTGACAGCTGCGACAGTGTCGAAGAAGCGGTGGAAATTGTCAATAGCATACGTGCGATAAATAAATCAGGCGGTTTTGCAATGCACGATTGGGTGAGCAATGATGCGCGTATATTGGACTATGCGAAAATGATAGGGCAA
Source organism: Trichopria drosophilae (assembly GCA_030407085.1). Taxonomy (NCBI): domain Eukaryota; kingdom Metazoa; phylum Arthropoda; class Insecta; order Hymenoptera; family Diapriidae; genus Trichopria; species Trichopria drosophilae. Next base: position 205,832,617 of record CM059583.1, read on the forward strand.
AGGTTGATTATCGCGTTGTCGGAGAAAACCGCGAAAAGGTCCTTGGACTGTGGTGCGACCCGAATTCGGATTTATTCTTTTTTAATATTAGTAATGACCTGATTCCTGTAAATATTCGAAACAGTCAACAAAGACCGACAAAAAGGCAATTCCTACGCATTGTAATGTCTGTTTTCGACTCTTTCGGTTTCCTCGCTGCTTTGATTGTCCGTTCCAAAATTCTTATGTAACAAATTTGGACCACACTGAGAGAAAGGTTAGGTATTTTCTGCTAGGCACTCCGGTAATTTTTGCGGAAGTACCTCCGGCAGTCTACATACTGCAGAAATTACAGGAGTCGCCTATAAAGGATACAGGATGGCTTAAAGCAGAACTCGGCTTATATGAATATGGTAAAATATACAGGATTATTCAGCAGAATCTGCAGAACTTATTAAAGAGAAAATTAGCGAATTCTTTAAAAACTTCTGTTCAGTATTATAATTTTAAGTTACGTGTATTGCATATGTATTGCTAGGAATTATTAAAGTAATTTTACAGTATATAGAAACAATGTAAACTAAAATACCAGTGATAATCGTGAAAAATTTATACTTTTGACTGTAAAATATAAAGTAAGTATATATAAAGTAAATTCAAATCCAAAAGCAACAATTCGTGACATATGAGAGGCTAGGTTTTCGTATATTTTACGCACACATATCCACTCGGTATATTACTTACCCTCGAATCGTTGAACAAATCGTTCTAACTTCCACGAGATTAAAATGTTTTTTACAAATATATCCATTACATATGGTTTTTAGAGAATTTTTCACATCACATACAGGCAAGCACACCGATTGTCGCGGGAAAATCACATTGCACATGGAATGTTGGTATTACTGCGCCGACGCACACTAGGAAACGATCTGGATAGTTAGATTCAAAATAGGATTCCGTCGAAACTACTCGACCTATTTCAATGATTTTTTTTTTAAATGAAGCTAATAAAATTTGGAAGAAGATTGTCTAGGCCGATATTCAAAATACGATGCGTATCGCCCTAGGTAAACAACAAATATTAACAACATACAACATTTTGGATATAGTTCGGTATAGATCAAGTCTCCGACTCAGTTGTAACCTCGTATCTTTATGTATTTTGATGCGCTGATTACGAATATGTCCATGAAAATTGTCGGCAAGATCAATTACAACATCAAAACTGAAAAAAACCCGTTTGTTTGCGTTTTTTTACATTTATTTCGAAAAATACAAATCGCACAAAAAATGTTTGAAAGAAAATAGGTAGAGCATCAAATTCTTTTTAAAAAGATTATGTATATGCATTTTTGTTTGTGATTTGTTGGTGATAACAATGGCTTCCCTTTATCTTATTCCGGTTTTCAATTCCCGTAATATTTAATCGGTTCATTTTATGTTGAAAAGTTATTTTAGGAATTTGTCTCTTTTCTCAATTTCCCCCTACACTTTTTTCACATATATGACGTGAATGTGGAAACTGTTCACGTACAACATAAGGTCTTAAGTGCATTTTTGAAGATAAGGTCGGAGATTTGATCTATACCGAAATATATCCAAAATTTTGTATATTGTTAATATTTGTTGTTTAGCTAGGGCGATACGCATTGTTTTTTGAAAATCGGCCTATACAATTTTCTTCCAAATTTTATTAGCTTCATTTTTAAAAAAAATCATTGAAATAGGTCGACTAGTTTCGACGGAATCCTATTTTGAATCTAACTATCCAGATCGTTTCCCAGTGTGCGACGCTGCACTCATTGGGAAAAAGTCCTGTAATAACTGCAGTATTGAAATATTGCGTTTACCTTACTCGGTATGGGTGAATTTACAAACAAAAATAAGATGAAATTTGCGGAATTTTTCTCTCCGTACAGCGAATCGGCTGGGACCAACAATTGCAGGACGAGGAATACTAATCGTGTATGGAATGGTTCGCGGACGTAGAAAAGGTCAAAAAAATTTCGATTCCTTGATGCTATTCGAAACCGCGTTCTGACGATACGGAAATCAAATTGCACGTATTTTGCGACGCAAGTAAAAAGGCGTTTTCTGCAGTCGCTTATTGGAGGTTCGAACCTCGGGATTCAAATACCGATATAGCATTTGTGGCGGGAAAATCTCGTGCAGCGACTTTGAAACACATGACGATCACGAGTTTCGAACTCCAAGCCACATTAATTGGAAGCAGACTCGCACAAACGATCGCGAAGGAACATAATTTTAAAATCTCGAGACGGTCCGGAATTTTTAAAATTCAATTAATCGGAATAGCCGGTCATTCAAACCCCTTTCACAAAGGACAAAGTCGACAATATAAATGCGGAAAAATTGAAAAGTTACGTGGGGGTAATTACTGATAAAAACCTAACGCAACTTCCGATGCCCCAGAGCGATCGGTTTTCATCGTGGTTGAGACTAGTTCGCGCGACTGCAAGATTTTTACTTGCCATAAATCAAATGAAAGGCAGTAAAAATCGCGAAATAACGGCGGTCGACATTCGAGAAGTTGAAAAACATGGAATTCGTGGCATGCAAGCATCAACATTCGCGTCGGAAGTAAAAGCGCTAAAAAACGACAAGAAAATCAGCAACACGAGTCCAATTTTGAGGTGAGGTTCTTTTCTTGATAAAGAAGATATTCTCCGAATGAAAGGTCGAGCTAGTCGAACGGAGCCCGGGCTCATTGAAAACGAACCCAAAAGAATAGATCGGAACGACCCGGAAGTGCGTTTACTCGTAAAAGGTTTTCATTCCAAATTAAATCACTGCGGTCACGAGACGGTAATTAACGAAGTAAGGCGGGAATTTGGGATAACTAAACTCCGTAGCCTAGAACTCCCGATTTCCGCAAAATGCATAATTTGCAGACTGAATCGGGCCAAACCTCAACAACCGATAATGTCGGACTTGCATTCGTCACGAGGCGCGAACCACCTACGCCCCTTTAGCTATTGTGGGGTTGATTATTTTGGCCCAATTGGGAGAGAAATGTTGCGAATCGATTTTAAATTTCATCCGAAAATTTTGTAAATATCCTGTAAAGGTAAAGGTACTAGATGTAGGTTTTCTGCCGTTTTTCCACGCCATTGCACACCGAATGGGGTACCCATTATGCGAATTCGGCCGCAACCGTGCGGAAAGGCAAGGTTCGGTAAACACGGAATCGTAAAAAAATGACGTAAGAAAATGACGCTAGCTTGACGATAAGTTGTTGACATAACGACGATCGGGAAAACTAGCGAAAAAGTCGGTTCGGTGGGATCGTTCCGCGTACTATTTAATTTCCGCACGAATTTACATCTAGTCTACGCCCATCATCATGAAACCCCGATCGATCGTTTCGGGAAGCCCGAGGTCGGATCGGGACCATTTTCGGCGCGATAGTTTGACCTTGTGGTTTCGAGAGTTGAAAACGTCGCCATGGCTTTCGCTAGATCGGTCAATCGTGATCGCGAAGTCGATTCCGCTGAATTCGAACCTTGTCACTCCGTCGTGAATCAGTGAAAATAAAGATCTTAATTTGTGCTTCCAAAATTCTTGTGTTTTCTTTCCGTCCTCGCCGGAATATTTACATTTGTTGGTGCTGAAACCAGGGATCCTCCCCGGGTGGGGGAGGGCAGAAGTGACATTTTCCTCATTATGCCGCGTGCGTAACTTTCGTATTGCGTTTTCTTTGAACATAAATGATATCGCAGTAAGGCGAAAAAGGGCTGCCGACATCGGAAGAGGAAACTCAGGAAATGGTACCTAGAGCAACGAAGTCGACTCGTCGTGTACTTCGTTCCACTCTGAAGGCTACGGGAACGACGTAGAGAATCGATGATAGAGCCAACACGACGGCTACGGCTAACCAAACCGAAACGACTGAGCATCAAGAAATCTCACCGGGCAGAACGATCGAACCAGGATGCAATCATCGCCGAGGGACTGGTGTTGAAAACGATGATATACATGGAAACCAAGATACATCGGCTCAGGGACCATCAACGTCGGCCCAGAATCCGTCAACATCATCATCGGTTCCAGGAAATTGAAACGGGTGGACATGCAGACAACGAATCGCAAAAGTGAACATCAAAATATCGAGATTACCAACGTCGCAGGGGCACCGGGGATCAACTTCAGCTGTTTAAGGTAATCTAGGAATCATCGCCGTGTTCTAAACAATATTAAATTGAAGTATTAATTCTAATCGGAAAAATTGTTTTCGAATTTTTTTATGTATTTTACGTTGTTAGAAAAAGATATCATTTGCTGTACAAATTATTACAAAAGGTACAAATTCTTTTGTACAATTTTTAAAACAATATTAGATTGAAAAATTAATTAGAATCGAAAAAATGTGTTTTTTTTAATTTTTTAAATGTATTTTACAATTACATTAAACAACAATATGAATATAATTTGTATGTACAATTTTTCAGATGATTGAGATTCATTTTAATCCAGAAATGTGAATATTATTATCATATTTGTATTGTATTGTTTAAAAAAGTATTATTACAATTTATTTAATTTATAATATTTGCAATTTCTGTCAATATTAGATTGAAATATTAATTTTAATCCAAAAAACGAGTGTTTTTTTCATTCTTTTTATGTATTTGGTAATTACAATAAAGAATAATATTAATATTATTTGCCTGTACAATTTTTCAGATGACATATACTATTGAGATATTCATTGTAATCCAAAAATGTCGTTTTTTAATCTTTTTAAAAGTATTTTACATTAACTAAAAATAAAAAGATAATATTTGTTTATCATCATTCAATGGCATACTTACGTGTCATAATTATTATGAATATTGCATGAATAATATTACAAGATACTGATTACTTTTAGAATTAATAATCTAATACGAAGGTAAAACTAAGATACAAGGGTTATTTCAATAAAAAAGATTTGATATGTTCTTAAATCTTAATAAGAAAAATGTTTGTTTGTCGCATCTTTTAAATATTTTACAATTACATTAAACAGTAATATCAATATTATTTGTCCGTACAACTTTGTAGACAATATAAAATCGAGATATTAATTTTAATCGGAAAAATGCGTTTTTCTCACTTTAAAGAACTTTACAGTAATTAAAAACAAAAACGGTAATATTCATTTATCATGATGCAATGGTATTCTTACGTGATCTAATTTATTACATTAATAATATTTTAACAAGATACTATTATTGTACAATTGATGAATTGATGATGTAACAGTTATTCATTATAATAAAAGAGATTTTGTTCCAGAAATGTTTTCTTTTTATTCAGTATTTAAAGTATTTTGCAATGAGGGTCCGTATGCAAAAACCGGACAGGCGCTCGAAACGCGAAATGAGACAGTAGAAAAAGCCGAAAAAATTTAATTTTCGCAAATGGATTTTAAAAAATACCATCATATAGAGAATTAAATGCTACACAGTGTTTCCATTTGACATTTTTTGATTTGATGTCAAGATCTCGAGAAAAACAAATAAAAACAGCAAAACATTATTCCCGAAAAAACAATACATTTTAAAACATAACTTACGTTTTCTCGTAAACGAAATGACGGATCAATTTGAAACTTGGAGGATCTAATTTGTATAGTTTTCCGAAGACAACGAACATAGTAAAAAAAATTTATATCGTAATTTTGAAAAGTTACGTATGTTTAAACCTGACGTGCTGATATTCGCGAGAAAATATCTTCTAACGCTTGGGGAGTTCGGGAAAGTTTTCGGAATCAAACATCTAGAAATGCTGTATTGTAGATGACGAATCAATGAAGTTTTCTGTGAAAACAGAACTTTCATTCGATTTGTTAGTCAAAAACGGCAATTAATTTTGTAGCGCTGGAATTTTCGGGCGCGCGCGGCTTTGTTGCTACGCTGAAAACTGCTCGCCATGCGCTATATCCGGTGTCGGTATTTTTTGTTTTTAATTACTGTAAAATTCTTTAAAGTGAGAAAAACGCATTTTTCCGATTAAAATTAATATCTCGATTTTATATTGTCTATTCTAATTTTTTCGGCTTTTTCTACTGTCCCATTTCGCGTTTCGAGCGCCTGTCCGGTTTTTGCATACGGACCCTCAATTACAATAACCAAAAAGTCACGGTAAGATTCTGCACGTTACATGAATAATATACAACATTACAATATTACAGCGATGTAACAACACAATATTACAATTAATAATAATTGTGATGTTATTTTTCAGTATTACAAAGCTAAATTTCCATACAAAATTTGTTCAGAAACTATGATAATGTTTTTTAAATAAGAATCTTATTCATTAATATATTATTCAAGATTAATTCCACTCAAAACATGAAAAATGTTGATGTTTTTTTTCATTATCAGAAAAATTAATTTCCATACCACATTGATTAAGAAACTATGACAATATGGCAAGAATATTGCTGTAATATTGTCGTTAAACATTGTATAGATATTCTGCAAGAAATGTAATTAATGTTACTTGTAGAATAACGCTTATAGGTGTGCTATTTAAAATAGCATTATGTATTATACAATTCTAATATTATAGCAATTTAAAACAAGTTAATTGGTGTAGTATTGCATTACGTTGTTCATATTAAATGTTGATCTGAGAAAAATAATTAAATTCATACATCTGCTACGCAAAATTACATGTGATATTTTACAATATTACGAAAATGAATAATATCGACATCATGTAGTAAAACATAAGTTTAGTAAGTAATTATATTACCACAATAATATTTTATAAAAACGTTTTCGGTGTTTTTATTGTAGACATTGAATCGGCGTAAACGAAGAGATTCATTTTTTATAAATTATACAGATTCTCGATGGATTTCGAATGTATAAAAACTAACCAACAACTTTGCATAACCTTGTTATTGCATCATTTTAAACAAAAAGGAAATTTTGATTACTAAACGTGTTATTTGTTTGGAAAACCTAAAACAAATTCTTTATAACTTGATGTGTTTTGAAATGCTTTTTTAACATCGATGGAATGTCATTATTAATAAATATTACTTTTCAGCTTCATATTTTTTGTAACTATTTGTCATATTGGTCGTCGCACTATCAAAAATTGGCTTTTATAATTTTGTCATTCTTTAATATTAGTTTATTAACATTATACATATCTTTAAGAATTTTAATATTTTTGGAAATTTTCCACTGTTGTAATATCACTTGTAAATTTGTTGAAGTTTTGTTCGTAATTTTGCTCAACAGGCTGAAAATAACCAAAGTGCCTTTCTAGGATCGGATTAAATGCCCCAGAAATCTCCATACCTCAAAGGTTAACTAAGAAAAGTGTTTACGATTTTATTAGGGTCGACTAGCAGGTACTATAGTTTTCACTGTACCTAAAAACAGATTACCTGTCAAAAGGGGAATTTTACAATGTTTATCGGTCCATATGCGGGAGTTACGTACAGTTTTAAAAGTCGAGACAAAAAGGGAGTGTCTAGACAGTCTACAAAAATAGGACAATTATAACCTGTAGATAATCTAATTCCCCTCAAATAAACAATTTAGAAAATGTATGTTTTCCCTTGTGCTAGTTTTAACCCGTATTTTGGTGTTTTTCAAGATAAAAGAACTTATGCGCCCGTAGGTGGTTACCGCACCCGAGGGGCTGGCAAAGACTACCCCTGGGGGTAGGGGGTCGAAACGTCGAAATTTGATGAAAAACAATAGGGTAATTTTTTTGCCGAGATGACCAAATTCAATACTTTTTCAGACAATAGTCATAAACATTTTAAACCAGTTTCTATGGCATTATCGTTGACTTTAGGAAGAAAATGCATAGAAGCTTTTTTGTAAAGAATTTCATCTTCTATCTTTTTTGTTTGGAACCTTTTTTAATAAAATTTGTATTTTTCAATGTAAATGCAAAAAACTCCGAAGAAACTTAATTGGGGATAATTGTTGATTTGGGTTCCTTAGGGTCTGAAACGTCGACATTTGATGAAAAACTATATGGTAATTTTTATGCCCGAAGTGACCAAATTCAATACTTCGTCCAGACTTAGTCTGGGTCGCAGTAATACTATTATTGAAGGTAGAAAACTTCACATATTTATAAAACTGCTTCCATATTGTGTGCACAATTTTTAATGTAATCAGTTTTGATTTTTAATATGAAGAATATCAATTATTCATAATCTTAATGTTTCGAATGGACATTAAGATATACTAATATAATAGGTACTACTAAACATTAGAATTTTTAATATTAAATTTTCATAAAGGGATCAAATTTTCCCTATTTTAATATAAAAAATATTAAAATTTGGACAAAGTATACTAAATTTTAATAAAGTCGGTCTCTCAGTGTATTGCGGCGATTTAAAAGTACTAACTAGCGGGCCTGGGGATATCTTTGCGGCAAATCAATTATCTGTAGCTGTCATCTGATCAATTTGTCAGAAGGATAAAAGATTGATAATAGGGCTTCACGTTGAAGACTTGAAATTATTCCCCCTTACACACCGCGAAAGTGAGGGTGGGGGATAAATTAGGAGTCATTACATATCATTTTTAAAAATATGAAATACGTCTACTTTACTTTCTTTGATCTGAGACGAATTCTGGTGACATTCTCAATTTGTAACGATATTTTACACATTTTCATTTTTATCATCGAACCAAAATGCAAAAACTCGTCGATCAAATTGGTGCACTTTTCTCTGAGGAATCCAAATCTACAATAAAAATGGGGGGTCCCTATTTAAGTTTTATTGCCCCCCCCCCCCTCCGCCCTTTCTCAGGAGGCGGGGGAGAGTTTTGATTTCATTATCACTGGATGCCCCCCTTCGCGTCGGATAACTTTCATCCCACACCTTTTTTGATTCTGTGCATAATTCTCGAGGTATTTCAATGTCTTTAAATAAATTTGGATTTTTATCGATTACAGCGCCACCTGTGAACCAAAATACAGTAGCTCCTATGTCAAATTGATGTATTATTTTTCAGAGAATCCAAATCTGCAATAAAAAATGGGGATCCCTATTTAAGTTTTATTGTTTTTCCCCCACCCCTGGGGTCAATTTTGTACTCTACAAAAAGGATCAGTACATTTTTGTCGTATCTTGCACCATTTTCGATACGGAAGCCTTAAAATGAAAAAAGTACAGATTTGTTTACTTTTAACAACGTTTGCAAATCAAAGTTATTAAATGAATAACTTAAACGTCTAAAAATTATACACAAATGTTCATAATGATATAGCAAAGGTGAATCTATTTATAGAAACTTTCTTTTTAACGTTTTTGAATTTTAATCGCCATTTTTCAGTCACTATATAGCCGCACGGTCAAAACAGTTTTACTTCCGACAGTAGACGGCCTAAAATGTTTTCTTGTATGGTACTAAATGTTGAAAGTTACAGCCATACAGAAATTTAATCACGTTGGTATTGTTGGATTTGGATTTTCAGAAGTTTAATCGCTTGAACTTATGGTTTTAATAGTACTAAGTATTAAACACTAAGAATAAGGTATACATTAATTATTTAACACTAATTTTAACTATTAAACTGAAGTCGATTTATTATTCACTTCTGATAGATACAAAGTACATAATAATTCTGGTACGACTATAATTTGATAATACTTATCGCAAAATATAGATTATTTTAACAGTACCCCCTACATTCATTTGTTTTATCGTTGATAAATTTCTCGGCCGTCACTTTCGTGCCCATATCTCCGAAATAGTCTCTTCCTCCGTCACAATGATATTCTGTTCCTCGATCTGTTCGCACTCATCTCCTTCCGGAAAGATTGAAAGACGGGAATGTACTCCTATTACTTTGGAAGGAAATTATGATGCGTCAAACGGTTCGGAAGTGATCTTTTCGTCCGACGAATGAAGATCTATAGGAAATCTTGTAGTTTTTTTTTTTTTATTTTTTTTTTATCCGAAGAAGGGGGGAATGCGTTAGGCACCATAAGGGAGTCATGCGAGACTCCCCCGTCTATCCGATACAGGCATACCCACTAAACCCTAAACCTTCTTTACCCACCGCGGCACTGGTTACAATACTTCACGGTGTACAATACTTCTCGGTGTCGCAGGATTGTTGACTCCAGTGAAACTCAGCTCAATCGGGCGACTGGGTTTTTCCGGTGGTTCAATTGCCGGACAATCAAACAGTGCCTTGATTCGATGCATTTTCTGTTTTGCTCGTTCATTCGCACGTTCACTGCCGGATGGCTTTGTCTTGCATAAGACAGTACCTGCATCTGAAGATGGCTTATCGATATCCTCATGGTGAGTTGATGTTGCCGAGACACCCAATTCCGGTGGTTCAATTGACGGACAATCAAACAGTTCCTTGATTCGATGCATTTTCTGTTTTGCTCGTTCATTCGCACGTTCACTGCCGGATGGCTTTGTCTTGCATAATACAGTACCTGCATCTGAAGCTGGCTTATTGATATCTGCATGGTGAGTTGATGTTGCCGAGACACCCAATTCCGGAGGTTCAATTGCAGGACAATCGAACAGTGCGTTCACTCGTTGAATTTTCCTTAGATTACGCTCCTCTACTCGTTGATGACCGGGTGTTGATGATGCTGGTGCTTGTTTGGAGTCCATTGCGTTTGGAATGCGAAGACGGAATGAAGGATCTTGGGCCTTGGCCCTCCTTTCATACCTGCCGTCGGGCTACCTGCCCAGTCACCCAGGTTTATCGTGCAACCAATAGGATGGCAGGAATTGGATTCCAAATAAGGTAACTAAAGATTTCATTCTTTTCCTTTACAGTGGGACGAACTAAACCACGGTCCCACTATAAAAACAGGAAACGAGCCCTAGAACGTGCCATTCGGGAAGCCGCCGCCGAATACGCCTCGTCCCCCAAAATAAATTTTCCAAAACCTCCACATAAATTTCCTGAAATACAGGAATACATACCCACTGCACCTCCCCGAGATCCCACTCTAGACCCTCCTCTCCCGACTTGCCCCTTACCCTCACCAATGGAATTATTCGCCCCCAATAAAAAAATTAATTAATAAATTTGTAAACTCATTTGATTTTCTTCTAAATAAATTGTATTTTAAAATCGAGTTCAAATTATTGTGTTTTTTTTCTAGTCACTTCATTTTCAGCGCAGCAGCCCCGTTCACCTTTACCCGAAGTCGACCTTTTGGTCGACTCGCCCTTTCCACGACCATCCTAGGATACACGTAAGTATCACTAGTCTGGACGTAACAAATTGGTGACAGCGCTATTGAACGGAAAACTGCGCTGAGAAGGAAAAAAATAAGAGTAGGAAACACAAAATTCTCATGAACAATATACTTCAATTGAAAATCTGTTCTAATAAAAAAACATAATAGTCAATTTCTAATATACAGTAGTTGTTTCAAACAATCGTGATAACAAAAAATTCCCACTCCTACCTCCCAAATTTGGCGGCGGCAACGAATATTAATTTTCTTTACGTTTCCATTTCTTTTTATTATTATTTTATAAAAAAGCAAACCAAAATAATAAACTTAATTCAGAAAACCAAACCTAATCAAACTAAACTAAACTTAAATAATACACATACATACTGCATATTTAATACATTATATTAACATATTTTTACAGTGACACCGATCGAGAGCCAACCTATTTTACATATAATCGAAAGCTACAGGATCCAAAAGCGAATACTTGAAAATCTGGAACAAAAGCCCGTAAAACACCAGAAACAAGTAAACAATATACGCAAGGGAAAACGTCGGCTACAAAAATTAGTTAACATCATTAAATCAAAAATAGAAAACGTTCCAATAAAGGAACATATCAAAATAACAAAAAAATCGAAGAACCAAATAGAAATAATTATAATAGATTAATTTTTGCAATACAAATTCCTCAAATGTACGTTTTTTTTAAGCAATAAAATATACATTTAAATTCCATCCTACGTGTACACCTTCTTTTAAAAAAACGACCCTCACTAGTCATAGTCATTAATCTATATATATAAATGCAGATAAAACCGTAAACTTTTTCATAAATGTCAGAAAATAGAGTTACAAGAAGAACCACTCAAAACTTAAGTGAAGAGGACAAACAAGAAATTTTAGGAACGGGTTTAGTAACAGATAGAAAGCAAAGACCAAAAAAACAAGTAATCCCGGAAATAACCTTGGAAAATTCAAATACCGAACCAAGAGAAAGTCGCAAACCAACAATCTCGGAAATAATCTCTTTAAACAACGACCACTCGCAAGAAATTATTGACAAAGAAGAACATATTACAAAACCGAACAATTTCTCAATAAACGAACAAGCGGAAATAAAACAAACTGAGCAATCTAACTTTATAAAACAAAGCAACGAAACAGAAAACAAGGAAGAAATAAATCAACATACTGCTGACATAGAAAACGCTGTAGCATCTCAGGAACTAAAAACTGAAATTTTAACACAAAGAATTAACGAGGTAGTAGAAGAATTTCATAATCTCACAGAGGAATACAACAAACAAGAGAAAACTCTGGAAAAGATTACTAGTCAAGTCGAAAAAATTAGATGGTGGTATACAAAGCACATACCACTGTTTAAGTCTAGCACACCATTGAATACCAATAAAATTAAAGAAAACTCATCATTCCAAAAAAATACTTCTGAGAATTCAGATAGTGACGAAGAAGCCTATAAAACGATAAATAACAGCAGCATTCATCACACTACAGGAAAAGAACATAAAAGTAACAGCAACCGATATAATAACACAAATCCCAACAACATAGATCAAGAATACGACGAAAACATGGCTAATAATCAAGACAGGCTGACTCTAAATCACGCAATTGAAAACGTACCGAGATTCGATGGTGACCCAAAAACATTTTACGCATTTGTCGACGGATGTGAAGAAGCACTACACATGTTACCTAATTCAGAACTGGACCTAGTAAAATTAATAAAAAGTAGGTTAAGAGGCGAAGCTCGTCGAGCAATAAAAAAACGAAGAATTCCAAACAATAAACCAGCTTTTACGAAGTTTACGAGAAATATATGCCCCAGCAAATTCAGTGACGGAAGCGAGACAAGAATTAATAGGGGTACATCAATTAGACTTTGAAAATATTGTCGCTTATGCAAATCGAGTCCGAGAAGTAGGAGACAGAATAATAGAAACGTATAAATCTATAAATGAAAACGGACAGAAAGGACAAATGCCGAAGTACTAGAAGTATTTTTAAACGGATTAAAACCCGAAATTGAAATAAGATTAGCAAACGCAGAAATGGAAAATTTAGCAGCAGCAGTACAAAAAGCCTTGCAAATAGAGAAGCGATTAAAACTAACCAACAATATTAGAGGACTCAACCACGATGAACAAAAACAAGAAGAAAAACCAAGAACACACAAAATTAAAGTAATAAACACGGAGAAACAATGCCAAATCTGCAAGAAAAACGGACATGAAGCTGATACATGCTACTACAGAAACCACAATCAAACACAAAATCGAAATAATTTTCAAAATCACAGAATGCTTCAAAACTATGAAAACAGAACACCTGTATACAACCAACAAAATTCTAGTAATTACCAGCCACACGGTTATCGAAATAACCAAACAAACTTTCAAAATAATCACCGGTATAGTAATCAACCATGAGGATATCAAAACTTCCAAAACAACTACCAAACACGACAAACCAACACAAACTTTAAACCCAATCAAGACAACCAATTTATGAACAGAAAACCTAATCCAAAATTAGAACAATGCACATATTGCAAAAACATAGGACACTCTTGGAAAGACTGTAGGAAATTAAAGTTCAAAGAAGAAATGCGAGCGGAGATACTACAGGAATTAGCGAAAACCCAGAATACAATGAGACATCCGGGAAACGAGAACGGTCTCCCCAGAACTGGCGCGCGGAGAGAGACTACAAATCAGCGCCAAATCAACCTCACGAGAACAACAGACACAAGGAAATCAGAACAATAAATCTAAGTAAAAATGATGCTCCAATAATTAAAGTAAACTCCAAAGACTTTTACACAGAGGTTCAACTAATGGTAGACACTGGCGCAAGTGTAAATATAATCAAGGAAGAAAACATAAAAGGGGAAACATTAATAGATGAATCCGACATTATTGACTTAAAAGGTATTACCGAAGAACCTGTAACAACAATGGGCGTAGTAAAATTAAATATACTGGGACAACTAACAGAATTTCATGTTGTGAGAAACAATTTTCCTATAGACTCTGAGGGTATTTTAGGCTCTGAATTCTTTCGCAATAACCAAGCGACTATTAATTATAAAAAGAATTACATCGAATGGAAAAACAAAAAAATATACTTTCATGAAGAAAAAATGACAATCCCAGCAAGATCAATATCCACATTTTACATAAATATTGAAAATAAAGAAATTGAATATGGATACGTACCACGCATCGAAACATCAGAAGGCATATACCTAGGCGAAGCTATAGTTAAAAACAACAATGGACGAGGCTATCTTCAAATTTACAATACAACTAACGAAGAAACAGAAATAAAAATTCCCACTCTAACTATGAAAATGAAGATGAAAAAACAAATGAAGACAAAAATACAAATAAATATAAAAAAACAAATGAACACAAGAAAACAAATGAAGACGAAAATACAAATGAATATGAAAATGCAAATGAATACGAAAATACAAATGAATATGAAAATAAAAATGAAAATGAAAAATACGAAGAAGAAATAATAAAACTAATACTAAAACAATGTCCTAGATCAAAAAATTCCTCAATTCAGGAAGATCAAGACTTCTATAATACAAATTTGAGACTATTAATTTTAAACAAAGAAAAAAATAAAAATATACAAGATCAAGATAAATCCTCTGAATCTAGTAAAAATAAACTAAATCAAGATTTATGCTCTGAATCTGTTAAAATTGAACAAAACCAATCCAATGGTGAAAAATCAAACAAAAAACGAAGGAATAAAACATCTCAAATTAGACATACGGAAAATGATCAAGAACAATACCCTGACATAATTAATATAATGCAAGAACTGAGAGATCGAAAACACACTAGATATAAAGAATTTTTATCATATAATGAATACCAGAAAAACAAAGAGAAATATATAATAAAACCAAAAACTGGAATATATCATATGACTCAAGAAAGAAAACGTGCCAAACAAGTTAAGGAATTACTACGTGCACAACATCTAAACCCAGAAGAGAAAAAAAGTATAGACAACATTATAAACAAACACGCTGACATCTTCCATTTACCCGATGAACCGCTTAGTTATAGGCAATTAATAAAACATAGAATAATCACGACAGATGAAATTCCTATAAATACAAAGCAATATAGATTTCCTCCAATACATAAGGAAGAAATTAACAAACAAATAGAAGAGCAATTAAGCAACGGGATAATTAAACCATCGATATTACCATATAACACGTCACTATGGATAGTACCCAAAAAAGCAGATTCGCAAGGAAATAAACGGTGGAGAATGGTTTTAGATTTTAGAAAATTAAATGAAAAATCAATAGGCGATTCATACCCTATACCTAACATTGTAGATATCCTAGATCAACTAGGAGGCGCCAAATATTTTTCTGTATTCGATCTAGCATCAGGATTTTTACAAATTAAAATGGACGAACAAGATGCACAAAAGACGGCTTTTTCCACACCACATGGACACTACGAATTTGACAGAATGCCATTCGGTTTAAAAAACGCCCCTGCTACATTCCAACGTTTAATGGACATAGTATTATCAGGCCTCCAAGGAAACGAACTCTTTGTGTACCTCGACGATATAGTCATATATGCCTCCTCTCTACACGAACATGAAGTAAAATGCGAAAATTTAATGACCAGACTAAAAGATGCAAACCTCAAACTACAACCCGACAAATGCGAATTTTTAAGAAAAGAAGTTTGCTATTTAGGCCATATAATCAGCGAAGAAGGTTTAAAACCAGACCCTAATAAAATAAACGCCGTTCAAAAATTCCCAATTCCCAAAAATCAGAAAAATATCAGACAATTCCTTGGACTTGCTGGATATTATAGAAGATTCATTGAAAATTTTTCCAAAATTGCAAAACCATTATCAAATCTACTAAAAGACAACACCTCTTTTATCTGGGGCAAAGAAGAAAACGATGCCTTCAACACGTTACGCGAAAAATTATGTAATGCACCCATACTACATACCCAAATTTTGACGAACCCTTTCTAATCACAACCGACGCATCCGGATACGCAATAGGTGCAATACTTTCCCAAGGAGAAATTGGCAAAGATAGACCAATATCGTATACATCACGAGTATTAAATGAACATGAAAAAAAAATATGAAACATACGACAAAGAAGCTTTAGCAATTTACTACGCAATACAGCATTATAGACCTTACATTTACGGGAGACATTTTACAATATTAACAGATCATAAACCTCTCAAATCATTCAGAACAAAAAAAGATCCGAACTCAAGAGTAGCTAAATGGATGTACAACCTTCTTGAATATGATTTCGATGTTGAATACAAAGCCGGAAAATTGAACGTAAATGCAGACGCACTCTCTAGAAACCCGGTAGAAATATTAAAAATCGAAGAAACAAAACAAAGGCAATACCCCAGTAACATAATAACTAGAATGATGGATAAAATGGGATGGAATGGATCTGGAATAGGGAAATATAGTCAAGGAATAAAAGAACCAATTAAATTAAAAGCACAAACAGATAAAAGAGGTTTAGAATATAGAGGAAATGGCAATTACTGGAACGAGATTCAAAACGAACAAATTTCAAAACCCATAAAATTCGTCAAAAGTAAAGAAACACTAAATAAACAGAGAAATCACAAACCATTATTATTACACAACCCTATATACAACATTAAAATACCTCAAAACATTGGAAGCAAAATAAACTATAAAGGTCCACGATACTTACCAGTAACAATACGATTCTGCACCAAATGCTATACACTTAATCATACAAACGATGAATGTCTTCCAAACGACATAGAAAGCACAGAATATAACATTACATCAGAAAGATCAAAGATTAAAACACTCAAGTTACCTTCAAAAACCAACCAAATGATGCTTACCACACAAATACATGAAGAACCCACCCTAAGAAGAAGTTCGCGAAATGCAAAACAGCCAGAAAGATTACAAATAAATAATGAGAAACGTAAAATACGAACAAAGAAATCTGAAAACCCCAAAAGAGGCCGACCTTCAAAACGAATCCAAGAAAATCCACGAACATATTTTCATACACTGAATAATGACGACGTCACTCCACAAACAGAAAATGAAAATTATGAAACATATTCAGGTGAAGAAGACACATTTATCAATACGGATGAAGAAAGCGAAGAAGACCCCGATATAGACGAAAATGATAATACCGAAAGTAACAAGCAAAGCACCAACAGAAACATAATAGAAATAAAAAACCATTTATATATGCAAAAAGATAATATAGTTTACTTCATAACTACATCAGGACAACCCTGCGATAACGGAGCATTAACATTGAAAAGTAGAAACGAATTACCCAAGTTTGAAAACATTAAATTAAACAAAATTTCAGTAGCGAAGATAAAGAATAAATATAATTTTGCGCTACCAATAACTACAGATGTAGGAGAAAGCCAAATAACAATACTTGAAAATATAAAAATACTCGTTAAGTCACTAAAACAGGAAGTAAATAAGCTACAAATTAAAACACTCAGTATTTCAAAATCTAGCGAAATAGCTGGCATAGAATGGATAGACGTAAAACAAATATTAGAACAACAATTCAAACTTTCAAATACAAAAATAATAATATGTAACGGAAAAATAAAATATGTAAATAAAATAGATAGAGAAGAAATAATGAAAGAATTGCATTCAACACCAATAGGAGGACATAAAGGAATAAACAAAACTCTAAAAAGGATAAAACAAAATTATTATTGGGAAAACATGAAATCAGACGTCGAAAAATTTATTCAAACTTGCAAATCTTGTCAATTAAAGAAACCAACACGATGCAAAACTAAACAACCAATGATAATATCAGATACACCCAAACAAGCACTTGAAAAAATAGCAATGGACATTGTAATCCCAAATAACAAAACAGAAGAAGGCTACGAAAATATATTAACAATACAGGACAATCTTACAAAATACTTGATAGCAATACCTTTAAACAAAGCAACAGCTTCAGACATAGCAGAAGCTTTAGTAAGAAGATTTATATCCGTATTTGAAACCCCAAAACCGATATTAACAGACCAAGGCAAAAATTTTCTAAGTAAAATAATGAAAAAAATGGCGAAATTATTTAACATAAAACAAATAAAAACCACAGCATTTCACCCACAATCGAATGGATCCTTAGAACGATCGCATCATGTAATAAAAGAATATATAAAACACTTTTCAGAAAAACATACAGACTGGGATAAATGGCTAGAACTAGCAACATTTTCATATAACACTAGCGTTCACGAAGGCACGAAATACACCCCTTTTGAATTAATGTTCGGTAGGATAGCAAAACTACCATCATCCAAACCAGTAAATGACAGTGACCCCCTTACTTATAGTGATTATGTACACAGCTTAGCCTCGAAATTATACGATATTCAAAAATGTGCGGAACAAAATCTAAAAACAGCCAAATTAAAATCAAAACAATATTACGATAAACACATAAACCCAATAACATTAAAAATAGGAGACGCAGTTTTCTTACAAAAAAACCATAAAACCAGTAAATTTGATGACGAATACCAGGGCCCCTGTGAAATATTACAAACCTACGAAAATGGAAACGTAAGAATAAAAATAAAAAACGATGAAAAAATTGTCCACTCAAATAGGTTAAAATACTCAAAAATTCCAATCAATTGAAACGGTGATATCCTTTATCCTATTCCCAATAGTAAATAAGTTCTATGATATCATAATACATTACTAGTAAAAAAAAAGAAAAAGAAAAGCCAATGTTACAGGCACCTCTTGGATAAAAAAAAATCGGAATTAAGAACAATCTGTCTATTACAAAAAATAAGGAAACATGAGATATATAATTCTGATACTGACAATAATCGCCACGCAAACATCAGCGTTCATAGCATTCGATTGCGGTGGAAGAACTTCTAATATATCAGCAATATCCCTGCTAGATATCCAAGAATGTGATATACCAAAGACTCGAATAAATGTAGAAAAAATTCATGCTCAGTTACTACAAATTAAAGAATATGAAGAAATAGAAGTAAAACAATGTAAAATAGAAATAACCAGAGAAATAAACTTTTGTGGCATGCACTCGCACAACTCAGCAGTAATGAATGGATTAGCAAATTACATTCTCGAAGTTCCTAGAGAAGAATGCGATTTAATACATAGAACAGGAACAACAAGAATAGTCAGCAACGCAATTATAGATGAAATAAAAGAGAATCATATTCAATCACACAGTCTAACATTAGCAGGAAGAATAGATGCAGATGGTTCATGCAAAGGAGTAGAATATGCAGATTCATTTGGATCTTGGAGTAACGTGGTAGTCCAAGGAATAGTAAAAATCTTAATTCAAAAATACAAAGCCAGAATCAACCTCAACGAGAATAAAATATTCCTAAGATCTGGAATTTCATATCGAGCAACAGATAAAAGCTGCCTGGACTTAGAAGGAGGAAGCACATACTGGGAAACCAAAAGATTTCTGTGGACACAATGAATATGACATTCTATTCGAAGGTCCCATAGACAAAATATTTAACGAAGACAAAACAGTAATATACTCACTAACAACTAATGAAATCACATTCGCACTAGCAAGAAAAGGAAGAAAAGCCATATGTGGCTACGAAATTTCATTAACAGAACACCCTAAACTGGTAATACTAGAAGCAAAAAACGGCGAAGGCTTTAAGAAAAAGGCTCTGAAAACAATAAACCTAGACATTTTTACCTACGTAAACTCCAAATTTGTATACATTAAAAAACACTTGAGATATCAAATCAAACAATTGTATTTCGATGTCTTATCACAAAGATGTGCATTAGAAAAACAAGTATTAAAAAACTCTCTATCACTAGCAACCCAAGCACCCGACGAATTCGCATATAACATTATGAAAGGACCAGGTTATATGGCAGTAGCGGCAGGAGAAGTCGCATACATTTTAAAATGCATTCCCGTCGAAGTCAGCATAAGAAAAACAAACGAATGCTATTCGCATCTACCAGTCAAATATCAAGATAAAGAATTATTTATGACACCAAAAACACGCATATTAGTAAAAAAAGGATCACAAATAAATTGCAATAGTATCATTCCACCTATGTACTCAGTGAACAATGCATGGTACAAACTATTACCTAACCCAGTCGAAAAAAAAAACCTGAACAACTAAAACCTCTAACCAAACAGACATGGACATATACCAACCCAGAAAGCTTAGCCATCAATGGAATTTACAGCCAAGAAGATATTAGAAAATTAAAGGAACACATCATGTTCCCAGCAGAAAAACCAGCAGTATTAAACACAGTTGCAAGAGGAATGACAGAACAAACTACAAACTACCAAGGTGCATCAATAACTAATTTAATAGACGAAACAACATTCGCAAAAATTCTACAATCCGCAGGAGAAAAAATTTGGAGAAATTTTATGCTTTTCGGAACAACAACAGCCGGCATAATGGGATTAATAATTATAATTAAAATAATAAAAGCAATAATAGACACCGTAGTCCATGGATATGCCCTACACTCAGCATACGATTGGTCAATTTATTTAATTGGAGCAATATGGGACTCTATAACAAATCTACTGTTACATCTGTCAAAGAAAAATAATAATGATACTAATAATAAACATTACCAAGCTGTACCAGAATTAGAATTACAAGAACCACAAATCTCACCACCAAACACAACGCAATCAGAAGATCACGCAGAATCATCAGCACCCAAAGAACTAGATATTCGACAAACGAACAAACAAATATACCCTAATCTACAAAATAGCCACACAGAACCTCAACCCGAAATAAAGATTAGTCCACAAAATTTCACAGAAAAGAAAGCCTTCGCATTAAAAAAATAATAATAATATTAAGAAACGTTTATCTCAGAATCATGAATAAATTACCATTGTTTCTCCCTAACAGGAAACTACCAAGAAATCAGCACTAAAAATGGATACGAAAATCATTACAATAATAATAACGCTAATACTCCCATGTATTTTAACCGCCGACGAAGAATTAAAAGTCAAAAGTTGTAAAATTTGGGATAAGCAAACAAGACGGGCATGCGACCAACCAGGAAAACGGTTCGGGTTTATTAGACTGGAAGATATAAAAATAACAACAGAAGAATGTAAAAAAGCACACAAAACCGGAAAACACTCAGTGTATAACAAAGAAATTAAAGACCTTAAAATAAACACAAAAAAGAAAGCATATACAATTACAGAAGGAACATGTGATACTAATAGGTCACTTGATAGAACAGCTACACATGAACTTCACATCACATTGAGAGAATACGTGGCTACACTACAGGAAAATATAATAATATTAAGCACAGGGACTATATGCGCTGTAAAAAACGGAGAGTGCCAGGATTCTCAAACTACATTCTGGGACGCAACACGATTCACAACAACAACAACAACAACAACAAGAACAACAACAACAACAACAACTACTACTACAACTACTCCGACAGTATTTACCGTATCAACAACACCAACATCAATATTTAAAAATACATTAATGCCTAAAAACGCGCAAGTAAATCACACCATTTCAAAACCTGATTATCTAGATTTACTCAAAAACAATTACAAAATCGAAGTGATAACAATCATCGTTTACAGCTTAGGAGCGACGTTAATATTAACAATACTAGGAGTGAAAATATACATCATGAAGAAAAAACAGAAGAATACCTCAATTAAATACAGTACAGTCAAAGTAATAACGGACAATAGAACAAACAAATCGAACCAAATGGAATTATCAGAAAATACAGATAATAAAGACGAAGAAATAAAACAGACATATGAACCGATGCTCGCACATCTTGAACAGAAAAAACACTCAATCTGGAAGACGAGAAAAATATCTCCAAGAAATAAACACACATACGACAAACCTAAACCATTACAAACAGACAAAAGATAAACACCAAACATGAAGAAAATTAGAATCTAATATCAGTTATCTCCCAGTATCGCTCATCACCATTCAAAACTATACAGCTTATCCGAATGCGATGGTTGCTACAATTCTACTGCCAAATTAGAACAAGAATTCAGATATATGAAAGTACCAACATCAATCAAAAGCTCAGCTGAAGAAGAAAATTGGACTAGGGACCAGATACTAACATAAATGTACAACTTCTCCTTTTCATAAATATAAATATTTATAACACAACAAAAATGGTTAATTTTGTTTTTTTGAAAAATTTTCATATTATTTTTGTTTTTTCTAAATATACCCATTATATTTTAAGCGTTGCGCAGAGCCAATAAAGGTCAAAATTGCCTTACTTAAGTAAATTAATTTACTTAAAGGTAGTGCGCATATTCGTTAACTGATACGACGAAGAATAAATCTCTGTCATACCAAGAAACGAATTAAATCCGCAACAATTATTTTTTAATTCTTTTTGCCCAAATTAAAAGGAGAACACACTAACCTTTGAGCATGTAATATCCAAAAAGTATCCATATAATATCCAATTTAATTAATCTATTTATTAACAATACCACGCACTGAACACGCTAATATATCCGACTCACTCAAAATCCACGCACAAACTAACAGAATCCAGCCAAGGAAAAATCACATCTGGAAAATACCCTGCATTCCACTTAATGACCTTTTTTTTATTACACCCGCAAGAAGTGCGGAGGAACATGAAAACTCAAAACTCTACACAATCTGAAATAATATTCATTTCATAATACAACACATTAAATTTTTTTTTCAATCATAATACAGCATATTGAATACAACTTTTACAGTATTAAATTTTTCAATCAAAAACCGATATACTGAATACAACATTTATTTTTGAAAAATACAACATTTACGAAAATCTTTGTAACCAAATATTGGCGAATCATCAATCCTGTATGAATTATTGTAAACACTAGAAACGTTAATATACTCACGCAAATGTTCAAGTATTTATTAGAGGAAAATCTTTGTAACCAAATATTGGCGAATCATCAATCCTGTATGAATTATTGTAAACACTAGAAACGCTAATATACTCACGCAAATGTTCAGGTATTTATTAGAGGAAAATCTTTGTAACCAAATATTGGCGAATCATCAATCCTGTATGAATTATTGTAAACACTAGAAACGCTAATATACTCACGCAAATGTTCAGGTATTTATTAGAGGAAAATCTTTGTAACCAAATATTGGCGAATCATCAATCCTGTATGAATTATAGTAATCACTCAAAATGTTAATAGACTCACGAAAATCTTTGTAAATATTGGCGAATCTTCAGGATAGTACAAATTATTATGAAACAATCGAGAAAAATTGTTGCAATAACAACAAATGTTATAATACTTGCGCATTCTCCGATCAAACACAAAAATATGTAAATTGCGAACACTCTTATTATAATTACGAAAATGTTCACTCGAATACCTCACAAACCTTCAAATGTAAAAACAGCAAATTCCGGGCTACACCAAATATTAAAAAAATTCATAGTAGATAAATACACCGTACATAAAATAAATAAATTTTTTTTACCATTTATAAGCGTTTAAGCAACCAAACCTGTTCTAGAACCAACTTCCGCTGTTGCATTAGGGACGTAAAGACAAACTTTTATTACAACTAGAAAATTCCTACTACCTGCGCCGCCCTTTTCTTTACTCTGTAAAAGAACATTCGAAAGACATGTGCAATACATATATATGCGAACATATACAAGCGAAATAAAAAACGGAATCCAAGAATGATTTGAGTTGCCCAAAAAAAAAAAAAAATGAGACAATTGATAAATAGCCACAAAGTCAGCGGACCGACTTTTGACTAAGAGGGGGGGTGTTACGTCCTACGTAACCTTCCAAATTTACAAATTACGGGAATCCCCGAAACCACATAGAGAATACCATTATAGCGCCCTCAAGTCCCATGAACTACAAACCCAAAAAAAAAAAATCCGATGGTAAATCAAACACCTTTTCCTTTCCAAGTCTCGGACAAAGTCAATCCCTGCATTACCTACAAATAAAAAATTAAACCAAATCCAAAAATTATACGCATCTGACAATTTTCCTTTTTTTTTACTATTAAGAAACAAATAATTTTAAAATCTAAACAATTTCTTTATTCATTATTAT
This sequence comes from Trichopria drosophilae, assembly GCA_030407085.1. Classification (NCBI taxonomy): domain Eukaryota; kingdom Metazoa; phylum Arthropoda; class Insecta; order Hymenoptera; family Diapriidae; genus Trichopria; species Trichopria drosophilae. Next base: position 205,857,060 of record CM059583.1, read on the forward strand.
TTAAAAACTGTTCCATGACCTAAATCAAAGAGAAACTTCAAAATGCTACGTTCTAAAAAAAAAAGAACACATATAAAGAGCCCACTGTCCTTCGACAGTCCTAAAAGCAATAAAAATCACATACATACACACATACATACAAGTCGACCACACCCAACGCTTACGTCAACTCTAAAAATAAGAAAAAGAAATAAATACCATCCGTTTTTATTATAAAAAGAACCAACAAATTCCAGGGCAGCTTAAACAAATATGGATTCCATTTTTTGTTTAAAAAAAATAGAAAATACCACCGTTAATATTCATAGAATCTATAAAAATAAATATACATAAATGAACGGAAAAAGTAGAAAAATTGTTAATATAAAATTGCAAAAACGTGTTTACCCAATCAACATTTTTTTTACAGAAACAAATTTTAATTAACAAAATTTGTTACACCTTTTAATATTTTACAACAATCATTCTTTAAAAAAAACAATTGCTATATAAATCCTACAACTTCCGTTCATTTTTGTATAAACTACCGCTAAAAATAGTACTAAATTATATAACTGAAACCAGCAGATTTCAGAACAGCTTAGAATACAATTTGTTTAAAAAATAGAGAACACCACCGTTCATATTTGTAAAACATGTAAATATACATAAATAAACGGAGAAAGTAGAAGATTCATAATTTAAAATTGCAAAAATACATCTACAAAAAAATGTACAGTTTTACAGCAACAAATTTTAATTAACAAAATTGTTGCACTTTTTAGTATTTTACCAAAATCTTTTTTTTCCATAACAATAGTTCTATAAATCCTACAACTTCCGTTCATTTTTGTATGAACTACTGATAAAATATCACAAAATTATCCAACATAAAAAATCAACAAAAATTAGTGTAAATAGTAACAATTGAAAATCGCCGGAAAATAGTAAAAAATGTTCACGACTACTGTTGTAATAGGAAACCTCTCCCACCTATTAAAACCCGAAAATTTTCTTGGTGGGACACATAGTATAAATACCACCTTCAAATACTCAATCACTCTCTGTGTTCTACACTCTGTTCCTGGCCCTTGTTCCCTTCATCCTTGACTCTTTCTCTCGTCCAGTAGTCGTTCCGAGAGTTCGACATCCCATAGTCGTTCCGAGAGTTCGACATCCCAGCCACCCTAACCCCTTTTCTTTCTAAAACAAGAAAAAAAAAGGGAGAAAAACAAAGCGGAGGTTTCCACCTGCCAGTTCGGCAGAAAAATATATCCAGTCTTCGGATATCAATTCTCAGGCTTCCACCCGGCAGTTCGCCAGAAAATATCCAGTCTTCGGAGATCAATTCTCAGGCTTCCACCCGGCAGTTCGGCAGAAAATATTCAGTCTTCGAATATCGATTGACACCCCGTGGTCTTCAATCAAGAACTATCGTCGCACAAACAAAGTAAGTATTCCTCCCTTACGATTACCTTTTCCCAATCCATCCACATTCCTTTGCCCGTAAAGAGACGAAAGTTTGATTAGTGCTTCAGCACTAATCCCCCTTAATTTTTTATTTATTTATTATTATTTTGTTTTTTGAGACGACAGTGCTGAGTCTCCCGTCAATATTTTTATATATACAGGGTCATCGAAAAGTATCGGACCCCCCTAATATCTTCAGTTAGAATGCACTTAGGAGAAAATGTCCAATAGCAAAGTTGTATGGTTTCAAGCGGGGAGTAAGATGATGACCTTGACTTTGACCTTGACCATGTCCTTCAAGGTCATTTCAAGGTCAATCTTATTTTTTTAAATAGAACCCCCTACATTTTATTGCATATTCTTATAGTTTATCTCGAGAGCTTTCCAAAACACTATAATAAAATATTTTTTTATTAAGTACTTTTTGAGTTATAAAGGTTTGAAGTTAACAATTTGTTAAGTGGTATGCGACCAGTTCAGGCAAGAGTGGTGTGCGAGTCCGGCCAGTTAAGGCAAATTTAATTCCAATTGGTTAGCTTGGGCAAAATATTTAATTGTACCAAACAACTCACAACAAATGTTCAAATTGTTTCCCTTCAACAGCCTGGCAATGTGCCAATCTGTTATAAACAGCCGAAACCGCATTCCGGTACGTTTCTGGCGGTATTAGTTCTATCTCTCGAGTTATTCTCCCTCTTAAATCATCTAAATCTTGAGGCTTGGTGGCATAAACTTTACTTTTCAAGTAACCCCACAAAAAAAAGTCAAGTGGGGTCACGTCCGGAGACCGAGGTGGCCACTCAATATGACCCCTTCGCCCTATCCACCTGTCCTGAAAGACCTCATTCAAATATTGACGGACAATGACACCATAATGAGGTGGAGCTTCATCCTGTTGGAAATAAATTTCATCCATATTTCCTTTTTTAGGTTAACTTCAAACCTTTATAACTCGAAAAGTACTTAATAAAAAAATATTTTATTATAGTGTTTTGGAAAGCTCTCGAGATAAGCTATAAGAATATGCAATAAAATGTAGGGGGTTCTATTTAAAAAAATAAGATTGACCTTGAAATGACCTTGAAGGACATGGTCAAGGTCAAAGTCAAGGTCATCATCTTACTCCCCGCTTGAAACCATACAACTTTGCTATTGGACATTTTCTCCATTCTAACTGAAGATATTAGGGGGGTCCGATACTTTTCGATGACCCTGTATATATATATATATATTCCTCCTTTTTATTTGACTACAAGGGAGGACAGCACCGCAGGGAACATTTTTTTTATTCAGAGATTCAGGTCGCTCTTTTGCTAGCCCATGGCAGGCGAATAAGCGACACGAATCAGTAGGGAAATTAGGAACCATCCGCGTTTTTTTTTGTTGTACTTTTTATTTTTCTATTTTTTTTTGTTTATTATTATTTACAGACAAAACAGCACATGTTCCATTTCCTTAGTCCCTTCCTTCAAATCACCGTTTCTGGTAACTAAAGATTTAATTCTTTTCCTTTACAGTGGGACGAACTAAACCACGGACCTACTATAAAAACAGGAAACGAGCCCTAGAACGTGCCATCCGGGAAGCCGCCGCCGAATACGCCTCGTCCCCCAAAATAAATTTTCCAAAACCTCCACATAAATTTCCTGAAATACAGGAATACATACCCACTGCACCTCCCCTCACCAAGGGAATTATTCGCCCCCAATAAAAAAATTAATTAATAAATTTGTAAACTCATTTATTTTTCTTCTAAATAAATTGTATTTTAAAATCGAGTTCAAATTATTGTGTTTTTTTCCTAGTCACTTCATTTTCAGCGCAGCAGCCCCGTTCACCTTTACCCGAAGTCGACCTTTTGGTCGACTCGCCCTTTCCACGACCATCCTGGGATACACGTATGTATCACTAGTCTGGACGTAACATTCTGATAAGTACAGCAACGCTTCTCTGATTGTAATTGGTCGAGACAGGCAAGATGGCGGCTCCTTCTTGTAGAATAAAGGAACGGTCTTGTATTCTAATTTTAATTTTAATAAGAAATGTACAAAATGTTCTCAAAATAAAATAACGAGTTATTTAAAGGATTCATTAGGTTTTGTGACAAGGTGTCACCGATCGACCCCTTGGCAGATCCTTCACGGTGGATGCCGCGGTTCCCTCGCGTGTCGAGAGTGTCCCGGAGCTCAGGATCACCTTCCTCAATCCTTTTTTTTATGATCAGTTTTATTAAGTCGGATACTCGTCCGTCAGTCGCCGGTAAAGCGCCTGAACGGCATTACCGTCACTTGCTCGGTTGCGTCACCACCTCCCGAGCACTCGAAACGCCCGAGCCCCTCTTTCCCCTGGCTGTCCCTCTCGGCAGCGCAGGAGGTATCACCCGATGGTAGGAGCCATCGTGGCCGTCGAGAAGGGACACCGCCCCTCTCTGACGCGCCTGCATCGTTCCCCTATTTTTCGTCGCTGCGCGCCTGCATCCTTCAGGCCCAGCATGCTAACTAAAAGACCGTCTCATATTCCCCTTCTTTCCCTCGTGGCTGGCGACCTTACGCGCCTCCACTCATTCGGCAGTACACGGAGAAAAATTGCCTCGGTGTTACACTGGGCACACCCAGAGAACTGTGTCGCCATCTTTTCGCGGGCCCGTGCACGCTAAGATCGCAAGGTTCCTAGCGTGTACTTGCAGCGCTGCGGACGGACATTTTCTCAACGGATCTGTGCGACTCTCGTACGTGCTGCTTCCATGGATAAAGGAAACGGCGCGCATGAACTATAGTCACGGGAGTGATCCTACAGTTACACCAGTGGACTCCATGCTACTTCCCCCACCCGGCTGTGATAGATTCGCTCAGAGTCCGTGACAATTTTTCAAGGGTGCCGTAGGATATTTTGACTACGCCGCCATTGTGATTTACGCGCTGTGTTTTTGAGAATAAAACATTATTCGGAGGTTTAATGTATCAATGGTATAAATTAACGTATCAATAAATATAGTTATAACTTTATTTAAGGCAATATTTACGTTTTTGGTCTTAGCGTCGAGGCCATCATTTTTACCTATGAAAGCGAAAGAAACATACATACAGCTTCATTAGCCACCAGATTCATTTGTAATAAAAGTTTCTTAAATTTAATAAAAGTTTTTAAAATGTAATAAAACTTTTCTTAAATATAATAACACGTTTTTTTTACACCACAGGACACTCGAGAGCTCGTAAATCTTTTGTACAAGTGCACCATTGTAATTTACGCCTGCGTGGCGTGGACAAAATATCCTACGGCACCCTTGAAAAATTGTCACGGACTCTGTGCGAATCTATCACAGCCGGGTGGGGGAAGTAGCATGGAGTGCACTGGTGTAACTGTAGGATCACTCCCGTGACTATAGTTCACGCGCGCCGTTTCCTTTATCCATGGAAGCAGGACGTACTAGAGTCGCACAGATCCGTTGAGAAAATGCCCGTCCGCAGCGCTGCAAGTACACGCTAGGAACCTTGCGATCTTAGCGTGCACGGGCCCGCGAAAAGATGGCGACACAGTTCTCTGGGTGCAGCGCTGGCGAATCGGTGCTACTTGACTTGAACGTGGAATAGCCCGTACGAGCATCCACGAAAAGTTTACAGAGAGAGTCGAAACTCTGCGATCACTAGTGCCCCCATGGAGTTTCGTGCATCGATATGCTGAATCGGTGGTACCCTACTTCCCCGCGTAATGGCGTGCGAAGCGTCGAAAGAAGTTTTACAGCGCGAGTCGAAACTCTCGGTATATACATGTGTAAACTTTTTCGCTGCTGGGTCTGCAGAGTGCATGCAGTCAGCCAGTGCACAGACTTTTGCCGTGCAGCTCCAAGCAAACGAGTGTGCATATGTATGCCCAGAGTTTCACATACGTTGTAAACGGTTTACCGGCGCTTTGCACGCTATTCCGTGGACAAATCAAGAACCACCTATTCCCCACTACCGCTCCACGGATTTTCACGTGACAGGTGTTCTTACAAAGTTGCGACACTTTCTGTAAAGCTTTCTCCTGTGTTGTGCCGCCCCATCCCTCGGGCAAATCAAGTACCACCGACTCGAACCATGTGCTGCACGGAGTTATAACGAGACAATTTTTCTCCGTGTAGCCGTCCAGCTCTTACCACCGCAATGCTGCATTCTAGCAGCGTGGCTATCTTCGATTGCGTCACAGAACGCCTCTCTCTCTCTCTCTCACTCTATCGCAGCATGTAAGCCGCCCGAGACGAAGACGAAGGCGACTTCCCCCCGACACCGCGAGTAGGTGGGGAAAACCCCGTTCGGACCCCGCTCTCTAATTCCCCCATATCACCCCCGGTGATTCTCCGCTCCTGGTCACTGGAGATGTGCGTACACGGAAAGTGGAGTCGTTCGGCTCCGGTACGAATTTGGCCGAGTGAGCTCTGAAAAAACGACGTGCTCCGAAACGAATTTTCGGATCGCTGCCAGACGAAATTCGTTTGGACGCTCTCCAAAATTGGTGGGGGGCTCTCCCATAGGAAGCGCGCACACATCCGAACACGTAGTAGGAGAGAGGCATGAACAATCGGGTTGTTTTGCTCCAACGTGTTTCGTATGCGGTTGAAATCAGTTGAGTCGAGTGATTCATATGGTTCCCAATTTTTCATTTGGAAAATATAATAAGAAATTCAACGCCGAAACTTACTACTTGCGCATGTAAACAAAAAGTTCAATACGACAGCTTAGTAATCATTTACACTCAATTTGTATTTAAACACACATTTTAAAACTATATTTCTGGTCAACTATCAAAAATAAATCTCATAAATTATTAAAGTGAATGCTGCCTGCGAATGTTATTGATAAGAAATAATTGGTTCGACGCTAAGACCAAAAATGTAATTCTTGACATAAATTATTTTAAAACAATGTACCTACTGGATACTTTTTGCGATCACAAACTTGAAGGAATTTGTTTCTTACCGATTGGTTGATGTGATATAAAAATGTAAAACAAAATAATAAGAAATTCAACGCCGACTGGTACATTTTGTATATGTAAGCAATACAATGAAATATGACAGCGTTGTAATCATTTACAATGAATTTACCATCTTCAAAACCTCGAAACAAAATAATAAGAAATTGAACTCCGGCTTTACTTTCTGTACATGTATAAACAAATAGTTCAAATATCTTACTACGTATTGATCATTTACAATCAATTTGTGTTCAAAGACACATTTTAAAACTACATTAGTGGTAAAATGTCAGATGTTAATCTCATTCATTAGAAAAGCGAATATTCAATTCGCATATTAAGGGTAAAAAATATTTGGTTCAACGCTGAGACCAAAAATGTAATTCTTGCCTTCAATTTATCTATAGCCATATTTCTGGATACGTTTTGATCTTAGAAACTTGGAGAAACTTGCTTCAGACTGATTGGTTGAAGTTATCATCTTCAAAACCTCGAAACAAAATAATAAGAAATTGAACGCCGGCTCTACTTTCTGTACATGTATAAACAAATAGTTCAATATCTTACTACGTATTGATCATTTACAATCAATTTGTGTTCAAAGACACATTTTAAAACTACAGTAGTGGTAAAATGTCAGATATTCATCTCATTCATTAGAAAAGCGAATATTCAATTCGCATATTAAGAGTAAAAAATATTTGGTTCAACGCTGAGACCAAAAATGTAATTCTTGCCTTCAATTTATCTATAGCCATATTTCTGGATACGTTTTGATCTTACAAACTTGGAGAAACTTGCTTCAGACCGATTGGTTGAAGTTATCATCTTCAAAACCTCGAAACAAAATAATAAGAAATTGAACGCCGACTCCACTTTTTGCACAAGTAAGCAAATAGTTAAAATTGTACTGTGCAGTGATCACATACAAACCATTCGTATTAAAACACACATTTTAAAACCATATTTGTGGTAAACTACCAGAAATAAATTTCATTAATTAGTAAAGCGAATGCTCTCTTCGAACGGAATTGATAAAAAGTAACTGGTTTAACGCTAGAACCAAAAATGTAATTCTTGACGTATATTATTCTTAAACGATATATTTTGATACTTGTTACTATAACAAACTTCAAGGAATTTATTTCCAACCGATTGGTTGAAATTATCTTATATAAAAGTGTAAAATAAAATAATAAGAAATTCAACGCCGACTAGGACTTTTTGGATATGTAAGCAAGAAGGTATGCAAGACCAAAAATGTAATTCTTGCTTTAAATTTGTCTACAACCATATGTCTGGATATGTTTTGATCCTATAGATACTTGTAGAAACTAGCTTCAGATATGATATATCATACTCTAAAAGGTTTACTCTCGCAAAGGTTTTATACCTAAAATCATATTTCCATATTAAAACTCTCACCGGATGAAGGTTTTTGGACTAAAATCTTGTTTCGACTGGAAAATCTCCACGACACAAGATTTCAAGTTTAAAATCTTGTTTCGTTGGTAAAACTACCATCTAAAGAAAGTTTTTGGACTAAGCTCTTGTTTCAATAGGAAAATCTCCTTTGACACAAGGTTTTAAGTATATAATCTTGTTTCGTTGGTAAAACTACCATCGCAAGAAGGTTTTTGCACTAAAATTTTGTTTCGATAGGAAAATCTCCCTCGACACAAGATTTTAAGTTTTATATAACATATGACATGCACATGATATCCTATGTAACAATTCAAATGTCATGACATGTCATATGATATAACATATGATATGTCATATACTGAAAAAAAAATTTTATATTCAAGTAAATATTTATTGAATAGTTGCAAGTAAATATTTACTTGACTTAAGAAAATCTTTTCTTAAGTGAAATAAGATTTACTAATATTTCCTAAATATAAAAAAACATTTTCTTAATTCAAGTAAATATTTACTTGCTACTATTCAAATAAGTATTTACTTGAATATACAATTTTTTTTTCAGTGTATGATATATCATATGACAATTTTCAGTAGGGTATCTTCAAAACTTTGTTCGAGTATATACATTAACCCATGAAATTAAATCAAGAATATTTAATAAAATCAGAGCCGAGTTTAAAATACTCGCATAGTACCGCGGGCCGTATATCTATATATACTGCCAATCATATATTCCACGATGTATGTATGTCGACTGGCTCAGTTACTATTTTTCGGATCCTCGCGCTCCAACAGTTTTCGGCTGGCAGCGGTCCGAAAAATTTCGGACGTCTCCCTGCCGAAAAGTAGCTTGACGTTTCTCCTAAAGCAATCGTAGCGCCGCCGCGGCGTGGGGAAAACTGCAGAAAAACCCACGCCAGGTACCGCAATTCGATTCTATCCGGAACAATAGTACTTTACCAATCTTAAGAAATGTGTTTTGCGAACGTCTAATGTGTTACTGATTTTATATAATCCGGTGGTAGAAAACATCTAGTTCTTGTTGTACATTATTTTCAATATTTTTCTATAAGGATTCTAATGTTTTTATCACATGATCAACCCGCTCATCCCCATATGATAAATTCGTAGCTTCATACTGCTTGACATATGGATATGTATATACCCTTTTTAATATTCTAGAACTTGTGATTTATCTAAGGATTCAAAATACATATGTTAAATATCGAATTGATCGCACTATTTCATTAATATATATATATATATTTAGTATTTCATTTTTACGTACATTGTACGCTTCGCTTTTTTCTTATTTATTTTTGGGAATATATGAGAATCTACAGCCGAAGAATTTTTTTTTAAATGAGCTATTTGCTATCAGTTGAAGGAATGACGGTGTGGTATTTTTGAGTACCCGGTATTGTTATACCTAATTATTGGACTTCCGTTTCCGGTGAGTAATAAATATTGTTTACGTACGGCTTTTTCGTGCGTAAAGTATAATCGAGTGCGTAAAGTTTACTTTACGCACAAGTTTACTTTACGCACCGAAAAGACGTACATAAAATATTTTTAAAATATATAAATAAATGGAAATATACTAGAAATATAATTCATATATAGAATTGAAAATAGTACATTGTGCTTCTAGGTCGAAAGTGTTTTCTTTGAGAATCTGAGAATTGTGAACACGGGCTGGAGACGAATGCGGAAATCACACACTGATAAAAATAGTTTGACTGAAACTGCGAAATGAAATTCGACGATTGGACGAACATGCAAAAAACGTAAATTGCAAATTCACAAACAATGTTGCAATTATGTATGTAACCATTGCAAAGAAAGTAGATTGAATTCAACGTTATCTTCAAAGGTTACATCGAGTAAATTGAAAGACATTCAAATATCCAGATATCATCAATATTTGATATAAATTACCGAATGACTTTAACGTTTTTTCACATCGGTAAAAACTATTCAGTCATTGTATTATTTTGCATAAATGTAATGTCATCTTCAAAAAGTACTTTTCCATATTTATGTGCCCAATATAAGCAAGTCCTTATCTCCTGAAATAGAAGATACGCTACAAATTACGCGTACTGTAGTAAGAATTACATCAATTAAAGAAGGATCTAACAATCAATGTGATGACCACGACACACGAGTGCGAGAACGGTGCGTAAAATCAAATTTTATGCTTATTAATGTATATGCGTATTCAAATCATACACTCGCGCGTATGCTAATACACATACACACACTCGCACGCACACGTACACGCACACGCACGCGTACACACAGACATATATACAGGGTGGCCGATTTATCTGAAGACATAGAAATATCTCGAGAACTATGCACAGAATCAAAAAAGGTGCGAAATGTTCGTTTTTCTTTGACTTTATATTATTCTTGGAATCTGTTTTCTAGCCGCTACAATAGAAATTATCTGAAAAATAATCATAGATTTGGTTGTGTGTCAAAAATAGTATATTACGAGCGTTAGCGAGGGAGGAAATAATGCTCGTAGTATATTATGCTTTAAGGGAGGAAAGAGCGTGATCCCCGAGTGGAAGGTTTGCTGCGCGAGCGAAGCGAGGGCAGCCCTCTCACGAGGTGCGCACGCACTCCTCTCGTGAAGCATACGCTACTTTTTTCCTGGCCGCATCCATTACTCCCGCGGGCAGCACTTTTCGTCCCACGGGAGTATTAAGGAGGTAGTCGCGTGAAACGATTTTTTTACGAAGTCTTTCATTTTTTCACCAAACGTTAATGACGTTGATATCAATACGTGGTTAAAATTTCAGAAAGCCTGTCCGTACGATAATGGAGATAATCGTCCTCAAAGTTTCACTTTTTAACACGTGTTCCCCATACTAAGCCTTTGCCGACATGACATATTAATTATTTACAGAAAAACGGTATTTACCGTTTTTATAAAAAACTAATAGGTTGTGTAAAATATATTAAAGAACATTGTAAAAAAAATTGAAGAACCCTAGCGGTACAGTTTTGTAATAATATTAATAAATAGACATTTAATTATGTCGTATAAAGCACGTGAACGTAAAATGCGAGGTTGCCGTTTCGAAATTTTGCTGATGTTGGTGTACACAGACACGATTCCTTGAGAAATTAGTGTGTAACAGGCGTCCATCAAGTACACTCTCCCCCAAAACGTTCATTACGCGCACTGAAGAAACAAAGTGGCGTCTGTGGATTTATGTGGGGTAGACTTTTGACGGGTACTGTCGCACGACTACCTCCTTAAGAACGAAGTGCCAATGCGCACGGGCGCTCAGACGGAATTGACAACTTTCGCCCCGCGTAGCGGATATGGAATACGGTCATTCTAACAAAGCCGGGAAAAAATACATTTAGAGTTACCCAGGGACAACGACGTGGACGTAGTATTTTTCTGTTCCCTTTGGGGTGCTTGTTTTACGTGAGTCCACTTGCCTCTCACTGTTCACTTACTTAAGTAAGTGTTCGAAATGTTGACCTTCCACTTCACTGCATTTATATATTGTTTCTTCAAATGACTTTATACATGATAGTATCATATCTGCAGAAATTTCTGCGCAAGCAGTTCTAATGCGTTCCACCATGTTTTCATGAGTCGTTGGTACTTGTTCATAAACCTTACCTTTTAGGTAAACCCATAGGAAGAAATCCGATGTATAGGATGTTAAATCAGGTGTTCTCGCCGGTCAATTAATGGGGCCACCTCTACCAATCCACCGACCATTGGAATCACGGTCTAGTGCTTCCCTTGCTACTCTTGAAAAATGTGCTGGGCAACCATTTTACTTTCTTTGATATGAAACGAATTCTGGTGACATTCTCAATTTGTAACAATATTTTATACATTTTCATTTTGATCATCGAACCAAAACGCAAAAACTCGTCGATCAAATTGGTGCACTTTTTTCCGAGGAATCCAAATCTACAATAAAAAATGGGGCATCCCTATTTAAGTTTTATTGTCCCCCTTCCCCCCTCCCACAGGGGGCAGGGGAGGGGGTCAATTTCATTATCACTGGATGCCCCCCTTCGAGTCGAACAACTTTCATCCCACACCTTTTTTTATTCTGTGCATAGTTCTCTAGATATTTCTATGTCTTCAGATAAATCGGCCACCCTGTATATAGATTGATAGAAAAGATTGGCTATTCCAGATAAAAATTCGCTAGCGCAGCGAATTTGTTGCTAGATTTTAATTAGCATAATTTTTCGCTACTCTAACCAGATCAATTGGATGCGACAGCGAATTTTTGTCGATTTCAGTCAAAAACTTGGCCGTTCTAGCGAAGCAAGTTCAGCAAATTTCATTTTTTTGTTACAGTGAATATATATGGGGCATTCCATGTGAAATCGACGATGATGTGTATTCCCTCGAGAAATTTTAACTCTATGAATCTAAAAAATGTTCAAAAAAAAAATTTCCATATTTTTCGACGCAAAATCAGAATCTGTAATAAAAGACCGGGGTACATGATCTTTTTAGCAAAATCGTAACTCTTTATCCTATAAAAAAGGCCACCACTCGGATATGCCTTAAAAAATTGTTCGAAAGATATTTCGCGGAGGTGGGGAAACCAAAAAAGATCCTTTGCGATCATGGGACTCAGTTCACTTCTTTGACGTGGATACGAACTTTGTCTGCCGAGGGGATCAGGGTGCTTTTTTCCTCGATTCGCCACCCCCAGTCAAACCCTGTCGAGAGATCGATGAGGGAGATAAGGAGACTTTTTAGGACATTTTGATCTTCTAATCACACTCAGTGGGCTAAGTTTGTTCCCAGAGTACAGGACTGTATAAATTTGACGACACACAGCAGTATGAAATTTATCCCTTATACTTTACAATACGGCCGATCGACGAAAGAACGTTTAGAACAGATATTTCCCTTATTGAAAATTGATCCTTTATCGCCAGAAGTCACGTGTGAAATGGCTCGGGAGAACCTTAAAAGATCTTAAAAAATCTGTTGAATACCGAGCAAGATTTCAAAGAAGAGTGAGTATGGTTGAATTGGTTTGCGGTTACCTTGTATTGGTCCGTGTCCCTCATTTATCAGATGCGTTGAAAGGTCAAATTTCAAGGTAGGAAAATCGTTAAAGTATGTGAAAGTTCCTGAAAAGCGGAAAAGGCGAGGACGCTGAATTCGTATTTTCATCCCGACGATTCCAGAACTTTCCGGCCCGAAACTATAAAGGGTGCATCATCGGGAACGTCCGCTCTCATTCTCCTCGACGATCTCGTCAGGATCGCGACGACGGCAACGAAGGGTTTATATTTAACAACTTGGAATTCGTTTCAAGATTATCTGTCTACCAGGTCTCAATTTGCAGTTTCAACCCTTTGACGACCGCTGGAATTCCATCATCCACGAGGTGCAGGGAGATTTTTGTTTGGGAGTGGTAAAATTCCAGAAAGATTTTTTCGATGAATACTATAGTCTAAAAAATTGGCAACAAAAATTAAGAGGGTGACGCATTTTCATCGTCGATTTCACATGGAATGCCCCATATACAGGGTGAATGTAGGGTTGGAATGTCTAACGGTGACATTGGTGCTGACCTTTAGTTCAAATTTGAGGGTTATTTGAAGGTCATATCGCAATTTTTAAATGGAAACCCGAATTTTTTATTACAGATTCTGATTCTGTGACGAAAAATTTGAAAGTTTTGTACTAAACAATTTTTCCAAGTCCATACCTAATATACCTCGGGTTCATGCTTTTACAGGAGATAAAATATGTCGTACCAAAACCATCATTACTACATTCATTCTGCTATAGCTAGGGTTATGTTCTTACGATTTCTTACAGTGTACAAATTGTGAAATGGAATCGCCGGAACATCAGAAATAGGAACGAGGAAATTGAGGAATACGGTGAACTGTGCTACGAACAGTTTTATAACATGTCAAAGCATGAATAACCCTTGAAACTATTTCATATGGTCGTTACGTGTTCTATTTTCATGCCGTCGTTGCTTCGAAAGCATCTAAACTTGCTGTATTATCATGCATTCTAGTCTTTCTTTTCATAAATACGTCAGTGCATTTCAATCACTGAATTCAAACTTACGTAGGAACTTATCCCTGAAAATGTACCATTACAATATCTAATGTATTAAAACCTTTCTGTCGTGCTATAAAACGTCGAAAATTTTCTCTGTGTGATTGAACAGTTATAACGGGAATATTTGTTTGTTTAGATAGGGGATATCCAACAAAGTGAAGCTCGGCACCCACCCCCACCTCCGAGGGCGAGGCGTGGGCCAAAATTGAAATTGGCTACCCCGGTCTTTTATTACAGATTCTGATTCTGCGTCGAAAAATATGGAAATTTTTTTCGGAACATTTTTTAGATTCATGACAAATATCGTTGCAGTCAACAAAATTAAAAATGCTTACAAAAATCGTTACAGAGTTAAAATTTCTCGAGGGAATACACATCATGTTCTGCAAATTAGAATAGTGTGGATAAATACATTAGAAAAAAATGTTGTCATGAAAATGTTTATTCTACTTTCTCCGTTACTACTGGGGCAACGACGTGGACATAGTAGAATCATGTCCCATGCGGTGCTTTTATAATGTGAGTCTGCAATTCTAAATTTTCCAACGCTTTCAAACACATCACGAGTGCATGTGCCATTTATGATTATTCCAGAGATGAGCACACAAATTCCATCCTAATCGTTATAGCTTACAAATATAATAACTGACATCATTTTGTGTTATACAATTAATCTTAGATAAAAATGTATATAATGGATCACGTTTTTTATGGCTATAAATCTGAAACATATACCTATTCAAATCTAATAAAGCGTAACTATTCGCGGAATTGAAATTTATTAATGGGCTTTGTTCAATATTCGTTATTGTAAGCATAGAATAGTTTTCTATTTATATATTTGCATGATTTATATAAAATAGTTACACAAAACTTACAGGACATGTAATTGGACATTGTCAGGATACTTAGATTACTTCGACCCAGACCATTTTTTCCGGGGAAATTTTCCCGGGGGAATAAAGTCCGGAAACCGTCACCAATGTTATAAAACACGTATCATATCGACCTGTTCTAAAAAAACAGTCATGCATGGTAAATGTCCAATGACATTAACCACGCAATAACATACCAGCAATCACATTTTCTAATAATGAATAATATATTATAGATCCATTAAACTAATCATGTTCCCAGTCTGACTAATTCTTATACAAAATAAGGTAGAGTATTGTCAGTTGTCTGAACGAAACAACGTACTAGTTTTTTTACAATGTATTTTGTGAAAACAATTTATATCAGTATCGTACCACTGATTGTGATCTCATTTGTTCCGTCCCTAAAAGTACATCGAAATTGTTTGACTTCCTTGCAAAATTATATTACAGCTCAAATTAAACCTTATCAAGTACTTCTAATATTAGAAAAAATTGAATATTCTTCTCCATCTCTATTTACAAAAATAAATTCTCGGCTGATGGAAAGCTTACCATCAACAGTCATTTCGTTTACATCGAAATTGAAAGTACCGAAGAAAATACTAAGCAAGATTCCTCCACACAATAAATACGAACTTTACATATTCTATTCATTTTCTACATGTTCAACGCAATTGGAAAATATAACAAATTGCTTAGGCAATTATTTTACAGCCGTGAGGGAATTTTCAGCGCTTATGCGGGAACAAGTCGGTGAAAAACATCGCGAGTTCTATCCAAAAATACTTATTATTATATGGACACTTAAAATTAGTCGTTTTAATGAATACTTAAAAAGCTGTTGGAGAGACCGCCTTTCTGATGTAACAATTCTGGCATTTACATATGATAATAAAAGAGGACAGCTTTCACATGTGGCGTCAAAGGGGGTGGTATATCAGGTAAACTTATTTGCTTCCGACCACATTAAACAACATTGCTCTTCGCAAATCGACTGGTTTCCTGATAAATTTCAAAATTTTCACGGATATAAATTGCGGGTTTCGGTAGATGTTGATGATTTTTACTCAGAAAACCGGTTTAACCTTAGTGTCAACAACGAAGGTAAAGTAAAAGTTACACGTGGAATAGACGCAGAAATTATGCAATATTTCGCTGAATCTATGAATTTTACCATTCAGTATATCTTATATACTGATGAAAGTCGGTTCCATCGATCATACGTTCGATACCCGGCGAATGACTACGGCTCTAATGCGCTATCTCCAGATAGATCAGACTTGGTAGGATTAGAAAGGGAAACAAATGGAAATGCAAAAATCTGTACATATCCTAAAAATAAGGGCTGGTGTTTTGCAGTACCCGTACTTTATGTTCAGGAAAACTACACGCCTCAAAATAATTGGCCAATACTGGTTTCCAGTGCAATTTTGGTATTCACTGCTTGGTTTACTTCAGTTCGCTTGAAATGCTATATTGGACACTGGTCGTTGATGGATATGTTTGACGCAGTTATGGGCATTCCAATACAGATTCGACCAAAAGGTCAGGTAGGGATAATTTTTTTTATTTCGATTCTAATGTCAGCTTTTATATATAACACGGACATAATTGGTGGAGTTTTGGTAGCTGAAATACCTGATATAAAAGAGATTAGACCTAAGTCTATTCAGGATCTTCTTGATCTGAAAATACCATTCTTGAAAGAGCACGGTTACTATTTAAAAAGGGATAATAAAGATGTGAAGTTGTTAATGCAGAAATCGGTTGAGGTTAAAAACTATCAACAGGAACTTATAGATTTGGCTTGGCACCGTAATCTCAGTATTGCATATAAAAGGCCTACTGCTTTGTACATGCGTGATATGTTTAAATCGTTCGAGTGTATGGAAGACGATAGTTTAAAACAGGACATCCCAGGCTACTGTGCTACTCAATCTGTTCCTTATCTTGATCGTTTTGACGCGATTCTTACCAGGTTTTTTGACTTTGGATTTGTACGGAGAGGAGAGCAAAACTTTGCAGAGTGGCATCTTCGGTATATTTTTCGAAAATCCTTATACACATTTCTTTCGAAAAGTCACGTTGAACGTCATACTAGAAACGAGAAAGACATGCCCCTTCTGCCGACATTACTGACAATACAAAAAGCTGCATGGATCGTGACATTCTTAGCACTAATCGCGGAGTTTGTATTCAATTATCGGAAAGTTGTTTCTCGTTTAGCAAATAAAGTAATAGGATATCCCTCCCAATACTTTCGACTTTTATGGAAACGAATTGGAAATAAATACTGCTCGCGTTAGTGTTTTACTGATTATTTGTAGTAGAATATTTATCTTTGAAGACTGCTCTGATCTTCAAAATAAATATAAAAATTTCGCGATATTAGTATTTTTCGTGTGTACTGTACAGTGTTAGCAAAATATACTCGAATTTTAGTGTTTATTGATGAAATCTATGTAAAACAAAGCGTTTAAAATAAAATAAAATTGGTTGCAAAACTTCCTGCAGGTGGAATTTATTATACCTCGAATAAAAATATTTAGTCCAGCGAAGGTGACGTAAGTCTGGTAAGGCAAGTATGTCAACAGTACGAATTGCAATTCTCCACCGCCCAGATTTGCCACAACTTTGTAGGGCACTTGCAGGCATTGATTCGGTGTGGATTTCTTATTATTAGATAGGAACCACATCATTTTTCCATCCCTTTTACTGCTCTAATATGACAACCATTTTATTCTACTGAAAAGCAAATCATAATATTGATGTTAAGTAGTAGCACCAAAACTAATACTCTCACACCTCGACCGACCAATAAATTTTCCAGGATGAGGAACATAATATAAAAGTAGTGTTGGCGTGGTGCCTCGCTCGCTCAGAAACTTCGACCCAGTGGAGAGTCGGCTATTCCTTAAGACTCGTTTGTTTACTAACAGCTTTCAATTATATTATAAAATTATATTGATATTTTGGGGTCCAATCTTATTTAGGTCCAAGTGGCTTCGATAGATGTGTTACAACAATATAGTGTTTCTTATATGTATGAAAATTGAAAATGAGCATTTTCAAAACTTCGACCCCGACAACAGGCCAGCCGAAGTATTAATAAATAAAAGTTGCAAAACACTTACTTCATGCACTTGTATTCTAATAGACTATTCGATGCATATTACATGTTTACTGTGTTTTACTAATTACTGTCTGTATTATTATGATATTATATATACAATATATATACATATAATTCGTCAAAGATATCTTGAAAGTGTCGAAAAGATCTATGACGGATATCTTATAGATATCTATAAGACATCTTTTAGATATATCGAAATAGTTATTTCGTATCAAGGGCGTAAAAGAACTTTGCGCCCGTAGGTGGTCACCGCGCCCGAGGAGCTGGCAAAGACTACCCCAGGGGGTAGGGGGTCGAAACGTCGAAATTTGATGAAAAACAATAGGGTAATTTTTTTTGCCGCGATGAACAAATTCAATACTTTTTCAGACAATAATCATAAACATTTTAAACCAATTTTTATGGCATTATCGTTGACTTTAGGAAGAAAATGCATACAACCTTTTTTGTAGAGAATTTCATGCTCTATCTTTTTTGTTTGAAACATTTTTTAATAAAATTTGTATTTTTCAAAATAAATGCAAAAAACTACAAAGAAACTTAATTGGGGCTAATTTTTTTTAGTAATGGTCGGGTGGATCTGCCCCAAAATCTAATCAGATCTAAGTTATGCCAAGACGCGTATTTTAAGAAAAATTTATGTCAAGACGCTTATCCATTCGCGAGTTATCGCGAGACAAAAAAACGGGACGTACGGACGTACAAGATCACGGACCCAAATTTTTTTATTGTTGCTTTGGGTTCCTTAGGGCCTGAAACGTCGACATTTGATGAAAAACTATAGGGTAAATTTTTGGCGGGAACTGACCAAATTCAATACCTCGACCGACCAATAAATTTTGCAGGATGGGGAACATAATATAAAAAAGCGACGTCCGTACACATTGCCGTCTGACTACGGTGACCTGATATATGTTCCCCGGAAAATTGTTCCCGGAAATTCGTTCCCTGGAAAATCGTTCCTCGGAAAACCGTTCCCCTGAAGGGCTTGAAAATTGCATTTTGTAGTATCTAGATAAAAATAGCCTGGAATCCCTCGCCCTCCCCCTTTTCCTTTCCTTCATACTATTTTAAAGTCATGAAAATAATCATTACCCGACAACTTCCTTCAGTGAATATGTATGGACTTGTTCCACGAATATGTGTGAATACGGTTTGTTTACAATTCTTCTAGTCTTCGTGGTTGCTTACTGTTTATATTATTATGAGGCATTATTGTAATTTTGTTATTATTTTCTAAATTGGAGACTATATCTAACTATATGTATTTTGACGTGATTAGAATTAATAGCATCGAGTTGAATAAAAAGTACTAAAAATACATTGGTCTATGTCATGCGTTCAGATGCGACTGGAGATATTAAGAGGCATCGCAAGTAATTGCGAGAGTGAGGGAGTAAGAGAAAGGGGGGAGGGAGAGAGAGAGGAATGCGACGAGCTGAGGCATGTTCGGTTAGGTTAAGATAGTTTTAGCGGGGGTTTTGGGGAGCGGCGGCCCCCCAAAAGGCATTGTAGATTAGGGTCACACCAAATTTTCCGTGACTGGAGACTTTATGATTGTCCGCGGGAACGATTTTCCAGGGGAACGAATTTCCAGGGGAACGATTTTCCGGGAACAATTTTCCGGGAACGAATTTCTGTGGAACATATGTCCTAGAACCACTGATCTATACTATATGGATAGGGCATACGGTCGAAAAGCTGATACGATTAGAAGCCCCGATGGACCGAATTTTTTCAGGGCCGGAAATACCCGAAGGGGTTCGAGAACATAACCGAATCATTCACTGCCTGCGGCGCACGTGTATATGTAAGGTGTATCGTGTATATTAATTTAACAATCACTTCTGTTTTAAACGCTCACTTTCTCGCGCCATATCCTGCTGAATCAAGACGATTTTGCTGTAAACCGGTATTGTTAATATTGATAAATGAATCTTATGAACACTGTAGATAATATAAAATCTTGTTTCTTGATGAAGTTCTCAGTTTAGACCTAAACTCTTGGCTTCGTTGGTGAAATTTTTAGCGGAACAGAATTTTAAATCTAAATTCATATATCGATGATAAAAATCGTAATAATAATTTTTTCCTATGCCGTCAGACTACCACCTCCCCACCCGATACAGGTCCAGGTAACCGAATAATTTTTCCTTGTACCGTCAGACTAAACGCTGCAACGTCACCGTCCACCTTTATGCAGAACTCATCCCCGGAGAACGTCGTCCAATACTACAAAAAGTAAGTATTCATTTCCCACTATTTTTCTGACGTTGTTAAATACCCTTTCCTCTTCTTTTCTTCTTTCCGTTTACAATTTTTGCCTGACATGAGCCTATAATAAAAGCAATGCTTCGTGCATTTAATATTTTTTTTAACACAGTGGGCTTCGCCCCCCCGAACCCCCCCTTACCCGCCCCGACCCACCGAGCTCAATCACGCCACATTATTATTAACTAACTACAGAAATAGGTTGTTTTATTATATTTTCTCAAAATTGTTATATTTATTTTATTATTTTGATGGAAATAATTTGTAATTTATCTTTCGAATAGTTCCGTCATTTGTATCTCCACTACTGGCTGTCTACACCTGTCAGTCTGCTATACCAACGTCAGATTTTTTGTTTCTTTAGAAACAGGACTTTCCTATTATCGGCTTCGCCCCCCCCCCCCCGATATCAATATCCATAAAGCCTCCATGATAAAGAAATAGAGAACTTGCTTGACTTTTAAATTTAATTTAAATCGAAAGATAATTATTAGAAATGAAAAGTTACAACACAGTTTTGCAATTTTCGAAGTAATTGTTTATATATAAATTATTAAAATTTGCCGAAAACTGAACGTCGGTTTGAATCGAAGTCACGTGACTATGATGAAATAGTCGGTAAGGTGGCGTCGCTGACGGCAATGCAGTGGAACTACATTGCATATATATAGATATACATATACGTTATATGCATGTACAAAACGTCAAATAAAGTTATGTTTACATTTTGAAATACGTAAACAGATTTTTTACAATCTAATTGTTTAAAAGTGTCGGTAACTGAATTAAACATTTTAAATATGAAAGGAGAATTATAAAAGGGAAAAGAAATTTTGCAAATAATCGGAGACATCGACAGAAAACAACAATTATTAGATAAGTATACACAATTAGTCTGATAACCTGAACTAAGTTATAATAGTTTATAATAATTTTTAATACTAAAATATATTATAAAAGTGTATATACTTTGTGTAAATTTCATTTGTTTCAGGAGCGGTTAAAGGAAAATTTGGATTTGTTTTGCTTATATTAAACGTGAGCGTTCCATTTCAATCTTACATACAGGGTCATGGAAAAGTATCGGACCCCCCTAATATCTTCAGTTAGAATGCACTTAGGAGAAAATGTCCAATAGCAAAGTTGTATGGTTTCAAGCGGGGAGTAAGATGGTGACGTTGACTTTGACCTTGACCATGTCCTTCAAGGTCATTTCAAGGTCAATCTAATTTTTTTAAATAGAACCCCTACATTTTATTGCATATTCTTATAGCTTATCTCGAGAGCTTTCCAAAACACTATAATAAAATATTTTTTTATTAAGTACTTTTTGAGTTATAAAGGTTTGAAGTTAACAATTTGTTAAGTGGTGTGCGAGTCCGACCAGTTAAGGCAAGAGTGGTGTGTGAGTCCTCTAAATAATATTTTACAAGATATTCTACATTTTGTGTCAAAAAATTGTTAACTTCAAACCTTTATAACGCAAACTATTTCCTTGTAGCATCTCAATACTGATTTGTAGGACACGTTCCACCTCAAATAAAGTCGAACAGATTTATGAATTTGAACCAAAGAGATTTTTCAGATTTCTTGTACGTGCGTAGTTACATATAAACACTGTATGTTTAAGTGCATACAAATGTATTTTTCAAAGCTTAAACCATGTTTACAATTTGAAAATCTAAACATATTTCTTTAATTAATTCTGTTTTATTATTTTCAAAACATCCACAGTGAGAAGTGGAGTTTCCATTAACCGTCAGGTAGAAGTTCAATGCAATAGCAGACAAATCAATAAAAATGTTAAAGAAAAGAAATCCATCTTTGCATAGCTACAACTACAGTATTATTCCTAGGTGTAAATCAACCTCGAGTTCTACTCCGAAAAAATAATTAATTTGTATTCCCCACATTGAATTGAAAAGAAAAACCTGGAGCGAAGCTGTAGGCAATTAACCTGAAAAGATTAATAGAATAAACAAGCATACTATCATGTATTACATGTATGTATATGGGCAAATCTCTGGAACTTTTAAATTTCAGCCTCTCAATAAATTTTTTTTTTAAACTTCAAGCACAACATTGGCGTTGGGTATATGTATTTATATCTACATAAGAAGTAAAAATGTACGCTAGTGCATCCTTTTTACTCAACGGCATTAAAACTTTGCGGTACAATGTCCAAAATATTGACCACCGGGATGAGCTTGAAATATTGATTTTTTGAAAGGTTAATAATTCAATAACGCATTTCCGCCCAATGTGAGAGTTGAAGAATGGTTCATATATGGTCCATATATGATTCATTTTTTCCCGGGTTATCACTTATACATAGACTCGAAATGCATATTTTGTTTTACAATAGCTCTAATTTGAAATACAGTGCTTAAACAAGTATAATAAAGAATTGTTTTTCTTTAAACACATAAAGAACACCAAATTTTATCTGAATAAACATACTTTTAGTTTCTGACCACAATGTTACTAAGCTTACAGTGTTTAATTCATCGTTAAATTACGACTTTATAAATAGTTCTTGCAATAACTTTGAAAATATGTAAAATATAAGAATGCCGCGCACTTTACATACTTATATAAGGTATTTACTTACCAGCACACCGAACAACAACTTGATATTGGCGATATTTTGAATGTGCCACGAAAAATAGTCAATTTTCTGAAATTAGCACGTTTTTGGAATGTATGTTTACACTTGTATAACATCAACAGTTTAAGGCGCACACAATTGAGTAAAGTGTCAAACACTTTATTATTGTGTCCTTTAATAACAAAAAACAATAAATATTCGATTTCTAAGACGGCGCGGATAATAAATAAACAAGTTTAAATAAGTTTAGAATTTACGAAATTCAAGGGACGGGTACTGTAGACTCACTCTATACAATTAAATGTGTGGCACATATAATTCATATGAATATATTGCTTTATGAGATGTTTGCCTCCATTTCGCGCTAAAAACACAAGGTTAACTCACGCGGCGCAAATACAATACTCATAAGAGTAAAAAAAAACATGCAAGGGACGCATGAAATTTCATTATTTTTTTATCTATAACTAATTATAGAGCGTCTCTGTAACGTCGGGCTACTTCAAAATTCATCAAGCTTTTTATTTATGATATCTTGATGTATAAAAAAAATATAGCATTTGTGTGAAAGCAATGACGTTCAAGTAGTGTCACAGGACTCCACAGTTTAAAAGTTCTAGAGATTTGCCCATATATGTAAGATTGAAATGGAACGCTCACGTTTAATATAAGCAAAACAAATCCAATTTTTTCTTTAACCGCTGCATGCATGCTTCCTATTTATATAACTCCAAACCAATGCGCGTGTATGTGTGTGTTTGTGTGTACATACTTACTGCATACATATATATGTATGTCATTTTTACATATTGTACATAACAAAAGTGACAAACGCACCAGTTGCATACAAAATTTAAAAACAAAATTTACGAACAATGTCAGTTGTCAGTTGTCAGTGATATGTACATATTCTATGAATTCTACTATTCGAATTGAATATTCGTTGGTTATCTACGTGAGAGGTGAGTACATATATTCGAATTGGATATTCGTTGGTTACATTTACGTGAGAGGTGAGTACATACATACTTACTGCATGTCATTTTACATATTGTACATATACATATGTATGTATACAAAAGTGTCAAACGCACCAGTTGTATACAAAATTCAAAAACCAAATTCAAAACAAAAATTTACGAACAGTGTCAGTTGTCAGTTGTCAGTGATACATATTCTATGAATTCTACTATTCGAATTGGATATTCGTTGGTAATCTACGTGAGAGGTGAGTACATATTACGATTAATATAATATATGTACATATTGAAATATTTGATAAAACTTAGAATATATAAATTATATATTATATATATTAGAATTATATATAAATAATATATATAAAACAGATAATACGGTTTGTTAACGTGAAGAAAAGTGCATTACAAGTTAGATTTGCGTCAATGTCTGTTATATATTTTGTCATTCTAATCTGGAATATTTAACTTTAGTTTTAAAAACGACATCATTCATAAAGTCAGATGAATAATTTAGAAGTGTATAATATCAATTATAATTGTAATATACTATAAAGTATTGTAATATTTTCAGAATCGAAAAGAAACCTGAGCAGTACCGACCACGAAATACATAATAACCAGAAAATGGCTTCAAATGAAAATGTCTGCCCTAATGCCAATGGTGAGTTTTACAAATGTTACACGTCATGTAAAATTGTAAACTTTTACAAAAGTAAGGAATGTTCTTTCAACTTATCGCCCAAATGTGCAAAATGTCAAGTTGACGTTAAATACGTATTATTTCGTTTCAACGTTTTGAATATGATAATTTCAACCAATCGGTCTGAAGTAAATTTATCCATGTTTGTTAGAACTAAACGTATTCAGAAATATAGATAAACAATTTTTATGAACTATAATTTTTTTAAATAAATTTAAGATAACAATATATTATTGATAATGCGAAAGTACAGAAGTAATGTTTTGTTTCTCATCTAATGTTTTGCAGCAACGAAAAAGCGTACCATCTTAACATTAGAGGCGAAAATGAAGGTACTGGAGCATATCGCCAAGGGTGAGAAACAACACGATATAGCTCATATATTCGGGATTTCGAGGCAATGGTCGGATATATTGGCAGACATAAAACTATGTTCGAAGAGCAATATCAAGTGGTCAGCAAGAAGCACCCAAAAATGAAAACGAAGCGTTACTCCAGGTCCGAAGACTCCCTTCTCGAAAATATTTTATTCGGATGGTTTTCTCAAAATCGTGAAGCTGGCATTCCTGTAGGAGGAAATTTATTGCAGGAAAAAGCCAGAGTTATAAATAAAACTTTAAATATTTTTGAGAATTTCTCGGCGAGCAATGGGTGGCTCGATCGTTTTAAACACCGGCATGGAATACGACAGCTGTCAGTACAAGGGGAAAAACTGTCTGCTGATGTCGAAGCAAGCCACACATTTTCAAGGGAGTTCCAGACGTTCATCCAAGAAGAAGGTTTTGATTTAGATCATATTTACAACGCAGATGAAACTGGACTCCAATGGAAAGAATTGCCCCGGAAAACATTGGCATCAGCAACAGAAAAAAATGTATCTGGATTCAAAGTGGCGAAAGACAGAGTGACAGTAATGACTTGTGCAAACGCATCAGGAAGTCACAAAATTCGTCTTCTCCTAATTGGAAAATATAAACAGCCCCGGTGTATGAAAGACGTGGAAAAGCTTCCTCTTGTTTATACCCATCAAAAAAATAGTTGGATGAATGCCGCAGTGTTTCGTGACTGGTACTGTACAGTGGTTTTGCCTGCGATTAAAGAAAAAAAGTGCCACGAGAACGACAAATTCCTACTGCTTTTGGATAATGCTCCATCTCATCCAAAAGCAGAAGAATTAAACGCAATAGACCCAGTGGCGGATCTAGAGGGGGGGGGGCGATAGGGGCGATCGCCCCCCCCCCCCAAATGAACAAAAATGCATTTTTTACACACAGCGCACCAAAAATCAAAACACTTATTTAAGATTTACAACATAAATTATATGTCGACTTATTCATATCAGATATGAATTTTTTGTAAAACTACATGTGATTTGTTATTTTTTTTAGTATGCAGTAGATGATTTTATCATCCGGTGTTATTAATTCTAATAACTGAAACTTGTTGATTTTCGGATTGTAAATTGTATGTGTTTAAGAGAGATATTAAATAAACACTCTCTTTGACGTTGACTTTTGATGTTATGTAGGTTGACATGAAAACCAACATCTAATGTATTAGACATCTCAGATAGCATGTCTTCAGGTATGTCTGCGTATTCCGGCAACACATCGGAAAATTGCTGAAAAAATTCTGACTTCGGCATTTTTTCAGCAATTTGCCGGTGCAATCTGGAATGTGTTTACTGAATTTTCATACAAACATGTTAAGTTTCGGTTGTGTATTTTTTTATTCTGTCTATATAATTTTACTATTCCTAATACTTATTCAATACAGATTCAAAGAAGGCAATACTACTAATCGTTACCAATTTTAAATACTTGTAATCTGTATGCAATGTCAGGGAGTTCGAACAGGGCGGCGTACGTTTTTGTGATTTGTTTTTTATATTTTGACGTTAAAATATGTTTTTTTTTAATACTATAAAACAAGCAGCGCTCTAGTAAAGGCGAAGATGCGGAAACGTTGTGATTGGTCGACGCTTTCGCTCAGTTCACGAAATGTCTCTCATTGGGCGTCTGGACGATCAATGTTCCGCTCTTTCCGCATTTCTGCAAATCGCATGTGTGGTACATCAGCATCACCCTGCATATTTATAATTACGCAAATTACATTTTAAAATTGACTTAGCTTGATTTATTAAAAAATGAAAATACAGAGCACAATGGTAGAACCACATGTTATAATTAACGTGTCTTTATGTACAACCACGGCCGTTAATTCGCGGAGGGAATCCCTGCTGATCTCCTTGTTTTCACCTATATATCTCTATGGAAGCCCCTATGCGCCACATGCAGGCGTATACGCAAGTATGCGGAGTTCGAGACAAAAACGCGTGAAAGCATACAGGCATATGTGCCAGTATGCCACTTCTTGGATAAGTTTTAATTAAAATTTTCGACACCAGGTGGCGCTGTCACCCGTGAAGGTACATCTTATCCGCCATGTTGTCGCAACATTGTGGACAAGTTTTAATTAAAATTTTGGCATCAGCTGGCGCTGTAGTCGAATTTAACCAGATGCGGTATTTTCGACGAGATGTATCTTAACAGGTGTCAGCGCCACCTGGTGTCGAAAATTTTAATTAAAACTTGTCCAAAAAGTGGCATACTGGCACATATGCCTATACCGTGTGAGTCTTTTGCTACCGGTCATAGGGAATCCCATGTTATAGCTTTCAGCCAATGAGAGACGAGTTTGCCTCGATCGGCCAATGGCGTCTTAGTAAAAAATTGCCCTACGAAAAAGTAAACGGAAACAAAATCCTCTTTCTAACTTGCATCTCTTGGACATTTCTAAATTGACACAGAGCTGCAAACGGTAATAGCTATTAATTTAGTAAGTTGTACAATCAAGAATGAATAAAATGCAAAAATTGTAAATAAACTATTAGTTCATTTTAGTATGTATAATTAAACGAATTAAACATTTATTTATTTTTGCATAAGGTAATTTTCTACTAACACACCATTGGCTGATCGAGACAGACTCGTCTCTCATTGGCTGAAACCTATAACATGGGATTCCCTATGACCGGTAGCAAAAGACTCACACGGTATGCTTTCACGCGTTTTTGTCTCGAATTGCGCATACTTGCGTATACGCCTGCATGTGGCACATAGGGGCTTCCGTATATCTCAGGTGCAAAATAAGGACTACCCCTCGGGGGTTCCCTGCGCGAATTAAAGGCCGTGGGTGAATCTGGTAAAACAAAGCAAGTGTCATGTGATGAGTTCCATGAACATGTTGTAACGTGCGGAAAAACAATAATAAACGTAGTGCATTTTGTCCGTGGGTTTTCGTTTTGCCCGTGACAGGAATTGCTTCCTTTAGCATTGTGTATTTTTTCGAGGATCAAGTACTTTATAAAATTCAGAAAATTATACCGCTTCGTAGCTTGTGTTTTGTTTTGTGACTTAAAAAATGTCACACAAAAGAAAGCAAGAAGGAACTGAAAAAAAGTGTCAGAATAAACTGTTAAAAATAACAGAATATTTTTCATCAACACAAAGTAAGTAGTACTCTTATCACAATAAAATCAATAATATTAAATTGTATTTAGTAATAAAATACAGGTAATTCGTATTGCAACTATTGTAACGAAAAATCGAAGATTAAGAAAACCCGTCATTTGTCAAAGGTGAAAATGACAAAGAAACATTCTTCGGGTAAATCATTTTCATTGGCATATTTCTCAACAAAATAAAAAATAATTTTAATGGATGCAGAGGGGGATTTCGGTATAACAATGTGTTGCATATTATATAGTACTTTTCGATACAAGGGCGTAAAGTTTTTTTCGACGAATGTCTCCCCCGACGACTGGAATCCCCTTAAGGGATTAGTAATCCGAATGGTGTAGAAATGTGATTCATATAATTACAGATTACAATAAATAGTATGTTACTTATCAAGTTAGCTTTTATCCTTTTCTCAGAGACATTTTCGTTATACCTATATAAAAACTCGTGGTCTGATATGCTCTGCTATTTCATATTTAGGACGAAAATCGTGATTTTACACTTCTTAATTTGGTCACTTGTAAGAAAAAATATTAATCCACTCGCGTGTTACACTATTTTTTATTTTCTTGTCAACGTTATTATTGCCCGACACAGCGTACCAAAAGAAAATACTAGTGCCCTCGTTTCGAAATACTATTGAATATTTATTCAAAATTTCGACGTAAAATGTGTTCTTTTGATGTTATAAACTGCTACGATGATATTAATTCGGCATACTTTACACAAAAAATTTTAAAACTAATAATGCAACCAATAAATTAAATTTTATATTCCAGGTGATGTAGGCAAGGAAAAATTAAATGAAGATGGTGACTCTACTGTTAAAGAAAAAGAAGGAAATACTTCTCAAACGCTTGTTTCTTCGCTGTCCGAAAATACTGCTGCCTTGAAATCGTCAACTTCAACTTCGGGTTTAAAAGATGTCACTTCCAACGATGAAAAAAAAGGCATTTTCATAAAAACTAATCTCGACATTGGGAACTTTGTGGGAACTAAAGTCAATGATTTTATAAAACAAGGTTTGTTATTAAACCCTTGGTTACCCCCTAAAAATTATGAATTTCCTTATTCGGTTCATAATACAAAAGGGAAAGAAGAAAAGCGATACGCCAGTAAAAAAAAAAGGATAGCTTCAATTGGTTGGTTTTCTCAGATGCGAAAAAAGGTTTTTTTGCAAATTTTGTCCATTTTTTGTGGAAAATGCAACTGGAGGTCATGCCAAAAACGTTGCATTGAAAAAATTGGTTACACAGCCTCTATGTACCTTCGCCAAATTATTGGGTAAAGATGGGGATTTTGTGACTCACGAAAAACATGCATATCACGTAGCTGCTGTAGAAGCGGCAAAGAATTTTTTAAATTGCATTGAAAATCCTAGATTAGACATCTTGAGTCAATTGGATAACGAGCGATTAAGGCAAATAGAAGAAAATCGTAGTCGATTGAAAATAATTCTTGATGCTATAATTTTTCTTGGACGTCAAAATATCGCATTTCGAGGCCACAGAGACGATGGTCCATTGACAATCGATAGCCCGGTTAATGAAGGAAATTTCGGGGAATTGTTAAGGTATCGACTCAGAACTGGTGATTCTCTGTTGAAAAAACATTTGGAACAGTCATCTTCTCGAGCAACGTATATCAGTAAGTCTACGCAAAATGATATCATTCGTTGCTGCGGTGAAGAAATTTTGACAACTTCAGACATTGCACATATCTCTCAGATGACTCTTATACTACGTTACTTGCATTACAACGAAATTCGCGAAGATTTTATAAAATTTTTGGATTTGCATAGAGAACTTCGAGCTAGAAATGAAGAGAAAGATACTGCTTTAGAAATCAGATTAACTGGATCAAATTTAGGATCGGTTGTAATTAACAATCTAAAAGAGATGAACTTAGATACTAAATTTTGTGTGGGCTTAACCACAGATGGATGTTCTGTCATGACTTCTGAAACGTGCGGTGCGGTAGCAGAAGTGAAGAAAGAAGCAGTTAACGCAGTTTATTCTCCTTGTTCCAATCACATCCTTAATTTATCTATCTCGAAATCTTCATCTGTACAATCTGTTCGAAATACAATAGGTGTTATGAAAGAAGCAATTGCATTCTTCACTGCGTCATCGAAACGATCTGATACATTGAAACAAGTAATGGGACATCAGCTTACTGGTATATGTGAAACGAGGTGGATAGAACGACATGATGGTGTTCTCCAGTTCAGAAGTCAACTCCCAAGAATCGTTGAATCTCTTGAACACATTTCATTATGGAAAGACATTCAAACGGCCGCAAAGGCTAGAACTTTAAAAATTACTCTTTGTGATGGAGAATTTTTAATTACAATGATATGTCTCTCTGATTTATTGAGCTGTACTGTGCCTTTAAGTCGCTATTTCCAAAAAGTCCAAATTGATTTGAAATCGGCTCAAGATGTGCTTCATGAAACACTGAATGTTTGGAATTTAAAACGAGAAAACTGTACACAAAAATTTTCTAAAATTTTTGAGGAAGTTCTTGCAGTTGCTGATGATTTAGGAATAGAAATAAAGATTCCACGAATCAGTAAGAGACAAACGAATAGACAAAATTATCAAACCAGCGAACCTGAAAAATACTACAGGCAATCTATTTATATTCCTATCTTAGACAATGTAATACAGGACCTAAAATCACGATTTCCTCCAGAAACTGTAAATTTGTATTCATTAGGAATTTTATTCCCAGATTCAAAATTTTCAAAGGATGAAATTTCATTGAAAGAATCTGTAAGAAATATAGCACAAAAGTACGCCATTTTTTTCAATCAATCCGTGGATATTGTTGAAAGATTAATAAAATCTGAATTAGACTTGTGGTATGAAAAATGGAATAGAAGGGAATACAATTCTCCATTAAGTGCACCGGAGTTACTGCTTCATTGTGATGTAGATGTTTATCCCACTTTACACGTTCTATTAAGAATTTTCATCACTTTCCCACTAAGTAGTGCTAGCGGAGAACGTACATTTTCCTCATTAAGGAGGATAAAAACATGGCTGAGATCAACAACGACCGAAGACAGGCTCAATGGGTTAGCATTAATGAAAATTCATCGAGATATTGATATTAATCAAGATGTTGTAATTGATAGATATGCAAAAACACAGCAGCGTAGACTCGAATTTGTACTTTGAATATATAAATTAAACGATTATTGTTTCACATATTTTATAATTTTACAATAAAATAATATATGTGTAAGTAACCACTGGTTCTTTCCCCCCCCCCTCCCTTTCTTCTCTACATGGTATATAGAATACGCGTTTATACATTTCGCCCCCCCCCCCCCAAATGAGATCTCTGGATCCGCCCCTGAATAGACCCTTGTTGCGTGCTTAAATATTTTCCTCCAAATGTGACTTCCCTAATACAACCCATGGATCAGGGAGTCATCGTCGCTATGAAGAGGCACTACAAAAGGATGTATTTGAGAGAGCTTCTTCTGGACGAGGAAACAGAAGGTCCAGAAAAGTACAGGGGATTTCTGAAAAAATGGAACCTCCTTCACTGCATTAGAACAGTTTCTTCTGCATGGGATAGTGTAGAAACTGCAACGTTAGTCAACGCGTGGTCTAGACTATTAGACTATCGACCACTGGAGATAACCCCTGATGTTAATGTTGACGAAATTTGTCACTTGGCAAGTCGTGCCATGCAACTGCCAATATTGTTGGAGGAAACAACGGCATGGTTAAATGGTGACAATGACTGTGGTTGGCAAGTGCAGAGCCTGGAAGAAATTTTTGCCTCCACTATCTCAGGCCACAATTTTCAATTTGACAAAGAACACAGTTTTCAAGATGAAGAAGAAGAAGAATACGACTGTGACACCGAAACTGCGTTCAGAACAGAGCCGACAATCGAAGAGTCTGACATTGCAGCATACTGGGCAGCTGACAAAACGTACAAGTGGCTAGAAAAGAGGTGGGATACAACAACAGAGGATCTTCTGGCGGCAGCAAGAATCCAAAACAAAATTGGAGATGTCATACTCGCACACAAGTTATTTTAAATAAAAAAAAATAATTTAATATGTACATATATGTAAATAATAATTTGTAAAAATGAACTTATTAATTTTAGACCTAAATTCCTTTTCCCATTCCATATGTGTAATCGAAACAAGGTTTAATATTTAAAATCTTATTACGATAGAAAAACTCAGATCGAGGTAAGGTTGTATATAAAATATCTTTCCTTTATTCGTAAAACTTCATCTAAACAAGGTTCGATACATACCTACAATTCTATTACGACAGTAAAACTTAGGTCGAGGCAAGGTTGTCGATAAAAACTCTTTCCTTCATTCGTAAAGGGATATCGAAATAAGGTTCAATACGTATAATCTTATTACGATAGTAAAACTAAGATCTAAGCAGGGTTGTAGATAAAAACTCTTTCATTTATTCATAAAGTGATATCGAAACAAGATTTTAGATGTAGATAGCATCTTTTGACGATAGTCAAACTCAGGTCGATACAATGTTTCACATCTAGAATCTTTTTCTCTT
This sequence comes from Trichopria drosophilae, assembly GCA_030407085.1. Taxonomy (NCBI): domain Eukaryota; kingdom Metazoa; phylum Arthropoda; class Insecta; order Hymenoptera; family Diapriidae; genus Trichopria; species Trichopria drosophilae. Next base: position 205,889,634 of record CM059583.1, read on the forward strand.
TACAGAATTATTATCGAACCAGGGTTTTAGATCTAAAATCGGTTTTCCAGTTCAAAAGTCTTATTGAAAGCGCAAATGTAAAATCTTTGATTCTAAAACATTGGTCGAATGAAGGTTATGGTAAGAGGAAGGAATAAACAGTACTACCAGTACTACATACGCCCCTGAGGCGGCGAGCGGCGTGGTGGGGGTAAAGGGATTCCGAGAAGTGGCAATCAAGTGGGGTGGAATCCCGACAATCCAGCGCGGTGACAATCCAGCGCGGTGGCAATCCAGCGGGGTTCTACTGTAAACAATTACTTCGGAAATTGCAAAACTGTGTTGTAACTTTTCATTTCTAATAATTATCTTTCGATTTAAATTAAATTTAAAAGTCATGCAAGTTTTCTATTTCTTTATCATGGAGGCTTTATGGATATTGATATCGGGGGGGCGAAGCCGATAATAGGAAAGTCCTGTTTCTAAAGAAACAAAAAATCTGACGTTGGTATAGCAGACTCACAGGTGTAGACAGCCAGTGGTGGAGATACAAATGACGGAACTATTCGAAAGATAAATTACAAATTATTTCCATCAAAATAATAAAATAAATATAACAATTTTGAGAAAATATAATAAAACAACCTATTTCTGTAGTTAGTTAATAATAATGTGGCGTGATTGAGCTCGGTGGGTCGGGACGGGTTAGGGGGGGTTCGGGGGGGGGGCGAAGCCCACTGTGTTAAAAAAAATATTAAATGCACGAAGCATTGCTTTTATTATAGGCTCATGTCGGGCAAAAATTGTAAACTGACACGTATTACCAGCGCCCTCTGTCTTAAGTCTGTGGGGATTAGCTTCATATATTACCAACCGATGACCTATACGAGTTTTCACATTAATCCACAATATGGCGCTCTATATATGTTCTTAACCGATCAACCATTTATGGGGCGTTCCATGCCAAACGGGCAACTGAGAAGATTAGCCTTTTTCGGTGTCTCGCATTAAACGCTTGTTTCTGAAGTTCTGTTTCGGAGAAAGGAAAAAATAATTAGTGGATTTTATACGTCTTTTTATGCACTTGCCGATGATTAAAATGATCTTTTACACGACGTCACGATTGACGAATGAAACAGCGAACAATTGGGATAAGCCCCACCCCGCGTAAGGGAATACAGCGATCTACGAGTTTAGCTAATCAATAAGTGTATTATAATAGTTCAGTTCTTTTTCGCGCTTTAACCGATCGACTCCGGCCTCTGAGGAGGAACGACTAAGCTCCGTGAATGCCAGTTATAATTGAATTTAATTCGAACTTAGAGTAATTTCTTCTTAATAAAGTTCACGTGAAGTAAATTCTTAACGTAAAGATTCATTGAAATTCTTGCATTTTTAATTTGCGCGTCCACTACCCGCAACGCATCGAAGAAGGGCCGCTCAACGTGCAAACCCGGTAAGCTAAATTAAAATCATTATTCACTCAAATCGTATAATTTTCACTAGTAAATATTTATATTGGCAACGCACTAATTTTTTATTGTTAATTTCCCGCGTAGGCCCAGTAGCCTAGAAGTTTTATTTCACTTATTATTTTACAGCCTAAAGGCTACTTAAAAGCAGAATAATATACTACTCGTTCCTTAAGCATATTTTTTTTTACATAATTATTCGAAATTTAAATACACACACGTATACATATACATATATTTTCTTTTGTATTTTTTTTTGTATCAACACAAGACACGACAAAAGAAATAAACCAGTGACGTGCCAGAGCACCCATCTGGGACGTCACAAAATTGGTGGCAGCGGTGGGATATCGTTACATTGTTTGCGCATATCACAAGTTTCATTATAATTATTTTTCGGTAAATTCGTTAAGCGGTAAAATTCTCGTTTGTCCTTTTATCGTAAAAAAGAGACTGGTGGCAGCTAATCAATTTCAAATAATCATCCTGTTGTTATTTTTTATTTCTTTTTACCGATAACGAAGACTATCTATGATAATTATATTAAAAAAATATTTAAAATATTTACAAAAAAAAAGCAGATGAAGTGCTGCTAGAAAGTAGAAGTAGTCGAAAGACGCAATCAAAAGCCATTGCTGCAAAACGGGAAAAGTATATGTAGGACTGAAATCAGCTGTACGAGAATCACCGAAAATATTGCATCAAAGTTCGCGTAATTAAAACGACATATTGAAGTGGAGTAATCGAAACGTGTAGAGTTGTATTGAAGTTGTAACGAGCCGTTTGTTTTGAATGTAATATTTAATTTTGTTATTTTTCTCATTTACGTCATATCATTGTACGCGAGTCTTAGACTTCCCCCTCCATATGCCATTTAACGACGAGACTGTTGGAGAAATTTAATTTTAGTGCGCTTCGGAGCTCTCACCGAGCAACTACTAAACAGTTAAATATATCAATAAAATTTATAAGTGTGCTTCGGTTGTTTTCTTTGATTTTAAAAATATCCAGTCGGAAAAAAATCTACATCTAACGAGTGAAACAAACTCCTACAACAAGACGGAAACTGCACCGTACATATTGGTCCTTCACAAGCCGGATTTTCCATGGAATTAAAGACACGTGGTCAACAATAATTTCTAACGACCGTTGAAGAGTCGACCATTTTGAATCAAACCGAAATCTTTTCGAATTTTGATCATTTCAAGCACATATGCTCCGAAGCCATAACTTCAACATTGATTGCCGGAAAGTCCTTTTGAAGCAATCATCAATTTGATTTCTATAAATCATTTCAATTCGATCATCGAGTTTTTTACCACAGAATAACCATCGGATCTGCTCATTTTCACCTCAATCAAGGAACAATAATCGACTGCATCATCGGAGTAGTGAGTCATGCTGCCAGCCTAAAGTGTGGAAAATTGTCTCAAAAACTTGCATTGGAGTGAACTCGAGAAGCCTTTCTATCTTTCGCCGATTCAGCTAATCAGATAAGAGCATTCCATTTTCTTGACCCGTTTTTCTTTGATCTTTCTCAAATTTTCCTTTCAGTTTAAAGAATAAAAATTAAAAATAAAAATAGAAAAGAAAGTTCTTTTACTTGCACGATTAAACTATTTTAAATAATAATTTAATTTTATAATTCTATGCTTTATATTTTATCTTTTATTCCTGATTCATATATTATCACGAAACAAAACTATATAATTTGGTGAATATTAATAAGTTATTATTATCCAAGAAAATGTCTCTTGCCGAATTGAAAGTAAAGCGAAAAAGCCTTAAAGCGTCCCTGACGAGATTTAAAACATTTTTAACAAATTTTAAAGATAATGACGATATCGAGGAATTACAAGCTCGACTGAATGTAGTTAAAGATGTTTTGAACCAATTTACAGATATTCAATTTAAAATCGACGTACTAGACGGTAATGAGTCGGATTCGGAAGAAATGGTAAATTTTGAAAACTCATTTTTTATCGCCATTGGTGCTGCAAATAAAATTATAAATAATAAATCTGAACGTAGCATTTCGAATGAACACGATAATCGGGCAATAACGATCGATTCAAATTTTGTAAACATGACGTCAAATAATACAAATTCAAATAATACAGAATCGAACATGTTTACAAATAAGGTGAAGTTACCTACCATAAATATTCCGACTTTTTCTGGCGAGTTTGAATGTTGGTTGAATTTTCGTGATACATTCAAATCACTAATACATGACAACAACGATCTTTCAAAAGTTCAAAAGTTTTATTATCTTCGTTCCTCGTTGACCGGTGAAGCCGCGGAACAAATTGAATCGCTCGAAACTTCCGACGATTTTTATGAAGTAGCGTGGGAAATAATTAAAGAAAGATACGAAAATTTTAATTTAATCATAAATAGTCACATTGATGCCATTTTCGAAATCCCCCCTTTGCCTCAAGAGTCATATTCAGGAATTCGACAAATACACTCTAGTATTGAAAAACATGTGAGATCGTTAAAAGTGTTGAAACAGCCCGTAGAAGGGTGGGATATGATACTAATTAATATTATTTTGTCGAAATTAGACCCCGTCACACTTCGTGATTGGAAAGGAAGTAAATACGCATCTGCACTTCCCACCTTAAAAGAATTATTAGAATTTTTATTAAATAGGTGTCAAATGTTACAGAGCACGAAGTGTGACAAGGGCAAAATTTCAAATTCAAAAAGGGGTTTACCTCCCGTGCGTCGGACATCGAAAACATTTTTAGCTACCGATTCCGGCGCTTGTACTCATTGTAAAGGTGCTCACTCTTTTTTTACCTGTCCTGCTCTTAAAAGTCTTTCAATTAGTGCCAGAATTTCAGAAGCACAAAAACTACACTTATGTTTAAATTGCCTTAAAAAAGGTCATAAAACTCGTGACTGCAGAAATCCTGCGTCATGTCAAAAATGTGGGAAAAGACACCACACTTTTTTGCATTTAGAAGACACTACATCAAATGAAATAAAAAACATGTCTCAAATTTCGAAAATTCCGTCAACATCTACACTAGCCACTTGTAACAAGCAAACCTTGTTAGCTACAGCAATAGTTGTTGTCAGAGATCGAGATGGTAAATTGCATGAATGTCGTGCATTACTTGATTCTGCGTCTCAGTCGAACCTTATAACCCAAAGTTTGTGCGATCGGCTGAAATTAAATACTAAATCGATCCACATCGATGTTTTAGGAATTGGACAAGGAAATGCACGGATAACGAACCGCACGAATGTAACGCTACAATCAAGATGCAATTCATATAAAGTTCCGTTATCGTGTCTTGTTATTCCTTCAATTACCCAGAACATTCCTACAATGTCCTTTAGTTATGAACATTTAAACATTCCGGACGATTTGCAATTAGCAGATCCCGAATTTTTTGAATCAGCACAAGTAGATTTATTGATTGGAGCATCGATATTTTGGGATCTCCTCTTACAAGGGCAAATTCGCTTAGGAAAAAATCAGCCAATTCTTCAAAAAACTTACTTCGGGTGGGTTGTTTCCGGTTCATTAGAATTATCGAAATATTCAAATAATACTATTTGTTGTTTTTCGACCTTCGATCCACTAGAGGCACAGTTACGGAGATTTTGGGAAATTGAAGAGGAACATATGAACGCTAGATCGCGTTTTAAGTCTGATCCCTGTGAAATGCATTTTATGCAAACTACGCGTCGCACGTCAGAAGGACGATTTGTTGTAAGTTTGCCATTGAAATCCAATGAAGAAATAAAATTAGGAGAATCGCGAGAAACGGCAATAAATCGTTTTTATTCTCTCGAAAGAAGACTTGTCAAGGATAGTTCTTTACGGTTGCAATACGATCAGTTCATATCGGAATACATCGCTCTTGGTCACATGACTAAGGTTGTTAATACAAATTGTGACGGATTATCATATTATATACCCCATCATGCGGTAATAAAACCATCATCTTTGACCACCAAATTGCGCGTTGTATTCGATGCTTCCGCGAAAACTACAAATGGTAAATCTCTTAAAGACGCGCTTCTATCAGGGCCCACCATACAAAACGATTTATTTTCTATCCTACTGAGGTTCCGAAAACATAGGTATGTAATAACAGCTGATATCACTAAAATGTACCGACAGGTACTACTCGAAAAACACCATCGGGTTTTTCAGCGTATTGTTTGGCGATTTAAGCCTGATGCACCTCTTGACACTTATGAGTTGAATACGACTACTTATGGTATTACATCCTCTGCGTTTCAAGTGATACGCTGTTTATTCTCGCTCGCTGAAGAAAATCTCTCGAATTACCCTCAGATTAGTAAGTTGATTATGAACGATTTTTATGTTGACGATTTACTGACTGGTGGTGATACTTTAGATGAAATTAAATATATTCAACGTCAAACTACAAATATCCTTGCAAGCGGGGGGTTTGAATTGCGTAAGTGGTCGTCGAATAATTCAAATTTTCTCCAAGAGGTCATAAAAAATAACATCATAACAGATAACAATTTCGTGATAGGATCGAAAGAAAATTGTAAAACACTGGGTCTGTTTTGGAATCCAGATGCTGACTTATTATTTTTTGTATCCGATTTTAAGGGAGAAGGGGCTGCCATCTCGAAGCGCCAAATCTTATCGTGCATTGCACAGATCTTTGATCCTCTCGGATTGCTGGCTCCCTTCACCACGGTTGTAAAGATAATTCTGCAGAAGTTGTGGCAATTAGAATTGTCCTGGGACGAGTCAATCCCTCTTGATCTTCGTACACGTTGGTTATTTTTACGTTCTCATTTGTTTATCTTAAATGACATAAAAATACCCCGTCACGCGTTATGTATAAACCCAGTCGAAATTCAACTGCACGGTTTTTGTGATGCGTCCGAGTCTGCATATGGAGCATGCATATATCTAAGAACGGTTGATGCAAGCTCTAATTGCACTATACGACTACTCACATCAAAATCGCGAGTTGCACCTGTACGACAAATTTCGATTCCACGTCTAGAATTATGTGGTGCTCACGTTTTGAGTGAATTAGTGGTCAAGGCACGTGAATCGTTGAAAACTTCGTTTTGCAGATGTTTTTATTGGACGGATAGCACTATTGCGTTATCATGGATTCGTTCAACTCCAACTAGGTGGAAAACCTTTGTAGCAAACAGAGTTAGCGATATCCATGCTAACGTAGGTGACTCCGATTGGAATCACATCAGTGGAAATGAAAATCCGGCTGATTTATTATCGCGCGGGCTGAATCCGATGGATTTAAAAAACAGCTCATTATGGTGGAATGGACCGAGTTGGTTAAAGACACCACATAATGAATGGCCGTGCAATAATACAGTCGTAAATAAAATTGCAGGTTCTGTACCCGAAGAAAGAACTGTGTCGTTGAGTTCGATAGAGCGTTTGAGTCCAGACTTATTTAATAAATTTTCTAATTTTTGGAAGCTGCAACGCGTAGCAGCTTATTGTATTAGATTTGTTAGGAATGTAAGACTCGATAAGAGCAAAAGAGTCAGTGGTTATTTAAAGTTAACTGAGCTGTCAGCAGCAACGTTGGCATTAGCGAGATTTTCTCAATTAAATCAATTCTCACAAGAAATAACAATATTACAAAATGGCGGCACTATATCGAAAAAGAGCCGGTTATCTTAGCCCGTTTGTTCATGAAGGTCTTTTAAGAGTAGGCGGTAGGCTGAAAAACTCCAATTATGCATTTTCTAAAAAACACCCTATATTATTACCAAGCTGTCATATAACGAATTTAATTATTAAACATACTCACGAAATTCTATGTCACGCTGGTTCTCAAGCAGTTTTAGCGACACTCCGCGAAAGATTTTGGCCGATATCTGGTCGAAACCAGGTAAAGGGGGTAATTCGAAAATGCATCAAATGTTATCGCGCTGAGCCCAAGCCCTTAACGGTTTTTATGGGAGATCTTCCAGCGAACAGGGTAACACCGGCTAGAGCATTTTTGCAAACTGGGGTCGATTACGCAGGTCCCTTTCTAATAAAGGATCGCAAAACACGAGGTTCGAAGATGACGAAAGCTTACGTTTGTCTTTTTATTTGTATGTCCACAAAGGCTATACATATTGAGCTGGTTGGTGATTTGTCAACCGCAGCATTCATAGCTGTACTAAGGTGGTTCGTATCACGAAGAGGAAAACCGGCTCATATTCATTCAGATAACGGTTCAAATTTTGTGGGAGCCAAAAGAGAGCTGGATGATCTCGCATCTTTTTTAATGAGCAATGAGGAGGCTATTACAAGCGCCGCCAATAAACTCGAAATTCAATGGCACTTTAATCCTCCGCGAGCACCACATTTTGGTGGCTTGTGGGAGGCAGGCGTCAAGGCGGTTAAGAGACATTTGAAAAGGGTACTTGGTAACGCGTTTTTGACTTATGAGGATTTTTATACCGTACTCGTGCAAGTCGAGGCTTGTCTTAATTCTAGACCTTTGACTCCCTTATCAAACGATCCCAACGATTTATTAGCCCTTACTCCAGCTCATTTTCTGGTTGGCGAATCCCTAAGTGCAGTGCCTGACCTTAATTTATCAGAAGTTCACGAAAATCGTCTGTCCAAATTTCAGAGGATGCAGCAGCTTACTAGGCATTTTTGGAAAAGATGGTCCATGGAGTATATCGCTGAACTTCAAGGTCGCTCCAAGTGGAAGGATACAAAAGAAAATAAATTAAGGGTCGGCACATTGGTCGTGATCAAGGAAGAAAATTCACCTGCGTTAAGCTGGAAGTTGGGTCGTATCATAGAGACTCATCCAGGAGCTGATAACATCATTAGAGTTGTCACAATTCGAACCGCAACGGGCTTCCTTAAACGAGCTGTCACAAGACTGTGCCCTTTACCATTCGACGCAGAAGAGGATATTAATAATTCCTGATTATTTATATGTATTTTAATTATGATATATAACTTTTTGTTGATAGTATGGTCTATCAAGGCGGGCGGCATGTTTTGAATGTAATATTTAATTTTGTTATTTTTCTCATTTACGTCATATCATTGTACGCGAGTCTTAGACTTCCCCCTCCATATGCCATTTAACGACGAGACTGTTGGAGAAATTTAATTTTAGTGCGCTTCGGAGCTCTCACCGAGCAACTACTAAACAGTTAAATATATCAATAAAATTTATAAGTGTGCTTCGGTTGTTTTCTTTGATTTTAAAAATATCCAGTCGGAAAAGAATCTACATCTAACGAGTGAAACAAACTCCTACAACAAGACGGAAACTGCACCGTACACCGTTTACCTCGACCGCGCGCGGGAGAGAAGGAGTAAAGGAGAGAAGGAGCTAATATATTAAGAAAAGTGACTGGGAAAATTAATAAAACCGGCGCGGGAAAAAGACGACGGATTCGCACGTGCGACTATCTAAACCCAACCTCGCCTGCCTTGGTGATCTACCGAGTGAAGGCGGAAAGACTCGATGAATCACGACGCGGCGCTCCGAGTCGGAGCGCTCTATGCGCAGTAAGGGCGAACCAGGCAGCATTGAGGGCGCAAGTGCGAATACCGAGAAATGGCGCGGGCTTCAAATGTGACGGGCGGGCTGTCAGTTTGAAAGTGACAAATGACATTCAAAAACTGACAGTTCCGTCCACAATTCCGTGTTCTGACTGGGGGGGTTGGGTGAACCCGGAGAGGATCAAAGCCTATAAATAGGACTCCCGGGGATGGACTCACTCTCTCTTCTCCCGACAACGAGGACGTTGTAACGAGCCGTTTAACTCGATCGCGCGGAAGAGAATGAGCGACGGAGAGAAAGAGGGCCATTACAATATTTATCGACATGTGTAATAACGAAGATACCAAGGACGCGATGCGCGCTTTTTCCGGCCGGTCGGCCATTTTGGATCCCAAGCCCACGTGGGATCCGAGCGCGCATCAAGGGACATGCGCGCGCAATGACATGGCGCTGGCGCTGTTGCGCCTCTACATGCGCAGAAGAGGAGCAACGGCGCCCTGGCAGCGCAGCATGGAAAGTGGGCAACAAACGGGCCGAGTTCCAAGCTCGGAGCGCATGTGTCGCCGCAATGGTGCGCATGCGCTCCAAATTCAAATGAGGGGCGGGCTCAAATTACGCAAATTACATTCAAATGTTTGACAGTTCCCGTCCCGATTCTTAGTAAAAATGGAACTCGGCGACTTGACTGGACATAGGGATACTTACCGAGGTATTATACGACCTGGTAAGTGTCCCTCAACTCTCTTCTACATTGGACTCTTCTCTTGGACTCCTGTGGACGACTCGCTGCCTCAACTCCGGAGACCCTGGCTGCTCCGGAACAAAAAGTGGGCCCACAAAGATTCACAGCCAGCATCACATTTAATTATAATGGAGGCGGCGAGGATAAATTTTTGACAATATCACCAGAGTTGACGACGGTACTCCGTTCGTCCCACGAAATACAAGGCTGCTGGTCCTCTCCCCCGTAGTCGCGAGGGAGTTCGACACCCATCCAGGGTTCACCAGGTGACAGCAGCCTAATCCATAATCACCAGACGGATGGAGGACCCAAACAAGAGGAACGACGCCAAGAAGAAAGAAAACGAAAAAGTAAGCCTCTTTCTCTTCCGTTCGATATTAAATGTAAAATATTATTGTGTATGGAAATTATTGTAATGTGATTGTTGTTATGTAATATTGCCAAATATTTATGTGTATGTATGTATACGTGAGTGTGTGCATTGAATGTGTGTCCGCGTTAAATGCCTAATTTATTCACCCGCGTAATTTATTTCGGCACTTGACGATATGACTAATTTTATATAAATTGACTCACACGATGTGCCAATGACTCGGTGACTTTATTTTTATTCGAGGACTCTTATTATTTATTCGCGAAATGACTCCGAGAATGTTTGGTATGCGTGTGTTTAATAATTTATGTTAATGTCGAGTTCAATTATATATATAATTCAAAGTATCAAATACACATTTAATTGAATGACCAATGATATTAATGACTTTTATTTCAGCACCAACGATTCCAATCTATATTTTTAATATTTAATAATATCATTGACTAATAATTTGACTATAATTTTTATATGTTTGGACGATTCATGAAAGTTTTTATATACATGACTCCGAATCGTTTTAAAGTATGCGTAAGTCGCGTAATTGAAAAGTGCAATTAGCATTAAAGATCGCGGAATTAAAACGAAATATTGAAGTGGCGTAATCTAAACTCGTAGAATTATATCGAAGTCGCATTGAAGTTTGCGTAATTAAAACGCCGATGATAATCCGCGTAATTTAAAGGCGTTAATTGTATTGTAACGTTGAAAGTCGCGTAAGTAAAGCGCGTAAATTGTATCGTACCACGCGTAATTGAAGCACGCGAAGTGAACATTTTTTTTTGAAAGTTGACTAACATACGCGACCGGCAAACTACCTCTGATTGACAGTAACTATCGGGTAATCGCGTTAGTCGTGTAATCGAAGCGCGTAAGTTGCATCGATGATTGCGTAATTAAAACGCTGACGATAATCCGCGTAATTGAAACGTGTAAATTTTGTTATAAAGTGCGTAATTAAAACGCCGATGTGGAAGTCACATAAGTAATGAAGTGATTAAGTGAACATTTTGGCCAGCTAACTAACACACGCGACCGGTAAACTACTGTGCGTACCGGGTGAAACGATTAAAAATACGTGATGGTAAAACGTATCTTCATTCGTCCTGCTTTTCGAGGATGGTAAATTAATCCTTCTGAAGATTAGAACGACACCACGCGATAAGAATAAGAGATTCGCAATTCAAGTAAATCGAGTATTCAAAAAAATGTATATGTTCATTTAAAATATTCAAACCGGCTACTTTCCAACGATTAATGTACCAAACTCTAACAGGTTTATAAGGTGTTGAATTGTTCGTCTATTTAGATGACATCGTCATCTAAGCTCGTTCTCTGCAAGAGCATAATTTAAAGTTCAACCGGCTCTGCGAAAGATTGCGGCAAGCAAACCTGAAGTTGCAGCCCGATAAGTGCGAGTTATTGAGGCTCGAAGTGGCATACCCCGGACATGTAATATCAGAAGCAGGCGTGCGCCCCGAATCCAGAAAATTGGAAGCGGTAGCCAAATTCCCCATCCCTAAAAACGATAAAAATATACGACAGTTTTTGGGCCTTGCGGGTTACTACCGTAGGTTTATCAATTAGTTCGCCAAACATGCACGTTCGTTAACGCAACTCCTAAAGAAAGGAACTCCCTTTCAGTGTTCACAGATTTAGTATGCATCTCGGGCACGCGCAGTACGAAGTTGCGCTAATTGGCCGCCCGACTCCCCGCGGAACCGCGGGAATTCAAACGGCACGTTGGCTGATGAGTTTCAATGTAAAATCATCAATTTTGACATGAAAATGTATTTGAAAAATTCGGTTTTTTGACCAAGTCCGTACAAGACATGTTTCTTTCTGAAATACTGAAGAAAGAATTAGGAAATTGCAAGAAATATTCTTTTTGTAAGCAGGACAGTATAAAAATTCCTGTTTTTTGATTAAAATTGTATGCGATACGTAATTTCAAGCAATAAAAATTCAAAAATACACTCCAAGATTTATAAATAAATGATTCCCTTGTATGCTGTAATGAACTTTATTGAAAATAATCTTACTAACAGAATACGGCACATTATGTAATTGTAATATTATTCTTTATCACGTACATGGTAAAAATGACTCTTTAAAAGTATTTTGAAAGTAAATTACTGTAATTGATTAATAATAGTATAGAAAAATTTATCCGGTTGTCAGATGATCAAATGCGACATACATTCCTCGGTTTCCGTATCAATCTCGTTGGCTCAGTTGATACGGTCTTTGACTGGTGATGCAGAGAGGGTGGGTTTTTGCAGTTCCTTTTCCCACACAAAGCTTGATTGTAACAGCGACGAAAATCACAACGTATGTAATTACTAGATTTAAGAATACATCAGCTATAAAATGATATACAGAGAAGCAATATCTGTAGGTTAAGCTATCAATAGCAGGAACTACAAGAAGATAAACATGTAAATACGTTTTTATATGTATATGAAGTAAGACGGCAATCAAATCGTTAAAGGCACCTATAGTTACGTCACCCTGCCATACCTCGAACACCAACACGCCCGACGAAAGTGTCGCATCCACCGTTCTCATGGAAGACTCTGAGATAAACCCCTCCGTTCTTCTTGGAGACCCAAATCTCCAGGGCACCGCGATAATGCCCGCAGGAGCACAAACCCTTGAAGAATTAGGGAATGCATATCCACCTGAACTTTTATCAGGAATAGATCCGAAAACATCAATCCCCTATCACGAATTATATGACCGCGATGATAGTTTCGACCGTGAGGGACTATTAATATACAATTCTGAAGGGATCTTCGACCCCGAATCTAATTTTGATCAAAAGGGACCAACGGACAACGTATTAGATGAGAATTCCTGCTCCGATTCAGTGAGCACAATAATGAGCGACACCGATCATGAGGCCACGTTATCGGAAAGAACAGGTTCTTCTAAATCGGGTAGGCAGAAAAGTAGAGGGGCTAGGGGGAGTGTGCCGCCCCCCACCCTACCTCCCATCGATGATAGTGTGATGGAAAAATTGCGCAAGTGGGCCGTCAGACGGTCAGGGGTGAAAGGAGGTTATTATAAACAATTTTATGTATTGTTATTACAAATTTCGAAAGCTGTGAAGGTCGAAAAACATAGGTAATTTAATGCGTTACATTGTCGAATGAAAAGAGAAGGTAAAGGTCAACCAATATTTATTATTTCATTAGATATTGTTATTAATAAAATGTTTTTACATTATTATTGAAAACGACATCTTTCTAATGCGTGATCTTACAAAATTCAATCGGAGAGATTGAAGTGTTGACCGTTACACATTAGTATTGCCATGTATCGAAAATCAAATTTCAAAAGTTGCCTTCATTAAAGGTCAGATATTGCTACATTATAGTCGCTTATGGAAATACATCGTATTCGGTAGGAACCGTATTGAGAGTGAAAGTAAAATGACCTTGACCTCGTGCGTCCTACTACCATCTCTCTCGCTCTCGCATACTCTTTGTTATTTCCATCTAGCATCTGTATTTCCCGTCGATTATCCATCGATCACTTATTCACCGTACATTTGTTTTCCCTAAACTTTCGAAACTGTATACAGGTCCAGACGCGTTTAAAACGTAATTGCACAATTTCTTCAAAACATTTTCTCTTTCCCAAATTTAGGCAATCCGTGACGTAATAGAAAGGAGACATTCTAATTCACATATTCCAATGTCATAATTTTTATGATTTTTTTTCTCAATTATCTATTTATTTCATTTTACTGCGATTTGGTGGGATTTTTTTTTTGAGTTTAAATACAGGCTGAGTAGATGTCTTTTACATCAGTTACTTATAGTCAATCATTCTATGTACTCGAAAGACGTTCCTGTTAAAGCTCGTAAATTACAAGAACAAATTAACACATTTTTAAACAAATTGGAAAAATGAAAGTCCGAACTTAAATTCGAATCAGATTTATTGATAATTTATCGTGAAGTAAAAAATGTATACATTTGACAAGATGAATTCAGACGCAGTAGTAGCAGCAATTGAAAAAATTAATAATATAGATGCATCAATAAAATTTTTACCTACTGTAAAGCTATCTGACTTACAAGTAGGACAATTATACAAAGTTACAAAACTGCGGAAAGTCACAACACGTTATGGATCTCGCATTACCGTTGACCTTAACGGAGAATTATCATGTTTCCTACCTGCGAGATATGCATCAATGTTCCAAATGGATTCCAATACATTCAAAAACTTTGAGCAAATGGTCACGGATAATCATTTATACATGGAGTATCTCGGAGGACGTATGAATAGTTTAAAATTTTCTAGCAATTAATGCGAGGATGACTGCCGAAACGAAGAAGAAATGGGAATGGTATGTATATTACATATTACATAAATATTAAAAAAAATATATATATATTCTTACTTTATATTTGTCTTCAATTATTAAGTAATCCCTATAATGTAATATTTTTATAATTTATTACTCTTATTACCATAGGTTGGTGATTGGCCTGTTTCACGTCATTAGACATCTTCGAGAACACGGCGCACAGAGGTCGGGCACCTATGTCATGCGGACATTTTGCTAAATCCACCGTCCCCCCGCGAATTTTCAACCGATTTGATTATAGTACATTACCTAACAAGGGTGTAAAGTATACTTTTACGCATGGGACGGGAACCATACATACGAGGCGCCGAAGGCGCTGAGTGATGTGTAAAGTTCCCGACCCGTGCGTAACAGTTATACTTTACACACGTGTTAGGTATCCTATTTTTTGTATTTGCGCGCGTAAAGTGAGTGCGTAAAGTTTTGATGCCTGCTTGAGTGCGTAAAGTATAACTTTACGCACGACCGGTCATTTTACGAATTTCGTCGTCGGGAGTGCATAAAAGTTTACTTTATGCGCGAAAGATAGGCATCAAAAGTACTTTACGCACGAACTTTACGCCCGCAATTACAAAAAATTTTTTGTTAAAGTACTCAGGAATGATTGTAGAATGATTGTGTATTGCAATTTTTGGATATTTTCATTTTTCGATTAACAGTGAGTTCCCGAAGACGCGACTCTTTATGGTCGCAAATAACGCATGGCAGCATGCGGTTTTCGATCAAATTTAAATTACAGACGTGGAACTTTTGCGCATTCTAAGGAGCTTTTGAGTCTCTGATAAAGAATCTGAGGTCAAAGTGGCAAAATTCAAAATGGCGTCTCCAACATGGCGCCCGAATTAAAAAAAAATGATTAGAGTACCCTTCGATTTGTTATTCGAGGAGTTTTTGGGAATCCGAATGTACGAAAAAATATTCTGAATGCATATTTTTAGCAGATTATCGAAATTTAGAATGGTGGTATCTACTGTGATGGCGACAATGTTTAAAAATTATTTAAGTTATTTACTTGGCAAGTCAAATACGTGAAAATAAATAATAACCTGAAATATATTGTTACGTCTCCGTAACTAGCGCGATTACCCTTTTTTTTGTATGTATTGACAAATCCGAAAATTGTCGTAATTGTATGTCGGTATCGGACAAACGAGTTCCTTTTTTTTAATATAGCGTTGAGATCACGTAGACGTAGCATGTTGGAACGAAACCGTTTCAAATTAGACCTTCTTTTAACTTTCATTAGCCATAAATCAGAAGATGGCTCGCGTTGCCTAAGCCGAAAAACTTTTCTTATAACTATCAAGTTACCGGTTTTTGACTTTTCTAAGAATAAAAGAGAAAACGAGTACGTTCTAAATAGCTATCTACGACACCGTATGTTATAACAATAATGTAAAAGCATTAGTTAATGCATGCTTCCTCCTTGGCCTATTTCCAAAACCTGTCCAACACACAAATCCACCATTTTCAAAATAGAAGGGGAAAAACTCAAAGCGGGGATAAAACTATGGCTCACCATAAATACGCTGTCGCGTACAGAAAATCAGACGGAGTGAAGACAGAGTGAAGACTAGAAAGACAGAGTGTAGAAGAGAGAGTACCACAGAGAGAGGACTAGAGTGTAGACTAGAGAGTACCAGAGAGAGGACGAGTGGACCAGAGAGTGGACTACCACGAGAAGAATTCAAGTTCTTCAGTCACAGAAGTTCATCTGGCCAAGCAACCAATTTCCATAGAACGAGTCCGTCGGAACAACTGATCGCCGTTCAAAAAGGGACCAGCGAAAAGAAATGGTAAGTATCTCTTTATTTTATAAATAAACAAATGATCCCTCTCTTCTCCTTTCCTTTCGTGACATAGCGGGAAGGCCTGCGAAATCACGCCAACCTTTTCCATTTGCGACATAGCGGGTCGGCCTGCGAAATCGCACTTCCTTCCTTTTCGTGACATAGCGGGTAGGCCTGCGAAATCACACCAACCTTTTCCCTTTGCGACATAGCGGGTCGGCCGGCGAAAGCGCACTTCCTTCCTTTCCGTGACATAGCGGGTAGGCCTGCGAAATCACACAAACCATTTCCCTTTGCGACATAGCGGGTCGGCCTGCGAAATCGCACCCCCCCCCTCCTTTCCTTTTGTGGCATAGCGGGTAGGCCTGCGAAACCACAGCTCCTTCTCTCCTACATATTGCGCACAGCCCACCGAGACGAAGTCGCCCCTCTCACGCGATTAATATTCCTGTTTTTATCATTATTTTTTCCTAAATAACTGATCTTTTTTAATTCTAAAAATAGAGACAATATAAATATATATTTAATATTAAAGACCAATTCTTAGGGAAATACCTTCCTCACATTCGATGTTCGAAAGATTTCTAGCAAAGCGTTAACTAAATGAACAATACAATTGATTAGTTTTATAATATTTTGTTTTCTCACTTTCGCGAGTTCTAAAATAAAAAAATGAATATCTAAAAAGAAACAAATATTTTTCAGTCAAACGCCGTCGAGTAGGACAAAAGTTTCAGCGTCCAAACTTGCCAAAGGTCGTTCACCTTATCCTGGAGGAAAATGAGCGACAGACTGCTGAGGAATTTTTCCCCTTAATAGAACCTCCCTTATCCCTCTTTCCCCTCATCCAACAACACCACTTTGTACACCTAAAGAAATGTTATCAAACCAGCAATAAATTAATTAATTTCAACCAAATAAAGTGTTTCCTTATTGTACCCTTATTCCCGACTTTCCTGTGTCATCAGTAGCCCTCACTCACCTAAAGAACCCAGTAATTCTACCGAGTTACACGCCCCTTGTTGCAATTCAGTTAATATCTCGTTCGAGATATTCACTGGGTCGTAACAATATAAATCGAGTTTGGATATACACAACTTAATATAATTCAAAATTATCGAGAGACTGAAAAATGTGAAAATTACTGCCTTTGAAACGATGATCTATGAAACCGTATATGACCAAATTAAAGTGCAGTTTATAGAATGATACTATTATTAAATTGCACTTTAATTTGATCATATACCGTTCGATAGATCATCTTTTTTAATTGTATTAACCCATTAACGTCAAGAAGGACACTTTTTTCACTTAAATTTCAATCAAAAATTTCATATGAAAATCTAACTTCAAATAAATTGAAGCTATCTTAATTAGAAAATTAAATATGGCGATTTAAATGTCAAAATAATGCGAAAAATCGAGTGTTCTTTTTTATACAACATTTTTTTCTCATCGAAAGAATATTTGTCGTCAGAAAATTTCTTTATTAAACGTGGACCCAATAGTTATAGTATTAAGATACATTTTTTTAATATTTAAAAACTAACATGGTGATCACAAAATGGCGACTCCAATGAGAAATTTCTAATTAAAACTTAACAATAGTTTTTCTTGAAAACTATAGACATCAGAAAAAATTTTCAAAGAATAAATACGTTTTAGAATGAGTCAAAAAATCCTCTCAAATTTTTTCAGAATATATTGTTATATTTTTTTATTTTTTGAAAATTCGAAAAATCGACATTTTTAAAAAAGTCGTACAAAAAATCTGAAAAAATTTGAGAATATTCTTTGACCAATTGGAAGACATTTTTGTTCTAAGGAAATTTTTTCTAAAGTCCACAGTTTTCAAGCAAAAAAATTATTAAGCTTTTCTAGATTTCATGACTAGTAATTTTTTTTCTTGAAAACTGTAGACTTTAGAAAAAAATTTCTTCATTACAAAAATGTTTTCGAATTGGTCAAAGAATACTCTCAAATTTTTTCAGATTTTTTGGACAACTTTTTTAAAAATTTCGATTTTTCGAATTTTCGAAAAATAAAAAACTATAACAATATATTCTGAAAAAATTTGAGAGGAATTTTTGACTCATTCTAAAACGCATTTATTCTTAGAAAATTTTTTCTGAAGTCTATAGTTTTCAAAAAAAAGCAATTGTTAAGTTTTAATTAGAAATTTGTCGTTGGCGTCGCCATTTTGTGGTCACCATGTTCGTTTTTAAATATTATCTTGATACTGTAACTATTGGGTCCACGTTTAAGGAAGAAATTTTCTGACGACAAATATTCTTTCGATGAGAAAAAATGTTTTATAAAAAAAGAACACTCGATTTTTCGCGTTATTTTGACATTTAAATCGACATATTTCATTTTCTAATTAAGATAGCTCAATTTTGACAAGAGCATTGAAAAGAGCGACCTCGAAAATAGTAAGACATGTACCTTTCAATTTATTTGAACTTAAATTTTCATATGAAATTCTTTATTGAAATTGAAGCGAAAAAAGTGTCCTACCTTGACGTTAATGGGTTAAGTAGCTTATATCCACGCTCGATTTATACATTTTATGTTATTATTTATTTTCATTCTCGCGTATTTGACTTGCCAAGTAAATAACTTCAATAATTTTTAAAAATTATTAACAATTTTTAAATAATTTTTAAACATTTCGCCATCACAGTAGATACCACCATTCTAAATTTCGATAATCTGCTAAAAAATTTGCATTCAGAATATATTTTCGTACATTCTGATTCCCAAAAACTCCTCGAATAACAAATCGTAGGGTACTCTAATCATTTTTTGAAAATTCGGGCGCTATGTTGGATACCGCCATTTTGACTTTCGAAAGTCCGATACAAGATTCGCATTCAGCGACCAAAAAAACCCACGAGTAACAAATTTGAAGCCATTCTAAGCATTTTTTGAGAATTCGTCCGCCATGTTGGAGACGCCATTTTGAATTTTGCCACTTTGACCTCATATTCTTTATCAGAGACTCAAAAGCTCCTTACAATGCGCAAAAGTTCCACGTCTGTAATTTAAATTTGATCGAAAACCGCATGCTGCCATGCGTTGTTTGCGACCGTAAAGAGTCGCGTCTTCGGGAACTCACTGTTAATCGAAAAATGAAAATATCCAAAAACTGCAATCCACAATCATTCTACAATCATTCCTGAGTACTTTAAAAAAAATTTAATCAAATCGGTTGAAAATTCGCGTGGGGACGGTGGATTTAGCAAAATGTGCGGCGATTACACAAGGATTAATCTTCTATTCATCTGATGAAGCGTTAAAATATCAATGGCAATAACAAGGATAACACAATTATATTAAAAATAGAGTACTATTTTTTTTTTTAATTTTTTTTTTGACGGAGGGGGGAAATGCATTAGGAACCATAGGGGGTTGAAGATGTTGTGTAACCCTCCGTGTGTCGGACTCTCTCACCTTTGATGTTAACGGCAAGGTTTACCGATTAAAGCTCTAACCTCCCTTGGCCTTCCAGAATCCACGTGTGCAGTCTGCAGCAGAAAAGTGGCTCCGACATCCATCTCCTCCGCTGCAGACTGCACCGGGCCATTTCGTTTGCAACTGTAACCACTCCCTCTACCATTGGGTTAGTGCTTACAGGATCTCGTGGGTCCTCAGTAGACGGAGAGATCCCAGCAGCACTGCTTTCTGCATTCGGCCTGCGATGGAATTTGCATGTTCTTGAACAGGAGTTCCTGATATTTCATCTGTATCGTTGTTATGGGAGCCTGACCTTCCTCTGTGCAAATGAACGACTGCACACTTGTCCAATCCGAATTCCATGCCGATATCTCTCGAGTATGTGAGGGCGATGTTCAGAGATCGATGTAATTGATCTTCGCCTGATGCGTATAATTTAAGATCGTCCATATAGAAAAGATGGGTGATCTTATGTACACGTTCACCAGGCGGTCCACACATGTACCCTTGAGATTTCCGGAGAGCAACGGATAGAGGCAATAGTGAGATGCAGAAGAGCAGAGGACTCAGAGAATCTCCTTGATAGACACCTCTTTGGAATTGAACCAGTCTAGACATGGTTCGACGCTTGTCCGATGTCATGACAAAGCGTGTTTTCCAAATAGGCATCAGGTCTTCTACAATTCTCACTATGTTTGGGTGGACATGGAGGCGTTTGAGCAACAAGCTTAAAAGCTCGTGCGATGTTGAGTCATACGCCTTCATGTAATCCAGCCAGGCTATCGACAGGTTACGCTTGTACTGGACTGCGTCCTGACAAACACACCTGTCGATAAGCAAGTTGTCCTTGCAGCAGGATACACCCATTTTGCAGCCTCGTTGTTCTACTATCCGTTGCCACACCGGTTTCACGGATTTCTCAATACGTTCGTTCAAGATGTTAGTGAACAATTTGTATAACGTATTGAGACACGTGATCGATCTATGGTTTTTCGGATCGGACAAGTCTCCCGATTTTGGGATCAGTGTCGTTCGGCCCTCCACCAGCCAGTGCGGAATGGGTTGGTCTCCATTTATATAAGAGGTGAATATTCGGGCTAGGTGTTGATGGACAGAAGTGAACTTCTTCCACCAATAGTTGTTAATTCCATCCCAGCCCGGCGAGGAGAAATTCCTCGCTCCTGTGATGGCATTTTTCACCTCTAAAGCACTGACGGGTGGGCAATCTTCACTTTGTTGTGTGACTTCGTCGCACAACTCGGTGAAAATTTTAATACCTGGAGTGTCTGCATTAAGCCTAGATGTTCTCTCGTAGATGCTCCCCCAGAATTCCTCAACTGCGGCCATCGACGGAAACTCGCTTGAGGCTGCGATACGATGTTTGAAGAGGTTGGAAGGATTCGTCCAAAATATTGCATTTTGTCGTATTCCATCCTCCCGTCTTTGCAGCCTCTTTTTGGCATCCGCCAAAACCCGAATTGTATCCGCCAAACGTTGCTTGATGTTCAGCAACTTCAGCTTGTTCAGTGTGTGATAGTACGTCCGCAGTTGTTGTGCGAACTTCTTGACTTTTGCTGTAAATGAACGGCCAGATGTTAAATAGTCGATCACACACTGAACTCGGGAAGCGAGCTTCCGTGTCAGTCGAATCTTGCCGTTCAATTGAGACATGCGTTTTGTAATCTGCCGACTCCCCGATATCTGTGTCAGATTTCGCGGAGTCACCAGATCACTTGCAGCCTCGTAAACGGCACAATTGACTTGCCACAGGTCGCAGTCATCTGGAAGAGCATCCAGAAGTAGGCTATTTGCTCTGTCTAATTCTCGTTGTTTAGGCAAAATTTTTGTTGTCAAATTTTGCCTAAACACGAGTGTCGTGCTTTCGTAATGTGGAGCATCTCTCCTAGCACCGCGTACGGGCTCAGTTGTTATTGCCCGCACATCCGGTACCGGTTGACAGCTGGGAACAACGAAACCCGTCTGCCTCAGATAGGCCACATAATCTCTCAGTTGTTGTTGAGAAAAGCGATCTGCCAGTTCGGGATGCATTACTGCAAACCGACTGTGCATTCGCGCCATGTAGCCTCTCTGTTGCGGACAGCTCTCCTCGTAGCAGCGCATTAGATCTTGCCTGAGATCCTCCGTCCACTGAAATCGTCCATGGGCATTCGTACGTTGTTGTCAGGAGCCCTGCGCGTTGTATTTCTTCTAACCGCAAATACAGGGAGTAGGGTGGTTGGCCCTACCCCCCGTTGTTGCATTGTGTTACGCGTCATTCCCTTTGGGCCCCCTGTTTTTTTTTTTTTTTTTTTTTTGTCGGAGGGGGGAAATGCGTTAGGCACCATAGGGGGTTGAAGATGTTGTGTAACCCCCCGTGTGTCGGACTCCCTCACCTTTGATGTTAACGGCAAGGTTTACCGACTAAAACCCTAACCTCCCTTGGCCCTCCAGAATCCACGTGTGCAGTCTGCAGCAGAAAAGTGGCTCCGATATCCATCTCCTCCGCTGCAGACTGCACCGGGCCATTTCGTTTGCAACTGTAACCACTCCCTCTACCATTGGGTAAGTGGTTACAGGATCTCGTGTGACCTCAGTAGACGGAGAGATCCCAGCAGCACTGCTTTCTGCATTCGGCCTGCGATGGAACTTGCATGTTCTCGACAGGCCGGAATGCTTTTGATGTTTTGGAGGAAAGTTAGTCTCATTCCTCCCAGCACTCCAATTATCAGCACGACGAGCTTGATTTTGAATCCTCGATACAGCTTGCGCATCTCGAACAGGAGTTCCTGATATTTCATCCGTTTTTCGTCCTCTTTGCTGACTATATTTGTTTCTG
Source organism: Trichopria drosophilae (assembly GCA_030407085.1). Taxonomy (NCBI): domain Eukaryota; kingdom Metazoa; phylum Arthropoda; class Insecta; order Hymenoptera; family Diapriidae; genus Trichopria; species Trichopria drosophilae. The sequence goes on from CM059583.1 coordinate 205,912,171, forward strand.
CTGGTGCAGAAAACTCGATGACGAAGATGGATTTGTCATCGAAGTCAACAAGGACGATGTCAGGCTTATTAGCTGATATTTGCCTGCTCGTCGGGAATGAGTAATTCCAGTATATTCGGCACGACTCATTCCCGAGAACGGATTCAATATCAGTGGGGACGTACGGCAAAACTGGGGTTGCATCAATACCATAAGTGCTGCGAAGATGGTAATGCAGCACTCGAAGAGCCGCATTGTGACGTTCGATGTATGCTGAAACTGCATACATTGGGCATGCTGCCAAAAGATGCATGAGTGTCTCAGCATGACATCTACACAATCTACAAAGCGTACTCTGTACCGCCTGGTGTAAGATGTTCTGGCGATACGCTAAGGTATTGATGACCCCATCCTGGCACGCAAAGATAAAACCCTCGGTCTCGGATTTCAAGCCGGCTGATCTTAAGAAGGAGAAGGTCATCTCTGCCGACAAGCCAAGTTGTTGGACATTTCGAAAGAATTGTCCATGCAACGGCTTGTCGATATGCCTTCCCTCCAACATACGGAGTTGTTCCTTCCGATTGTTAGCCCTGAGACGCACTTGGCACAGATTGATGACTGATTCAGCCTCCTGTGCACCACTACGTCCCACGTTGAAAACCAGACCGAGGTTTCGCGCCGCCCCCTTCCCCTGAATTTCATGCTGATGTACTAGCATCATCAGGGGATCCTCCGTTCGATTAATCACGTCGCAAGCTGTTTCGAGGACCAATCGGTCGTGCATACACTCCAGGCTTAAAAGGCCACGACCTCCTATATTTCGGGGCAAATACAGTTATTATTATTATTGTCATTACTATATTATAAAACGGTTTAAAAATAGAAAAAATAAAAAACAATATAGGATAAAAAAAAAATGCTTATAAAAGTATACTGTTTTATTAACCTTCCATTTTAGGGTGTTTGGGATATTTATATATTAAGTACTCGTGGAGTATATTCAATAAACTTTATTTTTATATTTCATAATTAAACATTACAATAGTTAATGAATATATTGAAAATACATATTATGCGTTTCCTCTCATTGAAAGTCACACTTGACACAATGCTTAATCATAGGAGGTTGTCCATCTGGCACGTCGCCGCTGGCCTCAAAATGTGTGTAGCATCTTCGACATTCTCTTATATCAGGATGCATTTGCATAGCAGGTGGTAAGCAGGTCCATGCTTCTTCAATTTGTCGTTCAGCAAACATGCAGATGAAATCGATCGGTAGACATTCTATATATTTTGTTTCCATCAATGCGAGACGTTTCACTTGATAATAAATCCTTAATGAACGTTGAAGAGATGCAGACTGTTCAAGTAGATTTCCCAATACCCAATTTTTAAGTATTTGCACATTTTCTTTAGTGCAAGTTCCATTAAGCGAATGATTTTCACACTTCTCCGACAATTCATATTGCTGCTGTTGCTTCAGTTTTTTCAGATATGGGCAGTCCAAAACGTCGAGGTCAATAACATTTTCAGCGTTTACTATATCCTCCAACCAACATTTTTTATCGACTCCTTTTATATAAATTTTGTTCTCACATTTAATGATATCCTCCAAAGTCTCGTTTATAGCATGTAACGGATTTTTTAAGGCGAATATAAATATTTTTTTATTACGTCAATATTATAACATTTTTCTATTCTATTTCACAAAAAAAAAGGATGTTCCGCTACATGTTAGAGTTCTATCTCGCACTAATAAATAATTCGCATTTCGACTATTTTATTTAAACTATTCGCTTTTTAAATTCGGTTCAATTGAAGAAAATAAAATGATTCAGTTCAGTCTCCTCTCGTTATATAAACGCTTTTCATTCATTCAATCGCGAATATACGCCTAATTACAAGTTTTATCTTTAACTATAAATCGTCACTCACAAATCTCTCGCACACATTTAAATAAAATCGAATTGGCCCGGCGATGCCAAAATCCGTGCTCACGTCACACGTCCTTGATTTCCTTAAATTAGATATCGGTTCCAACGGGGAACCTTCGTTCACTTAATTTGAAACTCCTATTTTTCTTTTTAGTTCAATTGACTTCTGACGTGAATTTATAGGGCGTATCGGAGCCATATTTATTTCTCAAAAAAAAAACCACTAACGACACGAACTGTCCTTTCCGGATGCTTTATTTTGGTCTTTATTCCAATGCACGGTGCAAACTTCTATTTTAGGGCGGTCACCAAAATATCGTCACGAAATCGCGCGCGCACTGAAATACCTGGTGATGCGTCGTGCTTGACTTCCTGGTGCTCCTCAGGTGAAGATCAGCCGGATATTTGAACGGCGACAGAGGTCAGGACGATGGCGAAAACTTTGCCGGGTCACCCGCAGATGATGGTGCCGATGATCCTATCGACAAAGACGACGTGGTGTCGATGATCCTACCGACAAAGACGACGGTTACGGAGACAATGGTAAATGGGTCGCCACACAGATGATGGCGTTGATGACCCTGACGATGGTGACGACTGCTTCGGAGATGGCAATGACAACAGCGACACGACTGCGACCCGACAGGACAATTTGACTACAAAAAAGGAATCCCATCACGTTTATTAATGTTCGCTAATTTATTTGGTGTCTTCTTACCCGATCGGCCCAATTGCCGCAGCCGGCCGAACCACACGCGGTCGCCGCTCTATCAGGAGTCCTAGCGAGGAAAGCGATGCGGAGCCTTCCGAACCGGCCCTTTTAACATCTCCGATTTCCATCAGCGTGGTTTTCTTTTCCGGTGTTTTTGTGAACACCATAACATCCGCGTTTGTGACGTCACTCTAAGCTTTCCGCAACACACGTGCTTAGTACTCTTTACGCGCCATCTGACCGTCTCTTTTCCGCAACTCTCTTTCGGCGCGATTTTCAAATATCGGTATCGCCCGCCTCTGATTCGATCGCCCGCGAAATTCAAATGTATGGTCGCGCGCAAAGTTCGGTGTAGCCGTACGCTACCAGCATCAAAGGGAACGTCGCCAGATTGCCATGGTAAGTCGTGGTAATTATGTATTAACCAGTTATTGACTCTTTTATAGTTTAAAGGTAACCACACCTATTGATATGGCGCTTTAAACACAAAAGTCTCAATTTCACCGACGAAAATATTCATTATAGACATTTCCTTCGGTATGAAGCGATTACCTGGCCCGCGGAATCCCTGCACGTCTACAATCTATTCCATTTCGTACGATACTGATTCACTAGCAATTAAAGTATGACTATATTTTATTAATTAGTTAGCGCATGCGCAATAATGGCTAAACCCCTCTCAAACCAACTTCTTTACATTTCCATTTATGGGATTATATTCTACAATACGATCATGTAAAATTAAACAATAAGCAGAAGTGTTTACAGGAAAATTTTCTTTTGATTCAAATTCGAGCCGCACATCGACAGGTGCGTGTTTTAAAGCTTCATTCTGCTTAGAGCAATCAATAATGATTAATGGAGCTTTCTCTAAAAATATTGATTTATTCAATATAGGTTTACCATTAACATTTTTATTACAGTAACTAGCTTGAAAATTGATATACATATCGTGTAATAAAGAAAATTGATTATTTGCAATATCAAGGTTTAAATTACCATACGGATAATGTTTTTAATTCAGAAATACTTTAACATTACTAATGTTACAATGATCAAACAGGCTAGCATTTTTCGCCTTATCATTTTTTCGTGCTGTTTGGAAGCCGATAATAAGATATCGTGGTTTTTCTAGTTGTGTCGCTGTTTTCACGGACCACACGTGGGATGATGTTACCGGTAATAGAGGATATTCATAAAGTTCTCATGTACGGAAACTTAAAGATATGCAAGGATCTTTTTCAATGAAACGTAACAGCTGTATCCTTCCCCTATCAGCCAACGTCACATATGGAACTAACCATTCTATTTATTACGGACTAATCAGGGAGCGGAACCGTTCAAGCAAACTACGCGTGGTTGTTAAATAATATGAGTTTATTGTAAACTTTAAGGTAGCGGAGAGGCGACGATGTTATTCAGTCGGATTTTCGTCGAGTACTAAACTAACCTACTCGAGGTTGGTGATGACGACTGTCCTTTTTTTTACAAACAAAAACGAATTGTTTATATAAAGACTACCGTTGTGTAGAAACGTATTCATATTTTTCTAGTTCGAATTTCGCGCATATTTATGTTCGGTTACCTACATTACCGACCGATTCAACTTAAGTTATCCGAATAATCATAGTATAGACATTCGACATAAAACTATTATTTTCAACACCCCTTCCATGGTATTTTAAATAGGAAAGGTGCAAAATACAACAGTTCCTGTACGAAACGTCCCCAGACGACTAAGAAACTTCGAGGATCGATGGATTCAAATTTCATTCGAAGTCGCCAACGATACCTCTTAGTTTGAGATTATTTATTTCGCTTTATTTCGACTCGGAGTCAACATGATCTTTCATGCATCCGATATAATTCCCGCATTCCGAACCTTTAAACTTCTTATTCGCCTACATTCCACACTGAGTCGTAGATCGGAGTTTCCGCCATATGATTTCCGTTAAATCAATGGATCCGATCCCTAGTGTTTGGAACGAACGGGTTACTGTTAGTTTAAAGGGGAATCGCATGGGCGTGATCGTGTTCGTGTTCGTGTTCGGGTTCGTGTTCGTGCTCGTGCTCGTGCTCATGCTCGTGCTCGTGCTCGTGCTCGCATCGTCATTACTATATATATATTCCACTATTACTATATATATTGTCCACGCGTAACAATGAAATCTAAGGGAGACTTTATTCAATAAATGTTGTTGACTTGAACTCGTCATATCTCCTCAAAAACTGCATGAAAAATTCTGAAATTTTCAGGGTACATGCACAAGATAGTGGCGAAAGAGATTGGTGAAGTTAAGTTAACAAAATATCTACCGAATTATTAATAATAATTAACAAATGTAGAAGTAAATTTAATGAGCTCGAAAATTCGCCGTTTGCAAGCTATATCGAGAAAAAGTGTGTTACAAAATTTACGTTAGAGAAAACTTCCAGTGGGAAAGTTGTTCGTCAATGTATGACGAAGATTTCTGCAAAGTTTCAAATTTTTTGGAACTAAGATGCGTTAATTATACGTTATTATCTAAAAAACGCGTGGGGCGCTGATGCCGGCGATTCTGCACGCTTCATTTCATACACCACATACAAGGAACATACGAGGAACAAAACATTCTGTATAAATTTATGATTAATATTACTTTATTTACAGACTTAATAATATTTTGTTGTATTTTTAATTTATGTACAGTACTTTTTCAACGCAGATTAGTTATTTCCTTTCAGACATGAAAGGTTTACAGGAATCGCTATGGCTTTTTCTTCCCGTTCTTCTTGAATTATTGTTTTTGTCGCTCATTATAAACAAAATTTACTGATCACGTCATGAAAAATACTTAGTATAATATTAAATACAATATTTCATAAGACAAAACGACTTCCCTTACCTTACGGGACTCGACGTGCATGAACTTGTAAAACATTGTTGTCGTATAATAGAAGAGGCGGAAAGTTTAAAAATATTACATCTTATATTAATCTAATATAACTTGCTAATTAACTAATAAGTATTAATTTATAATCAATATCAAACATAAATTTGTACAGAACGTTTTGTTCTTTGTATGTTCCTTGTATGTGGTGTATGAAATGAAGCGTGCAGAATCGCCTGCATCAGAGCCCCACGCGTTTTTTAGATAATAACGTATAATTAACGCATCTTAGTTCCAAAAAATTTGAAACTTTGCAGAAATCTTCGTCATACATTGACGAGCAACTTTCCCACTGGAAGTTTTCTCTAACGTAAATTTTGTAACACACTTTTTCTCGATATAGCTCGCAAACGGCGAATTTAATTTACTTCTACTTTTGTTAATTATTATTAACAATTCGGTAGATATTTTGTTAACTTAACTTCACCTATCTGTTTCGCTACTATCTTGTGCATGTACCCTGAAAATTTCAGAATTTTTCATGCAGTTTTTGAGGAGATATGACGAGTTCAAGTCAACAACATTTATTGAATAAAGTCTCTCTTAGATTTCATTGTTACGCGTGGACAATACTTTTTCGACCGTTTGAGAGCGCGACCCCTTTTAAGATCCATGTCCTCAATTATCTTACGATAATCTTCAGCAAATCCGAGAATCATACTCAGAGGCATGATCACATCAAAATAACCATTATCATTTGTTATCTTTAGATTTGAACTAGATATCCAACCTGCATTGATTAAAACGAGTTCATCATTTGGCGTGTAAGAAGGATACCCCTTCATCAAGCTAGTAATACCAACATTTCTATTTCGATCAATTTCAACACCATTCAACTCATACCGCGCCTCATCAAATAAATGACAGATTGCGTTAGACGTTAGATTAATATTATTTGCTTTAGTTCCGTCGGTTTTCGTCAATCTTCCACTAACATGTATCAAACTTTTACACGGTAAAATACATGAATCTTGATTTTGCACAGCAATACGAATTTCATCATTTTTACCAAAAGAACTTGTATTGTAAGATTGATGTGAATGCAGCTCGTAATGAGCGACAGATTCGTCGAAAACGACTGGGTTTTGAATGCTGAGTATTGGATCCTCCATTATTGCTATTATGATAATGTGCGATAAGTATGCAAATACAACAACGGCAATAACAATTTTTATTATTCACTGTTTGATATTGTGATGATAATGTAACTTGAGTCCCAAGCTTTTCAGAAATAGAGCGTTCCGACGTGTTAACGTCTTGCGAATTTGACGACGACTGATAAGTTTTCTCCATGATGGGTTAATATTATAGTAACTATTAAGGTTCTGACCATTGTACATAATACCCATTGTTACGTAGATTTAAGATGGAGTCGTATTGTAATTGTTTCACCACGAAAATTTACCAATTCACCGTTCTGATCAACAATACGCAATTGAATATGATCTATTAATCTGACAGCAACAGGTAGGTAAATGACGTGATTCGGCACTTCCACAATCTTATATCCGGGCGCAACAGTAGGAAAAAATTCATGAATCGTGTGCGCTCTACTGCTATTAATATAAGCGCCTGTAGTTATATTGCATTCCACGCGAAGTGCAATAACTTTAATTATGGTTACTGGCAAATCTGAAATGTGCAACTTGTTTGCCTCCAAAATTCGTCTATTGAAGCCCAATGTTCGCCCAATCGAATCGATTGGTGTAAAATCAATGTCTCGATTAGATCTGATTTCACTACGAAGTGTATTATTATTCGGTTTTATGTCTAGCGTAATATCACTGTACTCCGACAGCTTGTTTCTAGTATATTCTGCTATATCCTCAATTTCATAGCTACCGATCGGCACAATAATTTCATGGTTACCAATATGAAATTTATTATTAACGTCAACATTAGGGATTGAATTAAACGTTAAAAGTTCTATTAAACCCAATTCATAATTCTTCTGCGGTGAAAGTTCAATAGGTGGAAAGTATTGCGCTTCCAATAATGAAGACTGTCCCGAGAGCGTCAACGTAAAAGAATCATTCATACTGATTGTTCAAATTACACTGATTATCATAATATTTTATGCGATATATTTATACAACTGATACTTGTTTGGACAAAACAGCTGATTGCATAAAAATTTGAGACATAAATGTCCACAATCAAAAGTGGCATAGTCTTGAAATTTTTCACGGTTATACATAATGCTACCTACACCGAGATATTTTCCCAACTCAGCAGGTGGGCTAAGGTTTCCAAAGCTGTCAAAATAAACGACTTTAGAACCACGTTTTCGATATGCTACCCAATGTGTCCCCGGACTGCTTGCATCGTCTAAATTTATGACTGCACATTCATTAACTTGGGGATTCTTTGGTAAATTATTACGCATAAAGACACCTCTAAAATTCGGAATTCCAGCTTCTTTCGAATATCTCAATATATCGGCATCGGAGTTTTTTGAATGAATCGTTTGCCACCTGCTTCTTTTACGGCTTTACGTGCCCCTTTCAAAGCGCTCGATATAACACTTTGAACATTATTACTTGGTGACATTGACATTTTAGCAGCCGCAATAATGTTGTTCAATGATGTTGTTTTCTTTTTTGACACCTTTTTCTTCTTTTTCAGTCCCATGCCTAATTTACTTTTTAGTTTCATTGTGTTTGCAACACCCCAAGCTGCCGCCTTTTCTGCAATGCTTGCGCCTTTTGCTAACACTCGCTTCCAAGCCTGCTCCGCTAATATTCGATCGGCCTCGCTTCTGCCGGTGAGATTTTCACGAGTTTTGGAATAAGCAATGTCGTGTTCCTTGCAAGCCTTATCTAACGGATTTATCCCTGAGTCCCCTCTTGCTAATCGTTGCTTTAATTTTGTACCAGGTCCGCAGTACTGATAACCGGGTATATGAAGTTCTACCGGTAATTTATTAATTAAAGAATTGACCAATCCTTTCCCACTCTTTATCCGTTTTTGCTTCTTGTTTTTACCCGCATATGTAATCATTTTAAGATGTGCATCATTCAAGTAACAAACAGTTAATGACCGACATTACATATAAAGGCGCTACTTATACTTTTATGATCAGTTATTATCAAAATGCGATTTCATAAACAACCAACAAAAATTCCAATCATCAATTTCGATGATTTAACATCGTCTGTACAAAATAATGCACCTAATCATAAACGACATGGGGAGTTGCTGCCAAATAGTATACGTGCAGTTTTCTGCGGCCCGTCTAATTGAGGAATAACAAATACACTACTCAGTCTAATCATCGATCAGAATGGATTAAAGTTTGAAAATATATATGTATATTCGAAATCCTTAAATCAACCGAAATATCAATTTTTACAAAACTTACTCGACTCTGTAGAGGGTATAGGATACTTTCCTTTTCACGATAATGAACAGGTAGTACCACCCGCCGAGGACAGGCCAAACTCTATTATTATATTTGATGATGTTGCGTGCGAGAAGCAAGATAACATTAGATCCTTCTTTTGTATGGGTAGACATAATTGCGTCGATTGCTTTTATCTCAGTCAAACCTATGCTCGCGTTCCCAAGCATCTTATTCGAGATAACGTAAACTTTTTGATTCTCTTTAGACAGGATGAAATGAATCTTAAGCACGTCTATAATGATCATGTAAATACACATATGCCATACAACACTTTTAAAGATATATATACACAATGTTGGACAGAAAAGCATGGATTTATTGTAATCGATAAAGATAATGAAATAGAAGAGGGAAGGTATCGAAAAGGTTTTGATTGTTTTATAAGCATAAATGATTTTAAGAACAAACAGAAAATGATGTAACAAGTCAGTGCAGAGTGAGACTTGCATGCATTAACATGTCTTCTCCTCTTAAACAGCAGCAAGACGTTTTACGTCAAATTGTCAAAGCTAGCGTATCTATTCGCCGAAAACATCGATTATTAAAAATGGGTAAAGAAACGCATGATCTTGCGATAAATGAAACGCTCAAACCTCTGATAAGTCCATTGGAAAAAATAGCAGACGCTACAACAATGTCAATCAACAAAAATGCGATTGATGATATAAACGTACAGGATAAAGTAACAGATAGCATAGAAATTAATGATGTTAACTATTTTGATGATGATGATGATGATATGCTTGATGGATATAATACCCCTTTAGAGCAGACATTTAGCAGTGATATTAAAACACCTACATATCATACTGAAGAAAGGTTATCAAATAAGTTTCTAACTTTACTGGTGAGAAATATTCATGAGAAAAGTGATATTATTGATACAATTTATGGTGTTCGCATAGAAGGTGGTACTACAAGAATCGGTGATTCGACAATAGAATTTAAGAATAAAAATGTCATTGTTAAGGATAACAAATTTGCTATTACTGAAGGTTTGCTAGAGTTATTATTTAAAAAAAAAAGCTGATATAGCTATAATCCAACAGTCTGATTTAAACAATTACAAAATTATACTAACCTTAACTAATGCACATAGGAAAGATTCGAATCAGGAAAAACCTATTCGGTATAATGCTTCCCACAAGTATCGAAACTATATCAAGGAAATGTTCAAAGATGTTCCGAAAAAGGGTGGTAATTTGCCTGAATACATAATTGTTGAACAAAACCACAAAATTGACTACGTGCATTGGAATGATCCAAATGAACTTGTCGATCGTTTGCGCCTTCTAATAGCATCGCAAGCTGCTGGTAATTCAAGTCAGTATCGTAATCAGCATCGATGTATTTGGACGTTTGTCTCAACGAGCACGGAAGCAAATATTTCAAAGTGTCGAAATTGCTACAGATGGTTCTTATGATTTTAAGAAAAGAAAGTTATGTAATATCGGAATTCCGACATATTCAGATGATGCCATTACTTTGAGAATGTTCCACACATCTATTCGCGATATTAAACACCAAATAGATGAACTGTGTAAAGGTGTAATTAAAAATAATGAGAAGATTGAATATTTTGATAAAAGTATAAATAAAATGCATCAAGATATAAATAAAAATTACAATGAAATAGAAAAGTGGCGGATTATATCTTCAGATATCGGAAATTATACTATTGAATTACATCAGGCAATAACTAAACATACCAATAATTTAAATAAAAATAATTATACTCTTAGCAATCTTACGAATAATATTACTGTCTTAGAGTGGGAAGTAAAGAAAAATAAAGATGATTTGAATAAAAATAATGGTTTGATTGATAATCTTACGGTAGATATTGCTAATATAGATGGAGACTTGAAAAAACATACCTATGACATAAGGGAGAGTAGTACTGTAGCTCACGATGCTGAGAAATTAATTTTTCTCCTAGAACAAAATGTCAATCAAAACAGTGAACCATTAAAGAAGATTAAAGCAATAACTGATGTTATGAAGAGGGACATTTCACATTTGTACTTCTTACGGAAGAATTAATTAGTTAGTCTGAAAAATGTGAATAAATAAACTATCTGCAACAATCCACCCAACAGTTTTAATCAAGACGTTGCCTTATCTGTTTAGCAACAATGACTTCTAAAGAGAAGAGAGAAGTCGTGAAGGAGCTTCATAATCCAGCAAGAAAAAATTATACAAGACGGGTGAGTAGATATTCGCGAATTAGATGAAACTTGACAAGCTGATCTTGTAGAAATGATTCCATATGCAGATGAAAATGAGGGTTACAAATACTTGTTAACTGTCATCGATGTGTTCTCTAAGTATGCATGGGCCCGCCCAATAAAAAGAAAGACTGGCGATGACGTCACAGCTGCCATGAAATCGATATTTAAAATGGGTCGAATTCCAAAGAATCTACATACCGACCATGGAAAAGAATTTTATCATTCAAAATTTTCAAATTTAATGAAAAAACATGACATCAATTTATATTCTACATACAGTAATCTAAAAGCATCAATTTGCGAACGCTTTAATCGTACTTTGAAAGATAAAATGTAGCCACAGTTTAGCCTTCATGGTAATTATCAATGGCTCCATATATTACCAAACTTGCTTAATGATTATAACAATAGCACACATCGTACTATTGAAATGAAGCCGCAAGATGTTAATAAAGACAATGAAAAAGAATTATTGGAACGTGTGTATAATGTAATTGTGAACGAAAAGATTCATCCAAAGTTTAAAGTAGGTCAACAAGTTCGTATTAGTAAATTCAAACATATATTTGAAAAGGGATATACACCAAATTGGACGACTGAAGTTTTTAAAACCATAAAAGTTAAAAAACGTATCCAGTAACATATTTACTAGAAAACAATGCAGGAAACGCAATATCAGGCGGATTTTATGATTTTGAACTGCAACGTACTAAAAATCCAGACGTTTATCTGATTGAACAAATTCTACGTCATAAAGGTTCTAAAGTGTTTGTTAAATGTTTGGGCTTTGAAGATAAGCATAACACCTGGATCGACAAGGAAGATATAATACTTTAAGACTAAGATGGTGGAATAAATGATGAATTAATAGTTGGAAGCGAGTTTTACTTAATATAAAGTTAGATTCAATTATTGTACAAGGGCAACAAGGATATTGCAACGTCGTTGTGGTTCACGAAGTCCACATCTTCGTCGGGATTTACGGAGAAAGAAGGTTGGAAAAAGAAAAAAGGTAAGAATAAACTTATGTTGGTTAATTTATTCATATTTTTCTATGCGTATTGTACATAAATCCATTTGCATGTACATATTTACATATACAAGTACATAAATCATATATCTACCTCCATTACATCATTATGTTCCCACGGTAAAGTGTCGGTAGAATTTTTAATTAAATATCGCTTATCATCATGGGGACTTAGAGCAATTTTTTTCTCACATACGGTGTATACGTTGTGTAATTTTGAACGAATACATCTTTGCTCGCGCGTAACTGTAGTCGTATTTTGAAGGCAGTTCAGATAGTCGTCGAAAGAGCTCGTCGAGCTCTTCTTCTCACCTTCGCCTAACACACGCAACGCATACATTTTTTACCTAAGTCCGACAAACTCGGTCTTTCCACTACATTCATCCTTCATTAACCCTAAAACTTTTTTATTGACTAACGGCATACCGTACTCATTATTTTTGGAATAATCACTCGTATCGTACATATTAATATCGCGTTTCATACAATCATATACATCATCACACTTAAATTCATAAATTAAACTATCGGTATCGGTATATAACAATTTCGCCTTTTCTTTAAATTTTTCTAAAACATAATCGTAATGGAACTCGTACAATTTAGTCTTAGAAATATCTAAAATAACCATACCGACATATTTGGGCTTATCTATAACTACTTCTAATTTTTTTAGTTGTATCGCGACCAAGTGTTCACCAAATATTACTATTCGATGAAAATTTGGTTTCGAAATGAACGCTTCAACGCCATATCTTCCATCCCATTTCGATTTTAAACTTACATCCACTCTTTTACGAACATTCTCCATGGTTTTCCCAAATACCGCATTGTTCATCAATTTATACAAATTTTTTTCAAAATCATTTGTCGCAACTGTGCGGAGTTTGGTATTCAAGTCAATGTACGACTTTAACTATGGAGACTGCTGGAATTTTAGTATCCTATAAATTGTATTTAGAAAAATACCGCAGGTGAGCGATTGCTTTAAATTTCGGTAATGTGTGACATACTGTTCCTTGTCATTTAATGTAACGAGTAATTTCGGGTGTTTTGCTCGCTGGGGGCATAGCGGGAGATCTTTCTGCTTGTTGTATATTTCTCCAGGGTAGGTCAAGTCGACTTAGAGAATATATCCAATTTCCGAGACATCTGGTACTTTTTCCAAGTCAACGTTTTCCACCCATTCGAAACCTCCGGTAGGCAGTGATTGACTCATTGCCCACCCATATAGATTGTTTATATCGAAGTACATTAGGTATTTTGACTCTTTTAAAGCGTCATAATCGGGCATATATTTGTTATTTGCCTTCACGTACCGTTTTGAGCATTGTGAAAGACATCCCCTTATACCACTCTCGATAAACATTATCATGTCTATATCGGTAAGTAATTCCAACTCTACTCGAGTATGCTTGAGAGCACAGTATATCCAGGTAGAGTGTAATAATGTGCCGGATCTAACCCGTGCGATTTTAACAAAGTTGTGCGAAAATTTTCAAAGATATCCGCAAGTAGAAGGACGTCTGTTTTTAAATATAAGTCTGAATACTCATCCAGAGTATTACACTTAAATACGTTCCACACATTCATCGCATGCACATAATCATTCTCACTGACATCACACTTGTACAGTTTATTAAAAAATTTGTCTCGTGAAGGAAGATATGATTGATCTAGGACGCTCATTTCGGTTATGTAATTATAAGGGAAAAACCCTTTACGTATTAATAAATTGAATTTTTCCTCATTTGGAAAGTGGGACTTTAAAATTTGTTTTTTTTTCATTACTTGCAGTTTAAAAATCTAAGGGAATCTAAAAATGTAAGCTTAATTTTTGTCTCTTGTACACGCTTTATAATGGATATATATTTTTCCTATTGCAAGGAATGACTTTCACGTCTCCCTCGAAACAACTGGTAACTTCGCAAATTAAAAAATGAGCGTCGTAGCCACTTAAATTATGAAATATGATAGGAATATTAAAAGTAATTTTATAATTAATATTGCAACTATTGTGCGCAGCACCTCGAAATTGACCAGTGAGATGATCGTGATCTCTGACTGCAACATCTTTGTCGGTAAACGAGCCCCCGCAGATGTGGCACATCGTCGCCGACCGAAATGCATTCTCTTCTCTCGGAGTCAAGTTCATCGGCTTCGTATCTAGCAAAATCTGGAACAAACAAAAGTCATCCACTATTTATTAAGATTGACGAATAATTGAAAATATAAAGTGTATTATATTAGTTTAAGTTTAATTTGTATCAATTGTGTATAATTTTTATGATGTTTTAAATAAGAATAAATAATGATATCAATTATATAAAGTGAGGGTTTACTTGATTAATTTCATCGGCCAACTTCTTCAGCTCGTTGGCAAACCAGGTAGCAGAGTCGGACCCCCGGTGGGAACGGTAACGGAAGTTCTTTGAGTGCAATCAGGAAACTGATGCCGTCAAATTTAAGATGTGCATAATCCGGATACGATGTTGGTCTGTGTGAACATTTAGTATTAAATGGGAATAATGCAGACATTATCACCCAAATTCGCCATCACGTCGATCGGTGTGGGAAATAGTGTCACGTTGGAATATCGATTTTTCCGGTAAACCTGGTGAATCGGCGGAGGAATTCTTGTTGCGAATCGAGGAATGTCAAGAAGCAGCGAATGTGACAGGTCGTGAAATCCTAACCTGTTTACCCTTCTTATTAAAGGGAGAAGCCTTACTGTGGTTTCGGTTACATAAACGAACATGGGGTTCATGGCGCGATTTTTTATACGACTTTCGACAACGGTATGGTCGCTACGATTACCAAGAAGCTTTAAGAGAAGAAGCTCGACAAAGGGTACAGGGACCAAAAGAATCGGCCCTAAACTATCTTACAGCGTTACGAGCCATGTTCGATCGCATGAATCCCCCATTCGATCCGAATTATCAAGATAAATTAGCCTTATCCGGATTACACGAGAAATATCGAAAGTATATTCGATTTCAGGATTTCGCTAATTTAGACGAATTAGAACAACTAACGCGAGAATATGATAGATTCGTGGAATGTAAGCGAGAGGCAATGACGTCTGATACCGTCACGAATAAAGTCGCACCAGATCTCGCATATATCGATAGATTTGAAAAATATCAAAATAAAATAGAATCACGAAAGAAAAGTTCATTTAGTCCAGCATTCGCAATTAAAAATAGTACTCCCCAGAAAGAAAAAAATCTAACCGCCCCGATCGATTCCGATACCGAAACGAAAATTACCCGATCACGAAATACAGTAAAAAGAACTGAAACGATACCGAAAAAGAAAGTTCATATTATTGAGCCAGTAACCAGCATTGCTACTTCACCGGGAAGAGCCAGTAACTGGACAAATAATAAATTAGACGATCCAGACTACCGAAATCGTTCGTTAGTACAAAATCGGGATTGGACACAACGCAATAATAATCGTGAGTTCGAAGAATTATAGAGACCAGGAAATGATAAGGGACCCAGTACACCGCGAAATTGGACTGGATTCCAAAATAATATACAACGATGGAATAATAATTTAGAAAATCGTCCAAATAAATCAATGTATAATTTTAATTACTGGAGACCGAGCCAGTATATGGCAAATGGTAATTTTAATGGTTATTCCGCCAATCAAACCTGGTCGAATCAATTTGGAGACGATTACTGCGGTAATGGTCCACCTAAATTTCCCATGAGTAATTATCAATACTCATGGTACCGACCAATAACACAGGAATATCGGAATCCATACGTCAGTAGTAAAGGGAAGATGTATCCACCCAGAAATATACGGATACCAGTACCAAATGCAATTCAAGGAGTACCAGTAACCGCCAATAGTGCAGTTGGGCTGAGAACAGAACCAGCACCCACTAACAATCAAGGAAATACCGGTGTTCCAATCCAGGTCTGCGAGACAAATCCATCAACTGGCGAAGGATTGGTAACTAAGCCACCGGAAAATTGTTGTTGGAATTGCTACTCTGACAATCATCGATGGAGGTAGTGCCAGTACCGGTTGACAAGATTCTGTCGAACCTGTGGTACTCCCGGACAATGGACAGATGCCTATCGTATCTGCCAGGGAAACTAATAAGGGGACAGTCACCACCGGTCCTAGTGAATTGGTCCCCAAGGGGAAAGCAATCGCCAGTACCGTATTGCGGTCCAATCGGGAATGACAATACGGACTGCCGATTACATTTAGTAATTGATGTCAAGGACCAACCGATTTTGGCACTAGTGGATACCGGATCCACAAAAACGTATTTAGGACAAAGTGTATCATTAAAAAACCGACTTAATCATGTAACGTTTAATATAGTACCGCGTTTAGCGTCAATATGTATCTTAGGTTTAGATTTTTTAAAGACTTTTAATATAGGAATAGAATTTTTATTAGAAAAATGGTTTTTTATTAATGCGCCTCAAGATAAATATAATTTTAATAAGACTACTAATGTCGGAGTAGAAATTTGTATTGAAGAAACTGGAAGCGAAAAATCTGATAATTCGGAAATAAATGAAGAAATAATACCTACAGAAATTAATAATAAACGGAAAAATTCGGCAAATACAAAATTTAATAAACGAAAGAATCAGTCACGAAAATGTACAAACGGGATAAACAGTAATAATGTTAATACGAATAAAAATAAAAATAATAGGCGCGGAAATCGAAGCCCGGCCAATACTGTAAAAATATCTGGAAATGGAAACCCAGTACACGCGATGAAAAATACCGGAAGTCGAAAACCGGAATTATATGAAGTGTCCACCAGAAATCGAATACCGAGTGACACAGGGAGATCAGGAAGACAGGAATTGTTGGCCACGATTGTACCTACCGATTAATCCGTAATGAATAATAATAATAAAATTTTTGAACGTAATAAATCCCGAAAAATCGTGCCGAATTCTACCTGCGTCGGAATCGCGACATTATCTAAAGAAGAGAATGAAATATTAAAAAATTTAAAACGCCATTACATCGAGAAGCCTACCGGAAAACCCGGCATGACAGGTTTAGCCCAACACAAAATCGATGTGCAAGGACACGATCCCATTAAACAACGGCACTGTCCTGTATCGCCCAAAGTATTGTAAGCGATTCATAAGGAAGTACAGGATATGTTGCGAGCGGGTGTGATCGAACCATCGTCGAGTGCATGGTCAAGTCCGATCGTTATGGTGAAAAAGCCAAATGGGAAATACCGTTTCTGCCTAGACTTCCGAAAAGTCAATGAGGTTACGGTTAAGGACGCTTATCCATTGCTATTTATGATGACAATGCTCGATAACATCAGAGTAGCGCGATATATCACAACTATCGACCTTAGCCAGGCCTACTGGCAAATTAAATTGGAGGAAAGTAGCAAGGAGATAACCGCATTCTCAGTACCGGGGATGGGTTTATTTCAATTCCGCAGAATGCCTTTTGGGTTATCAAATGCGCCAGCTACTTTTCAATGATTAATGGACAGTTTGTTTGGTCGCGAATGCGAACCGTATGTTATGAAATATCTCGACGATATTATCATAGCTACCGAGACATTCGACCAACACATCCATTGGCTAGAACTGGTGTTAAAGCGATTGAACGAAGCAGGATTCGAAATTAATGAAGAGAAAAGTAAATTTTACCGTACCGAAGTCGAATTTTTAGGATATATCGTCAATGAACGAGGATTAGAAGTAAACCCAGAAAAGGTAAAACCAATTCTCGAGTATCCAGCACCGCAAACACTTAAACAGTTACGCCGACTCATTGGAATGGCTTCATGGTACCGTCGGTTCATTGATAATTTTGACGCAGTTACCGCGCCATTAACCCAATTAGTACGTAAAAATGTTAAGTGGAAATGGGGTACTGAACAAGAAAACGCGTTAACACTAATTAAATCTATTTTATCGTCACCACCTGTTTTAACCAGACCAGATTTCTCATTACCGTTTACTCTACAAACCGATGCAAGCGATTTTGCGTTAGGAGTTGTTCTCACCTAGATACAACAGGGACAAGAATATGTCATCGCTTATGCCAGCCGCACTTTATCGGAAGCTGAAAGAAAGTATTCGACTACCGAAAAAGAATGTTTAGCGGTCGTATGGGGCATTAAAAAATTTCGATGTTACCTCGAAGGATACCATTTTACCGTGATAACTGATCATAGTTGTCTACGATGGCTCCAAAATCTTAAAAATCCAACGGGACGTTTAGCTAGATGGGCCCTCGAGTTGATTGAATATGACTACGAGATTCAACATATAAAGGGCGCACTTCATCACGTACCGGATGCCTTGTCCAGAATGTATGAGGCTGAAGTCAATGCAATCACGGATTTAGATGAAGAAGCTAATCGTTGGTATTTTTATAGAAAAGGACAAGTAGAAAGAAATCCTGAGAGATTCCCGAAGTGGAAAATAAAGAACAACTGCCTATATTACCATCGCCCTAATAAAATTACCGCAGACGTTATGGAAGACTACGACGCCTGGAAACTAGTGATACCGGAAGTCACTAGAAAACGGATCATCGAAGAAGTTCACTCGACCCCTCAAGCCGGTCATCTGGGTATTGAGAAAACTTTTAACAAATTAATTCGGTTGTACTACTGGCCTACCGCACATCGAGTACTGGCAACTGATATAATGGGTCTATTACCGGCGAGCCGTAAGCGAAACATCTATATAGTAGTTTTCCAAGATCTTTTTACAAAGTGGATAGAGTGCCGAGCGATAAAGAAAGCTAATGCCCAAAATATTGAGTTAGCGTTTCATGAATTAATTTTAAATCGATGGGGTGTACCGGAAGTACTTCATAACGATAATGGTACCGAGTACGATAATAAAATTATAAAGGGAATGGCAAACAAGTATGGAATTTACCCTTCGACGATACCGCCGTATCATGCCCAAGCAAACCCCGTGGAACGGGTCAATCGCGTCCTAAAAACCATGATATATGCCTTTCTTAATCAAGACCAAAGAGAATGGGACGAACATCTATCAGAATTTTGTTTCGCGATGAACACCGCGTTACACACATCGACGGGTTTTACTCCAGCGTTCCTGAATTTTGGACGCGAATTAGATTCAGTAAACCGAGCACGACGCGAAATCGAAGGAGGGGTGGAGATCGTACCGAGTACACCGAATAAATGGGCCGAACGGTTAGATAGGTTAGAAATTCTGAAAGATCTAGTAAAACATAATTTAGATAATGCTTACCTGAAACAATCACGATACTATAATTTAAGAAAAAGAACGCGATCATTTACCGTCGGTGATAAAGTATGGAAAAGAAGCCATGTGTTGTCATCAGGTCCTAATTATGTGGCTGCCAAACTGGCACCAAAATTTTCGGGTCCTTTTGTGATATCGAAAGTTCTGTCATCTGTGGTTTTTGAACTTACCGATACCAATGAAAAATTAATTAAGAAATGTCACATTAAAGACTTAAAGCCATATGTAGAATCCGAGACCTAGTCGGTAACTGTAAAGGAACCAATAATAAAAAAAAAAAAGTCATAAGTGTTACGGGCGCTAGGCTACACGTGTAGCAGCGCACGTAGTCAGAAATATTCGCCGTTAATAAATAATAAAGCGGACACCTGAGATGTCCACAGCGACGTCATCCATCCGGTCAGACCACACGCGCTGGAGACCGTTGGAAATTAGAGATTCGGGTGCACTATTATTAACCGAATTGTTATAATAAATAAAGTGACATTCATTTGAAGACATCCGCTGTAGATTAGGAGGTCGAATTGGCGAACAAATGACCTATCGAATATCTGCACGTGCAGATATTCGAGCCGTTTCGGAAATCACCGAATCGCAAAAAGCATCGATATGTTACGTCCAAAGGACTAAAGGGCCCCTGCAGTTTTTTGCATATACATATTATTTTCTTAATTTATAAGTAACATTAAGTCAACATTAGTTATAATTTAAAATGATACGTTGCGTGTAATTTAGGAATTATATATACGGCGGAAATGGCATCACCTATCAATAATTTTATATATCTAAATCCGAGCCAACCGCCTTAAATATAAAAAGAGGAAACCACACTGCTGTAATAAAATATGATTATTTATTCGGCATTACGTTTCGACATCCGTAATATAATACAATTATTCGGTCTGTGTTATCATTAAACATCCGCAATAAAATCGGATTATTTATTTCATATCACAGTTCGGCAAAACAATGATCGACGGCAGTGTGGGAGTCCATAACCCTGCGTAAGCGAGCGCGGGGGATCCGACGAACTTAGGTCTTAAGAGGTGACAAAAAATCAGGCAGTAATTAATTGGTCGCGATACGATAATTATCTCCGGGCTTCTAAGCTTCGTAAAACGTTTGAACTTGTAATTTTTTCTTGACTTACTCTTCCCGCTACGCACCGGAGAAGATCGCACGGCTACCTAAATAAAAAATTATATATATATATATATATCTCAAGATTATTATTCCATTACCTGGACGTCACAGATATCTGACACGAAAGCGGCGATTCGCGAAAAACGAGCCTTATCGGACACCGTGGTTGATAGTGTCTCGTGGACACCCCCGCTACCGAATAATGTGCAAAACCGACCTGACTTGTAACGGATAATTGCATTGTCCAGTCAGAGTCGCCCCGGAGCTAGAACAGCTAATCTCGCGATCGGGAACTTGGCACGCGGACGCCTTTTTCCAAGCGACTCTGCGCGAACACCTAAGTCGTCGACACGACTTAGTTTTTTCATAACTTACTATTCGCGTCCATCACGCTTGTCAAAGAAAACCTCTGCTCTCGGCAAAATATAGAACTAATAAAAATTCTTCCTACCTAAACTACTTATTCTTTTCACTTGGGGTATCGGTCCCCTTCACGTGTACTCCCAAATCCGAATTATCCTGATTTAATAAACACTTGATGTTACGATCCCAAATCCGTAACATAAGTCATAAAATAGGAGAGAAGATCATAACTTAGGCGCATATTATTATCTAGATTCTTAGCATTTCATAGATCATAACATTTCGCATCTTTGTTTTATTCCATGTCTTTTATGTCCTATCCAATCATCGTTCCTACCGGGGCGTAAAAGAAGAACAAAAATAAAAAAAAAAAAAAAAAAAAAAAATAATATTTAACAATGCCCCGATCCATTGAGGAACGTTACGCGGAATGGCGTAAAATGCTGCCAATTTGGAAAGAGCAACACTCCCTAAACCCACGTTACGACTCCAAATATTCCACGGTGATGCGTAAATTGGCCATGGAAGCCGAATACAAGCAACGGATGGAGGAAGAGGAGAGAAAAGAGCGAGAAGAAATGAAGAGGAAGAAGGAAGAAGAATGGAGTCGAAAGAAAGCGGCTCTATACGCAGGAATACCGGGTCGCAAGTGCTTTAATTGCGGTCGATCCGGACATTTATACAGCCAATGCCCAGTCACTAGGGGCCAATTTTGTTTTGGTTGTGGCAAGAGAGGGGAGACCCTAGCTAGTTGCCCAGATTGTCGCCAGGGGTATGAAAAAGGAAGGCCAATATCAAAAAATTACCGCTGGCTACATCGCTACGACTAAATCATCAAAATATAGTCTTAGAGAATTTCAGAAATAGAGAGTTTCAGAAATAAATTAAAAATATCAAACATTTCACTCTAGTTCATTTACATATATTTCACCATCTTCTGTAACCTTTTTTTTCCTTTCATTTCAGGTCCTTTTCAGTCATTATTATCTATTTCATTATTATTTCATTTACCGTCGACAAGAACGAAGTTGTTTATCTTGTAGTATTATAGTTCTATTCTATTTTTCTAATTATTAATTTTAGTTAAAACGAACACTTACAGTTCCTCCCAGGTCACTAAAGGGTCACTACCTTCGACCTTCGGTCTCTCCTTAGGAGGGGAGTAGTTATAACGAGTTATTTCGATGTTCCCCGTTACAAATTACCGAATGTTATGTAATCTAAGAGAACAGAGAATCTTATATCGAGAACGATTCTAATTCGTAATATATTCAATTGTTCCAAAAATAATAAACCTTTTGGTGACCTGGTGAACCTATGCTCATTTTTCTTTCATGGTCAATGATACTTATATCTTGTATATTTCTTTTATTTTCGTATGGTATACTCGGAGAACTATTAAGAGTTGGAGCGACGAGGATGTTGGTTGACTAGAGGTAGAGAGGCAGATTGGACTTGGCGAAATAAGATTAATAGGGCAGATTCAGTATTGTATTTTACTAATATGCTACATCGGATCAAGTGAGTTCTGCTCTGGCTGGTATCGCCATCTTGGTGAACCTTGGATTCATCCACCTTTCGGATTTCTCTAAATGGATATTCCACCTGTGTTTTCTTTCATCAAAGAAAATTAAATTATTTTAGCAGGGATCTATTTTACCGTTCGACTATTGCCACAAGCTGAACTCTTTACCGCGTAGTGTCGTTCTAGACTACGGATTTAAGTCTCTACCCCCATTATCACCGAATCGTTTCGCACGGATCTGAATCTATCAATCTTTTCCGATCAACGTCATTCTCTGTTCACGCGGCAACCCTTAAGGTTGGTTAAAATGAATAAATTGGGCAACATTATTTTGTGCACATTCTTTCTCTACCGAGTCGCGAAATACATTACGTATTTAATACCGCCGATCGATAGTGACCAATTTTGTGCTACCAGGGAGGAAAATTCCAGATTACGGTTCAGCCAACGGTCCTATCGATACGTAATATACTATTTTATTATTATTGGTTCTTTGAATTTTTCTAATTTGCTAGCTTTATAATAAGTTCATGAGTATTTTGTATTTATTTCAAATTTAAAACTAGATGCCTTCGATCCGGGTGCCTACAATTTTGGCTAAATTCGTATTGCAGTTCCCTGAGGAAAGGCTGATGCCGGGAATATTCCCATTTTAACACTGCCAGGAAAGAAGGCGGCAGAGGGTAGTTCTAGCATCGTTAGGTTCGAGTAGTTTCTATACATATATTGTAACAATATCTTGTTCCTGAAATAGAGTGAATATGCCAATGAATGGACGGTTAAGCATTTTTCACACTTTGATCGATTGTAACTTTTGAATTCTTCTACGAAAATTTAATTATGTTACCATCATTAGAATCATTAGACTCTGCTCTTTATGACCGTGTAGTTCAACCTTTGATTTTATTTAATTATTAACCTCGTCTTCATACGTTTGTAAAAAAATCCGCTAAACCCCAATGAATAGACGGGTTAAATCAAATGGGACGTTTTCAGTATCAGTTTTGGATGGCTTTAAAACTTTGCTTTGATTTTACAGAATAATAAAGACTGGAAGATCAATAGTACTGTAAATATTGTTTTGAATGTTCAAAGAACATAAAAATATGTATTTTGTTGCATATTGTGCATCATACATTCATAAGAAATAGAAATATGTAGAAAATCGTCAATTCATTGGTAGTCGTCCGCAAAGAAAATGTTGCCGCAAATGTGCGAAAGCTGTGCGCAATGTAATATTACCGTACGTAGTGAGGTATTATTTACATTGCGCACTGCTTAGGCACTAGTGCGGTAAAATTTACTTTGCGCATCGAATTTTAGTGCGCAAAGTCACACTTTGCACACTAAATTGCATAAACAGATAATTTATTCTTTATTATAAACTTTATTACATTGCTAAATGCTTAAAATTTTATCTTCTATTTTCATTTGTATTTGTACATTTTTATAATCTAACATTTCATCTATAGCCTATCTAATATTATTAAACATTTTTAAAACCAATCGGGAGCGAATATCAGTGCGATATATGTCGCCGTTTTTTTAAAACTACTCTAACTGTTTTCTTTTGTTTGTATGTCACAACCTCGTGCGTGTCCGTACGTCTTATTACCCCCAAACGCAATTCTATACTTTGATTATTATCATCGGTATCGTTCGTCACAATATCACTTGTCGTTTCGAAATTTATTTTACGAATATTTTCAAAATTCAGTCGAATATCTTTTATTTTGCATACGTCTGTGGTTCCAAACAATGTCTCGTTGTAAATCAAATTATTCACCGCGAGCCGATGCATCTGTATGTACCACGCATAAAACTTAATCAGCTCTTCACGAGACATAACATTGGGATATTTTAAGGTATTAAAAAAATATGGAAAGTATCCTTTTTTAATTGAATCCGGTAAACCTAATGCTTTCGGCAAAGCACTTAGGCACATATAAAAATAGTTTAAACTATCGATTAAATACGTTTTTCCAATTTGAATCTTGATAATAGGTTTTCCGCTTAAAATTACATCGAATACTTGTTTTCTTTTCTCATTCGTCGGATTTCTATTTTTTTCGATTAGTGCTCTTAATATATAAACGGTGCATCGAAACCTTTCGAATTATGCGCTATACCAACGATTTTTGAAAAATTTGTTTTTAAACATTTACATTATCCTAAAATTCTTCGTCACTAATCTCGACTTCGATGACATCATCATTGTCGCTTTCGTTAATGCGAACAGCGTCGTTGCTGAAGTCCATGATGTCATCGTCGTCGCTCTCGTTGATTTCAATAACGTCGTAGCTATAGTGCATGATGTCATCGTCGTCGTAATCACTGTACTCACTGGTTGGTTCAAAGTCATTTTCGTAATAATCTTGCTGTGAGTGCTGCGGGATCATCATCATTGAATGAGATTAAGACTTCGTTTCTGTTCAGTGTACGCAGAATTTCTTCGTCCCTAACTGGAATAAAAAATTATATAAATGTTGACATTTCAAAACAAGTACATATATTTTATTGTTCATTATTATCGAAAACAAACATACAAATGACAGAAAACGATTGCGACTCGCGTAATCATTCTTTGGAGAATGTCATCTCCAAAATACTTGTCGGAGGAAAAACTGCTTCTCTATGTCTTTCGTATAGATCTCTTAACCAATCGCGAACTCTTTTCACACGCTGGCGGTATTCATTGTCGTGAATTTCACTTATTTCCGCATATACACAAATGCACCCGCAAATTAAATTTTAAAAAATAAAAGCGAAATTTACTCAAATTAAGGAATCGATTAATGAATGTGCTTTAACTTGTGTTACGGACGCTAGGCTACACGTGTAGCAGCGCACGTAGTCAGAAATATTCGCCGTTAATAAATAATAAAGCGGACACCTGAGATGTCCACAGCGTCATCCATCCGGTCAGACCACACGCGCTGGAGACCGTTGGAAATTAGAGATTCGGGTGCACTATTGTTAACCGAATTGTTATAATAAATAAAGTGACATTTGAAGACATCCGCTGTAGATTAGGAGGTCGAATTGGCGAACAACTGACCCGTCGATATCTGCACTTGCAGATATTCGAGCCGTTTCGGAAATCACCGAATCGCAAAAAGCATCGATATCTGACACGAAAGCGGCGATTCGCGAAAAACGAGCCTTATCGGACACCGTGGTTGATAGTGTCTCGTGAACACCCCGGCTACCGAATAATGTGCAAAACCGACCTGACTTGTAATGGATAATTGGATTGTCCAGTCAGAGTCGCCCCGGAGCTAGAACAGCTAATCTCCAGCGCGGCCAAACTGACCAACATTTCCGATCCCACTCAAGGCGCGTTTCTTCTCCCACCGCTTTCCGCCGCGTCACGCGAGACTCCGCCTCTCGAGCAATCAGGCACGAGCAGGGATACCGCGAAAGTTGACTGCTGGCGCGCTGCTACGCGGAACTCGCTTCGTTTCAATTATATGCACGCAGTGGATTTGGATCACAGATGAAATATTTGGATACTTGGATCTTCTCAATGCACTCTATTCAATATTTCGATTTTATTATAATTGAACAAAAACATAATAGCTGTTCATTTTTCTATGAGACGCATTATTTTCTAGTATACTAGACGTGCTAATAACATAAATCCGCATTCATTTTCAAAATCGTATTTTCGTATGATATAATTTCATGAATCTTTTTTTTTACAATTTCAATATATTTTTCATGAAAACAAAAAAGATCTTCTATACATATCTTTTTATCTAAAGCAGGAATTCAATGAATCATTTTTATTTATTTCTTAATTCTATTTCACCATTAAAATCTACTTTTGGGTTAATAAAATACACAAAATTCACTTTTCTGATATGAAAATACAATTTCATGCAATGTGTTAATTTTACTGTATTGTGTGCATCTGTTATAATTTACGTAATTACTTAATTAATTTGCACTAATTTTATAAACTGTATTTTCATAATGTGATCAAATTTCATTAATCGTTACTTTATAATTTTGATCTATTCTTCTTTTGAGGATTTTGAATATGGAAAAGAAACATTTAAGAAATATCTGTTCTATTTAAATCCAAAATTCTATGAATAATTGCTACTTATTTCTTGCATTTATTCTACTTGTAAATTTGTAAACCATTTCATAACGTATACAAAATTGATTGATGTGTATGATATGAAATAATTCCATAAATTATATTCGATATTGCGCTATGGTAAAATGGATGCCAGCGTTTGTCAATGGGCTTTAATAAAAATGTTTATTGTCTTATAATTAAACAGATAACACTCATTAGTGATTGTTCTATGCAACGTATTATTTTATTTCTCCAGTGTACATACGCTTTTGTATCCGGTTCTTTTCAACGTAACCTATGAAATGGAACAACTTTACTCCTAAAAAATTAAACTAATTAAATAAATCGTTGGTTTTTCCACATTACGTAGTTAATCAGTTTAAAGACAATTTTCAGAGAATTGATGGACAAAGATTTATACAGTTTAATATTATTCCAATTAATAGAAATGTTTGTTATATAATATTATTAGCTAGCTTTCATATTATTATAATTTAATTATATTGTATTAAAATAGACTCTTTTAATGTTTTTTTTTCTCGTAATGGTTTCAGTAACTTTGGTATTCATTTTTTCATATTTAATCTTTCATTTCTAATCTACAAAATTAGTTTGGCAACATTTGAGATTCTCAACAAATTTCAACGCCATAATCGTTTTAGTGGACCTTATATGGTATGTTAAAAAGTGTGTTTCGGTTTTTCCCCATTTTGCTTTATCCAATGTATGAATCTAATTTCAAGTACCCTTAACAAAGGATTTTTAACGATCCACTGGAAATATGACTCTGAAATGCATATATGCATACAATAATAACACGTACAGGCCTTCAAGTTAACTATTATCCCTTTTATAATTAACTATTTCCCTTTTAAATGAATTAATCCAAATATAACGAGGATGCGAGCAGGAAATAATTGTTTTTCTTTTTAAGATAAGCATCAGAATTGCAAATTATTTGGCTTATCAATCAAGTAAATCATACAGCTTATATATCTGACATTACTGTCCAACCTGCAATATGATACTTCCGAAAGGGCGTTTAAAAGTATTAATTCCAAAATTCCATCCCAAAACTGAAAATTAAATTCCAGCACACAATCACCTTGAAGCAATTAATTCCTTCCTTTTCATAACTTCAAATTTTATGATTATTAACTCGTAATGATATTTTTTAAAATAAATTTAACTTAACTAAAATGAACTAAAAATTAATATGGTAAACATTGATGAAGAAAAACGACCAGGAGAATGCACTATAAAGATACAAATATAAAAATAAATCAAAATTATGAAGAAAAGATTATTGAAATTCAATAACAACTACAATTTTTAAAATTAATGCAAATTCAGCGAAATTAACATATTGCAGGAATTTATGTTTTCATATCAGAAAAGTGAATTTTCTGTATTTTATGAGCCCAAAAGTAGATTTTAATGGTGAAATAGATTGAAGGAATAAAGGGAAATGATTCATTGAATTCCCGCTTTAGATAAAAAGACATGGATTGAAGATATTTTTTGTGGCCATGAAAAATATATTAAAATTGTAAAAAAAAAGATTCATGAAATTATATCATACGAAAATACGATTTTGAAAATGAATGCGGATTTATGTTATTAGCACGTCTAGTATACTAGAAAATAATGCGTCTCAAATAAAAATGAACAGCGTGCATATAATTGAAACGAAGTGAGTTCCGCGCTGCAGCACGCCGGCAGTGAACTTGACCTCCGTGAAGTTGACCGGCCATTGTAACGAAATCGATCGAAAATAGCGCGAATCGTTTGCGATTCGTTTGCGAATGATTGCGATTACCGATTTTTCGTTTGCGAATTCGTCGTTTTTGAGTTATTTGCAAAAAACGAAATGGCCGGCTAACTTCACGTTAGCATTTTTGAAAACGCAATTACTCGGCAACCAATCGACCAATTTCGCCCAAATTAGGCTTGATCGTTTGCGATTCGTTTGCGAATTATGAATTAAAAGTGCTTTTTCCGATAACTTGAAAAATAAAAAAAAATAAATTATCCTATATGTCCCTTATATACAAAATTCATTAAAAGGTTTGCGATTTTTTTACAATCGGTCTCAATCGTTTGCGATTCGTTTGCGAATTGAGAAAATATAGCAATTTCCCGAATATCACAATAAATAATGCAAAAATAAACGAATTATTGAAAGTTACTAGATCCAGCCCGCCTCGATATACAAAATCCTTTAAAAGGTTTGCGATTTTTTTGCAAACGGTCTCAATCGTTTGCGATTCGTTTGCGAATTGAGAAAATATAGCAATTTCCCGAATATCACAATAAATAATGCGAAAATAAACGAATTATCGAAAGTTACTAGATCCAGCCCACCTCGGTATACAAAATTCATTAAAAGGTTTGCGATTTTTTTGAAAACGGTCTCAATCGTTTGCGATTCGTTTGCGAATTGAGAAAATATAGCCATCTCCCGAATATCACAATAAATAATGCAAAAATAAACGAATTATTGAAAGTTACTAGATCCAGCCCGCCTCGATATACAAAATCCTTTAAAAGGTTTGCGATTTTTTTGCAAACGGTCTCAAACGTTTGCGATTCGTTTGCGAATTGAGAAAATATAGCAATCTCCCGAATATCATAATAAATAATGCGAAAATAAACGAATTATCGAAAGTTACTAGATCCAGCCCACCTCGATATACAAAATCCCTTAAAAGGTTTGCGATTTTTTTGCAATCGGTCTCAAACGTTTGCGATTCGTTTGCGAATTGAGAAAATATAGCAATTTCCCGAATATCATAATAAATTATGCGAAAATAAACGAATTATCGAAAGTTACTAGATCCAGCCCACCTCGATATACAAAATCCTTTAAAAGGTTTGCGATTTTTTTTGCAAACGGTCTCAAATGTTTGCGATTCGTTTGCAAATGATGGCGCTTACCAATTTTTCGTTTGTGACTTTGTCGTTTTTAAGTTATTTTCGGAAAAAACGACATGGCCGGCCAACTTCACGATCGCTTAAAAATCCCTTAAAAGGTTTGCGATTTTTTTGCAATCGGTCTCAAACGTTTGCGATTCGTTTGCGAATTGAGAAAATATAGCAATTTCCCGAATATCATAATAAATTATGCGAAAATAAACGAATTATCGAAAGTTACTAGATCCAGCCCACCTCGATATACAAAATCCTTTAAAAGGTTTGCGATTTTTTTGCAAACGGTCTCAATCGTTTGCGATTCGTTTGCGAATTGAGAAAATATAGCAATTTCCCGAATATCATAATAAATAATGCGAAAATAAACGAATTATCGAAAGTTACTAGATCCAGCCCACCTCGATATACAAAATCCTTTAAAAGGTTTGCGATTTTTTTGCAAACGGTCTCAAATGTTTGCGATTCGTTTGCAAATGATGGCGCTTACCAATTTTTCGTTTGTGACTTTGTCGTTTTTAAGTTATTTCCGGAAAAACGACATGGCCGGCCAACTTCACGATCGCTTAAAAATCCCTTAAAAGGTTTGCGATTTTTTTGCAATCGGTCTCAAACGTTTGCGATTCGTTTGCGAATTGAGAAAATATAGCAATCTCCCGAATATCATAATAAATAATGCGAAAATAAACGAATTATCGAAAGTTACTAGATCCAGCCCACCTCGATATACAAAATCCTTTAAAAGGTTTGCGATTTTTTGCAATCGGTCTCAATCGTTTGCGATTCGTTTGCGAATTGAGAAAATATAGCAATTTCCCGAATATCATAATAAATAATGCGAAAATAAACGAATTATCGAAAGTTACTAGATCCAGCCCACCTCGGTATACAAAATTCATTAAAAGGTTTGCGATTTTTTTGAAAACGGTCTCAATCGTTTACGATTCGTTTGCGAATTGAGAAAATATAGCCATCTCCCGAATATCACAATAAATAATGCAAAAATAAACGAATTATTGAAAGGTTACTAGATCCAGGCCCGCCTCGATATACAAAAATCCCTTTAAAAGGTTGTGCGATTTTTTTGCAAACGGTCTCAATCTTTTGCGATTCGTTTGCGAAATGAGAAAATATAAGCAAATTTCCCGAATATCATAATAAATAATGCGAAAATAAACGAATTATCGAAAGTTACTAGATCCAGCCCACCTCGGAATACAAAAATCATTAAAAGGTTTGCGATTTTTTTGAAAACGGTCCTCAATCGTTTGCGATTCGTTTGCGAATTGAGAAAATATAGCCATCTCCCGAATATCACAATAACATAATGCAAAAATAAACGAATTTATTGAAAGTTACTAGATCCAGCCCGAATCCTCGATATACAAAAATCCTTTAAAAGGATTTGCGATTTTTTTGCAAACGGTCTCAAACGTTTGACGATTACGTATGCAAATGATGGCGCTTAACCAATTTTTCGTTTGTGACTTTGACGTTTTTAAGTTATTATCGGAAAAAGAAAAAAAACGACATGGCCGGCCCAACTTTCACGATCGCTTAAAAAATCCCTTTAAAAGGTTTGCGATTTTTTTGCAATCGGACTCTCAAACGTTTGCGTATTCTTTTGCGTATTGAGAAAATATAGCAATTTCCCGAATATCATAATAAATTATGCGAAAATAAACGAATTATCGAAAGTTACTAGATCCTAGCCAACCTCGAAATACAAAAATCCTTTAAAAGATATGCGATTTTTTTGCAAACGGTCTCAATCTGTTTGCGATTCGTTTGCGAATTGAGAAAATATAGCAATTTCCCGAATATCATAATAAATAATGCGAAAATTAAACGAAATTATCGAAAGTTACTAGATCCAGCCCACCTGCGATATACAAAAAATCCTTTAAAAAAGGTTTTTGCGTATTTTTTTGCAAACGGTCTCAAATGTTTGCGATTCGTTTGCAAATGATGGCGCTTACCAATTTTTATCGTTGTGACTTTGGTCGTTTTTAAGTTATTTCCGGAAAATGGGTTATATAAAAAAAAAAAAAAAATATTTGCATTATGCATGGAATCAAAATTGATATGGACATTGTTTTTATTTTTTCTCAATCCATGATTTCCTCAATGTAAAGATTACAGTTTTAAAAATAAAAATATTATATATTTACTATAAACAAAACCCAAAATTAATTACACATTACTACTTAACAAATATAATGAAAGTGTTATTAACATACCAAATACGTCCTGTAATTGAAAATGTTTTAAGGCGCAATGTCCAATTTTCTTCAGAATACAAACAGAAACCTGAATATAAAAAAAGCAGATGCAAATTTTCCTGGGACGAAGGAACACTGGAAAAATCTAGAACCAAAGAACTGGACAAAACGGGGAGATCGCAGTTTGCCTGCGAGCCTATTTTTTAATACTCTTTAAAGTAGCGCCTCGAGTGTATCCCATCATTCAAACAAAATTGAGGGAAAAAGATAGAACTATATGTTTTTAGGTGTGGGAAAGCAGAGGACAGAGTTTGATCGAAATTTAATAAAGAGCAGAATGAATAAGCAAACGTGAAGTTAGCCGGCCCATTCCGTTTTTTCGAAAATATCTTAAAAAGGACAAAGTCGCAAACGAAAAAATTTTGCAACCGAATCGCAAACGTTTTCAGACGCGTTTGCAAAAAAATCGGAAACCTTTTAAAGGGATTTGTACATCGAGGGCGGGCTGGATCTAGTAAACTTTCGATAATCTCGTTTATTTTCGCATTAATTTATTATGAATATTCGGGGAAATTGCTATATTTTCATCAATTCGCAAACGAATCGCAAACGTTTGAGACCGATTGCAAAAAAATCGCAAACCTTTTAAGGGATTTTAGAGCGATCGTGAAGTTGGCCGGCCAATGTTCCTTTTTTCAGAAAATTAACTTAAAAACGACAAAGTCACAAACGAAAAATTGGTAAGCCGCTATCATTTGCAAACGAATCGCAAACGTTTGAGACCGTTTGCAAAAAAAAATCGCAACCTTTTAAAGGATTTTGTATATATCGAGGTGGTAACTGGATCTAGTAACTTTCGATAATTCGATTATTTGTAACGCATTATTTATTATGATATTCCCGGGAGATTGCTAAATATTTTCTCAATTCGCAAACGAATCGCAAACGTTAGAGACCGGATTGCAAAAAAATCGCAAACCTTTTAAAGGATTTTGTATATCGAGGTGGGCTGGATCTAGTAACTTTCGGATAATTCGTTTATTTTCGCATTATTTATTATGATATTCGGGAGATTGTTATATTTTCTCAATTCGCAAACGAAATCGCAAACGTATTGAGGACCGATTGCAAAAAAATCGCAAAACCTTTTAATGGATTTATGAAGCGATCGTGAAGTTGGCCGGCCATGTCGTTTTTCAGAAAATCACTTAAAAACGACAAAGTCATCAAACGAAAAATAAACAATTGGTAAGCGCTATCATTTGCAAACGAATCGCAACACGTTTGAGACCGTTTGCAAAAAAAAATATCGCAAACCTTTTTAAAGGATTTTGTATATCGAGGTGTACTGGATCTAGTAACTTTCGAAAATTCGTTTATTTTCGCATTTAATTTATTATGATTTTCGGGAGATTGCTATATTTATCTTCAATTCGCAAACGAATCGCAAAAACGTTTTTGAGACCGATTGTCAAAAAAAATCGACAAACCTTTTAAAGGATTTTGTATATCGAGGTGGGCTGGATCTAGTAACTTTCGATAATTCGTTTAATTTTCGCATTATTATTTGTGATATTCGGGAAATTGCTATAAATTTTCTCAATTCGCAAACGAATCGCAAACGATTGAGACCGTTTGCAAAAAAATCGCAAACCTTTTAAAGGGATTTTGGACCTTTTGCAAAAAAATTCGCAAACCTTTTAATGAATTTTGGTATAACGAGGTGGGCTGGATCAAGTAACTTTCGATAATTCGTTTATTTTAACGCATTATTTATTATGATATTCGGGAGATTGCCTATAATTTTTCTCAATTCGCAAACTGAATCGCAAACGTATGAGAC
Source organism: Trichopria drosophilae (assembly GCA_030407085.1). Taxonomy (NCBI): domain Eukaryota; kingdom Metazoa; phylum Arthropoda; class Insecta; order Hymenoptera; family Diapriidae; genus Trichopria; species Trichopria drosophilae. Next base: position 205,945,772 of record CM059583.1, read on the forward strand.
CGTTTGCAAAAAAAATTCTGCAAACCTATTTAAAGGATTTTGTATATCGAGGCGGGCTGGATCTAGTAACTTTCAAAAATTCGTTTATTTTGGCCATTATTTATTGTGATATTCGGGAGATGGCTATATTATTCCTCAATTTCGCAAACGAATCGCAAACGATTGGAACCGTTTTCCCAAAAAAATCGCAAACCTTTTAATGAAATTTTGTATACCCGAGGTGGGCTGGATCTAGTAACTTTCTGATAATTCGTTTATTTTCGCATTATTTATTGTGATATTCGGGAAAGTGCTATATTTTCTCAATTCGGCAAACGAATCGCAAAACGATTGAGACCGTTTGCAAAAACAAATCGCAAACCTTTTAAAGGATTTTGTATATCGAGGCGGGCTGGATCTAGTAACTTTCAAATAATTCGTTTATTTTTGCATTATTTATTGTGATATTCGGGAGATGGCTATATTTTCTCAATTCGCAAAACGAATCGCAAACGATTGAGACCGTTTTCAAAAAAATCGCAAACCTTTTAATGAATTTTTGTATACCCGAGGTGGGCTGTGAATCTAGTAACTTTCGATAATTCGTTTTATTTATTCGCAATTATTTATTGTGATATTCGGGAAATTGCTAAAATTTTCTCAATTCGCAAAACGGACTCGCAAACGATTGAGACCTCGTTTTTGCAAAAAAATCGCAGAAACCTTTTAAAGGATTTTGTATTATCGAGGCTGGCTGGATTCTAGTTCCAGTAACTTTCAAATAATTTCGTTTTATTTTTGATGCATAATTTTAATTGTGATATTCGGGGAGATGGCTATATTTTCTCAATACGCTAAACGAATCGTAAACGATTGATACCAGTTTTCAAAAAAATCGCAAAACCATTTAATGAATTTTGTATACCGAAGGTGGGGCTGGATCTAGTAACTTTCCGATAATTCGTTTATTTTCGCATTATTTATTATGAATATTCGGGAAATTGCTATATTTTACTCAAATTCGCAAAAACGAATCGCAAACGATTGAGACCGATAGCAAAAAATCTCAAACCCTTTTAAAAAGGATTTTGTATAAACGAAGTGGGCTGGGAGTCTTAGTAGTAACTTTTCGATAATTCGTTTATTTTCGCGATTAAATTTATTAATGATATACCCGGAGAATAGAGATTGCAATATTTTCACTCAATTCGCAAACGAATCGCTAAACGTTTGAGACCGAATTGTCAACAAAAAAATCGCACAAACACTTTTAAGGGATTTTTTAAGCGATCGTGAAGTTGGCCCGGCCATGTCGTTTTTTTCCGGAAATAACTTAAAAACGACAAAGACACACAAACGAAAAATTGGTAAGGCGCCTTCAAATTTGCAAAACGGAAATCGCAAACATTTTGAGGACCGTTTGCAAAAAAAAACTCGCAAACCTTATTAAAGGATTTTTGTATATCGAGTTGGGCTCTGTGACTCTAGAAACTTTACGATAATTCGTTTATTTTTTCGCATTATTTATTATGATTATTACGGGAAGAATGCTTATAATTTCACAATTCGCCAAAACGAATCGCAAACGATTGAGACCGTTTGCAAAAAAAATCGCAAACCTTTTAAAGGATTTTGGTATATCGAGGTGGGGCTGGATCTAGTAAACTTTTCGATAAATCGTGTATTTTCCGCTTAATGGGCATAATTATATTATGATTATTCGGGAAATTGCTTAATATTTTCTCAATTCGCTAACGAATCGCAAACGTTTTGAAGACCCGATTGCAATAAAATCGCAAAACCTTTTAAGTGGATTATTAAAGCGATCGAGAAGTTTGGCACGGCCATGTCGTTTTTGCGAAAATAACATATAAACGACAAAGTCACAAACGAAAGAAAAATTGGTATAGTACGCCATCATTTGCAAACGAATCGCAAACATTTTAAGACCGTTTGCAAAAAAAAAATCGCAAACCTTTAAACGGATTTTGTATATCGAGGGAGGTGGGGCTGGATCTGGTAAATTTTCGATAATTCGTTTATTTTCGCATAAAATGTTATTATGATATTCGGGAAATTGCGATATTTTCTCAATTCGCAAAACGAATCGCAAACGTTTGAGACCGATTGCAAAAAAATCGCAAAACCTTTTAAGGGATTTTGGTATAATCGAGGTGGTGCTGGATCTAGTAAACTTTCGATAATTCAGTTTATTTTCGCATTATTTATTATGATATTTCGGGAGGCATTGCTATATTTTCTCAATTTCGCAAAACGAATCGCACACGTTTGAGACCCGTTTGAGCAATAGCAAAAATCGCAAACCTTTTTAAAGGATTTTGTATATCGAGGCGGGCTGCTGGATCCAAGTAACTTTCAATAAATTCGTTTATTTTTTGCAATATTTGATTGTGATAATCGGGAGATGGCTATATTGTATCAATTCGCAAAACGAATCGTCAAAACGATTGAGACCGTTTTCAAAAAAATCGCAAGACCATTTTAATGAATTTTGGTATACCGAGGTGGGCCTGGATCTAGTAACTTATTCGATAATTCGTTTATTTTCGCAATATTTATATTGTTGATATTCGGAGAAATGCCTATATTTTCCTCAATTTCGCAAACGAATCGGCAAACGATTTGAGACCGTTTTGCAAAAAAATCGCAAAACCTTTTAAAGGAATTTGTATATCGAGGCGGGGCTGGATCTAGTAAACTTTCAATAATTCGTTTTATTTTTGCGATTATTTATTTGTGATATTCGGGATATTGGCTATATTTTTCTTTCTCAATTCGCAAAACGAAATCGCAAACGATTGAGACCGTTTCAAAAAAATCGCAAACCAATTTAATGAATTTATGTATACCGAGGAGGGCTGGAATCTGAGTAACATTTCGATAATTCGTTTATTTTCTCGCATTATTAATTGTGATATTCGGGAAAATTGCTATATTTTTCTCAATTCCGCAAACGAATCGCAAACGATTGAGACCGTTTGCAAAAAAATCGCAAACCTTTTAAAGGATTTTGTATATCGAGGCGGGCTGGATCTTAGTAACTTTCCCAATAATTCGTTTATTTTTGCATTATTTTTATTGTGATATTCGGGAGATGGCTATATTTTCTCAATTCGGCAATACGAAATCGCAAACGATTGAGACCGTTTTTCTAGAAAAAAATCGCAAACCTTTTAATGACAATTTTGTATACCGAGGTGGGCTGGGATCTAGTAACTTTCGATAAATCTTTTATTTTCGCATTATTTATTGTGATAATTCGGGAAATTGCTATATTATTCTCAATTCGCCAAACGAATCGCAAACGATTGAGGACCCGTTTTGCAAAAAAATCGCAAACCTTTTTAAAGGATTTAGTATATCGAGGTGGGCTGGATCTAGTAACTTTCGATAAATTCGTTTATTTATCGCATTATTTATTATGTACTATAGACGGGAAATGGCCTATATTTTCTCAAATTCGCCAACGAAATCGCAAACGCTTGAGACCGATTGTAAAAAAACTCGCAAAACTTTTAATGAATTGTTGTTATATAAGGGACATATAGGATAATTTTATTATTTTTTTTATTTTTCAAGTTATCGGAAAACAAAAGCACTTTTAATTCATAATTTCGCAAACGAAAATCGCAAACCGATCAAGCCTAAATTTGGGCGAAATTTGGTCGAAATTGGTTGCCGAGTAATTGCGTTTTTCAAAAAATGCTAAAACGTGAAAGTTAGCCGGCACCCATTTCGTTTTTTTAGCAAAATAACTCAAAAACGACGAATTCGCAAAACGAAAAATCGGTAAACGCAATCATTCGCAAACGAATCGCAAACGATGCGCGCTAATTTCGATTCGATTTCGCTTACAATGGCCGGGTCAACTAATCACTGGAGGTGATGAACATTGCGTGTATCCCTGCTGGCGCCTCGAGAGGCTGAGTTTTCGCGTGATGCGGCGGGACGAAAGCGGTGGGAAAGACGAAACGCGCCTTGAGTGGGCATCGGAAAATGTTGGTCTGTTTGGCCGCGCTACAAACGCTATTCTCGCGATCGGGAACCATGTAAAAACTTAAAGATCTCGGAACATGGGCACGCGGACAGCCTGTTTCCCAAGCGGACTCTGCGTGAACACCTAAGTTCCCGTCGACACGACTTAGGTTAATTCATAACATCCTATACGCGTCCATCAACGCTTTGTCAAAGGAAAACTCTGCTCTCGGCAAAATAATGGAGCTAATTCAAAAATTCCTGCATACCTAAACCACATATATTCTGTTTCCACTTGGGGTAATCGGTTTCCCTTCACACGTGTACTCCCAAATCCAAATTATCCTGATTTAATAAACACTTGACGATACGATCCCAAATCCGTAACACTTTCATTCATTCAGTGCAGGCATGTACATGAACGCAAACGTAACGTGTGCTCGGGATCTTAGAACCTCGGAATATCAGCCAGTACTGTGCTGATGGAGGTTTGCCTATCATTTCCGCGAATATTACCTGCGGTTTTACTATATGACCTCAAAAACTGTCGAACATCATTGACCTATAGACGTGTCGTACTATTTTCGAACCGCGGATGCTAAAAATTGAAGGACCAAAAACTTCACGACAGTAACGACATGTGCAGCATTAATAAAATGCCATGCAATTGCACTAATAACACTTCTTAAATCGCTAGCCATTTTTTTCTTTCAACCAAAAGAATTCACTACTATGTTACCACAAGGAGAGCAAAAATAAAATCTGATCAAGGCTCGGATGATGACAAAAAACCCTTATGCTTTGTTAAATTCGTATTATTTAAGTTTACCATAAATTTACATATACAGTTCTGGGTTTAAATTATAAAGTACTTACAAATAGGCCATTTAACCCCTTTGCGGCATAGTGGGATGCTTCAGCATCCCACCTATTTGTCCTCTCAAGTTTTTAATTAATTATTCGGCTGTTTTTCATCTAAGCAAATCGCGAGTTATTGAGTAAATTATGTTGAAATAAGAATATATAATCATAAAAGAAAGTTACATTTTATCAAATATCGGTTAATTTTTTTTATTATTATAAAAAATAAATAACCACGGATAAAAAAAATATCAATAATTTCAGAAAAAAATCATTTTTGATTGAACAATTATATATATTTGACAGAAAACAATAGCATTTTATGTTTTTTGAGTCCGCTTGATTTCGAATCTGACGTCAGATTTGTTAAAAATCAAAAAGGGCGGATCAAAGAATGGCGGGACCGGAAGAATCTGAAAAGCTTGCTCGATATAAACTAAATTTTGTTACTCGGGGGTTTCCGGGATCGCTGAATAACGAATCTGAAGTCAGATTATGAAAAATTCAAAATGGCGGATCCAAGATGGCTGACCAAAATTAGTTGTTTTAAATTTCAAACCACAGATTTAGTGTTGAAATCTGAACACTGGAATTTGTCATCGGTAGATCGAGTAAAACGAACCAATTTTCAAGAAAAATCCAACCACTCGATTTTTAGCGTTTCGTTCCGCCATCCTAGATAACCGCCAATTTTGAATTATGCAAATCAACTGAAGGTCAGATTCGAAAATCAGCGACCACCGAAAACCCCCAAGTAACAAATTTCGCTGAGATCGAGCCACTAATTATATTTCGGTCCGCCATTTTGAATTTACAAAATCTGACTTCAAGATTCCGAAATCAGACGACCACCCGAAAAACCCCCCGAGAGTAACAATTTACAGCTGTTTTTCCGTGTAATGTAAAATGTATGCCGCAAAGGTTTCAGAAAAAATTCGTTTATTCTGCTTGTAAAACAAAAGAAGCTAATCATATCGATTATTTTTATCCTTGTGAACTTGAGTAGGTAACGCAAACAGACTACGAAATCGTAAGTGCTGTTTCAGTTAGGGACTTAAATTTAGCAGTTAACATTCAAAAAAAATATTTAATATTCACTCTGAATGAGATTTATTGTTGATAGTTCAAAATTTAATATAAAGTGCTATTACTTTTTTTTATAATAACGTACTTACTACGGGATTGATAAAGATCTCACGGGACATAGTGTGTGATAAATGTTTTCTTTAACCATGGAGTACAAATGTGACATATTCATATTCATACCTTATAAATTAAATCCTGCATTTATAAACATTCTATATGATATGTAAGAGCTACACAATGATGTCTTAAACTGAAATTCATTCTTTTTTTTCATAAATTTTAAAAACACAACACACGAATGTTAATATCAAATACTGAAGTGTTTTTTCTAGCCGTAAAAGAAAAGAATCATTCATCGATGATATTTATCAATGCTTACTTGAGTAATATAATTAAACTATGAATAATACGCGCTGTCCAACAAGTAGACTGAAAATTTACCAGTTAAGCTTTCAAAAATAAAATATGAAGTAAAGGAAGAAAACAAACGAACGAGTCCTGTCTACGTCAGCACTGGGTACTGCGTGGCCGGAGTTCGCAAATTAACATTCTATTTGTCAACTCGCCTATAAACTCAGTCAATTTTGAAAATTTTTGAAACGAATTAAAAAAAATAAAATTGTTCATTATAGTTTTCCAGATCTCAGTCGCGCAAAGAAAAAGTGATATATCCTTATATAAATAAATAAGTATATTAATTTTTTAATAGCAGAACTGCGAAATTTGTGTTTTTATACGTTCAGTAAACTCTATGCGCTTTCGTCTTATCGAGCGAATTTCAGCAATCCGAAAACTATGACCAGCGATGAAAGTTGTTCATTAAGGTTATGGAACCAATTTTGTAGAAAGTTTCATCTCGATTGCCCCCCCACCCCCCCCCCCCCCCACCCCCCCCCCCCCCCACCCCCCCCCCCCCCCACCCCCCCCCCCCCCCACCCCCCCCCCCCCCCACCCCCCCCCCCCCCCACCCCCCCCCCCCCCCACCCCCCCCCCCCCCCACCCCCCCCCCCCCCCACCCCCCCCCCCCCCCACCCCCCCCCCCCCCCACCCCCCCCCCCCCCCACCCCCCCCCCCCCCCACCCCCCCCCCCCCCCACCCCCCCCCCCCCCCACCCCCCCCCCCCCCCACCCCCCCCCCCCCCCACCCCCCCCCCCCCCCACCCCCCCCCCCCCCCACCCCCCCCCCCCCCCACCCCCCCCCCCCCCCACCCCCCCCCCCCCCCACCCCCCCCCCCCCCCACCCCCCCCCCCCCCCACCCCCCCCCCCCCCCACCCCCCCCCCCCCCCACCCCCCCCCCCCCCCACCCCCCCCCCCCCCCACCCCCCCCCCCCCCCACCCCCCCCCCCCCCCACCCCCCCCCCCCAGAGGCGGGCTGGAATCAAGTAACTTTCAATAATTCGTATATTTTTGCATTATTTATTGTGATATTCGGGAGATGGCTGTATTTTCTCAATTCGCAAACGAATCGCAAACGATTGAGACCGTTTTCAAAAAAATCGCAAACCTTTTAAAGAATTTTGTATATCGAGGTGGGCTGGATCTAGTAACTTTCGATAATTCGTTTATTTTTGCATTATTTATTGTGATATTCGGGAACGTAATATATTTTCTCAATTCGCAAACGAATCGCAAACGATTGAGACCGTTTGCAAAAAAATCGCAAACCTTTTAAAGGATTTTGTATATCGAGGCGGGCTGGATCTAGTAACTTTCAATAATTCGTTTGATTTGGAGAGCTTTGTGGTGGGATTGAGGGTATATCTATATTTTCTCAGTTCGCAAACGAATCGCAAACGATTGAGACCGTTTTCAAAAAAATCGCAAACCTTTTAATGAATTTTGTATACCGAGGTGGGCTGGATCTAGTAACTTTCGATAATTCGTTTATTTTCGCATTATTTATTGTGATATTCGGGAAATTGCTATATTTTCTCAATTCGCAAACGAATCGCAAACGATTGAGACCGTTTGCAAAAAAATCGCAAACCTTTTAAAGGATTTTGTATATCGAGGCGGGCTGGATCTAGTAACTTTCAATAATTCGTTTATTTTTGCATTATTTATTGTGATATTCGGGAGATGGCTATATTTTCTCAATTCGCAAACGAATCGTAAACGATTGAGACCGTTTTCAAAAAAATCGCAAACCTTTTAATGAATTTTGTATACCGAGGTGGGCTGGATCTAGTAACTTTCGATAATTCGTTTATTTTCGCATTATTTATTATGATATTCGGGAAATTGCTATATTATCTCAATTCGCAAACGGAATCGCAAACGATTGAGACCGATTGCAAAAAATCGCAAACCTTTTAAAGGATTTTGTATATCGAGGTGGGCTGGATCTAGTAACTTTCGATAATTCGTTTATTTTCGCATTATTTATTATGATATTCGGGAGATTGCTATATTTTCTCAATTCGCAAACGAATCGCAAACGTTTGAGACCGATTGCAAAAAAATCGCAAACCTTTTAAGGGATTTTTAAGCGATCGTGAAGTTAGCCGACCATGTCGTTTTCTGAAAATAACATAAAAACGAAAAAGTCGCAAACGAAAAATTGGTAATCGCAATCATTTGCAAACGAATCGCAAACGTTTGAGAAGATAGCAAAAAAAATCGCAAACCTTTTAAAGGATTTTGTATATAGGGGCGGGCTGGATCTAGTAACTTTCAATAATTCGTTTATTGTCGCATTATTTATTATGATATTTGGGAGTTTGCTATATTTTCTCAATTCGCAAACGAATCGCAAACGATTGAGACCGTTTGCAAAAAAATCGCAAACCTTTTAAAGGATTTTGTATATCGAGGTGGGCTGGATCTAGTAACTTTCGATAATTCGTTTATTTTCGCATAATTTATTATGATATTCGGAAATTGCTATATTTTCTCAATTCGCAAACGAATCGCAAACGTTTGAGACCGATTGCAAAAAAATCGCAAACCTTTTAAGGGATTTTTAAGCGATCGTGAAGTTGGCCGGCCATGTCGTTTTTCCGAAAATAACTTAAAACGACAAAGTCACAAACGAAAAATTGGGTAAGCGCCATCATTTGCAAACGAATCGCAAACATTTGAGACCGTTTGCAAAAAAATCGCAAACCTTTTAAAGGATTTTGTATATCGAGGTGGGCTGGATCTGGTAACTTTCGATAATTCGTTTATTTTCGCATAATTTATTATGATATTCGGGAAATTGCTATATTTTCTCAATCGCAAACGAATCGCAAACGTTTGAGACCGATTGCAAAAAAATCGCAAACCTTTTAAGGGATTTTGTATATCGAGGTGGGCTGGATCTAGTAACTTTCGATAATTCGTTTATTTTCGCATTATTTATTATGATATTCGGGAGATTGCTATATTTTCTCAATTCGCAAACGAATCGCAAACGTTTGAGACCGTTTGCAAAAAAAATCGCAAACCTTTTAAAGGATTTTGTATATCGAGGCGGGCTGGATCTAGTAACTTTCAATAATTCGGTTTATTTTTGCATTATTTATTGTGATATTCGGGAGATGGCTATATTTTCTCAATTCGCAAACGAATCGCAAACGATTGAGACCGTTTTCAAAAAAATCGCAAACCTTTTAATGAATTTTGTATACCGAGGTGGGCTGGATCTAGTAACTTTCGATAATTCGTTTATTTTCGCATTATTTATTGTGATATTCGGGAAATTGCTATATTTTCTCAATTCGCAAACGAATCGCAAACGATTGAGACCGTTTGCAAAAAAATCGCAAACCTTTTAAAGGATTTTGTATATCGAGGCGGGCTGGATCTAGTAACTTTCAATAATTCGTTTATTTTTGCATTATTTATTGTGATATTCGGGAGATGGCTATATTTTCTCAATTCGCAAACAAATCGCAAAACGATTGAGACCGTTTTCAAAAAAATCGCAAACCTTTTAATGAATTTTGTATACCGAGGAGGGCTGGATCTAGTAACTTTCGATAATTCGTTTATTTTCGCATTATTTATTGTGATATTCGGGAAATTGCTATATTTTCTCAATTCGCAAACGAATCGCAAACGATTGAAACCGATTGCAAAAAAATCGCAAACCTTTTAAAGGATTTTTTATATCGCGGCGGGCTGGATCTAGTAACTTTCGATAATTCGTTCATTTTTGCATTAATTTATTGTGATATTCGGGAGATGGCTATATTTTCTCAATTCGCAAACGAATCGCAAACGATTGAGACCGTTTTCAAAAAAATCGCAAACCTTTTAATGAATTTTGTATACCGAGGTGGCTGGATCTAGTAACTTTCGATAATTCGTTTATTTTCGCATATTTATTGTGATATTCGGGAAATTGCTATATTTTCTCAATTCGCAAACGAATCGCAAACGATTGAGACCGTTTGCAAAAAAATCGCAAACCTTTTAAAGGATTTTGTATATCGAGGTGGGCTGGATCTAGTAACTTTCGATAATTCGTTTATTTTCGCATTATTTATTATGATATTCGGGAAATTGCTATATTTTCTCAATTCGCAAACGAATCGCAAACGATTGAGACCGATTGTAAAAAAATCGCAAACCTTTTAATGAATTTTGTATATAAGGGACATATAGGATAATTTATTTTTTTTTATTTTTCAAGTTATCGGAAAAAGCACTTTTAATTCATAATTCGCAAACGAATCGCAAACGATCAAGCCTAATTTGGGCGAAATTGGTCGATTGGTTGCCGAGTAATTGCGTTTTCAAAAATGCTAACGTGAAGTTAGCCGGCCATTTCGTTTTTTGCAAATAACTCAAAAACGACGAATTCGCAAACGAAAAATCGGTAATCGCAATCATTCGCAAACGAATCGCAAACGATTCGCGCTATTTTCGATCGATTTCGTTACAATGGCCGGTCAACTTCACGGAGGTGTGAACTTGCGGTATCCCTGCTGGCGCCTCGAGAGGCGGAGTTTCGCGTGATGCGGCGGAAAGCGGTGGGAGAAGAAACGCGCCTTGAGTGGGATCGGAAATGTTGGTCAGTTTGGCCGCGCTGCTAATCTCGCGATCGGGAACCTGTAAAAACTTAAAGATCTCGGAACTTGGCACGCGGACGCCTTTTCCCAAGCGACTCTGCGTGAACACCTAAGTCGTCGACACGACTTAGTTTATTCATAACATACTATTCGCGTCCATCACGCTTGTCAAAGAAAACCTCTGCTCTCGGCAAAATATGGAGCTAATTAAAATTCTGCATACCTAAACCACTTATTCTTTTCACTTGGGGTATCGGTCCCCTTCACGTGTACTCCCAAATCCGAATTATCCTGATTTAATAAACACTTGACGTTACGATCCCAAATCCGTAACACTTGCATTCATTCAGTGCAGGCAGACATGTACGCAAACGTACGGTGCTCGGGATCTGACCTCGGAATATCAGCCAGTACTGGCTGATGGAGGTTGCCATCATTTCCGCGAATATTACCTGCGGTACTATATACCTCAAAAACTGTCGAAAATCATGACCTAGTCGTTCGTACTATTTTCGAACCGCGGATGCTAAAAATTGAGGACCAAAAACTTCACGACTGTACGCATGTGCAGCATTAATAAATGCAATGCAATTGCACAATACACTTCTTAAATCGCTAGCCATTTTTTCTTTCAACCAAAAGAAATCACTACGATGTTACCACAAGGAGAGCAAAAATAAATCTGACAAGCTCGGAGATGACAAAATCTTATGCTTTGTTAAATTCGTATTATTTTAGTTTACCATAAATTACATAACAGTCTGGTTTAATATGAAGTACTTACAAATAGGCCATTTAACCCTTTGCGGCATAGTGGGATGCTCAGCATCCCACCTATTTTCTCTCAGTTTTTAATTAATTATTCGGCTGTTTTCATCTAAGCAATCGGGTTTTTGAGTTAATTATGTTAATAAGATGTATATAATCATAAAAAAAGTTACATATTATCAATTATCGTTAATTTTTAATTATTATAAATAAATAACCACGGAAAAATATCAATAATTTCAGAAAAAATTCATTTTTGATTGAACAATTATATATATTTGCATGAAACTATAGCATTTTATGTTTTTTGGGTCGCTGATTTCGAATCTGACGTCAGATTTGTAAAAATCAAAATGGCGGATCCAAGATGGCGGACCGAAATATGAAAAGTTGCTCGATCTAAACGAAATTTGTTACTCGGGGGTTTTCGGGATCGCTGATTACGAATCTGAAAGTCAGATTTTGAAAATTCAAAATGGCGGATCCAAGATGGCTGACCAAAATTTGTTTTAATTTCATCCACATTTAATTGTTGAAATCTGACACTGGATTTGTCATCGGTGATCGAGAAAACGTACCAATTTTCAAGAAAATCCAACACTCGATTTTTACGTTCGTTCGCCATCCTAGATCCGCCAATTTGAATTTTGCAAATCTGAAGTCAGATTCGAAATCAGCGACCCCGAAAACCCCCAAGTAACAAATTTCGCTGAGATCGAGCCACTTTTTATATTTCGGTCCGCCATTTTGAATTTTCAAAATCTGACTTCAGATTCGAAATCAGCGACCCCGAAAACCCCCGAGTAACAATTTTCAGCTGTTTTCCGTGTAAAGAAAAATGTATGCCGCAAAGGGTTAAGAAATATTCGTTTTTCTGCTGTAAACAAAAGAAGCTAATCATCGATTATTTTATCCTTGTGAACTTGAGTAACGCAAAAAGACTACGAAATCGAAGTGCTGTTTCAGTTAGGGACTTAAATTTAGCAGTTAACATTCAAAATAAATATTTAATTTTCACTCTGAATGGATTTATTGTTGATTGTTCAAAATTTAATATAAAGTGCATTACTTTTTTTTATAAGAACGTAATTAATACGGGATGAAAGGTTCTCACGGGACATAGTGTGTGATAAATTTTCTTGTACCATGTACAATGGACATATTCATACATACCTTTAAATTTATTACTGCATTTATAAACATTCATTTGATATGTAAGAGCTACACAATGATGTCTTAACCGAAATTCATTCTTTTTTTTCATAAATTTAAAACACAACTCACGAATGTTAATATAAAATACTGAAGTGTTTTTCTGCCGTAAAGAAAAGAATCATTCATCGATGATTTTATCAATGCTTACTTGAGTAATATAATTAAACTATGAATATGACGCGCTGTCAACAAGTAGACTGAAATTTACCAGTTAACTTTCAAAATAAATATGATGTAAAGGAAGAAACACGACTGAGTCCTGTCTACGCAGCACTGGTTACTGCGTGGCCGGTTCGCAAATACATTCTATTTCAACTCGCTATAACTCAGTCAATTTTGAAAATTTTGAAACGAATAAAAAATAAAATTGTTCATTATAGTTTTCCAGATCTAGTGCGCTAAGAAAAAGTGATATATCTTAATAAATAAATAAGTTATTAATTTTTTAATGCAGAACTGCGAAATTTGTGTTTTTATACGTTCAGGCGCTTCGTTTATCGAGCGAATTTCAGCATCCGAAAACTTTCAGCGAGAAAGTTGTTCATTAAGGTATGAACCAATTTTGTAGAAAGTTTCATCTCGATTGCATTAATAGTTTAAATGTAATGAATGTTTAATGTTGGTCGTGGCCTTGCGCGCATCGCCGTGGCACACATGACGCGCAGGCCGTCGGCCGCTACCTATTTTAAACATTCATTAATTTTAAAACTATTAATGAAATTGAGATGAAACTTTCCAAAAAATTTGTTCATACCTTAATGAACAACTTTCTCGCTGAAAGTTTTCGGATGCTTGAAATTCGCTCGATAAACGAAGCGCCTGAATCTATAAAAACACAAATTTCGCAGTTCTGCATTAAAAAATTAATAACTTTTTGATTTATTAAGATATATAATTTTTTCTATCTGCACTAGATCTGGGAAACTGTAATGAACAATTTCATTTTTTATTCGTTTCAAAATTCTCAAAATTGACCGAGTTATAGCGAGTTGAAATAAAAAGTATTTGCGAACCGGCTACGCAGTAACCAGTGCTGCGTAGACAGGACTCGATCGTGTTTCTTTCTTTCCGTGTATGACTTTTACAGGATTACTACTCGATGGAAGATTCCCTCTTGATACCGAATAGTTTATAATAAATTTTTATCGCTTTTGCAAGAAAGCGTTGCACTTATTGTATGACAGATTCTTTTTTTCTTACGTTATATCACATAATTTATGCTAAACTTTCAAACAGAAGAGGTAATATTTTTTCGCACAATATAAACAATTGCCCTATGAATACGGTTTTTTCAATTTGTTATCTCACACTTACAACGTTTATCTCAAATAAATAAAACCCGTTTTATGTGTTAACGGTAAATTATTTTATCGGTGTTATTTTCAATAAACTTTTAGATAACATTTTTTATTTACTTCCCCCTCTTCCCTCTCTTCATTACTTTGATTCAATCTAGACGCATAGAGACTCATTTCTGATCAGATATTTTTCATTCGTACTGCTACATTACTGCCGCAAAGACCTAAAGAGAAACAAAAAGTCGTTCAGTGAAATAAGTGGGAAAATAATAGAAATGGAAAACTTCGTCGATATTCCGGAAGATCTTCTTCAAGACTCTTAATAATTACGGATGATTTTCTAACGAACAAGTTGCAAGAGTTATCAACAATTCTGTGTGCAGTGATAAAAGAAAAAATCTTTATCGAAAAGAGAGCGAATGGCTCCTGCATCGTCCGCTGCCATGTCCGAATTTCCTCAAACCACGGAATTGCTCTTTGGTGCTATGTATCCACTAAATACGTTCGCTGGAAAAGCGATATACGTCCTAGCGGCGCACCATAAAGGAAACTTCGCTCCATTTAGTGAAATTCTTAAACAGTCAGAATTCTAACAATGTAATTGTATTTACAAAGTTATTAGTTTGTTATTACAAAGGTTTTGTAATTGGCCCTAGCAGTTGGCAAAAATTTGCAGATAACGCGGAAAGTATTGGAGATTATTTTTTCGAAAGTGCCTTTTCAAAATCAACGTTAAGAGATGAAAAGAAAGAGTTCGGTGAAATTAAAGTTACGTTTACCACCTGCTATAATAAAAAAGCAGTTATCTTTGATAAGATTATCCGGGTGATGGTGATAAGATATCCATGATGATGCTGAAGAAATATAAATCTGATTTGACCGCCGAAACGTATGCCAGTGTACAGAAAAATAAGGATGACGAAGTGACACTTGGAAAACAACTTTTCACACCATCGATAGTCATACAACAATCAACGTTTGATATTTAAAAAATTGTCATTCCTTGTGTCAATGAACATTTAATACATTTGAGTGACATTTATGACGATGTAAATAAGTGTAAAAATGTTGTGGTCGACGAAATTCGTCAATATTTGTTCGCGATGAAGTTCCAAAATCTTCCGTCTTATTTACGAATTCGAAACATTATATATGAAATTAGAGACAATTTAAGTGGAAATATCAAAACTAGACTCTACGAATCATTTTCTATCTATTTGAATATTGTTATAAACGAATTAATTGCTTTTTATATGGATATTTTGATATGTCAAACAAAACTAAATTTTACTTAAAAAACAAAAAAAAAACATGTCATTTTCTAATAATTTACAATACGTTATTTTTCAGAATTTATATTTTCACGTGTCTGATTTATTTTATTCCTTAATCCTTTCCCGATTTATCGAGAATTTAAAAAAATATCCATATTTAATTTCATCGCAGAAGTGTTCGAGGTACAAGTGATTTCGATTAGACGTTTGAATGTTTACGACGCTCTCGAGTTAGTCCAAACAAATTTATAGCATATATATCCCATGTATATTCATATATAGCTAAATCTGATTATTTATATTTATATCAAGTCAAAATTCGTATACGAGCATACATAAACATATCTGGATTATATAAGAATCATATATGATGATGGTTGCGAGCTGGGAAAATGTCCGAGAATTTAAATTCTTCTATGGATACACGTTGGAAGCATCCGTGGACGTGTCTAGTTTGTGGACCAACGGGTTGTGGTAAAACGGTTTTTGTAAAAAGATTTTTAAAAAACTTGACATCTTTAGTGGATGTCTCTTTTGATCCTGTCATTTTTTATTACGTCGAATGGCAAGATGAATATCGAAATAAAATGACTGTAGACGGAACACAGCCAGCTTTACATCGTATAATCGAGTTTCGCAAAGGTTTGCCGAATCCCGAAGATTACTCGAAAGATAGCGACTGTCAAAAATTGATTATAATCGACGATCTTATGCGAGAATTGTCTAACAACACAATAATGGACCTCTTTACGAAAGGAAGCCATCACAAAAATATTAATGTAATTTTCATAACACAGAATATTATTCATCAGGGTCGCGGACAGAGAGATATTTCTTGAAATACTAACTACATCGTTTTGTTCCTCGAAATCCTCGAGATCGCGCGCAATTTCAGCATCTCGCAGGTAAGGTATACCAGTAGAATAGGTTGCCTTCTGGTCAGGCACCCCCCTCCCCCTCCCCCTGGCGCCAGACATTGAGGTAGGCCATGGTTTGTTATGAGGTCATTGACCCCGTCTGTTCGCCGTCTGTACCTGGCAAGGTTTGATCTTGAGGTAGGTCATGGTCTTTCCTCCCCCTCCCCCCTGACGGCAGCCCTTGAGGTAGGTTATGGTTTATTATGAGGTCATTGACCTCTTAAGTTCGTCGACTGTTCCTGGCAAGGTCCGACCTTGAGGTAGGTCATGGTCTTCTGGCCAGACACCCCCTGAGAGATAATTGACCACGTCTGCAGACTCAGTAAGTTCGTTCTTGGTGAACTTCGTGTTTTGTTTTCGTGACCTTGACCTAGGTCATTGTTTTTATTTTACCTACCTTCTCTTCCTGTAGCTATATATCCCCGTGCCCCTAGATTTGAAGACCGTGAGATACGTTATGGTTTTGATGTTTCAAGAAATGGATTTATCCTATTTACACGAGTGCAACGGGATTCTCTCTCTCTCTCTCTCTCTCTCTCTCTCTCTCTCTCTCTCTCTCTCTCTCTCTCTCTCTCTCTCTCTCTCTCTCTCTCTCTCTCTCTCTCTCTCTCTCTCTCTCTCTCTCTCTCTCTCTCTCTCTCTCTCTCTCTCTCTCTCTCTCTCTCTCTCTCTCTCTCTCTCTCTCTCTCTCTCTCTCTCTCTCTCTCTCTCTCTCTCTCTCTCTCTCTCTCTCTCTCTCTTCTCTCTCTCTCTCTCTCTCTCTCTCTCTCTCTCTCTCTCTCTCTCTCTCTCTCTCTCTCTCTCTCTCTCTGATGATGAGTGAAACGATATATAACATCAACCGCGATATTGAGGAACTAGTAAAATGGGCTCAAGATTACAAGCTTAATTTAAACACTCGCAAAACCCAGGCCATCATCCTGGGGTCGTCCCAAAATCTTGCAAACATCAAAAATCTTGCTATTCCTCAAATCATAGTTGGATCGGATGTGATATCTTATTCACATGAAGTAAAAAATCTGGGTGTTATAATTACGTCAGACCTAACATGGAATAGACATGTAAACTCAATCTCATCTAAAGTGCATAATGTTCTGCACAGGTTAAAATTTCGCGGTTCCTTTCTTCCATCGCACACTAAACTCGCCCTTGTTAATGCTCTAGTCATTCCACATCTTGATTATGCATCTTTAGTTATTGCTGACTCATCTGCGTATCTCAATACCAAATTGCAGCGTTTGCAAAATGCAGCCCTGAGATACGTCTATCGTCTACGACGCGATGATAGACTTGAGCCCTATCGAAAGAAAGCAAACTGGCTATCCATTGCATCTAGGCGTCAGTACTTTCTTGGCTGTCTTACCCATCAAATCATAACTAAGTCCCAACCTACTTACCTTGCTGATAAATTTATTCCCATAGACCATTCCATTCGCCGATCTTCTCGCCTACAATCATCAAGCTTCATGCTTCCGACTCCTCGTACTAACATTTATGCTCGCTCATTTTGGATCACAGCTCTACAATTCTGGAATACTTTACCCCATCATCTTCAAACACTTACATCCCCCGCATCATTTCGCACATATCTTTTTACTCATCTGTTTAGGGCAGACTGATGTAGGGTTATACATCCTTGATTTTGGTGAAATTAAATAAAAATTGCTACATACACGCTAATGTATTCGTTCTAAGTCGATCTATATCTCTTCTTTTTTAGGCTAAGTGTAGTTTTAAGACCGCATTTTTCTTGTTCTTTTTCAATGTAATGTACGAAAAATAGATATTTGCGTTTACCGCCACTTTGTAGAGAGAAATAAGTAAAATTGTATTTCATATATCCTGACCGACCATTGTAACGGCAGGATATTGCATATATATGTCCACGGCCCATACTGGCCAGGACATTAATAAATTGGATTTCAATCAATCAATCTCTCTCTCTCTCTCTCTCTCCCTCTCTCTCTCTCTCTCTCTCTCTCTCTCTCTCTCACTCTCTCTCTCTCTCTCCCTCTCTCTCTCTCTCTCTCTCTCTCTCTCTCTCTCTCTCCTCTCTCTCTCTCTCTCTCTCTCTCTCTCTCTCTCTATCTCTCTCTCTCTCTCTCTCTCTCTCTCTCTCTCTCTCTCTCTCTCTCTCTCTCTCTCAGTGTTTATTTACGTCAACGTCCCTCCATACCTACCGAATGATCGAAACAATGGCGTCATTGATATTGCCCACAATGAAAACATTTCGTTGCGAACTTGAACCAGCGGTCGAAAATCTCTACCCCGTTCGAAATAAAAGAACCATAACGAAAATGGAATGCGAGGTCTTCTCGGAACGAATAAAATAAAAACTCACATTTAATCAACTCATGTTTATTTTAAAAATAGTGTTACAATTTTTATGTTTTCGTAATTCAATTCTTATAAGGATCAGGAGTTATAAGGGTTGATTCTCGGTAGCTGAGAATCGTTTCTGGGATCTTCCGCATAAAGGGGACCGACACCCCAAGGGACGAAATACCGGCGAATTTAGTAATAACAACTTTCTTTTATTTAAAGCAATGCCAACTACAGGCCGTACAGATCGTCCGGGTATATAGGAACTAAGCCCTGTATTGATTCGCGGATTAACGTGTCGTGAAGTTTCTAAGTTCCGTGCGCGCGACTCTGACGGAGATCTTTTACGACGCGACTCTAACGGAGATCTTCTCGGTTTCGTTCACGGTGCGACTCTGCACCGAGATCTTCACTCGATCATTAACGGGGCGACTCAGCACCGAGATCTTCTCTGGATCGTACACGGCGCGACTCTGCACCGAGATCTTCACGGCGTCATTCGCGGAGCGACTCTGACTGGCCAATGCAATTGTCCGTTACAAGTCAGGTCGGTTTTGCGCATAATTCGGTAGCGAGGGTGTTTACGAGACACCATCAACCATGGTGTCCGATAAGACTCGTCTTCCGCGAATCGCCGCTTTCGTATCAGATATCCATGCTTTAGTGATTCGGTGATTCACGGAACGGGCTCGAATATCTGCACGTGCAGGTTCTGATGAGTCAATTGTTCGTTAATTCGGCCTCCTAATCTATAGCCGATGTCTTCAAATGTCACTCGATTATCGACTATAAAGGTGATTGTCGCCACGGTATGCCTTTGCATGTCTCGATTTACTATAACAATTCGGCTAACAATAGGACACCCGAATCTCTAACTTCCAACGGTTTTCTGTACGTGTGGCCCGAACGGATGGATGACGTCGCTGTGGACATCTCAGGTGTCCGCTTTATTATTTATTAACAGGCGAATATTCCTGACTCCGTACGCTGCTACACGTGTAGCCTAGCGTCCGTAACACGCCCGGGGTTGAATAAAATTGACGATCCACCGTCAATCAACGCTCGTACAAAAAAAATCAATACGCAACTTATATTATACGCGTGACCTTCAGTTGGCTATTGTTAGTAGAAAAAATGTTACATTATTGTCTTATTGGGTCATCTTATCCATTTCAAAGTATCTTAATCTATAGTTAGTGATACATTTTTCTTATATATATTTATATGCGCTTAGGCGTTCGTATTGAATTACTTATAAAATGACATGTTATGACGCATCCCGTGGTGTGCATACATAAAAAAACAGCCCGCTGTAACGTGGTCTGTGTTCGGAAGTCTATTTATATCTTATACACACTTGACACTACACATCACTAACACTGCCCATTATGCTATTGCGTATTATGTTGTCTATGGCATTGTAAAAATGCACTTCTGAGTTTTGTTACTCCATGAAGATTTGACCATTGACACCTCCATAAAACAACCAAACATTGTTGTGAATACTTCTATGTATCATAATTGAAACACATTTATGTGAATGATAATTGAAATACTTATTGAAACATTTATTGAAATACTTATATGTATTATAATCGAGAATACTTATTGAATTACTTATTCAAACACTTATGTGTATTATAATTGAAATGGTTATTGAAACGCTTATCTGTATTAAGTTGAAAAACTTGGTGAAATACTTGTATATATGATTGAAATTTTCATACGGTATATGGCTGGTCTCTGCTTCTCGTCGCACAAAATTTTTTTTTTATTTGAATATTATCTCTAAAGGTTAAGTTTTTTTTTTAAAAAACAAAAAATCTTATATACGCAGAACTTCTGTATCATCTTGTTCACGTATGCTTAATATAATCATGTCGTAACGACCGTTATAACCGGATATAAGAATAAAAAATAAGTTTTTTTTTTTTTTTTGTACAACTAATGGCACATATAGACGTTCACTTTGTTGAGGCGGAATTGGATTATCTGCGTTTCGCAGCAAATCTCTATATCCTGGGTTAGTAGGTGGCGGAATCTCCGTTTCGTCTTTCCTTAATTCCTTCTCTCTGTCGGTTTTCCCTTTGGCGATGTGAAGCAGCAAGTTCGTAAATGAATCCCAAACAGCTGCGACGAGAAGCAGAGACCAGCCATATACCGTATGTAAGGCGTAACCATGTACGACTGTGTCAATGGCCAATTTGAAGAACCGAAATAGTAATAAAAGCATTAACAATACTGCACTGATGTTGCCAAATTTGACGAATTTGTCCCAATATATACTCCATGTTTTTTCAGAGATTGTTTTAATTGAATTTGCATCCAATAAATGACTTAACAAAATTCCTGTCCCTATCATTCCTTTCCCAGTTATGTCTCGAGCGACCGCATTTAAAATTGCTGCTCTTTCCGTAGGGAACATGATTTCTTAATTCTCCTAATGTTTTTTCGGAATATATTCCGGTAGCTCCTAAGTTCTCTAAATTTGTGTATACCCAAGAGACTCGTGTGTTGTGTTTCGACATTGTCGGTGTAATGGTTTCGACGTAGTGTGGTGTTACTTTGTACCAGACGCCGTTTAGTCCGTACATTATTGGTGCTGCCAGGTTGCATCGTACTTGTACTCCTGTTCCGACCAAAATATGTGTACGTGGCCGTAAAAACAGACTTTGATTTACTCTGGTGACAGGAATGTCAGTGTAGCATTCCGTAGTCTGTCGAATTATTACCTCTACGGGTATGCGTTTAATAATATGAATAGCTTCACCGGCCGCCAAAGCCATGTAGCCCGGACTTTTTATTACGTTGTAGGCGAATTCGTCTGGATTTTCAGCGGCGATAGATAATCCGTTCTTCAGTACTTGTTGTTCTAAATTGCAACGTTGGACCAATAAGTCGTAATATAAGGATTTTAACTCATTGCGTATATATTTTTCGACGTAGACAAATTTGCTATTTACGTATGCAGAAATATCGACATTTTCCACTTTTATTTTCTCTACCGTTGTTATAATGGGTCGCCTTTCTGAAAATGGTGCTATGAATAATTTTGGGTGTTCTGTCTGGAGTATTGTATATCTACATAGTTTTCGTTCATTCTTGATGGTCAACGCGAAGGGTGATATCCTGCGTTTCTACTGTTATAATTATTGGTGCGTTTTTGTTATTAGCTTCCTCCATTCGTGACGCTATTCCTTCATATAGTACGTCGTATTTGTTAAAATCGCATGTGTCTTTTTCTAATAAATCCCAATAGGAATAACCTCGTTCTAAATCAAAACAAATTCTTTCATTTGCGGGGCATGGGGTGCCAGTCTTTAAGTGTGCATGTCCTGTTTTTGTATTTATCGTTAGTTTGTCCGTATTTAATATTATTTCTACTACTGCCTGTACCATGACATTATTCCAAGAACCATATGGATCGGAATATTGTGCGCCGCGCCGTTGCAAGTTCCATCGCTTGTAAGTGAACCTGCTAGCATTATACTTCTGATGTTTATTTCTCTGATGTTTATTTCTCCTGTCGATAGTTGTATTTTCGTCTTCTTACAATTCGATCTTGTCCAAATCTTTGATTCGGTTCTTATTGTTCTTTCTAAGATGATGCGTCGGCTAACCATTACTGTGACAGGGCCTCTTACTCCTAGTGGGTTCATAGTGGACTGAGTTGGCGTCCAGAACCGTCCGGTGTGTAATATTTATGTGATTTGCCTAGTTGATCGTTTTTATTCTCAAGTGTTCTTTTTGTTATTGTATCAGATAAATTTGGTTTATTTTGCTGAGGAGGACGTACCTGCCATTCAAAATGCGGTTGCACTTTCGCGAGCCCAGAAAGTTGCGGAAATGGTCTTGCTTGCAGTCCCCTCAGGTGGATTTCGCTCGGATCGTTGGGTAGATGGTGCTTTTCAAGTGAGTCTTTTTGACACGTTATAAAAAAGTCAAATTATTACTATATATATATATATGGGTCATTCCACGTCAGTACATCAGTGACACCGAAACAGACTCCGAAAGTAGATCCCCAGGGGGATGTACCAGCGTATCACCGTTAGACGCTAGCAACGGAATTTGACGTACTGGAATTAACTGAGGTAAGGGCACCTGAAGAACAGCCGCCTCATGGATTCAGGTTGTAAACAAGATAGATAATACGGCTCAGAAACATAATACTCCTCATACTAAACAAAAAAATATATATATATATGGATCATTCCAAGTCAAATTTACAATCAAAATTTAAATTTTTTTGTAATATTTTTTTTCATAATCTAGGCGAAAAAATAAAAGATACGTGTTTTTTAATTTTAAAATGATATTTAACATTTTCGAGTTATGATTTTTTGAAAATTAAGATCTAATAAAAACATGCAATTTTCAACTCTCTGTAACTCGAAACCATTTCAACATACGAAAAAATTTTCTAGGGATGAAAGTTTCGTTTTTACATCAGCTTTACGATGAAATCGGAAAAAAAAAATTTTATTTTTTTAACACATAATTTTCACAAATGTTATAAACAATTGCAATTTTTTAAAAGAGCGACATGATTTTTTTTAACTTTTTTATTTTAAATATATTCCTTTAAATGTGTAATATCCTGTAAAAATTTCAAAATGGACCGTTCCGTTCCTGTTGAGTAATTCATTTTTGTTTACCGGCATCCATGCTCGCCACGTCGCGGCCCGTTCCGAGCGCGCATGTACACCTACGGTTATGCGCGCTTCGTAGTAATAAAACTATATAGTAAAACAAAATAAAATATTATCATTGTATAATCTCACACATAAATTTATTAAACGTCGCAAACATTTATAATATTTTAAATAAACTGAACAAACATTTCTTTACAAGAATTTGATTAACATTTACTTAAGATGATCAGATGGCAATAACAATGTTACGCGCTTTAACATCTCACTTCGCCTTTCGTTTCAGTCCTCGTTTGGTTTTCGTTTTCGATAAAGTGATGATGGCAAAATTTTCGCATAGAGAATATGTCTTTACTTTAAGTTCTAAATTCTCTAGTGGTTCAATGTAGTGAATTTTATGTGTGCCTGCGATTGATGTACACTTTTCAAAACGCTCTTGCAAGAATTTTGCTGCAGCGTCGTAATCTTTCTCATCTTTGTACATATAAGACATGTTTGATTCAGATGAGTTACTCTTAGCCCATTCTTATAACTGTAGTGGCGTACTTATTTGGTTTTCGGTCATTTGCAGACTTGCTATACGTGCCAATCTTTTCAGAGCTCGGCCTGCTCCATCACAAGGACCCTTTCCGTGGGCCGTAGGCTGAAAATGCCACACGGCCGCGACGAGCATGGATGCCGATAAACAAAAATTAATTACTCAACAGGAACTGAACGGTCCATTTTGAAATTTTTCCAGGATATTCTACACACTTAAAGGAATATATTTAAAATAAAAAAGTTAAAAAAAATCATGTCGCTCTTTTAAAAAATTGCAATTGTTTATAAAATTTGCAAAAATTATGTGTTAAAAAAAAATAATTTTTTTTGTTCCTATTTCATCGTAAAGCTGACGTAAAAACGAAACTTTCATGTCCAGAAAATTTTTTCGTACGTTGAAATGGTTTCGAGTTACAGAGAGTTGAAAATTGCATGTTTTTATTAGATCTTAATTTTCAAAAAATCATAACTCGAAAATGTTGAATATCATTTTGAAATTAAAAAACACGTATCTTTTATTTTTTCGCCTAGATTATGAAAAAAAATATTACAAAAAAATTTAAATTTTGATTGTGAATTTGACGTGGAATGACTTATTAGTATGAGGAGTGTTATGTTTCTGAGCCGCATTATCTATCTTGTTTACAACCTAAATCCAATGAGGCGATGCAGGAAGAACAAAAATCGTGATAAGCTGAACATTTTTCTCGATTAAAAAAGAAAATCCTGCGAAAAGACAACAACGAGAATTTACGTACCCATCCATCAGCCACGGGTGTCCGGACTGCGAACCATGGGGAATCACGCGTAACATGTCCCTCGCACACGACGGTCCATTCGCTCCTCATGTTCGATGACATCTCTACTGTATGAAGATTCAAGTCAAACTATGGCCCGCAATGGAGCAACCGACACGAAGAAAACCTCCTCCTCAAGAAGGAAATCTCATCGGACACATGACTATAAACAAACTTATATGATGCTTGGGTACTTGAGAGCTTTAAGTTTGTTTATAGTCATGTGTCGGACCACAGGAAGTGTCTTCTTGCCACTTAATCTTTATCTGTTCTCGATTTGTATACATTACTCGGAATTGGTTTTTACTATCATCAGTGCTTCAGAAGAAAGAAAAAAAAAGAAGGGGAGATTTTCTTCTTGAGGAGGAGGTTTTCTTCGTGTCGGTTGCTCCATTGCGGGCCATAGTTTGACTTGAATCTTCATACAGTAGAGATGTCATCGAACATGAGGAGCGAATGGACCGTCGTGTGCGAGGGACATGTTACGCGTGATTCCCCATGGTTCGCAGTCCGGACACCCGTGGCTGATGGATGGGTACGTAAATTCTCGTTGTTGTCTTTTCGCAGGATTTTCTTCTTTAATCAAGAAAAATGTTCAGCTTATCACGATTTTTGTTCTTCCTGTATCGTGGAGACCGGGGGCCGAGGAGGAGCGTCGCTTACGACGGGATCCCGAGACCGTGGCTACCCAGCTCGTGTTTGTCTCTGATTTGGACGACGTCTCCGTTACTCGGGAGGACATAGGATCCTTTCCTTCGACTATGGTGAGTTCTTTTGTCTCTCTCCCTTTTTCCTTGGGCTTTTTTTTATTTATTATTGCTGTTTTAATTGTTAATTTTGAATATTTTAGGTGGGCATCGTTCGTTTTAGGCACCTTGGAGTGCCCGAGGAAGCGCGGCGAGCGAGGGCATATCGAACCGTCGTGAATTCAAGCGGGATATCATCCTCTCGGAGTTCTCCGCGGGAGGGTGTGTCGGCGACACCCTTACCTCGCTGCCCTTATGTGCCGCCTTCGTCTCCCCGTCCATGTTTAGAAGCGACGCGGACGGTTGTTCCGCTGGCAACTAGCGGTGACGAGGATGGCGAATGTGGAAGGTTCGCGAGTGATTCTGAGTGCCTACCTAATCATCGGCGTTCCACTGCGTGTGGGTTCCTTCCGAGTGTGTCGTGGAGAATGGAGTGAGAGGAAGTGTTCTCTTTAATTAAAAAAAAATAAAAAATGTTCAGTGATATTTAACAAGTATTTTCTATTTGTTTTTCGTCGTTTATGATTCTTCCCGTGTGTGTTTTCCTTGTCTTTATCTTGTTATCTTTATCTTAACTTGCTGGTTTTTTTTTGTTACCCTTTCACCGGGTATCTACCGTCTGTGAAGGAGGTGCGTTCCGGGGAGCGTTGGTGCCCTTCCGGCGTCGTGGTGTTGTTTCAGTGCTTGTATTATGCTGTTCTGAAATCGCCAGCTAATATCTGGTCCACCGATTCTATGATTACACAACGGTGGAATGATGGTAAGTTCTAAAGATGCGTAAAAATGTAGTGCACCCTGTTATCAGGCTTTCATTTTTCCTATGTGCGCGTATGTGTCTCCTTTACGTGTGGGTTAGCCAATTGTCGAATTTTTTGTTCATTAACAATTTCTATGTCCATATATATTCGGGCGCGTATAGCTCAAATCTTTCTCTCTTCGTTCGATTTTCTCTTCGACAAGATCGGCGATGTGTGGATGTCCCCACTTCTCGGTCGTTGGGTACTTCTCATTCGGGGGGGCCGATTCTAAGATGGCGACAACTGACGACTAGTCCTCGGGACTGCTCTCCCGTCCTTCGTCACGCGTCGAGGTTCATTTGCGAGATTTAGAGTAGGGAAGGGGTAGAGGCAGTGAGTATACTTGCAAGTCGTACTCTCTTTCTCCCTTTTACTGTTCTCTTTGTGCGTGCTGTGTTCCTTATTAACACTTGTTCGCTAATGTATTCTTATTATTTTAAGGCTAAAATATGTCTATCGTTTTGATATATATTTTTCTATATCTTATATTAATTTTCTATAAACAAATATCCATTAACTTTTTATTTATATTTTTGTTGTATCATTATCGTATATATCTTTTTTCTACATCTTATTTTAATTTCCTATAAACAAATATCCATCAACGGGTCATGGTTCTTTTTTACTTTATCAATGTGTACTATTTTGTTTTTTCGTGCATTGATGCATAATTTTATATTTCGTGAGCCACATATTTCGATAATTTCATAGGGGCCAGTGTATTCGTCGTCAACCTTACCCTTCCGAGGTTCTTTTAATAATAATACCATTTCACCTTTGCGAAAATGGCAAATATTTAATTTTCGATCATAATATTTTTTCGACCGATGTTTCATTTGTGAGAGATTCATCGCGGCTAACGTCCGTGCTTCCGTGATTCTCTCGGTCAATGCTGCCAAATAATCGTCGTATGTAATGAGCTTCTCGCGGGTGGCGTGTGCACTTGGCAATCGTGCGTTTGTCTCTTATACAAGCTCGTGTGGCGAGTAGTTTGTCCCTTCATGAACACTCGTATTGTATGAAAACATGGCGAATTGAAGCCAAATGTCCCAATCGCTACGTTTCTCGACAAAATTCTTCAGGTAGTCGACCATCACCTGGTGACTCCTTTCTAGGCTTCCGTTGCTTTGCGGGTGGTAAGCAGATGTTACGAACGTTTTAATTTAAAAAATTTTCGCAAATGCTTTCATGATCTTTGCGATAAAGCAATGACCTTGGTCGGTAAGAATGGATACAGGGGCTCCAAAACTGCAAATAAATTGTTTTGCAAACGCCTTCGCGACTTCTACTGCTGATGCCTCCGCTAGCGGTATTCCAAGGGAGTATTTCGTGAGTATGTCTTGTATGGTTAATACATACTGATTCCCACTGTCAGTGACATCTGTTGGTCCCCATATATCAAGGGCCACTTTGTCAAACGCGTTTCGTGGTGTGTCTGTAATGACCATTGGTAACCGTGTTTTGACGCGTACGAGTTTTTTCCTTTGACATCCGGCACATCTTTTTACGTATTCCGTGAGTAGGTAAGCTATGCGGGTTCCATCACAGCGCAGTCGGTAAATGGTGGTTCTAATCCGTGCTATACCGTCCGAGGGTAATGCAGATTGACGGCGGTCGGTAAATGTTGGTGGTTCTGACCCGTGCTATACCATCAAAGGGTAATGCAGATTGCCTACATTCGGTAAATAGTGGTTCTGAGCCTTGCTATACCACCCAAGGGTAATGCAGATTGCCCTCGGTCGGGAAATGATGGTGGTTGTTCTAACCCATGGTCGGTAAATGATGGTGGTAGTGGTTCTAACCCGTGCTATACCAAATGGTGTGGTTCAGATCTTTACTAACTGTGATATTGGGGGTGTAGGGTTCTTGATTTTACCGTGTGATGTCGCGCGCGTTATTTGCCCACACGTAGAACCAGTATCCTCTACCTTCAGTATGTTAGGGTCAGCTTTCTGCATTACCGACCAAAGACCTATACGAGATTTCGCATTGATCCGCTAGATGGCGCTTTATGTACATGCCTACTATGCTATCATATCGATAAATATTATGTATCTTGTGATCTCTACATTATCGATCAGTGACCTGTACGAGATTTCACTTTGAACCGCTAGATGGCGCTTCATGTACATACCTATATTAACATATTAATAAAAGATATAAATATATGAAGTATATACATGTTCATGCAAATTATAGATAATTATATGTGATATATGTTTATAGGATTGTATAGTTTTGAATGCTATGTAAGTAATAAGCCATGATGATTACAAGTTATTCGTGTACTTAATGCTGCCTTAATACGTACATATACATTAATTTGATGTTAAAGTAAAACTCTTAGATAAAGCTTATTATTTAGAATTTACATCTCCATTTATATGATTATAAATATGATAGATACATGCAATATGTTTTACGTTTGATACGTTTCTTTCTAGAAGTATGAATAAGAAACCGTACATGATCTTATTTATTTCATTTTCGCAATTCTAATACAATTTGAATAAAAGTCATTATTTAAATTTAGTTCAAACCAGATTAATTAAATAAGAAAGCAAAGCGTTTAGAAACGATAAGTTTAACATCTAAATTGTACGTATATAATTGAAGTTAATTAAATTCTTTCAGTTAAGATATCTTTTGCTTAACTATTTGAATGTTGTGCATTATTAAATATCATACATTAATACAGCACTCATGGTTTTCGTAATGTACGCGCGCTATCTTCGAACTCTCGAGTTGCAACCCGACACCATTGAGATTTATCGCGCGGTCCACGGAAGGGCCATCCACGAATTTAAACTGATCTTGTTGCATTCCAGAATTTCTTCCATTTATAAACATATAGACAATAAGTATACCAATCGCATATACCTTCGCTTGGTATAAAAGACTTCGGCAAGTTGGGAGTTTTTCATTAGAGTCTGCGCTCAGTTGCCGAAGAGATTATAGGAGAATACAAATTATTAGTAAGTATACAATAATTAATAATATTCATTATGTATAAATTGTTGTTTAATGCAGTAGTTGGGTATTTTGATGCAGTAGTCTGCGTCGATACTTGAACGCTAGATGCAGTTGTCTGCGTCGCGGTTAAAATTAATTTTTTTAGTATTTTGATGCAGTAGTCTGCGTCGATACTTGAACGCTAGATGCAGTTGTCTGCGTCGCGGTTAAAATTAATTTTTAATATTTTGATGCAGTAGTCTGCGTCGATACTTGAACGCTAGATGCAGTTGTCTGCGTCGCGGTTAAAATTAATTTTTTAGTATTTTGATGCAGTAGTCTGCGTCGATACTTGAACGCTAGATGCAGTTGTCTGCGTCGCGGTTAAAATTAATTATTTAGTATTTTGATGCAGTAGTCTGCGTCGATACTTGAACGCTAGATGCAGTTGTCTGCGTCGTGGTTAAAATTAATTTTTTAGTTTTTTATGCAGTAGTCTGCATCGATACTTGAACGCTAGATGCAGTTGTCTGCGTCGCGATTAAAATGTATTTTTTTTCAATTTTATATATAAGCTTATGTTTTGAATATTTTTCAGAAAACTAATTATTTTTAATAATGTTTCAGGCAATAATGGCAACAACTGCAGACTCGGACTCGAGAAGTACTGACGAGTCCCCACTGAAGCCAGATATTGAGGCAAAAGAGGTGAATATATATTATTATATAGACACACACACGCACGCACGCACGCACGCACGCACACACACACCCGCGTACGTGCTTGCATGATGTATCTAATACATTTGGATATATATTTATTTTTCAGAATGATCTTTAGAGATCGGAAGAAAGGATGTACTACCCAAATCCGTTTATTAGATTACGCAGTCGAAATAAGAAGCGAAAGCGTTCAACAGCGTTTCAAAATGGGAAACTGAACGAAGCCGCTGCCAGGCATCAAGAGGTGACCAACAATACCTTATCATATAATCCTAGTCCTTTTCCGCACTTAATGTATTCACCGCACTATTTTCCTTATGCGCATTCTAGCCATCACCAAACGCCACCTATTCATTTGCATTCTATCGATTTTCAAACATCACCTATTAATTTCCAGTTTAACATTAATTCCCCTGCAACACAATTCCCTGAGTCTACGCTATCTACATCTCATCTCTCACAACGACCATCACAACCAACGCCATCACCCGCGCCACTTACTAAACAACAGAAATCAGAGTCTACTCTACCTACATCCCGTCCCCCACCACAAACATCACAACCAACGCCATCACCCCCACCACTTTATAATCAAAAGAAATCATAGCCTACATCATTCCTCCCATCACCAACATTACCACCATCCCCACCACCTCCAACCCCATCACCTTCACAACTACCACCACTCTCACCACCACAACTACTACCAATGCCTTCACCTCCATCACAACAGCCATTACTTCGAGTGGAGGTGATGCCATAAGGGTTCATAAAGGTCCTGATCGTTCGGAACACACCCATGCGCCAGACGGGGAAGAAGTAAAAGCGATTAAAGTTGTAAATACTTTGAAAAGAGTTGCTACTGAACATCCCGAAGCGCCTCCCGCTCAAGTTCTTCGAACAGGTCTGCGTGGAGTTCCGTCAGGTATATTTTTATATTTACAAAAAAGTTTCTGTTTAATTTTAATTTTTAAATAATTAAAATAATTTATTAAATTTAAATACAGTGGTTTTGGCTCGTATGACTGACCGTCCAAATCTGCGAAAAATCGTAACCCGAGAAAGACTAAAAAATATCCCTTCAAATCCTCGAAGTATAGACGACCTTGGAGAATTACCTAATAATTATAAGCAAACCTTATGTGGCGATAATTTCTTTTTATATGATTCTGACGACGACCTCGAAGAAATTGGAAGAATATTAATATTCGGAACCAAAGAAAATTTGAAATTGCTTTACCGATCTAATGTATGGTATGTTGATGGTACATTTCCATCAGCCCCAACAATATTTTTCCAGTTATTTGCCATTGGCTCAGTGGCTCAAGAGAACAAAAATTTTGCACTTCCCTACGTTTATGGATTGCTTGAAAACAAGGAACAAGCTTCTTATGAGAAAGTGTTTGACGTAATCAAGTTGAAAGCAACGGAATTCGGACTAGAACAAAATTTGCCATCCATCGTAATGTGTGACTTTGAACTAGGCGTAATCAATGCGGCGCAAAGTTACGTGGGAGAAGACCGAGTTAGAGCATGTTTCTTCCACCTATGTCAAAGTGTTTATAGACACATTCAGTCCTAAGGCTTGGCAACTCGTTATGCGGATGAAAATGACAGAAGTATTCGAGTAGGATCTCACATGCTAACTGCATTGGCTTTTGTGCCTGCTGATGAAATCGGCAATCATTTTGATACTTTGCACGAGGAATTACCGGAAGCTTTGTTGCCTATTGCGGATTACATGGAAACAACGTACATTCGTGGCAGGCCGGCCAGAGGAAGGAGGCGAGCTGTTCCCCCGAGATATCCTCCTTCGTTATGGTGTCAATATCAATCGGTACTAATGCGCACATCACGCACGAATAACCTCTCAGAAGGATGGCATAATCGCCTGTAGGTGGTAATGGGGCGTAAACACCCGAGCATGTATGCATTTCTAAGTGAGATTCAGAAAGAGCAAGCTGATACGGAGAGTGTATTACGCCAGCTAGAATTAGGCCAAAAAGTGAAGAAAGGAATAGATGCAAATCGCCAACGAATAGAGGATAGAATATACGCTATAGTGTCCAAATATGAAGAATATTCCGAAAATAATGACGTTTTAACATACTTAAGAAGCCTCTCTC
This sequence comes from Trichopria drosophilae, assembly GCA_030407085.1. NCBI lineage: Eukaryota > Metazoa > Arthropoda > Insecta > Hymenoptera > Diapriidae > Trichopria > Trichopria drosophilae. The sequence continues at coordinate 205,977,818 of CM059583.1, forward strand.
ACAATATTGTGTTTTGAATGTTTTAGAAATTGTAATATTTTTGAAAAATATATTTTAGAACTTTTATTTTTTAGAAATTGAATTTTTTAGAAAAAAAGGATTAGAAAACTTTTTTTAGAAAAAGTGTCCCCCTACCATCAAAAGATTTGTTGCATCCGATACATTCACATCCACCTCCTACGTACCCCTCTTATCCTCAATCTCTTCAATATCCCTCTTGTCGTTCTTCCAAGAAACACCGCGTGGCTCATAATCCTTCAGATAAGCACATTTTCCCACCTCCACTGAAACGAAATCAAATTAAGCAATATATCTTTCCCCCACCACCATACATTCCTACTCCTATTTTCAAAATTCCTAAACAGTCAACCTGCAAAACATACTCCTATTATCCCACCATTCCCCCTCTTTCCCCTCTACAGATGCCCCACCCCAATCCACCTCCACCATGTCAACAAGAATACATCCCTACCCCAATTTCACGTCCAACCGCTACAACAACAGCTCCTACTTCTACTTCTACATCGTCCCAAAATGATGAAGTATCGTTGGCAATCGAGTCAATATTGAAAGAGATGGGATCGCTTCCCCCACCACTATGCAAAAGTATAGATGAAGAAGAGCATTCTAGCGTAAGAAAAAGGACATCAATCGAGTCGATATTCAAGGAGATGGTATCGCTTCCCCCACCACCAATAACAAGTATTGACGAACAAAATCCCTGTACAAGGAAAAAAACGCGTCCATCGAAATATATGAGAAGAAAAGAAAAATAATAAATTGTATTGTATTATGTTATAAATAAGAAAATAATACAATTTTATAATAAAAGAAATGTTTTCCACTAATGTATGTATTCTTAATTTTTAACAATCTTCTCCGAGAATTCGTTTTTCAACATTTAGTAATAATTTATTTCGCTTCTCTTTTGCTCTCCTACGGTGAAGATCACGACAACGACGATGACAACGATGACGACGATGACGATGACGACGATGGAGACTAAGATGAATTCAGTTCATTCCGCAATGAATTGCTAGACGTCTTTGAAAGATTTATTCACTAATAGTATATTGCATTTCTCATGCTCTTATACAACGATGATGATGATGATTAAAAATGAAGACAAAGGTGAAAACAAATTGTAATATAAGTATGCTTGTCAACGAAACGAATACATACCCAATCAAGTATTCAAAAATTATTATTTCTACTTCTTTATTAAACGTGCATCCACATGTCGTTGAGTAGTGAGTTGTTAGACGGCAGAAGGCAATTGATTATTCCTAATCCGTACATCTTAAGTAAAATTGAAAGACACAGATAATAGAAAAAAAATTTTTGGGTATGGTAAGTATATATATTCTTTATAGCACAATTAATTTACAAAATGCTTTTAAATTATAATGATTTATTAACGTTATCTACTTCATCGACGCCTTCGACATGACTTGCATTCGTTGTTTTTAGCAACCATGCTTTTAATGCTAGAGCATTGTGGACAGCACAAACTGGTATTACACAGGTGCAAAGTGGATGATTCGAACATCCAGTAAATGTCACCCGATCGCGAAGTTTTTCCAATGACGGACAGGACGACTCAACGTTGTATACACTCCGCATGTTTAGAAGTTGCATTAACCATCTTCTTTTTTCCTCTCCTTTAACGTAAATTCTTCGACAGTTTAAAAGTCGGAGTTTTAAACTCTCCAATCTCGTGTAATAAGGAAGTTCGCCCATGTCCATGGAATACCGTGAAAGCATTTTTCCATCCACCTAATCGTTTGTTGATATTTACTGGGTAAAATATGTGATGCGTATGGAGGTTTAAAGTGATAGACGGATGGTGGTATATCTTCTCCAAGCACGAAAATCCCAACTTCTTTATATATAAATTGGTTGGAGCTGTCTTTAAATCCCTGAACATCTACCACGAGGTCTGACATCTCGAAATATATTGACGAAGTAGCTGACAATCGCGGTTTTATAGCAACGAATTTCTCTCACCATGAAGCTTTTTTTTTTTTTTTTTTTTTTTTACGATGTTTTCATTCACTCAAGTAATCAAATTTCTCTCCCCACCAATTTTCAAGAGTTTTGTAGATATATAAGGAGCTGCGAATTCGGCTCCCTCATCATTTTATTCCCGATAGTCAAAATCAGTGATTAATAAAATATAGTACATTTATCATGGCTACTAGTGAGTTATGCAATGAAGCTATAAGGACTGTGCACGAGGCTTTGCAGCTTATGCAAAGTGGCAATGTTAATGATGATGAGTATATTCAGAAATGGGCAGATAAAATTGTTGATAAGTATATTAATATATTTTCAACGGCATTAAGAATGGTAAATTTAAATGTACATGAAAGGCGCAGATACCGAACAACTATTAGCCTATTATATGGCTTACAAAATAAAATTTACCAGTGTTTCAAACACGGTGGGAGCTTACAGAACAGACGAGAAGATATTAACATTATTTGGAACGATGTTCAATCAGCATTTGCTAATAATATAAAATCTGGCGTGATAACGAATTTAAAACATTTAGATTCAACAACATTTTTGCATGACGCACAAAAAATTGTAATTACTCAAATTGAAAATATTCGCATTAAACATGATGCGTTAAAAGTTTACACAATACTAGCAGCTGAGTACACCAAAATTACTGATGAGATTAAAATCAATGATACTAAATATTTTCAAACTAAAAGTGTAGAAGTTTTTCAAACAACTGTTTTAACAGAATGGTACATACATAATGTTCAGAGACCTATTGAACGCGTCATGGAGGAATTTCAAGAACGCGAGTCTGGCTGGGCATTACGTACAGTTTTGAATTTAACTGTTAATATTAATGTATTTAGCCCAATTAAAGGGAGTTCTTACATACCGCTCCCGAAATTTATAAAAGATAAGAATGCGTGTGTAAACGTGAAAAATGATGATAATGAATGCTTTAGATGGGCAATATTATCTATGCTGTACCCAGCTGGTAATCCTAATCGACTGTCAAACTATATAAAATATCGAAATACATTGAATTTTGAAGGTATTGACTTTCCAGTATCGCCAAAACAGATCAGTAAATTCGAAAAGTTAAATGATATATCTGTTAACACATTCATTTTGAAAAAACGTCGTTCTAAATACGATTTATCACCATACCACATCACATCCTGCAAGAGAGATCGACACGCTAATCTCCTACTAATTCAAGATTTTTACGTAGATGAAGATGATGACAATAATAATAATGATGATGATGATGATGATGAACTACCAAGAATGCATTACGTGTGGATAAAAAATATGTCTCGACTGGTAACAAGTCAAGTTTCATTATCTAAACGAGCTGTACATGTCTGTGACAGGTGTCTTCACTATTTTTATTCAGTCGACAAACTGGCTGCACATGAAGCAGATTGTGCTCAATTAAATAAATGTAAAATCACACTACCAACGATGAATAACAATGTTCTCAAGTTTAATAATATATCTCATAATTTGGCCGTGCCAATCGTTGTGTATGCTGACTTCGAATGTTTATTGAAGCCTATTGAAGATGGTAAACATGGATATCAGGAGCATGAAGCGTACAGCATTGGATATTATGTTAATTATTATTACAACAAAGAAAAATGTGAATACAAGAGCTATCGAAAATGCGGAGATCAGCAGGAGCTAGAAAGTCCTGCAAATTGGTTTGTAAGACACCTTCAAACACTTGCTAAGGAACTTGAAGCATTTATCAAAATCCAATGTCTATAACTCCTTTAACAGCCGATGATGTAGAGAACTACAACACAGCTATAAATTGTTATATATGTTTAAAACCATTTATCGAAAATGACCCGAAGATACAAGATCATTGTCATTTCAAAGGACGGTGAGTAATACGAACGCATGTTACTTATATTTTTTATATATACATTTTTCAATTGAAATAATGTTCTGATTCTATTTCAGATTTAGAGGAGCTGCTCATCGATCGTGTAATCTTAAACCAAACCAGGATTCACGGAATATTCCTGTAATTTTCCATAATTTGAGTGGTTATGACTCTCATTTATTCATAAAACAAATTGCTTCAAATGATATTATGAAAGGACGAATAAGGCTTATACCACAGACAAAAGAGCGTTATATATCGTTTACGAAATTCATCGATGGAAGTGACATTAGTTTTAAATTCATCGACTCTTTTCGTTTTATGGCTTTTTCCTTAGAAAAATTGGCATCATATCTTAATGATCTTGATATTACTCGAAAAGTATTTGAGAAGGATGATGGCTATACGTCCGATAAAATTGCCCTTCTTACGAGAAAGGGAGTTTTCCCATATGATTACGTATGTTCGTATGACTCCTTAGAAACAACATAGATGCCAAGTAAGGATCAATTCTACAGCACTTTAAGTAAATGTCACATCTCTGAAGATGATTATCAACATGCTACGACTGTATAGAATGAATTTCAAGCGAAAAATCTCGGTGAATATTCCGATCTTTACTTAAAAACCAATGTTCTTCTACTGTCAGATGTCTTTGAGAATTTTCGAAAAACTTGTATGAGAATATATGAATTGGATCGAGCACACTATTACACAACACCTGGTTTGACGTGGGACGCCATGCTTAAATATACTAAAATTGAATTAGAACTTCTTACTGATATTGATATGCTGTTATTCATTGAACGAGGTATTAGAGGTAGTATCAGTCAGTGTTGCAATCGATACGCTAAAGCGAATAATCGCTATATGAGAAAGGAGGATTGCAATGAGAGTGAAGAATCGAAATATCTTTTGTACTATGACGTGAATAACCTCTATGGTTGGGCAATGACTCAATCGTTACCTTATGGAGGATTTGCGTGGGTTGAGAATATTGAAGACTTAAATTTTTACAAAGTTGATGATGATTCATCAATAGGGTATATTCTGTAAGTAGATCTTGAGTACCCTGAGAGTATACATGATGTTCATAAAGATTTGCCGCTTTGTCCTGAACATTTAGCTCCCCCGGGTTCATCACAGAGGAAACTAATGACAACTTTATACAACAAAGAACGCTATATAATTCATTACAGAAGTTTAAAACAAGCTGTGAGTTGTGGAATGTTAATAACAAAGATTCATAGAGTCTTGAAATTTACCCAGAAACCGTGGCTTAAATTGTACATTGATTTAAATAGCAGAAGAAGAGAGCAAGCGAAAAATGAATTTGAGAAAGAAATACCAAAACTCTTCAATAATGCTGTCTACGGTAAAACGATGGAAAATGAACGCAAACGTGTTGATGTTAAGCTAGTCACCAAATGGCATGGACTTTACGGCGCAGAAGCCTTGATTGCTAAACCAAATTTCCACAGTTGCTCCATTTTTGCGGAAGATCTTGTAGCTGTGCAATTATCACGTACAGAGATATGTATAAGAAAACCACTATACATCGGAATGTGTGTTTTGGATATATCAAAAACACTCGTGTATGAATTTCATTATGAATACATGAAGGCGCGTTTTGCAGATAATTGCAAACTACTCTATACCGATACTGACAGTTTTATATATGAAATAAGATGTGGTGATGTGTATGAATCAATGAAACAAGATATTCATAGATTCGATACGTCTGATTATCCAAACAATAATCAATTTAACATGCCACGTGTTAATAGAAAACAGGTTGGACTTATGAAGGATGAGTGTAACGGTAGGATTATGACAGAATTTGTGGGCTTACGCAGCAAAATGTACAGCATAAGAATTGAAAATCTAGATTCTATGAAGAAGGCAAAAGGTGTGAAGGCTGCAGTTGTAAAGACAACAATAACGTTTGATGATTATGTAAGTGTTTTGCGTAAAAAAACGTCTGTGACTCGAGAACAATGCGTCATTCGTTCTCATCTTCATAATTTGCGAAGTGAGAGGCAGACAAAAATTGCTCTAAGTGCTCACGATGACATGCGATGTCTTCTCTCTGATACCACCGACACTCTTCCCTGGGGACATTACGGTATCAAGAGAATTAGTGGCCAGCGAGTAAAGGGGGGGAAAGGCTCAGGTGGAGGGGGAGGATGTGAGTGAGAAAAACTATCGTTTGTAGCAACATAATGAAGAACACTGTGGTGGGAGTTTCCAAGTAAAGGTAGGGGGGAGTCTACTATAAAGCAGTCACACATGAATGATAAATTCATTCTAAAAGTCGGCAGCGAGCAAGTCGTTGTCCCAACATTACCGATTATAAGCTGATTGAGCTATCAAAGAGTTTCTTTTATATTTGAGGTACATATAAAAATATAACTTACTCTTAAATATATTATATAAAGTATTTGTTAATAATGAAAACTAAATCTTATTTTATCTATGTTTATAGGAAGAAAGAGAGAGAGAAAAAGAAAATGGACTTTGAAAAAATTAATAGTTTTGCTCGAGCTCCAACCTACTTACCAATAAAGAAATTTATTGAGATGGAAAAGGGGAGAAAATATAAAATAACTCAATTTCAAAAAGTTGAAACTAAGTTTGGAAAGAAGACACGACTCATTCTTGACAATGAATTTCAGGTTTATTTACCAGAACGTGCATCATCGCAATTCATTAAGGATAAGACCTTGCTGGATTCCACCATTTCAGCAGTTCAAGCAAATGAAGCATGTTTGATATACCACGGTGCAAGTGGCAAAACGTCGGACATAGAGTTTTGTAAAAATGAATGAAAATAGAAATTAATGTTTTATATATTTATTGAAATAAACTTTAATTAAATTTACATATCTGATTTACTTATCCAGCTATTGTGAGAACTATCAAATCCTAACCATTTTACATACAACTGATTTTTCCGTCGTTTAATTACTTTTTCTACGAGATATACGTCTGGGTATTTGGTTTTTTGAAGTTCTTGTTCATAGAAGCAGCCCTGGATGTGTTGATCTTTATAATCCTTTAACTTATACGTGACCGGCACCGTCTTTAATACGTTTGAGATCGTGAATACTTCGGTGGACTAATTGGGAGTATAGCCTTTCTCGAATACATGTTTCATCTTGCTTACTCGAACCTTGTCGTCGATTTTAAACTTTGGAGTATTCCTCTTCGTAGATTTGTTTTGCTGTTGTTGTTGTTGCTGTTGCAAGTCTGTTGCTGTCTGTCTAGGCTTAAGAGTCGTTGGTACAATTTCTCAAGCTGCTGCTGGTGGAAAAAAAACAAACTAATCTGCATATTGTTTTGTTGTATTAAACAAAATGGAGGAGATTCTGAGCATTCAGTCTCCAGTGACTTTTGACGAATCTGTTGCACATTATGAGGTGCATGCACATCAGCCATACACGTCATCAACCTTCAACAATAACGACGAAATCCACATATCTATTCAACATCAAGATCTATACATTCTTCCCTCTAGAAGTTCCTTACACATATGTGGGCGATTACTTAAAACAGATGGGACGAATATTCAACATACAAGTTTGGTTAATAACGCCATTTGTCATTTGTTCGATGAAATTCGATATGAGATAAACGCCATAGAAATTGATAGATGTAAAAATGTTGGTTTAACTAGTCTAATGAAAGGCTGGGCATCGCTTAATCCTGCCCAAAGCTTGATTATTGAGAATGCAGGATGGCTTGATGTTGAGGAAACTCGACGAATAACTAATGATAACGGTTACTTCGCGATATCTCTTCCGCTAAGCATGATAATGGGTTTTGCTGAAGACTATCGAAAAATTGTAGTTAACGCTAAACATGAGCTTATACTTATTAGATCAAGGACTGATATTAATGCAGTTCTTCAAACACCGCCAAATCAAGAAAACCCTAATGTTTACGAAGATTTTAATATTCAGATATCAAAAATTGAATGGCTAATGCCGTATATGGGACATTCTTTTACAAATCGAACGGATTTCGTAAAAAATATTGGTCGACATTTTTTATTTGCTTCTAAATTTTTTTATGCGTTCCTTATACAAAAAAAGTCGACACGTGTTTCTGGATTTTTTTTTTTAATCAATATTTTCGAAAATATGGCGGTTTGAAATTTGTAATACTCTCCAATTCTACACTTTTTGAAATTGCCATAACTCCGGTTCTAATTATCCGATTGACTTCAGCCGGGGCTCATTTCAAAGGTAATGAAATTGTCTTTATTTCTATATGCGTAGTTTTTGTTGCTAAAAAGCGATTGTTATAAACAATTGAATATTAGAATGTCCATTTACTGCTCGAGGCCGACAGTATACAAATTTTATTATTGCACCATTGAATTTCTCGGGAAATTTCCTACAAGAAACATATTTTTTCAGAATGGCGATTTTACATCTACTATGTCAAATAAATTAATTTCCGACGGCAGATTACGCTCCGTAGCGCGTAGCGCTATGGCAAGACGAGAGAACACGCGTAACGAGTTGCGCAGTACATGCGTTCTTCTAGTAAAGGGTACAAATTGTTACAAACATTACTAGTGTGGTATTAATAGTAATAAAAGTCATATATTATAATGGATAATAATATTGTTAATAAATTGAAAGTCATTTATGGGAATAAAGTAGACGCAATCAATTTATTTGCTTTGTACTGTTACATTCGTCCACTTATCAGACAAAGAAAAAACCTTCGCTTACAGCTGTCTTGTGTTTATCGGTATCATAGTATGAAATGCTAATGTGCCTTTAATAGTTTTAGCTTGTAGAAAACGCTTACTCAATGTAATCTGGGCATCATTATACTCGTCATTAGTTGTATATTTACAAACTATATTTGGTAGTGATTCATTTGCCCAAGTAAATAGTTCTTGTGGTGTCCGAATAGGCTTATCAATCCTTTGGAGACTAGCCCTTGCAGCTAAACATTTTAAAGTCCCACCCAATCCATCACAAGGTCCTTTGCCATGTGATGTTGGAAAAAAATGCCATTCAGCCTCAATACCAAAATCAGATTTATGATAACACAGATTTATAAAATTCTTTTTATTTTTGTATTGTGCGCTAGCTCCATCAGAAAAATAGATTATTTTTTCAGTTCCCACTAAATGTATTTTTAACAATTCTATTAAACAGCTTTGAAAAACATAAACTGCAGCAGTGTCGTGATGTAAACATTCAGAAATAATTAATAAATTTTTCATTCTTATTTTATCATCACTCTTGTCCCGGTAATATATTGCAAATGGATGGACTGTTGCCTGGTCATTATTCCAATGTATTCCCTGAACAGAATTTTGAAGAACAAAGGCATAGTTCTCTGCAAAATCGCAGATGACGATGCATTCGTTTCGAGATAAATTTTGTTTTTTATCATTCAAAAATTCATTTTGTTTGTTTACAAGAAATGCATGCCGCAATAATTTTGTTAAGCCTTTTTCCAGAATCGCTAAATACTCGTCTACGGGAGATATAATAGTCTGTAAGGTCGTTCTATCAACGTGTATCCATTGCTTATAAGTTACAGAATCATGAATGATTTGGTAAACTAAACAGATTAAAGCATGAATCACCCCTTCGTTTTGACAGACTAGATTTCTGCGGTACTTTAGGCATAATTCAATCTGCAGTACTACAGTAAATATATTATGCATGTCAAATTATTAAAGAAACGTACTGAATAAGACATTTAATTATTGAAAAGTACTATATTACTTACATTTTATTGCACAATATAAACCTTAAAAGTAGATTTAGTCACTGTATCCGTTTTACGATAAACCTTTATTTATACTCACACAAATCGTATATAAAATTCAACAGGCAAATATGTATTAGCTGTTTACCTGCTGTTGTCAACAGTTCAATGACTTCTAGGTAAAGAATACAGTACTAAAGACGAAACTACCACACATATCTCCGCTAACCGTGCCGATAACTACCGGACGGGATCGTATTTTAATTTATTAACGTTATTATATTAATAATAGATTAAATATATTTCATTATAAATTTCGTCATTTACAACAGATCAATATTTCGTTATCCCTTATTATAATTATATTATTACTTTTATTACTATTAATACCACACTAGTAATGTTTGTAACAATTTGTACCCTTTACTAGAAGAACGCATGTACTGCGCAACTCGTTACGCGTGTTCTCTCGTCTTGCCATAGCGCCACGCGCTACGGAGCGTAATCTGCTGCCGGAAATTAATTTATTTGACATAGTAGATGTAAAATCGCCATTCTGGAAAAATATGTTTCTTGTAGGAAATTTCCCGAGGAATTCAATGGTGCAATAATAAAATTTTTATACTGTCGGCCTCGAGCAGTAAATGGACTTTCTAATATTCAATTGTTTATAACAATCGCTTTTTATCAACAATTTTAAAAGCCCCAGCTGAAGTCAATCGGATAAATAGAACCGGAGTTATGGCAATTTCAAACAGTGCAGAATTGGAGAGTATTACAAATTTCAAACCGCCATATTTTCGAAAATATTGATTAAAAAAAAAAATTCAGAAACACGTGTCGACTTTTTTTGTATAAGGAACGCATAACAAAATTTAGAAGCAAATTAAAAATGGTACCCAATATGGAGTGTTCGATTTGTAAAAGAATGTCCCATATAGTAGTGTCTGATAGAAGAAAAATCCGATTGCTAAGCTACATTGAAAAAGATAAACCTATATCAATAAGTTTTCGAACATGGGAGTTGTATGAGTATCCACTTCTCCCAAATACTTTAAGACATATTTGGACTGTAAAAACATCCAATCAGTTGGAAAAGCCACGCTTTGTAATTCTCGGTTTTCAAACGAATCGAAAGGGGGTACGTGGTAGAAATTGTAGTAATTTTGATCACTGCAATATGAGCAATGTGAAACTCTATCTTAATTCACAGCAGTATCCATACGGAAATCTAAACCTCGACATTGCTAGAAATCAATTTTCTAAACTGTATGATATGTATGCTAACTTCCAAAATGTGTACTATGATAAAGCTGCAGAACCTATACTAAAAAAATCTGATTATCTAACATCTGTACCGCTCATCGTATTAGATTGTTCAAAGCAAAATGAATCGTTAAAGAGTGCACATGTTGATGTACGTCTAGAATTTGAAGCAAGAGAGAATTTTGCGGTTGGAACCTCAGCTCATTGTCTGATAATTCATGATCGCATTATGCAATATAACCCCATAAGTGGTGATGTAAAAAATCTTGTATAAAATATAATAAGCTACATCTAAAGAATTATTTAATACTTATTATTTTAACTTACTCGCATTTTAATTGAAAATTATGTACTAAGAACAGATATTGAATAAACTAATAATTTGGTATAATAAAAATTATAATCAAGAGTTATTACTTACCTACCATTAGGCTACTTACAATCTTGTAATATTTATCATAATAGTATATTAAGAATGTACGTGAAGCGCCATCTAGCGGTCCAAAGTGAAATCTCGTACAGGTCACTGATCGATAATGTAGAGATCACAATATACATAATATTTATCGATATGATAGCATAGTAGGCATGTACATAAAGCGCCATCTAGCGGATCAATGCGAAATCTCGTATAGGTCTTTGGTCGGTAATGCAGAAAGCTGACTCTAACATACTGAAGGTAGAGGATACTGGTTCTACGTGTGGGCAAATAACGCGCGCGACATCACACGGTAAAATCAAGAACCCTACACCCCCAATATCACAGTTAGTAAAGATCTGAACCACACCATTTGGTATATCACGGGTTAGAACCACTACCACCATCATTTACCGACCATGGGTTAGAACAACCACCATCATTTGCCGACCGAGGGCAATCTGCATTACCCTTGGGTGGTATAGCAAGGCTCAGAACCACTATTTACCGAATGTAGGCAATCTGCATTACCCTTTGATGGTATAGCACGGGTCAGAACCACCAACATTTACTGACCGCGGTCAATCTGCATTACCCTCGGACGGTATAGCACGGATCAGAACCACCATTTACCGACTGGGCTGTGATGGAACCCGCATAGCTTACCTACTAACATCCCCTGGTACACCCCCCTGGGGATCTACCTTCGGAGATGTAAGTTTCTCTTTCCCCTTTTTTTTTTATTTCTATTTCTATTACTATTTCCATTTCCTCCCTGGTGTGCATATTTTCTAGGCCTCATATGGTGGATGTTTACCCGAATGCTCGTCAGCCGCACCCTTGTACAGAGGTAGGTCTTGCTTATCATCACGGTCGTCCTTGTATTGCGTGACGAAATGCTGTGTTAACGTCGGCTGGAGCTACGGAGCGGCGCGGGCGTCGCGGCCGTCCCCGCAAGTCTCTTACCCCATTAAAAAGAGTTCGTAAGGGGGCGTAATATGCGGGTCTTCCAAAATTGTAGTTGGTTTATATATATATTTTTGGAAAATATATTTGTAACGCGTACTCTCGTGCGTCGTTATTTCTAGGTCTAATATCTCGTAGTTGTAAGTTTCTTTCATTCTTTTTTTATTTAATAGGATTTTCCCAGAAGATTACCTTATAAAAAAATGTATATTTTTTTATATTTTCCATATTTGATTTTTACTCGAGAAGAAAGAAAACTATTCAAGAAGTATTATTTCGTTTTTAAATGTTTTTCATTTCGTACTCTATGACGCTTGGGTACTTGAGAGCTATAAGTTTGTTTATAGTCATGTGTCGGACCACAGGAAGTGTGTTCTTGCCACTTAATCTTTATCCGTTCTCGATTTGTATACATTACTCGGAATTGGTTTTTACTATCATCAGTGCTTCAGAAGAAAGAAAAAAAAAGAAGGGGAGATTTCCTTCTTGAGGAGGAGGTTTTCTTCGTGTCGGTTGCTCCATTGCGGGCCATAGTTTGACTTGAATCTTCATACAGTAGAGATGTCATCGAACGTTAGGAGCGAATGGACCGTCGTGTGCGAGGGACATGTTACGAGTGATTCCCCATGGTTCGCAGTCCGGACACCCGTGGCTGATGGGTGGGTACGTAAATTCTCGTTGTTGTCTTTTCGCAGGATTTTCTTCTTTAATCAAGAAAAATGTTCAGCTTATCACGATTTTTGTTCTTCCTGTATCGTGGAGATCGGGGGCCGAGGAGGAGCGTCGCTTACGACGGGATCCCGAGACCGTGGCTACCCAGCTCGTGTTTGTCCCTGATTTAGACGACGTCTCCGTTACTTGGGAGGACATAGGATCCTTTCCTTCGACTATGGTGAGTTCTTTTGTCTCTCTCCCCTTTTCCTTGGGCTTTTTTTATTTATTATTGCTGTTTTAATTGTTAATTTGGAATATTTTAGGTGGGCATCGTTCGTTTTACGCACCTTGGAGTGCCCGAGGAAGCGCGGCGAGTGAGGGCATATCGAACCGTCGTGAATTCAAGCAGGATATCATCCTCTCGGAGTTCTCCGCGGGAGGGTGTGTCGGCGACACCCTTACCTCGCTGCCCTTATGTGCCGCCTTCGTCTCCCCGTCCATGTTTAGAAGCGACGCGGACGGTTGTTCCGCTGGCAACTAGCGGTGACGAGGATGGCGAATGTGGAAGGTTCGCGAGTGATTCTGAGTGCCTACCTAATCATCGGCGTTCCACTGCGTGTGGGTTCCTTCCGAGTGTGTCGTGGAGAATGGAGTGAGAGGAAGTGTTCTCCTTAATTAAAAAAAAATAAAAAATGTTCAGTGATATTTAACAAGTATTTTCTATTTGTTTTTCGTCGTTTATGATTCTTCCCGTGTGTGTTTTCCTTGTCTTTATCTTGTTATCTTTATCTTAACTTGCTGGTTTTTTTTTGTTACCCTTTCACCGGGTATCTACCGTCTGTGAAGGAGGTGCGTTCCGGGGAGCGTTGGTGCCCTTCCGGCGTCGTGGTGTTGTTTCAGTGCTTGTATTATGCTGTTCTGAAATCGCCAGCTGATATCTGGTCCACCGATTCTGTGATTACACAACGGTGGAATGATGGTAAGTTCTAAAGATGCGTAAAAATGTAGTGCACCCTGTTATAAGGCTTTCATTTTTCCTATGTGCGCGTATGTGTCTCCTCTACGTGTGGGTTAGCCAATTGTCGAATTTTTTGTTCATTAACAATTTCTATGTCGATATATATTCGGGCGCGTATAGCGCAAATCTTTCTCTGTTCGTTCGATTTTCTCTTCGACAAGATCGGCGATGTGTGGATGTCCCCACTTCTCGGTCGTTGGGTACTTCTCGTTCGGGGGGACCGATTCCAAGATGGCGACAGCTGACGACTAGTCCTCGGGACTGCTCTCCCGTCCTTCGTCACGTGTCGAGGTTCATTTGCGAGATTCAGAGTAGGGAAGGGGTAGATGCAGTGAGTATACTTGCAAGTCGTACTCTCTTTCTCCCTTTTACTGTTCTCTTTGTGCGTGCTGTGTTCCTTATTAACACTTGTTCGCTAATGTATTCTTATCATTTTAAGGCTAAAATATGTCTATCGTTTTGATATATATTTTTCTATATCTTATATTAATTTTCTATAAACAAATGTCCATTAACTTTTTATTTATATTTTTGTTGTATCATTATCGTATATATCTTTTTTCTACATCTTATTTTAATTTCCTATAAACAAATATCCATCAACGGGTCATGGTTCTTTTTTACTTTATCAATGTGTACTATTTTGTTTTTTCGTGCATTGATGCATAATTTTATATTTCGTGAGCCACATATTTCGATAATTTCATAGGGCCCAGTGTATTCGTCGTCAACCTTACCCTTCCGGGGTTCTTTTAATAATAATACCATTTCATCTTCGCGAAAATGGCAAATATTTAATTTTCGATCATAATATTTTTTCGACCGATGTTTCATTTGTGAGAGATTCATCGCGGCTAACGTCCGTGCTTCCGTGATTCTCTCGGTCAATTCTGCCAAGTAATCGTCGTATTTAATGAGCTTCTCGCGGGTGGCGTGTGCACTTGGCAATCGTGCGTTTGTCCCTTATACAAGCTCGTGTGGCGAGTAGTGTGTCCCTTCATGAACACTCGTATTGTATGAAAACATGGCGAATGGAAGCCAAATGTCCCAATCGCTACGTTTCTCGACAAAATTCTTCAAGTAGTCGACCATCACGTGGTGACTCCTTTCTAGGCTTCCGTTGCTTTGCGGGTGGTAAGCAGATGTTACGGACGTTTTAATTTTAAAAATTTTCGCAAATTCTTTCATGATCTTTGCGATAAAGCAATGACCTTGGTCGGTAAGAATGGATACAGGGGCTCCAAAACTGCAAATAAATTGTTTTGCAAACGCCTTCGCGACTTCTACTGCTGATGCCTCCGCTAGCGGTATTCCAAGGGAGTATTTCATGAGTATGTCTTGTATGGTTAATACATACTGATTCCCACTGTCAGTGACATCTGTTGGTCCCCATATATCAAGGGCCACTTTATCAAACGCGTTTCGTGGTGTGTCTGTAATGACCATTGGTAACCGGGTTTTTACGCGTACGAGTTTTTTCCTTTGACATCCGGCACATCTTTTTACGTATTCCGTGACGTCACTTTTCATGTTTCGCCAAAAAAAAATGTTCGCATAAGCGAAGATACGCTTTGGTAACTCCTTTGTGACCTCCTATAACTCAATCATGGTGTTCTTTTATGATGGCGAATCGCTCGCTTACTGGAGGTATGGAACGGTTGTCCTTACAAAAGGTGATCGTTAGTTCTCGTCGGCCAAGTAGTGATTGTATTGTATCTTGGATATCTGGCCATTGAATATGTTGGAACATGTCGCGATCCTGCCCGATTATTATGGATGAAATCTCAAATTTTGTTAAAAGGGCATCCAATACATAGATGGATTTGACAATGTTTGATTTCAAGGTTCGATCATCAAGGTTTTGTTTAACGCCAAGTCCGAAGGTCGGGTCTTACCTTTTTTATGTACTATCATTTCACCGATTTTTAATCGTTTGAGCGACAATTCGTCGGGATTAATTAAGTGTCGTTCCACGAGGCCTAGACCGATTCCGCTATCTAAATAATCCCTTTTTACAGAATCCATGATCATTGATAGTATTTATTCTTACAATTAGTTTAGAATTGACAAGCTCGTAAAAGTCTTTATTTCTCCCAGCATCTATGAGACCGTAGGACTTCTGTTTACGTTTCGGGCCATTCCCTCCACGTTGCTGTGTGAAGGTGATCGTCGTAGAGACGTCGTTGGGGTCGTGACCTGCCTCAATCGGCTCCGTTGCGTTCGGGAAATTCCCGACGTACGATGACGTAAGCCCCTAGCGCCGTGTCTGTTAGTCCTAATATGCCTATGTACTCGGGCAAGAGTGGGGTGTAGTGTAGCCTACCGAGATGTAGATGGTGTGTTTGGTATGCATTTTCCGGTTTTATGTGATAAAATTGTGTTTTATCTGTCGGATTATGCTCATGTACGCAAATATTTGTATTAAAATGTCGTGCAAATATCATTAAAATGTTATCGTCGCCGAATTCCGATGTAGATTCCAGTATGGAAAATGCACGTACGTATTCAGCACAGGATAATAGAAAATCGCTGTCCTTCAGCGTTTCTCTTAATTCTTGAGGGCTCATGTTTAACTGTTGCAATTTGATTAAGGAGGTAAAAAGGCAATTTCCGCCTTATGCTACATCAGTATACTCTTTTAGGGTTTTGTAGGGTTCCATACATGAGTTTGAGAGTGAATAATTTAAATGCCGAGACAATTCATCGTTCTCAGACGCATGCATGGTCGTCTCGTCGACCTGCATTTCGTTTTCTCCGGTTTCGTTAGGCTCAACGGGGATTTCATCGAGTTCCATCGAATCGTCGAGGATTTTCGTTTCGTCCCGATCCTCCGGGCCGTTCGTCGGTGCTCGGGTGAGCGTGTCCCTCTCCGTCGATGGTAGCATCTCTAGCTCTCTTCGCTTGCGAGTAAGAACTATTTTTAGATCGGCCCTTCTCCTTGGGCGTCGAATGGGGAAGTAAACGTATAGTTTCTTCGGGCGGGTCGAGGGAAAAATCCGACGACCATGAATCTTCTAGGTCCTCGTTGTCCGACATATGACTTTTTCGATTTTTCATTTTCGTCTTTTTCTTCGAGTTTTCTCTGACGCTTAGCTCTTCCGTTTCGGAATACGTGGTTTCTGTATCCGGTTGTGACGTAAGTTCGTCCTCAGTAGGGAATTCTTCTATTTCCCTCCAACGGTCTCGAACATCAGCTAACCGTTTCTTATAGTTTAATTTCGTTCTTGCTTCGGATAGCACTTCATTTTTTGGGGTTTTTCTTTTACCTGAGTTCGCTTTACTGTAGGGTCAATTCTCAAATAATCCGGCACTTGTAGTTTTTCTACTTCCGTTATATATTGTTTTCTTTGTTTTTTCTTCACCGGTGTAGGAGGTTTTTTAATTGAAGTTGATCCGTCTTGCTGTCTCGACCGAGTTTTTCCTTTATGGTTTCCTAATTTCATGTAGGCTGGCAATTCGAGTTTTTCGACCTCGGTTATGTATTTCTTTCGAGCTGTCTTTTCAACTCCCAGCATTTCTACATTGGAACTCTGGCTCTCTTTGTCGCAGTCAGTCACGTTGTCTTCAACATCTCCATACGTATCGGTTTCTTCATCGAAATCCTTACCACGTTTTTTCGGAGCAGGATTTCACCCGTCAACATCTGAGACTCGCAGTCTCTTAGCGTTTCTTGATCGTTTTTTGTTGAAGTTTCTTATTTTTTTTTAATAATGCAAGGTCACTTGAGGTATAGCTGTTTGAAGAGACTGCGCTTTTCAAACGATTGCTGATCGATCAATACAATTGAAAAGGCGGATATTTTAAAATTATTTTCCTTATTTTTTTTAACGTAAATGGTTCTTTAATAAAAAATGTATTAATATTAATTTTTGAAAATCGCTCTACGCGTTCGAGGCCGTTGCATTGATATGCGTTTTTTTTAACTCAGTCATGGACTTTATCTTTTGGATACAAAATATTTTATCCGTAGTATTTTTACATACATTTGCTGTAAAAAATATCCGTGATTTAAAAAAAAAAAGAAATAATCGATTTTTTTGAAAGAAAATTCCTAGACTGAACCCTTCATGCATAAAAAATTGGATTTTTATTAAGATTTATTATACATTTTTAGAAATGTATGAATCGTTGTTCCAAGAACAGATGTCCGTTGGTTGCAACGGGTGACCTGGAATCCGAGGAGAAAACAGTTTTACTGGATGATTCCCGTTCCGTTAGAGAAGACGATCTTCGCGCAGGAGAGCCCTACAATGGCGCAAATCGTTTCCGTCAGCCAATATTGTCTGACATTCGCATATATGGCCGCAATAAATCAACGTAAGTTAAATGATAAATTTAATCAAGCGAGTACAAGCTAAACGTAGAATTTTTTATTTTATAATCTTATTTTATATAGATGCGAGAACAAGTGATTGTCACAGTAATCGTTTGCAAAAGGTCCAAAATTGGTTGGCCGATATGTATAATACGCATCATGATAATGTTTTCCCGCCGAAAAAATTCATGCAGGTGATCTTTAACCCTTTGCGGCATAGTGGCTCCAATTGTAACCACCTATTTCTAAACAGTTTTTGAAGAATTTGAAGTTGTTTTTTTCGATCCATACGCTATTTTTGGTTTTTACATGTTCATGGGATATTAGAATATCAAAATTTATGCACATAGTCTGTAAAATTATTGTAAATTTTTTGATAATTAATAAACAAAGTCTAAAAATGATCATTTTTAGATAAAAAAATCATTATTGTTGAATCTTTTAGAGATAATCGTACGAAACTGCGTACTCGGGGGTTATCGTGGTCGCTGATTGTGAATATGATCATAGACTTATACATTTAAAATTAAAAATACCTAGAGTATCCAATTTTATCTCGATAAAGTAAATTTTCACATTTCCGTCGGCCATCTTGGATCCGCCATTTTGGATTTTCAAAATCTGACTTCCTATTCGTAACCAGCGATACCGAAAACCTCCGAGTAACAATTTTCAGCTGTTTTTAATGTACAGAAAAATGTATGCCGCAGAGTGTTAATGAAGAATGATACACCCTTGTTACCGTTACTTATTACGTATGTTACGTCCTACGTAACGGATTTAGATTAGTTATTTTCGAATTGTCGTAATTGCAGATTCCGCTTATTGTAAACCAGCATCAATGAACATTCCTTATCAGTTAGCACTTAACGCATGACGCACAAACACGTTTTTATTTTTCAATTTCACCAATCTCTTATGTTTGATTTCATTATTCGAAACGAGAACAAGGCGTTTATCCATAAATCTTAGGGCCACGTCACCGAACATTTCGACACCGATCTTTTCCAGTTTCTAAAATTTCCACGAAGTGCTTCTTATTATCCGACAAAGTAAACATCTGTTTTTTCATTCGTATCCGCGTCGAACTCATCAGAAAGAATCCAATTCTCACGTGTACCTTATCACATTCTAAACTATGAACCTTCACATCCACGCCCGTTAACATTTGTAGAAAACATGATAGACGAGTTGTTCAATTTAATAATTTCAGAAATTTTTTTAACAACCCCGGATGACAATGTAGAATTGATAATCGACAATAATAACATCGATTCAATCGGGATAACTTTCGCTTCGAGCAGTTTTATAAAACCGGCATGGATTTCATTTAGACCTATAAATAATTTCAAACAGGAGGACTTATGGAACCTCATTAGTTCTATAGTGCAAAGTGCACAAAATTTCATACTTGATGACACGTTTGAAATAAGCGTGAATCAAGTACGAATTTTTAAAGGTAGCGGTTGCAACAACGGTCGATTTATCGATGGGGCACTATTAAAGAGCAGGTCGACCGTAACGATTTTAAATAACGATAAATTACGTTTACCGCGGGCTCTTGTTGTAGGGGAGTATTATTTGTCAAAAAATTCTATACCAAGCGCAGAGTTTAATCACACCTGGAAACGAATTAGAAACAATCGTTTCCAATTACAATGTGCACGAGAATTAATTTCCCAGGTGAACATTGAAATTCCAGAAACGGGTTGTTGGACGCCTCATTTTACGCAATTTCAATCTTATTATGTCACAAAACGGATAGCTATCGTAATTCACGATGAAGATAATATAAGTAATGCCAGTGAACTTATTTTTGATGGTCGTCGTCGTATCGGTAATGGATCTGAACGTCTTATCAATTTGTTGTATCATTCCCGTGCTCGGCACTTTTCAGTTGTAGTAAATATCATGGGTATCTGTGGGCGAAGAAAGTACTATTACCAATTTTGCAATAAAAAGTATTCGTTACCAAACATGAATAACTGTCCAAATACATGTGACAGATGTTACGGTCAACTTGCCTGTTCCAAGAATAGTATGTTGATTCACTGCTCCTCTTGTAACCGCTACTTCTTTGGACAAAAATGTTTCGAAAAACATCAATTACCAGAGTCATACACAAAGACAAAACGTGGTATCCGAAGTATATGTACAGCAATTAATATTTGTAAAATTTGTTATAAATTTATTAATAATTTGCGTGGAAAGCACGAATGTGGAATAAATTATTGCAAACGCTGTAAATGTAAACATGCTATAAATGCCTACTGTTACAGACAGAGTATTAACAAACATAGTAAACGTGTTTTAAATGTCATCAGACGTGAGTTTAAATGTACAACCATCGGCATCGTCATCGTCTATTATACTACTACTACTGCTCCGTACTCGTTGACAATACATCCGTCCACTCTATTTGTTTTTTATGACTTCGAAACGCGTCAGGACGAGTCATATCGTGAAAACGATGAAATAAAGAAACACACAGTATACCTCTGCCTTGCGCAGCAGGTATGCGATGCATGTATCGACATTGACAGTATGAATATACCCTGTAACTTTTGCGGTATCAGAGAGTTCATTTTTAAGCAGGATCCGGCTACCTAATTTCTCGATTTGGTCATTCGTAGTAAAACAAATTTTTCAAAAATCATTTGTATCGCACATACTTCCAAAGGTTTCGATGCACAATTTATATTGACTGAATTAATACAAAGAAATGGGAACCAAACGACTCGAAAAAATCACGTATTCGATGTAATTTTAAACGGGAAACAAATGATAAAAATTCAAATCGGAAAAACTTTCTTTATAGATAGTTTAAACTACTTTCATATGCGTTTAAGTGCACTACCGAAAACATTTACCAGATATGGTTTACCAGATTCCATCAAAAAAGGATATTTTCCGCATTTTTTTAATACATCAAGTAACGAAAATTACATTGGTGATATGCCCGATGCGAAATTTTATTCTCCGGACACGATGTCTACGGAGGAACGAACAAATCTTTATGCATGGCATACAGATGCATTGATTCGCGGTGAACAGTTTGATTTGCAACGAGACATTGTTGAATATTGTCGGATAGATGTACAAATATTAAGAAGGGCATGTATCGCTTTTCGTAAAATTTTTATAGCCTGTGGTGATGTATGTATGTTTGTCCTTTTACAGAATGTGTGACGCTGGCATCTGCATGTTCACTTATCTTTAGAAAAAATTGTTTAAAACCTGAAACCATCGGGTTGCTACCACACGCTAACAGTTAGAGATGTACAGATAGACAATCGAAAATTGCAATAGAGTGGCTGTTATTGTGTGAGGAGCAGTTTCACTGTCAAATCATACATGCTGGAGGCACTCGCGAATTTCGATTACCTGAAGGACCTCGAATAGATGGGTTTATTCCTCCGGGTATCGAATTTAGTATTAAGGGTCAGGTATTTTAGTTTCACGGATGCTATTATCATGGATGTCCCCGATGTTTTACAGAATCATGGTATAATAATAATAATAAAAGTTTATAAGAAATACAATTCTCACCTGTAAAATACTTGTCCTTGGGAGAGAGAGTGAGAGAGTGAGAGTGAGTGAGAGAAAGAAAGAGAGGGAGGGAGAGGGAGAGAGAGAGAGAGAATCACGTTGCACTCGTGTAAATAGGATAAATCTATTTCTCGAAACAATCTCAAGATCTTCAAATCAAGGGGCACGGGTATAGCTGAAGGAAGAGAAGGTAGGTAAAATAAAAACAATGACCTAGGTTAACAGGAACAGTCGACGAACTTAAGCGGTCAATGACCTCATAACAAACCATGACCTACCTCAATGTCTGGCGCCAGGGGGAGGGGGAGGGGGTCAGAGTCAGGGGGAGTGTCTGGCCAGAAGGCAACCTATTCTACTAGCATCAGTGTGTTCACGCGTTTATTGGAAGAATTTTCTGAAACCGAACACTATCGGCCTATTACCACCGGGAAACAGTTTCAGACGCACTAATCGCCAATCGAAGGTGGCTATAGAGTGGATTCTTTGGTGTGAAAAGGTGCACGGTTGTGAAATTGTGAACGCAGGTCGTTCTCGAGAATATCTACTACCCGAAGATCCACTAGTAGATCGTTTCTTACCACCAGATGAAGACGATGTGGCTATAATAACGTCAAGGGCCATGTGTTTCAATTCCATAGGTGTTCCTTCCACGGTTGTCAATATTGGTTTTCGAAATTTAGAGATAAACCTATTTTTTCAAACGGTGAAAATTTCAATAAAGCTTATGCAATTACAATATCTACATCGCGTCTAATTCGCGTTTAATACGTTCGGATACAATCTTACGGAAAATGTGAATGTACGTTTAATCTGGAGAAAAAAACCAAATAGAGAACTTTCTGATTACGTCGAAAATCAACCAATGACGTCTTACGTTGTTCTCGATCCGCGCGTTGCATATTTGGCGGATGAACGGGAAATGCCGCAACATATTACACTGTCAAAAATAATGAAAAAATTAAGTACGGATGTATGTGCGCTATATCCATATATCTGGAAGAGCGGTCGCTTCCCCGTAGGCAATCCAACCATTTATGTTGGAGAATAATGTGCTGCCATCACGAGTCTAGAAGATCCAATTAATTTAGACGGGTAGAAATGCTTATCATGTGTAAAGTACTATCACCCCGAAATCTTTATCATGCGGTGCTGCCAGTTATAATGAATTCTCGGTTGCTATTTCCTCTCTGCCGAAGCTGTTGCGAGATCGAGTGGCAATCAAACTGTATACATGACGAGAATGACGACGATAGAGTATTAGCTGGGACGTGGGTAGTCGAAGAGGTAAAGAAAGCTATTCAGAAAGGTTTGGCAGTATAATATAACTCAATACAATCTTAAGACTAGCGATGGTGGTCTGTTTTCGAAATACATAGATACGTTCCTAAAAATGAAGCAAGAAGCGAGCGGCTGGCCTGTAGAATGTGTCGATGAGCAAACGAAAAGCTTGTACGTAGAATGTTATGAGCGGACCGAAGGGATAAAGCTCGAACAAAATAATATATCAAAATATCCCGGTTTAAGAGCCGTTGCTAAACTGTGTTTAAATTCATTTTAGGGGAAATTTGGGAAATGCGAAAATCTGCAACGTACAGAGATTATTTCCAAACGACAAGACTTGCTTGAAATTTTCACAGATGTTACAAAAGAGGTTACTCAGATTCTTCCGGTAAATGACAAGATTATATTTGTCATTTGGATCGACAGAAGCGAAACTGTCACACCATCAAATTGTACAAACGTTGTTATTGCGGCTTACGCGACAACTCAAGCCACGCGGCGATCCAATTTATCTAAATAACTGTATAGTTTCAAACGCGCTTGAGCTGTCGCGTAAGCCGCAATAACAACGTTTGTACATTATATATATATTAATCGATGACGACACCCAAAGATTATGAACCGCCTTTGGGTAATTTTCTGGGTGACTTGACTGACGAGCTAGCGGATTACGGGTCCGGCGCGTATATTGAGACCTTCATCTCGGGAGGTCCTAAATTTTACGCTTCTCTCGTGCGAACTGAAAACGATCAGTATCACGACACGTCTAAAATAAAGGGTATTTCATTAAATTACGAAAATGAGGAAAAAATTAACTTTAATTCGATTTATAAAATGATTATGGAAAGTGATAGTAATAACACTACTAATACACCGCCGTACATGAAATTGTCAAATAGTTTTGAAAAAACGGCGTCACTAAAGTAGATCACAATTGTAGCACACTTGGTAATTGTAAAATTTCGTACATACAAAAGATTTATCGTTTTCTGTGGAAAATTATAAATATAAGAGGTAGAACACATTTGTAATCGAGTTTATAAGAATAAGAATAATGAAAAATTATTAGAATATTTTATTTACCCTTACAATTGAACGCAACTATAGATCATTTATCCGTTAATACAAGGTCACAGACAACTCGGACGACTCTGGACCTACTACATATTACGCAAAATATTTCCCCGTTGCTTGTCGACTCTGCTCGTAGGAAATCTTCGTATCTCTCCTTTCGTATTTTCAACGTCCTATCTCCCCTTCGTCTTCAAATTTTTCCTAGAAAACTGGGTCCCCTTGAGTAAAAACCATGTATGTGCTTCAACGTCGTATGAAATCACAGTCTCTCGTTTTCGACCCACAAGCGGACTGACACGTGCGCAACAAGTATATAAAGGTCATCGGCGTTATGCATTGGTCGTAGTATAGGGCTACCGATATCTATACGTAAATACCCCCCACTCCTCCACCTTGAGGTAGGTCTGGCGCTAGACGGCACACGCGCCTTGAGATAGGTCAGGGGTTAATGACCTCATAAAGATGTGATAATGGTTATTAATGGCCAATTAATGTCAAAACATGCAATAAATAATGTTAATAGGGTAATTAATGTCAAATAAATATTAATTTATGATCGTAAATAACGCCATGGCCGCCATGTGATGTAGGTCAGTAGTCTGATGTAAACCAAAACGTACGGGCACCCTTTGGCAAGGCAGTGAGATAGGTCATGGTTCAGCGACCTGATACAGGAGTGCTTCGTGTTTAATTGTTATATAAATAAATAATAAAGACGATAATAAATATCGATAATTGGGTAATTAATTGATAGTTTGCGTATAAACAAATAATAAAGACAGTAATAAATAACGATAATGACCTTGCGATAAACATATGGGTACGTGGATCTCTTTGGCGAAGAGTTGAGGTAGATCAGGGTTCAACTACCTCTCAACGTTTTTGTTTCGAGGAATAAACGGTAGACCCCACACCCCATTTCCTCCTTATTGTGTATTAATATTTACCTACACAACGCTCCACTGACCTTTATATATACACATGTTGCGCACGTTTCACTCCACTTGCAGGTCTAAACGAGAAACTGAAATTTCCTATGTCGTTGGAACGCACATATGTGGCTTATATTCGAGACACTCGATTTTCGAGGAAAATATTGAAGGGGAGATAAGGTTCTAGAAGTAAGCTAGAATAAATTTTGTGTCTGCTTTTCGAGCGATATCTGGATTCGATTGTTACGTCTCACGTAACTAGGATGTTGTGACGAAATATATTTTTGGGAATCCCCGAATATATGGGAATTTAGTAACAGCGCCGATATACAATACACTAACCGAACTACAATGTATTTTCATGATTTGTAAAACCTACCATACCGGCCTCAAAAGATAGTTATAGAAGACCGAAGACCGAAAAATTAATAATATTTTTTTTATAACTTTGAAACAATTGTACACAATCATTATTTTATATAATACAATATATAATATATATATAATACTCAAATCAATTCTACACAACCAAGTACACAAAAATTGTAAAGTTGATACAAACATCGAACGAATAATTCTAGCAATAAATAACTGACATATGATTAATAAAAAAATTAAAGGTGAACTCAAATACCAACATTACTGTTACGTCCTACGTAACCTTCCAAATTGACAAATTACGGGAATCCCCGAAACCACATAGAGAATACCATCATAGCGCCCTCAAGTCCCATGAACTACAAACCCAAAAAAATTCGATGGTAAATCAAACACCATTTCCTTTCCAAGTCTCGGACAAAGTCAATCCCTGCATTACCTACAAATAAAAAATTAAACCAAATCCAAAAATTATACGCATCTGACAATTTTCCTTTTTTTTTTACTATTAAGAAATAAATAATTTTAAAATCTAAACAATTTCTTTATTCATTATTATTTAAAAACTGTTCCATGACCTAAATCAAAGAGAAACTTCAAAATGTTACGTTCTAAAAAAAGAACACGTATAAAGAGCCCACTGTTCTTCGACAGTCCAAAAAGCAATAAAAATCACATACATACACACATACATACAAGTCGACCACACCCAACGCTTACGTCAACTCTAAAAATAAGAAAAAGAAATAAATACCATCCGTTTTTATTATAAAAAGAACCAACAAATTCCAGGGCAGCTTAGACAAAATATGGATTCCATTTTTTCTTTAAAAAAATAGAAAACACCACCGTTAATATTAATAGAATCTATAAAAATAAATATACATAAATGAACGGAAAAAGTAGAAAAATTGTTAATATAAAATTGCAAAAACGTGTTTACCCAATCGACATTTTTTTTTACAGAAACAAATTTTAATTAACAAAATTTGTTACACCTTTTAATATTTTACAACAATCATTCTTTAAAAAAACAATAGCTATATAAATCCTACAATTTCCGTTCATTTTTGTATAAACTACCGCTAAAAATAGTACTAAATTATATAACTAAAACCAGCAGATTTCAGAACAGCTTAGAATACAATTTGTTTAAAAAAATAGAGAACACCACCGTTCATATTTGTAAAACATGTAAAAATAAATATACATAAATAAACGGAGGAAGTAGAAGATTCATAATTTAAAATTGCAAAAATACATCTACAAAAAAATGTACAGTTTTACAGCAACAAATTTTAATTAACAAAATTGTTGCACTTTTTAGTATTTTACCAAAATCTTTTTTTTTCCATAACAATAGTTCTATAAATCCTACAACTTCCGTTCTTTTTTGTATGAACTACCGATAAAATATCACAAAATTATCCAACATAAAAAATCAACAAAAATTAGTGTAAATAATAACAATTGAAAATCGCCGGAAAATAGTAAAAAAATGTTCACGACTACTGTTGTAATAGGAAACCTCTCCCACCTATTAAAACCCGAAAATTTTCTTTGTGGGACACATAGTATAAATACCACCTTCAGATATCTCCCTCTGTGTTCTACACTCTGTTCCTGGCCCTCGTTCCCTTCACCCTTGACTCTTTCTCTCATCCAGTAGTCGTTCCGAGAGTTCGACATCCCAGCCACCCTAACCCCTTTTCTTTCTAAAGTAAGAAACAAAAAAATCAAATCGGAGGTTTCCACCCCCCAGTTCGGCAGAAAAATATCCAGTCTTCGGATATCAATTGTCAGGCTTCCACCCGGCAGTTCGGCAGAAAAATATCCAGTCTTCGGATATCAATTGTCAGGCTTCCACCCGGCAGTTTGGCAGAAAAATATCCAGTCTTCAAATATCAATTGACACCCCGTGGTCTTCAATCAAGAACCATCGTCGCACAAACAAAGTAAGTATTCCTCCCTTACAATTACCTTTTCCCAATCCCTCCACATTCCTTTGCCCGTAAAGAGACGAAAGTTTGATTAGTGCTTCAGCACTAATCCCCTTAATTTTTTTTATTTATTATTTTGTTTTTTGAGACGACAGTGCTGAGTCTCCCGTCAATATTTTTTTTTGTATATATATATTCCTTCTTTTTATTTGACTACAAGGGAGGACAGCACCGCAGGGAACATTTTTTTTATTCAGAGATTCAGGTCGCTCTTTTGCTAGCCCATGGCAGGCGAATAAGCGACACGAATCAGTAGGGAAATTAGGAACCCTCCGCGTTTTTTTTTGTTGTACTTTTTATTTTTCTATTTTTTTTTTGTTTATTATTATTATTTATAGACAAAACAGCACATGTTCCATTTCCTTAGTCCCTTCCTTCAAATCACCGTTTCTGCTTATTAAAGATTTAATTCTTTTCCTTTACAGTGGGACGAACTAAACCACGGACCTACTATAAAAACAGGAAACGAGCCCTAGAACGTGCCATCCGGGAAGCCGCCGCCGAATACGCCTCGTCCCCCAAAATAAACTTACCAAAACCTCCACGTAAATTTCCTGAAATACAGGAATACATACCCACTGCCCCTCCCCGAGATCCCACTCTAGACCCTCCTCTCCCGACTTTCCCCCTTACCCTCACCAAGGGAATTATTCGCCCCCAATAAAAAATAAATTAATAAATTTGTAAATTTATCTTTTTTTCTAAATAAATTGTAT
Source organism: Trichopria drosophilae (assembly GCA_030407085.1). Lineage (NCBI taxonomy): Eukaryota > Metazoa > Arthropoda > Insecta > Hymenoptera > Diapriidae > Trichopria > Trichopria drosophilae. The sequence goes on from CM059583.1 coordinate 206,006,022, forward strand.
TTTAAAATCGAGTTCAAATTATTGTGTTTTTTCCTAGTCACTTCATTTTCAGCGCAGCAGCCCCGTTCACCTTTACCCGAAGTCGACCTTTTGGTCGACTCGCCCTTTCCACGACCATCCTGGGATACACGTAAGTATCACTAGTCTGGACGTAACATTACAAAATTCCTTTTATAACAAAAACATTTCTTTTACAAAATATCGAAAGTTTGAACAAATAATTAATACAAAAATTAATAATTTTTATTTAACTTTAGTTCTAATTATGCTAGAACTTTCGTTCTCGTTTGTAAAAACTACTTTAACTTTGTAAGCAAATATTTTGTTAAAAATTTATTGTTATAAAAAACACAAGAACAGTTTTTTTATAACTGCAAAAAAATGGTACAAATTTTCCCACCAAACTTAATATTCCCACGCCTGGTCCGACATACGAATTTTCCTGGAGGGGAGAACCAATATAAAAAGGGCGACTTTCCGACGAATCTTCCTACTCTACTTCTGCTCAGGCTCCGGCTTCGGCTCCGACCCAGACTATTCGAATCATCTTTTTGGCCGAGCTGCTCCAAATTATGGTTGGGCTTCCGTGGGTCATCGTGGTTTCTGCTGCCTTTCTCATATTGGCAGTTACCGCTGGTCCTAGTTGATTGTCACCTTCGGTCTTCCACGTGGACCCTCTACATCGCCAACCAAGTCAAATTCATTGACTGAACCGGAACACGGTCCACCGGCACTACCAACCGGAGCTCACCTCACAACGGGATCAACAACCCGACCTCGCACTACTCATTCCCAACACTCCCTTTTTATACAGGTCCATGCGACCGTATCGTCACCTCCGTAATAATATTCAGGTCCAGGTGACCGAATATTATCCTAGTTTTCCTCGAAAACAGGTCCAGGCGACCGTTTTCAACCTTCTCCAATTCAGGTCCGGGCGACTGAATTTTCCTACCAAACCTCCTGAGGAGCCGAGATCCACGGGAAATCAATCTCCGAGAGCTTGGAGTGAAGTCCGACCCCCATACAATTAGTAAGTATAATTCTTTCACAAAAATAATAAACCCACTAACAACCCTTTCCTTTTCCACTCTCTTTTCATGTCCGATACGAGCCGATAACAAAATTCAATGCTTCAGGCATAAATTTATTTTATATTTTTTTCTTTCATTTTATGAAACGAATGTGTCGGACTTCTTTTCCAATTTTTTTTGAACACCACTTTTTTAAACAATACATAAAAAAAGAAGCCGACACCTTGGTGATTCTTTTTTTTTTTATTAGCGACTCTAGTGCGTTTAACTGGAGCCCTTTTGGTTGACCGGATGCAACCACGAGAGTCTGTAGGGACGATAGAGACCCCCATTTTTTTCGGTTAATTAATTTATAATATTTTCTGTTTTTTCTTTTCATAAAAAGAGATTTAATTAATAATAATAATAGTACATGTTATGTGCGAGCACATTTTTTTTATTGAAATTTTCAAGCTACTTTCAGACGATTGAATATTATATTCAGTCGCCTGAAAGTCGCGTTTATTCATTTTAATGTAAACTCTGAGAAACTTTAGAACCTCTAGAGTTACATTCGTTCCCAACGCCTGGGTGGGCTGGGGAATTTCGAGACGGACACTTTAAACATATGATAACGGCTGCTAAGGAATGCATGGAAAATCCTAGCTTAAGCAACGTCTCACGGCGTCGGTTCATTCTGCAGCGTCGGCAGATCTCAGGGAGAGAGACGCAAGTCGTCTCCCACCATGGGTCCTCCGACGGCTTCGACGCTTGGGCCCGACGTCGTGGACGTCACTTCGTTTCCGCCTCCGAAGCAGCCAAGTCCTCGGAGTTCAAGACAATCGTCGTGGAAAACGGGTCGCGCCTACACCAGGGTACAAAGGGCCGTAGACGCTCGTTCAGGTCCTGCCCAGAGGTTCATCCGATCTCTGGTAGTTGTAAGTCATTCTAAAAACTAATTAATCAATCTTTTCCTGTTTCCGTTTCCAGTATTCGTGGATAGATCACATGTGAGACAATATTCTAATTATAATTTGAGTTAATCAAATTTAAATCATTTGCAGGTTTTCCTTTAAACCCTTTACCTTTTTCTAAAAACCCAAAGGAAAAACGATAGGCTCAGGCCATTTGGGGGAAAACCCTTTTATCGGATTCCCGAGGGAATACTAGAAAAAAAACCCAACCTTTCAACCCTTTAGCCTATGCTCAGGCAAATAGGGCGTCACGCCCTTTAGGCTATCTACTCTACCAAGATCCTAGCAATTCTTTCCTATTGTTCTATATAAAATATATGCTTTTTACCATATAATAATCTCTAATTCTTTATCAAACCATAGACAAAACGAGATATCAGGGTCCGTAGGGACTGATACCTCGTCTTGGCAGTCTCCGTCCTCCGTTGCTAATTAGTGACGGAAAAAGGGGAAAATAATTTTATTCGACGGTTGCGTCCGGAGTTCATCTCCGAACATAACATACACATATATATATAAAAAATCCCTTTTACCAAATGTCGAATTTAGCCTGTTTCGACTTTAGAATTATTTTATTTAATTAAAATTATGATATATATTATATACTTTAGACCATGGTTAATCATTATTTAGGGTTTAATGTTGCCTTGTAAAAAAAAAAAAATTATATATGTATATATATATATATATATATATATATATACCGGGTGGACCTCGGCTGGCGGGTCATAGGCATCCCATGTTAAAGAAGTAACTAGATCATCAGTCGATTAATCCCGTGGTAATTTGGATTTGCTACAGGATTTTAATTTCTCACAATGCAAAACAAAACAGAATTAAGAATTGTAGCAAAGCCGACAAACTCTAAATACCGCCTGATTAGTCGGCTGATCTAGTTCCTTCTTTAACATGGGATGCCTATGACCCGCCAGCCGAGGTCCACCCTGTATATATATATAAACTGTAGTATAACAGGAACTCCATAAAATTTCATTTTTTTCGGTCCAAAAGAGGCGAGAGTCGATGATTCAAAGAGGTCATTCGAATACGGCCCATAGTAGGTCAAGTCGGCGATCCAAAAGAGGTCGTCCGAATATTATTTTGAAAGTTTTTATTGAAATGTTTTAAAGTCGCGCATTGTGATCCTTTTTTTTTTATTATATTCCGAATAATTAAGTCAAATACACGCGAGGGGGTAAAATTCGTTTTGTGACAAAAGCGAACTATTCCATCTGCTGCTTGCAATAATTTTTAAGTTTTCTGTGAACATTTCCACATTAGTTTTGTACATTATGTAAGGAAAAGAATAGAAATACTATAAAGTACGTAAGTTATTGGAAATATATGTGTAACGTACGAGCCGTAATACGTACGTTTTAAACACCCGGTATAATTAGAATATTTTTTGGAAGTCTTCTAAAATCTCAAAATACAGTTTGGAAAAGAGAAACATACGTTTCCTTTTAACACAGCTGCAAATCATAACTTATTTCAAAATAGTTAACGAAAATGTGAGAATGAGAACTTGGGGACTGTAGGTTTCTCCCGGAAAACTATCATAAAAATGATATCATATTCGATAAGCTGGCCCATGTGTGAGAACACTTTGGGACCGCATCCTTGTTCTCATTCTCATACTCATACATGCAAACTGGCGGAAAAACCGTCATTAAATTTATCTAAATTTAAACACCAAGGAAACCCTCTTAATCTCATGTTCCAGAAGTTTCTTCTTGAAAATATTTTAAAATTATATATTTTATTAAGTTACAAAAGAATCATTCTTATTCATTTAAACAAAATTGTTAAATGTACATATTGTCAAAAATTGCTTTATTCAAAGACTAAAAAATTATAGTTAATATAAAAATATTGATAATAATGGATGCTTCTCTTGTAAAAAAAAAAAACTTTTATTATTAATTAAATTTAAGCCATATATATATAACCTCGCCTTTTTAATATCCGAACTATATTTTAACTGTTAAATCAAAACACAGCTTTCTCTTCACTATTACAATAATATCTTCTTCGTCATTAATAACTATTACATAAACCGTCTTCAATTACATTTCAAAATATCAATTACCATAGGCGAATATTAATATTAAATAAGTTTGTTTAGTTATAATTGACGTATTGAATCGCACTTATAAATGCCTGTATCAAATTATGTAACAATTATTAATATTAATGATCCACTTGGAAATAATGTTGACAATCACTTTAAAACTAATGTTCGTAAATGATATTATTTCATTATACTCTTTGTGTCTAAATCCAATGTTCATTAATATCAATAGCTGATTTAGAAACAAGGCTTTAACTATTTGTGCATATGATATTAATATTGTTAATAATATAAAATTGTATTTGTCTTGCCTCGGCGACAGTTCGCTCGTATCGCAGCTCCCCTCGCCGTTTTTCCGAAGATCTTTGCACTCTTCCACCTCAAGAAAGCTCCCTATTGGCAATTACAAATGGGTCCAAGTTCCGCCCCAGACACTACTCGTGTCTCTATAAAAAGAGGCCCCCTCGCCCTGCTCAGCAGTCAGTCAACTGTGGAGTTACCATTCCCGTCCCCTACGTCGTTAGTGCATTGTTAGTGTTGCCAACCCGTCCCCAACCAGCAACCAGCAACCAGTCGCCACCCGCTAGCCGCCAACCGCGAGTCGTCAATCGCGAATCGCCAACCGTGAATCAACGAGTTTCCACCCGCCAACAACTTAGTCTTCAATCCAATCCGACGTAAGTAACAGTGTACTTTCCGCCCCACAGAATCACCCCATGGCCAACTGGTTGCCCCCTTTTTCCCTAGCCCGATAAATACATGACAACATTACAATACTGTAATGTTGTCCCCACAACGGTCCCAAGTAATATCTAGGTTGCTCATGCTTCCTAACCCCAAATATTCCCCTTTATTGTCAAAGAACCCCTATATTTCAAATGTCCCTTTTTGCCCTCCAGTTTTGCATCACAATCCCGAATCTTAGACCCCAAATTAAACTCACGGTTGACTGTCCCGAGGCAAGTAGTTAGCCTCGTTAAATAAATTAAATTACGATTACCATTATTTTTATTATTGTTTCCTTTTCCTTCTCTTGAGCTTCCTAATACATAGGATGATTAAGAAGAATCTTCCTTTCCTTATGTTGCGTCAATCCCGGACGTGACATATGAGATAGAAAGACTTCTCGTGAGTTTTGAGGAAAAGTAGCCTGTTTTCACTAGTATTTTTGTAATAATTTATAAGGTTTACACGAGAAAAATGTTTTTTAGTACAGCGACGAAATCATCATAGATGTATAAAACTGGTGAACATAGTTACCAGTTCTCACATGTCTTTAGTTCGTGGGTTCGTTTAAAACAAAAAATGGAATCGCGTACGAGTTTAAGAAAAACAATTTGCCTAATGATCTCGTTCATTGGTACAACCCATCCGACGATAATTGACCTGTTCGGGCTTTCATATGGTGCGAGTGCCCATCGGAAATCGTTTGAACGATTGTGCCATAATTTCCGCCAGATAATACGGTATGCTCTGGAGTGCGACGTTTCGCAAAACCTCAACGATAAAGTGATTGTGGGGTGTGACACAGCGATGCGGCTGACGGGGGATGTTCTGATTTCGCGAGGGTACCGAAACAGTCGGCGCTTCCTGAGGAAGCTTCCTGGATGAATGCCAAAACGTTATAGGTAAGTGAAATAATTTATATACGCATTAAGCAACTAGTATATCAAGGGCGAATCGAGAGCGATTGCAATGGGGTGTCAACTTGCTCGCTTCGCACCGTGCGGCAAAACTCGTTGCGATGGTTCTCGTTTCGTTTCGTGCATTTTTATGTAAAAATTTCGTGCATTTGTATGTTTTTTCTATTCGTTTACACAGATTGGAGCGTTTATGGGATGACTCGCTATCTGTCAATACGAACGATCTTGGTTCCGATAACTCATCGCTCACAGCAGACGACGAACGCAGCATCAGAGCGGATGTCCTGACGCAAGGTAACCTGAGGAGGGAAAATGCAACGTTTCGACAGCCCACCCTTCAAGACTTCATCCACCATGAACCGAAGCAAAGGTGTACGACCTACGTCAGCGAAATTAATAATGATAAATTTAATATAATCTTTTAAAGATTAATTTGATGATTAAAAATGTATTTAATATTTATTACGTTTTTTTATATTTTTTTTAGACTATTATAAGCGACTAGGTCTGCATCTCGTGCAAAATGATACCGATTACGGTAACAAGATGCAGAGAGTTGCAAAGTGGCTTGCCTCCACTTATGAAAATTCACAGGGGGAGATATATCCATCCGTCAGTATATCTCTGGTAATGAGGTATATCGACGCTACACGCTTCGATACATCAGAAGAGTAAAAAGTATAAGCTTTACTCTAAACTCTTCACATCTTATTAATTTTCTGATCATATGGTTCATTATTTATATAAAAAATGAATATTGATTTTAGATGCAGAACGGACTCCAAACCTTAGCGGTCGTGGTTCTAGCAGCATCAGTACTACTAGTTATGATACAGGTAGTATCGGAACTTACGAAGCTGATAATGAGGAGGAGGGCAATGATGACGATAGGGAGGTAGCCAAAATAGTTACAACAACTACAATGCACCATATACTGCTGATGCTGACGACGAGAGAGGAGAAGAAGAGAATAATCCGATTCCAGATAGAGGGTTATCCTCATCATCATCATCATTATCACCATTGTTACATCCCTGTAACCGCCTGACACCAACCAACTATCATGGCATTCACAACCGACAGACACTTACTACAACTATGGACAAAACCCGAAACTCTTCCTTATCTATGTCCAACAAATACCTTCAACATCAATGAAAAATCCCCTACCGACAATAGAACCTCCTCAACTGAGATTTCCACAATATCGACGATAATTAAAAAACCTGCATCCCAGAACCGACCGATTATTTTTCCGCCCAAAGAATCCGAACAGTATCATGGATACATACAAAGCACCCACCGACGTAAGCAATAAAGGTAAAAATAGAAGAACGACTAAACTCTGTAGTATAACGATAGCGACGATTTTCCGTGAGAACGCCTTGCATCGGTTTTCCACACTGTAACGATAAAGACCACATGTACAAACTTGAACTTTATGACTTCCATTGGAAGTCGATAAGGGATTTTAACGTACAAAGTGTCATGTGGGAGATAGTCCATAAGGGACCCCTCACGTCCGAACAGCCATGGGTGGCTGTTCATATACCCGTCCCCACAGGACACGAAAGTATTTTTTAATAATTTATTATTTCGGTAATGCGGAGTAGCTTTAAACATTTCTTCCCTTTTCATTTTTGTAGCTGGTGACAATATTCGTTCTGGCGCAGTTTTGGATGGACGGCTGCGACGCTGAACGGGTATTCCGGGGGATGCCGCGAGTCGTGACGACCCGCTTAGTTTTTGTTGCACTATCCCGGGACAATTGGGTAGAGTGGTTTGACTACGCTGTGTCGCCTCCTCTACTGGTAAGTGTGTCAACGTGCCTTTTCTCACCCTGTGTCGGTATTTTTTTTTCAAATATGATCTTAGTGTCCTCTTTTCGTTATTTTTCAGGTAGGTCGAATCGTTTTTCGATAAACGAATCTGCCATCCGTACCGGTGCGCATACCGGGAACGCCGCCGCCGCCCTATGTTCTGCCGTCCAGCGCGAATGTTAGTTCCTCAACCCAGGATCAGAAGAGTGAGTCGGCTGCGGGGGCCCCGCTCCGTCGGTCGTCTCGTCCGAGAGTTCCTGGGCGTCCTCGCGAGACGGGGAGGACCTCGCCGCAGGGACAAACACAGCCGAAATAACGAGAAAAAAGAAGAAAGACACCCAAAAATCCTCAGAAGGGATTTTCTTACAAAGGCCATACAATAGATTCGGGTGACGTGCCATATAAACATAAAGTACAAGATCGAAGACCCATTAGGAAAAATAAGAATATCGGCAGTCATGACAATCATCAACCAATATTTCACGTAATTTCAGCTTTCCACATAACACGAGTTTCTGTTACAGAAGAATCTCAAGTGGGCAATTCTCGGATGCAATGGAGATAACGCGACTGGTAAACAATCCAGGGCTATACTCCGAGAATCTGGGAACACTGCGATTAACTCACACGAGATGGAAATTAATTTCCAAGATCTCAATAGAAAAATTCCAAAATCGAGCGAAATTATTAAAAGAGCACATAAAATTTGTCAACGAGAATTGCCATAGATTTTACCAATGCCGTTTAACGACAATGATCAGTGAAATGTATGACGATTTACAAGAAATAAGAACAGAACAGGAGCATTTGTTCGAACTAATTACGGACGGAAAAAAAGAAAACACAAAAGAGCAATATTAGGTTTCGTCGAAAAAATAAGCCACATCTTGTTCGGTACCGCGGAGGAAGATGAAATCAAGGAAATTATGAACCACATTGGCACTTTATATAATGCAACGGCTGATATGGCGAGTCTTCTGGGAAATCAAACATCACTGATACGAGAGGAATTTTCACAATTACGTTTTGAGATGTCTACATTACTCCAGTACGCAGAGAATAACTGATGAACTAAATGAGTTAAAACTAAAAGAAGAACTGGATATGATGATCGAGATTTTAATGAGCGAAGTACAAAAATACGCTCTGGATACCAGTATTTTGATCGACGCAGTGCTATTCACAAGGCAGGGGCGGATCCACCCGAAAGTGCTAGCTCCTACCTAAGGGTTTCAAGCGCACCAGATGGTCCGTCTGACGCACGAGACAAGCCAGAATATATGCGTAACGCTCCGAATACAGTTGCGGCCGAGCCACACACGTTCCGAATGGAATAATAGGAGCATTGTTCCATTTCCCATAACGAAATTTTTTTTTGATTACCGATTTTTTTTAAAGAATATTTAATTTCTGTAATCACGAACACTAGAAATAAGTGCTTTTAAAGAAAAAGGTACTGTCTAATAATAATAAATTAACGTGCTAATCGTCACATTTCAAACAGGACACTTGATAGAGAACAACGCACTATCAACAGATTGACATTTCAAATCAAACCAAAAAGAAAATGTAAGATTTTTTTTTCGTAGCACTTAAGGATTGAAATCGATTAATTGTCACGGTACTAGTTTTAAGTACTAACCATAGAATAGGATCTTTTTATTGTATAAGATGACCTAAAAATCATGTAACTTTACTAATCAGCCAGAGAGAGGTTTCGCGTTAAGATTAAAATGTATTAAACGATCGTTTTTTATTGTTATTGATGATCGGCGGTGGATCGCCAATCTTTTTTACCTGGGGCGTGTTACGGACGCTAGGCTACACGTGCAGCAGCGTACGGAGTCAGGAATATTCGCCTGTTAATAAATAATAAAGCGGACACCTGAGATGTCCACATCGGCGTCATCCATCCGTTCGGGCCACACGTGCAGAAAACCGTTGTAAGTTAAGATTTTTGGGCGCCTTTCTTCTTTTTTCTCGTTATTTCGATTGTGTTTGACACATGTCCTCTCGTATTTTTTATGATTCTCGAGTGCGTTTCATTTTTCGACCCGCAACCGTTTTTAACCAGCTCGATTCCTCTACGATTACTAGAACCCAAGTCAGTTTGCTTCCAACTTCTGTAGCAATCATGTCACGTGCTAACGAACAAAGTGTTATGTGAGAGATAGTCCATGAGGGACCCCTCACATCCGAACATTATCGAAAAATGCGATACGCGGGAAAAACGAAACCCGTAGAGTGGGTCTCACGAATAAACACACTTAAGAAGAAGAGAATAAGCCAGAGAGGTCCAAGTACAGCATAGGAATAACGCGTTTTCTTATGATCTTCACCCTTCCACGTTACGGCTAGCCCGGCGTCCGAACGAGATAAGAATCGGTTCCTTTTTTTGTTACAGAGTCGAGCTCCCGCAGCCGCAGAGATCGAAACCCGATTCTCTTTTGAAAATCTTCCCTCCCCCCCCCCTCCTTTCCTCTCCATCCTCACTAAAAGGAAATAAAAGTTGTTTGAACCAATTTTGAATAAGTTTATTTGCTCAACCCGCACATAATAGAAGTCTCCGCAATTTTGAACACAGGCTCAATTCTTCAGAATCGAGCACGTCCTTTCGCGTCCGAGTGTTGGCCGATTTCTTCACCGAGGATAACTCCTTATTGACGAGATCATTTTAGATTCGGACGTATCACCATTATCAGCATCATCGTTTTTAACAGCGTCAGCGCACAATACAAGTAAACTGCATATCCTATATAATTCAGAACGTTTTTATAAACGTTTTCAACTATCGGGTGGCGAAATTCAGTTTCGGACAATACCACCTACAGATAATGTGAACCCCGAAGTTTATTTGGAGGACGCGATAAATGAACTGTATAAAATTGTAACGGAGCATATTCTTAATAATAAATAGTCATTCCGACTAGATAGGGTTAACGTTTAATTCCGATATATTCTCAAAGCCTGCAGGTATGTAGTCTCGTACAATAACAAATTTTAACGCCGCAGACGTATTCAATATAATAAACTCCGTAGCGCAAAGCGATTCCAATTTTAATCTAAATGACACTCTTCAAATCGAGGTACATCATGTACGTATTACTCGTGGTCGCGGTAACAATAGCATTATTTGTGAAGCGGTTTTTCGAAGCAAATCAATGGTTACTATTAGCAATAGTGACAACATCTGATTTGCAAGAGTGCTTGCCGTGGCTGAATGGTTTTTGCAAAAGAAGATAATTTCCGCCGAGGAATGGCGGGCAATATGGAAAAGAATTTGCAGCCACAATACCCTCCAATTTGAACAAGCACAGAGAATTATACGCGAAGCTAACGTGCAAATTTCTGAAAGTGGATGTTCAACTCTCCAATTTCTGGAATTTCAACGTTATTATAAAAATAAAAATATAGCTTTCGTAATATACGACAGTAACGGCATTGGCGAGTCTGAAGATCTAATATTTGACGGTCGACGAGAATTCGATGTGTTCACCGGTGATACAATAAATATATTGTACCATGTAGAAGCGAATCACTTCGCAATGATTACAAATTTGATGGGGATGGTGGGGAAATGTAAAAGATATTTTCATCATTGCAAAAAGCGATATGCGCGACCAACTTCCCATCAGTGTCCGCACAAGTGCAATATGTGTTTCGCACAGTCGGTATGTGAAAAATCCGATAATTCGTTTCACTGTAATAGTTGCAATCGAGATTTTTATAATGCAGAGTGTTTCCGTAGACATCGCGCTCGTGGATCTTAATCGAAATTAGAGAAAGGGGTGCGTACCATATGCGATTATATAAAAATTTGTATGTATTGTCACAAATGTATAGATTCTAAATATGGGCGTCATGTGTGCGGGCTTGGAAAATGCAGACGTTGCAAAATTCAACGCGATCTGAACCAGCGTTGCTTCATGCAGCAAATTGTTACAAAAAAACAACCGTCAGCATCATTAGTGAATTCTTCTTCTTTTTCATCCTCCACAAACTACGCAGGTAGCAGCAAAACAAACAGTCACGTTAATAGTGTTAGTAGTAGTAATAGTAGTAGTAGTAGAATTAATAGTATTAGTAAATGTAATATAATAAAGTCAAAAGATAGGAATCATCCTCGAATATTATTTATAAATCTTTGCGTAGCGCTTCAAGTATGCGAGGAGTGCATAGATTCTCCAAATATCGACCAAATATGCAATTTTTGTGGAATGCACGAATACGTATTTAAACATGACCCCGTTAAGGGATTGTTAGAAATTGCGATTCGTGAGAAATCTGCTTTTTCTAAAATCGTCTGTATAGCGCATAACGCAGAAGGTTTTGATTCCCGGTTTCTTCTTCGGCATTTAATCGAACGAGAAAAAGTCTTTAATAAAACGTGTTAGCTAAACGTCATCTTGAACGGTAAAAGCATTATAAAAATTGAATTTCAAAATACAATATTCATAGATAGTTTAAAATATTTTCAAATGAAATTAAGTGCTTTACCGAAAGCATTTGGTCTTCCGACAGTAGCGAAAACTGATGCTAAGTTTTACGCTCCCGAACAAATGTGGCCTGACGAAATGGACAACTTTTATAAGTGGTACAACACGTGTGCTAGGCGAGGTGGCGTATTCGACTTGAAACGCGATATAGAAGCGTACTGTAAGATGGATGTAGATATTTTGCGTAGAGCGTGTGCTGCTTTCCGCAAAATATTTATCCAGAAAGGTAACGTTTGTCCCTTTAGTGAAGCAGTAACCATTGCATCCGCGTGTTCTCGAGTATATCAAAAAAATTTTTTGAAACTAAACACGATTGGTCTTTTACCTCCGGGTAACAGCTATAGGAGGTGTAATCACCAATCGAAGGTCGCGATAGAGTGGCTTCTTTGGTGCGAGAAGTTATACGGTCGTGAAATTGTGCATGCAGGTCGTGGTCGTGAATATCGTCTACCCGAAGGTCCACTGATAAATGGCTAATTACAACCAGACGCTAACGATACTGCTGAAACCACAAAGGGATGCGTATTTCAATTCCACGGTTGTTTTTATCGCGGTTGTCGACGGTGTTTCTCAGAGTTGAGTGACAAACCAAATTTCACTACAGGCGAAAGTTTTAACAAAGTGTACGCAAATACACAATCCATATCGCGTTTAATTCGGTCAAGTGGGTATACTCTCATCGAAAAATGGGAGTGTGATTTCAACCATGAAAAGCGAACAGATGCGGAACTTGCTGCTTATGTCAATAACCATCCTATGGCAACGTACAAAATCTTAGATCCGCGAGACGCATTTTTTGGCGGACGGACGGGTAATACGGAACGTATTATACCTTAAAAAATGAGGAACAAATCATCAAATACGTAGATGTCTGTTCACTGTACCCTTACATTTGTAAAAACGGTCGTTTTCCCGTAGGTCATCTTACCGTTTATGTCGAACAGGAATGCGTGACAATCACGAGTCTGCAAGAGCCTATTAGTTTAGACGGGGTCGAAGGACTTGTTATGTATAGAATACTACCACCCATAAATCTTTATCATGCAGTCCTTCCAGGAAAGATAAATTCTCGCTTGTTGTTCCCCCTTTGTAGAAGCTGCTGCGAGAATGAATCGCAAACCGACTGTACACACGATGCTGAAACCGATCGAATATTGACAGGGACGTGGGTAGCCGAAGAGTTAAAAAAAGCCATTCAAAAAGGATGCTGCGTTTGTGAAATATTAGAAATTTGGCAGTACAATTAAATAACACAGTATAATCCATAAACACAAGAAGGAGGCCTATTTAAAGATTACATCGATACATTTTTAAAAATCAAACAGGAAGCAAGCGGATGGCCGGCAAAGTGTATAGACAAAACGTCAAAAAACTTGTACATAGAATCGTATGAACGGGCTGAAGGAATAAAACTAGACAAAAATAATATTTTAAAAAACCCGGGGTTACGTTCGGTCGCCAAGTTATGCTTAAATTCATTTTGGGGGAAATTTGGTCAGCGCGAAAATTTGCAGCGAACCTAGATCATTACTACTCGAGAAGAGTTACGTGACATTTTTTCAGATGTTACGAAAGAGGTCACGCGTATTCTCCCCGTTAATGAAAAAGTCTTATTTGTAAATTGGGTTGACAGGCTTCAAACATCGTCATCGTCAAACTGCACAAACGTCGTATTAGCGGCTTACACGGCAGCTCAAGCTCGCCTGAAACTCTACAGCTACCTAGAAAAAATGGACTGTCGCGTACTTTATTTTGATACCGACTCGGTAATTTACTTATCGGGCGGACACACATCAGCCAAACAATACGACCCAGAGCTCGGAAATTTTCTCGGAGATTTGACTGATGCATTAGCGGTTTACGGTCCAGGTTCAGACTTTTATCTCTGGAGGTTCTAAATTTTATGCTTCTCGCGTACAAACTAATAACGGGAAATACTCCGATACGTGCAAGGTCAAGGGGATTTCGTTAAATTACGAAAATGGAAATAAAATCAATTTCGACTCGATTTATCAGCTAATTATGGCAAATGATACTTATACTAGTACTACTACTACTACTACACCACCAAAAATAAAAATTCGATTCAGTGCGTTACGGCGAACCGAAATTCACGAAGTTGTAATGCGTAAAAAAGAAAAACATGTAAAATAGTTTTTAAAAAAAAGGCGACACTTTTCGACTAGATATTCGCTTCCTTTTGGATACAAAGCATAAAGTGTAACAAAGCTGTAAAAATGTAAATTTTTGTAAAAAACAATAGTTTTCGCGTTACTTAAGAAAAATTAGCAATATAAGCGAAATTGTTGAATAACAACGAGACATAGTTGAATATTGTCAGATGGATGTAGAAATATTAAGAAGGGCATGTATCGCTTTTCGTAAAATTTTTATAGCCTGTGGTAATGTATGTCCTTTTACAGAATGTCTGACGCTGGCATCTGCATGTTCACTTATCTGAACTCACAGGTAGTTCCACAAAATTATCCGTAGATCTGAGAACCCAATGACCTATATAATTTTTCTCGATACAAACAATTGCAATTTCTTTTGGTACAAAAGCATGCTTTTAATTCAAGAAACCTTGAATGTCTATTACAAAACGCATGGTCGATATTTGTGGTGCAAAATGAAACGAACGACTGACATCAAAGTTCGTAGCAAGATAGTATTTTTTCTCCGAATAGCGACAGTGAGGTAACAGTTGATAATAAAGGTCAGGTATTTCAAGTTCATGGATGTTACTACCATGGATGTCCATGATGTTTCACAGAGTTACGTGAACAAAAACGGTCAGACGGTATTAGTTTTAGTGAACGTGTAACGTACGAGCCGTAATACGTACGTTTTAAACACCCGGTATATTTAGAATATTTTTGGAAGTCTTCTAAAATCTCAAAAAACAGTTTGGAAAAGTGAAACATACGTTTCCTTTTAGTACAGCTGCAAGTCATAACTTATTTAAATGAGCTAAAGAAAATGTGAGAATGAGAACTTGGGGACTGTAGGTTTCTCTCGGAAAACCATCATAAAAATTATCTCATATTAGATAAGCTGGCCCAATTGTGAGAACGCTTTGGGACCGCATCCTTGCTCTCATTCTCATACATAACCATGCCGCTATATGCAATCTGGCGGAAAAACCGTCATCAAATTTATCTAAAATTAAACACCAAGGAAACCCTCTTAATTCCATTTTTCTAGAAGTTTCTTCTTCAAAATATTCCTTTGTCCTCCGGTTTTACACTACGATCCCGAATCTTTACCCCAAATTCAGACCCACGGTTGACTGTCCCGAGGCAAGTAATTTAGCCTCGTTAATAAACTAAATTATTAATATTACAAAACTTAATATCCTTTTTTTTATTATCTCCTTTCCTTCTCTTGAGCTTCCTAATACTTCGGATGATTAAGAAGAATATCCCTTTCCTTATGTTACGTCAAATCCCGGACGTGACAAACGTTACGAAAACACAATTGCTCTAACCAGTAAAATTCGCTCCTACGGTAACGTAGTACATGAGAAATAGGAGTGCGATTTCCTTCGCGAAAAAATCGTCAACCCTGATTTCAGAATATTTGAGAATCATCCTTTGATACTTCAAAAAAGTCTTAATCTACGCGATGCATTCTTCGGTGGCCGAACTGGAAACACATCTACCTATTACACTGTACAAAAAGATGAACAAATACACTACACAGATGTTTGTTCATTGTATCCGTACATTTGTAAAACAGGGCGTTATCCTATAGGTCATCCGACAGTTTACGTCAGCAAAGAGTGTTCTGCAAAAACCGACATTGATAAGGTGACTCTGCACAGTGTTGAAGGACTAGTTCTATGTAAAATATTGCCACCGCGAAATTTGTATCACCCGGTACTTCCTGTAAGAATGCACCACAGATTACTTTTCCCCTCTGTGGAACGTGTTGCGAAATTCAGTCAGTGCATGATTGTTCGCATGGGCTCGAAGAAGATCGCGTTTTACGGGCACGTGGGTTTCGGACGAATTAAAGAAATCAATCGAGAAGGGTTATCGTATTGTTGAAATATTCGAAATTTGGCAATATCGAATAACACAATACGATCCAAAAGCGAGTGAAGGTGGTCTTTTTAATGAATACATTGACACATTCATAAAAATAAAACAAGAAGCCAGTGGTTGGCCTCGTGAATGTGTCGATGATTTATCGAAATATCGCTACCTCGAAATGTATGAGCGTGAAGAAGGAATTCGTCTGAGTAAAGATAAAATCTGTACGAATCCAGGGCTACGAGCCGTTGCCAAGTTATGCCTTAACTCGTTTTGGGGAAAATTTGGTCAAAGAGAAAATTTGCCGCGAACCGTAATCGTAAATACAAGAGACGCGTTGTTAAAGATTTTCGTAGAAAAAGATATGAACCGAAACTGGGTAATCTGCTCGGCGACATGACAGACGAATTGTCTTCTTACGGTGAAGGATCGTATATTGAAACATTTATATCTGGAGGACCAAAATTTTATGCGTACCGCGTTAAGACACCATGCGGAACCACAGACGTATGCAAAATAAAAGGTATTCGACTGAATTTTGAAAACATTTTAAACGTACAAGATTGTATACATTTGTTATTATATTTTCCGCCATAATTAAGCGGATAATTAGTACATGTTTCATTTTTAGTAATTCTAGAATATTGATATTTTCTCAAAAATTGATCGTACCACTTGTTCATAACGTAATCGTTTTTTCTAGTGTCAGTAGAGACATTCTGGTGAAAATCATATAAACTATAACCGTTAGAGATAGTATATAGAAACATAAGGCAATATTGACCACACACAGAAGAAGTAACGCTCTGAAGACACTTATCGCTCCATCGGATTGTCTTACAATTACGTCGGAGGCGGCGAATATGATGCGTGATGAATGGAGGCGATCCATAGCTGTCAAAGAAGATCCCATTAGAAAATTCGTCAACATAAAATGCTGAAATCTTAACGACAAAGAAGGAATGTAATTGGGCGGTAAAAAATGCCTTACCACAGTGTCGCCGTAATTATAATTTTTTCCACCGATATTGACAATTCGCAATAAAGTCACTTGCGAATCACCGACAATGTTCGGTTCACAAATATCGGTGTAGACAAATAACTGATCGGGAATTGCACGGAACAAACTAGCAGGGTAGTACCGATGTATTCGATTTTTCTTATCAATTTCTTCGCCCTTTTCAGGAGTAATATTTGTAATATCCGGAAAACCGAGAATCCTATTGTGGTTGTGCGGACTTTCTCGAACGATATACGTTTCGAGCAATGTATATAGTTCAGTAATTTCAAAGCTTTTGCTCTATACGAGAAAGGAACATTTTTTAGAATTTCGGAGCTAGCAATCGGAATCATATCGTTCTACTTGGACGTTACTTCATTTCGAGCTCCGGAAATTTCCTGTCCACTGTTTAGCGGCTTATGTTGTTGTTGCTGCTGATTAATTGTTTACTATTTTTGTCCTTTGAATAATCATCGGGGTTTGGTAGACCTTCTAGAAATTCGATTCCACGTCGCACGCGCCAAAAAGCTAGACCCCTACCCAGGGATAAGGTACCGCGGGAGCTCGGGGGAGGAGGAGGAGCCCATAAAGTATCAAATATACTTGCGTTTCTTAAATTTTTAAAACTCTCGACTCTGTCGAAGGACGGATCACTGCCAGCAAATGAAATTATTTAGAGAAAGCCATCTACTCTGCTTTATGTAATAGTTTTCATCTTGTATGTGAGACATTTCTTATCAGTTATATTTTGCACGAAGGAAGATCATAAAATGTCTAAATAATTTGAGAGTTTTTGAAACACTCGAAACGGAAGCTTACCATACACAACACAGTTTTGCGAAATGTGAACCATCTCGCAAGCTGGCACATTTAATATTTTACAAATGTGATCTGAGAAAAATATATTTTTCCCAATCACAGACATCATAGATGTATAAAACCAGCGATCATAGTTGCAAGTCCTCACTTCAAAATCTCTTTCGCCTCGAACGTCTTCGTAATTTTTTCGAGAAGTATTTCTAATCAGCAAAAATGGAATTAGAGCTCCGCCAAATAATATCCGCAATCGTGGGGTACGTTGCTACAACAAATCGTACCGTTGTTAGTGTTTTCGGATTACGCTACAGTCTTAGTGCTCATCGTAAATCGTACGAGAGATTGTGCCACGATTTGCGACAATTGGTGCGGTACTTTTTGGAGTGCGAACATACAGTGTTTTGTGACATATATAAAAAGTTTATTGTAAAGTGCGATGTCGCGAAGCGTTTCACCGGGAACGTACTCGTTTCCAGAGGATAGCGGCATGACAGACTCTACAGGCGCATCATCGCAAAGTGCGAAGCGGTTACGGGTAAGTTTGTGTATTTTTTTAATACTAATGTTAATTTTCGTTCTTTCGCGTTTGAAATGGTGTAAACGTAACGTACGGAGTTTCAACCAATGAGGTATCGTACTTGATATCGCAATTAATTATGGTTGGTTGAATTCCCCTACTTTACATTTACGTAGAGCGGGTTTTAAGTCTTACGAAAATTGTTTATCGACATCTTGTTTGTTTTTGCAGATGTCGTTCGCGTATTGGACGATGTAATCGTCCGTCAATACAGGTGAACTTCTCTCGGAGCACGATTCGTTGACAACGGATGGCGCGCGAAGCATCCGCAGCAATGATCTGACGGTAGAAAGTGCCTCAGGTGAATCCGCCAATTTTCGGCAACCAGTCCTGCAGGATGTTGCACATGAACCAGAGTATAGCTGTATACGATACATTGCAGCTATTAATAGTGGTAATGTTTTTTTATTTTTCAATAATATTGATACATGTAGATTAGAAATATTTAACGTAATGGTTACATTTTTTAAATAATTTTCTTAGACTTTGAAAAAAGAAGCCGCTTGCGACTCGTGCAAGGTTACGCCGAATATGGCCTTAAAATGGAGAGGGTCGCAAAATGGTTGGCAACCCATTATGAATATTCGGATGGGGAACACTTTCCATCCCTTAATCTCGGGATAATAATGCTCGGTATAATTACTCAATTAAGGTAATACCGTATCAATCAATATTAGCATAATTATCGCCCATATTATGTTTAGTAACTCACTAGAATGAACTGCTAACAGTTACGAGTCAGAAAATTATACTACACCGTTTCTTTTTATGATCTATAAATGCATAATATGTAATTACCAATACTTCTCTTCAATGATATTAATAATTAATTGTAAACTTATTCTGAATCTCAATTCTTAAATTTAAATATCAATGATTGAACAAAAAAATTATCCTAATAATTATTAACAAATCACAGTTACTACGTATATCACCGATTAATCCTTAAAATTACCAAACATCATTGTTCGCTATGTTTAAGGAATACTTATGTAAAATTAGAACTAATTATTATAGAAATTGTTTTGTAAATCGCTTCTCTTCAACGATAAGCCCACGTGCCGCCTCCCCTCTTCTCTATGATTTTCCGAACGTCTTGTCCCCCTTCTCCTTCAAAGAAGCCTTCCACAGACCCTCACATACAACTCAAATTTTCTCTTAAGAAAAAACCGGTTCGGACCACTATAAAAGAGAGCACACGGTTTGGCAAAAAATCAGTTAGTCTCAGCCAGTCATCCAGTCAAACGGTCCAGTCCGTCGATCATTCGTATAACACCTGGAATACTCAGCTCCAAGGAAAAATAAGCACTTATCAAAATATTCAAAACTTTAAATAATGCTAATCATCCAGCAGTACTAGAAGACAAAGTCTGGAAAACATGGCAAACAATAGGGATAGACTAACTCTCGATCATGAGATCGAAAGCGAACCAAGATACGACGGAAATCTTAAAACATTCTATGCCTTCGTTGACGGATACGAAGAAGCAAGGGATATGTTACCCGAAGACTCTGAACAAGACCTCGTTAAACTAATAAAAAGTAGACTTAGAGGGGAAACGCGATGAGCAATAAAAAATAACACCTTTAGAACAGTATTTGAACTTTTAAAATTGATAACGACTGCATCGCTAGAAATGAGGTATTTGATATAAAAGGCGATATGGAAGTATATGGAAGCATGCGTTGTTTTTAGTAAAATATTCTCCAAAAAGGTAATGTTTGCCCCTTTAGTGAGGTAGTAACAATAGCATCAGCGTGTTCGCGCGTTTATAGGAAGAATTTTCTGTACCCCAACACTATCGGCCCTATTACCACCGGGAAACGGTTACAGACGCTCCAATCGCCAATCGAAGGTGACTATAGTGTGGCTTCTTTGGTGTGAAAAGGTGCACGGTTATGAAATTGTGCACGCAGGTCGTTCTCGAGAATATCGACTACCCGAAGATCCACTAGTAGATGGTTTCTTACCACCAGATGAAGATGATGCGGCTAATAACGTCAAAGGCCACGTGTTTCAATTTCATGGGTGTTTCTTCTACGGTTGCCGATATTGTTTTTCGGAATTTAGAGATAAACCTATTTTTTCAAACGGTGAAAATTTCAATAAAGCTTATGCAAATACAATATCTAAATCGCGTCTAATACGCTCGTTCGGATACAATCTTTCCGAAAAATGGGAATGTACGTTTGATCGGGAGAAAAAAATAAATAGAGAACTTCCTGATTACATAGAAAATTATCCAATGGTGTCTTACGTTGTTCTCGATTCGCGCACTGCATATTTGGCGGATGAACGGGAAATGCCGCAACATATTACACTGTCAATAATAATGAAATAATTAAGTACGTGGAGTATGTTCGCTATATCCATATATCTGCAAGATCGGTCGCTTCCCCGTAGGCAATCCAACCATTTATGTTGGAGAAGAATGTGCTGCAATCACGAGTCTAGAAGATCCAATTAATTTAGACGAGTAGAAGGACATATCATGTGTAAAGACTACTACCCCGAAATCATTATCATGCGGTACTGCCAGTTAAAATGAATTCTCGTTTGCTATTTCCTCTCTGCCGAAGCAATTGCAAGATCGAGTGTTAGCTGGGACGTGGGTGGTCGACGAGGTAAAGAAAGCTATTTTGAAAGGCTATAAAATCCGAAAAATACTCGAAATTTGGCAGTATAATATAACTCAATACAATCTTTAGACTCCCGATGGTGGTCTGTTTTCGAAATGTATAGATACGTTCCTAAAAATGAAGCAAGAAGCAAGGGGCTGGCCTGCAGAATGTGTCGATGAGCAACCAAAAAAGCTTATACGTAGAATCTTATGAGCGGGCCGAAGGGATAAAGCTCGAACAAAATAATATATCAAAATATCCCGGTTTAAGAGCCGTTGCTAAACTATGTTTAAATTCATTTTAGGGGAAATTTGGGAAACGCGAAAATCTGCAACGTACAGAGATTATTTCCAAGCGACAAGACTTGCTTGAAATTTTCACAGATGTTACAAAAGAAGTTACTCAGATTCTTCTGGTAAATGACAAGATTATATTTGTCAATTGGGTCGACAGAAGCGAAACTGTCACGCCATCAAATTGTACAAACGTTGTTATTGCGGCTTACACGACAGCTCAAGCGCGTTTGAAACTATACAGTTATTTAGACAAATTGGATCACCGCGTGCTTT
The DNA here is from genome assembly GCA_030407085.1 of Trichopria drosophilae. Classification (NCBI taxonomy): domain Eukaryota; kingdom Metazoa; phylum Arthropoda; class Insecta; order Hymenoptera; family Diapriidae; genus Trichopria; species Trichopria drosophilae. The sequence continues at coordinate 206,027,657 of CM059583.1, forward strand.
ATTTCGATACCGATACAGTAATATATATATATCGAATAAATCCATTACGTCACCCGAAGATTATGAACCACCTTTGGGTAATTTTCTGGGTGACTTGACTGATGAGCTAGCGGATTACGGGTCGGGCGCGTATATTGAGATCTTCATCTCGGGAGGTCCTAAATTTTACGCTTTTCGCGTGCGAACTGAAAACAATCAGTATTACGACACGTCTAAAGGTAATTTCATTAAATTACTAATATGGGGAAAAAATTAACTTTAATTCGATTTATAAAATGATTATGGAAAGTGATGGTAATAATACTACTAATACTACCACGACCACTGGTACACGATCAAAAATACGCATTAGATTTAACGCAATACGACGCATCGCCGTACATGAAATTGTAATGCGACCGAAGGAAAAACATGTCAAATAGTTTTGAAAAACGTTTTGACTCGCTACTCATTTCCTTTTGGATACAAACAGTAAAATAGATCACAATTGTAGAACACTTGGTAATTGTAAAATTTTGTACATGCAAAAGATTTATCGTTTTTTTGTGGAAAATTATAAATATAAGAGGTAGAACAGATTTGTAATCGAAATTATAAGAATAAGAATAATAAAAAATTATTACAATATTTTATTTACCCTTACAATTAAACGCATGTACAGATCATTCATCCGTTAATACAAGGTCACAGACAACTCGGATGACGATGGACCTACTCCCTATTACGCAAAATATTTCCCCGTTGCTTGTCGACTCTGCTCACGGGAAATCTTTGTATATCCCCTTTCGTATTTTCAACGTACTATCTCCCCTTCGTCTTCAAATTTTTCCTAAAAAACTGGGTCCCCTTGAGTAAAAACCGTGTGGGTGCTTCAACGTCGTATGAAATCACAGTCTCTCGTTTTCGACCTACAAGCGGGCTAACACGTGCGCAACAAGTATATAAAGCTCATCGGCGTTATGCATTGGTAAATCTAAATACATAATGAGGAGTAGGGGTGGATCATCATAAGAAGCCAAACACGAAAACTAACAAATAGTCGTGGAGAGGTCGTTGAACCATGACTTACCTCACGTTCCGGACAAAGGGACCCCGTACAGGTTTGTTTACGCCCGACTTCTGAGCTACCCCACAAGACGGGGCATTTTTATTGTTTGTTTTGATATTAATATCCATTATTAACAACTAACATCTCTTTACGAGGTCATTAACTCATGACCTATCTCAAGATTCGTCATTCACTCTCGCGTAGCGGCCAAAGGTACCCCGTACATTTTTTTGTTTACGTTAGACAAACCGAACAAGACGGTGGTAGTGTTATTTACGATCATAAATTGATACGTATCTGGCATTAATTATCCAATTAACATTATTTATTGACATTTTTATTATTTGTTTTGACATTAATTACCCATTAATAACCATTAACACCTCTTTATGAGGTCATTAACCCCTGACCTATCTCAAGATTCGTCTGCCGGCCACGCATGTTGCAAAAGTGTTATTATATTTTAATCAATTTGCACCTTTTCCGCACCCGGTAGTCCCGAGGTAAGAAGGACCGAATAATTATTATTTTATTAACAGGTTCTAGTCATTTCACTCTGTGACGTGACATATATATAAGAAAGGAATATATTTCGTCTTTCTTAACATTCAATCGCCATTATCGCTAAATGTATAAATGATTATTTAATATTGTGGTTGACATAAACATTAGTATCTCGTTGTGGGGTGTTCGACGCCTCAACACATTGGTAAAACGACCCTGGCCTTACTTCGTAAAATAAGATTTCCCAATCTCCAATGAGGGCTAAGAGCTCTGAATGGTCAAAAACCAAGAGCTTCTAAATTTTCGTTTAGAATTTTCAAATGTAAGGCGGGGGCTTCCAATATAAAAAAGCGCGAAAAGACATACAGGCTCTGTTTCGACTCCATCAACCAACGGAGGAACTTTGGGACAAAAAAAAGTGAGTACCTCGACATGTCTTTTCTTCTATATATTAATGAAATCCGGTTCGTAACCGAGAAAATTAAAACTGATTCCTTTTTCCAGTTAATTGTTATTGCCTTTTTTTTTGGTGAACTAGTTTGTGGGTTAAATTCTGAAACGTGTTGTGAATACCAATTTCTACTTGTATTGTGTTGCGGTTCATTTCCTAATTTATTTTCCCCTACGATATACTTAAATTCTTCGATTATTTAATATCATCCAATTTGTTTGTTATATCACACGTGCGCAATTCTTATACGGTTTCTGCGTTTTCTGACGGTTATAGAACTTCGAATGATTGATTTGAAGATTTGTTTGCTTCTTCCTCTATACTGTTTATGTGTAGTGTTGATTTTCTTTCTACTGGAGTCAGTTGTGTAATCTTTGTTAAATAAGCTCGATATAATTTTCTTGGCTCTGGGAATTTAATTACGGTGCTACTTCGTCTTTTTGTTCTACTACAGTTTCAAGTACTTTACTAGGTTGGTTTCTGTTTCCTCTTACAAACCAAATCCTGTGCCTAGTAATTGCCTTTTTTCTTCTTCACTCAAGTTTTGTGTCGATCGTCGTGTGATTCTCTGTTCTAACATTTATTTTTATTCCATCTTTTATTTTCCCGAATTGAAATTATGCCGATAGTTAGAAATACGGGTCTCCGAAAAATAAAACTTGAAATTACGACGATAGTGTAAGAAATTTTACTTTGATGGATGGTAGAGAAGAGGTACATGTACTTACGCTCGAAAATAAAATTCAATTACTAATTTTCTGTTTATAAACATATGTTTATTTTATTATTTCTTAATTTGTTTGTAAATGAGTTTATGTTTTTTTTAATTTGCATATCACTATTAATACTATGTTTAAAACTAATCTATTTGAATCACTTCTATAGCTACATGGTTTTGATCTGCTACTGCTGTGTTTGTTGTTTGTGGTTGTTTACGAGGTGTGGGTTTTATTACGGCTATGACACGTGGTTTTCCCGCCGTTATTTGCTGAAGCCTCTCGTCTAATTTCTGAAGTCGTTTAAGTCGCTTATCTAGCCTGAGAGTCTTTAGTTTTCGTGTCTTTTCGTCATGTATCGATTCCAAGCATTCTCTCAATTTATAATTGTGAAATGCCTGAAAATGTCTCTTTCTTCTTAATTCTTCAATTTCAAGGTTGTTTTTATTTGACACTGAAACAATAGTTTTTAATTATTAGTTAATGTATACCAGTGCTACGCTACAGTTTCTCAATGGCCAATCCAGTGGCACTGCCCTTCAACTTCCTTTGCACTCCAAATCCAGGGGAAAAAATCACAAGTATGGCGAACCACCTCTAAAGAATCCCTTATTATCTCCTCCCATTTCATAGCATAATTTTGCTGTCCTACTTTTGAAATTTACCAATATGTATTTAAAAAAAATATTATCTGATTATTCGCCGGACATGAGCCAAAATTTCAAACAAAACTTGCAAGAACGTCGCATCTGTTTGAAGAAACGTTTTAATCAAAAGATATATAACCACAGTAAATATGTAATCGCGATTTTTAAAATATCCCGATCCGTAATTTTATTAAAAAAATGGTTTTGTTTCTAAAATTTCAACGTATTTTAGTGTATCAAAAACGCGGAAGCCGGCGGATGACCCTAAATAAGAAAGTTAGGATGTTTCGCCGCACTACCTACAACAGCAGCAGCAGTAGCAAAACGGCACTCTCGGACATCATTGCACACGTGTCGGGAAAATACTTTTATCTGCGTTCCCATGTGAGTTCGGAGTTTCTTTCTTGAAATTCCATATTCGGCGTAATTTTAGCTAGTTTTCACGCCATAAACAAACGAGCATTAATTCAGTGTCGCTGCACACTTCTGGGAAGAAAGATATCTAACAATAAGAGACAGTTCGTTCTTTCATAAACTATCAATGCTATAATGCTGGATTATTTACGAAAGAATTAGCTCAGTTAACTATTGAGCTGTTTAAATATTCATAAAATTTTGTCGGCTTTCCTAGATGTATTCAACACGACCGATCTGCGTACATATCTCGTAATTCGTGAAAACTTGTATAGGTATTAATGTCGAATACTTTATGCACCCAATAAATCTGTATATGTATTTTGGGATATACATTTTCAATAAATTGATGATCAATATAGAAAAATTATTTTTCGGAATTTGAATAATTGCCAATTGTCTAATCTAATACAAAAGATTCTCTGATAAGGTTCTCACGGCTCCCAGAATGGCATTATTTTTTAATGAAATTAACAATATAAATTTTCGATTGATGCGATACTATTCCCGACTATATAGTGATTGGTGAAAAGATTTATTAAATGAACAATTCAGAACAGAACTCTTGCCGGATTTTAATTATCAAAGAACTATTGCAGGTTTCGTGAATAAAATATTCTTGATTTTTTCGAACACCTGCCGGTACGTATTTAGATCTGGCTTATAGACAGGAAGTATTTCACGTTTGCAAAATCTGCATACTATTGATCATATCTGCTGTATTTTAATAATAAACCACAATGAAACGTCGATAAATTTGGCAACCATATGAAATTGCCTCGACGTTGAAATGCTCAATACAAAGCCATCAGCAGATGCTACGACATTTTTATTTGTTAAATTCGTATGATTCACAAGAAGCTCGATGACGAAGCGACTATATTGAATCTGCCTCTGCTTTTGAAATGGCCTCGCGACTGAAGCATTCGTGTGATAGATCTCGTACCTGTCTCATTTGATAGAAATCCGTTTTTTACGAATGTAACGGATACTAACCTTACAAGAGGACTTCTATTCCATTGTCGCTAATCATAAATGTTTTCAATAAATTTACAAAATATTTAGATGTTTTGAAAGTTTAGTTTTTTACCATTGCAATTTAGCTTGTCATTCTGCAATTTATAATGAGACTCCCATCGAAATTCTTTGCGTATTATTAGAGAATGAGGAGATCTTTATAGATTTGAATCCAGTAACTTGTTTTTACAGCAATAATTACTACAAAAATATGTTGAGATATATATGCAGATAACGGTTGAGTTACAACTAGATGCATTCTTTCAGTCCGTCGAAACGCGCCGAATTTTAAAAAAAAACATTTGAATATCAGCATATAACGACCCTTTAGAATCATGCGTGCGACACTGCAAGTTCAATAAAACAAATGAAGTGTAACATGGGTTGGTAAATTTTCTTTCGACATCTGCAATGTTTCTAGCTAGGCACTCATGCAACCATTAAACACACGTTCTATTTACACCAGCAGCCCATGTTGGACTTTTCTTCATAGAAAAACGAGAAGTTTATGATACTAGTACCGATTAAGACGAACTAGAACATGCGACAAAGAACTCTTGGCATCATAGTTATCGCTTAAAACTTAAAATAAACTTCTCGAATATCACAGAAAGAACAACGAACATCTGTTGTCAATAAAATTTAACAGGAAACGTGGGAAAGCTGGATATTGAGCATGACGTAATTTTCACGATAAAATTTCGTAAATAACATAGAATGAATTATGTGTATGAATACAATAATTCTATATTTTTCTTAATTACAAGTAGCGATAACTTTTATTACATGTCATTCTATGTTATTCGTTTTTTATTCCTTTGCAGTAACGAACATATTATATAATACTTCATTTTACTAATCTTATTACAAACGCAGCTATACTTTATTATTGCCATTATTGTTAATATAATATATGCGCTGCGTGAATTCGTGTGGAATTATAATTAGGATTATTATTATTATTATTTTTTTTTTTCATCTTATCATTAATGTTATTTCCTACATATATTACTGTAATATTTGCGATCGTTGCGTCTACAATTATTATTTATTACGGATGTTAATTATTAATAACAAATCGAAAATCGTTAGGTGGGAGGAACGACAGAGCTACCTTTCATTTCACTTTCCTAGGGCATTAGGCCCGCCCACTTTCTTCCCATTCATCCAGTCTATAACCGTTCTTCCTTACTCGCCTTTTCCCTTATTTCAGAATAAAACTTCCAAGTTTTGGTAAGATTTGTATTTTCTGTAATATTTTCTTTTCCAGGAGAACTGCCTTCCTTCTTTCTCTTCCAAATTCTATCTTTCCCACGATCTTTAACCCTGGATGCCACTAGGAGATCGTTTTCCACCTTCAATCCTTTTTCAAATTCTATTTTCCCACGATCTCTGACCGTGGATGCCGGACAATATCCGAGGTACCACTAGGAGATCGTTTTCCACCTTAAATCCTTTAGAAATTATACTTTCCAACGATCTCTGACCGTCGATGCCGGACAATATCCGAGGTACCACTAACAGATCGCCTCCAACCTTAATTTCTTCCAATTCTTCAAAATTTCCTTAGTAGTCGTCCTCCCAACAAATCTGTAATTTGAATGAATTTGTAACTGTTCACATTAAAATAACTATATTCGATGTTTGAAATGAATTATTCTTTCAATTAATTCGAGTTGGCGATAGGAGATATTATACAAAATGAACAGTTCCTACAAAACTTTTTACCATCACCTTAATCTAACTCTCTAGTCTCAATCCGCCTTAACAAACTAACAATTTACACCTTTTCCTTATCCAGTGGTCCCGAGGTAAGAGGGACCGAATAATTATTATTTATAGCAAGAAATTGACCGGTTTTAGTCATTTCACTTTGTGACGAGATAGTTCAGATAACGCGTTTTTATCCTAATTAATTTTTACGCAATTTAGTCTTGTTTTCACAACTCGTTGTCGCGTTGTGGTTTATTATTATTCAAACTTTCGTCGTGTTGTCTGCAAGGCTCCAACATATAGGTGGGTACATTATTATGCCCATTTGGGATAAGTATATTGTAAATTTACGCGAATTTTAGAATTACTTATGCGTAAAACATTCGACTTTAGCGGTTGAAATAAATTTCACCATCGTCAATTTTACAGTCATTCTGTTTGAGCGGTTGAAATAAATGTCAACCTCGTCCACTGAATAGAAATTCGACTCGAGCGATTGATTCCTTAGTTCAATCCAAAATAGTATCACTTCTTTGCCCTTCAGCATGCATATGGCTTGTCCTTTTACCTTCTTGGAGCCGTACTAGATTCCCTTACCATTGCTCTGTTGCATCTTAGACCTTGTGATTTGAACCCTGAAACTGCGGCTGAACCCCTACAACCCGATCAAAACCTGATACACACTATTTTCATAATTAGTCAGAGAGTCGACAGTTGAAGAGTAAAAGAATCGACAGTCAGAGAGTAGACATTTGAAGAGTAAAAGAGTCGACAGTCGGAGAGTCGACAGTTGAAGAGTAAAAGAGTTGACAGTCAGGGAGTCGACAGTTGAAGAGTCGAAACTAGAGTAAGTAACTCGATTAGTAACGAATGCTTGAAGTTGGATGCTTCCTTGTTGAGGTACCAATTTTAAGGTATCATATCTAAACACGCTTTTTTTGTTAATTATTTACAACCCAAACCAGTTTTTCCATAGTATCCCTCCAAAGTTATACTATCTCTCCACTATTTTTAAATACCTATACTCATATCAACCTAAAATATAAGTTATAATAATGGTAATAATAATTGTACATTTATTTCACCATTTCTCCACCATCCCGGTTGTGAACGAATGAGCGTACTGCTGCCGAACGGAATTGTGACAACGCGCTTCCATCTGCGTTATCACACACAAAAAATGCTTCCGAAAACTTAATTAAAAAGGCATTAAAGCATCAAAATAGGAATAACAATAATATCATATCTACAGTTAAACAAAAAAAAGAACACTGGTTTACACACGGTCATTAATAATGATCAGGTAGTTAACGTAAAAGGACATATCTTATACTTCACTACAGCGGACTGCCGCCTAGATAGCGAATTTGGTATCTAGCTTCGAGAACGTTCGTATGTATCTTCAACATTTTTATTTGAAAATAAACCAAAGATAGGCGAAATAGTACTTCATAAAAAAGGAAAGACCTTCTTATTTCCTGCAATAATTAAGCGATTTATTGATATGGTACCGTTAAAATCAGATCTAATTAAATGCCTGAAAGTTTTGAAATTTTTGCTGAAAAAATATAAAATTTCGAAAATAAATGTAGCTTATGATTACAATATTTTCTCTAAAGTGAAATGGTATGAAGTGCATGAAACCTTTGAAGAAATTTTACAAGGATCAAACTTAACGGTCACATTTTGTAAAAACCATCAGACGGAAATCTCTCAGATCGGTCAGTTACGGAGCGTTTTGCAATAATACGTGAAAACTTCGGATCTGTAGCAGCTGGACACAAAGGTGTCACAAAAACATTTTTGCTCATTTGTGAAAATCATTATTGGCGAAATATGAAATGGGATGTTTCTGAATATGTCAAAGTTGTCCACAATGTTTAAAGAAAAAACTTGTGCGTGTAAAAACACGTTTTCCGTGTAATGCTAATCACAGATACTCCAGTTTCTCCGTTTGATAAGGTTGCCTTAGATATATAGGGTCCAACAGAGATTACGAGTGAAGGCAATCGATATTTGTTAACTATACAGGATTTGTTAACAAAATATTCACTGGCGATTCCACTTTCGGGAGCTACCGCCGAAGATGTAGCTTTAGCATTCGCTAAACATTTCATTTGTGTATTTGGTACCCCCCGTGTTATATTAACCGATAAAGGTAGATGCTTCATTTCAACAGCGTTAAAATCTTTTGCCAAAATATTCAAGATAAAAACCACACAAACAACGGCATATCACCCACAAAGCAATGGCAGTCTCGAGGGCAGCCATTAAGTTTTCACCGACTATTTAAAATAAAAAACTTTATTGACAGTCGATCGGACTGGGAAAAGGCCTAAGAAAGGCCCAAAAATCCTTGGCCATCACGAAATACAATATATTCATTCTATGGAATTTGAGTTAAACCCGATAAATTGCCCGCCGATACTCCAAGAGAATCCGGAGGAAATTTGGACCAGGTTGTTCCATTTAGTAACAGCCTTTTCAAATTATAAAAAGTGCGCACCTTTCCTTTTTTAAGTATACTAATGATTAATGTAATTTCTTAAAATAATAAACAACCTAAGTTTTTACAAATAATAAAATTTGTCTTTTTAATTAATTTCCTTTCTTAGCCCTCGAGCGTCCTAAGGTAAGAAGGACGATCTTAATTATAATTTTATTATTTTTATATTTTTTATAATTTTATTCTCTCTTTATATTATATATATTACTTATGTCCAGACGTGACATTACGATCCAAAACTTAACGTTTCACACTTTCGAGAAGGTGAATGTGTATTGCTTTTAAAAGAACCACAACAAGGGAAATTGGATGACGAATATCTTGGACCGTACGAAATTCTCGAAATATGCGGGCCTCAGAACGTAAAATTAAACATAAATGCACGAAGAACTAATATCGTACGTATTGATAAAATTAAAAAGGCATATGATCCACTGTTGAAACTTCCATAGTAGAAAAATGTGTATGTGTTAATAAAAACAAAACCGCTCATATCACATAATATTACAAAAAAAAGGGAAAACCCAGAAAAAAAACTAATGAAAAATCGCAAATAACATTATAATTGTGTATTAAGAAAAAAAAACGAATGTTCGTTGCAATTGCAGGATTTTATCAGCATTCCATGGAAGTCAATCCAAATAAGTAGAGTGGTTTGACCATAATCCCGGGTAAATTTCGGAAAACTTGGAAGAGCTGCGCACCACACACGCTTAATAGATGTTATTCACAAGCGTTTCCATAAAAACACATCTAAAAAAATTCAACATTTTGATAACTAGCAAGAAAATGCTTCGAGAAAAACGCAATAAGGATTCCAAATGCCAACTACGAAAACGATTATATTTTATATGTGTTGTCATAATAAATGAAATAACGTCACAACGAAAACATTTGTTTGAATTACTCACAGACGGATCAGAGGTTAGAACAGAAAGAGCAGTATTTGGATTTGTCGGTGAAATTAGTCACATTTTATTCGGAACTGTTGACGAAAAAGAGCTAGACCAAGTTCGAGAAACCATCCATATAGCAAATAATGCAAACGCTGAAATTGCGTATTTATTGGCGAATCAAACATCATTAATTTCACACGAGTTTAAACATATTTATGACGTAATATCAGATTTTTCTAGTAGCAATAAGCAAATGAATCGTACGATATTCAATGAACTTAATAAAATTCAGGCAGAATTAATTTCATTGGAACAAACTGAACGTTTAAATACTATTGTAGAATTATTCGCACGAAAAGGTGAAATACACCCAAAGTTATTATCTCCCACACTACTAAATCAAAATATCAAGGATATTCTAGGATCGGATTTAAACAGTGAATTCCCGCTGCGAAAACGACCAGTTTCAATAAACGCTCTATTAAAAATCTCAGACTTAAAGATATTCTATATGGACAATCAAATAATTTATTCGTTAAAAATTCCATTATTATTTCTTACATTGTACGAGCATATACCAGTACCCGTAAGACAAAATATCGGTTACATAAATTTCACATTCATTTTACCTAGTAGACAATGTTCCGCTATTAGTAATGATAGAAATCAATACATTCGTTTGAAAATAGAACACCATTTGTAAATATTAAATATTAAAACATATGCTTTTCTCACAAGCACTTCCAAAAGTAAAAGAATACAGGGCCATAAATTAGTTGAATTTAGGACCCATCTGTTTGAACCTGATACGCAGCGCACAAAGAGCGTATTGGAAAAGTCTTAAATGTGCACGATAAATAACAAGGCCAAACATCGGGGCACGATGAGAAGCGTGAGACTGATATTTTTTATGAAAATGCCCCTCCACGAGAAAACGAAAATCGACATCTCATGAAGGGAGCATAGAACCAAAAATAAGATGGTATCTTTTCCAACGCGAAACCGAGAACATCTACAAATGATATATTGTAATTTTGTAATATTTTATTGTAATTTAACAGTACTTTTGTAATTTTTCCTTTCAAAATTTTTCCACATTTTGAAAGGTAATTTTTTTGAAAATTTTGTTTGACAGTATATATATATATATATATATATATACAGGGTGTCCGAAAAGTATGGAAACACTCAAATATCTCGGAAAATCGACATCGAATCGAAAAAGTAAAAATACACGTATTCAATGGTTTCAAAAGAGCTATCCAGTGACACCTAACACAACCCCCCACCCCCACCCGCTGGGGGTGATAGAGGGGGTAACTTAAAAATTTTAAATGGGAACCCCCAATTTTTATTGCAGATTTTGCTTCCTCAGAAAAAGTTACGTAAATTTTGCCTACCATTATAATTGTTTTTGTTGACAGATGGCGCTGTAATCAACGAAATTAAAAAATTATTCTAAAAAGTTTTAAAAATCTCGCGAAAAACACAACGGATCAAAAAAGTAAAAACACACGTATTCAATGGTTTCAAGAGAGCTATCCAGTGACACCTAACACAACCCCCCACCCCCACCCGCTGGGGGTGATAGAGGGGGTAACTTCAAAATTTTAAATGGGAACCCCCAATTTTTATTGCAGATTTTGCTTCCTCAGAAAAAGTTACGTAAATTTTGCCTACCATTATAATTGTTTTTGTTGACAGATGGCGCTGTAATCAACGAAATTAAAAAATTATTCTAAAAAGTTTTAAAAATCTCGCGAAAAACACAACGGATCAAAAAAGTAAAAACACACGTATTTAATGGTTTCAAGAGAGCTATCCAGTGACACCTAACACGACCCCCCACCCCCACAGGCTGGGGGTGATGGAGGGGGAAACTTAAAAATTTTAAATGGGAACTCCCAAATTTTATTGCAGATTTCTCTTCTTCAGAAAAAGTTACGTAAATTTTACCTATTATAATTATTTTTGTTAACAGATGGAGCTGCAATCTGCGAAATTAAAAAATTACTAAAAAATATTTAACTTGACGTACATGGAATAGCATACCACGTTTTCAGAATTTTAAATAACGTCTTTTGCCTTTAAATATTTCTAGTTTACCGATTCTCACCGCGAGGAGGTAGACGATTTTGAGAATCTTCTGTTTTACTTTTTTTTTTATTTGATTTCTGTTTTTTACCTTTTTTTTATTCTTCACTATTAAATTTTTTTATGTTTTTTTTTAATGTATTTGCTTACCTTTTCTTCCAGATATTAAAATTCTTTATTCGCTCCCCCCTTGTAATTGTGCATACAAAGTTTTTGACAGAAAAATGAAGAATCGACATCCTTATTCTACGAGGAAGTGAATGTCGTGTATCCGAATAGCGTAAATGGTGACCAAATCCGCATATGGTGTTATGGCTTTCTTGCATGACTGTGATTTTGTATACTTGTGTGAAAGTACTGTAGGTATCGCTTGCGGAAACCCATTGCATACACTCGGTCGATTTTTTCAACTGCCAGTGTTACAGAGAAAGTAGTCAATAATCGAACATCGTCAGCGTCCAAATCAAAACAGCACGTCTTAGTATTAGTTAAGCTCTATTGTTTGAATGAGTCAAGGTCTCGGTTATTTTTCAGCTTTGTGAAAATTACACATGCGAGCGTCACTCTTGTCGAAAACTTGGTCAAATTCGTACCGCAAAAAATCGCAATTCTCTTCGTTCTCGCTATTTGATACTTAATGTAATGTTTCTCTAACATTTGAATTTCTTCTAATTTTTTATATTTCTTTTATTTCTTCATTCTTTGCTTCATATTTCTTCCATTTCGATACATTCTGTATTCTGCCTCCTGTTGTAATTTGGCATACTATGTCTTTGACACAAAAAGAAAGGATCGAAATCCTTATTCTGCGAGGATGCGGCGATAAAAAAAGAACATACGAACAAGTCGTCCGCCAATTTAATGATACCCATCCTGATCGTCTACCTATTTGCAAATCAACTGTTTGTAAGACTGTTTCTCGGTTTCAAGATACTGGCTCTGTCAATGATCGACCAAAATCAGGAAGACCAAAAACGTCCACGAACGAAGACAACAGTTTAGCGGTCTGTGCAAGTGTCGTTGAGGACGTCCATACTTCGGTAAGAAAGATTGCGCAAGCCACTGGTATCGGCAAATCGTCTGTCCATGAAATATTAAAAGCAAATAAGTTCCATCCATATAAAATAAAATATGTACAAGAACTTTCGGAAGATGACTTCGATCGGAGATTAGAATTTTGTGAGGAAATGATGAGACGTTGTGACGAAAATGAATTATTTCCTTTCTGGATATGCTTCTCTGATGAAGCTACGTTTCAGTTGAGTGGAGAAGTTAATAGGCACAACCTACGATATTGGTCGGACGAAAATCCTCATTGGATGAGAGATACTCACACACAACATCCACAGAAAATCAATGTTTGGGCTGGCATTTTGTGCAATCAAATTGTTGGGCCTTTCTTCGTTGAAGAGAATTTCACGGCTGAAAGGTACTGTAATTTGTTAAATAACCAGATTATACCGGCAATACGAAATATTGCTGGTATAGCGTTTGATAATGTCTGGTTTCAACAGGATGGAGCTCCTTGTCATTTTGGTTTGATTGTACGCAATCTATTAAATAATATTTTCCCCCGACGTTGGATTGGTAGGAGGGGTTCGATCGAGTGGCCACCGAGGTCACCTGATCTAACTCCTCTGGACTATTTTTACTGGGGTTTCTTGAAGAACAAGGTCTACGAAACGAAACCAAAAGACATTGATGAGTTGAAAGAAAAAATAATTCAAGGTTCTAATACAGTATCTCAAGAAATGCTGCAAAAAGTTTATGATAACTTCTATGCACGATTGGGATATTGTCAAGTTGCTGAAGGACTTCAATTCGAACATCTTATAAATTAGTGGGCATAGACATGTTAAAAATCCAGTAAAGAAAATAGAAGCGAAGGAAAATTTAAACTTTAAAATAGAAAAAAAATTAAAAAAATAAAAAAAAAACAAATAAAAGGTAAAAACAAAAAAAAAATATACAAAAATAAAAAAAAAAGATTCTCAAAATCGTCTACCTCCTCGCGGTAAGAATCGGTGAACTTTGAAATATTTAAAGGCAAAAGACGTCATTTAAAATTTTGGAAACGTGGTCCGCTATTCCAGGTACGTGGTTCGCTGATTGCAGCTCCATCTGTTAACAAAAATAATTATAATAGGTAAAATTTACGTAACTTTTTCTGAAGAAGAGAAATCTGCAATAAAATTTGGGAGTTCCCATTTAAAATTTTTAAGTTTCCCCCTCCATCACCCCCAGCCTGTGGGGGTGGGGGGTCGTGTTAGGTGTCACTGGATAGCTCTCTTGAAACCATTAAATACGTGTGTTTTTACTTTTTTGATCCGTTGTGTTTTTCGCGAGATTTTTAAAACTTTTTAGAATAATTTTTTAATTTCGTTGATTACAGCGCCATCTGTCAACAAAAACAATTATAATGGTAGGCAAAATTTACGTAACTTTTTCTGAGGAAGCAAAATCTGCAATAAAAATTGGGGGTTCCCATTTAAAATTTTTAAGTTACCCCCTCTATCACCCCCAGCGGGTGGGGGTGGGGGGTTGTGTTAGGTGTCACTGGATAGCTCTCTTGAAACCATTGAATACGTGTATTTTTACTTTTACGATTCGATGTCGATTTTCCGAGATATTTGAGTGTTTCCATACTTTTCGGACACCCTGTATACATGTATATCATATTTTACTGTCAAACAAAATTTTCAAAAAAATTACCTTTCAAAATGTGGAAAAATGACAAAAGTACGTACAAACAAAATTTTCAAAAAAATTACCTTTCAAAATGTGGGAAAATTACAACAGTACTGTCAAATTACAATAAAATATTACGCAATTACAATTGAATATTAAAAAATTACAACATATCATTTGTTGGAAGTTTTAAACGAATAGTTATTACCAATAAGTACAACGTTCAGAAAATGTAAGAGAGCCAAGACAATTATAACAAAATTATAAAAAAATAAGACATAATTGCAAATAAATTTCACTATAACGAATCTCTCTATGGTCGTTAGAAAGCAACCCGGTAACTTTTTGGAAAAAATTATAAATTTACATGACAAATTTATAATGAATCTGTCAGAAATTTACATTATCATATCTTTCAATTATTTAAAAAAAATCACATGACATATAGCTTTATGTTTATATTCATTGAATTGAAAACGCGCTAGCAGATTTATTTTTAAAGAAGTATCAACAATTATTTCACGTGATGCAGAATACATAATTGATAAATAATTATCTTTAAAAACTGAAAAATTGGTATTAGATGATTCAATATATTCAGATTGTTCTTTACGACCATATGGGTGATTTAATATAAAAGAATCGGAATAAGGTGGAGTGCTTGGAAATTGTTGAAAAGAAGAGTTAATAATTTTGGAGGTAGGTATATGTTTAATATTTTAAATTTTAAGTAAGTATTTCCGACTGTAATAAGTACATTGTAAAAATGCTGCCAAGAAACTTTCCGCGTACATTAATCGTTAAAAATTTAAGTTTTACAAAAATAAACATTTAGATTCTCCAAGTGTTATGTTAGTGGGAATGATACAACTATGACCTAAAGCTAACCTAAGAGCATAGTACTGGACTGTTTCTAATTTAAATTTGAGATTTTCAGCCTTAGGATAATAAATAAAGCTGGCACAATTCATATGAGATCTTTCGAGGCTTTTAAAGAGCTGAATTAATATCGATGTTTCAACTCCTCATAGAATTCCACTGATGAATTTAATAATATTCATATGTCAAAAACGATAAGTTATTATTTTTCCAATATGGCACTTAAATTTTACATCATAGTCGAAAGTAATGCCTAAAATTTTGACACATGAAATAGATTTAATAATATGAGCGTCAACTTTTACTTGGAACAACTGTTTCCGGAGAAATTCGTTTTTTATTCAAATAAATGTGAGTTTTCTCAGGAGCTAAGTCTACGTCTTGCATATAGTAAAGTGCTAAGACTCATAGGAAGTCCTCGGAATGATTTAAGATTAAAAGCATTAAAAGTGTTTGCATAAAAATTAATATTCCTCTCAAATGTTAAAAATTTTACAAAATTGAGTATTCTTTTATTTCATTTACAGCTAAAATATATTTTTTTTATTATCCCTTAGGTTTCTTTATATATATATATATATATATATATATATATTACTGTCCAACAAAATTTTCCAAAAAAATTACCTTTAAAAATGTGGGAAAATTACAATAGTACTGTCAAATTACAATAAAATATTACAAAATTACAATTGAATATTGAAAAATTACAACATATCATTTGTTGGAAGCTTAAAACAAATAGTTATTACCAATAAGTACAACATTCAGAAAATGTAAGAGAATCAAGACAATTATAACAAAATTATAAAAAAAATAAGACATAATTGCAAATAAATTTCACTATAACGAATGTCTCTATGGTCGTTAGAAAGCAACCAGGTAATTTTTTTAAAAATATTATAAAAATACCGAAAACATGACCAATTTACAATAAATCTATCAGAAATTTACATACGCATTATTATATCTTTGAATTATTAAAAAAAAATCACATAACATATAGCTTTATGTGCAATATAAAACGCGTTTTTCTCAAGTTTTCAGAAAATGGAGTTACCCGGATTTTCCCAGCACCATAAATCCGTTGAAAACAAAAAATGTTGTAAATTGCTAAGTACTGAAAAATTACAATAAAATATTGTAAAATTACAACAAATATTGTAAAATTACAACAAATATTGTAAAATTGCAACAAATATTGTAAAATTGCAAAAATCTTCACGACATTTTATTCAGGTATCTAAGTACCATATAAAAAATTAATCCACTCACTGATGTTGTATTAATTTGTTCTTGAACACCCACAATCACTTGTATTCTTGTTCTGTTCTTAATCTTCTCCATTTGTGTTGTCATCTTCTTGGTAGTTGCAATGGACGAATTTGAAGCACACATTTTCATTTTTCAGTAAAAATTATATTGTTGAATTGCCGAATATTGTAATCCACCACATCTAACACGAGCCACAGATTTTTCAATAAAATATCTGCTTCTATATCCATGACTGACTTCATCAGCAGGAGCTCCAATCAAGAAACACCAACCACAGCGACGTTCAAAAACCGAATGAAACTGAAATAATAAATACTATTCATCTGTTAGGGATTGCTATACAAGATAGCCAAGGAGGGATAACCAATCAGAGGGCACGAAAAGCTGACACTTCGTATAGCATGTGGAGCACGTGTAAGCGGTTCCTAAACTTTTCTGTCATATGGAGAGACTAAATTGTACTTGGTATAGGCAATGGGCAAAATGAAAAATCCTAGAAAACAAAATTTTCTTTCAGTTTTAAAATTGCATTATAAAAATTATATCGATATTTGTAAAATAACAGACTATTTTCGTAATTTCTGTCTAATGCACTATAATCCAATGTGCATTATTTATGTTATTAATAAAATAATAAATTTTTGTCACTAAAAGATAAATAAATTATAAATAATGTTTTGGTGGCTTCAAACTAACTGATTATTTTCATTATTTCTGCACATACGATATCATTAATTTTTTTAAATGTTATCTTATTAATGAATTAATAATTATAAATTAAATAATTATTTAGTTTAAAATTTGTTGCAGAAATAAATAACTGTACGTTAATAAGTACAATAAATTAATTAACAACTTCAGTTAGACATTTTTGCTAAAAAAAAATCAATTTTTCTTTGGAAGCTCGAGCTGAATGCACGCTTTCCATGTTTAAACACTGTTAATTTCTACTAACAATAATAAAAATTTAATGTGAAATGTCTAACTCAAGTTGTTAATTAATTCATTGTACTTATTATTTCTACACTTATTTATTTTTAGCAAAAATGATTTTTACTTTAAATAACACGTTATTATTATAATTTTATGCAACTCTATTCAGGTATTATCTATAGAATTATTCGCAAATGTACAACTCTTTACATAATCAACTAATGAAAGGAACGCATGTTAAACACATCGTCGGGTCAAGATTGTATCTAAAAACTGGAATGTTTATCAAAAATGTCAATGATTATCAACAAAAAATTAAAAAATTGATTCATTATTAAAATGTTAATTTTACTTTATTTTACAGGAAGGTTCATTCACTTCACCAAATGGTTTAGTTTTAGTTTAGTTTAGTTTATTATTAATGACACAGGATTATATATCCCTTAAGTCAAGCATCAAATCGTTATAAAGTGCTTACTCGTCTAATTCCAATGAGTAATATCTCCATATATGCCGCTTAATTTTGTAATGAACAATATTTATGGTATTTTAATAACACTCCGCAGGTACCTTAGTTAACTAAAAAGATACTTCAAATTATAATATCGCGCCTATATAATAATAATTAAATATTTACCGATAGATCATATTGCACAGATTAGGATTAAAATTCCTGTAATACATCGCGGCCGGAAGTATCAAATAACATGTATAAATTAAATACCACTCCTTAGTCAACTTTACATCGTATCATTTTGCACCTTGTAAGCCATCCATGAAGTAACTATTTACTTAATTTTTTTAATTATAACCTGCATTATTTTAGTTAATTAGTGTATTCTTGCACGATTTCAAGATTGCATTTCTCTGTAAGTTACCTACAGAAATCAATCACTGCTCTTCCTGCCTAATATATTGAGAAGAATTTATTATTGGTTTTGCTTTTGTCCATAAACTTTTAGGTGCGAACACTATTAACCGATAGTATTTTAATAACTTATTTACTAGTTCATCGATAAATTACAGTGAAATGTATTTTGAACTTATATATTGTAAATTACATACACTAACGTTATTAAAAAGAAAACATAATTAATATTTTGACAGAAATGGATCATTATTTAATTGGATATTCAAGTTAATCAAATGTAATATGACGTATATTTCAATTCCAATTATTTTTTTCTCGCTTGTTTAAAACTTTCAGAACGACGTTGCCTCAAAAAATGTCGATTAACATAATTCTTCTTTTCTTCTTCTTGCAGTATATTGACTTTTCTAGTTTCTAGAACTAGAATTAAAAATAATATTGATCATTTAAAAACAGTACATCTGCATATATCAATATACAAAACATGAAAAATATTACATAAAATAATTACAGTAGACGTTAGTAATATAAAATAGTACAGTATAGTCTGGAATTTAAAAATTCTTACTAATGTTAATATTTCGTAATAATCGGTCCTAATTTAAGCAAACAATGCACAAAAGTTGTTCGGAGTTTCAGAACATTGTCGCGAATAGAGAATATCACAAAGATCCAAACCAGTTTTCTTACACTGTGATGAAACAGAAAATACTCTAATAAATAATAAAAAAAGACAATGTTAGAAAATATAAACTGTATCAATAATATCAAATATTAATATTTAAGAATCAGAGAGATTTTAAAAAGAACGTAAATGTTAATAAAAAGCAAATAAATAACCCGCTAAACAATATTCCGTTACAGCAACATCTTTGAAACGTCGCATTATAACCATGCGACCAAACTTGTTTCATTGCAAAAACATTTTTGGGACGTCCTTGGAACCAGAAATGTCCTGCCACATTTACGGTTTTTAAATAACGTTTCATTCGTAACGTACCTGCGACGTTTGAAAACTATACATCCAACGTTGTAAAAACGTTACATTAAACGGTCATAAATAAAAATTATAAGAAATTCGACGAATTATTTTATTCAATTCGAATTTTATTATTATTTATGTATCGTTAGATATGTTATGAAAGAATGTAGTTTTATAATTTTACTCGCAAATAAATCTATGAATCTAAGAAAAATCCGTCCCGACCGAGGATCGAGCCCGGGTCTACCGGTTACAACGCTGACGTCTTAACCACTACGCTACGCTCGCATACGTATTACCATGCGAACGAGAGCTCTTATACTCAATCGTAGAAGGCTTTTTGATAAATGCGGGTTTAGTTTAAACAAGATATGTTTAATTAATTTTGTCATTTCTATATTGGGAATAATAATATTTTAATATTATTTGACTATTTTGTAGTAATTTATTGTAATTTAAATAAATATTTTTAAGATATCCGTATAATATTTTTTTTAAACGAAATGGATTAATAGACAATGTTTAAAAAAATGTAAAGTTAATTGACACACGTATATTTTACAAATGCACTACTTGGAAATAAGTTATGAAATTACGCGGATATTAAAATTAACACAAGTGAACCACTTTTTAAATTATGAATTAAATTTAATACAATTTACATTAAAAATAATAAGGTGCGAGTTATTTTTCCGGACAAGTGACGGAAATTTACAAATTTTTTACATAAATATATTAAAAGCGAACGAGTTTTTTAAAATAAATACACTGTATATATAAAATGCATATTCTCTAAATATTACAAAACCCGTTTCAATTTCAAATGTGAAGTATAACAATAGTTAAATTTCACTTCATTGCAGTTTCAGCCTCAAATTACTCTATATTTTAAATTAATTTTTGTAGTAATATTACAAAAAAAATATTGAATTTAATGGACATCAATGTATTTAAGTTACACACGTATAAGAAATAAAAAGAACAAAATTAATAATAGCAAATAATATTATGCACCAGAAAAAAGAATAACTATAAGAAGAAAAAGATTGCATGTAAATCATGCTAATATACGAAAATAAATGCTGCATTCGAAAGCTTCCGAATCTTGATGGCGAAGTCTGAGATGGAACCGGCCGAAACGATAGAAGATATGCAACAAATCATGTCTACGAAACGTTGCATTCGTAACATTACATGAATGTTACGTTAGTAACCTGAATGCGACGTTTTAAATTTCCTTGGTGATTTTGTGACGTTGCAGAAACGATTCCATAAAACGTTTTTAAAACTGTTATAAAGTGACATTCTGGTAATGTTACGCATTAGCTTTGTGTATTTAGATATTGTGCAACGTCGTGTAAACGGCATCAAGAAGTTGTTACGAAACGTTACGTTTTTGCCATAAATGGGATAACATGTAACGTTTCATTTACGTTACATGTTTAGCGGGAATACTTGTGACGTCAATTTCTTATAATAATTTTTTGGATGAAAATGCGATAAAATTTGTCTGTCATTATATTAACAGAATTGAAAACGTATAAATAATTCCTAATGCTTTTAAATCTTGAAAAATAAACATTCTTCGCCTATAATGTCGAAATGCTCCTTCATTTTTGTTAACTACAAGTGCGATTTTATCCATGGTAAACTGAGAAAGATTTAATGTTATAAAAAACACTTGTATTAACATAATTTTGTTTTAAAAGCAAATGCACGTTATTATTAATATACATATTATTAACAATGAATGAACAAAACATGAAAATTAATTGCGAGTAAGAGCTAATGAAAATTATAATTAAATAGTACACGGATGTTCACGAGAAATCGGTAGTAAATTAAATAATTAATTAATATCATTAATTAATTAACAATCGAATTAATAATTAAATAACATCCTGTCTCCAACACTACATCACTGGACGCGTATATGCAAGTCCATTATCAAGCGTAAACATCCGGTTCCAATAAGTATTAACTATTTTATATTAAGTAAAAAACCACATCATATAATAATACGCTGCTGCGCCAGCATCCTAAAATTTCACGTGCACAACGAGGAGTTACATGAGACTTCCAGAAATTATCAGTAATAAAGAATGATTATTTTTCTTTAAATTGACAAAAACCGATACCTTCAATAGTATGCATCGGCCCATAAAAATGGATTATTTATATTCCTTGACGTTTCGTGTAAACTCAACCGAGAACGCTTCGATAACCTGGCGACACGCGGATCACGTCATACTGTCGACATCTTTTTTTTACTTTTGTAAATTATACTGAGTTACTATTCACACGCTTTTAGCATTAATAGAAGATCACGTAATAAGACTTAGACAATTTTATAATCGCAAAAAAAAAACTTAGACTTTAATAATCGCGTGGTACGTTAGACGGACGTACTGTTTCTCGCTAGGAGAGCGGAGTTAAAAAGCGACCGAAGGCTTTGATACGTTTTAATTAGCATTCTCCATTTTCAAAAAGTAGAACAAATATACTTTTTAATAGGAACAATACGTACATAACAATGACACATAAAACTCTGACATTTTTCTTCATTTCTTCAATTACAAAGTAAACTTTTGCGGTTCATAATTGTCGTCTTATAAATACCCCATCCATTCTTTTATGAGTTTGAATACTTTCTCAGCAAAAGGTCAAACTCAATTCGTTGATAAACTCTATTCAGTATAGAAAATCAGCAATTAAGAGAGAAAGAAAGGCGGAATAGACATACGATACAGCAGAACTGAGCATACACGGTTGATCAATCTCTTAAGTAGAGATATCAATTTCTCTTTGGCATCTTTTATAGCGGAGAAGCCATTGAGAAACTGCAGCATAGCACTGGTGTACATTAACTAATAATTAAAAACTATTGTTTCAGTGACAAATAAAAACAACCTCGAAATTGAAGAATTAAGAAGAAAGCGACATTTTCAGGCATTTCACAATTATAAATTGAGAGAATACTTGGAATCGATACATGACGAAAAGACACGAAAACTAAAGACTATCAGGCTAGATAAGGGACTTAAACGACTTAAGAAATTAGACGAGAGGATTCAGCATATAACGTCGAAAAACCACGAGTCATAGCCGTAATAAAACCCACACCTCGTAAACAACCACAAACAACCAACACACCAGTAGCAGATCAAATTGATGCAGCTATAGAAGTGATTCAAATAGATTAGTTTTAAACATAGTATTAATAGTGATGTGCAAATTTTAAAAAACCATAAACTTCTTTACAAACAAATTAAGAAATATTAAAATAAACATATGCTTGTAAACAGAAAATTAGTAATTAAATTTTATTTTCAACGTAAGTATTACATGTACCTCTTCTCTACCATCCAATAAAGTAAAACACCTTACACTAAATTCTCATTATCGTCGTAATTTCAAAGTTTACTTTTCAGAGATCCGTATTTCTCACTATCGGTACAATTTCAATTCGGGAAAATTAGAGATGAAATAAAAATAAATGTCAGAAAAGAGAATCACACGACGATCGACACAAAACTTGAGTGAAGAAGAAAAAAGGCAAGTACTAGACACAGGAGTAATTAGTGAGAGGAAACAGAGAAACCAACCTAGTAAAGCACTTGAAACTATAGTAGAACAGAAAGACAAAGTAGCACCGCAATAAAATTCACAGAGCGAAGAAAATTACAGTAAAACAAACGACGCTTATTTAGCAAAGATTACACAACCGACTCCAGTAGAAAGAAAATCAACACTACACATAAACAGTCTAGAGGAAAAAGCAAACAAATCATCAAATCAATCATTCGAAGTTCTACAACCGACAGAAAACGCAGCAACCGTACAAGAATTGCGCACGTGTGATATAACAAACAAATTGGATGAGATAATCGAAGAATTTAAGTATATCGTAGGGGAAAATAAATTAGGAAATGAACCGCAACACAATACAAGTAGAAATTCGTATTCACAATACGTTTCAGAATTTAACCCACAAACTAGTACACCCAAAAATGACAACAAGAAGGCAATATACACTGACGAGTTTAAGGAGGATGAAAACGAATGTATTAAACAAACAATAGGAATCACATCGCAGCATCAAATTCAAATAAACCGCTCCATAAAAGATTAGGATAATTCAGAAAATCTTGACAGCTCCGGCGAAAGATTTGAAACGATAAATCACACAAATATTGACGAACTATTAAAAGAGGCATAAACGCGTTCACGATATTCACAACAAGACGCATACGAATTTGAGAAAATGGCACACCAACACGATAGACTAACCCTAAATCACGCAATCGAAAATGATCCGAGATTCGACGGGGACCCCAGAACGTTCTACGCATTCGTTGGCGGCTGTGAAAAAACATTAGAGATGTAGCCAAATTCGGAAACAGATCTCGTAAAACTAATAAAAAGTAGACTCAAGGGCGAGGCCCGACGATCAGTAAAAAATAGCGAATTCTCAAAACAGTCGATGCATTACTGAAGAGTCTAAGAGCAATATATGCCCCAGCCAGTTGCATTACTGAACTCCTGCAGGAATTGGGAGGAATGCACCAATTAGATTTCGAAACCGTAGTGACATATGCAAATCGAGTGGAAAGAGATGACAGGATTTTAATAACACATAAGGCATTGAATGAAAATGGACGAATAACAGAATTACAAAGGACAAGAACAGAAAGTGAAATTTTGGAAACCATTTTAAATGGTGTTAAACCAGAAATTGAATTAAGATTAACAAATACACAAATAGAAACATTACCTCCAGCAGTTAAAAACGCCATCCAAATAGAAAGGAAAATAAAGTTAACCAACAACGCCCGAGGTACCTCAAGAAATGATAAAACATTTTAACAAATTAAAAACTCAAAAAATAAAGCTTATAAATATTGAAAAAATGTCAAATCTGTAAAAAAATTGGATACGAAGCAGACACATATTTCTTTAGAAACCTTCAACCAAATAATTACCAAACCGAAAATTATCGGAATCAAAATAATTATCAAAATAACCAAGCTCGTAATTACCCAAATAACCCACAACTCCTTGAAGGCAATCATTCGTATAATTATCAAAACTACGAGGATATCAAGGCTACCAAAGTAATTCTATTCAAAACGCATACCACAATCAATCACGGAATCACAGATACAACCAACCTCAAAATCATCATCATAGTAAAAATAATCCAACTCAAAACTACCAACAAAGAAATTTTCAACTCCCCAAAAAGCAAACTAATCAGGTGATAAACCAATGTACTTATTGTAAAAACGTAGGCCATTCCTGGCAAGAATGTAGAAAATTAAAATTTAAAGAAGAAATGAGAGCAGAACTAAATCGCCAAAACCGACGGGAAACGAGAATTGTCTCCCCAAAACAGGCGCACAGAGGGAGACCAGGAATATGCGCCAGATAAATACATCAAAAACAATACAAGCAAAATAAGAGGGATAAAAACAGTACATCTAGACAGAAATGAAGCCCCTATAATCAAAATTAATTCAAAAGATTTCAACACCGAAGTAACACTAATGGTAGAAACGGGAGCAAGTGTAAATATAATCAAAGCAGAACATTTAAAAGAAGAAACATTAATAGACGTACAGGACATAATAGATCTAAAAGGGATCACCGAGCAACCAATAACAACAATGGGCGTAGTTTTTATAGAAGTACTAGGATTTGAAACAGAATTCCACGTAGTAAAAAATGATTTTCCCATACATACGCGGGAATTCTAGGATCTGAATTCCTACACAATAATCAGGCGACAATAGACTATAAAAATCATTATATAGAATGGAAAGATAATAAAATACACTTTCATGAAGAAAAAATAACAATTCCATATCGACATTCTACATAAATATTAAAAATAAAGAAATTAAATATGGATGTGTACCACCCATTAAAATAAGGGAAGGTATATATCTAGATGACGCGGTAGTCAAAAATAGCAATGGACGAGGCTTCCTAAAAATCTATAATACGACTAATGAAGAAATAGAAATAAAGATACCAACATTGGACATTACTGAAATGGGAAAGGATTTCGATTTTACTAATCCGACTTCAAATAACAATTACAGCAAAAACTCAAATAAATTCAAAAATGAATATAAAAACAAATACGACAATGAATATAAAAATGAATATGAAAACGAATACAAATATGAATACGAAAATGAATACGACAATGAATATAAAAATGAATATGAAAATGAATATAAAAACGAACATAAAAATGAATGCGAAAATTAATACGAAAATGAATACAAAAATGAATATAAAAACGAATACGAAAATGAATACAAAAATGAATATAAAAACCAATACGAAAATGAATATGAAAATAAAAATGAAAATGAAAATGAATACGAAAATGAAAAAGAAATCATGGACCTCATTGTGCAACAATGTCCTAAATCTAATAAGTCTTCGGTACAGGAGGATCAAGACTACTTTGCAAATAATACTAAGTTACTACTCACATACAAAAAAGAAGAAATCAAGGAATGCAAGGAAAGTAATCAAAATGAACCAGATCAAGTTAAACCCTCTAAATCTAGTAAAAATAAACCAGATCAAGATTTAACCCCTGAATCTAATAAAAATAAATCAGATCAAGTTAAACCCTCTGAATCTAGTAAAAATAAACCAGATCAAGATTTAACCTCTGAATCTAATAAATATAAACCAGATAAAATTAAATCCTCTGAATTTACTGAAAATAAAGCTGATCAAGATTTAAACGGTGAATTAAATAAAATTAGATATAAACCAGAAAACCCTATATTTTCTGAAACTAATGACGAAAACATTAAATTGGACATTCCGCGCCCTATTGAAAAACACGAACCTATGAATAAACATATCGCCGAGGAAATAATCAACGAACCATTCAGTACGAATACGAACCAAATATGTTACATCGATAGAAAATACACCAGATATAGACACTTTCTCACATATAACGAGTACTTGAAAGAAAAAGATAACATATTAACAGCATCAAGGACGTTGAGGTATGCTACGTTACACGCGAAAAAAAACGTGCCAAGAAAGTAAAAGAATTATTGCGAATAACGCACTTAAACAAAGAAGAGAAACTAAGCATAGAAATGATTATAAACAAAAACGCTGATATATTCCATTTACCCAGTGAACCACTAACACATACAGAACTTATAAAACATAAAATAATTACAACCGATGAAATACCAATGAATACAAAACAATATCGTTTTCCTCCAGTACATAAGGCAGAAATTAATAATCAAATAGAAGAACAACTAAACAGTGGGATAATAAAACCGTCAAAATTCAAAATCACCTTATAATACACCTTTATGGATAGTACCAAAAAAAGCAGACTCTCAGGGCAACAAGAGATGGAGAATGGTGTTAGATTTTAGGAAATTAAAAGAAAAATCAATTGGCGATTCATACCCACTACCAAACATAGTAGATATCTTAGACCAATTGGGAGGTACCAAATACTTCTCTATATTTGATCTAGCATCCGGGTTTTTACAAATAAAAATGGACGAGCAAGATGCTCATAAAACTGCATTTTCCACACCTCATAGACATTACGAATTTGATAGAATCACTTTTAGCCTAAAGAATGCCCCTGCAATGTACAGACCTGCAAATCGTGTCAATTAAAAAAATTAACTAGAGTAAAAACTAAACATCCTATGGTAATATCCGATACACCGAAACAAGCATTAGAAAAGATAGCAATGGATATAGTAATTCCAAATAATAGAACAGAAGAAGGCTACGAGAATATATTGACAATACAGGATAATTTAACAAAGTATTTAATAGCAATACCTTTAAAAAAAGCAACGGCAACAGATCGCGGAAGCATTAGTTAGAAGATTTATATGTATATTCGGTAGTCATAAAACTATACTAAGCGACCAAGGCAAAAACTTCTTAAGTAAATTAATGAAGAAAATGGCTAAACTATTTAATATAAAACAAATAAAAACAACAGCTTTCCACCCGCAATCAAATGGATCACTAGAACGTTCGCACCACGTAATAAAAGAATACATTAAACACTTCGCGAGTAAACATACAGATTGGGATAAATGGTTAGAGTTAGCAACATTTTCCTATAACACTAGCGTTCACGAAGGTACAAAGTATACACCATTTGAGTTGATGTTTGGTAGGATAGCAAAATTACCATCAACCAAATGTGCAAATGACGAAACACAAAATCTAGCTTCCAAACTTTATGACGCACAAAAATGTGCACAACAAAACCAAATAACAGCTAAACTAAAGTCGAAATACTACTATGACATACACATAAACCCACTGACACTAAAAGTAGGCGACCCAGTATTCTTACAGAAAAATCACAAAACTAGTAAACTCGATGACGAATATCAAGGTCCTTTCGAAGTTTTGCACATTTTTGAAAATGGAAATGTAAAATTAAACATTAAAAACGGAGAAAAAATTGTTCATAAGAACAGATTAAAAATCTCGAAAATACCAATCTAAAACACTTGTTTTCCTTTACACTTAGTTGATAAGATACATGTTATTAACATTACGAAGCTCAAAAACCCACGAACACACATTCATAACCTCGTAGAGGAAATACTGTAAAACTATATGCAAATACGTAGAAAGTTAAATACATATTCCAGATAAATATTAAGCAAATATATAGCTCAAGAGAAGGTATAGAAAATCAGAATAAGAATATTTCTCTTAAAACAGAGCCAGCATGCCATCGCAAACGCACGAGACGTACACAAGATACATACGAATATTACTGGCCTTGATTATCATTGGCCAACCGACCAAAGCATTTATAGCCTTTGATTGCGGCGCAAAAACTTCCAATATATCAACAATCTTACTATTAAATATTCAGGAATGCGAAATTGAACAAAAACATGTAAATATAGAAATAATTAAAGCACAACTACTCCAGATAAAAGAATACGAGGAAATAGAAGTCATGCAATGCAAAATAGAAATGAATAGAATAATACAACATTGTGGTATGCATTCACACATGTCGGCCGTTTTGAACGTTATGGCTACTTATATCCAGGATATACCTAGAGAAGAATGTGATAGAATACATCGAACAGGAACAGCTATTAGAAATTCTAATACAGTCATATCAGGGATACAGCAAAATCACTTACAGTCCCATAGTTTAACCATGGCAGGAAGGATACAAGCCGACGAAACATGCAAAGGAGTAGAATACGCTGACTTGTATGGATCTTGGAGCAACGTAATAGTTCAAGGCACGGCAAAAATTCTAATACAAAGATATAAAACAAGAGTAAACCTTAATGACAACAGTATATACCCTAGATCAGGCATCTCCTACCCTGCGACAGATAAACACTGCTTAGATTTAGAAGGTGGAAACACATACTGGGATATATTACCGGAAGATTTCTGTGGTTCCAATAAATATGATGTTCTTTACGACGGACAAATCAAAAGCATATAATGAAGACGGAACAATAATCTACTCACTCACTACCGAAGAAGTAACATTTGCACTGACAGCAAAAGGAAGGAAAGGAGTCTGTGGCTATGAGATAACAATGACAGAACACCCAAAACTGTTAATACTGGAAACAGGGAAAACCTAAGGATTGAAAAAACGACCATTGAAAACAGCGAATTTAGACATTTTCACATACGTAAACTCAAAATTTGTATATGTTGAAAAACACGTAAGATATCAAATAAAACAACTGTATTACGATGTTTTGTCACAAAGATGTGCACTAGAAATACAAGTACTGCAAAACTCACTATCACTAATAGCACAATCCCCTGACGAATTTGCATATAACATAATGAAAGGTCCAGGATACATGGCAATAGCAGCTGGCGAGGTAGCATATATTATGAAATGTATACCAGTTGAAGTTAGCATTAGGAGAACGAACGAATGCTATTCACACTTACCAATAAAATATCAAGATCAAGATGTGTACATGACCCCAAAAACGAGAATAATGATAACCAAAGGTACACAAATTAACTGCAATAGCTTAGTGCCACCTATGTATTTAGTAAATAATGTATGGTACAAACTATTACCAAACCCGGTCGAATCTGCTAAACCCAACGAGTTGAAACCACTAACAAAACAAAAATGGACGTACATAAATCCTGAAAACTTAGCAACTAATGGTATTTACAATCAAGAAGACTTGAGAAAACTAAAAGAACATATCATGTTCCCAGCCGAAAAACCGGCGGTGCTAAACACCGTTGCTAGGGGTATTACAGGACAAATAACAAACTACCAAGGAACCTCGATAACTAATATGCTTAGCGAAAATACTATAGGAAACATGTTAAAATCAGCTAGCGAAAAGGTCTGGAGAAAATTCATGATATTTGTTACAACAACAGCAGGAATCATATGTATATTGCTAATAATAAAACTAATTACAGCAGTGGTTGACACCGTAATACATGGATACGCGCTACATACGGCATATGGTTGGTCAATGTTTCTATTAGGATTCAGTCACTCATCTACTTTTGCACCTAGCTAGTAAACAGAAAGATAAAAATGCAAATAATCATAACAATGATAGCAATACGGACCATCAACAACGACCAAACACCGAACTACAAACAATAAATATAACTACATTCGAGGAGGAACGAACTAAATCGTCTGCACCATCAAACATACAAGAACCTAAAACGACAGAAGTCGAAACACGTAAAGTACCAATCTACAATGTAACAGAATCATGTTTGAATAGAAATGAACTAATTGCAAGCAAAATATATCCCAACATTCAGGAAAACTACTATGCTGCAGAGGAAACCCAAGAAACATTAGCACATATTCGCATTCCAACTCCTGAAATAGTTAATAAGAATAGAGCGTTTACAATGAAATCCTCGTAAAAGAAACAAAATGCTATAAATAGGTAGAATATATATATAGTAATAATATTAATAATGTTTTCAGACGATAAACAAAATTAAAAATCGAATACTGACGCAACACTCTTTCCACTTTGACAGGAAAAGAAGCAACGAAATAATGGAAGAAACCAAAATCATTGTACTACTCCTAACCATCATCAATACTTACGTACACACAGCACTTCAAGTAAACAACGTAAAAGTACGAGATTGCGAGGAATGGCACATGCTCAACGATACTAGCTGCAATGAAAACAGACTTATATGGAAAGCAAATTATAGACCTTACAATATTTCACCTAAAAATTGCATTAAACTTCACGAAGCAGGAGACAACTCTTTGGAACAAATACCAGGTGCAGGCACCAAATCAGTTGTAAAACATTGGAAATATATTAAAACATGCAACGGAATAAATTATTACGTAAACCACACGCACACATCATTCATCACATTAGGCCGATATAAAGCGCAATTCAATCTTGAAGAAAACAAAATCTATCTACAAGGAGGCATAATCGCAGATCTCGATAAAGGAAAGTACATAGAACCAATTACTAGAACTTCAGTATGGTCCCCACCACAAGGGATAACACCCATGACGTCCGCATCATCGACATCGAAATCAACAGTAGCAATGTCCATAGAAATAAAAGCAAACCCAATCGAAATAACGGCAAATAATGTAGCGCAAACAACAAATGAACATACTGAAAATAACATATTTACAAAACAAAATTACTATCTACATAGTAATACCGAACCACAGATAAACATAAACAAAGAAACGCATGATACGATATTCGAAAATAAAATCTTCGTAGAAATAGGAATAATCGGAATATATCGACTAGGCGCAATAGCAATATTAATAATTATTATAACGAAATTATACAAACTGCATCCGAGGAAACCAGAACAGCAAAACGAAGATACTTATATCGGATTTCACCAGGAAACACAAACAGAAATAAGATTCTATGACGACCATACAAGAAGCCCGCATCACATAGGATACATCGAAACAAATACGATAACCGAAAGAAAAGAAGACCATTAATACGAAATAATGGAACCATTGAAACTTACAAAAGATAAAACAGTAATGAAATTGCCAGTGAAAATAGAAACAATCACTGAAGGCAAAACAGAACCAAACCAACAACTATTAACCAAAGAAACTATAGACGAACCACTATACGACGTACCGAAAAAAAATACGCATTATTGCCGAAATACCTGACTAGTGAATTGTTAGACAAATACATGGACGATCAAATTTGCATTTTTGTTATATTTTGTTTCTTTCTGACCCTTTAAGTTGCCTTTCGAGCCTAGCCCATAAGGCAGGTAAAATGTTACCCTGCTATAATAGTAGAGGTAGTGCGCTAAAAAGAAAGAAATAATTTAAACGCTTTTATTACATATTTTATTTTTGTTCTGTATGTACCTTCATTTCATTTCTCAACCTCTATATTAACCAGTCTTTTTTTAATTACAAGACAATTTTTTTGAAACTCAGCAACTTAAAGAATAACAATAAAGTAATCTTCTTCAAGCATGCTCATGTAGAGTAATAATTAAGAAATACTAACACACGCCTACAACGAAATATCACGAATATAATTGTAATACGCTCATATAGTCATAGAATTTAAGTTAGAATAAATTATGTAATGCGAGTACACCTGTTCTCAGAAAAGATGAATTCTGCTCAACAAGAACCCCTCACTGTGGTCTTTCAATTCGTAAAAACACCGATCCACTACATAAACGAAGAATACGCAATTTGCACGACATGTTATGGCAAAATGAATAAACAGGGAAGAGAAGGATACGGGAAGAAAAGCAGGCGGCACAGATATGCAGAACTATAAAATTGCAATAAAGAGACTTGTCAAATATGCAAAGATATATCACATTTTCCAAAAAAATGCTATAAATGTTATAACGTAATAGCACATCTACTACCAGCAGAAGATTGCGCGGAATGCTACATTAATAGTTCCTTAATAAATAACTTCAAAACGGAAATTACAATAACAGCAAATACCGATGACAACGAGTCGTGGGATTAAAAATAGAAAACCCAAAAGAAGAAAGTAATTAACAATAAAGACTATATTCATATGCACAACCGGAAAATAATTGTTGCTCATATACATTAGCTTTAGTTATAATAAAATTATGAGATGCCGAAATTAACAAATACTATTTTATTCTCTCCTTCTCACCAGAAACAAAATGGACTACCCACTAAATATATTCACCAGCGCCATGTAAATACTAGGAAAAAATCTCTGGGCCCATCTAAAACTGTATGATGAAGAATGCCATACGGCAGAAGTCATGTTCTCAACAGAGGACGAATTTTGGATTTGCACAGACTGCCACGACCTCCTACCACCCGAAGAAAAAATACCATTCAAAAAACTGACCAGGGTTCATATAACAAGACGTAGTGGAGAGCAATCGCTCTGTACATTCTGCGAAGAAAAACTAATGGAAGTAAGACAAGCATCACACTGTCTGAGATGTTTAAATTTACATATCTTCAGACTGAATGACCTTATAAAGGAAAAGGAAATTCAACCACCAATAATGGCAAATAAACGCATATATCGATTCAGACCACGACGCGGCGCACCCGAGCAACGCATACCGGATCCGAACAGTGAAGACGAAGGCTATACCGAATAAAGAAAATAATTATATCATTACAATAAAATTAATAAACAAGTGCATAAAATAAATATGTCACGTTTTCGTTATCCACTCTACTTACAAATATACTACAGGGAAGAATAAATATATCCAAACACACTAGTAATAAGAATCACTTAATATCGTTACCGGCACTTCACTGAAACTATTGTTAAACACGATTCGAACGCCACGACCGAACACCGATTAAAAGTACACCAGTAAAAGAATTGTAAGACGCATTCATACAATAGTATAGATAGCTGCAGCGCTTAGAATACTAACTAACGCGATATCTCAATTCCTGCTTGTACGCAACCATCAATCGAAAGAGATGTTGAGGGTCCAACTTTAGACTAAGAGGGGGGTGTTACGTCTTCGTAACCATTGTATTTCCAAATACATTTTTATCTCTAGCTCGCCCTAGCAAGCTGGACCGAAAGAGAACGAACGACACCTGAGTCAATAAACATTAGTAATAGCTACCGGAGTGAAGACGCGGCGCTGTATGACTTATTTCTTGTATCAAATACAGAATTAAGTCATACACTTAATACAGTACAGTACTATAGACCCTCTTCCAACCGTTCGAGATAAAGCATGGGTTTACCTAATCCTTCGCTTGACGCATATGCATGTAGCGTCGCACCATCATCTCATTTCACGTATAAGCGTTAAACAAATAAACTCTCGATTTCCTCAGCGAAAAGAACGGTCGAATTCCAGGTGCGTTCTTATCTCTATCTCGCCCTAGACAGGCTAGGAACGGAAGAATGACCAACATCTAAATGAACGAATACCCGCGATAACAACCGTCGAGAAGGTACAGCGTTTAACAAACACAATATTCAAAATTGTAAGAGATGGGACTGCCGACGTTTCCAATCGTTCGAGATAAAGCATGCGGGAGCTTACTCGTTCGCTATGTATGTGTCCCCTTTTCTAGGAAATTAGAATTCGACATAACGAAATGTTACCGAAATTACGAACAATGATCCCATTCTCCTCCTCCATCCTTTCGATATAGATTCCTACATCAGTCCTTATGAAAATACCTACGAAGAAGCAGTTACCGAGACATCAACAATCTGTCTTCCGGATTTCGAGTTCGGACTACCATCGAAAAATCTTCAACAAAACTGTTTTCGAAAAGTTCGGGCACCGGTTCGCGTGGTAAACTGTTAACAGTGTCAGTGGATCCAGAATCGGCTCTCTTTCCTTGGTGCCACACATCTGTTTCAGTGCTTCAATTTGGCTGGGACTGCAGATCTTCGGAAACACTGATCACCGATCTGAAGGTCCGGTATTCCACCACACCGAACCCGGAAACCAGAAGAACCTAGGCTCTCCTTCCTTGGCGCCACAACAGCAACTTTATTCGGATAAAAGTGAGTAGTCCATTATAATTTCTCTGAATTTCCATTTACAAAACCTCTACCCCTTGCCGTTAATGAATTTGTGTATCCCTTCGTAACCTACCTCCTGATAAAACCCCTTTATTTTTTTCCTTCCTCTCCAATTTTCTTCGTTCCTCTCCTATCACACACATACTTATATATATATATATATGCATGCATGCATGTATTTACGATCGTAGCATATGTGAGACGAGCTACGATCTCATAAGAAAGAAACAGTGACGCGGTTGAGACCGGTCACAACTCCCACGTTTTAGAATTTTTTTGTGTTTTTTGTTTGTTTAACAATCCACTTTTGATTATCCGAGGTTCTCTCAAGATAATCCTAGGGGAACAATTTTGTTTTGCGTGTAGCGACTCAAACGCCTAACTGGCCGCCCTTGGTCGTCGGATAACGCGTAGGAGTCAGTAGGGGCGCAACACTTCCACTCCATTTCTTTTATAATATCTCGCTGTTTTTTTTCTTAATATTTTAGTTATTTCGGTTCGCGATTTTCCAGTAATATTTTCATACCCCTTTTTTTCACCTTTTTCCAGTACCGAAGCCACGCAGCTTCTTTCGAAAGCAGAAACGAGAACGCGAGCGAGCCGCCAGGGAAGCCGCCCTCAACCCTTTCCCCGAACTTCGAACCAATCGAGCCCCCGAATCACTGCCTGCTCCTAAACCCTTTATTCCTTCCTTGCACCCTCCCGGTTTTTTTGACCAGTTCAGGGTCATTCGACCCGTTGATCCTCGTCCTCCTTCACCTTCAACGGACCCATTTTATCCAATACCTCTCGATACACCACTTACCCCGCAAGAGCTATTCGCCTCGCCAGTACTTCGTCGCGAGCGAGCCCGTAGCTCCAGTATTATTGTCTTCCACGGAGGACCAATCCTCTGTTTTAATAAAAACAGGCTTAATAAAAAATAAACGTTCCTAGTATCTTTACCCAACTGTCATTATATATTTTTGTCTCAGTTCTACCTACCCGTTTCATCAGTACAGCAACCCCTTTCACAAAAAAACCCAGGATCGTGTTTTCTTCTCGACCGCCCCTTTCAGCTTTACGAAATCGGGTAAGTACTTCGATTTTCGACGCAACATAAATACTGCAAATTTACTACAAATTGTAATAAATAATATCATTAATAAATAGGAAAGAACCAAGTGTCCTATCAAGATTAAGAATTGGACACTCGAATGCAACGCATTGCTTCCTCTTTGATCGCTCAATTTACCAACAACATTGAAAGAATGCTTAAACGATGCAAAGTAAAATTTACAAAAAAAAGAAAAGTAATGTAAAACTGATGTAAAACTACCTTTTATCTGATATGTACAGTCGCTAATGACCTCAGAAGTTGATGCAACTCAAAATAATAAAGAAAAAAAAATATCCTTAATAATTGCAATTTGTTTGCAAATGTGACAAATTTTTGCAAATGGCGTCAATTTGTTTATGACCATCTGAAAATATTTCATCTGAAGAGATTTGAACGAACAAAATCCAATACGAAAACGTTCAAAAATCTAAGGACGAGAATGCGCGGTTGAAGTTGTAGTAATTTTTCGTTTTTAATTCAATATAACATCTAAAGTTAATATTTTTATTTATAAAAATTTCACCTTATTTGAAACACGAGAAGGTAAGTTTCCTCCAAATTTGGTAAACAAATATTTGGTTTTGCACGAGAAAAAAATTAAAAATAAAAAAACGTTTTTATTTATTTATCTCGAAAATTTAGAGATTATGTGAAAAACGATGTATACAAAAGTTTTAGATCTTTTCAATATCTACAACTTCTCCACTTGGTATGTTTCGACTGAAGGTCAACTTTCGTCGAAAATAAAAAGATCTTACAGATTCTACGTTTTTGTTATACTTCATTGTGCTTTTTTTAAAAGGACCGCATAAAATATTTTAATTTTAGTCATTTTACATTCGCATATTATCAATTCTAGCTAGAAAATTCCGTATGCAAGCCCCAAGCAGCAAAATAGGTCGAAATTTGGTAAATTCGCCTTCAGAATGGTCAGA
Source organism: Trichopria drosophilae (assembly GCA_030407085.1). Classification (NCBI taxonomy): domain Eukaryota; kingdom Metazoa; phylum Arthropoda; class Insecta; order Hymenoptera; family Diapriidae; genus Trichopria; species Trichopria drosophilae. The sequence goes on from CM059583.1 coordinate 206,064,399, forward strand.
ATGCCCATACGGCCGCGACTTATTTTACTTCCAGTCGACATTATTTGGAAGTACGTGGCGACAAAAAGGATGTAATTTTTAGGTAAAAATTAAGTAACGGAAGGAATTGTGACCTGTAAGTCACAGGCCAATGTAGTCAAATAGAACACTAGTAAGTCGAATATTGGTAATATATTGGTAATCTCCATGGTGTAATAAGTAGGTAATGTCGACCTAATTACGCCCTATTAGTCTTTCTTGGATTTAATATATATATATATGATCCACGTAAACTGAATTAAAATTCTCTGTCTAGATTTTAATTCTACATCATTAAAAATTAACGCGCATAATGAAATATATACTTAACAATTATTAAATTTACAAATAATTCGGTAAAAGAAATTTTTTTTCTTTGGATTGTTTAAAAAAATTATTTTTCAATAATTTAATGTCCAATATTTAGAAATCTTACTTATTTCGTTAATTAAAATGAATAAAACAAAATAAATTATTTTTAATATACAAATTTGTAGGTAGGTTATAAATTGACTTTCTATGGCGGATGGATAATTTATGACTTATAGGTTTTCTTCGACTTATTTGACAGAAATACTTAAACTTTTAACTTATACGTCGAATTTCCTCAAAGTGAAGAAAATGCCCAAATATTTTTCCTTCTTGGACAAATTTACCTATTTGAGACATTTCAACTTCTAAGGCTTAACAGGTGTCAAGTAATTGATATCATAGTTAGGAAATTTCGACCAATGTATGTCGACCAATGTATGACTTTAAAGTTAAAGCCATATAAGTCAAATATATATATGTACATTGTACGTCTACATATAACTCTGTATTCACTGTTGCATTAGTCACGTCTCGTTTTTAGGTAAAAAATATTCATTTTTTCATACGTGTAAATACACATCGGAGACTGCAAAATGGATGGAAACTATTTTAAAATTGTCGATATTATTAAAAAACGTGGATCCCTTACAGTGTTGGAGTATTGCTATGTACTCCGTTTATGGGTGACGAACAATGTTTTAAAATGGCCAAAACGTAATTGTTTAACTTTACGTAATGATGCTTCAAGTATCCCTCAAGACGATTGGGAGACATATAAGAGGAATTCCACCGAACTGTTAACATTGCAGTACTAGCACAAAAGTCGTACAAATAAAAGTCAAATCGAGTTTTTTTCTTCATAGTATTTCAAGAAGACACTTAGTATAATAACATACTCAGACTTTTTTGTCTACCTCCGTAACAATTATCCCAGCATAAGAAGCATAACACTGTCTATTATTACAGTTTTTTTTTATGCGTACTCGCCACATTTTCATTTAGTTCGATGCTGTTAAAAAAAACGAGATAATATCTAATAGAATATTTGTCATTGAAGTGTGTGTCTGTCTTAGAAAATGAAGTATGAAGCCAGGAACATGCGTACTCAATTTTTGAGAAAATGAAAGTTTTCTTTACATTTTACGTTTAAAAAAAAAAAACTTTTATTATTTTTCAATTGTGCATGGCGGTAAATATTCCCCTTGGAATAAGAATGAAAACAGAATCCGGTTTATGTATGCGCCTTGTGTATGAACCTCTCGGCGACGTTCGCAACATTGCTTTTTTACTTGCTCCACTCGAATTGAAAATCATGATTTTTTAAGGGCACACCGCATGGTCCATAGAATAACTTTTTTACTTTTGGCCAATTTTTCTTTAGTACATTTTCTTTAGTATCCTACCTGTTATATCATTAATTTTTTGACCAGTGTTGAAAAAATTTCAACTAAAGAACGTTTTTATGGTATTTTTGCATTTTTACGGGAATGACATCGCCCTACCTTAATTAAAAAATTAGTGGCTTCTCTTTTCACGACTTTTTGTGACCTTATGAACGTAATATAGCAAAAAATTAGTTGAGTTGCCATAAAAATAAAAGTTGAATTTTTTTAGAGTCAAATGTTAAAAGTTCCATGGCATTCTTCACAAGGAATTCCGTACAGAACTGTGAACATTGAAAGTACTCGCATTGAAACATTTTTTACATTTTCACCTTTACCAGGATCTAACCCTCGTCCAACTTTAAAAAAATGTATTTTCCTGAGAATTCAACGAGATGTATAATCAGTTTATTACCAGAAGAAAATGAGTATCAATTACAACAATTTCAACGAAAATGGTAACTCAAGCTGGAAATAAAGATGTAAAGAAGATTCGAAAAAGAAATGAGAATAAGAGTACAAAAAACAAATTAAGAAAGTTCCAGAAAATTAATTTTTATAGAACGTGTTAAAAAATGAAGCCGATGTTCATGTTTCTTAATTTTATATTACTTGTTTACACTTTGCGTTCAAACATTACGTTTATTTTATTATGCTACATACTATGAACATAAAAAGAATATTTTTGGATATCAAACTAAATTTACTGGACTAACGATTCACCGAATTAATACAGGACATGATTTTGATTATGATAATATAACAATTTTAGCTACAGAACACAATAAAAATAAAAGAAAACATATCGAAAATTATTTCATAAAATCTAATAATAACGCAGTAAATATAAGATTTGAAAAATCATTATTACCCGATGACTATTTTGCAATAATGGAAATTTTCAAAATTGTTTTATTCGTTAAAGCAATTTTGAATTTTTTCTTTCGTTAAATTTATTTATAACCATGTTGACACTTTTTTCTCGTTTCGTTGTAAAAGTCAAACAGGAATTAGTCTGTGTTTAGTTCTTACTTCGTCAACAAGTGCGTGATTCTAATATTATATAAATAAAATTTGTACATTTTATTTTATTCCCCTTACTAAGTTTCTATAACTTACAGTTTTTATTTAATAATTTTAGTTGAACTCATCTTTTTGATGTTTTTTAACAAATGTTTTTCCGATCACATATGAATTTTTTAAGGAATTATAAGGTTAGGAGAATAAATTTATTAGTTATGACTCGTTTTTTATTTAACTATTTCTGTTTGACTTAACTTATGCTATTTTTGTATTAATTTACTGTCATCAACTAAGTTTTAATTGTAATATTATAGTTATCTGAAGAGGACCGTAAATAAATAGGTCGAAACGTAGTTGTTGTTATTTCTACAATATGGTTTTATTTTACCATGGTTTAACTCTTTCCGTGAACTAAGAAAAATTATATTCAACAAAATAAATTATTTCACTTACGAAAAAAATCACACGGTTAAGAAGATATTTTTGATTATTTGTTACGAATTCTACATAATACTTTACTAGCCTATACGAATATTATAGAAATATAATTAAGTTTCATTAAAGTACTGTTCATATTTTATTACCTTTGATATTAGGAAGCAAATTTCTACCTTATCTTCAAATTTGACCAATTTTGCTATTATTATTTTCTCATTTACTCTCTTAACTATAAAAGCGTCCTCTATCTCAACTTCATTTAGCCCCGTTTCCCTTACCACCTTTTTAACTACATCTTTCACTCCCTCATTCATCCCCACATTCACACCTTTAATAACAATATTGCGTTTCTTCTCTCTTCTTTCCATTTCTTCACATCGTTTCTGCATGTCCTCTATCTTTTCCCTTAGTTGCTGGTTCTCTTAAGATTGGTGGAAGTGCTATAAAAATAAAAATTTGATTTTTCTTAGCGTAGAAAGTTAACAGTACCGCGGAATTCCTCAGAAATGTAAAGTAAAAAAGACTTCATACGAGATGTCTATGAGGCAGAGTTGTGAGAGGAAGAATTCCTCAATGCTTCATTAATGTCACAATTCACATCTTCGATATAATTTTTATTTTTTTTTTAAATTCCGGGATCGTGTTCTTATTACCTGCAGTAAAACTTTTATTTCATATATTTTCTCCATTTTCATTGTCAGTTTTATTTTTAAACTTTTTTAAATTTCTGTAAAAACTTGTACTTGTTCTATACTGTTTTTTGCGTCTTTGAAAAGGCATGCTGTCCATTACAGCTGAACGTGTTTGCTGAAGTGTGTTTAAGGTATGAGTAGTCCAATTTACTATGAGGTCTAGTTTATTGGTCTTTTTGACAGAAAAAAAAACATTCTACATATTTAAGGGGGCTAGTCCAGTGGTTTTTTCATCAAAAAATCGTTTTTCAAAAACATTATTTTTGTATAGAATAAACATTCAGAAATACGCTGAAAGTGGCTAGAAATGATTTTTGTTTCGAAAATTACTCAGAATCCGAAAGGGTCGACAGCTCAAAAACGCCGTATTTGCCTACTCGCCGCGTGCTCTGTCCTGTTATCAGGCTGGGTTCTGTTTAGGCATGCATGCTATCTTGTTTTGTTTTCTTTTAGTAAGCATTTCAATGTCTTCATTGGATTCTACGGTCCTGGCATTGCTGATTAAGGTAAGTCGCTTTTTAGTCACTATTTCAGACCGAAAACTTTAATCGCGTTTTTCTCGAAACAGTATTTTTTTAGTTGGCATTCATGATTTAAAAAAAACTATTCATCCGATCGCGCTGAAATTTTAAGGGGATGTTCTACGCATGTCTGGCTATCATCTGAACTAGAATCTTAATTTTTTATTAATATTCAGAAATTTTATAAACAATTGAAGTTGCAAAAAACACGCTTAAAAATTCATGTCGTTATTTTTCATCGTACAATGTTTCTTCTACTTCAAAACATAGGTACTAACTTATATTTAAAAAAAAAATTGATTTTTTTATTTCAGATGATTCAGACCCGAGATATCTTGAATGCCGTTTTAAGATCGAACCGACTTCACGCAGCTACAGCGGAGAAAGTATGACATATTTTTTTTTGCTACTAAAATATATCAGTTTCAAAGTGTGAAAAAATGTGTATGGATTAAAAGTCTCCATCATGAAATAAAAATTATTTTCTAAACCTGAAGAAACCACTGGACTTAGCCCCTTAACTTCCTGGGCAATTTTTTTGGTTATTTAGACTTTGAAGTTGTAACGTGACTAGGGCCGCAGTAAGAAATACACATAAAGGGTAAGAAAGTGTTTATTAAGTATCGCTAGAGTACTTACAAATTTAAGCTAAGTTTTGGAAATTCCCAAAGGGGCACTTTAATTACACTTCACTTGCGATTCGCTCGCTCGCACAACTCTAACTAACTATTATTGCGGGGCCGCGTTACGCAGAACGCGTCGCCCCCACTCTTACTCTCTCTCTCTCTCTCTCTCTCTCTCTCTCTCTCTCTCTCTCTCTCTCTCTCTCTCTCTCTCTCTCTCTCTCTCTCTCTCTCTCTCTCTCTCTCTCTCTCTCTCTGTAACGGTCCGTTACAAAGTAATAACAAAAAATGTCATCGTAGTCGCAGAAGTAAAATATAGCATCATTCTAAATTTTTGATAATTCTGACTTTTATGTAAAAATTAGTGAAATTCACGAAATCAAATTTACCAAAAAACAACCTATCACCGCTTTCAAAGTCCGTTTATCAAGTCAGAACAGAAGTGGAAATTTAGTAAGATTTGACTTCAAAAAATACCTCAAGTACAATTTTACTACGAAGTAATTTTTAAATCGTAATTTGGTAATATTATCACAAATACAAAGACTTTAAATGCATTTTTACTTATAATGCATATTTGAGACTCGAAATGTGGTTATTTTTAACCGATATAAGACTATCTGACCTAACGATGATCAAAATTTCTTCCTTTGCTGCTTGGGTGGCACTCGCAATTAAAAGTGGTTCAGTCTCATCGTGAAATGATCTTATAAAAAAAAAAAGAAATTCAACGACCAATATTAGCAAATAAACGAGTATATAATATTTTGTCCACGACTCGGCGAGCAACATATATACCGAATCCAGACAGCAGAGAAGGCTACACTGAATAAATATAATAATTTATTATTATTACATAATTATAATAAAGGGGAAAAAACGAACAAACTTTCAGTGCAGAAAATAAATATTTCAGTAAGAAATGAGTTACAAATATTACAGATTTATTTAATACTTTCCTGCTTTCTTTTTTCCATCCTTTTTGAAAATGTAAACAAAAATCCAAACTGTCATAGTTTATCACAAATGAGACTAGTATTAACAAGCACTTAAGCCCGTTCACACATAAACCGACTAAAAGTATACCGGATAATAGTAAAACGCCTGCATGCGATAGTATAGACAGTTGCAGCGCTTAGACGATACTAACTAACCCTATATCTCAATTCCTGCATATCAGCAACCATCACTCGAACGAGAAGCTGAGGGCCCAACTTCAGATTAAGAGAGGGGGTATTACATCTCCGTAACCATCGCATTTTTAAAATACGTATAAACAAGAGATTAGCAGGCTTTCGGTTTTCTCAGAAAAAAAGGGTCGCGCCTTTTGTACATTCTTATCTCTAGCAAGCTGGAAAAACGAGAACTACCGACACCTGAGTCAATATTAGTAATAACTGCTGGAGAAAAGACAAGGGGCTCTATGACATTTCTCGAATCAAATAAAGAATTAAAAATGATATTATATGATGTCACTGACGCCCTTCCAAGCGTTTGAGATAAAGCATGCATGTACTCGCTCCTTCGTTTAACGCATACTAATGTGTCTGGTATACACTCTCGTCTCCATCTCATTTTTAAAAAATACGTATAAGTGGTGAATAAAAAACTTTCCCATCCAAAAGAACAGTTGAGTCCCCTGTATGTTCGTATGTCCGTTGACAGTTTTTATGATTTTTTTAAAAGTTAAACACTAATAATCGTAATTATTATACACTCATCAAAAAGAGAATTCAATTCTTTTCAGAGTTAAAAAAAAATTATTTGATCCATTTGGATAAGCAGTTGAATGTGGGATTAGATGGCCCCTGCATTATGTACGTTTACGTATAATCCAGAGGCCTTTTTTCTAGTAGGGCGATTTCAACAGATTTTTCGTTTATATTAGCTACCTGTACCAGAGTTCTGCATTTACTAATATTTTCTTACTTGAAAGAGCTATTTTCGCGTATTTTTGTTTGTATATTTGCAGGGTACATTAGTGTGTCCATTAAAAAGATCAAGTCAGGAATTTTTTTATGCACACCTTCAATTTGATGCAAATAAATTAAACAAAAATTTAATCGTAGTTTGAGCTCTTAATATCAAAATTAACCCATGCCTGTAGAGGCCTGAAGTTTCACATTGTTTTTACAAAAGAAAATTAATTTGTTCTCCAGTAATTTTCTAAAACAACATAAAAAATCTGAATATCGGCAAACACTTCCCAAATGGTTTCAAAACCCTCTCAACAAATTTCAAGTAATTAAACCAATTTCGGACGTTTTTTACAGCAGCACTTTTTTGGTCGAAAATCAGAAAGATCCAACATTTTTCTAATTATTTATCCACAACTCTCATACGGTTTAATTTACAAAATTGACACATCACATTTCATGTTCTTTGGGATCTTACGAGTAAAATACGCTTCGAATGAGTCGAATAGGACTATTCAAAGCAGAGTTATCGTATGTTTTGTATGCAATAGTTCTTTTTGACAAAAAATTCGTAGAGGAAATAAAACATGTTTTTTGTTCCTGGAACAATCTCAAAAAAAATTAAATATCATTAGACCGTGGATGCGCCTATGAATCTTTTCGATAGATTTGAAATTCATAAATTCTCTTTGGTACGAAAATAATAATTTTAAACAGAGTTTAAAAATTGTTTCGAACCTCAAAGTGATCAATAATTGTGCCAAGAGGGCAGTAAGTTTGATGGAACAGTACAACAATATACTCACACGGAATGAGGACTAGAAACAATATATACTCCAGGTCATCACCAAATTCCATAAAAAATATCCTGACGCGCAAAAGTCAGCAGTTTCTCGTGATTTTCAACATAGTACATTATTTGTTTAATATTTTTTGAAATATTCATAAACTAATAAAATGTGTAAACTAATAAAATTGTACAGATGATAGTGTTGTAAAGTACTCCAAGTATATATTTAATTTTTTGTTATTTAACATAAACTCAAAAGGCGGAGGTACCTTTTGTGGATTTTTATTAGATTAATTATGCCCAAAGATTAATATAAGTTACGCCTTTTTGTTATTTAATGTTAATAATGGAATTTACGCGTTTAAACGAAAAACATGATTTATTTCTACAAAATCGAAGAGGAACTAAGCAAACAATACATTGATTTTAAAAACAATATTTGGCACCTACTAACTTCTCCAGATTTTACGCTAGCCAAAGTATTCGTTTTTCACTAGAGGATAACTTTTTTTTTTTGACAAATAAGTAGGCAAATAAATGCGCAAAAAGATATAGAATATGATCATCCATCAGCATAATATTCTATAATTCTTTCTAAAATTGTTACAGGGACAAAAAAACGTATTTTATTTCCTTTACTATATTTTTGTTAAAAAGTATTGTACAAAACATACGATAACTCAGCTTTATGTGTAAATTAAATCGCATGGAGTTGTGGAAAAATAATCCGGAAAATGTTGAATCTTTTGGATTTTCGAGCAAAAAAGTACTGCTGTAAAAAACTTTCTGGCTCAGTCCGAAATTTCTTGAATTTGCGTGAATTTTTTTGAGAGAGTTTAGAAACCATTTGGTGGTATGCAAAAGTTCAGATTTTTTTATGTCGTTTTACAAAATTGGTGGAGAAAAATTGAAAAATTAATGTCCTTGCGTAATAACAGTGTTAAACTTCAAGCCTCTACAGGCACAGGTTAATTTTGATATTAAGGGCTCAAACTACACTTAAATGTTTTTTCTTAAATTTATTTGAAACAAACTGAAGGGGTGCATAAAAAAAATTCCTGACGATCTTTTTAGCGGACACTCTGGGAGATAAAAAAAGTGATTTAACAAAATAAATTACATTTTTACCCTCATATTATTTACATTTCTAAATATTAATATTTTTATTGGAAAGATCACCAAAAAAATGCACAAGATTCATGTCGTATATTATTTTTCTAACTCCTTTTCTTCTCCGAAAAAATAAAGATAATAAATCGAAAGTTTTAAAATGAGAAATCTTAAATGTATGCTCTAAAATTATTTAAAAAAATTAATTTTATAATTTCAATGGTCACATTTGTTTATTCAAGCACATATAAATAAAATTGAAATGAAAATTTCAACTACGAATTCCAATATTAGTGGCATTATTTTTTAATTCACACGCATTCAAATTATGAAGAATGAATTCAAATTTTTAGATTCGGGTGGATTTACATTTGAATTTATTCGGATTCAAAAGGGAAAAAGAACGCATTTGAAGTCGACCAAATTAATACAAAATTATCAATTTTAATACAATCTATAGATTGATGGGATTGCTTATGGTTATTCTCCATAATTAAATGTACAGTAATAAAGCATAATTCATTTGTAAAGTTAGGCAATTTATATCACTTCTCCATCCGTTTATTTTTTCATTATTTCAAACTTCTGTACCATTTTACATTTTTTCATACAACTTACACCATTTTGTTATTTATTATTTATTATTATATATAATTTTTTAGACTAAAATACAAGTATTTCGTATCAAAATCAAAGTTGAAAACAATTAAGTTTCAGCCATCAGAAATTCCAATATGGCGCCGAATTTTAAAAAAAGTTCCCAAAAATTGGGAATTATTTATTCCTAGCAATTTTTTTCGAGCTATTAAAATATTGGAATTCTATTGAAAACGTGCATAATGGTGCATAAAACAGTTGAATTTTAAGAAAAAATTTTACTTTTATACCCCACATCATTGTAACGACCTCAAAATGGCGTCAAAAATGAACATTTCTTTGAAAAATTTCTGAACGTTCTAACTCAAAAACTACGAACTTTTAAAATAAAATGCCTGGAATGAAAAGTTCTTAAAATTCATCAAGCGATATAGTGGAATTTTTTCAAAATTTTTTGATGACATTTTGAGACATTTTTTTCAACATTTTTTTTTAAAATTGTAATTTATTTGCAAAAAATTCTGAAAAAAATTTAGTGTATTTTCTGATGAATTCTAAGAGTTATTTGTTTTATGCAATTTTTTCGAAAAGTTGATAGTTTTCGAGGAAATGAATTTCAAATATTATAGTTTAGGATTTTTCCCCCCCAAAAACTATCAACTGTTGGAAAAAAATTGCAAAGAACAAATAACTCTTAGAATTCATCAGAGAATACACTAAATTTTTTGCAAATAAATTAAAATTTTGATAAAAATGTTGAAAAAAAATTTCTCAAAATGTCATCAAAAATTTTTGAAAAAATTCCACTATATCGCTTGATGAATTTTAAGAACTTTTCATTCCAGGCATTTTATTTTAAAAGTTCGTAGTTTTTGAGTTAGAGCGTCCAGAAATTTCTCAAAGAAATTTTCATTATTGACGCCATTTTGAGGTCGTTAGAATGATGTAGGGTATAAAAGTAAAATTTTTTCTTAAAATTCAATTATTTTATGCCATTATGCAAGGTTTCAATAAAATTCCAATATCCTAATAGGTCGAAAGAAATTGATAACAATAAAAAATTCCCAATTTTTTGGAAATTTTTTTCATTTTCGGCGCCATATTGGAATTTTTGATGGCTGAAACTCAATTTTGACCTTGGAATCTTGAAGAGCGACCTGAAAAACAGTAGGATTCGTACCTCTCAATTGTTTTCAACTTTGATTTTGATACGAAATACTTGATTGAAAATGAAGTATAAAAATTGTCGGGAAAGAAGAGTTAATACGATAGGAAATTTCTTTATCGACATCAGTTTATGTGTGTTTGTGTGTGTCATAGCATGTGTCATTGACGTGTAGTATTTCTAACCTCACAATGAAATGAGACAGCTGTCACATTCTGTGTTGTTCCTAGGTTTTTAATTTATTTATGCTAGCATGATGCACGTTCATGCCGTATAAACACACTTATTTTTAAGATAAATGTACTTACTTTAAAATAGACTATTTTTTGTCAATATTTAACGAACATACTTATGTCAGTTTGTGCATTGTTATTAATGTGAAATAAAATGATACAGAATACAGTACTACATTGAGCTAAATAATCTAAAAATTATATTCTTGAATCCTTAAAAACCCGTCTATAAAAAGTTGGTGAAATGAGTGCTCTCGGTAATTTACACGGTTTCGCAGAATCTTGTTGGAAAGAAGTTCTCGCATTAGTAAACGATGCTGCAGTCTACATCGATCAGGCTGCAGCTGAATGTCTCCACTGGTATACTGGCGATAGAGCATATGTAACTCTCAAAGACGCTGGTGCAGTTTCTGTTCATGAACTAGCTTTATATAATTTTCAAGTACGAACTTCTAAAACTAACAATTTTTCTCTTTTATAAGTATCAAAAGTTTTACAACTTATGTGTTAAACATTTCAGTATGTAAAAGCTAGAGGTACGAAGAATGCAGTGATAATTTCAACATCTACGGATTCATTATTTTATCAACGTACTTTAAAACTTATAATTGATAAAAATGATTTTGAAAAATGCAGTATCGTTTGTACCGCTCACAGAAAGGTTTTGAAATATATGTCAATTTTACCAGATGAATTGCAAAATGAAAGCAGTTATGAAAATCTCAGAGAAGATTTATTACACTGGATGGGTGGAAAAAATTTGTCAAATGTAAGTAAAATAATAGAATTATTATTATATTACATTAATCAATTCATTTTTCGATAGAACTTACAAGTTACCATGATGTTCAAACCTATCTTTATCGCCTGTTTGAGTAACAGTTTGTTTGTAACACCTCCATTTGGTAATTTAATGCCAACGATAGAAGAAACTCTAAATGAAGACAATAAAATGGAAGTCGAATTTTTAATTAGTTCATTACATAGTTTATTTTCGTATTATAATGTCAATGAAGACATTTATTCTATAGGAAAATTGAGTAATTATGTTGCTGACAAATTAAAGAATTTTACAGCTGCAGTAAATAGGAGAAAAGTAAGTAATTAATAAGATGAATATTGAAATTAATTAATAACACTCTTGTGTTATGCAACAGCGAGTAACTGATCCTCGAAGAGTTTCACTCATCTTAGTGGATAGAACTCTTGACTTATCAACAGCGACTAGTCACAATACGGAATCAATACTAGGAAGAATACTTTGTACTTTACCACATTTACCTCAACATCGAAATGATGTTACAGTTAATATGGATTCAATGTGCCTTCGAAAGGAGGTAATATACTTTACAATATAAATACTTATTAATATCCAAATAGAATTTTTATGATTGATAGAGTGTCGATATGTAAAATTGTATAAAGTCTCCAATTCTTCATTATGTGGTTGATAATATATAATTTATTTAAAAAAAGATACGTTTCGGTCACCCTCGTGAGTCATCCATTAGAATGTACAATTCTGTAGTATAAATGTAATTAATTAATAAGTACTATAAAAACGAGGACAAAAAAAATATATAAATAAATTTTGAAACAGCAGAAAAAAAACTTAAATTTTATATCCTTTAGTAAAATGTCTGGATATTGTTAACATGAGATATTAATGGTAAAGAGAAAAATAATTTTGAAATAAACACATTTTTTTAATTTAATTTTTTGTTCTTAAAAATTGAGAATCAAAAGATGAACAAAGAAAAACATATATTACCTATTAGTTTTTTTAGCAAAAATCCTGTTGAAAGATATTTTTTAAAACATAAAAAATTGTATATATTAAATGTTTCACGAAAAAATTAAAACTTTGTATTTGCTCGATGGTATGGGAGAATATGACAATTTAAATATAACTGATGGTAAACATATTGAATGAAATTAATAACCCAATAAACCAGAAAGTATGGACTAAAATTGGATAGGTGATCGAATGAAAACAACTTTTTTTAATATAATTAATTTATAATAATAAAAGAAATATAAAAACAGTGAAATTCAATAAAATCAAAAGTTAAAAGAAAATTTCATTTTTTTGTATAAACGGAGGTCCTATTATACAGCGAAGCATTCAAATTCTCTGTATTCTATATTTTCTAATACTTTTACAAGGATTAAGAAACAGCATTCAGAAGTACATATTGAAATTTTCAATACTTCCGAATATATACTTTTTCGTTTGTTGATACGGAATCGATATTTTGCATTCCGTTTCTTTCTAGTGGCGTGTTGATTATCCGAGATCCTTATTCGAATTCATACTATTTTATACGACCTGCAATTCCACAATTGAATTCATTCGATCTTATACGATACCGTATTCAACGCATTCCAAAAATTGATTCGTTTCGCCTTAGGGTAGCTTTAAACTCGGTCAATTTAATCGAAGAATTAATTATATCGTTTTCTGCATTTCATCATTCTCGAAGAAATGTTCTGTTTTAGAGTTTGGACTTCAAATCATTCGATAATCCAATTTAATCGTTTCTTTGAGGTTATGTGCGTTTATGTATCGTAACTGAGAGGAGCGGGAAAGAAACAGACTTATTTCGTACTAAATCGTACACAGATTTTTCATATATTTTTTGGTTTGTTGGGTAATTAGTTCGCAGAATTACACTGTGTAAAGTAAATGTAAAATTACATTTCCGAGTTTTTACAATTTTGTTAACACTTCCTATTACTATCGTTGTAAAATTACACGTTTCCAGTAAATATCAAATACAAACAGAATGAAATTTGCCATAAACGTGTAAAATTAACACTGAAAATGTAAATTTACAGTGCAGAAGGTGGAAATAACAATACCAATAGTAATCATGGTAATCATGGGTTCACAACGATATTCATTTGCAAGGCATTTCATGTACTATCAAAAATGCTTAGGGAGGTTGGGTGGTGTCTTGATATATGCAAAATCTTCAGCATGTCATAGTATGCAAATGAATTTATTTATTTTTATCTGTCTGACACTTATATTTCAATTATTTATTATTTATTATAATCCTTAACTAAGTTTTTATTCTGAAGATGGCTACAAAAATTAGTGCCGAATACGTTAAATATGTTTTTTTTGTATATAATTGTTAATACATGTCTTTTTTGTATATAATTGTTATGATGTGTAATTTTAAAAAGTGAAATTTTAAGTCACCTTTGTAATTTTAAATCTTTTTCATGTTAAATTACAAGCGCAATGTAATCATTTCCAACGATTTTTGCGGTGAAATTACAGATTTTTTGTAATTTCTAAATGATTTCTCGAGGATGTTTACCATAAACATAGTAATATTACAATAAAAGTGTAATTTTCCCACGAAAATCATTGGACCCAAAAATACCACTGATAATCATGGTAAATTTACATTAAAATGGAAAAATTAAAAATTGTAATATTACAGCAATTCTGTAAACCCCCAATAGTTTAGTGCAATATCACAGTGCAGTCAGTGTAAAAATAACCTGACTAGTATCAAATTCCCCTAATCTTGTATTAAAATTACGTTGCTCCAAGGTTACACCGATAGGTTATATTTTACCAGCTCTTGATAAATTTCCTGCGATTATCAGTAGTATTTTTGTGTCCTACGGTTTTCGTGGTAAATTTACATCAACATTTTTTTACGTACTGACCATAAGAACTTATTTTTTCCGATTTGCTGTGCACATGTAAAATTACATCGGCAATGTACACATTTTACTATATCACTGTAAATTTACGATATCCACTGGTATTGTGATTTCCACCTTTTCATTGTAAAATTACATCGAAATTTTCCTCAGTGTAGTTCTCAGAATTAGGCAACTAAGTGTAACTTTGAATTTTGCACTAGTATGAAACTTTGAAGGTTTAACTGACTTTTGATAATGAAAAATAAGATAAATAATGATAGAAAGGGAAAAAAACAGCATAGAGCACCTGTAATACAGTTGAGAATCTTAGAGATCACAAAAAGCGTAAAGGATTCAGAAAAACTGCTCAACAAAAAGATTTTTTTAATGATGAAACACTTTTGTGTGGAATTGAAGAAGTTAATTCAATTCAATCATTTTATTAGCGGTCAATAATTGAATGGTAACTTAGACACCTAAAATCTTAAATTAACACCATTTTTGTGCATTTTTATATAATAATTCTCCAGTTAAATATAACTGATGGTAAACATATTGAACGAAATTAATAATTAGTTCGCAGAATTAGGTTTTTTTAAATAAATTGTATATTGTCGACCGCATAATGAAGAATTGGAATCTATAAAATACTTATTAAATATATTAAAATATTCCAATTTTTCAAGGAATGTTCGTCTTCGTTCATGGTGCCAGGATGTATAGCTACCAAAAACGAAGCTCTGTTGGACATCCTTCTTAACAAAAAGCAAAAAGATGTTTTGTTACTGCTTAATAAAATGTTATTGGATATGTCCACTGCTACAGAAAGTCCTAAGGCTTTCAAATTGTCTGTGAGAGTCTCCGTTCATAGTTTAGAAAAAGGTGTACAAAAATTCAGGGACACTGAAAGCATGGAATCTGTAGGGAGGTCGAGTAAAAATTTACAAGTAAGTTGCATTATACTTCTCGTTATTAATCCCAGCAAACAGAAAGGAATTACAAGGAATTGAGAGAAATTGAAACGAATTAACGAGCATACGTCTCGAATCCCATTAACGACAATTTGGAATTTAAATTTTGTCGAAAGGTTAAGGTCGTAGTTTCTATTCCTAGATCGAGATTGACTAGCAAACAATTTTAATTCCTTTTAATTCCTTCGGATCCAAAGGAACGAAATATGGTTATGGTAATATTTTAATTCGTGATTCAAAATTGGCCAGAAAGCCATTTTAATTCCTTTCAATCCTACAACGAAATATAAGGTTATCAATTTTTTGTTAATTCCCACATTAAAATTCGCCATTCAGTCATTTTAAATCCTTTGAATCTGTAGAAAGAAAGTCAGTTTTGAATTCCTATCCCGTGATTAATTCCTATACCGGAATTCACAAATCCATTGTGTTAATGCCGCCAAATGTTTGCCATAAAATAAAATTCAGCCTACAATGATTTTGACCAAAAACCATTAAACTAAAAGACGTGGCCTTAGTATTATTACTACTAACTTCTTAATCAATTTAATAATTGCATGTCTTTATTTAATTTTTTACTCTAAACGGCTGCAAGCTTTCAAAACGAATAAACTTCCATTACATTGCGGGTTATACTGGCATAAGTATGAGATCACCCTTGCGGAATTTTGGCTCAATTATAATGTTGATATTTCACCAACAAGTTAACGTACGCAAAAAATAAAAAAAAGGTAATTAAAGAGGAGACTTTCAGCTTCTCATTCACAATGGTTCCATTTCCGTATATACATTTGCCTTTGAACTATGCTCGATTTCCTAAAGTCATTTTTTGTTTGTGTATGAAATCGCTCCCATTTTTTGTAAAATGATTGCAGGAGAAAAGTACGTGTGATCGATAGATAATCCCTTCAGCTTTAATTTGCCTCTTCGAGATTTTTCCTAATATTTCTTTACAAATAATATTCAATTTTGAACAAAATAATGTGACTTTTTTTTAATCTGATATATATCGGAAAATTGATATGATATAAAAAATGTTTAAGCAACAAAACGTTTCAAATTTTTTCACAATTTTTAGCAGCAAATTTTTTTTTTCCCATATCGACTTTGAGATTTTTTGCGTAGCGATCATTCACAGGTATAAATTTGCATTTGAATTGTGCTCAAGTTTAGGATTATGTTTGTCTGTATTCTGTTTTTTTGTTTCGCTCATTCCTCGTAGAAATTAAACGAGGCGTTGCGTTTGGCCTGGCAATGGCCATGCAACGGCTATAGAATAGAATCGTTTAAATTTTTACAAGGGAACGACCAAAAAAATGAGAAGTGAAGGCAAACATAATCCTAAACTTGAGCATCATTTAAATGCAAATTTATATCTGTGAATGATCGATACTCAAAAAAAGTCGATAAAATGGGGTACAAAAAATTTACTTCTAAAAATTTTGAAGAAAATTTCGACAAATAGATAATTGAAAAATGAAAGTTTTTGATACACGTGTCCGTAAAGTAGACACTTTACGGACTCCTTTTAGTCCATAAAGTGTGAATTTACGAACTGATCTCCGCACATTACGGACTAAAAACAGTCGGTAAAGCGCCTACTTTTGGAACATAGTATCAAAAAATAGTGTTTGCCACTCGGTCCGCAATATCGAACTTTACGACCTGGAACCAAAAAGTACTATTTTGTTCCTTGAACATTTTCTATATCATGTCAATTTTTCGATATACAGCAGATGGAAAAAAAGTCAAACGTTGTACTTTTCTCCTGCAATCATTTTTAAAAAATGGCAGTTTTTGGGAGGGAAAAAAAGAAATGGTTTAAAAAAAAACAAAAGAAAAAATGACTTTAGTAAATCGAGCATAGTTCAAAGGCAAATGTATATATGGAAATGAAACTACCGTGACTGAGAAGCTGAAAGTTTCCTCTTTAATTCTCTTTTTTTATTTTCCGTACGTTAACTTGTCGATGAAATATCAACATTTTAATTAAGCCAAAATTCCGCAAGGGTGATCTCATACTTACGACCGCTTCTGTACATTGACACGAAATAGTGCATTATGTGCCAAGGGTGCAATGATCGATCTTCGACGATTGTGAAGTTTGTCGCCCGAGCGAAGTGAGGGTAACAATCACATCCGACGGAGATCGATATTTCGCTCGTGGCCAATAATGTATTTTTTGATCCGATTGTCGTAGGACTCGATAATTCGCGGACGAAGGTTTCGCCCTTGGCACATAATGTACTATTTTGATACGAGGACGTAAAAGTTTTTTTTACGCATGCACATTCGTTAAAAAAAGTGTTAAGATATATACACCCAGTAATCGAGATTGGATAGGATTGGATTGAAAATTTCAATTCATTTTGAATTCATACTTTGATTCCGTAAATATGTATTCAAATGGATTGAATTCCGAAGAAAGGAATCCATCTGTATTCAATTTTACGAATATAATCGGAAGCGTAATTTGCCGGATTAAATTTCAGAAAAAGTAATCCATCTGTATTCAATTTTACGATACGAATACAATCGGAAGCAGTACCCAGTAAACAAAAACGAATAGAAAGTTAAAAATACGAATTGAAATGAATTCAAGAGAATTAAAATGAATTCAAGAGAATTAAAATGAATTAAAAAGTGGATTCAATTAATCATTTTCATGCGTTTTAATTCATTTTAATTCACTTGAATTCATTCAATTCGTATTTTTAACTTTCTATTCGTTTTCGTTTACTGAGAAGAATACAAATAAATACAGATTTATTCAAAGTTTATTTTTTTTAATAAAACTTTTTGTATTGAAATGAATACGCTTAGATAGTTTTGAATCCGTAATGTTGAATACGGATGTATTCTAAGTTTTGTTTTTGAAACACAACTTTTTTTGGATTGAAATGGATACACTTGGATAGTTTTGAATCCATAATGTTGAATACGGATATATTCAAAGTTTTGTTTTTGAAATACAACTTTTTTTGGATTGAAATGAATACACTAGGATAGTTTTGAATCCGTAATGACGAATACGGATGCATTCAATATTTCGTTTTTAAAAAGGAAACTTTTTTTGGATTAATATGAATTCAGAAAGTAACCTTTTTATTCGTATGAACTAATAGAATTGTATTTACGTATTAAAATGGATTCACCGTTGACCAAAGTATGGATTCAGAATTTAATCATTGAATCGAATTCTATGCAACTCTATCCAAATTCGATTGCTGGACAGTTATCTTTTTATTTCATTTACCTAACCCGCAAAAGAACCGTATACATTGGAATTCAGAAAGATAAAAAAAGAATTTTTTTTATTCCTTTCAATTCCATTGGATGCAATTTCCAGAAATTCATAAGAATTAGGAAGAAACGGGAACCAATATTTTATATTCCGCTAAATTCCACTGAATCCCATCATTAATAGAATAAACAGGAATTAACAGGAAATAAATTTTTCAATTCCTCGCTATTCCCTTCTGTTTGCTTCGGAACCTTAATACTAAAGTTAAAATCTCTTTTAGATCATTCTTGCTGTGATTCAAGCCTTAAAATCTGAAAAAACTTCACAAATAGAATTTCTTATAAGCCTTGAAAAACTAATACTCCAAAATTTAGCAGTAAGCAGAGATTCATCAAGTATTCTTGCTCAGGTATTACAAATATTTGTTTTTATTTATTCCTAAATTATTATTGATCAAAAAATATTTTAGTTAAGTACTATTATAAATTCGCGAGCAACGAGAGGATTAGACATGGAGAACCTACTTGTACTCTTGATTTACATTTATGCAATGACGGGTACTGACATAAAGTTTACCGACAAACAAGAAGAGCAGCTACGAGAATCTTTAAGTTCAGCAATTTACGAAGACATAAAAAAATGCAACGAATCAGAATTAACCAATGAATTGTCGACGTATTACCAAACATTGTTACTCCTTGGTACGTTTATTTTTTTTTATAATTTAACATATATTACATAACTATTATATCTTAATGTTTTTTAATTTACAGGTATTACTGATGAACAAACGGCTCGAGAGGCAGCAACGAAAATTAGTAAACGAATAATGGATATTTTACATAAAGTAATAAACCAAAGGGCTTCATTGATAAATTACAAGTAGGATATTTTAAATTTTATAACTTAAAATAATAATTCAATATTAAAACTCCTTTTGAATTTTAGACAAATAATGAATAAACCCAATTCTCGAGAAATTGCTCGACACGAAGGTCTTTTAGAACGTTTAGTGAAAGATTTGTTGGATGAAAGAAAACCGGATATTCCTGATTTACAGGGAGAAAATGCTTCGTTGTTATCGTCTGGATTGAAGTAAGTGAAGAATAGAATCTTCGATATATCATACTTATTTTATTTTATTTTTATTTATTAATTAACGGGTGGAATCGCCCTTTTTACTCAATTGTTAGCCGTATTATTTACACTGTAAAAAAAGATTGTGTGAAATTACTACTCTGAGAGTAGTAAAATCCCTAGAAAGTTGTAAATATTACAGCAAAGATGTAAATTTACAGCGATTGTCAACAGACTTGAAATTGCAGGTTAGAATTTACAATTAATGTAGTAACATTACAGTAAAATCACACCATTATAGTGAAATTACATTGCTGTAATAAAATTACAATATCGGCGAATTTTTCACATTTTTTAGGTTAAATACACATTTGGTGCGTGCAGTATATATGTATTAAATACTGAATTGTATTATATAATATAATATATGCATTGCAATGTTTTTTTTTGTGAATGTAAAAAATATTGTAATTTGTTTAAGAATTAATTAAATAGTTTTTAGGAATGTTTTAATATTTATTATTTATCAATAGCATTTGTAATATAAAATTCAACCTGACAAACAACGATTCGTATATAGTTTTGCATTTAACGACAATAAACAATACATGTAAATAGTCACTTTACAATAAATTTGGTTCATAAAACTTCACTTGCTTTAACAGTTTGTAGTTTACGAAGTAACGTGTGCACTTTTTCGGTGACAGCTTGATTTTTACCCCTGCTTGCGTCTTCTGAATAAATTTCGAGCCACTTCATTTGTGCATATTCAAAAAAGTGGGGAACAATATTACAATTATAATGAAAATAAATCCATCAAACTTAACCTCAATATACTTGTAAAGAAACTTCATTTTATTTGGTCAAATAAATATGTAGCATATGATATATATACCTCTGCACACGTTTGATGAGATAAAAAATATCTTCACATAACAAATAACCGAAATCTTTACGAGAAATTGAAACAGTAATTTCCAAAAGTGTAAAATTACTGCTCTCAGAAGTGGTAATTTTTATAACCTACTCTCAGAGTGAATTTCACAATATTTGTAGTGCTATTACAGTTTTGGTGTAAAAATACTAGTAATTTTGTACTTTTACACCATTCAGAGTGATAACCATTTTTTTCAGTGTACTATGATTTTGCGAGAGCTGTAGATTGACTTAGAAAGATGGCGCCATACTTCACATTTGTGTATGAAAAATAATGAGAAATAATTTTTTTAGTTACCTCATGAAAGGCAAAACTGCTCAACATCCATGTGATAATCCGTGGATTATAATTTACGTTCTTGGGGGAATAACGGCAGATGAAGCAAGGATCGTGGAAGAGATTACGTCATACAAAAGAGGAAATTCGCCTAAGGTGACATTTGGCGGGACCAGACTACTAAATCCATTGGATATAGTAGATCAAATTTTATTGACAAATATAAATACTGTATAAAAACATATATAAGTATACAAATTTTAATCCTATATTGTAAAAATTGTAATATTTGCGATAAAGACGAAAAGTGATATTTTTA
The DNA here is from genome assembly GCA_030407085.1 of Trichopria drosophilae. Taxonomy (NCBI): domain Eukaryota; kingdom Metazoa; phylum Arthropoda; class Insecta; order Hymenoptera; family Diapriidae; genus Trichopria; species Trichopria drosophilae. The sequence continues at coordinate 206,085,709 of CM059583.1, forward strand.
CAAGTGATTTAAGTACTTTTCTTTAATCACTGGACGTTTCTTCATCTTTACTTTCAGAAGGTTGCGACTGTAACCACACGATATGCGAATCAGTTATTTCGTAACGTAGTTCAATTTTATCATTAGCTGAAGTGACGTAACATTTAAATGAATTTAATTCTTCGATTCGTTTAAGACTAATTCTGTAATTTACAAATTTTGTTATATATTTTCCCGCTACTGTTTGATTCTTAGTTACGAAGTCGCTGGACTTGGTGTAAACTGTGACTACATTAAATCGATATGCATTTTTTTTAAGTATCTCTAATAATTTTTTAGTATACATATCGTACGTTGTTATACCCTCGCTATCTCTGTCAATCCAGTAAAACGGAGTAATTCCGTCGATTACTACCATTGCTATTTTTTTGTTTTCTAATAATATATTATCTAATGACTGAAGGGTAAGCATAAATTGTTTATTCATGTAACAATTAATTATTTTTAAACCTTCCAGACTCCTATTTAACAGATAATCAATATACTTGTCGTGGGATTGATCTTTTTCAATTCCATTTGTTTTATAAGCTTCGTAAACTAAATGACGCATTTCATTTAATAGATACGAAGCTTTGAAATGATTATCAGTATTTATAAGTAACACGTTTGCATCAAGACCGTTGATTTGTACTCCACAATATTTTACAGGTAAAATACATTTTGCAATTAACTGCGTCAAAAGTTTGGTTTTACCACTTGACACATTTCCACTAATTTCAATGATATCCGCTTTATGAAGACCGTTTGGAAAAAGATTCTCTTCAAAATGTTGAAAAGAAGGCCGTTCAGTTAGTCGAGCTATTAATTCTAAACCAGACTCGGAATGTAATTTCACTTTATCAATATTATCCATAATTTACATAAAAATAATTGTAATCTTGTTTTTATTATGCTTTATGTTCAAGAATTTAGTGTTTTTGTCATTTTAACTTTTTTTTAAACATATACATTGTTTTTCAATGTTTTTTTGTCACAGAACACCTTTAGTTTTTGTTGATTTAGATACACAATTCCTAACCTAAAAACAACACGCCAGATTCAGAATATTAATCAAAATATAATTATGTTCGAAAATTTTTTATAATTACAGCATTCTTGATGAAAAATTTTGGATTTCCGAATATTTTTCAAATGAATTGTCCATTAATCAGTGTTTTGTATAGATACGCCTTTAGCTTTGAAATTAAAGGTCTGCACAAGCGCCTCTACCGGCGAAATTGATAAACGCTCACCGCAATTGTACAGTACCAGTAGGACCTCACTTATTAGAACTTCTCTTATTCTAATTGTCCAGCCTCTCTTATTCTAACCGTTCCCCCACAAGTCTTCTCCCACTATCACACGAAAAATCAACGAAAAATATTGTCCACGAATCACAAGCTCGCAAGCAAAGTAAGTGGGGGTAAGGGGAAAATTAGAATAAGAGAGGTCGGCGCCATCTCGAAAAACTTTACTAATTAGAATAAGAGAGGTCATACTGTACAACGACTCATACGGGGGTTCGCTCTTTTCGAATCCGATGTCAGAATTAGGAAAAAAGCACTACTGATACAGATTTTTCACCATTTTTTTTTTCAAAAAATACTATTTTTACGTGTATATTTTTTTAAAAATCATAGATTTTACTTTGATTACGGTGTCGTATGGTGCTAAAAAATATTCTAATGTGGTCGTCGATACTTTTACTTTAAATTTGTACAGTTGAATTTTTTTTTGTTTTTAGTAATAATTTAAAATGGCGGCTGTATTCGTGCGTCAGTACGGCGAGGTAAGACAATATCGTGATAACTCGTTAAAAACGAACTGTTATGAAAAATGCACAAGGGTAAGAGTTGTTTTATTTATCGTGATCTTTCGAATGACAGTCCCAAAATTTGGGACTAATATATTTTTTGGGCCCCACTAGAACCAATTCAGCTTTATTTACACAAAATTTATATTTTTTGAACTTGATTCATAGTCTGCAGATAATTTTACGTATTTTCAAAATTGACGATGGAGTTTTATATACGCTGTCACATTAGAAAATATGCACGTGAAAATAGTTTTTTTTTTTTTTTTGAAAAATGGTGAAAAACCCGTATCAGAAGTGTTTTTTTTCCTAATGCTGACATCGGATTCGAAAAAAAGCGAACCCAAAACCTATAGGAAACGTAGTTTAGATCAACGTCCAACTTCATTTTCATAAAATTTTTAAAGCTGGATTCAACATAAAATTTTGGTCAAGTTGGGCATTAATGGGTTAAAGGGTTTCTGAAGTGCCCGACGCAATGAGGTAGGAATTTTCACTAAAAACCGTAAATAATAAATGACTCAATGGAATTTTCAAAATTCGGGCTTTGTAAGGGCAATTTTAATCCCTATAGACGATATCCTAGAAAATGACAAAGAAATTAATTAAGAGCAGTCTCAGATTTTTCGGAAATAAATAAAAATCACTTATTTCCGAAAATTCTATGTCAGTTCTCAATTAATGTCTATGGAATTGTCTAGGAAATCGTTTAGTAATTAGAATTGTCCTAACAGAGCCTGAATTTTGAAAAATATATTCAGTCATTTTTTATTTACGGGTATTAATGAAAATTGCTGCCTTCTTCTCCCGTCGGATATTTTTCAAAAGACAAAATGACGGCTTCAAGATGGCGTCTGCAAGTTGTAATTTTGCATCTTCCTGCACAAATATGGATTATTGGACCGTGTAATGGTTGAAATCGTGGTGACGGCTGAAGTAAACAATTTTGAAATTAGGCTGTGAAATTAGGTGAACAGCTTCACTACATGATGCACTTTTATTGGGCTTTTACAATCGCCGTAGTGAAAACTTACAACGTTCTCATACATAAATAAATTGTAGAGCTCTACTCAATGTTTAGAATATAAATAGTGATGCAAGAAGATGTAAAATTACATCTTGCAGACGCCATCTTGAAGCCCTCATTTTGTCTTTTGAAAAAAATCCGACGAGAGAAGAAAGGTCTTAGCATCGATTAGTGCATTTGCAGAAACCCATATTTGTCGACTTATTATCGATTTTAACACGAAAAACGTCGAATGACGAAATATAATGCAAAAGGTTTTTCGATCATATCTGAGTGAATTGTGATCGTAGAAAAATTTAAAAAAGTAATTTGTTCGTAATTTTATTATCTACAATTTTTTCTTACATCATTTTTCAATTGGAGAGTCCGTTTTTCAAATACAGTGGTTCCCGGTCCTAACGCATATGTTTCGTTCCATTAAAAATGGCCGACCCCGTCCAAACGCATATCCTCCCTTAACCCCCACTACGGCAAAAGTCTCTTTGCATTTATCACACTGAGCATGCGCATAGATGTCTCACTAGCAACGCTAGCAACTAAGAATATGTTGTGGGGAGAGGAACAAAGGGGAATCTATGCATTTAGACGGGAAAGAAATATGTGTTTGGAAGGGTATATGCGTTAGGACAGGGACCACTGATACAAAAAATCCGTTGCGCGCTAAACTGTTTTCGTTGCGTCGTAAAATTACCGATGTTTTAAAAAATTATATCTCAGCTTCTATTGGTCGTCGAGACAAAAATAAAAAAAGAAAATTTTCAGAATTTCATAAGCTACAATTTTCTGTATATATATTTACGTAAAATGGATATTCTTCGAGTTATACAAGAAAAGACGATTTTTCCGACACCTTCATCTACGCGGTGTCTTAGTATGTTCAATCGTACCCTCAAATGAGCCTGAACACGAAGTTTCAGAAGAGTTAGTATTTTTATTTTATTTTGTCAAATATCGACTTGTTTACTAGGCTAAAGAGTGATGTTGCGGAACTGCTGTTATTAATAAACAAAAATAATTAAATAACAACTGATTTCCATATTTGTTATTACTTTATAGACTTCGCTAGACTACAGGCTAGACGTGTACCAAATTTCAAACGATTTCATCAATAATTGTCCAAGAAATGCCGATTTACGTTTAAAAATGTAATTAAATTTACCGTTCCCAATATTTGTAGTTTTTAATGTTTAATGTGAAAATTAATCGTCGTTTAAACAAGTTGATTCTACTACTAAATATCATAAGACAAAATATTATTGGACAAAATATCATGCCAAAATATCATAATCCGAAACATTATTGAAACAAAATATCACAGGACAAAATATTATTTCCATAAAATATTATTTTACAAAATAGTATTTAGACAAATTATTATAACCTAACCTAACCTTACCTACACTGTAAAAAAAATCGTGTAAAATTACAGTTGCGAATGGGCTCGAAAATTACCCACTTTCAACGCAGTGAATTTACTATGTGGAACACAGTAACTTTCCGTAAATCTTGTAATATATTACTCGTTTGTAAAATTACCACGTCCAACGTAGGCTCGAAAAATTACCTACGTTTGACGTAGTAAAAGTACAACAGTCTAGTATTTTCCCTATGCTCGACGTCGTAAATTTACAATGCGGCGGTAAATCTCTAACTTCACTTCGGTAAAATTTCAACGCTCAACGTAGTGTTATTACCAAATTTTCATGATTGAAAATTACCATTGCATTGTAAATTTCATTTTCATTTTTTACAGTGTAACCTTACCTAACCTAAACAGTAATCAAATTCAAGGAATATAATAAATGTACACAGTGTCATTAAATAAATTCGTATTTGCAACTCGCGAGTAATATCACAAAATTTTCGATGAAAACTATACAATATTAAATTGATAATATATAATAATACATAATAATATATAATAATATATATTAAAATTATATTATTTTAAAATAATATACAGTAAAACCCCGTTTATCCGAGGTAATATGGGGAAGGGGTTCCTCGGATAAGCGAAAACTCGGATAACACGGAAGATAAATAACATTCGTAAATTTTCAGTATTTTTTATATTTTAAACAAATATAGTAACATTTAAATATGAAAATTAAATGAACATTGAATAATCTTTGGGCCATAGCATTTCTATTATTAAATATAACTTATTATTAACGCGGCTGAAGAAAATGTTTAATAGAGGCTTGTTTCAACCTGCACATTCGTTTTTTAGCTGCAATATCTCGCCATCGTTTCATTAATAAAAGGTCGCTTGCAGTGCTTTCAGGCTGTTCCCCAATATATTTAAGAGCTAACTCAAGAGCACTTAATCCCACCTCATGGCTAACTTGCGAAGTTTGTACTGTTTCATTGTCATCTGTATCATCTTCGTTTTCTTTTTCGGAATTCACAAGATGACCTATTTCGTCTTCAGTGAGTTCCTGTTCACAACTATCACCATGAATCCATTCTTCAGTATTGTTTCTGTCGACGTCTTCGCAACCAGGGATTTGTTGAATAATACTGTGTAGATCTACCTCATCTGCAACTTCATCGTGTTGATTTTCAGAAGGCAGGATTTTTGCCCATGACCTCTCCAGCGTTGACCTTTGAATAACGTCCCAAGCTTGAGCTATCCAGTAAATGACGCTTTTCATATTTATCGTAAGCAAACATTCTTTGAGAGAGCTTCCGGCGGTGTTTTTCTCAAGAATTTCTTGAAGTAAGTAACGTCTGTAATGTCGTTTTAACGTCTCGAGTACGCCTTGATCCATTGGTTGTCCAATAGAGGTTATGTTTGGTGGAAAAAACTTGACAATGATACTTTCACTTTTAAGAATCAACTCATCCGGATGCGATGGAGCGTTGTCGAGTAGTAGAACTGCTTTTGTAGGAAGTCCTTTTTTTTTCAAAAATGTCTCAACCGTAGGTACGAATTGTTTGAAAAACCATTCTTGGAAAAGATCACAACTCATCCAAGCACTCTTTTGATGTTAATGCGGAGCGTTCGGTGCCGCCAATCTGCCTCGGATAACGCGGAAGCTCGGTTAATCGGACGTCGGATAACCGGGGTTTTACTGTATAATACATATGTACAGGGTGGATGCGAAAGAATGGTATGTGTGTAATTTACGAATATTGATATCCTAGGGAATTTGGTTTCAAGACGCAAAACATGTTTTCACGTGCAATCAAGCTATTTGCCAAATAAATTTATTTCTTACAAATTCTACTTTTAATTTTTATTGTCTATGTTAATGTAATTTTGTGCTTTAAATCCTCAAACAAGTCAATATTTGTAGGTTAAACACAGGATTCCCTATGTAACATTGTCTCACTTCCACCCTGTATAATAATGTATAATATTTTGCAATGTAATATTTTTGATTATAATATTTTGGCATAATATTTTGACCAATAATATTTTGTCCCATGACAGAGCCATGATATTTAGAGGTGCATCCAACAATTTGTTTCGTAGAAGTGATTGGGTTTATCATTTTCAAGATCCCTGTATATTGTTTCAATGAAAATATCGACTTTCAAAAATTTTCATCTTGGATCGGCCAGAGGCGAGTTATTCAATGCAAATCCTCAACCTTATCGGTCGACCACTTTAGAAGTTTGAATTTTTTTATTTGAACAAGAGCCGCGACTTTACCATCAGAGGGTAAGCCGCGTATGTCCGAGGCGCCATCTGTCCGACTCGACCGCTGTCCGACACGTCATTTGTCCGACTCCGCAAATGTAACTATGAAAATTACGGATCCGCAGCTAGAGATAAAGAGACACCTGGGATTTCATTCGCCATGTTAAGTTCTGTGGGTGGCGACCCCACCGGCGATAAAATTAACTACTGAGATGGGGGTATGTGACACTAATCATATGGGAAAACGGGCTTATTTTGAGAATAGCTTTTCCAAATGCCTTTTTCAGCAAACTGATATTTCCAAATTACTTTTAGTCTTTGAAATGCCGTATGATGAAACAGTAATATCAACCGAAAAATGCCTGTTTGTAAAGCTATTCGCAAAATAAGCCCATTTTCCCATATGATTAGTGTCACATACCCCCATCTCAGTAGTTAATTTTGTCGCCGGTGGGGTCGCCACTCACAGAACTTAACATGGCGAATACGAGTTATGTATTTTTGAAAAATATATTGAACATGTACGCATTGAAGATGGAATCAAGTTGTATATATTTTAATTTCCCAGTCGTTTGAAACGTTTGCTTATTATTTTTATACTATTATTCGTTTTGATGTTGAGATTTATAAGCACCCAGATAACATTCCGTCAGCTGTTTGTCATCAATATGTCAAAATCATTAAAATGTAGATACGGTTTTTCTTCCGAGGTATAACAGTATTGCTATTAATGAGAAGAAATTCTTGAAGATTTATAATAATATGTGTTACTTTTAAAATTGAAGTATCGTTGTTTATTACATCTTAATGTTAATAATGACTAGCGCATCCTTCGTCCTTTTTTCAGCTTCCATCGATGAAGAAAAATTGTAGGAAATAGTCGTGGTATAAGTTTGTTTTAAATCAAAAGTTGCAAATAGTAAAGGTATTTGTGATTTTAATGGTTGTATATTATGTTTCATACATACTAATGCGAACGAAAATTCATCAAATTCGTGGAATAAATGTAATTTCTTTATAAATGTTTCATTTTCGCTATTTATTAAGACAATTTTTTACATTTTGGTACAATTATTATCAATTGAGGGGCTGCGGCGAATAACGTAATAAGTCGAATTATTGCGTTTTTTATATTATTGCATTAATGAAATATGCACTTGTAGCTGCATATTTTGTTATAATTATTTCAGTGTAAATGAATTTTTTTAACGCAAAACTGAATGCGATAATCAGAAAAACGGAATAAGTCGAATTGTTCCAATATACTTTAAAACGGTATAATTCGAATTATTCCGTTATTCAAAATTTTGTAATTGAAAAATATGCATGTAATTAAAAACTTCAGTGATCAGTGGTTCAGAAATCATAAAAGACTGGTTTTCGGAATTTATACAGCACGCCTTTTCTAAACCACACCAAAAGGGTAATACTTTCAAAATTCAATCTTACAATCGTTTATTCTATACTTCAGATGGAGAAGTAAAGGTTTCATTTTTAAACCATAAGATAATAGATGAAAAATTTAGAGTTTGGAAATACATAAGTAATGAATCGCGTCTATGGTATGAAAACATATTGCAAGAAGTGAATGATTCTGCGGATAAAAACGATCGTGCGTTGTCGAAAAAATTTAAAAAAAATAAGATTTCACAAAAAAATATTAAAAAATAATCATTTTGTTAAAAAAACGTGATAAATACAAATTTTATTTGTCATTAAAAATCCGAATAATTATGTAGAATTTATTTTCCCGTCCATAAACTAAAAGTGCAATATATAAAATTTGTTTCAATAATATGAAAAACGTAATAACTCGAAATTTACGATTCAGTTTTTTAGTGGTTTGCGTATAACTTTTTTGTATTATTCTACAATGAGTTAATCTATAATATCATTATCTACCTATCAGCCAAACAGTTTTGCGATATAATATTTATAGAGTACTTTTCTACGTTTTTTGTGTTTTTCTCAAAACGTCATTTTTCGAGTTATTACGTTATTCGCCGCATCCCCTCAATTACAAATAATTTTAGTTCAATGTATTCACAACAAATATTTTTGGACATAACAAATTATAAAATCTTGTTGGGTTACCCTGCCAAAAATGTAAGTGTACACGTACGCTTAAAGTCTAAATTCACGCTTGTAGTACTCTTCAGGTACTCTTAAATGTCAAAAAGAAGCGTGAATTTAGACATTTAAGCGTACGCGTACGCTTCCATTTTTTGCAGGGTATGCATTTACGTTGGATGAATGCTTATAAATCTCAACATCAAAACGAATAATAGTATACAAATAATAAGCAAACATTTCAAACGACTGGGAAATTAAAATATATGCAACTTGATTCCATCTTCAATGTGTACATGTTCAATATATTTTTCAAAAATAACTCGTATGAAATCCCAGGTGTCTCATTATCTCTAGCTGCGGATCCGTAATTTTCATAGTTACATTTGCGGAGTCGGACAAATGACGTGTCGGATAGCGGTTGAGTCGGACAGATGGCGCGTCGGACATACGCGGCTTACCCCCATCAGAGGCTCGTGAGCAGTGCAGCCAACCTTTTGGTAAGTTTTCCGTACTGCCAACACAGACACGTTGTTGTCAGCTGATAGGAGTTGTGATTGTTTTTGCGAAGCGATTTTCCCTTGTCAACAAATTTCAAGACGAGATATTGGGCTTGAAAATGTATGAGAATGGAATTAATTCAGACGAAAAAGCTCAGCCACAAAGAGTGGCGGAAGATCGCGAAGAAGGAACGGCGAAGACGCATGAGGCGCGAAACTGCCCGAAAACGGGACGAAGATGTCGACCGGCTAAAAGTCTTGCTCGAAAACACCGCAGATTACATTTTACGTCAAGAAGAAGAAAAATTGCAGGAACGACAAAACGAAGAGCAAGAGAAACGGTATCACGATGAACAAGAAGAACTCTGGCTGGAAACAGAGGTTAGCAACATTTTGACACATTTATCAATAAAGTTGTCATTTCCCCATTTTGGAGTTTTCATTTTATGTCAATGACAGTATTACATGAATTTAGTTGTAAATTATACAATTTTACACAAAAATGTTTACCGATTATGTTGTCCTATTATTTATTACATGTAACTTATACAATTTTATAGAAAAACTATGTAATTATGACAGATAAAATGAGTGTAAATTATTTAAAGCCTTTCCTGATCTTTTCTGCATCATTTTTATTTATTTCGATCAACGGCTTTGAAGCCTTTTACAGATTTGTACATTGTTGACGCATTAATATAAAGAACATATATTTAATAAGTATTTGCAAAACAATCTAAATTATAACTACCCAGTAAACGAAAACGAATAGAAAATTAAAAATATGAATTGAAACGAATTCAAGTGAATTAACATGAATTAAAACGGATGAAAATGATTAATTGAATCCACTTTTTAATTCATTTCAATTGGTATTTTTAACTTTCTATTCGTTTTCGTTTACTGGGTATAAGAAAAAATTTAGAAAAGGGTAAACTTTCGGAAAACGGGCATTCTCGTAAAAAAAAAATGTGTTACACTATTTCGATGTATTTTTGCCTCCTGAAAACGAATATGATGATAAAGTTAGGCGCTATTTTGAAAAAACAGCCAAAAAACGTTTTTTTTTTTAGTTTTTTGCATTTATTTCAAACAAATACAACTGTGACAAAAAAATGTTCGAAAGAAACTAGAAAAGAAACACATTTATATTTATAAATATTATCTAAAGCAAAGTAATAATTGATTTTACTCATTCGTATGATATCTCACACTAAGAAAAGTTATTAAATCAGTTCATTAATAATTCTTGATGGTAGTCAATTCTAAGAACATATTATTCGAGGAATACTCGAAAAAAATATATTATTTTTTATTACGTTCTTTGATTGTCCTCACATTCCGAAGACTGCTGAATTGTTCGTACTGTAAAAAAAGCCTCTAATTCGGGACATTTTAACATTTTCCTAACAATCTTAAAAACTAATTTTAAATCTAAACACAAATGCATAGATTTAATAGTAAAAAAGTTGAAACGTTTCGTGTAACAATTTTACAAAATACTGAACTTTTATATTCACTACAGTAGGATCTCTCTTATTCGAACCTCTCTTATTCTAATTGTCCAGCCTCTCCTATTCTAATCGTTCCCCCACAAGTCTTCTCCCACTATCACACGAAAAGGCAACGAAAAATATTGTCCACGAATCACAAACTCGCAAGCAAAGTAAGTGGGGGTAAGGGGAAAATTAGAATAAGAGAGGTCGGCGCCATCTTGAAAAACTTTACTAATTAGAATAAGAGAGGTCCTACTGTACACTGTTAGAAAGTCAATGAGCTCCGGGATACCTTCAAACAGAGCAAAAATATTTTAAAAAAAGTGATTTTTTTCCCTAAATTTTAGTGTTGAAAAACTTAAACTTAAAATTATCTGTAGAATCTACAGTTAGCCGCTGGCTAATGGTTGGCCAATCACCCTGTATAGTCGTGGAACCGGACACAAGTTTGATTACATTTAGAGGACATTTTAACACCCAAAATCTTTATACATAAAGTAAAACATAAGTAGATATTCCAAGTTTATTACGTTTGTTATTATTACTTATACATTCAAAGTATCGTACAAAAGCTTAGAGAAAACTGAAAGAAAATATTTCAAGATCTTTTAACTAAGAATGAAAAATTGCGCCAAATTTGTTTTCGGTTAAAAAAATGTTAAAGGTTTAATTTTAATTCAGTTCTACCCTGCTTAGAAAAACGGGTAGAAATGGATAGGATTGCAAATCAATCCGCTTGCGTCCTGTTTTCTAAACGTATTATTTTAATCATTCTTTATCCGAATATTGGATAGAGAAACAATACGTTTACATCCAATTGATTTATGAAAAGTTCCAATCCTGTTCCATCCGCAAATTATGAGTATGCCAAATTAATACTTATCTATCCGAAATCTACCATGTACAAGTTTATCATGTTCCATCCGTTTCATTTTTATCCAATTCTTTCCATTTATTGTCCGTACTAAATGTAATACATTTCTATCCGATCTCGTGATGACAAGATTGGATAGGATCTGTATACAATTAGGGGATAGATACGGATAAGATAGAGTCTTCGGATGAAAGTGGAAAGAATGTGAATCCGCTAGGTCGGATGAAAATGGATGAACTTAGTGGTTTTTATAGATTCTTACAAAATTGGATTAAGTTGTATTACTTTTTACGGATATTTTCGGATAAATATGAGTGTATTGATAGAAACGGATTGAAATGGATAGAAATGATCGAATTTCGGATAACATTTCTATCCATATGCGTCCATTCCTATCTGTTTTTTTAAGCAGGGTATTGTAATATAAGAAAATCAGTATAATTCGTCTGTATTTTTATACTTCTTTCCAATATACCGAATTGCAAACATTTTTTTAGGAAAAAAATCAGAGAGAATGGAAAGTTCTCCAAGAAAAAAAAGCTAAAGCTCGGTTGATACAAGCTCAGCAAGATGAATTAGTGCGTAAGGAATTTGAAGAAAAACAAAAATTAATTTCTAAGCAAAAAGAAGAAGAAAGACAACGACGAGAAGCAGAACTACAGAAGGCTGCTGCATTACGAAAGGAAATTGACGACTACATTGATGATGGTGCGAAAACTCCAAACATTTTACGTACAATTAAAGAATCCCAACCCGGAAAAGAATCTTGTCCGTTCTTCTTCAAAACAGGAGCTTGTAGATACGGCAATACTTGTTCAAGAAACCATTGTAAATATTCTCTATCGTCTGTGATTGTTATTCCTGGGTTTTATACGCACTTTTCTATGGAAAAGGCACTGTTAGAATACGATACCGATATTGCTTTAGAATTTGAAAAGGCTGAAACACAAGTGTACTTTGAAGAATTTTTTAACGATGTTGTGCCAGAACTTGAAAAGTTTGGAAAAATCAGAACCATTCAGTGCTGTTGTAATACTGAGACTCATTTACGGGGAAATCTCTACGTTCAGTATTATTCGGAGAGAGATGCGGCGAGAGCCCAACGTAATTTGTCAGGACGATGGTATGCGGGAAGACAAATCAATTGTGAATTTGTTTACATTAAAACTTGGAATTTCGCAGTTTGCGGGATGAGACATTGTCCGAAAGGGAAATTGTGTAATTACATTCATCCATTCAACAATCCCAAAAATAAATATCCTGTTTGCAGTCCAAAGCGACCGAATATAGTCGAGAGGCATGAACCAACCATTTCCGAGGACAAGGGGAAAGAAAAAAGGTAAGAGTGATAAATATATTATTAATTATGTTGATATCGTTTATTTAAAATTCATGTATTAGGAACATTTTTTTAGATAAATTTTATCCAAATAATTGAAATTGACAAAAAGTAATCTAAATTGAATTGATTTTTAGGACATGGGACGATTGGGTCAATGGTGAACTAAAAAAAGATCGAAATTGGAGATGGTCTGAATCGCCACAGGACAGAGAAGTTCGGCCAAAGAGTTCACGTTCGAAACGTGACAGGCACTCTGAAGATTCTCGTAGTCGTGATAGATCTCACCATAAAAAGAGACACAAAGAAAGATGATTCTGACGTCCAAGTATTTTTGGTTCCTTCTACATTTCTCAGGATTACGTTTTAAGATTTATTTACAATTCAAAGTAAACATTTTGAAAAATGTATACTTTACAACATAATTTATGCTAATATTGTATATAAAGAAAAGTGTAAATAAATAAATGTTAAGCAAATATTGTTGGATGTATAAAATATGTATTGTATTATTAACTCCCGTCTGGATAAACACACTTTTAAGATGATCAACTGAAATGTTAAAGTGTACTTATCGAGATGAAACTGGTTCCGGGGGGGGGGGGGGGGCACATGATTTGAAAATTGCAAATGGCGAATTCAAGCTGGCAACCAAGTTGTTTAAAACTTTGTCGAGATGAAAGTGGGTACAGTAGAACCCCGCTGGATTGTCACGGTCGGTTCCGAGTCTTCCGCGCAAACCCCGCTGGACTGTCGGCAATAGGGGAAGCATCGCTTCCACCTCTACGCCGTAATCACGTGACGTTCATGACCAATCACAGACAATCTCTCTGCTTCCTATTGTATCTCCAAACCGAAGCGTATGTCTACAGTCGTCCCCATCCTAAGTTATACAGTCCGTTCTTTCAAAATGGCGGAGGATTGTCCTAAGTTATATCCCCTCACTACCCCCACTTTCGTATTTTCGTTTATGTCCGTTGCAGCGAAGCGTTCCGATTTTTGCCGATCCTTGCCGAATATTGTGTCCATCTGCAATTCTGAACACGTGTGTAAAAAGAAATTGGAGAAAATCGGCATTACTTACTGCACATACAATAATTAAGAGTGATTGGAAGCACTGTGATTAGGAGCATTGTGATAAGGAGCAATGGAAAACGACGAAAATCAGCAACAAGCGACTGCATCAACCGCATCCAACCCGAAAAGCCGAGTAAACCGACATAACCTAACTTTTTACAGAACTTTTTATTTTCGTTTTCTTTAAATATTTAATAATTTAACATTCTTTGTATATTTTAGAAAAGACAGAGAGAAACAGAGGTGAAAAGGCTCACATTCGCCGAAAAAGTTCAAATAATCGAACTTCTGGACTCTCCGTATATTCTATTTTCTTTTTCCCATTTTTCTATTAAACGAAATATTCAGTTGGAATTATATTGAAAGTTTGAAATTAAAATTTTTAAAGATAATAATTTTTTTCGCACCACTGTAACAATGCTCGTTATACATATAAACATATAACATAACCTGTAATTCGAATCACGATTCACGAAGCGCGAAACGATATGGTGGGGATAGAGGGGAAAAGGCTAATATAACTTTGGATGAGATGAAAGTATAACTTAGGACGAATACATAACTTTGGGTAGCATAACTTAGGATGAGGACCACTGTAACTATAAACGGCCCTTAGGCGGCGAGCGGCGTAGTGGGGGTAAAGGGATTCCGGGAAGTGCCAATCCAGCGGGGCTGAATCCCGACAATCCAATGGGATGCCAATCCAGCGGGATTCTACTGTATTCGGTGGTTTTCAAGGTTGCTGATTACCTATACATGAGTTCAGATTTTGAACATTCACATGGTCAATGATATTGGTCCACTTGACAGAAATTACACAAAGTAGGTTTTAACAATCTTGAAATTTCATACCAATAAAGTAAACTTTTACATGTCAGTCGGCCATCTTGGATCCGCCATTTTGAATTTACAAATCTGAAGCCTAGATTCATCACAGGCCAACAAAATGAAGCCAATCTCCATACCCAGAAACCGGACTGTACTTTTCCGATGTGTTGTATCGTTCCATCACGTCAGGATTTTGAGATATCCTAACCTAAAAGTGCCAAAAATAATGTTTTTGTTCATATTCAGTAAGTTTTTGTGGCGGAACAAAATGCTTTTGTTTACACTTTTGCAAGAACCAGATTAAAGCGTTATTCATCAACTTTAAACCCTGCAAACACGGAAAGTAACAGATATGTAATATTTATGTAATGGTTACATTGTTACATAAATGTTACGTAGTTGTTACATAACTGTTACTTTTGTGTTTGCAGGGAAAAGCTTTTTTAGTAATTTCGTACGATTATTTTTCAATGAGTTATCGAAATTTTTGTCAAGGCACGATTACGATTTTCGTATTTTTCACTTTTAGGTTAGGATATCTCAAAATTTTGACGTCATAGAGCATATGACCAGATTTTGATTCGGTACATCGAAAGACGTCGGAAAAATATATTCAGATTTCTATAATTAATGCATTTTAATCTGATTTTTGTCCAATTGCGAAAAAACTGTATAACGATGCGAAAACTGTTTTTTGCACTTTTAGGTTAGGATATTTCAACATCTTGACGTATTTTAGAACAATTTTTAGCAAGAAAGTCGGTTTCAATTTTTTTAGTTATTTTCATGTACTTGTACATTTAATTAAATGTGTGTAAATCATAATTATTCCTTGACAAAAATTTCGATAACTAAAAAAGCATTTTAAAGTTGACAAATGGCAATATTGTCCATGCGTTAAATTCCAAATAATAATTTTGTCCCGCCACGAAAACTTACTAAATAAAAACAGTGGTTTTTGCGCTTTTAGGTTAGGATATCTTAAAATCTGACATGACACACTGTAAAAAATATAAATGAATTTTGCAAACTCATTGTAATTTTCATTTCATATAAATTTGGTAATATTCTCACGTATGAAATAGTGTTTTTACTATTTGAGGTTATGATTTTTACAATATTTTTGTAAATTTACCAGACAGCGCTGTGGATTTACTACATCAAGCATACAGAAAGTACAACGCGTTGTAATTTGACAATGCTACATACTGGTAATATTTGAGCCCACGTCAAACATGGTAATTTTACCTTACAATGGGAAAAGGCGATAAAATTTGTAAAATTACAATGCCCAACAAGACAATTTACAACGTTAAAAGTGTGAAATTTACCATGTTGAACGTGGGTAATATTTGAACCCACGTTGAACGTGGTAAAATTCATTTCTATTTTTTACAGTGCAGAACAATTCTGCGACCGAATTTTGATTCAGCGCAACGAAAACCTTCGGAAAAGTTTTAAGACGTTTTTGGGTGTCATAGAAAGATGTTATAAATTACTTCTTTTGACACGCTAAAAGTGTCTTCAATCGCAATCTGAATGACAGCTCGATAGTTGATACATAACCTAAAAGTGTTTGATATTTATGTAAAAATGGATCAACATTCGTGTTCTGTTGCAATTTCTGACGTGTGTTCTTCCAAGTTTAATTTGAATTTTGTTTGCATCTTTCATTTACGCAACAATACATAATTTTTTCACGTATATCGGATTTACGAACACAATATATGAAATCAACCAAACAACCGCACATCAACGAATAGGTTATGTAGTTTTTATCAAGACGTCACTTGGAGGTCGGGAGTTGTTGCCGAATATTCACGAAGATACTCGAATCGTCAATGTGTCTTCGATTTGCAAACTCAGGTCTCCACACATAAATGTCTTAAATTAGCTAAAAGTATTAAATGTAAACACTTTTACCGTCTTCATTATATGTCTCGGATTATAAGACATCGTATATATTTTAGAGTTGAATTATGTAAAATATATACGATATATACAGGGTCATCGAAAAGTATCGGACCCCCCTAATATCTTCAGTTAGAATGCACTTAGGAGAAAATGTCCAATAGCAAAGTTGTATGGTTTCAAGCGGGGAGTAAGATGATGACCTTGACTTTGACCTTGACCATGTCCTTCAAGGTCATTTCAAGGTCAATCTTATTTTTTTAAATAGAACCCCCTACATTTTATTGCATATTCTTATAGCTTATCTCGAGAGCTTTCCAAAACACTATAATAAAATATTTTTTTATTAAGTACTTTTTGAGTTATAAAGGTTTGAAGTTAACAATTTGTTAAGTGGTGTGCGAGTCCGACCAGTTAAGGCAAGAGTGGTGTGCGAGTCCGACCAATTAAGGCAAGAGTGGTGTGCGAGTCCGACCAGTTAAGGCAAGAGTGGTGTGCGAGTCCGACCAGTTAAGGCAAGAGTGGTGTGTGAGTCCGGCCAGTTAAGGCAAATTTAATTCCAATTGGTTAGCTTGGGCAAAATATTTAATTGTACCAAACAATTCACAACAAATGTTCAAATTGTTGCCCTTCAACAGCCTGGCAATGTGCCAATCTGTTATAAACAGCCGAAACCGCATTCCGGTACGTTTCTGGCGGTATTAGTTCTATCCCTCGAGTTATTCTCCCTCTTAAATCATCTAAATCTTGAGGCTTGGTGGCATAAACTTTACTTTTCAAGTAACCCCACAAAAAAAGTCAAGTGGGGTCAAGTCCGGAGACCGAGGTGGCCACTCAATATGACCCCTTCGCCCTATCCACCTGTCCTGAAAGACCTCATTCAAATATTGACGGACAATGACACCATAATGAGGTGGAGCTCCATCCTGTTGGAAATAAATTTCATCCATATTTTCACCAGCTATGTCTCGAATAGCTGGAACAATTTGTTCGCGAAGCATGACTAGGTATACTTGTGCTGTCAAATTGCCTTCAATGAAGAAAGGGCCAACTGGTCTACCATTAAGAATACCAGCCCATACGTTAACTTTTTGTGGATATTGAGTATGATTGTCTCTTTTCCAGTGAGGATTAACGTCACTCCAGTATCTACAATTGTGTCTATTTACATTTCCAGTCAGTTCAAATGTTGCCTTATCAGAGAAAACAATATTATCAAATAATAGAGGATCGTCGACAATCATCTCCATCATAAGATCACAAAATTCGATGCGTCTATCAAAATCGTCTTCGGACAACTCTTGGACCAAATGGAGTTTGTATGGATGCCATTTATTCAATTTCAGAATTTTACTGACAGATGCATGACCGATTTCGTGTTCTTGTGCAACGCGATTGATGGAAATGTGGGGATCTTCAACGAAAGACTGTAAAACATCTAATGCCTTATCATTATTTGTTGCTGTTTTAGGTCTACCAGATTTTGGGCGGCTTTTAACGCTACCAATGGCCTCGAAACATTGAATAGTACGGATTACAGTACTTTTGGAGATCCTATTATTTTCATTCCGAAAATTTTCATTAAATAATCGCGTTACTGTTTTATACCCTCTTTGTTGATCTCCCCATCCTCGCATCATTAACAGTGTTATTCGATCTCTTTCAGAAAGCTCCGCCATTCTTAATTAGAGCGAAGAAGAATTAATCAGGTAAGTGATAGGAAATTGATCTAGATAATTAAGTAGAGAAAAATACTAATTATTAAGTGTTGGTCGAACTATCGATTTGTTTACTTTAACCAGCACTAGCAAAAAGCTCGTTGAGCAACTGAAAATCTAATAGATCAATTAATAATATTTACGAAAAATTTCTGGGCTATTGGAAACAAAATGAAGATGTTTGGGATAATCAATTGAAGCGCAATGGTTTCTTTTGTTACAGAAAACATTTTTGAGGCTGTTCGTTTTCGTCCACGAGGTGACTGCTGCTCGCTAAGAAGAAGACAGCACTGCATCAAAGTTCCAAATCAGTGATCCGTATTGTTTGCTCAAGAGCTCGTACATTGGTGCCTGCGAGAGTGAGAGAATAAAGATTGGCCAACGCTTTCGGTCAGATTCCCGCTAACGCCTTCGGAAATCACGCATTCGAGCAGCTTCTCGCGATTACGTTCGGGCAGTTTTTCGCCAGAGCCTATTAGCATAATTGCTTGAAGCCGTACAATACTTTGCTATTGGACATTTTTCCAAAATGCATTCTTACTGAAAATATTAGGGGGATCCGATTAATGTATTTTCTTTAAACCAATTAATTGGTCTCATTATTCCGCGCACAAAAGTATTAAGGTTATGATTACTGAAAACTAAATAATATTTTACAAGATATTCTACATTTTGTGTCAAAAAATTGTTAACTTCAAACCTTTATAACTCAAAAAGTACTTAATAAAAAAATATTTTATTATAGTGTTTTGGAAAGCTCTCGAGATAAGCTATAAGAATATGCAATAAAATGTAGGGGGTTCTATTTAAAAAAATAAGATTGACCTTGAAATGACCTTGAAGGACATGGTCAAGGTCAAAGTCAAGGTCATCATCTTACTCCCCGCTTGAAACCATACAACTTTGCTATTGGACATTTTCTCCTAAGTGCATTCTAACTGAAGATATTAGGGGGGTCCGATACTTTTCGATGACCCTGTATATATACAGGGTGTACGAAAAGTCCCGGGACGGTTGAATAACTTTCAAAAGAATAAAAATTTCAAAAATCGCCGAAACACGTGATTCGATTTTTCAAACAAGCTATCTTTTGAGGGGGGTTGCGGCCCCCCAACCTCAAGGGGGGCGGGGGGCACGAGGGGGGCCAAAAATCTTAAATGGCAACATGGTTTGAGTGGGGGCTCATTTGAAAGGTATTTTCGAGACGAATTCAGATCACTGGTCATAGAGGGCGCTGCGATCATTTTTCGGAGAGATACAAGTAAAAGAGGTTTTCAATGTAACGTTCAGAAACGGGTTGACACCCGTTTAAGAATATTGTTTTACACGATTTTAAGTTTTTTAAGTTTTTTAAGAATATTGAATTACACGATTCGGCGACTTCGAAATTTTCATTCTTTCAAACGTTAGTACGTCTAAGATCTGAAAAAGTCAAAAATCTCTGCGAAAAATGATCGCAGCGCCCTCTATGACCAGTGATCTGAATTCATCTCGAAAATACCTTTCAAATGAGCCCCCACTCAAACCATATTGCCATTTAAGATTTTTGGCCCCCCTCGTGCCCCCCGCCCCCCTTGAGGTTGGTGGGCCGAAACCCCCCCTCAAAAGATAGCTTGTTTGAAAAATCGAATCACGTGTTTCGGCGATTTTTGAAATTTTTATTCTTTCGAAAGTTATTCAACCGTCCCGGGACTTTTCGTACACCCTGTATATATACAAAAATGTGTAGAGAATTTTAAATTTGGATAAAAATGTAACGAGATCACAACTCGTGCCTTTATGTGATAAATAAAAACTGCAACATTTCGCATTTATCTATGGTCAGTTATATCTGCATTCGAGTGTAGAAATAAGCATTTTAAATTTACATTATTACATATAATATGTAATAATGTAAATTTATAATGCACTTTATTACATATAATTATGTATCAATAATTTTTGTTTCACAAACAAATACACTGTGATTAAGACCGACATGAATATAGGAGACAATATTTAACCCAAATTTGCAAATATGATTAATGAAAGCTTCAGATCACTTCAAATTCAGTACTAAGCTGCTGATATTGGATTTGTTTGTTATTTTGCAAATGAAAGACTTTTCAATTTTTGTGGAGGTCTTGAAATACACATCATTAAAAATTGACAACATCCTAACCTTCAAATGTGCACTTTTATTTTACGAAATTAGCAGCTTCTCGAATAATTTGTATGATGTAAATCATGAGTTTGATGCAAAATTTTAAATTAATTTGAAATTTCATTATATATCAGTCTACCGACTATACATGTTTACAAATTTAGGTTAAACGGTATTTGAACTGTACAACTTTGATCGTGTAAACACTGTAAACTGTATTGAGATGTTCGAACGGTGGGGGGGGGGGGGGAAGCCCTGAGAGGAAACGATTCAAATAAGAGGGGTTCTACAGTATAGTCGGCCACTTAAGGATGAAGTCCCGCATTTTTGTATTTTTTTAGTTCTTAAATATTTCTGTAGTATGTATTCTATATTAATTTGTTTAGTATAGGGCACTTATATACTTCAAAAGCATTGGCCATGTATAAATATATTTCGTTATTTTTCAAAATAAATAAACAAAAACAAGAAAACCATAAATGCTGCAGTGGTCGTCCACCGTCTAAAAAAATGGAAGTTTTTTATTTATTGCTGTAAGGTATCATTTTAATTCGTAATTAACCAAATTAAGTAATCAATTATTCAGCATTTCGCAACTTTGTAACTTCTAAAAGAAATTATTACTTTCTTACGAAAAATATGAGAAAACGGCGATATTTGCCATAAAATGGGACTATGCGTATATCAGTTAAAATTGTCAAGTATGTACCACAATTATCTAGTGGCTACTAGTAGCACGTGAGATATAATACCAATTACATACGTGAGCACCATACGCGTTTCGTAAAAATTACTGGCGTAATTTAAAATTTATATTAAAAACCAAAATGTGTGGCCGACTATTGGGGCCAGCCGACATTACCCACACTTACCCTATATTAAGAAGTTTATTTTGAAAAGACATTTTTTAAATGTCTAATGTCTTCAAATAAGACCTTTAGAAGGCACGAGTCTTTGCAGTGTTATAATTAGATTGTCCGCTCGAAGAGAACAAATCTTCCTATTTACTTGGATAAAGTGCTTGAGAAGAAATTAAACCTTTATTAATTATAAATACGACGAAACAAAAAAATTATTATTAATAATAATAATATCCACTATGTTAACTAATAATGCTCTGGCTGACGTGTGCTGAGGGTCGAAGTTTTGAAAATGATTATTGTTTTTTTTCTGCAGTTAATAAAATAGCTGGATCAACCAAACCCTCCCAATCGATGGGTACATGAGCCAAAGGCCGCAAAGTCGAATCCACTAGTGCAATTTTTAAATTGATGCTTCAAGAATATTTTTATACAATATATGTATAAATCAAAAAATGCAAGATAAAAAATCCGATCTCGAAACATCGCTTATACATTTGCCTGATCACTATATGCCGGTTTGTCGAAGACTATAGTTTTGATAACTTCATTCCTGTTATCTTTTAGGGAGTTCTCTCGATGAATGATAAAGTATTGAAGCATCAATCATTAATCAATCATGCATGTGTATTTGAAATCACCGAGATATGTATAAGATCAATATATATTAATTGAGCTTTTTACACGATTATCTATTGAGAACAGAAATTGAGTTTTTTTTTTTACTATATGGTTATCAGATATTACCTTATCGACAAATGTTACCGATAGCATCTCCGATTAAAGGAAATGGCGATGTATTTATTTGGCATTTGTTAATATTGCTTCTCGTACCGAAGTTGTTTGTAAATATTCGTTTAACGATTGTTGCATAAAATGAAGTGTTTGTTATTTATATTTATCCACACAGTTCTGTATTCGGTAATACATGGAGTTGGATTTGGTGGTTTTCATTTTCAAGGCCTCAAGGAACCAGAATGGTATGGAGATAGTAGAAAAGTAGTTACAAAGTGGATCGACCAGCCTTTAGATCACTTTAATCATCGTGATAACCGAACATGGAAAATGGTAGGTATTATTTTCCTCATCTTTCAGAATATCGAAATTTAGTTGTTGACATTTTAATCCTCATTTTTGGCATATAACGATGAATTTTACATTTTAAAGAAAATCTATTACAGCACCCGGAAAAAAATGACAATAAAAAATAATTATTTTTCATATATACTACATTTATTTGATCATGTTCCCATTTCTTGGACAGAATTCAAAAACTCCTCCATACTATTTAAGCATTGAATCTCAGATTTCGGATTAGGTCATCAACTTTACGGATCATTTCCTGCAAAAGTGCACACCCCTGAAATAACGGGAATTTTATAACAAATTAAAAAAGAATCCATTCAAAGTTCTTTTGTAGATGATTTAAAGCGAATTCCTTATAGTTAATAAGAGATGTAACGAATGTTTGCAATCAGGTAATTTATTAAGAGTTAAGAGTTCTTTTTGAAAAAGTAATTTTCCATCAAACAAAACGAACCATATATAATTTTAAGATAATTTTCTTGTATTCGAAAAGAATTCTTACTGTATACTTAAAGTAATATAGTATATCTCGACATTTATTATATTAAAGAATTCGTAAAGAATGCTTTATCCGAAAAACGTGCTTGTTGGGTATTTATATCTCTGTTAGATAATCAGTTAATAATAGCGCATTATTTGACTTCCGCATAAATTCTGTCCGATTAAAAGTACTTAAAAAGTTTGATTCATCTCGAAACGACGTCATTTTCTACCCTTTGCTATTTCATACGTTAAGAAAACTTTGATTGGAAAATTTCCCATTTTGTGTCAAGTGGGCGACGGATACTGCGAAAATTAATACGTTTCCCTGCTAAAAATGGGAGCGTTACTTCTGGGTGACTGTAAGCGTTAAATCCTCTTCAAAAAAGCGTACCAAAAAGAGTTAATAAAGACTGAATTTGGACAAAAAACGCTAAACGCATTTTTCGATTTTTACCACAAAACATAAAGATTTTATTAAGCGTACCATAAGCGTGAATCTAGACATTTTGTACGCTCTCGTAATGCTTAACTTTTCAAGAGTATGTACATTTTGATGAAATAAAATTACATAGCCTCCAGATAATTTTCTTTGCCAGTATGGGACTTTTTAAAGAATAAAGTAGAAAATATCTGCATTTTAAGAGCATATATCCATCATATGTAGCAATATTTTCTGGATGAATATTATGTTCGAAATTTATCACACATATCTTCTTTATTTATAAAATAGGAGTACTTTATAATTTTTGTGTATGCTTTTCTTTAATCTGAATTAGTTTTTTAATATCACTCCTCATTTCTAAATATGTCGACTTCAATGATTAACAACGTGCAAAAAGCTTTTTCTGCAAACTGTAATTTTGATTGTGAAAGAGTTCCCTGGTTATATGAGGCCGCAGAATTGAAGTTTAAAAAATTTTAAATAATAGGTCTAATGTGGTAAACCTATAGTATGAAATCCTGATTTAAAAAAATATCTTTCTGCCTGCTAATTGTGGTCGACAAAGAGAATATTGTATTAAAAGCGTGTACTTATAAGTCACAGCTTTATAAAAATATTGTAATGACCACAAAACCGAGGTATGTAAGTTTCATATTAATTAGCAATTTTTAATTTTTAGAATTTTGAAACGTAGTCATGATCAGTTTTTTCAATTTTATAGTTTCATATCCGATGACTTCATAACAATATATATAAACATATCAATTTAAATATATTACAAGATACATGAAATATTGAAGCAATACGTACATAAGAGAATAAAATACCATGTCAATAACGTCATTCTTATTATACTATTTTGAATATTAAATCCTAATGGGGACCAACTTTTAGTGAAACGCCTTAGGGTTAGGTACACTGTTGCATGTACACAGAAAATATCATGTATGTACTTGAAATTTAATGTCATTCTCTAGTTTTATCTATATATATCCCAAAAAAATGGATCCATTCGGATTTCCGTACGAATGGAAAATTCACTGTAAACAAATTCAGAGCAAAATTTCAGTAGCCTTGGTAGAATTCGGTCTAAATATGGGCCAGTTTTGGCTAATAAACTTGTGTACTGGCTAGTTGGTAATTAATAAAATGTGGCAAGTTTTCCATACAAAACGTAATAAAATCATGGGTTATTTTTCAATACCATTTTTAGGATAAACTGTGGACAGTTTCTGCTCAGTTTCTGCTCAGTTTCTGCAAAAAGTGCTCCGCATATTCAACACGAACAACCTAAATACTTTTTTGTCTAGTTTCTAGACGACAATTTAGGTAATATTTTTTTTTACGGTAACTTAAAAATTGTCCGGACACTTTTTATTAACTTTCTTTTCAGTTTTTATCCATTTTTTTATTTTTGGAATAGAATTTTCTGAGTGTGATTATTATTAGGAAAAAGAGTGAACCTCGTTCAGCTGCTTTAAGCCTTTAATACGAGTATAATCGTCATCATCATCGTCTTCACTGATGTTATTATTTTGGTTAACATTTTCATCAGTTACATCGTAGAAGTTTATATGGTCATCAAAGGCACACATAGGGTTTCTTCATAATTTTCTTGAAATGTTCAATATAATTTAATCATATCGTAGGGTCACTAGCGGGTGAAAACAAAAGATTATAATTTGGTGATTTTATTACCACCCAATAAACATTTCGACGAGGGCATGTCTAAAAGATATCTAAAAGATGTCTTTTTTAAAGATATCTTGCAAACGATATCTAAAAGATGCATTTTCTAAAGATATCTCGCAAAAAGGCTTCTCAAAGATATCTTTTCGAAAGATATCTTGCAAAAGAGCGAAGGGGCGAAGGATGGGTTCCCTCCATTGCCGCCGTTTTTTTTTAATTTTTCCAAACCTATGGTCAATGTTATTGTGTTTATATTAAAAGTTAATTAATTAATTCAGTTAATATTTTTTAATTAATTATATTTTCTTAACAAATGCTTGGCATTACTTTGTAACGTTGTTTATTTTGTTTATTGTTAATGTAGTATGTTGGATTTAAATAACTTTTTTATAAAAAGTTGTGTTCGGATTCATATTATGTATATAGCAATAAATTTGTGTTTGTAATTGTCCCACATTTCATTGTATACTTTCTTTGGTTCGAAAGAACCTGGCCACATCACATGATTTCACGCAAAGAGTTGCTTAATTTAATGTTAAAGAATATATCTCTTTTTTTAACTAAAGCTGCATTTACGAATAAGCCATCTTCGATTGATATTTATGTATATCCGAGCGTAGCGTAGTGGTTAAGGCGTCAGCGTTTTAAGCGGGAGACCCGGGTTCGATCCTCGGTCGGGATAGAATTTTCTCAGGTTCATAAATTTATTCGGGAGCGAAATTGTATAACTACATTCCGTAATAACAAATCTAACGACACACAAATAATAATACAATTCAAATTAAGTAAAATAATTCGTGTATTTTTTTATTTTTTTGTTATTTTTTAAAGTAAATAAAAGATGTCTAAAAGATATCTAAAAGATGTCTAAAAGATATCGGAAAGTGTTGCATAAGATATCTAAAAGTTGTCTTTTAGATATCTTTTCGACATTTGTAAGATATCTTTCGCGAATTGCAAGATATCTTTTAGATGTCTTTTAGACATCTTTTTGCTTATTGGGCATGTACACAATGCAAATGGGAGATCCAGACAGGGCGAATATTCGCGATGTACTGATTATTGTTTTCTAATTTAATAGCAAGGAAAATTTTTCCAAGAATCGCAGGAAATGAAAAGAATAACAACCGTGAAACGTAAACAACATGCGTTAAGGAATGTAAACAGTTCTCTGCATTTGATATGCGACCTTCTCCAATCTACGTTTATTTCATACATATTTTGAATAATTTTGCTGAATAGTTATTAGGTAGGATATTTTGACAAATCTGTGAGCAGTTTTAATCCATTTAATTGTATCCACTATGTGAAGAGTTTTGTAAAAAAATATTGATTTTATGATTTGTGTCTACATCTTGCAATTATATTTTTTAGGTTTGTTGAAATTTCATGCAGATGTGATTGAATATTAGCAAAAGCACGTTAAAAACCATGTACATTCTTAAACTGTATTGAAATATAATAAACACGAACTGCAAATTTAATTTGTTTATGCGTGAAACATAATGCAAAACTACTCTAAGACTTATGTTCCTGCACATTAGGATCCATTTTATTTTATTAAATTTAATGTATTGGGCATTTAACTTACATTAAATTTCATGTCATTTTTAACAGTGTAATAAGAGTATTTAGAATTAAATTCTGTCTCAGTGGAATTGGTCATAGAGTTTGTAAAAATGTTATACAAATTATTTTTTACATTGACCGCTATGGAGAGCGAGCCACTGCAATTTTCCATCTCATGAAAATAATAAGCGATACAGGAGTGTTTTAACATTGCAAACAACACTCAAATACATCAAACTACAAAACAGTACATTTGGCTTTTATAGATATATTTATCTTTTGGTAGGGACCAGAAAACTTCTTCGAACTAAAAATAAAAGTTGACTGAAGAATTTTTAGTTTTTTCTTCACCTAGGTAGCCATATTTACAAAGTGGAAAATAATATCGAAAAACACACTTTAGAATCAAAAAGATCTATTTTTCACAAAATAATTTCGAAGATGTAAAATTACGGCAGATGAGCAACGGTGAAAAATGTTTTTTTGAGACGAAACAGATTAACCCATGAAGTCCCATAGACACATAATTTTTCTCTTGAATTTTGAGCTTCATTTTCAACAAGAAAATTGATAAATTCGTTTGAATGCGACGTAATCTACACTTTTAATATGCTTTTTCCATTCATATACTCAACATTGCATTTAAATTTCTTCTAAGCCAAAAAAACCGTTTAAATAAAAATTCTGGAATTTCTGTTTACCATATTGAATTGTACTATTTAGAATGTAGACAAAAATAACATACTATATTGATGGATTTTAATTTTATTTGAATTGTCAGTCGAAATATGCACTTTTGTAGAAAATGATCAATATAATATTTAGTAGGTGTTAAGTTATGTTTAGATAAATTCAGCTTGCATAAATTCATCAGTTAATGCATATGTCTTAATTCCTTTTCTAGCGATATTTCGAAGACGATATATTTTACCAACAAGGCGGTCCTGTATTAGTGATGCTTGGTGGTGAATGGACAATAAGTCCAGGATTTCTTCAATCTGGTATGATGTATGATATTGCGAAGAAATATGGAGGTCTTATGTTTTATACTGAACATCGTTACTATGGTAGCAGTCAACCAACTGAGTAAGAGAATACATCTAATTACTTTTTTTGAAAATATTTCAGAATACATATAATCTGAATACATTCAGTTTAGGCGGCGAATAGAAACATAACTTTATTCTTAGCCTAAGTAGAGGGCCAAGGGCTGAAGTTTGCAAGAGAGTTTGAATTTCTTCAATTTTTTAACAACTATTACATTTAGCTTCATGCCAGATTGAACATATTAATTTAGTTCTAATGTTTCTTTACATATCATTTTGTTATAAAAATAATAATGATTATTTTTTCCATCGTTAATAATCCGATGAATATTAATCTCAAATGAATCTTTTTAATGCATTGTTTTTTGTTTGTATGCATCTAACATTTGGCAACATATAATGAAAAT
Source organism: Trichopria drosophilae (assembly GCA_030407085.1). NCBI lineage: Eukaryota > Metazoa > Arthropoda > Insecta > Hymenoptera > Diapriidae > Trichopria > Trichopria drosophilae. The sequence goes on from CM059583.1 coordinate 206,113,751, forward strand.
TATTATATTCACATCCAGAAATATGACTTCCGAAAATATGCAGTATTTAAATGTGGACCAAGCTCTTGCAGATGTTGCATATCTTATAGAGCAAAAAAAAATTGAGTATAATGCGCAAGGTTCAATAGTCATAGCTTTCGGTGGATCTTATGCCGGGAATATGGCAGCATGGATACGATTAAAATATCCACACCTTATACAGGTAAATATTAACAAATATATACGTAATATTTCATCTTTGACGTGGAAGAGCGAATGAAAATTAATATTAAAAAAATACGAAATTTGGTTAGAAATTATAATTAAATTGGGGATAATTAATGTGAAATTCAAATTTTATCATTTTTAAACAGGGTTCGATAGCCAGCAGTGCTCCAGTTTTTGCCAAGTCGGATTATTATGGTAAATAAAAATATATCTGAAAGGCATTTACTAATTATACCTATTGATAACATTTATAGAAATTTATATCGACTTATAATCTATTTAATCTTCATTTTAGAATATTATGAAGTAGTTACGAAATCTTTACAAAAACACGATCAAAATTGTGCCGCCTCTGTGAAAGAAGCATTTGAATCTGTCGAAGAACTACTTTTTAAAAAATATGGGCCCAGAAAGCTTAAATATATATTCAAGTAATTTAATACATTATTATTATCGTTTTATTGTTTTGTCCTGTTTCAAGTATTATTTTAATTAAGAAATAAATGATAGATAAAATGTTCTTGTATTTTTCTTCATTTTTCCACATATTTTTCTCTTATTTTTCTTGTATTGTGAAATTAAACTTATCTTAATCCTTTTCTTAAGCCTCTGTCAAATCCCGGATATCAATGATCAAAATTCAATCAGTTTCTTCATGAATTTCTTATCAGAGGTAAGTAGCATTACGCATCAAACGAATTCCAATATTCATAAAAAATACTCAATTTAACGATTTTTTAAATTTAATATTGCAGGTCTTTGCTGGCTCAGTACAATACAATAAATTTGTATCTGGGAAAAGCAGTATTAGTAAACTTTGCGATAATATGGTGTCAAAGCATTTGGGCACCCCTATGGAACGCTTGGCAACGTTAGTTGTAAAGTCGGACAAATGCAATGATTTAAATTATACAACTTACCTAAATAACATGAGAAACAGTTCTTGGAATTCTCCAATGGGTGCTGGTAATGTTGATTTTTTACTGCTTTATATTATTGATACATAGTTACTGAAAGTATCACTAGTAAAAACAAGTGTAAATTTAAGTACATATTTATTTAAATAATCGCATGTAAATACTTTCTTGAAGAGAGAAAATATTTTCTTAATTCAAGTAAATCTCTTGCTTGTGACGATTTAAATAATTATTTACTTTAGTGAATTTTTCATTTTAGTGAAGTGTATTAGTTACATTCGTTAGATTTATTATAGTGATTATATTGTTTTTAAACTTACTAAACATTGCAAATAGTTTTTTTAATTTATATAAGTATGTTTAGTAATAGACTAACTAGTCATTGTAACGGTTAAACTAAAAATCGTCGATTTCCCTATAATATTACTTATACTGGGAATCTCATGTTCTGAATAATGATTTCAAAATATGCATAAAGTGACAAGATTATAAAAGTATTCAGTTTGAAATGTTAGATAGGAGGATTTTCTGTGTATCTCTAAATTGCTTAACTTGAACATATTTTTCATGACAAAAAGACTGAGTTATCAAAAGAATCTGAAATTTACATTTAATGCGTGAATCATTTTTCATTACATCAGTAAATTTACATTGTATTTAGGAAGATATACATTTTTTGTTGATGAAATCAGTCTTAAAAAATGGTAGAATTCAAATGTGTACTGATTTCGCAATACGAATAATGTTTATGATAATAGTCTCCTCAGTGGTATTGATACTTTAAAATGTGATTAAAATATAGGAATCAAGAAAAAGTAAAATCCTATCTTCTTAGTTATCTGGCAATAGAAAATGGATTCAAAGGGAGTGAAAATTTGAAACCCATTGAATTCATACACTGATAAAAAGATTTATTTGTCGTAAAGAAGGCTTATTTAAATACGCTGGAAGAAACCATTTATTAACAGTAAACAACTTTAGTTAATAGTTAAAATACATCTCTTAATAATTAAGACACGTATTTTACTCTTAACAAATGTTAATTAACTATTAACTAAAGTTGTTTACTGTTAAAAATGGTTTCTTCCAGCGTATTTAAATAAGCCTTCTTTATGACAAATAAATCTTTTTATCAGTGTAGCTTGTCACGAATTTAAATGGAATCAAATGCATTTGAATCTAAGTGCGATCCAGTTTCAATCCTTAGGAATCCCCAGTTTCAAATGAATCGCCTCTGAATCTAAGTATATTTTACCCAGCCAACGAAGATTGACTGAAAACATTTATTTCATTCTGTTGAATGCCTGAAATAATTTGAAAATAATTCTTATGTGTAGGAAATTTACATAAATTTAACGCCATAGATTTGAATATACTGAGCTCAGAGAAAAGTATAGTATCTGTTACAATATAGATTTGAGTGAAATACAGGCATAGCAATATTTTATAGTAAAATTAAGTATATTTATGGTGACAGTTTCGATTTCTACAGCAAAATTAAAAATATTATAGTACTGGTTACCTCAAGCTTGAGTGAATTACAGTTATAACTATACATTTGTCAGTGCGCAAGAAAAATTAGATTTGTTAAATGTTCAAATATACTCATATACCAATTTTAATACTCCCGAATCATTAAAACTCCATAAGATCAGTTTTTCAATATTCAATTTTGTGTCGCGTGACTGAAGAAAAAATACTTTACACTCAAAAGTTCTTCATTTAATTCTACTCCGGTATGTAATAGTGAAGAATCGTGTTATTTTGTTAAAACTAATATGCCTCAACTATTGTTTGGAATTTAAATGAATAACATTGATTTATTAAAATAATTTTTGAAAACGTGGAATTTTCCTTTGAAAATATAGTAAAGTAAAAATAGTACAAATTGAGATGTGTACTGGCCCTAATTGAAGTATTTTGCATTGATTTTTTTTTTAAATTTATTTATTTATTTCAGAAACTATTGAAATTACAGAAATTATTATAGCATTTCAAAATGTTATGTTTATTACCTAATAACCTATTATTTACAGGTCGTCAATGGACTTTTCAAACATGCACAGAGTATGGATACTTTCAAACATCAAATTCAGTAAATTCTGTATTTGGAACACTTTTTAATCTAGACTTCTTTATTAATCACTGCACCGAGGTGTACGGCGATTAGTAAGTACACTACATAGTAAACAGTAAAATGTTTTGCAGCGTAAATTGTATTTAATAGCAGGTGACGAAAATGTGTTATTTGAATTATAGTTATAAAAAATCTGTTCTCGAAAATGGAATTAAGAGAACGAATGTAATGTACGGTGGAAAACTTCCTGATGTTCAAAATATAATTTTCGTTAATGGAGACGTGGATCCCTGGCATGCTTTATCTGTACTGGAAGATCTAAATGAGTCGTCACCAGCAATTCTTATTAATGGCAAGTTTTTTCCATTAATGTTTTATTTAGCTGCCATTGCAAATAATGATAACTTACCTGTATATTCCAGGTTCATCTCATTGTCAAGATTTGTATTCAGATTCTTCTGATGACGTTCCTGATTTGATAAGAGCTAGGCAAAGGATACGGACCATAATTGGCAGATGGATTACCGAATCTTGGAAGCGAACTCGATAAATACATTTCTACATACGTATTTTTATAAGATTTTGACTGAAAACATTCTAAATTATTTTTCGTTTGTAAAATGTTTTCTGAAAATATATAATAAAATTGTCACAAAAAAGTCCAGAAATTAAAGAAATTTTACATTCAGAAACTCTTTTTCAAAAGAATTTAACAAGATTTGTATAGAATCCGTGAAAGATTTAACGGACGTCCGATATGTGGTGGTAATTATTATGTGCTAGAAAAGAGTAATTTGAAAAAATTTACTTTTCCAACAAGTTTACTAACGTAATATATCTGCGCGATTTAAATAAAAAGGAGAATAGAAGGGGAAAACCCGTGAGAACTGGGATTGTGGTGGGAGGCCCAAAGTGCTCGACGCTCCTCTACACGGTTTAGTTCGTCGACCTCAAGAAAACTACCAAGAAAAATCCATCAGTGTCGGACCGCCAGCGTCTATGACCAAACAATTAGGTTTCCTTTCGGGTATAATTGGCAACCTCAAATTAAGTAAATAATCTCACTAGCTTCTCTTCTGCATTACAAACATTCAATGCGGCAGATGATCTACCGCAAACTATTACCACACAAATGATTAAGATGACATTCGATGAAATTAGAGACATTCAGGGGGCCAAATTTTTCGTCATAACTCTAAGGATATCAGTAAGATTTGTATAATTGTATGGAAAAAAACACTTATATTATTTTGTAAAAATAGATTTATTTACCCGTGAGAAGTACAAAATGAAAAACTCAAGAGAAAATCATAAAAAGCAACATATCATTCGTGCGCTTACGAGCTAATAATAACGAATAAATGATGTGACATGATTGAAAAACTTTACATTATGATATAAGACTATTCTACACCCCAAACGCGATAACTTTTTTATACAACGAAGACAAAAATGCGATGAGCAATTCTATCATTTGACGAGTTTCAGAAATTCGTGTTGGATATTCTGTTAGACAGAATTTTTCGGCTTATCACGAAATTTTCACTAAAGAATAATTAACGACGTGTCATTATAATGGAATTTTGTCATGGATGCTGCTGTCCATTCATTTTTTTACACGTATTTCTCCATCAGTGATCTTAAATCTATACACACACCGAATCCAGGCTATTTTATATACCAGTCTCTATATGCAAAGAGACTCTTGGTGCGTTACTCAATCAACTTCGAGTTTCCTGAACGAACCGGTGATGCCGTGCATAGTAGAATCGCTGGAGCCTACGGACATGCAGCCGAATCCTTGTTTCAGTGCTGATACAGCTCCTTCACGAGCTTTATCAGAGTACAATTCCAGTCTCACTCTCATTCTGTCATGTTTCAGAAGCTTAGGTCGAATGTCAATCAATTCTTGTCTCCAGAGATCTAAAAAATATAATTTTAATTAACACAAATGAACGCATCTGGCATGGTACATTGTTACTTAATTATAAATAATAAAATTAAGCCAATTAGAATTGGAAAACGGTTTTGATATTCAACATAATAAAGATTCGGAAAATAATGTTTTCTAACCAATCATTTCTTTCATGGGCATAGTTCCACCATATTCCTTGGGCAACATGCTGAGATCCATTTTGCTGGTGTTCTTCGCTTCTTCAAGATTCGAATAGAGGTTTATACGTTTTTTAATCTTCTCAGATATCAAAGACATACCGAAGTCTAATGCAAATTTCAGGGACGGATGTGCGTTTATCACATGAACGTCTTTGTGGCGCATAGGAACTGTTCGCTAAAATAAACCATAGTAACACATAAATAAAATGCCTTCAATATATACTATAGCTCATTTGATTAAACATGATTTATAACAGTAAGTTGAATGTTTTTTCAAGTACCTTTTTATTTGATTTATAAACAAATATTGTATTAGTATTTTAACGTACATATTTAAAAAAAATTTAAAGTATAACATATTTTTAGGATTTTGTAATTCGTTTGTAAAATTTTCCAGGTCAGTTGCTGGTATTACAAAATAATATATATCGTAAAATTGCACACCTAAATGCATATAATCATGAAAATAAATGACCCGTAAACCGACAGCAAATTCTTCATTAAAACATAACATGAATAAATAAAAACTTGTTTCACATGGTAAAGGAATTTTAATACGAAATGGCAAGTATAATTTAAATTTGATAAAATTGTCTCCTCAAAATTCAAATGATCAGGAACAAAGAGGGCTTTGCTTCATTCAAACGGAGAAAGTTGTAGATCCGGCCAAAAAATTAATTCTATTAAAATGAATGACCGATAGAAATGATTAAAGTATTGAGAAAGTTTACGGTCCGAGAATATAATTTCGAAGGATACCAACTGCGGATTTTAATGGAGACAGGTACAAGTGGGACGTATTATCGCGCAATCCAGCTGCTCGATTTTGTGGTGCGACCCAATTTTATTGGCAACGGGAGAAAGACGGAAACCGGTTTTTGGTTTATCGTCGTTGACCAAGGCTAATTATGAAATTTTTTGTTACATCACGTGGCCTTGAGCACTCGCACCTTTTCCTGGGTCAACTACAAGATTCTTTCTTTGAAAGGAAAAGGATTGTTCAATAGATGAATCCATTCTATTTTGTAATATGAAAATATATATGCATATTTTAAATATTACAAAATTGTTATTAGAATATGTTATTAGAAACGTAAGTCACGGTGAACATATGATTGGTCATTTATTCATTTTTGTTAATTTTAAGTAAAAAGGAAGGAGATGAAATCAACAGTCAGTCAGTCAGAAATATGTACTGGATGTTATGCAATTTTAAAAATACCTCTCCATTTTTAACGATACGAACGGCTTCTTTGGGAGTGAAAAGAGTAAGATGAGGAAAGCTGACGCCAGCGCCATCTGCAAAATGTACAAATCCTCGAACCTGACTTTCTTCGTCTTCCATCAAAGCTTCATAAGTAATTGCGTGGATTTTGCACATATCCGCGTTCGTATATTTGTACGGATCAAACACTCCTAGAAAAATGTTCTTCAAATAAATTACTTTTTTCTGACAAATTAAATATTATATTACAACACATGGATGAATCTGAATTCAATAATTTACATTTCCATTTTTTTAAATGCGGATGGTTTCAATAAATATTGTAAATTCATATTGAATTCAGATGCATCTTTTAAGAAATTTGTTTACAGAATTTACTTTATTACATCTGCAACTAACAATATACAGTAGTACCCCTCTTATTTTAACCCCTCGTATTTTAAGTTCCTCCTCTATCTTAAGGATTCGGTCTCTTCTATTTTAACTTTTTTTCATGTCCTCTCTCTCACGCTGCTGGTGATGAGGAAGAGAAGTAGCATTAAAATCAGAGGGGGTGCCGCCATATTCCTTGATTCGAAATCTTAAAATAAGAGGGGACCTACTGTATATTAGTCAACATTTAGTTGAATGAAGTATTATAGAAGTTGCAAAGATAACTAAGTAAACACAGGATCTTAAACTAAAAAAAAATTTCTGGTTCTTTCTCTCGACCACCGTCATTTTTTACCAGGTTTAGCAACTATCACTCGTCGACCCTTGCTGTCTCGACCAGGTACCGCAAATAGATAGCTGTAAACAAATATTCATTGTTTTATTGTAAGTAATTCACTTATGACAAGATTTTATTAAAGTATACCTTCTTCCCATTTTTGGTCAATTACTTTTTGATCTACTCAAATGCGCAGAGATTATTCGCAGAAAGCATTTGAACTGCAGTATATTTCAATCAAATATGTATTAAAAATCAATTAGTTAAATAACTAAATCATTGCAGCCCACTTCAATTAATGAAAATTACTTAACATACAATTTTAAATGGTATAAAATGTATTAAAACCGTTCAAAGACACTTTTCAGAAAATGTGTTCTTCAGTGATATGTGAATATCTCATGCAGTAATATCGTAAATTTGCATATTATTATCTAATTGCAAAGGTTGATAGAAATAACGAAAAATAACATAAGAAAAAGACTGATTATGGGGAAGTATCAGAGTGATTGAGTTGTTTAGTAAAAGCACCCCGCATAACTGATGGAATTCTAAATTACAAATATTCTGTAGCTGATTAACTATTGTAACCGTTGTTTTTAGATTTTCTCGATTTAAATTTAAAAAATATATATTTTAACCGTTTTTAAGTGACTAAAAATTTAAGTAGTTGTAACTCATTTGACTAATGAAAAATATTCAATTTTGCAGAAGTTACCCGAGTGACAGCAAATCGTTCATGTTTGTTTCACTAATGTCAAGAGTGTGAAAGGCTGGATGGTACACTTGACGCAATAGAAGATATCTTTCGATTGCCTCTTGAGCCATCGGAACGTTAAATTTCTTGCATCGCAAAAATCTTAATAAGTATTGGCCGTCTGAAAATAAATGAGTAAGTAGTAATAATGAATATGTTTTCACATACAGTTATGTATTTAATAAAATAAAATGCCGAAAGCTCGATTTTTTATAAATAAATCACCTAAAGAAAATTTAAAAAAAAACAGATGTAGTTGTGTATAAATGTATAATATTAACAATCTCCAGTAAACTAGTTTATTAAATTACTTGAAAACGTAACGTAATACTAACCCATTCGACAATTTTCAATACGAGGATGAAGCTTTATCCAATTTCGAATTTGTTCAAGTGCCTGGTCTCTAGTGTTTTTATCTTCTCGAAGTTCTTCCTTGGCAATTTTTTGAGTCTCTTCCGACAAAGGACATACATACTCATCTGCCGGGGTTACCCACTCGATGGCGACCATCTTGGCTAAATGTCTTTTTTAGGCAGGACAAGTTTCGAAATTCTGATGGTGGAGGACCCGATAAAAGGTCAGATAAGTGTTTATTCTCTTTACTCTTTCCACTTCCTGTAATAAGAATATGTCTTTGAGTAAAGAACTTATTTACATTTTAATAAAATATTGAAGATTCACTAGTTTAAGACATACTAATGATTTACATATAGACTCAATTCTTGTGATGATCAATATTTTGACATTTAGAATACGCTTGTTAGGGAAATGAGTAGTAATTATATATTATTTTACTCTTACGAAATATAAATCAATATTTTACACTATTCTGTCCACATTTAATATAAAAGTAAACTTATTATTAAGTTTTTCAAGAATGACAATAAAAAGCATTTCAAGATAAATTGTATTGGGGTAAAAGAATACATTTTGTAAAAGTACCAAACGTAATTAGTACTTTACGAAAAGAAAATATTTAAAACGAGGTATTATTGTAGTTAATGTAGACGGTATTTACGAACCATTAAACACGTCTATTAGTTCTTCAGAGCATGTACGTTAACCAGTAAAGTTTTTATCTTAACATCTGCATATAAATGAAGATTCAATGACACTTCTGAAGACAACTCACGCATTTTCATGTACGTTTTTCGAACAGTTGGTGGGCTGCATATAATTGAACGCCATACGTATATTAAAATAAGTTATATCTTAATAATCGCATTCACATTACATATAATTACGGAGTTTAAAAAGTGAAAATTCACATACAAATATTAGCAATTTTAAAAGATATTTTTTATATTAATCTAATATTGTGATTGTGAGAAAAATCAAATTTATGGACTTTTTTTAGTATAAGGACATTAAAACAGTCTCAAGTCGAAGTCTAAACTATTTGAAAAATGTTAACAGAAATTTGTAACGTTTTAGATTATTTTAATTTTTTATTTTAATAACCAAAAATTTACAAATAAACTAATTAAAATAAGTATGAAATGAAAAATCTTTTCATGCGTCAATAATTTCTGCTGATTTTTTTAAATTGCATAATTTAAAAAAAAAGTAGTTTTACTTATGCTTTATTTCAACTTTAGCTACATATTCCACAGTAGAGGACGATCATAAATTCACCACATTCTGGCCTGATAGGAATAATATCACATCTGCCTTTTTATTAGAATTTGAGTATTTAAAAATCAAAACTGATTTACAAAATAGAATCAGGAGACTTTTTTAATTTGAAGTATGACCACAAATGAAGATTATAATCTTCTGTTTCACACATCTTCAGTGTTCGGGAAAAGTATGAACACATTTTCGCGATAAAACAGCGCATACTTTAAAAAACATCGCTTATAAAAAATGCCCAAATGTTACAATAGAATAAGATCATTGTTAAGTACTTTTTTGGAACACTAAAATACAATTATTACATTCCAGCAAACTCTTGGTAATTAGCAAATATATTCCTACACTGATAATATTTAAAAAAATGAATTATATGTTATCTGTATTACATTAACGTGTAATTCTTTAGTATAAAATAATACGGAGTAAATTGTCAACAAATTATATGAAAATTAATTTTTCATTAAATTTAAACTATAGTCAGTATTGCGATGAATTGTCTTTCCAGTATGGTTTTATAGGACATACCAAAAGAATTTCTGACAATTAAAAAGTTCCTTAAATATTTCTATTCATGTATCGTAGCGACGTATAAAAATAATATAATTTTTAAATAAATAAGGAAATAAGACTAATGGTTTTAGTTCACATTATAAAGTACGGATAAAATAACACTGATTTAATTTAAAATAAATGTAAACAGCAGACATTGACAATAATAAAATTGTGATAAATTAGTGAGATAAATTATAATTGCAATGATGAATTCCGCAAGAGTTTATTAAAACACCTTTCTGCTGTTAAAGCATTTGTTACTAATTCAATTGTAAACAAATTTCACAGAATCTAAGATTGAAGAAGTAAAAATAAACAAAAAAGATTCTGTAATGAAAAATTAAAAAAAAATATCAAACTTCTGTGCAAATGAGGTAAAAATATACAGAATAAGTTCATTAACCTCAATGATCAAAATGATACCAATTTAATGTGCACAATAAATTCTATACTTAGCCTAACGTAATGAACGTATTTAATCTGCTATTCCTATCTTGCTTGACGTGTATAAAACAATCCTTGGCAGGATTGAAATTGCTTAAATAAAATGGCTCGTAGTAATTATAAACGTTCGGAACGTACATGAATAATAAGTAAGAAATACTTTTTCTCTTGTTAAAAAAAATCACTCATTTGTGTTTATGTTTTTATGTCATGAATTTAAGTTTGAATTTCTAATTATTTACGTAATTAACTCCTGGTCAGAAAAAATAAATAAATAAATTTTTTAAAGCAATTTCATTAAAAATTTATGTGTTCTTTACTGATCATCTTTGCTTATTCATCTTTGTATTTTCACTTTATAACTAGTTTATAACGACGAGTAATTAACATCTATTTCATATATATTTCATTTATTCTTCATTGAACGTGTCCACTCAACTTTTCAAAATTTTGTAAAAATTCTAAGTTTGTTAATGCTATATCGAATCTGCGAAATAAACTGCATTTTAGGAAGATGGTAGATATCAAAGTATTGTTATTGTTAATCTACATAATAAGTCGTAGAAATATGTTAAATTCGTGACGGATCCTTTATGGATCTTCGATGAATCTACTGTGTCAAAAATCTGTTTTTTGGGAGTATCCTGCAGTCTTTGGATTTAAAACGACCCTAATTTCCGTATGCTGTATTAAAAATGGTTATGCGATTCTAAACAATTCACTAAAAGTTGCATCAGTAGGATTTTTTGTACAGAAAGGGTTTCGTCGCAAAAAACGGGCTTTCGACGGAGTAGATCCATCTATGGAGCCATCATGGATGAAAAATGTTTACATTACACAAAAGAAGTAAATATATCATAATGCACATCTCTTTTATTATTTTTTAGTTGATTTTTATTTATTTTATGTGTAAATAACTGGTATGCAACTCGAATATGGAACCCATCCAGTCGCAAATTTTCGCAGCTATTTTTTGTTGACATCTGGTACATAAACTAGGCCATAAATTTGATTCAATATGGTCGACAATAATTTTGTATAATTATAGTTTTGTCTAATACTTGGTACATATAGGTATTTTCGAAATCAATCTTGATACGGTTGTCAAATTCTAAAATTGGGAAAATTGAGAATATCGTACTAATTAATATAGCGGGCAAAAATAAAGAAAAGGAACATTTTTTGCAGAATTTTATTTTGATGGTTTTGTAGTATTCGATTAATCGTGAAAATATACAGAAATTCTTGAATGCACGTGAGTGCCTTAATGATTGATGAAAAAACGATAAATTTCAAGTGACGAAGAAAATCTGTCTTTCTTAACCCAATTGTCGCAGCTGTTATTATGAAAGATACAACTTTAGACGATCTTATTTGATCCACCACTTTGAATTTTGAGAATCTGACAGATTAGTAATTAGCAATATTAAAAACTACTGTAGAATAAATATCAGATCAAATTATTAAAAAAACAATGCTGCAGTTTTTTTTTTTTGATAGTAGACCTTTTTAATATTTTGAATAACGGATTTTTAATATTATATAAAATTATCTTATGACTGACTAAAAAGGAATACATTAATATTTGTAGTCAGAAACTCGTGTTCACAATTTAAAATAATTTGAATTTATTGAAAGATATGTATTCGATTTCGACCACGGCAGTAACGATAAATGTTCTTTTTAGGAATCTTTAGTCACTTTTTGTATTTTGAAGAAAAATGAGAATCGAAGAAGAGAAATTCTAGCTGCAGTACCGATAGACGCTGTTGCTGAGAGGTTAACTTGATAATTTGAACGATTCTATTTTATCAGTTGTTAACAATGCCGACAAATTGGCCGGGGAACAAAGTTCCGAAAATCAAAACCCCGAAAGGCTAAATTTCAATATTCCGTGAGTCCAAGGTATTTTAATTTGCTTTCTTTTTGCCAAATTTTCAAAGACAAAGTGAAGAAAATCAGGCTGGAGCCATGCTACATCGAAATTTTGTCCCTTTCGGTGTGTTGATTTTCGGAACTTTGTTCCCTGGCCGACAAATTCAGAGATAACAATCTTCCAAATGCATGTATCATCTGCCCTTCCTTGCATTAATTTTTGTTATTAATTAGACTGTATATTATTTAATACCATTTTTTAATGTTGCTCTTAAATTACTCTCGAATCACTATGGTGAACGAGTTCGACAAAACTTGCTTACTTCTGCTTGAATTATTTAATTAAAAACGTGGTCACTGATCACAAATACGAAATAAGTTTTAAAAAATGCGAAATAGCAGATCCAATTATCGAATTAGTTATTTGTAAAATTATTGTTTTTACTTCGATTGTTTTATTTCTGATTTTTGGGGGTCTTCTTAAATTCAAAAAAGCAGCATGAATATTTGTAATAAAATAAAAAAATACACTTTATATTTACAAAATCCACAGACTGGACGATTTGTGAGTACGCTTATTACGAATTTCAGGTCTAAAGACAAAATTAACACTTTTCGATATTTTAATCTAAAGTTATAAACCCTTGTAAGAAATTGCAAATTTTTCGCATTTTGATCCGTCATATTGGATCCACTATTTTGAATTTCGAAAATTTGAGAACGGATTGGTAATCAACGACTCGGAAGACCCCCGAGTAACAAATTTCTATCATAAGCAGCCAAATTTTGGAACTCCAACATGTTGGATTCGGCATTTCAAAAATCTGATAAGGGATTGGTAAGCTGCAATGCCGAAAACCGCCGACTAACAAATTTCAAGTTAATCTTAAAGGAATTAGAAAAGCTATAAAATTTATAACAATGACAATGCATTTTGCGTAACCTCAGATTCTCACTTTCTAACGTTCCCTTACCCTGGTAGGAATAAAAAGATTTTTTGTATAATTCTTATATAACATTCTTATTTACCATGTTAAAGGTATAGGGGAAATGGACAGTGTAACATAAAAAATGGACAAATATTCTACCAGGGTAACGTATTTCAGAAAAAAAAATTCCCGAGACCGTCCCTTTCAGTATAATCACCTCCCACCCCTTGCAAAATGGTTCTAATCATTCTGTCGAGTTCACATCGACAGTTTTCGTATTGCAATATAGCTTTTTTCTTGTTCAGGTCCCGACATGTCCTCCGACAATTTGTTAATTCAATTGATACAGTTACGAAACTATTCAATTACAACTTTTTGTTTACACGACTTGTGTAAATTTTGGTTATATACCGGTTTTTAAAGTTAGTTCTGATTTTTCGCTCGACCGAAAAAATGAAGCTCGAATCGGGAATACCAGGACACCAAATTCGCTTTCGTCTTTGAAACGGAAAGCAGCTGACCCGTTGACCTCGTTATGGAGCGGCCGGTGGCTGCGGTAACGTCCGCATAATATCCAAAGGAGTAATAGGGAGCTCGGATCGGCAACGTAATCCAAGGACCCGGTCGATTATTGCGTCACAAGCCAATAAAAATTTTTCGATCCAGCAGAAAGTGACATAACGCACATTTCACGTGTAAAACCCACACACACAAGAGTAATATACACGCGGTTGACCGTGCGGGTGCAAATCCGTTCAGTCTCCGATCGCGAGTCGCCTTTCGCAATAACTTTCTCCAAGGCGGTTACATAACGGGTCGGGTTGTTCACCCATCTTTGTTCCCGACTGGCCCAGGGACGATCGTCGCCGATCGATGCCGAGAAAATTCCATAAATAAATTTTAAAAAACCGCGTGCGACGCAAATTGACATTACAAAATCGTGCATACATTGTCACCTCACTCACGGCGGATGAATCAGACCCATGCAGAGCGACAATATGCATTTCATGGAATTTGCATGGGATCGTAAAAATTTTGGGCTTTTTCGATACATTGACGCCCTATCCAATGTTCATATTAGTTTACTCGATCCACAACAAATAAATTGATAAGTGGCATCAATCATTTCCTTGGTGGGTGCTGACGTTGCTCACTATGCGGAAACGTACTATTTGCACTAGGAGTCAACATTTCGTCATAACTGTGCTAACACTCGTTGGTTCTATTGTCATTGAATGGATGGTCTTTTTTGACTTTAAAAGTTATACTCTCGAGAAATATTAAAATGTTTTTTGTTTCCTCAATAATTAAAATATATTGTAAAAAGTTCTGCGACACGTGCGATTCATGAAGTTATAAGTGTTTCACACACGAGCTGTTTTTTCGACAAAATTGTTCTTTTATACGATGTCAAAATTATAATGTGCTGGATTATGGGTGATCTTCTAACCTGGGGGGACAATTTTTTATACAAAAACCACATCGAAAACTATTTTCTCATATCATGTTTTCGGAAAAAACAGTTTTTCAGGTCTATCATTGAATTCTAAAATAATTGATGAACCGAAATCACTCTTGAAACAGTTAACAACTCTTTCTGTAGAAAATTACCTATACGACAATAAATGCAGATATTTAATATCCTCGCGAATTTCTTAGGGTATACAAGATCGTAAAAGCGTACATTAGACAACCTGATGAGCTCCAGAAGACATTCTGAAGAGGATGTGCTGTATATGTAGCGATATCCGCAAGACATGTAACCTATTTATGTTTACAGAAAATATTTATGAGTACAGAAATTTCGACAATTTATTAATTTGGCTAAGGTACTGTTGAAAGATTAAATTCCAGCAAAACTATGTACCATTATATATACTGCAAACTCTGGTGGAGGTAATGCGACACACCATAGTTTACACCATTACACTCCAATTCACAAACCAATCTAGGAACCTGCTTTCTAAACGCTCCTTTAAATAAGATTGTCTTGTAGATTCAGGAAAGTCATTCTAAGCTGACAAGGCAAACATCTCAAAATACCCATGAACGCTTCAGTTAAGTAAAGGAAAGATTCAAGAGTTATAAAATGTCAAAAGCCAAAAACATTTTCGTAATTATCCACTAACAAAAATATTAAACCTAAATTAACTATTTTTTCGTAAAGAATGATATTATTACGAACTGGTATATTAAATTCAATTGATGAAGTCCGTAATAAATTAGATATCGGTTTGAGTACGGCATATTAGAATAAATCGAATATAAAGTTAGATCGCATGTTTTAATACGCACAATGTACGGCATGGTGATTAATGCATACACAAACTGAATAGCTAATATACTCACGAGTTTGGTCTTAACATTATCAGAATCGTAGTTTTAATTGACGATAGAAAATGGCACCGAATCTATCAAAAGATTAAATGAAGACGAGTTATTAATTTGTTAATTAGTCCCATAAATATCTGTATTTTGATTCAGCAAGTGTAAAACGGCTATTTTACGCCTTGTTTCGAGGGCGTAAAAATGTCCATGTCATGTCTGATTTATTAGATAGAGATTCTGGTAAGTCATCTTCTACAAATTCACCCCTAAAGAACCGAAAAATATTGTTCGCCCAACGGCCGTAGAATTTACGATGTGTGGAGTATTAATACTATATTAATAGAGGTCGGCTTCGTCGTTCCTCTGGAGTGTAATCATCACCTGAGGTGTAAAACTCTATTTTACGCCCTTGATATGAAAAGTACTATTAAAATTATGCATGAAGAAATATTATGAATGATAGGTAATTATAAATCCGTGAGAATGTGTCAGATATAATAAAAACTAATATTGTGGAAAGTAAAACATAAAAATATTGATACGTACTTTAATTTATTAATATTTAATTGGTAGTAAGCAAATAATAAAGGTTTTAAATCAAACGAAACTTTTTAATAGTCCTTAAGTTCTAATCAGATCAATTAATCTCAGGAAGATTAGGACAGCTTATTCAATATTTTATTAATTGTGTTTTAATGTTTTCATAAAAATTATACTTTCAGACCAGTCATTACCTGTGTTTTGACTGTATTAAATCATGAGTGATTAGAGCTGTATTATGGAATGTGAGCACATAGTTAAATGCCTTGCTATGCTGATTTATACATTTTCTGCTTGTAAAAACCAATATAAATTGAAATCGACTTTTTTAAATTAATAAAAAGTGACATTATAATTTAAAGATTCTCGAAATTGATTTTATTATTTATAGGTTTCAAATATTGGATGAACACTAAAAACATCACCATCTGATACACAATACCCTTGCAGAAACCTCCTTTAATGCCAATAACTAAGTACATACTGTACGATGCCCTACTGGTACTTACTATGAATTTCAATTGTTACAATAAAAAAAATGGCAATTTTGTTTATTATCTGTCTCCTGACTAAAACAATAAGGAGTTACAGGATTTAAGTCATAATTCTAATATTTTGTTAATATAAATTAGTAAACTTAGCATCACTCCCCCCTATTTAAAAAATTAATGATTACAAACTTATTACAGTTAAGTTAGCCTCTGTGTACATGCATGAAAAGACTGTTTTTCAAAATATTAATCGCAGTTACAACAAAAGATAAACCGTAGTATATAAAGATTGCGTGATATCAATAATTTACAAACAATAAACTGATATTGTACCAACACCGGTGTAAGTAAAATGTTTAATACCATGCCAGAAGAAAGTGTGAATGAATATCGTAATCACGATGAGTTTGACCTTAAACGTCTATTGTTACCGATTTTTTAAATTCTTTCGTCTTAAAATAATTTATCTCAGGAGTATTAAAATTATATAACAAAGGGATTTTTTTACTTGGATCAATTTGCGAAGGTACCGACATTCCAGGGTCAATGGCGTGACTACGTTCAACACGAGACGAAGGTTGACCTTGGCAAAGAAAGCTTATTTCCAAGATTATTGCACGCGATTTCGTATTTAATGATATTTTAGTTTATTTATTATAAAATGTTAAGATATTGAATTTTGTTAAAGTCGACTTCTATCGGGATATTCGTCGATTTAGTTTGGTTATGTGGAACACTTGAATTGCTACTTAATTTTGTTGTATATTAAGAAGTGCAAAACATAATTCACTCAAAATCTTTGAGATTCTTTATTTCCTTTCCGGAATATGAGTTCAGGAGTATATTATTAGTTTAGCCATTACTATCCCATAAAATTTTGTAAAATTACATATTATCAAAAAATTCTTACGGGTACAATTTTTTTTCGCTAATTAAGTTACAATAATGGTATCAATCAATAAATATCATATACATTAATTAATTGAAAAATTGCTTTGAATAGTTAATTTACGTAAAACATGGTTTAAAAAAAAGCCTAAAATAGAAGTCATCATCAAATGCTGAATATTTGTCAATAAAAATTCAAATGGTCTAGTCGACAATTATTCATTATTATTAAAAAACTAAAATTTGTACAAGAAGTAACAAAATTTTATTTGTTGAATACGATTCGCATGGTTTAAGTAGCACAATATAGTGCAATATATTGACTATCTGCAAATATGAATGTAAACGTTTAAAACGATACAACTAAAATTTAATAGCTAACTAATGGCAGCGAAGGGCTGACTAGGAAGTGGTTAGATGTCAACGAACTTTTTAGGTATGTCAACAAACTCGAAATATTTTTTCCACATGGTTACTCGCAATTAGGAAATATAAAATATCTAAAAATAGTTAAACATGATAACAAACAATACTTATTATATTATATGCCTACTATGAATAATAAACGTAAAAACGCAGAAAAATAGTAATAAGATTAATGTCAACCTGAATATGGTACAGCAGTTCAAAATTTCTGCTGACACACGGGAAAATTTTAATCACGTCTTGTCGCGTTTTGTAATCAAATCGTAATAATGTGCGTGTTCATTCATTCTCGTACCCATCTCGATTTCGACTTATGAGATAATCTCTAGCATATACTAACTTGTTGATTTGTACGATTTAAAATCGTTACTTTCATTCGTTATTGAGACCGGGATTAACCTGATGACTCGTGAACCATGTAATTGTTACACTGTTACGTTATGTTGCCATGCGGATTGCGTATAACAAGTATTAAAAGCACATCAAAATTAAGCATGAGATATTATGATTTATGATTTTATTAATAATTTTCTTTTTTTAATTGAAAAAGATTTTTTAAGGTACACTCAGCCAAAAATTTGATTTAAGTCATGAAAAATGTTAAGAGAAAGTCAAATGTTTAAATGAAAGTTAATAATTATGTTATGAATTTTCTAATCAATTACAAGTACATAATTAATATAATAGTTTTCGAACATTTCTTTTTGTTTACATAAAACATGTAGGTGGAATTAATGACAGAATACAACTATGAAAATTAGATATGGAATTTTATAAAATGTATTTTATAAAACTCATTTTTTTACGTAAATAGATATAGTATAATTTAGTTTCACCGTTTAAACTTTTTCCGGGATTTGATTGTTCTTTCTTTAACCTTGTAACAGCATTTCACATTGTGCATTATAAGGTGTCGAAATTAAAGACAAAGAAATTAATGCTATCGTCATGGCAAGACAGATTCACGTACCCGTGAAATAATGTTATTGGGTCATATCATGTCGAAATTTCCGTAAATTTCAATATTTATTTTAAACACCTTTGTTTATTAATCATGTAAATAAAGTAAATTTACTTCATATCTTGTTTATTTTAACTTAAATGAGATTGTTTAAAAGGAGAGATGTAGAAGAGAAAATAAGGCTGAGGCGATTTTACGGCCATCACTTCATTGTCAATATTGTGACGTTTCCATTAGAGTATACTTGTTTTTGAGTTATTCAAAATCAACTTTTTCAAATAATTTTTTTAACACTTAAAAGGTAGATCTTGACGTCAACGTCTTGATCATTCAAGTACGTCTTAATAATCGCAGTAAGATCCACTGGGTATCTCATTATTATGAATGGAATGGAATGACGATTCATTTAATTTAAAATAATTTATTAGTTGGCTAAGAATTAAGAATTTACTTTTTCTGCACGAAATGATAAATACTTTTTTATGAGAAGGAATAAATAATAAAATTCAGTTGAGAAAATGATTGACATAATTTGTAAACTAAACTCTACGTTTTGATGCAACTGTAACTTTCTGTAAATGTTATATTGCCACTGGTGTTTTATTTTAAATTTACAACCAATTAATAATCTTTTTTGAAACTTTATACTCCAAGGAGGATATTAATCTCATTATCGAAACGTTGTGTACTGCAGGAATATAAATTAATTGAACCACAAAGTCCAAATCACATGCTCACCTTAATTTGATTATACTAACCGGTTTAATTCTAAAAATTCACTACTGCGTCAATAAAAATAAAATAAAATTTAATTAAGAAAATATATCATTTTGTTTTTGCCCTAAATCGAGTAATCTGTATAAAATTAGGAGAAGTATAATATTGAGTTAATTTAAATAAATATAGTCAAATTAGTAGAATTAAATAAATGTGCAATATTTATAAAAATATGAATATTAAAATCTGAATACTGAAAACCTAAAATTGGTCGATTTCAATCGAAGTATATTACTTTTATCAATCCAGAAAATAAACTGAACAATTTTAATTCAAGAATTAGTTCAGTAGAATGACAGAATTATTATGATCTGAAATTGATATTGTATTACTTAATATTTGAACTATACAAAGTTAGAAGCCTGACATTGTTTTGCCTGACAAATCACATTGTTTAGATGCATTTTATCATAAAAATAATAATAAAATGGAATTCCTTGTCATTTATCTATTATTCTTAATATTTATTTCTACGAAATGTTTATAAAAAATAAAAAATGTTTCTATAGATTACATGTTGACAGTTTATATTTTCTTTTCCCGTCTTTGCATTTTCATTTTAATTAAATAATAATTCAAGGAATGCATCTTTTCGTAGCGGTACAAAATGATTAATTTACGTTGGATTCATGATGAATTTAGTGATAAAAATCATTAGAAGATAATCCGATGGATGATTATATATAAGCACATAAATCGTGTTATAGAATCTCCTTTCATGTATATTATCATTTCATACGAGATTTTAATAATATTTTGGAAATTACCCAATCGCAATTCTGTGCATTTGCGTTGTTAATGGTACATTTTTTTGCAACAATTTTACCTGTATGTAACAATTCTGCTATACTTATTTTAATCGTTACTATTTAAATACATTGAAACTCTATGAATATGTGAAGCTGATAATAACGAACAAAAATCAGTTTAATATGTCACATAAATTTTTTCTTTACACTAATATACGTGCGATATTTTCATTCTAGACTTTGAAATAAACAAATGTCATTTATGTCAACTCCACTTTTGTTGTTTATAAAAGTATTTGTGTTGTATAAAAGTTTAAACTGATTTTCTTAACTGTACTAGATTTAGGCTTCTGGATATCTCCAGAAACTATTTGAAGTTAAAGACAACAGGAAAATCTAATGTTTTTCCTATAAATTCTATCCTAATAAACATACGTTTAAGGAACATTGTAATTTGACTTTATAAAATCAGGCATTTAATATTGTTTAAAAAAAGCCTCAGCTTTGGGCTATTAAAAACTATTTAGTTCATATAAAAATCTGTGCTAATTCTTGTGATGTTCTCTTTTAAAAAACTTTGGGAAACTTAATCAGAAAAATTTTCCTTGTATTGGATAAACTCGTTATTAGTTTGAAATTAATTTATCGTTTAGTTATGATAACAAAATATTTAAGAATGGCGTAAAATATCATCTCAGATCTTTTAACTATAATAACTATGATATTATGGATATATCCCAATTTTATAATGCACGTGGTAAATCAGTCAGTACAGTAGCTCAAGGCTGTCGTTACAAGACCGAAAGGGTTGATCAGAACTAGTCCATGCTATTCTTCTTAACATTTCGAGATTCGATTTATGTCTAGAATGCTTCAAACACCTGCAGCACTAATTTTAGATTGGTCATGAGAAATGTTATTGCGAAATTTCTTTCAAGTAACGGACAGTTTACATGCTTAACAATGACTTGAAAGGAGATAAAAAGTTGGGTGAATGCATTTGTACAGAATTGTTTCTCAAGTGGCTTGTTTACATTTTTGAAAGGGAGAGGAATATAACCGTTAAAATTCGCTGTCGAATACTCAGGCTCAATTTTTGGTGCTATGACATCGAAAAGATATTTTTCAATGTATAACAACCGCAATGATTCTTTTCGTATGGCTGTATCCTGATTAAACAATTGCTCACATTTTTACGGAAATTCAGTTCAACAATCGAACGAAATGTAGATTTGTTCATTTTGTGACACAATAAACAAATTAACAAGTACGCTGGATGTGCTGCTGACAGCGATAATCTCGTATCCAGTGGAGATATGTGACGAAGTTAACAAATCTACATACCATTGGACTGGTTGAGTCATGAACTATAGACATTTCTTTAGAAATGGGCGAAATTCTTTAACCACCATGGGCAAAAACCCAGCAGTTGCCAAACATGAGATATCATGAACACGTGTTATAATGTTCGCATAAGGATGTCACATCAGAAAATTTCCGAATTGACTCATTCGTGCCTTCATGACTGTGCCGTAAAAAAAAAACATACAAAAAAAGACTTTCACTATTTTTGGCAGCTCCTTTAGAATCATTATGACGTCCACTTAACAATGAAGTCTGAGAATATGTTTATTTTAATTTAAGAAATAGTTTTTCATCTAATTTTAAAAAAGGTTTCGTAACTTCAAAAAATTTTGAATATTAATTTAACAATAATGATTTTGCAATCAGTAAGAATTAAATAATAATTTCACAGATGTTTGTTGAGATAGTTGTTTTCGATTAAAAATATTTTTTTTTTAAATGAACAGTTTCCCAGATAGCAGAATAAAAAATAGTTTAGAATGATCTCATAATGTACTCTATAAGAGGTCGGATGCGTCAAATTATGAGGTTTTCTGAGCTTGAGGTTGTAATGATCTTATAATGATATCACATTCAGAATCAAAATTTGATGCCTCTGACCTCTTGTAGAACACGTTATGATCACCGTGAACTATTTTTTTATTCGGCTATTTGGGTTCTGGGTTATAATAACATTTTCGCAACGAGAGGATGCGCAAGCAACAAAAAATGAAATGGGCCCAAAAAAGCAGGATGTTAATGCTTTAATATTTCGTTCCGTTCAATATGTGCGAGAAAAACGTGTGATTCGCTATTTAAAAGAGGATTTGTTTATACCGTTCCTCAGTTTTTCAATAAGTTGATATGTTGAATCAAAATTGTGGCTTATAATATAACCTCACTTTAGGGGTGGGCTGTCTTTATGCTCTGCATCAAGTTCGTTTTCTTTTACTTTTACCGCCTTGAAAACTGCATCAATGCTATCGAAACTGGATGTTTTGTCGGAATAATGGGAAGCTTCTGCTTTTTAATTGTAATTTGAATTTCAAGGTGCACCGAAATTGTGTTATTGTACCTAAAGAATGTCTAAGTATGAAACACAACAGTCGTGAAACGTTGATAAGGTTATGTTGACAACTATAATATTCAAATTAATGTTTAGGTTCACTAATCTAAATCGCTTAAGAAAAATGTAGATAATGTTGATGTATTTCTATATGACTCTTTCTAGACTTCATTGAGCAAGTTATTGACTACAAATGGCCCTTGAGTACATCATTTTGATGAAATTTATTATTCGAGTTGTGGACAACTGAACGTAGCATTCATTTGGAAAAGTTAATTGTTGTCACATCAAGCAATAGTGTCGTAAATTAGAAGACAAACGAATAAAGAAGCAACTAAGCCACCATATGAAAAGTGATCATGATTATTGCTATGAACATATATTATAATAAACTTTTCAACAAATACATCGTGTATGGAAAACTCGTCAGATGAAAAACACTTTATTTATACCAAGTCGTTTAAGTTCTGTTTTTGTGCATATTTATATCTTCATCCACAATAATTATAATGTTGCTGTGTTTGACATAAATAAATTGTGTCTGAAGAAATGTCTATTGCTTTTCATTTATCTCGTAATTAATTAAACAAAAATTGTTTACGCGCGTGAAAAAATTATATCGTTTTATTTCCATTTGCACACATAAAAACATATATTTCATTCATTTAAATGAATTTTATAGCCTTGTTTTTAACCATTTTCATCCCGAAAGTCCGAAATTAAGACACAAAGTTCAATGCCATGACTTTTGTTCCAAACGTCATTAAAAAAATTGAAATATGTCAAGATCGATAGTTTTGGACCTCCACTTTGGAATCGCGATGATAGTCAAGATAATTTTATCCTAAAAAAATACCGTTTTTCACGTTTCTTCGCAAGAATCATGCTTTTAACAATGTAGAAGGGCAATACTATCCATTGAAAAATGTACTAATTTAAACAAATTTAAAAAAAAACATTAAAAAACTTGTTTCGGAGTCGTTCCCGAAGTATAGTAGCTTTGCGAAAGTGGTAAAACAATAGGTGATGAGTATATACACAAACCTATAACCTTTTATAATTAAATTAAAATTAAGTTGGTTCTTCTTGCCGAAATTGACGTAAATTACAAAAAATGAAAATGATAGTCGATTGACGTTTTGGCTCTTCATTCGAGCCCTCTTCAAAATATTCTTAACGAACTTGTAGATCTTATTTGTTCGCCATCATGTTTTTCCAACACTTCCACAAAACAGGCACATTTTTTATGGTGTATTGCCGCGATGTTAATTCGGCATGAATTTTGGAAAAACATGATGGCGAACAAATAAGATCTTCAAGTTCGTTAAGAATATTTTGAAGAGGGCTCGAATAAAGTGCCGAAACGTCAATCGACGATCATTTTCGTTTTTTGTAATTTACGTCCATTTTGCCAAGACGAACCAACTTAGTTTTAATTTAATTTAAATTTCGATGGACAAGAAAAATATCCACTCATATAACCTTTGATAATATTATTATTTGCTAGTGATATATAATATACGTTTGTATTATAAAATGTTTACAAAACATGAAACGTTGAAATTACGCCATAGGTTTTATGTGATTTACGACTGACTATTGACATCTTGACATGGTTCTCGCAATGTCTCAATGACATAAGAAAAGGACGTCAGCAAAATTTCGAGACAGTATTGAGACGTTATACGGACACAGAAATGTCTGGAAAAGAATCCGTGAGATTAGGTTTACGTTGACAGGACGCAGTGCTTAAATACAGCATTGCAAATTAGAGCTTATGTCTCATTTTCACGAAATTTCATTTTAATAACACTGCCTTATTACACCTTTATGAACGAGTGCTGTTAATTAGCAGCATGAAAATGACTCATTCGCGGGTAAATAAAAAAAAAAATCAGTGCGTACCGGAATTTTTCATCGAACCAAGGCGAGTCGATCGCAAGTTTGTAGCTAATGGTGCCGAAGTTCTTCCGCATAGAAAGTAATAGTTATATCGCGTGCAACGTCGGTCGACCATACGATTCCTGTATACCTATATCCCTACATTTTCAACGTACAGTTATTACGTTTGCTCGCGTAAGCCTTTTACTGAAGCCAACATATTACGTCGATTATGCTAGGATTTTTTCTTATAGCCCGGACGCATAATTTGCTTCTCCCATTGAAAGTTAAGTTAGTATTGCGGCATCGTTTCACGCAATTACCGCAGAATGAAACGTGCTTACGGATAAACACAGATTTGTCCAATTTCACAACTGGGGCCTTTGACATTTTCCCGGACGGAAATCTATCCAGTTTGGGAAATCCCCGATTTACTTGCATAGATACGGTGCGTGCGAGAATTAGTCTCGGTTGGACAAATTTTCGATATTATCGAATTTGCGAATATCGAATCGCGTTATGCAACTGGCTCAATGTGGGTCGACTCGAACCCGAGAATCGATCACGTAAAATAAGAACTAAATATAAACGTTACATAAATAAATTGCATTAATTACGCGAGAGGCCGGATTTTTTATAATATTCTACCTTTTTTATGAGGTAATAATTGCATAAATGCATTATGAAATTTTCGTCGATGATCGAAATAATCCACTACAGTGTCGAATATTACGTGGCGATTAGATCATTTACGGGGTAATTCAAACGATTATCCCGTAATAACATCTGTTATTTACATTCGGTCTTACGAGATTTTACTTTTGTCATGAGTTTACTTAAAGGTACTGACTTTAATTGCTTGCAAATTATCGATATGCTTTTTATGGCCTACATGAATTTTATCGGATTAACTTTACTTTAAAATAATCGAGTTTCTACTTCATTTATTAATACAATGTTCATACCTTTATTTGTAATATATCCGATAAAATTCATAGGAGAAAATGTAACGATTAATTCCAAGTTATTATTGAAAAAAATATAAATTTTATTTAGACGCAATCGTATGTATTCAATGGATAAAATGCAAATTATTTCTGCAATTCAACATCTTTCTCAATCCAGCAATTATGGACTGATCATAAACATAAAAATATTTGCATAATTTTCATGAAAGAGCAAAATGTTAATATTAATATAGGACCGGACCGTGAGAAATGTTAGTCAATAATATTTAAATTTTATATTTACAGCCCTGACATAATTTTAATTTTTACCAATATACGATGTTTATATTGACGAAATACACATGAATTAATTATAAATTCAAATCTTGATGGTTACGATTGGTCTTAAGCTAAATTGTTATTATACAAATTGTTCTCTGCTCGAAAATCAGACGTGAATAAAAAAACATGTGTCAAGTAACAAACAAATTAAAATACATTATTTAAATTGAATAATAAATGTACATAAATATATCATTGCACATGTTAGAAATGAAAATCTGACTGTTTCAAAAAATAATGAAATATCGGTTAAAAAACTAGTTTAGATTCACTTCAAAATAAATAGATAACTACTAGTCTTGTTGCTATTATTATAATTGATTCCAAATTAATCGAGTCTAGTAGAGACTAGTTTTGCACGAAACTTGACGAACGATCTCGAATTTCCGGTTCAATTAGTACGTTTTAAAAATTCGTGAAAGGAGTTTTGGCATTTTAAAAAATCCAGCGAATTGCGGTTGTCATTGATTGATGACGATAGCGAGGTCCTCTGTAAACAAAACCGTGTGTGTTTTTAAATATGCGCATCCTCCATCAGCGATTCGAGATCCATGATGAAAAGGTGCCGAGTGTGCCACGAATATTAAAAAATGTCACACGGAGGTGAATAATCGTAACCTCGAAGTTCAATGTCGATTATGAAATCACGAATACTTTTTGAATGGGATAAATGCATAAGGCGTTGAGAATTTACGTGGCAAAGTAATTTGCATAGATCAGTTTTTCTACTGCTTTCGTATTTATATGTTTTACTTTTTATATTTACCAATGCAGGCCATCGAGTTGCACATGTTCTAACGGTAAGTGAATTTTAATTTCAGACAATTATGTAACCGATACATATCTAACAATTTTATAAGAAATTAAATAACTTGTCCATCTGAATATTAAAATGTTTGTGAATTAAAATCATTGATGAGTTTATTGTAATTAGAATTTATCTTTGTTAGAATTACAAGAAGAATTAACTGAAAATATTTTTTGTTATATAACTCATTGCTTTTCTATCATTTTTTGTATCGTCTGCAGAGAATTATATCACAAATGTAGTTCAGAAACAAGTTTTTTATTCTTGTTTTCATCGTTTATTGCCAATCCCTGACGCACATTTTGAATCAGTATTAAAGATCACACAAGGAGTGCTCCTTAAGTAAAAACCAACCATAAAAAAATTGTATCGTGGTCTCATTAATTCACGAGCTTTCGTCAATTTTTAATCAATTATATCGAAACGGTTTTGAAATAATTTGGAAAGCAATTCTGAGTGAAATCGATATTTTTAAAGGCTTATTGAACCTTGAAGTGTATCGATAACCCAAAACTGAGAAATTTACAAATTTCTTTCGTGTTTTTCGAAATCCTGATTACATTAATTTAAAGATTAAGGTAATTTCATTTCAAAACAAAGTAAAAACAAGCAGTATTTGTAAAACTATTACCATGAATACACTTTGTTTTTCAATGTACATCATATTCTTTCTGATAAATATGAAAATGTGTCTTATATGGGAACGAGATATACAACGAAAAAAATGTGCACCAATGAAAAAAGCGGGTATATGATTTTAGAATTTAAAATATATTTTACAGTTAAGGCAAGAGTATCTTAGAAATAACAAATAAACTTCGATATAATCATATTTTATTCATGCATATTTAATTTATGTCAATCGTACTTTGGGATTTGTAACATTAAACAATGCATATCGGATACTTATTATGTTAACCTCATGAAAATTAAAAGTTAAACAGGTTTTAAAAATATGTATTGCATCATAAAGAATTAACTAAAATATGTAAAAATTCCTCATAACATTTTACGAAGCAATTAACGTCAACGCATGGCTTCAATTTGCGTTAAAATGATCGTAAAAGATAAAAATATTCACAAAATAGAAATTGTTCGTTAGAATACATTACTTTGATAATTAAGGCGTTATATAAAAAAAATTGAAAAACAACATATTTTTTAAAAACCAAAAAAAAAAGTGAAATAGAATTTAAAAATGGAATTTCGACAGATAACTAAAATTTCATGGTTGAAGACATATGAAAACTTGTATACCTTAAAGCGATCAAAAAATCAAAACAATAGATCAATTGATTTATATCCTTTCTCCTCCGCAACCGACAGATTTAAAAATATTTTTAAACACACATCCGTTCAATCACTTTTTCATTATTTTTAATAAACTGGATTTAATATTTGAATGAGGCAAAATAAAAACGTCACTTTTGACCGATTTGCAAGCAATTCCAAAAATTAAAAAAATACTTTGGACGTACCCTATACGTTGTCTTCGTGCGACGCACTTGAAAGCGACTGCCCCCTTCGCCACTTTCGGAGCACTCTTTTATAATTTCAGACCGTCTCGATGATCTTGCGTCCCCCTCTTTCTCTTATTCTCTTTCGTTCTTTCTCACTTTACCTGTCTCTGTCTCTCTTTGTTTGGGTTTATTTATTGCACTACACATCATGTACATTGCATCGCATTTTTTTATTTTATTTTAAAGATAATCATATTCAAGTAATATTAATGAATATGCATCGATTTTTACTGAACTTAAGATGAAATTTCAATCTATTATTTAAAATTTTTATCAGAGTTTTTGAGCAAATTTTTGTTGTAAACAGTTTTGGTGAATGAATGGCGATTTTTTTGTTATCATTCTTTGATTATTGAAAAAAATCAAGGCTGAAGTTTCAAAGACTGGTTGCATCGAACTTCAATTGTTTTGATATTATGTTCGCTGTTGAATGCTCCAAATTTATTCTAACAGTTTATAAAAAATTCGATCTGATAGATTGCATTTTATTTAATTAATGAGTATAAATTTCTTTACTAAATTACTAACATCCTTGGAGAAGAAATTTACGAATCCATCACAATATGAAAATTATATTTCGAATTTACATATATGTATCGTAAGTTTCATTCTTCAATGTATCGGAATAGTTAATAAATCTAATTCAAGGTGAATTTACATGAATTCTTCTAAGTATAAAAAACGCTTTGATGTTCAATTTACATTTATTCCTACAAGTGGGGATTTTTCTCGGATTATTTTTGAGGGATTAAAAAAAGGAATTCAGGAATTCAAAATATAAATTGTTTTCAATCACTATTCGTTAAGTGAAGCTTTTTTTCGAATTCAATTTGGATTAACCACATATGATCTAGGATTAATTTGATTTGTCTTTTGTATATTATCATTTTAAACAAATCATTCTGCTGATACAAACATTTGTACACAACTTATTGAAATCAATGTATTTGTGTGAGTGTAGTAATTTCTTTGAAACAAACGGGTACAGCGTTTATTTAAGCAAATTGGATGTGTACATTCGCGATTATCGAAAATAAGCAATATTACCTTAAAAATGTGTAATATGTGTATTGAACTTCTTCTATTAACCAATAAAGTCTTAGAGATACTAATTTTTTTTTATTGTCCAGTTTCATTCCGAACTGGAATCAGTTCGAGTATCATTTTCGAGTATGCTCTATTCAGTTAAAATTGCTCTTAAATGCTTTCTAAAACCAAACTGGCAGGCTTACAATTCAATGAACATAATTTGCCATTTTTATTCTTAATAATTTTTTGTAACATATATATGTCATTATACAGATTGCATAAAATTGTCCAAGATTATAAGATGATTTTTGATCCGTCTCAAATCATCCTAACCTTCAAAAAATGTCATACCTAGGGCAAACGAAAATCTATTGAAAGTATTGATAATAATTGAAACGTGGATGTCCGAATTCTATTTGTCAATCTTCTCCAGTCTTTCTGTATTCCGAATTATTTTGAACTTTCGTAGATAAATTGCAAATTTCTTCCTCAAAAATATATCGGAATATTAAAGTAAATCTAATTAGAGGTGAATTTATTTGGTGCGCGGTGTATTCTGATCCACAGCGTTCAATTACGGTTTTATTATTTTTATGAAATTCAAATATGCAATTCAGGTATTAAAAAAATTCACCATCTGAATTATTTTCAAATGATCGTTTCCAGACCAGGTAATATGTATAGTGATAGAAATGATGCAACCAATAACAGCCCAAACTTTTCTATAAATCGAATTTTTGTAAGAAATGATACAGGTATGATTTGAAAGACATTCGCTTTACTAAGAAAATTATTGTTAAATCCCTCCTAATGGACGAAATCACTACAGATTATACCACTGTATATGTCACTTGCCTACAGAACCACACTTTTTTTATTTTTTTTCTGTTATGTTGAACCCGCCGTTTTTAATTTTGCAAATTGAGTGTCGTAAATCGACCAACGACAGATTCACAGAAAAGCTATCACGGGGTTTTGCATTTCTTTTTCTGTAAGTAGATATGTTGTACGTTACGGTTTTTAGCGATTAGAAAGATTTCAGGCTGATAACCAAAGTACTCTTAAAATCTTGGACAATTTTTTACACTTTCGGTTAAAACAACATGAAAAAATGTCATGGAAAAACAAATTTCGCTGTTTTATAATTTAACAGCCGTCATTTTTTTATTATTTTGATTTCAGTACACAATCAACTGCAAATTTGACTACGCCAATCGAATGAGCACTCCAAAATGGTAAACTAGGTCGCTGTTTAGTCAGAGGAATTTCAGAATTAATATCTCTGGTATCCATAAACTTTTTACTCGAATACCGAATGTTTTTCTGATTGTTTGTCGAAGAAAACATTAAACGCTGTCTTAGAATGCAAATTTTCTACACGGAACAGAATTGTTAGTAAAATACTTCTTATCTATCGCAAGTAGTTAGTTGAATGAAATTAATTTGTCTTCAAAAAATTCGTTAGTTTCACTACATATTTTAGTAAATTTATGTACTAACCATTAACTTAATTAAAAATAGTAAAATCAACACAGCAATATTGACACGGTTAGTTTAGCTAAAAAAGTTGTTTCTATTAATACTTTTGCCTCAACTATCCAACGATAATTTTGTCAGGTCATAATTTTCGGTGTACAATAAATATTAGTTACATATGCTCTATCAGTTTGTAAATAAGTTGCAATATATACTGTAAACAGGAACCTGTCAATGAGGATAAAAAATTAGACTGAAATTTCTTTAGTAAGGAAGTCGAATGAAAGTAAGATGTAATGAAAATATTTAAACAGAACATTTTTTTGAGTTTGGACAAGGATTAACTTGAGCATAATACACACCTGATTTTGACGTGGGTCATGTTAAGTCTCTGTTTTACAGTGTAAAAATGTAATATTGAATATCCTCTTAGAATAAACAAACTCGAAGGGAACTAATTTCGGACATTATATAGCCTCTGATATTGATGAGGTAATCGCTCGTGTACCAAACGATATGACCTTCGCAATCTCTTATACAAAAACTAATCCTTTCTTAAGATTCAGACATTTCTCTCGATTTAAAAAACATTGTTGCTGCATTTTTACATGAGATTGATTTTTTGAAGCACTTGACATTAAGCCTGGCTTATGAAATGTTAATGTTGAAATGTGCCATTCTCGAGAAAGTTATTTTGCAATTAAAATATTAATATTTTGTATTTAATTAACAGATTTAACGACACATAAGACATTGTAAGTAACTAATTAACAAAACTAAACACTAATTACAATAGTCATGAAAATAGGCCCGGAAAGCGTGAAAGCAAGGTATTCGGTATATTTTATAAAATCTCTCTAAAAAAATATGCATTTTTAAGATTTTGAGTGCTAAATGTATTCTGATGAGTATCTTTACAATACTCCTCACAATAAATTATTTTATTAAGAAAAAATTTCGAAATAAATATAAATTTATTAATGAATAAAAAAATGTCGATCATTAGTGAAAAAAAAGTATAAAAATCACAAATATATCCTTTTAGGTCATAATGTCCTTATCAATTTTTATATGCTTATAAATTTATTAAATTTCAATTATATATTATTTAATGAATAATTTATTTCCTACTCATTTCCTATTTGTTTTGATTTGTAGATTGCGAATTTCGATGATTATCATGATTCGCAATTTTTTAATTACTACGAATTATTTCATAATATGGTTAGTTTTACCTTTCCGTTATGATGCTAACTCTGATATAACTGTGATATAATCCACGATGGTGAAAAGCTAATCAATAGCTGACGTTTCTTCAAAAATCTTGTCACTGGGTCGAACACTTCAAAAATAAAAGTTCTTGCACTTTAGACAGTGGCACATCAGCTGATTTATGCGACGGCAATTTTGCAGAATCGAAATTCACTTGCCGGTTCGACCGATCAAGGCTAACTACAACATTTCCAAGAGCGATTAATCTTTTTATACTTTTTATGGGCGTCGCAGTGGCATTGTTTCGTAACAAAAAAAATACGAAGGAACTGATCAAAGGTACAATTGTCACGCATTGTACAATAAGAAGGGACTGCAATTATGGGGAAATTGCTGTTCAATTTTCTTCACGGTAAGGACAGTGACGGAACAGTGAGTTTTCGTTCTTTTCCGGCGGCAAATGTTTCTCATCCAATGAAATGTCAAACCATAATGGAAAATAAGTGCAACTTCAACGGGCCACATAGCATGGCTTAGTGATGCCAAGATACTACATTTTGTGAGTGTTCAATTAAAAAAAATAAGATTATTTTTATTTTGCTTGATTGAAATTTATTAAATTTTGAAAGTTGAATAAGGCCTTAAAAAGTTATTCTTTTTTTTTACGTGCGGGTCGAAAAACCGACAGATCAAAAAGACGACAGTTATTGTTATTTTTTTACGGAAGTACGAAAAACATAAATAATTTCTATTGTTAGTAACTCGTGTTGCTATTTATGTAAGAAATAAGTAAAAATTCCCGCTATTATCGTGAAAAATGTAAATTGTCGGATAACATTTGTTCGCAATAAATATCCTCAAAACTGCATGCAAACCATTGTATTAGGTAACGGTGATTATATCTTTCAAAAATATAGTTTCAAATTTGAAAACGAAATGTTTACTTTCTTCGATAAATTTTATATAATGTTGCAAACTAGTGATCTAATATGAACGTAATAACAAAGATATTATTTTTCATGCAGAACTTAATTAAATGCTTTACTCTAAATTAATTGCATTGTATATATTTTGAAGTCGAGATAAAGATGTAATGGTTCATACCTTTCATTTTCACTAACTCTCCTTCTAAAGGAAGTGATATAACCGGTTGCCTCAGACTTCGAGCATAAACGCTCAGAAAAATGTATTAAATTGGATTAAATATGTACAGTAATCCTTTGTCAGCGAAATGTTTAGTCGAGTTGAGTCTACACAAAAATTATGTAAGCTTACTAAACAATTACGCGCCAGCGTATAATCAACATGATTAAATATAGAGTGGTCAATTACATCTTTCATCGTAGATTAGCAGCTAAATGAATTGTTGCTTTGTTTTTTTTTCATAAAGACAAAAGTATATTAGTGCACTCAGAGAAATGGTATAGAAAATTGTATTCTGACTAGAACTTTGAGGACATATTTATGTTAATATAAACTACAATTTTATTTATTGCTCTAGTTTTATAGGATTTTTTTCTATTCTGTGTGCCAATATCTCTACAAAGAATACGGAAGTTCACGAAAATAATGTCTTTCATGCTTACTTTGAATAGTAAGATTTACTGTCCAATTTCTTGTATTGGAAGAGGGAGGTGCACGTTTTATTTCTAAAATACTCTTGTTTTAGTTATTGGAATTCGTTTTAGTTTAAAGTTTGTTTTAAATGCCTGTTATAAAATACTAAAGCATTGACTTGAACCATAAATATCAACTATGATATTTCTGTGCAGTGCAAATGGCTTTTGTTTGTGATCATTTTAATAAATGTTAAAAGAATAATAAAGATTTTTAAAAATGAGAGAAAATATTATTATATTTTAGTACAAAATTGAAAAATACACGGATTTCTATTAGCAATTAGATATACTTTAAAATAATGTGCAAGAAACAAAAAGTTACTTATTTTTTAATAAATTTTTAGTAATTTGCAGATTAAAAATAAATCAAACCTGTGATGGCCTGCAAATTACCGTCATAGGATCTTGATCATATTATGCTGATATGATCTTCACTGAGAGAAAACTAGTAATATTTACATGTAAATATAGTCAATAATCAAGTAGTCATTCTCATAATTTATTTAGTTACAAGTACTATCAGATAGTCAATTGCATTATTTGTATGTACTAACCATTTGACCAATAGTCACATTTACTATTCATCAAATAACATTAAGAAAATAGAATTTCGAATGATTATAAATAAATTTCAATTTGTGAAAAAGAATTAAAATGTATTTGTTAAAATTAAAAAATAAATTTAACGATATTAAAATGAAACAAGTCGGCTTCGAAACTAGAAACAATTTACAGGCAGCAATAAAAACAGTTGCAAACGAATTATTAATTATAATTAAAAAACAAATCCATTTTCTTGTCGTTTAGATGAAATATAGGATGATGTTCTGATACATGTGAGTTTGAAAAACGTTTTATTTATACGTGTTGAACAAAAACATATATTCGAGTAATAAATATCGTTTTTATATTTACGAAGGTTCAGTAATCTCTACTTTACGTACATAAAATATTAGTTGATAACTAACAATAAGGGTTTAAAATTCTATTTCATGTGTATTAGAATATAAAAATCAATTGTATGTTATATAATATTTAATCACGTATTTTATATACACGGAAAAAAATAGTTGGTTTTACTGTCTATGTAGATAGTATAGAATGTGGCACAACTACGTTTTTTAGTTGCTTATACTATTTACAAAGTAATCACGGATACCTCGTTTCTCGATGTTGCTATTTAGATAATAAAATTAACTAAGAACGATGGCGGGGTCTGGTCCTACTATTTAGTTAGTAGTTCCAACTATTTGATTATTTCCGTGAATATGTTTGTAGGAATTCTTACTAGACAAGTTCGACAAACGAATAAGATTTATTTTAATTTTTATAAAAAACAAATTAAGCGTTAATAAAATATTATTAATGAATAAACTATGCGATTATTAAATAACTGCTTAGTATTAATCATCATCTAAATAATAATAGGTTATATCTATATAAATAAAACATACTGTGTATAATATGCAAAATATTCGAAATTACTGTATATCTTTTAGTAGATTTGACTACATTCCTGGTAGTATAATAACGACTTACGAGAGATAGTTTTCATTTGACCTCTTTCAATTGTTATCCCGTTAATTTACTGCAACAAGTTTTTTAATAGATTTTACTATTTGTTTCTCAGTGTTTTTAAAACAGTAAATTTTGAAAACTTTTGCAGATAACCTATTTTGCAAAAATATTTCACGAATATTAAAAATCGCACTATATTAATAGTGTATAAATTAAAAAGGTCATATCGCACGAAAAAATGTATTTGTAGCTCAATAAATTTCATGCCCATGCGTACGCTAATTTGTTATGTAAGTAGTGGAATTAATAGATTGCTGAGTAAATTAATACAAGTACCTATACATTTCCAGTAACTTCTATGCTATACGGCAGACTGATTAAACTGGATGCATTTTTGTAGGTATCTGTAAATGTCTAAAATTTTACTTGGGACTTTAAATCTACGGAAAAGTAGTAGTTTTCGTTCACTCGGTAAGTTACTGTTGATTATATAATTTGCAATTTTAGATATGCAAAAAAAATTAAGAAATGTAAAAAATGTCGAAAATATCTAATATTTGTGAGTGTCGAAATAACGGTTGCATAATATTAAAAAAAGATTATGTCGCCCGCCTCAAATACATATTAGTAAATTTGAATTCGTTGACAAGTGTTACTCATTCTTTTAGTAATAAATTTTACTAACAAAAAAGTGTAAACCTACTTTATGATTAGTGATATGTTAATTGTTACTATTAGATTAATGAAATCAATATTTCGATTAATTATACTTTTACTAATATATTTCTGATTATTTACTATTTATTGGTAAAATGTTGACAAATTCAGAGTACCGCTATTCATTTTAAATTAGTATGTTTTTACTAATTCAGATTTAGGAAGTGCATGTTTACTGAATTAAGAACAGAAAAGGCATTTGGATGAAAATATCATATTATTCAGAATTCGAACTTCCCTTGAATACCTTTGATAAATAGATATTTGTCATATCATATATTTATTTAAATTTGTTAATGGTACTACATAACAAACCTACTGTATATCATCTGAGTTGATAATGTTGTGAGTATGTTTTTCAAGATTTATTTAATGCACGTGCTAAAAATTTAGTACGAAATTTTGAAACCCTGATTTTTGGTTTGATGAAATGAATTGAACACTATAAAATTTACTATTGTTTAATATAAATATAATATATGTATATTGCTTTCAAAACGTTCAAAAAAAAATAAATTATGTCCAACATGTGAAATAAAAATGATTCTTACAATATCGTTAATGATGAACCCCCATTCGATCACTTTTTATGGTCTATGAATGACAATTCCACGTTTACATGTAAACTCAAAATCTAGGATGACACGATATGACAAGAAAATTAAAAGTAAATTACTTAATTCACAAAATATGAAGTTAATCGCCTTTAATTAATCAACTACCAATTGTACAAAATCAGGAATAAAAAATTGCATCATAACTTACATAATTCAATTACGATTGGTGCCATATTTGGAATTACGTAAATAAAGCAAAAGGCGTGCAGAGGAAACAAAGAAAAT
Organism: Trichopria drosophilae; assembly: GCA_030407085.1. Classification (NCBI taxonomy): domain Eukaryota; kingdom Metazoa; phylum Arthropoda; class Insecta; order Hymenoptera; family Diapriidae; genus Trichopria; species Trichopria drosophilae. Next base: position 206,150,674 of record CM059583.1, read on the forward strand.
CAATGATAAACGTTGAAATTTGCAACGAAAATTTTCGACGTGAAAGCGATACATTTCCGGGAAAAGGAGATTTTTTAAACATCGTGAAACGTCATTAATGCACATTGCAAACGTACGCCTAAGCAATTGTCGGTCTCATTACATCTCGTTGAGTCAAAGATGTTACGAGGTTCAATCTCGAAAACGCGAATTGCTAAAAAAAACGTGACTGAAAGTTTTGTCTGGTTCGGTTGCTTTTTTCGGGAAGTGAAAGGATTTCACGGTTAATAAATCAGTTTTTCTTTTTCACTTTTCTCTTCCGCGCAGGATGCTTACAAACGATTTTTTAAATTGCATCGGAAAATATAAAATAACAAAATTGGTGTAATATAATAAAAAATTAAAAAATCTAATGTTTATTATTGTATTATTTTTCATAGTTGAACTACTGCAATACTGTGAATAGTTTCAAGTCATAAATGATTAGCAATTAAATTAATTTATTTTTTTTAATCGTTTTTCATATAATATTAAATTAGCGAAGTGGATTTCATAGCCAATATGTCGTTAGGTGTTGTTCCAAGCTCTACACTTAAAAAATAGAGATTCAATGCTATAATTATAGTTTTAACGGCAAAAAAATACTTTTTTTACAATAATTTATTGTACAATCTCCGAAATAGAAAACAACCTATATTATTAATGCACTTCCAAAAAGGAATCGACTACTTTTTTCATATTTGACAAGAATAATGGAGTTTATCTGGATTAATAGCTGTTTGGAACAAACAAAACTTAATATATGTTATCTACAAAAAAGGACTATTTCGGGCTTAGGATTCGTCATCTTCTGCCAAAAGTAATTGATGCACAATGAAATAAATACACATTCGACTGTGTTGCAGTTTCTTAAATCGACTATTGTTTATTTTTAGAACGTGAAAAAAAAGTGATAAAACATACATGATTACATTTTACTCACTAAATCTGAATTAGCTTAAAACTAGTAATCTAAAATTTAAAGAGGCTTAGTATCAATTAGTCATTTTTTTACTGGCCGTTCTAAACAACCACTAATTTATTGACAATATTCTGCTAATCTAAAGGTCGAAACTGACTATTTTAGTTTAGTAGTTTTTTTAATTAGCAATAGATTAGTAGATTATCATTCTTTATTTGTACACATGATTACTAATTGAATTAAACTTTTAATTAATTTAAACTTAAAGATTCAAAATTATGGACCGATAACAACTTTTAGTTATAAATTACACTAACAAGTAAATTTATCGGCAAATAAATTTGAAAAAAAAGGTTGAAGCAAGGAATAATCTCGAATTATCAAATTTTACATTCGTAATTTTTAATTTAAAAAATTTTAAATCAGATCACGAGGACGTCGAAAACTGGAGTTTCAGCTCGATCAAGAAACTTTTGGTCGTCCAGCTCCGATCTTCGTTCTTGAATTTTCAAAATCCGAGGTCAGGTTCGTAATCAGCGTCCTTCGAATAAGAAATTTGAGCTATTTTCGGTGTAAAGAAAAATGTATTCTTCAATGGGTTAATATAATCACACTAATTATTGTAATAAAATATAAATTAATATTTTATCATACTATAGTACATATTATATTTTACATTACTACATTTTTCATTATAAATGATACATGGAATTTTTGTTAATTTACGACCCATACATAGGGCACGTACACTCCATGTATGCAATGTGCATTCATTACATGTACCCATTAGTTTCTCTGGAGATCTTAAACGTGATAACCAATTAGAACTTACGTCCAATTATGTAAACAAACAAAATGTATAGTTTATGAACAATTTCCGTAACATACTTGTGCACATACGTCATAAGGTGCACAGACAAATTTTCAGTAATTATAATTTTCTTATAATTTCTATTATACGTGGTTATTTGCCAACTCAACATTTTGTGTAGCTTTGACATTAGACGTATAATTAACAAATTGTGTAATTATCTAAAATATAATAATAGTTTAATACACAGAATACGCAAGAATTTCCGTTATGACATTGGGACAATATGATAATTCCACAGGTCCACAATCGCATCTGATTAGTTCCAGTAACTATCTCTAAAAAGTGTGAAAACCAACTCTAAAAGAGCGATATCAGTCACTCCAAATGAAAGAGTGAAGAAATTAACTCTGAGGAGTTAAAATTCACTCCAAAGAGAGTGAGATTTTGTTAATTGCACTTACAATCGCAGCTAGAAGCAAAGTTATACAAAGGGCAAGTGCCTTAAGACATGACCCAATACTTGGAATATGAAGTTTTAAATTTCACTCCAAAAAGAATACGACTTTAGAAGACCCTGACCCTTGGTAGAAATCTATCTAGTTTTTTGTTACATTGCCCAGTTTTCGTATACCTTTAACACGGGAAATAATGAAACTGGTAAAAAACTGGACTCATTTTCTACCAGGGAGGCTAAGATGCTTATGAGTAAATTTGAAATTAGTAATTTTTTAGATAAATCAATTTATTAGATCATCCCATTGAAATACAACTTGATTAAATGATCAAAAGTTCAATTTAAAAACTCAATCTTGGCAACTACAGGAAATTTATGAAACTTCTGAGTATATTCCAATAATTGAGACGTTAAAAATAATATTATCTCATGATGACTTATATAGTTACGTTAATTCGACGAATTCAATTCAGAAAATTAGCTTAAAAATTTTAAATATGATTGGTCTTTAAAAAAAATGAATGTTTTATAAAATATACTTCATTTTTTTATATACTTCATATTTCATATAAAATATATTTCATTTTGTATTTACCTAACTCCAAAAAGTAGTTCTTTTTAGGTCTGTACTATCCAACGATAATTGACTTTTGTATAAGGCTTTTTTTTCAATGCTTAAAGCAAATTAAAGTAAACTGCAATAAATTTCAAAAACTTTGTTATTGAATGCACAATAGAGCTTTTGCATCTGATTGTATTCAGTCTCTATTTTACTTAGCACATAAACAAAATATTCGGACTAATAGGTTCTGCAGTTTTTGGTACATACTGTATTAGTTAAGTACGTGTAATCAAACCTAAAAAGAAATGCGAAAACATTCCTCGATAAATAAGAAATATTTGATTTCAAATGTTTTCCTAATATGTTAAGAAAAGTTCAATAACCTTTTAATCCAAGAGATCAGTAAAGAAACCTGAAATTTTTCTAATAACCTTGATTTCAAGTTTGGTAATGATTATGACAAAATATTTTGCTCTGTGCGTTGAGAGTATTACGAAACAATCCCGCATATATTTGTAATCGTCATCTTTTCTTCACAATTTGAAATAAAAAAAAGAGGAATTGTGATGCACGAATGATAAAGACCATTTTGAGTTTCTATTTTACTATTCTAGATTTATTTCATAATTCATTTATTCATTGACGTCCGATGTTCGTCCATACGACCCTTTAATTTTGAAAAATTAAAAAGTATTGTACACTTTCACCTTCTGTAAAAATTTCAACTTATTGTTTGACTAATTCTAAGAACTTTTTGTTCATCAAGAGTTTTCCCGAGAGTCGGTTATATTCAAATAATAATTTCCTAAACTTTTCGATGATTGTTTCATGTCTGAGCCGCCATTTTTGATGATTTCACCTATATTTTCAAAATGCCAACATGCACATTTTAAAGTTCAAGTCTCGAGGTCACAATTTATTTTCTTTAAACAGGAATTCTGAAATGCTTTCATTGTGAAAAAACGAGATAAAAAAATACAGTTGAAAAGTCCATATTTTTTTTATGATTACTTGAAAAGTTTGTAGAACCTATTTTTCCCAAAAGTACAACCGTCGAAAACTATAGTAAAAAATGTCTATTCAGGACTTAATGGGTTATGGCTGTATTTGTTGAAACAAAAAGCAGGTGTTTGTTTATAACCCAAAACTTTGTAAACAAAATAGAAATACACCTATAGGTTCATCTTCTACATTGGCTAATTTAGTGATGGTAGCATAGGTAAGTAGAAAAACAACAAGAGTGATATGAAAAATAGAAAAACATTTGATTTTTCGAAGAGGATAGTTATACCGTACATCCAAAAATTTAATAAAAGAATTAGAAATATTTACGCAAAGTTTGATATCAAAATAGTGAATAAATGATTCAACACTCTGAGTCGTTGTTTAGAACAAACACTGCTGTGACTGACTTACTGAATAAATCTAACGTGATTTATAAAATCAATGGACGTAATACTACATATTTTGGACAGATTTAAAAAAAAAAGTTACAAATTAGAATAGATTTGAAAAAGAAGGATTTACGAACGTAGTACAAATAGGAAGACGGAAATTGCATTTGCAAAATTGGAAACTGCATTTTAAAATTGTATACTGCATTCACCTCGCAAATGTTATCTACAGAACATAAATTTAACTTTTCCGAAGACAAAATTCTCGAAAACGAACCAGATTAGATAAAACGAAATATGGAAGAAATTATACATATTAAAAAGCAAAAATGAAGCATTAACTTCGGAACATATACATTGAAATTAAGCAACAGTTGTAATAGTTTCATTAATCACTTATAAATGACACTTGGTTCATAATGTAGTGGAGTTGCATGTATATTGTATTTTTTAAACACATAATGTACGTCATTTATTTCAAAGTGTTGTGAGTGTTTGTACGCGGCTGATAAGTTTACAAGTTAGGTATTTGCTTCGAATGTTAATATAGTACACTGCGCTCGGTTACTTCTTTATGGGGCGTTCGTTAGTTTATAATTATGCTTCGTATTTCGCCTAATTTTGATTTTTGTTTTTGTAATTTTTGACATATTTTAACAATTTATAATTTATAAATAAATGGTGTTGTGTAGAAGTATATATAATAAAAAATATAAATATACTAAAATATATATAAAAGCAGTGACCTCTTGAAAATGAACACGAGTGTGTTCGAAACGTCGAGGAAAACTTTCATCAAACCAATTTGTAGGGCAAAGCCGACCTGTATATTTATAATTTTTATAATTTATAATTTATATTTTTTATATATTTTGTATTTTTAGAATCCCCTGAAAAATTAATAGCCTCTGAAGTGGACCTCGAAGAAACGTCGAAACGTTGGGCATGAAATAATAAAGACAGATTTTTTATCAAAAACTTTTTTTTAACTGTGCCATTTCTTTTACAAAAATCCTTGTATTGAAAAGCAGTTCATTGCCTACAAATATAATTTTCTTAAAAAAGGAAGAAAATACCAATATTGTTTTAGATTTGGTAATTATGATTTTATTGTATTAATTAAAATTCTACAGAATGAGTTACTTACTACGTTAAGGTTAAATCTTTGCATGAAATGCCCATTTCAATAGTAGTCTGCATAAGAGAATCCGTGAATGGCACAGCTTAATAATTGCGCTGGTAACTGAAACTCCAGTGAAACGGTGAGCCGAATATCGTAAATGTAACTTCTCGAAGTAATGTAATTTAGTTTCGCAATGGTTTTAAAGTTTTCACTATAATGGTCGATAAAACTTTATTATTTAAAAAAATACAACGTTATTACATGAGCAGAATCGAATGCGTTCGAAAGAAATATTCTACAATGTTGCACGAATGCACGTGCACTGTGGTAATTGCAATTAATTGCTGCAAAATTCAAATTATATTATATATATGTATATATATTACATATAGACTGTATTTTAAAATTGTTTATACTTACACAAAAAATACCAACCGTGGTTATTATAATATAACCACTATTCTTTGTTTGATTTATGGTATTAACTTTAATATAAATGGAAAATTTTCAATTGTGTAAGATTTTCGGCCTATGGATGTATAACTAAACACGCAAATTTTCATATTTCTAAAAAAATGACTAAACTATGTAATAATGCCAATATTACCTCAAAATTAATGAACGTCTTACCCTGTCCTGATGCTACACATTATCTCGTCTAGTCTCATTTTGTATAGTTTTTAAATATAATTTTGCTTTTTTGTTTTTTTCATGCAAGAAGTTAAGCACAAATTATTTTTTTGATAAATGTATGTCTTTAAGCGTATATTTTTCTAAAAGTCGACGAAGTGCTCATCATGCTGAAGTGCTCCTGTGCTTTAATTCGTGATTTCAGTGTTTATTAACAATAAAATAGAAAGCTGCAATGAATTCTTAAAAGAAATATTTAAAGTATTAAATAAATCAAAGTAAAAAAATTTTTTCTTAACTGTTGCAAGGAACAATAATTCCAGGATGTAAGATTATTGTGTCGTGATTTAACAACCAAAACGTCCCGAATTTTTCGTCGAGATACTTGTCTCGTCTTGTATAAATCAAATGATAAAAAAATATCGAGACAATTTTGCTTTGCCTGGTATTATCTGGTCTCCCGCGATTATTACGACAATACTAATCTGAATTAATTATTATTATAGCGGATCCGAATCAATGTTTTAAATAAAGCATACTTTTTACCGATTATTTCGAGTATTGTTTAAAATGACAAAGAAATCTAATAATTGCAGCAATAAAACGCACTCCTCTTAACGTTTCAACAGCCATTCTCATGAGAACTGTAAATTACTTATTGTACAATCTTTGTGTGAACTTCTGAAAATATGCCCGACCGATTTTACGGAGAATTAACTAGTATATTTACGTGCTTTAATTCGCTGATTACGAAAATGAATCTGAAAATTGCCGCAAATTTGATTTTTATGGTCAAAGCCATGCTCACAATCCACTGGTTTTCGTAATTTACTTTTAAATTACTCAATATTTCGAAAAGTACTTTCAATAAAAGCTTTATAATAAAAAAATATCAAATTATCAAGCGACTAGCCAGTTAACATTACGCTTGTATGCAGCACTAAATGTTTAATCGATTAGTCTAATATGTGGTTTAGCATATAAGTTATTCGGTTCTTGTGTAAATTTTCTTTATTTTACTACGCAAGAAAATTGTTAGCTTAAATGTTAAAACATATATTTCTATCTACATCATTGGAATATTGAATTGTGGACTAAGAGACACATGCGCCTGTATCATATGAAATCAATCAATCAATCAATATATTTCGCATTTTAAAGCAGCGTTACCCTTCGACTTTTTCAGAATAATAATGGTGGTGGTTTTTCATAGTGTTTTCTAATTTTTTCTATTTGTCTCAAAAACTAATTCTTTTTGATAAAAAAGCAGATAACAGAAAACCATACATTGGGGTTGTTTTTTATGGTTGTACGATGAAAAGAAAATTTACGACAATTGACATTGAAATTTTCGCAGCCAGTGCAGCAAAATACGTCATTGCACACAGTTTGCATTCAAATTGGTTGGAGGTCGTTTTCGGAAGTTTATCCCAATCTTTTACAAAATAAATCAAGAATCAAACAACATATTTTTCATAAATTTATATCTTTACAATATGCAAAATAAAATGAAACAATACATTTTTGAAATTCTTCTCATAGAATTTTATACCGACAAAGTGAGAGTGGTTAGTGTACATGTCAAGATATTATAAAAGATTGACACGTTTACTGTATAAACTAAATAATATACATTGAATAGAAGTATAAAACATTTAAAATACAAAGTAAAATGTAGATGTCTTCTTCTTTTGACGATGCAATCTTTCTGTACGTGTACATATATGCTCAACCTTTCAGATGCCTATTTCCCATACCGGTTAGTTGTCCAGAATCTTGATGGTTAATCCATTCAAAATAATATTTCAACAATTTCTGTTATTTAGTAATGACAGATTCAATTTTATATGCACGGAGGATGTTTTTTCATATTGAAAATAGTCGTTGATATTTCCGACTTACGAAGATTCACATTTGATACAATATATTTTATAGGCTAAATTATTATTTAAAAACATATCACTCATACCCTCTAAAATTCACTTTATACTATAGGGTTTTTACATTAGATTTTCTATATTAAATTCGAAGGTTTGGTACTTCTATTCAACGTAATTAATGTAAAGTATCGAGCAGCAATCGACGTGTTTTATTCTTATCTAATATAAATACATTTTCTCGCCTGTTTCCACAGTTGCAAGCCATATATCTTAATACTTCAGTCAACAACTACCAGATGAAAACCATAAACGCGGTCTCTTTGGCGCCCAACGATTTTTTCTTCATTGTCTTGTCTCGGAACATTTCAACTTCCTTTGTCTTTAAATAATTTGTTAAACAATAGTATATAATTCTAGGAGGAGAATTCGTTTAACTTACCCCGTTTTAGATATATTTTCAATTTTAGTTCGGCTGAACAATTCTCTAGGTAAGAGAAATTCTAAAAAAGTTCAAGAAATTGTCGTATTTTGTAGGTAACCTCAAAAATAGTAAAAAATACAGTTTAAGAATACATATCCTCAAATATTTCAAAATCCTGACATTATGAGTGGATTCTGACCTCGGAGTCAAATTTTCCAGATAAAATTTTTTTGAAACTATCTTACATTTTCCCAAAAGTACTCAAGACCTGCTTTTTTATAGACCTCTGTTATTTATAAAAAATTGTACAATAAATAAATTACAGTTATGAAGATGACGGCCATAGTTGTCGAAGTGCTAAGAAGAATGTATGTTATTTAACACTGCATTGATTATGATTCCAATCATCCATAAATTCAAACCAATTTAATACCTTTCTCTTGTCACTAATGCAAATTGAAATAATCGATCAAAATAATGAAATAGATTACAGCATGCTATAGCTTTTTTGTTTCAGCAACTTTCGCTAAAAATTCAGTACATTCCCGTCTGGAACTCTAAGCAACATATTTGTTGCCAAGAAAATTTTTATCTGCCAATTGAAAGACATTCATTTTAATATACATATAGCTTTTATTGGTCCATTTAAAAAAAAAATTCTCAAATCCATCTTAACTTTAACTCGCTAAAAAATTAATCACTGGTTAAATAATCGTTTCGAAACAAAATTCGAAACGTGATTCGATCAATAAAAATGTTTCCACACTTGAAAACGTTTAAGCACAAGTATCGGGAGAGGGTCATTGCCAACACAAAATGCATATTAATACGAATTCTCAAGAGCAAAGTGCTCATCTCCTATCTTCCAAGAATTGCATGCGATCTTCTTTAGTGGCGGATCGATGACTACTAATTTCTCGATGACGGCAAAAAACTGCGAAAGCGTGCACGGCATTACGTATTTCGTCATTGCCGGATTAACAGATGAAATAGGTATTTACACCTTATTTTTGCGATTCTCAATAGAAAAATTTGAAAAAATTCAGAAAAATATTTATTACTTTACGGAATAAAATTAATCTGTACACGATGAGCAAAATGTAAATTATAACAGTGATAAAATATCATTGTCGGCCTTGAAAAAAGAAAATACGATATGTTTTATTTGAAAATAATTCCAGTGGATCATCCTTTTTACGAAAGAATTTATATAAATTTGGAAAATTAAACAGAATAGATTTTAGAGATTTTTCTTTTTAATAGAAAATTTCAACTTACATATTAATTAAGCTAATACTATTTGTTATCTAATCATGATAAATAATACATTTCTCTCCTGAAATGTGTTCTTTACGTTTCTCAAAACTTCATGTTAAGTGAAGAAATTCTAAAAATATCAGCAAACGTTTTTGTAATATTTATGTAGTAAAATCTTGCTTTTATTTGGAAGTAAATGTGTCATACAATAATTCAATTAGACATAGACAATGTAGTACTATATGACAACTACGAACTATTTGTATAACATTTAGAGTATTTTCAAAATTTACTTTTCGACCATTAATAAGTTATCGTTGCAATATCTTTTATTTCATGCATTATTATTTCTTAGCCGTCAAATTTTCGAAATGTTGAATTTCGAAACTTTTTTCTTGTCGTTTTTTTATGCTGGAAAAAGTTTAACAAATTTTTCGGGCCATTGTCAAGTTTTTTATAAATACAGCTGCAAGCCACAACTTTTAAAAGGGCTCGTGTAAAAACTCGCAACGATTTTTTGTTTCAGAGTTACACTTTTTCAACATTTTCGAGATTCTTTGAAAAAAGGTCCGAAGTTACTAAACTAGTTAAATTTTTAACTATAAAAAATTATAAAATTAACCATTTTTGTTCATATTTTAGTATTGTCATGTTAAATATTTTTTGGTGGTTACACAATTCAACTAAACAAAATAGTAAGTTCACTTATTTCCGATGTTGAATGAACTATTTTCTTAAATATTAACTACTTTTGTAAAGATGAAAATTTATGACATAAAATTCATTGATCTGTAAATAACTTTTTCGGTAAATAAATAAAGCCTCGCGAAATAGACCGTCGGGAGGTCAATAATCGTACGTCCAATTTTGTCGAGAAGAAAGATTAACATGGAAATAAGTAGTTTTGAAACATTTTGGTAAGCGGTATTGATATTGTTGAAAATAGTAGCCAACGAATAAAATATTAGTTCAAGTCAAAGAATTGGTATTATCCCGTACAATCTCCCTTTTTTGTTTATCAGTGTTCGGACGAGAGTTAGCAAATATGTTAACAAAAAAAAAGTGAAGTTGACAATTTTCAAGTTCTTTGAAATATTTAAGTTATTTAAAATAATCGTGATTACTATTTTAAGTCGGTAAAATTGAACAGAGCAGTTACCATTTAACTATTGAAATAGTTGATTTAAGAAATTAAAATCATTATTTCAACTATTTATTTTTGGTATATATCACAATAACGAAAAGTTATCCAACCTTTTCAGCTAAATTCACTATTTTATTTCATTTAGTTCAGTCATTTAGTTTTTCCTTGTGCAATTTACTCATGATCTGCTTTTCACAGTGTTGCGTTTTCTGTAAAAATAAGGCAGAATTCTAAAATTTATTTTTAAAAAATACACTATTTGAAACTGTAATTCAAAACTGCCCACACGGAAAATGAATATATGCGTCATATCTGCTAAGTAAATGCGGATATATTTTCTGCGAAAAATGCAATTTTTGCATTTTTTCTTGAAATATGTGGTACATATGTTAGTACTTATATCTGGCATATATATTCAAGGAGTAAAATCGAACATTTTCAAAAAATAACAAGTCTAGAACAAAAAATCTTAACAACGGGCATTTTGAAAATCTGGAACTGTAGTAGTAAACAAAATTTAACAATAATCAGAAAAATGTTTTTAGACTTTTTGTCAGTGTTAAAAATCGGAAAAAATTAAAAATTTCGAAAACTGGAGAGCTAAGAAATTTTAATGTATCAAATAAAAGTGAATTGACCAAATGAAAGCTTCATTCGTGTACTTCAAAAGATATTTTTCAATATCTTGAAAGGATTCGATGATATGACACTTTTCACGCGTGTGTAAAAATTCTGAACGTTTACGAATTTTTGGGCGGTACCTGGTATATGTCATGAATATGAAAACTTTTTATAGTTACTTTTGTTCTAAAGCAACACTGGTCTGTGGTTATACGAAGTAAATAAAATTTTGCGCTGTCCAAGCAGTTCTCTATAAGATCAACGAATTTACGAAATAAATCAAATTAAATATCATTTTCGATTTGTGTATTTTTCGAAAATATTCTGGGATATGCGGTAATTTTCAATGAATTTTTTGGCTCGAATTAAGTATATTAAAAAAAAACAATTTATAATAATTTCATTACGCTCGAACAGGATGAGTTATAAAATACGATGCAATTAATATTTAGCAAAATACTGGTACTACCTATAAACAATCTAATGTTATAATAATATATAAGAAACCAACTCCATTTTTTTGGTAATACTCAATAATCTTGTTTACAAACAAATATGTTTAAGTATTACCTCGTCAATTTTCGAAATTTCAGTTTTGATTATTAAAGATTTGTCTACAAATATTTGGCAACGTTCTCTAGAAAGTGTAGTAATTTGTAAATATAAAATTGGTTTAACATAAAGAAACGGCACTATAGAAAATGTCATCCTGTATTCTGATTCAAAAATACATAATCCACAATTGCTGGACTTTCAAAAAATATATGACTTTAAACAGCATTTTTTACATTTCTTTCCTACTCGATTTTAACATTGATTATATCTAAATATGCTCTAAATATATTCTTCATATCGTTTTGTAAATTCTAAATTTATTCTGCATCTGTTTATGGGCATAGAAACGTAATAAAAAGATAGTTTGATAAGAACCTACGGTTCTGAAAATAAAATATTTTGTTCGGTATTGACGAAAATCCAAAGCATTTATGCCGGAATGGTTTTTGAAAATTAAATAATGATTTACACGTGATTGGTCACTAATTAATATACTTACATATATTAGTATCAAAGGAGTCGGTTGTCGCATAGAATTTTGTACTTATGCTATCATCATTTTATTACATTTTCTAAAAATAAATTACAAATTCATCGCAAATTTCTTTTGCCCAATTTCAAGTACTCAAGAATATATACTCTTTAATCAAGAATAAATACTCTAGTGCAAATTATTTCTTAATTGCGATTTTGAGAAAATAACAAATCTATATATATATATATATAATTCTGTGTATCAATGGCTAATTTATGATTATTACTCACACTATAGACATTTTAAAACACTAAAAATGCATTTTGGCGAACAATCAATGAACAATATAAAATAAATGAGACTTCAAATACTATTACACGGTTTACAAAAAAATTGTTGAAATTGTTTGATATTTGCTCTTCTAGCCCCAAAGAAATTGGGATGTTGAGATATATTCACAGCTTATAGTGGCTAATGGGTTGAGATACTAGTGGGAACTTAATTCTTACAGATTAAAGTAATTTTATGTTCCGTTTACGGGAAATAAAACACGTCGACGTGTAAAAAAAGTAATTAGATACAGTTTTACACAGATTACAACTATGAACTCAAGGTCGACATCTTCTTAAGTACACCCGGAAATAAGTGATTTATTGGATTTTTTTAGAATACAGGTTCAATTTTATAATTTTTCATATATTCTGTATGTAAATTATATTACGACAACATTGTTTTTAAAAGAATTTCCTTAAGGGTTGCGACCACATTTTTCTGCAGTATTGACATTGTAATCTTTTAATATGCTCTTCGATAAAATATGAAATTATTGAACTTTATTATATAATTTATATTTTATAATATTTATTAAATTTCGGCTTCTAATCTATTTATTCTGACGATGCGCCTGATCGTAATAAATCGGTGATTGATACTGCTTTTTAATTTTACGACTATTTTATTTTTCTAATTAGTTTGAAGAAGATATGTGTTATATTAAATCTCTTTTTTAGCAAGTGAAAGTGCAAACAAGATGTTTGTGCTTAAAATTATATAATTGACTGCGATCCATGAAGCAATAACTGAATGTAACACCTGAATAAAAAGATTGTAAACAACACATTATTCGTAGTTTTTTCATTATTTGTTATTCATGATGTAGATGTTTCCCTCTAAAAATATAAATGCATATATTTATTATGTATAAATGTTTGGCCCTTGGTGTAATAGACATTTTACTCAAAATTTATTAAAATTATCTATCGTAATTTCATGATAACCAAAGTAAAATGGTTTTTAGAGTAAAAAAAGTTGATTTATAAAAAAATAGTTCAAATAATTGTACTTTATATTCCACAATATATTCGTTCTTTATTCTTCAATTGTTGAATATATAATTCAAGAATATATATATGAAACGATACTAGAAGTAATATATTTGTGTAATTAATATTCCGTTAATGTCAGTAGGAATTTAGTATTTTAAAAATCTTTTCTAAAACACGGTACCTTTTGTAAGACAATATGTAAACACTGTAATAAAAAGAGGAGACATCCAGAAAATCGTATAAATAAACATAAAAAGAACATAGAACTTGATTCAGAACAGCAAACAGGTCTGACAAAACATCGTATATGGAAACTGGTCATGCTTTCGATTATAATAGTCACAACTTTAGCTAAACAAGTGCATTCCACAAAAAGATTAGAAGTGGAGAGTTTTTATCTATATGAGCATAGGATCAGTAAATATGAAATGTTTTATTATTATAATTAATTATTTTTAGAACATTTTGAAAGATTTTCGTGCTTTTTTTATTCATTTTTAAAAAGTGTCATTTCTTTCGGCGTTTTGAACAATATTGTTCTTTTTGTGTATTTTTCAATTACAGTATGTACTTTACTTTGAAATTTTCATATAAATTTTTCGTTACGTAATTATTATGCATAGCTTAGAAGTCTATTTTAATGTAAATCAGGACATTTGAACGGTGTACATATTTATGTTTTTTTGATTACTCGCATGAAATATGACCGCATATTTTCGCTTATCATCACGCTACTGACAAAGATGTAAAGTGCTTCATGCACTGTAATAAATCTTATTTTTTCATTCTGGAAGCATATATAAACACTGTTGAATATTTTTATTTATTTGTCATTTAAATACATTTTATAATTAAATTGTTAATTACTATGTAACATTTTCTTTTGAAAAATTTTCAACCTTTCTTTGTTTTCGTCATTGACTTTCTTTCATCATCCAAGTTCTGTTTTTTTAATTTTAATATTTGTTACTTTTCAATTCTGATTTATTTGTATTATTGTTAGATGATAGTAGATTTCGATATACACATTCTTTTGGTGACTTACGAGAGTTACACTTACAATTAGTAGAAGATTATTATTTTTCCCTGGTGAAGAAAAAAGTATATATTTGCTGTAATTCCTATTTTTACTGATTTTATACCTCTTTTCTGTGTACAAATTCTGTCATTTATAATTTTGTAAGTTTTATATCAAGTTCTGATTAAAATAGATTCCTTTTAACTTTTGCCACTTAACATTTTTTAAAAATTTATCTCAAACTTTCACATCAAGTGGACTATATGAATATGCTATTTTATATGGCATACGAAAATGAGAATAATGTAAATTTTTCTAATATATATATAATTTTATATATAACAAAATACACTAGCGAAACATAAGTGAGTTTTACAGATGTACACAGATTGGAGTACTCAGATACGTTTTATTATTATTTGGAAAAAGTTGTCGCAGTTGTTGGATTAGAGAGAAATGTCTAGGATTACAATATAGCAAAAAACATTTATTCCTTCCATGATTATTTAAAAAAATCGAGTTCGTTAAACGTCGAATCCAACATATAGCACTAAAAAATGTCCATGTTTTAAGAATTTTGTTTGACTCCATATAAAATAAGAAATTGACATTCTTTAAAGTAGGTTTATATATACTAGTTTGAAGGTAAAAATAATTTTGAGTGAATGTGTTTTTCGAAGAATTCTGCACTTAGGTCCGGATTCATAGTCATAAGCAATTAAACGTATTAGTAAACAATAAAAATCGGTACAGAATTTGGAAAAAAGTTTGTGTTTAATTTGATGCCTTAGGGTCTTAAAAATGATATCCCACAAGATGTGGATGCAAAAAAAAACATTCACAAACAAACTAAACATTTCCGTTTTGTGAGAACGCTTCAGGAAATCGTCACCGATTAAATTGAAATTCTAATAATACATTCGAAGTATATTTTATCCCAAAAAATAAGTCGAATTTGTTTATATTGATCTATAGTTTATGTTTTATACTATTAACGCCGCTTTTTAATGAGAATTTTGAATTTCTGTTAAAAAATATAGAGAAATTGTTATAAACAATCGGCCACTTTATAATATTCCGCCGTTATCGCCTCAACAACTATGAAAACGTTTAGAAAATATTAAAATTGAATCTTTTACTTAAAGTATGGTAATGGAAGAAAAGTTTAAGCCTAGGTCGATTAAAAAAAAACATTGGTATTGGTGTGGTAGTGTGTCTAAAACGGCGAAAAGTTTGGGAATTTTTATCTCGAAAAGTTGTCATCCTTCGTGAAACTTACTAAGAACCTTTTTGTTCAAAATTATCCAAAAAAACGTGAAAAATTTTTTTCCAAAAGAACAAAATTATTAAATTTTTTTAAACAAATTGTTATAACAATTAACCAACCACTTTTGAGCATTCCACCCAAAAAATTCGTGTTCATCGGCCAAAAAATTCACCAAAAAACATTGTGTCAGGTGGGGACATATAAAAGGCAGCAGCAACATAGGTAGCTCCTAGACTAGCCTGCATGATTTGAAATGATTGGAATGGTTGATAATTGAAATGAATTGATTTTGGAGATAATATCTAATAGTACCTAATAGAAAAAACTATTTTAGTAAGTGCCCATCCTACAGCCTCAGGTATGAAACCAGAAACAAGCTGTGGTTTAAGAAAAACAATGTTTTTTTTACATTTTAGACTTTTAATATTTTTAAATTGTACATGGCGGAAAATATTCCTATTATAAAGAGAATGTAATTGCAGCTGGGTTTATGTATGTGAATCTTTCTGTGATTCATTTAACATTGCATTTTTCTGTGACCAGTCGATCTGAAAATCATTATTTCTTATGAGCTTACTGATGCAATGCCTCTCTAACTCTCGGTCAAATATTCTTATAGATTTTACAATTCATTTTAGAACAATACATTTCTTTACTATCGAACCTAGTACATAATCAATTTGTCGACTAGAAGAGAAAAAATATTAAGTACAGAATGTTATTACAGTATATTTATTATACGGTTATGCTGTTAGAAAATAGAATATGCTGTTAGTAAAACCTTTAACAAATTTAGTAGAATTTAAATGAACAATTTAACCGATTTTTCACCTTTCAAGTAGACTACTCAACAATATACAATACCCATGTCTTCTACACTGGTTTTCCATAGTCTAGGTCGAGCGTTCTAAATTTTAGATTTATTTTTTGTACATTTTTGTATTTACAGAAGTAACTCTTTCTTTTTAGAGATGACTTTTTTTAACTCTACGAGACTCCAGAAAAATAATAAAAAATAATGATTGTTGAGGTGCCATAAGAATAACAATTGGAACTGTTTAGAATTCAATTTTAAAAGCATCATGGAATTCCTTATAGTATACGATACGACAACCTTACAACTAAATTAAGAAATGAAATTTCCAAAATCTTAACATCTCAATAATCTGTTTTCAAGTTTAACCCATTAACGTCAAGAAGGACACTTTTTTCAATTAAATTTCAATCAAAAATTTCATATGAAAATCCAACTTCAAATAAATTGAAAGGTACATGTCTTACTTTTTTCGAGGTCGCTCTTTTCAGTGCTGTTGTCAAAATTGAGCTATCTTAATTAGAAAATTAAACATGGCGATTTAAATGTCAAAATAACGCGAAAAATCGAGTGTTCTTTTTTATAAAACATTGTTTTCTCATCGAAAGAATATTTGTCGTCAGAAAATTTCTTCATTAAATGGATCTAATAGTTACAGTGTCAAGATAAATTTTTTAAATATTTAAAAACTAACATGGTGTTAGTTTCTAATTAAAACTTAACAATTGTTTTTCTTGAAAACTATAGACTCGAATGTTCGAACAATAAAAAAATTTAACAATATATTCTGGAAAAATTGGAGAGCATTTATTGACTCATTCTAAAACGCATTTATTCTTAGAAAATTTGTTCTGAAGTCTATAGTTTTCAAGAAAAACAATTGTTATGTTTTAATTAGAAATTTGTCATTGAAGTCGCCATTTTGTGATCACCATGTTAGTTTGTAAATATTTAAAAAATTTATCTTGATACTGCAACTATAGAGTCCACGTTTAATGAAGAAATTTTCTGACGACAAATATTCTTTCGATGAGAAAAAAATGTTTTATAAAAAAGAACACTCGATTTTTCGCGTTATTTTGACATTTAAATCGCCATGTTTAATTTTCTAATTAAGATAGCTCAATTTTGACAACAGCACTGAAAAGAGCGACCTCGAAAATAGTAAGACATGTACCTTTCAATTTATTTCAACTTGGATTTTCATATGAAATTTTTGATTGAAATTTAAGTGAAAAAAGAGTCCTTCTTGATGTTAATGGGTTAAAACTGCATCGTATTTGAAAATGCACCCATTGAACGTTACTGAAAAAAAATGTTAAAATCATGAACCGTAAAAATTATTGTTCCATGAAAATGGCATTGGATAAAATGTATTATAGTTACAAGGAAAGGGTAACCATATATTAATTTGCCTTAGTTGTTCAGGCTTTGCATAACGAAAGACGCGTAATACCCAAACGTAACTTGCCTATTTTTTTATTACGGACATTGACACGCGTAACTTCGCATCATCGAGCAAGGTACCGACTACTATAATAATCAGAAAGTGAAATGCAATTACACTGTCAACGCAAGGAAGCTTACCTAAAGTAGACATTACACGTTTGCGGTGAGACAGGACGGATATCGATTTTTAAGACGACATAATACTTTTAAGAATTAGACATTGTAATATATGGGACATTTTTTCAAAATTTCATATTTTTATAAAGTTATCAAAATTAAGTTTACACCTGTATTATATTATTAATAATCCATCGAAATGCCGTAAAGCTTTATGTTGCTTCTAGTTGAAGTTGTAATTATTAATACATTTTAATTGTATGTCATTCAAAATGAAACCTTAATTAGGTATGTTTGTAAAAGTTGTTTCTTCTGCATATTTTCATTGCATATAAATCCTTTCTGTTATATTTATTTATTCAAAATCAAAATTGCGTGTCAAATCTATGTTTAGTGGTCCCTTTGATTTAGAACCATCCAACGAAATATTGCGTTTATGCTTGTTAATTCTATGTCTTTCAAAATTCATGCTGTTTCAACTAAATCAACTGAACACATCTGAGATGTAATGTGTCCAATTTGTACTTATGATTCGATACCATCGATATTTGTATTAAACGGGGCATAAACAGTTCATAAACGTTGATATTTCCTGGTTTATTTTTAATCCTTTGCGAAAATAATGTAATATACAGAATGCCTGTAGTATTTTTTAAAATATTGAAGTTGAAAAAACTTCAAAAGTAAATAAGTTTTTAATCCGTATTTGAAATAAATATGTTATTTGTTGTTTCTTGGTAAGCGGATAGTTAATAGAATAAAATGTACACTAATTTATGTTTCGTCAATTTATTTAAGACCCTCCTCAAAAATATATTAAAAATGTATTAAAAATGCCTGTAGTATTGTTATAAAAATCGTCTTTAACGCTGACTAAAGATTTAAACATTTCTCATGTTACTTTACTTATACAGACGACACTAGTATGATCTCGTAAAATATATAAACATAATTTTACTAATTTAATGAATCTTTTTTCGTAAATCGAAAAAGATAACAAAGCCAAAGCAAAAAGCTGCTAGACGAATGATAACTACTTAATTTAACACTAAAAACTTTACAATACGTTATTACACGTTATTATTGAAAAATAAATATAGTTAGTTAACTATATTTAGCAAAGTGAGTTGTTATTAACAAATAAAGTAAAAAATATGTTTCTTTTTAAATGTATTTTTAAGGATACTATCCAAGAACTACTTAAATTATTAAAATTTTGGATTCGAGGTTAGATTCGAAATCGTTATAGGGACCCAAAAAACCCAGATTAGCAAATTTAATCCAAATACAGTTATATTTTAAATTTTTTAGTACCATATTGGATCCACCATCTTGTATTTCGAAATACTAAGCTTAGAATTGTAATCAGTGTCGTCATTTCAATGCGTCGGCTTTATTATACATTATATATTTTTTCATTATAAAGATAAAAGAAAAAGAAATGTTACAATTTGTGAAAGACAATTGGTCCATGAAAGGCATTATTTACATTAAGGGTTGTTACTTTGTTCCGGTGAAACTGATTACATTTTAGTTCGTGAATTCGTGTAAAAACTGCTAGTCAATGTTGTTTAGGTTATGTTTAGGTTCTATTCACGTATTATATCGGATTAGAACCTTAGAACCAATGAATTTCAATGAAAATGGCTAAGAAACCGAAATAAAACGTCCCAATAAACGAAAAAGTATACGGAAACGATATTTTGCATTCTGTTTCTTTCTAGTGGCGTATTGATTATTCCAGATTCTTATTCTAATTTATACCATTTTATACGACCTGTAATACCAGAATTGAATTCATTCGATCTTATATACGATACCGTATTTAACGCATTACAAAAATTGATTTGTTGCGGCTTAGAATAGCTTCAAATTCTGTTAATTTAATCGAAGAATTGATTATATCCTTTTCCGTATTTCATAATTTTCGAAGAAATGTTCCGTTTTCTAATTTTGAGTTTAAATCATTCGATAATCCAAAGTAATCGTTTCTTTGAGGTTATGTGCGTTAATTATCGTATATAATATTGTATACACTCGCATTTGTAACTGAAAGAGTGGGAAAGAAACAGATTTATTTCGTATTAAATCGTACACAGATTTTTCGTATACTTTACATTACATTCAAGTCCTTTGATGATTTTCAAAACATAAAATAACCTACAAAAAGGCAAAATACGTACAGTAGTCCTCCCCTTATTTTAACTATTCGGGACAAGGAAGATGGCGGCCCCTTCGCTTATTTTAACATCTCCCCTCTTTTTTACGGCCAGCAGTGAGAGCGAGAGAGCACGATAAAAAAAAGTTAAAATAGGGGAAGGGAAAAAGTTAAAACAAGAGACGTGGTTAAAATACGGGGAGTTAAAATAAGGGGAGGTCTACTGTAGTGATATATGTAAAGGTTTCTGAAATTTGTCCACATATTAAGAATTAACTGATATATTATCAGTAAATCAATAAATGATCGCCAAATGCTAAATAGAAAAATAATATATAAAATATCAAATTTTTGTGCAAATAACTAAAGCCCAATGATAAAGTTAAATATATATGTAAATTACTTAGTTCTTAATAAAAGATAACACACTGTAGCAGTTTATAATTCAATTTATTCCTGAGTATTCAACCATTGTTATATACATAAAGAATATGTAAATTCTTAAGAACGTAGTCAGGTAGTATAATTACTAATAATAATCAGTTATTTATTAGGCGAAAAATAATCTGTACAAATAAACAATACAAAATATATCATATTGTCAAATGAGTGTATACACGTCGTTTAAGATAAATCTATATGCATATACTTACAATTTAAGTCATACTATAAAAATAAGTATTTGACAATGACAACAAACACAACGTTATGATGATTAGTTTCAGAAAATTATGCTAAAATAGATACACAGTATGATAGATTTCCTGGCAATAACATTATCACAGTCATTTTAGTACATAAATGTTCTTAAGTCTACAATTAATAATGACACATTTTTATATAAATTTTCCAGACTGTAGTGCATTAAGAAAAACTAAGATCCACTCAAATAAAATTACTGAATGAGAAGTGATTTGTCAAAAAGTACTTAAAATCTTTTTAAATGCTTTTCCAGTTTTTCTTGAAAAGATTACGTTTATGCATTTTGTTCTAGCTTATTCTATAGGTTTGAGCAAAACAATGTTATATTATTCAGACGTTTTTCTCTGGCATTTAGGAACTTCATTAGTAATAAATTCGATGATATGTAAGTGATTGAATCTGAATTTTCGGAAGACATTGCATTTATCATTCAATTAAAATTCATCCTTGGACAATGGCTTCGTTATTCGTTCTCTAAAAAGTTGAACTTTACCATACGCTCCCTTGCAGCCAGTATGAGAAGCTAATAAGCCTTGTTTAATGTACTCAATGTCTTCATTCGTCAGTTTCACATTTGTGTACTCTGCTGCATCCACGATACATTTAGTTATTGCTTTTTCATCCATCGCTTTAAAACCAATGGTAATTGGAGTTAATGTTGATTCTTGGAACGCCTTTTCAACCATCGAGAAGCTTTGCTCCAAATCAATGCGTCTTTCTAAACTTTTATTGTCAGTCTCTTGAGTATTAATCAAAGTTAAAATCAGAAGGCAGTGCTTGTTATTGGCATGTGCATTTAACATTCGTACAAAACCAACTACTGCTTCAATGCTGTCAGACTTTAAATTCTCAAGAACAATCAAATTGCAGTAACAAAAGTGCAGGGAACTGTAGGCTTGCAGATATTTTGAAAAAACTGGTGGGAAGTATTCCAAAACATACCCTGTTTCTTCCATGTTCGTTTTTAGTATGTTTGCGATGTGAGATTTCCCTACACCTACCCCACCAACAAATGCTATAACGTGGGTACCTGACTTGTGATTTAATGTACGCAATTCCTGTGACAATTTTGCTACAACTTCTGGTTGACCATACACTTTTTCTTGTAATGAATCTAATACTGTATTGAAATCAAATTTGGGGTTGCAAACATGTTTCAACAAATCTTCCCGACTGAAAAACGAACTAACATAAACTGAAGTTATTGAAAGCAGCACAAAAAAGAGCACTTGCCAACAAGCCATTTTGTTGCCTTTATTTCCTTGATTGTGCTGAACTTTAAACCCAACCAATGATCTGAGTTTTTCCTTTAAAATATTCGACTCCTCTATGCGTTGCCTTTTCAATTCATCACATTCTTTTGGAATTTCATGCATATTACGCGACTGTGTATTACATGTTGGCACAACGGGTGAAGGAAGTCGTTCTATATCATACAATACATCTGTAAACGCTTCTTTTTTCTCAGGAAATAATTGGGATTTGTTACTTTCTGGTTTATGAAGATCACTAGTCGAATGATTGTTAAAATTTGCTATGAATTTAGGCGGAGACAAAATACCCTTGGCAACCGCAGATTCAGTACTGAAATAGTTGGTATTTGGTCGTGTTAAAGAAGAAAATATATTTAATTGTTTGGCCTCGGCTGGAGAGTTAGATTCGTATAATGTTGGAATACACTGCAATGTTGATTTCCATAAATTTTTACGTTCTTCATCAGGAGTTTTCACTTCTGCAGAAATTCTCACATCTCTGTATGAATTAAAAATTTATATAAAGCTTTATTTTAGCAGTTTTACTCTAATTCACTATCATAATTTTATATAGATTATGAATAAGGGTTATGAAAAATAACTGTACAGGTTTGATTACAAATTATAACACGTACTGAGTACTTTTTTTATTCACATTATTAAATATGAGCAAATCTATCAAACTATATGATTTAACGATAACAATATTTTTATTGTTTAATTATTTCATTTTTAAATTAAAAGCACACTATTTATTTGTGATATCTGTATATAAATAGTTGTTATGAATCGTTAATGTATTCCAAATGTAATAGTAAAAAAAATGCATTGAAGGTTGATTGAAATTTATTCACTCGTCTGAATTAGCTTTCTTAACTTCTTGAATGAATTTCAATGAAAAAATAAATTTCAATTACTTTTAATGGTTAAAATAGTTTGTAGAAAGTTATTCGCTTCAATGATTTTGAATGGGAAAAAAGTGAAATGGAAAAAGTGTCATCTTTAATGAATTTCAATAGAAAATAGTACAGTTAGAGATTGAATTAATTCCTATGGAAAAATAATTATCTTCGCTTCAAATGAATTAATGTCAATAAATTTGAATTATAAAAGAGTAAAACATGAAACATATCTGAAGTATTTTCTCATTGAAATTCATTCCAGATGATGAAAAAACCTATTCAGAAATTATAAGTTTGCTGGGTTCTGGATCAAAAATGTATTTGCCGGAATCGTTTCTCATTATTGCTGAAAAAATTGTAGTTAAAACAGTACATCAACATTTTTATTGTCAAAAATTCATTTTTCAAACTTAGAAAACAAATCAACTACTGAATCATTTAATAAATTATATTTTTGCTGAATTTTCAATTTTTAAGTTCACAAAGTTTTGTTTATTTTTGTAAATTATTTTAGGAGTAACGAAAGATAAAGAAAATATCATATAATTATGTGGTATTAAAAAAACTTCACATTCAAAGCTATAGTCACGCTAATAGATATACACGTAGTTATTGTTATAATATATTTTATTTTTGACAGCACAGTCTTCGATAAGATCTTTATATATTAATTAAATATGCTCAATCAACAAAATTAAGGATTCAAACATTGATAAAAACACGAAATAAAAAAATTCTTAAGATTTTGCTCTTATTAAAAAATGAAATTCTTTTAACATCTTTTTAATTGTTGACATATATAGTATACCTTTAGTAGTATAGACGACACTTTAATAGTATCAACGAATATAGATGCTCAGTATGATATTGGAGTGCCCTGTTGGATTATGAGCAAACAAAAATTTACAACGATTAAGAGCAGTGGAGTAATTGAGTTTTTTTAGCGCACCAATAAGTTAAATGAGTAAACGACGAGTGTTTAAATTATGTTCTTTTGCGTGTGTACATTGACGAGTACAGAGTAACTCTCAAATAATTAACATTTAGAGTCTCTAAAGAGGTTAAATTTTCTTTGACATTTGAACATTTCTTATCCCCTACTCTTTACCACTGAGACACACGCAAAGAAATTTTAAGTCAACACGACAGAAATTTGGGAAGTATTTGAAATGACGGTTACAATTCGAATTCGTTAAAAAGAAAATTTTTATAAACAGATCCAATTCGAGTGCACCTTTGAGAATATTTATTCATAATTTCTAGATGATATAGTTATTAACAATTGTAATGATCTATAAACGTTGTTGAAACGTTAAAACTTGGTACTTTTTTCATTCTAAAGCTTCCGTATTGAAAACAGTGCAAGATACACTAAAAATGCACTGAACCTTTTTTATAGAGCACAAAATTTCCTAAAAAAAAGTCAGCGAGAGTCCTCGTTTAAAGTTAATAGAACATTCATGAATAATGCTGGGATTTTGTCTTGCAAGTTAATTATGAATATTTTAGAATTTTTGTAAAATATGAGGCATATTCCATCGCTGCTTGTGGCTAAGCTATTAACTTTAGTCTAGGACCCTTGCTGACTTTTTTGTAGGAAATTTTATGCTCTACAAAAAAATTCAGTGCATTTTTAGTGTATCTTGCACTGTTTTCGATACGAAAGCTTTAGAATGAAAAAAGTACCAAATTTTTCCGTTTCAACAACGTTTGTAGATCATTAAAATTAATTATTAATAACTAAATAGTCGGAAAATTATGAATAACTATTCAAAAAGGTGTAATAAAAGTATATCTACTTATAAAAATGTTCTTTTTAACGATTTCGAATGTTAATCGCCATTTGAGATTCGTCAGAAATCGTGCGGTACTTCCCTGAGCAGTGGCATTTGCTTAAAATTTCTTTCAAATATGATAAGACTGTGCATAAAAATATTACTAATATTGATATATTATTAATTGATGTCACTTACAGTTGAATTTTTGTAGATTCAATTTTCAAAACTTGGAATAATCAATGATAAAAATAAAAAAAATTCCGTTTTTTCTTAAGTGAAAAATCTCTTGGTTATGTTTCTTTAAAACTGGAATATGGACAAGATGGTAAAACTTAATTTAATGTTTGACGTTTCGACTGTCGGATGCAGTCCTCTTCAGAATATTTATTCTGCATAAACAAAAAAATAAATACAACATAGATACAAAAAATAATTACAAGTTCAGTAACAAATTCAGTCAATTACACATAGACATAAAATAATACAATAAAATATAATTACAAGAATAGAGACATTAAAAAATAACACTCGTTGGAATAATTTTCGTTAATAAACATTAGACAATTTACCATAAACTGTCTGCTATATTTACACATCATGTGAATTGCTGGGAAGACAACGTTTAAGGAAGTCAGGAATCGACGGTGCCTATTGCGGTTCTACAATATATTTAGTAAGAAGTACATCTGTTTTTTATTACATATTTAATTATAATAAGAATCATTTATTATTTATTTTACATAATTTTGTTTTATTCTTAAAATATTATGTACATGTCAACCAAAGGGATACCCTGCACTCTAAAAGTTTTGGAGTCAATTTTGAGTTCATAGCTGAAGAGAATAGGGTAAACTGGATTGGATATTTGAGTTCTTTGGGGTCAAAATATAATCTAATGGCGTCAATAAATACGGAACAAAGAAAGACGATTGAATACTGTATAGACACGACTAGTTACTATGTTGCTGGCTTTACTGTTTCAACTTGTTATAACATAATCAATTTTGAAGGTTCTAAACCAAATAAAATTGTTCATTAGAGATTTCCACACCTAATGTCAAAATAACAAATTATTTTTATTTATTCGGTTTTAACGGGCAAAAACCTTTACAAAAAGAAAATAAATACATTTGTCTGTCGATTGAATTAAACACAAGTGCAATAAAACTTAAATAGAAAAAAAGTACACAGAAAAATAAATCTAAGGTGAATTTAGAATATAATACCGGCAATTTTTTACATCAGGCGGCATGTCGTCCCTAATGCGACGAAGGCAATCAACGACTAAATAAAAACCATAATTAAATACATTATGAGATTCTAGTAAGACACGAGACTCCTGACATTATAAGACAATGAACGATGATGAAACAGAGATACAGTATCTACACAATTTATTGTAGGTTGTAATAATTAAATAGTCGACGCAAAGACATTAAATTGTACGATCGCATAATAGGCTCAAAGTTACCCAGATAACACATGATATTCTCGGAATATTCGGAGTACATACTCAGTATATCATGCCAGATATACTGAGGATATTCGAAACATATGCTGCAATATTCTGAGAATATACTCAGCATATTCCTATGTCCGCCCTAAAAATGTTTTAAAACAATATCCTGAGAATATCAAAATTAATTTTTTTCTTATTTTTAATTTTATTGTCGTTTTATTTAATTTTATTTTTTTTTTAACTTGTTAAGATGATTTAATTATCTTAAAACAAGCTGTTAGCATGCGGTCACCTATCCAGTCGTTGAAAACCATTTATAACGTAAACTGATATTTGTGTTACACGCATTGCACAATTTTAAAACCGTACTCGCTTTTATACATTTTTTCAGGAGTTTTCGAGATTATCAGCAGAAGGTAGAGCTCGATAAAAACCTACGTGAATTTTGAAAATTTAAAAAATTAAAAATTAATAAATATAATATTCTGAGAATATGCACAGGATATACGTTAGGTATGTTTACTTTTAATTCTTAAGTATGGAAAATTTAGATTTAGTTTGGGAATTGGAAATAAATATAATATTTTTTTTCGATATTTTAAGAATATGTTTAGAATATACAAAATGTTATATGATGTTTACGATATTCTGAGTATATTCTGAGAATATTACGGATATTCAAAGAAGATTTTGATATGAGTTTCGAATATGCAGCGAATATCATGTGTTATCTGGGAACATATGAAATTCGAAATAAATATAATATTCTGTTTTCAGTATTCTGAGAATATGTTTAGAATATACGAAATGCTATATGCTGTTTACGATATTCTGAGTATATTCTGAGAATATTACGGATATTCAAAGAAGATTTTCATATTAGTTTCAAATATGCAGCGAATATCATGTGTTATCTGGGTATGGTCAAAGAAACTTATTGGATTTCTGGATTTACTTGATATATACCTCAATAGTCACTGTTGAACCGATTCAAGAAGATTAAACATAACATTAGTATGAAAAGACCATATCACTGACGCATACGTTAGGACAGGTAAAAATAAGGTTTTATATAGATGTAAATTTGTTTCAGGTTTGCGAACTGGATCTCAATAAACAATAAAATTATTAATTTTTTTTCTACGCAACTGCAAAATATATCTTCAGGCTCTTCGTTTATTAAGTGAATTCCGAGTATACGAAAACCGACAGTAAGAAAGTTGTTGTGTTAAGATAAGAACAAATTTTTTGGAAAGTTTTAACTTCAATACTCTAATAGTCAAAAAGTAATGAACGTTTAAAGTTTGTGGCAGACAATGACAAATATGTCATGTGTTTCGAAACCCTGAATAACTTGAGATAAATAATTTGTTCTTTCTTCATTAGATTAAAAAAACTAATGAATCATTTCTTTTTTAATTTGTTTAAAAATCCTCAGAATTGAATATGTTATAGAGAGTTGAAATAAAAAAAGTTTGCCAGCCGGCAACGGAATAACTACTTTTTATGCAGCATATAACTACAGCGGTAAAGGTATTCAAACGCAACATAAAATCCCCCAAAGCAGCAAATATGACTCTAAGAGAGGAAAAATGAAGCCTATAGTCGAGTGAAATTTAAAGATTATTCTTTCTTGGACTACGCAATTGACTCCAACTATTTTAGAGTGTGAGTAACACTTCCAATTTAATTTATTAATCTTTACGCCGTGAAGACCAAAAACTCAAAAGTGGGATCAAAATGTTTTTGATCAATTTGAAATTTGTGTAAATATGGATATTTATGTTTTCGAAGATGCCGATTTCGAATTTGGAGTCAATTTTCAATCATTCAAAATGGCGGATCCAATATGGCCGACATTTTTAATAAATTGAAGCAGCCATATTGAATTTTCTGTTTAGAGTTTTAAAAATTTGTCCTCAAATTCGGATTCAGGGATTTAACATACTCAATAAATCCTAACTCTGGTGCGTAACTGTTTCTTTATTCTCTATTTATTCATTCTTTACATGTATAACGAAAAATTCTTTAAAATGGTCCGATTTTGAGCGGCCATATTGGATTTTACGTTTAGAATTTTTGAAATTTGACCTCAAATTCCGATTGAGCGATTCAACATACTCAATAAATCCTAACTCTGGTATTTAACTGTTTCTTTATTTTCTATTTATTCATTCTTTTGTAATTACGAGTATAATGAAAAATTCTTTAAAATGGTCCGATTTTCAGCAGCTATATTGGATTTTGCTAAAATTAATCTTTTTTATAATTGATCATTCCGTGTCAGGAGGTAAATAAAAACACTATTTATGTTCGTTAACGTTTTAATTGATGTCATCTTCAAAACTAAAAACAATTGAACATTCCTTTATTAATAATAAATATACACATTGTATTCTAATTAAATGTCAAAAATATACATTTTTGACAAGTCAGAAAGAAATTAATAAAAATCATTATTTTGGATGTTGCGAAACAATGCATCGTTCCGTTTATATCTATTCGTCTACTATGTGGTTTGAAAATTATTGACAAATAATATGTAAGTGTCGAGAACAATCAAACACATGACAATAAGCTTCTTGTTTACTTGAACACCTTCAAGAAAAACTTGCTAAACTTGGAAATCCACGACTTAGTAAAGCAAATACAGGATACAAGAGCACTAAAACATCACCTCTGGTGCAACATCACCAAAAAACTACCATTGAACATTTATAAACCGTTTTTTTATTTTGAGAATCAAACTTTTGAAAAAACTCTTTTACAAAACAATTTCTAACATTCAAAGAAATTTTATTGGCTTAGAACTAAAAGTTTAAATGAACGCAATCACAATAAAACCAAAACAAACCATAAGTGGCTTTTAAATTTGACAAATTCACGAATTCTCGATAAAAACGTCCATTTCACCAAGAAATTCTTATTTCGTTGATATTTTCATTCCAATGGATAAGCAATAAAACCACTCATAATAATTCTTGTTTACTATTTATAATAATAAATGTGAATAGTATTTTTTCAATTATTGGCTTTACAATTATTTAAAATTTGTCGATAGCGTGTTAAGATCAATTTAAGTTACATATAATGTGTATATTTATTATTAATAAAGGAATGTTCAATTGTTTTTAGTTCTGAAGATGACGTCAATTGAACATCGAAACGTTAACGAACATAAATAATGTTCTTATTTACCTCCTGACACGGAATGATCGATTATAAAAAAGATTAATTTTAGTAAAATCCAATATACATTGGTCAGATTTACTTGCCAACTTTATGCCATCTATGGCTAATCGGGCAAGGCTTAGTCATCATCCCACACAGGACGATACAAACAAGTAAACAATCACAAATACTACACATAATCGACACCGTCAACAAGGCGCATCGCAAACATTGTCCTATTTTCATTCAAGACAATATTGACGAAGCGTCGACCACGGAAAAACCATTCACGGTGTCGATAACTTCCGACTGATGTCGGTAGCAGTCCCAAATTCGTACCTTCGCCCAGCAAGGTTTCCTGAATTATCCGCAATGGAAATAATCAGAAAAAGTTGCCGGACGGGGATTCGAACTTACGAATCCAATATGCTTGCTGAAAATCTGACCATTTTAAAAAATTTTTCATTATACACGTAATTACAAAAAAATGAATAAATAGAGAATAAAGAAACAGATATGCACCAGAGTTAGGATTTATTGAGCATGTTGAATCGCTGAATCCGAATTTGAGGTCAAATTTCAAAAATTCTAAACTTAAAATCCAATACGGCTGCTCAAAATCGGACCATTTTAAAGAATTTTTCATTATACACGTAATTACAAAAGAATGAATAAATAGAGAATAAAAAAACAGTTACATACCAGAGTTAGGATTTATTGAGTATGTTGAATCACTGAATCCGAATTTGAGGACAAATTTTTAAAACTTTAAACAGAAAATTTAATATGGCCGCTTCAATTTTAAAAAAAATGTCAGCCATATTGGATCCGCCATTTTGAATGATTGAAAATTGATTCCAAATTCGAAATCAGCGTCTTCGAAAACATAAATATCCATATTTACACAAATTTCAAATTGATCAAATACATTTTGATCCCATTTTTGAGTTTTTGATCTTCACGTCATAAAGATTTTGAAAATTTATCTCAAATTCGGCTTCAGCACTTCAAAATGCGCAATAAATCAAAACGCTGGTATATATCTGTTTGTTTATTTTCAATGAAAGGGTTAAGTGACTGTATGGTTTTTTATGTGAAATATAATGAACAAAAATGGTACTTTTATTTTATTTTTCTATTAAAAATGTTAATAAAACACAAATACCACAAGATAAATTATACAATATTAAATTACACATGGTTCCATAGATTTTCTCATATTTAACTAAATAACTAACATTTTAATATAATAAAACTAGATTTATTTATCTGCAGAAATAATTAATACCTAAATAATAAATCTTAAAATTTAACTTAATAGCAACGTTTGATTTTTGTTATAAAAACATATGCATGCACTTTAAAAATATGTATTCCATCGTTTCAAGGTTCAAATAACAAAGAACCGTTTTAGGTAAAATAAAATATAATAAAAAATTACGTTTACTTTTAAAACTTAAAAGACTGTATTAAAGTTCTAATGTTATTAATGCAAATCGTAAACAATTTGTTAGATACATTTTCAAAAAATTTTACCCTCAGTTGCTATTGCAGGATATTGACCTTCATAATTATTACATCAAGTCGGGGTATTTTCTTTAAAGAGTTTTCAATGATGGCCACTGATGATCCATAAAATGTAAATAAATAAAATATGTAATGACTGCATAATTTCTACCAATTTTCGTATACCAAAATAACAGAAATGCTTTTGGTTTCGATTATTTTATGAGACTGTAATAACATTATCTCACCTTGTGTTTAAATGACTATTAAAAATTTGTTCGCAGCTGTATCTCTTGGTGAGGCCCCCATCCTTATCGTTTTGACAGCGTTGTTCGATGAAAATGCTTCGCTTCGTAGGAAGTCCGGAGAAACTTGCTGCCTTCTCCAATGTGTTATTTGGATCAGGTATGCTTAAAGATGCGAAATGTCTTTCCATAACATCCACAATAAGCTGAAAAGCCTCCTACAATAAAAAAGTAAAAAACTGGGACATAACCTTAATTTGTATGGAATTTGGATTTCTCGCGTCTTACTTCGGTCATTTGACATATGTAAGTTTCGTCATTGAAATCCATATTTGGAAACTTGTAAACATGCAGGTTATCACACAAAAACAATAATAATTCGCGGATACCTTTATTCCTTAGTGAAATATCTGCGTTGAAAAACGAAACAAAAAAGTCAATGCGAGGACTGGTTTTCCTTTTTCGGATCCGATGGCCACTCAGGATATTTTACATAATTAACTAATCCTCTCTTCGTATCACGTTCGGTTGTAATTGAAAAGTACTTTAAAAACAATCAAAAAGAAAATAACCGGTTGTTTTTTGTTCACTTTAGACGTTTAAAAAACTTTACCGATAGTCATTTTAGTTTTCGCGCAATGACTCCGTCGGTAACTTTACGATGGGTTTTTAACGTAGCTTCTTTACCGACTGTGTTTTTTCGTTTCCTTCTTTGCCGACAGTTTACTGTCACCCCATCTGACATTAATAATAATAATAATAAATGTATTTTAGTACAATAAAATAATACAAAAAGCGAGACATAGCTATAGCTGCTTAACAGCCTAACCTGAAAATACTGATTAATCATTAAAAATACAATTAAAGTATACAAGACGCAAGATAAATTTAATTAGATTCTACCAATACATAATGCAATTATGTCACTCAGGATATTTTACATCATTAACTAATCTCTCTTCATATTATGTTGATTCGTTTGTAATTGAAAAGTACTTTAAAAACAATCAAAATAACAACCGGTTGTTTTTTTGTTCACTTTAGACGTTTATAAACTTTACCGATAGTCATTTTAGTTTTCGCGCAATGACTCCGTCGGTAACTTTATTAATTATGATGGGTTTTTAACGTAGCTTCTTTACCGACTGTTTTTTCGTTTCCTTCTTTGCCGACTGTTTACTATCAACCCATCTGACATTAATAATAATAATAATAAATGTCTTTATTGAAATATAATTAATAATTTCTTTTCTCTTAATTAATATGGAATAAATATAAATAGAAATCAGTGTTTATTGGTAACCGATGTAATGTCTTTATTATACAATAAAATAGTACAAAAGGCGAGACACAGCTATAGCTGCTTTACAGCCTGACCTGAAAATACTGATTAATCATTAAAAATACAAATAAAGTATACACGACGCACGATAAATTTAATTAGATTTTACCGATACATAATACAATTACTCATGAGTCGCAATCGATAAAGTCGCAAAAATATAAGAATGGGTTTTTTGCCACTCAGGATATTTTACATAATTAACTAATCTTCTCTTCGTATCATGTTGATTCGTTTGTAATTGAAAAGTACTTTGAAAACAATCAAAAAGAAAATAACAACCGGTTGTTTTTTTGTTCACTTTAGACGTTTATAAACTTTACCGATAGTTATTTTAGTTTTTGCGCAATGACTCCGTCGATAACTTTATGATTGGGTCTTTAACGTAGCTTCTTTACCGACTGTTGTTTTTTGGTTTCTTTCTTTGCCGACAGTTTACTGTCAACCCATCTGAGATTAATAATAATAATAATAAATACAGTAGGACCTCTCTTATTCGAACCTCTCTTATTCTAATTATTCAGCCTCTCTTATTCTAATCGTTCCCCCACAAGTCTTCTCCCACTATCACACGAAAAGTGAACGAAAAATATTGTCCACGAATCACAAGCTCGCAAGCGAAGTAAGTGGGGGTAAGGGGAAAATTAGAATAAGAGAGGTCGGCGCCATTTTGAAAAACTTTACTAATTAGAATAAGAGAGGTCCTAATGTGTTTTTGTACAATAAAATAATACAAAAGGCGAGACAGAGCTGTAGCTGCTTTAGAGCCTGACCTGAAAATACTGATTAATCATTACAAGACACACGATAAATTTAATTAGATTCTAACGATACATAATGCAGTTATGTCACTCAGGATATTTTACATAATTATACCTAATCTCTCTTCATATCAGGTTGATTCGTTTGTAATTGCAAAGTTGTATTTTAAAAACAATCAAAGAGACAAAAACAACCGGTTGTTTTGTTTTCAGGCGTTTATAAACTTTACCGATAGTTTATTTGTAGAACCCCTCTTATTTCAATTGCCCCTCTTATTTGAATTGTCCAACCCCTCTTATTTGAATCGTTTCCCCACAGGCCTTCCCCCACTCCGCTCGAACATTTCGATACAGTTTACAGTGTTTACACGGTTTACACGAGTTTACACCATCAAAGTTGTACAGTGTAAATACCGTTTGACCTAAATTTGCAAACATGTATAGTCGGTAGACTGATATGTAATAAAATTTCAAATTAATTTAAAATTTTGCATCAAACACATGATTTACATCATACAAATTATTCGAGAAGCTGCTAATTTCGTAAAATAAAAGTGCACATTTGAAGGTTAGGATGTTGTCAATTTTTAATGATGTGTATTTCAAGACCTCCACAAAAATTGAAAAGTCTTTCATTTGCAAAATAACTAAATTGCTTAGTACTGAATTTGAAGTGATTTCAAGCTTCCATTAATCATATTTGCAAATTTGGGTTAAATATTGTCTCCTATATTCATTTCGGTCTTAATCACAGTGTATTTGTTTGTGAAACAAAAAATTATTGATACATAATTATATGTAATAAAGTGCATAATGTAAATTTAAAATGTTTATTTCTACACTCGAATGCAGATATAAATGACCATAAATAAATGCGATATATTGCAGTCTTTATTTATCACATAAAGGCACGAGTTGTGATCTCGTTACATTTTTATACAAATTTAAAATTCTCTACACATTTTTCAGATATACTATATATATATATTTTATATAATTCAACTCTAAAATATATACGATGTCTACAAAAATAAAAAGATGTTAGATATTATCATCCACTATTAAAGCGTTAAGTAGAGTAAGGGGGTAAGGGGAAATTTCAAATAAGAGGGGTCGGCGCCATCTTGAAAGCCATCACCAGTTGAAATAAGAGGGGTTCTCGTAATGACTCCGTCGGTAACTATGTAAGATGAAAGAAACGGGCACTAATGAGGTTTCTTTACCGACGGTGTTCATTGAATTTCTTCTTTGCCGATAGTTTACTGTCACCCGTCTGACATACGTACGGTAACCTAGAGACAAGATTTTAAGGATTTTAAGTCGTAAACTAAATGTGAAGCATCGGATAATCTCTGATCGGATAAGGTCGTAAGAATGTTTTTTGTGCCACATTAAGAAATCACCGCCAACATTCGTTCGTTTCCGGTTGCTCCGAAATCTGAATCATCTGACCGAAAGTCGCATATGCACCTTGTATGTGTGCATAGACACACACTGACACCGATGCAGTTATATGCATGTGTGACAGCTTTACTTTTATAGCTATAGCGTAATGTTGCGTTGGTGATCTTATAGCAGAAGTGAAACAGAAGTTCGTGTCCTCTCTCGTCATCCTGCAGATTGGTCATCGATCTAGACATTTCGTCATACAATTTACCATACAGTGTCATTTTGGAATTAATGGCAGCTCGTAACGAGCCGAAATTCGATTTAACGCTGGTTCGTTTACTTTAAAGATGAAATCGACGTGTATCTCAGGCCTTCTCACGATCTTGATCCTGAACCTCGCGACCGCCAGGATTCACAAGCTGGAAATACGGGTGAGTCTTTAAAAATAACAATTTTAACCCTTTCCAAGATGAAATGTCATTGGGCTTTCTATTGAGAATTCAATGTCTCGTCGATATTGTCATATTGGAGTCATTTTTTGAGTAATATGAAATTTTCGATTGGATTTACAGGATGATGTGAGAAAGTACATCGCTTTAAGTACATTCGGATTTTACAAAGGTGGAATTCTCAATGTTAACCTCACTAACTTCAAGGCCACTCCGTTCGACAAAAATGCAGTGGTAAGTATTGGTTTTATACTCGTTTGACATTTACAACAGTTTATAGGTAGTTTCTGCTTTTTTTAATCTAACTGTTGTTTATCATCATTTATCTATTGTCCATCTTTATTAAAATAATATAATAGCTCACTTAAATTAATCAACTAATAAAATATACCATTTTTTATATTGAAATTACCTTAAATGTAATTCGGTTTGCTACAACATTACTAAATGTCAATTTCAACTATATTGGTTTTATAGTTTATAATTCTGTTTTGTAAAAAAATACATAAATTTAAAGCATTTTTTAATATTATCACTTTTATCGTAATATCAGTCAGTCGCTGCTTGCATAAAATTTCCACCAACTAAGCACTAAATGAGAAATGAAGTTTTAAATCTAGATGTCATTTACTCGTTCTGACATAGATATTCTAAGAAGATTTAAGAATATATTTTACAGTGCCAGGAATATCCTAAAATTTATATTTGTCAACTGTAATAGAAATGATACAAATACAAAAAAAATCTGTTACTAATGAGATGAATTAAATTATGTTAAATTCTATTTTTATTTATGTTTTTCTTTAAGAGTGAAAAACTTAAAATTTCATTCGTCGTTAGACTATGAATTCTAAATATGTCTAAAATTACTATTTTTGATTCATTAATCTTAGTACCATTTCTGAAATTAAAGGGAATGTAGCATGTGCAGCTAATGATTATTATTTTTAAGCAAGTGATAGCACAAGCGTTAAGATCTTAATTATTTATCTGTTTTGATAGTTAAAACAATTTTTAAATTTATGTTTTGATTTACGTCTAAGACTTCGAGAACTTCTTCTATTTAAAATAAAAACACACACAAAATTTCATCAATAAATAAAAAAATAATGTCTAGGTTCGATAAAATAATTCGATTTCACAAACAGAAACGACTGTTTAATGTTCTGTCCGATTTAGTTAACAAAATGTTACTGACAAGTTACGCAGAACTTATTTATGATTATGCACTACATTTGTTGTTACAGAGTTGTAAGCGAGATATCGATCTATTTCGCATATAAAAATAGTAAACCTTTTTAGATTAAAAATAAATATTAGTGTAAGTACGATTTAAATATTATGTAGGATAAACAGAACAGTAATTGTCCATCTCACAGCAATACAGTGGCCCTCCTCTTATTTTAACTTTTCGAGTCAAGGGAAATGGCGGATTCTTCCCTTATTTTACCACTTTCCCTTATCCCCACCACTCGCAGTATGAGAGAATAAAAACAGAGAGAGGAGATACAGTGGCTTCCTTCTTCACTTGTATGCGCAATCACAAACAGCAGTCCGCACTCTTTTGAACAGTTTCAAATGGGGAATGGTGGGGGAACTCATGAGGAGAAGAATTTAAAATAAGAGACGAGAAAAAGTTAAAATAAAGGACGCATTTAAAATAAAGAGGAGTTAAGATAAGGGGAGGGCCACTGTAATTATACTTATTTACATATAAATACTATCGGTTCAAGCTTTGATTAATTTCTGGTCTTAGTAAAGAATAATTTCTTGAATATAAATTAAATTTAGCGTAGGAAAAGAGACGGCATAAATAATATGAGGAGTTCTTGGAGGGTAAACAAAATAAAAATAAATATTATCTATTTTTCTATACTAAATTTAATTTATATTTAAGAAATTATTCTTTACTAAGATCAGAAATTAACCAAAACTCTAACCAATAGTATTTATACTGGTTGATACTAATAATTAAAAATGTACTGTTTTACATAATTAAATAATATTATAAATCAGGCTTCACATATTCGACTACTATTGTTTTTTGTACTTTTGGAAAAGATCCTTTTCTTAAGACATAATTAAAAATACTTTTTAATGATTATTACTTAAGTTTTATTATTCTTTTCATACACTGTTGCTGTTAATTTTGCCCAGTTTCTTTATTTTAACTTGCTGACTACATGTTATTCTTGACAATTTTTAAAATACAAATTTTGAATACTTTAATTATTTTTTTGTTATTATAATATATGGATACCAATACATAGATGATCCTTGAGATAAATTTTCCTTTGTTAAATTGTTTCTATAGTTAAATACTGTTTATGTACATTTTAAAGTGAAATTCACTGAATTAAGAGCCATAAGGGGCGAATAACTGTCATGTTCACACTTCAAACAAATTTTTATTTCCCTTTTAAAATATTGTGTTGTATTTATATTCTGAACTTGTAGTTACATGGATAGTGATGAAACTTTTAATTTCAAATCATTATTCCTGAAAATAATAGAAAAACTTTGATTAACAGAATAAAAAAATTTTAATACATTTTAGACACTGATTATAAATTTCAGATAAATGTTCTAACGTTTTACAATATATTACATTCTTCTTTGATGAAAAATTGTTCACCTTAGTATACTCAATATTCGTTAATAATTTTGCAACGAAAGCTATTTATTTGTAAACTTTTAATTACAAATTATTACTCCCGAAAATAAGAGAAAAACTTTGATTAGCAGAATAAATAATTTTAATACATTTTAGACACTGATTATAAATTTCAGATAAATGTTCTATAAATATTTTACAATATGTTACATTTCTGTTTTGATGAAAAACTGTTCACCTTAGTATACTTATTATTCGTTAATAATTTTACAACAAAAACTATTTATTTTGCAGCAATTTTGAAACTTCCATCAATTTATGTTGACAATTTATAGGGGATTTCAAGTTAAAATGTTTTTATTTTGATAATATGAATTTCATGTTTTATATACTTTATTTCTATTCTTAATCAAGCAAACATTACTGTATAATCAAATATATTACGAAATATTGTTGATTGGTGTTTAAAATTGTCACTACACTTATCCATCACTATCAATTCGCAGAATGTTGAAAACAAATAAAACCTTGTGCATGATCGAATAAGAATCCCCAAATTTTTATAAAAATTAAATGTTCAAATACCGTAAATTGGGATAAAGTCGGCCATTCGATAACCTATTTTAAAATATTTAATTATCCTTTTTCTAGAGAGAAAAGTCAAAGATGCGCAATTGTTTTAGTTAGTAGGAATGTCATACTCTCATTTACAGTTTATTTGACTCAAATTCACCGATAATGTTGAATAAAAACGTCGTTTATGTGTGACTGTATATTTAGCCTCTAAAGTAAGTAGTGTGAAAAAATCACTTGTAAATAATTGTACAAATTTTTTTATGTAAAATCAAACTGTGTATCGCATAGCCTATATCTCTAACCTAATTTACGATAAAAAATGACCCCAATAAGATCATTAGATATGGCAAAACATCGGTTTCTCTAACATTTGTAGGGAAAAGTTGGCCATGGGGCAAATTTATAAAACAAAGGCGGATTCTTCTATGTTATTCAAATATTCAACGGAACAATTACAGAATGCAATACGAGAAGTAGAGAAACGTCAGAAATCAACGTTACAAATTTCAAAATTAAAAATGTCTGAATCAACATGGCGCCATATCGGGTCCGACATTTTGAATTTCGAAAATCTGAGAACGGATACATAATCAGCGGCATTGAAAACCCCCAGTACCAATTTTCATGTAAATCGAATCAAATTTCAGATTTTGGCCTGGCCATATTTCATCCGCCATTTTGAATTACGAAAATCCGACGTTATATTCTAATCAGCGACCCCGAAAAACCCCAAGCACAGAGTTTCATCGAAATCGAATTAAGCTTCGGATTTTCGTCTGCCATATTGGATCAGCCATTTTGAATTTTGTGATTCAAATATGTTGAAAACACTGACAGTCCCACGACGGTGTTAGAAAATTGTTTTGTTTTATTACAATAGCTTACTTTTTCGATGTATGACGATAGCCGAATTTTCCCCGCATTTGGGGTAAAAGTCGGCGATGACAAAATAGTATATACAGTTCATTCTAAGAAGTAATTTTCTTTTCTATTACATAGATCTTAAAACAGAGGACTTAAAGATTACATATTAAAAATACCAATAATTATTTTACGTTTTCTCATGAGGATTTAAGCAAAAAACCATGAAAAATAGCCGACTTTACCCCAATTTACGGTATATAATTTTTCCTTTTTTAATGGTACACCTATAGATCTTTGTTTTTGGAGTACTCATCTGTAACATAAACATTTTCTATTTTTTTTTCAATAAAATACTGCTCTTAAATTATATTGATAAGGTTTTGGATCTCACAATTTAAAATTATGAAGTAAAATAATTTCAGACATCTTTAAAAAGTTTGTTTGGATGTATAAAAGAAGGGTTTACAAAAAGTAATTTTAAAACGGATTTTGTTGAACGTTTAATGTTGTTATTTTATATGGGGACACTAATTTAATGCCGGTTACTTTCTGCTTACGTAGCAGCGCAGGTCTCAAAATATCGATATTTTAAATA
Source organism: Trichopria drosophilae (assembly GCA_030407085.1). Lineage (NCBI taxonomy): Eukaryota > Metazoa > Arthropoda > Insecta > Hymenoptera > Diapriidae > Trichopria > Trichopria drosophilae. The sequence continues at coordinate 206,190,698 of CM059583.1, forward strand.
TCGATACAGTATCATGCAACCCCTGTTCAGGAGCTGAGGCGTTCATGTTTACGAACAGGGAGTTTTTCCCTCTTTTTTCTTTTATTCTTTCCCTAAGATTCCTGTATTGAGCAAAATTCGACACGTGCTTACAAAAACAATTTTTATGCTTCGGTATTCTACAGTATATTGTCAGTAACGGCCGCACGCAACTATACTATAATAACATTTGTTTACAAAGTAAAACAAAAATTCTGTATATTTAATGCTCAGTTTTTGTCTGATATATTTTTATCCGATAAATTAGAAAATCACGACTTTGAAAATTGTTTTTATGGAGTTTGTATGGAAAACAGACAGATGTTCCATTTTCTGAGGGTTTTCTGAACATGAGTTCATAAAGATCTCACAATGACATCATGTTCAGAACACCCTGAGAAAGTGGGACATCTGACTTTTTTTTGAACACATTTCGAAATCATTATTAATACTTTGTTATTTTGCTGGCTGGGTAGGTTTTTAAAATATGAATTTTAAACTGTTTTTATTTTTCTGAAGTAGCGTTACATTATCATATTCGGAGTATAAAACGTCCGATTGGACAACAAATACACATTTTTTGCAATCTGTTTAGTATTTTAAATGTTATGGCCCAAAATGAATAGGAAATGTTACTTTTAAGCTTAAATAAAAATTAAGCCACGCGCAAACACAGAAAACTTCAAGTCATGGCCAATTTTTTTATTTTTACGCATAGGCTAAAAATGCTTAAAAATAAAAAAAAGGGTATTCTCTTTTTGTATCTGTTACGTACTAAGTTTAATTACTTCGTTTACAGATAATAATGACATAAATTGTTTCTTAGAAACGTAAGAAGCAAGAATCGTTGAAATGTTCAAAATGAAATTCTAATTCGAAAATAAATAGTAAATCTGAAATCCGAAGTTGAAGTCAGAAATCGTCGGAAATTATATTGTATAAAAATAAATTCTCGAAAGAAAAAATAATTTATAAATATATACAATTCTGTTGTGAATTCATTGAATTAAAAACTATCCCTACTAAAAATTTTTAGCTGAAAATTCACTACGAGATCTTACGTGAGAACTCACATGAGAAATCAGGTGAGAACTCAGTTGCGATCTCTGGAAATTCCGAAATGAAAAATGAATTTTACAAGATTCAAGATCAGATACATGAGAACTAGTGTCAAAAATTCCATGATTGTTAGAATGAGAAATCAGCAGAGATCGATTAAGAATTTCCTCATATATGAACTCATCTACAAATTCAGAAAAGAAAAATATTCAACACGCCCAATCAAGGAGAAGGAAAGCAAAGTAATATTTTTTGTGTTTCTCGAGATTTTTAATTTTCATATTTTTCACAATCTCAATTTAGGTTCAAATTAATAGACTGATTTCAATCCCCGATTACATAACCGATGGCAAATTTTTGTTTTTATTCTAGTTCTCATGTGTCTGATCTCAAATCTTCTAAAATTAATTTTTCATTTCGGAATTTTCGGAGATCTCAGCGGAGATCTCACCTGATTTTTCACGGTCTCGAGTGAGGTCTCATGTGAGTTCTCGCGTGAGATCTCCAGCTGAGAATTTTCAGCATAATAGCTATAAATTGGGTAAATATAACGAAATTAGAGCATATAAAAATAACGAAAAATTGGAATTTTTTGTACTTTTATATTTATCTATAGATTTTCTTTACTAGTAATACACAGTTTTCTTGATAAAAGTACATCCTATGTATATAGACTTAGAAATTAGACAATTAATATATTCCACTTTTCCATCGAGTAAAGTGAATTTTTTATTTTTATTTTGTCTAAAATTTTGTGTTAAACTACTAAACTGATTGAAAAAGCATTTGTTATTAAGACCAAATGAGATATGTCATAGAATGTGAAGCTACTTCAGTACAAAAGTTTTTAATTCATATCTAGAAGAAACCGGATAGTAATGGGACACTTTACGTGTGTAATTTTACTGCTGAAAAATGTGTAGAAATCAGTGATTATTTCATATTTAGATTTGGCGAATATCAATAAGTATGCTTGAGCGTATGAAAAATATTGATTTTTAAAGTTTTTATAATATTTTGAAAAGTGGCGTATACCTGGTTGATTCACATGGCCGACTACTGTCGTTTTTAAACTTTGGAAAGACTTTCTTAATGCTTGAAAAACACTTTTGTGAAATTCTTTTAGTGTATAATTTGTTGACGGTAATTTGATGTCATACAGATACCAGTTAGTCTATAGAATAAGATATTTTATATACGCATATTTTTACTCGCACATTTCTGTTGCGTTGCTGATTACAGATTTGATGATGTTTGCGTGAAAAATGAGTAATTATGTCGGGATTTATACCACACTACGCATTTTGTTTTTTTACATTATAAAATTGTTTCTGTAGACGATTTTTTTAACAGACGGTGAAAGGTTTAACCCATTAACCCTCAGACGGACGAATTTTCAGCATTAGTTTGAACATCGATAATTTGTATATAAATTCCCTTAAAAAAATGAGCTCTACTATTTTTAACGTAAAATTGTATGCTTTTTCAGAATCTTTCAATAAAATTTCGATAAAATGAACCGTAAAAATGTTACACACGTTTTTCTGTTAAAAAACATGTTTTTTTACGTTTTGTTTTTCACAAAAACATAGGATTAAAATGTACCATATCTGAATTCATAATTCAAGATGGCAGTTTTTAAAATGGCGCCTAGAAGCTCAAAATTCTTTTTAAAACTTAACCATTTTCTTCTTAATAACTATAGACTTTAGAGAAAATTTTCTAAGAACAACAATGCTTTGGAATGAGTCAAAGAACACTTTCAAATTTAATCAGCATGCTATAATACACTGCTTCATTTTTCAAAAATTTGAAGAATCGAAATTTTGAAAAAAGTTATTTTAAAAATGTGAGTAGGTTCTTTACATAGTTCTAAAATATTTATATTATAAGAAAATGTTCTCTAATGCCTATAGTTTCCAAGAAAATAAATTATTTGTCATGAAATATAGAAAAGTTTAATAATTTATTTTCATGAAAACTATAGACTTTACAGAAAATTTCCTTAGAACAAAAATATCTCAGAGTTATTTAAAGAAGCTACTCAAATTTTTTCAGATTTTTTAAATGATTTTTTTCAAGATTTCGATTTTTCGAATTTTTGAAAAACAAAGCAGTGTATTATAGCATGCTGATAAAATTTGAGAGAATTCTTTGACTTATTCCAAAGCATTGTCGTTCTTAGATAATTTTCTCTAAAGTCAATAGTTTTTAAGAAAAAAAATGGTTAAGTTTTAAAAAGAATTTTGAGCTTCTAGGTGAAATTTTGAAAACTTGCATGTTAAATTATGAATTCTGATATTGTACATTTTAATCCTGGAGGTCCATGGAGGCGATATTTTCAACTTAGATATGTTTCCCAACGCAATTTCGTGGTGAAAGTGATGCTGCACTGTAAAACAAAATGTAAAAATCAATGTTTTTTTATCCGACAAACGTGCATAACTTTTTTGGGGGTTCACTTTATCGAAATTTTATTGAAAGATTCTGAAAGAGCATACAATTTTAGGTTAGAAACCGTGGAGCTCAAATTTTTCTAAAGGCATTTATGTACAAATTATCGATGTTCAAACTGATACTAAAAATCCGTCCGACTGAGCCTTAATGGGTTAATTTGGAAATAATGTAATAACTGGTTTGGATCTCTTTAGATGTTGAAATTGAAAAAAGAAGAAAACGTGAGATTAATTATTTTCTTATTTTTATACAAAGAGAATGAATACAATAAATATAATATTTGTTGGAAGATCTTCAAGTTTTAAAGAATCCATTGAATTAAAAGATTTACGTGATATATTTGTTTAAAATGCAGTGCCTATTAAACATAATTATATGATGTTGTTTATATTATTTCTTCACAGTTTGGATTTTCTCTGGACCGTACATTGAGTGACGCCATGAATCCATACCTCGACAGTCATCAGGAGAAGTGTTTACTGCAGGGTGCTTCCAATAACATGAAGACAGACGTAGAACAAAAAGATAATTCTGTCATTTACTTCACGTTTGATTTGAATAATAATCAGTAAGGCCATAAATAAATATTTATATACTCACTAAATATGTTCTGTCAACTCAGATATTAAATTGCATAAATATATTTTATTTTCTACGTAGAATGAAAGTAAATTGCAGTAACAATGTCCACGCCGTCCACATCTACAAAGACGCGGACAAGATACCATTAGCAGTAAGAACTAAATGAGGGTACGCCCGAAACGGCTTCAGCGACACGAACCTTTTTCCACGGAGAAAGCGGAATGCTTCTTCCCCGGGTAATTATTTATTTATTCATAAACTTTATCGTTCTTCTATCCTCAAATTTTGTGTCATGAATTCTATAACATTTCATAATTGTATGTAAAACATACATGCATAGTGCAAGTAAAGCACACCAGGAAAGTAACAACTTAAAATATATTAGTAAATAATACAGCGTTGTTAAAATTACACGTAAATTTGATGATTTTTATACTTTGGTAAGGCTGTTAGGAATGTTAAAATATAATATTTCTGCAGTTTCCTACATTCTCGAAAAATGTGAGTATGGCGCTATCTAAGACGACCTCCATCTCTTGCAATTGTACTAACCTGTCCCCGAACAAACCCCTTGAGAGTTTTTGGGATACCTCGATCGAGGTGGAAGGTAGAGGGTAAATAAATAATTTGAAAAAATTCTAATGTTAGAAAGTAACAGAATTTTATAACCTGTAACTGACAGACTAGTTATGCAACAATATCAGCAAATCACGAAACTAATGGAAATATGAATTTAAATTAGCGAGCTAATGTGAAGTTTGGTTTGTCGTTAGCATTCCCTACAATTGTTGCCCGACATTCCTGTTGTAGAAGTTGGATTTTGATTCGATTATAAGAGAATTAACAAATTTGATGAAGCAAACGCAATTAAGCAATAAAGCAATTTTTTATTCACCCTACATTTTTCTGTTACTGTAATTAAAAGTTACAAAATGTTGTTTCAGTAAATTATGAAGCGGTAACCATTAAAAACTTCCATTACATGTTACAATTCATAAAGAAATTTTTAACATTAACATACATAGTCGGTTAAGGTTTTTAGTGTTGTCCGTTTTTCTTTATTATCAATTTTAAAGTCAAAGAACGTTACAATTTTTCAATACATTCAATTTATTCCAATATATCAACATATTAAGTTTTGTTGCTTAGAGTATTAATTTTTTGTTTTAGAAAAGGTAGATTAGGTGTTTGAAATCTACACGATAATTTATAAAATATTTGTAGTAGTTACAAATTCAGGTTCTTATACGCTTTTGAAAAGAATATATTTGTTATGCAACTTAATAATGAGTGCAAAAACACAGTCGTTTTTAAAACTTTATGATTCTTGCACACATAAGCTCAATGGGTTGAAACATTTTACCTGTTAGAAATAAGTCAAGGACAGCAGAAATCGGTCACGATGTACTCTTCTATTACATTGACAGTAACAATAAGTGCAGCACATTTAATTTTGGCTATGATCCAGTGAACAAATCTTCTGTAACAAACGACGAACCGAGAAAATAGTTCGTTTTCGGAGGCTGGCAGAAAGACAAATGCTAGGAATGTTCATTTATTAAGCCACATTATTTCTCTTCCGTGTCATCCTAAGCACTTTATTATTTCGTCGGACAATTTTAACAATGGAGCGGAAGCTTTAGAAATAGAGCCTTCCGTATCCGTAAAGTATTTTGAGAATATCCACTAGATATTATTAGATAGAGGTAGTACGATGCTTCGAGCAAACAGGTGGAATTGTAGATTTTGGCACATCTTTTTAAGAATCAACTCAAAGAAAGACGAGTTTTATGTATAAATACGTTTTCCAGTTGATGCAAATATACTTTGTAGACGTAATATTTATTAAATTCACACACGATTACAATGTGTTATAATAACTACTAATATTAAAGAATTCGATAATGATGACGTTTTTTTTCCATAAATAACAAAATAATTCATAAACTTGTATAAATTTATATTATTTAAGCCCTAACTATCTTATGAAGTTTTTTGAGTACTTAAACTAAACATTAGATGATGAAATAACATATTTGCACAAAAGGCAAATTATAAGTTTCTTCTTGACCGTGATAATTTAATAAATTAATAAATTAATGTAAAAGTTAATCTCGGTAATAACGGTCTAATTAGGTAAATAAAAACAAATTTAGTAAATACAACGGGTTCTCGATTTTCAACCACTAATTATGAGGAAAAGGTGAAAAAAAGCCGTGATTTTGATTTATTATCGCGACTGAACTTTTAATTTCTCTGTCTGTATTTAAATAAAATAAGAACCATTTTAATAAAGAAAATTCAGTTTCCCTCTAGCGATAATAATATAACAAGTGCTTATTGCATAAAAATTTATTTAAGTACAGACAGAGAAATTAAAAGTAGATAAATCAAAATCACGGCTTTTTTTCACCTTTTCCACATATTTAGTGGTTGAAAATCGACAACCCGTTGTATTTACTAAATTTGTTTTTATTTATCTAACTAGACCGTTATTACCGAAATTAACTCTTACATTAATTTATTAATTTATTAGATGATGAATATGAAATATTTCAATTTTTTTAGAATAACAATTCAGCCCAGACTAAATGCTATTACTATTATGTTACTTGGTTGCGGAATAAAAATAAAGTTTATTTTATTATTTTTTATAAAATTGTATTCTAAAACTTAACTAGAGTGTTCGAACATCTGAAGCCGTCAGTAGTTACATTATAGTAACACTTTATTGCATATTAATGAAAATAATTTTGATTAGTTGATTTTCCAAAGTGCTCACTCGTTAGGGAAAGCTGTCGAGATCAATCTGGCGTCGAATCCTAAAGCTAAAAATACCATTCCTCGGCCCGAATTTTATAAATAACATGGGTCTTAGTTATGTGTCGGCAATGTGTAAATTGAATAACTCATAATACATTAAGAAAAAAAAAATATTTCAAAATATTTGTGTTTGGTTTACTGGTCAAGCGATGGAGAATTTAATTGAAGGATTATTAAAAATCTGTCGATTATGTGTTAATATAAAAATGAGAATTATTTAAAAATAATTATTTGTTTTAAAGGGTTTTCTTGAAAAATACAGATTTTAGAGAAAATTTCCTTAAAGCAAAAAGTCTTAGAATTGGTTAAAGAATACTCTTAAATTTTTTCAGACTTTTTAAATGACTTTTTTCAAAATTTCAATAATTTGAATTTTTCAAAAATAAAAAATTTTGACAATATATTCTGAAAAAGTTCAAGGGTATTCTTCGACTTATTGTAGAACGTAATTGTTATTATACAATTTTCTCTGAAGTCCATAGTTTTCAAGGAAAAAAAATGGTTAAATTTTGAAAATGAATTTGTAAATGTAGTGGCCATTTTGAATCTGATATCGAAAACTTCACATATATACCAGTGTATCTTTTAAGTACAACTATCGAGTGCACCCTTGCAATATGTTTTAGCTCACTCTAAGTAAGATTTTGTATCGAAAACTCGATTTTTGTAAAAAAATTTGTCCTAAAAAATCATGTTTTTCTACTATATATGTCAAAATCATAAATAAATGTCAATTTTTTTTAAATTTTCTTACTACCATTCGAAAGAGCAGCCTTGAAAACGGTAGAATCTGATGGTTTTAATTTGTTTAGAAATTTATTTCATATTGAAAATAAGCGTTGAAGTTGCAGTAAAGTTTCTGTGCATTTGGGTATTAATGGGTTAAGCAAGAGTAATAGTCATTCAGGAAATAAATAGTCATCCAGGAGTTTTTACGTTGAAAGGTGAAGTAAATCATTTAGAGTATGAGATTATCTATTGGGTCCTTTTATAAATAAGGTCTCTAGGCACCTATATAGGTCTATGTTAAAAATAAAGTTCTTGTTTCAAACGACAACAATATAAATAAATCGATAGAGTCAACAATAACTCAATTTTACTCTTAGAATCTAAAAATGGGATTATTTTTAAGTTACAAATGATTTCAGACCAATTTTTGAACTTTTTCTTTCCTACAAATTGAGAATGGTAAATTCCTGATACATTTTGCGCCCTCCTGGTTGTCAATGGGTTAAGACAACAAATTTAGAATAATATGTTGATATTTATCGTGTGAACCTGCTAAGTAAGGAAGGTAATAGAGGTCTTCATAACCTAACCAATCATTATAGACCTTTATGATATACTCATTAATTACCCATTTTCAAACTCATTTTATTAACTTGTAACAATATTATATTTATTTTACATTTCTAGTCAATGTGTGATAAATTTGAAATAATTGTACCTCCTGAGCGAGCTTTAGCGAGTTAAGATATGAAACTAGTTCAAAATTAGACTGCGTAATGCAGGAACCTGACCTTTACAAGAAAACTAAGACAAAGTGCATAAAACACGCTATTTTATATATGTATGCCTTACCAGCACGGTGTCGATCTGAATCGATTACAAACTTTGGTTTCATTATTTTGTCAAGATGTTTAGAAATGTACATAATTATCAGCATTATTATGTTTATTTTTTTACTATAATAAAGTATAAAAAACAACGTTCTTCTAGACAGAATCCATACGGAAAGGAAATTGTTGCTAAATCTAGACGAAATTTGCCACTCGCGGGTTTTTACGGTCGGTGATTTCGAATATGCCCTCGGTTTTCAAAATTCAAAAAGACGGACAGAAATGTAAAAAGTTTCTTGATCTTGATAAAACACAATCCGCCATCTGCCTAAATCAGATTTCTAATCAGCAACCCCACAAACTCAAGAGTTACATGGAAAAAATAATGCAGTGAAAAAATAATTCCTTGAATTCGTTCGGATGTTGAGGATTTGAGAAAATTTGGATGAATATTATGATTCAATTAATACTAAATTTCTGAGAACTTGTCAAGAATCATTCCAAAACTCTCCAAGTAATAACTAAAAATTTCAAGAAGAAATAATTTAAAAATGAAAGACAAAATTTAATTTTTAATGAAAAAATACTTACTCCGACGGAGATTCGAACCCGGGTCTGCTGAACGGTAATCATACACTTTAACAGGCTCTACCACTGCCGCGTTAGAATTTTCAACTATAAATAAGGCCGATATTGTGCCGATAGAAAAACCTGTACTACCCGTGAACCAAACATTACCGAAGAGATGGAGGATTTTCTCGCCCTTCGCATAATTCTCCCGAACTTGAACTGGAGTATTTACTTTCAAACGATTTCCGAATCAATTTCTGATATGGCGGATGACTGTTAACAAATGGACAGGCTTAACGGTTGATATTCAGTAATTTGTAACATTGGGAAAGATCTTGTGTTCAAATCCTGACTGGAACATCGAATCTCTAAAAAGTTTTTTCATAAATCAAAATTGTTAAAAAAACATAAATAATTACACAGGCCAACATAATGAAGCCATTCTCCATACCCAGAAACCGGGCTTTACTTTTCCGAAGGTTGTCAATGATCTGAATCCAAATCTGACCGCAGAATTGTTTCATTACGTTTGGATTTTGAGATATCCTAACCTAAAAGTGCAAAACATACTGTTTTTGCTCATATTCAGGAATTTTTTGTGGCAAAACAAAATGCTTGTTAACACATTTTCAAGAACCATATTAATGTTTACTCATTATTAAATTACGCAATTACTCATCAACTAAAAATGCTTTTTGAATGATTTCGTACGATTATTTTTCAATGACTTATCAAAGTTTTTGTCAAGGCACGTTTATGATTTTCATTTTTTTGCACTTTTAGGTTACATCGAAAACCATCGGAAAAATATACTCAGGTTTCTGACGAATGCATTTTAATCTGGTTTTTGTCAAATTTTGGAAAATGGCCAAAAACTGCGTTTTTGAAACACGTGTTTAAAATAGACACTTTCATTTAAGTGCGATTTTACGGACTGATCTCCGAACTTTACAGACTAAAAACAGCCGTTAAAGTGCCTACTTTACGAAAAGTGTATTAAAAAATAGTGTTCGCTCCTCGCCCAACAAATTTTACGGCCTAGGACCGAAAAGTACTATTTTTGCACTTTTAGGATAGGATCTTTCAACATCTTCACGGAATAGAACAATTTTTAGCAAGAAAATCGGTCTAAGTTTTTTAGCTATTTTCATGTATTTACACATTCACTTAACCCGTTAACGCACAGAGGACGCAATTTCGGCATTCAAGTTTGCGCTGTCGCCATACAATGAGTGCGCCGAAAAAATATTCGGGAATCATTGTTTCTTATGTTTTCGAGGATGCTCTTTCTAATGGTGATGGTTACAATGTTCCAAAATGACTTTTAACCACAAAAAATGACTTTTAAACATAAAGTAAATATAGTTAGTAAAGGCCGAAAAATTTTTGTTGAAAAATGATAAATAGAGGCCGAAATGATAAATTTTTATTTTTAAATTTAACAAATTTTTTTCTCGTTAACTATTGACTTTAGAGAAAATCTTCTTAGAACAAATATGACTTAAAAATCGCCAATGAATACCCCCAAATTTTTTCAGAGTGTTTGGAAACAATTTCTGATTTTTCAAAAATTCAGAAAATCGAAAATGTGAAAAACGTCATAAAAAATCTGAACATAATTAAAACCTAACATTTGTGCACTGTAAATGGCTAAAGACGTTTTTCTTTTCATTTTGCACAAAAATATAAAAGTTTAGTTTAGAAACGCTTAATAACTTTTTCCTAGAAAACTATAAGCTGTGCAGAAAATTTCCTTACAATAAAAATTCATTAGAATTGGTTAAAGAATACTCTCAATTATGTTCAGATTTTTTTATGGCGTTTTTCAAATTATCGATTTTACGAATTTTTGAAAAATCAAACATTGCTTCAAAAGTATTCTTTGGCGATTTTTAAGTCATATTTGTTATAAAAAGATTTTCTGTAACGTCTATAGTTAAGGAGAAAAAAATTTGTTAAATTTAAACAAAAAATTTATCATTTTGGCCTCCATTTTTTTTCAACAAAAATTTGTTGGCCTTTACTAACCGTATTTATTTTAAGTTTAGACATCGAGGTCACGTTCTAGATTGAATTTGGACATATAAACAAACGTTAAAGAAACAAAATTTCATTTTTAAACAAAAATATCACTAAAAAAATCAGATTTTTTTTGGTTAATTTTCGATTTTTTTGTGGTTAAAAGTCATTTTGAAATATTGTAACCATTACCATTAGAAAGAGCATCCTAGAAAACATACGAAACAATGTTTCCCGAATATTTTTTCGGCGCACTCATTGTATGGCGGCAGCGCAAACTTGAATGCCGAAACTGCGTTAATGGGTTAAATGCATGAAAATCATAATTGTTCTCTGATAAAAACTTCAATAAATCGATAAAAAGAAATCGTATCAGAATTGCTAAAAAAGCATTTTAAAGCTGACAAATAGTACCTTAATATTGTGCATGCCATATTGCAAAGAATAATTTTGTTCCGACACAAAAACTTAGTGAATATGACCAAATACAATGTTTTTTGCACTTGGTTGGGATATCTCAAAATGTTGTCGTAATAGAACAATTCTGCGACCAGATTTGGATTCAGCGCAATGACCCAGAATTTGAAAATACAAAATGGCAGACAAAAAATGTATTTAAATATTTATACTTTCTGCCTGATACTTGATCCGCTATTTTCAAAATCTGGGACTGTATTCGTAATGAGCAACCTCGAAAACCGCTCTGTACCAAACATCAGTTAATTTGTGTGTAACAGGAGTTCACATCCGAATTAAATTAAAGAATTCAACATTTTTTCTCGAGGGTTCATTGAAATATTATTCACCTACGTTGAATATTACATGATTCTACAAAATTGTTTGTAGTGAAAGAAATCACTATTATGATATGTATTGACGAAAAATCCTAAAACTCAGCGAATTTTAAGTGCACATCAATAAAATTGAAAACAGACTTTTTTAACATTAAAATGTACCAGAAAAAAATGAATACCTGTAGAAATCTTGATGCGCCCACTTTTAACAACAGCTGGATATGGTCGTTACATTTTTGATAAAATTACGATCGTGACATTTCGGTCGAAAAGTGTAATAACTATTGCGCGCAATGTGATATCATATTAATTGCAATGGAGATGTCAACAGCCCAACAATCCTGATACAGCCTGTGAATTTCGCATGTGTGCTTCAAGAAATGGCAACAACGTATTGGGTTTTGGTCGTGACGTTTTTTTAAATTCAAAATTTTCATTGAATATAGTGCTACAACGAAGATATATAATTATTAAACATGTCATTCATATTTTCAGGGTAACTTACTGGTTTTTGTACATATTTGTATTTGAAAATTATAAAAAGTTTACTGAAATTTGATGCGCGCACTTTTTATACTTTTATTTTTTTATTATGGTCGTGACATTAAAAACTAAAAACTGGTTACGAGCTTTCCTGTATTTTTTAAATGTAGTTAAGAAGAAGCACATCATGAAATTGATGAAATAACTATTATTTATGCTTTTCTGAACACAAAACAAAATTTTATTGCTTCATTTTACCGCTGCGATTGAATACTTATTTCTTATACACTATATAATATATGTCGACTCGTAATCTTGTTATACTACTTCTCAAGCTACATAAGAACATTTCCATGAGTGTTTCCTAAAAAATTTATGTATTTAAATAATAAAAATTATGACGTTACAAGAAAATAACAGTTTTTCTGGAAATGTCCATATGTTGAAAAAAAATAACAATTTTCATCTTCATTCAGCTTACGGCATCAGTATTAATTAGTATTACAGGAAAAATAATATTGTTCTTAAGTTTCAAAATGGATTTTGAAACGAAAAAATAGTTCTTCAAGAAACCGCGACAGTAATTTTGATAATAAAGTTAGCACTTAATATTACGTGACCTTAAACAGAGCGAAAACACCTGTTTATTGCACGTTTACTTTAGAATATTTCTAAAACCTGATGTGCTTGGGTTTTTTAGCTCAGATTATGGTTCAGCACTCCCAAAAACTATGAAAGTATTGATATTATGGTTTTAATGGCTAAATGTTGTCAGACTAAGTTACTGATAGTTTGTACTACAATCATAAAAAAATGTTCCTTATAATTATTAATTATGTAAATTAATTATGGAATTATGCATATTAATGTCCAAAACTTTCCCGCCGTTTAATCAATAAAATGGACCGTTGCAGAAATGGTGAAATCAGTCGCTCCAGTCGAGGCAGCACAGGTAATACACTTGCCACAAGACAATGCCTGTAAGAATTTGAAAATACCGATGTACATGGAGGAAAATAATGGAGACAAGTATTACAACACCAGCTTCGCGATGTATATCGCGACTAAAGAGGAGGAAGGCCTTTACAATCTCTACTTCCATAGTTGCCCGAACTATAAGCTCGAACAAGCTGTTCACTTCGATTTCACGGTTAAAATCAATTACATTTCGAAATATTGACACAATTCATTAAGTAGATTTATTCCCTAACATTTTCATCCTTATCACAGATCCAAATCGCTGAAAAGAACAGTGGCAACTTCCTCAGCGCTGGCGAAATGCCTCTTCCAGCTCTATACTTCATGACATCGCTTCTTTTCTTCTTATCCGGGTGTTTCTGGGTGTTTATTTTGAAAAAGAGCAAGTACGTGCCATTTTAAAGGTTTTGTTGTTGTTTATTACAATTTGATAATTTTTGGTAATTTCTTTACAGACACCCTGTCTTTAAAATTCATTACCTGATGGCTGTTCTCGTCTTCTTGAAGTCCGTTTCGTTGTTGTTCCATGGAATTAATTTTCACTTTATACAGACTAAAGGCGAACATGTGGCAGCTTGGGCTATTCTTTATTATATCACTCATTTGCTTAAAGGAGCGGTGCTCTTTATCACTATCGTCCTCGTGGGCACTGGTTGGACATTTATTAAACATATTTTGGCAGACAAGGATAAAAAGTTGTTCATGGTTGTCATTCCACTGCAGGTGATTAAATTGTTTCTTTAAACTAACAAACGGAGTTCTACATACCTGTTTTGCAATTATGTTGTTATTTATTCTTTAATAATCTTGGTGTTTATATTTTTATATTCTTAGGTGCTAGCAAATGTTGCAGAGATAATAATCGAAGAAAGCGAAGAAGGAGATATCGAACATAAAACGTGGCGAGATATCTTTATTCTTGTCGATTTGCTCTGCTGTGGTGCCATAGTATTTCCGGTAGTTTGGAGCATTAGGCATCTTGAAGGAGCAGCACACATGGATGGCAAAGCTGCCATGAATTTGCGAAAGCTTAAACTTTTCAGGCATTTCTACATCATGATATTCTGTTACATTTATTTTACGAGGATGATAGTGTACATATTGAAGGTAATTACAAATCGCTCTTGTTTCATCGTCAATATAAAAAAACGCTAAATTTATTGTAATTATGTTTCTTGCAGCTCGTCGTACCTTTCCAGTATGAATGGCTGGATGAGATGTTCCGACAAATGGCAACTTATGTATTTTTCGTGCTGACAGGGTACAAGTTCCGACCAGCATCGGCAAATCCATATTTTGCAATGTCTCCGGAAGATCTCGCTGAAGATGACGATGAAACTGATGTAGTGTGAGTATCAGATCTATGGTCGTTCATATGGTTAGTGATTGTATACTGTCAACAGTATAATGGTTCACCATTATCAAGAATAGTTACAGTAAACAACATCAACCAGATGGCTCTTTTGTTTTGTTCAAATTTTTCCCTTTTTATTTGCTTTTATATGCTAATGTCACTATCGTAGTCTGTTTTCCAGTGTGTCTGGGCACAGCGGCTTAACCGAGGGCCTGAGCAAAGTAACAAAGGTGATAAGGCCGACGACGTCCGAGGAACCGTCGACCCAGGAGGAAAGGGACAACCTGATCGGTCGAAGGGAATCCTCGTACGAGTACGACTGAACAAAGTTAGTACTTGGCCGAGACCCTTTGGCATGTAAAGCAACGTTTCCCAAAGTGGCTCTGGGTAACAGGGTTTCTTAACGCGATTTTCCGCCGTTGGCGATCGACGGACTTTACGTTCGTAACGCGATCAAGACTCCCGATGCATTCCACAGGCGCGACTCGGACGATACTCCAGATCGATTTTTAGTTCAGAGGTGAAATATTTTTTCAGATACGAATGAGTAGAAGGTGTGATATACTACGTACTTTACGTACGCTCGTTTCGAGCACGTCGACATGTAAAACGCGAAGATATCGCGTGGAGCTTTAAAATACTTAAGCTAAACGATCCTACTTATTGCAACGTAAAAGACTCAGCTATGTCCCTTTAATCTAAATGAAACGGAATTTGTTAGAAGACTTGCGCCTTTGTGTTTTTATGCATTTTTCCGCGATTTTTCTAGTAGGATACTGATAACGTTTGATTAGTTTAAAAAGTTAGTGATGGTTTGCTGCATTTTCTCTTTAACATAAAAAGTATTGAAATTTATAAAATATTTCGCAATTTAGAAGTCTATTATCGCGGTAATAGAGAAATTAAATTTTAGTGCAAGTTCTTCCTTGTATCCAGTCGATGAGCTAACGAGAAGATGTAAAACATATGTACACCATTCCTTTTGCGACGAATTAATAAACTGCGACTTGTGATATAGTCCCCCTAAAACGTTTGTATACATTCGTTCGGCGTATTTCGTTTGAAAATTGTTTTTTCTCGTCGAATACCTTCGACATAGTTTTACGCTGCGGTTATGTAAGTAATTATTAGTAGTAGATGTATTTGTGCAATTAATAAAAGAAAGGCACGGTTTGATAAATGCAATCAGTAAGGTGTGATTTAGTCTTCATTTTAAAAGTACAATAAATATTTTCATTATTGCTGTGATGAGATGTACTGTACAGGATTTGTCATGTAAACGTTTGTACGATTGGTGGTATTGTACTTATGAAATTAAGTCTAAACCAAGAGCGATACTAACGAATAACTAATCTCGAAATAAAATTAGGAGTGAACAAATTTAATGAACGAATTAATTGGTGAATGTAAAATGTGGTGGCTATGTTCGATAGAAATTGACATTTTGTCAACAATTTGAAATGTGTCATGAAACGTAGGTAATAAAAAGTATACACTTATTTATAATTCTTTTATTTGAGTTTTCAGTGTACAGAATAATTTTCTACCGCATCGAAAGTAACCAGAGCCGAAGAATGATGTAGAAGTTTGGGTAAGTATGTTTAATGCACAAAACGAAATAAAATGTGAAGTATGGCGCCATCTTTCTAAGTCGATAATAATAAAAAAAAAAATAAAAATAAACCGAGTAAAAAAAACAATATTAGGACGTTCCGCGTCAACTAAAACAACGCTCCGAACAAAATTCTTCAGAACCGATTTTGATGTATGAGGGCTCAAAATGTCCGTGTTGAAAAGTTCTTTCGAATGGTGTCTGGCATATATGTGACATTCAAAATGGCGTTCAGCTATGGCGGTCTAAAGAGCCAAAATAGAGAATGCGTTTCAAATACGAGCGAACAAAAATGTCGATTTTAGTGAAAATCAATAATACAGGTGTTTTTGGATTCGCTGATTACGAATATGAACTCAGAATTGTGAAATTCAAAATGGCGGAACTAATATGGCGGACACAAAAATTAAAGATCGTCGAATTAGTCTGAAAATGGACATTCGAGGGTTTTTGGTCTCGTTGATAACGAATATAAACTCAGAATTGTGAAATTCAAAATGGCGGATTCAATATGGCGGACGGTTTTTTGAAAATGAAACGAAATCTATTTGAAACGTGTTACTCGGGGGGTTTTTGAGGTTGCTGATTACGAATCTGAAGTCAGATTTTACATCAATTTGTCATAAGAAGAGTTCGATTAATTATGTCCTTTAATCAGCCGATCGTAACTTAAGCTCACAAAAACGTTTTATATATATATATACTTTCCAAACACGTAACCAATCAACGAGTAATACAAAGCAAATTATAAAACAAACAAGAACCGTCAACACGTGGAACTACTTTATCCGTTAAGCTAAAGTCAAATATTTCTGATATAAATTCTTACAAAATAATTCAATTTTTTGTATTCTTTTTTAAGATTTTAGTAAATATTTCCATAAAAATAGCACCTAGACGTAATTTGCATCGCAGATTTCTTCTGGGGTCTTTTTGGGATTTCCTAACGATTATTTTAAGCCGTCAATGAAAATGATCGGCAGGGGGAAACTCAAAATAACTCAATTTAAAAAAATGTTTCAAAGGTTTTTGTAAATATTTCCGTCAAAATAGCATTTAGATCTAGTTTTTTTTTTGCATTAACCCAGGGCTCCCAGTCAGTCTCTTTTTAGGAAATTAGTCTCTTTTTTCGACTTTAGTCCCTTTTATTTCCTTTTTTTGTCAAAAGTCCCTTTTACATCATTTTTTTAACCTTTCAAATTTAAATTGTCCTTCTGCGGCATTTTACGTCTTGTTTTCTGCGTATGAATAAATGTTTGATTAAGAAAAGTAATTCGTTTTTCAAATCCGAAGAAATATGATAATATTACTTACGTTTTAACTTCGGAGAAACTAAAAAATAGTATGAAGCCATTCAAAATTATATCCATATAGTTTTTCATCTATAAATTATTTTATAATATACATATACAGAATGTAGTATGCAACAAAATTTATATGATTATTTTTTTCTCTATTTAATTTAAAAACTTTGTCAAAATGTTTTGAGAAACGATTACTTTTATTATGCAATAATAAAAAATTGTAAATAAACAAAATAATTTTCCATATTTATGATTTTGTATATATAGGTTCCTTGTATACATAGACCCCTTATGAAAAAGTTGCAAAGCATCTTAGGGAAATGGAAAAACTAAGTTATTGAAACTTTAAGGAACTATAACAAACAATCTTTCGAAAAATACGAAAAAAAAATTTTTTTTTTTTACGACGAATTTAATAGTGATATAATAACAATTTTATAAAAATGTTTGATAAAAAGGGTTTCTTTTTTCGTCGAAAAAATAAAATTTTTTAAAATCCATCCGTAATTAGTTAGAAAATATGTTTTATTATTCACCAAATTTGCTTTGAATGTTTAAATTAAAAATGACGAAAAAATTTTAAAAAAAATAACAGGTGGAAAATTAAAAAAAATTGAGAGTTTGCAGCTAAATCTGAAAAAGTGATGTCCAACAATAGCAAATTTAAACGTTTTAGCGTGAAAAAATTTGTTTTTTTTATCCAAATAAAGGCTATTCAAATTTGTTAATCTATTTTAAAAATTAAAAAAAAAACAATTGGAAAACAGAAAAACATATTTTCTAAATAATTACGTATGGATTTTAAAAAATTCTATTTTATTCGAATAAATTTTTTTCTAATTTTTATTTTATTACCATTGAATTCCTCCTCAAAAATCACTAAAGAAATAATTTCTGGGGAATTTTTGAACGTTTGTTTGATATAGCTGATTTTGTGCCCGGACTCTCCCTTTGTGATAACGAAAAAAATTTTATTACAAATTGTAATGTAATAATTGTATCAGGCTTACAATTAAAAAGCTGAAATCAAAACTATTTTTAGTCCTTTTTTAGTCCATTTTTCTACCTCAAGTCCCATTTTTAGTTCCTTTTTTTTAGTTCAAATTCCCTTTTTCCTTTTTTTAAGGGGACGAGGCACTGGGAGTCCTGTTAAGTCTTAAAGCGCCCTGGGGGTACTGGGAGACCCCACAAGTAAATATTACATTTTTTTCCCTTTTAAAGCTGCACTTTTACAGCATTTTTTATCTTGAAGAGTTACATTTCAAGAGACACAAGTTAAATTTTTAGGACAAAATATTAAAAATTTGTTGAGTTACGATTTTTTTTTGTGAAAAACGTCACTTTTGTATTTCATTTTTCATAACGAGCACCAATAATTTTTTTATTAAGAATAACTTATCTACGCTGTAAACTGATACTTGGAGAGTATCCAGTAGTTTTGTTGAGACGAAATAACGAAAACTGTCCGCGCAGGATGATATTATCTTCGGATTGGGGTCTCCCACGACCCCACATGGCGCTTCATGTTATTTTTATATAGGGTGTCGCTTTAAGGGTTAAAACTTAATTTTTTTAATCAGAAAGACAATCCCGATATGTGTAAACTACTTTTATACTTTTTAATTCAAAGGATGTTCAAAAATAACTAAAAATAAGTAGATTCTTGTTTATAACTTTATTATCCGTGATAAAATTACCATAGGACGAGTTGTACTTTATTAGATTATCTGTAAAAAAAAAAATTTTTTTATGGAAATATTTACTAAAATTTTAAAAAAGAATACAAAAAATTGAGTTATTTTGAGTTTCCCCCTGGCGATCATTTTCATTCACTGCTTAAAATAATCGTTAGGCAATCCCAAAAAGACCCCAGAAGAAAGCTGCGATGTAAATTAGGTCTAGATACTATTTTTATGGAAATATTTACTAAAATCTTTAAAAAAAAAATAAAAAAAAATTGAATTATTTTGAGTTTCCCCTTGACGATTATTTTCATTGACGGCTTAAAATATTCATCAGGAAATCCCAAGAAGACCCCAGAAGAAATCTGCGATGTGCACGATACTTTTATTTAAACTTGATCGAAGCTCACCGTGGATATGTTCGGTTAAAATCGTGTTTCTTTATTGTGGTCTTCTCAAATATCTTCTATGTTTTAATTTTCTTTTTTTCACCTGTATACGTATCTTTTGAAATGCGATAATTAATTTTATATACTTAATTATTAGTATCGAATTTGCACGTAAGATCTTTTTCTTTTTTACAATAATAGGCAAATTGTACAAAATTGATATTCTACAAATATCAAACTTCGACAACTAACATTTTACTTTTCCAAAAAATGAATGAAATGGAAACCAGGGGACAAAATATCTTTTGTCCCTATTTTAACATGTTAACTGCTGTCATCTAAATCACGATGAGCTTCGAATGAGTTCAACCCAAAAGTTCTTGCACCTCGCGGTTTTTTGTATGCATATTTTCAGATTTGTCTCGCGGTTATTTTAAATCGTAAATGAAAATAATCTATAGAGGGAAACTCGAAATATCTGGATTTTCCAAATTTTTTTTTTAAGGTTATCGTAAATATTTTCATCAAAATGACGTTTAGATCGAGTTTTTTTTGCATGAACGTTTAGATTTTAACTCTAGAAAGATAATTCCGAAATGTTTGTATTACTTTTATATGTCAAACCTCAAAGTATTTACAAAAATACCCGAAAAAAATATTTTTTGTTGTTGCAATATAATTTTTTTCAAGCATCCTTCGACAAAACAACTCAAGATTAAATTAAAGCATATAAAATTATCTGTAAAACTAACAAAGAAACATTGCTTTATCTCATTTTGTTCAAAAGTTAAAGCTTTTCAAACATACGTTTTAATGAAAATATCTAGTACAATTAGTACTGGTGGGGAAATGGGAGTATACAAGAAGTAAAGAAGATTAATTATTTAGGGTATATAATGAAAAGAAATAATAGAGAGAATGAGCATGTAAGGGAGCGAGTAAGAGAGGCGAGAATTGCAATGGGATGGGTGTGGAGTTACGGGGAAAGAAAGTTTAGAGGGGATATAAAGTGGAGATTAAAATTGTTTGATAGTGTAGTGAAAAGGGTGTTAATGTACAGAGTAGAAATTTGGGGATATAAAGAATGGGATGAGGTAGAAAAACTACAGGAAAAGTACATAAGATGTATCCTAAATTTGGAAAGAGTGACACCGGCTTATATAGTAAGAGAGGAATTAAAAAGGGAGAAAATAAGAAATGAAGCAGGAAATAGAGCAGGATGCTTTGAGGAGAAAATGAGTAATGGAGAGATGGGAGAAATTGGGGAGATATGTACGACAGAAAAGAGGACAGGCGAGAAGGAGAGGGCCAGAATGAGCCAGAGACAGTTTGGAGAGAAGGAAGTATCTGTGGAGATGTGGAAGAAGCGAAGAAGCATTGAAGAGGAAGGGGAGGATAAATGCAAGAAGCTGAGAGTAAGGGATAAAGAAGTAGATGAACAGGAGAGAGTAGAACACGTAAAAAAATCTACGTCATGTGAGGGGTACAGTAGAGTTTTTGGAATACCGATATACTTGAGGGAAAATGAAAGTAGAACCGAGGGAAGGAAGAAGCAGATGATAGCAAGATGGAGGTGTGGAAATGAGACAAGAGGTAACTGGTACTGGATGAAAGAGGAGGAGAGAAAATGTAGGTTGTGTGGAAAGGAAAGAGAATGCATGAGGTACCTTAGGGAGTGTGATAAATTTGATGGAGAGAATGAGAGGGTGGATATATTAAATAAAGATGGAAGAGGGTATAAGTGGATAAAAAAACTGAGAAAAATGAGAGAAGAGAGAGAGAGAGAGAGTGAGCAAGGAAGAATGTGTGTGAATGTATGAGTGAGAGAGAGAGAGAGAGAGAGGAAGAAAGGTAAATAAATATTGTAATATATATATATATATTTATTTAATGTACCCACAAATTTTTGTGCTTACATGGCTCCCTGTAGCCTCTGCACTTCTTACATCGAATTTTTCATACAATTATTACAATTATTATTGTTGTTCTTTCCGCGTTTTTACAATATTTATTTACCTTTCTTCCTCCCTCTCTCTCTCTCTCTCTCACTCATACACTCAATCTCATACATTCACACACATTCTTCCTCGCTCACTCTCTCTCTCTCTCTCTCTCTCTCTCTCTCTCTCTCTCTCTCTCTCTTTCTCTTTATATATAAAAAAACTGAAAAAAATGAGAGAAGAGAGAGAGAGAGAGAGAGAGAGAGAGAGAGAATGAGCGAGGAAGAATGTGTGTGAATGTATGAGATTGAGTGTATGAGTGAGAGAGAGAGGGAGGAAGAAAGGTAAATAAATATTGTAAAAACGCGGAAAGAACAACAATATTAATTGTAAAAGTATGAAAAATATATATAATATATATTCTATAAATGTCGATAGAAAAATCTGAGAAAACGAGTTCGAGAAGACAAATTTCCGCACAATTCTTAAAAAACGAAATCTTTCTATCTATTGTATTCACAAAATTATAAATGTCTGAAGTATACAGGTTTAAGGTACGTTTATTCAACGTTCATCGCATGTTGCACTCCTTAGAAGAATACAATATTCTTGTCGCAGAAATCAAATGGAATTTGTTACTCGGGGATTTTTGGAGTTTGAATTTTTAAAATCTAACATTAGATTCGTAATCAGCAACCCCAAAAACCCCCGAGTATTAAATTTCATTTGATTTGCGTGACAAGAAAATTGCATTCTTCTACGGAGTGCAACATGCGATGAACGTCGAATAAACATACGTAAAACCTGCATTCTTCAAACCTTTATAACTTTGTAAATACAATAGATAGAAAGATTTATTTTTTTAAGAATTGTGCGGAAATTCGGGTTTTGTAGAAAAATATAATCAACAATATGTGAAAGTTGAAACAAATTGTAATAGATATTTTCTTTAAAACGTATGTTCGAAAGGCTCTAACTTTGGAATGAAATGAGATAAAGCAATGTTTCTTTGTTTGTTTTACAGATAATTTTGTATACTTTAATTTATTCTTGAGTTGTTTTGTCGCAGGATGCCTGGGACAAATTATATTTACAAAAAAAATAAAAAACAACACGTTTTTTGCTTATTTTTATAAATATTTTGAGTTTTAACATATAAAAGTAATAAAAACATTTCGGGATTATCTTTCTAAAGTTAAAATCTAAACGTTCATGCAAAAAAAACTCGATCTAAACGTTATTTTGATGAAAATATTTACGATAACCTTAAAAAAAATTTGGAAAGTCAAGATATTTCGAGTTTCCCTGTATCGACGATTTTTTTCTTTTACGGCTTAAAATAATCGTGAGACAAATCTGAAAATATGCCTACAAAAAACCGCGAGGTGCAAGAACTTTTTGGTTGAACTCAATCGAAGCTCACTGTGAAATGCGGACAGATATTTTGACCGCGAATGTACGGAATTGTTTTGTTATTGTTCTTGTTGTTACAAGTGTTTTACAGTCCAGTAAAACAGCTCAATTATTTCGACAAAAATATACTTACCTTTAGATTAAAATAGACTTATTTTAGGGTGCGGTTGAACGTATTAAAAGTCCCCATACGTGGGTGCCGCGTTGGCTAAGGGGGGGGGGGATAACCGATTCAAGAATTCGAATTTTTAAAAAATTTTAGTATTCAAAGTGCCGAACTGTGGTTATATTTTGTGCAAGTCATAGTTAATCGTACCCAGTTTTATAATAATAATAATAATAATAATCGACTTTATTGCTTATATCAAGAATACACTATATACATGGGAGAGTTCACTTACTTACTAAATATATACAGGGTCATCGAAAAGTATCGGACCCCCCTAATATCTTCAGTTAGAATGCACTTAGGAGAAAATGTCCAATAGCAAAGTTGTATGGTTTCAAACGGGGAGTAAGATGATGACCTTGACTTTGACCTTGACCATGTCCTTCAAGGTCATTTCAAGGTCAATCTTATTTTTTTAAATAGAACCCCCTACATTTTATTGCATATTCTTATAGCTTATCTCGAGAGCTTTCCAAAACACTATAATAAAATATTTTTTTATTAAGTACTTTTTGAGTTATAAAGGTTTGAAGTTAACAATTTGTTAAGTGGTGTGCGAGTAATTAGGGGGATCCGATTAATGTATTTTCTTTAAACCAATTAATTGGTCTCATTATTCCGCGCACAAAAGTATTAAGGTTATGATTACTGAAAACTAAATAATATTTTACAAGATATTCTACATTTTGTGTCAAAAAATTGTTAACTTCAAACCTTTATAACTCAAAAAGTACTTAATAAAAAAATATTTTATTATAGTGTTTTGGAAAGCTCTCGAGATAAGCTATAAGAATATGCAATAAAATGTAGGGGCTTCTATTTAAAAAAATAAGATTGACCTTGAAATGACCTTGAAGGACATGGTCAAGGTCAAAGTCAAGGTCATCATCTTACTCCCCGCTTGAAACCATACAACTTTGCTATTGGACATTTTCTCCTAAGTCCGTTCTAATTGAAGATATTAGGGGGGTCCGATACTTTTCGATGACCCTGTATAAGCAAAAGGCGAGACACAGCACCACTAAGCTGTTTTACAGTCTGACCCTGTACGAAAAATAAAAGTACAGAAAAAAAAATATTTACAATGTTAACGGATATAGACAAAGCATACAAAAATCAACGTTCAAAGATACAATAAGCATACAACAATCATCGGTTTCTATAATAATTTAGTAACTTCGGTATAAACTGAATCGGTTTCGAAATATATAATCTTAATTGCAATGGTAGCGCGTTAAAAATTCTCACTATAAAACTGGAAAATGCACCATTGAATTTGGCTGTTGAGGATAACGGTACACAAAGGCTAGAAGAAACTTCACGTCTATGTGCAACCGAGCTTCTTCCCAGCCAGCTCAATCGATGAGCTAGGTATTCGGGGACATTTAAAGACAGAACTTTACACAAAAGAGAGAGTAGGCGAACTTCCATTCTGTCTCTCATTTTTAACCATCCAGATTTTGCGTACGCATGCGATATATGGTCAAATTTTCTAATGCCATACGTATACCTCAAACAAGCATTCTGCACCGCTTGGACTCTTTTCCATTCCTTATTAGTAATGCACGGGCCATAAACCGAAATACAATAAGTTACATGAGGGAGTACAAGTGATTGACAAAGTTTCAGTTTCGCAACGTAAGAAAGTTCTTTACGGAATGGGTAAAGTTGTCGTAAGCGCATATACGCGATAGAAATTTTTTTTGATATATGATAGGAGAAACTCCAGGAAGAATCGATGTATAGCCCGAGATTTCTAGCTTCATTAACAATTGGAATTGCATTTCCTTTTATTGAAATTAGAAAATCATCCAAAGCAATTTTTGCGCGTAAACTACTACTCCCGATAATAAGGACCACTGACTTATTTGGATTAATCGTAAGCGCATTTTCATCCGACCACTTTTCAATACGCGCAATATCATTATTGAAAATGGTAACAGCCTCGAGCGAATTTTCAGGAAGAAAAGGCATAAGAATTTGCGTATCATCGGCATAGGTTTTAATGCTAACGTTATTACAACACTCATAAATATCAGCGGAGAATATAATAAAAAGGAGCGCACTTAACTTAGCTCCTTGAGGTACGCCACATTTTAAGACTTTAAGTGTTGATATAATTTTATCGTTGTTAATATTTCATTCTACAATTTGGGATCTATTATTGAGAAAAGAAGTCAAGAGCTCGCACGCATTTTTCGAAAGACCATAATATGCCAGTTTCGCTAATAACATATCGTGATTCAGTGTATCAAAGGCTCTAGAAAAGTCAAGGAGTCCCGCAATTGTCAGAAGACGATTGTCCCAATTTTTCAACACATTATCAGATATGTCAATGAGTGCCGTCTCACAGCTGTGAAAACGCCTGAATCCCGATTGAAACAGAGGAAGCAGATTATACATATTAAAATAGCCTAACAGCTGTTCATAACAGATTTCCTCAAAAACTTTCGATAAAAGAGGTAGACGGCTGATATTATCATTATCGGTTTTATCATTGTTCGAAGAGTCTTTACAGCTCCGGATTACCTCTTTAAGACTTGAAACGTGCAGGTTTGGATAGTAAGTGGACTCGAGAGACAGATTGATTTAAGAAATAATATTTTTATTGGTGCTTCCTCCTTTTTATCGCCGTGGGCGTACAAATTTGTATATGTAAGGTGTGCCTTTATTTTGGGCTCGAATCACTCCACCTGTAAGGAGAAAGAGGGGTTACATTTGATACGGACGGAACCTGCCTACCCGTGCTTGACAGGGACACTCGGCGCGCTGGCCTGGGTGCCGCTGCAAGTTTATGCAATATGCACTCTCTCACTCGCTCGTGTTAGTTATTATTTACCTGCGGGTCTATGCAAATCGGTCCGTTACATAACCCCCCCCCCCCCCAGGAAGTTAGCTACGGAGAACTAATCTTCCGATTCCGATTTGTTTTTCGAGAGGACGGGTTTCTTTTAACGGAAATTAACACCCAGATGTAGAAAATAATAATCTTTTTCTTTTATTTTAAACAGCGATAAGGGTTTGCACCCAATCCGGCTCCGCCCCCGCGTAGTCGTCGATCCACAAGATATCTTCTGTTAATAGTTCTATCTCATTTACCTCAGAAATCCGCGCCATTTCCTGCCATCGTCGCTCTGCCTCAATCTCCTGCCGGATTTCATTATCGAGCACTTCGTACTCTGGCTCCCAACTCTTATCCATTTCGGATCTTATGTTGCGGTCCATGCCCTCGTATAATAAGTCCCACCGTAAATCTTCGAGATCGGGGTCTCTTTCCTCTTCCTTTTGCCGCTTTTCTAATTCTTCTAGCTCCTTTCTCCTCAGAGCAATTTGTCGGGTCACCTCCTCGAACGCCCGACCTAGATCGGCATATTTCGCCTAGTCTTTTGGCAGTATCCCGGGCGGAAATTGGCACGCTTGGTCCATGGTCTTCCGTTTCTTCGTTTGGAATCCCTTGCCGATCCCGCGGTTTTTTCTCTTTCCTTCCCGGAAGCGAGCTCCATTTCCAAGCAGTGTGGGGTTGTGATGTCGGTCCCACATAACTCGGCACACCCGACACTCACACTTCACCTCGTGACGCGCCGTCTGGGTGGCCACGTGTCGCCCGTTATGAAAAACACTAGTATTTGTTCCGATTTCTGGCATGGTTTCGAAATTACTTGTTGATTTTGGGGTCAATGCCGTCTATTTAAAGGCTCGCTTGTGTTTACCCCGATCTTGTTTATTTAGAATTTCGCTTCGATTCCTGGAACTTCCCCTTGTCCCCTGATCTATCTCTGGTTTGTTATTGCCCATTACGGGATATGTACGCTTTCAGAAGTTGCACGTGGAATATGCCTCGTTCTATTCCGCTATTATTTTCGAGAATATACGTGGTTTCATTTATCACCTTTTTTATCTTAAAGGGTCCTTCGTAGAGTGCGAAGAATTTCCCTATCTTTCTATCCATAGCATTCGAGACATTCAAAGCTTTAAGCAGCACAGTATCTCCGACCTTAAAAAAGGTATATCTCCCTTTGTTATTGTTTTTCTCTGTATCTCTCTTCCTCGCATGTCGTATAATGTTTTCCTTGGCAAGCCGGAGTTTATATTCGTAACTAGGTTCCTTTTTCTCGCGAGACTTTGGAATCCATTTTTCCCAGATTCTCGTGGGTTTTTTATCGAGATGTAATTCTACTGGTGTGAATTCTGTTGCCTCGTGATATGTCTCATTTATACATCGTTGAATGACGTCGACCCAAGCCACCCATCCGGAATGTTTATCACCCACGAATGTTCTGAAAAATCGACCCAACTCTCGGTTTACCCGTTCTACGATGTTCCCTTGTGGATGCCGAATGGATGAAAAAATCCCTTGAATTTTTTCTTCTTTTAGTTTTTTCAGCCATTTCTCCGAGGTGAATTGCGTTCCGTGATCGAACTGAATTCTCTCTGGCGTCCCATATTTCGAGATGTAATCTCCGAAGATTTTCTTGTTGACTGTAGCGGTGTTCGCCTTTTTTATCGGGTACATTACCACGAATTTACTGAACGCATCTATCGTGACTAAAATGTGATTTGCTACCCCTCTGGATGTTGGGAGTGGTCCATAGAAGTCGATGGAGAGTAGATCACCTGGTTTTTCCGGTATTATCGATTTGATTGGACCCTGGGGATATCGATTCGGAACTTTGTTCCGTTGGCACGAGTCGCATGTCCTTACAATGTCCCGAATTATTGAGCGGAACTTGTTAAAAGTGAAGGCTTCTTCCATTAATTTGGACAGTTTTCTTGTTCCTATGTGACCGTATCCGGCGTGAAGACTCTCACCCAACCTCCTGCCTACAATCTGTGGTAAGAGTGTTTTCCAGTTTCCGTTTCTCCCCTTGGTTAGGAGGATGTCATTTTCTACCCTAAAACATTCGCGGTGAGCCGGATTGTCTATCAGCTTCCGTTTTTTTCTTATATGTGGGTCTTCCTTTTGCATCCTTCCCAGATTCTTCAGCTGGGAGACCGTTTCTTTATCGAGTTGTGGCAAATGTACTTTCGCTATCATGATTTCGTCAGTGCTCTCTCGCGAGCCGCCGTCGCCGTTTCGGCTCAAATAGTCGGCAACCCTATTCTGCGATCCTTTAATAAATTGAGGCTCAATATCGTAGTCCTGGATGCTGAGCGCCCATCTGGTTATCCTCGAGTTGAGGAACTGACAGCTTTTTAGAAAAATCAACGCCTTGTGATCGGTTTTTAAGATGATCTTTTCCCCTAGCACGAAAGTTCGCAGCTTCTTGAGAGACGCCACTATTGCCAACAGTTCTTTTTCGGTAGTATGATACATTAATTCCGCTCCTTTCAACGTCCTGCTGTAGTAAGTTACTATTTCTTCTTCTCCCAGTTCGTTTAATTGAGACAATACTGCCCCGACCGCATATGCACTGGCGTCGGTAGTGAGTATGTAGGGTTGCCCGGGCGCAGGGTGCTTCAAGAACATGGTGTCCGCGAAGGATTGTTTAATTTCTTCGAAAGCCCGTTGATGTTCTTTCGTCCAATCCCACTTTTGTCTTTTCTTTAATAATTCTAGTAATGGCACCATGCGGTCGGCATGTTTACGCACGAACTTACTGTAATAGTTTATAAATCCTAAGAATCCCCTCAGCTGCTTCTGGTTCTTAGGAGGAGTAAATTCTCGGATTTTCTCGAGTTTTTCCTGTTGAGGCTGTATTCTTCCCGGGGTCAGAATGTGCCCGAGAAAAGAAATCTGTTGTCTACATAGTTGTAATTTGTTAAAGTTTATGGTAATTCCATTGTCCTGGAGTCTTGTCAGAGTTTTCTCCAGGTGTTCTAAATGTGATTCAAAATTGGGCGATATGCATAAAATATCACCCACAAAATTAATAATGAAATCGCCTATTCCCCAAAATATTCGGTTTAGAGCTCGTATTAAACTTGAGCTACTTGTTTTTAGTCCAAATGGCGTGCCGGTATGTTCGTATACGTTACCCTCGTGCAAAAATGCCGTATATTTTTGGGATTCCTTAGCCAATGGAACTTGCTAGAAACTGTTAGTCATGTCGAGGCTAGTCATGTACTCGGCTCCCAGACATTTTTGGAATATCTCGTCGGGATTCGGCGGGGTCTCGTGGTCACTTATCATTCGTTCGTTCAGTGCCCTTGCGTCTAAACATAACCTCACTGATCCATCCTTTTTTATTACCGTGAGCATCGGGTTAATATAGGGGCTCGTGGAGCATTGTATGACTCCCAGCTCCAGCATTCTTCGTATTTCTGCCTTCACTTTAGACTTATAGGCAAACGGAATGGGATATGTCTTTACGAAAAACGGTGTTGCTGATTTCAAGTTGATTTCATGTTCGTATATCTTGGTTCTGCCTGGTCGGTCAGTGAACGTGTCCTTGAACTTAACCAGTAGCTTAGACAGCTCGTTTTTTTCATGTTCTTTTAAGATTTCACGTTTGTCTACTTTTTCACGAATATCCTCCTCACTGGGTTGCGAGATTTTTTTTTTCTCCGGATTCGATATTGGTTTCCCTATCTCGATCTCCGGCTGTTCAACCTGCTGTACAGTTACAACCCTTTCGCTTTGGTCTACTTTCCTTCTTGAGTTAAAGGTTAGGATGTCCTTTTTCGAGTCATCCCCCGATATGTGGATTTGAGCATTTTCGAGATCTATTCGGGTTTTCCACTGTGTCTGCACGTTGATTCCGATTATACAATCTCGAATTAGGTGGGGTACGACCGCGAATGCAATCTCGCTTTCGATTTTTCCCACGATTGTTTTTAATAGCACCTGCATCTTTAGGGTCGTTGACTTAGTGCCTGTCGCGCCTATAACGCGTTTCCCCGTGATAGGTAACGTTGGACACTTTTTCAACGTTGCCGCATTCGCCCTGTAAAACGCTTCAGAGATACATGTGATCTCGCTGCCTGTGTCCCATAAAGCTTTCGTTTGGATTCCTTCGATTATGATCGGGATTTCCGGGCAAGTGATGTGCTCTTTCTTTGTGGGGATACTTTCTTCGTTCGTCAAGAATGTCCTGGGATCTTCGAATATAGATTCGATTCCAATCTGTCGGTCCTTGTCCCGGTTTTTCCAGTCCTCCACCTCGAGTTTACTACTTTCCCGGTCTTCCGAGCTTTTTAGTTCGTCCGATGTAAAAAGCTCCTCTTCCTCTTGGTTCCCTTCATTTACCCCCATGGTATTGACATTGTACCTCCGCGGCATCGCTCTTTGCGGCCCCGCCGGTTGATGCCGCCATCCTGGGAGTTGTCTTTCTCCCCTCCCTGGATCACCTTCGTATTTCCGGTGACTACTTGGGTTTTCGTATGGCATTGTTTTTCGCCATCCCTCTCTTTTCTTTTCCATTGGGATTCTTCTTCGATCCTGGTGGATCATTCCCATTCTATCTCCCTTATTTTCGTGCATCCCTCGACTCGCATTTGGGGGCCCCATTTCGTCGTATGTTTGTAGGATATCCAATAAATCGTCGTATTGGCGAATATCCCGGTTAATGATCGCATTTCTTATTTCTAGTTCGAAATGTCGAGCTATCATGGTGATTAATTCCTTGTTTGATAGTGACATATTCGCATCTTTAATTTGGTTACATAAATCAATGGCGTATTCTACGCGGCTTGTATTTCGCTGAGGTTGATAATATCCGAACTCAATATGTCGTTTGAGTTGGTACTGTGATTCTGCATTCCAGTATCTTTTCCTGAATTTAAGTTCAAATTCGTCTAGATTAAGTACATCTTGCTCGACGAAATACCACCAATCCAAGACAGGACCCTTCAAAATTTGGTACATGATTGTCTTGAATTGAGGCGGATTTATTTTTAGTCCTTCGCAATAGTTACGAAGCGCTTGTAGAAATTTTAACGGTTTTTCCGTTTTTCCTCCGGAAAATGAGGGAGGATTTATTCTTGGTTTTGGGGTATTATCATTTTCGCCCTCGTATAGGTACGGACGACTAAAGCGCCCCTCTCTTGTCTCCCGCGCTTCTTGTATAAGTGAATGGAGATGTTTAATCTGATGCTCTAATCTGAGAATTTCGTTGCTTTGTTTTTTTACAATCTCAGCTAATTTAGAACCTTCCAAAAGTTCTGGAATGTCCTCTGGACGCACTACTACCTCCTTTTCTATCTCCTCAATGCGACTTTTTAGGTCATTTACTTCCTCTCTGTTGCTGCTCATTTGATCGAGCAATATTTGAGCATTTATATCCTTGTGCTCTAATTGAGTTATCCTTCGCTCGCAGTCTTGTCCCTTTTTGCGCATTTCCCGGAACAGCCCGGTTGCTTCGGACTGCCAATCGAGTATCGCAAAAAGCTCTCCATTCCCTTCGGGTTCTCCTTCTTTTTCTCGAAGAATTTCGTGAGAAATGCTTCGGCGCATTTCTTTTCGTGGTCTGCCCCTCGGCATTTTCTTTATCAGAAAATTCTCTTCTTTTGTAAATAATAAAAAAAAAGGATGTGCCGGAAATAAAAAACAATTCAGGCTATTTTCAATCTCTCATTTATTTCATTCGGTTTTTTGCCGGTGGTTGAGAAAGATTCATCAAGAATTCTTCAATATTAATTCCTGTCTGCCTGACCGTGTAGAGGCCACCGAACACTCTTTGGCCGGCTTTCTCCTTGGATTTCCACTCTTCCATGAGTGGCTTTATTATTATTATTATTATTATTTTCTTTGTTCTCTGCTCAATCGCTCTCGAGTCTGTCACGGTCGCCTGTTGAAACGTGCAGGTTTGGATAGTAAGTGGACTCGAGAGACAGATTGATTTAAGAAATAATATTTTTATTGGTGCTTCCTCCTTTTTATCGCCGTGGGCGTACAAATTTGTATATGTAAGGTGTGCCTTTATTTTGGGCTCGAATCACTCCACCTGTAAGGAGAAAGAGGGGTTACATTTGATACGGAGGGAACCTGCCTACCCGTGCTTGACAGGGACACTCGGCGCGCTGGCCTGGGTGCCGCTGCAAGTTTATGCTATATGCACTTATACTCAACCCGCCCACGGATACTTACGTAGCCGGGGAATCGGAGCGCGGGCTCAAGTCGATCGACAGACCGTATAGACTGTCTGGCGACGACTGTCCCCTACCTCGGGAATTTCCCCCAAATTTATAGGCCGGAGAATCATACATGCACGCGACACTCACTTTCTCTCCCACTCGCACACCCCTCTCGGTCTCTCTCACTCGCTCGTGTTATTATTTACCTGCGGGTCTATGTAAATCGGTCCGTTACAGACTTTTAATTGTGGTCGTTTTTAATTTATACTTCGTTTTATTTTTGAAACTGACTGTAGCTAAACAGCACACATACTTGTACCAAGTACGCACATGCGCGTGATTTGTTTACCATTATAGCGTTATCGAACTATATACCATCAAGTACGTCAATTTACATTGGAAACTTTCACGTGTTAATTGCACGAGTGTGTCAGTTGAATGCATTGAGAATTTCGTGCTACTATTTTATATTGCACTGAACTGTCACAAATATGCCTATTACGAGAACTCCAACGAAATCACATGCCGAATCCGCGACAGCACCGATAGAGGTATATAACGATGCGAGTATGGAAGGGAATATTGAAGTGACAGCTAAAAAATGCATAATTTGCGAAGAAGTAATTAGCGATCTTAATGTGGAGATATGCCAAACATGCGGCAACACCGCGCACGTGGCTTGCATTTCTGACAGCCTGCGTCAGGACGATGGACAATTCTTTTGCAGTGTTCATATTGATGCATTGGAGTCCGATTCGAAATCGAAAAAGCGACCACGGGGAAGGCCCCAGACCACTTTACCCCCTAAGCGCATCCGCTCTAAACAAATCGGCAACGATACGGCATACAATCGAAACTTGATACGCTCGATGCCATACAAAACGACTTAGCTCTTTTTAAGACCGCCACCGAAACAACTAGCACTGCCCTTCTAAATAAAACGGATGAACTACACGCTACAATGAAAGAGCAGAACGCCAAAATTTGTTACTTAGAAAGTGAAATGTCCGTGCTTCGAGAGGAAAATCGATTATTGAGATCAGCTGATAATTTAAAAGAACGGCGTCTTCTCGAACTCGAATTAGAGAACCATAATCGTGACCTCGTCATCACAGGTATTCCATGGTCGGCCACCGATAACCTTTCAAAATTGGTTTTGGATATTTGTGCTGCTGTTGAGTCACCGATAAGGCTTGAAGATATTGAGCGCGTCAACTGGATGTCAGCCGGTCAGTCTTCAAATGCAGGTATAGGTGTCGCCCCACAGGGTGGAACTTCCAGCAATATCTCTGCTGCAAATTCGATGACTTCGCGAAACATTTTCGAACGATTTGCGCGACATGAGACCCGAGGCGTTTTAATTCGCGCACGGCGAGTAAAAGGTTCGTTGAAATCCAATCAAATTCGAACCAACTGGCATACTAATGAAGTTTTCTTCAATGAATATTTACCGCCGACCCTCTTCAAGCTGCTTGGGAGAGCTAAACAATACGCCAAAGAACACGGACTAAAGGTACAACGTCGAGGTACAAAGATTTACATAAAATCCCTTAATGGAAATACAATTAAGGATATCTGCTCCGAAGAGGATATGGCAAATCTTCCATCTCTCAACTGACTATCCAATCACGTGGGACGTATAATTCACAGTCCTGTTCTCGAGACACAGAAAACCACTTGTTTAAATTGCACCTATCAAAATGCTCGCGGTCTTCGAACTAAATTGAACGAACTGCAGCTGTCAATCAACACACGGCATACCTCACCAGACATCGTTGTGTTATTACCGAAACATGGTTAAATGACTCAATTGTCGACTCCGAACTTGGCCTTGGTGCTTATAACATCTTCCGATGCGACCGAGCCTATGATATGTCTGGCTCCAGCAGAGGAGGTGGAGTATTATTAGCCATCAAAAAGATATTCACCGCATCGATCGCTGTGTGACATTTCCACTGTCTGCCCAACGGCGGAGCACGTCTTTGTCAAAATGTTGATCAAAGGTCGCCAGTATATTTTAGGAGCATCTTACATCTCACCCTCATCTAACTCCTCCGCTTATCACGAGTTCTCACAATCCGTAAGTTTACTCGCTGATAAATATACAGAATGCGAATGGGTGTTATTTGGCGACTTCAATTTACCAAATATTCTTTGGAACTCGGCTGGAGGTACAATCAGCTTGGATGTCAATGGGTATGTTCCACCTAACATCATGGATAACGTAGTGGATTTATGCGGTACAATCGCCATGTTGAATCTCACGCAGCTTCTGAAACCGCTCGATTCGAAAGGCTATACGCTCGACCTCATCTTTACGTCGTCACCAACTGCTAGATGCTTCTTAGATGTGGACCCTTTATCGCCAACCGACTGTCATCATGTCGCAAGCACCCTTCAATTGTTAACACCAGTCACACCAGCATCTTTGAACTTTAAGAATGAATTCCTTGATTACTTTAATGCTGATTTCGACAGCATAATAGTGAGATATTAAATACAAATTGGTGCGCGCTTTTATCTTCTTCAGATGTAAACTCTATGACCGATATTTTTTATTCAAATTTAAATGTAATTTTGAAACGCCATGTACCTAAAAAGACTTTATATAATTTTAATCGCCCGCGATGGTACACGACTAGTTTAATACAATTAATTAATGCTAAGAAGTCTGCACATAAAATCTGGAAGAATCCAACCGTTCTGATGACTTTAACGCATTCACGCGACTTCGAGCACAATGCATAAGACTATCTAGGAAATTATATACGGATTACATCAGAAAGGTTGAATTTCACTCTAGGACTAATATAAAGTCTTTCTGGGCATACTTTAACAACCTCAGGAAAAGTAATGTTTTGCCTAATACAATGTATTTAAATGATTCATTCGTTGATAATGGCCACGATATCGCAAACTTGTTCGCTGCGAATTTCCAGTCAATTTACGCCAGGAGCTCTAGTGCCTGTAGCTCTGATAACTTAAACACAGAACCTTATCAGTCTTTAGTCATAACTCGCGAAGATATTTTAAAGGCGTCTCTATTAGTGAAGGATGACCTTGGCGGTGGTCCAGATATGTTGCCTCCAGTCTTAATAAAAAAATGCATATCTTCCCTGATTGAGCCATTGCTGCTTATTTTTAATAGTTCACTGTCCTCAGGAATTTTTCCAGCTCTATGGAAAAAATCATTCATTACCCCAATTTTCAAATCTGGTAATAAACAAAATATAAAAAACTACCGCCCTATCTCTATCCTTAATGTTTTATTAAAAATTATTCGACTTAATAGTTGCATCAAAAATTTCGGACTTTATCCTCAGCAAAATAGTTACCCAGCAGCATGGCTTCGTTAAGAGCAGATCTGCGATATCGAACCTTTTAGTTTTTTCTTCATACGTCACAGAAGCACTTGATGCCTCTCATCAAGTTGACGCAATATATCTGGACTTTTTAAAGGCGTTCGATTCCGTTGATCAGGGCATTATGGTGGACAAATTGCGTTTGTCCGGCTTCGGGGGACCACTGCTTGCATGGATTTATTCCTATTTGATAGAACGGTATCAGGCTGTCCGAATAAAGGGATATATTTCCAACTTTTTTGAGTCTTCATCGGGAGTTCCACAGGGGTCTCATTTGGGACCGTTACTATTTATTTTATTTATAAATGATTTGGGGAATGTTATATCCCATTCCCAATTTCTCTTCTATGCCGATGACCTGAAACTATTCAGCATTGTTAAGTCTCCCTTGGACGCCTCTAAAATGCAGCGTAATCTCGAGCGAATTAACGATTGATGCCGCTCTAATCGACTTTATCTTAATTTAAATAAATGCAAGATAATGCACCTCACTAGATCACATTCTACCTTCCGTTTTAACTATGTCATTCAAAGGCATGATCTGGCTTGCGTACAGGATATTAGTGATCTTGGCGTGAGATTTGACCATGTTGGATCGTTTTCCGGGCACCTACAGTTGGTAGTAAATAAAGCCTTCAAACAACTCGGTTGTCTTAAGCGTGCGACTAAGAACTTTACTGACACCTCAGCTATTATTCACTTATACAAATCTCTAGTTCTGCCACATTTATTATACGCCTCATCCATTTGGTCCCCTTTCACAAACCGTGACGTTAAAATACTTGAATCCGTTCAAAGGAAATTTCTGAGATATCTGTCCTGCAAAACAACCAATCCAATGCATAGATTTTCACACAGCTTTTCACAAATATCTACCCAATTTCACATCCCTACAGTCCACTCAGTTCATAAAGTAAATGATATCATCCTTGTCAAAAAAATATTATCCGGTATACTCTCATCGCCTGAGGTGTCTAATTATTTTTACATCTCGTAGACCTACGCACTCTCTTCGATTTTATCGCACGTTAAATGAGTCCAACTGTAGGTCCAATATATTGTACTTTTCCGCAATTAATCGTCTTAGGAGAACATGGAATGCGCTCCCACAGCAATTCTTAACAATTGATACCATATCTTTGTTTATCAACGCCTGCAGGAGTGAGTTCCTTGCCGTGTACTCCCCTTAAATCTGTGTTGTACCAAGTTTTACTATGTTTTATAGTTATCATGTGGCGTGTCATTTTTATTTGTAAACATTATCATTACACCGCAACGGTTCTCCACGCTCTTTTATCGATTTTAGCTAATTATGTATACTAAATGTGTGCGTTTAATTTTAATTTTTAATTATTTTAATTGCGTTATTTTTATAATTTGTTTTTATGATCTGTGTACTTTATATGTATTTTGAGGGCGACTTCGCCCGTAAATAAATATATAATAATATATAATAATAATGTATGAAATTTGAGATCGATCACAGAAAGACATAATTAAAAATATTGTTTATTTTAAGTGCGCCGCAGTAAAAATTGCAATTTTGAAAATAATCACGTTTAAAGTGAAAATGATTAAACCTACCTATAAAAAACAAGAATACCCAGTTTCATGAAAAACTGTTTGCCCGAAAAATGTGTGTCGGAATTGGTTAACAGACTTTACAGTGTATACGATAGCATATTTTTGTAACAATAAATAGATGATTGGAATGAAAGTTTAATAATCTAATAGATGATGTTAATTTTTTAAGCGAATTGCTATAAAATTCCTTAGTTCGTCAGTTATTATCAATAAATCTAGAATTAAACATTCCACTCCCACAATTTTCAATATTTTTTACTTTATTTTTAAAAGATCTTGTTTAGTTTTAGTTTTAGTTTTAGTTTTAGTTTTAGTTTTAGTAAAAAAATTAGCGCTAAACGCATCTAAATTGGGGGCATTCCACGCCAAATGTGCAACTTTTTTTTTCATACTTTTTTTTCTTACGTAACTAGTCACTTAACTTTAGAACATAAAAATGAAGCACTTTGGACCATATATAATAATAAAATATCGCTTGTATGAAATATTATAGAACACTTTGCATTAAATAAAAAGTTCGACTTTAATTTTTATAAATGATTTAAGCTCCAAAATATTTAGTATACAAAATTAATACAATACATGGTTTCTGTAGAATTTTGATCAAGCTTTCGTATAAAAATATTTATTTTTATGAATTATTACAGAAAGACATACAAAAATCGTTTCGAAGTGTTTAATTTAAATTTTACAATAGATCCACCGTTTTTAAAAATCTGAAAAAATTCATAAAAAAACCTCTGTTTGGTATATTTCTAACAGCATATTAAACATCTTGGGCTCTGACTGTTTTATATGCTCATTATCGATTTGAATTTAATAGCAAAAAATGAAGGCCCCTCAATTGCATGTAAAGCTATACAACACAGGGGCCTTCTTTCTCGAAAACTTAAAGTTAATTATCTCCGTAAATTTTGATCGTAGAATAATTATTTTTTTTTTAATTTTAAAGGGAATTTCATGCTCTACACGACTTATTTATCCAAATTTGGGTAAGGCTTTCTGAAGTGGGCACTGAATTTACCAAGGTTCATAATTTTTGGAAAATAATGTACTAAAATAAAGTTCTAGTAGTAAGTAATAAGTCACGTGAATTTTATTGCAAAATATTAACTCGTTAATTTGTTATAAACAAATGCAGTTTTCCGGAGCTTTTCATTAAAAAATTTATTTCCCTGAAACCAATCGACCAAAGTTAATGAATTTTTTTTTGTAGGTCAGTGATATGTTGTACTACAATACTTTATAATTTTTATTTGAAAAATATTGTGTTTGTTGATAAAAAAAAATTATTTTGATAAACAAATTAAAATTTAAACAACTTCTAGATCTCTATTATTAGTTTTAATAGTATGAATTTGTTTGATAATTATCTGAAATTAAACTCGAGAAAAAAAAATTTGGGGTTCCAAAGTACTTTATTTACAGGAAACATTTTTGTTAGCGCTCGCGTTCCGGTTGAGCGCTATAGTCCTGTGCTTGCATACCTGAACGACGCGGCGGAAGAATAAGTTTTCAGATTTAACTGTGAAACTTATCAATACATTGAAAATATACTTATGCTACAGAAAAATATTGTCTAATTTATTATTGTTTTTACATCACTCTCCAATTATTGTTAATAAACATAACACAACAACAACAAATTTTACCATTTTTACTTTATTTTCATAATAGTCGATTTCTTATAAACGAACAAAAATTTGCATGCATTATTTTAACTTTTCGTTTAAAAATTATGGCAATAACTTTTCTTACAACATGTTCTCTCCATGCATCGCGCTTTTCACGTGTTTCGACGTGCTTAATATCAAGTTTTAACATGTGAGGTTCCGTCGTTTGTTTTTCTTTTTGCTACGCGTCTACAGTATATATTGCACCTATTGCGCTTTTATAAAGTCTTCAAAATGCCGTCTTCGAACCGGTGTTGCAATTTCTGCAAAAAATAAATCATTCGAATGTGATAAAAAATTTAGTGAAAGTGACCGCTGATTGGAATGAAAAATTCACTGAACTTATCGGCGAGTATGTGTGTTTTTCTTGTAAAAGGCGTTTGAACAAAGAGAATAATTACACAAAGAAGACTAATTTAACAGTGAAAACAAACTCAGTTCCAGAAAATAATTCAACCTATCTTGACGAAGACTCTTCGGAAAATGTATTTGATGTCGAAGATGATGAAAATATTGATCCTACTTTCAATTGTGAATCTGTTGACAAATTATTGAAAATTGACAAGATTAATCATTTACTTGAACTTTTTCGCTGTATAACAAATCGACTATTATGAAAATAAAGTACAAATTCTAATATTTGTTGTTGTGTTATGTTTATTAACAATAATTGGAGAGTGATGTAAAAACAGTAATAAATTAGATAATATTTTTCTGTAGCATAAGTATATTTTCAATGTATTGATAAGTTTCATAGTTAAACCTGAAAACTTATTCTTCCGCCGCGTCGTTCGGCCATGCAAGCACAGGACTATAGCGCTCAACCGGAGCGC
The DNA here is from genome assembly GCA_030407085.1 of Trichopria drosophilae. Classification (NCBI taxonomy): domain Eukaryota; kingdom Metazoa; phylum Arthropoda; class Insecta; order Hymenoptera; family Diapriidae; genus Trichopria; species Trichopria drosophilae. The sequence goes on from CM059583.1 coordinate 206,230,367, forward strand.
GAGCGCTAACAAAAATGTTTCCTGTAAATAAAGTACTTTGGAACCCCACATTTTTTTTTCTCGAGTTTAATTTCAGATAATTATCAAACAAATTCATACTATTAAAACTAATAATAGAGCCCTAGAAGTTGTTTAAATTATAATTTGTTCATAAAAATAATTTGTTGTTATCAACAAACACAATATTTTTCAAACAAAAATACTAAAGTATCGTAGTATAACATATCACTAACTTACAAAAAAAAATTCATTAACTTTGGTCGATTGGTTTCAGGGAAATAAATTTTTTAATGAAAAGCTCCGGAAAACTTCATTTGTTTATAACAAATTAACGAGTTAATATTTTGCAATAAAATTCACGTGACTTATTATTTACTACTAGAACTTTATTTTAGTACATTATTTTCCAAAAATTATGAACCTTGGTAAATTCAGTGCCCACTTCAGAAAGCCTTACCCAAATTTGGATAAATGAGTCGTGTAGAGCATGAAATTCCCTTTAAAATTAAAAAAAAAATAATTATTCTACGATCAAAATTTACGGAGATAATTAACTTTAAGTTTTCGAGAAAGAAGGCCCCTGTGTTGTATAGCTTTACATGCAATTGAGGGGCCTTCATTTTTTGCTATTAAATTCAAATCGATAATGAGCATATAAAACAGTCAGAGCCCAAGATGTTTAATATGCTGTTAGAAATATACCAAACAGAGGTTTTTTTATGAATTTTTTCAGATTTTTAAAAACGGTGGATCTATTGTAAAATTTAAATTAAACACTTCGAAACGATTTTTGTATGTCTTTCTGTAATAATTCATAAAAATAAATATTTTTATACGAAAGCTTGATCAAAATTCTACAGAAACCATGTATTGTATTAATTTTTTATACTAATATTTTGGAGCTTAAATCATTTATAAAAATTAAAGTCGAAATTTTTATTTAATGCAAAGTGTTCTACAATATTTCATACAAGCGATATTTGATTATTATATATGGTCCAGAGTGCTTCATTTTTATGTTCTAAAGTTAAGTGACTAGTTAGATAAGAAAAAAAATATGAAAAAAAAGTTGCACATTTGGCGTGGAATGCCCCCAATTTAGATGCGTTTAGCGCTAATTTTTTTAATAAAACTAAAACTAAAACTAAAACTAAAACTAAACAAGATCTTTTAAAAATAAAGTAAAAAATATTGAAAATTGTGGGAGTGGAATGTTTAATTCTAGATTTATTGATAATAACTGACGAACTAAGGAATTTTATAGCAATTCGCTTAAAAAATTAACATCATCTATTAGATTATTAAACTTTCATTCCAATCATCTATTTATTGTTACAAAAATATGCTATCGTATACACTGTAAAGTAAGTCTGTTAACCAATTCCGACACACATTTTTCGGCCAAACAGTTTTTCATGAAACTGTGTATTCTTGTTTTTTATAGGTAGGTTTAATCATTTTCACTTTAAACGTGATTATTTTCAAAATTGCAATTTTTACTGCGGCGCACTTAAAATAAACAATATTTTTAATTATCTCTTTCTGTGCTCGATCTCAAATTTCATACATTATCAAAAAATTATGACGGCATTTCTAGATTTTGCAAATTGATGAGCACCACTCGTCCCAGATGGCTTTAGTTCATCGGAATTTCGTTATACGATTTGCAGAGGGGTTTTAAATACATGTCAGTAATTGTATACTGAATTTTTATAGGTTGATGATTACAAATCTGAATTTAGAAATTTGAAATTCAATATGGCGGACAAACTTACCAAATACGACTTAAATTTGACAGAATTTCTTTTTTTTATTGTTATAAGAAATTATAAGAAGAAAATAATGTTAATCGGGTTTGTATGTATATTAAACACAGTTACAATAAAAATAAAATCGTTAATTTATCACCATATTATTATTATTATTATCATTATTATTACTATGGACATTTTCAATTGATTTTTCAAAATTTTTAAATTCGACAACTGATTCGTAAACGACGACTTCAAAAATCCCAGAGAACCTAGTTTCATTTTAATCAAGCAATTTTTCATATTTTGGTTCGCCATATTGGACCGTTATTTTGAAAAAATTTGAGAATAGACTCGTACTTAGTGGCTTATAAATTTGTTCACACAGGAACCGAGTTTTATTTACATTAAACAATTTTTCGTAATGTAATCCGCCATATTGCGTCCACCATTTTGAATTTCGAAAATCTGACAACATAACCGTAATCAGCTGTCGCGAATCAACATCCTCCCAAAAAAAAAACAAATTTAATTAAAATCGAGTAATTTTTCACAATTTATCCGCCATTTTGTATTTTGCACTCACGCCGTGTCATAAAAATTGTGCACGCGCATAATTTTCACTTCAGAGCGATAGCCTGAATATATGGTTAAAAGGAAAAAATCGTGCCACAAAATAAATTCCAAAAATGTTTTAGTGCCAAAAATTAAAAGTTCCGTGGATTTGCCCATATGGTAGCGAAAAATGCGCTGCGCGTGGAACGTTTTCGTTGCGTCGTATAATAACCGATGTTTAAAAATATTATATCTCGGCTTTTACTAGCCATAAGAACAAGAATAAAGAGACTAGATTGTTTAGAATTGCATATGCAGCCGCTATGTTGATTTATAATAATGTGACATCAGATTGCTATTCAGCGAATCAAAAACCTATAGTATACCGGATTTTATGTAAATTCATTGAAAACTGTGGAAGATACTATATATGATACATCACCAGTCGTGGCACTTTTTTGTACATATGATACATTATACAGTTAAGCGGTTAAGGAGGATAATAACAGGTTTAAAAAAGCACTTTTGTACGATTTTTTTTTCGAAACTACTAAAGTCAACTTAAATAATTTATTTGCATATTATTGTGTAACATTTTTAGTGTCTTCAGTAATTTTTTCATTGAAAAATATTAAAAAATATCGGAGTCATGCTGAATTGATGTGGGCCATGTCCAAAATAGTAGGTCTCACGGTGCCCCGGATAACAAGTGATAGAATTATCTTAAATACATGCGGTTGGAAAAAATGAGTGCTTTAGAAGTATAGCTCCTGATCATCAGTCCCCTTTTATTAAAAAATATTATTTTTTTATTGTTTACGGTTTTTATTAAAAATGGCCCTATTTTGCCGCTGTACAATCGATCAAAAGCAAAAAATAAAACAAAAGGGACCGTTGTCCTCTAGAAAAATATGTATTTAAGAATTATTTCGAAAGTGAAAATCGGGGATGGATCACTAAAAAATTGTCACGTTTTCTATAAATAACTTTCGATTAACGATGAGACGCGACCGAGTGAATTGAACGACAATACCAAAGTTCAGATAAAAAATTGTTAAAAAATTCGAATTCTTGAATCGGTTATCCTACCCCCCCCCCCTCTTACCCCCTTAGCCAACGCGGTACCCACGTATGGGGACTTTTAATACGTTCAACTGTACCCTAAAATAAGTCTATTGTAATCTAAAGGTAAGTATATTTTTGTCAAAATAATTATGCTGTTTTACTGGACTGTAAAACACTTGTAACAACAAGAACAATAACAAAACAATTCCGTACATTCGCGGTCAAAATATCTGTCCGCATTGAACAGTGAGCTTCGATTGAGTTCAACCAAAAAGTTCTTGCACCTCGCGGTTTTTTGTAGGCATATTTTCAGAATTGTCTTGCGATTATTTTAAGCCGAAAAAGAAAATAATCGATAGAGGGAAACTCGAAATATCTTGATTTTTCACATTTTTTGAAGGTTGTCGTAAATATTTTCATCAAAATAACGTTTAGATCGAGTTTTTTTTTGCATGAACGTTTAGATTTTAACTGTAGAAAGATAATCCCGAAATGTTTTTATTACTTTTATATGTTAAAACTCAAAATATTTATAAAAATAAGCAAAAAACGTGTTGTTTTTTATTTTTTTTAAAATATAATTTGTCCCAGGCATCCTGCGACAAAACAACTCAAGAATAAATTAAAGTATACAAAATTATCTGTAAAACAAACAAAGAAACATTGCTTTATCTCATTTCATTCCAAAGTTAGAGCGATTCCGTACGTCGACCATCACGTCATTTGTCTTCTCGCTTCTGTCTCCCAACCCCACGTACCAACCTCTTCGCTCGCTCATTCTGGATCACTGCAATAGGCTTCTCTCTCGCCCTCTCTCTCTCTCTCTCTCTCTCTCTCTCTCTCTCTCTCTCTCTCTCTCTCTCTCTCTCTCTCTCTCTCTCTCTCTCTCTCTCTCTCTCTCTCTCTCTCCTCTCTCTCTCTCTCTCTCTCTCTCTCTCTCTCTCTCTCTCTCTCTCTCTCTCTCTCTCTCTCTCTCTCTCTCTCTCTCTCTCTCTCTCTCTCTCTCTCTCTCTCTCTCTCTCTCTCTCTCTCTCTCTCTCTCTCTCTCTCTCTCTCTCTCTCTCTCTCTCTCCTCTCTACTGTACCCCTCATAACGTAGTTTTTCTTACCTGTTCTACTCTCTCCTGTTCATCTACTTCTTTATCCCTTACTCTTAGCTTCTTCCATTTATCTTCCCCTTCCTCTTCAATGCTTCCTCGCTTCTTCCACATCTCCACAGATACTTCCTTCTCTCCAAACTGTCTCTGGCCCATTCTGGCCCTCTCCTTCTCGCCTTTCCTCTTTTCTGTCGTACATATCTCCCCAATTTCTCCCATGTCTCCATTGCTCATTTTCTCCTCAAAGCATCCTGCTCTATTTCCTGCTTCATTTCTTATTTTCTCCCTTTTTAATTCCTCTCTTACTATATAAGCCAGTGTCACTCTTTCCAAATTTAGGATCCATCTTATGTACTTTTCCTGTAGTTTTTCTACCTCATCCCATTCTTTATATCCCCAAATTTCTACTCCGTACATTAACACCCTTTTCACTACACTATCAAACAATTTTAATCTCCACTTTATATCCCCTCTAAACTTTCTTTCCCCGTAACCCCACACCCATCCCATTGCAATTCTGGCCTCTCTTACTCGCTCCCTTACATGCTCATTCTCTCTATTATTTCTTTTCATTATATACCCTAAATAATTAATCTTCTTTACTTCTTGTATACTCCCATTTCCCCACCAGTACAAATTGTACTAGATATTTTCATTAAAACGTATGTTTGAAAAGCTTTAACTTTTGAACGAACTGAGATAAAGCAATGTTTCTGTGTAGTCCAGAAAACGAACGAAAAAATAGAGGGTGACCCGGAACAAATTGCAACAGGACCGATTTTTTCGTGATAATTACTAAAAAAATGAGTTAAAAAACATATCCAAAATCGCCGATAATCGGAGTGGGGGAAAGATGTTTTTTTTGACAAAATATGCCTAATTTTATTTTAAAAAGGCTGTAACTTTTTAACGACGCATTACAGCGCAAAATATGTCAAACAAAAGTTGTAGGAAGTGAGAAAATCTAGAAAAAAAGGTAAGAATGATATTTTCTCTTCCTATCGCCATTTTTGAGATAATGTCTTGGAAATTTGCAACTTATTACAATGTTGGTCAAAACGAGCCTTATTCTGTTTTTTTGTAAAGTATATATGTAATTTCCGATGTATTTTTGACGCTAAAATGCTAACGCTCTCAATATCCCCTTTTTAGGTTATATTTCTGTGAAAAGTAATGTTATGTCGGATAAACATACATTTTATACAGTCAACCCTCTCAATAGTTCCGCTCTCGATAGTTCCGCTTCCCCAGTTTTTCGAGCGAGCTGTTCCCCACTACTAATCCGGAATTTTTTCTCTCCAATTTTAGGTACCTTATTCTCAATAGTTCCGCTAAGCAAGATCGCTTTCTTGTGTCATTCATAGTAAATATTTTTTTGTTTTAAACTTGCAATATAAAAAGTGTAACACCGAAAACAAGAAAATGTAGGCGAAAAGTGACATATATATCCCAATCAGAGACCATCATTAAAAAAATGGTTTTAAAATATTTTTAAATTAAAAAAATATTATTTTCAAATGTGTTTGCAAATATACGAGCATGTCATCTCACAACAATTAAGTCAATAACAGACTCTCGTACATTAAGGAACAACAATGAAGTAAACAAATAACTCTCGGGTCAAGTTCGACGTACCGGAACTATAGAGATTAAGAGCGAAAAATGTTCAGCTGATGAGTAGAAAGTGGGGGAACCTGTGTTCTCGGAAAAACATTGCTCCTTTCCGGCTTCCCCGGAACTATTGAGAGGGATGACTGTATCACATTACCCAATTTCCCGGTAGTGTAGTCGCATAATCGGTAGAAATTATTAGCATTTTCAATAGACTGCAATGATAATAGGCCTATGTGTCATGAACTTTTAATCGCTAACTTTTAACTTTTAAAACTGAAAAATGGAAGTTTAAAAGGAACGCTTTTTTTTATTTCCGTAAAAAATTAATAATAAAAACAGAACAAAAAACCAGAAAAACTAAAAAAAAACAAGAAAACCTAAAAAAGATATTAAAAAAAACGAAAAAAAAGGAATGAACGGCCAAGCAGCCTCCACGTGGCTCATTTTGGAAACAGATATGGCTAATATCTCGCTAATGCTGACCCAATAGTAAAATAATATACTTAATTTTTTTAACTGTCCATCATAACCGCACTTTTTGAAAAAAATATGACCTAAAAAGGGGATATTGTGATCGTTAGCATTTTAGCGTCAAAAATATATCGGAAATTACATATATACTTTACAAAAAAACAGAATAATAAGGCTCGTTTTGACCAACATTGTAATAAGTTGCAAATTTCCAAGCCATTATCTCAAAAATGGCGATAGGTAGCGAAAATATCATTCTTACCTTTTTTCTAGATTTTCTCACTTCCTGCAACTTTTGTTTGACATATTTTGCGCTTTAATGCGTCGTTAAAAAGTTACAGCCGTTTTTAAAGAAAATTAGGCATATTTTGTAAAAAAAAACAGCTTTCCCCCACTCCGATTTTCGGCGATTTTGGATATGTTTTTTAACTCATCTTTTTAGTAATTATCACGAAAAAATCGGTCCTGTTGCAATTTGTTCCGGGTCAAACCGTTCGTTGCCTGGACTATTGTTAGTTTTACAGATAATTTTGTATATTTTGGGGTATTTTTATAAATATTTTGAGGTTTAACATATAAAAGTAATAAAAATATTTCGGGATTATCTTTCTAGAGTTAAAATCTAAACGTTCATGCAAAAAAAAAACTCGATCTAAACGTTATTTTGATGAAAATATTTACGATAACTTTAAAAAAAAAATTTGGAAAATCTAGATATTTCGAGTTTCCCTCTATGGATAATTTTCATTTACGACTTAAAATAATCGTGAGACAAATCTGAAAATATGCATACAAAAAACCGCGAGGTGCAACAACTTTTGGGTTGAACTCATTCGAAGCTCATCATGATTTAGATGACATCAGTTAATATGTTAAAATAGAGACAAAAGTCTTTGTGTCTTTGTGTAAAAAAATATTTTGTCCCCTGTTTTCCATGAATTCATTTTTTGGAAAAGTAAAATATTAGTTTTCGAAGTTTGATATTTGTAGAATATCAATTTTGTACAATTTGCCTATTATTGTAAAAAAGAAAAAGATCTTACGTGCAAATTCGATACTAATAATTAAGTATACAAAATTAATTATAGCATTTCAAAAGATACGTATACAGGTGAGAAAAAGAAAATTAAAACATAGAAGATTTTAACCGAACATATCACGGTGAGCTTCGATCAAGTTTAAATAAAAGTATCATGCACATCGCAGATTTCTTCTGGGGTCTTTTTCGGATTTCCTGATGAATATTTTAAGCCGTCAATGAAAATAATCGTCAGAGGGAAACTCAAAATAATTCAATTTTTTGTATTTTTTTTTTAAAAGATTTTAGTAAATATTTCCATAAAAATAGCATCTAGACCTAATTTACATCGCAGATTTCTTCTGGGGTCTTTTTGGGATTGCCTAACGATTATTTTAAGCAGCGAATGAAAATGATCGCCAGGGGGAAACTCAAAATAACTCAATTTTTTGTATTCTTTTTTTAAATTTTAGTAAATATTTCCATAAAAAAAATTTTTTTTTTACAGATAATCTAATAAAGTACAACTCGTCCTATGGTAATTTTATCACGGATAATAAAGTTATAAAAAAGAAATTGACAAAAAAAAACAACAAAATCTACTTACTTTTAGTTATTTTTGAACATCCTTTGAATTAAAAAGTATAAAAGTAGTTGTTACGGACGGAATCGATGTTTTATCAACTGCGGTACCCGGCGTAGGTTTTTTCCCACCGAGGTGGTTTTCCCTACGCCATTGCACACCCGAATGGGAGTACCTCTCAAAATAAAGCAGGCCTGTTAGGGAAATTATGTAAAAGGCCCTTCGAAATGGTGACGATCTCGATAAAAGAATTTGTATTTCGAATAGTATAATCGATATATAATATGACGTTGTAGTCTATTTAAATGTTTGAGAAATTGAAAAGTCGAACTAAGATGTAAAAAATTGACGATCGGGTTTTTTCAGTTCGTTTAGGGACGTCGTCGGGTTAGGAAGTCCGCGTCGAGATCGAATCGTCACCGGTGATCGGAATAAATATGATTTTTAGTTTGTGGCAGATCAAATCACGCGTTTTATTTCAAAGCCCTTCCACCATTCGTTAACAAAATGTGATGTTGAAATTTCAAAATTCTAAATGGCGGATCCAATATGGCGGACTAATTTTTCAAAAATTATCGAATTTTCATAAAAATTGATATCTAAGGGTTTTCAATAAATTCTTAATTCTTAATTAAAAATAATTTTTTTTTTAATTTAAACATTTAAAAATTTAAAAATTAATTTTTTGACCTATGTCCGCCATTTTGAATTTTGAAATTTTAACATCAGATTCAGTATCTACGACCACAAAAACCCTTAGATAACAATTTTTATGAAAATTCGATAATTTTTGAAAAATTAGTCCGCCATATTGGGGTGACAGATCATAATTCCCGCGTCAAAATTTCCACCGTCATAATTCCCACGTCATAATTCCCACTGTCATAATTTCCACCGTCATTATCACCATCTCCATAATACCCAACGCCATAATTCCTAATATCAAAATTCCCACCCCAAATAATAAAATCAATAAATCGATGAATTCCACTGATAACTGAGCATATCACAATAGGGAACAGTATCGGGGAAAAGTAAAATCACGTAAAATGTAGATTATAAACATTATTTATTAATGAAATATAAATTATTTATTTAATTATTTACTTATATACGGACTTGATGGTCCTTTACAAATAATACATGAATAAATTAACAGTGCGACGTTATAGGCAATGCGACGCAGATACTCTAGAATTTCAACATTTTCGTATTCTTTTACTATATTTTTTAATCTTTCGTCATATTGAACATATCGCCGTCGTTTTTTGACATCAATTGTTCGGCCAGCTTGTTCTTGAGATATTATTACTTCTGTTCTGGATTGTTCATCTTTCATACAATTTATAAAGTGCCCTATACTACTGTGTGCTCGTGAAATTGTTTTATTAAAAATATGATGCCACCCCTCTACAGAATTATTTGTACGTGGATCATCGTTTAGCACACTTTCGTAATGATTCCACATAGTATGGGCGAATTTTGGTTTCCCGGTCTTGCGAGGTCCGGTCGATCTTACCCACGTTGGCTCAAAATATGAAACGATTTCTTTTAATTCATCTTTGTTATTTTCATAGTATTCTGATTTGCAAAGAGTCTCGAATGCCATTAATATATCATTGACTGGGACATATGCTAGAGCGACTAACATTTTCACTGCCATAGCAAAGTTGATATCAGTTCCGTATTTAATTTGTTTACCAATAGCTTGAAGGTGATAATTGACGCGTTGCCCAAAGTGAAAGTGACAGCCTTTAATTATAGTAAATAGCAAATGCTATTTCATGATCTATCATTATTGTTTCAGGATTTAATAGAGGCTCAGTTTCTTGCAATACTTGTAATATTGCTTTATATGTGCGCTTACGTTTATCCGGTGCCAAAATGTAAATAAGGGGCAGTATTTTGTTAGAATGGCGACCGTGGATAGTGTATAATTGAGTAAATATTGTCGGAACGCTGCGAAATGTCCCATCAGAGAACCACATCGGGCATGTTGATAAATATTGTAAATTTTTCTGCGTCGTAAAAATTAAAAATCGATTCTTTCCAGTACTATCATGAAGTAAGAATGGAGTTCCCTTCCATGTGCGTGTGAACTCAACTGATAATGTTAAGTCTTCTCGATTAGCAGGAGTAGCAAGTTGTGGATTGGTTTTTGCACGAGCACGTATTTGATGTGTATTTGACGTTGTAATGCAGTTACAGACGGTAATGTTGCAGCGACTGGGGATGATACATCTCGGATGCTTTTAGATACAATTGCTCTTGTATTTTCCTCACCAGATTTGGCCCTTTTCTTCATTTTATATCTTACTTTGTTAATTTCAACGTATGTTGCGTCTGGGAGGTGATCGTTTTGTTTTAAAAGTTCTCCTGTACTTTTATTAGAAGATGTGTACGCTTTTCCTGAACAACGAGTTGTGGAGTATAGTTGACATCGCCATGTTATTTGTGTTTTTCCCACGTGTTGCTGGTGTAGAATATATCCATTTAACACTAAATCCCGTTTGCCTTTTTGATTTTGTACAAAATGTAAAGGCATCGTAATATTGGACGTGTTGAAATGTTATAGAAAACTTACCAACTGATCAACAATAATTGACTAGGCCTTATATATCTTATTTCGGTAATTTTGATAGGGAGAATAATGGCAGTAAATTGTGGTTGTGAGAATTATGGCGGTAGGAATGTTGGTGGTGGGAATTATGATGGTGGAGATTATGACGTGGGGATTATGACGTGGGAATTATGGCGGTGGGGATTATATTATGTAACCCATATTGGATCCGCGATTTTTAATTTTGAAATTTTAACATCAGATTCTTAATCAGCGACCCCAAAAACCCCAATATACCAACTTATATTGAAATCGAGCCACAGGAAAAATGTGCGCATTTGGAAACTACTTTTCCGGCGAAAACTGGTGCGCAGGAGGGTTCACAACAAAACTGTGCGAGGGGGAAGTAGGGATAAGAGTGGGTAGGCCTAAAATAATTTAATTTATAATTTGTTAATTTAATTTACCTTTTCTGACCATATTTTTAGAGTGATTAACGGCAATTTCAACGTCCACAAGTTTGAGAAAAACTTGATACATTGTGTTACCCATTTACGGAAGAATTATCAATAATCTACCAAAAATAATATTTAAACAAACATGGAAAAACAGCCAGTGCAATATACCTAGTTTCTAATAATTTTTCAACGTCTTTTTTCTTTTTGTTATTGAACGTACAAACGAAAATCATTGCGTACAATTCTCGTAAATTGTGATTTTACGGTTACTTTAATACAAAATTGTCTGATTGACTAATTGTCGATAGTATCTTTTTTTCTCTGTATTAACCCTTTTAAGCATACATTTTTCCTTACATGGAACACAGCTGAAATTGGTTACTCGGGGGTTTTCGGGGTTGCTGATAACGAATCGGACCTTAGATTTTAAAAATTCAAAATGGTGGACTTAATATGGCGGACAAAATTCTTAAAAAGGGGACAGATTCGCTTGAAACAGGTTATTCAGAGATTTTTGGGGTCAATGAATACGAATACGGCCTCAATGTATAAAATTTCAATTTTTCAATGTCGAAGTTTCTAGGTGTGCCCGTCCAAAATAAAAGTAAAAAACACAAACGACATATTTTTTTCGGACTTTATGGCGACTAGATGTGGGCCTTCATGAGTCATTTAATTTGTAAAAATACAGTAACATAAATTGAATAAAAAGTCACATTACAATCGTGCCTCTGGATTAACTGAGAGCGGTATAATAAAAATTGAAAATAGGGTATTGCGAGTGCACAAAATCTAAGGTCACAACCATGATTGTGACTTTTGAAAATGAAAGTTGAATTCGTGTTTCAAGCGAATTTGGCCATTTTTTATAATTATGTCCGCCATTTTGGATCCGCCATTTTTAATTTTTACAATTTAAGGCCGGATTCGTAACCAGCGACCCCAAAAACCCTCGAGTACCTAATGTCGTCCTTATTGAGCAAAAATTTACTTTCCGAACGAATTTTCTTTGAAAAAAGCACCAGTTTTTGCAACTTATTAGTTAATCCAAACAATAGCTACGTAAACCTGGCAAGACCACAATCGCAAATCGGAAATTTTCTTAATGCATAATTTGGAGCTCAATTAGTGCTAATTTAATGCTCTAATCCGGAATTTAATGCTCTTTTCTTTTTTAAAAAAAAATATGGTCTTGCTAGCTTTACCACAAGCTAGCAGCGCCATTCCAGAAAACCGATAAGGAAAGCTTGTATCAAAATGTGGCTAGGGGCATAATTTGGAGCTCATTTAATGCTCGAGATATCCGATAGTGTCGTAGCCCTACAGTTGTCCTTTAAGGGCGGCCCCTACAGGACGAAAATAAAAAAATATTTTTTTAAATTTAAATATAGCGCCTAATTTAGAGCTCAATTAGTGCTAATTTAATGTCCTAATCCGGAATTTTATTCTCTTTTCTGTTTTAAAAAAAAAAATATGGTCCTGCTAGGTATACCACAAGCTAGCAGCGCCGTTCCAGAAAACCGATAGGGAAAGATTGCATCAAAATGTGGCCAGGGGCATAATTTGGAGCTCATTTAATGCTCGAGATATCCGATAGTGTCATAGCCCTACAGTTGTCCTTTAAGGGCGGCCCCTACAGGACGAAAATATAAAAATATTTTTTTAAATTTAAATATAGCGCATAATTTAGAGCTCAATTAGTGCTAATGTAATGTCCTACTCTGGAATTTTATTCTCTTTTCTTTTTTAAAAAAAAAATATGGTCTTGCTAGCTTTACCACAAGCTAGCAGCGCCATTCCAGAAAACCGATAAGGAAAGCTTGTATCAAAATCTGGCTAGGGGCATAATTTGGAGCTCATTTAATGCTCGAGATATCCGATAGTGTCGTAGCCCTACAGTTGTCTGGAACGGCGCTGCTAGCTTGTGGTATACCTAGCAGGACCATATTTTTTTTTAAAACAGAAAAGAGAAGAAAATTCCGGAGTAGGACATTAAATTAGCACTAATTGAGCTGTAAATTAGGCGCTATATTTAAATTTAAAAAAATATTTTTATATTTTCGTCCTGTAGGGGCCGCCCTTAAAGGACAACTGTAGGGCTATGACACTATCGGATATCTCGAGCATTAAATGAGCTCCAAATTATGTCCCTAGCCACATTTTGATACAAGCTTTCCTTATCGGTTTTCTGGAATGGCGCTGCTAGCTTGTGGTAAAGCTAGCAAGACCATATTTTTTTTTAAAAAAGAAAAGAGCATTAAATTCCGGATTAGGGCATTAATTTAGCACTAATTGAGCTCCAAATTATGTGCTATATTTAAATTTAAAAAAATATTTTTTTATTTTCGTCCTGTAGGGGCCGCCCTTAAAGGACAACTGTAGGGCTACGACACTATCGGATATCTCGAGCATTAAATGAGCTCCAAATTATGCCCCTAGCCACATTTTGATACAAGCTTTCCTTATCGGTTTTCTGGAATGGCGCTGCTAGCTTGTGGTAAAGCTAGCAAGACCATATTTTTTTTTAAAAAAGAAAAGAGCATTAAATTCCGGATTAGGGCATTAAATTAGCACTAATTGAGCTCCAAATTATGCATTAAGAAAATTTCCGATTTGCGATTGTGGTCTTGCCAGGTTTACGTAGCTCCAAACAATTAAACATGAACATTTATAAAAAATTCAACATGGTTTACGTATTCTGATATCTTATTGATATGATGGTACAAAAGAATTGGGAAAAAAATTTAATCACCGGAAATTTGCAACAAATGAATTACAAAAAGGTGGCACACCGAGTATGCCAGCATGCCGCAAAGGGTTAAACACTAATACATACACATCCCTATGTCCTGTGAATTGTATAAATACCAATTTCCATCAGTTTTACCCTCTCTTTCTGAAGAGGACTGCGAATTAGGGTCGAAACGGCAAACTTGTTGAATTTTATTATTTTATTTTCTTCTATTATTCATTAATTTTTATTATTTTTAATTTTTTATTATTATTTTTATAACGGACTATTATAACACCAAAACTATAAATTTTATTTTTCAATGTCGATACTAAAAAAAATTTGTTTAATAATTATGTAAGAGTATTTCTTTTTATCGTGGTAATAAGCCAACAGAATTTACGTATTCTATTGGTGGGCAGTCACTCGAAGCAGTCTCTATTGATGATTTAGGAGTAATTTTCGACAGCTCTCGTAAGTTTTCCGCTCATTTAAATTTGGTTGTTACTAAGTCTCTGACTATGTTAGGATTCTTAACCAGAACCACTAAGAACTTTAACAATGTCGATACTATTATTCACTTATATCGCGCTATTATTTTGCCAAATCTTTTTTATTGCTCATCAATCTGGTCACCTTATACAGCACAAGAAATTTCTCATCTGGAATCGGTTCAGCACAATTTAATTTTTCCTTCAAATCTCGTTCCCCAATGCATATATTTGACCATAATTATCAACATCATGCAACCGCTTTCAATCTCCCTACTATAAAATTCTTACACCGTTACCATGATTTACTTTTGGCCTATAATATTGTCAATTTAACTCGTAGTCCTGTTATATCTAATTTATTCGAACATCGAGAAGTCTTACATAGCCTACGCTCTTTTAGACCTGTCTGCGAGGGTCTCCAGAAAACTAATTACGGCTTTTTCTCGACTATTCCGCGCGTTAAAAGAAAATGGATGGATTATGTTACCGCACAATGTACACAGCTTAGGTTTACTTCCGTTCAAATCGACAATAAGAAGACTTACTTCAACTTTCGTTTAAAAATTTTTTGTTTTTCTGTTTAAATAGCTTTAGTCTTAAAATTAGTCGTTGGCTTTTGTAATTCATATTTTCGTTATTTTTTGTTATCTCTATAAGTTATACCGGGTGGATGCTAGAGAATTGGCCATAGGGAAGACCGTGTTAAGGCTAGCGCGCTTGTGATTGGTCCATTCTAATTAGCTGAATGCTTAAAGTCTTTCGTTATCGGTTGTAACAAAATTCTAGTAAATTTCAATTCAGATCTTATACGCGAGCTCTTTGCTATGTGCTCTTTTTAGTGAAACTTCCAAATAATATTAAAACTGGATTTATTAATATTTTTCAAAAATAAAATTGATTAAACTACAAGTAAAGAGCTTGCGTATAAGATCTGAATTGAAATTTACTAGAATTTTGTTAAAACCAACCACGAAAGACTTTAAGCATTCAGGTAAATAGAATGGACCAATCACAAGCGCGCTAGCCTTAACACGGTCTTCCCTATGACCAATTCTCTCGCATCCACCCGGTATAAGATTTAGTGCCACGAGGCACATTGTTGTAAAAGACACATCTGTGCCGTTAATCTCAATAAATAAATAAATAATAAAATTGAAATAGAAGGAACGCGATGGTTAAGTGGTTCGCATGCTCGCCTCGTAAACTGAACGTTCCTTAGGTCGTGAGTTCGATCCCCGGCAGGGAGAACAGCTATTCGAAATTGTATTCAAGCAGCAGCTCGCAATATACGTAAGACGGGCCACGTTGTTTGTTTACATTTCGATGCGTTGTTTACAAGGCTCATGGCCGCTGCTGTACTTGATATGGGTTTTCTGCAGTTTCCTACATCCTCGACAAATGTGAGTATGGCGCCATCTACAGTCGATATGCAGCTCTCGCTATACCGACGTACAGAGACTCTGGCGGCCAGGGTTTGATTCCGGCGTTCTTGTTTTGACTACAAGGCTCGATCGTCGAATCGAAAATTCCGCCTGGTTGAATTTCGACTACGATTCGCCAGGGCCACCAGGGCCGGGGTTCTGACTACAGGGCCCTAGGTCGTCCGGTCCTTGTACAATCGGTGTAAGGGCCATTTACCCTCAGAGGGCAGAAAGGGCCGGAATATAAAAAAAAAAAAAAAAAGAAAATGAAATAGTTCACCATAAATTCCTTATAATAATCCACAACTATTTTTGCTTTTTATATTTGTTTTCTATAATATTCCATTAACATGAGCCCTTACTGAATTAATCATTAATAATATTCATAAAGAAATCATAGCTTACCTTCATTACAAACTATTTTCTTCTTGTAGCTACATCAATTACTCACAGATTGCTGCACGATTAACGCGTCAAGCGTTAAAAAAAGATCTGCAGGTAGAAGCAAGGAAGCGAAATGAAGCGAATGTGAAATTCACGCAATGGAAGGATGGAAAACCAATAAGTAAGTAACAGTAATTTTATTTCAATAATAATATTCACTTTTATTGTACAATATATATTTTATTTTTTCATATAATACATGACGTCATCAATCTTTCTTACAGTCGATAAAATACAAACAATCTAGGATGTACATTCAATGCCTTTGTAAGTCGACGAATGATTTTTGCATTGCACAATGTTTGCGCGTGAAAAAAAAACAAAACGATTGTACAAAACTTTTGCACTTAACCTCAGCCGCAATGATACTCGATCCAATGTTCAAAGATTCGAAATGTTTTCTCAAAATTTGAATTAATGAACACCTCACCGTTCAGAAATGCTAAATATTTTAACACTCGCATAAGCAAAACAACTCTTTGATTTGTTTACCTTAAGTTTTTGAGCGGTGGAAGACCTGGGAAAGAGTCGAGATTCGGTTTCAATGTAATTTACTTTTCGAGTCCCTGTTTTCTTCGTACCACATTTCACCAATCCATCTTTAATACTCACTACTCCCATAACAGCTTGACAATGTTGTAGGTCGCAATTTCTTCGATTACTTTATAACAATTGCCATAATTTTTGGTATTGCAGAAGCCAACGCCTAGGCCGTCCATTACCGAGGGGCACGTGGGAAGGCCAAGAGTTAATTTTATTATATTTTACTCTCGTATTATGATTGTATAAAATAAAAACAATCTTCAGGTCTCTTATCTCTTTGTTTATAAAAATACTCGTCACTTCTTGAATCGTCATCTCATGGCCGGATAATGAGCCTTGGAGTAAACAGAAAACGGAATTGGTTTACCATCTCCGTTCAATATTCTATTGCAAAAGATTGAATCTCACAGATGAATTTCGAAACCAGATCTTTCTGTTCTTCCCCGAGCATCGTTCCTGTGATTTCTTCATTTTCGACCAACGGCAAAAACATTTGGCCAAATTCTGCGGTGTATGGCGGTGCAATCATTTCTAAAACCTAAAAATGTATAAACGTAAGTACACCAGTTTTTAACACGAGCAAAATAAATGTAGTTAAGAAAACTTACCTCGATAACAAAATACCGAATTAGAGAGGCGTCGGTGTCTCCGCGTTGCCAGCACTCCCTGAAGAATGCCACAACCGGAATGCCGCATCCTTCACTAAAGAGGTGCACCATTCTGTCGATTAACATTTTCTTCATTTCGAATTGTGCCAACATTCCAAGTTCATCTTGTTTACTTTCGAATAATTGCACAAGGAGTTGCAAAACTTTTTGATGTAGTAAAAAGTGACAGGTAACCACTTCGTCCAATAATGCCAGAGGAATCGGACATGGTTCCTTACAAAGCTTAAAATACAAAGGCTCCCTTACGGTATATTCTACCCATCGTATTATACCGACGCTTACTACCGGAAACTTTATACATTGGTAAAGAACGTTCAATTCTGCCAATAACTCGGTAGAATCTTTGATAGTGTTACAGACGTTGTGAACTTTTTCAATTGCTCGAACAGTTTTCTCCAGCTCTTCTTTGATCACTTTACGCTGAACTCCTTTCTTCACCGGCGTTTCATATACACTCGCGGCGTACGCTAATAAATAAATATACTTCGATTTGTGTTTCGGGTTGATTTTTACCCCGGGCTTAAATAGAGTCTCGACCATTAACTCTAAAAATTGTGGAATTCTCAATAATTCGGTGGAAGGTGGCTCGTTCCCAGAGTAGTTTCTGTACAGAACTATTATGTCGGCAGGATTTAATGCGTTTCGAGACAACATAGAAGTTAACGCTAAACAAGTTTGCGGATTGGCTGCTGCACCGTTTAAAGCCATCGTAATCGGAGTGACGTCGCGTCGACTAAAAAGAAAAAAGAAATTAGAACAAATTCTAAAGTAACAAATTATTGCAGAATGAAATAAAGTAATTTTAAATCGTACTTTTGTTGTGCATATTTCGTGATTTCTTGGGATAATCTTTTCATTATTAAACCTCCCCGTCGTTCGTTCGATAAAACCTGAAGTAGCACTTGACCATAGACGTAAGTGTGCTGGCCGTGACACACCATTTTGGCACATTCTTTGATGCACGTTTCCCAATCTTCCGTATTTTTAAGAAACCTTGCTATTGACTTTTTCAAAACACGAGAGAATACTTCGATATGCTGAGCAGCCGTCGATATGCTAGTGATTTCACCTTCAAATCCTGCATCGGAAATTAGCTTAATTGTAAAATTCAGCATTAAACAATCTGGATGCTTCTCGGCGAGTTTGTATATAATTGATCGCCGAGTCGGATGTTGTATCATTTCCGTTAACCATGCAGGTGTCTGTAAATCAATGAAATTATCGATTTTAGAATTTGTAAAAATATTTAAGAAATTTTATAGAACTATTTATTAAGTTTATACATACATCTGTTTCCTCCGAAAAAATCTTGTCAGCTTCTTTGGGATCGAATGTTTTTAATATCATATCTTTGAGATTATTCTCCATTATAGCTTGAACATCGGTTACTTTCACTCCTCCGAGAATTAACCATTCCGCAAGAAGATTTACCATTTGCGCACTCGCTGTATAATTCTGCGATAATAATTCTATCACTTGTTCAGGATTCCCGCCAGCTTGAAAGTATCTTTTTAGTTGAGTGAAAATTCCTGGTTCCATTATGTAGTCGGATTTTGTAAATTGTTCGATACAGTCGTTTAAAACTTCTTGCGGATTGTCTAGATTATCTTCGATACCTAGTTCATCACTTCGATGACCCATATCGTCCGTCCATCCACTTCTGTCATCCTCGTAATCCATCTCCATCTCCACCTAAATTAATTAATTTATTACTTGCGGAAGGCGACTTGCTGAAGGCGACTTGCTGAATGCGACTTGCTAAAGGCGACTTGCTAGCGGTTGTCGGCTGGTTGCTAGTTGGCGGCGGGTTGGTAATACTAACTGCTGAGAGTTGAGGGGGCCTCTTTTTATACAGACATGAGTCTGGGGCGGAACTTGGACCCGTGTAAGGGCCAATGGGGAGCTTCTTGAGATGGAAGGGTACAAAGATCTTCGGAAAAACGGGAAAGGGAGGGGCGACACGAGCGAGCTGTCGCCGAGGCAAGGCGAATACAATTTTATATATTTAACAATATTAATTAATTAATAATAAGTACAGAATTCATTGACGCATAAACAGTTAATGCCTTGTTCCTAAACCAATTATCGATATTAATGAACATTAGATTTAAACAAAAAGAGTATCGCGAAATAATGTTATTTACGAAAATTAATTAATGTAGTTATCAACATTATTTCCAAGTGTTACATAATTTGAAACAGGCACTTATAAGTGCGATTGAATACCATTAAATCCCAATTATAAACTAAACAAAACTTAGATGTTATTTAATATTAATATTTGCCTCTGGTAAGAGATATTTCGAAATGTAATTGAAGACGGTTTCTGCAATAGTTATTAATAACGAAGAAGATATTGTTGTAATTAATAGTCATGGGAAGGGTGTATTTTGATCTAACAGTTAAAATATAATTCGGATATTAAAAGGCCAGGATCTATATAAATCTTAAATGATACGGCTTAAATTTAATTAATAATAAAAGTATTACAAGAGAAGCATCCATTATTATCAATATTTTCATATTATCTATAATTTTTAATCTTTGAATGAAGCAATTTTAAAACAGTTCATTATAACAATTTAGTTTAAATGAATAAGGATGATTCTTTTGTAGCTTAATAAAATATATAAATTTTAGAAAATTTTGAAGAAGAAACTTCTAGAAAAATGGAATTAAGAAAGTTTCTCTGGTGTTTAATTTTAGATAAGTTTGATGACGGTTTTTCCAGAGCATGACCAGTTGAAATAAGAGGGGTTCTGCTGTAATTATATATTTATTAGGAGTCTTTGTATTAATTCCATTTAGTATTCATTCGGAGCATCACGTTTTGTTTTTATTTATTAATTCATCTTTTTTGTTAATTTATATAAGGTTATGTAGTTTTATTACAATTTCAATGAAAGCTTTCTTTTCAAATATATATTGAATATTATATTCTAATATTATTCAAATATGACTGTTTAGTAACATATCTTGAATAGAAATATGAATTACAATTACAGTAATATGCTTCTAAAAAAGAAAAGATATCGAAGTGCTATATCTTTGCTTAACGAAGAACAGAAATAGAGTTTGATATAATAGAAGTTGCTGGAATCTATAGTCATTCCTCATAATGTATGCAAGACTGCAGAGATATTACACTGAGAAAAGTGTCTTTTACCAATTACTATCCCTTGTTTTATAAAACAGTGTATTATAGCCGTAAAAGAAATATTATAATTGGTAAAATCCTCCGTCTTTTAGCATTTGTTTTTGACAGGTTACACGACACTGTGTTAAACTTTCCTATTTTAAAAGAATGTTTCATTACGACTAAAAGAAGGCATTTTCAATATTTTCCATTCCTAGATGAATTTCAGTAAAAAAAATTGCTTTTAGTTAAAGAGAAAAGGCTAAAATAAACTGACATACAGGTTAGAAAAATCTAAAATCTTCCTTTTTGTAACCGGTAATAGAAATGTTGTTATCCCTATACGTAAAATACGATCTTTTACGGGATATAAGAATTCTAATACTTGGTAAAAGACACTTTTCTCTGTGTAATAGCAAACTTCTAGATTTGGCCTAATGGAGATACTATTATTTTTTTACTTATTTTTTAAAACTTGTCGGCTGGTGAGGAAATGGGTCATAATATTAATAAGAAATTGAAATTAATGTGAACAAGAGAATGTAGAATGATTTCGTACAAGTCGCAAATGCTTTGGAAAGCTATATTTAGTACCCTGTCGACGTCAGCCACACGAACCGGGCCCTGCAACGAAAATTTCAAAAATCAATTTCTCGAAAATGTCAAAAACGCGTCTCTGAAAATTTCACAGTTTTCAAAAAACATTTAGAGCTTCAATTTAAAAATATTTTGAAAAAAAAAATTATGTACTTCGGGTACAAAAAAATTATTAAAAATTTAATTTTTAAATAAATTGACTAAAGACTTATATTATTAAATTTCAATGTATTCTACAGAACTTTTGTAGGAAACATTTTTTTCTAACATCAATAGATTTCCAGATAAAAATAATTGTCAAAAAAATGACCAAAAAATTCTAAACAGATTTGAATGATGTTACCAAATATTTTATGAATTCGCAAATTTTCGTTTAAAAAAGGACGGTTATATTCGTCAGAGTCGTTATGTTCTTAAAAACAATCGTTATAACTTTGCAATCAAGGATAAGGTGCTCACAGTCATACGCTTCGCATGGTTTTCGTACATTTCCCGACAACAAGAAAGAATTTTTGAAAGTTTTGGAAACATTATTAATGTGTGTGATTAATAAAATAATGAGAGATTGTTAATTTGATTATTAAACTATTTTAGTAATTCGAAAAATTCTCAATATGATTAATGATTACAAAAGTAATGAAATAATATTAATCTTAAGTTATAGTTTTTCCGATCCCTGCCCTTAACTTTCAATAACTTGTACAAATTTATATGTACCCAGACAGCCACATCTGCTGCATTTAGCCGGATATAAGGGGAAAGTATGGCGGCGAATATGTCTGACAGGCAGACGGAATATACGACATCGCACAGACAGCTTTGCTAGAAATTCTTCCTTGTCGACTAGTCTGCGGCGATTCGGGACGCATTTCAGCCGAAGAGATTATAAGGGTCGGCGAAGGGATTAAAGACGTCGCGTCGGTGCATACTAGTTGCGTCCCGCGTCACGTTCATAGATATTAGTTTTAACCGAATGATAAAAATTACATTGAGAAAATTACGCACGTACATTGAAAAAATCCATTATGTTTACTTTCGTCGCTCATTTACCAGCTTACTTTTCATATTAGGAAGAAAATGTATACAACATTTTTTGTAGAGAATTGCATGCTCATCATTTTTTTAGAACACGATTTTCAATCATTTACGCGAACGATTTTAAGAAGTCATGTTTTGTCCTGCATTTCTGGTACGAATCCCGCATTCTCGGAAATTCTGGGACGAAAATCTATTACCATCTGGCGTGACGCGGGACGCAAATCGGTTATTGCCGAATACGACCGCGGACGTAACTCGGCCATCCACACGGAGGAATTTTTACCGCGGGACGCAACTAGTATGCACCGACGCGACGTCTTTAATCCCTTCGCCGACCCTTATAATCTCTTCGGCTGAAATGCGTCCCGAATCGCCGCAGACTAGTCGACAAGGAAGAATTTCTAGCAAAGCTGTCTGTGCGATGTCGTATATTCCGTCTGCCTGTCAGACATATTCGCCGCCATACTTTCCCCTTATATCCGGCTAAATGCAGCAGATGTGGCTGTCTGGGTACATATAAATTTGTACAAGTTTTTGAAAGTTAAGGGCAGGGATCGGAAAAACTATAACTTAAGATTAATATTATTTCATTACTTTTGTAATCATTAATCATATTGAGAATTTTTCGAATTACTAAAATAGTTTAATAATCAAATTAACAATCTCTCATTATTTTATTAATCACACACATTAATAATGTTTCCAAAACTTTCAAAAATTCTTTCTTGTTGTCGGGAAATGTACGAAAACCATGCGAAGCGTATGACTGTGAGCACCTTATCCTTGATTGCAAAGTTATAACGATTGTTTTTAAGAACATAACGACTCTGACGAATATAACCGTCCTTTTTTAAACGAAAATTTGCGAATTTATAAAATATTTGGTAACATCATTCAAATCTGTTTAGAATTTTTTGGTCATTTTTTTGACAATTATTTTTATCTGGAAATCTATTGATGTTAGAAAAAAATGTTTCCTACAAAAGTTCTGTAGAATACATTGAAATTTAATAATATAAGTCTTTAGTCAATTTATTTAAAAATTAAATTTTTAATAATTTTTTTGTACCCGAAGTACATAATTTTTTTTTTCAAAATATTTTTAAATTGAAGCTCTAAATGTTTTTTGAAAACTGTGAAATTTTCAGAGACGCGTTTTTGACATTTTCGAGAAATTGATTTTTGAAATTTTCGTTGCAGGGCCCGGTTCGTGTGGCTGACGTCGACAGGGTACTAAATATAGCTTTCCAAAGCATTTGCGACTTGTACGAAATCATTCTACATTCTCTTGTTCACATTAATTTCAATTTCTTATTAATATTATGACCCATTTCCTCACCAGCCGACAAGTTTTAAAAAATAAGTAAAAAAATAATAGTATCTCCATTAGGCCAAATCTAGAAGTTTGCTATTACACAGAGAAAAGTGTCTTTTACCAAGTATTAGAATTCTTATATCCCGTAAAAGATCGTATTTTACGTATAGGGATAACAACATTTCTATTACCGGTTACAAAAAGGAAGATTTTAGATTGTTCTAACCTGTATGTCAGTTTATTTTAGCCTTTTCTCTTTAACTAAAAGCAATTTTTTTACTGAAATTCATCTAGGAATGGAAAATATTGAAAATGCCTTCTTTTAGTCGTAATGAAACATTCTTTTAAAATAGGAAAGTTTAACACAGTGTCGTGTAACCTGTCAAAAACAAATGCTAAAAGACGGAGGATTTTACCAATTATAATATTTCTTTTACGGCTATAATACACTGTTTTATAAAACAAGGGATAGTAATTGGTAAAAGACACTTTTCTCAGTGTAATATCTCTGCAGTCTTGCATACATTATGAGGAATGACTATAGATTCCAGCAACTTCTATTATATCAAACTCTATTTCTGTTCTTCGTTAAGCAAAGATATAGCACTTCGATATCTTTTCTTTTTTAGAAGCATATTACTGTAATTGTAATTCATATTTCTATTCAAGATATGTTACTAAACAGTCATATTTGAATAATATTAGAATATAATATTCAATATATATTTGAAAAGAAAGCTTTCATTGAAATTGTAATAAAACTACATAACCTTATATAAATTAACAAAAAAGATGAATTAATAAATAAAAACAAAACGTGATGCTCCGAATGAATACTAAATGGAATTAATACAAAGACTCCTAATAAATATATAATTACAGCAGAACCCCTCTTATTTCAACTGGTCATGCTCTGGAAAAACCGTCATCAAACTTATCTAAAATTAAACACCAGAGAAACTTTCTTAATTCCATTTTTCTAGAAGTTTCTTCTTCAAAATTTTCTAAAATTTATATATTTTATTAAGCTACAAAAGAATCATCCTTATTCATTTAAACTAAATTGTTATAATGAACTGTTTTAAAATTGCTTCATTCAAAGATTAAAAATTATAGATAATATGAAAATATTGATAATAATGGATGCTTCTCTTGTAATACTTTTATTATTAATTAAATTTAAGCCGTATCATTTAAGATTTATATAGATCCTGGCCTTTTAATATCCGAATTATATTTTAACTGTTAGATCAAAATACACCCTTCCCATGACTATTAATTACAACAATATCTTCTTCGTTATTAATAACTATTGCAGAAACCGTCTTCAATTACATTTCGAAATATCTCTTACCAGAGGCGAATATTAATATTAAATAACATCTAAGTTTTGTTTAGTTTATAATTGGGATTTAATGGTATTCAATCGCACTTATAAGTGCCTGTTTCAAATTATGTAACACTTGGAAATAATGTTGATAACTACATTAATTAATTTTCGTAAATAACATTATTTCGCGATACTCTTTTTGTTTAAATCTAATGTTCATTAATATCGATAATTGGTTTAGGAACAAGGCATTAACTGTTTATGCGTCAATGAATTCTGTACTTATTATTAATTAATTAATATTGTTAAATATATAAAATTGTATTCGCCTTGCCTCGGCGACAGCTCGCTCGTGTCGCCCCTCCCTTTCCCGTTTTTCCGAAGATCTTTGTACCCTTCCATCTCAAGAAGCTCCCCATTGGCCCTTACACGGGTCCAAGTTCCGCCCCAGACTCATGTCTGTATAAAAAGAGGCCCCCTCAACTCTCAGCAGTTAGTATTACCAACCCGCCGCCAACTAGCAACCAGCCGACAACCGCTAGCAAGTCGCCTTTAGCAAGTCGCATTCAGCAAGTCGCCTTCAGCAAGTCGCCTTCCGCAAGTAATAAATTAATTAATTTAGGTGGAGATGGAGATGGATTACGAGGATGACAGAAGTGGATGGACGGACGATATGGGTCATCGAAGTGATGAACTAGGTATCGAAGATAATCTAGACAATCCGCAAGAAGTTTTAAACGACTGTATCGAACAATTTAAAAAATCCGACTACATAATGGAACCAGGAATTTTCACTCAACTAAAAAGATACTTTCAAGCTGGCGGGAATCCTGAACAAGTGATAGAATTATTATCGCAGAATTATACAGCGAGTGCGCAAATGGTAAATCTTCTTGCGGAATGGTTAATTCTCGGAGGAGTGAAAGTAACCGATGTTCAAGCTATAATGGAGAATAATCTCAAGAATATGATATTAAAAACATTCGATCCCAAAGAAGCTGACAAGATTTTTTCGGAGGAAACAGATGTATGTATAAACTTAATAAATAGTTCTATAAAATTTCTTAAATATTTTTACAAATTCTAAAATCGATAATTTCATTGATTTACAGACACCTGCATGGTTAACGGAAATGATACAACATCCGACTCGGCGATCAATTATATACAAACTCGCCGAGAAGCATCCAGATTGTTTAATGCTGAATTTTACAATTAAGCTAATTTCCGATGCAGGATTTGAAGGTGAAATCACTAGCATATCGACGGCTGCTCAGCATATCGAAGTATTCTCTCGTGTTTTGAAAAAGTCAATAGCAAGGTTTCTTAAAAATACGGAAGATTGGGAAACGTGCATCAAAGAATGTGCCAAAATGGTGTGTCACGGCCAGCACACTTACGTCTATGGTCAAGTGCTACTTCAGGTTTTATCGAACGAACGACGGGGAGGTTTAATAATGAAAAGATTATCCCAAGAAATCACGAAATATGCACAACAAAAGTACGATTTAA
Organism: Trichopria drosophilae; assembly: GCA_030407085.1. NCBI lineage: Eukaryota > Metazoa > Arthropoda > Insecta > Hymenoptera > Diapriidae > Trichopria > Trichopria drosophilae. The sequence continues at coordinate 206,256,768 of CM059583.1, forward strand.
AATTACTTTATTTCATTCTGCAATAATTTGTTACTTTAGAATTTGTTCTAATTTCTTTTTTCTTTTTAGTCGACGCGACGTCACTCCGATTACGATGGCTTTAAACGGTGCAGCAGCCAATCCGCAAACTTGTTTAGCGTTAACTTCTATGTTGTCTCGAAACGCATTAAATCCTGCCGACATAATAGTTCTGTACAGAAACTACTCTGGGAACGAGCCACCTTCCACCGAATTATTGAGAATTCCACAATTTTTAGAGTTAATGGTCGAGACTCTATTTAAGCCCGGGGTAAAAATCAACCCGAAACACAAATCGAAGTATATTTATTTATTAGCGTACGCCGCGAGTGTATATGAAACGCCGGTGAAGAAAGGAGTTCAGCGTAAAGTGATCAAAGAAGAGCTGGAGAAAACTGTTCGAGCAATTGAAAAAGTTCACAACGTCTGTAACACTATCAAAGATTCTACCGAGTTATTGGCAGAATTGAACGTTCTTTACCAATGTATAAAGTTTCCGGTAGTAAGCGTCGGTATAATACGATGGGTAGAATATACCGTAAGGGAGCCTTTGTATTTTAAGCTTTGTAAGGAACCATGTCCGATTCCTCTGGCATTATTGGACGAAGTGGTTACCTGTCACTTTTTACTACATCAACAAGTTTTGCAACTCCTTGTGCAATTATTCGAAAGTAAACAAGATGAACTTGGAATGTTGGCACAATTCGAAATGAAGAAAATGTTAATCGACAGAATGGTGCACCTCTTTAGTGAAGGATGCGGCATTCCGGTTGTGGCATTCTTCAGGGAGTGCTGGCAACGCGGAGACACCGACGCCTCTCTAATTCGGTATTTTGTTATCGAGGTAAGTTTTCTTAACTACATTTATTTTGCTCGTGTTAAAAACTGGTGTACTTACGTTTATACATTTTTAGGTTTTAGAAATGATTGCACCGCCATACACCGCAGAATTTGGCCAAATGTTTTTGCCGTTGGTCGAAAATGAAGAAATCACAGGAACGATGCTCGGGGAAGAACAGAAAGATCTGGTTTCGAAATTCATCTGTGAGATTCAATCTTTTGCAATAGAATATTGAACGGAGATGGTAAACCAATTCCGTTTTCTGTTTACTCCAAGGCTCATTATCCGGCCATGAGATGACGATTCAAGAAGTGACGAGTATTTTTATAAACAAAGAGATAAGAGACCTGAAGATTGTTTTTATTTTATACAATCATAATACGAGAGTAAAATATAATAAAATTAACTCTTGGCCTTCCCACGTGCCCCTCGGTAATGGACGGCCTAGGCGTTGGCTTCTGCAATACCAAAAATTATGGCAATTGTTATAAAGTAATCGAAGAAATTGCGACCTACAACATTGTCAAGCTGTTATGGGAGTAGTGAGTATTAAAGATGGATTGGTGAAATGTGGTACGAAGAAAACAGGGACTCGAAAAGTAAATTACATTGAAACCGAATCTCGACTCTTTCCCAGGTCTTCCACCGCTCAAAAACTTAAGGTAAACAAATCAAAGAGTTGTTTTGCTTATGCGAGTGTTAAAATATTTAGCATTTCTGAACGGTGAGGTGTTCATTAATTCAAATTTTGAGAAAACATTTCGAATCTTTGAACATTGGATCGAGTATCATTGCGGCTGAGGTTAAGTGCAAAAGTTTTGTACAATCGTTTTGTTTTTTTTCACGCGCAAACATTGTGCAATGCAAAAATCATTCGTCGACTTACAAAGGCATTGAATGTACATCCTAGATTGTTTGTATTTTATCGACTGTAAGAAAGATTGATGACGTCATGTATTATATGAAAAAATAAAATATATATTGTACAATAAAAGTGAATATTATTATTGAAATAAAATTACTGTTACTTACTTATTGGTTTTCCATCCTTCCATTGCGTGAATTTCACATTCGCTTCATTTCGCTTCCTTGCTTCTACCTGCAGATCTTTTTTTAACGCTTGACGCGTTAATCGTGCAGCAATCTGTGAGTAATTGATGTAGCTACAAGAAGAAAACAGTTTGTAATGAAGGTAAGCTATGATTTCTTTATGAATATTATTAATGATTAATTCAGTAAGGGCTCATGTTAATGGAATATTATAGAAAACAAATATAAAAAGCAAAAATAGTTGTGGATTATTATAAGGAATTTATGGTGAACTATTTCAATTTCTTTTTTTTTTTTTATATTCCGGCCCTTTCTGCCCTCTGAGGGTAATTGGCCCTTACACCGATTGTACAAGGACCGGACGACCTAGGGCCCTGTAGTCAGAACCCCGGCCCTGGTGGCCCTGGCGAATCGTAGTCGAAATTCAACCAGGCGGAATTTTCGATTCGACGATCGAGCCTTGTAGTCAAAACAAGAACGCCGGAATCAAACCCTGGCCGCCAGAGTCTCTGTACGTCGGTATAGCGAGAGCTGCATATCGACTGTAGATGGCGCCATACTCACATTTGTCGAGGATGTAGGAAACTGCAGAAAACCCATATCAAGTACAGCAGCGGCCATGAGCCTTGTAAACAACGCATCGAAATGTAAACAAACAACGCGGCCCTTCTTACGTATATTGCGAGCTGCTGCTTGAATACAATTTCGAATAGCTGTTTTCCCTGCCGGGGATCGAACTCACGACCTAAGGAACGTTCAGTTTACGAGGCGAGCATGCGAACCACTTAACCATCGCGTTCCTTCTATTTCAATTTTATTATTTATTTATTTATTGAGATTAACGGCACAGATGTGTCTTTTACAACAATGTGCCTCGTGGCACTAAATCTTATACCGGGTGGATGCGAGAGAATTGGTCATAAGGAAGACCGTGTTAAGGCTAGCGCGCTTGTGATTGGTCCATTCTATTTACCTGAATGCTTAAAGGCTTTCGTGGTTGGTTTTAACAAAATTCTAGTAAATTTCAATTCAGATCTTATACGCAAGCTCTTTACTTGTAGTTTAATCAATTTTATTTTTGAAAAATATTAATAAATCCAGTTTTAATAGTATTTGGAAGTTTCACTAAAAAGAGCACATAGCAAAGAGCTCGCGTATAAGATCTGAATTGAAATTTACTAGAATTTTGTTACAACCGATAACGAAAGACTTTAAGCATTCAGCTAATTAGAATGGACCAATCACAAGCGCGCTAGCCTTAACACGGTCTTCCCTATGGCCAATTCTCTCGCATCCACCCGGTATAACTTATAGAGATAACAAAAAATAACGAAAATATGAATTACAAAAGCCAACGACTAATTTTAAGACTAAAGCTAATTAAACAGAAAAACAAAAAATTTTTAAACGAAAGTTGAAGTAAGTCTTCTTATTGTCGATTTGAACGGAAGTAAACCTAAGTTGTGTACATTGTGCGGTAACATAATCCATCCATTTTCTTTTAACGCGCGGAATAGTCGAGAAAAAGCCGTAATTAGTTTTCTGGAGACCCTCGCAGACAGGTCTAAAAGAGCGTATGCTATGTAAGACTTCTCGATATTCGAATAAATTAGATATAACGGGACTACGAGTTAACCCGTTTTCGCCCAAAATGCCGTAAATTTCACTACATTTTAACCGTCACATTTCTTATAGAAACTAACGATGAATAATTCTGAATATTTAGATTCTATAGTTTTCAACCCTCCTCTTTCCGAATCCGAAGTCCGGTTTTCGCAAGGAGCAGCCATTTTTTAAATATGGCGGCGAAAAGGCAAAAAAATAGAGAAAATTTCGATTTTTGGATCGGTTTTTCATGTTTTTCAAAAGGTTCGCGCTGACCGATCATTCCAAAGACCTAGATCTGGTGGAATAATGAGTTTGACAAAAAGTTGACATGATCAGATATGCAAAATATAAGATGACGGATCCAAGATGGCTGATTTTGCGCTGAATTTTGTGTTTTTATAGCATTTCCGACATTATTATTAGCTATTAATAAATATTGTTGTACGCACTTATTATTGATTTACACAATCATTTGTAACAGTATCTTCTATCCGATACTCGAAATTCCAAATGGCGGTTCCAAGATGGCCGACTGAAATGCAACAAAATTTCTTGATCCATATGAAACTGACTACTCGGTGGTTTTCGGGGTCGCAGATTACGAATATGACATTTGATTTTCATCATTCAAAATGGCGGACCCAAAATGGCGGAGGAAAATACAAAACGTTGCATGTCCGAAATGAAAATGGTTACTCGCGGGTTTTATATTATATAGTCGGAAATGCTATAAAAACACAAAATTCGGCGAAAAATCCGCCATCTTGGATACGCCATCTTATATTTTGCATATCTGATCATGTCAACTTTTAGTCAAACTCATTATGCCACCAGATCCAGGTCTTTGGAATGATCGGTCATCGCGAACCTATTGAAAAACATGAAAAACCGATCCAAAAATCGAAATTTTCTCTATTTTTTTGCCTTTTCGCCGCCATATTTAAAAAATGGCTGCTCCTAGCGAAATCCGGACTTCGGATTCGGAAAGAGGAGGGTTGAAAACTATAGAATCTAAATATTCAGAATTATTCATCGTTAGTTTCTATAAGAAAAGTGACGATTAAAATGTAGTGAAATTTACGGCATTTTGGGCGGAAACGGGTTAAATTGACAATATTATAGGCCAAAAGTAAATCATGGTAATGGTGTAAGAATTTTATAGTAGGGAGATTGAAAGCGGTTGCATGATGTTGATAATTATGGTCAAAAATATGCATTGGGGAACGAGATTTGAAGGAAAAATTAAATTGTGCTGAACCGATTCCAGATGAGAAATTTCTTGTGCTGTATAAGGTGACCAGATTGACGAGCAATAAAAAAGATTTGGCAAAATAATAGCGCGATATAAGTGAATAATAGTATCGACATTGTTAAAGTTCTTAGTGGTTCTGGTTAAGAATCCTAACATAGTCAGAGACTTAGTAACAACCAAATTTAAATGAGCGAAAAACTTAAGAGAGCTGTCGAAAATTACTCCTAAATCAATAATAGAGACTGCTTCGAGTGATTGCCCACCAATAGAATACGTAAATTCTGTTGGCTTATTACCGCGATAAAAAGAAATACTCTTACATAATTATTAAACAAATTTTTTTTAGTATCGACATTGAAAAATAAAATTTATAGTTTTGGTGTTATAATAGTCCGTTATAAAAATAATAATAAAAAATAAAAAATAATAAAAATTAATGAATAATAGAAGAAAATAAAATAATAAAATTCAACAAGTTTGCCGTTTCGACCCTAATTCGCAGTCCTCTTCAGAAAGAGAGGGTAAAACTGATGGAAATTGGTATTTATACAATTCCCAGGACATAGGGATGTGTATGTATTAGTGTTTAACCCTTTGCGGCATGCTGGCATACTCGGTGTGCCACCTTTTTGTAATTCATTTGTTGCAAATTTCCGGTGATTAAATTTGAATTTTCCCAATTCTTTTGTACCATCATATCAATAAGATATCAGAAAACGTAAACCATGTTGAATTTTTTATAAATGTTCATGTTTAATTGTTTGTATTAACTAATAAGTTGCAAAACCTGGTGCTTTTTTCAAAGAAAATTCGTTCGGAAAGTAAATTTTTGCTCAATAAGGACGACATTAGGTACTCGAGGGTTTTTGGGGTCGCTGGTTACGAATCCGGCCTTAAATTGTAAAATTTAAAAATGGCGGATCCAAAATGGCGGACATAATTATAAAAAATGGCCAAATTCGCTTGAAACACGAATTCAACTTTTATTTTCAAAAGTCACAATCATGGTTGTGACCTTAGATTTTGTGCACTCGCAATACCCTATTTTCAATTTTCTTTTTATTATACCGCTCTCAGTTAATCTAGAGGCACGATTGTTATGTGACTTTTTATAGGTTTTATTAAATTTATGTTACTGTATTTTTACAAATTAAATGACTCATGAAGGCCCACATCTAGTCGCCGTAAAGTCCGAAAAAATATGTCGTTTGTGTTTTTTACTTTTATTTTGGACGAGCACACCTAGAAACTTCGACATTGAAAAATTGAAATTTTATACATTGAGGCCGTATTCGTATTCATCGACCCTAAAACCTCCGAGTAACCTGTTTCAAGCGAATCTGTCCCCTTTTTAAGAATTTTGTCCGCCATATTAAGTCCACCATTTTGAATTTTTAAAATCTAAGGTCCGATTCGTTATCAGCAACCCCGAAACCCCCCGAGTAACCAATTTCAGCTGTGTTCCATGTAAGGAAAAATGTATGCTTCAAAGGGTTAATACAGAGAAAAAGATACTATCGACAATTACTCAATCAGACAATTTTGTATTAAAGTAACCGTAAAATCAGAATTTAGGAGAATTGTACGCAATGATTTTCGTATGTACGTTCAATAACAAAAAGAAAAAAGACGTTGAAAAATTATTAGGAACTAGGTATATTGAACTGGCTGTTTTTCCATGTTTGTTTAAATATTATTTTTGGTAGATTATTGATAATTCTTCCGTAAATGGGTAAAACAATATATCAAGTTTTTCTCAAACTTGTGGACGTTGAAATTGCCGTTAATCACTCTAAAAAAATGGTCAGAAAAGGTAAATTAAATTAACAAATTGTAAATTAAATTATTTTAGGCCTACCCACTCTTATCCCTACTTCCCCCTCGCACAGTTTTGTTGTTAACCCTCCTGCGCACCAGTTTTCGCCGGAAAAGTAGTTTCCAAATGCGCACATTTTTCCTGTGGCTCGATTTCAATATAAGTTGGTATATTGGGGTTTTGGGGTCGCTGATTAAGAATCTGATGTTAAAATTTCAAAATTAAAAATGGCGGATCCAATATGGCGGACTAATTTTTCAAAAATTATCGAATTTTCATAAAAATGGTTATCTAAGGGGTCTTTGGGTCGGTGATAACGAATCTGATGTTGAAATTTCAAAATTAAAAATGGCGGATCTAATATGGCGGACTAATTTTTCAAAAATTATCGAATTTTCATAAAAATTGTTATCTAAGGGTTTTTGTGGTCGTAGATACCGAATCTGATGTTAAAATTTCAAAATTCAAAATGGCGGACATTAGTCAAAAAATTAATTTTTATATTTTTAAATTTTTAAATTAAAAAAAATTATTTTTAATTAAGAATTAAGAATTTATTGAAAACCCTTAGATATCAATTTTTATGAAAATTCGATAATTTTTGAAAAATTAGTCCGCCATATTGGATCCGCCATTTAGAATTTTGAAATTTCAACATCACATTCGTTATCAGCGACCCAAAAAACCTTTAGATAACAATTTTTATGAAAATACAATAATTTTTTTTTTATTACCCCGCCATTTTGGATCCGCCATATTGGATCTGACATACAGGATCTGTCATTTTGGATTTTGATAGGTTCGTAATCGGCGATCTCAAGCGATCCTCATTTGAAAAACGTCTGTCCCTGAAGTGTATATTTTGATAAGCTTTTTTTTATTTTTGAATTATTTATAAAAATTAATAAATATTTAGAATGGAACAATACAACATGAGTATGTTAATCTCCACTCCTCAAACTTTCAAAAAAAAATTATTTCAATGTCTAAAGTTATGTCGATGAAATGTTAGAGACAAAAGTGTTTGGACGAGTATACTCGTCATGGCGCATACGGAAACAACTTAGTTTGGACGAGTATACTCGTCACAGCGCACAGGAGGGTTAATGATACCAGGGCACGTGGTATTTATTACAATTCTAGAATAAATTCTGGTATTTCCAATGTTATTCTCAATCGTTCAGTGAATTCATTACTTGCTATACGAATGTACGCAATTATGTCTAGAAATATAATAAAGCCATTATATGTTTCTTGAATCTTTGTATAACGTAAATCCAATAACATAATTCGATTCCTTCAAGAAGGATATATGTCTTTACAAAAGGTAATATATCTTTTACAAAAGGTAAAATGTTTATAAAATATGTAGATAAATTATTCGAGAGTGATTTATATAATTTTTTCTGATTCAAAAGTTCTGAATTGCTAAACAATACTTTCAAGGAACATTTTAGGAAGTAAAGTTAATGAATTACATTAACTTAATTTACTCTTCCATTTCTACATTATGAAAAATAGCTCTTCATAAATGCAGATAATGATTAGTAACTGTCATGACAAAAATTAATTAATGAAATGCATTTTTTTTAAACACATCGACACTTAAATTCTGTTTCAACTATCGTATTACGTGCGAGGTCAAATGCCACGAGGTTTTTGCGTGCTCTTGATAAATATTACTCCTCGGTGTTAATCGATTTCAAACGCACGTACAATAAAAGAAAAAGGAGCTATTTATAATTTTAGTTTTGTCTAAACATTTACTAGATTAATCAACCTGATAAACTGACCGCACAATAAATTATTGTCTAGGTGTGATGGGCTGGGCGCAGGCTGACTCTGATGTGTGCGATGTTGGCGTGACATCGTTTCAGCAATTTGCACATGTTATGCGAAAATCATATGGGGCTTACGCGTCCAGAGTGTCGATCGCTTTTTATTGTACGCGACTCCGTCCCAAGCTCATTTACCCTAAGAACAAATTCGGCATAAAAAGTGCATGCACATATATGTAGTTATTTAAATAGTAGTAGCAAAATAGTAGCAGAAATTCTAAGGCACAGTTGCTAAGAGTCATTAAGGGTTATACTTCAAATAATGAAACATTATCTTAATCTGTCACTCAAAACAATAATCTGCATAGTTTAATCCATACAAACTATCATAAATTGATTTGGTAACAAGTCTTATTTTTCGATCTTCTCGAGACAAAAGGAAGATATTAATAATACAATCGTTTTTTTTTTAAGTTTTTACGATATCTGTCATAATCATCATAAGTGTAAAAAAGGATTTACTTTTATTGCATAATAATAAACGAATTTACATACGTATACTACTTAAGATTCAGATACTAGCTATTATTATACGATACTGATATTCAATCAAGTACCGATGATTTAAAAAACAAAAGGAATTTTCACAATCAAAATATATATTAAAACGATCGAATCCAAGAAAACTTGGTACAAAGATTAATAAAATGAAAGAAGGAAAAGATGGAACTGTTAATGTGACATGTGAAAATCAAGATGACATAGATAAACTAGAAAAAGAATTGAAATCAAAAGTTGCAAAATTGTACGAAATCAGAAAGCCGGCGTTAAAAACCTGAGAGTTAAAATCGCTGGAATTTCCGGATCGTTTGGCGCCATGGAATTAGAAACTGAAATAAAAGCAAATAATAAATAGAACAAGAACCACGAATTTAAAATAGTATTAAGAAATTCGACTAAACGAAAACAAGTACAGCTATTACTGAAGTAGGAACAGTAAATTCTAAAATACAAATGACAGGTGGAAAATTTACTAAAATGGTAACGCTGTATTATCTACGGAGACTAGTATGATAATACATGCTACAAGTGCAATGGTTTCAACCATATTGCAAATAAAATGCAAAAACAGAAAAAGTTACTCTATATGTGCTGAAGAAGGACACTGGAAAATGAGTAATGCAAAAATAAAAATCGAATAAAGTGCATAAATTGTAACATAGCCAAACAAAAATTTGATATAAAGTATGATATAAATCATGCTGTAAGTTATGTCGAGATATGCAGTGCGTACAAGAGCCAGGTCGAATACTCCAGATCAAAAATTAAACATTTTTATATGGTTCATATACTACATAAATTTAATGCAGTAAATATTAACTCTCTAATGTTTTTAGGAGATGATTTTGGAAGAAACTTATTATATAAACCTCTACAGCGTTCAAACGGTTTTATAATTTCAGACATCAATATTTGGAGTTTAGGCTACCGTGTTCCTCAGAGATTTGGAACCTAAAAAATTTAGGTATTCTGGCCTCATCTGGTTGAAATACATATTGCAGTGAAAGTCATCTGACGAAAAGAGGTGTGGTCATTTGTATAAAACAAGACTTAAACTAATATACAAAAATAGTGCACATTGGCGATGTAAAAGGTTTATTTATAGAAATCAATATCCCGAATTATCTATATTAAATTTGATGAATACGATCCAACAACTCCCTAGTAGAAAATGGTCAGTTTTAGGCTAGTTTGTGGGCAGTTTCGTTATTTCCCATGTTAACGGTACAAAGAAATTAGACAATGTAAAACCAAACTGGGCATTAATACACTAAAAAATGTTGGCTAAATTTATAGCATATCCACCAGTATTTTTTTTTTTTATTTTTTTTTTATTTTTTTTATTTATTAATTAACGGGCGGAATCGCCCTTTTTACTTAATTTTTGCCATATTGTTTTTTAATCTTGAGAATTTTGCGAGAGCTGTAGATCGACTTACGAAGATGGCGCCATACTTCACATTTGTGTATGAAATGTAGGATTGCATATATAATAAACAAATGTTTTGTACAGGATAAATTTCCTTTTCAGCTTAAAAATGCAATAGTAATACCCACCCTGGTAGAAATGAAAACATTTTTCTTATTAATATTCTTATTTACCATGTTAAAGGTATAGGGGAAATGGCCACTCTAAGAAGAAATGGACAAATTTCTTCCAGGGCATATACAAATCTTTATACATTAGAATAAGTCCGGTTTTTAATTTAAAAAATATAATATTCATGTAAACAGGTCCGAAACAAAAACAAATCTCAAGATTAATTTGCTGCTGATTATTATAATGCTACTTTGTATCACCAACTTTTTTCGGTTCACTAAATGGGGACTTACCCAGGGTCATAATAAACTTTACTCTATACTCTGCTCTACATTTCATTAGCTGTTTAACGTAGTGAGTTAATCAAATATGTATAGATATTCTTTGTATGTATCGGTCTATTTTTAAGCCTTAAATTGAATGAAAAATGATTACAGTTTTTGGCTACAATTACGTATTTATTTACTTTTGAAAAACCTAAAAAAATTGGCCTTTTTTACAATTTTTCAGGTCATAACTTCTGAAATATTCTTCGTAGGTCTAATGTTCTCAAGGACGAATTGTAGGGCAAAAATAAAGCTTGAAAATGAGCCATCATTCATTGAAATCACTTCAAGAAGAGACGAGTTATAATACGAGTAATTTTATACCCTAAACTTTAAACTCAGATCCACTTTTGGTAAAGGTCTTTTCAGTTTGAAATATCATGGAGAATCATCTCCGCAAATGTTGATAATTTCATGGACATCCTGTATATTTAAACAGCGTACACGTATACGATAGGAAATATAATAAAGGAAAATAGTGCTGCTCACTTTTAGACTTAGACCACTTTTGAAATGATGTCCCTTGCATTCCATTATATTTCAAAATCGAATGGATATTATTAGATCTTAAGTTCATGCATTTTTCACGACATAATGAGTAGAAATATTAATAGCGTTAATAAAAATGTTTCATTGGGAAAAATTTTAACAATATTCAATGTATTATTTATATGTTATCTCAATAAAAGTATCGTGAAAGAAATAAAACGTAATTTATTTATTGGATGGTGAACATAGGATGGAATTTGATCTCGGACTTTTTCTCGTAAATATTGAAATCTTCTGGAAACTGGAATAAGAACTTAACGCGTTGAGAATCCTCCACTTGTATCGCCTATGAACGATCCAGGAAATGGGGAAAAGGCAACCCCAACAATATCCTCTTACATTTTCACATCTCCTCCTGCTGTGCGGTCGATTATTGGAAACGGGACAAGAACGAAATAATAGTATAGGTGCCAACATTTACAAGCTAGGTTTACCATTACTTATTCCCGGTGTTAAAATTTGCAAGGGTTTGAAATTCATGCACTCGCTAAAAGAGACTTCAGGGCCTGAAATGTATACTTCCAATAATAATAATTTATCTAGAGCTTTTTCTAGATCAGCAGGATTAACAAGGAAGCTAGTTTAAGAAGTATATCGGAAAGTGGCTTTAGATGCGGAAGTAAATTCATTATCAAGAAATTGGGGAAGTTGATGTTAATCGGTAAATATTTTAATGTAGTAATAATTTCTTATCTATCATTTATTATAATACATATATATATAATACACATATATGCATATTATTATAAAATTATAGTATGAAATACAATAATCTTGAATAATCATAACGTGTGAAAACAATACTTTGGGGAAATATTATGACTATCAAATATAAGTCATGATGAAAGAAAAGATAAATCCTAACAAAAAGATAAATGCTAAAAAACAGATTATCCTAACAATTGGAGACATGGGGTCATCGCAATATTTACGTTTTTAAGAATTACCCTTTGTAGTTTAATTAACGGTTCTTGTTTTTTATTCTTACTTAGCACAAACAAAAATTAGTTTTGGTATTTTCTGTCTGAATACCATTATAAAACATGTTAATATTGAATGAAATATACTAATAAATGAAACATGAATTTTTGGGAATGAAGAGGAACAGCCGAAAAGGAAAATTTTTGTTTATTTAAAAATGATAAATTTCGAAAATTAATATTAGACGTTTTGACCCTGATATGGGTCCTTCAGTAAACAATACGAAAATCAATGAAACACTGCTTGTACTTATATTAAATGCCGGTAAACCATGTATATATACTGTTAGTGTATGTGTATTTGTGATACCGAGAATGAATGCAAGAACTTAATTTGCGTGTGGAATTATTTGAGTAAATAAAACATTTTATATATGACCGAACCACGACTAATTTTTATTATTATATTTCGAGCAGTTGAGTATTTTCATTACATATTACTTAGTACGTATAGTAGTAGTTTTCGATACAAGGGCGTAAAAGTATTTTCTACGAATGTGACGGTTGCGGGACGAGCTGAAAGCGAGGTCCGCATTCATATTGGTACAAAAAACATTTTTCGCACATCCGTCGAACAACATTTTATGTTGCAAGTGTCTCTAACATGCGTCCAAAAAAAGTAAAAACATAAAGTCTATTGTTCTATCCCGATACAGATTTATTCTTTTAGCTGAATAGTAGTTTGTTCATGTGTAAAACAAACTGAAATTTTTTTTTTTGAAATACAAATCACGAGATGCAAATAATTAGGGTCTGCTGTGGCGCAGCGTTTGCGAAAAACATATAGTATTTTTTCTAATAATTTAGGAATCCCTTTAACTTCACGATTATTATAATAGTTTCAGTTATAAAAGAGCGACGTCTCTAAGTCTCGAGAAAGCAAGATATTCAAATTTCATAAAATCTACTGCCAGTAACGTGATGCAATTTAGCTGTCATAACATTGCTGTTAATAATGGGGCTATGTTGATGCATTAGCATCTCTTTAGGAAAAGATTATCATTTATCTCCTAGAATATTGGATAATACATGCGGTGATAGCTACCATTTTGTTGCCAAGAATTCTAATATGTTGATATTGTGATTTCAGAAAAGTAAAGATGTGAGTAATAGATTTATAAACATGAAATAAAACATGGAAAATAATGACGAAATCAAAACTAATTGAAATACTAATATACCAGACGTTCAAATCATAAGCTATGTGGTTTCGATTTGTCCAAATATTGATTCAAATAAGATATCGAATATTATATACAGACGTCAAAGCAGTGAACGAACAAATTTGCATCATGATAACTACATTTTCATGTTGGGATAGATCAAATGGAAAAATGTTACTTTGTTAATTAAATAAATAACGTAGAATCCAAACTCGAAGTCAAAATTGGTCCATCAGGTAAGGTTTTTGAGATATTTGAGGTCGTATACTCGAAAAACGCGTTATTTTGCTATGTTTGAGGTCACGTACAGGACGCCACAATTTTTTTTGGCCTTGTGTACTATTTGCATCTTTTAGTACTTCCTTTACCCTTCAAAATGAGGTTTTATTCGATATTTCCGATTGTTATTCGTAATTTCAAACTGTCGTATCTTGGTGAAGAAAAGTCGTAATGGAATTCTGCACATCCCATATCAAAGAAAAAGAGTAGTATCACATGATCCAATCAAAGGAAAAACTCCGAAAAATGTGTCTTCTGTACATGACCTCAAAAATAGCAAAAAACGCGTTTTTCGAGAAAATAACCTCAAATATCTCAAAATCCTGACGTGATGGGCACTTCTGACTTCGGATTCTGATTCAACGCACAAAATTACGTCGGAAATGACCCACAGCTTCCCAACAACCAAACCATGTTGCCCTGCGTTATTATTAAACCTTCTAAGTTACTACGAGGGTCGCATTCGATTCAAGTTGAGTTTCGAAATGCTGCAACTTTTGAAAATGGTCAAGGTAGATGGTATATCCCCTATCTTAACCCTTTGAGTCATGCAATTCGCCGAATAGACAAATAATTAAAAACTGCACATCATATATTGGTTTTGAGTTAGCTGAACTGAAATCCAGTTCAAGATTTTCAAAATTCAATATTACCAATCCAATATAGCGGTTCAAAAATTTCAAACGTTTGAAAATACTCATGAAAACAGCTACTGCAGGGGTTTTGGAGGCGCTGAACAGGAATCTGGTTTGAAATTTTTTAAATTTAGAATAAACAATCCAATTGAATAGATTTTGAATTTTGAAAATCGAAGTACTAGATTCGAATTCAACGACACGCTCAACACTCACGTTACTATGTTACGAGGATTTTAAAAAGTTTTTAATTTTCTATCTATCATATTTGATTCATCATTTTGAATTTAGAATATTTTACACCAGATTTATATTTACCGATAACAAAAACTCCCCCGTCGATATTTTCTGAAAGAATTTGATAACAATTATCGATTAGCCATATTAGAGCCACCATTTTAAATTTAAAACAGCTGATGCCGCATTGGTATTCAGCGATCCAAAAAACAGCTGAGTCATTTTCGTGAGGATTTGAAAATTTGTTCACTCACTTTTAATCCTTTCAATATAATGATGGTTCTATAATATCTGGTCTCCAAATAATGAATTTTAGGTGTATTATTTATATTTATAACAATTATAAACAATTATAGATTAAACAAATGTCATTATTCCTCTAAACTTTAAGCCAAAATAAGGACAAGTAAAAGGGTTCCATTATAGTGGCTACTTAGACTAAAAGGTGTAAATAAAAATATGCCTCTCTATTTCCTCCTAGGCTTTCACAACAGACTATGCGATTTGAGACTTTTTTTTTTGGAAATTTTCTAGACAAATAATATATCCTGTTGCACATTAAAAAGTTATGCATTCTTTTCAAACATAAACCAATGTACTAAACATTTTATGAAAGGTGCGCACATACCGTTTGATTTAGTTTCTTATTATTATCGATATTTTTATTATATAGCAGTGGCATGAATTATTAAATAGCGCAATCGATCTATAAAAAAAAGATCAGTTTACAGCTGCGCAAATGCGAAATAAAAATTAATTCAGTAGGTGCATATGGTGTTAACGTGATGTGAAGATTCGATAAAAATTACAACACACTTGCAAATGGGTTCAAACGTTTGCCTAAATAATCATTTTAGTGGCACTTTTTTGACGGGAACCAATACAACACACTTGGAAATAGTAGGGAAGGTACATTTTGAAAATGAAATACTTGGCTGAAGTTAACATGTCTGCTTTTCTCATTTAGAAGTTGAGTTAGATCATGTAGAGTTCTATTATCGTATTTCTAGACCCTTTAAACAAAAATTTGGTGAAAATTAAACTATATTATGAAGAAGATCCTATTCCAATGCTCTTTGATAGACCATTCACGCTTAAAAAAACAAACAGGTGCTAAATGTTAGTCAATAAAATCACCATTTTTTATATATCATTGGTAATTGAAAAACTGTTTTCTAAAAAACAAATTTTGTGCAAAAATAATAGCTTTTCGGTGCATAATTAAATAATACCGAAATAAGAATACATAATTATAATATAATAAAATAAAATAACCCTTTGCTTAGTTGTAGCGATGATTTTGATAATATAATTTTGGAAAAAAAGAAAGAAATAGAAAAAATGCAGCATAATGAATCTCTAAATGTGAAAGTTCAAAAAAGGGGTTATTTCATAATATACCGCAATGTTTCTTTAATAATATTGTATTAATGGGCATACCCGAGCTAATGTAGCATTGTTGATTTTAACGAAATCCAAATACAATTATAGAAGACCAAAAGACAATACGTGATTTCTGTCCCCTAGATGGAACTTCCGAAACTGATAAATGCGGTTAAAGTATAATGATAACTAACACCTAATACCAAATTTGAGTTTTTTATCATTTGAGAAAGTTTAAAAAATCGTTGTTGAAGTCGTGGATTTTACACAGAGAAAAGCAATAATCTAACTAGTAAGAGTCCGTAAGAGTGTTACTACTTAGATTACTGTATTTTTTCTACGTATTATCCGAAAAAATGTTTAATTAAAAAATGTAATGTTAAATTGCATGCTTCTGTACCCCAGGGTTAATATTGAAATTAAGAGGTCTAAGTCTACTTATAATTATTATTATTCTGCAATAAATTGACGGGATGCGCCAAAATGTCCAGATCTATCCCAATTCGTGAACATGCTAATGACGAGTATAATAAAGAAGATCGAAATAATGACGTAGATGACAACTGCTAGTAATTGCCACACCATGTGGATGACAATGAAGCTAATGAAGTTCAGAAATCAGATAACTAAAATTTAAAATTTGCCCTAGATGTAAATATCATATCGATTACTAGATTTTTTTCGACGTTCATATATTTTTATGGCTGCTACTTCCATGGGCTTGAAAACTTTTCACGTTATAGTCTGATCCACCTAATACGGGAGCTTTCTTCGCGTCCTACGAAACCGAAAAAGTTACCTCATTGTGCAGTTTAACTTGACGCTGCTCTTCACATGTGCTTCGTTCCTCGATGAAATAAAGGAAGTTGGTATGAATTATCTCTCGCCTCATCAATCATAATTACCAAGATAGTCTCTTTCAGCACCCATGCAATTTTGCTTGTCATCTTCCGTGAAAGGGTTGTCAAAGAAGTTTCGCCATTGACGTTTCGGATACTAGGATCGCAAAAGTTTCAGCGGCTGCGCGACTCCAGCAAGGTTGAAACATCGCAGTGCGTTTAACATCCGAAGGTTCAGTTCGAGCCGCAACGCGATGTCATATGCTTCTCGTTCGATTTCGCCTCCGGTAGTTTCCAACGAGTTTTCCACGTGTTCCCTCCGATGACGATTAAAACTTTTCAAACTTAGCGAGTGAGTACGAATTACATTAACAATTTGGATCGTGCACCTCAAAGTATTGAGGTAGAATAGAAAAATTTTCAAATTTACTCAAGTTTTGTTGTTTACTTGTCTAGCTCAATGACACTTTTGTTCAAATATGGTACATAAAAAAAAGGAATCGAAAAGTTGGTCATTTTTGAGGGTAGATGAAAGGTTACAAACATTCATGCAGTTTATAAATAAGACTTTCTTTATACAATTAATTTTATAAAAACCAGTCATTCAATTATCTGCTACTTTTGCGAAAGTATAAATGCATTATTGTGTATCTCAAAATTGAAACCATTAATACCTTTAAGCGCACGTGCGTCCAATACCAACGATATACGCTGTGAAGTTAGGAAAGCCAGCATCGACATCTCTCAAGCATATTGATTAACCTGAGGGTGTTAAATCGCTCTTTACGCTCGTATACAAAAATAAATATCTGAAGTGATGTGCGGATAATTTATATTATGATATTTTACTGATCAAAGGCAGTGATGTAAATAGAACTTACTTCGCGTTATGTGATAATGCATCATAACGGGTCTAAATACCGGAAGAACACTACAGTGGAGTGCGGTTGGCATAGACGAGTGTCGGAGCCAAAAATATTTCATAAGTGTGCATATATAGTATAAACGACAGCTCAATTGCATAATTATCTTTTATACTCAAATTTAGTAAATAATTGGTTCTTACTCGTATGATATTAGCAATGTAAACTATGCATTTTAGATCTTACTACGAGCAAATTGTGATTCAAAAATGCGAGCCCTTCTTTTTATAATTGTTTTTACAATTTTTCCTTCAATGTCAAAAACTTGCCTGTCAGAAATGTATGAGATAAATTAATTTTTGAAATTCTATTCGCGAAAGTCAACTACGCACAATCATAAAACTGCACGCAAAATTTGTCTCGCGCTGTAAAAAAAAGCATTTTATGCACGTGCGAGGGGAGGGAGGGTGGTCACTTTCGCATCTGTTATTCTCGTATTTAAATCATCTACTTGGTGCACTTGTGTCGTAGTTCGTAAAGGTGGTAAATATTTTTTAAAGAAAATTTGTTTTTTTAAGTTTTTTGTTTATTTTTGAACAAAATTACTCAACAGGTTCAACGCGCCGGGAATTGAACCCAAAATCATTGCATTGACGGTAGCATCCATTCAAATTGTGAATAAAAAATGAATTAATATAGAACTTATTGAACATTAAACCCCATATAATTTTGAAAAGTATATATTCTTACATAAAAACTTAATTGCAAGTATTCAAGCGATAAGTTGTTGACTTCACAACAACTGGAACTCCCCGATATCGCGTTTATCTAAACCATGTGAGATTACTACAGTTCTGTCAAGCATATTGATTCAACCACTTGAATTTTCTATTCCGAACAAGCGGGTTTAAAAAACTCCTGGTGCCAGGTTTGATTAAAATCAAACGAAATAACTTTGTACTGTGGTCGAGCATGTTGGGAACTGACATTTGAGGGTGCTGAATGGTGAAGTAGTTAATGCTTGCATTTAGAGAAGAGTGATTTACTCCAAGAGCCGACAGTATGTACGGTAGCATTTTTAGGTCCCCTCCTGAATCCAAGTGTTTTAGAGAAGAATCCAAGAGGACGCTGGTCTTCGCCACGCGATGTTTCATTTCGGAGATCGGTCTTTTCAACAATTAATTTGTTAATAACTGTTTATCTACCACTTTTTCGGCTGAAAATCAAAATTCAAAATTCGTTGTTATTCTTGAATATACTGTAGAGTTCTAGGTGTTGCTCCTGAGTAACATTGTGACGCAAAGGGTTCAAAACCTTAACCATACGCATTGCCATTATACCGAGAGCATACAGACTTCTCAAGATCCACAAGGAGGAAGATCCTTTAAGAATCATTGTTTTGATAATTTAATGTACCACATAGACCTTAACAAAATTTGTGTCCATCTATTGAACTAAATAGTAGTAACATGAAAGATAATTGGTCCTTTGTTAAAAATATAAAAAAAACGTTAAAAATCCTGAAAATTGCGAAATCAAATATTTGGACGTAATTTCTTTGTTCACGAAAATATCTAATGAATTAGTAAACAGCATCGAGAATAATTGGAATAAAATAAAACAATTTACATCTATTGTTTTATTTACATCTTATTACAATTTACATCTATCTCTAGATAAAGACGATTTTAACTCATTAACGCCTGAAATGAGAATTTTTATACTTCAAAATTGAGTTTCAGCTATCAGAAATTCCAATATGGCGCCGAATATGAAAAAAATTTTCAAAAAATTGGGAATTTTTTATACTTATCAATTTTTTTAGAGCTATTAGAATATTGGGATTCTATTGAAACTCTGAACAAAGGGGAACAAAATACTTCGATTTTAAGGAAAAATTTTACTTTTATACCCTACATCATTCTAACGACCTCAAATGGCGTTAACAATGAAAATGTCTTTGAGAAATTTCTGGACGCTATAACTCAAAAACTACGAACTTTAACAAAAAAATGCCCTGAATGAAAAGTTCTTAAAATTCATCAAGCGATATAGTGGAATTTTTTCAAAAATTTCTGATGACATTTTGAGACTTTTTTTTCAACATTTTTTTCAAAATTGTAATTTGTTTACAAAAAATTCTGAAAAAAAGTTAGTGTATTCTCTGATGAATTCTAAGAGTTATTTGTTCTTTGCAATTTTTTCGAAAAGTTGATAGTTTTCGAGGAAATGAATTTCAAATATTATAGTTTAGGATTTTTTCCCCCCAAAAACTATTAACTTTTGGAAAAAATTGCAAAGAACAAAAAACTCGTAGAATTCATAAGTGAATACACCAAATTTTTTTCAGAATTTTTCATAAATAAATTATGATTTTGAACAAAATTTTGAAAAAAAATTTCTCAAAATATCATCACAAAAATCTGAAAAAATTCCACTATATTTCTCGATTAATTCTAAGAACTTTTCATTCTTAGCATTTTTTTATAACAGCATGTAGTTTTTGAGTTAGAACGTTCAGAAATTTTTCAAAGAAATTTTCATTGTTGACGCCATTTTGAGGTCGTTACAATGATGTGGGGTATAAAAGTAAATTTTTTCCTTAAAATTGAAGTATTTTGTTCACCTTTGTTCAGAGTTTCAATAGAATCCCAATATTCTAATAGTTCGAAAAAAATTGATAGGAATAAATAATTCCCAATTTTTTGGAATTTTTTTAAAAGTTCGGCGCCATATTGGAATTCTTGATGGCTGAAACTCAATTTTGACGTTGATTTCAGGCGTTAATGGGTTAATACGGTAATATATATTTGTTTAGATTCGACGTATTTTAAATTTCAGGACGTTGTTTACAAATAGACTTTCGGTATGCCGAAGGGTTCCCCTCTCTCTCCCGTATTCGCGAATTTAGTTCTGTAATATGCAACTGAAAAAATATTAGATTTTAAACCGCTATTCTTTTACAGATATGTGCCTTCCTCCTCCTCCTTACAATCTGTTCCAGATGGTCTTGAAAAGGATTTTTATCGGAGTTCATCGACTTTGATGAACAAAACCGACTAAAATTCACGTACGAATCGGAAATCAATCGTAAAATTAACTACATTGATGTCAGAATTTTGATTCAGGCAGATGGTAGCTTAAAATTAGGTTGGTCCCATGAACTAACATGGTCTGGAAGATATCTCCATTTTGTTCAGTACATCTTTTCTCATACAAAATTGGTATTTTAAAAAGGTATGATCTACGGGTTAATTGATCGCTTCATTAAATTATCCTCTTCCGATTTTCGCCAAAAAGGGTAGAAATGATAAAAAACAAGCTTTATAAAAAATAGCTATCCTATTAAATTAATTGATCAGTGCATTAACAAAGCTTTGGCATTTCTTAATAAAACATTAAACAATAGCAGAGTATCCGATTCACAAATCTTCAGAGAAAATTTTGAATAGAATGGTTTTTTTCACCTTTCAAAACTAATATTGCGAAGGTTGAACCCGGTAAGGATAAATTACCACCAGTGAAACAAAGAGGAGTATTCTATAACATTCCTTGTCTATATTGTAAAAATTCGTACATTGGACAGACAGGAACACCTTTTAAGGAAAAGAATTTTACAGGCCTAACAGATCATAGGTTGAAAACGATACATGATTTTAATTTCATAGATACGAGAATTTTAGCTAGAGGAACAAATTGTAAGAAAAGAACCCATGTTGAAAACTTTTTTATTAAAATGAAAAAAAAAACATAGTTAATATAAGACTTGAAAAGTCAAAACTACCGGAAATCTACTATGTTTTTACTCATAATTAAAATTTCAGTTAGATTCACTTAAATAATGCCGCATACAAATTAAATACTTGCATTTATTCTCGGTATCAAAAACACCCGTAAACCAAGCGTATATGTATATATGTTGTTCCGGCATTAAGTATAAATACAAGCAGTTTTGCATTGATTTTCGTATTATTTACTGAAGACGACCTATTATTAGTGTCGAAACGTCTGATATTAATTTTCAAATTTATCATTTTTAAATAAACAAAAATGTTCCTTTTCGGCTTTTCCTCTCCATTCCCAAAAATTCGTGTTTCATTTATTACTATATTTCATTCAATATTATCGTATCAATGTAAAAGTCAAGTCTATGTAAGTACAGTAGAACCTTGGGACATCTAAATTTGGCACTTATAAGGACCTCGGGACTTCGAAGCCACCAACCTTGGTACACGTCTCGATAGGGGGGGGGGGGATGCCCCGAAAACCGACGGCACTGAAAATTGCGCAGAACACATGCGCACTAAAATTAAAAATTCCGAGTCACTCAGTCCCGTGAATTTAGAAGTCCCGAAGTTTCTACATTACGTAATAAGGTATTGACATACAAGTGTTTATTCCAGAAAAATTAATTGCTCCTGCTGATATGCTAAAACGTTTTTTATCTTTATGCGCCATACGTCAAAACAATTAAAATCGAAACATGCGTGTTGGTGAAAAAATTTGTTAGTAACGATAGATTCAATCAATTACAATAAAAAGACTAGAATAAAAACTTTTTTATTTAATGAATGCTTCATTGCCTCTAATAGACATGAATTTTCCTTTTGACAATAATTTTTCTTCAAAATTAACCGTTAAACTTGGTCCCAAGCATACTTTTATGTAAACATATTTTTATTACAATAATTTAAGTTGGTCACATAAATAAGCAAGAAATAAAAAATTTGTTGTTTTCGTATCAGTTTTGGCATTGAAAATAATTGCTTACTAGGATAATACAAGAACTGCAACGCGAGATGTGATTGTTTTGATTTTTTTTATTATAGGTAAATCTGTATCCAAGTACAATGATTCCGCCGTTTTTGACAGATCACCTATCCTTTTTTACAAAAAGTGATTGTGGTTTTTGAGACATTTTTTCTTAGATTCACGAGGATTTCAATATAAAGTTCATAATTCGTAATAACAAATAAAAACATATTCGAAGTGTGCTCCAGTGAGACGGGAATTCATATGATTTAAAAATTTAATTTTCCTATATGCGTATGAATAATTAGATATATGCATCTTGGATAACAAAAAACGGGTTCAAAACGCTGAACAATGAATGCAATTTAATACTTAGTGAGATTAGTGGATCGCTGTCTGCAAAGGGTTAACAACATGTACGTGTCAATATCAGTTTTTAATTTTCATATTGGACATAGAAGATTAAGAATTAGTATGTGCGTATAATGTTATACACAACTCATTAATCTTTTTATATTCTTTTATATTTAATTATATGTATGACGCTTTCTTAGAACATTATATTTTAGAAACTTTTGTAAAGATTATAAAAGTTACAAAATTACAAAATGTACGTAATCATTCTATGTTTTCATTCACTCGCAGAATTTGCAAAAATTATACTTTAAAAAAATAAAAATACACAAAATGTAAACTTACTACTTACAATCCCAAAGTGCAAAAGTATGGCTAATGATAAAATAATAGAACGACATATAATAACGTGTTACCGTACAAATAAATCACTGAAGCAAGCTACAACGATCTAATACCCAATAACAAAGATGAGAACATTAATATTGTAATTATTACATCACATAATATGATATAGTTCTTAGGATGTTACAGAGAAACTTTCATTTATTTCTCATTAAATAAAATCTGAAGAAAGATAATTGTATTACAGCAAAATAAATGACTTTCGAGTTGTCTTAGGGGAAAGTTCCTTACTAAAAGCCCTGAAGTTTATTATATAGTGATTCTTATGTCAGACGCAAACTTTCGTATATACCGCAATATAAATGTAGATGATGAATTGCTGAAAAGTTTCAAGCAATGTTGAGTAATTATTTTTGAAATTATTTGCTCGAAAATGGATTAGACCGTTTACTTAATCATGGGTATTATTTCGTACAATCATGTATATAAGTATTCTCTAGACGAAAGAAATTAAACGTCGTTCAGTTTAATGGTGATAATTCCCTGTAGTCGCGGACAAACCGCAGTACTGCAAACAGTCAAGTTTTAGTGGACGTGAAATATTTGAGAGCGAAATTAAATTTCTTTAGAAATAGATGTACTGTTCCGTATTTTTATAACATTTTTGATGGTGAATTATTCGACTTTGTAGCAATTTCTTGCAATGCTTGTTTCATATTTTCGTAATTGTTTTTTATTAATAGGATGAATATAGGACTATTGCCACTAATATGTAGACCTGATTTTATAGAGCAGAAACCGTTATGTCTATTATTATCTATCATTATTTTAATTAGGATACAGAATAATGATTTCGTGTGATTTATAAAATGACTCTAATAATAAATTTTAATGAATATGCTCAACATTAATGCTTGAATCATAATGACAAAATTTAATTAGAGTTGTGTTGCTGATGATTCACCCTCATATATCTTACAGAAATTAATTATTATTAATCATCTTGATTTTATCAATTTTAAGAAGTTCAATATAAAATTCAATGAGCGATGAACTTTTTGCTTTATTCGAAACAATTTTGATAGTTTTGATTTCAAAACAGTATCATTGTATATTTCATGAAACAAGATATTTCTATAGTTTTAAATTTATATTTACTTCTCGACCGTTTTATAAATAAATAATATTTGTGAATTCTCGGTGAGAAACGGTCACTATACAATTAAGTGAAAAAAATATATTTTAATAATAAATAATTTGACGTTTCGGCCCTGTAGTGGATGCCATCTTCAGAAATAAAATGTTTTTAAATTAAAAAATAAAAAATTATATAGAAAAATGGGGAATTCATTTTAAGAATATCTTAAGATGTTAGAGTTTCTCAAACTCCACCCATCCAAGTTTTGCAGAGTTTTGCAAAAAAATGAATTCATATACAGAAAAAACAAACTCAAACATTCTTTATAGGTCTTTTTAAAGACAATAATTAAAACGGGAAATTAATTCACCTATATTAAAATGTATGCACTATATATAGCATAAACAAATTAATTAGTAAACAATGAATTATAAATTTCAGGTAAATTAGACTTTTCAAAGCGTATATTAACAGTTTTATTTTCAAATTTTTTAATAAAAAAGTTCTGAATTTCTTTTCTTTTATTACTATTATTTTCGATGGCTAAAATTTTTGGATTTTTGTAATCAAAATTATGTCCAGTTTTAATACGGTGAAGAGTTAAACCCGTATATTGTTTTTCATCACCCAAAATATTTTTTTTATGTTCTTTAATGCGAGTTTCAAGTCTTCTTTCTGTTTGTCCTATGTAGATTTTGTCACAGAAAGAACAAGATATTTGGTAAACAACGTTGCATTTTTTTAAAGTTGGTAGTGCATCTTTATACGGCTTTATGCCTCCAATATTTTTATATATCGGTTTAGATACTAGTCTAATATTTTCTTTTTTTAAACGTTGCTGTATTCTTTCTGTGACGCCTTTAACATAAGGAATTGAAGAAGTCTTGAGTATCGGCTTTTCCTGAGTAGATTTCTTTTCAGAGGAATTATAAAATTCATGTATTTTTTTATAAATACATTGCTCTATTATATCCTTTGGATACCCATTTTCCATTAAATTCTTTCTTACAATGTTCAAATTCTTTTCCCTAAATCTTATTTCCGAGAGTTTAATAGCTCGATCAATTAGTCCTAGTATTACACTAATTTTATATTGATAAGGGTGATTAGAGGTAAAATGTAGGTAACGACCTGACCAAGTAACTTTATGAGACCAGTCAGTATCGATAAATCCATTCTTTTTTCTAATAACCAATATATCTAAAAATGTTATTTTATTACTTCGACCTAGACTAAGTCTGGACGAAGTATTGAATTTGGTCACTTCGGGCAAAAAAATTACCCTATAGTTTTTCATCAAATGTCGACGTTTCAGACCCTAAGGAACCCAAATCAACAATCCGTACGTCCGTACGTCCCGTTTTTTTGTCTCGCGATAACTCGCGAACGGATAAGCGTATTGACATAAATTTTTTTTTAAAATACGCGTCTTGGCATAACTTAAATCTGATTAGATTTTGGCCTAGATCCATCCGTCCATTACTAAAAGAAATTAGCCCCAATTAAGTATCTTCGTAGTTTTTTGCATTTATTTTGAAAAATACAAATTTTATTAAAAAATATTTCCAACAAAAAAGATAGAGCATGAAATTCTCTACAAAAACGGTTCTATGCATTTTCTTCCTAAAGTCATGGATAATGCCATAAAAACTGGTTTAAAAAGCTTATGACTCTTGTCTGAAAAAGTATTGATTTTGGTCACCTCGGCAAAAAAACTACCCTATAGTTTTTCATCAAATTTCGACGTTTCGACCCCCTACCCCCCAGCGGTAGTCTTCGCCAGCCCCTCGGGCGCGGTTATTACCTACGGGCGCATAAGTTCTTTTACGCCCTTGATACGAAATAGTATATTACTCAACGAGGGGGGTAAAATAAAGAATGTCTCAGGCTGCGTGTAATTTTTACCCGAGGTGAAGCCGAGGGTGAGAAACAGGCAGTCTGAAGCATTCTTTTTTACTTCCCGAGGGAAGTATACGATTTTTCTTTATGGCCGGGAGGATAAGCGGCATCTTTCCTTCCGCTTGCGGGAGGAAAGTTGCTGCTTTCCTCCCGGTGTGAAGAAAATAACTATTTCGATATATTTAAAAGATGTCTTACAGTATCTAAAAGATATCCGTCAGAGATCTTTTCGACATTTTTAAGATATCTTTGACGAATTATATCTATATATATTGTATATATAATATCATAATGATACAGACAATAATTAGTAAAACACTGTAAACAAGTAATATGCATCGAATAGTCTATTACAATACAAGTACTTGAAGTAAGTATTTTGCAACTTTTATTTATTAATACTTCGGCTGGCCTGTTGTCGGGGTCGAAGTTTTGAAAATGCTCATTTTCAATTTTCATACATATAAGAAACACTATATTGTTGTAACATATCTATCGAAGCCACTTGTACCTAAATATGATTGGACCCCCAAATATCAATATAATTTTATAATATAATTGAAAGCTGTTAGTAAAGAAACGAGTCTTAAGGAATAGCCGACTCTCCACTGGGTCGAAGTTTCTGAGCGAGCGAAGCGAGCGAGGCACCACGCCAACACTAGTTATTTAATTCAATTTCTTTTGTAAATGAAATTCTATTCATAAAACCTTTAATTTTAGATAAACTATTAAAATTGTTCAAGATCTCTTCCTCTTTATTTTCAGGAAATGCTAAAAGTATGTCATCCACATAACGAACGTAAAAAGTTTTTTAATAAGAATTCCTTCAATTAATTCCATGACCATATTACAAGCTACTGGTGACAATGGGGACCCCATTGACACACCATAAACTTGTTTGTAATATTGCCCATGAAATGCAAACATGGTATTATTCAAAACCAATTTTAAACCTTTTTTAAATTCCGTTATGGGTAAATTAGTGAAATGTTTTAATTCATGCCATTTTTTATCTATTGTTAATAATATAATATCAACTGAAACATTTGTAAATAAAGAAATAACGTCCAGAGACATAAATTTATGTCCAGGAGGTAAGTGAAGAGATTTAAGTTTTTTCCTTAAATGCCAGCTATCTGAAATATAAGAAGAAGTTTTCCCAGTAACATTTTTTAAAATTGAAGTAAACAATTTTTGCTAAATTATAAGTTGGTGAATTTATTGTTGATACTATTAACCTCAGTGGAACCTCCGGCTTATGTATTTTAGGTAAACCGTATGCACGTGGGATTACTCCATTGTAACATTTCAGATGTTTTTCTGTTATTGTGTTAATATATTCATTTTTTTCCCATTCAATCACTAATGAATTTACTTGTTTTGTGATGGTTTCTGTATATTCAAATTTGGAAGGTTTATATGTATTAGTATCGTTTAATAGGAGATTCATTTGATGTAAATAATCTTGTTTTGATAATATAACCGTGGTGTTTCCTTTATCGGCTTTTGTAATAATGATATCTGTTTCTTTTTCGAAAAAAGATTTTAATGTATATAAAATATATGTAGGGACTTTATTCCTAGATGTATTTTTCACACAAGTAGTTTTATTATTAAGTATCTTTATACAATCATTTCTAACAATATTTTTATTATTGATTAGAATTTAACCTTCCTCATCAAATGTATTTTCAATTTTAGTGACTACATCTTCTATGCAAGATATAAAATTATGCATAGGAAATTTTTCTGCTAATGGAAATGAATATTTTTCACCTAGTGCAATAATATTCAATATTTCTTTCGGAATATCAGTATTGGTTAAATTTTTAATCCAATTAGGATTAGAAGTTGGAATTTTAAATTTATTTCGGTTATTAATATATTTTTCTTGTTTTTTAAGTAGCCAATGAAATTTATTATGTAATTTTTTTGAGTGACTTTTTAAAATCCTATTAAATTTTAAATTTTGTGTATAGAAAAACTGATTATAAATGTGAAATGGTAAAAAGTGTGTAATTTTATACAATAAACTGAATTTAACATTCCTATAATGACTGATCTTTTCATTAACGCCCGATATTTCAAAATTTAACAAGGTTCTAAGAGATTTTTGTGAGAAAAGATTGAACTTACTTTTGACCTTATATGAGAAAAGGTTATGTTTAATAAGGGAAAAAATATTATTAATATTGGTAGGATAAATATTTGATTTTCTACATTGCAATAAAAAAATTCGTTGGTTTATAAATTTTGCCAATGTATGCAAAACAAATATCCAATCCTTTAAGAGGTGAACAGACTTTGGCCCATATTTCTATAGTTGTTGATAACTTGTACGATAAGTGCATTTCTTTCAATTATGTCAAAATTTGTTTCATTATGAAAGGGTTTTCAACGGTTGTTTATGTTCTGTAATGAAATATTCAAACAACCTTACACTTGTCGAATCGTAGGTCAGTTAGATCTTAACATTTTATTCGATCACTTTCTACTTTTTATACCGCTAAGAGACAAATATGCAAAAGAAATCACGTCCGTAATCTTGTATTTGCGTTCGAGTGTCTTTTTTATTGCCTATATAAATCAGGAATAAATCCTCGGATTATCTATCCATGCCTCTTTTTAAAGTGGCCATGACATTTTCTTGATCCATTTCCTCCAGTCACATCAGTTACTCTCACCATTGTGAAGACAATATACATTACAATTTATATATATTTGGAAAGTAAACATTGTAAAACGTGAGTAATATGAACATTGTTTTGATTCTGTGAAATGTAAAGTCTTCATCCTAAATTATTAACTTTTACTACCTGAACTATGCTCGAGAAAGCATAATAGACAATTACTTTGTTTTTTGTCTTATCTCTAGCTATCCTCGTGCTCTTCGAATGTTTTCATCGGATTAATACGTAGCTGTTTACTTAATAAAGTGTTATTATATATTTGTCAAGAACATTTAAATTAAAGATTAACTGATAACTTCATATTATATTATAACTGAATTAGTGAAAAGTCGGTTACTAATAATTAGTAGAAAACTAATTGAATACTTTATTTTTTCTACAATTTAAATTAGTAAGTTCATACTGGACTACAGGTTGAATTAGTGAACGGATTAGGCGTTTACTAGAAAACTTAATAAATAAGTCAATTTTTTTCATCGACGCAGATCATGTGCTTTGGACTTTGTTGGTTTTTTTTCGGACACAACCGATTCTATCATGATTGCTCCTTATGCTTAAGATAAGTAATACTATAATAAAAATAATATATGGAAAGAATATTTTTGTTTGAAACAAAAATATTTTTGATGAAACTTTTGTTTACAATACAGACTTTTTGTGTATTTTTTATTTTATCTATCATTATATTATCAAACACTGTATTAAAAAACGAGTTTACAAATTTTATAACAACACTGATTTCTCTCCCAATGTAGAACAAGATTTCATTAAAACTGTGAGCATACCATACATTAAGGGAATATCTGAAAAAATTAAGAAGATTTTAGCTGATCAAAAAATTAGAATTGTACACAAATCATTTAATATCAATATTGGAGGCATCAAACCCTTTAAAGACAAACTAGATATTTCTCAATTAAATGAGGTCGTTTATCAAATTAACTGCAAACATTGTAATGGTTGTTATATAGGACAAACGAAAAGACTACTTAATAATCGCATTCTTGAACATAAACGCAATATCACAGGCAACGAAGAAAATTATACAGGATTAACTTTACATAGAATCAATACTGGACATGATTTTGACTATAGTAACATTAAAATTTTGGCCGCAGAACATAATTATCATAAAAGACGTCACATTGAAAATTACTTTATTAAATGCAATAAAAATACAGTTAATGCCAGATTTGAAAAATCTTTACTTCCTGAAACTTATTTTTCACTTATTAATTTTACTGGTTAAAAATTTTTAAATTTTAAATTCGAATTATATAAACACACATGGTTCGCCCTTCCATCACTGTTTACAATCATACTAATATTGTAAGAAGTCAAGTATTAAACAGTTCAATTCTATACTCCAAACTTACAATAGTGTACATTTTTAATTTCCGTAAACTTTTTTTCTTACTGAGTTTTCAATAAACTCACTTTTTTGTGCTTAATTATTTTTTTTAGATGCAGTCCTCACACACCGAAATACTCACAACATAATAGTGAAAATAAGAATTTTAATTTTTAAACTGTGCACTACAATATTTAGAGGTAAGACAAAAAGACATTTATTCTTCAAATAATCAATACTTGACTTCGTCATTCAATTTTTTCAAATTAATTGTTGTAAATCACTAATTTAATATTAAATTAATTTATTTATATACTCAGATTTCTGAAGAGGACCTAAAATAAATATGGTCGAAACGTTAACTTTTTCTTTGTTTTGATTATTACTTTACTGTATATCCGACATACAAGAAACCTATATAATTACAAGAACTTTTTCACTTACGAAACCAAAATCGGATAAGAAGAATTCAAAATTTAATTATCTTGTTTAATAAATACAGACTTTTTGTGTTGAGCACAAACCTTGATTGTGTGTAGTCCAAAGAATTTGTTCCCGTATGCCGAAAAGTCCGCAAGAGATTTTCTTTTAGTTTTATGACAGTTTCGTTTTTTAAGGTCCGGAAAATCCATTATTTACATTGTTAAAAGTAGTTAAATTAAAATTGCTAGGTTAAACTAATAAAACAATGTGTAAACTTTCAAAATAATTCTTTGAAAATGGCTATCATCAAGGTCAAAACGTTAAATTTGAGCAATTCAATTTTTTATGAACCGACCATACATCCAGAACTTTTTCTATATTAATTATTTTCATTGTGGTGAAGAAATTAACGCATAATTGCATAGAGAATATAAGTAATTAAAATATATAACTATTTCATTTAAAATAAATTTCTTCCCCTAACCATGCACCACTTTAGACCCCTTCATTTTAAGTAACTGAAAAATGAGATTATTATTATTAGATCCGTGGTTTAAAAATGTTAAAATAGGAATTCACATTTTGGAAGCCCCAAAAAAGTCGAGTAGTAAGTATGTAAACGAATTTCTTAATATTTTTGAGAATTTTTTAAGATAATGTCAGGATGCAGTCGATATATTGTTAGATTAAGTTGCTTTTCATAACACTTTATAAAACTGAAATTTTTGGAGATTTCGATTAATTGTTAGGATGCTTTTTTAAATGCTACTGCGGCAGTACCATTTCCATTAATAATAAGTTAATACTACGTTAAGATGGAAAATACTAGGTGCCAATTTTCTTGACCCATACTAATTGGATAAATTATGCTATAAATATAATAAAAAAACTTCTTAGTATAAAAGTATTTACTAGATCCAGCCTCGACAAGACATTAATGGGCACGTTTCGTTGGATTAAAATACATAATATGCATAAGCATTTCACAAACTTTCCTACTGCGATTTTTTTTAGTTCAAAAAGTTTTTCGGTAACTAATAATATTCTCCCAGTTCGTTAAGGCAAGAGTTAATAAAAACCAAGACTTTACACGAGGGTTAGAGATTACCACATGGAAGAAACAGTTCCTTAACTCATTTCAATACCGATTCAAAGTTTTTGTCCTGTATATTCTGCACGTGCGCGAATAGAAACGAAAGTCGTCGCCCGTATGGATTGTCGAAAATCTGGCGGTACCTCGTTGTCACATTATTCACTTACAATGTTGGAATGACGATTAGAATTACTTGGAATATAAAACGCATTGCTGAGCACGTTTTAGCGATAACCCGCGTTAACTGGGGCTCGACTTTTTATTGACTTATCGAACACGAAAATGTGCCGTAGAGGACGTAAACACTGATTACTCGAGATTGCGAAAGAATTTTTGAAAAATGTAGCGAACAACGGAAACTTACGGGGCTAATGGGATATCCAGTCATAATGTTAAATCATCGTTTTTATGCACGACCGAAGGGAAATAATGCGAGTTTTACGCATACATCCTCTCGTTAACGAGACCCAGCAGCATTCGCCCAATCGACTTCATCTTCTTCAAAACAAAATATTTCGAGTATTTATATGCCGCTTTTTAATAAAACATGATTTATTTTATGTATTAATCAGTTATTGATTAACTTATAGAAGAGTTTGAAAAAATGTGGTATTTTTAAAATATGCATCTGTCAATTGACTTTCATAACCATACAGCTTAGCCCCAACTTAGACAAAACGTCGAGGTCACTAGTAGAGACAGTAAAATATTACAAGTATATGGTAAATAGTATATATGTAAAAAGTATATATAAAACAAAAATAATTTTAGTTTATTCTAACTAGAATTTCGTCGCCACTCTCTTTCCCCCACCTTACGTGCTGGGGCCTCAAGAAGGGCCTGCTGGGGCGTCACGAACATAACGCGATTGAGAGAAGTGGGAGAAGCGACGCTCCCCTTCTTTTGGTAAATATAACGAGACGGGATGGGAACGCGAGGAACCGAATAAGTAAATATACCGGGATACTATTATATAATGAATCCTTCTTTTATAATATAAAATATTTCATATGGTTTCTTATAATTGTTGATAAACAAATGTTAAAAGTCGATGAAGTTAAAATACTTCTTGTAAGAGGTATAAGATAAGGAATACTAAATAGTGTAATACATTTTTCTCAGTCTGTAGAGTCAGACTTTGAAAGGGATTTTTTAATAGCATTTTTATGATTTTAAATAAATTGAAATTAGCGGCGGACTTTTTTTACGCATTATCTATTCTACGTTATTTTTTAGCTTTCGTTGAATTTTTTTTGGACGTTTGTATCTCTAAGGTGTCTTTGATTCGCGAGGCGACTAGACATCCCTTCCTGGCACCTGTCTGGGTGCAATCTTGAATACTTGGTTGGAATTAGCTTAATCACCCCTATTGCCCACTTTGTGCGACTATACGACTAGTGCGTTAATTAAGTTTAACGACTTTTACCATGCGAAACGAGGTAATTTGTCGAAGAGTTTCTCAGAGTGCAACGCTGCTCTAGACAGGCTGCCATGAAACGAGATGGTACGCATGCCAATTACCACACTAAACAATTAGGTCATTGTCGGTGTGATCATTGGCCACCAGCATATTGCGTCCTATTCGTTATTCCAATTTTATACAAGGTGTGACGATATTTAAATTACTCCTTTAACACGTAGGAAATTCATCCATTAGTACCAAACAAAAGTATCACGACTTTGCAGCAAATAGGCATTGAACGCTTCAAAATTTTAGCTACAGAGTAAATGTAGGAATTAGTAGTTCTAATAACAAAAAAAAAAAATAGAATTCTGAATGCATTTGTTCCGTAATTTTAAATTGTAGGATTTATCAACGATTTGCTGCTTCGCATTGAGTATTTTATTGTTGAGTACTTTGTAAGCAGTTCTAAACCACTTAGTTACCCTGAAAATGGACTGAATCCAATAAAAATTCCCAGAATTTCGACCAGGGATTCTTCATATATAATTGCTAATTTCTTCATTTAATATTCTGAAATTATATTTAAGTAATTTCGATTAATTCTTTAACGTAATTAAAATTCAAATATGATTCCTTATATTGCATTATATAATACTTTTAAATTAATAATATCTCGGACGAACATGAGTACACGATCACTAGCGGATTATTTTTTATTGATTTTTTGTGATTATTAGATATATCACATTTTAAACTATTGCTCAGTGCAAATGCGATACGACTACGTCGCTACTGAAAAAAGACATGTTTATTGATATACTTCTGCTGGCTTCCGGTGTGATCGAAATTCTGAAAAACCTATTTTCTATTATTGTATATTTTAAACAATGTACTTAATAATACAATTAATCAAAAAACCTGATAGAGAACAGCAAATTTGGTAGAGAATAAAAGAACTGATACTATATCGATATTTCTGTGCGAGCAAAGGGAGCTGGGCAAACACCAGTGCTTAGCATTATTTTTTCTTCATTTAGTTGAAACAAATATTTTACAAAGATTAAAACACAAAGCAATCTTTTGCCTGACAGGAGTCACTTTACGATTCGCGAGGCTGAGAATTGCAAAACTTTCGAATCTCACCGTACCGGCATGTTTCTTCCAGGTTGTGACAAACAGGGCAAGTTTAGAGGCCAGCTGTGACTTAATATGTACATACGTTTCAGTTACAAGAAACTGCTTCGTTGTTTATGATTTACTCGATTTACGTATTCCGACATGGCATGCTGTGGTGTTTAATTAAATCATAGATACAAAATGCAATAAATTAGACAATTAAGGCCGATCAATATGTTGCACGAAAATAATTACGTATGATTTGTACGTTCAAGATTGCCTCTTCTAAGCTGATATTGTAATGATTTTTGAACCACAGTTAATATTATAGATAAAAATGTTCCATTGAGTATTAACTAATGAGCGTTAGAATTATAACAATCAATATTTATTCGTATTAATGTGAAAAAATCTTCTGCCTGTCATCAAGATAGTAAAACAAAAGTCTTTGAAAACTCTTGTAATTTTATCGTGCAATAATGAACTGTAACCTCAATACATGTCTTACAGTCTTTGAGATGGTGTATCGTTTCGATGTATGCGAATTATTGTATTACTAGAAAAAAAGTTCGATAGGTGATCAATTGATTACATCTTAATTCTCAAATGATCAGATAAAAATGCTCTGAATAAATAAATACATTAAGAATGTGGTTTGTAGTGGACTGAAATTCAGAAGTTAATGTGATTTAGTTTCAACAAATCTTTTAAATTTCAGTGATAATCTTGAAAATTACGCGCGAAAGACGTTTTTTGGCCTGTTTGTTACTTTTCATTTAACTATCCAACAGGCAGAATTCTTATATTGATTTTCTGCCATTGTATTTTCTTGATTATTCGAGATTAATCAATAAAAATGAAACGATTCTGTCGAATATCTCATTAATTAGAGATAATATAAACTACATACCCTTTTATCAAGATCTTCGATCTACCAAGTACTCTTTGCTAATAACGAAGCTCTAATAAACGTTTATATTTCGTTGTTGGAATTTAAATAGCCCATGAAGATTATTGCTTATACAGTTAGGATAAAGGATATTAATCATGACAAATCGCACATTAGGTGATGTTGCTAATATTTTACATTTGTACTATACATATTTGAGATATTACTTTTTACATCACTTGAAATAATTTTAAATCTATACTTATATACAAATTGGATAACAAGAAAGAATACAATTACGGTGTGGAGATATAACGAGATATGCGTGAAAATTACTTTCTTCACAACACACAAAGGAAAATGTTCTTACCTAATTAATCATGCGTTTTCTACGAAAACCTTTTGGACACGACAAGTTTGAGAATAAGATTTGTCGTAGCATTACGAACGCGTGTAAAAAATGTAACTGTCATATTTCACTTTATGTATGTGACAAATCTATTACGTATAGCACATTGCATTACTGTACTTCTATAGCAATATTTTATTGCACTATACAATTTCATTTACGCATGTATAATAATAAATAATGAATTGTACATTGCATTTCGTTTGTATATAAAATAAAACGCTTGTTTGCATATAAAAATAAATTTGGAAATAAAAATAACACGATTTGCATAGTGTTAACGACTGGTGGAAGAGCTCGAGATAAAAAGTGCAATATGATCGCCGGACCAAACCCGCTGACTTTTCAATTTTTCGAGCGTTTAAATAGATTAAAACATCATCGAAATTATAATATTCAAATTAGAAATAATTTTATAGAGACCAAAGGGCTTTTGCATTAATTGCAATGGCAAGTATTCTCAAAAAAAAAAAAAACATATACGCCTACGCCTATTGCCTTGAAATCCTAATATTATTATCCAATATGGCGCATCAAGTTTTTTCATAAGTTTGCTCTTCAGTTTTTCAAAATATGAAGAAACTATACAAAAAAAAATACTTTTTATCTTTGTGTGTATGTAATCTTCCAATAAGATTATACGAAGATGTAAATGTTCGGGTACATTAATGTTAACTAATAATGTTCATTAAAATTACAATTGGGTTAAATGTTTATCACTAACATTTCCGCGCAACCTGGCTGCAGCCATCCACCCTAGTAACAAAATTACCCGGAAAAATATGGATTATATATAATCATTAGGATGGAGCAAAAAAAAGTGCCCCTCTAAAAACCTTCTACTTAGGCCAAACGCGTCTGTAAATTTTTTCAGATTTTTTACTGGCGTATGGCGTAAGTAAACTTTACGCACTCGATTATACTTTACGCACGAAAATGCCGTACGTAAACAATATTTCGGCACACGTGTGTGTGTGTGTAAAGTTCTTTACGCATACGCCCTTGTATCGAAAACTACTATTTTTAAATTTAAAAAAATGTACATGCACGTTTTGGCCTAAATAGAAAACTGCGTGCCTTTTATAGAGGGGCACTTTTTTTGTTTTTTATTTTCGCTCCACCCTAATAATCATATATGGATTTTGGCCGTATATATACACTACCGGCCAAAAGTTCGTGAACGCTCTGAATTTTTTAACTCATCGAATAATGCGTTCTATCTCCGAATCCTTATCGATAATGATAAAACTCATTCAATGTCTTTTAAAGTACATAAATAAAGCTTTCAATTGCTACATTTAGTTTTACTTCAGACGTTATAGTTTCGCAGTTTGTCAAATTTTAAAAATGTTAAAATTTTCAATTTTTTTCTTTCGACTTTTAACGCTAACAAAAATTCTAATAAATTTTTCTGTATCTTTCCAATTTTTGGCTAAATACTATAATTCAAGAGCTTTGACATAGCTCTTGTAAAAAGTACCTACGTTTTTTTTTGTCAGAGTTACTATTTTTTTGAATTATCAACTTTTTGCCTTTTTCCAAATAATTCTGACAAAATGAGGTAAACTGGCAATTTTCACTCTCAAATCTGAACTACGAAACTATAACGTCTGAAGTAAATCTAAATGCACCAATTGAAAGCTTTATTTGTGTACTTTAAAAGACATTATATGAGTTTTATCATTATCTTTAACGATTCAGAGATAGAACGCATTATTTGATGATTTAAAAAATTCAGAGCGTTCACGAACTTTTGGCCGGTAGTGTAATTATATACAATTATGATTATCCATATATTATTACATATAATACCCAGGTATTTAATATTCATATATTATTTTTGTTCTATATTATATATTATTTTTTATTATTTTAGGATAGAAACATCTCCTTATATTTTCACTTACTTATGTTCTCCATAATACTTCCGGGGGGATCTCTCTCCTTCTATAATTACATATAATTACATCGGTGAAATGAACTATTCACGAGAAAAAATTAAAATCCAATGATTTAAATGTCTTTCAAATTATTAAATTTCTGTTATCACCTTATTTTTATTCGTATTTGTATTTTCCCATAACTGAAATATTATCGAATGGCGAAAAAATCAGAATAGGTACAAAAATTGCTTATTCGATAAATTAATATTTAAAAATTAGCCTTCATATTTTTGAAGCCTATTTGAAATAAACATATCATTGTAAACTAACTTTGTTACAATTATTACCAGTTACCCACTATTAATGTTTGAAATACATAATCATCTTTACGTTTACTTAATATTTCAGTTTACCTTTTTAAAATTCTTTATTTGTTTCTAGATTTAAATATATCCGTACTTTTCATTGCTAATTATTTTCAGGTATGTTTTAGCACCTTTTACAAAATTTTCTAAACCTTAGAAAATAGCATCAACGTTACTAACACATTGATAATAACTATCCTTTTCTGCTTTATTAATTTTTTATTTATATTTTTCATTATTTATGAGTCACGGCTTCACCTTTTTTACAACAATTTAGATATATGCCTTATGTAATTGATTTTTTCCTATAGTGAAGATAATATTTATCACCCTATACGTTTGTCTTTTTCATTCGCAAATTGTCGTCCTTGTAACAACATTTTTAGAACATCCTGCTGTTAGGCACTTTAGCCACTACTTTCGTTGAGCCTTTTATCGTGTTGATCTTCAAGTATCGAGTACCATCCCTTTCTTCTAACCCGTATTCCCCGCTCGATGCGCTTTATTGTTTTCGTACAGCTGATACGTCTTCTTCGTGAGTGGAAGCGTTAACGCTCCATGCCGTGTTTTTCAAACATTCTTGATAAACTTTTATCCCTAGTTTTGGTAACTGTGACGCCTAGCATCTTGCTGATGCACTTGCAATCCTCATTCCGTTTTCTGTATTTTCTGTCTTTAAACAAAATTTACGAACTTTGAAAATCAATATTGTGACGAGTCTTTAATATAATCTTCGGATTATAACGTAGCATAAGACAAGATACTAGATATTTTTTAAATTGACTGTTATTTTTATGATGAGTGAATTGTTCTTAATGAGTTTTTATACTTCATAAAAGATCTTTTTAACACTCTGGGAGTAGAACTCGATTTTGCGCCCTGCGGTGAAATATTCGGGCGAAAATTATTGAGCCCTACGCCCATCGTATTAAAAAATATCACATGTAGTACGACCGTGCATGTAACGCGAGAAATATCGATGTCCGACGAGTGTGATCGTCATAACCTTTGCACTTGTTGAAGATCGGTATTGCGCCCTTGTTACATAATACACTATTTTGTAATTGCAATGTGTAAACATTGTGAGTAAAATACGTTTATGTACGTCTTTTCGGTGCGTAAAGTAAACTTGTACGTAAAGTAAACTTTACGCACTCGTTTATACTTTACGCACGAAAAAGCCGTACGTAAACAATATTTCGGCACACGTGTGTGTGTGTAAAGTTCTTTACGCATACGCCCTTGTATCGAAAACTACTATTGTTGCCTATCTTTCTCATCTAAAGTAAACTTTTCCGGACTCTCAAATAAAATTCGTAAAGTGAACTATCGTGCGTATAGTCGTACTTTACGGGCTCAAACAGACGTCAAAAGGTTTATGTACTCTGCGCCCACAATTATATAAAATACAACTGATAAGGAGGAGAGTTCCGGTCCCTGCGTAAAAGAATACTTTACACCTTCAAGGTTAGTAAGGACAACCTCGATTTCATCTTTAACAAGAGATCCCCACAAATTATATTGTTCAGTGGATTAGACTGCAGTTTAATAAGAAACATTTCGGATCTCATGTGAAAAAAAAATTGTTTCTGTACCTAAAATTCTTACATTAGTACAATTGAAAGCATGATTAAATTGTAATCTATTATCACAGTGTTTGATGCAGTCCAACGAATGTTCGATTCGTGTTCTGAAATCCTGGTTTTCGAGCTTTGTATACAATAAACAGAATTATTTTTGTCCATTCTGCTGATTTGATGTTTACCCCTCTTAATTACAGATATTAAATCATGTTCAATAACCGAAACTCTTATAATGTTCCAATCTTTCAATCTCTATTTTAAAACTTAGAAGCCATTAATATACCAAATTTTTACGTATTACATATTTTTTATTATTATTATCGTGTTGTGAGTTATTTGTATAAGAAAGAATGCTTTGTTTATACATTCAAAAATTTAATTTACTGGATAGTTAGTTTTTTGTAATAGTTCAGATATTATGTTTTTGTTTTCACTGTGAAATTCCGTCTCAAAATTTTTGAAATTTGGGGATTTTGAAAAACATTCTTTGACATTTTTTTACATTCGTATAAAGTAGAATGCAGCAATTGTTCAGAAACTATTAGTTTTAAAAACGATAGTTCTTAAGTCATGCTTCCTTGTCAAATTAATGAAACCAAAGTCTCGGAAACTCTGATTAATGAAGTGGATTTAATTTTTTATTATTATTCCTTTTAAGGTGATGCGTAAAACAAAGTAAGAAGTTGTGTGGTAAAACGGAAGGAAGGATAATGCTTAGTGGTAAAGTAAGAAATGTTAGGAGGTACGCGTGAAAAACGGCGCCTTTACGTCGTCATCTCAGGATTAATGCCTTAGATGCGTCGTCTTTGGGTCAGCACCTACATACTACGGCTGACTTTCGAACCATGTGGAATTTTAAGATGTTTCTTAGTATTGCACTATACGTATGCGCGAATGCAAATGATGCGAAGTACGTGCATCGATTTCGAATAATGACACAGAGAAGCATATAAAAATGAATGTCACTCATGTATCACGTCCTCTTGTTATTACTGCCTTTTTCTTTTCAGCTACATTAAGATTTTCATTCACCAGTTTATGTTACAATTTATAGTGAATATAAAAAGACATGTAAACATACAATATGATGGAAGGTTGAATAACTATATCATACGACTTTTTAAAAAGATATGCTTCATGTGTTTCGAATTAAAGGAAACAAGTGAATAGTTTATATTCGTATTTAATATACAGCATTTAATTTCTGACATTCCAAGAAGTACTCATATTCTGACCAGTACCCTCTGAAACCTTTCAAGATTCAGTACCCATTGTTTGGGAGCAAATTGCCGTTTACTTTACTCAAATTATATGGAAAGAGAGACCACCCCAGGTAGAAAATCGGTAGGAAAAACTAGATTGCAACCAGCACCTGGGCAGTGATATCTGTTAAAAACTGGCCACGTAATTAATATCTAGTTTTTAGGCAGTGACAAATATATTGCACTATATTTTACTAAATTAAAAAACTATTAAAAAATTAGCCAGTTATTACTTAAGTATCTAGATAATGCCCGACTTTCAAAATATTTTTGATAAATAAATGTTTAATTAAACTTGAAAGAAACTGGTTAAGAATTGTACATATAATTATATGGAATCCGAGACTTGTACTCCAAACCTTACAATTCGCATGTATATGTTTATAGAAGGAATGTGAACTGGAAATGAGATATCAATTTACCAGTTTAATCTTAAATCTTACTTTAAGATATAACCTGACAAAATGTAATAAAAACTCACACACACTCAATTCATATTATATTTCATTCTCACTCATGTATTTTACACTTAGGTTATGCCAGAGGTTATGTTAATAGTGTTCACAATGTAATATACTATTGGTTTCCACACTAAACTATGGCTCGGCGATGGTTACAACTTAGCTTGTATCAAAATCTGGTTGAGGCTTAATTGAAATATAATTAAAAATATTTCTTGGGCAAAACTAGACCGGCACTAGCTAATATTTGCATAGTACTATATCCGGGCACTATGCGAGTTTTGTATCTCACAGTAGGTACGAATACTGGCCAGTTTCACTGCCCAGCGTAAAGTAAAACTTTACTTGTTTTTACCCGGATTCAATTTCTACTTGGGACAGAATCATGGAATAATCTTTTGGCTATTTTAGTAAAATATTTGCTAGAAAGAAATAAATTATTATCACTGTCTCACTAGTAACATACGCGGTTTGAACTTGAAGATATAGATGAGGCGACAACAGCCTCTGGCAAATGACTTCTATCTGCGTAGTACTAAATCTCTAAAGTTGGTCTTCCCGAGTCGAAATTTTAAGTTTGAAGCTTATTAGAGAATTGTCGAGTCGCTGGATTAAAATTCGTTATTCTCTATTTATGTCTTCTAATAATATTTTAACTCTACTTTTTGTCTGTATATACTACTTTGAATTTTGTCAGAATTGGAATTAACGTCGATTAATAATTGGATTCGTACGAAATTATGATTACTTTGATGTAGCAAACATTTTGTCATAAAGTGCAGTAAGTGTTCTTATATGTTTTGAGTCGCTTTACAAGATTCCATGCTCATTAATTTACTTCTTTCTACTGGGGAACATAATATAGCGGCGTTTTCTTAGATAAAATAAAAAACAATCGAATTTTCATTCTTTTAAATAATAATTTCACACCGAAAAAGTTATTGAAAAATAAAAAAATGTGTCACAAATTGGCACAAACTTGTTGAATTTACAAAATGTGCATTAGGGCATATAATAAATTAAAACTAGCGGCTACCAAATGGCGACTGGATTATAACAACTTTGTTCGCAGGTAGACCAGATTCAAATGCCATCCCAAAATGTGCAAAATTTGGTATATGGGGTTGTTTTGTGATCGCTGATTATGAATCCTTTTGTGGTTTCTTAAAATCCACAATGACAGATCAAACATGGCGCACAAAGATTCAAAATTTTTGTTCAAACTATACGAACCTCAATAATTTTTGTGTCGCTCATTACGAAATCATTTACTGTGTTTTCAAAATCTGTGCGCAGTATTTTTTGTGCTTGAGAGTCTTGGTATTGATCTTGTGTTGTTGCTTTATCTAGAAATTCATTTTATCCGAGATTTACCGGAACTTGGTTTCAGTATTACGAAAATATCAATGTAAATATTCCGTAATATTTGAGTGCGTTCATTCAGTTCATTCACTCACGCTGACTAACGCGGTCTTTTGATATTTCAGCATTATAGTGTGCGCTCCTGTTACTAATATTAAAAAATACACGACAGTGTGTTGATCGCCGTAGACCACGCATATGTACAAAACAAATTTTCAGTTGTAATATCCCGAGACCTTCAAAATTATCGGAATATTTCCCGATAGCTTTGTTGCAAACAAGTGAATATGTCAAGTTTTGCAGGTTAAAGATCCCGAGTGCGTAGCACTCTCTGCAAAACTTAACATATTTATTTGTTCTCAGGAAAGTTAGAGGAAAATATTGCGATTAATTTTGAAGGTCAAGGGGTACTTGAGGTTACAGCTGAGCTGAGAGGAGAGACGAATATATGAATTTAGAAGTTTTATTTATACTTATTTTTTTTTCAATTTATACACAGAGAAACTGACAAATTTATTTTATTCATTCATCCAAACTCTCCTTCCCAAACCGACTCATCTTTTACCAATCTCAATTGATCAATTTTACACTTTTAACCTATTGAAATGTCGAACTGGTTATTCGAAACAAATGAGTAGCGAGCATGGAATTTTCGAATGCAATTTCCAGGAGCTGCCGTGGAATTTCCAGTATAATTTTAAACAAATGACCATGGAACCCTTTGAATATCGCGCTCTGATTGGCGGAAATCCAGTCGCGAAAAATAATCACTAGAATTTACCAGTGTGAAAAACTAGTAATGAAATTTAATACCTCTATACAGTAAAAGTGCGAGGGAGTTTTTATTACCTATGCACTTATCGTTAGATATTCCTTCTCCGATTTCTTTATATAAGGAGGTTTTATATGCTCTTATTGGGAAGTGTGAAGTATTTTAGTTAAAAATTTAAACCTTCACCATAATTACGCGATTTTTGGAGATATCCTTTGCAAAATATTTTGTATATAACATATGT
Organism: Trichopria drosophilae; assembly: GCA_030407085.1. Taxonomy (NCBI): domain Eukaryota; kingdom Metazoa; phylum Arthropoda; class Insecta; order Hymenoptera; family Diapriidae; genus Trichopria; species Trichopria drosophilae. The sequence continues at coordinate 206,300,282 of CM059583.1, forward strand.
TATCTGAGAGATTACATTATTAGGATAATTTCTTATTCAACACGAGTAACGTCAATCATATCTTAATTGCAAAGAATCGTTTTAATCCGTAGTTCTTCAACTTTAATTCCATCTACGCTTTTAAAAATTCATAACTACATTACATTCTAATGGATTTCATAAAATAATCTTTAAATATTTTGTAGCATTTCAGACTAACAAAATTATGTGTTAATAACGACGATTTCACTTCTTTTAGAATTTCGAATAAACGTTGAAGCTATATTCTCGAGAAAAAAAGAGGCGAAGATGCAGCAGCCAGTAAACAATGAGGGAAGACCGAAGGATTGTTTGACGGAATTACGGTGAACTAGCAGTCATGTGTGATTGTGGGAACGCCACCGAGAACGAACCGGAAGTACGTTTGTGTCTGCTTCCGCAAGACACCGAGATGCTCGAAGATCCGAGGACGGTGGTCTTGAGGAGAATCTGCTACGGAATAATTTTGCCCTCTATTTGTGCCTTGGGCATCATCGGAAATACTCTCAACCTCGTCGTTCTTACGCGACGAAATATGCGCAGTACGGCTTACGTTTATATGAGAGGTAAGGGATGTTTGATTAACATTATTATTTTGAAAAATGTTGGTTGTATAGAGAAAATCGCCATCCTTCCGATTTAGACTCATACCTTTTGACCAGATCGATATAATGCGACCACATTTATGTGCAAGGAGAAATCGAACCCTTAGTTAATAGTTTGCGAATAATAAATTGATTCCCGCTACTTACCATTTTACACGACTAACATTTTTTAACGGTTTAATCAAGATATCATTTCCTAAAATAAATAATTTTGGGTCTGTTTTTAAAACACTTGTAAATTCGAATAACCGAAGTAAATTAAAACGCCACAGATGTGGAAAGGAAAATTTATTTATTATAAGAGTATTTAGGTCCTCAACTGAAAATAACAAACTGCCTTGCTCGAGCGGTTGTTAACAACTTACTAGAATACTTTTACCAAAAACAATAATTACGTTCATAAATTCATAATTTGTTTTCAAACCTAACGGAGCTTCCTTTCACGCGAATGACTAATCAATAAAAAATCAATACCTATCGCGCGGACCTTGCAATTCTTAAATCTCGTAAAATTGTAAAGTATTTGATTTTGTTGTATTTTTTTATCCCATACACCCAGTAACTCAAAAGTGCAAAATTCATAAAATCAATCTTATCCTTTTTCCGACATCTTGCTTCTAAGGGGTTTAATCGTTTTTGTGGATTATCTTGTCTGCTTTTTTCGATAAAATTATTCAGAATAAAGGTTGTAGGGAATTAAATTTGCAACATTTCGAGTCGAAATTTTAAACCTAATTTAACGATCGCGTGGAAGTAATTTGTAGAAGATCAGTTTGGAATTTTCATACTTCACTTGATCATCGGTGAACAAGATGTATTTAGTTAAATAAGTCATTTTAATTGGATTATTTTATTTATCACTGAAACCTTTTCAGGAGGGCTTGAGAGTCCAAAAAAAGCTTATGACCAATGTTTCAGCTGCGCATTTTTTAGTATCATAAAAAATGTAAATATTACTGGGCTTCTATAAAAGATATTTCAAGATATAATTGCTCATTTTGAAGATTTTTTCCACCTCTACATGATATCTCAATGAATAATAGAGATTCGATTATTCAACACATCACATCATATCCAATATGGCTGCCGAGTCAAGTGGTAAGAAAAATGTGAGTGACGAAGGACTTTACTATAAATGTTGTAAAAAACCAAGATCCCCCCAATATTTTTGTGTGAATTGTGGCGGTGTGTGGCATAAAAGTTGTACGGAGAGAGATTATAAGGAAATTATTATTAAACCAGGGTTAGTAAACTGTTGTATTGATGAGTTAACCTCAAAATGTTCTCCAAATTGCCAAGCACGTGTTTTGGAAGATAAGATTAAGGAAATCAAAGGTATATTAAAGCAGAGAGATTATAAGTTGGATCTCCTAAAAAATGAAAATATGACTCTAAAAAATAAAATTAAAAAATTAGACACGGAGTTAGATGTAAGTATTAACAAAGATGATCTTCCAGTCATCAGTAAATTAAAAGAAGACGTTAAATCTTACATTGATAAATAAAAAGCTAAAGAAAGATATCGAAGCATATAAAAATAATAGAATACCTGACATTTCGAGGGTTGAGAATACAACCAACCAAGCCTCAACAGAAGAAGTTACCTTGTTACGAAGACTGAATGAAGAAATTAATGATAAAAACATTATATTAAAAGAAAATAATAAGTTACTGCAAGAGAAAATCCATACACTAGAGAATTGTAATACGACTAAACAAATTGATCATCCGTTAATGTACTCTGAAGCCATACGTCGTACAAAAGATATAAAAGCTCTGCCAGTGAATGTACCGCACATCATAAAATAAACAAGCAGCGAATGCTAAGAAGAAGGAAATTTATGCTAAAACAAAACCTGATAAACTGCATATTGGGATCACCTATCTGAAGGAAAAGGGAAATGGAGAAGTACTTATTAAATGTGATAATATAGCTGATTTGGAGAAATTGGAAAATGAACTAACAAAAAATATGGATATAAACTACGAAATTGGAAAAGCCGAATTGAAAAGACCTAGAATAAAGATATCTGGAATTACGCAAGACTTCAATCCCACTGAGCTCGGTGATGTAATAATAGCACAAAACTCACTACAATGTGATCGTAATGATATCAATGTACTCCATATACACCGTAACCAAAGATTAAATAACTATGTAGCTTTTATCGAATCAACACCTGTAATATTTAAAACCCTTATGACATTAAAGAAAATATATATCGGATGGCAACGATGTGCAATAATCGAAGATTTTAATATAAACAGATGTTTCAAATGTAATGGCTACAAACATAGTGTTAAAAACTGTAAAAGTGAGCATCAGATCTGTGCAATATGTGGTGAACCTGGGCACCTAAATCGGGACTGCACATTGAAGGAGGACAAGAAAGCAAGACGATGAGCAAATTGCATCAGATCAAATACCTTATGGAATTGTAACTACAACACTGAACATGAAGCCTTTGAAATAGACACTTGCGATACATATAAAAACCTTAAAAAACAGATCATAAAACTTATTAATTATGGCTCCTAACCTCACTCCCTTACTTGATCTTATTGATGACAACTTCAAGGCTAGAAAACTAAAGACTTTTAATGAATGCACTGAAATATTAACCATCGATAACCAATTATCCATACTACATTTTATTATTAGAAGCTTGAAACATAATTTTGATCAATTAGAAGTAATACACAGTACGTATTTACAGAAACTGGACATATTAGTTTGTACGGAAACTTGGAACCTTGAAAGTAAATATCTATTTACCTTACAAGGATATGAAGCCATCTACAACGAGGGAAAAGCAAATCAAAATGATGGTATAATTGTGTACATCAAATCATCTCTTGGCTATACTTATGAAATTGTGCACATAGGGGCTCTTAAAGCAATTAAGCTTCAGGTATCTAACTCTAAAGAAGAGCGAAAAATAAGCATAATCGCTGTGTACAAACTTCATGCTGTTAACACACATACCTTCGTCACTGACCTACAGGATTACCTAGAAAATGTTGGTTTGGAGAATATCATAGTAATTGGTGACCTGAACATAGATTTACTGTCGAACAATGTGGATAGTGAACATTATAAATCTACCTTGAGTTCACTTGGCTTCATATCAACTATTAATGATATAACTAGACCTGCAGGTTCTCACGGCACTTGTCTTGACCACATCTTCGTTAAAACTAAAGATCCACTGGATAATATAACATCTGGGATTATACAAGTAGAAGTGACAGATCACTTTCCAGTTATGTTAACCATTGCTAATATGCCTAAACAAGACTCAAACAGAAGTCCAACTATAGAGGTTAAACAAAAGATTAATATGAAACTACTTCAGCAAGTCATAACATCAGAAATATGGAATGATGTATATGTTGAGAATAATCCAGACCTGGCCACTGAAGTTTTCATAAGTAAACTAAAAAAATTCGTTGAAACAGCTACCATATCCTTTCCAAACATAAATACTTGCAGTAAAAAACCTTGGATCACTAAACAATTAATTAAAGACATGGAAACTCGTGATTTGATGTACAAAAAATGGAAGGATATCCTCCATACAAACAAAAAGATGGAAACTAAACGTCGTCGAAATAAGTACACGTCGTTTAGAAACATGCTTAAAACGCGCATCAGGAACGCTAAGCTTAATTATCAGACATCACAAGTACAAAACGAAAAAAATCCAGCTAAGCTATGGAATGCAATCAACGGAATTATCAATAATGGAACTGGAAGTGGAAGAACGAAACCGGATAAATTGCGAGACGAAGATGGCATCATTGTCAATGAAAAGCATGAGATTGCGAATAGGTTTAACAACTTATTCTCGATGATGATGGGGAGCAAACTAGCAGCGAAAATAAAAGTACCGTTTTCTAGTACTGCGAACTCTATATGGCATCGCGATACTATGGTCTTATTTAATACTACAATTTCAGAAATTGAATTTTTATTGTTGTCGTTAAAGGACAAGAAAGCCCCCGGGCATGATAATATTTCGGCTACAATCTATAAAAAATTTGCTAAATGATTGGCACCTCCAATCTCTTTTATTATTAACCGTTCTTTTGAAACAGGTATATGTCCTAGGCATTTTAAACGAGCAATAGTTATACCAGTTTTTAAATCAGGAGATAAACTTGATATATGTAATTATAGACCTATTTCATTATTACCAGTAATTTCAAAAATCTTCGAAAAATGCTTAAAGAATAGAATTTATAGTTTTCTTCTTTCGAGGAATATCCTACATAACCATCAATATGGTTTTAGAAATAACATGTCTACGAAAATGGCAAGAGCTGAACTAACTAGCAAAATTTATTTGTCCCTGGAATACGGCGAACCATGTTTGGCAATTTTTATTGATTTGGCCAAGGCATTTGACACATTAAAACATAAAAAATTATTAATTAAACTAGAATCTATCGGCCTGAGGGGCAAAGTGTTTAGTTTACTATCTAATTACTTACAAGATCGGTCTCAATGTGTTAAAATAGGGAATTGTTTCAGCCACAAGAGTAGTATAACCTATGGAGTACCACAAGGTTCCATATTAGGTCCTTTGCTTTTTCTGATTTATGTAAATGATATGTTGCAAATGTATAACAAGGGAGAGATTGTAGCGTTCGCTGATGATACTGTCCTGGTGGTTAAGGATAAAACTTGGGATATGCTGGCTAATACAGCCACTGAGAAATTTTATAGATTAAATAATTATTTTACTGCTAATTATTTAACAGTGAACTATAAAAAACTGTATTTGTGCCGTTTGGGTGCTATAAGGGCAGCATTCCGCAGGACTTAAACATCAGGATCCACACATGTAACTCTAACAGCATTAATTGTAATTGTGAAGAAATGTCGAGAACTAGTCACGTTAGGTACCTAGGAGTTGAGATAGATTCTCATCTTAGGTGGGATTTTCAAACCAAAAGTATCATAGGAAAATTAAGATATCTTGCTTGCGTTTTTGTGAGGCTCAAGAGAATTCTTGAGATACGTCAATTATTTAAAATTTACTATGCACTCTTTTCATCCATTCTAAACTACGAATCATAGCTTGGGGTGGTACTTATATGAAACACATAAAGTCACTTGAGGTCTTGCAAAAGCGCATGCTAAAAATTATTTTAGGCAAAAGCATGAGATATCCGTCTAACAATATATTTCTGGATACTAAAATATTAGATATTCGGCAGAGATTTTTAACAGCGGCGCTAACCTTTTCTATTGAAAATAATATACTTAGACATAGTAACCATACAGTTGACACAAGAAGGAATAGAAATAGGCTCGCAATCATCCCTGATAGGAAAAAAAAGGTAGCAAGACAATGCTTTGACTTTGTGGCAGCTAGATGTTACAATTATCTAAGGCTTTATAAACATGATCTCAGAAATAATGTTAGAATAAAAGTTAAAAAAATTATATTATGTAACTCGCGAATTAACTGTCGTAAAGCAGTGGAAGACTAAAGTTTGTATCACTCACACTCTACGTTGCAAAAATTATCGGTATCCTTTTATCTAATGTAAATTTTTGTTTTTTTAGGTAAAGAAACCTTTAACTATGTAAAAAAAAGTTATTTTTGTCGTTGCTTAGTATGTAAGTTAATTTTTAGTTTTTTTTCTCTTTTTGTAAAGATTCTCTTAAATCCGCGGAGGTTTATATTATAACACTTCTGCTTCTTTCGCGTACGGGCTATGCTTTGCGAATATGATAGTTGTACTTTTCTCTAGTCCTAGGTATTAATATGTTATTGTAAATTAAGATATTTTGTATTGAAATGATGAGAATAAATTATTATTATTATTATTATTATTATTAATTTCTGATTTAAAGAATATGTTTATCAACAAACATACTATAGTCAATGGGGGATGAATTTGTTCTTGATTTGGAGGCTTCTGCTTTGGCGAAAAGTTCTAATTTTCCAGCTTTGTATAAAACATACATTTAATTCATTTTCTAGAAAATAAAACTATTGACCGAATCACTATCGGTCATTCACACAGCTTGTACAGAATGAGAAAAGCTGTAAATTGAGCACTCATTCATTACGATATCTTCAAAAGAAGCCGAGCAATTACAAAAAACAATATTTTTACATTTCTAATGCTAATAAATGTGCAGTGTTTTGCGCTTGTCACGAACATACAGTTAAACTTTTTTAGACCTTATAAATTCCTCTGAAGAGGTTTCAGCAACATTTTTAGCTAACATGAATGGGCTATATAGCATGTGAACTCAAACTTGTCACTAGCATTGAACTATGAGAATTGTATTAATCCAACTGAAAAACTCGCGAGTAACGAATTTTAAGTACATCCAGATTGATCTTGAGAAGTTCGTTCGCTATATTTGATCAGCTATTTTGAATTTTGTACACTTAATACCAGATTTATATTTAATGCCTCTAAAAATCACCAAACTGGTCAAATTTTCAATTTTCAATGAAAATTTAAAAAATGTCAAAATACACTATTTAACTATACAATAATTTTGTTCACCGATGATCAAGTAAAGTATAAAAATAAATGGCAAATTCTTAAAAACCAATAATCATGAACATACATTTTTTCACCATCCTAATAAGGGGACTCGAAAATAAGTGAAACAATCACCGTTTTAAACGGACTGTATTCATTTCTACAGTACAATAATCCGTTCATCAATGTAAGTGTAAGCCTATTGTCGATTAAACTGCTTTATTTTTATGGCTGGTATGTATAATGTCGTATGATTGTATATCAAAGACTGACGTGAATATTTCTCAATGTGTACCCGCAGTAGTACGAGTCGATCATCGCCGCGGCGCACAGCCGGCGGGTGCCCTGACGAGAGTTAGTTAACTTGACGGTGACACTTTTTTGAAATTTTTTGTTTAACGACTAGAATCCCATGGGCTCATCTGGTGGGATATTTTCTCGCGTTCGTGCAACTTCGTACTCCAAGCACGAGCAATATAGAGGCTCTTTTTTCTAGGCTTAGGAAACATTACCGGACGCGGATGCCGAAGAATTTTTTTCTACGCGTCTCGCGCCAGGAAGTGGAAAACCTTAATCGGCATTCTTCCATCGGCGTTTCTTCCAATTCCAGCCAAGATTCTTCCGGGTTCGCAATCCTATTACGTAAAAGTATTAGGGTGGAATAAGTATTCGAGCGGCGTCTACTCCCATTCTCGCACTCGCTCCCCGGGTTCTCGTTTTTCTCTGTCGTTTTTTACCTTCGAGCACATACATATGGAAGAGAAGGACGCACTGGTAAGATAAAGGAGACGAATATCAATTATTCCTGAAGAAGTGCTTAGCTGAATTTGTGATTGTGTTTAGCGCAGGTTATTAGAGATTAATATAGTACCAGTTATATTCCCCACGTCAAACAGGATGCTAAGAAAGCAATCAAATGTCAAATATCGAAAGTCGTAAGATTTAGTTCTACAAGGGATGATTTGGATTTATCGTACGCATTTATCATAAATTTTCACGCATGGAAATTAATTAGATATAGGGATAATATAATTTCTTAGTATTTATATGAACTTTCAATATAGAATTATCAGGTTCAACTGCGATTGTCTTCAGATTATGATAATAAATGATACATAATAAATTACCCTTGATTTATTTTTACACCATAGCTTTAACTTTATTCATTTCACGATAATTTCATAATTTATTATTAGGTATAAAATTCAGACTCCAATAATAGGACTAGGTTTCCAAAAATTAACCAAACTTCTCGAATTATCAGGTAATTTTACTTGAATAATTATTTTCTTATAATTATTTTTTCATAAACACAGTAACTTCTGTAATTGCTGCAAATATTATTTTGCTATTTTAGGTTTCTTTATTTTACAATAATAATGTTCAAAATGTAGATTGAAACCATTTTGATAATTAAATTTAGCCATTATTTCATCTTAAATGAGAAATAGAATTTAAAACACTCAATGTCCGCATCACAGAACGCATGAAAAATTGATCTATTTTCAAACGTGCAAAGTAATCAGAAAACAGAAAGGTTTATCGACGTTAAAGGCGCCTGATTACACTGCAGATTTCGAAAATCGGAATGAAGTTAATATGTGGTCAAAGTTTTGGTTACTGCTATTGTTGGGTAAAATATGTCTATTTTGAAAATTTTATCATTTTTAAAACTTTTATTGAATCTTGAAACTTTGTATTGATTTTTGAAAAAAGTAAGACATTACATTAATAAGTAGTGCATTACGTATTGTTATATGGCAGAAGTCAACAATTTATTGACATCGGATCTTGAAAAATAAAATTATTTTTTACCAAAACATTACAAAATGCCTAATTCATCAATATTTAACCAACAATATGTCGTTTTCCAATATTGACATACTATATATATATATACGGTAAATATAAGTAAAAATTACTGTAGGCTTCTTCTATTTCAATTTTTCAAGGATTATGGTACAAGTTTATTTTAATATTTCTCGCGGTTCTCACTAGTAGATGAAAAAAAAAACGTATTGTTCCTACTCCTATGTCAATTCACGCGATCATTGAAGCGATAAAGAAAAAATGTTAAAATGTAAGACGGAGAAAAATAATAAAATGAAGAAACCATTTCAAATGAAGACGATTACAATACTGATAACCTAATTATATGTTAGCATTCCATATTTTTCTAGACTTTCTAAGATTTAGTCAACAGTTGGAAATTTGATATAATTACACGTATATGTATCGAGTACCAAACTAAACAAAACAAACATTACCTAAACTATTTAACACTGTTGAAGTGTTTCCGTAATATTTAAGACTTCTCGCTCCAAATTTCAGCCCATATGTATTCAAAACAAATCATTTTTCGTATTATTTTGGAATCATGAAATCAAACATTTATACAAATTTAAACATCGAATGAAAAAAGTCCTTTTAAACCGTTTAGTATTTTATCAAAAGCGGTTGGGCAGTACAATTATGTAATTAATAAAGTTTTTGGTACAGTTTTTTTTAAAATTATTGTGAATTAACTCATTAAAGCCCTCGGGTGGTACAGCAGAGATATTTCCAAACTAATATATATATATATATAAATTCTCATATAGAGAAACAATAGAAAATTTCTTTGCCGCTTGTTAAATAAACAAGTAAAATTTCTTGGTATAGACGGCAATTGTAACAAAATGTAAACAAAGGAATAAAAGAAAATAAATATGCGTCGTTCTAATATGAACGCAATGCGAAAGATTACATTTATAACGGAAGCTTATATTGCCAGAAAAGTTTATTATACTATTGGATAAGAGAAAACAAACCCCACCTGTTATTCATATTGCAAAATTATTATGTTAAAAAAGACGTTTCGCACTTGGCCGCTGGTTGTGCTCTTCAGCAGGGATCCAGTAGCTGTACCCAGGACGTGATCATTTAATTTATCCTTTTGTTTATTTAACTGCTGGATATTGGACATTAGCAAAGAAAAAAATACCTGTCCTTTTTGTTTCTACATTTTCATTTTTTTAGAAACATTTCAACGTAATGTTTGTATATATTTTTTACTAATTATTCAATAATTGTTGACAAAATACGAGTTCGCGTAGTTTTTCCCGTAGAATCGTATGACACTATTAGTTTTCACGTAAAACCATTTTTAACGTCATTCTTTATGACGAATGTTAAAAAACAAAACAACAGGGGTCCTATGTTTTATGACTACACACGAATTAATACTGAAGTAGTACGTGTGTTGTACATTGTATTTATTAAACATTAAAAGCGACTTAATCAATTTTTCAAAGTTTGGTCACCTACACTCAAAAAAATTCCTTGCACCCATGTGCAAGGATTCAATAAGGGTGCCTTATTGAATACGGCGCCAACTAATCGATCCTTGTTAAAGTAGCAAGGAAAACCTTACTACAATAATAGGGAAATTCATTCTTCCACTTAGTTTTCTTGATTCATCTAACAATAAAAAAGTACTGTTATGATAAAGATATACAAATATTATTCTTTTAGCAACAGGGTTAATAGACGTAAAAATAGATGATTATTTGCAACAACAAAGAATATTAGAAAGTTAGTAGTTAATTAGTAGTTAAGAAACCTGGTTAACTGAATAATTTATCACTTCTGTATTGACAGATCTCTGCTATAATGCATGATATAATTTACTAATATAACTGCATCTCTGTTACTAGTTTAACAAGGATTCCTTGTTATTTAAAAAATTTTCTATACTTTTAAGGAAGCAAATTTCCCATTTTTATAACAGCGAGGTTATCCAGCTGTCCTAATAAGGAATCCTTATTATTTTAGTAAGGATTGAGTCAATAATGGAAATAGTTGTTCTTTAGCATTTTATTTTTTTCAGTGTAAAATAATTTAAATCAATATATACTATCATCTAAATAGCATCAAAGAAATTACTTGTGAATTGACCAATAATTTTAATTATTTCCGATAACTCTCGGCCAATTTTCAATTAATTTATTCTTTGGTATTTTTTTAGATCTCTATAATATTAATTATATACATGTAATGTATGGAATTTTACAATTTTTTTTTACATTTTTTTAATAAAGAAATTTGCTTTTTCCTTCCTATTTTGTCCGTAATTATTTTTGTTACAATTTGGTAATCAAAATTGTGTCCAGTTTCGGAAAGGTTTTATGGTAATAGAGATGTGTTTTTCATATTGCCTTTATATTCTTTTTGTGCTCGTAGATTCTTGTTTCAAGTGTTTTTTTGCGCTTTTTCTATACGTAAATATGTTCAAAGTGCAGAAAAAAATGTTAGCTGTGGGTACTAATTTTTCGCAGCAACAGCGATGGTATAACAGCGAAGGACTAACCATGTCCGCTATGAATGCGAACTTTTAACTAGGAGTGTTTAATTTTTAGGTTCAATACATTTTGTATTTTATCATTTTTAAGCCTCTGCTAAATTTGTTCTATGATTCTTTTGCATTAACGCCTGAAATTACATATTTTTACTTTATTTAATTCCAGTACTTGTTATCCACATTATATCAGAAAAAAATGAAAAAAAAAACTATTTTCGGGGCTGTTCTTCAAGATTGCGAGGACAAACTTTAGTTTCACCCATCACAAAGCTCAATGGCATTTTATGAAACTAGTATTCAATAGTTTTGAGATTGCTGATCGTGGATCTGGATATTTTCAATATTCCAAACACTGTATCCAATGTGGTCCTCAGCGATCCAAAAAATTCCTATATGATTCAAGTGAATCTAATAAACTTTAAACATTTTTATTCACCATATTCGAAAGGCAATGGATAGGATTCAGATCCGTAATCAGCGACTTGATGAACGGTACTACCGCTTTTATTTGAGAATTTGAAAAATGTTGACATGGAAAGAGTGGTTCTTGGCCAATAAAAAATGACAAGTATACAGTTTTTCTCACGGGGGTTAAATGGTGAAATCTAGTGTCAAACTTAATGAAGAGTTAAAATAGTGTTCAGTTTTTGTAAAGCATATATGTACATTGACTTCATCCAAACGAATAAAAACTTTTGTGGAAGTAAGTCCGCACATATATTGTAAAATTCCAATACGATAAAATTGCAATACATTTGTGATTGGACTACTTCAGTTATTTAGTATACAATTTTAAGATTACATGTGATCATTCCAGCCAACGTATCTTTTCGTTTCCAAAAACTATGCATTTTGAATCGATGAAAGTATGTTTCTTTGATATCTTTTTGAAGATTTCAAAATGCAACATGTTTCCTCGATGATAAAAAAGAAAGGAAAATTTTTACATTTTGCGTTTGCAGAGGCTACGCACGAGCTACATGTCCCGGAGCTCCGTGATTGGCAATACAATTTTGATGATCAAAGACTTAGACAGAGACCCGCGCATATCGATAAACTCGGCCGGCATCTCGAGAACGAGCGAAGGTAAGCGCGTAGAGAATGTCAAGTCCCAAGACCCAGCATCGAGGGTTTTACGAACTCGATTTTTTCCAATATCTCGGTGACGACGACACGATAAGCTGAATAAAGGCAGTAAGGGCGTCCGCATTACTGTTTCACAATGACAGCGACGCGAGTTTATGCGGGAATTGCCTGCAAATGTGACGCCAGATCTACCAATTCTGTTCCGATCTCAGATTATGAAAGGTAAATCGAAAACAAACAGAATGATGTCTATTTTGCGCATAATATAAACAAAAAATTAGGGGCGGATTTCCGAGAACCTGGTACCTTCGACTTCCTGCCTGGACCCATCGTTATTTCATACGCAAGGTCACTTTAAAGTCATAACACAAAATAAGTGATTTCTTTCGAGATGTTTATTTTTGAAGCTTCAAACGAAAAAAATGCAGCAATTTTTCTAAAAAATATTTAATTTATTTTTCTTTAACATTAACGATAATGACATAAATGAAGATTGGGAACATTGGGAACCATCTGCTTGGTGTGTCCCATTTCAATCGGTAACGACAGTGAATGTTACCTGATCCCTATGACGTACCCCGCGTAAAAAAAATAAGAATTGGAGAGACTATCTGATATATTTTGGGAGAGAATATGGGCAAAACTACTGGCCAATGTATTGCATAGTCAATCCCAGTGTCTCGCTCAAATTAAGATACCCCATAGTTTTGGACAAAGTATTGGAGAGGCTTGTTATGAAAGCCGAATTTTAGAAATACGGATACTATGAGGAAATAGTTTAGGACACAGTATGGGAGAAATTATTAGGCAGTGTTATAAAATAGTATCATCCAAGATTTTGCTCAGTGAGAGCCCATACTATCGCACGTAACTTAGAAATCCTACAGTAAACATTTACAATTAATGTTTGTAAAACTTTCCAGACAAGTCTAGGACGTATCTCGAATAAAGAGGCGGAAGGAGACCACTCTAAAAAATTGAGGAAAATAAAGAACAAACAACCCGAAAGAAACATCCGACGAATTCCAAGTATACTGAACAGCGCATCAAAATGATAAATAACTCCATCGTCGACAGCAATGCAGAAGATGACGAATTTGACGCTGTTGCCCTTCTACAATTCCTAAGCCTTTCGAATCCGTTCGCTTTGATTCGAATCCTGTGTAAGAGAAAAATCATTTGAAAGTATAATATTTGTCAAACGTTAATGACGATTTTTCTATAATTTTTTAGCCTCGTGATGTTTTCTGTCTTATACATTAAAGAAAGTTTAATGACCCGTCGAATGTGCGTTTGTTGAACGAAAACAGAAAAATATTGATAGAGTTAGGAGAATTTTAAAATTTTGTTTTGAATTTCGATATATGCCATTCGTAACAATGTTATGAATTTTATTTTATATTACTTCAGATTTTTTAAACAGACTTATTTTGTTCCAAATAAGCCTGGAACGCAGCATTCTTCCTAGACGTTTTGAAACGTATAGCCTTCTTTATAGGAACGGTGTATGTGTAATCTGTGATCATACTGTAGAGTTCAAAATTCCAACTTTTGGCATATTAACATACAAATCGGTATCAGGTCGTTTTTACAGTACCTTTACTAGAAATAAAAAATACATTTGTCATTTAATATAGTGCTAAATATAAATAGTTTAACAACTGATATGCGATAAACGCAATCAATTTTGTTTTATTTGTGGTTTATTCGAGGATTAGCGGCGTCGCCTAAAATTACAAAATATGGAAGCTATAATTGATGGCTACAATGATTTTTGTAAACCATAATAGACTAGTCGCGACGATCACTATATTTATTTGTCACGAGGCGCCGTAATACAAATTCGATACAGTGACAGATAAAAAGAGAGCTTTCCAAAAAGTGGATCAGATGATTTTCTGCAGTATCGTTTGTAAATTTCGGAAAAGTTGTTTACATGGGACGATTAAAACTTACATTGGAGAAACGTCAAACAAAAGTTAATCAGAATTCTGTAAAATATATTTAACCTCGCTGAAACGATCAAAGGATACGAATTAATTTAATTGAACAATTTTTGTGATTATTACTTAAATTTAATGATACTTAAATTTATTATCTTTAAATATATTATCTTACATGTAATATTTTTGTCATATAATATTTTTGAGCGTAATATTTTGTTCTTTTAATATTTTAGCGCATGATATTGGGTGCGGGTTTAAACATCGACAAATAAAAAAGGCAATAGGTCAAAAAACTGACAGGCGAAAAGCTGAGTAATTTTCTGAAGTATCGGGTTTTTAATTGCCGGCTTTTCGTTTGTAGGTTTTTTTATCTGTCGGCTTTTTGATTCGTTTGTTTTGCGACCAGCTTCAGTAGAATTTTCTAAACGCTATTAATTAATTAAAATTTGTTTTGTATTTACAAATATAACTCTGTTAAAAAACGAGTGGCCGCATTTTTGTTTACTTTTTGCGACTCTAGAAGTATAATGGTTTAAAGCTGATTTAAAGCTGAAAAAAAATTCAGCTCTTTAAAAATCTATAAAAAGTTCCATGTAATTCCTCATATATTTAACATTTTAAGACTGGAATTGAATGTTTTATAACATTTAATATTTTTTTTCTTGTTGAGTTTATAAATACTTCCATACACAAATTTTGTTTCATGATTTCTGTATATTACTTTAAATTTCTAATCATCCCACATACACACATTTTTATAAAATTAACTATGAAACTGCAGGAAAACGTGAGTGTTGCTTTATTCAACCTTTTTTTCATCCGAGGAGATTTATAATTTCTGCCAGGTAATAAATAATGTAATGATTTCCATTTTTTGAAGGAAAGTAAGATTTGATTGGTTGTTAATGTTCATATATTGTAAATTCGATATTCAGTTTGTTTTAAATAAACCTGTATTTCTTTCGAATTGATATCTGAGCTGTTTTTCTAATAAACAACCAAGTATTTGAAATAATTTTAGAACAGATTAATAATTTTAACATAGGGTCAGAAGTATCATATATACCAAATGTGTTTATCCACAAATAAGCTGTTGAATTTTATTTTATTTCTTGACAAAAGTAGTCCTTAGTCTGTTTGAAATTCAACTTTCTACAGCTGTATTGAGAGTCTAGCATATGATACATGTGTTTATACATTAAATATATCACAACATTTATACTCTCGCAAGGGGTATAGTTAAATAATAGTATGAACGATGACATTGTCGCAGATTGTTAGTAACGTTTTATTCTATTAAATAAATTGGAATTAAATCCGATATTTTAACAATAATATAATAACTTGCCCTGCTTTTGCAAGCGCTTGAAAAAGAAGTTATGCATGATGTACATTATTCACACGTGTTCCTGGACATTTTTATAACTATAAAGTCGAAGCAAGATAAGTTGATATAATATAGACGAAATTGCAAAGTACTAAAATCTAGAGAACAAGCTGACTACAAAATCTTTCATTTGCACTTCCACCTAAGAATTTTCGCAATCGTATATTGAAGCAGCAGCTGTCCGTGATGCTGTACTTGATGTCGGTTTTTGCGGTTTTCTACATCCTCGACAAATATGAGTCTATAGCAACATCAATAAAGACAACCTGGCACGTTCGTGCGACTTGCTCTTGACAAACTCCAGAGCTTCTAGGTCACTTCCCGAAGGTATAATATAAACCTGAGCAGGAAAAAGAATGACATGTTTACAAAATTTACTTCCATCTGAAAATCATTATTTACGATATTTGTGATCCAGTGGAGTACATTTTTGTTTAATAATACTTTTAACTATTGTCTGCATTAAACTAATGCAAATATTAATTACTTTTTCAAGAGATATATATTACGTGATGTAAAAGTATGCGACGATATTGTAAAACTCAAATATAATATTTATTGTTGTTTTTATCCGCAGGATTATATTTACTTTTTATATCTCAATAAATAAGGAGTTATGATTGTTTACGTGCATATGTGCAAGTTCTCTAAGTTTGTAGGGGGTTAAAGCTGTGTTTCTTAGCTCATGTATCGATTTCGAACTACCTCCTTTAAGTTGTTTAGCCATCATCACAATCTCAGCGATAGGCGACCCTCCGTATCAAATAACACCATCGAGCCCTGACATGTGCGGAGAGATACGATTTTTTAGTGGTTCGGTTTAGCGTAATATCCTACGTTGTTTTGATCAAACAAGTCACGTAACCATAATAAGATTTTATATGAACATTCATCATCTTTCAAGTTCACATAATGAATAATCAATATTTACATAATTATACATTTACTTCCTTTATACATGTTTTTATCCATGGAGTTTATGGCGGAGAAACTGAAAGTTTAAACATACATTGCTGATTTTGAAATGCTTGTATAAAAGTAAGAAATTATCACAGGACGAATGTTTCTAAACATATGTGATCTTATCAAGTTTCATCTGACGTTCATGCGTAATTTCTTTATTTGGAGATAACACATCTTCCGGGTTTGGCAAGAAAATGGTGTTTGTTGACTGGTTAAACAAAAATATATATTACTGTATGCAATTATCTCCAAGATATCAGAGTATTTCTGGACGTCATTTCACTTCACGGTTATCTATTTTCGCATCGACGGGACCTATATAAAGTCCATTCACACGTGGTGGGTAGCAGATGGGGTAGAAGAAGAAAATGGAAGGCTGTCAAAATTAAGAGACATTGAAGACAAAGCTTGGTTGAAGAAGCAACTGGTCGGGGAGAAAGCTCATAACGAGTTTGTGGCGAAAACGGGTGAAACCTAGAATCCGTCCGGGTGCCACAATATTGAGGTAATAAACCATTCCGGGGTAATATCCCTGGTGAATACAGCAATGACAGAAATCTGCGCTGCGAGGTGGCCGATGGTGGCAAGCACCCAGCAGTAACTTAATGCATTTTGCGCTCTCTCGTTACAAGAATGTGGGTTAAGCAAATTCATTAACAAGAAATCACTCCACAAAGTGTGCGCCTAAAGCACGTAATGAACAACTTTTCGATTTAACTAGTTATGCAAAATATTTACAATGCAGGTTACTAGGACAAAATAACGAAATAACTAGTACAGTAGTATTATACTAAGACTTTGCTAAAAAGCATACTATCGATTTTGTGCGGAGTTTAAATTGTAATCATTCATTCATTTGGACATGACGGTCTCTTTTGCTGCATTTTATTGACATAATATTTTTATATTGTCATGGTTTGTATATATACTAAATTTGAATCCGCAAACTCTGCTATGTTTGAAACCAAGCGACTTATGTTGAAATCAAGTGAGCTTAACTATTTCAAATTAATAGAAGTTTCTACGAAGTAAATAGAAACAAGTAAAAGATTATTAATAAGTTATACATTTGCCATCTTCAAGTTAATCTTGAATTAAAAAAAATCAAAGCATGTAGCACCCATCACTCTAAATAAAGAGCTATTACAGCAATATTCTTACAACGTCGCGTTATGTACTTTTCTCTTCCCAAAATAGCATTGAACTCCCAATGGGCATCCATGATACATCCAGTTTATGTCTATTCGACTATGGACAACAAGTCGTCGTCAAATAGATGTCTAGATATGAACATATATTATGCGGCCTTTACTGTAGGTCGACTTTACGTTTACTTATGATCCAGGCACCAAAGATTACCTATTTTAACAAGATGGATGTCCAATATGCATACAGGTTTAAAGATATAATAGACGCACACACATAAGACATCATGTCATGTACCTTGGCTGGTGGTCCATTGCAAGTATACTGGTGCGGGCGTGTAATACATGGACTTCAACTGGATGTCCATTGGGCATCTGGATTGTACACTATTCTTCCTTCGCCGTACATCGACTAGACGTCCATGATAAAGTTATTAAATTTGTGTTCAAATGCTATGCAATATAAAATTAATCCTTAACGCCCAGACGTTCATTTAATCTTATAGAAAGGATGTACATATTACCCCATACATAAAACAAGTCGACTGGTTGACGTCTTTAACTAATATTGAGAATTAAAATACCCGATTATTTATATAACCGAACCATTTGGCGTGATTTGGTATCACTCCGTGAACTTATAGAACAATCAGCTTGCGCATCCTCAAGCACCGCACGAAATGTCCCTCCAACTCTTTCGTAATTACTTCTTCCCGGGTATGGAATGTGTTACTTAGCGATGTACAAATACATTTTCCCTGGCAGTCTCCAAAAATAAGTCTAATGCGAGGCTACTTAGAGCTAACAGGGAAAATCGGAATGCTATTCCAAAATTGACATAATTTCTATTTATATTACCTCTTCTCTAGATTTAAGTTAGTTCATTATTTTGCCATGCACCCTTGTTTAGATTACATATCTGTACACTATATCTATATACGTATATTTCATGCATATAATCATATATGATTGGCCAAGAGTTTGAAAACTCGCGTCATAAATAAAATTTACATGACATTACATTACCTTTCCGAAATGCAGCATCCCAATCTCTCCTACAATATTTACATCCTAGGGATAATAACAATTTCATTATAGGCGGTGACACAGATTATTAGTTTTCTCCTGGTTACTGCAAATATCCATATGGCGTAAGATATAATACAATCGCCAGCATGGCATAATGGTTAATGGATGTAAGTGGATGTAAGTGGCAGACCATGATTCGATATCGCCGGGAGGCGTTATTTTTTATTCCACGTACATTGATTCATTCGCGAGCGTTGAAACATTCGTATAAGGTACATGTACAGATATACTTACTGTATAAGTAATATAACAATTAAATTTATTTGAAACTAAATTTTAGTTAGTAAGAGCCCTAATAATTTGTCAAATTTCTTATTCAGACACATAAACGGATTCTGATCGGTATTTGATCAATCCTACACGCTAGAATCGTGTCAGAATGATCTAATATTTGTCTTTTATTCGTCCATTGCTCATACCAGATGGGCTCCATGGTCATCCACGATAGGCCAAGTATATAATACGCAGAGCACATTTGTTCAAAATCTTTCTTTTCATTATGACTATTGATCCGAAATTGGTCCACAACAAATGTCCCTTTCATACGTTCTATCTTTTCGTCCAATAGACGTCTGTAATGTTCATTTAATTCCTAATATTCGTTCTGTACGAACCCAGTTTTCCATTGCACGTGTGAAAAGGAACGTTTAATGGATGTGCATTGGATATTAAAAATTTGGAATGAAAATCGAACCTATGATAAATAATAAGCAATAAGCAATAATATAAAGCAATAAGTACATTCAATAGATGAGCCGATGTTACGACCGGGACGTAGTTTGGAACTCCATTCAACATTCATTTGACATTTGCGGCAATAATAAATTTAAAATAAAGGTTAATGATTATATGATGATATATATCTTTTATCGCTCTTATTAGTGTAAATTATTTTCCGATATCGCTTAATATTATTCTGTTCGTGCTCTCATTATATTAAGAACTTGTATATGTTAATTTATTAGTTTCATAATTGCAGTAATATAAAAACTGATTAACACAAGAAAGCTTTTCCCATTAAAGAATGACTCTTAAGACGACGAATTATATGTTATCTGCGATGATGTATATTTCTGTTGCAAAAATTGGAAGAATTACATAGTTCTATTCATCGTAATGTTTAAACGAACACGGAGAAAAATAACCGGCTAAATCAGCCGAAAAATCCGCAGATTCTACCAATTTTATCCTATAGGGATAGCTGTTGGAATTTCGTTAGGGATAGCCGATAATTTCGAACAATTTGGAACAATTACCAACTGATCGCAGGTATTTTTCGTTTTAACATGTACGCATGAATTCCAGAATCTTCTTTACCATAAATCTGTTTTACCGCTTACAGAAAGTATTTTATCGACCACAGAAAATTTGCACCGTAAAAGGTTCGTAACTCTGACGATAAGTTATTCAGGCATGGTACAAAGATCGTCGGTAACAACTATATCTCAACTGGTAAAATAATACGAAACATTAAATAAAAATTAGTAAATTCAGTTATATCATATTTTTCAACATTATATATTTATCAAAAAAGAAGTGCAAGAATGAAAACGTGAATTCAAGAAAATCATTTGTGTGAATTGTTGAGACCTTGATCTAATTTGGCGTAACTTTTTGTTTGACAGTAAATAATAAAATCCAGAATTGTTCTAAATGAACTAAGAATATGGCTGAAGTATTCAAATTTGAAGAAATGGAGCAGTATTGTTTGGGTGTGATAATGTTTTATTTGATTTCTCGAAAAGTTTAAAATGTTTCAGTAAAATGTTCAAATGATGTACAGACGAGATGTAATAAATGTGTTACAGCTATGTTTGATAAAACAAATAATAAAGGAGTTTTTGATATGACGTATTAATGTTAATTACTTATTTTCACAACAAATTTGTTAATTTTTATTTTGGAAATTAATTAAAATAATGTAATTCATTAACAGCAAATTAAGGATTGGAAAACGAAAATTGCTCTGGCAGAACAAAGAGATATTTCATTTTCCGAAAAACGCACTACCAATTTCAATCTTGAATGTGCCCGTCATATTTTTAAAATTTTCTAAAATACTTCGGAATTTCGATTTTTATTTTTATAGGGTTTGTCAGTTATACAGTATTACATTAAAATCACACAAATGTATATATTAAATAAACTTGCCTATAACATATCTTGGCATACTTTAATATTATTTTGTAGATACTCGTTTCAAAAGTATCGAATTTTATGCTTTTTATATTAAACGAAAATAGAAAATAGGTTATTATTGTTGACAAGATATTTATTTCAATCTTATAATGAATCCATATTTCTTTACTTAATAATATGAAACATCAGTGTAACGCAAATAATAATATGACCTAGAAATCAATTCTGATTTTATTATTTGAACTGTGAATTCCAACCAAACTGCTAGATTGTTCATACCGTGTGTAATAAAATATCACGTTATAATGCATGTAGGTGATTTTACTCCGATTATGTAAATACAAAGAACTATTCGATATTTCATTTAATTTTTACCT
Organism: Trichopria drosophilae; assembly: GCA_030407085.1. Taxonomy (NCBI): domain Eukaryota; kingdom Metazoa; phylum Arthropoda; class Insecta; order Hymenoptera; family Diapriidae; genus Trichopria; species Trichopria drosophilae. The sequence continues at coordinate 206,321,889 of CM059583.1, forward strand.
TCGGTTTACATAAAAGACCAGTTTCGATATCAGCCGAAACAATATCGACTAAAAATGATTCGATGAAAATCGTATCTTTTTTTTTCTAATAATCCATGAAAGATTTAACGGAATTGTAAATTTTGGCATATTGGATTTATTGCGATATAGAGTACGTCGATTACAGATTATCTGTAAATTCACAAAAGTATGAGATGTTTCTTATATATTTTAATTTCTAATATACGATTTATACTGTAAAAACGTGATAGGGGAGACTATGGCAAAGCGGCGATCTCAAAATATAATTTGTACAAATATTAAATGTTTACGCTGATTTAAATTAGGAAAAATACTTAGGAATATTATCATTGAGCAGAATAAATGATTCCTCAATTAATAAACGCTATACCCCTGGTTTTTATTGAATTTCTGTATATGTTCTTATGAGTTCCCGTTGATGTTAGTGTTTGACATGAACGAATTCATATAATTTTCACTTAAACGAACACAAATCGAAAGCGCATACCTACGCAAAACTACGAATAGATTGATTAGTGCAGTACTCCCACGTTAGCTCGAGAAATTGTGTTAACTTGATCTGATGTCTATAGGGTCAAAATGTGGAAGTATTCCATATATCATCAAAACTGAACGGAGAGAATAACCGTACATACAGTCACCTTTACAGGAGAAGACGTCGAGTTCTTCGTAGTATTTGTTTAACAAAAATATAGTGATTATATAGTAGATTCGGTTCATAATGTTTTTATATATTTTTATATACTTGTGATTCTTGCTCATTCACTAACACCCACCGTATTTTGCGGTATCTCTTTTGGAGAAAAGACTACGTGTTTCACAAACGGCTACTATGAAATGTACCCATAGTACATTCTTTAGAAATTTCATTCCGTGAGTTTCCAATCTCGTGATACGAAAAAACTGCTGCCCCGTGGTCCATTCTAGCTAATATTTTTGTCCTGAACCATTCGTGGTCAAAATGATGCTGATTACAATGGAATGATTGTCAGAAAGAAAACAAACTCCGGGTAATACTCCGTTTAGTAGACATTAATATAATAGAATAAACCGAAATTAAAACGAATTCCATTTTTTCCCTCCAAGCTGCAAAATTATCTGCAAACCTCTTCTCCGTCTTTTCATTTTTCCAGATACCTCAATAGATCACGTGATGGCATTTGGCCCGGCCCATTAGCAACGCCGTATTAATAATGTATTTGTTTAAATAAACAACAATTAAAATTTCGCGACTTATGCCCTGCTAAAGTCACTGATGGTAATTGACTTAATTAAACACTTCCAAGATGGAAATTATTTTCAAGCACCGTCTGTTGGAATTACTCGGATCCTCGAATCCTCAAGCGTCATTTTTGAATAAACATTTTTATCGAAAATGTTAAAAATACTAAATACTGATGTCGAGTTTTATACTGTGACCGCTTATTAGAAAATAAATCGCCACATTTTACGCCTCGTTTTCACAACATGCCACATGTAAAAATGTTCCTAGTGAATTAGATACTCAGCAACAATGTAACATATGCTCAAAACAGAAGGTTCAACATTTTTTCCAGGCGTCTTGTCACCAAAATTTCAAAACTGTAGTAAAACCGTTCAACATTATTATAGTTATACCTTTCTCACAACCTTATAAACTATTACAATCTTTCTAACAATGCTTAATCCACTTTAAAGGAAACGTATTTACATAAAACATATAGCGGCTTTTAAAAAATAACAATTTTCAGAGATTTATAAATATGGGAAAAGTATTTAAAAAAGTTATGTAAAAACCATCCATATTAAAAAAATACCGAATAAAAATTATATTCTAGTATGAATCATATTAATAGTCACTTCTCTTTCTGTGCTCCCTAGTCCTGACCCGATCTAGTTCAGCGTTTCATCCCGGATTATGGCCTGGGCAATTTCCGCCGTTACGTTATATTGTTATGGATAATAAATCGAATGAATGTATAGTTAATTCCAAACCCAGATTTTAAACTCTCATCTCACATTTATTGTATCAGTTAAATGCTAACAAAATATAAACTTAAAAATAACAATTGATCGGATTTGCTTGAAACATTATGTTATTCGGATTTTCGGGTTGCTGTCTACGAACATACTATCAGAATTTTAAAGTTTTAAAAGAGAGATGCATTAATGTAACATTAATAGTATATAAAATAATGAAGCCACACTATTAACTTTAGTGATGGAATTTTAGGTTTCTAATTTTGAAAATAAAAGGCTGGATTTGGAATCAATGACCACGAAAACTCCCGAGTGACAAGTTTCAAGCAAATTTGATCAATTTTCTAATTTTGTAGCCACAGTAGTAGATTAACCATAGTACCATTTTTAAAATCTAAGGACGGATTGTACGAAAACTCCCCAACACATAGTCTCAGCTTAATTAAATAATTTTTCACATTTCGATACGCCATCTTGGATCTGCCATTTTGAATTTTGCAAATCTGAGTTCAGATTAGTGATCAGCCACCCCGAGAAACAAAATTCAGCTGTTTTTCGTATAAAGAAAAGTGTATGCTTCGAAAGGTTAAATAAAATAATGCATGTTAGGAATATTATGTCTAAATCTGAAATAGATGTAAACTACTAATCTAAAATGAAAAGTGGATTACTATCAATTATTAACTAAATAATACTAAAATGCTACTACTTTATTAATAAAATTCTACTAATCTAAGAACAGAAGTTGAATATTTTCGATTAGTAATTTTTAGAATTTGTTATAAATCAGTAGTTTTTAATTATTTTTTAGTCAAAATGATTACTTATTGAATTATTCACCTACTTTTCGTTTTTTAATTAGTAGTATTTTATGAATTCTTAGTTGGATAGTACATATAAATCAGTGGGAATATGGATTAAAATATACTAAAATTTTATAGGTTAACCTAAAAATTTGTTTTTTTAAAAGGAAATTAAACGAGAACCTTACAATATTGTTACAATCGATAAATAATTTTCAAGAATTACCATCCAAACAATGCCAATACACTCGCAACTTACTGTCTTGAAGGAAACCCTGGAACAAGGAGGCTCTGGCTGGGGTTGTAATATCTGTTTTTTTCAAAGATTGAATTTCTACCTCGGAAATTACACAAGTAAATAATACAACACTCAAGTTTCGGACTTTACTAGGAATGTTGTAGAATTTCTCTCATTTGTGGATGGAAACGACAAGTAATATGGCAAAAACGACTTTGATATTCAAGCGCCAAAAGAACACCGTTGCATCCACTAATAGTAATCTGCGATTTTGCGGATTGCAACGTCCTCTTCGATTTAAATTGTGTGCAGACCGTTAAGGTGCAGTTTCGAAGTAGTGGCAGGCTGTACCATAGACGACGTTGATCCCTTAAACTCGGCTTACCGCATCCCACACTATCCGCTTAAACGACTTCCGTGTTTCAGCAATGTTCCAGCGGTGGCCCAAAATCCGCTGTATGGCAAACATTTCGCAAGACGACCCGCTATCTTCAAGGCGCGTGCTCCACCATACTTATTATGCGTATTGCTCGTAAAGGATTTGCCTCCAATCTCCCATTATCTGCACGCCACGTAATTTTCAGCATCTGTAAACATGCCAGAAGAGCTAAATTTGGCTTTGGTGCTCTCTGTCTTTACTAAGCGAAAGTTCATTATTACACAATACATGTATGACATTTTGGAACTGTATTATAGAAATTACTAAACTTTTGGGCAATTTATACTTTGCGTTTTTGATAAATATAAAAGTTGATTATTTTAGGAACGATATGGAAAATCGGTACATTTTGTAAAGCAAGATTTTCAGAGTGTGACGTTATTAAGGGAGCCGCTTAAAAAGCACTGGTTTTTATTTAAAACCATATCTTGTAATATGCGAGACACGAATGGTATAATTATTATTTCCCATAGATAAAACCTTTGAATAACATCGGATTTATCGAAAGTACGTTCTTGTGCAAAATTTATCATGATATGATAAACACGAAAACTTGTATTTATTTCAAATTCGGTTAGCGAGCGAGAAATTATCGCTAGGTAATATTAATTTTAGTGAATATTAATAATGAATCCGTCGAACTACAGTGCGTCTGAATGTAATTTTTATAATTTAATACCGCAAGAATCTGATAAACCGTTCTAAGTCTAACTAGGACTTTGTCGGACCACAAAAATTTCTGACTACTTATGCATGTCTCGGCTTTATTCGTCATATTAAATAAGGCATTTTTATTTGTAATTCTGATTTTCATACGAAATTATAGTATTATATTTTTATGAAATAAATGTACTGATCTTTTATGTAAAGAGACATAAGCTATTTCTGTTTTAAGCAGGCCTTAAAATCTATACTATATCTAGCAAGTCGTATAAACGTTACATTTCATAAAAAGACGAATAGGACGGTTATATGTGCAGTTCTAGAAACACACGGTTATTACATTGGTATTACAAAAGAGCTAATGCATGAAAAGTTGTAAAGTATACTAAAAGTGCATGAAATGTTAACGTTAACTGTTGGCTATATCATTTTCTTTCGCATAAGTAGTAAAACCGTTTTATGAAGTTATGTAACTTTCTTGCAACTGTTCCTGGAAATCTGCTAAGAATTAGTGTGGAATCATAAATGTATATATTAAATGTACCTATATCTTAATAATGTGATCAAAATCGATATGAGGCTTCAATATTTGGGTAAAATATGTGTATTTCGTTATTGCATCCAACTCCTCAGCGATTTTTATTTTTTAATTAATCTTCTATGTTCTTCATGGAATAGTACATCGATGTGGGCCTCAATTCTCTCAACTCTTTTAGAGACACATTATGATTTTAAATGGCGTGTATATTATTCAAAATAAGATTTATTATTATTTTTGTTATTTCTTTTTTGTAGTCGGGTGATTTACAAATCTGTATTCAGAATTTGAACATTTAAAATAGCAGCTCAAATTTGATGTAGAAAGGCATTTCAGGAAATTATTCGAATTATATTTGAAGCTCATTACATGAAGGTTTATCGAAGTTATTGAGTACAAATCTGAATTCAAAATTTGAAAATTCAAAATTATTAAACAGGCCGGGACAAAATCGTTGTTTTGGATTTCGACAATTTTTTGCTACCTTTCACTTAAATGTTAAAAATTGTCCATCTATAAAGTATATTACATTGCTTTATAAAAACACACTTAAAGCCTATCATTAATTTTGGAAATTTTGGAAATTTTTCGATGTTTCGTCGACATGTTGAAACTGCTCAAATAATTTTTTCGAAGTATATAATTTTTTTAAGTTCAGATAATAATTGCACAATATAAACAGATGAGTCCTCACGATATTTTACGATGAAAATACTAAGTTACAAAAGAAAACAGCGTAAAAAGGTGCATCTTTTCACTCAAATGTCAACAATCATTAGTATATTAATTTTCTTTTAATTTTAAACTTCCCCAATCAACGGAATACTATAAAAATAACCGAATATGGATTTTGAAAAATTTATTTATCATTTTTAGCAACTGCGGGACCGTTAGGTCAATGATTTCGAAAAGTTTGCAATTTTTCCGTAATAGGGTTAAAATTATTGTTAAACAGCCACTAGGAAAATGAAGTAAAACTACCTTGCAGATTACAGAATCGGTGTCTAAAAAAGGGTAAAAATCAAAGGAATAAAAATCAAGAAAGTTAGTACTAAAAAATACGATGTTTGTTTTAATAATTATTGTTTGTTTAAACAATACCTGTTTTTGTTTGTTTATTATTTTTTATTGTTCGTTAAACGACTTTACCCGTATTTCGTAATGTAAGGTAACGTTGAAATAAAAAAAATGTTGCATTCGTATATACACACCATAACGTTTGCCCCGCGCTAATAAATGATTAACGGTTAATAATGATCATCTTGAACATTAAATATTATTGTGCACCAAAACTAGTGAGTGTGCTCTCATTTTTTCATTTTCAAAAAGTTTTGTGGATTTACCCACATATACATCATTACTATCTGCATTAACCGGTTTCTCCCCAAACGAAAATTAGTTTTACTTCATTTCGAAGGAATGATTGTTATGAAAGTAATAAAATATTTGATTGCCCCTTGGTGTACGACTACATTTGGATATGATCTTTTCGCATTTCGAAATTTGGAGTAATTTTTGTTATCAGCACAGTTTTTTTTAATATGGTGGTTTGAAATGGAAAAAAATTCAAATTGAAAAAAACATAGAACATTTTTAAAAATCTTTTTCATTCTTTTGATACTAGATCGAGAGTAATCTAACCCTTTGTTTTTGGTGGACTAAATAGAGGTATAAAAAAGAATGCAAATTGTACTTATGTGACATTCAATATGGCGGACATATAACAGCGAAAGGTGATAATTATTTCGCATACATTCAAAATTAATGATGAAATCGACTAATTTATATTAAAAATATAATTCCGTGACATCAGTAAATCTGAAAATAAAAGAAATATATTTCGATGTGTCACCCAATAAATATAAGATTTCCCGTTTTCTGTTGTTAATGTCAAAGTTTTAACAATTTCCATATGTTGTTAGGATTGTTAATTGCGTATCAGACTTTAACATTTCCAATATCGGGTTAAAAATTTCTGAGGTAAACATTAAACATCTCTTGAAACTCGTTACTCATGTTGGTGGATGCATGTTTTTTACATTACTTTTCATCATGTTGTCATTCATATCATATGTACAGCAACAAATCTCCAAATTTCAATATATTTAATATTGATACGAGAAATAATATATAGCTTCAACTTACTAGTTGAAAACTTTTATTTATTATTACAGAAATGTTCTGAGTGGAAAATGTTATTAAAATGCTATTAAAGTGTTAATATTTTTATTCGCTGTAATATTTGCAAAGTTATTTTAAAAGTAATAACAACATTTAGAGATAGAGATAAAGTAAAGTATATTTTGCTGAACATTGGCAATTGGAAATAGTTTTAGCATCGTCGCATTGGCTGACCAAACCGGCGTTTACTACTGGCGTCCTAGAGGCACGTAAGCTTGCTTTGATAAGTTTACCGAAGTTATGATACGCTTAATATTTCTTCTATATCAATATCTAAAACAGAATTGTTTAATTATTAGGCATGAAGTAATAACAGGAAGCAAATAATATATTGAATAATACAGTACATAAAGTAAATAATTGAACTAACAATATAAATGAAATTAAATCGTGCATTCGTTCATAATGTCGTCATAAGTTTAGAGTGTACATGTTGTATATTATAGTCTTTTATTTCAATTATGCAACACTGTAAAGAGTACTTATAAAAATATTGATAGACGACAATGTTTAAAAATAAAGAATATTTGTTTTTTTCTTGTTGCATAGTTTAGTGTTGGAAAAAAACATCACGACATGATTTGAAGAGTACTTTCGAAATTGATGGAACAAAAACTTTCACAGCATAATTTCTCGGTCGGAATAATTACCGGGTTTAACAATTGATACTCATTAAGGTGACACAAGAACTCGGCGATTTGAGCTCTAAAATATGCATGTTCATTCAGTCTCGGTTTTTGCCAATTACTGCGGTTTGATTTCTTAGCAAAAACTTGATAAAAAATGAGTCATTGTTCTCACAATTTCACGAACTTCCAAACTGCGTTTTTCCATGGATATAGCTGGAAAAAGTAAATTACGGAAAGATTTTTCTTTAAAGATGTTTGAATTCAATTGAAACCCAGTATTTCAGAATTATCAATTACGAAAATATTAAATTTAGCGTAACCCGTCAAATGTATTATTTTTCGTTAATTTTATAATTAATGATGTTCCATTATCTACAAACATATTTTTAATATAATCGGGATTATAAGTGTGTATTGGGAAAAGGGCAGAAAACCAATTATTCTGTTTGCCGAGGGGAAAGTGCAGTCTCGGAGTATTACAGAATTCACTTATCAAATGCTCGTCGTCTCTGAAAGCGCCATCAATATAACTTCTTTTGCCCGTCGCATTGTCCGAACATAAGCTCCCAAAGCCTAATATATATTTTCTTCTCGTAAATCGAAGATGCGAAAACACTTGTAGAAATGAAGGAAAATTAGAACGAAAAATGACAGGAAGACGTAGTATGAGAAAACAGATTGTTCCACTTTCTTTTATGGTTATTTACTTAGAAAACAGTGTGCAAAGTCTCAATGGACAATGAAAAAGACAAAGTGATAAAACAAAACTGTATTACCTCGTTCTATTTTATCTGCTCCTTAAATTTATCACACACGGAATCAAAATACTTCATGGATTAATCTTCTATGATAATACGAAATGACAATTTTAGTAGACATTTCAAAACAAGAGGAAGGTCGTATTGTATTTAATACTTTTTATAGGTAAGTAAGAATTTGTTTAAATAACCTCGAAAAATTAAAGAAAGCATTAGTTTCAGTATCATCTTTTCATCTTTTTTCGAACAGTAAATACATTAATTTCAAAATATTATCCCGATGTATTTCATTGGACTTCGCACCTGTAATGAAAATAAATTGCGAACAAGTAAACATAGAATATAAATATTACCTTCAAAGAACAATCTTCACCTTTTATGAATATGATCTTTTGTCAATTTAGGTGAATAAATAAATGCTTTTTCAGTCGCACCCATATCTTTTCTACTAGTTTGAAAATCTGGCACCGTCAAATGTCAGATCCGTTATAATAAGAATTTAGATTTTTTAATAAATATGCATTGATTATGTGCAAATATTAAACTGAAAATGTTCATTTACTAAATCTGTACGGAAGGTTATTTCCGCGCATGCATGCTATATTGCAATTAAAAGCTTCGCTTAAGAAGAAAATAAAAAAGGTTTAAATAATCGATCTCATAATGCGGCCTCGCGAACCTCTAGCTATATTTCCGTCCAGGCTATATGCGAAAGTCTTAATTGTCTAAAGTTCGTAACCAGAGTCGACAAATACTGCGACTAATTGGTGTCAACAGATTTGTGGTACCGACGAAATCCTATGAGTCCCGTATAGCATGCACTGCATGCACACTTGGGACTTTGCAGACTGTGTGCCCAGAGAGAGATTGTGCACATATAGAAGTTGGTCGTTCGTAAACCCGGACGAACACGAATACCCAAACCGCAACCGATGTGGTTTTATTCTTATAATGCGTTTTCAATACGCCTCAATTGCAAATGAGTCAACCAGATGACGAGATGTATAATTACGAAAACCATCTATTTTAAAAAATTAATCACATAATAAAAAATATTCCTAGAAAAAGGTCCGATCATTCCAAAAAATTCATTAAATTCTTTACGTAATTTCTTTCTTATTTTTAAATATTTTTTTTCGTTATTTATACGAGATTCGTTATTTCTCCAAAGTTTGTACATTGTTCATCTATTTTTGACCAAATGTTTATCAAAAGTTCGTCTGTTAAACGCTGGAAATTGGTCCATAATTCGTCCAGATTTAGAACACTTGTTTATTTAACATCCATTCTCCATCCAAATAAAGTGAACTACATGATCACCTTCTCTTCCAGGGACGTCGATTGCATGGACGTAGTCTGCAGTCGAGAGAAATTAGCTTTTGCCACATACTCAGTAGGGGAACAAACTAATAGGAAATCTGACTTCACCTTCCTAAGAAACGCAAAAAATACGATAAAAGTGATATTTTGAGCCACCCATGTATAATAAAAAATTTATTAAATACCCTTCATAAAAATCACAAAAAAAAATTTTGGGCCAAAATTCGGGTGGTAATGTTTTTTTTTCCAAAACTAATTTCGTTATCGTGAATAGCTGGAAAAAAGATGCAAAAAAGATATTTTTAACTACTTAAATATAACAGACTCCATTAAAAACCGCGAAAAATTAAAAAAAAACACTGATTTTGACCGACATTCGTGACACACCAGATTTTGGCAAAAACTAGTAGCGTTTCGCAAAGAGTGGAAAAAACCCCTATTGCCAATATAGTACCTTTAAAATCAGGGTGTAAAAACGTTGTCTAAAGCTTAAATTAATTTTTTTTTCTCTGTTATTTTGATCTAAATTGATTTTGTTTAAAATTTATAAAATAATATAAATCAACGAACACTCATTTTACAATACTTTTCTCTTTAGAAAAGAAAAGGTATTCAGCACTTTCAATTTCGCAGATGACTGATCAAACCTTTCGAGTGATACGTAGTTAAATCCCGAGCTATTGTATTGTACTTTAAAGTTGTAATGCATTTCCATCGACATGAAAGAAGATAAAAGTTTAGAGTGTTCCGAACAATTTCGAAGATTGACACTTTTCTCAAATACAGTTTTCTCTATTATTTACATGGGAGACACGACAACATTGATAAAATAATGTATATGGGGTATAAAGTAACATTATTCTTTCGAGAAATTAAACTTTGAGTAGAAAGGTCGTTTACTGCACTGAAAACAAATAAGTAGAAGTTATCTTTGTTTTCTAACAAGGTAAGGTTGTATTATACAATTAATGTGTAATTATAAAAAAAAAAATATTAATGATATAGATGGTGGTTATATCATTTATTACCTGTAGTTATGTTTGTCACAATTAGTAATTTTTTGTAATGCGCGTAAGTAAAACACTTTAATACGAATACGAATACGACGACTAAACAAACATTATGATGAGAGTAAGTCTATTTTCAAAATTTAATGGAAAGAATAAAGATTTTCTTTGCGTGAAAAATAAGCTTTCGGCATACTTTTATACACATGTTCTATTCCATATAATATAAATTACATTTTTGATAAATAATATATTGATTACTGTAAAATAATACCTGAGTGTCCTAATAATAATGAACGATTAAAACGCAACCTTTATAATTTAATTACTATTGAAATACATACAGTCAAATTATTGTTTATTTGTATTAAATATCAAATAATATGCATCATTAAAACACTCATTATTGAAATAACATTGCTAATTGGTAGAATAAATGTTAATTCTGTGTTCGGTATGGTACTTTCAAAATGGGTATAAATGTAACATTCATTAATAATTGAAACATTGAGAATTAGAGGTAAATTGATGAAGCATAAATTATAACCGATGATCTCATAAGGAGGACTGTAATAAACATTAATCACTCATTGGCAATGCAACGTTGTTACTAATGCTACATTATGCAAATTTGAAAGTTGAATTCAAGTAATGAGTGACAGTAATGGAGTATTCAATCATTTTATAATTATTTTCAAGGCGATAATGCAATACGTTTTTTAAACCTTTATTATGTTGTATTTGGGAGATTTTCAAGTAAGTGTTTTCAGAGCAAATTTAACAATCTTTGAAATAATACCGACACAAGTAGCAAGTATACGATACACTTATAAATTAAGAATACATTTCTTATATACATTTATTCTAAATTTTTATAAAAAATTTGAGAAATTCACTTCTGACGGTATTGACAGTTCTATTGTATTTCTATATGAAATATTTACGTGAGTTTATTATAAATTTTCATTTTATTTATTTTAAATTTTGTGTTATTACATTTTTGTTCCCTTTTCAGCAGATGATTCAAAGGTGACCCTAACCAAACCAAAAATGATTGTTTTCTTGAATTAAAAAATAACGTTTCTCTTGGATGTGAATCAATTTCTTCTCTAGTATTATCCCATATAACACCATCCGTCGCATGATGTCCTGAAGAGCTCCTGAGGATGTGCAAATGTCCGCTTTTGGTCTTCTGGAGTTCCTTAGAACATCCTGAGACGAGCTGGTATTGTATAGGAAGTGAATGTCTTTACGTAAAACGTGAGCATTACCTTATTTAGGAGTAAAAACAACATGTTATGAGTAAAAATACCAGAATGGTATCCGTGCTTGAATCTTGTCTTCTACTACACTAAGCATAATATTTAGGTAATTTATTTAAACTAGTTAAAAGTTCGATTAACTTCAGCCATTTTAACGTAATTCAGATATAAAACCTACTAAATATTTATTACCCAATGAGTTGTATATATTTAGTTAAATTAACAAAATATTTAATTGAATGGGCAAAAACAACGACATTTGATATTGCCGAAAAGGTAAATCCTGCATTAAAGAATATAAATTTAAGAAACTTTCATGAATTTGTGTAACGTTACCGATCGAGTAATCTATCTTGAACGGAATGATATGGCTGGGGTAGTAGATTTTCTCTACTGGTAGATTTTAATAAACTATATATATGAAATAGGCTTGATAAACTTAGCAATGCTAAGAGAAAAATTAGTATTATGATTTTAGTTAAGGCTTAATAATTATACCTCTTATTAGATATAAGGTTCCTTTTACGTGTGTTAATAAATTAAAATTTGAAATATTTCATGAAACTGCTCGATTTCGTGCGAAAAACATTCATGAGCGAATTTACTAAGAATATAACTGAAGTTGTATATGCGCTGACCACGTAAGTTGGGAAGAGACGAGCATATTTATGTTTCACTAAAGCCCACAAACATTCCTGAAAACATGCTTTTCCGGCGACTAGGAAAACTCGCGAATGCATTTCCCTTTAAAGTTTCAAAATAAAAGTAAACCCAGCTGATTAGAAACTGCAGAAATGCGCATGTGGATTCTATGCTGAATTTTGGTACATATTTGTAAACTATTTGTTGCAGGATACTCGGCGGCTTCTTTACTGGCAATCTGCTTCTGCATACCGTTTGCGTTGAGGGTTCTCATTCACAAGGAAACTGGACGATGGAGCAACTGGGCCCAAGCTTTCTATCACGCCCACCTCGAGCTTTTCCTCGGAAATGGCTGTCTCGGTATGATATCTTTCTAGCAATCCCCATCTGACAATTGAAATACCCCAGTAAGGGATTCATTCTTGACGAGTTTTTATACGTCACCGCTCGATAAAAGACACTGTCCTCATTTGAATTCATTTTTGAAAGAAGACGAATTTTTTCTCGACGTCAGAAAGCTGGAAATAATAACCTCTAACATTTCGGTTCACCGCTGTTTTCATAAATTTAGCATCGAAAAGTAATTTCTCAAAAAAATTTCAGAACTTTTCTTCATTTTAAAGGCTGGTTACCAATGAAAATGTAGGACTATTTGATCATTGGCTCTCTTTTATTCACGGTCAATTTTACTATTTCAAATCAAGGAAGAAGAATCTTGGATTTTAAAAAGAATTACTGAACTCTTTGTTAATTATTGAACAAATTTTTGAAATCAAATTTCATGTCTATTTTGCCAGTATTATGTAGAATTTTGATTATTCTTTGTAACTATTTGATATAAATAATAACAAAGTTTTCATATCTCTTAAAGAAAGTTGGGTTGTCTTAATGGGAAAACTAAATTTTTCTAGGTACTTTATTTGCCGTTATAGTTCTCTTTTGAAGAGCACGTGGCCTGTGTTTTTCCCTTATGTTCTTATTACATTACATTCTTCAACATATGCGGGGTACTTTCAGTCAGAAGCAAAACCGGGATTGAGGTTGCAAAAACCGCAATACATTTACTATTTTACCTTCTTTCGTTATAACTTCATTTCTTCATGTTTTTTGATGCAATGATTATAAATATGACCAAGACAATGAGTGACGAAGTAATTTTGACCGTTAACGCTCCATAAAACATTTAATTAGTTGCTAGAGCATTCGACTGGCAATCGAAAGGGCCCGATTTCAAGTCCCGGGACATCGAATCTGTAAAAATTTTGGCCTTCATTTTTTCATGAGTCAGAAATGATACAATAAAATAAGTAGACTTTCCATCTTTGACAAACAATTTTTAGATTTCTTGAAAAAAAAATAAAAAATTCCAGTTTCCATCCTTTGCTTAGCATAAATTTTCAAATGTAATGAATTTAAATAAAAAGACCACGCCATTTCCTATTCCTCTAATTTTGAGGGTGCTCTTTCCATTGGCAGAGTCGGAATTGCATTGCAATGACTCCAAAAACAATTATGGTACGTCTTTTTTGTTACCTTTACAAGGTAAAGGATTTTAAATATGCAACAAATTTCGTTTTTTTCGAGTCAATACAGTTCGCGACGACAAAATGAAACTAATGCACAAAAGCTATGACAAGACATTTTTTCATTTTACCCTCGAATCATCTTCTTTAAAATGTCAAGATGTCGGCAAAATAAACCTTATATGATAAATTAATAAATAAATGGTGTTGTTGGGTAGCAACACTTTATATTACAGTCGACAAAGTCGTCCTTTTTATTTATTTTTTCTTATGATAAATTAATCTTATTGATGAAGTTCGCATCTCTATTGGTATAATTATCCCTAATATGTTAGTATAGGTATTTAAATTGCCGCTGATTACGAATTTGGGATCAGATTTTTTAACTATAATATAGCCGATAATTCATGATAAACGGTACATACGCAATTTTCTTCATTTTTTAATTTAAACTGTGCCATATTGGTTTTGGAGTCATTAAAATGCGTTTTTGACAAACCCAATCGAACGAGCATCGAAAAAAAAAAATAGTAGAATATATTTAGAACTTTGATTTCAGCTTTTAATGCAGAAAATGATTATCAAACATCAGGGGCAAAGTGGGTAAAACTGCGGCGAAATAATTTTCCAGAGAGTAAATCCCGAATATTCTAAATGTAGATCACAAAATACTCGAAAGGTAAAAGATATTTTTAAATCCATACATCTGCTGGAATTTAATCGGTTTTTTGTGAATGAAGAGTCCAAATTTGAATTCTTATATATTTTATATGAAATTACTAGTCGATCTAACCAAAACTTCAACGTTAAAACGTTAATATTCGTAACTTTCGAATACGAAATTTTTATTTTAATCACTCGCGTAATATAATGATTGATCTATACAAAATATTGACATGTAATGTATAAACATATTTTATGAACTAAGCATAAACTCATATTGACAACATTCTGGAAAATTACATTTCGTATATTTCAGATATATTAGATTCTGGATTTTCAATATTAGCCACAAATTACTTTCGGAAAAATTATTTTTCGGGCACCCTCCTTTCTCTCCAATATCAATTGAAAATTGTGCATTTCCCGGAATTATTGAGTTAAGTTTTATTCAGTTTAATGATTGAGCTTCAATTCGTGGCTCATTAGTCTTATTAAAACTCGCCATCTGAATAATGGGTTTTTCCATGTCAACAATATCAATTACTTCAAAATTAATGATTCTTGGTCATTGAATTCCTTAAAATTGCGACATCGATTTTTCTAAATATCGTATTTCAATGAGACTATCAGCATTTTTTTCTAAAATTAAATAGTTTTATTGAAAATAAAATTTTATTGTGTCAGGACTTTGACTAAGAACATTATACAAATTAAATTTTGGTTTTGAGTGTTTTTTCGAAATTTGATTGAATTATAATAAGTGTTGAAAATAATTAAAGTAATAAATATGAAATAGTAAAGAAAATGCTAAAACTGATAGGTATCATAAAACAAAACATAATATGTAATTATTCAACTAGAAATGTTTTAGTTTATATAGTCCACAGTAGATGCAGATTAAATTTCATTTTACTTCAGATATGATCCAGAGCATTTTAAAAAGTTTTGTTAGCGAAAATGCAAATAACCAAACGTAATTATTCTAAAATCTATTTTCCCACATCCTTATGCCCCAGGCATAAAATGGAAAGGCAACTTTAAAGGGACACCATAAATAGCATAAGGATACTTTCGCAACACTGTTCGACGCGTCTGAAGGCCATTCGACGTTATCGTATATTTTACGGTCATAAAATCCACCCAGGCTTTTCCGCTATTGTTTTCACCGAGAACGAGACGTAAAAAATGAAATGAAGCTCCGTTCCCGTTCCATTCCCAACGAACAGATAGAGCTTTATGGCGCTCTTTTATACAGCTGCACACAAGTTTTTTTTCCATTCATAAAGTATTGAATTCTCATAGGTGCCGACTTCTATAATAAAACGGGAATTTCCTTGCTGCAACCACGCTTTATTTATAAAACCGTAGAACTGCGAAAAGGAATGACCGTCGGACGATGCAAAAGGCGCGGTAGTACTAATTGTCTTCGTTAAGCAATTTTTATTTCATGCACCATTTTTTCTATTACGTTGTAAACCAGTAATATTTTAGTCTTAAAATATTTAGCTTTTTTTTGAGTAACGAAGACACTATGACCTGGATATGAATATAATGCTTTTAAAAAATTACGAATGGAAAACTTTTCAGGACAATGCTGCCATTTACAAACGCTGTAATAGGCATATCTCTGGAACTTTTAAACTTTGAGATGTGCAACTTTTTATTATTATTTTTAAAAGCATATGTTTAATATTCATTTTGTTGCCTTAAGTATCTGTAAAATAAAAGAAAACACCTCGCGAAACTCATTTGTAAGCGTTGTTCTGCTGTACAAGAACCGCAAGCATTCTTCTTTCGTATAAATTTATGCAGCTACATAACTTTAATATGAATGACATTTTTTAAGGTTTGCAAGTCGAACTGACCAGTTTTCATATTAATTTACAAATCTTGCGGCTGGGAGTACAAGATGGACTAAAAATAAATTAAATGTCACATACTCCTATTCGAAATCAAACAATTTATTAGATAAATATTAGACAATTTTCATATTTATTATGTTAAAGGGAAAATGGATAGCGTAAGACATAAATGGATAGATTTTTCTAGGTATGTAATAACAATTCCAATTATTCTTCTTTCTTCCTTTTTTCTGCTATGATTAAATAATTAATTTCAATACATCAAAACTTAACTTATGGTTTATTTCAAGTTTTATTATAATTTGCGCAGCTAAGAAATGAGTTGTTTCAAGAATTTTAAGAATTCGTAACAATGCTTACCACTATTTTTCGAAAAATGGTAGTATGACGTAAATAATAAAACATATCTATGGTGGTATACTATCTATTAATTAATGAAACGAATCCTACTAAAGCTTATATTTATATATCTCATTTGAGAAAATACGCCCAAATGGTTGGGTAGAAGGTCTTTTTTCTCGCTTTTATGGGAAAATGTTTATACATTCTCTTAATGTCAGACTGCATTAAAAAATATATCAAAAGGAATAACTACGTCGTCACTAAAATAACTGAAACGATATTTTTTAATGTGGCGGACGGGGCGCGGGGGCTCGATAATTCGAACGCGAAGGTTTCTCCCTAGGGCGCGAAATCGAGCTTCGCGGCCGGAATGTTAAAAATGTTATTTTTTAATATTTCGGCTGACTTATGGCGAGAATCGAAGTTTTGAAAATACTCATTTACACTGTTTACACATTTAAGGAACCCCCTCCTTCTCTCCCCTTTTTTCCTACCTAAGTTACATAGGGAATGTTCTCATAGGCACCACTCTTTCTCTAAATATGTTTGGACCCCCTAAATTCGCTATAATTTTATAATATAACTATTAGTAAACGAACTATTAGTAAAATTAGAAAGCTGTTAGTAAATGAACGAGTATTAAGGAATAGCCGACGCTCCATAGGGTCGAAGTTTCTGAGCGAGCGAGGCATCACGCCAACACTAGCTTTAAATTGAAATAACAATATCTCAAAATATCATTTAAAAATCTGCAAAAAATTCAGTGTCATCCTTTTTGAATTGTCACAACTTTTCTTAACATTTTTGTTAAAAATCTTATTGTTTTTAAGTTAAAATCTTCAGCAATTTTTCAAAACGTTACGATTGGGGATGTTATTTTGAAGTCATTAAAATGAAGTAAGGTATAGATGTGACATATGTTTCTATTGGTTTCTTCAGAATTTTAACAGAATCACAAATATTCTGGTATTTTGGAAAACAATATTTAGGTTTAAATATTTCCTAATTTTTAACAGTTTCTTGACACCATATTGGAATTTCTAAGTGCTAAACCTCAATTTTAACCGCAGAATTTATTCAACTTCAATTTGGATGCGAAACACTTATGCGCAAAATTGAAATACAAATGAAAAAAAATGTTATTCCCGGCATTAAGGGGTTAAAATATGAGCCTTTTTCGGTATTTGTCTCACCAAATTTCATCATTTTCTGGTCGATGAGATAATATCAAATTATTTCTTATCACTAATATCGTAATTTGATCCATAAATAGATATCTATTTTTAAATAGACTATATATTCCAAATTCAAAACGGCAAATAGTTTCTGGATCTAACTGAAACGAGGATGTCCACGGGTATAGGTGGTTTAGTCCACTAAGGTGCAACCTCCAATACTGTTCAATTCGGATAGAGTATGATGAGATGTAACTCACCTCATATCAAATTTGATTATGTTGTTAAACAATTTTAATTTTATTAAATAATCATTATTTAAGTCGCGGATTATACATAGGAAAATGCAGCAATATAAGCAATAACAGTCCGCATAATCGTTTGTTTGTAACAGATTCGCTGTTATTACTTAGATTACTGAATTTTCATATGTAAAAAACCGATTTTTTAAACTGTCCCACGTGATAAAACACTGTAATTTAGAATGAGATGTCCCATCATACTCCATCCGAATTAGGAAGTTTCGGAGATTACATCTCGGGCGACATAACCACCTGTACCCGTGGTCATCGTCCTTTGTTACATACACACAATTGTACGTCTCCACAATCTTTGCATTCAGAAGATATTAATTTGTTTTTTCATCTTTGTAACATACAACACATCTTTTTCTGCTAGAGTTATTGCATGTTTGTAGAAAGTACCTTCGAATCTAGTAGGATCTTCCACGGAAAAACTGTGTCGAATGTGATTTTTGCAGCGCATTTAAATCAATTTGTTGTCAATCATGTTCAACATTCATTTCGTCCGACAAATTGGATACACCATCTTGAATTTTAACATTTTTAGATCAGATTTTTCGAAATTGTATTTCGTGACATTTTCAGCGAAATAGGAAAAAAAGTATGCCTAAACGGGTTAATCCCGCCTTCTGCGGGGGAGGGGAAGGAGGGGTAAATGAGTTTTGTTTATGCCAAATGATATGTTTTCTGACAAAAATTGCAGTTCACAGTTTCTTGATATTTTAAAGACTGGCTTTAACCAGTTTTAGCACTTTTTATTATCAGTGAAGTGGTTAAACCACATTAACCCTTTCAGTCACAGAGGTCGATGTATCGACCACCTTTTCAAGTGGATGAAAAACGTATAAAAACCCATCAGATTTGCTTGGAAATTGATAATCGGGGATTTTTGGGGACGCTGATTACAAATCCGATATTGGTTTTCGAAAATTCAAAATGGCGGATCATTAAATCCGCCATTTTGATCCGACATTTTTATCGTCATATTGATGGCGGACGACTTTAAAAAAAAAAGATCCAAATCACTTGAAACTAGTCACTCTGGGATTTTTGGGGTCGCTGATTACGAATCTGCTATTAGTTTTCATAAATTCAAAATGGCGGATTCAATATGGCGGACGACTTTTTTAAGAAATGATCCAAATCACGTCAAACTTGTTACTCGGGGTTTTTGGGGTCGCTGATTACGAATCCGATATCAGTTTTGAAATAGTCGTTCGCCATATTGGATCCATAATTTTTTAAAACTAACAGCAGAATCGTACTCAGCGACCCCAAAAACCCGCGAGTAACAAGTTTCAAGTGATTTGAATCATTTTTTTAAAAAGTCATCCGCCTATTTTCAATAGCGATTATAATCGTTTGTGAATTATCCTAATTGCGTGACTGAAAGAGTTAAAGAAGGATGTTTACGAGTAAAGGTGATTTCTCTCTCCAAGATGGAATCTCTGAACTAACAAATTTGGTTAGAGTATGATGAGAGTTAATATTTAATCGTAAATTCGATTGTTTTATGATGTGCGAAAAGTTTAAAAAAACGCCTTTGAAACCGCAGATTATACATAGGATCGGAAAATTCAGTAATTTCAGTAGTAATAGGTCGCACTGTGTGTTGTTCCCAGTAGGTGCGGACTGTTACTACTTAGACTCCAGCATTTTTCTATGTATAATCCGCAATATTGATTTTCTAATCTTTTCCAGATGATATAACAGTCGAATTTTCCATTAGGGGTTACTATCATCATACCCGAATTTGTCAGTTTGAGAGGTTCCATCTCGTGGGAGGAAATCACCTATAGTCGTGGGCATCCTCCGTTAACCATCCAGTCACACATTACTTCGACATATGTTTGGTTTGTTTTTGTAATTTTAATAATCTCACAGTTACAATTTTAAAGTTACGCTCATATATTTAATGACTATCATATGTTTTTTATTTTTCGGTAATAACATTTACATGTAGTTTGGATCGAGATTGTCAAGGAAAATGTCTGGATTGTGAGAGCCCCACAAACAATTCTATTAAGAAAAGCTAAGGCATTTAAGAGCCTCGTAAATTCGCAATCTAGTCTCGAAGATGTAATCGCACGATACATAAATTTCTGCATTTTGTGCACAGGTGTGGGTGTCATAATGCTCCTGGCACTGACTGTGGAGAGATACGTGTGTGTGTGCCACCCTGGCCAATATACGGGGCCGGTGTGTGGCCCTCCGCAGCTGACGGTGGTTCTCATCCCGCTCGCTACGTTCCTCGTTTATCTGCCCAGCGTATTTCGGGGAGAAATTACGACATGCCTAGGGGCCCCTGGAGGAGCCCTCATCTACCAGAAGAGAGACAACCTCACTTTCCTCAACTCTCTCTTCTATCAGGTGTGACCGCAATTTCATATTACCTTAAGTATGTAAATTTTACCCCCTTCGAAATTTTCCTGACGGAAGATAGCTATTAGGCCATCCGCCAAGTTGCTGACTTATGAAAGTTTTAAATATTTCTTTTTAAACGAAGTATTAGGTTGTGAAATTTATTTTTTATAGCGTTGATTATATATTCCTATTTAATCCTTTAATTCGAAATTGTGTGTTGCCATAATCTTTTAAAACTGGACCATAAAGGAGAATGGCTACGTGCATAGGTGATTTCCATCCTGAACATGGAATCTCTGAAAGAAATAAATTTGGTTAGTGTGTGATGTGAACACCTGGTAGAAAATCAAACCGCGTGTTTTATTTTGAGCCTTTCCACCAGTCGTTTATACGAGTTATGGAAATTTAAAAATGTTCAATTTTCTAAAATTTCAAAATTTTGAAAAATTCTCACACGTTAACGAGTGATTTTAAAAATCTGAAAAAATTTGACCAGTCTTACCGATGCATTCAGTCTTATAGATGCATTCACCGGAATGCATCTATACAAAAATTACGGACAAAATTGGTGATGATCGATTTTAAAATTGGGTGAGTTGGCGGGGAATGCCCCACATGCTGATATTTAGCGGGGGCAGTATTCACAGAGACCCTAAACGTTAAAGTGTAAAACATGGCGGACACCAATATTTCCGTTAAGTCGCAACGATTACTAGAGGGACACTAACCTACTACGAGCTATTACTACTTAGATTACTGTATTTTCTATATAAAATTTCCGACTTTAACAACGATTTCTTCAACTTTCACAAGCGATAAATATAGTCTTAGGTGTTGCTTTTGAGCATACTCTAACCGATTTTTTCACGGCGGAAGTCATTTATACACCTGTCATCCTCCTTTAAGAGTTCTCCATTATTTCTATTAATGTGTATCGAAAAAGAATGCCCACGCCACGCAGTGGTCAACTGAAGAGTCTCAAAACTGTGTCAAAACTGAATTCTCGTTATTCAATTCGATTTTTTAATAAAATCTCAAGTTAAAATAGTCCTATTAAGTGTTTTTACTAAAATAATCCTTATAAGTTGTCCTTTAACCTGTTACTTTCTAAATTTCAAAATAAATAAGTGTATATTGATGTAAATTACGATTAGATTGAGGAAAAATATGAAATGTTTTTAAGTGAGACAAAACGCTAGTGTAATCCCTTGAATTTTTTAAAGCTGAATCCAAGCTAAAGTTCCAATTATTAAATTTATTCAAATTTATGAGATGATCTCAGAAACTAATAAAAAACGCTATTAATAGTGAAAAAGAACATCGATAGTGGACGAGACACTAAACTAGTTTTGCCACGTATTTCCGCGAATAGAGAATGCCCATGGCAGCCATAAATACATTTTAAAGTGTAATCTTTATAGCATAAATAGATTAAAAGAACGTAGAATTCTGAAGATTTAAAAAGAAATTGCAACAAAGTATGAAGAAGGTAAGAAATATAAATACTTTAGAAAGTCAGTGAAAACAGGCAAAACCGATCAGACGTTGTCTAAACTTCCTTTGTTTCAAGTAAACAAGTCCTTCACGTTTCTGTCTTTTTTCGGTTAAGACCATTTTGAAATAGTTTCTACGTTAGAAATTTTGAACAAAGAAAACTCATCACAACACGAATTAAAGCAAAAGAAGAAAATAGTCTGTTGAAAATCGTTGATAAAGTTACGGATTTTAATGAAAAAGGCAATAATGTAAGTAACTTTTGTAACTACTGGCCTGCTGCATTTACTGCAAAAATGTTTTTGTTGCATCTCAAACGTACTTAATTTTTTTATTTGGTTTTGGAACATTCTTTGCAGTTTATCTTAAGAATTTGGGCTAATCTAATAATTCTGACTTCGGATTCAGATGCATCGAATAAAAATACATAAGACTTCACTTGTGTGTCTTGACCATGCTATATTTTATAGTGGTTTTTTACTCTTGTCATTCAGGACGTGTTAGTCGACATTTTATTTTTTCTTTACTATTCATGCTGAGTGTAAAAAATTACAAATAATAAAGATACAATTGCATGTTAACTATACTATACAACTTTCCCATTTTACCCAAGAAGGGCACAAGTAAAAAAATAAACGTCACCTACAATTCGCCTTATACAATAAATCATAATAAAATTAGTAATTCTTTCTTCGAAATAAAACTGTTTAAACTTGGCTCTCCTTTGATATAAACATTGTCACGTGGTCAAATGGGTGACGCCACTATTCAACACATAACTTTTCAACACAAGTACGTTTTCACCACAAGATAACTTCATCATAAACATTTCAACACACAAACATTTCATCATAAAATTTTTCAACAAATGACCATTTCAACATAATATATTAAACATTTTAACAAAATAGATTAAGTTAGGTTAAATTAGGTTATAATGTTAGGTTAGGTTATAAAGTTAGGTTAGGTTGTATGGTTAGGTTAGGTCTAATTGGTCCAGATCGGACTTTTGACGATAAACATGTTCATTTTTGATTCCTGATTTTCTTACCTCGATTGATAACTTTCATGACTTACGAGCAGAGAAGTCTGACGAGAATATCTTCGCTGTTCAATGTTTTTAATATTGTCTTCAGGCGAAGAAAGTAATTACTAGGACGTAATTTACATTATACCTATTCATATTTAAATGCAATTGAACTGTTCCAATTTTGTGCTGATGTATTATTAAAAATTACTAAATTCTAAATAACTGTATAAAGACTGGTTTTACAGAAATTCTATTTTGAGAAAAAATCTGTTTCAATCAATTCTGTTTAGAAAACCCGGAAATATTTATAAGGTGAAAAGAAATTAAACATTTTCCAAATTATCGTGATCCTGTATCCTGAAAAATGTTCACAAAATACTTTCTATCAGAAAGAACATTATTAAGAACATAATTAAACATTTTTTATTTTAGTCAGTGTACTTCTTTACTTTTTATATTTAAAAAAACTGTAAATGAAACAATATCATTTATTTTGAATATATTATTGATAACACATTCTTAGGTACGATTAGGAACGATTTTAACATTAGTCTGTGCGGCCACATTCAGAGTTTACGGAGTAGATTCATATTGCCAAACGGAAAGTCACAGCTGGCGCAATTTTACATACTGACCTAGAATGAGTTTATTACTTTTATTTTCTTAATATTAAAACTTTATTGCAGTTTGATTAGATGATTTTAATATTTATAAAAATTTTGTTTTCGTATTAATGACTTTGAT
Organism: Trichopria drosophilae; assembly: GCA_030407085.1. Lineage (NCBI taxonomy): Eukaryota > Metazoa > Arthropoda > Insecta > Hymenoptera > Diapriidae > Trichopria > Trichopria drosophilae. The sequence continues at coordinate 206,345,848 of CM059583.1, forward strand.
ATTTTGTCTTAAAACTTTTTTAATCTTCAATGCACATAGTCAGAGATCTTTCACTACGCCCTAAAATTTTAATTTCGTAGCTTTAGGGTATTTTTGTTGTATTTTTTCCTTCAACAAAATTTGACGCAGGTTTATTAGTAAATATGAAAAAAGTTATTATATGTCTTAAAATATAAAAACAGACTTTCAGAATATCTTGAATTTTAAAACAGTATCGCGTAAAAAATATTGCCTCATTATTTTGAGATTTACGACACTTTTATGGTGTTCAGGAATAGCCTTTAAATTAAAAGTTATGTTCCAGGTATATACAACTCAAAAGTTCTTATAATGTTGCTTTATATTTTTTTGTATTACTAACATAGGTTAAAGTTGCAATTTAAAATTGAAAATGATTGTTCGGAGAGATTTGAATATAATTTATTTTTATTATTTTTTCAATGCTTCTGTCGTCTTTAATTACTTTTACACTTATGAGTTTACTTGAAACTGAATAACCATTATATTTTTAATTACATTGTGGTTTGTTTACATTCTAACTGTTATAAAATATCTGACGAAAGAATTAAATTATCTACTCAGGAGATTAGATTTTTTACTGATTGCCTTAGAAAATTGGCTAATAGCCTTTCGGCTTAATAAGCGTCCAAAAACCGAGTATGTATACATTCTTAATTTTAGTAAATGGTTTACATTTCAACTGTTAAAATTCACCTGAGGACATATTGCGCCACCCGTAGTTGGATCAGTCGTGAAAATATCGAATAACTTATATCAATTTTTTGCCCGAACTATTTTAATTTTTTTATCAAATGTGATTATTGTGTTTAATACCATTACTAATTAACCAAGAAATATACAAAACATCGCTTGTCGTATATTACCCTTTGTTCTAAGACTTTGGGTCCTTTTGATAAACTAATATTGATCGTATTGGTCATTTTTTAATGACAACTTCTACAGTAAAGCAGAGTTATTAATTCATGCGCATAATTAATTAACTTTGTAAATTAAGTCTATTGGTGTGTAACATATGTCACGTGGAAATTGCAGTGAGGTTCTACATCAGACTGTACACATTTGCTCTATTAAGTGTCAAGCAATTTTAACTAGACACTAAAGCGAATTGATGCTTTTTTGTGTTTTAAAAAAATTGAATTGTTTTTGGTTATCGACATTTGTCGTTTTTGGAGACATATTTTTAAAAAGTATGAAATATGCAACAGTACAATCCCCTTGAAAAGCTTCAAAATTGAGGAAATCCGAGTCTTAGAATTAAAAAATTGAAAAATAGTGTTTTGTTGGCAAAATCTTAAATAATTCATACAAAATTCAACAAAATTTTTTTTTATTCGGATTCGGATTTAAGAATGTAGTTGGCTGAATAAAATTGAGACATAATGTGACTTCCAAATTTACGTCAGTTTAAGTACATATGTTAATACTCTAAATTTAATTTCTAACTATTAAATTAAATAATAATTGTAACATCAACAACATTGACAAAGTTTGTCTATTGAAAAACTAGTGCCGTTTACTGGTCCTTCAACTGTTCGGCGATAGCTTTTGTCCGGATAGATTATTTTAAGCCCACATGTTCGATGTAGGGATAAATGTATAAATATATGGTAAAACAAATGAATTATCCAAAATTATATTAAATTAAAGGACGAATAGTGTCAGAAAAGCTTGCAAATGTGGGAATATTTCGATATTTTGTTGTGCTTTAGTTCTTTACGAATGTAAGGAATAAGTAGCTTAATTCATTCGTTTTTTTCAAACTTATTTTATTTTTTTACTTGATTTCACTTTACGCGTCAAAAAGTTGTGTATAAAATAGTTTTTCCGAAATTTATAATTTAACTTATAAAATTTCAAGAGAAACTGAGAATTTTTTATTTTAACATGGCAAGCCCGATTAAAGTGTTGTAATAGCACATATTTGTTCAAGAAGCGATTCTTACTCTTACATTTCAAAAGAAAAAAGAATAAAATGAACTAGTTATTTTAATGTAACGTAGCAACCACCGGGGGCGTCCTATTCGTTCAATTCCATCATCTAATTATCATTAGCTATAAATACCATATGTCACTTCAAAAACCTGACATTCAAAAACCTGAAATTTCAAAATACAGACACCTCCGTTTGGTGAGTTCACTACATAACAAAAACAGATTTCCGTCGCCGTATTTGAGGTCTCACTGAATGGCCAAAAATATTTCACCTAGGGATTAATTTTGTAGGTCACTTGAAGGTCAACCTCGGGTTGTTTATTAAGAACATTTAGAAATCAATCATTAATTACATTTTCAGAATATGTACAATTTGAATCGCTGTTTTTGAAATGTCCGGTTTTTGGATTTCTGTTTTTTTAAATGTCTCGGTTTTTAATGTCGGGTGTTTGATGTGTCTGTTTTGTGAGTTGTAGTGTTTTTGAGATGCACTCGCTTTGGTTTGAACTTTTTTTAGGTGAAATCCAAAGTGACAGTGCTATTTGAAATTTAATTGGCGAATGTAAATCTATTAATTACCACTAGTTGCGACTTGTGTATCTAAACTGGGGCAGAACATGCCGTCATGTTGCATGTTATCTATAAGTCAATTTAAGTGCACTCTGCAATTATTTCAGATGAAAGAAATAATTGTGTGTTTCAATAATAGTCATTTTGTTATTGATTGTAATTAACGTTGTTCCAACATTTAATATATTGCAGATATACAAGGTAGCTCTGGAAGTTATGTTTAAAGTAGCACCAACGTTGCTTCTGGCAGGATTCAATCTGCGCATAATGATCGTCTACCGGAAGTCATGTGATCGACGACGCAGAATGACGCTGGCGAGGACGGCGAGCAGCGAGGAGGATCCCAGGAAGTACGCCGAGGAGAGGAGGCTGGTATTGCTTCTAAGTAGCACCAGTTTATTATTTCTCATTTGCGTCAGCCCCATGGTCATATTGAATGTGACCCTCAGCGAAAGTAATTTGAGCCTCTACCCTTATCAGGTACGATAATCGCGCGTAACCGCAGCATGCATCGATTCGAATAATCGAAGAGCACCAGAGACGATCGAGTAGAATAATTGGTCTTTGCGCTCTTAATTACATTTTGTTCGTCCTCCATACAAACATAGATCTTGGCTTCACGAGATAGTTTCATTGTTTTTATTCAATTTTAATTACTGAACTTATATCGCGTTAAAAATACAAATAAGGCGATTTTTTATTTGTATTTGACGTCGGTGGTATTTACAGCTAATCAGAGACCTGAATTTTACTTTTTTTTTTATATTATTACCTACACCTATATGGTTGGAAGTTAGGAGAGTATAATGAAAGCCTGGTTTAAGCATTTTCGATCGAATGGAAATAATAATGATAGAATATTATTATAGCCTGGCTTATTTTGATCTCAGATTGAAGAAAATTTTGAATCCTCTGGCAGACCCTATCACCTTTGTCCGAAAGGGTTGATGACACTCTGAACGACTATAGCTCAAACCAGGGTGAAAGATGTTGTCTTCATTTTAGTCACACCTAACCTCTTCAAGAGCTTGGTGTGATTTCCCTTTAAAACACTGCCTTTAATATTAAAAAACGCCCCAACATTGTTGAAAATGATGCCTTACTTAAGAACAGAAGGTGACCAAGAAGATATAATAGTCATCAAAATAAGAACAACCCTTAAAAATTTTAAAAACAAATCTTCAAAAATTTATAATAGTCAATTTCTTTTTAAGAGATCAAAAAATACTGTTATTATATCATGAAATATATTGGTTTAAAATTTGTTTAAGGATGAAAATCATTATGTAACTACTTTCTGCAAATACTAATATTGTTCAGTTACTCTTTACTTATTTATAATCTGCTTATTCATAATGTTTTGATTATGCACTAGATGGAGTTTACATTTGAAATATATTCATAGTACAAAAAAAAAAAAAAACGCGTATAATGAATTATGTAAAAAACCAGCAAAATTAAATTTAGCAATGATTTAACGTGTAAAAATGTTTCGCGTTTGAAGTATTTGCAATAGGATATTGTTGGATTAATTTCTTGTTAATATTTCATTAATTGGTTCAGGTATTATTTTCACAAAATTTAAAATGTACATAACCATTACACAGAAATATATTTGATACATGAGCCAACTTTGAGTTTCTAAATGCTTCAATCTTCATAGTTTCTATTTATATTTTCGAAATAATATGTTTTTGCTGATATTTATTCAATGACGTCAAAACAGGGACTCAATATTATCTTTGTAACAAACTTTACTGTATACAATGCAGTAAATGCTTTGATATATTTACTTGAAAATGTTGGAGGTTGCTGATAATGAATTAAACGTCTAAACTAGTACATTCCCACAAAGTTTTAACGATTTGTTTAAATAGTACTTAAAAATGTTTAATTGGAGGGGTAAGCCAGAAATTATCCCCTCAACTTGTTACAATATTACATTAATTTAGTATGAAAAATATATACACAACTTTTTTCTCTCTAGAATTTATATTTTTTAAAATATATATGACATATTAAGAAATTCCAATAAGAGATTGTTCAAAATAATAAGAAATAGTAAAAAATTTTTATTTAAACATATTTTAAATTGTCGGACTTATTTTAAAAATATTACGAATTAATTATTTTGGATAAATTTTGGTATAAATATACATAACATAGAAGATTTTATTAGGTATTAAATACATTACAAATTAACGTTTCATGTCGGAAAGAAATTATTTGTTACTAATTAGAAAAACATAACAAAGTAGCGTTTTCAGACTTGCTATTAATAAAAAAGAATGACATTAATAAACTAATGTTCCATTTGTAACAACCTACAGATTCTAGCAGATTGAAAAATATGATTTGCATCATGAAACGTCAAAACAGATTAGTAATTATTACCTTATTGAATATCTATCCAAAAGAATCGATACCAATGGTGTTACGTATCCGATACGTTTCTGAACTGTTTGGAAATGATAATGCGATTAGGTACTTATACTAACGATGCACAATTGAACAAAATATCCTCCAAGAATACGTTAACATTGCATATATTAAGAGATGATTTTCAGCCGATCAATCACTGTTTACAACTTTGCAATATACGAATTTATACTAATTAAGTAATACAATGTGAAATATAATAATTAACTAGAAAGATATTCTAAGAACGCCTGCCAAGAATAATACTGATGTGAGACACTAGTGTATTGCCAAGTATGTTTGCCCCAGAAATCAAACGTCGGAATGGTCGGGTTCGATTACGTATTTTTCAAAAAATTAAAAAATAAAAACGCTTAAAAAATCATATTTAGATACAAAGGAAGAAAACGAATTTATCATGGAGTTTGCGATAATATATTCCCTTGCATTTTTATAGACTCCGAATCCGAATTTGTGGGTGATGTTGTTAAGAAAACCTAAAAAAACTGCTTAAAATCATTGATTAAAAATAAAGTTTTTAGCCAATGCTACTGCAGTGTATTTCCATGTATTTTTTTCACCGCTAAATTCAAATCTGAAGACATATTTGGAGCTCAATTAAAAAAACTTAAATAACCTTTAAAAATATTAAAAGAAAACGGTTTGAATGCACAAAAAGAAATCATCATTTGTAAGAAAAGCTAGAAAACATTGCTCAAAATGTGGATTAAAAGGCAAAAAGAAGGACTTTATACCGAGGCATTACAATGATGTATCCATTTTATTCACACTGAATTCGAAGTTCAAACTAACAGACTTGTGCCATATCATGACGTATTCTTAACCTTTAGATGGCAGGTCATTTCCCTAAGAAATTATGTGAATATGAGATGAGCATGCCAAATAGAGAAAACAATATATTTCCCAAACAATTTTTCCACTACGTTCTTGAAATTGTGCCAAGAAACTCTTTCTTTTTATCTCGTTTTTTGTTAACAAAATGTTACCCTATAAAATCTTTCTAATTTACGACGCATCTAGTACTATTTACCAGATTGAAAGTTACTTGGAAAGCCTAAAAAAGTATTTGAGTTTCTTAATCTGTCGAATCAGAAATAAAATGCATAAATGTGGTTTGTCTTGGTTGTACACGGATAATTCAAGAATACTAGTAGTTAGCAATTTTAATGTTTAGGCCAAAATATTTATGACCCTCTGAAAAATTATTTGACAATATAAAGATGCATAAATATAAAAATAAGACAAAAGTTTAAAAAAAAAGATTATCTTGTACAATTTTAATGAAAAAATGGTTTGGGTAAGACACTAATTATTATTGACATTTATAAAAAAAAAAATATGAAAAATACAAGTTTTAGGATTTTCTCTGGCTATTTAATGGTGACATTGAATTTGACCCTAACCATGAACTAGAAGGTCATTTCAACATGTTTTTCCAATAGTAACACCTATTTTTTATCGCGGATTTTAAAAGATCCAAAAATGTTAGGATTCACAATCACCTTTCTGCGCTATTTATACCTGTAGTAAAAAAAGTGAGTTCCTATTTAAAACAGTATATTCGACGTTAAATGTAATTTCATGAGCAAGGTCTACTCGCAGGTCACTATTGAATATTCAGGAATAATATATTATTATGTTATAATCCTTTTTTAACTGAAACCAACACCTATATCAAAATTATGTAACTTCTCAGATTATCGCTAGATATAATTTCATTTTACCCTCTAATTATATTTTGCAATAATTATCTTTAGGCCCTACGAATTAGCCGTGGCAAATAGTAAATCCACATCCGGGAACATTATCGCCCTATCAGACATTCATTGCGCTAATAAATTGCAGGTATTTCGGGCACTGGCCAATCTGCTGGAGGTGATCAATTATTCGATAACGTTCTACATATATTGTCTCTTCTCTGAGGACTTTCGGAATACCCTGATCAGAACCTTACAGTGGCCATGGAGCAAGACTGGTCAAGGAAGCAGGGAAGGCCAACTTAAACGATCGCAAATACCCAGACCGACGACAACCACTGCGACAACCATTCTCCCTGGGCAAATGACTCGAGCCAGTGTCTGAAATAGATAAAAAATTATTTTGAAATACGAACAATTTTTTCCTTGCGATTTAAACAATTGTGTGAAATTACCTTTTGTTCAAAAATCATGTCTACAGAAACTTGTCAATGTACTAAAGTAAATTAATACTTTTGTATACCAACGCTTCTTATTATTTTAAAAAATGACTGAATGCTTGTTATAGTTTAAGGATTTTTGTTGTGTATAATACCTTTCGTTTTTTTAAATTGCATTTTAATTTTATATAATTCTATAATATGATTTGCATAATATATCAAATATTATCTTTTTTGTGCACCTTCTCCTGTGATTCCTCTATACTTACGAAAAATACAGAAATATTTTCTACTTGTTTTTTAAATAAATTGCCAAATGTTTAAACGGAATATCTTCCAAATTTCAAATATTCTATTTTCCTACAGTTTTGCCTATAATTCAAATACTTACTTTAGAAGTCGACCGCAATATTATTTTAATACACAAAAGTAAAAACATTAAAAATGTCTTTATATCATCACTCTTAAAGAGTTTTTAATGTAGATCGACTAATATTCTTTTACTCTTTCGATAAAATTTACCATTGAGATTTGGATTATTATTTTTTTTTGTTTGTATTGCATTCGAGTTGACATTTGTGAAGTATAGATATTTTGGGTAAGTAATAAATTGTTATTATATAACACGGGTTGCATTTCATTAATCATTGTCTTTAGGCATTACGAAAATATAGAAAGCAGCGAAAAAAAGTTTTTACTATGTAAACAATAGTCTGGTTTTTAGTTTGTGATACTATTTATTTGTTTGTTTGTTTATCTAATTTATCGACGTCACAGAATTCCTTTCTCTTTTTTCCCCAACACTTCGAGTGCAGTAGTCCCCCTGGGAGATGAGGGGAAATATGAATTAAGGGAAGGCTTCGCCATCTTGTTTGCATCAAGCATATGACTTAAGAGGGAGACTACTGTACTTCGTACTCCTTTTTAAGAGGCTAGCGCCTAACAAATAGATTTCTATTATAACTAGACTTATATATTGTTCATCGAGCTCTGTTATCATAGATATTGAGTTTGACATGGAAAGAATTCAGCTCAATATCGACGACCGTAGCAATCACAACAATACACAGAAGCATGACCTAATGAGATATATATTTTATCTTTGGTTTACTTTTATATCAAGAAGAGAGCTCTGCTTTTCCTGAAAATTTTAACGAAAGAAGATCGAAAAATATTGGAAATATCGAATGAGAAGGTCTATTTTGACGGAATAAGATTTAAGAAGAGTGAAAAACACCGAAAATAATCGATATTCGATGTCAAATGAACTATGGTTGAATTAATTATTTTTAATTTTTAACTATAAAAAATGATATATTAATAATCTATTTTGTTATATTAGTAACGTCGCATAGTTTAAGTATTTTTGATATTTCTATTGTTGAAAACGAACTATTTTCATAAATATTAACGATTTCTTTAGTGGATTAACTAACTATATTGTGTAATAAGACGAACACACCCTGTTCGATGTCGTGAAATGTTATAGGAAATCACGGTAGAATTTACTGTTAGCGAACTGTAAATACGATATTTTCGGTAAATAAATAAAGTCACCCGGAAAGGACCGACCGACGGGATGATTAAATATTTAATAAATATTTCCGTTTATTATTAATATGGTATGGTGCTATATATGTTTTCTGAATCCTGTTCTATAGTATTTTTTCCGCAGGGTTGAACGTTTTCGTGAATTGTTTTGTTAACTAGTGAGTTCTACTTGTAAAACCTAAAATTATCACTGATATTAAATGCATCTGTATTTAATTAGCTGTAAAGTAATTTTATACGTTCGTAGAATTCTTGGCTATTTATGAGTATAATCAAGCTCAAAAATAAAGATATGTCCATATCTAATTCAATAATACGAATTTTAGTAATCGCAGTTTACATTCTATTCAACAGAAATTTGTCAAAGAATTCTGGTTTTAATTATATTACACAGCATTTTGTAACAAAAATATCTGACTTATTAATTGTGAGGCCAAATCAGATAACTATTAATTTAATCGATGTCAGGAATCTGTACTATTCTAGCAAATATATACATTCATTCATATCATTCATTAGTAATTCTTGAATAAAGGAACAATTACCTATAAAATAATTATTTTTGACATACTCCAAACTACTGTCACTTAGGTAAGTACGAATAATTGTTTAAACTTCGCGCAATCTTAAATACTTTCCATTCCATTCTTTTCAAACTTCAATATACAAAATTTCAAACTCAAGCGTTAATGGAGAAAGTTTAAAATTTGCTTTAAACTATTATAACAATTTTTGTTCAACTTATTGTTTTCGTTTTAAATAAGATCACGGTAAAGTAGTCTGTATGAATTTATTTTTATTAGCAAGTTTCGATAGTAATCACTTTAAATTTATTAAAATATGTAATTAATTTTTCTTAAGTAAATTACTATTTAATAAATATAATTTAAGAACAACAAATATTGTGTTCTTTGAAACATCAGAATCTTTAAAAAATATTTTTTAATAATTTTTAGAGGTGTTTATAATTTTAAATATTACTTTTTATTTAATAGATTTACATCGCTTAAACAGATAATGTTTTTTACTTTATTCATCACCCAATTAAAATTGTCGATAAATGCTTTCATGCATTCTGAAAAAAAACATTTTTTATATAAAAGTGTACGCATACAAACAGAATCCGGTCAATACAATCCTACCATTTTGTTTGTTTATTGTGACATTTAAAAATAATTGCAAACGTACACAACTATCAATTATTCTACTCGACAATCCTTTTAATTAAATATTGTTATCTTAAAAGTACTATAAAGTTATCTAAACTCGTTAAAAAATGAACGCGAAAATAGAATTCGTTTGCTTAATGGAGGATAAGTGGCACGAAAAACACAGATATATCACTCAACGTGAAATTCCAATCCATTAAGCGTAGATGTGTATAGTTTTTGTTAATACTATAATAAGAATTATCGGCTAGTATTAAATTCTCCGCTTAAAAAATTTTAAACTACTTTAAAATTTCTGTTATTATTAATTACGGCGAAATTAAAATGCGTTCATTTTCACATTCGTACTCTAATAATTTTTTATATACTAAGTTCAGTGGATAAAATTGAATAAATAAATGAAAAGTTAATTCATTACATAATATTAAATGAACAATCTATTGAAATTTTGATATATGTTAAAGCCTGCTTATTTATTGCTAATTCTAGAAACTGCAAAAATAAAATATTAACTTTTTACTTTTAGAATACTAGAATATTTTATTAATAAATTAGTAGTTTATTACTATTTTCTGGTAAAAAAATAACTAATTAGTAGTAAGCAATTTTTAATTTTAGAATAATAGTTTTTAGATAATTTAGATTTAGAGAGATGCGTCACAAATCAGAGACGTTGTTTTTATTTTTACCACAGAAAAGTATTTACAATATTTAAATTAGTATCAAAATCTGATATAAAATAAGTTCTTGTTATTTGAAGGAGAGTTATATAAGATACCTTCCTTACTGCTTTTCCGATTCTCGTCTTTAAAGACGGCTTTGCTTAGATACAATGTCTTCTATTAGACGTGATAGGGCCGTCTAGATACTTAAACCCTCTCACTAACTTCTAAGTGATGAAGAATCTAGAAAGGGTACTAAGAGCTTTAGAGATAGTTCAGTTTTATCTTATTCGGTCTTTTATTTCTTAATAGGAATAAGGGAAAAGCTGCAGCTCAATAAATCGCCTTTTCGTCACTTTATTAAATTATGTGACGTGCACAATGTCGACAATGTGACATCGTGGCATCAATGTGGAATAGAATTTGTTGATCGTTTTTAAATAATGAATGTTAATGAGATTTTGGTAGTATGGTCAATAGAACTAAAACATAATCGAAATTGACGTTTCGATAATGACACTGACATTTATAAATTTTTTTTAATCTTAATAATAAAATTTCTTACGGTATATAACATTTTTAAATTTTTATAGTCGATATTGTAAGAAGAGTTATATCTAATATTAACTTATATTGACTATCCATATTCTCTTCAAATCATGTGTCTCATTATGCATTTCTCATTTCTTATTTCTGTGCCTTAAATAGCAAATTGCTATTTTACTCCCTCAATAGAGGATATGTGTTTGCTCGCCGGCAAATATCTATTTTGCTCCCTAGTTGCACAATGGACTTTTTCTGCTCCAGTTGTTCTATCTTTTGTATACGTTACCCCGTGGATTTATTCTAGGGTTTATTATTGTAATGAAATAACTAATTGTGTCAGTAAAGTAGATTTAGCTTCCCGTCCATCGGTGTTATTTTATGTTAATTTAAGTGTCCATAATTTGTTCGTTTGATAAATTACACTTTCTAATAACGAATTTGTAGTTGAAATCTGCACAGAGAGAAAAAAATGGTTAATGAAACTACGAAAAAGGGTATAAGTGGTTGTAGCATTTGATAATAATGGAATTAACAAGGTGAAAATTTGTTTATTGTATGTAACCTTTACAACTTGTAATTTATATCATACAAAAACTGTTACTACTATGACAAAAGGTAGCTATCGTTTAATTTTATTGCATCTACTTTACTACTTTAAAGTGGCTATTTGATTGTAAAACTTTGGTACGTTTGAGGTAAGGTAAGGTGATGGATATTTAAGTATTAGAAAATAGGAAACAAATCAATTTCATGGTTTTGTTTACTACCGAAATAAATTCAACTATTTTTTGTAATTCCGAGTTTGATTTTTGTAAAATGGTTCCATTTGTTACTGTTACAGTATTATTTAGAATAAAATTATGTACATTATTGTATGCTGTACCCGGGCGTAGGTTTTCTGCAGTTTCCCTACGCCATTGCACTATGAATGGGTATTTCTAAAAGACGGCTGCAGACGCACAAAGGTTAACGAAACGTAACTGAGGAATAAATGAATCTAATATTTAAATAAGTGTAACGTGACTTGATGTATTATGACCGTATACAAGCTATGTCTGGTTTCGCGATAGATGATGCGTGATCTCCTGAAGGATCTAGATAGGGATTTTCGGTATCAGGGTGTACTAACAGCCGAGGAGTGCTGGCACCCTGAGAGAGCTGACAGCCGGGGAGTGCTGTCAGCCGAGAAATATTGACAGCTGGGGAGTGCTGCCAGGCGAGGGAAATGAACAGCCGGAGAGAGCTGACCCCCGGGAGGCTGACAGCCGGGGAGAGCTGGCCACCGGGGAGGGCTGTCAGCCGGAGAGTGCTGACAGCCAGGAAAAGTTTACAGCCGAGGAGAGCTGACCCCCGGAAGGCTGACAGCCGGGGAGAGCTGGCCCCCGGGGAGGGCTGTCAGCCGGGGAGTGCTGACAGCCAGAAAATGTTAACAGCCGAGTAGAGCTGATATTGTATTTATTTTTGTAAATCGGATTTCTGATGGAGATCATGCATCTACCGTTTAAAATATTCAAATTAAATTCGAACCAATCGGAGACATGTCACGTGGGTGTGACAGTCTGGAATTGTTTTTCGGATTGACGTGGTTGCTAAGGACGATCGTTTTTTGCTAATAACGGGTCGCTACTCGTCAGACTCGAGTTGCTCTTGGTAGCGTTCGTCAGCCTTTGCCGAATTGCCCAAAATATAAACGGTTTTCAAATAAGTATATCGACGTGTTTTCTTTCACCCTTTGTATTGTTAACATATTAATTGGTGCCGAAACCCGGGAGCTAATTGCCGGTCGGGGTGAAAGATATTTCGGGCAAATAGTGCGAACGTGACTTTACGTTTACAAGGACTTTTGGACGAGTGAAAATATTTCCGAAAAAACTGTGCTATAGTGCCTTGTGAAAATAATGGCGGGACGAAAAAAGGCTGGGCGATCTTTGAAAAGAGTAGTGAACGATACTGATCTGCGAAAGGAAGTGACGACGAGGAGAGCCAGGTCTACGACGAAAACGGCGCCTCCAAAAAGAGGGCAGAAAGGACGGACAACCGAGCGCATCACACGTTCGACATCGGGCGTCGGAGATCTCGATCACCAGGAAGTCGGAACCACGACCCAGGAGAACATTTCCGTACAACCAGCGCTGATCTCGGAGGACATCGGAAACAACGTGGAGGTGGAGGATACGACGAGTAACCCTTTGGCGGAACGGCAGCGTCTGTTAGAAAGGATTGAGCGTCGCTACAGCCGTCACCAACGGGACCTGCAAAGGTTAGAAATCATCGAAAGGTCAGTCATTTCCAATAGAAGTGAAAACGGCGACGAGGTTATTTCAAACGTTTCGGATGCCGCGAACAATCGACGATCGAGATCGGGCGAAAGTCGTTGCAGTCACTTTCATAGAGATCGAGCGGGAATTGAACATCAGTTAAATTTCGAACATGACCGCGACATTCGTCGATTCGACATTGAACGTCGCCGTAATGACATGTGCCGTGAAACAATTGATGTAGAAAACGATAGTGTGTTTGCCGGATACACTCGCAGTTCTGAAGCTTTAAATTTGCCGCGAGAATATGACGAAACGGTAACAAATATTAATAATCTTAATCGAGTCTCTACAGCCAGTCAAACTAATGCGCGCGATGAATTTGATCGTAATGAAAATATTCCTAACCTATCAATGTCTACTGGGTGTCAAACGATTTTTTCCGATGCATCGACGAATTCCGGGCGCGTTATAAATCGACTTATAGCAAAGGAACTACCGAAGTTTAACGGCGATCCGGAAGAATGGTTGTATTTTAAACAATCTTATGAGCTGTCGTCAGAACTGGGAGGTTATTCGGATCGAGAGAACGTTGCTAGGTTACACGGGGCGTTGATTGGGAACGCGAGAGACGCGGTTCAGTATTTGATGGTTAGCTCATCGAGTGCGAAAGAAATAATGAATGCGCTTGCTTTGAAATTCGGAAATTCGGATATTGTAATAGAAAGCATTGTGATTAGTTTGAAAAAACTTCCGAAATTAAATTCGCTGAGTATCGACTTGGTTACCTTTGCGACTAAAATTAAAGGGGGCGTATCGGCAATGCAAGCGATGAATAACATCGGGTATTTACAAAATCCTGAATTGTTAAAAGAAATTTTACAAAAATTACCGTCGTCGCTTGTGTACGACTTTAATAAATATTTTAGAGATGTAAATAGTGCCGAACCTAAATTAGTTGTACTCGCAAATTTCTTACACGAGCAAGCTGAATTATCGTGTCGAGCGGGGACACATGTAATATACAGAACACGTGATGCGAATTCGACGGCTCGAACCAAAAATTTCCGAAAGCCTGTATATGCCGCTGTTTCAACGGTAGATACCTTTTCGAATGGCAGCCGCTTTAATAATACGAATGAGAGATCTAATAATTGCCAATTTTGTAAGCGAAATTATCATGCACTAGCCAACTGTCCGTCATTTGCCCGATTGTCTGTACCAGAACGCTGGAATTGGGCTAGAATGGAAAATCGTTGTTACGCGTGTTTCGATACTTCTCACCGGTCCTCTGATTGTCGAGTAAAACGTAGATGCGGGAAAGACGGGTGTAATGGTTTTCATGACCGAATGCTGCATGACTCGCGAGAACCTTTACAGTTGAATCGAATAAATTACGAACACAATTCGGCTAAAAACGCGAAAAGACGTCGATTTGCCGGAAAATCGAATTTGCAAAATGAGAATGCGTTGATTCCTGTATCGAAAAATCAGAACGTTAAAACAGATGACGGATACGTTCGAAATCATAATAATGTAGTACTGACCTCATGACTAGCGTTAGATTCGGTCCCGATTTTATTAAAAATACTGCCTGTGTCCCTCGTTGGTCAAAAATCTAAAATCTTTACGTTTGCGCTTTTAGACGAGGGGTCAACCGTGACCTTGATAAAGACGGAAACTGCACGTAAAATCGGAGCGCATGGGCGAGTCGAAATATTATCTCTTTCGGGAATTACGGGTAATTCATTAACGGTGGCTAGCGAAAGAGTTAACCTAAAAATTGAAGGGAAAGATGCGACATGCTCGCTGTTCGGTATACATACGGTGCCGAATTTCAGTTTGACGACACAGTCACTTAGTCATGAATTGATAAATTCGTACGCGCATCTTCGTGATTTGAACCTCGAACCATACACCGACGCGGAACCGACATTATTAATCGGTCAAGACAACATTCACGCGATAGCTACCTTAGAATCTCGTAGTGTGGGGCGCGGATTACCTTTTGCTTCTAAAACGCCTCTTGGGTGGGTTGTTCATGGAAGCGCGCCTCGGAAAGTAATACCGAAAACCTGCAATACATTTTTTACAACGAAAGATACCGAAGTTTTAGAACATGAAATGAACGTTGAAGCGTTAAATCAACTAGTAAAAAATTATTTTCAAATCGATGAACTCGGTATTAAACAGGTAGATAGAGTAACGCCGGAAGAACGACGAGCCGTAAAAATTTTAGAAGATACCACCCGTAAGGTAGGAGCGTCTTGGGAAACGGGTTTGCTATGGAAGGCTGACACGGTAACGTTCCCAGAAAGTAGATCATATGCGCTTAAAAGGTTAAAGAGTGTGGAATCGAAATTAGACAAACACCCGAATTACGCTAAACTGTACTATGCAGAAATGTCGCGACTGATAGACAACGGGTACGCGGAAAAGGTAGAGACTCCTGGAAGTACACACACGTGGTACCTTCCTCACTTCGGTGTAGTCAACCCGAACAAACCCGGAAAAGTGCGGCTGGTATTCGATGCAGCTGCGAAAGTTGGCAATATGTGTTTGAATGATCGATTACTTCAGGGTCCAGACTTATTACTATCACTTTTAGGGGTATTGATGCGTTTCCGTGTTGGTAAAATTGCTATTAAAGGTGACATTAAAGACATGTTTCTTCGCGTAAAAATATCGAATAAAGATAAAGATGCGCAAAGATTTCTTTGGCGGGGCAAAGATAGGTCGAAACAGCCCGAAGAATACCGAATGACCACCTTGCTATTCGGTTCCAGATCGTCCCCTTGCAGTGCCCTATATGTAAAAAATAAAAATGCGGAATTGTCTTCATCGTTATGTCCGATGGCTGCTATGGGAGATAAATAGTTCAGGAGGATTTTTAATGCATGACTGGGCGAGTAATAATCCAAAAGTAGTCCAATCGATTGACGAAAAAAATCGTGCCGCGTCGAACGTCAACATAAGCGCCCTTGGGCAGAACGAGCGACAAAAGGTCCTTGGTTTACGCTGGGACACTAGATCGGATGCGTTTTCCTTTAATATTAGCGACAATTTAGTACCCTTAGATATTCGCAAGGGATCGAAAATTCCGACGAAACGCGAAGTATTACGCATAATAATGTCGGTATTTGATCCTTTCGGGTTTCTCGCGCCCCTTATTGTCCAATCGAAATTACTGATGCAAAGGATCTGGGTAAGCGGTATTGAATGGGATCAAAATTTACGCGAAGAAGAGCATGGGTTGTGGATGAAATGGGTTCAAGATCTCGAAATGGTGACTCGTGTTTCAATCCCGAGATGCTATTCACAATTACGTGATAATGTCACGAAGGTACAATTACATATTTTTTGCGATGCGAGCGCCCCGGCGTACGCTTCTGTTGCTTACTGGAGATTTGAACATTGTAAAATTAATGTCGAAATAAGTTTTGCAGTCGCTAAGACGCGAGTAGCCCCTTTAAAACCACTTTCTGTCCCACGCTTGGAACTGCAAGGAGCATTAATAGCGAGTCGACTTGCTAGTACGGTTGCGAAGGAACACGCGTTTATAATCGAACGACGAATCTTCTGGACAGACTCGCGTACTGTTTTAGCCTGGATAAACGCGGATGCGCGAACTTTTCAGCCGTTTGTGTCCCACCGATTAGCAGAAATATGCGAGTTAACATCCCCCGCTGAATGGAGATGGGTACCATCGGCGCAAAACCCCGCGGACGATGCTACTAAACATGTTGCCCCTGGCGTCGGTGGTCGCCGACATTGGCTGAACGGTCCAGAATTTTTGAAACTAGACGAATCTCAGTGGCCACATAAAGATAATTTGCGTTCGACAGAAATAGACGAGTTTACCGCGTTCGAAAAGAGGAAAACTTTCGTGGGGATAGTAACAAAAAATAGTTTATCGTTATCGATACCGGAGAGTAATCGGTTCTCTTCGTGGAACCGCCTAATACGTGCGACTGCGAACGTTTTAATCGCGATTGAAATATGGAAGGGCATTAAGGGGAATGGAATTACCGCGCAACATTTAAAACGGGCTGAAGAACTTCGTATTCGCGCTATTCAATTCGACAATTTCGCTTCAGAAATCGAAGCTCTAAAAAAGGGGCGACAAATTGACAATCGTAGCAGCATTCTGAAACTTACACCAGTTATTGATGAAAACGGTATCCTTCGAATGAGAGGTAGAGCGAGTCGGGCTGTTGTCGAGGGTTTTGAAAATGAACCGGCGCTTCTTGACGGCACGCATCCGGAAGTGCGTCTCTTGGTAACGTATTACCATGTGTCTATGTATCACGGATCACATGAAACAGTTATAAATGAAATACGTTCGCGATTTTGGATTACGAGACTTCGAGTTTTACTACGGTCAATTGTCGCAAAATGTTCAAAGTGTAAAATGCTTCGAGCGAATCCGACTCCTCCGTTAATGGCAGATTTACCGAAAGCGCGTGTTGCCCATTACCTGAGGCCATTCAGTCACTCAGGCGTCGATTATTTTGGCCCAATGATAGTTAAAGTCGGTAGGAGACGTGAAAAGAGATGGGGGGCCATTTTTACTTGTCTCACTACGCGCGCGGTCCACATTGAGATTGCCAATTCGCTGAACGCTGACTCTGCCATTATGGCTATCCGAAGAATGTCCGCGAGACGAGGTCAACCCATAGCACTTTATTCTGATAATGGGACAAATTTTAAAGCGGCGGATAGGGAACTCAGAGAAGCGATGTATGTAATGGACAAAAACGCCCTAGCGCGGTACGCGTCAAACAAACGCATCGAATGGTACTTTAACCCACCCTCGTCTCCGCATATGGGTGGTTCGTGGGAGAGATTAATTAGATCTATTAAAGTAGCACTGAGTGTGATCTTAAAAGAACAAGCCCCCGCGGAAGAAACTTTAAACACATTACTCGCAGAAATTGAGCACGTGATAAATTCGCGGCCTTTGACGCACATCTCGCCTGATCCTAGAGACGGTCAGGCCTTAACTCCTAATCATTTCCTTCTAAGGTCTTCGTCTGGTCTGCTTTCTCTCACGCGTTATGACATTAAGGAAATCTGTTTGCGTAAACAATGGCGTTGGGCGCAAAATTTCGCGGATGCATTTTGGAAAAGGTGGTTACGAGAGTACTTACCCACCCTTCTCCCTAGAACAAAGTGGCTTCGCGAGAGTAAAAATTTAAAAATCGGGGATCTTGTTCTCGTAGTAGATGAATGTTCCGCGCGAAATTGTTGGCGCAAAGGGGTTGTTGAACAAACATTTGAAGGCAAAGACGGTCGAGTTCGCATCGTTAAGGTTAAAACGGCCGATGGTATGTTGGTAAGATCGGCGGCGAAATTAATATGGTTCGCTGAGGGTAAAGCTATGTAGTGGTATGATACAATTAAGTATTTGTCTTGTTTATGTTTTGCGGTGATAAAAGGGTCATGTACTGTAATATGCTTAGACCGATACTCTATGCTGTAAAAGATATTGTGTACGATCTAAATCTGTCTAAAGGGATGGATGGATGTGTATGTGTTGCGAGATATGATATGTGATTTGTGTTCATAAGGTGTAACTCATGATACTTGAGGAATTGCGTGTGGAATGGTTCGTTTGCGATGTTTATTGTGTGATTATGAATGAAAATGTATGTTATAATTATTGATTTATGAAATAAAGTTGTCATTGATGATCAAGGGTGATGTTAAAAATCGTCGTGTAAAGCCTTTGTCTTTACGGGGGGGGAGAATGTTACTGTTACAGTATTATTTAGAATAAAATTATGTACATTATTGTATGCTGTACCCGGGCGTAGGTTTTCTGCAGTTTCCCTACGCCATTGCACTATGAATGGGTATTTCTAAAAGACGGCTGCAGACGCACAAAGGTTAACGAAACGTAACTGAGGAATAAATGAATCTAATATTTAAATAAGTGTAACGTGACTTGATGTATTATGACCGTATACAAGCTATGTCTGGTTTCGCGATAGATGATGCGTGATCTCCTGAAGGATCTAGATAGGGATTTTCGGTATCAGGGTGTACTAACAGCCGAGGAGTGCTGGCACCCTGAGAGAGCTGACAGCCGGGGAGTGCTGTCAGCCGAGAAATATTGACAGCTGGGGAGTGCTGCCAGGCGAGGGAAATGAACAGCCGGAGAGAGCTGACCCCCGGGAGGCTGACAGCCGGGGAGAGCTGGCCACCGGGGAGGGCTGTCAGCCGGAGAGTGCTGACAGCCAGGAAAAGTTTACAGCCGAGGAGAGCTGACCCCCGGAAGGCTGACAGCCGGGGAGAGCTGGCCCCCGGGGAGGGCTGTCAGCCGGGGAGTGCTGACAGCCAGAAAATGTTAACAGCCGAGTAGAGCTGATATTGTATTTATTTTTGTAAATCGGATTTCTGATGGAGATCATGCATCTACCGTTTAAAATATTCAAATTAAATTCGAACCAATCGGAGACATGTCACGTGGGTGTGACAGTCTGGAATTGTTTTTCGGATCGACGTGGTTGCTAAGGACGATCGTTTTTTGCTAATAACGGGTCGCTACTCGTCAGACTCGAGTTGCTCTTGGTAGCGTTCGTCAGCCTTTGCCGAATTGCCCAAAATATAAACGGTTTTCAAATAAGTATATCGACGTGTTTTCTTTCACCCTTTGTATTGTTAACACCATTAATTACTTGTTTTTCTCTCTGTGTAACTATTTTTTCTTCTCACACATTTTTATACGTTTTCTGAAAATTCTTTGATACACGTTACTAAATCAGTAGTGACAATTTGAAAATTATGGTTATTTCCGTGATATTATGTGTAATTCTTTTTATATTAGTTGTGTACTTGTTTTTGTTTGTATATTTTTTTATTATTTTGTGTGTCGTGATTGATGCCCCCCAGGAGGACCTCTAACTATGTCGAAAAGTTTGGCGATGTATAAAAAGATCAGTTTTTTGGGTGTACCTCAAAAACCCGGCAAATCACAAAACAGACACATCAAAAACCCATATTCTGAAAATGTAATTAATTATGGACTTCTAAATGTGCTTAATAAATAATCCGGGTTTGACCTTGAAGTAACTTACAAAATTAATCCCTTGGTCAAACATTTTTGACCTTCAAATAACCTTCCCATGAGAACTCAAGGACGGCGATCCGAGATCATTTTTGTATGTAGTGAACGCATCAATCGGACGTGTCTGTATTTTGAAATGTCGAGTTTTTGAATCGCTGTTTTTTTGAAATTTCTGGTTTTTGAATGATGGGTTTTTGAAGTGTCTGTTTTGTAATTTGTTGGGTTTTTGAGGTGCACTCAGTTTTTTTTGATAATTTTGTTTTCTTATGATTTGTGTTTGGCACAAAAGGAATCTGAAGTCAAGATCAATGACTTTCAAAATGGCGACACAAATTAGAAAAAACTATTCATCTTATAAACAGTGTACCTTAAGGAAAAATGGTGGATTCAAAATGGCGTTTTTTTTAAATTCTACTGAAAATTCTACCGATAAAAGTAATTATGTTTTTGAAGTTGTTCATAACGAACCTGATATAAAAATTGTGAATTTCAAAATTCCAGTTTCAAAATGGAGGAACTTTATGTACTTGCTGTTATAATTACAAAGGGAATTTAACAAAAATTAATGCTTTTATATGATTTTTTTGCAGGATGGTATTATACAATTAATAAATTTAAATTTGGTGGGTTCTTCCTGCAACGCAATTGGTGGTGATTGCATCAATCAAACATTTCAACATGGTTGAAATATTTTCTAAGCGCCATCTGTCGGAATCCTTCAGATTCCCGAGCCAGCGGCTTTTTTGAAAAAACATTTTTAAAGAAAAATGTTAAAAATGCTGATTGGAGATGTTAATTATATGAAAAATATGAAGAACCCGAAAATATGTGAAAAATTCAGAAAAAATAACGGGGAACTTGAAAGTACATTCGGCAGATACCAGGGTACGATCCTGGGACCTTTAGATTTCCGGTCGAATGCTCTAACCAACTGAGCTATATCCCCCCACATCCCTCCGCTCCGTTAATTTTTAATTAGTCCCATATTTCGTATTTCTTCATACCTTTCACATTATTGCATTTGACTTTTTCGCACGCCGAGTCGGTTCGAATACGATTATTTTTTCTGAAATTTTCACATATTTTCGGGTTCTTCATATTTTTCATATAATTAACATCTCCAATCAGCATTTTTAACATTTTTCTTTAAAAATGTTTTTCAAAAAAGCCGCTGGCTCGGGAATTGGAAGGATTCCGACAGATGGTGCTTAGAAAATATTTCAACCATGTTGAAATGTTTGATTGATCCCATCACGACCAATTGCGTTGCAGGAAGAACCCACCAAATTTAAATTTATTAATTGTTTAATGCTTTTATGTTCAGGATAAATCCACGCAGCAGTTGGCTTTAATGAAATTTGTTTTTTATCCATTACATTTATATTTTATCCATTACACGGTGTGACAAATATATTTTTAACGGCAGATATCGGACCCTGTAGAGCATGACAAACTGGGGAGAATGGAATGGTTGTTTTTTCTTATACACTCCCAAAAAATTATTTTATGCTTAAAACAGTTTATTTTATAATGTTTTTAAAAAGTAATTCATAGCTTCATTGATTTTTACTCGATTTTAAAATTTCTTCTTTATTAGGAAACAAGAATGATATATTCTTTTAAAGCTATGTAATTTACGTCCATGTCTTAAAGACTCACAAAGATCCAGACGAATATATCTTAGGAATTTTCATTTGGATTCCATTTTTCAAATTTGATAATAGTTTTACGATATTATTTGGTTTCGAATATCATTTTCGTACTTGTTTAATTGAATCTGTTAACATTTCACAGTGATGACTGAACTTTACAATTTTTGTAATATTATGCAAAATTTGAGTGTTTAGATTTCTTATTTTCATTGTTTCGGTCAATATTTCAATTCCATGAAAAGATGACATATTGTAGCATCTGTTTGTAAACAAAAACGTGCTTAGTTTGTGTCAAATAGTCCCACTGCATATATAAAACAGCTCTACCCTTCATACCTGTTGAGCGTTTTTCTGTACTAATTTTAGGAACCTTTGTTGGGCCCCAAATTCGAAAAATGTTGATTCATTATAATTCATTGTGCGATAAGTTTTGGGATAATAACAAAATTCCGACTACATAAACGTAGTGCATGATTTTTTAATACCTACTATGCAATGAATTGCAAAATGTCGATCAAGGTTAATTTTCTGCATTCGCATTCAAATTTTTTTCCGAAAATCATGGAAAACTCAGTGACGAACAGGTTGAAAGATTTCAGTAGAAATTAGTAGCTTACGGAACCTGTTTTCAACGTCAAATCTCCATCAACATGCTTGCAGATTACTGTTGCTCACTAATCGAAAGAAATGATGATTTTTATAAGTGCAAAAGATCAAATAAACATTTTTCAGTTTCGAAATTCTTTATTGACTTTTTTCTTCCATTCTTGTTATTGCGTGATATTGTGCATGATATTGTAGGCAATGATTCGAAGTTTCACTACATTCAAATTTTGCTTAAAATTAAATAATGAAATTTTCTAAGATATATTAGTTTGGATCTTTGCGAGTCTTTAATATATCAATGTAAATAATACAGCATTACAAAGATACATCCTTCCTGTTTCCTAATAAAGAAGAAATTATAAAATCAATTAAAATAATATTTAAAAAAGTACATATCACTGGAGCTGTGAATAACTTTTTTAAAAAATTTAGTTTTTTAAAATAAAAAAGTTTTTTTTAAGTATAAAATGAGATTGAGGGGGTGTATGAGGAAAAATACCCATAATTCTTCCCAGTTTTTCGTGCCTTACAAGGTCTACTACATCCCGTTAAAAGTATATTTACATTTATTTATTTTGTCACACTGTGTTATTAGCTGTTTGTTTGGTCGAGCATATATCCCTATTTGCATTTGGATTGTGTTGACAACTCCCGTACTATAAAGTTTGACACTTTTATATGTTATTTTTATTGGTCCAGAGTCGAGCAAAATTATTATTGGATCATGTTAGAGCCCGGCCATTTTCTTATGTGAAATTAATAAGAAATGTTTTTTTATCATCGTCTGATAATAGTAAGTCCAGTATTTCGTGGATATGTATACGTTTTACCTTCATTTCCACTGATATTTATGATTTTCTATATGATATCTAACCACAGTGTGGTCACATATGTGCTAAGGAGTGAACAAAATCGAAACTGACCACATTTCATTGTTTTTACTCGGTTCGATGCATTTTGATATTTGTGAATCTCAAAAAATTCCAGCATCCGTGGGAGCCAAATACGCGGTACGGGTCAGCATCGACCTCGGCCTGTGGGAGAGGGAAGGGGGATGTAGGTTGACGATTGTAATTTTGGGAGGGTCAATGCGCGTAACACCCAAGTGCGCAGAATTGGGAAGCAATGTTCCTGAGGATGACGTTACTAATATATACCTGGTCTGGGTGACATGAGGCGGAAGTGAAAGCATGTCTTGTGTACCGGAGAGCAAGAAAGCGCTTTTCGACAGAAATGTCTTGGCGATGTAATTGCGAGAAGCAGTTGTTCAGTCGGCAACCAGCCTCGAGGGATGCCTCTGCGGCGGACGACGCTAAAGGCAACCCTGTATCGACCCGCAACCCCACCCCGGGGATGTGCTCCTCGTCCCTCGAATATATGCACTTCTAGTACAAACAAACTGCCGTCATTCGATCCACTCGTCCTCAATCTAAATACGCAATCCACTGTCTTTGTCGACGTCTGCAACCGTGAACTTGTCAAAGAAACTGGCCGATATTTCACGACCTGGTTATTTTACGATACCAAACGGTTCCTCTCCCTCTTTTGGGATGAAACCGACTTTGCGGCAAAGACCTTTCCTATAAAAATGCTGAAGGACTTAGACAAATAGTTGCTCGAGTACCAATTCGTCTTCATTTTTGAGTCTCATGACGTAAAATTTTGTCTTTCAAATAGTATGATAAAAAATGTGACTTATGGGATATTCAGGGTATTATTACAATAGATCTAATAAGAATAGTAAATTTTAAAGTATAAATTCACAATTCATTTTCTTCTCATGGCCATTACAGTTCTAAAATATTTTGACACCTAATTTGTGGTGGTGTCATTCTAGCCCAACGTTTCGACCAATATGTAGGTCCTCTTCAGGGGCATCTTTTATAAAATAAAATTATAAATTACGAATTTAAAGAATATGATTCATGATAAGTTTTAATCCTTCAAAGAATAACTGTCTTATAATGAACAATGGTCTTCATTTTTTCTACAAAAATCGAAAAGCTATACATAAAACGTAAACAAGATGTTCATAGCTTCCATCAATGTAGCAATTAAATTTTGTTAATAAAATAATCGAGAAAATCCCACCAAGAACAAATATCTCACTTTTAAAATATTAGGGGAAGACACTTATTGTTACCGTGTTCGCATGTATAATAAATATATTTATTGCTTGTAACTTTAGTACCGTCGGTTTGGATCACATATAGAATTTGGTAACTGCTACAATAAAAATTACACCACAAGTTTTTATAAAAGGGTTGAGGCTTCAGATCCTAGAGATCACAAGAAACCGATACAAAAATTTCCGACCGTGATGTTGTATGAAAGCTCATCCGTTTATCTGTTCACGTGTGTTTTTACACGCGACATCCCACGAACGGATAGACATACGTTGGAATAATTTTTTTTTTAAATGTGCGTCTTTGCTCATTTTGATCTGATTAAATTATGGAGTTTCTCCATATATCATTTCGTAAAATAAAACTGACAAAAATGCAAAGAACAAATATTGCTTATACCGGTTTTTTTTCACGTGGAAAAAAATAGCACAACGAGAGAATTTGTTGTACCAACGACGAAAAGTAGTAAACCTGCCCCAGGTACATTTTCTATTTGACGGTACTATTCTAAGTTGGTATTCTTAGTACTTACTTATAAGAAGAATTACTTTTTTCCTTAGGAAAAAAAACGAATTCCTAATCTTATCGATTTGCAATTTTGTATCATTTAATTTTCGTATTTGACATCAGCATAAAACCAGCATTAAATTTTTATTTTCAACTACGTCGGTTGCATTATTTATTCATTAGAGACTAATTGCTACAATCAAGACACGCAAAGAATCATACATAATAATCGACCCCACGAGTCAAATGATTCCCTGAAATTGACATATTCCATTAACCTACGCAGCTCCCTCCTATTGTAAACTAACTTAATCGTTTTTATGCAACACATATTTTGTAAGATTTGTATTAAAAAAAAGAGAAAATAACGATTTATTAAATTTTTTTCTGATGGCTACCAGAACATATCTCCACAAATGTTTTTTTTTTATTGGATGCGCTTCCTTCGACTCCTAACTCATACTAATAAATTCAAACAGGATACGATATTGATTAACTAATATTACAATTTTAGATACAAAACATAATCTAGAAAAAAGAAAATTATTGGATTATATGTAGTAAAAATGCAGTTAACATTAGATTCGAACAGTCCAATCTTCCTTGAACACAGAAAACTTTGTCAATTTTATTTCGATTTTATTCAACAACAGTGAATTCGACGGGGCATAAAATGTACTTTCAAAGCATTCATTACGAAAAAATCTCCAAGACATAATAATATAAAAAAATCGTCGTCAACCTTGAAAAAATTGAAAAAAAAAAGGAAAATCGCCAATACTTTCAACTGTTGTCTCACTAGTTTTGATTTCATCAAAGGCAGGTATAGATAGGCAGAAAGGTATGCTTTTCTATTTCCAAATAAAGTAAATCGGATAAAAAATTGTAAATGATTACGGGTTTTAGGTAATGAAATTAGATAGTACAGAGATTATTGCTTCGCCCTAGGGCGCGAAATTAATCGTCGCGTCCGGTGTATTAAAAAATGAATTTCCGTCTGACGCCAGTGCAGTGACCCTTGGGCCGGTTGCGCCATCCTCGCGCATTGTAATTGAGGCGTAAAAGTCGATTTTATGCCCTTGATACAAAAATAACTGTTATTATATTATTAAACGCGGTATTATATAATTTAAAATAGTACTTTTCGATACAAGTACATGTGTGTTATAATGTATTACGTATCTAGGGCAGAAACAGACGTATTGCAGCGAGGGCGACGAGTGGGCCGAGCAGATGGAAAAGTGTTTTCGCCCGCCATGCGTACACTATTTTTTGTCACACCCATATAAGAAAAGTCACCTTGAGGACGTGTAAAGTGGTCAAGGGCTGGCAAGCACATTCAATGATCTTCATAGCGTGAAAGGTTGTTTTTCAATGAATAAACAGATTGTAAGGGAGAGGAAAAAACATTTTCCCGCCCGGTGACACCCATCTTTATCAGACCGGGCGGCAATCGGGCACTTTCCGCCCTCTTTTCCGGGCTAGAAGATGGACTTTTCGTGCTGGTGTGACAAAAACTATTTTACACATCAGCACATGTGCCGAACACTATTTCATGCATCTGTTCAACAGTAGACAACATTTTCCCACATTAAGCACAAGAAACGGTTGCATAAGAATCTTTATATAATGCATAAAAATTATGCGCATCACATTTTTCAGATTATTATACAACCTACACTGCGAGACATTTTACATGTTGTAAACCTGATCAATATTTTTATTCTTTTATATTACAATGTGAGTAAAATGCTATTTTACACATTTTTCACTTTTTTCTGGAGCATTTTACACACACTTGCAACATAAAATGTTGTTCGACGCATGTTTCGAAAATGGTTTTGTACCAATGTGAATGCGATATGTACTTGTATCGCAAACTACTATTATATGATCTGCATAATTACATTCGTGGTGTCGTGTTGTGACTAAAGAAATGCAAATTCAAAGAAATGAAAAATTAATCGGTACTATTATTGAATTTTAATTATTTATCCTTCATTATTCGATGATTTAAACGATGTTATGTTTATACATATTTTATAAGTTACATGAAAATATATAATGTAAAAATAAAGCTCACGAATTTATTTGACTTCGGCTCTTTTAATTGATTTTATGGTTTATTGATACTTTGAGTAAGAACCCTGCGCAACATTAGACAAATATATATGAAGAAGTTTAATGAATAAGGGATATTTCTACTGTCTCCGCATTTCTCCAAATTGAATTTAGCTTTGATAGGAGAAAAGATTGATTCTACAGTATCTCCCCTATAAAATTTCTGAAAATATACATTACAATATTTGAGAAACAAAACGTTGAACGGTATAAATCACAAATAATATACGACACAAATAATAAATAATTCATTTCAAAGTTCGCTGCTCAAGTTGCGATCGTTATAATAGCAACCGTTTTTTTGTTAGGACAAAAACTTCTAAATCCCCGAAGAATCGTTTCGGGATCAGGGATGTAATCGAGGAAGCTCAGCAGTTTTTTCGATAGATAAAGAACCGAATGTTTTGTTTGGATTTCACCGGAAAATTCAGCGAATTGACGATGAGTTTATGCTTACTCATTATGCACATTAATTAAAAATGATTATTTTAATGTCTGAATTTTATTTGAATTATTTTAAAAACAGACATATATTATTAATGCACATAATAACAACAACATATATGCTTCTACTCACTTTCTGCCCAGTATGCAGATTTTCATTTAAATACTGAAGGCGGCAAATCAATATTTGATTCACTGAAACACGTTATATATTTTAATGTGGGTAGCTATCGATTGCAAACCCGCATTCTAGTACTGTAATCTAATTAATACCAAATGAAGTATATTACAAACGTATATTTTTTGTAAATATACATTAAAATTATAGAGAAAAGTAGTCCGTATAACATAACCAATGCTGCCGTTTTATTGATAATTATACTTTAGCCATACGCTTTGTATTTTATTGTTCCTTTGAATTACAATATTGATTGACAGATAAGACTTGAATATTCTAATGTTAACAATAAAAATTCATAAGTGAAACGTACAGTTTATTCATATTTCTTAGTAATAATACACCTGACGTAGAGAAAAAGTAATTTCATTTTATCCTTATTACAGTTTTAACTGCTTATCATGTAAGTGGCCGTATTTAAATTAGCGTATAAAAGTTATAATTATTAAATTGTTTCAATGAATTTGAGATCATCTTTATAAAATAGATAAAGTATTTTCTAGAAAATTAAGTATTAATTTAACTTTCTCCAGCAAAACATAAAAAAAACCGAATTTTGTTCAACATTTATTTAACAAGTTTTCGCTTATTATAATACATGTATTTCACAATAATTTAAAAATGGATTCTATTGGTTATCCAACTATTTATGTGTCATGTTAATTTTATGTTAAGGAAGGTAATATAATAGTTCGGATGTGAAAGTATAACCACATGGAAAATTTACCTATTCTAATCTAATAATTAAAATATTCTTTTTCATATAATTTGTACCAGAATATTTAATTCCTTATCGCAGTAAAGACAACTCTGCAGACGTTAGGAGCTTTTCTTGTAAAAAAAATAAGGATTGCGTCAAAAGAAACGTTTCATTCTCTAGCCGGTGGGAAATAACCGTAGGGTCTTATGTTGCGAAAGTAACTGTTGAAGTGTATTTTCTGTGCAATCTAGCCATTTTGTGAAGTCGACATTTCTGTGCGATTTTGTAAATCGTCTCGACGCCTATTAGCGCGAGATTTCAGGCCTTCAGAACACATTATATTTTATAGAGACAAACATTACACATTTCGAAATTGTTGTTACTTTTTCTGATTTTTAAAAGCTCTTCAAAAATACTGTTAGAAGGTATATTAAAATGTTTTGGCGATCGCAAGAGTACGTCTCAGATCAATCGATACAGCTTTAACAAATCTATATTTGTGGAATTTTTACTTCAATTTCGAAAAATCCAATTCCGATATTTGGGCATGTCCAAAGAAGTGCGTTCCAGAATCTGCTGTAACACTACAGCGGCTTTTCCGGTAAACAACGAGAATCCGAGATATCCCCATAATTCATCCAGTTGACCAGAAATAACACCGGCTTGAATCAGAGGAGACCCTGAGAAGTTCACCACTAAAGGAAAAATCGAAATAACGGCTCCAAAGTCAGAATTGAAGAAATGGAAGAGACAAATTTATTCGTCTGAAATCGAAACTGAGTGTGACTGACTTCACGAATTGCTAGGTATTTTTCTGTGCTCTTTCTTGCTCTTTTTATAAAATAATGTTAAAATTGAAGTCTTCTCGTAATCAGAGTAAGTACATAGTTTGTTAATTCTTGAGAGAATAAAATGGTGTTTTGATTAATTTTCTTATGTCACATTTAAATTTTGTATAATAATAATAATCTACATGTTCTATTCTAATTTAGTTATTTGATTCATCATCAGATTATCATCATCGCATATGCTAAATTTCTCATTTTAAGTAATTTTGAGTTTTGGTGAAGTGAATAGCTTATCTACAAACGCAACATTACATGATACAATAAGGTACCTTGAGGATGATGTCTATCAACTACATAATCCACTAAGATTGTTTTTTTAATTACTTCAAACCAAACCGTGGGTCTTGAATGAAAATTTAGAATATCTATTGCAGAGATTGAAGGAAATATTTACTATCTATATCAAACTGGAGCCAAGTTCTGAACATAGTTTTCAATTTGATAGTTTTCATTTGAATTTTCTAAGATTGATTCGTGAAGGCTGTATTATTTATTGCAAAATTGGTAATAAAATTGACAATAAGATTAACATGATAATAATAATAACAACTTTATTCACGAATTCATATATGGTTGTGCCAAAGTTTACGCAAAAAAATGGTTAATAAATTCTGCACAACCCAAAAAGGACATTTATAGTTACTGCGCAGACTACAAACTAAAAATAGCGATTAAAATGTGAAACATAAAAGAGGCAATTTTTATGAACGGACACTTTTATATGCATTTGTTATTTTGTCCGCGGATATTTGGTCTTACAAAAAAATAATTGCAGTCCTCATACATAATATTTTTTCTTCCCAAAATTTAGGACAAAATATTCATGAAAAAGCTCAATTTACATCATGCAAAACTAATTATTTTCAATAAAATAATACTGTTATCTCATATTTTAGTGCATATAGACGCCATTTTTATTACATATTTTTTTTAATTGTATTTATTGTATATTTTATAATTGTAATATTATATTATTTGATATAGATATCAATAACGTAAAATTTATCATGTATTGATATTCAGAAACTTATTAAGTTGGAATAACTCTATTATGGGGAATTTATATTGTTTTTATGTAACATTCTTTATCTTATAGTTTTTGTATAATTATAATAAGCAATAGCATTGTCGCAAGCTCCTTTCCGTGCAGTAATACCGAATCTCACAATCGAAAGGAATATTTTTTAATATACCCGCAAGTGAGTTTTCCTGATTTCAGCGGGATATACTGGTAAAATGCCGAGTTTTGTACATTTTCCTGAAAGGCGAGGAAATTTGGGTGTAGATACGCTAATTAATTCATGAAAATGTAGAAAATTTCTTCATTTTTAGAGTAAATCCTACTGAAACCAGACAGTAAGGGAATTTCTCCCAGGAAAGTCAGTAATAATTGACCCTAAATGAAGTACGTATCTCTGCAATTAACATTGTACTTTCATCGCTCATTTACGGGCTTACCGTTGAGATTACGAAAATATTGCATTGATCCTTTTTTGAAGAGAATACATTTTTATTTTAAAAAATTGTTAGTCAAACGTATAATATCGTATATTTGTCAACATAAATGCAGAAAATTACCATATCTGTATCATATTCGTATTCAGTACGAGTAAGGTTTTTAAGTTTTATAAACAATAACAACACTCAGTAGTACCATTACATATAAGAATTCAATTTTAAATAAAATGCATATACAGATTTTCGTTATGTAAATCATAACAAAAAACATGTAAATCCGCTCGAAAGTGTGAATAGAACGGAATACACACGACTATTTCTTATTAAATATTAAAGAGGACCGGAATGAAATCTCGAAACGTCTGAAAAATAGTATATTACGATCATAGGCAAAAAAAAAGAAAGTGCTTCAGATCATATGAAATTCATTTCACATACTCGACGTAGCCAGAAAGCCGAAACTTCCTTTCGCGCAGCGGCCAGAAAGTTGCAGTTTCTGGCCGAAGGGCAGAAAAATATATTTTTTGACCCTCCGGCCGTAAAACTCGATTTCTCGGCCTATAGCGAAAATTTCGGCCGCGAATTATCGAGTCCTACGACTATCGCATAAAAAAATACATTATTGGTCACGGGCGATCTCCGACGAGTGAGATTGTTACCCTCACTTCGCTTGGGCGACGAACGAAGATCGATAATTGCGCCCTTGGCACATAACATACTATTTTATTGCCGTAGGTCGCAAAATGCGATTTTGTGCCCAGGTTGTAACTATAGCAGTGAATGCTCCTGGTGATGGAGCGCCTTGCACCCTAATGCGATAAAAAATGTTATTTCTACCAGAGCGCACTCTAGGACCGAAAAATACTATTGTGGATGTCCATCACTTCGACATGTGCTATAATTTTGTAAACGCATCTTCCTCATTGAGCCTCGCATATATTTGTTAAATTCATTTTCCTCCCGAAAATTTCTTTTGATTGACCGATTTACAACCGCAAACATTTTTCTAATATGAATTTTTAACATATATTGCATATATATATACATTATTAATGAAACTTACAAACAACTGCAATAATTTTATTATATTAACCGATATAGAGCAAAAATGGCAATACTTCCCTATCTAAATAATGTATTTAATTTAGTAATATGACGGTCCAGATATATTTCCTATAATAGGAAATTAATTGTCATTATTGTACACGAAATAAAATCACAGTGATTATATTGGAAAAATGATTTTTTTCTCTCGAGGGAAGTACATGTTTGTTCTGGAAGTTCAATATTTCATAGCTGAAGTACGACTCGTATATAACTGTGTTGTCATAACGTCAACAGCAGGTTGTTATTTTTCATTCCTGAAATTTTCGTCTTACGAGTGAATCCAGAATTATTGTGGCATCCCTTATGACAGATCCTTTGTGTACGACAGAGATATAGGTATACTCTCGGGGGACTGAGAAAGGAAACTTAATGCCGTTGATTAAAGGGCCACATGTGCCTTTAACGACAAGTCAGTTTTACGACTTTACCTAAGTTGAAGATACCGAGAAGTTGAGATCCATACGAGCATGTAATAATCGCAAACATAAAAATATATGTGATGACAGGTACTTTGTAGTAAATATTCTTTATTATTTTTTCAGATTTAAGTGATGAATAAACTTACATATTGGAATTCAGAAATGAAAATAGTTGATTATTATCAATCATTAATATCTTTTACTTGCCCGAACCGTAGTTACATTTATCGAAATAAACAATCAGCAGAATATATAAACTTTGTATACGTTGAGATGTCTCTGAGTTAATCAATAATATTCTTGAAAATATGAACTATTCTTAATACGTAAACAAATCAAATTTTAGTATTAAAAAATATTGTATTTCAACCCTACGTACTTATTACGAAATATTCATAAAAATTACTAATGTTACATATTTAAAATATAAAGATTTTTAGTTATGTTTTTACCACGTGCAACGACGATTTAAGTATCGTTAGCAATCAAGTAATCTAATAATGCAATCTTTGAGAACTCGGATGAACTGGATCTAATTTGACATTTTTAGAACGAAGCGCATTGAAAAGTAAATTCTTGGAGTATTCAAGAGGTTTCTTACAAATCACCAGAAGAAAGAGAGTAAGCAACAGCTAGAGTATCTATTTCTGGATCATCCCCGACGTTCATATATCCGCAAACGAAGGAAACGACTTCGTTAGTCCGTACAAGAGGCGATTCTATTTCTTGGCAGGAAGTACCACTAACTATGTGCCGGTACACGCGAACAATTTGCATTTCGTAATTTAGACACGAAAACTTGCTATCACTCGTAATATCCGGGAACACCTCACAGTCTGCCACTTCGATGCTACTCAAACACTTCGTTACAGTGTCATTTGCCAATCAGCTGATTTAAGATACCAACTTCTCGAGAAGCTTCCACTATTTTCAGAGACTTTTTTTATTATATTCGAATTAAATGAAACTTTCATCTTTGTATTATATTTATATATTTTTGAATTTTATGGAAAATTGAAATTATTGACAAAATATTTACTGAAAAGAATAGAACCATTTTTTGCTATGTATATTATATAGATTTCGAAATTAAAAATGTTTGGGTTTGCGACGAATAAAGAATTTTATTTTACCATTTGTAGAATTTATATTTTGCATTCTAGTACTTTTCTTTCTTTGCAAAGATTCTCGCATGTAAGTCATTTTTTTACCATCACGCGATTGAACAATTTATTAGATTAGTCGTTACCTCGTGCGATGCCTTTTTCGATAAATGAAACGCATGTAATGTTTTTATGACGTACAGCTTTAACAAATCTCCAATAAAAATAACTAAGGAGTAAAGCCGTGTCTAGTTATGGGAAATTTTGCAGAAATTTAAATTCTAGTGTCGTCATCATATTTATCGAACTGAAGACATTTTTCATGAGGATCAAAAAGAAATATTTAGATATATTTTTAACTAACGTTCCTAAATTTATTTTGAAAATTTATATTACTATTATTAGTATTATTATTATTATTTATTTATTGCCTTCACAGACGTGATTCTACAAATTATTATTCTTTTTACATACATTTTACATCATATTTCTTTTACAACATTTTCATTCACTCTTTTACATACCCATTCCTTACTCACACATATTTAGATCTACAGATTTCTGTTTTCTTATACTCACACTTCATACATACATCTACAAATTTCTTACTACGGACTCACACACACACACATACTTACATCTACAAAATTCTTTCTTTTACCTACTCACCCCCTCATACTGACATCTGTAGAATTTTATCTTCTCTGTCTTACGCACCTCATTCATACTCTCTCTTTCTCTCTCCTCTCTCTTCTCTCTCACTTGTTTAATAATCTCCATCCATTTAAGCCCTCTACCATCATCATTAAGCACTTCTATATTTTGTCCTATCTTTTCCTTTACATATTCACAATTTGTTTTCAATCCTTCCACACGTCCTGCATTTTCTGTCTTCATCTTTCATCCAATATTTATATCCCCTCTCTTCATGTCCACATATCCATCTTGCTATTTTAACCATCTTTCTACCTTCTTATTCCTTCCGCATCTTCTGATATACTCGGGTATACCAAGAACTCTTTTGTAGTTGTTATAGACCTTGATCTCCTTATCATCTCCCCTTCATCCACCTCAATGTCTCTCTCTCTCTCACTCTCTCTCTCATTTATTTTCCACCAATTCATTGAAAAGTTATATAAAAAGGGTAAATAAACATAAAAAAGGAAAACATCGCCAACTACTTTTGAAAAAGTCGTTGCATTCTCGAGATTTATGGAATGAATATTTTTAGTATATAAACTTTTAGTAGATAAAAAAAGAACACTAAAAAAAATACTACTAGTTCTAGGTCCATAACGAGAGTTTGATCGGTGACACTATTTTTATTAGTTTTTCGTATTCGAACAAAAATAGAA
Source organism: Trichopria drosophilae (assembly GCA_030407085.1). Taxonomy (NCBI): domain Eukaryota; kingdom Metazoa; phylum Arthropoda; class Insecta; order Hymenoptera; family Diapriidae; genus Trichopria; species Trichopria drosophilae. The sequence goes on from CM059583.1 coordinate 206,380,826, forward strand.
ACATAACTAAATAATTATTTGTTGGACTGACTTTTCTTAAAGAGCTTATTTTTGTTTAAAAAGATCCTTTACAACTTCACCGAATGAATTTTTACATATCTTTACAAATCAGTAAAATTATTCATAATACGCATAAACTAATAATAGTTTTAAATAAATCGAGATATTTTGCGTTAACTTTAGAAATGTATAAAACTCTTTCGGTGAAGCTGTAGAGAATTTTTTCTTTGAAAGAATCATTAAAATCCATTAATTTATACAAATTTTTTAAACTTTTTGAAAATCCTAAAACTTAAAAAAAAACTAATGATTCAAATTTTCGTTCTGTTGCCTTATTGAAAAGTGTTAAAAAACTATAAAAAATAGAGTGATTTCAATGACTGAGTGATTATTTTTTCGAGATAAATATTGTCCACAACTTTACCGAACTATTTTACATATTTTCAGTAATGGTGCAGTACTGGACCTCCGGCGGACAATAACATATTAGTACCATGGCGGTAGTTTTTTTATATAATTTTCTACCTGGGTATGGACATAAGTGCAGGTTACGGAATTAAAAGACTAAAAGTAAACCTCCCTAAATGTGACTAGTCGATCAAAATGAAGGTGCCATATTTTTAGAACTCCGAAAAAAAAAATCTATAGGTATTTTTATTATCGGCAAAGAAGAAGGTTTAAGAGTTGAAACTGATCCTTGAATTGCTCGAAAACCCCTGAAATGTATAATAATATGCACGCCTATATGAAGGAAAACGCATTTCCACGAAAGTTGTTTGAGGATTTTTTTAATTCCCTTTTAAGTAGATCTGAGGTCATATTTGCAAAATTCAAGATGGCGCACCTAAAATGGTAGCTCAAATCTTGTAAATCCTTTCCGATTTTCATACAAAATCATAACCCCAATAACCTTCGTTGCATATTTTCCTTCAGTACCAAAATGAGTGGCCCAAACAGGTACTAGATACTAAGTATTATCAAAGGTCAAAAAGTTTTCTAGAATTTAATTCGCCATTTTGAATTTTGTAAATATGAGCTGAGATTAAAAATTAGCGAACCAAAAAATCCTCAGACGCTATTATAAATTTATGGGTTTTTGAGCAATGTAGGGATCAGTTTCAACCCTTAAACCTTCCTTGCCGATAAATAAAAATTCGTATGAATTATATTCATAAAAATATGTCAACTTGTAGTCCAATCAGCGTGACACATTTGGGCAGTGTTACTTTTAAGTTGCTATTTTCTGTTTTTACTAAGATACTAAAACATATTAATATAACGACAAAATATTTATTGACTGCTTAGAATAATATAGATTTGGCATCTGGAAAGTTTGATTTTCGCTTTTGCACAGTCTATGTATTGTGGTATTTATTATTTTTAATTTAGTGCAGTATATTAAAAATATTGTATTATTTTACCTAATTCACATACAGGTCCACTAATACAGTAATAATTTAATTCTACGAAGTTTTGACACTCGAAACATATTTACCTACGTTCTGGCTTATTTATGGCATAACTTACATAACTTATATACACTTCAAATCGAATTCACTAATGATATGTTTGCGAAAAGTTTCAAACAACCGTGCAATTTATGATCGGTGGTTTACGTTTGTGTTTATATTTTATAACCTACACATGTTTTATAAAATGGAGAATAAAAAAACCATTGAAACAAGTTACAAAGCATGCAATAGTATCGGTAAAAAATATATTGAGAATATTTATTAACATGAATTATTTTTCAATAATATCTTTATGGCATGAACAACGATTTTATTTTTTAATTTAATGCGTGCTTATCGAATTAAATATTTTGTATACACTTTTATCTTGCGATTTTCTTAACAAAATAAAAACTGACATACAAACAATTATTGAAATAAGAATATGAATAGAAAAATGCAAAGAAAGTTACATAAAATACATACGTAATGACATTATCACTTTAAATTAAGGAAGAAATTCAAATTTTTACCCTAAATTTTTAAACAATGATTACATACAGGGATATTTGATGACAGCTTATTTTTAAATGATGTTTGTTTTTTTATTGTACCCACTTATCGTTGTTTATACATATAAATAAGATATTTTAAACCTAATATGGAAATTAAATTTACAAAACATGTTATGGCATAGTTGCATTTTCGAGATTTTTCAGTTGTCGCTTCATTTAATTAATTTATACTCAAAATACAGAACGGTAAAAAAATAAACCTTACGTAAATTTTGTTTATTTTTGAACGGGCTTTCTCCTTATGTAGAACGTTTGTTTTCAAAAATGAATTATACGTACGGTACCGGTCATAAGTATGAGATCACCCTTGCAGAATTTTGGCTCATGTAAATTATCAACTTAAATGTTGATATCTCATCGATAAGTTAAGAAAAAAATAAAGAAAGGAAATTAAAGAGGAGACATTCAGCTTCTCAGTTGCGGTGGTTTCATTTCCGTACGTACATTTGCCATTGCATGATTTACTAAAGTATCGTGAAGTGTAAAAATTGGGTTTTTTTAAATTTTAAAAATTAAAAAAAATTTTTTTTTTTTTTGAAACCGTTCCCATTTTTTAAAAAATGATTGCAGGAAAAAAGTACAACGTGTGATCGTATATATAATCCCTTCAACTTCAATTTGCTTCTTCGGGATTTTGTCTAACAATTCTTTACAAATACTCCTTCATTTTTTAACAAAATAATGTGGGTTTTTTCAATCTGCTCTATCTCCGAAAATTGGCGTGATATACAATTTTGTTAAGGAAGAAAAAGTTTCATGTTTTAGTTACCTATTGGCTAAAATTTTTTCAATTATTTCGAAGTAAATTTTTTTTACCACATTCCCTAACAGCACAATCTGTCCTGGGATATCCTGGGGAGCTCCTGAGTACGTCCAAATGTCCGCTTTTGGTTCTCGTGATCTCCGCAGGGGCTCCTGAGGACGTCCTTCGACGAACTTGTGCTGTTTGGGTTTTGTCGACTCTACTATTTTTGGTATGCTCAAGTTTAAGATTACGTTTGTCTTTACTATTAAGTTCATTTTTCGGTAATATACTTGTAGAAATTTTGACGGTGCAATTCTATGCCATGTATATTAACATATATTAATAAAATCGTTCATATTTTCGATGTATGTTAAAATAAAGTTGATTGTTCATTTATAAATACAATGACAAAAAAAATTTACTTCGAAAATTTGAAAAAATTTCAGCGAATAGATAATTAAAACATGAAACTTTTTCTTCCTTAAAAAATTTGTATATCTTTTTGTACAATTTGTATATTCTTAAATTAGTATAAAAAACCCACATTATTTTGTTAAAAATTAAAGGAGATTTGTAAAAAATTGTTAGACAAAATCCCCGATTTTCATGTCTTAGTCGACGGAAAACAGATTCCGACAGCTTACAAAAATGGGATCTGAAGTTTTACATAGTGAAATGCCGATTTAAAATGGATGGTAAAAGAAGAAGGCCCCTGGGTAACGTGTTAACCCATAGAGCATAAGGGCCAACTATGTGTCTCATGTGTTTAAAAGATAATTTTATGCCCTTTTCTGCTAATTTACCAGAATAAAGGTTTTTTTGTTGTGAATTTAAATTACCTTTAATCAATATCATGAAGATTAATAACTAGGTAATTAGTTATTTATTGTTAATAAATTATTATCCACTGTCCGGTTTAATCCATTTTTAATTTCGAATCCTTCATTTTACCTGGACATAACTCTCACTACTTCAATTGTGTTTTTTTTAATTCTAACTTACCGAAATACGTAACTACTATTTTAAACAATGTGAACTTAGATTAACAGTACCTTGTTTAAGAATACGTATGCAACTCAGACATGAACAATTGGAAAGGATTAAATCATTTTAATTTTTATAGAAAGAAATTGAAGTATATACGAATTTATTACTTAATCAGAATTAATTAGCTGCGAATATTAAATTTCGAAATTAAAAAGATGGAAATTATTTTATGAAAAATAAAAATGGTTGAACATGAACACAATGTTGATAAAGAACAATTTCTTTCTGGTATTTATACCAGTTTGTTGAGAAGAAAATTATATGCATTAAGTACACAATTTATAGTGAAGATGATCCGCAATTATGAAACTGTAGAACTATGACAAAGGATTTGCGGGTGCATGAGAAGACTTTCAATTTATTCGATTTGCGGTGTGAAGCATTAAAGTGTCACATTCATGAGCTTGCGTACACTATTGCTTTGGTTAGCCCCGGCTTTTGGAGAGAGCAAATATGTCGGAATGTCAGAGGTTACCAGGCGACTGACCAGAACGGTTCGACGAAGTACCACTCTCGACTTCCCTGGAGGTGGAGTGCTTCGGTTCACAAAATGTAGGAGTAATATGGTCATATTTCCATCATCTATAGAATCTATTATATAGCTTTTGAACTCCAAGGATAGAAACTCTACTAATTTTATAACGTTTAGATAATAAAGAATTTTTTATCTAATATATTAGTCGCTACAAAATAAACCTTTCCTAATCATGCGAGTGAAACTGTTCAGATATCAATTGATTGATTGGAATATTTTTGTAAATATCCTACAGTAAATTGGTTAAACTAGAATGGCATCAAGTTTTGTGCTTTACACTTTTGGCATATTGTCAAAATTGTAGTCATTTGCTTAAATTCAAACCTGGGCTGTACTTACCATCTGGTAACCCTTAGTGGGTTACTTGATGTTCCAGATATGTATATATCTCAGCTCAACAAAAAAATTAGTTAAGTTAATCGCATTTTGCCTTCGTATCTCTCTACAAATATTAAGTATTGCAATATATTTCCTGGTATTTATTATTGTTCCATTGTAAACCATTTTATAATGTTAATAAATTTTACTGACTGACGACTGCACCCAACAATATTTTTGGGGAAGAAAGGGGTGTTGTGGGGTGTTTTGTTCATAAGTATTTTGTAAGTAAATTTTTTTGTTGAATTCTGGGTGCAGGTCGAAAAACTGATAAATCAAATAGCCGACAAGTTAAAATAACGACAAACGCAAAGTCGACAGCTGAAGAAAACCGACAATCGTAAAGCTGACGGTTAAAAAACCGACACTTTAAAAAATGCCTGTTCGGGCTTGTCGATGTGTCTCTTATTTTAAATCGGCTTATTAACTGACAACTTTTCGACTGTCCGCTTTTTTATTTTTAAAAAATATATAAATATTTAAAAAAGGCAAACTGAAAACCAAGCGGTTAGCGGGAGTGTTGCCCCCCCCCCCCTCGCATCAACTGAATGTACATACAATGATTATTAAGGAAATAATTAACAATCTTGATCGCTCCCATATTTTAATTTAATTAAATTTTTGTTAAGGACACTATAACTATATATGTGGACCATGTAATTTAAATCTTTATTTTGAAATATTAATCATTTTTTAATGCATTTTGTTTTTAAATATTTTGTCATTATTTATTTTTGCATTAATTATTTTAAATAATCTTTATAATACTGTCATTTTCAGTTACACTTATAAAGTAACAATTATATTCGTGTTAGGTTAGGTTTTGCTTTTGTCCAGATTATCACTTGTTGTTTTAGTATATTATAATAATATACATCGAAAATGTATAAATTTATTCCATTCGAAATTACCACGATATTTGTTCGTTAATATCATTCACTAAACGAAGTAGTACAGTGGAAAGCTCGTTATTCATGTACGGCTAAATAAATGTATAATCTATTGAATTTTTTTTTATTTTGATTTTTGTGTACAGTATCGGACACCTTTATTAATGCATATCCAGACTGATTGTTAGTGCGGTGGAATGATCCATGAAAATAGGTCATCGTTAATATTCGTAAATACTGCACGCGACGCGTGGGTGCGTGGCGTATTGGATTTATTTTTGAACATAATGAATTAATAAATCCTACATTTACATATAGGTAGCGAGAAATATTTATATATGTATATTGCTATAAAAACCCTTTTTATTTCATATGCGATTAAATAAACCAAGTATGATATACAAATAATATATCTATAGACTTAATTACGTTTAAGGACGATTAAAAAAAATCGAAATTGATGTCCTTAATAATTTTTACAAACCAGGATCCTTAATAACGAAAAGTCTTTTTTATTAATTAAACTACTAGATGTACAAATTTATGAAAAAAATTATTTTTTATATCATTAACAAAAAAGATATATGCAAATCATTTCCTCTCATTGTCCCAACTGCTAAATTCAAAGAGCATCATTAACTTTAATCGTAAAAGTCCTTTCTTATTGTTTGTTATCTTTTTTTTACTCATATAGGATAGTACTGACTATACCTACATAAGTTTTTAGCTGAAACAATGTGATTGGAAATATTTTTAAGTATAATTCAAAATTTGTCCGTTAAATATCGATAATTCCCTTACCGTTTTAAAACAGTGTCATTTGTAGCTCCACTACATTTTTTTTAGTTGGCAACATTAGCGGGCGGTTGAAGAACAGATGTTCTGTTAAAACGAATTTGAAAACAACTTTTTTGAATATTACATTTTTTAAAGTAATTTTCTAATGTAATGTAATCCAAAGGTAAACACTTTTTTATTTAATATTCATAGCATATTTGTATATGTTTCCTGTAGTAATAAAGTATTATACACAGTTCGTAAGAAAGTAAGGCAAGAGTAAGGTAAGGTAAGGTTATGTTGATAAGCTTCTGGCAATTTTGTTTCATTTTATTATTCCCTCATCAGAGTTTCCTCATACAATTTTTGGACTAGGGAATGATTCCTGGGCGGGAATAAAGTATTTTCTAATAAGTATAAGATATTTTTTTTTATGTTTGTTTCAGTGGTTTCAGTACGCTGAGAGTCTTTATGTCGAGAATTTGGAATTTTTTATCTTTAGAAGTAATTCAACTCTTCAAAAAGTTGGGGAAAACTAAAATATTTTTAATAAGGAAGACATAAACTAAGAATTAAAAAAAAAATTATCAACTCAATAAAGTTAAATGCTAGGAAAATATATGAGAGAATATAATGTACCATATGTATATATGTTACGTATTGCATTTTTCGCAGAAAATATATGTTCATTTATTTATCATATACGTCGCATATATTTATTTTCCGCTTGGGAATTTTTAATCATATTTGAATGCTTTTATTCCTCCATTGAAAGATGACTTGAAGGTTTATTATAACATGTTTGCAATAATATTGACTGGATCAAAAGTTTGTATAGCAATACATCATTAAATTCAACAATTTGTACTATGTATATAAGTTCCGCATTATGATTGTTAAGAAGAAAGAAAAACAACATTTCTTAATGTTAAAAAATGCATTGCAATGACGCAAAGCAACTAAGAAAGTGTGATTAAATTTATAATACATAATAAAGAAAAAATATATCCATGTATATGTATGATTTCTGATAAACTGTACTACACAAGTAAAGCGAAAGCGGGTAGAAGTTCTATAGTGATTTCTCCATTTGACACGCGATGGATCCATAATTAATCAGAGGGAGAAAAAGTTTCTGAGCCATTCGTTTTTGCGAAAAGAACAGCTAAACAGCACTTCAATCGTACACCGAACTTTTTATTTCATACTAATTACCGGATATATTATATAGACATGGAGTTCCAAATATGACCAAACATACTTTGTTTTTCACCCTCACAATGTAGGAAATGTACAGACATTAATTATTTTATCTTGATCTTGTCATGTTTTAAATATCTTGTTTTACCTGTACCCGTCATATTTTGTTCAGTATTACTTTTGTAGTTATTTGTGTTCAATCTGTTGTATAATAAAAACAATCTAAATATATTTCTAAAACTTTTTTTTTTTAAAGAAATATGTTTGCTGAATCATTCAAATATATTGTGTATAGTTGATACAATATATATTGAACTCTGAACACCATTTTGAATGCTTAATATAAATATATCACAAACAGTTTGCATATGAAGGTTATATTATGAATTCTATTAAAATCGTGGTTTTGGTCCATTTTTTAATTTTGTTTCAACCATAATACGATACGTGTATCGAAGTACAGGTATGACGATTAAAATAGTTGTACATTCAATTGACAATCAAATTATGCAGTTTAAAAATTCATTTTAAATATTTCAACGTATTTTGGGCACCATAATTGCTAAATAGAGTTTCCTTAAAATGTTTACGTGACATTTCACTTCTTCATCCTTTCTTTTTTGAAAATGATTATTCACCACATTTTTATTTTAGGTAACAAAATTAGAATGAAATAAAAAGGTAACATTATAGCAGATTGTAAATCAATTTAATATCATCTCTGTCTGTATTATGGCAATCGCATAAGTAGTTGTGACTGTGTGTGTTTTGCGCTCGCCAGCAGATGTGCATCGTAACGTATGCGAGCATACGGGAAGTTAAACACATTCATACAGATGCATTGATATATGGCTATGAGAATGAGGATCAGATTACACATAGATAGATGATGGATTATCATCAGGCGTATGTGTTTGTATAGATTTCAATAGTTCAAGCATTTTTTAGGGACATAGAATATTTCTCCGTGAAGTTGAGTTCGTGTGTACTCATGCGTAGAAATTTGTAATGATTGAATTTACTTTTCTTATTTATTGCAATAATCTATTGGAACATTTCCAGTAAATTCCGTTTCGTAAAATAGTCGAATTTTACTCCTCATGGGATGTATTTGTCTGTTTTGAAGAAATTCAGCTAGATAAAATAATTGAGAAACAAAGTCTTACTTAGTTTAACCAGTAACATCACTAAAATGTTGACACATTATTTATTATTAGTTGTTGAAATTGTTTTGCCTTCTAAATATATTATATGATTTATCGTAGACATAAAATATTTATAATAGTACAGCACAATTTAGATTCTGAAATTTCTTTCAAACACATTATGAGCGACAATTAATTAAGAATGCGGGACAAAAATAATAAGCCCCACAAATCATTTGCTAGCTGACTGGACGAAAAAACATAGAAAAAAGGAAGTAGTTACGGCACTACTTAAGTAATAAGATACGCAACAAGTAATTTTTTGTAGTTGGTTATACTTTTTAAGTAGTAAGGCCAGCGAGTTAAGCAGTAGTGCCAATGAAAAGAAATTATGTGTGCCACATCTTACTACTTAAGTAATTACCCTTAAGTATTCCTGATTATTGCGTTTTTCATGAATGCGTGTAAAATTTCCTCGAAATCGTAATTCATTTACAGAAGATGCAATTACTCAGCTCTAAATGATCGTATTCGACTCATTTTGCTCATGAGATCCAACAGAAAATAAAATATGAAAGTTTAAAAGTTTTTAAATTAAACGTTAAGGTGTGCATCAATAATTAGGAAAATGTTGAATTTTTCTTATTCATGAGCAAATTAATACTGTAATTAAATATAGTCGGAAATTTATTTAATAATTTGTATTTTTTGAGTAGAAACTCGTTGACAAATGTTTTTCATATACAAAAAAAGTTCGAGTTTTTCAATTTCATTTTAGAAAATTAAAATTTCAATTTTATTCAAGAAAAATGTGAATAATCGAATCTATGCATCGACAAAGGTTGACAAACGTTTCTATTGATCTGTGATGCAAAATGCCACCAATGACACTGCAGTAGCGCTCGCAATTAACATTCTGCCAATTTAGGACAATGACAACTTGTCGCAATTTCTCTTATTTATTTAGATTACCGTAATTAGTTATTTGTATACTGAATAATTCGTCAACATTAAGTAATATTAAATCATCAATTATGTTGTTTGCTACTTTAAAAATGAACGCAGCACCTCAAAACGCAAAAAAAATTGCAACCTATTCTCACATCGACAAAAAAGGCTATTTTTTTAATAGTGCGGATCAGATATCTTAAAAACTTAATCAAACCGAGTCAAATTCGACAATGTATACACTTTCACCTGCCAAAAATGTATAAGATCCGCGCAAGTTATCTTCCTAAATTTTTTTTTGTGATTACGTGTAACGAATTCGTTTAGAAAGTTCATACTCTACTGCAAAGTAGACTTTACTATAGATTTTCAAAACATCATTAGTTTTAGCATTAAAATGATGAATAGAAAGAAAATTAAGGAATCTACTCAGTTCTGGAACCGCTAATTCTTTTTCTTTTTTTGTAACGTAGTACGATCTATAAACGTTAATCGTTCTCGTTTCTTTTTTTCTCATATGACGATTATTTCCAAAGAGACATAAATTTATGGGCTTTGACTAAGTTATTCCAGAAGTTTGTTTTTCATGCATCAAATTAGCTGAATATATTGATTATGCTATAGCAGCATTGTATTTTACTAAATAAACAACATGACACGTGATGTGAAAACGATACGAGTGAGCGGATTGTCCATGATTCCGGTCACTAGATGAAGAATGACATTCTAGTAGGTGTATTTGGGCTTATTCGATGTATCTCAATGTATATAATTCAAATATATTAAATGAGATGGAATCTATATGAATTAATTATTTTCAAATCGCTCAAGTTAATATGATAGGAATAAATTATATAAGGCAATAGAGGTTATAAATTCGCGGATAGACTTGCAGGGGACAGACTGGGATCATTGATAGCAAATATGTGTTTTCGATGTATTTTGCCTCCTGCATTCAACAATGCTCATAGAAATTGTCGCAGAATCATATCTTGACCACCATCTAGAAGAAACTGCCATCTTCGTTAGTTTTTTTGCAATTACTTTCAAAAAGTGAACGATTCTTTCGATAAAAAAAATGGAGTCCCTGAATCTCTCTGCTGGAATATATCTTTGCCAGTTTTACCGACCTGAATGCCTTAAAAGTTCTCAATACTCACCTCGAGCAGGTTGATGACTATGGAGAAACGTTTTTGTCTTGTTGTTTCATTTTAATTTTTTGTTGTGGTTTCGCTTGAAGGATCAACTTAAACATGATGTGAAACTTTTCTGAAACCGTCAATAACATCCTATCATATTTCTCTTTATGGGCTGTTTATTTTTTGTTCTAATATTATATTTAATTTTCCATAATAAAATGATCTTTTTTACTGTGCTGATAGTTTTCACTGCATAGACATACATACATAAAGTTTATATTCAGTTATTTAGAGGAATTATAACATAGTTATGGTTTCTAGTGAATTTTTTTTAAACAAATGTTTGTGACAACACAAAAATGTTACAGCAATGGAATGAACTATTCTTTGATAATGCAGGGTGTCTGAATTTGAACGCGATAATAATATTAATCAGCTCTCGGTTCCCTGCAAGTTTGCAAAAAAGTTCATTTTGTCCAATATTTTCGGAAGTATATTTCTCAACAGAAATTCGATAAAGGCTTCAACAACAGCTTAAAATAAAGCCTATAACTTCTATGCCATGAAGGAACAGCGTATATATGACCTAGTAACAAAAAAAGGCCTAAAATCGTCATTGTTTTACGCGTGAAATGTGGTCTTACCAAAACGATCTGTTACTACTGTTCACTTGCGTGCTTTAGCGAGGGTCTAGTGTCTGAAGTCTCATTTTAAAAGTACAAAGATTTTTAATTGATATAAATGATTTGTAATATATTTTTGAGGTCGCAGATTACGATTACAATATTTGATTTAAGATTTATATGACGAGAGCTATTATCGCCTTCATGTGCGTATAAGGTGCATTTATCTGCACAAAAACAGGAAAATTTAACATTTTCTACAATGAACATTGAAATTGAATCCAGTATTAAAAAATGTAGTTAAAATAATATCACTAAGTTGCAGACCATAGCTATTTTATGGGTAATCGTATGGTGTGATTTAAAGTTAAGAATCGTACAGGAGAAGATTTTCTTTTTGCACCCTAGTTTCTTCACTTCCAAAAACGTTGGAGAAAACGATTTTTTTTGCAACTTTAATGGAGCTATATGTTATAGTAGAGGTATTATGGTACAGTGAATCAAGAGCTAATCAAGATGTCACTATCGGATTTGGATTTAGCGAAACCAAATTATCAAAGATTAGCTCATTTCATATCTGTAATATTAATTCAGCCTAAAATTAGTTGGTCCATTCACTTAATTGTCAGGAATTTCGAAAATTCCAATGAACGTCGTAATGGTGATAATTTATAAATTTGTGCTTTTGTTTATTGTTATTACACTATGCCGTCACGTAATAAACTTACACACTTAAAATTCTTAAAATTCTATTTTTAATAGAAGCCCTTGAAGAGGACTCGTCATGGAGTCGAAATGTCGGACGTGTAATATTTTTTAGCAATAAATTTTGTTATTAAAATATAAATAACATCTGAACCGTAATGGCCATTACTATAGATCCAAATATGTTTTATTAGAATATACGGTTTATCAACTCAAATTCAAGATCTATTTTATTTCTCATTGATGGCAAAGTACAGTCATGTATCATATATGCAGGAAATACAGAGTGTTGATAAGCATAAGGACTTGTAACTAGTAACATTCATGGTTCGTTTTCAACCTCAATCATTAGGACAAAACCAACCCTCAAGCATTTTTAAAACTAAATTCATGTCTTTACTTCTTGATACAAATATTTTATCGCTGTGAAAATAAATTTAAAAAAGTAATGAATATTATATTTTTTTAATTTTTCCCCAAATGGTTATGCCATAATTTCAATTAGCATATTTGAATTCAAGAGGTAAAAGCGCAATGGAAACAAATATTCATCTGGTTCCGACATGTATGTTCCCTGAAGGTCTATCCATGAATTTACAACCGGCATGTTTATCACCATTTTTTACTAACTTCTGCAATAGGAAAACTAGTGTTGGCGTGGTGCCTCGCTCGCTTCGCTCGCTCAGAAACTTCGACCCAGTGGAGAGTCGGCTATTCCTTAAGACTCGTTTGTTTACTAACAGCTTTCAATTATATTATAAAATTATATTGATATTTGGGGGTCCAATCATATTTAGGCCCAAGTGGCTTCGATAGATGTGTTACAACAATATAGTGATTCTTATATGTATGAAAATTGAAAATGAGCATTTTCAAAACTTCGACCCCGACAACAGGCCAGCCGAAGTATTAATAAATAAAAGTTGCAAAACACTTACTTCATGCACTTGTATTCTAATAGACTATTCGATGCATATTACATGTTTACTGTGTTTTACTAATTCCTGCCTGTATTATTATGATATTATATATACAATATATATACATATAATTCGTCCAAGATATCTAGAAAGTGTCGAAAAGGCTCCTAGTTCCCCTCTGTTAGATCTTTGTGCATCGAATTTTATCCTATAACTATATGGACTATAACGTCCTTGGTCGGTTTTTAGTATGCGTCTTTCGACAATGAACTAATGATATTTTAAAACTTTTGAGTCTATTGTTGTTATTAAGTACATTATTACAGAATGATCCAGTCGCCAATTACCAAAGTGCCAATACCGAAATGACAGTCGCCACGTGCCAGAATTTCCTGAACAAAACAAAACAATTCATCCATCATTCCGCGCAAGGGTCCAAGAAAAAGTCGTATGTTTTGTCTGACCTTTCGAGACCTTTTCTACTGAACAGGGAGTGGCTCTTTAGCCCTGACTGAAAGACTGCTATCGTAAGAGGTTAAAAGAAATTCATTAATACAGATCGACTGACGTTTATTCAAATGCAATAAATAAGGATGAAACGTTCTTAAATCGACCGTAATATCGTATAATGTTTTCGATATATTTCAATTTCACTTAGGCTTAGAATCGTGGCGAGGGTGAAAAAGCCATAAACATCGGTCCCGCCGTCGATTCGGCGAATCATAGAACGGCTTCGAGACAGCGCGCTGTCGATTTTCGTTAATTATGTACGACAAAGATACCTCCCACGGGATATTGCAATACACTTATATACGTGTAGGGTATAGGACGACGTCGCCGTCGCCGTCGTAGGGGGGCGCTTGCGCCGTCGGGGAACGTTCGCGCAAGAATCGCCCTACAACGAGTACGCGACGGTCATCGGGAGCCAGTCCGACGCCCAGCGCCGCGACGCTATGACGTCACCGAGTCATGCTGTTCGCACGGTTAGAAACAGTGAACCTTATAGCGCCGGTGATTTATGAATGAAAACGGGACGAACGGTAAAGGAATACCCCTACGACCCCCTACACGACCTACAAGGAACCCCAGATTCGAAGGCCCTGTCTCCTACTTTTTGTTTTTTATTTTGAGATCGTCGACGGGTGCAACGAGGATCGCGCCGTGTGTCAAATTTTCGATCTTATCGTGCTTTCAGTGAATGGGGGTTTTGCAGACCACTTTCTTCTCGAGTCTTAAACCGCTTTTGACTTTTCGGTAACGTCGGATCGGCAATTTCGGCTTGTGCGTAACATAGAATGTGTTTGCGATCGTGATCCAGATAATCGTTTCACACGTGTTTAGTAACAATTGTTACCGGATTTATTTTAGTGGTTCTTAGTTATTTCTTGGAAAGTTTGTTTCAATTTTAAAGGAATTGACACGGTGACATCAAATATTTTAAGAATTTCATTCTTATTAATCGTTATCAATCGAAATATATCCAAAGTTACATTACGGATACTAGACGATTTTTTGTTTTATTTTCAACAGAAGATGTTGGTTTAGAACATTTTTCAATAGTCGTTTCTACATTTCAGTTATTTAAAATAACAAATGTAGGAGTGAAAATTCGACTACCAATTGAATTAATTATCATTTTAACTAATAATGAGTATAAACGACTATTTAATACATTTTAATAATAAAGTCTTTAAAAAAATGACTAAATTTAAATTAATAAAACTTCATTAATGAATTAGTAGTTTGTTACTCTTTATTAGTAAAAATCATTACTAATTCAAGTGGTCACTGACTTTTTACATTTTGTTTCGGAGTTTTTGTCTAATGTAGATTTAGAGAGTGTCTTTTTTAAATAAACTATGTAACTTATCGAATAAAAGCCAGTTATTAAAATTGTGTTTGAATTGAATAATGTTAAAAAAGATTAATGAAATTGTGTAGTCGACCGAAGTACCACGACTGTCAGTTTTGTCATTCCTTTTTGCTACTTTTTCAAAAATATAGTACACGTACTAAAGATATCGCTGGGGTTAGTTTATACAATGAAATTTTACTAAAATTTTATCGTCATTACATTTGAATTATGATTTTCACAATTCAAAATATGTCAACAGATTATTTATAGATATTATAACGAGAATTTTAGTTTCTATGTGCACTATTTTATACTTGAAATGTTACTAATATTTATTTTTTTAAATATTTATAATCCATATGATTAGATTAAAAAAATTACTTGATCAATGTCGAAATATTATTACTTATTTCTAAATCATTATTCTATAAAGAAATGAAATAGTAGAACAGTGAAAAATATTACACTTTTTACATTTCATTATGGATGACATGTTCTCTGATATGCAGGAATTTTTTTTATCTGTTATGTAACACAAGCTTTATGGAAAAAGTGTCACAAGTTTTATTTATTTTTTATATGTTTGGGGTGTAAATATATGTTGGAAGTTGATTAATTTAATTTTGAAACTCATAAAATGAAATACAATATTATTCACGATTTTTATATTTCGTTATATTTCAAATAAAAATCTTTGCACTCGGTAAATATGAGCAGAGTTCATGCAGTTAATTTCGTGAGAATTAATTATTGAAATCATTGGCTTTTAAAATAAATCTGAATCCGAACACTATTGACAGTAGTTTATAAAAAAAATACTAAATATTGATTATTTGCATTATAACAAATCCAAATATAATTTAATTTTATCTCATGATTATACTCAAAAGTTACATTTCCCTTCAATAAAAGTTATTTGTAATTTTAAAAGTGGCTAATCTAAAATCAGTTCAAACGACATATGTTAATACATTGAGAGCGATTTTTAATGTAAACTTAATTATTTTGTTAAATATTAATATAATTTATACAACGTTTTATGCTATAGAAGGGAAATTTACAAATATTTTCTTTCATAGTTATGTGTTCAGAACATTTGACAAATAACTAAACTGCTTTTAGGGAATAAATACTGTCCGGAGTTTAATAAATCCAGAATTAAAAAAAAATTACTTATAAAATCAAATATAAACATTAATTAAAAGCTGGATGGCATTTATGCAAATAAATAATAAAAAACTAGAGTTAAAAGTGGTCTAAAAGACAGAAAACTTTACATACATTTTTCATGCCTTATTGATTAGTTCTGTGTAAATAATCCGTATTTATAAAGTATTTACTGGGAATGCAGTACATATTCCCAATATTTTGCTGTAGTTTTATTTGTGATGTAATATATTTTTCTCTTTACGTTTTTCTGATCATTCGTAATGAAATGGGATTTTTCTTGAGAGGACTCCTTTTTCAAATGAAAATAAGAAATTTGTTATTCGAACAATTAAAATGTTCTTATGAAGTCAGTTAATGTGGTGAAGAAAAGTAGTTATAACATTTTCCAAAAATTTGGATGACATTGTAAAAGATATAAGGCATTATTGTTCCTGAAACAAAAAGGATATTTGCAAAAATGATTTGTTAAATTACTTTTATGTACGTCTTTTCGGTGCGTAAAGTAAACTTGTGCGAAAGTAAACTTTACGCACTCGATTATACTTTACGCACGAAAAAGCCGTACGTAAACAATATTTCGGCACACGTGTGTGTGTGTGTAAAGTTCTTTACGCATACGCCCTTGTATCGAAAACTACTATTATTAAAGACTCAAATTTTCGTCCTGTTGACTTGTCAAAAAGTGAAAATAAAATTTAAAAATCAATGATCGATGGGTTCTTCTGTCGAGAAAAAGATTCTTTACAACTTCACCGAACGATTTTTATATCTGTCCGAAGACAACCCGAAACATCTTTATTTGTTTGAAGGAAACTACAGTCAGTTAGTTGAAAAGTTAGAGTCAGTAATGAAAGTTTTTCAGTAACAAATTATTTTTCGATCTTTCAATTTTTTCCAGCATAATAATTCGTTTTGACTTCAATAATGTCATTAATAATAAGAACTAAGTTTTTTGAAGAGTGTTTTACCTAATATACCCACAACATATGGTATCCACGGGAACAACTATCTTAGGGTGGCCAACGATTTATTGTTTATTCAGTTTAAATTCGGTTATTTAAATTTATTCCTGTGATATTTCTTCGAAATCAGAGAAAAGTTACATATTTATATAAAAATAAAAGCGCAAAATACCAACCAATGACTTGGCGTTTACTTTACGATGTTTACCATTCTCTAATATAATTTATTTATTATTTAGTCCTGGATAACAAGTCCTTTAGTCCGTTGTCTTACAGCTTTACCCTCTAATTTTAAGCACTTTCAAAATATACCTTGTTTCACTTTTTTGCGACAAAAATTGACAAAACATATTTCCTCATAAAAACCACCACGTTGATGACAAAAATTATTAAAGAAAAATTAAAGAGATTAATTGAAAATCGTTTTTTTTTTCTTTTTTAATTTAAATTCATAAACAAAGTTTTCATCTTTCATTATTAAAAAATCCTCCCATAACGACTATATCATCAAATATTAGAATTAGGAATAACAGAAACATACAAATAGAATCATTACATCACATTTTGTAGGAAAAAAGAACAGTTTAATTTTGAATAATAATTCCAGTATAAATGGCAAATTTTTGTATTTCTAATAAATTTGAAGATTTTTGTCGTTCACTTTACATCACTTGTATCAGTTACAGTAAATGTGTAACCTTCATTTTTGTTTGGTTTTTGATGGCATTTGTAACCATTTACAGTTTCGAAAACAAATTAGCATTAATTTTAACAATAATATTATTTAAGAATGACAAAAACTTGGTAGAAAATAATAAGGAATCATTTCTGCGAGTTCTAGATACAAGTTACTTCCAAGAATTTGTGTAATAAAAAATACCAATGGTATAATGAAACCTACCGTATATAGTGGATGAACAAGTAATAAGCAAACATATAGTACTCAAAAACTAAAATTAGAATTTCGTGTCTAATTATAACAGATTAAAAAAATTTATTGTGTAATTAAAATTCTGTACGAACATGTAATTGAAAACAAACGCTACCTTTATTCTTATATTCGTTTTCTAATTTAGAGATTCTTATGCAATTTTCGGTTTTGGAAATTAAGTAATATATGAGGTTCAATATGAAAGTAGTTAGTTATATATACATACTGTTAATTTTGATTACGGGATATCCTCTTCGCGTGAGATTAAATCAGTAAATTTCGACTGCATTAGAGTAGGATCGTTGACGTTTCAATTAAGGAACTACTAGATTTTCTTAGTTTAAAATAAAATATTAGTTTTGGTCTTAATATAGGTTGATTATAATTTAAATAATTTATCATACTTGTAAAATTACAAATTATAGCGTTCATTTTATCATTAGATAAAATTAAACTCCAAAGTTAATTACAACAGCTATTACTTTCTTCAATATTGGAAAAGAATTTAATTTCCATTTTTGTTTTAAACTTTCTCAAATTTTTAACATTTTTTTAAGATATTTTATATGTACTGAAAGATATATGGACATTAAATAAATTAATTAAAAACTGCCAGTATTATGCAATATTTTGAATATAATATAATTTTTAAATGTGTGAATTGCGATTACTGGTTATATAATTGGGTTTAATTAAAACCCTTGTTAATTATTATTATATATGAGGTGTAACTTAAATTGAGTGTTAATGAACATTTTAAAAGCTTTATAATATTACTTTATATAATGTGTTTAAATAACACGAGATATGACGCTACAAAAATTGCCGTTCTAATTATTTTGTAATATAGTACCGAGATTATGTTCACGTTTCCATCATAACGTTGTTGTTTACGACTATCTGTGGTTAACTGCGAGCCCAGCATACATAAATTATATGTTAAGGGGTGGAAAATTCATTTTTCGTTCAAATTATCTTTACGCAATTTTATTACTTATTTTTACTCGCAACCGATAAAGCAAATTCGAATTTCACGCAAATGCAAACATTGCCTAAAGAGTTTCAATGTTAATTAACTTAGTACATAGATAACAATACTCTAAATACAGTCTTGCTATCTGGCTGTTTGAAATAACATTTTTAAAAATTCCATTATGTGACTTCTGTTAATTTTGTTGAATATTTTACTATTGTTAAAATTTTATTGTATTTTGCTTAATTACACGAAACTCAATTTCTATGTTTCTGGTCCTTTTTTTTATTTTAATGAATCTCCAAGATTCGAACCAAACATTTAGTAAGAAAAATAGAAACATTATCTCGTTTATGAGAAATTCCTGGAATTAACTTCATCAAGCACGTTGCAGTCAGTAAAATAAATATATATGATTCATGAAATGGAATTCGTCGAAACAAGAAATAAATGTTTCTCATCATATCCAACTTTTAATGAAAATTTTAATCAGATATTCTTCTTATACCCCATCGTTATTTCAAAGGTATTCGGTGTTCCTTTCAATTTATTCCATTCGCACATTCGAATCAACACAAAATGGCGAAAAGTCCGGGGGGAAGTCACGGGGCCGATTGGAAAAACTTCTAAGTAAATACTTCCGTATTCTCCGGAAGCTTCTCATGCTCGTGTTTTCGTATTCGAATACTTTTAACGACTTGACGCGAGGTAATACTGTAAAATTGGATATTGAATTTATTCTAAAATAATTGCAATGCCGAACAAAAACATCCGAGGAAGTGAAACTTATTACGTCCATTTCTTATAGAAGAAATTAGTTTCTACCGTTTAAAGTTTCTTCTTGTAATTACAAAAGTCAGTCAATAGTAATGACTTCAAATTAGTCGTAAACAGATATACGTATTACCTTAAATGCATACTTCATCAAGTCCAAGAAAGTATGTTAAAGAATTTCTTGAATTCGTGGATTAATTTCATTTTTTATTTTCTTTTAATTCAATTAATTACATTGAAAGTGATGTTTTATTGAGATGTAATCTTATGTTTTTAAGGGTATTTGCATACGAATAGAATTGATTAATATTACAACGTTTAATTACTGATGAATTTACTAGAAAAGGAAAATTATCATCAAGGGATTGATTAATGGTCAGTATAAGATTACATGGCGGGCGAAGGCCTTGTCTGACTACTATCGGTTTTACTACTTACTCATTTCAAGTTCAGAATGAATTTCGTAAACTGATAATTTTTTCGTTTGTTTTTCTTATTCAATATTAAAAATTAAATTGAAATCTTTTTTTTAATCTGAACATGGGCAAATGTGCGAAATCATTAGCCTTCGTGAGGTTGGATGGCTATCAATAATTACTTGTCATTTTTTTTGTCTGATACTCTACTATCCAAATAATATAAACCTTTCAATATTCGTATGTTCTTATATATAAGACAGTGTTAAAAAGTCGCTTAATGTATGCTTATCTTAAATACATAATCTTGATAATAACCAGTGCATCCTTCATTGTACTTTTACAACGAAGAAAAAAAAATTGTAGAAAATTCGTGCTACAATGTTTTTTTTAAAACTGAACAAATTTTAGTGGCACTGCACTATTCTTTCATTTCAAAGGTGCATAAAAATAGAAATATAAGTCTGGGTAACGTGCACGAAAAATGTAATTTTACTGTGAAACGTGAAAAGTTGGCCTTATAACAAACAACAGGGCTGTTAATTTTTAAAATATTATATTAATTTTTCTAATCAAATTCTTCCCAATGAAAGCGCATGTTTGCATAAATATTTTTTAAGATGGTAAAGATTAGATAGAAGTTATTGGATTGTTTTTAGATTTAGTCTTTTTTTTAAGTGATCAAAAGTCTCATGCATTTTATATATATTATATTTCCGGCAAGGGAAAAAGTGATAGTGAGAATTAACGATCATATAACATCAATATAATACGGAATGATTACTATATGTTGTCCGTAATTACTGTGGATGCAAATAAATACTGTACATCTGTAGCGGTGGGGAAAAAGGTTCTTTTATAATAGCTGTTCATAACAAAATTACGTTTTGTTCATAAAAAAAGTCCATAATTTAAAACGCTTTTTTTTAAGAAGTCCACGTAAGAATATACTACCTACTAATTAATTAAATTAATTCTATTAGAGGTTACATTTATACAACAAATAAGCTAACGACTGGCTACTAGATTTAAATAAGCTAACGACTGGGTTGTAGATTTATGGATTTCACACGTTTATGCGAAAATGTTTACATACTCTCTTAATTTTAGGCTGCGTAAAAATTAACATAAAAAGTAATGATTTTCCGTCAAACTTTGGTATAATATTACATTTAGTTATTAACTAAATATTTTAGAAGTTTGTGAAAAACTTATTTTTTTCTTCTAATTTTTATTAAATACAATCATTTTTAATTTTCATTCGTCATATGACCGAAAAATACCAAAAATATTTGAATACATTAATATTTTAAAGTAAACACTTACTCTATAGTTCAAACGACTAGAAGTAGAGTTTTGTAAATCGTTGTAAACCACATGGTTAAATGCCATTTTTCACAGAATGAAAATACTTCATAATACTGATATAATGTTGTTTACTACTAATGTACTATCAAATAGCAAAGATAATTATTTTTAATTGCGTGTTATTAAAATTTTAAAGATTCAAATCTAAATTCCAAGGTAACTTAAGTTTAGACTGGAATTTGAAAAATGTCATACTACTTTTTTCTATATTGAAATTTTACAAATATTTAAATACGATAAAATAATTCAATCGTTGATATGAAAATTATATTGTAAAGTGCCACATATACGCATTTTATACACTTAAAAACATTTATAAATTTCACGCAAAGGTTTGTTGATTTTACAGAAAGTAACAAAAGAAAATATATTTGATAATCTTTCAGAATTTACCTGATCATTTAATATATTTATCTGTACACGTAAAGACACTCTATGTAATTTTAAGGGATATATTTGTAGTTGTTCCTTATGCAATATACTAAATACCAGCGTATTTTATTTTGTTAAATCGAAAGACAATATTTTTGCCTCCTAATTTAAAGTGCGGAAATCATTCTTTGTTGGATTTTTTACAGAATTTTTGTAAACATTACATTATGGAATTAATTATTTTTGAATTTATCATATTTAGGCTTCATCTGAAATCTGAACTTATATTTGAGCCACGGTATTAGCTATCCTGAGTTAATATTATCTGTTTAAATTCCTCAATAAAAAACTCCTTTACCGGCCGCAGCCATATTAAATTGGTCATTTTAAATTCTTCAAATCGCACATATATTAGCAAGGTCCTAATAAGAACCTAATTGCTAATAGAAAAAAAAATGTATTTATTTTATAGTTAGTCTAGAATATGACAAAGAACAATATAGCAAGGAAATGCACCATGAAATAGATTGCCACCTTAATTAAGTTTTAAATCTCTTCTTAGATAAAGTACATTTTATCTCCTTACAATCGAATGATTGGAATAAATTCAAATTCATATGAAGATCTGTGTACTTCGAGTCCCAGATTTATACAAATCTTTGATACCTTGTTAGCAAAATCATAAACAAATTACAATTGAGAGAAAAATGTACCCTAAATTTTGATAGTTTTCGATGAACTAGAGAGTTGTGAACATTTTAGAGCTCAAAAAAATACAATTGACAAATTTTTATTTGAATAAAGTATTTGTTTATTACTCAATAATTATTTACATTACTATTAATATTATTTAAAAAATGTTATATTTATTTAGAACGTAAAACATACGAAACCATGTTTTAATCGTTACCGAATAATCGCTATTTAGAGGGGGATTGATGACGCTGCAATTCAATCTGTAGTTAAAATTAAATATTAAAAATGGCCTATTGAAAATAGATGACATAATTTTTTGATTTTTTAAAGTTTTCTCTGAAACTTGTCATAGCGCGATTTCCGTGGTTGCTGAACTAAAATGTGATACAAAAATAAAAGCATATCAAATGTTGGATGGAAAACGACGGATATAAATTTCCTGGTTTACCTGCTAATTTGCCTGAAATTTGTGATAGGATGTTTTTGGATGGCTAGATTCGAATATTATGTCAAAATTTTCTGAAATTATTAGAATTATTAAATTGTTATCCCTTTCATTACATAATAATTCATTGCCCCCAATGCTGAATTCATCAACTCCATAATCGATATGACAACTTTCAAGAGAATCCATTGAAACTGATTTTTTCCACTTTGGACCTGCTATTTTTAATTATTTATTTGGCCCTAGATTTGAATTTAGCTACCTACTACGTACTACTAAAATCCTTAAGTAGCAGGTCTCACAAAAATGCAGATTCTGCAGCACATTTTTTTACCAGTATGAAATATTATTTTGAAATAATGAAGGAGATATATTTGAACATAATTTCTGGAGATATTTATTTTCAGCTGCCCAAAATAGAATCTCGTTAAAAATGTTCGGTTCACAACACCCTTAAGTCTGTGTCAAGCGTTTTGATAAATGCCCAGTAATTGTGTGCAATTACGCGGAACACAGTACGATTTGCCGAACGTCAATAATCGAGATTAATCAGCCGGCAATTATTAAAAATCATCGACCCGCATTGCCGCGGTAATTTCGAAATCGGCACGTTTGGCAACGGGAGTCGAAACGTTTAACAACTCCACGAGTTTCGGAGCTGTCGCGTAACTTGGCCTTCCATAATTGAATTCGATTCGCATTAATTTCAAATTCCACACTCGTGCCACTTAGCCTTTGAACCGCCTCCCAACCTCTTTCATCTATCCGTGATTGTGTATCGAAATTTGAGGTACAATTCATTGGGACGAAATTTGAAAATACTACTCGTTGTGCTTATCTTACTCCCGATAATAGCTTCGACTAATACTGATGCTATGGGTCTTCATGACGAGAAATCGTGTCAAGTGGATATGACATACTTGTCGCGCTAACGCGTATAAATGTGAAAGTCCGTTTCTGACATTTTTGTTATTTAACAATAATTACTGATTTTATACGAATTGACATGAAGTACGAAAAATATATGCTATTAGTAAAAAGAATTGATAAATATACATACTATGCACTAGAACTATTGAAGTCAAGTTTTTTTATTCAAAACGGGTAAAAATGAATCTGTTAATTAGACCCAAATTACAATTTTAATAAAAGGAAGTAAATTTTTTAGGCCTGTCGACTGAATCTGCTTCTAATTTAAGTTGATATTAATGATATACTCGATGCGATTCAAAGTAATCTCCAGATGATTAAAATATTTCAACTACTCTTTATTAGAATGAACAAATTTTAGAGCTTTTTACGCACTCTTTGCATATTTGCTAAACATATAATTATACTTACTTTGTGTTTCTTTCTTTTAATTTCTGATTTCCTTCGAATGGGAAGATTTAAATAAATTCAAAAAAGATTATTTGATGAAAGTATCCTAATAGCTATAAATACGTATATTATTCGAAATTTATCTTATACATAACCAGAAATGTCAAGTATGCAGCTTTGCAATTAAAAAGTCTTTCACAATTTTTTCTGAATAGTAAATTACAAATAACAGTAAATGTATAATACCTTTACTTTTTCCGACAGTAAATATATCTACATTACAATCCGGTATATATAATTCTGAATTATATGAGTAACGTCAACTATAACTCTTGTATATTGTTAACTCTACTGTTACTAATATTGTTGCACTCATTACTTCCACATTTTCATGATTTCATTTTCTCTTTTTTTAAATAATAACGCAACGATTAAAATTGATATTTGAAAATCACCAATCTTCACGTGGTATACATAAGATACCTAAATAATTGTAGCACTGACTGTAATTGATGTGGCTAACAATTAAATACGATGATTGACTTCAATGCTCTAATTAAAGGAAAAAAGTTATTTTCTAACCGCCAAAACAAAGTAACTCCATAAGTGTAGTCTTAGGTTTTCACTCTCGATATTTCAAAAAAACGTCGGTTATTCATTCATCAGAATTGAACGAAGGATTTTTTCATTATACTTTCAGGTGGTGTTTTTAGTTTCTATAATTATTAGAAAATTCTTAGTAAATAACCACAATAAATTTTTTTTTTTTGGAGATAGGATCCGGTGTCCAATTTGACCCATCAAGGCAGGTTTTTCATATATTCTGACCTCAAATGGCCAAAACAAGAGTTAGTTTTTAATATTTAGGATTCGATATCTCAAAAATCTGACGCGATGAGTAGAATTGGACATCCTATTCATTTTTAACGGTCAAAAATCAATAATGTCAACTATCCATGATTCAATTCAAAATGTTGTTGTTATCTTCAAATTGAAAAAAAGTAAACATAGAAAGCTATCGGCTAGACAACTCTATATACATCTTAGAAATTTAAACTGTTTAAACAGATTTCAGTTTAATTTTTTATCGTAAGAAGTTATTTATATTAATATTGCCATTGGAGGGAAAACTGGACAAACCTAAGTACGACCTGTTGTAACTATCACGTTCGTATCTATAAACTAAACGGCGGGAAATTCGACAGCTGAGACCCGTAGCTATGAAAATCTGGATAATGATCTACTTTCATACTTAATCAATTATCCGCGTGAAGTATTTCGTGGATTTCGACGTCTGAGTTGCTGTGGATTTTCTGGGGCGTCTCATTTAATGCGCATCAAACTTGTAATGGCACTTTAGGTAATTGCGAGTTTCGCAATTTTAGTCGCATTAATAACAATTTATTAAACTTTTTTTTAAACGGTAGATTCTGTAAACATATGGTTTTCTGTCATTTCTCATTGTCTCTTAATGAGAGATTTATCATGCTTTCGACATTGTGCGGAACTCAGCAGATATTAGATCATTCAAACCTACATTTAGAAATAAAAATTATTATGTTATGAATTTTTACAATTACCTTAATTCTATCGTCTAGTTACAGTTTTGTACAAAATTAAATCAATCTTTGACACTTGCGAACATTTCGCAGTGAAGTGAAAATAGAAATAACGTCACAATCAGATTTTTTAACAGTAAATATTATATTGTACACTTCAGCTCTCTTCGAGCCCTATTGATTTGATTGATAAACTGAATTGATCAATAAATTGATAATAACTTTTCTAAAAATTGTACATAATTATGTTAGTTGTGATCGTTGCTTTGTGAGGATGCAATTCCACCTAAATACAAAGTAGACTTTTTCATTTAATTAAAGTAACTCCTTTCTTAGTCATGACTGGCATATGAGCACGTAAAATTGCCAAATTTGTTGTTATTTATTAGAAGAAGTTATAATTTATTAATATACAAGCTGTATCTATCAATATTAAATATTATGAGAAATTTGTCTAGATAATATCTCAGAATATTGATCAGCTATTTAAAATTAATATTAAAATCGTGGAATTCCATGAATTATAAGCATTTTTAAAGATTCAAATGTCCAATAATATGACACCACATTTTAATTTAAACTATAAACCGTAATTAAATCAAACTAAACCCGCAAATGTGAGTGTAAAATGGGGCTTTACAACCTCGTAGATGAAAATTTGTTTCATTTTTAACTGTAGAGAATCATAAGTTGAAATGTAAAAGATTATTATGCAATTAGTAACATCAACTTTCAAAATGTTGGTTAAAATTTATAAAATTATAAAAATAAAAAACTTTTAAAAACTTTCTGGTCCATACTTACTACAAAAAAACATTTTAATATTGCATTTTTGCTTGGATTTTCCAGAATTAATTTCGCTATGTACAAATTTCAGTTGCATATCGGAAAGTACCACATGCCAGGCGAACATTCAGTAACTATTTATTCAAATAGGCGTCGCGTAAATAGTTAAGAAAGAAAAGGGGGAAATTCCAATCTATATTAAACTATTTCAGACCTTTTTTTTATCTGATATTATAAATAGTTGGAAGTTTTAATGCAAAAGATGGAATTCCGTACGTAAAAAAGCCCGTTCAAAATGTTTACTTTCCTATTTTCTTATTTTTTAATTAAACAAATTTTCAAATTCCTTTTTTATCATTTTTTATCCTGGCTATGAATTTAAATTTTCCAAAGTCAAACCAGTCAAACGAATTTTACAGTCATTCCATGAATTAAATGCATTTGTAAAATCCGAATGATATCATCGATTTCTTAGTATATGTATTTATTGCATCTGGCTAATAAACCCGGTTACTTTGTATTAATAGCCCAAATACATTCCGTGAAGTTATATTTTAGTGTTGTATAATTTTGTATGTAACCAAAAACTAATTTTTACACGAATCTTACCTTTATTTAACATTTGAAATAATAATATATGCTTTGATGGAAATTCAACTTTTATCAAATCTCTAGATTATGATTTAATGCACGTTATAGCCAAGTAATGCCATAGTCATCGTTTTGCATTATACGCAAACTTCAGTTCTGTTTATACCGCAGCACTAGATTTAAAACTAGAATTGTATTACAAGCATATCTATAAAGTGAACTACAATTTTGTTCCCGTTTTCGAAGACAACTGAATTAAGTTTACAGAAAAACCATTGAACACGCTCTACTTCATTAGTTTCGCAGTCTTATACCTCACATATCAGTTAAAGAAAGTTCTTTCATCTATAGTACGTAACTACGAGATCGAGCTACTTTATACAACATTTCCAACTTAATTTCCATATTTCTCGATTTATGTTAATTTTCAATGCGAATTAAAAGTATTTCCAATACAAAACTTGTTTATCAATGAAACTAGGAGGTGCATAAATGCCATATTGAAATAATGTCTCCTTTATTTTAAGGCAGACTATAAAAATGATAATCGCGCCAGGTACACGTCAACCAATTTCAAAGAATGAGCGTGCTTAAAAGTTTCCGTATACCCTTGAAAAAAACAATAACGGTGAAAAAGTTTGGTCTTTCGATGTAAAGTGGAGTAGTATGCTCCCAACTAGGGGACGGAAGTTTAATTACATTAAATTTATTACTTCCTATTGACAAAAATTGCACGCGCGATTAGTTATTTATTATAAATATGCTCAAAATTTATATAAAATGATTAACTACTAAATTATTCGATAATATGTGCTATAAATTTTTATTAAGATTACGATAAAGCAGACAATGACACAGAAAAGACGAAAAGTGACTAACAAATTCACTTCCCTGAGGACAATTATGACAATAGTGAAGTTGGATTTTGACCCTTTCGTTGATTTCTAATGATTACAGATTCAGCAAATGCTAATGGAATTAGGATATCTCTAATGCGGATAATACACTAATAAACTTGTGCTTTCGGTTGATTGCTATTATAAAGGACGTTAATTTTTATTTAGTAGTAATATGTATTAACAATATTATCATTCGCAATCATAAGTGTCATGAGACTGTTTAGACAATAACATGACTGTTTAGTATAGATGACGAGATTGATACTACTAATGCTTTACACTGCAATGATTAGGATAGTCGGGAGAATTGTTGGTCATCCCCAATGATTGGCCACTTCATTTCAATATAGTGTATTAAGTGATATACTGAAATACATGTATACTAATTGTTATTAAAAATTATTCAACATATTTTCGGAAATAATTTGAACTTAAAAAAATCATACAAAACTAATATCACGCATCTATAAAATAATTTAAATAAATAAAATTAGGAAGTTAAAATAATCTATTAAGTTATGTATTGAGAACGCACAAAAAGTTTAAAATTATCACAAATTTGATATAGGTATATTTTAATTACTTTTCATTATAATTGATATTAATAGTTATAAATAAAGAAAGTGATAAAATTAAAATGGAAATAACATAACCATCAACATCTCCTGATCACCGGCCAATCGATTTTGAATCCAGTTATAATTTACATAAAAATAAATAATGGGCTATTTTTTTACAAATATTATTGCAGTAATTTGATATTTAACATGAATCTCAAGAAGTTAATTAGATTACTGACCTCCTTATTATATTAAAACATTATTTTCGTCATAGTAGACGGAGAGTTACCTCTTTCCGCCTTCGTTTGCGGGCGTAAAGTAAGCTTTTGCGCTTGTTATGCGTACAGTATAACATATATGGGCAAATCCTCAGAACTTTTGACCTTCATGTTATTTTAAGATTCACGTAAATAAGCTGTACAGAAATATTTATAAAACATTACTATTTACTAAATAGGATATGCTTTTCAAGGTACATTTATTTGTTTTGCATGATAGTTGATTAAAAAACCAAAGGAAACACGAAAGCCCATAAAATTTCAATAAACTGCTGCATGCAAATCGTATTTTTTGTAATATTTTGTTCTGTAACTTTTGGAACGTGTATTCTTTTCATTTGAAAATCATGTCGTTGATTAATGGCACTTTATAAAAGCCAAAGATATTTGAAAAATAAGTGTGCCTATCGCTTAATAAGAATGACATGCGTCCAAAGTCGCGTGCAGAAGATTTATGTAAAATTGAATTTTCGTTAATTTCTAACAATAACTTTTGGAACAAACAATATTATGGCTCCATACTTTGGGAATTTTTAATTGATGATATAATAAGTGACGTATTCCAAGGAATAAGGTGTGCTTTGTCTCATCTCAATTCTGTGCCTATTACAACCTATAGCCTTCGTGCGTAACTGTTGTTGAAAAATGACACTTTTGTCAGGCACACGAACTATACACAATTAAATGCCTCGATTATTGGCGTAATTTATTGTTTTAGGTGTCATAATAATACTCTGAACTTGTTCCAGAAATACAATACGATTTTCAGGGGTAAAACAAGACATGAAATTATCTCTTTGACACAAACTCCTTTCTTTACACGGAAAAATGCTGTTACGCGCGGGTTTTATTGGTAACTGATCATAAATACGTTGACAAATATTAAAAATTGAAGATGGTAGATTCAATATGGCGGACCAAATTCCTAAAAAGTTGCTTGAACCAGCTGAAACTGGGTATTCGGAATCGCTCATCGGTCGAGATTCGCTATAGCTTTGCTCCAGAAATAGTGAAAATGTAACTTTGGGTAACTTTGTTTTTCATCTCCCTTGCTTCATCTTTTATGGCTAAAAATGAATAAATGTGGTACTAATGACAACTTACGTTATACCTATTTAAAATTTTTTTCAGGATTGCCGGGATTGTAATGCCTTAAATCGACTTAAATAAATGTTTGCTGCTAAAATTTGTATATTATGAACCTAAAAGCAAAAAGAAAGAAAACCCAATTTCAGCTTGTGTGAGTAACTTCTTACAAATTCGGTTTTCCATATTGAATTCGCCATCTTGAATTCTGAATATCTGTTGACGGAATCGTGACCAGTAACTTAAATAACCCCGAGTAACAAATTTCATCTGTTTTCCGCGTACAGAAATATATTTGGTTCGAAGATATAATTTTAGGTCTCGTTTTACCTGACTGCGCTGGACCAATCCTTTAAAAGTCGTAACGTGTCGTTTTCTCTACATTTTATATGTTTAGGAGTGGCCTCAGGTTGATTTTAAATGTGTGCCACCGAAAAAAAAAATGTTTTTCTTAAAGCGTAAAGTTAAAAGTTCTGTGGATTTACCCATATACTTCTTTTTGGTTAATAATGATATATTTGACAAGATACCTTCCCTTCTCCTTCCTCCTCCTAGATTACCCATGTTCCTCATAACATAGAACTTAATCTTACTATGACAATAAACGTACGAAAATAATTATAAACTGCTGACGGGTGTCCAAAGATTACCGACGTTTTTTCTTTATTTTCAGAATACTAAAACAATTGTTAATATCAAACTACTGTTGACATCAATAACAATAAAGTTGAATACAACATGTGGAATGACAAAATTTGACTACAATGTCGATAAAATTGAAATCATAATTAAATATGAAATTTTTAAAATATTATAGAAAAGTTCCAAGTATTCTGAACAATTGGGAAAAATTTACATTATTCCAATTTGATGTCACAAATTGTATTTGCGATAGCACACCCTATTTAATTCGCGTGCAGGTCATAATCTGGAAAGACCAGCATTTGGAAAATAACTAAATAAAATACGAAACCCTTCACCAAAATATGAATATTTTCGGATTTCGACCTGCTCTCTTCAAATGATACACGGACCCATGCGCCTTGTTGTTACCCGTCAACGATTTTTCGACGAAAGTCGCTAATCGGTATGATGAAATTTTCAGAGTTTTACATCGCGTCATTGACGTACAATAATCGACTTGCAGCACTACTATTCATTCGAAAGCTCGAATCACCAAAAAGTAGAAGCTCGTAAACTGGACAGTCATACGTTGACGAACCGTAAACAAAACATAAAAGCTCAAATAGTGCACTCGACAATCCCGTTTTCGAAACGATACTTGATGCGGTGCCGATAGTGTAAAGTGCGAAAGGAAGTGCCGATTCGTGGTCGATAAAAGCGAACTGGAGTGTCGCGGCTCCGCCGGGGATTCCCCCGTCCTGAAGATGTTCGGCAAGCGGTGAGGCCCTCGAGCTTTCAAGCTCAGAGGATTCTGGTGGGATTTACTTTTTGATCGGCAGCCTCAGGCGACTGCTGGACGACAAGGACGATTAAAGCGGAAACGGCGATTCGCGATAGGCAAAAATGGGCACGAAGAACAGCAAGCTAAAGCAAGACACTATCGATCGACTGACGTCGGCCACGTATTGTAAGTGCTTTTGATGCTCGTCACTACTCTAAATATATAACCGTTTCCGTAGGCGATTGCTCGTATGACCGCCAACTAATCGGAGGAATGAAATTCCAGATTTTTTGGCAAGCGCCTTCTTCCTGTTGGCAATGTTAAAAAAACTTCGTTCTCATTTCGCGTTCACAGAATAACGTTTACACTTGGCCGCCTTTTTTTCTGAAAAAAAAACACGGCGTAAGCGGTGTTTTTTACTTTCGTTTCGTTCAAATTACTGGAAATTCAAATGAGGTCAAACGAACTTGTTTAACTGTTACCTTTTTTCAATTTTTCTTTTTTTTATCTATTTTTAATGGAGAAATTGACAAAAACAAAATTCGTTATGTCAACTGTTGTATGAATACTGCAACATGAAGTTGTATTTCACCAGAAAGTTACTTTATGGATATATTTAATTTTTAAAGATATTGCCTTATTTTCGATAAAGTAATTCTCTAATATATCAGGTTAACCTGTTATACCTCAGAGATACGTATACATTTTGTTGTTGATTTTCGAGCTTCATTCTTATTGTCAGAATAACCTTGCTTTCCTGTTTAGACGACATTCTTTTCAAACATTTCATTTAAATGTCGTCTAAAACCAACATGACCACTTTTAAGTACAAAGGCACCAAAATTGTAATTTTTTTTTTGTAGGAATTTTGTTGTTGTGAGTTTCTTGTCAGATTCAACATGCAATGGAAATACCTAAAATCACCCTAATCTCTTGAAAGTGTCATTATGATCTTTTAAATATCGTCTAATAAACGAAAACCATGACGAATACATTGCCTGAACAACACAATCCGTCCCGGGATGTTCTGAGGAGCTCCTGAGGACATCCTGAGGCGGGCTTGTGTTATTTGCGCTCTTTATATCAATTTTTCGCGAATCGAGAGTTTTGTTTCCTTTTGTCGTTCAGGTTAATCCTCAAGTTTTCAAATTGAATGTTTTATAGTGAGCAACCACATTCAAAACATACTCTTATTATTTCTTTCAAAAATTTGATTCATAGAAACGTCCGTGGTGATATTCGTTCTTTGATTTTTGTATAGAGTATCCCATAACTTATGGACCGTATTACTGGGGATAAAATAAAATTATGTACAAAAAAGTTTAATACTGAATTTTGATCCGACATGTACAATTTCAATGGTGAGTTTTTAAAGTTGAGGCTCGCTTTTTTGCAATAACTCCTTTAGTTTTTAGGTTATTTCAACAAATGAAATCCCTTGAAAGATTTGTTTAAACTATGTAGTTGATCTCAGAGTCATTTTGATCTACAATGAATATGTCTCACGTTATAGTTCCAAAAATGCGGAAAAATGCCGATTTATAAGGTTTTTCACGGCCAACTTATTTTGCTCAATGGTTACGCAAAAATCACCCAAAAGGAAGTTGCAGAGCTTTAAAAAACAAATAATTTGACCCCTTGTATATTGCGATGAGATGAAAATTAAGTTCAGGAGAAGCCATCTAATGTCGTAAAGTTGGTTATAAGCGGACACCGTCAATTCAAAATTCATTTTTCTCTATTTCTGTGACATTAAAGAGCTCTCTGTGTGTTCCATTCTCATCGAAAGTTAACGTATAAGGGGTCAAATTCTTTACTTTTTCAAGCTAAATAACTTCTTTATACGTGATATTCGCGTAGCTATCTAAGGAAACGGCTTAGCCTTTTCGGGACTATAATAAAAGATATTTTCATGGTAGATGAGATGAGTCAGGGTCAATTGTAGGGTTTGAAAAAAATCGTTAAAATGAGCCTTTGTTTGTTGAAATAACTTTACAATTCACCGTGTTATTGCAGAAATAGTTATTTTTTGTCCTGAAATTTAAATGCTAGATATTCAAATCCTATTCGACGGATCGAATTGTAGTATTAAAGTTTTTTGACCAGAACGTTGTCAAGATTCACATTTTGCAATCCGGTTCCTGAGTTGTGGAACACCTTGTTAATAAGAAAGTGATATTTTTTAGAGGTTACTGTGAATTTAGACGGAAGAAATCTTATCTTAGATAATTGTATGTATTTTTGGTGGAAATCTGTAATCATTTACATTATATTTGCAATATAATAATGATTTATTAAAACAAATTTAAAATTTTTAGTGATTTTATTTCTTTGAAATACAGTCTCTTATAAATAATAATTGTTTAAATTGCATACTGTAACAAAACATA
This sequence comes from Trichopria drosophilae, assembly GCA_030407085.1. NCBI lineage: Eukaryota > Metazoa > Arthropoda > Insecta > Hymenoptera > Diapriidae > Trichopria > Trichopria drosophilae. The sequence continues at coordinate 206,414,740 of CM059583.1, forward strand.
AACTGTTTTTCTATACCTCACAATCTGTTATTTAAAAATTTATTATAAAAGTTTGTTTCTTTCAATTAATGAAATTGTATAAATATATTTACTGCGAACCCTGAAATATCTTCTTTAGATATTACTCTGCTACTTTCAGCACTATCTTAGATTTAAATCTTAAAATTAACGTTCTCTTCGTTGTTCATGATATTTCCAATAATTATATAGATATAAAGTAGGTAGACTTACCAGCGATAGTAACGCCAGAACATGATTCCTTTTTTGAAAAATTTGAACGAACAAAATTGCTTCACCAAGACAATTAATTATACACAGATTATACGTTATATATGGCTTTAATTTGATTACAGTGATATTATTGTGAAATTTATTTTTTCGGCTAACGTGTGTGTGTGTAAAGTTCTTTACGCATACGCCCTTGTATCGAAAACTACTATTATGTACGTCTTTTCGGTGCGTAAAGTAAACTTTTCGCACTCGATTGTACTTTACGCACGAAAAAGCCGTACGTAAACAATATTAATTTATTTTGAAGGCGTACCTAGATCTCTGAAAAAGTTTTTTTGTCACACCAGCATGAAAAGTCCATCTTTCTGCCCGGAAAAGGGGGCGGAAAGTGCCCAATTGCAGCCCGCTGTGATAAAGATGAGCGTCACCTGGCTGAAAAAATTTTGCCTTGGACCACTTTACATGCGTATTTACATGGACATTTCTTGTACGGATGTGACAAAAAATAGTGCACGAATAGCCCACTCGTCGCCCTTACTGCAATGCCTCTGTTTCCGCCCTAGATACGTAATATACTATTACGCGCATATACAAAACCAGAACAGTGTATTAGAATTTATTTACAACAAATAATTAGAAATTAATTTGATAATCAGTCATAAATTACATGATGATGTCAGTAACTCTAGGATTGATTTTTTTTTAATACTGCAGTCGTATTTCAATTTCCTACAATCTTAAAGCTCTAAAACCTCCTGAACAATGTTAAACGGCGATTATTGAAGAAAGTACAAAAAACAAACGTATTCTCCTCATCAGCTTCTGAATGTATGATGAACTCCAAGATGTAGATCGCTATCTCTGGGAATGTATTTTGAAAGTTGCATGATAAACTGAAATATAGTTATTAGTAAAATGTTTAGTACTTCGACTTTCAAACGTGCAGAATTTTCACGCGTCTCTCTCAATATAAAAATAAAAATATTGCAATAATGGGAACATCCATGTAGTGTTTTCGCAGTCAGTAATTATTGCTTTTATTACGACCAATTCACAATAAAGCGTCTGGAATCCTTAGAGAGCCGAAATAATAACTTCCCGATCAATCTCCCATATTTTATTACCGTTTACTTAACCTATTTTTTCATAATTTTTCCTTTAATCTACATTCAACATATTCTTTTGGTTTATTTTCAATTTTCAAACCTATAAGAGCTTTTTACTTTGAGTTTTTCCATACACTTTATGTCTTCAAGGCTATACTAAAGTTATGTCGATGTCCTCGATACACGATTGCATTTATTAAGTATTGTTATATAGCTTACATAATCATTGATATACAAACAGTACGTAAATTAACGTAATCACAAAAAATCTACTCCTGGTGTGTTTTTATCTGGTCTCATCTGTGTGAGAGTATTGCTTCATTGAGTTTATTTCTTTGCGGTTCAATTCATTTCCTCTAAAGTCGTTATGTATAATCTAAAATAATAATTAATAAAAAAAGCCGGGGGGTCAAGAAACCGACAGTCAAAAAGTCGACAATTATTAAAAAAATCTGCATATTGCAAAGAGAAAAATGTTTTCCCGTGTCGGCTTTTTAATATGTCGGTTTTTACTTGTTGGCCATTTGACTATCGGTTTTTTAATATGCCGGCTTTTTTACTTTTTTGTCTTTTTGACGCGTACCAACAGTTCCCTAAAGTAAAATGACAGAATTTGATAAATAATATCATTTTTTCCGTTTATTTTACTATTTTTTTTTAATAACTGAAAAATCGCACAGGCGATCAAGTTCAAAATATTTGTTTGATGAATTACTAACAATGTTGCGCATGAATAATAATTACATATTACAATTCATGTTAAGAAATCGTTTCGTAGATTTAAAGTTAATATAATATAATAGGAATTCATAAATGGATAAGGCCTTCGTGAAGTATATGTTTAATACGCGCATTCATTAATATATTTTTAATTTCCAAACAGAGACGAATCCGAATAGTAATTTTTCTAAGTTAGTAAACTTGTAAACTGTTTGCGCGCCTTATTAAATATGCCATCTTGAAGATTACAAAGTTAACAGTTAATTCATATATGTGCTAACAACCACAGATATTCAAGTCATTGTTTTGATAAGCAAAATGGTTACAACTTTTGTTTACGATATTGATATTTCCTAAATAAAGTCTTCTCTTCATGGTATTACAACATTAACAATGTATTATATATACATGACGGAAAATTTCGCATTCAGCTCACCTCGTCATTGTCTGCGACTCAAGTTATTGTCCGCGTTGTCTGCCTTTCCACCTTAGATACACAATATTCTATTTTTTAAAACAAAGTTGGCATATTTTTAATGCAAACTTGGTTTCCTTGATACTTAAGAGGTAATATAAGTTTGTCAACATTCAGGGACAATGGACATTTCACATACAACAACTCATCGTTTTTATGTAACATTCCTGAACATTATACTTTAATTACTTTTTGTTACTGAATTATTGTATTATCTTTTTATTAACAAAAATAGTCGAACATTCAAATAATATTGAACCTACAAGAATGGGATATTGGAAGAACCACTAAAAACGATCAATAGATTTCCAATGTTTCCTTGAAAAATAATTACTATGTATTAATTCAGAATGGCGAGTTTTAAACACTATTAGCCCTCCTCCACGACTATAGTCATCCAAAACTACATTGTTTCCATATGGTAAAAAAACGACTGCTCCAGAGGGTTAAATAAACAAACCATTAAAACTAAATGAACGTATACTGGATCAGTGGCATTACATTAGTGGGTTTGTGGTTTGAAAACAGAAATTACATAAGTATATTTAGAAATAATTAAAAATAACACGAACGGTGACAAGATATGACACTTTTGAATATACTCATTTGAATTTTCTGATAAGTACTAATAGGTTTTCAACTTTTTGTTACGTTTAGATACAAGAATAATAAAAGTTAAATTAGGCAAATTAAAAAATGAAAAAGTGCAAAAGGGAATACTTGAACTAAAAGATACGAATAAAGAGGTTGGAAGTGGAGGGGAATAATTTGCGGGAAGTTGAGTTGAAGAGCTTCTAGTAGCGAGAATTAAAAGATGCTTTCCTGAAAGAAGAATGAGAAATGAGGCTTGATGGTTATATTTTCGTTGAAGTTTAATACTGATGCAATAAATTTGTATGAATAAAGATGCGGGTGTCTAGCGTACTTATTTATAATTCATACCGCTTAAATGACTATCTATTTCGATCAGCAAATAACTTCTCAAAACATTATTTTTTGCCTAAAATAACTTTTGGGTAAATAATAAATGTCAGGTTAGGTAATAACTTTCGCTAATGACTTATTTTTCTGGAAAATTCTCTGTATTTTATCATTAATGAATACAAATCTTAACATACATTGTCTGTACATACTTTTACACCATACGAACGAGGTGTAACAAATTACTAACGAATATTTTAAAAAATTCGTATTGATGATTATTTCTGTAGAAAGTATCAACTCCTCAAAATGTAAACATATACTTACATTCATTACTTTCGTGAATTCCTTCATTAATTTATTAATAGTGATTAAGAATGTAATGACAAATGTGCAAAATTATTTTGACAATGTTATTTAGTCATTTAGCCTCTATTTCGTTATATCATTTTTAAATCTAAACGTCACCTCGAATGTCCAACGAATAGTTTTTTTAACTCCTCACGTGTCATATTCATTGACTTTAAAATGATAAATACCATTTGTGATGATAACTGATGACGATCAGTTACATTATTTTAGAGTAAATAATTCAAGTAATAGACAATATATATGCTTGTATTTTTATAGAAATAGAAAATCAATAACATAACATTCGAATGGAACTTTTCATAACATTTACGCTCATAATATGCATGTAAAGAGTACTAATACACAGGAAAAACTAACCGGATATTGAAACGGAGCTTTTCAAAATCTGCTTAACTTTTATAAACAGTAAAAGATCACTTGCTCGAGGAAGTGCCTGTAAACATTGAAATTGCAAACTAATGTAAGGTTAGAGAAATATATTGTCTTTATAAAAATTGCATCGTACTAGAAATTTAATTATTTGTAAAAATAAAATTAACTCCACTCGTTCGTTATTGAAGAAGATGTTTTGTTTACAAAACAATGCTAATGGTTGTAAAAATGTCGCTTTCAAAAAGTGTTCTTGAGTATTATGAAAGAAAGAGATAGTAAAGATAAATAGATATGAAAAGAAGCGGGATAACTGACAGTGAGATGCAGGTTGAAAACCGGAAAGAAAGGCAATCTGCATTAAGTCAGACGAAAGGAGAGTAAATTAAAACTTTTCTTTCTATGAAATAAAATAAATATTAAGTAAATCGGAAAAAATACGACACAATTAAGTATTTTATATAATCACATACGCGGTTAATTTTCATTTCCATTCTTACAGTTTTTGAAGAAATAAATTGACTCTGTAATGATTAATTAACTGCTTAGTAATTTACATTTTCTTTTATAAAATATTCCAATTGTTACTATTGTATATCACAGAATTAATTAACAAATGAATTAACTACAGGCTCTTATTAAATAAGAAATTCTTACGAATAGACGGGAAATAAAAATGTCATCATATTTTCTAACTCTCATGTAGTGTTCATTTCGCAAACCTACACCGTAAACAGTCAGACCTGACCTGAGTTTACAGTGTGTCGGTAATAAATTCGGTTTCAGATTTACCAATTGAGTATCATCAGTTTTTTTGTTCTTGTGCTTTTTCACATAAAAATTAGTTTTCCTGTTCAGGAGTTGTCGATTACTTCACTCAAATAAAAAAGTATGTTTCGCTTCCGTTTGCAGGTTAGGTTCATCGCAAACTACTGCAAACTACTTGGTTTGAAATCATTGTAAAATATGTAGGAGTATAAGCATTTTTTATAAATAAAACACGGAGGGAATTTGAATTATCACCAAATTAACCCTGATTAGTAAGGAGATATACGATGAAATAAGAATAGTTGCCTAACCTTTTTTTATAAAACCTTGTTCGCATCTTTGACTACTTCAAAAGTGAAAAAGAATTACTCATTAATTAGTCAAGTAATTCTTCTATTTGCATTTACTAAGACGAATTTTAATAATTGAAATAGTGAACTGCAAAAAAAAATTAAATAGTCAAATATTGACCGACTAAATGAGTTAGTTAAAACGTTACCAATCGCAAATTTTGAGATCACATTTCTATACAAACTTATTAAAGAAATTCATGCTCTAGAAGAAAGGAAGTAAACAACATATTTTAAAATGATACACTATCATTTAAATATTTAGATTTATTTAATATTACAATAATGCGCAGTATTGAATGTACCTGATATTTTCTAGGTAGGGCATATTATTAATTCAAGAATTAAGTCGTGTTATTTCTGCCTATAATATTAATGAAATGCATCTACCAGTAGTGAAGTAGAATAAAAATTCGAGAACAAAGAAATAAGGAAGAAAGTTCTACGTTAGTTCCGACGTAGTCGGGAAACGGAAGGAAATGGAAAGAGTGGCAAATTAATAGCAAGCAGATAATTTAGATAAAATAGTCTTATGGACGGTGTTCCTGGGGAGTGATAATCTGCGCGAAATACTCCTGGCGGGATTAAAAAAAGTGCAATTAAACTCTTTACTTTCGACTAAAGTGAAGATTAATGAATGATAATGTTTCGTCTGAAATGTTTGTTCGAATTAATAAGTGTAATTAAAGTTTTGTAAACAAACAGACCAAATGCCATTTCTGCTAATTAAAATTTGTCTGGAGGGAATTTCTATTTAGGCTAATGGAGTTTTTAATGCTATTAAACGTGAACAGTTATTTTCTGTATAAGACAACGCGTTTTACATGCTGACAAATTTTTCGCATACAAATTATCCAAACTTTCTGAAGGAAAATGTCATATTTCTAAGTCTAAATAAAAAGAAATCGATGAATATTAAAATACGCAGTATGACTTTAGATACGTCCAGCCTAGATCGGAAATGTTTTTCACCGTAGTTTTTTTAACATAATATGATAAAAATTTTTATAAAAATAATTAAATTTTCCACTACTGTAAGATAAATAGGAATAATATGCTGTACATCCTAAAAGCATTATTAATTATTATACCTTTTGATATCAATATTATCTTTAAATGTAATATAGGCTTTCTTGAAAATGAATAACCATTAGTTTTCTTTGTATCTCCTGGAAGGTTTACTATGTCTTGGCAAATATAAATTTAAGTTTTTATTTCTGGTAACAAAAAAAGACGTCATAAACGAAAGAATTTTATTTAGTAAAAATCACAAAATTAAAAAAAAATGTTTCTCCATTGTCAGGAAAATTGCGGAAAAGTCTTCCTGAACAATCATTTTAAAATGTAATGTTTTAGTTGCTCTCTCTTTCAGTAAGGATGGTGTGTAATAAGGTCGTTTTTTGGCTTAATACAATTCGAAAGACTTCAAAAATGCAGGACTTTGTTGCTCATAACAGAATTACTAAAAACAATTTTAAAGTGCTGTGTTACGTTATCCTAATTAAAAGACTCACTTTTTCCATGCGATTTCGTTTTACATTTTAATTCTTGTCATTTTCACTATCTTATGAGTAATGTCCAATTAGCGTACTTAACCAAAAACTCCGAATGAGTATTATAAAATACAAATTTAAAGGCTAACTTGATTCGTTACTGGGATCATTTGATGCCGTCATATGACCGCTCTTTAGTAACTGTTATAAAATATAACTAAATATTACAAAATTTCACTGGAAGTAAATCATTAGTTCGGCGAATTTTGAGGTGTACGATTGCGAATCTAAAGACCGATAAAATTCAGTGATCGAAAATTTTACATTTGATATCTACAAATCGCTTAAAAAACTTGTAAAATGAAGGTTTCTTTATTGTTTAATTTCGAATCTAAACTTTTATTTTGAAATTGTGTTGGTTACCCGTTAGATTCCTAGAGAGTACTTGACTTTCCTGCACTTACTCTTGATGACTTGCGTGAAATTACGCTTGAATGTTACCAACTGAAACAGGCGAAATCTGATACCGAGGAACATTTTGAGGATGATAGTTTGTATGAACTATTATATATGCACATCGTGATGCAGCAAATTTCCGTCCTATGAAAGTTCAAACAAGACACGCATGAAGCAAGCACTACTGTTTGCGGATACAAATCCACAATTTTATCGAGGTATCGGGTAATATTGTCAGTACAAAACTGTTTACTAATACCTGAAGTTAAAACTAATTTCCATAGCATCTCCGTTTTATAGAATTTAAATCATTTTCAGGATCTTGATTTATTAGGAATAGATAAAAGCTCTAAGTCAATACATAGTCGATACGTCAATGATGCAGAGCATCATAAAAATGAGAATTTAAGAAACAGCTTTGGATTTGTCAGATATAAAACCCGGAATTAATGTAGATTGTGATACACAATGAAGTCACCCACACCCAGAGAGAAAATACCATGAAATATTATTCGGTACCATCTATTTTTTCCGTGCAAGGATCCCCCACCCACCTCCGAAAAGCGATTAGGTGATCTTCATAATATTATTCTAGTACATCAACATTAAATTTTCAAAGCATTAGTTCAGATTCGCAATTCGCAACTCCAGAAACCTTCAAATGATAAATCTGAAGTCAGTTCTATCAATTGTAATATTTTCATTCGTCCTATTTCAAATTCTACTTCAGCTTCGGATGCGATTTCATCGAAATTTTCTAATGCTCAAATTTGCGTTTTACAATGCATATTAGAAAATAGTTTATACATGATACTATAAATATTTGATACAATCGTTATAAAGTTTTTGTATTGATATACAAATTGGGTGAAATTTTGATAAAAAATATTTTCGGTGTATGAATGCACAAAATTCGAGTTTGAAAAATTGGTTACCCATTTTCGCGTAAAAATTCGATTTTCGTGGTTTCGTTACAAAGTAAGAGAATGCGCAACACTTTCGCTCTTCACGGCGACTATTAAACTCCTCACTGGTTACATTGGGTAAAAATGATTAATGAAATGGTAGATTTCACCGTATTAGTTTGAACAAAATAGTTTTGATTCAGTGGTCTATTTCCTTCATAACCTCTTATTTGTAACCGATTCGGTTCCATTACGGTAAACATTCGTTTAGCATGACTCTAAATGCAACTAAACAAAATAGTTCCTATATATATTATTGTTTACTGGTTGGCAAGCAGATCGAAAATGTTACAGATAATTTTATTTTCCAACTAAAGCCCTAAAATCGATTTTTTTAACAAAAATTACATTTTTTCAAAATCGAATGTTGTGTATTGATATAGTGAGAATATTTTTTATAAACATATAACGTATAAAATATTTATAGAAGCATTTGTGTATAAACTCTTTATAAAGGTTTTAAATAGATTTTATAAAAACTTCATCGAACTTTTTTTCTTGGGGTGGACATTGGAAATGACTCATAACCTTTTATTAAAAACGATAAAAGTTGAAAAATATATGTGAATCATAACCATTTAAATTAGAACAATTATAAAATGTGACGTAGGACTCGAAAATCCTTTTCAGAAGCTTTGAGGCATGACCGCCAATTTCTTGTTCATATGAAGTCCAATTGCATAAAATAAACACAACGACCCTTGTGGACATATCTCTTTACTTTAAAACTTTTATCTATTAAAAAACTTAATTTTTGTTTAAAGCCACACTCATTTAACTAATTTTATTTCGATATTACTCAAATAATACAAAAAACCTTGTATAACTCATTTTTACACATCTTTAACGCTTCAGTGTAAAAGTTTTCCCTACAAGTAGATGATGTCTTTTTTCACGGGGTTGAATTTTCACATAAGTTGGCATATCGGAGTTTTGAGATCGCTAATTTAGAATTTAAGTTCTTAATTATTAAATTGAACCTTGGATATAATACGGCGGACGTATTTTGATAAATTGTATGTATTTTCGTATAAATTGATATCTAATGGTCTTCAGAGTCACTGATACAAATCTGAAATTACAATTTCAGAATTCAACATGGTAAATCCAACGTAACGCACATATTTTGAAATTGTTTTCGGATTTTCATATAAATTGATTAAACCAATTGTCTAAAAAAATATTTTTTGAAAAAACTAATGGCAGCAATGATTAACATTCTCGTGTTTAACCTACCATCAATGCTACCTTATAAGGTACCGTTAGCCTTACAAGTTAACATTAATGGTAGGTTTCTAGTACGTTGTAGGAATGTTCATCAACATTGATGTAATATTACATTTAAGGGTAATGTGCACCTATTTTGGAGGACATTTCGTATTACACGTAGGTTAAAGTAATGATACACTGTTAAAAAGTTACAACTTTACAATTTAATGTTCTTTTAAGGCTGCTGGAAGGTTTTTGTTGTATTGGGATATTTCTTATTTATTTTTAAATCAATTTAACTTTCTTATTATACTTGCATATAACAATATATCATATGGGGTAGACGACTGTTATATGCGAAGCTTTAATGTCTAAGAATTTATTAACATCGTAATGATTGGGATATTATACAAGTTGTTAAATATTAATATATAAAAATATTTAAAAAAAATGTATTTATTTCAGCCTTCTGCATGGCTTAATTCAAGCACCCACGTGCCAAGTTTTTTTCTTATTTATTTGCGAAAATGAAATGATGTAAGCGTAGCATTTACATTTTGACAGATGCAGAGTAATAACTAAATTTATTACTTTTGCTAAATATAAGCTACTAATAGTCAAAACAAATATAAGTACTATATTTAAAGCGAGACCCATATGAAATGTAAGACCTGTAAAGCCGCAAATAATTGTTTTTTAAAGTAGACTTCTGTGATGCTCAATTCTGAAGGCAAGGTACTGCAAAATTCTGATCAAATACATCGTTTATTCTGTAGTATAGCTGTTAGTACCATAGTTACATACTGTAGCTCCAACTGTGCCCCCTTTAAAATGTCAAATACTGATGGAACTTTGCGTTAAGATTACAAAAATGTTATGCCGTCATATTTAATTAAGTTTCAACATCATTTTAAGGTGTGATTTAAGTTTCTGTTAATGTTGCACTTGCTTATCAGTATAACATGCAGCTCCGACGTTACATTAAGGTTAATGAAAGATTAGAATTTAATTTTAGAACATAACATCTTAAAAAACAACTTTTCTAACCTTTGTTGGAACATTCAATTAACATTATTCTTTAAGATGAATTCTAACTTTGTATTAAATTAAAGTAATATTAAAGGTTATGATGATACGCATGTGTAATATTCACGTAACTATAAATTAGAGTTTAAAACAAATATGATCTTATTGCAACGTTACGCGGGAATACTCGGTAATTTTAACTCTTGGTTATGTGCTATCACATATAAGATTAAAATAAATAATAAATTCTAAAATTCTAATGACGTTAAATATTCCGTCTAAAAGTTCTATGTATGACTATTCCCATAGCTTTAATAAAAGGCTAATGCAATATTAATGCCCAATGTTAATACAGTGTTTCGATAAAAGATTCGTTCCAAAAAAAACAGTGTTTAAGTATAATATTAATGTAGTGTTGCAATATAATTTCAAAAATAATTCTTGGTATCTAATGGAATAACAAATCTTGTAAAAGGAATTTGAATCAAAGACTTTATGATATCTTGCAGATTGTAAAAATAATTTTGCAAAGTAATATGACAAACCTCTGTGTACTTTTAATGTATCATGCCTAATAGCATTGAATCTTACACTACGGTTGCGGAGAGGTTGAAGTACAATATTAACGTTTTTATTAAGATTACCTTCTGGCGTTATATTAGATTGGTATCAAGAGTAGCGGGAGTTCTTCGCGCCAAGTTCTTATCAAAAGCACTAATATTAAGGTTACAGGGAGGTCACAGTAAGGCAACACTATATTAATATAATAATTCAAATAGGTTGTTGCACGTCTTAAATAACATCTTGACCGCATAAATTCAATATAATTTCCAAAATAATTCTTTGTGTGTGACTTCCTTTCACAAACAGTGCATGATTCGATGAAATTAAGGACATTATGCGTTAAAAGTATACACGATGGTTTGTCATATTATAACATTACAAAATTATTTTTACAATCTGTAAAGTATCATAAAGTCCCATAACCCAAAGTTTAAAAGTTCTGAAGATAGCTCTCATACGCCAATAGAGGGCCGGCGTAGAAAAAAGACTCAACTCGACTTAGATGCTTTTTCCAGAAATGCGTTAAATTGAAAAATCATGTTATGATGCTATTAATGTATTGATTAGAAAATAGAAATTCGAATTATTATTATTGTTGCATGAAAAAGACCCAACGCAATGAATTGTATTTGGTTCCGTTTAGTATCTGAAGTTAGTTAGAAGAAATACAAAAAATTGTCCGCGTCATAAACTCCTTTTGTTGGCCTAACGAATTAATTTGTTAGCCTGATTGTAAATGAAACCAGATGGCTTTTACTTATACACCATAATATTGTGGTTCCGTTGGTCTATACCCGACCAATTAACTAATTCGCTTAACCAATTGGAAGTAGTCTTTCTAACCAATTTTTTGTCTGGATCTCAGCCCACTAAGACAGCTGATTAGGACAACAATTGGTTTGTTTCGTGTATTACTACAAGAAATATTAATATTAACAATGTTATAATGCGAGTTGAAACCGCAAATTTCATTTTGAGCTCCTGTATTCGTAAATATTTCGTAAATATTCAATACATTTGTCATTATAAATGCTACTATTAATCTGTATGTATGATGCTGCATGTATTCCTTAAATATTCATATAAACTATCTAATATTGCTGAATATTCATAAACAACGAATTTTTAGAATAACGCCCTAACTCCACATTTTTCAATGTATTTTTTTATATAAAATGTATATTATTATACAGATGTGAAAAATTTATATGTGCAATGTCGTAGACGTCCTTCCTTTATGTTCATACTGAATACGAGCATCGATGGTAAATCCTGTAAACAGTTACACAGTTTTTTTAATTTTCTCAAAATCGACTTTTTCGACTTATGCTATTTTTCCACGCAGCTCCTCAATTTGTAAACATATTTTGTTAAAACAAAACGAATAAAATGTGTTGGAAATGCGTCATTAATTTTTCAAAAATTGATAGACCGAAACGTAAAAAATAATTCTTTCACCAACAAATATTCCTCTATATACGATATTAAATATTAAGAATTAAAAAAGTGATCTATTTATTTTTAATTAGAATAGGTTAAGAATTTCATCAGTTTGGCAAATTTGGCAAAATTATATATAGGTTTGAATCGAATAGCTAGTATTTTCCTTCACAACTAGAGCGGCCATTTCGATGTTTGGAAAGGACGCCCTAAAGTATCTCTAATTGGAATAAAATTACATATTCCTGAAATTTCCTTGCCGAATTTTGGTTCGTTCTTTCTGACGTTAAAGAACATGGAACTCCACTCGAAGAAATTCAAATAATAGATAGCGAGACAAGCGGATGATGCCGCGGAGCTCCGATTTTCGCGAAATAGGTCTGACCGAGTTTTCCATCCATTTCCACGGCTCCTATTCTCCATCTGCCCGGATTCAAGGATTCGCGAAGGCTATGCGTTCCACTCGATACATTCGCATTCCAACGTCAACTTCTTCATCCCGTTTTTCACGATCGAGATGCCGAAAGGCTCTTTGACTATGCGGCTCATGATATTCGCATGGTTGCTCATCAATCGCCTAGAATCTGCCCAACCGCACGGTCAGCTTGAAATCCCTTTCGGACAAGCGCGTTCGTCGATACTTGCTGGAAGTCTCAAGCTTGCTGTCGTTTTACCTTGAACACAAGATCGCCTTAAAAACGTTCCACGGTTACCCGCACGTACGCGCATGCATACCCTCGCCGAGCTTAAATCTCGAAAAAGTATCACGTATCGTACACAAATATACTATTTGCGAAAGAATTACGGCTATTGTCGCGTGAGAATAGGCAATTTCGCCATTTCTTATTTATCGCGCCGATGAAGTTTTACGGGCACGACCATGCGCAGTTTTAGTGTATAGAAATGTCCACGACTTTAAATCCCTTTGTTACAGCTTGTGGCAAAAAATGATTCGCTAATCACGAATAAATTCACGTCTTGATATTAGTCGTTGTTTATTTCTGATTGTTATTGAAACCTATCCACAGAACATAAAAATATTTTCAGGAAGCTGATGAAGGCTAATGATGCTCGTGGAATCGTTATCGATTAACTACAGATCTCTGCATAGCATTTTATCGAATACCTCTCCATTGAAAATGACAATTGTGGATTTCCGTCGGATTTCCGTATTGGAACATCTCCCGAATATCCTTTTATTTCAAGTCGGATGACTATCTGACGTCTCGATCCAAATCTAGCTGGAAATGTAAAAGTTCACTCAGAATCAGTTTTTGTTCATGTCCTCTGTGTACATTGACAATTGCGAAAATATTTCAGGGAAACTTCAGTGATTAACTTATCTGTTACTGAATTTTTCTATGCATGACACATGACTTAATATTATTGAAACTTCCTAATCCGTACATGATAAAACAAATGGAATTAGCATTTAGTCTGACTGAATTTATCAATTGGATAAACGTCGGTATCATAATTCTCACAGAAAGAAGTTTTTCGATTTAGAATAACTTCCAGCTTAAAAGGCTCGAATTTCAAACAATTCAAAACACCCAAAGATCCACATTTTTTCTTTTCACATTGAATCGCGATAAACAGCATTCATGAGTCATGAAATGCCGACACGGTTTTAAGCGAAAATAGAATAGCGCGATTCGCTTTAAAAGTGGGCCATTGTTGTATCGCTATCAAGGTACAACAACTAATTGAAAAGCCTGATTTTAGGTACATAAAGCGACTACGAGTTTCATGCGGCAATTGTGTCGCGGTATCCCGTAGGAACGGTGGGGCATGGACGGGCGCATTAAATTCTAAGGTAGGCGTTTAAAGGTATTCAAAGCCCTTGGTTCGAGATTCTACTGGGTCCTCCTACTACGTGTCTGGCCTAACGAACATCTTGAAGATGTAATGAGGTTAGAAGGGAAACTAAGTATCTACTTTTCGTGATACGCATTAAAGAAGTTACTGGATATTTTGTCCGTAGACGACCTAGTTTGCAAGGGAGTAGCCACAAAAATAGTTACAGCCTCATAAAATCGATCCAATTGTTTCGAAATGGCTTCAGTACTTTTACGATTTTGAATCGTGTATTTTTAATAGTAATTATTTAAGATGTTAACATAAAGATGTCAATAACACATATAAAATGGAGGACAGTCACTTAAAGTAAATAGGAAACTCTGATTTAATTTTGGATATGCAGAATATTCAATGCTCTGGAGAATTTTACGTATTGTAAATTATACTATGATAATTATACGGATTAAAATATCTTAAGACCTGTTGGGTAATATGATTTTCAAATTTGCAAAAGGTTTTCTTCATTTGTGGTATGACCGGTCCATTTTAAAATGGTTACGTTAGTCATAGTTTTATATACAGTTGAATGAAAAGGAATGGCGTTAATAATAACATCGTAGCACTTATCTGCTTATAGTATTAAGTATATTAAATATATCGTTTTATACGTTTTAAAACAATACTTTTGTCTCAAGTAGTCTTTACTGTAATAAATATACACAAAATGTCTATAATCTAGGCGTTAATGATGTCGGCTGCCAAAATTTGTCCACAGATGTACCCACGTTTACTGTACATATTTTGATTCCCGAAATCCGACTATCGAGATTAGAATGTCCTACGAAAAATTTGTTATCTATAAATTTATCATTGTTCCCTTCACTTTATCGCATTCTAACCTTGATCTTCGGATGCAGTAGGTCGAAATACACATAATCTATGGATAAATATTGGCTACAGCCAAGATTGGTGATCCCTAGACTATTATAGATAAGTCAACAATTTCGTAATATTTCCAGATACTAATTTCAAATTGAGGGACAATTTGAGAGATTGCTGAATCCAATATGGTTGTCAAGACATAGAAAGTCATTTGAATTTTCTTGCAACTTGTTATATTATAGTATTATAGTTACAGAAAAATGTAGAATTACACAGTACATGTGATTTGGTACAAACACTAACTATTAAAGTTTATATTGATAATCACTAGATTGAATCCACCATTTTTAATTTGAAAATCTGAGATCAGATTTGCACGAAAAGATTTAATGATCGCCCCAGGTACCCAGTTGTCGTCGATGAAGTAACATATTGATCGTCCATCTTGAATCCGTCGTATTAAATTTTCAAAATCTTGGGTAAAATTCTTAATCGGCAAGTCTTAACTTTTAGTTATTTTTCTTTACAAGAAAAATTTCTGCTATAAAGGGTTTGTATAGATCAGAATAGATTTCGTATAATTTTTAGGTGCCCTCGATTGCTTTTTATTGAGGTCTTTGAAGGAAAATGTGGTCATTTCCGGTTTAATCTACTTTTACAAAAAGTACATTGTAGATCCGCAGTTTTAATATTGCACGAACTAGAATCATAATTGTTTCGTAATGACCGTTCCTTTCTTTTATATTTAAGAATAAATGATTTTATTTTAACTCCCGATTTTAACATCATATAACATCAAATATGTCAACTAAAAGCCCCCCCCTGAAAAATATACACAAGTTAAAAAAAATAAAAATACAATAACATATCTGCAATGAACTTTTCAGGTGGTCAGAATCGTCCGCATTTATTTATGTTGAAAAATAAACTCTTTAATAGAAAAAATATCGAAATTTTATCCATTATTCTTAATAATTTTAAGGTTTTTGAAATCGTAAATGATATAGCCATTAGAAAATGTATACATGAAAAGTGACTTAGAATTATGTACGAAGTAAATGTTCATTTTTTGAGAATTTTTCAAGACGTTTTTGGTTTTTTCGAAAAAAACTTAGAAATGCCTCAAGAATTTTTAAAAATTCAAACGCATTTCTTGAGTAATGCCGTACATTTTTTGTTGTATAACATTTTTGGTAAAGATAACGGTACTCGAGCCAAAAATCTTGCAAATCTACCCTGTCAATGTGCCATTTTGAAAGACATTTTGGATTATATCAAAATTAATTTTTATCAGCTCGTAACTTTTTAGTTCGTATTCTAATTGTATGAATTTAAGAGGTTTTATGTAAAAATAAAACGTGCTTCAAGGTAAATATGACATTTAAAAAAAGCATCGGTAAAATTTCGGGTTTCTTAATATTAAATGCTCGGAAAGTGTAAATGCAGCGTTAAACGATTAGGATGCAGCTGATAATGTTTCTAAAAATGTCGAAACGTTAAATCATTATTAAATATTAAAAATTTAACGACATTATAGTTAACCTTTGATCAAAGTTTTTGTGTAACATTTCGTAGTATTAAAAAATAATTGTTCTTAAAAACGTTTGGAAGTACATGGCATTTTATCTTAGTATTTTCCCGACTAAAGACAGTTGAAAATTTGTTAACAACATTTAAGGTATTAAATATTTATGACAATTCTTCCAGCAAAACTAATAAAAATAGTCCGTTTTATGGTATTTTTTTAAGGAAAACTATTTATTGAATAATTTACTTAAAAATAAAACATATATAAATAATCGATTGCTGTACATGCGTTGTTGAGGGAAATAGAAAAAGAGATAATATATTTTCCGTATATTTAATTCGATTGATTAAAATTATCAAAACAAATAAAGTAAAAAAGGGGTATGAATGTGCAAACAAAATCAAATTCATTTATTAAAACTTTCTACTCTATGGATGGTTAGTTTTAGTTTTAGGAAAGCACAAAATTGAAAAAAGGGTTTAAGAATCAAGTAGAGTGTAGGTCAAGGTTGGCAGCTGCAAGTTTTTAGATAAGAATACCAAAACCGCCTTCGGGCAGGTGCGACGGAACTTCTTTTAGTGACACCACGCTTTTTGGTGACTACATATTTGGAGTGTGAAAAGGAATGTTTGTTGTGAAACAGGTGTCTTAAAAGAAACAAAAGAGCTTTTTATAGTATACGAATAACACGACTTAAAAGAATAACTAAACATTCAATCGTCAAAGTAAGCTTAGTAAATAAATTTTGGCGTTCATGATTGTAGAAAAAGTAAAAAATATATCAATATATATAACCTCTACCTTTTATCTGGTCCATTTATATTTTTATATATAAAATAAATATTATTTAGATAATCATTCTTAAAGGACTTATCTTCACTCTGTAACTAAAATCGTTTTTAATAGTTTTTCTTTTGTCAGATTGACTAGTTGACATAATAAATAAATTAATTCAGATTTTGGTGAAGAATTGTAGCCCTCTTCGGAAATACATTTATACTAAATCATTCATATAATACATTTTGTATGAACGTGTACATAATCATTCACGAACTTTCCGTAAAATAATGATTTAATTTAATGGTTTGTTGTGAAATAATTCTGTCGAGATTAATAGATAATAGTCATTTTTAAGGCTAAAAAACCGATAGCAATCAACAATTAAGTATGCCAATTTGATTTTTTTCTTGAGTTTCTTTTTAGATACTAACTTTCTAAAGTTGGTGACTTTGGTTGTATTAGAGGCACACATTCTATGCTGATTCCATTTTTAGTGAATATTATGTAGAATACAATTCTATATGAGAATGTACATGCTTACGATTATTTAAACGAATATGCATGTTTAAAAAAATTCCAAATTTGTTCTAGAAAAAGTTATGGCAACCATCACATGGATTTATTTCCATGGTGATTCAGTTTGAGGATTACGCCGAATATGTAACGACTCAAATTAAGTAAAAGAGGACAGTTACTCTTAACTCTTTTCATCACAAAATCAGAAAAACAGGTACATGGACTTCAATTTCTCCATTAAAAAGATTACAAAAAAATTTGTTTAAAGCTACCTTTTCTGATATTTTTATGCGTGCTCTATCGACTCCTGTCGAACAAATTGCAAAAAAGCGATTGTATACGCAACAATTTTGAGAAATAAAATAAAAATGTAAGAAATTTTAGGTAATTTTTTTTTTCACTATTGTCTCCACTGAAACGAGTTACAATCAACGAAGTTGAATCGAATTGAAATTAAAACAATATGGTACTATAAAATACTTATTGTTTGGTTATGTACGAACATTACAATACATTTGAGTTGCATTTCTGTTCCGTTACGTGGACATTTGGAATCAACCATTACTCCTAAAAAAGTCTGCTGCCACATTATTTATTGTCACTATTTGGGGTCTTTGCTTATGTATGCATTCATTGATGAGCCGTTTCAATAAAGAAAATCATGAAAAACAAAAAAAACATTTTTATTTTATTTTTCAACATATTGCGTAAATAATAGTGTTTTTGTCTATTTTTTCGACGGAAATCGATAAAAAATATTTAAAATTAGTAGGAAAGGTAACTTTTAAAAAGTAAAAAATCTTTTTACTGGAGAAACTCAGCTGAAGTTCAGGTACCTGTTTTTCTCATTACGGTATGAGAAGGGTTAATATAACATATTTTCTTGTGAAAAATCTACTGAAAGTTTGATGAAGTTATTTACCGGAACAAAAATCAAAAGTTCCAGTAACACCCATATTCATCTAATAAAAATGTCATTAACTTCAAAAGATTACATCGATATTCAGAAAAGTTGACATGACATTTTACTAGAAATTTTTTTTAATCGGATGTTAATTCCTTCAATAAAATGTATTTGCAGATTCAGTATCTCGCCTGTAAGAGTTAATTATAGTTGTGTGGTAGTAGTATAATATTGTAATATGATAATCATGTATATTAACTTTTTCGTGTTAACTAAACATATATCATGAGGATGCTGTTCAAAACATTTATAAAGACACGTTGACATAATACGTTTACATAACAAGTCCTTCGCGTGCTGGTACCGATATTTTACGGCGAATATACAAACTTGTAATAGCGAAAGTTGCAAAAAAGCAGGAATTTTCAAAAACAAGTCCAGGAAAATTGAAACTGGCAGGTCTATGCACTAATACTTAGGTAAATATTGATTTAGTTAATCAAAATAAATACATAATCAAGTTAGATATTTTCAGTTATGATCAAATTCTTTATTTTGACATGTTGAATATAATATAAACATATAGTTATAAAAAATATTAAATATTAAAAACGAAATTGACGCAAAATTTTTAGTTCAGTCTTACATTTATCTTAAAATGTGATGTGAACGTCTTTCTTTATCGCCGGCAGCGACCACAGTTAATGAAAAGGAATTAAAAAATCGATCCACTACAAAATTCAACGTCTCAAGATATCTTTTCATATACTCTGTCTATAGTACAGAAATCCTCGACCGAATTTAAAGAGATATGACGTACCATTCATAAGCAAGGAAAGACTCTTTAACTTTGTGATTTTCGCCAAAGTTACCAATGATGAATGATGTCATAATTGACATTCGAATTTGTAGCTAGAGTGAAAAACCACCATTTATACTCCTTATTCGAGACTTTAGAGTAAAACCATTAGTCGTCAGACCATACGACCGGAAACGTATATCAAGATACATCAGTCTTCTTGCGTGTATGCCTTAGTAACGAAAAATTAGCAGCGTCCATGCGAATGTTGCTTCAACTGAACATCACGGCAGGGCATTAAGTGCAAATTAGCTTTTAAGAATATTAATTATTATTTTACGTAAAATACAACCAATTTTCTGTTAAATTGAAAGTAAAGTATAATTTAAAACTAGTATCATGTCATGTAATTTTCAGAAAGTTATATTATTTTTAAGAATTACTCAAATTAGATACGTTTTAATCCAATTCATCTGAAACATTTTGAAGTTTAATATCGGATATGTCAGTGACACATATCGCCTCTCTATGAATACCAAGTAATGTGAATCACTATTTTTGATTCGGACTAAATATGAACTTTTTCTTAGAGAATTAATAATCATACTAAAAATATATTAACGTCGGTAACTCTGAGAAAAGTGACTTTACTTTGACTGGGACAGTCATTTTCATAAAAACATGAAACAGGACATATATTACTTTAGACATTTTTCGAAACTTTTTATTTCTTTGGTAATATCATAAAATTGGCAATTACCCTTTTAAACCGTTTAAGATAGCAATAACACCAAAATCCTGAATTATAAACATTAATGACTAGATTTTAATATATCGTTGAATGGACCAATTCAATTCACGAATATTGATGGATATTCAATATATAAATCTGAAATGGAATTAAACAATTTCAGTACTCTTCAGTATACGTAAGTCATATAATGAACCAGAATTTGAACAATTACTACTTCGTCTCTGAATTTATTATGATATTTCATCAGAAACATTCTCATTCATCAGACGAGCTGATCACGTTACGTATCGTATTGATTGATTTCGTATGTCTTTATCAGTATTTAAAACCATGTATCACGATTTCCTATTTGCCTATCGCGTATTGATTGGTACGTAAACAGTAGTATATATCTCCAAATTGGACAAAGTTAATTTACATTTGCTCGAATATGATATTCGTACATGACGATATTCCCAATGCTCTCTGCGTATATATAGAACTAAACTGCGTAAATGATCGGACAAATGACTGTACGCTTTATATGTACATAAAGAGGAGCAACGAGAAACTGGATCGCTTTGTTTTCCTGTCCGAGAAACGTCATGTGAGTGGGCTGGCATATTTAATTCAGTCAATTCACTTTGGTTAGACTGGGGTATACCTAACCTGACGTTGCTGCCTACTTCTTCACCACCTTTTCACATCGAATCGATCGCTTCAGGCTCTCAGAATAAAACCTAACTTAAATTAAAAAGTTGATTATTTTATATGAACGATATTTAAATATTGTTACTTAAATTCAGAGAAAAATTACGAATTAATAGTTTTTAGAAATTATAGAGAAATACAAGTTCATTTTAGAGTAATAAAAGCACACATATTTCTCTCGTTTTATAATAAATTAAAACTCGAAATGCAGAACTTCTTTACAAAACGTCGCATGGATTTGAAATCTCAGATACAATTTGAATAATGGTTTGTATGATTGCTGGAATCAGATCTTGCTGGTATGACAAATAATAAAGGCATAGTCATTATTCTTTGCAGAGCAGTATTAACTACGAATTATGTTTTCAATAAGAAATTACTCCCAGACCGAGATGAACATTTATTTCAATCATTTTTAACGTTAACTATCTTTGCTACTCGGATTATGAGAAATTTTCAATAAACTACCTGTGTCGTATTTGACCTCGCTCATTCTGAATCTGCGACAAAATTATGTTAGATTTCAAATCTAACTTTCAAAAAGACCAGGGTATTTTATCTTCCAATTATATGAGCAAGTTTGAAAGAACCAAAAAAAAGTATTAAAAATAAAAATGCAAACAAAATAACATCAACATAACAGTTCCGAACCTGATGAAACGAGTGAAGTTGTAAGGTTGGCAATCTTGCGTCAGTCTGTCTTAACCTTGTCAGAAGGTTATGTGCAGTGGGAGCAGTGACTTCAAAAACCTTAAGTAACAAGTTTCAAAAAAAGTTACAAAATATCATCCACCGTATTCGATCCTCCATTTTCTATTTTTAACACGTAATTCAAAATTCCTGAATGGCGACTCCACAAATAATTTAAGTACTCAGTGTCATAAAAATAATAATTTTTTAAAAAGAAGAGCACAGTAGAACCTTGGGGCTTCTAAATTCACGGGAATGAGTGATTCGGGACTTCTAATTTTAGTGTGCATGTGTTCTGCGCCATTTTCAGTGCCGTAGGTTGACGAGGCATTTCCTCCGCTATCGATATGTGTACCCGTAAAGGTTGTAACACGTGACTTCGAAATGCTGAGGCTGGTAGCTTCGAAGTCCCGAGGTCCTTAGAAGTCCCGAGGTTCTACTGTAGGAACATTGGATATTCATCTATTTTTCTGTGAACACTTTCCGTCCCACATCTTTAAGTGCCCATATCACGTTTCCATGTACATTTCAATATTTTGATGTATGGATATTGCGATCGCGGTATTACTAGATAAAACAGAATGCTGGTGATTCATGACGTGAAAAATTAATCAAAATTGTAGAACAGTATTATTTTTTTTTCTAAAAAATGTCTGGAATTTTTTTGAAAATTGATTACTTTGTAACTTTGTTAGCGAATTCTAAAAGATTGAGGTCAAATAGGTAAGAAATAATTCTTGGATTTTTTTACGTTCCTATTAACAAAGAAAAGTAACGTTGAAAACGATTTTAAAATACTGTTCGTCCAAGCGTTAAAGCGTTAACTCTCTCAGAAAATATTTTTTTTGTTAAAAATGTAATAAGTTATGAAAACGCCAATCAACGAATGTTTAATGAAAGAGTAGTTCCATTTTGTAATAAGTTTCATTGGACAAGCAATATACTCAATTAAGTTTCAAATAACAGGAATTTCATATTGACATTGCAATTCTTTCAACCGTTAAATTTCTGATGTAATGCCAATATTTATTAATCTCGTGTAATTTTATAATTGTATTTATATACTCTGCGGTAGCGAATACCAGTCATAATTAACCTATTTATCACAACTGAAAACGATAAAATGAATAATGTTACAGAATATAAACAGGAATTTTAAATCTTATAGAAAATACTAATATATTCTTCGGGTTCTAAAGAATAATTTTGAAGGAAGAAAATTAGAAGATACTTTTTATATGGCCAAAAACGTCAAAAATTTACAGTAGTAGTTACTAACAAAATTGTAAATAGATATGAAGCTTGAAAATTTTAGTTTATTAATGTTATCTTCTCTCTATCGTCACGAAGTCTGAAAAGCTATTTTTGAAAGTTCTATCTCTAAACTTAGTAAATTTATTGATTTTATCCGCTCTTCTTCGCGGTATATTGGATGAGAGTTTATTAAGTGCCTTGAAGTATTTTTTATCCTAACAAAATATTATTTTACAAACTTTATAAACGAAAACATGTTTTTTCACATAAAAGAAAAAATAACACTGCACAAAATGCAGCAATCTTTTATTCCTTTTTGACGTATTTATTTTATTACTTTCTTCCGCAATATTTATTTGATTTAATCCAATTATATATGACATATTTTTTCCTGTTTTACTACATTGTGTTCTTGGGCATGATTAATTGTTTTTTCACAAACCAAGAGGTGAACAACTTATATTATTTTCACGCATTTTATTGCAATATTTAGTAATATTTGTAAGTTTTAATTTTATTGTTTTTCATTTAATATTCCGAAAAAAAGAATGAACAAGAATGAAGTAACTACATTGCCTAAGTGAACAGATGAAGAAAATAATCAAAAAAAAAAAGTTTAAAAAATGAATCGATGAAAAGCATATTGCACAGAAATTAGTAACACTGGTTTATATAATGTACTTGTTATGACACGAATTTCTTTCATTTATTTATTTATTTTCAGTCAAGCACGGCGACTTCTTTGAATTCTCATGGACGAATCGATAAGATCGTTCCAAATCCTCGAAATAATACGCGTACCACGCTCCATTTCATCTCCTTACTCTTTCATAGGATCCGATATGATATTTTTGAAGTAGGTTATATTCAATAAATGCTATGCAAGATGACACGTTTCTAAATCATATACTTTATAATAAAAAAAAATCGCAAAAGTTAATAAAGACGGGACCAGTTTAAAGAAGGTTAACTTCGTTACAGAGAGTATTGCACTTTTATGCTGTAATGGATCAAGTACAACGTCGGAATTTCAAAGAACGGATATTAATTATGAATGTGCACGGAAATATCACGTACTGACTTTTTAAAATATTTAAAAGGTTTTGTTATTCAATCCGCTTTTTACTGGCATTATAAATTCCTCCGGAAGCATCGAGATTTCCAGATAGATGGTAGTGATTCATTTCTCGACTATTATATATTTTAAAAGAAATAAAGTTTAGATTTAACAAATTCTCTGGATGAATTGTATTCAATGAAATAGAATGTGTTAATACTTAGTAGCCATAAATTCTAATTCATTTAAATCAAATATTTACCATTCGGTAGCCTCCGTAATAACCAAAGTTGACGGTGTGAATCTGACAGAATAGATTAATTTGAGGATGGGAGTTACTTTCTTTCAAAAATATATGGCAATATTATTGTATTTAAACCGTTCAAAATTACTTGAACAATTTAATATTTTTGTTTCAATTTTGAATAGTATTCTGTAAATTCCTTTTAATCAACCTGTTGGCCCCACAGAATTTTTTGACCAGACATTATCAATAAGTTGTTCTGGATTTTTTGAAAATTATTTTAATAGTGTATACAGGTTTTTATTTATGAAACTTAGTTTAGAGATTATACTTCTGTACTATAGACATCTTGTTGTATTATAGCTCAAAATCGCTAAAGAAAAACTGATAGAGATATTTTTGTATGTAATTGTTACGTCCTACGTAACGCACCTTATTTCAAAAATACCGGCTAAATATCCGATGCAATAGCGCGCCCGGCGTATACTAACTGAACCTCATAACAAATAACTTACCGATACCGATCGAAAATAGAGAACCCTATAATTCCTGAATTTTCACTCCCACTCACAGTTTCCTACATTACCAGTAGAGAGTAATAATATCATTAATTATTTTCCGAAATAGTCTCAACGGAAAATGTACGGGAAAATCTAAAAGTATCTTTAGAAAGTGTAGCAAACCGGACTAGCAACCCGTACCCTTGACAAACTCTATCTATTTCTAAAAAAAGTAATAAAAATTCCAAAGTACATCCGCTTTCTCACGCACACGCTTATATGACATACTTTTCTTTTCCAAGAAAATTCTTTTCAAAATAGCTTTTCATATAATATAAAAATTATAAACCAAAACTAACGAACAATAGAATGATAACATTGGTCGGATTAGTTAGATAGAAATAAATAGTATCTCATACAGAAAACACATTTATAAAATAAAATAAAACGTTTATTTATAATTACGAACAAATTCCGTTTTTTCCTTTTATTACAATAGATTCAACCACGAATTTTCATTAGTCAAACTTCCAAACTGGTACCGAACAAACGAACAAATAAACATTAGCGTATAAAACATTGTAAACACCATCTCATGAATAAAGAATGAAGCTTTTATATATATATTTATATCTATTACAAAATTGAACATCCTTTAAAATTTAGTATCTTGATAATCATGTTCTCAAATGTTACAATAATACAAAATTTATAAAAACAAACAATCATTTTAAGAATACCTCATTGTTTATTCATCTCTTGTACGAAATTCATGCTTTATATCACTATATGTAAATTGCTCTTATAAACCTTCGATTAAAATAATGTTAAATTGTACAAAAATCAACAACAGTTGTATTAAAACAATTAATGCAAAATAGTTTATTAAAAATACAAATTTACTATTAAAAACAACACAACGGCATATCAAAATTGCATAAAATCTATCGGATTATTAAAAAACTAATTTAGTAAATATTAACAAATAAATATCTCCAGTTCTATACAAGATACAACTACCGTTCATTTTTGTACGATCTTAAAATTAACATAATTGTCTAAACACGCAAAAAGATTCTATTCAATTCGGACGGAAGCTGCAAATCTTGCATTCACACGAATTTTGGATAAAAAAATCCGTGACACGACGCAACGCTTCAAAACGGAACTGGGCACCACGGGCGGTATCCAGTATAAAAACAGCACCTCCTGGACCAAAAAAAGTCAGTTAAGATTCAGCAGTCAACATCGAGCAGTTAAGCTCCAGCAGTAGTTGGACCACTGGATACAGACAGCCCAGCAGCCTAGGTTCCGGGAGTCGTCGAACCAGGATCTCATAAGTAAGTATTTCCCCTAGTTAAGATCAGGCGACTAACCTGAACCCGGACAGAGCACGGGACCAGGGCCAAATCTTTTGGCCCGGCGTTTCGATCCCTCCGGGCACGGGCGAACTCGTCTCCGCGGCAATTCTTTTTTTTTATATATATTTTTTTTGGGGGTAAACTATTTCCGAAAAGGGACAGAGCTCGGGACCAGGGTCAAATCTTTTGGCCCGGCGTTTCTATCTCTCCCTCGAAGAACTTGTAAACCCTTTCCTCGGTTTATTCCGGAATTGGCACGTGCCGATGCGGAATCGACCCATAGGGAATTAGGTCATAGCCTTTTCACTTTTTTTTTAATATATTATTTTTTTTATAAGTTCCCGCGTTTCTCCTTCCGCGAAACTAAATTTGTCCACATTTTGTTATAGTGCCCCGAAATAATAAGGGTGTCCGGCGTCGCAAACGGGAGCGAGCCCGCAAATTATATAAATTCCTGGTGGAGCAACGCGCCCAACGAGAAGGGCAGCCAGCAGCCACCCCCGATCACAACCAGCCTCCTCCCCCGCAGAAAACAAAAATCACGCTGGAGGAATATCGGCGCCGTAACGCGATCAAAAAAAAATAAATTAAATATATAAAAAAATAAATGATCACAAAATAAAAAAACCTATAAGAAAAAGAAAATCGAGTCATTATTTATTTTCACCCTTCTCCTTTCCTTTTGAACGGATACACTCGGCGGCTCCGTCCACCCTAAAAAGAACCCTCAAATCGACCCGTCTGGTCGATTTGGCCCTTTCACGGCAGAAAGATGGCGTCCCTGTTCGGCCGCCATCCCAGCCATAACATAATCACCAGTTGACGTTGAGTAGAAAATTGTGTTTCAGGGTGATTTCGGGATACGCTCTGTACACGGAGAATGAAATGTATTGAATTGAGAACTACAGTAAACATAACATACAAATGAATTTGGATCACGTGTCATATATATTATATATACTCGTGTATGTGGCGATGCGTTGTTGCTTTGACGATGTTATGCATGACTAGCGACTCTCGTAACTCAGCGTTTCGCTCCCATTGCTCTCGTTATAGAAATAGATTTTCATTTGCTTATTAGAAATCTTTATCAAGTGCTACCAGATATTATATAATGGATATTACATACGGATACGAACCTGAAATATATATATACACGTCCGATAAAAATCGAATCCGAATTTCTTACGGTTCATAGTGATATTTTGGAAGTGATCAACTAATTAACGCACATGTAACTACATTACTAAAAACAGACGAAATTTACTTCCGACGTTGCAATTTTTCTTCTGTATTTTTTTTATATTTCATGCGAATTAAGCTTCACAATTCTTTTGTTATTCTACACAAATAATACCAATATCGTATCAATATTTTTTTACAAAAAATTATAATTGCACTGATAGAGCAGTCAATTTTCCTCTGAACCCTGAAAAATACGTACACTTTGGCGCGGCTGTTTTGGATCCGCAGGTTGGGCGCCAGACGTTTTGGGGCAATATGTCACTTAAATAAGTATAATAAATGTTAAAAATTTAATTTATAACAAAATTAATTAGTCTTTATTTATTTTGTATGTGTTATATTACTTGTTAAAATTTATTTGTGGGTTTCAATTACGGACATAAATTTTCATCTACGTTCATCACGTATCTTGTATTCTCTCGTCAGATATCGCAAGAATGACAGATGGCATACAGATGCGCGATGATCGTGTATGACGTCGACAGCGAAGCGAGCCACCGATATGCGGATTAGATATATTATATTCGAAAGTAACAGATAGTTTGCGAAATATCAATCATAGGTAGATTAAGGTAGAGTGAGTTATATTAGTAAGGATATTTACGCAAAGAACATTTTTAACTTGCCGGAAGCAGCAATGCAGGTGATTTTCTGGATGGGCTTAAAATGCAAACGTGCCAATACACTTCCAATTCCAGTGTAGTTAATTGGGCCGGCGATTAGTCTCCCGAATCCAATGTCTGTCTGCGAAATAACTCGTCAGTCGGTAAAGTCAAATAACGAGGCAAAACGAAATGTCGTTGAATCCAGAACGGGACTGGAATTTGGTAGGATCTAACCCGGTTATTTGAGCGCGAACGGCTTGATAAGCCGTAATTGACTCGAGTAATCAGCGAGTATTTCGCACGTCCCTTTCTCTCGCTTTGTGCTTAACCCGACCCTCCTACATGGACTATACATCATCGTGCCGAGGGATGCAAATGTTACATAGCGAGTGATGGATGTTAGTCCAGTTAAATGCCCACTGCACGGCAATACGAAACGCCCACTCATCCGTTTTATCACTCTTCGAAAATATATGACAGTACACGTCTCTTAAATTTTGCGCGGTTGCCTTCTGTTATTTCATAAAAAAATAGCCGTAAATAAATGGTAACTACGGTAACCCACACTGAACGACTAATGGCATTATAATATTTAAAAGCTTACATGTCAAGGGAATGATGTATAGACGTTGGATTATACAAATAACTAATGGGTTTCTTCAACAATATCCGTAATCAATATTAGGGGTGCAGATCATCGAAAAAAAACATCCGAGATCCCTTGTGGAAATTCCCTTATTTTCTATAATTTTGACCAGAATCTGGACACATTTACCCTACTCAGGGATTCTAATCAGAATCTGACAAGATTTTGACTGAATTTACCGAGGTATATTTATCCTGGTCAGAATCCTGTCGGCAGAGCGTTACAATTCCTGTGATTTCCTGGTCAGACATAGGGAAGGCTGGACGGATTCTGACCAGACTAGTGTTACATTTTCTACATGGGATACGACGACGTGGCAAATTTCAGGTAACTAGTAAAGGCGCAAAATTATTGAAAGTATATGATAAACAAGTGTCTCACCCAAAATTAGATTCTAGAGAACAGCGCGATAC
Source organism: Trichopria drosophilae (assembly GCA_030407085.1). NCBI lineage: Eukaryota > Metazoa > Arthropoda > Insecta > Hymenoptera > Diapriidae > Trichopria > Trichopria drosophilae. Next base: position 206,443,873 of record CM059583.1, read on the forward strand.
CAAAATGGTGTCACTTTTCACAAAGACGCGCAGAGGTAACGCCATTCTGACTTTTCTCCTTGACTTCTTTGTAAAATATAAGATATATGCAGTTAATTTTGATTCCTCTGGTTTAAACTAAAATGAATTTTTTTCATATCAATCTATATTATCCGATTTAACACTGCCGTTTTTTATTTTACGGGACAAAAGTAAAATAAAAGTTATAGATCGCACTTCTTTAATGTAAGAATCATTACTTACATACATCGTTTTTGTAGCTAATAATAACTAGATAATATGAAAATGATGCCACATAGACCAGCCATAGTTGCAACTTTGTAATACTTTTTTCTTATTGATTTCTTAATGTACACGAAAGTACATCTAGCACATTATACTTGCTCTTCTTCTTATACTTAGAAGTTTGGTGGTAACCCAGGTTAACCCACCTCAATTTTCTTTTATTTTTGATCTTTTATTTATTTGTTATCGCATTTATATCAGCATTTTGCTAATTTCTGTTACTGTAGAGAGATAGTTATTCTGAGGTAATTGTCTATTATGAATACATTTTTTAAGCTGTTAAGAGTTAAGATAATCAATTAAAATTTAGAATATAACAAAGTTTTTAAGATCGATGATAATACGGTATCAGATTTTCAAAATTCAAAATCCCCTTTTCAAATATACGGCCAGCATGACATGAAAAAGAGAATGTTTGGTAAAACTTTGCTAAAACGCATCCAAGAGTTGGCCCAGTTTTACATGTGAATGGCCATTTTAATCTGTCATGTTTAATTTGGATAATGTAACACCGTATTCGTATATCTGTGACATCAAAAACCTCCGACAAATTTAAACTCAATTAATTTTGGACGTAAGGAGAATTTGTAGATATGCGCCGGGATTCGAACCCACCATTCTATTGCCACTCAATACTTTACCTTTTGATGTATATACGAGGCGCACTCGCCATACCGTGAATTCGTATAATTCTTTTATTTTTTAAAAACAGCAAAAAATGTTAAAATCACCAACAAATTGCGATTTCATTTTCAATCACACTCTATTCTGATACTGGAAAATGTTTTCCATCGAAAAATTGCAAATAACACTCTGCATTGTACACACTAGTTTCTAACTTTAGAGTTAAAACTCTAGAAATAAATTTTGAAATATTACATTGCATTTTCATCTTGGTTCACCATAAGGTGACTTCTATCTATTATTTAATACATTAACCCTTTAACATCCAGAATGCATGTTTCCCATGTACAACTTCCATCGCATATTTCAATCTGAAAATAATACACAGACACTTCAAAATGTGCCTTATTTACCATTTTCGAGAATGCTCTTTTGAATGGCGACTTCAAAATTTGATTAAACTAAGTATTTTCCTTCGATTTCGGCAAAAGTATGTGAACAAACACATTACTGTGGTCCATTTTTTTTTTAAATTTAATTTTTCATGTCGATATCGCGATTTGGACTTTGACTAGAAAAGTGCATAAAAAGTGCATAAAATGTTTGAACTTAGAAGATATGCGAAAATTTGTTTAAAATGCTATATTTCAATACTGCCAAAATTTTAAAAAAATTTCTTTAAATAAACCGCCATTTTGAATATTTCAAGGTGAAAAAATAAATGTCTACCTGCACATCCTTTGAGTTCAAACATTTTATGCACTTTTTATGCACTTTTCCGGTCATAGAAATCACGGTATCGTCATTAAAAATTAATTTAAAAAAAAATGAAGCTCAAAATTGACGCCGTTTTTTTCACATACCTTTCCCAAAATCAAAGGGGCCACCATTCTAAAGAGCACCCTCGAAAATGGTAAATAAGATACATTCCGAACTGCCTGTGTATTATTTTCAGTTTGAAATATGCGGTAGAACTTGTACATGGGAAACGTGCAATCTGGACGTTAAAGGATTACTTTATAATACTGTAGGTCGTTTTAAATGTTCCGTTTAGAAACTACAATGACACATGTAAAATCTATTTCGAATTCGTATGAGTATAACGGCAATATTAGCTCTTCATAAATACATTGATTTATGTAAGTATCCAATTTTTTTCGACCCAGAAGAAGTCTGGATGAAGTATTGAATTTGGTCACTTGGGCAAAAAAATTATCCTGTAGTCTTTCATCAAATGTCGACGTTCCAAACCCTAAACAACTCAAAAATTCAATAAAAAATGTTTGTTCATGATCCAATTTTTTGTGTAAGTTCATGGGTATCAAAGAATTAATCCGCTTGTTCGGAAACCCCCTATTCGTCTCACTACCCCTTCCTTCTCTCACTCTTCTCGCTTTAAAAGTGAATATTGAAGAACCAAAAATTCCAGTCATTGCAGGGGACCAAACCATGTTGATAGATCCCTCCCCAGTCTGTTGGTCTCACCAAGTTTGCACGAAATTTTATAGATGTACGTTAGTAGTGACAGCGTGGTGACTTTAGCTAAGGGAATCCGGTAATGGTCAGATAACCTGGGCTCCCTTATTAACTGACCTGAAGAATTACCCTGCAATGTGAATGAATATTATTTTATTAATACTCACTGATAAAAGTTTGAAATTACTGACTTCGTAATAAAGTAGATTATAAAAATATATCATTGAAAAAGTGATTAAAATGTGAGGAGAATAAAATAAATACTTTTAAAACTGTAACTAAATTTGGATTGTACCAATTTGAGTCTGTATCATTCAGATAGATATCTATATACCTATGATGGAAACTCCTACTGAGATAGGTGACCGCAAGGGAACTCGCTTTCAACAAGATAGGCAGCAGACTGCTGAGCGAGAAACCGCTGCTTTATTGTCGAAATTTCAAAGCTTCACAATAAAATGAGTGGTCTACTGCATCGAGCAGGGTTTTCCGCAGTTTTCCTTGACCCTTAGTTCAAAATGCGGTGCAGACAGGGTCAGGTCACTCTTAGTGCCGTTGGAGATGTTGCTGTGTATGCCATCTTATATTGTCTCGTATGTCTTATTTCATTTATGTGTCTGACAGTACTCCCCCAACAGCGGGCCTTTGAATAGGATGAAAAGTAATTTTATAATTTATGTAAAATTCCAATCCCGTGCGATTTCATAACACTACATATAGCAAGATGCCGCTTGGTAGAGGGTCATCTTAGACCTTCCGGTTAGCAGAAATCCGAACTTTGTGGTTTTGCTTAAATGCCTCCCGAAACAATTGTATTGAACGTTCAATTCTTGTGACAAATTCCATTTAAACGAAAGTCTGACTTGACGCTTTCTTTCAAAGAGGTCAGTTTTTTATGCAATATATAGAAATTAAAATAAAAGTGCCTTTCTATGAAATTATTTTGCAACCTTTGTATCCTGAATTTTTTTTATATTATTTTACGTCGACTTTTGTAAACCCAAATGGGACTAAATCGCGACGGAACCTACAGTTTATGAAGGTGGAATCCGAACCACCTGAGATTTGGCGTTATTAGACACTTATAAACAAATATAGAGGTGTCCCGATGACAGATGGCAGAGGCCGGGATCGAACCAGGGTTTTCTTATTACGAAGCCAATGCTCTACCAACTGCGCCACCGCTGCTCCATATTCCTGAATTTCATATGTAGTGTCAATAAACAAAATGAACTTAAATATTAAAATTTTGGAATATTTACATGGGATTTATTAACTGACTACGAAATAAGTATGGGAAGTGTACAGGTTGTGGAACGGCCCGATTGTAGACACCCTCCGGTTGTGGGTGCCCCTACTTAAATTTTGGCAGGAAGCCTTAGCTACTGATCAGTTTATACGGAAACGTGTATATTGACAATATGACGTTATCATGATATGAAAATAAAAAAAAAACGTAATTGCATGCGAGTAGAGAGAGAGAGAGAAAGTATGTTTAATTAAACAAACGGTAAACTGATTTCATATTAATTTTGATGTTCGATAAATAGTTACGAATACGTTCAAAAAAAAAATTTATAATGGTGTCGGTGTATGTGTATTTTGTGATATAATTTAGCATTTTCCAAAAAATGTTATATTTCATCATTTGTTGGTGCTCTCGATAAAAATGCTTTTTTTTTTTTTTTGTTTTTATTTAAGGCGTGTGTTGAAAAACTCTGCAATATCCTTCTTTACGTTGAATTAACGCCTTTTGTCATCATTTGTCATGTCAACGCTAGAAAAGAATCAATTAGTTAGATAACAAATTGATTAGGACTTCGAATTAGCTTAAAAAATAAATAAATGCTAATATTTTCTTTATTTCTGCGATGGGTTCCTCTCATATTTTTCCATTTTAAACGAAATTCTCAAGGATGCCTAAAACCGGCTCCAGATATATTTTTTGTATAAATAAATCAACTTACTTCCTTCAATAACAATTAGTTAAGATCTTTATTAGGTTTCTATAAGTGCGCGTATATTTGCATAATTTGCATTTGAGCGAATGCTACGGACAAAAAACTACAATGTGGCCGTAACCACTTGTCTTACCTAGAGTTGGTGTTATTTAATTGTCTTAAGTTTGCCTCTGAAGAAATGCGAAAAGCAAATCGCAAAGCCACCTTAGTATGGTACCTGTAAATCAGTTATTAGGGTTAATAAATTATCGCATTTACTTTAGTTGATTGCGGATTTGTCGTATACAATCAGCAATTAATGTTGTTATGAATAAATGTTTAGAACTTTTACATTTTTTGTATAGTTTAAAGAAAAGGTACCATATTTATCTCGAAAGGACATTTTATCAGTTTTTAATTCTTTTTTTATAAGAATATATATTAATAATTATTATTTGCTGATTTTCTAATTGGTTGCATTTAAGATCGAGGGTCGTGTTATTTTATTATCTTGTTATCCTATTCTTCAAATGCATAAATTACTATTTTTTGTTAACTTAATAAATGAAATAATTATATTTTTAACTAAGTATATAGATAGAAAGTTTAATTAATTTATAATCATAAATTATAACATATTCTGTAGTGACACAGATGAAAGTGTGCATTAAAATTAAGCAAAACATTTGTATTGCCTTTTCATTCCAATTTATTCTATTGATTTATTTTATTTCGTTTGTTTCGTAATTTTATCACGTAATCCTATTACATCTACACATCGACCATCAAATTTGACATATTCTGCACATTCGCTTTTAAAGTGTAATATATTATTCTACCCTGCGTAGTATATTTTTCGTATAGCGTCTATTAATCATGCAACGAAACACACACACACACGTGATACAACCATTATAAACTCGGAATTTATAAAATAAACATTTCTATAATAAATTTGTATTTATTACATTTATTTTATAATTTTCAAAAATTATTACAATGGTCCTTACCCATCATTTTTTCGAAAGGATGTAACAGTACTGGGGGTTAAGTTCTCTTAGTGTAAAATGGGTTTATCAATAAATTCGCTAAGCTGCTCAAAATTCCCTCGTTTGCAGAACTACCCATACATGCATGATATTCTCCTATAGAAGCTGCACAAGATTGGATATTGAAAGTTGATAATTAAGTTTTTTGCCCATGATGCGCATATATATGTATATGCAATGTCCCATTTCTGACTTACCGATTGTTTAGCAGTTGTCGACTGAGCTTCCAAAAATGGCGTCCCCCCAATGATTCTGAATCGCAGTGTTTGTCAATAAAGCAAGTGTAAGGAGCGTAAAATAGTTTATCTTCATCATTCTCCATATTAGTATCCAAACTATGTCTTTGTAACACCTTTTATAAAGCAGGATGTCTGGATTAAATCGAATCTGTATTGACAATTCCACATTACGAAAACCATTACAAGAATTAATTGCTCACTCTATGCCATTGAATTTCACCACAAAAACATGTCGCACGATTTTCGCGCACAATTATTGGTCGAGAGATTGATCTTCCTTTACGTCGACTATGCATACTTGGTATTTTATGGTTCGTTTCATGATATAAATAATATGCTTTAGAAAACAATCAATAATATGTTGCGAGTTCGATCTGCGTGCTTATCGTCGCGTTTCTCCTTATCGAGTCAAATTGAGTTGGTTTTCGGCCAGAAGTCAACATGATCACTTTCTAGGTATAATAATGCCAAAAATATATCATTGCAACAATAAAAGGCTCGCTTATACGACTGCAAATGCATTTCTCATGACATAGCTGATCCCGAAAATCGACTTTCTCAGCACAATGAACTTATTAGATTCTTATCGATCGAACAATATCCTTCTTTATCGCATGCTTGTACTAGTAGTCTATCCGTTAAATTCGTCAATTGCAAAGTTTAAGTATAGGATATACCTTTATTTGTAACCAAAAATTAGATTTTCTCGAGGACACTACTACTTCTTAAAACCAGTAACTAAATTATATTATTGGTATTTTCCATTAGTTAAACCATCTACACTTTGTTAGTGATTAACCACACTAGTTTTACTTAATTTACATTAGTTTATAAGTCATCATATTCTAAGGGAATAATTATATAGTGCTGCCCTTTGGGGTTGTCCTAGAACAAAATAAATCACCTAACCAACTAACATTCGATATTAGTATTCAAATTATTACAATTATTCATACACCTTATACTGAAATATTTCCAGTGAATTACCTCACATTTACATATGTTTAATATACAAACTAACTTGCGGCTATATGATTATGTAAAATTATCCGAATATATCCCATTTGCATGGTCTCATCTTGCAAAATATTTGTTCATACAAAATTAAAATGGCATTCGCAGACATAGCATAATCTCAATTGAATTAAAAAAAATCAGATTTATATTCCGTGCTACAAATAATTACTGTAAATGATTCCCGACAACATTCGGGTTTTTAATATATTTTCTTTTTTGATACAGCTTTTTAGAGTTTCTGTGTTATTTTCTAAAATATGGTGAATTGAAGTAATAGACTCATTTATATTCCTGACGCGTAAGTATCAACATTAGGTGAAATGGGTAGGGTCTGATCCTACTCGTATGATTCTTATCGACACGTCGTAACGCTTTTATGGCTTCATTTTCATGAGTGAAAATCCTCATTTCTTCCTATTCAATATTCTAAAACTAAGTAACTTTTATCAAATGTAAAATATCTAATAATCTTTATGTTCATTCATTTCTTAATCTAACTGCTAAGATGCATTTTATAATCCATTTAATTTCTACAATGTGTATAGTACATTTAAATTTCTGTAATTAATTGTTAATAAGTCTAAGTAGTAAAACATCTAAACAATCATATTTAATACAAAAGCTAGCCTCGGATTTTACATCGATATGTATCACAACAATGTGTTGAAGGAGACATATTTTATGTAAACGAAAATCCATTTTTTTCGCAGCTCCCCACCACTATCCGTAAGTGATAAAACCATTCTGGATACAATACATGTTCATGAAAAATTAGAATAAAGTTGATTCACGATGAAACTCAATAGTTTTCAATAAAAAATTTAGTTATTTTTATTACACAGATCGGTCGCTACCAAATCCATTTAATCCCGACAAATCAGGTTTTTGACATAACCTCAGAAAATCCTATAACTCGACCTTACAATGTTAAAGTGAAGAATAATGTTACGTTTCCATTATGTTTTTAGAGTCGCTAAAACCACGTTAAGTTCTGGACATAATCTCAAAAAGAAATCTAAAGGATTTACCCTGAAATAAGAAAATAAAGAAAAATTCTACCTGGAAGGCATACGATGTTTCGAATAGTGTTTTTGGTGTTCTGAAATTGAATTCGAAGTCAATTAATTCTCACCAGTTCAGTCTTTTGACATAACCTAAAAATATCCCAAATTCTACTCCAAAATGTTAAAATAAAGAAAATTTATAACCTGAAAGCCAGAACAATGTCTCCTGTTTGTTCTTCGGGTTGTTGAAATCGAATCCGAGTTCACGTCAGGATTAACTATTAGCATACTTCATATCTGGGTCCACGAGTGATGTTGTTATTCGATTCCTAGTAGTGTATGCTTTCATCCGTTTAAAATTCCACATTACGAACGGAACATTTTAAAACAGTTGCCGTCAACAGTATGTGTATTTTCGTATCAAGGGCGCAAAATAACCTGAAAATTTTTTAATTCAGTAGGTGTGAAAAATTTCCACTTTTCAATGATTTTTAATAATGATGACTCAGCAAAATCCCTATCTTAAAACATTGGTCATTTTACGCCCGGAAAATGAGGCGTAAAACGGCCATTTTACGTCTACTGAATAAAAAAATAAGGATTTCGTAGGAGAAGTTTAGAAAAAATAGACATGATACTCCTAGTCAGTTATAAAAGTATCTGCTAGCGATATTGACTTTCGTTTTCTAGTATACTCTGTCATTCATTTAACATTGCATATTAATTTAATGAGCAATTAAGTTAATCAGTTAATAGGGCAATATCGCTTAGCTTCCTGTGCAATACATAGGGCATAAAATGGCCATTTAATATTATTGGTTATAATATTTAAAATTATAAGTTTATTTTAAAATTTAACCATTTTCCTTGATTTCATAACGGTGTCCAGTATAATTCAGTATGTCTCAGTACTTTCAGTACAGTATAATATTGTCCAGAACTATCCACTGTATATTCTAGTAGTGTTGAGGACTACCCAGTAAATATGGAAACCTTGCGGCCAGAATTTTTCTTTATTTTCATATTTTAGAGTAGATTTTTAGAATTCTTTTTGAGGTTATGTCAAAAATATGGCGTGATAGACTCAAATGGACTTCGGATTCGCTTTCAACGAGCCCAAAAATGTATTATAGACATCGTCTGACCTCCAGACTCGGACTTTTTTGTGGGACTGTGTTATGGATGTCTTGTGAATATAAAACCCGTTTTTTAATAATTAATGCTTTATCAAATTTTTAAGAATGCATTAAAAATACCAATCTTATAATACTTGTAAACAAATGCTCTCTTAATACGAATAGATCATAACTCTTTGGATTTTGCGCTGAAATATAGATGTAGCCTGAATTTTTCTAACGACGAAACAGTAAAAAAAATCGACATCATAGTTTCCAATTCTAACCGTGCAGTTTTATTATTTTGAAATAAAACTAGATGCCTTCGACCCGGGTGCCTACAATTTTGGCTAAATTCGTATTGCAGTTCCCTGACGAAAGGCTGATGCTTCCGGGAATATTCCCATTTTTAACACTGGAAGGAAAGAAGGCGGCAGAGGGTAGTTCTAGCATCGTTAGGTTCGAGTAGTTTCTATACATATATTGTAACAATATCTTCTTCCTTAAATAGGGTGAATATGCCAATGAATGGACGGTTAAGCATTTTTCACACTTTGATCGATTGTAACTTTTGAATTTTTTTATGAAAATTTAATTATGATACCACCATTAGAATCGTTAGACTCTGCTTTTTATGACCGGGTAGTTCAACATTTGATTTTAATTATATTAACCTCGTCTTCATACGTTTGTAAAAAAATCCGCTAAACCCCAATGAATAGACGGGTTAAATCAAATGGGACGTTTTCAGTACCAGTTTTGGATGGCTTTAAAACTTTGCTTTGATTTTACAAAATAATAAACACTGGAAGATCAATAGTACTGTAAATATTGTTTTGAATGTTCAAAGAACATAAAAATATGTATTTTGTTGCATGTTGTGCATCATACATTCATAAGAAATAGAAATATGTAGAAAATCGTCCATTCATTGGTAGTCGTCCATTTATTGGCATAATCACCCTATAGTAAAATTGAAAATGAGCATTTTCAAAACTTCGACCCCGACCGCAGGTCATCCGAAGCACTGATAAATGAGCACGTCTTGTTCACACTGATGCTTAAAAAAACGCGGTTTAGTCGAGTTTTTGACAGGTCGGGGGGTGGGGGGGGGCATACCCGCCACGCTCCCCCGCTTCCTGCGAAGCCCCGAACCCCCCTCTCCGCTACCACCTCCCCACGGCTACCCGACCCCAACATTTCAGTGAATATTTTGTTATGCCCCCCCCTCCCGCCCTGATACCCGCCTCACTCCCCTGCATCCTCTGTGTCGCTGTTTTTCATGTAATGTATATAATATACATACATATGCATTGTATATGTGTATGTACAATTTATGTTAATTTCATGATAATTTGCTTTTTACGGCATTATCGTTGATTTTACGAAGAAATGAATACCACCTTTTTTGTAGAGAATTCGATGTTCTATATTTTTTGTTTGAACCATTTTTTTATACGAATTGTATTTTTTGTTAAAAAACGGAAAAACGGGTTTTTTTGTTAAACCTCCCTATAATCTAGTATGCATTGTCTCCAAAAACTAATCAGATCTAAGTTTGGCCAAGAGAAACCCAAATCCGTTTGTACTTTTTAAATTCGTCATTCCAGTCGCGAGATATCGCGTATACAAAATTTTGCCCACGGACGGACGGACGGACGGACGGACAACCTAACGGACACCAATTTTTTTATTGTTGCTTTGGGTTCCTTAGGGCCTGAAACGTCGACATTTGATGAAAAACTATAGGGTAATTTTTTGGCGGGAACTGACCAAATTCAATACTTCGCCAGACCTATGGTCTGGGTCGAAGTAATAAAAACTTTTGAATCATTTATGTTTATTCGTGCAACTAATAAAATTATTTGAATTTATTTTCATTAATTTCCTGATAAATATCTCGTGGATACATAACTTACGTAGTCATGCTGCTCCGGTCTCTCCTACTATCTATTTTTTAATTTATTGCTAAAACATTTGCAAAGAAATTAGAAAATAATAGTAGATCGGTAACTCTCTTATCATTCCATGTCAATAGTCAATAATAGGAATCGATAAAACATCACGAATTATTCATGAATGATTGACTACTATCGAATGAAAAATTTTAGGATCACATCTAATTACTGAAACTGGGCTATTGTTTTCGACATTATTATTGTCTTCATTTTTTAAAGTAATAGGAAAATAAATATCCCCTTCCATTTTGATGAAAATCCGCCATTATGCAGTGAAGTATTAGGAATGTAATACAGTGCATTCAAAAGAGAGGTCGAGTAGTTTTTTATTAAGACAGACTCCATGCCATCGGATCCTGTACCTGATGCTTAAAGATTTCATCCTTTATCTCATTCGCAAGAATAATGAATTTATCAATTAAATTGCCGGTAAGATGTAAGAGACAATAAATAATTATTAAATAATGCAGCTCTTTCATTATTATTATTAGAACAGAGTTCTAAAATTTCGTAGTACAAGGAAATGTACCACTATCACCGAATTTATATTTGTTATTATAATTTTAAACATCATTTCATTTATTTTAATATTTTTGTTACTTGTATTCACTGAAAAATAATAATTTCAGGATTCTAAATAGAGATATTAAATTTAACGACGAAATTGTTTTGACGCAAACCATCTTGAGATGAATAATTTAACTAGGTCACCCAAGCGAAAGGATCCTTCTTTTTCTCATCATCAAACATATCCAAGTGAAAAGAAAAAAGAACCTCTATCAGTTATGCACATGTATATGATTCTCTGACGTATTCCTGCCGGTTCCAATAGCAATTGATTTTGATTCGATTTTAAAATTTATATTCTGTCATCCTGCTAACATTTATATAATCCACTTAAAAGGCAGTCCCGTTATTCTGCACTTAAACTGTGCTTCACTACGTTGTAAAAAAATCCAAAAAGCTAACTAAAAAGAAAACAAAGTGAAAAAACTGAACAATAATAATACAGCAAACTTACTTGGCCAATTTACATGACTGTCGGTTAAAATAAGGAACAAAATGATACCACGTTGTAGGATTTCATTGGAAGCTTTTTAGCCCCCTGTCAATTATCCTGCGGTAAACCGAAATTCGTGCAAAGATGGACCTACATATAAAATCCTTGCGCAAAAATGTCGCAGTTGGGGCGAGTTCGCGCAACATTTTCCAACCGATCGTATAATCATTCCCTCGTGTTTCGGCATGTTCGACAAATGGACTAATCTAATGTTATCCTAGGAGAACTACTTTGATCCGATTTGACCCGGTTGCACAATGCGGGGAACGGGGAATGGGCGTCGAAAGGGCGCAAGGGCGTGCGGAGGGTCGGAGGGGCATGAAAGGCTTTAGTAATCGACTCCTCGCTACTAAGCTCCCCGGGAAAGCCCGGGGCTCCCGAACTTCCACCCCTTGCCCTGCCCCCGCCCCTTCACGCCATCCTTCGAGCACTCGACTTTCGCCCCAGTCCCCCTCCCCCCAACAGATCTCCCTACCAATCCACGACACTGTACCTTTTTGGGGCATTCTCTCGAGATGTCCTCTTCCTCTCCCCAATTTCCACCTCTCGTAGAGTTGCGTCGTTTCAAGGTTTCTTTAACTGCATCTTTATCCTACATTCTCCTTCCTGTTACACTGATTTTCTTTCTCAGTTACTTCCGACGAATTTGTACCTTTGTCTTGCAGCTTCAATTTCATCCTCGCACGTATTCATGCGTCGTCATCTTGATCGTTATTCCTTTTCGATTTCACGAAATTACCTCTATTGATGCATTCGCTTTCTTTCTCGAGCCCTTTGTCAGCTTCTTCTCCGATATGTTTATCCGCCTCTTTTTCAGGATTTAAACTTTCATTGAATACGTACGTCTCCTTTCATATTTATTGCGATTCTAAGGTCATAAAATGATCCTGATCCTGGGGTTGGGTCACATTTCGCGCGAATAAAAAAATGTTTATAAATTTTTTTAACTACTGAACTTGTCACTTATAGAAGTTGAAATTTTGCATACCTTAGTAATACCCAGTGATCGATGAATCTATCAAATTTTCCTTCGAATTTTACTAGTTTGCTATTCAAGGCAATAAAATTGGAGAGCAAAACCTCGTCGCCAGCATGTAGTTCATTAATTCACATTTTCACGTTTTATGTTGTTATTGTATAAAAGTCCATTTTCTTCGAATTCTTTTCCACCACTATATTCTCTCCTCCACGTTTATTCGCCATTGCTATCTTAGTTTTTACTTTGTTTCTCTGACTTTAACAGATTTACGACTTAAGGTTATCTTTCCTTGTCTACGATGAGACTTTCTCGCTCTTTGCTCTTTCCTCCTTTTAAGGGCTTCTTGTTTACGTTCAACCTTTTCTAGATTCTTATCTTTTCTATTTCCACGTTTACTCTTGTAAAATCCTGATTTCCTTTTTTTTATTTTAAGGTAATTTAATATCCTACGCAATTAATCATTTGAGCAATAAAACCCACGCCCTTTTACTTTCCTTCATGGTTTAATAAATTTCATTTTATTAATTAATATCACTTCCCACCTTTTCCACTTAATCATTTAATAAGTCATTCTATCAATCGATAAATCTCTTCCCCGTGCTTTGGCCAGACTTGCCTTCGTCGAATAATGACTAACGTAGAATGTGTGATATCTATGCTTTCCATACAATGCAAGACTTCCTGCTTTGGTATTTTCAATAATTCAATAATGTTCTGGTTTTTCATACTTCTACTCATAGGTATCTATAGTTTACTCACCTACTTTGTTGCATTCGGTCTTTACACATTTGTTTGTATATATATAGAACGTAATTATAATTGCGACAATACCAATAATTTCTTTCGAGATATAGAAGGTTATTGGCTTATGTAGAGTGATTAAGTTTATACCCTGAATATATATATATATATATGCTTTGGAACAACAAATTTCAAACTGTTTTTAAAGTGGAGCATCTTGTATAAGAAACAACTAGAAATTATTTTGTCATGTATAATCCAGTTTCGATTATGCGGTTACTTTTTAGACTGTAATATATCTGATATATTGTCATTTGATTAATATCATAAAGGTATGGTCCCTTTAGAGTACCCATTGCCTAACAGTACGCACGTTCAAATTAGGTAGTTTAATGATATTCGGGGGGAGGGTATTGTCACCTATTTATGTCAATAAAAGAAGTTATTAAGTATTTAGATTTCTAATATAATAAATAATGTAATAAATTCTATAGTAATTTATGGTCATAGAGTTTTGTACAAACTTTATATAAATTAATTTTTATATTGACAGTTATGGAGGGTATATTTTTATTTTTTGTTATTTAAGTTTAATTAATTTATTAATATAAATTGTTATTTAATTTTTATTAATTGAAACCACTTAAAATAAGAAATTCCTGAGTATTTTAATATAATATAAGTAATAAATAGATAACTAAAGTAAAAAATATCACGGAAGTCTGAGATATATTATTGAAAAATTATATATTTGTTTTTTATAGGTATATTTATTTGTTAATAATGATTTAATTATTGCCCAAGAGTTCGTAGCAAAAATGTGTTCAACAGTATGCACCGTACACTTAAAAAAATAGTGATATAAGATACTATACTTCGAATATTCCTTATAGTAGTATTAATAAACGAATAGTAAATTACCATTACATTTATCGTAAATGAAAAGTTCAGTATTAAAAATCTTTCGTATTTTGTTCAGTGTATTCTTGAACATTCTAACCCCATCTTAACATATATTTAATTTTATGCTTTACTTTTCCTTCTTATTTCGTAGATTGTAAGAATGTTTACTGCACAAATTATGAGAGAAGTTACATAAAAGTTGGATTAGAAATAGAAAAAATAATTGGCAGAAGAATAATGAATGAAAAATGAAAAATAATATCTCGGCAAAAAATGCAATTCCATAATTTCGTTCAGCGCAAGGAGTTATTATTAATTAAAGATATTATATATTTAAATGAGTAATGTAAGCAAAAAAATAATATAGAAATATAAATATTCTCGACTTCATTTATTTGTAATTGTTATTTCTCTTTGACAATTTAACCTGCGTACCCTTAAGCACTTTTATGGAAAGGGTTGCGTAATCTGAATCATCTCAAGCCACAAATTACATAAATTGCATGTCCTCCAATTTATTTATTTAAGAAAAAATATGTTTAATTTTAAAAATTAAAAATATGTTTTTACTTTTAACATAGTATATCCAAGTTTGAGGCCTATTACTAAAATTTCGACGGATTTCTGTAAACTCCTACATCAAGATAAAAAGCAAACCCAAAAAGTAAGTTAGTGTGTTCTTTGGGGGTAGTTCACTCTAACATTCTTAATTCTACTCCCTAAATCTGGATTAGTAAATAATACCACGAACAGTGATTAATCAAATCCTCTTTCCTACACTCGAAATTTCTTAAAGTGAAAGTTGAGCCACTTTCTGATAAAATTGACTTTTTCACTATTTTTAAAGTGGAAATTTCACTTTACTAATAGTGGATGGAAATATGTCACTTTAATAAAGTTAAATTTCCACTTTAGAAGTAGTGAAAAAGTCACCTTTGGCAGAGAGTGGCTCACCTTTCACTTTAAGAAATTTAGAGTGTAATACTATATATAAATTAGTTTTAAAAATTTATTTTTAAGCATATATGTCTTGACTCTTATGGTGATAACCAGTTATTTGGTTGCGAAAACTCTCCGCAATGCTTTTTATTTCTACTGCATTGTCTCTTTTTAGTGACCATCAGTAATCTGCCAAAATGCGTCTATTCTACACACCCTGACATCTCTTTTCTGTCTCTTATAAATCATCGTGGAACCTTTTTCCCTGTCACTTAAATTTGAGACAAATATTCGATATGTCAATTAATAGTGCAGTTTTGAATTCATTGAGCATACTAATTATATAAAATGTGTTGCCATTTGTTCTAGAACACTTGCGTGACTAAGATGATTTGTCTTCAGATGTTTTGCGTAAATTCTCTAAAACTTTACCAGGATTGTAAACTAAGTCATTTGTAATAATGTTATTTTGTTTTGAATTGTAAGTTATGAAGTTATGCGGGAACTGACCTACAACTCATGACTATACAATTATTGTGTTAGCAGGATTGAAATATATATATGTGGCTAGTGATTGTTAATCAACAAAAACTCCCACGATTATCAAACTTCATGAAAATTACAGACTTTTTAAAAAATCAACCGCGATCTTGGATTTTAATAATCAGGTTAAAAAGTTCAATCAGCGATCCCAAAAACATATAATACACCTGTGTTTTTATTATAAAATCTTCATTATAAGATTCAATTTATTTATGAAGTAAACAGAATCCTTCTGGAAATATTAATAGTTCCCATTAGAAAAATCGTACGCAAAACAACAAAAAATCTCTAAAATGATTTTTTGCAATACACATGAAGATAATTGAATCGCGTCACAAATACAAAAGCTGTAACAACAAAGAGTATTTTCAATAAACGATACCAAATTTGCATCGATTCGTTGAATAGTTTCTCTAATTCGTATACTGATGCAAAAGAAATGCGATTCAATTATCCGCATATGACCAAAAAAAAATGATAAAACTGTGATTTTCTCTAGCGGCGAAAGTGGAATGCAAGGAAGTGTCATTATGATATCCCCCTTCTTATAGAAGCCTTTAAAACAACTCCAAAGATATCTGATTTAGCAGAATAAAGCTTCCATTACGGTATACCATACATAAATTCTAAAAATAAATGTATTGTATGTTTTATCTTATATCGTTCATTACTTTTTATGCGCATCTTTTTCGTTCGCTTTTTAAAAAATCCACTAATATGAAATTGTATTTCGCATATAAACGCAAGAATCGTATACTATAGAAAATTTGAAAACTGGAATATTTCAGAGATGTTTACATCTTTTAGTTGAATTTGATATTCATGAAAATGAAAATATTGAATCAAATTTATCGGTGAGGGCAAGCGAGGGTTTTGAGACCAGATAAAAGTCGTACTTCTTCCACTTTGAATTTTGTATTTACGCAATCGATTCTCATCTTGTGGATTTCTCTTCGACCGTTATATTACATCCCTTTTTCCTCCTTTTCGGCCAATGCCCCAGTTCTTCTTTCAATCGCGAGCTTTTCCATTTTTGGAACATTCTTCTGTCTTTAAATTTCCCACGTTTCTGCTATTCTCCTTCTTTCCCATCTCGATTTCGTTCATTCATAAATAACTTCCTTTTTCAATTTATATCTCTTATGTCTTTCTTTCTCGGGTGTTGTACCTTTCTCGCCCTAAAAATTATGACCTATTCTGTTTACCTCTTTACGTTTAGACTTCTTTTCATATATCTTCCGTGCTCTTAGGTCCTTTTATCAAGGTCTTTTCTTTACACGTATGAGATAGCTTTTTTGAAATTGAAATATTTGCTCTTGGGCTTCTTTTTGTGATTTTTACTTTATGATATCATTGTTTCCATTTACGGATGTCCCTAAAATTTTGTCATAAAATTGAATAATTCAAAGACACACCCAACGTAAGGTGGTGCAAACACATCTGTCAATTAAAAGACTACATAAATAATTCCCATGAGTCAGATTTAAATTGAAAAATACGTATTATTAAAAAGTACAAATTATATTTTAAAAAGTAAAAGTCTTGCTCTTATCAAGTGAAACTCGAACAATACCTTTTTACCTTTGGCCTTTGCTCGTCAGATAGAATGCAGGTTCTTCTAAACTTTCGGATACCTGGCCGACTTGTCTTTACTAGTACTGAATAGTTAGTAGTAAGGAAACCTTGGGGTTTTAGCTAAGTTCGGGATCTTGAATTGCCACAGATGGGAATAGTGGCCCAGCATTTACTTTGAAATTTACATAATTATGTGGAGTATTTTACAAATTAACTTTGTAAGCGGCAATGAAAATGTTAAAAATTATTGAAAATAATCGAATTACTGCATAACTGATTATAAAACTTATTAGCTACTTTATAATCGTGGATGTTTCTAAAATTGAACAAGTAATGCTTTCGACAGCTGGACTCAATAATATTGAAATCTGGTGTGTATAAAGGTCGTGCTATATGTAGGCTACTAGCGCACAAAATAAAGTGGTCATGACAATATATCATTATAGCAGTGTGAACTAGTCATTTTGTTCCAGAAACGATCGTCAACACTATTAATTCCAATAACACATTGAAAATACACGTACTGCAAACGTAAACAGTTCACAGAGATGCATATCATTCGGAGTAAAATATCGTCTCTCATTGCTCATGCCTTATCGTGACATCACTGATAAATATCCTGGATTCCTGACAAGAAAATATTCGCATTTACGTGGAATCACTAATCTTATCCAGCAAGAATTCGATTAGGCCTCCAAAAGCTGATTTATAATATTATTTTAAATGTTTTTTTACTTCTTTACTTTGTTTATAATCACTTTATATGTAAGTCTATAAAGGAGCGATTGGTCACTTCCGCAATGCATACATATTATACCGATCAGTTCGCCAGACTTGTCAGACTCTAGTCGTATGATTACTGATGTAAACTCGTGTATACGTCCTCGTCGTGGATCGATCGAAGGCAAACTATAGAGTCGGTATCTGTCTAAACAGTACATCGGATTGGAAGCGATGTCGAGGTTGCGTTTCGAAAAGTGGAGCGAATTAAACATCAAATGCAAAATCTCTCTTGCTAGCGTGAGCTGTTTTTAACCATCCAAAAGGTTTGGAGTGCTGGAGCAAACGAATGGACCGAACCTAGCCTAAATTCGTTGTCCGAGTGACTGCTTCCGCCTTTTAAGCACTTATAAGAGCGAGGGAGAAAATATCGAAAATACCGAGAAAGAAAAAGATGGTATGAACGCGAATTCCAAAACCGAGATACGAACAAAGTAATGGAGGACTATGAAATGCAAAAAACGGTTGAGAGCATGAAAGGAAATACGAATAGTGCTTTGATCAATTATGTACCGCAGTATATTAAAAAAAGGGCGTGATTCCCATCAAAATACGGGTGCGGTGTTAAATATAATTGCTTGGTGTATATCCTTACAAAAATGAATGCGAATTTTACTGGAAATAAAATACGAAATAAATGAATGAATAACATAATCAAAACCCTAAAAGGCTAAAATTTCAATATTGCGTGAGTCCAAGGTATTTTAATTTGCTTTCTTTTTGCCAGATTTTCTAAGACAAGGTGAAGAAAATCACGCTGCAGTCATGCGATATCGAAATTTTGGCTTTTCGGTGTGTTTATTTTCGGAACTTGGTTCCCCGACCATGATATTTTGAAAAAACTAGGAAAATTTCCTTACAATTATATTTAAGATTACAATTGATATTGTTGTATTGAAAAGATATTTATTCACTTTTATATTTAAGTTTATCGGATTTGTTATGTAATAAATAGTTCCTGGATCTTAGTTCAAGTGTCAAATGCATAAGCGTTTCGATTATACTTTGTTGCATCTTGGTGATTATTTTAGAGTGTGATCAAAAGCGATCATGAAATTCTGACTCATATTATAAACGATAACAAAAAGCATTTATTAAGTAAGGTTTTTACTCAAGAAAATCAAAATAATTGTTTAATGACAATTTAACATGTCCCAGGTTTATTTTATGTAACAATTTTAAAATCCATATTTATTTCTGTTAAATGAGAACTTTATTATGTAAATCTGTATAAAAAATCGTCGTTTATAAAATAATTTCTTACTTTTTTAATCGCCGTTATCGTTAAAAATTATTTGTCTACTTTGTAGACGCAGAAAGATCGTTAGTAATGAAAGACGTAAAATAAATTCATTTCGATTATATTAAATTTTTCGTCATACTATTAATTATGCATTTTACAACTACTGAAGAAACATTATTATTGTGTTTAATTCAGCAACAGTTTTATTATTTACATATGTAAAAATATATTTTTTAACTGAGATCCATCTGTCCAGGTATCGCGATATTTATTTAAAATTAATATTTGATTTTATACAAAGCATTCTTTTTATAAATTTTCCAAACTCTGTTATTTTGTCTCTCTTTTTTGAAATAATAACGTATAAATGTGAGAACAATAACGTACGGTTAAAAGTGTATTGCATAAAATAGAGCAATATTTGATTTGGAAGTTTGACTTTCCATTAGAATTTCAAATTTTTTGTTTCATTCAGAATGTTCATCCCCGACCACATTTTACTATTGCGTAATTATAATTAGAACAAAGCATACTGATATATTATTTTTTAACTGTTATGACTAGAACTGTTGCATTTCATTTTGAAAAGTAGATACCTTTTAAAAATGGCGTATAACTATGTACAGTGAAATGTAAAATCATAAAATGGAATAATGTGTATTATTCGAAAGTCTGAATTATGACATGTACTTGCTATTTCTTCAGACCAGAAAATAATGAAATAAAATTGTTTATATTCCTACGAAAATTAGGGGTGATAAAGGGAATGCAAACACTTAAGGATAAATCGATATTTCTCGACAAAAGATGATAAAACTGAAAAAATTACAATTAATATTAATAATTTTATATTATTTTTCTTGTGCGTACTTAAGTCTGAATAAATATTTCAAAATTTGTTTATTTAACTTTTGGAAAAAATTACGATTTGTTTGTCATTACCCATAGGTTTTCGTAAATACGAACGACCATTGAAAACTTTTTACTCTTTGAAATTAATCAATTTATTGCCAATAAAAACAGTTTTGAGTTACTATGAAACTCGTTACTATTTATTATTTTAAATATTACTTATTCAATCTTATGAATTGAATCATGTATTCATAAACAGTATTTTGGGCGTCTGAAACGGAAATGAAGCTCACTGCCGCAAGTGCATTCATGATAGTGGACTTAATATCATTTTAAAATAGACTTAATTAAATTTTTCGTGAAGTTGAATTGGATATACTGTATTGTTGATAGATATGAATACAATCTCTTGTTACTACTCACTTATTGGCAATTGCCCAATTATCATGTTTGTCGATACCCCAAAATGAAACAATTTAGTCAATTTCTTATACTAAGCATATTTTTATAGTACACTGATAAATATCTTATTGACGAGTTAATTAAATTTATGAATATTTGTGGACATTATATTGTTAAAATTATCATTCCCTCCTGAGCACCAGTTTTTCTTTTCCCATATGGAAACCATATAGTTTGGACTCATATATTCGTCATAGTGCATAGGGGGTTAAACTAAATTATGTAATAATATATTAATTGACATTCGCTATTAGACATGTTTTGTGAAGTACTAAATTATTTTTGCTTTTACGCCAACCTACGTATTTAAATAACCTATGTTCATCAATACCTGCTGTTCCCTACACTCACCTTTTATAAGTAATATTTAGTCAAATTAACCAATGTACAACTTAAACCATAACAATCGTTAATAAATTTGTCATAAAAATTATCAAAATCGTGAAAGGCTCAAAAACTTCAACCTGAAATATCGCCAGACTCTTTTTTTAAATCTTGAGGATATACGCACGAAATGTTATATTAAAAGTCATCAAACAAAAGAACAATAGTTATTCATTCATTATTTTAGTGGACGATATTTATAATATATGTTATTGATTTTTTATATCGTCATCTTTTTACTAAATCACCTTCTTCGTTATGTTAAACTATAGAAATATTTTTTTATATTCGCATATTTTACTTAAATTATAATGTAGATATTAATATTATTATTATTTATTAAACAGCATATATGAAATTTTCGTGCTTACGTTCGAACATTGATGAAAGTTGTAAGAAAACCCGATATAATTTTTTGTCATCCATTTACGATTGGACCAAAAGTGAGTATAGTAATTAATCATACTAGTTATATCTGTAATACTCATGACATTTGTGAACGGAGTGGCCCACGTTATTTTGATAGATGACGTAATATGGGATTTGAATTTTGAATACTTACTTCATTCTATCATATTTCAACATGTATACATTATTTCCTTTACTTTTTTTGTAAACGGATTTCCTATACTACTATCTTTATTATGGCGTTTAGTAAAGTGACGCATACAAAAGCGTCTCTATTCTCAGAAAGTTATCACAAATCCGTAAATATAAATAGATAATAATATGACGTATGAGGTTTCCAAAATGTTCAAATGGAGTACATTTTGTTCAGACCAATTTAGCGTCATCAAGGGAGTAATAAATAAAATAATTCGTTACAAAAATTAGATTTTGTAGTCAGAAATTGAATTTGATTGCTTTTACGTTTAATTATTATGATTAAATGACAAATGCTGCTTCCTTGCAATGGTTTCTCCTTTGTAGTTTAGTCTTTAGTTATGCATAAAACAGGGAAATTTGGAACACTTTATAGATTTCGAAAAACTTTATTTCACCATATTACTGAATTAGATTTATACTTAACTAAACTATTAACGAATGGTAATTTCACTGTTTTATATTGTCCAGTATTTTCACTATTCTAACCACTTTCTTTATTAAAGTAAATTTTATTCACCGATATTAAGAACTACTAAAAGAACTTTTTAATACTTTACAAAAGTCAAAATATCATTCGACTTTTGTATGCTGACTAGTAATGCATGAGGTTGCGTCTGTTAATGCTTTGGAGATTTCACTTCTTGCTTTCTTCAGTATTTTTTCTTCGCAAGAACTTGCATGCAGATGCTTAGTTAGTAAAGTCCCGTTTATATGATGTCCATCTACAATACAATTTTTCAAAGCAACATATCCTTCTTCGTAATATTTGTTTAAATGTGATGTTCCATTATCGATACAATCAATATAATTCATATTCGGGTCATAGTTTGATGGATATAGCTTCTGAAATTACAAAATATACATAAAAACGAATATCTCATGTCTAGCCCATTTAGACATGGAATAATTTTAATTTATTTATAAAAACAACTGAATCGGATGCATTACTTTACATTCTTAAAACTGTTATGTTAATTTAAAATACCATGCTATAAATTATATTGGAATTTATTTAAAAGGCTCGTTACTGTAAATAATTTAGTAACAGTTTAAAAAAGTCTCGAAAATGAGTAAGTCGAAAATAAAAGTAACGGAAATTTTGAATGATTGTTAAAGTTTTTGATGAACATGTTGTCACGAAAATTTTGGGTTTACTGTTATTAATGAAAATTGATATTTACCAAAATTTCAAAATCGGCCATCCCTAGCAGACTCGCCGTTTGTGCCCAGTATTGTTCCAATAATCTTTCATCATCATCATTTCCAAGATACAGGCCATTTATGAACTGCAAAAATACATGCATGAAATGAGAGAACATTTATATTTCTATTGGAAAATACAATATATATATCCATTCAGAAAACTAAATATAAATATGATATACAGTGAAATGTGTTTCACTATAGCCGGAAAGAATTACAAGTATACATTTTACCTCACGACACGAGAGGTTCAAAATTCAAAAAATTCAAATTCAAAAAAACTATGGCGTCGTTCCAGATAGGTTAGTTGCAAACAAATAAAGCAATCAAGTTTTACATGCTTCAGAATCACGAGCAAGAAGCGCGATTGATTTTTCTGGGAAATTTGATGACTTCATTTATGTTGAAGGATCTTTGAGGGAATTACCTAATTAATTTTGTAGCTGATGTGATATTCTGCGGATTATCTTTGTATATATAAATTTCGGCTAAGAAAATTGCAATCTAAGCTTTATGCAAAATTTCCGATGGAATTCCCAAATATTTGTCCAACAATCCCACCTTAGATGTATATAATATTGTTACTCCAAATTCTATGTGACATTTGGATACGAAAAGTAGACCATTTACATGTATTTTTTATTTCTAATTTGATTAAATGTTGATTTAAATAAATAGAATAAAAATAAACGTATTCAAAATACATTGCTAATTACTTAAAAAATTAAGTACCTCAGCAAATAAAAACTCAAATTAATATATATATCATTAAAGGTTCACAATTGAGATTGAGTATATTTTTATCAAGAATGATAAATGCATAATATATTAATAGCTTATAAAATTTTTTAAGAATCTGAATTTAACATGTTATATATTTAAGATTTATAAGGTATGTGTATGAATCAGTATCCCAAAGTATTCTAGGTCTTTCAAATTTTTTGATAAGAAAGTAAATCGCAATATTCCTAACTTACATTTCATTATTTCAAAACTAAAATTGATAATGCATAAAATTTGAAAATTAAAAAGATGAATGAAAAATTAAAATAATAAAGTAAAATACTACCAACGGAACCCATATTATCGCAGTAAACCATAACTAACTTAAACCTTATACACAAAAATATGATATTAAATGTAATAAAAATTCATATTTACAACAACATCAAAGTAAAATAATAAAAGCAATATTCTCGAATATAATGAAACTTACTTGAAATAAACAGCTAATGATGAAAACGCTTGTAATTTCGAGTTTCATGTTTCTTCAGATTGTGAACCTTCCAAGATGGAATGCGTTGCTGTACTGACACTGTCTTAAAGTTTTTTGACTCACTGGTGATAAAGTATTTCACGCAAAAAACTTTAAATGAGATAAATTATATCAGTATTTCCAAACGGCCAACGATGTTATATTATATCCCCTTCCTTTGTTTAAATTGCACTGAATGTAATTTAAAAAATACCGAATAAAAATTTATTCGATTTAGTTTTATCAGACGTTATTTTGATTAAAAATTAATTAATAATGTAATAGACTTATGATTAAGAGAGTATTTATTTTATGTGTCATAAATATTTGCTCGCTTATTTTTTTTAACAGTTTTTCACTGCATTCACTTTTGTATCTAATAAATATCATTTTGATTTATGATTAACTTTTCTACTAATGAATTTTCTCGTATTCATTCGAGATATTTATATTTAAAATACATATTTATTATAAATGTTCTTTTTGCTGCTTATGATTGCATCGTTCTTTTTATATGTTACTAATTGCATCCAATCTGTTTTCCTTTAAGATGATTTAAGGGTAATTAAGATTATTCTTAATATTCGCTTCTATTTTCCTTTGTGTGTGCGCTTTTTCTTATTAATTATTAAGGTAACAGTAGAATCTCTGCAAGTATATATGCCATACCAACCCGGGAAAAAAGTTTTGGACATTGCCGTGCATTATAAGTAAGTTATAGGCCAAATGTTTGCCAAAATTCATTAATAATTATTCCAAAAAATGCCTTTGTGCGTTATGGACCGTCTACTTTTAAAGATCACTTTTAAATATGGTCATAAAATAATAACGTTTAATTATACAAATATATACATCTATAGTCAATAATTATCAGAACCTATTTAACACGTTCGGTAATAATTATAATACACCTACATTTATTTTCATACATATATTTTTTTGCATATTTGAAATCAATTGAAATTACATACAACTTTATGCAGATGTTTTTGTCAACATTTTGAAATTTATATAGTAAGTAAACAATTGAGTTTATTTTTTATGTATCATTCACTGTTTCTGGTACGGACCATACCTAATTTATAGGAAAATATGAATAGCCCGATAGAAAGAAATGCACAATTATTGTGAATGACATAAAAAGGGTACCTATTTATAACAAATTTATTTAGAACCATTTCCAATTTTAAACGCGAATTTATGTACATCAGAATCGATACGTGGATTCCTACGGCTTGGGCTATAACAATGTATAGGATTTCCAGTAAAAGCAACCGAAAATGTTGTTTAGTGTACAATTTTAAAATTACTTTCGTATGAAAGATTCTTATTTGAAGTTAGACATTTTTCATCGTTAGAATTGTAATAGGAGCACCTGTGAATTAAAGAAAAAATGTATTTTTCAGTTATTAATATCTTATCTTTATAGAAATTACGAAAACACTATGAATGGATCTCTAAAATTTACGATTTTTGTTTTCTGCATTGAACTAAATTTTTATTTATGTTGTGGCATTTCTAAAGCAAATATTGATCATTTATTTCTTGTTATAAAATCACTGTTGATTATATGTGTATAGTAAATTTCAATAAATTACTAAATTATTTTTACGTTTTCGATTATTGCTCTAAAAAAACAACAGGAGCAATTTAATTCAGTTTAAATATAATTGTCTTTTTGACCATCAAGTAAGCTTTCTAAGAAAGTCATATAATTAAAAAAATACTTATTAGTTTATGATACTAAAGTGTTTAAATAAACTCAGAAAGAAGATTATATTGCAAAGGCCACGATAGACCATCCTAAACAGTTTAGCATTTATTATAACGTCGGATGTCCTATTTCTTAATCGTTAAGTCATTGGCTTCCAAATCGATTTGATCGATTTTTTACATCTGTAAAAAATTTCTTCGCAGACCAAACTTAATACTTAAAAATGAAAAATTATGCACTGCAATGTCCAAAAAATCGTTCTTCTGGAAGTGTTGCATAAATTTTAAAATACTAGATTAATAAAAAAAAACCAAAATCACAATCAGGTAATATAACCAGATAGATAGATCTGCCGGTAACGACATTTATGCAAAAAACAGCCGATTATCTGAATCAATTTTTAAAAAATTCAGTTAGGAATTTCCTACAGAAACAAGCTATAGTTGCTGTTCCTCGGAGGTAAGGGAATAATTAGTAAACTTCTACTATACCGGAAATAGTCAGAGTAGATAAGCATACCAAGAACGAGGCGCAACTATTTGTTCATATAATATTCTAGTTATAAATATTTAATCATTTAATTTAATAGAATATTTTTTATATACGACATACTTTTACATAATTTCATGATAAAATCTCTTGCTAGATTAAAATTTTACAATGTGCATGATGCTTTAATATTTAATCAAATGACTGAAATATAAAGCATACTCTTTTAAAATGAATTAGACAAAAGTCAATTCTGAACAATTAGTAGAAAATTACTCATTCAAAGTTTTTGGTGACTCACTCATCAATGCAAATGCAAGTTTTGGATAAGGAAAAGTGACTTGTCTTTATAGAACCAACCATTTATTATTAATAAAATCGGCTTTTGTCAATTGTGGTTATTGTAATAATAGGTTTTCGTAATTTTCTTGTACATTATTATAGCTTTTCATATAAAACTTACTTGTCTTGTTTAAAGATCGTCGATCACTTTATTTTATGTTGCCACAAAAGAACGAAGGAAATTGAAATTTCGATTGCCACAGTGAAATCGCTTCTTAATAATTTGCTATAAAATAATTTAAAAAATATATATCAAACTTTCATCGACAATTTTAAGAATATCAACCATCATCTTATCTGTTGCTAATTATAATAATAACAAAGAATTTGAATAGTGAACCCTGATTATAAATTGATCAGTAGAATGATTCTACTATCTGCAATTGAGGCAAATACCGAATAATTCTACGAATTCTAATTGTCACATGTCGAAGTATTTAAATTACTTACAATTTGACTAATTTGGATCAATAAATAATTTTTGTAGAACTATTTTGGCCCTTCTTTTATTGTTAGACATGACTTGCATATAGCGAAACGACGTCTCGTTGGTAAACTGGTCATTAAGAGTACGTATTAAATAACATGAAAAGAATTCATTAAGCAAGCCTCATTACGCTGCTGCCATGCATAAATTCGCTTAATTTTCCATCCTAAGTTCCACGAATGTACTCGTCAAAATCCACAGGAAATGCGTGTCGTATGTCAGAATGAGCTCCTATAAATTTTCCAGGATTACCATATCATCTTCGAAGTGACTCCATTTACTTCGAAATGTATTTTCAGCATCCGAAGAACATATATACATTATTCAAGCTTGCTGGAAAATTTTCATTTTAAACTTTCACGCTTTTTAAAATTCCAGAGTGTGCTTAAAAAAAAGAATTCCCCAGAGATATGATTATTTATTTCATGGACAAGCTATATTTGTTAATTTTTCGCTGGGGAACAAAAAAAATATAACTGAATTCAACCAAAAAGTATAAGCCCAGTGGTAGATACTTTTGGACATAAAGTTCGTTCAGCGTCGACCCAATTTTATCTTTCAGCTCATCGAGGTTTCCCTTCATGGCCCTCGCACGCCGTAAGAACGGGTCATTTGCATGTATCTACTTTGAGGATTTTCGCATACGTACCATTCGCTTCGAATGTCGCATAAATATGTACGATCTGATACACGTGTGAATTTATACCGAAATATACCTACAGTTTATCTTTTACACGCGAACATGGAATAATTATGCATACTTAGAACGATCATAAAGTTACTTCTTTAATAGAATTTGTCTAAAGTTCGTTGAAAGTTGTGCCCTAGTAATATCTAAAATATAAGCAAAACATTCAAAATCAAAAGAAAAATAATTTTTAATGCATTTATGTATACTGAATTTATTATCATGATTATCAATGATTTCCTTAGTTGATGTTCACATAAAATTCAGATTTTTCTATCGGATATTATTTTTTAATGAAAAGTGGACAATTTCATTAGGCCATTAAAGAAACTGTTCCCGTAACTTGTAAAAAATAAAAAACATTTTGAAATCATAATTACAGGATTTTATTTATTTATTTATTTATTTTATTAATAAACGGACCTAAAGTGCTTTACAAATAATAATACAAAAATGTAGAAAACAAGAAATATAAATTAGAAAATACGACGCAGGAATGACAATAATGAAGATTAAAATATATACATATACACGCGCACGCAAAAACGACGATATATACGATATATACAGTAGTCCTTCCCTTATTCTAATTTGTCCAGTCAGGCAAGATGGCGGCCTTGTTCCCTTATTCTAATTTTCTCCTCTCTCCCACTACTTAGATTTGTAGTCTCACTTTTGTCCCTTTTTCTTTTATTGCGCATGCGCCGTTATTTGTATTTAGAAAATCCACACATCAACACACGTCAGAGGGGAGAACGCGTGAGGAGAAATATTAGAATAGGAGAAGAGAAAAAATTAGAATAAGGGAAGACATTAGAATAAGGGAAGGAGTACTGTACAAAGTAAATTACAAATTACAAATTAGTCATAGTACCGATACAGTAAATTAGAAACCGATTTTTTGAAAATATGTAGCGTACTGAGTGGACGAGTGAACACATCTAGATTATTCCATCCCCGTTTAAGACGCGGAATAGGATGGTAGAACACATAGTTCCTCTTGCAATTTGATTCTTTAACGACTCTCGGATCTCGGATTGGATAATGTGTGTCCCTTGTTGGGAATAGTTCAGATAAGTGTGGATCTATATTCGAATTTAAGATGCGATACACTGCTAAGGAATCGTGATAACGGTGAAGTGAATTCATTGTCGGAAATTGGAATTTAGATGATATATCATGAAAATTGTGGTCAAAACGTGATAAGGGGTTACCAGACTTAAATGCTAAATATCTAAGAGCTCTTCGCTGAACTCCTTCGAGATACTCAATATCAGGGAGTGTATATGGAGACCATATTGGAGGATTTTAATTAGATTGTGTAAAATATGGTTGTTGGATATAAATATCTTCAAGACAATAGGGCAATGGAGAAAATAACTAGGATTAAAAGTAGATGGATGTCCTTTATATGAAACGAATAGAAATGTTTTACTTTAATACATGAGATGTTGGGTTCCAAAGTTTGCCAAATTCAAACAAATTGAAAATTAACCATTTAAGGACGGGAAAGTCATTATTTTCAATCAATTTTCAATGCTGTAGCATGAATACCTTCTCTAATGTACCCTCTTTGGCATTTTTGTAATCGTCTTAAATAAAAAATATATTTTTCCCATTTTATATAGGTAAAATGCTAAATGCAACTATATTATATTAGGAACTAATATATTCACGAAATAAATATAAATTTTACTATGCAATGGAATTTTTAAAATTACTTCGCGTTAGCAATATTGCTGGCCTTCGCAAATTTACAGGGTGTATTTTTTACCATACATCTTCCTTACAGTTTCTGGGCAAGAGGTCGTTCGAAAATCCGTTTGCTCATTTTCTTCACGAAGGCTGTTGCGTTCACGCAACAATGATGTTAATTCAAACTGCCATTAGGGCGGCGTTACCTTCGCTTGCTTTCACCAGATTGGCCAAGCTCGAGAAGCAGGTCTCATAAATCTTGTAGGTACTAATTAATTTATTGCTGCACGAACGTGAACGTCATCGTATCAGTTCATGAGTTGACCGTGCCTATACTATGGGATGAATTCCTCATAATTCATAATATCTTCCCCGATTCACAGTTTATTGCCATAAACGATCATTGTCGAATGTCAATTTTGCAATGGTCCCTAAATTACACTTACCTTCATTTTGAAATTTAAAATTGAGATGAATTATACAAGAATTATGTAAGGTATTTATATGTAAGGTATTCATTTACTAACATAAAATAATATTAAACCGGAATAGTTTTATGTGGATTTACTATTTTACATCATTAGATATTTTAAAATAGATGTAAGATATGAAAATATTGAATAACATTTTTCGATGAGATGACTAACTTTCTGCCTAAGGAAAACGATATAATTATTACGCGAGTAGACAGATGGAAATACAATCGTATATAACAACCAAAAATTTAGATAAATATGTGTTGCATATGAAATATTCAAATTTGAATGCAAAAAAAAGCACGATAAAGAGTGGCCACTATTTTCTGGTGGTATTAATATACCTTGAAAATCAATTACGTCAAAGATTAATTTCCCATACGATATAATGCTGTGAATTTTTCCCTAATATTTTGAAAGTTGCGTAGAACAGACTCTGTATATCGCAGATAGAGGACACTGCAGAAACAAGCGATTCGTGTTTATAAATATGTAAGAATGATCATTTTCAGTTTTGTTCTACTGTCAATTAAATAGTTGGGTCGGCAGACATCGACCCAGTCGATGAGTACAGGAGCGAAACGCCGCAGGGTCGTAGCCACTAGTTTATTCATTAAAATACAACTGCCGCAATAAAGATATACAAAAAATCATGCATAATAATCGAACCCACTAGAAAACAAATCCCCTAGAATTAACTCAGTGTGTTAACCTATGTAGTGTTTTGCCCCCTACGTCTATTTATAAACTAATATAATCTACCGTTCTATGTTTTTAATGTACCAATATTTCGTCATATTTGTACATTGGAAAATATATTCGAGAAACCAAACAAAAATTTCGTATTTAGTAAGATAATGGCCAAAATATAACCGGACGTCAAATTTTGTTATCATCGACCCGAAATA
Source organism: Trichopria drosophilae (assembly GCA_030407085.1). Taxonomy (NCBI): domain Eukaryota; kingdom Metazoa; phylum Arthropoda; class Insecta; order Hymenoptera; family Diapriidae; genus Trichopria; species Trichopria drosophilae. The sequence continues at coordinate 206,474,904 of CM059583.1, forward strand.
TATAACAAATCTTATCAGGTATGCTATTAAAAAGCAGTTGTGCTGTTGAGATGTCCGATGGCGTTTAAAACGTTAGAAGCTTCGTTTTGTTATTAGAAAAAGTAGTTATCGTAAATACTAAATCTAGAAAGAAAAAAAGTTTTACAAATTTAAAAGCTTAGTGTAACTATTTAAAATTACTAGCGTTAAAAACCATTGTTTTTTTGCAATTAGTATATCTTGTGTTGCATTGAATATTTTTGTGCTTACTGCTTTTGCGTAGTTAGTGTAACTAAGCATTTTTCCGGTGTAGATATTCCCTTATCTGCAAAAGTTCAATGAATATAATTGATTCCAGCAGGTCATAAATTGTCAGAAATAAGTGAAAATACCTTAGTCCCAAAAATATAAGGGTTTGAATTAGTATTAAAGAACACCATGTTTTGATTACATAACCAATCTTACCAAAAGTATACGGGGTACCAATGGACGCTCCCCTATTTCCCATTGTTTTCAATTTGTAATTCATAAAAAGCATATATACTAATCAATAAATTAGGCTTCATAAACCATTGTATTCATTGTTGACCATCAATTGTCACTTAAGAAATTGAAATAAACAATAATGACCATCCAATATAGTATATATGGACTTACTAACAGATCCGTCAAGCTGTTTGTATGAAATTCAGAAAAAAATTGTTAGACGTACTTTATTGAAAAACGATGACCTAATACAGTTTATATAGTAATATATCACCATTAAAATATATAAATTTTATCACTCGCCCGAAAAAACGAATTTGAGCAGGAGCCAGTTGTAAAAATAATGTCTTCAATTTCAGATAGTATAGAGAGATGATTCAAAAGATATAAAAGTTCTAGAAAAAACAAAATACCAATCTAGTATCAAAATCTGTTGTAGAGAAGGAAAATTTATTCATACAAAACAAATTACATTGGCAAGAAACCGCAATGTTGTATAGCTTGTACCTTGTTTCCAACTTGACAAATATTATAGAGGACCAACCGGAAGAACACTAGAGACAAATAATTTATGAATGCAAATATTGTAAATATAAATATAGTACACAGGGGTATACCAATGCATAGTGATAACAGACATGGCATCGATTTGATTATAATAAAATAAAAACATTAATAAAGAAAAGAAATAGAAAATGAATTATATTTGAAATTTAAATGTAAATTCATTTAGTAAAACTTTACTTTACCTGCATACAATACACGTAATTACAAAAAATATTAATATCCATTGCATCTTCATCCTAATCTCGTATACATAACACCTTTGTGTCTCACACAATATTGTAAACAAATTTCATTTGCCTATAATGTAATTTTGATTGTTAAACTATACACTATATAATCTGTATACCTTAACATTAGACACCTTTCTAAAATGTTTTTATTTATTTATTTTGTACTATTTCTTACATAATACTAGAGTGTTGTTAACAACTTTTAAATACTAGAGATATTTAAATTCTTTTTGTCTGCTATAATAATAGTTTTCGAACCACGGACATAAAGAAGAATTTTACAAAAATCTTACGACCAATGAACGAACATTATTTTTCTTAATCCGTTACTGCAGACGATGTGGCCCTTATGGACACGAGCCTGTAAAATTTTACTTTACTGCCTTAAACGAGACCGTTACAGTTTCCTTTCATCGTTTTAGCTAAGTCAGTAGCCGATGCTTACTTCATAGTAAGAACCGTTTTTTTTCAAATCAGGACTCTTCTCGACTTTTTTCCCTCTTTTTCAGATTATACAATATTCGTCTATAGTTAGTTCTAAAGAAATGAAATGAGGAAATACTTATTATTGGGCATCTTTACTCTTGTTCATGGAACAAAAACTCACTTTATACGAAAGAGTGATTTTTCATTAAAAAAAATTTAAAGATTTGATATTGTAAATTATTATTATTAAAAAAATTATTACTTATCTTCTAGATTGGTTCCTAACTTTTGTCAAAATTCATATTATGCATTAGTTAAAAGCTAGATGCCTTAGGTAACTGCTTGATGGAAGTCAATTGGTTCTTTTTTCCAAAAAATGTTTGTTAAAGATTTAGTGAAGTGGGAATTTTTTGTAAAAAGAAATTGAATTCGAATGTGGTTTGTTGCATCCTTGAAAAAGGAAAATCACCACATATAAACAGAAAATAAAAATTTAGTTCGTTTTAAAGCCTTCACTGACCAAAACATCTCCTTTATTGACCGCTAAACAACAAGGAATGTCTTGTTAGCAGTGCTTTGACATTCTTTTATTTCGATTAAAGATTGTCTTGGCTAACTAATTATTACTTAAATGCACATAATAAGCGATAATAGTATAATTGGATATCTGGGCCGCAAAAAAATAGATTGGTGACAAGCGAGGCGTGCAGGACGAGGGGGAGATATAGGAGTCCCGAACCCGAGATTATTATTAAAAAAAATAATAATGATATATTATTACGCTTTTCTTACATCTTCTTTTGTTTTTATAAACCGATTTAAAGTTAATTTAGAATATTCTTAAATTGTGTTCATAAGTTTCAGAAATAATAGTAAAAAAAATGGTAAACTTATGATATAGTGTTATATAGTTCTTATCACTATATAAATTATATTAGTATATATTAGTATATAAATTACTTAACATCTCAAGCTTCATAACATAATATTATCGTTTACTCTTAAAATTTGTGATTTCTTCATGCGCTGTACATTTATTTATATAAGTATATAATAAGTTTATAACCGTTATCCATTTGAAATCTTCGTTTGAAAGAATTGGAAAGCCACAATGTTTATGAAATAGGTTGCACGCGATAGGGTGACAACATGGAAACTTGAACGTGTTTGATAATTATCAGGCTTATGCAAAATTATAACCTATGTTATATGCACGTCACAAATTACGGATTATTTTCGCCTCATAATGCATATAAAATGGATACATTTAATAATTTATTTTCTCTTTTCAAAAATAATTATAGTGATTCGATTTTATTAATTTTTTTCAAAGACATAAGAAAATATTTAAGTGGATTGTAATACTTTTGATATATAGATATCGTATAAATACATACGATAATTGGTTAAAACATATGAAATTAAAACAATATTATGAAAATCGCGTATTTTGTTTGGGTATATGTATTCGGATTATGAGTAAACAATGATTTTATATCTTGCATCAAACTCCGCTGAAGAACGGAAGAAATGAAAGGAATGAGATTTGGCGATTCCCTATGGGTTGTAGGCCAACTCACAGAAGCCGGAACTTTTCTTATTAAAATGGACTGGCATCCAATACCATTCCTTTTTCCATCTCCTTTCACCTATTGTCTTCTATTATTCCTACAACGTCGTTCTTTTAATTTTTTATCGGTAAAAGTTGGGAAAGATTCAAAAACAAGGTTTCTGCGTTCATTTGTTCAGTTTTGTTGATGTCCCCAGCGATGTCAAATTTTACACGAAAATAATCGATAACCTCTTTCATGCACTTAATATAAGTGGTAATTAATTTTTAATTATGCTGATAAATTGTTAGAAGCCGCGTAATATAACATGGTTTATTTTTTTTTAAATTATTATCATTAAATAGTACCAAACGTAGAAAGTTATTACCAATGAAATATTTAAAGTTCGATGGATTCTCTGTATGTTGAATGTTGATTAATTCAAATCGTTTAGAATGGAACTTTGTGCAAACGAAGTCAAATAATGGGTAGATTATTTTTAAAAATATCAAAGAAGACAAAGAAAGTGTTGCGAGTTTCCTAAAATATAAGCTGTTTTCCAAACGATTACGAATTTGATATAAAAATATCCAAACACATAATGCAAAATATTTATTAAAATTGTTAGGAAATGATGATTTTTTTAGAACGTCAGGGGTAGAGGTTTACTAAATATTGACAAACAACTTCGCAAAGAATCCAAATATATCATGAGTTAGATTACTTTGGAAATCTCATGTCAAATTCATAATATTCAACTATATAGAGCTATTAAATAAACAATTAAGTTTCTCTGTAATATGGTCCTCTTAATAATTTTGAAAATCGGACCGCATTACCGAGAAAAACTTAATTGTTTATTTAATTAAAGCGGTCAAGAAATATACCTATACTTATTATTATAAAGATATGTGGCATGACATTTTGGACTGTCAGGCGTTCTTACCTATTCTATATTTTGTAATTATTAATCTTCGGTAAGATTAAATATTTTCTGTTTAGAAAGTAAATTCAATACTGTCATCAACACTAGTTTATTAAAACAATATAGTTACAATAACGACGGTGGATATTGAGCCCCGATAATTACAGTATCGGGATTCCTGAGTCTCACGTTGGATTTTTTGAAAATCGCCTTCTCGTGCACTTTCCTCCGAAACTACGTTATTGTTCTCCGGTACTTCGAACAGCTTTGAACTGTAATTGTATTTGTTTGTACACATACCACTGATAATTAAATAAAATATATATTCTATTCGAAGCATAAACTACCATCTAATGACAGGATGCATTGAGAGTTAGGAACCCGTTTCATAATTGCAATGTCCATTTTTAATAAATGTAATGAAAAGAACGAACTTTATTTATTACTACATGCATTTATCATTGTTATTATTCATGTACATTACAGATGTGATTTATGAGATAATAACTCATAGACAACACGAAGAAACTACATGAGGCAGTTGTGATATATTGTTTGGTGCCGCACGTATTGTGGCATTTCTGTTGTACGTATGCACAGTTGTTCTGCGCCGTTACCTTTTTTTAACACACCTTGCACTAATTATTAAGTTTGTCACTGATTAAGGTGTCCGTATATATTAGGTGGTTACCATTTCTAACCGAACACACAGACCGAGTCTAAATGCTTACAGTACATGGCAGAATATTTTTTTATAAATATGTTTCAACAATTAATAATGTTTCTTTTCATACACAAAATATGAATATGTATATATAATTACGTCATATATATTAAAAACGATGGGATATATAGAATGACGTTATATTCCTCCGAAAAGTACCATTATACACACAAATACTTAAAATGAAAACTCCGAAATCTCACTGAATTAAAGCGAAATGTGATTTTAACTAACAAAAGGTCCCATTAGCAGATTTACACGATGTGACATGCATTTTCGCAAATTCAGTAACTTCGACATTCATAGTTAAGACATCCATAATGTTGTAATATAAATCGCTCAGCAAATTTTATAGTTTCTTTGTTAAAGGACTTTAAAGAACCGTTTTGTAATGACTTGTCGGTTCATATATGCTTAAATTGTCCTGGATAGTATTAAGTTCATTTAACATTTAAATTTCATTGGTGAAATAATAATAATTTATACGAAGAACGTGCATTTTCTAAAACTTAATTATTGTCAACCCCTGCCCATACGCGGAGCACATTGTTCATAGGCATGCGCATTTTTATGCACGTTATAACATGGGCAAAATATTAATAGTTATGTTAACTATTATCACATCTTAGTCTTTGGTGTTAATTTTATACAATAGATATTTTTGATCTTACCCAGGTAGAAATGGGTGGAGTAAATTCCCGGCAGAATACTGATCCAGTACAGGCTGTCAGTAGGGACCAACACAAATTAGCCAGTACTGACAATAAACCGACGCCGACCTGATCCATTACTGGTGTCCAGTGCTGTTTGCGATAATAAATTAGAAATTTCAACTGTTAATACTGACAAAATACAGTCCCAGTACAGGAAGCGAATACTATGTTTGGTATTATAAACGCGTACTAACTAATCATAAGCAATTCGGTATTATTTTAATACAGTTGTGACATCGGAGACAAATATCGTCTGACTATCATACTATATCAGTACTATCTCAATAGTGAGTGCCAAGACTGTTTTCAGTGTCAAATTACTACTGATTGCCGAAATATGTTAGTACCCATATGGAACATTGAATCCGTAACGTTCATCTCAGTACCCATTTAGTGTTAACTTCAGCACTGACTTTCGGAAATGGAAGAGTACTAACAAACATTCCATATTATCAATAAGATTTAATTTTGTATCGTACTCTTCCTTAAAGTAATTGATATATCACAATTATTTAGTGAAATATGCAAGTTCAGTACATTTGATACAACACATGGTGCAGTTGAAATTGTATCCTGTTTCAAAATAAAACATTCATATTTGGCATTTCGAATACGACTGGCATATTTATTATATTAACATTTTCATTCTGAGACAAGAGAACATAAAAAAATTATCATCACTAAATAAATTTTTATTAAAACGCCATATACCATATACTTTTAATTCCTTTCTTGATATTTTGGAAGAAAATGCAGTTGGCTAGGGAAATTCCAAAGAGTTCTCTAATTTCATTTGACTGAAATTTCTTTACCTGGGTGGTTTAACATCCAATCATTCCAGGCTATATTAAAAGTACTTTTCAACGACTTCTACACTGATACATCAAGTAGGTCTAATGTTTCTAAGTATACGGTGATGTTAAGAAATAATATCGTTGTAAAATCGCAAACTCTAAATCGATACCTGTGATTTGTGATCATCTCCTATCAGCAAAGCTTTATTTTCTTTGGGTACCTTACTTTCCTCTAAAAATTTTTCAACACTTAACAACGACAAATAATATAATATTCATTAAACCGCTTTTACACGAGGACGCGCCTCTAGCAGAACAGTTCCTTGAATTTGAGCCTTAGAAACACCAAATAGAGCAACCGAATTGCCATTGGTATAAAACAACAAGCAGTGACAAAAACTTTGTTCTCCAGATATCACTTGCCCAACCTGTTTCTGGCTCTTTTGCTCAATAATTTTAGATGGATTGTAAACTGAAGAGGGATCTGTTGTTGACATTATAAATCGCCGATGCTGTAATCTTATATCCTAGTTTCTTCACTGCCTTCAAAACTTCCAAATTACCAAAAAAATCGCTGACTGTCGTGCGATTGAAAATAGTCACTCCAGATAAACTTGTTTCCAAGAGTTTTCACAATGCTAATGTAGACAATATTTTGAGGATGCCAGACTACCAATCGATTCCAGTATCTTTATTTACATTCCACTATTAAGGATAATCAATATTATTTAAAACTGCAAGTTCATTAGCCGAGATCTTCTTCCCGGATTATACTATGCTGTTCTTATTCAGTTTCTTAAGAGAATTCTACTTTTGTTTGAACATTTGATTCATTCGATCAAAAGAATCATTAGGCAAATTCCCAAACTAGCACCCACAGATCACACTGGCCAACCATCAACAGATTATACCAACTCTTAAATTTATTGTTTTTCTTTTCCAGTTGCCAACAATCTTGTTTCTGTAGGCATAGCTACGAAAATCCCAAACAGAACCCTTCATAAAATTGTAGTTATTGCATAACTGCCCCACATACATGTTATCACATTCGGAGAGAATTTTAATGATATAAACTATATTTTTGTTGTGACTAAAACTTCAGCAATTACCTAAAAATCTAAGCAATACAATTACCCTTATATTTCAGAAATCAAAACGCCAGAATGAAGCTATGATAAAAAGTAAATGCGGAGTATATTATTTTAGATATTCCAAATTACAACCAAATTTATAACTTTTTTTTTAAACTGCAGTTTTTAACAAACACACGTTAATATTGTTACGCAAGACAACATTTGATAAATAAATGAGAACTATCGATGGCGCCAACTTCGATAAATCTCGACTGGAACATTATGCCCCTCTGTACATGTACGATAAAACCCATTTCCATTAATTTACTGTTCCTTAAGACTGAAATAAAACGCAATAAAAGAAACAATATGTTTTTAACTAGATAATGCGATAAATTGTGCTAGAATAAATTAGTAAAACGCTATGGAAAGTTTTTATGTTTTGTAGAATATTTTTCTTCCTACATGCACTGAAAGTAACATATTCTTACCTCGCTCACAATGCTCACTTTCAGTACATTTAAGCAGAAAAATCGTATTCGACACTCTGGAGGAAAACAGACGAACATTTTCCACGTGCTTGGCACGTGGGGTGGACTTATGCTCTCCCGTGGTGAGGAATATGTTAGTTATGTAGAAAAAGCCGTACATAATAGTAGTTTTCGATGCAAGTGGAAAAAAGTGTTTTCGGACGAATGTGTGGGTAAAATGCGAAAGAAAAATGTAAAAAGTATGAAAAATAGCATTTTGCCCACGTTATAACAATATTTCGGCATACGTGTGTATTAGGGTGGCCCTTATTTTAGATATTTTCGAATTTCATACGGGACACCCCCTAGATCGATTCGAATAATTAAAAAATGATTTTTAAGCTTGGTGAAAGTTCTTAATTTTAATATTTAGGGGTGGCGCATTTGACTTGAAGTTTAACATTGGTTTTAAATGGGAAAAACTTACTATTTCAGTTTTTTATCTCTCACTTTTCCGGAAAAAATTGTAATTTTTTACCCATTGGCAGATATATTCTGGAATACTTTTAGGTGAGAAAAAAACAAGTTACGATAAAAAAAAATTTTTTTCGGTCGATTTATTCAACATTTACTTATTACAATTTTTAGCTCAAAAAATTAAAAAAGTGTTAATTTTTCATTTATTTCCTTTATAACTCGGGACAAGTACATTTTCATTTCTTTAAAGATTTCTGCGTAAAATTACCTCCTTAGTAACGAAAGTAGCAAATCGTCTTTAGATGGCGCCGTACTTACGTTTGTCCAGGATGTAGAAAACTACAGAAACCTACATCAAGTACAGTAGCGATCCTGAAATCGATTTCCCGCCTAGTTAGAACATCTTCCAAATATAAACAAATATTGAAAATATAAGATCAAACATTCATAATCTGAAATCAGAAAACCTCCGAGTACCTTGTTTCATTTTAATCAGGTAACTTTTCAACATTTGATTCGCTATTTTCAATTTTGAAAATCGAAGATGAGATTCGTAATCAGCAACCTCGAATACCTCCGAATACCAAATTTCAGCTTTCCATATAAATACCTGAGGAGATATTAATTTTGTAATAATATTTGAAAAAAGTCGGTTCCAGATTTTACGCTAGCCAAACGGAGTAATTTCTTTAATGCCATAATTCGCCAAGAAATTTTTTAATCAAGTTATTAGTAGGCATTTCGATCCGTAAAAAGGTAAGGAATATGATCCTGTATAATACATTACGATTAGATTTTTTGTTTGCGCGTAATGGCGGATAAACTAAAATATGTTTTCTTTTACTTGATTTTCGACAAAAATACGTATTCTTTAAAAATGCGATAACTACTCTCTATTACATCATTTTGGACTTTACTAAGGAGGTAATTTTACGCAGAAATCTTTAAAGAAATGAAATATCTTTGAGTTAAAATTGTAAAATGTATTTGTCCTGAGTTATAAAGGAAATAAATGAAAAAATGACACTTTTTTAATTTTTGAGCTAAAAATTGTAATATGTAAATCTTGAATAAATCGACCGAAAAAATTTTTTTTTTATCGTAACTTGGTTTTTTTCTCACTTAAAAGTATTCCAGAATATATCTTCCAATGGGCAAAAAATTACAATTTTTTCTGGAAAAGTGAGAGTTAAAAAACTGAAATAGTAGGTTTCTCCCATTTATAACCAATGTTAAACTTCAAGTCAAATGCCCCACCCCTAAATATTATAATTAAGAGCTCTCACCAAGCTTAAAAATCATTTTTTAATTATTCGAATCAATCGAGGGGGTGTCCCGTATGAAATTCGAAAATATCTAAAATAAGGGCCACCCTAGTGTGTATGCATAATGGTATATTATGCAACAAGCGCGCAAAGTGCATTTTACCGCACGAGCAGCGAGAGCAAGCACGAGTCGCCGACATAGTCGGTAACAATATCATAAGCAACGCATGCCCAACTTCATCTCAATGCACTTTGCGCACTTGTTGCATAATATACTATTACGCATACGCACTTGTATCGAAAACTACTATTAGCGCACTACGCGTTAACGTCTTCTCTTTGGCTTGGCCTAGCTACAAACTGCTAGGTCGTTAAAGATTCCTTAATATGTTTACAACGTTAATACTTTTTTTTGCACATGGGCGGGGGGCAAACTCTCATTTTACAACATACTATGACAGCAGAATATTTTCCAAACTCTGCTCGTAAAATTCGAATTTTTGCACAGAAATGTGTGTGCGCAAAACAGCCCTTTCCCGCACTGGTCCCAGAATGTATTTTGCTCACTTAGTTGCATGGGAAGTAGTTGATATCGGCACTCGTTTCACTAACACACAAAGCATCTACTTCATGAAATTACTTGGTAATATATTAGTTTTATTTGTTGGATCAATATGAGTATCCTACGGAAAAACACTACTGTGAAATATTGTTTGCTAAATTCTTAGTTCCAATAATAAAGACGTATGATCGGTAGTGAAGCGCTCTTTTTTTAGATTGTCTATTAGTAAAATGTCGTAAATATTTCTTGACCGTTGTTAAATACATTAAATTCATTTAAATGATTGAGTTTCTTGGTTTTTATCGGTCACCATACAATTAGATGTTTAATAAAAATATAAACCTGCAACTAAGTACAGTTACTAGGTTTAATTAAAATTGAACGTTTCGTCCTTGGGGGCGCATAGGACTTGTCAATAAGGTTCTGCGCCTCCATCCTTAGACGTTCAAAAAGTTGCTAAATTTTGAATTCAACAATGTGTTGAATATCAAAACTTAGTAAAAGTCTCAAAATGCATCCGGATTTGGATGACATGTAGAAAAGAAGCAAAAAAAATATGAATGTTTCATCATATGAAGAACATACAACGTCGGGCAAATTTTGAACGATATAAATTTCGTTCAATACCAACCAGAAGTCAATATCGTCCCTCATATGTACAAACAATAACATATTTCACTTGCGAAAATACAATTTTGAAAAAAATGAAAATACACAAGCCGTGGAGTTATGTGTATACATATAATATAGATATAAAAATGAATTTTCTAAACTTTTTTGTAATTGAGACCAGATTTGTTTCCTATATTTGCAAAAATATTTAGAAAATGATAGTAAAAAGCACGTCTGTTCACAAAAATATGAAGATCCACTTGCCTTTCATAGGATTTGTCTATTAGTATTAAACAAAATTATTGCAAACAATCCAGCTTGGCTGATAAGTCCTGTTAATCTTGTCTGGGAAGGTTATTGTTAATTTCAGGTTTTCATTTAGTTGACCGGTCTCGTAATTCTTTTATTCAAGTGCTGTGTTCACCGTAATAAAGCCAAATTAATCTATTTATCTTCGTTTAGCTTGCGCCTGAATTCCGCCATCCCTAAAAGGGGGAATGTTCATTCCGAAGCTCGACGGTCGAAATAGAGTAAAGGTGCCGCAACGATATTGCACCGAATGGAACCTGGAGTACATGGATATTACGTGTTTGCCGACACGTTCGAATTCGCGAGCGTAACGTACGTATTCTCTAGCGTATTACGTGACGCGTTCGGTGCACGTGTGCTAGCCCACATGCCGTAACCCGGGTTCACTCAAAAAACCCTCTTCAGCTCCCTCGTTCTGTCTATCGTTATACGCGTACGTTTTATTTTTCCTTGTTATTCGTTTTGAAATACATAATGCCAGAATGCGCCCTACATCGGAAGTTGGCCACACGAAGAAAAATTCACTTGAAAATTCGGAAATTCGATTTATATATATATCTCGAGTACTTTTAAACTTTGAGAAACAAACATTGTGATTGTTATTTTTGAAGGCACACGTTTAAAATGAATTTTGCCGACTCAAAAACTAAAATAATTGAAGTCAAATGCGCAGTCCAATAGAAAGTAATCATTAAATTTCACTCTCCTAGGCTTCAATTTTACTTTCTTAGAGCCACATTTCCTTCTTAAAAAAAAAATAGAAAAAATGCCACTATAGCTTTTAGTGAATTCTACAAATGTTTTATTCTTAGTATGTTTCTAAAAAAAATTCATAGTTATTCAGTTAAAGCGGCCAGAAATGTTTAAAAGTAATTTTCACTGAGCACGCCATTTTGAAGCCGTCATTTTGAATTTTGAATTATACCTGCAGTAATATTTTAATATAAGTAATTAAACCACCCGTTCCAAACGCACATTCTGATTGGAAAGCGTCTTCATACAAAAATTTCAGTGTTTATTCTGGAAAAGAAGATTTTTTCACGTTTCTTTTGCGTTCAGGCCGACATATTTGAAAAAGGGCTCAACACAATCCAAAATGGATTGCAGATACGGAAAGAGCACATTTGAAAATAGTAGGATATTGATGTTTAAAGAAATTCTTTGACGCTTTGTATGAAAACAAATTAGATGAAAAACTTTTTATGCCATCTTGGGCGTTAACAGGTCAAGTTCCTCCATGTTACGTACTCCCCTTAAATTATATAACTCCCTTCTGGTGAGTAATATATTTTTTCTCGTTTATATTCTACCACCACGCTCTCCATTGAATATCAACGCACAATAAAAAAAATTGACAGATCAAAAAACTGTTTTTCGTAATTTAATTATTTGATTCTTATACTGTCTGTTTTCTGTCTGTCGGGTTTTTGACTTTCGGGTTTTTGTCTTTCGGGTTTTTGACTTTAGGTTTTCTGTTTTTCGGTTTTTTACTCGGTCGGTTTCTTTAACCCACATACAAAAAAATCCAAAATTGACAATATTGCATTTCGTTATTACATCCAAGCCCTTTTCGTGAAATACAACTATGTGGGTGCTCTCTAGAGCTCAATTGAACCCCTTATTTCAATATATGCCTCTGGTAGGTGAATCTTCAACTGCTCAGCAACTTAATTCATAGTAAAAAGATATTCTAGAGATCTTATAAGCAACAAGAAAGTATTTTGGTCTTACAATTAGAAATAATACACCCTACTTCTTACATTCATGGTTTGAGAAGGACCAATTCAAGTCAATCATTACTAGACCCATCCACAATAGGGAGAGCATTTTTTAACAGTAGTGTTACAATATGAAAGGCCAATTTTTAGGGCTCTCATGGTAACTGTTAACTGTTAGCAGCAACCGTTAACTGCTTACATAATGCAGCATTTAATATTAATTCGTTGCTAGTAGACCACGAAATCTATTGCCAAGATCGTCTTTTGGGAAAAACTTATTTCTTCATTAGACATTCAATATTTGTGTTCAGTTCTTTCATAATGTAGTCCTGAATCCGAAAATCTCTTAACATTATTTTATACCTACTTTATACATTTTGACATACTGTTGTGCAATTCCACGGGCCCTCTATGTAGTAATTGGGGTTAATTGGACAATTTGTTGGTATTAAGTGCGCTGAAAACAAACAAGATCGTTTTTATAATGTCTATTTCCAATGTCATAAGAATGTATGGCAATCAATAAGTTATTCCACTCCCGAACAGCTGCATTCTACTAAGCAGATGAAATTACCTTGAATTTTATTTATAATTATGCTCTATAAACATCAGAAAAACGAAATTTCGAGTTGAATGACTTTTTAATGGAACTATTATTACGATCGTGATATTGGATTTTAGCACTTCAATATGAGCTCAACCGCTGGTTTTGCTTAATTTTTTATTGCAATTTCTATTGTAAGAATATTTTTCTTACGTATGAAAAGCATCGCAAAGAACGGCCCTGAAAACCGTACGCAAAAGCTCTTTTATTCGTTTTCTCATCTTTTAATGGATTCTCGATTTTTCTATTCATTGGATGTACAGTTTTCAATTGTGGATTAAATATCTGAAGGCAGGAATATTGAAATCTCTAATGGTACACTGAATTTTGCAGATTAGTTTGATTAAAATGTATCTCATGCTGAAATTCTACGAAAGTTATCAAAATTTTAACGGAAATACATTTCTTTTTATTAAAAAATTCGGTTCAACTAATATTTCAATTAAACTTTTTTACTAATATTTATTTAACATACAAGGTAACAGTAAGCGTAAGTAAATATCATTATAACACAAGTAAATATGACCAAAGTATTTCTTTCTCTTGGCTGAAAAATTATCATTCAAAAAAACGGTTCAAAATAGCATAAAACATAAATGTTTTACAAATAAGTCGGCGTAGGAATATTTTCTTTTCAAATTGTCCAAATTAAATTTTTAAATAATTTTAATTTAAAAAATCACCTATTTCTAATGAGATTGACCATCTTTTTCAACAATCGTCAAAAATGTGGTGTTGTGAAGTATGGTTATAAATTAGAAAAGAAAAGAAGAAAATTATGAATCTCCATCGTTGTGTATTTTATATTCAAGAAAAATCGATTACAATATTAAAATTTTATATATTGGATGCTGATACGCAGTGTTCTTTTGTATGTACATTCTTTTTGTACTTTATATTGCTTCTAAATGTGGTCTTTCACTGGCGGCACTAAAGTCTTTTATTAATTTAAGCGATTCCATATTCAAACTCGAAAAAGGAATGCAGAGAGATTAATTCGCATTGTACCCGCATACACACGATCCACTTTAGACCTTTGATTTTTCAAATTGAACCAATTTATTACCTCGTAAAAGTAAATTGGTAAACCCTCTTTTTTATCATTCCATGAAGCTAACAGTGATTTTCAAACGCTTTTGTAGATACCTAAAGTTTTTATAAACTACTTGCATCAAGTTTTCTTTAGAATGAGTGGATATTGGATGGAAATCTATAAACAAAAAATTAATTACAATTTCTTGCAATAGAAACTTTTTCTATATAGTTCCAATATCTTGTACTATGAAGGCTTATTAGGAATAGAAGTGATAATGTAGGAACATTAATTAAGAACTAAATAAATAAAAGAAAAACAACGCTACAAAAATATTAAAATACAAACTTTATATTTTCCTTTGCCAGATAGGTTCCAGGCAAAAGTTGTTTTTTAAGTCTTCAGTTTTATTAATTTTAACTATTTATTACATTTAGGGTGAATAATGCTTCATCGATACTGAGACTAGGCTTTCGCTGTCGAGACCGAAACGGAGACTGAGCATCTAAACCTCGATAGTCTACGATTTAAGCCGAGACCGATCACAAAGAAAATGACATCGAGACGAAACATTTAATTTCGAGACCGCGTCAAGATCGAGAGCGAGACCGCCTGTAGTATCGTCTCGACGAGACCCTAAGTGTCACATATAGTTTATAAAATACATAATATGATATAGTTGCATCAACTAACTGGATAGTAGGATAAAGTATTGCCATCGTTTTACTTAATTTTACAATCTAAATAGTGACCCCAACTACTTTGGTAGGCAAAACTACTATTTAAATAGTAAAATCAAGTATTTTTTTCCGGGCACTATGAATCATTGTATAATATACAATTTTGTGTACTAAAGTAATTTTACATTTATTTTTGGGAGCGATTCAATTATCATCTCATAAACGACCTCACTCGAGGTCAGGAGATCAGAGAAATTGTAAAGCGAATACATAGGCTAACGTCGTCAGAAAATGCCGCCGTTTTCACAAAGGTAGAGTAGAAATGGCCTTTGAACTTCGGTGTAATTACGAGCCCAGTAATTTGAGATGGTTGGGTAAAAAGGATAAGTTCTTTGCTGAGAAATATTTGAATTCTTAATAAAATGAAAATTTGATATTACATTTCAAGCATTATATACATTTATAGGCCAATCTTCCTCGAGTTCATATATTTCTATTTATAAACTAAGTGGTTATAATGTATCAAAACATATAATACATAAATAACAATTATGAAAACAGCTGACTGCTTTTAAATAGTTTACGAAAATAATTGGTGTAATTGAAACCTTCTCATTCTGTTTATTTGGATTTCTTGTTTTAAAATATAAATTGTTTTGACACTGCGTGCATCATTCTTGACTTTCTCTTCTTTATTATATCAGAAATAGAAAAAATGTAAACAAATATTTCTCTAGCATATAATGTCCTGAGGAACTATTTTTATAGAATGTCTGATGCTTACAGATGAAGACATAAGTAATAAGTCTCCTTTAACAAATGAGGAACATCGCAGGAGTAATTAGTTACAGGTGAAATTAACGACCTTGGGTTTATGAGAAGAGCTGTTTCAGCGAGAGAAATGATCTCAGTGCAAAAACAAAAAATTGCAAACATGAGAAACTACTTTCGGGTCTGTTTCCTTCCGCAATAAACAAACAATGAAACTAGTAGTAAACCTTCTGGAAGGAGAAAACATCGAAATGAGAGGTAAAAAGACGGTGAACGACTTCGAATTTCGTGTGCAAATATTCAATAGCTATTCCATCACGCTAAACTTGGCTGCATTCGATTGCTTGGAGAGAGTTTACGATGTTTATTTCTTTAAACTAAGGTATTTTTTGTATTTTTCTCCAAAAGTCATTCTTATTTTGACTAGCGATTTTTACAACAAATTTTACCTATTTTAGAAACATGTTTTATAGTAAATTGGTAACCGCATAAAACAGGAATCTAAATTCGTCTAGAAAAGATCAATGAAAAGCTGTGAAGATTTTGATTTTTTGATTGGATAAGGCCTGAATACGAGATAAGCCTAAATTACTTTAAAAATTACTTCTGCTTCTTAATAATGAGACTAAATATAAATAAAAATGTTTTCTAACGAATTAGTAGTTATCGTATTAAGGGCGCAAAAGGTCATTTTACGCCCACGAGTGATCTCCAAGCCCATAGATCTTGGGTAACCGCCTTTCATTAAACTGAAATTCGTGCGGAACTTCTATCCTACCCATTTAATTTTGGTGGTCGCAAAATCCGACATTACGCTCTATCGAGCAAGAAATGTCTTCTTACTGTTCATTCCCGTAATATATTAAAAGATTGTTGTACTAGATAGTTACTTACAATAAGTTGAGATCAATAAAGACACCATGAAATACAATTTAGGACATACAAGAGTATTTACATCTTATAAATATATCTTTATGAATGTATATTTTATGCTCTACTCAATTAGTCATCAATAATACATTTTTACTAATATAATTTGTTATTCATAAACACCCTCACTTTCAATAAAGCGCGTAGATATTTGAAATTCTTAATAGTTTATTATGCGTTATTCGCAAAAAAATGAGGAAGAAGGAGTATTTGATTTGGTATAATATTTGCACGAGAATCAGAGGTGAGTGGCAACGAAAAAACAGAAAAAATCGTCTTAATTACGAACCTCACATGAAAGTATTCCGTCAGCATATTGAAACTCCGGAGATATATATCCTGCAAATTATTTGTCGTAGTATATGAACAGCAAATATTTAGTTGGTTAGGCAAAAATAAATATTATTATTTATATTTGTCTTTTTCTATTTTCAAGAATACCTAATATTTACTAACGAACTTTTTTCTAGTGAAGTTTGCTTAAATTACCACATTTCTTTCGTTGCCGAAATTCATTAACAGGTATTATTATTGAAATATACATTACAAAATAGTATATGCCACTATAAAAGTTCTGATTTATTCGACATTACAATTACCTAAATTGTTTGTTTACATCGTCTTTCCTAGTGTTTGTAACTTCAATTATGGGTGGGGTTCGATTAACAATATATTATCATCCTACCTTTTTAAATATTGAACGAAGTATAAACTTGCCTAGAACAAATTGAACAAAATTAAAATTAGTTCCTATTTAATAAACATGAACAATAAAGATGAATAATAAGAAACTTTTCTTTAAGCCAAAATGATTCATAGAATTCCATTTGTTGGATTTCAAAGACATATGATTGGATGTACAATCTGCCAACAAAAAAATAAATGTCTTTTTGAATCATAAAAATCCTGAATATTTAGTTTTTGAAACTGTTTTAGTTCGTGGGCAGAATAGGGAAAAGTTTCTTTATATTTATAAAATAAAGTTCTACTTGTAGTGTTAAAAACAAATCATTTTAGGGAAAGGAATCTATTAAGCTATACTTTAATTATAAGATTATTTTTTTTTAAGTTTAAAAATTAAAAAATATAGAAAAAATGAAAAAATATAGAAAAAATTATAAAATTAGATAATAAATAATTAAAGTTATTAAATTTGTTATGCAAAAACCATGTAAAACGTCAAGTCCCTGTAGTTTATGATTCATTTTGATATTAACGATTTTTTTACTTTTTTGCAATAAACTGAAGCAGCCCGAAATAACAATTTTGACGTATTCAAATTTTCGACGACACTAGTGTTAACATAGTGTTTCAAATCTGCAATCCAAATATTTCCTAGCGATACTTTAATTATAAGATTTTTTTTTTAAGTTTACCCACAATTTTCAATATTTTTCTTTTTTTTTAAATTTTGAATAATCTCCGTGTATTTGACAAAAAACACTGTAATTTGCTGAAATACTATTAATAAATATTATTAAGAATCTTAATCTTTACTTAATCTTTACTTAATCGGTTCCTTAATGTAATGTTCGCAATATTATATATATAAAACATAGTTAGTATTTTTATACATTTTATTTTTAATATCTAGAATCATGGTATATTTTCAATTAAAGTAAATATTTCATCATGTTGAAAGAGGTTTTAATAAAGGAAGAAAATCTTACTTCGTTCCTTAATATTTGTTCTGTTTCAATATATTTCTATCCCAAATTTGTTAACATTTCTTCGTGTTGTCGGATTTCCCTCCGGATAAAGCAAACAAGCCGAAGGTACATAAATATTACGAAAGTACGAAAAATAAAACTAGTATTGCAATGGCAGGCGTGGATTTCGTAATATGTCGAGTGCTTGCGGATGAACGAAATTCGGATTGAAGGTCGCTGTGAAAATATCGACGGAGATTACATTCTGGCAATGCCGAATATCGACCATGTCGAGACGGTCCGACGTACATATAGTCTTGATGGTAATATCTGCGAATTTTTTTGGCTGCAAATAAAGTAATGAAACCATTAGTCACTCCCTCGATTTTAAATTTCTGCCAGAGTCTCGTCGACAAAGGAACCCAGGGCAAGGACTTGTGTATAAAACTTATTTTTAGAGATTGCAAAGTCAATCAAATTACTACAAAAAATGTAATCATTTTAGGTTTAAGTGTTTTACAAATTTAAGAATGACAGAAGTTCAAGCATATACAATCAAATACTAAACCACTTTCCAATCATGTCATAGCAATTCCATAGTTCATAAAATAAGTACATCGTCATAACGGATTTTCATAATAGTATAGTAGTTAGTTAATACTAACAAACAATTTTCATACTTCATAGTAGAATACTCTGATAAATAACTAACAGCAATGTCCCTTCACAAAGAGAACAATGTTGTATCCGATAAAATACTGATGGTCGTGACACCATCAAATGTTGTACGGTACCATCAGTATAATGTTATCTGGTATCATCTATTCCTTTCGGTGTTGTTGAAATTTAACCATTATTACCCACGAAAAAATACAGAAACCCAAGACCAAAGTTAATAAAAATTTTCCCTTTAGCTAAAAGTTTCATAGTGATGATTTGCTGTCACATAAGCAACAGTAGTCGCAACGCTCTTGCAGGCGCAGTAAATGTTAAAAGGCAAGAATTCCATCTTTTTTTTGAGAAGTGTATGCAATTGACAAAATTGGCTGCCAACATTTAGTACATACAGTAATGGCACTGTAAACTACCCGTGGTAGTAAAACTGTCAGTACAGCTGCTGCCCAGTATTCATACATCAAACTGTGACAGTATACTTGTTAACTATGGAACATCCACATTTAGACCAAAGTTAGCAACGTCTAGAAAGCTTTATGGTAGCATAAAATATTATTTAAATGCAGATTAACTGTAGGAATGTTCATGATTCATACCCGGCTACTAAATAGTTAATTGTAGCAACAAAGAATTCAGCCGAAAAAGGATATTTGCATGGATATACAAAATATTTATCGTAATAATTGAACATTTTATAGAACTGCTATAATCTGCGTATTTAGAATGTTTAGTTTTACCAGCAATTTTTGTGAAATTCTTTCAAGCGAATAATATATCGCTGGACTAGCATTATATTGTGCAACTTTGTTTGTTTTGTAATAAGATGATACCAATGCATTGTGATTTTTTCAGTCGCATATTTATTCTACTAAAGATAGTTATCTGCCATTTCTTCCGTCAGAGATCAATAGGTTTACTTATTGGCATTCCTGTCATCTTTTGAGTATCGGAAAACTTTGATATCTTACGTGACTTCTTTTTTCTTGTAGATGTTTAAATTCTGTTTTAAATCTGTATACTTGTTTGCACGCAAATAACTAACTTTAAATATGCATAGGCTGCTGATAAAAGTTAATGTGAATCACATGTCGTTTTCTAAGGTGTTAATTTTTTTAAGTGCGTAGAATGTGTTTATTTATTACTTGGACTTATTGTGACTCGTTCTTGGCTTGGATGAATTTATACATTTATCTAAGTTAATAATTACGAAATTATTATCATTATTTTGTTTAAACTGTTTTTTGAATCGCCACTTTACTCTTTTTATGGCTATAATGACCCTTACGGGGTTGAATGTCGAAACAACCTTCCACAAACGTCCAACGAAAAAAAACATAGAACGTCTGACAATATATTCTTCGCCCATAAGCGAAACAAACAACCCGGGAAAAAATGGATTATATATCATTATATATAAATTTAGATGCAATTATATATAATAATATATAATTATATATGTTTATATACGATTATATATAATTATATACAATTTTTGATACAATTAGATCCAATTATATATTATTATATATAATTATATATAATCGTATATAAACATATATAATTATGTATTAGCATATATAATTGTATATAATTGACGGCTTTGTATATAATTATATACGGCCAAAACCCATATATAATTATATATAATTATATATAATTGTATATAATCGTATATAAACATATATAATTATATATTATTATATATAATTGGATCTAATTGTATAAAAAATTATATATAATTATATATAATCCATTTTTCCTGGGAATCTTTACTTTGATTAACATATGGTACAGTAGATAAAAATATGATAATTCACATTGCCTTAGGCTATAAAAAATAACGCACTAAATTAGTTGTAATTGAATGACTAAATTATTTCGTTGAAAGGAAATAATTTATTACATTCATTACAAAAAAAAACATTTTAGTGTATTTGAACAACAGTATTTATCAACCTGTAGCATCTTCTAATTGCGAAAGTACGAATTCCTATTTATCTTAATCGGGTTTTTACAATTTTTTAATTGTATAAGGAATACCGCGAAAGGCGTTCCAAGAAAAACAGCAAGATAAATTACCATACAGCTGACCGCTCATTTAGAAAGAAGCTACGCTCTGCAGGACGTATACCCCGTTACCGCCACCTAACTACATAGTTTCCACCATATTTGCTATTTGCACCACATTTGGCACTTTGCACCTTTACTCCTTAAAGTGCTATAATCGATTAAACTACAAAACCAGTATTTTATTTTTTATTATAGTGTGCGGAAAGTACTTTTGTGCATTACAAAATTTTATGTAGCCAAGATGACTTAAGATGAATGTTGAAGAATTAATATAGCAATTACGTATTTGTACAATTACAAAAACGTATCTCGTCAGTTCTATCACTATCTCTATAGTCAGAGCTCTTAATGTTTATATCAATCCGGGCTATTTAAAATTTCTTTTGCAAAAAACGATTAATAATTTTAATTATTTCTCCACTAGTTTACAAAATTGATATCAAACAATTTTAATTTTTGTATACCTTTAATGAAAGGGGTGCTAACGACCCTAAACTAATAACAATTAATTAAATTAATTACATCCGATTCAGATAGAAAGATTTTAACTACAGTGTTTGTGTGCTCAGATCCCATAAAAATAAATCCAGTCATTATATAAAATATATGTTATGCATTCAACAAATATTGTTCACCATTTTTTACGTTTAGCTCGCTTATCAACCTTTTTCCTTAATGCACATAATAAATGGGTTGATTTTAAAAATATGTTAGAAGACGATTCTCAGTATATGAACTCATTACGTTGTGCAACTGTCATCGATTCGGTGTTTATTTGAAAGCAAGCTTATAATAGATTACATATTGCCAATAGTTTAACAATAGGTAAATACACGAGACATGAAATAAGTCTTAACTTCAATAAATAAACTTCATCTACCCTACGCAATATATTGTTCCAACAATTAGATATTAGAAAGCCTTATTATATCAAAT
The DNA here is from genome assembly GCA_030407085.1 of Trichopria drosophilae. Classification (NCBI taxonomy): domain Eukaryota; kingdom Metazoa; phylum Arthropoda; class Insecta; order Hymenoptera; family Diapriidae; genus Trichopria; species Trichopria drosophilae. Next base: position 206,497,132 of record CM059583.1, read on the forward strand.
TTTAATACACTCAATAAATTCTTTCGAAAAAATCGTTTCGTTTCGAAAAAATTCTTTTGATTTTTTCATGTTTGTTTCTTTATAAATCATAAACGATAAACAACTATATCGTAATAACTATTTTTACAAGTTCTGTTATCGCCATATTAACAGAAAAAAGCAAGATCGATATCAATGCATTAAAGGAATTTTAAAGCAGCAAAAAGCCTAGAAATCTAGATTATAATAGGAGTTACCATCATGCTTCTAATGGTTAAGGGGAGAAGGTCCCAAACATTTTTTTTTCGATGTTTTGAAAATTTTTGTACTTGTTCTAGAACATCTCAAGGAGGTCTCTTTTAAATTTTAAAACCAAATCTTTATTAGTTTTGAAATGTCAGCACATGTATACGCTCGCTCGGTTTTGAAACACCATTTTTTCATACTGCTGGCTCGATAACTAAAAAAATAATTATTCGATTGATTTGAAATTTTGTGGAGGTCTTCTTCAAACATCTAGCTATACTCCAAACCTATGGTTGGGATTTTTTAATGCAAATTACGGAATTTATTCAAACAAATTATTTAACAAATAACGTTTAATTTTTAAAAATCTCTCTCATTTTTGCAGAAATTACTTTTTTTTGGTTTTATAGTTTTGGAGTATTAAAAATAATGTTACTAACAAAACCTCTTTTGATTGTTTGCTACAGATAAAAAATAAAGCCGCCATCCTACAAGCAAATTTCAAAAGCACTCGAGTTTGACGCAGTACAGCGCCGCCATTTTGATCGTTAAAAAAAAATCATATCGTATACTAAAGATGTATCTAACTCACAATAAAATATTTTAAACAAAAAAACAACACTTATTCACCTCAAAAAAAATTCTTGAAAATCTACCTCGTTTCGGGACCTTCCCTTAAATGAAATTTGGTGCTGAAATTTAGGCAAGACAAAACTTGATTTTCATAATGTTATACCTTATCAATAAAATATTTTCTGCACAAATGATTATGAGAATACACGCATATAAAAGTGCGGAATCTAATCCTCTGCAGTATAGTATTATGTCATTTATTCTGAAATTGGTACATCAACAAAATCGATATTTGCTTTACCAAAGTTTAGCCGAAAAGACCTAGCACATAAAACATACAGTAATACAGTTCTAAGTGATCGTATTAAAACTGTCTCAGCTGATTTTATTCGATAGATCCTAAAAAATGTAAAATGTGTAGGATCATACTTTTAAATAGGTAATAAAAGAGTTCTTCATAAATAATTAGGTAAATGTTACCTTTTTCTCATTGTTGAGTAAACAAATACTGTCGTTAAAGTCGTTGCAATTTTCTATGAGTGTTAAAAAGCATTTTAGAAAGGGTATGTAAAAGTTTTGATTTTTCATTTTAGAAAATTAGGTCAGAAAATTAGGTAAGAAAAAAAAAGTATTAAAATTATTACATTTGTTATGTAAAAACCATATAAAACGTCAAGTCTCTACAATATATGATTCATTTTGATATTGAAAGCTTTTTTTACTTTTTTGCAATAAACTGAAGCAGCCCGAAATAACAATTTTGACGTATTCAAATTTTCGACGACACTAATGTTAACATAGTGTTTCAAATCTGCAATCCAAATATTTGCTAGTGATAACCAAACTAGTACTCACAACGAAATTGATTGCGTTAACGAATATAACAAAAATCTAAAACGACAAAAAATTATAGAAACAAATGTAATTATGGTCATTATGAAGCTGCAATTTTGATCAACAGTTGCTGTTTTTATTCTGGCTGCATATTTTTCTAATTTAGCCGATTAATTCATAAATATATTTATGTAAGAGAAAATAAATAACGGTAGACCATTATTTCTAAAACCAACTCAATCTCCCACTAATATATTCACAGAGAAAAATGCAACAACTTTCCTGAAATTAACACATACAAATTGTTTCAGTAATTATTCCTGTGAGTCACAACATTACGAAATTTAAGGCGTTCGTGAAAATTGTTTTTAATTTGAAGGTAGAAACGTTACCTGACGAAAGCTCTGCCAACAAAAAGTCTCGGAAATCGCGCCATAAAAGATCTTCAGGCTTGTTCGTTCGTCCCTTGAGCGCCCAAACGCGGCAGAGATTTTCCGCCTTTTTCCTTGCACTTGTTAACCGCAGTTCTGTCTCGTAAACGACGTACTGCACGGAAAACCTTTGGCTAGGGGAAACCACTCTATCGACGATCGTTAAATAGGAAACGATCGACTATCCAAGACCATTTCAATCCTACAGCCAGTAATTGGCAAAATGACGAGCGGTTCTGTAATTGGCTAGTTGGAGTAACTACTGTTCTCTTTCGATTCAAGACCTGCGGATGGTTTTTCCGATTCGTCCACATTTTTTACACGGCTTTCATCTACTCTCTATGCGGTACATTATTTCCTCATTTACTGCCACGTATGGAAATATTTTATTTCTATGATATTACCAATACGTTACATATTTCAATAGTGTTTGTTTGCATTTGAAAAAATTGATGTATACAATTGACTAACATATTACCTAAAAAAGCCTGCGAAATGAAATGAAAGAAATACGATATTTCCTGAATGCTTGCATCCAATATTTTCAGAAGATTCACTGACTTTTTGTAATCCAGTAATTTCCACGATCTTTGTAACCGATATGTATGTTGTTCAGGCACATAAAACGGGTGTTTGGGCAATTTTTCCCTTTCACGGTTTGCGTCATAACGGCCATTGCGTGTATATTGGATTCAACAACGAATCAGAAAACATTATTCCTAAATAAGCAAATCACTCTTCCGATGGTTAGCCAATAACTATCCAAAGATCGACTAATCCACTCGAACGCTGAATTGGCATGTTCAGATTGTCTTTGTTGTACGGTTTTTTTTTACTAAAATGAATCTCCGCGTCAGGTTTGAGTTGTTTGCGTATTTTGATTGACTTTCTGTTCCCTCAAGCATGAATAAAAAAAATTAGTGAAGGTGTGCGGATATTAAAAAAAAGTCATTTTTCTTACTAAACTATCGCAAATTTTACTAAATTTTGTTTAAAACGTTACTAAAATAGTGTCTCAAATCAAGCATATTTATAATATTTCTAGCAATTTTCACATAAGCTATTATGTAATACACATAGACAATTTGAATCGTTAATAAACCTGCACGTTCTGTGACTCATCGAGGGAAACAAATTTTTCGCTTATTTTCATATTGTAATTCTTGATTCGTAACAAATCATGTATTTCACATTCTACAACACGTCTTAACGCGTCTTGTAATCTTTCATAAATCACCACCAGAGGGATAAACTCCTGGAAAACTTTCCCGAAACTTAAGAGGAGGTGTAAGGATAATAATATTTGTTTATATATGGGTCATATGAAAAGGCAAATGACTGAGTTCACACGTAGTTTGCCTCTATTTTAAAGGTACGTGGCCCAAATTGAGCATAATTAAAGAGTGTATAGCGATAGCATGAATTTTTAGACGGAGTAAATAATTTCATTCCTCGACGGAACTTTCGACTAGTATCGGTTTTTAAAGAGGTGGTCTTTGTTATTAATCAAATAATTCTTTTAAAACACTTTTTCGTGATAGAAAAAGTATCGCAATACGTTACAACGTTATGTAACAATGATGATTTTACTGTTATGCTCGATGGAACACCGTACTACTAGAAAATACGGTGAAAGTGTAAAAAGGACTGAGTGCGTAGACTGTAGCGATCTCTTTTGCTTTCATATGTACTATATTATCTATATGTAGAAGGAAATCTACACTGACATGCCTAGTTCGAAATTGCGAAGGCTTTTCTCGTAAAGGGGTATGTGAACGTTCTACAGGAATATCACGTATCACTGAGATATGCAAAGTTTGGGTGGGTCAAACTAATATTCTATGAGAACGTATATTTCCAAAACTTAAGTTAAAGTTAAAAATATTCGGAATAATTAATTATTTAAAATAGTATAAGGAGTAAGTACATGTATTAAAGGCATTTAAATATTTTTTACGTACAGAACGCATTTAATGTGGGTCTTAAAGTGCCATTTCAGACCTAAGCAAGTTGTTTACAAATTAATGTCGAACTTTGCCTCGTTTTCGGAGACATTTTCCGGGGTTAGAATGGATCAATGGACGATAAAAGAGAACTTTGGATCCAGCTTTCAGTCGCACTAACTCTAAACTGGGTTGATGATCGCTGTAAACTTATGTCGGGCAAATGGGGTACATCATAAAAGGTGTTACGGTTCTAGAATTCACTGCGAGATATCAAATATAGATGTGTTTTCGACGGATACTAAACTCAATTCAATGTTGCTACGTTATTGTACAATTGACAAGTTCTACTACCAACACCAAATGCGATTTAGGATCGTATCCAGTAAGTGCAATGTCAACGATAACGTTGAGTAATAACTTAATTTTGACGAATATTCGCTCATAACAGTTTATAGATAATAATTTTGAAACGATTATTTGAAATCAATATCAGAAAATTACATTTCATCTTTTAGGGAAAGTGTATTTAAACCCAAAGATTTCGAATATTGTATTGTATATGAGAGATTTATTTAAATATAATGATTATATTTTACATAATAGATTAAAATATTAAATTTATTTAAAAGATTTGCTTACAATTGTATAATGGCACTTGAATTTTCGAAGTGTTCATTTATAAAATGTTTATTTTCCTGCATTTCCGGCTATGAACAGTGTTGAATTCACACGTTATTTCGAAATATCGCCAACGATTTCCGGGCAATAACCGCATTTTTCGCATGCTGTTGACGACATTTCGGACGCATTGTAACGTGTTTCTTTAAAGCTGAGAACTAAATGTTAGCAGAAAGGTCCATGATACAACTGGCTCGAATTGTAGGCAACGACATTCCAAATAACACGGGGTTATCACCCGGAAACCGTTACGCCTCTTTTTCATGCTGCAGAATTTTCGAGCAATGGAAAGAAATCGGAATAACGACGTTCTAGTTTCAGACGATGGTGTCCACTTTCAAAATATCTTTCTAAATATTTAAAATATTCACTTGTTTACTAATATAGTTTTTATTTCTTTCTTTCCAGATAATTAAAAAAAATATATTTGATAGTTTTGTTATGTTTTCGTCGTTAGTTTACAATTTTAATGGTTAAAGCATAGGCAGAGACGTGTACACGAGATAAGGCGATGATGGTTTGTGTTTTCTGGACTACCAAAAAATGCAAAAATGAGTTGTACAATATCCAGATTTCTACAAAATATATCATTCTTACACATCCCGAATTTTATTTAGTAATTTTAATAAAAAAAATTTCACATTTTTTATTCGTGTATATACTCCCATTATAAATAATATTGATAAACTCATTTGAATACATTTTTATAAACATAAGGTGGACTGTGATTTTATGATATAAATGACATAACCTATACTTTTTAATTTATTATTTTTTGCACACTTTTTTTGCTTCAATTTCAATCAAGAATTTCGTATCAAAATTGAAGTTCAGGGGGCTCTATAGAATTTGTTGTAATAATTTTAAATTTTGTAAAAAATTAAGATAAAAAATTTCTCAAAATATCATCAAAATATCTGAACAAATTTCATGAAATCTCACACTGAATTCTAGAAACTTTCCATTTTTATCATTTTAATTTTTGGATGACTTTTAATTTAATATTCTTCAACTTCGATTCTAATACGAAATAGTTGACTGAAATGAAAGTAAAAAAAATGTTCTTTGGTCACTGGTTAAGTCAAATTAACATGTAATTATAATCATAAGACATACATTTTTAAATGTATCTGATGTATCTGAATAATCTATCTGAAAATACTTTTTGTTTTTGACTTACAGCATGTACTTGGAAAATATTTCATATAATACAGATAATGCCAGATTATGTCTTAGGCATGCGAAATTGACAAGCAAATAAGAATACACAGAAAATCAAACATGAATTCCCTATGTACGTAATATGGAATTCGTATCCTACTTTGAATAATTCACAGACTCTGTTTACTAGATGTTCCCATCAGCAAACATTTTTTTTATCATGAAACGATCCACAATACAGATTTCGAAAGAAATATTTCACCTGTGTACTTGTCTTCTTCATGTTAACTTATTAATCTCGGATTTTATTTAAATTGTCAGGTAGACCTATAATGACATTCATAAACTTGCATATATTTAACAAGTATCCGTTTTCATTTCAGTTACTTGTCTACGAAGGGTGAATGTTTGCTACTTCTAAGATAAAAAGATTATATTCGTTAAATATAAGTACCCTTTATAAAGAAGCTCAGATTTTATAAAGCTTTTATTTATAGAATATCAAATAATATTTAAAAAAATGGAGTTTAAGCTCTAATAAAATAAGAAAATCTTCTTTCCATAATACAAAAGTTAATGCATCTTTCTCGAATTTCAAAATGCCACTGATAAAACGTAGGACGATAGAATTTAAAATTTATTAACGTCATTGAGTCTTGAGGACGGGACAGTAGCCACTAGAAAATTCGATTTATCTTTGGGCGTTTTACATCGAAACGAACGTGGAGAAAATTTGCGAGGACGCCTTTTCGCATTTTCCAGGGTCCGGCTAGTGCAATAAATCATGATTCCCGACTGCGAATGGCAATACTTTCCCGTAGACAACTTTGATATTAATCGCTTAGTTATTAGTTATTTACATAATAAGTGAATATGTTTTCCTGACATAACTATTATTAAATTTCTTTAATTTCTTTTTTCAGTTACCGAAAAGGAGATTCGACAATGGTGAGTTTCAACATTACATTTTTATTTGTATTGAGGTCAACTAGAAAAACGCTTGTATTGCGTTATTTGTACGACAATAAGAATTGTATATCTGTTTTTTATATTAGTATGTTTTGTGCTTTACAGAAAATATTAATCTCCGGATTTTAGATTCATTCTAGGTTCAATATAATGACAGGAATTAAAAAGTTGTTGGTCGTTGTCTTGGAACTTATCTCCTGGGAAATTTTAAGTTTTCGTCGTTAGAGAAATACATAAAAATACGTTACTGTTTAAAAGACGTGGGTGAGAGAACTCAAAATAATTAAAAAATTGTTACTTAGTTGCTACGATCCCATCTGGTTGTTGGCACTTATACAGATATGATGCTCAAATATTTTAGTATCATAACGTTATGCGATTATATTTTTAGTATTTGTTATTTAATTTTCAATTATCTTACTAGTTATATCCAATATAAAAACATATGATAATTGATTTTAATTTGATGGAACATAGAAATGACAACACATTCTAATTTCGCCAGTAAGCCATTGTTTGGGGGTGCAACTGAAAAGTGCCAAGAATTACATATGGTTTTAAAACTTCCAAAAGTACATTTTTTAGATTAGCGAAATTATAGTATTTGACATAATGTAAACTAATAGTAATATATAGTTTATTAGAAATATTTTATAAATTGATACTTATTAATATCCACTGACAAAAAATAAATAATTCCCTAGTAAAGAATAAGCCGATTTTCTGGATAGTTTCTTGTTACTTGATATCTATGTTAATGGAATTTAAAAACTGCGTAGTGTAACAAAAAACTATCATTCAGAAAATTGTCCATATTGTTCCTACCCCATGTAGGGTTCATATTATTTTGTAATTCGCCTTCAAAAAATAGATAATTCATACTGGAGTTAAATTGATAATTAAATTTTAATCAATTGCATAGACTTATATCGCAAGTTAAGTTCTTTACAATTAATTGAATTTGGTATAGTAGTCGTACTGAGAAAAAATCATTTGATGTCATTAGAAAGTATAAGTAGCAAAATAATTCCTCGAAGAATACTATACAAAACGCTTGTTATTTCAATTTTAAAGCAAAGTAGAAAATAAAGAAACTCGCACAAATTTTATTCGATAATATAGGAAAATTAATTAAGCATGTTTTTATTAGTTTTCGTTTTATTTTCTTAAATACTTATTTGATTGCGGTTATTCATTATAATAAAACTATATAACGATAAACAATGTATTCTTGATAACCACGAACAATTTCATACACCTATTAGTATCATTCTTATTAATTACTACTAAGTAAATTGAAATTCCTGTTATACGCGATATTGTAGTCATATACTTTTTCAGAAAGGTTTCTGTATATTATTTAACGTACGCCGAAGACCATTTTACGGATTCAGTAGCATTCAGCTTACATATGCAATCGGATATTTTTAAATCCCTAGATAGTCTTTGGATCAGTGGGTTTATCGAAATCGAATAATCATTGGCGTTTTATCCATAAACTCGTCAATTATCCACTTTATTTTGCAAAGCCGTACAGGAGCAATGGTTTGGAATTCCTGAAAACTGACGTTCAGGAAACTTGAATATATTCTTTGCAGTCTTTACTGTCAATACTGTTAGATTAGAAAAATAAATATTTCCTTAATTAAATTTTAATAAATACAACTTCACCCAGACAAAAGAGTACGATATTTTATAACAGCATGCGCATAAGGATCCCCATTTCACTTTTCACTTCGGCCCAAGGGCGAGAAAAATTCGGAACGACTACAGCGTCTAATTTGGAGTATTAAGAAGGAGGACTTTATTTTATTTTGACGTTTATGTAAAGAGAAAGATAAATTCCTGATTAAAATGTCCACAAATATATTCTGCTGATATTCAGGAAAAATAACAATTAATTTACATACTGTCGTTAATTCCATTCTGATGTTTTATTGATGTTAAATAATTTCGAATAATCAATGTTTTGTTTCATGTCAGGCACAAAGGATTCTTAAAAGACTGTCCCGACGGGTTACTTACTGAACAGGTACATTCTTTAAGTATTTATTGTTATGTATTAATAAAATTAATTAAAATTAAGCATCCAATAACCAATAAACAACATATAGTGTTCTGCATGTTAAAGAAAAGAATGTAATTCATAATATTTTTAAACGTTTTTATGTTACACTAATTTTCTTAAAACATTTTCTATTTCCGCGTCATTGTTGTTACAAGTTTCAATACGTTGTTTCTAATACTTTATTTGAATATGAAAAGTACCAATAATGATAATAATTCGTTTATCTAGATTTGAACACTAACATTTCCCCACGGTAGACATAATTTGTACATTTACACTCCAATCCTAGTGACACGTCTAATCTTAAAATAATTTAGAATTTGCAGAAATATTTAATGCGAAATTTGAAAAGTTAATTTTAAAAAATTATTACCGTGTTTTTCCTGCTGTATTATTTGCTTCGTTGCTTTTAGTTCTTCTGTTACAAAGTTTCGAATTAAAATTTCTAATTACATTTTCCATATAGAGATTCAACCTCATTTTTGCCCTATTGAAAGGGTTGACATTAGCCTATAGATGTCGAATATTGAAAAGCCTTTCTTATGCTATGCATACATAACAAGTGCAACTCGGATTAGAAAGTAGCTTTTTCTTTATAAATAATCATAAATTTGTAGGTAAAATTTCAGTTTGGTTAAGGTTAAAGGTCCGGTAGTTGGTGAGTGACACAGGATTCTATTTATATGTATATAGACAGAATATTCGATAACAAATATTTTGGAAAATGTCATGTTATATTTCTTTAAATTCTTACGCTGGAGAAATTTCCTGATACCCGTTATAAACTAAAATATAGTTACACCAATAGATCGGTGCAGTTTTCAGAAGTATAGTTGAGAAAACTACTCTACGAGCCTGAGTGATGAACCAGTTTTATTAATGTTTCATTGATGAATGATAAATTTCATGAGTCACTAATTAGATTTTGACCTAATTATTAATACAGTGATGTTTATCTCGATAACATGAGATATGCACTTAGAGTTCCAGACCAAATATACCGTGTCGCTTTGAACAATGTGTGCCTAATAGTCGATCTACTATTTCCTCTTAAACCCGTTTTTTAAAATGTGCTTTTTTAAAGAGACTTCTGTACGTGAATTGCAATTTTGCCGAGTATGTGTGCATCTTCAGTAGTTAGCAACTTTGCAGTAATGTTTTCGGTCACTTAAGATATGTTTTCGATATTCAAAATGATGAGATTATCTTATGAGATTAATGCTTATTATGGCTTTATAACAGAATAACTGTTGATTTCGAGATCACTGCTTCATTATCAAGATATGCACTAGATGTACACAAAATGCACTCAAAAGTATTGGTGACAATTTTCTAGATATTTTGTTTTCTGTTAGAATGAATAGATTGCTGACGAGGTCAAGTAGTTCTTTGAACCGTAATTTAGGCTGTTGTTGTGTGTAATGGACGTCTAGTATTGTTGTACGTTCTCTTTGAAGTTTCTGCCTGTCCAACCTATACAACCGAGATCTAAACCGCTAATAGTTTAAAAATGCATTTAAATGATGACAATTTGTCTCCGTTATCGTTTATTCCCTTTTTGTTGTGCAAACGGACTATCTATGGTACCCTACTAGACTATTTATTTTTCTTCAATAAAAAATGTCAGTGAGTGTAAATTTTTAATTCTGACATTTTATTTATGTAGGTTTTTTTCAGAAATGAAACTTTTGTATCATTTTTAGATATTTAAAAAACATTAAATTTGTACATTTTGTATTTAGCTTGTTAATAATTCAGAGAAAATCAGCTTTCCGAAGGATTTTGAAGCGATAATAAAAATGTATTATAAAACAAGTGTCCGTTCCTTGGATTTGTTCAAAAAACAATGAATCTCATGTCATCGTCGGTCTAGCATATAAATTCATAGTATCCACTTGATATCATTCCGAATTTTACAGAGAAAGCTAGATTATAATTGAACTTTTCCACAAATTTAACCTCAATACATTTTTGTATGGTTTTCATCGTGCTTTTCATTTCATTCTGACTGGTCGTCCTCCTTCTATTTTACATATTTCTCTTGTCGTTCGGTGTCTGATGATTTTTACTACCTCATTTTATTTCATTTGAGCCTCTTATCCCCTAATTCCTAGTGGATACTACTTTTTTAAACTATTTCTCTTACGTCATGTACCAATATTTAAGAAAAAAGATTGCTTATCACTCCTCCCACTTCGTAAAAATGAGTAGATTTTATAATGCCAAATTGTCTTCATGTGGATTTCAGTTTAGCGAGATAAATATTTCGCCTGTAATATATAATACTATAGGTTTAACTATTTTATTGTCTGTTCTCAATTTTGGGTATCCTCTTATGCACACCATACAATTTGCACCACATGTTATTTCACAATCAATGTTATCACATTATTTTTATTGGTACTATGTGTAATATAACTTTATAAATCAGAAAATTAATTACATTTAAAAAATTTCTATAAATAACATTATTTAATAATAGTTTTGGTTTACAACGCAAGCTTGTGTTCTGTTCATTACAAAAAACGAGCGATTTTCGGCAGGTGCTAAATACGTAGGTATAAAAGCCAGTCAGGTACGGTCACAATCTGTATTTTATCACAATATATGTTCTCTTTTAAAACAAAAAGGGCCAAAATCGCATAAAAAGCCGACTAAAATGTGATCAAAACTGGTCACATCCAAAAACGATCTAAATGAAGTTCTAGTTTTGAGACTAACCAGGACTATTAGGTCGAGTTTATAATCAGAAATAAATTTTGATCAAATGTAGAATTTCTTATTATTTATAGATTTCATTAAATTTCAATTAAAATAAGAATAAATGAAGCCAGAAGCCGAAGTTGAATTCCGTACTTGCTCCGTACTACTCAACTACGTTTCCTGATAATATCATATAGAAATAATGAATGTTTCGTACCAAGGTTCAATATTCATACAAGTGTATCAACAGATTACAGCTAATATAAGTAACAAATAAACGGGAGCAGTAAACATTACATAATTTTGTTTAATCTTGTCAACTGTGAAACTGTTATTTCAGGTAAAAAATATACAAAATATACACTTAATATAGTTACAAATACAATTATAACAACTTGTTACTAAAAATCGGGGGAATTCATTTCTGGCGATAATACTTTTTTAATGTACTTTTACTTAAGAAGCAATAGTTTTTTTTACATTTTCATTTCTTGTATCCCAGGTGGAAAAGTCGGCACAATGTCAGTTTTAAATACTGGCGTAGTACCGCACCGGTTGTAGATCGTGAGTTATTCCAGTTAGGCTTTACCCACTTGACAGTATACTAGCACTGTGCCGGCATAATAAAGCCCCAGTACAGACTTCGAGTGCCTGAAAATTGCTATCTTGTTTAGGATTCCAAAATTCATTATAATTATTTTCTATGACGTGCTACAATAATCTGAAAAGGATTTTTTAAATAACAAAAAATTAGGTAAACTAAATAGATTTTTACATTGGTTATTATAGAGTAAATAAATATTTCTTTTACTTAAACATAATAGTTAAAAATTGTAAACAATACATAAAATATAAATCGATAATTATAGTTTACAATTAATACGAACATCAATTAATTTAAGTTGGCAATAATTTATTAGATTTTTTAAATTTGTTCGAACTTCGTACCAGTACTCGGTCAATACTGGATAAGTATAATGCCGGAACTGTAACGGTATAAGGTCAGTACTGTTGTAGTAATGTGCCGATAGTGCAGATAGTACCCCATCAGGTTTTTACTTTTGGTAGCATGCCAGTACTGACCCAGTACAATCTGTACTGGCGCAGTGCCGAGCCAATGGTCCAGCTGGGATCTTATTTTAAATTTGATAATCTGTTTAATATTCTGTGTGAGAATACTAATTTTTTGATGCAGTGTGCGTAAAGTGCGGTTTTAAGCATTTTTTGACATTTTTTAAATGCACTTTACGCACACTTGCATAAAAAAATGTTGTTCGACGCATATGCAAAAATGCGCAACTCTCACATTCATAAAAAAAAAATTGTAAGCTTGTATCGAAAACTTCAATTTTTGTTTGATTCTATTTTGTTCATAATCAAAAAAAATAATATTGGTGATACTGAAATTTTGTTTACGATCTTATCTGTAAAACATTGAAAATAAATTATTCTATTTCTTTTATTGAATCTATTTTATAACGTACAAGTTTAATCTAATTGAACGTACGCTATAGTCAGATTATTGCCTAAAAGTGTCACAGTTTTTTGAAAATCCTTTTTACAGATGTCAAAAACTGGCACAGAGTTACAGGGTCTGATCACCTAAATAACCAGTACTGGTGTACAAATTCGTTGACATTGGACATCTATTATATCATATCAATTTGTCGGCCAAAGCTGTTTATATCTAATTTTTGTGTTTTGTATACTGGTCCAATTTTAGTCCTGGATAATTTCTAAACTATAGTCTCATTTACCTCGTTGTTTCTAGAGAATTAATCCTGGATTTACTGAATAACTTAATTCAAGTAAATAAAACATAATAGTCTCAAGTGATCGCAGTCGCCCTGAGTAAATCATAAATTTGTATAATAGATTATTGCATATACACACCAAACGTGTAGTCGTAATATTTAGCTTTACTTTTTATATCAAAAAGTCATTTTACATTATCTGAATTAATTATAAAATGCAAAATTCTAGTAACTATTGTACAAAACAGATAATCTACAGGTATAAGTCGTATACTATAATACTGGCTTTTGTAATAAACAATAAAATTAAAATCAGGTCTTATACTGCAAGAAAGAAATAATAGAAGAACTGGGTACCCGGAAACCGGATCCCTAAAATAAAAGTAGATGAATTGATGGAGGTTTTAATTACCACCCCTAGTTGCAATTTATATTCGAAATAAAAAAGGACAAATTAATAAGATTTCCATTTATTTGTAATTCCATTAATATATTTATTATAATCTTCCATTATTTCTTTTCTCTTTTTTTTTATTTCTTTTACAAATTACACTAAACAAAATGGAAATATTGCCAATTTAGTAGGTCGATACTTTAGGTTTGGTGATTGAGTCTTTTAAGGTTTTTTAGTTGTATTATGTTGCAAAATATCAGAAAACAGTACCTAAAATTCTAATCGGCATTCCACTCCCTTGCAGGCTATAATTCCTAATTTTTTATTTCAATTTTCACGATTTTCATTACTGGATAAAGTTCAGTAATACAGACTAAATACATTTTTCTACATGGGGATTTAACAATTAATTTGTATGCTATTTTTTTGTTTGATTACAGGGATTCATAAGAATATATAAAGTATTTTTTCCACATGGCGACCCGTCCAAATTTGCGTCATTAGTATTCAGAGTATTTGATGAAAATAACGTAAGTATGTAGCACGTACATCTAAATGTATTTTATTTACATAAATTTACCGTAATTATAATGCATGTAATTTTCTATATTAATAAACATAAATTAAAGATTACGAAATGGCCAACACAGTTCTTAAAATAAATAACAAATCCAAAAGAAATTCAGAAGAATCCTTTTGGATTTGTGATTTATTTTAAGAACTGTGTTGGCCATTTCGTAATCTTTCATTATGATTTTAACAGTTCATTTAGAAAACTTAAATTACTATAAACATAAATTGTTTACATCACATATGTGTGAAAATCAGATTTTCATTCACGCAGTGTCTAAACATGGATGAATGCATAAATTCAATAAAAATAGAAGAATAAATTCATTTTGATATCGAAAAATGTACGAGTAGTTGAAATGTATCATAGAATTGCTAAATTTTTTGTTGCCGATTAATCAGTAGTGAGCTGTCAAAATTCTTACAAAATTATCGAATCCACCATATTAACTTTTTCTTAATATTGCAAATTTCATTACCTCGAACATTCTAAATTATTTACCTCTAACACCTACGTAGAAACGAAGGTCGTAAAAATGAGATAGGAATGTTCAATTAATATATAGAATCCTTCTTAAATTATTATAGAGGTATATAGGCATTTATGCCACAAATATTTATATAAACCCATTTATATTAAGTTAAAAGAATGTGTATTATTTTCTTCATTGTCATGCAGCATTAAAATCAAAATTTTACGTGATTTTCTCATTAATCTAATTAATTTTTATGTTTAATTTACTGATTTTTATCTCAATATTCATATGAACAAATACTTTCAATAAATTTAGCTTATCGGCTAGGATTACTTATAATTAATTATTTCCTTTCCATGGTACGTCTCTAAAATAGATTTTTTTTGTTTTTCTGTATTGTATAGGACGGAGCGATAGAATTCGAAGAGTTCATTAGGGCCCTTTCCGTGACGTCGAGAGGGAACTTGGACGAGAAGCTACATTGTAAGTGAATTTTTCATTTCTAGAGTGCCTGTCGCATTTCGAAATTCATGTCGAAATAGAAGAATACTGCTTTACCGGGTCGTCAATTAGACGCATTTAATCAAAACAATTAAGCGACCTAAAATTACGCTGGAAATACATGAATGCCATAATATTATTTTGAGAATCACTCTGTAAATGCAATGTTTAAAGTCTTCAATATTTTTGGTTTGATTAAATACTGACAGGGTAACGAAATAACTAAAATGACAGCAATATTTAATTAATGGCGTGGTACAGTTTATTTTTATAATCATCTAAAGATGGATTCTTTGTATTTTGTGCAATAATTTTGTATTTTACTTGCCATATATTACGCTACATACGTCTTAAAAAATTAAACATTTTATGTATTTAAAAAAACAAATTAATCAGCGTAAAAGGTACAAAAGCAAAAAGTCTCAATACGATTTATATGAATTGATTAAGAGGTAATTTGATTAATCTTCCAAATTGTGTATAAAATTATTTAATCCGTTTAAAATTGAACCAAAGTCAGGAAAATATATAATCGAATTTGAAGCTCAATCGTCCAGTTCAATTTCATATTGTATTTTTCGTCTGAATTTTAAAATTTATATTCAATAATTTACGCAACGCGAGAAGCGGAGTCAATTCAACTCTCACAAATAAAGTATTGTATTTTTGTGCATGTACGCACATTGATTACCCAGAAAAAACGATACTTCCAATGAAAAGTCGTGGAAATGGTGTCGCAGGGTAGACGTGCTGAAAATCGGCTGACCGAATCTCTCTTTTAAAAGTCCACCAATTTGCTTATTCAGTGCGTTGTTTGATCTTTTTCCGAGCTGACGCATGAAATAGCTTTACTCTTTTTATTGTATTGTTGACGAACTTTTTTCGAAAAGAATCCTTTTGACATATTCGGTGCACGTTCAAGCATATAAATTACTGAAATTTATGTGACGTGTGTACAGAACAATGTGATCTGTTTTTATGCAAAAAAAAACTACTGAATTGTTTAATGCAATTACTGAAACAAATGTGTAAAAATATTGTGAACCCAATTAATAGCCGAAATTATATGAATTAAATATTATTAGATTAGATTAATTTTCATTTCGAGTAGATAAAATATGTCAGTGCTTTTGGATAATCGGAACGTTCAACATTTTCATTATGTTGAAAAAATTAAATTACTAATAAAGAATTAGTGATTTTAAAATTACAGTGAAAAAAAATTTTGTAGTTATTTTTTTTCTTTCTACATTCATAATTTCCCAATAATGGTATGCATAAATATCGCATTACATAGAAAAAAGTGTGTTTTACCCGCTATTATAATTCTTGTGCATGTCTTTTAATAAAGTTATACTTTTTTTTTGACGGGCTACAAGAAAATTTTAAAGACACCGTTTTATAACAACATCTAAGAATTTTTAATACAAGTTTTAGTCAATATAAAAAGTTATTTTAGATTTCAAAAGGCATACTTATTGAATGAAGGAACGACATACGAGAAGGTTTTAAAATATCAATTTGCAAAAAAAAATATTTCTTCCCAAAACATAAACATTCGTAGGAACTTAAATGTAGAAAAGCAATCAAAAGAATCGATAACGTGATAAATTTTGTCCACGAGTGATTTATAATATTTTCTAATTCTCGTGTTTGTCATGAACAAAGAATGTTTTTCAATTAAACTCAATAGTCCGACGCATTCCAATGCATACCGAGGCGCCGCGAGTGCTTCTGCTCCTTTTTGAAAAGGTTTCACGTCGGAATTTCTATTTGACTGAGTAACTTTTAGTTTATCTCAAGGAATATTGATGTTAATTAAATCTTTGGTGAGCAATTTTTACTTTCCGTAAAAACAACCCGTGGCAATGTGGCTTACAAACAGAAAATCACTTCAACGATCAATGCCTGATAAGGATTTATTTGTTTGCGAAATGCTTTAAGTGTATAATGATATAAGAACTTTAACCTTTTAAGACTGAATTGTACCAGCAGACACTCAGGGAATTGCACAGTTGTTTTACTCAATTTTCTACCAAGCCAATCAAATATTCCTAAATATTACAATAATAATAATAATATGAATAATCAGAGGATTATTTCATACGATTAGTATTTCATAATTTGGATAAAATTAATAATCTCTAGTGTTAAAACATAAATTACTAAATCTTAGTTTATGACAATGTATAGACGATCCACGTCATCATAATCGGAACTATGAAAGATCGTCACAACATTTTATTAAAAAATAACACTGCTAATTATCTCTTAATAGCATTCCAGTATGTCAATAAATTATTTTTCATAGCGAAAACTAATGACATGTTGAATAAACATAATTAAAATGATCCTGACATCTCATTATTTAGGTTACGTAAAAAACATGTTAATTTCATTCCTCGATCTATCACATCAGTAAAAAAACTATTATACTAAAGAGTAAAGACAAAAATAAAACAAAAGTGTAGAAACAACATTATTCATCAAATAAATTGTAGTGATTGCGAGGTATATTTTGTTGATCAAACGAAAAAGACTTCGTTTCTCTGATCAAAAAATCATTGTCCTAACTTTATGGTGACTAATTTCCTTACGTTCAGACAATTTTTTATGTATTTGTGTGATTATTTGTACTAACTGTAGCAAATATGTGGCCGGTAAAACCTAACAGTGGAGTAAAATAAAAAACACAGAAATCTAAAATGAAATTATCAGACAGCAGTCTTTTTCATCGCATTGTCGGACATTGTTGTTTTCAATTGTTTTCATTGTTGTATTTGTTGATTGAAAAATTTTAGGATATAACTCCATGAGTACTAAAAACTTTTCACTCGAAGCATATTTTGAAAAAGCTCAACGTTTTTGAGCGTCAGCAGCCGGAAGTTATTCAAATAAGTCGTTATTGCCTACGTTATTTTGAGGACGTTTCAACGAAGTAGCATTAAAAAGTAACATATTTTCTAAAAATTCAAGTATTTCGTTTATCACCGAGCATAGTTTCAAGGTCGTTATGTCATAATAGTTATATCAATGTCGATAACAAATTGATAAAAAATACAAATTTCCGAAGTTTGTTTATTTTCTTCAAATTCGGCCCCGTATTGAAATTCTTGCTGGCTAAATCTAAATGTTGATCACAAAATATTCAAGAGGAACCTTGAAAACATTAGGTGATATATCTAAATCCGCAGCTTTTCTGACTAAAGTAATCTTTAAAACAAAAGTAAAACTTATGGATTCTGGAAAGTTAATGAGTTCAGTGTTTCCATATAAAATGTTTTTACTATCAGTCCTGAAGATGTCCGAAGGTAATTCAGTCCAATGTTCAATAATGATATTACTGTTGTAGAAAGACAAACGAGGGTATTTCATATGTTTTGTTTACTTTAAATTTTGTTTTAATGTTCTATTTAAATCGTGGTCGTGAATAATTATTTGCAATTTTCATAATTATAAAACATTCTAATTAGATATGGAAATTGAATTTATGCTACTTTTCATAACGCCATATCTTTTACCAAAAATTTATTATTATGTTTTCGTATATTTTCTTAAATTGTAAAACCGTTGGATTCGATGTAAGCCACATTGACATTAACGTAAATTTCAATTCCCATAGAAAGTTTCGTTGTATGCACGTATAAGTGAAAATAGAATTTTCATGAAATGTGAAAATAAAAATAGAACACGAAAATCCAAAGCTATGTTGCGAACTAAAGTTGCGGTTAAAACTGCGGTCAAAAGTGATACCTAACACATTTCATGGAGTAAACAAGGATGTAGACTTTTGAATCCAAAATTGAGCCTGAGGCTTTTCAAAAGCGAAAAAAGATAGCTACTTTTTCATTAAAAGGAAGTCATGGAACTTTTTATACTCAAAATCTTTTTCTGCTTAAAACGAAAAGCTACTATTGCCAGAAAGGGGACACATTAATTAGTGAAAATTTGAATTAATATTAATTGCATTGCAATAGTATAAACTTGTATTTTCAAACAAAAGCATCACCAGAGATGTTCCCGCATGAAAATGAAAAATTTTAACGGAAAAACTTGAAATAATACAAAAGGCATTTAATATTCCCCTTTTGATTAAAATTCACAAAACATACACAACGAGCTTCTGGAGTACCTGAAAATTGGCATAGAAAATGTAACGTGCTCTGTGTACCAACACGATCATACGTAAACACGACGACATCTGAATATGGGGTTTAACTAAATCGTTCCATTCTCGTTCAATTTCAGGGGCCTTTAGGCTTTACGACGTAGATAACGACGGTTTCATCACGAGGGATGAGATGTACA
This sequence comes from Trichopria drosophilae, assembly GCA_030407085.1. NCBI lineage: Eukaryota > Metazoa > Arthropoda > Insecta > Hymenoptera > Diapriidae > Trichopria > Trichopria drosophilae. The sequence goes on from CM059583.1 coordinate 206,516,723, forward strand.
ACATCGTCGACGCCATTTACCAGATGGTGGTGAGTATAATGTAGGAAAAATTAGACCTTCTGTTCAAATAGAAAGCTTACAAGAATTCCTTTTATACTTTGGGTTGTATTAAATTACTTTTAATCTCACGAAATCAAGTACCGCTTGTGCTTCGCCAAGTTAATGGTTTCCAATTAAATTTAAAATCTTTTAGAACACTTCAATGTATTGGATGTTATCCTTGTTTGAAATTCAATATAAAGATATTTTTATATATTTATATAAATAAATTGTCACTGTTCTTTACAAGTATTAAATTTTTAAGTATTAGTGCATCCTGAAATGAATCGTAGGATTATTAAAATTTAGTAAATATGAAACAAAAAATACTAGTTTTTACTTTTATTTAAAATAATTCTATCAAATAACACTGAATAATTCATTAAAGTTCTATTTCGTTTAAATAAATGTGTTATCAATACTAAATTGTTTCGATGTACACTTGTTCTCGATAATAAAAATCGGTACTTTTATAAATGTATGGAAAGTGTGAATCTTTGTTGGTGTCTATAAAAGAAATGCTGTGTTTACATATCTATAGAGAGCGCCATTAATTTCTTAAAGTGGTAGATTCATAAAAATTGGAATATAAATAGAAAACCTTCATATTTCTCACTTACATTATTATTGCTCTACCGATACTGCTGCACCAAGCGTATATTTTATTTAGAATGTGGTGTTTATTAAATAGTGATTTTCAATTCAGAAATACATACCAAATATCGTACATATTATTTTCAATCTAGTATGACATGTGTAAAACAATACCTTGACATTATTTCTAACTGCAAAATCGAGTATTTTATTAAGGTAAAGTATATTTTTCATGCTGCAATACTTAATTACGCAGTCATGCGAGGTGCAGTTCCACGAATGGTTAGGGGTGATTCTTGCAGATTTTTTTTACGCTCAAGTGAATCTGACCCTGAAATTACTTTAGCGCGTTCAGGATTTCTAGCTTAAACAGTCAAAAATTGTCAATTTAAATTATTTTTATGAATTTTTTTTTTAGAATAATATCTTTTCTTTCATTTTTCCACAGGTCGCTAAATAAGAAAAAACATGACAATGTTGAAATACCAAACAATCGCTGATTACGAATGTAGCTTCACATTTTCAAAATTCAAAATGAAACGGTTCCAAGATAGTATACTGTATTCAAAAAAAAGTGTCTGAAGTGAAATGAAACTTGGTATTTAGGAGGTTTTTAGGTTCGCAGAGTAGAATATACAATCAGAATTTTTGTTCCCTGTTAACTACTAGTAAAGCCAAGAAAAAAAGCATAATGAAAAAATAGGTTTTTGTATCGAACACCATGCTAAAAAACAAACGATTAATAACACTGTACAGTGCACGAAAATTTCTTCAATTTTGGCATAGAACTGTTCAGAAGTCCACAATGCTACGAATGTATTAATAAATCACTAACCTGATATGAATTTCATCTAATTAGGTAAATGAAATAAAAAGCTTTTGTCGTAAGAAAGCGACTGATGATAATAATTTCAGAATTTTTAACTTTGTAAGGAAAAGTTAACAGGAATATTTCATTCGCTCTCTGGTAGAATTATTCTGATCCCAGGAAAACGGACGTTCTAAAAACCCTTACAAAAAAATGTAAAATATTCGTGCTGATAAATATTATGTGAAATATGAGTTATCAGAAAATGTGTTTAAAACTCAGAAAGAAATAATAGGAAATTTGGAAGAATATTTGTTGGCGCGATTTTGAATTTCCACTTTAGATTATAATTAATTAGCAACGTCAAAAACAAACCAGAGGCGCAATAATCAGGAAAAGCAATTAATACAGCGCAGCCAATCTACAGTTTGGAAGATTAAAATCCTTGAATCCAAAATTATTTATCATTTTAAAAAAATCTACTCAAAAGAACTACAGTCTTAAAATATCTCGAGGCCTTGGGGCAATTTTATAGTCAGATTCGTTTTCAGCGTAAGGAAATCTACAAGAATCACCCTAACTCATTCTTGAAATAATTGAGAAAAGTGAAATTTCGCAGGTCTTTGTATTAATAAATAATATTTTATTAACGTTTCTTTAATAAATTTTAAATATACGCATTGTTGTATAAAAAACTTATTACAAACTTTCTTGAACTCAGTTTAATTTGATTTTTTACGTATAAGAGTAACAGCTGACAATATTTATCGATATTGACAAAAAGAAAAAGAAAGAAAAATATAATAATATTGAATTGTGATCAAATGGTGTTTAGTCCATTATTGAATTTTTTATTTCATATATGATTGCTTCAAAATTTATTTATGTCAATGAAATACTTTTTTGTTGTATTTTTATTATTTTTACTTTCTTCAATTTTTGAGTTTGATAATTTATGACGTATATTTTCCTCTGAACTAAGTTACAATTTTACCTGAAATATTCAGAATAGCTCAATATTATTTCGAATATTAAGATATGTACTACTGTGACTTATAAAAGTATGTTTATATTTTAACGCCAGTCATCATCATCTGTAAATACATTTTAATGGAATTACTACCCTAAAAAAAATTCAACATCGTGTACAATATTCATTTAGATTCATCATTCAGACAGCGCAGTCAGACAGGCTTCCGACAGATGGAGATAAATCCATTTAACGTAATATCATTTTACTGAGTTATGATATTTCCGTCAAGAAAATAGGCACATCGTTATAAATATCGCAAATCAATATATCTTTCTTAAAAGGAAGATTTCTCTAAAGCTTTGGAAAATAATTTTCGTTAAATAGCTGCGTTTGTTATTGTAAATCAATAATGATTTGTTTTGTAACGTAAAAAGATAAGTAATTTAAGTTAAATAAGATACAGTAATTTCTATTCACAGTTTTAAAACCAAAGAAAACGATATTCGTCGACCTGCACATTACTAAATTGTACATCGAAAAAAATATGAGATAATATTACAATGTATATGTAAATCAGATTTAAATTGATCTTATTTGATCGAAGTAATAAGTCTTATTTAGCCTTGACTACAACCACATTTAACTAGATACTTTGTTTTGTTGAAATGTATTCGTATATAACACATTTTTTATTTTCAAAACTTGTAGGTTGACATCTTATAGCATTTAGGGTGATATGGAAAGTACTCAGTAAATTCTTATTATTATTATTTGACGGTTTTAGACCACCCCAACAAAAATTGAAATGTATACAATTGTATATAAATTTATAGTAATTTAAAAATGTATACAGGTGTAAATGAATTTTTTCGTTTATAGAATTATATACAAATTATTATAAGTTATAAAAAGTTTAATATAATATTGAATAATGGCGAATTTCCTGGTAAAATTTAATTTGTATATGATGACCTTTGTAGAAGTATATAAAACGTTACATGATAATATTGAGTTGTATTCTTGTCCATGTAATTGTACACAAATAATTATTTGAATAATCTAAAAACTCAATATTGTTCGCATAAACTGGTATATACTTGGTTGCATACAATTGTATACATTGAACAAAAATTCAGCGATTCAATCAGATACTTAATAACGATATAATTAGTATATTTGATCAACTTTACCAAATATTTTACCAGTTTTAATAAATGTTTGATTGACATAATCATTTTGAGCGTGCATTAAAAGTACTCATATTTTTTTATTAAATATACCAAATATTTTAGCGGCTTTACTACATATTTAAACAACATACTCAATTAGTCTATGAAATTCCATTAATTACCCATTTTATTAAATTGACTACACACGATGTTAAAAAAGAGAAGGATATTTGAAGTGAAATCCATGGTCTCACTAAAAACACTTTATCTACTTATAAAATCTATTTGGTCAACATGAGCAACGTAACTTTTTTTCTGATATTCATTTTATTTCGATAAGTATACAAATATATGCATATCATCCAAATTTTTCTTCAATTTTTTTTTAAACAAATTTCCTTTGTCAATTGTTTTAAATAACATAAATCGGTTGTACGAAGTAAGTGAAGTTTTAGCACGACAATTGAAGTATAATTCCTGCACTATTAATTAAATGAAACATGCACATTTAACGGTTTTATAAAAATTGGCGGTATATGAAAATGAGCATGAACAGGGCCATCTTTGTCTGTTTTGGGATTCTAAGATAACTGCAATTTTCTAAGAATAATCTAAATTTCTAATTAAAAATGCATTTCTAAATTGATTGTAGAAATACGTTTAGCAAGGTATTGTCAACAGATGCATTTTGTAGAATAATATGTTTGTAGTGCACAAGGAATCCTTTTCAAATCCATTTCAACATGACTCGTTATTTGATAATGGATGGACCTTACCTGAGAAAAATAAATTATCCCTTTGCTAGACAAAAAGGTTAATTTAAATATTTAGACATTTCAAAATTGAATTCATTATTATTTTACGAAGGTAGGAAACCAAAACTTATAACAAGAGAAAGAAAAATTGTAGAAGGAAAAATATTTAGAAATGGAAAAAACTGCTGTTGAACAAAAAATTAATGTATATAGGCCGAGTTGTTTATAAAATATTATATGCATATTTAGGCATGAAATATTTTATTATATTGTAGCACAAATATACTGATATCATAAATACAGTGTTAATTTCTTATTATATATTTGTATACTATTTTAATATACAAATAAAAAAAAACTTTTTTTTCCGAGATAAGGGTTAAAAAAATTGTGTACCACGCGTTTTTTATTGTTCTTATACATCCTATTTTATTAATAATGACAATCCACAGATGTGCCATCAATTTATATTAACTTTGATCGAAAGTGAATATAAAAGAATCTGTTGAATTCCTCGCATACAATTATATATTATTGAATAGTAATGTATTCAGTTTCATACAATTCCAGAGACAAAAATGTGAGATTCAATTCTATAGAATGTATACAAATGTATACATTTTTTTCGAAACTAATTAGAAATATGGTATTTTGAAAAATCTAAAACAGAGAATACTTGCAATCCAAATTCGAAAAATAAAACCTGAAATTATGATTTGGGCACCACTTTGAAAAAAAATCTAGTAAAATATACATGTTATGTACATGCATCAATATAAATTATAATCAATCAAAATTACTGTTCCTTAAACTGGGTAAGAACAGAAAATAACTTGAAAAAAAGATAATATGATATCACGCAAGACTCAATATTGGAATACAAAAAAATGTATCAATATTTACTTCTGAAAGTCGATTCTGAATACTAATTATTGTAAGAATGTGAAGAGAAATAAAGTGGCAAATTCTATTATATTATTTAGGGTAGAGGGAACAAAATTCCAAATTTTTAAGGAATTCCGAATTTCTTTTGCATTTTGAAAATTAAATGAAAGTACAGAAGTAAAAAATGCACTTATTTTGAAGTTGCAATGGAAAATTACAAAACTAAAACTACAAAAGTTGTAAACACAGAAAAAAGGACATCATGTTAATTATTTAATTTGTTCAAGAGAACGTATACGGGTAATTACAGTTAAAATGTTTACTCGGGATGTTGACTTGATAGTGTTAAATTTGTAATGGTGGTACTAAATGCTGGACTAGCATGTGCATCGCCGGAAATGAATGATAAAGGACCACAAGTTTTTAATACAATAAAAATGAAAACTTTATTGACCTGAAAACGCCCTTATTTAAATCTATTTTTTTAACGAATGTCAGAGGTCAATAAAAATTATAGGATAATTTTCTTTTTTTCACTTTGATTTCCAAAATCAATTTTTATCTGCTGAAATTAACGTAATACTTGAATAATAAAGGTGCACATAAGTGAATAAAGTAAATAAAAATTTCTACTACCTTTCACCATAAATGTTAATGTCAGAATAATTTGTGGACATCAACGGCAATATAAGACACCTAGCGGATTTTTTTTTTAATGTTTAAACATAACATTTGGAAATAACAAAAATAAATCTATTCAATTAATTCATTTTCTATCCTTCTAATTTTCCGACGCTGAAAACAAAGGATCTTCTTGATTTTTCATATCACATCGAATTTTCGAAGAAAATAGGACTAGGTTAATGAAAATTTCCTTTTATTACAAAAACGTATTAAAAATATAAATTTTAAACATTTAACCATATTTTCCTATAGCCTAGTCGTGATTGAGAAATTCTGGGGCACAGCTATCTTTTTTTAAGTACTAAAAAGTACTCCGGTAATGACACGAGGCATGTCAAAAGATCATTTTCTTTCAAAAACACAACTTTGTTCCCATTCAATCTTAATTTCAAAAAAAATCGATGTGATATTAAAATTAAAAGATAACCGTCGGATTTAGCTCTAAAAATTCTACGAGGGATTTGGAAGTAACAGATTACGAATTCGGCGTTAGTATTACCAAACTGAAAATGGTAAATGCAGTATGGTAGGCAAAAATTTTAAAAACTACTCGAAAACGATTACCTTTCCATTGTTACCTTTTTACAGCTTTCTGATGATCATATTGAATCCGCCATTTTGAATTTCGGAAATCTGGTTTTGGATTCATAATGAGCAACCATAAAAAGTTATCATATCAAAGATCGATGCCCAAGAGTATAGGTGATTTCTGCCTCCAAGATGAAACCCCCGAAGCTAACAAATTTCATTTCAGTAGTAATAGGCCGCACTGTGTATTGTTCGTAATAGGTGCACACTGTTACTACTTAGAATCCAGCATTTTTCTAATCCGCTACTTTCACAACATTCAAAAATTCCATTAGGTGTTAGTTCTCATCTTACTCTACCCAAATTTGTCAGTTTCAGAGGTTCCAACTCGACGACGGAAATCACCTATACTCGTGGGTATTCTCCTTTCAAATAATTACACTGGTCGACAAAATTGAAGCAATTTAATCTTTCGGAGATGAAAATAGCTATTATTTGTTAATTTTGGGTCACTGAATCCGAATCCCATAATACAAAAAAAATTGATTAACTCTAGTTTCCAAGATATATGGGGTCAAAGTTCGAAAAAACGTCGTTTTCTACTACATTTGAGGAGACATACTTTTTGACGGAGATGAGGTAATGACTTCAGTAATGGCTTAAAATAATGCCTGTAACTAAGACTTTATGGGGGAAAAATCTAAGATAATAAAAAAAAAACTTTGCCTTGAATGGTCATTTTTCTGTATCCATGAAATACCGGTCTGATCTTGTATGGCTGTAATTACTGCAACGATTGTGCTTTAAATTTTATACTACTACAAACAAATATTAGGCGAGCGGGAACTTTTGCGGTTCACATTTTTGTTAATAACCGTTTTTAATGAAATTTGGTATACAATGGTTTTTCAGCGGTCTCAAAAAACCCTGTGTACAATTTTAATGAAGAACAGTAATTATTTTAATTTTTGGCCGCAATCTTGGAGACGCCATTTTTATTTTCCAAAATTTTAGTTAAGATTTTCAGCTGGCGATCCTAAAAATCCAAGGACAATAGTTGCAGTAGTTACAGCCGTACAAGGTCGGAGCGGTATTTCATACATACAGAAAAATGTCCAATCAATGCAAAGTGTTTTCTTTAATTTTGTTACATTTTTCCCCCACAATGTCGAAGTTACATGCATTATTTTAAGCCATTACTGAAGTCCTTACCTCGTCTCCGTCAAAAGATATTCCTCCTCAAACATAGTAGAAAACACCGTTTTTTTTTTAACTTTGACCCCACATATTTTGGAAACAAAAGCTAATTAACATTTTTTATTATCGGATTCGGATTCAGCGACCCAAGATTGACAAAGTTTAGCTATTTTCATCTCCAAAAGATTTTACTGTTGACCAGTGTTAAACATAGTCAGTGATGAGTTTTTTCCATCAAAAGATGATTTTGTCTTGACTGATTAGTACAGCCAAAAAAATAACTGACTTATTAGCCATTTTTATATGTTATTTCATCATTAAACTAACAAAAAATAGCAAAAAGACAGATATCGATAGGTTTACTATAATGTAACGAATAAAAATGTAAAGAAATCAAGGAGGTGTTACCATGGTTTTCACTATAGCATGAAATATTCAGTAGAAACGGGCGTTTTTGGTCAGACACTTAAAAATTTGTTCTCTCTCTTTCTCCGTGAATGTATTCCATATCCCTTTTCTTATTGCTGAATATATTAAATTCGTATGTCATATATGGGTCATTCGGTCGGCGTGATGGTCGTGCGGGCTAAGGCGTCAGTCCTAGTTGCCCGAACTGAACGTCGCGAAGGTCCCGAGTTCGAATCCCCGTCCTGCAATTTTCTCTGCTTATGTCCAGTGTGGAATAACCGGGGAACTTTGCTGGGCGAAGGTACGAATTTGGGACCGCTGCCGACCCCCGTCGGCAGTTATCGGTACCATCAGCGTCTTATCCGCGGTCGGTACGTCGTGGGTCTTATCTCGGACAAAGAGGGGATAAGCCCCGCGTCGTACTCGCTAAGGCACAGACCGCCGAATCTGCTGGTGGTACCGATATTGGGGAGGGGGGGACTGGCTCTGGGTGGGTGTTGTGTGTGCCTATAGTTTCTGTCTTGTACTGTCTGTCTCTGTCCTGTACCTCTCCACCCGAGAGCCGACCCGCAAATAGACATATTCGTCATTAACGCGGGGGAAAATTTCCTGTCCTTTTTTTAATATGGGTCATTCTTCGAAAAAGTGTAAAATCGACGTATTTTTTTTCCACAAAATAAAAGATTATAAAAATTAAAATTTAAAGTTTAAATATATTCATTGGTTTGCTAATTACGTAAATACGAAGCAATAATGCAGCAGCCATCGATACGCGTGAAATATGCAAGTAATTTAATTTTTTAATGGAAATTTTATATAAAAATCGCGAAATGTTCACTCTTAGCGAATGAGTGACTCAGAAAGAGTAAGAATAAACATAGTAACTTAATAATATTTATTTTATAAAACTCAAAACAGTTAAAATTATTATGGAAAATTATAAATTGATATGTTTAGTTATTTTAGCGATGTAAACAACAATTTTTTATTATCGCATATTACTGATGATACGCGTTTAATACTGAAAGTAATTAAGAAAATTGATGTTAAGTTCAATAAAAATCCGTTCTATCACTAATAAGAACGGAATTTCCGTAAATCACTACAATTGTCCAGGAGGCTTACATGACAGGGGAGCTTACATGTCAACGTATTAACTATGTTAACATAAGAACAAAATAAATTTCGGTCAAATGCACTTCACGCGTAAGAGTTTAATCTTTTCTTTATATTTTAAGATATTACTCGTTTTCTTAACATGCTAAATTAGCATCGCAAATATGACAGGAGGCTTATAAAGAATAAACGTACTGGCCTTAGTTCTAAAAATATTACTAAATTTGGGTTTAAATTAGTTTTGAAATCAGTAATATTATACACACAATTCATAGTCTAAAAGTAATCGAAATTGTAGAACGATTGTTTGTATCTACATTTAATTTTGTTTGTACTGGAAATTGCATGTATTCTGTACTTATATTTATTTTTTAAAACATGGGGACACATTTTACAAAGCCATAACAATTTTCAGGAACGTTATAGTGAAATTTTCACAGCACTATTTATTTGTTATAAGTAAAACACATCATAACCACTTTTAAAGAAATTTAATCATTCACATGAAAGAGAATGACAGTGATCGAAAACGTGTTATTTATACCTGGGGACAGCCAGGAGGCATACATATCGGACATTTAGCAGTATGTGAAAATTTTATCATGTTATTTGAACAAATTATCTCTTGTGCAATGTTTACATAAAAGTATAAGGCACAAGAAAAAAAAATGTTTGGAGAATAAATTCCATTATTTGGATAAAATATTAACTGCGGGACATAAAATTACACTTTTCTGGAGAATGACCCATATATAATGCAATGCAGACATTTTGAAATTTGGTGATGTTACAAATAGATAAATGTATTTCTTAGGCCGTCTGTTTCGGAGAAATGTATCATTGTGTTTCTGTCGCAGGGACAAACGCCGCAGGCGGAGGATGAAAATACTCCGCAGAAAAGGGTCGACAAGATCTTCGACCAGATGGACAAAAACCATGACGACAAGTTGACGCTTGAAGAGTTCCGGGAAGGCAGCAAAGCGGATCCGCGAATCGTGCAAGCTCTGTCGCTGGGCGGTGCACCGGCGGAGGTATAATTTTCCCGGCCGACGACGAATGTCCGATGAAATCGCGTAATCGAAACGTCGTTAAGAGTCAGTTTTTTTAAGTCGGATCAGAGCTCGCTTCGTCATTGCTTTATATCGCGCCCACCCACCATTCGACACACTTCGGCGACTTCGATTCATCGAATCGACATAATCGATAAGAATAATAGATATAAGAAGTTATTAACAAAAGGAGTAACCTTCGTGAGAACGCTTAAATTAAGTAAAATATTTCAAATCGTTGCACTCTAGATAATCCCCAGGAAGAGCAGCACATTTTCTCAATTTTACAAAATGTTATTAAATCTATAGGGACTATAGACTAATCGAGAAAGGTTATACAAATATGACATATGCGAATATAAATTTTAATAATGGTACCGAATGCTGCTGAGGAATTGTTCGTTGTTGATCTGCGTAATAAATTAGCGGAAGTGTTTTAAACTTATTCGAAAACATCGTCAGAACAATACTGGAAGTTCGGCTCGCTCGTCAATTCTGACTACGAAACGTCAAACCTGCGTTCGGCTCATCCAAATCGCAATCCGGTTTCGTAATAAACTGTCGGTTTTAGAGGTAAGTCCTCATTCCTTAACCCGTTTAATCCCTCAGGTACACTTTTTTTTGTTGATTTTCAAGTTTCATGACAGTGACCTCTATGTATCCTCTAAGAATGGCGGTTTTTTAATTACAATATATCGATTTTAAAGTTTTTTGGAATTTTTGGCGGACATATTCCATCCCCCACTTTGAATTTTTCAAATTTGCTTACAAATCTTTTCTTACAAAAACTCGATTCATAGAAAAGTTTCTAATGTAAGTGATTCTTTGGTTTTTTTGGAAGACCATGGCATTTTTTGGAAAACAAAATTTCTCTTGTAATTTTGATGTACTTTTAGTGGAATCGTTTCCAATACAAAATCCGTGTTTTTTTATTGCTTCTATTTTGGTTTTAGAAAATATTTAAATGTAATTTTGATGACGCCAATCTAATGAGCATTGTGGAAAATAATAATAAGTCACTGTCAAGTCAATAGTTAATCAATGGTCCTGTTGAGAATGAAGGTCCAAATCAACAAACAAATGTGTATCTGTGGGACTTAACGGGTTTGTTTCTTCATGTACTGGAAAAGTTTCGAGACTCATTTCCTTAATGCCAGGAGCCCATTTTCCTAAATAATTAACAAGCAATGTATACGGAGATACAGTTCACGACGCGCGAATCCCACGAGTCACGTAATCCGTCAGAAGAGTTCTACGCCGGGTGAGAAAAGAGAGCCTTTTCCAAGTTCTTACAAATAAAAAGAAAATGTTACGTTCGCAAGACTTTTATCTCGGAATAGTGAATTCAGAGAAATGACCCGATCAATTCCTTTCGTCGTGGAAACGTTACGTTGGTCGGTTTTCGTTTAATGACTGTGCATTTGTAACATGTTGATGTAATGTTATTTAAGACTGCATTTCACCTCTATTATAAACAAATTACTAATAAAAATGTTTATTTTATCAAATTATAAACTTTTATATTTCATTTCGATAACTTTAGTTTTGCTTTGAAAAATTTACGTTCCTTCTTCTGTTCTCAATGCAAACTCTATCATAATGGCTGTGAACAAAGTAAATTAGAATTTCACTTTTCACCATTATATAACCTGCGATTGCATGAAAACCATTTTTCCACTTATCTATTTGTCAGAGTACGATTTTACTCTAGTGGTTTTAATAGTGGATCCTAATGTCATTGATAGTATAGTGATGCTTATATGTGCTACATAATTAAAATCAATCGAAGACACAAAACAGTAGAGTGAAATCAATCTCGAAATTTAATATAAATTTTCACTCTTATCCACTAAATATTTATGTTTATAGATTATACACTTCTGAAAGAATGCTATTTAATTCAGTAATTCGTTTAAATTTTAATTTTTACAGCCTGATCTTCAACACAATATAAAGGTTTAATGTACTGTTTAGTATAATACCACTTTATTTCGTTAAGATAGTAATAAAGATCAATGTTGCATGAAAAGTAATTTATATCTACTGTACACATTTTTCTGATTTCTAAGTTCTGTTTCCTTCACTTCATTGCACGCTCCACTTTCACCCAATTTGTCTAATGATATAATTTGTATTCTAGTTCATGAATATTATTTTCTTGGTAATTTAAATAAAGGTTATGAAGTAGTACTTTAAGAAGAACGTTGAAAATAGGATAATTTATTAGCGAATACTGCATAATTCAACAAAACATCCATTTGAACTGTAGATATACAAGAAACTGACTTATATTAGTTAGCATGGCACTGAATGATCTTATCTACTACTAATGTTAAATTTGTAAAAAATAATAAGGAGATCGAAAATGTGTTTAGAAATTAATAATACAAAAATATTTTCACTTCATGTTGCTAAAATATCAATTTTTTTAAAATTAAGCTTATCTTACGAAAATAGACCTTTTTTCTTGTTAAGAGTAAGTCTAGTCTTGGAATCTAGTCATCACATTTTCAAAAACGACATCGTTTTAATCCACTTAAAAAAAGGAGACTTGAATCCTGATGAAAATTCGCGCTTACAAGAGAGCTGGGCATATTTAAACAAAGAATTTAGGATGAAGAGTAGATGAGAAGAGAATGTCTATATCTAAAAATAACTTTCAATTACAAAAGATGTTTGTCTGGAAATGAATATTTTTAAATAGTATTGCTTCTGTAACAAATATTATTATCGTGTTTTTTTGGTTATAACTTTTAGAATTATAATGTTCTCTAAAAAGTGGTTAGTGGATTTTAAACTTTCGAAAGTAAATATTTTATTAGGCTCGTGAAACAATTTTGTTGACTGAATACATAATAATATTCACTAATTTTTCATGAATTTTCAATATAGTAATTATATAAGATAAATAATGATTTACATACACACATACATTTATTTAGCTCCTTATCTTACAAAAAATGTCAAACTCTTATTAGAAAACATCAAAAGTGAAAAATACAATCACATGCTATATATCATATTCCTATTTGCGCTGTATAACGATAACATAATTATTTACAAATAATTAATTACAAAATTAGCTTTGAACAAAATTTTAACCAGTTTGAAACTATATAAACATAATTTTAGATTGGCGAAATGAAAAAATTAATAAAATATGCTACAAAAATTTGCAAAAGCAATTTGTTCTTATTCTACAAATTTGTGATTCACATCCCACAAATAAATTTTCTTCGATATATCAAAAGTAACCGTTATAAAGAATTTTATCGGTGCTTAACATTTTTTCGATTAGAAAAATGATACTGCAAAATAAAAGATATTAACTTTGTAGAAAAATTTGCACTATGGAGGAAAAAATATAGCCGACGTGGAAACTAATTTAATGGATTACTTTTTATAATCAATTATAGATAACAGTGATGTCAGAATAATAAATACTGTTATATAATAGTTATTATTAAAACTGAAAAATTTCTTGATTTATGCAGGGAGATTTATTTTTTAAACTAATTGATACTGTATAAAATAAACAACGTTTTATTTAACGAAACTAATTTTCCATTTATCAACTTTTCTAATCGACAATAACATGGCATAGTTTTTTGATGATATCTCATGTAAGGCAATAGAAGTAAATTAACAGGAATGGTTATGATTTGTTTGGACGAAACTCATCGTATATGAGAAATTTGTCGACCATTATAAAAATTATTTATTGATAACATGTTATCTTAGTTCAAGATATATGCAAAAGCAAACCCTTTTAATTAAAGATAAAACCAATAGCTATTGTTTATGAAAACATTTATTGCGGTTGCAAATAATATCTGAAAGACAATTTTGAACAAAATGTTCGTTATGATTACTGAATATAAAATGTGAAACGCATATATAAAGATTTTCATACTGCAAACTACCCTAAAATTGCGATAATGTTTATTCCATGGACATATTCCGTAAAATCTTGTAATTAAGAATGTTGTTTCTAATATAAAACAAATTTACCCGTAAAAATGATTAAATCCTATTTGTTCCGTTAATCTTGTAGTAATTACATAAATGTATTGCGGCATGTGAACTGAAAATAATTATTTATATATTTACATAATTCTTTAAAATCTTCAACAAATATGTGTGCACGTGGATAGTAATAATTATTACGACATCTGAAAGATATTTGTAAAAAATGCAAGAAGAAATACTTTTTTTCCGTAATTTCATTTAATTCAGAGTACGACTGGATTTTACCTTTACATTATTGTTTTATATTATGGTATTTCAGTTGTAGTCAAGGTTCTACTTCTTAGAATCAGCATCTTCGCTTGTAATGTATTCTAAGAAATAAAAAATTTCTTTTCGATTCGCCTTTAGAAGTTAATGCTGCGTTTTATCATAGCAGAATTTTATTTTGCATTCAGCACGCATTATAAAAAAGCATAATTTTAAATTAATACCATAGTTCTATGAAATGCATGCTTACTTTTACAACTAAATGTTAGTAAATTTTTACTAATTATACACATATTTTTTTAAACGTTCTAATATAACAAGTGGACTTTGCAATCAACACTACGCATCTAATCGTCATTTAGAATATACGGTGCAGTATTTAATAATGTATTTTATAATACCCAGTAATACATTGTAGTGCCCAGCTTGCTACTGTACTTATTATCAATAATAAGTAAATCACTAATTTAGAATTTTAGTAATAATAAAATGAATTTCCTTCAATGGGTAACTCCATTATAACCATTAGTTCCAGCCTCGACAAATTTCATTAGCGCAGGAGAAATTAGCCATAACGTTGACTAGTTTCAAATAGCGGCTGGTTCAAAACCGTAGAGCATGCCATACGGAATCATTGCGAATGTTTGCAACCGCAGGAATTCACTGCGTCAATAAATTACTTTCTAATTGAATTAAGACTTATCTCATCATAATTTTACAACCTCGCCGAAGATGGAAGTATCGATTTCCATTAAACGGCTCGCGGAGTTTCTCTTTCGGAAAATTCGTGATTTACCTCGAGACCGAGATACCAGCATTATTTTCCCGAATAATCCGCCGATTAATTGTCGCGCCGAGGATTAATTTTTCTCCTCCAGCTTTGTACCATTTCGCAAGTGCATACTGGGGCCACTGGGGGTCAGAGGGTGGATCGCCCCCGCCAGAGAAAATTCGAAGTGAGCTGGAAAAACTGAGCGTATCGATCCGGGTGCCCCTCCACACTCCCCGTGTAGTTCGCGCTTGAATGCGAAATTCCGAGAAGGTTGAAATGAAAAAAGAAAAGAGGGGACGGAAAGGAAACTTTTCTAAAAGGAGAGAAACTCATAAGCGTTGGGTGAAACCACGAAACGTGTGAATTCATTTTTTCTACCTTTTTCACTTTTCTTTGTTCAGTTTTATTCCTTTTTGCCCTTTTTCTTTTAGTTTTTATAACAGTGTTTGCATAGTTTCAGAAAATTAAAATATTTATATATAGAATGAAAACTTATATTGTCTACATTTTTCTTAATTCCTCTTCTTATTATCCAAACGTATTATTTACCTTCTTTTATTTTCGTACTTTACAGTCTACATTTCAACAACTCTTGCTTGAGTGATGACAGTAATAATTTTAAAAAAAAATACATAATATCGAAATTTTTTAAAAAATAGAGAAACACCTAGTTTGCAAACAATCTCGTCCTGTTTTGTACAGTTTCAAGAAAACAAATATGTGTACAAGTTAAAAAAACAGGATGATTTTTCATCGTCCAATGAATCTCATCCAAGCAACCAAACACCAGACTGGAACGTTTAAAGCTATTTAATTACCATAAATAAGCGCTTAAATAAAAGTAAATCTCTCTCGTCCGGCGAAGGCATAAATTCCCAGCCCCAACTTTTCCCCCAGCAGTTGAATAAACGTTGAACGTAAACTGAAGACTCGTTTTATTTTCCTTGCCAGCGGCTGCGTTTCAACTCGTCGAAATCTCCTCGCATATATTTGCCGTTCGCTCTACTTAATCTTATTAATGCGGAAAGTGTAATTTGATGATTTATCGATTTGACGGACGGCGGTGAATTTTTTCTACCGGAAAAAAAAAATGTATCGGTGAAACAATATCATAAACGACCTCATTACTGGTCGTTTTCGCCCCAAAAATTTTGAAGCCAATACTGCGGCATTCGGGTTATTTCTACACGATGGGGGATCCGTGCTCGCGCATGCGCAGGACTGCCGACAGACCCGCGGGAATGCAATGCACCAATGAGGTCAAACTGGCGATTTTTTTTTAAAATAAGTTATTGAGTATATCATGTCAGGCTTAATTTGATCGCTTTCATTCATTCCGCAGTTTAGCTGTTTTGTTCACTTCATAGCAATTAATTATTTTTAATCGACTATCAAAATTAAGATTTTTTATTGATAAATAATAATTATGCCTATTAATTGCAATTGGAGCAAAATCAATAAAAACACGAAATTAAGCTTTATGACCCAGAAATGTATAAACTTGAAGTCCACTTTGTACGTACGTGGCAAAAACTATGTAGTTGCAGTTACTACTTAAGTAGTAAAATGCGGATCAGACGTCTTTCGTAGCTGCTGTTACTACTTACATAGTAAGGCCGACCATTCTGGACATTATAATTGTAGCCTTAATAATCTATTTTTTTTTCAAGGGTAAACTATGATAAATGTTTAGTATTGTATGTAATTTTTTACTTATTTTCTGAATTTCCAAAAAAAATTCTAAACGACTCGGCAATTGTATTCAAGAGTCCTGGAGGTTAAAATTTTTCTTCTATCATGGCATTTCAGGAAGGAAGTCGATCCACTTAAAAACGAAAAGAGTTTAATCAAGTAACAATAACGGTTATTCATCGGCATCATTTCTACATTGCAAAAATGAAATGTGGTATATAAATCATTATAAGGAGTACTAAAACACTTTTCATACTTCTGGGTAAAAAATGACCCCCATTGATTTATTTTATCGTTTCTAAATTCGTATGAACCCAACAGAAATGTTGATACCAAAATGGAGAATCTATGATAGTAAGCAAAATGTCGAAGTTTAACAGCTTTAATCGTTCCTTCAAAAAGATGGTCTTTAGCCGAAGTAATCAAAGTAAACCAAAATTAACGCCACCAGAATAGAACACCATCGTAGATTCGTCATTTTGGAAGTCAAACAATTTTGTTATTTATATATTTTGAAAGTAATAAACGTTTACAAAATATTCGTATACTAATATTATTCATATATTTATTCATATATTTGGAAATAATGAAAGATAATCCAGAATCAAAGATAAGTGTTTCTGTATACAGAAATATTTTAAAAAACAAGTGTTTTAGTACACGTTATGATATTCTGTCCGCCGTTTTGAATTGATACTTTATAAAAATAATACCAACGTCATAAAGAACCTTCATTGTTACCCATTTAATAGGTACATCTGTGCATATTATTCGCCTTGATAAAATAAGAAAAAACCTCGACTTTGCGAAAATTTCGAAATTTATGTCACCATTTTAGATCCCTGAAACTCTCAAATAAAATATTTTCATCCACGACTCATCAGTACAATTACAGGGTCCACAGATTACATGCATAGTTTTTTTTTAATTTTAGACTCTGCAGGAAAAACGTGGTAAAAAGTACTTTTCCAAACAATACTAAAAATCTATAGAAGTTATTTCGCGAGTTTATAAGTGAAAAATAAAAAAAAAATCAGTCTGGACGACGTCTAGAAAACTTATAAAATATTAGATTAAAATTTATGGAATAAATATCAATGTTAAATTAAAGTTTGTACAAATTAAAACTATGTTTTCATTTACGGTATAAATTTCCACTGAAGCAAACTAGAACCAACGAACAACTTTTCGATTGAGACTGACAAACTAATCCTTAATTAAAGAGTTACTCGGTTTTCACTGCAGAAAATGGAACTAATTTGTATTATTTTTTTTATTGGTAGGAATCAGTTTTTTTTACTAAACTCCATTCACATTTCTTTCTCTCATGAGATATATTTTCTATTTAGTTTCAATAACATAAATTACTAACGTTAAACATAATTTCATATTGTATCTTGTATACGTCTAAACATGTAATTGTTTCGTATTCTATAAAATATACATATATTCTAAAATGTATGTTTTCTTTTAAATTCTCTTCGTGTTTCATAAAACAAGTGGAAAAATATAGTTACACAAGTTAACGCAATTAACAAAATTACTCAAAAACTTCAACTGAAATTAGTCTAAAACTAGCAATGAGCAATTAAAAAAAAAACTAGTAAATAATCTAAAACTTATATTTTTGAAAAATCGTTAAATAATGTTAAATACTGCAATTATAAAACAGTTAATTTAATTAGCGTATATACTGCATTAGTCACATATAGTTTAATTACAAACTATGTTTAAATATTTAATTTTTCATTCCCTCTGCAGTCAATATTTTTAAATTTCTGTTAATACTTAGAACAATTTCTTTTAAATATACAAGCACAGTCATAAATTATATGAATACTACTTCGGTGTTATTACGACCGCAAAAATAATCATTTAGTTAATACATTAATAATGGTAGTAAACAATGTTTTTGTAATTATGGACATTTATAATAACCTCCAAAAGAAATTACTTTTTTTCCATTGTAATCGATCGTATTATCCAAGATATTATTTCCATTAAATCGATTAGTCTTGGTAGTAGAATTTATTTCGTCACAGATATAATCTGATCCGATATAATCAGCAGCATACTAGTATAACATAACAAAAATAGAAAGAAGAAATAACAACTACATTGATTATTATTAAAGTGTTGAATAAGATTTTATTTCCTTTCAAATTCTTTCTAGAATATTACTTTTTTCGCAAATACTGATATTTACATTTTTTTTGTTATTTTAAGTTTATATAATAAGTAGAAAATTTCTAGTTCTTCATATTTTTACCAATTTATCAACAATAATAAAAATTTTTAATTCGTTTTACTGACTAATCGGTATCAAGTACCGATGCTAAATTTAATCGTGTTTTAATGAAAACAAAAAATATAACTGGTCGATATTAAAGGAAGTTGTCCGGGAGTATATTAAATTTACAAAATCTTATCTAATAGAAAAATAACTACTACTATAATAAAGTAGGTAAAAGGATGAAAATATATAAGAGAGTTCATTCCGGTTCATTGATGCTAAAATGGATGGCGTAGCGAAGCAAGAATTTTTTATGACCTCGTAAAATGAAAACATAAAAACACTGAATACACTTTTACTGTATATGAATCCAAGTATCATAACATGGTGTTAATGATAATTACATTAAGTTAATTTTTTAAAATTATTTTTAAATAATTATTCTACTTGGTTCCTGTAAACTTTACGTGACACCAAGAAAATTATATTTTAGATATGCTCTTCTTGATAAGTATCTGTTGTAGACTCATGCATTTTGAGGTTAGAAACTTACAAACGATTGAAGATGAACAGGAAATTTATATCGTTAATCATATTACATTCATTATTTATACCCGTAAACTTCAATCTTCAATTATTTTCTTCATGGTGCATTCAAAAATGTTTAGTTTTAGTTTAGCCCATACTCTTAAAATCAGGTAAAAATGTTACTGATTCAATATTGACGTCGGTCGTAAAAAAAAATTCCTTAATATAAACGGGTGATAATAAAATTGCAAACCAATAATCCATTGTATTTCAGCAATTTTAGTTCTGTTCAACAACATTTTTAAAAAGAGGTATCATGCAGAGAATTTACAAATTTTATTCGAATGTAAATTGAACGTCATGCCTTTTTTATAATGTTATTATATTTCTATCTTTCTATAGGATTTGCTCGCGTGGAATGTAGTTATTATAAACAGCTATAAACATGACTATAAATTTGCATATAGATGCGTACATAATGAGAAATGCTAACAAACGCAAAATGTGGACTGATATGCTAATGCAAAACAAGCAGTATTTTATGAGCCATATGGCTTAAATTTAATTTTTTATTACGCTGTTAAATATATTTCTTATTTTCGTATTATTTTTACAGGGTTAGGGATTATTTTATGTATTATCTGCGCAACTGATTTATGAATGTTTTAATAATAACATATTGAAGCATACTTTATAATATTACGAATAATATTATTAAAGGCCGATAAATAAAAATTATCAATTCAATAACATGAAACAAAAGAATTAATTGCTACTAAAATTAATAACTTTTTTAAATAGTTCTATATAATAAGTGATATCCAATTACTGGGGATATTAATAATTTATTTTCACATTATATAAATACAGAAATTACTAGAATTTTCGAAAGAGTAAATTTAAATGCAATAAGAATATTTTAGTTCCTAATTCAAAACTACCTTGCATTTTAATACAACCCTCATTTACGTCGCCTCCGTTTCATTTAACGCGGAAAATAAAAGCCCCTAAAATTCAAAGCCAAGCTAAATTTTCACCCACATATGAAGCACTCGATAAAATAAAAGACTTTGTTGATGTCGACAAGCGAATGAGTTCACTATTGTTGGATTTGATTGAATAATTCATTTTGTTTTACGCTTTTATTTTTTACTCTATAAAGGTTGTCAGTTTATCTGTGGAGATTTAATACGGGACTTTAATAATCTATTTTTTATAATTTTTAAAATATTGTTATACGCAGTTTTTAAATCAAGCATAATGTATTGTTATTTATTACCTTAATCCTAACAGATTATCTATATTTTTTATATTTAGTTATAAATATTAGAATGTCATTGATGTAATATATTTTATTTCGATTCATTTAAATACAAATGTGGCTTAGAATCTTATTGGGTAATTGAAAATGTTTGTTGTAATGTGTATTTCTAACTGTGCTATATTAAACTAACTCAGTTTTTTATATAATTAACACGTAAATCAATATACTTTAAGGTAAGATTATAAAGAATATAATGAATCTGTTTGAGCTTGTTAAAAGTTTTACATTTTCAGTGACAACATTCTTGCATATTGTTTTTCTAAAATTCTGTTTATAAAAGATAATTTGACTTTCAATGGGCCTTAGTTTTTTATATATTCGTTATTGAACTATTACCTTCATGTATTCTTGCCTAGAATAATCTACTTTGAATATTATATTATACGTATTTAAAATATTACATTCGATATAATTATTTAGTAGCATATTTGAATAATCTCGTATACACCCAAATGTTATAGAAAATAATAAACAACTGTTTATGCAACTAACACTTTATCTTATAAATAACCTAGTTGTTATTGAAACCTATTGATGAACATTATATATAAAATATTTTTCACTTAGCATTTAGTTGTTATATTTACTAAAACATAATCCCCATATTAGCTACTGATAAACATTTATTAGTTAGACATTGTATATTTAATCCACACCGTAGGAAACTAATGACCAGTACTTGAAAATATTTCGATAGCTTTTATACATCGCATAATTATTACTCCAGAATTCGTACAATAGTACATATTATTCGTTTATAACTCAGTAGCAATTAGTGTTAGCGTTATACTGAAACAGAAAGGTTACAAATGGTTCCTCATACTGGGGACATTTTAAACAATTTCGACCGGTATCGTCACCACTGTGATTCTCTTGTTGGGTGAAAAATAATTTCTAACTGGTTCGATTTGGACCGATAGGTGGTATTTCTTAAATTTTTATACATTTCTAATACAACTTGTAATATCATAATGCTTTTTACCCGAAAAACCACATGAAGTTTGAGTTGAATGTTCGAAAACAAAAATTGTCGCTACAATGCTTAAAAAACTATGAGACCTACTGGGAGTTTCATTTATTAATATTCTGATATCTCGAGTATTTGTGATTACGAATCATTGAAAATATGCAACAATAAATTTGCGACTATTGGCAATAGTGTCACGAAATTTCTTTGATATCCCTTGCGAAAAAGAAAAGTAAGTGGCATGTAGGTTTGTTATCTGGTTATCTGGTGATTATTAAGTGTTTGAATAAGAACATGTTGATATCTTATAAGAACTGTACTAGTGGAAAAATTATCCTATATTATCCCGAGGACAGTTGATGAGGCTATTAATTATATTCTCCAAATCTTAACATACACAAAGCAGGATAAAAGTTATATGCTGTATTTACTACAAATCACAGAGACACGAATAAGGTAATTAAACACAAGTTGAATTTGCATATAAGCTGGTAGAATCGTTAGATAATCTTGCTCTAGCACCTAGTATCTATGATGTACTAAACGTGAAACCAAACAAGCCTTAAAGTACGGTCCTTTCATTCAATTTGAAATTCTCTGACAAATGTTTGACAGGAACTACTTTGTTAGGGAAACTAAACGATTGATTAAACCGGTATAGTTGTAGGTACCAAACAAGTTTTGGAACCAATGGTTAGGTTAGAACTAGTTACACGTGGCACCTTTTCGTCTATATCACACGTATCCATTCGTGTCATTTGGCGTTATTGCACTATGTAATTTCTATAAACCGGTTCGGTTCCATACACCAAACTTATTGAGGCATCACCATCCTGTTCGGTTAGAGTAATAGCAACAAAAATGCTTATAATGAAAATAGAAACATAGCAGAATATTCACAGAATGGTATGCACAATTGTTCTTAAAAAAGGCACAACATGTTGTCAACAGGAAGACTACAATTTGGGAAAACTGGAGTCGCCTGGAGTATGTCGCATAAATTCGTGTCGCAAAACCGGGAATATCTCTGTCGAAAAATGGTTAACGGTGTTCCTCATTGTAACAGTTTTATTTGCTCTCGTTACCCGTATAGCGGATTGCGAAGGCATTCGTATTTCCTGCTTTATTGCATTTTCAAAAAGTTGCCGCGAAGCTCGAGAAAACTAGGATACTTGGCTGGTGGTAGACCGACGCCGTATATCGGGGAGATGCTCAGCCGTCCGTCGACGGGTAGTCGTTGCTGTAAAATTTCCCGGTTATTTATGCAGCACGTATACAGGGCTCGAACTTTCGTTCCGTGTTCCACGGGGAAAATTTCGCCTTTTTCCGCATTCTTCCCGCGCGGATAACGAAAGTGGCAATTCGGGACAGACTTTTTTGCCCCAGAAGTTTTGACGCGCTCGTTGCCCGTTGCGCTTTGATTTATTTCGACATGTTTATGCTCGTGTGTGCGCCAGCTGGAACCAATAGCCGTGATTTACACTTGAATAAATTGATACCGACGTTAAGAACGGAATCGCGGCTGTTTGATAACCGACCCGTTTGTAACAGTTTCCCATGGAAGAATGGTCGATTCCATTTTTTCGTAATCAAGGCTCAAAATTGGAAAACAATATTTACTGGGCCATTATCGACACTTTTTCAAATACACAGTAGCATGTTACTGGATCTGTCGCATGATGTAATTTTGAACTTAGAATGCAGCTGGTATGCAATTTATTCTCTTAGAATAAGATTTATCACAAAATATCATCACTCTAATGTAACTAAAATTTGACCTGTATGAGTGGAAACCAAAGAAAGTCTCGGTAGCTGATATTAACCACAATTAATGACGATTAATAAAGGTAGTGAAGAAGGATGTTCATGCATTTGAACCATAATTAGAGTGCGATGTTAACAATGCGTTTCTTTTAGTTAGGTTAGGTTAACCCTTTTCGTCCAAAAAGTCGAAATTTTGGATGCGACTTTCGGTGCTGTGACTTTTCATCCGTTAGCTGTTAAAAGAAAGTTGCAACACATGAAGGTCGATATTTTCGAACCCCCTTGTGAAATAGTTGGAATCAGCTCGCGATTTCAAAAAACACTAACAAAGATAGTTTTTTGACAAAATCGACGATTTCTTCGAAAAAAAACGCATATTTTAACGCTGAAGAAGGCAATGCTAACCATTTCAAAAGACACATATTGGTACTTATTGAGCAGTCTTTTCTTCTTCCGTTAGATTTTTTTTCAACCAATAAAATGACGGCTACAAGATGGCGACTAGAAGTAGTAATTTTGTATTGTTTTATAGAAATATCTATTATTTTACCAGAAAATATTCATAACGAATAGGAATGAAAAAACGATAATTACCATTTGTGAATACCTAATACTATAAAGGTCCATTCATAACCTTAAATTAGTTTTATGCAATGGAGTTTTGTCAGATTTAAACTGAGTTTCCGATGATTGTCTGCTATTGAATACATGTGAATTTTAAAAGGACCATATATTTTTGCTCTCAACAATCGGTTTATACTATAAAAATTGCGGACACGATGAAAATTTTAGTATGCGAGCATTATTAATTGTTACTATGGTGATAGTATAATCAATCAAAGTAAATACTAGCATGAAACTCTTCAATATCGAATGTTTAATTTCAAAATTGTCCCTACAGTTAATCAAAATGTTTAAAAATTATTTAAAACAAAAGAAAAATGTTTATCGCCCTGTGGTGAGAGTGAAACCACCCAAAATAGATATCGACGACTAAAGAACACGATGTAAAGCATTGTGGTATTAAGGTAGGGTTTTATATTTAATGTTTTCTAATGACATACTTTGAAATTTATCGATAATCGTTGATGAATCTATTCACTCTGATGTTTACTGTAATTATGCCTACGAATTTCGTAAAAATAGGTATTAAGGCGCATATAATTGTTGTGCTGCACTTAATTTTTTGGTTTTAAGCCGATTATTCTTAGAATATAACCGTATATAATCACTTTAAAATATAGTACGTACAAGATGATATCGAAAGATTGGGTTAGCAATCGTCTATTTTCAGATTAGATGCTCAGAATTTGTAATTTTCACTTATTCATCCAAATTTTCTATGTTTCCGATCGATGTTACACGATCAAATCTATACTTGTGCGAGAAAATGCAAAATTCCAATTTGCAGGCGCCATCTTACAGCCGCCATTTTGCTATCATAACAACTGACCGAGGAAGAAATAAATAATCAAAAAGTCTGGATTAGTACCTTTTGAAATAGTCAATATTCCCTTTTGTAATATCAAAATACGCGATTTTTGCAAAAAAACGCAAAAAAAAATCGAAAAAATTGATTTCGAAAACTCGAAATGTTTTCCGAAACTATCAGAAATTTTTCCTTACCTATTTAAAAATATATTTATATCATAATAATCTAACTGTACATCGTAATGCGGAACGACACCAGGTAAAGATGATTTTTTGCGGTTGATATAAGTAACAATTTTAAAATTCAAAATGGATCATTCAAAATGGCCGACATTGATTTTAAAATGTGAACGAATTCCTCTAAAACTTGACATCTGGTGTGCCCTGTTACTCAATGCAAGCCTCACAAATAAAAATCAGAATTAAAAATGGCGACTCCAAAGCGCAGGACATCATTATTTTAATTTGTACTGTTTCATCAGAAAATAGAAGATTCTAATAATGTTGTGTTAATTTATGTTTAAATTTTGACGAATTGAGCAACTCGAAAAATGACAGCCATTTTGAAATTTTTAATTTTATGTCAGATTTGTATTGAGAATTAACAAAAAATAACGTGTGAAGCTTCTAGTTTCTAAAAAATAAGATAAATAAAAGTTCATCATATAAAAGAAGATATTATCATTTTCAGAAACGGTTGTGATTGGTAATGATGTCATCGTCAAATTAATAATTTCAATAAGATATGCAAATAACATAAACATAATATTAAATTATTTATAAATTGACTAAATTATGGGGTTAAAAGTCTATTAAATTATTATATACACTACAATATAAAGTTATAATAAAAAATATTTGAATGCGTCAACTGCGATGCGAAACGCCGTCGAACAAATCTTTAAATTAAAAACTTGAAATTAATATTGCTTAGCTTTTCAATAGAGGAAATTCAATGAAAAAAGAATAAAATATAGTTCTCTGACAAGAGCATTTTTTATTAACTATAAGTCGAAATGTAAGCATAACGGAGCAGTAATATACGCCGGTAATTTATTGCTACTACATTTCATCGTACATTTATAAATAGAATAAATCGTACGGAATTCCGCTCTATCTCGTCTTTGACAAACGTATTAAATCACAATAAATTAAAAGATTACATCGGCATTAAATACCGGAAATTTAACGGCGTTCGAAAGTGCAATTCATTCATAAATTGCGAAACGAAGAAAAGAAATTCTAGGTCAACTGTAGGATAGAAAAAAATAATAAGCTTCTCCCACCTTCGACAATAACCTCTTTTTTGGAGGGAACGGTCTCGCCTATGGGTATGTCGAATGGGCATGTGTTTCCGAATGTCGAAAAGTGATAAATCCAAAGTTTCATCGTCGAAAGGGAGCGGAGAATAGAATAATAAAGTAAAGGAAGACTCATCGGCGACGAGCAAAAGCGACGGAGTTTGCCTTATGACTATTTTACGATTCCGATTTTATGACCGTATCATGCATTAATACTTTAGTCGTCAAAATTTATTCTAGTGGCTGTTATATGGAAAACGCGATAAACTCACCTCGTAGAACCTTCTTAACCTGCTTAAGTTGCTCGCTGTAAACCGCCTAACGCTAATCTCTCATTGTGATTCATTAGAATTTTTCCTTCATAAAGTTTTACGATAGTTTTGCGATGTTCTGATTATTTGCATCTTATTCGCTTTATCTCCAGCTGAAACCATAAATTAAAAGTCTACTTTGTTTTAAATGCAAGTGAGTAATTTGAGATGTTATCGAATTAATATGGGTTTTATTAATTTTTGATGTTCTAAAATAAAACTCTACACATTTAAGGATTATAACAATCTTCTTAAATGTACTTAATATTTTTTATTACCGTTCCATTCCATTCTAATTCGTAACGAATTGGCTTACGCATCTTACAAAATATTATTCAACGTCCGAGCTATGTCGGTATTAATCCTTTGTACTCCAAATTATTCTAGACGTTCATTTTTTATGGTCATTGGTCTTTAGGAATTTCGAGGTCGCTAATTAAAAATGCGCTTTCTATATTCGAAAAATTAAAAATGACTGATTCGGAAATTTCATAAGTTATTAATTACGACTCCGATGTCGATTTTAAAGACAATATGACAGACCCAATCTGACGGACAAATATATAAATTTTTAAAGGGAAATGATGGAAACTGTTGGCCATTTGTGGCTCAAGGGGTTAAGGCAGATTTAATACTAATTATTACACATTATTTTTGAGTAGAATTTTTAAATATTACTGTGTCGTACGTTACATCCTTTTCATGATATACCTTTTTTTCAATATTTAAAAATGTTTATTGCAAGTTAATAGCATGATTTTGAATACTTTCCCTACTTCAAAAATGGCCAAATTAATTTTTATTTATTTTTTCATTCAGTAAAATAATTTTATTTTTATAAACAAAAAGTATTCCAGCAGAATTACGTTTTTCAAATTTTATTCTAGTTGATCATTCATGTCTTAGTGTCGAATAAAAACTAGAAATAATGAAAGTACATTCTTATCGTGTAATAATGATATACGTGACTTAGCAGTAGAATGATGTACAATAAAACTTAAGATAATAAATTTCCATTCTGAAAAGTTTACTTTCTTTAAATGATGCAATTACATACCAGTTATAAATTATCTGAAAAATATTATACACGATACAAGTGCACGGATTCTAGTCTTATTTATTTTAATTGATTGATTTACCTGTATTTCATATTTAATTAGAAATGAAACAATATTAGTTTAACAATGTTGTTGTTTTGGAAAATACAAATGCTCGACCCGGTGGACTACCGTGTAGTAAAAGGCTCAACAGAGTTCCCAAGAATGCTCTGCACTGAAATACTCCACTTAGAAAGAAAAATAATTATAACTCTAAAATATTTATATAAACTGAATTTCTTTCTTTATTACAAATCTTCGAAACTTTCGTCATTTTTAAATTTCTTTAGTACAAACCTTGGACTTATTATATTAAATTTTCAATTCAGATTTTGCAATCAAAGAATTAAGAAATTGCGAAAGTAAATTACTCTATTTTCAAATCGCAATCTATTATTAACCACTCGTAAATTCCCGGATGAGGCACGCGGTAACTTTTTAATAAAGTCAATCCCATTATAGATTCAAATGAACGTCGAATTGAATCGTAGAACCACTTTCGACACAAAATTTACATTCGAAAATCAGTTAAAACTGAAGACTAAATTAAAACCTTTATGCCCCAGCATCAATCTTCGAAAGTGGCGAACTTCCAGTAGTACGGGTAGTTTTTAGTCAGACGCGGTCCGCCAGAGATCCCGCTACGAATGAGAAATAAAAGAAATCGTAAAAGGATTAACTGCTCATTACCGTGAACGCTACAACAATAAAAAATCCCCATGAAGGAAAACTTTGGGTGAATGGGGGATCGAGTGGTGGGTGGGGGAGAACCTCATTAATTCCAAGCGAGCTCTGATCCAGAATCGTTGTGGAGGAATCTGGAGCGACGGCGAAATATATCACCGATACACCGCATACTACGTCGTCCGTACCGCAGGCGATATAATATATCACCTACATTTAGCAATAATCGAGGGTTGTCCATTGAAATCAATAAGCGAAAGGATTTGCGCGCTCGACGCAACGTCGGGTATCGGTTGAAATCTGTTAAACAAGGGAAGGAAACGTCAGTCCCCCTTCGCCCCACCGCCCCCTGCCCCCATCGTTAACAACCAAAGTCGGATCCCGACACGGCGCAGAAACGAGGTGGGACGAGGCGGGACGTCGTTTCGACGAAACAATGGCTCGTAAGCGCTACAATTAATTATCGTATTAAAAAAAAAAAGCTAAAATTAAACGCAGGAAAAAAAACAAAGAAAGAAAAAAATGTTTTTACGATTTTCAAATGAAATATACTGTTAACCTTATTGTTAGATGGAAGAGTCGAAGAGCAAAAGAGACGCACGAAAACCGGAAAAAACTCGCGCAGCCTAACGACGACGATACGCTAACGCTAAAGCTATTCTTCGCGATTGGCCGGAGCGACGGGAATGCCGCCGAAAAGCTCATCATATTTCGAAGACATCAGTTCCTCGCGTGACTTTCTCTTATAGCGCACATTCTCTTGACGTTACGAAATTCTTCTGGCACGGACTTGTCAAGATCTGCATGTGAGATTTATCCTTCGACCTATCGAACCTCTTTTTAGGAAATTCAAAAGTAGCCAATATCGATCGCTAGGAGATTCAAGCGTGTTGCATTTTTCATAGAAATATACATAAATATATAAATATATATATACAATTATACATATAAAGTTTTCGTTAATCTTACTTTACCACTTCTCGTAAGGCTTTCATTAGAGGAATCGCGAATTAAATCAGTACGATAAGAAGTAACTGTCAATTCGAGAAGTTCATCATTCCAGGCGTATTACCGACTCTTTTACGCCTATACAAGCAAATTTAAAACGATATCTCAAAATTCGTAATATGAAGTCTTTGTATTTCTTTAGGTTTTGATTATTACGTTACTTCTTAGAAATCGAACGAGCTCTAGTTTACAAAATTTCGATTTTTGGACTTGACAAAGAATGGTAGTAGATTTTACGTCTCAGCTCACGAATTTTGAGACTTCCAGTTTTAATCAATTTTATAAGGTTCAGTAAGATATCAAGTTCGATGAATGCTCGATATATTTCCAGAATTGAAAGAAATATTCAATGGTCTTAAATTACGAAAAGAGCCTTTAAAGAATACAGTCGTCTGTGACTGAGTGATCAACTTCTCGGCGTAAAGTCGTAGTATTAACTTTACAATATCGATTTTATACACTGAATTGATATTTTGAGAAGCTATTTTAGTTCATTTGCGATAGAGCAGAAAGATTTATGAAATGCTTAGTTTCGGCTTCAGCAATAAGGAAAATACGATATGCTACTCTTGCGGAGATCAAGGTTGATTCGCAGATTTCAACACTAGATTTAGTCGTAATTAAGGAAACACACCGTTGTTGTTCAAAAGGGTCGTATTTTTATCTAAATTTTAATTTAATCAGCAAAAGATTTATGAATGTTAAGAGAATAAGAAATGTTAAGAGATTTACGATTTTATTAGTTACAAAATAATTCTTATTATGACAGAATTTGTAAAATCGTGATTTTTCAATTTTACGAAATATTCACTAAATTGTACGTTTAAAACTTATCATTCTTAAAAAATGGTTACATTCGTGAAATCTAATTATAAAATAAGTCTTATATGCGATATTATTTCATGTAAAAAATCAACCTAGACATCAGATACTAATCACTAGCAAACAGTTAACTCAAATAACATTTAAACGGTATACTATTTAAACGATAGCATATAGATGTTACAAAAGATGGTAATTTTACTCATTGTTGGGATCGTAAGTGTAGAACAATTAATGCTGATAAAAATACTTATGAAGTCATTCCCATTAAAATGCAAATAAACCTTGCCTTCTCCTCCGTCCGAAGACTTTCTAGTTAGACTAAAACCTTTACTGGTTCCCCCTTTTTATGTAGGATTAGTTTAGTATTAGATAGCTAATATGATACATAAAAAATCTTATGAAAATTAAGTTTCGTTATTGTTAATTACTCGACTTCTGTTTCAAGGTGAATATCAGATTGTTTACAATTCGAACAAATACTAATCAGAAAATGTATAATAAATGTATAAATTTATAGTATATTATTTTTAATCTTTACATAAAATTTCTAAATTTATAGAAAAAGTTTCAATGTCATTGATTACTGATTTATAGATCCTAAAAGATCAGCTACAATAACGATAAAATGCAAGTCGTGCTCAAATAAAACGCAGATAAAACATAATAATTGATTTGATGCAAAGACTTCACAATAAATTAGTTTGCAGTTTGTATGCATTTTATAGTAACCATATTTTTTTATTTAATTTAATAGTAAATAAAAATATTGAATAGAAAAAAACAGAAGTAAACTTATAATATCAACCTTTACACGTTACATATAGAATTTTATATCATAGAATTGGAAAATGCAGGAAAAATATTCATAAATAAAAATTCTTATAATTGAAATAAAAAAGCATGTTAACAACACTCACGTTAAACGTAATGCAACGATTGTAGTGTAAAAATGTTACTTTACTAATCTTTCTAAATATATACCTACCTGTGAGATGACATGAATATTTGTGACTATTGAAAAATCACAATATCGAAACTGTCAATATAAATATTAATGATAAAAGATAAGAGAATGTAAAAATAAGATCCTTTTGAAGAAATAAGAAAGTTCTGAACACTGACTTTTCTCAATTCTTCACGTATCTCTAAACTCGATCCTATCATTTTAGTATCGTTCTCTTGTTTCAACGGAGCGATTAGTGTTAACCAATACTGTTCTTTTTTACATTAATTTCTTACAATAGCTTTAATTGAGTTTCCCTCAGAATTTAATGCATCATATCAGGATTTTGTATAAATAAGTATATAATTATTTGTATAAAATACATAGACTACTCAATTTTCATATTTATATTGTTCAATAGTACTCAATACTTTAGCGATTGCAAAAACACTGTAATTTCGAAACACAATTTAATGGTAAAGCGATTTACGCGGTTGAAATTACTTGTCAGGAAAAATTACGACCGTAACAATGAGTCGAAAAGTCGATACGTGCGATAAGAAGAAAAGTGACGAAAATAGAATCTTCGGGTCTCAAAGCGATTATGGTCGGTCGCGATCGAACTTTGAACTTTTCGTCTCTTTGCCCGTTCGAATCAGTGAACGAAATAGTGAGATAATCAACTGAGCTATATAATTACGAAAAATTACTTGAACAGACTTCTTGGGTGTGCACACGAAATCGATTTAATCAAAAACGCAAAGCACGTTTCGAACAACTGTAAAGAAAATTTCATTTAGATCTAATTGAACAAACGTTTGAAAGAAAAACGTATTCGGCTATTCACGTATATTTATCTTGACTGTATATTAGGGAAAACATTGACGCTTTCGTTACTGGTTAAGCATCCATTTGTAAATTTCCACGGCGTATCTTATTTGTCTTAATCTTATAAAGAGGAAAAGAGAAGTGTATTGCCGCAGGTGTAAAGACGTCACTAAAGTGTTATCGACTATTGCTTCCGTACGCTAAAGCTACGATTGCCACAGTTGCTACTATAAACGTGCTACTGTAACTATACCTACCGCACTGTATTTTAAATGAACTCTAGCGTACGCCAAAGATACTCGCAGGTTTCGACCTCAGAATTTTCCGTCTCCAACGTTATTACTCTACTATTACGCTCTACTATTGCATAAGTACGTGTATTATATATCGTCACGGTCATTGTTTTACGAACTTTCTGTGATAATTATTAACAATCAATAAACAATCGCTAGGTGTCTCGACACGACGGAGAGAACCGACATAAAAGAAAAACAACAAAAGATAATGACTTGAAAAATGTTGTGACGCGTTTAAGGCAAATTCCAAGTCACACGGAGATTTAAGTAATCGTGAGATATAATCTACTACAAATAATCGTTACTTTATTTTCATTTATCAATTAAACATAGATTTGTTTACAAAACTAGCTTTATTTTGAAACATTGTAACTTGACGTATTTTATTCGCTCGTTGCTCTCATTACGCATAAATATATAAATGTTCAGATTAAAAACGTGTACATAGTCGAATAAACGAAAATATATTAAAGTTTATATAACTATGTAACCTGCAAATTTTTATCGTTTGTACAGACAAATTAAAAATGTTGCTAATGTTAAAATATGCATAATTTATAAATAAATATATAACATAATATATATAGAGATACATATATCGCTGTTTGCAAGTACAATTTGTCTAAAAGGTTAGGATTACACGCAAGTGATTTTTCAAGAAAGTTTTTTTTAATCTCGTGTGATGGGATTTGCCACGCGAAACACTGACAGGCGCACACATATACACATACTCTCACCACATTGTTGCTTAATTATGAAGTCCGAGAAGGAATGAAAGAAATAAAGAAAATATAAGCAAGTAGGTAAACAAAATGAGAGAGAAACGTAAAGATGTGAAATCTCGTGAATTGTCGTGTCTTGCTAGAGAATAATTGTTCTCGTTTGTTGCGCTGATCTGTTAAATATTGCGCCTTGTATAGGACATAAATGGCGAAGAGAAAAAAGAAGATAAACATTATATTGCAATATCCGTAAACATTGCTCGATTTGAGAAAATTAATAATCGCATTGTTATTTTGTACGGTCCCATACGTTTTTTCTAAAGGATAATAAAATAATTTAAAGCAAAATGTGAGTCACTTTATTTCTGTCGCTTTATTTATCATTTTAATTAGTTTATTTATTATATGTTTTAATTTACGTAGACACTTTTAATTGTTAAATAATCTTATAATTAATAACAAATATCGATGTATTACATCCTTAATCCATAGGTATATGACGAAGAACACAAGTCAATATAACATTCTGGAGCATGAGAACTAGTCGAATATGCAGTACGTTTATTACTACATTGTGTTTAATTTAGTTATTACTTTTTGCAGCATTTTATGTGTCGACTTATAAGGTATAATTATTAATTTATTAATATAATTATTAATATTATAAACATTTATACAACTACTATACAACCAGTATACCCTAACACACATTCCAAACATGAACACAAGGCAATTTCTGAACCCATTCCAATTAATATATTTCTAGACATTCATGGCCTTCTAACTTACAATTAGTCTGATACAAAAGATAAATAAATTAATAACGAAACTAGAATATGATACGAAACGCATTAGTTGTAGAAATTAGCGCTATTTGGGTATTTTCTTTCAAATATTAACCACTTCCGTGGAACGCCTATTGGAACGCCATGCCGCCGAAGTGGTTAAATCCAAAAATCTATAAATCCAAAATTTTATATATAAGATCGTGACACGTGAAGTGATGACGCAATTGTGTGCTGGTTTATTTATTAACTTCTGTATATATTTACCATTTGTATCAAAGTGAGTAAATTTATCAACATAGCGTTGTAAAATTAATATCCTGAACATGATGTTGACTGCCTACGCTTCGTTTCATTCAAAAGTGTCCTACTTACAGAGGCTTATTTTCTCCCCACTTATGCCTAAAATGTAGTTTCTCTTGGTGGCGCTAGTATACGGTAGAAGTAGTCAAGCGACAGGTGGGGAAAGCCGCGTACATTTGAATATTCAAGTCAGGAAAATCAATATACATACAATAGATACCATCTCACTGATTTGTAATTTGATGCTACAAAAATTATTATTTAATTTTGATAGTATTTTGAAAAAATGTAAATTAATTGAAATATAATGCTCTGTTTTGAGTTTCCGCTGACGTAAATAAAGCAAACCTATCAATTCCAAAAAGTTCAAATACACAAATAGAAAAAAATTAAATATGAATTTTTGTATGGAAATCTAAAATGCACATAAAACTATTCTTTTCTATCGATAATAGAAGGGGATTTTGTCAGGCTTCATGCATAAAGCACAACTGGAAGGAATGCGTATTTGATATTCTTTAAAACTGTGCCTTTATGCAAAAGCGGGCGTAAAATCGGTTACAACCCCGTATAACGAAAAATGAGTTTTTATAGGGATAAAGTGTTCAATGAAAGAATGTCACTTTCCTTATATACGAGATCGATTCTACATTGTTTTTTATAATTAAGCCGAGAAAATAATAACGGGATATATTTATATTTTTTTCGTAACTATAACTACATGCAAAAATGGAATAGAAAATGTAATATTAAATAAGTGGTAAATCAAATATACGCATTAAAATAAAATTGTTGAGTTTGTGTTATTGAATACAGCATCTAAATAATAAATGCGAGTTTCTTTCATCCGCCTGTCAGCAATGTACTCAGAAAAAAGGTTTTTAAATTCAAAGAAAATTTGTTTGAATCAAACAATTAATTTGATATAGACATTGATATTGAGTAAAACCAACATTACTTGTACTTAAAGAAATTATTTGGCCAATCACTTCTTTTTAAATAATTAATATGCAGAATAAATCAAATAAAAAAGTTGTTAATTTAAGAGAATTATACATTGAATTTAAGGACATTAGTTTTTAAATTTAAACTAAATATTTCTGGCGTTCAATAGTAATATTTATTGGATCTAATAAAATTATTTCTTCGATACCTTACTTCTTAAACTTAACAAAACGGTTTCTTGAATTTATAAAAGTATCTTTTCAAGATACACAGATAATATTCAATAATATAAAGTGATATTGAATATAGAATATCTGTTCGAAAACTTCGTACTATATTCGATTATTGTGAGGTGATATATATATTATTTGTGTGTCTTGTAGATATATCATTGCAACAAAAATTATTCAGGAATTCACCCTAGATTTAAAAGATGTGATATCATTTTTTCTCGGTATAATCAAATTTAGTTCAATTAATGAGGTACATTAAAAACAATATAAATTAAATATATAGATAACGTTCTTGAAAGATTTAATTATAATTCTATACTACAGTGTTTTCTACCTACCGTCTTTTGCACACAAGGTTACAGTTTGTTAATAAGTTTAGCATACTGTGAAGAAGACTGTGACAATTATAAAGTCTGTTTTAAAATCCATTTTTCGGTTCAATTTTTGTGCCCTTTACTGGCCCATCCATTGCTTTTACCTCCAATTTTATGATTGCAGCTTCGAATTTAGCAGATCCAAGTACGCCGGAATAGAGCGATACAAATTTTGTTGTGGGCCTTATGCAATCGATAGTTTAGCAACTTCATTTATTTTAAATATTCGAGTGATACTGTATCTATTATGAAGACCGTTTTCAGTATTCCGGTGATTATTACAATGCGTACATTAAGGTAGCAGCATCAACAATGGACCACAGCTCAACGTACAACATATCCCCCACAATAACTCCCTCCCATACTGATATCTCTCTATTGTGATGTCACGCTCAATCACTGCAGCTATTTCGTCTTTATCAGATTTATGTATTTATCATTTTTATTAATAGATGTCCTTTTTTCATAATTAATATACATATTTTGTATGCAAATAAACTTATTTACACTTTCATTACGATAAATTAAAGTCAAGATAATTAAAATTATTCTTTACCCTTGAAGAGTTTTCAATGTTTAATTAAGACTTATTGTTTTGATACTTAACTCGTTTACTTATTTTTAATTCCCGCGATATAAAAAACTTAGTAAAACTCATCAATGTTGGAGGAAACGGTCGCTTCTAATTGATTAAGATCACTGGTCAATTAACAATGCGTATTTTAAATTATTATAAGAAATTCAAAGTCGTCTACGAAAATCTCCTCTTTAATCGAATATCAGAAAATTCCTCTGCATTGGACTGAATCTTGATGCAAGCAACGCGTCGATCATCGTTTGCACCAGCCTCATTTTCAAGAACGTGCTCGTCTATCTCGGCTGCTGAATTCAGCGTTATTTAACCTGACAGTGAGTCAGATTCTTTGCCGACAAAAATCGTGAAATACATTTCCTTCAGCTCTGTAGATTTATATAAGATGAAAATTCCATTTGCATACAATATTCATTTTAATATTAATTTATCTTTTTATAACTATTCGGGTTCATGTACAAAAAGTTGGTGTAAATGCAATAATTATTTCATTGAAGGCTCCATTTTTCACGCTATATTAATGAGGGTAACATAGTACAATATAGAAATAGCATACTAATTAAAAAAGCGAGTCCGGCTACGTAAAATATGCCATTATTTAAATTACCTTCATAATGCCCTAAGAACTCAAGTAGTTATCATTCAAGCTCAAGATAATAACCTACATTACTGCCATTCTCATCCATCCAAGTCGTTCATTTTACTGTCAGGGGAACAAATTTACAAACATGTTTTTTTCTTATTATA
Organism: Trichopria drosophilae; assembly: GCA_030407085.1. Taxonomy (NCBI): domain Eukaryota; kingdom Metazoa; phylum Arthropoda; class Insecta; order Hymenoptera; family Diapriidae; genus Trichopria; species Trichopria drosophilae. Next base: position 206,553,869 of record CM059583.1, read on the forward strand.
ATACCACTATAGGTTTACAATTACCCAATAATACCACAATAGGTTTATAATTATTAGGTAATTTGAAATAGGTTCGTTGCAAACGAATCAAGGGAGTCGTACTTAGCACTCGTGATTTTATAATCTCGAAAACTTGATTACTTCATTTATATGCAGGAAAATTTCAGCGAATCAAATCAATTTTTGAGCTACAGTGGTGTTTGCTGGATTATTTTATGTATCTAAATTTCGGCTTAGAAAATTGTAGACAACAAATTCAGAATTCGATTTATTTTTTAAACGTAATCTGTCACGCTCTAGGAGTTTTAACTACAAGCTTGTGATTTTGCTTTTATAGGCATCATGAAGTTTATCTATGGGGTTGTAAACAATGTTCACATATTATATAGCCTATATGTAAAGATGTGAAATAATAAGTTTTAATTATTAATTAAATGTTTTTTATATCAGATGGTTTTTATATTATACATTCCTGCAACGTTCACTAGACATATTCATAAAATTACGCGATTCTTTAGCAAAAAATTGAGGTAATAGAGCAGCAACTTTTCCAAATTTTAATACATAACGGTAAAAATAATTTGATCCCGTTACCTGCCAAGGCTTAAGAATATTTTTGAATCTAGAAGCTGTCTTAATATAGCCTAAAGGAAAGATATTATTCTCCGTTTTAATAACTTTTAAAAACCTTTAGCGAGTCGGATCTTTTGTGAATAGTTCAGTTCTGAAAAACTAAAATATGATTTAAGACAATACCCAGCACAACCGAACCTCCTGCCGAGGCAGGTTGACATCTTGTATTGTTATCAAGCATTTCCTTAAAATAAAGCAAACATTGTTCAAATATTCCTAAATATAATATCCACAAATTACTTTCTTATTAGAAATGTAGCGTCAACGGCAATTCATTCGTCAAATACCATAAATATATAAATATATACATATTATATAATTTATATAATTGTCAACTTTTTTATCAAATAAGAATTTTAGTCTTTATTATTTACTAAATTAATGCATTGGATTGCGAATTATATATTACGCATAAAACACATACTCTATGACTTGTATTTTGCTTTTCTATGGCCAGTCTCTGAAACTAATCCTTGTCACATCCGGATTCGTAGCAAACAATGTTGTAAAAATAGACTGTAGAAATATGCTATAACATAGCTTAGTTTTTGTTAAACATGTTAGAACCGAGAAAGTAAATAAGAGAAGTCATTACTGTAGGCATGTAAGAACTAAAAATGATATAGGGAAGAATAGTACACTTTTGGTACACTGGCGGTTGTCCCACCAGTAAGAGTCAATTCTGATTCGCCCAGATTTTTCCCGCATAATCCAAATTTACGTCAAAATATTAAGTTGGACCTACTTTGTTAAAATCAGATTTGTTATCCCTTTGATCTTCAATATCTCAAAAACTAGAGCCAATTGTACTTTTTGGCAGTCATATTTGCATTCTGGGGCAAAAATCCTACCAGAATCGACTCTTACTTATAGAGAAATATGAAATTCTGCTATGTATATTATTCGCACATATATACTTTGTGCCCACAGTCATTATTTCACAACATTTAATCATATTCCCTTTTTATTAGTTTGTTACATAAATGTATATTATGTATTGGTACTGTTTTGGTGGTACAAGATTGTTTAACTCATCACTTTTACGCTGCGATCATCCTGAATTAGATGAAGATGATATTGATTTTGTTAAGCTTACAAAATATATAAAATAGAACCAAATGTTTATGTGAAATACCTTTAGAAAGATGTGTAAGTTGAATTCGTATTTTCCACATGAATCAATAAAAATAGATGGCAAATTTTCATTTTTAAGACATTAGATTGAGATATTATATAAATTCATGTGTTGTGGTATATTATGCACAATTTTCATTGCGTATATTGCAATTATTGTTATTATTCCATTTAATATTTTATTATTAATTGTAATAAAGAATTTTTAATTAAAAACTTCAAACTGTCGTCGCATGATAGGTCCTTGACAGGAAGATTCGATGGCGAGGAAAGTACAGAAATAAACGCTCGATAATCCTTCGAGTTATTCAGTGACTTTCTGCCCAGATTGTGCGATTATATGCGTATGTTGTATCATCTTTCTGTCGTTTATATAGACAGCTATTATATTTTATTAACTGAATTTAGTGATTCAAAAAGTGTAAATATTTATAATTACCAATTTTAGTATTAATTGAATGCAACTTTCGGAATATTAACGCGCCTAACGTATTCAGACGAAAAGTTATTGGAAATAATTCATTAACATATAATAAACGATCTAATGATTATTGAAGAGAAAATGAATTATAAAGTAAATGATAAAATACAAAAGTCTTATATTTACTGTTATAAATAAATAATAAATTTTCTTTACATCTATCGACTGCGATAAAAATGAATGCATTCAACTAAACTGAACATAGATGTAATCATATGCAAATCGTAGCGACATAGTTAGATTGAGAAATATTCTTTTTTATGTTATTTATACATATCACATTTTAATCTATTTTTTAACCAACTTTTGTTGGGTGCAGGATAAGTGCAAGTATACAAAAGGTATAAAACAACTATAGTGCATATGTGCGCGACAGAATGTCAAAGTACTATTCGGAACTGGGTTCTCGAATCAACAAAAATCGAAAACAAAATCGAGTATTTACCACTCCTGTGACTCACTCGTAATTGCTCATCTTTCTCGTTACATTAGTGAACACATTTAAGTATATATTCATCGTATGTACTATTTACTACGTAGATGATGCAGCTACGTGATTATAAGAATTAAATTCTAACAGCTTTCATGTAGATACAATTCCTATATATATGTGGAACAACATTTATTATCAATCAGCGACGAATATTATTAATTACTTCCATTATTATCAATTCAACGTTACATTATTTCAATCTTGATATTCAATAATGCATTTTAAATTCCAGACCATGTAGCTCCGTTCTCGGCTGATTCAATTATGGAGGGATCACAAAACGATTTATCATCTTTAAAATACGTCATTCGACGTATTCGTAATTTTATTTACTAATTATGAAATGATTGCATCAGAAATGGTTCGCACAATAAGAAATAATAGTTTACTGATTTATCAGATGAATCGCGGGAAAACTATTGCAAAATCGCTAACAATAAGTGAATTATTTGCCACGGCAATAATACATCAGTAAATTTTTAGAATGAAATCACGTTTCGATCATTTGCATAAAAGATACCCCAGCAGAAATCTATTCTGTGTGCCTGAAAAACTGATCAGACCCTGTTCATACAGCAATCGAGTCCTGATTAGGACTGTCTGATCAGATTTGAACCGGTGGAATTGTTACATTCTTGATTAGGACCTGATAATATATCCTGATAATGTAAGCAACAACCTTTCGTTCTTACGGTATAAACTATTAATAAATGTGAAATTAATTTATGTATACAATAACGAAACAAGAAAGTCCTAACTAATTATTAAATAAATATTTCTTTGCAAGGCTTCTAAGCGTTTGATTATGTATCTACGTTATAAAAAAGACATTTTTCCCTTGAAAGTAATCCCTAATTATAGTAAAGACTTCAATTCTCGTTAATAAACACTCGACAAAGTATTATTATATGCAAATAATCTATTCACACGACATATTCGAGGTACTACGACTATACAACACACCACTTTTAAGCATTCGACATTTCATCACAGATTTTCGTGTTTTCTTCGAGTTTAATTCGTATTTTCACAACATACGATTATACAACGTACAATCATTTCAACACAAACATTTCATCACATGATCATTTCAATACGAACCAAAAAATGCATTTAAATACAATAATTGAAAATAACAATTATATATTATACACTCAAAATAATACAAAAATTTAACCTAACCTAACCAAAGCGAACCTAACCTTATAAGTTTATAATTAAGTTTATATTAGTTAATCTAACCTAACTTAATCTGTTTTGTTAAAATGTTTAATACATTATGTTGAAATGATCATTGTTGAATAATTTTATGATGAAATGTTTGTGTGTTGAAAAGTTTATGATGAGGTTATCTTGTGATGAATACATACTTCAGATGAAAAGGTATGTGTTAAACAGTCGCGTCACCCATATTCAAATATATAAGTAGTTAGTATGATTCCGTTATGCGGCAACACAATCGCTACAGCCACATTTTTTTGAAACGTGATGCTCCAAATATTTTTTGACAAAATAGCAAAATAGCAATTCAATAGCGGGTGAAAATGCAATTTTCCGGACTTATGCAGTCGAAAATACTTAAAAGTCTATTGTGAACTAATATCTCAAACGCATTTTTCTACTTTGTTAATATTTATATTAAGGACCGCAAATACAAGAGATCTAATTATATATTATTAAAATTGGTGTTCACACCATCCCATCAGAAAAGTTTTTCACTATTTTCTGTTTGCTCCTATGAGAATTTTTCACTTGTCATTTCTGGACTATTTTGTTGATGAATAATTAGTTCCCTGCAAATCCCATAATTAATGAATAAAGAAACGATCGTTTTATAACGTGAATAATAATAATGTATACTCATAGTAATATATTTGAAATTAAACATTAATGTTTATCTCTTTAAGTCATTTGCAAAGTGCAGCGTGAATCGAATTCAGAAATGCACATTGTAACTCGAAAAATTTGACATCCACAACATTGATTAACTGGCATCACCGGTAATATATGGTAACTAAAATTCGTGGCTATCTATATTTTGACAATTCGGCATACACAGCGCACACGTAACTATATGCATCGCGGATCCAATGGTATTATCCAAATTACATCAGCACGTTACGAACATTTAAACTACATACGGTTAGATTGAAACGGCTCGATTGCATAAAATTTGGATCGGTTGGTTGCAGTTAAAAAGATTTGCATCTGGCCACATCAAAATTACATTTGAAATTAATGTATTATTTAATAACGTAACTTTCATTGACAAAAAAAAAAGCTTTTGATACCTCATGAAAAATACAACCAATTATCGTAATGGATTTTCCAAAAGGGAAATAAACCATGAGCAAATAATAATGTGAAAGGAATTATTTCGTCATTGCGGTATCAAAAGTTCTTAACATCCAAAATTTATACCCATTGCAGGTTTACATTTTTTATTTATTAAGAATAGCAGATCAGTGACTGCTGAATTATATATTTTGAGTGGTGTTGACTATAATACAGTTTATTTAATAAAACGCTCGCGACGAGCCACAACTCCTTGTTAACATCAAACATAAAAATCGTTTATATTTCTTACAATTAACATACGGATAAGGTGAATTCGGAGGACGTTTTCCATTTCAATTAATGTATGTTTCGTCCGGTTTTATAAAATTGGTGTCCATTTTTTATAGCTTTATTAGATATGTTTTTTAACCAATATATGTTTCTAATAATTAGGTTGAATTCAAAAATAGATTATGGAATTTCTAACCTGAACAGTGCAGATTAAAATATTTCTTAAAACGATTTCAAAATCATCGTTGCCATTAAATTTAACATTATGCAGCCACAAAATAAATTTTAGAAAGATCGATAAAAAATAATGTGACAACAATTTCTGAAATCTACTTCAAAATTTGCAGTTCTTCATTACGAAATTAAGAATTATATCAAATGAAAAAAATAGATTTGTCTGAATAGATTGTTTCCAAAAGATAATCATTGATCCATTTCGGTTTTACTGATAAAGAGCTAGAAAATGTGAACTCACGTATAATACAGTAGAATAGCTCCATTTTTATAAGCTTGTAATGACGCAATGCACCGATTATTAACGCAGTATAATGTGCAATAACATATTCATATCAAGTACGTATAAAATTATATGCTTATTTTTAAAATTGTAATTTTATTATTGACTAGCATAAGGTCACTTGTTCACTTATAAGCAAAGGTGTATAAATAATTTACGATGACGTATAGATATTTTTATTTATTTACATGTAAGTTGAAATAAAAGCCAAAATTACAAACAGTTATAAAATATAAAGTGCTGGATTTTAAATACTAGATTGGAAATTGCAGACAATGCCATAGGACTAAATATGAATCAGTTTCACGCAGTAAAAGACATTTATATATAATGCTCGATATTTATAATAAAGTTTAAAATAATACGAAGTACAGTATTGTCCACACAAGATGAAGTATCTACGCGTTATTATTATTTCCTCAGGTTACATTCAATACTAAATCATTAACCAATATTGTGGAATTTAATTGCTTTTGTAATCCTGCCGCGCTTATTTTGTTTCCATACGTTGCACCCTTTCGCATCGTGCAAGTAATCTGCCCTTTGTTTGAATAATTGCATTAGTTCCTGCGGTGGGATCTGCATTGCGCAAAATCTACATTGGAAAATCGACAATCAACCCGTGACAGGCGATTACAATGATTTTCTTCTGAACTCCGATATATCTGTAAAATAACACCAGGTTGGGGATATTTCAATTAACATACAAATTTAAGGTTGAAAAATTACGCTGATTACGAACACCTAATGGAATTTCGTAAATTAGTATAATTTGCTTAAAATCTTTGCTATTTAATGAATATTCAAATTAAAAAATATGAAGAATACCACATAGTTATTTATAAAAATTATGTCATCCACAAATAATGAGAAAATTAACGAAAATTGGTAAGCATTTTTATATAATTGAAACTAATTAATCGCTGAATTAAAATGTATACCATGTTTCATGTGAACATAACTATAATAATAGTACGTAAATTATACGTATAAAAGGTTACTTTACTCTAAATTTTCTTGTTTACTAGTAGAATAAACTCTTCATAGACTTCATGATTCCAGGACAAGATAATATTTTGAAAATATCGTCTTGATCTCGACAATACTGAAAAAATCGTTAGTTTTTCATTTCTACCGCTATGGTATCGTATTTGTCTTATCTCGAAAATTGCGTGGTCTTGTTATTAAAATGTAATATTAAAATGTAATGTAACATTTCTAATTATCTCAATCATATTTATACTATTAATTAATATAATTAATTTTCAGTTTCTTTCATACAAAATATTTCTTATTGTAAGCAAAACGAAAAAGGATTTCGAACCATTTGAAGGTATAAAATGCGTCACAAAATCGGTTTCAAACTGATAGAGATGAATAAAAAATTAAATTAAAAATTTCTAGAAAATTGAAAATGATTGCATTAGTTGTGGTAGCTTTAAACAAATATTTTTAACAATTAATTTATTTTGATATTGCATATTCAAATAAGGTAATTTCGAATTTAATAGGATATCCTGTAAATAAGTCTGACAAAGAGTAAAAGTAAATGCTTAGATTCTTTGTTTCGAACCATTTAAGATAGGAATATACATTATCGGCTGTTCAATGTAGAAAGATATTGAAGTATTAATCTGTATTACAAATTATTCGAAAGGTTTATGTTATAGCTGTGGTACACTAAATCTCAGAAAAATTTTCGTTGAACCAATTACAAAATGAAAGATTTCAGGCAAGAAAAAATAATCCACTTACAAATAATTATCGTCAATAATCATCTATATGTTCATATAATTTCGGTGTTATATTCACGAATAATAAATATATGGATTAGAATTACAGTAAAATCCATTATCATCTAAAATTAAAAGTGAAAAGATTATTAAAAGATTATTACTGTTCAGTGCAGTTAGGTTCCTAATTTTTAAAGAACATGCTTCATTTTAGTTAAAAAACCTGAATTCATTAACTAATTAAAAAGATAGAGCTGTACACCGAAAGTCACTTAAATTATGACTACATTTAAAGTTTATTTAATAAACAAAGTATCTGTGAAAAAGCACCTCTTCACCACAAGCCATTTACGTTCCAGGCTTATCATACAAGGTCAATATGACCTAGTTTAATTTTGGGACATCATCAATATTAACAGCTTCATCCGATTGAGAGAATTCAAAGATAAAATTTCAGAATATAGACTAAATTATTTCCATTAAATAAAGAATAAAAATCGACGTTTTTAAAAGTGAAACACGTAATCTCAGATAAGTATGTCACAATAAGTTTGTATTCAAAATGGATCGATGTGTCTTAAATATAAATATAAAACAACTGACATACAGAATGAGAAAATTCGAATTTATTGAGTTAAAAGACGTTACATTTTTAGGTTTATATTTCTATAAATATATTGTATTATCATTACAATTCAGTGGAAAATAATTAATGTATGTATTCTCTTCCCATGTCTCTTAGTATTTTTCTATTGATTTTTCCCGTTAAACTATATGGAAGGTCTTCCACAAATTTGACTCCTCCTGTGATCTTCATGAATTCATCAATACATGTGGGTAAGTTCATAAGTTCTTCTTCAGTAACCTACAAAATTATATAAATATGAATTTATATGAAGGGGAGATATTCATCTATTTCGACCAAAAAATCGATGTTTTTTATTATGTAGAATATGCACCCTGCGCGATATGATCGATAACAATTGCATAACAACTTTTTCATATAAGAATGTGCACGTTTTGTCATGAACAATGAGCAAAATCAATTTAGGCGATAATTAACCTCTCTATTATACTGTATTAAGAATAATAACTTCAAGTACCACAAGATGTCGTTGCATATGATATGGTGTTAAAAAGGTCTATGGGTATACTATTTTACTAATACCGTTGAAAAAATCAAATAAAATCTTGAAAACATTTCCTGAACAATCATGTTTTATTAAACTGGCCTCCAAGAATTCTCAAGAACTGTTTGATGAAATGACTTAATTCTCTTTTTTTCAATTTAAATCATATATATGGGCACTTGAATCTAAATTTGAAGGATATTTGTCTTTTAGCCGTATTTTTAGAGCGCATTAAAAACAAGAAAAAAGAAGAAAAATACTAGCAACTATTCACATGTTCGCCATTTCGGCAATTTTTGACTTTTTTAACTAAAATAGGTTCCAGCGTTTCTTAAAATTATGTATCATATAATTTGTAAATCTTTTTCGAATTTTCATTTCTAATACGAATACCTGTTATTTGCGTATTACTTTCAACGGAGAAAATGAGAATTCTTTGAAGGCTGGGTTTTTATTTAAAGTGATAACAAAATCCATTCATGGTCGTCACCATAATTAAGTGACGATAAATTAGGTTACCTCAGAGGATCATAACTAATTTACATACATTATAAAAAATGTTTACCTCATAAAAGTAAAAAAATACCCTTACGGCATTTTATAAACTTTTTTAACAAGCGTGGTATTTAATATGCGCTCTGTTTTAAATCTTAATATTTACTTGTTTAGTAACTAATGTTATTTAAAAATTTACCATTGATCCAGGTACTTTTTTCACGAAAGCAATTGGTCTTTCTATATCAGTTTCATGAGGAATACCGGTTACAGCAGCATCTATTACATCCGGATGCGAAAGCAGAATTTCTTCAACTTTTGATGGTAGTACATGATGATTTTGAGTTATTATAATTTCTTTCAATCGTTCTGTAATGAATATTTCGCCTTTCTCTGTGAAATACCCAGCGTCGCCCGTATGTAACCAACCTGTGAAAATCAAACGTTTGTATATTTAAAATATTGAGAAGATATTTAAATAAAAGCAAATACCTTTTAATAACATAATACTATAAACTCGTACACGTTTATTTTAAGCAAGTGAGCAATTGTTTAGTCGATTCCTTAATATTTCATTTACTAGCAGATATTTCGACGTGAGAGATTCAATGTAAATGTATTTAAAATATATAATACTTTTGTGAAAATGTATATAGAACTAATAATAAATATTTGCATGTCATTCTATGGAAAATTATAGTTATCTTAAATACAGATGCATCCCACTTCTTCATCATATTATAACATTACTGAATTTTGTAATAATTATTCCAGTGAAATCAATACATAGAATTTATGTAAATAATTGTCTGGCTCGTCAGAACTAAACACTTCTTCTAAGAGTAAAAGAAGCTGAAAGACATGCGCATTTGACTACTGGAATGGCCCATCGTTCATCTTCATTCGGCTAGTGAGGCTGCAATGTCATAATTACTGCAGATGAGCTCTCAGCCTTGTTCGCGAAGGTGAGACTGATTTCTAACGGAGCACATCATTTGCATCAACATCAGCCATAAGACAATCTTGTTATTACGCATCTAGATAGAGGAATTCACTCAAAATTGTCGGATAATTCTCATATAGAGTCTTATATCCCACAGACTCCTAGCATTATCGACCTTTTCAAAATATGGTTCTATAATGACATATTTATAAAAATATGATCTTCATGGGTTCTTGATATTTCGAACAGGCACACTTTATATATCACGTATAATATTATTTCAAAGATTTATGGGTATCAATTTCTAGTCAAGTTTATTCAAATTTTTGGTTTTGGATTCTTATTCGTTACCTTCCTCTTTCTTTCATAATTAATATTTATTTTTTATGTCATTGAATATTTTCTATATAATTTTATTGCTTCATAATGTTGTAAAGAATTTTAACGTCTAGTAGTTTGTAAAATAATCTGGAAAACGCTATTATCAAAATGGAAATAATTTTACGCCTCAGGACCGGATAGAGTACTGGTTATTTTTGCAGAAACTATGCATTTTTATATAGGGAGTTAATATTTACTCAATTCGATTCGAATATCGAGGTATGATTGATAGAAAACTAGCTGAAGCTTATTTTTGCAAAAAAACTATGTATTTTTATATAGGAAGTTATTATTTATTCAATTCGTTTGGAATATCGAGGTATAATGGCTAAAAAACTAGCTAAAGCTTTCAAAAATCGCGTTGTTGCTATGAAAATGCGACAGGCTCATATTTCTGTAAATTCATCGATACTGAAAATCATACATTAATGTTTTGCAATTTCAATCATCTCGTAATTTCTGGTTCTTTTTTTTTATTTCGGCAAAAACCAAAGAGTACAAATTATAAATTCTAAGTTCGGTACTTGTGTTTGCCTATTAAGGGTATTATAGGGGTCTTATATAGATTAAATTTTGTTAATATTTTTTTTAATAGAATTCATAATGATAATTGCAATTGACGAATTGATTCAAATAATTTAATTATTGCAGCTTATCTTTGGATACTTTGGAGTCATGGCCTAAATGGAATGGTCTTGTATATAGCTGCACATAAGTGCTTGTTCTTTCTTACTGCTAAGATAGACTACTATTCAAGTAGCATTTGCTTCAAAAGCCGTTTAAATATACCGTACTAATGCTGTACCAATACCGTATCATACATAGATACTACACTCGTATAGCTGTCTCAACCAGTTCCATTAACAAGATTTCACAGGTCTACAAAAAGGGGATCTTGGATGTTGTTGGAAAGCTTTGGATAATTTCCGACGTAATTTTGTGCGTAGAATCTGAATCCGAAATCAGAATTGGTCCATCGTGTCAGGATATTAAGATATTTGAGGTTATGTACTAGAAAAATGCGTTTTTTTGTTATGTTTGAGGTTACATAACAATGTCTGTTTTGTGATTCCATGTTCGTACTCAACGAACCCCCAAACGTCCCAGAACAAATTTTGAAAAGAAATTGTTAAGTAGAAACACGTAGACATTAAAAGGGTAATGTGATTGTTTATGACGTTTTTCGGACCATGTCATAATTTAAAATGGCCGTAACTTTGTAAGAGAAACTCGTTTTGAAGGGTAAAAGTATTAAAAGGTGCAAATGGTACAGAAGACCAAAAATTATTATTGCATCCTGTACATAACCTCAAATATAACAAAAAGACGTATTTTCGTGTTCATAACCTCAAATATCTGAAAATCCTAACATGATGAGGCACTTCCGACTTCCGATTCATATTTTACACACAAAACTACATCGGAAATGACCCACAGCTTCCAAATAACAAAACCATGTTGGCCTGGGTTATTTATTACTTGTCCTATATAGCATGTAAAATGTGCTCGGTTTTATAGATACTTAATATTTTAAGGATCCTTCAAAAATACCGCACCAAATATGATATGTTTTAACCTCATCTATATATGTGGCTCCTAAAAATAACATTAAATATTTGTATAGAAACATACCGTCTTTATCCATAATATGTCTGGTTTCTTCAGCATTTTTGTAATAACCGATCAACATGTGTGATTTTTTAAAACAAATCTCGCCTTGTTCATTCGGTCCAAGAAGCCTCTGCGAGAGTGGGTCAACGACTTTTAGATGTATTGACTTCCAAACGAAACCAACGGAGTCTGGAATCGTGCATTCATCGCACTGCATCGTACCCATAGTACCGAGCTCCGTCATACCTGCAAATATTGAATGTGGAATAATTACCACAACATTAACTTTCCTCTACATTTTCCAAGATGAAAACGAAAAATACGAGGAATATGTACAAATTTGTAGCAAATAAGAGCATGATTCGTTTGTGTGATATCCTAACACCATTTATGTTTGAAATATATTATAAACTTATCATAAAGCTGATTTCTTAAAACGTTTTAATTTTTTGTTGTTGTACATTAAATGTGTTGATACTGCGATATATTTGTTAGTAACTCGGCAATTCTTTATGGTGCCTATCGATTACTCAATATTACTCATAGTTTCTAATAGAGTGATTGTCAATTCGATACGTAATTATAGCCATTGTGTATTTAGTATAAATTAATTCTTAGTATTCCAAATTTAAAATATATTATGTTACATGAGTTATACCATACATTTGTTCATATTGTGGGTACTGATGATTTCAGGCATACCTTAGCTAATCAAAAGATTTTCTTCGAAATACAGTTACATGCATTATTTAAAGCATTTTCTAGACGTTGACGGTTATCGATATTTCCAACTTACATGGAATATTACTGCAGTAAAGTGTATGTACAAAAAAAGTCTATTTCAATCATTTTCAGAATATTCGGAAATCGTTAAACTAGTGTGTGTGTGCCGTATGTTAAAAAAAGATATAACCCAAAATACTTTGGGTACCATCTTTGTCCAAAAAATGCGTTTTTTAATTTAGTTAATTTATAAACGTGAATTGTGAGAAAATAATTGTAAAAGACATTAAAATCTTCCAATTATAATGTCAATGAAAACTACAGGTGCCTGATAAGTGTGCTTCTTAGGTAGCTTAGATAAATTATGAAGACTTGGTCAAAAAACAATCACGGACTGAACAAAAAAAGCTAATAAGTATGTGGAAAAAAATGTGGGCTGATCACAAACTTCACGGTTTAGATTGAGCATATAATAATAAGCCAGGCTTGCGTTGAGTCCAAAATAGTCTGTTCCATGTAGCAAATTTCCATGTAACAACCTAAAGAAGTTCTTTTAATTCTTCTATAATATACTGGTGTGAATATTAATTTTAAGAAGAATCTAACAAAAAATAATTATTTTATATTTTACAAGCAATAGTATTTAATATTAATAAATCAAGAAATGTTGATTTGGACATTTTTTCGGCTCCATTAATTAATTTTTTGTCACCGTATTTGGTGTCCGTTCTGGATATTATTAACCTTAATTAATTGACAAAAGTGTATATATTTAGAAAAAATAATTTATCATCAGACGATTGAAAGAGATTTTATCTATTTAATTCAAGGAGGAATATTATAATATTAATTTATATTAAATTAAACTTCCATATATCTCTATTCCGACCTGTCAAAAGTGATTTGTTCGAAATTAATTTTTAGTTGCGCGTCAAGGAATAATTTATTAATTATTAATTATTTAAATTTAGTTCCTATCTCATAATAATTTATGACAATTAGTAGTATACTTGCATGTATTTTTCTTCATAATTATTATTGCACGAAACAATAAAATAGTTGGTACTACTAGCTAGGTACTACCTAGATTACTACCTAGATACTATATTTTACTATTTAAATAGTGACCTCGACAAATTAGATAGTCAAGACAACTATTTAAATGTTAAAACCAATTAAAATACGTGGTTTTGCCAGATCCTGCTATGCAGATAGTAAAACCATCTATTTCTTTTGTTCCGTGTGAATATGATCGTATGTTTTTGTTTAGAACGTAATAAAATACATTGGACCATTAACGCGTAAAATATTAAAAATTATACATTACCATATGCTTGAAAGATCTTCGTTCGGGGCAAAACAGTTCGGAGATCTTGCATCACTTTTCGAATTAATTTAGATCCGCCGAATATTATGTATTTTAATGATGAAAAATTGTAACGTTTCACAACACGAGCCTTCCATAATTGAATTAGACGAGATGGTGTTGCGAAAAACCACGTGACCTGGAATTGAAAGCAAAGTATATAACTTATGAATATAAGTGAATTTTCTTTAATTCTTAAATATAAGCATGCACTTCTGAATATAAAATTGTTATTTAATTTTTATGTAATTTTTTGGCTATTGAAAATAACAAATATTTCGTAAAAATGTGTATAAGCGAAGATTGTATCGATGTTTTGTGAAATTAGTTATTCGTCAAAAGATGTATAACCTTGTATTTTTCAATGACTTTGCCAGTCTCCTCCGGATCTGTCGACTCGTGAATCACTCTCGTGGCGCCGTTGCAAATCGACTGAATCGCGATATTCATCCCAGTTACCCAAGAAGGTGGTGAATATGACAGAGTAATTCGTCTTCCTTTCAGAAGTTTCAAATTGCAGTCGACTGTGTTAGACATCATCTCATAGGAATGTTGCGTACCCTTTTGCTTCCCAGTTGTGCCAGATGAAAATAAAATCACAGCAGTTTTTTCCCGCGGATTTTCAACGATGGCATTGCGAAAATTGACGACGTCTTCTGGATTCGCTTCATCAAGCAGCTCGTCGAAAGACTCCAAACCTGGGTAATTTCCCCAGACGACGATTTTCGTTTGGACTTTTTCATCCTCGACTGCTTGAAGGATAGCGCTCGCAGAGTTCTGACCGGTGATTATGACTTTCGGTTTAATAAACTTCAGAAACTCCCGTGCAGTTTCTATGAGAAATGTCCTAATAAATTAGTTAGCGAATTTCAAGCGAAAACTTTAACGCGTCGCGTCGTTCTCTGACCATCTATATATTCATGAAGACAGACCGTTACAATTTTTGGGCAGAATGTTATTGTTTGCAACAACGTACAATTAAGTCTACATACTTTCTGATATCAAAGTAACAATATCATTCTAGGTACTAATATTATTACAGTTATTATCATTCACAGAATAACAAAGTCAAGGGGTATTTTTGTTTCACCGATCATTAATAAGTACTCATTGTTTCATAGAATTTATCACTTAAAAAAATTTACTTTTAAGTGATTTTTATAAATTGTTAACGTTTAAAGTTATTTGAATAATATCGATTAGAGTGAAACAATACTTATATAGTCTTGTTTGAATTGAACGATTTTAATCAGTTTAATTTAAATAAGTAGTGCAAGAAACGTACCATGTGTCACTACAGCGGGCCAGGGATTGTAAATAGCACCTAGATAGAATGAACCTAATAATGGAACATAATCGTCAACTTGTATATTCGGCAGTGCAACAACAATGTCATCAAACCCGACATCCTGCTTTCTTAACCACAAGGCACATCGGACGCTGCGCTCTCTCATTTCACGGAACGTCACCTGATTTCCACTTTTTGCCTCTATCTACAATGGTATATTGCATTAAAAGATGAGAAAATTTAAGATAATTTTTTCTCGATTACATTAACTAAAAATTGTTAATGAAATAATTATATTTCTTTACTATGCCAATAATATCCGGGTCATTATTTAGTTTTTGTAAGACGAGTCCACCGATGTCGGTCGGTTGCTTGGCCAGTTCCACAGTACTTTTTATTACATTGTCTTCTATGACGAATCTTCTTCCGTCCTATATTGATTTAAAACATTTAAAATATTAAACTGGGTTACCACACAAAATTTCCAAATAAAAAACTCTTGCAATATAATCCCCACGACAAAAATTCGGTTAAAATATCCAATCATTAAACTGCACGCGTTCGACCGAAATAATCACAGTGCAGGAAAGTTGAGTTTTAAACTTAGATGAGGTAAAAATAAATAAAATTTTAATAATCATATATGAGAGATTATTATAAGAAGTCTGTCTCTTATTTTCCTACTAACTAAGAAAAACAGACCAAACGTGTTATACATCGGCTTTGTATGTAACTTTCTATGTAACATGTCACTCATATAATTTACAACAAAATTACAACGCTGTCAACGATGACAAATACAAATCTATACACAGAAAGAATGTTTCCTCCACAGCGAGTCGGAAATACAAACATACACATTCTGGTATACGACAATTGTTACCCAATTAACAAAAATCATATTAGTACACGGAAAAAAATAGTTGGTTTTACTATCTAAATAGTAGGATCTGGCATGCTGTGGTAGAAATCAAAATCAGTCACGCTAGCACTCGACAGAAGCTAGCCTAAATCGTACATTTTATCCAGACACAGACAGAATTACTACGTCTCTTACTTAGTATTACTGTTTAAATAGTAAGTTTGGCTTCTTAATTTATCGAGGTCACTATTTACATAGTAAAATTAACAAAAAAAATGATGGCTGCGTACTAGTGTCCTACTATACATTTAGTAATTACAACTATTTTATTTTTACGATGTATAAAAAACTTTTACCGAAAACTGCTATTTCCGAATTTTTACTATCCATCCCATAGACGACGAGTTTTTAATTTACATTAAATAACGGATTGATAATCGCCGAATCAAAACACATTAAAATTCGCCTATGTAACACTATGCGAGTTTTAATATAATTCTAATATTCTGCTGACGGAAACTCAATTGTTAGCACGTAATTCCGAAAAGCGAACTCGGAAATATCGGCATGTGCTGATCTGAACATTCTCCGAATCTTCCTTATTAAAATACCCTCTCAAATTGGCAAAAAATGTCGGGCTCTTGGGATTGAATGGGTTAAGATAAAAGAATCTGAATTGACCGAAATTTTATGAAGTTAGGGATCTGAGAACATTCTCATTTATCAATTTACTGAGTTATCTCACATAAGCTCGGTATATTGCAGGAAATATATTGGAAGGAAACTTTGTTTATATATGCAATTTTAGTTAATTTGATTAAATAAAGGAAAGAATTTCAAGATAATCAAGTTTGATTAATATCTGAATATTGATCGTTTACAGGAAATATTATCTGAATTCTATGAATTTAAACCAGCAAAACAAATAAAAACAATACAGAAAAATTAATAAACGTATATCACGACAAGTATAGAATTTTTCAGAAACCCTGATCATAATAGTTTAAAAAATAACTAAATAAGAACTAAAATATTACAAATACTAGTTACGGATAGGATGGATATGACATCATTAACATTAATTTTGTAAAAAGTGTGAGTAACGTGCGACTGTTTTTTTTTTTAATTTTCATATGTACTTTGATTTTGCATACATGCCAGAAAACATGCAACAATTTTTCTTGATAGAATATGATTGATTACAGTCTTTGTTGTAAGGAAATTAATACTCGATCTTTCTGGTAGGAAATATATGTTGCGACCGATTACCTATTTCCAAATAAGTGAAAAAAAAATAATGATTTAAAACACGTTTTATGATGATTATTTCATGATTGTTATGGTTTCATGATCATATTTGTAATCAATCAACCAAAATATGTAGGTCAGTATAGGAATTGTTTGGTTCTCTATGATATATTTTTCGAATGTCTGCCATTCAAACTTTTAAATTAAACACAGAAAATTCCCAGTGATTACAAAATGAACATAATACAAAATTGTCAAACCTATTTATAAGTAACTGTCATATAAATAATGTAATTATATATAATTTTTATAGAGCTCATGTGCTCTGCAGGTTCATCATTTATTATAACAAATTTTAAAAAATTATTCGAAATAACTGATATTTCTGCAATAATTTACTGAATAAATTGTTCGATCACAGAATATTTCCACTCTGCGTAATTTCCCGAAGATAATAACAAATTACATACATAAATGTTTTATTTACCAGTGAAACCTATTACTTGTTTGGTTGATATATGCTTGCCCTATAGTAACAAAAAATCAATACGACTATAAGTTTAAGATATTTGCGATTTTCCAATTTAAAATAGGTCAATAAGAAATGTTGAAAATTACATGATTTATAGAATATAAATCATTTTCACAGACTAATCACGAAATGAGTGAACTAGGATGTCAGGTCCATTTCAACAGAAAAATCTCTTCACCATTTTGGCTTCTTAACTGTCATTTAAATGATTCCATGCTAGATGTTATCTTTAAGATTTTTGAAAGGATTGAAACTTCACAGGTTAATATCAAAAGAATATTTGGGGAAAATAAGAAACGATGGTAATTATTTTAATGACTTTATTTAAGAGCCCAGACTTATATGTAGCTTAAAAAGCCACGTATAACATCGAGACACTTAATTGACATGAGCTGAAGAGATTAATTTAAAAATGACATAACATTTTAGTTCCTTTTTCTTTCTCTAATTAGATAGTTACATTCAATTCACGTGAACAATTTTTATCTGTTTCAATTTTATACAAAAAGAAATTGAATTAAGGTACAGACTATCTAAGAAAGAACATGGTGATATTGAACGTCTGAAAACGTAAGAAGTAAACAACATTATTCAAATGCGATATATCTATAGGATACCCAGGTGACGATGTCCCCGAGATGGGGATTCAAAGTGAGTGACATATAGTATATTTATGAAGTCAAGTTTATTTCTGCTTTTCACTGTAAACTACAGTAAAATTCAATATTTGTATCTAATGTTATCTTTCTAAATAATAAAAGAATTGTTTTCAAACATTTAAAAATTTTTTTCAATATAGAAAATTTAAGATGCTTCTGTCATGATTTTCATGAAATCGATCAGTTTATATCTGTAGGTAGATTGCCAATACTCTCTCATTCATTTAACATATAGTTTATGAAAACAAATAACAACGTAAAACTATCAATATATGAAATAACTATTTATAGTGAAATATTTGTTGATGCTCAATGGTTAACCCAAAATGCTTGAAATCTTGTAAAGCTTTTGATACACCGCACTACAAGTTACATTGAGAATAGTTTTTTGTGACTGTTTCGCCAGTGTATTTTTCAAAAATTTGTATTCATGAAACTTGATATGATTTTTGAAGAATCTCACATTATATTAATTATTCAGATAAAATAAAAGTTCCGTCTAAAGTTAAAATATAACATAGTTAAACTAAAACTATCCCTAAAACCTAAACGATTAAAGTTAGTATATCCTATCATGATTATATTGTGCAACGAACCGATAGTTCAATCTCGTTTAAAACCATCTTCTTTAGATATTCCCCACTGAAAGTAATAATGGGAATGAAAAAATGTGAATCTGCATTAGCCGATGGGCTCTTGAAGACTACCGTCAGTTTTATAGCAGATACTAGAAGCCTTCAATTCTTGATTATTAATTTTATCTTTCTTTTCATCTAACTCATACGTCTTATTTACGTCCTACGTACTTGTTTACAAGGTGATAAAGCTATTCTTGAAAGTCCAGTCTTTTTTTATATTTATACCAGTTTGTGTATATTATTTTGTGTATATGAGCTTCTAAGTAATGGATTTCCCAAATCACATTTTTGCGTTTCAAACCGGGAATCGATAAAAAACCGCTTAATATTTACTAAGTGAGTAAGAAAATAATACCGAATATGTTTGAACCAGAACAAAAAGGAGTAAAACACATAGTAATGAAACAGTACTGATAGTTGTGGCAGATGCCTAGCATTACCCTATTCGTTACAACGTTCATGTAATTTACCTCGAATCGGAATGAAAAAAATTCCGAAATTGGCGTATCAGTCGATTAAAATTATCTAATCTTAACTTTCCATCGAATGTCATAATACTTAGCGAAAGATCTCCAATGATTACTGCATTAAGCTGTTACGATTAAACTTTACTTCATAGGAAATGCATATTATTATTTAAATGAAATCACCGATCAATATGACAAGATAGATTAACAATGCGAATATTTTAAAGTATAAGTAGAAACAAAGTATATAATCCGTTTAGGTTATTCTTATCATCGGTTAAAATAAAAAGTGGTAAAAAAATAACAATATGGTAAGTATTTCAGCATATGGAAAGGAACAGGAACCAGATACGATGCAGCTTAAAAATCTTGTAGTTAACAAATCCCATAAATTCAGTTTCTTGTTATCGACTACAAATGTAACTTGTTTTAAATGCCTAAAAATTGAATATAAGCATTTGAAAACTTCGATATCAACTTCAAACTACCCTAAGCATCAAACAATACATTGCACTTCAGGACACTAATCACCTTTCTAAACTTTAGATTATTCATCCAAAGTATTCATTTTTTGTGTAATATTTAATAGAAAATTATGCCAGTATCAATTTTTATTTGCGAGTTACAACACACATAAAAGAACTCTGAAAATGTTGATTACCACAATAAATATTTCTTTCGAAACGGATTAAAATAATGGCAGGCTTGAATATGTTAAATGAAAAACGGGAACAATTGTACTGTAAAAACGAATGTCTTATTTTGAAAATTATACTAGGTATAATATATACGCGCATGCAAATTAAGTAAATGAATTCTTTGGTAGGGCGGCAAATTCTTTTAAAATATTCACTATACTAAAGCTTGAAACTTTGTCGAACACATTACGTACATATTTATATCTATTTACATTATTTTTTATATTGCAATTAAAACTTATATTATAGGCTATGTGCAAATGAGACCATATCAATTATAAACTAAAATCAATTGTTAAAGTTTCGTCGCTTATTTGCATCCTTACTGTTGGGATTACGAAAAAAATGTATACTACTTTTTTTGTAGAGAATTTTTGTTGGAAACATTTTTTTTGCACAATTTAAATTTTTTTAAGTGACTGCAAAAAATTGAAATTTGTTTTCAAAATTGCGAACGCGATACAGCCGACACCAATTTTTACTATTAAATTCGATTCAGGATACAAAATTACATCAAAATATGTGGTCGGTTGTAACTATTCGAACTTGCAGCTCAGCCGAAGACATTCTCTATTTTGGTATTTAGTAAACAGAGTACTCAGGAAACAAGACGATTCGACAAAGCCAAAGTTAGAATGTCTTAATTAAGTACTGTTCGATAAAAAAATGATCCCGTACGTCAAATAGACTTTCAAGACCTCAACACAGTTCGAAAATTAGGTAAATATAACCAACAAAAATGTCTTTATAGTTTTGCGACTTCAAAGTTGTACATTAGGTACAAATTACCAAATCTAGATCAAATGTATGTCTTTAGTCGAATAAACATATTGCTTGATATCATGTTCACTTTCAAGTCAATAAATCCATGCACAATTACCTCATTTGACCAATTGGTCAATATGCCTTACATAAGTCTTTATGTCGACTAACAGGTTAAAATTTGGGCTTAAATGGGGTGTTACAGTTCTAACCTAAAAGTCGAATTCACCACGGAAAATTACTTAACAACTGGTAATGTATCATATGTGTACAAAAAATGAGTCACGATTGGTGATGTATCATATATAATAACTTCTACAGTTTTCATTGAATTTAAACTGTCCTAGATGAAATTTGGTATACTATAGATGTTTAAGTCGCTGAATGCAAATCTGATGTCACATTTTCAACAATCAAAATGGTGGATGCAATATGGCGGCTACAAGCCATACACTTTTGAAGCCAAATTTTTAAGCTACCAGTAACGCGGTTAAAGGGCATTCATTCCGAGAAATTTATAGCTGTAACTGTATTTCACGTTTATGGCAACCAATACTATCGGATCCGCGACCATAAATATAATTAATTTTACTATAAAATATTGCTGTGCCTGTACATCACTTGAGCCTATTCTAAGAGACACTATAATTTTGTTTAAATGCAGATAACCTAACCGCAAAATCCAATTAGCATACACCATAACCTCAAAAATTTACTATTTAGTAATTAATTTAATGCTGCAGTGTGTTCATTATAAATGTAAATAACACATTTTACTTTATCATTTTTGCTATACATTTTTTTTCTTTATTTTTTTTATTTGTTTTTAATTTTTTTTTATTTAAAATTTTTTTTTTTATTTATTATTTAACGGGCAGAATCGGACGCCATACTTCACATTTGTGTATGAAATGTAGGAACTGCAGAAACCTACACCAAGTAAAGTAGCGGCCATGAGTCGATTTCTGCCAGATAAACGATATTTTCGAAACGTAAACAAACAACGTGACTCGTCTTACCAATTGCGAGCTGCTGATAGAAAACGAAATCGAAAAATTGGGGATCGAACTCACGACCTACGACTACGTAGTCCCGTGCATTACCAATTGAGCCACGACGCCGATTTAAAAAAAATACTTCAATGTGATTTACGCATAAAATAAGAAAACGATTTTTCCATGATAAATGAATAAGTTTTTTAAATTGCTTATTTTTGCGTGGATTTAATTCTTAACGCGGTAGCGTACAATTTTGAACAGAAAAATGTTCCCTCACATGTACATTTAACGTTACATCATGTATAATTTCATTAATTACAATCTCGGTACATTCATTTTCTTTACTGTATTGCGTATTGATTGAAGCTTTTCAGTAAAGCAGCACTACCATGGCATGAGTATGTAAAGATACAACTACATTCTTGCACAGACTTGCCGCTTATCGCCCAAAGAAAAAAAAAGTTACATACAAAAGAAAAATGAATTTGGTCAGAATTAAGTTCAAAATAGGTCAAATTGACCTATATTTATTATAAATTTTGGACCATGTTCAAGTCGACTTTACTAAATTCACACTACGATCTAATGGGAACGACCGTCAAATTACTTATTTGTGAAAACCTACTTTTATCGAACTTCGAAAAGCAGTAATTTCACCCTATATTGCTGCTTAGATAACGTTTAGGTGGTTGTCGCACGGTTTATATTTTTGTAATATTTATTGTATTATAAAATAGTTCATTAAAAATGTGTAACGTGAATAAATATTTCTTTTTTTTTTTTGTTAAAGAAAATAGTTGTACGGCACTGACTGTAGCGTTAGTAACTTTTCTGATTAATTATTGCATGTCTAGATTTGCCAATATTTGTGAGTGACGTTTTCAAAAGCATTCAGAATACATAAATGGAAATGATAAAATAGTTACGGACATTCGTTGTCAGGTTTACAATGCATTGTGGCATTACATCATCTTCCTATACAGTATGTATTTAGAGTTTCGTCCGTTTCAATCTTGTTTAGAATCTGAGAAGTGACACATTTAGCACAATTGGATTTGTAACGACCTGCCAATGCTTCTAAAATAGATGAATTTGAAACTCAGATAAAATTGAAACTTTCATTCACTTAACGAAATGATGTATACCGAGCTGCAACGGCGAAGATATTCTATTAAAGTTGATATAATATTTTACTCGCAATTTGAATGGTCACCCATTGTTATCTGTTCCCAAAATGAAAATTCATAAAATACATTAAAATTACAAAACATTAAAATACATAGGTACTAATTTTATTGCTATTAAGAATTAATATAACTTTAGACCGGTTATAACACATTGATAGATATGGAACCTTTTTTACATTTAACTACATGATGAGTCGCACGAGCGAAGTGAGTATTGCATGCGATAGTTTTTAATAAGACAGGAGGAGGGGGGGGGCGATTATTTGCGCCCCAAGATTTCACGACAGGACACAAAATCGAGTTCTATTCTTGGATTGGTAAAAATGATAATTTTGCAAAACCACCCCAAAAGATGTCAACCGGAGTATATAATATAACATAATGCATATTTTTTATTGTTATTAATTTTTTGTATCGTCATAATATTTACAATTAATAAAAGCTTAATTTGACCGCATTATCAAATTAAATAGGAAGACTTGTTGTGTTGGAACGGACGGTCTAATTGTAAAGAATATAACATTTTATATGTCCTTTTTTTAGAGAATTTGATGCTCTTTTTTTTGTTGCAATTATTATATTTAATTACATTTATGTGTTCGTTATTTAATTATGTTTATTTAATTAAGGCACATTTATATATCAGCTTTTTCGTTTAAAACTGTTTTTGTGGGATTAGTATTTTAGAAAATAAATGAAAAAGCAGTAGTTCTTTCATATTTATTCGTCCTTTTTGGCATCATCGATGATCTTACCAAGAAAGTGCATCTAACTTTATTGCAAAGAAATTTGATGCTCTATATTTTTCGTTAGAAGCATTTTCTTACATGATTCGTATTTTTTATAAGAAACGCCAAAAACCTTTTGTTTTTGCTTTTTTTGTTCAACCTCCTAATAACCTAGTTTGGATCGATTCCAGAAACTAATCAGATCTAAGTTAGGCCATGACAAACTGAAAAAGAGACTTATCTTCATCTGTTTTTTTATGTAAAGGTGTGACAAAAATTATCGTGTATATTGTCCCTCGTTTCAACCCTCCCGTCAGGACTCACGCCCCCCCCCCTCCCTCGTCCTGCACGGCACGCCAGTCTCCAATCCCTTCCTTTGCGCCCTAGGTGAACAATACACTATTTCACCCTCCCGGGCGTAGAATCCCCTTGTACACCCTCGACAATTAACTGGCTGCTATAAGAGTTCCCCACCCATCCCAGTTTAAATTAAGGGGCATAAATTGGAATTTTACACCCGCTCTGGTAAAAAATATTCTTCGTATTATGGGTGTAAAACTTTATTTTACGCCCTTAATTCGAAAAATACTATTTTGTACCTAAGACGCAAAATATGTTTAAAATGCTAAATCCCCTTCCGTTTAACTTTGCATCCCGGAGGTCGCAAAATCTCATTTTTCAACTCTTGAACAGGGCGAAAAATCGCATTTTGCAGTCTACTATGAGAAGAAGACATTTTCAGCATCTTCGCAAAGCTTCTAAATTATGCAGTCAATGATTTAATTTTATTTGTAAATTAAAATTTTGTATTGTTGTTTTTATGAGTCTTATAGTTTATAATCAATACCAGGGTAAGGTTAACTTTCTTGAAGAGCGATAAGATTGAAGCAACAGTTCGTTGATTATTCTAAATCTAAACAATACTTTGACCGAAGGTATGCCCATGAGGTACTGCATGTCTATATTAAGCAACGAAATTATAGCGTAAATAGTTAGCATTTTCTATATTTATGGTTGTATTCCATTTGTTCTATTATTATATCTAATTATTCAAGTTTACTATCATTTCGTGTATTCCCATTTAAAATCTTGTTTTACTTTTTTTAAATTTAATTATTGAATTATAATCAAAAGTTATCAATGTTCGTGACCACTATTTTTAATAAACTTGTTAGTAGAAGCATCTTGTTAAGTTAATATAAGTTGTATTAGATAAGAACTGTAGTTTCGTTCATGAAACCAGTCACATAAATCATCAAGGTCAGACTTGAGAATGTCAATCTTAGATCATCCAATTTCTTCATTCCAGCAGATTAGAATTTATATATTAAACAATCGCAAAGAAATGAAATTGTATTCCTATATACTTATTATGAATAATAAATAGTAATAGAAATATTTAAGTATTACACTGGAAATAAACAAAAATCTGATATACTTATATTTTCTTGGAAATGAAATAAAACTTTATAAACAATATATTTCCTAAAATAATGAATAGTAACATATACTTCAATGTTATATTATTGTTAAGGACTTTGAATAATTCTAAATTATGATTATCCTATTAACCATAAAAATACCATACATCCATTGCTTACACACATACATTATATGGAAGACAACATTTAGATTTCTGTACTAGGAATTTGGAAGTAGCTTATTAATAATACGAATTACATTAGTATCATTTTTACACTGTTACATAATCAAATAAAACTTTACTTAACTTCATACTGAAAGGTAAATTTAAAAAAATGTACTTAAAAACAGAACACCTTGTTGACATTATTCTGAGTCGTCATATACTTAATCATTGCAATCATTAATTACTTTAAAAATATCAAATAATCATAATTTTAATAAAATTATCTTTTCATACTTGTTGCTAAAGTTCTCTAACATTATTGTATCATTCTCATCAATATAATGAACAGCAACAGCAATATCATTACAATATGTAGATCCACAACTATTGGGATACGAAATCAGGAAGTAGACTAAATTATCTTTAACAGAGTTTTAAAATATGGAATAAAATCCATCAAGTTTGTAAAGCTTATCAATGACCGTAACAGAATAATTTTTACATTATCATGGTCTTTATATCATTACAGTATCGTAACACGATTCGACGTATCACTAAAGAATACTTTCTCACGCATATATTATGGATATGAAATAAATATTTAGTGCAACGAGACTTATGGGACGTCATCGCTATCTAGAATACCTAATTAAAAATCATGTATATTTTGTAGGGTTAAACTTTACATACTTGGCCATAATCAATTTATTTAAACATAACCCTAAAATCTTTCAGCAGTTTGCATCACTGACATATTATGCTGTATTCATTGTTCATGACAATCCTGTTGATTTTGTTATTTCATTAACGCATCAATAAAAAGTAACTAATTATCATAATATAATAATTATTAATTTGTGATAATTACCACGTAAGCTCTAATCGATATGTATATTACAAGTAAATATTCAACGTGTGAAATAATATCAACTTTCGCAGTTTTTCTTAAAATAAATTGCTTATTTAAAAGTAATTTTTTGAAAAATTGTGATATACGGTGATTAAATTAATTGAATGTATATGTTTCTAATTTTGTTAATTCCAGCTTGATTACTACAGCGCTTAGCTCGTTTAATCCTCGGCCATAATCTTGAGATCCTTCCTTCTGAGCTTTCGTAGAACTATAGAGCAGTTTATCCAGGAATTTCACACCTCCCGTCAGTTTCATGGACTCATCAACGTGTGCAGCCAAATTAATCAATTCCTCTTCCATTACCTACAAATATGTTGGAACATTAGGTTACCATTTTCCTTGATATAAAATAGTATTATCGAGAATTATTAAAAAATATTTCACTGTTGTTACAAAAGCATTTTTATGTTGTTTTGCGAATTTAGTAACATTGTTTCCGTATAACCGTGGTTCGATGTATTTTTTGTTCTCTTTCAGGTTAACACTTCACGAACGCATTCTTATACTCATTTTGACAAAAGGTATGAAACGTGCTATTCTTGACGATTCAACACGATTCTTTTATAATGTAATTTATTCAAGAAATATAATGAATATTTATTCAAGCTAATTTTTTAAACTATTCGCCAGAAACATGACATTACTGCTATATCATTAAACTTCCAAACGTGCAGAACTGACCCAATAATAAACGATAATAATCTGCGAAAATTTTACGTATCACGATGAATGTAAGTTAAGCGAATTGATACTCATCGTAGATAGTGCTATCTTGTTTAAGAAAGGTGGAAGGAGGTAATATGAAATCTGTAATCCGTTCGATAACATTAAATATATATTTAAAGCTTTCTGGATAATCTATTAAATATATATTTTATAAATTATAATATTTTTGGCATTGACGTAATATCAATATTATTACATGCTATAAAGTCATGAAAAAATGATTGACACATTCCCGGCATTTTGCATTTACATTTTTTACACTACCGGTAGCTTCAATATGTTCCTAAATATTAAATAAAACCCCCAACTTAGGACCCAACCATAATTCTACTAATTGCAATTTCCACTATGATTTAACTTTTCATATCATAAGAAAATATATTACCACTCAACTTTTTTCAAGGTTTTTGTAAAAATATACATATCATTTTAGCATTAATATAATTAAATATGAGAAAAATACGTTTACAACTGTGAATATATGACAGAAGTGAACGATATATTTAACAGCAAATTATTTAGAATTAAAAACTTAAATTCAAACATTTTTTCGCGACAGACAATGAATGTTTGGGTGAGGCTGTAAAACAGTAGTGTACTGTGTCTCGCCCTTTGTACAACTTTAATTTTGTGCAATAAAGACATTTATTATTATTATTATTATTATAATGTTGTACAAATAGTTACAGTAAAAGCGCTGGATCCACAGCTTCTATTACCCTTCTATTACTGAGGGTCACATAAAAATTGCTTGAATTTCAGATGATGACACAGACAATTTTCAGATAGTTATATACTTCTTCAGGGGAAGAGCAAGCCAGAATTTATGCCCTTGTTTTTTCACACATTTGTAAATATTATCATTTCGTACTATTTTATTCTCAAATCAATGATATTTAGTAAACCAAAGTTTCAATTTTTCCATGATTTGGAAAAATCGGGCGCTGTACCCGAATCCGTGGTCCAAATCTTGCAATTGACGCTAGTTTTCGAAATATCCTAACCTAAAAGTGCAAAAATAGCGATTTTGGGCTATATTTGAGGTTATGTAGCATCGAACTTTTTCATTTACTAAAAAAAAACTATTAACGTCATCTTAATGTACAAGCTTTCTCCTTTCAAATGCCGCGTCGTTTCATTAAATATCTCTTTTTTTTCGCAGAGATATTGCATTTTGAAATTTTCTTGTATTTGAATTTATACGTGCCTGATTTGGCAAAGGCAAATCAACCCTAGCCAAAAGCAAACATCCTAATCATATCCATTATCAATATCATCTTCGGTATTATCTCCATCGTCACCGTTGTCGTCATCATCATCTTCATCGTCATCATCTTCGCCTTCGTCGTCATCAGCATCTTCATCATCATTATCTTCGTCGTCGTTATCATCTTCATCATCATCATCGTCGTCGTTGTCGTCATCATCATTATCATCATAATCACTATCAGTTATTATTGCCGTTAATATTTTCATATGCTCAGCATGGATACATAGCTTTTCTTCATTATTATCTGAAAATGCATCATATAATTTAATCCGTTTCTATTTGAAATCGAAACTGATTATTGCCTTCTAATTTGGTAACAAGGTATAATTTTTTCTAAGCACTTCGGACAATGGAAAGAATGACAACCGTGAAACGTAAACAGCATACGTTAAGGATTGTAAGTAGCACGTTAATTATGGATTTGATATGAGCCTCTCTCCAATTTCTATTTATTTCATATATACTTTGAACAAATTTTGCTTATTAGTTATTAGGTCTATTTTTCATCGATTTTATTTTATCCGCTATGTAAAGCGTTTATTAACAAAATACTAACTAGATGATTATGAGTCTAGCTATTGTCTAGTATGCGAAATAATGAGGATCTCTCCTGTACCAATTAATCTGCAAAATATATTATGTATGTTTATTTTGAAATTTTCTGTACCTGTATTTGAATATTAACAAAAGCATATTAAAATTATGTTCATGTATTTCAAATGTACATTATTAAACTGCATTGAAACTTAATGTAAAAATTACTTTAAGATTTATGCTCCTGCCCATTAAAAAAGATTTAGTTATAAACTCATTAAATTTAATGTATTAGTGGGCATTGGCCTAGATTAACATTAAATTTCATGCCATTTTTAACAGTTTATGTGTCATAAATATGGTGCATTTTCTTCTAACTTTGAAGCTGAAATGCAACACGTTCCTCAGGAGCAATAAAATTATTTATTTGTACACCTTCATTGTAAATTCTTTTCTAATAGATCTGCATTTATTTAAAATCTTGATGGTTACTTTATCCAACGCTGGTTATATAATACATACCGCTATATATTAAAATGTTTCCATAAAAACTAATGAGATGAATAATAAAAATA
Source organism: Trichopria drosophilae (assembly GCA_030407085.1). Classification (NCBI taxonomy): domain Eukaryota; kingdom Metazoa; phylum Arthropoda; class Insecta; order Hymenoptera; family Diapriidae; genus Trichopria; species Trichopria drosophilae. The sequence goes on from CM059583.1 coordinate 206,583,750, forward strand.
ACACACAAAAATACTCAATAGCTAAGTATCAAAATAATATTGCAGTCAACTGAAAATATATATATAAAAAATATGTCATGTTAGCTCTTCATGTAATTGCAATCCTTCATTTCACATCATTTTAACTTACCTAGGTAAAAATATGGTATTTTGAAAATTGAAGTATTCCCGCAATTTTTAAATATTTTCCGTACAAAAATAGTGTACGTGTATTTTGCTTTCCGTTTTAAATAATCTCTCGCATGTATTTGTTATCTATGTCACACATATCAAAAAATTAACATTTCAAATCATTTTACTAAATACTATTAATTTTAGGAAGAAAATAGTTCCAAATTTACAACATTTTACAATGTGTGACGGTTAAGAAATCGAGGGCCAAAATTGTGACTTGTCCATCCCCTTTAAATGTAATAATGAATACTTCTCCGATTTCAGCATAATACGTAAACTCGCCTGAATGCAGGCAACCGGTTTAATAAAGATAAGTGTACTGCATAAAACTTTATTGATTATTATTTCTAAGAATATTATTCATACCAGTATTTACATTATGTTATATATAAAAATCATTCAAAGTTATTTTTTAGATTATTTGGAAAAAAGTGTAAATGTATAATATCCATGTATCCTGCCTTAATTAGTAATTTCATATACTTATTAATTAATTTATTTTACCCTGTAAATTGGATGAACAAAACAAAGAACTAACACGGAGAGCACTACTTTACTATACAATTGTTTCAAATTTAGCAACCGAAAAAATATATGGAAAAGACAGCGTTTGGACAATTTTTTATATAAAAATATCACGACACAGTGGAATATAAAATTTGATACATCTAAATTACATGAAATATATTTTTCTTCATTAAAGTCGTTATAGGACGAAAAATATATGCATATTTTTTTCGATTATCCTCCCACTACATAACCTTGTAATTTTTACTATAAACATAATATCCTCCTTAAAAGCTCTACTCCAGATTATTTCGATATGATATATTATATTAAATTAAAAAATTAACCATTTCGAGTTATATATCTACCTATATTTTATTAAGCATGAAATGTTGTGAAGTTGCAAGCAGAAAACTCCTGTACGAAAATTGGATGCGCCGCGCAGCCCATAATTTAATTAGCGAGCCATTTAAATTTTGAAAAAAAAAATACTTTTTTTGAAATAAGTGGGCACCCGTTTCAATAAATGCGATTACATTTTTAGAGCTTTTACGCCCTACAATTATTTTCTACTTTAATACTTTCCGGCTTACGATGAATCCTTTACTAGTTATAGGCCCAACCGAAAAACAGCTATCGAAATGACATAGGATTTGGAATTACCTAAAATTTGAACACGATTACGTTCATTTGGATAAAAATGATATACTGAATTTTCACTTTAATTAATATGTGAATTACACTATACTTTACATACAATTTACATTGATTATAAAATACTGCAAATTAAAAAAAAAAACTTACAAAATAGTTACAAATCACATTAGGACTTGTGATGCTTACTTTTAACCTTCCGATAAATTCAGGTAGCAACTTTTGTTTTTAACACGCCGGGGAGTAGAAATCGATTATGCGCAATGTAGTGGAAAAATCTACGTCCATCGTATTAAAAAAATATCGTATGGATCACGGGCGAAATATAAATCTCAACCCTGCGCTTCGCTCGTCCCACAAATTATCCAACTCCTCGAAAATCGATAATTACGCCTTTGTTACATATTATACTATTATAACGATAACCCGTCTACTATTTGATCTATGAATCTTCAATCTTCAAAAATATAAAAGAGACATGGAAAACATATCACCCCCCCCCCCCCCCACCCCCCCCCCCCCCCACCCCCCCCCCCCCCCACCCCCCCCCCCCCCCACCCCCCCCCCCCCCCACCCCCCCCCCCCCCCACCCCCCCCCCCCCCCACCCCCCCCCCCCCCCACCCCCCCCCCCCCCCACCCCCCCCCCCCCCCACCCCCCCCCCCCCCCACCCCCCCCCCCCCCCACCCCCCCCCCCCCCCACCCCCCCCCCCCCCCACCCCCCCCCCCCCCCACCCCCCCCCCCCCCCACCCCCCCCCCCCCCCACCCCCCCCCCCCCCCACCCCCCCCCCCCCCCACCCCCCCCCCCCCCCACCCCCCCCCCCCCCCACCCCCCCCCCCCCCCACCCCCCCCCCCCCCCACCCCCCCCCCCCCCCACCCCCCCCCCCCCCCACCCCCCCCCCCCCCCACCCCCCCCCCCCCCCACCCCCCCCCCCCCCCACCCCCCCCCCCCCCCACCCCCCCCCCCCCCCACCCCCCCCCCCCCCCACAGACCTATATTTATTATAAATTTTGGACCATGTTTCAAGTCGACTTTTACTAAATTCCACACTACGATCTAATGGGAACGACCGTCAAATTACTATATTGTTTGTGAAAAACCTACTTTTATCGAACTTCGAAAAGCAGTAATTTCACCCTTTATTGCTGCTTAGATAACGTTTAGGTGGTCTGTCGCACGGTTTATATTTTTGTAATATTTATTGTATTATAAAATAGTTCATTAAAAAATGTGTAACGTGAATAAATATTTCCTTTTTTTTTTTTGTTAAAGACAAATAGTTGTACGGCACTGACTGTAGCGTTAGTAACTTTTCTGAGTGAATTAATGCATGTCCTAGATTTGCCAATATTTGTGAGTGACGTTTTCAAAAGCATTCAGAATACATAAATGGAAATGATAAAATAGTTACGGACATTCGTTGTCAGGTTTACAATGCATTGTGGCATTACATCATCCTTCCTATACAGTATGTATTTAGAGTTTCGTCCGTTTCAATCTTGTTTAGAATCTTGAGAAGTGACACATTTAGCACAATTGGATTTGTAACGACTGCCAATGCTTCTAAAATAGATGAATTTGAAACTCAGATAAAATTGAAAACTTTCATTCACTTAACGAAATGATGTATACCGAGCTGCAACGGCGAAGATATTCTATTAAAGTTTGATATAATATTTTACTCGCAATTTGAATGGTCACCCATTGTTATCTGTTTCCCAAAATGAAAATTCATAAAATACATTAAAATTAACATTAAAATACATAGGTACTAATTTTATTGCTATTAAGAATTAATATAACTTTAGACCGGTTATAACACATTGATAGATATGGAACCTTTTTTTACATTTAAACTACATGATGATCGCACGAGCGAAGTGAGTATTGCATGCGATAAGTTTTTTGAATAAGACAGGAGGAGGGGGGGGGGGGGCGATTATTTGCGCCCCAAGGATTTCACGACAGGACACAAAATCGAGTTCTATTCTTGGATTGGTAAAAATGATAATTTTGCAAAACCACCCCAAAAGATGTCAACCGGAGTATATAAATATAACATAATGCATATTTTTTATTGTTATTAATTTTTTGTATCGTCATAATATTTACAATTAATAAAAGCTTAATTTGACCGCATTAATCAAATTAAATAGGAAGACTTGTTGTGTTGGAACGGACGGTCTAATTGTAAAGAATATAACATTTTATATGTCCTTTTTTTTAGAGAATTTGATGCTCTTTTTTTTGTTGCAATTATTAATATTAATTACATTTATGTGTTCGTTATTTAATTATGTTTAATATTTAATTAAGGCACAATTTATATATCAGCTTTTTCGTTTAAAACTGTTTTTGTGGGATTAGTATTTTAGAAAATAAATGAAAAAAACAGTAGTTTTCTTTTCATATTTATTCGTCCTTTTTGGCATCATCGATGATCTTACCAAGAAAGTGCCATCTAACTTTATTGCAAAGAAATTTGATGCTCTATATTTTTCGTTAGAAGCATTTTCTTACATGATTCGTATTTTTTATAAGAAACGCCAAAAACCTTTTGTTTTTGCTTTTTTTGTTCAACCTCCTAATAACCTAGTTTTGGATCGATTCCAGAAACTAATCAGATCTAAGTTAGGCCATGACAAACTGAAAAAGAGACTTATCTTCATCTGTTTGTTTTATGTAAAGGTGTGACAAAAATTATCGTGTATATTGTCCCCTCGTTTCAACCCTCCCGTCAGGACTCCCGCCCCCCCCCCCCCCACGTCCTGCACGGCACGCCAGTCTCCAATCCCTTCCTTTGCGCCCTAGGTGAACAATACACTATTTCGCCCTCCCGGCGTAGAATCCCCTTGTACACCTCGACAATTAACTGGCTGCTATAAGAGTTCCCCACCCATCCCAGTTTAAATTAAGGGGCATAAATTGGAATTTTACACCCGCTCTGGTAAAAAATATTCTTCGTATTATGGGTGTAAAAATTTATTTTACGCCCTTAATTCGAAAAAATACTATTTTGTACCTAAGACGCAAAATATGTTTAAAATGCTAAATCCCCTTCCCTTAACTTTGGCATCCCGGAGGTCGCAAAATCTCATTTTTCAACTCTTGAAACAGGGCGAAAAATCGCATTTTGCAGTCTACTATGAGAAGAAGACATTTTCAGCATCTTCGCAAAGCTTCTAAATTATGCAGTCAATGATTTAATTTTATTTGTAAATTAAAATTTTGTATTGTTGTTTTTATGAGTCTTATAGTTTATAATCAATACCAGGGTAAGGTTAACTTTCTTGAAGAGCGATAAGATTGAAGCAACAGTTCGTTGATTATTCTAAATCTAAACAATACTTTGACCGAAGGTATGCCCATGAGGTACTGCATGTCTATATTAAGCAACGAAATTATAGCGTAAATAGTTAGCATTTTCTATATTTATTGTTGTATTCCATTTGTTCTATTATTATATCTAATTATTCAAGTTTACTATCATTTCGTGTATTCCCATTTAAAATCTTGTTTTACTTTTTTTAAATTTAATTATTGAATTATAATCAAAAGTTATCAATGTTCGTGACCACTATTTTTAATAAACTTGGAAGCATCTTGTTAAGTTAATATAAGTTGTATTAGATAAGAACTGTAGTTTCGTTCATGAAACCAGTCACATAAATCATCAAGGTCAGACTTGAGAATGTCAATCTTAGATCATCCAATTTCTTCATTCCAGCAGATTAGAATTTATATATTAAACAATCGCAAAGAAATGAAATTGTATTCCTATATACTTATTATGAATAATAAATAGTAATAGAAATATTTAAGTATTACACTGGAAATAAACAAAAATCTGATATACTTATATTTTCTTGGAAATGAGATAAAACTTTATAAACAATATATTTCCTAAAATAATGAATAGTAACATATACTTCAATGTTATATTATTGTTAAGGACTTTGAATAATTCTAAATTATGATTATCCTATTAACCATAAAAATACCATACATCCATTGCTTACACACATACATTATATGGAAGACAACATTTAGCTTATTAATAATACGAATTACATTAGTATCATTTTTACACTGTTACATAATCAAATAAAACTTTACTTAACTTCATACTGAAAGGTAAATTTAAAAAAATGTACTTAAAAACAGAACACCTTGTTGACATTATTCTGAGTCGTCATATACTTAATCATTGCAATCATTAATTACTTTAAAAATATCAAATAATCATAATTTTAATAAAATTATCTTTTCATACTTGTTGCTAAAGTTCTCTAACATTATTGTATCATTCTCATCAATATAATGAACAGCAACAGCAATATCATTACAATATGTAGATCCACAACTATTGGGATACGAAATCAGGAAGTAGACTAAATTATCTTTAACAGAGTTTTAAAATATGGAATAAAATCCATCAAGTTTGTAAAGCTTATCAATGACCGTAACAGAATAATTTTTACATTATCATGGTCTTTATATCATTACAGTATCGTAACACGATTCGACGTATCACTAAAGAATACTTTCTCACGCATATATTATGGATATGAAATAAATATTTAGTGCAACGAGACTTATGGGACGTCATCGCTATCTAGAATACCTAATTAAAAATCATGTATATTTTGTAGGGTTAAACTTTACATACTTGGCCATAATCAATTTATTTAAACATAACCCTAAAATCTTTCAGCAGTTTGCATCACTGACATATTATGCTGTATTCATTGTTCATGACAATCCTGTTGATTTTGTTATTTCATTAACGCATCAATAAAAAGTAACTAATTATCATAATATAATAATTATTAATTTGTGATAATTACCACGTAAGCTCTAATCGATATGTATATTACAAGTAAATATTCAACGTGTGAAATAATATCAACTTTCGCAGTTTTTCTTAAAATAAATTGCTTATTTAAAAGTAATTTTTTGAAAAATTGTGATATACGGTGATTAAATTAATTGAATGTATATGTTTCTAATTTTGTTAATTCCAGCTTGATTACTACAGCGCTTAGCTCGTTTAATCCTCGGCCATAATCTTGAGATCCTTCCTTCTGAGCTTTCGTAGAACTATAGAGCAGTTTATCCAGGAATTTCACACCTCCCGTCAGTTTCATGGACTCATCAACGTGTGCAGCCAAATTAATCAATTCCTCTTCCATTACCTACAAATATGTTGGAACATTAGGTTACCATTTTCCTTGATATAAAATAGTATTATCGAGAATTATTAAAAAATATTTCACTGTTGTTACAAAAGCATTTTTATGTTGTTTTGCGAATTTAGTAACATTGTTTCCGTATAACCGTGGTTCGATGTATTTTTTGTTCTCTTTCAGGTTAACACTTCACGAACGCATTCTTATACTCATTTTGACAAAAGGTATGAAACGTGCTATTCTTGACGATTCAACACGATTCTTTTATAATGTAATTTATTCAAGAAATATAATGAATATTTATTCAAGCTTAACTATTCGCCAGAAACATGACATTACTGCTATATCATTAAACTTCCAAACGTGCAGAACTGACCCAATAATAAACGATAATAATCTGCGAAAATTTTACGTATCACGATGAATGTAAGTTAAGCGAATTGATACTCATCGTAGATAGTGCTATCTTGTTTAAGAAAGGTGGAAGGAGGTAATATGAAATCTGTAATCCGTTCGATAACATTAAATATATATTTAAAGCTTTCTGGATAATCTATTAAATATATATTTTATAAATTATAATATTTTTGGCATTGACGTAATATCAATATTACATGCTATAAAGTCATGAAAAAATGATTGACACATTCCCGGCATTTTGCATTTACATTTTTTACACTACCGGTAGCTTCAATATGTTCCTAAATATTAAATAAAACCCCCAACTTAGGACCCAACCATAATTCTACTAATTGCAATTTCCACTATGATTTAACTTTTCATATCATAAGAAAATATATTACCACTCAACTTTTTTCAAGGTTTTTGTAAAAATATACATATCATTTTAGCATTAATATAATTAAATATGAGAAAAATACGTTTACAACTGTGAATATATGACAGAAGTGAACGATATATTTAACAGCAAATTATTTAGAATTAAAAACTTAAATTCAAACATTTTTTCGCGACAGACAATGAATGTTTGGGTGAGGCTGTAAAACAGTAGTGTACTGTGTCTCGCCCTTTGTACAACTTTAATTTTGTGCAATAAAGACATTTATTATTATTATTATTATTATAATGTTGTACAAATAGTTACAGTAAAGCGCTGGATCCACAGCTTCTATTACCCTTCTATTACTGAGGGTCACATAAAAATTGCTTGAATTTCAGATGATGACACAGACAATTTTCAGATAGTTATATACTTCTTCAGGGGAAGAGCAAGCCAGAATTTATGCCCTTGTTTTTCACACATTTGTAAATATTATCATTTCGTACTATTTTATTCTCAAATCAATGATATTTAGTAAACCAAAGTTTCAATTTTTCCATGATTTGGAAAAATCGGGCGCTGTACCCGAATCCGTGGTCCAAATCTTGCAATTGACGCTAGTTTTCGAAATATCCTAACCTAAAAGTGCAAAAATAGCGATTTTGGGCTATATTTGAAGTTATGTAGCATCGAACTTTTTCATTTACTAAAAAAAAACTATTAACGTCATCTTAATGTACAAGCTTTCTCCTTTCAAATGCCGCGTCGTTTCATTAAATATCTCTTTTTTTTCGCAGAGATATTGCATTTTGAAATTTTCTTGTATTTGAATTTATACGTGCCTGATTTGGCAAAGGCAAATCAACCCTAGCCAAAAGCAAACATCCTAATCATATCCATTATCAATATCATCTTCGGTATTATCTCCATCGTCGCCGTTGTCGTCATCATCATCTTCATCGTCATCATCTTCGCCTTCGTCGTCATCAGCATCTTCATCATCATTATCTTCGTCGTCGTTATCATCTTCATCATCATCATCGTCGTCGTTGTCGTCATCATCATTATCATCATAATCACTATCAGTTATTATTGCCGTTAATATTTTCATATGCTCAGCATGGATACATAGCTTTTCTTCATTATTTTCTGAAATGCATCATATAATTTAATCCGTTTCTATTTGAAATCGAAACTGATTATTGCCTTCTAATTTGGTAACAAGGTATAATTTTTCTAAGCACTTCGGACAATGGAAAGAATGACAACCGTGAAACGTAAACAGCATACGTTAAGGATTGTAAGTAGCACGTTAATTATGGATTTGATATGAGCCTCTCTCCAATTTCTATTTATTTCATATATACTTTGAACAATTTTGCTTATTAGTTATTAGGTCTATTTTTCATCGATTTTATTTTATCCGCTATGTAAAGCGTTTATTAACAAAATACTAACTAGATGATATGAGTCTAGCTATTGTCTAGTATGCGAAATAATGAGGATCTCCTGTACATTAATCTGCAAAATATATTATGTATGTTTATTTTGAAATTTCATGTACCTGTATTTGAATATTAACAAAAGCATATTAAAAATTATGTTCATGTATTTCAAATGTACATTATTAAACTGCATTGAAACTTAATGTAAAATTACTTTAAGATTTATGCTCCTGCACATTAAAAAAGATTTAAGTTATAAACTCATTAAATTTAATGTATTAGTGGGCATTGGCCTAGCTTACATTAAATTTCATGCCATTTTTAACAGTGTATGTGTCATAATATGGTGCATTTTCTTCTAACTTTGAAGCTGAAATGCAACACGTTCCTCAGGAGCAATAAAATTATTTATTTGTACACCTTCATTGTAAATTCTTTTCTAATAGATCTGCATTTATTTAAAATCTTGATGTTACTTTATCAACGCTGTTATATAATATTCCGCTATATATTAAAATGTTCCATAAAAATGAATGAATAATAAAAATAACACACAAAAATACTCAATAGCTAAGTATCAAAATATATAGCAGTCAACTGAAAATATATATATAAAAAATATGTCATGTTAGCTCTTCATGTATTGCAATCCTTCATTTCACATCATTTTATATGTGGTAAAAATATGGTATTTTGAAAATTGAAGTATTCCCGCAATTTTAAATATTTTCCGTACAAAAATAGTGTACGTGTATTTCTTTCCGTTTTAAATAATCTCTCGCATGTATTTGTTATTATGTCACACATATCAAAAAATTAACATTTCAAATCATTTTACTAAATACTATTAATTTTAGGAAGAAAATAGTACCAAATGACAACATTTACAATGTGTGACGTTAAGAAATCGAGGGCCAAAATTCTTGGGACTTGTCCATCCCCTTAAATGTAATGAATACTTCTCCGATTTCAGCATAATACGTAAAGTCGCCTGAATGCAGGCAACCGGTAATAAAGTTAAGTGTACTGTATAAAACTTTATTGATTATTATTTCTAAAATATTATTCATACCAGTATTTACATTATGTTATATATAAAATCATTCAAAGTATTTTTTTAGATTATTTGGAAAAAGTGTAAATGTATAATATCCATGTATCCTGCCTTAATTAGTAATTTCATATACTTATTAATTAATTTATTTTACCCTGTAAATTGGATGAACAAAACAAAGAACTAACACGGAGAGCACTACTTTACTATACAATGGTTCAAATTTAGCAACCGAAAAAATATATGGAAAAGACAGCGTTTGGACAATTTTTTATAAAAATATCACGACACAGTGAATATAAAATTTGATACATCTAAATTACATGAAATATATTTTTCTTCATTAAAGTCGTTATAGGACGAAAAATATATGCATATTTTTTTCGATTTTCCTCCCAACTACATAACTTGTAATTTTTACTATAAACATAATATCCTCCTTAAAAGCTCTACTCCAGATTATTTCGATATGATATATTATATTAAATTAAAAAATTAACCATTTCGAGTTATATATCTACCTATATTTTATTAAGCATGAAATGTTGTGAAGTTGCAAGCAGAAAACTCCTGTACGAAAATTGGATGCGCCGCGCAGCCCATAATTTAATTAGCGAGCCATTTAAATTTTGAAAAAAAAAATACTTTTTTTGAAATAAGTGGGCACCCGTTTCAATAAATAAGATTACATTTTTAAAGCTTTTACATCCTACAATTCTTTTGTAATACTTTCCGGCTTACGATGAATACTTTACTAGTTATAGGCCCAACCGAAAAACAGCTATTGAAATGATATAGGAATAAGTTGTAGGATTTGGAAATACCTACAATTTGAACACGAGTGCGTTCATTTGAATAAAAATGATATACTGAATTTTTACTTTAATTAATATGTGAATTATAATATACTTTTCATACAATTTACATTGATTCTAAAATAATGCCAATTAAAAAAAAAAACTTAAAACTATTAAAAAATCACAGTAGGACTGTGATGCTTAATTTTAACCTTCCGATAAATTCCGGTTGCAAAATTTTGTTTTTAACACTCCGGGAGTAGAAATCGATTTTGCGCAATGTAGTGAAAATCTACGTCCATCGTATTAAAAAATATCGTATGGATCACGGGCGAAATATCAATCTCCAACCTTCGCTTCGCTCGTCCCACAAACTTCGCACTCCTCGAAAATCGATAATTACGCCTTTGTTACATATTATACTATTATAACGATACCGTCTACTATTTGATCTATTTAATCTTCAATCTTCAAAAATATAAAAGGGACATGGAAAACATATCTATGTCTCTGCCATAACATATTGAAAAAATTACTCACACATGACATTCAATAACACTTATTCCTCTAATATGATCAATTTTTGTTTAACTTGTTATATTTTTGGTAATTGAAAATGAATATAAAAACTATACATGTTTTTCCAACTGATAAAAAAAAAACTTTTCGTCTGATGCAATAGAAAGATCGATAGGAACGTCAATCAAGTGACATTGAAATGCAAAAAATTACACGTACACAAAAAAAATAATTTTTTTGAGTAAAGAAAGGTTACCATTTCCTATTTTTACAAAAAGCACTTTTCAACAATATTATATACATGCTATGGCATCGAAGCTGATATTTAAACGAGCCAACTTGCGTTCTTCTTCGTTTTATGTAAAAAATGTAATTAATCATTCTGTTCACAGCAAATTGTTAATGTTCGTCCTGAAAAGCTGTCATTATTAGCTCAAATATTTATGCCTCTTAAAATTGCATCAAGAACGAGAACGCTTTTTGTGCCTAGAACACAAAAAGTTTCGATATTTCAGGTCGACATTTTCTTGAAATTTTAAAAGAGATTACCTTGCAATTTTCAATAACCCGACACGTCCCTGCAGGAGTGAAACCTGAATGGATTGCTCTCGTTCCACGGAAAACAATGAGTTGTAACGTGAAATACGGACCAGTCATCCAACTAGTGAGCAAATACCATAGAGCATTGAAATTCTCTTCAACATACTTGGAGGAACATTCAATACTGACTAAGATTGTGGCTTAAGAATGTTCGGTACCTTTCTGCAACCTGGTCTTACCCGAAGAAAATAGAATTACAGCACTCTCCTGCAATGGATCTTGTCTGTCGACGCTTCGAAAATTCTTTATTTCCTCTGTCGATATCTTATTCAGCAAATCTCAGAAAGATGGAAACTGAGATGTGCCATCGAATACTATAGATTTTTTCCTAGTATCTTATTCACTTTCGAATTTCGTTGGATAACATTAATAGAGGAAACACATTGTGAGTTTTACCTATACACAATTTTCAAATATTGTTAGGTTATTTATTATAACAAACAAATGTGAACAGTACTCCATTCATATCATTGAGGTCCATCACTTTTAAAACAAAGTGAAATTGTACAACAAAAATGTAAACTGTTTTCAAGACACTACGTATTTATTTATTTGATATCATAAACTCGCGCATCGATGGAAGAACTTGAAAATCTGTTATCGCCAGCATAAAAACATATATATACGAATGTTACGGAGTGAAATGGTAATAAATTATTAACTGCACATTAAAATTTAAACAGATAAAAACATTTACAGCGTGATACCGAGGGTTATAAATGTGCCGACATTAAAAACTCCTAAACAAGGTAGCCGTTAGCGTGAGGGTTGGTGATAACTGTCACAAAATCACCCGATTTTACGCCTACTTTTTAAAGCCATAAATTACACCGAATAACGCGACCTTTCATTGTAAAAATATTTTGATTATTTTTGAATGAATTTAAAATTTGAATTGAATGAATTGAATATTGTTAATTTATAACAAAATATTTCATTGAGCTTTCGAAGACGAGGAATGATTTTGCTTGTAATAATAACAGAATTGTAATATTACATTTTATACATTAAATTAGAAAGAATACTCATATATATGGAATCTATTAAAAGTATTTAAGTTTTCTAAAAGATGTGAAATTTGTCTTTAAAATTTTGTATGTCTCAAGCAAATGTAAGTGAAATGTTAAAGAAATGTTGGAAGAGTCGAGTCGATCCTCAATTTGAACCTATTTTTTATTGAGCATTTTCTCGGATTACAAGTTATGACATTTGATTCAATCAAATTTTGTCAGGCTCATGAAAATCTGGCATAATTCGAGACAAGGTTATAAAGTAATTTTGAATATAAATGTGAGGAGATATAATGAGGACAAATTGTGTTATTTTCCATTCATTTTATTGTTCAGCATAAGTTATGTTTATTTTTCTGGTTATTATAATTAGTTTGCTGAGAGCATTTAATACTATCAGTTGAATTAGTTCACGTCTACTGTACCTTAGAAAACTAATTTAATATGCCTTGAATAACATTAAAACATTAAAGCTTATGCTACAATTACATAAATGCCCCAATTTGCCATCATTGTATCGCCTTCAATTTCTTATTAAAATTACATATAACCTGGTCTCGAGTTATGCCAAAAAAATTGATTGGAACAAATTGCATCACTTCTGACAAGAGATAATGCTAATGAAAAAATAAGTACAAATTGAACACCAATTCGACTTTTCGAACACTTCTAAAGCAAGGTTTCAGAGGCCTAAATCATGAATTTCTTTACGCACATTTCTTAGCGATTAATTATTTAATTCATAACTTGATTTTGCAGTAACAGATTTTCTATCATCAAAAGAAATAATATATATCATGCACCAAAAGTCCAAGACAGATAAAAAAATTTTCTACGGAGGAGGATATTTTCTTTCATTTCTGCATTGATACAGATCTTTTAAATTATAATAAATATTTAAAAGTTCAGAATCAAAATACATTATATTTTTATATCATAATATAAATAATATTCATTAAAAATAATTAAATTAATATACCATAATATTCAATAAAAATCATTGTTACATTAAATAAAGAAACTATAATTGAAACATAATGACTTTGGATGAAATCAATTTAGTGTATTTCATTGACCGAGCTTATTACCGAATTAAATTTAAATTAAATGTAGAGGATATATTAGACTTTCAAGGTGTCTCATACATTTATATGCTTACCATTTTAACTATTATATTGTTTTATTTATCTTATTAAGCATAAAATTTGTATAGCAATTATATACGTAACCTTATTTTCATAGTTAAGTAACCTCGTTAATTCAATAATTTATCACTTCTGTATTGAGCATAATATCTTTTACTAATATAACTGTATCTATGTTGCGAGTTTAACAATGATTTCTTGTTATTCAAAAAACGTTCTATACTCTCAAGTAAATTAAATTCCTATTTTTATAACAGTGAGGTTATACAGCTGTCCTAAGAAGGAATCCTTGTTATTTTAGTAAGGATTGAGTTAATAAGGGAAAATAGTTGTTCCCCAGCTATGTATTTTTTTGAGTGTAGTGTTTCTAAGTCAAATAGGTAAAAATTCAAATGCAAGATAAAAAAGAACTTAATATTTGGAAAAGGTGAAGCGGAGTTATGAGAAGTGAGTTTCTGAATGAATAATGTACTGAAGCCCAAGATAGGTACATACTTTTAATTTAAAAAATATATGCCCTTTTCCACACTGTTTCATAAATTAAACGACAGATTTAATTCAAAAGATGATTAGATCAAATATCAACTTTAAGGGCAATTTTTGTAAGGCATTTTAGTCTAAATTACTTATAACTCATTTTCTGTGGTAATTTCTATGTGAGGTTAGCATCCAGCTCAGTCATACCGTTACCTATTCGCCATATATATATATATATATATATATATATATATATATATATATATATATATATATATATATATTGTTAGACGGAATCGCAGGTATCTCGGATTATATTAAGTAAAAATGACTTAATTTATCTGAGGTTACAATATAGTTCTTTTTGACCGAGTGTACAACTTTCAAGACCCACAACTTCGATAGTAATCTTGCCGGACAAAATTAAGTAATATCTTACCAGTATTTCAAACTATTTGACTATTTCGGCATTTCTTTGGTTGCGAATTGGTAAATTTTTACTTAATCAGAGTAATTCTACTTTAACTCAGTAACTATGCCTACTCTTGCTGCTGGGGAGTGTTTTTGAGGTCACTAATTAATTGCGAATATAACGTCGAAATTAAAAATTCAAAATAGTGAATGTAAATTTCAATAATGTTTTCCTCAATTCTCAATTATTTTTTTCCTTAGTTTCTTATACTTTTTCAAATTTCATATATTTTTCATATATGTATTATCTGTAATTAGTATTTTTTACAGTCTCATTATAAGAAATGTTTTTCAGAAATGCTAAAAGCAGGACTCACATACACGCACACATATTAAAAATCATTTTCGAGTTTTGAATATTGAAACTGCGTAATTTGCAATTAATTAATGAAATTTGTAAAAGCAGATCAATTCACAGATCATAATTTTAAAAGGTCTCAGATGGGTTAGGAAAATAGGTGTTGAAGCTATGTAAGTCTAGTAGAAATCTGTTTCTAAACATCCAAGCGCAAGCTGGACCCTAAATCGCACCTAGACAGATATCGTGGGTGCGAGTCAGGGTCAAGCTTGCGCCTGAAAATTTCCAACCTGATTGTAACTAAGGAGACTAAATCCCATTTAATTCAGGAAAATAGAAAGAATATAGTTCTCTAAACAAATTTTATAAAAAACATCTCATGTCGCGAACGTAGAATCATTGTCGACGAAATGGTTGTAATCATTTGCGAAGGGTACTAGGTGTAGGTTTTCTGCGGTTTTCCTACACCATTGCACACCGAATGGGGTACCTATGTATAAATCGGCCGCAGCCGTGCGAAAAGGCAAAGTTCAAATAATTCGAAAACTCGAATGATTTAAATTCGTTTTCGTAATCCGTGATTCGGTTATCTTCGAATTTGATTTGTTTCAAAAAGAAAAAGAACTACTCGCGATCCTTGACAACGGTGAAAACTCTATGTTTGGTGGTCACTAAGGCCTCAGACCGAATTTAGCTTCCGACCAGGAAGGACCTCAAAAACTAATCGGGTATTTTCGTGATAAGTCGATCGAGAGCAGGCTAGGATTTCCAGTTGTCGTCATCGTCGTCGTCGTTGGTTAAGCGCTTCTGAGTGGACAGAGAATCCTTCGTGGAAGTGGTGGTCGCCCACCGGAAAAGAGGACTGGATATTTGGTACCGTAATCCCTCAGTGATGGTCGCCCACACGAGGTTGGTAAGTGGTATAGAGTGGTCGCCCACTCGAAAGATGCGATGGTCGCCCATCATAAGTAATTGCAGGTAATGAGGTTGGTGTGTGGTATTGAGTGGTCGCCCACTCGAATGTGTTTCTGTTGGTTAGATTGGCGGAGTTTTAGGTTCGTGGTTTAATTTTCTACTTTCTCTCGATCGACGTCGCGAACGCGTTATTTCGTGGAATTTAATTTGAATTTGCCATTTCGTTCTTTAATAATAAAGTTTCGGTTAATCATAAATCGTGTATTTTATTATTCGTGTTGAGTCATTATATTGTACTTTCGTTCTCTCCCGAACATCTCAATTGACACTTTTTTACTATTTTAGCTAAAATTGCTTAAAAATCCGTCGTGAGGGAGTACTTTGAAGGTCAGATTGGATATCAGCAAAAAAGTTTAGTATAATGATCCTCATCTATTCTTAAAGCTGAACCTCGCATGTGTTATTATTGAGTGTCGTCCACTATTAGAAATGTTAGTAAAATTACCACAGGAACTTAATTTGACCAAATGTCGTTACTGAGGGCGAAATTCAGTAAAATTATCAGTAATTTTACCATCACTTTAAATTACGAAACAGGATCCTATATTTATGTACGGTTTCTTAAAATTACTAAATTGTAACTATTGAAAATTTAAGAATCAGTTACGGAACAAGGTGCGCATTGCGTGCTGCGCATTCGTCTTGTTGCCGAAAAACATCGAAGTCATCAATCAGACCAGTTTGGAAAGTTCCATGGTATAGAAGTGGCGTTTTTGCCGTTAATAAAATTGACAGATGAATCATTATGCTAGGTCCTTAATTCACGCACTCGCTGTTCAGAGCATGCAAAAATTTTACGGCCACGAATTGAACATAATTTTTTTCATCCGTGTCTGTAATTTACGCACTTTCGGGGCCTTTCTGGTGTTTAAAGTAGGATTTTAAGGACAAGCAGTGGCTGGCCGTCTTTGGACCGGTTTCACTGCTGGAATGATTAACAATTGCTAAAGGGAGGCCGTAAAGTCCTACTTTGTGACTGGAGCTGGGGCGTAAGTTGCTTATTTTGCGGACGCAGGTGGAAAAAAAATTTTTGCGCTCCTTTGAATTTTCAGTTACCGAAACTGAAAACTACTAAATTGTAACGGAATTTTCATATGCGCGTACTTAAGTTGTACACCGTTACCGTTTCTGAAATTTACTAAAGGGAAACGGAAATTTTCAGAAACGGTAACTTCAGTTGCATGTTTCGTAAATGTACGTCAGGAATTTCTAACAGTGTCGTTAATCGAATTATCTCTCTCATGTGGGATTCTAAAGTTCCAAAAAGTCGGAAAAAAAATGGAATATATTAATTTTTGTATTATGAGACAGTAAATTTCTGCCCCAA
The DNA here is from genome assembly GCA_030407085.1 of Trichopria drosophilae. NCBI lineage: Eukaryota > Metazoa > Arthropoda > Insecta > Hymenoptera > Diapriidae > Trichopria > Trichopria drosophilae. Next base: position 206,601,175 of record CM059583.1, read on the forward strand.
AAGCCCTTTTTTACTTTATTTATTGATTGTTAATAAGCGTATTTTTAATTTTATTAATATATCTAATTTTTTAAGTATTTTCAGTTAGGGTAAACATTATTAAAGATGATGCAAAGTTTGCTTAAATAACGTTTTTATCTGATATTAAAGAAATTTTCTTATTCGAAAACTTCCAATATTTAAATTTTTCTGACAGGGAAGAATGGAAATTCGCCGATGAGGTATATGTGGCACTGGAGCGAAGTCTATCCTGACTTGGAACGCTTTACTGCTTAGGTTCGATCCGTTGGGGATAATATATTATAAAGACCAAAGATGATAATGTTTCCGGCGTATAACTTTGTTCACTTGAATCATCTTACGTAGTATTATCTCTTGACAAGCAATCAGCGTCACCTAAACTAAGGGAACCACATAAATAATTTGCTACTTAATTACAATAAAACAAATGTGATTGTTTAATGTACAATAAAAATTATAAAAATCTGAAATCCATAACCGACTATTTTTTAGGTCGCTATCTTCGATAATATTATGGACTTTTGATTGTAACTTGAAATACGTTCCATTACATTTTTAATATGAAAAACATCCTAAAAAAAAAGAAATTTCAAATGTGCCTGTTTGACTATATGATTACAGAATTCAATCTCAATCAACAATGGTTTATTGGTGCAGCACAGTGATGCTTATTCTAACTATTATATTTTATTAGAAACATATCACAAATTTAAAGAATAAGGCTTGGCTCAATAAAAAATTTAATTGTACCCGAACGCGTGAACTGCATTGCGGAATAAGCTGACAAAGGGGTGAATACAGACATATAGGACTCACCGACCTCAAGAGCTTTCCCACTGAAGCGGTCGCAGAGGATGTTCGGAATTTCTGCAGTTCGTACATTCCAAATAAAAGAAAAGGATGAACCAATTTTATTTTCTATATTGGAACGACCGAAGTTTAAGAGTAACCAGAACTCGTCATTCTTTGTATAAAATCCCGAAAGTGGTTGCGTTGCATATCCTAGAATTATCGAATGGTAAATAATTTTAAGATTAAGTTTTAATGGACTTTTTAAGTGATTTCAGTATACCTTGGAATTATTTTCTAGTATAGAATGTAATGTGCAATTGATAATATGAATTAATTAAATATTCCATGTTGTGCGGTAGTTTTCACTAAGAACTGCAAATTAAAAAATTACCGAATCGATTTTTTCAAAATTCGGGCTCTGTAAGGGTGATTCTAATTACTATAAATAGTATCCAACAAAATACCAAAGAAATTAATGGAGAACTCTTAAGGCTGAACGTTTTTTCTAGGAAACACTCTTTAGTAATTCGAGTTACTTAGACAATGCCCGAAAGTCATCTTTAATTTGCGTTTTTTAGATAAATTTTCTATCTTACCGGTAGATGTATATGTCTAGTAATATAATTATTTATAATATATTGTATTATACTAATTTAATTAGTATGATCATTAGTTAGGTGTTAATTGAAATTAAAAAAACTAATTCCATAGTTATTGAGAACTATTCTTTCAATTAGTAAGTTTCCACTTATATTATTGATAAGTTACTTATTACTCATGTTATTACTAGATTTTTACTATCACGTAGTCTTTTTAAGAGAGGAACTCTCTTTAAAATAAACAATAATTCTGTCAAATGTTATGGTCCATTGTGCAAATATTTTAACAGTAATTCTTAATATATAATTCATAATATAATACATTTTTCGAGTTCTTCATTCATGGTAAAAAATGTGCAGCATTCAATCGATGAATATTCGATGTGTAGTATTCCTTGTTTGAAAAAAAAAACATTTATTTTATCTGGTATCCATTTCTTGAGGGAATATTTCTCACTTTTGTTCTTTTAAGAAGAAAAACATGCCATATGCCAGACCTTATTATCAAGATCACTATATCTCCTTGTGTTATTCTTCCATATCTGCTACTACAAGAATAATCAAGTATATGACTTGAATTTGCGAGGCGATGGATCGAAGACATCCCATCTGATCGCAATATATTTCAAAGCTCTACTGAAATATTTACCTGTCAAATATCATCACTTTATCACAAACATTTCATAATAACTTGTCAATATGATTAAATCCAGACAATTAATTTATTTGTAGGCTAGAAAATCATATTTCTTTTGTTATATAATAAATCAGAATAGTCAGAATAGATTCTGATACACGAATGATTTCTTTGGATTTAAAGCTGTATAATACTGGATCTTATTATTTTATTATTGTTATCATATTTGGAATAACGTTTATGAAATCCTTTTCGGCATATATTTTTCAGATGTATATTTCGGGTATATATTTCTTCAAAAAATGATATGTTTTTGGGGTCCCTGATTACAAACATGACGTAGTTTTGAAAAATTAAAAATGTCAGATTCAATATTATTATTATTATTATTATTATTTATTTATTTTGGCATAGGGATATCCCCTAGAGCCAACCAAACATAAGATCATACATAGTTCTTACATAATAAATGTAAAAATATATGTGCAATATGTGCAGCAAGAATTAATTATACTAGTATCTTATATATAATACTCATCAACCGCACAAAAAAAAAACATAAGCGCATAAATTAAATTCTAATAAATTCTAAACGTTATTTTCTTTTGAAGCTTTTGGCGCTCGAATAATAAGTTATAAAATTTAGACTTAAACCTAGGAAGCGAAGAACACATTTGTAGGTCACTCGGCAACGCATTCCACAGATTTGTTGAAATAATTAGGAATGATTTGTCATACGATGCATGCGTGTGCTGGGGTAACCTTAATACTTTGGTACCAACTCGTAAACGTCTATCAGTTATGCTCTCACGCCAGATATAGCTATCGTAAAGATACTTTGGTGATTTATTTGATATAATACTAAATGTTAATACTCCAATAAAATACCATCTACGATTTTCAGCTGTGAGCCAATTTAATTTAGTATAGTACCTAGAAATGTGTTCACCCTTGCGTAAATTAAAAATAAAACGTACACCTGCATTTAAGAGTCTATCTAGTTTGATTTTTAACATCGCGTTAACATCATTATAAACTACACAACAATAATCCAAGTGAGGCACTAATAATGAAATGACAAGCTGTTTACGCAGATTGAAAGGTAACGAACTACCATTTACTCTTAGTTGACGTAAAGTTGAATATATATTCGACGATATTTTGGTAACATGGGTATTCCAAGATAATGTATTATCAAAGTATAGACCCAAATTGCGCACATTTTTCGACCACTGCACAGGCGAACCCCTAAGCTTTATTGGTTGCAAATTATCAAGATCTATTGAATTGATATAATAGGGACTACCAAGTATCATTGCTTGCGTTTTGTTTACATTAATTACTATTTTGTTATTTACAGCCCATTGGCTGAACCGTTCAGCGTCATCATTGATGCGATCAATCGCGTTATCTATTTCATGCGGAAAGCATCTCAGAAAAATTTGAGTGTCGTCCGCATAAATCATGTATTGCGAGTCTTTAAATACACCAGGAAGGTCATTAATGAACATCGAAAAGAGGAGAGGACCGAGAACTGATCCTTGCGGCACTCCCGTATTAACAGTCATCCAAGATGATAGCGAGTGATTGGTGTTATCAACAATCGCTTGAGATCGATTGGTTAGGTAAGATTCAAACCAGGCAATTGCTGCATTTGAAAAATCGGCCTCTTTTAGTTTTAACAATAGTAGAGAATGATCAACCACATCAAATGCCTTGCTAAAGTCAAATAAAATGGTAATAACTATCATGCTTTTGTCAATAGCCTGCCTAACAAATTCTGAGACACTCAGTAATGCTGTTTGAGTACTGAAGCCTTTTCTAAAACCTGACTGATAAGGATCAAACCACTTTTTCTCATTTAAGAACTCCACCACTTGATCAAAAACGAGTCTTTCCAGAATTTTTGCAGGTGTGCAAACAATTGCAACAAGCCGATAATCACTAGGGCCACTTGGATTCCTTACCTTGTTTATGGGCACCATAAGAGTTTTCTTCCAGGCACTTGGAAACGTTGATGTATTAAGAGAAGTATTAAACAAATGCAATAAGTATGGAGCAATTACCGGGAAAGAAGAGATAAAAAATCGCAATTGAGTATTATCGGCTCCTACAGCTTCCGATTTCGCTTTAATCAGACAACTCACTAAATTATCAATTGAGATATTTTTAAAAAAGAATCGGTTATCCTTAAAATCCATATGACGAATAGGCAGCGGATTAGCTGATACACCGTAACCGTGAGTACTTGCCAATGAGGTGAAAAATACATTCAATTCCTTTGGAGTGCAATTGAGAGGGGGAGATTTTGATTTTGAATTGATGATGCCCATACGACGTAACTCGGTCCACGTTTCCTTTGGCGTGAGAATACTAGCTAAACGAGAACAGTAGTAATTTTCTCGAGCAGTTCTCCATGCAACCTTATTAGCTTTATTAAGGATTAATAGTTGAGCCTTAAGATGTTGATCGTTTGATCGTCGATAAGCTTTAAGAACAGTGTCACGTTTACGCTTAAGATCTCGCAACTCACTTGAAATCCACGGAGCAGGCCGATGTTTTGGTGAAAAAGTATGAATAGGAGCATATTTATCAAAGCAGTAAAGTAATCTGTTACTTAATGTATCACAAAGTCTATCAACATTAGTATTATTGTCAAACAATCCATTAAACATATTCCAGTCGAATAATTCAAGTTCATTCAATAACAGATGGATATTAAAATTACGATAGTCTCGACAAGTAATGATAGTGGAATATGGTGGACGAACTTTTCTGACGTTAGTTTTACCAAATTAAAAACGGCTGAATCAGTGCGCCCGACAAAAATTTAACAAATGAGACCATTTTAGAACAAAATCTGTTACTCGAGGGTTTTCATGGTCGCCGTTTACTAATCAGACGTTATTTTTACTACATTAAAAATGGCGAAACATACACTAAATGTCTTCTCATTAATATGACTATGACAAGTATAAACAAATTGAACATTTTTTACTATAACAAGTATCTGGAATGGAAGAGGGTCGCACATAAATGAATCATGTGTAATGGATAAGTCACTCGATGCAGTCCTTTATTTTCCATTTTAATGTCATATAAATTAATTTTTAACTTTGCTCGGCTGTACAAAGAAGTACAGGCTCTGTAAAAATGCTGCCGAAAAACTTTCAGGAAACGTACATTAACTCTTCACAATATACATAGATAGATATACAGATATATACTATGAGAAAAATGATTGTACTCTATATTTAATGTGCATTAAATTTTATGACATTTTAACAATGTATATAATTAAACCTGCACATTTGTAATCTCCAAGGAATATAGTATACATTTTATCTACGCAGATCGTGGTAAGTTTAACAGTTTAACACCAGTCTAAAATAATATAGAGGTCTGCACATTATTGTCCAGCAATAGGATTTAATATAAGCTCTTTAATCTCTATGAGGAATACAATACAACAATTAAATGCATAGAATGATTATGATATTATATATTTTATAGTATTACTGGATGCTGCTTCCTTAAATAATAGTACATTATCAACCGTATTTATGCTCTAAATTAATAAAAAATTTCCAACATTCAAGGGATTTGTAAATCGCATTAGCTTCACAGAGAAACTTAAATAGGTAAGGTAAAATGTTTATTTTCCATTATGCGAGGGATGTGCACAATTGCTTAATAAATTATAAATAACAAAGTATATAAACTGAATTTCTCAGTTGTTCTCCTCGAAGGTATGGGGATATCTTAGTTAACAACATTTAATTGTAATGACAATAATATTAGCTGTAAAAAGAAACTAAATGCGTGAAGGATTCCCCATGATGAACAAAAATTTCACCCATAAAAAATCATATTTGCCGCACAAAAAGTTAAAAGTTTAACAAAAATGTTAATAGTTTAAAAAACTATTTTCTTGAAATACTTCTTACACTAACCATTGCTGACACGGCTAAATTTAACCCATTACATTAGTTTTCAGATCCACCCCACCATTCATAACAACAACGTACTTTTTGACGAGCAAAAATTTCAAATCTCGCGTTCTTCACACAATTTTCTGTGTTTTCCTCCCTGAACAGGAATCTTATGACGGATTTTCGAAGTTCAAAATAGCAGGCCTAATATGTCCCATAAAACCTGCTGGATCCTGATAAAGTGTTTTTTCCATTTGATAAAAAATTGTTCTTTGTGGATTTTCAAGGTCAATATAGCTTATGATAAATATTTATTAATATTTTTCCTCTGTGCAACAATTTATTATCTTGAATTTTATTACAGCCTCATTGATTTTGATCAAATCTGACGTGAGATATTAGGATTTGACAAAATCTTTTCAAAATGTACCACGGTGGTAATGGTGATTTATTCACGTTCTAAATTTGGTAAAATAATTAGCTAATTGATTGTAAAATGCTAGTATTTACTCACATTTAATTCGCGCGGTCGTATGTAAATGCTTATAAGGATTATGCGTAACAAGCTTCATACGAAGGGTATACACGTAAACGAATAAGAAGGGTTCGTCTCCTAAACATGCTCCTATGTATTATCTTAAACTGTCACGTTATATCTATATATCTAAGCAAAAACAAACAACGATGTTTTCCTACATAAGACGCTCTACGTTCCAGACAAAGAGATTTGCAGAGAAAGGAGCACTCTAAATGGTACGTTAAGGCCTGAATAGAAGGAAACAGGTATTTGAATGGAAACTCTCTACTGCCAGAAGAGTTTTTACTACATTGAACTGAAAAGTAAAACCTCGAAAGTGATTAGTAAATTAAAATGGTTCTTTACTATAATTATATTACAATCTAGGAAAATATTAAATTGTAACTATAAGCCAGTGGCTTTAAACGTGCGGTTTAATTATGATCTTTTACATGTCCTTATTTATAGCGAATTTGATGGTGTATATTTTTTATTGGAAACATTTTTTGTGTAAATTATATTTCTGATAATAATTATATATAGTAATTTTTTTGTATCATATCCGTATTCAAAAACGTTAAATTTCAAAAGTCGATTTTTTCTATCAAAAGCTTTATCGCGTATACTCAATTATCTAAGCCAAATGAATTGATGCCTAATTTGGTACCCGAGGATTTTCGTAGTCGCTGAGTCCAAATTTCAAGTTAGTTTTTACAAATTCAAAATAGCGGCTCCAATAGGGCTGACGAATTTGTTGAACGCGATCGAAATCACTTCAAACATGGTAGTCAGGGATTTTTGGGATCGCTAATTCCGAATTCAAAGTTACTTTTCAAAAATTCAATATAGCAGATCCAATATGGCGGATATAATTAGGAAAAATCTAAGATTATTGATTTCACAGAATATGATACAATTCAGACACAAAAAAGAAAATATTGCATCCATAAAATTGTAAGATCCACGTAATTATGATAAAATAACGCAATTGTAATTGGACGTTTGTAGTGTGCAAAATGCGCGATGGTCATTTTTGCAAATCTATTTCAATAATACCGATAAAAATTAAGAAAAAATAGTTTAATAGTATAAAAATAAAATTATAAAAATAACATCCAAAAACTTACTTAAAAAAGGAAAAAAGTTCAGAATAAAAAAAAAACTCTAGTCACGTTTACTTCCACCAGGTGAGTCTGTGGCAACATTTTGAATATTTCAATTATATTTTGATCACTAAAAACTATGTAATATTTTGAAAAACAATATTATCGCCAAATTCAATGTAATCTCGGTTTAAACTTTGAAGTGATTTCGATCGATTTCAAAGTATTTGTTCCCCATATTAGATCCACCATTTGGAATTTTTGATAACTAACTTAGAATTCGAAATCAGCTGCTTCAAAAACCCTAGAGTACTAAGTATGAAGTGATTTCTTTCGATTTCAACAAATTCGCCCGGCATATTGCATACACCATTTTGAATTTTTGAAAACGACTTCTAAACTTGATATTAGTGATCACAAAAACTCCCGGGTACTAACTTAGGAGTCACTTCATTTGAGTCAGACCATTGACTACGATTTGATGTTAAAAATAATCACTAATCAATATAAGTGATGAAAATACGATCATTTTTTTTAAACATTTCACCATGTGCGATTTTTCGACAATTAATAGGAATGAGATAAAAATTATACTCGTTTTAGATTTCTTTCGGATAAAAATTCGATCCTTTTTTTATCTGATTTAAATACATACAATTGCGATGGTACTGCATGGATCCAAATTATGTCAGATATCGATCACACAGAGAGAAAAAGAAGGTTAACGGAATCATGAGGAAATGGTAAAAACAGTTATACAGTATACTAATTGTAAAATTAACAATGTGAAAAGCTGCAGCTCGCAGAGTGTTACTTTTGCAATTCAGAACATTGTGAAAAGGGCCATACAATAATTCTTTTTAGTAAGGAAAGGGGATATTTTCGTTTAATTTATTTTATTATGTCCATTTCACGCTTCGGTAATGTTTACATTGACTATTTAAGTATGAAACTGAAGTACCGAGTATCTGAGGTTATGTACGATGATGCGTACTTAAATATCGGGAAATGGTAAACTGAACAAAATTATGTTCTTGTCTATTATAGAAATGGTTAAATTAACTAATTTTTGTTATCAAATGTTTTACTATTATGAAATAGTTCCATTAACCGCTTTTCTTCTCTCTATGCAGAATAGGATCACTTTCTTATCGAAACCCAAACAATTTCAACTTAGGTTATTTCTTTCTACATATAATTGAACGTGATTCGGTTCAAAATGGACTAAAATGTGTAACTAAGTCTAAGGAACTTTGTGTTTCACAGAGAGAAAAAAAGTGTTAATGGAACCACGAAAAAATAGTAGAATCGATTTTAACCTCTGTAAGAAGTAAAATTAATTATATGTAAGGTTAGAGTTGATGTTTGAGGTTATGTACGAACGATTTAATAATCGGAAAATAGTAAATGGAACAATTTTATTATACCATTTACCATGGAAATAGTTAATGCAACAACTTTTTGGATTTACGCGTTTTACTATTAAAAAAAAGTTAGGTTAACTATTTCCTTTCTCTCTGTGTATGTTAATAATAAATATTATATATCTATCTACTACTACAAATCGAGCATAAAAGGATCTGGTCCGTTTTGAATCGTTTTAATCGTAAAAATATATTCTATCATCCGAAATTTTAAAATATTTTATATTGTTATAGCACAACGAGTTTTTTAAAACAATTTCCTAAATTTGCATATTTCCTGACTTGAAACTTTCAAATCATAGTTATAATTATTAAATGAAATTTGTTCTCGTATAATAATATAAATGATATTTAAATACTTCAGATAAAATAATATATTTGGAGTTGGTTCGGTTCCAAACGGATTAAAATGTGGAATTTTTCAGATGTAAATGAGTCATTTTATGGAACGTTTTATACTGGATTAGTCCCACATTTTGATCCATTTGCAACCGAATCGTGTCAAGTTAGTTGCTGTCTGGGACAGCGTTCTTGAAGTTGATTGGATTTAGATAATGAAAGTGATGCTATTCTGTTCCGCAACGGACACAATTTTAATCCATGCAGATCCATATGGCAATCACGAGTATATATAATAATTAATCAAATATGTATCCGAAAAAATCCTAATTTATGTGCAGTTTTTATTTAATTTTCATTCACTGTCGAAATATTTCGCAGTCTGAAATGTTTTAAAAAAGCGATCTTATTTTGAACATTTTTGGATTCATTATCTTTCGGCCAAATTTAGATCAACTTTTTTTTTCGGGCATTTACAAAAAGAACATAGAACAAACATACAACACATGAACATAAAATCGAAATATCTTTCATCCTTTACCTCTACAAGTTTGCGTTCCTATTTAATTCTCAGCTTCAACGCATATTCTATATAATAGGATCAAAACGACTGATAAGTTAAAATCTTCGTACATTTGGTCGCTACAGATTACTCAGTATTATGAGCACTTGCAAATTAATACATCCTCAGTCTCGTTAGATGATATCCGATTTGTTAAAATTGGATACCAGTAATAAAAAAACAGCGAATCCCTTAATATCAACATTAGATTAACATTGTATTCATTATATCCAGAATAGCAATATTTTTTTAATCTATCAATCAGTCTTCAAGAGAAAAATGGAGAGTAACGGGTAATGTTTGTTATTCAAGTCGTCGTTTCTCGAACTTGGGAAGGAAACTCGATTCATCTTCTTCTCTCTTAGGAACAAAATAATTTATTAACCGAACGAAAAATATGTCTTGCAGAGAGAACCAATATTTTCAAAATAAGACTAACAAGAAATATTTAACGATTTTGTTACTAGCATTCACAAATATATATCGTTTTTATCAACATACACAAAACATAAATATCTTCAAATTCTGCTGGATTGTTTTTTTTTTTGTATTTTTATAAAGCGAATCTATGCTAACTGATTCGCAGTACTTTTCACTGTTTCAGATTAAGAAAGTAATTTAATTATCCTTTACTTCAAGAAAATTTCATAATAACATTTGTAGCATAAATAGCATTAATGCTACAGACTTAAGAAGATTTCGAAATATAATCAGAATTGAACATTTTTCTTAGATAGTCGGTCTTACCATAAAATAAAAAAAAAATAAATAAAAGAAGACATTGAAAGACGTTCTCTAGTCAAAATGAAACCTTTTATTGGGTAAATATTAGGCAATTGACAAATATTAAAGATATAAGGAAAATGGATACTGTAAAAAGAAAAGTGGATTGATTTATACCAGGGTTTCAGTCTCTAGTTTATTTTCAGTTTAACAGCAGCAAAACCTTTCAGATAGAATTTTGATTAAACTACCACCAATAACTTTTATAACAACATATATTAAAAAGTATTACTCACAATTTGAAAACGTAGAGAAAATCTCGCAACATTTTATAAATGCTTAACACATAATAGCAACTCCTTTAAATGTATTATTTTGGTTTTCTTACTTTATCGAGGGATTGATTCATTCTAGTTTTTTTTTTTTAAATTTTCAATGCCGATTAATTTCAATACTAATCAAACTCTTATTTCCAAATATAAGGTTTGCAAAATAATTGATCAATTCTTGAAATCTTTAACGAGTCCTCCTCCCTCCATCCTCCCCTCCCTCCCATCGAACGTTAATGAAGAACTATATATCTTTATACATTTTTGTAACAACAACCTCATATTTAGTACAGAATTTGAATTTCGAATTGTAATTAGTTCATAGGATGATACTCGACTAGCTTATACATTTTTTCGTTTAACCATTAATTAAGGTTTAAATTCCTTTTTGAAACTAAATAATTTTGTCTCTAGTTTTATTTCTACATAAGTTATACATTTACTATTATCTAATAACTCAATAATAGTATCTAATAAAAGGTTTAAGATTTAATTGTTAATTCATGTCTACAAGTACAACGAACCTTCAAGAATGTACATTTATCTTGTATGAAAATGAACGTCCTATAGATGTTTAACGAATACTTATGACACATTTTTCAGCCATTGGAAAATGATTTTCGGTAAAATAGGCAATCAATAGAACGACCTCAAAAATACTAGATATAAACATTTTTATAACGACATATTAAATCTTTGCAATGAGCAATCAAAATCAACCCGTGAACTTTGGCCAATTATCGTCAAGCTAAGAATGAATTGACTAACTTATATTAGAATTTAATTCCTCGAGATATATTTTTAGTTCGTTTAATGTAAAATAACTATAGAAACTTATGAAGTGATCAATAATTGAACTATGATGAGTTTGAATGATGTTTTTGAATGATTTTTTTATATATTCCCTGATTATAGGTAGATTATAGGTAGATTAATGATTGTCCTTATAACACCCGCAGTGGCAATATAATGGACTTATTACAATATGTATAAGGTGTACAAGAGTGGGAGCATTTCAAATTTAGATTTTGTGTGACATCTAAAAAAAATGTCTAATACCAAAATTGGATCTAAGGTATAGAACTGGAGTATCCAGTGATTCAAAAAAAATTATTTTACGCAATAACTCGGCTGGTTTTAAAGTTATTTCGACAATGATTTACTCATTTTATGTGCTCTACAATTCGTCTTTATGACATTGTAATTTGATATTTTGCATAAAGAAAGTTACGGATATAAGCCGAAAGACTCAAAATCGAAGATGCAGATAACAAAGTTTATTACCTGTATATTATTATAATTAAGTAGACAGGGAGAAAAATTACCATTCTTTGTGATAAAAATTATATTAATTCTTATAATATTTAGTATGCAAACAGTTAGAATTACAAAAAAAATCTAGAGATTTTGGCCAGAAATATTGTTAATTTTCTACTGGGCAAAGTCTGTCCCGCAATGATATGAAATGATAACCTTTTTGAGCCAATTTTTCTCGCTGTAGTTAAGACCGTGATTTCGAATGTAAACTATAAAAAAAAATATGAATGGATTTTTGCATCGATATCCAGCCACGGATATTTTTATTATACGGAAAGAGATTTTCACTTTAATACCAACTGACTAATCTTGAAAATACCAGTTATCGGTCTCGGGCCGCTAAATCCTAACCTTTTATGGTATTTTTCGTAAAAGAAAATTACAGTCAGTGCAATTGGCACCCATATTCGTATATTGCAAAATGTGAAACTCCAATATGTTGTTTAATTAAAATTATATCCGACACTGTTAATATATTATGTTTTAAAAAATGCTTATTATTTGTATTAATACGAGAGCAATCTGGTGTGTTTATTCAATTAGAGTAAACGCGACCGCAATGAAGCGAAATAAATTTCAATAATTTATTATTTGTCCCTTCGTAATTACTTTTTCGAATTCAGTCATCTGTCAACGACAGGGAAATTCAAATGTACCGTTAACAATAAACGGAATGTATAAGCGAATACGAATGATGAACGTTATTATTAATGCAAACATTCTTTTAAAAAATACTGCAATTTTAATAAAGAGAAAACTTGCACAATAACCCACTTAACAAAATTTCAAAATTCAAATAACTGCATTGTATTTTTTTTAATAATTGTATTTTTTGTCTGTATTATTCTGCATGCTATATTTTAATGTACACATTTACTATTGCAATAAAATTATCCAAATCTCACATAAACTGCAAAAGATTGCTACTAGAAAGAGTCCAGGAAAAAAAGTGAAATAAAATCCCGTGAAACCATCGGTCATGTTTCCTATCAACTTTGTAATTGATGAAAATGTAATTTGTCAATCAACGGTTTGACATGTTTCACAAATTAAATCTATGAAATATACATATGTAGGTTAGTTTAAGATCTTTCTAAACCTTTTTTTATATACTTTGCCTGTATGTTATAATGTACAGATTCCATTCAGTATATCAAATTTTATAATTTTAATATTCAGAAAAACAATAGTTTAAGTAAAAAGAGATTTGTTTAACGTCATGGACATGTTATTGTTTAGCTGCATTTGTAATTTATATGCCATTTTGTAAGATTTATTACTATTTAATAAATTTCATTTCTATCATTTTGTAGAATCAGATCGACGGGACGATTTGAAATAGTTCCCCTTCTATGAGCAAATAAATATCCATATATCTAACTGCATGCCTGTGAAAAGCTAGTAATTCAGTTTATTCAACATTAGTGATTGCTGTTAAACATTATATTTAGTAAATTATATAAATCTATTTTGGCGTAATCTATGATAGAAATTAAGTACTGCATATTCAAAAGAAATTAAAATTGTTATTCAATTTGTAAGCAACTTTGAAAATTACGTTGCAGGGTAGACTGTATAGGTATTGTTTTTATGGTCTAAGTAGTACTCGAAATAGTAATAAACGATACACCTTTAACGATACAATCCTCTGTTATAGATCAAATGTTTTATTCCTGTAACCAAACTGTGTGGCAATTATAAATATTATGAATTTTGGAGAGAAATTGTAAAATCTAATCTCACTTTCTTATCAGCTAACTTTCTTGGTTGTGAATTGTTTTCATTTTCATGATAATTTTATGATAAACAATTAATATTTATAATAAAGTTATTGCATATGGAGGTCACAGGTAAATACAATATGTCTGGGTTAAAAGTTATGTTTTCAGGTTAGAAATAAAATAAAATTGTTTGCAGGTTTTTTTACTTTTGTCAAACAATAATTAAAAGAACTTACGACCTATAAAGATGTTTAATGATTTCATCGTTGATCATCAGCCTGCTGATGATAAGATCCGAAACGTTGCTGTAACATTAAGATATTGTACTATACATTCTACGAGAGGTAAGAATATGTCAATAGAATAAATGTGCAAATTATTACTTTAACTCCCTAAATCTACAATTCTAATATAATGTGAAAAATAGATTGCAATGAAATAGTCAAATTTTCACCAACAAATGTAGTTCTTCAAACGAGGGAATTTCGTAAATTATTAAAACGATTAAATTTTCTTTTCGTGATTTCAGTAACCTAGACATTATGTTTCAAATTGGCTGTAAAATTTTCAATTCTATCGACGCAAGCAAACATACTTTAGAACAGGCCGATAATTCAAATTAACCCATTTAAAAAACAAGTTGGTTATTCCAATTAAGTCGAACTAAGTAACTCGTTGTTCAACTAAGTATTGGTTGTCCCAACTGATTTCTTGTCTAGATCTCAGCGCATTAAGCCATTTGGATGGGACAACCAATTACTTGGTTTCCCTAACAATTTCGTTCTTTTGTGTACCTTCCAATGAATTTTAGGTGATTTTTACAAATTCTTCCTCTATGTTGAATTCGTAATTTTTAACTTTAAATGTTTAAAATGTAAATGAAAAATTTACATCGTATTTACAATCAAAGAACCCAAAAACGCCCGTGTAATAAGTTTATTATTTTTATTATGTTTTTATTTTATGATTTGATCAACAGGCGATATCGCCCTTTTTATATAATTTTTGCCTCGAACAAATTTTCTATAAACTTCTACAGTTCAAACGATTCCAGAACAAATATCAAATGTCAAAGCAATTCATTGAGAATTAAAGGGGAAAAATGTGCAATTCGGAACTCTTTCTCAAATATAAATTCGTTCTCGATGTTCGAAAGCAATTTTTTAATAATTGCCGTCAATATTTTTTTTGTGGTGTCGGTACGTTGTTAATAAGATAATGAATATTTCAGTACGACTGAAAATTTCTTCTGCGTTTAAAAGAACTATTTTGTTAACTTAGTATTTTAGGCAAAAAATCTGAAAGGTTTTATTGAATGTATAAAATATAACATGTTACATTATGTAAAACAAATTCCGTAAGTTACCTTAATATAAATATAGCATTGTGTTAAAAATTCAACCTCTTGAGTAGCACTGACGTAAAGGCGTCGCGTTGAAATATAAATTTACTTTAATGCTTCATAGCGAGAACATTTCTAACTGGAAAATGTAATGATTTCAATATACATCGACTTTCCATCTGCAGAGTTAATGTAGCATTAAAAATATACATTTTTATAACTTTGCATGTGGAGCGTGACTGAAAAATGTACTATATGGCAGAAAGTAAAGTTAAAATATGATAAGACAAAATAGAGAATGTAGAGCATGACAAGTATTAATGTAACGAAATAATTCTTTAACAAGCTTCAAAGTAGACTGGAAATTTCGACTAGAGAAATCAGACATATGCTCTATTCCCAAATGTCTGGCAAAGATTTCGGTACAAACATCGAAGCACAAAAAAACTGAAATTTTTATGCCAATAAATACAGTTAAAGGGGCCATCCGTCATCGTAGTTATAATAAACTGCATTCGACCAGATGGATGCATTTATTGGTTAATTTCAATTAATTACACAGGACCACAAAAAAAAATCTGTTTCAAGGTAACTTGAATCAAGAATAGTGGATCTTATAGATTTTTAGCCGCTGAAAACAAATCCGCTATTCGATTTGGCCCATGACCTCAGGATTTGTAGATAGGTGATCC
Source organism: Trichopria drosophilae (assembly GCA_030407085.1). Lineage (NCBI taxonomy): Eukaryota > Metazoa > Arthropoda > Insecta > Hymenoptera > Diapriidae > Trichopria > Trichopria drosophilae. The sequence goes on from CM059583.1 coordinate 206,617,225, forward strand.
GAAAAATACTGAAAAATATACTTTTTGGCAATTTATAGTTAGGATACGTGAAAACTCTGACACGATGAGTTAACTTGGACAAAGGATTCGTTTTCGCGACCAAAAATCTCCAAGATCCTCCACTTCTGATTCAAGTTGTGTTAAAAAAAAAAAACAATTTTTGAGGTCATGTGTTATTTATGTTGAAAAATACCTTAAGCGATTAATTACACAGGACAGCAAAACAATTTTTTAGGGGAGATAACTTGAATCAGAGGTACTGTATCTTATAGGTTTTTGGTGGCTGAAAAGAAATTAGTTGTCCAATTTGACCCGTGACGTGAGATATTTTACATATCCTAACCTCAAATTGCCAAAAAGTATTAGTTTGACAATTTTTAGCGGTCAATTGTCTAATTATAATTAAATTAGTCGAATAGCAAGGGTGTTCCAGACGAAAGTCAACATTTTATGATATCTATTTGTTGTCTTTCAAATCTCGGTTTGTAACAGTAATTTTCAATGCAAATGGACAGTATACTGGAATATTACTAAAGATACATATTATTTCCCGAAAAATTGTATTGAACTTACCAAAAGTTCTATTCCTGAAAATGTAAAAAATGCCCTAAGATAGAATTTTAAAGTTATTCGATAAATCGTATATATCCAACTTAATTCAGTGCAACGATAATTGCATTAGAAAATCATTCAGATGCTGTTAGTAGGTACATAATTGCAGTACGGAAAGCAATTTCAACCAGAACCGGTAAGTAAAATACGCAAGTCTTTTTTAAATAATAATCACACAGTGCGGTTTATTTATAGATGAATCATTTTTGGTAGGCACTTCGTTACTCCCATATTAAGTTCAAGTACACGCAGTTCTGTTTAGATGCATTCGCGTGCAATGACAATGCAGTTGTTCGTAACTTCGACAAGTGCAGTTTGCCCTCGTCATTTTACTACTAGCTTCATACAGTAATTTATCTCAACTTTGTTGTTGTTAAGAGGCTATGTCAGTGAAATACAGAAGCTCTTTTGGGCTACTCTCATGAATTCAGAGGATGTAAGGTGACTGGCGAAAACCACTCTGCGGTTCAAAATAGTACAGTGCGGTTAGTAGTGGGATCGTCAATATTGTTGCTTATAAATCTTCATCTACTAGATCCTTTCAACAGTTTGACCATTGCATACTCCTTCGATTCAAGTGCGGATAACAGTGTACATTCTCTTAAAAATGACTAACTTGGTGAGTTCGAAAAATAGACCGAATTATTTAACTAAATCTGAGGTGGCGTGGAAAGAGGACATAAGTCCATTTTTTTTAATGCAACAACTACAAGTTTAGATATAAGAAAGCCCCATGGTACTTCTGCAATAGGCTGTGATTAAAAAAATTTTGTTCCTATAAAAAAGTCCATTATAGAAGGGCACAAGAAAGCACACTTACTACCCATTAATTAATTAAATGAATTCTATTCGAGTTTATATTTATATTCTTATTTAAAAAAATACACAGAGGGCAGAATGTAGGATTGTAGATTTATCGATTTATCGCGTTTATACGAAAATCTTTACACATTTTCTTAATTTCATGCTGCGCCAAAAGCGATATATAAGGCAATGATTTTTCATAAAACTTTTATATAGTATTCTGTTTATTAATGAAATCAATATTTTAGAATAAATACGAAATGGTTAAAATGATTAAAAGTATATTTTTGTTTTGATTTCAATTTGATTTTTTTTCAGATTGACAGATTCCAAATTAGGAGTATTTTATCACAGAATGAAAATATTTCATCTTAATATGGGTTTTGCTTACTATTAATGTGCTATAAAATAGTCAACATAATTTTTAAATTCATTTTATGATAAATTACGCAACATCATTTATGTAGGAATTTTGTCCTTTATTCATATCACCATAGAAATTTCATATTCAGATAAATAAATTCAGAGGAAAACATAATTGGACAAAAAATGATATATAACATTTAAAATTCTATTTGTGAAATATTGCAATATTTTCCGTTAAAATTATATACCTATTATTCTATTATTTTATTGTTTAAGGTAATGTTCATAATTTTTTTCAATTTGTGAAAAATAGTTATTAGTTGCAATAAAATGTTTCCTTCCGTTGGATAACGAGTTAAACTGTTACAAATTGATACTATTGTAGTTAGAAGATACGACCACTTTATAAAATAAATAATCAAGAGTATTAAATGAATAAGTGTTACAGTTTTATCAGTATCTATAAATGATGGATTTTTCAATTAAGATGAGGACATTTTAAAAAACATTCAATACATGCTGTAACGTTATTAATTTGAACAATCATTTCAATTTTATTGTAAATTGTTATTATATATTGGTAATTATATAAAAGAACCCATACTAAGGTTACGTTATTAACAAATTTAATTAACTAAATTAAAAAACTGATGTCAGTTACGTTATCACCTTGTTTTTTTGTTAACAACCTTTGTAAACAAATATGCGAAAAACACTGCGTAAAAATGTATAAATAACATGAACTTTACCACAGTTTTTGGCGATTTTTATATTATAATTAATTTCAGGAGGAGCCACAATTTACCATCGAAAATAACATCTTGAAAGGATGTAAAGTTGACTATGATAAATCAAAATATCATATAGGTAAAAATCTTTTGAATGCAATGTCGAAAAATGCAGGCATGATTGGCCAGGTAATATAAGTTTATAAGTTGCTAAGATCTCATTAAGTTATGTAACGAACCTCGACCAACTCTAATCGCTCCTTCAAATTCCATAGCAAATCACATATTGTTGATAAGTTAGTTATCAAGCAGGTGTCAATTTTCATTTACTTTATAAGTTAACTTTAAAAAACACCTCATTTTTCAATTTTAAGGCTTTAAATTTAAAATGTCAGAATTACGTGTAATACATAAAATATCATGACGCAAAACAGATAATCATTTTCCTTAACTACTTCAGTAGTAATCCTGACTTTTTTCGTACATAATTACACTTCTAAAATTGCATAATGTGATTCTAATATGAACGTACTTTTGGCCATCCTTGGAGAACAATAATCTAATCCAGGAAAACGCATTCTATTTACTATTAAATTTATTCGAAATTACATAAGTGTAAACTGGTATAAAAAATGTAAATTTAAAAAAGTTATTTTTGCATCATTGTTTTATAATAAGAAATAACTTTTATAATACATTAATGTGAGTCTAAAAAAGACTTTTGGGCTAGGAAGTAGAGCATGTATCACTCCTCATAGACAAAAAAATAATTGGAAATTATTTATTTCCTGATACATCTATTTCTAGATAATTTTGTTATTATACATTACAACTATGATTGAAATGAAATAATGTATTGACCAAACTGTATTATTCACTGTATTATTATTGTTCTTCACTTAAAATAAAAATATTACAAATTTTAACTGTTTACAAGTGAAATTGTCAAGTTCACATACTTCGTATAATATTAGAGCCCCATTTGATTTAAATTTTTTTCTTCTCGAAATAATTGTACGTTACTTGCAGCTTATTTTTCCACGTTACTGCTTTTAATTTGTCCCTCTTGCGACGAATTGTTTAGTTTCATTGGTCTTTGTGTAGATCATGTTTCTTATAACTCATTAAATCGATATATGTAGTCAGAAATTATCTGCAATATAATTAGATTTTTTTATTGTCTGATTATAGCAGTTTCAAAGATATTTAATAACTTTGCAAGTCACCGTAGCTTTCTATAGAAATCGGTACAGATTCCCTTATAATCTTGTACAGTGAGTAGTATAATAGGTTTGATAATTGCAAGATAATGGAGTAGCGTACATTTTTATAATACCATCAACAGTCTTGAACAGAAATACGTGGAAAACCAAACGTGTGATGAACGAAAGTTTCTCTCAATTAAAATATTTTCTTGTTGCATTACGGTCTCTTATGTTCAGTTTCTTATTAGTCCTGATATGTTTAAAGTTTTTAGTACGCTCATTATCAAAAAGGAAAAAAGTTTTCATTGGTTACTATAATACTCTTGGAATGAAAATATATAATTTCTATGAATAAAGTATGTACAAGATAGATAAATATAGCAATAGAACAATTCAAAAAAACGTAGTCCTTACATGTCACTTAGTAAGAAGTATCTTTGTTATTATTCAAATTTAAATGCATCTTATCAGTAATATTATCGTGGTGCAAAAATACAGTATACTTTAAATAAAACACGTATACTACATATGTCATAAGTATCGCATCAGAGTTGTAAGTGCAGAATCATTAATAACAAATTATTAAGATGACGTAAGGTATGCAGTTTCATGACAATTATAGTCCGCTACCCGCAATTTGATTGAAATGTCCAGTAAAAAGGTAATAGGCACTTTATAAATGTAGATTGACGCCGCAACCGGCAAAACAACAACATATGGTGAGATGAAAGACCGAAGCATCCGCTGTGCCTTGTGGCTCCGAAAACAGGGAATTGGAGCGGAGGATGTCGTTGCCTATTGCACACCTAATCATTTAGATTCATACATTCCCGCATTGGCGACTTATTATGTTGGAGGAGTATACAATGCTTGGCATCATGAAGTTCCACTAAGTAATATGTAATTCTGATATTTAATTTTATTGTATTTTACATATAATTTCCTATTTTATACACGAACGCGAATATCAGAAAAGAATTTTTTCTGGACCTTCTTCAGTTTAAACATTTAAGATCATGAAATAAGACAAAAGACATAATAAGAATAGATGACAAAAAATATATGTACAAAATGAAGCTGTCATCCGTGCGTCGTTAGTCTTAGACCCGAGCCAATTGCTTTACAGTAGATCCAAGAAAATAATCGCAAAATACGTATCAGTCCACTCAAATTTACAATTTGTCATATTCTATACACAGAAATAAAAACTATGTTTTATTTTAATCTAATAATTATTTAGTCTTGATACGGTCTATCATGTATAAGAGGAAGTTCACAGAAAGATGTCTTCATTGTATATAAAACGGTCAATTTACTGAAATAATACGAAATGAAAGAATTGGAGGAAGAAAAAAACAATCCCAAGGGTCAAAGTGGAAGACAAAATATAAAAAAATATTAATTGTATAGGTTTCGATGCATTACGTGCATCAGGCGATATTGGGTGACTCCAGTAGTTTTTATCCCTTCGACCGTCCACATCACCCTCGTTGCAATAACTTTTTTTCCGCCCTTGATACGTGATGTGTACTACTTCTACGCTCCTTATTTATACGCATGTCCAAGGATATACCTGTCTACCTGATGTATGACGTTTGGTAGTTTAGGTAAGGTATTTTGTAGATCCCCATGTAGAAATTAGTACCAGAATAGCACCGTCATGGTACTGACACAATACTGATTGCCGGAGTTGTAGTACTGACCGCCAGTACTGGGGCCTAGTACTGAGCCAACACTAGCATGTAACGCTGTCCAGTAGTGACTGCCGGAGTAGAGCAGTACCGGATCAGCACTGACCGACAGTACTGGAAATCAGTACTGGATTACTTATTACTGATAGTCAGTTCGAAATTAATAAGGAACCAGTACTGACTAGAAATGCTTTCGAGACCATTGATATCGATATGCGCACCAAAACGTAAAAAAATTTTACACGTATTCCGGATGCAGTCCAAATAAATCTTATAAATATTGTATGATACACAATATTTGTTATTAGGAACATATTTATGTATACCCTTAAGCAACTTTTACACCATTTATTTAACGTACTCGCATGTAAATGTGTAACGCTCGCAAACAAATCTGAAAAAAACTCGTCCAGACGGGGAATCGAACCTGGGTCTCTCGCTTACTATACGCTAACGCCATAGCCACTAAGCTATGCTAGACGCTGAGATTATACGTTATTTTGGGCAGAAGACAAATATATTTAAAGAACCTGGCGATTAACAAATTTTCATGGTTTCGATGATTTTAATATTACACAATTTATCAGATTTTTTTTCTATCTATCGGAAAATATAATAATTTGTATCTCATTCTTTTCCTTATATTGTTAGTAATACGTCTCGAACTTTTATATATCTGTCGTCGAATATTTTACCCTTGGATTTCATATTATTAACATATTTCACTTTTTTATAGAGCATCGCGTTTGTGTATTTATTATTCGAAAAAATATTCCTATATTTTGAAATATGAATAAATAATTCTAATCATTTCATACCTACAACAGTTCTGGCAGTCAGTATTTTGTGATTACTGATTTGTTCCGGTGGTTAGTAATCTGCCTATACCGAAAGCAGTACTGGCCACCAGTACTAGGTCAGTAGTTTGTCGATGTTAATGCCAGTACTTACACATTTCCGTTAATCAGTATCAGGTACCAGTACTGGGTCAGTACCTAAACGGGGTTTTTTCTCCGCCCATTTCTATCTGGGTCCTCTTTGTTTTTTAGGCGATAAATATTTTTTCTGTAAACAAAAAAAGTTTAAAATAAAAACGTTTCGAACTAGTTGTTTCTAAAAATATCCAGTTGTATGTATTACAAATTACATTTTTGAACGCATCCCTACTTTTTTGCAAGGCTAACATTACTTTCGGCTTTGAGTTATAGACAGTTGAGAATGGTTTCATAACTCCGTTTAAAATTTTATTTTAATGTGTACCATTCTTACGACTTTAAATCTGATCTCTCACCTCTCCTATATATGGTAATATTAAATTCACATTAGTGCGGAAAAATGTTTTTTCTTTTTTTTAATTGCACCCTGAAGAATTATTTTCAGAATAATAGAATGAAAGATACTGATATGGTTATATAAAAAAAACAGAATTATTTCGTTGAATTTATAGATATTTCTCTTAAATCTAAAAGCAATCTGTTAAATTTACAGATAATTTTAGTCAGAATTACAGATGTTATTTCTGCTGTCACTGCCTGTAAAACCAACAGGTTTTTGTTGTAGAATCCACAAATGATATTTCTGCATGTCAGAGATTCGATGATCGACCCAACAGACTATTAGAGTACGTTTCACCTTTTTTATTATTATTTTTAAGAACGCTATTTTTGAGCCAAAAATCCTTGATTGAAATCTATCCATTTTTTTCTTACCTTATCCTTTACCCCTATACCTTTAACGTAGTAAAAATATAAATTGTCTAATATTTATCCAATAAATGGTTTGATTGAAATTACTTAACATAATTTTTATATTTTTATGAGTCCTTCTTACCGTATCATGATAAAACTTTGACCACGTATATTTTTTATACTAAAAACATGCGCCGTATGTATAATGCTTTCTCACCTGGCGATCAAATATGACCTGATAAGCTTTTCAATATACTTATTTTTTACTTTTATAAGATATGTTCAAAGTTGCTAATAATATGCGGTAGAGGTGGTAGTATGAAATGTCTCTTATTTACTCTCTATATAAAAACAAGAACGCCGAATTCATACAATCAAAGGCAATACCCGCATAAGCAGTTTTTGCTATCAAGTTCATTGGCGCGGTTCAAGAACGACTACCTTTAGAAAGATAAATACTTTAAAATTAACCAGAATGACATGCTAGATGCTCACCCATCCCTCAAGAGCGACATATTTTAATTTAATCCAATTTTAATGATCGAATTAGAATTAAGGACCTGAAATCGAAACTGACAGTTTATGTCGTTTATTTATGCATTTAATAATTTGATTTTCTTAACATTTATAAGCTTTCTATCGATCTAATATTTGACATTAGGAATGATAAAACTAAAGGATAAGCTTTGCATAACTAAAAACTATAATTATGGATATGGATAATTACCTTTTTTAAACTTACCATACATTTTTTTATGATAGAATCCCCGAGAGATATTTGACAGAGCAATAAAGTTCTTCTGAATTTCAAATAACCGTTGAATCAATTTGAATTACAAAAAAAATTAATATTAATATTTGTAATCGCCGATCCCAGATACCCATGAGAAACAAATTTAAAATAAATCCAAATAAAAATTTGCTGGATCTGAAATTTTCGATTTTGAAAAAGTGATAGCGGCTTCATATCATCACCTACAAAAACCCCGGAGTGAATAGGTTCGGAGAGGAGTATCCCATCGATTCTTTAAAAATTCGTCTGCTCTATTAGAACCGCCATGTTGTATTTTAAAACACTGAAATCCGATAGTTAATGTCACAGAATAAACCAATAATTTATTTTCTAAGAATTTTATAAATCATTGTTTGTTTGTTTTTTAATTCATTTATTTTCTTCTTTCATATTGGAACTACCCAATGTAGAATTTTAAATGATTTGGACCACTTCGACGTTACATTTCAAAGTTTTGCCATTTTTTATCCGTTTCTATTATGACAGACCTGATTTTTTAATATTCTAAAATGTTGACCCACCACACTGTATGTGCGCATTTAAAAATATTTTAATCGTTTGAGTGGGTATAAAATAAAAAATGTAATAAATTTTTTAATAAATTTATTCATATAATCGAAATTCAGCATAGAGCAAAATAAGGAGTAGCAACTTGTATGAAGCGATCTATGAAGAAAACTGATTTAAATATTGACACATTCTAGAAACTGCAAAACACTTAGCGAATCTTATGAAGCCAAAAATCATGTTTGTTTACGACAAAGCCGTGGATATCATCCTTCAAGCTATCAAAGAAGAAAATGTTACCACAAAGTTGGTGGTTTTTGGTAACTCTCCAGGTTTAGAATCTTTAGAAGATATACTACAACAGCAAACCGATGCAGAAGTAGCCAGTTTTACGCCAACTGAGTTAAATAGTCCAAAACAAACCGCTCTAGTACTTTTTTCATCGGGAACCACCGGATTGCCGAAAGGTGTTCAACACTCCTTTGAAGGTCTTCATGGAAATCTCACCGGATCTAATATATTTAAAATGGATCATGGTGTATCGCTTTGCCATTCCTCTTTATATTGGATAAGCGGAACGTTTTGCCTACTTGAAGCGGTACTTAGCGGATCTACTAGACTTATTCATACATCACTTGATCCGGAGGAAATTTGCAAAGTCATTGAGAAGTATAAGGTGAATTTAACTGTGTCCTTATTTTTATACCCAGGTGAAAAAGTTTTATAAAATGTTAATGAAGATGCAATATACAAAATGGATTAACGTTATATAAATAAATGGTTCCATAAATAAATTACGCAGTTGTCATAAAGTACACATGTTTATGTAGTGGCTTAATAAAATCCAGAGAAAAATTTTATACAAATAATATAAACAAGGAAGCCCTAAAATAAAAACGAAACTATTTTTTTCAGAATTAACTTATAAATAAATATCATTGGTTTCGGGAACATTTATTGCTTATTACTAAGCATGTCAAAAAAAAAATTAGATAAACAACGCATCAACGTAAAATATTAGAAAGGTTTCAAAATTACAGAATGCCTTTTAAACTATTTCCCTATTTTGCTAAGGGGAAAACTACATGAAAGACGAATAAAATCTGAAAACGAGTTTCCCATCTGCATCGAAATTTCTGCTGCGCCACTATGCCAATAAAATCGAATGATCAATGCATCAGATACGAAAATTTTGATGGAGAGAGGAATATCAATTCCAGCTTTTGTTTATCTTTTATATAGTTTTCCACTCAGTAAAACAGTCTGTTTTCTGTTAATTCAAAAATTTATTAGGTTAATTCTGGGAAAAAATGTTCAATTTTATTTTCCTCTATTTTAGATTATTTTCATACAAGTTTCATATGGATTTTATAAAATCATTACATATACTCCATAATAACTGTAAAATTTATTTATAGAACCATTTATTTGTACAATTTTTACACATTTTTTATATAACAACATTATTCGAATTTTATAATAATAATATAACACATAAATCACTGCATCAGTAATGAAAAGTATAGCCGGATAATTGTGTAAAATTTGTAAGCCTTGGTTTGAACTACTTTTTATACAGCTTACAAATATTCATTTGCCATATTACGTCTGCAATTCGATCAATCATTTTTTCTGGTTTTGTAAACACAAGAATAATAACAAAAAATGTGATAACTGTGTAGTCCACCATTCGAAAAATCTTAAAAAATTAAACAATTACTATCATGCGACTACTGATTTATCGTATAAAATCGTACATAATGCTCGACAGAAATTTAGCAAAAGTTGACGCACAAACAATTTGAAATTTTTGTACACTAGATTGTTGGATCTAAAAAGCACACAATTAATTAACATAATAAAAACAAAGAGTCGTCTTCCTACTGATATTTTCTTATGGTTCGTTTAATGACAAACCCCAAAAAATAAAAATAACAAGATTTGCAATTGCTGGGTTAATATACCGGTATATAATTTTTAGACTAAAAGTGCTGTTGCAATATTAATATAAAATTTGATTTTCTTTGAGGGTATACTTTACCTGATTATTCGGCTAGGCCGTTTTGCGATATAAATTTACAATATAGCATTAGAAGTAGTATTAGTAGCCAATAATAGTTGAGTGTCAAGACTATTTATAACTCCTAAAAACAATGATGCCGTAAAGTGACCTAATTTGTAATGAACGTACAACATTATGATGATTACAGGTCAGTTGGTTCTTCGTAACACCTACATCGATAACCCAATTGTGTAAAGCTGGACTGTTGACTAAATATGATATGACTTCCCTGCGAAGAGCAATCACAGGTGGAGCTAAATTAAGTAAAGAAATTTTCGAACAATTCCAATCTCAACTGCCTCATGTCTTTGCAATTCAAGTTTATGGTAATGTCATTTCCTTTATATTCCTGAAATTTGATTGTTTTTAATGTATTAACTAAAATTCAAGCGAGATCAAAATATTATCATTACATAGATTGCTGTTTCAAAAGTAAATTGTATAAAAATAAATGTGTTTTTGCAGAACAGCATTATCGGTAGCTAATGGCACTTTCAATATAAATTTTCGAGCGAAATGTATGATATCGGATAATAATGATATGTTAATAATACTTGCACGAACTGAAATCTAAATTGCGTAAACTACTATCTAGAGACGCTAAACACAAAATTCCACACATGATACTGCGTAATCGGAAGAAGGCTTTTTGAATGAATGTGATGATTGTAGACCAATTCAAAAACGTTATATGCACATTTTTTTTAAAGGTATTTTACGCGTGTATCGACTTTAGAATTTGTTATAAAGTACAAAATCAAAGTGAACAATGCACACTGTAAGATAGCACATTGACGCGAGGTATAGCTTCAAGAATGGGTCGGGGTGATACTTGTAGATTTTTTTTGCACTTTGCAACGTATCTGACCATGAAATGTCGTCAGGTCGTTAGAATTTTTTGAAATTTTCTTAAATGGCCAGCGAATCTTAATTAAATTGGTTTTATCAATTCTTTGTCGAGTACCATAATTTAATTTCAATTTTCCACAATTACATCGGACAGTACTCTGACTTAGCTTCGAACACCTAAATATTTCGAAGAACTATTGAAATGATGGTATACATTTTTGAATTTTTTGGGTTTTGATTCATGCAAATCGTTCCGTTTTATAGCACCGCAGTTATTGTTTAATAAAATTAAGTACGGACAAGGCTTAGATGGTGACCGGCTAAGGCCAGAACTCGACCAGGTGACTGGAGTTGTCAGAATTGGCTAGACTAGGCCGGCCGGATACCATCCAGAAAACGAGTTCAATTTGGCCCAAATCGGGTTAAAAAAGAAATTATTATACACGATTTGAATTAATAATTTCAATATCAGATTCTTAATTGACTAAGAAAAGCAGAAAAATAAGAAACTCAAATGATACAGCGTGGTAAAAGTAAAAACCTTAAATACAAAATTGTATACCTTTTTAGTTACATGCTAAAGTAATTTCATAGTCAGATTCGTTTTCAGCTTAAAAAAAATAATTCTTGAAACTGATAAAAGTGATAAAAATGTTGCAAGTCTATGTAATTAAATACTTGATTATGTGAATGGACAGTTCATTGAATTAAAGATTCAAAAAATGTTTGCACATTATAATTAGTGAATTTAACATCCAGGAACATTAGAGGATATCTTGTTCCAATTAAAAAATAAATTCAACATTTTAATATAAAATATTGAATTTATTAAAGACAATAAATATTTATATTTGTAATAATAGGATAAATATACTTAAAAAAGAGAATAGATAAGAGCGGGTGAAAAAACAGAAAATGGTCAATGGACGCTTGAAATACATATGCTTAATTAGCAAATTACGTTCAATTTTTGTCACACGAAGATATTAGATAATGAATGAGATTTTAAAAAAATTAAGAAGAAAGTAGTATAAAACAAAATAACAACAGCAATAAAATGTTACTTTCACTTGTAACACCAAATTTTAGTCCGCCTCCGAAAACATATAGGTTTCGTTAACTTTTCTTACCCAAACGAAAATTAGGAGACCACTTCAGGAATTCTTACCCAATTAGGTTTCGTCAGTACAATACATAAAAAAATATAGTACCGACAGTTATTCCGTCGGACATCATATTCTAGGGAAAAATATTTTATCTCACTTCCAAGAATTTAGTTTTTCTTATTAATGTTATTGTTGAAGAAAGAAAGGATTAATAGGTTCGAAATAAAATTGAAACGTGCAAAATAATAAAAGTCTTTTTATCGACTCAAAGAAGATGCCCACGCAATGATGTTTTCCGCCCCGGAGATAGAACCTCCGAAACTGATAAATTCAGTTAGACTATAGTAGAGACCAACAGCTAATACCAAATTTGAGTGTTTTATCATGTAAGAAAATTTAAGAAATCGTTTTTGAATTTGTGGATAAGACTTAGAAAAATGCTGTAATCTAAGAGGTAACAGTCTGTCTATATACTGCCAACAAAAGACTGCGGACTATTATTGCTTTTTTCTGAATATGTGAAATCCGGGGCTTCAATAACGATTAAACTTTCTGTTCGCCGAGAGATCCTGCAAAAAGATGACCGAACAAAAATATCCGAGTATAAATACGTGATAGATACCCGAGTAAATCACCAAACTAACTAAATGAAATATTTATATGCAGAAAAACTAACCTAACCCGTCCCTCCCTCCTCATCTAACCTAATGTAACCTGACCTAACCTAAACGTGTTTAGTATAAATGTTGTTTTTATTTGTGTCGAGTTACTTAACCTAACCTAACCTTACCTAACCTATTTTACATAGAATTAGCTACAGGACTACCAATAAACAAAAAGAATATAGAAATCATTATGCAAGGCTGTAAAAAGTAGTGAAATGAAGTTAGAATAGACAAGCAAATGGTAACGAATACTACTGATATGTCAAAAAATCGCGTACTTAAAGTGTAGTTTTCTGTATAAACAGTTTATAATGTTGAGATTAGAAATAAACGTTTTGCAAAAGCATACTACAACACTGGGGGTTATCGTACCTATATAAAAGAAAAGCCTTGTTTCACTGGTATCAATTTGAAAAGTCTAAAATTGTTAGAAGATCTTTTGAAAAGGATATAAATGCTAAAGAACAACAAAAACTAAGGTGTATTTGTCAAGTATCTTTCTACAGGTCTAATCTAATGTCTTGCCATCATTGTAAACTGTAGATAAAATTGAATAAACATTTCCTTTTGGTTATAACTATTTATGAAATGTATCATCCTCGATTGTAACAAAAAACTAGTTAATTAATAGTAATAGTTAATTTTTTATTGTCCATTTAATCCCTACTATTTATGTAGACAGTGCTGAGTATTTCTTTCTCGATTCGGTAAACGAAAAAATTAACGCAAAATCGTTAATTGTATTATTTTGCTTGCTTATAATGAGTAAGTCCAGTGTATTGATAAGATTATTAAATTTTGTTATTTATCTTTTTTTTTTAATTAAAAGGCAATATTGTGAATATAGAAACACTTTATGGATATTATGAATCCAGAAACTTTTTAATAATCGTTTATATAATATGAATTTATTTTTCACAGGTATGACCGAAGTTGGTGGAGCAGGTACGATGCCACGAAGGAATCGTAAAAGATTAGATTCCGTCGGTGTTGTAGCTCCAAATATTGAAATGAAAATTATAGACACAACTACCAGAGAAGCACTGGGTCCAAATCAACAAGGAGAAATTTGTTTTAAATCGCCAACATTAATGATGGGTTATTACAAAAATCCAAAAGCAACAGAAGAATCGATCGATAAAGAAGGTAAACATTTTTCATTATTATTCTTAACAGGAATCTTGAATCTCTAAATAAGATAGTATAAATATTGATTTCGAAATAAGTATATTAAATTATACCGATGTAATACACATGTTAACAATAGCTGAATTTAAATTCGTGTCCCAATTCGAATGTATTTAAGGTTGGTTGCTGACTGGTGATTTGGGACTTTATGACGAAAATGGAGAAGTATTTATTACCGACAGAATAAAGGAAGTCATGAAATTCCGCGGCCATCACGTTTCGCCTTTAGAAATCGAAGAAGTTTTGTTGGGTCATCCCGGAGTAATGATAGCCGCTGTAGTTCCTGTCCCACATTCTATGGATCTCGAACGCCCTATGGCATTTGTAAAAAAGTTACCAGGAGCAAAAGTAAATGCTATTTATATCATTTTTCAGAATCTAATAAATTGTTATTGCTCGGCATGGTATGATTTTTATAAAAGTAGACTGTCCAACAAGACTTGAGAATAACTTTATACTGATCTTCATAAATTTTAATATTTACAATTATCCTTGTTAATAAGCAATAATAATGTTCAATATAAAATTGAGAATAACTAAATCTATAATAATTGCTGGATAATATCTTTATTAAAACGATGAATATTCTTTTGTTAAGTAATTGATCAATCTGATCATAATGAAATATTTATCGCTGTATTATTCTAGGTGACGGAAGAAGAACTGATCAAAATGTCAGCGATACTTGGTGAATATAAGAAACTTTGGGGCGGTGTTGTATTTGTTGAAAAAATCCCATACACCGCATCTGGGAAAATTAGCAGGAAAGACCTCAGGGATATGGCGAAGGCGTATGCGAAATGACTAGAGAACTAAGTTATTTGAATGTAAGAAATCTCTAAAAGTTTAGAGAGTCGCGTGTTACAAATTAGAAAGTTAACATAAAATGAATATCTAAAAAACGTAAATTTATTTTATTTATGTGTTATAATGAATCACATAAGTATTTTATGATAGCATGAACTTCGGTTTTAGACTGTATCATATTTGAAAATAAAAAAAAACACCAGATAATTTGTACATTAAGCAAGATCTGACCCGACGAAAAAATCACTCGAAATTTCGAACACAACAGAAAATTGACGACGGGAGTGGCTCAATTTTCATTAATATATAAAAGTCTAATATCCTATCAACAATCCGAAATTATTCTTTGTATATCATTTTTAATCAACCATTCAAGTTAGTTTCTGTCGCCATGTAAATTCACCTCATTTGTCCAGATTAAATGCAAGTCTATATATGAATAATCATTTATTGGCTTATCTGCATGCAGGCATTTACCCATATTTGAAGACGATCAGTTCATGTGCATGCTGCACTAACAAGGCAGTGTCCAAGAAATTGTTTAAATTTAACGGCTCATGATGATATGCAATTTTCTATATAATGCAATAATTACTACAACTTTTCTCCACTATCTGCCATTATTTCTTTTACTTTTCAGAGACACTCATTTTTTTTATTGAAGACTCACAACTGTCATGTTTAAAGATAAGGTGGATAAGAATTTAATTAACTGCACGTACTATATAGAAATTGCACGATAATATAACAGTGATGTTAGGTAATATTCTTGTAATATGCGCGTAAAATTTCATTAAGATTACGCCGCTATTATTTTTAAAAGACATTAGATTATTACAGCTGTATGACATTTATATTATCCGTAAAGATTAAAAAGTAATAAATAAAATTTAAATAATTCCGTTTACGATTAATGAACCAACATGTGCATTATTATTTTAAATTGCATTTCCGTACTTTTCACTTATGTTCTTAAGTTATGAGCTTCTTCTAGGAAATTAAGGTAAATTGCATGAATACAGTATGGTATTTCAGTTAATTTCATTTGGTTCTACATTCGATTTGCATTAAAAAATTAAATGTCTTTGCATGTATACATTGAATATAATCTCAAACTTAAAAATTCATTAAGACAAGGGTATATTCTTTTGAAAAAGTTTAATATCGTATGAAAATCCGCTAAATTGCATTGAAAAACAGACACAAATGGAATGTAAGCAGGAAATCACTGTAAAATGTTATACATAATCTCGTTTATTGGAATTTGTAGAGTAGCAATCGCCGTTATATATATAAATGTTGGCAGCTTAGCATAACCTGAAAGTATGCAGATTAGATTATTTAACTATGTACATATTTACCCTATCTAGTAGGTAGTAAAATTGACGTTTTTTTCCGTCAATGAAAAGAATCATATTTCTTAATTACATAATCCATGACACGTCGCGATCGGTAGCCGTCGAGGTGGATCGCCATGCTAAGTCACTTGCTTGTCTTATATTGCAAGACACCAAGAAATGTCTCAAAAATGATCAAGTAAATACCTTACATCAAGTACACCTGATTTTGTAGTGTGCATATTTTGATTACTGAGCTGCCGTATAGAATTAGATTAAGGCATCATCAATATGTAGTCACTACGACTAAACGATGCAGTTGGTTACCTGATATTAGAAGTGGTCCCTCTCCCTCTAAGGTTTCGTTCTTGGGTAGAATCTCAATGAAAAATCAAATCAATTCTCTCTTCCTTTAAAAATGGCTTACTTAAGTTTCTTCTAGAGGGGGATACAGAATGACCTTCTTAAAATAGGATTGCAATAGTTTTATGGGGAAGTAGATTGCTTAATGTTTGCATCTAAAGTAAGGTAAAGAGAAGAACAAGTGATATTCTAGAAATGATTGATTTTATTATATTATTTAAAAAAGTCATAAAATTGTTATATTTTAAATCGTTCTGAAATAAGCCAATGTATAAGGCATAAATGTATTCTTTTCTAATTGTATTTCGGCCTTGATTTAAAACTTTTGTTTTTAAAGTGTCAATAAACTATAAATGCTCATTCCTCGTGTCAAAATAAATATAATTTCTAATTCCAATTCTTGTAATATACACACATGCTTACACAGAAATACGATCGACAGGTGCCCAAAATTTATTACATTTGGTATTAAAATGTAAGTAACGCTTGTACTTCAACACATGTACATTATATTTCCGCATATACAAACATTCCTTAAAATTGATTACCTTCTATGAAATTTAATGTACAATTAATCAACATTTTATAATCTTGTAAATTACATTCAAAGATCAAGCAGTTGACTTTAATCAATACGTCATGAAATACAACTTTCAGGTACATATTCGTAAACATAAATTCATCTTACTGGATAGACTGAAAAAAATAATTAGTAAATTCTACTGAACAAATTTATTTGATTAACAGTTTTGTACCAAAAACCGATGAGGAGATCATTACGGAGTGAAAATGATGAATCCATACATCATACTTCAAAATGTACCAGCAGAAAAAAAAATTTCAATGTGTTGATTTAAAACCGATTTTTATTTTTTTAGTTTTTCATGCATAAAGTATTAAAATTATTCGTCTTTAGGAAATCTATTTGTTGTAGCGCAGATTATTGCGAAACTTCCCACAAATAATGCTAAACAAATAATAATTAACTACTTACCGACCTAATTAAAATGGATGTGATAAGATGTGACCCTTACATTAATCCATATCTAGATAATACATAATGTGCAAATTCCATTCCACAACGAATGCAATCTCGTTATCTTAATGATTTTAACAAAGTAAATTATTTCATTCAGAATGTTTGTCTCCAGTCGGTATGATTTCGATACTTTCTGAATGGATAGATCATATTCGAAGCGTTCATAGATGACATAGCAGAATGCATTTAACTCTCAATAAGTCTTTGCTCGAGATATGACACTGCAGACAATGCAATGGACTTGATAAGGTACAATGGAAGAGGAAAATTAAACTTTGTCATCTTTAAAGATTATATTTCAATCTTGTATAAAACATAGTCCAAAGAATGTATTACCATAGAATCTTTGCCAATTCGTAACTTTGTTGCTTCTTTTTAATTCTGCATTTTGTGACATCCGGTAGAACAAATTTAAGAGACACTTTGAATCTTGTAAAAAATTAAATAGCATTTTTTAAACATAAATACGAAAATACTTATGTAGATAAAAATATAAATACTTCGAAACAATCACTATTGGAATTGGGATATTTAAAAATTAGTGGTTTCGATCGTTGCTTTTTTTGTAACTTGTTGTAGCTGGTTTTGTAATAATGATTATATATAAAAATATGTATTATCGATTATGCAAACATGAATTTAATATCAAACTTACAGTTTCCAGTTTATCCAGTAAGCGCTAAGGAAATTTATTGTTAATACCATTATAATCTTGCCATTCAATTTTTATATTTAAATCATAATTGTGACTTTCATTAAAATATAAATACTTTTTGTTATCTGTTTATTATGAAGTGACAATAAAACAAAAATACTAAAAAAAACGTTTGATAAAACGGACTGTACAAATAGTAATTTGCATATGCTACCTATACTTTATCAAATACACCGAGGATTTCTTTATCTCTCTTTCTGGAAATAAAATGAAGATGTGAAGGATAATTGACCTTGATTGTTTTTAAAATAGAAAGATAACAATCACGTACTTTATACTCAGAAATTGAAGGACGTTGTTACACTCGCCCAGAAATTAAAATGTCAGTCACTTAAAAATAAACAGATTTTTTTTCTGGTCTACAAAAAGTTTTCTTAGTAAGTTTGCATACTAAAAGTTTCACAGGTTTATTGATTATTGTTTTATTGCCCAGTGAGAACTATAGAAGATATGCATTGCACGTCATTGCAAAAATTGCAGTCTCATAATGTCAAATATAACTGATGCATTTTATCAGAAGTATCGAAGCTCGTCAGAAATTCAGTGTTAAGAGAGCTCTCGAAGAAAGTAGTTATAATGGATACACAGCCTGTAAGTACCGAATTGATGTTTTATTCATTCAAGATTGCATCTTGTTTTATCATGATTGGAGATCACAAAAACTTGATAAATCAGATCACAATCAACGAATCAATTTGTATCTGGAGGTATAAGAGGAAAAGGAACATTCCCTGAGAACAAATTGTTTTGACAGAACAAACTGACCACGTGCATCCTTCATTAATTTTTATTTAACTCATTTTTAAGTACGTAAGATCTAAAATGGTATCACAACTTTAATCAACTTATTCCGACATATCCTTTTTGTTAACTTTGAAAGATATTACACCGGTTTTCTATAAAGAAATTTATTTCGTTCACTGTGAAAAAGTTACCTACTCTCTAAAATTCTTAATGTGAAAACTTTCAATCTCACGTTTTGGTCATTTAGCTAAACTTTAGACAGTGACATTTCACTTTTATACAGTAAGATTTTAAAGCTTTCATAGGTATAGTACCTGCCTATATTTTTACGCAATCTACTTTACAAATTTGCTTTATAAACACTGAATTCTGACATTTGAAACTGGAAGATTCTATACAGTTTTATGTGATTGCTACATAAGAACTCGGTGCTAGTTTATACAGTCCAATACAGCACAAGGATGGTAGAATTCTCGGAACGATTTCAGGATGTCTAGTTGATGTCCTCTGCTATATGGGAAAAATTAAAGAATTCCGCGAAAAGTAATGGAAAAATACTTTCAGAAATTTTTTTGACACTGCATTAAATAAAACTCGTAATTATGTTGTAAAAGGGGCCCCAAAGTAGAACAAAATCATAATGCTTGGAAATACAGAAAACAAATTTCTAAATGAAAATTTTTTTTCTCATGACACTTTTGATGTTCATGAAAATCGTAGTTTTTTTTTTACATTGATAGACTTAACATAGATTTTATGTATCTTACATAAGATGATAGACATAGTCGCATTGATGCTATCCATGTAATTACCAATGTAAGTAGAGTTCACAAAATTAGAAGTTGAAGCTTAGCTAAATTTTTTTAAATATTTTACATTATACGAATTAATATATGCAATAAATTTCAAGGCCGGGGTTACAAATTTCAAATCAAAGATTTTCCAAAACTCCATTAATCCATTGTGTCAAATTCCGAAAAATAAATTAAACAGTTTAGGTGAGGTACTGATTATCCATTTATTAATTTATCAATGGCATTAACTTAAACAAACAACTGTGGTTATGCGTGTCGGCCAAAAAAATATGTAAAAGCTAAGCTGGGAGATTTTCTTTCTCCTTCTTCAAACAAGTAATTCCAATGATAATTTATATGATGGTCAATCGGTACTGCACTTACAGGTTATCAATTTCTTTTTCAGTTTATTAATTTTCCAATTTTTACACATGTGAATATTTTATTTTCGAATATTTTAATTTTGAATTAATTTTCTTTCGTAATATTTTTCATTCGGGAATGTGAACCCTGATCAATTTCAGTTATGCCAATTGTATAAAATTGTCCTGCTGAAAAAAGAAAAATTGAACGTAAAAGGTGTTTCTTCAATACAATTATAAACGATTCTAAACATTTTTCTTTTTTTATCTTTGACAATCGCATTATCATTTTCGACTGGATTTCACGCTGAAAACGATGACGCTATCAGAATTTTCCCATAATATGTTAAGAAATATTTTTATGCAATCGACTGTTAAATTAGATATTAATAGTTTTTGGTATAAACTGGTGTAATGAAAAGAATGTTCGATTAAGCAAATACAAAAAAAAATTATTACAAAAGAAAAAAAACTATAGACAATGAAGTAACCCCGAAAACTACTAAAAAATAACACTGCCGACATCAGATTTGGAATGACAAAACTACCGGCAATTTACCACCTAATTCTCCAAAGAAAAAAATCTTTAATTTCGACCCGAACATTTGAATATGTATATTAAAAGCCTTTGTCCTCCATCCTTTATATACTTTTTTTGTCTCACTTTTCTTTTTTAAAAATTCTCTCCATTAGAACAGTATATACAAAGCTACTAATACGGAATAAATATCGTCTAAATATTTTTAATGTTGAATGTTTTAATTCAAAAATTTCAAAAATTTAATAAGCACAAGTAATTCCCAGATTGTAGTTGTAATAAAGTATGTTAACAAATAGATATCACCAGTTCCATACTCGGAGGGTTCTCTGATGCTTTCGTAAAGCTTTAACAATCATACTAATCGATCTCACAAGATAGTATACATCGAAATTTCGGTTGCCGACAGCTTTGCGTAAGCTACTATAGTGGTATTTTTCGTAAGCATAGTTTCGAAAAGTTATTGCCGTTAAGATAGTTTCATCGTTCTCCACATCACCTAAAAGTAATTTAATATTTCACGGTGTGACGGCACATTTAATAAAGGGATACAGAAAAGAATGTAAACATAGAAATGTTAACATGCATCGTTTAAATGTGAACCTGAAAGTATATTAGTACATCTAGCTTCATCTTATAAAACTTTCAGAGTGAGACTAAAAGTCTCGTGGTTTATTCTATTGTACAAACTCAGCGATTGCAAATAGTCAAATATTTCGAAAAACATTGATATTAAAATAAAACACTGAAATATGTAAAACGATTTTTGAAAAAATCTTTCTTTTTGGGGTGTTGCGTCCCCCCACCTCTAAGGAACTCGAGGACACGAGGGGGGTCAAAAATCTTGAATAGTCAAACAGGGGCGCGCTTTGAAAGGGTATTTTCAAGACGAATCCAAAACACTGCACATAAAAATCACTGCGTTCACTTTTGGCGGAAATTTCAATTTCAAAAATTCTTTTGTCACACCTGCACAAATTCGCGGTCTTTACGTGCCAGCAAAGTGAGCGGGAAGTCGTCGATTGCCGCCGAGCACCATAACTGCGTTTCTGCGCATATGCAAAGGGCGATCGCGCATGTTTGGCCGCCCGCCGGGCATTTTTCTTCCCACGACCGCGAATTTTCAAACAGCTGTGACAAAAATAGCGCACATATCGCGGGCGAAAAATAAATAATTATACTATTACTCCATAAACATTTAAAAAATGTAGGGTGTAGTCAAATGTTATAATGTCTATTTTGAGAGATCTATTAGTAGTTGCCTGAAAATTTATCGAACTCTGAAAGGATCAGAGTTGCCTCCGTTTCCCAGAGCAACGATAACAAAGAAAGTATACTTAGGCGTCTCTGATAACCCGAAAAACATACACGCAGGCGGGTAATCTACCTACAGGTATCTAACAGGTACCGAAATGGAAGGCATAGCAAACGAACGGCATATATCGTCAAATCATATCGTCTATTATCTTGCTATTAAAATTAAATATAATTTATTAAATAATATATTCAAAAATTAATATTTCCATTCCTTGAACCGTTCGTGTGAATGTATGGCCATTTGTTACACTTATTTCAGCATGACAAAACACATAAATTGTCCGAATTCACGTCGAACCTATTTTATTTGACTGTTTCTACGTGCTTGCCCACAATAATTTTAACTTTCATATTTACATCCTATTACTCCATTATGTTGGTTTTACCACATTAAAAATGGCTGGTTCAATATGGCGGGCAAAAATGTAAGAAATGACTTCATTTGAACAAAATATGTTACTAAGGAGTTTTAGCTGTCGCCGCTTACAAAATCCGATGAAAAAATGTGTCCTTTAAACAAGATTTGCTACTCGGGTTACCTTGTGGTCGCTGATTTCGAATCTTACGTTAGTTTCGCCAACTTACAAACGAGGTTCCGAAACAGTGGACAATATTTTTTAAAATGCTTTAATTTGACCAAAATTCGTTTTTCAAGAGCTGTCAGAGAGATCCAGCATGGTAGCCAAAATTGGTAATAAATTCTTTTATTCAAATGCAATCGACTATTCGTCGATTTGTAGGGCCGCTAAGCACGAGAATGTAATCAAAATTTTGATTTTTGTAAACCTAAGAAAACTGATCAATCACTTTAAAAGTGTTTCCTCCATTAGTTATAAAACAAAGAAAAAACACGAAATCGCAAATAACGTGAAAAATCAATAAAAGAATAAAAATATATTTAAAAAAGTTGTTTGGAGTATACTACATTCTCGCCGTTGACTCAGAGTTGTGTTAAGAATAGTCATTAAATATTACAAATATCTGCTTTACAATTTTGAATTTAAAATTTAGATTTTCATAATCTCAAAACCTTCAAAACCCATTTGAGAATTTCGAAGCTCCTATCATAGATTTTAAACACTTCAAAAGTTATTGTATATTCGTATTATGCGACCTAAAAAATTTCGAAACATTTTGTGGCTAAAATACATTGAGAAATTAAATATTGTCTCCGCCATTTTGAATTTGGTAAAACTAATATCGGATTCGTAATCAGCGACTGCGAAGACTCTCAAGCAACAGAATTTTATCAAATGAAGACTTTTTAATATTTTTCTACACCATATTGGATTTAAACGAATGTACCAAAATTTAGAGACTATTACAGGTTTCAAACAGTATCATTTGATTGTTATTATTATAGAGCATACGTATTTTACAAGCAGTGAACTTTTCATTTATTTATTTACTACAAAATCATCTGTCATTAATGAATGCTCCTGAAGATATGACATATCATGATTTGTGCCAAATTTGTTTAATTTCTAATTTTAAAATTAGTCCATTGCCATATATAGCTCTTAACCTGATCTTATATTATATTAATTCGGCGTATAAATTACATTTTAAATAAGTTAGAGGCCTATTATTTTTCATTTGCGGAAAAAACAATTTAAAGATTTGACACACTTTTTTGAAAATAGAAGTACAACGTTAAGGAGAGTATCAATAAACCAGAAAAAATTCCACCCTCGTTTTAAAATATTTTTCTAAAGAACTATACTGGAGTTTTGAAATATAAAATAGGAATACTTTTGTTACAATGTGCGGAAAGTAAGGCATTATTATCAATATTCACCTGCACTTTCCGAACTTCCAACAATAATATTGTTAAACACATGCCGTCGATTCTGTTTTTATCAATCACATTCGCAAGAAAAAATATTTTCCCACTTGTATTGAGAACTGCTATTATTTTTGATAAAACTACTTCACGAATATCATGATGAGTCGTTCATTTACTGCAATCTAAAATATCACGAGTCTTCAATACTGTCATTAATTTCGTTTCTGGTATATGCTATTTCTATTGAATAGATGTTTAAATTAATTTTTTAACTCGCTATGGATTAATTTGTAATAATATTGCACTTATTATTTGTCTATAATTACAGTTTTAAATAGACAGAAGTATCTGTGGAAGTAATGTCTAATAAATGCTGAATTTACTTTGTGTGTGAAAATACAATGTAATATAGTAAAAGGCAGTGACAAGGCTCGCTTATCAAGCGTATCTGATTACTACTCAAGATTTTATAAGACATCCATGGAGAGTGCTTGCTCGTTAAAATCGCAGTCTCTTTTATATTAACTAATAATGCCATTATGTACGCCGAAGGTGAATTAACAACTTTTATGCTGTTATAATGAAGAATTAAAACGCCTACTCCTAAGAGTTGAAATATTTTCTAATGAAATTCATTGACACTGTATATTTTTCCATGATTGCGGTAAATATTTTTCTTATATCCAGGTAATTCCAAAATTTGTTGTGCGTAATCGAATTATAATTTAACTTTAAGAACTTCCTCCAATTTATAAAATTTTTTGAAGGGCTTCGAATTTTTTTTTTTATAAAAATAGGACGTATTTAATATAATAATCTGTTTAATTTATTTTTAGATCCTCCTAGAATACCAATAATTGCTCTTACTATATAATAACTATACACAAAGTGTGTTCATTCATAATTACGAGCACAAAATTGTTTATTCATTAATTGCTAAACGATCTCTTCATCATAAGTTATTTTCTACAATCAGATACTAAATATATATTGCATATTAAATTAGATTAGTAAATTGATATTTCAATATTTCATAGGATTAATTAATGTAACTAAATTTACAATTTGCATTAATAAAATATTTTAATGTGCACTGCTTAATGCTTTCTCTGAAGTTCCATTGTGAATATTAGTTTTCTTAAAAACATTTCTATTTAATAATTTTTACTCATCATCGATTAACACGTGATATATGATACATATAATTAATTTCCATTCGAATAACCGTATCAATGGAACATGTGTTTATACAGATTGTGCCATTAAAAGATAATCTCCAGAGGCTGAAATAAATGTAGATAACTCTTCCGAGGTGGTCGTGATATCACCAATCTACACATAAGGTCGCTGGATACTACGCCTTCGATATATGGGCATTGATGGCTAGTTTATCGATTAACCCGCGGAATATCAATTACTCAAAATTACTTTTAATTTTTGATACGAACGAGCATGTTTCATAATATCATGAGATTCGAATTGTGTATTCTTGCCGCTATCGCACTATGCAATACGTCATAATCATTCGATTGTACTAAATTAAGATATTGGAAACAATGACATTTTAAAAAATTGAAATATTAAAAATAAGAAAAATATAAAAATTAGTTCTAAATGCTTAGAGTTGAATGAAACATATGATTTGTAATAAATGTCGGCTGGATGACTTTGTAAAACTCAGTGATTATACGATAATATAAATGTATAAAAGTATCATCCGGTAAACAGTGGCAGTAGACAGTAAAGGTATATTTTCACAAGAATATCGGCCGCTGGGATAATAATAACGGCCAGATTTCTTTGATCAGAAGACCGTGAGAAATTAAAATGTCAAATTGTGAGAAATACTCCATTCCGGTACGTTACAATTTTAAATTTGTTTATTTGTAGGAAATTCAGTATAGTAAAGCTACAGAACACTCATTTCCCTAATGCTAATAAGTCAATAACAAAAGTTTAAGCATGCAACAGTCGCAACATTACCTGCGTAATGTAGAATTGAACAAGTTTAGACAAATGTTCATTGTTCATGTCTGATATGAATAAAGTACGTGCAATATTTTTATATATAATACAAAAATGAAATCATTTTGATATCTTGAAAAATGGGAAACATTTAAAATTTGGCATATGACTCTTAGAATAATTTATTCCCATCTTCAGCTTATTTTGTTAATATGAAGTACTTTAATAATCAGGACTTGATCAGGGATTCTTGATCCGTTGGTGATAAAAAATAATAGTAATCAAGTTTACTTCTATTAAATTCAATCCAATTGAACAATTTTTTGTAATACAGTACCTCGATTTTCTGGGAATGCGTAAAGTGACACTTTTTTTCACTATTGCATAAAATTTCCACCAGTGTGTAAAATTTTGTCTGTCTAATAGTTACATTGATTTGCTCAAAATCTTGAACTTCATGGTCGATCCATGACTTTTTTTCCACCCACCCTCATACATATTGTTATACCTCTTCTTATTATACATTATCAGTGTCCTATTTCTGTAGACATTGTATTATGACTTATTTATACGAATTTTACGCATACCATGAGAAAAAACAGGATTCACAACACGTGCTTACGATTTACGCCCTCCTGAAATCTTATTTTTTAATGCAATTTACTTCTATTGAAAAATTATGAATTAATAAATTGAGAATTGGATACGCTGTGAATTTAAGTTAACAATGACTAACTCGATTTTGAATACTTTTTAATTTTGCACAAAAAGCCTCAAAATAAGACGAAAAATTTTAATATTCTATGCAGAAATAAAACAATTCGCTATCGTATCTCTGAAGTACAAATGTCTCATGCATTTTTCACTTTAGTTTGAAAAAATTTAGAATTGAAACAAAAAACGATAGAAAATATAGTCCTGTGTAGATATGAAAATGTATGTATACATATAAAAATGTAGTATTATAAAAATAGTTTTTTATCTCGATCCTCGTACTTCCTCTCCCCTTTTTTGCTCATCTACCTCTACATGTCTTCCCCTCAGAATCTCCCACCTGTTATCTCCCCTTTCTCCTAATACTGTTTCACTCATTCCCCCTTCCCACAAGTAATTTCTTCTCTCTATACTTTCTCTCTCCCACTCTTCCGTTCCTTTTTCCCTTTCATTTTTCCTCCTCTCCTCCATACACTTCTTTGGAATCTCACCCCCTTTCCCTCTCTCTATCCACTCCTCGTATTTACCTGCTCTCCATCTTGTCTCTGCCCATAATTTATTTCTCTTCAACTCCTCTCTTACTATATATCCAGGTGTTGGTCTTTCCAGTCTTAGCACCCACTTCAAATATTTCTCCTGTACAGCTTCTACTTCTCGCCATTGCCTATACCCCATATTTCCACCCCGTAGTATAATATCCCTTTCACTACACTATCAAACAATTTCAATCTCCAAATTTTTTTTTTTAAGATGATAATCTTAAGCCAGGTAGCTTCATATATATATTATTCTTCTGCTCCTTCATAAAAGTAATCATTTTTGTAATACAATGCAATTTCCGAGTGATCCGGGTTTTTTTTCGATTCCCCTCGAGTCGAGATATAAAAAATATATAGAAAAGCGTTTAAGATATATTACGTATAAAAAATAAAACAACTACTTTGTTTATTTTTTTATTTGAAAATAATTTTCATTTGAATGGACCTTAATATATGTCATGTATTAATTGTGAAGTGTAAACATAATCTATTTGTATATGCAAATCACTTCGTACACTTGTTCATTAATTTTATTTAATTATTACTTTAACAATACTGTGCGAGTTCCTTATGAGAGAAAGTCCAGATCAGACCTGGACATCAGGATGCCAAATCAGGACCAAGAACTAGTTTCATTCTTGATCAAGCCCCGATAGTACACCCTGATAAGGGTGAAATCTATTCTGCCAGTTTAAGCATGTAGAAAAAAAATTTCGACTTGTATAATCATGCCTATGATCAATAACAATGAACAATAAAAATAACATTTATTTTTTGATTTGATAATATTTTTATAGTTAAATGTATAACTTCCAGATTGAACGTGACTTTGTTATCGAAAATAACATACTAAAAGGGACAGTATATGAAGAAGATGAAACTTTGAGAAATGTAGGACAATACACCTTGGATGCATTAACTCAAAATGCAGACAAAATTGGACAGGTGAGATCAAATGTGATCTTTTTTTTCATACATACCTATACAGGGTGTACCAAAAGTCGCATTTAACGACCTGACCTTGACAATGTCATGCAAGGTCAAATGACTAGTAGCGTTAAATGCGTCTTTTTAAACCTTATAACTTTTACCCAAAACATTTTTTTCTAAAATGCATTGTTTTCGAGATATTTAGGTGTTTCCATACTTTTGGCACACCCTGTATAACTTCTTTACAGTATCTGAATTACATATTCCATGAAACCAAATTAGTGTAATATTCATTGAACTTTGCAATATTATTTTTAATCAATAAAGAGATCCTATGTGTAAACTGATCGTGTATGCAGACTTTTGGTTGAAATTTTTTTTTTCAGAAATAAGTACATTAAAAGGATGCATCTATTACGCAGGTCTTTTAATTTGAAATAAACTGATGTAATAAAATGATGTAATTTAACATTACGATCACTTCATTAACATAGTGTTACCATAGGATAAAAATTAAAAAATAAAAAAGTAAAAATAAAATAGTTCATTCTAAGATTAGTCCCTATACAGGGATTTTGAACAATGAAAACTCTTAAAAGAATAACCTGATCACAATAAACTTATAACAAAAGATAATAACGATATATAACACTAGACAAGTAATATACAATTCATATAAAACTATAATTTAGACTATATCGCGAGACACAACATATATCAATGCAAAACGTATATCTTAAGAACTGACAATGTTTACAAACTCACTTTCCTCAGTAAAATAACATTATCACCGTTTCAGAGTTCATAAACGCGTGTACTCTTTTAAGGACTAGGGGATGATTAAATAATAGGGCGTTTCGTATATCGCGAGACAGACTATTACACGCATGAACTAATGTCCAAAAATATGATTAGATTAGGTATTAGGTATGATATTTTATTGATTAGTTATTTCAACCATTTAACTCATATTTTGGATAATATAACAGATAGATGCAGCAACTGGGAGAAAAGAAACTTTTGGAGAAATGAAAGATCGGAGTATCCGGTGTGCTTTGTGGCTTCAGAAACAAGGAATTGGACATGATGACATAATATCTTATGCCACAGACCATCATATGCAGGAATATATTCCAGTCTTAGCTACGTTTTACGTAGGAGCTGTTTTCAACGCATGGGATCACGATGTCGTATTATGTGAGATTTATAAATAGTATTTAGATCAACGAACTGAATATTCCAAATAAACTGAATTTGTAAAGTGGGCATTATATCTCGAAACTGTTTTTCACATAGATTTAAATAAGTAACTGAAATCAACAAATAATTAATTGGAATATTAAATTATCTTCAATGCAATATTATATAATGTATTTGTAATATTTAAAATGACATAAACTTTAAGGTACTGCAAAACATCTAATAAAGGTGATAAAACCAAAAATCATGTTTGCAATTCCAAGCATCGTCGATGTTCTACGTCAAGCAGCTGAGGAGGAAAATGTTAATACGAAATTCGTCGTTTTCGGGAAACATCCCGGCTTAGATTCTTTAGAAGATTTATTGAATCAACAGACCGCAGAAGAGGTAGACAATTTCCAAGCGGTTCAAATAAAGAAAAAGAAACAGACTGCAACAGTTTTATTCTCTTCTGGATCAACGGGATTTCCAAAAGGCGTTCAGAATACGTACGATTCTCTTGGCGATACACTCAGATGTTTTCACCCATTAGGAAGTGATAACCAACACAGTCTGTGGTATTCGCCTCTAAGTTGGATCAGTTGTATGTGTTGTATGCTGAAATCGATCTTTACCGGAGCTACGAGAATCGTGGATGCCGTTTGCAGTCCTGATCACACATGTCAAGTTATTGAGAAATATAATGTGAGTTATTACTTGTAATTGATACGTTTTTATATTGATACAATAGTTTAATTTTTTACTTGTTAAAATTTTTTACTTGATAAATGTATACGCTAATTTTTATTAAAAGTTCTTTACACATATTTTCTTTTTGCAATAGTTATGGATAGATATCAATCTGTTATGGCATGTATTTAGGTCGACTGGTTCTTTATCGCTCCAAGCCAAGTAAATCAATTTTGCAAAACAAAAATTTTGAAGAATTATAAGGTTCCATCATTATCGCTAATTATGACTGGAGGATCGAAGCAAAGTGCAGAAGTGCTTAAAGAATTCCAAGATGCAATTCCACATGCATTCGTTATGCAAGGTTATGGTAAGAATATTAGTGTATACCATTCGTAAATTATTATTTAATAGAGCAATTATAACATCAATATACCCATTATTCCATACAATTTATATCAATATTCGATTAAAACTGACATAATGTTAAAACTATATTAGTATCTATATCATAATAGGGTCCCATTTCTACTTTCCTCTAGCGTTATCAAGAACTAATCGTATAAACTTAGAAAGTTATGTAGCTGCTTCTCTGTGATTTTTTACTGCTTTGTTATTTTTTTTTTTTTATTTTCTTGCTTTTCGGTTACGAGCAAATTTGTTTAATGTAAAATTTGTTAAGATGCAATAAAGCAGTTTTAAAGTTTTTTTTTCATAAATTGGAACCACTTTGAAAATGTTTACTTCCGCATTCAACTGGAAAAAATATCCGCAAATACCTCATAATTTTATCTACGCAAACGACGCATTTTTTATTTTTTTTTTTTTAACTTTTATTTCGTAATTTTGATTAATTCTTGTGCAGGTTTCAACAACATTTTAGTAATTTTGGCAAGTTTGACTTGGCATTAAAAATATGTTATTGTAGTTTTTTTGCGGAAATCATTATAATCACTCATTAGGGGCAAAAATATTGCAAGCACTTTTCTGCGTTATCCACACAAATTTTAATTATTCCGATTATTTGCATTCAGGGGACAAAAGAAGATGCGAATACACTAGAGGAATGTCCCAGCTTATTAATAAATTAACAATGATTTTAAAAACATTCCATGAATAAAAATTACTTTGAATGCTAAAAAAAGATTAGTTAGAAATGGGTTTCATCAGGTAATACCAACATGCTTCAAAGGGTTAATTTATTATTAATTATTTCCAATTATTATAATCCGGAAGTTCAGCTGTGCTGGAGTCGTCTAATAATTGGCTGTAATTAAAATAGTAACTGAAAAAAAAACCTAGCACGTATTTTATAAAATTGTCAAATATTTAACGTAGAATGACGTTATATTCTGCATTTTGAAAAATATTTATCAGTTTCTTTCCTTATTTATGTTTCTTATTTATTAAATAATCATTTTTTTCACTGTTGGTATACGAAAACTATTTAAAATAAAAATAATAAAACTTTCTGTACGAAATATGTAAATAATAATTATCTAAAATGGCGGTTCCTGCAAGAATCAGTAATATAAGTTTACGTGTTCTCGACAGGCATGACCGAAATTGGAGGATGCAGTACATTGCAGGATCCTGATGCAGCGAGTAAAGGATCAGTTGGTGTAGTCGTGCCTAATATAGAAATAAAAGTTGTAAATGAAGTAACTGGAGAAACATTACCACCAAATACTGTTGGAGAACTCTGCTTTAAAACCGAAAGGTCTATGATTGGATACTACAATAATCCTGAGGAAACTAAAGATGCAATTGATAAAGACGGTAACTATATGCCTGAAGAAAGAAAGGCTTCATTAATGCTTGCATGATAATTATGAATAGATAGAAAGAAACTATCAAACCTACATGCATATTCCTCGTTATTTCTCAATTATATATAATTGTCGCAAGGAGGGGCGATCTTGGCCGTTTAGCCCAAACATTATTTTTATTTGAAAAATGTTATCATAGTAAATTTTCTATGCTACTAGTGTATGATTTAACTTTTAACGGGCAAATACGGAAACTGCTCACTAACTAACTACATTTTTTAAAAGCAAATAAGTTCATAGTAGTTCATGTTACATAAAAACGTGGACGTTAAAACCGTCCAGCTACCTTAGCCTGTACTGCAAAAAAAAACGAAAAAAATCATTGATAAAATCATGCTAATAACAAAAATTTTGAAATTGGTTAATTAAGGATGGTTGCATTCCGGTGATAAGGGTTACTTCAACGAAGAAGGGCAAGTTTTTATAACAGATAGATTGAAGGAAGTTATGAAATTTCGTGGCCATCACGTATCGCCAAGCGAACTCGAATCGATTCTTATCGGCCACCCTGACGTCATGGATGTAGCAGTTGTTCCGGTACCGCATTCTTTGGATGTTGAACGTCCAATGGCTTTCGTAACAACTGTTCCACAGGCGAAGGTAATTCTTTTTACATAATATAGAAGGAATTAATTTATATGCAGTTTCTGGCCATTTTTTCTAGTCTCTATGCTGAAAGCAATGGAACCCAGAAAAACTGACCATAAACAATCCTCTTTTTCCACTATGGATGAAAGAATTTATGCTATTTATATTAATCCTATGTATTTTATTCGCACAGGTTACAGAAGAAGAACTTATAGAACTTACCTCCGTTTTAGGCAAATATAAAAAATTATCAGGTGGAGTTAAGTTTCTTGATGAAATGCCATATACTCCATCTGGAAAAATAAAAAGGCAAGTTCTGAAGGATATGGCAAAAGCTTACGCTGGATGAAACAGACATGAAGTTGAAAATTTTGTGATTTTTATTATTCTATTTTAAAGAAATAAGTATTTAATTCCGGAGCATAATGATTGAATTACATTAAATTATAGTTGTTATCATTACTGTTAAGATTTTCTGTACTTATCCAAATTCTCTTGCGATTTTTATATTGGAATATTATGTAATATTTAAAAATTTTGTATTTACTATATAGTGAAGTATATAATTTACAATTATAATCTACAGCATAATTTCTTCAATTTGCAAAGTCACTATGATCTATATGTCATCATCATACATCGGAAAGTAATAAAAACTAGAAAGAAATATATAAATATTTGTATGGTATGTACATCAAAGCAAGATCTAAAAAAGAAATTTTCGGGAAATTTGTACAAATACAGGTAAAAGGTTCCCGGACTTTATTCCCCCGTGAAAATTTCCCCGGAAATAATTTATGAAACAAATAAAACTTGGAAAAAATTGCTTATGGAAAAAATGACTTACGGAAAAAAATGTATGGAGAAAGCAGACAGTAGTTGCAGAACTGCACTATGTACCTATTTCTAGGCCAGAGGGCAACTTCCTTGAGCGGTGATGGGGGGCTCCGCCGGACCCCTCGGGAAAACTATCCTAACCCGCAACCACTACAGAACCTGCCTAGATCCTTCGTCTGCCTTTTAAACGACGTTAAAGCACGTGGTCCAAATTTTTTCCGTGTAAATAAAATCCGGTCACCTATACTGCTAGTGCCGATTTTGTTCCTCAAATATTAAAAAAAAAAAACTAAGTGTTTGCTAGAGGCTTTTAAGCTTAATAAAGCTACCAAACCCTACATCAAAAAATATATAAAGCGGCATTCAAATTAAAATGAAAAGGCATAGGAATTTGTTGCTTAATTGTTACTCCCGAAAACAATAAAAATAAATGCCACAGTACACATTACTGGCCCGTGGTGACCAGCAATTTTATTAAGTGGTTTAATAAAATTCACCACTTCCTATTAACTTAAAGTGAGAAGGGTAAAATCAACAATCCAGAGATAGTTGAAAATGTCAGGCTGATTTTTTTATTGCACTGTAAATAATATTTTTCGTATATAGGGTGCAAAATGTGTCTTTTTCAAATGTCAAATTTTCAATAAAAACATTATTTATATCCAGCACGTTTCATCAGAAGTTTGCTACTGTGTCGGAGTATCACCAACAATTTTACTTGTTTACTTTATCCGTGTTTGTTAACTTTATTTGTTGCTGTCTACGTGAAGCTGAGTTTTTTTGTTCTACAGTCTAGGGAAAGAAAATTTTGAATATTAGAAAATAACATTTCAGTTTATAGTAAATAGAAATGTAGTGTGCTCGTCTTGATGATTACTCTGTTATGCACTCCGCTATGCATCTGAGAATATTACATTAAATAACTATTGGTATGATATAATCAAAACAAATGCACCCAATTATTGCCATGCACCTTTACTTCCGCTGTTTTTAGAGATATGTAGAGCTAAGTATGTGGTAAAAATAAATAATGCAATACAACAAATTTGCAAACAGACCTCAATAATATATATATTCATCCACATCTGCATCGTGGTGTTATCTGCATTAAAAATTTCGAGCCGACGAATCGCTATTTCGGATAATTTAAATTTTTTACTTATATCTAAAATAAATATATGCTATTTAGGCTTTTCGAATGATCTGGCACACTTTGCCAAGCCGCTGTGACTTGTCGTGAGTGCTTTCAATGTCTAGTCATACCTCGTGAAATCGATCACGATTTGACATCTCCAACTTTGTTCCAACTTAAGAGAGCTAAATAACAAGTAATTATTATACGTAAAGGGATTTTCGATAATCCGAAAATTTTGAAAAGAACTTTTTTTTAATTATATCTCAGAATTTTACCGGACTTAATATCGAGAAAATATATCGAGAATACCGGAAAAAATATCGAGAAAATAGTAATACTAAACCTATCAAATATCAAGTTTTCGTTTTCATAGCTATTTTGTTCCATCACGAACCCTTTATTTTTACAAACAACTGTACATAAATTTTACACAAATTTGTGCCGACCTGATAAATCGTGGTATGTTTTTTAGTTTTTGAAGCATAAATTTTCAGACCATTGCGAACGAACCATTCTACCGCCGTTTATTTCTGGTTTCTTAAATAATTTTTTTTTATTAGTATTTAACTCATTGAAATAATTTATATACATCTTATTTGCAACCAAAGTCTTTTTCGAAAATTCAATGGCCAGCTTCTCAAATTTTCTGCCTCAGATTCAAACCAGATCTTTTTTCTGAAAAATCACACAGAATCTAAATTTGAAATATTTATACCCAGGTTTTGGACCCCCTCTATGTCTATTTAATTCCATTATAATGAGCTGTAAAGAGTTCGAACGAGGAGGCCGTCTAGACTTCTTGGTATGTCCCGATCGATTCGTGTTAGCCAGGAAAGACAGGTGAAATAATATGTCCTTTAATGAATAACCTTCGCTCTTTATTTTGACGAACTGATAGCTCCAATTTTACAATAAATTGTTGGCAAAACGTGGTCTTGCCGGAAATATTTCAGAGACTGGAAATACAAATGTTATCGTCCTCAAAGCTCATCGTCGTTTGCACGGGCGAGATTACGCAACGAAACTAAGCCGATAACGACGGTAAATAAGTTATTACCGACACATAGAAACGAGTTAGGAAGAACCCAAGAGATGGGGCCAAAAACATTCAAGCATGTCTTGGAATGCCTACCAACGGGACAGTCGACGGCGGGGAATCTCGAGAACAGAAGGTTCTGGAATTGCGACGAGAGAACGCCCCACAAGAAAGTAACCTGGTGTCAGGATACCTAGACTTTCAACTCCATCGTCAACAGGTGCCAAGGGGCGCGAATTCATACACGCTTCCACCTAACAGAGGAGGTTAGTAAGCTGCGCAGGGTACGCAATTAGCCACAGCAGTCTTTATGAGCTTGCGGGCTTGAAGAACCCAGTATCAATCACGTAAGGTGCTCAAAGTGAGTGTGATCCACCATGGATACAGCGACAGTGAGCGTCTAACACAAGTAACCTAGTTATATGATGTACCCGCAGAATAAAAAAATGCTTAGCATTCATATCCAAGTGACTCAAAGATAGACGTCCCACCACACATAGAAGCCTGTGGTGATCCAGGAAAGGGTCAAGGCGCCATAATGGACTTACTGTCGGCAACGGACAAGCTCGCGAAAGACATCAGACCCCGTCGGAGAGGCTGGACTTTTACTCAGCAGATCAATTTTGACAGCAAGTTGTTAACGCTGTAAAATTGCGAGCAATCGTTTTTCGACGAACGCTATATGCGAAGCTACTGGAGGCACGGTACTGTCAAATGACCGTTGCTTAGCTGGGAGCCACATAAATAAGTACGTTACAATACGTAGTAGCCTCGGCCGAGACGTCGCGTCATAAAGGACTTCCTTTGACGAAGACTCTGTTGTCAAAATCAGTTTCAGCAAACTGTACTGCCACAGGACGTTCTGGGATTTCCTCTGCTGATTCGGAAAGAGTGGATATCGACCATTACGATTCGGGTTGTCGCAACCAAGTAGGTCCCTACCATCAGAGGTCGTTATTGGCTAGTTCTTGGACGGAAACTCCGCGAGATGCGAGATCAGCCGGATTCAAATCGGTCGGAACATGGCGCCACTGGAATCCTTCGAGGATGGAGTGAAACTCTGAGACCCGATTCGCAACGAATGTCTTCCAGTGAGAAGATTGTTTTTGCAGTCAAGCAATACAGTTCGCGAATTCTTTTGCAGTACGAATATGAGCAAGCACACGCGTTAGCAGCAGAGCACCACATAGTTTGAGGCGAGGTACGGTTAATTGCCACTTAGGTGCGATGCGGCTCTTACTCATAAGCAGATGGATGTGAATTTCTCCTGACCACGAACTTATTCTTACATAAACAACCCCAGCATAGGCGAGGGTCGAAACATCGCAAAAACCCTAAATTTCAAGAGTTAACAGAAGAGGGAGGTCATGTTGCAGGCTCGAGACCACACGTACTTTAGTAGTAGTGCTCGAACTTTTTACGACTGAGTGATGCGGTAAGAAAACGCACTGAATTCCCGGTTAATCAAATTTCTCCGGAACCATATGCTCGAGCGATTCATATTCTCGGGGGAAATCGCTGTACTCCGCGTGACTAGCAGGTGATTTATTCCAACGCCGTTCGATGGCTAACATCACACGTTTTGCACGAACGCGAGTGTTGCCGATAGGAATGGGCGGACTAATTTTAAATGGAATGCGCACTACATAACGAGCTTCCGGGGTACAGAAATGCGTTTGCTGATAGTGAAGTTCGCATCTCACGTCTTTTTCTGACAGAGCAACCGACAATTACCACAGCAATTGAGATCAGGGACATGGGTGGCATCTCCACCGAGGAGGAAGTAGAAGCGACTATACGGAGTCTGCTGAATAACAACGATGGGGACAAAGGCTCCACGATGCACCCAAATTGCTGTAGTCAGGATGACACCAGGGAATGTTTATTAAGGCCGGAAAAATCAAGATCGGCTGGGTGTATTGCCGTATAAGGGAGAAGTCGGACATGGTACGGTGCTACAAGTGCCACGCATTCGGACATACGTCTAACAACTTCCGGAGTGTTCTCGATAGACGAAAATGTTGTCTAACCTGTGGCAAGGAAGGGCACATGGCAGCAACCATTACCCGGGCAGCTCGAGATGCGAGGCGAAGAAGGCCGCGATGGATAGACGCTTCCTTCAGACAAACGTGAACCACTGTACAGCAGCACAGGACCTCCTACTACACAACCTACAGGATAAGGATATCGATATCCTACTGGTCAGCGAACAGTACCGAAACCTGCAACAGGGACAGTGGCTTCCAGGCACGACAAACCAAGTGGCGATCTACGTACATGGCCGAACAATCGTTGTCCAGAACACCGAAGACAGAGGCCACTGTTACACTTGGTCAAGGTGGTGGGAATTATAGTGTATTCCTGTTATCTTCCGCCCAACGACACTTGAGAAGTACACTCGCTACCTCGCTGACATCGAGGATAGCGTCAGCGTGGATGATGGGAAAGTGCTGATAGTCAGTGACTTTAACGCGAAAGCGGTCGCATGGAGCTCCGATAACATCGACAACAGAGGAATGATCCTGATGGAGATGGCATCCCGCCTCGACCTACAGTCATGGCTAGAAACCGACGTTCAGGCGAGGGAACATGGAGTCGTACATTGACGTAACGGTGGCAAGTTTCGAGCTTGAAAAGAGGGTGGAGCAGAGTCTTGGAGGAAGAAAACCTCAGCGACCACGCCTACATCACCTTTAATGTCCGGGCCGAGACAAAGAACAGGACGGAGACAGGACCCCCCGTTCAAAGTGGTCAGGTCGCAGCTTCGATGAAGCGATCTTCGCGGAGGCCATCAAAACCGAATACCACCTACTGAAAAACATCGAGCGAAGCGCCGAAGAGTTCGTCTGCAGAGTAATGGACGACCTATTTCCGACGCATGAGATGATCCGACCTACTAGGCACAACAATGACGAGGCAGATGGCGACGTAGAACCGTTCAGCGCCAACGAGCTTGTGGTAGCAGTGACATGCAGAAGCAAGAAGAAGGCATCCGGTCCAAACGCCATACCACCAGAAGTCATAACTGCAACAGCAACCCATTACTCAGTGAAAGAGGCAGAGACTGGTCCTCCTGCCTAAAGAGAACAAGTCGATCGGTGAGCCATCCTCTTATCGCCCATTGTGCATGTTAGACACCGCGGGAAAA
This sequence comes from Trichopria drosophilae, assembly GCA_030407085.1. Classification (NCBI taxonomy): domain Eukaryota; kingdom Metazoa; phylum Arthropoda; class Insecta; order Hymenoptera; family Diapriidae; genus Trichopria; species Trichopria drosophilae. The sequence goes on from CM059583.1 coordinate 206,655,881, forward strand.
CTGCTGGACCGGCTCCTCTTGGCACACTTGGTTACGGCCCACGAAATATATGGTGGACTGTCAGAGCGCCAATACGACTTCTGTGCGATAGCAACCATCGACGTGAAGAACGCCTTTAACAACGCGGGATGGACCCACATCGTTCGCGCACTCGGAAACATCGAGGGAACGCCAGCGTATCTCTGCAACATGGTCGGAAGTTACCTTCATGAGCGCACCCTGTACCATGACATTCCACAGGGCTCGATTCTCGGCCCCTTCTTGTGGAACGTAATGTACAACGGGCTGCTGGAACGAGGGATGCCGGATGGTGTAACAACCATTGGGTTCGCAGATGACGTGGGCGTGGTCGCAGTAGCCAAAACGATCGGGATGCTTCAATTCGAACTAAACGAGGCACTACGAAGAACAAGTGTCTGGCTGAAGAGCAGAGATCAGGAAGTTGCTGCCCACAAAACCGAGTGCGTACTGGTGACGCGTAGACGGAACTTCGGGCCACTGGACATCAGAATGGACGACTACGCGATCCAGATCTCTGACTGCGTAAGATACCTTGGGTCTGGATAAAAAGATAACTTTCGCAACACGCGGTCGTGGTCATCACGGGAAAACCACTGATACACCTGCTGGTGCAGGAGCACGCAGTGTTACAACCATCGGAGGGACGGAAACGACGACAACATCAGGACGTAGTGCAGACAAAGGACGCTACAGGAGTGGAAAAACGCCTGGGACGACGCGACGACGCTAAAGGCCGCTGGACCCACAGACTGATTCCGCGGACACAGCCGTGGTGTGGTCGTGAGCATTGTCAGGTGAGGTACTACATAACCAAGGCCCTCAGTGGACACAGTTGCTTTGGACACTACCGGTACCGAGTGTTCAAGAGAGAGACCGGCCGGTGTCAGCAATGCAATGTGGAACGTGATAACGCCGAAACGATCACAGCATGTCCTGAGTGGGGAGACCTACGAAGGGCTGCAGAGGAAGAATTCGGCGAAGCCCTCACCATAGGAAGAATCACCAACCTATTGAGGGATGAACGGAGCTGGACCGCCATCGAGCAGTTTTTGTCGGAAATCCTCTCCCTAAAACATCAGAGGGGAACAGAAGAGGATAGGTGTTCAGCGCAACACAAGGCATCCGACACGGTGTGGCAGCGGATAGTAGAACAACGAGGCTGCAAAACGGGTGTATTCGACTGCAAGGACAACTTGCTTATCGACAGGTATGTTTGTCCGGGCTCAGTACAGTACAAGCGGAACCTGTCGATAGCATGGCTGGATTACATGAAGGCGTATGATTCGACGTCGCTCGAGCTTTTAAGCTTGTTGCTCAAACGACTCCATATCCATCCAAACATAGTGAGAAGTGTAGAGGACCTGCTGCCTCTTTGGAAAACGCGCTTTGTCATTATATCGAGCAAGCGTAGAACCATGTCTAGACTGGTTCAATTCCAAAGAGGGGTCTATCAGGGAGAATCTCTGAGTCCTATGCTCTTCTGTATCTCACTATTGCCTCTATCCGTTGCTCTACGACAATCTCAAGGGTACATGTGTAGGCCGCCTGGTGACCATAAAATCATCTATTTATTGTATATGGATGATCTTAAATTATACGCATTAGGCGAGGATCAATTACATCGATCTCTGAATATCGCTCTCATATACTCGAAAGATATGGGCATGGAATTCGGATTGGATAAGTGTGCAGTCGTTCATTTGCGCAGAGGAAGTTCAGACTCCATTAACAACGATGTGGAGGTCGTCAACGGAAATATCATCCGCCACCTTAGCGCCGATGACGCCTACACATAGCTGGGAGTACTGGGAGTACCTCAGAGGCATGGCCAGGATGTGCACTCTACTAAAACGACCATCGTTAAGAAATACCGGCGCCTTCTCCGTCAGATCTGGTCATCTGAATTAGAGGGAAGGCATGTCGACCAGCCATTGCATGGATTGAATTCTTTCGAAATGTCTAACAACTTGGTTTCACGTTAGATTTTGAACAACAGCCGGCTTGAAATCCGAGACCGAGGAATTTATCTTCGCATGCCAGGATGGGGTCGTTAATACCTAAACGTACCGCCACACCATCTTACACCAGGCGATGCAGAGTACGCTTTGTAGATCGTGTGGATGTCATATTGAGACACTGATGGATATCTTGGACAAGCTGCCTTGGACGTCATCCTGACGAACTCTGGACCGGCCTTGACGTCATCCTGACGAACTCTGGACCAACCTGGTCGTCCTCTTGACGCGCTCTCGATCGACCTGGACGAGCTCTGGACCGGCCGTAGCCTGCAAATCTTGGACGTCCTCTCGACGTCAATTGGGGTAATTTTGTGGACCGCCGGTGACGTCCACCGGACGTCCTAGTATGGTCACGGATTTTTGGACGTACACCCGACGTCCGGGACGTCGTGTGGACGAATTCCGGACGTCCAGCCTCGTCCAGAGAATCCATCAGGGGGAAGCATCAATTCCCCTCCAACGATTCTTATATCGGCGCTTGGCGGGGAAGCTCGAAGCGGACGTAGTTCTTATATCGAGCGTCTACTGTAGTGGGGGTGAGGGGAAAACTAGAATAAGGGAAGAAGGCCGCCATCTTACCTGACTGGACAAATTAGAATAAGGGAAGGACTACTGTAGTGCAAGAACGGTGCAACGCCTGGAATTCGCTATAAGAAATAAACGTCAACCCCGCGTTGATCACGTGGCTTTGTATCACCCCCAGCATTCCTGCGCATGATGATCAGTGCAGGTGGCGCAGGCTAATGTTTTCAGGAAAGTTAGTGGAACCGAAAATCCTCTATATGGTGGTTGTCTGCGTTGTCTGTCTCCCCACTGCAGCCATTGGGCAGCAGGAGGCGAAAAATGTTCCTAGGTAACAGCACATCTTGTACTTCATCCATGCAATACGAGTCTGTACGAGTCGTATTGTGTATACATATTCGATGATAGACAGTTGGCTAGTTAAAAAAAAACTTGAAGAAACTTAAAAAAAAGTTCTAAGATGTTCAAGATTATCAAGATCATATTTAAAAAGATCTAGATCAGATCAAAGATCAACAATGAAAAAATTATCTAGTTCAGGTCATAGATCAAGCAATTTGATCTAGATCCTGCGATCTAGATCATTGGATCTAGATCGTTTACAACACTGATTGTCAGGTTACACTGATGCATTTTATCAGAAGTATCAAAATTCGAAGCTCCTCAGAAATTCAGTGTTACGAGAGCTCTCGAAGAAAGTAGTTACAATGGATACACAGCCTGTAAGTACCGAATTGATGTTTTATTCATTCAAGATTGCATCTTGTTTTATCATGATTGGAGATCACAAAAAGTTGATAAATCAGATCTCAATCAACAAATCAATTTGTATGTGGAGGTATAAGAGGAAAAGGAACATTCCCTGAAAACAAATTGTTTTGACAGAACAAACTGCCCACAGGCATCCTTCATTATTTTTTATTTAACCCATTTTTAATTACGTAAGATCAACAATGGTGTCACAGCTTTAATCAACTTATTCCGAAATATCCTTTTTGTTAACTTTGAAAGATATTATACCGGTTTTCTATACAGAAATTTATTTCGTTCACTGCGAAAAAGTTACCTACTCTCTATATTTCATAATGTGAAAACTGATAAATCTTACGTTTTTTAAAAATTAAAGAATTCTGCAAAAAGTAATTGAAAAATACTTTCAGAAAATTGTTTGACACTTCATTAAATAAAACTGGTAATTATGTTGTAAAAGGAGTCCCAAAGTAGAGCAAAATCATTAAACGAATTAATATATCGAATAAATTTCAAGGCCAGGTTTAAACATTTTAAATCAAAGATTTTCCAAAACTGCATTAATCCATTGTGCAAAATTCCGAAAAATAAATTAAATAGTTTAGGTAAGGTACTGATTATCCATTTATTAATTTATCAATGGAATTAACTAAAACAAACAACTGTGGTTAATGTTATTAATGTTATTAACCTAAGCTCAGAGATTTTCTTTCTCTTTCTTCAAACATGTAATTCGAATGATAATTTATATGATCGTCGATCGATACCGCACCTACAGCTTATAATTTCTTTTTTAGTTTATTCATTTTTTAATTTATACACCTGTGGATGTTTTATTTTCAACTATGTTAATTTTGAATTAATTTACTTTCGGTGTATTTTTCATTCGAGAATATGAACCAATTTCAATTATGACAATTGAATATAAATGTCTGGCTGAATAAGGAAAAATTGAACGTAACAGGTGTTCAATCAATACATTTATTAACGACTGGACACACGATAACACTGGCCGACAAAATTGTACTTTTTGCTTGTCTTTGACAATCGCATTATCATTTCCGAACGGACTTTTCAGACTGAATACGATGGCGCTATCAGAATTTTCCCATAATATTTTAGGAAATGTTTTTTTGCAATCGACCGTTAAATTAGATATTAGTAGTTTTAGGTGTATACTGCTCTAACGGAGAGAATTTATAAAAAAGGTTCAATTACGTAAATACAAAAATTATTGGAAAAGAAAAAAACTGTAGACATGGAAGTAACCCCCAAAACTACTACATAAGAAAAAGACAATAACACCGCCAGCATCACATTTGAAGTGACAAAGCAACCGACAATTTACCACACAATTCTCTAAAAAAAAATATTTAATTTAATATAGTAATACAATTATTATTTATACTTGTAATTATTTAACAAGTGCATTAGTAACCATTCATTTATTTTTTGCACTTTATAACTAACACATGCATAACTTTATATCCCATATCCCATATAAATACAACCCAAATTTCACAAATATATATTGAAATTTGGGTTGTAATTATATAATTTTTTGTTAATTATATATTATATTATATTACATAATTATATTCTTTTTGTTGTGATTACAGTAGGACCTCTCTAATTCGAACCTGACTTATTCTAATTGCCTTTCTTATTCTAATTGTCCAGCCTCTCTTATTCTAATCGTTCCCCCACAAGTCTTCTCCCACTATCACACGAAAAGTCAACGAAAAATATTGTCCACGAATCACAAGCTCGCAAGCAAAGTAAGTGGGGGTAAGGGAAAAATTAGAATAAGAGGCGCCATCTTGAAAAACTTTACTAATTAGAATTACAGAGGTCCTACTGTAAATAAAAACCCTTTGCCCACCACCCTTTATACACTATTTTTGTCTTTCCTTCTTTTTTTTATAAATTCTCTCCATTAGACCAGTATATATAAAAAAAACTACTAATATGGAATAAATATCGCCTAAATAGAGTCTTACTGTCCTTAATTTCATTTCTGGTACATGCTATTTCTATTGAGTATATTTTTAAATAAATTTTTTAAATCTGTATAGACTAATTTCTAATAAATGATGCACTTATTATTTGGTTGGTGTACACCCAAGATCAACGATTGCTTCCCTATCAATATCTTTCATCTTTGATTTTCATGTACACATACATAAGGGAAAATAAAGACAAAAGATATCGATAGGGAAGCAATCGTTGCTCTTGGGTGTATGTCGCGCTCTCGAATGGCTGTCGCCGCTAGCGCCATCGCCCGCATACACTTGTTACTCTCGTTCTTGAACCTCTTTTTTGTCTCCGCGCGTTCCCGACTGATCAATTTGACGATCCTGCCAGGATTTACGCGTGAGCTGTGTGCAGTGCAGTGATTTATTGTGCTGAAAATCATAAAAACATAAATAAAAATAAAAATAAACAATTCAATATTGTCTGCACTGTGCCGGTTCTCCTTGCGACCTGGTGGAAAATTTATTTCCCGGTCAATTTCGCTCGGCATCGAAAACGACCTTGAACAATTCGTGTTGCCTCGACAACCACGGTTCGTTCATTAAGGCCAGCTTACTCAAAACAATTTAAAAAAAATCGAAATTTTTTTCATAAATTGCTACTTTATACTCGTAGAAATAGTATAGAATTAGTCCCGAAGGTCAGCAAGACCGAGAAGCAGGTATAAAAGAGTGGGGAGCGCTGCGGTAAAATCATGGTGCGATTATCAAAAGGCAGTAGCTACAAAACAGAATTAGAACCATCCTCCAGCTTTAGATCAGGAAATTCAAGATCTTTTACAGCCAATTTATGAAGAACTAACCGACGAAAAGTTGCTCGAGAGATGTTTAGGGGCTAACACGCAAAACAATAACGAAAGTTACAACTTATGTGTTTGTAACATAGCCCCTAAACATATGTTTGTTGGGAAAAAAACGCTTGAAATTGCTGCTCTCAGTGCTGCTTGCATTTTCAACCAAGGGCTTTCACCTATATTAAAAGTAATGGAAGTTATGTGTGTCAGAATCGGCCCGGAAGCAAGGCCCTTTGCTGATAGGGCCAACAACAGACGGAACACAGAACTGCTTTAAGAAATGTAAGAATTCTTTAGAATGTTGCTTACGAAGACCAGGAAGGAGTTGTGTATGAAGCTGGAATGGATATGTGAGTAACACGTTTTTTCGCATGGATGACACTCTCATTTCAAAACTATTGCACTTATCGATATGAACCAAACGGCATTTTACTCTTTAGATGTCTGGATATGGCCTCAAGCAGAACCAGAAATATTCATTATTATTTAAAAAAGTTATAAACACCTAAAAGTGAAAAAAAGGATAACAACAATTCAAAAGTCCGCCGTTTTGTTTTTTTTTTCATTGAAAATGTTTCATTCTACTTGAGGCCATAGCCAATTCGATACAGAACATGAAACCGTTTTGTTTTTTGCTTTCAGATAATTCTTTTCCAAGAAATGATGTCATCCATCCACGAATCAGATGAGTTTCAGCAGCCATTTTCAAGACCGCCATTTTGAAAAAAAAAATTGATTCAAGTGATTTTATATATGTATTTTCATATGTAAAAAAATTGATTACTCAACATGTTTTGTACTATAAATAAAATGTATTGAAAAAAATTAAGTTTTTTGGAGTAAGCTGGCCTTAAATAGTTGACAACAATACACAATAGTGGATTCTCTCTCTCTCTCTCTTTGTTAAAGCATTGTTCTTTGTGTTCCATATTTTGTACCTAGCAATAACCCATGTCGGCACATGATAAGACATTTCACGTGACAGTTGAGGATTTAGTGCAGCAACAACGCGCACATTTTACATCACTTACGCGACAAATGTTGGAGTTGCCAAAATATACGGAGGATACGCCGATAGAAGCTGTCATGAAGTCTCGCTGGGAAGTTTTTAGTGACACATGAGCAGTTTGTAGTGACACGCATATGCGCATTGTGTGCCTTGCCAGTGAATTGGATATGAAAACGGAGTATTTCAAGGACCCACAGTTTACCACGCACGAGATTTTTTTCTTCGAAGGAAGTGATATTCTTGCCATTCTTAAAGAAAAGGTGAAACCTGCACCACGTGCGGATCAGCTCTCGTCCGGGACTATGTTATTGGGTAACCCTCAAGGTCAACGTCAAGATCATCGCTGCCAGGATCATCTGCCAAAAATTACAGAGCCGACTTTCACCGGTAACTATACAAATTGGGCAAAATATTCCGCATATTTTGAATTACTCATTAACAAAAATGAATCGTTAGATCCGCTACAAAAACTAGATTACTAATTATCCAGTCTTTCGAAGGTATATCAAGCTGGAGCATGCACACCTTCAAGTTCGTATATTGCGCAGATATTGCGCGAATGTACAGACAGATCTTGGTACACGTTGATGATCAGGATTACCAGTGTATTCTTTGGAAAAATCATCCTGACTCTTCGCTCGAAGAATATAAGCTCGTGACCTTGACATACGGTCTGCATGTGCTCCATATATTGCACCTCGCGTTATACAATAGCTGGCGCATTATGACGGTGATCAGTTTCCTCTAGGTCAACAAATCATTCAACGGTTTGTTTATGTTGACGATTGTCTGTCTAGGTAGTTTCGCTAGCACCGCTTCGAGACTATTTCACTCCCTTTAACTAGTAAGGCAAGTCTCTCCCACTACTGAGGTGCCCGTCAATTTTTACGATAGCTAGGAAGTGGAAGAGTTATTCGAATCGATAATACATCTTTCTCATGTCACGTCACTTTTCGGTGATTTCGTACTCCACACATCGACTTGGCCGAAACTCATCCGGATAGTAACGTATTTATTAAAATGGGATTCCAAAGCCAACGTATAATTCTCATAGTTATAACTCATGTAACGGCATTGACGCCCAACGGTTTCAGGAATCGGAAAATAGCGTTTTTAAACTTCTTCAAAATATGCAATTTTCAGAAGAAATTGCAAAAATTGATATTCACGCTAAACTCGCAAAATCTAGCTGTATGCTCCCACTAAATCCGTTTTTATATGAGAATGGATTGCTGCACGTAGGGGGTCGGTTGTCACGTTCTGATTTGTCGTATACTGAAAAGCATCCAATAATTTGGGTGATCATGCAGTAACCCGTCTTTTAGTGCGCTATGCTCATGGGCGATGCCTTCATGAAGGGCTACACTTCACTCTCAGAACTCTTCACCAGCAAGTGTGTCTCATTCGCGCTCGTCTAGTCGCTCGCTCAACTATAGCTGGTTGTGTCAAGTGCGTGCGCCTAAAGGCAGCTCCTGCTACGCAACTAATGGGTGCCCTTCCGCCAGCACGAGTAAACAAACCCGAACGAGCATTTCTTCGCTGTGGCGTGGATTATGTCGGTCCCTACTCTGTTCAAGAATATGGCGGGCGTGGTAAACGTGCCCATCCAGCATACGTGTCGCTAGTTCTAGATTATACGTCTAACGCATTTTTAGCAGCCTTTAAGCGATTCGCTTCTCGACGCTGGTTACCTCACAATATGTTTAGTGACCGAGGTATCATGTTTCAGGGTGCTGACTCCACGCTCTGCGACGCGTTTCATGTTGCGATCAGATCTCCCCCGGGATGCATTCTTGGAGCGCATACACACACGATCTAGGAATATTCGACACTTTTATGCCAGATCGAGGCTTGCCTAAATTCACGACCACTTTCGCAATTGAATGATGATACCGTCGAACTAACTGCCTTCACTCCAGGTCACTTTCTTGTTAAAGGTGAGATTACGGGTGTTCCGAAACCCTCGCTCCTTGAATTAAATCCCCACCGGTTTTCCCGGTGGCCGTTGTATCGGCTGGATTCAATCTGGGAGCGATGGAGTGCGGTCTGCGTGACCTCATTTCTGCACCGATCAAAGTGGCGTCTGCGAACAGTGCCTATCTGTGTCGCTTAAATGATTCTGGTGCGAGATAAGAATCTCCCTCCCACGAAGTGGCGCTTAGGTCAGATAATTCTGTGCCATCCTGGAAGCGACAGCTTGATTCGAATTGTAACCGTTAGGACGGCGACTTCGACTTGATAGCCCTTTCTCGCAAATTGGTATGTTACCGATCATATACGATGATCAACCCGGGTAAAGTAGTATAGTTGCTTGTAAGTCATGGATTAATTTGGTAGCTATTCTCAAAAATTGTACGTGAATTTGATATGTAAGTTCTTCGCTTTTCGCGGTACATCCGCGTCACTTTTCGATTTACGGCCTCGCGTGGGTCCTAGGGGGCGGTAATGTTAACGACACGGTCGGTATTTCGCGCTTTTGAATCGCTGGCGCCGCTAGCGTCATCGCGCGCACACTCTTATTAGCACATGCGCTACAAGCGAAACCCAATTTCCCAATACCTAATCAATCGATATATGTCGCAAATTCGGCGACAAAAATGTAATAGAATTGAAAATAAACCATTTTGATTTAAATTAAGGGGACATACGCACCCGTTATGGTGAAAAAAATCAATTTTCGGTTTTTTACATTTTCTTGATGCTTGAAGTCTTAAGAATATGTGGTAAAAGTTTCAAGTTGATATTGATCGTTAATGATGAATGTGCTTGGGATCTCGATTGGATCGAGCGCGCACTTGTACGCTGCGCAAGAGGATGAGGTACGCATAGCGCAAGCGGAGAAGCAGGCTCAAGAAAACAGCAAACAAGGGCGAATCCGGCGCGGCGCCGACAACAACATTTGGAATTTATGAACATTCCAGAAGCTGTGGAGGAGTTATATTATGGGCCTGGCATCAATAATTCCATATAAGTTGACAAATTTCATGACTTATTCATTACGAAATTTTAAAACGCGTTTTTCTCGAAACCACTTTTTTCAAGTCGGTGACCAATATATCTCGTAAACTCGTGAATGGTTTTGACTTGAAATTTTGTATGGTTATTCTAAACATAATTATCTAGTTTGTATCATAGGATTTTGTTTGTTCGTTGCTTAGTTTTTTTTAATAGGCAAAATAATAACTAATTTTTTGGTCGAAAATCGCTGTTTTCGTTCAAAACTCCGCCATTCTGTAAAAAATCGATAGTTTTAAAATCGGTTATGACAAAAAAACAGACTATAGTATCTAATTTAATAATCTTTTTGGTTTTTTTGTTTCAGATGATTTTTGAAGAAATGCCGATGGTCACCAGTTTTCTGGTTTTTTGTACGGCGCTCCGAAGATTTCCGGTTAAATTTAAATAATATTAATATTTTATAATAAAAAAATTTTGAAAATACTCCTAAATATGTATTCTTTTGATTAGAAAAACTCCCGATCAAAAATAACAAATACTTTCTTTTTAAAAAATTCACAAAAATGGCCTTTTTTCGGGCTCCTGGGTGCGTATGTCCCCTTAACAACACGCGTAAATTAAGAATTAAAATATTTTCTAATGAAATTCATTGACACTGTATATTTTTCCCCTTGAATGGGGTAGATATTTTTCTTACATCTTCTATTTTTCTCAGGTAACTCCAAATTTGTTGTGCGCCATCGAATTACAACTTCACTTATATGTTATAGATATATTCCCTAAACCCTCCTGTTCATTTTAAGGTATAACAGATTTTCCTTACGAAGTGCAAAGCTACCGCTGATGGCGTTACTTCGAAAATTCGTCAAGAACCTTGGTTCCTTTTTAACACTAAATGTTAAAAAAATCACTATTATCAATTTGGCCCTGCGATCTATATAATGTAGATCTATTCGCTAGGCTCTTACATTCATTTTAAGGTATAATAGATTTTCCTTACGAGGTGCAAAAGCATCGCTGATGGCGTTACTCCGAAATCTCGTAAAGAACACTGGGTAGTTTTTCACACTAAATGTTAAAAAAATCACAATTCTCATTTTGGCCCTGGGATCTGTATGGTATAGTATTCCTTCGACCCTCTTATTCATTTCAATGTATAATAGATCTTCATTACGGGGTGCAAAAGCTCCGCTGTTGGCGTTAATCCGAAAACTCTTCAAGAACCTTGAGTCGCTTTTTAAACTAAATGTTTAAAAATCACAAATATAAGTTTGGCCCTGAGAAAAAATATTCATTCCCGAGCAGAAATCTGTTCAAGCTGTCTGAATTTTGATGTGGTCCTGATCAGGGGTTCTTAAAGTTTCGTGCCTGATCAGGGCTTAATCGGGGGTTCTTGATCCAATGGTGATAAGGAACTTGATAACCAGTTTGTAATGATTGCATTATATATATATATGACTTCTTTAGAGGACCTTATAAGGAACACGGGATTCTTTTACAAATTAATAGAATTTCATTTCGTATTATTAAGTATTAAAATGCTATTACTTTATGCTCTAACTTTATATAATGACGAATAAAAAATAATAGAAATGAAACATATTTCTATTAAATTCAATGCAATTAAACAATTTTAGTTTACATTTTGTCAATGCAATTTACTTCTTTTGAAAAATTATGAATTAACAAACTTAGAATTAGATAGTCTGTGAATTCAAGTTAACAATTACTAATTCGATTCTGAATACTTTTTAATTTTACACAAAAGGCCTGAAAATAAGACACCGAATTTTAATATTCTATGCAGAAATAAAACACTCCGCTATCGTATCTTTGAAGTAGGAATGCATTTTTCATTTTCTTTTTGGGAAATTTAGTTCACGTTTAGAAATTTAGAATTGAAACAAAAAACGCTCGAAAATTTTTTTTTATATATATTTTTTGCAATGTTTTACTATATAGAAGTTGGATTATGCAAATGGATTGCAAGTGCAATTTGATGGATAATGCAAACTCTTTTAAACAAATCGTTCATTGTTCAAATCATTTTTAAAATTTAAAACGGTTAAGATATTTTGTATTTGAGTTTAACCAATATTATACAATATTTAAAACTTTTTAAGATGATAATTTCTTAAGCGAGGTAGCTTCATATATATATTATATTCTTCTGCTCTTTGATAAAAGTAATCATTTTTGGACAGATAATGCATTTTCCGAGTTCGGCGTTCGATTCACCTCGGGTTGAGGTTTTTTCTTAATTATTCCTGGGTATAGGATAATATCGGATATATACAAAATATATAGAAAAGTGTTCGAACCTTAATATACATCATGTATTAATTGTCAAGTACAGATGTATAAACATAATCTACTTGTATATGCAAATCACTTCGTACATTTGTTCATTAATTTTATTTAAGTATTACTTTAATAATAGTGTGGGGGTTCCTTATGAGAGAAAGCACAGATCGGATCCGGATATCAGGGTGCTAAATCGGGATCGAGTAATAGTTTCATTCTTGATCAAGCCCCGACAGTAAACCCTTATAAGGGCCCGAAATCTATTTAACCAGTCTGAACATGCCTTATCAGAGCCGTCAAAAAATTTCGACTTGTATAACTGTGTATATGATCAATAACAATGAACAATCGAAATACAAATTATTTTTTTATTTGATTAATATTTTTATAGTTAAATTTATAACTTCCAGATTGAACGTGTCTTTGTTATCGAAGATAACATACTAAAAGGGACAGTATGTGAAGAAGATGAGAGTTTGAGAAATGTAGGACAAAACACCTTGGATGCATTAACTCAAAATGCAGACAAAATTGGACAGGTGAGATCAAATGTGATCATTTTTCCCATACATATATATATATATATATAAAATTTCTTTTTAACCAATAACGAGACCCTGTGTCTAAACTGATCGTGGATACAGACTTTTGGTTGAAATTCTTATTTTTCAGAAATATGTCTCAATATTTTCGGTTAAAGTTTCATTCTTATCATGATGTTTCCATTGTTTACCGTATTCTGAAATATTCTTCATGCACTGATCTTTTAAAGGTATTTCCGTATAGAACTACACCTTATTCTATTCGTAACCTAAGGATAATTTACGAAACAACATAACGAACAAACTATGCATTTCATGTCCCCACCTCTAGACTTAAGCATATGTGGAATGAGTTATCCGCGGCAATTCGGGAGTGTAATTCGTATGGTAGATTTAAAAGACTATCTGCTATTTATTTGTATAAATACTACACCTGATATATATATATATATATATATATATATATATATATATATATTGTAGATACAATTTTCGTAGTTCGTGATTCGTGTAATTATATTTTATTAAAATTTGTTATGTGTTAGCTATTTTTGCGGCATACATTTTAAATATATATTTTTGTTTGTGTAATTAAGATTGTCGTCTTATATATAAAAATTTTTATACGTTATTCTTTAGATTATATTGTATTAAGAACTTATTGTCCGTGTATAAATAAAATAAAAATAAAGTTATCCCATATTCCTAGTAAGTAGTAGATTAAAAAAATGCAATCATTAAGCAGGTCTTTTAAGTTAAAATAAACCAAATAACATTAATGATTAACAATTAAAAACGAAGATGAATAATAAGAACAGTCACCTGATCAGAACAAACTTCTAACGAAATATAATAAAGATATATAACTATATAAGTAATATACAATTAATATAAAACTATAATTTAGACTATATCGCGAGACACAACATAAATGCGAAACGTGTATATTAAGAACTGACAAAGTTTACAAACTCACTTTCCTTAGTAAAATAACATTGTAGCCGCTTCAGACTTCATAAACGCGTGTACTCTTTTAACGAATAAGGGATGATTAAATAGGGCGTTTCTTATATCGCGAGAAAGACTATTAAACGCATGCGCTCATATCCAAAAATATGACTAGATTAGGTATTAGATATGGTATTTTATTGATTAGTTATTTTCACCATTTAGTTCATATATTGGATAATATAACAGATAGATGCAGCAACTGGGAGAAAAGAAACTTTTGGAGAAATGAAAGATCGGAGTATCCGATGTGCTTTATGGCTTCAGAAACAAGGAATTGGACATGATGACATAATATCTTATGCCACAGACCATCATATGCAGGAATATATTCCAGTCTTAGCTACGTTTTACGTTGGAGCTGTTTTCAACGCATGGGATCACGATGTCGTATTATGTGAGATTTATAAATAGTATTTAGATCAACGAACTGAATATTCCAAATAAACTGAATTTGTAAAGTGGGCATTATATCTCGAAACTGTTTTGCACATAGATTTAAATAAGTAACTGAAGTCAACAAATAATTAATTGGAATATTAAATGTATCTTCAACGCAATATTATAGAATGTATTTGAAATGTTTAAAATGAAATAAACTTTAAGGTACTGCAAAACATCTAATAAAGGTGATAAAACCAAAAATCATGTTTGCAATTCCAAGCATCGTCGATGTTCTACGTCAAGCAGCTGAGGAGGGAAATGTTAATACGAAATTCGTCGTTTTCGGGAAACATCCTGGCTTAGATTCTTTAGAAGATTTATTGAATCAACAGACTGCAGAAGAGGTAGGCAATTTCCAAGCGGTTCAAATAAAGAAAAAGAAACAGACTGCAACAGTTTTGTTCTCTTCTGGATCAACGGGATTTCCAAAAGGCGTACAGAATACATATGATTCTCTTGGAGATACACTCAGATGTATTCACCCATTAGGAAGTGGTAACCACAACGGTCTGTGGTATTCGCCTCTAAGTTGGATCAGTTGTATGTGTTACATGCTGCAATCGGTCCTTACCGGAGCTACGAGAATCGTGGATGCCATTTGCAGTCCAGATCATACATGTCAAGTTATTGAGAAATATTATGTGAGATTACTTATTATTGACAAATTTTTATATTAATGCAATAGTTATATATTTTTATTTGTTAAAATGTGTATATGTTAATTTCTATTTAAAGTTCTTTACACATATTTTTTTCATTTAATAGATATAAGAATCTGTTATGGTATGTATTTAGGTCGACTGGTTCTTTATCGCGCCAAGTCAATTAAATGCATTTTGCAAATCAAAAGTTTTGAAAAATTATAAGGTTCCATCGTTATCGCTAGTTATGACTGCAGGATCGAAGCAAACTGCAGAAGTATTCAAAGAATTCCAGGAAGCAATTCCACATGCATTCGTTATGCAAGGTTACGGTAAGAATATTACTTTATAAAATTCGTAAATTACTTTTTATTATATCCAATTACAACATGAATATACCAATTATTATACACAATTTATATCAATATTGCATTACAACTGATATAAGGTTGATACTATATTAGTATCTATATCATAATATGGGCCGATCATTAACGCTTTATGAATTATTCTTTTTCCATTAACAGCACATTAAAGTAAAAAAAGATTGTAAGCGGGACGAAAATGGGAATATCTCAGCTAAAACACATTTTTGTGTATGCTTGTATCATCGATAAATTGACAAGGAGTTTCAAAACATTGCATGAATGAAAATTACTTTGAATGTTAAAGAAAGATTACTTAGGAAAAAAATTGTATCGGATAATACCACCATACTTCAAAGGATTAATTTAATTATTTCGAATTATTATCACCCCGAAGTTGAATTATAATTAGAGACATCTAAAATGTAACTGTAATTATCTAAATAGTAACTGAAAAAAACCCAACGTAATTACGTTATATTCTGCATTTTGAAAATTATTTACGAATTCCTTTTCTTATTTATTAAATAATCATTTTTCTTGACTTTTGACACTGTGATGGACCAAACTACGTAACATAAAAATAATGAAACTGTTTCTGTACGAAATATATAAAATTCCGAAAATACATTTATCCGATGATAATATTTTGCGAATTTTAATAATTCCGAATGTCAATTATCCGTAAGGTACAAAATTCCGAATGAGAAAGTTCTGAATGACGAAGTTCCGAATTAATATAGGCGCCGTGAATCCGATTTTTTTGGGTAGAATGCCTGAAAGTGGTGCAGTTGATTTGTTATTCAATTTCATGAAACCGTTTGTTATTAATTACATGTTGAATATGGCAAAAATGGATTTTTTTTTAAGTTCAGCAATTTTTACCTCCGAAAGCATTTTTTTTAGAAATTCGCAAGAGACATTTTCTGTCCAAAATGACCCGAAGAATCTAACAAAATTCTCTCGGACTGAAAAATTTAAATTTTTAAATTGTTAACAACATTTTTTAATAACAATCAACTGCATCACTGTCAGACATTGTACCATAAAAAATGGAATTCAGGAGCCCACAATACATATGAATCAACTTCATATAGGGATATATAGTAGGTCACATCACCATACGTGACGCCTACATTAATTCGGAACTTTGTCATTCGGAACTTTGTACCTTACGGATAAATTACGTTCGGAATTTTAAACTTTCGGAAAATAGTACCTTCGGATAAATGTGTTTTCGGAATTTTACCCCCCCCCCCCCCCGAAAATGACGGTATTTGCAAGAATCAGAAATATATGTGCACCTGTTCTAGACAGGTATGACCGAACTTGGAGGATGCGGTACGTTGCAAGATAGGGATGCAGCGAATAAAGGATCAGTTGGTGTAATCCTGCCTAATGTGCAAATAAAAGTTGTAAATGAAATAACTGGAGAAACATTACCACCAAATACTGTTGGAGAACTCTGCTTTAAAAGCGAAAAATCTATGATTGGATACTACAATAATCCTGAGGAAACTAAAGATGTAATAGACAAAGACGGTAAATATATCCTTGAAGCAAAAATGGCTTAGTAAATGCGTGCATGATAATTATGGATAGTAAGAAACTATCGAACCCACATATTACTTCGATATTTCTCGATTATATGTTATTGTGGAAAGCAAAGGCGATCTTTGTCGTTTAGCCCCAGCATTATTTTAATTAGTAAAACGTTATTATGGTAAATTTTCTGTACTAGAACACGGAAAATATGTTGGAAGATGAACGCCACCTAACAGAGTTACGGAGCCTCTCCTTCCCCTCCCCTTTGGCTCGTCATTTCGCCCGAGTATGGGAGCGTGACATTCCCAAAACTCAACAAAAACTGGAAAAACGGAAAAACTAAAACGCGGGAAACTTGCTGCGCCGAGAAAAAGACCATGACCACATCGCGAGTGGGTATAAAACCGCACTAGACCTCTAACCTTATATAAGGGAAGTGAAGTTCGGGATTTTCGATTTAAATAGTATTTTAATAGCTAATCATTAGAATAGAAAGAATATAATTGCAATGACATTTATATGGTTTGTATTTTTATTCTTGATGATAATTCTCTTGCAATTCTAAGCCGATTTCGTTGAAATTTGGCGTACATTCCTAAAAAATGCGTAAAAGCGCCCTAACATCGAGTTTTACTTGAAAGTACGTCCAGTTTCTATTTAATTTGAATATTCCAGGTTATCAATCAATTTACCGCGTAATTTACAAGAAATCATATGTTTTCATTGATAATTTGGGAAAATCAATCTCCCCTAATATTCATTATTAGCAAATAATAACATTTTTATATGTATACATTTTGCTGATATATGCGATTACAAAATGGTATATACATTTATTTGTTAGTAATATTTGCTTTCTGCGATGAACAGCGAAACTCATAAAATCACACATTTCATTGCCAATATTATATATTGAAATCCTTATCAGTAGTATTTTTTGACGTCATATTTATTCCAGGTTAGGAAGGGACGTTATCGGCGGGGTCGGTTTAGCAGCCCCTTAAAGCATGAATTTCTCAGAGAAGAAGATAAATTATGTCAGCACATATAAAAGGCAGTTGATCATTGTAAATGTGATGTTAGTTTTTCAAAATTAAAAATAGCGTATATAATACAGTTAGTAGATAAATAATCTTTCTCCACTTTCACAACAAATTTTTTATTTTCTAAAATCAAAATTCCAAAAAGGGAGTCTTTACCGGCATATATACAGGGTGGCCGATTTATCTAAAGACATCGAAATATCTCGAGAACTATGCACAGAATCAGAAAAGTTGTCGGATGAAAGTTGTTCGACACGAAGGGGGGGCATCCAGTGATAATTAAATTTACCCCCTCCCCCATCCCCTGGGGGTGGAGTGGGGGCAAAAACAATAAAACTTAAATAGGAACCCCCAGTTTTTATTGCAGATTTGGATTCTCCGGAAAAAAGTACACCAATTTGACCTAGGAGCTATTGCATTTTGGTTCACAGGTGGCGCTGTAATCGATAAAAATCCAAATTTATCTGAACACATTGAAATACCTCGAGAACTATGCACAGAATCAAAAAAGTTGTCGGATGAAAGTTGTTCGACACGAAGGGGGGCATCCAGGGGGAAAATAGGGACAATTTGATCCCTTTATGAAAATTTAATATTAAAAATTCTAATATTAGAATTTTTGATATTAGAATTTAGTAATATCAATTGCGAAAATTGTTATTCTGAATATGAAATTTTAATAATGTCCATTCGAAAAATTAAGATTATGAATAATTGATATTCTTCATATTAAAAATCAAAACTGATTACATAAAAATTGTGCATACAATATGGAAGCAATTTTATAAATAAGTTTTCTACCTTCAATAAAATTATATTTTAGGTTTTAAATTTATTATTTAATAAACAAAAAGAGGACACCACGCAATCCATTAAAAAACGCGTCATGTCCCTTCACTCAGCTCATTCATTCTCTCTCTGTATGTTTTTTCCGAAATGAGAATAAATAAGCTGAGCATTGACGGTCAAACCAGCTTCTATTAAACAAAACGAAACTCTTACTTCATTTGGGGATTTCGTCGCCATCTACCGGACCCCGAGAGAACTCACGTGGTTTCATACATGTACATCGCTTGCATTTCGGCCATCACCGGCGCAGGTTCTGTTACATAACGCTAGAGGGCGACATAACTCGAAAATAAAGTAGCATATCATTTTATACATAAGTTGAGTCACACGTAACCAGTTCATCTACATTTTTCTCTACTTTCCTGAAGGGAAGTAAATGGATATCGCGACTTTCTAATCCCCATATTAAAATTTAGTATTCACGGTCTCTCAGTGTAAGACTGTTTTTGAAGTCCATTGTATTGGTAGTAATTCGGTCGGAGGTCACTTTGCTTTTAGAATAACAACTTTCCGTTTACGTGACTATTTTTTGTCTACCCTTCATTGCTTAAATCGAATTGCAAGTTAAAAATGAATCCTGCTACAGTTCCCGAAAAAATCGAAATGATTCTTATTTATGGTGAATGTAAGAGGAATATTGACGATGCTGTTGCGTTGTATGCTGAGCGTTTTCCAGATAATGCTCGCTCGCGTTCATTTTTTTACAAAGTTGTGAATGCCTTTCACTCTGATGGCAGCGTACAAATGAAAAAAAGGAAGCGAAGATTAACAGTTACAGGAGAAGCTAACGAAGTAGCTGTACTAGCAGCTATTCACCAAAATCCACATGTAAGCACACGACAATTACATCGCGATTCCGGCATTTCCAGAGACAGTATTCAAAGAATATTGCATCGTCATAAATTTCACCCATATCACATTTCACTGCACCAGGAACTAGATGGCGATGATTTTCATAATCACGTGGTGTTTTGTGAATGGGCATTTCAAAAAATGCAAACGAACCACAATTTCTTTGCTAATGTATTATTTTCAGATGAATCTACATTCACGAACCATGGTGGCGTCAATAGGCATAATATGCATTATTGGAGCGTAGAAAATCCCCATTGGTTACGACAAGTTAATCATCAACGTCCTTGGTCGGTGAACGTTTGGTGTGGAATCATAGGAAATAAACTCATTGGTCCTTATTTCATTGAAGGTAATTTGAATGGAACAAAATATCGAGATTTCCTAGAACAAGAAGTACCATTACTACTTGAGGATGTTGCTATGGACGTCCGACGGACAATGTGGTTTCAGCATGATGGTTGCCCAGCACATTTTTCAAAAGTAGCAAGGGAAATACTAGACCGTGATTACAATGGTAGGTGGATTGGTAGAGGTGGGCCCATTAATTGGCCTGCGAGGTCACCTGATCTAACATCTCTGGATTTCTTCCTATGGGGTTACCTAAAAGGTAAGGTTTATGAACAAGTACCAACGACTCGTGAAAACATGGTGGAACGCATAAGAACTGCTTGCGCAGAAATTTCTGCAGATATGATTCTATCATGTATAAAGTCATTTGAAGAAAGAATAAATAAATGCATTGAAGTGGAAGGTCAACATTTCGAACACTTACTCAAGTAAGTGAACAGTGAGACATTTAGCAAATTGTTTTAAGGTGCCCAAAGCTCGCGCCATGCGGGCACCCCCGATGGTCTGGGCACCACCCCTCCTACTTTTCAGGAGGGGTGATGGGTGGCTATCCCACCTGTCAGCCCGTCGATAAGGTGGCTCACCGGCGGGCTGCCCATCCACCCCCATGGTTGCACGCCCATGTAGGCGGATGGGGTAAGTTGTGATCTACTTCCCAGCGAACACTGCCCCCGCGAAGCCTACCCAACTGCCCGGGCAAGGCCGCCGACCTTGGCTCTGCCAAAAGAGACAAAGACAAGGACAGCGTAGCCTCGGGGCCCCGGGCTCCCGCGGTACCTTTCCCAGGGTAGGGGCCTGTCTTTTTGACGCGTGCACGTCAAGGGCTCCAGGCGGCCCAAAGTGAACAGTGAGACAGTGAGAGGCAAGGGGACTCACGTAAAACAAGCACCCCAAAGGGAACAGAAAAATACTACGTCCACGTCGTTGTTCCTGGGTAACGCTAAATGTATTTTTTCCCGGCTTTGTTAGAATGACCGTATTCCATATCCGCTACGCGGGCGAAAATTGTCAATATTGGAGAATCCAAATCTGCAATAAAAACTGGGGGTTCCTATTTAAGTTTTATTGTTTTTGCCCCCACTCCACCCCCAGGGGATGGGGGAGGGGGTAAATTTCATTATTACTGGATGCCCCCCTTCGTGTCGAACAACTTTCATCCGACAACTTTTTTGATTCTGTGCATAGTTCTCGAGGTATTTCAATGTCTTCGGATAAATTTGGATTTTTATCGATTACAGCGCCACCTGTGAACCAAAATGCAATAGCTCCTAGGTCAAATTCGTGTACTTTTTTCCGGAGAATCCAAATCTGCAATAAAAAATGGGGGTTCCTATTTAAGTTTTATTGTGTTTGCCCCCACTCCACCTCCAGGGGATGGGGGAGGGGGTAAATTTAATTATCACTGGATGCCCCCCGTCGTGTCGAACAACTTTCATCCGACAACTTTTTTGATTCTGTGCATAGTTCTCGAGATATTTCGATGTCTTCAGATAAATCGGCCACCCTGTATATATCCACACGTATAACGAAAGTATGTATCGCTTTCTATATGTGCACTGAACAAACGAGCGGAAATACTACCGACATGTATCCAGAGGGCGCTGTATTCCTAACGCATGAAATTGCTGCCGACAGAATTTGGGAGCGCAGCCTTCCCAAATTCAGAAAACAGGCATCAACATCGAAGTTGCGCCATTTCACTGTGACTAGCGATCATGCTTTCGCCATTAGGGCAGTGAATCTCCCAATACATTTTCCGTGCAGTAGTCTAGTATTAAACTTTTAATTGGCAAATTCGGAAACTACTCGCTACCTATTGAGATATCTTATATCTAATTGTTATTTTTTTGTTACCACTTTTGTGAAAATGCAGGCAACTGCATACTTAGAAAACGCGAAACAAACTTGTGTGCCATGGTGAATTTGTTAGATATAAACAGTTGGTAATAAAGATTTTTAAATAAAAATTTCAGGTCACAGTATGAAAAATTATTGAGTGAACCGTTACTCAATTATTATATGTTACTTTTTGCTGTTACAAATAAAGAAAGAAATTCTGTTCATTTTTTGTGTGATGCGATACAATAATTTTATGATACTATCTTAATTTCAATATTATTGTACGTCAAAGATGAATTTCCTAATTCTGTTCAGTCATCATCGAGTTATCTTAAATTTTATGTTTTTTTGTAACAATTTTTTTTTACCATACTTTTAATGGTCCCTACTAATTTAGTATTATATTTACGTAAATCAACTTATACATACTGTATCCACTCGCATTTTCATAATTACATGAGAATAGTTCACATTATAACGTAGACGTTAAGACTTTCTATCTACTTTAATCTGTACTGCAAAAAAATGTAAAAAATCATTAATAAAATCATACTAATAAGAACAATGTTGATATTGGTTAAATAAGGATGGTTGCATTCCGGTGATAAGGGTTACTTCAACGAGGAAGGGCAGGTTTTTGTAACAGATAAATTAAAGGAAGTTATGAAATTTCGTGGCCATCATGTTTCGCCAAGCGAACTCGAATCGATTCTTAAAGGACATCCTGAGGTCATTGATGTAGCAGTTGTTCCGGTCCCGCATTCTTTGGATGGTGAACGTCCAATGGCTTTTGTAACAACGGTTCCACAAGCAAAGGTTGAAGGAATTAAATTATATCCCGAATAGAAAATATGAACAGTTTCTGTCCACTTTTTCTAGTCTCTAGGCTGAAAGCAGCGGATTACAGAAAAACTGGCCAGAAACTATATAGTTTTTCTACCGTGGAGGAAATAATTTATGCTATTTATATTAATGCTATGCATTTTATTTGCACAGGTTACAGAAGAAGAGCTTATAGAACTTACCTTCATTTTAGGCGAATATAAAAAATTATCGGGTGGAGTTAAGTTTCTCGACGAAATGCCGTACACTCCGTCTGGGAAAATAAAAAGGCAAGAACTGAAGGAAATGGCGAAACTTACGCTGGATGAAAAAGATTTGAAATAGAAAAATTTGTGATTTTTATTATCGTATTTTAAAGTAATAAGTATTTCATTCAAGAGCATATTACATTAAATTATAGTTATCATTATTGTAAATATTTTCTGTACTTATCGAAATTCTTTTGCGATTTTTATACTGGAACATGATCTGATATTTAAAAATTTTGTATTTACTATATACTGAAATATACAATTTACAATATAATATCATTTCTTTAATTTTCAACGTTATGATGATCTATATGTCATCATACACCGCATGGTATTTTACACAGGTATTAAACTATACGACTACTATAAACATGGCATAAGTTGGGTTAATTTTTGTATAAATAAGACTATTAGGATTAAAATGATACAAATAAATATTAAATAATATAAATGGCTTGTGAAAACATATGATAATTAAAGCGATCGACTAGCGCATAGAGTAATGAACTTGTTTGAACAATAACCGCAAATACTGCTGTGTGCCATTTAATTATATCAAATTGGCCTCTTGTGAACATAGAACCAGAAATAATTAATTGGTGCATACTACTCCCTGGACAGATGTGAAAATAATTCAGGATGTATTATTCAAACGTATCCAAGAGTTTGTTGTTTTAACTTGATGTTTACAATATACTAAAAAATTATTATAATCACTGGAGTCTGTGACAATTGATGGATTTTATTTCAAAAAAAAAAATTAAAACTTTAAAAAATCGTATACTTATAGTCGAAAATTTTTAATTTAAGATCCATATTAGTTATATAAATTTTGTTATAAATTATGTTTCTTATAAATCGATATCAACGCAAACTAATTTTTATTTACTTTTATGGTGACCGTTTGTTTCACAGTTTTAGCAAAACAATTTTAATTTACATAATCGAGAAATTAGAATTTGATTTATTTATTTATATTTACTGAAATTTAAGGTATACGTGTATCCTTTATTTTATATTAAATATAAACACGGCACTGGGGTCGTTCACCTTTTAAACCTTTCAAGCATTTTTCATTCCGCAGAAAATTACTAGAGTTTTTCTTTTCCTAAATGCATGCAATATTCATAATTATTAACCATCCCTTCAATAACGTGGGGAATCCAGTTTTACCTAGGTTCTCCATAAATATCATGCATGTGTGTATCAGAATTCAGTATTATTTCGTAGTTAGGGCGTCTGAGACTGATTCCTTCCGCCAAGCCTCATTGAAAAGTTCAGTTGCGGAGAGGATGGAACGAAAACGTTACACATGTATGTTTTTTATTTTGGTAAATCTTCGGATGATCCACGTGTTCGAAACGGGAAAAAGTACAACGTATTTTCCACGTATTTTGGCATCCTGAAAACGAATATCATGACAAAATTTAGCGCTCGGCCGCTATTTCGAAAAAACAGCCAAAAAATCCGTTTTTTTCTGTTTCTTGCATTTATCTCGAGATATAAATATCTGACGAAAAAATATTCCAAACAAAAAATGTAGGGCTTATTCTCTATAAAAAAGGTTGTATACAATTTTGTCCTAATTGCAAAAGAAACCCTCTAAATTAATGCTGAAATCGACTTGTTATTCGTTGGTGAGCCTTTAGCTGAGTTTCTCGATAGTGAAGTAAGTTTCACTTTGATTGATATGCGAGTAGGTTAAAGCAGGTTAGGTTAGACAAGGGTTATTTTTTTTTTAGCGGGGGGGGGGGCCCCAGCCATTCCCATTGCCATTAGGAAAATAATATATACAACCTTTTTTGTAGAAAATTCAATTCCCTACATTTTTTGTTTGGAACATTTTTTCGTCAGATATGTATATCTCGAGATAAATGCAAAAAACTGAAAAAAACGGGTTTTTTGGCTGTTTTTTTGAAATAACGGCCAAGATATGGCCGAGCGCCAAATTTTGTCATGATTTTCGTTTTCAGGAGGCCAAAATACGTCGAAAATATGTTGTACTTTTTCCCGTTTCGAACACGTGGATCATCCGAAGGTTTACCTTTATTTTTATTTACATTTTTTGTTTACTTTTTAATTTTTATTTATTTCTTACTTTCTATTCTAAATTTTTTTTGCATGTCTATATATTTTTTTTTTATTTTTGTTTTCTTAGTTATTTTTGTATATTATTTGCCTTTTTCTTTCTTTTTTGATTTATTATAATTATTTTTAAAATTATATTTGCATGCTAACAAATTATATTCATACAACAGTTCATTCCAAGCAATTGTCAAATCGAAATTTTATTAAGGATTTTTAACGCTATAGTTATGAATATAATTTTTTCTTTTTTTCTTTTTTTGTTATTTTTATTGTTAATTGCTAGTTGAGATTGTAAATGTTTCGACAAGGCCTACTGTTTTGAGAATCCGAGCAATTTCGTCGCAAGGTGTTTGAAATGTTTAGAAATTTTCAAACTATAGCATTTTAACCTTTAGACTGCCGGGGTGGCCACTATACTGGCCACTATAAACCAATTAAAAAGAAATCAAAACTTATAACTCGGGGGTTTCAGGATTTGGATCGATTTTTCCAAATGTCGTCCGCCATATTGGATCCGCCATTTTGAATTTTGAATTTTGAATTTCATATTCGTTTTCAGAGACCCCACAAACCCCCGAGTAACAGGTTTCAAACGATTTGGATAAATTTTTCAAAATGCGTCCGCCATATTGGATCCGCTATTTTGAATGTTGAATTTCATATTCATTTTCAGAGATTACAAAAACCTCTGAGTAACGAGTTTTAAGCGATTTGGATGAATTTTGCAAAATGTCATTTGTTGTGCCATGGCCTGCTGGGCCCTTCGCATTTTCCGAATTTTTTGTGTAGGAAGAGTAATTTTCACTAAAAAAATAGGTAATTTGTGGGGAAAATTGCCGGCAGTCTAAAGGTTAACATCTAATGCAATTTGTAGGTGTAAGCCGTTAACTGTTTTAACCCATTAACGCCGAAACGGACACATTTTGATCATCAGTTTGAGCGTCGATAATTTGTATATAAACGCATTGGAAAAAATTTACGCACTATTATTTCTAATGTAAAAATGTATGCCCTTTCGGAATCTTTCAATAGAATTTCGATAAAATAAATGCCCAAAAAGTTATACGCGTTTCTTTGTAAAAAATTGGGTTTTTAACACTTTTTTTCGATTCAAACATCATATTTACCTTGAAATGATATTGAGAGGCACGTCTAAAGTGAAAATAAGGTGCCCATGGACCCTGAGGTATAAAATGTGCCATACCTCGTTTCGCAATTCAAGATGGCGGCTGCAGCATAAAAAAACATGCTCATATTTTTTTTACGAAAAATGCAAATTCAAGACACGCTGGCGTTGTATCAGAGTGAAATATGTAGTTTTCATGGTCGCTGATTACAAATGAGGTCAGAATAAAAAAATTCAAAATGGCGGATATCGAATCCGAAAATTCGTTTTAAATGTTCGATGAGTATAAAACTGGGTGTACAGGTGTTTTCGTTATCGCTGATTACGAATATGAGGTCAGAATTACAAAATTCAAAATGGTGGATTAAAAATGGCGGATATCGAATGCGAAAAGTCGTAAATGTTCGTCGAGTACGATACTAGGAATAAGTAAAAAATATGAGCATGTTTTTTTATGCTACAGCCGCCATTTTGAAAGCCGCCATCTTGAATTGCGAAACGAGGCATGGCACATTTTATTCCTCAGAGTCCATGGACATCTTATTTTCACTTTAGACGTATCTCCCAATATCATTTCGAGGTGAAAATCATGTTTGAATCGAAAAAAATTGTTAAAAACCCCATTTCTTTACAAAGAAACGCGTATAACTTTTTGGCCGTTGATTTTATAGAAATTCTATTGAAAGATTCTGAAAGGGCATACATTTTTATGTTAGAAATAATGGTGCGTAAATTTTATCCAAGGCGTTTATGTACAAATTATCGACGCTCAAACTGATGATGAAAATGTGTCCGTCCCGGCGGAATTAATGGGATGAGTCGGCTTAATAAATTAATCCTTAATCATCTAAAAACAAGATGTTCTCAAAATTTAAAGGAACCGTTTTTCCATACATGGTAAACAAAAAATTCACTAATTTTTGTACTGAATCTACTAATTTTTGTACTGAATCTACTCATTTATAACTAAATCTGGAAATTTCAGATATACATTATAAAATAGGTCATATTAGAAATTTGAAACTTAATATATTTCACGATATAACTTATTTTTTCCTCTTTCACTTATACAATACCTTTATCTATATACAAAACATTCTCATTCAATTATGTATAGTCTCGTTCGAACATATTACATCAAAAGTTTAATTATTTGATGAAAAATCAACGATATTTTAGTAGTCGCAAACAAATATTTTTCCAACACACAAGCTATTACGCGCTAAAAAAGTTACCAACGTGACTATTCTTGCTGATGAATTGAATGTTGTTGCTCTTATGCGGAAAAATAAGCTCTTCCTATAATGAATCGTATCCCATTAGGCAATTTCACTGCCGCTATTGAAGATGTTATTCCTAAAACCGAAAGTGTTGTCGACCTTGAGGGAAATATAATCGTAGATAACACAATGACTCTGTTTGTATCATTAATAATATCAGAAATAAAAATAATAATCTTGATGAATTTCCAAAACACATTTTGGACACTCAGTCATCTCATACAAAAATGGGATTAACATAACAGGCGGTTAACGCACTGGACTAGGAAGTCGTAGGTCGTGTGTTCGATCCCCGTCTGGTGAACAATTTTTCGATTTCGTTTACAAGCAGCAGTTCGCTGTTGGTAAGACGAGCCACGTTGTTTGTGTTTACGTTTCGAAAGTATTGTTTATCTGGCGGAAATTGACTCATGACCGCCGCTGTACTTGGTGTAGGTTTCTGCAGTCCTACATTTCATACACAAATGTGAAGTATGGCGCCATCTCTCTAAGTCGATCTGCAGCTCTCTCAAAATCATAGTCAATAACAAGGCAACAATTGAGTGAAAAAGGGCGATTCCGCCCGTTAATTAATAAAAAAAAAAAAAAAAAAAAAAAAAAAAAAAAAAAAAAAAAAAAAATGAGGTCAGTCTGTAAAACAGCATCAGATATCTGTTTATTTGTATATTTATTGTTTGTAACTATTTTAATAAGGCCAATAATGTCGTAATAATAATAATAATAATAATAATTACCTTAACAAAATTAATATATTATTTAACGATTGGATACGGGAAAAAATAATATCGCACTAAGAACAGTTTTTCCTGTTTAGGCGTACATATCATAACCAAAACAAACTCAGTCAGACATTGTTATATTTAATTTATGTGTTAAACTCATTAATATACGTCGTCTGCATTTATCGACACCATTGGAGATCGAATTGTGCCCATACATTCAATGTACTATTACATTATATAAGTTACCCTAGTAGAGAAATGAACGAATTCTGCAAGCAGACTGAGAGAAGATCTGCTGAAGACTGTAAATGGAGTATGTCCGAATTTGCGCGATGATCTGCCGTCAGATCCTTCCTAAACAATCGAAAGTGTTAACTAACTGCAGAATCTTCTTTGCTTTGTTTTCTGAAGGAAAACTTTGGTTTCTTTTATAAAATAAATCGCAGTCTGTGGGAAGAATCTTCATCGTTATGAACTCTACCTTAATACGACGGTATATGTCAAAACCTATAATAAGAATCTTCGCTATAACCAATTGAAACTCTTATTGAATGCAGTCTGCTTTACTGCGTCACCATGGACTTTTCAGTACAAAATCATGAAGATTCGATTTTTTTTTTTACAAAAAATACCAGAACTTAAAAGATAAGACAAAATCATTTAGTACGGTAAATTATCGGCAAATTGCTTTAAAATATTCTAGGAGATCATATACATATATAGCGTAGAAAATAGCCGGAATTTTGAAAAATCGATTAATAATTTTTAATTCACGTTTTTTTTCACAAATTATTTGCACAATTTTTGTGCAATCATGGAGTGTTTAAAATGTAATTTTGTAATATCACATTTTGGAATATTATACTCAAAAGAATGTTTCTTAAAACGAATAAAAAAATTAATTATGTCGATTATTTTAAAAAAGAGAATCTGAAAATTTGTATCTTAAACTTAGGCATTCAAGTTATTTATTAATCATTAATTTAAATGAATTGTATACCGAATCTTCATTCCAGGTATTCTAGTGTATAATATACTTTATAATATACTTTACATGCAAACTGATTTTGAAAATTTGTAAATTTTCAAAATTCTAAAATATTTCGAAAACGGTAAGCGATACCCGAAATCTGACAAAATTTCAGAGGTTGTCACAAGGAGGGATGACAAAATTTCTTTCAGTTTGACGATTTCTTAGGTTTAAATTTTATCGAATCGCAAAATGTTATTGGAGTAAATTGTAGGCTTTTTCAAGCTAATTTCAAGGTAATTTTACGCTATGTATAGAGAGGACCGAGTTAGATTGGAAAAATAACAAAAAAATGGAAAAAATAGCGATTTTTGTCTCTTTATCGCGATTTTGGCATTGTTTACCTTCATTTATATATCAAATAAAGTGAAATTTCTTTACTTAGACATCATTTAGAAACTTTTCCAACGGTAAGCCAAAAAACAATTTTTTTACGGACACCCGGTGGGTGTATATGAGGCACATATAGTGTATACGTGTATGTATGTCAGTATTATAAATTTCAGCTTTCAAACAAATTTCTAAGTAACTTATGAAATAGCAATCGACTGAATGTCCCTTAATATTCTAGTCTAGCTAAACTAACATTCTGCTAATAGATTCTTCCAGTCATCTGTATGAGAATCACGTACCATTTTACCAGACATAAGAATCTGCATTCAGTCTGTATTCAGATACCACTATGCAGAGTATTTATAAAAAAAAGCTTCTGCTGAAGATTTTCTATACGACTGCATTGAGTTGACGTGAAGAATCTTGCGCGAAGAATCATCCATCAAACTGCAATAATTTTAATCTCAGATTGTCATTACAGAATCTTCTTTCCTCTGGTCATGAAGATGACTCTACTAGGGTATATATGACTATATTTTTTATGTTTGTTGAAAGTTCATGCTATTGTAATTGAATATTAGGAAAAGCACATTAAAAAATCATGTACAGTTTGTAGTAATTAGTAAAAATATGTCCTAATTAGAGTTAGTACTTAAAGAACACAAAAAGAACATTAATAACATAGGTCTGCAAAAAGGGGTCTTAGATGTTGTTGGAAAGCTGTGGGACATTTCCGATGTAATTGAGTGCGTAGAATCCGAACCCAAAGTCACAATTAGCCCATTACGTCAGAATTTTGAGATATTTGAGGTTATGTACACGCAAGACGCGTTATTTTGCTATTTTTGAGGTTACATAGAGGATGCAACAATTTTTTGGCCTTCTGTCCTATTTACATCTTTGAAATGAGGTTTTATTCGATTACCTACGATTTTTTCTTGCAAAGTTACGGCCATTTTGAAATAACGAGATACATTATATTGATATCACGAGCATATGCTTTAAATCAATAAGTGAAACGTGAGTCGGATTCTAACAAATGAAAAAAATTAAATTAAATACGGCTTATGCCCCACCATAGTTGATTTCAAAATTAATATTCTTTAAATACTTTGAGATAGTCACAATATTAAAATGTGTTTTTAGTTATAAATATCCATATTTTATATAGTTGTTTATATTTATAAAGGTGTCATGACATTGAATTTGATCTTGAGCTTGTTCTCCAAGGGAATGTCTAGATAAATTTGGTCACATGTATATCGTAATTTCAAATTGGCGTATCTTGGTGAAGAAAAGTCGTAATGGAATTCTGCGCCTCTCATATTACAAAAAAAGAGTAGTACCATTTTATATCTAAACTAAAAATGTTGAATCCTCAAAAATAGCAAAAAATCGCATTTTTCGAGTACATAACCTCAAATATCTCAAAATCCTGACGTGATGGGCCACTTCTGACTTTGAATTCGGATTCTACCCACAAAATTACGTCGAAAATGACCCACAGCTTCATAATAATAAAACCATGTTGATCTTTGTAATAGTTAAGAAAAATATAGAGTCTATCCATTCAACTTAATGTTTACAAAAGTAATTGAAACTTTTTTCTCCAAAAGGATTCGAAAATCGTCCGTAATGTCAGATTCGAAATATCTAATGTACCGGTGATTTACTTTGAACCCATTTGTTTATTTATTTATTTTACTTATTTACTTATCTAATTTTTATTTCGTCTAACTATTATTATATGCTTCATTAATTAATTATGACCTCCTAATTTCATAATAAGACTTATAAAACTCGCTAATTATTGATTTTGAACACATATAGTTTCATAAATTTTTCCGAATGTTTAGATATTTTTATCCACTCTGTTTAACACTTTTTTGTGTGGATAGCTTCGATACCCAGTCGAAACGTATACTGATATTTATTTACTTTTATAGTGATTGCTTGTTTCACAATTTTATTCAACCATTTATAATACAGTCGAGAAATTAGAATTCGATTTATTTGTTTATATTTAAATATAGCTTGTTTTATTCTTCATAATACAGAAATTATAAAAATAGAAACTCAGCTTGTTTGGATTGTATGTTTGATATCACAAAAAATATTATGTAAAAAAACGTTAATTGATTGAATAAGAGACATATCTTTATTTCCAAGGATTGTTGTGTATTCTGAAAATCTTTATCGAACAGCAAATGGTCTTTTATACGACGATTTTTGCTCGAAAGAAAGGATCGGGGAATATTTCCGAGTATTAAATCTAACAATCTTAGTTGAAGTCAACAATAAACCCAATTAAACTTTTAATGTTATTTGTTATTATGTATTCTATAGATATAACCATACCTTACGCAATAATCACTAGGTGGGTAAAAAAATAAACTAATTTGATTACAAGATTGATCATTAGTGTATTTTTAATAACTTAACTTCAAACTGTTGAATGCGAAAACAAACTAACTACCCTACATAGTGACAAGGAAAATTTTCTAATCTCTTTGTAAATATAATAACTATTTCAATATTACAATAATTCAAGGTCTGAAGGGCAGTCTGTATTCCGTGACCAATTTCATAGTGCAGTAAACATTTGTTGTTGTTTATTGGTTCCACTTTTTTAACATTTCGTTAACTCGAGGACCTTTAAGTATTTTATCTTTCCATTCTGAGTTGCAATGCAATAGACTGTTTTCTCCGCCGCGATTTTAATACAAGGATAATAGAAAAAAAGCATTGTATAGAACAACAAACACTTTACACTATTTAATATAAACGACCTAAAAAATTACAATCGATCGAGTATATGCACAATATACTATACCTTTTAGAATATGTAAGCCATGATGAAAGGAAATAATAGTAATAATAATATTTTTCATCTTTTTAAATGAAAATAATTATAATTAGTCGGGAATCTTTCTGAACCTTTTCTTGTCTAGTGCTTTAATTATCGTCGGTAGTTAATCGTTTTCAGCTACTGTTTATTTCATGTACGTTCTCAATTTTTCAGTGAATATCTATGAACTTAATGCTGACACTTCTGGCATATTGTTTGAAAAAAATAAAAGATATATTGAATTCGGTAACGAATAGCACTATCTGAAGTGGTAACATGAGCCGATGAACTAATACAACGCCGCTGTCAAAGATCAGCTAGTAAAACACAATCTACATAATCCACATTAATCAATTTCCGCGACCTGTATCAGTGCCGTCGAGAAAATTCGTTTAGCTCCCCAATGTACTTTTAAACCAGTTTCGTCTGGAAATTACAGGAGTTTATAACATCCATTATTTCTGAACATCGAAAATGACTGCAATCATCCTGAGCTTATGCATTCAAGTCACGTTAAATTACACATGTAAAACATCTCATATGGACATTAATTTAAATAGTAGATGAAAAATCCAATATCGTTTTCGAAGGTCACAATGTAAATTTGAAATTTAGTACGGTCCAAACACAACACAGATCTGTATTCCGACAGATGAAAACTTTTTTGTTCATATCAATGCATACAATTTGTAAAATTAGTTTTAACAATCAATAACTTATGCTAAATCAACTAATTAAAATTATAGTTTAAAAATGTTTATTTTATTTAATTGTTATTCGTCCAAATACTATAAAAGGAACGCTAATTAACATGAGTTGAGATAAACACAATGACTCTTGACGTTGGCAATTCCTGATTGTAGGCTTGGTTGATACTTTTATTAACGAGATAGTACAAACCTAGACGTTCCATGCACGAGCGTATTCAAACATATCGTAGCTCATCTCCATGTGCTAACGTTCTCTTTAAGTGACAGTGTTTTGATTTGTTTTTATATTTAGTAAACCCCGAAATCAATAAAACATGTTATCCGAAAACTTTATGGATTTGGTACGTATTCATAATAAAATTTTACATAACTGACATTGTCTCTCATTTTCTAATGTATACCTAGTAGCACGGAACTGTGTAGATAAATAGTTGTTTATATCACTGAAAAAGGTTAAAATAACCAAAACGTTATTACACACACTCTTAAATACAGACAGTTGAATCAATATTATTTTTTAACACTTATAGGAATTATATACCCAGATCTAAAGTGTCCCCGGGGTAAGTCGGTGGTCCTTATATTTCGGTGTGAAACCAAACATCACCTAATAAGTACAGTGTACACAGATTCTGGAAAGTAAGGATCATCGTTCAAATAAAAAACCGAATGAGTTAAACTATCATTTTCATTGATGCTCAATTTATTTTTGTTTTTAATTCGTATGATGACCGTCATTACCGAGATACATATTACAACAGGTGCACATCACATGTGGATTTCAAACCTTTCATCGGCGTTAAAATGAACCCCGAAAATTAATTGTGAATTTTGTCAATAGGAAAAATAATTATTGGTTCAATGTGAAAATCTGTTTATTGATAACCTCAAATTATGATTAAAGATTTCTAATGTGTTAAGGAAATCTAAAGAATGATAAGAGTCATTTTTCATTGAGTTGGAAAACTTGACTTTAAAATGCTTTATAAAGAGATGATAATAAAAATTCCAAATCGTTAAAGAATTTTCATATTATATTTACGTAATATACTGCATTTTTGCACTATACTTACGTAATGGATATTAATAACAATACATGCATAATTTTACGATCGGAACTGAACTAGATTTTCACGAAGATGTCAGTTGATCTTATCGGCACAGATAAGGAGATTATAATATATGAGAGTAAATACGTGGAACACAAAATGTTTCTTTTGATATTTTATGTAATGAAACTTATATAGTTATCTATATTCGGGGAATAATAGAAATAGTTGTTTTGAAACTCGAAAGGAAAATACCATTGTTTTTTAATTTAACCTTAAGAATATATACATATAAAAATCTGTAAAAAATGAGTAGTTCCCCTATTTTATTCACGGTACGAAATTCCAAGCACATATCAAATTTATATGAATATTTGTGCGATATTTTTAATATTTAGGAAACTGTATATTTACAACACGAAATTAATATAACTGTTAATCAAACATTTTGTTATATAAAGAAACTGTAGGAAAATATCATCTCATAGTTTTGCTTGACAGGGAATAAATTTTACTTTCAGGCAAAAAGAAAATGTGGTTGTTCACGAACGACTACAAAATTTTGTTTGTACTATAATTTTATTTTGTACTTTCAAAACCTGTCATTCTCTAGAAGGTAACTACATCTGAAATAAAATACAAAGATAAAATATAAAGAAAAGTAACTGTAAATAAGAAAGACATTTTTGTACACCTTATCATTTAGAAAAAGTACGATTCCAGTTTTCAAGAAAATAATGTGTTCTTAAAAACCACACTTTTTATCTTATTCACAATGTTTGAGAAAAACTCCAAATCATCATAACTCAAAAGACTGATATTTGGAATGTAGATAAATTTCAAAACAGTGAAAAAAAATTATAAAGGAAAGAGAAAAGTTAAGAAGTCTAACAAGTTTAACAAAAAACAAAAATTAATTGTCTTATTATTAAATATTATTTATTTCTTTTATGGCTGGAATTCGAATTTGGTTGAAAGAATTAATTAGTATTTAAAGATTAT
Source organism: Trichopria drosophilae (assembly GCA_030407085.1). Classification (NCBI taxonomy): domain Eukaryota; kingdom Metazoa; phylum Arthropoda; class Insecta; order Hymenoptera; family Diapriidae; genus Trichopria; species Trichopria drosophilae. The sequence goes on from CM059583.1 coordinate 206,691,051, forward strand.
AGAAACATTTTTGAAAAGAACGTTATTAATAAAAAGGAGTAATTAATGTTAAAAATGTGCTCTTTTTAGCTTATGTTTCTCATAAGAGAGAGAGAAGAGAAAGAGAGAGAGATTCCAAATAAAAAAACGTCGAAAATCGATTTTTGCACTAGCCACCAAATGTCCAGAGCTGTATCTACATGTATTATATTTTTGGACTTGTATATAAATCATTATTTTTCATCACGAAGAGATAGAAGTACCCTAACCGATTAAAATGATTAACAATTCTACAAGGTTTTGAAAATGGAAAAAGCAGTAAATTATTTTGGTCAAAATTTTTAAATTGCTGTTATAAAATAAGCCTGTTTAAATAAATGAGCGACATCACAAAGAAACAAAAATAATACGCATGGCTGCATGGTAAAAAGAAATTGTTAATATATTATATTAAATTGAATGTTGAACATTTCAACAAAAACCAGTAATACTAAATGTCAAATTAAAATTCCATATACTTAATTGGTTTTACCAAGTTTCAAAGCTGACACTGAGGAATATAATTCAATTGTATTATTATTTTAATTTATATCTTACACGAAGAAAATGGGATATAAACAGAAGTATATATAAAAATTTAGATATTTACATTGGTTATTTAGCATAAAGTTTTATAAACAAGTAATAAAACAATTTTTAGATGATAATCGAAAGCTGCATTCCTGACATTCTTCAATGAGACAATTTATCTTCGATCTACACGTTTTTCAATTAAAATCATGACTTGTGTTTAGTATGTGTTGTAATCACCCAATTACATATTATTACCAATTACTCTGATTTTTAAACATCTTTTAATTTCACCAACATAGGTGAAGTACACACTCATTACATTTTGTGCATTTACAGAGTTATTTTCGGTAATGATAAGTATTATGGGACGTTTAAACATTTCTCTGGTGTATTTTGCTAATAATAAATGTAGTCCTGAAATGTTCTTTCGATCTTTTTTGTGAAAATAAATAGTAATTATAATGTATTTAATTTCATCAAGAGACATGTTCAACTCCAATTTATCCCCTTAACCCATTAAGTCCCAGAAGGACAAATATTTTTTGAACATTTCAGCTGTAAGTTGTAAAGGGTTATCAACGTTGAAAAAATGTTGGACTTATCATTTCTAACGTAAAATTGATTGTACTTTCCGATTCTGACTTTAAAATTTTGAAAAAATACAATCGATTATTTAACAAAAAGTCGGATTTTTTCACGGTAATTTTTTTTCGATCAACAATTTCGCGCCGAAATTGTGTGAGAAGGTCACTATAATGTGAAAATCTCTCGCTTTCGGACCCTAAACTTCAAAATGTACGAGCGCCAAAATAAAATTTCAAAATGGCATTACCCAATATGGCGGCTTGAAGACGAAAATTTAATGACATTTTCGATTTTGCGATGTTTAACGAGCTAAATTGAGAAATTCTTACTGAAAATGCATTTATTAAAAGTTATTTGTATCCCTAATCACTAATCTGATGTCCAAACGCCATTTTGAAATTTTATTTTGGCGCTCGTACATTTTGAAGTTTAGGGTCCGAGGCCGAGATATTTTCACATTATAGTGACCTTCTCACACAATTTCGGCGCGAAATAGTTGATCGAAAAAAAAATTACCGTGAAAAAATCCGACTTTTTGTTAAATAATCGATTTTATCTTTTTTGGATCGTATGTTTTCAAAATTTTAAGGTCAGAATCGGAAAGTACAATCAATGTTACGTTAGAAATGATAAGTCCAAAATTTTTTCAACGTTGATAACCCTTCACAACTTACTGCTGTAAAAAAATATTCGTCCTTCTGCGATTTAATGGGTTAAAAGTAATTTGTTTACTCAAAAATAGTAGTTAATTATTAAACATAAAACGAAAATTATTCAAATATTTAAAATTAAACTATTGCATAAATTCCAAATTTGTTACAGGCTTGAAAAATATAAGTTGTTAATATATCCGAAATACTCGATTAAGGTGCAAATTTTTGTACGGGAAGCAAAATTACAATTAGAATTTAATTTGACTAAGTCTTCGAACTTGCGTCAATTTAAGTTTAAGTGGTTGAATAAATTTCACTATTAACTATTAACTTAAGTAAAATTAGTAAAATCAACTTTCCAGCAGTAGTTGAATATGTCAATCTGATTTTTTTCACTTACATAATATTTTTCGTACGTAGGGCACAAAAGTAATTTTTTGGTGGTCGCTCGACGCATAATGTTGCAAACTGTGCGAAAAATAATTTATTTATAAACGGCAAGTTGCATCAGACGTTTGCCACTGGGTCGGAGTATGACCAACAATTTGATTTGTTTACTTGATCGTTTTTTTATTCTGCAGTGTAAGGGTAGCAAATTAGTCTCTCCTTTTTTTAACAAAATTGTTTTATACCTATATGGGCAAATCTCTGGAACTTTTAAATTTCAGCCTCTCAATAAATTTTTTTTTAAACTTCAAGTACAACATTGGCGTTGAGTATATGTATTCATATCTACATAAGAAGTAAAAATGTACGCTCGTGCATCCTTTTTACTCAACGGCATTAAAACTTTGCGGTACAATGTCCAAAATATTGACCACCGGGATGAGCTTGAAATTTTGATTTTTTGAAAGGTTAATAATTAAATAACGCATTTCCGCCCAATTTTTTAAAAATATCACTTATGTGAGAGTTGAAGATGTATACAACATTGCATTTTAAGCAATATTTATTTAATATTTTGTTTTATAATTAAATAAACCAATAAAAATTATCATTTTTATTAAAAAAATTGGATTACAGGTAAATGCTTAATTGGATCGCCCTAAGATTGTGTATAATAGGGTTTCCGAGGTCGCCGATTATGAATCTGAGTTCAGATTTTGGAAATTCAAAATGGCGGATCCAAGATGGCGGTGAAAAGTGAAGTTATTAGTAGATTTCGTTAAAATTGGATCTGCCACATTGAAATTTCAAAATCTGAGCTAAGATTCGTAATCATCAGCCCGAAAACTCTTGTATAGCAAATTTATATAATAGCACATATGCTCATATACGAGTATATGCAGTTATATCAGGTCAAAATTCATATATGAGCATATATAATTATACATGGATTATATATAATTATATATGGATTATATATGAATCTTATATGATGATATATGATCATATATGGTTCATATATGTCCATATATGGTTCATATATGATCCATATATGATTCATTTTTTCCCGGGTTATCACTTATACATAGACTCGAAATGCATATTTTGTTTTACAATAGCTCTAATTTGAAACACAGTGCTTAAACAAGTATAATAAAGAATTGTTTTTCTTTAAACACATAAAGAACACCAAATTTTATCTGAATAAACATACTTTTAGTTTCTGACCACAATGTTACTAAGCTTACAGTGTTTAATTCATCGTTAAATTACGACTTTATAAATAGTTCTTTCAATAACTTTGAAAATATGTAAAATATAAGAATGCCGCGCACTTTACATACTTATATAAGGTATTTACTTACCAGCACACCGAACAACAACTTGATATTGGCGATATTTTGAATGTGCCACGAAAAATAGTCAATTTTCTGAAATTGGCACGTTTTAGGAATGTATGTTTACACTTGTATAACAGAGTAAAGTGTTAAACACTTTATTATTGTGTCCTTTAATAACTAAAAACAATAAATATTCGATTTCTAAGACGGCGCGGATAATAAATAAACAAGTTTAAATAAGTTTAGAATTTACGAAATTCAAGGGACGGGTACTGTAGGCTCACTCTATACAATTAAATGTGTGGCACATATAATTCATATGAATATATTGCTTTATGAGATGTTTGCCTCCATTTCGCGCTAAAAACACAAGGTTAACTCACGCGGCGCAAATACAATACTCATAAGAGTAAGAAAAAACATGCAAGGGACGCATGAAATTTCATTATTTTTTTTATCTATAAATAATTATAGAGCGTCTCTGTAACGTCGGGCGACTTCGAAATTCATCAAGCTTTTTATTTATGATATCTTGAAGTATAAAAAAAATATAGCATTTGTGTGAAAGCAATGACGTTCAAGTAGTGTCACAGGACTCCACAGTTTAAAAGTTCTAGAGATTTGCCCATATAACCCTATAAAAGTATCTATGATAAATATTTTCTTTGAAAATCACATTTCAAATTATTTCTAAAATGTGAATAGAAAAGTAGTGTGCACGTCTTCATGATTACTATTCAACTATGCAGTTAATAATATCACATAAAATAACTGTTAGTAAGATATAATCAATATCGCTGCACCTAGTTACTGATGTATTCTTCGATCATACTTCCGCTGTTTTCAGAGATATGTAGAACTAAGTATGGGGTAAAAATAAATAGATAAGTATTATCCTACGTATTTGCAAACACACCTCAATAATAGATATTCATCTTTATCTGCATCATATAGTGTTATCTGTATTAAAAATTTCGACCCGATGAATCGCTATTTCGGGAAATTTAAATTTTTTACTTTTATCTGAAATAAATATCTGAGGTTTAGGCTTATCGAATGATCTCGCACACTTTGTCAGGCCGCTGTGACTTGCCGAGAGTGCTTTCAATGCCTAGTCATACCTCATGAAATCGATCACGATTTGAGATCTCCGACTTTGTTCCAATTAAGAGAGCTAAATAAAAAGTAATTATACGTAAAAGGATTTTCAATAATACGAAAAATTTTGAAAATAACTTTTTTTTAATTATAACTGAAAGCATTTTATTGCACCTCACACCCTTTTCATTTTTTACAAAGAACTACTCATAAATTTTAGATGAATTCTATCCGATCTTATAAATAGTCGTATGTTTTGCAGTTTGCGAAGTATGAATTTTCAAAACATTAAGAACATAACATACTGCCGCCGATTGTTTTTCTGGTTTCTTAAATAATTTGTTTATTAGCATCTAGAAACGGACATAAATAGGTTTATTCCTTCTACAATATTAAATCAATTTTAGTTACTAACATTTAAAAATAAAATCGTTCATAGTAAAAAAAAATGATATCCCTATAAGTGTCACTGAAGTGTTCCTGCAGACATGTCGCACAAGTATGCCCAGTGACAGAAATAGACACTTTCGAGACACTTCATTCATTATTAAATGAGGGACTTGGCCAACACCATGTAACATTTTCATAGCACTTTCGGGACACGATAAAACCTTTACAGAATATTTTCCTGTTCGAAGGAAGTCCATTGGCATTCCGTGCCTAGGTGAAAAAAAATATGTGACTCAAGGAGAACGATGGGGAAGGCAAAGGCGGAGGAGACAACAACGACGATACAATCAACATTGACCAGTGAACACTTGACACTTCTGCACAAAGTATGAATAAATAATTCAATCATGTTATTAGAACTTGTGAATTCACTAAACACATACATTCAGAAGTTTTATTGACATTGTCTTTAACTGCACTACGGAGCGATGTATTTAAAAAAACAGCTTCGTCGGAAACTGAAAAAAACAGTCTAGCAACCACGTTGCCAACCGCCAACGAATCCAGACAAAATATAGTATTTTTCGATACAAGGCCGTAAAACGAGATTTTACGGCTCTAATGCATGAGGCCGTAAAGTCTTACGGCCTTTTATCGAACATTATTTTTCGGTACTGAAAGCCGTAAAAATTCGATTTCGCTGACTGCATTTAGTCCGTTTGGGTTATGGTTTTGACAGAGCAGATTCACATTACAGGTGATCAGTAAAATTCCATTTTACGGACTAAAAGTAGGCCGTAAAATCGGATTTTACGGCTATAGTACCGAAAAATGATTTATGTCAATTTCTGATTAACCTCTCTTCGAAGTACATCGCTTCATTCCTCTATAGTGGAGTTAAAAAAATGTCAATAAAACTTCTCTGTTTAGGTGTATTGTATTTCTACAGGTTACAACGATTAATTTTTTATCGATACTATTTGTAAAAGTTTCAAGTTACCGCACTCCTGTTGGTGATATCGTTATCGTTGTCTTTTCCACAAAGATCATCATCATTGTTGTTGGTGTCTTTGTCATTGTCTATGCCATCGTCGTTCTCTTTGTGTCGTAAACTTTCTCACCTGGGCAGGAAATACCACTAGACTTCCCTCGTACAAGAAAATACTCTGTGAAACATTCGTCGTGGGCCGAAAGTGTTCTGAAAATATTTCGGTTTTATCCTAAATGTATTCCAGAAGAATTCTGGATGTGTCTCGTACGTGTTCGAGAGGTTTCCTGAAAACATCACAGAAGTGTGCAGGAGATCTTCTGCAGATGTCATGAAAGTATATGAAATGTCGTTTTGGAGATGCCTTAGAAGCGTTGACACGGTGTTGGCCAAGTCCCTCATCTAAGAATGGATGAAGTGTCTCGGATGTGTCTATTTGTCTCACTAGGCATACTTGTGCTACATGTCTCCAAGAACACTTCAGAGACGCTTATTGGACATCATTTTTTTTACTCGGGAAACTGTAAAAAATCTGCATGTAGCGTCTCTATGAAATGAGAAAATAACCGACATAGTTATTCATAACATTTTCGAAATTATTGTGACACATTATTGATTATCACTCATTATTGAACATTACCACTTTTTCATCATTATTATATGTCACCACTAATATACATTATCTCCTTATCACTTGAATTCTCTTTATTGAATATTTTTACATTATTCACTGCAGCTGCAGTAACATTTTCTATTTAGCGACTTAACATGGGGAGAGTATGAATTTCCATATATAGACAATTTTCCCTAAAATTCTTTATATTGCTCTGAAAAACACTGACTTTCCTTTTTTTATAAACCCTTACAGTTCCCTTTGATTATAGTTGAGGGTTTCAACTATATGTTTTTAACCTTATAAGGATCAAGTTCGGTCGTAGAAACCGTTTAAAGCTCTTCAAATTTCAAGTGGACTAAATATCTCCGTGTACAATAAAAACATTGGTTTCCTTTTGAATGGTAAAATACTTGTTATATACTATTTTATCGGATGTTTAATATCAGTAGTAGGCGGGAGCCCACTATTGGCATCAATTTTTTAAAATTGCAGGTTATAAGCCTAAACTTCAAAAAACGTTATTTTCGTCAAAAAAATGTCAGCATCTTTTTCTGATTTCCATTTTTTGCAATTTTTATTTCAGGATCTAAAATCAAGCTTGATACTATAAGAAATGGGTTTACCAATTGTTTGGCTGACTTAATCATAATGAAATGCGCCGCTGAAAATTGTCTATGAAATATGTCTATGAAAGGATTTAGGTCGCTTCACGTTATGTCTATAGAGATTGAGCCCACAGGGAGCTTCCTAATATCGTGGAATTATCACAAAACGCGTAGCATCATTACCAAATCCGTATTTATCCAATTTTCTGACATTAAAGGGTTCCCCATGAACAACCGCAAAAATTAACACTTTTTTTAGACTACATAACTCTAATTAGAGAAATATTGGTTATATGTTAAAATGTCACCAATATGAATTATAGAGATTCAAAAACCGTTGTAATGAGTACCTATTCATTGAAATAACTTTATAATCAACCAGATATTTAATTGCAATATAATGAGAAATGATAAATTTTTCTCGCTCTGTACCCTTTGTTTTTATTTATTGTAATTTAATAACGTTGCTGCCAATAATGCAACATTCAGAATTATAATATTATCCTATTAGAATAGTAACCGCTTATAAATCCATTAAATTTACTCATTTTAGAATAATTTCATCAAAAACGTTACTTTTGTGTAACAATTAGTATTATTAATATCCCAAAATTGCTCAGTCTAACTATAACTTAGTAGAGTCAACATATAATGTACATATAATGCATGAAAAAGAAAAAATTCTTTACATGGATGGTCTCAGAAAGTGATAACATTTGTCTAGATGGGAATAAAACATCGATAATAGATTAGTTCTTGGTTGGACGCGATGAAAAGCAATTAAGAAATTCACCTGTAGAGACTTACTTTCGAGATATACCAGAATCCACCGCGTGTAATCGCCAAAAACCAAACAGCTAGCTGAACAAAAATGTATATAAGAGTTGGTAATTAATATTGTATGGTCATATGATATTATTCTTTATGCTACGTACATAGGCCAGAGAAGCATTGTGTGTAATTACAGAAGCTAGAAGTATATATTACGCAATTTATACACAAAACAAAAATTGACATAACTGTGTATCCCTTTGTACGTGTTGGATATTCGTAAACATAGTATGGTATACTAACGCCATACATCTATATACGCAGTAACGGGTCCTATGAGTTAAATATCCCTATACAAGAAAATCTAAAATATTAATGGTTCAAATTGATTATGACTAACATATGGTATTCAACGTACAAACTAAAATATGTACCCATATACCCCTATAAACTATCCTGTGCTTATTTATATTTTTTACATTTTAGACTAAACGTCAATTTACGATTAAGAATAACATTCTGAAGGGTAACAAAGTCGACCTACCCCGAAAAAACTACAATATTGGACAGAATATATTCAATGCATTAACGAAAAATCCATACGCAATTGGGCAGGTAATTATTATTATTGGATTTATTATAAATAAAACGCTAATGAATATTCTACCTGCAGAAATAACTAATTTTAAAATTCTACCTTATTTTCTATAAACAAATAGTTTATAAGAATAATTTCTAATTTGGCTAGGTGGATGCAATTTCGGAAAAAATCTCTACTTATAGCGAAATGAAAAATCGGAGTGTGAAATGCGCACTATGGCTCCAGAATCAGGGAATTGGAAGTAACGATGTGATATCATACTGCACTAATGTCCACATGGATGTTTACATTCCATGCTTTGCAACATTCTATGTTGGAGCGGTGTACAACGCGTGGCATCACGAAGTAACTGTTGGTAAATTTGAATTTAAATTTATTTTAATTAAAAAAATGCTTTGTTCAATTTGAAAGTTTCAAACCGAAAAAAATATTTAATTAATGTATATGTTTCGAAGATGGTGGATTTAAAATTGTTGCCAATTTTATTATATTCAAGATTTCTTGGATTTTAAATTACTCATTTCTGAACGTTGTAGAAATGAAATGAGTGTTTTGTAAAATGGAACAAATAATTCATTACAGCAATGAAATATTTAATCGCTTCTACTAAATTCTATTCCATACCTTCAAACTCTGATTCACTCGATGAAAAAAAATTATAAAGACCATGAGCCCTCAATCAATGAAAGAAATAATTGCAACGTTGTAAATTTTGTTTGTGCTGAAACAAAAAAATTCTATCAAAGCTCCACTAATAAATATTTAAATTTGTAACTTTAATACTTTTTATTGGAAATTTTCTGTTTTTCGAATAAACAAAAAGTTAGCAAGAGTTTTGTTGGATTTATTATTGAAATATGAAATCTGATTACCATAAATTTGAAAAATAATTCTGACATTACATGTCTCTAAAATAACTATGCACTAGTAGACCAACACGCAAGTAATTCCCAAGAGAATAAATCAACAAAATAATAGTCGAACTGTCGGATTTCCATTTCTAACATAAATTTCTGTTTAATTAGGAATAATATTTCTATTCCACAATATTATCCAACACTACACCATTATAACTTCAAATTCTAGCCGGCGCAAGGTGTCTTCTAAACATGGTCAAACCCAAAGTCATGTTCGTAAGTGCAGAAATGGTGGAAATTGTTGCTGAAGCAGCAAAGGAAGAAAACTTGAATACAAAATTTGTTGTATTCGGAAAACATCCTCTGTTTGAGACTTTGGATGACATTTTAGAAAAACATACAGCATCAGAAGTTGATGCTTTCAGGCCTGTCGAAGTCAATCCGGAACACATAAGTATTATTCTTTTCTCGTCAGGAACGTCAGGGATGCCAAAAGCGGTTGAACATTCCTATTTTAATTTAAATTCGAATTTGCAATATATGTTTCCTTTCCATCCGACGAGTCGCATGGCATTATGGTATTCTTCTATGTATTGGATAAGTGGGTCGTACTTCATGATTAATACCGTTTTAAATCGCACCACAAGACTTGTGCATGCAGCTTTCGATCCAGATGAAACAGCCAAATTTATTGAAAAGTATCAAGTGAGTTCATGCATAATTTTATGATTATTAGTTTTAATGTCACTTAACAAGATTGTACAAAGAATAAACTTACACATAACTTTGAAGCGTTTATGGGCAATTCTGAATAGCTTGTACTTGGACTGTCGTATACTCGGCATTTTCTATTCGGATACATCCTTTTTTCGTACGTAATATCATTAAAATATACGTTGTGTATATTATGTAAATGCAGTGCAAGAGTTCATGCATATTTTTAACAATTTCATATTTTTCTTAATATGAACAATTGGAAATTTGCACTTGAGAGTGACTTTTATTATGTTTATTTATTTTTACGTTACAAAACTTGGTGCGTTGATTGTTTTTGTATAGGCTGGTAATGAATTGGTAACAAGTATGTGCTTATAATAGAAACAAAATTCACGAAGGGTCAATGTGACGTGACTCCAGTTTTTGGAAAATTGGTTCTTAGTGACTGTTGCTAATAGAACATCTAAAAATCGACTTGAAATTTAATTCCGAATTCCTTCCGTGAACTATATGTCATCTTCCTTTCATTTTGTTACATTGCTTTCTCTATAATTCGTGATCCAGCCATACAACCTTTGTCATCGACAACTTTCCTTTCCAGGGATTAAAATTTCTAGTTCTATTTATACCCTGTTGAATGCTCTTCTATCTAATGACATATTCCGTATACTTCACTGGTCAATATTAATAATATATGTAATAAGTTCTTTGAACATTCAACTGTAGTTTGTACTTTACGCAATTACATTTCGACTAGTTATATTTTCAAAATCTCAATCTTTTATTTATGTTTTAGGTGGATTGGTTTTTTATTACTCCTGTTTTAATGACGTATTGCTATAAATTTAATTATTTGAAACGATTCAATGCCTCGTCATTGAAATGGATTCAGACTGGGGGTGCCAAATTGAGTCAACAAGCATTAGAGACAGTGCGAAATTCGGTTCCCCAAGCATCATTTGCACAAGGCTATGGTAAATTTTATATTCTATAGGAGCTACATACATTTTAGGGTCGTTTGTCCCTTTATCTTTCAAACTTTAATTTGTGAAAATATTCATTTTCTTAATTCAAAAATTCCATTTATTTTCTATAATTATGTATCGGGACGAGCTTAAACCTCTATACAATTTTTATGCAGATAGTACCAAATTCGAATCGAGTAAGTTTAATGTTTGTTGTAAGTGCGCACTTGCTGAAAAAACTCCTTATTGGACATATAATGAAAACAATGTCTTGTGTTCTCTGAAACGTTTTAGGAATGAGCATTTAAGTATTGCAAACTTTCATATCCCTAATTTCACATTTCTTGAACAAATAAATTGATGATGTTAAGTTGTGAAATATTTGTAGTTTCGATGTTATTATCAATAAAAAATAATAATTATTCTAAAAATGCATTCACATATACGATTTAAATATTTACATATAACAACAGTGGGAAGATTTTACCTTTAAATTTACTGAAAACAGATAAAATTACTTTCTTTTTATTTCTACATTATTCTTAATAATTTTTGCAAAAAATGTTCATTAGAATTTCAATTGCAGGGACTACGGAAGCTGGAACGTGCATTACATATCAACATACTGAATGCAAATATCTGAATTCTATTGGTGGAGTTGTTTCAAACATGGAAGTAAAAATTTTCGATGTTTTAACTGGAGAAGCACTTGAACAAAACAAAGCAGGTGAAATTTGCATCAAATCGCAGTCTTCTATGACTGGTTACTACAAAAATCCAGAAGCTACAAAAGAAGCGTACGATGAAGATGGTATGACATTTCATATCCTACATTTGAAAAAATTTTACTGCGTATTGAATAGTCATTCAAATGAGCAAATGCTGACGTTTTGTACTTTTGGGAGATTCTAGTTTATTTATTTGACTTTATTTATTACCTTATAATCTGCATGATTTAGATAGAAATATACAAATTCCAGCAGTGGAAGTATTGCTCTGGATTTGGTCCAATTATTTTGTGATTTCGCAATAATAAACACAGAAATGCAAAACAATATCTGTAATATCATGTAAAATAACAAAAATGTGGGTTTTATTGTTTATTAGGATGGTTACATACGGGTGACAGAGGTTATTACGATCAAAATGGTGAACTCTACGTAATGGACAGGTTGAAAGATGTTATGAAATTTCGCGGACATCATGTTTCACCTCTCGAGATCGAAGAGCTTTTATTAGGACATTCCGATATTTTGGAAGCAGCTGTTGTTTCGGTACCAAACTCCATAGATATGGAGCATCCCATGGCCTTCGTAAAAAAAGTACCCGGTTCTATGGTAATTTAACACTTTCCACGTAATACGTTACGAAGAACGCATGATTATGACGAATCAAAATAAATACACGTACTTTATGTTAAAGGTGACTGCAGAAGAGCTGGTGGAGCTTTCACTAACATTAGGTGAGACGAAGAAACTATGGGGAGGTGTTCAATTCCTTGAGGATTTTCCATATACTGTATCTGGAAAGATTAAAAAAACCGAATTGAGGGAAATGGCTAAAGCATATGCCAAGTAATACAAATTATAATAGGAAAAATTAATATGTTGTAAATTTTACCTTGCCAAATGTACGTGTACATTTCTCGACCTGGCAAAAAATTATGTAAAGTGATTCGGCTAGGATGAAAAATGCCTTCGGGATGCAAAACTACGTATCTATTAGCTAGTCATTATCTACACTGTGTTAGAAGAATTGACATTATTTAAATAATAAATTGAAGATTGGAAGTTGATTATCTTTTTACCACTTTTATAAAACAGTTGAAATAACATTTGAGGAGGTTACATCATTCCATTTCGAATTGAACAACTGTAATGTCTTTTTTTTAAAATTCATTTACAAAACTCGTGTATTTTGAGATAAAATGTATACAATAAAAGTAACGCCCAAAAAGTTGTAGGCATACATTGCTATATTATGAAGTATCGTGAACATTGGCCACAACAGAATGTTGACGATACTAACAAGTAACCATATCCAAGTGCCGGACGTCGACTTTTCTGAACTTTGCTATGTTATAGAACAAAAAAAAATTTTTTTAATCGATAGTAAACAGTTTTCAAGGGATAGAAAAATTGAGACTATTTAAGAGAATTGAACCACAAATTGCCAAAATCCTGACGTGATGGGTCAAATGGAACAACGGATTCGATTTCAGCGGCCAAAAATCGATACGATCCACTACCTCCGATTCAAGTAATCTCCAAACAAAATTTTTCGTGGTCCTGTGTAATCAGCCTACTGATGTGATGACTTTCTTAAAAACAATATTCTAGTTCTTTGAATTTTTGGAATGCTCATAGCTTAGAAAGTCAAATAGACCCATTTAATGCGCAAATGTAATTTTTGTATATTACACGTTTAATTTACCCAAGAAGTTTATGGGAGGACTTTCATCACACGCTTTAAATTTGATCCGGTTTGCGATTAGTCTTGGTTTATATCCCAATATTACTAACGACCTACCGATATTACGTTTATTTTGAAGAGCTTTTTAGACCTTACCTTTACAACGTTAATATAAGGTCATGTATAACATAGATACCTTGCTTAAGGTCCTTCTTACATTGAGATGTTTCAATTGAATTAAAATTCATTCCTTAAATGTTAGTTTCCATTTTAAATTTCAAATTTTATGAGAAACTCAGAACCAGAGGAGCGAATTCATATGGACTATATCATAAAGATAATTTTGTCGTGAAATTATTTGCTATTAAAATATGTTTAGCAAAATAATATTTCGCCCAGTTACGATGTTTTAGCATTTTAACGTTGTAGGTTCAAAACGTCGTAAAACTATCAAAAGAAATTTAATCTTATTGTCGAGATTATTCTAAATATTACAGTTTATCCTGTCGGGTTTAATAATAAGCTATCTTATGTTTTTGGAAAGCAGTATGACAAAATTTATAAAAAATGAAATTTAAAAAATGATTCAAGGTGGCCAACAAAAATGGAAAAGTGGCTAGAATCGGAGGAAACCGGGCACTCGGTAGTTTTTGAGTTCGATAATTACCAATCTGTTTCTAACTTGTTTTTCAATAAGTGTATTAATTGTAATAATTTTTATACAAAACTAGTTATTTTATAAGATTCTAATAAAGGCTTTTTTATGCTATATGAAATGTGCAAAGATCCTATTTCTTACTTCATCGTGCATACATAATAAATATCATCTCATTTCGGTGCACACTCCACAATTTAGTCAATACTAAGGCGGTTCTAGTGTTTGGAAGCAAAGGTAGGAATTTTCACTATAAGAACCGTAAATAAAAAATGACTGAATCAATTTTTCAAAATTCGGGCTCTATAAAGGCAATTTTAATTGCTATAGGGGAAATCCACAAAACTTTTAACTTTTCTGTAATTCAGTGCTATACGGAAATAAATATGTTCACTATTAAAATATATTTAATGTATGTTGATATTTCGCTTTAAACGCATTTAAATAATATATCTGGACGATATCGAGTCAATTAATAAACATAGACACTTCCTGCAGACGTTTCCGAATTGAAAACCGAAAGTTAACTTGTGATTCTTACAAATTAATTAAAACTGTGCTATGCTACATCTATGCCATGCATGATATTTTATTATCTCAAAGTATAAAATGTAGTCAAGTAAATACACTAAGTAATAGTCACAGTCTGATCAATGTGCTTGCTTGTGATAAAAAACTACAGGGATTTAAAACTGCGTGATAACTTTTATAGAAATATAAAATTAGAGTCCAATTTGTTACGAACATTAAAACGAACAAATTACGCTGTCACTCATCTATGTGACCCTTTTAAAAATGATACTAGACAGGTTTACTAATTTTCATTTTAAACGTGATTATTTTCAAAATTGCCGTTTTTACTGCTGCACACTTAAAATAAACAATATTTTTAATTATTTCTTTCCGTGATCGCTCTCAAATTTGATACTTTATTAAAATATTATGACGGCATCTTTAGATTTTGAAAATTGGAGAGCACCACTCTTCCCGGATTGCTTTAATTGAACGGATCTTCGTTATACGATTTGCAGAGGGTTTTAAGTACATTTCAGTAATCGTATTCTGAATTTTTATAGGTTGATGATTACTAATCTAAATTTAGAAATTTGAAATTCAATATGGCGGACCCAATATAACGGACAAAACTATAAAAATATCATCTAAAGTGGGCGGAAATTGAAGAGCAGAGGTTTTTGCGGTCGCTCATTATGAATCTGAAGGTAAAATTTTGAAATTAAAAATGGTGAATTCAATATGCCGGACAAACTTACCAAATACGACTTAAATTTGACAGAATTTCTTTTTTTATTATTATAAGAAATTACAAGAAAAAAATAATGTTAACCGGGTTCCTATGTATATTATACACAGTTACAATAAAAATAAAATCGTTAAGTTATCAACATATTATTATTATTATTATCATTATTATTACTATGGACATTTTCAATCGATTATTTTAAATTTTTAATCTCGACAGCTGCTTTGTAATCGACGACTTAAAAATCCCTGAGAACCTGGTTTCATTTAAATCAAGCAATTTTTCGTATTTTGGTTCGCCATATTGGACCGTCATTTTGAATTTAAAAAATTTGACGATAGACTCGTAGTTAATGGCTTATAAACTCTACAGGAATCGAGTTTTATTTACATTAAACAATTTTTCGTACGGTAATCCGCCATATTGCGTCCAACATTTTGAATTTCGAAAATCTGACAACATAACCGTAATCAGCGATCGCTAACATCCTCCTCCAAAAAAAAAGACAAATTTCATTAAAATCGAGTAATTTTTCACATTTTATCCGCCATTTTATATTTTGCACTCACGCCGTGTCATAAAAATTGTGCACGCCCATGATTTTCACTTCAGAGCGATAGCTTGAATATATGGTTAAAAGGAAAAAATGGTGCCACAAAATAAATTCCAAAAATGTTTCATTGCCAAAAATTAAAAGTTTCGTGGATTTGCCCATAGATGGTATCCTAGAAAATGGCAAAGAAATTAATTGAGAATTGACCGAGAATTTTCGGGAACAAATAAAAATCACTTGTTTCCGAAAATTCACGGTCAGTTCTCAATTAATATCTTTCCTATTTTCTGGGAAACTGTTTATAGTGCTTAAAATGTGCCCTTACAAAGCCCCAATTTTAAAAATGTTATTTAGTCATCTTTTATTTATGTTTTTTAGTGAAATTTCCTACCTCACCGGCGGACCACATTAGAACCCCTTTAACTTAATTGTTTTTCTTTACAAAGAAGCGTAAATTAATCATAAATATATTAGTTATCGTTATCAAATCGAAAACATCGTCAGTTTAAAGTAGTATCATATTTAAAATGAGAGGATGCTAGGCTAGTCTGTTATCTGATTCATCCAGTAATGGATTATATAACCAGAAAATATTGTTGGCAACATATATATAAAAATGGTTTACGAAGCGTGAACGGCATTATTTCACACAATTTCAGAAAAAAACATTTAGCAATCTAATATTTTTAGCAAATCAATACATATTAATAATTTTACACCTTCGTAGCACATCACTTCCTTAGTGACCAAAATAACTTTGATCTCAAGTTGAACACAGTCTCTCTAAGACTTTATATATTGGCAGCGACCTGGGTACTAGAAACTTATACAATTATGTCACTGATAATATACACGATGCAGTATAACGAGCAAATTTCGCCTGAATTTATGACTGCACTTGCTACACTTATGTGAAATGACAAATATTGGTCTTTGGGTAAACATTAACAAATGCGAAGTGTCCTTTGGAAACACAAACTTCTTAAATGTCTTAGAAATATTAAATTGATCGAGACAGTTTCGTGGGTTCTTGAAAATATCGAGTTGAGATTAAAATTTAATAACGATAGCAACTAAATTATATTCCGTCACATTTTTCTTCACATACTTAAGCTTTAAGTTTATTATTTAATTCATTCATTTTTATATTTTTTACTTACGTTAATTTCTTAATTATTGGTAATACTACTGTTACATTAGAGCGTTTCTTATTATTTATATTCTATTAAAAGTAACAGGACTTTAATTACATACACCTTCATCATATTTATTACATATTTATTACATGTTTGAAACTATCTCGTATTCAGATTTAATTTAATTTTACTAGATGGAATATATTGATTTCTGAAATTAATTTCTCTTTTCAACTTATCGACTTGTATTTTGTTTGAATTATTATTATTTAAAGCTTATTGGTAGCTATTATAACTGTTTACAATTAGTTATATAAAACAACTTTAAATATGATAATTATACTTACAAGGTAAGAAAATTAGGCTTTTAACACCATGAGAATCGGATAACTGTAAGGAAACGCTTCCATTTTTAATTCACTATACCTATTGTCTTTAACCATCAAATTAAAATTTATGGAGTATGTATTTATATAAATTTGATGGATAAAAATCTATTGTTTATTATCAGCGATTATAGTATACTTACAAATAATTATATGATCAATTAATCTCATTTTCTGATGATCATATCTTTCTCACAAAATACAGATGAAAAGTTTTATGAAACTAAAACTCTCACAGTAGGTTTTTTATAATATCTTTGAACTGAATGTAATCTTTGCATACTGAACGATAAGTATAGTGATTATATATACCTATAGAAAAATATATTTTTCTTTGTTTCTCCACATTGTGAAGTTAATAATCCATAATTTTACGAGGACTTGGTCAAAATTTTGAGGCATGATATATTTTTGAATATATTATGAAGTAAAATTTTTTATGCGAGACTTTTTAGTTTACAAATTAAACAGAAACCTAAAATCAGTGAGCATTAAGCAATATTTATATACGCCATTTCTGAAATTCTATTTTTATCTGTAAAACCGTGATTTTAAAAATTTGGAATGTAATGGAAAATTATGAATAAAAATCGATACTATTTGAAATATCCATTGTGTCGAAATTTTAATTTATATTCCTTTCGCTGTACATGTATAAGAACTATATTTTTATTCAGCGAAGAACACTGTACAATCTATTCTATTCTATCGTTAATAACATCTTTTAACTAATTATTTTAAGGTTACATTAAAATGTTATATGCATTCACAAAAGCAATTACATCTTTAACATGCACCTCCAAGTTGACTAGTAAGAGAACGGGTGACGGGAACAGTTTGATAATTCATACTGGTTGAAAGTTTTTCCAATTTGGTAGGTGACGAAAGAAAACTTAATTGAACTTTCTTTGGAGCTCAACGAGTTGTAGAAAGTTGACGGTAGCGAAAAATTTATGGAAAACTGGACCACACACAGTGTCGGTTAAAATGCTGGGAACCTACTTTAAGTGACATGTATTATTTATACATTTTTCAATTCATATTAATTAAAATAAAATTATAATATGAATAATAAAAGTATTGCAAGGAATTAATCTAATTGTATTAATTCATGTAATACTTCACCGGTGAAAAGGTTTATAAATTTGTATAAGAATACTTACTTTCTCAATTTGAAGTAATCAAACTCACTGTGAAACTCTGAAAATGGAGCCTCTATTTTGAAACAAAGAGAGTATAATAATAAGTGGGCAGTTTATTAAGAATAGTGTCAGCAGTATAGTTTCCAATTGACAATACATTTAGTATTCTTAATACGCGGTGTTTTAACTAGCATGATACCGTGACTTGTGAACCCATGGTTACTTCTGTTTAATCTCTAGATACTATTTTATGATTATAAGGTTGGGATTTTATAATTTAGTAAATTTTCCATTTTTCTTTTTTGTACATTCTGAACATTTTTATTAAACAAAATTAATCTAATCCAATTAGTACGGTGTTATTCGACTAATAAATAGTAATTTTACGTAAATAATTGAATTCCTAAAAAGTTTTATTAATTGTAATTAGTGGAAAAATATTTAGTAAATTGAACTAAATGGCGAGTTACCCGAATGGTACTAATTATGCTGCAGTTTTTGTAGCCACATATAATGTTTCGAAAATGAAATGAAATTTAAATCATTCACATTTTATTCAAATTAACCCGTTTAAGACTTCCTTTAAGACCGAAAATTTAAATAGTGAAACTGACTAATGAATAAGTGACTAATTAAAATAGTGAAACCGAATTATTCTTCCAAATAGTAACCCCGAATTACAAATTGATTAGTAACCTGAGAATAGTACTTAGTAAATTTAACTAAATGGTGAGATGTCTTATAGAAACTCAATCTTTTAAAGTTTTTAATCTGTATTTCATTAACCCTTTTAGGACGGGACCTGCCTAAAAAGTTCAGCGCTCTGCCTAACGATGTTACGGTCATGCAAAAAATTCTTCAGCCATCATTTCTTACGAAACCTGACTTCAAGTTTGAAATCAGCGACCTCGAAAACCCCTCAGTAACGAATTTTGTGAAAATCCGACAAATTTTTAAAATTTTCGTCCGCCATATTGGATCCGCCATTTTGAATTTTTAAAATCTGACTTCGTATTTGAAATCAGCGATTTCGAAAACCCTTTAGTAACGAATTTTGTGAAAATCCGACAAGTTTGTAAAATTTTCGGGAGCGGGTCGAAAAACCGACAAATCAAAAAGCCGACAGGTCAAAAAACCGACAGCCAAAAAATCGACAATCGAAAAGCCGACACATACAAATTAGGAACATATATAAGTGGACAGTCATTTTCTAAAGTGTCGGTTTTTCGACCTGTCGGCTGTTCGATTGTCGGTTTTTTGACTGTCGGTTTTTCGATCTGTCGGTTTTTCGACCCGCATCCAAATTTTCCTCCGCCATATTGCATCCGCCATTTAGAATTTTGATAATCTGACATCAAATTTGTAATCAGCGACCTCAAAAACATATAAGTATGTAGTTGTCCAGAATATCGTGACGCTAAAACATCAATTTTTTAGTTTACAATGAAATTTGAAAAAATTTCTGCTGTTTGGCCGCCATTTATAACCGCCATTTTAAAATTTTGAAAAGCGAGTGGTATCATTTGAAAGCTGAACCATTTTGGACGCAATATTATGTATTTGCATGCTTCCTACTTTGCTGTTTTCGAGTGAAAATCTTTTAGATTTATGAAAAAATTGTTTGAAAAAATCGTGTTTTTTATGGGATCAATTTCGTCAACAGAATCTGAAAGAGCAGACAAAAATACGTAAGAAATATGGCTGAAGAATTTTTTGCATGACTGTAACATCGTTAGGCAGAACGCTGAACTTTATGCACAAAATGTGTCCTTCCCGTCCTGAAAGGGTTAATGAAATGCAGATTAAAAACTTCAAAAGATTGAGTTCCTATAAGACATCTCACCATTTAGTTAAATTTAGTAAGTACTATTCTCAGGTTACTAATCAATTTGTAATTCGGGGTTACTATTTGGAAGAATAATTCGGTTTCACTATTTTAATTAGTCACTTATTTATTAGTCAGTTTCACTATTCAAATTTTCGGTCTTAAAGGAAGTCTTGCATAATAATGTTGCTCTATCAACAAGGTTTTAAATTATAGCTATTTGCTGCGAGATTGGATGTTTTGAATAATAATTTAACATTCTATCTGAAAAAGTGGGCATACAATTAAAAAGTAAACGACCAAGAGTATTATTGTGATTAACTTTTAATTCAAGGAGTAAAATTTTTTTTTTTTTCTGTTGCATATGTAAATTTTATTCTATCGTGAAGGGAACATCAAAATAAAACAAATCTGAATTTTGCATTATTTTAAATTTTTCTTACTTAATTTATTTAAAGTAGTATGCTCCAAGATCTTTCTCAGAGGAAATGAAACAAAGTCAAGTTGTGGTGGCGGGATTTGGGTATACGTAAAGGATTAATGGGTTTGCACGGCTTGCATATTGGTATCAAAAGGTCTTCCGACAAGGGAAGAGAAAGGGTTGGATGACGTGGAAGGAAAGGGAGGAAAGGGTTGGTTCGATCCGGGGTGGATGGTCGGTTCGAGCTGCGGAGTGGATAGAGATGGAATTTGTAGGTCCGATGATGGATGTCCATTTGAAGGAAGAGTAGATTGGTCCTCAGGTTGAGCTACCGTTGTTGATGCTGCTGTTGTTGCTGCTGCTGTTGTTGCTGCTGTAGCTGCGGCATCTTTGGCAGTACGACGGTACTGTCGCTTACAATTTTCGATAGTATTCTCGAGACTTAGCCACAGAGATTCCCACTGGAAAGAAAAGAAAAACGGATGACAGAAATGTAAAACCTTGTAAAATATACACAGTTTGTAATTTGGTATAAAGTGAGGATCGAGAGGAATTCGATTCTTATTTTCTTAATTGCGGTTTCTTGAAAACTCCAACCCGCAGGGTAAAGCTTAAGATGTGCTAATGATCGCGACTCGAGCAACCTAGATCAAAAGAAGGAGGCCGAACCCAGTCGCTGGAATTGCTAATAGACAAAAATACTCATTTTAATTCCTAATGCATGGGCTCTTCCTATCTGGTGATGCAAACAATAGATTAAAAAATTTAATGAAACTCCACCAGGGTACCCGATGCATTCGTCTCAGGTTGGGAGAGAAAATATAAAAAAAAGGGATAATGGTTGGGGGTTCGTCTGAGGTGGGAAGCAAGTTGAAAGATGAGAAGTAAACTCACTTTTGTGACCTCTTTTGATGACTAATATCCGGAAGGCAGCTTAAGCGTCTAATAAAGTAGATTGAGCAGATGGAGATTATGAAGCATGCGGAAGAAGTTGCTGTACGAGACCGATAAGCAGATCAGATTGAATAGATTGATTTTACGGGTCACCACAGCTGTATTCATACTAGTTCTCCCACAAGCTAGAAATTTCGGGCTTGATTCATGGATGGGAACGTTAGAATTCTCTGAAAATCTAGTCAGTTCTCGGCCTCATGTTATTTTCCATAGTTTGCAATTAACTTTTCTTGATTGTTGCGATATATTTGTTCACGGTGATGCAGTTCATTTTAGTGAGTTATTGGAAAAAAAACACGATTTTACCTTTTCTGCTCCACTAAAAAAGTACCTGTGCGAATAATACCCAGAATTAAAAATAAGCCCTCCTAATTATCACCTATAGCCGAAAAAGGTTTGAACACCTTCTCTTCACTTGAAACTTAGTTTTGTAATAGGACCTGTCTACCTTTGTGTCGAAATCCATAAATAAATATCAATTAAAAATTTCTTATTCTACAACTAATAGACCTAGACATTTTTGCAGAAACTCCGAGGACAAAATTTTTGTATGAGAGGATGGTCATTGCTAACATTGTAGGACAGAAAGAAATTTAATTTCTAAGTGTAAAATCAATGATTCTGTATTCTTAAAAATATGTAAAGGTCCGGAGATTGGTTTAACATAGGAATATAATAAGCATTCTATTATACTACGTAAGACTAATCAAATCATTTTCATGAGTGAAGTGAAGGGTGTTATATGAAATTACTGAGAACAATATTTTTCTGCTATTTAACCTTTTACTTCGCGATCCACGTTTTATCTGTAACTTTTTTTTTGTTCACATTTGAAAATCAGTTTCTCCTAAGGTAATTATTCATCGAATAAGATCTTAATAGGGAATAAGATCGAATAAGATATCGCACGTATTAAAACACGGAGAAAAATGACTCCGCTGGATTAGCTGATTCATATCAGCTAAAATTTTCGGCTGGAATTGCCGAAAATATCTGCAATTTTAGCTGTTTTGATTCCTCTAATGTAGCCTTAACCCTACTCAATTCGCGCTTAGATCTAAATTTCTGCTACATTAGCAGATTTGTTCCGCTAAATTTGCGGACTTTTTCAGTAAATTTAGCTGAAATTATCGGCTATCCCTAACGGAATTCCAACAGGTATCCCTATAGGATAAAATTGGTAGAATTTGCGAATTTTTCGGCTGATTTAGCCGGTTATTTTTCTCCGTGAACGCTATGGTTAATTCATTACAAATAACAATATACAGAATAATGACCATTTTTTGACAAAACAACATTTGTCAAAAATAATTTCATGCAATTATATATGTTATTATTTATATTTTGTTGGGATCGCCGAATACAAATCTGATACCAGTTTTTGAAAATCTAAAATAACGTATCCATTGTGGCGGGTATGAAAATTGAAAAGGATTTTTCTTCGCTTAAAAAATAAGGAACTAAGGAGTGTTTGTTGTCGCTAAATTAATATATATCATCCATATTGGAACAGCCATTTACGAAATTTTGAAGCCTGACATAAATATACATACTAGGATAAAAAATTTAAATAAACAAGTCGGCTTTGTCCTATAATTTAATTTGATGAAGTTTCTCCTCGACGTTTCGAACAAACTCGTGTTTATTTTCAAGAGGTTAGAGCAGCATCGAAAGAAAAACAAAATAAAAACATTGTGCCTCTTGGTAAAAATCGATTAATTTCGATTTAGAGGTCGTGCAAAGCTTCTCAAATTTTGTATTTGATTAACATGGGGACAAAATTTTGTTTGAATTGACGTCTGACTTTATTTGGTGTGTTGGATGCATATCGCTCAAGTTGTTAACGAATCACTGAAAATAGTACAGTAGAAATTGTAATATGGAGTTAGTGATATGATACTATTTGGCATATCCGGTTTGGAAATCATGCATGTCATGTCGAAATGATATCTAATAAACTTAGTTTAGCATTATTTATTTTAGTATATTTAAGTACATTTACTACGTTAATATTTTCACGTATAAGATTTTTAAAAATTGATAAAATACGCCATTGCACCTAATATAATAACATATCTGAAACTGTTCATATGCAATCGTTTTTTTAGGGCATATTTGATAATTTCTCCTGTAATATCATCAAGATTGGTTTATCCGAATTTCTGCTTCTAGATTAATTATAGATTAGATTACTTTATAAAATATCACATAAATTTGATCATTTAAAATTTTCTGAATTCAATCATGCGCTCATTATCGCATTCTCATTCATCCGTACATTATACGCATACTCATCAATTCTCTAGGTCTCTAATGAATTTGTATTGGAATGTCTACAAATGTTGATTAGTGACAGAATGAGGTCAACGCGTGCGAATGGCGCTGTATTTCGAGAACATCTAACTATTTTTCGGCTACCAGTTTAATGAGGCGATCAATTAAATAACCATTTGCATCAGCAGATCAAATGTCAAAATAAAAAAAGTTGTAATTTACGTTTCGCCTCCGATGAGAAATATTAAAATGTTATTTATTTCTTTTATTACATTATGTGATTTTTTTTTATCATATTAGTAAACATTGAATGTATCGTTTCAAAAATATTAACAGATGTTGATTTGAAACTAACTTGTAATAAACTGGAAAATAGCCTATAGGTTATCCTATTGTAAAAGTTAATACGTTCCGTTTTTAGTAGCGCCGTTCGCATTTGCATTTTCATTTTTAGAGTTATTGCACATTTGGAGTATCAAATTAAAAAACAACACGCAACATGAAGCATATTTAATATAACGATGGAAGAATTATTGATTTAACATATCTGCAAAAAATATGAATTGAAAAATGCATCTTTTTCGTTTAGTTCACACAGTTAGGTAATTCTATTTTTTTGTGAAGGGCGGTTTCAATATGCAGTAAAGTTTAGTCTATCATCTATTATGAAGTTGACGTACAATTTTTATTAACTCAAAGCTAAATATTTACAAAGTTTGTTCAATTGCTATTATTAAAAAATAAAGTGGCATGCGACTGTTGGAGGAGAACATTCTATATCTTAAAAGTTGATAGAATTGTATAAATAAATGTAATAATAATGTGTTTACAGTTATAGCACACAGAAGAAATATATTTGTTGAAAGAAATGTATAAAGGTGACTAAATACTCTAATACTAGCCGACCTTTAATAGAAAAGTCAACCTTCAGTTCATTTCTTATTGGTATAAAATTCCTTTCAGTTTTGGACAAATCAATGCACGATGATCATCTAAAGTGTTCTTTCACAGTATTCCTCACACATTTTAATATTTCAATTAATTTGCAGATCATGAAAAAGGGGGGATATACATATTAATAATTATTGCCAATCATTTCTATAAAATAAAGTTTTATTTCTAATTATATATATTACATTGGATAATAAAAAAGTAAACTATTGGCAATTCGCAAAACTCGTCATAATGTAAAAAAGCCTAATTCAATCTTCAATTCCTCTTCTTTGGATAACCGAATTTGAGAGCTTCCTTAAAAAGAGCCAGGAAGGAGTCGAGGATTTCCTCGCCAGTGGGAATAATCTGACTTGGAGGAAGAAGGAAACCGTACCTTCCTTGGTCACGAAGTTCGTATGTGTACGCAATGGGCAGTTTGTAAGTAGCCTTCACGTAATCCATTGAACTTCCTGTGGCTACATCTAAAATAGGAATTAATTAAGTGTAAAAATAAAATCTGATCAATTTCCTTCAATGACGTTAGCAGAAAATAATTGAGAAACTTTTAAATTCTGTATACATTGGCTTTGCTTTTTGTGAAAATTAGTATAAATCGTATTTTGTTATTCACAGTTAATAGTACACTAGCACACATCATAAATATTTTATCTCCTCACATGATTATATTAAAATAATTGTATTCGAAACCAGTTACTTACAAATTGCTTCAGCAATGTTGCCAGTCTTGAATTTGGTGTTGTATCTCTCTGAGAGAGCTTGAATGGTTTTGGTTCCAATGGCGTACTACAATAACATAGATTCAAAATTGTTAAACAACATTTTAATTTAAATTTCAATATTTATATGAGCAGTAATTCAATACTTATTAATTTACTCTATTAATTCTGTCTTTTATGTAATAATTAAAATAATATACATTTAAATATTTTGTAATGTATTATGAAAGAATCATAGTGAGTTTACAATTTTACCTGTTCATCATAATTGTCGAGATGTGCAGATGAATGACCATATGGGAACAAAAGAAGCTGCGAATAGCTATGGAAGGCGATGTACGCAAATAGGTTGTCAGAAATTGATTTAATATAATTGGATAAGGTTCTGGTTTCGATCTCAGAGAAAGCTTTCTTTCCAGCGAATGTGTCTGCGCATGGCATGGAACTGGCTCCACCGGCTACAGAAAAAACCATAAGATTTTAAATTAATAATGAGCAAATAATATATTCATTAAATATTTTACTATGCATGGAAGATGAGTAAGCCGAGTGCGTATCATATACTAAATAATATAAAGTAATTATTACTGATTTAATTAATATTTGCTAGTTCAAAGGTTCAAATATGTATTTTATTAAACCATTAAGTACTGAATGGACTTTTTTTCATTGATGTTTTCATATATATGACCCAAAATTTACTTTTACCACAATTCCAAACTTTTCTCACAATTTCTATCTTTTAACAAAGATATAAAAAGAAAAAATAAGTTTGCATTGAATATGTAGATTTATTTTTTTATGAAGTGAAATATTAAAAGTTTCGTGGATACCTAAACCTTTCTTAAACCATTACATCTCTATCACACTGTATTTTTATTTGGAAGTCCCACATCTTCAAATTAAAAATTCCTAAACTTTGCGCAGATTTTTACGGGTTTGAGTCGCCATTTTGAATGCTTTTATCTTTATTTTCAAAAATGTCAATACGCACATTTTGGAGGATATGATATCTTTACTTCAAACCTGATTTTTTAAATTATCCCCCCTAAAAAAAAGAAATAAACAGTAGATTTGAATAATCCATCTTTCTTTGGAAATAATCAGATGCAGTT
Organism: Trichopria drosophilae; assembly: GCA_030407085.1. NCBI lineage: Eukaryota > Metazoa > Arthropoda > Insecta > Hymenoptera > Diapriidae > Trichopria > Trichopria drosophilae. The sequence continues at coordinate 206,717,980 of CM059583.1, forward strand.
TTTCACATATTGACGGAGTTAAAATTACATCTAAATGTCTTTGAAGAATAAAATGACATCTTTAAAATAAAATAATACCGCCAATTTACAATTTTTTATGTTTTATGAAATTGTTGTCCTATTAAAAATATAATAAAATCAAAAGTGGCAATAATTGTCCCAGACTATAAGAAACTTTTTCTTTTACTTCTAAAATCATCCAAACCAAAAAAAAATGTTATTATGATCATTATGGTACAACATATATACTGACAAAAACGAAATAACCAATATCAGCAAGAAGTTTTCTTTGAATAGAATTTTTGAAGAAATTAAGTACAAATATTTAAAAGATTTTAAATATTAACTAACGGACGAAAACGCTAATAACTATATCCGATATATAAATTTTCAGCGAAAGCAGAGTTGCATTAAGAATTTGCGCGATCATCCGCTATTTTAAGTTGAAACCCGAAATAATTTCACTTTTTTTTGAAAAATTTCAAATTTGTGGAGTTTTTTTAATATATAAGTGCCGCTTTTTTTGTTGTAGAAAACATTTAAAAGTACTTAACATTATGCCTACCGAAAAAGCTTGTTCGAAAGTCACCAAAAAATTATGCATCTTTGGGACTGATTGCGTTAACAAAGAAGAAGAAAGACAATTTCGCAGGCAACTGATTTGAAATTTGGATGAGTCAAACGCAAGCACAAATTGTCAAGTGGGTCAAACTTCCAGTATTGTTCTGATCATATTTTTTTAATAACTTTCAAACAAAGATGATAAACATAAATGGCTTGAAGATAGATTTTCGTAAAACTCGACCAAAATAGAAGATTTTTCTTTTTAGCATTTTTCGACAGCTTATATGTTGGTTATCTCCTCAAAGGGATTTTGGCGGATTACGATTGCATAATAAGTGACGAGTGCGGGTCGAAAAATCAAAATGTCGACAAATCAAAATGTCGACAAATCAAAACGACGACAAATCAAAACGCCGACAGTCAAAAAACCGACACCTCAAAAGATGACCATCCGCTGGTCAATGTGTTTATTTTTTATATGTCGTTTTTTTACTTTAAAAAGTGAAAGATGTGACAAAATTGACTACAAATTCACATGTCCGTAATTTTTAAAATTTCTGACATTTTTTGATATTATAGATTCAAGCTCCAATAAATATCATACAAATTTTAAACAAGTTTTTTCTTTTCAAATGATAAGATTGCGCTCGGTGATGGAGACTAAATGGGTATCTTCCTTTTGAACGTAACGTTCAACTGTGTATTAATGCTTCCCATGAAGCATGTTAAAAAAAAATGTTAACCTTACAAGTTTTTAACTCTCAAATGAGAAAGTTTAAATGTCTAAAAATGCTAATGAACTAATCGGTCATTTAAAGTCATGAAAACTTACTATTCCATTTGAAGTTCCAGTTACGGTTGGCATCTGCACCATAGCACAAAAGTCCATTCTTTGATCGTGTTTTCCTCCATAATCGGTTCTATTAATAAATTCAATAATTAATATATAAATACTTTAATTAAACTTAGATTTTGAGAAATAATTTAAGATATCAATGTTTTTTCAGCAAATGTCATATTGAAAGTCAACTTACCTTCACGTGGGTATATACATATCCATCGGGATTGACTGAGGGGAAGAAGTACCAGTCGTGAGATTCAGCGAGCCTGCGCACTTCCGGAACATCGCTGGTCAAAAGCTCATTCAGAAGGAAAGTAACCGTAGCAGGGGAAATCCATTCGCGGGCGTGAATTCCACCCTCAATGAAAATGCCAGGTTTGTTTTGACCATAGGAAAGTTTGACACCTTTGATGTCTCGACCCTCGTAGGTTTTTCCACCCACAACCACTTCGACGTTATCTGGATACTGTTGCTCCAGAGAATCGAGCCAATCGTAGATTTCGTTCAAGGTGTGGTATTTCTTCCAACCGAATCCTTGGGCGCGACCACCGAAGCCAAAGTTTTCCGAGTCGATTAATTCTTGGACGTTCTCCACGTAGGTCTCGTAATGTATGTTAGTCACGTTCATGAATTCCGCGAACTCCTTCAGATCTTCCGGTGCCACCATCAAATCTGCTGGCTTGTACACTGCGCCAGGTTCCATCCAGTAAGAATACTGATTAGGGAAAGGTTGACCCGGAATTAATTACTTTGGTTTACGTAAAACATTATTTTTTTATCCACTTTGAATTAATAAATTCTGGTAGTTTATAAACTGTACGAAATTCGAGAAATTACAATATCTTTATGTCTCTTGGCGTGCTCCCAACGTACTAAGTTTATTTCACGCTTCATATTTCGAACATCAGGAAATTTAATTTCAATGAACTTGTTTGCCATTTTTCTTCAAATACCCGCAGCAATGACTTCGATTCATAACACAGGACCACAACAAACATTTTTTGGGAGTTTCCTTTAATCAGAGGTAATGGATCTTATTGATTTTGGGTCGCTGAAAACAAATTCGTTGCCCAATTTGGCCCATCACGTCAGGTTTTCGAAATTTCGTTTTAGGATATCTCGAAAACTTGACGTGATGGCCCAAATCGGGCTACGGATTCGTTTTCAGCGACCCAAAATCTATAAGCTCCACTACCTCTGATTAATGTAAACTCACGAATTTTGTTTTTATTGTGGACCTGTAATTATTAAGTTAAGATTAAATTAAGGTTTTATCAATATAGGACGGCAAAAAAACCAAATTCGGGGATTTATTTTAATCAAAGATAGTGGATCTTATAGATTTTGGGTCGCTGAAAACGATTCCGTAGCCCGATTTGGGCCATTACAAGTTTTCTATTCATTCACTTATATCTTTCGAAAACAAATTTTGGAAAGCAATAAAAGACATATTTTACTTCATATAAAAATTAGAAAAATCAGAAAAATTTCAAATACTATCGTTAAATTTCTTTAAAATATCAAAATTGATAATGTGTTACATGAATTCAACAAGCTGCATAAGAGAATCATCATTTTTAAAAACGTAAGGTTTCTCGATAATGTATTTGATGAAATATCAATGAATCGGAGTCACTAATCAATTAAACTGATGATAGAAATAATACTAAAAGTTTCTTCGAGTTACGTTTCTCTTCATCGCACTAACAATGCGGTAGTTCCGTAATGTAAATGTTGACTTACGCGTCCCGATCCATCCTCTAATTGCTGCAAAAGTTCCAGTTTCTCTTCCGACGTGGGAATTATCCTGAACACCTTGTAATTCTCGAAGGAGACTTTTTCAGCCGTGGTTGTAGCCACGAGGGCGACGAGTACAAGATATCGCAGCATGTTGTCTCTGAAAATAATTAATGCCCTGAATGTCACCCATATTTTCTCATTATCTTTCTTCCACTTCCTCTGGCAAATTCAACGAAAACAATCGCAACTTTTTTCTGGCCGATTATTTAACATCCAATAATTTCAAAATGATTGAATTTTTTCATGTCTACGTCATCAACACCTACAGTATTTAATCGGTGTATGTATTTCTAACGTATTAATATGTATATTCAACAACCCAGCGTTTTAGAACACTTTTCAAAGACTTTTCAAAAAAATAAAATTCTTATTATCAAAGAAATTAATAGATTTCCGTTTAGGTTTGATTTGATTCTATCTCATAGAATCTTCAGTTGGACTCAAATCAGTATCAATTAAAGAGAGAGATAATAGAACTATAGTAATTAGAACTATTTTCACTATTTTTCATAGTAGACCAAACGATATCATTCAAGCTACCCTTCGGGAAATTTAAAATAATATAATTTTAACTAATTCAATTAAAAGATCAATATTTTACAGTACTTGGCTATATAAATTAGTAAGACGTACCATTGTATATATTTGGCTGTATAAATTTGTTACTATGTATTTCTCTGAGTAATTATTGCATTTACTAGAATTCTTCTACTAATAAATTAGTATTTCTGACTTACTATCCCAATTAGTAATTTGGTTTCATTACTTTCTTTAACCCATTCCGGAATGGACATTTTGTTACGGTTGTATTCTTATACCAGTTCTAAAAACTTTTGGTTCATTAACATTTTTTCCTTTAGTCTATCAATAGTCTATCATTTTAAAGCAATAAAACCTGAACTTTTCGACGGTTTTTTGGTTTGAGTCTCTACTTTGAATGCTTTCACCTTTATTTTCAAAATATCCATATACACATTTTAAAGTTAAAGTCTCCAGGGCACGATTTCTTTATACTTCAAGCAAGAATTCCAAAACGATTTCAGTGTGAAAAAACGAAATAAAAACAGAAATACAATTGAAAAATTGTTTTTGGGAAGAAATCATGTATGGTATTTATGATTGCATGTTTTGAAAAATTGAATAACAGATTCTGAAAATTTAGTTAATTCTACGTCCGACATGCATCCTTGAAAGTTTAAAATTTTTTTTTTTGTTTTTTTTCCAAAATACAACCGTTGAAAACTGTAATGAAAAAATGCGCATTCATGACTTAATGAGTTAATACAACATGCGAAAAGAATATTGTTAATGATGTCAACAAAAGTTTGGCAAGTTTCTTTATTATTAAATACGCTCTATATCTTTTTAGAATTAAATAATTTCCAGCAGTTTGCGCTGAATATAATCTAAAAACGGAAGAGAGATACGGTTTTATGTAAAGATTGTACGATAAAGGAATCAATTTTATGTGTTTTATTTGAGTTAAGTGCACGATGATCCTGGAAGAGGCAGACTAACTTTTATGTGAAAAGCCATAAGAATAAAAAGTGGGGAAACCCCATTACCAAAAGCAGAAGCCTATTTTATTACCGACATATTGCAAGTTCCAGATTGAATATTGATAATGTAAGTTCAAAGAATGGCCACTAGGTGTATATTACCGAACATGACATTTCTATTTTCCACTTTTTCATGAGAATCCGTTACACGACATTTTATTTGTTATAACAACATGTGATACGTTTCTCAAATTCTTTAAAAGCTGTTGCATTATTTTTACCTCTTAGCATTAAGTAAAAAGTATAAAGTATTGGTATTACTGTGCGACCTTTACTAAAAATCGGCTTGCATTTGCTCCACAATTCATCAAAAGCTACATAACGTATACGAGTACAATCAACTGAATTATTGCATTGTTTGTATTTATTGTTTGTATTGTACGTCTTCACGAAGGAATAAACGTGGCAGAATCAATAGCACTGGTTAGTCATACAGTACCAGTAAAAGTTTGTGTTCAATTCACAAATCAACAACGAGAGTGAAATCAGTTTACCTCGGTAGTGAATTTTTATCAATGAAACTTTTTCAGAGGAACTTGAAAGGCCTAAAAGTGCTTAACTCTAAGTTTTCGACGAATGGTTCAGCTGTATACTTTTTACTATTATAAAAAACGTAAAAATTGCGATTTTGTTTAATTATTTGGCTTCTATTAAAAATAGTTTAACGTTTGAGTGCTCATTTTGAAACTTTTTCATTCTCTATATATGTTATCATATTTTTCTCTAATTCATTACAAGCAAAATAAAATAGTTGAGTGAGTATGATTTCGAAATGTGCTCTAAAAGAACTCAGATGTACCACTATCTGAGGGTTTTGTGAACATGATGTCATTTTGAGATCTTTAGGAACGTGTTTCATGTTCAGAAACTCCGCAGAAATTGGAACATCCATCGAAATCATTCTCAACTCTTTTCTATTTTGCTGTGTGAGATCATTTTAGGGACGATTAATTTAACGAAAGGTAAATAACATAAAATTACCTACCTTTTCAACTATTATTTCATAACGTTGGTTACAAAAAAGAACTTTGTTAACAGCACCCAATTTTCAAATTCTTCAATGAACTAACTATCGTACATTTGGATAACATGATAAGATTTTAAAAAGCTGTAAAATGAGCACTAATGTATTGAAATAACTTTTCCCGTGTACTATTAGGGAAAATATCCTGCAACGCACGTGCGGATAAAAAGCATTTCCTGCACTAGTAACGAAACGTAATATTAATAACAGCTGACTAAGCTTTTCAGCTTAGGTTTTATTATTTTGAAGCTAAAACAACAGGACTCTAAAGCAATTGAACCCAAAATTTTCGTCCTCTATTAAATTACTAATTTTATTAGTCGCTGGTAAGTCCTCTTTGATTTAGTAGTTATCTACTAAAATTAATTGCTATTACCCAAGTATTTACTAATTCAGTTAGAAGAACACACTAACAATTACTACAATTTTTCACATTCATTTTAAGAGAGTAAGAATAAAAATATATATCAATTTATGTATATATAAAAGAATGTACATTAAATGTAACTATAAATAATTCTGAAGAGTAAAATGAATCCAGCGTATTTGATAACATTATTAATGTCTTCAATTTTGAATTCAAAGTTTTTGAAGTCAAAGTAATATTCTGTACTACAATTGTTTCATGTTGTTAATCCTACTGTTATTAAATGTTACAACTATTTCTGACTTTTTATCTTTCTGTGCATGAGCAGGACGACTTAAATAAGTACCAATATTACCCTAGTCAACCCAATAGATGCAACAATGGAGTAACATGGCGGACTACTTAGCAGTTTGATTTATATAGATAGTTATAGTAAGGCCAACTTAAGTAGTAACGGCAGAGCAAAAGATGTTGCCGAATGCCTTACTACTGAAATAATAGCCACAACTCTCTTTTTTTGTCATTTATAGTAATGAGTATGCAGTTATTTATATTACTTCTGAATAAAACCGATTTGTCTCAAGCAAATAAAAAGCTCGTAGTCCGATGTCACATTATTTGCTACAAGACGTAGAATATTATAGGGGACATTATCGTTAAGATTGTACTAGTACTAACTATATTTGCATTAGTTTTTACTATTTATGTAATATTTAAACAATAATATAAAAATATAAATTAAATGTAATTAAACAAAGCATAAATTAATATTTCGACATGTACTATAAACGTTACAAAATATTTGCACATTTGACACCGTATGCCATAAGATAATAGAAGATTATTGCCCACTGTACTATTACTAATAAATTAAAACATAAGTTAATTATTTCCAGCTACTACGAATCACAGGAATGTACAAAAATAATAAATAGCAAAGGCATGCAGGTAGAGTTTAGTAAAACAGAGTTTTGGTTTGATGCAAACTAAAAAAAATACAAAAATTAAAGAAATGCACAAGGAAGTCAGTGAAAGCTTTTAATTGTTCCCAGAATTGAAAAGTATCGAAACCAGTCAACAGAGAAGAAAGTCAACTTGAATTTTCTACTTAGGAAACTTGACAAGGAACTGAAAAACATAGGTCTTATATCAGGTACACTTCTTTATCAATTTCTGTCATAATAATTCACCATTATATGAAAGTAATTCTGACAGTTTCGAAATTTTAATGCAAAAACATTTTTCATTATATCGGACTACCTTTATTATATTTGTTCGGTGAATTGAGGAGACAAGACGATTTCGTAAGTAAACAATTTATATGAAAGTCTACTCATTCGATAAATATTATTTTTTTTAAAATATCACAATATTATTAAATAGATTCCAAAGAATAACTTGAATATAATGAAATAGATGGATGATAAATTTTGACACGTAATAGCAAGAAATAATAGTCAATGGAATTTTATAAGTATCGTTACAAATTTTAATAAGATCCGTATTAATGAAATAGATTTTTTGTGCTTACCCTCGAACGAATTCAGGAAACGAACATACGTGTGTGTCAGGAATGTCTATTATTTATCCCATTTATCCCCTCTCAGTTTCCAACTGTACACTAAAAATAAGCTCGCACTATCGATCCATCAATGTACGTATCAATTAATTCCTATCAGATGAATCTTACGTTCAATTGAACAGGTAAATTAATGAAACGATTAAAATCGAAACACAGATTTCCAAACGTTGAATGATAATATTTGATTACGAAATTTTTAAATGACATCACAGGGCCAGATGAAACTACTGCAATGAAAGAAGTATAACTTACTTTCTGAAAAAATATGCTAATCAGCATATGTTATTAAACTCAAGAGTTCAAATTTACAAAGTGTAAAATTCTGTTAAAATAATTTTGTTCAGTTATTTTAACTATGCTATTAATATTTATCATCGATAAGTTAATCTTTCTCTCGCAAATATAATTACGTCTACTGTAATTATTGCGTCAGATAATTAAACTGATAATATATAAGTGACAAAAAATAATTATCAATATCAGCATCGTTTTCACTGATAATACGCAGACTGATTTTACGGGTAATCATATAATGTTGGCAAATAAATCACTGTCCATTATGTTTTGTGTTGTAGCACAGCACTTATCTGAACCGAAATTATGTAATTGGTATTTTCATTTTGGTACATGGGGAAATGGATATTTCTTTTAAAAATTACGCGTACTAAATTTAGAGTGATGTAGAATAGGTATTCTCGACAATAAAATATTGTGAAAGTGCACAGTAATGAATATGTTATGAACTGTTTGTCATATAATACTTATTACATTTAAATCAATAAACGTGAACAATTTTTTAAATTTGTAAATATGGGGCGAATATGTATTAGTGCATATTCAAGAGTGCAAGTTGTGAAGATTGTTAAATATTAAATGATAAAAAACATAATATTTGTTTTAATGGTTCGAAAAATTTATCTTAAATTTAGCTTTCATAAGATTACTCTGATAATTTTGTTATATATTGTATATTTCATCATTAATTTGTCGATTTGTATGTAAACATTTTCTCGTAAATGGTCCAGGTGATAAACAAATAACAGTTGAAAAGAAATACGAAATTCCTAACACTTTCTTGAAATGTACATTATCTTGTATGTACGGTTATAAGGCTGCTTATCGGTGTAATCATAAGTTATACGAAGACTATGACTGTTATCCGGTTATTTCTTTTTCTAATTCGACAAATATATTTCTTATCAATAAAGAGTCTTTATTTCTTGGAAAATAGAAATATCACTCTCTTTACCATTTCATGTGTATTGGATCTGCGATATGTTAGATTTGTAAAGGATACCGTTTTATATAAGATAGACATTAATAATTCTACATAAATAGGTCAATTAGTAAATATAGTTGTAAACTACAGTGCAATAACATTTTGTTTTAGGAATCCAGTGATTGAGAACTTTCTAACCAATATAATAAAATTACTCAAATCACAAACTGCGAATTTCATTAACAATATTTTTTTTAATGTTCAGATTTTCTGATTTATTCTAATTTTCACAGGGTTAATAATAAATAACTAAACCACGGACGTCAAGCAATAGTTCAATTTTTATATACAATGTAATAATTTTGTAATTTTATTTTATTATCATGTACTTTATATTCACTAGACTTATATGGGTGATTCTCCTGCAAAGTACACTGAAATGTGTCGCCAAAGTTATTTGACTGTTTCGAAATTAAATACTATCATAAATATTATGTTGTTGCAATTTCCTATAAATTGATTCTTAAACTAGAATATATTAACTAACTTTTCATGCATATAGACTAAATTTAAAATTTGTTTTTTATTTTAAAACGAACGTTGGAAACTTGTTGTCAAATTTTAACAAAAATGGCTATTTAATGTATTTTATTGCAGTAAAGTAACATAAAAATATAAATAATTTTGCAATGCTTTAAAAATTACTTTCAACTATGCTCTTTATAATGTATAAGGTGAATAAGGTATAAATGTTGTTTTTATATCTTATATCCCTGCTTAATGTTTGTGTTTCTTTGCGAGTAAAAATTCCGAAGCCTCTCATTTTTGGGAATAAAAGTGAATCAACGTGCTATAAATAAATGCTACTGTCATAAAACTTAAGGATTCATTAGTCCTAAAAAGTTATTATAAGGATATTTGTTTACATCATCATTTTTAATAACATTCAATAATATGTCGATTTGTGATCTCCGAAGCCTGGTGATCTCCGAAGCCTTTTTATAAAATATTTATTTAAACTGCAAAAGTCGATCATATTCGCTTGAAACTTATTACTCGGGGTTTTTTGGGGTCGCTGAATCCAAATGTGATGTCAGATTTTTCAATTTAAAAATGGCGGATCCAATATGGCGACCAAAAATTGTACCAAATTCGATAAAGACATAATTCGATTCAGCGAAATGAGCTGTTACGATTGTCCAATGAAACAAAATTGTGTACATTATCATTTGTGAATAACGAGTTTGAAAAGAAAAGTAAGAAAATTGCGACTAGAAAACTTTCCTCAGGTCAGAAAAACTCGCAAACTTCTATAGGAAACAACCGAAAAGGAAAACCAGAATATAATAAATATAAAATGTAATACTGCATTAAGTAGTATTTGTAAATATTGTTTTTTGTACTGTTTTAAATAAATGATTAATTGTAAATTTTAAATACTTTAATTTTAGAATTTGGTCCGCCATATTGGATCCGCCATCTTGAATTAGCTTATCTGTCGATGGATTCATGATCAGCGACCCCGAAAACCCATAAATACCCAGTTTCAGTTTGATCAAGTTTTTAAGAATTCGGTCCATCATAATGGATCCGCCATTTTTAAATATTTAACAATTTATAATCGTCCACTAACATAATTTGTGATTTTTATATGTATATTGACTAATATTTAGCGTGCAATAAAATATAATATTCTTCATTTAGTGTATAACCAATAATTAAAATTTAAGAATGTCTATAGCAATAAAAATAACAATCATGAATTTTGCACAACATTCGATTCTCACTTCCAAATGTACCCACAATATTATGTTCGCTTTTCGGTTACTGAAAAACAGAGACAAGTGGGCCATGATGATCATAATTTATTAACATATATTTAATAACAGAGAAAGTGAAATCGTATTTAAAAAATTGAAAATGATGAACATAAAATGGCTACAGAACTATTAATTATTTGCTTGAATTCGATTGAAGCAGTTACCGCGTTATTAAAAGAATTTAACATGGCGTACCTGCAATTGCATACCATTTATTTTTTAATCAATTCATTATGTAATTTATTTAATTTAACTTTTTGTAAACAGTGAAAATAAAGTTCAGTCATTATTATGTGGTTTTTTTAATAAGTGTCGCTATAATTTATTTGACAATTGATCAATAACAGCAACAATTGGTAACGCTGTTTTTTTTTTCGAAATTGAATTTAGATTCGTAATCCGAAACCTCAATAAACCCTGAGTAATCAAATTCAATCGAAAAAGACCAAATTATGAAAAAGTGGCCAGGAATTTTGAATTTTTAAAATCTGGATCCAAATTCGAAATCAGCGATTCTAAAAACCCACGACTAACTAAATTAAATTGAATTAGAACATATTATAAAAAAGGCGCTGGCCATTTTGTATTCGCCATTTTACGTCCGCCATTTTTTAAAACCTGGCTCTTATTTCGTAATCAGTAACCTCGAAAATCTGCGAGTAATTGGATTCAACCACATACTATCATATTTTGTACAAATTTTCTCTTCATATGTAAAAATGCGAAATATTTTTAGTTTATAGGCGCCATTTATAAATAAAAATGAAAAAAAAATATTATATAAAAAAGTATAACTATCGGAAGCACATGAAATGAATGTGATAAGCTAAAAAAAATATTGAAAAAATAATGAGATAATTGAACAAAAAAATTAAGCATAAAAAATGGGGTACTTTTGGGTATTTTTGAAAAAAAAAACATGAAGAGTTGTCAACACATCTCAACGTTAAAGGGTTAAAAAGGTCGAACCAATTTTCCAGTTTTTAACTTTATCCACCGCAAGTGTAATACTTTTAACAGAGCAGGACGTTTTGGCCCCTCCGTTTTGGTACCAGACGTTCTAGCGGCACTACTTTTTTTTAAGTAGCTAGAGCGTTGTCCATAAATATACCACATTTGGAAATTGTGGACAAAAAAAAAAGTTCCAACATCAATCTCATGAATTTGAATAATTCTACAACATAGAATCAAAGTCAATTTCATTATGGAATTTACATTTTAAATGATTGTAGGTGAATTTCAATGCTTCAATAATATTTGAGCTCGAGTGTATAAATTATCGTTTTTTATTCTAAATGTCAAAAAATAAACTATTAGATTTTTTAACGTTTTCGTGTCGGACCGAGAAAACAATACTTCCAAAAATATACAATAGTACACTGAACAAGTAGGATGCAAAATAGGGGTTTGCTAACGAGTGCGAAGGTCAGTACCCCCTTGTTTCACATTCTATTTTCTCATACCAGAGCGTGTTCCTTTGCTTTCGAGATATATAGGGAGCAAAATAGTATTTAGCACTCAGAGTATCAAAAACTAATGTGAGTACCGGATACATTTAATTTGCTCCCTAAGAAGAGAAAGTTTTATTTTGCTCAGGTATGAGAAAATATTTAACACTTTTTTGTTTAATTTTAATTTTTTCTTAATTACGGTATAACTGCACGGGGCGAAATGAAAACATTTGTCGGCAGTATTGTGTTTTCAAAAATGAACATTTATTTCTTCAAATTGATATCTGCGACGCGTTTGGCCACGTTCACAAATACATAAATTCTGTTAGTAACATATGGCACATGAAATGAATGTCAGATCATCTGAATTCATTACTCCGACATTACAATTTATAAATTACAGATAATAATTAAAATAATTACTTGAAATAAAAATATTTGTTTCAGGTCTTATAGTACAATGAAATAGTCATGCCCTAGGTATTTCTTGTTAAAAATGATATTGAAACAAAAATTGGCGATACGTTTCGGACCACTTATATCCCTCTTCAACAAGTATAGTTAATACCATATAATTAATACTTGTTAGTTTTGAGTCACGAGAAATTAATATTACATAATAACGCTTTTGAAGAGGGCCAAAGTGGTTTAAAAAGTTGTGATTTTATTTTTGTCAATATCATTTTTAAGAAGTAATATGTACATATCTGTAAATCATAAGCACACATTCTAAACGTACTGATAGTTTTAATAAGATTATTGATTTATCGAGAAGTGATTCAGCTGTAAGTATATTTAATTCAAATAAGCTATTGGCTTATTCCCGAATGGAGCTCTCGAACTTGTATTTAAACATTGTAACGTCATACTTAGGTGATATAATATCTCTAAAGAAATCTAGATTTCATAATTCAAGAATAATACAGTTCATTATTTACAAATTATAAATATCTACAAGACAAATTACGGTTTTTACATTTTCGGATAGCCTAATTTACGAGCTTCTTTAAATAAAGTTGGCAAGCAATCGACGATTTCCTGAGCTGTAGGAATAATTTGATTAGCGGGAAGTAACATTCCATATTTTCCTTGATCACGAAGTTCGAATGTATACACAATCGGTAGTTTATATGTGCTTTTTATATAGTCCATTGAACTGCCAGTGTCTACCCCTATAATAATATATTAACATTTATTTTATTAAACTTTTTTAATGTAAAGACAATTAATGAAAAATATAAAGATGATATGAAGTTACTTACATAAAACTTCAGGAATATTTCCAACTCTGTACTGGGTTCCATACCTTTGAGAAAGGACCGAAACGGTTTTCATACCGATATCATACTGAAACAAGAAAATGCAGTCCAAAATGTCATTACCACAATAAAGTATTAAACGATCCATCTATGTTTCTATCGTAATATGTTGACTTATTCCATTGCATAAGTAAAAAGTAAATGTCATCTAACAATTTTTGCTAATGCACTGTCAAAAATATTAGATAAAAACTTCGCACGAATGCTATAAGATCTCAAAATCACTGTAAAATTGCAATATTTTGTTATTTTATATTTTTTAAATTTCCCAGCATTTATTGAAAGTTTTTATCTGATATTTCTGAAAGTACATGCTCTTTGATTTGTAAATGTTGATTAATCTAATCCATTTATTCAAATGAACTACTAATGTTTCTACTAGAAATTGTCTCCTTTGCGAATATATTTCTACTTCTTCATAACAGGTAGTGGAATTTTGTACTTGATTTTTATCTACGGAATAGTGGCGGATTAGACAATGCTCTATAATGACACCTATACATAATAGACTGCACGAGTTTCCTATTTAGTTTAATATATTGTTCTATTTTAGCCTAGAGATGGCCAAAGATTTGCAAGATTCTACACTCGCTTATCTTCTACAATCTTATCTACGTCTCCGTCCGACAAAATCTGAGTTCCGCGCACATATTTGGCATATCTGTTATATATAAAAAATATTATTAAAGTTGTACATGATATTTTGATCATAAACGGAATAAATGCGTAAACAACGCTGTATCAGGTACATATTTTGTTGTAAATATTCAAGAAGATGAGCAAAATTCTTGCAACATTGATATAGTTCTATATTAAAACTACAAATATGTATCGAAACATTTACTAAATTTACTAGTGGTTTTAAACAGTTTTAATTTAAGATCAACTATGAACAAATATTGTAGAAATGTATGCAGATTGCATCTCATAGGAGTAATCATGAATACGTTCCCGGATGTTCTGAATTCAAGGTGGTGCATACAGAACTAGTGGAAATACTCTATATTCTAGATGAATGCAGTAAATAATTGACAAATTAGGCTAAATAATAAAGTTTCACTATAATTTGTAATTACAACATGACAGTTCTTGATGATTTAATTTGATTTTCTGGCTGAACGAACAATATCTATTAATTTCATTGTTTAAATCCACATCTATTTGCGTCTTATTTCCAAGCATATTTGAAATACAATTTAACAATGTTTCTTTCCAAAACAGATAGTTAGCCTATGAAAACTATACACATTTCCGGTTACAACTTTCATTTCTATCTCTTTTTTTAATATTTAGATGATTCTTAATTCCAAAACGCGAATTATTAGTATTTCTAAAATATCAAGTGCATTTTTATATATTACAATAAGTTTATCTACAAAATTGAATAATGGACTTACCGATTCATTATAATTATCGAGATGTTCAGTGGTGTATCCATACGAAATAAGCAGTAACTGATTGAATGAATGAAAGGAGATAAATGCAAATAATTTATCTGCAATTGTTCCAATGTAATTGGATATGGTTCTCGTCTCGATCTCTGAGAATGGCGCAACACCAGCATACATCGAATCACAGGGATTAGAACTAGCTCCTGCAGCTATAACATGTGTGACAATTTAATAAAAATCATTACTCTAAATAAAAACTTAGGGAAAGATACTCAATAAATTAGTTATCTTTATTACATTTTTTATGTAACTTTTTTAAATTGCTTTGCAGATAATTTATTTTAAACAATATAGAATTCAATTTTTTATATGGAAAAGAGGTGGTTCCGAAGTTTATTACAAGCGTCATTTAGTATCTGTTAGTAATACAGTAAACTTACTATTCCATCGGAAATCCCAGTTGCGGTTTGGATCAACTCCGATGCAGGAAGGGTCTATCGTCTTTGCACGAGTTTTTCTCCACATTCGGTTCTAAATGGTTAAATGCAAAAATAATAATTTATGACGTAAAAAAATATAAGAAAAAATATCATGGAACTTCACAAAAAACGGAATACACATGTACAAAATGCACATCTTGAACACCTAAATGTCTAACCATAGACATTTTAAAACTGTTACTTTATTGGATCAAAATACATCAGAACAAAAATACTGGTATTAAATATACAGAATTTTTGTTGCAAACGAGTATTAGTTATTTAAATATGAAGAGGCTCCATCGTAATTTTTTTATAGTACTCTGTTAAAAAAGAATAAGAGGTGAACTTACGGTAGTATGGCTGTAAACATATCCATCAGGATTGAAGGATGGGAAAATATACCAATCATAAGACTCTGCTAGCCATCGAATTTCGGGATTATCGCTAGTTAGTAGCTCATTCACGACATAAGTCACTGTCGCAGGAGAAATCCATTCGTTTGCGTGAATACCACCTTCAATGAATATCCCGGATTTGTTTTGTCCATAAGAAAGTTTGATTCCCTTAATTTCTCGACCCTCGTATGTGCTACCACCTACAACAATCTCCACATTTCTCGGATATTTCTTCTGGAGAGAATCGAGCCAATTGTAAATTGCCTCCAGAGGCTGATATGATGTCCAATTAAATTCAGCACTACCAGCAGACACGGTTGGGTTTTCAGCATTAATTAATTCTTGAACATTCTTTGTGCTGATTTTGTAGTCGATGTTGGTCCTGTTCATATAAGTTATAAATTTGTCGATATTATGAGGTGCCACCATTAAAGTTGCCGCTTTAAAAGCTGAGCTTGGTTTCGTCCAGTACACCTGAATTGTATTGAAATTAAATTGGTTTCCATCGTTTGTTCGTTTTTTTATAAGCTTAGAACTTAACACAACTATTGAAGTGGTCTTGATAATTTGATGAAATAGTGATTAATCTAAATTAAATTCCATCAAATATGGCCACGGAAGGTAATGGTGTTCCAAAGTATTTTTGTTAAATACTCGGTTACAGAAATATTTAAAATGATATAAAAATGAATCTCATAATCTTAATATAAAGTAATAAATGTAATAAAATACAAAGACTAAAGAAAGAAAGGAAGACAAACAGTAAACGTAGTAACTGAAAGGTGCATAATTTGTTGTCAAGGTTTGTTTACTGGTTTCACTTTATATATTAACCATTATAAGTAAATTAAGATTTATTATCTTTTAAGCTCAAGCTTTTTTTATATTTTTTACGAAAATATTATGTTTTCCTTTGTTAATTTATAACTGTATGTATGTGACAAGTATTAATTCTTTCAGCATATTCAAATTTTCAAATTTGATTATGTTTAATCTTTTATAATTACACCCAACATAACGTTTATTTTACTGCAACGAGTGATATCATAAATCTACTAAATTCCTTGGAGTGAAATTGAGCCACTCTTTTTAAAGTGTAAATTTCACTGTATAAAGAGTGACATTTCACTCTATCAAGAATGAAAAAAACTCACTCATAGCAGAGTGAAAATTTCACTCTTCGTGAAAGAATGACTCAATTTTTACTCCGAGTATATGAGAGTATATTAACAATACAGAATAATATTATTACAATGAACTTACATTGTTCGAGTCATCCTCTAATTTCTTCAAAAGGTTAATTTGATCTTGTGACGTAGGAATTATTTCGAATAGCGCGTAATTCGTAAATGAAAGTTTTTCAGCAATGGCTGCAGTAGCAAAGACGAGAATTAAAAGTTGTCGAAACATAGTGTGCCTGCAAAAAATCAGTTAACAATAAACAATGCAGTGTAAGAACAATAAACATAATGTATGTTTTTTATAAATAAAATATATATAACGTATAATATAAGTAACATAGCAGTAAAAAAATTATGACAGAATCCTTTAATAATTTTAGGCCTTTGAGGGGCACGTTAGTCTGGTGAACAATTTTCAAATTACAGGTAGTCTAACGATTGTCGTTGACGCTATGGTTATGTCAAATTTTCAACATTAAAAATTTCGGTTCTAATATGGCGGACAAATTTGTTACATAGTGATTGAAATATATTCATAAAAGCAGATATAAACAATCTTAACCTTTGACGTTAGGATGCTACTGGAAATATAACTGCTATAATAAATTCTTTAATTTTTGTCGGTTTTACATTAATTTTCTGAGATTGTTTGTAAACTCAATACAGTAGCATATCAGACAATCTAAAATTATCCGTAGTTAATGAATAATATCAGATTTTTTAATGGATAAAAGCTCTTAGTACCTCTAAAGAAAGGTTATTCGGCATTATCAGAACATTTATGCCAGAAAAATAAACAAATATTGATAAATTTCATGTTTTGGACTAAAAATTCACTATTAGAAAATGTATTTATCCGATACGTATAAAATGATGTGAATCTATAGGTTTCCAAGGTCGCTGAACCCGTTATCAGATTTATACTAGGATCTGGCACCACCGCGTTTTTTCGTTGTTAACCCTTTGAAGCATGGTGTAGCATATATGCTGCACCTTTTTGTAATTCATTATTAACACATTTAAGGTAATTATTAATTAATTTTGCTGCAATTTTTTGCTTCATTACTTCAAGAACATGTTAGGAAATATTTTTAATTAATTATCATGTTATATTTTAAAAAAAATTAAACAAAGTGTAAAAATGGTGAATTTTTTAACGGAAAATATTTGTGGAGAAGAAAACGTCACTCAAATATGACGAGACTGGGTACTCGTGGGTTTTCGCGGTCCCTGATTACCAATCTGACTTCATATTTTCAAAATTCAAAATGGCGGATCCAATATGGCCGAACGAATTGCACAAATTTACTTGATCGAGGTAAAATTGGGTACTCGGGTTTTTTTCTGGATCACTGATTACGAATCAGGCCTCAGATTTTTAAAATTCTGAAATCAAGGGTGAATCGTTCTGGTTTTTACATCTCGGTCGGCCATTTTGGATCCGCCATTTTGAATTTTGAAAATCTGAAGTCAGATTCGTAATCAGCGCCTCCAACCACCCGCGAGTATAACAATTTTTCCACGTAAAGAAAAAATTTACACAGAAAAAAATTAATTTTCCCAACAAACACCTAAGTAGTCAGGCTAAAAAACTGGACATACCTACTTATATTTGTCATTCAATGAAAAAAAAAAATTCTATTATTGTTTAAACTAGTGCACCAAAAATTACGAAAAACTATATGCGCTATATAACTGTATGGAGAATCCATGAAAATATTTGTAGAATGTAAGCTATCGAAAGTCCATACTTCGGAGAAAACGATTCTTTTCTAAGATACACGAGTTTTTTCATTTTAATTGTTTATGAGAAATATATAAATTTAAAAAATACAATTTTTTTTACAATTTTAATTTTTGCAACAATCTCAAGATTTTATTCTGAATTACTAATAAACATCGAAAACATACAAAACACAGGAACATAGTTAATTGTGAATTCAGTAAGGTAAAATCTTGAGATTCTTGCAAAAATTTAAATTGAAAAAAAGATATAAAATTCCGTAAAAATGTACTGAAACTACTTGCCATCTTGTACGACCCCGCAATTTGTTCGTTATATTCTATAGTTTTTTTGTGAATGTAGTAAAAAAAATACAAATGTCTCGTTAGTAAACATCTTAATTTTATTAATTAAACTTAAAAAAAACATATATCAACAAATCGCAACAAAATATTCATTATACTTATATAAAAGTTAATTTCAAAACGAACAATTCTATTTTTTATTTGTTACTGTACGATAAGTAGCAACCGCGTTATGGACATTTGAAAATGTTCAATTTTTTAAAAATCCAAAATTTTGAAAACTTATCACGTGTTAGCAAGTTTGTTTAGCAAATCTGAAAAAAGTCGACAATATTTTATAAATTTTAAAATTATTGGATGTAAGTTACTCTGAAAGAATATATTTACTAATAGTTAATGTAAGTTAATTTTAAGACTCTTACATTAACTGTAAAGTTATAACAGTAACTGTAAAGTAAAAAACGACAGGTAATTTTAAGATGAAAAATGAAATATCAACACTTTCCTACACAATGTTATTGTATATTAACTCCTATATTTTGACATTCAATGAGCGTTCGTTAACATGTTAATAAATCTTGCATTAAATTCTGTCGTTTGAACTGCGTATGTCAACAATGCGTCGAAAAATTCGTAGAAAATCGAATTACAGCGCGTGTATACATTTGTTTATCTCTATTTCGGAGAAACTGTAAAAGCGTAAATATACTACATGTCATGTAATGATCCAAACACTAATATTTAAAATTCTGTATGCTAACTATTAACATAACAAATTTAAGCGATTTTGAGATTGCGGTAACTTCAGGATAAAGTACCATGCTTTACCATGAAGCTGTTGCATTAAGTGTAAACAAACATTTCTCTCAGTGAACTTGGTTAGACGTCTTTTTTTTACTAAAACAAAAGTTGGAAGATTACCTTTCGGTAATAGTCATTTAGTTCTGGATGTTATTGTTAGAGCGGTACAGAATCTGTTAGTATTGAAGTTATTGTTCATAAATACGCAGCTGAATAAATTCAAAAGTTTAGAATAAATTATGCACAAACGGATTATTTACACTTGTTATCGTGTTTAATGGTTGACATGAAAAACAATTTAAAATTAATCTTCGATGTTGTGTTTTAGTAAAAGAACCGTCTTACCGAATAAGTTATATCCAATAATTTTGACAGTTAAGCTGTTCATTTTAAATTGTAGACCTTTTGATCTGTAGCTGGAAGTGCAGAAATACAAATATGGCAGCCATGGCATCTGTCACTTTCTGTTCGAAAGGCATGTGAAATTGTAGCTTTTTACTTCCGGCTCGAGATGAACAGATATTGTATCAAAATAATGAAAGTTCAATCCTTGTCTGCAAGGCATTTCGTAAACGAAAAGTTTGTATGGAATAATAGTTTCTTGCTAAAAAAGGAACAATAATAACGATTTTGAAATAAAAGTAGTGGAAAATTTGACTTTTCCACCCTTATTTAGGTCCTCATCAGAAAAAAATTACCACCTATAAGTTATAATTAACAATCCGAAAAACACTGTAAAATCAGTGTATCGGTTTTAATAAAAATTCACTATGGCTAATAACAACAAAAAATTCGTACCTTAAACTCTTCAAATACTCAAATAAAATTGTTACTGTTATAAAACACACTCCGGGAAATTAAAATATAGTTTTATATAAAAAGTATATAAGTACACGACCAGATATTAATTTTGAACACAAAATGTTGAAACCGTGAATTGTCACTGATTCTCAGGGAGTTTCCATGTTTTAAATTGGGAGAGCATATTCCAAGTAGCGGTTCTAATATTAAAGAAAAGAAGGAAATTCTGTTTTAAGAAATTTTCAATACTATTCGTATTTCAAGAAAAGTAATTAATCCCAATATCTACGATTAACTCACAACTCTACTTGGTTTTTGAGGGCAAGATCGAAAATTGCAGCCAAATCATTAATTTAAAATATACACACTGGTTGAATTTATTTAAAAACATAATTAGCCATTGGATATGTTTACATTAAGATTTAATATGGAATCTAGCAAAGATGACATTGTAATATTATTGTAACATTTAAATAAGAAAATTATCATTCTTTTTTTTTTGTAAAATTCATAGCACATCTCAGTCGTTTTATTCTTCTACAAATAATGTGCCGGGCTTTGTAGACTTCAGGATGGCTGTTCCGAAAACTCTTCAATCATTCGGAACTATTTTTACACTAAATGTAATAAACGTTTAAGGAGGAAAAGTTTTTTAGATCAAGAAAATATAAATTTTCTTCACTCCAGAATCTCATTTAAATTTTCACTCGAAAATGTCCACTCTGGATATGTATTTTAAAGTAAATATTTTCGTACCCATTATTTCACGGACGGGGATATCTCTACTATCTTAATATTTGTCTATGCGTGGAGCCAAAAACTATTAGATGTAGAGATATCCACGTGTATTTGCTTTAAGATCGACAAAGTGGCGCAATTTATGATAACTAATATGCATAATTTTTGGAAATTCCACAATCACAGCACGTATATATTATTAGCGATGGATTTTACTTACAGGCTTTAACTCCGTAGCACAAATGCTACGCTGGTTGAAACGAATTAACTTCATAAAAACCTTTCTTTTTTGTATGCTAGAAGGGGTAGATATGAAACTGATTGATTTATCATATAATCCATTTGATTTCAACTCCATATTGAAATCAATCCACGTGCAAACTGGTTCCGTAAGCTTACGGGGCACTGGATCATTGTAAACTTTTCTGGAATTGTATGCAATCATTTACAGACATGTCTGCGTTATGATAATTTTATTATCAAGGCTAGTCTGTTACAGAAACACCCAAAGGATCCAAACTGTAATAAGTCTGGCACCATTTACGATTGAGCCACTCATTTCCGGCAAAGTACCCCCAAAGGTGTCTTCAAAAATCTGACGCACATTATTCAATTCAATGTTTCTGTTGCGTCAGATAAATACAATGAAAATAGAATGCACATGTTTATGATTACAAAGAAAGACTTTTAAGCAATGTCAGACTGATTTTGGGATTAGACAGATAAGCTACTCGCGATTGAGAAACACATCAATGAGACTTTTTACGTTGGGTCGCTGAACTCACAGAAGCTAAGAATAATCATCGGTATTTTGATTTAGTTACAATAAATATTTAATCAACAAATGTATTCATTTTAACGTGAAATATTTTACTTATTTATAATACTTTTTTAACGTTAATAATAATTACGATCATTTTTATAAAACAAAATTCAAATAATGCACTGCTTTATGTTTAAATTTTCTAAATTTCAATAAAACAATTTAGTCGAATAGAAGTTGCTTTTCTCTGTATTAAGCGGATATTTATAGTTTATCTGTACTACGCAAAAATAGTTTCTCTCTAAAATTACTGATTGTGAGTATATATTCCAAAAATTATCGATATATTTTTAGATTGTTGTGATATAAATATACGATTACAATAAGATACTTACTCTAAAATCAAACACAATGCAGTAGTCCTTCCCTTATTCTAATTTGTCCAGTCAGGCAAGATGGCGACATTAGAGTAAGGGAAATTAGAATAAGGGAAGGGCTATACTGTATATAGGATGTGAATCACAATTTCTTATTAATTTCCCACAAGGATCAAAGCCTAAAATCGTATTTTAATTATAATTTTCGCCTAGTTTTATCTCAAGCGTAGACTACTATTGCGTATATAATATGTTATTTATTAATCTGATAACTGCAAGATTTGGGGAAAATTCGTTTATTTTTAACGCCTTGAAATATTACATTTTAAAATTTCGACAATATTACTAATCTTTAACAATAATACATTGTTTTAGGAAGCAATAAAAATGTCTTACTATGTGTACACATTAAAACTATTAGAGTTGAATTTAATTCGAAAAAGTAGAAATCAAATGGTTGAACTCGGAGCCCATTTTCTATCTGAAGAAGTAAATTTGAAGTCTTTTGGAGTAAATAATGTACTTCTAATTCAAGATGATATTAATGATTTACTCCGTAGGATCCAAAGTATACTCGAAAGGATTTAGATATCTTAACAACTCTATTAGAAGAGGAAGTGACTGTAACTGTTTTAGAGAATGACGTCAAGGTATCAAATAGGGAAATTTGATTTCGTATCCATTAATCGTTATTTAATTTTTTTATTGATTATATCTAAATAATTATAAATTACTAACATTCGTTCCACGTAATTACACGTTATGAAATAAAAAGACCAAATCTTCATGTATTGATAAAATAGCTTCAATCAGCAATACTTATCGTATCCTTTCATTCGTGATTCTAATAAAATATCTAATAAAGATTGAAGAACTTCCTCTCCGGTGGGAATAATTTGATCAGGTGGAAGTAGAAACCCATATTTCCCTGTATCCCGAAGCTCGTAGACGTAAACGATTGGTAGCTTCAAAACACCCTTAGCCCAATCTGCTGAACTTCCGGATACAATATCTGTAAATCATTAATAAACTATAAAATATTTTTAGTCTATCTTATTGCATAACGTTTATTCCTAATAAATGTAGGAACCGGTTCGTATAATAATAAAACCACGAATAGGACTTTTAAAATGTCAATTTCTATTACCATATTCGTGCATTTTTAATTTATCATCCTTATTAACGCACATCACACTCTTACATCAAATTCTTAGGAAATAATTTAAATATGTTATGTAATAAAATGTATAAATTAATGTTATTCGTTTTTAATTAAATAAATATGTCGATCAAATAATTTGTACTATTTGTTTAATTTTCGGCGATTCTTATATATAATATAATAATTTAAGCCTATTTCTAAATAAGTAGTCATCTGTTTTAAAGCACAACAAAATTCTTTTATATTTTTATTATTAACATTTGGTTCAAAAGTTGTCAAGAACTGTTAATACGAAAACTCTTCTTGGGTTTCCTACGGGAATGCCTATTTTCGTCCGGTAAATTGATCAAAAGTAGATGACTTATTCGCTAGAAAACTGACATGAATTAGATCTTTTTCGAATGTAGGGAAATCGTTATCTTGATTCTCGACAAATTGGAACCATATCAGAAAATTACCATTTTTTAATCCATGAGGCTAAAAATGACCACAATCTTATCTGTGTTAACTTCACATTATGATTTTATCACATTAATACCAAAAATCTGATCATGAAATGACCACTTTATAATCCGTTTATAATCCGACATTATGAAATAGGTACTTTTTTTTATTCGAAACTTCTGGATGGGCGCAAAAATAATATCCGAGTGAGAACTCTTTTAAACTTTGATTAAATTTTTATCAACACATTTAGTCTCAGGTGTTCATGCATTCTCATTTGAACCTTATTGCAAATTAGTACTAATGACAATTTTACGCAGTATTATTTATTAATATTTAATTGCGCTGCAGCCATCGATATCAAAATGTGGAGTGAAAGAAAGATTGTTTATTTACAGCTGGAACGTATAAACAAAAACGACTATGAACGGAAGACCTTGGATAATACCTGGTAAACACTTGCATACTGGACACTGAGTAGACAATAAACGTGTCCAGTTACGCATTGGAAATATAACAATTTTGTAGTTATTTTTTAGATAAATCTTGGAGAGTTTCTGCGCAGTTTCTAGATAGATATGATTCGGAATATCTAAACCACATATTTTTATCCATCTTCTGTACAGTTTTCATCCATTTTTTATCTGGTTTTTTAAATTAATTTTAAGGTTTTTGCTCTTTTAAGCACTTTTCTAATTCCATACTTTATCTTTTATTCGTAATAATTGTTATCGGTACCACTTACTTATATAATTGTTGACAATAAAAATATATTATATTACGGTTGTTCGTGGTATTCATCATATAATATAAATAAGATGAGTAAGATGAACATACAAATTTAACGATTCTTCCAAATTCGTTTACAAGGCTTTTCATTGTAGCTTTTAATTTTCTTGTAATATTTGGTAAACGTAAATGTAATAGTTATCATACCTTCAAGGAATGTGCATAATATTTGTAAGACAAGTAGAAATAGGAATAATGCTTGTTGGACCTACTTTGAACAAAGATTATAAACATAAACAAGATATTGAGACAGATTTGGATGGTTCGTTATTAATATTTAGGTGTTCATGTTATTCACCTCATTTATGATCGATTATTCATTTACTATATTTTTTAACTTATTGTTTTTTGTAGCACTACAAACATGAGTCGGAATATGAAATGATAAGTTTTCATTTGACTAGTACCATAAGACCAAATCTTATTTTGAGGGTCATTAAATGTATCTGATATGAAATCAGGAACTCTTTCGCGCCCAGAGTTCATTATTACGAATAAAATTAAATTATTACGATAGGTTTTGTTTAAAATGAATAATTAAAACGATTTTACACCGGGCTTTAGACCTACCATCGAAAAAAAACAGGAAGTTGTTCAAAACCTGGATAACCTCTTCCCCAAGCATGCAAGAAACTTACCGGAAGGGATATCAATTTAATCAAACATTCATAGAGGGGCACCCAACAATATAGTAACAGACCATAAATTAGAATATGATCATGATTTTGATTGCACTAATATAAAAATATTAGGCACTGAACAAAACTTTTTTCACAGGAGATTATCGGAAATGTTTCACATTAAACTTCAACCAAATCCCCTCAATAAGAATGAGGACACCCATAATTTAAATATAGTTTACGAAGACCTTTTGTTACAGACGAAATCGTACTTTCGTTTTCCACCAAAAGATTACCTATAAAAGGGCTGCCTATCTCCAGCATAGGGCATTAACGATTTCTTCTTGTTAATCATTACCTCCTGAAGAGGGATCAAAATAGATCCGAAACGTTGAGGTCTCTAGGAGAACTTTGATATCCTTTCCGTTAAGTTTCTTGCATGCTTGGGGAAGAGGTTATCCAGGTTTTGAACAACTTCCTGTTTTTTTTTCGTTGGTAGGTCTAAAGCCGGGTGTAAAACCTGTTTAATTATTCATTTTAAACAAAACCTATCGTAATAATTTAATTTTATTTTGAGGGTGTCTCTCAAACATCAGAACAAAAACACAAACACAAGATTAAAACTTTACTGCATCAATTGTGCAACGCAGGAACGAAATACTATTTATAACAATCATAAAATCAACCAAACTCTACTTTCCGGGTGCACATTCGATTTGTAGCCAAGGGCCGACAATGTTGGCATAAGAGAGATAATTTTCTTGTACACTAATTAGGCAAGATATTTGCATACATACTTTGAACAACTTTTCTGAACAATTATTAGGCATTTCTTTAGACAAATACGTGGACAGCTTTCATCCATTTATTTCTATCCAATATTTAGGCATTATCTTGTAACAAAAAACTCGTTTATTGATTTGTGGCTAGTAATAAATAGTTTGTAGACATTTTTGTTGAATACAGTTTTAAACCACCTAATTTAACAACAAAATGGACTGTTTGCAATATAACTGGACTGAATTTCTAGCAGGGGTGCAATATGATGATCGTTTTAGTTGATGATCGTTTTAGTTAAAGACCGTTTTAATTTGTCTGACATGACTACAGCCGACTCTGTGTTTAATATATTGTAGCTTAATCAGGTGCTTGTCTGCAGGAGCTCAGCCATGCTACGTTCTCAATGCTATGACTATCAAATATTCATTAGGTATTCAGTAACTATGCTCCAGCCAATTACGTGAGATCGAATGCACTTGTCAAGATTTTCCAAAAGAACACTATATAAATAAATATGTGCAGAGGTGAGTGCAGAGGTTCTTATTGTCTTTCTTAATGTATAAATAAATGCAACGTGTTTGAAGACTGAAAGACTGTGATGTCAAAAAAACCGGAACAACTTATACAAAAGACCATTGGATTTAAATTAAGTTAAACGGATTAACTTAGTTGAAAGTAACGTTATTTTCAAACAAACAACGGTTATAAAAAGAACGTAATAGTCAGATTAACGTAGTTGGAGACATTAGCGACAATTTTTTGTTGAAAGCAAATATACTCACACGACGAAGAAATATAAATGCATTTTTATTGCAAAGAAAATATGTGATCATAATATTAAATTCCATTAATTTCATGATTTTACAATAAAATATTAAATGCTCGTGTATGGTAATAAAGATAATAATTATAAAACATTGTTAGCTTACATAATGTTTCGGAAATGGATCCTGTGGAGTACGTCGTTCCATGCTTAGTCTTCAAACTCTGTACAGCTAGTTCTCCAATTGTTTTCTAAATAATTGAATTCCAAATTTTTATATATATTTATTTTTAACAAATATTTATTATATTATCTTTTATAATTGATATCATATATTATTATTTCATAGTTTACGATTATATTATTTTTCTTCTCGCAAACGAATTGCTTTGTCATTTTATATAAATTATATTTTCAAAAATTAAAAATAATAACCACGAGCCAAATACCATAAATATAAGAACTTACCAAATCATTATAGTTGTCGAGATGTCTTTTTGTATGGCCATATGGAAAGGCTAGAACTTGAGAGTAACTATGGAATGAAATATAAGCAAATAGTTTGTGTGAAATTTTCTTCAGGTAGTTTGATAAAGAAAGCGTTTCTGTCACAGAAAAAGCTCTTCTTCCACCATAGGTTTCAGAACATGGATCGTGACTGGCCCCTCCAGCTAAAATTCGATAATGAGTTAATTATCGATAACAAATAAAGAAGAGAAAATAAGTGTATATTTTTGTCCTTGTACATTTATAAAGGCTATGATTATGTGATCAAGCAATTGAAACGTAAAATACTTCTGCATTATTTATGTCTTGTTTAAAATTAATTCAAACCATATTTTTCCAAAAACATCTTAAACAAATTGTTTTTTAACTTTCCAAATTTATTGGCTATTTATTGAATTTGAAAATTGACTTAAAATATAATACTTGTATAATAAATACAATAAGATTAATTTAAAACTTTTGTAAATTTCAATTTTCCAATTTCAAATTGTCTAATTCTAAATGGCATTGTAATAAACAATCAATCGTAATGAATGAAAAACGCATATGTTACCAATCGATCATGAACAACTAATAAATATATATTTTTAAAATTATATGTAAATTACAAGTATTATCTATTAACATTACTATTCCACTTAAAATTCCAATTTCGATTTGCATCCACGCCAATGCACTTTGGATGTCTTGTAAGTGATCGTGTTTTCCGCCAGAGTCGATTCTGCACAAAAAAGAAAAAAGTTTTACTTTTTTCTGATTATTACTCGTTTCCTACATTTTTGGCAGTTAATTTATATACAATTCTAATTATAATATCATAGTACATATTAATATCTTCAATATTTTATCATACGAGTCAATAAAAAACTGTGATACATTTGGGTCCTAAGTAAACAAATAACAAATTAGCACTAATTTTTTAACAAATAAAGGACAAAAGTATAAAATAGAATATAATCTCTTATGTCAATCAATATTTATAAGTTGTAAGCGACCGCTTGATATAATTTCGATACTGAAGATAGAGAAATTGTAAATTTTTCAATATTAATCAATATCGATAGGATGATTTTTTCATTTTTCAGAGAACTTTAAAATGTAACGTTAAATGTGGTATATTTATTCTTCCTGCTTATATAGTTTTAAAACGGATGATGTTTGCTAAATTCAGTAAAATTTGATTCTAATTCTGTCCGCGAGTTTTGACGGGCGTTATGAAAACCGTGATAAGGAAGCTATTTTTATATTTTTTAACGTAATATTTGTATGATTCAGTTATTGTGCACGCTGCAATCAGTTCTTATCCATTCTACCAAAAATCTACGTATTTATATTCGCATTTCGAATGAGTATATGCTTCATACAACGGTAAACGTATGTGAAAAATATGAGGTTAAACATTTTTTAAAACTCCAGCACAGTTTGTAAATTAAATTAAACAAAGTAACTACATTTTTTAACGATAATTTGATTTGTTTTAAATAAGTATGGTCTTATTTTTAATACGAGAAAATAGTTAAAGCTTTGGATATGAATAATTTATGTATCTTTACAGTTTTATTATTATTTTTATTATATTTTAATTATTTAAGTTCTTATATTAATGTTAAAACACGTACCGTTAAAGACAAAATAAAATTGTATTCAAAAAATATAATTAATTTTCTTGACAATACCCTAACATTTTTCTTAGTGCAATGAAAGTAAATGATTAAAATTAATGGTTTTGCTAAAGAGTTATTTTTAGTAAGCTATTGTAAAACTAGTTTATGTAGGCATTTAAAACAAAATTAAATAACAAAAATGAGATACTGATACAGTATTGAAGATTATTATTAGATTATCATATTTTATTTTTTTTATATTTAGAGAAATATAATTTTAAATTTACTTTTCGTTCATAAAACAAATTTCAAATGAATTAAAAGTAAAAAGTGAGTGTACCTACTACCAACAAGTAAATGCTCTAAACTCGTCATAAAATTCACTTAAGTCGTGATAAAAACTATTTGGAGTAACATGCAGTTGCAATATACCAATTTTACATTCATTCAGACATACTTATTGTAAGTTTCATGAACTAAATTTCGTTAAAATGAAGTTTTGTAAATCAAAATGTATCAAATTTTTTCAATTCACCTAGATATTCCTTCTTGTATAAAACATTATCAAGATATTGTAGACAAGTATCGACATCATTTTAAAAAATGTCTTTCTATGCAAGGAGTATGAGGGTAGAAGTGATTGTAATTAATAATAGTATAATTAACAACGTAACATTTATCGTTGACTGTATATTATTTAGAAATCACAACACTGTAATTTGAAATCATACAATAACTATTATTACTATGGCAAAAAGTTATTATCGTTTGACAAATTTCATTACATCTATTTTACTATACTCAGAAATATTTAAAGTGACATTTCAATTGTGACCCTAAGGTATATTTTAGGTTATGTAAGGTATATTTAGAAATAAAAAAGAATCGCATGGTCTTGTTTACTAAATAGTAAATTTAACAACTTTCGTAATTCCATGTTTTACTTTTATCAAAAGCTTCCATTAACAAATGTTCTCTTTCTGTGTCTTAAAAGAAAAACGCAACGGTCAATATTTCGACAATACATTTAAAAGTTTTTACGTAGCTGAGAACTGCATCTTCCAAAATTTTTCATGTTGCTATTAGTCGCGGATTGCATTTTATATTGCTAATGAGTGACTGTTCAATGAACGCTAATTTTTAAAACTGAAAGACTAGTGTTGAGTATAATATCCTACACATAGCATCCAACACACTATACGAATTTGGCTGTTACAAGATATGGTTATTATACTATCTATAATACAAATCATTTGATTTAATTTGACAAGGGTGACGTATAAGTATAATTTCAATAATGAAGATATTGTCTGGTATTTACATCTATATTTGTTAATTTTTCGATTATTCTTGTTGTGGAGACCAAAATCGAGACTGAACATGCTTTAATTAAATTTTCGACAATATCAAAACCTTGAGCTAATAAAATATATAAGGAAAATAATGTCTTAAACCCAAATAGCTTTTTGTACTTGTTTCTACATCACTTTTTAAAATAAAAAATTAACCAGTCCCGGCGCAGCGATTCTCTAAAAAGTTCTGACTTCATTTTCGTCATAAATCAGGAATGATCCAAAAGCATAAGTAATAATTTCCATCTTTTATAAATAATTTTTTTAACAAAAATTGCATAACACTCTAAACTGTTGCAGACGAGTCTCTGACTTCAGAGATATATTTGTTGAAAAAATAATATTAAATAAAAATTAATCAGTTTATGCATATAATAATTGTTAGTTAGATAAACTAAATATTTTAATACATATTCCAATAATTTGTATTCCGACATCTTTTGTAACATGACCAAAACTACGCCTCAAGATCTACATCTCGAGAGGGTCAATTTAAAGTTAAAACCCAGACTGAGACCAAAATCGATACCATAGGAAACTATATCCAGATAAAATAAATCAGTCAAGACCAAACACTTGTCTGGTCTTGTCTCGTCTTGACGAAACCGAAACGCTACATATTTCACTCAATTAAATGTTAATCAGGCATTAATCTCAGAGTGAATATTGTGTTCATACAACTTTTTGATCTGAACAAAATAAACCTCGATTGGAAATTAATATAATTTACACTAATACTAGTTTTCAATGAGCAAGACATACCGTAGTGTGAGTGTACTTGAAACCGTCTGGATTAACAACGGGGAAAATGTACCAATCAAACGATTCTATTATTTTTCGTACTCCTAAATTATTGTTCGTTAGGAATTGGTCCAGCAAATAAGTGACTGTAGCGGGTGAAATCCATTCTCGTCCATGAATTCCTCCTTCGAGAAAAACTCCAGGGTTCCCTTTACGGAATGAAAGATGTACGCCCTTGATTGTATTGTTTTCATAGGATCGACCACCAATAACAATTTTAACTTGGGTACGATTAGTTTCTGCCAACTTATCCAGCCAATCGTAGATTTCATCCAACGTATGGTATCTGGTCCAGTCGAAACTTCCAGCTCGAACCAATTGAGCGTTCTCTTTGTCGATCAGTGCCTGAACGTCCTCCACCTGAATCGTGTATTGCATGTTGGACAATTCCATCAACTTTTCGAACTCCTTGTGGTGCTCCGGTGCGACCATCAGGTCGGCTGTACGTGACACGAATGTTGGTTCTTTCCAAAATGAAAACTAAACCGATTCAACAGAATTCTATGTTGCTATAAAAACTATATTTTATTCAACTTTATACTATAACAAACAACACTTCAAAATATTACACTAGAAAAGTAATAGGCATAAAAATTTTCATAATAGTATTATTATTGTTTTATATAAATATTTAGTACTAATGCTGTTGAAAATTCGTTATTTATTTCGGTTCTTGCAACGTTCAATGTTGTCAATAAATATGCGGAGGTGGAAACAATTACTCAAGAATAAATAACCACAAGATATTATCTATAAGGTAAATATATAATAATAAATGGTAATAAATGACCTAATGAAAAATTGACTATTTGTTGTTTTCACGCGTAATGTTTTGAGGAGAAATATTTTTACTCAATATTGTAATGGAAATGTTCAGACATGTAAGAAATTTTATTAATGATCTTTATAATGTAACTTAAACGATCAAAAGAGGAAAGTAATCCCACACCGACCTCCTTGTATTTCTCATAGATGGCACCATGTCCAAATTGATAGCAGTGGGACTGGAACGCTGACATAATTTTGACATTTGATCATAGGATCATAGTCATTTTTGTGATCGTAATTGTTCATAATTTGTCATTAAGGGTAAAGTGTTATTAATAATAACTTCTGAGTACAATTGCACGGATTTATTATAGAAATATGATAAATATGCCAGAGGAAATCAGAAAAACTATCCGACGATTCTGAGCAAATAGTTGCACCAATGCAATTGGCTCGGATCGTCGCTTTATGTATGAATAAAGAAAAGAAAACGAAATACAAAAGACAAATGGCAAAAGAAATAAATACAATAGAAGAAATTTTAAAACCAAATTGAGTGACAGGTTCTAATTATGAAATTAATACCATTGTTATTGCTTAAAGGACCACTGGATGTCCGCTAGAACCATGAAAAGGTCAGTTTCGGATCTCTTTTTTTTAAATTGTCGACAACCTACATTTTATCTTTCCTTTCTGAATCTCCAAGTGCCACGTGTATAAAGCTCATTAATCATATAGGAATATACGACATTGATCGATGTATTTTGCAAAATTTTGAACTTGGCAGTCTTGATTTTTAGCAGCCGGCTAGACATGTACCATTTAGATGGTTGATATGGGACCACTCTCCCCTAATCAAACTAGTGTAGTTTTTCTACATGATGTATGCATGGTTATCGTTTCTCGAAATTATTATTGATGTATCA
Source organism: Trichopria drosophilae (assembly GCA_030407085.1). Lineage (NCBI taxonomy): Eukaryota > Metazoa > Arthropoda > Insecta > Hymenoptera > Diapriidae > Trichopria > Trichopria drosophilae. The sequence goes on from CM059583.1 coordinate 206,750,999, forward strand.
GACTTATCGATATGAAAACTGGCTGTTGGCAGCCAGTGTCAGGTACACGACATTCATTATGTTTACTCATTGTTTATTTATATGTTTTTACCAAATCCAATGTGAATGTTTGGGTATTTATATGTCCATGATAATTGTAAGATAAATGATAATTTTAAATTAAATGCACAATCTTGACTAGTTATAACAGTACGTGAACAATGTAATTATGTATAAAACAACCAATATAACGTGTCCCATTAAGAGTTTATGGTTCATTATTAAGATTTTGCCCATTCTCAAATCTGTTAGTTAACGTTAATAATGGACGAACAAACAAAAATACAATATTTCGTTATAGTGCAAGTTACACGTGTTTATTACTTTATTGGTCTCAAAATGTTCGTATTTTTTTTTTATCGATAAATGACTTACTATAATGGCATGTCGAGAAGTATTAAAGATTACAATTTAACAGATTAACGATTATGTAGACGATTTAACGATTACGTAGAAGATTTAATATAATAACTTTCGAACTAGTTCTTTAAGTAACTCACAAATGCTAGGTTATGAATGAAAATATTATGTGAAATGATAGCCAATATATGCCTGTTTTCGGAATAATTTTAACAAATTTACATAAGTATTATTTAAAAAATGTTGTATTTTCTAGCTCTTTCTGGAAAAATTGCACAATCTTTTGCCCTGTGCTTGAAATCTAGAATTATTTCTACGACTTTTTTAGTACTAATTTAACGAACATAATATTAAATGTAGACGCAGCTTTATGTCGGTAATAAAAAAAAATCTCCACGCCACATTCCTGGATGTAAGTACCGCGTTTGATACTGTAGATATTAGCATTCTCCTCCAGCAGTTTGCAGATTTAGGGTGTGTCATAAATCTCATTAAATGTATACAATATATCACATACGAAATACTAGTCAGTAGTACTATTATCGGAAACGAAAAGAGAAGAATATGGAAAAGCGTAACACAAGGGCGTTTTGAGACCACGATTATATAATATATGCGTGATAAGAATAACCCAAAATATTCCAAAAAGTGTACTAACTGACATTCGTAGACGATATTGCACTATATAGTAACAGTACTGCGATGCAAGCATACGTCATGCACGGAACTGTTGAAAAGAAGTGGTGAACATTGTCATTATATATATATTTTCCCACCCCTAGTAGAAAATGCGACCAGTTTCTGGCCATTTTTTTTGGTCTGCATCTTCTAATTTTCTACCATGGACCCAAAAGCAACCAATAGAAAAAAATATAAAGAATCCAATAATTTTAATAAAAATGTGTGAAAGCATAGATTTGAAGTAAAACTGTGGGGAAAACGTTTCTGATGGGTTAAAAGTTAACAAAATACGTTATCGTAGTGAAAATTGCCTTAAAGAAAACGTAGCTCAACATCAGAATTAATAACATCTATGTTAAACATCATTTTTCAAAAATTTTTTAAAAATGTTCATTCCATGCAAAAAGCGATTCTAAAATCCGTGAACAAATTGTGCGTATTTGAGCATTATAGATTGCAATGTTGCATACGACAAGCAAATGATCATTATTCAAAATTGTAGAACACGAAGAATCACAATTATTTGTTCTGCATTTTGAGAGTGAAGTTTGGAAATAAACAAAAATGTGTATCTCTAGGATGTAATAATTAAGAATACGTGCTGATATGCCATTTCGCATTGAATTAACGAGTAAATTTTTACTTACGGAACTAGCATTTCCAATCCGAAGGTTATGCAAGACATGGAAGTGATCTCTTATGGTTGGAGTAAGCCTATATACTTTATAATTCGTGAACGACACTTTATCAGATGAAATTTTATCGGTAGAGACGAAAACCATTAATAGCAGACCCAAAAGTATGTACATATCTGGAAAGTTATTTACACATTTTATACAATACACATTCTTTCACATACGTTTATGGTCAAATATAAAAATATCTTTTCTTATATGAAAATTGTATAACGTTAAAATCTATATTTTGTACTATATGTTTATAGAACATCTAAAGTGTTTAGCTAACGTTGTACTATTTTGAAAACCAACGTGATGACCGTTGGCTTCTTTGAATTTCCCGGATATCACCAAGGATTTCCTGAAACGCGATATAACCGTTCATGACTTTTTGACCGTATCAGCTATACATATTATATGCGTTTGTGTGAGCTTCATTTTGCGAATGGCAACAATTGAAAAGCATTAAATAGCTGTAACGGATTGTTTTTTCTTTCAGTACTTACAAAATTCAAAGTATGTCTACAATGATATCCACGGTATTCTGTGACTTTAAATATTTGCCAATAATTAACCCACCTTTCATCCCAAATTGAAAAAAAATTAACATAAATTTGTTGTGTCAATAATGAATATAATTAAATGTTGAGTGTTGAGATACAAAAACTCCTGATGCACGAACAGTATAGTGAACCAGTAGATAAAGACTAAAACAATCAAAATTCAACAAACGCATTGTAAAGATAATATTATCGTATAGAGATTGTCATACTGAACAATGTTTACATTTAATATTTTTTAATGCTACCATCAGATTCTGAGAAAATTAATAAAAATATTTGAAATAATTATGTTTTGACACATATAACACGTTAACCCAGCTATAATAATAATTCGATGATCGGTTTTCACCAAAAACTTTTTGATTCATTAGCAACTCTAGTAGAAATTGCAATCAGCCACGATAGCATTATACACGGAAAAAAAAGAATGCAGCTATAGCTGGATATAAGGTATTCTTGGTCAGCTTGTCACCTGGGTAGCCAATACAGCCAGACAGTTCCGTAGATGCTATAGAAGGGTTCCGTCATTCTTTCTCGCCTGCGGAGTTATATTAGTTAGTCAAATAATGGCCAATTAAAATAGAGCTACATTTCTGCAGCATCAACTGTTCAAGTTTTTGGAACACTATATATATAACGTACTATTCGTATTCGATTGCCCGATGCTTATCAGTCAAAATTTATTCCAGTGTAATATTAGGGGAAAAATATGGGAAACGGTCTATGTATGCGACAATAATGGACAAATTCGTCATAAATAATTTGGAAGAAAACAATATTTCCCCGAGTGCAACGTCGCTGTAGAAATTTATTCCACCTCCAAAATTATACGTGCTGGAATCACGTATAAAACAGGTTTAATTGTTGTGACAGAAATGGGAGAAAATGATTTACTATCGTTTTGTAAAATTATTAAAATATTTATAAAAAACAATCACGTGCATTTGCATATGCAATATCTAAAAAGCATCTTTTTTTATGAATATTGCTTTGGATAGTGCGAGAAAATCTGTTCGCTGTATATCGTGAAAAATGTGAAAGATTTGCCAGATGTGCATCCTTGTATTTTACTTAATTACAAGCAACATTCATATGTAGCAACGAAGTACACGTTGTAATTTCTCTCAACTAATATTGTATATATAAAAGAATTTAAAAGAAGTCTGCATTCATTTATTTTTCCCAACTACCTATAGATTATACGGTGATAATTTCATTATTGGAACGTAATGTCACGAGTAGCATCCCCTGTTGCTTAAAGTTCTGGCTTTAAATGCAAAGTTCACAATTTAATAGAAAATCACATTATTGAAATATTAAAGTTTATTTTTTCAAATGAACTGTTTTTTTTTCAATTACCCTTTTCATTCGTTTGAAATTCTCGCTTAGTTTCGGTAACTGCTGATTGGCCTAAAAAAAATTCTAATCGACGCGTAACGTCTCACCTGTTATCCTTACACCATGGCTAAATGCAACTAATTCAATTTAATTTAATTAGATTTAATCTTACATCTGAATTTGTGTTCAATTTATCAAAATGCGAATAATTTATATTTATGTCTTGTATTCTCTTTATATACATGTACGATGTTGATTTAAATTACCATCGGTTAAGGGGAAGCTAAACAAACCCTGTCGATAACGTCAGTTCCGAACCTAAAATATTTAAATTAAACAGGAAGTAAGTATATTTTAATGGCCAAGTCTATTTTAGGGCAATTTTACGTATTTTTTATGAACGTATGTCAAATTTCAGCGAAATATTAATAATAATAATAATTATTAATATTAATTAATAATAATAAATTTTTGTTGCACGAATACAGTTCGCGTTGTTACTTGCAAAATGTATTCTTGTAAATTCTCTTTCATTATAGTTTTAATCGTTTGCTGTTCACGTAAATAATGTATCGAAACCTGTCCTATGGTTGTCTATAAATATCAAGTATAAAATTAAAAAAAGAAACGCTTTATATAAACGTTCTCTTCAAGTTGGTAGTGTTACTCTATTGGGAGTACAAACATTTTTACAAAAACCTTCGTGTTGGAACGAGCCTGATTCGAGATCACAATATTATGCAAATATTATAAATACCGTTCCATATATGAATAAAATATGGTCTACTTTACAATCTGCCGGTTTCACTAAAATAAAAGAAAACTCTCCACTACACTATTTCACGTCATCGTAACTTAATAACTACTATTCATCTGTTTCTATCAAGCCTCCGCCATGCGCTGCACAAAGTTTGCAGCAGATTCTGTCAACTCTTGCAACGACTAACTATCCGCCGTTTTCTTTTACCAGCCTAAACAACCTGCAAGTTTATCAAGATATAAATGCATGTTATGCAAAGTCACATGGAAAAACTACGTTTCTTGAGGCAAACCATTTATGAAAAATTGGCTAGATCGATTAGCCGAGTCAAGGATTGTTAAAAAATGAACACTTGGTCTTGTTCTGTTCACGTAGTCGACGTTTCTACAGCGTCGCTGTCATTTTCAAGACTGAAAATTTATTCGAATGTTTAAAAAAAAATTACATAATATAAAAAATAATAATTATAACAGTATATAAAGAACCATAAATAAACTATGTAACATAAAATATTAAATACCTATCTCTATATAAATTGTAAAAATTAATATTTTACATAGTCGCAGTTTTATACTTATACGAAGACTAACTAAAATTATTGACATATCGACAAGTTTGGCATTATTATCAATATAGTAGTAAGAAAATTTCTATGAAAAGTACCTATATATATTCAAAGTCGTTGCAATAACTAATGACTGTGGAACGTTAATTTTTAAAATTAGACAACATCAAATCGTATGAATTATTTAATTTTAAGGTGTCTTCTTTTATATTTATAGAGTTAGGTTGTAATTTGATATTAACCCTTTTTTGCCTGAAATCAGCACAGTTTCTGGAGTGAAAATAATTTTTTTTAATTTTCGAAATATACCTTTCCTACTATTTTCAAGTGTGCTCTATCGATTCCCGTCGAGAAAATGACGAAATAATGATTATTTATGCAAAAATTTTGCAGAATAAAATAAAAAATCCATGATTTTTAGATCATTTTTTTTCATTTTTTCCGATTTTCTCCCCCAAAACGGGGCACAATCAATGAAACGTATACGTAAAAAGTGATCCCGATTGTTGAAGATAAATAATATACTGGTAGAATATTTTTTAGAAGCAATGGCAGATTCAAAATGGCCGCGGAACGAAACAAATTTATTCAAAATTATTAATTCCTTGAAATAGAGATCTTGGAAACTTTTTATGAGTTTCATAATGATGATATAAATATTGACTGGTTATGCACGAAGATCATAATAATTTTGAGTTGATAAATTCAAAATGGCGGATCCGTAATGACTGCCGTATGTAAATCGCATCGTTTATATGCAACGTTATTGCATGAATCTGTTTCAAAGTTGAAAATATGTGTTCGATAATTACGAATATTATACATGTTCAGACCTGACAAGATCAAAATGGCGGATACAATATGGCCGCCGGTACACAGCATTGAATCTCATACACACTTCACCTTCATCTGTTACAAGATTAAACTTTGAAACAGATTTATGCAATAACTCCAGGAACTGTGCTGGATTTGATGAACCTGCTTTTCTGATTTCAGGCAAAAAAGGGTTAACCACTTAGAATAAGAAGTTTCTTTAGCTAAGATTTTCACATGTTTCCAAACAAAATCATGAAACGATGCAAATTCTGAAAGATGTTCAGAAACTACATTTTTTTTTTCGATGTTAGATTTATATTGCTCTTATGTTCCACAATCCTTTTTTTAACATACTCTTCGTTTCTCCTATATATGATGCCGAGCAGTTTTTACACTGTATTTTATAAACCATATTGTTTTCATCCATGACTGATGTAACATCTTTACCGCGTCTTATAAGTTGTGGTACAACACGAATATTGTGACATTTTAGAGAACTTATTACTCTCTCATAAAAACCGTCAATGTAAGGTAGTTTTATTGTACATTCATAAACTTGGTTTTTTTTTTGGTATAATTCTTCATTGTTATTAGCATGCCCAAATAAGATTGATAAGCGTTTTTTGATGTATTTATCAATAAAGTCAACCGGATATTCATTGTCAATTAAGTATTTTTTCACATTTAAAATGTTTTGATGGTGAAACAATTCATGTGAATTCAATATGGCTCTGTCTATTATATTATACATTATTGCAATCTTTTGTGATAATGGATGATGTGAGTTGTAATTAAAAAATCTGCCCGAAAAGGGTGATTTTTTATACCAGTTAAATATGATTCTATTATTGTTTTTAATGAGAGTTAAATCCATTAAATTAATACTTTTATTGTTTTTACGTTCACAAGTAAATTTCAATCTTGGATGATAGTTATTAAAGGCCGGGGAACAAAGTTCCGAAAATCAACACACCGAAAGGTCAAAATTTCGATACAGTATGCTCCAGCGTGATTTTCTTCACTTTGTCTTTGAAAATTTGGCAAAAAGAAAGCAAATTAAAATACTTTGAACTCACGGAATATCGAAATTTTAGCCTTTCGGGATTTTGATTTTCGGAACTTTGTTCCCCGGCCTTATTAAATACATTCAAGATTTCATTAATACCAGAAATAGGAACAGCTGTTATGATGTCTTCAACATAGCGATGATAAAAACGAGGTTTATAAGAAAGTTTACTTAAACACTCCAATTCAAGATCTTCCATAACTAGATTGGACAATATAGGTGATTAAATTAATGAATTATATTTAGTTAAGAATTATGTTTTTATTGTTGGCGTATATCCATTATTATTCTTTGTGTAGCAGCATTTATATTCAACTACTTTTTATTATTACGTAATTGCGTTATAAAAAATTGTATTTCTATCAATGTATTAAACTGTTGTGTTACTACAAGTTTAAATAATCAAGGTATAAATAAAGATATGCATACATACATACATACATTCTCTACTCGTCAAAATTTGTTTGAATTCGTTTTCCGAATTTTGATTTTCTTTAGTCTTTATCTATATTTTCTCACAGGACTGTTCGCACGCCTAAAGAGTTTTGCACATTTCATATTGCAATATAAGTTACTTTGTAGATAACATACATTTTAAGAAGAGGATACACCTATATTTTAAGCTATGTCCAGGGATTATTTTAAAAATTCAACAAAATTATTTAACAGGAATTTAATGGTCAAATAATAAAATGCGTAAGAAAAATGAAAGATTTTATTTTACCTCTCTTTTGTTGGTGCATACAACAAAAATTTGAAGAATCACAATTTTAATTTTTACGATTATTTAGCATTTTTTGGAAAGAAAATGGTTTTTAGATGAAAAAATGGTCTAAAATACTATTATTGTTTCAAATTTGTTTTGAAATAATCAGTAATTTTCTTATAAAAAGCAATCTTTAAAAGTTGTTTTTACTAACTTAAGGAGATGCAACCTTTGCCAAAGCTAAAATGAGGTAGTGTCTTTTATAATTCGAATTTGAGTTAGTAATATCCTTTACATTTTAAATTTATTGAAATATTTTCGAATTGTACTGTTTTAAAGAATCTCTATGAACTAATAAATTAAAAGCGATTTGAAATATGAAATGAAAGTAATATTATTTCATATTAATAAATGTTAAAAAATTATGCGGTAAACGTTAAGAAAGTCTTTAAAATATTTGCATAAAAACTACCTCTGCAAAAGAATATGTCTTGTATTTTCTTTATGAGACTATTAACGTGAAATAACGAACATTACGCTTCCTTCTAGAGGAGGCTTTGGGGTAATTGAAATATAGGATGAATACCCTTTTTCTCGCGCTTATGCAAATCTATAAGACAAGACGGATATTACTTCATATTTTTCTGAACGAATGTCTAATGACGGTTTTTTCGTTGATATATAAAATCCTTTATTCGAAATATTTATCATAAATTTCAATAATAACTAATCTCAGTTAACGAAATTATTATTTAATGTTTTGCTTTTCTCTTATAGGACCTATGTAAGCTATTACTCTGCAGAATATTAAAACGAATAAGATTAAAATGATAAAATTAAATGTTCTGAGCACATGTTTTAAAAATATAACTCTACTATAATTACCTTAATAATAAAAACTAGAAAATTAAATTTTTCAATCGGATCTTATCATTTTGAAAAATCATGACAAATAATAATCCCATTAAAAACCTTCACCAGTGCCAGATGTGTTCTAAAATCCTACTATAATATTTTATTTTATCCGTGAAAAACGATATAAATTTATTTCTGTCCATTTTTTTGTACAATATGCAACTATAAATTACTATAAATAATAATACTATAAGTTCTTATAGTATTACAACAGAGTATAAATAGCAGACATTTTTCATGTCTATACTATAGAATGCGATGCAAAAAAAGCAAGAAAGGCAAAATTCGAATCACTTCAAACTCGTTATCACCGTCTTGGCTACTTTTCAAGAAAAGCAGAACAAATGTCCTAAATGAAAATTTTGTTACCCCTTTGATCTCCAATTTGGTCAAAATCTGGATCCAAATGTTTATTTTGGTGTACATTTTTTAATTCTGCGGGGAAAATCTTATGAGAATTGACTCTTACTGGTGGGTCAACAGTATTTTTGTGGGTTGTGAATAAGTGCTCAAATTGTCAAGAATAGCATTTGTTACCACTTTACATTCAGTACCTCAAGAACTAGAGCCAATTGGCTATTTTGGCCATCATTATGGATTCTAGAGAAAAAATCATATCAGAATCAACTCTTACTTATAGGGCAACAAAATTTTGTTCAACTGTGTAATCAAGCAGGCGGAACACAAAAGTATCAATGAGATACTTACAGAGAAAGAAATTTGTGTTTTTCCGAATGAAACGTAGATAATATATTAAAAAGATGATCTTTTTACATGTCACATTCTCATATTCCTTCCACGTAAGTTCGGAATATAATATAATACCCAAACTATACGCATAGAGGATTCGGAAAATACTTTTGTACTGCTGATGTCAATTAAGTTATTTGTGATGCAAGATAGTTTGTGTGAATAAGAATTCCGGCCAAAAAGGTAGCTTTTGTCTTTGAGAATTTGGAGAGAGATTACGTCATGCAGCCCAACTTTTAATATGTACAGGTTAGTTAGCACAAGATGACGGACATAAAAGTTCTAAATATATCTATTCATAATCAAATTTCTTACAAGACATAACAATCATATGGTATCAAATTTTTGCCAAAAAAGTTCCTGCAAGGAAATATAATACACCTTTTCAGAAAATGTCGCGATTCACTATGCCTTTATCGAAACTCTGCGTTACTATGCAATAATAATAGAGAAATTTATTTATAATTTGCTCAACAGTATCGCTAGATAATATAAGTATATGTATATGAATATATAATTACATTAAAATGTAATATTTTATAAGTATGATTTTTATGTATGATTTTTCTAAGGATTTTATCCAGCAACTTTATATGTTATGATTAAATTTTGTTTCCTAGCTTCAGTCAATATTTCCGTTAAGACGTCTAAAAGTTCTCGTCCGTTAGGAATCGTAAGATTAGCTGGAGGAAGTAATCCATATTTGGTATTGGGAAACTGATAATTGTAGACGATAGGCAGCTTTAAAGCGTTCTTCATCCATTCGGTAGACGTTGCGGTTTCCAGCGCTGTAACATTTTCAATTTTATTTGGATTAAAATATAAATTCACTTGGATAATTGCTTTAATTTAGGAGGAATAACTGTCTATATTAATTTCATTTATAATTTGTAACCACTGTTAATGAAAAAAGTAACGAATACGCTTATGTGTATATGATTAGATGTCAATTGATACTGAATATTTCAAATAAATTATTACGATAAAAATATTAATAAGGGTTCGGCTTTGTCCTACAAAGTTGGTTGCTGTTGATTTTCCTCGACGTTTCGAACGACTTGCGTTCATTTTCAAGAGGTTACTGTGGAGCGTCCTGTTGTGTTGCCGCTTTTTATATGTTTCCTGTTTTCCTATGGTGGGGAGGTTCCTGACCGTTTCATTTGTGTAATGATGCGTTCATATGCGGTGTGTAAACTTTGGGTATCTTCAATTTTGTTGAGTGGAGCTTTTTGTAATTTGATGTTAATCATTTCCGATATACGTCTATTGTGAAATTTATTTTCGATATCCAGTATTTTTGTGTTATCCCAGTCAAAATTATGTAGTGTTTGGATTCTATGTTCTGTGATTACTGTGTTTGTTTGAGAAGGTCTATTGATATTGCGTTGATGTTCGTTTATTCTAGTTTTTAATGTTCGTTTACTTTCTCCCACATATGATGCATCGCAATCCATACATTTTATGCAATACACGGTGTTGTGTGTATCCATCTTTTGTAATTTGTCTTTACCTTTTTGTATTATTGCGGATAGGTTGTTTCTTAGAGATGGTACGATCTTGATGTTAGTGTTGCGAAAGGAGTTTTCAATTGATTCATATATATGTTTTGTATATGGTATTTGTAAATATTTGAGTTGATTTCTTCTATTTTCTGTGTTAGCCTCTTGTGTTTGTGCATTGTGCATGTGGATTCGTCTTGTAATATATTTGTCAATCATTGACTTCGGGTAATCGTTATCTCGTAAATATTGTTTGATTTTGTGAATATTGTTATTATGGAATTTCTTATCACTTAATTTTAGAGCTCTATCTGTGAGGTTGTATTTAAATGTAAATTAACATTTAAACCTGCCTTTTTTTATCGTTACGTTGATGACATCTTTACGTGTATACCAAAACACAAAGTTAACGAAATACTCTCCACATTCAACAGTTACCATCATAGATTACAGTTTACACACGAAATAGAACAACTTAACAAAATACCTTTTTTAGAACTTTTGATCATCAGAAATAACAATAATAGTCTCTCATTTGATTGGTATTGTAAACCAACGTACTCAGGCCGTATCTTGAATTACAATTCACATCATCCGTACTCACAAAAAATATCCAGTATATACAACCTCACAGATAGAGCTCTAAAATTAAGTGATAAGAAATTCCATAATAACAATATTCACAAAATCGAACAATATTTACGAGATAACGATTACCCGAAGTCAATGATTGACAAATATATTACAAGACGAATCCACATGCACAATGCACAAACACAAGAGGCTAACACAGAAAATAGAAGAAATCAACTCAAATATTTACAAATACCATATACAAAACATATATATGAATCAATTGAAAACTCCTTTCGCAACACTAACATCAAGATCGTACCATCTCTAAGAAACAACCTATCCGCAATAATACAAAAAGGTAAAGACAAATTACAAAAGATGGATACACACAACACCGTGTATTGCATAAAATGTATGGATTGCGATGCATCATATGTGGGAGAAAGTAAACGAACATTAAAAACTAGAATAAACGAACATCAACGCAATATCAATAGACCTTCTCAAACAAACACAGTAATCACAGAACATAGAATCCAAACACTACATAATTTTGACTGGGATAACACAAAAATACTGGATATCGAAAATAAATTTCACAATAGACGTATATCGGAAATGATTAACATCAAATTACAAAAAGCTCCACTCAACAAAATTGAAGATACCCAAAGTTTACACACCGCATATGAACGCATCATTACACAAATGAAACGGTCAGGAACCTCCCCACCATAGGAAAACAGGAAACATATAAAAAGCGGCAACACAACAGGACGCTCCACAGTAACCTCTTGAAAATGAACGCAAGTCGTTCGAAACGTCGAGGAAAATCAACAGCAACCAACTTTGTAGGACAAAGCCGAACCCTTATTAATATTTTTATTATATATAACTTCTACATAAAAACACCGTGAAATTATTACGATATTATGCATGGAGTAGAACGTCTTAATTTCGACGGTTTTATCAGAAATCCTCTACTAAATAACAGTCCAACGTTACTGTTTGAAAGTGAAGAGTCTTTCCCAAAGTAATTTTTTACGTAGAATTAGAATCCGGCGTCAAAATTGCCCCATTACGACAGGGTTTAGAGAAATATGAGTTTATGTACCCAAAGAATGCCGTTTTTGGCTACTTTTGAGGTTATGAACAGAAGTCACGACATTTTTAGAGATTTTCCTTTTAGTTGGATCACATAATACTCCTTCTCTTTAATATGAGTGTCGCAGAGTTCAATTAGGACATCTCTTCACGCCAATTCGAAATTACGATATACATGAAATAAAAATTTGGATAGAAATTGCCCTTTGAAGACAATCTTAAGGTCAAATTCAATTTTTTGAAACCTATATAAATATAAACAACTGTATAAAATTTGGATACTTACTAAAACCGTGTCGGAATATTGTGAATGTTTTTTGAAAACTTTTTCTACGCCAATTTGAATCCACCTGGGGCTCTCAAATTATAGCCAAAGAATACTACGTTATGATTAGCCCAATGCAAACCATTCAAAATTTTCTATACATAACCTCAAAAGTATCCAGAGCCTGCATGTTTTGAGTGCATAACCTCAAATATCTCATAACCCTAACATCGACCATAACGTATTGTACTTACGATTCAAATCCTCAGCAGATCCACTGATATACTTCGAATTATGTTTTTTCGAAATGCTCGCAATTGCTTTTTGGCTGATGGTTTTCTAAACAAAGAATAGAAACATAAATAGCTGTGCTTGCTACACAATAAGGTGAGAATATTGTTTTTGTCAATTTTTTATTAGAAGCAGTTGGTACAGATATCTACAATGAGTGATTATATTATTTAAGTAAAATCATACCATTTCCTTGCAGTTTCCCAGTTGCCTTGGGGTTATTTCACACGGATATACAAGCGACTGCGAATACCCGTAAATAGAAAAATACGCAGATAATTGACCAGACTGTCCTTTCACATATTGCGCTAATGCCTTAGTTTCGGATTCAGAAAATCCGTCTGTTCCTCGATATGTATTGGAGCAAGGATTTTTGCTGGCTTTACCTTCTGCAGATTAAAAAAGAAAGTTACTAATATTAGAACTAACAGTAATATGTAGGTAATCTCAAAACAAAACAATGAAACACATAAAATTGTATTTAAAAAATCATATTAATACGGTAAAACTAACTACTATGTCTATATCTACGTCTATTGCAAAATATTTTTTGTACATAAATTATATCTAAATTTATGTATTATAATAACGATAAGGGTTGAAAAATGCGGTAAGACAGAGAAACTACAAACGATGGTGTAAATGATGATGATATTAACCTCAATGAATATAAAGTAAACATTTTAATGGGGGGTCAATTATTAGGAGAAAGTTAGTTCATCATAATATCTTGTGGAGCTCCTGAGAACATCCTGAGATGGGCTTTTGTTTTATGGGACATTAGTTTTTCAATTAAATATACTGAATATTATTTTTCTATATCCAACTTAACGAGAAGTGTTTTATATTGTTTCGAAGAATGATGATATAACAATTACTTCTCCTTAAATTTTTCTATCATTAGTGTAGACACCCATATTTCCCAACATTTCCCGCCATGTGTACACCACATCTCCTTTGCGATTTACCCATCAAATTTTAATAAACAAGACTTTAATAATAGTTTTGGGCCTATTAATGTTACGTTCATAATATTGCTATTTTGTACAAAATAATTCAGCATTGTAATAAAACTGTGTTTTTCTCATTACTATATGGTATTCTTATGTCATTATTATTCATAGGTTTTATTTGCCTTATTTTAAACAAATATTTTATATTCTTTTTAATGTATTTTAATGGAAAAATCGATTTATATTCTCAACTGTTTACCACCATAATGGCCAGAGGCCAATTTTTGCAGCTGATTTTTGATGCGCTGAATCCAAATCCGATGCCAAAATCTCTCAATTGGCTTTGATTTTTGAAATAGATTGATAGATAGAATAGATAAATGCAAAAGCAGCTTTTTAGGCTTATATTTGGGGTTATATTGCATCGAATTTTGTAAAGTATTGACCTTTCAAATACCATTGAGTATGCTTAATATCTCGCAATATAAATAGATATGTAAAATACGTTACATTGAGCAAATAACGATGTTAGTGCGGTATTCTGATTTCAATTTTCTTAACTAATTTTCTCTGAATACACAAATCTGCTCGATCAGACGTATTGCAAATTTTGTTAGAAAAATTCATCAATTTTATATATTAGAAAAGATGGAAACTCTTGGATTGCTTTTAGATTCTTGAGAAGCAATTTATAAAGAATAATGATTTATTAATATTTTTGGGCGCTTAAAAGTCATACATTATACTAAAAACCCGAAATGAAAATTTTTAAAATCGAACTAGTCCCACAATTTTAAATATTTTTAAATGAAAGATTTGTGAATATATTTCTTATATATATATTTCATTTTGAACAACTTCTGGTTGGGATTTGTTGATATTTCATGTATAAAAACAATTTTATACTTTTTTTTACTAAATAACATAATTTTAAATAGAGAATAAGACTAAATTACAATACTTAATATATTTGTGACATTTAAAAGTTGAGGGGCTATTTTCCAGTTTGCCCATCCCCTTAAGAAGATGCTTATAATTTTGTAACTAAATTCGATGCTATATAATCTCAAACACAGTTCAAAATCACTGGTTTCCAGTTTTAGGTTAGGATATCTAAGAAATCAGTGGCAATTGAGAAATTCGTACTTGAGGTTCAGATTCAGCTCACCAAAAATCTTCGGAAATATATATTCTTCTCCTGGGCCACAGTGTCAACCTGATTTTATCGGCCTGTATTATGAAATACTTGTACTATATTCAATTAAATGTATAAATTTTTTAATTTGTGTAAATTTTCCGGAAATTATAATGTTTATGTTTCATCATAAACAACGCATTCTTTATATACAAAACGATATTAAAAATCATTTGCGGAACTCTAATTGAAGCAACTTTTCTTAGTATATTTATAACTATATTAATAAACTACTTGACATTATAGATTTGACTCACTGTCCCAGTTTGAGTTGAAATTACTGTTCATATCCGCTCCCGTACAATTTGCATAAGTTGATCGTGTTTTTCTCCAAAATCGATCCTACAAATTAAAAAAACATTTTCGATTAATTAAGCACTGCGATTTGCTCAATAACATTCATTCAATACAATACTGATAAATTCATTTTAAAACTCGCTTAGAATTCTAAACAAACATAAAATTACTTACCGTCATGTAGGAATATTGGTAACCGTCAGGATTTACAATTGGAAAAATGTACCAGTCGAAGGATTCAGCAATTTTACGAACTTCCGCATTCTTACTGGATACTAGTTCATTTAAGACGTACGTAATAGCAGCTGGTGACATTCGATCGAAACCATAAATACCTCCTTCTAAGACGACTCCTGGTTTGCCAGCACCATAGGTCAGACGAATTCCTCTTATCTCACGCCCTTCAAACGATTTGCCAGCTACCACGGTCGAGGCTGATGACTGGCTGGTTGGAATATTTTTCAACCATTGATAAATTTCATCGACAGAGTAGTATTTTCCCCATCCAAACGCCTCGTTATTATTATTCCGAGGACTTTCCTGGTCGATCAGTGTCTGAACGTTTGGAACCAACCTCACGTATTTCATTTTCATCCTGTCCCAGTCGCTTGTAAGTGCATCAACTGCATCACGACTGACCATGAGATCGGCTGTTTGCGAAATTTTGGTTGGTCTTCTCCAAAATAAGTGCTATATGTGTGCCCAAATTAATGACATTTATCATGAACGGTTTGTAATATGTCATTACAAATCAAGTTCGTGCACAGCCTAAATTTAGTGTGTTTCTAAGAAAAATTTGTGTTGAGCACAAACTTTGAGGTTTGAATTGAACACAAACCTGGTTTGTGGGCAGAACAAACTTTGTTTTGAACGTAAAAATTGAAAATAACACTCTCAGGTTTTATGCATTTTCATTACTTTGATCTTTAATAAACTATGGCATGATTTTTTTAGAATTTCTTAGAAAACTTAATTAAATATCTCAATTACTTGAGAAAGTTACTTCTTACTCAAAATTAGTTCGACTCCCAAAGTAATTGAAGCTGTTCATAAGTAATTTACAAGTTCCCGTACGAAATGGTGAAATAATGTCTTTCAAATAATATAATAATGATTTCTTGTTTGCAATATTATTCTCACAATACTGTATGGAATATTCAATATCAATTTCATTTCTTAATTTTGAAAATTCAAGTTACTACGAATTCGAGAATAAGGAACGAAAAAATGCAATGCCGCAAAAAACTCATTTCTATCTTTTTTTTGTTACTTTGGTAAGATTTAAAGCTTTTCCTAATCGGTAAAAATATACACCAGAAAATTCTCTTTACACAGATATTTCTTAAACAACAACAATTCACAAAAGTGAAAAATCGACGGCCAACTCCGGGGGCCAACGAAAATGTGTCACGGTTGGTTCTACCATCCGGCGCCTCAAATATGCCAAATTATAGTGGTCATTTTTATTACAAAAATTTGACAAAAAATATAATAATACGTCATTTATTTATGCGCTAAGTATACTTATCGTAACTTTTATAGCAATGACGATCTTAAAATCCATTTCGTACCCGGGAGATGTACATTTTTTAGTTGATTTTCAAATTTCATTCTCAACAGGAAATAATATTAATGTTGACCTGAAAGTAATCAACCTCATAATTTTTTCGAGTGTGCTCTGTCGACTACTGTCGACTGGTGAATTTTATACGAAAAAAAATTACGAAAACGACGCCTATTCGCAATCAAAGTCTATGAACTTCTACCAGAATTTTGTTTGTTCTTTTCCAAATCACCCTAACCTCTTCAAAACGTCAATATGTAAAAAAAATAAACCTGATTTGATCAATTATGAACTTTATTAATGAAATTCGTATCTCTAGTGGTATAATTGTCCCCAAAATTTGGTCGGCCATATCGGATCCGTCATCTGGAATTTAAAAAATCTAACATAAAATTCCCGACCAACGATCCCAAAAATCCCTGTACAGTTGGAGACAATTACACTAGACAATACATTTGACAATTCACACGGACAATGATGCCACTAGAGATTTGAATTAAGGTTTATTATGTCGAGATATTGACGTTTCTGGTAGAAGAGGTTAGGTTGATTCGGGGTAAAACAAAAAAATGTCTGGTTGAAGTTCATAGGTTTGTGCAACTTTGGTTGCAAATATGCATTTGTTATTTAAAATGCGCTGTATTGGTTTTTGAAGCAATTTAAATCCAACTTTGACCACTTGAATCCAAAGAGCATATTCGAAAATACTAGGTTTGGTTACTTTTAAGTCAATCTTATTTCCTGTTGAGAATGAAGCTCCAAACTCAACTAAAAAATGTACATCTCCCTCACGTAATAGGTTAAAATATCTGATAAGTCATAAAACATAGTCCATAATAAAAAAAACAGTTACTACTAATATTGGTAATAATAATTACTGCTTCAGAAATAATAGTCCCTCACAATTCCAACTGATTCATAATTATCCAGAATTTTCAAATGTTGTTCCGTAGTAGGTGTTAGTGTGAAAACCGCGTATTCATTATAAGAAATTTTACCGCCAGTGGAATTACAGTTGATATACGATAACAAGCTAACGAACAGGAAGAATGTCAGCATTGTGATGCACCTGAAAGTTAAACAAAGTTTGCTACGTTATTGTTTCGTATTTCACAAAGAATGCAACATTTATTTTTTCTAAAACAAACGTACTGTACATCAATATTTACTACATCCAAAATCAAAATAGTTAATCTGAATAAACGCTCGATATTATAGAATGAAAACCGATTTAACCCCCGCCTTTTCTAGGCGATGATTAATACAACGTTATTTTAAAAGAAACGTGTAGGTTTGACATTTTTTCATTGCAATTAAAGACCAGAGCAGGTTTGATTTACTGTGTACTTTTTAAAATAAACTATAGTATGCAGAATGTAAAATATTCGAAAGATAATTTTTTAAATTACCTATTGTTACTTATTGTCAGTTCTTATGTTTTCTTATTATATTTGTCCGTATATATTTGTTTTTTACATTAAATCCCATATGACGTATAATATTATTAAAAATACAATTTATAGAATGTTTGCAATAAGAATATTATTTTAAATAGTTAGTTATTAATTAGTTCATTGCGTTTTCGCAGTATCCAAAAAGTGTTGCATATAAAATCATTATAACGCAAAATAAAAAGAAGCTTTAGATGAATATATATGAAAAATATAACAGAAATAGGGCTGCGGTCGATACCGATCGATACTGATCAAGGTTGTTTTTAAAATATCGATGATACCAAGATCTCGAGCTAATAACACAAATAAATAAAACAAATACGAATTAAGCACATCTACCATTGTATAGTTTATTTTTTCATATATTTGCAACAAGATATTCAATTTAGGGACTATCGACAGCGAGACTTCCTAGTATCATCTGATCAAGACGAGACCAAGACACTTGGCTACAGATTTAATATTTCGATTGGTACAAGTTTTTCGATTTGTCTTAACTAAATAAACTAAAATTTGTATACATAACAGTCCTTAGAAAATAATTGATAATACCAAAACTTCAGTATACAAATTAATGGAAATATTAGAAATATTAACTTGTAAAAATCTGCAATGAAACATTTAGAAATATCATCAGAAGAATTCTTACTTCCTGTTCTATTTATTTAAAAAAAAATATTTTAGAAATAATATGTGATTTCTAAAATAAAAAATTTCAGTTAATTGCTCTATTTATAATGTATTTCATGAACTAAATGATTCTAAACGTAAAATAAATTCAGTATACTAATATCGTTAAATATTGACTATTTCTAATTTATCTTTTTTTTTAAATAAAAATCTTTTAATAAATAAGAAAGGAAAATACTGGACGTTTTTCGAAATTGATAACCAACAACTCATTTATGAACAAAATAATAAATTTACATTTTAATGATAGATTTCTATAGAAAACATTATCCCGATTCAGAAAAAATATAACATTGATATTATAAAATTACGATCTGAACCAATTTTCCATGATGTAACAAATATTATTATATAATTCTTACAAATTTCGAAGACTACTTATAGAATAAACGGTAATAAGACCCATTCTGATAATATAAATTTGCTAAAAACTCATTAATAAATTACATCTATCAATGGAACCTATTTTCTAGGAATTTCTAAAAATATACATTTTGTACTGCTTTTCGCAGTGTTCCGAGTTATTTCCAGACAATGAATTTCTTTTCAGTGTAGAAGTCATAATCCGAAATGTGCAATTAATGTGAGGTGGAATATTCTTACCATACAGATAAAAAACGCAGAATATATATTTCCTGCAATAAACAGCAGAGATGGTGCGCGACAACTTCGAATGACTGTTCTGGATTTATTCTTCCATTGTTAAATATAATTTGCACTTACTGCCGGAAATGACTAGAGTTCCACGAATTTCTCCTCCTCCTCTAGTCCATTTTCCTCCTCAATATATGGATATTGTATCATCTATATACTTGTACACGAGTTTTTCATTGTAACCAGAAAATTACAAAAGCACGAAAAAGAAATTTTAAGTTTTTACTATATTTGAAGTATAATATTCCTCAAAATATTTTATCATTAATCATGACCTAGGGTCTTGATTTATTGAAAAATAAAATTCTTAAGATATGTCTCAGTGTATAACTAAAGAATCACAACAGTACGAGGAAGAAATTAAAAATATATTCCGAATAATATAATACACATACAAATTATATTATTCTAATTGAAAATGGAATTTAATTTTGAAAAAGAAGACGTTAAAAAATGTTAAATTTAAATTAGTTTATGCCCTGAATGGTAATTCTAATTTTTAGACGTTTCAAATTTTTCGAACACTTCAGGTGCAATATGCTATTTGACGTTCGTCGTCTATTAGTGTATTATTTTTTAATATGAATGGGGTGTTAATAATATTTCAATGTTTTTAAAAGATATGAATAAATACTGTGCAACGTTTCTGTCATTTGTAATTAATCTTAGTAACTGTTTTTAACGTCTAAAGTTTTATTTTTTGCACATTTAATTTGTATTTAGAAATAATGATTCTTAATATTGTTTTGGTGTGGCTGACATACGAAACTTGACCGTAATTGCTTTAAATACAATAAATCCTAAATTTTGTACCATGAATTTACTTAAAAAGAAAGTCTTTACGAATAATAAAACATTGGAATAATAATACAGCGCCGATTAAAATAACTTATTAAACACAAGAAATGTTTTAGAAATGTGTGCTAAAAACATTTTAGTATAAAAAAGTGCTTCTAATTATTGATTGAAAATTTTCATACTGCCACTCTTTGGATTCAACGTAGTTAAGGTGACTGTTCAGGCAAAAACTCAGAACATGAAGTGTTTATTCAAGAAATACCAACAATTTATTTCAATTTAACAATTTTTTTTTGAGAAATTAGCAACAGAAACATAATAAAACTTGACCAGATAAAAATTCCATTCGGAATTATTTAGCCAATGTTGTTCACCAAAATTTTAATTAATTCAGTTAATTTCCATATCATTAAAAAAAAATTAAAAGCATTTTCACTTTAAAACTATAAATTTGTCTATATTTTGCCCAAATCAAATATTATTTCTTAATATTTTGAGATATTTTATTAATATTAAAAATGTTTGAATATTTAATATATTTATTTATTTGCATGATTAAGGAAATAATTTTCTTGTATTTTTTGCAGTCATTTCACATTACTGATTCTGTGGCTTAATAAAATTCACTAGGAAAATTCCACTGAACTTGATAATTATTAGAAAATTTTAAACAAAAACTATTTTATTTATAGAAAACACAATTATTCGTATAATGTGCATTAAATTACTTCCATATTTTAATTATTTATAACCGTTTCTAATTACTGATTGTAAAATATTCATCCATAAAATGAAATATGAAATTTTTACTCAATAATGATAATTTTAAGCCTTTTGAAATATTCTGAACCCACGGTATGATAAATTATAAAAAAACATCCGCATTTTATTTAATCAACAAGTCCCTTACCTGTTGCAGAGCTTGCTGAGTTACGAGTACATATTAAATTCTCATATTTAAAATGTAATACACAATTTGAAGGATGAGCAAGGATATTGTAATGAAATGAACATAAACTAATGGATAAATAGAAAAATGAAGGGATTGTGAAAAAAGTTTTAGAGACAAGAAGGGGAAGGTTGGATTAACTTCCAAAATAAATATAAAATTCGAATACTGAATGTACTAAGAAACGAAAGAAAATATATAGTTGGGTGAAATTAAGAACTACTTTTAAAACTTGATAGGATAAACTGTCACATTAAATTTTATAAATGTAGATATAATGAATATAAGAAAAAAAAAGAAACAAATTTGGTATACAAGTCATTATATTCTATTCACGTTTCAAAACAAGAGACTGACGATTATAAACAAAAGTTGATGAAAATCGACAATATGACTAAAACCGTTTTAGTTAACAAAATTAAATGATATTTTGTAATAAGTTATAAGCCATTGGAAATCAGAAATTGCTTTTTTGAAATAGAAATCAACATTTTTCAGTTGAAAACTATTTCCAACAAAATTAAGTACAGGTGAATATAGATTTGCAAATATGATAAACACCATAAACACTATTAATAATTCTCTAATAAATGGTTTTATTTCCATAAATTATTAAATATCAAATATGTTACTTTACATTTTTAAGATATATAAAATAAATTATATAACGAATAAAACAGTGCCACTTTATTGTAATTCATATTTATATAACAAAAAAATAAATATATTAATTATTTATCACACATAGCTGCATAACAAGTTATTCTAATTACAAACAATGCCCTTCATTTATACAATTCTTAGTTAACTGCAATCTATGTTCAACATTCTATGCCATTATTCTAATGTTGATTTTCTCGTTTGCCATAACCAAACTTTGCAGCTTCGTTAAAGAGGGTCACGAACGAATCTAGAACTTCTTGTCCATTCGGAATTATCTGACTTGCAGGAAGTAAAAATCCTCTTTGTCCACGGTCCCGCAGTTCATATGTATATGCGATTGGCAATTTCAAGAATCCTTTCGCCCAATC
Organism: Trichopria drosophilae; assembly: GCA_030407085.1. NCBI lineage: Eukaryota > Metazoa > Arthropoda > Insecta > Hymenoptera > Diapriidae > Trichopria > Trichopria drosophilae. Next base: position 206,773,555 of record CM059583.1, read on the forward strand.
TACTGAACTTCCGGTCGCCACGTCTGAAAAATTGTAAAGTTGAAGCGAAAACTTGTTAGAAAATTTCAAGAATAAACATAAAAGAAATGTGCTTTCTCAAAGTGTTAGTGTATTTTAAAAACAATTAATATTAATGAAGTCAAGAAAATCAAATTCTTTATATTTGTAATTAATTATAATCGGGATGTTCAAGAACTTGGTTTTAATAAATATATAAATAAATAACTTTAAGGTCCGTATACAAAGTGTCTAAAAATTTAATACTTCATATTTACATTCTCTATTCTATGATATTGTCAGCAAAATTGGATCTGCGTAGCATTTAAGTCATTGAATTTGCTTGATAAAAATCACTTATTATGCAAAAAACTTGGATAGTTTACAAGTTATTTCGATGAGTGAGTATTCATTTTAAGCGATTTTTTATTGTCTACGAGTTCTTTTTTTGTATTTTGAATTATAATCGGTTTTTTGTATCTACCTCATGTTGGTAAGTAACTAACCAAATATCACCGCAATCATTTGTACAGTTTGAAAATATGAAGAATTTCATCCCTTATACGTTATCCCTTATATTTCAAAATCTGTTTTTCGGATATTAAAGAGCCCTTAATGAGCTCAGTTTTTGTCGTATTTAATGTGATATATTATTAACTATTTAGCAAAATGAGCTAGAACCGACAAACCGCAAAAATTTATGGTATTTTTTCATTTTATGAGTCTCTAGGTAGCGAAAATCTTATCGTCCAATTGTCACAAATATGAATTGTACGTTTTAAAGTCTTTACATTGCTATTAGAATTATTTAAAAATAGGTGATTTTTTTCTAGAAAAATCAATAGTTCGCTACTCAAATTCTATGCCACAAATCAAATTTTGGTACAGAACTTGGTCAACCTGTATAATGCAATCGGTCTTATTGGTCATTATTTCAAAAGGAGTTTTGAGGAGATCATCGATGTGGATTAGAAAGCTAGAACCACTTGAATCTAATGATTTCAAAGAAGGGAATAGTAAAAAACTTTATTCCTTATATTATATCCTTATATCATATTCCTTGAATATGTCAATAATGTTTCTGGGCATTAAAATGATATCCTGCACGCACCAAAATTACCTTGTAATACTGATATAGATAAAATTAATTGAATAAAACTATTAAAGTTTCAATAACATAAATTCTAAAGTAGTTAGGTATCAAATTTTGATCTCATCTCTGCAACAATAATTTTTGTCATGTTGTTTAGCTCTCATAATGCTTTTACTTGACCTTCGTTATTCAAAATTAATATTCATATTTTATCTTATAAATGACAAATATAAATGACGATCCTAGCAGAAGGGATAAATGTAATCTGCCTAAATTTTTAACATATTCATTGAACTTCGATGGAGTCCAAGCCGCTATGACATCAGATACAAGTACAGATGAGTAATGGAGAACGAGAGTGCAGATCATTTCAAAACTTTGAGTACCTACAGCTTCCAAAAGGAATGATACGATCTTATTTGAAGATCGACATCAAAACCTAGTTTGAATATCCGTAGAGAACTTTTCTGATACACAGTTACCAGGATACTTTTGGAGTACCAAAACCTCAAAACCTCAAATTTCCAAACCACATTACAAAAATTAAATTGTGGGCGTTCGAAAGAGATAATGCTAGGATCTTTTAGTCTATGACTGTAAATACTACAGCTTAACTATGAAAACTGTTAATAAAATAACAGTCAGCTGTCCATCATTTATTAACTAGCAATAAAAAATCAGAAAAATTGTTCTTCTTTGAGTGTCAAATTAGGAATGATATCTAGAATGATGAATACCAAATAATAACAACCTTTAATACACCAAGAATCAGTATTGAAAATCAAGTTTGAAAACTCTACTCGTATGTTAGATTGTAGAGCACACAAATTTTCTTTCAAAAACTTTAGAAAACCGCAGCTTTTGTGAAAAAATTTTACACGTCATACGAGGTTCCAAATTCCTATTTTACGCTCCTATTTACGGGATTAAACTCGATTTTTACTTCTTCCAGAATTACCTAGATTAGATTGGAGTTTCTAACTACTTCCAGTTTAAATTTGTGAGAATACACTCGAATTTTGAAGAAAAATGTTTGCATCAAAAGTCAATTATCATTTCAATCGTCATGTTTTCGCGGCCCCTAAGACACTCTGATGACTTGCGGGCGCAAAAATTTCTTTTACGCCCTTGTAACAAAAATAAATATTACTGTACTGTTGGAGCAGGTGTTTAAACAAGACATTTAAGCTATCCCCTGGATTTATTATTATATGTATAAGACGTGCCTGTTAAAAGAGTTGATGCTACTAGCACCGCAGTCGATTGATTCAATCCGTTAATAATTTCGTCCAAATCATATTAGGAGATAATAATATACAAGGTTACAGATTTCGATATCAATGGAGGAAGGCATTTAAAAAAACTTTAAGCTATCTTCTTTCTAGGTATGGTAATCTCTTTATCATAACGGCTGTTGAGAAATGTTTTAAAAATCATACGACGAATAGTCAATTAAAACATCAGATTTAAAGAGAGATAGTATCGAAATAAATCATTGAAGAAATTTGAGTAAATAGAAATGAGTTAACATTCCAAACTATAATTAATCATTGTTTGTTTCTCGACCGTTTTGAATAAATAAAGTATGTGATAAAATTCTGGGTATGTGTCGGTCTATATGTAAATATTAATTTGAGTAAAAATAAATAAATAAATATATAGACGTCATTGGGCGTCTATAATGTTACTTACACAGTGTTTCAGCAACGGACCCTGTAGTATACTTTGTTCCATACCTCTTGGATAGCGCGAGCACAGTTTTATCAGCAATTGTTTTCTGTAATTGACATTATTTTATTAATTTATAAGAAAATACAAATATAATAGTCTCTTTTACAAATTAACGTATATAAAAAAAAAACAAAATGTGATAAAAATACTCCAGTTATAAACGTAATTGTAAGGGGTTATATTACAATTAAAACTATTCACTAGAATTTATATAAATCATTGAATTACTCCGATGTCCTCTTTTTTATTTTATTTTTTCTAATATTGTACCAATCAAGCGAAATTTGAAAATAATTTTCTTACCAATTCGGAATAGTTTTCAAGGTGATCTGCAGTGTGTCCATAGGGGAAGAGAAGAAGTTGCGAATAACTGTGGAAGGCAATGTAGGCGAACAGATTTGGAGCAATCGATTTGATATAATTAGATAAAGTTCTGGTTTCGATTTCGGAAAATCCACTTCGTCCAGAAAAAGTTTCGGAACACGGTCTTTGACTCGATCCACCCACTAAAATACGAAACAAATTTATAATACAAATATGTTAGTTGCCAAGTTTACTGCGGTAAATTACGTACATCTGTTTGTTCTTCATGAATTTTAAAGGATATTTACATGTAGAAGATAACAAGGGTTGTATGCAAGTGACTGGGAATTGCAGAATATTTAAATTTAATTATCAGCAGTGTTTAGTTTAAATATGACGTTATAAATATTCTCGTAATGAAAATTTAAGCATTTGCAATTACAGAAATTGTAAAATGTGAAATTGTAAAAAAACAAAGTGTAAAATGATTTCGACATATGTTTCAAACGTGTAGCCAGCATGGTTTGGTTATATGCTGCATAATTTTAGATAACATAATGTATAATTATGCATAACTAAGTAGTATCTTTTTAAAACGAAACTTACTATTCCATTTGTAGGCCCAATTACGATTGGCATCTACTCCATGGCAGTACAGGTCTACGCGCGATCGTGTTTTTCTCCAAAGTCGATTCTGTCAATATCAAACGTAAACTTTAAACGTATTTTTAAAAACGTATTATGTGTTAAAGTCTTTATAAATTTAATGTTATATCGTCAGTGGTATAAGATAACATATATTGGCATTTCACCTAAATCGTATATATTTATTAAAAAATGGTCACAACCAGGGTAGAAAAGGCCGGAATTATCCCGAATAGAAACCGGGTTCTGGCTGTTATCCATAAGGTCTAGCCCAACTTATTCAGATCTAATTACACAAACGCACAACCAGAGTAACCTCACTGTAAAAATGATGCTAAACAACTTCCACCACATGTACATTAATTCGTCACAATGTGTATTATATACAATTTGATGACATTTTTTTATACTGCAGACTGGATTCTGGTCACGATTGGAAATCCTACTTGGGTAAATGACTAACTAGCTATTGAAAAATGATATCATTGCCAGATCTTAAAACATCACTTAACTATCAATCGATCGTTGAGCCTACTACTTATTTTGTAATTGTTTCGTATTTATTTTTAAATGCTGCATTACTGTGTTTTAAGTAGTAATAATATAATGATAATAAAAAACCACTCTTTTGGGGAAATTCATCTTTTCTCTAGACTCTAATTAACAAATTTTTTTTTTAAATTATTTCTCTCAATAGAGTAAGTAGTATATATATAAAGTTTTGCTTTACTCGCGATTGCTCGTAATTAAAACATAGCTTCTATGATTAGAAGTGGTCTTTAAAATGGTATGCTAGAAATATGTATTTCAGCTGCTACCAAACTTTTACTATCAGCTTTTTAACCAAATTCACTTCCCAACAAAAAAAAATTTAGAAAAATTGATTGGCCCGTTCTTTTTCCTACCCTTTGAGAATCTCCAAATGAATGTGCCATGATCAGAAACATGTAATTTTTTTAAGGACGTAATATTCCACTTTCTAGGCAAATCCTTGTATAGAGTAAATGAAACTTGTAAATTTAGTAATTATGGCTAGTGAAAAATACCCTTTAACCTTTAGACTGCCGGAAAATCAATATTTTGACGCATCATAAAAACTTGATTAATGTTTATTTTTAGACTAAAATATATATTGATTTATTATTATATTCACTTATTAAAGCCATTTAAGATAAATTTACCCCTCCACACCCCGTTTTACCTACCCAAATCCATTAAATCTGTATTTTCTACTATAATCATTAGATTTGGATTCAACGTCGAAAAATACTCCGGAAAAGTGTATCTGCACTATAAAATAAATAAAATTTGAATCCTATGTCTAAAGGGGTGAAATATCTTTAAAACAACCCTTAAAATTTGACTATCAACCCTTCAAAATGCTTTAAATATTTAATTAAATCTACAAATTTAACTTATATAATGTTCTCATAAAGAAAGAAGCGTTTTCCACTATTAAAAATACATTTTTTTAAAATTTGAAATTTTTAACATTAGCAGTTCCGTTCCCTGCCGGAGAATCAATATATTGACGAACCTCATGATCTACACTTTATGTATGATCAATCATTGATATGAGATACCTTAAATACCAGTTTTCTGAGGGCGATATGCCGTTCTAAATCCCGGCAGTCTAAAGGTTAATACTTAATTTAAAATCGAATCACAAAATAAATTATTTACTAAAATGTAACTTGATAAAACATGCAGGACACAATACTATGACTGTATTATTAATATATAAAACATACCGAAGTATGAGTGAATTTGTAACCATCGGGGTTGATAGTTGGGAAGAAATACCAGTCATACGATTCAGCGAGTTTCCTAACTTCTGGATCCGTACTGGTGAGGAATTCATTCAGCAAATACGTCACAGTGGCTGGCGAAATCCATTCACGTGCATGAATACCACCTTCGATAAATACTCCTGGGTTACCTTTAGCGTAGGATAAATGAATTCCCTTGATTACACCATTTTTGTAAGACCTGCCTCCGACTACAACCTTGGTAATGTCGGGATAAGTTTTCCCCACTTTTTCGAGCCAGTCGTAAATCTCATCCAGAGTGTGATAATTTTTCCAACCGAAAGTGCCGTCTCTAGTTTTTGTTGGATTTTCTATGTCGATTAAATGCTGGACGTTATCAATAAACGATTCGTATTTTACTTTAAACGTATCCATTAAATTGGTGAAATAGTCTTGTTGTTCTGGTGCAACCATCAAATCCGTGCTTCGGGTCACGGATATTGGTGATGTCCAAAAGGCGATCTACAAAATGCGTTAAAAATAATTTCAATATAATATCGAGGTATTTGGAAATCGCACAAATTAATCAGAACAAGGAACTATATTTTTTTACATTAAATATATCTGTATACTCTACAATTGATGACAATCTATTGATTACTCAGCGCAACAAAATAAGGCCAATATCCATACCCAAAAACCGGATTATATTTTTCAAAAGATTTTCGATGCGTATAATCCAAATTTGGCTATTGTTCTATCACGTCAAAACTAAAAATTTTCAGCATAATGAAAACCTTCGGAAAAGCATAATCTGGTTTCTGGTTATAAATTTTGTTGGCCTGTATTCCCGATTATCCATCAAAATATTGATCTATTTGATGAATTGTATCATCCTTTATCAAAACTATCATTTACTTCAGAATTTTTAAATGTTTATATTGTATAAAATATGACTTGTATTCGGGACTACAAACGCTTTTGTAAATGAAAATAACAAAATTTGCATATACATTTATGAAAAGTGTTTTGAAGTATTTCTTCAATATTTGACCAATTCTTTTGCACTATTTTATACCTAACATGTGTTCTAAATATAATCATCGATTCTCATTAGAATGCTTTTTTAAATCACCTTTTTTCTTCAAGTTTACATTAAATAAGAGATGCATTTATTGAATAACCATTTAGCAGCACATAATTAATATGTAATCACATGTAAAGAAAAAAAAAGTATTACTATACTTGGGGCAACAAGTGTTCGCAGATTTAGTTGAGAAAATTTTAAGCAACTAAATTAATCGTTAAAAACTAATCAATTGATTATTTTTGTACCAATTAATTGATTAAATTTTTGTACCATTTAATTTATTAATGACGAATTTATATCTTGGCGAAACTATTTACATTACAACACTAAATTGGTTGCCTCAACCAAACCTTTTTCCGTGTAGAAGTTTAGGTTGAAGTTAATTTTGTTAAGATAGTACAAATACGTTAAATAGATAAACTCGATGTCAGCTGATTACATTAAAATGGGATGGAACTTTAATTCTGGGAAGATTTTTTGTTATACGTGTAGTTCTTAAATGTCACACTAACTGGGTTATAATTCTTACAGATAAAATGTAACCGCTACTATATTAAACTTAATTATAGAGGTTGTAGAGTTTCGAAAACTGTAAATATAATTTTCTACAACTAGTTGCCAAGCTTTAGTGAAAAGAACGGTCAATGTTTTTAATGCAAAGTAAAGTAAAAGTGCAAATTCAAGTAAACTGACATCATATGAGTGTGACTTCCTGCATTTTCCAAAAAACTGCATTGGAATGGAAAATTATGATATATTAATAAAACCATTTTTATTAATCAGTGCACTATAGAATAAGTGTCTTAATTTAATAGATTATTAGTATCTAATATTGTAAAAATAAAATTTCTCAAAGCGTCTAATATGACGGCATAATAAGTGGATAAATCTTTTAAAATGAGACACTTTCTCATTTTATTTTCATCGTGAAAGGCATGTACGCTTTTCCCAAAATATTTTCATAATTATTAATTAAATTATTAAAAGTATCTTAAAATAATATATTTAATTTCAATTAAAATATGTTTTTTCATAAGAAAAATGTTTCAGAATAAACTAGACAAAATATTTATCTATTAAATTAAAAATTACCGCATTTAATTTAGAGATTAACTTATCGGTTTGTACTTCCACATATTTTAATTAATGCAAAATAAATTTATGACAATCGGTTAATTTATTCAATTATTAATTGTTAATAGTTTATCTGCTAGAATTGAATTGCACATCTCCATAAAATAAAGGCGGGACGTATTCGCCATGGTTACAGAAAGATGGATATGAATTTCTTGACAGATGAAAGTGCAGAATCCTCCTTCCCTCCTCACGAGTAAGTACGTGCTCTTTCAAGAATTATTACATTCCTCCTGCACGTAATGTCATTTTATCGTGGTCTCAAATAGTAAACGTCCCATGCATAAATGGCACAAAAGCATAGATGTATGTTTCAAATGAAAAATATAAATAAATAACAAAAAATTCATTCAATGTAATAAATCTATTCAAAAAGTAGTTTTGGAGTACGCATGAGTAAACAATTTCTGTTATTCTGCCTTGATTTTTGTAACGATTTTGATGATGCATATTATTATCTACCCACTGTTGTACACGAATTAATAAATCGCCTTAAATGTCCTAATAAATGGTCGTCACACTTTATTTACCCAAAGAAGAATAAAGTACTTTATTTTCCCGCTTCTCACTAGGTCATAATGACATATTCTGACCATATTCAGGCCGAAATATGTTTTTGTAAAAAATTTCATATCTAACGAAAAAGTAAAAAATAATTGTAAATTTCCTACATTGTGAAAAATGTTATTTATTTGCAATATACTAAATGGTGTTTAGTGCAAAGCTTTCTAATTAATGTAATCTTAATTTATACTAAGTAGAAATGAAATGAATTTTGGCAAATATGAAATAATCATTTTATAACAATGGCATTAAATATTTACGCATTATTATGCGATAAACATGTACCCAAACAAAATATTAATAAATAAACAAAAATAACGCAATTAGTGAAAATGAGACAATGCAGTCAATTACCGTTTCCAATAAAGATTTTATTACTGATATTATTGATATGAAATTCATCATTAAACTATTTGATATTTTGTATACTTTCACTGAACAATAAACACGAAAGTTTTTAATTCTCCATTCATGTTTTCTTGTGAAATGAGTTCCTAGTATCATTCATCACATTTTTTGGAAACTACATATAGTTCTGAAAGTTGATTATTTTCAATATGTTTTTATATTCATCTATTTAGTAATTGCATTTTTATTACTGCTTGATTATTCAAGATCAGATTATTGAACATAAGTTACTAATTATAATAAGAATGTACTTTAAAAACGATGTTGTCTTTTACTTATTCTAAGAATTTGTTCTCAATAACCGTGAAACATTTGTCATTTTGATCATTATGAGCTAATTTTCTACTTTTTTGCGGATATAGTTTGCTTCTATTAATGAATGAAATCATGAAAATGTATATCTAACAAATTTACCCAAATAATAAAATATTTTGAGTTTAGTTTAATTTTTATAATTATCAATTTTGTGTCAAATTAGAATACATGAATGGAACTTCATTATCAAGGTATATTTTATTTATTTTTGAAAAGTGTAAACGGAATGAATGTTTATTCTTTTAATATCAAAGACTGATTTTCTTCCTTATTTCTGCACGCTTTCTTGCAAAAAATTAGATACTTATTTTTACGAAGGACCAATGCATTTTCTATTGAAATTATTCAGCAAAAGTAATTGCTGTAACAAAAAGATCAAATTCCTTCCAAAACAATTCTGATTCAATTCTTCTAAAACGTTCTTATTAAAAAACGTTGCATTAATTACTCGAGTTTTTCTCCAAATAAAACTCTTCAGATATGGCTCGTACTACTAATTATGAATGCACACTTTTTATTCGGCGAGGAAGTCGGTCATAATATAAAAAGACAGGAAGAGGACAGGTTCGGATTAGAAAGTAGTTCAGAGTTCAACTTTATCTGGTTTGCGAGATAACTGGTTGGCCATTCAGTTTACTTTAGGGTCATGAATTGTTTTAACAAGTTTCAAGTGCAATGAAGATTCCGGTTTTAAGACGTCAAATTACAGATATGTCGATAGTAAAACTTTTTTTAAAAAATTATATTTTTCTTAAATTTCATAATAAACCAAGTATAAACATATCATTTTAACATCATTAAACTAAACAAATTATTCCTATTTTTTATTCTGGAAACGTTTGTCTGATTTGGTTCTAATTTCAACCTAATTAAAAATAAGTCTTAAAATTGTTACAAATTAAAGTGGCTTAAAATTAGTCCATGTTTTTCCTTTTCTAATCATGGTTAGTTTTTGTTACCTCTTAAATGTAGCCAATCAGTGGTCTTAATTTAAGACTTCTTTTTTTAAGTGTAAAACTTATTTAGTAGGGTTTGACACGTTTTTCACAAAAATTTGTATTTTTGTATTCAAACCAAGAACTTTTATTTTTCCTAGTAAAATACTAGTAGATAAAGGTAACTGGTCAATAACATTTAAAACACATCGTTAACATAGATAAATCTTTTTTCGAATAACTTACGCCATCGGTATCCGTTAAACTTTTCAAGACATTTATGTGTTTGTTCGTTGATGGAGAGACTCTGAAGACGGTATAGTTGTTATAAGAAACTTTAGCAGCAGTTGCATAAGCCACAAGGGCTAGATATATGGTGAACTTAAGCATCGTGCTTCTGAAAAGAGCATATCAAATTTCAGAAATACGGAAAGAATAAACTTTTTACTTCATCTTAATAAATCATTTAAGAAAAAGTATTTTTAAAAAAATGTATTAAATCTTAACGAAATTAAGAATTCATTTTTTTAATTACATAAATTAAAAAAACAGTTTAAAATACATTTAACTGATAATATACTACGACAATGCGATAATATCCACTAAAAATCTATATACTATTAGCAATTACATAATATGAAATTAATTATACTAAATAATTTCCGTGTTTTATTATATAATTTTAGTAATCATCAAATTAGTTTTACAAAAAAAAGAAAATTAAACGAAAATAGATTATTTTTTTACGTATTTTCAAAATATGTTCTTCTCAAGTGTGGTAAATCACTTTCCTAAATGAATACACTTGCTTAACAGAAATCAGGTAAAGTAGTTACTTACCCTCCACAACACAAAGGAGACAAGCGTGTGAGCGACGTCTTTAACGACGCGTACTATTTATTCTCGTTCCCTCTCTTTGTTTTTCAAGCAGCACTTAATCGATGCCTAAATAATTTCTTACAAACGCGTCGGGCCTTTTTAATCGCTATATTCATAGTGCGTGTTACACGTTAGCACCTTATAGATAAAGTAAGTCAATATTCAACAGCTCACGTAAGAAACTAATATAGTGATACCCAAAATTTACCAAATCATTGCATTTTAATATTTTTTATTTAATCGATCATGGAATGTTTGTTCAAATAAATTTATTAATTACCGTTAGATTTATTTTTTAGTATAAAATGTATAAGCTCAACTTATTCGGTTAATATATTCTATTTTAATTAAACTATTGATAAGATATTTGTACCTCAAACAATTCTGTACTTCTGAACAAGCATAGAATTCAATTCCATATCTCCTAAAGTATACTACTTTTGGTTTATACTATAAGACAATGTTATACGTGTCAATTTTTATGACAAAATTAAGAGTAGGTTCAATTTTATTGTCATTCACTGCAATAAAATGGTTGGATTAATTTGCTCAGTCTGAAGTATTAATGACTTACTCTATAGGATTCAAAAAACTTTACTACACTCAGGATTATGCGTTGATTATTTTTTGTACTAAAGGACTGCAACTTTACTCCTTTGGATTGAAAATTGACTCCAGGTTCAACCGTTCGATTTCTACTTCTTTGGAATTAAATATGACTCCAATAGTTTTAATTAATAATATTAGTAACAGAACCTAAATAAAGAACTCGATGGCGTACAATAAAAACATTGCCACTTATAATCTATAAAATTTAATTATTAGCATAAGTTTCAGCTGGTAAAAAATGTAATTCTATAGGTCTTAATTAATCACTACATCATAAGATTAAAAATAGTTTGTACTTCGTAAAATATTTTTAAAATTATATAACATAACAAAATTTAGGTATCTAAAGTTAATAATAAAAAAAGCGTTTCTTTCGTTTAGGATATCCAAGTTTTGCAGCGTGCTTAAATAATGCCACCATAGAATCCAAGACCTCCTCTCCATTTGGGATAATCTGATTGGCTGGTAATGCGAATCCATACTTTCCACGATCGCGAAGTTCGTAGGTAAAAGTAATTGGGAATTTGTAGTTTGCTTTTGCCCAATCCATAGAGTTACCACTGGCAATGTCTGTAATGTAAAAATGTATTCAGTACCACAAATATATTTTTGTAAATTTTATTATATATCAAGATATACTACTTAAAACTACACCAATTTGGAATACTGGTAGTAATTTGTCCTTATTAAAAATTATAAATTTAAAAATAGTGTTCTCTGTTTCATTATGGAATCACAGAACAAAAAACGATTTTCTAACCTTTAATATTTATGGGACATGACCTAAATAGAATTCATAATCCGTAAAATGTTTTTCTTCGTAGTACTTACTCCATATCCGGTATTTTTCATACGGATGTGGTAATTTTCCAAAATGAATGTAGGAGAATTCGCAACATTACTGATATTTTTATATAATATGATAACAGAATCAACTACATATAAATAATTATTTCGAGCACAAGTGGTGTTTAAATCTACAAGTTATGTTGCATACAGTTTCATTAAAGGTACCACCTGCATTCTGGGCATTTTTTAGGAAGAATTAATCTATATCTCTCCTAAAAAAATTTTAGAGACGAGCATTCGTTCTCCCATTGTTTAACTAAATGATTGTCGACTTCATTTTTCATTTTCAGATTTATGCACCACCTAGTGTATCTTTAAGAAACTGATATCTCACAACACGGTTTCCCATTTATTACAGAATTCCCATACCAAACTAGTTTATTCAAGCATGGTGTTTTTTCAAATTTCATATAATTTTGTATTTCAGTATACGTAAAAGTAGTGCAACATTTACGTTGTGAAAATTGTACAAATAAAATTCATATTTAACATCCAAGTAAAATCCTTAAAGATTTTGTTTATTATTTTCATGTTAAATTATGTCGGACCACAAGAAAAAAATTAGGTCATGTGCAAGAAACTCAACAAGGTCTTTCTTATAGATTTTGGGCCGCTGAATCCGAATTCGGGCATGGATCCAAGATAGCGGGCCGAAATGTAAAAATGTACTTATTCCCGATGAAACTAATATTCGGTGTTTTCGTAAACACATTGGACTAATTCTGTGCCCGAATTCGGTTTCATAGGCTCAAAATATACAAGAAAAACCTAGTATTGTTCCATTTTACAGCTTAAAATTTTGTCTTGCAGTAAATGTGTAAATTTTTTGCAATTTAAAGCTCAAATATAAAAAAACTCAGACGTATAGGACCAATTCTGTGCCCGAATTCGGACTCAAAGGCCCAAGTAAGAAGTTTCAAGACAAACTGAGCAGTTTTTAATTTTTTCGTTCGCCTTGTAGCTGGTATTAAAGAAACACGAGGGACGATTTTGAGAAACACCAAACACAGTAATTAAATTAGTTTTTGTTAGTAATTACCGTCGAAATACATTAACACCAATTCATAACATTTACCGTATGGTTGTGAATTTGCTCTTTTTAAATATTTATTTTTTATTTGCGAAAACGATGCTCAATCTGATTTAAACCATGGATCGAGTGAAATAATTCCTTACCTTAAAGTCCAATATGCATAATTTCAAACTTCATAATGGAGGATTGACAATGGCGGTTGCTATTGACGAAAATTTATATTAATTCTCAATGTTTACATTTCATAAAGTGAGAAGAAATAATGAATAGATACAGGTTCAGGAATCAAATGTTACATTTCAAAATTGATTCGAAAATTCTTTACTATATTTCAACATTCAAAATGGCTGCTGAAATATAACATGGGCGTCCTGACAAATATATCCGTTCTAACTAAAAACGCCTGAAACTGAATATTCACACATTTTTATCGGCAACGGTTACGAATCAGAAAATACAAAATGACGACTAAAACATTTAATGATTGAAAACTGAATAAAAATTTATAAAATTGCTACAAGTACTAAATTTTCTTGCGTTTTTATTAAGAACCGATGTATTTGTTAAGGCGCATCCAGCACATTTCAGTCATTATTTTTAATTTTGAAATGTAAATCAACAAGATGACAAGAATAGATTCATGATCAGAAAGAGCCTTTTTCATGTAATTATTATTTCTGGTTAACCTAAAAACAGTGAAAAATTCGACATTCTCTCATTTTTTTCAATTAAAGCCGCCATTGTGAATTGGCTATTTTAAATTTTGAAATTACGTCTCTTGGACTTTAGTCATTAATACACTCGGTGCATGTTTTGGGCCAGATTGAACATTTTCTAATAACATTCTTCAGAATAAAAATAAAATATTTTTTGTTATTTTTGTCACATGCCAAAACTATAGAATAAAAATTAGCGTTATTAATGTCCGAGGATTAATAGTTTTTCCAACGCTATGAAATGCGGGAAATTTCATGGAATTCTGGACGTTAACGGGATGTGCTGTAGGGAGAGAGTATCATGTCTTATTAAAAAAATTGGTCCAGCAATAAAAAAGGTGTTTGTATATTATGTTATTGCGAAGTGAGAAAAATTTAAGAACTAAATTATTTTTATACGCTTATTTATTGTATTATTGGCGACGAAATCATCTTAGCAATCTCTTAAGCTATAAAGTAATGGAAAGTTTCATCTTCTGAGATTCGTTACTTACATATTGTTTCGGCTATGCTGCCTGTTCTGTATTTCGTTCCGTGTTTCTTGGAAATTGCGCTAATAGCCGTTCGTCCCATCGCAACCTATCGTAGTAAATTGTTAAAGTTATTGTTAAAATATCGTGCAGTGATGATATTTATCCAGAAAAGTATGTCATTTGTTCTCTTAATCACAACATACAACAATCCAATATTATCAGCAATGGCGGTACTAGAAAAACAGATCATACGGTGAATATTCCTATATATACCAGCACACTTATATGTTTCTGATTCCGGAAGCGAGAAAAAATTCCGAAAAGCAATAATTATTTAACAATACCCGAAAAATGTAGCATTTCATTTATTTGCGATTAATGTCGACATTCACTACAGTAATTTGCAAACATATTGTATAAAATCATTCTTTTCTTACCATGCAATTATTTTTAAGTCGGCATTAATTACATTTAAGTTTGCTTTGGTTAGGTTTTACAATATATTCCAGTTTAATGCAACGGTAACTTTTTGAATAACAGTTTTTTTTTGCAAAAATGAGTCTTATTTCTCTTACAGAAAATCTTATCCAGACGTTTTTCCATTTTGTATTCCCATCCACTATGTAAATGTGTTTCTCAAAGTCTTCGGAATAGGTAAAGGAATTTGTTTTACTAATAATCCCTTATTCAACATAAGGCAGAGGAGGCTAAGTTTGGCGAATATGATGATCCCTAGTGGAAATTTTATCGTTACATTTAGGGCGATGGCCAGAGCCCTGACTATAACCGGGGTTCTGGCCAGAGCCCTAAATGTGATGCTACAATTTCTACTAGGGATGTATAAGGCAGGGTTAAACAAATTTACGGTCTTTCTTATAGAATAACCTATTTTCAACAAATCGTCGCTTTAGTTCCAAATCAATATCGAAATTTCCAAAAGCTCTGAACAATATTTGCGACAGAAATCGTAAAACACTTCTCAATATGAAAATAGTCCATGTGACCAATTGAAGTTGTTACTTGACCAGAAAGTTAAGGAAATAACTTCTTTTGTATTTAGATAAATCCTGTTCATGTGGTTAATTTCACTATTTTTATTTTAGTTGATAATTTGTAGTTACGTTTACACAGACATGGCCTTAAATTGCAACCATTTTTGTATATTTATCCATAGTTACTTTCTACTGACTGCATTTTTAGTTGGTTTAACTATTTAAGAGACGTACTCTGACTGATATAGTAGAGGACCTGTCGAACTATGTCAAGCAGTTTCAAAGTATTTAAAGTTACTAACAATTTGTGTCAGTATAATTAAGGCATTTCGCACCGGTAGGTGATCGCATTATGGTAAACTTGCAAGGTTGTTTTGACTTCAAAGGTTCTAGCAGAATAAGAAGGTCCAATCTGCCCCAGTAGAGATTCAGACGAATGAAATTTTATCTTTTTCTATGTCGAAAAATAATAATTCTCAGAAATTTTCAACTCCCTAACCCCAACATTGCGCTCCCTATAGGAAAAAACGTGCATTTTCAGTTTTTTTTTGTTTGTAGCCACACTATGCAATCTTTACAGAAAAATTCATCGGTGTAAATAATATTAGAGTGTAACTACGAACATTTTTTTCAAGTAATTTGACCTTATAGAAACTTTTTAAAAAATTCAAAACATGTTTTCTCGCGTTAAAAAAAAAACGCCCGCTTGAAAAAATGCAGGATGATATATTTTAGGCCAATCTATATGGTCAAATTTTTTTCAGATTTTTAAAAGTGGTGTGCCATAGTAAAAAAAAATATAAACGGTATTTTTCTCATTTTTTCGCTCAATTTCTATCAAAACGAAACAACTTAGGGTGTTAAATTGTAGTTCTTTTTAAGCTCTACAACTTATTCCGTTACAAAAATTCACTAGCTGTTGAACGAAACGAGTTATACGCAAAAAACCGCAAAAATAAGCATTTTTTTTATCTTTTTATCGGCTTTAACCTGAGAAATATTCATTTTTGGTCAGAGTGTTTTAAAGCTAATTTGTAGGGCTGGAAATTAGCTTCAAAATTGGCTGATATATCGTTGTCAAAACTTAAGTAGAAGCCAAGATGTTACCAAAAAACCGGAATAAGTTGTAGAGCTTAAAAAAATTGACCATATAGATTGGCCTAAAATACATCTTCTTGAATTTTTTCAAGAGGGCGTATTTTTTAAACGCGAGAAAACAGGTTTTGAATTTTTTAAAAAGTTTCTATAATGTCAAATTACTTGAAAAAATTTTCGTAGCTGCACTCTAATATTATTTACACGCATGAATTTTTCTGTAAAGATTGCATAGTGTGGCTACAAAATAAAAATAAAAAAACTGAAAATGCACGTTTTTTCCTATAGCGAGCGCAATTTTGGGGATAGGGAGTTGAAAATTTCTGAGAATTATTATTTTTCGACATAGAAAAGTATAAAATTTCATTCATCTGAATCCCTACTGGGGCAGAATGGACCTTCTTATCCTACTAGACCCTTGGGCACAATAACTCTGATAGTAAACTACCACATCGTTTCATTCTACATCGAGGTGTACTTGTCTTCATTTGTCGATTTAAATCCAATATGTTCACATCATCTTTGAAATGCATTTAGGATTTGATAATATTTGATTCTCACGCAGAAGTATTACTTTACTAGAGCATTCTACTCCTATTCCAAAATAAAAATAACACCTTAATTAAGACAAAATAGCGTTAAGTGACGGTCACAATACAAATCGTTTACAAGAACGAAAAAAAAAAGAAAAAAAGGACGGAAAAAAAACGAATATAAATTTACAAACAACGTTTTAACATTTTCGGTACTGATTTGTTGCCCTTATCAGAAAAAATAAAATCAGACAAGAGTAATATAGCGTTCATAAATTAAATAAGATCAGTATAGAAAAAAAAAAATTTTTTGTTAAAAAATTCATTTGCAGTGTTTTATGAAGGGAACTTGTTGCAGGATGTTAAAAGCAGAGTTCCTTCAAAATTCAACAACACCACCCAACCAACCAAAACAGTACGGATCTTATTAACTGTCTTGCAAATGAAAATTTTGTATTGTGACCGTCACTTAACGCTATTTTGTCTCAATTAATTTATTATAAACGGTCGAGAAGTATTTAATAATTTATGCATAAAAATAACATCAATCATCCAAATTTACACCTACTTACAAACTCTCATACATTTAGACATGAAAATGTGTCATGAAGCGAGTTAAAAATTAACTAAACATTAAACGCACAGACAAATAACTTTACTAAAGATCGTACTTACCAACTCGGAGTAATTATCAAGATGTTGCTTAGTGTGCCCGTAAGGGAAGAGAAGGAGTTGCGAATAACTATGGAAAGTAATGTAAGCGTATAGTTTGTCGGAAATGGAACTGATGTACCGCGATAATGTTCGCGTCTCAACTTCAGAAAATGGACTTCTGCCTGCATACGTATCTGCACAAGGTGATTTACTTGCTCCACCACCTTTAACAATAAATGTCCAGCATTATTTTCATAATTCACATAAAACGATGTTTGAAAGAAAGGGTAGTATATTGTTGCATTGAATTACATCGCATAGACGATACCCAATTATTAATTGGTAGGTTAATACCCAAGAATGACAAATATTTGCTATTGAAACATAGGGTTTGATCGAAGGGACCTGATACTAGACGATGTATTTTTTTTTACTAACTTATTACGTTTTGCTACATCCGAAAAGTCTAAAATATTCAAACTGAAACTTCCAACGAGCGATAAGCAGTTGAGTCTACAGAATCAATCTAGCTGTTCCCTCAGAAATAAATGAAAATCTAGCTATAAGACTGAACTAAAGTTACTTTAAGTGTAACGGAGATCTGATAATGATGTCTGAGAACGTAGTTTACATCATTACATTATATACAAACTTGCAGATACCCAATCCTGTCTAGTAAAACAATGCTGCAGTCTCTAACGTCGTAGTATTGTTTATTCACACCAGGTGAATTCGGTGTGAAGATAAAACATTTTATAGATTTTGATGATACTAGTAATCAAATAAGTACAAAATGTATCCATTCGATCATCAACAATTTGTATTTACAGTGATAAAGAAACAAAGCCTCAGGAATAGCAGAGTTATTTATCGAAATTGGGAATATATAAATATGAATAATATAAATAAATTGAGGTTTGGTAACCCTTTATGAAAATGCAAACAAATATTTTGTGTCATCTAATTATCATAAAAGATCAGTACATATTATGGATCTAAATCCTTTGGAGTGAAATTACAGAGAATTCACCGAAGCAATAGTGAAAGGTGAGTAATTCTTTATGGACTGAATTTCCACCCCTTTTTTAGAAGGAATTTTTTCATTCCAGAAATAGAACCAAATATTAGTTGTACTTAAGCCACCGACAGTAATAATGACGAATAAATGTGGAGAATTTATGTAAAATTTGGGTCAATTTGAAACCATTTACTCAATATATGTGACAGCTGCTGCTATTTCGGCAGCATTTACGAGGAGGGATTGAAATGCAGTGAAATTTTCAGAAAAAAACATTAGAGTATGGAAAATTAAATTATTCTTCTTAAATTTAAATTCAGTACACATCGTTTTTGAAAAAAAATAGCACTTTAATGAGAAGTAAAACTCACTCTCTTTGGAGTGCATTTCTTCACTCTTTCATTTGTAGTCACTAATCTCACTCTTCTAGGTGGTTTTTCATTCTTTCTAGAGTAAGCAACTCACTATAGTGGCTCTCCAGTTTGAAACGCTAATATCAGTGTTAAATTTTGTCGCTTTAAAAAATATTCAATTAACTTATAATTCACTGAAAAATAATTATTCACGTCAGTTTTGGAATTGCTATTTACGAATCAGTTATATTTTTTAAATTGAAAATGACGGATGTAAGGTGTTAATTATCAAAACGAGAAAACGCAATATAATATGAAAATTAGTAGCTGAATGATTAGAAGTTGGTAATTGTAAATCAGACTTCTGAAGAAACGAATCTGTTCATAATGGTATATTAAAAAAAACGAAGAATCCTTAGCCTTGAATTTTTAAAATCTGACATCAAGTCCGAAATGAGCATCTATTTGCACAAAAATTTTGTTTGCTTAAATATTCGTCCGCAATATTAAATCCATCATTCCGAAGTTTAGAATTGAGATTTCAAAAAATCCTAAAATGGAAGTTTGTACGAAAATGAAACAACTTTTTTAAAATTTGTCCGTCATGTCAGAGCAGCCATCTTAAATTTTTAAAATCTAACAGATACATAATCAGCAGCTCCGAAGACACGAAAATAATGATGTTTAAACAAAAACGAAGAACTTTACGTTTCGTTTTAAAAGAAGAACGTTTTTTAAGCCAGTCTACTGGATTTCCTGTTTTTAAAGTTTAAAAATTGCCATATAAGAAATTAAATAAAGAAACCATATCAAATTATGATATCTTTTAATATTGCAATTTAATTGAAGATCTACAGGAAAGCAACATTTTATAAATGTGACTTTAAAAATAACACTGATCATCCCATCAAATCCTTCAGATTGAAATCGACTAAAGAGCATATTATGTAATGGCAAATCACTTACATTTACAATAATTGTGTAATTTATAAAAGTGACTTAAATGTAAAACCATAAACTAACTTACGTCTCCATTTATAATCCCAATTTCGATTGGCATCGACTCCATAACAGTACTTAACTGGACACTGCAACAGTAAAAGCAACATGTTAAATAAACAGTCCAAATATATTTTAATGAATATAATATGTCATATTTTATGTACCCGACGACATTGAGTGAATGCTGTAACGGAGCGAGTTTTACGCCACAGGCGATCCTAAAAATAAACAAAATTCAACAATTATTTTACTGTGCTAGATGTTTACATATGTTTAATGTTAAACTATAAATATATGACAATGGTATCCTTAAATGTTAAACTGTAATATGCATTTTATATTGAATGTATCATTTATATTAAATATAATGGAACTTGAGAAAAATATTCACGATACTTAAGGGGGTTCTAAAGTGGTCCACCGGTAAGTTCGGAAATTTCATTAAAAACCGTAAAAAGAATGATTGAATTGAGTTTAAAAAATTCAGGCTCTGCAAAAGGTAATTCTAATTACTATAGACGATACCAAACCACCGACAATATAGAAAATACCAAAGACATTCATTGCGAATTGACCGAGAATTTTCGGAAAATCACTTATTTCCGAAAATTAGTAATTAGAATTGCTATTACAGAGCCCGAGTTTTGAAAATGTTATTCACTACTCTTTAATTTGCGTTTTTTAGTGAAATTTCCTATCTTATCAGCGGAGCTCTTTAGAACTGCCTTAAATTTTCATCATGATTACAGAGTTCAAAATGGCTAATGTAGGTATTCAAGAATAAACCCAAATTGTTATAATATCTTGGTATGTTAAGTGCTCCGAACCAAAGCTGAATCCGATATATTTTACTGAGGAACAAATAGTCTTTTAGATTACACTTGACACGACCATTCTTTTCATTGGAAATACAAATTACGTTAAAGTAGCCTACTAAGACTGGGTATTGGGGCAAATAATAATATTCACACCAAAAAATGTCGTGACTGAATTCTACACTAAAAAGAAGAGAGAATGAACGAGTTCTGCACTCTGAACATACGAATATTGATTAGGAGACAATAATAATAAATTTGGGAATGATGAACTCTGCTGGATTGAGAGAAACTATCCATTTGCCTTGTGCACTAGTAATTTCCCTTCATTTTGGATAAGGCGTATTCCTATACATTCCATGAGAGACCAATTCCATACCAAATCATGCAACGAAAATAAGTATGAAATTCGAAATCATGTTTTATATGAATTTCATTGTGCTTTTAGATAAATAAAAAGAAACGATTTTTTTTTATTTTTGAGGTTATGTCTAACGTTTGCACAATGACCCCCATTTTTACTGCAGATTCGTGTTTAGCAGCTCGAAACACGTCGTATTAGTCTGGTCTGGACCCCAGCACAGAAAAGGAACATTTTTTTGTTAGCCTTGTGTTATTCTCCATGTTACGTTTCCATCCACTTTGACCAAACATTAAATGTAAAAATCCATGTTGAGTTTCACTCCCATGTACGAGGAATTACACGGTACTTTTATAATTGGATCCAAACAAATATTACATTTTTATTTTGAAACCACGTGTACCAATTTTATACCATTCAAATTCTACAGTCGCGAGGAGCAAACAAAAAATTTGAATACTCATTTTTTAACAATTTTATTTTTATAAATCCAAAAATAGAAAAACAATTTGTAACAATTAGAAAGTTCTACAGCGACTGAAAATTGTATAAAGTTAGACAACTTTCGTGTATTTTAGCCTCCTGTTTAAAAAGCTGATAATAAATATTATCGCTCAGGCATATGCAAGCTGTCATTCTGAAAAAATATAGAAAAATGTGATTTTTTTGCATTTATTTTCAAAAATACAAGTCAGACAATAAATGTTTTTTTAATTAACAAAAGTTTTCGGATCTCGTATTTTTTAGGTGTTCCCGATGTGAATACATATGTGTGTAACTGTCCACGAATGTCCATCTGTGTTTAAGCGACCTCATGACCGTAAAATGTGAAGATACAATAATAACACGATTTATACACATGGCACGTACATAAACCGTGTTTCATTTTCATCCTCTTTACAAGAGGAATACCTGCCACCATGTGAAGTTGAAATACATTAAAAGGTTTCCTTTAAAGGAAAATTTAAAAAATGTTCTATATTCTAAAAAAACGGTTACGTGTGTTCCTTTTTTAACCCTTTTCATGCCAAACGCCCTAATTTTATCATGTCTTTCAAGGGAATATTTATCTGTGTATTGATAAGCAAAAAATTTCAAAACCATATTTTCTGACGTATTTTTGTCCGTACTTATCAAATCTGCTATTAGTTTTGTTCTATGGCATTTGATTTTGTCAAAATGGCGGCTAGTTTATAAAAAACACCTGATTTTTACATTTTTTTAATTGTTTAATGTACTGGCTAATAATGTTCCCGTTGTCAGATCGATACTATTCTCTAGATCCTGTGGAATAATGACCATAACTAAAATTTAAGTGACGCAGAATGTCAAAATTCAAAATGGCCGATCCAATATGGCGGCTTTTACACGCATTTTCATGTTTTTTGAATAGTTTTGTACCTACTTTTTGAATAGTTTTGTTATATTTATCTCAGTCTGATACCGATTATGCTAGAAAATAACAATACAAGATGAGATGGAATTCAAATCGCTGAAAATATTACATTTTTTTATAATATAGATTTATTATGTGTATCTCAGTTTGATATCGATTATGCGAGAAAATAACAATACAAGATGATAAGGAATTAAAAATAGTGTAAAATATTCTATTATCTTTCATAATCGATATCAAACTGAGATAAATATAATAAATCTGTTGAAAAAGTAAATGTCATGGACTAAAAACATAAAATAAAATGAAAAAATACGTAAAAGCCGCCATGTTGGATCGGCCATTTTGAATTTTGACATTCTGCGTAGCTTCAATTTTAGTTGTGATTATTATTCCACAGGATCTAGACACTATAGTGCCGATCCGACAACGGGGACATTATTAGCCAGTACGTTAAACACATACAAAAATGTTAAATATTTATTTTTTGTAAATTAGCCGCCATTTTGACAAAATCAAACGTTATAGAACAAAACTAATAGCAGATTTGAAAAGTACGGGAAAAAGTACGTCGGAAAATATGGTTTTGAAATTTGTTTGCTTATCATTCCACAGATAAATATTCACTTGAAAATCACAAAACAATTGTGGACTTTTGGCATGAAAAGGGTTAATATCTCGGGTTATATGATAGGCACACACTATAACAATTAATATTTTCTTAGATATTATCCCCAACAATAACATATTTCGATTTCAAGTTATTTGGGTAATTTTTTTTAACAGACATTAACTGAATCAAACTGAGATAGTACACGACACAATACTATCATTTTATCTTCTTCTAGAATACGAAAATTGGTATAGACGCATACAAAAAAAGGTTTAAACATTATAATAAATACCTATTTTAAATGCGACAATAAGAAAAGTTGATTTGACTTTTATATGATTGTAATGTGAGTACTTTCAATGTAAGCAGTTCTACGGAATTCCTCTTATACGTGACATGTTACGAAGCTATGGACGAAATATTAACATAATCAGCAGCAACTTATTGATAAATTATTTTCTAAAACAGTTTGAAAACTATCCTGCTTTACAAATACTCTTATTGTGTTGGACCAAATTGCAAGAAAGGGTAATCATTTTGGAGTGAGCCAGTTCCTGTTGCCATCTTTATGGAATAGTAGAATGATTGCAACAATTTAGTCTTTATGATAGAATCTTTATGGTGTAATTTCCTGCTGAACGTTTCAACCATGATGGAGCTCCTCTTGATGTGTATCTATCAAAAAATAAAGAGAACCTCCAGCATGGTCAGAGTTTTGAACAGGAAGAGAACTCCATAAGGCATTGACTGGCCTTTATCTTATAAAACTGTATTGTAATATTTATGGGCTTGTAGACAACAATTACAATAAAAAAATAATCTATATAACCAAACTCAAAATATGCTCTTTTATGTTGTCCTTTGAAACGAAATCAGTCCATGTGACTTTTACTACCCGAAGAGAGACTTGTCCTGAAGTATCACTTAACGGCCAACAGATTCCGCAATCTGAGGTAGCTAAATACTTAGGCATGCACTTTGATCGCCGACTGACGTGGAAAACACATATATTTACCAAAAGGAAACAGCCTGGACTCAAATTACGAAAACTATTTGGCTTTTAAATCGAGAATCACAACTTACGCTTGAGAATAAGCTCCTGCTATACAAGGCGATTTTAAAACCAGTATGGACGTATGGAATACAGCTGTGGGGAATGGCAGCCAATTCTAATATAGAGATACTTCAACGCTTCCAGTCAAAAGTATTGAGAATGATAGTTGATGCACCATGGTTTGTAACTAATGATGCCATACATCGCGACCTACAAGTGCTGAGTGTCAAAGAGGAAATCCAGGAATATAGCAAAAATTACAGTGAGAGACTAAAGAAGCACCCAAACATTCTTACAGTCAACATAATGAAACCACGACTAATCAGGAGACTCAAGAAGAAAATTCCATTCGATCTTACGCACTAGAATAGACAGATCCTTCCGGTGTATATTAAACTTTTACTCCCAGTGACATAATACTTCTTACTTTATTTAAATTGATATTATAAGTGTTAGTTTAATATAATAATTAAGAATATCTGTATAAGGGCGCATCACTGGATGGGTACCTTCCACGATTAATTTCTACAACAAAAATATTGCTGGATGTCAACAAGACAGATTGTAATAAAATTGGGATGTTAAAAAAAAACAAAAAAAAACAAAATTTTGTCCTTAACATAAGTTTGGGTTAGGCAAAATTTGAATAGTAACGGTTCATACAAAACATTTATTTTACTATGAAAAGTTATGATTGAGTTTTCGAGGTACTCTACTGGATACAATATCTAAAAAATGTAAATAATTGTTCACTACAGGAATTTTAGTATCTAGTCGACATAATATGATGTACAAGTAAATGTGGACAAACAGAATTTCGACAACGTCAACTGAAACTTACCGAAGTATGGCTGTAGATGTAACCATCGGGGTTTACCGAGGGGAAGAAATACCACTCGTGGGATTCCGCGAGTCCACGAATCCCTGGATCATTACTTGTGAGGAATTGGCTGAGTAGATAAGTGACCGTGGCTGGTGAGATCCATTCCCTGGCATGAATTCCTCCCTCGATGAATACTCCTGGTCTACCTACTCCAAAGGTAAGCCTGACACCCTTAATCTGACGGCCCTCGTACGATTTACCACCCAGGACTATCTCGATATTATCCGGGTAAGTTGCAGCTAAAGTGTCTAACCAGTCATAGATCTCCTCCAGGGTGTGGTAACTGGTCCAACCGAATCCCTCGCTGAGAGGCTGCGGGTTCTCGGTATCGATTAACTCTTGAACGTTCTTCACGTAAGTCACGTACTTCATGTCTGTCGCGTTCATGAACTCCGAAAATTCTTCAATGTAATCGGGGGCTACCATCAAATCAACCGGTCTGTTCCTCATGGTAGGACCAATCCAAAATGAGCACTATGGAAACGAGAATAATTTAAGGTGTGACATGAATATGTATCTTTTCTTTTAGTAACATTAGTATAGAGGACCGTTTTTGGATGCGGGTCGAAAAACCGACAAATCAAAAAGCCGACAGGTCAAAAAACCGACAGTCGAAAAGCCGAGAGACAAAAAACATACACATATAAAAATATACACATCGACTATCATTTTTTGAAGTTAACTTCCTAGAAAACCTAAATTTGGCTTGAGTGTTTCCACAATTGTAACTATCTATTTTTCTCTTCTCTTATTTTGTAGTCTACTATGCATAAAGTTAATATTAGTAACAAGCATTTGTTTTTAGGGATCTTAATTAAATGTTACAATTCCGTGCCCTGTTGGTGACCTACCGCCGTTAGCTAATGCGATAGTGTTCTGCGCGTCGCACACCACTGACTTTGAACACTTCACACTTGGATTAACAGTCCTCCGAATGCTTTACATTACTTATTACAACATCGTTATAACACTCAGGTGATCATATATACTTGAATTCAACCACCCAGAACGAATAAACATTATTTTTTACATTACAAAGGAATTTCAAATATCAGATCACTTAAAGGAATTTCAAAAATTAATTGATTAAAATTATACAAACAACGAGAGGAAGAATCTTGAACCACATGAGCATTAGTTAGGAATTGTGTCACGCTCCAGGAATTTTTATATCGTCTTCATAATTTCATCTATAATAAAGCGGGGAAATCGATTCACGATGCGTGAAACCGAATATCATGCATTTTAGAAAAGGTGGATTTTTATTTTTTTTTTATTTAGTTCACTGCAGCTTTTAGATGATGGATTAATGAATATGACCTGGAAGATCGTATCAAAAATGTTAAATGCTAAACCATGTAAAGTTAGTAGCTATACAAGCGCAGTGCCTTTGTTTGTAGAATACATAGCAAATTGTCTCATCCAAGGAAGAGCACATCCTCTTGTGCAGATGACAGTTGTAATAAGGGCGACGAAACTTTAGAATTAGTTCAAGCAAAGATTAACATATAACTTGAATTAATTCTTGCGTTAAAAGAAACAAACGGGCTAGTAAATAGGGTTTTAAATCTTTTTAACAAAAAAAAACGTACTTATGACATGATATGCACTGCAATAATTACTGATTGGGACTTAGTATTTAAAATATAATCGAATCAAATTAGCAGATTACACGACAAATTGGTTTATCTACTAAATTCTGATCTTGGAAATTAGGCATTCAATTTTTTATAATTTCTCCAGTTCTGTTCTTGAATCGGAAATGATGGAAATAATAATACAATCTCTAAAATTAATTACTCTAATTTTAACTATTTAAATTAGTTGCACAATATTTTAAAAATGAATTAATCGTTTAAAACATTTGAGAAACATCCGTTTTACGATTTATAATTAGTCAAATTACTCTGATAACCCAGACAGCAACATAAATATAAGTTCGGAATGTGCCTCCGAATGTACTCTATAAAAAATCAGATGCGTCATTTTCTGAGCTTTTTCTGCGCTTCACTGCATAAAGATCTTATAACGATATCAAGTTCATAAAAACCTATGTGACGGAACTGAGCTCTTCCAGAGTACAATTCGTGATCATTTTGAAGTATTTTTTAGTATTTCAATTAGTAATTTGATTTTTCTCTTTGAATTGAATGTTGATTTGGTGAAGAAAGTCATCGACGATCCTTTGATCGATCCCAAATTAGTCTGGGAGACTGACTTTTATGCTAAATTTTAAGGAACAGTAACGAAATTCACTTGCCAAGGAGTACACTGATTTTATTTCCGACAGATGGTAAGTTTTATTCTGAATATTGATGGTGTAGTTTCACGCAATGGCCACTAGAGATAAGGTACACGATGAAACGTTTCCAACCTTTTCGCAAGAGCCCACATTTTACATTATAACTCGACAGGATCGATTGTTAAATTTTAACTAGACATTTTATTTGTTATAAGATCAGAAGATTTAGCAAATGCAATTTACAGTTACAATTACATATTCCTATACTTAAATATCCATCTCTTTACATAACCTCAAATGTATCCTAGCTGTACGATCAAATAGTCACTTTAAATATTCCTGAGTAGTAAAAAAGATGTAATAAAATTGATTAAATGACAACAACCTGTAGTTAGTTATTGTATGATATAAATTACAATATTCTGCATTATAAATGCAACATACAGGCAACGACAATTTTTTGCCTTGTTAAGTCTACTATTATTATATGTTACAAACACCTCTACCGGTTTTCTAAGGTTCCATTAACCATTTTTCTCTCTGAGTACGTACAACAGTCTACATTTAATGGACTTAAATTTGTCGCTAAATTTCTTGGAGTGGAAATCGACTTGTTTTACTGAAGTCGGTGGAATTGTATTAAGTTTTGATAAAAGTACTAATACTCTTGCAGAAATTTAATATCCTTTTAGTACACAATTTAATGTTACAATTCACGTTCTTTTTTTTACGATTGTTTAATGGATTTTTTCATTAAATTTTTAAATAATAACGTTTCTCATAAAAATGGTAAAAGTTTAATTACCGTTAAGCAGGTATGTAATTAAAAAATAAATAGCTTAGATGAAATGCTCCATGACTAATTTAAATAGTAGAAGTAGACAAAAATGTGTATTTCAACTAATTACTGAGAAAGACTAGTTCAATCAGTAGTTTACTACTATGTTCGTCAGCTTTTCACTAATTTAATGCATTTAGAAGAATTTGACTAACAATTAGTGAACATCTATACTAATTCTTTTAAGACATTAATAAATTAGTTATATCAAATAAAAAAAATAAATAAACATATAAGGAATTTTATAATAGGCTTTTGAAAATTCAATATAAATGCATATAATAACGAAACTATTATACAAATGTAATACCCGGTCATTACATGGAGATTAAAAGTGAAAGGAAGTTTTGTTTTAAATGAACCAAGAAAATGTCGAAATATTAACTTGATTTAAATAAGTTTGCATCGTAATAATTACGAATCCTTTATTTCGAATAGATTACTAAATTTCGAATTGATGTTACTCACACCTGCTGAATTATATTCCAAATCAGACAAAAGTTGCAGCTCGTCGTTAGACTTGGGTATTATCCTGAAGACGCGATAGTTGTCGTAAAATTTTTCACACGATATTAGCGACAATAAAGCCGCAACATTCAAAAAACGAATCATAATAATTCCAAAGTATTTTTGGACACTTCAGATTAATCCAATATGGTTAAATTTTAGATCTTAATCCTATTATGCTTTAGGTTTGTAATTTTGAAATGTCACTGCAAGTAGATTAAACAAAATGAAATTATTTAATCCAAATTGAAAATTTTAACAAAGTAATCCATGCATTTCTTGATGGGTGTAAACGTTTCTTTTTATATTTTATTACACAATTTTAAATGCATTTTAATAATTATTTTCATTTTATTGGTTCCTCAGTAACACATTTAACACTACACAGATTTTATGACTGAAATTTTCAATTTTCGAATCGAGTTGATGGCAAATTGATTAAAATTTTTATAGAGAAATTAATTTATAGACCTAATGTACACAAAAAATCAAAACGATTTGAGTGCTACATGTTAGAGTCGTTTATAAAAGATCGAAAGCAAATTTCTGCAGGATTTCTTTCGGGAAATTGGTTTTATAGTATTCAGCCCCACTTATTGTTCTTAAGTCTATAGAAAACTAAACGTTCAGTCGATCAATGATCTACGGTCATCGGAAAAGATCCCGCAGCAGACCGGTTAAACACGAAAGTCGGACACTCTCTATTATCACAATCGACTAAATGCGACAAAACGCTATTGAAATATTACGGATTGCGTATCATGATTTCACTTTTCATGATATACTTTGTTTTCGTTTACTGATCATTGATCGATCAGTACTTATGTCACGGCAATGAACTGAAAAATAGTCAAAATCTGTATTGTCATGTTCTTTTCGAGTAAAAAATACAAAATATAAATAAATAAACGGAACATTAATAAATATTATATGAATATAAAAATTATGCAAATATAAAAATGCTGTGTTTTGTTAAAGACAACATACCTCGAGATCGGAGTTCATTTTTAAATTAAAGTAAAGTAAGGTTTTGAAAATTCAAAATCGTCATCAGCGACCTCAAAAACATACAGATATCAATTTTCATTACATTCATAAAAATTAATAAAAATTCGACCGCCATATTGGATCCGCCATTTTGAATTTTCAAAATCTGACTTTAAATTCTTCATCAGCGACCTCAAAACGTCAATATCCCAATATTGACAGACATGCTACAAATAATTTTTAACATACTATTATTGAACCTTAAAAACATTCAAGGGTCATTTCTACAAACATTCAAGGGTGATTTCTACCCCAAAAATGGTTTTTGGGGAAAAACAAAAAACACGTGTTAAATAATTTTTAAAGAAGTACTTGTATACGCAGTTTCAAAAAAATCGGTGATTATCACTTCCCTAGTGTTACTTGTAAGTATAGTTGTATAAAGCGTTTTAATATACTGTATCATATATTTCTTACAATACATTTCTCTCGATGCGATGAAAAAACCTGCCTTGGCGAAACTGATTGTAATACGAATCAAGGGCACAAATGGAACTTCCATTTTTGTATGCAACAACTTTCGAATGGAATATTACCACATTCACAATTATTCGTAAAAGAATCATTTTCTCCGGGTATTCGTTTCAGTCACTGAACTCGGAAGTGTTTTTTGTTATATTCCTTTACTACTATCGATTCAGTCACGAAACTTTTTATCATTGCCAACAGATATGGCTATATTCTTACTCTCTCACTATCACAAATTTCGTTCGTTACTCCAAAAATCTAATAAATAATCTCCAGCTTTGTTCGTATCAGGCGATATTTACATGTAAATATTAAAAGAAATGCAGGTGTCGGAATTATAGCCGTAGTAAAAATTGTAGAATTTCTCCTAGTTTACGAAAGTTTTAGGATTTTACAGAATTTGAGTTATTACAAAATCGAATGGAATATTTTAAATTTATGGTTGGTGAACTTACAAACCCATACATCAAATGTTATTTAAACGCACGTTTTGCGACGTATATCACAGAGTTACGATTATTACAGTGGAAATTGGCGACAAGGTCATCTTCAAGGTCAAAATTAGAAAAATACGTCGAAAGGCATTCGTTAAAAAAATTGAGGTATGAGGTATATATACAATTAATGTCTTTGGTATTTTCTGGGAAACCTTCTATAGTAGAATTTTTTTAATTCGGGTGCTCTGTAACTGCGAATCTAACTATTATACATAATATTCGGGTGCGGGTCGAAAAACCGACAAAATCTAAAAGCCGACGACGGGTCAAAAAACCGGAACTTCAAAAAACGACTGTCCACTTGTCGATGTGTCTATTTTTTGTGTCACCTTTTCTATTGTTGGCTTTATGACTGTCGGTTTTTTGACCTGTCGGGTTTTTGACTTGTCGGGTTTTTGACTTGTTGGTTTTTCGACCCAAGCTCTCCACTTGTCAATGTGTCGGCTTTTTTACTGTCGGCTTTTCGACTGTCGGCTTTATGACTGTTGGTTTTTTAACCTGTCGACTTATTGAATTGTCGTTTTTTCGACCCGCACCCTGATATTCAATAAAATATAAGAAAATTGGTGAGGAATAGATTAATAATTTTCGAAATTAAGCAAAAATCATCTATTTCCGAAAACTTTCGGTGAATTCTCCATAGAACTGTTTGGTATTTTTTAAAAGACCCTTTACAGTGATTGGAATTGCAGTTAGAGAAACTGAATTTTTAGAAACCGTTTCGGTCATTTTTAATTTATACTTTTATATATCGATACTACTTTATCAACTAAGAACTTCAGACCCCATTAAGAGTAATTCTAATTATTATATGCGATCACTTAAACTATGACAAAAAAGTTAATGAGAATTGCACGAAAACTGTCCTATTTCCAACAATTCCTGATCAATCTTCAATTTATTTCTTTAGAATTATTAAAGAGACCTTGTAGTAATTAGAATTATCTTTATAGATCGAAATTTTCAACAAATTATTTACGACACTTTTATAGGACAGGTTTTTATCGTGAATTCCTACCTTATCAGAGGAACACTTTAAAACCGACTTAAGGGGGTCCTAAAGTGGTCCGCCGGCAAGGTAGGAATTTTCATTCAAAAACGTAAATTAAAGATGACTGAATAAAATTTTCAATATGCCGGCTCTGTAAAGGCAATTCTAATTACTATAAAAGGTTTCTCAGAAAATATCAAAGACATTAATAATTTTTATTTATGTATTTCCGCAAATTCTCGGTCAGTTCTCAATTAAGTTCTTTGGCATTTTCTACGATACCGTCTGTAGTAATTAGAATTGCCATTACAGAGCCCGAATACGGAATAATCGATTCAGTCATTTTTTATTTACGGTTTTTAATAAAAATTCCTACCTTATAGGCCGAACACTTTAAGGGGGTCCTAATTGGTCCGTCGGTAAGGTCGGAATTTCATTAAAAAAAGTAAA
The DNA here is from genome assembly GCA_030407085.1 of Trichopria drosophilae. Taxonomy (NCBI): domain Eukaryota; kingdom Metazoa; phylum Arthropoda; class Insecta; order Hymenoptera; family Diapriidae; genus Trichopria; species Trichopria drosophilae. The sequence goes on from CM059583.1 coordinate 206,805,886, forward strand.
AATCACTTATTTCCGAAAATTCTCGGTCAGTTCTGAATTAATTTCTTTGGTATTTTCTAAGATACCGTCTATAATAATTAGAATCACCTTTACAGAGCCCGAATTTTGACAAATTGATTCAGTCATTTTTTATTTACAGTTATTCACAGATTTAAGAAAAATTGTAACACAATCGTGCCGTTTCATCTCAAAAGTGAGAGAATTTTACTTTTCACTACGCGCTTAAACCCTCTAAAATTTATTGAGTTCTTATTATAGTTTCTGTTATATTTGTACTATTACACTTTCTTTGTGAGTAGTATCTTATATTATTACTTCGGCCCAGACCTTAGGTAACATGTGAACTATTATTAGTAATTTATTTTTATTTATAATTGTAATTCTTTTACTCTATTGGGTTAGTCTGTAAAACAGTGTTAGCTGTGGCTAGTCCTTTGGCTGAAAAGCGTTTATTGTATACTGTAAATACATTTTTGGTGTATATTCCTACCTTATCAACAGATAGGTTAGTGTCCGTTTACACTACGGCGGTAAAAACTGTATTAGATAAACATGCACCGTATGTTAATCGGAATTTAAGTCGACTTGCCGTTCCGTGGATTAGTTTAAAGATTCGTGAACTTATTAATCGTCGTAATGTATTCTGCAGTAAATTCACGCGTGCGATGACTGCGTCAATAAAATTTTTATATTACAACGAATATAGGACTCTTCGTGCATTGATAAAGCGTGATATCACCAGGGCTAGAAACGATTCTTTAACATCTTCCATTTCAAAAGCTCGTAATCCTAATCATCTGTGGTCTCCTTTGTCCTCATTTGGCTTATCATCTGTATCTTCCAAAACATCATTATCATTCTTTGACTCAGACACTCTCAACATTCATTATTCTCAAACATCTTCAAAGCACCATTCATGTACGCATCAAGATCTACAACAATTATTACATTGTCAACTTCCCAGTAATGTAGCGATTTTCAATTTTTCTCCCGTTAACGTCATCGAAGTCCAACAGACTATTATATTTCCTATCACGCACATCTAGAGTACAGATGGGCTCCTTTTAATTGACTTAAAAGATATCATACCAACAATTGCACCACATATTACTGCACTTTATAATCATTCATTGTCAACAAATTCCTACCCTGATCTGTGGAAAAAAGCGTTTATTACTCCATTGAATAAAATAAAACCTCCTGTCATTCCTTCCGACACACATCCCATTATTGCATTGTCTCATCTCGCGAAAGGTTTTGATTTCCTGTTTACTTCACAGATATCAGATTTTCTTGAAAAGAATCATCTTCTTCACCCCTTGCAGTCGGGCTTCCGAAAGCGACATAGCACTTAAACAGCTCTTTCGAAATTAACTGAAGATGTTCGCGTTGGAATAAATAAAGGTCTGTTTACCATCTTGATTTTATTTGATTTACGTAAAGCATTCGACTTTATAAATCACGTCGTCTTACTTCGTTGTTTGAGAGAGACAGGGTTTTCCGATGATGCTATAACATTCCTAGCATCTTATATCACTGGCCGTTCTGCTGCAATATCAACGGAATGCCGAATCCACATTTAGGTCTTCAACATCTGGAGTGCCACAGGGATCATCACCTGGACCTATTTTGTTTCTCATTTTCATAAACACCTTAACACGAGCATTACATTTTTGTATTGATTCATTTATACTCTTTGCGGATGACTTACAAATTTATTTGCAGTGTGAACTGAATCAAGTCGACATTATTTCAAAATCGAATCAGGAAATCTCATCCATCGTTACATGGTCAAATAACGTGGGTTTAGAAATCAACCCTACAAAAACGAAGGCAATGATTGTAGGGAGTGCCTCGAGATTAAAATTAATTACGAATAAGTTACTACATAGCATCAAAGTAAACGGGTATCACCATACCTATCGCCCAAGATGTTAAAACTCTAGGGCTCCATTTATCCTGCGATTTGTCTTGGAACTCGCCTGTTTCCCAGATATGTCGTAGGGTTTATGGTGTCTTATATCGTCTCAAATATCGAGGACACTTCATCATACCTATTATCGATTATTGTTGTCTTGTTTATAACGATCTCACAATGTACTTAAATTTAAAATTACCACGATTGTTGAATACATGTCTACGTATCATATATGGTATTAGACGCGATTAACACATCACACCATATCGCATTAAAGCAAATTGGCTGGCAGTCAGTTCTTGTAGAAATTATTTTTTTGGTTCATTATTATTTTCCAGCTTTTCTTCCGGTTCTCCATCTTACTTATTTAACCGTTTCCCATTAGTCTCTACAGATGTCTGTCGCTCAAATCACATCACATCCACCTCTAAATTTGTCCTTCCCTCTTATCGTACTGTTGCCCTCGAACGCTCCTTTAGAGTTTATGGCATTAGACTTTGGGAGTCCCTGTCACCTGACATTCGTAACATTACATCAATTGATACCTTCAAATCCCATTTATTTCATCATTTTTTTTCCTGTGATAATCCTACCACAAGCTGAAAATTAAATTGATTTATAATTATGAAGTATATATAAGTTATAGCTCTAGTATTTCATGCTTATTGTCTTATATCAAATCTAGGTCCATTAATATTTATATTAGGCGTAAACCACACTGCCCAGTAAACGAAAAGGGATTAAGGGCTTTTATCTTTTATTCTTTTATTGAACATTCGGAATTGACAATTTTCCAATTCCTTTATTGGAATTCACGCGTGAGACATGTGAATTACGTGAATTCCGTTGAATTCTGATACGCAACTTTTTATTCCGCGCATTTCCATTGAATTCCCTAACCTAACCTAAAACAATATGGATTCGTTGGACTGGATTCGTTGAACTGTCAGGAATTAAAATTGTAATTTTTTATTCCGCGCAATTGCATTCAATTCCCTAACCTAACCTATAATGTTTACATCAATATTCTCAAGGATTCCTTGGAATTCGTGGGAATTGCAAATTTAACTTTTCTATTCCAGTGAATTCCATCCAATACCTTCAATAAAGGGATTCAACGGAATTCAAAAGTCCAATCCCTTTCCGTTTGCTGGGTGGTTCAGTTAAGTTGTATTATGTAGGGGGAAGTAGGGAGTCTTGAAGCATGGGGAGTCGCTGGAAAAGTTTTTTTGAGCGTTCGTGTTTGTGGCAGTTTAGCAGCAACTTAAAGCGACTCGTAAACGTAAGTGCGCATAAATTATTCAACTATTATTAGGCTTTCGACGTCAGAGTGTAGTTATGCGAAAACATTCGATGTATTACTGACAGGGTGGTAATTTTCAAAAAGTAGCGAATGGGGAGAAGCACTGCCCAAGAAACTGACAAAAAATAATGCAATTCATTGCAATGAATGCGACCGAGCAGTCCATTTAAGGTGTGCTCAGGTATTGGCTGATGGGTTTACTTGTATTCATTGCGAATAGGAATGAATGAGTAATTGTCTATTAAAGTGCCTAAAAGTGTTTTCTTACAGATAATTTTAATTTTTCTTTATTTACTTACGTGTAAAATATATTAAACATATGGCAATTTGTCTTTTTTTTAATCACAATAAAGAATTTTCACATAAAAATGACATTTTCTGTAATTTTTAGTTGTGCTTCACAACTCCCCATGATTTTTGAAAATTCCGAAAAGCTACTTTTTGGTGAAACAGCCATAAATTGCCCATGTCTTTGGATTTTATGCAAATCAACTAACCAGAAGTTGTATTATAAGTTGTTCTAGAGATTCCAAAAGAAAAAAAATGCGAACAAAATTTCTTTGGCACATTTCCGACCACATAAAAAAGTGTGCTTCTCAGCTCCCCACTTTCCCCTATAATTTTTTATTGACTTATATCACTATGACTATTATTTTAATGTAACTTGAATTACATAGAGTCAACCGTAATATATTTATTCTAATAAAATAATGAAATGTAGGTATATTATTGATACAAATAAAATGAAAAAGGAGGGATTTTAACCTACAAAGTGCAAGTAACATCCGAATGCAGAACAACCTGCAAGCACGTGTTACTTCCCTGCAAACACAAAAGTAACAGTTATGTAACAACTATGTAAAATTTATGTAAGAATGTAACCATTACGTAAATATTACATAACTGTTGCTTTCCATGTTTGCAGGGTTGCGAAGGAATATATACCCTATTGAAAAAATCCATGTGGATTCCATATGGATTCCATATGGATTTTCAATGTGGATTTCCATATGGATTTTCCACATGGATTCCATATGGATTGATGTGGATTCGTCTGGATTCCATATGGATTTTTGGTGTGGATTCCATATGGATTTTTTATGTGAATTCCATATGGATTCCATATGAATTTTTGACATGGATTTTCATGTGGATTTCCATATGGAATCTACGTGGATTGATGTGAATTCAAAATGGTTTTTTACATAGATACTACGTGGATTCCATATGGATATGTAAGTGGAATATGAATTGCATGTTGATTTCTGGTATGGATTCGTTATGGATTATTTTATATACATTCCGTATTGTTTTTTGATGTGGATTCATTATGGATTTTTTATGTGGATTCCATATGAATTTTTGATGTGGATTTCATATGGATTTTTTATGTGGATTTTTTATGTGGATTCCATATGGATTCCATATGGATTTTCAATGTGGATTTCCATATGGATTTTCCACATGGATTCCATATGGATTGATGTGGATTCCATATGGATTTTTGGTGTGGATTCCATATGGATTTTTGAAGTGGATTCCATATGGATTTTTTATGTGAATTCCATATGGATTTTTGATGTGGATTCCATGTGGATTCCACGTAGTATCTATGTAAAAATCCCTTTTGAATCCATATCAATCCACGTAGACTCCATGTGGAAAATCCATATGGAAATCCACATGAAGATCCATGTCAAAAATTCATATGGAATTCACATAAAAAAGGTGACAGGTCATAATTTCCGCGTCAAAATTTCCATCGTCATAATTCCCACGTCATAATTCCCACCGTCGTCATTTCCACTGCCATTATCACCATCTCCATAATACCTAACGCCATAATCCTCATTTCAAAATTTCCTCCCGAAATTATAAAATCATTAAATCGATGAATTCCAATGGTAACTGAATATATCACAATAGAGAGAACAGTATCGGGGAAAAGTATAATCACGTAAAACGTAGGTTACGAAAATTATTTATTTATTAATATTTATTTTAATTATATTTAATAATGAAATAGTATATTACCTAACAAGGGTGTAAAGTGTACTTTTACACACCGGGCGGGAAATATACATACAAGGCGCCGAAGGCGCTGAGTGATGTGTAAAATTTCCGACCGATGCGTAGCATCAAAAGTACTTTACGCACTAACTTTACGCACACAATTACGAAATATAAATTATTTACTTATATACGGACTGGATGGTCCTTTACAAATAATATACGAATAAATTTACAGTGCATTTACAATCTTTCGTCATATTGAGTATATTGCCGTCGTTTTTGACATCGATTGTTCGACCACTTTGCTGTTGTTATTCAGACTTCCGTTCTGAATTGTTCATCTTTTATACAATTTATAAAGTGCCCTATATTGCTGTGTGATCGTGAAATTGTTTTATTAAAAATATAATGCCACCCCTCTACAGAATTATTCATACGTGGATCAACGTTTAGCACACTGTCGTCATGATTTCACATAGCATGGGCAAATTTTGGTTTGACGGTCTTGCGAGGTCCAGTCGACTTTACTCACGTTGGCTCAAAATATATAATGGCGGTGGGAATTGTGGTTTTGAGAATTATGGCGGTAGGGATGTTGGTGGTGGGAATTATGACGGTGGGGATTAAGGCGGTGGGGATTATGACGTTGGGATTATGACGTGGGAATAATGGTGGTGGGAATGATGGTATGTAACCATAAAAAATCCATATGAAAAAATCCATATGGAATCCACATTAAAATAACTATACGGAATGCGTACATAAAATAATCCATAACGAATCCATACTAAAAATCAACGTGGAATTCATATTCCACTTACATATCCATATGGAATCCACATGGAAAATCCACATGAAAATCCATATAAAAAATCCATATGGAATCCACACCAAGAATCCATATTGAATCCAGTCGAATCCACATGAAATCCACATCAATCCATATGGAATCCATATGGAAATCCACATTGAAAATCCATATGGAAATCCACATTGAAAATCCATATGGAATCCATATGGAATCCACATGGATTTTTTCAATAGGGTATAAAAAGATGTTGTTTTTTAATTATTTTCCTCTACGTTTCGAACCTACTAGGGTTCCTCATCAGAGTTCATTATAATAATAAAATAAAAATTGAAGTGTAGGTATATTATTGATACAAATAAAATGAAAAAGGAGGGCTATTAACCTAAAAGCCCTCCTTTTTCATTTTATATATTTATTCTGTATCATTTTATTTTATATTAATTTTAAATTGTAAAACTCTAAATTGTATTTATCTCAAAATAAACATTATACTTACTTGTACTTACTTACAGATCACTGAACAACCCCCTTGGGGGGTGATAGCGGTCGGTCGAAAAACTGTCTGTCGAAATTCGAACTGCCGAGCGTCGTAGGGTCGAACGTTGAAAGGTCGACAATTCGATGCGTTGACTCGTCGATCTGCCGAAATTCGGTGCGTCGAACCGTCGTTTGGTCGAAAAATGTTTTCCCCGTGCACAGATATCGGCCGGTAAAGAAGAACATCCATCAGTGTTGTGTATAGCATCGGAATTTTTAAAAGGGTCACGCTCACCATCGTATGATGTACATACTAATATTTATTTGTACATATTATGATATGACTTAACAGGGTAATGACATTAACCCATTAAGGCTCAAACGGACACATTTTGAGCATCAGTTTAAACGTCGATAATTTGCATATAAAAGCATTTGGAAAAAATTTACTCCCACTATTTCTGGCGTAAAATTGTATACTCTTTCAGAATCTTTCAATAAAATTTCAATAAAATGAAAAGCAAAAAAGTTATATACGTTTTTTTGTAAAAAAACATGGTTTTTAAAAATTTATTTTTCATTTCAACATCACTTTCACCTGAAATTGCATTGGGAAACATGTCTAAGGTGAAGATATCGCGTCCATGGACCCTTAGGAATAAAACGTACCATGTTCTAATTTGAATTTCAAGATGGCAACTTCCAAAATGGCGCCTAGAAGCTCAAAAATCTTTGTAAAACTTAACAAATTTTTTTCGTGAAAACTATAGACTTTAGAGAAAATTTGCTAAGAACAAAAATGTCTTAAAATTGATTAAAGAACATTCTCAAATTTTATCACAATATATTGATACACTTTTTGGTTTTTTAAAAATTCAAAAAATCAAAATTTATAAAAAAGGCATTTAAAAAATCTGAAAAAATTTGAGAAGCTTCTTTACCCAGTTCTAAGAGATTTTCACTCTTAGCACATTTTCTTTAAAGTCCATATTCTTCAAGGAAATAAACTTATTAGTCTTAAAATCTAGAAATGTTTAATAATTTAAAGCGTACAGCCTCTAGGCTCTGGAATTCACACGGGTGCCCTCGACCAAAAAGAAGTTTTATGAAAATGCCCGGTGAAAAGGTTTGCGGCATCTTATTTTACATGTTTCATAGATTCAAAATCCGTTTCGAATGAAATCCTAGCTGATCATTTTCGTAGAAAAACACTAGTAAACATTTTTTCAATCTTTTATATTTTATCCATTCAAATTCTATACTAACTACAACATTTAGGATCATGAATTAATGTTAGAATTTGTTCAAATTAGACTTATAACATGCACATTTTGTAGAGAAAGGTATATTTCACAAAATGTCAATAAAGCATTTCCAGCGAGTATCACTCTCAGCCTAACCCAGAACCACGACGGGGACGTGATGATACAGCGGTTCCATTCCTTTTTTTTACATTTTTTTGCCTTTTTTTATTTTTTTTTTAATTTCATTGTTTTTCTCTTTGTGTTTTTTTTTATTTTTTATTGCTTTTTTTTATTTATGAAATTATTATGTAATAAAAACTTTAAAAAATGAATAATTTTAAAATACTTCAATTTAAATATGTAATGAAGAATATTCGACTACCACACTTCTTAACTTATGTCGATATGATGGATCGTCTATTAGAGTGATTTTGTAGCGGTTCCAAGCATTCAAAAAGTCCCTATTAACTGACTCGCCAGACTGTTCAGACCATAATCCAAATCCCTCACTATCTAAAAAATGTAAGGAATGCTGTAAATGTTCAAATATTACGTAAATTTTTCGTGCTACTGAAACGCCTGTAATTTTGTAAGCTTTTTTCTGGGATTTTAGTATTATTTAAATATTCTAACGTAATCCAAATGGTATTATTGTAAATCTTTTTTTGACATTTTATAAAATACACATGTTTTACAAAATGTGCATGTTAAAAATCTGATTTGAACAAATTCTAACTTCAATTAATAATCCCGGGTGCTTTAGATACAACAGGATTGAAATGGATAAAATAGAAAAAATAGAAAAAATGTTTAACTAGTTTAAATGTTTTAACTAGTGTTTTTCCATGAAAATGATCAGCTAGGATTTTATTCTAAACGGATTATGAAACTAGGAAACATTTAAAATAAGCTTAATAATTCAATGTCACTATCATCTGTGTTGTTATAGACGAAGAAGGAGATACAGAAAGTTTTCCAAGAAATCCTACAGGAAACCATGAAGAAAACCATCATGGGTTTGATCCCACTCCAGGAGGCGCCGGAAATGAAGGCACATATTCATTCAGGCACATTCCAGAACAACAATCTGCATATGTAAATGTTTCGCAGGAAGAAGAAAGAAGAGAATCGTCACTAATTTCCGATTTACATTATGAAGACATTCAATTTCTAGACTTATAAAAATGTTATGACATTACGTTCATAATATACATTATTTATCACATTATCTTTCAATATTTATTTATCACATTATCAATTTCACTTTTTAATTTTTACATTCAAAATAATTTTAAGGTATATTCGTTTAAATGCTTTTTATATCAGTCAGTTACGGCTATTATCTGAGACATGAATGATCAGTTATATATTTTGCCTCGTAATTAACATTCTATTATGAAAAAAACTCACTGTACAACACTTTCTTACGCGTAAGAACTGTATGTATCGATTTAAACAAAATTTTCCAGTGCGACGCGGCCATTTTGAAATTCTAAAATTCGTCATACCACCAATTTCCAACTAAATTCTTAATTCCTGTTAGAGATCAGAGGAAATCGCACCAGCCTCCTCAAATTTTGCTGAAAAATGTTGATATGGTTTCTCCGCCAACAAAAAATCATTTTCTAATTTTTTGGGATTTTATGGCCGTTGTTTATTTTTTTTAAATAACCTAAAAATGCTTTAAAAAGGCGCTAATTTAGAAAATTCTGAAAAAATACACAAAATTTCCAAAAAACACAACAAATTTATTAATCATTTTTCCAGAGTGGCAGGATTGTTGTTTAGGTCATTTTTCTCCAAAATTAGGTGAAAATTTTGGTACAAAAAATTTGTTTAATTCAAAAAATTAGTAAAAATCTTCAAAATTGTAATTAATTTCTATTCCGAAAAAAGCGTTTCAAAAGTTCGACAATTTGGGACATTTTTCTTAATTTTTTCGATTTTTTCCCTTTTTTTATACAAATTTTAACCTAATTTGAGCCAAAAATAACGTAACTAAAAATCCAGCCGCTTTAGTAATAATAGCAGTAGTAATGTTTATTATGCCGTGGGCATTTAAAGCCCTCGCAGCAAGGTTCATACACTTTATAAATTACAATAACAATACAAAATTTTGTTTAAAATATACATAAAATAACAATTTATTATATTATCATATTGAACTCAAGCATAAAGTAAAATTTAAAATGAAACCGATAGGGAAATAATAAGCAATACGTAATTTTAAACTAAGATAACGCATCTACAATACGGATATAGGCGGATAGTCCTCCACCTTTAGAAAATGTAGAAATTTGGCTTTAAATACGTCAAATGACGGAGCTTCCTTTATGTTGACGGGTAAAGAATCCTATAACGCAATGCCATTTACTCTAAACGAATGACTGTACTTAGCACTGCGGCACAGAGGAACTATGAATTTGGGCATTGATTTAATACGTGAAGAACGCCTAATTTCTGATTGTATGAGAGGAAATAATTCCAAAAGATAAGTAGGTCTTTGAGAAGTAAAGATATTATATAACATACATCCAAGGAAATAGTTTCTCCGGGCGGGGAGAGATAACCAATTTGCTTTAACTTGAATAGGTGTTATATGTGCGTCGCGTTAAACGTTATAAATAAATCGTAAACAAGAATTTAACTTACGTGTAAATTTTATATTAAGATAGTCTGATGCATCATTAGAGACTAAACATCCATAGTCCACAGTAGGCCCAATTAAGGCATTTACCAAGAGAAGTTTTAGTGATGGGGATAGTACTGAGCCTTTAAACTTGAGCCCATGCAATATACCGTAAGTTAATCGTGAGATTGATGCTATATGCTTATTCCATGTTAAGTAGAAAGAAATATGGATGTCTAAATTTTTCACCGATGATTCATATGGAATGACTGTCCCGTTGACTACGATATGCGGCATATTCCCACTTATTAAAGCGTTTACATTATAAGGAGATCCAACTATGATAGCCTTAGTTTTAATTGAATTGATGCATAATCCAGCCGCATTTGCCCATCTATGAATTGAAGCCACTTCACGATTTAGCAGAGCCATAGTGTCTGCAATAAAATTTGGATGACATTGCAGGTGTATCTATAGATCATGAGATACGATTGCATGAGAACGATTACTCAAATAAGATCCAATGAACTTGATGGCATCGTCAGTAAAGCCGTAAGCTCTCATATTACGAAGCAATGCAGCATGTTCTAGCGTGTCAGAAGCTTTAGAGAAATCAAGCAGAACCAATACTGTCACCAATCCACGATTTATGCCTGAACGGATGTCATCCGTGAGTTTTAGCATAGCTGTTTAAGTGCTATAATGTTTTCTGCACCCAGATTGTAGCGTATGTATCATCTCATTATCTTCTAAATATTTTACAATTTGGTGTATAAAGACAAAATTAAAACCTTTGGAGAGGTGGGATAATTTAAATAACGGTCTAGTATCGGATGAAGAAGACGGAGACTTGATCAGTGATGTTATGACAGAGTTTTTCCCTTTCCATAAAGAAGGGAAGCCACATGCTCAAAATACATAAATGTGAAGCTTAAGTCCCTGTAGGTGAACACTGCAAAACTCAAATAACGTCTAACAAAATTGGTTAAGTTTAAAATGACAAATTCGAAGAGCGTTATATGTAATACAATAATACGTGTTGCCTACTCACCGGTCAACGTGATTATGAATGCTTTCGAAAAATTATTAAATAATTTGTTGTATTTTTTTTTAAGTTTAGTGAATGTTTTAAGAACTTTCGAAAATGGCGTTTTTTAGCATATTAAGGTCATAAAAAAACCAGCCAAATAATCCCAATAAATTTGGCCTAGGGAACAAAGTTCCGAAAATCAACGCAACGAAAGGCCTAAATTTCCATATAGCATGTGTCCAGTGCGATTTTCTTCGCTTAGCCTCTGAAAATTTGGCAAAAAAATCAAATTAAAATACCTTGGACTCACGCCATATTAAAATGTTAGCCTTTCAGGGTTTTGATTTTCGGAACTTTGTTCCCAGGCCAACATTTGGATGTGATTTTTTAAATGGAGAAACCATAACAAAAATTTTTAGCAAAATCAGAGAGGACCAGTTTTACGGCTTGGTCAAATTGTATAAAATGAATTATACCATGAATAAACTGCAAAAAATTGAACACGTACCTAAGAAATATCTTTAATAATGATTACGAGTTGAAGAAGTGGTTCAGAGTACTTTATACCATGTTGTCGACTGATGATCATTGTTCTTGCACTATGTTCTCTTCTTTAGTTAACTGACCCGAACCAAATAATTCGTTTAACATTGTTGAGTGTTAGACATAACTCAAGACCTGGTTACGTAATCTTTTTAATGAAAATTTGGAACAAATATAGGTATGGCAAATTGTGCAAGTTTGCTAAAATTGGCAAAAAACTGCCATACCTTTATCTCGGTGCCATCTCCCAGGGTACAGGGGTAAAAAATAGGCGTTTCCATTTAAAAAAAATCACGTTGACCTTGAAATGACCTTCAAAATCGAGTTCAAGGTCATGAGTATGGTATCGGAAGATGATCCTCATTGTTCCCTTCAACTTTTCTGTAAACCAATTTTACGTAATCGACTCAGGTTCAAACAAAACATGCGTAGGGAGTTTTAATTGGTAAATTTGACCTACGTTCGACCTTGCGATAATTTTGATAAATTTTCAAATCCGGAGTCAAAAATAGGCGTTCCCATTTAAAAAAATCACGTTGACCTTGAAATAACCTTCAAAATCGAGTTCAAGGTCAAACTCCATGATATCATTGTATGAGCCCCTCCATCCCCTTCAACTTTTGTCTAGACTATTTTTCTCTATCTTGCTTAGATTCCAATATATTTCGGTGGGGCGATTAAAATGGCTATGGTTCTAGTATACAAATGAAAAAAAAAATATATATATATATATATATATACATATATACAGGGTCATCGAAAAGTATCGGACCCCCCTAATATCTTCAGTTAGAATGCACTTAGGAGAAAATGTCCAATAGCAAAGTTGTATGGTTTCAAGCGGAGAGTAAGATGATGACGCTGACTTTGACCTTGACCATGTCCTTCGAGGTCATTTCAAGGTCAATCTTATTTTTTTAAATAGAACCCCCTACATTTTATTGCATATTCTTATAGCTTATCTCGAGAGCTTTCCAAAACACTATAATAAAATATTTTTTTATTAGTACTTTTTGAGTTATAAAGGTTTGAAGTTAACCCTTTTCAAAGGTTTGAAGTCGACCTTTCAACGTTCGACCATACGACGCTCGGCAGTTCGAATTTCGACCGACAGTTTTTCGACAGACCCCTACCCCCCCCCCCCCCCCCTTGGTTCAATATCTTCTCATTTTCTACCGTGTACGTTTAAAATTCGTATCAGAAATAAAAATGTTTTACCCCATGTAAAAATCAAATGTACAAAAGCAATTGATGTATAGATATAATAATTTTATAAAAATTTTAATTTTACAACAAATTTTGTTTTAGTTTAACCGTTTTCTTTTTTATGAATGTACACTATTCATTCATGTAACGAATATCGACGCACATTTTATAACGCACATGTGTTTTGATATCAGTGTGTACATATACATATATGTACGAATTGTTTGGCAACACTGGCGGCATACATCTGACCTCAGTCATCGGTGATCAAGACCATGCGGTTTATTTAGGTTATGTTTGTATATACATATTACGCCGTAGAATATACCAGAATACACCGAAAATGTCGAAAGTTGTAAAAACCGCGATAGGCACATTTGGATGTCGATGGATATACCTATATGTTTTTGAAAACCGAATTATATAAAAAAAACTCTGATGTTGAACGTGCATAAATCCTGGTAAGTGATTCAAATCTTTTTATACCGGGACAATGACTTGCTTATTATTTCTTCCATGTAAATCTTACACAATGGTCTTGAAATTGATAAACATTAAGTTTTAATATCTTCTATTCGCCTAGAATAAACTATTTACTTGTAATGAATTGATAATTACATAAAGTTTTTTCCTTTGTGTAAAACAAATGTATACATTTAAATAGTTTATAATATTTAATTTTCGTCAAAAAACATTATATTAAAATTGACTTAATACAGATTAATGAGCAATTATTTCTGGATATTTTTGTAATAATATGTTTCAAGATCAGCTCTTATTCTTAGTTCGTTCTAACTTTTTCATTAATGAATTTCATTTATCATTAGAAACGTGTAGTTTTTGTTATTGACACTTGTCTCTGGAAGTTTTTTTCCTTGAAATGTATTATTTACAAGATATTTGGTTGAGAGTTCTAACCGTATATTCTTTGTTTACTTCTACCGATTTATTGCTCGGGGATAAAGAAAATATATAAATAAACTCTGAATTCTTAACGACATATATTTGACTAATTTGAACAATGGCATTAATTAAATTGTTGTCATTTTAAAACATTTCTTACGAATATTTTAATGCTTAAATTATGAGGTGTAAAAAGACAAATTTTGTATGAATTTGAATTGTCAAAAAATATGTTTGCTAGTCTTATAATAATTAATACAATGTCAGTTAACTAGGTTATCTAATTTTTATATGAACGTTTAAAAGTTTTCGATAGTACTTTTATGTGATTTTAAATAAGATATGCCTTAGTTTTTGCCCCTTATCTTTCTTATTCTTCTCAAATTGTAATTATATTTAACATATAATTACCATTTTTCTTCAGTTTCCATAATTTACATTTTTACCTATACTGTAGGACCTCTCTTATTCTAATTAGTAAAGTTTTTCAAGATGGCGCTGACCTCTCTTATTCTAATTTTCCCCTTACCCCCACTTACTTTGCTTGCGAGCTTGTGATTCGTGGACAATATTTTTCGTGTGATAGTGGGAGAAGACTTGCGGAGGAACGATTAGAATAAGAGAGGCTTGACCATTAGAATAAGAGAGGTCCTACTGAATTTGCAATAGAGGCATGAAAAATCAAATACAAAATCGACAATTTGTGAAAACGGTGCACTAACAATACAACCATGATATGATACTATTTGAAGCAAAGATAAATATTTTAATAAACATATTCAGTATAAATAATAAATATATTCAGTATAAATAATAAATATAAATGCAAATTATTTATTTGTTCTTTATTAGTTAACTTGCTAAATATAAGTAAAATTAATGACGCTGAAGCTAGCAGCAGATTCGCATCAGCGGATTTAAAAAAACTATGGTTTTCAGTCATTAAAATTGCCAAAATCATATTATTTGTATAAAATTTGTCTAAAAATGTTTAAATGCAAGTAATTTTTAATAAGAAATTATCAATTTCCACACTTTTCTTGAATCTGCTGCTAGCTTCAGCGTCATGTAAAATTAATATTTTGTACTTATTTAAAGCTCTAGTGCTACCCATTCTTACGTATTTGTCTGTAATTTCGTCACTTATTATAATGACTAATTTACACTATAATTTTGCGCTAATCATGAATGCCTTTAACTGAATGTCTGTTCGTCAAATGTTTACGTACTTTGATTCCATGCATTCAAAGTTCTACACAATCGAATAAGTTGTGTAGATTTAACATCCTTTTTAGCCACCATCCTTTTGCTTATAATTTCCGAGCACCTTGAAATTACAAGAATCGCGTAATGTGACAAATTATGGCTATTTTCCCCAATAGATCACCTTTGCCATGCTTGGAATGATACTCCAACCGTAATTCAAAACTGCCAATCGCTCGGCTCTACCCAGTAAACGAAAAAAGATTGAAAAGTATTAAAAAGTGATCAATTGGGATTAAAATGAGACTACTTTTAATTCATTTTGTTCAAAAAAGGGATTAGAGTGGTTTTGAATTCCAGTAAATTCCAAAGTAGATATATAAATTGAAATTATTGAATCCCTGTGAATCCTCCTCGAATTATTGTTGAAAAAATCAATCCCCTTGAATGCCATAAGTGGGATCGAAAAACGTATGTTTTAATCCCTGTGAATTCCACATCTGTCAGTATTGTTTAAATACCATTTCTGGAATTAAAAATTCCTTTCTTGGATCCCCTTGAATACCATTTATTACCAATATTTGAAAGAATCCCATTTAATACAAGATATGGGATTTAAGATTATATTCTTTGAATACCGTCGAATACTATCGATTACCAATTCCCAGTAAACGAAAAAAGATTGAAAGGTATTAAAAAGTGATCAATTGAGATTAAAATGAGACTACTTTTAATTAATTTTGTTCAAAAAAGGTATTGGAATGATTTTTAATCCCAATAAAACCCCAATTATGAAAAGAATTTTGACTTATTGCATCACCTCAAATGCCGTTCTACAAATGGCCATAAAAATGAATTCCAGCAAATACAAGATTTGGAATTAAAAAATATCTCATTGAATCCCTTCAAATTCCTCCCATTAAAAACTACCATTCAATACCAAATATGGCATAAAGGAATGTATTCCTGAATCCCCTCGAAATCGATCAATTACCACTTCAAAATTAATTTTACTGTATTCCATATTTGGAATTCAAACGCATTTTAATGAATTCCCTTGAATAACCACGGCCCTAAATTAATTATGAATTCCAGCCCAGAATTGCAAAAGATATATTAAACATCCTCTTGAATACCAACGATTCCAAACATTAAAACTTATCCCAACGAATACCAAATTTGGAATTGTGTTTAGTGAATACTGAATTTACACTATTATGATAAAATTATTAAAAACATAAATAATGATCATTGAATAGATGCACGAGTTCATAAAATTATATGTAAATTAACTTTTGTTTCATATAACAAAAATTTGAAACAACATATTTTCGAGCGCGAAAAAAAGATTTAAAAAAAAGGTTTTATGTATTTATGTTAATTTATGTTCATTTATGTTAATAAATACATAAAACATTTTTGTATTTATGTTAATTTATGTTAATTTATGTTAATAAATACACAAAACATTTCTTTAATCTTTTTTTTCGCGCTCGAAAATATGTTGTTTCAAATTTTTCTTATATGAAACAAAAGTTAATTTACATATAATTTTATGAACTCGTGCATCTATTCAATGATCATTATTTATGTTTTTAATAATTTTATCATAATAGTGTAAATTCAGTATTCACTAAACACAATTCCAAATTTGGTATCTGTTGGGATAAGTTTTAATGTTTGGAATATATCTTTTGCAATTCTGGGCTGGAATTCAAAAAATAACTTTTATATAGACGCAGAAAAAGCCCAACTCTTTGTTTCGATTGTTTTTAAAGTAAATAATTCAGTGAAATATTGCTGTGAATTGTGGTATTTAATGTATTTTAGCCTGCCCGAATATAAACACGTAGAAAAATAATCTACTTTCTGTTTCAACTATTCGTTATTTTTTCATTATTTCACAATAGTCAGTGTGGCCGAGTGGTTGCACTTGGAACTTGCTGCGCAGAGGGCCATGGTTCGATTCTCGGTCAAAGCGAATCAGCTTTTTTTTTTAATTTATTGATTTGGGATTATATGGGATTAAAAAAGATACAATTTTTTTAATTTCAATACCAACAAAAAAGGGATTAAAAATTTTGAATCAATTTTAATCTTTTTTCGTTTACTGGATTCCCAACAGTGTCCCTACAGAAAGACTGTTAAATATAGTAGGCTGTGTATGAAAACCTATAAGAGGAAATTTGAAAGATGACTCATTTGAACTATTGTTGTTAACAACAAATGCAGCCCATTATTAAAATGTTCAAAGCAATAATGTAATAAATAATAATTATTAAATAAAGTCAATATTGATATTATTAATAAACATTATCCCTTACTCGCCACATTTCTTTAGAATGACATACTTGCCCTACTGGGGTTAATTCACATTCGGACGAATAGACTTGTAGGAAAAGTAAATTATACAATATTTTGGTGATAGAAAGCTCAGTTTTCAAAGTACAATGCAGTAAATAATATACATAATAGGACGATAGGAACCTCAAATAGATACAAATTTCCGCTTCAGTATAATTTTAGATAATTAATTAGAAAATATTATATCCGGAAATAACGGAAAATTACGGAAAGTAACGGTTGTTACAAAAAAATGTAATGACCGTTACTTTTTGTTACATTTAAAATTAAGCAACAAACATTGATACTTTTAAAAATAGCGTTCCGAACCCTGATAAATTCCTCCTGGATTCTTTCAAGCCGCTTACGGTTAGCCACTATTTACATAATTCACATCATATTGTGGAAAATACATATAAAACTTATTACGGGTTTTATTCATGTCTTGCTCGTATTAAATGTATTTGGAACGATCTTCCTATGAATGTACAGTCTCTAAATTCTTTTGAAATATTTAAAAAGATTTTTAAATCTTGTTAGAATACTTGAAAAACTTTGGAATAATGGAATTCGGGGAAAATTATTTAATTGGCTATCATCATATTTACATGTTCGTACTATGTCTGTTCGACTACAGGATCACAAATCTAAAGATATTAAAATGTATACGGGGGTTCCTCAAGGTTCACATACAGTAGGACCTCTCTTATTCTAATTAGTAAAGTTTTTCAAGATGGCGCCGACCTCTCTTATTCTAATTTTCCCCTTACCCCCACTTACTTTGCTTGCGAGCTTGTGATTTGTGGACAATATTTTTCGTGTGATAGTGGGAGAAGACTTGTAGGGGAACGATTAGAATAAGAGAGGCTGGACAATTATTACAGTAGGACCTCTCTTATTCCAATTGCCTGTCTTATTCTAATTGTCCAGCCTCTCTTATTCTAATCGTTCCCCCACAAGTCTTGCCCCACTATCACACGAAAAGTCAACGAAAAATATTGTCCACGAATCACAAGCTCGCAAGCAAAGTAAGTGGGGGTAAGGGGAAAATTAGAATAAGACAGGTCGGCGCCATCTTGAAAAACTTTACTAATTAGAATAAGAGAGGTCCTACTGTAGAATAAGAGAGGTGCTACTGTATTGGTCCTATTCTATTTTTAATATATATTAATGACTTGCTAAACATCTTAAAATATTCCAAGGTTTTAATATTCGCTGATGATGTTAAACTTTACTCCAAAATAACTAATCCCATGGATGCTTCTAAACTCCAGTTGGACCTTAATAACATAGTAAAATGGTCTCAGGAAAACGGTGTAAACTTTAACTTTAATAAGTGTAAAACTATATCCTTTTTTAAATCTAACCACTGTTTTACTTATGAGTATCATTTGGAAGATAAGGTTCTTAACAGAGTCATTAGTGACCTAGGAGTCACTTTTGACTCTAACTTATCATTTGGTACACATATTGAATTGTCTGTCTCCGTTGAAGATGCTTGGCTTTATCAATCGATCTACAAAAAATGTTAAAGATCCTTCAACTTATATTTACCGTAAATTGGGGTAAAGTCGGCTTGACAGGAAAAGTCGGCCATTCGATAACCTATTTTAAAATATTTAATTATCCTTTTTCTAGAGAGAAAAGTCGAAGATGTGCAATTGTTTTAGTTAGTAGGAATGTCAAACTTTCATTTACAGTTTATTTGACTCAAATTCATCGATAAGTTTTAATAAAAACGTCTTTTATGTGTGACTGTATATTTAGCCTCTAAAGTAAGTAGTGTGAAAAAAGCACTTGTAAATAATTGTACAAATGTTTTATGTAAAATCAAACTATGTATCGCATAGCCTATATCTCTAACCTAATTTACGATAAAAAATGACCTCTAGGGTCATTTTTAGAGGTTTCTCTAAAAATGTAACATTTGTAGGGAAAAGTCGGCCATGGGGGAAATTTATAAAACAAAGGCGGATTCTTCTAGATTGTTCAAATATTCAACGCAACAATTACAGAATGCAATACGAGAAGCAGAGAAACGTCACAGATTAATGTTACAAATTTCAAAATTAAAAATGGCTGAATCAACATGGCGCCATATCGGGTCCGACATTTCGAATTTCGAAATCGAATCAAATTTCAGATTTTGGTTTGGCCATATTTCATCCGCCACTTTGAATTACGAAAATCTGAGGACATATTCTTAATCAGCGGCCCGAAAACCCCCAAATACAGAGTTTCATTGAAATCGAATTAAGCTTCGGATTTTCGTCTGCTATATTGGATCAGCCATTTTGTATTTTGTGATTTTGACAACATATTCGTAATTAGCGGCCTCGAAAACCCCCGAGTACAAAATTTCAATCCATCATTGAAATAGATATTGATTTACCTACAAGAAGAAAATTATTTACAGGTGGGACACTGACAGTCCCACTACGCCTGAAAGGGTTAAAGAGCGGTTTTCACACTTAGAAATTTATGAGATGGCCATATTTTATTTCCGATAGTGTTAGAAAATTGTTTTGTTTTATTACAATAGCTTATTTTTTCGATATATGACGATAGCCGACTTTACCCCGCATTTGGGGTAAAAGTCGGCGATGACAAAATAGTATATACCGTTAATTCTAAGAAGTAATTTTCTTTTCTATTACATAGATCTTAAAACAGAGGAGTTAAAGATTACTTATTAAAAATACCAATCATTATTTTAAGTTTTCTAGTGAGGATTTAAGCAAAAAACCATGAAAAATAGCCGACTTTACCCCAATTTACGGTACTTACATAAAACTTTAGTTCTACCACATCTTATGTATTCCTCACAAATATGGACACCACATACTACTGTTGCTCACAAAGCCCTGGAGTCAGTTAATCATAGATTCCTTAGGAACTCGTCTTTTAAAGCTCAAATGCCAATGCACAGATTTAACCATAATTTTCTACCAATTATGGCAACCTGCGGTCGATTCGTACACTCCATAATTATTCTGATCTACTTTTCCTGCTCAATATCCTACATAATTCCTCACCTAGCAATCGGAAATGCATTGAAATGTATTGAACATTTTGAATGCATTACAATACATTTGAATGCGCTATTTGATCTTAAAAGTATCGAAAAGGATTGAAATGTATTGAAAATTTTAATGCATGGCAATATATTTAATTCCAAAAATAATCCCAGTTCATACATTTAAGGAAAAAAAAAATTGCATCGACCGAGAATCGAACCCTGGTCTCCCGCATAACAATTTCGAGCCGTAATCACTCGACCACCTCCTTGCTGTAAAAGATGATGCGAAACTAACAAATAGTTGAAACATGGAGCATTTATGAATTGTGTACGTAAAAATAATCTACTAAATTTATTACCATATTTTACATTTTTGTAATAATTTGCTTATCGACTTTTGAAAAGAACGCATAAAGATAGTAGATATTTTTGTTGGTAAAATAAATATTGTAATTTTTTTTCTAAATTACGCAATATCTTGAAAACGATACGAGATACGTGAAATTTTACGAAATTGACATAAATCAGGGATACCTTTGAAGCCATGTACATGATTCGAGAATTTTCGAAATTTTCAATTTCTAAAATTATGAAATTTTTGAATTGTGTATGTCAACTGAATCATCGCACATCATGGCAAAATTTCATCAGATTTCACGTATCTCATACCGTTTACGAGATATTGCGTAAATTTGAAAATAAGTGTCAGTTAGGTGTCCAATAAGTGTACAAATACATTTCATTTAAGTATACAACACTTTTTGGACTCTTGTGTATTGAACACTTAAATAAAGTGTACCATTTCCAACAGAGCACTGATAAATGCAATTGGAAATTGGTTTAAAATAAACATTTCACATTCCAAATTTTGAATGAAAAGTCATTTGTGGCTTTTATTTACGAAAATAATTTTTTTGTAATTGAAATGAATATTTAAGAAATGAACACAATTTTAATTAAATGTAATTAAAATGAAGATTTGTATTAAAATGAAGAATCATTAAGAATTTGTATTCAACTGAATTCACCACACTTTAATTTTTGTATTGATTTATTTTAAATTCATTTGGATTAAAGCAGGCATTATTTTGCTCAGTCATGTATTGAAATGGATTCATTAATTCCGGTAATTAACTGTTATTATTTATGGATTCGATTGTATTAGAAAATTATCATTTCAATCTTCATTTGTATTCGGATGGATTCACGACTTTTGCCTTTTTCGAGTATTTTTAGTAGTTTCGGCAACAATATTATTTATGTATTCATTTGGATTCATATTTTTGTATTAAAATAATAGCAAAGTATTTTTGGATTCGAATGTATTCGAAAATTTCAAATAGCATATTCAAAAGGGAAAAATTAATCCAAGTCGATACATTTTAATACAATTTCGATTGCTGGGTATATTAATACCTATTATTAATATCCTACATTCGCTGTACTCCTGCAAAAAACTTATTTCCTTATAAACCTATGTCTTACAACATTAGAAATCATATAAAACTAGCCAAGATACTTACTCAACTAATTATTTGTACTATTTTCCAAAAGCCCGTTTAAGAAGATTCTGGAATATGCTATCTGATTCTCTCATTTCTTTAAATAAAATCTCTGTATTTAAAACACAGCTGCGTAACGTTATCACCAATTTGAATCTAAATTAATTTATTATCTTTTTGTTATTTTACTATTTATTACTATCTTTTCTTTTTATATTGTCTGGTTATATGACGTTGAAGCTAGCAGCACATTCGCAGCAGCAGATTCAAGAAAACTGTGGAAATGGATAATTTCATATTAAAAATTACTTGCATTTAAACATTTTTAGACAAATTTTTTACAAATAATCTGTTTTTGGCAATTTGAATGGCTGAAAATTATAGTTTTTTCGAATCCGCTGCTGCGAATCTGCTGCTAGCTTCAGTGTCATTCTGGTTATATTACCTTTACCAATTTTGTTACCTCTTAAATTTTTGTTATTGTTAAATCTTTTTGGATCATATGCCCGCTATACATGTAACGTAAATGAAACGATACATGTTATCCCATTTATGGCAAAAACGTAACGTTTTGTAACAACTTCTTTATGTCGTTTACACCACGTTGCACAATATCTAAATACGCAAAGCTAATGCGTAACATTACCAGAATGTCACTTTATAACAGTTTTAAAAACGTTTTATGAAATCGTTTCTGCAACGTCACAAAATCACCAAGGAAATTTAAAACGTCGCATTCAGGTTACTAACGTAACATTCATGTAATGTTACGAATGCGACGTTTTGTAGACATGATTTATTGCATATCTTCATTGCAGTGGCAGGACATTTCTGGTTCTAAGGATGTCACAAAAATATTTTTGCAATGAAACAAGTTTGGTCGTATGGCTATAATGCGACGTTTCAAAGATGTTGCTGTAACGGAATATTGTTTAGCGGGTGTAGCCCGTCAAATTTACTTAAATAAATAAAAATAAATAAAAGAGTGCTACGGGTATTCGTCTATGTTTTTGCATTGTTATTTATGTAACTTATTACTTTATTAAGTCTGTGTTATATGTAAATAATTGTAAATTTGAGGATTAAATGTATTGTTACAGATTACACTTGTGGTTGGCAGTATTAGAAACATGAACATGGAAGAAACAGAAAAAGTTGAGGCATCAAGGCGTATTTTTGTAACACGCTTAGCCCATTACACAAATAAGAAGGACCTTATGAAAATTTTCAAACCCGAAGGCGTGGAATCTGTGGTGATAAGGAGGCAGGGCTTTAGTAATACAGCCTTTTTTACTCTGTCTTCTTCGAAAGAAGCTGCTCAACTTTTGGAGAAAGCTAAAGTCCACAACTTTGTCGTACATAAAAGAAATCTGCGTCTTTTCCTAGCAGATCCTTGGCACAATCGTGATGCGAAACATCCGAAATTAATAGACCAATTGAACGAAGAAGAAGTGGACACCGATGATGAAGAAAGCTCAAAGAGCGAAGAAATTATTTTACCTCAAAATTGTATTGCAAAAATTGCATCGTACCTCACATTCTATGATAGAGCGAAACTAGAACAAGTATCGAAGTTATGGCGGAAAGGAACTTGCGCATCTTACGCTTCGATAAGTTCGTTGTCTACGACATCCTGGTTATGGAAGAAAACTGGAAAAAATTCAGTGATTACAGCTTCACAATTTTATTGGGCAATGAGAAGATGTAATATGATGTTAAGGAGTATTATTCTTGAAGAAAATACTCAGTTTCTTACTCCGCAGTTATTGTCATTGATCGGCAAGCACTGTCATTACCTTCAACAAATTTCTGTCACCGGCATGGTGATTCGTCCCAATGGTCTTCGCGCCATTGCTGAAAATATGAAGGAATTGCGACTGCTGCATATCGGTGCTACCGTCGGACCCGTCGAGAGGGAACTGGAAAACATTTTCAACAAGAATCCAAATCTATCGGATGTAAAGTTTGTTAATTCAAATATATCTGGACGGAGTTTGTCCCAACTCAATAATAACGTAGAAAATTTAACAATTTACAACTGCAATCGACTCCATAATGAATTTCTTGTGGATTGTATAGAAGAGCAAACCCAACTACGCAAGTTGCATTTAACATGGAGCAAAAAATTGGAATGTCATGAAATTGCGATAGCAATTGCTAGAAATCCGAACATGAAGACTTTGGAGTCTTTAAAAATTGGGCAGCTCGGATGTTCGGAAATAAAGGAGGAAAACATGGATCATAAATGGGATATAGAATTCGAACATTTTTACGAATTAGAAGAGCTCGTAGCGAACAATCTACCTCAAACTTCTCATAATCTTCAATCGTTAGAATTAGTATGTTGTCCCTGGGTGATTAATAGCTTCGTAGACAAAATTGGTAGGAATCTGCATGATCTTTCTTCGTTAGATATATCAGGATGCCTTAATATTAGAGGCAACAAAGCTTTACAGCCTTTCAGGAATTTATCTAATTTGAAAACATTAAAAATGAATACACTTCATTCGTCTGTTACTGCATGCTTTTTGAGTAAATTACGAAATCTACAATCGTTAGAATGCCGAGATTGTTGTGGATTCGATGCCGAAGAAATATGCGACTTACTTTACGCTTCGAAAGATTTGAGTTATTTAGATTTGGAAGGTTGCGTTAACATAGGCACCGAAGTTGTTGATTGTGCTAATTATTTATTTAGAAGCAATTATAAAACTTCAAAATTAACTCTACTTCTGGGTGGCACACGAGCAGAATTTTTCTGCAATGAAAAAAATAGCGAACTCTTGGATGTACATTATGTTCGACGATCTAAAGTATATGATTCTAATATTCAATTTAAGGAGTGTGAAGCTTCAAATGATTCACAGTTCTGCTAGTTTCTTGATCGCTTAACATTTTTTTAGTATTCTCGGCGAGAAACAAACTGATGAAAGAAAAGAAGTTAAATACTGTGTATCGATTTCTTTTCAATGATACGAAGGGTACAAATAAAATTAAGTTTTTGAGAAGTATTACTTAATTTTTGTACACATTTGACAACTTCTCAACTTAAAACGAGGAACAATTAATCAACAAAATTGTTGCAAATTATGATCGCTCGACAATGCGAGGCATACGATGTTATTAAACTTATGTAAGAAGAATGTCGCTGTGGGCACAAAGACAAAGCCTTGTGTTAACAAAGTCATTTCTCATTATTGTAAATACGAATTGTAATATAGCGAGTCAATGATGAAAGTCCATTTGTAGTCCGAAGAAGTTACCCAGAGGCATTCTAAGTAAAATCACTCGATTAATTTCGACATTTTCAATCTGACTTTCAAATGCCTTAGAGTTTCTTGAATTGAGGATCATTAATAATTTGATTTTAAATTAGGAATTTAAAAATGTTGCATACACTGCCTTAAACTCAAATCTATAGATTTTAATTTTATAAGATCAGAATTTGAGGCCGTTAATTTCAGTTTATGCAATATAATACATTAGTACTTCGTAATTGTAATGCGAGACGCATTGTGGAGGAATCCTAAATCCAATTATGAATATTCAAAATTTTACATGTCAATTTAATTTTATATAATTTATATTTGTGAATTATGTATATCGCAGTGAAATTTGTTACACATATGAATATATGTTTGTATTATTATAAAGTGTGAGCTTTGGAGGAATGAAATTAAAATAAAGAACATTTTATCTTTTATACTTTAATTTATCGTTTTAATTAAACATACCGCACGGGTGTCCTCAACCAAAAAGAAGTTTTATACAAATGCCCAGGAAAAAGGTTTATGGCTTCTTATTTTAGATGTTTCATAGTTTCAAAATCCATTTCGAATAAAATCCTAGCTGATCATTTTCATAGAAAAACATTAGTAAACATTTTTTTTATTTTATCCACTTCAATCCTGTTGTACCTAAAACACCCAGGGTCATTAATTGAAGTTAGAATTTGTTCAAATCAGACTTTTAACATGCACATTTTTTTAAAAAATGTGTATTTTATAAAATGTCAAGAAATTAGATAAATATATAAAAGAATTTAAAAAAAAGCTTAAAAAAGTACAGGCGTTACACTATCACTAAAAATGCATGAATCTTTGAACATTTACAGAATTCCTTACATTTTTTAGATTGTGAGGGATATGAAGAAAAGAACAATTTGTTTTTTTCTTTGTGTTGTTTTTTCTTTTTGTTATTTTTTATTGCTTTTTTTATTTAAAAAAATATTCTTCATTACATATTTAAATATTACATTGAAGTATTTTAAAATTATTCATTTTGTAACGTTTGTATTCATGACATAATAATTTGATGAATAAAAAAAAGCAATAAAAAATAACAAAAAGGAAACAAAAACACAAAGAAAAAACAATAAAATTATATAAAAGAATTAAAAAAATTGAACATTTACAGAATTCCTTAAATTTCATAAAAAAAGCAATAAAAAATAATAAAAAGAAAAAAAACACAAAGAAAAAAACAAATGGTTCTTTTCTTCATATTCCTCATCATATAAAAAATGTAAGGAATTTTGTAAATGTTCAATTTTTTTAATTCTTTTATATATTTTTATTGTTTTTTCTTTGTGTTTTTTTTTTCTTTTTGTTATTTTTTATTGCTTTTTTTTATTTATCAAATTATGTCATGAATACAAACGTTAAAAAATGAATAATTTTATAAAATACTTCAATGTAATATTTAAATATGTAATGAAGAATATTTTTTTAAATAAAAAAGGCAATAAAAAATAACAAAAAAAAAACACAAAGAAAAAAACAAATTGTTCTTTTCTTCATATCCCTCACCATCTAAAAAATGTAAGGAATTCTGTAAATGTTCAATTTTTTTAATTCTTTTATATATGTTGCGGTTCGAAACGAATGTGACCGAGAGATACCTTCAACGATTCGATGACTTAGACGTACGTATGAAATTGTAAATGTTTGTATATCTCCTGTACCTAGGTGTAGGTTTTCTGCAGTTTTCCTACACCATTGCACTATTAATGGGTACATGTAAAAGTCGTCTGCAGACGCAACGAAGGCCATTGTAATGTGAATGAGCAAGTGAGACGCGATATTGAATGTTGGCAACGAGTTGGAAAAGCCGTGGACCGCATGTGGGCCGAATCCTGGGCGCCAAGATCCACCGACTTGCCTGGGAGTGCTATGTCGGCACGGATAGGCGGGGTTTCGGTCCCAAAAACGAATGCGGGGGAAATTCTCGTGAAGGACTCGAACTCTGGGCGCTGTACATTCTTTACCATGGAAGGCTAGGGAATGCCAAAGGGTTGGAATTATTGCTTTTTTTATTTATCAAATTATTATGTCATGAATACTTTTAAAATGAATAATTTTAAAATACTTCAATGTAATATTTAAATATGTAATGAAGAATATTTTTAAATAAAAAAGGAAATAAAAAATAAAAAAAAAAAAAACACAAAGAAAAAAACAAATTGTTCTTTTCTTCATATCCCTCACCATCTAAAAAATGAAAGGAATTCTGTAAATGTTCAATTTTTTTAATTCTTTTATATATTTTTATTGTTTTTTCTTTGTGTTTTTTTCTTTTTGTTATTTTTTATTGCTTTTTTTTTTATTTATCAAATTATTATGTCATGAATATTTTTAAAATAAATAATTTTAAAATATTTAAATGTAATATTTAAATATGTATTAAAAAATATTTTTTTAAATAAAAAAAGCAATAAAAAATAAAAAAAAGAAAAAAAAACACAAAGAAAAAAACAAATTGTTCTTTTCTTCATATCCCTCACCATCTAAAAAATGTAAGGAATTCTGTAAATGTTCAATTTTTTAATTCTTTTATATATTTTTATTGTTTTTTCTTTGTGTTTTTTTCTTTTTGTTATTTTTTATTGCTTTTTTTTTTATTTATCAAATTATTATGTCATGAATACTTTTAAAATGAATAATTTTAAAATACTTCAATGTAATATTTAAATATGTATAGAAGAATATTTTTTTAAATCAAAAAAGCAATAAAAAATAACAAAAAGAAAAAAAAACACAAAGAAGAAAACAAATTGTTCTTTTCTTCATATCCCTCACCATCTAAAAAATGTAAGGAATTCTGTAAATGTTCAATTTTTTTAATTCTTTTATATATTTTTATTGTTTTTTCTTTGTGTTTTTTTCTTTTTGTTATTTTTTATTGCTTTTTTGATTTAAAAAAATATTCTTCTATACATATTTAAATATTACATTGAAGTATTTTAACATTATTCATTTTAAAAGTATTCATGACATAATAATTTGATAAATAAAAAAAAAGCAATAAAAAATAACAAAAAGAAAAAAACACAAAGAAAAAACAATAAAAATATATAAAAGAATTAAAAAATTGAACATTTACAGAATTCCTTACATTTTTTAGATGGTGAGGGATATGAAGAAAATAACAATTTGTTTTTTTCTTTGTGTTTTTATTTCTCTTTGTTATTTTTTATTGCTTTTTTGATTTAAAAAATTTTCTTCAATACATATTTAAATATTACATTGAAGTATTTTAAAATTATTCATTTTAAAAGTATTCATGACATAATAATTTGATAAATAAAAAAAAAGCAATAAAAAATAACAAAAAGAAAAAAACAAAGAAAAAAACAATAAAAATATATAAAAGAATTAAAAAAATTGAACATTTACAGAATTCCTTACATTTTTTAGATGGTGAGGGATATGAAGAAAAGAACAATTTGTTTTTTTCTTTGTGTTTTTTTTTCTTTTTGTTATTTTTTATTGCTTTTTTGATTTAAAAAAATATTCTTCTATACATATTTAAATATTACATTGAAGTATTTTAACATTATTCATTTTAAAAGTATTCATGACATAATAATTTGATAAATAAAAAAAGCAATAAAAAATAACAAAAAGAAAAAAAAACACAAAGTAAAAACAATAAAAATATATAAAAGAATTAAAAAAATTGAACATTTACAGAATTCCTTACATTTTCTAGATGATGAGGAATATGAAGAAAAGAACAATTTGTTTTTTTCTTTGTGTTTTTTTTGTATTTAAAAAATTATTCTTCATTACATATTTAAATATTACATTGAAGTATTTTAAAATTATTCATTTTTGAACGTTTGTATTTATGACATAATAATTTGATAAATAAAAAAAAAGCAATAAAAAATAACAAAAAGAAAAAAACACAAAGAAAAAAAAATATATAAAAGAATTAAAAAAAAATTGAACATTTACAGAATTCCTTACATTTTTTAGATGGTGAGGGATATGAAGAAAAGAACAATTTGTTTTTTTCTTTGTGTTTTTTTTTTCTTTTTGTTATTTTTTATTTCTTTTTTTATTTAAAAAAATATTCTTCAATACATATTTAAATATTACATTGAAGTATTTTAAAATTATTCATTTTAAA
The DNA here is from genome assembly GCA_030407085.1 of Trichopria drosophilae. Taxonomy (NCBI): domain Eukaryota; kingdom Metazoa; phylum Arthropoda; class Insecta; order Hymenoptera; family Diapriidae; genus Trichopria; species Trichopria drosophilae. The sequence continues at coordinate 206,835,443 of CM059583.1, forward strand.
AGTATTCATGACATAATAATTTGATAAATAAAAAAAAAGCAATAAAAAATAACAAAAAGAAAAAAACAAAGAAAAAACAATAAAAATATATAAAAGAATTAAAAAAATTGAACATTTACAGAATTCCTTACATTTTTTAGATGGTGAGGGATATGAAGAAAAGAACAATTTGTTTTTTTCTTTGTGTTTTTATTTCTTTTTGTTATTTTTTATTGCTTTTTTGATTTAAAAAAATTTTCTTCAATACATATTGTTGCGAACTAAATCAATGTATTTTAATTTGCGGTACCCGGTGGAGGTTTTTCTGCAGTTTTCCCTCCACCATTGCACACCCGAATGGGGGTACTCCTCACGAAGTCGGCTGCAGCCGCAAAGACGGGCGCCTATAGGTCATTATTGTACGGGCCCTTCTAAAATGGCGACGATATCGTGAATTAAAACTTAAAAGAGTCTATGTAACGGATGAGTCACGGCAGTATGGATACATAAGAATTCAGTCTAATGCTTTGTTAAATTATCCGGGATGTAATCTTTGATTAATATTTGCAATTGAATGTCGAACGTGCCAAATTAATATTGCGCCTGATTTGCATGGAGAACTGAATGCTAGTGCTTCTTTTTAATGAAATGCATTTCGGGTATGTACGAGAACTTTGGATGCTTGTGCTCCAATTTTATACGACTGTTGACTGTATTAACGTCAACAATGGATACTGATAGTTGCATGTTTAATCGAATGCTAGTGCTTCGAATGAAGAAAACTGCATTATCGGTACTCGTATCGAGAATCGGATGCTAGTGCTTCGATTCAGGGACATACGATTTCGTCGGATGCTAGTGCTCCGATTTAGCGGTGACCCGGAACCCAATAGATGCTTGTGCTCTAATTGGAGGAAACTTGTATGGAGAATCGGATGCTAGTGCTTCGATTCGGGGAAATACAAGTTTAGCGGATGCTAGTGCTCCGATCCAATGGAAATCACGAATCCGATAGATGCTTGCGCTCTAATTGGTGGAAAATTTATGAAGACGGAAGCTTGTGCTCCGATTGATGGAATTATGATTGAATGGATGCTTGTGCTCCGAATTTATGAAATTGATTCATCATATTTATTTATTAGGATTCATCTAATCTTGTTGGCAAGATTTATGATTAAATACAATTTGGCATTTCGATATTTCAATTTGATTATGGAAAGAATCTAGAATGTTCTAGACAAATTCGAACGTAGGCGTTCGGAAAAAACAATTGAAAATAGTTCCCTAACGACCGCTGTTTATCCTCGTTAGCAACGGCGGTGTATAAATTCGGGAGTCTCCATGCCGTCGTCCCTCTTTCGATTTCGATCGCTCAGCCGAATAGTTGCCGGTCCGTTTAATCGTCGCCATTAAGCAATAAAGTTTGTTGTTTGATCAAGAAACTGTAGTTTCATTTCGCGTTTCGCTCGGTTATTGACAATTTTTGGTGCCGAAACCCGGGACACTTGCCGGTTTTTATTACGGGCGAAATCGCGAATCGCGTCCTGCGAGGTTTCGCATACGACGCCATAGTGCAGTGGGACAACTTCGAGATACGCCGTTAAATATTCTACGCGAATAAAATAATTTTTCGCGTGTGACGAAGTGTAGTGCACAAGTTTCGGAAAGAATTTTCAAGTTTTCCTGTGCATTGAGTGATAAAAAGAAAAAAAAGGATTCGAAATGGGACCGAGAGCTGCTAAAAAGAGAGGAAGACCGACTGCGATAGCCGCTGTTTCGAAAAGGACGCGAACCAGGCACCCGGAGGAGGATGCAGATGTCGAACAACCGCAGACGCGCCAGGAGGCGAGACGAGAAGATGGTCGAACCCTACGACGAACCCAGGAAATTGTCCAATCGTCGCCAAATGCCAACGAGCTACATGCGACCTCCGTCAATCCGAGAAGTGGTGCGGGAGGAAATCGACAGGATCCATCATCGTCGGGAGCTGCAGGTTCGATCCGTGAAGGACGAACGAACGCCGGGCGGCGTGAATTTCCAAGATGGCCTACTTCAACGACGACGAGAGCTAGCGGCCACCAAGAACAAATGAACGTCGACCGAAGCCAACCTCTGATGGGAGAAGACGCCAACGACGAGAACATCATTGCAAGCGAACAATTGAACGACGATTCGGTGAGCGATGAAATTACGAGTTTTCGGAATAAATTAATGTCGGATATCGAAAAAAATAAAGAGCGAATAACCCGCGATAGTGCGCTTTTAGCCAGAATTGATCGCGAAATTGAAATTTCGAATAATCGGGTTGAATTGAATTCCGAATCGGCGGTCGCGCTTCGAGAAGAACGCGTGGTTGCGTCCGATCATGCTTTAACGTCTTCCGTTCGAACCGACATAGATAAATTCACCGATGCTATTATTAACGCGATTAATTGTGCAAATTCTCGAAATGAATCGCGACAAATCGTTAATCGACTCGCGACGGGTCCTTTGCCGAAATTCAACGGTGATCCTCGACAGTGGTTAAAATTTAAAGAAGCTTACAAGCTGTCGTCGGAATTAGGGGGGTTTTCAGATCGCGAAAATGTCGCCCGTATATCCGAATCCCTATTCGGTGATGCGTATTCTTCGGTGGAAGGTCTTTTAATGGCATCCGATAGCGCGGCGGAAATTTTTAACCTCCTAGAAAAACGTTTTGGTAAACCCCAGAACATAGCCAGTAAATTAGCGAGCGATTTACGGAAATTGCCGAAAATAGGCGCATCCGCAGATGACTTCGGGGCGTTCGCGTCGAAATTAACGGGCAGTGTAACCTCAATGCAAAAATTAAATAACGTCGGATATTTGCAATCTTCGGAACTGTTCCATGATGTAGTTAAAAAATTGCCTCCTTTAATTGTTTACGGGTTTGAAACGTATTTAGAAACCGAGAGAATCGAAGAACCGAATTTGATCACACTGTCGAAATTTTTGAGTGAGCGAGCGGAGTTATCGGGTCGGATTGGTACTGTTTCGAATAAAGAAATTCGGGAAATTCGAGAGCCTATACGCGTCAATCGAAACAAAAATGCCTACGGTGCCGTATACGCTACGACTTCGGATGCGCGATCTACGACATTCCGTAATTCCGATAAGTATACTAGATGCGGATTTTGTAAAAACGTTCGGCACGACGTTGTAAATTGTTTTCAATTTAAGAATTTATCGGTTAGACAGCGATGGAATTGGGTAAGAGATGAAAAACGGTGTTTCAAATGTTTCTCGTCGGGGCATCGCGCTGCAGTTTGCCGCGAAGTTCGAAATAATTCGAAATGCGATAATCGGAAACCGTTCCATTTTATGTTGTACGATACGCCGAACGAATTTTCGACAAATACTAAGTTTTCAAATAAGAAAAATGTACCGCCGAAACCGAAGAAAACTATTCTGAATACTCGTGATAACTCTACCAATAATGTACCCGATGGTTTGAATGAAAATGTCAATAAAGATAAGAATGTTTTGTTGCTACAGTATATGAACGAGGTATTTTTAAAAATTGTACCTGTGACACTTTTCGGTTCGACTTCGCGTATACGAACTTACGCTTTATTGGACGACGGATCCACTATAACCCTAGTGGATGCTGAGATAGCACGTGCGCTTGGTGCGCAAGGTCCTAACATAACCCTTTCATTATCGAGTATCACGTCTTGTTCTACTTTATTGTCGAATAGTAAAAGAGTCGATTTGAAAATATCCGGTTTGTCGAAAAATAATTCGAAATTCGAATTGAACGGGGTACATACTGTACAAGACCTAGCTCTTCCAGCTCAATCGCTAAGTCGCGATTTTATCGATAAATATTCGCATATTTATGAAACCGGAATTCGACCATATAACGGGGCCAACCCTACGATTTTGATTGGGCAAGATCACGCTCATTTATTGGCTACTCTCGAATCTCGAATCGGTGGTCCTGGAATTCCCTATGTGTCCCGAACGCCGCTTGGTTGGGTCGTGCACGGAAGTACTCCGAGGAAATGCTCCGAAAAAAGCCGTTCTTCGTTAATAATATATAGTAGCGAACGAATTCCCGAAAGTCCTTACGAAGATGATTTAAATCGCCTCGTGCGAGAATCATTTCAATTAGATGCCATAGGTATAAAAATTTCGGAGCAAGTAAGTCCCTCGGAAAAACGCGCGAAAAATATTTTGGAGTCGACGACTAGGAAGGTCGGGAATAATTGGGAAACCGGATTGTTATGGAAGGGAGACGATATTCGTTTTCCAGAAAATAAGTGGGGTGCTATGAAGCGATTAAAAAACGTGGAAGCGCGTTTAGATCGCGACCCGAAATATGCAGACCTTTATTACGCGGAAATGACTCGTTTTATCGACCTCGGGTACGCGAAACTGATAGACTCCGATTCGTCGAATGAGCGCGTTTGGTACCTTCCACACTTCGGTGTAACTAATCCGAATAAACCTGGAAAAATTAGGTTAGTTTTTGACGCGGCCGCTAAATTCGGTGGGGTCTGTTTAAACGACAAACTTCTTCCTGGAACCGACCTGCTCCAAACGCTAATCGGAGTTTTAATGCGATTTAGACAGGGAAGAGTCGCGTACAAGGGGGATATGAGGGACATGTTCCTCAAAATAAAGTTGAAAAAGGAAGATAGGGATTCACAGAGATTTTTATGGCGCGGAAAGGATCGCGAAAATCCTCCGAAAGAATACTGCATGACTACTCTTCTTTTTGGCTCTAAGGCGTCACCGTGCAGCGCTCTCTTTGTAAAAAATAAAAATGCAGAATTATTGTCTTCTACTGATAAAACTACTGCCACAAAAATCGTAAAGCAGTTCTATATGGACGATTTTCTCGATAGCTGCGACAGTATTAAAGACGCGATAAAGACGGTCGCTAATGACCGGGAAATCAATCTCAAAGGCGGGTTCGAAATGCACGGATGGGCGAGCAACGAAAAACGCGTTCTTAATTGCTTACCAAAAAGGGAAATCGATAAAATGGAAATCGATCTACGCGTATTCGATCAGTCGGCACGTCAAAAAGTTCTGGGCTTAAGATGGGACACGCGATCGGATGTTTTTAACTTTAATGTCAGCGAAAATTTGATACCCGATGAAATCCGTAAAGGTGCGTGCACGCCAACGAAACGTCAATTCCTCCATATCGTCATGTCGATTTTCGATCCATTCGGGTTTTTAGCTCCTCTTATAATCAGATCCAAAATGCTGATGCAAGAAATTTGGATCAGTGCGGTCGGTTGGGACGAGAAAATACGCGACGAACAGATGGAAACGTGGTTACAATGGGTGGCGGACCTCGAAACGATAAAAGACGTGTCCATTCCTCGGTGTTACTCAAAATTACGAAATCAGGACACAATAATCGAACTTCACATATTTTGCGATGCTAGTGAAAAAGCATACTCGTCGGTAGCATACTGGAGATTCGATTCGAAGGGTGTGACAGAAACCGCGTTTGTAGCCGCGAAAAGCAGAGTAGCACCTCTAAAACCGTTGACCATTCCGCGACTCGAATTACAGGGCGCGCTAATAGCAAGCAGGCTTGCAAAAACAATCGCGGAAGAGCATGATTTCAAAATCTCACGTCGATATTTCTGGACTGATTCGAAAACGGTTTTGTCGTGGATTAACGCAGACGCGCGAACGTTTCAACCATTCGTTTCTCATAGGTTAGCGGAAATAGGCGATCTAACAGCCCCTTCTGAATGGAAGTGGGTTCCTTCGGCTTTAAATCCTGCGGATGACGCAACGAAATATGTCCCGTCTAAAAAACAAAATAATCGGGAACGATGGCTTAATGGACCTACCTTCCTAAAAATTAACGAATCCGAGTGGCCTCGAGAGCAACGCGATCAAACGCCGAAAGTTGAATGCGAAATAACTGCGCGGGAAAAACGAAAAACATTCGTCGGTACTATCACTTCGACACCTAGGCTACCGTTGCCAAAAAGCGAACGATTTTCGTCTTGGACGCGTTTATTGCGATCCACCGCAATGGTGCTAGTAGCCGTAGAACGATGGAAGGGAAAAATCGAAGTCCAGATCGATACGGAAAAATTATTTGCGGCAGAGCGGCTCCGAATTCGCGAAATTCAGAAGGACAGTTTTCGGAACGAGTTATTAGCATTGAACGCCGGTCGAGAAATTAATAAACAAAGTTCGATCTTAAAATTGACGCCGTATGTAGATGACGAAGGTTTACTCCGAATTAAGGGACGAGTCGCGAATTTTTTGGGTCAAGAATTTGAAAATAACCCAGTAATATTAGACGGAGCTCATACCGAAGTTCGTCTTCTCGTGCAACACTATCATAAGAAAATGAATCACGGGGGCCATGAGACGGTTGTGAATGAAATCCGAAGAAAGTTCTGGGTAACCAAACTACGAACCGCGTTGCGATCGGTTGTTTCAAAATGTTTTGTTTGTAAAATAATACGTGCGAAACCGAAAGCGCCACTTATGGCGGAATTACCCTCAGCTCGATTCGGACACCGTCTACGACCGTTTATGCATTGCGGAATAGACTATTTTGGACCCATGCAAATAAAGATCGGAAGACGTCGTGAAAAACGTTGGGGGGTGTTGTTCACCTGCCTTACCGTTCGGGCGATTCATATTGAATTAGCTTCATCGCTTAGCTCGGATTCCGCTATTATGGCTATTCGAAGATTAGCTGCTCGTCGTGGACAACCTTCCGATATTTTTTCCGACAATGGTACGAATTTTCGAGGTGCGGACGCGGAATTGCGGGAAGCCGTGTTGCAAATGGACGTAGAAGTTTTACAGCGTTACGCCGCGAACGAGCGTACGAAATGGCATTTCATACCTCCATCATCGCCGCATATGGGGGGAGTATGGGAACGGCAAATTCGAACTGTTAAATCAGCTCTGAATACCATACTCAAGGAGCATGCTCCGCGAGAAGAAGTTTTGCGCACGGTGCTGGCCGAAATAGAGCACACGGTTAATTCACGTCCCCTCACGCACGTATCACCCGATCCTCGAGATAATCAAGCCCTAACGCCTAATCATTTCTTGATTGGGGTTTCATCCGGACAACTGTCCTTACCACGGTTTGAGATTCGAGAAACTTGCCCGAGAAAACAATGGCAATTTGTACAAGTTCTCGCGGACGCGTTTTGGAAACGTTGGATCCGCGAATATTTGCCTACTCTTTTACCTCGAGAAAAATGGATAAAACAGACCCAAAATTTAGCCGCTGGAGACCTCGTACTGGTAGTCGACGAGCAGGCTCCACGAAATTCTTGGAGGAAAGGGATAATTGAAAGGGTGTTCCCTGGACGGGATGGTACCGTTAGAGTAGCGGAAGTTCGAACCGAAAAGACAGTTTTAGTAAGACCGGTGACCAAGTTGATATACTTTGCAAAAACTGACAGCGAATGAATAGAAGAAATGTATAGTAATAATGAATATTTCATGCGTTTGCGTTTAAATTTTGTCTATGTAATATGAGAAATATTCTAATTTAGTATTTGAATTTGCGCCGGCGCTTAAATTAAGTAGTTATGTATTGGTGTATGCAGCGTTTCATCGGCGATTGTAAATCGTATTAAGTGCTGTGATCATTTTTACATTTAATTAAAGCGTTCTAATATTCGACATGTTATGGCATTCGTGTTTTATATCATTTACTTGAAAATACATTGTTTCTGTAAATAAATGTGCGAATCCGAAGTTTCGCACAGGGGGGAGAATGTTGCGAACTAAATCAATGTATTTTAATTTGCGGTACCCGGTGGAGGTTTTTCTGCAGTTTTCCCTCCACCATTGCACACCCGAATGGGGGTACTCCTCACGAAGTCGGCTGCAGCCGCAAAGACGGGCGCCTATAGGTCATTATTGTACGGGCCCTTCTAAAATGGCGACGATATCGTGAATTAAAACTTAAAAGAGTCTATGTAACGGATGAGTCACGGCAGTATGGATACATAAGAATTCAGTCTAATGCTTTGTTAAATTATCCGGGATGTAATCTTTGATTAATATTTGCAATTGAATGTCGAACGTGCCAAATTAATATTGCGCCTGATTTGCATGGAGAACTGAATGCTAGTGCTTCTTTTTAATGAAATGCATTTCGGGTATGTACGAGAACTTTGGATGCTTGTGCTCCAATTTTATACGACTGTTGACTGTATTAACGTCAACAATGGATACTGATAGTTGCATGTTTAATCGAATGCTAGTGCTTCGAATGAAGAAAACTGCATTATCGGTACTCGTATCGAGAATCGGATGCTAGTGCTTCGATTCAGGGACATACGATTTCGTCGGATGCTAGTGCTCCGATTTAGCGGTGACCCGGAACCCAATAGATGCTTGTGCTCTAATTGGAGGAAACTTGTATGGAGAATCGGATGCTAGTGCTTCGATTCGGGGAAATACAAGTTTAGCGGATGCTAGTGCTCCGATCCAATGGAAATCACGAATCCGATAGATGCTTGCGCTCTAATTGGTGGAAAATTTATGAAGACGGAAGCTTGTGCTCCGATTGATGGAATTATGATTGAATGGATGCTTGTGCTCCGAATTTATGAAATTGATTCATCATATTTATTTATTAGGATTCATCTAATCTTGTTGGCAAGATTTATGATTAAATACAATTTGGCATTTCGATATTTCAATTTGATTATGGAAAGAATCTAGAATGTTCTAGACAAATTCGAACGTAGGCGTTCGGAAAAAACAATTGAAAATAGTTCCCTAACGACCGCTGTTTATCCTCGTTAGCAACGGCGGTGTATAAATTCGGGAGTCTCCATGCCGTCGTCCCTCTTTCGATTTCGATCGCTCAGCCGAATAGTTGCCGGTCCGTTTAATCGTCGCCATTAAGCAATAAAGTTTGTTGTTTGATCAAGAAACTGTAGTTTCATTTCGCGTTTCGCTCGGTTATTGACACATATTTAAATATTACATTGAAGTATTTTAAAAATTATTCATTTTAAAAGTATTCATGACATAATAATTTGATAAATAAAAAAAAAGCAATAAAAAATAACAAAAAGAAAAAAACAAAGAAAAAACAATAAAAATATATAAAAGAATTAAAAAAATTGAACATTTACAGAATTCCTTACATTTTTTAGATGGTGAGGGATATGAAGAAAAGAACAATTTGTTTTTTTCTTTGTGTTTTTTTTTCTTTTTGTTAATTTTTATTGCTTTTTTGATTTAAAAAAATATTCTTCATTAAATATTTAAATATTACATTGAAGTATTTTAAAATTATTCATTTTAAAAGTATTCATGACATAATAATTTGATAAATAAAAAAAAAGCAATAAAAAATAACAAAAAGAAAAAAACAAAGAAAAAAACAATAAAAATATATAAAAGAATTAAAAAAATTGAACATTTACAGAATTCCTTACATTTTTTAGATGGTGAGGGATATGAAGAAAAGAACAATTTGTTTTTTTCTTTGTGTTTTTTTTTCTTTTTGTTATTTTTTATTGCTTTTTTGATTTAAAAAAATATTCTTCTATACATATTTAAATATTACATTGAAGTATTTTAACATTATTCATTTTAAAAGTATTCATGACATAATAATTTGATAAATAAAAAAAGCAATAAAAAATAACAAAAAGAAAAAAAAACACAAAGTAAAAACAATAAAAATATATAAAAGAATTAAAAAAATTGAACATTTACAGAATTCCTTACATTTTCTAGATGATGAGGAATATGAAGAAAAGAACAATTTGTTTTTTTCTTTGTGTTTTTTTTGTATTTAAAAAATTATTCTTCATTACATATTTAAATATTACATTGAAGTATTTTAAAATTATTCATTTTTGAACGTTTGTATTTATGACATAATAATTTGATAAATAAAAAAAAAGCAATAAAAAATAACAAAAAGAAAAAAACACAAAGAAAAAACAATAAAAATATATAAAAGAATTAAAAAAATTGAACATTTACAGAATTCCTTACATTTTTTAGATGGTGAGGGATATGAAGAAAAGAACAATTTGTTTTTTTCTTTGTGTTTTTTTTTTCTTTTTGTTATTTTTTATTGCTTTTTTGATTTAAAAAAATATTCTTCAATACATATTTAAATATTACATTGAAGTATTTTAACATTATTCATTTTAAAAGTATTCATGACATAATAATTTGATAAATAAAAAAAAAAGCAATAAAAAATAACAAAAAGAAAAAAACACAAAGAAAAAACAATAAAAATATATAAAAGAATTAAAAAAATTGAACATTTACAGAATTCCTTACATTTTTTAGATGGTGAGGGATATGAAGAAAAGAACAATTTGTTTTTTTCTTTGTGTTTTTTTTGTTGTTGTTATTTTTTATTGCTTTTTTTATTTAAAAAATATTCTTCATTACATATTTAAATATTACATTGAAGTATTTTAAAATTATTCATTTTAAAAGTATTCATGACATAATAATTTGATAAATAAAAAAAGCAATAAAAAATAACAAAAAGAAAAAAAAACACAAAGTAAAAACAATAAAAATATATAAAAGAATTAAAAAAATTGAACATTTACAGAATTCCTTACATTTTCTAGATGATGAGGAATATGAAGAAAAGAACAATTTGTTTTTTTCTTTGTGTTTTTTTTGTATTTAAAAAATTATTCTTCATTACATATTTAAATATTACATTGAAGTATTTTAAAATTATTCATTTTTGAACGTTTGTATTTATGACATAATAATTTGATAAATAAAAAAAAGCAATAAAAAATAACAAAAAGAAAAAAACACAAAGAAAAAACAATAAAAATATATAAAAGAATTAAAAAAATTGAACATTTACAGAATTCCTTACATTTTTTAGATGGTGAGGGATATGAAGAAAAGAACAATTTGTTTTTTTCTTTGTGTTTTTTTTTCTTTTTGTTATTTTTTATTGCTTTTTTGATTTAAAAAAATATTCTTCTATACATATTTAAATATTACATTGAAGTATTTTAAAATTATTCATTTTAAAAGTATTCATGACATAATAATTTGATAAATAAAAAAAAAGCAATAAAAAATAACAAAAAGAAAAAAACACAAAGAAAAAACAATAAAAATATATAAAAGAATTAAAAAAATTGAACATTTACAGAATTCCTTTCATTTTTTAGATGGTGAGGGATATGAAGAAATGAACAATTTGTTTTTTTCTTTGTGTTTTTTTTTTTGTTATTTTTTATTGCTTTTTTTATTTAAAAAATATTCTTCATTACATATTTAAATATTACATTGAAGTATTTTAAAATTATTCATTTTAAAAGTATTCATGACATAATAATTTGATAAATAAAAAAAAAGCAATAAAAAATAACAAAAAGAAAAAAACACAAAGAAAAAACAATAAAAATATATAAAAGAATTAAAAAAATTGAACATTTACAGAATTCCTTACATTTTTTAGATGGTGAGGGATATGAAGAAAAGAACAATTTGTTTTTTTCTTTGTGTTTTTATTTCTTTTTGTTATTTTTTATTGCTTTTTTGATTTAAAAAAATATTCTTCAATACATATTTAAATATTACATTGAAGTATTTTAAAATTATTCATTTTAAAAGTATTCATGACATAATAATTTGATAAATAAAAAAAAAGCAATAAAAAATAACAAAAAGAAAAAAACACAAAGAAAAAACAATAAAAATATATAAAAGAATTAAAAAAATTGAACATTTACAGAATTCCTTACATTTTTTAGATGGTGAGGGATATGAAGAAAAGAACAATTTGTTTTTTTCTTTGTGTTTTTTTTTTCTTTTTGTTATTTTTTATTGCTTTTTTGATTTAAAAAAATATTCTTCAATACATATTTAAATATTACATTGAAGTATTTTAAAATTATTCATTTTAAAAGTATTCATGACATAATAATTTGATAAATAAAAAAAAAGCAATAAAAAATAACAAAAAGAAAAAAACACAAAGAAAAAACAATAAAAATATATAAAAGAATTAAAAAAATTGAACATTTACAGAATTCCTTACATTTTTTAGATGGTGAGGGATATGAAGAAAAGAACAATTTGTTTTTTTCTTTGTGTTTTTTTTGTTGTTGTTATTTTTTATTGCTTTTTTTATTTAAAAAATATTCTTCATTACATATTTAAATATTACATTGAAGTATTTTAAAATTATTCATTTTAAAAGTATTCATGACATAATAATTTGATAAATAAAAAAAAAGCAATAAAAAATAACAAAAAGAAAAAAACACAAAGAAAAAACAATAAAAATATATAAAAGAATTAAAAAAATTGAACATTTACAGAATTCCTTACATTTTTTAGATGGTGAGGGATATGAAGAAAAGAACAATTTGTTTTTTTCTTTGTGTTTTTTTTGTATTTAAAAAATTATTCTTCATTACATATTTAAATATTACATTGAAGTATTTTAAAATTATTCATTTTAAAAGTATTCATGACATAATAATTTGATAAATAAAAAAAAGCAATAAAAAATAACAAAAAGAAAAAAACACAAAGAAAAAACAATAAAAATATATAAAAGAATTAAAAAAATTGAACATTTACAGAATTCCTTACATTTTTTAGATGGTGAGGGATATGAAGAAAAGAACAATTTGTTTTTTTCTTTGTGTTTTTTTTTCTTTTTGTTATTTTTTATTGCTTTTTTGATTTAAAAAAATATTCTTCAATACATATTTAAATATTACATTGAAGTATTTTAAAATTATTCATTTTAAAAGTATTCATGACATAATAATTTGATAAATAAAAAAAAAGCAATAAAAAATAACAAAAAGAAAAAAACACAAAGAAAAAACAATAAAAATATATAAAAGAATTAAAAAAATTGAACATTTACAGAATTCCTTACATTTTCTAGATGATGAGGAATATGAAGAAAAGAACAATTTGTTTTTTTCTTTGTGTTTTTTTTGTATTTAAAAAATTATTCTTCATTACATATTTAAATATTACATTGAAGTATTTTAAAATTATTCATTTTAAAAGTATTCATGACATAATAATTTGATAAATAAAAAAAAAGCAATAAAAAATAACAAAAAGAAAAAAACACAAAGAAAAAACAATAAAAATATATAAAAGAATTAAAAAAATTGAACATTTACAGAATTCCTTACATTTTTTAGATGGTGAGGGATATGAAGAAAAGAACAATTTGTTTTTTTCTTTGTGTTTTTTTTTTCTTTTTGTTATTTTTTATTGCTTTTTTGATTTAAAAAAATATTCTTCAATACATATTTAAATATTACATTGAAGTATTTTAAAATTATTCATTTTAAAAGTATTCATGACATAATAATTTGATAAATAAAAAAAAAGCAATAAAAAATAACAAAAAGAAAAAAACAAAGAAAAAACAATAAAAATATATAAAAGAATTAAAAAAATTGAACATTTACAGAATTCCTTACATTTTTTAGATGGTGAGGGATATGAAGAAAAGAACAATTTGTTTTTTTCTTTGTGTTTTTTTTTTGTTGTTATTTTTTATTGCTTTTTTTATTTAAAAAATATTCTTCATTACATATTTAAATATTACATTGAAGTATTTTAAAATTATTCATTTTAAAAGTATTCATGACATAATAATTTGATAAATAAAAAAAAGCAATAAAAAATAACAAAAAGAAAAAAAAACACAAAGTAAAAACAATAAAAATATATAAAAGAATTAAAAAAATTGAACATTTACAGAATTCCTTACATTTTCTAGATGATGAGGAATATGAAGAAAAGAACAATTTGTTTTTTTCTTTGTGTTTTTTTTGTATTTAAAAAATTATTCTTCATTACATATTTAAATATTACATTGAAGTATTTTAAAATTATTCATTTTTGAACGTTTGTATTTATGACATAATAATTTGATAAATAAAAAAAAAGCAATAAAAAATAACAAAAAGAAAAAAACACAAAGAAAAAACAATAAAAATATATAAAAGAATTAAAAAAATTGAACATTTACAGAATTCCTTACATTTTTTAGATGGTGAGGGATATGAAGAAAAGAACAATTTGTTTTTTTCTTTGTGTTTTTATTTCTTTTTGTTATTTTTTATTGCTTTTTTGATTTAAAAAAATTTTCTTCAATACATATTTAAATATTACATTGAAGTATTTTAAAATTATTCATTTTAAAAGTATTCATGACATAATAATTTGATAAATAAAAAAAAAGCAATAAAAAATAACAAAAAGAAAAAAACAAAGAAAAAACAATAAAAATATATAAAAGAATTAAAAAAATTGAACATTTACAGAATTCCTTACATTTTTTAGATGGTGAGGGATATGAAGAAAAGAACAATTTGTTTTTTTCTTTGTGTTTTTTTTTCTTTTTGTTATTTTTTATTGCTTTTTTGATTTAAAAAAATATTCTTCTGTACATATTTAAATATTACATTGAAGTATTTTAAAATTATTCATTTTAAAAGTATTCATGACATAATAATTTGATAAATAAAAAAAAAGCAATAAAAAATAACAAAAAGAAAAAAACACAAAGAAAAAACAATAAAAATATATAAAAGAATTAAAAAAATTGAACATTTACAGAATTCCTTACATTTTTTAGATGGTGAGGGATATGAAGAAAAGAACAATTTGTTTTTTTCTTTGTGTTTTTTTTTCTTTTTGTTATTTTTTATTGCTTTTTTGATTTAAAAAAATATTCTTCAATACATATTTAAATATTACATTGAAGTATTTTAAAATTATTCATTTTAAAAGTATTCATGACATAATAATTTGATAAATAAAAAAAAAGCAATAAAAAATAACAAAAAGAAAAAAACACAAAGAAAAAACAATAAAAATATATAAAAGAATTAAAAAAATTGAACATTTACAGAATTCCTTACATTTTTTAGATGGTGAGGGATATGAAGAAAAGAACAATTTGTTTTTTTCTTTGTGTTTTTTTTGCATTTAAAAAATTATTCTTCATTACATATTTAAATATTACATTGAAGTATTTTAAAATTATTCATTTTTGAACGTTTGTATTTATGACATAATAATTTGATAAATAAAAAAAAGCAATAAAAAATAACAAAAAGAAAAAAAAACACAAAGAAAAAAACAATAAAAATATATAAAAGAATTAAAAAAATTGAACATTTACAGAATTCCTTACATTTTTTAGATGGTGAGGGATATGAAGAAAAGAACAATTTGTTTTTTTCTTTGTGTTTTTATTTCTTTTTGTTATTTTTTATTGCTTTTTTGATTTAAAAAAATATTCTTCAATACATATTTAAATATTACATTGAAGTATTTTAAAATTATTCATTTTAAAAGTATTCATGACATAATAATTTGATAAATAAAAAAAAAAGCAATAAAAAAAAAAAAAAAAAAAAAAAAAAAAAAAAAAACAATAAAAATATATAAAAGAATTAAAAAAATTGAACATTTACAGAATTCCTTACATTTTTTAGATGGTGAGGGATATGAAGAAAAGAACAATTTGTTTTTTTCTTTGTGTTTTTTTTTCTTTTTGTTATTTTTTATTGCTTTTTTGATTTAAAAAAATATTCTTCAATACATATTTAAATATTACATTGAAGTATTTTAAAATTATTCATTTTAAAAGTATTCATGACATAATAATTTGATAAATAAAAAAAAAGCAATAAAAAATAACAAAAAGAAAAAAACACAAAGAAAAAACAATAAAAATATATAAAAGAATTAAAAAAATTGAACATTTACAGAATTCCTTACATTTTTTAGATGGTGAGGGATATGAAGAAAAGAACAATTTGTTTTTTTCTTTGTGTTTTTTTTTCTTTTTGTTATTTTTTATTGCTTTTTTGATTTAAAAAAATATTCTTCAATACATATTTAAATATTACATTGAAGTATTTTAAAATTATTCATTTTAAAAGTATTCATGACATAATAATTTGATAAATAAAAAAAAGCAATAAAAAATAACAAAAAAAAAAAAAAACACAAAGTAAAAACAATAAAAATATATAAAAGAATTAAAAAAATTGAACATTTACAGAATTCCTTACATTTTCTAGATGATGAGGAATATGAAGAAAAGAACAATTTGTTTTTTTCTTTGTGTTTTTTTTGTATTTAAAAAATTATTCTTCATTACATATTTAAATATTACATTGAAGTATTTTAAAATTATTCATTTTTGAACGTTTGTATTTATGACATAATAATTTGATAAATAAAAAAAAAGCAATAAAAAATAACAAAAAGAAAAAAACACAAAGAAAAAACAATAAAAATATATAAAAGAATTAAAAAAATTGAACATTTACAGAATTCCTTACATTTTTTAGATGGTGAGGGATATGAAGAAAAGAACAATTTGTTTTTTTCTTTGTGTTTTTTTTTTCTTTTTGTTATTTTTTATTGCTTTTTTGATTTAAAAAAATATTCTTCAATACATATTTAAATATTACATTGAAGTATTTTAAAATTATTCATTTTAAAAGTATTCATGACATAATAATTTGATAAATAAAAAAAAAGCAATAAAAAATAACAAAAAGAAAAAAACACAAAGAAAAAACAATAAAAATATATAAAAGAATTAAAAAAATTGAACATTTACAGAATTCCTTACATTTTTTAGATGGTGAGGGATATGAAGAAAAGAACAATTTGTTTTTTTCTTTGTGTTTTTTTTTCTTTTTGTTATTTTTTATTGCTTTTTTGATTTAAAAAAATATTCTTCAATACATATTTAAATATTACATTGAAGTATTTTAAAATTATTCATTTTAAAAGTATTCATGACATAATAATTTGATAAATAAAAAAAAAGCAATAAAAAATAACAAAAAGAAAAAAACACAAAGAAAAAACAATAAAAATATATAAAAGAATTAAAAAAATTGAACATTTACAGAATTCCTTACATTTTTTAGATGGTGAGGGATATGAAGAAAAGAACAATTTGTTTTTTTCTTTGTGTTTTTTTTGCATTTAAAAAATTATTCTTCATTACATATTTAAATATTACATTGAAGTATTTTAAAATTATTCATTTTAAAAGTATTCATGACATAATAATTTGATAAATAAAAAAAAAGCAATAAAAAATAACAAAAAGAAAAAAACACAAAGAAAAAACAATAAAAATATATAAAAGAATTAAAAAAATTGAACATTTACAGAATTCCTTACATTTTTTAGATGGTGAGGGATATGAAGAAAAGAACAATTTGTTTTTTTCTTTGTGTTTTTTTATTGCTTTTTTGATTTAAAAAAATATTCTTCAATACATATTTAAATATTACATTGAAGTATTTTAAAATTGTTCATTTCAAAAGTATTCATGACATAATAATTTGATAAATAAAAAAAAAGCAATAAAAAATAACAAAAAGAAAAAAACACAAAGAAAAAACAATAAAAATATATAAAAGAATTAAAAAAATTGAACATTTACAGAATTCCTTTCATTTTTTAGATGGTGAGGGATATGAAGAAAAGAACAATTTGTTTTTTTCTTTGTGTTTTTTTTTTTGTTATTTTTTATTGCTTTTTTTATTTAAAAAATATTCTTCATTACATATTTAAATATTACATTGAAGTATTTTAAAATTATTCATTTTAAAAGTATTCATGACATAATAATTTGATAAATAAAAAAAAAGCAATAAAAAATAACAAAAAGAAAAAAACACAAAGAAAAAACAATAAAAATATATAAAAGAATTAAAAAAATTGAACATTTACAGAATTCCTTACATTTTCTAGATGATGAGGAATATGAAGAAAAGAACAATTTGTTTTTTTCTTTGTGTTTTTTTTGTATTTAAAAAATTATTCTTCATTACATATTTAAATATTACATTGAAGTATTTTAAAATTATTCATTTTTGAACGTTTGTATTTATGACATAATAATTTGATAAATAAAAAAAAAGCAATAAAAAATAACAAAAAGAAAAAAACACAAAGAAAAAACAATAAAAATATATAAAAGAATTAAAAAAATTGAACATTTACAGAATTCCTTACATTTTTTAGATGGTGAGGGATATGAAGAAAAGAACAATTTGTTTTTTTCTTTGTGTTTTTATTTCTTTTTGTTATTTTTTATTGCTTTTTTGATTTAAAAAAATTTTCTTCAATACATATTTAAATATTACATTGAAGTATTTTAAAATTATTCATTTTAAAAGTATTCATGACATAATAATTTGATAAATAAAAAAAAAGCAATAAAAAATAACAAAAAGAAAAAAACACAAAGAAAAAACAATAAAAATATATAAAAGAATTAAAAAAATTGAACATTTACAGAATTCCTTACATTTTTTAGATGGTGAGGGATATGAAGAAAAGAACAATTTGTTTTTTTCTTTGTGTTTTTATTTCTTTTTGTTATTTTTTATTGCTTTTTTGATTTAAAAAAATTTTCTTCAATACATATTTAAATATTACATTGAAGTATTTTAAAATTATTCATTTTAAAAGTATTCATGACATAATAATTTGATAAATAAAAAAAAAGCAATAAAAAATAACAAAAAGAAAAAAACAAAGAAAAAACAATAAAAATATATAAAAGAATTAAAAAAATTGAACATTTACAGAATTCCTTACATTTTTTAGATGGTGAGGGATATGAAGAAAAGAACAATTTGTTTTTTTCTTTGTGTTTTTTTTTCTTTTTGTTATTTTTTATTGCTTTTTTGATTTAAAAAAATATTCTTCTATACATATTTAAATATTACATTGAAGTATTTTAACATTATTCATTTTAAAAGTATTCATGACATAATAATTTGATAAATAAAAAAAAAGCAATAAAAAATAACAAAAAGAAAAAAACACAAAGAAAAAACAATAAAAATATATAAAAGAATTAAAAAATTGAACATTTACAGAATTCCTTACATTTTTTAGATGGTGAGGGATATGAAGAAAATAACAATTTGTTTTTTTCTTTGTGTTTTTATTTCTCTTTGTTATTTTTTATTGCTTTTTTGATTTAAAAAATTTTCTTCAATACATATTTAAATATTACATTGAAGTATTTTAAAATTATTCATTTTAAAAGTATTCATGACATAATAATTTGATAAATAAAAAAAAAGCAATAAAAAATAACAAAAAGAAAAAAACAAAGAAAAAACAATAAAAATATATAAAAGAATTAAAAAAATTGAACATTTACAGAATTCCTTACATTTTTTAGATGGTGAGGGATATGAAGAAAAGAACAATTTGTTTTTTTCTTTGTGTTTTTTTTTCTTTTTGTTATTTTTTATTGCTTTTTTGATTTAAAAAAATATTCTTCTATACATATTTAAATATTACATTGAAGTATTTTAACATTATTCATTTTAAAAGTATTCATGACATAATAATTTGATAAATAAAAAAAAAAGCAATAAAAAATAACAAAAAGAAAAAAACACAAAGAAAAAACAATAAAAATATATAAAAGAATTAAAAAAATTGAACATTTACAGAATTCCTTACATTTTTTAGATGGTGAGGGATATGAAGAAAAGAACAATTTGTTTTTTTCTTTGTGTTTTTTTTTCTTTTTGTTATTTTTTATTGCTTTTTTGATTTAAAAAAATATTCTTCAATACATATTTAAATATTACATTGAAGTATTTTAAAATTATTCATTTTAAAAGTATTCATGACATAATAATTTGATAAATAAAAAAAAAGCAATAAAAAATAACAAAAAGAAAAAAACACAAAGAAAAAACAATAAAAATATATAAAAGAATTAAAAAAATTGAACATTTACAGAATTCCTTACATTTTTTAGATGGTGAGGGATATGAAGAAAAGAACAATTTGTTTTTTTCTTTGTGTTTTTTTTTGTTGTTATTTTTTATTGCTTTTTTTATTTAAAAAATATTCTTCATTACATATTTAAATATTACATTGAAGTATTTTAAAATTATTCATTTTAAAAGTATTCATGACATAATAATTTGATAAATAAAAAAAAGCAATAAAAAATAACAAAAAGAAAAAAACAATAAAAATATATAAAAGAATTAAAAAAATTGAACATTTACAGAATTCCTTACATTTTTTAGATGGTGAGGGATATGAAGAAAAGAACAATTTGTTTTTTTCTTTGTGTTTTTTTTTGTTATTTTTTATTGCCTTTTTTATTTAAAAAAATATTCTTCATTACATATTTAAATATGACATTGAAGTATTTTAAAATTATTCATTTTAAAAGTATTCATGACATAATAATTTGATAAATAAAAAAAAAGCAATAAAAAATAACAAAAAGAAAAAAACACAAAGAAAAAACAATAAAAATATATAAAAGAATTAAAAAAATTGAACATTTACAGAATTCCTTACATTTTTTAGATGGTGAGGGATATGAAGAAAAGAACAATTTGTTTTTTTCTTTGTGTTTTTTTTTCTTTTTGTTATTTTTTATTGCTTTTTTGATTTAAAAAAATATTCTTCAATACATATTTAAATATTACATTGAAGTATTTTAAAATTATTCATTTTAAAAGTATTCATGACATAATAATTTGATAAATAAAAAAAAAGCAATAAAAAATAACAAAAAGAAAAAAACACAAAGAAAAAACAATAAAAATATATAAAAGAATTAAAAAAATTGAACATTTACAGAATTCCTTACATTTTTTAGATGGTGAGGGATATGAAGAAAAGAACAATTTGTTTTTTTCTTTGTGTTTTTTTTTTGTTGTTATTTTTTATTGCTTTTTTGATTTAAAAAAATATTCTTCAATACATATTTAAATATTACATTGAAGTATTTTAAAATTATTCATTTTAAAAGTATTCATGACATAATAATTTGATAAATAAAAAAAAAGCAATAAAAAATAACAAAAAGAAAAAAACACAAAGAAAAAAAAATAAAAATATATAAAAGAATTAAAAAAATTGAACATTTACAGAATTCCTTACATTTTTTAGATGGTGAGGGATATGAAGAAAAGAACAACTTGTTTTTTTCTTTGTGTTTTTTTTCTTTTTGTTATTTTTTATTGCTTTTTTGATTTAAAAAAATATTCTTCAATACATATTTAAATATTACATTGAAGTATTTTAAAATTATTCATTTTAAAAGTATTCATGACATAATAATTTGATAAATAAAAAAAAAGCAATAAAAAATAACAAAAAGAAAAAAACAAAGAAAAAACAATAAAAATATATAAAAGAATTAAAAAAATTGAACATTTACAGAATTCCTTACATTTTTTAGATGGTGAGGGATATGAAGAAAAGAACAATTTGTTTTTTTCTTTGTGTTTTTCTTTTGTTGTTATTTTTTATTGCTTTTTTGATTTAAAAAAATTTTCTTCAATACATATTTAAATATTATATTGAAGTATTTTAAAATTATTCATTTTAAAAGTATTCATGACATAATAATTTGATAAATAAAAAAAAAGCAATAAAAAATAACAAAAAGAAAAAAACAAAGAAAAAACAATAAAAATATATAAAAGAATTAAAAAAATTGAACATTTACAGAATTCCTTACATTTTTTAGATGGTGAGGGATATGAAGAAAAGAACAATTTGTTTTCTTCTTTGTGTTTTTTTTTCTTATTGTTATTTTTTATTGCTTTTTTTATTTAAAAAAATTATTCTTCATTACATATTTAAATATTACATTGAAGTATTTTAAAATTATTCATTTTAAAAGTATTCATGACATAATAATTTGATAAATAAAAAAAAGCAATAAAAAATAACAAAAAGAAAAAAAACACAAAGAAAAAACAATAAAAATATATAAAAGAATTAAAAAAATTGAACATTTACAGAATTTATTACATTTTTTAGATGGTGAGGGATATGAAGAAGAGAACAATTTGTTTTTTTCTTTGTGTTTTTTTTTTCTTTTTGTTATTTTTTATTGCTTTTTTGATTTAAAAAAATATTCTTCAATACATATTTAAATATTACATTGAAGTATTTTAAAATTATTCATTTTAAAAGTATTCATGACATAATAATTTGATAAATAAAAAAAAAGCAATAAAAAATAACAAAAAGAAAAAAACACAAAGAAAAAACAATAAAAATATATAAAAGAATTAAAAAAATTGAACATTTACAGAATTCCTTACATTTTTTAGATGGTGAGGGATATGAAGAAAAGAACAATTTGTTTTTTTCTTTGTGTTTTTTTTTCTTTTTGTTATTTTTTATTGCTTTTTTGATTTAAAAAAATATTCTTCAATACATATTTAAATATTACATTGAAGTATTTTAAAATTATTCATTTTAAAAGTATTCATGACATAATAATTTGATAAATAAAAAAAAAGCAATAAAAAATAACAAAAAGAAAAAAAACACAAAGAAAAAACAATAAAAATATATAAAAGAATTAAAAAAATTGAACATTTACAGAATTCCTTACATTTTTTAGATGGTGAGGGATATGAAGAAAAGAACAATTTGTTTTTTTCTTTGTGTTTTTTTTTTCTTTTTGTTATTTTTTATTGCTTTTTTTATTTAAAAAATATTCTTCATTACATATTTAAATATTACATTAAAGTATTTTAAAATTATTCATTTTAAAAGTATTCATGACATAATAATTTGATAAATAAAAAAAAAGCAATAAAAAATAACAAAAAGAAAAAAAACACAAAGAAAAAACAATAAAAATATATAAAAGAATTAAAAAAATTGAACATTTACAGAATTCCTTACATTTTTTAGATGGTGAAGGATATGAAGAAAAGAACAATTTGTTTTTTTCTTTGTGTTTTTTTTTCTTTTTGTTATTTTTTATTGCTTTTTTGATTTAAAAAAATATTCTTCAATACATATTTAAATATTACATTGAAGTATTTTAAAATTATTCATTTTAAAAGTATTCATGACATAATAATTTGATAAATAAAAAAAAAGCAATAAAAAATAACAAAAAGAAAAAAACACAAAGAAAAAACAATAAAAATATATAAAAGAATTAAAAAAATTGAACATTTACAGAATTCCTTACATTTTTTAGATGGTGAGGGATATGAAGAAAAGAACAATTTGTTTTTTTCTTTGTGTTTTTATTTCTTTTTGTTATTTTTTATTGCTTTTTTGATTTAAAAAAATTTTCTTCAATACATATTTAAATATTACATTGAAGTATTTTAAAATTATTCATTTTAAAAGTATTCATGACATAATAATTTGATAAATAAAAAAAAAGCAATAAAAAATAACAAAAAGAAAAAAACAAAGAAAAAACAATAAAAATATATAAAAGAATTAAAAAAATTGAACATTTACAGAATTCCTTACATTTTTTAGATGGTGAGGGATATGAAGAAAAGAACAATTTGTTTTTTTCTTTGTGTTTTTTTTTCTTTTTGTTATTTTTTATTGCTTTTTTGATTTAAAAAAATATTCTTCTATACATATTTAAATATTACATTGAAGTATTTTAACATTATTCATTTTAAAAGTATTCATGACATAATAATTTGATAAATAAAAAAAAAGCAATAAAAAATAACAAAAAGAAAAAAACACAAAGAAAAAACAATAAAAATATATAAAAGAATTAAAAAAATTGAACATTTACAGAATTCCTTACATTTTTTAGATGGTGAGGGATATGAAGAAAAGAACAATTTGTTTTTTTCTTTGTGTTTTTTTTCTTTTTGTTATTTTTTATTGCTTTTTTGATTTAAAAAAATATTCTTCAATACATATTTAAATATTACATTGAAGTATTTTAAAATTATTCATTTTAAAAGTATTCATGACATAATAATTTGATAAATAAAAAAAAAGCAATAAAAAATAACAAAAAGAAAAAAACACAAAGAAAAAACAATAAAAATATATAAAAGAATTAAAAAAATTGAACATTTACAGAATTCCTTACATTTTTTAGATGGTGAGGGATATGAAGAAAAGAACAATTTGTTTTTTTCTTTGTGTTTTTTTTGCATTTAAAAAATTATTCTTCATTACATATTTAAATATTACATTGAAGTATTTTAAAATTATTCATTTTAAAAGTATTCATGACATAATTTGATAAATAAAAAAAAAGCAATAAAAAATAACAAAAATAAAAAAAAAAAAAAAAAAAACAATAAAAATATATAAAAGAATTAAAAAAATTGAACATTTACAGAATTCCTTCCATTTTTTAGATGGTGAGGGATATGAATCCCCCCCCCCACCCCCCCCCCCCCCCACCCCCCCCCCCCCCCACCCCCCCCCCCCCCCACCCCCCCCCCCCCCCACCCCCCCCCCCCCCCACCCCCCCCCCCCCCCACCCCCCCCCCCCCCCACCCCCCCCCCCCCCCACCCCCCCCCCCCCCCACCCCCCCCCCCCCCCACCCCCCCCCCCCCCCACCCCCCCCCCCCCCCACCCCCCCCCCCCCCCACCCCCCCCCCCCCCCACCCCCCCCCCCCCCCACCCCCCCCCCCCCCCACCCCCCCCCCCCCCCACCCCCCCCCCCCCCCACCCCCCCCCCCCCCCACCCCCCCCCCCCCCCACCCCCCCCCCCCCCCACCCCCCCCCCCCCCCACCCCCCCCCCCCCCCACCCCCCCCCCCCCCCACCCCCCCCCCCCCCCACCCCCCCCCCCCCCCACCCCCCCCCCCCCCCACCCCCCCCCCCCCCCACCCCCCCCCCCCCCCACCCCCCCCCCCCCCCACCCCCCCCAAAATAATAAAACGGCCTTAGTAGAAAATGCGACCAGTTTCTGGCCATTTTTTCTGGTCTGCATGCTATAACTAATGAAGCCTAGAAAAACTGGCCAGAAAATGGCTTAATTTTTTACCAGGGGGTCCAGATAAAATAATTTAAAACTTTACAATAAACTTTTTATTATTGTTTACAGTTTGTTAACACATTTTACTGAATTCAACTCGTTAAAAATAGATTTAACTAGTCTTCACGATAAGTCTTCAAGATAAAGTAATATCATGCGGTACAATTTACCGAGCAATCCAACTTTCCGAGATACGTTTTCAAAAGAAAAAAAAATCTTACTTTTACTCAAATTTTATTCGAAAAAAAAGTTTCCTACGAATATTATTAATCAATGTATTAAATCTCTCTAAAGTTATAATGAAAAAAATAAGAAGTAAAATATAAAAAAAAATCTACTCTATATATGTACGAGGTGAA
This sequence comes from Trichopria drosophilae, assembly GCA_030407085.1. Classification (NCBI taxonomy): domain Eukaryota; kingdom Metazoa; phylum Arthropoda; class Insecta; order Hymenoptera; family Diapriidae; genus Trichopria; species Trichopria drosophilae. Next base: position 206,860,574 of record CM059583.1, read on the forward strand.
ATATCATTTGTTCCCTTCTTTATCTACTATTCACTACAATAATGGTTTGTTTGATGCACTAAAGTGTCGTTTATACAAATCAATATACTTAATTACAAATATTCCAGCGACAACTCTTGTTAAATTAACTAAAATTCTTACCAGATCGATTAACAAATTATTATTAACAAGGAATTTTCACTGGTTAAGTTTGAGAGAGCACATAAATAACTTTCTATCATTTGTATGCAAGAACTACTCGCTAAATTTAAATCAGCGGAAATCACTGCAAATCGAAGCTTACGATGATAGCTTACTGATGTAAAAATTTCAGATTGAGCATATTTCTTAATCTTGAGATATGGCGGTTTAAAGGAGGGAATTTGCTTTAAAAATTGCATTTTTTAAAAATTTGACATTTTTTACCTCAGAAAATATACATTTTATGTTAAATTCACAATAGAGATATTTTTTATTTAAAATTGTCGAAAGAATCTAAAAAAATTTTGTCCGGATCGAAAAACATCAAATTGTCAACAATTTCAAAACAAAGACACAATTTTGTTAACAATTTGAAAATTCGTTTTTTTTTTGATACTAAGAAAATTTGATTAGATTCTTTGAAAAATTCTGAACAAAAAATATCTCTTAATTAAGATAATTTTTTAATTAAGTAAATGTTTCGTAACATGTATATTTTCGGAGATAAAAATATCAAATTTAAAAAAATGCATTTTTTGCAGTAAAATCCCTCTTCGAGCACCCATATTTTGAAGATGCATACTCCATTTGAAAATTTGACTCGTGTGATATAACAGACAAACTTGTATTTCCTATACATGTTTACCGCAAGTTTCTGGTCCTAAAAACAGGTGAATTTTTGCAACTTTTTAGGGTGGGGCTTTTTTGAGTTTTTGTCAACAGGCTAATGTATATTGTTCATTATTTTTATAAAGGGCATATCGCCCGTTTAATTATAACAAATACACACAAAAAATAAATATTAAATTAAATTAAATTAATGTGGTTATGATTTTAAATTAAGTAAACATTCTCAGTATTTAACTAGTAAATTGTATCTGGAATACTCCATTCAACTCCAAAATTATTCTATTTCCAAAAATTTATATACAGAAAATGCTTGTTAATTAATGCAGTGAATACCGAAATGCGATATGCTAATGTGCATGTACAAATATTTAACTTGTCGGGTGAATCGAGGAAAATGTGTGCGCTTATCATTTGTAGAAGCGTTCGCTTCACAAATCGATATGTAACAACCCGGCTACCAATCATTCGATCTACAATTTACCTCTGATGCGCATGCTCGTCACCCATTCTCGCGACATTCTGCAATCGGGTCAGCAAATCAGATTCTGTCAATTGTACTTTGCAATTATTTTATGGGATTAGTATCTCTTTGCTTGACTTAATATTTTTAGCAATTATATGCATCTCTCTTGAATGCATGAATCAATTTGTTTTCTATTTAACCATTTTTTGCGAACAAATTATATATTTAGGGAATGACTGGTAATATTTAATACTTTTGTTGTCGTATGCGGGAAAACTATCTTCTGTGAATATTTCCGAAAAGTTTTGAGGTGGAAGATGAATTTAACGATTATTATTGAACATCGACAAAAGGTTCCTGCACTTCTCCTACCAAATCATCAAACTTTTTCTTTTTTAAATCAGTATCAATCGATGTGTCCATATCGATGCACGTATACAATTTATCTACTTACAGTTTAAATTACTGATGATTTATTGAGGATACATCGTAATTGTTGTTAATTGTTCTATGCTATTAGTATCCATAAAATGTGTATATCCAATTTCTTGTCAGATGCCTTTTTTGTCGATATTCAATTGGGATTATTGGAAAGGAATGTTGCTGTTAGCAACTGAAATAATGTGAAATAATACAACAAGATACATTCTAGTTTGTGTTTTTTTTTGTCATTTAGTGAAGAAAGTTTTTTAAAAGTGTAGGTTTAATTGGCAATTTCCTCGACGATTTTGAATATTATAATTTGCCACTACAACTGAAAAAGAAGGTTGACTTATTTGTGGCAACTTGTGTTGCATACAGGTTTTTTCAATAAATATCATGTTGGATGAGTTTACAACCTACTTTTTTATACTATCTTACTTGATTTAATAAAAGGATGGAAACAATTCCTCAACGTTTCGGAGCAAACTGAGGTCTCTGTTCAGGAGGAAATACTTCTCGAATGTAGATTGGTCCGAAATGTTGAGGATTCTTTCAAATTTTGTCTACCCTTTTATTAATGTTGTAGGTTATAAACCTTCTTGCATATTTAATAATGACAACTGTTTTTCTGCACGTTTATATATATTAGAGTGTTTAAAAAACTTGCCACGTAAAGCAATAAGACATGGGGTAAATCGATAGTAAGAATCCTTTTTCTCTCTTGGTAAAAATCGATTTAAAACCATTTATAGGTCGTAAAAAGAGCTTGATGTTTCGAAAAATGTGTAAAATGGTTATACAAAAATCACAGTATATTCAGAAATCAGTCAGCTTACAAATGTGTTAGGTTAAGTAAAATATCGTTTTTGATGCAGTAGGCGTAAAATAGTCATTTTACGCCCTCATTTGCAGGCGTAAAACTCTATTTTACGTCCTTGATACAAAAATAACTATCTCTAAATGAACTTTTAAATCCGCAGATGATCAACGTTCTCGAGGGATGGCAAAACTGTTTCAAGTATCAGATGATCATTTGAAAGGAGTTAAAAATTCACGCTCAAGATGCAAACAAAATTTTCGCAGTACTCAATTGAAAATTGAAGTTTATATCTCAAATTTGCAATTCGAAAATTTAAGAAACGCCTGTCATATTTAACTCCCTCTAAATTTTAGTGTAAAATTCAATTTTAAACACTTACTATCTCGAAAACATTCTTAATCGTAAATTCGATATACCAACCCGTATGCAATAAATGAAATAACTTTACGATTTAATAATTGTAAAACTCAGGGTATTATGAAGTGAATTTAAATTGTACAGAGCAGGTTTGTTTTCCAACAGTTTAAGTGGGATCAAACAGAATTAGGAAGCGTCATGTTCATATCGTTACCCCCTCGCGAATTTGGTCTAGAACGACCAGGGACGAATCGAGTAGAACTATAAAAATTGAAAAATGAACATTTAATATTTGGCGACTTTATAATCCCGCAAGGGCGTACGTCATCTGTTCCAGGGATCAATTTCACCTCAGATTGTACACAAAGGCGTGTGCAGAGATAATACTCACATCGTCCACACCATGGGGTTGCAGCAGATCTGTTCGCGGCGCCTCCAAGGGCCGGTGGTTGGCGTACTAAATCCGTTTCACTATAATTGTGGGATTACCGAGATAATTGAATTTCCCGTCGTCTCGGATCCGTCAGCCTTTCCTCTCGCGGATGAGTTGTAAATGTTTTTAATAAAAATGTAAATATTCGCTCACGGGACAAATGAGAGAATCGCGTCACGCAGCGGAACCCCCGTTTGACAGAAAATCCCCAGAGCGACGACATCCATCTTTTTGCCGTTTGTACCAAATTTATTGGGCTCTTACACACCGACAACGCGCCGATCGAATCTTGAGAGATCTCCTAATATAGGATAAAAGGACTATTGGAAATGGTAAAAATATAGAGATTCCAATATTGCGTTTCACACTCTTTTGTAAAATTATTACCGTTATTGAAAAATAATTGTACACATTTTTCAAAATGTTTAAATTTATTTCCTATGAAAATATACGATGATATAAATCCGTTTGATTATCCTTTTATTGGTGTGTTTACTTGATTAGTATTTTGCACTTAGGTAGTTCACAAACGAGGAGATTTTGAGCTACCCAGCAAATTATTTATTAATTTTCTTAATAAATTCACCATGAATTTTGCAAAACTTAATCGTTTATATTATGCAGCTTACAATAATGCGGTTTCAAAATATTTTTTATTCAAAAAATACGCATAAAAGTGCTAATTTATCATTCATCTTAAGTTTTGATTAAATCGATGTAAATAAATGCACTATTGCTTTAATTATATTCCAAAAATATCCTTTTAACTTTGGTCCTTCAAATTTGTTATTGTTGTTTTGTCACAGTAAAACAAGATAAAACTATTGAGAATCTACATTTCGCTGAACCATATTTTCTAATGATTAAATATCTATTAATTTGGATCACAAAAGCTTCCTACTAACAATAAGACGCATTTCAATTAGCCAAGGTAGAGAAGATTAAAATCGGGAATATTTTTTTCAGTTAAATAGTAGGAAAGTACGTATTTCTCGTATACTATTAGGAAAAACGTCGTTCGTTACTTGTATGGGTAAACGCATTTCCGGCACTAATAACGAAATGTACTATTTTTTAATATTATGAATTCAGGTATTGTTAAAGGAAATCGGTAAAGTTATATGTGTAATAACTTAGTGGTCCCTAGAAAGCAGAACTGATGGAATATTTCATTCAATGTTTTATTTTTTTATTTTTTAAACAATTAATGACGACTTATCTTCATCGAATTCTCATTCATCTAGCGTTTTTCGGAAGATACTGGATGGTACTGATTCCTTGTCAGGAGACATGGGTTCCAGGAACACCGAGAATTGGGTTCGGAGATTATTTTTCTCCATATGAAAAATAAAATATAGTTAGAGCAATAAAGTTTATTATACGGCCGGGGAACAAAGTTCCGAACATCAAAACTCCGAAAGGCTAAAATTTCGATATTGTGCGAGTCCAAGGTATTTTAATTTGCTTCCTTTTTGTCAAATTTTCAAAGACAAAGTGAAAAAATTGAAGTTGGAGCCATGCTATATCGAAATTTTGGCCTTTCGGTGTGTTGATTTTCGGAACTTTGTTCCCCGGCCTATTATACTACAAATATTACAAATATTTAATAGAAACCGAAAGAGAGGATTGGGCATTGCCGATTGACATTAAATTCAGGAAGTCGAGAATAATTGAAAGGAGCATAACTCATGGTTGTCAGAAAGGACAACTGCGCTAAAATTTCTTATAACCTGTAATTGTAATTTAGATGAAACTATTTAAAGAACATTATTATATTCTTGCTTTCAAATGTCATTAATATTTCCTTTTAAAATCGAAGAAGTAAAATCGTTAAATTCTCTTTTCATTACTTTAGTATCCTAGACCAACCTTATCTTAACCAATTTCTTGTTTTACTCTTAGCGTATTGAGCCAGTTCGTTAGGACAATTGTTGTTTCGGGCAACCGTGTAGTTGGATCCCAAAGTAATCCCCCCAAAAAATTCCTCCCTGGAAAATTCCCCCCGGTAATTTCGCCCTCCAGAAGTTTCCAATCATATATATTGCACTTTCAGTGTGCTCATTTCACATGAGCATGGGCCTGGCCAGGCGCTAGTCCATGCGAAGACAGCAACACTAAAAATGAAAAAGAAAGCCATCAAAAGCCACCAAAGCACTTCAAAAATCGTCGCGATTGTCCTTAGTTCAACATCCGACGAAGCCATAGCCCGGTTGCCCAATGTAAACAACATGTCCAGAACTATTAGAAACGTACGTCAACATGAAAATCCGATTCATCCGTTACCACAGTCAGCCGCAGATTTGACCATACCCCATGAGTACCAAGTAACAGAGGCAAACGATAAATTCTTACCATATGATTCTCAAGATTCTCAACGTGTCTTGATTTTCACTACGAAAAGTAACTTGAGAATCCTTGCTAACAAGGAAATGTGGTACGCAGATGGCACGTTTGTGATAGTCCCATCGATTTTTACCCAGCTATACACGATTCACGCGCTGATTAATAATAAAATAAGTCCTCTAGTTTTCGCATTAACTACAAATAAGACCAAGAAAACTTTTAAAAAAATTTTACGCGAAATAGAAGCGGCAAAGCCTGAGATCTCTCCACAATACATGCGTAGTGATTTCAAACGAGCTTTCATTCATTATGCTACCGAAAAAGAGTTTCCAGCTACTGTAATGAGTGGGTGCTTTTTCCACTTTAGCCAAGCTGTATGGTTCAATCATGTGGCCTTCAAACTCTTTACACAAAAGACAGCGAATTTGCAACAGGAATTCACCAACTATGCGCTCTTGGATTTGTGCCAAAAGAAGACGTGCAAAATACCTTCGACCTCATAATCAAATCCCCGTACTTTGAATTATACCGGTATCTGTTAAATCCCGTCGTAGAGTACTTTCGAGCTACATGGATTGGTACAACGGTACGCAATCAACGTCGTGGCCAACATTTGCACCTCAATAATTCCTCATATTGTGGAATCGTTATGAAACAATATTTAATGAACAATCTCGCACGAACAATCCTGTTGAGAGTTGGCATTCTATAAGATCGAAAGCACAAAGCGTCCACTTAAATATATGGAAATTCTGCGAATTATTACAAAGAGAACTAACTCTTACTGACGCAATTGCTGTTCAAACTCTCGCAGGAGCATCCACTGAACCACGACGGAAAAAATATAAGGACCTGGATTCGAGAATTAAGGCGATTGTCATGCAATATGGAGAATTGGACATCCTGGATTATCTCAAAGGCGTGGCTTACAATCTCAAATTCTAAGTATAATAATGCATGAAAGAGAGAAAAATATTTATTTTGCATAAAACTGTTAAACGAATGTATCATTGGTTTACGATAAAAATAAATAAGTCCGTTTTTTTCATAAAACATGATTTTCTGAAGGGAGGTGGGAAACTTCCAGAAACCATTTTTCCGGAGGGGTTATTTTCTGAGGGGTAAATTTCCAAGGGGGTTATTTTCTAGAAGGGAATTTTCCGAGGAGTGTTATTCCGGAGGGGGAAATTTCCGGGGGGTAATTTTCGAGGAGGAATTTTCAGGGGACCAAAATGTCGGTCACCGTGTATTTTAGGTGATTTTTGATCTTTCACCACATTCGGTTCATCGTTTTGATTTCTGAAAAATTGACATCTAAATCGCAATCATTGAGCCCAAACATGACGAGTAAGAAGTTTCAAACAAAACAATTATATCTATTATTTAGCACTTGAACAAGAGTTAATATTATAACTTTCTAAATTAATCATTTTTAAGATATCGAAATTGTAAAAGATAATTCTTTAATCGTTTTGTGTTATATACAATTCCACCTTTTTCCCATTTACATGAGTTTAGGTACCCTACTACGCTATTACGCACTCATCAATCTACCACAAAACAGGAATGTCTTTGGCAAAGGGTAAACAAGAAATTCAAGGCAAAGGGCTATGTACGGAGATCGCATTTATGTACTCGATAACTAAGGCCAGATTAATTTGAGTATACATGACATTATGCAGCTGGTTGCTGTCGCAGATTTATAGTATAACACAGGTCGTTAGGCCTAGAAGAGTTTATGATAAATATGGAACAAAGGACCTTTTCTAAATTAGTTGGTTGTACAAAAATATATACTAGAGTCAATTAAATATTTATTTAAATTAAACAAAATGTTTTATAAAATCATTTTTATACACATCACAAAATTTGCAAATCATTGAACTTGACTCAAAAAACTTGGAATCCATTAATGCAAATGACGAAAATTTTGATTTAAATAACTTATAACAATTCGGGCTGGAAATATGAATACTGCATGAATACGAGTTATTATTCTGTTACTGACATTTTCTTTCTTCTTTAAAGAGTGTAAAATGAATTTAATATAATAGTTACTCTTTTCAAAATCGTACAATTAACTACAATCATTCTTTGTATGTGATATATCTAAAACTTGACTAATTGTTACAACTTCAAATCAACCCCGTCATACAATGAGAAATATATGTATAAGATATTTTTTAAATCCCATGTATAAGAGAATAAAAAATATAATTGTGTGTTTTAAATATACGTATAAATAGCAATACTCTAAACTCTAAGCATGAGGTGAATTTAGATAATGACGATGTTATAAAATTATAATATCACAATCATATACATTTTACAAAAATATTTTAAGATAACTGCAGGACGTAGAAGTAATTCAGTCTGTGGAAGAGTTCCTTGTCTATATTGTTCCGCCAATTCCATCATATACGATCAGGAATTTCCATCAGGTCTCCACATAATACAAGTATGTTATAATTTGGTAAAAACGTATATATAAAATCACGGTGAGTATGATCACAATAGTTTTAATATAATATTTTAAAATTATTATTTTCGGTCCTTACACTGTAAAAAATTGCCTTGAACAAATTTTCACACTATCTGTTTTCAACGTTATATACTTGTAAAATGATAAACGATGTTTCCTACATTTTCCTGACGAAATGACCATACTGTCGAGGACATTTGGACACATGTATTTTAATTATTTCATGTTTTATTATTAACAATATAAAAAACTTTGTCATTTCCCTGAGTATATCCCGCTGAAACCAGACAGTACGGGAATTTTTCAAATAAAAATTTTCTCGGTGTAGTACTATCTTTAGTAATTAATTAAAAATGTAGAAAAAATGTAGTAAAAAATGTTTTTTTTTATATACAAGAGAATTCATATTAAATAATGTTTAGATTTTAAAACATTCAACCTTTCAACCACCCATATTTTGCATTCGTTGTTATAAGTGCAATGTAATGAAGTCCTGTAAACATATAAGGATGGAGAAGATTTACAATCTTTATATGTCAAATCAAGGACAATGTCGAAGCGGGAAATAGTCGTAACTAATAAGTAAATAAGATAGTTTAACTAGGAAATAATGAATTACAAATTTCAGGTAATTTAGATTTTTCAAAGCGAATATTTCAAGTTTAATTTTCAAATTTTTTGATAAAATATTTTTTTCCTTCTTTCCTTTTATAATTGTTATTATCGATAGCTGAAATTTGTATATTATTGTAGTAATAATTGTGTCCCATTTCAATACGATCGGTAGTTAAACTTGTGCAGTGTTTTATTTCATCACCTAATATGTTCTTATATATTCTTTAATACATAATTAATAAGAAATTCTCTAATATATGTTTCAAGTCTTCTTTTAGTTTCGCCAAAGTCAAGTTTGTCACAAAAACAAGAGGATATATGATAAACAACGTTTCATTTTTTGAAGTGTAGCCGTACGAGGTTTAATCACTCCAATATTTTTATTTATCGGTATTAATACTAATCTTATATTTTCTTTCTTTATGATATGTTGCACTTTCTGTGTGACACCTTTCACATAAGGAAAGGACGACTCTCCAACGAGTTATAGAAATCATGTATTTTTTAAGATTTAATTTTTTGATCTTAAAAACATGAATACCTAAAAGGGTGCCAATATTGTTGTGTAGAAAAGCAAAATTGCTCAAATTTAATTCTGAGTTGCATACAAATTGCGGTTAAAATTATTTTAATATAGCAAAGTAAATCACAATTAAGTTTTAAAAATTCAGGATATTTCAAAATTCATTCATTTTAACACATCAGAATATTCATTCAGAAATTTGGATTGTACATTATTATTGACATTTTTTCCTAAATAATTTTTTTTCTGCAAATAAGGCTTTTTGCTGGTCAGAGCGAACTTTCCAAGTCTTAATAAGTAATTCGTAAGAAAGGTAAGCAACATTCAAAAATTCTTATCCAAGCATGAAATAGACTTATTCCTCGATATTTTGATCATTTCTTTTTTTTACTTTTCTGAAAACATCGGGACCCAGAGACAAAAAATTGAAATATAAAACAATAAAAAATCAGAATCAGAATTTAATATACGATCACGAAATTTCCCCATCAAAAACTGTAGACAAGCTTGTCAATAGCAAAATGACAGTGGATTGTATGTTATATAGTTAATTATAAAAATGGGCAAAAGGATTAAACTTATCATTAACCCTTTAAGGACGGGAGGGACATATCTTCCACACCGATTTGAACGTCGATAATTTGTATATAAACGCCTTTGGAAAATTTTTATCTTCACGGTTTCTAACGTAACATTTTATCCTCTTTCAGAATCGTTTAATAAAATTTTGATCAAATGAACCACAAAAAAGTTATACAAGTTTTTTTTTGTTAATAAACAAGTTTTTTTACATTTTCATTGTTTTTAAACATTACTTTCACCGGGAAATGGCGTTAGGAAACATGTCTATGATAAAAATATCGCGTCGGTGGACCCTCAGGATTAAAATGTACCGTGCGCCAATTTATAATTCAAGATGGCGTCTTCCAAGATGCCTCCTGGAAGCTCAAAATTTCTTTTATAACTTAACAAATTTTTTTCTTGAAATCTATCGACTTAACAGAAAATTTTTTGAGAGCAATAATGCTTTGGAATGAGTTAAAGAATGTTCTCAAATTTTATCAGAATTAATTTATACACTTTTTGATTTTTCAAAAAATCGATAAATCGAAATTTTGAAAAAAGTCATTTAAAAAATCTGATTCTTCAACAAATTCTAAGATATTTTCGTTCAACGGAAATTTTTTCTAAAGTAATAGTTTTCATGAAAATAAATTATTAAACTTTTCTTGTTTTCAAAACTACTGATTTATTTCCACAAAAACTATAGACTGTAGAAAAAATGTCTTTACAACAAAAATGTCTTAGAATTGGTTGATAAACCTTATCAAATTTTTTCAGATTTTTTAAACGAACATTTTCAAAATTTCGATTTTTGGAACTGTTGAAAAATCGAAAAGTGTATGAATTTACTCTGATTAAATTTGAGAGCATTCTTTAACTCGTTTCGTAGCATTATTGTTCTTAGAAAATGTTCTGTTAAGTCGATAGTTTTCAAGGAAAAAATGTATTAAGTTTTAAAAGGAATTTTGAGCTTCCAGGAGCCATTTTGCAAGATGCCATCTTGAATTACAAATTGGCGCACGATACATATTAATCCTGAGGGTCCACGGATGCGATATTTTCACCATAGACCTGTTTCCTAGCGCAATTTCCTGGCGAAAATGATGTTTTAATAAAAAAGAAAATATATAAACCCATGTTTTTTGCAAAGAAACGTGTATAACTTTTTTGCGGTTCATTTTATCATAATTTTATTAAAAGATTCTGAAAGAGGATAAAATTTTACGTTAGATCCCATGGAGATAACAATTTTCCAAATACGTTTATATACAAACTATCCACGTTTAAATCGGTGTTGAAAATATGTCCCTTCCGTCCTTAAAGTGTTAAGGAGATATTCTAAAGAAGACCTTCCCGCTTTCAATGCTTAAAAATACCATAGAACATTTTTGTATTTTTAAAAACTAGGTTTATTGATATTAATATTTAATTATTTCATCAGTAAACATTTCAATTAATCATATATAATTAGAATTTTAATTTGTTTTACTTTGCTATTAACAGACAAAATAGAAACAGTTGTCAATTGCAACTATTCTAAATTAAAACCAAAATTATGAAGAAAACAACCCATTAAAAAAAAAGTACATTCGAGTATGTACCACAACATAATGGATAATAATTTATTGATCAGCAAACTACTTTGGTATAAAAATTAGTTTTGTTATCCCTCAATATAACGGTGCATCGTTTTTTTTTAGAATATGACACAGATTTTTTGGTCACGAACTAGCACTCCTAGTCCACCGTGCACCCTACTACACATCTAATCGCCACAATTAACCTGCCCTTTCAGTGATACAGTATCGATACTAATTTGACGATCTAGCCTAATGCGTTAAACAATAGACCAAATAGAATAGCTCGAAGTTCGTTAAAAAACGTGGTGGTACAGGACATCATGGACCAAGGACTGGGAAGGGATAAACATGGAGGCCATGTGCAAATTCACCTCTTCTCGTCATTCGTTGGCAAATGTTTGCGAGAGAGGAGCGCATGGTCGCGGACGCGTGACGTTGATTTATTAATGCGTTTTGTGGATAAGTGGAATTTATCACCGACTATTTTTACACATTGGATTATATCCGCGAGTGTGTGCGGCCGCGCTGACTTGCGCGACATAATATAATGCATTATGACCGCGGACGGCTGCATAATACTCCGCCTCCACCCCCGCATATATACGCGTATAGACCGCGAGGGCACATTTATTAATGCGCCATTATGCCAAACTACAAGAGCCGGCATAATTATGCGAATCGTATATATGCGCCGCTCGATTATGCAGCGGGCACGAATGTTTCTACTGTATAATGCCCATCATCATCTGTTCGACTTAAGCGCGGAAATCACTTATTGATTGCGGCCCCCTTTTCGGCCCAGCGGTTTTATTTGCAGTCCTCTTTGTAAGAAGGAGTCAGTGAAAAGACACGGCGGAATCCATTCAAAGGCATTCGTTAAATCGTGTGGATATTTTGCTTTTATTTCACCCATAGGTAGTCGCGGACTTTTTTAGAGAAGCAATCGTTGGAAGATTGATATTGTTCAAGAATAATGCTACTATATGTTCAAATGATGAAATGTGCGTTCTTTAGCTTCGGAGAGAATCTACATATGAAATACTGTTATTAAAATTAACCCACTATACAAAATAAGTTCTTGTGAAATCGGCAAATTGACAATTTTTTAGTTTCGGAATCGAATAGTTTCTAATTAAGGGAGGACATTGAGAATTGTATTGTTTAAAGCAAGAATTTGTAGTCATCATGTAAAAAAGCCAGTTAAGCCAGTAATGCCTGAATAACTAAAAATTGAACAGCGAATTTGGACTCACTGATTTTAATGAAATCACTGTTATTACGGGATAAACAAACCTAAAAGTACATTTTAGAAAACTTTTCCTAAACTCCTAAATTATTTAGAGAAAAAGCGGACGAAATATAGAGCCGAACGGAAGGTGGGCATAAATAGTATACAGTAGAGTCCCGGTATATTTACCCACTAAGTTCTTCGCCTTCCTCTCCTGTCTCGTTATATTTACCGAAAGAATGGGAATGCCGCTTCTCCCACTCCCCTTAGTCTCGTTATGTTCGTAACGTCACAGCAGGCCCTACCTGAGGCCCCAACCAGCAAAGTGGGGGAAAAAGAGTGAGGCGACAGGTAAATATATCGGGACTGAAACGGGAAAATATGCTGGGACGTAATATAGCGAAACGCAATTATACAGGGACTCTACTGTATACCTAAGGCGCATAGGAAGGACTTGGAGACAGGCACACTGTGCAGGACGAGGGGAGGGACCTGTAAAACATGTTCATAAAGAATTGATCCTGTATAATGCTGGTGAAGTACTGGTCGGTTACAAAATAGTGAAAAATGAGAAGCGGGCGCCAAAGGGTGAAAAGCGCCTTGTGAAGCGGGCGCAAAATCACGAAACGCCTGCTGAATATCAGGTAGGGAGGATGTCGCACGCTTTAACGGCATATAACGGCGTCGTTTTTATGCAAGAGTAAGAAAAATAATATTCCGACACTCGTAATAGTATATTACGTATCTAGGGCGGAAACAGAGGCATTGCAGCGAGGGAGACGAGTGGGACGAGCAGAAGGGAAAGAGCGCTGCTTGCATTTTGCCGCCTACTAAATGACGTCACCGGGTAACAGAATTTTTTCCGCCCGGTGACGCCCATCTTTATCAAACCGGGCGGCAATCGGACACTTTCCGCCCTCTTTTACGAGCGGAAAGATGGACTTTTCGTGCTGGTGTGACAAAAAATACTTTACGCACCAGCATTCATATGGAAAAGTACTATTTTGAAGACGAGATCTATTAATATCTGCACCAATCGTTTTCAGGGCCGGGGAACAAAGTTCCGAAAATCAACACACCAAAGACCAAAATTTTGATATAGCATGGCTCCAGAGTGATTTTCTTCACTTTGTCTTTGAAAATTTGGCAAAAAGAAAGCAAATTAAAATACCTTGGACTCGCACAATATCGAAATTTTAGCCTTTCGGGGTTTTGATTTTCGGAACTTTGTTCCCCGGCTGTTTTCATATTTAACATTGTATTTTTAATATATATTTGGCCGTACAAAAATGACCTCCTTTGGGTTTATTTTTTTTGCTTCTGATCGATTTTAGGGCAAAAGGCAACAGTTTTAGGTTAAAATTCATGGTTTTCGCTTCAACCGATCGTCCAATATTTGTCGACGATTCCTTTAGACTCACTTATGTTGGCTGTACTGGGAAGTAAATTTTAGAAATAACGTTTATATTGCCATAAAACTTTTAATGACCTTGTTAAATTTGTTTTTTTGACATTTTGATGCCCAACAAATGGCGAGGTGTGATTTTTTTCGGTGGCGATAAAATTGAAGAGACATAAAGTATTTTTCATCGGCTGGAAAAAAGGAGAAGTGTAAAACGCACACGCTGACACAATAATTCTGCGAGATTCGAAGCGAACGAAGGAACGAACGGTGGATAATGATTCCTTTTTATCCTAATTCTGTCGGTTTCGCAGGTTGGCTTTATGGTTCGCTGTCACATCGCAGATGCGCTCAGGGTTTCTCCCTACGCTCCGAACGACGCGTTATACCAAGAGGCTTAATATGCGACGCGCCATATTTCACGCGGCATTATCATCCTTTTTTCGAAGCTCATTTTACGACCTGCCGACTGAGCATTAATAATGCCTACCTGCCTAACGCGTATGTATGCAAGTACTATCGACCCGTCTGATTATCGAGTCCATTTTCTCTAATTTCCTGTCGTCATCCATTTTGACAAACGAAACATCATTAACTCAATGACGAACAATCTGCTTTTACGTTCGTTTTCATCATATAAGGACTCCAAATCATTCTTCGCACAATTCCGTGTAGAAAATAATCGTGGCACTATAACAATTTCGTATAGTTGTACTAAATAGCTGTAATGGAGCGATCTAGATAATCTTTAAAAGAACTATGATAAATTATAATTGTAATTATGTGACTAGTTGCTATTTAGTTTGACTGCAACTATCTCGTATATGTATTGTATTCATTAAACCAGAAAAACTGCACCAATTGTTCAATAATTTAATCTATTTCAGAATATGGTAAAGTTATACCTTTATATCAGAAAGTTCTCATATTAAGGATGAAAAACTCTCAAAATCATATTTTTGCTGATACCCATACGGATAAGATATACTTTATGCAATATCAGTATTTGGAAACTGGTTGCGTTATGACCAAATAAAAATCGACTTCTATAACGGGAGCAGTGATCGCGAGATATAGAGTTAATAAGGTCGCGGCGATCCCTAGCTGAAACTAAAACAATCGTATTTCTATACAAACTTTGTACAGTGGCCCTCCTCTTATTTTAACTCCTGTTATTTTAACTGCGTCCTTTGTTTTAACTTTCTTTCGTCCCTTATATTAACTTCTTCCCCTCGTGAGTTCCCCCACCATTCGCCATTTGAAAGTATTCAAAAGAGTGCGGACTGCTGTTTGCGCTTGCGCATACAGATGAAGAAAGACGCCACTATAGTTCCTCTCTCTGTTTTTATTGTTTTTATTCTCTCATACTGCCAGTGGTGAGGATGAGGGGAAGCGGTAAAATAAAGGAAGAAGCCGACATCTTCCTTGACTCGAAAAGTTAAAATAAGGGGAGGGCCACTATATACAGTAGAACCCCGCTGGATTGTCACGGTCGGTTCAGAGTCTTCCCCGTAAACCCCGCTGGACTTTCGGCAATAGGGGAAGCATCGCTTACACCTCTCCGGGTAATCACGTGACGTTCATGACCAATGACAGACAATCTCTCTGCTTCCTGTCCTGTAACTCGAAACCGATGCGTATGTCTAACTAGACACGCCCCTAAGGCGACGAGCGGCGTGGTGGCGGTAAAGGGATTCCGAGAAATGCCAATCCAGCGGGGTTCTACTGTAGATATATCACAGTTTAGCTATAATACACAGACAACAGTAGTTTTAGATACAAGTATGTAACGATTGACTTTACGCACCGCATTTTAACATGGAATTTAATACACCTGAGTAGCGAACAGTGTTTTTTTAGGATACCTAATATTCGTGCGCTTTTTTCAGGTGCGTAAAGTTGAATTTTACTCGTACAGTGGTCCCACCGCAATCTGAAAACAGCCAATTTCAACACCGCCATCTTTCTTCCGCAATCTGAACACCCCCACCGCTTCAAAATATCCTTCGGCAGAATTTCCCCTCCGTCCAGTGCGCATGCGAATGATGCGATTCCGCGTTCCTTGTTTCGCGTACACATTGTAATGATTGTATTAGTTATGCACACAGCCAGAAAGTTCATGTCCACGTGGAGGGGTAGAACACCTGTGGTGGGGATAGCGAGACAAGCGGAATGTACAAATTGCAGAATATCGACGCCATGTTTTTTGTTCAAATTGACGAGTGTTCAATTTGGGACCATTGTATAATGAAAAAACATAGTTTATATTACATAGTTTAAACATTGTTACATATCATAATTTCAAAGTTTTTCTTTTTAGTCAGATTGGACAGGTAGTATAATAATAATAGTCGTAATTGACGTTTCGACCATAGAATTTGGTCCTCTTCAGAAATGAGATTTATTTCTATAAGCAATATATATACAAAATTAAATTAATTTAAGAAATTTTCAGCTAAGTTTATTGTGAGAAGAAAGAAAAAAAAAAAAAATTTTTTTATGGAAAGTGTATGAATTTGTATTTTTATTAGTTTTTATTTTATATGATCTTACCTTATAAAAGTAGAGTTTTCTTCTTTTATAAGCAACATCCTTGAGTCTTAGTTTTTGAGAATTATTTAATCACTGTAATTAAAATAAAAAATGTTTTTTGAATATAAATTCAGTAAGAAAATATAAAATTTTGTAAAAGTTATTGAATTCAAATAAATATACTACTTTTCAGATGTAAAGCTATTCGGTAACTGAAAATTTCTTATTGTACAATAACACACGAGTTTGCTATCTATGACATTGTTTTTGTTTCTGTTCTAAATTTGTCGATTTTATGAAAAATGTAATAACGGTAAATAATTTTCTGGTAAGTTTGATTTTTCAAAATGAATGTTAACCGCATTATTATTTTTTTTAATGTAATAATTTTCCAGATGTTTTCGCTTAAAAGTATTTTTTTCGGTAGCTAATATTTTAACATTTTTGAAATCGAAATTATGATCATTATTTTCAATTTTAGAACAGACAAATTTAGAACAGAAACAAAAACAATGTCATAGATAGCAAACTCGTGTGTTATTGTACAATAAGAAATTTTCAGTTACCGAATAGCTTTACATCTGAAAAGTAGTATATTTATTTGAATTCAATAACTTTTACAAAATTTTATATTTTCTTACTGAATTTATATTCAAAAAACATTTTTTATTTTAATTACAGTGATTAAATAATTCTCAAAAACTAAGACTCAAGGATGTTGCTTATAAAAGAAGAAAACTCTACTTTTATAAGGTAAGATCATATAAAATAAAAACTAATAAAAATACAAATTCATACACTTTCCATAAAAAAAATTTTTTTTTTTCTTTCTTCTCACAATAAACTTAGCTGAAAATTTCTTAAATTAATTTAATTTTGTATATATATTGCTTATAGAAATAAATCTCATTTCTGAAGAGGACCAAATTCTATGGTCGAAACGTCAATTACGACTATTATTATTATACTACCTGTCCAATCTGACTAAAAAGAAAAACTTTGAAATTATGATTACTTTCACTTAAGAAAATGTCAGAAAAGAAAAATCAAAATTAATTCTATTTATTGTTACATATGTTATAAACATAGACTGACTTTTCGGTGCATAAAGTTCATTCCTGCATACAGTCCTCAGAAGCTTCTCATGAAATCCCGGGGCGAGCATAGGATTATCGAAGACGTACCCCGAGGATGCCCTTGTGTTGTTTGGTCGAGGACTAATTCATAAAATATGAAAACAACGCAGTAATCTTTTATCGTTTTGTCAGTACTGATTTGATATTGAATATGAATATCGACAATTAGTACCGAGTCAGTATATTTTTTAGTGGCCAATTCCGCTGCACCTTTGGTACTTTAATAGCAGCAATAATCATTTAATAATATAAATACAGCACTAAATACACTATCAGTATTGACTTGTTTCGACAATAATTTAACACGGAAAATAGTAATGAGAATCAGTATTGAGACCATACTGACGTACTCCGACAGCCAGACGTTATTCCTCACTGATGGCACTACTGTCAGTGCGTATTGGCTACCGTGTACTGAGTCAATGCTTTGGTGATATCATTATGCCAGTACTGATTTACTGTTGCAAACAGTACTGGATACCAATACTTGGTTGGTATCTTACCGGAGGTTTATTCCGCCCATTTATACCAGGGTGCGTGACTATGTAAAAGACACTCTTTCAGGAAGTGGAATATGGATCAGTAGATTTCACATCGCAAATACCGCACATGCTGGGCTACTTTATTCTTCTATTACTTGTAATTACTTTGTTACCATTGTTACCAATATAATTCACGTTTAATTTTTAAAGGTTATACCATTTCCTATCATTCTCTTCCCAATGTTCGTGACTTTATAATATTAAATCTTTAATTAATAATGAATCAAATATTACTTGTATTATTTTTAACTACATTTTAACCCAAGTTCGGAATTTGGACACAACGTTCAACGCCGTAACTTTTGTTCCAAAAGTCAAAATTGATAGAATTAGATCTCCTTTTTCAAATCCCGTGGTCAGAATCAGCCATCGATATATCGTTGTGCATCAGTACTTTTTCGATATGACAGTTAGCGACATATAATGTATAATATTTAACGTTGGGAATGAACAATTTTTAAAATAGGTATTCATGGTTGAAGAACTCCACTATAGATGATTCAATTTTATTGAACTTTCACAATCACCATAGAGAAAGCTTAATAAATAAATTGCCCGGATGTACTTAATTTTTAGGATATAAACAAATAATTATCAATTAATTCGTAGGTCACAAGGGTATATTTGGTAATTTTTAATTTCAGACATAAGTAATGATACGGAAACGTCGAAAATTGTATAAAAGCCAGCCAAAAAACGGTAAAAACCCATTGTATATGACTAATTTGAGGTAAGGAATGAAACATGATGATTTTCTGCTGTATTATAAATTCAATAATAAATATTGTCTCCATAATGTTCCAATGATATTATCCAAAATATTTCTTCCAGAATATTTTATTTCAAGTATTCTGAAAAAATGTTGATGTTACCTGGGTAAAGGTGGTAAAAGATTCCAAAATTCGACAATGTTCATTCTATTCCATTATGTATTAAACGTTATTTAATGCATTTTATTTATTTATTTATTTAAAAAATCGGTAAACCTTCGATTTAAATAATGAATAAAATTTCTCGACCATTTGCAAATAAATCTAATTAAATATTGACTTTCTACATACGGTCATTTTACTGTACAAAAATTAAAAAATCAAAATTGCATCTTAAACTATATATTGGGCGTACTAATTTTTCCCACTGTTCTATATACTAAATTTGCTTATATAACATTTATTTCGTAATCTTGCAATATCTAATAAGCGAACTCCTCACACTTTACATAATTTCATTATACTTATCTCATAGTTTTTTATGATATTTTTCCGAAGATGGCTTCACTTATAAGGCCGAAAACGTTTTTCGACGTTAAACCAGCACTATTTTAATCATTTTTGAATGTTTATAAAGTAATGTGACCGTATATCGAAAGTCAATATTTAATTAAACTGATTTTAAAAAACTACTTTAGATTTATGAATTCTGATATTGATATTCGGAATCGAATAGTTGCTAATTAAGGAAGGACATTAAGAATTGTATTATTTAAAGCACTAATTCATAGTCGTCATGTAAAAAAATGCTTAACCTTAAACCAGTAATACCTGAATAACTAAAAATTGAAGAGCAAATTTGGGCTCACTGATTTTAGTGAAATCACTTTTAGTATGGGATAACCAAACCTGAATAGTACTCTTCGGTCCTAGGCCGTAAAGATCAATTTTACGGACCGAGTGGAGATTGTGCGTCCTAGGACTGGCGAAGCAGTTTTTTATGCTATTTTTCCGACGATGGCTTCACTTATAAGGCCGAAAATGTTTTTCGACGTTAAACGAGCACTATTTTAATCATTTTTATAATATAAGTAAAGTGACCGTATATCGAAAGTCAATATTTAATTAAACTGATTTTAAAAAACTACTTTAGATTTATGAATTCTGATATCGATTTAATTGTCTCACTTTATAACTACGCATGATCTCAGGTAGAAAGAAGAATTTAACGGAAGTGATAGGTAAAAAATGTTATCAAAATTGTTTTGAAACCAATTGAATGGAAAATTCAATTCTTTGGATTCGTATAGTACATACTGATTCAGTAATTGGACAAATAAATCGACATTTGAAAATAAACACGTATCAACACAAATATCGTAAAAAAATATTGGAACCGAATAGCCTTGTATTCGGACGAGTGAGTAGGTTCGAATTGAAACACGTTTCCGGTCAACATCGGTCGGAAGGTGATGCCAACATTTCTAAAGCTCTGGCTTTCGGAATCGCATAAACAGCACTAACAATGCTCGCACTCGAGAAAGTCTCGGGAAAACTTGGTATTCCGGAAGTAGGGTCGAAATTTGTCGTGCAATCCCTCATGTAGAGCGAATGATCGCTTTTATATCGCGAATCGACTCTTGAGAGGAAACGATCTACGGGTCGCATTGTGAGACCTGCATCGGCCGTTCGCTCACTTCGGCTTTGGACCATTATTTGCGAATAATAAAAAGGACGGCCGCCACAGCGGCTTTTAACTGCCTCTAACACAAATCTGTCGGGGTGACAATGGGCCTAAGCATCAAATTAGGCGATACAGGTCAACTGCAGGGGCGTCCCCCAACTTCGTGACTTTTAAGCCGGACCTATACAAATACGCACAGTTGCTAGCTCCATTCATATTTCTCCATCCCTCTCTTTCATTTTCCTTCTCACTCCTGAATGCTCTTTTCAGCAGCCCTCTCTCTCTGTTTTCCATTCGAAAGTTAGCCCTCTTCTCCCTCTTTCGGTCCATTATTACTCTTGATCTGTGTCTATTATTATATGACTTTTCCTCCCCGTTCCCCTCAATCTTCCGTAGCCATCACCTTTCTTACATCCACGCGCGTTCCCTGCAGACGGATGTACCCCTCGGTATATATGCATGACAGTCAGTAGCATTCGTAATTCAGGTTTATTTTTCCTCAATGTGCCATCGGAATAGACCTACGTGAACAATCAATGATCGCAATACGTCCTTCATTATTTCCTGCGACGTATCACTACTCTATACCTGTAGGCAAAAGCATAATGGAGTGTTGGAAACCGTTGTTGATTCAATTTGGAGAAGTTGAATTTGAGAAATTCGAAGTAGCCGACGAGAGTGACAATGCTTTTAGGGCGGACACAATGAGAGACGAATTGGGTAATTTGTTTTACTGTCTAATAATTCAGTTGTAAAGGTGATATACGATGTGAGTTTCCAAACCGAATAATCGATCCTTCCATTTTTAAAGAGTAGTCTTCTTTTTTAACGAATTAATTGAAGAGTTAATTAAATCATTTTCACCATACATAAATAAATAAATAAGTAATTTAAAATAGTCACATCATCATATACACCTTTATTGCAGCTATTAACTTTCTATCAAACTTACCTCAACATTGGTAATACCAAAGAAGAACTTTAGGTGGAAATATCATCGAACTAACAATAAGTTTAGTTACAATTACACTGAGAAAAACGATTGATTGTCATTCAATTGAAATGTTGAAATCGTTTTTTTAATGTAAAAATGGTATTGTAATATTAAAGGCGATTCATTTAATATTAGCATTTTATTTCTTACATCAGAATTGACCATTTGTTAATAGTTACACTGAGAAAAGTGTTTTTTACCCAGTATTAGAACTCTTATGCCCCGTAAAATATAGTATTTTACGCACAGGGATTGCCATCTTTCTACTACCTGTTAAAAGACGAAGATTTTATATTATTCTAACCGATATGTCAGTTTATTTTAGCCTTTTCTCTTTAACTAAAAGCAATTTTTGTTTATGGAAATTTATCTAGCAAATTAAAATATTAAAAATTCCTTCCTTTAGTCATAATAAAACATTCTTTTAAAATAGGAGAGTTTATTACAATTTCGTATAACCTGTCAAAAACAAATGCTGAACGACGGATGATTTTACTAGTTATAATATTTCTTTTAATGGCTACAATACACTTTTTAAAAGCCAACGGATAGTAACTGATAAAATACACTTTTCTCAGTGTAAGAAATGTATACTTTGAACTCAGGAGCTGCGCAAATTCGCAAACAAGACATAGGTCATGTCTTTTATATGATGTATTTGTTTATAAAACGCGCATATTTGAGACAACGTATAAATAATATCTTTAATTTATTTATTTTCACAATAACAACCCCGAATTAAAATGGCACTCAATCGTTCTTAAAAACCCAAACATCCGTGTTGTCATTTGAGGTTATGTTACGATGCGTTGCAAATCCCACCATTATATTCTGTAACTATTAAGACATCATTACTTTATATCTACAAACTTATAGTATACAAAAGGTTTCTTAACTATTAAGAAATGTTTGGTTGCATTGAATAGATATTTCTTAAGATAGAAAATGCATTGTTTGCACTAAAGAAATGTTAGCTTTATATGAAATGAATAACCATTTCATACTTAAAAAATTACTCGATTCCCCGTATTTAAATGTACCATTTCTTAACTATTAAGAAGCCTTCTTTATAGTAAACAATCCTTTCCTTCAGTGTAGTTGGGTAATTACATTTCAAATATTATTTTTGTGTCCTGACAAAAAAGAAACTGGTAGACTATTGGATATGTGTATGAAAATTATGTTATTCAATTAATTTTCATAATCACTTGTTTTGCATAAATTATAATTTTTAGCCGCTCGAAATGCTCAGAAAAATTACCGGCACAATATTTCAATAGTGTCCCTTGTCCGTCCTATGTAGTCTTCAGAGTTCTGTCTACTAATAAAAACCGGTATTTCTTAGATGTTATTATTGAGAAAATTATTTTGTAAAGTTGAAAGTCTATATTTTGTAAAAAATGATTGAGCTGTTACGTCAGGATTAACAGGTTTAAATATTATAAATTTGTATAAGAACACAAATAAAAATTATTAATTAAAAATTCTTTTGTTCATGGGTTCGTGGCGGATTAGTCCGTATACAGGGGAATTGTATAAACCGACAGTTATATATATATATATATATTGTACTATTTTTAAATAAATTAGTCGTAAATTTGTATGAACAAGTTTATTGTTCCTTGGTTTACAGCAAATTGTCAAAATCTATCTTACGTTTTAGTTATCAAAATCATGGTGTAATGTATTCTTTACACCATGATCAAAATGACAATCGAAACAAAAAGTAGAAAGAGGTTGATTTAAAAACGCGGGATTCTAAATTACGAAAGTATAACATTACCCTCTTTCCAAAAAATATATAATTGTAATTTATTGATACCTATCTGTTGAGAATGAAGTACGTATAGTTAGAATTTTAAAAATTTATTCTAATGTATACCAACTTCGCCAGTTTCTCAACCTGCCAGTTTTTGACACCAATTGTACTATTTTTAAATAAATTAGTCGTAAATTTGTATGAACAAGTTTATTGTTCCTTGGTTTACAGCAGTTTACAGCAAACTGTCAAAATCTAACTTACGTTTTAGTTATCAAAATGACAATCGAAAAAAAAAGTAGAAAGAGGTTGATTTAAAACGCGGGATTTTAAATTACGAATGTATAACAATATTATAACTTATTAAAACCCCAAGAAAAATAATATTAATTACATCAATTTACTCACCTTATCCGGTAGTGTTGAGGTACGTACACAACGGCGACGTATCAATTCTATGATTAAATTTCTAAAAAAATAGTTTTCTAAATAAAAAAAAAATTTGTATTCACTTTTGAATACTTTATATTAATTTATTATTTATTATAATTATATACATAAACTTGCCCATCGTCATACAAAAATACTGACTCCGCGATCCACTTTTGAAAGTCTATGGAAAAGTGAAAAGCCCGGTGTGCATTTGAAGAACAGAAGAACGTAGGAAAAACGATTTAAAATCAACGTTTTTTCAACTTCGCGAATACGCGCTAGTATTAGTGCATTCTCGAAATTGAGCCTCCGTGGTCAGCATTCCACTCAAAAACAAACACACACAAGACACTCATATTCATACATAGCGGGCTAAAGTCAATGTTAATTTAAAATTAACTGCTATGATTTACAAATATGGAAAAATAGTAAAAATAAAATACGGGATGTAACAGAGCTAAGAGATGTTTTTGAAAATTAAAAATCGCGTACCCTTAAGTTTAAAATTATTAAGTAACCATGGCAAACTTTGAATATTGAGCTTGTTATGTAAGTGATTGAAAGAATATCAGAAAAAAATGGAGAAGAAGAAAAGAATATCAGCAGGCGTAAAATTCGCAACCGCATTACAGAAAGTAGTAGGGATGAGGAGGTGAAAAATTATTTAACGACGGCAGTGTAAAGTTCAGTGACAAATTTTCGGTTTTGGAGGGGTTTGAAAAGTATGTACTAAAAAGTAAATAATAAAATAAAAATAATATATTTCAGTGTAAATAACATTTTATGCACTTTTGAACACCCTCCCCACCTCCCCCCTAAAAGAAAATAAATCGTCATATCTTGAAAGGAAATAAATGATAATCAAAATTTAAAATACAAAATTTGCGGCATAGCTACGTACGCTTTGTTTATTGCGGCGAATGCAAACAACTTTACTGAGACATGAATTCTTGGTATTTTCGTTTATATGCCAATCTTCTATATTGTTGACAATTTAACTATGTAATTCAAATTTATTGAAATTGACATAAAAAACTTATTTCAATCGAATTTTATTTTAAGATAAGTACCTAATTCAAATTTATCCATAATTGACATACAAAAATTATTTTCATTTTACGCACCCGGAGGCGTAAAATCGAATTTTACGCCCGACGGGCAAAAATATCTTTCTTAAAAGTGACGTATCTTTAACAGATCTTGTACCGATGAAACTAATGGTGCTCTCAAAGTTACTTGATTACGTTGTATTTTCGCAAAAAGTGAGATTAAATGTATAAAAAGTAGTGTTTTTGACGATACTCCGGATTTTTTTTGCAAAACTGTTTATTAACATGCTATGGGTTATTTTCAAAGCATTATTTAGTGTTAAAACAATGTGTTAAAATAATGGTGCTCTCTAAATTATCCAATTACGTGGAATTTGTTTAAACCATGGTTTAAATTATTAAAATTTGGAAATATTTTGAATTGTTTTTATACAAAAGCAAATGCTTTTCTAACACAGGCAGTATCATTTTCGAAGTATTCTGCATTGCTGCAAATGATATTACCGTCAAAATTGCTTGGTCACGTTGAATTTTCGTCATAAATGATGTTTTATTTGTCAAAATATGTGTTTTCAATGATCGGTACAATTTTTTTTTGCTATCTTCAATTTCTTATTCTTTAAAAACGTTTAATTTAGTATAAAAGAAAATTAAATGTATTAAATACTTCTTGTCTAATTATTTAATTACTATCCTAGAATTCATTAAAGATGTACATTTTTTCCAGAATTATTCGTAAATTTTATTTTTTAAAAATAAAAATAAAAACTTATTCAAAATATCGTTTCAAAAACCTGAAACATTCCAATATATTTCTCGATGAGTTCATAGTTTTGAGATAGAGCATACGGAAAATTTTCAAACAAAAATATTTATTGGAGATTTTGAGGTCATTAAAATAATGTGGGGTATAAAAGTACAATTTGTTCTTAAAATTCAAATGTTTTCTTCATTTTTTTCACAGTTTGAGCAGAATTTCAGAATTCTAGCAGTTAAAACAATAAGCGTATAGATTTCCGAATTTTACCCAATTTTGGAATTGCTAATGGCTGGAAATCAATGTTGACCTCATAAATATGATGAGCGACCTGGAAATAGTGCATGTACCTTTTAATTTTTTCAACTTCGATTTCGATACGAAGTGGCAAAAATATAACCCGGTGTTAATGGATTAAGTATCGAGAAATATAGTAATGGGATTTTTGTCACGAGCTTGTTTACTACCAAAGTAATTAATTTAACTATTTTTTTTGTAATTGAGTGTTTCACTTGTGTAAAATTGTTTCATTAACTATTAACTTAAATTAACTTAAATTGTAAGGATAATAATCCTTCAGCACAAAATTATCATCAGAAGCATTGAAAAATATATTAATTAAAATGTTATGACAGTTTTCTAATGGGTTTATGATTTTAGGATACAATCTTTTCATTGATTGATTCTACCATTCCCAACCCATTTTTTACGGTCCTTAAGAGCATAATTAGTAGGGGAAAAATTTTTCCGAAATAATCTATCCTGTGTAAATGAATACCTTCTCAACAAGTACATTGACTGCAGTCCAGCTGTTTTGGTTTTTGCCTTTTTTTCAGTGTGCATAGTATTATAACTACTTGTAGTAGTATAATTAATATTTTTCTTAAGGAAAATCTCTCTTCAAGTGTTTCTTTAAATATCAAAGTGACGAGGTGTTTATAAAAAAGTTGGAATGACGTTTCGACTATGAATGTCAGCCCTCTTCAGAATATTTGATTCTAAAAGATTATGAAAATTTTACAAAAATTATAAACAATATTCGTTTTTACAATAAATTTAACATAATTAAATAACCAGAATAAAAAATTACATACATAAAAAATCGGTAAATGTTTAACAAAAAATATACATAAATTAACAAAAAAATTTTGTTAAATTTGAAATTTTCAGTTATTTTAAAAACTTCTGTTAAATCAATTTTTTTTAAATAATTATATTTGTTCCATCTCACCTTAAGTTATTGTTGTTATTTTCATTTTATTGTATACTTGGATGTTATGGAGTACTGTATAAAAATAAAATGAGATTTATGAGTATTTAATACTCAGTAAGATTTCACTATATATTATTTTTTAATTAGAAAATACCTATACTACTTTAAGACTGCTTTTGAACTTTGTGTATGATTTTGATAAAAGTAGTTAGGAGACTGAAAATTTCTTACAACATTTGACTTTTACAATAGCGTTTTGTTTTGGTTTTTGTGTTGACATTCTTATAACTTTATTATCGGTAGGTAAACATCTGATAAATTTGATTTTCGGCTTTCATATTTATATATATAGAAATGTAGACCCTTAGTAATGGTGAAGAATAGAATATATTAATCCACACCACAGAAGTTTATTTTTTTTATAGTTAATAAAAAAATCCTTTTTCGTAAAAAAAATGTTGGCCGGTGGTTGCCGAGCTTGAAAAATTTGCTATAATTGGGAAAAATGAAATTAAAATACCATAGAAAATTGATGTGTTATTACAAGCGTTATTAGCAGCAACAAGACAAGAATGTATTCTTGTTGGCGTAGACCAGCTTAGTAGATACTTTGGCTGGAGTAATATTTTTTTTATATCGTAAAACAACAAATTGATTATATCATCAACGATATTCCACTACTTATAACAAAAGGAGGTAGCCATAACCGAACTTGCCAGGAATTTTGAATCATTGCGACAAACATTCTTTAGGAATATTGTGGTGTAAGATATAACTATATCATATAGAAAGGAACTAATACATGCACGAGATTTACAGTTGGATTCAGTCAATGGGTAGTCTAAGAAAAAAAAACGTGGAGTGTTATTAAATTAGACGGTGCTAATCGGAGATAGGGAGAAAAAGTACCCATATTCGTTTTTTCAATATATCTCACGAAGCAAAATTTCGCCAAAAAAAAGTTCGCATTTTGCTCTTGTTTCCTTTATATAATGATGTGGTAAAAAATTTGTTAGATCAAAATTGGCCCAAATGTGACCATTTGAATATGGCAACTTTCATTCCTCTTGTACTGACAATATTCTAATTCTCATTTTGTTGCACAAATTATTTTACTCTTAAGCATAATCAATAGGCTGGTGCACTGGGTATGACATTACATAATATAATATATTTGTTGTCTAATTTATGCAATTTATGGAACTTTAAAAAAATACTGAAAAAACTTTTAGGTCTATTTAATTTGTTCTCAGCACAAAGCAGAGATATTTGTCTGCATAGGTATTTGCCGAAAAACTACGTGTGGATAAACACAAATGACATTTGGCACGTTTGACGGATCACCTTTCTGTCAAAAGTTCTGCGGGGTGCCCAAAACCGCACCATGACCGCACAACCGAAACTCTTCCGCTACATCTTTGTCATAATGAAAATCCTAGTTTGTTGTTTGCTTTTTATAAAACGATTATATTTATAATAACATTTATAAGGATCCCTAACGATACTTTCATGAACCATTTTATTTTGTGACAATAATTATCTAAAACGTTAGTCCTAAATATTATATAGTAGGATAAAGAAATGCTAGCCTTTAGAGCGCCAAGGTTTTAAAAAATTTTCATATCGGATTTATTTCTAGAAATGTTTTTTAAGGTCCCTGAGTTAGAGCCAGACTAAGTTAAGATGTTGGCAAATTAGACCCCTACAGGCGTATCCCGGCCAAGTATAGTAAGGCCAAATGTTAAAATTTTCGAAATGGCAAAAAAAAACATTTAATTGCAATATTTTTGTTTTTAGCATTATTTATGTTTTATGTGATCAAATAAAGTCAGTTTTGTATGATTATTGTTTGGAAAACATTAGAGGAGAGTGGTGTAAGTTGCCACGGTTTTTTTCATTTTGCTAAAAAATGTTTTCAGTAATGAATTTTAAAACGTACTATGCGGCATTCGAAAGATCATAAATTCCGGCAACTTTTTAATCCAGAAATTTTTTTCTATCGTGTCTCAGAAGGTGGTGTAAATTGGCACGTGTTGAAAAATTAAGGAGAAAATTATTAATAAACCTTAGAAAAATTGTTAACCACGTGATTGATGCTGCGGTATTACGGCTAGTCTTATTATATTTTTGTCTTATTCTAATCTTATATATAAATTTATATAAATTTTGTTATTTTAATTGCGCCACGTGAATGTTAATATTTCATGTAAAAAGGGTGTTATCGCCTGTAAATGTGTAGTAAATAAAGAAATCAATAATACAATATGCCAACTTACACATGTATATTGTTTATATTTTATGTAATAAATTATTTACCCGATATTTTTTCGTAACATAATAAATACCAATAAAAGCGGTTTTAAAAATAAAGTAAAACTCACACTTTCCTTAATTAAAATTTGAATGCAAAATATTCTTTTACGTGCATTCGACGACACAAATTGACGCTTTCGAACTATCGAATATTGTTTGTATGTCGTATTGCTTCGAAGGAAACAAGTAACAACGACTACATACCATCAAAAGTTACCGTGTATTAACCCATTAAGTCCTGAATGGACGTTTTTTCACTACAATTTTCAACGGTTGTATTTAGTGTGAAAAAGGCTCTAAAAAATTTGAAAAAAGACATATCTGACGTAAAATTAACTGAACTTTCAGAATCTGTTATTACATTTTTCAGAAAATGCAACCGTGAAAAACTATATTCGATTTTTTCAAAAAAATCATGCATTTTTCAAATGAATTTTTTTTTCATTTCGTCTTTTCACATTGAAATTGTTTCAGAATTCCTCTAAACGGTAAAGAAATCGTGTCCTCGAGACTTAAACTTTAAGATGTGCCTATGTCCATTTTGAAAATAAAGGTAAAAGCATCCAAAATGGCGGCCCAAACAAAAAAAAAATTAGCGAATAATTCAGGAATTTTTTTGTTTAATAATAATTCTTTGAATAAAAAATTCCTGAATTTGTCGCTAATTTTTTTGTGTTTGGGCCGCCATTTTGGATGCTTTTACCTTTATTTTCAGAATGGACATAGGCACATCTTAAAGTTTAAGTCTCGAGGACACGATTTCTTTACCGTTTAGAGGAATTCTGAAACAATTTCAATGTGAAAAGACGAAATGAAAAAAAAATTCATTTGAAAAATGCATGATTTTTTTGAAAAAATCGAATATAGTTTTTCACGGTTGCATTTTCTGAAAAATGTAATAACAGATTCTGAAAGTTCAGTTAATTTTACGTCAGATATGTCTTTTTTCAAATTTTTTAGAGCCTTTTTTCACACTAAATACAACCGTTGAATATTGTAGTGAAAAAACGTTAGTTTATAGTATAGAAACGGTAAGTCTGGCAACACTGTAACGCTTAAAAATTGGGCTGTGCCAACTTACATCACTCTCCCTTATAGATGGCCATCAACCGACATTTGATTTTTTTTTCAAAAATGTTTTTGAAATGCTTTTGCTGAGCATTTATCAACGTATTTTACAAAATTCAACTAATAGTAGCAAAAATACAGTCGAGCCAGAGACTGAATCGTCCTCAGCTTTTCATGTTTCTGTTCTATCGCCACCTGTTTTTTATCACTAACTAGTTACATCTAAAATTATACATAATTTTCAAATGGAATTCATATCAAAACTGAAAATATCTCGAATTAGCCATATTGCATCCGCCATTTTGAATATAATTTTTTGGATGCAGAATCATATTAGGAGTGGTCGATAACCTCCAGTCTTAAATTTACTAGCAATTTAGGTTTCGAAAAATCCGTACAACATTTTATATGTTGTGCCTCTCAGCGTTTTTTGGTTCTCTAAAGGTAAAATACCAATAACAAATTCATTTTCTCCGGAAGTAGAAATCAGTACCGTTATCGCTATACCTGTTTGAATTTATTTAGACCAATTTATTATTGAGATTACACTAGGAATCTAGTGCAGGAATTATTCGACGAATTGACAGTTGGCAAAGTGTCATTGGCAATTCCCATCCTGGGTACAGAATGGCGCTTTAAAAAAGAGGACACCGTGGATTCCGGCGCGTTACGAGAGGGAGGAGATAAGGAGGATTTAGCGGATCAGCAGCATCCCGCGCGAATCTGCGCGATCTGCCGTGCTTTGTCGTCAGGACCGATGACGCGGACCGTATATATATCCGACATATAGCCAATGTCGTGTTTTCGCCGCGTGGAAAAAAGATTAGCCGCATCTGCCAACTAGGAGCCCCGCTGACACGAATATGATCGAGAATACATATTTCCGAAAGTTTTAAAAACATCAACCGCAATAATGATGTCGGATCGGTGCACACGTATCTTTCTCATCCATCATCGACCAGTTACTGTTTAAGCCGCAACGGGACGACATTAATATCTCGTTAAGGAACAAATCGTTACGCGGGGAACAATGCCGGCCGGTATCGTGACACTGATGCATCGATCTTCGTCTTTTATCCGACGTCGCGCGAGGCTTTTTAACGCGCCGCTCCTCCGGCCGACGATGAGATTTTCGGGTGGAAAACTTTTTCTTCATGTGGGAAATTCGCTCACCCGCGGATTTATGCATTTATGCGCGCGACTATACCGCCAGGCTACATATGCAGTTGCCTGTTAAGCGAAATGCCGCCTAACGAGGAAATAACAGGGGGATGCGGTGGCTTCCTTCTCGTGTTTACACGCTCCCGGTAATTGAAAGTATCTCGACGTGCCCGGACATTTACCCCTCAGATCCAAACACTTTCCGAAACCAAGGGAATTTACAAAATACACCTCAGATCACTCGGAAATCACGCACCGATGATTTTGGAAAATTATTGTCAAAGGATGATGTTCTGTAGGTATATTTTGTCAAATCATCGAGAATTATGTTTTTAAATCATTTATATGGCTTATAGTACAACTTCGTGTTATTGGACAATATTTAGCTCGGTTTCGATTCGTTTCACGAAGGATTGTTTAATTAGAAAAGGATTTATTTTATAATATTGTAATCAACGTGTATGTAGAGATCCGACCAAAAATGAGAAGTCTGACCGTGTAACCACGTAACATCAGCAACTTATCCAAATCAAATGTATAAGCTCTTTCTTAAAACTGGCATTATTTGAAAAGGATTTTTCAAGTCAATTATGAATGCTTTATTGTGTTCAATTTTTAACGAATACAAAAAAGTTACTGGGGTATATTGTAGGTTTTTTGAATGCTCTGTAACATATTTCCAGGTGATATTTGGCTATCTATTGAGCGGAAAGAGTTAGAAGGAAAAAGCGCGAAGAAGCTTTTCTGTTCTTTAATTTACGATAAAAAATTGTTTGTTTTAACTCTTTCCGAAATATGTTCTCAGATTCGTAATCAGCAAACCCAAAAGAAAAATCTCGTAGTACCCAGTTTCATCTCGATCAGGTAAGTTTTCCCATATTAGGCGGCCATCTTGTTCCACAGTTTTGAATTTTCAAAATCAAAGTTCAGATTCGTAATCGGAAATCCCAAAAACACCCGAGTATCCAGTTTCATAAAGAATGGTTCATCAGAAAAATGTGTGCCAGAAAGAGTTGATAAAAATCCGGACTACGTAGTATGTAATGTTATTACAGTTATGAACTAAATTAATAACTAACAATAAATTCATCATATATCATCATACAGATAAAGCATTTGCATAGTGTACGGAAGAAAAGAAGACAATGAACAATAATAGAAGTGCGACGTGAAAATCAGAAATACTTTCATCCGGGTTAGTAAAACACACTAACCTTGCATAACCTCTTTAACACAACCGCCGAAGTGCCTATAGACCTAAAGTATGCTTTGTAGAATTCTTTACTGTGGCAGCCATTATTAGTCATAATAAATTACATTTACTTTGAAATAATCTAAGTATTCCCGTTTAAAAAATGGCGTGACATTGCCACGTGTCATTCGACGTTTGCAAATCCTAGTTGCCCAAGTCAAATGCAGCCTGTGGTTCAACGTTATCAGTAATTGATATCAACGCACAAGGAAGTCATGAAAATTCCGTGAAATATAGAATCAGGTTTTGTGCGCCATATAAATATTTCAGGAAAAATGTTTTTCAATCTCTCTACTTACAAAAGAATACCTGTATAACTAACCGTCTTAAGGAGGTTCTAAAGTGGTCTATGCCGGTGCGGTAGGAAATTTCATGACAGAACGTAAATAAAAGATGATTGAATAACATTTTTCAACATTCGGACTCTGTAAGGGCAATTCTTAGCACTATAAACAGTTTCCTAGAAAATACCAAAGGTATTAATTGTGAACTGATTTTTATTTATTTCCGAAAATTCTCGATCAGGTCTGAATTAACATCCTTGCAATTTTCTTGGATATCGTGTATAGTAATTAAAATTACTCTTACAAAGCCCGAATTTTAAAAATCGATTCAGTAATTTTTTTATTTACGGTTTTAAGTTAACCTTCCTACCTAATCGGAGGAGCACTTTATAGAACCCCCTTAAGTCGTTTGCGGCACGGTTTAAAATTAAAAAAAAAAAACTTTTGTTTATTGGAATCTTCAGAGTGTGCCAGATTATATGATAAAAAACACCCTAATATACACGTATGAATTCGTGCGTGCGCATATGCGTGTACGTGTGCGCGTGTGTGTATGAATTGAAGGAATAACTATCATATACGCACTGAAAAGAATATTGTAAACTACATTTCGTTATACATAAACATTAACAAGAACATTTAGAAGGTCTCGAAAAGATATTGCTTAAAAATGTCACTATTTAAGTAGTATTTAAGCACTTTTCAAACATCAAATAGTCGTTGATCACAAGCTTTTGAGATCCTCATGAAATCATTCGAAAAAATATGTAAATATACCTCTTACAGTCTTGTTTAAAGCTGTTTAAGACTTTCATTCCACAATATGTTTTTAATGATCTTATGAAGACCATTTCAAGATCTTTTTCATTTTTACGTGTAGATGTTCTGCCAAAAACGTCTACCGACCAATTTTAATGGCATATTTAATTACCTATTTCGATGCGCTGATCACAAAAATAATAGTGAAAATTGGCGTAAATTTGCTTTTTACATAGTGAAAACCATTTTTAAAAATCTCGTTAATTACTCATATTTTGAAAAATGCTTTCAATGAAAAAAACTATAAAGCATCATGAATTTATTTTGGTTTGCAGGTTTCGTTAGTTCAATAATTAAATAACTGGGGAAGAGGCGGTGTCCACCATACAGGCAACACGAATTTTTATACACATGTAAATTTACATCCTACATATTAAAGCGTTACCATAATGTTTTACTTTGTCAATATTGGTACCCTTTCATTTTTTTTCTCGAAAAGTAATAATTTTTTAGGAAAATGCATAAGAAATAAATAGAGTGTTTTGATTAGATGCACAACTTTTCATATAGAAAATATTTTGCAAAATTTCTAACATTTTGTAAGATAATTACAAACAACCATGGAAAACTACTACAATTCATCTTACTTTTATCGATAATAATAAAGTAACATAAAAGAATGAAGATTATTTATTGGTGTAACAAAAAATAATCAATTAAAAATATTTATTATTTTATATGTATATTAACATTTTTTGAAAGAGAACTAAATGTTGCAACCTACCGCACCTTTGGAATAAGTTAGGAACATTTAATACCGGAGATTTATTAAATATTCCAACTGACGATTTATGCATAAAAAATAGGGTTATTTATATTAGTGCAATGTATACACTGTATGGGCTCGATGCATTGTAAATTCATTCTAATTTCCAAAGATTTTTCGGTTATTTTGAACATCGAAAGATTCATCCCTGAATTCCCAT
The DNA here is from genome assembly GCA_030407085.1 of Trichopria drosophilae. NCBI lineage: Eukaryota > Metazoa > Arthropoda > Insecta > Hymenoptera > Diapriidae > Trichopria > Trichopria drosophilae. The sequence goes on from CM059583.1 coordinate 206,895,248, forward strand.
TTACTTTAATTATAATTATAATACCAAAATTCATGAAAAATATGTATATATGTAATCATATTTATTTATACCTTGTTTGGTTTCATAGTTTTCACTGCGAAAATGAAATTTTCTTAATCAGCGTAGCAAAATGCGTATTCACAGGTGGGATTAAAATCGGTCGAAAGACCTTTATCCCCCAAAAATACTGATCTGAGAGAAAATAATGATCCCTTCGAATATAAATCAATAACCTACAAATCTGACTGATATTTTTATATCTTGTTAATTCGTTTGTAGTAGTATATATGAAAAAAAACAGGAGACAAATGGCAACATTACACGTTCTATCGCCGACAAAAAACATGTATTTCAATACCTTAGTAAAATGGATTTCAGTGAATTTCGTATGAAATCCTATAGACTGCAAAATTAAGAAATTACGTAGATCCTTTCCACATAAATCATGTTGTCTTGAAATAAGTAATAGGGACTATATTTAATCTAAAATTGTATCACGTTTGATCATACAAAACTCACTTACACACAAGAATTACAGTAATAACAGATGTAGTCAACGAAATATGTTGACGAAAAGTGTAATCTCCTTAAAAACCTTTAGATAAATGACAATCTTAGTATTAACGAAGAGACGGATTGACATTAATGAATTCCAAATAGTTTTGACGAACATATCAAGATGAACATTTTTGAAACGAAGCGAAAAATGGGTATAATTCACCGCGTAAACATAAAATAATTCCTTGACCAAACGAATTTCGTTTCAGTCATATATAGGAGAGTTGTTCCTTAAATTTCGACATCCGATTTACATCCGTCAGGGGTGCGCATAACAATGGGTTTAAGAATCGTAGAAAATCTGAAAAGCCAATAATCATTTGTTTCTCGCACGAATCTCTTCGTTTTGTAGATTTAATACAAGCTGGAGTCAAGTTAAGATTCTCGATGATGGATTGGTGGACAGGCTTTTCAATATCATAATTTCGAAATGTGATTTTCAAACGAGATTTTTCCGGATTATCATCTATTCGTGATGTGTGTAATTTATATTAATTTAGTTAGTAGCACTACTTTAATTTTCTACGCTTAAAATATGTTTTTCTGTCAATCACATTAGTATAAAATCAAATTTTAATCATTTGTCAATTCGAGGTTCGACGTTGATTCATGAATTTTTATCGTTAATTCAATGGGCTGTTTTCTTAATCACATCATTATTCCATAAGAATAAATAGTAGTTTATCTGCTTAATTTAATTTGATTTATAGAATTAAATTGATTTACTAAAAAATGTAATAAATAACTGCATTCTCAATTTGTCATAATTTCAATAACAATAATTTAAAATTTGTTGAATTAAAAAAATGTCTGACTTATAAGACCTAATGTCGAATTTAATACATAATTATTAAGGTACAAATTTTAAATCATCCAATGAGTTTATTACAAAAAAATAAATCAAAGAGTTGTAAAAGTACACGTTTAACTCGCATACATTATAATTAATTTTTAATTTTATATGATATTTATTAAATTATTAAAATTATAGATTTCTTCCAATGTTTTTGGAAATGATACAAAAATAATGTTTCTATTCTGTATCACATTAATCTTCTTTAATATTATTTAAATAATCATACTTATTTTTTGTTAAATATCACGAACATGCACCCAAAAAACGTAAAGCCGTAAGTAAATAGTGGGTAAATAAATATGTTAATGCATTCCGGAAGTTAATTCTGTAAAGAAAAGGAAAATACACAAAGAATTATTTGAACATCCTGTAGTTCCTCATCATCTTCGATCCATTTATAACGCGCGACAATGAATAAAATGGCTTATACTATACCATTAAAAATTCCTATAATACGTGAAAATCGCTTTGACCTGTCAATGAACGGAGATAGATGGAAATCTTGTTACAATGGATCTTCCGTTTCTAATATTGATTGACTTGATCTATTGTACTTACTACGAGAACTTAATATTATGAACGATGAAACTTAAAGCACTAAAAATATTAAATTTGGTTCTACAATTCTATTTATTAAAAAATACTCTTTCAATGTTTATCCGGTTCGTAAAAAATTACAATGCATTGCAGTATGTTTAGAAAGTGACCACTTATTAGTTTATTCAGTTTTATTGACTAACTTTTTATTAAATATTTCAATCGCCTTACAAAATTGCGATATGGTTCGTCCCTAATGCAGTCGACACGACAATAAATCCCAATAAAATATCTGCTATAGAAGTCTAGAGCTTTCTATTTCGCACCTGCTCAACGGACACAGAAATTATTCTAAAATTAATTTTCATTATGGCATATTGAATAATAGAGTAATTAGTAACAATTGCAACAAGTTTAGTTCGCAAACATTATTAAATTGGCAATAATTTTTGTTCTTTTGCGAAAGGTTTTACTGTGATATAATATATCCCATTTAAAGGATTAAGTATTGTGCATGAAATTTTATGGCGTTTTATTCAGTGACTATTGTTAGTTGTTTTAAATATATTTAAACATTATTAGTCCAATTATAAATATTATAAAACACGATTAAGCAGCAAATGGACGAATGAGTTTTGGTAATTGAAAAATGCTTTTTTATAACAACAAAGTAGTGATTTAGAATATGTTAAGCAATAATCAATACAAATTATAATACCTTTATTTTGGCTTAGTTCTTTTATTTTATAAATTATTCTAAAAAAACTGCTAAACGACTGCTGCAAATTTACGACCCTGAAAAATGTTGCATGAGACCAATCGTTGTTGTAATATTATGGTGAAATCTGAATATTAATTTTATTCATGTCACTTTTAATTCTGTTGACAGTGATTTACGTCGTAGTCGAAAACAACTATTATCCGCAGGTTCGCACTCAACAACACTTTAAAGAAACCTCAGGTATGCTAAACGTTGTTTCTTTAAGTAGAGGAACAAAGACAAACCATTTTTCGGATATTTTTTAAAATCTTGAAATAATATTAAATGAAAACATTAAACTTTTTGAAATTTTCTTTTAAGGGTGTATCTTTTGTTCTGCAATATATAATTGCCACAGTTTAAAATATTGCAAATACACATTAAATTTTAATAATTGCAGTTATAACGCAGGAAAAACACATAGAATTTGACATATTCTGCGATTTGAGGAAAGTCTTTAAATGCCAAATTTAATTACTTGTAACTCTAATTACTGGGTTATTATCAACAGTTGTTCGGCTGTGACTAATTTCAAAACTATCATATCCTCTGTAAATAATAATACAACTAATTTTCATTTATTTCGTCATTAAGATTTTTTGTTAAGTTTAATTTATTTGTTACTAATCGTTTGTAGTAAGTAATTATATTAATTATTAGTGCATTTCAATCCAAATTTTCGAATAAGAGATTGTAGCGACTGAAAACCTAAACATTTTTCTTTCATTTGGAGCCGTCTAAAACATTTGTTTGTTAAAATATCATTATTTTAATCAGTGTAATATTTATAATACGACTAAAAAGATTTTTCTCTCGGTGTAGACAAACCTGTTAAGTGTTATTCGTAATATTTTAGAGATATGTATAATTAATGATGTTATTACTTCTAATCCTGTGCAGCCCTTTTTGCGAGTTTTATTCTTACCTGGAAACAAATCCCGAAACCGAATCTATCATGTTAGGGTATGATGGGTTGATGGGCAAAATCAAATTCATATTTTTAATTATATTAACTAGCTACCCTTTAAAATCCAAATGACTTTTGAATTTAAAACCCAATTTTGACACTGATTATTTTGCTGCAAAAATGAATAAAATTATGCAAGAATATATAAGCGAATTTGTTTTCCATTTGAACAACCCTACAAAATTATGGTAACTTATAAGATACTGATAAAAATGAAAACCATTCGCAACACGAACTTTTTTACGAATCGAATTTGCAAGAAATGATACACGTATGTTTTTAAAGTCATTAATCACAATTAAGAAATTCAGGTACTGAAAAAATCTCCCTGAACCATTCAACTACCACTGGGAACTTTTGAAAGAAAAGTAATAAAAACAACTACTATTTTAGGATAATACTGTTGATGTACTTAGTTTTACAAGTTTTATTTATGTCCATAACTAGTAGTGAAAATGACCTAGATATTTACTCATTGTCAGTATTCATAATGACTGAAGATCAAGAAATGATTGTACAAAATTCTAATAAAGTTTTTATTAAAATTACTTTTTAACAATTGAAATTTTGTTAGTAGGAGCAGTTAGAATCATAAACCGTTAAATCAACTAAAAATGTATGTTCTTTATTTTTCGTTCATTGGGTAGTTAAACTCCAGTAACTTCTTAAATTTAGTGAAATGAACTTTAAAATTTTCATTGCTCTGCCTGTATTTTTATTTAATTTAAATCCTTTAGGACCGTAACTAGAATTTATGAAAATTCCTTGAGGACCTATTGATTAATTTTGTGTACGTTATATACAAAGTTGTTTGATTAAGAAGTTGTAAAATTAAATTTAATAAGAAATTTCGTCAATGCAAAATTCAAAATGTGGGATGCAATATGACCGTCATTAATTCAAAAAAGTCTGGTTTTTAAGACCATCAGTATCATCCACTTTTTCAAAAAAAATTAAGTAAAGCACTTACATCTGATTGCCAAATTCTAGAATATGCTGATGATTTTATATTATCCAGAAATAGTTCTACAGTGTCTGGACATAGTTCAGATAAATTTACACATCTTTAAAGGATTTCTTCATAATCTAGGAGTATTTCTGTCTCCAGAGAAAACAAAATAAAATGATTGATTTTTACCGAAAAACTATACATAAATGAATCTATTAAACCGAATTTGGTTACAATTCAACTTTCGTCTAAAACATTTTTAGAATTTATGTTTCATACCACATTAGCACTGAAATTAACGTTGGTAATATAGTTAATAAATTTCGAAAAATTGTTATATCGTTTTTTACGTTTTGACATGGGGGGGGGGGGGGGGGGGGGTTATTCAAGCTCTTTAATCACAATTTCCAGACGAATAAATAGAAGTAAGATCGACTATAATGCCTTTTGCTTCATTCATAGTTGTTGTTTAAATATATTACATAAAAAAGTTTGTTTAAAAAAGTTTCTTTTTAAAAAAAGCGGCATTTTTTTGGCAATGATTCTGTCGTTTTTGACACGGCAGATTCAGTACTGCGCACGGGTCCGTACGTGGTCAAAAAATCATTCTTTAGAGGTTAGGATGATTTTAAATAAAAAACAAAAATCCTCTTACAGTCATGAACAATTTTATACACTTTTGGTTATAATCCAGAATCCGTTCAAATGCAATTTATAAACAAAATTTAAAATTAGCGGTATTTTTAGTTTACCACAAGCGTACAAGAACGTACTCGAAAATGGTAAAGTAGGTCATTTTCCTGCCAATATTTATCCATTTTCCCCTGGAGAAGGAAACAATAACAAAAAAATTTTCTTACGAATCCGAAAAATTAACTTTAGTAAATCGAGTCATGAATATTTTTGAAACGATATTTGACACTGTCTATTCAATAATGCCCCGTATATCTAAATGAATTCTTTTATTTCGAAAATATACTTAACAGAATTGAATGGATTTTAATTCACACTAACGCATCGTAATAATTTATTATCTGCCTGTAACCTGCGATAAAAACCCTTTATGAAATTATGAAATTATTGGGGCCATAACTTTTCTCGTTTACCCTATAAACAATTAAAAATTCCATCCCGAGCAAACACAATGGGATCGATATAGTTTCGCAGTCACTAAATTCATACCCTGAGAAACGGGCATAGGGCCCCCCGGTGCGCATACGTAATTCGACATAAACAGCCGTTGATCCATAATTAATAATCGCAACAAACGGCTCGAGTAAATAATTTTTTTTTGCATCTCGTCAATGAAGTGAATCCACCGTGGAGGGTAGGTATACGCATATGAAATGCGTTTAAACTCGAGTCTCTCGAGATCTCTCCCCGGTTACGAGGCGCAAGGGCGTTCCTATTAAAACGTTCCGATGGCCAAAACGCAACGCTAATACTGTCCAAATACGCGACAGTCGCCTTTTGTCGAAATCCATGAAAGGATCCGTAGACCCAAATGAAGGGGACCAGCTGCTCACTCGACGATCGCACCCTGCCTCGATCTATGGCAGCCCCGACAAATAGGCCAGAGTCACCGATTCTTCCTCGCCCTATCGCTCATCCCGCGTGCCCGTGAAAACTCAGTCGAGCGTTATATAGATCCCATTGATCCCTCTGTATTTCTTCTCCTTTTTACTAAACTGCTACTTGCATTTTGACTCCGGCGTACTTTCTTGGCACTCGCCCTGTACGGTTCGCTGATTTCCAAGTCGTTCCTCCTAGATCGCGACTTATTAAGAGGCCACCGACGTCAGTTATTTGACCCGAGTGTCCAATAGTGTCCTGCACGAGTGCCTCTTCGCAATGGACTTTTTTTTTAGAGGAGGCGGGGATCGCGCAACTTTACGGGATGATTTTCCACTCGGTTGCCGGATTTGGATTAAGCATCCGGCTATTGGAGTGGCCGACATTAGGGATTCTTTATGTAAGGTCCGATTTGGGCTGGTACCTAATTTGAACGGTTTTTCGTCATTCCGATCAGGCCACCGACTTGAGGTATGCGCGAGGTCGTTTCATTCACTCCATTTTCTCAATGAATTCTTCCATTTCGCATATAACTTCAAAACTTCACAGGGAATATCTTTTAGAATGCAGTCGATCGTTCAAACGGCATCAGTTGCTTGTATAGTTAAAAGCAGTTGCTAACTTTATGTTCAAAAAATGTTTTTACTCTCTGCGACGGATGTCTCATTGAAATTTTTACATTATTGCGTTGGTTGTAGTAGCTACCATTTTTTTTACGCCTGTAGAATTAACACGATTCATACTATACTCAGAATACAGTATCAGAAAGAAGTTCATGATATGTAATGAAATTGTAACGGACGCAAATTTCAAGCAGGTAGAAAAATTGTTGTTTAGGAACATTTCTATATGAGTCGATTAATATTCATTAACGGACCTGCTTGAAAGTAGTTTTGAACTTTGAAAACTTATTTAACTTTCTGGTAATCTATATTTTGTCGTTATACCATGAAGATTTTGTTTTTGAATGTAAATTACTTTATTAAATTCACGGTCGACCGTAATTGTATTCCAGGCATGAGACATCCAAAGATTATGTTACCGAACATAACATCAGAGTGTACAAAGTGCAATAAAGAAAACTATTATGCAAAATGTACGTGCATAAAGTTTATCGTATGATTTGTTTGGCACTTCAAAGTTATTGGCTTCAAACAAAACTCCTTAGACATCCTCATCGTGAGAAAATGTATGATTTGTATAGCAAGTGCAACTAAAAGTAACTTTTATTTTGAACAATTAATTGGCATATCCTTGGCTGGGTAAAACTGTTCGGCAAAATCTCGGTAGAAATATACACGAATTCTAGATGGAAATCCACTGGACCACTAATATAAAATTACATAAAGCAATAATGGCATTATCAGATTAAATTTCTATAATAGGTAAGGATGCATCTATTCAACAAAATGAGCATGTGACTCTATAAATGTAAACCATTTTTCTTCCAAAATTAAGAATTGATCTTTAGAGCAGCTTTGTAAACAATCCCGACCGCATGTGCAGGAGGATCAGCTGTGTGTAGGCCGCCATATTGGGAGTTCGAACGAGAGGTATTCGAGATTATCGAATCGACCCGAGGTTGGAAAGTTGTAGGTGCTTGTCGTCCTCTTATTAAGAGGGGTCTAAAGTGCTCGTCAGATAAGGTTCCTAGAAAAAACCTCAGACATTAATTGAAAACTGATCGAGAATTTTCGGAAATAAATAAAAATCACTTATTTCCTAAAATTCTTAATCAGTTCTCAATTAGTTCAATTGTAAATTTCTAGGATAGAGTCTATGATAATTAGAATCACCCTTACAGAGCCCGAATTTTGAAAAAACGATTCCGTCATTTTTTATTTACGGTTTTTGGTGAAAATTCCTACCTTTTCCTACGATCACTTTAGAACCCACATAAACTGTATATTATCTGACTCAATTTCTTGGGAATCGATAAATTTACGTCAGAATTCATGTCATTTTAGTAGGATTTCTACTCGCATCATAAAAATCTAGGATAATTCTGGACAGATTCTTAACACTGTTTCTATCAGGATATTAATTATTAATAGTATATTTCATTACAAGTGCGGGAAATACGATTTTGAATAATTTGAATAATAAACGTGTATTCGCATTCGTGTTTATAGACACAATGATTGCAGAAATAAATAAGTGCTTATTATGTACGAATGCAGTGTCGACTGTTTATTTTGAACATTTTTTTTGGTCTTATAAATATCATTTAAACATAGGTATTACGTTAATTATAATATTAATTGTTATTGATATTATTATTGTTATTTTAATTATATTATACTTACAATGTCCGGCAGTTTTCGCGACCGAATTAAGTGAAAAATATTGAAATGCCAAAAAATGAAATAAAAAAATTCACCACCTAGACAGGAGAATATGAGACATTTTTCCCTTTTAAAAATCGATAACTCAATCCTCAAATAATAAAACTCCAAAAATGTTGATCACCCATGAATGTATTAGTTATTACTCTATAAAAATATGCAACCGTGAATTGATATAAACAAAATTCTTAGAAAAATGTAATATTGTGCAAACCTAAATAAACTGTAAGCTTAAGGGTCAAAAATACATTAATCACTGGAATGTGCCAATGACACTGAAATGTCATACCACCAAATATGAAGGATAAAAAGACACAACTAAGGTAATAGTTTTGTAGTTTATAGGATTAATTTCAGAGATACTTTTTCCCTTCGTCTCCCCTGTATTTTATTTCATAACATTTTTTTTTAGTGTAGATTTCGTACTTTTCGGATTTCTTCGAGATGATAATTGCCTCCTTGTTAATTGTAATTTGGTGTAATTTCTAGAGCCATTCCATACTTTCTGAAATAAGGTTTGCAGAGTTTAATCACACTTATTCTTATTTTAAAGTAAGTATTGTTTAACTGGTCACTTTAGATCTAACCGGTGAATTTACACAGTTTTTAAAATGAAAGTAAATGATGGTATACAAATTAAACTGTACACTTCTTTTACCGTTTTTTGCGGAGAAAGTACAGTATATTACACATTTTTACTTATATCAAATATAATTTGGGAATAAAATCGTACCTTCTCTTAAAGGAATGGATTAATTTAATATATACATTACCTAAATTAATTAATCAAAGAATTTTTTGTTGAGGTGTAACAGCAGTAAGATTTTTCCAAACCATATTAAAAATTTTCATTTCCATTTTAGCAGAACATTCAATTCGTACAAAGTGCGTAATAAATTAAAAAATGTATGTAGTAAATTATCATCTACTCTCCGTAATAGGGAATGATTCGACATTTAAATAAGAATTCGACAATTATCAGAGTAAAATATAAAAGTTTTTCATGAGATCGTATATTTTTTGCCGTTTACAATCTATCATAACTTCTTCTTTACCAAATAATGCAAGATCTAAAGTGAGCGGTTAACCAACTATTCTAAAATTTTAGTAAACGGTCAATAAATTAAACTTTATAATTTGTCATACTTATTCAAATTCAATTATATGAAAATTATCATATCAGAGAAATGTGCATTATCTTTCGACATAAACGAAATATACTTTTAAACGTCATCACTTTTAATAATTAGTATATTTGCAATAAAAAATTGTTCATTCGAAACCATTTTTAGATATTATCGAAAAATTAATATCCATCAAAAGTTTATCATTATAAATAATTTAAATTAAGTATATTTCTCGCTATTTACTTATTTTTATATTTTAATATTTCAATATTACTTCATTGAAAGCATATTGGAAAGAGTTTTATTTCTCATAAGTTTACGAAAGTAGCGAATGGTAACAAGCTTGTAATATACCCGTGCAATAAAAAAGAATCTTGGAATTAAAGTATTTATGACGATAAGTCTTTATTAAATAGGACATCTTATTTTAGGTTCAAAAATAAATTACTGTACATTACAAGACGACACACATTACGATATTGGATATACGCCAAGGTAAAAGCAAATAAGTCGATATATTCATTCAAAAAGATTTATGATTATTTCGAGAATTAAAATTTTCGTTGTATTTTAGATGCCGAAGTCTGTAATTAGTTTGTAATTCTAGTTTATTAAATGGCATTTAACTTATCTACAATATAATGTTTTTTTTTTTAAACACTTGTTAAATCTTCATCTTTTTATTATTTAATTTCGATAACACTTATTCTTCGACAAAAAACCTTTCATTACAGAATATTATTGGTTTATTTGTTTCGCATTTCGTCATTTTAAAAATCATTTAAATGTAAATTAACATTTACAATATGTCTAATTGATTGAAAATGTTTTTTTTTAAATTGTATTAAAACTTTGCCAATTCTTTCAAGTAATTAATATGCATATTAATATTGCTCTGACGTTGTTGTAAAAAAGTTTCCTCACGAAACTAATTTATAACTACCTGCACTTAGTCGTAGTGATATGAAAATCTAGTGACTTTAATACCTTTTTATTAATATTTTAAATAGAATTTGTCATTTATAAATCAATTGGAAATAATTATGATGAGTAATTATGATTGGAAATAAGCGAATTCTCTTAAATACGGAACGAACAGGCACTTCAAATATTACCAACTGTTTTAAAATTATTTTTATAAAAACGACATTTATAAACAATTATACCATATTTTAAAATCTTGTTTAATAGCAAAAATATTGAAGCTGCTGACATTAGTTAAGATACTACTATAATTTTCTCTTCTCAAAAAGTTCATTATATTTTGATAGATTTGATACTCTTCACTCGTCCGTATTTTATATAAAAAACAGTGACGTTAGTTTTTTTCTTAAATTAAACAATTATCTCATCAATAAATATTCGGTTTACAATCATCAAAATTACGGATTGAGTTTTTTGCGCGAACATTTGAGAATCCGCTTATTCTTGAAGGTATAGTTGAATTATAGTTATATTTGGACATGGGAAGTAATAACGTTTAAATTCCGCATTTTGCTAACGTCGAGCATAATATGTTCAACAATTTCTAAAAAGTGATATAAAAATGCTCTTTAAAAACAATGACCCGTCGCATCTAATATAATGTCACCGTCCGTTGATTTTAGTCATGAAGAAAATAGGATTGTTAACCATTATCGATATTTAAAACTCTGATCTTGCTTTTAGTTATTTATTTTATTATATAAGCGTTAATATTTATTTGATGTATTTGCAATTTGTGGAATAGGTTTGATGCGACATGAATAAATTCACTAATCATTTATTGCACTTATATAACGGTCCATGTACATAAAATCAAATACATTTTCATCTTTTCAAGTCTCTTGAAATGCCTAGTACTAAAAATATATTAATTTGAAAGCGACAAGTGGATCACTTGTTCAGATCGTAATAATATTTTTGGATAGGATACATTCAGAACTCATAAGTAGTAAATTTTATTACAACTGTAATAAATATTACTATTTTAATAGGAAAATTAAATATTCGTTCAAAAGTTGGAAAAATTCATATTACATTTCGAAAAGTTACTACTTGAAGTAGTAAAATTTACCAGTTACGTGGTATATTTTGTCATGGTTCCATTAAATTTTACTACTTCCAGTAGTAACTTTTCAAAATATCATATTTCTTTTTCGTACAAAAATTGCAATATTTATTACAATTGTAATAACATTTACTACTGATGAGTTCTCAGTGTATTGCCTACTATTTTATTAGTAAATTCCAAATTCTATCGCAATTTGTTTTCTACAGGAATCGGCACTTTTACATAGTAGAATTCTACTAACAAATTAGCGATTTCTTAGCCCGTACTAATTAAAAATTGAATCTTGATACTGTATCTAATCCATTTTTCACATTACCTAAGTGGAAGTTGACTAATTTAGATTTAAATACGATATAAACTCTGTAACTGTAAAAATGAATTTGTATTTTTGTACTCTTTACTTGTTAAAAATTAACACTTTGATAGGAACCCACCCTTTTTTACAACAGTCATTGTTGAATAATTTTGAAATTAAACCGAAACATTTCTACTCATTAAAATAAATCTAATTTTGTAATTGTTGAACCTTTACTACTTGCGGCATATTAATGCAGATAAAATTCAAAGCCACGGCACTGCCTAGGATCCATTGAATGGGAAACACAAAAAGGAAAGAATATAAATGGTTAAAAAGTAATTTTCTCTGAAATAGAAATATTCTGGAAGTTCACTTTAAAAACTTGCCAGCAAACATGCCAAAAGCACCAGTTATAAAGCGAAAAGTAGATCACTGGTTCAAATGAAGGATACACTTGAAAAACGATGTTTATCTGTTTTTCTGATTTTTTAGGTCGACGCATCAAATTAAAACTTTTTGAGTTATTTTTCATGTTAGATTTACGTTTGAGCTAAAAAGATATACTATTAAAAATAATCGGGAAATTCTGATACTATTATCTTTAAGGGATCAATTTACTACGAAATTGATTTTGAGGCATTGTTCTTATTTAACGCAATACCTTTTAGCTTTATTTTGTTTAGCTGCATATAAGCATTATAAGTTTTGGGATTATTTTGATTTAAGTTTAATCCACGGGCTTCATATTAGTGATTTATTAGCCATGTAATTATGATTACGAACAACAACGATCCACAACACACAGAATATTACATAGTTGGAACCACTAGCTAGATAGTACGATAAGACACCGCCATAATTTTAAGTGAATTTTACTAACTCAATAATGTCAGTGACAAATGAGGTAGCCAACTCTACCTTTTAAATAGTACAATCAACTAAAAAACTTGTGGCAGATCCCACTATTTAGGTAGAAAAACCAACTATTTATTTTTTTCTCTGAATATATATTACTGCTATTTTAGTATTTCTTAGACCATCTTCAGAACCTTTACTCACTCCAATTCCAATTCGGAGAATTCCATCACCAATCACTCAAGTACGAAGGTGTTAAAGTACATTATTAATTTATTAATTTGTCTCCTGGGCTAAATTTGTAAATTTATTGCGATTTTTTTTCGTGATTCGCTTAGTAAACGAATACAGTGCAGCAGCTAAAAATTTTAATATGACTTTAAACCACAAGTGTAAACAAAATAAGAGTACCAAAGTGCAATACTAATTGATTTTTTTTTAAATAATATCCTGATATAATGAAAAATATTTTAATCAAATCAAAATAAAAAAATATTTAATAAATTTACTAATTAACAATTGTAATGATGGGTGTAAAAAATATTACTGTCTAATTGTTCCTTATATTTTTGAGGGTTCGATTTTTTATAACAAATGTCTTATAATTGATCACTTACATTTTGTTAGAATCTTTTGTTACAATTATGAATTTTTTATAACAGACAGTCGAACATTTGAAAAAGAACATAACAAAATTTGAAAAAAATATATTTCTGAAATATTTCTGTACCAAATTTAAGACATTTTTGTTTGAAGATAATTTTCTCACTTCTGCAGTTCAAATTTACTGATTGAGTCTCTGGAATTAACTTACATTATTGTGCAAAATGGAAAAAACGTCTTAAATTATTGTTATTGCACAAATCCCAGTTCTCGTCGTTTGGAGGTCGACGACAAGAATAAGCATTCTTTTTTTCAATTTTATTTATATTTTTTTATGTTGTTGCATTTTTGTAAATATATACATATATTCTGCATTATATTTTTCACTTTTAAAATGTAAATTGGCAAAGTGTTTTCCGCTCAGCACAATCTGTTCCGGGATGTCTAGAGGCGCTCTTGACGGCGTCTAAATATCACTTGTTAGTCTGGGGATCTTCTCGGGAACTCTTTTGGTATCTTTTTGTGTTTTTTGGTTCATTTTCGAGTTTTTCATGATGAAAAGTTATTTTCGAAAATTGTAATCGCCACGATTGGAAACAATTCCTCAGAAAAAATTCCTCATACGGATAATACAGGCAAGGAGTTCAGAATGATTTCGAAATGTGCTCTAAAGTAATTCAGATGGTGTCACGACTAAATAACTTTGCAAAAATAACTTCCGAAAAAGAACTTCAACAAAAATAACTTTATGAAAAAATATCTCTTTACAAAAACAACTTTGGGAAAAATAATTTCAACAAAAATAACTTTGAGAAAAAATAACCGTAGGAAAAATATGTTTTTTTTTCAAAAGTAATATTAGTATCGAAATTAGTTAGTTTTTACGGGTCTGCGACTGCACTCCGGGTCCTTTATCTAGACATTTTTATTTCAGGGGGTGGGAGAAACGGAACACTGTATTTATAGGTACGTTCTGTAGTGGTTGGGTTAGGATAGTTTTTCCGTGGAGTCCGGGGGGGGGGATTGTTTTTAAAATGTACACATTTTATTCCCAGAACCGCAATGGAAAATGAATTTAGGATTAGAACTAAAAAAAGGATTTTTCTTAATATTTAAAAAAAAAAAAATTGTTCCTAAAGTTTTTTTGCTGAAGTTATTTTTTTCGAAAGTTATTTTTCGAAAGTTATTTTTGCAAAGCTATTTAGTCATGTAGCCATTCCGATATCCCACATTCTGAGGGGTTTCTGAACATGACGTCATTATGAGATCTTTTTGAACTTATTATTGTGCTGTATGGGAACCCACTTTTCATTTTACTTTAGTGGTTGTTGAGTAATTCAGATTCATTAATCGAATCGTCCCATTTTCTTCGACGTGAAAATGAATGGGCATATATTTAGAGCATCAAGATTCCCAAGGTAGAATAAAATTTGTTTTATTTCGATGGAAGGAACCTCTCAAATGATGCACCATTACATTGGTATAGCATCAAATGAATGCTTAACGTTTTTTTGTTACAATATGAGGAAATAAATATAACCAGAAATTAAATGAAAACTAACAGAATAAGGCTTGATTGTTCCGGGTGAAGTCACTTATTAAGCGTCCGTATTAAAGTTGACTTTCGGAACAATGGAACGATTGCATCGCCTGACTATTTAGTAATCTGCAAAATTCGAATTTGAGATACTATGAAGAGGGTAAATTTCACCCCCGAAGAATAGAGGCATTGTTAGGCATTAATCGACGCCGGTGGTTGAGGAAAAAAAAGTTGCTGGGCTACGAAAGGGCCGTGCTCAGTCCCACGTGCGAATTGACACGTCGGGTCGCTTCTGCCTCCGAAACGGGCAATTCCGATTATCCACGCCCGACTAGCTGCATACCTAATCCAACGTAATCTGCCGTTTCTGACGTTTCTCAGCTACGTTTCCACGGGGGGGTTTACAATGCACAATGCATTTCGCGAACGACGACTAGGTGAACTTTTCACCGACTCCTCACCGTGTCGTTTTGGCCTTTTTGCCGTTGACCCGAGTCATTAATAAAATTTGATGTTGCGGAAAATAAGATCTCAATTATCGTCGTCGAGCCATCCGCAGCGGACGCCCATTCGCATTCGCCTCGCGCCGTTGGAACTAATTGAAATCGCGTACCGAATGTCAATGATAATTGCACACCCGGGCCTACAGGGAGATTTCCATCTCATTGATTACCGATTTCCAACTGGCGTATCAAAATTAAATTTCAGAAATTCTAGTAGTTCATGTTACGTTAAAAAATGAATCCACACTTTTAAATTAGAGCCCGTGGAGTATATGTTGGCTGATTTGGCAAAACTCCAAATCTCAAATTTTGAGAAAAAATAAAGTGTAAAATTTAGTGGGGAAAATGTTTACAAACTTTTTCTTTTCCAAGTAGATCTGAATGGGGTAGGGAACATGTCTGATTAAGTTAATTAGAAATTTTATTGTTTTACGTTCACTTTTATTATACCTGTAGAGCACAGGCGTCCAGCATACTTTTTGCTGTGATGTTTTGTCACTAGAAGGAAACCCAGTATTACTTGTCTTATTATTTCATATAAATTAGGAAACAAATGAGTGTAACTCTCATTTAATATTAATAAGGTGACGATGGAAGATATCGACGATTCGAGATAATTAATTGTATTGCATTTATTCTCTTTTTATAATGTTTTAAACGTTGTTGTAGAGAATTGAATAAGTGTACCCTACCTACCTACCTACACTGAAAACAAAATTTTGACTAAATATGTGACTGCCCTTAAATATTTAGATAATGCCACTACAAATTAGTATTTCCAACTACATAATGATACCGATTCATCAAGATTTAGTTAATTCAACTAAAATGTAGTTGGAATTACTTAATATTTATCTGCTAACAGGCAACCACATATTTGATAAATATTACTAATTTTTTGTTCAGTGTACACCTAAAAAATTCATATATTCTACCACTTAGCATTTCTACACTTAATACTATTCTAATACGTTTATATTATTCTATTTCCAACGCACTGTACAAGTTTTTACGGAAGAAATTCCTTATTGTTATTACCGTCATTATTGGATAAACGAACAAAAATAAACACATGCCAATTACACTGTCAAAAGTCGAGTCACAGCTTAAAAAGCTGTTTTGCTGCCTGACCCATTTAACACTATGTTTGAACTTTAGTATTAACGATTGTGCAAAATGTATATATGGTCTTCTTATGTTTATACTCGTACGACAAATAGGTTACATTCGTAATTTAGTTTCGTGCTTTGCTAATCTATCAAAGTATCTTTCAGTTAATCTTTTCACATAATGGTTTTCAGTTTTGATTTTCAATTTATCGTGTATCTTACTAAGATTAAAATTGGTGTAACATCCTGCAAGTCGAAAAAAATTTATTTTGCAAAATTTGCAATTCATTCATATAAATATCGCTTAACATATTCCAACAAGGCATAAGGAACAATTGATCTTGCAATTGATTTATAAATGATGTTCATTTTTTATCTCCTGTTTAATACAGGATACATTTAATCAATGATCCTAAAACGTTCTGATTTAATACATGTGTCTAGAAAAAGTTAACTTTTTCTCAAGTATCAGTTAATAGGCACGTTCGCGACTGTAATATTGGAATTTATTATCGGTCTTCTTCTCATAAACATAATTTCTTTCGTTTTATCTACGTTTAACTTATTAAAATATTTATAGTTTTTATTTGCGGCAACGTTTAATGTATTTATAATATCACTTGTTTTGTAAGATGAAGTAAACAATGCTTTGTTGCCTGCAAATAATCCAGTGATTATCTCTACTTTAAGCACATCATTTATGTAGACCAGAAAAATAAGTGGCCCAAGAGACGATCCTTATCGTACACCCGCAAATATTTTCCATTTATTAGATTTAAAATTGTTTATTTCAACCAAAAATTCTCCATTACGGATATAAGAATTTATAAGCAAAATTAAATATGTGTAAAAGTCATAGTAATTAATGGATACATTATGCAAGCCATTATGCAAAATAGTTTCGTTTTTCTAAATGTAACAACATACTTGTATGTATATTTGTAGTATATATATACACGATATGATTTATTACCCAAATTAATTGATTTACCGTATTTTATTATTATCAAAACCCATATTATATACGTTCACACTTAAAAAAAAAATTGATTGCGTCCAGTGCACTCTCAAAACTCGTAGGTTCTGAAAATCAGATATGGCTGATTAAAAAACCGATGCTAGTTTTTCAAAATCAAAATGGCACATCTAATATGGCTAGCTAAAATTCAAAAGTTGCTTAGTAAGCGACTCCAAAAATCCTGGAAGGAACTGAATATTTCTAATAAATGAAACTAAAACTAATAAATGAATATTTCTGCATCCTGTGAACATTTTTGCAGCATATGGATGGCAGAAATATAATCAGCGATCCCAAAACCCTCAATTAGGAAGGTGCCGCTAAATACAGTCAATTTTAAAAAAATAAACCATCATTTTAGATTCGCAATTTTGATTTTTTAATTCTGACTACAGATTTATGTTTAGCTTTCTTAGAAACCTTCAATGATATTCAGTAAACGCTGTAACAGTTTAAAGAAAGGAAATCCTTAAAGAACTAAAGATCTGGATGAAGTATTTAATGTTGTTACCTCGACATAAAAAATTATCCTATACAACTCAAAAATTCAATAAAACAAATGGTTGTTCGTGATCTTGTCCTTATACCAAATACGAGTTGTAGCAAATAATAAAAGCTTTATCAGCGAGATTATATACCGTACCAGTTTTGTGAGAAATGGGTCGATCTAAGTATGTAAGTAGAAATGTCCCAAAGATTTTAAGTTACGTAAATTAGGTTTCTTAAGTTACAATTACCACACATTCAAAATATTGATAAAGTTAGTTAATGTCTCTTATATTCTTTTAGTATTTAAAAAAATGAAAATTTGATTAGAAATGGAATGAAATATATGTAAACATAATCAGATTTGACGTGTTCGAATAAACTCCAATCACATCTGTTCATTTATACCTATATGCATTTACGATTTAATTTCAAATGAATTTTAGAACTGAAATCTAAAAAAACCTTCTAACTTGATTTTAAAATGAAAAGTTGAGAAGTATAAGAAAAGTAACAATACGCTTTACCCGAACTTTCTTTAGTTAAAATCCATTTTTTTACTTTATATTTTGAATAATATTTATTCAATACAATCATTAGAATCTATGCCTTCGTAGAACATTTAATTCTTTATTGCCTGATTAGTGATTATGTGTTTCTTTCGCTAACATTTACGTACGAACAGATAATAATTCCCTTTTTATTTTTCATGAAGTAACTTTTTATTTACGTAAATTAATAATGTTTTTTAAAGTAAAATTTTGTAGCTATGCAGTGATTGAGGTATCAACAAAAAATGTTGTTCTCAAGAAAAAGTATATTTATTTCGTAATATTTGTGGAATTATGCCTCTAATAGGATTAGTCTAGATCAATTTGAAATTTAGGTTATTCACATCACAATGGCAGCTTCAAAAATCTTAATTTATTTAGTTTAATTTTAAAATATTTTTAATTTTATCATAAGGGGTTATTCCCTTATAATATACATCATAAAATATATTATTCCATATTTCAGCGTTTGTAAAAAAGTTTAAATATCGACCTTTCAAATAAGATTAAAAAATTGTGATAGTAAAGAGCACATTTAGCTTATTAATGCAGACAAACTGTACACTCTTGTAAAATATAGCAAATAAACAAAAATAAATACAAATCATCACGGTTTATACCAGAATTTTTAAACAATTTTAAATAAAAATTTATCGAAATGTCTTCCAACGAATTAAAAAAAAACTGATATTTTCCTAGTTAAATTTAGGAACTTTTAATTAATAGCATTTCTGTGATGCAGCTCATAGTTCTTGAGTTAGAGCATCTGCAATACTTCAACCAAATTTTTATTCTTGGTGACATTTTGGTGACATGACAATATACAGGGGTTAAAGGCAATATTTTCCCTTAAATTTTTACACTTTTTAATTTTGATTTCAGTACCTTCAAGAACTACCTCGACTACCTTGCGATTAGAAAATACGTCGATATAGTTCGACACTTCATTGCTAAAAAATCAATTAAACAAAACAAATATTTATGCACTCTTCGGAGTTAATGTGTTAATTTTTGAATATGATATTTTAAATGTCTTTATCATAATCGGAATTAAAATTTTTAATTGAAAATTATTGAATCACTTTTTCAATATCTTAGGCACCGTAATCATGAACCAACTAAGTTTGGTTGACAGTGTAACTGATTCCATATATAATAAAAAATGGTCATATATCTGAACTCATCTCCAAGTTTGTTAATTTGAGAAATTAAGTTTAGATATAACTTAGATTTATATCTGGTATAACGACGCCGGATTGAATTATAATCTGCATTAATATCATCTGGCGTACATTTGAATGCACAGTTCCCCCTACAGTTTGTTCCGAAATGCCCGTGATCTATTGTAAGAGGAACATCATCGGATTCAAACTGATTCATTTTCAATTTGAAGTTTATATTAAATTCAGATATATCGGATTGGATAATATCTTAGAATATATTTTATATGCAATTAGAACCAAATAAATATGATTGTAAAATTGTAAATAGTCTGAGATCATGCTTGATCCTGATGTAGATATAGTTCTCAGTGGATTTTCAAGGTCAAATTATGATAAATATTTTTCCTCCATCCTACAATTTATTATCTTAAATTTCATTCTAGTCTCATCGATTTTGGTCATTTCTATCGCGAGGCATCGCTCTCATATTAGGTTTTGACACAATCCTTTCAAAATATATCACTATGCGCTGCGTGCAAGGTATTTCCATTTTTCACCAATGTTAATCAATGACAGTTGAAATTCAACGTAATTTTATGTTCTTTACTTTTCGTTAAAAGATTTTATAAGTAAATATTTTTATCAGTAATTCTTTGATAAGTAGGTGAGTGTGATTCGAATCATTATTGTCCAACAAATTCTAAGGAATGAATAAAGCTTCAAAATCATCACTCATACATTAAAATATCTTTAATAGAAGCCGAGTTTTAAAAAAAAAACGAAATTTTTCTTTTTTTATAATGCTGATAAATGCGCAGCTGAAACGTTGGGCATTTCAAGTTAAGCTTTTTTAGGACACTCAAGCCTCCCTGTAAAGGTTTCATAGATAAACATTCAGATTCTAGGTAAATGTGCAAAGTGAATAAACTAGTTAACTAGTTAACTTGTTGAGTAAAATAGTAATTTGTAGATCATGTAATTAAAGATGTGCTTGTTAAAGAAAGCCTGGTAATACATTTCTAGATGCAAAGACTATTTGCACCCAGATTATCCTCTGAGAATTACTACCCTTTAATAAAAAAAGACTCAGTAAATGTATAACGCACCCCAATTTAATGTTTTAGTACATTTCAAGCATAAAAATCTCCGGTATGTTACGTGCGCCATTCCGCCGCATTATACGGAGCTCCGACATACCGCAATGACGTACGTAAAGTCTCCGCCCGAAATTCATCTAATAATAGAAATTTCAAGAAATCCGGAAATTAACTTCCCCTTCGTAAGTTCACCTCGGGTACAATCGATCGTAATTGCAGTAACCTCCAAGAAGAAAAAAAAATGCAATCTCCGGGTAAGGTCCCCGCATCCCCTTGGGCGACGGGAACACTACTTTTCCGCGGAATCGTCATCAAGGAGCAGTCGGAAGGGGATGAAACGAAAAGGTGGACCAGGGCTCCGGCACGTCTGGTGGCCAGGAAGGAAGAAAGACGAAGAAGAAGAGACTCTCTCGGCTGTATGCCCACTATTCAGAGGCAGCTCTCGAGGCATCGCTCTCATCCGAGGCTCTTGTTTTATTCAGTCGGGATCATAAATTACGAGTTTAAACACACAATGAAAGACGCTTAACAAGAAGCTAACGCGAGATTGAGAGGCCACGCCTTCCTGCACCGCTCTTCCGGTACGGCACCAACCGGGCTCCAGCACCGCCTACGGCCATTGGGACCTCCCATGGAGCCAGAGCCAATCCACGGCCAGGGTTGCCGGAGTCACCCACCTATCTATGAGGTCCCTTGCTGGGGGAGACCACGAGGGAGCGAGCCCGAAATGAACGCTCGAGAGAGATCTCATCCGAACGGAGACGAGTGCGGTCGTTGCCGCAGCCTCCCGTAAATCCCTCGCTAAAGAACCGGAAAGGTTCGCTTTCTTCCCATACGAGAGATCGCTTTCTTTACAAGTCGGTGTAAATGTGCGCGCGTGATCGATCTGTCCTCCAGTCATACAAATTGCCGCGGAGTGTAAGATGAACGAAAAAAGTGCCTTGGTGAAAGAATGCCCTTTCAGCAAGGATCGTGTCCGGAGAGAACCCTTTTGATAGACGAATCCATCCATCGATTATAGTTTCCGAAAGACTAGAACTCGAACCTGGCACAAGTGCGGCTGAACGGACCTAAAGTGATAGTGGTGGGTGACGTTTCAGTGAATTTGTTAAACTCAGTGAAGACCGTCTTTGTGTTCAACTCTGACAGGTCGGAGGAATACGCCTGACGAACTTTGCCTAACTCCAACGCATCATCGGCTGTCCGAAACAGATATATTTCTCGTTCACTGTAAAATTATGCAAGGTGCGAAATGGTGTGCTCTTTGACTACCGAGAGGACTCGTGGTGAGATAAGCGTAGGCACGGATTTGCACTTGAGATCCGTCGGTTTGCGAGATAACGAGACCAACGACGACATGTCGTCCTTGAGCGATGCCCACAGGAGGAACAGTCATCTGGACGGAGATCGAAGTTCATCGGCCGGATCGTCCTTGGGCTCCTGCTCGCCACCTCCACCGTCCAATCATTCACCACCCCCAACCAGGCCACCCTGGTTGCACGACTTCCACGCGGCCGCTGCGGCGGCATCCCCTCACGTCCTCCAGTTCCTCAACCTGAGCGCGGCCGGCGGCGGAATGCTCGCGAGCCAACCCCTGGCCGCTCTTCATTCGATGGCGGAACGCAGCCATCAGCAATCACAACAACACCATCACCATCAGCAGCAACAGCAACACGGGATCCAGATCTCGCCGGTGACCGGCCAGGTGCAAACTCAGCAACAAGGTCAAACGTCTCCGACGGGAAGCGGAAAACATAGTCCAGCTACCTCAATTACTTCCGTCGGCAGCAATCCCCATGGGATTGACACGATTCTGTCGAGACCGGCTGCCACGCATCCACAAATCGCGGTGACGACGAACCACGGGTTGCCGGCGGCGCCGCATCCGCATCTGACCACAGCACCGAGATACGCTATGCACGCTGGTTTTGGTGCGTCCACTGGTTGGTGACGATCAATCCTTAATAATCCAGACTTGTCTCTACCAAAACTTCATACCTTGTCTTATGACGTAATGCATGCTGACAGTTGACAATTACCTTCTATAACGAGTCTTCCTTATCAAGTATACAGAGAGCAATGATCCAGAACTAGACTTACTTAATTTAAATATTGCTATAGAAGGAAATTGGAATACTAATTATTATTCTGTTCTATCACTTCTTAAATTCCAAATCTTTGAAAACATATTTCCAAGTTAATGACACGAAACTGCATTCATGCTACAATTTTGTTTGTATTTCAATTTTCTATGGAAATAAAATTAATGTTTATTTTGGTTCAAAACATCGATTTCTGAATTCATTTGGCATGTAAAATTTAAACTACTGCACAAATCGAAAACATATTTGGACGTATTTTTTTAGGGTTTCATAACCTTTAATTTCATATTTTGTGTGATCCGTGCGGACGTTTTCTTACTCCAGATATGGCGCAGGATGAAAAACTACTTTAGAAAATAACGAAACTTAAATTTAATAATTGATATCTTGAAATCCTAAAAAGATTTAATGTGATTTTTGAGTTCAATGGATGAAAATAAGATCGGAATAAATGATGACACTGTAAAGAAATTTTTTTTTATTTATTTATTTTAAGTCGCATCCACCATTTAGTAAATTTGTGTAATCAGTCTACTTATTGTACTATATCAGCTAATTTACTGCATTATCTAATATGTACGAATTCAATATTAATATTTAAGTTCGCCTGCATGTTAGGGACCTTTTGAGTATTTTTATAATTTTTTAAAGAACCATAACAAAATTGCATTACCAAAAATATTCGATACTTTGTTTACACATTGTAACATGAAGGACCGACAGATACCAATTTTACATTATTTCAAAGAAAGACATGTTTTACTAATATCTGAAATTTTGACTTTTTCGTACTTATATTTAACAAAATTAAATTTTCTCTAAATAAATGCAATAAATTATCTGCAAAATACTTGTAAATAAACAACGGATCTTGATATGGTTCCGGCGAGAAAATTCTGAATTGTACAGACTAGTCGCTGACATCAGGGTTATAAATATTACACAAATTTTTTTGGTATATACAATTTCCATGTTTAGTTCACTTGTAAAATACGATGAACATAATTATTATCACATAGATATTCATAACCTAAATAATTAAGGAAATTATTCATTGGAAGGGCTAATAGTTATTATGCAACTAAATTGAATCACGGTCATTGACCTTTATTTACAAGAACACCATCAATCCATTATGGATTATTCGACTTTTGGCATTAAACAGCAATGAAAAAAAGTTTGTGGTAGATGTTTTTTATGGCTTAACCCCGTTCTTCCGAATGGCGTATTGGAAAATGCTCCAAATTAGAAATAAAAAAGTATATACGTGGTTAATGATTAAAGCAACGATTTTTCTTTTTCACCTATATATCACTATATTTTCTTTTTCATTCCCAGCATTAGACAAAATCATGAAGGGTATTTAAAAAAAAATCAATATGGCGGTTCCCAAAATGGCGTCCAAAATGAACAGTTCTTAGAATTTAACGAGGAATACACCGACATTTTTTGTGCGAAATTTCGAAAAATTTGTTATTTAACATTTATGAAAACCTTCCGAAGAATTCTGAAAAAATTCTAGTATATTCCCTAGATGAATTTTGAATCTTTTTTGGTGCTTTGCAATTATTTATAAAAGTTACTAATTTTCGAGAAAAAATAAAAATACATATACATAATTTTCAGATTTTAAGATAAGATTCTAAGATACATAGAATTTATCAAGGAATATATTGGTATTTTTTACCAGTCGAAGATATTATAATGAGGGGCATTATAAAACAAAACAATATCAGTGAAAAAGAAACATTGAGAAATGGTGTTTCTTATTCATTAGCCACATGTAATTTTGTTATTTTTAATTTACATCATTTTTCCACACCTCTATAAAAAGTATGTACCATATTTTTTTAAAGCATTATCATACTAAAAGGTACTGACAAACTTGATGTAAAATTGTTTTGTCTTCAGTAAAACTGATTAACCTAAGAAAATTATGTGAAAATACAAGAAAAAGCTCCAAAAAATTATATTGGCTTCTTCATGCACCAATGGTTTGTCAGATAAATATTGGCATATTTCAATGTCCAACTCCTCATAAATCAAAGATCCTAATACAAAAAAAAATGTCGCGTTATGAATTTAAAAACGGTGTTTAATTGTTGGGTAAAATATTAAAAAGTTAGACAATTGTAATGAACATGTATGTTTAGTAATAATCTTGCACATGACATTTAACTTTAATATAGTCGAATGCCCTTGTCAGCGCAAATGATAGTTCGAATTAAAAGCAGCAGGTTGTTATGCTTATTAAATAAAATGCAGAATCAATCCTAGTAAAGGTTTTATTATTTTTATAGCATATCATGAAATGGCTGTTACTTTTTATTTCTTCGCATTAAGAAATCATCATTTCCATCTCATCATTTGAGATTTCAGTAAATGATGTGTAATTTGCATCACTATCTGCAGCATCTAATATTACTTTAGAACTGAGTTTTTTTAGTAAGGAAGTTTAATAAAGGCTGAAGTTTTCCACTATATATATGAATTAACTTCACAATAACTGGATCCGTTTTGATGTAACATCCCCTGTAACGATTTCTCAGGTTTTCATAATCAATTAAACAAACTAAAACGAACAACAAATAATTCGTTAAACTCATCAATACAACTCTTAATCACTAAGAAAATAATAGATGATGAACAGATAACAAATTGCTTCAAAAACAACGTTCGATTATTGCATTTATTTTAAACAATAAGAAAAATGTAGTATTTAAATAGATAAAAGACATTATAAGCAATCATTTTTCGAGACAATTGAATTCTACGTAATCTGCTTGAATCGTGGCCAAGGTGGATTCTTATTGTTTAAAGTAATGTTCTGCACTTAGACCAAAGAACATCGATTTGACCACCAGCCAAGAAGAATTCTACTTCCAGAATGGTGCATGTTATTGATTTTAATATCGTGTAATAGTACACTTTCCAGTTTGAATATAGATTTGAACTGTTTTAAATTATCCATTGTTAATACGTTTGTATTGATTAGTCTTCCATTCTGTAAAAATTGTTTTAGCTTTGACTTCATTTAATAAAAAATTAATTGTTAGATTAATTATAAAAAACAATGTTGTCGATATTTCCTTCTTTTGATATGAAATAATATAAATAAAAGCATTTTTCCTAAAACAATTAATATAATTATGTGGTTGTATTTTAGAGCAAACAAAGTTTTTATTGAAATTTCTATAACCAATATCTGATTTTATTATGTCATAAAATATGCTTAAATCATATACATTGGATGATTTAAGACGGAGATAAATTCTATAATATTTTTCTTAAATAACACATAATTACAAAATTTAATGTTGCTATCTGATATGGCGAACAAAACTGGAAATGATCTTTAAATTCGAATAAAGATTGGGAACCTGCAATTTGGTTAATTGATACACTTAGATTCGCGATAATTGAAATTCGTATACGACATATTTAAAGAAAAGTATTCTGGAATAGTAATCTTGTAATTAAACATCTTAAACTTTTATATCATAAATATAACTATTTATAATTTTCTTTTCTTTATAAATAATAACAATAAATGTGTATAAAATAAGAAGTTAAATTTAATTACTTAAGTAGTTGTGAATCAAATAAATATTACATTTTCATCCAAAGAATTTGTTCATATTCATTAATTACGCTGAATTCCTTTCTTAGAGATCCATCAAATAAGTCCAAAAAACTAATTAATAGGGCACTAACTGACTAATAGCACTAAATTGTACAAATTTATTATAAATTAATTATTAAAATTCTGCAGAGTGATATATCCTAAGAAACATTGTTGCCAATTTCCATTTCAGGAATCAGTCAATTCCAGCAACGAACAGAACCTCGACATCCTGCAGTTTATTGGCCGGGACTACAGGGACTAGTTAGTGATCCTCTTGCATGGAGAGCGAGGTTACATTCCCGTGAGTATTTTGGTTTATTTATTCCAGATCATTTAATATTTTATGAATTCGCAATCAATTTTTGCAATATTCTGAATTTATTATACCTATCGGGCACATGAAGATATATGAACTATAAAATTGTCTGAAATTAGATTTAGACAACGAAATATGAATTTAGTTGGACCTCTCACAAAGGATTAACAACTGCGTTTAAAAAAATCATGAACTATACAACGCGACATCTCAAAAAGATCCTGGCCTTGCCAGGAAACAGGGCCCATACATGGAGCATGGCGCTCGCTAGCACGAAAATCAATTTCTACCAGGGAAATTATCAAATAAAAAGAATTCCTGTATTCTGTTAGTTATTCATGTATTTATTTTGCTCATTTACTTATTTATTTATGTAATTTAGTTAGTAGAATTATTAATAGATGCTTCATTATTTATTTATGACCCACTAAAATTATTGTAATGTGATCTTTAAAACATATATATTCAAAACATAATCACTGAATCTTTACATTTGGCAACAATTTACTTGCATGAACCGAATTTTTACATATTTATTCATATAATTTAATACTTATTCTGATGTCTACGACATTAACCCGAAACGTAAACTACATGTTTATTTTTTATTTACTTTTATGGTTTCATATTATTCACGATTTTATTCTACCTTTTTAATTAATACAGTTGAGAAATTATTATAGTTCAATTTATTAATTATACCATATTTAGTAACAGTTTTTTTAATACTCTGTCCATTCACAACGCACTTAAAAAACGAGTTGATTAGGGAAACCAACTATGAATTGGTTGGAATTTGTTCTCAGAGCACTAAGCCATTTGATTGTACAACCAATTAGTTGGTTTTCCTCACCAATTAGTTTGTTTTCTCAGTTAAAAACTGGTAATGAAAGTCGGGCAATATTTGAATTAATAATCATTATTATTAATGAAAAGGAAATAACTAGTAATTAAACAGTCTAATTTAATCAATGCAATTTAGTAATAAGGTATTCAAAATAGAATGGTTAAATTAAAATTAGTAGAACTCTATTAATGCATTAGTTTCTTACTCTTTATTAGTAAAAATCATTAGTAATTCAATCAGTCGCCAATTATTCACTCGTTGATCAATTTATTATTTTAATTTTGATAACTCTCAGTTCTGGGTACATCCCACTAGATCAAATTCCAACGATCATGTTAGTTCATATGAGTTCTATACGATCTACCATATTTCATTTGGTCCATTGCAATATTTAATAGAATACATAAACTGGCGAAGATCAGAAAAAACAGAACCAATTTTCCAAAGTACTTAAATCATCGTCTATAACACTGCTACATAATGCTCACAATTCTTATTAACAATAACTATTTCTCTCGGCGTTAGAAGCTCGTTTTTAATGCATGATACATCCAATAGATACCTGAAAGATCGAATCGAATAAGACATAATTCTATCCAACAAAACAGGCGTAAAAGCATTAAAATCACCAGTAAGAAATATATAACCCTAAAACCCCATTAAATTCACTTAACTGAGCAAAGATATAAATCTCATTCATAAAACGAAGGCGATTGTCTGCTAACAACAAAACAAAGAAACCGAGGTCATGATCTGAAGACGCAGAAACAAGTGTCAAACGATGCTCCCATCAAAGTTACGCACATCAGGGGCCATCATTAATTGCGATAAGTAAATAAAGTTTACTGCCAAAATAAATAACGAGCGGTGGTCGCATATAAAACGCTTCTCTATCCCGCAACGATCGCCTGGGGGACGGGCATCAAAAAGCTATTTTTCTCCCGGTGTGATAAGCGAGTGGTACTGGCACTGCTATTGGCGGCGTGTACTGGCGCTATTTACTAGAACGATTAAGAAAGCCATGAAACCGCGTAAAATCACGCGTAAAACGGAGTAACACGTGACAGGGCGCGTCCCTCTTTAAAAGCATAGATCACCCCCGTACTGTGGCACATGTGCACGACGACGAAGATCTAAGGAGGGCGATGGCGTGTTCTACAGACGAGCCTTCGTGTTTTAAGCCTTATCGTGGAGGAGTATCCGAGGGAAGGGCGTACCTACCATCAAATGCAAGAGGAGAGTGGGCGGCGGAAAATGAAAAGGGAAATGCTGCGCCTCGAATGGACGATTTCGATCTATCCTTCCTTTTTTATAGCTTTACTTCTTTATTTTCTCCCGAAATCTGAAATGGTCCAATTTTTACTATTTAAATAGTAAATAAATGTTTTACTAACATATTCATAATAAATTAGTTAAATTATCGAATGTAACTGGGGAATTAGTTGATATTCATTCAAGTCAAAATGCTTCAGTAAAATTTACTAGTTTTGTACCAAAAACTTGTTCATAAATCGACTTACGGGTCGTGAAAATAAACCCAAATTACTTAAATGAACACACCAAAGGACTCCAACAGTTTTAGGTTAGAACCTATAAAATACTTTGAAAGCTTCTTAAGTCTAAATTAAGTTACGAATACGATAAAAATTACCAGATTTATTTTAATAAATGTTTTGTTAGTCTAATAAACTTAAAAGGCGATATTCAATCTGACTTGTAAGTTAATACGACTTGGCGCGATTGGGATGTTAGTCTCAATTAGTCAATGTGGGTCATATAAGTCCTTTAGACTACCAGGTTAAAAGTAAAGAGTATTAGCATACTGAAAATTCGACCTGAAAGTTGAATTTAGCATGGAAAATAATTTATTTGGAACATTACAATAAAAAAGGACGCAGTGTACTATTTACTCATATATTCCTAACTAAAAAGTGCATGAGGTACTTTTTGGACCCACATGTATGGAATACGTACATTTTACTAAATTTTCAATCTCTCAGTCTTTAAAAAATGCTCCGATTTTGTAATAAGAGGGTCCATTTTTATCCTAATACACAGACATATCAATCCGGACAAACTATAAACTTACTGCATTTCTATTAATTTTGTACTTGAAAAGAAAGTCGTTTCGACGAAAGACCGATTGTGTTTCAACTGTTATTCTGACAGCGTTCCAATCTAAGTCGTTTCAACGTACGAAAGGTAGTTCTTAAATTCAATTTCTTAATTAGTCGAAACGACTTTCTTACTACCTTGTAACAAGTAAATTAATTAAAGGCGGTTAATAGAAGGAAGTATAAATTTGATAATTGGAATCTGGATATAAACCAACCAGGGAGTTTACTGTCAGTTTATAGTCCGAAAATAGTCCTTTTAGTAGTCGATGGTTTGTCAAGGATGTTAACAGTTGGCTATTTTAGGTTAGAAACTGTTATTAATTAAGTGTTATTTTAAATCTGATGTGATATCCTGAAGACATTCTGACGATATTCAGGAGATGTTACTGCTATTCAGATTTACTTCTGATTATCAATCAGTATCTCGATTAGTATTTCTAGCAAAAGATAAATTATTTACACCATAGAGAATTTACTTTTTTTTTTGAGATCATAGCAAGATTTGCTTTACGTAAGGATCGACCCGTTCATTTCACTTAAGAGTAATCTAGTTAGACTCAAACTATAAACAACATTCATAAAATACGTTACTGAAAATTTGGATTAGAATGATGTATAATTAGAAAGACTAATTTTTATTAAACAATACGCCATCTACAATTTATTTCATAAACAAATTATTTTTATTTTAATTAACAACGAAAAGTTAATACAGTGATTATTTACTTTTCTTTACTTACTATCTTATCGTTTTAAATTGTGCGCACGCAGCAGTCCTTTTATATTATTTGACCATATTTTTGAAGAAGTCTTAAAATATAGATGATCACGGTCCTTTTTCTTATCTCTTTTCATATTTACGCGTTTATATTCTAACGGTTTCGGATATATAAGAAAAATTCGAAGTGTGTCCGGGTCCAGCTATTACATCTGGGTGAGAAGATTCCCTGACGTCGACGTTCGGAAAAAAGTTGCTGACACGACGAGACAAGATCCATCGGAGGGTATTCTTCGCTGAACCTGGGTCTTCTCTTTTATATTATTTTTATATTCTTACGTATTTTTCACCATTTCATCAATTCTTTCGAAAATATGAGTCCTCACAAAGTTTATACTTACTATTGAATTTACAATGAATTGGTCTGTATGGAAATATATTTTACAATTTATACATTAATTTATTTATAATTATAATTTAAATACATAACCTTTTATTAATTGAAATTCAATTGAACATTAAAAAAAAATAATAAAAAGTTATTTTTTGAATTTTATCTTACATTATACTTTATGCATATTAATCTTAACTGACTTAATGTAAATTGATTAGTCACTTATATTTCGACAATGTCAAGGTGGTTAATTTACATCTTGAACTAATCAAAACCAATATTGAACTTTGGTCCTGACTAAATTGGAATACCAAATGAAAATTTCACAGTATTACCAACTTAGACTATTATTCGGGTATTTTTATAAAATAAATGATTTCATTATTATTTCTTGTTTTGCACAGAATATTACAGGAACATCAAGTCTGAAGGATTTACGATATTTTATGCACATAAGCAAAAATAATGACGGAGAAAAAATTAAAAGATCTATTTTAATGGCACAAAATATTTCAATTCTATTTTTAAAGAAAATTCACAACCATAGTTTCATAATAGTATTTTTCGATACTAGGACGTAAAACCAGATTTTACGCCCCGAATGCGAACATTATTTTTTGGTACTGAAAGCTTCGATTTCGCGGGCAGCATTTAGTCCGTGTGGGTTATGTTTTTGACAGCGCAGATTCATGTTTTAAGTCATCCATGAAATTTTATTTTACGGACTAAAACTAGGCTGTAAAATCGGATTTTATGGTTATAGTACCAAAAAAAATTTAAGAAGAGAGATTATTTCCTGGGTAAATAGACAGGTCAACTCATTATCATTTAGCTGCTTTTCTTGAATGTGGAAGTTTCATTGACGATCTAAAATGTAAATGTGATCATCCATTGGAAGATTTAGATCACGTTATTTGGGAATGTCAGCATTTCAATGTAAATGCACAAAATCAGAACTTTACGAACCTAATATCTCGGCAGTACTTATTATACATAAATGTCTACTAAATCATAATGTTTTTTCTTGAAATTAATTATTACAATATAGTATGTTTATTTATTATATAACTTAAATAAACCTGTATTTATGTTTAAAAAATAAATAAACCAATAAACGAAGAAATAATTAAATCTGTATTTAGGTTTAATAAGTAAAAATAATACTTAAATATTCTACGGTCTGTAACGTCATGAAGAAGCTTATTTTCGTCTTGCTGTTCACTCCTAGTCTATCGTAATTCGTAACTATACACATCATGCAGTCAACTTATATATAGTAGAGAAATTATTTTCTCCCAAGTGAACGTATTTGCATTGCCCTTACTTTCAATTGGGAGATATTGTCGGATGATAATCATAATGATGTCGGATTATGAAAATTAAAGATGAAAATAGTGTTGATATGTTGACAATAGTGGTTAATCGCTATATTGAGAATTGATTAAATAGTCTACCAACTTTATAATTAACTTTTAAAAAAAGATAAAAATAAATAATCTTAACATTTTTGAAAATTATTTTCAAACTTAGCGTTGTATTGGATTTCCTAGTAAAACTCAATTTTTATGATAGAATATTTAAGACGTTTAATTCATTTAAATGAACTATCAACTACTTTTAAATTCGAATATCCAAATTATTATCACCTTTGGTAATAGTACAATTAACATGATGAAAAGTTGTAGTTGACAGTATCTTATTTTTATAACTAATAATATGAAAAAATATAACAAACAATAATTACTTTTTGACAATAAGAAGTTATTTTTGTTTAATCACTTTTTGAAAATCTATTTTCCTAGTCAAGAATATTATGAGTGACTATTTAACTGTAAAGCTACGGTAGATTTGAGGTTATGTGCTATGCTGCATATTTAAGTATCGGAAAATAGTAAGCGGAACAATGTTTTTGTTTTGTTTTAGTATGGAAATGGTTAATTTAACCATTTTTTATAATCACGTATTTTACTTCCCTAAAACGGTTCTATTAACCTTTTTCGTTTTCCCTTTGTAATTTAAAGGTTAACCAGCCCTAATAGAAAGTTGGAAACACAAATATATGACACAAATATTGTTATTTTCTTTATGTTTAAAGTGGCTAATCCTCAATTCTGTAGTTTTTTAATAAAAATGTCTAAGATGCAAACTATTATCAATTGAAAATCCTTAAAGAGCTCTAGGAGATTCTTGATTCTAATCCTTCTTTTTTAGTAATATCACAACTATAAATGATGTATTTAGTCCGTCACTTTCATTGTTTGAGTATAGAAAAACTACACGTAAACAAGAAATAGTTGGTTTTACTATCTAAATAGTAAAATCTGGCATAACTATGTTTTTTAGTTGCTTTTACTATTTATGTAGTAGGTTTCGCTAACTAACTGAAAACGATGCCTGTTCCTTATCCGACTAACTAAATTGTAGTTTCAACATTAAAGTAGTATAACGTTGGATAAATTGTTCTTTTCATTCTTAATGTAAGGATAAACAGTTAAAAATTGTGCAGCAACCAATTAATTCTTGTTTTAATAGATGTCGGCTGTAAAGTATTCCCATAATTGATGAAACTAAATAAAGATTACCTGCATTAGTGATAAAATGTAACTGACTAGTCCTTTTAAACGGGACTGTAGTATACAGTGTCCAGAAACTAGGTAGCAATATGTCAGATATATAAATTCTATATCATATTTTTAGCAAAAAAGTTTCGTAACAAAATTTGATCTGAGCTAGTTGTAAAGTTATTTGGCCGAGTAAGTGCTCATTTTAAAGGGTTTTTGAACTCCTGTAAGTCATCTTGAGGACATATGAACTTATGATGAATATTTCGTAACTTGTATCCACAAATTGTACCAACAAATTTTTTTGCATTTTCTTTTTGTGTATCCCATTTTTCTCAATCGCTAACGAATGCTAACATGTGTATCCCACCTGAATGATTCGTTGAGCTTGAAAAATAGAGACGACGTATAAGGGGTCCATATTTTCGCCTTTTTGCGCTCTACATCCTATATCAATCCGACAATTCCTTAACTATTTAGTAAATTAATTAGACGCAAAAATTGCAAAAATCTTTTTTTTTTACTTTATCTGGCTTTAATCTAAGAAATATTCATCCTAGGTAAAATTACAGTTAATTAGAGTTATTACAGTACAACTCCGAAACCCAATCTGACGTACTTTGTACGTTGTCACTAACGTATTGAAAATTAGTGATAAAATCACATACAATGTAAAAATTTGTAACAAATGCTTTTCTGAGAGTCTATCCTGCACTTATTGGGAAACGTACAAAAATAAAGACTCACCCAAAAAAATGTATACAAATTTTTTTTGTAATACAAATTGTAACTCCAACATTGAATGATGATCATGAGAATAATGTAATGGAAAAAACTTCAAAATCCCGACGATCCAAACCGAAGCATTAAAAACCACGTCAATTCGTTTTTGATGTATTGGGTATTTGAGGTATACCCAGAATCATCGTCATCGATCGAGATCGTATTGAAATTTTGAATTTTTATTATTAGGTTAATATTTTGTAAGCAGCTAAAAAAACACATTACTTTCATTTATCATCTTTTAGGGCTCAAAATTACACAAGGTTGCTCTCTAAATTTATTACAGTGAAAAGTCACTCTTTACGAAGTAAACATTTAGTTACTTATTGAAAGATTTAATACTCACTCTAGTGGTGAATTTTCACTTAGGTAAATCAAATAAGTAAATCAAAAGTTCCTTATCAAGCTTCTTAGTTGCACTCATATTAAGACTAAAGTGATGTAAAAGAGGATATTCCCAACTTCAACAAAAAGAAATGATAAAGAAAAAGTAATATAAAACCCAAAGAAAGAGGCGGGGGGCGATGAAGGGGATAAGCGAATTAATCGAATACGCGCAGGAACAAACAAAGGGATAAAAACTTACCGAAAAGAGTAGGAAGCAATCGAAATAAAACATCGCGTAAAGAAGTTATGAAAGAGAGAAAATTTCGGAATAAAAATAAGTAAATGCAGAAATATGGGGGATAGAACGAAAAGAGCATCAGCGTCCGGATCCGGGGGTTTGGAAAAAAGGGTGTGGGCCGAAGGATGAGGGAATAGGAAGAGTGAGGGGGGTGCGGTGAAAGAAAGCTCTGGATCGTTGAAAAGCTCCCGATGGAATAATTTCGTCGGCCTCAGGAGGCACTCGGTGCGTCGATCGGAGCTCGTAACCTATATTTCCGTTAACAACGGAAAATATATCGGATATTTATGTTTATTCAATAACGCGGCGGCATGACCTGTCTGCACTGCGGCTTACGCATATGGGGTGAATGGACGAACGGAGTGTCGCAGTTAAAATAGCACCCGCGAGCTACTCGGATAAGTGTCGGAAACGGCCGAAGTCGGGAAAATAGCCGAGGAGATGCTTTTCCCGGGATGGGCTTTCCACAGCGAAAGCTGACTCGCGAGATATTGAATATCATATTCTAAACTACCTGCACTCGTGCCAACTGCCACCCTCTTTTATGTCAAGAACGCTCATTTTGCTTTGCTTGGATGGTCAGATGCGTGTTGATATATACGTCTTAATGCTGCCATTTTGTTGAATGGGTAATTCGGTATATCCAACTAAATTTTTTAAACATCATAAGAAATATTTAGCTGGTCGTCATTAAAAATTGTTTGGGAAATGGCAATTTATGAATGGTAAAACTTTAAATAAATGTGTTATTTATATTCCTGTTAACAAAATAGTCTTTTTCGATTCTAGAGTGATAAAGATCAACTTGATGCAACACATCCGATAGGTGAGATCGAAGACCGGTTAGACCCCCTTTAAGCATATGGTAATTCCCATATTAAAACTGGTTTGATCGCGACAAAATTAAGTATTAGGGAGTCTTTCTTGATCGCTGATCACGAATTTTATCTCAAATTCTCGAAATTCAAAATAACTAACTCATTGTGGTTACAAACTAATGAAAAACACAGTGAAAAATTGTATATTATTGATTTTAGTGTCTCTGATTAAGAATCTGGTGTCGATTTTCATAAATTCAAAATATCCGACATTTTGAGATTTTAGAAACTGATATACATTTCGCTATAAATATCCTAATATAAACGTAATAGAATTTGGTCATTTACTTCTTGACTCTAATAAGCCTCCTGTTCGTGTAAAGTCTTCATGGCAATCTTTTCCTGACTTTTTGTTTGTTTTTTCACTCCTTTATATTAGCTATCGTTTTTTCCGATTCCACTAATTGGATTCGAGAGCCCCAACTGATCAATACCAATTGATGGATGTTTCTAGATTTGGTTTTCCTTTCATGTCTTTTTCTATTACGGAAAAAGTATTTTCAGACACTCTACTAACATTTACATTACTTTACTGTTATACATACTTCTTTGTCAAAAATGTTGTAATATTATAAATCTTTCAGTAAGTAATGTAATAATGAACGTTATTATGTCCATGATATTTTTACCTTCATAAAATTTTATGTTTCTCGAATGGTGAATATCCAACAAATTACAATACATCTTCAGAAATAAAAGCTAGAATAGTACAAGACTTAGAATAATCTCTTCATTACTCCGATCAGTAATAGAAACGTAACTCAATCAATTACCATGTCTGATTGATGATGTAAATAAACCGAGAAAAGCATTAATCTGAGAGACAATCAATCACATAATCACTTGGAACATAAGTCGTGGAGACTCGTTTTCTTTATGGTTACACTTATTTAATTTTCCAATTACATTGTTAAAATGAAATTGGTATAAGGACCTAGTTGTCAAAACGTACCCTCGTTGTTACTTAATTTAACTTCTCATTTGATGAACTGAAATTTAAACAGAAGTTTTTTTAATCAGAATTTTTTATTAATCAGAAATTTAAACAGAATATTTTTTTAAGGCATTGCAGGAAGAGAGAAAAAAAGTCTCGCATTGAAATGTCATAAATTACTGGAAAAGATTATATCCACAATTATAGAACAGAATAGTCGTGAGGCTCAAAAACATAATCAGTTTTTCTTCGAATACTGAAAAGCATCTCAGGTTTATATTATAGTTATCTCGACTATTTCTGATTATTACAACTATACCGTTTTTTCAGTGCGAAAATTGATCTTCAAATAGATTTTAATTTCAAAAATAATAATCATATACAGTTATATTTATTACATATCAAACTGATTTTTATTATTGTTTTGATTTTCATGTTCTAAAAAAATATTTTTGTATTTGAATGGCATTGGCAAATGTCGGCCCTATATTTAGTTATCAACAAATAATAATTTGTTTAATTTTTAACCCACTGACTTATTTAACTTTCGCAATAATTTTCGAAAGTTTCTTTACAGAAATTTTTAATATAGATATTTTCTCACTATTTTGCATGGGGACGTAGAGATTACTACTTAACCAGCAACATAATTAAACAAAGGTCGCTGTTACTACTGATGTGGTTGATTTTCTTATAAGTAGTAACATGTACAAAAGTGATGCGATTAGTTATAACTACTAAATATTTTTCATTCTGCAAGACAAATAGGAGGCGATGCCTTGACCTACAGAACTTAAAATTGATAACGCTTTAACCGTTGCAAAATGAAGATGAAAAGTGTAGATGCGAAAAAAGAATTAGTTTGATATGAACAACTAAAATTACCTTCTGAATTTGCATCGGCTGACCATTTTGCCTATTTCCACTTAATATTTCTAATGTATTTATTTCCAATATTTCTCATACGTACATCTTTTTCAAACATATTTTCGACCAACATTCATTGCTGTAAGTCAAGTCGTTAGTTTTCGACTTGTACTTTCTAATCCAGTGAGCATATTCAGCGGTCTATTTCAAAGAGAAAGTTATTTATATTTTATCGACGTTTCTTCGCAAAACTCGCGTATGTTGTCATTGAAAATGCTGTAATATGACGCTTGAAAATGGCAATTTCCCGCACAAATATTGATTATTTGACCGCGTAATGATTAAAAACATATGATTAACGATTGTGAATATCTGATCTTAAAATGGTTTATGGCTATCCTGCAGTTAGTCATATACGAGACGGTTGCACCTCAATAAAGTTCTGAATGAAAAATTCGGGTGCGCTATTACTATATGAACAGCGTCAAATAGGAAAGAAAATATTGCAATTAAAGAAAGTTCAAAATCATGAAACTTTTATTTACAGAAGTTAAAAATAACTAAATGGATACTATATGTCATTCTATCAATTGTAAAAACATTTTTTTCAAGTATGTTTTGAAAATTCAAAATGGCAATTCAAAGTTTTGTTCAATTGTTATGAAACCAGATGTATGGAGGCTTTTAGAATGTCTCATTGCGAATCTGAAATTGATTTTTAAACTTTTAAAATGGCGAACCTAATATTGCATCCTAAACATTCACTGTTTGAAAAATGTCTTCAGAATTTTTAGCAGAGACCCCACAAACCGCTATATATCAATTTTCATATAAATTACAAAAAATTTGTTACCGTATATTGGGTCTGCCATTTTGAAGATTTCGAAACAATTTCGGATTCGAATCATGGACCCTTAAAACCTCCATATAGCAAGTTTGATTAAAATTTAACAAAATTTAAAATCCTCGGCCACCATAATGGATCTGGCATTTTGAATTTTCAGAAAGTAACCAATTAGTATTGAGAATGCCCAAAAAGGTATACAAGTTTTATTACGATCGGTCAATGAAATTTGGTGGACTAGGCTACTTTTGCACAAAAAATATTAATTCGGTCGCCATTTTGGAGCTGCTAAATATTTATAGATGAGCAAAAAATACATTTTATTTTAACACAATCTCTTTTCTTATTAGATATGAACATCTTGATTGAAAAGTCCCTTTACCCCTTCACTGGTAGGCGTTTTCAAATAAAAAGTGCCACAACTGATACCTGCCAGTTTTCGTCCAATTTCGATGACAATGTTAATTATAGGGAGTTTTGAGGGTCGCTGATTACAAATCTGATGTCAGAATTTCAAAATTTACAGTGGCGGATCCAAGATGGCCGAGCAAAATGCAAAAAGTTATTTGATGTAACATTATGTTTTTCACCGGTATGTTGGATCAGCCATTTTAAATTTTGAAAATTTCATCTCAAATTTGAATTCAGCGACCCCAAAAACCTAAGAGTAGTAAACATTGCGGAAAATGAAAAACTTTTATGCTTTTTCGATCGCCATATTGGATCGGCCATTTTGAATTTTGAAATTTTGATCTCAATTTTGAATTCAGCGACCCCAAAAATCCTTCAGTTACAAATTTCAAGACGATTGGTTGAATCGTTTCAAAGTAGTGTTTCGGCCGATACCGAGACAAGTCTGGGTCTCGTCTCGGTCTCGAAATGGAGACCGAGACGAGACCGAGATCGATAACACTTCGTGGAAGTCTCGACGATACCGAGATTCACACACACGAAATCCGAGAGTCTCGGCACTTTTCGACCTACTTTATAAAAAAAAAAATTTTTTTTTAATATCGACGTCAAAGTTACACATGACAAAATCACTATTATATATTCACAAGCACTATTTTTTAAAATTCTATTCGTATTTAGCAAGGATTCTCTTAACCTTAAAATTATCAGGTTTTTCAACTGG
This sequence comes from Trichopria drosophilae, assembly GCA_030407085.1. Classification (NCBI taxonomy): domain Eukaryota; kingdom Metazoa; phylum Arthropoda; class Insecta; order Hymenoptera; family Diapriidae; genus Trichopria; species Trichopria drosophilae. The sequence goes on from CM059583.1 coordinate 206,934,941, forward strand.
TCGGTCAACTGTCGCGGAATGTGAACCGCAGAGTACAGACACTTCAAAGGCGGTTTTCAAAAGTAAATAGTGGTAAATTAAAATGTTTAATCGCTTAAAAGACTGGACTATAGAACTACAGCATATTTTTTTATACGCAAGGGATTTTAGAAAAAATATAATATCTTTTTTTTCCGAAACAGCGTAACGAAATAAAAATATCAAATTATATAATATTTTAAAATTTGTATGTAATTAGGACTGACAAATTGCGAAAAATGTACTAATTACATAAAATCTTATTTTACAAAGTTATTAGGGTTCGTAAGTCGGAAATCTAGTCAGATGCGACTATATTAAATTTTAAAATTCAGAGATATAGCGACGAGAAAAACGTCGGACTTTAATGTTCAAGTCGAATTCTTATAATTCAGAAGAATAATACTTAAAAAATTCCTTTAAAAACCATCATATTCAACACTTCATTTTCGAATTTTCAAAATTTTATAACTTGACATTCCATTCTGATGCTTTGAATATTATTTTTCGAGTCAAGAACATACGAATTATCAATATAATGCTTAACATAATTGCGCTCGCTATTAACGTCTTTAATATCGAATTAATCGGCTTGTATTCAGCAATTAACGAAATTTGAACATTTATATCAATGTTCACCGTGTATTACAAGAATTATGAATATTCATAGTATTATAATTCACTATTGTACTTCAAATTGACATATCGGATCCCTAAATTTAATGTTTGTGATTTAATTAATAATTTTTTCAATTTTATACAATAATTTTGACAAATAAAAAAATTACGGCACCAAGCGATCAAACTAATAGTACCTTAATAGTAATAATGTACGCAGAAAGATTAATATACTTTATATGCATAGAGAATACTACGATGGAAATCCATACTTGCGACCCGGACCGATACCGAGACCGAGACCGAGACCGATACCAAAGGAAACTATAGCGAGACGATATTTTCAACTCCAAGACCATCCCGAGACCAAGACCGAGACTACTTAAATATCGTCTCACGAGACGAGACCGAAACACTATTTCAAAGATATTGATATGACGTCTACAGACGTCATCACCAGTTATGTCACGATTTATTTTGACGTCTATAGACGCCATCACCAAATGTTTTGAAATTTTGTTGAATGAAAAAAAAATATTCTTGAAATCTTGGTAAAATTTGTATCTTCTTGGGCGTTACTGGGTTAGGTAGTCAGTTTTTATCAAAATTTGATACAATTCTTAAGATTAGCGAATTCTTATCTGGTGGGTAATGTTTTAATGCACCCGGGCACATACATGAAGTCGTCGAAATAAGTACATGTAGGTAGATGGCGTGCAGGAGGCAGGCGTACATCCTGGTCAGGGCAGAATGCGGTAAGCAGCTCGTTAGAACCCTCCCCGCCGACTGGCCATTATTGCCTCGTTCCGTATTCCGTTACAAATTGCTTTATTAAATTAAAGTCCCGCAACCCACACTGGGTAGTCCGACCCCAGGGCGCACCAGTCGCCGTCGTCGGGTCTCCCTCGCCGTCTACACGCACGGATCGCAGCGGTTTCTCGGTGTGTGCGTCCTCCACGTGGTGGATGCCTCCGCAAGAGTCGCTCGCTCTTAATTGCCGATGGAAATCCCTACTAACGCTCTTCTACGTTAATTAATGTGCACGGACGCCAGGCGCGATCTACTTCGATTCGGTACGAGAGGAACCCCTCCGGGTCGCTTCTTGTCCATCCGAGTTGTCGCTCGAAAACCGACCCGGTCGCAGCCTGCCAGAAAATATCCTCCAAATTAGTATAATCTTATTATGTAGCCTTCCGAAAGGTTCGATGCAATTCGGTGATATATTAACTAGCGACATGTGCACCTACACTATCCTACTATGAATGGAAGGGTTGATAAACTCAGTTACTTTAAGTGGGGAGTAAAGTCTATTTTTTCTCCATCATTTGCGACGTTTTACAGATTAAATATGTTGGATGATGTCATTTCACTAAATTTTGCTTTTTTTAAATAAAAAACTCGTTTTTATACATTTTTCTCACTGAATTCCAATTTTAAAAGAATTTGGATCTTCTAATCGATGGACCCAACAGTCCCACATAGCACACTGTCCTGGGGACGTCCTCAAGAGCTCCTCAAGACGTCCAAATGTCCTCTTTTATCATCCTGTTAACGTCCACAGAACATCCTCAGGACACAGGACACCTTGAGGACGTTAATAGGACGATAAAAGCGGACATTTGGAGGTCCTGAGGACATCCCCAGGACAGTGTGCTGTGTGGGGTTGTCCTAAGATTTAAAGAAAAAATTTTTAAGAAAAGAAATTATTTTTATAATGGAAACAAAATAATGCCACTTGAATACCAGGATACTAATCTAGTGTAATTTAAGTGTAAATAGTGTAAAAAAAACGAGATTTGTCATCACATTTTCAATAGCTTTGGAGTAAAGAGTCTAAACTGAAATCTTATTTCATGGAATATTATACCCCATAGTAATAAACTTGCTGCATTATGTAATATTATTAAAAGTGTAATAAGAAAGGGTAACTAAAGTATCGTTTTTGTTTAGTTTCACAACAGTTGGGCTGCCAACAAGCAATGACCGGATCAGGCGGTGGAGGTGCTGGTGAACATGACGGAGGGAAGAAAAAACACACGAGGCCAACCTTTAGTGGACAACAAATTTTTGCCCTTGAAAAAACCTTCGAACAGACAAAATACCTAGCAGGTCCCGAACGAGCAAAGCTCGCATACGCCTTAGGAATGTCGGAGTCTCAAGTTAAGGTAAGATAAAAAGATCCTACATATTAAAATGTGGAGAGCTTGCAAGAAAAATGATTTGAAAGTACTAAATTCCTCCTTCTTGAGTCATTCTCTTTTGAAGGGATGGTAAATTCACATCATTTTTCACGTAACCCTGAAAGGGCACTTGTGTAAATGAATTTTCATCTGACGAATACATAGTATGACGAATGCCCCAGAAACCGAGAAAATATGCGTTCGAAAAATTATTTTAAGATGACAGATTGGGGCAATGCCGGAAAACCATAGGCCTGGGATGGTCGTTGAAAATCCTCGAGGAAGACGCAGGTGGTACAAGGCTTGTCACGTCTCTGAGCTTGTTTTGTCGCCTAGTAGCTTTATATCCACACGGAACTTTTTTCCCGCGTACTTTTAGCCAAACCCTCTTTACGTTCTTGATGGAGTAAGCCGGATTTTTACCAAGGATTTCTTCCCGAGTTTTATTACACGTTTCATCGAATGTCTCCACTTTTTCACCGACTCGTAGAATTTAATTATGTAGATATGGACCGACCACTTGAATCAATTGAAACTGACGTTACTAATTGACTTTCGAAGTAGAATAGGATTGGATTTCATTCTTCCAATTATATTTCGTATCAAGAATTTATTCGAAAATGTTTTTTAAGGTTTAGAGTCTCAAAAGTTTTTTTTCTTATACAAAATGGGATAATATTCACTGCCGAAAATGTTGTCTGTGCGGAAAACGAAAACTTTCCGCCCAGTATTTGAAAAATAAATTTTGGATGTGCATTAAAAGGAAGAAAACAAGTGGTACAAGACCTCGCTTAAATTCGAATCACCGGAAATTGTTGTTGACGCTTTAACGCGAAATTTTCTATCGCGTTAGCCTGTTCGAGCGCGGCTGGCGAAACCACCCGAAAATGAATCATAAAGTTGCTGCGAACGACCGGGCATTAAATTCCGACCAACCCGAAAACAAATATATCTGCAGTAACGAAGGGGAGAGAAACTACTTTAAACATCGCCGTAGAAACAGTCGCCATTCAAAAACAATAATAATCTCAGCTACGGTTTTCTACGGGCACGATGTTTCTCTCATGATAAGCGAAAAGCCATTCGTACGCAATCTTGAAAAGCGCGGGAGTATAAGGCGGGAATAAATTGCCGGTAGTCTGAGGAGCTTGCGGTGGTTACAACCCCGCATGAAAAGTAGTATGAACTTTTCTCGCTTTCTCGCTCATCCTCTGCTTTTATGTCAGACTTTCCTCTCTTTCATTTTTCCCAGAAATCCTGTACGGAAGCTTGTATAGAAATTTCAAATCTTATTTTATACTTTGCATCATGAGAGATGAAATTCTTACCTCAAACTTTTGTCATGAATTTCATTTCTTTCAATTAAATATTTTCACTTTTATTCTTTAAAAATATATCCAACCATTTCATAAAGGTCAAATCAGTTATAATAAAGTAAAAGAGTAGTTAATTTCTCCATTTTTGTTAGTAAATGAGACAATAATATTGTTCTCTTCATCAAATAATCAATTCCATTCATGATCATCGAGAAACCATTTTGAAAAATGGTTTATCCATAATTTTTATGCTTAAAGGAACACAATTGGCCCCTGTTCTTTATACTGTTTCGTTATTTACAGAGGCCAATGAAAAAATGTGTGTACCCTTTAAGGATTAACGCAAAAAGATTGGTTCTTTTAGTAAATTTGTTTTCAGAAAACCACGAAACTGTTTTTATGATAATTATATTATCTTGAATTACATACATTGGAAACCTTACCGTAATTTTTTATTGCAAGGTATTTCATAGTACAGTGACAAGTTGCCGCCAAAAAAATGTATTTTTATTTTGATGTTTTGCGCTCATCAACATGTGTATGATACTAACTAATACAGTACTAGAGGTCAGTACGAATTTGAAAATGAGTCAGTATCGATAAAGCTGGTGAAGTGTTGATCCACTACTACTATCAAGTACTGTTTGTAACAATGATGCAGTACTGTTAATAATACCGTCAAAGTACTTACTCAGTACTGATAGCCAGCACTGTATCTGCTATTAAGCGAGTACTTACTATGAAGCAAATTAGTTCGGACACAATGATGACTGGCAGTTGTGTCAAGAGTAAGAAATGGCGCCTGACCACCCAAGTATGTCAGTACAAACCTAGTACAGGAAGTCGGTACTGTATATGGTTATCATAAGTCTAGTACGGCCACCAAAAATAGTTAGATTAATGCTTTAATAGCTGAACTAATTTACAATAACAACATAAACTGATTTGCGACCTTTTGTGAACTACCCAGATAGAAATATAAAAAATAATTCAGAATGATCTCATAATGTATTCTATAAGAGGTCAGATGCATCAAATTATGAGGTTTTTCTGAGCCTGAGGTTATAATGATCTCATAACGATATCAAGTTCAGAAAAACCTGATAATTTAACGCATCTGACCTCCTTTAGAACACATATGATATCTGGATAGTTTGTTCTTTAAATAAATAAAATTAATTAAAGTGGGAAATTCGAAGGGAGTTCGCTTAATTTGAAAATACCCAATTAGCAAAAAGATGTTTAAAAGACGACTAAAAGATATCCTTCAATCTGTCAAAGTCTTGAAAATATCTAAAAGATTTCTGAGAGGTATACCTTTTTAAATTATGAGGTTTTTCTCAACTTGATATCGTTATGAGATCATTATAACCTCCAGTACTGTATTAGTACCTTTTAGATGTCGCATGTAACAATCTAGAGAACTATCTATATCTATAATCTCCAGCACTGTATAAGTACCTTTTAGATGTCGCATGTAACAATCTAGAGAACTATCTTTTAGTTATCCATCAGACATCTTTTAGATATCTCCAAAATGTATTTTAGAATTAAATTTACAGAGGAATTAATAAACAAAAAAAATTTGGCTGATTAGTGCAGCTCTGTTTATTTTTAAAACAATTTAACTTTTTTTTTGTATGTAAGTTTATATGATAATATCTTATGACATTTTTACATAATTTTAAATGATCCAAAACAAACAAATAAGAAAAAAATCATGTCGTGGCGGGGAATCGAACCCTGTGGCTTTAGTATACCGTAACCACTTCGCTAATATAGAAGAAGAAGAGGGAGAAAACTTTTAAATAACTTTCTTTTCCTACAAAAATAATATTAACATATTATAATTTTATAATGTTGCAATAAAATATATTTTTCAAAAATCACTTTTTGCAATAACTCAGCTAATTTTATAGTTATTCCTAGGAATAATGGCCCATTTTACAGCTTTTTTCAAAACCCACAATTTATCACTGAGTCGTTTTGACCTACGATGAATATTTCTCTTGTTATAGCCCGAAAAATTGGATAAAATGCCGATTTATGCAGTTTTTCGCGTCTAACTTGTTTTCGCTAAATAGTTAACAAAAATTACATAGAAAACCATTATAGATTTTGCAAAAATAAAGAATTTACCCCTTATAAGTTATGTTTGTTTAAAAATGAAGGGCACAAGAAACTTTTAATCGCATAGAATTGTCGAAAAACAGATTTTGTAATGATGATGTGCGTTTATTGCCAGTTTCACTTTAGAAGGCTCCTTTTGTGCTCAATTTTTATTCAATTATAACGTTGAAGGGATTAAATTCTTTGCTTTTTCTACTCACTATAAAACCAGCCTAGTTATTGAAAAAAAAATTTTTTTCTCATTTTAAAGGCTCGCCATTCAAATTCTATCCGTAGATATCAAAGTCATGAGGTCGAATTTTCGTATGGAACTTTTTACTCAGAATATTGTCATGATTTACGCAATACGGTCCGTGAGTTGTGGGACACCCTGTATAAACGCATTCATAAACCTCTCTCCTGTATTCAGGACATACACTGGTCATAAGGTTTTTCATAAACATATGAAGAGGACTAAAACCAACAGTCGAAACGTTAAGTTTATTAATATTAAAAATTGTTTGCCCTCCGAATTTATTCTAGCGATATTATGATTAAAGTCATTTCCCACAGTTTAATTAATTTTTTTCTCTTGTTTACGTAATGATGAAAAAAAAGTAGTTTAATACTAAAAAATCCCTGATAATGAAAAGGCTGGTATTTTTAAAGATTTTATTGCTTTATTTTGTTATTTTCGAAAAAAAATATAAGGTACAAAGTCCAGAAATTCGATATGTAAGGAGTTGAACCCGGGACCTTTCGAATGCCGAGTAACGGCTTCATGATCATGTTAATTCATTTTTGCAACATTTCTAAATTCTTCGGTCGAGTTTCTGATTGCAGAAGAGAAGTCATTGAAAAATCACCTAAACGGCAAAAAGACGTTTTTAAGAGCTATTTAACAAGTCTTAAAATCGGTAAGATGTCGGAAATAGCTTTTAAAGTGATCTTTAACTCTTTCGCTGTGAAGACCGAAAACTCGAACGAGGGCTCAAAATGTTACGATGTTTCCGGCAATTTGATATTTGTGTAAATATGGATGTTTACGTTTTCGAAGACGATGATTACGAATTTGGAGTCAATTTTATCATTCAAAATGGCTGATCTAATAAGGCCGACATTTTTTTAAAGTCAAGCGGCCATATTGAATTTTCTGTTTAAAGTTTTAAAAATTTGTCCTGAAATTCGGATTCAGCGATTCAAAATACCCAATAAAACCTAACTCTGGTATATCTGTTTCTTTATTCTCTATTTATTCATTTTTTTATAATTACGTGTATAATGACGAATGCTTAAAAATTATCCAATTTTGTGTGATTTTAGAATTTTCGAATTTTTAGCTTAAATTTGATCCTTCGATTCAAAATACTCAATGAAACATAACGCTGGTATATATCTGTTTGTTTATTCTCGGTTTATTCAGTCTTTTATAACTACATGTATACACGTAGTCCACACTGGGAGCCCACCAAGTCTACTCCGTTTAAACACGTAGTCTACAGCGAAAGGGTTAAAAAGACTTATGCATCGATTGTAACACCTTTGACGTATACCATTAATAATAAATAAAAAACAAATTTAAAATAAGAATTTCAAACTTCCATGTAATTTGTTCACTAAAAGAAGCTGAATCCTCTTTATTCAGAAGGACCTGAGCATAAAATTCGGTTTATAGGTTTGGAAACTTGTCCCATTAACTATTTTTACTAAATTTCTTTCAGACTAGTAGAATCCCTTTCTTCCCCTGTAACTAATGAAAATGGGTCAAAAGTCACTGAGGACAGATAAAAAGAAAGCTGACAAACCAAGTTGGGAAAACTAATCTACTTAGAATCTAGGAGGATGCAGAGTAATCTAGGCATGTGCATGTAGTTATCAATCATCGGAGAAATGCATCGACATCCGCAGAGTGGCACTCGGGTAGGGAAGTAGTAGATTCGGGAGAGATGTCGTCGGAGAGCATGGGAGATAGGACGGTCGCGTTTCAGTACTTGCTTTCTCTGTTCTGGCAGTGCTACCATCTTTCGCACGCTACCAACCCTCCCAGCTAAAACCCCACCACCAACCCTCTCTTACCCCGGCCGTTCCCGTTTCGAGTTCTCAACCCCTGCTAACCAGCCAGCCAACTCCATGCCTGCACAAACTCCGCGTCGATGTAGCGCTGTCATTGGCTCGTTCCACGCCGCCATATTTACATTTTTATTGAAAGCTACAAGTCTGGCTCCGTGAGTGATAGTAAGGGGATGAGCAAGCTGCCAGGATGTAGGAGGATGCTCCAGGATAGAGAGGGAATGGCGACGATCGAATGAGAGCTAGGGAGACAAGACAGAAAGAGAGAGAGGGTTGAAGGGGTGGCATTCAATTACCTCGGATTTCAGAGGAAAGCGCCGATTCTCTTCCACGCATATACACCATCGTCGGCGCGAGATTGCCTTTAGATCTAGAATTTCATCGTATTTCGGAAAATATGCACACCACACATTTACATAGATTCTATACGCGACGTAACGGTACGTGGGGTAGTTGAACTCCACCAGAGGCGGGGAATGTCTTCTTCTTCTTCTTCTTTCTTCCTGATGCGATGGACGGATTTCAAGGAGGTCGTCAAGAGCTGTGAATTTCTATGGGTTGGACATTGTTTAGAGATTTTCAGATTCTTTGCGGGTCCTGGGGTAGTTTTTCTCAAGAATCATTTTCCGAGGGAGAATAGATTTTTATGTTTCTTGCTCATCTTTAGACTTAAATTGAACTATTCAGGAAATTTATTTGTAACCGTCGTTTAATTGAATTCTTTATTCTCATTTTTCCAGGTTTCTGATGTGATTTATTTTTCTTCTAAATAGACTATTTTATTTTTCATAATTGATTACGTGGATGTGGATATGAATATCGTACGTCGAGAATTTATAATCTTGTTAGAATAAAATTGATTCTTTTTTTTAGACATACTTAAAAAATATGATCACTGCAGTAACTCCATTCTTGTGGCGCTGATATGATGATTAGAACTGTTTTAAGACATTCTGTTTAACCACTTCATTGGTAGTCGTTTTGAAAAAAAAAATACCAAAACTGATACTGAACTTCACTTATGATACAAGAAAACTTGAATGAGTGCTAAGTTTGTCGCTCGAGCGAAGCGAGAGATATGTTTTCCGTGTTGCGATATTTTTTATATGACAGGGCGCAAAGTCCAGTTCTACTCCCGGAGTATTAAAATATATCATTTAACATAGTCGGAACTCGTCTAGCACCTTAACCCTTTAATGCTGGGAAGGACACTTTTTTCAAGTATTTTCAACGTTAATTTTCTTTACTACTATGGATGTAAAAAAAAAGGACAATCCACTTCTTACGTATTTGGGATCGCTCTTTCAGAATCTGCCAATAAAATTGCAAAAAAAATGAATTTTCAAAAAGTTGGGGGCATTTTTCTGAAAAAAAATTAGAATTTTTGACAATTTTGTTTCAAAAATGACTTTTTTTTCATACGGTATGTAACCAGAACACTGTTTCACACCAAAATATCGGGTCCGTAATGTTTAAGCTTCAAAATGGTGAAACGTACTTTTGAAAATTTCGAGGTGGCGGATCCAAAACGGCGACGGAAGATTTTTTTGCACAAATGGAAGTATTATGTGCCCGTGTCATTCAAAAAAATTCTTTTTAATGATATTGTGTATCTAAATATTTTTTGGGTCGCTAATCACGACCAATTTTGAAAATATCGTCCGCCGTATTGGATCCGCCATTTTGAATTTTTGAAATCGGACTTCAAATTCGTGTTCAGATACCACAAAAACCCCCGATTTGCAATTTTCAAATAGACCGAACAATTTTGAAAATTTTTCTCTTAATGAAACGGACACTGAATACAACTATTTGTGAAAAAAAATTCTTTCGTCGCCATTTTGGATCTGCCATCTTTAATTTTTCAACAGTATGTTTCACCATTTTGAAGCTTAGACGTTGCGGACGCGATATTTTGGTATGACACAGTGTTCTGGTTACATGCCGTATGAAAAAAAAGTCATTTTTTAAACAAAATTGTCAAAAATTCTAATTTTTTTTTCAGAACAATGGCCACAAGTTTTTGAAAATTAATTTTTTGCAATTTTAATGGCAGATTTTGAAAGAGCGAATCCAAATAAGTAAGAAATGGATCTTCCGTTTTTTTTACATCCATAGTAGTAAAGAAAATTAACGTTGAAAATACTAAAAAGTGTCCTTCCCAGCATTAAAGGGTTAAGGAAAGAGAGGGAGGGGATAGGCACTGAACCTTGGACTGCTATGTATATTATTTATTTATTGTTTAACATATAGTAATACCAGAACCGTTCATAAATACGTATTGTCTTATATTCCGAAACAAATCATAAAAGACACCATATTTTACTTTAAACGGAGAAAATTTTTGCGTTGAAATCATTTTAAATTTTCAAGCAGAAGAATTTGTTTTAAATTTTTTGTAATTTAGCATTTTTACTATTTTTAAGTGTACCCTACTGATTCCCGCTTCGATAACGAAAATAATGAAAAATGATAAAATGTCTCGAAAAATATTACTTTCTTATTTTATTTTGCATAATCATCTTCTTTGAATTTTATGAACGAGAATCTTCAGAGCGCACTTGTAAATAGTAAGAATCTTACTGGATCTGTCATTTTTAATTGTACAGTTTTTAATTGAAATTCCGAATCTTCAACGTACAGACGATAATAACCCAAAACCTATGTAAATTTAATGTTGTTAAGTGACATTATAATAAATTTATTTTGCGTGAAGGCGCAAAATTTCATTTTCGACCAGGAAAACGGGGCGCAAAACGTATTTTGCGGCCTACTGTGACAAATTATTTTGTTATACTCATAACAATTTTCAGACGTAAACGACTTTCTTATCTAAAATGACCTAACCTGACATAACCTATCTTAATTTATCTTAATGAAGAATATACAATATGTGTAATATGAAATATAATATCATACTAATTGCTTCATATTGTAGTGTGTTATTATTGGTATATTAGTGTATTATTAAAGAGTGTGATTTTAGGGAGGGGGTTTTAGGAAAGTTTTAATTAGAGTATTACAGTGGAGTCCCAAAATATTTACCCACTCTGTTCCTTTCTTTCCCCTAGCGACTCGTTAAATTTAATAAAAGAAGGGGAACGTCGCATCTCCCACTCCCCTCAGTCGTATTACGTTTGTGACGTCACAGCAGGCCCTTCCTGAGGCCCCAGCCCGCAAAATAGGGGGAAATCAGAATGCGCCGGAATCAGGCAAATATACTGGGATGCAAATATAATGAGACGCATTTATACCGGGACTATATAGTGAAAGGAAATTTTAAATTCGGAACTTATTGTAGACGGGTATTTTGGCGTTGGAATTCCTTTTTTACATTTAGCAACATAAAAGAAGTTGATAAGACTATCGGAAGTGTTTGAAAGTAAATTTCGCGGTGATTTTTAATAATTTTTGTGAGAGTAATAAAGAACCTTGTTATAGGTCTTCCGTTAAGAGTTTTTTACTCTATAGAAAAACTAAAATAATCTTTCTCCCATAGAATGCTTCAGAATAAATTTTAAAAAATACATAAATTCATCAGTAACCAAGATCTACTTCAGCAATTTCACTAATAGTTCGTTTAAAACTACAAAAAATATGTGAAAGAAAGAATGTGTATCCAATTGAGGCATTCGCTTCATTCTAAAAGTATAATTCTGAATAAAAGAGTTGAGTAAATTTAATTTTCTAGCGTAATAAATGTTTTATACAAAATTAGGTTAGGTTTGGGTAAGTTAGGTTAGGTTAGTTTTGATTAGGTTAGTTTTGATTAGGTCAGGCTGGGTGAATTACATATTATGTGCAACGTTTTACTTATATTCCACTATATTAAATGGGAGGAATAATTCTAGGACTGAAGTAACGAATTTGTGCCTATTAAGTATAATCTGAATATATAATCATAGAGCAAAAGTATAATAAAGCATTTATTTAGCCACTTTTCGGTTCAAAAGTTAGTCAACAACAATGTTTCTGAATTTTCAAAACATTGGACAGAAACAGAAATCAAGTTCAGATTACGCGATACACGTTGAAAAATGGATAATCGGAGTTGTGTACTAAACGGCACTCATTTTGTCTACTTGTGAGAAATATTCGAGTTACAGCACCACCTAACGATATCAATGAAAAATTGCTAGTATTCGTCATAAACTTCGGTCGACAATATAGAACACCAATTAATTATTTCCATATATTTCCCACGACAAATAAAAGATTAGATAGGCAGAACTTCAATAAGTAATGACATTGAGTAAAATTAGTAAATATGAGATGTACATCTTAGACAAGTAAATCACGATTATACTTTTAATTTTTCCAACTTCTGATGATAATTAGGATTTTTTGGTTGATAAAAAACATTCATGCTGGAAACATTGTCTACATTTTATCTTTTATCGAAACTGTGGAATCTTTTATGTGACTACCGTTTGTAGATACGGCAGCTACAGAAGTGTACCGGGCTACTTAAGATGCCCAACGAATCCGTAAATTCCTGTGTCAACCAATGACATTTGACCACTTTAAATAAAGCGGTTGCAGTCACAGCGAGGAACATGACGAACGTTTCTAAAATCCTTGATTTAAATTCGGTGGTAGTGGAGTCGATTTATCATTCCCCGCATATTTTGAAGTTTGGAGCATTGATGAAAAACTGTAGGGCCGATGGTGGCGACAAAGACGTCACTTTCATAAACCGAGAAACGCCTGTTTATTGCCACTTGGCAATCCACTCGTTTCGAGACATTTAATTACTCTTCCCGGAATGAACATTCGATTCAAATCCCCCCAAATGAAATCACTGCAATTTATCATCGTAGAGTTTCGGGACTGGTATATACATAAGGCACCAGGGCGTCGGTTAGAAAAAAGGCATTGTTCGACGCGATAAACGCCGCTGTATCGGGGAATCGGTGAGGTTCGGTGTATAATTCGCGATAAAGCCGGGGCGTCATGGTCTTTAACCGGCAAAATGCCGTTCTCTCTCACTTTGCCCTATTAGTTTCTAATGGAGGGGATATGGAGGGTCGTTACATATAGATTCGGAGAGGCTGCCTCGATCCTACTTTTCACGGTGCTAATCGCCCGAACGAGGGGAAGTTTGCCTGGACCATTCGACTTCCGACATTCACGCATACGTGTATGTATTCTCGTATGCGCGTCGAAGTGCGATGACAGCCTCGCCAATCGTCGCAAACAGCTCAGAGACAGCCGATGGATATATATACGACGGCTTTTAGCCCGTTGGCGGGACGATGGGCATCCCTGATACCGGCAAAGCTGATATCTTGTCGCGTCACTGGAGATTGATTGCGACCCAACACTTGTCGATGCGGATATTTTTTTGCCGGTCAATGATACCAGGAGAATAATAATGGGAATTTTATTACGTCGTACTTTTTGTAGAAATCGCATCTGCACCGGCGATGCGAGTACTTTGGGTTATAAATGATCGGAAACCGTTTATGGACGTACCTTGATCAATTCGATGACGAATGATTTATTGACCGTAATTCGCACCAATATCCAAGCTGAAAAGTCAACGGGCTGTGCGCAATTGACCATTTGTTGTTTTCAAAACATTGGTAAATCTGCAATTTTCATACAATCCAGAGTTGCCTAGCAGTCTTTAAAAAGCATTTTAGCAGTTTAGTAAAAGCAAGTAAATTGATTTACATGATATCCATTTATTTAGATCCAGTACAGATTGACTTAAATTAAATAAAGATTCATTTTAATCCAGGAAATACATCCCCTCCTCCCAAGTAAATCACTCAGAACTTTAGTATTTCTACTTTTAAGTAGATTATTTATTTAAATGTATGCAACGAATTTATTTGAAATTCAAAACAATCTGCACTTATAATTTAACCAAATATAAGCACTTAGCGCATGGAGTTAAAAAAAATATATTTCAAACGTTCAAGTATGCCAGTTAGTGATAAATCGCGACATCGACACTAGGTGGCTTCGAATGACTGTTAATATTTTCGCAAGAGACAAGAATGACATTCTTTCTTATTTACATACTTTCCGGCGTTATTCAAGGGTGCGATTCGAGTATGTTTGTAGAGAATATCGAATATCTATGTATTTGGTTGTGTGTTCATTATCGAAATTCGGAATATTCTTTGTTTGTTTTTTTCATCTCTATCTTTTCTTTCAATGTATATTTTATCTCTTAATAAAGATGTAGTGTACTCTAAAGAAAGATCGATAGACTCTAAAAGAAAGTAAATTCTTAATTTAAGTAAATATTGTTTGTACTTTGGAATTTATATACATAACTTAAGAAAACGATTAATTGACTGAACTAAACTTTTATAAAAAATAGTTATATATTACAATTAAATCCATAAATATTTATTCTTTGCAACTATTTTATGGATTTTATGATATTTTATTTAATATAAGATTTATTTACTTGCCTGAAGGAATATATTTGTTTCATTGAAAAAAAATATTTGTTTGCGACTATACCAATAAATTGTTTTCAAGTTGACGATTTTAGAGATGGATTTCAAATACATAATTGTTCTTTGTTTGATATTTGTGAGTCTTGGAAGATGTTTAGAAAATAGTCAAGATTGATCGCAAGATTTTTCTAAGGAGTAAAGAAATAATATCCGTTCGTATATTAAAAACCCAATTAAAAAAACAGCTTAATTATACTACGAAAATAACTCAGAATATTTCGAATTCTGATACCACATACGAATTAGACAACGGAATAAAAATAATAACAAATTTTATAATTGCTTCAAACATCACAAAGATTCATTTTTGTTCTTTCGTTACTCGTTCAATTTACTATTGAAAAGTGAAAACCTACTATTTTGTAAGTCAATATTTTTTACTCTTAGATCAGTAAAATCAATTATTCAATTAATACAGTTTTACTGATGAATTAGTAATTTTTTACTATTTATTGGCGAAATATTTTTAACGATATATCCGAACCTATATACAATTTTATCATTTTAGTCTCACTTTTCATTTTTAATTAGTGTTTTCTTACTAATCTAGATTTAGAGTAAGTAATAATGTAAAACAGAAGTTGATCAAAAGAGCGTCTATAATAGATGGTAAATCATATTTCATTATTCAGGACATTCCTCAATATTTATAATAAAAAATTTATTTCTAGGTAATGAAAAAGGAATTTCTAGTATAACAAATGAAACTAGAAATAAAACAATTGATAATAAAAATAACATATTTTTTACTAAAACAGGCAATATTATAGTTTGTCCTAATAAAATGTATGGTTTTATAATAGATTATTTACATAAAATAAATAATGTGTTATCAGAGTAACATCTACTTTACTAGGTTAGTCTTATGCGACACACGGGGATTAGGTAGCTGAATTTTATAATATTTCTATAAATTCCACTATAAATGTTATGCCATAGAGATGGAAAGGAATGAAAATAGACATAAGATCAACTTGAAGTAAATTTGGAATGTATTGAGTCATAGTGTCCTCAAGTAGAAGTAGTAGCATTTTTTATTCTGGATAACTCAACTCTTTGCTTTCACTATCAGAATCTTTTATGTACGAAAAATTGTTTTCAATTTTCGTAAATAAATACCTTTCAGTGTAGCTAATTACAATTAGTTTGCGATTTGTTTATGAACTGAAGCATCCCGATTGAGTTTTAAGTTTGATACAGATGTCTAGAATTTGATTCATAATATTTAATCGAGAGTATCATTAATAGTACCAATCTTGCAAATCTTTCCTTCATAACGTTAACTAAACGAAGTATTAAATAATACTTAACGATTATCAAAAATTAAAGTCCCCTTCAAACAAGGATGCATCTACGAAATTTTAATATATCAAATACATTATTAATTGTAAGTGAAAACAGACGAAATGGTCAGACATTACATACCTTACAATTTTTATTTAAATATTAACTTTAACGTCCATTTTTATTACTATACATATTGCAGATGTTTCACCTTTATAAATATTTACTTATAATATACAATTATGCCACTAATCCATATCCTGATTTTAAGTAGCTACAAAAACCCTCTCTATAATATGGTTAGAAATTTCTGTAGGAATTTTCTGAAATAGTAACTGAAGTTTTTTACTTCAGTTACTATTTCAGAACTTCGGTTACTCTGTAGGAAATTGCTACAGAAATTTTTAACAGTGAAATGGAAGCATTGAATTAGTCGCTTGCACGTTAGACAGATACCTGATTCTATATCCGAACTAAGATAAGAACAGAAAAGAAATAGAATGATATACAAACTTATCCAAGTAAGTTATAGTTCAATTGTAAATTAGCATTTGACTATTTCAAATACATTATTTAAAGTTTTTTAGTAACAAGATTAGATTAAAGAATGATTAGAAATCAACTACAATATTTATTTAACGAATTCATTAATTGGCAGAAAATTTTAAGTTGATCTAATCTACAGAACGATTCAGTATGCAAATGATACTAAAAGTTGATTGAAATAAGTCCAACTTGTTCCAGTAAGTATGTAACATATTGAAAACTTTAAGGGGCTACACTTATTTTGAGATTCGTTTTAAGGGTACCTACGGCTAATTATATGTACATGCGATAAGTATAAACATATGTTTATCATAAGATGACAGAGTGACGTTATAAGCCTCCGTGTATCCTGACTGCGGATCCCCAACCCCTCTTGTTAGAGCAGTATGGCGGTTCCCTATATAGCCTCATGTAGGGCATGCCGTGGCGCCGGGGTGGAATCGGTTATGCCGCCCTGCACGCACCACGAGGGGCGTACTTGTTTACGGCGAGTAATCTCCTCGTCGACGGATACCAATATCGATGACGTCAATTAGTACCGACCAAGGCAGCCTTGTCTTCCTAAACCCCACACTCCCTCTCTCTGTCTTCTAATTTACATAACTTGACAGCCACTCTTTACTGACATTTCTCAGAGTGACTGACAGTACTAAATAGATTCAAGAGATTTCTGAGATTTTATGATCATGAAAATTCTAAAATTTTAATTATTTTAAAGTTGGAACACTTCATATAACCTTAATAGGCAAGTACTATGTACGTTTTAATTGGTGGCAGAGCAAAAATAAACACGCCCAAAATACATACGACAAAAAACGTAAAAAAGCAAAAAAAATATCAATGCATTTGTTGTTGATATTGTGTTGATACGTAGGGCGCAAAATAAAGTTTTGCGCACACTTTGTCACGAAATGAAAAGAGTAGAATCGCAAACATAGTAATGGCCGACGAAAAATCTACACGAAACTAGCTACCCTGTGTTTTTTAGGGTAACTGATTATGAATTTGAATTCAGAGTTTGTAAAGTTTAAAACTGAAAAACTGAAATTTCAAAATCTGAGTTTAGATTTGCAATCAGATACCAAAAAACCTTCAAGTACTCAGTTTCGTTTCATACCAAATTGAACATTTGCCAGTAAGGGCGTTTTTGTAAACGAATTTTAGTCGTTAATTTGTTTATAAAACATAATATTAAATAAATATTTACTTTAAACACTTCGTCAACTCTCATTTAAATTAGATTTAAAAAAACCAGAAGCAAATGCATTATTTTTTCTTTAAAAACACTGCTATAGTAGCCATCATGCCTACACTCTAAATTTCTTAAAGTGAAAGTTGAGCCACTCTGATTAAAGGGACTTTTTCACTATTTTTAAAGTGGAAATTTCACTTTACTAATAGTGGATGGAAATAGGCCACTCTTTTAAAGTGAAATTTTCTCTTTAGAAATAGGGAAAAAGTCACCTTTAACAGAGAGTGGCTCAACTTTCACTTTAAGAACTTTAGAGTGTAATAGGGTTAACAATGGATTCAAATCAGCAGCAAATACCATGAGATTCGGAAAATAAATGAATCTTTCTTTCTTTTCTGACTCTTTCTTAAGTGAAATGTTCTTTCATACTATCAAAGATTCGGAAAAGTTCCCGAAAGATCTATGACATGGTATATGAATTGAACATTTAGTGCAATTTACATATGACGAATAATAATAATTGATTAAACTTAACGTTGTGAAATTATCCACTCCTCGATGAAAAAAGATAAAAAAACTATCTAGCTCCTTAGGCGATGCCTAAAAAAGTTTCTCCTTGAAGAGGGAATAATGTTTTTGCATCTCCTCCTCTCTCTTAATACGTATACACGGCTCCTTTAGTAATAGCTCCGTGTAGTGGTTTCCTCGTTTTTGTCTATCTGCGGAATTACCTCGTCTCTCTTGGCGAATCCTCTTTCTCTCTCACTCGGGTATAGTCTCTATCTGGCCCTCGGTTTCTCGTTTTACCCTCCCATGTATCATCGCGATGGTGTACGGAGGTATGGCAATGGTATGGCGTAGCATGGCGCAGCATGGCGTGATAAATCACAGCAGCAGACGGTGTGTTCCCTTCATTCACCTCCCACACCTTCATTCAATCGTCCACGTCTGTGTTTGCGGGTTGCCGAGGCTTCCTGCCTGTTCCTATATTCAAAATTCTCCAAGTCAAAATCTACACGTGTTTTCAACGTTTTGTAACCGACGACATTTTCCACATGTAAGAAATGAAAACGAGACCAAAGGGGATGATCAAAGTAGAAAACTTGTGGAAGTTGAATTGACACGGAATTGCAAGTAGAGAATGATATAATTCGAGGGTTGATTTCTTTCTGTGAAGAGAGCTGGAAATCAATGTGAAGCAGTTTAGGGAATTTCGTTCGAGACCGTAGCGCTTATGAATTCTCACCATGTCTGAATCAACCTCGACAAATATATTCGGGATTTGAATTTAGATAATGAAATGTATTTAAAGAACTAATTCATGGAAATTGAAACTGAATTACCTAAAATTAATCAACCAATAAATACCTCAGTATAACATTATTTCATTTATAATAAAATAATCGTTATGTCAACTATATATACTAATTAAACAGTTTTATATTATTTTAAAAATTTATTTGTTCATTATAATAGTTCATATAATTTGCTTCTTATTTGTCTCTTGTGTAACTAAAAAGAATTCTGTTTGATGGGTTCAATGTAACACTGGAAAATTTCCAGTCGTCTTATATTTTTCAGAAAAATGAAGTTCAGTCTATCAATCTTTGAATTTTCTGCCATGATTTGTGTATGTTTAAGTGTAAAGACTTTCTTTCTACAATCGCAGCATCATTTCTGAAGTACAGTTTTTTGTTGGACACAGTGGTATTCTTGGAATTCTCTGTCGTGTTGCATTTTAAATAAATCAGGTTAAATGTATCAAGATGAGTATTTTTTGCCAACTTCACTTTAAACGATAGCTTAAATATTGCCCTTTGAGAAACAAATATAAAACACTAAGTTTTGTTCACTTCACATATAAGTAAACACACCTTTTTTGTCCGAGGTCTCCACAATGCCAAATAATGTTTTTATATACATTTTCTTACACGCGATTGAAGCAACTTTTGATGCGTGAATTTATATTTAGTATTTATCGATTCCATCGATTACGAGTTCACAATGAGATTTTAAAAATTCAAATGGAGGAACCAGTATGACAGACAAAAAAATGTAAATTGTTAGGAATGTAATAAAACTTGTTATTTGGAATGAGCGGGGCTGCTATTTCTGAATCTCAAAATAAATTTCAAAATATAAAAAATATGGTGGACACAAAAAATTAAAAAACTTTTCAATTTTTCAAATAAGTCATTTCAATTCCATATTTTAGAGAAAGTACATGAAAGCTTTAAAAAGCATTGTTGGATCTCAAAAGTCTGTAATGGACCTTTCGTTTAATCCTACGTAAACAGTTGTATTTTGTCACTTTGTTGATTTACGCATGGTCACAAATGGAACAAAAGTGTATTTTTACGCCTTTGAACCTAAATTGCTCACGAACAAGAGTCAATCCAATATTTTCAAAGCCAAATTCGAATACTACAGACAAAACCTTAATAGTCTGTAATATATTACAGAACATGCAGTTGTTGAGATTTTCTTGGGATGTGTAAACATCGATTCTAATCATTGCAGCCTGAATGATTCTACTAGATTTAACTTTATTGATAAAAGAAAATGTTAGTGTGGATATGAGTTTCAAGAATTGATTCATATATTTTTGCAATGTTCATTAAAAAAAATTATTCTCCTTAGCTAAAATTCCGGCTTGAGAAACGTTTAGTGTTCATGTAATATTACTGTAACGGAGAAGTGGTCTCCGCGCTGTGTAACAAGAGCCTTTCGCGAGAAGCGACCGCATCTCTTGATTATTAATTTTGATTTCTAGCGTCATTTTAGTGTTGAATCTTAATGAAATGTTTGTTTCTGGATAATTTTACAAAACTTTTCACATCAGAATAAAGAAAAACATACTTTTTAAAGAATGTTTTCGTACAGTTGGCGATTTTTTAATTTCAAAAGTTATATATCTAATTGTAACAATATAATCAGATGGATGCGCGAATTATAATGTTAACTATTTGATATTTTATAAATGCTCCTGGTACTTATTATTAATTAGAAATCATACTGTAAAACCTGATAATCTCTGAATGCTTAATATACATATTTTTGCACAATTTTACATATCAGAAGAGAAATAACTTTAATCAGGCGATTAATTAGATATCAACTTTTGAAATTAAAAAATCGCGAACTGTGTAAAAACATTCTTTAAAAAGTGTGTTGTTTTCATTTAATACATTTGTTTTAAATGAATTTGAGTTCAGTGTCTTTAAATATATAACAGGTGACTTTGTTCATCATTCTTCATTTTTAATTTTAACAGTACATTTCTCTCGGTATGTTTTCGCTATTTTGAAATAAGTATTACATACACTACACATAAGAACAATCATTTTCAGAAGTTATTCTGTCAAAAGTTGCTTGCTATCTTAAAACGTGATGAATAAAGTTACAACCGTCTCAAAAAATATAAATTTTTCTCATGAATTATTAGAATTTTTCAATTTTTCTGATACCATTTAAATATTTTTTGTGGCAAACTTTATATTTTTTGCTAATTTCAATACTTGCACAACCCTGGTAGAAATTTGGATGGTTGAAATAACCATTATCCTACCAGCTGAGAATATCTGTTCGGTAGAATCTCGGTAGAAATATGCACGAATTCTAGATGAAAACCCGCTAGCCAGTAACATATATTTAAAGTGACATAAAGCAATAATTGCAAGCTTAAAATATAATATCAAATTTGTGTAATAGGTAAGAATCAATCGATTCGACAAAACGAACAGATGTAAATGTCAACGATTTTTCTTTCGAAATGAAGATTTGATCTTTACAGCAGCTTTGTAAACAATCGCGACAGCATGTGCGCGCGAATCAGCTGAGAGTCAGCCGCCATATTGGGAGTTCGATCGAGAGGTATTCGAGATGCTCGAATCGAGCCGTGATCGATAAGTTGTAGGAGCTTGTCGCACTCATGTTAAAATATATTAGCTGTCTCAAAGTCTCGCGTCTCGGTAGATTCACGCCAGAATTCATGTCATTTTTAGTAGGATTTCTGCTCATATTACAGAGCTGGTTTCTAGCCAGATCATCAAAATCTAGGATAATTCTGGGCAGATTCTCGTGGCCATCTCTACCAGAGAATGTAGCATTAGATTGGGGTAGGTTAGGTTACGGTAGTTTAAGTTAGAGTTTATATGTTACGGAATATGTAACGGAACTTGATTGTTGTTTTGTGATGAAGAGTTTCGATTGGACTGATATTGTTAGGTTAGGTTAGGTGAATTTCTGTTAGCTTCGATGAGGTTATATTAGGTTAGTGCTTAGGTAACACTTAAAGGCTTGTAGTTAGAGGAATTGGATTTTTGGGTTGGGATGAAAAGTTGGTGTTGGAAAAATGTGGTTTGGTTTGATTATATTACGTCAGCTTAGGTTCAGTTATTTTACATTAAAGTTGCAGAAACGATCATGTTATAAGTTTGTTTTGAAATAGTCGCATGTTGAATTATAGTCATGGTACCAAAAGAAAAGGAAGAATACTTTGAAATCCGTTCCCTCAAATTACCATCGAAATCATCCATAAATTCCGTAAAATTGTTTCGGTAAATAAAGTATCGAGGTGATTAGAAATCTAAGAATAAAACTCAATAAAAACGATTGCCGGATATAAAAAGTTCTCGGAAAATAGAAAAGAACCGAAAGTGAAGTAGGAAAGGAGTAAGCGCATGTATAAGGTCGGCAATATCTCGTAGCACCGAGGACGAGGTTGTTTGCAGACGCCAGGAGCGTACGCATCGGGTAAGTTTTCTTTTTTTTTTCGCGTCGACAGCGGCTTGCGAAGGGCTCGCCCGAGTGGGAAACAATAAAATTCTCTCGTGCGAAATTTGATTCCGGAATAAAAATAGAATATTGGGGATAACACGAATCGGTGAAGCCATTTGATCTCCGGGCAAAGCCGACGGGGGTGCGGAAACATATCGATATGGGGAGCCGCTGCGGGCACGGAATACAGAGGATCGCATTATCGCCGGCTTCCCCGCGCCCCATACAGAATTCGTTCGCCACTCCCGGAACCGCCGAAGAATCTCGATCATCGATCGACATCCGCATCATTTCTCCGGGCCGACCAATCTTTTCTCTTTCTACTGAAATTCTATCCAAACTTTTCCTCGCTCCTTATTCTCGCGCCGCGTCGAGACACCCGCCTGTATCTACTGAAAATGGAAAAGTCGATTTTATCGGCTTATTTATACCTTATCCTTGGACCAGGGTTATTTCTCGATTGATGGGTTTTTATCTTTTCGAGAAACAAACCTGTGCTTGGATATTCTTATTCTTTATTGCATCCATATTTACTCGTTTTTAATACCTAAGGTACTTTAAGTTGTGCCCAGGTGGGGAGCAAATGTCAAGAAACCGAATTTCAAAAATCCAAAACATTGAAATATCAACTTTTAAAAAGCCGACACTCAACAAACGATGACTGTCAAAAAGCCAATGAGTCATGAAGCTGTAATATTCATGAAAACGACAATGTCAGCTTTTTAAATGTCGATTTTTTAATGTTTCGGATTTTTGAAATTCGGTTTTTTGACATGTACCCCAGGTAGGATATCTACTTCGGCACCAGCATTACCTATGCTAGTGAGCCATGGATGAGTAATGTAACGTTTTGCCTCATATTTACATGGACACTGTCTAACTCGTGAACGAAGAGAAGTTTTCATCGAAAATATCAGTCATTAGTAATAGACACGGTATTGATGAAAAAATATAAAATGTCAGATGGTATATCAGACCTTGTGATTTTGTTTAGTGACACGACAGTCCTTAATCAAGACATCAGTTATACAACTGACACAGGTAATTTGCAAGATCACCTATATTTTTTCGGAAAACAACAACCAAATAGCATTGGCGTTACATTGAAAACTAATACAGAGTTAAAGAAATCATCATTACTGATTCCAGTTCACTACTAGACTATCCATTTTCCTCTACAACTCATGAAATCTGATATTTAGGTCAGCCATACTAAATTTTGGTAATCAACCCGCCAAAGAACTGTTACATAATAAGATTCATTAGTTTTGATCTGCTTGATACTGATATAAAGTTTTATGAAATTTTTATTTAATAAAAAATTATGGACTTTCAAGGTCAATAATTTATGAAGAATATTTCTCTATATTTTTTAGCTATTCTGGAATTTAGTATATTAAATTTCGTGCTAGACCTATTGATTTTCATATGGTGACATATTAGGTTTTGACACAACCTTTTCAAAATTTATTATCCTTTATAGACTACTCCTGTAATTTTTGTAGCGTTCTAGACTACTGGAAAGTTGAAAAAACTACCGGAGTACACAGTAGAAAATGCCCAACTTATCCGTCTGTGCAATGTAAAATTAAAAGTTTCCGAATCTTAGTTTATATCTATTTTTTGGGGTACTTTTTCAATTGGATGAAGTTCAAATGCAAAAAATAAATATAAAAACTTGAGATTTCTTTAGAATTGAATTTAAACAACCCCATTAATGTTAATCTAAATATTTTGTAAACGTTATTTTTACCTTAAAGAATCTTCCCTTTTTACATGAAACTTTGTAAAATCGTGCAATAGAAAATGGAATTAAAAAGTTATAGGTTGATCGAAATTAATTTGGGTATATCGCATCCAATATGGCGTTCAAAATGGCGTATTCGCATGGTCAACTTGATAATTTTTTAAATAAAGTATCGCCAATTTTACGAAAAAAATTGAACCATCTTTGTGTTTTTTAAAATCCTCCCTCTAAACAATTCAAAAAAGTTTTCAATAATTCTAAATAAATTTACATTTATTTCTTAGAGGAAGCAATATAATTTTTTTATTGTATAATAAGAAAAATCTCCATTTTTTTAGAATTTAAAAAATGACACGTCACTGGTCAAAGGGAATAAGAGTTTAATTATGAAGTAGTGAAAATTAATCACAATTTATTTACGTAATGTAGAAAAGATTCTTTTGAAAAGTAATTACAACTAAGTAAATTCATTATTTTTCACATAATTCATTCTCATTAATAAACATCATAAAACATTAAAAACGCTTCGAAACATGTTTAAAGTCTGTATAGATTTAATAATATGTGCTCAAAAATTCAAAACTTTGTTATATGCAGATTTTCATTTGTATCATTTATTTGTTTACTATTTCAAAGTACATTCAATATTCAGTACAGTTTAATTTTTGTCATTAATACAGTATAAATGAAAAATATTGTTTTTTTATCGACAATAATCGACAAAATTTTATATCATAGAATTGGTTACTATTGTCACATTCTTGAAAACATGTGAAAAGGCCAAGATTGTTACCTCGTCATTTTGTTATAAAATTCATAAAATTCATTTTTACTAATTGTTCTTCAAAAAGTACGGTTTTTTCTGAAATTTTTGTAAACTGAATGATTTTTTCGAATAAGCACTGATTATATTATTAATTGAATTAGCAAAATATGAAATGATAAAAAGATGCTATAAATTATATCATTTAATATGTTTGAAATTAAAAAAATGTATTTAATTAAAGAGAACCAAAGATGTGTGATTCACATCTGACAGACTTCAGATTCAGATTTGAATAATCGATAGAATTAATGAATTCGGACAAACATACTACTTTATTAACCTCTTTAAATCTTAAATTTCAAAGTGTATTCATGTAAAATCGTTTTGTTAGATTATTTAATTAGACATTCTTAATTCTTTGGCTAGATTCTATATGCAAGTTGATTTCAATTATACAGAAAAATACATACTTCAAGTAGTCAGTGTACTAAATAATTAAGACAGTGTGTAATTCGTACATTTCATTTACGAAACCATTTGATAAACAATGTATACGAATTTGGAAGACATTATATTGATGACCATATTAAATATAACATCAAGATCCTTTTTATACGTGCAAACGCATTCTATATTCGCAAAACCATCGAAGCTTGAGAATTTATTGAACTATCGACAAAATTCAGCGGCTGGAATGACAAGCGAGGTAAACGACCTGGAAGACTTTGAAATATGAATGTTTCTCTTGATAGTTCAACTCGCCACCATGGATAGGGAAGAGTTTTTTTACGGGAAAATCTGTCAATCTTTGTACATTTCTATTTCAATACTTTCACGGGACTTTTTATAGCTTATGAATACATATGCTATTTGTTGCAAGTTATGTTTCTCAGACAAGCATAACCTTATCTTTGTACAGACATTATATCGAAGGATTTTTTGTCATGTGATTTTCCATTATAGTATTCGAAAAAACTTTTTATTGGAAAAATTGCTGAAATCAGGTGGAAATTGGGGATTACCAGAATATTTTGTCACGAAATGATGTACACTAATAATATTGTACGAGCAAAACTCGTTTTTAACATCATGACTCTTCGACAAATAAGCAACGGATGTGTAACAACTATTCTGTAATATACATGTAATTATTAGAGTATAAAAAACAAATACTCGAAAGACAAACCTTTGTAATAATTATGTCCTTGTGCTTGGTCTAATTATATATTAGTACTCGTTAAGAATGAAGCGCAATAAACACAGGTCTAGGCTTGACAGAATTGTTTACGGAAGTGCTTAATAGGTGTCCTACACCGATACATATTCTCGCAAGTAGTAGATCTTTCGATTGGCTTAGATACAATTGTACATTAATGTTAGATACTCCTACGATAGTTTTCAACTGTTTCGATTAAAAATTAGATAGTTTCCAACAATAAAATATGACTCATTGTACAATATGAGTCTGTTTTGATCAAAACTTCCAGCAGATTGTCTTTCTCAGTAACATAGTTAAATTTTTTGCTATCACGTGAGAACGATCATCAAATACAATGAAGCTACAGCCGCAAATGAAATATTTTCATTCGAAGAATCACTAACTCATTTAATCGCGCAGCAAACTCGCGACAAACCTCGATAAAAATTCGTCGCAGTGAGAAAAATTTAATCTCGAAAAAGACACGATAAATTCTGGCACCCCAAACGAAGGCTTATCATTCGAATCTGACCGCTTATCAAAAGGCATTCGAGGCGTGTCGAAGTCTCCGTTTTCAAACCCGCCCTCGGATTCAAAACAGAAACAAAATAAAAAAAAAGGAATCCTTGGAAGAAAACGAGATAAAAAGAGACAGATCGCAGGGACTAGAGGGAGGTTTCGAGATTTCGCGCAGTTATACGGCTGCGGTTTATACGTGGCTTTAGAGGACAATGTAACGGGCTTAGATAATCCTGATTTAATAAATCTAACAGTTGTGCCATGAGCCTTTGGGGTGAGCGTCGCCACCGACACTGCAGCAACATGGCAACGTGTGCATGACTAATGCGATAAAAGAAAAGAAAAAAAAGAGACTGGACGGATGACGCCTGATACATGAATCGCCCTATGCTCGGAGTATATTGGACGCGATGAGAGTCAATTTGATGCAAATATATTAAGCGATTTCGGACCTTTTTGTCCTACTAAAAAGTCCGAGGGATCGTTTTTGAGGGAGAGTTAAGTGATATTTTCAAATTGTAAATGGGTGGAACAATCGCGTTATAATAATTTAATAAAAGAATGATTATACGTTTAATTAATAGGAGATTTAGTGTGGGTTTCTAAAAACTTCGATATTATTAAATACTAAATGAACTTTTAGATTTCCATTATTTATTTTATGAATTAACTAATTACATAATAAATAAATCACGATTAAGAATACGTAGCCTGTAGAATCTCTATCCAGGTGACATCACATCCGTAGAAATTTGTTCATGCCCTGATCAGGGCCCTAATAAATTTCTACTCGGGCAGTTTCGTATGCAGTACTCTAAGCTAAACGTAGCTTATTAATCAGAATCCTTTTTTCAAATTGTAGAAAACCTTATTCCAAGACCTTTTTCGGCACCTTTCAACATTGGATTTTAAACTTATTATTTGTAAACGCACTCCTTCGAAATTTAAAATAATGCACTAAATCCCCGGTATTTTCAGTTTAAGGCTTACTAAAATGAATAACAATAAACCATGTAATATAAGGATGGAATAAATGATTAAAATTAACAAGAGGAAAGTTTAATCGGTAAAGTGCACTCTCAGCTTCGGCAGAGGTTCGGTGAAACGCAATTTTAATTAAAAGATACTTTTAATTATCCTCGTTAAAGAAATACTTACTAAGGATACAGTTAGGGTTTATATTTAAAATAACAATAACGCGGGCTGATGTCATGAGCTTAATTAAAACGTTGGCTAAACGCGTATCATCAGAAGCGGGAAGCTGCGGAGCCGCAGGCCCGTGCGGAATTTCCTCGGGTACCTTAAGGATTTGTGTACGCGCACCGTTTTAATTACTCCCCGTAAAGGTGCAGGGAGTTTAAATCCGCCTGTATAAGGCGTAATCGCGCGGATGCAAATAACCTCGCGAACGCAATAGCTTTTCGGGAGTGCTCGACCGCGGCCCAAGAATTCCAACTCCCGGCACGATCTTCGCGCTCCTCCTATCATGAGTTTTAATTAGAAAATAGAGTCATTATACATTTTTCTAATTATGCTTCCAAACGATGCACCATGCAAATTCCTCTTTTTCAAATTATATTAGTGTCGTTCCGAAATTTGGCCAGTGTTTGTGCATATCGTCTCACATCAGATCCATTTTAATAAATGATTTTTTGTTTAAGAAATATTTCCGAAGTAAGTGTACATGTAACTATTACAATTAGCAATCAGACATTCGTTGACGTACTTATTAGTTGAATTAATCACATCCGTTGGAAACGGTTTCTAACGGTAGTATAACTAACAAATGTTTTCAGTGCGGATGATTTATTTTGTCAACGCCTAAAAAGTGACAGTAGATAATAGATCACACCCTCTAAATATGGTTTGTTTAAACACTATCGGAATAGAGTGAGAAACCGGTTTAATTTCCCAAACCATACATACCTCTTAAAGAACTCTTCCAGGCATCATAATAATGGGGAAAACGATGTTTGTTAACCTCCGGGAGTAGAACTCGGTTTTGCGCCCTGCAGTGAAATATTCAAACCACACGCGTGATAAATGCGTGCTTTTGGGATATTTAGTTACTGATGTAACAATTTGTTATTATTATTCAAAAAGTTATAAAAATATTTTAACATTTTTAAAACATCATGAAGAGCTTTTAAAGATTGCATTTATCTGCAGAAGTAAGAGAGAAAACTACAATTTTATTACCAATTTTAACATTGCTTGTTTTAAAATCATGTTTCGAGCCAAACTTAACTAAATCAAATGTCAATAGACAAACATTATACCAAAATTGATTTGGAAAATGTAAAAATGTTCCTGTTATTAACCTCAAAATTCAAAATGTGTTAACAATGAAAAAACAAATCTTCTAAGTTAATTTAAACTTGCGTTCCTAATTCCAGATTCACGCATTCGTAAGATCCGAAGAAGCGACTTCCAAAACTTAATTCAACAAAGACTATAGAGAGCGATGAATCTTAAATTTAAATTAATTATTCAGGTTTAAAATTCAATGCGCCAAGTTCCTAATGTTATTCTGAAATCGGGTTGCAGGGAATGTAGTAAAGAACCAAGCGAAGCGTGCACCGAAATACGCTGAACAAATCCGTGAAATAAATAAACAAAATGGGGTATAAAATCCGGGCACCGGCAATAGGGCAATAATAATTACGAAAAGCTCGGTAGTAAACTCCCGGTGCATTCCTTCAGCGAAATAATAAAGCAAAGGGATTTATGACTCGACGGGAGCATACATATATATATTTTTTATTCGCCACGTAATACACGAACCCCGGCATGGCTGGTCTACGTGGAGAAAATTAGCAGACCTGACTGAGAATGCTCCTTCTCTAAGTCTTGCTTCCTCGCAAAAGGTTGTTCTTAAGGAGCCCCACTGCACCTATAAACCGGAATACATACTGAGAGTCTCTGTCCCCACAACAATGTATTTAATTAACGTAACGGGCGCTGGGGGAGCACGCTACCGATTGCACCCACAAACCACTCTTGATCCTGCTAGTGCTTTACTTCCGACTCCTACTATTCTGCGACTATGTCTGTCTTCTTCCATTTTTCCCTCTTTTCCAACTTCTATGTCCGTATGAAATACTACGCGTGGCAATGTGACTTTATCTCTTCATCGTAAAGACATTCCACTTTTTTCTTAGTAGAAAAATTTATTTTATACCCATGAATTTACTATTTTAGCTTTTCTTCGTGTTAACTTTCCTTTTGAGAGAAATCGTAGTTACTTTTTGTAAAATGCAAAGATCAATATAAAAATTTCATATTTTGCGGCCTTGTAATGAAATACTAGCTTTCAATCCATGACCATAAAGTAGAGCTTTACATAAAATCTTATGGCCCAGGAACAAACATGTTTTTCTTTATCTGTATCTGTATATTGTTTTTCTCAGGACTTAAAATTGTTCTTTGCGGCCTTGGATTTTTGTTCGAAAATTTGTTACTTCAGGAATTAAAATTCACATTTTTTATAAATGACCCGCATTTCCTCCCAAATTCTCCTATCAGGACTTTTTTTTATAAATATGCGGAATTCAATCAAATTATAACGTTACGTAACTAGAGTCTTCATTGCATCAAAATTTGTCAGGAATAACTGAAAAAAGAATTCAAAATTCAAATTGTAATTTCCTAATAACAATATCTTCGATTTCCGAGAAATTTGATTAATAATTATGTATTTGCGCCCTTGTATACTGGATGTTATCGTTCTGATGAAACGGTTTTATACATGGAAAGAAAATATGCATCCACCATAATCAGATATAGTTCCCATATTTCTGAAAACATGATAAAACACAAAACATTACAAGCCGACTATAAAAAAATTAATTACACGCCGTAATAATAAGAAAGCGTTAAAATTGGCGTAAAAAAAATTTAATGTGTAAACTTACGAATTCTGCAAAGTAGAGGTAAAATACACTCGCCAAGAGTGCATTTAAGAGACGAGTTACGCTAATCGAGATATTTAATCCCAGCTACAATTAAGACGAACAAAGCCGTTAGGCCGTCGCGTAATTAGAGGTAAAAACACGAAAAATTAAAAAGTTGGCTCGTTTTTTCAAGAGAACCCTAGTACATACACATTGGCATGTCCTACATTTGAAACCAGTTCCGCATTAGAATACACTCCGCTATCTTTGAGCACTCTTGACGAAATGCCCAGCTTCTCTTCTTTCGTGTTATTCAGGCTCCTCGGGGGTTTTAATTTTCATCCAAGCGGCCGTTAACTTTTACGAGGGCCGTTTACTTTTTAATCCGTTTAGCGTCTCGCACCGCGAGGCGCTTATATCTTTAATTTAACCTCTTGCACGACTTGGCTGCCAGTAAGCGCTACTGGCTTCTACGTACTTAAGCGAAATAGGAGAGAGAACAAAAAATAAAAAGTTAGACAGAATGGAAGTATGTAATAATGAGAATTACCTCAGTCGGAAATGTCACACGTGTACCCTTGACAAGGCACAATGAAACACGTTGATGAAAAATAACAACAAAAAGACGATAAGTAATGTTATTACTGTCACGTCTTACTTCTATAAGTATAATTAAAAAATTTGAAAGGTACTTCAATCAACGAATTAAACGGAATTTTTCAACATTCTTCATTCAGTCGATAGGTTTCGGCTTCAACTCCCAACGTATCGAGTCTCTCAAACATATGCCTCTAGTTTTTTTAAAGATCTTAAAAGAATTTAAAAATCATAAAAATCTTGTCTGTTCGTTTGACATAATAATTGTGATATACAGAAAAATATTGTTAGTTATAGCGACTTTGTAAAAGTAATTAAATCAGAAATAAAAAATAATAATAAAACCAATAAACCAATGTTTGTTGCAAGTTAGTAATCTTAAATAGTTACGCCAACTATCGAAATTTGTAAAACCTGTTTCTTACTGCTTTTTGTAGTTGAGTAACAAAAGGAAACTTCTAACCTTTTGAGCTGCAACCGATGGGGGAGACTAAAAGTGTTTTAATAGAATATTTTTTACGGTTTATTATGTATTTAGAGTCAATGGAATCGAATCCGAAAAAAATTGTCGTTCTGAGATAGCTTGGTCGCCATCTTAAATAAACGCTGCAAATACGGCATTTCTTTTAGTTTTCTAAATCCTTTTTCTACAGTAAAAATCTGACAACAGCTTTTTTGCATAAAAAAAGATAAAGCGGTAAATTAGATAAGTTCATAGGTTCAATTATTACGAATGAGAGTACTAAATGTGATATGAAAGTACTAAAAATGTAATGCTGATTTTGGGGGTCTACCTCATAGTTATTGTTGACGTACAAATTGAAAAGATTTTCTCAATAATGAATTTACTAGTTGTATTTACGTAGCACTGTATTGTAAGGTGTACTAAATATTAGTGGCGCTCAAAGTAAAGGTAACTAAAAGTAACAAAAGTAGATGCCAACTAACCTAAAATAATAACGCCAACAAAAATTTAGGCGGGGCATATTTAATACTTTTTTTTGATTGAGCAATAACTTCACTCGTAAATTGGTATATAAATTGCTTTACTACAGAAGTGAAAAATGTTGGAATAGTTGGATCTTTGGATCTTTGGATCATGCACTTCAAGATCATCTTCCGTGTGTTTATAAACATTTTGCTGGTGAAAGTAAACAATTAGTGTTTTTTATTTTACATTCTAATGAGGCTTACGAAACAATATTCTTAATTAAACAACTTTTTTCTAAAATAAAACATTTCTTCCTTTTATGGGGTTGCTTTAGACATTTTTAGAACTTCTTTGTTATTTTTTCAGGAATTTTAAATGTTTCAATGGTATTATAGAATCAGTAGAAGATAAAACACTCTTCGCACTCTCATCATTGATCATTAAAGACAGATATTTACTAGAATATATAACATTTAAGAGGGATAGCATTTTTGTCTTTGAAACATCCATATTTATTACAAATTTGTGGAATCAGTATGCCATCAGTGGTGCCTTGCTCCTGTTGTTACTATTGATTACTTTTAAGGGACTAAAATTTATCGCCAGTACAGAGCCAGTAGCGAGACGGCTCAGAAGATCATTACTGGCGTTTGGTGCTGCTTTAGTGCTAGTCATACGAGAAGTATTGATTGTACTATCAAAATCTGAAGTAGCCCAGGGAGAAAATCGACCGAGAAAAACTACATTGGTTTAATAAAATATCTGCATGCTTTGAATTTTTCTAGAAAATTTTTTGTGATGACCAAAACTCGTATTTTAGGTCAGAAATAATGCAAATTTTTGTTAAGATGGTAGTGATGGAAAGGTTGGATTATTTTAAGATTTGTCGAAAAAAATGAGAACCAAAGTGGAAAGATTCGATGTGCCGGGAGTTGAATCCGGAATCTTTCTATTATAGGTCGAATGCTCTGCTAACTAAGCAGCGTTAATCATCAAAAACGTTGATAAAATATTTAGTGATTATTTAATTACAAACACAAAAATATATTTATTTAATTTACATTAGTTTAAATTTAACCAGTTCCTGACTAGTCAACTGTAATTAAAACTGACTAGTAAACAAACCATTTAGTTTTCAAACAATCCCTCTAAATTCTTTAGAGTCCAAATTTACTCCAAGCGGCAGTGAAAACTGAAAACCTCCATTTGGAATGAACATTCACTATTACAAAGCGTGAATGTTATCCTATTCCAATGGCTTGATTTTTATTACTCTGTACTTAAGATTGAAATCCTCTACATAAAATTCCACTTCGCAAGAGTAGACCCAGCGTCCTATTACTGTCAGGAATACTGGCCAATGCTCTAATTCTGGTTGAATTTCCACTGGAAAAGTAAAACAGTTAACTCATTGACTGCGGAAATGTGTGGATTTTTGATGATAATAAAGCAACTAAATTATTCAAAAAGTTTCCTCCGCTATTATATTTTTACACGGGTTCGAACGTGCGTCATTGAAATGTCATACTCGAACCTTTCAAACACATTTTTTAGAAATTTCGATAATTTGATATTTAATAATCATAGTCAAGATTCAACCACTTTATGACAAACTAAATTAAGTTTGAGGAAATCTGAAATTGTAACCGATCTATTTCCTACTGCTCCCATGTTCCACTCTAAATTTTTTAAAGTGAAAGGTGAGCCACTCTCCGTTAAAGGTGACTTTTGCACTATTCCAAAGCGGAAATTTCACTTTGTTAGAGTGGCAGATTTCCATCCACTATTAGAAAAGTGAAATTTCCTCTTTAAAAATAGTGAAAACGTCACTTTTATCAGAAAGTGGCTCAACTTTCACTTTACGAAATTTAGAGTATACACAGAGAGAAAAAAATTGTTAATGGAACCACGAAAAAATAGTAAAATCAAATTTAACCTCTTAAGTAGTAGAATTAACTGTATGTAAAGTTAGAGTCGATATTTGAGGTTATGTACGAACCATTTAACCATCGGAAAATAGTAAATGGAACAATTTTATTGTACTGTTTACCATGGAAATAGTTAATGCAACAACTTTTCTTATTTACGCGTTTTACTATTACAAAAAGGTTCCGTTAACTATTTCTTTTCTCTCTGGGTAGGTCTATGAAATGTCCATGCAATCTTAATGATCCCAACAAGACAGTATTCTGTAGACGCAGGTCAAGACGAGACTAAAAAAACAAAAATGTATTACAGTAGGACCTCTCTTATTCTAATTAGTAAAGTTTTTCAAAATGGCGCCGACCTCTCTTATTCTAATTTTCCCCTTACCCCCACTTACTTTTCTTGCGAGCTTGTGATTCGTGGGCAATATTTTTCGTTGACGTTTCGTGTAATAGTGGGAGAAGACTTGTGGAGGAACGATTAGAATAAGAGAGGTTCGAATAAGAGAGGTCCTACTGAATTGACATACTATCGAACTGAAGTACTATTTAATTAAGAATGATTGAAATATCTGAATTCCAAGTAGTTACTCTAAAAGAGTTCTAATCAGGATTGGTTTGTTATTTTCCAGGTGTGGTTCCAGAACCGGCGGACGAAGTGGCGCAAGAAGCACGCGGCAGAAATGGCCACTGCCAAGAGGCGACAAGAAGAGGTTGAGGGTGTCGTGGCCGAGGGTGAGGACGGTTGCAGCGACTCGGAAGCTGGCGACGGAAGCGGAAACGGTGATACCGCGGCGAAGAGACTACGAAGAGAACTCGAGCAGCAATATGGACCGTGAACGAGAAGAAACGACCCACCGAGTTCCTGTCTCGTGTTTCAAGAAAGGCGTGGCCAATCGGAACCAGGGGCGGTGCCTCCCCAGCATCCGGACTCCCGGTCCAGACAATCTCCTCTCTCTGTCTTTCATTCCTTGATCCCCTCTCTTCCACTCCTTTCTTTTCTCATTTTATCTTATATTTCCCTACTCCTTGAAATTCTCCCTCCATTGTTCCCGAGACTATCTTCGATCAGAGGCAACTAACTCTTTCTTCCTCGCCCTGTAACCACTGGGTCTCGTCTTTGTCGGACCTCGTTCTCTTTCCCCTGTAACTTGTTTCTTTTTTACAATTGCTGTAACCAGTTTTTCACTCTCTTTCTCTTGTTGTGGAAAAACCTTCTGCAGCTGCCGATTACTTGTTCTGGCCTTATACGAGTCTGGAGCGCAGTCGATGACGATTGGCCCGAGGAGGAATTCATGAACATTCCTGTTTTTTTACACCACTTCGGACGTGATATAGAGCGAAGCAGATTTTCTTCCTTCTTAACGATTTCGCAAGAAAACTGTCAAGATGACATTTCGCTCTGATTAAATTGCAGCGTAGTATTGTACTTCGAAAAAAACAAACTTCATTTTTGTTAATTCGATCCTTGCGAAATGTACTTTACCCACTATTTCGTCGAAGCACTAAATTATTGTAATCTCTTGCCTTTAGTAACATCGGTATTAACTCTGAATGCTATCTTCCTTTGACATCATCAAACTAATCGGATTTGTGAAATCTATAAAAAAGCTTCTCACATCAAATGTTTGCGTTCGATGGAGCAATTGTTTCCTATTTAATTCAAGTTTTTCATTTTTTCTCAATGTTCACTGCTGCTAAAAGATTTGGAAACTCTTGCATTTTTAGATATTCAAATTCAAACCTGAATATCTGAGAAACTCCTCGTTTAATCTGAAACAATCCAACGGCATGTGATAGATCAGAGCAAGTGCTAACTCAAGTGCTAAACATTTCCTAGTTTTTGCGAATTTTTTATTTTCAATTATTCAAATGCAACATTTTTTAAATTCATTAAACTTGAAAAGTAATTTGTATATGTTCTATCGTCGCATGTGTATTTGATAAAAAGCAGTATATTTTTCATATAAATTCTCTAACATAGTAAATTACATTACTGTGAAAGTCTAATTTTTATTACGTAAACAAAAACAAAAATGGTTATTAAAATATCAGAAGATGTTGTCAATGTTTTGGTCAAAATTTGACTAAAGGCGATTTTTTAAATTTCTACTTTTTATTAGCGTTGAACGTTCAGGTTTTATCAATTTTAAAAAATGTTACAGCTCATTGATTGAGAATAAAAAATCGTAAAAATCAATAAATATGTAATGGTAAAACAATGGAACATAAAAAAGTACAGGATACTCTGTAGCACAAGTGGAGTTAGTATTTCATCTGATCATTCAAATGTCGGTGGAATCCGTGAACGAGTTTTTAACACGTGAAGGTAGGAAAAATGAAAGTTCTCGAATAAGAACCTCTGAATTCAAAGATAATTGGAATGCAAACAAATCTAGATTTATTTTATTTGAGAATCATGATTTGCAAACTGTTACTTACTCTGTAATTTTGAATTCAGCCATTAAAATGGCGA
Organism: Trichopria drosophilae; assembly: GCA_030407085.1. Taxonomy (NCBI): domain Eukaryota; kingdom Metazoa; phylum Arthropoda; class Insecta; order Hymenoptera; family Diapriidae; genus Trichopria; species Trichopria drosophilae. The sequence goes on from CM059583.1 coordinate 206,971,581, forward strand.
AATCGTAAACGAAAAGTAGGTTACTTATTTTATTAGTAATAAATCTGGCTAATAAATAAATAAATAATTTTGCAATATTACATATAATGTAAAATTATTCCACGAGATTAACGGCAAATTATTAAATTATTTGATTCTATGAAATAATTAGGAAAATTATTTGCAATTTCCAGATTGGCATTTGATTTCGATGTCTACTTTTTACGAGATTTACTGAATTAATTGTTCTTAATGGTAAAGAAATGTAATAGTAAGAACCTATTAAATACCTCAAGATATATTTTAAAGCAAGAGATGTTTTAATTTGTTTTTTAGTCTTACAAAACCTTTTCGTAATATTCGATACCATGTCTCATTAGTAGTTAAAGTTAAATTTCTTCTGATTCGATATCGACTGAAAATGTTCAATCTTGAAGCAGGTCAGTTCCTCTTTTTTGTCATAAATTTTATTGGGTGCATTTTACGAAAGAAGCATTATTTAATACCATACAGAACCCGTCTTATTTGGCTTATTATGTATCGTAACTAATATTAATATTTGAATTAATCTAGAAAATCTGCATCGTACGATCACGACAGGAATTTCATATAAAAAACTGCGTTTCTTGTAAAGAAAGACATGGCGTAATACACTGCATCGATGCAGTTAGTAAATTAATTACGCGAGCGAAGGAAGTAATAAAAATCGAAACGTATACTTCGCTATAAAAAAAAGCGAAACCATGTAAATATTTTGTAGATATGCTGAACGTAAGGTAATGTGATCCGCGATAAGTGACACTTAAAATGCAAAATCGACGTAGTTGAATGTATTTATTTATGCGAGATTGTTCGTCGATCTCGAAAAACAATCGAATGACGAATTCAAAGAAGAGAATTGTATAAATTGCGGGAGAGTAAAGACCTCAAACATCGCAAAGTCACCGTTTTGTAACATTTGCGTAACGTAATGGGGCCGACGCACGTGACACGCACTTGTTATACGATTATGATATGCGAATACTAAAAACGATATAATTTAAAAAGACTTTCTGTACAATCGCGAACGTTTCCGTTGCAATTTGATGCAATTTATAGGGGATGTTACAATGAAATAAAAAAAATATTTAGATACGACTGAAATAAGGCGAGATAAATTTTAATAAATGACCATACGCATACTTAAACACGATTGTCGAAAATGAAAGGATTTCGTATTAAAAAGTTGAGTAAATTAAGCGCACGGATATCCTAGACTTATTGCAACATGTAGATGAACCGATGTAATTTTGGTCTCATCGACACCGGCTCGAGTATTATATATATATATGAATATATTTATAACCTCTGTACAGTACCAAAATGAATATTGTTAACTAAACGCATAGAGAGCTAAATTGTGTAAAAATATTGTATAAAATATACATACGTGTTACCTGCAGCTTATGTACTATATCCCGAAATGAATAAATGGCCAAACACAATATTGTAATTGAATTAAGATATCTTTGAACTTTATTTTTTATCCCTTCCTGTATGGTAGTTAGTTTTTATAACATATTACTTCCAGAGCAAACTCTTTTAGTTGTATGGTTTGAACGACTGCCAATAAGAACGATTGCCAATGTTTCAACTGGTTGTCATGTGGGGTTCTAATCATGCAGGCCGAATATCGTCATATCGCCAATTTATGTATTATTGAAATATATGATTCTAAATTATTAAATAATTACCCGGTCACTATAGAACCAGGTCATTGACCCAAAACATGAATAAAAAAAGTTATTAATTCAAAATAAAACGCTTAAACGAGATTCTTTTATATTCATTTTGATACAAACGTTTCTGTTCATCTCCATCTTTATTTTAAAGAAATTTCCTTTTCAACACTCCGGGAGTAGAACTCGATTTTGCGCCCTGCAGAGAAATTTATTACTATTCTGGGGGAAATTATGTGGAGCCGTGCTTCGCTCTTGCGACAAACTTAACAATCGTTGAAAATCGATAGTTGCGTCCTTGTTGCATAATATACTATAGTTTTTGCTTTTTTAATGACAAGGGCCACGATCTGTGGCCGAAATTAATATTATTATGTCATACAATTTAAACATTCCTCCTTCCCAATTTTTCATTTTAAATTAATAATTTTTTTATTCATGATTTGGGTCAATGACTTACTTGTATAGTAACAGTGTAATTATTTATTAATTTTGAATCATATAATTTCGCTACCGGTAGAGAAAATTTGCACATTAATTATTAAAATGTGTTGTTTGTTAATGAAAAATAGGGGGTACTATTTTTTTTATCTACAAAGTTATAAACAGTAGAAAATTTCACGAGTTTCATAACTTGTTAACAGCAACATCTACGCATTCTAATTGTTCTAAATTTCTTTAGTTTTGTAGTAGTGTGTGTGATCTTTCTCACAAAACTTTGAAAATTAACAAAATGGTGGTTGGGTTTTTGAAAAATCATAAAACTTGATTTTTACATAATTTTTAACAATTTTTTGTGTTTAGGCAGATAATGTAAAAAGGATATTATTTCAATAAGATCAGAAAGAATTATTTGACTAAAAAAAAAGAATGGACGTTTGTTCTCCGTGGTGAATGAGTTCAACCCAAAAGATTCTTGCACATCTAAAGTCTTTTTCGTAATGTTTCAGAAATATTTCCCGATTATTTTAAGATGTAAAAGAAAAAAATCACCCTATGAAACTTAAATTAGCCAAATATTTCGATAGTGTATGGCTACGTAAATATACAGTGAATAATAATTCTCAGAAAAATGAATTTTTGTAGTGGTGACTTCTTTTTATATTTGAAATACAAAAACGTTGTTTGTTTGGTTTGTTGATATCAATATTACTTAGACCAAAAAAGTACACTATTATTTTTCATCAAATTTCGACGTTGCAGATCTTAAACATCAATCGATGCAATAGAAAAATTTGTGTATGTGATCCATACTAGATTATGGGGATTATGGATTTAAAGATTTTCCATAATTGTTTCTAGCTAGTTTGTATGCTATTGAGGTGCTGGGAAGACCAGGACGATCGTCATCTTCAGCGTTTACATCTTTTTGTAGATTCCTTATAATACCACTCGTAATTGTGAGTTCCATTGTTGTAAATTTACCAAAAACCAGAATTAATATTTCTAAAAAACGTCCTACTCGGTTCGTTTCTACTGGGGTTGTTATTACATTTTAGAGTTTACTCTGTCTTACAAGAAAATAAAAATTTAATACGGCTATAAAAGTATAAATACTTTTCAGATGTTAGACCAATAAAATTAATCCCCCCACCTTCGAACAAAATGTACCTGAGTTTTTCAAGACCATTTGTATATTCACAAATTTGGTTACGAATACCAATCGAACTATTTGAAAATCATAACTCAGTTATGTCATGGTAGACTTTTATGCAGATGTTTTTATCCAGAGGACACCAAATGTAATAAAAAATTATTAATCGCATAGGGTACTCAAGAGATAAAAAAAATAGAATTAAAATGTCCAATAAATTGATAATTAGTATGAATTTAATAGGTCAAATAATAACGCAGGTTAATATTTAATATTTTGTTCTAACTCATTAGGATTATGTCCCTATTTTCTCTTGCGAACTTGGAATGGCGCTAAAAAAAATAGTAATTCCATGTATTTTTCCCCTTAAATTAGGAATATAAAATTGAAAGTTAAGAGTCGTTATTGTGAATAAACCAGTAACAATTATTTTTCCACACTCCGAGCGGAAAATTCTATTTTGATCCCTATTTCGTGGGAGCAAAATATATTTAGCCGGGAGCAAAATAAGTTTCTCATACTACGAGCCCAAAATACTATTTTGCTCCCTATATTGCGGGAGCAAAATAATACACACTCAATAATACGTGCAACAAGGGAGAATAGAAAGCGAAGGGAGGTTGTGTTAAACTCGCTCACGTCGGCAAATACCTATTTTCTTCCCTAGTTGTACAATGTACTATTTTTTGGTCTGTTGCATTTATCTACAAAATTACGAGTGTCACATAAAATATTATAAATAAAAATGTAATAATCGTATTGGAAAGTACACATGCTTACATAATTTGATGCGTTGATTACGAATATTAAGGTAATCATTATTTTCAGGGTGCGAACCTCTTCCGCCATGTTTCATAATAGTCACTGATTTTAAATTCGAGGTTACATTTTTAAAATTCAAGATTTCATTATATGGACAACATTTTATAAAATAACTCAAAAGCATGCGATAATGTTTATAAGGGGTTTAAGAAAGAAAATTGGTCGATTTCTTCCGGTAAACATCAAACCCCGTGCGATAGACGTCAAGTTTTTTAAATTATATTTTTTTTATAATGTATTTCTTTTATAATGAATTTTTATTTTTTCCTCATGAATTTTGTACATTACTAAAGAAACTTTTTCTGATCTTGGAATCTAAAATGTCGATAGGGAGCGATTATTTTGAATTTTTTTAAAAATATTTGCGTGAAATTGTGTATCAATGTAATAAATAAAATGTTAGAAAATGAAAAAAAAACTCCTAAGTTAAGAAACGTTCCCGTAGAATGGATAAATGGATGGAAATAACCAATTTTGTTTGTTAAATACCCGTACAAATATTATGTAGTGATTTTGTGTTATTTCATGAAGTTTACACCATATTGGATTCGACATCTTAAATTTTATACATCTAAATCCAAATGTGGGATGATTGATTTCAAAAACCCTCGTATAGCATTGACTTTCAGTATAGAATATTGGATCTGCATTCCATCATGAATGTTAAAATTATAACCTAGAATTGGAGATCAGCATCAGCAAAAATACCTTTTCCGACATTTTTGAGACAATTATACCACTATGGATATGAATTTCATCAATAATTTCATCAATAGTTTTGCCACTAAGTTTTAAAGAGGTTACTAGATAAAGTCCAGAAATTTCGTGCTCTTGGTGGCTGTTTGGCATGGGTCCTGCAATTTCATTGAACTGAAAAAAAATTCACAAAAAACGATTTTGTTTTATGACTATGTCGATCGAAAGAGGCTATCAAAAATAGTGGAATAGGTACGTTCAATTTATTACTACAAAACACAACTATCAACTATCAAGTGAAACTTAATGGGTTAAAATCACGTAAAAATAAATTTCAGGATTTAATACTTTCTTAATATAATGCCAATTCATTGTACATGAATTTATTGATAATACATTAAAATTTTAATAATCACGGGATCACTTTTTAATTATCATACATACGCCTTGACGTTGATATATACGGGACCATAATTTAATAACGGATGAACAGTCATTTATTGATTCACCATCATTGTCCACGATATATTTCGTATGCCTGATAAATTAATTTTCTCAAATGGATCTCAAGTTCCGAGCAAGGGCCCAACGTCATTCTTAATTACCATTCTAATATCCTAATCAACGTAAAAGTAGATTGATTTCGTAGGATTCCACTATTCCGGCATTTAAGCATCGGCCCCTGCGTTTAACCTGTACCATGACCTTAAGAGGAAAGCCTAGGGTAGGAAAGGGCCTTGATTAAATCTCTCCGATTGGAAATCCTCCTTGCGATGATCGTCGACGTCCGTACTCGGATGAATAGCGAGTCGACCCTGGATTTCTAGGATCCGACCAATCTATGGAGCAACCCTTAAAGCGAGACGATCGAATTGTAACATCCAATCGTTGAAGTATGACAAGGGGCTGAAAACGACTGCGCTACTTATTTGCGACGAAAGTCACCGAAGCCGACAAAAGTTTACTCCCTTGTTCCTCGGATACGCGGTGACTTAATCCTACTCTTTCAATCATTGATGAAAATAGGATTGCTTCGAATAATTGTTTAAATCGACATTGTGGGGTAACGTCGATATCCGGACGAATACAGAATTACGAGAAGCTTGGGCAATTTTCGTAAAAATTCTGATTTTAGGTTCCTCTCTTTTTGTATTTGAAAATTAAGTTTTATAACACTAATGTTACAAGGTACATCTAATTAAAATTCAATGAAATTTTCCATTATCGCCGTTAAAGTTGGAACTATTTACTGTACACTGAGAGAACGAAAATGGTTAATGGAACCATTTTAGAACAGTAAAATACGTGATTATAAAAAATGGTTAAATCAACCATTTCCACAGTAAAACAAAACAAAAACATTGTTCCGTTTACTATTTCCCAATACTTAAATATGCAGCATAGCACATAACCTCAAATCTACCACAGCTTTACAGTTAAATAATCACTCGAAATATTCTTGACTAGAAAAATAGATTTATTAAAAGCGATTAAACGAAAATAACTACTTATCATCATAAAAAGTAAATATTGTGTATTACATTTTACAATATTATGAAATATCAAAATAAGATACTGTCAACTATAACTTTTCACGATGTTAATTGTACTATTATGAAATTTTAGAATCATTTCTACCTTTTCTTCATGGTTCCATTAACCTTTTTTTTCTCTCTGTGTATGAACACGTTTTATGAAGTTTGAAATCGTTCCAAAAACATTTTTTTCTGCCGACATGAAATAATTTTTTTATTAGTGCTCCCGATATGGTATATTTTATACAAAAAATAACAATTGAAAAACAATGTAAATAATGAAATAAATAAAAAAGACAGAATACAGAAATTGCTGAAATAAAAATAAGTAAATAAAGAGAGGATTTAATAAAATTTTATTAAAACGAGGTTAGATGCTGCTTTTTGAAATACCTTATGTATAACTATGGGAAAAAATTGTGATGCTTGCGTTAAGTGTGGATGAGAGGAGGAGGGGATGAGATTGGACGAAATCTTATGGAGAAAAGATAGAAATCTTTTACTTTGCTCCCTAGTTTAACTTTAGGCACACTTAGCACTAAGAAAACCAATGGGTATTACATATCAATAATTGGTATCTCATAACCATGTCTTCTGTCAGTGTGTACTTTACGCATGCGAGTGCGCTAACATAACACTTTACATATTGAAAATGCCACTTTATGCAGGAACTTTACTCGCGGTCGTGCAAAAAAAGTTCATTGCGATACTAGAGTGCGAAGTTGGTGATTTGCGCGGGTTTTAATGCCAAAGTATACAATGCGCAAATATACCACTTCGCACACTAAAAACAATTTGCAAAATTGAATCATTCAAATAAAACATGTGTATACAATACCGGGAAACAGCATTGACATTGGAGGAATGGGAATTTTCATTGGGTGCATCGCAAAATATCAATTATAAGATTTAAAATACTACTATTAATTGTAATTTTTATAAGAATAATGAATCTTCTTGACAACCCGTTCTAAGAATAATAATTCTTTTCAATAATCTGTTTTATTGATGACAATTGGCATTACCCTTACCTGCTAATGTTTAGAATAAAACAATAATAATGAAAATAAAAAATATTATGTATCATACACTCAGAGAAAATCCATAGTGCCAGTTGCCGTATGGGTTAGAATTGATTATATGTAAAATTACCTTACTCATATAATTAAAAAGAACCAAATCCCCTGGATACAAAGTATATGGTCAAATCAACAGAAATTTTCAATTTCGTAAAAAAATTAATTTTTTTCTTAAAATTCAAAGCACACGGTTTTCTTAGGACACACCTGCTAATTAGTGGATTGGCAAAGGATCCATCCCTGTAACTTACATTTAAAGGACGCAGATCTACGCAGTGGGTAAAAAATCGAAAGTGTAGTTTTTATATTAATTGTACTATTCAGTTTTAATACATGATGTAAATTAATAATAATCATATATAATGTTTTATTAATAATGATACAGTATATCAATTTAACGTAGGGCAACTAAAAAAGTGGTTTTTTTTCATTGTTAATCACTAGTTGAAATTGTAAATATTAGAGATTACGACGCAACTTGTTTGAAATGTTTAGAAATGTTCAAACTATAGCATTTTAACATCTAATGCATTTTGTAAGTATTGGCCGTTAACTATATTAATGATTCAGTATATTAATAATAATAATATGAAAAACATTAAATTTGAATGTATTTTTCAAACGATTGTGTTCTTTGGTATTTTTTAATTTTACTTTTTTTACTTTTAGGGCGCTGAAAACCTACTTACAAGGAGAGGTCGTCAAGTGTACATCGCTAACATTTACAGGGCTGCAATATGTTATTTACGATATAAATTCATGAGTCACTTATTTTTTTTAGTTACTAATGGGATTTGTTTAAAAGATACTAGGAATAAACATATTTTTGCAATAATACGAGACAAAATAATAAATGTCATTTCTGTCGAGGTTCTCTTGATTAATACGTTTTTACATCGCGTCTGTAAACAAAATGTTGAGTGTATTTTCTCCGCAAGTATCATAAACTGCATCGAAAATGTTTTTTTGTTATTATACAAAAAGAATGGTCCCCAATAATCAAAATTATTGTGAGAAAAGACCACTTTAATCCCTTGATTTTTATGAACGTTTTTATTTGATATATTCACCCCATTTTTAAAGTATTCAAGGTAACAATTAATAAATGGCGTTTTCAGTGCACGTTTTGTTTATCAGTTTCATATTCCTTAATTTTTGTTATTTATTGAAAGTTTGGATCAAAAAAAGAGGATTCATAAAAAAATATTGTTTTTTAAAAAGATCTGTTTAAATCGTTGAGCAAAATATTACTCATGAACAGACAATACGAATGTTGACAGACTAATGGTTACTTTCGGTTGGATAGATGTCTTTCTCTAGTTGCCCCTCCTGCAGTGTGCACTTCATTGCGTTAAGTAAAGCTTTAACTAGTACATCAGACGCCAAATATCTTTCACATGTATACACACTATAACCGACAATGATACATTATATAAAGTAATTCGAGGGAAATAAATAGGGCCATAATGCCGAAGTTAAATAATTAAAAATTAATGTTTTCAAATTTTACATTTTTTTGGGAAAACTGTTTATCAAATACAGCTAAATATTACAAATATTCCATTTATAAATAATAAATTTCATTTGAATCAAGTAAAATATATTAAAGTCCATATTTCTTTGTTAGTGCTGTTTTATTTATATAAAGCTTATGCAAAGCGCCTTCCTTTAAATAATAAGCTCGACTGATCGCGTGGTATAAAAGAAACATATCTCGTAATATATTTCATTCATTAACCCTCTTGAATCCAAATTTAGACCAAAACGCTGTTAAATGCCCATGATGGTAACAATCTTTCGTCAAGTATCAGGTTTTCGAGATCGCTGATTCAAAACCTGATATCAGTTTTCAGAAATTCTAAATTCTCAGATCCAATATGGGGGACCAATTAAGAAAAAGTGTGCCCATGTACCTGAGAATCAACAGTTGATAAAAACTAGAACAAAATTGGACGACCCTAATCCTTTTCTGCATTTTTATTTTTGTCACGTAATTTCCGGTCCGATGTATACCTTTATATACTTGCTTATAAGTCGATGTTGAGACACACATTTGTAGAAAAGTAGATGCTGCTAAGTCTTCCCGCTGGGGAGATAACAATGAAAAATGATTGCGGATATGATACTGAATTTATCGGAAATTTCATAAAAGTTTACCCTCGTATATGAAAGCAACGATTAACATTTAGATGTTCTAACTCAGCCTGTCTTAAATGCCGGGCATGCGCCTTCATTTCGAGGAGTATACTCATCGATGGGCACAAGAGGGTTAATAGTAGCATTCTCCAATTGATTTATTATAAAAACTAGGTGCCTACGCTATCATTCGTAAATCTCAATCTGTTTAATCTTATGCTATATCACAGCTCTATGCGGATGTGATTTCAATAAAGTAATTTGATTTCCTCTTAAGGGAAGTTTCACGAAGCATCCTCATATAGGAAGCTATGTTTTCACTCCATATGATAAATTAAAAAATGAATATCTTCTTGCATTTGACAATTATTTCTATAGTGTCTAATTTGGAGTTCTAAAATTTATTATTAGAAGGTATATCGCTTTTTCATCCAAAGATTTCTCTATGAAGAAGCAAAATTATACATATGAATTACCAATTCTAAGATTACGTCCGAAAAAATGCCTAATGAAGCATCGCCACTTAGTTGCCCGTGATTCATTTCTAACCAACAATTTGACCTCTAACCACACTGGTGAATACAATAGTTTATTTCTTTTAGAATATTTGTACATTGTAATGCTTTGGTTTTTAGATCTTTCAGGAAAATATTAGGACATAGAGTTATATCGACATTGTTCGAAGCTTCTGTTACTAATGAATCCTGTTAACAAGACCAAATCCTCTTTCACAAGATGCTAAAGTGGTCTTAAATAAATTTGCTGGATCAAGGTGAAAATTCCAATTGAGAATCCTTTATTGAATGGCCCATACACATATCAAAAATGCAATTAGGCGGGAAAATAAGGTAGAACTTCTTTAAGTAAGGTTTCATAACAAAACAATAAATTAATTGTCGTAACCTTAAGTTAGCGAAAGAAAAGTTATAAGCGACTCATTTAACATACGAGCATAGCGTCACGGTTTTGGAAAACGAAGCGGGTCCAATGATCACGTGATATTTCAGGCCCGTATCATTATAACAATTTACCCATGAACATGAACAAATCTTTTAAATAAAAGTAAAACTTACAGGCCCTTGGGCGGAAATGAGTTAAATGTAAACCCAGAATTTTCCAAGGTATATCCTTTAATCTTAAAATTTATTTATAGTAGAGACTCCATATTTTTGATAAAGATGATATAATGGGGTTTGATTCTAGTAAATTTAGAACCGGAGCAAAATCACTTTTCTGGGGTTCATCAAAATATATGGCGTGAATTGTCTATATGCTTTTCTTGGTTGAGTATTGTTATGTTGTCAGCAAATAAGCAGCATATAATGGGGTTACAGTCAGAATATTATTGGAAGCGATTTCCTAAATTCACCAAAATTCAATATCATTGTATTCTATTCAAAATATTTGATGATACCATTTATGAATAACACGTGTTTGCAACTACTGGTTGCTTAGCAATAAAGTAGCTGCAGGTTACTATAGGCCAGGTTAGCGATCAACGATACACTAGCATCCCCTACTAGTGACGTGTTTATTGGTTCAATAGTTCTTTAAGCACTTTCATGTCGCGTAAATGCGTATAACTCACGTGCGAATAAACGCGCCACAAGCAGGGAGTCACATATCTTCGAAATGCTTCTGAATTCGAAACGACATCACACATACATGCACATGTGTCTGTGTACTTGCGAGAAGCGCTCGAGAAATCTGGATATGGATGACACGAGGATTTCCTCCTGGCGCAAACTTAATCATAACAGCCTGTTAGCTAAATGTATAGCCGCGGGGTGACTAAAGATGGGGTCAGGACGCCCATTCTGTAACTATTGCTCAAATTGTTCCCCTTCGTGTTACGCTCTGTAGCAGCCCCTCGATATCAACTTTTCCCCGATGCCCCTTTATTAAATTAATCTACTGTTTAGTAAATTGATGCCGTGTATCGCTCTCGAGTATCATCGTTAGCAAACACAGTGACAGAGATATTAGAATTAACGATCGAACTGACTGCGCTTAGACAAGGTGAGAAATTCTACTTTATGTTCTCGAAGGCTCTTCATTGTTTTATGGTACTTTCGGGCAGTTTCATCGTGATTTATCGGCTCCTGGGTCTTGAATTAAAAGCGATGAGAGTTTTTGCAATGGACGATTGTTTTTACTGCAGGGAATACGTTTTCTTCCCGATGGCCTTTTTGTTTTATATTCAGACTCGAGCGGCTTACGAATCGTTTAGTTTTAGGCTATGATAAATGTCAACTGTAATATTTATTTAATTTGTATTCCATCTGAATTATGAAATATAAACTCGATAATTCAGTATACATTAATATTTTCACAAACATATTTATATCTTTGTGAACTACTGACTATTAAAAAAGAAATTATTAAAATACACTTCTCTTGATACGATGAAAATGGAAAACTCAATTACTTTGATCAGATCGGTAGTGAAGATGAAGGACTGATCAATGAAATACAAGGGGATTCTAGAGTTATGATATTACGAGATACTAGGATAATAAGGAGGAATACTTTCGTTAATGCAACTTGTTAATACAAACGAAAGGGTATATCTATGCAGGTAATCTTCATCAAAATTTTTGTATGGAAATCATATCTTATAAAACATAAAATTTACAAAATTTCATATTATTGCGATCAATTTAAATATTTGCAGCAATTTCAAACAAATGTGCTAAAAAAAAGATAAACACCAATTTTTTCCAAAGCAACAAACATAATTAGTATGGCTATGCCCTGGTGGAAATCTGTCCAGTTTTTTGTTACATTACCCAGTTTTCCGACACCTTTAACAAGGTAAAGACAGAAACTGGCCAAAAACCAGACTCATTTTTGACCAGGGTGGTTACAATTGACTTTTACATTGTTAAATAATAAAATAAAAACATGCAGAATATAATATACAGAAAAGAAACAACGTACGTTTATAGTAAAATAATGTGATTATTCCTCTTTTCTATACAAAATTAAAAAACATTACATTTCCTTAATTTATTACAATGTTAGACAAATTTGCAAAATTCTCAAATATATCCTGAAAGCCAAAGGATTTTCCTTTCAAAAATTATCTGAATACGAGCATTTTCAACGGACATTGAACATTGCACACTGATGGTCCCAAAACTATACGGATATCCGATTTATTTAGAGGACTTCATTTTTTAAAAAAGTTTAAAAATCTCGATTTCGTAGTCTTATTACAAATAAGTTTGTTGCATTGGTGTTTTTAAGTAAAAGCTCATCAAAAATTACAGTAGAGTATTCTTATTATGAATCTCTAACAAAATGTTAGAATAAAAGCATCGTATTTCTCGGTACCAGAACTTTTAAGAATGTCTTTTAAAATGAACACAATTTTTAAGAATTCGTGGAAACTTGAAAAAACTCAAACTCTATTAAGATTAAGAGAATTAATCAATACAATTACCAAAATTATTATAAATTTTTATTTAATCATATTTTTTTTTCGAAATCAGACTCGTAGTGGCCTATGAATAAAAGTTTTAAGACCAATATTTGTATTTTGTTGATAATCATAAAAACAAATATTGAATTGAAAATTTTTGAAATTTCGGTAAAAGTAAATGCAATATCAATATATAAAGCATGAGTGACTGCTTGGTATAAAACCTATTCGAAGAGGCTGAGAGACGATCCGACTTGAACATGTAACTGTGGGCGCTTGATATTTGACGTGATTGTAGCTCGTGGAGTGCCATTCGGTTGCGGCTCGCTCACCGTCTATCGAGTTTTATCGGCTTTACAATAAAAATAATACAATAACACGCCGAATGTTTTCCGATTTTTCGAGATATACGAGCTACACATACGCACACACCAATCCACCTGGATTTATTTGCGCCAATACTTGCGTGGTATCGAGTCGATGTTCTGCAAATGTGCTTGGGTCAAGTACTGCATTGAAATAAATATTAAATGTTTTAATGCTATACAGAGATAATTTTTATACCCATTCATATTTATATTTTTAATTAATGTAAATATATACTTAAAAAGGTTACGGTTGACAACTATTTTATAAGAGGTAGCTAAGCACCTCAATTAGAAATCTAAATCTGTCTGCTGTAAACTAATAAGACGCCCAATAAGCATACTTTTGAATTAAAGACTTCTTTAAGTAGTCACGAATGACCGCAATAAATCAAAAGCTTTTACTACCCTCTAAGAAAATTGACCATAAATTCTGGCCGGTATACTAACTTCTGCCTAGATCTTTTAGCAGAATCTGCCTAGAAAGTAGGACAGAATCTGCCCGGATCTGCCCAGAATCTGGTGAAGGAATGAGGTTATACGTAGTCCATAATATAGTCCATACCCTTTATGCGTCTGTCTTTCAATGAAACTTTTGAAGTGTTATTCGCAATGACGATTTTAAATCAGAAGTGCATAGAAAGGTTAGGACACAGAAATATAAACAGTCATGTATATCTTTGCACCTTTATATGCTGAAACTTATTAAATTTTGTTTATTCGGTGATTCGGACAAAAATAAAATTTCGGGTGCAAATTGTGATATAGATATATGTTACTAATTACATGTTGAACTGTTTAAAAATAATATTTTTAGTTTGGTAATCATCGGTTGCTTCTTTTCAAGAAAAACTCCATTTTTTGTTTCTTCGTCGAAAGTCCACTCGGTGTCCAATTTCATCAGTGTTTTGTATTAACTTTTCACTACCTTAAAAGCAACTAATTGATATCAAACTACTTGGAATAGTTTCAGAAGAGCAAAATCTACCAAGTTTCATAGTTATATTTGAATTTTTAGCAAATTTCCATTTTTATGTGCTTTAACCAAACCTGATATAAAAAATAGTTGCTTGGTATACAATAAAAATTGAAATTGTGCTAAAAATTCTAATATGACAGAAATTTGATAGATTTTGCTCTTCTGAAACTATTCCAAGTAGTTTGATATCAATTAGTTGCTTTTAAGGCAGTTAAACGAAGTTTTCCAAAAGTAGCTCCAAAGTAATCTTACTCTATAAAATGTAGGGATTGAAAAACACTATCTGATGAAGGTAAAGTATTTCACAGTTGTGATAAAAGTAGTCCTAAAGTCTTCTTTGTGGAGAAATTCATGATACACGGATGATTCCGGGTAATTCATGAATGTGCGGCTATTCTGAACTGTCAGTCGGCGATACTGGACATTTCGAATGCCCACACTGAGAAAAATTTCTTTCGAAATTTTACTATTCTACATGGTTATTAGAGGACAGACTTGCATCAGATGAAAATTTCCTATTCTTTTTGCTAAAATTTACTAAAGTTGTTGTTATTTTTATCATAACTTTTCGAAATTTTTAATTTTGGTTTTACCAAAAATGCAGAATGTTATGGTAAAAATTACACAAATTTTAGTAAATTTTAGCACAAAGAATAGGAAATTTTCGTCTGATGCAAGTTTGTCCCTTAATAACCATGTAGAATAATAAAATTTTCAATGAAATTTTTCTCCGTGCTCCGCGTGGTGGCACATTAAGTACTGCGTTCAACGCATGCATCCGTCGAAGAAAATTATTCTCGCTAGTGATGAAGATACGAATCGTTCCTTATACAAGCAATGTATTCTGGGTGATGAGCACCTGATGCACTGTGTTTGTAAACATAGAAAGTAATATAATAAGTCAGTAATATACACGTAAATGCGTTGTATCAATATTTGGGTGCTTAACAATTCACTTAAGCGTTTAGAAGAAGTTGCATTAATATTATTTACAAAAATGAATTTATTCTGAATGAGCTATAGCTTTGTTTTAAGTTTTGTAAAACTTGTTACCAACTCCGTTTGAATAATGTATTGTTATTTAACTCTTGATTTAACAACGATAGAGAATATTCTGTATATTTTTAGGCAAGCCGGAAGAACTCTTCATTCATAAAAGCATTAAAGAAATATTTCAAAATTTCTTATTGGGAGGGCATTTTTGGTACTTTAGTATTGGAGTTTTTTGTGCTTTTTAAGAATCCTCATTATCCATGTAGAAATTAGTCTCGAAAGAATCCTGGACCAGGATATTCTTCCCCAATTAAAGCTGGTTCAAGAAATCTAGCATGGACTAATATGTAATTATGGAGGCCTTACATGGACATGTCCTGTGTTTCAAAATCTAATCTGGCAAATCTTAAGTTTTTTGGGGTTTTCAAGAAATTTTCCTGGAATTCTACCCAGGGCCCTCATTTTAATCGTATTTTCGTCTATCTGAATATGAAATATGAAATGTAGTAGGGTCATTCTTCGAAAAAGTGTAAAATCGACGTATTTTTTTTCCACAAAATAAAAGATTATAAAAATTAAAATTTAAAGGTTAGATATATTCATTGGCTTGCTAATTACGTAAATACGAAGTAATAATGCAGCAGCCATCGATAAGCGTGAAATATACAAGTAATTTTATTTTTTAATGGAAATTTTATATAAAAATGGCGAAATGTTCACACTTAGCGAATGAGTGACTCATAAGGAGTAGGAATAAAAATAGTAACTTAATAATATTTATTTTATAAAACTCAAAACAGTTAAAATTATTATGGAAAATTATAAAGTGATATGTTTAGTTATTTCAGCGATGTAAAAAAAAGCTTTGATTATCGCATATTACTGATGATGCGCGTTTAATACTGAAAGTAGTTAAGAAACTTGATGTTAAGTTCAATAAAAATCCCTTCTATCACTTATTAGAACGGAATTTCTGTAAATCACTACAATTGTCCAGGAGGCTTACATGACAGGGGAGCTTACATGTCAACGTATTAACCGGGTTAACATAAGAACAAAATAAATTTCGGTCAAATGCACTTAAGGCATAAGAGTTTAATCTTTTCTTTATATTTTAAGATATTACTCGCTTTCTTAACATGCTAAATTAGCGTCGCAAATATGACAAGAGGCTTACAAGGAATAAACGTACTGGCCTTAGTTCTAACAATATTACTAAATTTGGGTTTAAATTAGTATTGAAATCAGTAATATTATACACACAATCCATAGTCTAAAAGTAATCGAAATTGTAGGATTGTCTGTATCTACATTTACTTTTATTTGTACTGTAAATGGCATGTATTCTGTACTTACATTTATTTTTTAAAACATGGGGACACATTGTACAAAGCCATAACAATTTTCAGGAACGTTATAGTGAAATTTCAACAGCTCTATTTGTTTGTTATAAGTAAAACAGATCATAACCACTTTTAAAGAAATTTAATCATTCACATGAAAGAGAATGACAGTGATCGAAAACGTGTTATTTATACCTGGGGACAGCCAGGAGGCTTACATTTCGGACATTTAGTAGTATGTGAAAATTTTATCATGCGATTTGAACAAATTATCTCTTGTGCGATGTTTACATAAAAGTATAAGGCGCAAGAAAAAAAATGTTTGGAGAATAAATTCCATTATTTGGATAAAATATTAACCGGGGACATAAAATTACACTTTTCTGGAGAATGACCCAATAATTATATTGATGACTTTTGTGAGTATATTCATTCACCATATTTAGGTTGTGAAAGAAATATATAATTTAAGAATATTTCAGTACTGCAAAGTCAACTTAATTGAGAAAAATATTATGTTTTATTTATAAGGAATATTCGTATTTTTATCGCACTGTCATAATTTAAGTTCTTTTCGTTAAAGACCTATATTTTTCCTCTTATTATATTGTGGTTTTCAGTATCACGTTCAGGCTCTGAATGTTAGGTGCCATCGAATTATCACTATACATTTTAGTATTACTACGTTTTATCACATCGTTCCTTAGGTCCAATTATTCATTATCGTTTGTATATTGTACAACATTTTTTAGTCCTACAGTACTTTCATTACTATTTTCTTCTATAAAATCTGTTTCTTCTGAAGACATATTTTTAAAGTTCATGTATTCCTTTCAATATTTATTCCTTGCTTAATGTTTCTTGTATCTGAATACACTAGCAGGCATTAATAAGCGATTACCCATTATAAGTATAACTTAAACATTTATTGTTTGTTATATAACCAATTACAACTAAATTTTTCTCTGCTAGGCTCATTTAAATTTAAGAAAAGTTATGGACAAATCAAATTTCCTTGTAAATCGTGAAAATTCTGGACCTATCCAGATAAAATAGAGCCTTTATTCCAAAGCAAACCAACGACAAATCATGGAAATATTATAATCTGAATATTGGATCTAGTTTTTTCAAACTCAGCTCTTCTGAGACTGAAACAATATATTACTGAGAAAGAAGCAAGTAAATTTCTGATTGGATTATGTTTCCTTGTTTTGTATGAAATTAAAGAAAAAAATACTAGATCAAGCTCGAAAGGTGTTGTGAGACAAATCAAAATAAAGCGGACCATTCATTTTTGCACGTGTCTTCTTTTAATTGTAAATAAGATGCTCTACACTTTGGTATCCATACCGAAGTGGTACACCCTTCCGACCTGAGGGTAGGATGTGATTTGAATCGGATTCGTTTGAATATCGCAAAGAAAGGTCTATTACATTATTCGAATTATAATTTTTTACTCAATTACTATTTTACTTTGTTTATAAAAATCTGCCCCGAAGTTAAAATCGCCTCTTAAATTATTCATGGCAGATTTTATTTCATCCACTGTAATAATTAACGAACCGTGTGGGCCCGGTGAAACAATAGAAGGTGGCGCAGGAGTATTCGATCTAGCACAGGCTCATCCAAAGTGTTTGGCAAATGAATTTGCAATATCAGTATTACTATTACTGCAATCATGCCCATAGTACATTCTTGCAGGTATTTCGTTCGGTTTTCTTAAATTATTCAAATATGTCCAAAATGATCTGATATTAGCTCTCTAGTAAAATTGCACTTTTCTAATTTATTTTTTATAACTAAGCCTAGCTAATCGAATACATCTTGCACGCAAACTTTTAAATAGAATACAATCATTAACATCATCCAAACACTATATTTAAAAATTCTCTTGCTGTTTCTTCAGTGATCTCGAAATTCCACAAGACACAATCATGGTGATCATCCGGTTTCATCAAAACATCATCAGTGGTCGAAGTTCCGGCATCATGAATCGATGAAAAACACAGGTCAAGTGTGTAACCCTTTGGTTTCAAATCAGGCATGACTTGATTCAAATCTAAGAATACCGCAAGTTTTTCGAGCTTTTGAAGACTATCAAGGCGGCATGGTCTAAAGTAAGTCGTAGTAAAAGAAACATACTTTATATAATTAAAGCGGATAATTACACCACTTAACGTATGGAATGTTAAAATCTCCCATTAATATGAATTTATGGTCCAAATAACTCTCCGTTAGCTCTTCAACAATATCCAAGTACTCTTGATAAACAGAAAGTGGCAAATCTGCAAAAATATACGAGGCTCCCACTATGACTTTGAGAACAGAGAATTCAAGTTGAATAAACGCATGTTCAGATAGTGTCGGTAAGGAGTTAATATCACATTTTTTAGTCTTTAAATTATTCTTCACTGATATGAGAACTCATCCACCTCTTGTAGAAACTGATGACGAGTAATTTCTATCACAGCGAAAAACAGAATAACCCATAAGACCTAATTGGAGATCATCGAAGTCCTCATTAATCCACGTTTCAGTAAATATTCTTATATTTAGCCGAGATGTAAGTGAAGAAGAATTCGAGGTAATGAATAGATTGAAGGCCACGAACATTCTGATTATAAACAGAAAAATTAGATGTACCCCGAGTAAAAAAAATTTAGGCTCTCGGAGCCTCCAGAGAGAAAGCTCCCTCAAAGCTCCCTATTGTCCAAATCCGAGCCGAATGCGAGCATTTGAAAAATAAAATACAAAGCTCTACGATAACACTAAGAGATTCTTTAGATATAATATGAAGACCTGCTGAAATCATCTTGTAAAGATCTCTCTTGTAGTTTTCCAGAGTTTCCAGGCACATTATTATGAAAAGCGCTGTATTTTTATAAAACTTTGATATAGATCTGTGATTTTTTTCAGAGATCTCTTAAATATTTCTCGCAGCTTTTCTGGAGAACTATCTGGAGCTCCTAGAGTGCTCTAACGGCGCATAGAAACCTCGCAGAAATCTCTCAAAACCTTCTCTGAAACTTCGCAAAAACCTCTAAGAAATCTCATATTTTTATTTATTTATTAATCTTATATTTTTATTCATACATTTAATTTTTATTATTTAATTAATTATTATTATTTAAGAATACAACATTAAAATTAAAATATTTTAATTTCACGATTGTAATTTTATTTTTCGAGTGAGGCAGTCTTTCCGAAATTTTCTTATTGTTCTTTAAAAGTTCTGTAATGTAAAATAAATTTAAATTTTCATGTGATCATAAAATATAGTTATTCTCGGCAGGTCATCAGCAGGTCATCAGCAGGTACAAATCTAAAGATAACTTGTAAAATTGGGGAAAAAATGGAAAATTACATTTTACTATTATTTATTTAATGATTTTATTTGATAATTTAGTTAGCCATTTCTTTATGACTTACTTTTATGGAGGTTCGACCGATACTGAGTACTGACAGAAAAAGTTGTGCATTTTAAAAATGTACATATCTTAGCAACCGCGTTACTAACGATCCAATGAAAAGAAAAAGAACGTGATTTATTTTTGATAGTCTCTGCCCAACCCTCACTAAACCAGGTATATTAAAAAGTAGAACGATATTATCGAATAAATCAATTAAATAAATAATAGTAAAATGTGATTTCTTTCCTTGTCTAATTAATTTCTTTCGGATTTTGTTTGGATTAGATTTTCAGATTGGAAGCTGCTAACGATTTTCTTGACGATATTTGAAAGTTCGTGCTAATCCAGAAAAATATGGCTAGTGATCAGCGGACATCAGTTTTCAAGTCCAGTGTCGGTGTTTTTTTTTTCTAATGAAATGTTCCATTTTTTCATGATGTCTTTATTTTTCGCTGTCTCCGTTCTAACTTTTAAAATTTCAACCCAGGTCGCAGAATCGTTGAATAATTTATACGTATCTATAATTTATACATCATTTTTTTATAAACATCTGCTTCGAACTTTCCTGCGACATCGTAGAAGCTGTCGGCGAACTACATTAGAGTTGAGTATATTGTTTTGATTTCTCTAAGAGCAATATTACAGCTTCACCAATGAATTTCACATATCTGAATAACCTCTTTTGCTGCAATGTAATATCTTCTCGATACTTCTGAGAGGATTCGGCGAGGTTCTTGAGGGATTTTTGCGATGTTTCTAAGCGCCGTTAGAGCACTCTAGGAGCTCATCTGAGAACAATCACAGATCTCTATATTGAAGTTTTACAAAAATTCTGCATTTTTCTTAATAATGTGTCTGCCTTCTTTGGAAAAACTATGAAAATTTTGAAATGTTATACAAGAAATGATCTCTATAATAAAGATATGTAACGAATTGAAAATTATATATTCTAAAAATCGTTAAGAGTAGAGAAGATTAAGAATAATTCAGTTGGTATTATAAGTCGATGAAAGGGTATATGAGTGTATGAAATTTATTAACTGGAATTGATGAGTAAAATATATTCTTCTGATATATACATCTTCTAAAATAACAATAATAGTCAAAAGAACCGTATCCCTTTCACTAAAATACTCATCGCTTATTAAACCATACATCACTGACGATACAATTATGCATATAATTAAATAAAGCTGCATAATAAAATTAAATTTTCACTTCCATGAAGGGTGAACGGACGTTGAAGTCTCCGATGTTCCTGCTGGGGGAAGCCAGTTTGAAGATTAATACGTAAGTGACACAAACGAGCAATCAAATTAAGCGAAAACTTTTACCCCTTTTACTAAAGCGTCAAGTGGTATCTATTACAATAATACTCATTATTTTTGCAATAATGAATGCAAACTCGAAGAAACTTTAGATGAAAGTAGGACAAAAACTACTTTGCTAAAATCCGCAACCCTTTGCTCATGGGAGACATCATACTCCCAGTGCGGCTATTTCGATTTAAATCAACCAGTTTCAAATCTTCATAGATACAGCTATGTCGTATTTGTACGAGTCAGGTTTCAACAAGAATTTGTTATTTACCATTATTAATGTACATAAATGAAAAAAACATTTATAGTTATCAATTATTATTTTTTCAATTATAAGGAGGTTCTGCGCTAAAAACTGAATGTTAAAAATTACTGGATCAATGTTTCAAAATTCGGACGTTATAAATATAATTCTAATTACTACATACGTTTCCCAAAAAAATATAAAAGAAATTAATTAAGAACTGACCGACAATTTTCGGAAGAATAGATTTCTACTTATTTATTAATCTTTGTAAAACAAGCATCTCTTGCAGTAAGGTTAAATAAGCTTGACTTTCAGTTGATAATCTTATCGCAACCTTAATTAACCTAGTCATAAGGTTGGGTGCTGTAGAAGTGAAGTTAAATACCTCAAATCCATGCAAAAGTTATCATAAAAGAATAATATTATAATATAATATCATGACTACTTAATAGCATATAGGGCGTTCCATGATTATATTAATTCACCTTCAATGGAAATACTAATCTGCATTTTAACCGATAGAGTAAAATTATGCGTCTTAAAAGGCATGTAGAAATGTCCCAAAGACTTGATTTCTACCTTGACTTTGGGCCTAATAAATTGCTGCTCGTGATGTTGCATTTTAGTCTAGCAGCGGATTTGATCATAAATAATTATTGTCAGTATAAATGAATGTTGATGTCTATAAATATCGTTCACCCAAATTATGATTTAGAAGACTTGCAGCGGAATGAGAGTCCTAATCAGAATCACGCCAAGAGCCCAAAGGAATTCCAGATCATAAATTCTATTTTTATCGTTACTCTCTTGGAAGCAGAAAACTATTTATGTTAATACTTATTGATAGTAGAATAGAGAGGGGTGTGATGAAAATTGAGGGAATGAAAACGTTTTATAAAATGTTAATCAGCAAAAACATTTATAACAAAAATGAAAAGAAACTTTTTAAATGCATGTCCTTTTCGTGTGGACCATAATCTGCCATTAACATCATAATCATCTTCGGCGATTATTAATCTATAGACTGCCTGCATTCGAGATGTCAAAACTTCATTAAAATCTATAAACTTGTAACTTGCGTCGTGTATAAAGTTTATTTAAAAAAAGTAACTAAAGTTAATTATAGCTTGGGTCAAACTTTCCACAGTTTAAAAAATATATCATTTATTTTCAATCAAATGGAGGAATCCAGGGTGTAAAAATGAAAGTCTTAGTCTATTTTATGAAATATATGAAATTAAGTCCGCAATTGTAAATTAAAAATTCGCCTTTTTTAATTTTGAAAATTTGACATAGGATTTGACAATATTTTGAAAATTTTGTCACGCCATATATAGGTCATTTTTTATTTTACAATATTGATGTTAGATTCGAATTATGTGCCAAAATATTCCTAAAATACAGTGAGCGAAGAAAATAATTTTTGATGAATCAAATAATTTTACATTTCGGATCATCAGGTTGCAATCGACGCTTTGAATTTTCAAAATGAGTCCATATTCGTAATCAGCAATTGCAAAAAATTCAAGTAACAAATTTCAGCGTTTTCCACGAAACGAAAAAAAAAGTGCTTCAAAAGCATATAACGTATAGCAGCCATATTGAATTTTGAATCTGTTACCTCAGGTTCGTATGCAGCAACCTAAAAAAACTATACGCTACAAAATTTCATGCAAATTCATTGAAAATTATGTTAGTTACTTAAAGTGCACACGCTGAGACAAAAATTTACTAAAATTAAGTAAATTTAATTAATTGAGATTCATTTTTACTCAAATCCAGTGCAGATTTACTGAAATTAAATAAATAAATTACTTGTGTCAGGTTATATTTACTTTGATCAATGTCATTTTTTTAGTACATATGATACATTACCAGTAGCGGCACTTTTTTTGTTCGCATATGATCGATTACTAGTGAAATGGTTAAGGATGTTCGAAATCATATCCTGAATAAAAATGTTGTATTATTCTATAAAGATTAAGAAAATTGAAGAGAAATAGACAAAATTTATGTATTTAATAAAATTGTTCACTATTTTACCATTATATACAAATTTTCTTCATAAAAAATAATCAAAAATGGTTGGCAGTGAAGCCTTAAGTTCTAAACACAATGATCCTCTGCTAGTTCTTTTGATGAAATTCCTCAAATTCAGTTTGTAAAAGGATTAACCAAAATATTTTTAATACTGGTGCTGATTCCAGCGATTCATTACGCATAAGACAAGGACACTTTTTGAACGTAAACTTTAGCGGTGTATTAGATTATCTTATTGCGAAAGAAGAAATCTGCAGACGTTTCTTACGTGCAAAAGTCTGCTTATTCATATTCTGCCAATAGAATTCATTAAAAAACTCATTCCTAAAAAGAGAGAGCTGATTCTTTCTTAAATCTGTAATTTACACCCGATAATAGCCACGCAATACACATGGAGACGCCAAAATCGCGTTAACACGTTTCAAAAAGGTGACTTATAAATGGCACTGGAAGAGCTGATTTTGCATATTATGCCTTTGTTAGCCACCGATAGAAGTTCATAAGTCGGAATTGCTCCATAACTTCAAGTTGTATTTGGGGTCGATGATTTCAAATAAGCGACCACATTTACGATATTCAAAATGGCCGATCCAGTATGGCGGACGACGATTCGAAAATATTAATGGATTTTCTTCAAAACGGTCCCTGAAGCTTTTTTTCCATTCGCTGATTACAAACATAAAAACGGAAATGATAATTAATAATTTAAAATGATGTGTGAATTTGATACTCTGTGATTATTGTTGTTTTTATTGGTCAAAATAAACAGTTGGTATTGGCCGCTGCAATAAACTATATTACTACTATTACCATAAAAGAAATGTAGTAAAAAAACTTTGTAAATCACCTTATAATAATGATGAATGAAAAATATTTATTAAGTCTTGGTGGCAGCAATGACTGCATTCCCTTAAGACTATTGCTTGGAATTTCCTTGGGTTGAGAGCAGAGAACCGTAACGTTATCACGCTTATACATGGTCAGCATAGGATAACGAATCGAAATATTTCGTTTCCTTTTCGGTATCCCATGTATTTTTGGTACACTTTTAATTTCGTTACTTTCGTTACGGGCCCCTGGTTGAGATTAAGCTTCATTTGTTCAGCATATTGCGAGATTGCTAAAATATCTTTGTTGATATCTTCAATTGTAGTTGCGATATTCCACGGGTCTCATTGTGCCATATTTTGAAGGTCGCCTGCCCCCCCCCCCCCCCACCCCCCCCCCCCCCCACCCCCCCCCCCCCCCACCCCCCCCCCCCCCCACCCCCCCCCCCCCCCACCCCCCCCCCCCCCCACCCCCCCCCCCCCCCACCCCCCCCCCCCCCCACCCCCCCCCCCCCCCACCCCCCCCCCCCCCCACCCCCCCCCCCCCCCACCCCCCCCCCCCCCCACCCCCCCCCCCCCCCACCCCCCCCCCCCCCCACCCCCCCCCCCCCCCACCCCCCCCCCCCCCCACCCCCCCCCCCCCCCACCCCCCCCCCCCCCCACCCCCCCCCCCCCCCACCCCCCCCCCCCCCCACCCCCCCCCCCCCCCACCCCCCCCCCCCCCCACCCCCCCCCCCCCCCACCCCCCCCCCCCCCCACCCCCCCCCCCCCCCACCCCCCCCCCCCCCCACCCCCCCCCCCCCCCACCCCCCCCCCCCCCCACCCCCCCCCCCCCCCACCCCCCCCCCCCCCCACCCCCCCCCCCCCCCACCCCCATGGAGGGAATTTTTTCAATTTATTTTAAAAAGAAAAAAATTTCTTTTTTTTCAAAATAGTGAATTCAGATATATCTCGAAAAGCTCTAGAGAGCCGTAAGTCGCAGAAGTAATCGAGTAGTTAGCGTTTTTACCCTTAGTAGTAAGTATATTTTTTTCTCTTTTTTTTTTTAAATTACTATAACGCTGCATCAAAATGTTTCATAAAAGAAATGCGTCAAGAAATCATTTATTCAATAAGTCTTGTTTCAGAATATTTATATTCTAGCAGAAATTATGACTATAATTTCGTTGACCTCTTTTGTTGTAATTACTAAGTTTTGCTAAGATTTTGTGTTGAATCGTAGTGGAAACTGTGAATACAAAATGTTACTTTTTCTTAATGTTCATTATTCTTAGGTCTTACATTTATCATCGTTTATGATTAATAAGAAGAAAAATAAAATCGAGTTTATAAATAATTCACATTTTATATTAGGAGGGTATACTGAACAAATATTTTCTCATCTCAATATCAACGGAACCTTTTAACATTATTTATTTGTGAAAATCACCAAAACTGATGTAATATAATTATTCAATGTTTAGTCTTATCTGATCTTGGAAATATATTGAAGTATAAAATTGTCGGAAAATCAATCGTTCCGCCCACTAAACTTAAAAAATTTATTTCCTAGCCAATAAATTTCCTTTGAACTTCATGAAAGTTGTACATTTGACATTACTATTGAAGATAGCCTTCTCATATTTTCTGGAATCGCTCCGTTACATGAATGGAGATTAATTTAGTACGTTCGCAAGGTAACGCGGGAATCGCGCTTGGCTGAATCGACTACACCTTTCCAAAAAAGAATTTCATGCAGGTTTAAACATGCAATGATGCAATATATACGTCGGAGTGGTTTCAAAGAACATTTTCTTCTGATCCGGATATAGATCATCGTAAAAGTAATATTACCGTGCCCTTCACGCATTTACAGGAAACGACAAAGCTGAAGCTTTCTTCCTGTAGGATGCCTTAGGATGAGTTTAAAAATACCATTTCCATGATATCATAGACGATTGCAATATACGGCGTTCAAATTTTATAATATTACAATCATTAGAGCGAGGCATAATTTTATTGCAATTATTGTATTAATCATGTGACCATGATTGTGTATGTAATTGTGAATCAATTTCAAATCATGGACGTAGACCGATGGCATGTTAAGAACTAACTGCATGATGAAATCTATTATTCCACTTGAAAAATAGAGGAACACGTGTTTTTTTAATTTTTCGTAAAAAAAGATTTTTGCATTTTTTATTGAGAGTCTTGGAATTTCTTCAATATTCAGGTTATTCGGTCGTGTCTGGACTTATTTTGTTATACTTTATTTTGTAATATATTTTTTAAAAATATGTTCAAAAAATGAAAAATTTTGATTCCCGATAAAAAATTCAATTAAAAAAAATTGTTTTCTCCATTTATAAATAATCATACGTGCAACGTCCCATAAAAATTTAATTTAGTATTTTTCTGTTTCTGAGGAGAAAAACCATTTTCAATTTTTTATAAAATCTTCAGGGGTTTTTATGATTTCTAAATGTTTCTTGTATGTTTTTTTTTTACAATTTTTAATACCATTTGATGGATATATCGTGTCATATTAGTGCCACTACTACCAACCGTTTTAAAAAAAGAACCAAAAATTAATTCTTAAGATTTTTGCATTTTTAATAACATCAATCATTTGTAATAAAAACATTTTTTGTTTTGTTAGATCAATATTTTTACCAGATATTTTTCGTTACACTATGTTCAGCTTCTGTTAATAATTTCCCTTAAATGATATTAATAAAGAACGACAATATAAAGATTTATATTTTCGGTAAAAAAATGTCTAGGACCAAAAAAATAAATAATAATAATTTCGCGATATATCCAAGAAATAGTATTAGAAATTATAAAAAAATGTAATAGTTTTTTCCCCTCAGAAACAGAAAAATATCAGATAAAATTGTCATAGTAATTTAATCTATAAATCCCAAAAATATAGAGAAAAAAGGTGAGGTTTTTAAATTGCATTATTGTTATTGGTTATCTATTCTATTACCTTTTTCATTTTTCAAGAAATATTTTTGAAAAGTATGAAAAATGCAACAAAATAAATGCAGACGCGAGTACAAATCCTGAAAAACGAAGTCGTTTCGAGTGTCTGAATAAAAAATTTGTAAAAATCGTGTTTCGTTAATAAAATCTTCAGTAATTCTTAAAAAATAAAAAAAAATTACTACTAAAATTTCAGAAAAAACGTGTTTCTTTATTTTTCAAGTAGAATAATATTCTTCATCATGAAGTTAATTATGAACATACTGGCTGCATGATTTGAAACTTATTCGGTCTATAATATTTATACATACTAAATAGAATGTAACGAACAGAATAATCAATCAAAGTACGTAAATTACTTCTTACTTTTGACAAAATCACTACCTCATTTTGAAATACATGATTAGATTTGTTTTATTGAAAAGTCGGCATTTCTGCCAAATAAATATTAATTGATTTTCTATTTTGTATTCTTTCTATTCTACTTCAAATTAGATCAGCAAAAAATGGGTGTTATTTAAATAAAAGACCTTCAATTAACTGCCCTACGATTTCAAGAATGAAAATAAATCGTAATGACGATGAATCGTAATTAATTTAAATGAGATCGCCAATTTATTTAATATAATATAAATAGTTTGGATGTCCCAAACTATAAAACTAAAAACTAACAAACTATAAACTAAATTTTATAGTTTTATAAAATTTATCTAGTGTAAAATGAATTCTACACGTTGTTTCTTAAGATGATTTTTTATTTCGGTTTAGTTACAATCAGTTAGAAGTAATTTTCTTATTCGTACCACCTTCATTCACATATAATTATTTTTCAATTTAAAAAATTTTAAACATTTATAGCACATTGAAATATTATTTTCAAGTAAATCGAATCCATTCATTTATTATTTAAATATTGAAAAACCATATAATTTTCAAAGTCAGGTGAAAAGATATTTATCTTTCCGCCTGTGTAGCGATGTCTTTTTTGTATTTATCGTATTTATCGTTTTAAGAAATAAATATACTATGAATATTGTGGGACTATTATAATTGGATGTTTTAAGTGCAATATAAAATTTCGTTTAAACCTTTGCATTTCTTATTTGTTCCTGTTGCTTAAAAAATAACTTTTTATATTCTTATCATAAAAATTGTTGTTTTCAGGTTTAAGCACTTGTTTCACAAGTACGAAACGGTGTAAATATTAAAAAACAATCGTTATTAATTTAATTAATAAATTATAAAATTGGAAAATCGACAATTAGTAATTACATACAAACTTATACAGAAAAATTGTATCATTGAAATGTTTTTCAAGTCGTTGACAACGAATTTGAATTCAACATTTTTGTATATTTTTTATTGCTTATGAATTTGTGGACCTCGAAATTGAACATGGAAATTTGTGGAATTGAAAAAAAAACTAATTACAGAAAAAATTAAAATTTACTTTTATTATATTATTAATTTTTGTAGGCATCATCAAAAGCAAATTCAGATTTGTAATCAGTGACTTTTAAAATAAAAATATTAATTTTCAATGAGAACCTTTCCAATAACTATTCAATCATTTAAAACCTGGATTGATCAACTATAATTTTATGATTTACGCAGTTTGGTTAGAGTGAAAATGAAGATATATTTGTGACCTAATTTCTTCATCATTATCAATTTCACTGTTGTTAGCAACGAGAAGAAATATGTTTTTTTTATAAATATTATTATTTATATTAAATATGAATACTTATTGTAATTTTTATATATTTAAAATGTAAATTATTTTTCCTTTTCGCAGTTTCCAGATTGTCGACAGTACCTGGAATTGCTTTTTATTTATTTTTAGGAAAAACCAATAAAATACTGTCAGTATATATGGTGGAAAAGAGAATTCTAAAAAGAAGCGGTTGAAATAAAATTTGTTGAACAAACTCCAAAATTAAAGCTGTACTGTATGTGAGCTGCGTTTGATCAAAACCTACGCAGCAATTCAGATTTCAGAATTCAGCCGGAAATTCTATTATATTTTACGTGCACAAAAACTGCGGATTAATATGAATCGGAGGGGATTTCAAGTTTGTAATATACAAACAAATATCTACATTTTCAATAAATTCGAATGCTAAAAGTATTTATCTCCTAGACTTATAACGAAATGTCTTTTCTGGTGCGTTTATGAAAAATGTACTGCTTTCCATTCACGTCCTAGTATCATATATGACCATAACTAAATTAAAGGATGTTTTAAGGGGATTCTAAAGTTGTCCACCCGAAAGGTAGGAAATTTCACTAAAAAAAAATAAATTAAAGATGACTGAATGACATTTTTAAATTTAGGGCTCTGCAAGTGCACTTCTAAACATTATAAACAGTTTCTTAGAAAATACCAAAGATATTAGTTAAGAACTGAATGAGAATTTTCGGAAATAAGTGATTAAAATTCTCAGTCAATTCACAATAAATCTGTTTGGTATTTTCTAAGAAACAGTCTATAGTAATTAAAAATACCCCTACAGAGCCAGAATTTTGAAAAATTTATTCATTAATTTTTTTTATACGGTTTTTAGTGAAAATCCAACCTTATCGGTGAAGCACTTTAGAACCCCCTTAAAGATTGTTTAATTTAACCATCACTCAATCTGCTAATATCATTCAAATTATTTCGACACTATTTTGTAATTTATTATTACGTGGTTATGACGAGTTTATGACTTGAATCACCTATAAGCAAGTGGTAAGCATGTTCATAATCTGTCATAACTTTCTTCTTGACTTTAGTATAAATAAGATTATTATACTGTCCATTGATTAACTTTTAAAGGTATTATGTGGAAATTAAAGAGAATCCCAATAAATTCCGCATAGCACGAGTTAGGTACTCGTTTCATGAAAGAATCGTTTAAAGAAGATTAGTAAAGTATTTCTACACATATTTATGGACGTTGTCAAAAAAAAGCTACACCAAACAATGATGTCGCTTTTACAAGGTGTTGAATATACATTTTAAACATTACATGAAAAGGATAATCCGCAGTTCATTTTGTATAACCGTAAAGAATTGTGGACTTTAAATCTACATTGGTAACCTACATTAAACATGAGATTTCGAACTTGGCGCCAGGGGGGTATTCGGTGTTCCATAAAAAGGCACGTACTTACAATTAGCTTTTGTGCTACTGGGAACCCTTGTGCGGGTTTTGACAGGTTAGGTAGACGGGGTTCAATCCAGCAGTTGACCCCTTAGCAGATGAAACATATATATTAAGAATGCGAACGCGCAGGTACAGGAATCGCCATTTGTAGCAATTTGATGACTCGTTTTTGGCGCTAGGAATCCTGTTCACTAACCTACTGACGAGTCTGCAGGTAAAATCTTGTCTACCCGTTCAGTGACGCATGCAGAAAACTCCCTGGCAACAGGTGAAAGACTAAAGTAAAGCCAAATATCGCCCAAGGGACCCCTTTGAGTTTCAAATCGGATGCCATAGATATAAGCATTTCAGATTTCTTTAATGGTGCCGCGAAACTATTGTAACCTTTTATTTAAAATATTATTTCTAATTGACTACATAGATGTCAATCTCGTAGTGAGGTGTAATGTTACAGTAATATTCCTATCATGTCACGGAAATAATATGGGAACGTATTCAGAGAGAAATCAAGAAAGATTATTATCAAATTATCTAAAGCGTACTATAGGAAATAAAGAGCAAATCGGGTATTGTCCACCGGGGTGTTTTTCTATTATATGATATCCAACCAAAAAGCAGTGGGCACAAGGTGCAGAAATGACCATTTTTTTTAGATATCTTAAGCAAAAGTCGTAATAGTATTTTATGGAACAAGGGCGCAATTACCGATCTTCCACGAGTGCGAAGTTTGTCGCACTAGCGAAGCGAGGGTGACAATCACACTCATTGGAGATCGACATTTCGCCTGTGTACCATAAGATTTTTTTTTAATACGGCGGAGGTGGGGCTCGATAATTTGCGCCCGAAGATTTCACTGCAGGGCGCAAAATTGAGATCTACTCCCGGAGTGTTAAAAATGTCTATTACCGTAGTTACCCTTACGTACTACTTTCTCAACAAACAAAGTTTTTGCCTCCTATTTTTAGTTGAATGGGACACGTGATACCACATTCGGTTTACAAATCTTTCATTTGCGAAGTTACCTTTGTTATTAGGACAAAATGTGTTGAATCTTATTTATTTATTTTTGAAAATAAACTAAAAAAAAACTAAGAAAATACTGGTGGCATTTTCTGTATATGGCGTGTGCCATTTTACTACCAATTGTTGTCGTTATATTCGTAATCAGGAGGTAAAAATACACCCAAAAAATGAAATTTGATTTGAGAGGAAATAATACATTGAAGAGCTAATTGCTTTCATCGACATTTACGATTTTTATCTCAATATACAAAAAAAAAGTAGCATATCTCTCTGAAAAATTTTTAGACCTTCTGCTTATTACAACTTTAGAGTAAGATTCCATATACCACGACATTCTCCAACCCCAGTTCATTTGACTCTTTGTAGGAAAGAAAATATCATCCAATAGTTTTGGACGACGGAGAATAATTAGTTTAGCCTGAAACAAAATTCAAATACATTATTATTAACGGTTTGTGTAGGACATTTTTTTTTCTTTCGCACAAAAAAATATGCTTGTTTAGAGGAAGGGTTGCAAAAATTTGTCTATACTATCACTTGATATTGTACTTTTAGCACAAGATCATGCTCAAGAAGGTGTCCGTCTTCTGAGATAACATATTACGATGAAAATAAAAGAAACTACTTTTTTATAAAAAATACTTTATTTTCATCATTTAGAAAACGTGCGTTTCAAAAAAAATAATACATGAGCGTGTTCTTTACATAAAAACGGTACATTTTATAAATTACCGTACAACTTTACAGAATAAAATTATGGGGGTTTGAAAAGCGATACTACTTGCGCAGCTCGTATCAAAAATTTTCATTTTTTACTAGCGCACTTTTTATACAATTTGAAAATTACTAAAACCCATTGCTGTTTTTTGTTTGGTATATTTTTAAGTATATATCACTATTATCAAGTTAAAATTATTAGCACCTGACGAATAAAAGGACTAGTATAAAAACTACATAGCAGTACAAAATATTCCAATTTCTCTGGTATCGAGAAAATCGGAATGTATTATTTATCTTGATAGCAATGTTTATAAAAACCTTGATGTCGTCATCATCCTTTAAAGACCAATTTTTGAAATGCAGATAAATTTCAAAATAGTGAAAGTAAAAATTATACCGCCAAAAGAAAAGTTCTCAAGTCTAAAAATTAAGTTTAACAAAAAACAAGAATTAATTATATTATCAAAGAATATTTATTTTATGGTTCGAATTAGAATTTTGTTTATTGGAAACAAATAGTTTAGTATTTGAAGATTATTGTCTAGTTTAACTAAAAATTTAGTGTATTCTCTCATGAATTCTGAGAGTTTGTTCTCCTTTGTATTTTTTCCGAAAGTTGATGGTTTTGAGAAAATAAATTTTAAATATTATACCTTAGGATTTTTTTCTCGAAAACTGTCAACATTTGGAAAAAATTTTAAACAACAAAAAATTCTTAGAATTCATTAGAGAATACACTAAATTTTTTCATAATTTTTCGTTAACAAATTACAATTTGGAAAAAAAATTTTAAACAAAATCCCCAAATGTCATTAAAAAAATCTAAAAAAATTCCGTGATATTTCTGGGTAATTTCTAAGAACTTTTCCTTCTTATCATTTTTTAAGTAAAGCTCGTAGTTTTGAGTTAGAATGTCCAGAAAATGTCAAAGAAATTTTCATTGTTGCGGCCATTTTTAGGTCGTTAGAATGATGAAGTGTATAAAAGTGAAATTTTTTCTTAAAATTGAAGTATTTTATTCATCTTTGTTCAGAGTTTCAATAGAATCCCAATATTCTAAGGGCTCGAAAAAAATTGGTAAGAATAACTATTTCCCAATTTTTTTGACATTTTTTTTGAAATTCGGCGCCATATTGTAATTCCTAATGGCCGAAACTCAATTTTGACCTCGGAATGGGTTAATAAGAAATGAATAAGTAATTAGTTTGCCCTTTTTCACTAATGTTTCCCGTGACAGAGAGAGAGAGAGAGAGAGAGAGAGAGAGAGAGAGAGAGAGAAAGTGATTCTAAGTAAAAATCGTAACAAATTGATTTTAGCTTGAAAATAACTTTACAAGTGGGTATTTTTTAGTATAAAATATTAAATGTATTGTGGAATTACTCATATCTGATTCGTTCTTACATCTCAATTGCGGTAGTACCGCATGAATTCAAATTTTATAACATGTTGATCAGAAGACTATCACTTTTTTATCAAGATCCAATAAACTTCAGTTGCAGAATTTAGTTGAAGATAATTCTGTTCAAAATGGACCAACATGTGGTACTATTCGAGTGCAAAACGTTCTATAATTTGACTTTTTTAGATCTGTCTTTAGAACAAAAATTAAAATAAAAAATAATTAATTAATTCGACTGGATCCAGGTCGCGCCTATGTGAGTAATCTCTATATGGCTAGTTCTCCTTATTACCGCTAGGAGAGCACGTGTCTTTGATTCGTACTAGATACCGAAATGGGGTTTCATGGGGTACTTGTGGTACATAGTCTATATTTTATCATACGACAAACCATTTGCAAATTGCATGGGTATTCAAGGTTGTTAAATAGAATCTACACAGTTCATTGTGGAACTGCGGGCATTATTTTTTAATTAAAAAAAATTTATTAAAAATTTGTTCACGGTTTGTATCGACGGAATCCGGGATTTGTTTATGTCATAACTTGCACTCGTACAACATAAATGATGTAATAAATACTATTCTACGAATAGTTGCAATGTAGTTTTTGTTTTCATTTTCGGAAAAAATAGTTTTCAAATT
Organism: Trichopria drosophilae; assembly: GCA_030407085.1. NCBI lineage: Eukaryota > Metazoa > Arthropoda > Insecta > Hymenoptera > Diapriidae > Trichopria > Trichopria drosophilae. The sequence goes on from CM059583.1 coordinate 207,005,990, forward strand.
TGATCGAAAAACTCGTAATAATTATACTTTATGTTTAAATGCAATCTTTCGTAGCTTACTATGCACACTATTAAATATATTACTAACCAAAGTAGCACCCGCGATTGATGCTTTAATAGTATTGTAAATGTAATCTGATTTAAAGGTATTTTATGTTAGGCATTATTTATAGTCCTATTAAAAGACCAAAGTCAATTTTTTTAATTTAAGAAAAATTGTATATCATCAGATTATTTTTGGGATACAGTAGCTCCAAATATATCGTACAATTCGCAATTTTTCCGATGATGCATTTGTCAGTGTACGTGCCAACCTGCACGTAGAACTTGTCCGGACTCTTTGGCGAATTGGCGCATTCTCCTTAATTATACACTGCACTTCCACATGATGTGGGGCGTTTCTTGCTTTTTTTTTCAATAATACATAATCTATCAATTGGACGACAATTTAAACACCATCTAAATATACCTGTCATAATGAATCGTTTTCTATGTATTGCTCAATATCTTTCTGAAAATCTATAATCGAAAAAATGATTTATTAATTGAAAAATATGATTTAGAATATAACACACCATATTTTATTATATGTAATATTAATAACATAATAATATAGAATATACATAGTTTTTGTGCACTAATTTTACAGAAATTAGTCATATTTATGGGGAAAACCCGACAATCTTATACCCTTTCTAAATAATGTGACCGGAATTGTATTAATTATTTGCCAAATGCCCGTCACGTGCTCAGGAAGATGTCAATATTCTGGAAATATGCTATGGAATTCGGCACATGATGCATGAGAATATTTTTAAACCATTCACTTCAAGTTTTCAAACAAAGTTAAAGAATGTCAATGATTTGAAACTGCACTTAAAATAAGTATTGGTGACTAAAAGTAAAATGCTATTTTAGGCACATTATACATATATATATAAGATCGCTCCAAATCATTCATTGATCAAAAATTGAAAAATGTATTCTGATTTGTGCTGATTTTTTAACTTGAATTAAGAAATTTAAAACCTATAGAAGAAATTGGTCCACTTACTAAACATCAGAAGTAAAATGCCTTGCCGTGAAAATTACGTTGCCTCATTATTTATTTGATAAGTGTTTCTCGTGGAATTTTAATAATTCAACTCAATCTGTCATTGTTCGATTCTAATTTCAATAGCTATTTGTTACGTTCTTCTTAACAATGTTAAATGTATACACGAACGTAAAACGAAGATTAATTAATTTTGTTTCTCAATTGTCTTAAATAGGCTCCTGGCGGGATTCTCAATTAAGGTAATGCCCTACTAAGTGATACGTATCCCAAAATACACAATCATCTCCGACACTAAGGTCAATAACGTTAACGTTCATATGAAATATTACTTAAAATATGCTGGAAAAATTGTCACGATACACTTAAGTTAACTTTCTCAAACATGTTATCTTATTAAATCAGGCAACTGCTCTTCGTAAGAATTTACTTTGATTTTTTTAATTTACATCAGAGATAAAAATGTTAAAATTGGACGATGTTGTAAGATTTGATTTGGTTATAATTATTTGTAGAAGAGAATTGATGTTTAAAATAAACTCAAAAAATGAGTTAATAAATTGTAAAATACATTTTATTTATCGGTTATTCTTTACACCCAGACACAATAAAAACTTTTCTGTAGTAAATGTAATAAAATAATGAAAATTTTGAAATTCGATGTTGCCATTAATTGCTGTCTTGTCTTTTTTATAATGGATAAGTAAAAAGTTAAATTTCATGCAATAAAATGATATTCAGGTATTTTCATTGATTGCTGCTGAAAAATCTCAAGAAAACGTCACCTAACTTCTATTTTTCAAAGAAATGAGAGAAAATGGTACTATTTTTTATTATGCAATGATCGGAAAAGAGGCAACACATTTCAAATATACAATTCGTAGGGTAAGGCACAGACATAGTTTTTAGTTAATTTTACTATCTAAATAGTGACATGGACTTTAAGGACCTAGCAACACGTTTCGTCTTATAACTCTCTAAATTTTGTTAACGCTCGATAGAGCGATATTTTGCATTACTTTGAAGAATTGATTGTTAATAAAAATTATGAAATAATGCTGCTTTAATAACTGAACGTCGAAAACAAACTTTATATTTAATTAATGTAGATAATACAGACTCAAACAACAACAATTTATACAACCTATTTTATGGGGTTCCATAAATATTTCTTAACGTTTCTGAAACCGCAATGCGCAATACATTTTTTTCGAAAATAAAAGTGAATCATACCAGGAAAATACGTCCGTAGTTTAGTTGTTTATTAATAGATCCGCATTTCTCGCGAGCTTTCTTCTAGTTTCCTGAACTTTCGTTCTTTTTTAGCAATGTTTTTACATGCCAAAGTTTCGCTGTTTAACATAAGTAAACACTTCGGGAATGATACTGTAATTGTCAAAAGTAAATTCTCTTTTCTGACGATTTTTTTTTGGACTCTGAGTAAACAGTAACAGGAAGAGAAAAGTGTTGAAAAATCCTAACTGTGCTATTGTTTTGAAAAAAAAGCTTAAAAATTCATTACTTTTCTCTTTACATAAAAAATATTTGAAATTGGGCCTAAAACCTTTACTCGAAATACGACGTGTGAAAGAAAAATTCATTGGCGAACAATGTAAGCAGAAGTGGACGTAGATAACTGACATATTCAAACGTACATGCAATAATAGTGAAATGCACAAAAATGTATATATAATGGCTTTTTGTTCCATTGGAAAATCCATAAAACTTTTAATAACTTAAGTGAAAGTGGAGATATGCAAGTTTATATTTGTATTAAAACAAATGTACGGTGTAAAAAAGGTAGAATTATAATAAATATAGAAGCCGACGAATTATTAGGTGCATAATTGCGAATTTGTTGTAATCTCTAAAAAGCCAAGTAAAGAAAACTTGACAAGTTTGACTTGTAAGTTGCCTAAATTTTTCTGGTCTTAACAGTTTTTCTATGACGAAGTCTAATAAGTTACAGGGATAGATTGTCATTGACCAATTGACCAATTAAATATGTACATCGTGAGAAAACCATGTGCCTTGAGTTATTTTTTACAAAATAAAAAGTTCTGTGGATTTTCGGTCAATTAGTGAAGGATTTGGTCTTATTACAGGAAGATGGCCTAACACTTATCTTCTAAATTACTTTTATCATGCAGGGAATACAAATTTGGGCTGATGAGCAGGGACCTTTTTAGACATTAATACAGGCTAATATAAAAATTTTTCGGCAGAAAACCGATATCTGTATTAGTATTTTTCTATGAAAAAGAAGTTAATAACCAAAAAAATCAATTTTATGGATAATAATTCATAAATAGAGATAACAATGTATTTCTGGAATCATAGCTGCATCACATAAATAGTTAAGTCTATATAAAAGTAAGTTTTTGTGGCCGGGAACAAAGTTCCGAAAATCAAAACCCCGAAAGACTAAAATTTCGATGTTGGGTGAGTCCAAGGTATTTTAATTTGCTTTCTTTTTGCCAAATTTTGAAAGATAAAGTGAAGAAAATCATACTGCAGCCATGCTATATCGAAATTTTGGCCTTTCGGTGCGTTGATTTTCGGAACTTTGTTCCCCGGCCGTTTTTGTCCACGGATTCAAAATTGAATATTCCTGCGCATTTGCATTTTGATGGCTTCCTAGGTATATTTGACGATCGTCAGGGTAATGCCAATCATGATGTCATTGCCGCAAAAGAGTGGCCAATCGGACGTGGATCTCTTTTTTCCATACAAAAAAAAAATTCGTTGAGCAACCAACCGCTTCGTGCTCTCAGCTCCAGACGAGAAATTGGTTAGGGCAGCCAAGTAAATAGTTTCACTCAAGAATAAATTGGCTGCTAACCGATTAAATACAATGCAAAACTAGTTGATTGGTTACTGTAACTATTTCATTCGGAGTACTGCAGTTTTCCATTACGGATGAAAATTTTTGAACACACTTCCACAATAAGAAAAGTTGCCATTCTTTCTGATAAAAATATCCACAAGTTCTTGGAATTTGTAGTATTCAGTTAATCAAAATTACAATAAACCTCATATTTATCATAAATAATAGCTCACAAGTTGGTCCTAAAATCCTTTGGGAAGAGTAAAATTTCCCAAAATTTTGTCTGCGTATAATTTTTCGCCTGGGTCTGAGAATGAGCACGAATCGATCCATGGACCCTACCAATAATTTTTGTTCCGTATGTTTTTATATTCTTTTAACATGTTTACTCTTCAGTATGTCTTGTAACAAACGCAAACCACTAAATGTGTTGAATTTAAAAAATAACACCGAGAAAACTGCCATAATAGGGGGTCGGATTTGAAATACTAGTATATCAGGTCTGCATCAGACCATGCCATTTTTTGGTCAAAATGATTTTAAAAAATATCACAATTTCTTGCAACAAAAATATTTTCATTTATATTTCTTCTTAGACGAGCGCATTACGATGTCTGTGGTGCATACTTTTAATTTTACTAGCATAATTTTTTTGATGACTCTTCTGCTCGATCAGAAATAATGCAAATTTTACAAATTTGTTTATGTTCGTGAAGATGGAATATTTGGATTGTTTTAAGGTTTTCGAAAAAAAATGAGAACCATTAAAGTGGAAAGATTCAATGCACCAGGAAATAATGCTTGTGGCAACTAAAGAATAGAATATAATACGTTTAAATTGTTTACATCACGTACAAAGCACACTTAACAACGGTATTTCTTGATTGAAAAAAAATGTACTTTAATTCGATAAAATTTTAAAAATCGATAACCAAACGAAGTACTGGCGAAAAAAGTAAAAAACAGCATTAACCTACATTTTTAGGAAACTTAATTCAAACCAATTATTTTTCATATCGCTATCAAATCAATTATAAGTCTTCTTCTTGGATTGTTTTGTATTTGAATCTAATCAATTTCTGATTGCTTTCTGCTCGACCATACTGTCGAATAATGAAGAATCCGAACGAAATTGCATGAGTCTCTGAGAAATGTAATCATGTCCAATTTGTGACCTCTTTCGAACCCAATACAAATTTTGAATACGCTGGTCGAAAACCGAAATCGAAAAATAAAAAATCTCTAATATATAACAATATTTTGAAACGACTTATGTCCGAAGATTGGTTGCTTGTTTGCTGAAACGTTCAGAACAACCTACTTAAAGGACATAAGGCGGGTTTAAAATAATTATTACTTACACTTGACCTACATTACCTTTTAATTATTTTGAAACACAATATGCAGAGTGATCCAAAAGTATGGAAATTGCCAAATTACTTTGGAGGAATGCATTTTGGGGGAGAAATTTTCAGAAGAACCTCTTCTTTTTCGTGGATATTCAATCGCGACCTGAGATTTCACCTTGAACGTGAACTTGAATGTAATTACAAGGTCGAATAACTTTTTCAAATAGGAATACATATTTTTTAACCCACAAATGTAAGAGCGGAAAATACTACATCTGACTGTAAATGACATTCAAGGTCACGATTGAATATCCATGAAAAAGAGTTTCAAGTTTCCTCCGAAACTTCCCCCAACCCCAAAATGCTTTCCTCCATAGTAATTTGGCTGTTTCCATACTTTTAGATCACCCTGTATCTTGTGTTTCAGAATAGTTCAAGAGTAATGTAGGTCAAGTATAAGTAATAATTTTGTTGAAAACGTGTTATGCCTTACAATTGGACTAGATTATCCTGAACGTTTCAGCTATCGAGGAACCTTTACGTATGTACATATACAAATTTATGCCAAATATTCTTAAGATTTTAAAATACTTTGGCAATTTTAATTCGTTAACACTAGCGAGATTTATGCTTAATTCATACATAAAATGTTTGTGCTATGTCCAAATAATTTTTGTTGGATACTAACTAATTTGGGCTGAACACAATGATATGAACATGTGTTAATCACAAACCATGCTTTCGTTGAACACAAATTTCTAGGTTTGGGTACAGCACCAACCCGATTTGTGTGGATCCCAAACTAGCTTTCCCTGTAGACCCAGAATCTGTGCGAAGTTTCCATAAAAGTGCCAGATCGTTGCGAAACTATTTTATAACTGTTACAGGTGTACCTACAAAATTGTCCAGATATTACACGACAAATGCCCAAATGCCCAAAAAGTTTACCTTGAATTCTGGATAAGAATTTATACTCGAAAAGTCGAGATATTTTAATTGTACTTCCTAATGCGTTTATATTAGAGTCCCATCTTTAAGTTTCTAGGGTCAAATAAATGTTTTAGAAAATTCAACATGGCGGATGAAATACAAAAAATCCAAGTTTTTTTGAAACCAATTTTTTCACTTGTAAGGGACCCAATGAGTGACATCGTTGGAAGAATTAACTGTACTGTCAAACTGCACTATTCAATATAACAAAATTCAAAATGGCCGACTCAAAATGATGGAAATATATTTGAAAAATTGTAAGTAACAAATGTTTAGCGGGCTAAATATTTACTCTGCTGTTTTTTTAATCACTTATTGCCAATTTTGAGACACATTTTTAACATTCAAAATGGTCGACCCAAAAGGGCAAAGGATTTTTTTTCCCAACAGCGTTTTCAGACAGCTTTTTGAAATTCAAAATAGCCGTTCCAATATGGCAATTAGCATTTTTCATGTTCACAAACTCCCATAAAAATTACCATACTGAGTTTTTTATGAATAATCTGTGTTTGATTAATATGAGTGATTTTATTGCTTGTCCATTGGAATCAAAATATCAACAAAATAAGAATTTCTTGGCGAAATGGACGGAATTAAATAAACAATGATATCGTCGATTGACGTTTCGGCCATTTATTGTAGCCCTCTTCAAAATTATCTACAAAAAGGTATAACATTTCGGAAAAATATAATATGATACAAAATAAAACATCAAATTACGTAAAAAATACAATCGATAATAAACAGAAAAATGCAAATAAAATAAAAACCGAGATAATAAACATTTACAGAATACCGATGATTAAAAACCACAAACATTTTTTCAAACAGTCTTTTAAAAATAAAAATTATCGAAATTAAACATTTTTTTGTAGAAAAAAAGATTTTTTTTATGAGTGACAAATAAAAAATAAAAAAATAAAAAAATATAAAAGCGAAAAAAGCGAAAAAAAATTGAAAGACCATTGCAATTCTAAAAAATGTTAATAAAAAAAATTAAACGAAAATTCGTAATTGAATCGGTCCATGCAAAAAGGGCACTAAGTCCATTTTTGGGTAAATTTTTAGGCTCCGGTCTATCATTTGACACTTATTTAAATTATTAATCTTCATTTCCTGATGTCCGATTTATGCAAAAAGGGCCCTCCAGGACTTAGATCCCTTTTTGCATAAATTGGAAGTAACATTTTTTATATCGCGTATTATTTACACTGAGAAAGAAATGTAGTAAAAGATAGTATTTAATACTAGGTACTTATTGCGGTAAAATATGTGCCAATAAATATATGTCGTATATTTTACCACTATAAATTGTCAAGATATATTGTAGGATACGCGTTGTAGTTGTATACTATAAGAAATATATAAATATATAATCTAATACCATTACATAATAGTTGCAACTACACTGGCGAACAACTAATACAGTACCAGTTTTGAATACTGTCCATATTGGTAAATATAGTTAATACATATTCGAAAATCATGTTACCACAATGTTTAGTATTGAAATATTAAATATGAATAATTCCAACTTATTCGTATTAAGAGAGATTTGTTTACTGATTATTACACACATACGTACTGTATTTACAAATAACAATAATCTTTCGGAACTATTGTAATTTAACGACGGTCTCTTACTGTTCGTGTGTATTTCATATTATATCTAGGGTTTCTACAATTCCCTGATATAATGGCATACTGTTACTGATGAAAAAGATAATCAATTTAGTTCTTAATACACCGCAAAATGTAATTATACATTGTATTATACTTTTGCAAATAAATTAGTTAGCTGCGTTATAAAATTACTACTTTTTTTCATCTTACTCGTGATTCATGCAAAAAGGGACCTAAGTCCACTGATATTTTTTATAATTATTAAAAATCCTCTTTAACTTTAAGCATAGAACGATATTTGTACCATTGTAAGTGCATAAAAGCAACATTTCTATTAAATAATATTTTTATTTTTCATTCTGCAAGAAAAGTAAATCAGTTTTTTGCGTTTTCCCAATAATTATCTATATGGACTTAGTGCCCTTTTTGCATGGACCGATTCAATTGATTTACCTTAACGAATCATGAGATATTATTTGTTGTCATGTCAACTAAGATAAAAAATTGAGTTTGGCCGAAACGTCAATCGACGATATCACTGTTTATTTAATTCCGTCCAAATCTGTGTTTGACGCAATAAAAGTTTCGTTTGGTCTATTCGCCGTCATTTTTGTCTGATGTTTACGAAGCTGAGATTTTCAACCACATTTCCGTCATTTTGAGTCTCCCATCTAGAAATTTATTAAATTCAAAAAATTGTTTATTCGAAATAGGGTAAATTTATTTAATTAAAGAAGGGTGAGAAGCAAATCATTTGTTAAACGAAAGAAATATTCGTTTACGACTCTAACAATAGAATAATTTGTTTAATTTAATCAAACTTTCTTTGAGTTTAAAAAAACATGTGTCAAAAATACTGTCAAAACTGAAAACTGGCTGCCGTTTGAAATGATTTTGAGTGAAATCTGATGGATTTTGCTGGATCTGCGTGTGCGACGGATGAAGTCACCGACCTACTAAATTGATAATGATCTCTGGCAATCGACCTAAATGTAGCGTATCTCAAGTTATCGAAAAGTTCACCGATAATATCTCAGTGAATCAAGTCTCAATTAAGAGATCAAGTTTACCAGGAAAATGAAGAAACTACGATTCCAACCCTTAGGAAGGGTGCCTTAGGCAATTAGGCTAGCCAGGATGACGACCGAGCAGCAAGGTTATGCAAGCGGCGTTCGTCTTGGGTTGAAGTGTTACGACAACGGCGATAATCGAGCGAAAGGCACCCCGTAGCTTTTAATACGTTCCCAATTAAATGATATTGAACGAAATTGATTCCCATCGACTTTGCGCACCAATACAATCGTAGGCTACGTCATACCTATTGTTTTTTGATGTTGTGTTGGTGCGACCGGGTGGCCAAGATCGTACGACGGGTACATCGCACGAGCATCCGTGACGTATGTTCTCTTCTCGCATCTTCAGACTATCCTCCCCCCCTTTAGGCACTCATCGGGCACTCATTGAGCCGAGTTCGTCAGACCTCAATGACACAATCATCCACCGAAGCATCCAGAGGCTCGAACGAGACACAGCGGAATCGGCGGGAGACGAACAGACGTCTAGTTGCATCTCTTCGGGGAAAGAGAAGGAATGCACCGACCACACGACGCTATCGTCATCGCTCGAGGATAAAAAGTCGGCAAACGAGACGACACTTGATTGGGACTTCTCTAAAAACGATACACTCGAGTTCTCTTACCAATTTCGAGTCCGTTAACTTATCCATTTTTTTTTTGTATCAGATTTTTTGTTTAGAAATTTAAGTCATTTATATGCGAGACAACGTTTGCAACCGATCGTACGGAAATATTTATCGGAAATCATTTTGGAAACAAATATTGGGACAAGAATGAGTCAGAAATATCGCTTCATGCATCTAATCGTTGGCGTTCTTGGAAACAACCGATCTGCGGTTAAGTATGGGTTTCTTGTCAAATAGTTTACTGACCGAATTCCGTCGAAACTTTCTTGTAGATAATTTAGATCCAAACCCAACATGACTGTATATTCACAACCGATTACGTCATAAGTGTCTATTAACGAGTAATGCATTCAAATAGTTTTACAACTGCAGAAAGACATAATCAAAAGCAATCCAAATTTGAAAAAAAATTATATCTGAGATCATTATCACCCCAACTACACCTACACTGAGAAAAATTTCTAGGTCTTGCTGATTCCCTATCCTTGAAAAGGGATCATCCCTTAATCTCGTACTTTTTAGTCGCGGTCTACGATTTTAGTGGATAAGAAAACCTAGAAATTTTTCTCCGTGAACAATTTAGATGTTTCTTGTGTATTTTTTGTAGAAAACACATACTAATTAAACAATTGTCTCATCCTACATTCTTAAAATCCGATTTTACATAATAGCATTTTACACACGCGAAAATTATATGGATAAGTTGAAATTATTAACCCGAGCAATACACACGAATTTGCAACGGGCCGGGACAAAAAAATGTTCATAAATGTTAATTTTATGCCTTCATCCTTTAACTCTTACAAGTAACACTGCCCAAGTGCCACTCGGGGATTGACTTTTTGTTACGCACGTTTTGTAGAGAATCGAAAAATATTTGATACGTATTTTTTTGTTTCTGCAGACATGACGTTTTAAGGGATGAAAATAGGGGTTGAAATATTGAATTTTTTAAATAACGGTTGCATTTCCTTCCAGTACTGACATGCGATTTATGTGTAACTTCATATATTTATGTAATTTTATGCGCTCATCACGAATATGGCCACGAAAATGGTCGGCAAGGTCATTTTCAAGGTCAAAACTAAAAAAAAAGCTCATAAACGCGTTGTCTACTTCCATATTTTCCATTTTTTAGCAAATTGTTTAAATAAAGATTGTTCAAACCAGTTCAACAGGTTAGAATGCATAAATTAGTTAAATGCACATTTGTTCAAATACATATTTATTTATTAGAAAAAATGATGCTTTTCAATATATACCTGTAAAAGCAAAAAAAACAACGCGTTTTTGAGCTTTTCTTTTAGTTTTGACCTTGAAAATTACTTTGCCGACCATTTTCGTGGTCATATTCGTGATGAGCGCATAAAATTACATAAATATATGAAGTTACAAATAAATCGCATGTCAGCACTGGAAGGAAATGCATCCGTTTATTAAAAAATTCAATATTTCAACTCTTATTTTCATCCCTTAAAACGTCATGTCTGCCGAAACAAAAAAATACGTATCAAATATTTTTCGATTCTCTACAAAACGTGCGTAACAAAAAGTCAATCGCCGAGTGGCACTTGGGTAATGTTACTTGTTAGAAGCATGGTGGTGTCCACGTTAACCACCTTGATTTCCTTGATTTTTACCCTGGTCTTTTGGCACTGTCTGTTATTACAGTGATAAAAGTATGTACAATAAAATCCGTTATTACGATATAATCTTTGATGATTTGTAAATGAACAAACATAAAAAAAAATCACAATTTTGGAAAAAAATTTGGTTATTGACGCTGTTTTTAAATATAACTTTAAAATTTAGTGTATTGAGAAGGAGGTTTTCCGAGTCACTGACTACGAATCTGACTTCTGATTTTTAAAATTCACAATGGCGATTTCAAAATCATGGACGAAATGCTAAAAGTTTCTTGGTCCGGATGAAATCTGTTTCTCGGGATTTTCTTGAGGGCGCTGATTACGAATCTAACCCCCGTTTTTTAAAATTCACAATGGCGATTCCGAGGTGAAGGACCAAAAATTTTGATGCAGACGAAATTTGTTACTTGGGGGTTTTTGAAGTCGTTGACTACGAATCTGACAATGGCTTCAAATATGGCAGATTCAAAGATGGACGATCAAAAATGCAAAAACTTCCTTGATCCAGGCGAAACTTACTCAGCGGTTTTTGGGGATACTGATTACTAAACTGAGTCAGATTTTCGTGTGTAAAAGAATCGATCTAATTGTTAGGCGGTTAGAAAATAAAATTTGTTGTTTATTCAGAATAGTACCCCTTTCAGTCGTATTGAGAGATAAGAACGTTGACGTGATGGCTATTATCTCCATTTGTATGTATAATATAAAAAAAAAATTTTTAAGTTTTGTTTTGTTTTTTTCTTAGTTTTAGGTATTTTATATTTTTTTGATGAGACTCACCTATGCGGTAGGAGATACTAAGTATTCTTGTTTATTTTGAGTTATCAAGGATTTCTGGAGCAATAAAGCCATATTATAATTAATTTTTTAGTGCTTTTTATTCAATTTTTGATATGTTTGTTATTTCTAAATAGCATATCCAAATTTATATTCGTTCTTTCCATTTTTTGGACCTGCCATTTTGAATATTTGATCAGATTTATAATTTGTGATCTGTAACCTTAGAGGGTTGGGATTTTGAGGTAGAAATTCACCTTGAAAATCGAGACAAAAGGTATATTATATCATTGATTGTACGTAGACAAAGTGTCATTAAGGGGATATGCCATCTTGGTGGCTTTACGGTCCTGTATGGAACAGCCAATGTTAAAAATTTCAAGTTCGATAACAATTGTTTTTTCAATGGTATATTTTTTTTCAGCATATAATTTTTTTTTATTTTGATAAATAAAATAATTTACATATAAAATAAAGTACCTTTTATAATTTCACAGAGTTATAATTCAAAGAGTTGCTTTAGGGGTAATTCATCCCTTCCGCCACAAAATTCAATTTTTACGAATTTGGTAAGTACTGTTAATATTTTAATCTAAAAATAAATACTAAAGACGTTTTTTTCGTGACCCAAATAATGATTTTCCGTCCATCTAAAAGTGAAAATCCCTGAGTTTCAGATTGGTCAAATAACTTTTCACGTTTTGGTCGGACATTTTGGATTCACCATTTTGGTTTGTGGAAATCTAAGGTAAGATTCGTAATCTGCGACCTCAATAACCCTCGATAACCAGTTTCGACTTGATCAAGTAACTTTTTTCACTTTGACGGCCATCTTAGATTCGCCATTTTTGAATTTTCAAAATCGGAGATCATATTCATAATCAGTGATACCGAAAACCTTCTAGTAACAAATTTCAGCTGCTTTATATGCACACAAAAGTGCATGCTGCAAATGGTTGACGACCAAATGTACATCATATGAAATTTCACGTTAAATTTTAGTAATTAATCTCAACGAACAAAATGTTAGAATGGACGCTTTTTTGCCTAATCCGCTCTTGCAAATGATGTGTGGAAGAATGCTGCAAATTTTAAAATAGACTACGAATCTGTTTGACAAGAATCATGATTGTTTTAAGATTTCTCTTTATATATCATTATTATTAAATCATTTTCTGTATTTAAATATTTCAGATTCGCGTAAATATCGCTTAAAAAATGTCCGGGATATAACACAAAACCTCTGAAACAAAAAAAAATAAAGCGTAAGTATGTATTAATGTAGAGAATTTTTATATTTGCAAATAAAGACGTTAATAATAATAACAATAATAAATAAATGGATTCAAGTTGTCCACATATTTGTCTAAAAAATCTGCCTAAAAAAGTTATTCAAAATTTGTATGCAAATATGTTTTTTAAATTTTCTATTATATTTTCATTAAAACTGACCCAGATTTATCCAAAAAATATATCCAATAAATTTTCTTCTGGATTGATTTTGTGCAATCTTATTGATTACGGAAACTGAATAACACCAAAATTGAAAATTAATTTCGACAATCAATAAATTCACAAAAATGCATTTTTAATTGTGTAAAGCAGCGCGTGTGTGCATTTAACCTTACATTAACTATAAAAATTATGCAAAATGTTTAAATTCTTATAAAAGCTCTTAAAAGAACAATAGCCCTAAGCTGCATAAAAGTAGATAGAAAATTTATAAAAAATATACTGAAGAAGGATAAAACATGTTCATAGAAATTTCTAGATTCTCATTTAAAAAGACTACTCAGATACTAGCATTTATCAACGTTCTAGCATAAAACCTGGTCAAAAACTGACGAGGTTATGTATTTTTAAATATTCCTAATAATATCTACCTTGAATTTGGACAGAAATTGTCCAAGATTAATCTAAAAAATAGCCATAAATTGTTACATTTTCAATGGTCAATTGGCCAAGTTTATTAGCCAAAAAGTAGCTAGAATGTAGGCGAAATTTCTACCAGGGAATGAATATGATTGTGTACTAATTCTTCTTTTACTACAAATTATTCAATTTGGAATCAAAACAATGTCCAATTTCAATTATTTATATTTTAATGCAGATTAGCCAAATGAACGTTTATAATCCAGGAACTGGGTTTACTATATATTACAATAAAATTATCCACGATCGAGAAACTGTACAAAATTTGTTTCATTTATCTGCAACAAGTTTATAATTGTTATTTTTCATGGATACTTAGGCGTTTATGTGTAGTATCAAGGTCTAAAAACGGAGATTTTATCAAATAGATTTTATCAACCAATATTCAATAGCGATAAAATTTGTAAAGGATGTCATGTCGTAATAGAATACAAACTTCGTAAATACAATCCTGCTAGTAACAAGATGAACTAACCGTGTACGGTATTGACCAAGTCGTATCCGGGGTCCAACCCAAATTTCAATTGGGTTAACGCGGCTGGATCACACCTAGAACCCTGTTTCTATTCGGGCTAATCCGGCTAAAATTCAAGTGGAACCTAGTTTTTATTTGAGTCAAACCAAATGACTTCTATTCAGGATTCTACGAAAACCTATGTAAATCCATAGTGCCTGAAATATCTAAAATCGGTACTGGGTCTTTCGTATTATTAAATACTTGGAGCTTTATGAGACTAAATTTCTGTGAAAGACTCATTTTGATGATCATTGTGAAACTTATTCTAAATTGATTATCTCTTCTCGAAAAGACAGGCAATTTTCAATTATATTCAATGCCTTACTTTAGACGAACCACTATACATTTTATGACTATCGAATGGTATATAATTGTCAAAATGCTGCTCATTATGAAGTAAAGGCACATGTCAATTATTGATTTTAAATCACAATATAGTAACGAATGATTGTTCATTAGAGTGTAAGTCATTAATTAAAACTCGTACGTCATATAGAAGCGAGGATTCGACCTGAAGAAGTAAATGATTCCTGGCGGTCCTTCGAACGTGATGATGCTAATTTATTTGATTGCGTAGATGCGCGAATTCAAAAGATAGATTACGAGGGAAGAGATTAATGCTTCCCGGAACATTATGGAAGGAAAGGGATATTTATGATTGATTTAAGTTGTAGGATTATACTTGAACCCTTCGAGTCCTTATTAGTATGCATTTAAGTTATCGCGCCATGCACGTCATCAATGGGTGTGGCTCATCCCTTATTGTTCGAGGCAAAATTTTGGGCATAAAAAAAAATATGAAATTGAAACTCGTTTCGCCTGATGACATCCATCGAAAATTTACGATAAAATCGAAACGATGATGACGCTGTTGTCATTACCATCACGTATACGTAAACAGGTTTTTAAAAGTATATTAAAGAAGATTTGATATCTTGATCCTTCTGAAGGCTCGAAAGATTTCCAACAATCACTTAATTCTGGACCTACTATTATTTCATGATTATAAATCGTAAAACCGCAGAGTATACAAAACGTCAGATTCGTTTGTAGTCAAAAACCTCTTTTGCAGTTGCAATCGCACAGTCGGTTTAATGTTTTTCTTGAAATTCGTTGGCTATTTTGATTTTGTTTAACCTAACTTCATATATTGTAAATGTCAATATACTTTTAACTAAATTTGCTGTAACGACTGCAAACTAAACAGGTGAACTCAATAATTTCAACAGACGAGTGTTCAAATGCAAATATATGCGTATTTATGCATTAAAATTGATTTTGATAATGAAAAGCATGTAGGAATATCATGGTCACAATCATTTATGATAGTAAAATTATTTTATATTACATTACCTGAAATAGAGGAAAATTCGTATTTTTTGTGCTTTTACGTCAGAATATCCATTAAACCTGACCACATTTATTCTTTTCATAGAAAAAATGGTTAGTTATAGCAATTACGTCAAAATAGTAAGCACAAAAGTATTGAATGCAACAAAAAAATTCGTAAACCAATAAACCAATGTGTGAAAATATTTTAAAAAATGAATGAAGAATTACTTTTTATGAGAAACTAACGCACCATTCATGGAAATCAGTGATTAATTAGAAAATTAGGCTTACTCATGAAACATATGACGTCAAAATCGTCCTACAAATACAAAACTAATTTATTATCATTGAAAGAACATTAAATGATTAGAAAACGTTAATTAAAAAATTGTGTGATACAACAAAAATTTGTATATCGTGTATATTACTAAAAATTAATTTGAAATATGCTTTAATAAACTATTTAATTTAAAATTATTCGATATATAAGAGAATTCGATAAGAATCTGGATTTTATTACGGCATTTTTTAGATTGCTCGGCCACGATGAGAGTATCGCGACCAACGACCAACGACGTCTCGTAAAAAGGCACCAGCGATTTAATTCCTTGTTAATACGTCAGAATTATGCATCGATTGACCCTGACCGGTACGGTGAAACAGAAATTGAGGCCCAAACTTTACGCACTGACCTCGTCCCTGAATTTTTTTATCGAAGAGGGGGAAAGGGAAGAGGAAGCCAAATGACAGGTCGTGTCATAAATTTTAGTAAAACCTTTTTTGAAACTAAATATCAGTCGAATACGATTTTTCGGATATTCACCTAGAATTAAATATGAATCGATGATGATTCTGAAAAATCAGAACTTTTAAATTTTAACATATAGCAATTTTTATTTAATTTTGCAGGCACATGTTTATAATTAATTTTATAGTTTTTAGTGCATATCAAATAATAAAAAAGATCTCGTGTTAGTAGAATTTGATATTCTACTTGTACATGTTTTGCATTTTCGTAAATGAAATGGATTTTTTTTCTTAATTTGTTTGTTGTAAAAACGGATAGATTGAACAATAATAAAATAATTAAACATTTCGACCTAGTTATTTTTGGGCCCCGTTAAAAAAAACGGAATTTAAAAATATTAAGAACAATTCAAACGTCAAAAAAAAATTACAATAAACATTGTTTTGTACAATGAAATTGTGGATATTATATTAAAAAATTTATGAAAATTGAGTGATGCAGTATGACGATGAGTAACAACAGTTATGAATTGAAATTAATGGTAAAGGAAAATCAATAGAAGTTTAAATGAATTATGAAAATTCTTTTTTTTTCTTATTATTGGATAAAACGATGATATTTAATATTGTTTAAAAAATGATAAAAAGGAAAGTTTCTGTAAAATTTAGTAAGAAAATTATTAATTTAGTAATTATTATTAAATGTGTAATAATAAGTTTATATATACCAACGCATGTTTTGAAGGTTGAGCTTTAACTATTATATTTATATGACTTTTGACAATATTTTGCAAAGACGGGTGGTTGTAATTTTAAAGAGTAAAGTGTTATGTATTAGTGTATACAATTTTGAAAGTTCAAATGTCGATAAATTTAAGTAATGTAAAATATATCTTTGGTAGCTGTGATTTTTCAAATGGTGTATTTATAGAATATTTATTACATTTTATGAAATAGTTTTTAGTATGAAATCTTTTATAATAATTATATATTCTGTGGTTAATATTTTTATGTTATAATCAACAACATGTCTAGCTGTAATTGTATGTACTGTTAAACCTGAAAAATGTTGTTAATTGTCTCTAATGTCGTGTTTCTGTTCCTGTATGCGATTTTTTAGAAATCATTTTGTTTGTCCTAAATAAACTTGATTAAAATCTTGACAATTTATTTCAGAAACTGTCGTTTAGTGGTAGTTTATTATGTATGACGGCGTATGGCTTAATTTCACTTTGATCGGGTAGAATTATGTTTCAAAAATCCCTTTGATGTAGGGCATGCTAATTGTTTTTAAAAAATTGATTTCAATATTTTGAGTATTCTTATTATTGTATATTGGCTGCTTATGGTATTATTGACAGAGCTTTAAAACTGCAACATAAATTACCGAAAGGGAAATTTTAGTATAGTACAACAATTTTTAACTATTTTCTGAAAGATATTATAAAAGACTTAGAAACTAGCCAATTCAACGTGAGTATATATAAACTTATTTCACATTTAACTGAACTTTTTGTTGGTACTTAGTGTTACGGAAACTTACTCTTGAAAATTGTTAAAGTGAAAACTTCACTGCATGAAAGTGGTAATTAAACCACTGTTAGTTAAAGTGGTCAAATCAGCACTTTTAGACGATGAAATTTTACTCTTATGCAGTGAGATTTCGGAGTTTTCACTTTAAAGATTTTAGAGTGTAGGTTTTTATTATTTTTTCAATAATTTTACATGACGTACTTCCTGTTCATTCTACAATTAATCAAAATATCTGCAATATTTTACAGACAAGAAAATAAAGTTATTATTATAGTTCATTAAACTATTAATATTTATAAATAAATGTATAAAATATCTTGGTTGTTACAGTCATATGAATTTATTAAACATTAAAATTGAAATTTAATACGTCTTGGTGATATAGATGCATCACCCTTGTATGTCATCTTAATGACAGTTGTTTAAAAAGTTATCTTCCACCTGGAAAGTACAATGATATAATCATTTAATAATTAAAATAACAAAAAAACGTATAAACAGGACCTAAAAAGGACCTAATGTTACACCTACGTGAGACACTGTATTCAAAACTTTGTAAGTTTTTATTATCTTTAATTATTGTATATTTTTAGGTCCTGTTTATTTATTTTTTTTATAATACTTTTTTAAAAGGAACTAAAATTAAATTGGTCAAAACGTTAAACATGCCGTAAAATTCATTTTTAAACTTTGTTATGTTATACAAATAGTCAAGAATTCTACCTCGTATGAAATTACAATACAGTTTTTATTCTACTACATCCTACACAGAAAAAAATAATTAGTATATTCTACCCAGAACTTAAGTAAAATTTACCGAAAAAGTTGAGTAACCCTTGTTAATACAAATAATTAAAAGAACAATTCTAATTTTGTACAGCTTATCTGGAATTTATCTTTTAAATGCTTGATAAACGCCAATGATGTATTAACATTTTTTACAAGTAAAAAAATTCAGTCAATTTTTATATTTAATATAATTGGTTTGAATTTTCTTGCGAGTGCTATTATAGAATATCTAGCGTAGTTTTTCGCTAAACAGAGACTAAACATCATTTAAAAACTTATTACTTAAAGGCTAGAGTACTATTTATTTATATTTTTCAATAAATTTTTCTTTTAAATGAGACTCGGTAAATTTTACATAACTAAGTTTGGCAAATTCTACTAAAGATTTTTTTAAAAAAGCTGTGTAGCGAACTGGAAAAAATACTGAAACCGTGCTAGAAATTACTATAGAAGAGGCAATTATAATGAACAATTCAAAATTCCTATTAAAAACCCCAAGATATTTGATAATTTATCCAGTTTCGAAATTATTTTTTAATTTTAACAATATCTAAATTAAAATTTAAAAGTTATAGATAATATTTCTTTAATAACTGAAATTGTCGAAATTGTATTCAAAATAGTATTTTCATTAATAGTTTTCATATCGGTTCAAGATTTTTTAATTCTATACTGGAGCCTGAACGTGCCTTCGGAACACGTTAAAGATGATGTAAACCTTTTTAATGTTACGAATCAAGGTTTCCAACTTTTTCATGCTGTAAAGGGACTCGACTCTGAAAATGGAGTTTTTTACTTTCCTTTTGTACGCGCAGCATTTGAAATACGTGTGATTAAATGCACGCAATCTTTTTTCATTCCATTTTACATGATTCACTGGTCAAAGAATTCTTGACGAATAGTAAAATTAATATTTTTTACATTTCAAGTATGCGGAGTTCAGGATGTGTCAGATATAAAAAAACTGCCAATAAAGAAAAGTCCTACTTTTTCTTGTCGGTGATGATTGCGAATCGTAAATCATTTATACAAGTCATTTAATACATTTAGTATTAAAGTCTTAAAATCATCGAAAAATTGCATAATATTTTAAATCGACATAATGGATTTAATTAATTATGCAGATTTATTGAGTATTATATTTAATTACGAATTTACTTCTGAAATTAAATTTATTGCAGGAAAATTATAATACGAAAGTCGTTAGTATACTACTCATTAAGATTACATTTTCAAAAACCCTTTTAGAATGAAGTGCCCACGATTAGAAATTAGATATTAATATAATGAAAAAAATGACGTTTGTACATATTGAATTACACTAAACATAGTATTTAATGCCTCGATAGATAGTTTTAACACACTATTTTAGTGGTAATAGTTACTAATTCTTATTGGGGTGGTGGACCATCACAAGTAGTTTATAACTATTGCCATTTTTTTTTGTTAGTACAGCCGAAATATTTACCGTGGTAAAGACGTCATTTTTTTGCATTGATTACTAC
The DNA here is from genome assembly GCA_030407085.1 of Trichopria drosophilae. Lineage (NCBI taxonomy): Eukaryota > Metazoa > Arthropoda > Insecta > Hymenoptera > Diapriidae > Trichopria > Trichopria drosophilae. Next base: position 207,026,312 of record CM059583.1, read on the forward strand.
TTTCGTTTTTTTTATGATTTTCGATTAGATAATTTTGAGAGGTCAACCAATTATTTCGGAAATAAATCAGAAAACTGAGCTATTAACTGAAAGGTGCTATGCCTATATATTGCTTGAAGGTAAGAAACGATTCGCATTAGACAAATCAAAAAACGAAACGTGTTAACAAATTTAAAAATCACGTTTCAGTTGGCAATAAATAATAAACAATCTGGCTGTTGCGCAATCGGCTTCCTTTGGTAATTCGGTCAACTCATGCATCTTGTCGTGCTAAAATTTCATTTTTTTAATTGTGGTATTCCTCTCACCGCAATATCGGCAATCGAAAAAAGACACTGCAACTTCCTTTGAATTGAAATACTAACATAAATCACCGAACGTCTAATTAACTATTGGCGTTCAGACTTGTGCGTCGCACTTAATCATAATTGCTCTGCTCTTGCCGACCATACATGAAAATGTAAACGTGCTGGATTTACATATATGCAATGACGAAAGAAGAGGATGAAGAATGGAAGAGAAAAATGCGGGGGTGACGCGATTGAATGATTGATAATGGACGTGTCCTTATGTCGGTCACATGTATCGCAGTCATTAATTTTTTTCGAAAATAACCCTGATTTGCAGTAATTTCAAAGAAATTTATAAAATTGCTGAATAAACCCACTGATCGGCAAAAGTTTTCTGATGATACTTTGTCGTATGATCATGTCTCCGACATAGATCGTTTGTTAATGAATTGCGAACAATCAACGACGAAACGAACTGCATGAAATAAAGCCAATCACGGCAGCTTCTATCGATAAAGGCAATATACCTGATAAATTACTTTACAAATCGTCAGAATACGCGTACATGATGACAGCAGATAAAAAACGAAGCCACAGGCGGTCTGAGATCGGAAGCTGTGCAAGTGGGTGTGTTCGTTAATCCCGTCTCGATTCGATTTAAATACAAGTATTCGAATTGGAAATCATTTGGAATCATAGTTTCTCTTTGTAAATTCCTCTATAGAAACTGAAGATAACTTTACCGAAACGAATGTCAATTTTGTGACTGAGATGATTATATTAAATATACGACACTTAAATCTGTATTAGTGATTATTCTGTGTATAGGATAATCGATAAGCAATTTACTATTCTCCAGATATTAAGAATTAGAATGATATACTTTCTTACAACTGTCTAAGTCATTCAAATGTTCAAAGTGTGAAAAATGTTAAATTGGTACTTAATCCCAGTTCTATAATTCTTTTAAATTCCATAAACGATAGTCTAGTAATTAAGAATATCTGTACAATTATACATTATTGAATGCATACTTTTGGTGTTTAATTATTAAAAATATTGATGTACTTATTTTAGATTATAATATAATTGGGATGATAAAAGTCAGTGTTTTAATTTTCGTTTATTAGTGCATGTAAAATAATTTAATCAAACGCAACGAAAATATTAACTACACTAAAGGTCCTTATGTTTGCACCAAAAGTTGTGTAATAACAATAAGTAATTGCTTGTTACAGTTAATTAACTAGCCGTAATTTTAATACACTTTATGTATAATGTTTTTGCCATCAAATCGAATGTATTATACAGTACGAAAACTACTAATTCGTAAACAAAAAGTGGGATAAAATTAGTGAAAAACTACTATTTAATTAGTGAAATATTATTCTTTTCTAGTAGATTAGTATAATCAATACTTGCGATAATTTTAGTAATATATTAAAACTGTTTGGAAATGTGTTTGTGAAAAATTGAGAAATTCATGGTAACCCATTTTAGTTTCATATTACTACTTTTTGATTAGTTGAGATTTAGAGATATCTCTTGATGATTTTTGAGAATGGTGCATTTTGTTAATTCCCACATTGTATCTGCAACAATGTTAGACATACAAATAGTACATTATGCGTGGGTGTGTAAGCTGACAAGAAAGATGTCTTGAGTCAAGGATTATATGGAGAGAGTTTCCGAATTATTCATTGTCATGTTAAAACAATTTCTCCTGCTATAATTATTTTTCTACCCCTCCTTCCACAATTTGTTCGATATCAACCAATTAATTAAAAAAATCATTCTGAACAATGAGTCGGGAAATTATAGGTCAAATACCCAATCTATATTAAGTTTCAAATGTTTTAGAGAATCGACAATAAAGTAGATGAATATAAATGATTCCAAATCATGTTTCAAGTAATGAGAAAATCAAGCTTGATTTATGGAAAGAAAATCAGGATGGAGTATCAAATCTCCTAATGACTTAATCGTGTAAAAAATGATCCTTGGCTTCTTCAAAACTAGAGGAATAAATGAATATCGGTTAACGTGATACCACAATCAATAATGGTAGGATAAATCTATTATATTAGTCTAAATATTTTAAATATAATTCGACAAAAACTTAAAAAAAAATAATGAAGAATAATTTTAAATAAATTGATTTTTTCTCCCAACCTCATAGTGTTAAGTAACTTCTTATGGGTTCTATATGGCATTTTAAAATGCCAAGAAAAAAGTATAGAAACACCTTTTACATTAGTATTTTTGTATGTAAATTCTTATCAAACATTTTAACCTTCTTAAAATCTACAAGAGGTGTACAGAAATAGATTAACAAACATAATAATTACTTAAAATTCGAATGCGGTAATAATAAAACTGGTTAATATTTGAAAATATTAATTTCGCGTCTCAGTGCATTAGTGTATCAACAATTCTTTACTAAAGAAATTGTTATAATTACGAGTAATTCTGTGTCAAAACGGTGAACCGAAATTCTTCACCCACTTGAAAGTTGAGTGATTTTTTAACTGGTTTGCGGGATTAAGAAACTTCCTCCTTCATTTTTCAGATTTTTCGGTTGTCGATTTCAAAAATTTTGGAAACAACCGTTCTATTTGTCGTACGTAGAGGAATGAAAAATGAAATTTTGTTTTTTCATGGACTTCCAGGTACAAAACTGATTTTTCATCTTATTTCTATGTGCTATAAATTTTAAACTCATGAAAAATCGCAATTTTTAATTGTACGACATATCTAATTTTCTTCATAAAATTCTCATTAGTTTTTAACACCAATGCAAGTTTTTTGAACTCCATCTATGATGGGCAAATACCTAGAAATATTTTTTATTTACATTACATGCGATTTTTCTTTCATTTTCAGTAATAAATTATTGTAAACAATAATAAACAAACAGTTTTTAAAATTATGACAATTTTATGACAAATATTAGACTTGTCGAAAAAATCTGTAAAAAATTATAACGTAGTTTTGCGACTCTCAAATCAGATAAAAAATCCCTTTAAACTTTTAAAGGGGTGATAGATTTGGTTCACCAGTTTGACATGGAATAACTCATAAATATTCAGAAAGCTCTTTTTTAAATCCATTGTTGAAACTTCAATTAACGGTTAGAATAGTAAAATTTGCTATACAATTGTTCTCTCTGTTATATGCACAGTAGATAGTACATAAGTCTAGAAGTTATACAATGTAATTCATAGTTGCTTTCGAATTTAAAGTTGTGAATTGAAACTTATATCCATCTCATTCTTCAGAGACAAAGAAAAAGAAGTAACTACATGAATGACACCGTCTAATAATAAAAAGATAATTATACGTAATTTTATGCTCTTGTCTTCCGGAAGTTTGAAACATAAAACTGTGTAGAATTATGGTTGTTTCTTAAATTTTGTTGATAAAAATATCTCCTTTAATCTTCGAAGAAAAATATGTAGTGCAACAGGTTGTCAGATTACCCAAATAGAAATTTACTAAAGCCCTGCTCAAGCATGTAACATTTATGTGAGACTCTCATGAGGGGATTCGTTTATATTTTTAATTAGAAAATGTCATTTTATGTCAATTTCATTTATCATTTTTCTATTCAGTGGATATTACTGATTATGAGCCGTAAATTGGATAACATGTGGAGTTATAAATACAATGTTACTATCTGCAGTTTTAATTATTGTCTCCTGAAGAGGGACCCGAGAGGTCCGACACGTTGAGTCTTTTAATTATAATTTTTTGTATATATTTTTTAAAGAGTTTTAAGTTTTATTTTATTTTGTATATTTTCAATTTTAAATAAAGTCTTAATTTTAAAAAGTGATAGTGTCTTTAAATTCATGAAGAAGGAAGAAAGAAGAAATTTTAAATTTTTTTTCAAGTGATAGGCAGAGCCCATAAAATTTATACAATGTTACTAGATTTTTTTATATAATGAACGGAGTAGGCAGAATAAATCAATGATTATAGTTTTTTTAGTGTTTATTAAGATTAATTCCAGCTAAATGTTTGCCCTTAAAATTTTTCTTAATTTTTTTTATTCTCCGACACCTTATTATACAAAGTTCAAGCAGTAGTATTTATTTAGGATATGAAGTATTGAAACATTTGTTGAAATTATATTTTAAACCCACAAAAAATTTAAAAGAATACAACTATCGTTAAGTTGGTAATTAGAAAATATTTAAAAAAAAAATAACTTTTTATCGCTCGAAACCTTGTGTCTGTAGTAATAGTTCTGATTTATTTTTATGAACTTGAACAATAAAGATTAATCATATACATTTATATATAAATATGTGGTTGAAAGGATATTATTTATTATAAGAAACTAGTTCAAGTTCCCAAAGTTTATTAACTACATTGCAGTTTTTTGCGATACTTATCTTGTGTAATGATTTTCGGACCGTTTAAATTGTTTGACTAACTACAACACTCTTAGGATGTCCAAATTTCTGATATTATTATCTTGTTACTACTTTCTTAAAGTAAACTTTACGCACTCGCTTTTACTTTACGAATAAGATGAATAAATCAAATACTAAAAGGGTTAAGGTTGCAAATTTATTGTCAGAAGTTTTATTTCGATGTTTATTGAATGAGATTAAAAATGTCAATTTAAAGCGATGGATTTAGATTGACGAAGTTTTTCTTTTAATCTACATAGAAAATGTTAGACTAATTTTCTTTGACTTTCATTGAAACAGGTTCAAACACAAAAATTACCAATGAACTACGATAAATTTACATTCAATGGATATTCAGAAATCTCTGAAAAACTAGATTAAAGCATAATTCTACAAATAAATAGTTTAGAATAATTCTCATTCCGTTTTCATTTTATGAGTTTTATGGTAATTTTACACATGCATTATACAAATATTGACAGTATCGCAAATGTACATTTATTGTAAAATTGCAGCATTTTTTTGAATACTTTACTTACGATTTAAAATATGTAGCGAAATATGAATACGGTTTCTGATAGAAAGGTTTTTAATAGTTTTTAATAGATTGTGATAAGTGGATCTTTTCCACATATTCACTTCTTTAAATAATTATAACTCAGTATGGTATTTGCTTAACTGTCCTTATCCCTATCGAATATTTCAATTTCCTAATAATAATTGATGAATTTTGAGTAAGGTATGTTTTTTAAAAACATAGTCCGTGATATAGCAAATGAAATATCAAATTTTTAAATTTTTCATTCCGTTGAGCAAAAATGTGGATATAACGTGCACATTCTTAAACGAGAAAGGCCAACGGAAAAAGGGGTAATATTTAGCCAAATTCGATACTTCGACCTTAGTCATAAATAATCTAACATAAAATGCGAACCATAGTTCGTTAATACTCCTAGTTAGTAGCTTTTATAACAGTCAAAAGTCTGGATCCCTTTTCAAAATTAACTAACGAATTCTGTTTAACGAAATTTATCCCAAAATTTCGTTGTACTGTATTAGGCATAATTTGTGACGTGCCCTCCGATTTCAATTCGAACATCACTTAACCCGTCTTTAATCAATTTTCTACTGTAAGCGCACACTATTATAATCGCGCCCTTACCTCCGCTACGAGCGATGAATAGTTTAAAATACGGCCGGGATAAATCATAGGATTCTGTATGTGATAAATAAGCGCAGGAGACCTGTGAATATGAAATTTATATTCAAGCGTATTGCGCGATTCCACGTATCGTAATCGTGGGGGCCTCCTTCCCAATAACCATCCGTGTCCGAGAAGACCCTTGTAAATCAAAAAGCCTACCTCCATCCCCAGCAGCTTCGAGACCAGAGATCGAGATTAAGATCGAGCTGCTTCGAACGCATATCCTCGAATGCGCGTCTCTCCTTATCGCTTCTCGCACAAACACAAACACAAATACCTACAGACACAAATATATATTCGGAATCGTGCCACTCAGATACGGCACACGTCTCCGATTCATTCTTGGTATCCAGAATAATTTACATTATAAAATATCCTCGGTTTTTTGTCAAGAATGACCGTTTAAACAGAAGCGATTGCCGACTAGAGAGGATCGAGACACGCAATCGATTTTGCGCGAGACGATTTAATTAATTAAAGAAAAGAAAACGAGATCGAGACCACCGTCGCCGATTGGGGGCTTCGAGAGATTTATCGCAGATGTACGCCGATGCCTATCCGGGAGGAGCGATTAAACTAAGTGTATATTAAGGCGAATGCAAATCAGCTGCTATTACTCGCGTCGAGAAAAATTTTACATTCGATAGCACGTAATTACTCGCGGTACAATTTCTCGATTCGACTCGTTACGCCGATCGGCGATGATCGTTTTATGGACGGTGCCTCTTAAACATTCAAATTGATCGAACCAATGAGCTCTTTCTAATTTTTCGCTCGGATTTCGAGGCATTCTATTCGTTTCGGTTTGACCTGATTTTCGATTAATGCTAGCATTTTTCAAATTTTCCTTTGTATTACTTACATTCAAATTAGTATAAAATATCTGATTTTACGCCCCCATTTGTGGGTGTAAAATTCCATATTACTCCTTCAAAAATTACATGGGTAAGAGAAGTGTTTCCCACTCTGTCGAGTTTTAATTAGATAATAAATTTTGTTCGTAAACTTTTATGTTTTGAAGACGGTCCGCTCCTCGGCACACTAGTTACCAGCGGGCGTAAAGGCTCATTTTACGCCCTCTTAACGAAAACAACTATTTCGTCGTATGGGACTGAAAAATCCGATTTATGCCTATTGCCCACAATCGAATAACTTTGAGTAGTCACAACCGAACTTGTCAGCCATTTTTAATTGTCATGTCGAATATTTTGGTTGTGAATAATGCAGTGGAATTCTGTATTGAATAATGCGAATAGTGCAATCACGTCCTTAATTCACACGATTAATTTGTTCGCAGCAAAAAGCAGATATTTACAGGAACTGTAAATATAACGCTTTGATATTTACAGGAAAATTTCGAGTAATACGCAGAATTAAAGTTTGGCATATTGAACGGATCTTTCTATCAAAATTGACGGAATAAATCTTCGTTTGGCTGCTATTAACCACAGCAAAGTAGAATTCAATCAGCTGAAACTACAAGTTTTTGTCAATATTAGCTTACCTGAACTTGATAGTAATGACTAATTGACTTATAATGAATAATTATTGGAAAGGTAATCAGGATAACCAAAAAGTTCAGTTTTTGAAATACAAACCTTCTATATTAACCGTTCGATTATAGCAATAAAACCTTCTCATTTTATTAATTATTTTAATTCATTAATATAAAACATTTTTAATTTATCCATAAATTAGAATTAATTTCAGTAATTATGTTAAATATAAGTATATAATATACCAATTACAAATTCCAAAGTGCACGCGCAACTAATGGATGTGGATTATATTATGAAGACGACTACGGCGACTGGGACTAAATCACAGGCAATTGAACGCATGGAAAGAACCGCTGCGATCTAGTTTTTAAAATTTCAAACAATTTGTCCGAAATTGTACGGAAATTATAAAATTTTGTTACTATGAAAACATTCAAATGAAAAAAAAAGTTTACCTCGAATGTTCAGTTCCCGATATAATCTATGGAAATTGCTATGTTGTAACCGAAGATGAAAATTTAGAAAATATAAAAAAATAATCAAAAAAATTGTAAAAATATTAATTGTTATCACCATTAGGACTATTGAAAAAATGTAGTTACCACGTTACATGCTGACGCAGCACAGATTTACTTTGCTAGTATAATTTCTCACACTATGAGTGCAAAATGGAATTTTTCTCCCTGTATCGAGGAAGCACAATAACACTTTTTCTTTCTGGTGTGCAAAATAAGTAAGCATGCTCTAGTATGAGAGAGAAAATAATATGTACAATGAGGGAGGGTAAGTATTTGCAGACTGGTGCGATTTACGAATTCGCACTCGCTTCTCTCGGGCGCCAAAGTCGTCACTATTTTGCTACCTAGTTGCACAATGCAATATATTTTTGTTATTATATTTATGCAATTATTGGGATTATTTTGCAAGTACTTTATTGACGATAACATAACATAGATTTTACATACGTAGCAATGTATTTTTAAATCATGCGTTTAGGTATGTGTGCAATATTTTGTGCAAGGTTTAGGGTTAGAAATTATGGTATTTACAGGTAACGGTAAGTATAGTTTTTTGCATCGCAGCTTATACAAAAACGCGTATTACATTCATTGATATACACGTTCATAAGTCCATAGTATTATTTATTGACTAAGATAAATTATCGTAGCACGAAATTTCTTTCAGGTGAGAGACGCTTTCTTGCCAATATAAATGTTTCAAGCAGTCCCAAATGTCGCGTTACTAAATTTTAACACCATATTAAAGCAAAGGTTATAAATAATGCCATATTTGTAATTATTAGGCACAAATGTAGATTTCATACAATCCAGCAGAAGTGCCTTCCATTTGTTCCTTTTTTCTAAATATACACTGAAAAAAAATATTAGATCAATTCAACCAAATATTTGAATGACATATTCAGTTTATTCGTATGGGTAAAACAGTCAAATATTTGATTAAATTTACCAAATATTAGATCAATTCAATCGAATATTTGAATGATATAATCAGTTTACCCGTGCAATTGAAACAGTCAAATATTTGGTTAAATTGACAAAATATTAGATAAATTCAATCAAATATTTGAATGACATATTCAGTTCGTCCGTGGAATTAAATCAGCTATCTATTTTATTAAATCGGCTAAATATGATTTTATCGCATATTTTTGTTTTAAATTTTTTTTTGTTAAAGTGGCTTCCTAATCTTCCAAGGTTTTTTCGTATTCTGCGGTAGCGTAGTGGTTCGGGCGTTGCTCTGTAATCCGAACGTCGCGGGATCGAATCCCCGTTTGTGCAAGTTTTTTTTCTGCAATAATTTAATTTATTTCTTAAGAGCGTTTATATTATAAGTATGTAAATATATGTATATATGTATATGTGTGTGATAGAAAAAATAATATACAATTACCCCTTCTCCCCTTCTTCTGCCTTTCCTTTCTATATATCAATTTCCTCTCTCCCTTCAGTACACTTATCTCCTTTGATTAGGAAGATACGTACTGAAAGGGAGGAAATAAGATACAACACAATAGATCTTCTCCTCCCCCCCTCTCTCTCTCACACTCTGCTCTGCAAATTCAAGCAGAAAGAGAGAGGAAGAGAGAGAGAGAGAGAGTGAGAGAGAGAGAGAACGAGCAAAATAAAAAAATCGAATTTTTTGGGGTTTACTGAATCATTTGACTAAACCAATAAAATATTTGATTGTTTTATATACATCAGTTCATCTACTTTAGTGAATCGGTGTTACTGATTTAATAAAACTATTTGATCGTTTCAATAAAACCTGCTTTCTGAATATGTTGATCGAATATTTGATTGATTTTGTCAATTTTTTTTTCAGTGTATATTTAAATCGGGACATCATGACAGTCAAGAAGGTGAATTGCGTTTTCTTTTCTTTTAGGGTGAGAAAGACTCACCCTTGGGCACAGAAAATTATAATTTTCTTTGAAGGCCACGGAAATGTAAGATTTATTACTGATTGAGCACAATCTGTCCTGTGATATTCTGATGTGGTCCTGAGGACGTCTAAACGTTACTTTTTGTATAATGCTAAAGTTTTTTTCGAAATTTACACCCAGGGACGAACTTTAGTTCTATTTGCAGTAAACCTAAAATAAAAGATATAATAGCTACACTTTTCCTGAAAGTACAGAAGAGCAGGAATTTTTTAAAGTACATTTTAATTTTTTTAGGCACAGTTCGGTAGTCTTTTTTCGTTCATCCAGTAATGGAGATCCAAATTTTTTTAACTTCAACGTAGGAACATTTTGGTTATTTTTGCGTAAACTATTTTTACGTGCATAAGGAAAGCTTTAGAATACCGCTGGCCAAATTTCTAAGACACGTCATTTAACCTCACTTTTTAATCATATATATAAAAAATACCAGTTTTTCATGATCCAATAATTCAAATACGGTGAAGTACAGTTACAATGGGTGAGCGGCATTCTTATAGATTTTTTTTGCGTTGGAAATTAATGTGACCTTGAAATTGCTACTGTATGTCATGATTTTTTGAATTTTTAGCTGAAATAGATATTTTAGCCATTTTTGTCCTTTTTTTTTAAGTATCAAATCTTTTGTTGAATTTTCGACAATTGAATTGCTTAGTCCTACCTACTACTGAACTTCATAATCCATTTTCCTAAGTCATTCTGTGATTTTTTCAAATAAAGACATACAATTTTGAAAAGGTCGAGTGTGTGTGAATGTGCGTTTGTTCATTGTAATATACAAGTGGGAAAACAATTTCTAACCCTTCCTCGGCCCATATTCAAAAGATTAGAAAAAGATATACAAGACTAGTGAATTTAAATTTGTTATTACTTCTCGAGAAGATAAATTCAAAATTGTATATCTTCTGTTTAAAAATCACAGAATGATTTATGGAAATGGATTTTAAAGTTCAGTAGTAGTATAATATTGTGCACTGTAATTATGGAAATTGGACAACAAATTTGATTCCCTAAAAAGCAGAATTCACAAAAATCGCTAATATCGTAATTTTTTACCATCATAGTGGTAAAAAAGAAATTTTAAAAATTATGATGTGATAGAAATTTCGCAAAACCATAATTAGCTGAGTTCGTGGGAAAGTTTAGCAATAAGTATATCACAAAATTATAATCGACGATGGCGGGGGGGTTACATTATTGATTATGTGCATATACTCCACTCGAAAGAGAATTAAAAAAAAACGCAGCGATAACTAGCGGCGCCTTTTGCAACTACCACGACGGAAAATTATTCAGGCTGGAATCAGGTCCTGATCATGAAGCTTGTGAACAAAATCAGGTCTTGACATGTCTCCTTATCAGGCCCTGGCATATCGTGTAACGCTTTTTCTGTTCAGGCCCTGGAAAATGTACGAGACCTGATCAGGACCATACAACGCCCAATATTTCGCATGCTTTCCAAATTGCATGGTGAAAATATTTAAAATAATATTACGAAACAACAAATTAACTTTTAATGATTTATTATTATTATATTTATTGACAAATAAAAAGTTTGCAAAATAAAAATATATTATGTACCCATATATAGGAATCGTATACATATCCATCACATATAATGTATAAAATATGCTGTGCCGAAACGTTCCTAAAAGTAGGCTAATATACAAAATAGAAATACATTTCCTTAACAGGAATAAAGTAGATGCACGATCGCGCCTAGTGGCGATTGAACGAATTACATAAAGTTAAAAAATTTAGACGTCCTTATCAGGCTCTGAGCATGTTTCATAATTTGCTCCTAATTTGAAATTTCTAAAGCAGTTAGCGATTCCCGGAAATTGAAAAAAGTCTGATCAATTCATGGTTTGGTCTTGATATGGAAATTCACAAGCTTCCCTATATCAGTTATACTTTATTTTAACATAATCAGGGGTTGATCAGGGCATATTCAGGCGAACCTGATCAGGCTAATTTACTGAAACGTGATTATGTCCTGATCTGGACACATTCAGGAGTATCTGATCAGGAACGCCTTACTAGAGCCTGGTCAGGCCCTGGTACATATTCAGGCTGCCTGATTAAATTTCCGCTCAGGACTATTGTATACCAAGAAAATCTTTCAATGACATGGGCGTAAAGAATCTCACGTGGAGAAAAATTTATCCAAAAATAGTTTCAATAGTCTTTCGTCACAATTTTTTCTTCTCATTGCACAAATGGATTGCTGTGTACACAAAAAGCAGGGCTGCGGTTCTATACTGTGCAATTGTTTATTCGTCTACTGTATGTGATCTCTAACATAATGTATATTGTTTTGCAATTCTCACTTCGTAATCGTGATCAGCGACCCTTAAAGCGCCCTGGGGGTACTGGGAGACCCCGCACATAAATATTACATTTTTTCCCATCTAAAACTGAATTTTTACAGCATTTTTTATCTTAAAGAGTTACATTTCAAGAGGCACAAGTTAAATTTTTAGAAAAAAATATTTAAAATTGGCAGAATTATGATTTTTTTGTGAAAAACGTCACTTTTGTATTTCATTTTTTAGAACGGGCACCAATAATTTTTTTATCAAGATAATTTATCTACGCGGTAAAATGACACTTAGAGAGTATCCAGTAATTTTGTTGAAACGAAATAACGGAAACGGTCTGCGCAGGACGATATTATCTTCGGATTGGGGTCTCCCACGACCCCACATGGGGTCCTCCATTTGTGTTATTTTTATATAGGTTGCTGTAAGGGTTAAAAAAACTATAAATAAAATTTACGAATAAATTAGATATGAAACAATGAAATCAGCTGAATATGTTGGCCATATTGGATTCGCCATATTGTAATTGACAATGCTGACGTCAAAATTAATGTCAGCGACCTCACAACCCCCTATTAATGATATGTCTTGAAGAAGGCGTAAGGCAACTATGAAAACCTAGAATTTATAAATCACCAAAAAAATTCTTTCAATCTTCATTTTGAAACCGCCATCTTTAAAATATACATTTTCCGGGCATAATCTTATTGGATATCGGGATTATCTTTCCAAATGATCTTTTTGTATTTGTTTAAGAAAGTGAGGTTAACTGACGTTTTTTATGCGGCATTCGAAAGGGAGACTTCAGAAACATCGGAAATTATAAATTGTCAAAACAAACGTACATTTTTGGAAATGCAGCAAACATTCGAATTCAAGGAGAAAATCAGTTCGCTTGGACCATAATGGGTTAATTATTTTTAGTACAGGTATTTCAGTATATCGATAATATAATAATATTTAAATGCAGTGGCCAATAAATGTGGGGTGGCCGACAGTTGTACCGACTACCCGGGTGCAGGTCGAAAAACCGACAAATCAAAAAGCCGACAGGTCAAAAAATCGACAGTCATAAAGCCGACAGTCAAAAAACCGACAGTCGAAATGCCGACACATAAAAAAATAGGGGTGCGGATCGAAAAACCGACAAATCAAAAAGCCGACAGGTCGAAAAACCGACAATCGAAAAGCCGACAGTAAAAAAGCGACAGTTCAAAGAATGACTGTCCTTCTGACGATGTGTCTATTTTTTCATGTGTCGGCTTTTCGACTGTCGGTTTTTTGACCTGTCGGCTTTTTGATTTGTCGGTTTTTCGACCCGCACCCGACTACCCTATATATTCGTTTAAAAATTGGATCCAACGTCGTTCCATCCTTAATTTCGACTAGAATACAGCAAGCGAAAATTTAAAGGATCCGCGTTGGGTGTAATTAATTACATTTTTAACTGCAGTCACTGGTGAATGCGATGCGTCGAATGAAACTGTCGTATTTCACCCTCACCGTCTCATCGGTTCCCGAAAGATGTTGTGTTTGCCTTTTTTCGTCCGTGGACTTTTAACGACTGAAAGACGCAAGTTTTACGAGGCGTCTAGTTACGGACCGATACAGCATATGCACGCACTGTTATATGGCTCGTAAAATTTACCGCAAAATTAAAAAGTACCGCAAGTGCTAATTTCATTTCTATTATAAAATGCGCGGATAATTGATGTCTTCGGAATTTCGGATCGCATAATCTTTCGACGTTCCTACGGTCCAAGTACGATGAAGGCATCGAGGGAAGCAAAACTTTACGATCTGAGAAATCATAAAGTCCGCTCGTTAAAAATGTCGGGGTGCGCGCGCGCCATCACGCGTGTGTGCGTGTGCATGTACATGTCTCAAAGCACACGTGCGTGACTCGTAATTCTAAGACTGAGTGTGATGAAATTTTTGCACGAGTTTCGGTAATGGGATGCTGGACGTCCTATTGCCGTTCCGCGAAATCGGTCGGGTCGAAGTTCTGAATTTTAATTGAAAAGGGATCTACACGGAAAAGGAATTTTTTCGAGTCTCCAGGCTTTACGACAGCCATAAAAGTTCGATTTTCTGCTGTATTCGCCCGAATCAAATCTTAAAAATGATTCTGGTACTTAATGGTAAAAAGTGGCTATTCCTTTCCTTTTTTTACGAGGTCTGCACATACGCAAAAATCAAATTTTTATCTTCTGTCATTTTCGTCTTGTAGAAATAAAAAGAAAGTCTCTCACGTTTACATCTATTGCAAATTATCTTGTTTCACTGACCATCATTAACATTAAAGTTTCGAATGTCATTACAATATGTGGAACAAAACATTTTAATCGTTTACGCAATGTCTCATATGAATATGTTCACAATTTCATATTTTTTTAACTTTTCAATTACTAAATTTTATAGATGGTTATAAGGGTAAAAAAACGAGTACTCCAAAGCATCTAACCCTTAGGTCTTCGAGAAAATATCATCAAAGTTTTTCTAATTTTTATATTTCTTTATATACAACCATATATGTCTTAAATCAATAGAAGAATCCACCACGGTGATTAGCTAATCAACGCTCACTAAACAACCGAACTTAGTTCTTTTTCGTCTATTGGTCTGAAGAAATTCGTCACTCAGCAAACGGACTGGGGCTAAAAACATTTCAGGCCTATAGTAAATCCCAAACATCAAAAAGATACCTTAATAATCGGGTGCACCTGAAAACGAACAAATCACAAATCAGACACTTCAAATACCCGAAATTAAAAAACTAGAAATTTAAACAAACAGACATTCAAAAACCAGACATTTAAGAAAACTCACATTAAAAATTTGTGGGCATTTTGAAATGTCTGGTTTTCAATGTATGTTTTTTGTATATCGGATTTTAGAAGTATCTGTTTTACAATTTGAGGTGCACCCTAAAAATCGAATGTCTTAAATAGTAGTCTGATAGGTATTTTAACCCTTTAACGCCCAAATACGCAGAATTTACATATATATTTCAGCATCGTTTTTTGTATGCAATAATTTTCAAAAATGGTACCGTATCCCACTAGTTTTAAGGTCGCTCTTTTGAATGGTGTTGGTAAAGTAATCTTTAAGAAAACTTATACGTCGATTTAAACAACTTTACAAAACCACTGAAATATAAGGTCTCATTAAGGTGCTCTTATTTAACGTTCGTTAAACTTTCGTTTTTTAAGCATGTTTAGACCTACATGAGGGTCATTGTCCTTCATAATTTGTTTAATCCTGTAAAAATGCTTCAAAAAATCTGACAAAATGCATAGACCTTCGTTAATCCTTTAAAATTAAGACAATTTTCTTTATTTCAAAATTTATTTTTTTCGAACATTATTTCTTTATAAACTTTTTTAATTAAGAAATGAAGGTAATTGAAATTAAATTGCGCTCGGTCAAAAACAATCCACGTATAGGCTTTAAGTGTTAAAGTATGATTTGATTTGACAGTATAAAATAAATAATATAATTTCAAATTAAATTATAGATGCTATTTTTGTTTTTAATTATTATAATTATTGGTGAATACTGTTTAACTGGTTTCTTTCACCAGTAGTTATTGTTATTTATAATGATTTGTGTCACAGTTATTTTGAAGAGAATGAAGATCACACCAAGAGAATAAAAAATTCTGATATCTCTTGCTGAATATCGTTAAAACTCGCGATTCAATTTGGGGATTCGATCGCCACCTAGTGTCTCTGGAAGAACACAGATCTGAAAACTGGAAATTATATTACCAAACAAAAACCGACGGTCCAAAATGAGAAAAGTCCTCTTGGAGTTTTGTATGTAAAGTTAGACTTCTTTCAAAGCTTGTTTTTCATTTTATCATAATTAAAATTTATCCAATATACTATTTAAGAGGTATGTGCTGTAGGGGAAATGCAATAACCCACCAACAAATTATTAGCCCTCTACATTTCTGTATTTCCTTTAAAAAATATGAAAACATCGACAACAAATATTTCACGATTTAAACAAAAAAAAGTACGTAGGTGACACATGTGTTGGAGTATTTTTTACCCCACATTGAAGCCCTCTAAAAAATTCGCAACCGAAGAGACTTCTATTATGTGGGTAAATACTTCAACTATGATCGAAAAGAACCATGAGATCAATTTTCATCAGGAACATTTACAAATATGTCATTTAAAAATTCAGGAAAAATAATTGACATACATTTTGGCAGTATAACGGTGGTTACCCTATTGATTCTTCGTGTTGGATAACTGTCACTCATGACATCAGTTCAGTCAGTAGTGACCAAATTGTTTAGTTTCAACAACCAGAATTCTGTTTTTAGTAACCTTTTATTCTATTTAACTGCTTTTTGTTCGATTTATAATAGTAATTTTAAATTAATATCTTTTAGGTATGGAAATAATTATTTATTTGATGGTTGTTACAGAAAAGCATTAAAACATAACCTATACTTATACTTAATATGCCTATATCTTATTATTTGGATATTTTCACATTCACCAATACCATCAATAGATCATCTTTATTCCACGATTATCTGTAACTGTCACACGTTAAAATTACAGCGTTGTCTTATGTTTCCAGTGAAACCTATTTAATTATCAACAATAAGGGATCGAATAAATTAAAAAACTGTCACTTTGATAACGGTTCGATATCTGGTTACGTAAAAATTAGTACAGTTTGTAGAAAAACGTACGTTCAATATACCAATTCTTCTCCCAATTATCAATTAATTTTTGTTCAAGATCAAAACTAAAAGTAGTCTCAGCAATGTTTGTGCAGTTTCTGTCAAGTTTTTATATATTTTTGTACAGTTTTTTTGCATAACTTTTATAAACATAAATATTAATTTCCGAAATCGATTTCTTTTGTTGCATATCATTCTTCGCTGTATATCGTTCTGAACTACATAGCTTGGCGATGAATGGACTAAATCCAATAAAAATTGGCAAAATTTCTACTAGGGTAGGTTTATTCATGAAAAAATATACGAATGTAGTTATGATTAACTGGCTGAGGGTTTGATAATAAATGTCTTATTTCCTATTTTTTCATCTTAATCTAGAAGACGTTCATTTTTATTTTATTTATTATTTATTTTATACATAAACAAAAATAAATGAATTCATATTATAAAACTCTGTCCGTAGATAAAATAATACAGATATTACTTTTATTTCGTACTCTTATAGTATTTATTCAAATTTTTTAATATTTTTCTTTTCAAATTTGTTGTACTAAACAAAATTATAGCATTGATTATTTCTATAAGGGTAAGTTATCAATTATGTATGCCAATACTCTTTCGATTTTGCATATCAACTCTCTAAACTTGACGAGAAGTCAAAACTGGTAAGGAAAATTGCGCCACTCTAAAGATACAGTGATTGCTCACTCCATGCAGCGTGAATTTTCACTCGTTAAAAGAGATAAATATCACTAGATTTTCGAAATTTTCTTTCCATAAAGAGTAAATTTACACTCGAATTTACCCTCCAGATATTTAGTTAGCTATGTACTGTCAATATGCCAATAATTATAATGATATTAACAAAATATTTACTTGATTCTAATATATGATATTCCTTTTACATCATATAATAATTAAATAATAAAATAATTAAAGTTATCAAGTATTATTCCCTGTTGTGTTGTCATGTACATGTTACGAATTGTCACTCCTTCCAAATGTCATTCATTACATTCACATCCCTCTGTCACATATATTTTAAATAAAAAACTATTCAAGGTTATGTCAAACATTGATTTTATAAATGTTGATATGTTTCTTGTACTAAAAAAAATAAATTAGACAAATAAGCCTCCTGTAAAATTTGTATTTCTTAGAAACTGATGATGAAAGAAATACATTTAATACATTTTAACATGTAGATGACGAAATTTATTTCACACCGTTGATAATGAGAACACGTTCATATTACCTCAACGCATCTTTATCAATTATGTCTGACAGGCACGTGGTTCACTGATTTAACTGCGGGCGAAAACGGACTGTCATCTGATCTTCATCAAGGCTGGGATGAAAGCAATTGCTTTGTCATGACGGCACATAAAAATTGAATTAACTTACGTCAGTATGTTACATGTGTATTACAAGTGGTTTGGGTGTTTTAAGTTCAGATATTATTTCATCATCCAATTGTAACAAATTCCAATGTCGAACGATTTGCGAACGAGTACGTACTGGAAAAATGCAAGTAGCCTTATAGAAATGTCAATTCAGTTACTTTCGCTAGCAAAAATAGCTAACTTTTTCAGTGTAATGGCAAAATGTATTTAGATTGATCGCGCCCTTACTATTTCAGACAATAATTAAGTGATTGTTACATAATAACACATATTATCGTCAATTTTTAAAAACAATCCATTTATGTCTGCCAATCATTTGGTATTACTTTTAAAGTTGATCCGAGTTTCAAGGTTGTTGATTACAAATTTGTCCACAGTTTCGAAAAATTCATACTGAAAATCTCAACAAATCAAATTTCTTTGCAAATATTCTCTACTTGCTACGTTTGCATTTACTAAAATGAATCACAAATTCCTTAAAATCCGTAAGATATACCTTTATGCTGCTGTTCGTCTTATTTTGTGAAAAATAGTTGACATTTCGCACATAAGCTCATATAAATTTTGAAGTAAAAATCGAATTTGTTTAGTAGAAATAATCAGAAATGTTATTGTAACCACATTTTCGACAGAAAATGTAAAATGCACATTACAGGAGTGTTTATGAATGAGTAAAAGTACTATTGGATTGAATTTCACTCCCAATATAAGAAAATGTATTCCAACGATTTTAGAGGGTGGCTGGAGGTACATAATATGCCATGAACGGAAGTTGCCGTTGGTTGCATCGGATGCAATAATCAATACTGTCATGAATCATGAAAAAAATTCAATAAAAATGGTTTATACATATTTCTTCGCAATTAATCCCAGATGACTCTTTTTCGAAACATGACATCCCTTTGACATTCCACCTGACAGATGAGTAGCTTTCTGAGTGGGTGTGCATATGAATACTTCGCACCTTGAAAACCGGACGAACGAGTGGTCAACGTGATCAGAAGCACGTCTCTCGTTTCCTTAGCATTTACAAGAGTTAAGGCGAATGCCGTAAATGGTTAACGATTGACCATGAACGATTTATCGATTCAGGAGATTCGGACCTACATTTTCCCCTTGAGAAGCTGTCAAGCTTCCATATGTCGGACTTTCGCCATAATCCCAAAACTGGTTTCGTAAGCATGTGTAAAAATTTCAATTTGAATAAATGTATTTAATACAAAATTTGGTATAAAGAAATTTACATTATTATATGAACAACGGCTGCATTGGCTAGTAAAATAGTAAACTAGTAAGACAGTCTGTTTCGACATCGTTATTGTTGCCATTATGTCATGTTAATTAATACGTAATATTTTGTCTTCTAGTACGTCAATCGTCGATTATTATTTAAATTCTATTCAATTTTAGACTGTTATATGAATTCTTATTTCATTCGCAATGCAACACACGCTGTACTATATGTGCATTGACGTCTGCAGGAACACGATTTAAGGAGACGTGAGGTGCACTTCATTTGTATTATAGTGTGATCTGATTTTTAAGGAGAAGTAGTCAAATTATTTGAAAACATTGAGTAAAATTTAGTACGTTAATGTCGAAATTTTAGTAAATTAACGTTTATATTAAGAGCATAAAGACATTGTGTCGTCCGACATTTTTGTTTGCTATAAATATTTTTTATTCTTATAGCTATTATTTATTTACAAAATATTTTATTGTCTTTGTTATTTTGAAATATTCTAGAACTGAAATAATATTTATTAAATTTTTTATTACATATTTTTATATCTAAACACTTAATTGCTGAACAAGTTTTTCATATACACGGCTCAATAGATATAGGGAATTCTACTTTTCAGTTTCGACGAAACAAAACGATACTTATTTTAGGCAAATCTTTAATTTTTTTTTGTACTGAGAAAACATAATATCAAGAAATTTTTAATATACTCAGAAAATGGGGCATCTTTTTATATTGTTCTTTCTTTTTGAGCACATTTGAACTTCATCCAGAACAGGTTTTTATTGTCTGGTTCGGATGTCATATACTAAAATTTAGTTCTATTATCATTGCTTATTTGTACAATTTGACTTGAAGTATACATTTTCCTGGAAAACTACATATATATATAGATCTTACAAACAATATAAAAGAATGTACAAAAAACAGTTACAAGTCCAACATAGAAGTTAAAGAATAAAAAGCTAAAGAGATTAATTAATACAGTTACTTACATAGTGCCCAAGAATTAAACTATACTAAACTAATTTTTTGATATTATTCGATGTGCAATACATTAATCCTAACTATTCAAGATGTTCGCAAAATGTGTACCTCAGAAACAAATGCTTTAGCAATTTTAAGGGGAGGCACCGATAAGAGTTTAGCTGTATTAAGTTGCAATAACAACAAATCGACGAAAATTGTTTTGGGCTTAAATTTTATTGATAAATTAAGCGTTGTAAAAATATAAAAAGAAAATTTTTTGACCAAGTTAGATTTTTTTATTTTTGATCTAAACCACCTACCGTAATCCATACGTAACTTACTTTGAAATCATAAAAAGGCAGATTGCAAAATGTTGATTTCGATGCATTCAAAATTGGAGGGGGAGTTACGTTTATTTTAGGTACTTCGTGATCGATATTTACTAAAATCAACCACTTTTTGGCGACAATAAATGTTTAGCGATACAACATATTACATAATAATGTTCTTTGAAAAGTAAGAAGGATTAGTTCAGGATCATGAAATAAATGATGCGACTTTGTGAGAGGGCACGTAACTTCGACTGTCAATCGAAAGGTCACAAATTCAAAAGATTTTTCATAAATCAGAAATGTTCTAAAAAAAAATGTAATAATTATCATTTTTTACAAAACATTTGTCCAATAAAAATTGATAAAAACTCTGAACTGTACAGGCGCATTTCTGACTTCAGGAGTATAATTTGTTGAAAAAAAGAAAAAATTACAATTTTCATCTTCGTTCAGCCAAGGCATTAATATTAATTAGAATTATTTGTAAAGTTAATCACTATTATTTGGGTTTACAGTAAGGAAAACATTTGATTTACAAAAGCGCAAGACTGATTTCGTAAAGCTGTAACTACAAAAATAATTGTGCAATATATGGAATTTACGCAGTGAACTCATTTTTTGTAGCGGTTGAGGGGGTTATGAAGAAGTTTTAAAGCTACCGTAAAAATAAAAAATCGGAATATAATTCCATGGAAATTAAATGTATTTCTTTAAATATCTAGTAGAAAACTTCACCTTCAATCCGATGACACACCGAACAAACCATTGGTAGGGATTTCTGCTGATAGGCAAAATACTTGGTTCGGTTCTTTCCACTCGTTGCATTGAACACTAGAAAAAACTTAAATAGTTAGAGACTTGTCAATTTCAGATATTTTCTTAATCTTCCAGCAGAAATTTTTGAAATTTATTATGCAATACCGATATTTTAGCTAGGAAAAGTATATCTATGTTGTTCAAGTACGTTTTTTTGCTATTCCAGACCCAATCCTGATTAAAAATTGCTTTTGTTCGAAAAAACGATGCATGTGCTGCTCCAATTGAAACTTTTGTCGAATTTGCGATATACCTTACTATTTTTAAAGAAGGCTACACAGTATTCCCATCCTGAAAAATAGCTGACAAATCAGAAGTTTATCAAAGCGGATATTACGTAGATAGCCCCGCAGTACTTCACCCATAACTATAAAAGTGGCCACAATTAATTGACGAATACTTCGAGGGTGTTCTGCGAATTGAAATCTCTTGGATCCGGATGTGAACGAAGCTTTATTGACAGACTTCCTTTTCTGGAATGAGCTGCGTCACCAGAAATTGTATCTTTGAGCTACACATTAGAACAAAAACTAGTCATGCTATGACAGTCGTTGTGCACGCTCCATCCAGAAACTTGTCGATATGTCACGTAGAAAAGTTTCGGAAATACTCAAATCATCCAATACTACTTCAGCAAATTAAAAACCCACGACACGAATAAAGTTTTTAGCTTTACCACATTGCTCAAATGCGAAAACGTATACTTATAATGAAGGTTACTGATGGGAATGTATCGTTAATAGATTACATAAGCACCAAACTTTCTCATTAAATATGCCTCTTAGAAATAGTAAGTGGAAACAGACAAAATTGATCAGACATTATAAATAGAAGATACATTTTATGCAATACTGTTCTTTCAACAATTTCGGATATCTCAAATATTACTGTGGTCTATATTTTGTACACATGTATTTTAGAGTGTGATTACCGAATCTTTTAGATTACAAATTTTAAGTTCTTATATTAATTGGCCGCTCAAAAGAGATGACACCTTTCTGATAAAAAATTGCATTACCGTAAAATATAGTGCGTGAATTTACAATATTTATTCATCATGTTCAGAAACTAGCGGTGAATCAATGGCTTGGAATAATTGACTAGAAATAGGAATTAAAATTACCTTGCGGAGTACAATCTCCCGGTAATCAGTTACCGAAAAGTTTCTCGGAAGCGGTGGACAAATTTTTTTTTTTTTAATTTAAAGTTTTCAATTTAACGGACTAGTATAAAGTATCACTGCTTCCAAACCCAGGTGGAAATTCAATCCGGTCAAAATCATGGCATTGGCCTGTTTTCCTGATAATAATGACTGTTATTATGTGATATGCACAATTCATATAGTACCCCGAGATATAATACTGTCCAAACACTAGCTTTTGCCAGTCCAGTTGTACACTAGAAATATTTTGAAAACCTACAGTTCGAAACGGCGCCATAAACAAAAGTATTTAATGCATGGTAATGATTGTAAATGGTAATGGTAAAAATTTATCGTTGAAATTACGTCGAATTTTGGCTTGGAACTAATGGAGAATACGAAATATAAGAGTAATACGAAAGTAACTAGTTAGATTTTGGATAGTTTTTATCTGCATTACATTATAGTATAACATTCTGATTACTGTCTAAAAACTATATGCATTTACTGGGCAGTTTTAATTAATGAGTACTGTCCAGGGTCGAGTTTAATTTAAACGAATGTAGTTTTTCCCGACCGATTTTTTCTCTGCGAAGGAATATTATTTATTAACTGGAGTAACTAGGGTGACATTTTTCCGTAAATTTTAGTCCGCATTTATTCAGATAAGAATATCGGCAAATGTTCAAAAATTTTATTGCATTTCCTGGCAGACTATAACAAGGGGCTGATTTCTGACGGTTTCCAGTCCACTTACAGTCGTCAGTTTTGTGTCTTCATCATTTTGCGAAATTATTAGGAATCATCGTTATTATTCAAATTTTATAATATCATAAGTTAAATTGATAATAACTACTTCTAAGTCAACAAAAGTGATGTTTTATACAAGTTTGTATTACAAACATTTGGATGACTAAAATTTCTGAATAAAGGGGGCATTACGCATATGAAGTTCTGCTCATTCTTACAAGTAATCTTTTCTGCAAGATAATTTGGCGCACTAATAATTCAGGTGCCACTAAATACCGACTCGTTACTAATAAACAAATTCGTTTTTACCCAGGTCGAATTTTCACTATAAATCATATGTTTCAATGTGAATTCACAATAAATTATTATTTTAGGGCACATTTACAGTGCCGAACTACATTATGTACGTAAAGAACAAACAATAAAAACCATATCGAAAGAGAATTTTGAAGAATAAAATTCGATAGTAATAACATACACTTATTCTTGCGAGTTCTAACATAATTAAATATTGAAATTTAGTATGCATTCATGAAAAATATTGAAACATGCTCTAAAATTAGACTTGCGCTTCAAAATATATCTTGTTTTTTTATTAATTTACTTTTTTTAG
The DNA here is from genome assembly GCA_030407085.1 of Trichopria drosophilae. NCBI lineage: Eukaryota > Metazoa > Arthropoda > Insecta > Hymenoptera > Diapriidae > Trichopria > Trichopria drosophilae. The sequence continues at coordinate 207,050,477 of CM059583.1, forward strand.
GAATTGAACGAGAACTATATGATTTTTATTTATTTCCAATTCTTTCGGGCAATTCTTAAATAACTTTGACTTTGACATTCTGTAAGAATCCATATATAGAAAGTAGAATTACCCTTATATAGCTTGAATGTTTAAAAATTGATTTAGACAGTTTTAATTTGTGGTTTTTAGCGTAAACTCCTACCTTATCGGCAAACTACTTTAGAAACCCCTCAAGGCGTCGTGGTAGTAAACGAGAGAGCAAACTTGAATATAAATAATGTAAAAATGGCATGGCGTGAAAAGTGCAAAATAGAGCTTTGTTACGGTTGTTACGTTCTTTTTTTATTTGTTTGCTCGGCCGATAATGTGCCATTCAATCATCAAAGAAGCTTAATTTTGTATTACTTAGTACATAAGGGAAAAAAATTATTCCATGGTAATTCATGCGTAAAATAAATAAACGATTTTTTAACGATAAATAAATGTTTTGATTTTTTGATGAATTTTGATGAGAATTGTTCGTCGCGCGTAGATTTAACGCTACATTATGCGATATTTTATTTTTCAAAATGGACATCTTCTGTACATATTATATTCTGTTTTAAGTAAAGCGTTAGAGTATTACTATGATATGGATATAAAACCTATAAGCACTGGAAAAGGCTTACCACGTATATGTCCAAGACATAATTGTAATCAAAAGACGGACAGAATTGGTCAGAATTAGGTAGAAAAGAGGGACCAATTTTTCGGCCTATTTTAGGTACATATGTTACTACAGTTCGACTACGACCTAACTGCGGAGAAAATGCCTTGAATTGCCAAATTTCGACCGGAAAATTTTCTACTTTTGTCCCCATTTACCGTAGTTTGACTTCTATATTAGGTAAATAACGTGGTCGAGAAAATTTTTCGCCCTAATAGGTCAAAAAGAGGTAATCGCCCCATTTTGCTGCTTGGGCACTGTAGTAGCGACCGGAATGTAGTTGAAAATTTCAGTTTTTGAAGAAAATAATGCATTGTATTTAATGAAAATAATGCTTTAATATTTATTTCATAATATTTATTTCATAATATGTTTTATAATCAATTAAACAACTAAAAATCGTCATTTTTATAGAAAAAATTTGATGGACGGATTCAATATGGCCGACAAAAATGTAACGAAATAATGATGAAACTAGATACTGGGTTTTTTTTGGGATCGCTGATTACGAATCTGAGATATTGGAAAATCATAAATTGCGAATTGAAGATGGTCGACCAAGATGCAAAAACGTATTTGCATGTCCAAAAGATAAGAGAATAGTAAAATGCAAAATAAAAATGAATGGAACGAAATTGTGCACACGTGGCGTGGAATGCTGAACACTTCAGGTTGTTTTAAGCTTCCAACAGTAGTAATAATTGGTCTGGGAAAATGGGAATGATCATAATTCAGTCACATTTGAAGATTTTGGAATGAGTAAGATTAATAGCACTACAAAGTATAGTACCACGAAAAATAGAAATTCGACTGGAAATGTTAATTGGAAATTTAAGCATGACCTGTTTGTCGAAGAATTACGTCCGGTCATAATCATTGGAAATTCAACAACTTAATGTTTCCATACGTGTATTCATAAAAGTCCATAAAAATGGTATTTTGAAATGTTTTATGCTGAATGAGAAAAAGGAACAAAAAGACGAACGACCACAGGACTACAATATAGGCCTTTCAGGGACGAAAACTCGCACCCTCTCTTGAATCATTCACAATAGTTCGATTTGGTCATCGGGTGAAATATTATCAGGCGGAGCCGTGAAATAGGGTAATAATGAAAAATGGAAAGCCGATGACTTTTCGCCAGCACCCGAGTTAGAGGAAAGCGGAAACCCTCGTCCATTCATGTCGGTGAGGCCGTCGTACCATTCATGATTCAGAAAAAATTCATTAAGAAGACACGATGAGGGTTTGAAAAGTGGCGCCTGTCGAGTAAAAAGGTCAGCCGCCCATTGATTTTTCGAGACGGCATTCTGGGAAGAAGGTGTTGGAGGTACCGTTGGGCAGGTAACAGCCGGAAAACCCCTCAGAACTGCACCCCACCGTTTCCTGGAACCTGAAGCTTCCACGGCGATACTGTTGAAAAATGCACGTAGAGGAATTTTTTGATCCGCCGATCAGCACCCTTGCTATTCGAGCCGATGATCGGCGGGACCAATGAACGTTGCTTGCAATCGGCAACGGTGACGTAACGCCTCGAAGCCGTGCCACCATAGAAGGCGTTCCGAGAAGAAGAGATCAACTATTCTCGAATCGAAATCTCGGTCCAGCGAGCCGACGGGGACGGTGAATGAGGGGGCAAGGGGGGCAGGGGACGAGGTACCCGATAGCAGTCGGTCGTGCCGACGAACTGCGGAGTGACATAATTGCGATTCCTCCGTCGGACACCCCGCAATCCCGACGATCGTCGATTCCGATTCGTCCAGGCCTGGGGGCCCGAGTGGACCCCCTTCGCCCCCTGCCCCACGTGGACTTTCGCCTCGACCCCGACCTCGCCGGAAAGTACGCGTCGTCCCCGGGACAATGTCGAGCGGATTTCGCCGCGATACGGCTCCACCAATCCCAACTCCCAACCCGTTCGACCAGGGGGCCCACTTTCTTGGAAGGTGTTAATCGTGAATGTCGATTAACGTGGAATTTTAATTGGAATTTATGTTTATTGTACATCGCGAAGGCTCCGATTTGAATGCCGAATCCAATTTTATTGAGTCGATCAATTTCTTAATCAATATAAATGTATAAAATTACACGAGTAGAATGCAGCAAACTTGTGTATCGCATTTTCGAATCTGAAATGTTTCAGTTTCATTGGAAACAGTTTAATTTACCTAAATGTGTAAGGCGAAAATCACTTATTTTTCATTTTTTATTTTAACCCGTTTCCGCCCAAAATGCCGTAAATTTCACTACATTTTAATCGTCACTTTTCTTATAGAAACTAACAATGAATAATTCTGAATATTTAGATTCTATAGTTTTCAACCCTCCTCTTTCCGAATCCGAAGTCCGTTTTTCGCTAGGAGCAGCCATTTTTTAAATATGGCGGCGAAAAGGCAAAAAAATAGAGAAAATTTCGATTTTTGGATCGGTTTTTCATGTTTTTTAATAGGTTCGCGCTGACCGATCATTCCAAAGACCTGGATCTGGTGGCATAATGAATTTGACTAAAAGTTGACATGATCAGATATGCAAAATATAAGATGGCGGATCCAAGATGGCGGATGAATGGCCGAATTTTGTGTTTTTATAACATATAAAACCCCCGAGCAACCATTTTCATTTCGGACATGAAACGTTTTGTATTTTCGTCCGCCATTTTCGGTCCGCCATTTTGAATTATAAAAATCAAATATCATAATCGTTATCTGCGACCTCGAAAACCCCTGAGTAGTCAGTTTCATCCTGATCAAGACATTTTTTTGCATTTCAGTCGGCCATCTTGGAACCGCCATTTTGAATGTCGAGTATTGGATAGAAGATACTGTTACAAATGATTGCATAAATTAATAATAAGTGTACCACAATATTTATAAATAGCTAATAATGTCGGAAATGCTATAAAAACACAAAATTCGGCGATTCATCCGCCGTCTTGGATCCGCCATCTTATATTTTGCATATCTGATCATGTCAACTTTTAGTCAAACTCATTATGCCACCAGTTCCAGGTTTTTGGAATGATCGGTCAGTGCGAACCTATTGAAAAACATGAAAAATCGATCCAAAAATCGAAATTTTCTCTATTTTTTCCCCTTTTTGCCGCCATATATAAAGAAATGGCTGCTCCTAGCGAAAAACGGACTTCGGATTCGGAAAGAGGAGGGTTGAAAACTATAGAATCTAAATATTCAGAATTATTCATCGTTAGTTTCTATCAGAAAAGTGACGATTAAAATGTAGTGAAATTTACGGCATTTTGGGCGGAAACGGGTTAACTCTGTGGAATAGACTACTTGCATAAAAAGACCAGACTAAATTGGTAAATTATACGTTTATTGAGAAGAAAATTAGAATTTAAATATGACCAGAAAGTTTTTGTGCGTCAATAAAATAATTTGACAATGGTGTGACATTAAATAGTGACTTTTTAAAAAGTGGATGCTTTAATGTAGGTGAGAGCTAAGTCGAGGCTAACTGGTAACTAACCGGATTTTCATTACATCTTAAAAAAGTCGATAAAACTTAAATTAAAAATTTAATTCATTAATACTAACTAAATATTTGATGGACGTCTTTGGTGAGCAATTTACGAGGTTTTTGTGATGCATACTTGTAATTTTTCTACCAAATTTTTGGTCTGTTCTACCAGAAATAATTCAACTTTTACTAGAAAAGTTCAAAATTTGTTTATGATGGTAAAGATTGAAATTCATTAATGTCATTGTATAAATTATTTTAATTTATTTAAAATAGAGTATCAATCGAAGATATATGACATAACCACTCTGGAAAAAATGTACCTAACTCAACTAACATTGGAAAGTTGAACGGAAGTAGTAAAAGGAACGTTTTTAGTTAGGATAACTCTTTTGATATGTTGTTAATTTTACTATTTTTAATAATTGGTAGTTAAATTCAGGTAAATATTTACTCGTTATTCAGAATGATTGATCAAGAGATGGGATATTATGCAATAAACTCAAAGAGTGATAAAAAGAACCGCCAAAAGCTCCACTTAAAATTTTTGTGAAAAATTCTTAGTAAATGTGACTTCTTCTTAAACACTCAATGTGTTCTATATGTTGTTTACTGCGTAGTAAAACTCCAGTAATTTATTCATATTTAGTCAAACAAACTTTCATTCATTTTATAGATCATTTAATAGATGATTTATAGATAATTTAACTTCTTTACTGCAATAAAAGCAACTTATAAAAATTCGCTTTACCGACCAAATGTTCACAATTTTCACATGGATTTCAGCATCGTTTTGAAGTTTTTCTAAATTTTTTTAAATGATTTGATTCCAAATCACCTGCTTGTATCGTAATGTATTATAAAACGATTATATTCTTGTCGCAGTTCAGTATATTCTTTATGTTTATTACCTCGATGTTTAAAAATACAGGTTAATTTCATCATTCATTTATAGTACAATTTTAATTAATGATTTCAATAAATTTGAAATCGTCATATGTCAGTGTCGTTCAAAAACATCCGTTTCAAAAGTAATCGAATTTTAATTGTTAAAAAAATGTGTAAAAACTCAGGACATACAATTACTTTTGTTCATATTAACCTAACCTAAACTTTGTAAGGATCCAATAAAAACCGAAAAAATATTTATAGAAGTAGCTTGTTATATTGCGTTCGTATTAAATTTTTTCTAAAACAAATTAACAAAGTTAATGATATTATATGAAGTTTGGAGAAGATTTTCTGTTGCAAAATTGGAAATCCGGTAAGCTATTCGTTCGCACCACTGATTAAGCTATGTACGAATCTCATCGCTTGTTTAATACTCAGTAAGATAGTTGCTTAAATACATTAAACTACTTCAACATATTTGAAAACGATTTTATTCAAATTTGTTTAAAACTCCATAAAACCTGTAATTAATTGTGGAATAATGCAATGTCCCCAATTTCTTAGTCATTTTAACTTGAATTGTTGAATGGCCTCAACATGAAGTTAATATAAACGTGGAAAAAATTACAAAATTTCCCTATTGGTCCCGGTTTCAGAGATATTCTAACCTAAAATAACCTAAAATAACCTAATCGAATTTTAAGGGCTAAACTTCACCTTTTTAAATGCCGTCGATCATGCCTACGTATTGCTACGATATGGCATCTTGAAATAGCCATGATTATAAAAAAATTTCAAGTATAGAGTTAAATTCATAGAAATTAAAATTTTAAACTTCAATATCTTGTCGAAAAAACATTTAAACAATCGCAATGGCATTTGAGAGAGCGAGGTTACTTCAAGATGATTGTTTATAGTCTTTGTTAGAAAACTATACATATTATTTCGGTGCTACGTAACCTCAAATATTAGTAAAATTCGCTGTAATTCACTATCAGGTTAGTATGTCTTGAAAACCAAAACCACTTGAACCCGCCAAAAAAGTTTTCCGAAAAGTATATTCTCCTCTCTGGGTCACAAAATCAACCTAACTTTGTTGGCCTGACTATATTTAAAAAAATATTTTGAGCACATGCATTCATATTAATTATCATAAATTTGCAAATCTGTATAGAATTACACTTGACATCCATCACGTGGTATATTACGAGATAAACAATACATTAGGTGCTTTCAAATCAAAGTAAAAATAATTAAATCTATTAAATAAATAAAGGCTTAATATTTTGAATTCCTTTGCTTACTAAGAATTTGCAATTTTTTCTGATAATTCCTTTCAATTTACTTAGAGGCATTGAATACAAATCTTGAAAATCTAATCATCCATTTTTTAACAGTAGTAAGTACATAAATTAATTCATATTCTTTTCAATATCTTTGGTCAAGTATCTGCATTAAAGTACTTGACATTTTTTATTTCTTTTTAAAGAGAAGTTGACCCCGATGCAAATTTACAACTAGGCTACTTTATGTCGTGTACATAATTATAAAATAAATAAAACAGCTCGTAATTTCGTGACAATTTTATCTAGTAATCATTTAATTTAAGTATTACTTTTTATTAGTTAATGACGAATCTGTAAGCATACAAGAATTATTTTAATTCGTTAAAATGATAAATTCAAAAAGGTTGCAAATAGTTCTAAGGGTTAATAAACGACGACTGTAAGAATATTTAAATCTAACGACAATTTCACGAACTACTCAAGAATCGAGCAGCGTCGATAGAATCAGCTTCGACATCCAATCGGACTCTACTATTTAAGAGAAACATAAATTCCAATTAAAATTCCAAGTTAATCGACGACTGAGATTCACACCTTCTAAGAAAACCTGCGTAACAATAAGAAGTTGAAAAAGAAGTTCAATACTAAATTAACGATGAATACTTCCCTTTCAAGTTTTTGGAATCATTTTTTGATTCCTTGAAATCAATTCTTGTTCACCTAAATAAAAATTTGCGCTATTTTAGTAAAATTTTATTGTTTAAACATGTTAAAATATAAAAATAGTTAAAATTAAAATAGTTAAAACAGAATTTTTTAAAAATTTAAAAAGTGAAAGTTTTTAATCACACTTTCTTAAAAGTTTTCCAGTAATTTATTATAAAACTTTTATCATAAAAATAACCAAAATATTTTATTTAATTGGGATAGGAAATTTGTTGTTTATTTCGAAAAAAATACACAATTTTCTTATCGGTTCGGTCGGAAATCCAATAGGGAACATATGTAAAAATAAGTTTTAACTATTTTATTTTAGAAGTATAAAATTGTTTGTTGAAAATGTCAATTTTTTATAAATTCTTAAATGATGCTGAGATGTAATTTTTATCCTATTTGACCATATGATTTAAAATTTATATATCTAATTTATTTCAGAAATTTTCCAGCTGTACAAAACTCTCATATATTTTAAAATTGATTACCGATATTATGATTACGCATTTTAATTTTCAGAAAATTGACTTCAATAATTCCGATTCGTCATCGGCCAATTCAGCTAACACTTCCTGAGTGACTGAATTCCCTATTCCAGGTGAAAAATGAAGATATTTGGGGTTTTCCGAGTCTCAGTTCTCAGCTACTGTAAGACTGTGTAAATCTTTTTTATCGCGCTATAAAACAGCATGTCTATTGACAGTTCATTGTCGGTATACTTTTCAGACTTTTAAGTAATGACTTTGAAACTCATCACAGTTCAATGGAAGTTGTTTGAATGGAGAAATCATTGCTATTTTATGCTTAACATATAAAAATAATGTCTAGTAATCTGTAAAGATAGTAGTTTAGAAAATTTTCAAGATATTAGAAACAATTTTTAGTAAAATATTTGTTTCAATTTAAACAATCTTAAAAACATGATGTTAATTTAGTTCTGTCGAGGCTGATTTCTAAATAGTGTCTATAATGTATGTATCGAAATACTTTTAGTCTATTATTAATATTTAGTAATAATTTAGTAGCAAACTTAGCACACGATAAACTGAATGATTTTTATCATTAAGAGAAAAGAGAAAAAAAAACACTTTACAAATTTTTGAAATCGAAAATGTCTGATCATTTCTGTCTGTTTTCACTTACTCTTCGTAATTTACTCGAATAATTCACGTCAGTACGATTTTTGGAAATTTAGTTTCTTCAAAAAATATTAAAGACGTCTTCTGTATTCCAAGTCTTTTCATCATGTGTTCAAATATTGACATATATTTTATAAGAACATGAAATTCTCCATAATATTTTACGAAAATGATCATTATTATAGAATAAAAAAGTATGAAGGTAACCTGATTGGTTTAAAAAATCCTACTAGTTTTGACTGTTCAAAATTTAATTGTTCCTATTCTTATAAGATATTGAGTGGAATCAAAAAATCACGTCATCCATATCTGAACATAAAGTAAATATAATAAGCAAACTTACAAAATGTAGAGAGCAATGACAAATTTTTTATTAAACTTGTATTTTTCTTTTTCAATACTGTAAATTTTCATAGAGCCATAATGTCTTACAATTGGTCAAAGAATACTCTAAAATTTTTCCAGAATGTTTTGATACGATTTTTATTTTTTGACAAATATTATAAAACCGAAACTTTGACTGATAAAAATCGAAATTTTGAAAAAAGTCATTAAAACAATTTGGGAGTAATCATTAGCCAATTTTAAGACATTTTTGTCACATAGTGATTCAGAAAAAAATTTCAATGGAAGAATTTTCCGAGAAAAATGAGGTTAAATATATTAAATTTTTTTTTTAAGTCGTTTTTGACATTATTTCCACTGCTTTTGTAGCATAAGAGACCTTTGACAATGGCAGCATCACTTCCGAAGTATTTTTTTGTATTGAAAACGATGGCGCTGGAAGAATTTTCCTATCACTTCGCATTTGCGATAAAAGTGAGGTTATGCGTAACGTTATACTTTTAGTGTATTATTAATATTTAGTAATAGTTTGGTAGCAAACTTAGAACACGATAAACTGAATGATTTGTATCATTAAGACAAAACATTGTGTGTGTCAAAATGTACATTTTTAGAACTATTTTTGTTATTTTCATTCCAGATATGTCAAGTAGGGTAAGCTGAAGTTTATGGCATTTTGTAAGGTTTCCGCAATTGGCATACAAAGAATGAAAAATTTCAAATTTTTCGGCTATTTGTGTTTTAATTTAAGAGACGAAAAAATTAACGTCGCAGAAAAAGAGAGAAATGGAATTTTATAAAATTTGTTACTTAGGGTTTTCCCTGAGTAGGATTCCGACTTCAACTTCTTGAAACTCAAAATGGCGGATCCAATATGGTGGACGAATTTTTAAAAATCTTACTTTGATTCAAATAATAGTGTATTATGTAACAAGGGCGTAATTAGCGATCTTCAATGAGTGCGAAGTTTCTCGTACAAGGAAAGCAAAGATTTCACGGCAGGGCGCAAAATCGAGTTCTACTCCCGGAGTATTAAAAATGTATTTTTACGCTTGCAATTATGAATCCATAAATAAACTTAATGTACATCTTTAACAAGGAAGCTTTTGACCACTCAAAAAATTGTCCTCATTGTAAAACCTCTATCGTTAATAGATCTTTTAAGGCAATAAAAAAATTGCTTGATTAAAATTTAAAACGGTATGTGACTGTTTAAAATCTAAATGATATAATTTCAAAAGACATTTTTTTATAAAAATCCTAGAAGGGAATGAATGGAGACTCTTTCGCAAACTTGAATAGCCGAAATGCGTACAGTTCATAATTCTGAAAACGTACGATATAAAAAGAAATATGATCGGCTCAACGCTACGCATGACCGCAACAAAAATGCATTTGAATGGAGCGAATATCTTCGTGCCAAAGAAATGACGCATCTGCGCCCTGCCGATTTAATTGTATTCCCTTCTATCGTTTATCGGGTTAACAGAAACATATTCGACGTTCGTACGTTATTTCTTCCGCCATATTGAATTCCTCAAGTAAAATACGCGGAAACGTAAAGCGAAGAGATCTCCACGCTTAGGCATATATCGGCAACGCGGCGCGTTTTACTTTTGACAGCGAAATTGACAAGAATAAGGGACCTCCTGGTTTGCAGCTATGAGTACCAGGAAAGGCGGTTTAGAGGACCGCCGGTAATTCGGAAATTCGGCATAATTTAAGAGGAGTTCACCGCCAGGTGAATGAATGGACCCTGAATCACGTGAGACGCGAGAGTCTATGAATCAAGGCCATTTTTGCACCGACCGACCCGACATATACCCGGACCTCCAGTTTCTCCACTGGGAAACCCGACCTACCGGGGATTGTATACTTTTCAATTAAGTTTTCGCAGTTACTGAATGACGAAGCGTATAATTGCCTTTCAGTTTCCGACATTTAGTGGGGGAAGAAGGAACGGTCTCTATCGAGGTCTTGTTAAACGATCCTCTTCCTTCACGTTTCGCCTTGATAGAATTCGTAATGGAGACCTGACATCTCTAATCCGGATGTCCTAATAGTCCTCTAATCAATTTTCCCCAAAGTTGTGGAAATAGTGATTAATCAAATTTCCCCTCTGTAAGGCCCACGCATTTTTGACAGATAATTTCCGAATAGCGAAATCCCAGGTCGTTAGTCTTTGGTGATAATTCTCGTGGTTCCGGGAACATCTGAGATTGTTATCTACTTTTGTAAGATAAGATCAGGCTGCGTAGTCTTTCATGATCTTCGTGAACCGACCAGTTGCTTTATATTAACGGTGTCTGGTTTCGACACCTACTCCCACTACGCGGAGCTTCTGATCAAGAATCGCATGCATGTTAATTAGAGTTATTAGCTACTTTTACTGACAGATACTTTAATTTAGTCGTTTTCGTGTAATTTTTCCGTTAGAATATAGGAAATGACATTCTAGTTTTTTTTATTCGAATTAGTGAAAGTCCTTGCTGTTATCAAATGAAGTATTTAAGGTCATTCATTTTGCGGAATGTTTTTTTCAGTATGACGCAACATTCAGCAGTCTGAGTTTTGAACGAGATTTCATGCAATATATGTATACATGTGCTATAATTACGATGGCCAATATGCAACTAAGCATTACGTTTTAAATTTCGTCTACGTGAGAGCTACTACGGAAGGATGTCGTGTCCAACATCAATGGCTACTTCTTTTTTCTGATTTGGCATCTGTATATACTATAAAACATATCACCATTGAATTTTCAAAAAAGTTTTAGGTGCTAATCAAATACTTTCTAGTTTTGCTGAAGACTAGAAATATATCTTTCGTGTCATTTATATCAAAATTATGAGCAAAACACATATCGTTCTACATTACATTAGAGAATACCTACACATTAGAGAAACAATTAACATCACAAAGTATATTTCCTTATTTGGAAAGTGACAATTCAATTCCAAAAAACAGACTTCTGAAACTAGCTTTTTGTCTGTACGTAAATTTGATTTTGTCTCACGCTTTTGTATTTCTTATAGGGGAAAATTTAATTAAACTTTACTAAATTTATTTAAATTAAAATAAAGGAGACTTTTGGGAACCATGTTCTCGTGGTGTTACTTTGTAACCCTAATTTATGCAAAAACTACTAAAGTAACGTTAGATATGGATCAATTATAATAATTAGCGTAAATTTAAAAAAAATGATTAAAAAAAAACAATTTCATAAACGTACACGGAAAAAATGAAATAGTTTGAACTCCTAACTAGATAGTAGGATGAGACACAGATTGTTTTTAATCAATTTTACCGTCGAAACAGTTACCTCCTCAAATTAAGCAGCTAAGCAGATTATTTAAACAGTAAATCCAAGTACAAAATTGTGGTTGTGCCAGATCCTATATTTAGATAGTAAAACCAACTATTTCTTTATTTGCGCATATTCATTTTTTGTACGTATTGCGACAAAACAATTTGGATTTTTATTTAATATTATTAGTAATAACTATTACTCTGACTGAATTAATATTTTTGGTTTTCGGATCAGAACTTTTTCACTCATTTATAAGTTTCGAGAGAATTATTAAGAAAATCTTCGAGCATATCAGTTTTGTCAGAATTAATACAAAAACAAATATATTTGTAATCAGGGAAATTAAGTACATCATATGTTGAACTTAAATATCATAAACACTTACAATTAGTTCTAATTATTACAAAAAAGTCATTTCATTATTCAAAAATTCATTTTGGAAAAGTATATTTTCTGAAAACGCCAAATATCAAATTAATTACACCGGACTACAAAAAAAAAACGTATATCACGTGCAAAAAACGCAACTAGATTTGCCAGAATTGGTCCTATGCGTCTGAGTTTTTTTTATATTTGAAGTTTAAACTATAACAACTCGGAGAATTCATGTCAGTATTCGAATTTTTTTAACACTACATCGATTACCCCTAAATTCTTACGTTTTATAGCAGTTTTCGAAACAGAATTTTAGAAATATTCGTATAAAAAGTCTCTTCATGCGATGAACCTAAAAATATGTAAATATGCCTATAAAGCAGTGTTTTCACAATCTAACCTCAAACTTAAAAAATGCAAACAAGTTGAACAAATTGTGGACACTGAATTCGGATCAGCCACCAAAAATCCGTACGAATTACCTAGTCTCGATCCATTGTACAGTTGAATTTTTTCGAAAAAAAAAACAATTTATCGCAGTATAAACCTAAGATTTAAAAAAGTTCAGACGTATAAGACCAATTTTTTCCCCAAATTCAGATTCAGCGGCCCAAAATCTATAAGAAGAACCTTATCTTGTTCCATTTTACAGCTTCAAATTTTTTTCTTGCAATGAATGTTTAAATTTTCATGAAAAAAAGCAATTTTTCGGACTTTAAATCTAAAATATAAAAAAACTCGGCAGTATAGGACCAATTCTTTGCCCGAATTTGGATTCAGCGGCCCAAAATCTATAGATATAAGAAAGAGCTAGTTGCGTCTCTTGCACATGACATTTAGTTTTTTTTTTTTGGTCCGGTGTTATTATTAAAAAGTGTCACATGTGGAGTTACCACGGCTTTATCTCGTTTTGAGAATTTATTTTACTTGGTAAAAAGTTGGTATCCCTAAAAGGTGTATGAAAATCGTTTCTCCATTACAGATGAACCTACTACGGTTTTCAAAGGTATAAAAGCAATTAGAATACCAGAAAAATTACTAAAATATTTAACATAATAAATGTATTGGAAATTCTTTATCAATACATACTTTGTAAATCTCCAACATTGGGATCGCACAGCTCCGTATTACAGTAACATTAATGATGACGTCATTGATGTCAAGCAATCAACAAAAATGGTTCGATTTGTCTGAGTCTGTTATTAAAGATTTATTTCAAGAAGATGGTTGATAAAAAAGGAATAGTTACACAGGCCATGAAAATTTATACCCAGAACTCAGACTATACTTTTCCGAAGAGTTTTGTGGCGCTGAATCCAAATTTGGTTGCAAAATTGTTTTCGCTAAAAGTGGAACAACCCTGTTTTTGCTCATATTCAGTAAGTTTTCATGGCGGGACAAAACTATTGCAATCTGGCATGAACAATATTATAGTGCTATTTGTTAGCTTTAAAACGTTTGTTTAGTAATTCCGTCAGTTTTTGTCAGGAAACAATTAGGATTTTCATATATTAAATAAATCTGTAATTACATGAAAAATAACTAACAAACTGAGACCCTGTTTCATGCTAAAATTTGTTCTATTACGTCAAGATGTTGAAATATCCTAACCTGAAAGTGCAAAAAAACAAAGTTTTTGTCCATTTTCAGTAAATTTTTGGGGCTAAATAAATTTTTTCATAATTTGACAAAAACTAGATTAAAAAGAATTCTTCTGAATCCTGTGTATATTTTTCCGACGGTTTTCGATGTGTTGAATCAAAATCTGGTCGTAAGTGCTCTACAGCGTCAAATTTTTTTAGATATGCTAACCTAGAAGTGCAAAAAACGAAAATCATAATTGTGTCTTAACAAAAGCATCGATAAACCATTGAACAAAAAATGTACGAAATGACTGAAAAAGCATTTTAAAGTTGATGAATAACGCTTTAATCTGGTTCTTACCAAAGTGTTAACAAGCATTTTGCTCCGCCACAAAAACAGTGTTTGCACTTTTAGGTTAGGATATCTCAAAATCCAGACGTGATGGAACAGTTCTGCGGCCAGATTTGGATTCAGACCATAGAAAAACTTCGGAAAAGTATAGTCGGGTTTTTGGGTATGAAGATTGGCTTCATTTTGTTGGCCTATGTTATTCTTTAATTAGTGTTTATTTTACTTAAAATATATGTAAAATAATTACTGTACATGAAATTAAATAAATCTTATTCATACTGTTAAAACGTGCCATCTACAGAGGAGAATTTGATGAAAAACTATAGTTTTTAACTTTTACGCTATATAATCTGTGATATAAAATTTCGTCAGAATTTAAACTGACTCTAAAAAGTAAATTCTTAAACTGCAAAATCTCGGTGCAGCAATTTCGTATAGGTTATCCTTTCTAATCACTTCATATGATATCGTAAAAAATATTACAAAAATTCGAACCGAGCAAGGATTTTGAGAAATATGGAGTAATCAGTTATTTCCGATGTTCAGTTCTCGACGTATTTCTTTCATATTTTTTAGATTATAAGCAGCGCTTAGAAACGCTAGAGTTACGGTTAAATTTCATGGAGCGAAAAATGTCTAGAGATGTTTCTCTTCGAGTAATTTCACAGCTGACATCTCGTTGAAATACGTTGGACTGTGCCGAACTTTAAGATGCTTTGGCTGGATTTTAAAATTGAATTTCATAATTAGTAATTTAAGCAATTTAAGTTTCTATGGTTGCTGAGACCATATCTGTTGAAAGGGTTTCCATATGCAAAATTCTCTTTTCAATATCAATAATCCACCTATGAATATTTTAATTCACAATGCTTCTTTGGTCGATACGTCCAAACCTATTTTTTCCTTGTATAGTTGCATTATCCTGAAGACAAACGTTCTCCTATATTAATGATTAAATTTCATCTATTACTTACGAAAAAATGCTCAGTATCCTGTAGGCAAAACGAAGTCCGCCAATGCCAAAAAGGAGGATTTGAACTGATTGTGTAAAGTTTATATGCTTCTGCAATTTTCTCTGAAATCCTGTTCGGTTTGTCAGAAAAAAATCGTCAAGAGGATATTTATGAAGGTACTTTATTTGATATATAAATCTGTATTCTTTAACAAAATTCATCAAAATTAAAATAAATCAGAATTTTGTTCCCTATAAGAAGGCATTTTTCGTGTAAAACAGAAAGGAGAAGAAAAAAATTGGAAATGAAAACCACTTGACCCAAATTATTGTTTGCAAAATTACATTACAGCAGCTTAGAAGGCACGAAGAAAATAGAATGTAAAAGAGTGAAAGCGGTTCATCAGCATTCTGTAGAAAAAGGCATTCAACTCAATCTTTGAAAAAATTATATACAATCCGTAATGCCGTTATACCATTATGAGAACACACAAAAAATCATTGTTTCTATCCTGAAGGAATGCGTATCTTTACAAAGATCAAAGTGCATTTTCCAAAGTGCATTTTTGACGCGAGAGATACGAAGAAGTAAATCATGTAATGAAATAATAAAGAGCAATTTTCTAACACCATAAATAAAAGAACCCCCGGCTGCCTTAATGTGTCAGCCCATATCGTCTCGCCCGTCTTGAAATTTTCAACAATTTCACTAAACTTACCCTTGAACCCCAAAGCACCATGTACCGTTACTCTTACACCCCAAAGCACCATGTACCGTTACCCTTGCACCATATACCGTTACTCAAGAATGCATTCTGTATCGATATGTAAAAGACAACTCATTTCTTCTCTAACAATAAAATAAAAGATGGATCTTTAATTTCTCACGTTGCATTAGTTGCACAAACGAATCTATTAAAAAAATTAAAATCTTACAACTAACTATAGAAGATTACAAATAGCCATATGTATTTTCGGCGAACCAATTAATTCACAACCTGGAAATTTGTAAGTCACTTTCTAAATAGACATGGGGTTGTAATTTATAAGCAACAGGTCAAAAAACCGACATTTCAAAAAATAACTGTCCGCTTGTCGATGTGTCGGCTTTTTGACCGTGACCTAATTTTTAGGCTCTTTAGTTTTTCACTGGTATTTTAGGACTTTTTCAACAGTTATAAATATTGAACAAGATTTACAAGAATATTTCACATGGAACAAATCAGTTTGATAATCTTCAAATGAAATGTTCGGAATCAATATATTGTATTAATAGATAAAGGATGACAAATTCGATCTTTTCGTTTTATGATTTGAGAGAAAACCTTAATGCTTCACCCTTATCACACAGCATTCTATAAGTGCTATTAATGTAATCCATTAGAAACATTGATAACATATGAAATGCGAGAATGGAGAAGAAGACGATTAAGAACTCAAGAGTTTGAATTAAAACTGATAAAAATATAGGAGGGAGTTCTGCATTGTTAAAAAAAAGTAAAGTAATTGTCTAAAAAGTAGAATTCAAAAAAATCTGAATTAATTTTTAAGAAACTTAATTATAAAGTTTGCCATTGCGAGAGAAAATACAAATACTTTTATTTTAATTTTCAATATATTCTAAATTTCTCCTGAGTTTCTTCCTTATTTTAACATTTAATGATTAACTTCCCAGAAATCAAAATAAGAAATAGTTCAGAATGATTTCGAAATGTGCTGTAAAAACTTTTTGAGGGTTTTCTGAACATGAGTTCTTAAAGATCTCATAATGATATCATTTTCAGAAAACCCTCAGAAAGTGGGACATTTCAAGAAAAACTCTTTTTTCCAGATAGCTGCTGATAATATTAACTTGAGAATAGCGATCTACACTCGAAATTATACCAAATAAAGGAGAGCAATAAATTTAAAGCGATATAGTAACATTTTTTTTATTATCTTGGTAATTATAATTGTGCTGCACTTGTACATTTTATTATATTATTGTACATAATTTGTTAATTCACTTCAACATTTTTTCATGGGGTATGATCGTTTTTCAAAACCTTATACTGTTGACCAGAAAACTGGCACCCTAAGTAGCAAGAGAAGTTGTCTAAGTCTAAGTCTGAATGACCTGATTAAATAAAACTATCGCTTTTCCACTAAAAAATTGTCTTGTACGTCAAATAGAATTTCAAGACTGAAAAACAGTTTAAAAGTGACGTGAATTTAACATAAAAAATGCCGATAAAGTCCTGCGACATCAAAGTCATACATTCGGCTAAAATTACTAAATCCATACCAAAATTAAGTAGAAGAAACATATGCTTTACATAAGTCTTTTTTTCGACCATCAGGTTCGAAAATTAACCGGATGACGTACTGTAGATTTAATTTAAACGTCAAATTTATCGTGGAAAATTACTTATAAGGTAGTTCCACCAAGAAGGATTAATCCGATAACCTAAAGTCAAAATGCGTCAGAAAGTTTTTCTAAAAATACTGATGATATTGTAAGAAATAACTCTCCGTTGGACAGTCGCGGAATGAGTAGCAGATGATGAGTCGAATTTTGAAAAAGAACTTGAGGTAGAGGAAGAACATTTAATCCCTGATTACCGAACTTTGTCAGTATTCTATTATTGTTTTATTTCTTCGTTCTTTTAAAATGGAACATTCTTAAAATGGGGATGATACATTTTGGTTTTGATTGGCACATTACTAATTGCTTACATAGGTTTCAACACGTCATCAAGAATCGATTATCAGTAACACTTTTTTGCGTACTGTCTTCGACAAATGCTGTATCATTTCCGAACGAATTTTTTATGCTCAAAATGATGGCGTTAGCAGAATTTTTCTACTACGTCCATTTTTCCAGAAAAATTAAATTTGTAAAAATATACGTTTTTCGCCTTTTTTTCGATTTAGATTATAGAAAAATATATAACCTCACTTTTGTTGAAATTCAGAATCGTTTTTAGCACGAAAAATCAGTTCGGAAATTACGCTGTCATTATCGAAGGTAAAAACAGTGTCGAACAGTGAATTGAACAAAATACTCACAAGTTCCCTGACGGTCGACATTTTGACTTCAAAGTCCCAAACTTTAAAGACTAAATTACCTAAATAAGAAAATTTTACGTTCAAAGTAGGTAATGCAAAGGCAAATTGACTTACAGGACGAATATTTTACTGTTAGATCGAAAATCAGAATCACGGGTCCAATATTAGTAACCTTCTTTTAATAAAGACAATACTTCAAACGATAGTTCTTTTCAAAATGATTTAAAAATGATATACATTATGTCGAGCCTCTCGTGTCAAGGTAAAATAAAAAACACAAACTTACGTTTTCTCGACTTTTTCGACGTCCAATATACGTCATCTTCAGGAATACCTGACGAATCATATTTTATTAATAATAGAATGTAATTCTACCATTCATGAGATAAATATTTATGTATATCTTATGCATAAATGTTATTAAAGATTCTGTATTTTTTCTATGTAGAAGTATTAGTTTTTCATCTTATTTAATTACGTAAATGTCCGGGCATTCTATTGATATAATATTTCTACTTTTCCAAATTTTAAACATTTTTTAAATTCATTTAATAGTTTCGTATGGATGCTTACCATTAAAAAAAAGTAATAGCGTCTTCCTGGTATAAAGTAGACCTATAATGATGTATCTTTTACCATTTACTACCCCTTGCCTTTAAAATGTGTCTTATTACAGAATCTACAAGAATTATTCAAACCTTTAAAATGATCCTTTTTTTTGGAATTTGTTCATAAAAAGGTACACGAAACTGTCTTAAACTCCTCTATTTTAAAAGAATTTATGATTCGAAGAAGGCATTTTCAGTATTTTCAATTTTTACTTGATTTTTGATAAACAAAATAGATTCCCAAAACACATATAGGTTAAAATAACATAAAAGCCCCGCTTTTTAACGGGTAAATGCATTCTGTCAGTCTGTACACGCAAAACTCTGTGGTTTAAAAAGTACTGGATAAAAGACATTATTCTCAGTGCGAAGGTATCCAAAAATATTCTTATAAACTTATCTATAGACATATTATTTATAAGAAATATTGCATTTTTAATAATTAACTTGTTTACTGACATCGGTACTATACAAATGGTAATAGAGAATCGGACAAGAAAAATAGATGGACATGAAAAGGGATATAAAAAACTTACCGTAAAGTTATAGAAATGTGGTAAATTGTTTTCTTTTCTTTCAACTTGAAAAGAAACGCTCGTCGTTTTGAAAATCAGTACATTTAATCATATTAATTTTAAAAATATTTTGGTGCACGCTTATCCTCTTAGTAAAAGATGCTGAAATTGTACGTTAAGATAGTTCGCTAGTTATTTTAAATAGTCTATCAGATTACGGTTTTACTACTCATTAACGAAGCAAATTACTTTAAATCGTTGATTAAAATATAATAATTTTTAATAAAAAATAATGTAACTAAATAAATATCACGCTGGAAAGTTTTTTTAACAAGAGCAACGATAAAAATATTCCATTTTATATGAATCATTGATATTTATCGTAAATATAATATTACTGGACTCTGGAAGTTTACAGAGAGAGAAAAAAAGGATTGATGGAACTATTTAGAGGTAGTAGAAACGATTTTAACATATGCAAATATTAAAATTAACAACATGAAAGGTTACAGTTCATATTTAGCTACAATTTACTACAGACATAGATAATTTAACTATTTTTTGTGTTAAAACGTTTTACTAATATAAAATGATTGCATTAACTATTTTCTTTCTGTATGTGTACATATTTTGCATAAACTAAAAATTTTTTTTTTGGAAATTTTACAATCTAGTTAGCAGTTTGGGGACGAGACGTTTGTTATGGGAATATATACATTTCTTTGCATACGTCCCCAAAATTACTAATAGAATCATAAAATTTCAAACAAAATGTCTTTCTGTGTATTTTACCTTTTATGAATAATATTACATATATGTATAACATATTTTTCATAATTTTAATAAAATTGTCTAATTCTTTCTATTTTCAATATGTTATTGTATTACGAAAAAATGTTGTTATTTTGCACGAAATTCATTAATCAATTTATATTCTGATTAAATTGTTTATGTTTGAAATAAATACTATATGTTATAACTTTCAATAGAGTAATGCAATATTAAGTCGAAATTCGAAAAATGACTTAACTTTTCTGTTTTTTTGTATTTACTATTTGTATAAGCAAAGCATGAAGAAGTTTTCATACTCTCTAATCTGAATTAGTAAAAAAAATACTAATAAAAATGAAAAAATTAATTCTACTAATCTAATAGTAACAAATAGTATTGACTAATTAAATAGTCTGTATTAATAATTTTTATTAATAAAAGTTCGTTGATGAATTAGTAGTTTTCCATCCAGCAACAAGTCACTTTATTTTTAAGTGAAAACTATTAAAATTTGATCAGGTATGCCGTGACTAAAGTTTAAACAAATAATAAACCACTGGATTAATGCAATTGATCTCTGTAATGGATTAATCTTCTAGATAATGAACTATTTAAATCTGAATTAGTCACAAACGAATAGTGACGATGTGAAAAGATAGCCGTGAACGAAATTATTAGTAATCATTAGTACTAAGAGTAAAAATGACTAATTCATTAGTCAAATTTAACTTATACTAATGGATTAATAGTTTTTTCTGTGTTTTAGGAAAAATCATTTGGAATTCAATTAAATACCGACATTTTACTTCTTGATTAGTAGTTTTCTACTAAGTTAGAGAGGACATGTATAATGGGTTTCTAGCAGCGTATTCTAGCTAGTGTTCTTTTCTAACGCAAACTACCCTCTAAATCTGAATTAGTTAAAACCGACCAATAAGAAAATGAAAAGTTAGTAACCAAATGAATTAGTAATCATTTTTGCTAATAAAAAGTTAAAACCTACTAATTTATTACTCATTCTACAAACTAACAACCTAAAAAAATCAATATCTACATGTAGATTAGTAGAATTTTACTAATGAATTAGTAGTTTCGTGCTATTTGTCAGTGAAAACCTTACTAATTGATGGTAACCCACTTTTTGCTGTAGATAAGTCGTTTTTGATTAATTCAAAGAGAGTAATGTTATAAATTATAAAAATCATTCTGAGGTATTTTTAATTAATCTTAAAAGGGTATTACATAACCTTAAAAATTAATTCGAAGACTTAGTTAATATTCAATTTTAAAAAATGCCATAAATACTAAAAAATTTGGAAACAATCTTACGAGATCTCATTGAAACGACAGGAATCGCAACCATTTTCATTAATAGAATGAAGATAGTACAAGCAGGTGGTAAGAATGTAGATGAAAACATGAAAGATAATCAAACTAAGCTCAGATTTCGAAGATATATCTAAAATTTGAAAGGTACAAGTCAAGAAACTTTTGCATATATTTGTATTATTTCTCGTATGAGTATGTTATAAATAAAGTACTTATTATTATGCTCCAGTAACTTATGTGGGTATTGAAAAATGAGTCCAGTGTACAAATTATTCTTGACAGAAAAACGGCATCAACGCCAAAAATTTTGGAAAAATCTACTAGGAAATTCCCTGTTATTAGAAGTACATCACCCATAGCTGGTATGGGAAATTTTGTATACATTTTATGATAGTTTTTCATGTGGATATGACGATTTGGCTCTATGATAATGTAAGATAAATAGTAGAATTGTTCATAATATTATATAGTATGATATTTAAATCATTTTTTCATTCACTTGGTGCGGCTCAAATCTAAAAGCGACTTTTCCCACAGTTTGATTCAGGTGACAATCTGGAATAGAATTTCATAGACAATTTACTTACCCATTTTAAATGTCACAATCAGTTATTAAAATTATAAATGAAGATCCATTTAATTTCTGGTTTTGAACGCCTCCTGGAGAACCTCGAAGAAACATGTGAGGCAAACAATCTTTTTCATTTATTGTAGAAATCCTATAACAAATAGAACTTTTCCAATTTAAACACTATCGAGGAAAAATTTCTTACACGTATTGGAAAATTTCAATACAGGTACGGTATTTTTTGGAATATGGTAAAATGTCAAGACTGTTGTAAGAAAATTTTCCAGTTACTTTGTACAGCGTATATAAATTTCCAGTATCTAAACATTAGTACATTTATTTTCTTTCAGGGTTAACGAATTTTGTCGCGACGATATGAAGAGATGATGTAATTTTCAATTGGCAACAAAGTTCCGAATGCATTTCAACTAATAATAGCAAACGGATTTAAGAATACATAATTTCTTGTTAAATAATCGAATTACATGCTTGTTTAGATTATATTTATAATAGCTTTAAAGCAGTCGGTGGATGTGTTACACAATATTAGGTATTTCAGGTGTAATAGATAGTATATTTATGAGTAATACGGTAGAACGAGATACGAAATGCGAGATATAATAAAATTTCAGATGCGATGCGCAAAAATTTCCAAGTAATTCCTAAGCCCATAAAAGAATAAACCTGATACGTTCTTATATACAGATAGTCGAATTTGTGAAAGGCGACACCACCGCTGTGCAATCTGCGTTATGTGGACTGATGATCAAATGTGATAGCGTTATCATGGAATTGTATCCATTGTGACAATTATAGTTATAGGGTTATTACATGAAGCATCGACGTCTTCAAATTCGTCATGACCCACCTGACCGATTGCGATTTTTGACGCAATTTTAAAGAATTTCGTCGATTACTGCAGAAAATGAGACTGCGAAATATTGTGCAAGAAAAAAGGTATACCATTCATACCTTGTATTTTATATTTAACTGAAAAATTCTACCTTTTCAAAAATATAAATATGGACGTACTTGTCCTTTGTATTTCAATACCTCTTCAATTTAAACATGCTCACCATTATGAGATTTTCAAAATTATTAAAATAAGTATCTATTTGATCGTTTTGCACTTCTTACTTGCTTTTTTTAGTTACAGCTTAAGAATAGTAGAAGTGATAAAGTAAAAAGTCATTAATACAAGTATGTGCGTGGGTGGTATGGAAATAAGCCAGGGATATAATGACATAAGACAAATGATAAATTTATCAAAAAAATGACATTGTACTTCTGCTGCTATAATGCGATTAACTTAACCATGGAATATCGGGCATGTCGAGAAAAAATATTTATTACCATTTCCGAGAAATTAATTTTCATTATTAATGATACTGTGGAAGAGAGAAAGCATTACTGTTCGTAACAAACAATTGAAACCTGCAAAAATAATTTGTTTATCAACTTTTGGTTTTCTTTGTACGATAACAATTTTCTAAAAATGAATGGAATGTAACGAATGATATTTTTTAGAGTAAAAGATTCTCTACAACTTTACCGTACGATTTTTGCAAATTTCTGAAGCTAACGTCAAATATCTCTATTTATTAAACAAAAAGTTTTTACTTTTCGCAATTTGGGAATAATTTTAGATATTTATATTTAAAAATATCATTTATTACATTCCATTGATTTTTAAAAAATTGTTAATTGTCGCTAACATGAAATTTTAAGTCATTAACAAAAGTTGTTTAACAAATTAATTTTGCAAGTCTCACTTCTTTTTCAAGAACAATAATACTTTCTTGCTTCAAGAATGTCATTATTCATGAAAATTAAATTCTTAAAAAGTTAAATAAAATATTTTTCCCAAAAACATACTATAATTCCGTGATAATAACTACCTTAATTTATAATTCAGTGTAATTATCGAAATCTTTCTTTGCTTTTTTACGATAAGAAAAAAAAAATGTTTTTCAATTACAAACTCATCATAAAAAAATACATATTTCGAGAACACACGCACGTTGAATTTCGCTTTCGAAAATTTAGAAATCGGAGAATAATTTTGTTGTATATTAAAAGAGACTAAGAGAAATTTATTAACTTTTTTTAATTAATATTAAATAATCTGTGCTAAAAAAATATATATGTTTCCAAATTTGATGTTCGTAAAAAAGAAATTTACACTATCTGGTTAAGTAGGAAATAACTAAAATGATAAAATTTTGGTAAGATAGATGCTGAAATGCGTCCGTATATGAAGCTTCTACCAAATTTTAAATCATGTAAAGTTTTTAAGGGAATTTTTCAATTACAAACATCATTAATAAATATTACCATACTACCTAATTTTTTTAAGAATGCTAAAGAAATATCAATAATTTAATTAATGTATATATAACATGCTTTGAAACTACCGTGTGACTTTCAAGTTCATCATTAAGCACCATATTTATAAAATCCTTATTTAATCATGTAATTTCACGTGTACAAAGAATTGTTTGCTTCTTGGGCTGCATATTTGCGAGATGTTTTCTATTATTTGGTATGTAATGAAAACAACAAAATTAATTTTAAACATGTTCATCAAAAATAAAAATTACCTTTTTCTCAAAGTTTAAAGGTTATACAGATATGCTCACATAAAAAAACGAAATAGTTGAAACTAATAACTAGATAAGGATAAAATTGGTTTTTAGTCACTTTTACTATTCACATAATGACCTCCACAAGTTAGGTAGTCAATGCTACTATTGAAATAGTAAAACCAATTAAAAAACGTACATGTGATAAATCTTACTATTTAGATAGTAAAACGAACTATTTCTTTTTTTCCTAACCGAATCACAACGATTATTTCATAACTGCCGTTCATAAAACATTTCTCTAAGCTTGTGCATGAAATCGAAATTAGTTTGTAAGTATACTTACATTAACGAATGAAACGTCGAAATTTTAATTGAAAATTGTACTTTTTCTTACTTTTGGGTATGATTAAGTAAAATAATACATTATTTTTCACAGAATTTGAATCATAATCAAAATTGTTAAAGGCGACAATTAATGCATCATACAGCTACGCAACTCATAGACTTTTTTGTTTTTACTTGCTATCAAAGAATGCAACATAACATAAAAATAATATCCCGTCCTAAATGTATAGTACCAAAATAGCTGCTGGATTCAAAGTCAAGTTTAACAACATATTTTTAATACCTCAAGATTATTAAATCCTTGGAAATAATCCTGTTTATAACTGAATATACGTTTTAATTTTCAAATTTATTAGTTTTAACTATTAGTTGTTGTGAATAGAATTATGTATCCAAATAAATTTAAATGTGTTGTAAATGATGCTTAGTGCAAGCCACTAAATGTAACTAAATAATAATTAAGGTGAATTTTTGATCTGCTAATAGATGTAAAATAAATAAACGTTAGAGATTATCGAACATGTCGAATTTTATTTTATTATCTAATTTCCAATCGTTCCTTGTGCACTACATATTTTTTAGGTTTATATTAGTCCATAAAGTAAATCGTATAAATGTTATTCAATCAAATCGTAAAAATCAGTTCAATCAAAGTTCTGTTGAAAAAAATAATGTAAAGATCAGTGAAATTAAATATGCCAAAATTAGTGAATTTTAGCAATATTTCATTTTATTTTGTATCAAAAGAGATTTTTTTTTACAAAAAAATGACCATTTCAACTATTTTTCTATATTAAAAATGATGGCGCAGTGGGAATTTTGCATTACGTTATCGTAAAAAGTCGGTTTAAATTTGTCAAATTTGGAATTTTTCGATTCATTTCGTAGCAAAAGTCAGTATCAAATATTTTCAGCGACTACTGCTGACCTTAAAACGAGAAAGTAACTCATTTAGTAAATGAACAAAAAAGTATTAAAATATATTAAAACAAATTTAAAAATATCAAGAAAAAAGTACAATTTCGACGGTCAGTGCAATTGATCAAGACAAACTTTCATATTTACCGACCAAAAATTACTACGAAAACTAATTACAGAGCCGTAAAATGTTTGCACTAATTAGTCTGCGCAAATTCACACTTTTAAATAATTTCTTTTTGAATATGGCAGATTAATAAAGTGTTTAATTCGCTAATAAATTTCGATCGGAAAATGTCGATTTCGGTAATAAATGTATTAAATGAATTGTTACTGCACTGCTAGAATTCCTTCGTTCAATGTATTTAAATATTGAAAAAGGTACCTACAATTTTTTCTATAAAAAAGTGATTTTTCATGGTTTTTTGTAAACACTTAAAAAAGAGATGTCTTTTTAAAAATAAAAATTTCAACTATACCTGTATCGTGTCATTAACCAATGCAAACAAAAATTATTATTATAAATTTACTTAACAAATAATTTTTTTTTTTAATATTAAATTGTTAATATAATGAAACAACGGTGGATTTGAAGTAAATCGTGAAGTAAATTATACAATATATGTAATTCACGATCGAGTGAAAGAGTGAATGGCACCGAAAATACTATTCTGCCGAGACATCGATGAAAGACACGCAGCTTCCTCGGTGACTTCTTCATGTGGCTTCTGCGTTTCTCCATTCTCAGTGAAAAAAGAATAGAACGTTTAACCTCCAGTAAAAAAGCCAAAAAGTGAGAAAACGAGACTGAAGTAGACGAAACCCGAGACGGAAGATACAAGACAGAACATTCAACGTGATTAGAAAATTTCAATGACTAAATTACCATATACTGACAACTATATTCCCTTCAATTGCATTAGATATGACTTGAAAATTTAATGCATATTGTTACAAACGTAATTTGAAAATCAATCTATAACTTAAATATTTATACCAATCAATATTTTTATCTATATATTTGATTTTCTACAAAAATATCTGTGATGATCATTTTATGCTTCAGTACATGTTTTTCGGACATTCTATTGAAAGATGCAAGATCAATGCTTGAAAATGATGTTATTTTAAATAATAAATAAAATTTAAGTTAAATATTTGTTATTTTTTCTTGTAACGACAAGTTTTTGGTTTCTTTTTCGTTAATACAAAAAGAATGAAGAATTCTCCTAGGCCAAATTTTTAGTAGAGTATATCTAATTTATTAGGGTAGGACATTTTGTTGTTTAAAAAAATTTAGTTCCTTTAATTAAATAGATAGCCCAATGTGAAATTCTTAGTAATTTCTTCAAGACATTTACTGCAGTGAAAGTTGGGTTACCTAAATTTCTGGTCATTTAGCTATATATCTATAAAAAACTATTAAAAATTTAGATAATAGTAAATTATAGTATTATGATATCGTTAATTAGGATACTTTTTTTTCAAGGCGATGCGCAAGATACTAATGCAGAATGGTCAGTGTAATTTTTGTAGGTCGTTTTCAATTATTTTTATTTTGATTTACTAAAATTTACAACTTGCCATTAGATTATCGCCAGTAAATAATTCCTAAAAAATACGACACACCATATATTTTGGTTGACTTCAAAAATATAGAGACGGCATCCAAGACTATTTCAAAGTATCTTAAAATTTCACTAAAAACCTTTACCATTTTCCCACTCGATCTTACAAAAGCAAATAAAGCTGACCGACATCTATTTTGTACCAGCACAATGATCATCCAAAAATGAAACAAACACGTTTAGACGTGTCAACCTGAGGGCTTCAATATCTAAAGGGAGAAACATACGCCGAGTTTTGAATCATCACGTCATGGTATAGATTTTAAACATCACTATCTTAAGCCTTATATCCGGGATCAGATGTCCGAAATACTAAACAGGTAAAAGCTCTTGGAAATGTTTGACAAATTATCGTACAAAGTGGTCTCGTGAGAGCGGCGCCTATGTGTCAAATTTTTCCAAGGGGTTTTGTTACAGGTAAGACCACCCTAATATTCGACTGAAATGTTATCAACCTGTAATGGTCTAGTTTAGAATAATTAACATCGATGTTTACTTCACGGTTTCTTAAATGATGATTTCAATTTTGTTCTTCAGCATTTCGTTTTTTTTATATTTCGTAATCATTATATTAAATCAGCATTTGTCCCAATACATCAATTTGATGAAGCTTCCAAGATCCAAGCGTGAAATTAATAAATTGAATTTGTAATATGACAAATGCGAAATATTGATCCTTGACTTCACTGGATATGAATGTCCATTCTTCATCATGTCCACCAAAATGTAATATTTAATGAATACAATATTGTCTACTCACATATTTTTATAAACTTTGTATAAAATTATAAATTGAAAATCATTTTTGAATCAGTTCGCCATCATTGTTTTATTATCATAAAAGACAAACCAGCAGTATTATGTTTAAGTACAATATTAACCTATTACCGCCCACGTGGACACTTTTTCCACCATTTTTTCAAAGCTCTCTAAATGGGATAAGTTTGGACCTGAAAACGTTTTGAACATATGAAATTCATAGATTTTTTATCGATATTTTTAAAACCGATATCCACAATTAGAAAAAAATGAATTATTACTAAAAAATACCCAACTTTTTTTTTAAATTACACTACTAACTGTCCCTTAAGGAATCATCTTGAAAACAATTTAGATGGTGGAGGGAAATCTGAACTTCAGAAAGCTGTATTTGGAAAGTTAATTTTGTCATCTAAATGATCGAAAGTGACATCCAAAACGAGGATTTCACTCATGATTAAGATGCTTTACTAAAAAACTAGAAGCTTTTCAAAGAAAGTTATAATATCACCACTGAAAACAGCTTCAAAGCATCAAACCTAAAAATCGTAATGAAGAAGAAAAATCAAATTAATGTTGAAGAGATTTTTCATAAATATTTAACGAAACTATATTTTTCTTTATTAACAATCTTCCTAATAAACCTGCGAATTTGCAATTGTACTAAACACAATTTCCTTGAAGACATGAAACATTTTTTAGTCAAGATTTTTTCATGTTTTTCTGATTTAATTTCCGTTATTGTTGTAATTTTCTTTCTAGTTCAAAGATTCACAGTTTAATGTACTTTTTACTTCATCTTATTTTTACCTCTTCCTTTCTTCACTCCTGATTTTCTTTCTCTTCGTTTTTTACTACTTCTTTCCCGAAGAAAACTTCAGTTCCCTTAAAATACTTTGTTTCTTGATCTTTTACTTAATTTTTTTCGTGAAAATGATTTGAATTACAGAGTATCTGTCGCGGCCAACTCAGACTTTCTTAATTCGACATTGTTCTTTCGTGTAATCGAATAATTTTTCATGTAAATAATTTTCAATAATGACACACACTTTTCCTAATTGATTTTCATCTTGGTTGTCAGTCATTGCCTTCCCCCATTTTCCTCTGCTGACCTTATTTTTCAGTTTCTAATGCATTTTCTCTTCATTGATCGCTTGATGAAATTTCAGAAAATTTGCAACTATTATGTTATGAATTAAACCAGAATTCTATCCCATATTTCTATGTAACATATATACTCTGTCGCTTTCTTTATTCTTTTTAAACTACTTATCTGAAACAAAATTTAATTACTCACTTTAATAATTGTTATCTTTGTCTACAACTTTTTATTAAAATTAGCTTTTTATTTATAGATCTATACAAATAATGTTCGTGTTTAACGTTTTTTTTTATTTTTTGATGACTTACGACGTAAGAAAAAATTATGGCTCCATGAAATGAATTTGTGAAATATTTAAACAAGTTGATTTTGATTATTCGAGAAAGATTCAAATATATATTACCACGTTTCATAAACTCGACAGAATGAAATTGTCAATAACTTTGAATAAACGAAAGTAATATGATAAAGTAGAGTCATTCGATCGGTCCGTTCAACGAAATGGAAAGTCAGGTTTAATAAAATGCATGCTGATTTATTTACCGTTATCACTGAAATGAAAGCCAATACTGCGAGAATTTCGAGAGTGAATTTTTGCTTAAAATTGCTTAAAATTAAGAATGAATTATAATTATTATTAATATTAGAGAATTTTATTTTAATAAACAATTTTTGGGAATTCTCAAGTGGATTTTGAATATAATAAATCTATTTTTTTTCGATCCCAGTGAAAATATCTTCAATTTCGCTTTCTTCGTTTCGACAAAACGAAGAAAGTGCAATTACAGAGATTTTATACATTATAACTGTAAATTTTCTGTGTTTTTAAATGCTTTATTATACAAAAAAAAGCAATTTATGTAAAAATATTGAATTATGAAATTTATTTTCAATACTTATTAACTGTTTAAGCTACGTTAAATACAGGCATTTACTGCATAGTAATAAATGAGAAATACTAAACGTAGCAATGCTTTTGTCACTTGAAATAAGCGATTATCCAGTGAATCCTAGTAAGGCAAAAAGCTCCCCTGTATAAGTATCCTTTTGTGAGAGTGGTATTTTAACAATTTGTAAAAATACAATGATGAAAAAGGAAATCTTGCATAAAGTTACATTTTTTATGATTCCTTTTGTGATTTGAGTGCGTAGTGGATACATCATAATTTTAGAATTTCATCTTTGAAAATTATATTGAAGGATTTCAAAAATTAATGAAATTATTATCAATGATATACAAACTGTAGATGAGTTACAAAATATATAATTTTTATTAAGGAATTTTGAAACTTTTTGATTTGGGAAACATACGTCATATGTTTAAAAATTCATGTTAACTATACTTAAACATATTATTACTGGTTTGTCTTTTATGATACAATGAAACAACCATGACGAACTGATAAAAAAAAGATAAAAAATAGGTCAGCTTTAAAAAATTTCCAATCCATAATTTTATACAACTTTATTAAAATATGTTATCAGATAATTCTGTAGACGTTAAGGTCTACTAATTTAAGATATAAATTTTATCGATAAACATTTTACATGTCAACTTGAGCAAAAAGTGTCTAAAAATAAAGTAGAAATTACATAATAGTATTAGTAACGATACTTACCATTATTTCCCATAAAAATGACATGAATCTGTCGTTGACAATTGTTCATATACAATTTGTATCAATCAGTCAACCCACTAAATTATGTTTTGAATAGAATGTTGCTAAGAGAATTAAGTAAATTATAATTAGTAATATTTATTGCATTTTTCCGTAAATTTGACCTAAATTTGTAACGACAATTTGTTACAATTTCATTCACTGTATAAAGATGTAATATCGATAAAAACAGATTAAATTTGATAAAAAGAGTTTGACTATTACTTTGAGAACAAGAATAAAAGTATACTATGTATTTATATCAAATGCAATATTTCTGATTTTTCACCTTTGCAAGAATTTTAGGAAGTTATGTGATATTTTGAGAACATTAAGTAACTGTTATAGTGACGTATTTCTCCCAGGTAAGTATCAACGGTAGTTTAGTAAGTTTAATTAATAAAAATTGTGGTTTTTCTAAGTTTTTGAATATCCTCTTCATAGTACTTCATAAACTTAGTCCTAATTTCCAGTAATATAATTTGGTCTATACGCAATAAAATATTCAATACTAAAAGATTAACAAACACGATATTTATTAAATAAGGTTTATGTTGGCATCATACTATACAAGTAGACATAAGATCTTTTTAGTGAAAAAATGATATTAAACATTTGAACATTATAATTTCAACTCCTCCAACAGTTTCCTTCGGAATTAAAAAACTTTTCTTCTTAATTTAGAAGCTAAAATGTTGCGAAGATTCTGAAAAAGTTGATTTCCTTTGCAACATTTCTGTAATGGGCAGCCGAATTTTTTTACTTAAGAGACTATATCTGAGACTAATCTTTAAAGAGACATTACATTTCTTTACGTAACCTGTAGTTAACATTTCGTTCCTGATCGCCAAAGATTATGGCACACGCCGAAAAAGAAATTTGCTTACTAAAGAAATGGACTTTCTGTAATTTTCTATTTTTCTTTTTGAATAATTCTGTAAGAACGAAGTGTCTCATTTATTACGCGAAGAAATAACTGAAGCTAAGGAATTCAAGCTATTTTTTTGCCAGTATGTTCTTCTCTTGCAGTCCTAACAAAATCAAACATTTGTTCAATATACAAAAATAAAAAAATTTGATGCGCAAACAAATTTTTTTAATTTCAATTACGTCATTCGAAAGAATGATCGTAAAATTAATCGGATGGCTAGGTGTTCATTTTTGTATAATTTTTGTTTAATTCGAAAAAACGCTGTAATACCTGTACAAATGTTGTATATTTGACAATTAGGGTTAGTATAAATTACACCATGAACGACATTTCATATTTTTAAGAATTCACCATCGTAACACATATGAATTAATCATAAAATCTATATCTGACATGTGAAAATGGAAAATCTTGAAGATTATGAAAATGAATTGTTCAACTGTTTTTAAAATAATTCTGCGCAGCTGGTGTTTTTTATAGTAAATTATTGTAATTTAATTACACATATTTCGCTATTTTAAATACCACAATACAAAAACTGACTTATAACACACTTTTTCTTCAAAAAAGTTGAAAAAAATTGATTTTTGAAAATTAATTAAAAAAAGTCAGTTTCAAAGAAAATGTACCGGTTAAATACGACCGTACTACTTTTTCTGGTTGTAATAACCAGAAATCTTGGTAGTTTTTTAGAAAAATAATGGTTTTAACAAATACTAGTAAAACGAACAATATTTCTGGTTTAACCAACCAGAATTCTGATTATTTTAACCAGTAAAAATAATAAGGGTCTATTTAACCATCTTTTCTGGTTATTTTAACTATTCCACACCAACACTATAATTTATTTTTCGGAATTTGACACCATCGAATATTTTATATTCAACTATCGCACTTTTGGAAAATAAGTTTTGATGCACTTTTGGAATATTTTTGGTCTAACTGATAAGGATCTATTGAACTAGGCAGATTCATTGAAAATTAGTCTAATTTACTAAGAATTGTAATCGGTGTATTTTTCGAAATGCACATAGGTAGTCCGTAAGGATGACACGTGAGAAAGTTACCCACGTAAAAATAAAAAAGACTTTAGAAGATCTCAAAAAGATCTTTCTGAAAAATGTCACTATTCAAGATGTATTTGAGAGCTTTTTAAGACTTTCAAACTACTAGTTTATCAAAATCTGTTTGAGATCTTTATGAGATCTTTAAGAAAATTTATACTATTTTTTTGAGATCTTTTTATGACTTTCTTTTCACATCATGATTTTACGAAAACATAATTTTATTAATCTTATCGAGGTTTTTTCTCTTTTTCGGATATGAACAAAAATATTTGTAATAAAATGCTGAATTCTCTTATTTTTTACCAAAATTAATTATTGAAGATGAATTTTAAAGTTAAATTACCTTTTTTACTTGTTTTTCGGGCTGATTTCCGAAACTTCACTTCATAATATGGGGTCAATATTTACAACGAGTCGAACATGAGAAATAAACACATAGTAGGCGTTAATACAAGCGATTCATATCATGCAGACACTAAGTTTCATATTACGAAAATTCAATATTTACAACACAAATCGAAGACGAGAGATTTCCAGAGTTGTTTTTCGATGCGCTGACAATGTGTTATGCAATGAAGACAGAGAAATGAAAATTTGTCATCCATCAGAAAGCTTGAAAATCGCTACAATTTTACGTGTCTTAGACAAAAATTAATACATTTTCTTTTACCTATACACATTATAATTTCTACAATACAATGTATTACAAATAATGAAGTTTACTACCGATATCTTCAGAAAAGTATAATGTATTTATTCCATCTTAATTATTAGGAAATTATAGAGTAAAAAGCAGACCAGAAAGCAAGTAAACTGGGTAATCACCTTAAAAATCATCTTCGATAATTAATTTTGGTAAAAAATAAGAGAATTCAGCATTTTATTAATATATCATATCCGAAAAATATAAAAAAAAAGATCTTGAAAAGATCTCAAAAAGATCTCGATAAGATTAATAAAATTATGTTTTCGTAAAATCATGCTGTGAAGATTAGTCTTAAAAAGATTAAAAATAGTACAAATTTTTCTTAGAGATCTCATAAAGATCTCAAAAAGATTTTATTAAACTAGTAGTTTGAAGTCTTAAAATTCTCAAATACATCTTGAATAGTGACATTTTTAAGAAAAATTTTGAGATCTTCTAAAGTCTTTTTTATATTTATGCGGGTAATCACTGAACTTTTGCAGATGTACACATTTAACCTATGAGAACTTCAGGATCAGTCTCAGAAAAAAAAATATAAATTTTCAATGAAAATATGAAATTGAGGAAAAAATGGTTGACTTGGAGCAAAGGAAACAGAAAGAACCCAGTGAAGTTGGAAAAAATGAAAAAAAGTGACGTTAAACTTGGTCGAAAAATGACACCTTTTGCTGACTCGCGAAAAGCTCAAAAAAGAGGAGCTCTTGTGCAGCTTGACGGCGGAAGGCGTACTGAGACGAGGGGTGGGGGGGGGGGGGATGGGGCAATCGGGAGAAGTCGGCGAAATCGCCACGCGCTTTTTCCGAGAATCTGATCCGAATTTGGACCAGCCGCGCATTTCGGGGGCTTGCCGAAACCTCGCCGGCGGCGACGCACGTGGTGCAGCATCATCTCCTCTCGCCGGCAACGGTGGCGGTGGGGCAGAGGATCCCCCGAGACGCGAATCTTCCCCCCGAAGCTTGCACGTGTGTACCTCACGTACGGTCTCTTTCTTTGAGTGAACCCGTGCGCACGGGTGGCCGGCGAGGGGGCGTACGGGGGCAGAGGGGGCGGTCGGCGGGTGAAGAATTCAATTAGTTGCTGGGGAAACCGATCCCCACTCTCGATTTCGAAGGCCAATCGGAAGGAAACTCATTGTTGCATTTCAAGAGTATAAATGAACCGGCGGCAACACTTCGCTCACCAGTCTTCCCACCGCCTCAAAAGGAGAGAAAGAAAAAAAGAAAACAAAAGTTTTGTCTCCCTCCCGCTCGGATAGCTTTTTACCGGACTTTATACTTTTGCTTAGGACAGTTGGGGAAAGTGATTCGCGCAGCACGCTTCGAGCACCACGGTGAGTAGCGACTCTATATCTCAAAAAATTATCTGATTAACTTTTTTTTTTTTTTTTCATTTACCACCCCAGTATCGAGCGTTACCAGTGACGCGTTTCCCAGTTTTCGCGATTTTTTGGTGTTTTTGGATCCCGGCACGTGTGGTACCACTTGTCTCTCATGCGACACCAGAGTTCGGACCAAGCACCCGAGGTATATAGCTTTCTAGTGCTTTTCAATATCGCCATCCAGTGATGTGTTTTTATTTTTCTAAATTTTTAGTTCAGATTTTACTGAATTAGAATCGACCGCCAAAAAAAGTGCCATTACAAAGTGTTAAATTCAGCGCGTTTTCACCATCTTTCTTTCTATTTGCAATACTTTGAATTGTTCAATCATGTGAAAGACTTCTGAATTGCCATTGAAGGATGGTGCAACCGAGCTTTTTACCTTTCGAAAGTGATCATTCGAACCCAAGGGTAACGGAAAAAATGAAATAGTTGAAACTAGGATAGTCATCGTTTTCAATTAATACTACCTAAATAGTGATCTTGATTATTAGTGACTATTTCTTTTTTCCGTGTACAACCTGCAAGTTTTTGGTCCTTCATGTATTCGCGCTGTACTAATAAATAACTAGCAATTTGTTATCGAGCTTTTAGTGACTTTTTCCGAATGTAGTTAATTCAAACTTCAAATTAGTATATTCGTTTACGCGGTAGTGAACAATGATTTTTCGAAAGGCAATAAGATATATGGCTGATTTTCGAAAAAAGTCTAATTTAACTTTTTCGAATTGTATTTGCTCAATTCTTAGTTTATGTCTTGTTTATTAAAAATATTATAGTGGTCCCCAAGTTTTTCGAGTTTGAATTAAACATAAAGATAACAAATTTCAAATTCTTGTCATTATAGACTGTCAGCGTACTAAAACCATTGAAACAAACCTAAATATCTTACACTTATTAGAAAATATATCATTCCCGCACAGGAATGACAAAATGAATCAAATTTGCCAGAAACATAACCTTACTTTCTTACGAACTGTGTACAATACTTTATTACTACCGGAAACATATGCTATAATTATTAATTAAAAAAGTGCTTACCTTTTGATTACATGAGGCAATGACTTTAAAAAATGTAATATTCAAAAAAGTTGTCGTCAAATTAGTTTCAACACAATATCTGTTCTTCAACCGTCCACTATAGTTATGTTGCCACCTAAAAAAAAGCAGTGGAACTTGAGAAACCTGTAAATTTTGTTTTGAATCACTGTTTTAAAACGATGAAGGAATGATCGATTTCTTACGGATAAATTTTGAATTATATTTAAAAATATTTCCATTCGCATTTTTTAAACTATAAACTCATGTATATACTGTCAATACTATCTTATATGAATAAAAAATAAGATAACAAGTAAGGACTTTTACTATTAAAGTTAATGATTCTCTTCGAATTTAGCTAGTAGCTTCGAATTTAGTATTTTAAACTAGTATTACCATGTCTATCTTAAGCTCGTTAGTAAACTTATTTCACTCAAGAGAGAAATGTTCGAATATACAAGAGAAAAAAGTAATAGGTACTAACTAGATATTAAAGTAAGACAAAACCATCATTTTTAATTTTACTCTAGATAGTTACTTCGACCAAAACTATTTCTTTTTTCTTGTGTATCTAAGTTTTATGCTCAGAAACTGTGGCTACTAATAGTGATCAAAAGAAACAGTGATATCCCTTATTATAAGCACCAGAATTAAACTGCAAACTAAAAACTTTTCACAAAGTTCGTGTTAAATGTTTAATAACTAAATTAACTTATCGTATAAAAATAGAACTAGGTAGTTGAGTTTCAAAAACATTAAAATCTTAGACATTATAGAGTTTTCATGACGCTTCGAGAGAAAATCAGTAGTAGTAGTATTAAGTATGTTAGACGCTTGCGGTAAAACTACGTTCAAAGCGTTTCGAAGATTTTTACATATTAATCCAGATATTTTTATAGAATTTTAGATTTATTCGAAAAATTATTTGACGTTTGATACAAAGTATAGTATTATAGAATTATAACCAAATCGATGTTTCGCCTAAAGGCGAAAAGTTGGAAAAGTTTCCAAAAAAAGGCTTTTTCTACTACATGGCCTTAACATTTCAGATAAAATCTATTTTTTTACCTGTGGTTGCTTATTATTCGATTGTTGTTTGCATTAAACTTGTTTTTCAATCTAAATGTACAGTTTTTATTAAATGATATGATAGTCGTGAAACATGAATTAATTATTACATAAAATATTATTTGTATTCTTTTATAGTATATATTCCTTGTTTATGTTTTAAATATTCTAACAAACAACATTTATTCAAAAAACAGTCTAAAATTGAAATTTATTTATCATTTGATAACATATTAACATTATATTAAAGTAATTAGTCAACTTTTGAATGCAAAATTATTTTCTATTCAAAACTAACGAATGTATGCAGATGCTAAAGTGATAAATACATTGTTAATGTCGATTTCAATTCAAAGTAAATTCTGGAGAACGTTTTTTAACAAGATTTTTGTGTAAATAAACTCCTAAAACGGTTAAACAAAATTGCTAAGTCGAATAATGAGTAGATAAGATGTTTTAATCTTTAGAAGTATACATTTAATCTCGTGGAGTAAATCATAAATATCACCACCAATTAGGAGCAGATTAATCTAAAATACTAAGCATTTACTTCCTTAGATTGAAAATTGACATTACTTTAAATGTTACTTGTATTAAACACTTAAATCAATTATTTTACTTTACTAATTCAATTCAGCGAAACTAACTAAAAATGAGCAAATCTATTTAAAACTGAAGAACTCGAAAAAGTCTTTACATAAAGTAATATAATATTCATTTCTGTATAAAATTATTATAAAACTTTTGATCCTGTTATAAATATATCAGATTTAAACAAATATTTTTACTATAACTCACTTAATCGTAAGGTTTAAATTACTTAGTTATAAATATTTGTTTTCAATTGTTTAATGTAGCATATCCTTTGAAGTTTGCTTATCTCAATTAGGAGGGAAAGCCGATACTCACCGTTGATAATTCTGAAGAGGGTATTTATATAATTGGGGTTATAATTTTTTTTCAGTGACCATACTAATCTTAAACATAACAATTATTAAAAAATCTAGATTTTTTTATATCCATCGTTTATGTAATTTAGTAACTTAGTCAGATGCTGAGGTGTAAACATTTTCAATAGAATCATAAAAATTAAACAATCCTAAATTTATATTATACTATTTCTATTTAGTTTATTACAATGTATTAAAATTATTTAATATTACATTTAATTAAATAAAATTAAAAAGTAGTATGGTTCTGTATACATTGTAACTCACTCTTTTATTGCTAAAAAATGCAGTAAATATTGTCGAAAAATTGTTATTAATTAAATTAGTTTTTACGTAACGTTATGTAACTTGCATTAATTTATAGCTCTCGAAATGATTCATTGCATGCTGCATAAATTATTTCTACAATCAATTGATAATTACAAATTTCATAGGAATGTCTTTTAACAAATATTAAGGTTAAATTAACATATAGTAGGCTACATCATAGGTCAGCACTAATTATCAGGATTATTAGCGTCTTAGTTCGTTGCACTCAAAGTTCGAAGTATATAATACAATGATTTGCTATGTTAAATTACTAATTTGTCCTCAAAATATTTTTATTTATGAATCTTATTTTTAGAAGAAATTTTATTTTTAGCATTTGCAGTTTTAAACAAATCTATTAGTTACAGTTATCGACTATCCAAACACTTAAGAAGCATATATAATGAAGCTTAATTATTTTTATTGAATTATAGATTTATAAAAGTAATTTTCTGTTTGGATTATCGACGTCTCAAGAAATCTTTTTTATCATCAGTTTCACGTATAACGAACTTATGATAACTCCTTTAGGAACTCATTTATCGCGTTCTGTTCCGAATGATAACCTAACCTCCAAATATCTGTTACGTTACATTCGAAGACACCGCGACGCTTCGGGGATCTTTATATATAAATCCATTTCAATGATATTCATAAAAATTGTAAAAAACGAGCGTTCTAGATCTGCCGCCTATCAGTTTCGGAGTATTTCTATTGGAAAACGGTCCATGGCCACCACTATTCCAACTGATACGTGTTTGACTATCTTGTTCTAAAAAAACCGGAAATAATTAATTGATATTGAAGATGCCTACGTGAATTTTCCACCTTCCTCTATGGCTGCTATGATAACAGACGTTTATATACTTTGAAAGAATTTCACAACCTGGAAATGTTACGTTATGGGAAAAACGAAATTTTCGATAATGAATGACCTCACGTTAATTTACAAGTAACTAAAGTATTCGATTCCAATAATACCAACTATCCATCATCTAAGATTTAACAAGGTCTAAAAAACGTCCAATTTAAAGAATCCACGATTTGACAGCAAATTACATCATCTGATATCCATATGAAACAAAAATTGCGTAAATTTTTAACTATCAATTTTCTAGTTTAAACATTTTTATTTAGTACTTTTTTTTTCGTTACTGAAGTATTTGATAAAAACTTTTAACCTCGGTTTACATAGTAATGTGATACTCGTGGTCGTATCTTCGTTTGCATCTACCAAGTAAAAAATTGCTGAGTACTTAAACAAACGAAAAAAAGTAAATTAACGATTGTACTCTCAACAGTTACATATCCAAAATTAAAATAACTAGTAACCCTTGCCAATTTAATCAACATCAACGAATTTATGAGTGCGTTAAAGGCATTTTGATAGATTTTAATGCCAGGACAATGTGCACAGTGGAATTCAACATTTGTTTCTTTAGAATTTTAATAAAGCAACGTTTAATTTTGAGTTGAATTTCAGGATAGCGGAAAAAAGCATTGTGACTAGCAAAACAGATTTTTTCAAACTAGGGTAAAAATATTTGTGAATTCAAAATTACCTTAAAATTATAGTATATTAAAAAAGATTTTTTTTCATTTTGAATGAAAAATCATTTTTCTATACAAATTTACTTTTTTAACCAATTTTCGCACTAATCACTGCACTAAATAACTAAAACTAATTTTAATTTAAAATTTTTTTCTAATTATTCTAAATTGTAATATACTTAAAAACGTTTATTACTAAATTCTGCAGTAAATGAATCTAGTCGAGGGATAAATTTAATTTTATAATATCTCCATTAAAAAAATATCAAACTAAAGCTTAAGTATTTAGTATTCTTTTAAGTGAAATGGTTTTGGTATAAAAATTTTCTTAATGAATCAAAATATAAATTAACTTTTTAACATTTTATTTCATTCCTCAGTACCGACGTAATTTTGGGTGTCTTCGTTTTTTTTCACATTATCATAATCGAAATCACATTACCATCAAATTAATTTTGTGTATTAAATTATTACAACTATTTTATGTTGCATGACTATGTACAATAAATGTTTTATGTATTTTATGCAAATTCCGTTTTTGAGCTACTACATCATCTAGTTGTAAAATATTTCAGTTTTCTTTAATATCACCTATATTCAAAAGTTAATAAACTGTTTAATTTTGCAAAAGTACTCTTTATAAATATAATCTTCAAAATATAGGGACGAACCATTTCATCTACATGTTGCTAGTTCTGAAAATTAACAATTCATAATTTCTTAGACAGAGCAATTAAAAATGAAGGATTTAAGTTTGAAATAACTAATAAAATATAAATAATAGTTTTATTAAATAATGATATTGTAGATAAGAGTATAAATAAAAGTATTCATTCATTTACAAATATCACTCAAATATCTATTTAAAAAAGAAAACGTTTTTTGTGCAATTAATCAGTAAAAAATATATTTTGAGCAAATCGTTCTCTTTTATAATCTCAGTGAATAATTCACTGATTACACATCGAAAACGGAGAAAAGGAAACTAGACAAAAAACCAATAAACAAACGTTAGTTTTGTATGGGTTCTAACTAAAAAAATGCATCGTTAAATTAGTTTAATTGAAAAAAGCAGCGTTGATAAAAAATAACGTAAATCCATTGGTAAAAATTTAAAATATCTATTTTTTCAGTTTTGTGTTTCTGAAATAATCTGACGTAATCGTTACAGTTGGTTATGTAACGAGTAACACAATCAATATGTTTCTAATTTATTTGTCTGAAAATTGTCAACATTTAAAAAGTCTCGAAGTCAATTCAAAAGTTTTAACTCGTATGGATCAAAAAGTTCGTTAGAAAAACTATTTCTTAATTATCTTTCACGTTTGCATAAGAAATATTTTATTTAAGTAGTACTCATTACATGATTGAAAATTAGTTAATATTGTCTCTAAAATAGATTGATTAAGGACCACAAAATTGTTACTAGAAAAAAAATATTACAGAAGTAAAGAAAATTAAAACCAAAAATGATGAAAAATTGAAAAAGTGCGACTTTATTAATTCATTAACGACCGGGAGGACTCAAAATGTAGAAGAACATTACAGCCCTCATTTTAAAAGATAAAAAAGTTTGTTAACAAATTTTTAAAAAACTATTTCTGACGTAAAAAGTATCCCTCTTTCTAATTCTAATCAGCTATCAAAATCGACGGTTACATATTGTGAAATTCAAAATGGCGGACATGAAAGTGTTGTCCAAGAAAAAAAAAAGAATGTTTAAAGCTCTTAGTGATTAAAAAAACATCAAAACTTCCAAAGATATTTTCGGGGATCTTGAATACGAATGAATGAACAGTTCACCATTTTTTAATTTTCTAAAACCGACGTTAGAATTCAGATTAATTATTAGGGACCTCGACAACTTCAGAGCATGATATATAGTATAAAATACGAATGAGTTTCAGGCGAATCCGATTATGCTAAAAAGTCGCCATATTGAATCCGCTATTTTCAATTTTCCGAAACATTTTTGTGTACCCACTTTCAAGAAAGTAATTTTTAATGTTCAAGTGCCTTATGCATTCTTGTTTGACACTTAGGCGTTATTTTGTTGTCAGCATCTTGAAATCAGACTAAATAACCATGATTTTAATAGTCGAAGACGCGATATTTTCGATTTTCATGATAAATTCCACTGTGTGAAAATTTTTGCACATTAAAAAATCGCATTTTCTTGCATAAAATGTGTCGTAACTTTGTTAGAGTTAGCGGTAACCAAATTTTAACTTTAGCCTATGAAAAAGGGTTCTTTTGTACTTAAAAAATGGTTTCGAACAAACTTTTTTTCCACACAAAAAGGAAACCTGAAAGTAAAAAAAAAAATAGTAAAGTGCCCTCATTGCGTCGATGTATGACCGTTTAAAAATTCTAATTTTTATTTTGTATTTATTGATGCGTATCAACGATATTACATACATTTTTTGTTATATTAGTAGGGGAGAGTCACTAGTTGAGACGGGTTCTGTTTTTTAGCTGCAACTTTTTAATGGGTAAAAGAATTTTAAAAATACAAAGATCATTTGAAAGGTAATTAAAATACGCAACTTTTTGGGAATATGAAATAATGTTTTGACCATCCGAAAGAATTTTATGATCAATTGTGTAAAGACGTATTTTTATGAAAAATTGACACTAGTTGTGAGACAGTAAACAAGATTTATTAAAATTTGAAAAATATGTAACATAACTACCATTAATATAAATAAAACATTATTTTAATTTATTTTAAAGGTTTTCTGTCTTCTTCATCCATATCGCTGTCGCAATGTATACATTTAAATTGCTTTTGTAGATATATCAAAAATTACGAGAAAACGAGCCAGTATATCAATAAAATATCATTATATTTAACAATTGGAAGGAATAAAGACGTGATAAATACTTAATGAATTTCATTGCGAAGCAACAATGAGAACAATTTTTTCTTAACCGCTGACATTTAAACTATATTAAGTATTAACTAGGCGTGATGGTTCGTAGATATGAAAGTAAATAAAAATAAACAAATACGTGTATGCATCTCGAGCTTGAATATAAGCTTCTGTATAACTATAAAATAATAAAACATTAAGAAATTTTGAATATTATCGTCTCAGAATTGGTTAACTATTATAAACTGAAACACGCATTTGTGCATTTCTATTTATTTTCATATCGAAAAACAGTCACGCCAAGTAAATACTTAATATAGTTTAACATCATAAATATATAATGACAATACTTTGTTATTGTAAAGGGTTTAAAAATCGATTTCTAGCAAAGAGAAAAGTTTCTCATAACTAAAATTTGACAATATTTTTAAAATGCCAAAAAAAAGTAAATTTTAACTGCAAATTAACAAAATGGAATGTCGCATCGTGAAATATGAACGAAACAATAATAGAAAATGGACTGTACTTACCTTTTTCAATTAATTGAATTTGTAAATTATTAATTTGGCACCAATCAATAATTAGATTTCTTAAATGATTTTGTACACATGTTGAGAACTAATATAAGAAATATGATTAACAGCTTCAGTGTTTTTGGAATAACTGCCTTGCATTAAAAGAAAAGATTACACCTTAACAAATCAAATTGTTTACGTTTCGTGTTGAGAATAATTGCCTGTCTCACAACTAGTGACTGTCCCCTATAGTACTTTTTAATTTACTCTTGGCTACCCTACATAAAAAAATCATATTTAGTAAGACTGATACCCACCAATAAAAGCAAAAACTAAAATTATGATAAATAAAAACTAAGGATCGAAAGATGTTCGCATATGCATCGTGACATCATCGAGAAAACGTGCGTCCCTAGAAGATGTTGAGGCCGTCGTTAAGAAATGACCGACGACAGGCAGAAGCCGGCATAAATGACGTGTAAATTTTTCTGGGGGGGCCTTTTCAAGATTTGGAGGTTAGGTCGGGGGCAAAAGTACCGCCCCTGCGGGGGCTCGCTGCAGGTTTTGGGATGGTGATTCGACAAAAAGCTGATAATAAACCCGTCCCGTTGGGGAAACCCTCTCTGGGGATTTTTGTGGGTATGACGGCATCTCGTGTCGAATCGGACGCGTGCCCGTCTGCCCAAAACCGAACGGAAACCACTTACGACGCGACGTCCGACAGGGGGGGGGGGGGGAATGGGGGGGCCTTTTTTTTCCACTCTCCTCATTTGCTGATGCAATAACTCGTGATCGCTGGCTCGCACCGGTTTTCACCTTTTTGCCCAGCGGAAAACGACACAGTCGTCTCCCGAGGCGCAGAGAGGAAAGACCTGTGCTGCTAAACGCGCTAAAACAGTCATTCGAACCACCGGGTCCAAGGAAGACATGTACTTTGTCGCATTGCACAACTATATATTGTATACTCTCTGGTATTGTTCGAATTTCCAAGCGAATCGAGAGAAGATTAATAGGTGAACTTCTTAAACCGCTGCTCTTATCCAAGCGAATCATGAAGGTGAGTCCTAAAACTTCAGTTGACGTGACTTT
Source organism: Trichopria drosophilae (assembly GCA_030407085.1). Taxonomy (NCBI): domain Eukaryota; kingdom Metazoa; phylum Arthropoda; class Insecta; order Hymenoptera; family Diapriidae; genus Trichopria; species Trichopria drosophilae. The sequence goes on from CM059583.1 coordinate 207,094,901, forward strand.
TTTTCAAAGTGCAACTTTTTTTTTTCTTCAGTGTTAAAACGTACAATTTTCCTTGGACTGGAACCATCTTCTTAATTTTTGACATTTATACCAGTTTTTCATTCTATATCTTCTGGCTAATAGCCAATTTTAGTGTTTCAAAGTGGGTTCTTGAATTTCGCCGCATTCGTCAAACGATTTCATGGGCATTTTATGAAATTTGAAACTAGACTTCTTCTGAAATTTAAAAAAAAAATTATTTTTAGATATGATTCGACTTTTTCAAAATTAAGTGTTATTTGCATCAGATTTTTTGAGTTTCTTTTCACGTGACGGTGAACTTCTTCTCATGACAGTTCCGTCGCATCGTAAAAAAATGTAGTCTTAAAAATTTACATTTATCTGTCATTCGTTTCGCTTTAAAAAATCATAATTTTTGCTTATTTTTTAATGTGAATTTATTAAACAGTATTTTATCTTGGAATTTTCAAATTTTATTTCGTCAAGAAGTTTATTTCAGAAACATAGAGAAACTCGGTATTAAAAAAAAATACTTTTTTTAGAAAAAACTTTTATATTTACTTGTATTCAATTTTATTTTTTATATACATTGTTTTATGGATATAGAAATCAGTAAACTTTTCTTTTTTTAATTCTATTTTTTATTGAACATTTTTTTAAAATAAAATGTCTGGTAACACTTGAACCTACATCCTTCAGTTAATTGTTAAACTTTTTTTCAAAATTAGGACCAATTACAGAACTCGAACATTCACCTAATAAATAATAACTATAATTTATCCTGTTTTATATTTAATCTATTTAGTAGTAGCAAAATAAGTGTTTAAAATAAAAGTGATAAATTGCCACTTAAATAAATGACTCACTCACATTTGTTTAATATTATGAAATACATTTTGAAACAAATCATTTCGAAATCCAAAAAATCTTAGCTTCTTTAATACCAGAGAATAATTTATTAAAAATGATTTCCGACCAAAAATTCAGTTTTATCGCGCCGGCCCATTATAGAATCTCGTTACGTGGATCATTTGCTGATTTCCAGAAATTGCTGCATGGAAATTGCAAATATTTTGAGTACCTCGTTACTGATGTATGCATCTTTAAAGCGGAACTTATTCCCGAATTATGCGATTTTAGCGAAATGTGTTTTATGACAGCTTTTTTTCTAGCGTTACATCAGTCGTGAATTATTTTTAGCCATAAAATACTACCTCAAAATCCTACATTCAAATTTAGATCTGACAGTTTATCGAAATCGCGTTATTAATGTAGTTTATGCCCATATTTTTAGTAGCTTACAAATTCATTCTTTTAAGTCGTTGTATATTGTTTTTAGTGTCATAAACTGTTTGTATAAAATCGGCTGATACAATTTAGTGTTAAACATTTCTTTAGAACATTTCCTGAATTAATCATTTTTAGTTATCGTAACACATAACCTCTATAAAAAATAATTGTGGTTCTATAACAATTCTGTAAAGAAACTATAATAAATTGTATTGATGCAGTCGAATAATTAAAATATAGTTTGACTTTATGACCAATTGAAAATCCCCAATTAAAAAATGTTGCCAATTACTGAAATAAATTCTGTAAAACATTTAAAATTAAATAAACACATAAATTTCCGGCAGATAAAAAATATTATGTTACTCGGGTATAACATGTTTTATGCATTACTAAAACTTGAACCCCTTATAATGGAATCAGAATCCAACTTCGATATCAGGAATCACGAGCGCCTCTTGTAGTATCTAGCGGCGACAAACGGTACTAATTTTTTGTTTCAGTTGCTTCATATTCAGAGACTTGCATAAACGTGTACATGAAATAATAAAACATTTGTATTTTCTATAAATTGATTAGAGTATAAAACCACTTGAAAAGGCCGCGTTAAAAAGTTTTTTAAAATGAAAATTTCTAAGTGGTTGCATTTGCCTCGAATTAATTTAAAGATAATGCATGAATAAATATTTTAATAATTTTCGGAATTTAATGCAGAGATAATGCACACATTTTAATATCATATCGTATAATTCATTGACAAGAGTCTCTTATTAAACCCTGACGCACTGTTATATTTTATTATTTATCATTAAACGAATAATCGTCGCCATACTTTTAATAAATATTATATATCGTACAATACACTATAATCAATATCAACGTATCATATAAAACATTATACAATACAATGCATCGCACGACATTAACGCCCAAACGGCAATTGCTTACAACCAACGTAAATGTGCGATAAATCGCATTCTACATATATACACACAGATGTGCTGTGGTTTCATGGAACAATCGGAATGCGAAGTCGATTAAATTTTTCAATTCAGGTCCCGAAGTCTAATGTTTGGATAATTTCTTTTTTTAACGAAATCGTTGGCTGCCGAAAAATGAAAATTTGAAATTTACTCGACACTTAAACCGATCATTTGTTGCAATAATTGCACGCATGGAAATTAACTTTTCTCATTTCCGGTGGCATCATTAATTTTCTTTTACGATCGAAAAAGCATTGCTTATGTACAACTTACAAATTAAATATAACCTTGGAAAAGACTACAATATAGTGTGATTTTCTTAAGGTTCCCCGTTTATTGGATACCCGTTTCTTACCTTTTCAACTTTGGAAAATTTCGGCACCAAAAGTGCCGAATTCTCACGCTTTCTTACAAATTTCAGATGCATTATATTTCGAGGTATTTCAAGCGTTTTTTGAGATACGCTTTTTGTGTGACTAAGATATTGTCTTATACATTTTACAATCTACTGTCTTGCTCGGAAGCTTTACAAGTCTGTAACTACTTAGAAAAAAAAAAACAGTTCACAATATTGTTACCGAACTGGAGATCGACGTATACATATTACTAATTTTTTGGAGGTTTTTTCAGTGTGATAAATCATACGTAATCGCATATGTACATGTTGTCATAGAATGGTGAAACCCATTTTTGTACAACATAAGTTTCGTAATAATTCTTTAATAACTTATATATATTTTTTCCATAGCTTTTATAAATCACATATATAGAATATATACAGTGAAGTAAAAGTAGGGCTCGAATTGTATATAATCTAAAAAATATTAGGTCGTGTTTTTGAAATTGTTTGAATTATAGAAATAAAAGATTTCTGTGTGTGAAAAGTCGTATATACCACAGTTGTGTAGCCATTAGTTATTCCTAATTTTTAAAACTATCGTATGTGTTTATATTATCGTTCTGCATAGTTGATCATGATTAGTATTAATGTGTCTTGATTTTACACAATAAATCTTGATTTGTTCTCGTAGAGTTCTATATCAAGTACCCAATCCTTATCACTAATATTTCTTTTTATATAAACGGATGACCGAGTTTCGCTATTATTTTTTCACCTACCATTATTAGGGTATTATTGGCCTAATTTTTCTATACCTTTACATAACAACGTTTTATTACATTGTTTTTCCAGATGCACAGAATAGAGTCTGCTTATTTGGTGGCCATCGTACTGTCGGTCGTTTCGACGCTGGCGTATGGAAGTCCCTTCAGTATCACCAGGTCGATGCAGGACGTCGATCAGGATTCCCTCCAAGATGGTAGCGATTATTCCCAAGAGTCACGCGAAACCCAGTCAAATCTTGTCTTGCCAAGCAAGCAAAAATCGGTAAGTACACGTGTAAATTGCACTAATTATTTCAATGAAAAAAAAAACTAGACACAAAATGATTAAATAAAGTAATGAACATTCGTAAATCATCGAAATTAGTACAAAAAGCCAGATGAAAGATGAAAATGCAAAAATGATTAAATAATAATTTTGTTTTAAAGAAATGCGTATTTTAGTGTGTGGAATTTTACTTTATTTTAGATTTTATTGTATATGTGCCAATTCGGATTTTAATGTACAAACCTTTTACCTCGTCGAAGATTCATTTTGATAATAGGACCCCGAATCTAGATTAAAAATGTCGAACACAAAAAATTAACATATGAAAATTGTACAAAATGTACTACACAAATTTAACCCACTAGAGCCGAATATTACCGAGACAATTAATTTCGTAGTACATTTGATTTAGAAAAATAAATGTTAATATGAGTATTTGGCCTCCAAAGGGTTAATTCCAAGTAAAATTTTTTAAATTCAATTTTTATGTGTAATAAGAAAGTTTGCATTGTTTAAAATAAGATACAACTGAAATGAGGAAAATAATAAAGTTGCTTAAACGTAAAAGCGATAGAAGAGAAAATGCGGGAAATAAAAATGAACAACATTAAAACAATGACACACAACATTTTTTATATTCTACTTCTATAAATATATCTACACTAGATTTTACTCAAACTAGCTGAAATAAATGTCACTAATCTACTTGTTTTTTAATTCGTTAATAACTCCAGGTTTAATAATTTGTCTTTTTTTATTTTTAGAGTCATCCATTGTTTATAAAATATGTGCGCATAGTGGAAAGTCCAGCCGCACACGTGACAGTAACAAGGGGGTAAGTTAAATAATTTTATTTATGTTTACTTTCACGTTAAAAAAAAAATTAAATAACAAAAAATGTTTAATTTTAGGCATCGGCTAGAGTTGAAATGCAGAGTAGCTGGTAATCCACCTCCAAGGATTTACTGGATCAAGGGAGAAAATCCTAGCAAACAGGTAAATTAAACATAAAATAAAACGTATTAAACAATCAGAAATTACCAACTTCTTGGAGTGTCATAAAATTTTTAAAAGCAATTGGTTTTATCGTAGAGCGTTGCCAAATAGTTTCACTTTTCTGAAATGAAGAATTGCAAAAATTGAATATAATAAATTAGTTTTCAAAAGTAATAAAATGTAACATTTTTGCAATTATTCTTGCACGTAAATTCTTTTAAAATTGAGTGCATTCACATACGATTATCAAGTATGAAATTCTATCATACTGCTTAATACGGTACACGAGAAAACGACAGAAACACGATATATAAGCAAGATTATCGTAATGGAATTTGATTAAAGGCACATTTTTTCTAATAGCAGCATTACATCATTTAATTTCCGCTAGAATCGTTAAAATTATAAAATTAAATTTAGCAACGTAAACGTAATATTTCATGATCATGTAATATTTCATGATCATGTGAAACGTGGTTTAATATTTATAAAATAATTTATTTTTCAGGTTGAAGCACTAGAAAGAGAAAGCGTTGCCGACGCTTCATACACGGCGATATCGGTCGAAATTTCCAAACTAGTAATCGAATGCGTGACGCCTGAAGATGAAGGGCTGATCCATTGTGTAGGAATCTCTGGCGACAATATCCAGATATCATCGCCCACGGTACTTCATGTAAAAGGTACGCCTTTGCATTTTGAAATTACAAATTGATACGTTCAATCCAATCACTTCCCTGAACCTGATGAAGAATACGCCCTCGCTTTTCAATTCACCTCTTCTGACAAATTCATATTCTTGGAAACGAGAATTTATCACAGAGGTTAAACAGTTTAATTTCAAACGTTGGAAACTGACGGTTCTTTAATTGTTTTTCCTTTTAATCACGACCCTGACATTGTAATATTATTCCTATCGATAAATAATCAAAGTAAATAATTCCTTTTTATGCGCAGAAGGAACATCGTCATACTTTTTTTTGAAATCTCGAACAAACAGAATGTTAGCATTTTTGAAATTCCATTATATTTGTATAAATTGTGATAATGGTTATTGAGAATTCGATAAACCTATGGCTACTGGCTACTTTTCATAACTGCGTAGTAATTTGCAGGTTCCAAAGTACAATCTAGAATTCTGTGATAATTCGGAAAGAATTTCATCAAAGTCACGTTTTTAAAACTAGTTTTCATAAACACTCTATTAATTAATCACCGGTGAAATATGTCATTTATCGTCAGTTTTTTGCGTTTTTTCTAAGTGGTTATTGACATTTATTATTCATGGCGTAATTATTTTTTTAAGTCGAAGTAAAGTGATGAAAGTGTTTTTAACATTTCGTTTGATATTTTCCAACTAAAATTCCTAACCTAAGTTTTTCATTAAATTCTCATAACTCAAATCGTAAACGTAGAAAATGGTTCTAAAAGAGGTCAGATGCGTCACGTGAGATCTTTATCACCTACAGCTCAGAAAAAGCTCATAAAGTCATCTGATTTCTTTTAGAACACATTCAGACATTCAAACATAGTTCAGAATGATCTCATAATGTGTTCTATAAGTAATCAGTCATTTCTGAAGTAATTTAAAGATATAATCTGAACTCGGAGGCAAAATTTAAAGATATTTGAGGTTATGTTTACGGCCATTTTAAATTATGACATGTTCCATTCATTTTGATACGACATAAAAATGTCATCTTTCTGACTTCAGTTCAATAAAGTTGAGAGGAAACCTTAAAATAAGAAAGGGGTCCAATATATTCCTTGTTCGAAATATTAAAATAAAGAGAGACTCCTGGAAATTGACGAAATTTTTTTGTCTTTTTTTAGGAAATAGTAACGGAACATACGAAAACGACTGCATAGCACCGACACTTCCGGTTGTGACCAGGCACCGGCCGGTGTTCATATCGGAAATCGGTTCATCGATCGTTCTGCCATGTGAAGCGACGGGGAATCCCCGTCCACACACGACGTGGGTGGATGGTGACAATTCCATAATCGAAGGACGAAAACGATTCACGATTGGTGCAGATGGTAGCCTAATGATCTCCGAAATCACATTCTCGGATCTGGACGTCTACAAATGCATGGTCAAGTCAAAATTGGGCAGCGACTCGGCCCGATCGTTCGTTTATCCGGCAGCGAAGGTAAAGGGCCAGTTTAAACGATTCATTGAGCTAATTCAACGATTCATGCCATAGCACGAACCTCAATAGGAAAAATAGAAACCGCCTCGTCGAGACAAAGACTGTTTTTAACTTTTACTCCTAAGCCGATTGCGATCGTAAACCTTCTCAATGCCACGCTACATAGGAAATCAAATTCAACTCATGATTATTTATTATCTGGATATATGCAACGCGTCATCGTGGCCACCCTCGGTTCATTTCGTGTTTCACGTTACATGTGTATCATTATTTCTCATTATTTAAGCGTAGCTAATTGTGTTTTAGATGTACGTTAAGCTCACTATTTATGTTTAAATAATTATCGAAGAAATATTTATTAATTTATTCGAATGATCCTTGTAAACTTGTCGCAAATAAAACGAACTTGGTTCGAAATTTCAATCTAAAATTATTCATTTTCCATCTCTAACTAACGTATTTCTACTAGTTTGGCTAAAAATTTAATATAACCTTCAAAATCGCATCTTGCTTATAAACTTTAAATATCAAACATTAATTCTTCTCTGCGCGTTTAAATAAACTCTCTTGTTTACGATGTCTAACATTCGGAGGATATTTAGCTAACATTTAGTGGTAATTTTAACAGGAATTTTAGACAGTTTTTTGTTTGTATGTGTCCTTGGAATTTGTTAATGCATATCTCGGTATCCTTATAGCAGCACGGTTATACAAATTCAAAATATCAGAAAATCATGAAATCCAGATCATCATAGTTGTTCAATGTCTGTAATGTTCTATGTCTGTAAAGTTCAATGTCTGTAAAGTTCAATGTCTGTAAAATAACGTTTAAATATTTATAAAAAATATTATAATAAGCATCTTGTAAAATAGGTTGTGCGACAAAAAGCAATAACATTTTTCATACAACATCAAATCACACACTACACTACAGATTACAATATCGCTGATGATCAAAGTGCCTAAAACTACTTAAAAAGCGTTTTTGTGTATAACAAGACGACGTATTACACTATCACATTTTCTACGTATACATATCATTTCATGACTATTGGTCGCATAAAAAAGTACACATTTTGAGCACCTAACCAAAAACGAAACACCTATTTCAGGAAGCGAATGCGAGACTGCTGAACCGCCTCTAGACAAACAAATCGCAGAAGAAGTTCCGACGGCTACATCCCAGCGATTTCTCTGTACCACCCACGCTGCTGTGCGAACCCGGGAACGAAACAAAAAAAAAACTGCGACGAATCATCTAGTCACTAAGCGTTGATTGCCTGTGTTTTTTTTTTAAGTTCGGTAAAGCAAGCTCTCGATAACTTAATTGTCGCTTGAGACGAACAGCATAAAATGAAATCCTTGTGTACATTCCGTTCAGCGCACGTACGAATGCGATGTCAGACGACATAACGCGTTCGCAGGATATATTGTTTCCACGAAACTATCAAACTTTCATCCTCCGATTTTGATTCGAAAATACCCCAAAAATTATATCGCCAAGAATATCGCGAATCCAAGGACACAAGCAAAAAAAAAATTAATTGTAGCATAGAAATTGCGTTTCAGAATCGTCGTACTGTCGCTCGCTGTGGTTCCTATAGACTTATTGTAAAAAAAAAATAAATTATGTGTACTGGCTTCCTCGAGTGTGAGAAAGACTGGATAAATATGAACGAAAGTATGTGAATGATACAATAAATTAATTTTCGCCCGAATGTCAGGGTACCTCCGACTGAAAATGTGTTTTTTATTTATAAAACTGTATCCTTTATCCCTTCACTGTTGTTTCTTTTTATCTGAGTTTTCTGAGATGTAACTCAAGTTTTTTAATGTTACCATTAAAAAATATTGTTGAATTTTAGTAATTTCTGGAAATAACAGCAAAATTCTTTGGCACAGTTTTAGAAAATTTACTACAGTTTTGAAGTTGCTACAATTCCATGAATCAGATTTTTTTCGAGTTTGTTCAGATGTATCAGTTCCTTTTCTGTTGTAATTATTCAATAATCACAAACGATAAAAATAGTCTACGGTATAGCATATGTAAACTACTCTGCAGGAAAAAACGTATAAAAAGTAAGAATTTCTTAAGACATAGTGAAAATACATTTCTATAACGGGAGCTGTGGTCATGAAGTGGATAGCGCTACGGCACCTGGCGACGAGAAGTATAAGTACATCGGAGCGCACTAACACAATCATCGTTCTAATGTGTGTGTAATTTGTAAAATTCTTTGTTGATATTTTCAGAAAATTTTTAAGTGTAGTTTTAAAACTGGCAATCCATGTAGGATGATTTACATAAGTTCAAGAATATATAATATTTAGTAGAAGATTATGTGTTCAATAACGTGAATACTTTTTTTTTCATAAGAGTAAATAATTTTGTAAAAGTGTTAAGTTAGTTTGGTAAAAATATTTAATTTCGTTTCCAAGAAATTAATTTTCATTATTAATCATATTGTTGCCAAGAGAAACAATTTTTATTAATAACTCAAATTTTCTTCTTTTCGCCAGTTAAGACTTTTTGTATATATGAATGGACTTTAATGAGTGACGGCTTATTTTTTCGAGAAAAAAAATTGTCTACAATATTACCGTACGACTTTTGCAAATTTCTGAAGCAAGCGTCAAACATCACTAATTTATTATTACAAAAATATTCGTACTTTTCGCAACTTCTGAATAATTTCAGCGATCAGGTAAAAAATTTCGAAAAATTCGTTCGGTAAAATTGTAAAGAATCTTTTTCTCGAAAAAATGAATCGTTATTCACATAATCCATCCATTTTTTAATAATTTTTAACTGGCAATAACAAGAAAATTTGAGTCGGTAACAAAAGTTTAACAAATCATTTTTGTTGGTCCCAATTTTTTTTGAGAAGAATAATACTTTTTCCTTTCAATTATTAATTAAATTAAAGTCTCGGAAACATTATTAAATATTTTCCCCAAACGTATTATCTTGAAAAACTCCTCCGTGAAATTGCCCACTACTAAAAATGTCTGTAGTAATCTTTTAAACCGTAAATCAGTACTCTTCAGATTTTATGAAATAAAATAAAGCAAATTTTAGTTGCAGTAAAAAAAATGTAACGTGATTAGAAAATTTGGTAATATAGTATGTAAATCCTCATTATTTTAGGTTAATTCATACTTGATGACTTCTAAAAATTATTTTCCATGAAATATGTTCTTTGGGGCAAATAAGGTGACCCGTATTTTTTTGTTTCACGAAAACGAACTTTTTTTAGAATTCTGAGCAATTTAAAATTCACGCGTAAATCTGCAAATTCCAAAAAATAGGGAATAAAATTGGTTTAAAATGCTATATTTTCTACGGTTATTAATATTTTACTATTATTCGTCATTCATATGGTAGTGTTATTGGTACTTTATCGATATCCAATAATATAATTGTCAAAAATTGAAAAAAAAAAAAAACAAAATGACGGCCATTTTTTGAAAAAAATTAAAAGTTAATTTTCTCAAAAACATCAGTTTTTTTTTCAATTTTTTTTCATAGATTACTGGTATTATTAGTCACAAAATCTAAGTAGTCACATGGGCGCTAAACGAAGCTACTTGCCTGTAGAATTTTTTTACAATTAATTTTTATTTTTTTATTTAAAAATATAACAAAATTCTGTAACAGAAATCACAGGAGGCTTTTAAAGGGATAATACATTATCGTCCCTCCATTTTTGAATAATTTATCTGTTTATTGCAGGATTTAGTAAAATTTTGTTACTTCTGAAATATCCAAATCTAGCAGGGATAAGTAAGAAATTAATAATTAAAAATATACGCAGAGAGAAAGAAAATAGTAAAATACTTTAATACACAATGTAGTTAAATTAATTATTTCCGTAGTATATAAATAGAAGAATAAAATTATTCCATTTACTATTTCCAGTTATTCATTCGTATAACCTCAAATGTCAACTATAACCCTTCATTTTATCAATTCTAGTTTATGCGTATGTTAAAATCATTTCCAACATTTCTTCATGGATCCATTGAACGTTTCTTTCTGTGCATTTTTAATTTTTTACTTGTTGCTACCCGTTTATAAAAGCGACCACGGTGAGCTTGGACGAAGTTCAACACAAAAGTCAATGTACATCGCCGTTTTCTTTTGGAATAACTTTGGGGAGGTCTGCTGATTATTTTAAGCCTAAAATGAAAATAATCGGTGGAAGGAAACTGAAAATATCTTGATTTTTCCATTTTTTTAGCGTTTTTTTAAATTTAATTCAACCCAAAAGTTAATCTACATCGCAGTTTCCTTTTGGAATTATTTTGGGGTGGTAGACTGATTATATTTTTAAGACCAAAATGAAAATAATCGACGGTGAGAAACTGAAATCATATTGGTTTTTTTCATTTTTTTAAATGATTTTAACTTTTTATCATAGAAATTTGATTGACAACAATCACAAAATAAATTAATTATAAAATTTACATCATGTGAAGACTATTATATTCACAAACAGCTCGAATTAGTCGTGTTGGGTAATCGGAGTGATCATTGGAAACTTGTTTTGTCCATATAGTTTTGAATTCGGAATGAACCGATTCAATTACTTGCTCACTATAAAATCCGAGACCGCATTGTGTTTTTTTACAAAATTCAGGAACGTGATAAAAGGCGGCGTGAACTTTCGGAGTTCATGAAAAATTTAGTTCTAAGTAATTATTCTTGAAATTGGCAATTATGTCTTCAAAACGTGGATCCAGGTTTGAACTAAAGCATGCTTCTACAACATGTTTAAACTCCTTGAAAACTTTAATATATTTTAAATATCCTAAGTTTTTACTTCTAGAACGTAATAAATCAAGCTTTTTTAATAAAATTCTGCAAGAATGTCCACTAAATGATGGAATACTGTCCGTTATGTCACGCTGAACATTACATGCCTTTACCCAAAGAAGAGCATCTTCCTCACGTTCATTTAACAAATCTGAGAATAAACCATTAAAATAATCAGCCTACCTCCCGCAAGTAATTCCAAAAGAAAGATGCGATGTGGATTAACTTTTGGGTTGAATTAAATTAAAAAAACGCTAAAAAAATGGAAAAATCAAGATAATTACAGTTTTTCATCGCCAATTATTTTCATTTTAGGCTTCAAATAATCAGTCTACCTCCCCCAAGTAATTCCAAAAGAAAGATGCGATGCAGATTAACTTTTGGGTTGAATTAAATTTAAAAAATGGAAAAATGAAGATATCTTCAGTTTCCCTCCACCGATTATTTTCATTTTAGACTTAAAATAATCAGCAGACCTTCCCAAAGTAATTCCAAAAGAAAATGGCGATGTACTTTTGGGTTGAACTTCGTCCAAGCTCACCGTACGACTTTAATTTCAATGTAAATACTGCGGTCGATAAACAAATTTTACCTTATTGTCAATTTATTAATTTCCACGGTGCATCTTTTTAGATTGGGTATAAACAGAGATATTAGGAATATGAAGTACTAATCTCATTTACATCAACATATTTAATATATATTCAAAATATCAATTATATTGTGAATTATGACACGAACTTATGAGCAATAATAGATATTTTCGTATGTGTAGGGTGTAAAATGAACTTTTAAACAAGGTTTGTATAATTGTCAAATTACAAAAAAAAATTTGTTCAACTACAATGAAATAGTCTGCAATTTCAACGAAGATTTGGAAAAAGTTACTCGATCACATTGAATCTTAATGCTCTGGGATTTTCGAGATCGCTCACTAAAATCCATAAAGTGAAATCTCACTGCACAACCGTCAAAGCTCACTTTTAGATATAGTGCCGATTGGACCACTCTTCTAAAAGTGAAAATTCACGTTATTAAACAGTGGATTTTTTCACAGCATGTATAAATGAAAATATCACTGTATGTAAAAGTGAAAATGTCGCTTTATACAAAGTAAAAATTTCACTGCAAGCATAAGCGAATATTTAATACATGGGGCATTCCACGTCAAATCGGCAATTTTTTTTCACACCATTTTTAAATTTAGTTTTATCATTAGTACATGCAAAAGATGTATTGTTGGCCATATAAAACATTTTAAAATTGACTGTAGTGAAAGTTGTGAAGATATTTTAGAAATATGTCATTTTCTGTTCTCGCAACGTTTAGTTTATTTAAGCGCAAAAGTATCAGGTCTTAAAATTAATGTAACACATGTTTTTTACAGTTTTTTTTATGACCTTTCTTGTTATATGAGTACTGATATATCCCTGGAAAAAGAAAATCAACTTCTTGAAATCTTATTAAAAAATGAAGAATAAAAAATACTGCCAAGGTGGCCGGATTATAGTCTCGGAGTAACTCATTTTATTAGTGAGAAATCGATAAGATGTTTCAGCGCCACAATGCGGAGAGTAATGAACTTCGAAAAGCACATGGAGCAATTCAAATGCCGGCGGTAGCTGATTTTGTAAGTAGAAACGTTGCGAAAAGTATTTATTTCGTTCAATCCACCTGGTAGAACATTAAATTATCTTTAAAATGAAAAAAAAAATTTATTTCGACCAAAATTGAGTGAGATAATCGATGTTGAATTTGAAAAAAAATAAGTCCCCCTGTATCATACGTTTTACACGTTAATCAGGGGAATTCTATTAATTTACAATTTTTTAACTCGATTTTTTAATTGTAAACCGATCCACAGCCAAAATTTAAACTATACTGCCATGGAGACAATATATTGAACCTTTTTTCTGAATTTTTTTTAGAATTTTAAAATGCGTCCTTCCTTTGAAAAATGTAAATTAACCTTTTAAGGACCAAATGTACAAAAATTTGACACGAAGTTTGTCAGTATTTTTTAGTATTTAAATTCAATGAAAAAAATTGTGGTATATACGTTTCCAATTGCTCGAACCCCGCTCTTTCGAATGGTGGATGGTAAAATACTGTCAATTTTAAAATGAACGAATTACAGACCATTTTTTAACAAAAATCATGAGATTTTAAAAGTTTTTTTTCATTTATCGTTTTTTTTTTTATCACTTATAGCATTACTATGCCTCAGTTCGGTATAAATAACGTGACAAAAATATCTAAGCTTCAAAATGGTGATATATGTTTTTATAAAATTCGAAATGGCGGTCCCGAAAATGGCGTCCTAAATGAAATTTTCTTGAAAAATTTGAGAACGCTCTGACACAAAAATTATAAACTTTATAAAAAAAATAATAAGAGTAAAAAGTTGTTAGAATTCATCGACGAATACACTGGAATTTTGTCAGATTTTTTTTATGATATTTTGAAAAAACTTTTAATTGTTTTTTTTTCCAAAAATTCTGAAAAAATTCGAGTACATTTTTTGATGAATTCTAAGCATTTTTTGTTCTTTGCATTTTTGTCCTAAAGTCGATAGTTTTCGAAGAAATAAATCTCGAATGTTGCGTATTTATATATATTTTATATTTTTTCCATCGGAAATTATCAACTTTTAGAAAAAATTGCAAAGAACAAAAAATGCTTAGAATTTATCAAAAAGTTACTCGAATTTTTGGTAAACTTTTAAAAATTTTCAAAAAAAAATAACTTGTATAAAAATAACTTCAAATATCTCAAATAACTCAACATAACATTTTCGAATTATAGTATTTTTCGAAATATCTCTCCTAACCTAACCTAACTTAACCTAACCTAACAAATTACTAACGAATATATAATTAAATTCGATATTCATAATGATTGATGTAGAAAGTATGAACTTATCAAAATGTAAACATATATTCATGTTCATTCATTTCCTTGAATTAATGTTCAATTAAACTTCAATAATTGATGAATAGTGGTTAAGAATGTAATGAACATTGTTCTAACAATGTTCTATTATCTACGCATTCAGAAATATTTTTGTTAAAGTTATTTTTCCTAAATTTATTTTTGTCAAAGTTATTTTTGTTAAAGTTATTTTTGTTAAAGTTATTTTTCGGAGGTTATTATTGCGAAGTTATTTAGTCGTGACACCATTTTTAATGTGTATGAAAAGTTAGTCCATCCCATTTAATCATGCAACTTCCCGAATGAATATGAAATGATTGAAAGATGATTGTTATTATAAGAAACTTTTACGTTGTGTTAGTAACCATATTAAAGTTGAATTTAACATGTGATAACTTAAAGTATTCAATATATTAAGTTCAGAGTTTCTTTTCTGATATGTTTTCGTAAGTGAAAATATTCTTTGATGAATTTAACATGTTAAAATAAATTAGTTAATGTAGATGATTATTAATAGGTGAGTTAATGTTAGTTAATTTTTCAAACTTAAATATCTTACCGACTGCTTGACTGTCGACACGTGCACCATCAAATTTCCTACTAATTTTTCGAAAGAATTCTTATAACATAAGGAAGGTTAATAAGTAAATATTTTTACCTGTGAAATAAGACAACACTCGTTACAAATATATGTAGATTTTAATTTAAAACTGCACAATTTTACTTTTGTAAAAGAATTTTTAATGTACGAACTCTGGTCAACCTAACCTATCACTTCGCTATCTAACAAACACGTGTACGTAAGTAGCAACCGACAGCTATCGAGTAGCAGGTCTCGGGTAAGAAAAAGCGTGGTAAATCGCGAATGCCGGGTAAAGTTTTTAATGTATACTAGCTATATATAATAATGATCGGCCCTCCTCGCCACCGCTCACAGCCGCAAAGTCATTGCGCCGATGTGCCAGGTTCTGCTTCATATAAATGTCTATATATTTTTTTTTCATACGCATAATGCTTTAAACATCATATTTACATCTTTGAGTTCGCACTCCTCATCCCCAGCTAGTAGACGACATTCGGGAGATCTGGTGTAGATTTCGTAGAAATCCCTAATACTCGAGTAATATATCTTTTCTGTCAGCGCATACATGGGCACTTAAATCTAGTGAATAAAATTCAATCTCAGATAAACGACATACTAAGAACCGGATAATACAGAATCTAGTTCGACAAACGTAATCAAGGTGTCGTAACGAATACATAACAAGCGGCCAAACTTACCGATGGTACTTAATAACTTAAGATGGACTCGTTCAAACATTTGTGTATTTTGTACAAATTACATAAAGTTCGTTATGTTTTTTTTTTTTAAAACACGGTTTTTTTTTAATCGTTTCTATATTTTAATATGGGACGACTAATTACGGACGACGGGGTTTTCCTATGGAGGTCATAATCTTGTCGGGTTCGTCTGGGCAGCGTTCCGAAGTAGACGGTATCGAGAGGAAGCGAGACCGAGGACGTAACTTTATCCCGGCTATTTCCCAAAAAGTAACGGTAACGACCTGGAGGAATCAAGCGCGTCATAATCGTTTCGGTGGTTTAATCTTCCTGTGCGTATCATCTCCGTCTTCGATGCCATACAGATGACCGCGGTGTTGCATGTCTGTAGCAACAGACTATTTAAAAGCACAGCAGTGGAAGACCAACGGAAAACATAAAGCAACAGAATCAAATTAGTCGAGAAACGAAACAAAAAAAGTGCATCGGTAGATTAAAAAAACAAAACAAATAGATCACAATTAAATAAGTAAAACGATCAACGGTCGAAAAAAAAAAGATCATATCAACAGTGAACTAAATTACATAATTGACATATAAACGTACGAACGGCCCTTAACCCTGGAATGTCCGGGTGTAGCCACTACGAATCGTGACGCGTTTCGTGAGTCTAGGTTGGGGGTTCCAAATCTCGATCCTTCACTCTTTTCTCTCTTCCTTTCCCTCCCTAAGTGTACTTTTTATGATACAATTTTTTTTTTTTTTTTTTAAAGATCATGGTTCACGATTAACACTTGAAAACATAGGAAAATCACTACTAGCGTCGTGGCAAAGCTCGAGTGCGATGAAACTGTACGGATTGGGTTTTTTTTCAGCCGTGGATTCCGGACGAACCCTAGCCTTGCGATTGCGACGCTTTTTTAAACACCCGTGCATTTCAGAGCCAAGAGTTTTTAAGCCACACTCACCAAGCGCGATCGTACTCTTTTTGGTAGCTCCTCGTCGAGACTGTACACCTCGTTGCGTTTCAACTGCATCGTCGACCCGTCTTCGAAAATAACCTGCAAAATGTACAATTAAACATTGTTACTAAACAACAAAATTTCTTTAATTTTTAGCATCAAGTCGTTTTTGAGGTTAGTAATTACCAGCCCGTTTTCAGATTTTTAAAATTCAATATGGCGAATCCAAGATGTCCGGCAGAAATTCAAAAAAACGTAATTTATTGTGATTTTTGACATGTAGAGATTTTTAAAGTACAAAATGGCGAACTAGTGAGTTTGCAAAATTATTGTCGGCCATGTTGGATCCAACGTTTTGAATTTTGAACATCTGACACCATTTGATCTTATTAGTACAAGAACATTATGGCTAGGATTACATGTTGTTATTAAACAAATACGAAATGATTTGTCAATTTCGACAAATGACATTAAATTTCTATTCAAACATTTATTTCAGCACCCTTGTAAAATTTTATTTTGGAGAATAGGTTTGGGTCCCACCTTGGTTGTTGATGCATCAGACTAATGTAAATACAATTTTTTAGTGCATTATAATCATTTATCTTATTAAAACAATATTGGTATACAAAACCTTAAATTCATAATGAAATGTAATCATGTATAATGGATTAAAAAAAGACATTAAACTCACCGTATATTGAATAACGTGATTGGTTCCTGAAAAGGTGCCTTCGTAAATTCCTTCTTGCCTCCAGTTAACAGAGACGTCTGCTCCCATGTGTGGCACGCAGCCTAATTTGTAATTCTGAATAACATTTTAATAAACATGTTAATAATAGTTTCGATAATATATTATATAATACTAGTTTTATTCAATTATTTTTTCTACTATTATACGGCGAATTCTACAGAACTTTTCACTTTCAATTTAAAAAAAGAGTTTCGAGTTTCTGTTCTAGTTTTTGTTAAGAGAAAACAAGATGTTCGAGGATAACCTGGTAATATTTTCAAACGCGTTTACGTAGATACTAAAAATTCATTTTCATTTTTATCACCTGGAGTCGTGATTGGAGAAAGACAACATTTTTTCAACAATATCATTTTCGCAACACCTTCTTGAACACGTATTTTATAATTTAACAAAAATCTGGTCCTACTGGTTCTTGAAATATCTAAGATATACTCACATTTGCATAAAAAAATGAGAAATTAGTAACGTTAACCCATTAAGGCCCAGACGGACGAATTTTCAGCATCAGTTTGAACATCGATAATTTGTATATAAACGCCTTTGGAAAATTTTTAGCTCCACTGATTCCAACGCAATATTTTATACTCTTTCAGAATCTTTCAATAAAATTTCGATAAAATGGACCGCAAAAAAGTTATAAACGTTTTTTTAGGAAAAATCATGGTTTTTTACATTTCCTTTTTCAATAAAACATTACTTTCACCACGAACTGGCGTTGGGAAACATATCTAAGGTATAAATATCGCGTCCATGGACCCTCAGGATTAAAATGTACCATTTTTCGATTCGTAATACAAGATTGTGATTTCCAAAATGGCGCCGAGTAGCTAAAAATTCTTTTTAAAACTTAACAAATTTTTTTCTTGAAAATTATAGACTTTAGATAAAATTTTTTAAGAACAATAGTGCTTCGGAATGAGTCAAAAAATACCCTACATTTTTTTTTGAATATATGGATGCAATTTTTGATTTTTCGAAAATTCGAAAAATCGGAATTTTGAAAAAAGTCATTTAAAAAATCTGAAAAAATTTGAGAGTGTTCTTTAACCAATTCGAAGACATTTTTGTTAGAAGGAAACTTTCTCCAAAGTCTATAATTATCAAAAAAATAAATTATTACACTTTTCTAAATTTTACGGTTAATAAATTATTTTCGTGAAAACTATGAGCTTTAGAAAAATTGTCCTTGGAATAAAAATGTCTTACAATCGATTAAAGAATACTCTCAAATTTTTTCAGATTTTTTAAATGACTTTTTTCAAAATTCCGATTTTTTAATTTTTCGAAAAATAAAAAATTGCATCCATATGTTCTAAAAAAATTTGAGGGTATTTTTTTACTCATTCCGAAGCACTATTGTTCTTAAAAAATTTTCACTAAAGTCTATAGTTTTCAAGAAAAAAAATTGCTAAGTTTTAAAAACAATTTTTAGCTGCTAGGCGCCATTTTGGAAGCCACAATCTTGAATTACGAATCGAAGCATGGTACATTTTAATTCTGAGGGTCCATGGACGCGATATTTTCACCTTAGATATGTTCCCCAACGCCAGTGCGTGGTGAAAGTGAGTTTTATTGAAAAAGGAAATGTAAAAAACCATGATTTTTTCTAAAAAAACGTTTATAACTTTTTTGCGGTTTATTTTATCGACATTTTATTGAAAGATTCTGAAAGAGTATAAAATTTTACGTTAGAAATAGTGGAGCTAACATTTTTCCAAAGGCGTTTATATACAAATTATCGATGTTCAAACTGATGCTGAAAATTCGTCCGCCTGGGCCTTAATGGGTTAAGTAATTCAAATCAAGTATTTTAACATAGACTCGAAAGAAAGTGCTTTTTCAGGAGGCAGAAAGTGAAAGATTTTTAACTGATAAACTATTTTACACTTCAATAAACAGATTTTAATTCGTAGAGGTCATCTTTCCAAAATAGAACGCACATAAAATTTGATGTTCAATAAAAAACATCACATAAAATTTGAAAATATTAGCTATTGTAGTCCACCCAATCATGTCGGATTAGTCAATTGGAAATTGTCTAAACTGATTAGAAATGTCAATTGGCGTGTAAGCAAGCAAAATGGCGTTCCCGTTTTGTGTAGTTAGCACAATATACCAACTTTGTATAACATCTTTAGCATCTCATTCTAAGTGTCTACGGATATTATTAACCATAATAAATAATTTTCGCTTGATATAAATACTGACTTTCAAAAAAATGATGTTTTTTTCGACTTTTACAATCTCGAGCCGTCACAATCAAATGTAAAAACTGTCATTATTTAATAAAAACAATCAAGTAAGTATAAATAGGTATTAAATCATAAAAATTCCGTTAAATATGTAACCACCACTATTTGTTAGATATTTTTCAGTACCTCTACTAAGAATACCAGTAGAACCATCATGTGTTTCATATTGTTAAAATATATTTTTAAAAAACACTGGAAGAGTTCGGTGACACGGGATTGATTTATTGATTTAATTGATAGAATAATTGAAGCTTATTATCCTGAAAGTAAACAAAAATGGCCAAACATTCAGCACTATTTAAATCAAACGGCATTTGCTAAAGTGAAATAAGCCACGATCGATAGTTTTGGACTTCATATTTCGAATTCTACGATCAAAGTTTTATCCTACAAATGCTGAAAACAATAATACTGTCCATTGAAGGCACTAACCCATTTTGTTTTGTTAGAATTTCTTTCTAAAACAAATTGACGGCTCCAAGATTGTTATTGCAATTCGTAATTTTTAATATTCTCGTACAAATATACATTATTCTATCTTTATATGCGTGTCCGTTAGTAGAAACGCAGAGTTTTTTTTATTGTCACTAAATTTTCAATGTTTTCCTACAGTGTCGTCCGTGTGATATTAAAAGCGACACAAACTTTTACGATATCAAAATTCGGTTTTAAACATAGAAATTAAGTGTAGCACACTGTTAAAAAATTTCAATAAAAGTGAATATTTGAATTGAAATTCTCGATCCTGTACGCATAATTTAAAAATGAGAACTTTGAGAAAGAAAAGCGTTAAATTATATGTTTTTCTTGATAAAGTTATGTCGGATTAGTCGCAAACTTTTCAATACCAAATATTTAAACTTAGTATGGTGAGCCTTACCAAGTCTTTATTCCTAGTATTTCTCATAAACACAGAAAAGATTTTCAAAAAATTTCTATTGTACTGCCCACATAAATTCTTTCAATTTTAACAGCTCGAAATTGAACGTAAATAGTTATATTAGGCCAATTTTCGGAAGAATATCTTTAACCCTTTACTACTTCATTTCGTACAAGTGTGTTGACGCCATCTTGTGTCCAAAGTTCGTAACACCAAGACTTTATTTTCAAATAATTAATGTAAATATATTAAAAATAGAGAATTGACTATTTACAGGATAGTGTACACTTTTGTTGCTTAAATTCATTCAGTGGCGAATTAAATTGGTGCGACTAAAAACGATTTTAAAAATTAAAATACGCACAAAATATCAAAAAATTGTTAAAATTACGATATTGATGTATAATAATAATTGTAGGAATTTCAAAAAAATTTAATAATAATTATTTATTTTTGAATAACAAGAAAATTATTAAATCATTGAATGATCGCCACTTTATGTACTGATTTAAAAAAATGAGTTTGTCTAACTATCAAATAACACAGAGGTTATTTTTGCCTACATTTTTTCGTTTTTATGTCGCATTAAAGCCCAAAAAGGTAAATTTTGATGTAAACACGGATAGTAAACAGCTCAAGAATATTAATTTTTATCTCTTATTTCTCAGCTGCGTTATTCTCTTATTTAAATAATTTAAACAGGATTCAATTGAGATACCAAATGTAGACAGATAATATTAGAGTAATTGTATAACATTACAAAATACGTCGTGTACATTATAAGTTATTATATTAAGATTCATTTGGAGGTTAGGTTTTTATTAATGTATCGAACAGTTTGTGTTTGTAATTGAAATATTTAAGAATGCAATAAGTCTAAGTACATTTGATATTCGAAGCGTTTGCTTTTATTTTAGTAATTTTTATCAATTGCTTTAGATTTAATATGTTTTTTTTTTATTGGCAGATGGAAAACTCAAGTTTATAATTACTATTCTTGCTAAAGCTATGATCCTGAAACTAGCGACAGATTCAATAAATCAGGGGTTCTCTACTTTTTTATTATCAATTAGATTATTACGTAACAAAACCATTTATTAACGGCCCATTTTGTATCTGCAGCTAATTAATGTCATTAACTGTCAATATCAGTAACACCTAGAGCGGCACAAACATTTTAACCATTGTTTATGAACAATTAACGGCGTATAAACGACGTTCTGAACTATAAAATTAATTTCGACATGGCACAACCATTTTTTTTCGTCCAATTTCTTTCTGGAGGTACTTAATGAGTTCAACTAACGATATTAATGTCGTTTGAAGCGGCACAAGGAAGTTAACTATTGTTAATAAACAATTAACAGTGTAGAAAAGGCGTTCCTAGTTGCAAAATTCATTTCGACATGACACAACCATTTGTTTTTCTTTCAAATTTTTACTGGAGGTACTTAATGAGTTCAACTAACGATCTCCAGGTCATTTAGAGCGGCACAAGAAAGTTAATTATTGTTAATAAACAATTAACGCCGAAATCAACAATGTTTTTTATCGAATAATTAATTTCTACATGGCACAACCATTTTTTAATCCAAATTTTTTCTGGAAGTAGCTAATAGCACTAACCACCGATATCAATGTCGTTTGAAGCGTCACAAAAAAATAAACTGTTGTTAATAAAAAATTAACGACAAAATAAACAGATTTTTATTGGCAAAAATCATTTTTACAACCAAATTGTTACATCCAAAAATCTTATTTATTAAGGCGATAATTGCTTATTAACAATAGTTAACTTTCTTGTGCCACTGTAGATGACGTGGATATCGTTAGTTGAACTCATTAAGTACCTCCAGAAAAAAAATTGGAAGAAAAAAAGTGGTTGTGCCATGTAGAAATTAATTATTCAATTAAAAACATTGTTTATCTCGGCGTTAATTGTTCATAAATAATGGTCAAAATCATGGTGGCCGCTTTTTTCTCGGAAAAAAATTCCCTGACTTTTCCCAGATTTTTCCCTGACCAATATTTTAATGATATCTATTAAAAATAAACAATACGGATAAAAATGTTTTAAAAACACATTTTCAATAAATTCTTTATTTTTTCAATCAACAACGAGTAGTATATTCTAAAACATATTATCTATAAAAATCCAGAAAAAAACTCATGTTCCTGCGGATTTTTTCGTGTTTAATTCAAAATAATAGTAGAAAATTTGTTGGGGGTTCTTTGTCAAAATTTGTTGTAAAATGTCAAGTTCTGCGGTAATATGTTAGACAATAATTATAAATGTTGATAAATTTTAGAATTTAGGCGATTTTGGACAGTATATTCAAAGTATTGTCAAAATTCTTACGAATGTCGACAATAACAAAAAATTGCCATAAATTTTATATTTTTCAAATACTATTGGACAAATATCAACTACTTAAAATAGAAATGGTAAAATAATCATTTAAACAAATTAATATTCTCAAAATTTGGGAGTTTTGTGCTGTTTTCAACATTTTAAAAATTTTTCTACGATTTTTAGACTTTTTATGCAATTTCAAAGATTTTTGAAGATTTAAAAAAATGTATGAAAGTTTTCTATCATTTTCAAAAGGTTTTTATTTATACAAATATTTGTTTAAATAGAGAATTAGTATGGCAAATATTTTTGAAATATTCTGTAAAGTATCTTTATAGAAAGATAAATATCTTTAAATATAACATTGTTTGCATTTGTTTTTGTTAAACTATTAAATTTTATTCAAATCTGTTAGAATACATTCAATACCGAAATGTCTTATTGTTAAACGTGTTTATTTTTGTTGCAATGTACCAGAACGTTTAAAACTGAGCAGTACCACAAATATATTTTATTTAAGATTATTCTTTTTCTCAAAATTGTTGGTTTTTGGTGAATTCTGTCGAAAATGTTCAAAACTGAAATATGTTATTGATAAAAAACGTCAATATTTGTTTAAATTTGTGAGAAAGCATTTAAAATCATTTAAAAGAATTTTATGCGAAACACGATAAAATAAAGCATTTTTCTGAATATGAAATTGTGCGATTTTTTGTTAAATAATGTTTTTCACTTTTTAAAGATTTCTCTACTATTTACTTTTTCCCTGACCAATTTTGAAATTCCATGACATTTCCCTGATTTCCCGGTTTTCCCTGACGGTGGCCACCATGTTTAAGTTTGCGAAAATAATCACGGCGCTCACAAAACATAGATTGTAAACAGGATTTTGATTATTCTAAAGTTAAAATCGTAGCCTCAGAAAGCAATCTTTTTAAACGTAAAGAAATCGAACATTTTTTTATTAAAAATGAGAAGAATACAGTTAACTTGCGTTTCGAAAACTCATTTTTACCAGAAGTACACAATGTATTAATTTCTTAAAATCAGGATAACAGAAAGCAATAGGGGGTTTTAAATTGTAAACACATTTAAATCCGTTCAATTAGCACTCTTGTTTATTTCTTTATAGGCGGTTTGAATGTCGTAGTAGGTGAGAACACGCACCTTTACAATAACAGAACGTATTTATATTTTAATGTGATATCATAATTTTATCCTTTTTGATTTAAAGTCATGATATTTGCATTAATAGGGACTGTCAAAAATGCATCCCCTCTCCCACTAACCGTCCCCAATTACATTTTATATCATAAAATGGCGGGAAAACTTTTTCTGCACCTATAACTTTGTAAGTAATTCTTTTATATTCTGTTGTCTCAAACCTAATATCTCTCCTTGATTATCTTTTTATATTTTTATGAATATTTTTATTAATTTTTTGTTGAAATATTTTTGTAAATATAACTTTTAGAATAAACTGAAGATGGCACATATCGTGATGCCGAAACGTATTTAAAGAAGAAACTTTTTGTTATTTATTTTGAATCCTGGGACTGACTTAACCAAGAAAAAAAATCTTGGAAGGAATTTTTTAAACATTTATTGTTACTGATATCGACTGTTAATGACATTAACTGGCTACGGATACAAAATGGGCCGTTAATAAATGGTTTTGTTATATAATAATCTAATTGATAATAAAAAAGTTGAAAACCCCTGATTTGTTGAATCTGTCGCTAGTTTCAGGATCATTCTAAAACTCATTATTTAATTTTTTACGTTCAATTACAATACAACAGCCCCTGCCTTTTGTTTTTTTTTCAACACCATGGGCGCTTCGATCGTTTTTCTTCATCCACTCTAACGACGGAGCGAATAGTCATAATACTTAATATTATACTAAATAATATCTACATTTATAATGAATTAAAGCTACGTAAAATACTTATTTAAAGATACTTACAATTACATCACCGGGAGGGAGGTCGGTAGAAAAGCTGCCATCCTTGAAAGACACAATATAATACAATGTATCAAGGATGGATAGTACCTTTGCCTTATAATACCGCGTATTTTTGTGTTTTGCATAAACTTCTTCCCATTGCCTGACAGGAATTTTCTCCTCGCTATCGTGATTATGACACGATATCTGAAAACACGTCAATTTCACGTTAGTTTTTATTTAAAAAAAAACTTATTTTAACCCTTTGCGACATACGTTGTACCACCTAGATTTATTCATATTTCCTTACTTTTCTCGCAGAATTTAAAAGATACGGGGACGAAATCTTTTTTCATTTCCTATATAGAACTAAAATAACTATAAAAAAAATCATTCGCTCATTTAGTGTTATTATTATAATTATTATTAATAAATAAAATTGAAAAAAAACGGCGTTTTTATCGAATAAATTCATTTTTGCAAACTACACAAGGTTTCTTTTTACTACAGATTATTTACGAGGGTTTTTGGCCGAATCCGATGTTCGTTTTACCAAATTCAAAATGGCGGACAAAAAAATTTTTAAAATGTCTCATTTTTAACAAAATTTGTTACTCGATAGTTTTCAGGATCTGTGATTACGAATCCAACGTTAATTTTGCCAAAAAATAATAACGAATAACGTGAAATGGTTTTCAAAATGTTTGGCTGATAAAATCTATTTGCCATCTTTACTTTATTGAAACTAACGTCTGATTCGTAATCAGCAACTTCGAAAACCCCCTAGTAACAAACTTCAAGCAAATCTGATGAATTGTGAAATATCCGCCATTTTGAATTTTCAAAATCTGACTTCAAATTCGTAATCGGCGACCCCAAAAACTCCAGAATTTCATTTTCGGCTATTTTCCATGCAAAGAATGTATGCCGCAAAGGGTTTAATGTCTATAAAAAAATGTAAGCTACCTCAAGTTCATGGGAATCGGAACTGGTTAGAGTTATCATCGCTCCGGCTATTAGTCCACAAGATAAGTGAAACTGTGCCGTGCATTTGTGACAGTTCAAGCAGCCTCCGGACACTTGTTGGCAATAACAACATTGCAGCTTCACCGTCTTCGGGTGGACAGTCAAAACGTCAATAGGTTCTTTATTTACAAGATCTTTGAACATAGCTCCACGTAAAAGGAGTGCGCAAAGGACGTGAACCCATTGACCGTCTGTAGTCCTCTTCATTGCTCCGCCGCTTATCGGGCACAAACAACACGTCTGCAAAACAATTCCAATTATTAAACATTCTTTCATTTAACCCGTTTCCGTCCAAAATCCCGTAAATTTCACTACATTTTAATCGTCACTTTTCTTATAGAAACTAACGATGAATAATTCTGAATATTTAGATTCTATAGTTTGCAACCTTCCTCTTCCCGAATCCGTTTCTCACTAGGAGCAGTCATTTTTTAAATATGGCGGCGAAAAGGCAAAAAAATAGAGAAAATTTCGATTTTTGGATCGGTTTTTCATATTTTACAATACGTTCGCGCTGACCGATCATTCCAAAGACCTGGATCTGGTGGCATACCCGGGAAAAATGGATTATATATAATTATATATAAATTTAGATCCAATTATATATAATAATATATAATTATATATGTTTATATACGATTATATACAATTATATACAATTTTTGATACAATTAGATCCAATTATATATTATTATATATAATTATATCAAAAATTGTATATGGATTTTGGCCGTATATAATTATATATGTCCAAAATCCATATATAATTATATATAATTGGATCTAATTGTATCAAAAATTGTATATAATTGTATATAATCGTATATAAACATATATAATTATATATTATTATATATAATTGGATCTAATTGTATCAAAAATTGTATATAATTATATATAAACCATTTTTTCCCGGATAATGAGTTTGACTAAAAGTTGACATGCAAAATATAAGATGGCGGATCCAAGATGGCGGTTTTTTCACCGAGGTTTTTATAACATTTCCGACATTATTAGCTATTTATAAATATTGTTGTACACTTATTATTGATTTATATTATCATTTGTAATAGTATCTTTTATCCAATACTCGAAATTCAAAATGGCGGTTCCAAGATGGCCGACTGAAATGCAAACAAATTTCTTGATCCAGATGAAACTCCTCGGTGGTTTTCGAGGTCGCAGATTACGAATATGACATTTGATTTTCATAATTCAAAATGGCGGACGAAAATACAAAACCGTGTCCGAAATAAAAATGGTTCTTCGGGGGTTTTATATTATATAGTTCACAATCATAGAAGTCTTAACCCGTTTCGTCCTGAAATGCCGTAAATTTTGACTCATCAGGTGCTTTCTTAAAGAAAAAAATCACTCAATCGTTTTGATATAACCATACCTATTGTATTTTTTCTCGAACTTTCTAAATCCGGTTTCAGATTGACCATATCTACCGCCATTTTTTTACTGTGGCGGTTTAAACATAAAAAAATTGTGAATTTTGAAAAAATTTCTTCAAATAATCGTATTTTTGAACAGGAAACCGTGTTCGGAACAAGCTAAGTCTCTGTATCTGGTTGAGTAATTAGTTACACTAAAAGATAGGATGGTTATTAATTCTCCATTCAAAATGGCGGCTTCAAAATGGTGGTTCTCAGTCAAAATTTTGTTGAAAAATTTCTGGACTATCTAACTCAAAAGCTACGAGCTTTTTAAAAAAACGTTGACAATGAAAAGTTCTTAGAATTCATTGAGAAATATAGTGGATTTTTTTCAGATTTTTTAAACGAAGTTTTGAGAAATTTTTTTTCCAAATTTTTTTCAAAATTGTAATTTATTTACGAAAAATTCTGAACAAAATTTAGTGCATTCTGTGATAAATTCTAAGAGTTTTTTGTTCTTTGCAATTCTTTCCAAAAGTTGAGAGTTTTCGAGAAAATGAATTTCAAATATTATAGTTTAAAATTTTTCTTTCTCGAAAACTATCAACTTTTGGGAAAAAATGCATAGAATAAAAAAACTCATAGAATTCATCAGAAAATGCACTAAATTTTGTTCAGAATTTTTCGAAAAAAAAAATTACTCAAAAAATTTTTCAAAAATTCTTTTAAAAAATCTGAAAAAAATCCACTATATTTTTCGGCGAATTCTAAGAATTTTTTATTCTTAGCATTTTTTAAAACAAGCTCATAATTGTTCAGTTAGAGCGTCGAGAAATTTTTCAACAAAATGTTCACTGAGAACCGCCATTTTGAAGACGCCATTTTGAATGGTGAATTAATAACCATCCTATCTTTTAGTATAACTATTTACTCCACCAGATACAGAGATTTAGCTTGATTCGAACACGGTTTCCTGTTAAAAAATACGATTATTTGAACAAATTTTTTCAAAATTCACGATTTTTTTATGTTTAAACCGCCATAGTAAAAAAATGGCGGCAGATATGGTCAATCTGAAACCGGATTTAGAAAGTTCGAGAAAAAGGTGTTCGTATATCAAAACGATCGAGTGACTTTCTCCTTAAGAACGCACCTGATGAAAAGAAGTAAAATTTAGGGCATTTCAGGACGAAATAGGTTAATTGTAAATTATACTACTGCAAAAACTGTTTAGCAATAAAATAAACAAATTAATAATTTATGGCAGAATAAAAAATTTAGTAAGAAAAATTTATAAAACGTAAAACCCCCGAGGAACCATTTTCTTTTCGGACATGCAACGTTTTTTATTTTCGTCTGCCATTTTGGGTCCGCCATTTTGAATTATGAAAATCAAATGTTATATTCGTGCGACCCCGAAAACCACCGAGTCAGTTTCATCTGAATCACGAAATTGTTTTTTGCATTTCAGTCGGCCATCTTAGAACCGCCATTTTGAATTTCGAATATCGGATAGAAGATACTGTTACAAATGATTGCATAAATCAATAATAAGTGTACAACAATATTGTTTTATTTTATTTTTAAATAAAAATTCAGGAGCTGTTATTTTATGAATGTTTAATCATAAACTGGAGGAATCTTAGGTTTTATAAAACAATAACAATTTGATTGAAAGTGTGGAATTCTAAATTACGAATCTATAACATTACCCTCTCTCTCACAAAAAAAAATGTAATTTTAATTCATTGATATCTAACTGTTGAGATTGAAGTTGACACAATTATAATTTTTGAACTTATTCTAATATATGTCAACCTACCGTCAAGAACATAAAAAGAAAATAGTTAGGGAAAATCGCTGGAAAATCTTCTCCTTAACCCATTAAGTCCTGAATGGACGTTTTTTCACTACAATTTTCAACGGTTGTATTTAGTGTGAAAAAAGGCTCTAAAAAATTTGAAAGAAGACATATCTGACGTAAAATTAACTGAACTTTCAGAATCTGTTATTACATTTTTCAGAAAATGCAACCGTGAAAAACTATATTCGATTTTTTCAAAAAAATCATGCATTTTTCAAATGAATTTTTTTTTCATTTCGTCTTTTCACATTGAAATTGTTTCAGAATTCCTCTAAACGGTAAAGAAATCGCGTCCTCGAGACTTAAACTTTAAGATGTGCCTATGTCCATTTTGAAAATAAAGGTAAAAGCATCCAAAATGGCGGCCCAAACACAAAAAAATTAGCGAAAAATTCAGGAATTTTTTATTCAAAGACGATCGACTTTAGGAAAAAATGTTACAGAACAAAAAGTTCTTACAATTATTCAAAGAATACGCTGAATTTTTTTCAGAATTTTTTAAACACTTTTTTCATTTTTCAGTCGTCAAAAAATTCTAAAAAAAATTTCGGGCATTCTTTGATTAATTGCAAGAAGTTTTTCTTCCGTAACATTTTCTCCTAAAGTCTACCATTTTCAAATAAAAAATTCCTGAACTTCTCGACAATTTTTTTCGAAATTTTTCTCGACAAAACTTTAGGAGAAAATGTTACGGAAGAAAAACTTCTTGCAATTAATCAAAGAATGCCCGAAAAATTTTTGGGAATTTTTTGACGACTTTTTCGATTTGTCAAAATTTTGGGATTTTGTAAAATGAAAGAAGTGTTTAAAAAATTCAGCGTATTCTTTGAATAATTGTAAGAACTTTTTGTTCTGTAACATTTTAAAGTCGATCGTCTTTGAATAAAAAATTCCTGAATTTTTCGCTAATTTTTTTGTGTTTGGGCCGCCATTTTGGATGCTTTTACCTTTATTTTCAAAATGGACATAGGCACATCTTAAAGTTTAAGACTCGAGGATACGATTTCTTTACCGTTTAGAGGAATTCTGAAACAATTTCAATGTGAAAAGACGAAATGAAAAAAAAATTCATTTGAAAAATGCATGATTTTTTTGAAAAAATCGAATATAGTTTTTCACGGTTGCATTTTCTGAAAAATGTAATAACAGATTCTGAAAGTTCAGTTAATTTTACGTCAGATATGTCTTCTTTCAAATTTTTTAGAGCCTTTTTTCACACTAAATACAACCGTTGAAAATTGTAGTGAAAAAACGTCCATTCAGGACTTAATGGGTTAATAACCAATTGAATTTATCTATCGAAATACATCTAAACAAAAAGAAAACAGAGGGAGCAACCATACAAAGTAAAATGTCTTACAATTACTATATAAACATAATTATTTTAATTGAGAAAGTCCAAAATAATTAAAACCATTAATAATATTTAAATATATAAATTAGTATTTAAGTAATGTTTATAGTTTCAATCATTCAAATGAATAAAAATAAATAAATAATAAATTGATGTTAAATTATTCTCTTTGTTATATTTAAAATGATTCTATTCATCATTTTATTCGAACTTCATTAGATGTTCAAGGTTCCATCAACCCTCCAAAACGATCCAAAATTCAAAATGTAACCAGATTTCTAAGGTTATACCCAAAACCCTCCAAGAAATCAAAGATACGAAAATAATGATCAATCATCATTTTATTTAAAAGTAAAATAAAACAATATTTATAAATAACTAATAATATCAAACACAAAATTCGGCGAAAAATCCGCCATCTTATATTTTGCATATGGGTGATTCTCCAAAAACAGGGCATTTTCAAGAATGAAAAATTGTTTTTTTTAAGTTATTGTAAATTCGTTTTTTTTTAATGGATTCTTGCTTATTAGCACCAAGTTAAGTTATTGTTAAAGTAGTCACGCTACAAAATTATTTTAAAGGAAAGGGGAAGACTTTTACTATGACGCATTTTCATACGACTATATAAACCAACAATTGCTTGTTAAAAACTTGAAAAAATAACTCTAAATAGTCAAAAACATAATGTACATATCTGATTTAGTGCATTTTTATGAATAAATGAAAATTATTTATTAAGTAATAATTAAAAAATTAAGAAAAACATGAATTTTTGAAGAAGTTTTAGACAAAATAAATTTATTAAAGTTAATGTGTCGTTGGTTAGTAACTACAATGATAATATTATATTCATAATTTTAATAAACAATATTATTTCAATCAGGAGGGTTGAAAACTATAGAATCTAAATATTCAGAATTATTCATCGTTAGTTTCTATAAGAAAAGTGACGATTAAAATGTAGCGAAATTTACGGCATTTTCCGAAGAAATTCACATGGTATTGTTTTTACTTACCGCATTTTGTACACCGCATTGACACTTGTTGCAAGCCCAATTTTTATCATCTAGGGGCAAAAGAGTGACGCCGTAACACGAAGCATGTACCGTCACTTGGCACACTCTGCATCTTAGTAACTTATTGTTCTCTGGTTCCAGTCTCTGATCTTTCGAGCTTGACGCAAATAACCGCGACGAGGCCTAACATCCAAAAAGCTATTAGTTTTCTTTCCAACCAAACAAAAAATCACCTAGAGGTCAAAATTACTTACCCAAATTGGCGAATTCTCCGGGAATACTGTTGGTACGCAGTCTTGCCAAGTTGGTGACATTGGTTTGTTGCCTTTGTAGCCCTTCAACGAGAAGGAAGCGCAAATCGTGCAGTGGGGAACCTGAGAACTCCAGTAATGGTTGAAAGCTTGGACCTGTTCGCGACTTGGTATATTCGGATAAACCATCGCTGCAATATGTTCCGGGAATGCCGAGGACGCACACACCGGTTCGGATTTCGCCAGCTCCAAGGGTTCCGATTTGACCGTAACCGTAGACATCGACTGCGGTGACAGCAACGGTACCGGTATTGCATTTAACGACATCGCCACTGGGTTTTGCGCTACCGGCGGGCTGGGGGGCAGCACCGTCGGTTCGGACACTACCGGAGTCGTATTCTGCGCTACCATTGTCGAGTCTGGTGCCACCATATCCGGTGCCTCCATTGTATTCGTTGCTACCATTGTCGTATTCGCTACTTCCGTCGTCGAGATCGGAACCGCCGGTTTCAGTGTCGGATCTTCCGGCATGGATGCGGGAATGTCAGCAATCGCAAATGTCGACTCCGCAGCAGCTTGCGCCATTGGAGGAGGAGTAACCGGGACTGCCGGAACCAGTGCCATTTTGTTTTCGTCAAGTACCACGTTAGCAATCGACAAATTCAGTCCCTGTGGATTCTCGACAATTTCCCAATTGCTGTCTCGTGATTTGCGCTTGATGGAGAGACTCTTAGTTTCCCGCGGCACCGCCGTAACGGTAGCAAGATTCGTTAATGGATTGTCGATGGGTTTACCGGTTACCAACTTCATCTCGTCGAATTTCGGCACCTTTACCGCCTTCATCTTCAGCTTCCTGGGAGTCGCCTGTTTCCTGGAGGAACTAGACGGACTGGTCATCGGGGACTTCGCTGGCGACGAATCCGGAGTCTTTTTTGGAACTAGCGTGATGGATACTTCGTCGTGGAAGAGATTCTTCTTCAACGACTTAAGAAGAGGAATAGCAATAATATCGACAGTCCTCGGACTTTCGAAAGAAGTAACGATTTTAGTCTCCGCGTGAACGTTACCAGGAGGCGCCATCTTCGAAGCATCGAATATCGGTGGCTGAGGGATTCGCGATTCCGTTGCAGAAGTCTTTGGTCTTTTGGGAATTTTGGATACGCCATTTGCATCGGTGAATGGTCCCGCGCCGTTCATCTTCTTTTCCTTCATTTTCTTTCCTTGTAAAATCAGCGGCTTTTTCCTCATTACCGGTCGCAATGGCGGGGGGATGTCCTCGGCGTTGTAAGGTTTATTCATCGCGAAGTTCGGGTGACCCTTCAAGTTGAAGTGTGACGAAGTTGAAGCATTAGTGAGATTCATTGGGACGTACATTGATTGTGGCGAAACGCTGGCGCCGTTGGATGTCGACGTCGTATTCGGCTCTTCCTTTGGAACCACGCAAGTCAGCTGATTAGTATTGGCGATTAGTAAACTGGGAATCTTCTCCGGTTTCTTATCGACTTCGCTGCCGAAGTATCTTGGTTGGCCGTTAATCTGCCAAAACTTCTTCGTAGCAGTCATGGTCGCCAAGTTGGCGGGTGGTTTGATGTCTCCTTGCAATGTCTTCTCCAGACCTAACTTTGCCCGTTGATTTGACAACGATTGACTGCACTGGAACGGAATCGTGGCATTGTCATGCAGAGCCTCGAAACTGGGCAACTGTTCCGTCTTGATTCCTGCGTAATCGAATGCTGGAGCAGTCATTGTCGACTGTAAAATGATATTGCTCGGTGTCAACTTTGGCTTCTGTAGAAGGTTCCACGGAGTCGAAACGCCATTCTCCGCCGCGTAATTCGTCTCGTTGTTTTGGGACAAAGCCTCGACCGGTTTCAAATTTGGCATCGTGCGTTCTTCTTGACCCTCGGACGGTATGTTGAATACCGGAGGCTTGATCAGGTCCTTCCTAGAGTACGTGATCAGCTGTTTGTTTTTTAGTTTGTGTTTGGAACTTGAGCGATGCAGAGCACTTTGGACGATTTTAGCCGGTAATTTCCCAAGCTTCTGCAGTTGCTTCTTCACCTTCTTAATCCTTTGCTGACTAGTTATGATCTTATCGTTTAGGGATAGTTTATTCTTCGTCGTAGAGCTCACTTCGTCGTCGCTCGGCATTACGACAATTCTTATAGGAGTCTCGTTAGCAATCAGTTCAGATGTTACCGTATCGATCGTTGACTTGAAACTCGCTGTGTGACCAGCTACCAATTGTCGCTGAACCGTCAGATCTGAGACATCCAGAGGCTCGTTCAGACTGAGGAGCGGCAACTGCTCCGGAATCACGCTACCTTTGCGCCTCCCACCTTTACCCGGTTTTAGTTTATCCTTAATCTTTTTGTGTTCGCCGTGCTTCGCGTGTTTCTTTCGTTTCTTCGACAATTTTTGTATATCCAGCGGATTTGTTAGCAAAATCGTGGACTTATCCACATCGTTCAAAAGTTCAGTTGGATTTTCCGTTAGGTTTAGGGCGCTACTCGAAACTGACGAATCAATTTCAGTTTTGATTTCGGGTGTCGTTGGATCCATTTCTTCAAACTCGGTTTTGGGTGTAAGCATGCCGTCAGGGGGACTTCCGACCGTAATTTTCACGACCGGCGGTTTCGATCTGTTGTATTTGCGTTTGACACGTTCTTCTTTAATGGTCTGTTGTTGCTGCTTCTTCTTTCGTTTGCGACTCTTTTTACGGTTGTACCCATCGTCGTAAACATTAGCTTCATCTACGTCTGTAAAAATTATAGCGAAATAACAAATTAATACACCGAGGACTAAAATAGATAACTAACTTATTTGGAGTGATGATTATTACTCACCCATTTCACCCGCTTTAAGCCAAATGTCCTCTAAAACTTCCAACTGCTGTTCGTCAGGTTGATCCTCGGACTCCTCCAACTCCAAATCTTGCAAGACTTTTTTCACGTCCGCAGGAATGTCAGGTGGAAGCATTGTACTAATATTAATGTCTGCTTCTGCAGATGCATCAATTGTGTACTTCTTACGATGTATGGTGTGTCGTTTATTTTTTGGCACCGTGTCGGACCCCTGTGGTTGATCACTTCCACTACACATAAAGTCTATTGGAGACGGCATGGGTGCCGCTGACAACCTCGGATCTTCCGGATGAGGACCAATGTCTTCTCCGCGTAACCACAAGTCATATCTGAATGTAAAATATTTGCATAGTAGAAGACATTTAAGAATTAAGAAGAGTTAACATTTTTAAACAAAAAATCACTTTTATCACATAAACTACAAATCATAAAAAAACTTACCGATCTGGTTGAAATCTTTTGACGAATGTGTGCATTGAAATTTTCACCATGTCTTTGCTACACGTACACTGTGTGGCTCTCTTTCCATACTCTACCCACCTCTGGGTAGCAAAATTAGTCGACTCGGCGCAATTGAAGCCGTGATTAAAACCAGCATGATACCCGTAAGGAAAGGTAATCATGATCTCTCCAGCTTCTTGCGTAATCTATTTAATTAAGCAGCGAATTAGCTAAGGGCTAAATGTAACGTCTATAAAAAGGCCAAATGGTAATGGCCGTGTAAATGAGGCTATAAATTACGAATTTATGGGATAACGGATTCCAAGAGACATTTTCATTGTTAAAAGATCCATTATGGCGAATTAATGTTAAAAATGTCCTGATTTTCTGGTTAAATTTTTAACTTGAGTTTTTATGTTGTTGTTTACAAACACAATTTTTATGCTCCAGAAAAGTAATATCAGCATCTTAATTTTATGGGTTTTATTTAATGGTTGTGTATAATCAAAGTTGGATGTTGACCTATATTGTTAATGCATAAAAATCTCATTTGCGACTTTTAAACTAATGAAAATACTAAAAAACCGATTACAAGAGATCCTTATTTCATTATGTGTGTTACAAAATTCGATCGGGATCTTAAAATCGTGTCATAAGTAAAGTAATATTAAATAGATTAGTTAATATATCCTTAGGTAATATGTTAAATCAACTTTGTTACATTACGTTAATTGTTTGAAATTGTAAATGATAAAGTGCCACAACAAACATTTTTTTTTTAATCTTGGATGTAAATAAGTATTATCAAGTTATAGGATTAAAGAGTTATTAAATTGGTGATAATGTATGTACAAATGGTACAAGGATGATGACTTTAGCAGTTTTAGATCTTTTTCTGGTGTTTTTGAGGTTATGTCAAAATCTTTAAGTGGGGGAGACAAAAGTAGATTCCATTTCAACGGAAAAATACATGGGAACATCATATTGACATCCACGACTCCGAATTTTTTTTTTTTGGGCCTATGTAGTGAATCAACGATTTCAATTTTACGTATATCATGCTGCAACACTTGTACGATAATTGCAAAACGAATTGTTTAGTGTTTGAATGATAATTCTGACGTTATACAATGCAATTATAGATTCATTAATAACATAAGTCAACATGGTTTTGTTTTTGGGACGTTGTGGGTCATTCCCGACGTAATTTTCATAGAATCCGAATCCGAAGTCAGAAGTGACCCATCATGTCAGGATTTTAAGATATTTGAGGTTATGTAATGAAAAACGCGTTTTTTGCTATTTTTGAGGTTATGTACACAAGACCCGACATTTTTGGAAGTATTTCCTTTCATTGGATCATACGATACTACGCTTTTTCTTTAATAGGAGTGGCGCAGAATTCCATTACGACTTTTCTTCACAAAGATACGCCAATTTGAAATTACGATGTACGTGTAAACAAATTAACCTTGAAATGCTTCTGGAGAACAAGCTCAAGGTCAAATTCATTGTCATGAAATCTATATAAATATAAACAACTATATGAAATGTAGATATTTATAACTAAAAACACGTTTCAATATTGTGAATGTATTTTTGATTACTTTTTTATACTTTATTGTTTATTTAGCCATTTTAAATCCGCCTTATTGGCAAGGCTTCAAAAAATGCGTTTTTCGAGTACATAACCTCAAAAATCAATTCTGACTTCGGGTTCGGATTCTACGCACCCGATTACATCGAAAACGATCCACAGCTTTCCCAACAACATACAAGACCCCCTTTTTTGTAAGTGGCTGTCACAAATTTTGTTCTTGAATGTAATTTCGATAAATCAAATACAAATAATTATATCTCAGTGCACAATAAACATATAATGCGTGTCTCCCACATTACGAAAGATGGTCTTGAATCAAACCTACATCAACCTCTGTTCTTTTAACGGAAAGAATAGGCAAAATTTGCCCAATAATTTAAAAAAAAAAAAAGAAGAATAACGAAAAAGACATGAAAATTCCAGAGAAAAAAACTCCTCTAGAAAAGATCTCGTGGGGACAACACCGCGGCTCGCCGGCATTGCTGTCAATATATTACTACTGATTTTAACAACAAGACAGTGGTCGAGCGTGCTAAATGCACGAACTTCCAAACAGCGCACTGGGGTTCGAATCTCGGTCAGGGTCAGTAAAAATAATTTTTTTTTTAGCTTTCTCGCGTTTTTAAATTGAATGAATAATTTTTTCATACTAAAATTGAATTATTACGATGGGTTTTATTGGAAATTAACAAAATTAAATTGGTTTTAAACCGGGCTTATGACCTACCAGAATGTTTATAAAAATTGCATTAGATCTTAAAATGCTATAGGAAGATCTCTAAACATTTCTAACACCTTGCGTGTAATCACTTGGATTCCCAAACGTTAGGCTTTGTTAAAACATCTATAATCTCAACTAGTAATAATATTAACAACAAAAAAGAAAAAAAGATAAAAAATAAAAAATGAAAAATAAAAAATAAAAAATTTAAAAAATGTTTTCATACTGTTCACAAATATTTATAAAATATTTTAGAAACTTGGTATTTTTCGGTCATTATACTTAAGTGGAACAATAATAAATATTGTAAACAATAACGTAAATAATTGCATAACTGTAATATAAGTTCAGTGGACATTAATAACTATTATTTTAACCAATTAACTCCCAACGGCCACTTCTTCTTGCGTCAATTTCAGTACAGTATTTCATATCAAAATCGAAGTTAACAAAAATTGAGAGGTACATATCCTACTATTTTCGAGGTCGCTCTTCAAGATTCCGAGGTCAAAATTGAGTTTCGGCCATTAGGAATTCCAATATGGCGCCGAATTTGAAAAAAATGTCAAAAAAATTGGGAAATATTTATTCTTACCAATTTTTTTCGAGCCCTTAGAATATTGGGATTCTATTGAAACTCTGAATAAAGGTGAATAAAATACTTCAATTTTAAGGAAAAATTTTACTTTTATACACTTCATCATTCTAACGACCTCAAAATGGCCGCAACAGTGAAAATGTCTTCAAATTTCCTGGACGCTCTAACTCAAAACTACGAGCCTTATTTAAAAAATGATAAGAATGAAAAGTTCTTAGAATTTACCCAGAAATATCACGGAATTTTTTTAGATTTTTTTTATGACATTTGGGGATTTTTTTAAAATTTTTTCTTTAAATTGTAATTTGTTAACGAAAAATTATGAAAAAAATGTACTGTATTCTCTAATGAATTTTTAGAATTTTTTGTTCTTTGCAATTTCTTCCAAATGTTGACAGTTTTCGAGAAAAAAAAATCCTATGCCATAATATTTAAAATTCATTTTCTCAAAAATTATCAACTTTCGGAAAAAATACAAAGGAGAACAAACTCTTAGAATTCATGAGAGAATACAATACATTTTTTTTCATAACTTTTCGAAAATAAATTACAATTTTGAAAAAATTAAAAAAAAAAATTCATTACAAAAATCTAAAATAATTCCGTGATATTTCTAGATGAATTCTAAGAAATTTTCATTCTTATCATTTTATTAAAAAAGATCGTTGTTTTTTGAGTTAGAACGTCCAGAAAATTTCAAAGAAATTTTCATTGTTGCGGCCATTTTGAGGTCGTTGGAATGATGAAGTGTATAAAAGTAAAATTTTTCCTTAAAATTGAAGAATTTTATTCACCTTTATTCACAATTTCAATAGAATCCCAATATTCTAAGGGCTCGAAAAAAATTGGTAAGAATAAATATTTCCCGATTTTTTTGACATTTTTTCAAATTCGGCGCCATATTGGAATTCCTAATGACCGAAACTCAATTTTGACCTCGGAATCTTGAAGAGCAACCTTAAAAACAGTAGGATATGATGACGCTGAACCCAGCAGCAGATTCGCAGCAGCGGATTCGATAAAACTATGGTTTTCAGCCATTAAAATGGCCAAAAACAGATTGTTTGTTTAAAATTTGTCCAAAAATGTTTAAATGCAAGTAATTTTTAATAAGAAATTATCCATTTTCACAGTTTTCCTGAATCCGCTGCTGCGAATCCGCTGCTAGCTTCAGCGTCATTAGGATATGTATCTCTTAATTTTTGTTAACTTCCATTTTGATAAAAATACTCGATTGAAATAGAAGAAAGAAGTGTCCTTTATGAACCTGAAACTAGCCCACACTTTTATAATTTATCCTTTTTTATATTTCTATTACGCCTGTATTTTAAGTATTTTTCATAAATTTAGTGTTGCATATGGGCCTTTAATTGTTAGGAACCCCTGAGGTATTCATACACTATTCTTCTTTGGTCCACGAGAACTGTGGGCTGGAAAGTATGGGCTAGTTTCAGCCTCATGTGACCTCTGGGCGTTAAAGGGTTAATTTATGTAACCAGAAACAAGCATTTTACTATTGAGAATGTTAAAAAATATCCCTGTAATATGTGTGTCATTAGACTGTCAACTAGTACGTACCTTATCACAAGGTATAGAATACTGTTTCAGTATCTGGGGTGAAATCAGTGACATTTTGTGTCGAAGGAAGGCTTGACAGCTCTGGTAGCTTGATGGGAAGAAACCACTGGCGAGTCGTTCCAGCCTCCTGCCATGCTCCGGAGGTATCGCATACCACGTTTTTGGTGCACCAAAGTGCAAATAATTGATCGAATACAGATCCATATCTTCCGTGTGCCAAGCAAATGTCGTCTTCCACATTCCAAAATACAAATAAGCGGTGTTTACACCGTCGATGGAGATTCCGTAATCCTTGTTCACATAATCCAGGATGGTTCCAAGGTGGTTGATGTTCCATTTTGTGACATCCGGGTCGGTCAACGAGCCAGAAACATCGGCACCATAAATCGGTGCCACGTAGGTTATATTCTTCCAATATTTCCTTTCGAGGTCCTCGTAGTCAAAATGTTTCGGAGTGTTATAGCGATCCGAATTTGCGAGTTTTTCGTACTCTTTCACAGTCATTGACTTTTTCTGGATGTTGATCTGTTGGTACAAGCCCTGCTTGCCGGTAACCACTTGGCAAATCGGTGCTGGAATCGTAATATCCAGCTTGTCGATATCGTAACCGCCCTTCCTGGGTACCCATTCTGGCGGTGGGATCACTTTAGCTATTCCTGCCTTGTGGGCTCCTTGACTTTCCATATACTGGATATATTTTGAGAAATCCTTGAATTCCTCGTAGGTTGGTCGGAAGACCTGTATGCGGGGAATCCCGCTCGAAGAGCTGACCATTTTTATTCGTAATTTATCTTTTTAACTGTTCAAAATTACATCGTTATCTATTAGTCAATACACGATTAAGTCACTAGCATTTTATAACAGAATACTATGCACTGCCAACTGTAGAGATTTCCATCCATCAAGTTTAACTTCACACTTCAATTGGAAGACGGTTATATCCTAAAACAGAAGAGAATTTTACAATATTATTACATTTTTCAAGTCTGTTAAATCAGAATTTTTTATATTTTTATAGCTACCGATTTGTATCAGGACCAATAATCATTTAACTTAATAAAATTTCCCAAAAATACTCAAATGGTAATTTCATGCCAAACTGACTTATTTGTCAGCGACCCCAAAAATCCCAAGTAACAAATTTTATTGAAATTCCTTTTTTGGAAAACTTGTCCTGTCCGCCATTTTGAATTTCATATGGAAATAAGATAAAATAAATATTATGAAACGTTTATCGATGATAATCGTGAGAAAACTTGTTATCATCGCTCAATATGAGCTACAAATGTCAGATTTCTGGAGGTTAATAGGTTTAACCCTTTAAGGCCCAGCGCCAAAGATCCACAAACTTATATTACTTTTCACAAAAAAATAGTAGTGAAATAAATCTACAACAATCTTATAATTATAACTATATTAAAAAAACATGTTTTTGCTAAGGGTTGTTAAAAAAATTAAAAATTGTTAAATTACTTCAAGTAAGGCTCATGAATTTAGTTTTTCA
The DNA here is from genome assembly GCA_030407085.1 of Trichopria drosophilae. Taxonomy (NCBI): domain Eukaryota; kingdom Metazoa; phylum Arthropoda; class Insecta; order Hymenoptera; family Diapriidae; genus Trichopria; species Trichopria drosophilae. The sequence continues at coordinate 207,136,089 of CM059583.1, forward strand.
AAATTCAAAATGGCGGGCGACTTTTTTAAAATTTCATTGGATTCACTTGAAATTCGTTACTCGGAGGTTTATGGGGTCGCTGATTACGATTCTGATGTTAGTTTTTCAAAACTCAAGATGGCGGATCCAATATGGCGGACGAAAATATTGAAAATTGAACGAGGCTCATGAAAATGACTACTCGGGGGTTTTCGGGGTCGCTGATTACGAATCTGATGTTATTTTTTCAAAACTCAAGATGGCGGACGAAAATATTGAAAATTGATCTAGACTCGTGAAAATTACCATCAGATTAACTGAAAAGAGACAAATTAACGTCAAATTCGTAATCAGCGACCGCATAAACCTCCGAGTAACAAATTTCAAGTGAATCCAATGAAATTTTAAAAAAGTCGGCCGCCATATTGGACCCGCCATTTTGAATTTTGAAAAACTAACATCAGATTTGTAATTAGCGACCTCAAAAAGTGTAGAATATGACGAAAATCGCATCACTTAAAAAGATTCGGGCCTTAAAGGGTTAATGAAAACTTAGTGATTAAAAACAATAATATTAGCGTCTTGTAAATTCTTAACAGTGATTTAAGAAAAAGTTAAAATATATTGCGCTTATCAATGTTTTTATACCATTTTAGTGTTAATTGATACTGATAACCGAATTTCCGTGTTATGTTTATGTTTAATATTACGTGGTCTTTTGGATCCAAGACTGACCGACATTTTATTAAAATGTACAAAGTGTAAAGTTACGAACTTTTATTTATTCCTACAATATTTTGGCTAATTTAACACTCATTTCTTTCATTGTGCCATATTTTTAGGTATTTAAATATTTATATTTATAGTATTCTGCAACTGTTCGCAAAACTTTATTCAACTTCTGTCGAAAGCAACCTAGTCACTTGTACATATTTTATTTTTAATGGAATTTCGAAGTTTTAGGTCGAAAGGGTTCTAATGTCCAGCCCATTGTTCCTAACAAATTTCATGTCGATCCATCAAGAGATGCAAGCGTAACGAAACTATGATTCAACCGGGTTGTCGCACTTCAGGGGACATTCTCTTAAAGCGAAAGTCTTGTTATCAAGCTTGATGCTTATTAGAATTCATTGTTATACGTAATTTTGTTTAGTATTGTTTTAGTAAATATTAGAACGTACATAAAATGTCATAATGAATAACATTTAAACTTTAAATGTAAAGTAATCTTCTTGACCGATTGAAATTAATAATAATGCGAGATCTTGCTGTGACGGTCCAAATACAAAAAAAAGGGGGGGGGGTGTACATAAAATGTCCATCTTATAGTTTCTTCATAAATAATGTTTCGGTCTCGAATAAAAGATTTGTATGGCTTTAAAGAGAACTTTTCATTACAAAACATAATTACTAGACCTTTGCAATAGGTTTACTTTTTTTCTTTTTCCTCAGAAAAAAATAGAAACTGCAAATCTGGTGACTTTTATATGTAAATAAAAACGTACCTACAAAGACAAAGGTTAATGTCTAAATAACATTTTGACCTTAGTACGGGATTACGTTTTTTTACAACAGAAAAATAATCCAAACTTTTCGAAACAAAATTTCTGTCTAGACAGTATTTTATTTCGAAACTTACTTTGAGTACTCTGTTAACAACGTTTTAATTGTTTTATTAATGAAAGCAAACACTTTCGGATGCATTAAAAAGTTTGCTAAAAATTTACCCGGGAAAAAAGGGATTATATACAATTATATATAATTATATATGTTTATATACGATTATATATAATTTTTGATACAATTAGATCCAATTATATATAATTATATATGTTTATATACGATTATATATAATTTTTGATACAATTAGATCCAATTATATATGTTTATATACGATTATATATAATTTTTGATACAATTAGATGCAATTATATATATTTACATATGGATTTTGGCCGTATATAATTATATACAATCGTATATTAGCATATATAATTGTATATAATTGACTGCTTTGTATATAATTATATACGGCCAAAATCCATATATAATTATATATACTCGTATATAAACATATATAATTATATATAATTGTATATAACTTTATATATAATTATATATGGATTTTGGCCGTATATAATTATATACAATCGTATATTAGCATATATAATTGTACATAATTGTCTGCTTTGTATATAATTATGTACGGCCAAAATCCATATATAATTATATATAATTGGGTCTAATTGTATCAAAAATTGTATATAATTATATATAATCGTATAGAAACATATATAATTATATATTATTATATATAATTGTATCTAACTTTATATATGATTATATATGGATTTTGGCCGTATATACCCGGGAAAAAATGGATTATATATACTTATATATAAATTTAGATGCAATTGTATATAATAATATATAATTATATATGTTTATATACGATTATATATAATTATATACAATTTTTGAGACAATTAGATCCAATTATATATTATTATATATAATTATATATGGATTTTGACCGTATATAATTATATATAATCGTATATAAACATATATAATTATATATTAGCATATATAATTGTATATAATTGACGGCTTTGTATATAATTATATACGGCCAAAACCCATATATAATTATATATAATTGGATCTAATTGTATCAAAAATTGTATATAATTGTATATAATCGTATATAAACATATATGATTCTATATTATTATATATAATTGGATCTGATTGTATCAAAAATTATATATAATTATATATAATCCATTTTTTCCCGGGTAATTATATACAATCGTATATTGGCATATATAATTGTATATAATTGACTGCTTTGTATATAATTATATACGGCCAAAATCCATATATAATTATATATAATTGGGTCTAATTGTATCAAAAATTGTATATAATTATATATAATCGTATACAATTATACATAATTGTATATGACTTTATATATAATTATATATAATTGTATCTGACTTTATATATAATTATATATAATTGTATCTGACTTTATATATAATTATATATAATTGTATCTGACTTTAAATATAATTATATATAATTGTATATAATCCATTTTTTCCCGGGTATATAATTTTTAAAATGACAAATTAAAGACATAACATTTAAAAAACACAAAAATTGTAAATGAAAATAAATGAATTATTTAGAACAAGACTCTCAATTAAAGAGTAAATTAATTGTTTTCAATAATTCATTATTTTATATTATAAATTTGCCTATAAATGTGAAAATAATGTAATTGAGCGTGCCTAATGCGTTGACCTTACGCTTAAATTTTGTTCCAGTCATAGACGGATCCCCGAAGTATTGATCACGCTTACCTTTTTACCCGAGCAACAGAAGAGCGAAAGAGGATGTTAATTAACATACGTATTGTATTTCGAGCAATATATTTTCTTTTCCCTTTTCCCTTGATGAATAATGTATCGAACAATTTGGGTATATTAAATTTTACATGGAATATATAATGTTATTTTAATCGAACTGGAGTAGTGCAATTTTTATTGTTGGAAATTCATCTGGGATATTTATGCACATAACTCAACTAACCTTTTGTGGTCCAGATTAACAATTTTTCTCCGCATTAAACTTTAGTTGCTAAATATTTAAGTGTTGCGTACAATACTAACTAACCATCAGTAGAAACAAAAACCCGCAAAATATAACGTGTCATAAACGAATTTTACGTGTTTCATAAATTTGCATTTTCCTTTGTTTTTAATCACTATCATCAATTTAACCCATTAATTTCCAAGATTTTTAGGTCATTTTGAAAGCTTTCTAGCAAATCGAAAAATGGAAATATAATGAAATTCACAAATTGCATTTCCTTGTCGCAAAAAAACAATATGGCGGATTTCATCTGAGAAAGTACCGAAAAATAAAAAAGTGTATTTCGACAATTTTTTACAAATGGATAATGTTTCTCCTATTAAAAATGGTCGAAAAGTGTGAAAATGTTTAAAAATTCGTGTTTTTCCTAAATATTTCTGAAATAAATCGTCATCAATCTAAATTTTTGTCTTCAACTGTAACATTTCGATTTACTAAATATTCTTGATCACTTTTTAATATATTTGACAATGGTCATCAAAATCAAAATTTTTGTCTTCAACTGTAACATTTCGATTTACTAAATATTCTTGATCACTTTTTAAGACAATGGTCATTGTCAAATATATTAAAAAATGATCAAGAATATTTAGTAAATCGAAATGTTACAGTTGAAGACAAAAATTTAGAATGATGACGATTTATTTCAGAAATATTTAGGAAAAACACGAATTTTTAAACATTTTCACACTTTTCGACCATTTTTAATAGGAGAAACTGAATGGCGTTTAATAAAAAAAATGTGCCCTTAAACTATAACTTATTCCCACGTTTGTCCATAGTTTGGAGTGGATCGCCATCCATTATCCATTTGTAAAAAATTGTCGAAATACATTTTTTTTATTTTTCGGTACTTTCTCAGATGAAATCCGCCATATTTTTTTTTGCGACAAGCAATTGCAATTTTGACCGCATTAAAGAATATTTAGTAAATCGAAATGTTAGTAATGGCGGATTCAATGTGATAACCCTGGAAATGAAAAAAATAATGGAATTTTTCACGTACCTCGTCGGTAAATGTTTCGGTGCTTTATTTGATTGAATTTCTTTATGTTTAGGATTATATTGAATTGAAATATAATGAGGAATTTTCAAAATTCAAAATGGCGGGTAGAATATTGGAAATTACATTATTTCGGGATAAAAAAGATCGTATCATATTCTATGTAAAATTACCGTGTAAAAGTGTTCTTAGTCGTTTTGTGAATGAATCCGCCATTATTAACATCGTCAAATATATTAAAAAAATGACTATGAATATTTAATAAACAGAAATTTTACATTTTAAGACAAAAATTTAGATAAATGCCGATTTATTTCAGAAATATTTAGGAAAAACACGTATTTTTAGAAATTTCCCCATCTTTCGGTACTTTTGTAGATAAAAATCCGCCATATTGTTTTGAGCATACCAAAAATTAGTAAAGTAAGTTGGTTTCATTACGATATTTTCATTTTTCGATTTGCTACAGAGCTTTGAAGATTAGCTAAAAATCTCATTATCTCGTACGTTAATGGGTTAAATATGAAATTTTACAATTTATTCAAGATCTTTTTAATATGTCTATTTATGAAATTTATAATAATATAAATATCGATTACAATTAAAGGTCTGAAGTATTTTTTAAAACAAATATTTTAATTGTACATATTCGCCGACTTAATTCATTTGTTTAATTTCAAACGTAACTTAACTATTAAAGAAGATATTAGTTTTAAAAATTAGCAACGTTTTAACTAACTTTTTTAATTTATATCACGTTTATGCGAAAGGTATTAAAACCATTCTATATAAAAGATATTTAAATAATTAAAGTCAAATTAAATGAAACTGACAAGAGTAAACAAACTACAAAAAGAGAACACATTTAGTTAATCTGAATATTTTACAAAAGTAAAACACCGATTTCAAAAAAAAAAGTTAAATGAACTATTAGTAAATAAGATATTAATATTGTTATGTTCACAACTTTTTAGTTGAATAGCCATAGATTAAATAAAATTAATTTATATTTATAATTTATATTAATTAACACGAAAATAACCTGATGTTAGTTAGTTATAGTTATTGAACGGTATATTTTATAATATTTGGAATTTTAAAATTAACATACAGTCGATAACAATATTAAAGGCTGTTAGTGCTTCTATTCTTATATGCTAAAACCTTTTTTATGGTACCAAAAGCCCTTTTTGTCTCCCTGAGTATCAATTGTTGTTTACTATTTTAGTAGCTAACTATGGCTACATATTAACTACGGTCACATATTATTTTATATAAAAATGTAAATTTCTTAATTTTTGTCTAATATGCGTTCAAATTTTAAAGCCTGTTGCAGAGAGAATTAAGTTTATCCTAAAAACAATATTTACTCTCTATCTAGTCTCATTTCTAATTTATGGCTAATTTCAAATAATTCTAAACTAAAATATTCAATTTTTAGTTTTAGATTTGTAAAATTTTATTAATAAATTAGTAGTTTTTAATAATTCCTAGTATAAAAAAAATCCCTAATTGATAGCAACTAACTTTTCATTTTAGATTAGTAGTTTTTAACTAATTCAGGTTTAGGAGTAAACTTTTCAGTAAATTCTAAATTTTCAACAAAACTTTTTACAATATTAAAAAAAAAATTAACGTAATTACACCTATTAATATATTTACTCCCACCATTTTATAAAAATGTCGAGGTATATCAATAATTCTCAATTGATATAAGTGGAAATTTCGTTTGGCCAGAATTCTTTGTAATACTGGCCTTTGTTTCGTAAAGGCCGAAAGTTTTTTTCCATCAGGCTTCAAGAGGGGAAACTCCCTCGAGACAAGACAGAACTATGGCGTCAACTATTGCGATCTGAAGCCCATTAAAAGCAGAAAAAAGATGAACTTCTTTTATCGATTTTACTTTATCAAATCTGATGAAATGATTCAACCAAATTTTGATTTTTTTTGTTTAAATAACAAGGCAATGCTGTATTGAAAACAAAAGTTATATTGGCGAAATTAGTCGAATGTAGCCGTATTAGTCTCGTTATATTTACATACCGTCGCTCTCTTTTTCCCCCACCTTGCGGCCTGTTATGACGTCACAAACATAACACGACTGAGGGGAGTGGGAGAAGCGGCGCACCCTTTCTTTTGGTAAATATAACGAGACGGGAGTGGAAGAGGAACCGATTGGGCGAATATACTGGGACTCTGCTGTACATAGTTGTCATTTATCACCTGAATATTTAGTAAATTCATCTACGTATTGGTTCTTCAAACTAAATACGGTTTGAACACTCATTTTCACTAAAATGCAGTTGAAATTACTGAATATTTGCTATCGCTAATAGACAACCACCTAATTAGTAAATATTACTATTTACTTTTCTACATTTTAAGGTTTTATTTTATCATAATTTCCATTTTTGTAATTATTGATTATATAGCATAATATTATACGTATCCTATCCTTACAGATCATTGTATCTTATGAAGGAAATAAATTACGACTACTATTTACTTTTCTATGTTATATATTACAACTAAAATATTTTTTTGGTATGAATAATTGTTTGGGAATAATAATTATTTTTTACATATTTCCGGAGTTGATTTTTAATTTTGTTGTGTTTATTATTAATAACAAAATTAAGTAATAATGATCAATGTTAAATTTCGTAAGAAAACCTAAAAAATAACTAAAAACCGACATTTTTTACATTTTTCTTTGCACTCCAACGATAGGAAACAAAAATAATGCTAATCTATTAATTATTTCGAATATCTTGACAATGCCTCATTTCAAATTTGACTCCTTCACAGAAACTAGACAGAAAGTTAGTGCAAATTGAACATTTCATGAACGAATTTAAGAGAATAAAATCGTGTAACAATTAAAATACACCTGTATCGCACAAACTGGTTTGACCTATTTTTCATGCAATAGGACGCATGCAACACGAGGCTGTAAAAATTTAATTTTACATGGGTTACATCCTCGAGAAATAAGACTAAAAGTGTAAATCTGAAGTTTATAATTAGATTTTCGGACTCGTTTTACACGTACTACAATTATTATTTTACATGTCGGGGAATCAACGGAATGATCGTTACGATTATCCTTTGTTATCAATGCGCATGCGCAATAATGAACTCTCGTTCAACGAGGAAATGCACATCGATAAAAAAAAACTTATGCAAAAGTATGCATTTATGTTCGTGTATGATTTCATAATTGCTACTCAATTTTAATAATAAAGCAGTTAAGTAAATAAGATAAGAACTTAAAATGTGAACGATACTAGTACAAGTTAAAAGTAGTCAACGTTTTCAGGAATTTTTTTTTTCGTTAACAAAAATTAGAATTAATTAAACAAAGTTAATATGAGAGATTCTAATATTAGTAATGAACTCCCTTTCATTTTTATATTATCCTAATGCTTTAATTACGATTAAATATCGGATATCCTTAAATTGCAAATATTTTTTTGTAATTATCATCTCCATTTGAACACATATTGGTAGAAAAAGTCTCTGTACTATTTACTTGTTATTTCTACTAAATATGATATATTTCCCAACTTTTTCAAAGTATTCCCGATTATTTCTAAAATATTCCCGATTATTCCCGGACATACCCAGTAAAATGTATATGGATTGTTACCTTGGATGTTACTTCCAAAAAATTCTTCTTGATGTTTCTTAGTTTACTGAACTTTGGATCCTTGCGTACACAGAAAAAAATAATTAGTAGATTCTACCTAGAAATTATGTAAAATTTACCGAAAAGGTTGAGTAACCATTGTCAGTCAAAATAATTTTTTGCAGTTTATCTGGAATTTATCTTTTAAATGCTTGATTGACATCAATAATGTATGAAAATCTAATCCAAGTAAACAAATTCATATAATTTTTATATTTAATATAACTGGTGGCAATGTTCTTGCGAGAGTTGTAGAATATCTAGCCTAGTTTTTCGTTAATCTGAGATTAAACATCATTTAAAAACATATTACTTAAGGGCTAGAATACTACTTATTTATATTCTTCAATAAATTTTGCTTTTAAATGAGACTTGGTAAATTTTACTTAACTAAGTTCGTCAAATTCTACTTATGATTTTTTTCCTGTGTAGGTACCAACTGATAAGTACCAAGTGTTTTAGAAAACGATTTACTTACCAATTTTTATCCTAATTAAGAGAGAAATATATATCTATCTATCTATCTATCTACTTACCAATTTTGATTTCATACGTTACGAAATTTCGTCGTATTTTTAATAATTATTATACAATAACAAATAAAATATAAACGACCGTATTAAAATCGTATGAAATTTATTACGTGACTTTCAAAATTTAATTCAATACAAAGTTATCAGGATATCTCCTCTATTTTATCGAATGGGAAGGGTGTATTATATATATAGGGTCGTCAATTTGGAAGCGCGTATATACTTTATTTCGATCAATAAATCGGATAATACAATGGCAATGAACCTCTAGCATCTGCCATGTTGTATTTGTGAAGGTAATGGTAAACATTACTTGATTACTGTTGAATATGGCGAAAAATGTTTATATAATACCTAAACTAAATTTAAAATGATATAAATATCCAAATAAATATTCTGTATAAACCCGATGATTAATAAAAATATACAACAAATATGTGGAATAAGAATCTTTTTAGAATAATTTTTACATTATTTTGAATTATAATAATAATAATAATAATAATAATATTTTATTGATTTCATTAATTTCATATATTTTTTGTCTGCCTTTTTTACCGGTTTATCGATTTCTTTCCCCCAACGTAAACTCTACTCAATTACGTTTCAATATCAATATTATTTTTTAATTTGTAGAAAATTTAAATTTCAGTTGACATTTTAAAGAGCCGAATTTTCTTTCAAAATTATTGTATACATTTTCCATTTAGCATTTAGTTTTTTTTTTTTTTTATAAATTCAAATTTTTCGATCGAAATATTTTGAATTTGGGAATGACAAAATTATAAAATGTAAACAGTACAATTTATTCATCGCCATTTTGTATTTTACTAACTGTAATGTTTTTTTTTTTAAGTTTTTTAAATACTTCTTATAAATAAATAAATTAAAAAAATACTTCTTGAAGGTATATTTTTATTTCCTCGCTTCATCATGTGAATTGAGTTACTAAGAATTTTCCTTTTTACTGTCGTATTTTTGTTGAAGGTCATAATCGATCAAATACAACTTATTTTATGGGGATTTTGATGTCTGCAGGTCTGATTTTTTGTTTTAATATTGATTCAATATTTTTTCAATACTTCATTTGTTATTTTCGTATATGTAATTTTTATAGATTTTTTATCATAGTTTAATATCCTATTACTGCCGAATTTTAAATAAAAGTTTGGTCCAAAGTTATAGGTTTAGAATGATCATAAATTTATAAAATGCGTTTTTTAACCACTTCACTGGCAAAAATACCCAAATGGCCTTCCTCATTAAACACATTTTCTAAAGTATGTACCCTACTTTTAATTACTACAAAGCAATATTTTCATATTTTAGACATCAGAGAACAAGATTATAATAATAAAAATTTCAGTTTTTGAGATTTTCAATTTTTGTTTCAGCTTTGAAATCGGCTATTTTCTATACTTTTCAACAAATGGCGTTCCACCTTTTCTCAATTATTATTCAATAAAACTCATTTTTTACAAAAAAAGATGCTTATATGAAATATTTCTAATGTATAGAACATTGTAATCATTACATTGTAATCTTTTTTTTTGTAAAAAATGAATTTTATTGAATAATATTTGAGAATAGGTGGAACGCCATTTGTTGAAAAGTATAGAAAATAGCCGATTTCAAAGCTAAAAAAAATTGAAGATCTCAAAAACTGAAATTTTTATTATTATAATCTTGTTTTCTGATATCTAAAATATGAAAATATTGCTTTGTAGTAATTAAAAATAGGGAACACACTTTAGAAAATGAGTTTAATGAGGAACGCTATTTGGGTATTTTTGCCAGTGAAGTGGTTAATCAAGCGGTCATTTCAACGAAAGTTTGTTAGGTTAAGGATTTTTCTTTAAAAATGTTCTTTTTTTCCAAAAAATATTCAACAAACCGTTTCCGTAATTTTTGTCAAAGTTCTATGATACAGAAATATAATTTTTACTGTAAGATTAACGAGACATTGCAGGCATCTTCATTTGAAACAGAACACTTGTTTACCAAGCAAACTGTTTTCAAGAAGTGCAAAAAATCGATAATAGCATAAAGGCATATAATTGCGTATCCAACAGAATGAATGCTCACCTACAAGGGAGTGCGTCATCCATTTCACTGGAGCTCTAATTCCAATTTGCTCACTTTTTTTGTAATTTTTAATTTTAATTTTTTCAATTAACACATATACATTTAATACAAATTTTCTATAAAATAACAAAAAATTATACTTGATTTTAATAATTATTTTTTGTATTAATACAAAACTAATTAGTTAACCCATTAACGCCTGAAATGGCATTTTTTATACTTCATTTTCAATCAAGTATTTTGTATCAAAATCAAAGTTGAAAACAATTGAAAGGTACACATCCTATTGTTTTCGAGGTCGCTCTTCAAGATTTCGAGGTCAAAATTGAGTTTCAGCCATCAGGAATTCCAATATAGTGCCGAATTTAAAAAAAAAATCCAAAAAATTGGGAATTATTTATTCCTATCAATTTTTTTCGAGCTATTAGAATATTGGGATTCTATTGAAACTCTGAACAAAGGTGAACAAAATACATCAATTTTAAGAAAAAAATTTACTTTTATACCCCACAACATTGTAACGACCTCAAAATGGCGTCAACAATGAAAATTTCTGAACGTTCTAACTCAAAAACTACGCGCTCTTATAAAAAAATGCTAAGAAAATGCTAAGTTCTTAGAATTAATCGAGAAATGTAGTGGAATTTTTTCAGATTTTTGTGATGACATTTTGAGAAAATTTTTTTCAACATTTTTTTCAAAATTATAATTTATTTATGAAAAATTCTGAAAAAAATTTGGTGTATTCACTTATGAATTCTACGAGTTTTTTGTTCTTTGCAATTTTTTCCAAAAGTTGATAGTTTTTTTGGGGGAAAAAATCCTAAACTATAATATTTGAAATTCATTTCCTCGAAAACTATCAACTTTTCGAACAAAATTGCAAAGAACAAATAACTCTTAGAATTCAGCAGAGAATACACTACATTTTTTTCAGAATTTTTCATAAATAAATTACAATTTCTCAAAATGTCATCAAAAAATTTTGAAAAAATTCCACTATATCACTTGATCAATTTTAAGAACTTTTAATTCTAGGCATTTGTTTTAAAAAGTTCGTAGTTTTTTAGTTAGAGCGTCCAGAAATTTCTCAAAAAAATTTGCATCGTTGACGCCATTTTGAGGTCGTTAGAATGATGTAGGGTATAAAAGTAAAATTTTTTCTTAAAATTCAACTATTTTATGCACCATTATGCAAGGTTTCAATAAAATTCCAATATTCTAATAGCTCGAAAAAAATTGATAAGAATAAAAAATTCCCAATTTTTTGGAATTTTTTTTAAAATTCGGCACCATATTGGAATTCCTAATGGCTGAAACTCAATTTTGACCTCGGAATCTTGAAGAGCGACCTCGAAAACAATAGGATACGTGCCTCTCAATTGTTTTCAACTTTGATTTTGATAAAAAATACTTGTATTGAAAATGAAGTATAAAAATTGGTATAAATAAAAAATCAGGTATAAAATAAAAATTCTTTTTTAGCAGGATTTTAAGGTCTAATTATTTTTCAGTGTATTACCTCATAAAAGCATCTAATATCCATTGAATTTAGTATTAAACAGAAATGTAATGTACATGAATTCACAATGATTTTGTTGAATTAATAAAACCACATTTTTTTTATATTTATAAACCTTTCTTCAAATTGTATAGCTGCACTGTGAAACATTTCAATTAAATTTTACAGTGGAAATCACAATACCAGTGAATATCGTTGTAAATTGACAGTGACAGTAAAATTTCTACATTATTCATGTAATTTTACATATAGGTTATAAATCGTAAAGAATCAGTTCTTATGGTCAGTAAAACCACAATGGTCAACAATTGGAGCCAGTCTATATTGCGCTTATAATTTTACATGAAAAAGATTGAAAATTATAAAGGCGATGTTAAATTTACATTTTTTTAAAATTACACAATCGATGTAAAATTGATTACCACTGGTATTTTTATTTCCACCTTCTGTACTCTAATTTACATTTTCACTATAAATTTTACACGTTATGGTAAAATTCCTTTTGGTTTCTTTTGCTATTTACTAGAAATGTGTAATTTTACGATTATAATAAGAAATTTCAAAAAAATTGTAAAAACTCAGAAATGTAATTTACTTTTTACAGTGTACACGTTCCTCTTTAAATTCTTCGTTTCTTGTAGTCCCAACAAGCATTCATATCCATCTCATTAACCTAGATTTGATAAAAATGAACAATAAGTGTAATTCGTAATAGAGTACGATTTGACACTAATAAATTCCTTTGGCTTATGTTCTGATAAGTTTGTTTACTTTTTACGTTTTGGCAGTTCAGAAGTCCTTTTCAACTCTGAACATGGAATACAAATACATTACAATATTTTTTAAATTGCTTTACATGATTTCTATTATTCATTTACCACAATAATTTTTAAATGTAAAAACTAAACAAAAAGATGGTAACAAATAATTAACAAATAGTATATTATGCAACAAGGGCTCAATTAACATTTCGTTTGTGTTCCATACAATATTTTTTAATAAGACGTGTGTGGAACTCGATTTTAAGCATCTGAAAATTCTGCCGTCGTGCAAAAAATCGAGTTTTTCGCACACAGTGGTAATCTAGGTTTATATAAAAGCAATTAGATTGAGAATTATAGTATTTACTTTGTTTAACACAGATACATTCTTTTTATAATTCATAGTTTCATTTTTTGGATATTTTTTATTTTAATTAACATATTTCAATTGGTAACTCGAATTATACCATATAATAGAATTGAAATTCATTGGGCCATTCATTCGTACAAAAATTCAAATGTTTGAATACTGAATAAATACACTAAATAGCCATTCAATGAAATTAAAAACTTAATTGTTAATACATTTAACTTTGGTTATGTTTCTATTATCTTGATGAATACAAAGTACGAAGTACATAATTGCAATACTACTTATTGCAATTATAATATAAATATCGATTACAATTAAAGGTCTGAAGTATTTTTTAAAACAAATGTTTTAATTGTACATAGACGCTGATTTAATTCGTTTATTTAATTTCAAACGTAACTGAACTATTAAAGAAGATATTAGTCTTAAAAATTAGCATCGTTTTAACTAACTTTTTTAATTCATATCACGTTTATGCGAAAGGTATTAAAACCATTCTATATAAAAGATATTTAAAAAATTAAAATCACATTAAATAAATCTGACAAGTGTAAACAAACTACACAAAGAGAACAAATTTAGTTAATCGGAGTATTTTACAAAAGTAAAACACTGATTTCCAAAAAAAGTTAAATGAACTATTAGTAAATAAGATATTATTATTGTTCTGTTCACAATTTCCCTAAAACTACTTTAAACTTTTTAGTTGAATAGTCAAATTAAACATTTATGCATAGTAAAATGGATTAAATAAAATTATTAAACACGAAAATAACCTGATTAGTAGTAAATATAGTTATTGAATGGTATATTTTATAATATTTGGAATTTTAAAATTAACATACAGTAGATAACAACATTAAAGGCTGTTAGTGCTTCTATTCTTATATACTAAAACCATTTCTATCCTTTTTTATGGTTCCAAAAGCCCTTTTTGTCTCCCTGAGTATCAATTGTTGTTTACTTTTTTAGTAGATTCCTTAATATTTCTTAATATACATAATTGCAATACTACTTATTGCTATGAACTAAAATCCTTACAGATTACGAAGTTGAGGCAAAATTTTAAAATGTACCAGAAATATCAATAAAACCTTCAGTGTTTTACGAAAAACTTGGATATAACAGATATATTTTTGGTTTTAAGAATAAATTAATACGATCTTTGCTTAATGCTCCTGCATACATCTTTGTAAATTTATTTAAACACAGTTTAGACATTTAAATATTAGTATCGTGATCTTCGCATCTTATTCTTCAATATGCAATTTCACAAGCTTCGTAAATTGTATTAGTAATTTGATATAAAAAAAAAAATGTTTCTGCGAGTATTGAGACGTTAGAACAAAATATGTTCGATAATGCATGAGGGTTAAACAAATCATGTTCTTTATGACAATTTTCAAAAAATACTGATGAAACCTGGGGTGATGTAATACTTAACATCATTTCGGAGGTCACTAGATTTAGTTAATGGTACTAAATATACATTATAGTTCCTTATAAATTAAAAATTTACATTTATTTCTATTTTTCAAGGTAATAGTTATTGAATTTTTTATAACAATTTCTTATTGTTAATATATGAGATTCAGCAATAATTACGGATAAAATTGGTAAACATATAATTAATATCTAATTAAAGATGTACATTTATGAATTAAAAAAACATTAGTATATTCTGAAGAAATCTATGGAAATTTATGAGTAAAATTTGTGGAAATTGAGTAAACATCGTTACTTCAACCTTGTTTAATTTTTCAGCAGTTACCTTTAAGACATGTATATATGTATGTTTAATACTCTATTATTTATTTATTTAATTTTATTTATTTTTATTTATTTTGCTTATTATTAATAATTTAAGCAAAGTTCGTGAAGTTTTTTATTTAATACCAAGTATAAGAAATTCTTTGCGAATACTTTATGTGAATACTTATATTGTAATACTATTCAATATAAGTAATTATATTGTACAATTAATAATAGTATTTATATATATTATTTTACTAATTATATATATATTAGTTTACTAATTATAGTACTATTAATAAACTTCAGCAGTTTCGGTTTGAGAATAAATTTGTGAATTTTGCTTAGGAATAGTAGTAAAAATTGTTTATTTTGTTGTAACTATTTACTTATTGTTACTTATGAATGAACTGGCAACTCCCAGTCGATACTTTTTCAAAATATTAATATTTTTAATCGAAAAACCATTCTTTTTTTGAATCTGCAGCTGCCAATGTACGCCTAGTTTCAGTTCCATGTCTTACAGTTGATATATTGAAATGTTTTCACAAATTTTGTTAATCCCTTAACTACTGATGACGAAGATTTTGCCAAAATCGTGAAAACTGCAGTTTTACATATTTAAAATCTGCTATTTAAAGCAATGATTTTGAAAATGAACAACAGCATCTTATTTAATATATCTTAGACCGTTTAAAAATGATGTAATATTAAATTTGCACCGATAATCGAATTTGCTAGCCTAATTTATATTTGCTATACAAAATCTTCGTCATAAGCTGCAGTTAAGGGATTAAACATGAATCGAACAATATAAAAAATTCCTTGTAATTTTACATTGTATTTTATCATTTTCTTTCATAGAATAGTTACCATGTTGAAAGTGGGTTCTTTGGTAGTAAAAACACTACCTTACGAGGGATAATATTGTCAAATCTTCGAGTTTTTTTTTACATTCTGTACGTTGTAGAATTTAGTGGTATTCTTACAGTAAAAGTCACTTTTCAGATCGATTTTACTATAAATTTTTTCAGGTAAGAGTAATATATGTATATAAAAGTGTATCTACTTATAAAAATGTTCTTTTTAACGATTGCGAATGTTAACCGCCATTTGAAATTCGTCAAACAAAATTAATGGGTCCTATGAATTGTAAGAGTAAGAATTTTGTTATTTTAACTTCAATATTTAATAATAATAATTTTATATTTGACAAAAAAGAATCAATTAACAACAAATCTTGAGAATTTTTTCCATCGATATCATTTATGAGAAATTTTTTTTTTATTTAATAATAATAAATTTAATAAAGAAAATATTAAAGAAAAATAAAGAAACTTAAGCTTTATAATTGCATAAAATATTTTGAGAACAAATTATGTTATATTATAATATTTTATTAATAATTATATTAATTTAATATGAGTTAATGTCGAGTCGGATCCAAGAATTATATCTTCAACTATTAAAAAGGGTTTCTTATAATCCATGTATATGTCCAATTCCATGAAAAATATGCCTTAATTCGGCACGATTTCGACAAATTTTTATATTGCATGCACACTTTTAGTTTAAGATTTCATCATTCTATGGACTGCTAAAAAAAATTTTACTCACCCCCACTTAAACTTGTGACATACTTTTTTTATCAATGAAGTGTTAAAATTAATCGAAAATTCTGTGCAATTAGTTATCGACATTTTTACTCAAAAACAAATATCCGACAACCAACAAATGTCCGTAAAATATAGTTTTTTATTTTATGCACAATCAGGGGAAGATTAATTCAATTTATGACCTTTTTGTTTTCCATTTTACGCCTGGAAAGTGGCCATTTTACGCCTACTCAATCAAAGCTAAACGGGCTTTGGTTTCAGATTTGGACCCTTAATGTACGAAAGATACATAACGATCATTTCAACAAATTTTCCAAATTTTTGCGAACGCAGTAATCCCAAAATGTTGAGGGTATTTAGGTTGAACCGACTTCATTTTCTATTAGAAACCCCCAAAAAATGTTACTCGCCCCCACTTAAACTTGTGACATACTTTTTTTGATCACCGAAGTGTTAAAATTAATAAAAAATTCTGTGCAATTAATTACACCGGCCCTCAAGAATTCATCAAAGAATCAATTAATAACTATATTGTCTAGAAATTATGCATAAATATCCTCAAAGGTGCACTCAAATTGGATCTGTTTATAAAAATGTTCTTTTTAATGAATTTGAATTGTAACCGTCATTTGAAATTCGTCAGAATCTGTGCGGTACTATTTCCCAAAATGCTGTTGCATTGACTTAAAATTTCTTTGCAATCAATAAAATGTATACATAAAATTAGTGTAAATAGATTAATTACCCAATAAAAGATAGAAGATGAATTTGTATAAAAATAGACACAGAGTAATGTAAATATAATTCTAATGTTGATTTAGAAATAAAATTGCCTAATCTAAGAAGTTTTTCATGTTTTTTAGTGATTTTCTTCTTACGATTGTAAATATATGGCATTGTTTTCTTATCAAATTAACTTTTGCGTCTGTAACAATTGGTATTGGAAAATGGAATGCGTTTTATGTTCAAAATACCAAATGGTTCCGAAAAGCAAATAAGGTCACTAATGGGTATTTAAAAATGGCGAAATATATGAATTACATTCTAAAACAAAGGTAAATATATAAAAATATTTACGAATAGAAAAATCATTTTTCGATGACTCCAATAATTTCTTAATAGTACAGAATTATGACGCTGAAGCTAGCAGCAGATTCGCAGCTGCGGATTCAAGAAAACGGTGGAAATGGACAATTTCTTATTAAAAATTACTTGCATTTAAACATTTTTAGACAAATTTTATACAAATAATCTGTTTTTGGCAATTTTAATGGCTGAAAACCATAGTTTTTTTTAATCCGCTGCTGCGAATCTGCTATTAGCTTCAGCGGCATACAGAATTTTAAAATATTTTCAAAATAATTAAAATGATATAGAATAATTGTATTTAAATCTAGTGATTAAAAAATTGCATATTTCATTGATGATCGGAAAATTCAAATTTGTAACCGATCGCTTTTAAGTACTAACGAAAATAATTAAATCGCCTCAAAACATTGAAAAAACACCAACTGTGTTTACATTTGAACTAAAAAACTTAAATTTAAACCAATCCTAACATTAACCCTTTCGTTGGCATTGACGCAATAGTGCGCACATCGTTTTTTTTCTATTTAACTTGCTTCGATTTGGAATCCAAGTCGAACTTGGGGGTTTTTGGGGTCGCTGAATCCGAATCTGAAGTCAAAATTTAAAAATTCAAAATGGCGGCCGAAAATGAAAAAAGTTACTCGATAGTAACGAAATTTGTTACTCAGGGGTTTTCGGGGTTGCTAATTACGAATTCAAGCTTGAAATTTCAAAATTCGTAATCAGTGACCTTTTGTAGAATTTTCTGTGCCAACGAAGGGATTAAAGTGGGCCAAAGTTTATAAATCTAATGGACAGTTACGAAACACATATTAAATTTTGGTTCCTTGACGCAACATGTAAAACGTAACTAAATAAATCAGAAAACTTTAAAATATAATTAAACAAATTTAATACTAAACTAATTAACGCAACGATATAGTGCGAAACTCTTATCTATCGAAAAGTTCTATAATATAAATAAAAACGTATTTTTTATCCTTTATATACAATTACAACCTACTTGTGTCTGAACTGTAGCGAAAGAATGAAATAACACCAGTCGATTAACACGAGTTTGCAGTGTTTATACTATCGATGGATATAAACACAATCGATTGTTACAGAGAATCGCATTTAAAACCCATATTACGTATCCGCAAATAAAAATATGTTTTTGTAAAGAATTTTCAAAATCTACGATCGGTGATATATGTCAAATTGTTTAAAAATCCAAATTTTAAGCATCGAATAACTCGATTAACAAAACATTGACATGACAGGATGAAAAATTTGACTTTGATGAAGTCAGTGCTACCCCCAGGACGCGCAACCCCAAAGAAAACACAGGATGATGTCACCCTCCCCCACTTGTGCTCCAATCACAGAACGCGTACACCGTCTGTTTACTTCTATACTGGTTAAAAAAAAAAAAAAAGGCAAGAGCGTCGACGATGGCTCGTTGCACCCGGAAACGCCCGTCGCCGTGACCGCGTCCTCGAGGTACGCCGAAAAGGTCGCGCCGGGAAAAAGGGGATACTCCACGAAGATGCGGGAGGAAATCGCGTGTAAACAAGATGGAGGACTGACAATCGCGAGCCAGTAGGGACGACGAGGACGATCGAAACGAAACGAATTATCACTGAAATTCCACTTACCAAAAGGGAATCCACTCCTCGAAGACGACGCTGGATATCTCAGTTGTCTCTCAACGGCGTCTCCACAGGAAGAAAACACATCGTGAACTTTTCCTCGGTCTGTCATCGGCCGCACTCGACTCGTCGCCACGCATTTTTTTTTTCTCAAGTTCCACGAGGACGACCCTCGGAGATGTTCCTGGTTAAAACTTTTTCACCACGCCGAATTTCACACACAAACACGTAACCGATATATGTAATCACCACCTTTAGAGAATCTCGCGGCTTCCCGTACAGCGCACTCTTCCTCGGTCTTCGTTGACTCTGGCCTCTGTTGGCTGGTTCGGCTTTCTTCCTCTCACCTCCCCGAGTCCCCTTGCCCTAGTCTCTTCCACGTATGTACATGGAGCTTTGACTTGTGTTACCGACATGCGCTAGTGTTGGAAAATGTTCTCCTTCCCCCCCATGGTTGATGTATATGAGATTTCTCCCTTCCACCTGCGATGTCCCTTCTCTTTCTAGACTGTTTCTTTCTAGTGAGTTTCGGACATCGTTCGGTGGTGCCTGGGTCACGTACACAACTTATACCTGCTATATATACTCACTTCTCTCTCTCTCTCTCACTCCGTTACGTCTTTTTGCTTTCTTTAAAACGTCCTTTTACAAATGTATACCGTCTTCGTTTCCACACGAGTGTACATATCTAGATTGTGTATATTTGCACGTATAGAAATTGTGCGCATCGTTTTAGCTTCCATCTCCGTGCGAGTGCCATTTTGGCGACGATTTCGTTGGCGGGAAAGTTTGAACTTTTTGAACGAGGAAATGCGACGGAAAATTCTTCCTTGTTGAGAAATTCACTGCAACTTTGTTTATCGCATCATTTTATTTATGAAAAAAACTTAAAACAAAGATCAACTCGTTTCTTCCCTACACTGTAAAAAATGGAAATGTAAATTTACAACTTGCAGAGTGGGACCCAATACAATACTCCTTCCCTTATTCTAATTTTTTCTCTTCTCCTATTCTAAAATTTCCCCTCACGCGTTCTCCTCACTGACATGTGTTGACGTGTGGATTTTTTAAATACAAATAACGGCGCATGCGCAACAAAAGAAAAAGAGATAAAAGTCGGACTACAAATCTAAGTAGTGGGGGAGAGGGGAAAATTAGAATAAGGGAAGGACTACTGTATTGCCCATGCTACTAAGTAGGACTTTTACGCAATATTATTGTACATTTACATAGATACTGTAAATATTACTTTTTTACCTTTGTAAATGTCAACTTGTAATTGTAAATTTACAATTGAAAGTGGATTTTACAGGTTACAGTAATATTACACCGTAGAGAAGTTTAAATTCTCCAAGAGTAAATTTACAACAAAATATAGGAAAAATGTTAGGTTATGTACTAAAGCGCGATAGCCTTATGCGGGAAGGCGATTTGAATTCTACATTATTTGGTACAATGTATGCAGGTAATCCTGAACCAATTGCTTGTAATAATAATTTGTTATTTTAATAATTTATGAATTTATATTTTATGATTTAATGTTTTCTTTCAACAAAAGTTTTATCGACAAAATGATTAATAGCTCTAAAACTTGCTTTCGATCAAAGTTTTTCTATCAATAAAAGAATTTAGATTTAATGTTTTCTTTCGACAAAAGATTATAGCTCTGAAAACCTCTAAAATATTAAAATACATCTTATAATGAATTTTACAATATATTCCTCTGTTTTACATTTAAAAATCAAAATAAAACTGAAATATGTGGAATTTTAATGTAAAAATTAATTTTACTACACCAATGGTTTTTCCCCTCATATTGTAAATTTACCATGTTCAGCATGGGCTCGATTTTTACCCACTTATAGCGTGGGGAAAACGCGTCGAGTTGTAAATTTACCACCTTCAGTGTAGGGAATTTACTAATCGTTCTGAAATTCCTAACCTCTCGTAGGAAATTTACAACTTTTAACGTAGGGAATATCACCATATTTTTAGGCATGAAAATCACAACAAAATTGTAAATTTCATTTACATTTTTTACAGTGTACACAGAAAAAAATAAGTCTTAAATTTGTTACATCTTAAATTCATCATTAGGTGAGGCTTAATTTCAGTCCAAAATCGCGTTAATTTTCTGAAATTTAGTCAATATTTAGGCTTAGAGTCTTACTTTTAGACAACAAAACTGACTTTTAGCCAATATTTTGTTTTGAAATAAGATTCGTATAATTTAGATACCATAAGGTCGATAAATCTTATTTTAAGCCAAAATATCGTCTAAAAGTCAGTTTTGCTCACTGAAGGTAAGACTTAAAGCCAAAACACTGATTGAATTTAAGAAAATTAACGCAATTTCGGGCTTATCCCGAATTAGTCAGAAAGTAGGTCGTTTGACTTTTTTTAGAGCACATTTCAAAATCATTCGGAACTCTATTTTTTTGCATGAGTTCATAAAGATCTCATAATTACATCATGTTCAAAAAACCTTGGAAAAGTGGGTAGTCTGACTTCTTTTAGAGTACATTTCGAAGTCATTCTGAACTCTTTTTTATTTGTTTGGTTTTCAACGTGTTTTTTGCTTAATATCGTAATGAAAAACACCCGAAACATGTAATTTTTCAACTTTTAGGTACACATTCAAAATTATTTTTGGAATTTCTTATATAAAATATAAATGCTGTAATTTTATTCACACATAGCATCTTCCACAAGGATACAAGTTTGCAAACACGTGTCTCTTGTAGAAATAAAAACAAAAAACGGTCGAATCCATTTCTTCGAATTATTCAAAACGATAACGTAATTAACTTCATGATGAAATATATTATTCTACTTAAAAAAAACAACAAAAGGACACGAGATTTTTTTATTGTAAATAAGTTTTTTTTTTATTGTAAATAATGTTGTCAGTGAAAAAATCTGATTTTTTTGTGAAAAACCAAGCATAACTTTTTCGGAATGGACTCGATTGCTTTTTTAATGGCAGATTCGGAAAGATCGATCAATTTTACGTCGAAAATCTTTTGTCTAAAATTTGTTTAATTGAATTTTAAAGAAATATTCCGAAAATGTTGGTGAAATTTGTGTCGTGGGTTAAATTAAGCCTCTCCTGATGATGAATTTAAGATGTAACAATTATTTAAGACTTATTTTTTTTCTCTGTAGCGGCCACGAAAATAATTTTTCTGGTAATCGATTCCAGGTTTGACTTTATCAAATCTGGCGACAGTTTTTGTATTCAACGAGTGTTTTTTGTTTTTATTGTGGCGGTTTGAAACTGACAAATAGAAAAAAAAAATATTTTCTCTTTTTTCGTTAATCGATCCTGATTATTGGATCTGGTAGACTAATTGTTTGTAAAAATGAGGGAAATTTGTGATATTCAATATGGCGAACGTAAAATAGCGAAAAGTTGGCTTTTTTAGATGTAATTTCAAAATTACTGATGAAATCGTCTAAATTTTGTGAAAGTGTAAGTCAAATAATTATGAATGTGAACAAAAAAAAGATATTTTTCAATATTTATAATTATAGCGTTGTCATAAAATGAAATATCGTTTAAAAAATAGCTTTCTTCTCGTTTTTTTATCATTATGAAAAAAAAAAGAGAAAACGAATATTTTGTAACGACATTTTAATAAATATATTTTTGTGTTCTTTTTTATATAAAATTGTTATATTAAAATATAAAAAACCTCGTGTCCTTTTGTTTTGTTTTTTAAGTAGAATAATATATTTCATCATGAAGTTAATTACGTTATCGTTTTGAATAATTCGAAGAAATGGATTCGACCGTTTTTTGTTTTTATTTATACAAGAGTCACGTGTTTGCAAACTTGTATCCTTGTGGAAGATACTATGCGTGAATAAAATTACAGCATTTATATTTTTTGAAAGAAATTCCAAAAATAATTTTGAATGTGTACCTAATAGTTGAAAAATTACATGTTTCGGGTGTTTTTCATTACGATATTGAGTAAAAAACACGTTGAAAACCAAACAAATAAAAAAGAGTTCAGAATGACTTCGAAATGTACTCTAAAAGAAGTCAGACTACCCACTTTTCCAAGGTTTTTTGAACATGATGTCATTATGAGATCTTTATGAACTCATGCAAAAAAATAGAGTTTCGAATGATTTCGAAATGTGCTCTAAAAGAAGTCAAACGACATAATTTTCTGACTTCTATCAGAACACATTTCGAAAACATTCTGAACTCTTTTCTATTTTTCTGTCTTAGAAGCATCATCCAATATGTTTTGTAGTTAGTATTTGCGTAAATAAACAATTATAAAAGTTTTAATTTTATAGTTTAACCTGTATTCTGAAAATTAAAAGTTAGAAAGAATTCTCTTGTAAGTACAGTTTTTTTTTAGTACGCTAAACACAAATTTTGTATTACAATACATACATTTAAAAATTAGAAAAAATAACACATTGCAACAAAAAACTTTTTCAAAATTTTCATAACCGATTAAGGACAAAATGTACAAAAATTTAACAGTATTTTTTAGTATTACGACGCAATGAAAACAAGTTTTGAATTGAATATTAAAAAAGGCTGAAATTAAAAAATACAAAAATTGCATGTGATTAATGAATAAAAGATCCGAGTTTTCAAGTTTGCTGTTTCATTTATCATTTTTTATGATTTTCCGCGTTAGAATGTCTTGTACGGTTATAAATAACAAATCAAAAATGTTTGGACTTCAAAATGCTGAAGCCTATTTTAAAAAATTTAAAATGACAGTCCCTAAAATGGCGTCGGAAATGAAAATTTAAATGAAAAATAATGATTAGAGAAGTAAAATATAGTAGTAACATTAGTGATAACATTAACAATAAATGTCAGAAGAAGAAAGATTATTTAATTAAAAATATTTAGTTTTGATATATATCCAGGAACAAATCCAAAAAAAGCAAATGTATTAATTAGTAATTCTGTCTCTCTTAATATAAATTTAATATTAGTTTTTAGAATTTAACAATTCGGACCAAATACTTAGTGGATAAAATATAAAAAATGGCATTTTTTACTTAAATAATGTTATCATCTTCGACATATTATGGCTTCTAATAAAATAATCAAAATCACTCAGTTATCAGACTATAGTAATGAACACTATATAACTTCGTATTAATAATGATTCTTATCTATCTATCTTATTAATGATTCTGAAGTGTTTAAAGGTTAACAAATTAAATTCGTAGAACAATATATAAAATTATATTCTTATTCGTAACAAAAATGATCTTCTTTCTATGCATTTTGAAGATATAAAAATATTTTCGACCTGAAAGATTAGGAATAAAGAAAAAACAAATATTTTCTGACTCTTTTGGATATCTTTAATTTTTAATTTATCACCCCACATTTCAGACAACGCAACCCAAAGTACCTGCAAATATTGGTACCTGTGGTTGGCATCCAGCAAGGATCCAGTTTTCATAGTTTGTTGAGAGTCGAAAGTTTTGGGTGCTTATGGGCGCTTTGGGCGTTAATGTGTTATTAAGTAAAATAAGTCTAAAGATCTCAATGTTCTAAGTTTTCAAGTAATTTTAGTCGACGAATTTAAATTATATCGACTTTTAAATTTATTAAAATTAGTTTTACCCTTACCCTTTATTGTCAATAAATAATACCTATTTTCTTTAAAACAAAGTAAAAATTTCTTTTAACTTCAAAAATGTTTTTGCAATTTAAAAAAATGCGGAATTAGGATTTAACAAATTATTTGCTGATTCAAAACAATTTTATTTTAAATTAATAAGAATTTTTTTTATGTCAACAATAATTTGAGGGGAATGTTTTCGTTTAAAAATTTCATTATTTGATATTAAAATATTTGGTTATATAAAATTCTTGTAACGTGTATGCTTAAAGAATAAAAAATGATTGGGACTCGAAAATTTTCCCTTAGTTTTCAGTAAGTAAATTATTATGTTTATATTAGTGTTGTCTAATAATGTAATTAAGGTAAAAGGTTAAAGGTAAAAAATTAAGGTTAAAGTACATGAATGCTATCGAAATTGTTTTTTTTTTTAAATCTATGAACTGTAGGAATAACCAGAACCATTTATTGTTTAATGCAAATTATAATTTTAATATAATCTTGTGTACAAAATATGACGGATGAAAAAAACTTGTATACAGAATGATAATTAAACCTTTTAACATTTTCTGTTCTGCATTTGTGTGAAATAAATTATTTATTGTTTTTACATTAGCTCAGAATTACATGAAAGAAAGTTTGTTTGCGCTAAGAAAAAATTGAATAAATTATATTTTTGCTTGAGTACGTTGGTAATCTGATTCATTTGATGGATAATTGAAAACACAATAATAAAATACGTTTATTGTATACTATATAGATATATCATCTAAAATGTATCAAATACACTTTTGGTATTCAAACAGATGTGCAATACATTCAATACCATTTTTCTTCGTCTGGATATCTTTAAAAGATACTTCTGTAAAATCAAGAAGTATTGATCTAAGAATAGTATATTATGTTACAAGGGCGCTAATTACCAATCTTCGACCAATGCAGTAGCACGTGCGAAGCGAGGGTAACAAACACACTCGTCGCAAATCGATATTTCGCTCATGTTTCATGGCGTGGAGCTCAGGGCGCAAAATCGTGTTCTACTCCCGGAATGTTAAATTGAAGAAATAATGTTATTGAAGGCAAGGATAATTTTTTGAAATTAAAAAAATGTCATTAAAGTCAAGGAATCATATTTTCAAATTAAAAAACTTTTCCTTTGTAACACTTTGCACAATTATTTACGTTGATAAAGGATGATTAACCAAATTATTTCTATAACTGAAACAATAGTAGTTTTCGATTTGTAAGAATTATTTCTGTGAATGTGCAGAAAACAACTTGGTTTTTGGACGACTCGAAGGCCAGAGGGACATTCACAAAAAAAAAAAACATTTTTGCACATGCATCGTACATTAGTTTACATTGCAAATGTGTGCGAAAAAAAGACAAATAAAATAGCAAATTGTAACATAAATATTTGTTTAAATCGATAGCAATGTAAAAATTTGTTAAATAACTTCAAAATAATTATACTGAAGTTTTTTAAATTGTCATTTAATTTACAACATACTACAAACTTACAATATATTATTTTTAACGCTATTTATATAACATATTTATTTACTAGTATATATAATCGTTATTATTACCATAACATACTTGCTATTACGTCATAGCTAATTAATTGTATATAAATTATATCCAAAAGTTCCAAACTGGTGTCCGAATGCAGTCGAGTCCTATTGTTTTGAATTATACGATGACTACTATTCTAATTATCTTTTCTATAACATTTTCCTCTCTTAAGTGTTCATTAATGATAAATTAAATGTTATTCATTAAAAAGAATTGATATTCATATACAAAATAAAACTTATCTATGTATTTCAAATTTAAGGAAAGAGTACAAATATTCCTATTAGTGTTAGTAATTGAAGTAATATCAATTATAATTTGAAAATTAAGGGGTCAATTATATGTTTTTATGATTTTTGTTATCAGGCCTATTTCATATGACATTAAAAATTAGTTATGTCATTGGATCTGACGTAATTACTACAGACGATTTGTTACATCCAATATACATTTGCATTTAGCTGTATTTTATTACTCGTATCATGAAGTGTATGCTAATGCACTTTTAATAATCTTGCATTAAGCATTTATCCAAATTATATATAATTACAATTAGAATACATAATCTATTTTAATCTTTCCGAAAAAAAAATTTATGTAATTTTTACTTTTGAACTTATATAGAATTTTCTAAAAATGTAAAAAACTTAATATTTGACAAGACTAAAATCTTACCATATAATAAAAGTGTACTATCGTATCGTATCATAATCGTACACTGCGATTCTGGCTATGATGTATAAAAAATATATAAATTGTATCATTTAAATTAATAAATCGTTGATATTATAGTAGGCTTTATATTTAAAATAAATAAACCATTATATACGTATGTATGTGAAATGAGGTTAGAAAAGTAGTAGAGACTGTTTTAATAATTGCATGTTGTTTATAACGAGCGGTATACAATAGTTTTAATCTTATTGTATATGACAAAAATTGACTTCATAAACCAGTTACAAAATTATGCAAGAGTACATGTTATACATCAGCTTTAAAATAAACTGGGCAACTCTTTTTTTTATTATTAGTTTATCAGGTTTACCTCTAAATATTTTGTAAATATATTAGGTGATACAAGCCTGTTTATGCTTATTAATAATATAAAAACTTAATTTTTAAATAGCAAGTACCAGAATACATTCCACGTCTGGAATAAAAAAAAAACTTTCTACGATAATCAAATTTGAATAAAAGCACGATTTTAAACAATGTAACAATTCCTACAGTTATTTACATTCTAAAAAATTTAAAAGCCATATTTTTATTTTTATTTTTATATTTATTATTTTCATATTTATTGATTTAACGTAACATTTAATTTCAACGATGCAAAATTCATTATCCCAAATTTTTCTACGATTTAACAAAAAATAAATAAAACAAAAATATTATCAGGGATTTATAACATATTTTATATAAATATATTTGTTTATTCACAGAATATTAGAACTGAAATTTTGTATATAATTAACTTTAAACCAATATAAAACAAAGTATTATTGGTTTAAAGTTAATTATATACAAAATTTCAGTTCTAATATTCTCTAAATAAACAAATATATTTATATAAAATATGTTATGAATCAATGGTAAAATTTTCTCATTTATAAACGTTTTCTAAGGTAAGTTTTAAATTACAAACTATAGAAAATGATTTAACATTTTCTCTCAAACAATTAACTTTTCTGTGAAGTAAGGTGACTAGATGCATGGAGAAATTTATTCTTTTTATTGATGATGAGTAGCATTAACCATGGAAAAGATAATAAGTTAGTATACAAATATTATTGTTACATCTACATTAAGATACTAAATGTATAGTTTAAAAATCAATTAGTATTCATAAACAGCGAGAAAAGAAACTTAGAAGCGTCTTACAACTAAAAAGCGTATATATTTCTTTCGCAATCATACTTTTGGAATAAATATGCGTCCACAACCTGAAATATTTTTGCCTTCGAACACAAGTCAGTGTTTATTAAAACGTCAACAATTTTCTTACCTCTATAATAGGGTTCCACCTTTTTCAAGATTTTTGTACGTTTAGACACAGTCCGAGTAAAAGACATTTGGTATACAAAAGGTTAGAAAAGGGATATGGGAAATTTTCTTAATTGTACTTACGGTTATGTTACAATGGAAGAAAACTGTTTCGTGCACACGTGCACCCACAAACTGTAGTCAAAATCTTCTGAAGTATAACTTATATATTATTAATAATTGTGATTTTGTACACTATAATTTTATGAACAAAATTCATAAATACGTTGATGTCTCGATTACTGTGGAATGAAAATGGAGCGATTCATTGATGCAAATTCAGTTTAACCCTGATCTGGACGTTATGAAATTGGACTAAAATCAAATATCAAAAAAAAAAATTTTCTTATTTGAAATAAATATTTACTGAATAGTCGCAACAAAATATTTACTTAAAATAAGGAAATAGTTTCTTAATTTAAATAAATATTTACTTGCTGGATAAAATCAAATCAATATTTAGTTGAATTAACAAACTATTTTTCTATTATAAGTAAATATTTTTGTTGCGAAACTTGAAATTAAAAAATTTTCTTTTTAGTGTAGAAATGTATCAAATGCGTATGAAGAAATATTTTACAACGGAATTTCAAAATTTCATAATATGCGACTTTTATTAAAACCCATAGATCTAATAGCAAAAGAAAAATTGTTGCAAACTTTTACTTGAGAATTGCAATGTCTTTGGGTTGTTAATAATGTTGCTTTTAATTGAAGTCATATTTCATACTTTGATAATGAGTATCTATTTTATTTTACTTTTTGTTTTGATCAGAAATAATTGAAATTTAGTTGCAATTTATTGTTGTGAAACATTTGTTAGAATTTTATTCATTTGTTTTACATGGTTTTCATTATTGTGGTTCGATTTTTTTTATTTTTCCCAGGTATTCCTGGTTAAATAACCAACTAATGCTGTATCAAAAACAGTAATACACTAGTAACGATAATCGTATTCTACTTTATGATTAACAAAATTTTTATATTTAAACAAAATAGATTTTCAGTTAATATTATAAGAAAAACGATGTTTTGGTTAATAACATAAGTTTATATACATTTGTTTGCCATTTAAATTACTTTTTTTTAAATTGTGCAATTTGAAAATAAATAATTCTTAAGAATTATTTCATGAATTCGTTCAAAATTTACCTAAAAGATTGAAAAACTCAATTACATCAATAAATAATAAAATGTTTAATGAACACTTTGCTTAAATTTAACAAATGTTTATGACGAATTCTCTAGAATTTTTAACGTTCGAACTTAAATAAAATTAACGTTTTTTGTGGTATATAAACCAGCCATTTCCCATTACTTTATGACATCTTAGTAAGCACACAAAAATAATAATTGCTTTGAACAACATTTTTTTCTTAAACTAAACAAAATGAAAACCAAACTATAGGTAAATTTCGAAAGTCTACTTTCTTTCAAAAAGAAAATTGGAGGTAGCTCTTTTTGTAGTATTTTTCTCTACAGATTATGAACATGATAATTTAGATTAGCGATCGGATATACTAAAGCGCCATCTTCAAACAATCGCTTAAAAACATATGTTTTCTTAGTTTCCAAATCGGATTGTGATAAATACAAATCGTACCAAAAAATATTTTAAAAAAAATACAGTCAGGAATTCTATACAAAAGTCTATAATTGTTGTTTATTTTATATTTAACCCTTAATCCCGACTCAAGGGTCATTTTCGACCCAGAGAAAATTCAAATTTTACTTTATAAATTGCATAACTGTAAGCATTTTCAAACGGCAGGATATATTTGATGTAGTGGGATGAAAAAGCTTTAAAATAGCCGTCAGAACTAAGGGTTAAATATAAATGTAATGTCAGAGAAAAGGTCAACCTGAATTTTAATAACTTTAGTTTTACGAATAATTCCAGTTTATATAACTATTTTTATAACATATGCGATGTTAATGCTGAATGACCAATATCTCTTTTCCAATTATGCATATGTTAACTACGGGGCATAATTTCAAATTCTCCGAAGTTAAGATTTTAGAAAATGAGAGTCATTGGAGGAAACGCAACATAAAAGAAATGATACACATCCAAAAACAACAATTTAGTATCAACTTTAGGACAGACACAGAAAAACTTAGTAACAACTATAACATTTTAATTAAGGAATCGTAGACAGTAACTTTAAATGTAATGTAACTAATATTATATGTAGATAGGTCGATACTTATACCTGTATATGATATATGTAACACATTGTGTGTATTAGTAGGCGTGCGTGACGTGATTATCTATTCTGTGATTTGTAAATTGTCAACATACTCAGTATACTGCGTGCGGTTACTTGTATATGGTGCGTTATTCTAGTTTTATTGAACAATATTACTTTTATGTTTTATTATATTTATTGTATATTTTTTTATTTTTGTTATTTTTGTATTTTTAATTGACGCCCCTGAAGAGGACTCACAAAAGAGTCGAAACGTTGGGCTGGAAATAAAGAATCCTTGGATTTTTTCATAATATTGAACCGTGTTGGCCATTTTGAAATCTATATTTATGATTATTATACCGGTTCATTGATTAATATATATTCTTACAAATTTTGAAATTATAAACTAAATTATAAACAAAAATATTCACAATGACATGCAAACCTTTATTAAATAATTTTTGTACATTAGTTTTTAATTCATTCCAAAGATATTGACCACAAATTTTGCGAATATAACATTAATTTGTGTTATTTAAAATTGAATGTTTTATATAATATTACATTATTTTTCTAACAAACAAAACCATGATGTGAACAAATTTATAACAAAATGTACTTCTTGTACACATACTTATATTGACATAAAGTTAATGAAGACTTCATTACAGCTTTATTTATTTCCTGCAAAAGAATTTCAATGAATGAAATAAAATAGAACTTAACCCTTTAACGTTCATAGTACAAACTGAAAACAATACACAGATTGTTCGGAATGTACCTAATTTACTATTTTCGAGGGTGCTCTTTCGAATGGTGACTTCCAAATTTGAAAAAATTGAGTATTTACCTTTGATTTTGGCAAAAATATGGGAAAAAAAAACATTTTTTGTGGTCATTTTTTTTTAAATTTCATTTTTCATGTCGATACCGCGATTTCTTTGACTGGAAAAGTGCAGTTCCTATATTAAACAGGTTAACTATTCTGTCAGCCTAAAATTATCAATACAATCATAAGTTATTCACAATGTGTGGTGGTTTGAGTCTGAATTTGTTGGTTCGACAACGAATCACTAAATGACTGATTTTATTCCGGATTTTTCCAACCAATGTCCGAAATACTTATCCAAATGTTTCCGTAAATAACGGTACCGTAAATATTATTTATTTTTACAGGTGAAATTCGTTTATTTAAAATAAATAATGCTTATAAATTATCAGCCGATTATGGGTTAAATTTCAAGTAGAGATCAAAGAATCAATAACCAATTTTCGTTAACTGGCGCCGGATAGATAAAAAATATTTATACATTTTTATACACAGTTACTAATGTTATTTTTATAATCTCGTCAGATTCGAGCGTGCACAAAGCATTTTCATTATATAAGGCATTTTATCATACTTACTTACCGAAAAAGTCGGCCCTTAAATTTTAGGCAAGTCCATGATTTTCAATTTTTTTAATATTTAGCGAACAATAGTTTTTATACCTATAAATGTAGTTTCGATTTAAAAAGTAAAACGCTATACTAAGCATTGTAACAATGGCCTCACCCTACAGTATTTGTCTCGGATATAGACACGAAACTTTGTACAAAATAATGACTTCTAAAGGGCCCCAACGCTTATATCAATGAAGGGTAATAGAAGAAATCAATTTAATTAGGGTTTACGACTATACGAGCCGAGGGAAATCGTACTAAAAAGAAATCCGAAAAACTTGGAAACTTAACCCTCGCAGACATATATAACTCGAGAACTGTTTTGCGTATTGGCGGTGTAGAAGTGGTGTGAGAGTTTTTTTTGCAATATTCTACACAAGTATAAATTTTAAAATAAAAATAAAAAACGTAGGATTTTATTATTGGTAAGAATATATCAAACATTCATAGATACTTGAACAATCGCAAGTAAATACTTGCTTGAATTAAAGTAATATTTATTTAGAGTGTACTATAAAACAGAAGAAGCATTTGTTTTTGAAATTTATTTTTAGCATACTTTTTTAATGTATATATTACTAATAATAAATAGATGTATTGACATTTTTCATTTCAAAATTTAAAAAAATGTCAAAGCGCAGGAAAATCTAAATTTGTAAATTTCTGAAATGATAAAAAATTTGTTTAACTTACTATACATCTATTTGTTATGTTTTAAATAAAAATCATAATTTCTTGGCTGGAAGGAATATATACTTTTTATCTAAAACTACATTATTTTTTTATTATCTTATCAACGGGCGATATCGCCCTTTTTACAGGATTTTCTACATAACATTTTTTATTTCTTAAATTTGCGAGAACTGCAGATAGTCTTCAGAGACGGCGCCATACTGATTGACATTTGTGTATGAAATGTAGTAACTGCAATCATTTACTCGCATTATTATCCCTTAAAGCGACACCCTATATAAAAATAACACAAAGTGTCATGTGGGGTCGTGGGAGACCCCAATCCGAAGATGATATCGTCCTGCGCGGACAGTTTTCGTTATTTCGTCTCAACAAAATTACTGGATACTCTCCAAGTATCACTTTACCACGTAGATAAGTTATCTTGATAAAAAAATTATTGGTGCTCGTTATAAAAAATGAAATACAAAAGTGTCGTTTTTCACAAAAAAAAAATCGTAACTCAGCCAATTTTCAATATTTTGTCCTAAAAATTTAACTTGTGCCTCTTGAAATGTAGCTCGTTAAGATAAAAAATGCTGTAAAAGTGTAGTTTTAGAAGGGGAAAAAATGTAATATTTATGTGTGGGGTCTCCCAGTACCCCCAGGGCGCTTTAAGGGTTATTAATGATTAAATTTAAATAAAGAGGATAATTTTTATTTTCAACACGTAGGAAAATAAATAAGTTTGAAACTCGTTAAAATTTCAATTCTGCATCTGTATAAGTATTCGCAATGTTATTTAAGTAAAAACAGTTGTTAACGCATCTTTTATATATTTATAATGACAAATTATATTTCCTGATTAACCGTGGAATGTCTATTGATCGATTTAACGCATTTTGTCCCAAAACGTCAATTTTGAATTAAAAATGACTTTTTTTCACAGAATCAAAATCTCATGCTTGCTAAATTTTGCTATTTTTCTTGTTAATTTTATTCTGTTGACAAATCGAAATACGGCTTTGATGCATTGCCAATCATAATGAGATACCAATTTTCATAGTAACGGATGATTTGAGGAGCTAAAAACGGCCGTATTGACGCTTGTACTTAATATAAAGTTAAATTTAACAATTATAATAATAACTTAACAATAATTTCTTACAGATAATTCATTTATTTGAAAGTAGAATAAAAAATTAACATTTTATTAAGAATCACGATTTTTGCGGATAAATTTAAAAGTAAATTGGGTTTATTCTATTTTCAGTACTTTATATATATTTATACATAAAGTAGAAACACTTTATCGTGTATGTTTTTCTGTAAACATCAACGAGAAACTTACGAATTTACTTAAAAATGCAGGTAATGTTTAATTTTTAGCTACTTTTGAGACGAAGAAAAACTAGTATAATATACAATTTTTTGTATATATACTTTTGTTATGTTATTAAGAATATTTGAGCATAACATCATAACACTATGGCTATTTGCATGATTTGTAAACGTGGTTAAAGCAAAAATATCCGTGTTTTTTTTTCATTCTATGGCTTTTGTACGAAATTTTGTGCCTTACAAAAACGGTTGAATACAGTTTGTACCGTTTTTGAGACCGAAGCCATAAAGGAAAGAAAACACTTTATAACTATGTTTACAAAGCATACAAATAACCACATGGTTGTGAAATGATGCACAAATACTTCTAACAACATAACAAAAGTGTTTGCCAAAAAATAATTTTTAATTTTACGAATTCGAATTTTAATCGCTATTTTTCGTCTTGCTCGCGACCTACTTAACAGTGCCCGGCAGTTTTTACCCGGTATAGATTCGGGTAGCCGCTGCCGAAAATTTAATTCCGTGCACAGTATTTAATTATGGATATATTGTAGCCACTGATTCGAGTATCAAATAGCACTCATGGTAAATGAAGGGTTTAATTACTGATTTTGTATTATTTTTTGTTCTGGAGAAAAATATTATACTTTTTTTTCGGAAATATACGAAACACATTTAAAGTTATTTAAAGTTTATGTACGAGCATTCTGTCGATTATTCAATATTCATTTAATTATTTTATACTATTTCTATATATTTTACAATAAATTTTTTCTGAATGCCAATGTTTAGCTTTTTTATGTAGATATAATTTACATATTGCATACGTACTTTTGAAATCATGTAGTACAATTATATTTCTGAAGTAATGAGTAGAAAATAATAATAAATGTTAAATGCATAATTTGAACTGCAAATTTAAAGAATAAAGTAGAATTTCCTTTGAACCGAGGATAATTTCATTAATTGTTAAAATTGCGTACATCCCAAATTGCATTTCAGCCAACATTCATAATACTAAACAAGGTTCATACCAATTTTGTTAATCATATAATTCACAATATGTAGCAGTCAAGCGACACGCAAATTTTATTTAAATAATATAGAAGTACTTTTCATGTGCTATTTGTTCATCGATTAAAATAACATTATTATTCAACAAGTGTGTAATATGCGTCGATTAAAACGAGTGTGAATTTCTATTCACAAGTAAAATAATTTTTACGATTATGCAATAATGATTTCTTTTTCGAATTAGCACGAAAGAAGCATTACTTTTTTTCTAAAAATGCATCTTTTTGCTATTACGCACTTGCAATAATTTGTATATTTATATTTAAAGGCTTCTAAAGAGTCTATAAAATTTGAAATACTACCCTGCAGCATTTGCAGTTATTGACAATGGACAACCTTAAATGTATCCGCGAAAAAAGAGGAAGAGGTGATTTTTTATGCTCAAGCCGTACAGAAAAAAGTAATTAGGAGATTCTACCTAAAACTTATGTAAAATGTACCGAAAAAGTTGAGTAACCATTGTCAATAAAAATAATTAAAAGAACAATCCTAATTATCTGCAGTTTATTTGGAATTTATTTTTTAAATCTTTGATTAACACAAATGATGTATTAAAATCTAATCGAAGTAAACAAATTCATATAATTTTTATATTTAATATAACTGTTGTCAATTTTTTTGTGAGTGCTGTTATAGAATATATACCCCAGTTCGTTAATCTGTGATTAAACATCATTTAAAAACTTATTACTTAAGGGCTAGAATATTACTTATTTATATTCTTTAATAAATTTTGCATTTAAATGAGACTCGGTAAATCTTACTTAACAAAGTTCGGCAAATTCTACTTATGATTTTTTTCCGTGCGAAAGCGTCAGGATGGAAAGGACCATGACGACGGAGAGGCTTAAATTAAAAGAAAACAACACACGAAAGATTCGAGTAAACAAAAGTTCTGTATCTGCCTTTCATAAAAGCACCTCCTATGACTGAGAGAAGTTTAAGTTTGCATATGTCCTAGTAGATATACCTATGGTGCAAAACGAGAGATGGCTGCTGTTCGTCGATTGAGATGATGGCTACCTTAGTTAGGGACAGCAGTTGTCCTACATACAGACAACCTGTTTTCCAGTGAAAAGGGCTGGCAACCATACTATGTACAAACATAGTGTTGGCAAAACAGCTGTCTTCTATTTTGGAACAGTAGTGGTCTTAAAAGTTAGGGTGTGGTTGCCTAGATTATAACACCTCTGCCCATTATACCCATCTCAGCTGATGTCTTAAACTTCTCTCAGTGTAGCAATAATGATACTGGGTATACACTTCGGTTAGGATGTCAGTACGAAAAGTCAAAGATGTATCAATGAGTACTGTGATAGTTACATTCGATCAACCCTTATTAAGGGTCGTGAAATAGTAGCCTGTGTTAGCGAATATTCCGAACTTTGTAACGTTATTGTTCGACTTATGAACTTGCTCATGTCTTATCTAGGATGTGTTGGTTACAGCATGACAGCAAGTAGGTTACACCTACTCGACACTATCTATGCAAAAAATTCCGTTATAAAATTACTTGCAGGTCACACAAGAAAATCGTGCATTTCCCGGACGTTAAAGGTTAATAAACATTTAATTTTAATGACATTATCAAAACGTACACAAAATGTACCTCAAACATTGTTTTCACATAATTACCCTTTTGAATTCTGATCGGCCATATTGGATCCACTATTTCAAAGTTATTTATTTCAATTAAAGATACTTGATCAGCAACCTTAAAGATGGTCAAGCATGAATTTTTAAAGTTGTGGGAAGTTAAAAAACCTGCAGGGTTTCGTATGTATACATTTTTCAATAATTGTGGAGAGTCATGATATAATTTCTAATTGTATATTTATTTCTTGACCGTTTTTAATCATATGATAGACATTCCTGGGGTTTAACGGCTAATGTTAATATTACTTTGAGTAAAGGTAAATAAATAAATAAATAAAGAAGCAAACAGACGTAACTGGGATATCAACACGATTTATAGCCGATTTATTTGAAACTTTACAGAAAACTTCTTGAAACACTAAGGAACAAATGTCTCACTGGAAGTTTGTTCAACTCTAAGCTTCCCTCGACTCTTTTTGTGCGGGAATCTACAAGAGTGAGATTACGGAACTGCTGTTGTTAATAAACAAAAATTATTAAACAACAACTGATTTCTACATCTGTCATTACTTTATAGGCTTCGTTAGACTATAGACTAGACGTGTATCAAATTTCATTAAACAGTCACCCAAGAAATGGCGATTTATGTTTAAAAATGTAATTAAATTTACCGTTTCCAATTTCTGTAGTTTTTTATGGTTAATGTGAAAATTAATCGCCGTATAAACAATTTATTAAGTAGAAGTTATTCGGTTTATCATTTTCAACATCCCTGTACGTTGTTTTAATGGAAATATCGAATTTCAAAAATTTTCAACTCGGATCGGCCAGGGGACTTTTATTTTCCGCTGTTCGAGCGAGTTATTCGATGTGATGCCTCAATTGATGACCTCAAGGACCTGATCATTTGGTTGATCGGTTACCATCGTGCCATAGGCCGAACAAACCGGTGGGTACCTTAAATATACCTCCAAAAATGTGCATAACCTCAAAAACAGAAAAAAATCAATTTTTTCGAGTATATAACCTCAAATATCTCAAAATGCTGATGTGCTGGCCACTTCAGATCTCGGATTTGAGGTTAGATTGCTTTGCAAATGACCCAGAATTTCTCAACAACCAAACATTATTATCGTGTGTCAATAAAGAGGTCTAAAATATGGGATGCGATTTTTCTTTTTAACCCTTTTCATTCCGAAATGAGAAAAGCAGACATGTCGAATCCGATTTTTTTTGTGAGTTTTTAAAGATACCTTTTTACTATTTTCTGAGTATCATTTTCGGGTA
The DNA here is from genome assembly GCA_030407085.1 of Trichopria drosophilae. Classification (NCBI taxonomy): domain Eukaryota; kingdom Metazoa; phylum Arthropoda; class Insecta; order Hymenoptera; family Diapriidae; genus Trichopria; species Trichopria drosophilae. The sequence continues at coordinate 207,174,622 of CM059583.1, forward strand.
AAAAATGTCTTAACTCTTCGACGTTTTTTTCGTATTTGTGTCGCAATTTTGGCTATTTTCACCTTTATTTTCAAAATACCTAAATACACATTTTAAAAATCAAGTCTCAAGGACACAATTTTTTGACTTCAAGTAAGAATTCATAAAAAATTTCATTGTAAAAAAACGAGATAAAAAATATATGCTAAAAAAATCCATATTATTTAGAGAAATTCGTGTTTTTTCACGATTTCATTTTTTCAAAAATCTAACAACAGATTATGAAAGTTCACTTAATTTTACGTCAGATGTGTCTCCTTGAAAATTTTGTAGATCCTTTTTTTACCCAAAATACAACGGTTGAAAAACTACAGTGAAAAAATGTCCATGTAGGACTTAATAGGGTACTTTAAAATTATGTAAATAAATGCTTATTTCTTGGTATTACGGTCCTCTTAATCGTATGAAGGGTGAAAAGTAAATAAATAAACAATCATTACTTTTTACGCAGACATTTTATTGATTACAAGCCATTTCAGTGGAGAAAATCATGAAAAATAAAAATAAAAAATAAAAAATCGTAGCAATTTCAATTTAGCTTGCATAATTTTTGTAAATAATCGTTATTTTTCCTGATTTTTTTGACGCGAATCGATAGAAAATATTTGAAAACAGTAGGAAAGGTATCTTTCAAAAATAAAAAAATCTGTTTACTGTAGAAACTGAGCTGAATTTTATGTACCTGCTCTTCTTATTTCGAGAGGAAAAGGATTAAATCCACAAAGGTTATTATTATTTTTTTTAAATAATCGATGCACTCCTACCATCGATGAACCAAAACAAGCCGACATGAGTGGACATTTTGAGTTTAAAAAGGTTTGTTTCTGAGGGACCTACAGTGTATAAAGTGGAATCCGAACCACTTGTTATTTGCTACTACTGGTTGTTGCTTTTTGAAAGTTAAAAATTAAAACAAAAATTTCGGATTGATTCTTATTCTTGTCTAATGCTTACTGCGTGACTTCGTAGTCAGTTCTGCTTTTTGCTCTTTCTTTGAGTCTTTCACGTACTTTGCATGTTTTGCTACTGGACTTGTGTCCGTTCGGTAACTTTGCTTTAGTTTAATCTTAATTCTGGAGAGACTTTTATTATCCAGTTGGATTCTTCTCCGTTTCTGTTGCGTATCGCAAAGAGAATTTTCATGTCCTCTGGTTGGGTAACATTAACCTTCTCGAGGAGTTTTTGTTATATTTCAGCCTTGGTGATATCTTTGGGGACATCATAAATAATCATTTTCGGTCTTTTTTCGGTTATGCATTTGATAACCAGACCGGATTTCTTTAATTTTCTATTTTCTGTCATCTTGGCAATGTCAGCTTTGGTCGAGAGCTCGACTGCAATGCCTTGATTTCCAATTTTGTGGATCCCTTTGATATTGATCCCCAGCTTTTGGGGAGTTATCTTTTTTAATTTCTTTTCCATATCCTTTCTGGATTGGTCTGCATTGAGTTTAATAACCACAATGTGCTTTTGTTTACTTTTTAGAGAGTTGTTTACCGCTTGGGCATACGCCCCTCTTTTCTCAGGTTCTGCTATCTGAGTTTTTGCTTCTTTGGCCTTTTTTGCTTTTTCTTTGAGATACATCTCTCTGAAAAAGCTCAGTTGTTTTCTTAGTCCATTTATCATATATGCATTTTCGTTATACGAATCTAACATATATTCACTGACTTCTTGTGGGATTTTCTTTATGGTGATGATGGAGTCATATTCATCTGACCTTATTTTCCACCATTTATTTATTTCATCAGATCTGTTGGCAAATCTGTCTTCGGTAATCCATTTTTTCGATTTATCTTCAGTTGACAGTGACTCTTCCGAGTCTGTCGTTTCTGTTTGTTCCATTTCTGTGTCTCTTTTATTTTCATTTCCTTTTTCTGGTTCTGCTTCAGAATAATTTTCCATATTTTCAATGTCCATATCTTCTACTTCCTCCCCGTGAGATTCGGTATCAGTATTTTGCATTGACTTTCTGGTTCCGAGGACTTCACTCTTTGTTCTAGCTCTCGCTTTTTAGCTCTTAGAGTGTCTCGTGTTGTTGATCGTCATGCTTTTCTTTTAGCATCTTTTTATTTTCCAAAATTTCTGCTCTTATGTTGGCAATCTTGGCTTCTACACTTCGGTGCTCCTCCCTAGAACCTGTAGGAGCGGCACGAGTCTCGGGGTCTTTCTCTCGATAGGAACTCGTGGTGGAACCACTCGACGAATCGAGGTCCACTTGGGGTAAACATTTTACTTTAGTGTGTATGTCTATGGTTGTTTCATATTTGTTGCTAGTTACATTTAGTTTGTTCTCCCCGTCAGTCTCCTATGAGCGGTCGCCGATAGATCATCAAACGTAACCCCCCGGCCACGTCAAGGCAGTAACAACTTCGGGGGGCATTAATAATAAAACTGCATACATATACAATTTTGATAAAGTTAAAATAAAAACAAAACATTGAATTAAATTGAAATATATTTACAAATTAAATCCTCGTACACGTACACAATACACGCAATATATTAAAAATAAGTATTTCAACACACATTCCTATTAAGACATAGATGTTTTAAATAAAATATAAAGATATGAAAACTTAATAGCAAATTGTATCTACGTAGCTAAAATATATAATATAAGTGACTAAAAGACTTTGGTCAGTATGAATTTCTTATCTGCATTATTAACGATGATTTGTACAGTCTATATACAATATTACAAAATCATTTTGTGTTTAGGCACTTTTTTAAAACTTCGAACAATACTTTCTACCATTTCGTCGGAGGCACTACGTTAAGTCTTTCGGTACTTTGTAAAGTGTTAAAAAAATATTATGTTCTTAAAATATACATAGATCGGAAGCATTTCATTAGTCGTTATTATGAATAAACTGGCAGTATTTACTTTTCTTGTCAAAAGTATTAAAATGATTTCCTGAACACAAATAGTAAGTATTTTACTACTTTCGTTACTATTTATACTAGTTAAACCCCGATTCAGGTCTAAGGAAATTCTCTTCATTATTCAGTGGCGATCACCGTTTCATCTTGTCCAGAATCGGCACTACCAAGCCGAAAGACGGTCTTTTTCCAGGATCTTCGTTGATGCAGATTCTAATCAGTCTTGCTAGATGCGGTGATATCCCCGGAGGAATGCTGATACGTAAACCTTCCAAGGCGATCTGTTTCATTTTAAAATTGCTCATAAACATGTTAAAATATTACCATCTTCGACATTACTAACGTAAAGTTAATAAACGTAGAAAATGCTTTTAAAAGTTCAGGCATTAAACGATAATACGACATGTACAAACCTTCATTCCACATTCCATTGGCGACAAATCAACAAAAGGCACTTCTCTTGTGGCCAGTTCCCATAACAGAACTGCGAAGCTCCACATATCGCTGGCTTCTAAATTAATATCGCTGGGTTTCTTGCTAAGTGCTTCTGGAGACATCCAAGCTGGTTCATATATTCGCCCAACTTCTTGAAAAGAAAATTTCGAATCTGCCATATTGACACGTGCAGTCAAATCTTCATCGATCTTGAAACAAAAACAAAAATGTTGCTACGAATTCTTGTCAGAAAATATATATTCCACTTACCATGACATGTTTGCTGTTGAGATAAAATCTGCAACGATTTTGTCTTTCTAATCCATGGAGGAAAGCCATGGCCCTTGCAACATCGAGTGCTAATCGAAGAGCACGAGCTGTGTCTACGACGACTCCAGTTCCTCCGTGAAGAAGGCGATGAAGACTTCCTCTGGCCATGTACTGCGATACAATTGCCAATTGCGGGGGTTGACTAACACAACCAAGCACTGGTAGCACATTTGGATGAGAAAAGATTCTTAATTTCGGAAATTCTTCGTTGAAATCCCTTGTTATACGTGCAGAACATTCTCGTAGATGTAACATTTTCACTACAATGTCATTATTTTGCCAACGACCTCGCCATGTGTCGCCACTTGGTGTAGATGCAAGTTGCGTGTGCAATGACAAATCGGCCATGTTGATGCCCTTGTGCCTCGACAGAGTGGCATCGCCTGAAATAATTGGGAGGTTAATTATATTGTTTATTAAAATGTTTGTTTTCCATTTCTTGTAAAACTTACGACTTCGAGTTTTTAAGCCCAGCCAACTTTGATCTTTAAACTGAATTTTTTTAAGATCTTGCCCCACTTCTACAGCTAAATCTGCAACAAAAAATTGCGTTGTTTCTACATTCTTTAAAGAGTGGGTATCATCCAAACCTTATTAATAAAATTGTTCAAAACTTTTCTTGGGCAACCTTTATCCACTTATTAAAGACTTAATTACCTAGCATTATTAAACATTCCAGTCTGATTATTTCACCACGAAGGAATATCCTATTTTAATAATTTCCTAGAAATATGTAACCGAAGCTTTTAACTATTTCTGCTTCAGGATCTTACCAAACAAAATTTAGTATATTTTATTTATAGCAAAAGGAAAATGTAAGGCAAACAAAAATATGTTTGACATATTAAATTTGTTAGTATGTTTGATACAGTTACGTATATTGTATTCTATTATTTGTTGTTATATTCTTAGTACTGCAGCTAAATTTATTAATGACATAAATAAACTATATAAAACATATTAAATTTAATGAATCAACACTGGAAAATATATTTGCTGTATACAAATAATATTATTCATATGTTGGCATTATACTCATATGTATAAACGTCATAATAATTTTATATTGTTTGGATATGATATTTTTGATGCCCTTCTGGAGTTTGGCTTTGGCCATGGAATAACTTATGATGGAATCAAAATTCAACTTCTACAACAAGAATCACAGGCGCCTCTCACAGGTTCTGTACAGATTGCGCCTGGTGGCGACAAACCGAACTAACCTTAACTTATGCTGCTGATTCATATTCAAATTTCTGTTACAAGTTTCTTAATTTTCTAATACTATTGCACAATTATAATATTAAAAGTAAAATTCTGTTACCCCGTAAATTAAAAATTATCAGGATTTTCCGAAAATTGTGAATACTCTTTACTCACCATGCAAACGTTTCGCCAAGTTGCCCCTTGCCTTGTCTAAAGGTGTATCGCTATCTTTGTTGGCAATTGATACCAAAGCACCGGCGGCAAGCAATTCTTCAGCAACTGCTTGATCACCCCAAAAACATGCATAGTGGAGAGCAGTATTGCCATGCTCGTTTGTTACATTTACATCTGCCCGGTTTTTGAGGAGCTGAAGATTAATAATAATCATCAAATTGTAACACGATTAACAATTATATTGATTCGCATTCTTTACATAAATGAAAATGTACAGATGTAAAAATAAAATGCAAATCACAGGAAATAAATTGCTGCCGCACTTTCTAGAATTCTTAAAGTGAAAACTCTTAAGCCTCACTGTATAAAATGCTAATTTGACCACTATTAGTGAAAATGGTCAAATCGACACTTTTATAAAGTGAAATTTCACTGTTACACAGTGAGATCATCCTAATCCCGTATCGACAACGTAAATAAAACGGCGTCAAATTTATAATGAGTGACGAGGTTCAATCGTTCTAATCTTCAAGGGTTTAAATCAGAAGAGCTAATGCACGCTTTCGCCCCTCTATTTACAGTCGTAAGTACCGAATAGCAAAGGTCAACAAATTCCTTTTTTCCAAATTTTCTGTCCTATCAAAATAAAAGGGAAAGTAATAAATAGTGTATTTAAATTCATTCTGCGAAAGAAAACGTATGAGAACCTGGTTTTTTAAATTCCTTCAAGATTGCTGGTTTTGTAACAATGGCTTATATTTTCGAAAAAGTGCAGTTTCAAATTTTCATGAAGCCTACGTTTTCTTACTAATTTGCTGGGCACAATTCGAATGTCACAGTGAAAATATCATGCTTTACATATCGTGTTTGAATAATTTTCAAAAAAATGTCGACATATTCGGAAATAAATTCGAAAAACCATAGCTCAATTTGGTTTTCATTTGCGCCAATTTTCGCTACAATATTCGAAACACATCACAAGGAGTGAGAAAAATTCCTACAAATTTTTGGCACCAGCCTTTCGGAAGTATGTCCTAAAACTGCTGCCATTTCAAGTTCACGTACACAATAAATCTGTTTATACTTATTTAAGTTAGATGAATTGCAAAGGCGCTACTAATGACAACTTTACAAAATATTTGAGCTCTGAACTGACTTCTTGCAATAAAAAAGAGTTCGAACATATCACCCTCTATTAAGGGTGGTTTTTATATTTTTTGTGATTTATTTGATAACCAGATTACTATACAATAAAAAATTACTGACTGGGAAACGAATATCCATCATTTTGACTATTAAAAATAACAATTAATAACTGGCGAATATATGTGCCAGTCCGGCAGCCTAAAGGTTAAAAATATGTCGTAGCAGTCCTTAAATCTGAAAACTTTGGGAAAAATGTACATCAAATAACTTAGAATTTTCTAGCTTGATAGTTGTTTATGCTAAGCTTGAGAATAAACTTCTCTTTTCTTTCATAATATCAAATATTTTAAAAGAGAAAAATGAATTTTATTCCTGACTTAAAAGAAAAATGTATTATTTCGCATTTTTGTGAAAATCCGTAAAATTTAATTCTGTAATTGAGTGTTTAGGGTAATTTTATATAATTTCCATTCGTGACATTATTGTCCGTGATCTTTCTATTCAGTAAATTTTTGTTCGGAACATTTCAACTTTTGACTTTTGAAAATTGGGAACATTTGATTTCTGGATCTTCGTTCGGGTAATTTATATTCTGATATGCTGAACTTCCCCTTTGAGTAAAAATACTTCAATGTCACGATCTGTAAGAACGTCTGATTCCCCCTCTCAGAATAATATCTATTCCGTTGAATCGTTCCGTACGGAGATGTTTATTTGTATAACGGGGTTTTTATAAATATAAATAAAAAACATGACTGTTAGTCCATAAATACTGGCCCCCTTCATAAATGTATTTCTTCTGTTTAAAATATAAAAAACACTACAAAATTGGGAAAAAGATATTTTTTTCAAGAATATTGTGTTTGTCAAAAATAGGATTCTTGGTATTACGATTCTTTTACTACAATAAAATAACATTATAAAGCTTAATTAAGTTATTGGACTGTTGATGTCAACCATTAATTAAGCTTTATCATTTTAATTTCAAGCGGTTAAGAAAGTAAAATACTTGATTAATATTGCGTTTGTGTCCTAAATTATTGATAGAATTAATAAATAAGGTTGAGTAGTTCATTCATAGATTTTTTTCTTTTATCTTTTTACTTAATTTGACGTTTGAAGTAGGTTGTCATATTTTCACTGAATCGACAGTTCTAGATTCTTTATCAGATAATAATTTGTAATTAAATTTCAATAGCTATTTGTGAAAATTCAAACCAAGAATTTTCATTCGTATTTTATGCGATTCTAAATTTGGTTATTTAAGTATGCCATGCACTGAGCTGCTTTTAAATGCTCCTAAAAATATTTTCCCGTGGTATTATTAATTTGATCAAAAATTATTTTTGCTCTATATACTGGCCGGACTATAAACTGTGCTATCATAAATTACCCTTGATTAAGTAGGATCAAAATACCAGCTTATAACCGATAAATATAAATAATACAAAATTTGGAAATCTCTCTTTTCGATAGTTAATTAGTAATTTTAAGGCAATCGTCAGAACTAATCAATATTAATATTATCATTGTAATACTCATTGAAAGAACGTTAGATATTAAATCAACAATATTTTGAACTCGTTCGGATGTTAAGGGTATGAGAAAAATTTGACGAAATTATTGAATATATTCTCAATATTCTCGAAACCGATATTAAGTTGTAAGATAAAATACGGTAAGAAATATTAGAGAAGATGATTTCACTATCATGCTTATAACTTCTGAAGAGGGACCCATGGAGGTCGGTAATGTCGGTTTTTTTTTCACCTCATTGTTTTGTAGGCTCAGTGGCTCAGAGCGTTAAATCTTCAGATTTCCCGTGAGCAGATGAGAGTTCGAATCTCTGTCGGGGTAAAGATTTTTAATTATTCAATTTACTTTAATTATTAGTGTCGTAAATAATAAATAAAGTACAAAATACATTACGAAACATGAAAAAGAACATTGTTTTCTTCTTTTTATTCAAAGGAGCTTGAAATATGATCCGAACTTTAAATTTTTCGATTACCTGCATCGACAAAACACTACGGTTGAAATGGTCGTTTTGGTCATATTATATTGATAACTATTCCGTTCCATATCTATGGTTGCTAGGGCCATATCTGTTGAAAGAGTTTTCAATGTAAAGTTCTCTTTTCAATCGCATTGGTCGATCTATTAATATTTTAATTCACAATGCTTCTTTGGTAGTTGCGTCCAAACCAGTTTTTCCGTGTAATATATTTCTAAACTGTTTATGACTCTTTTTTATACATTTTACGCATGCAGATTCCAATGAAAATATTAAATATAGAAAAAATTAGCATACCAGTAGGACAATGTCTCGATGTCCATGGGCAGAGGCAAGATGTAAAGGTGTATCATCACCTCTATTTGTGGCATTTATTCTTGCACCTCTGCTTACCAGCAGCTCTGCTAATTTCGTGTGTCCTTCCTTACTACACCAATGTAGAGGACTGAAGCCGTGGTCATCCCTGTACAACATTTATATAAATTATATTTGTATGCTATTTATTTATGGTACTCAATATTAATAAATGGTGTTGTTGTGTAGGAGTATATGTAATATAAAAAAATAAGTAAACAGGTCGGCTTTGTCCTACAATTTAATTTGATGAAGTTTTTCCTTGACGTTTCGAAGAAACTTGTATTCATTTTCAAGAGGTTATTACTTCGAAACGTCGAGGAAAAACTTCATCAAATTAAATTGTAGGATAAAGCCGATCTGTTTACTTATTTTTTTATACTACTCAATATTTTTATCGAAATCTAAGATGAAAGCGTTTGTCTGATTCGGAAAACAATTTTTGTTGACTGATGACTTATTTACAAATTCTTTATAATCAAATGTTTATATTTGCTTGAAAGACAATGTTTATGAAACAATATTACAACACAACCAAATAACATCCAACTTGGTGCACGGCTTAACATTTGACGAAGTTCTTCGCAATTACTTGAGTCGGAGAGAACTTGAATGACCTCCTGATTAAAATGGTAATAATGTGTACAGGGGTAATGTTGATAATAATGACGAATTTGCCAATTGAATGAAATATGAAAAATGATTAAATAAATTGACGAAGTTCTATGGTTGATCAAATTCCCGTTTAGAATTGAATTGTCATTTAATGGAAGCTGATATAATTACAATTTTTGTAGGCAAGAGTCATGCGCCATGTTTGAAATAAGTGCTTACACTCTATTTCCTTAAAATTAATTTCGAGCCAAGTTTGCTAAAGCGATTCCGTAATTTACATTGTTTGTGTAGTGAAATATCACTTTTTAACGGAGAAGCAAAATGATCATCTTAAAATAGCGAATACTCCTAACTTAATAACCTATAAACAGATTCGCCCTAGTAGAGTCATCTTCATGATCAGAGGAAAGAAGATTCTGTAATGACAATCTGAGATTAAAATTATTGCAGTTTGATGGATGATTCTTCGCACAAGATTCTTCACGTCAACTCAATGCAGTCGTATAGAAGATCTTCAGCAGAAGCTTTTTTTTATAAATACTCTGCATAGTGGTATCTGAATACAGACTGAATGCAGATTCTTATGTCTGGTAAAATGGTACGTGATTCTTATACAGATGACTGGAAGAATCTATTAGCAGAATGTTAGTTTAGCTAGACTAGAATATTAAGGAAAATTCAGTCGATTGCTATTTCATAAGTTACTTAGAAATTTGTTTGAAAGCTGAAATTTATAATACTGACATACATACGCGTATACACTAGGGTGTCCGTAAAAAAATTGTTTTTTGGCTTACCGTTGGAAAAGTTTCTAAATGATGTCTAAGTAAAGAAATTTCACTTTATTTGATATATAAATGAAGGTAAACGGTGCCAAAATCGCGATAAAGGGACAAAAATCGCTATTTATTCCATGTTTTTGTTATTTTTCCAATCTAACTCAGTCCTCTCTATACATAGCGTAAAATTACCTCGAAATTAGCTTGAAAAAGCCTACAATTTACTCCAATAACATTTTGCGATTCGATAAAATTTAAACCTAAGAAATCGTCAAACTGAAAGAAATTTTGTCATCCCTCCTTGTGACAACCTCTGAAATTTTGTCAGATTTCGGGTATCACTTACCGTTTTCGAAATATTTCAAATTTTTGAAAATTTACAAATTTTCAAAATCAGTTTGCATGTAAAGTATATTATAAAGTATATTTACACTAGAATACCTGGAATGAAGATTCGGTATACAATTCATTTAAATTAATGATTAATAAATAACTTGAATGCCTAAGTTTAAGATACAAATTTTCAGATTCTCTTTTTTAAAATAATCGACATAATTAATTTTTTTATTCGTTTTAAGAAACATTCTTTTGAGTATAATATTCCAAAATGTGATATTGCAAAATTACATTTTAAACACTCCATGATTGCACAAAAATTGTGCAAATAATTTGTGAAAAAAAACGTGAATTATAAATTATTAATCGATTTTTCAAAATTCCGGCTATTTTCTACGCTATATATGTATATGATCTCCTAGAATATTTTAAAGCAATTTGCCGATAATTTACCGTACTAAATGATTTTGTCTTATCTTTTATGTTCTGGTATTGTTTGTAAAAAAAATCGAATCTTCATGATTTTGTACTGAAAAGTCCATGGTGACGCAGTAAAGCAGACTGCATTCAATAAGAGTTTCAATTGGTTATAACGAAGATTCTTATTATAGGTTTTGACATATACCGTCGTATTAAGGTAGAGTTCATAACGATGAAGATTCTTCCCACAGACTGCGATTTATTTTATAAAAGAAACCAAAGTTTTCCTTCAGAAAACAAAGCAAAGAAGATTCTGCAGTTAGTTAACACTTTCGATTGCTTAGGAAGGATCTGACGGCAGATCATCGCGCAAATTCGGACATACTCCATTTACAGTCTTCAGCAGATCTTCTCTCAGTCTGCTTGCAGAATTCGCTCATTTCTCTACTAGGGCGATTACACATGTGTTTTCGAAATAATTTTGATCGTCTTGATAAAGTTGACAATTGCAGTATTTAAATTCATAGATGAGTTTTTGATATTATGGCAGGGTTTAGTGGCTGAATTTACGTTGTTGCATACACCCAATGATCCAAGTGCTTTAGTTGACGTGGAATTTCTTTGTAATATAGTCAAATTTGAGGCCGGGGAACAAAGTTCCGAAAATCAAAATCCAGAAAGGACAAAATTTCGATATTGCGTGAATCCAAGGTATTTTAATTTGCTTTCTTTTTGCCAAATTTTCAAAGACAAAGCGAAGAAAATCACGCTGGAGCCATGTCATATCTAGATTTTGGCCTTTCGGTCGGTTGAATTTCGGAACTTTGTTCCCGGCGAAATTTGACTTTAAACGGGTGACTCAATTCTCATTCGTTTATTGTGAAAATCACTATAATGTAGTCAATTTCACTTTAAAGGAATTTAGATTACAAACTTTTTCATCGGTTAACCAACAATATCATACAAGTAACTTCTTAATGTTATGAGATGAATTTCCGTGGGAATTTTTTAATTGAAAAGCGATCAACCGTTTCAAAATCTCTCATGAAGTGCCTGTGAAGGCATGAACGAAATCAAAACAGAAGTTCCTATTTATCTACGTCAACAGCTCTTCTATGCGAAACCTTTTCCAGAGACGCATTCATATCACACTTCGAAATATGCCTTTATAGGATCCATGTCATGTATACATACACATGCCAATGTGCATACCAGCTAGCGAAATAATTATGTTAGTGACGGTTCATCATATATTGAAAACTGTGTAAATTAATATGCAATTATCTTCTTCATCTACATTTCTATAAATAACTATGAAAGAAGTTAGGAGAACGATACCGGGAGGAAGATATGAATATACGAGATTATCATTTCATAATTAAGTATGCAATTCCTACTAGATAACGAAAAAAATCTCCAAATGATCCGCCGACACCATATGCTTTAATTTTCCTCCTGGACACCTCGTTTCATATAGTAATCTATTAAAAAGTTACAGCCACTATATTGAAGACAATATTGGACGAAGATAAATTTGAAGAAAAATAGTAAAACTTCGTACGCAGTGTCGACTTTTCCCCCTGTCGATTTCAGGCGATTTCAGGTCATCACATAAGTAAACTTTGACTTTTTTCATAATAAATAAATAGTAGTGATTTCACGAATAAACATTACTCTAATCGCACAGAGATAAATTTAAAATTTGTCATTGATTTAAATTTAATCATTCAGAGAAATTTTAGACCAAAATTCAAATTTAAACATTTTGTTCGAGACTAATAATACACTTATACACTGACAATGAAAAACATTGTACAGGAAAAAATTAGTAGTGCAAAAATACCATCTGATTGGTTCATTTACAGCCTTAAATCTTCATATTTAGTAATATTTACTACGAAGTGAACAAAAAAACTTTAATTATTCATTTGAATTTAGCGCCTGGCCTAGTATAGCCCCACATGTCGTCTAAATTATAAATCGAGAACAATCCAGAAAACAGTTTCATATAAAATTCCATCCTTTCTATATCTTTACGAATTAAAATTTTCTCTGGCATATTTGCAATTCTTCTAATGAATCCAGACGAGTTTCTGGCTTTAGAAGCAAACGTTAGAGAAAATTAAAAAACTAGTAGTGCAAAAATACCATCTGATTGGTTCATCTACAGCCTTAAATCTTCATATTATATATGAAATTATCTTAAAAAGATATGAAATGTTATTATTCTCTAATACGAATTTGAAGACAGACGTCAAGAATAATAATATTTAAAAAATTGAATAATAATTTTTACTATTCGAGATACAATTTTATTGTTCCATTTACTATGGAAATAGTGAATTTAACTACTATTTGTATTAAACCATTGAGTCCGGGAGATTTTTTAATTGATTGTGGAACTTCATTCTCAACAGGAAATACGATCAATATTGACTTGGAAGTGACCAACCTTACTATTTTCGAGTATGCACTTTCTATTGGCGGGATTAAAATTGCATTTAAATGGATTTAATAATCGATATGGTGCATTTTAAATAAAAAATGAACAAAATTGAAAAAAGAAACAATGTTCATAGATTTTGTGAACTTTTGGTTGCGAATAGGCATCAATCGCGCACTTTATTGCTGTGAAGAAAAAGAATTCACAAAAATCGAAACACGAAATTTTTGTCATTTATTATTTAAAATGCGCCATATGAATATTTAAGCAATTTAAATGCAATTTTGGCCACGCCAATCGATACAGCATACTCGAAAATGATAGGGTTGGTTACTTTGAAGTCAATAATAATCTTATTTTTTGTTGAGAATGAAATTTGAAAATCAAGCAAAAAATCTCCCGGAATTAATGAGTTAGAGTGTTTTACTGTTATAAAATGGTTCCATTAACGATTTCCTCTGTGAAGAGAGAAATTTATTTGTTTTGTATGCTTTATACTTTTCAGCATCATCTTTAATTATGCTATATTTATTTGAATATCCAAGTTATTTAGATGAAATCAACAAAATTATAAAAGTTTGATTGTTGGTTTGTAAACTTTATACTCCAGAAGCCAAAAAAATACTATAGCTGTGCTATTAGGCGAACAAGTAACATCGATATAATATTATACGGTCTAAACTCCCTTATTGTCTGCTGGTCGGGACCAAAGGGGAACTGTAAACTCCCTTATCGTTAGTCCCCACTCCCACCCACTTTCTACGCAACCGGCTTACCGACGTAGAAATTATGCGCGCGCAATACTGCTTCCTTTGAAGAAATGCTCCCGAGCGAGGTGAAGGAGTGGGAGAAGCAAAACGACAATAACGGAGTTCTCTTAACAGAAAATAAAGGATTGTTGACAATTACGGGGGTTCGAAATCTACTGTCATCTCTCTCCACAGGACAATCTGTATGAATGACTAAAGATCCCCACTTGATTGTTATTTCTCACCTTTAAACATAAATTTGCCTGCTTTTGAAAACAAAATACATTCTTTGTAGAAATATAATTATATTGAACATTGTTCTAAAATGTTTTTTTGAAGCAATAAATCATTTATTTTTGGTTGTAAACAATATCGACATTACTGTTAGTCATTATTATTACCCATTCCAACGTTTGAGTCCAGACACTTATGGGTGATTTTCAAGAAACTGTGATATTTTTAATGATAATTCGGCGCATTCCCAGATTAAGTAAAAAATGTATTTTTCCATTTTTTTACTACATATAGTATGTGTAATGTGTACTTAAAGTAAAACAACTACAAGTGAATTATTTATAGAGTATAGAGTATATTGGAAATAAACATTTTTTTATTATCAGAAAAGTTAAAAAAGAATAATTAAAAAAATGAAGACAAAAACGCCAAAAACTTCTCAATCCGTCTTACATTAGAAATAAGTATGTTGAATATTCATAATTCTGAATAAATTGAAAAGGGTTGCAATATGAAATTATTGGAACATTTGAATATACAAAAATTTATTTAATTATTTGTTGATTCATTGCAAGATTTTTATTTATTTTTTGTTTAAATTGTGTATTAGTTTATTTACTAACTCTTATTTACTTACTCCTTATGATCTTATATCCTGAATGGACTTATCTTCACTACAGATTTCAAGGGTTGTATTTTGTTTAATGGCAAGTTTTAAAAAACGTTTCTGAAGTAGTTATTGCATGTTTTTTAGTCCATTAGAACAAATTCCTACTGTTTATATATAAAAAACTTATTTGACATCATGTAAAGAATAATTGCATTACTCCAAAATGACAGTTTAAAAACATTATATTCGTTAAACCTTAATATTGTGTTTTAGGATTATTCCAAGTTTTTTCTTTGCTTTTACACTTTTTAAACAAAATGTTTATTAAAATGTGGATGGCATTTGCTTCGCCCTAGTGTCGTTCCGTTGCGGGACGCTAATTCGAGATACACCGACATCAAAACGTGGCGAGATGCTGATGTTAAGTTGTTTGCATCCAAAAAAGGAAATTTCATTACGTACCCTTGATTCATGTCATTTGCAGTGTCGTCCAACCATACCCGAACCTGCATCGCGTTTCCTTCGCGACACCATTGGAAAATGTCTTCCATCCTTCCTGTCTTCCAGCTTCGATAACGAAAGATTAAATTGAATAGGTTTCTAAAAATAAACCTTACAAGAGCTCCTTGGAAAACTGCTGATCTGACGTTATGCACTAAATATAACCGTATTTTTGCGGTTTTTTAACAATGTTTTCCAAAATTCTGAACCACGAAAATTCGCGTTTCAAACGGAGCACACTCGAAACACGACTTATTTGTACATTTACTATATGGTAATTGCGGCGAGTCGCAAGCGCTTAAGTAAATTCTGACACTTGACATCGCGCCGGTGCGGACTTCTGGGTGAGCCCAGGGGCTCCCAACTCCCGTGTAAACGGGGGACCAAATATAGGCGTGAACGCTACCGGCCTCTCTTATAGAGCATTTCACGCTGTGACGTCACGACAGGTCACGTGTCCCTAAAATCCAAGATGGAGGATACTGGAGGACAAACAAACCGCGTTTTCCTTTAAATTAGAATTGAAGATAAGAGAAAAATATATTATTTACGTATTTTAAGGCAAATATAGTCTCATTTTGTTGTATTGTAGGTTGTTCAAAACGTGGAGATAGAGATAGAATATCATTTTATCGTATTCCGAGCATAATAAGTATTAATAATCGCAAATACATGACAACAGATCGTCATAAAACGAATGGTTCTGAAAGTCTTACTGAAGATACTGACAAGGTGATTAAACTGTCCAAAAGCAAGTTCGTTTTCTTGAATCGTTAGTTTTTATTTATTTGGTGTGCTTTTCTATTTGACACGATTAAAGATTATTATCAAATTAAAAACATTCATTGTAGATTCAACGTAAATTAAAAATTCAATCAGACAGGAAACGACACATAAAATAAAACCTGTATATTCTGAAAGTCTCTTCAGGTAAAAGTACCAGTAACTGACCACTTAAGCATGCTGCAGACGAATATCATCAATATAGAATATTGAACTAACTATATATTGAAATAATGTTACATATATTTTGAGACAATGACATCTTCAATCGAATCGGCCAAAAATAAGAACATTTTTTGCCTTAAATTAATATTTATACATAAAAAATGTAAATATCCTCCGTGTACCAATAACTGACCATTGAAAATGTGTATGTCCAAGTGTCTGACCTTGGATGTCCCCATAACTGACCATTAAGCTATTGCGTTATAAGTTCCGCACTGACAGGTTTTTAATAAGCAATATTAAAGGTTAAAATATTAGGGAAGGGGGCATAAAAAATATAAAATTTTGTTATTAGTTTTTTTCTTTTATTTATAATAAGCAATATAAATAACAAATTAAATAATGTAACGATTTATATTTTTAAAATCTAATATCACTTTTATAACTATTTGTATTTTCATGACTTTAAATATAGTATCACATTTTGTTTTTTTTAAATCTAGTAACACTGTTTATTGTCAGCTTCGAAAATTTAATATCACTTTTTATTTTAATTTTTTTTAAATCTAGCATCATTTTTTGTTGTCATTTTCATAAATATACTATCTTACATTGCAGCTTTCATGTATTATGTTAGATTGTTATAAACATTGCATACTTACGTGATGTTTCTGCAGAAACACTCTTAAAAAATTGGTAAATATAGCAACGGCCAGACATCGGAACATGGAAACCGAATACGTGAAGTGGACCTCGGCCGATAACTGACCGGCCGGTCAGTTACCCGCATAGAGATATGTGTAAATTGTATCGTATGTCATAGGGAACGAAAATTTGTTTATTTAATACAATTTTACTTATATGAAATTAAAAAATGAAATGCATATATTGCAACAAAAGCGGAGATAATGGGACTGTCAAAAGATCATTACCCAGGTTAGGACATGACAATAACCTTTTTAGGAAGGTTATGACAATAAACATAACTTACTTTCTAACTATACTGATATATAAAAAGGAAGAGGCATAAATACCATCTTCAAAATTTCTTCTCGACCGCTTGATGAATATATAGAAAATTCTTATAAAGAATTAAAGGTTTCTCGGTGTGACGGTCTATCGAATAAAGACTAGATAGTTTTTTGGAATACGTTTCGGCAAATAATGTGTGCCTTCTTCAGTTTATTATTAAATATGTGAAAACATAAAAAGTTTTGCCCTATAGTTATAAATGGCAGCTAATTCGGTGCAAAAAATTAAGAGCAGTCTTAACCTTTCGCACAATTCGCGTGCAAAAATGTGTAAAATCAGTGGATTATAATATGTGCAATTTTCCAGCAAGCACCTCGTCATCATATCTTGAACTCTCGTAAAATTTATCCATGTCAATTACCATTTTGATGAGGGGAAGCATTAAAATAAGGGAAGGAACGGCAATCTTGTCTGCCTCTTAAAGTTAAAATAATGGGAAGGCTACTATATTTCTCATATCATTCTTATGAGAAACGTACCAACAAATTTTCGTAGGGATAATAATCCTTTGCAAAAATACTCCTACTACAAATATTTTAATGTATAAATTAGGATATCATGCATTAAGTCTACAAATCACAGCATATGTTTTCTGACATTCAATAAGACAATTTCTTTCGGACGTATTTTAATCCACAAAACTTGAAAATCACGTTTCATTGTTTTCCTATGCGTAGGTTTTCAACATATGAATTTCAAAATTTCGTTTTTTTCTGATCTGGAAATAAACACTTTTCGTAGCGTAGTATATGGGCAAATCCACAGAACTTTTGACTTTCGTGTTATTTTAAGATTCACGTAAATAAGCTGTACAGAAATATTTATAAAACATTACTATTTACTAAAAAGGATATGCTTTTCAAGGTACAGTTATTTATTTTGCATGATAGTTGATTAAAAAACCAAAGGAAACACGAAAGCTCATGAAATTTGAATAAACTGCTGCGTGCAAATCGTATTTTTTTTTAATATTTTGTTCTGTAACTTTTGGAACGTGTATTCTTTTCATTTGAAAATCATGTCGTTGATTAATGGCACTTTATAAAAGCCAAAGATTCTTGAAAAATAAGTGTGCCTATCGCTTAATACGAATGACATGCGTCCCAAGTCGCGTGCAGAAGATTTATGGAAAATGGAATTTTCGTTAATTTCTAACAATAACTTTTGGAACAAGCAATATTATGGCTCCATATTTTGGGAATTTTTAATTTATGATATAATAAGTGACGTATTCCAAGGAATAAGGTGTGTCTTATCTCATCTCAATTCTGTGCCTATTACAACCTATAGTCTTCGTGCGTAACTGTTGTTGAAAAATGACACTTTTGCCAGGCACACGAACTATACACAATTAAATGCCTCGATTATTGGCGTAATTTATTGTTTTAGGTGTCATAATAATACTCTGAACTTGTTCCAGAAATACAATACGATGTTCAAGGGTAAAACAAGACATGAAATTATCTCTTTGACACAAACTCCTTTCTTTACACGGAAAAATGCTGAAATTTGTTACGCGCGGGTTTTATTGGTAACTGATCATAAATACGTTGACAAATATTAAAAATTGAAGATGGTAGATACAATATGGAGGACCAAATTTCTAAAAAGTTGCTTGAACCAGCTGAAACTGTGTATTCGGGGTCGCTCATCGGCCGAGATTCGCTATAGCTTTGCTCCAGAAATAATGAAAATGTAACTTTGGGTAACTTTGTTTTTCATCTCCCTTGCTTCATCTTTTCTGGTTAAAAATGAATAAATATGGTACTAATGACAACTTTCGTTATACCTACCTATTTAAAATTTTTTTTCAGGATTGCCGGATTGTAATGCCTTAAATCCACGTAAATAAATGTTTGCTGCTAAAATTTGTATATTATGAACCTAAAAGCAAAAAGAAAGAAAACCCCCGAATACCCAATTTGAGCTTGTGTGAGTAACTTGTTACAAATTCGGTCTTCCATATTGAATTCGCCATCTTGAATTCTGAATATCTGTTGACGGATTCGTGACCAGTAACTTAAAAACCCCCGAGTAACACAACAGAAATATGATTGGTTCGAAGATATAATTTTAGGTCTCGTTTTACCTGACTGCACTGGAACAATCCTTTAAAAGTCATAACGTGTCGTTTTTTCTACATTTTGTATGTTTAGGAGTGGCCTTAGGTTGATTTTAAATGTGTGCCACCGAAAAAAAAATGTTTTCCTTAAAGCGTAAAGTTAACAGTTCTGTGGATTTACACATATTGAACGAAGATTAATTCTACATAAGCAGATACGAGAGACTTGGATCATTATTTTCGTATAGATAATGATGCTTTTTCCGGCTGAAATTTTACAGATAGTGTTTTCAACCCCGTGACTCAATTCTATAAAAGTTTAAACAAAATCGTCTATTCGGATCGAACACCAGAGGGCGGGAAAGTTACATATGCCGTTTAACGTAGTATATAAGGGGATACGAGAGACATGATTTTGTTCAAACTTTTAGAGAATCAAGTTATAGTTTGATGAAACTGTCCGTAATACTACGTTCAACGGCATATGTGACTTTCCCCCATGTGGTGTTCGTTCCGGACGTACGATTTTGTTTAAACTTGTACAGAATCGAGTCTCGGGTTTGAGAAAACTATCTGTAAAATTTCAGCCGGCAAACGCATCTTTATCTATACGAAAAAAAGAATCCAATCCTCTCGTATCTGCTCATGTAGAATTAATCTTCGTTACGTGTATACTAAGCTGCGAAAAGTGTTTAGTTTATCATTCCTAATACGGGGATATCGGTTTCCGACATCGGAATACTATTTGGGCTATTCTAGTGGCCTACAGTAGTAAAAAAAGTAGTTGTTAAAAAAAAAAATTTTCATTGAACTCGAACGTTGCAAACTTCAACATCATTAGCCTATGCCTAAATATTTAAGAAACGGGACATAATTTTATGTTTTCCATTTTTTTTCATGGCAATAGTTAATTTTTTATTTTTATTTTGGTTGAAAAAATGGATGTTTCTTACGTATTTTGGCCCGTAACATTTGAAGTACTCAACAAATTATTAAGTAAAAAGGAGTAAAAATTTGGTTATTTTGAGATATGGCGTAGGATATGAACCTACTTCAGATAAAAGCGAAAACAATTTCAAAATTCATATCTTGATATTGTATTGACAGACAAAAATGAATTCGATCGTAAAAAAATGTCACTTTTCTTGGTATAGCTGCTATTTAGTTACTTTTACTTATTATTTTTACATTTATGTTATCTTCTCTTCAATGTAAGAAACGTAAATGAAAAAAAATACATGTACACATAAGTTAAAAAATATTTGTAAAAATGAATTACTCAGAAATGGAGACACTGGAATGTACAAACGATGCTGACCCAGAGACCGAGGCTTGCGTGGACGGAGTATCCACTACTGCTGCTGAAGTCAGGATAATCCACAATCAAATGTAGGCGTCGGTGGAAATTATTTAATGGAAATCTCTACCTCTATAGATTGCTTAACAGAAGATAGGACAATAGGACCTGGCATAACATCAGATTCTCCCAGTACACTCCCAAATCCAGTGAGTTGCTGCACTCCACCCCCAACGTCATTTTCGTTAGAATCTTCTTCTACTCCAACCAGCAGCCCTATAGGCCGAAGCATCCGCACATATTCAATAGCAAATGCTATTAGTCAATTTCTGCAACTGAAAATATCCACCACAAATAAGACCGTTTGTAATGACCCTACACTTTTATTCACCCAAGGCCTACAATTTCGTACGTGGAAAATTTTGTAAAGCTCTGCCTGATCCAAGTACACTTCGTGCTTGGTACAGTTCGTTCGATTGTGAACCTGGATTTACTTCAGGAAGTTTTCGAGCTTTGCAAGAAAAGTAATAGCAGAAGAAAAATCCGGTAGAAGTGTCACTGTGTCACTGTGATAAAGAAAGTTTCAGTTCTTGAGAGACCGAAAAGAGGCTACGTCGATTTTGGGTTATCAGGTATGGATTCTTATGACGACAGACCACTTGCAAAGGACGCGTTGGTTTTTATGACAGTAGGGTTAGATTCTCACTGGAAAATACCCATAACGTACTTCTTGGTAAACGGGGTAGATTCGTGTACATTGTCTAGTCTCATTCGCAATAGTCTGGAACGTTTGTTTGCCATTGGCGTCGATGTAGCCTCTTTAACTTTAGATGGGTCATCACAACACTTTTCGACGTTGCGCGAACTTGGATGTTCATTCGACTTAGATGATCAGAAACCCTACATTGTTCACCCTTCCAGCAACAAAAAGGTGTACGTAATTTTAGATCCCTGTCATATGCTTAAGTTGTTTCGCAATTGCTTGGGTGATCAAAAGGTATTAAAAGACAAAGATGGGAACAAAACCAAATGGCAGTACATTACCTCGTTAGCGGTCTTGTGGGAAACTGAGGGTTTAAGGGCAGGCAACAGACTAAAACTTGCACACATTCACTACAATAAAATGGAAATGAAAGTCGCTTTGGCTGCCCAAACCTTAAGTAGCAGCTAGCAGACGCTATCGAATTTTGCACTTGTGATTTGAAGCTACCATTCGCTGCATTGACAGACTTTTGGATTTCTTGAATTCCCGCAATCCGCATGGAAAAAATGTCAAAGCACCTTTACGAAAGTCTAATGAACACATTTGGCGTCCCCAAATTTTGTCTGAAATTGAATATTTACAAACCATAACTGACGTAAGTGGTAAATTGATGTGGCGCTCCAGGCGGTATGTTCCATTTGTCGGAATGATAACAGCCTGCATATCCGTTATTAATTTGTATGAAACTTACGTTAATCCCGAAAATTTACAAATTAAATACTTATTAACGTATAAAATAAGTCAAGACCACTTGGAACTTTTCTTTTGTGGAATACGTCTATGCGGTGAGTGGTGCCCGAACCCCACTTGTGCACAATTCATTTCTGCATACAAGAGGTTACTGGTTCGGCATGAAGCCGTAGCGACAAATGGAAATGCTGAAGCCATGGATGCCACAAAAATTTTAACAGCTCCCAGTACCGAATCGAAAAAACGAGGTTAATCGACAGGTATGATATTAACGTATACACTGAAATGGATAACAGGAGAGTTTCTAACAAATATGGATTGACTCAGGATGACGGCAGTTCAGATTCTAATTTTATGCGGGAATTCATTGTATTTGATTGGCAAATGGAAAAATCATTATCGGAGTTTTCAAACAAATGCGTTGGTCTTATAGCGGGATGGTCTTATACCTGTATATTTCATACAAATTATGGTAATAGAGAATACATAATAAATATAATAAATATGTACATATATTTTGTTTTTATAGAGTCAACAAATGCAGAATTTCAAATATAGATAGCAGCGTGGGACAAGGCCATTACGCGCCAATTCACGACTTTTTTGGATTCGGACGATCTGGTGCGTGCATTCAGAGTCTCAAGATGTGATAGAAGAAGGTCTACGTAGAGTCTATTACACGCCAAGAGGTATATGAGGACTCGACAAGGATCTCTTGATGGATATGGCATCAACTAAATCAATCCTTATTAAAGTAGCAAGGAAAAACTTACTACTACAATAGAGAAATTTACTATTCTGGTCAGTTTTCTTGACTAATATAATGAAAAACATATCGATGTAGCAAATAACAAGGAATCCTGGTTAATGTAGCAAGGATTCCTTTCTATTCCAAACATTATCTAATTTCTTGATCGATAAAAATTTATATTGTTATAATAATGAGATATTCCAGTTACCTTAAGTACGAAGCCCTGGTATTTTAGTAAAGATTGAGTTAATAAGGGGAAATAGTTGTTCCTCCGTGATAAATTTTTTTCAGTTAGTTCGGTATAGTTCATTTAATGATTAATCAGCGTGAGATGTCAAAAGATTGGACTGTCTGCAATAATAAATGAAGGAAAGGGTTCAGGCACAAAATCAGCTGCATGAAATATACCTTTAAGAAATATAAAAAAAACTCTTTACTACTTTGGCGAGGAGTTCAGTGGTGCTACAATAAAAAGTGTAAAAGTTGACCCATACATTTTGGGGAAAAAAATTTGTTTTTTTTTTTTTAAAATGCCACTACATTTTTATAAATTACTTAACAAATTTTTAAAAAAAGCTGAATATGAAAACACATTAATATTATTTTATAACACATAATATCTAATCAATTATGATATGATTTTAAAAAATTCAATTTTTTGAAAAAAAAATCCGTAACGAATTCAGCACCACTGAATTCCACGTCAAAAATTATGAAAGAACATTTTTTCAAATTTTTAAAGGTATATTTCATACAGTTGATTTTATACATCCTCTGAAATAAAATGATGGAGGTTTAAATGAAATTTCCTCGTCTTGTTAATCAATTTAAATAATTTGCTTCTAAAATATGTTGAAACAATAATTTCAGAAAGTAGTTTTAAAACATGAATAATTAATACATACAAATTAGTGTGCAAATAGAATTTTAAAACGTCATTATTTTTTAATAAATAATTTAAAAAACATACTTCCCGTCATTTTTATATCTATTTGATAAAAAAAGAATTACAAAATTTAAAAAAAATAGTAATAAAACCCTTCAAGAATCATAAGCAAACGATGTTCCATTCAGCCAACAACTGACACGTTTCATATAAAATGTTTGTCGCATTTGATCATTGGATAGCCAGAGAAATTTGTCCATGTTATTATTAATTACTTACGTCAATTTATTATTATAACATTTTTAAAACATAATTTTAAACTAATGTATGTTAAGCAGTACAGTACAACCGAAATGACCAATTGTGCCGTACTTTGGACATTATTTTCTTAAATGCATCATTATCAAGAAAGTTAAATAAATCTTATATCGATATTATTTATTTATTTTATACATTTTACAATATATTTGTCATGTTTCTTTTCTTTGAAAAACGTGTAATGTCCAATTTTAGAAAAAACAAGGAATTTTTTTGTTTCCATGCATTCCAAACAAAATATTCCTTATTATTTTGTTATTCATTATTGACCAATATTTAAAGGCATATATTTCATGCCGACTTCATTGAATACACGAATTTTTTACTTCCATTTTCGCGTAAAACTCAATTATTTCGCTTCATCCGCCGGCGCACATTAGGAAACGATCTGGATAGTTAGATTCAAAATAAGATTCCGTCGAAACTACTCGACCTATTTCAATGATTTTTCTTTTAAAATCAAGCTAATAAAATTTGGAAGAGGATTGTCTAGGCCCATTTTCGAAAAACGATGCGTATCGCCCTAGCTAAACAACAAATATTAACAATATACAAAATTTTGGATATATTTCGGTATAGATCAAATCTCCGAACTTATCTTCAAAAATGCACTTAAGACCTTATATTGTACGTGAACAGTTTCCACATTCACGTCATATATGTGAAAAAAGTGTAGGGGGAAATTGAGAAAAAAGACAAATTCCTAAAGTAACTTTTCAACATAAAATGAACCGATTAAATATTACGGGAATTGAAAACGGCAATAACATAGAGGGAAGCCATTGTTATCACCAACAAATCGATTTTGTACACAATTAATTTTTGCGTTTTTTGCATTTCTTCGAAAAATACAAATCACAAACAAAAATGCATATATATAATCTTTTTTAAAAAGAATTTGATGCTCTACCTATTTTCTTTCAAACATTTTTTGTGCGATTTGTATTTTTGGAAATAAATGCAAAAAACCGCACACAACCGCGTTTTTTTCAGTTTTGATCTTGAAAATGACCTTGCCGACAATTTTCATGGTCATATTCGTAATCAGCGCATCAAAATACATAAAAATGCGAGGTTACAACTGAGTCGGAGACTTGATCCATACCGAACTATATCCAAAATGTTGTATGTTGTTAATATTTGTTGTTTACCTAGGGCGATACGCATCGTTTTTTGAAAATCGGCCTAGATAATCTTCTTCCAAATTTTATTAGCTTCATTTTAAAAAAAAATCATTGAAATAGGTCGAGTAGTTTCGACGGAATCCTATTTTGAATCTAACTATCCAGATCGTTTCCTAGTGTGCGACGTGCCGTTTGAAACAAGCAGCGGCTCCGCGGGAAATCAGCTGGCAAATCAGCGCAAGTCGTACCACGACAATCCCCGAATCTTTCCGATTTTCTCCGAAAATGACAAACTTTCTCCAATATGGCGCCGTTCTAATCAGAGTAAATTCAACAGCGAAAATCTTGAGCAACTTCATAAACCATGGTGGAACCAGAAACTACATAAACAATAGAGAGAAGCAACTTCGTTTTGAAATACATATTACGATTTACGACTGAGGTGTACAATGCCATTGGTTATTGACTAGTAACTTCTAGTACCTTTTGCTCTGAGATAATGTTGGTACACCACAAATGAAGCCAGTCCGACTCAGGGCGCAGTCACATAGGGCCGGATCGCCGAAACGGAATCCTTTGGAACGGAAAATATATTACCAGATTTGGTTCGAGTGTTCCAGTCGTTCCCAACTGGTACATTTCCGTCTTTCTGTTCCGTCGATGTTAAACACCTACCGTCACATGTGATAAGAATGACGGAACAGAACGACGAAATTAATTAATTAATTTACGAAATTGTAAATAATATGTTCTAATTACAATGCATTTGAATAAATAAACGTATAATTATATTGAATTAATGTACGTACATTGTTAAAACATTACAAAACAGCTAATAATTGCAAAATTTCAAGACATTTCTCTAGATTCGATCCGGAAAATCACCAAATTCCGTTCACATGTGACGGTATAGGTGTTTAAATCGACGGAACAGAACGACGGAAAAAGAAGCATGTAAACAAAAACCAAATCTGGTAATATATTTTCCGTTCCAAAGGATTCTGTTTCGGCGATCCGGCCCTATGTGACCGCGCCCTCAGCCGATAACGTCAATGTTTAACCTAAAATATTTAAATTAAACAGAAACTAAATGTTTTAGGGTAAATTTTGCGTGCTATGTGTATTAAATTTTAAAAGATAAAAAGAATTCTTTTACACAAGAATTCAAAATCTGAATTTTTTCGATCGATATTGACTAGTAACTTCTAGTACTTTATGCTCTGAGATAATGTTGGTAAAGTAGTCCAACAGTAAGATATATCGTCGGTTCTTTCAAGTTTGTCCAAAGTTATAGCCCCTCACTATCGCCACTTCCTTAACTCTGTTTATATTCGTGCAAAGAGTACTTCTTGGTTCTTGCACTGTTTTCATTCGTAAAAATATGGTGATTTGCCCACGTTCAACATTGTAAATTTCCTAATTGAAATTGGAAATTTTCTATGTGAGGTTAGGAATTTCACGTTTTGTAAATCTCCTATGTTGAAAGTGGTAAAATTACAACGCGACGCATTTTAGCAAATACATATTGTGAAAATTAATGAAAATTACAATCAATTTGTAAACGTTATTTCTACTTTTTACAGTGTGGATAAGTGTCGTGAAGCGAGTATGGCTCAGTGACAAAATGTGGCAAGGTAGTAGAGGAAGAGAGTGACATAACTTTGGACAAGTCAAATATATAACTTAGGATAGACATATCTATAACTTTGGGCGGTATAACTTAGGGCGGACATAACTGCACAACCATAAATGAAGCTAGACGGACTCAGTCGATTATGTCAATTTCTAACCTAACAAAATTTAAATTATGTAAACGGAAAAACTAAATATGTTTTAGGGTAAATTTTACGTGTTTTCCTATGTGCATTAAATTTTATCAAATTCACAAGAATAAAGATAAAAAGAATTCTTTTACACAAGAATTCAAAATATGTATATGAATTTTTTCGATCGATATACAGGATGATCCTTTTGTCGGGTGCGGGTCGAAAAACCGACAAATCAAAAAACCGACAGGTCAAAAAACCGACAGTCAACAAGCCGACACATAAAAAAATAGACACATCGACAAACGGACTATCATTTTTTGAAGTGTCGGCTTTTCGATTGTCGGTTTTTTTACTGTCGGGTTTTTTACCTGTCGCCTTTTTGATTTGTCGGTTTTTCGACCCGCACCCTCTTTTGTCTATGCCAACCGGCTAATAGTGGATTTTTGAGTTGATTCTAAGTAACTTTTTCTTGTACCAAAATTGGATCTGAGGCTCAGAATTTAAGTGAAGAACCATTGAAATTTAGAAAAAAAATTACTTTTTTTGCAATAACTCGGCTTCTTTTCAAGTTATTGTAATGAATGAGCGCTCATTTTCAAGCTTTTTTAAGCCCTACAATTCATTCCTGAGAACATTTATACTGCGGTGAATAGTTCTGAAGTTATGGCCTCGAAAATGGTAAAAAAGGCCAATTTTTGCGTTGTTCCCACATCGTCAGTACCAAACGCGTTTTTCGTCAATTCTACGCCATTAAAAGTGTTCCCGCGGACTCAATTTTCATTAAAAACGAACATATGAGGGGGAAAATTCTTCGTCTTTTCAAGCTCTACAACTTTTTCTAGTTTGACATTTCGTTAGCTATTTTGCGAAATGAGTTAGATGCGAAAAACCGCAAAAATTGGCCTTTTTTACCATTTTCGAGGCCATAACTTCAGAAATATTCACGGCAGGACAAATGTCCTCAGGAATGAATTGAAGGGCTTACAAAAAGCTTGAAAATGAGCCCTCATTCATTACAATAACTTGAAAAGAAGCCGAGTTATTGCAAAAAAAGTAATTTTTTTTTCTAAATTTCATTGGCTTTTACTTGTTTTCTATGTGTATTAAATGTTAGCAAATTCACAAGAATGAAGATAAAATAATTCTTTTACACCAGAAATCAAAATCTTAATTTTTTCGATCGATATTGACTAGTAACTTCTAGTATTTTCTGCTCTGCGTAAGATAATGTTGGTACAACCACAAATGAACCCATCGGACCGGACTCAATCGATAATGTCTATTTCTAACCTAAAAAATTTAAATTAAACATAGGAACTAAATGTTTTAGGGTCAATTTTACGCGGTATTCTATGTGCATTGAATTTTAATAAATTCACAAGAATTTTTATATTTATCTATTATACACACCCTGCAAACACAAAAGTAACAGTTATGTAACAAACTATGTAACATTTATGTAACAATGTAACCATTAGACTTTTATTATTTTGTATTCGAAGATCATTAATATTTAAATGAATAGTACACAATTCACAAAATTATTAAATTATTAATTTTTTATTTCAATTAATACAAAGAATTAAATATCTTATTTGGAAAATGTATCAATTGTGTTATTTAAAAGGTTGATTTTCCAAAAACTATCAGCATTTATATATAATATTACGTACGTATAAGTTTAAACTTGCGTTAAGTAAATGTTTTACAGTAAAAACCATAAATTGTCAGTACAAGTATTTTTTTTAATGTTTCAAGTTATTTTTTATTGATTTTTTTATTTAAAAAAATATTCTTCAATACATATTTAAATATTACATTGAAGTATTTTAAAATTATTCATTTTAAAAGTATTCATGACATAATAATTTGATAAATAAAAAAAAGCAATAAAAAATAACAAAAAGAAAAAAAAAACACAAAGAAAAAACAATAAAAATATATAAAAGAATTAAAAAAATTGAACATTTACAGAATTCCTTACATTTTTTAGATTTTGTTTTTTTCTTTGTGTTTTTTTTTTGTATTTAAAAAATTATTCTTCATTACATATTTAAATATTACATTGAAGTATTTTAAAATTATTCATTTTATAACGTTTGTATTTATGACATAATAATTTGATAAATAAAAAAAAGCAATAAAAAATAACAAAAAGAAAAAAAAACACAAAGAAAAAAACAATAAAAATATATAAAAGAATTAAAAAAATTAAACATTTACAGAATTCCTTACATTTTTTAGATGGTGAGGGATATGAAGAAAAGAACAATTTGTTTTTTTCTTTGTGTTTTTTTTTCTTTTTGTTATTTTTTATTGCTTTTTTGATTTAAAAAAATATTCTTCAATACATATTTAAATATTACATTGAAGTATTTTAAAATTATTCATTTTTGAACGTTTGTATTTATGACATAATAATTTGATAAATAAAAAAAAGCAATAAAAAATAACAAAAAGAAAAAAAAACACAAAGAAAAAAACAATAAAAATATATAAAAGAATTAAAAAAATTGAACATTTACAGAATTCCTTACATTTTTTAGATGGTGAGGGATATGAAGAAAAGAACAATTTGTTTTTTTCTTTGTGTTTTTTTTTCTTTTTGTTATTTTTTATTGCTTTTTTGATTTAAAAAAATATTCTTCAATACATATTTAAATATTACATTGAAGTATTTTAAAATTATTCATTTTTTAACGTTTGTATTTATGACATAATAATTTGATAAATAAAAAAAAGCAATAAAAAATAACAAAAAGAAAAAAAAACACAAAGAAAAAAACAATAAAAATATATAAAAGAATTAAAAAAATTGAACATTTACAGAATTCCTTACATTTTTTAGATGGTGAGGGATATGAAGAAAAGAACAATTTGTTTTTTTCTTTGTGTTTTTTTTTTGTTGTTATTTTTTATTGCTTTTTTTATTTAAAAAATATTCTTCATTACATATTTAAATATTACATTGAAGTATTTTAAAATTATTCATTTTAAAAGTATTCATGACATAATAATTTGATAAATAAAAAAAAGCAATAAAAAATAACAAAAAGAAAAAAAAACACAAAGTAAAAACAATAAAAATATATAAAAGAATTAAAAAAATTGAACATTTACAGAATTCCTTACATTTTCTAGATGATGAGGAATATGAAGAAAAGAACAATTTGTTTTTTTCTTTGTGTTTTTTTTGTATTTAAAAAATTATTCTTCATTACATATTTAAATATTACATTGAAGTATTTTAAAATTATTCATTTTTGAACGTTTGTATTTATGACATAATAATTTGATAAATAAAAAAAAGCAATAAAAAATAACAAAAAGAAAAAAAAACACAAAGAAAAAAACAATAAAAATATATAAAAGAATTAAAAAAATTGAACATTTACAGAATTCCTTACATTTTTTAGATGGTGAGGGATATGAAGAAAAGAACAATTTGTTTTTTTCTTTGTGTTTTTATTTCTTTTTGTTATTTTTTATTGCTTTTTTGATTTAAAAAAATATTCTTCAATACATATTTAAATATTACATTGAAGTATTTTAAAATTATTCATTTTAAAAGTATTCATGACATAATAATTTGATAAATAAAAAAAAAGCAATAAAAAATAACAAAAAGAAAAAAACACAAAGAAAAAACAATAAAAATATATAAAAGAATTAAAAAAATTGAACATTTACAGAATTCCTTACATTTTTTAGATGGTGAGGGATATGAAGAAAAGAACAATTTGTTTTTTTCTTTGTGTTTTTATTTCTTTTTGTTATTTTTTATTGCTTTTTTGATTTAAAAAAATATTCTTCAATACATATTTAAATATTACATTGAAGTATTTTAAAATTATTCATTTTAAAAGTATTCATGACATAATAATTTGATAAATAAAAAAAAAGCAATAAAAAATAACAAAAAGAAAAAAAACACAAAGAAAAAACAATAAAAATATATAAAAGAATTTAAAAAATTGAACATTTACAGAATTCCTTACATTTTCTAGATGATGAGGAATATGAAGAAAAGAACAATTTGTTTTTTTCTTTGTGTTTTTTTTGTATTTAAAAAATTATTCTTCATTAGATATTTAAATATTACATTGAAGTATTTTAAAATTATTCATTTTTTAACGTTTGTATTTATGACATAATAATTTGATAAATAAAAAAAAGCAATAAAAAATAAAAAAAAGAAAAAAAAAACACAATGAAAAAAACGAAGCTTACAAACAATGCAACTTTATTGTCGTTGGTGTCTACGCTCCGCCCAGGTCGTCGAACATCGACTTTAGTGCATTTTGTAAAGAAGTTGAAGCTCATGCTCTCTTGTATCCTGACCACAAGCTCCTTATTGTTGGCGACTTCAATATACCGTCTGTGAACTGGATTAATGATCCTCCGGCCGTTAAGCATATTGGTTATGTTTCTCCAGCATGCCATAATAACGCAATGTCACTTCTAAATCTGGCAGTGTCGTTAGGACTTGAACAATGTTATCCTGCTCATCCTACCAAAGGCTACACACTGGATCTCTGCTTTGCAACTTCGGAATTTATTTCTCCTGACTTCAACTTCGATCAACTTCTCCAGACGGATGCCCATCATCGTGGTCAAGCCTTTAGTATTAATGTTTTCAGTGTTCCGCGTAATAGCACCATGCGATTTTTGTATTACCGTGATTTTGCGAATGCCGACTATGCCTCGATTAACCGCGAGCTTTGTACCGTACCGTGGAATCTTACTTTTAGTAAAAATAATATTGATGCAGATATTTCTTCTTTTTATCGCGTTTTAAATAATATTATTGACAAATATGTTCCTCTTAAAAAGCGCTCTCATTCCTACAACACATTTCCTAGGTGGTACTCCAAAGAGCTGATTAATTTAATTTGTAGAAAGAAACGTTACCATTTACTTTGGAAAACCACTTGTCATTTAGATGATTATATTGAATTTAAGAGATTACGCGCACGTTGTATACGTCTTTCTCGTGAACTGTATAATGATTATTTATCAGCTGTGCAGTCCAACTTACGTTCGAACTTACGCTCGTTTTGGTCTTATGTAAATAGTCTTAAGTCGACCAGAACCTCACCTAGCCAGATGTCGTGTGGCGGCACTACTATTGACTCTGATTCGTGCATTGCAACTCTATTTTCATCTCATTTCGGTTCAGTTTATTGCGTTCACTCTTTTAATGACTACACCGGGCCTTCCTATTCACCTTTATCTAACTCTTATATGATATCGAAATCGGACTTAATTAACGCGTTCAATGAGCTCGACTACAACACACACGGTGGGCCTGATGATATTCCCCCTCATTTTTTAAAAAAATGTCTCTCTTCCTTGATTGATCCCGTGCTTTTTCTGTTCAATAGTTCTCTATCTGCCGGCATTTTTCCTACCGAATGGAAATCTGCTTTTGTTCAACCAATTTTTAAATCAGGTAACCGACTTGCCGTATCCAATTACAGACCCATTTCTATACTGTGCACCTTATCTAAGATATTTGATAAAACAATAGCTAAATATATTTCTACCCTTATATTTCCAAGACTCGTTCAGGAACAGCACGGTTTCACCCGGAGGAGGTCAACAGCTTCTAATCTGTTTTTATTTTCTGAATTTGTTTCCTCCGCCCTTGATCGTCATACCCAAGTCGACACCATTTACATTGATTTTTCCAAAGCTTTTGATCTTGTAAACCACTCACTCCTTATTCAAAAATGTGATGCAATCGGAATCAGAGGTAATCTTTTGTGCTGGTTACGATCGTATTTGGCAGGTAGAACTCAGAGGGTTCGTATTGGTGACAGTGTCTCACATCCCATCAATATTAGCTCTGGCGTTCCTCAGGGATCTAATCTTGGGCCGGTCCTATTTTCTATTTTTATTAACGATCTTCCTAATAAACTCTCTTTTTGTTCGCTCCTCCTATATGCCGACGATATCAAAATTTTTAAAGTAATTAATTGCCCTATGGATGCATCTTACTTACAAAGGGATCTTAATTCTCTTTGGCTGTGGTCCTTTCAAAATGGTCTTCCAATCAACATATCCAAAACCTCTATTCTTTCCTATTCCCGGACGTGTTCATTTGAGTTCAACTACATGCTTAACGGCTCTCAGATTTCTAGAGTTTCCTCAGTGATAGACCTGGGGGTTCGATTCGACAAAATTCTGTCATTCAAACCACATATTGAGGAGGTTTCAATACGTGCCAACAAAATTTTAGGTTTTATTAAACGTACTTCAATTAATTTCACTGATATTTCGTCCATAATTCATCTTTACAAATCCCTTGTATTGCCTGTTCTAACTTACTGCTCCGTTATTTGGTCTCCACACTTCAGCACTGATTGGCACCTCCTTAATGCAGTACATCACAAATTCCTAAGATACCTTGCCTGGAAGTCTGGGTGTCCTATGGACTTTATGGATCATAATTACGACCCATTGGTACGCAAATTTCAACTTCCTCTGCTTTCCTCTGTTCATACTTATTTCGATCTAAATTTTGCTTATAAAATCATGTTTAATTTATTTAATCTTCCTCATATTTCATCGCTATTTTCAACCCGAGATTTGGACTATAACCTGAGGCATGTCAGAGCGGTTGTGGAGCAACCTTCTAGGTCATCCTTTCGTTTTTTTTCAACCCTTCCTCGTCTTCGCCGTCAGTGGAACTCTATTCCTTATACCCTCCAGCGTGCAAGTCTCCGTGAGTTTAAAAATGGCATTAGGCGTATTTATTGCTCAAATTGATTATTTTTAACTTTATGGGTTTTTCTATTTAATTTGTATTTCGTATCATTTATTTATATAATTATTTTCTTTGTCTTTTATCGCGTATTTCTATTTATTGTAAGGGCTCAGCCCGTATATATTGTAAAATAAAAATAAAATAAAATAAAAATATATAAAAGAATTAAAAAAATTGAACATTTACAGAATTCCTTACATTTTTTAGATGGTGAGGGATATGAAGAAAAGAACAATTTGTTTTTTTCTTTGTGTTTTTATTTCTTTTTGTTATTTTTTATTGCTTTTTTGATTTAAAAAAATATTCTTCAATACATATTTAAATATTACATTGAAGTATTTTAAAATTATTCATTTTAAAAGTATTCATGACATAATAATTTGATAAATAAAAAAAAAGCAATAAAAAATAACAAAAAGAAAAAAACACAAAGAAAAAACAATAAAAATATATAAAAGAATTAAAAAAATTAAACATTTACAGAATTCCTTACATTTTTTAGATGGTGAGGGATATGAAGAAAAGAACAATTTGTTTTTTTCTTTGTGTTTTTTTTTTGTTGTTATTTTTAATTGCTTTTTTTATTTAAAAAATATTCTTCATTACATATTTAAATATTACATTGAAGTATTTTAAAATTATTCATTTTAAAAGTGTTCATGACATAATAATTTGATAAATAAAAAAAAAGCAATAAAAAATAACAAAAAGAAAAAAACACAAAGAAAAAACAATAAAAATATATAAAAGAATTAAAAAAATTGAACATTTACAGAATTCCTTACATTTTTTAGATGGTGAGGGATATGAAGAAAAGAACAATTTGTTTTTTTCTTTGTGTTTTTATTTCTTTTTGTTATTTTTTATTCCTTTTTTGATTTAAAAAAATATTCTTCAATACATATTTAAATATTACATTGAAGTATTTTAAAATTATTCATTTTAAAAGTATTCATGACATAATAATTTGATAAATAAAAAAAAAGCAATAAAAAATAACAAAAAGAAAAAAACACAAAGAAAAAAACAATAAAAATATATAAAAGAATTAAAAAAATTGAACATTTACAGAATTCCTTACATTTTTTAGATGGTGAGGGATATGAAGAAAAGAACAATTTGTTTTTTTCTTCGTGTTTTTTTTTCTTTTTGTTATTTTTTATTGCTTTTTTGATTTAAAAAAATATTCTTCTATACATATTTAAATATTACATTGAAGTATTTTAAAATTATTCATTTTAAAAGTATTCATGACATAATAATTTGATAAATAAAAAAAAAAGCAATAAAAAATAACAAAAAGAAAAAAACACAAAGAAAAAACAATAAAAATATATAAAAGAATTAAAAAATTGAACATTTACAGAATTCCTTACATTTTTTAGATGGTGAGGGATATGAAGAAAAGAACAATTTGTTTTTTTCTTTGTGTTTTTTTTTGTTGTTATTTTTTATTGCTTTTTTTATTTAAAAAATATTCTTCATTACATATTTAAATATTACATTGAAGTATTTTAAAATTATTCATTTTAAAAGTATTCATGACATAATAATTTGATAAATAAAAAAAGCAATAAAAAATAACAAAAAGAAAAAAAAACACAAAGTAAAAACAATAAAAATATATAAAAGAATTAAAAAAATTGAACATTTACAGAATTCCTTACATTTTTTAGATGGTGAGGGATATGAAGAAAAGAACAATTTGTTTTTTTCTTTGTGTTTTTTTTTCTTTTTGTTATTTTTTATTGCTTTTTTGATTTAAAAAAATATTCTTCTATACATATTTAAATATTACATTGAAGTATTTTAAAATTATTCATTTTAAAAGTATTCATGACATAATAATTTGATAAATAAAAAAAAAGCAATAAAAAATAACAAAAAGAAAAAAACACAAAGAAAAAACAATAAAAATATATAAAAGAATTAAAAAATTGAACATTTACAGAATTCCTTACATTTTTTAGATGGTGAGGGATATGAAGAAAAGAACAATTTGTTTTTTTCTTTGTTTTTTTTTTTCTTTTTGTTATTTTTTATTGCTTTTTTGATTTAAAAAAATATTCTTCAATACATATTTAAATATTACATTGAAGTATTTTAAAATTATTCATTTTAAAAGTATTCATGACATAATAATTTGATAAATAAAAAAAAAGCAATAAAAAATAACAAAAAGAAAAAAACACAAAGAAAAAACAATAAAAATATATAAAAGAATTAAAAAAATTGAACATTTACAGAATTCCTTACATTTTTTAGATGGTGAGGGATATGAAGAAAAGAACAATTTGTTTTTTTCTTTGTGTTTTTTTTTCTTTTTGTTATTTTTTATTGCTTTTTTGATTTAAAAAAATATTCTTCAATACATATTTAAATATTACATTGAAGTATTTTAAAATTATTCATTTTAAAAGTATTCATGACATAATAATTTGATAAATAAAAAAAAAGCAATAAAAAATAACAAAAAGAAAAAAACACAAAGAAAAAACAATAAAAATATATAAAAGAATTAAAAAAATTGAACATTTACAGAATTCCTTACATATTTTAGATGGTGAGGGATATGAAGAAAAGAACAATTTGTTTTTTTCTTTGTGTTTTTTTTTTGTTGTTATTTTTAATTGCTTTTTTTATTTAAAAAATATTCTTCATTACATATTTAAATATTACATTGAAGTATTTTAAAATTATTCATTTTAAAAGTATTCATGACATAATAATTTGATAAATAAAAAAAAAGCAATAAAAAAAAAAAAAAAGAAAAAAACACAAAGAAAGAACAATAAAAATA
Organism: Trichopria drosophilae; assembly: GCA_030407085.1. NCBI lineage: Eukaryota > Metazoa > Arthropoda > Insecta > Hymenoptera > Diapriidae > Trichopria > Trichopria drosophilae. The sequence goes on from CM059583.1 coordinate 207,211,096, forward strand.
TATAAAAGAATTTAAAAAATTGAACATTTACAGAATTCCTTACATTTTTTAGATGGTGAGGGATATTAAGAAAAGAACAATTTGTTTTTTTCTTTGTTTTTTTTTCTTTTTGTTATTTTTTATTGCTTTTTTGATTTAAAAAAATATTCTTCAATACATATTTAAATATTACATTGAAGTATTTTAAAATTATTCATTTTAAAAGTATTCATGACATAATAATTTGATAAATAAAAAAAAAGCAATAAAAAATAACAAAAAGAAAAAAACACAAAGAAAAAACAATAAAAATATATAAAAGAATTAAAAAAATTGAACATTTACAGAATTCCTTACATTTTTTAGATGGTGAGGGATATGAAGAAAAGAACAATTTGTTTTTTTCTTTGTGTTTTTTTTTCTTTTTGTTATTTTTTATTGCTTTTTTGATTTAAAAAAATATTCTTCAATACATATTTAAATATTACATTGAAGTATTTTAAAATTATTCATTTTAAAAGTATTCATGACATAATAATTTGATAAATAAAAAAAAAGCAATAAAAAATTACAAAAAGAAAAAAACACAAAGAAAAAACAATAAAAATATATAAAAGAATTAAAAAAATTGAACATTTACAGAATTCCTTACATTTTTTAGATGGTGAGGGATATGAAGAAAAGAACAATTTGTTTTTTTCTTTGTGTTTTTATTTCTTTTTGTTATTTTTTATTGCTTTTTTCATTTAAAAAAATATTCTTCAATACATATTTAAATATTACATTGAAGTATTTTAAAATTATTCATTTTAAAAGTATTTATGACATAATAATTTGATAAATAAAAAAAAAGTAATAAAAAATAAAAAAAAGAAAAAAACACAAAGAAAAAACAATAAAAATATATAATAAAAGAATTAAAAAAATTGAACATTTACAGAATTCCTTACATTTTTTAGATGGTGAGGGATATGAAGAAAAGAACAATTTGTTTTTTTCTTTGTGTTTTTTTTTTGTTGTTATTTTTTATTGCTTTTTTTATTTAAAAAATATTCTTCATTACATATTTAAATATTACATTGAAGTATTTTAAAATTATTCATTTTAAAAGTATTCATGACATAATAATTTGATAAATAAAAAAAAGCAATAAAAAATAACAAAAAGAAAAAAAAAACACAAAGTAAAAACAATAAAAATATATAAAAGAATTAAAAAAATTGAACATTTACAGAATTCCTTACATTTTTTAGATGGTGAGGGATATGAAGAAAAGAACAATTTGTTTTTTTCTTTGTGTTTTTTTTCTTTTTGTTATTTTTTATTGCTTTTTTGATTTAAAAAAATATTCTTCAATACATATTTAAATATTACATTGAAGTATTTTAAAATTATTCATTTTAAAAGTATTCATGACATAATAATTTGATAAATAAAAAAAAAGCAATAAAAAATAACAAAAAGAAAAAAACACAAAGAAAAAACAATAAAAATATATAAAAGAATTAAAAAAATTGAACATTTACAGAATTCCTTACATTTTTTAGATGGTGAGGGATATGAAGAAAAGAACAATTTGTTTTTTTCTTTGTGTTTTTTTTTTGTTGTTATTTTTTATTGCTTTTTTTATTTAAAAAATATTCTTCATTACATATTTAAATATTACATTGAAGTATTTTAAAATTATTCATTTTAAAAGTATTCATGACATAATAATTTGATAAATAAAAAAAAAGCAATAAAAAATAACAAAAAGAAAAAAACACAAAGAAAAAACAATAAAAATATATAAAAGAATTAAAAAAATTGAACATTTACAGAATTCCTTACATTTTTTAGATGGTGAGGGATATGAAGAAAAGAACAATTTGTTTTTTTCTTTGTGTTTTTTTTTTGTTGTTATTTTTTATTGCTTTTTTTATTTAAAAAATATTCTTCATTACATATTTAAATATTACATTGAAGTATTTTAAAATTATTCATTTTAAAAGTATTCATGACATAATAATTTGATAAATAAAAAAAAGCAATAAAAAATAACAAAAAGAAAAAAAAAACACAAAGTAAAAACAATAAAAATATATAAAAGAATTAAAAAAATTGAACATTTACAGAATTCCTTACATTTTTTAGATGGTGAGGGATATGAAGAAAAGAACAATTTGTTTTTTTCTTTGTGTTTATATTTCTTTTTGTTATTTTTTATTGCTTTTTTCATTTAAAAAAATATTCTTCAATACATATTTAAATATTACATTGAAGTATTTTAAAATTATTCATTTTAAAAGTATTCATGACATAATAATTTGATAAATAAAAAAAAAGCCATAAAAAATAACAAAAAGAAAAAAACACAAAGAGAAAACAATAAAAATATATAAAAGAATTAAAAAAATTGAACATTTACAGAATTCCTTACATATTTTAGATGGTGAGGGATATGAAGAAAAGAACAATTTGTTTTTTTCTTTGTGTTTTTTTTTGTTGTTATTTTTAATTGCTTTTTTTATTTAAAAAATATTCTTCATTACATATTTAAATATTACATTGAAGTATTTTAAAATTATTCATTTTAAAAGTGTTCATGATATAATAATTTGATAAATAAAAAAAAAGCAATAAAAAATAACAAAAAGAAAAAAACACAAAGAAAAAACAATAAAAATATATAAAAGAATTAAAAAAATTGAACATTTACAGAATTCCGTACATTTTTTAGATGGTGAGGGATATGAAGAAAAGAACAATTTGTTTTTTTCTTTGTGTTTTTATTTCTTTTTGTTATTTTTTATTGCTTTTTTGATTTAAAAAAATATTCTTCAATACATATTTAAATATTACATTGAAGTATTTTAAAATTATTCATTTTAAAAGTATTCATGACATAATAATTTGATAAATAAAAAAAAAGCAATAAAAAATAACAAAAAGAAAAAAACACAAAGAAAAAACAATAAAAATATATAAAAGAATTAAAAAAATTTAACATTTACAGAATTCCTTACATTTTTTAGATGGTGAGGGATATGAAGAAAAGAACAATTTGTTTTTTTCTTTTTTTTTTTTTTTTTTTTTTATTTTTAATTGCTTTTTTTTTTTAAAAAATATTCTTCATTACATATTTAAATATTACATTGAAGTATTTTAAAATTATTCATTTTAAAAGTGTTCATGACATAATAATTTGATAAATAAAAAAAAAGCAATAAAAAATAACAAAAAGAAAAAAACACAAAGAAAAAACAATAAAACATGCTACATCTTGCTGCATTACTTGGGCTTGATCAGCTTTATCCTGATCACCCTCTCAAGGAATATACTTTGGATTTGTGCTTTGCTGCATCTGATCTTTTAGTTCCGGTAACACCCAGCGATCAACTAGTCAAAGAAGATGATCATCATTGTGCTCAAGCGTTTAATGCAAAAATCGCAGATGCGCAACATGCTGCGCCTACGCGTCGTCTTTATTACCGTGATTTTGCAAATGCTGATTATGTCTCAATTAACCGCGAACTAAATAATGTCTCATGGAACCTTACTTTCGATAATTGTAATGTTGAAACCGATGTGTCGTCCTTTTATAATGTTTTAAATTTTATTATTGACAAATATGTACCCCTCAGAAAGCGTTCCATTTTAAACAACACGTACCCCAGATGGTATTCCAAAGATCTTATTAATTTAATATCAGAAAAAAAACGTTATCACTTACTTTGGAAAACCAGTCGTCACCCGGTTGAGTATATTAATTTTAAGAAATTACGCGCTCAATGTTTACGTCTTTCTCGTGACTTATATAGTAAATATGTGGTATCTGTTCAGTCAAACTTGAAATCTAATTTGAGATCTTTTTGGTCATACGTGAACAATCTCAAGTCTAGTAGGACCTCACCCAGCTACTTGTCTCATGGAGATACTATTGTAGACTCTGATTCCGGTATTGCTAATATTTTTTCGTCTCATTTTGCTTCAGTTTATTGCGTCAATTCTTTTAATGATTATAACGGACCCATTTTTCCATCCCTATCAGATACTTTTACGATATCGAAAGCCGATTTACTTGCCGCGCTTAACGGGCTTGATTTAAATGTGAATGGAGGTCCGGATGACATCCCGCCGCATTTCATAAAAAATTGCATTTCCTCTTTGATTGACCCCGTGCTCTTTCTGTTTAATTTTTCTTTGTCCTCTGGTATATTCCCTACTTATTGGAAATCTGCTTTTATTCAGCCTATTTACAAGAAAGACAATCGATTCACTGTATCGAACTACAGACCAATTTCTATACTATCCACTTTTTCAAAATTATTTGATAAAATTATTGCTAATTATATTGCTAATCTTATACATCCACGAATTATTCAGGAACAGCACGGCTTCACTCGTGGTAAATCAACTCTTTCCAATCTCTTTATTTTTACTGATTTTGTTTCCTCTGCTCTTGACTGCCACTACCAAGTTGATGCAGTCTACATCGATTTTTCGAAGGCTTTCGATGTCGTAAACCATACTCTCCTCCTACAGAAATGCCATGCCATTGGAATCAGAGGTGACCTTCTGTCTTGGTTGAGATCCTACTTGACGGATAGAACTCAGATGGTGCGCTTTAACGACTGTGTTTCCCAACCCATCAGCATCTGCTCTGGTGTCCCTCAAGGATCTAATCTCGGTCCAGTCCTTTTCACCATTTTCATTAATGATCTCACCAGGAACCTTTCTTTTTCTTCATTCCTCCTTTATGCCGATGACATCAAACTTTTCAAGGTAATTAAAAGTCCTATGGATGCGTCTTGTCTACAAAAAGACTTGCACGCCCTTAGTTCATGGTCGCTAAGAAATGGTCTCCACATTAATCCGTCAAAATCTCGAATCATCTCCTTCTCCCGTAGTACTTCCCCCTTCCATTTTTATTATATTCTCAATAGCTCTAATATTTCTAACGTTCCTTCTGTAATCGACTTGGGTGTTCGGTTTGATACATCGTTGTCATTTAGGCCACACATTGAGGAGGTTACAATTCGTGCCAATAAACTTGTTGGTTTTATTAAACGAACTACGTCCAATTTCACCGATATATCATCCATCATATATCTTTATAAGACTCTTGTTATTTCCATCTTAACTTATGGCTCTGTGATTTGGTCTCCTCATTTTGGCACGGATTGGCGCCTCCTTGATTCGGTACATCACAGGTTTCTCAGGTACCTGGCATGGAAATCTGGGAGTCCAATGCATTTCAGCGATCATAACTATGAACCCGTTATTCACCGATTTCATCTTCCTTCCCTTTCCTCAATCCACATGTACTATGATTTGAACTTTGCCTACAAAATAAAGCATAATTTTTTCAATCTGCCTTCTCTCTCCTCTCTTTTTTCCGATCGTAATCTCGGTTATGGTCTGAGGCATGCCAGAGTAGTTGTTGAAGAACCCTCTAGGTCGTCCCATCGTTTCTTTTCCCCCTTACCTCGTCTCCGTCGTCTTTGGAACACTATTCCACATTCCATCCAGTTAGCCAGTCTATTTTCTTTTAAGAACTCAATCAGGCGTATGCATTTATTAGTTTAATTTGTTTACTTTTACATGTTAATATACTTTTATAATCTTTCATAATTTTATTTGTTAATTATTAAATTGTGAACTTAACTCTCGTTTATTTTGTAAGGGCCTTGTCCCGTATATTTTGTAAATAAATAAATAAATAAATAAATAAATAAATAAAAATATATAAAAGAATTAAAGAAGATGAACATTTACAGAATTCCTTACATTTTCTAGATGATGAGGAATATGAAGAAAAGAACAATTTGTTTTTTTCTTTGTGTTTTTATTTCTTTTTGTTATTTTTTATTGCTTTTTTGATTTAAAAAAATATTCTTCAATACATATTTAAATATTACATTGAAGTATTTTAAAATTATTCATTTTAAAAGTATTCATGACATAATAATTTGATAAATAAAAAAAAAGCAATAAAAAATAACAAAAAGAAAAAAACACAAAGAAAAAACAATAAAAATATATAAAAGAATTAAAAAAATTGAACATTTACAGAATTCCTTACATTTTTTAGATGGTGAGGGATATGAAGAAAAGAACAATTTGTTTTTTTCTTTGTGTTTTTTTTTGTTGTTATTTTTTATTGCTTTTTTTATTTAAAAAATATTCTTCATTACATATTTAAATATTACATTGAAGTATTTTAAAATTATTCATTTTAAAAGTATTCATGACATAATAATTTGATAAATAAAAAAAAGCAATAAAAAATAACAAAAAGAAAAAAAAAACACAAAGTAAAAACAATAAAAATATATAAAAGAATTAAAAAAATTGAACATTTACAGAATTCCTTACATTTTCTAGATGATGAGGAATATGAAGAAAAGAACAATTTGTTTTTTTCTTTGTGTTTTTTTTGTATTTAAAAAATTATTCTTCATTACATATTTAAATATTACATTGAAGTATTTTAAAATTATTCATTTTTGAACGTTTGTATTTATGACATAATAATTTGATAAATAAAAAAAAGCAATAAAAAATAACAAAAAGAAAAAAACACAAAGAAAAAACAATAAAAATATATAAAAGAATTAAAAAAATTGAACATTTACAGAATTCCTTACATTTTTTAGATGGTGAGGGATATGAAGAAAAGAACAATTTGTTTTTTTCTTTGTGTTTTTTTTTTGTTGTTATTTTTTATTGCTTTTTTTATTTAAAAAATATTCTTCATTACATATTTAAATATTACATTGAAGTATTTTAAAATTATTCATTTTAAAAGTATTTATGACATAATAATTTGATAAATAAAAAAAAAGCAATAAAAAATAGCAAAAAAAAAAAAACACAAAGAAAAAACAATAAAAATATATAAAAGAATTAAAAAAATGGAACATTTACAGAATTCCTTACATTTTTTAGATGGTGAGGGATATGAAGAAAAGAACAATTTGTTTTTTTCTTTGTGTTTTTGTTTTGTTGTTATTTTTAATTGCTTTTTTTATTTAAAAAATATTATTCATTACATATTTAAATATTACATTGAAGTATTTTAAAATTATTCATTTTAAAATTGTTCATGACATAATAGTTTGATAAATAAAAAAAAAGCAATAAAAAATAAATAAAAGAAAAAAACACAAAGAAAAAACAATAAAAATATATAAAAGAATTAAAAAAATTGAACATTTACAGAATTCCTTACATTTTTTAGATGGTGAGGGATATGAAGAAGAGAACAATTTGTTTTTTTCTTTGTGTTTTTATTTCTTTTTGTTATTTTCTATTGCTTTTTTGATTTAAAAAAATATTCTTCAATACATATTTAAATATTACATTGAAGTATTTTAAAATTATTCATTTTAAAAGTATTCATGACATAATAATTTGATAAATAAAAAAAAAGCAATAAAAAATAACAAAAAGAAAAAAAACACAAAGAAAAAACAATAAAAATATATAAAAGAATTAAAAAAATTGAACATTTACAGAATTCCTTACATTTTCTAGATGATGAGGAATATGAAGAAAAGAACAATTTGTTTTTTTCTTTGTGTTTTTATTTCTTTTTGTTATTTTTTATTGCTTTTTTGATTTAAAAAAATATTCTTCAATACATATTTAAATATTACATTGAAGTATTTTAAAATTATTCATTTTAAAAGTATTCATGACATAATAATTTGATAAATAAAAAAAAAGCAATAAAAAATAACAAAAAGAAAAAAAACACAAAGAAAAAACAATAAAAATATATAAAAGAATTAAAAAAATTGAACATTTACAGAATTCCTTACATTTTCTAGATGATGAGGAATATGAAGAAAAGAACAATTTGTTTTTTTCTTTGTGTTTTTTTTGTATTTAAAAAATTATTCTTCATTAGATATTTAAATATTACATTGAAGTATTTTAAAATTATTCATTTTTTAACGTTTGTATTTATGACATAATAATTTGATAAATAAAAAAAAGCAATAAAAAATAACAAAAAGAAAAAAAAAACACAAAGAAAAAAACGATGCTTACAAACAATGCAAGTTTATTGTCGTTGGTGTCTACGCTCCGCCCAGGTCGTCGAACATCGACTTTAGTGCATTTTGTAAAGAAGTTGAAGCTCATGCTCTCTTGTATCCTGACCACAAGCTCCTTATTGTTGGCAACTTCAATATACCGTCTGTGAACTGGATTAATGATCCTCCGGCCGTTAAGCATATTGGTTATGTTTCTCCAGCATGCCATAATAACGCAATGTCACTTCTAAATCTGGCAGTGTCGTTAGGACTTGAGCAATGTTATCCTGCTCATCCTACCAAAGGCTACACACTGGATCTCTGCTTTGCAACTTCGGAATTTATTTCTCCTGACTTCAACTTCGATCAACTTCTCCAGACGGATGCCCATCATCGTGGTCAAGCCTTTAGTATTAATGTTTTCTGTGTTCCGCGTAATAGCACCATGCGATTTTTGTATTACCGTGATTTTGCGAATGCCGACTATGCCTCGATTAACCGCGAGCTTTGTACCGTACCGTGGAATCTTACTTTTAGTAAAAATAATATTGATGCAGATATTTCTTCTTTTTATCGCGTTTTAAATAATATTATTGACAAATATGTTTCCTCTTAAAAAGCGCTCTCATTCCTACAACACATTTCCTAGGTGGTACTCCAAAGAGCTGATTAATTTAATTTGTAGAAAGAAACGTTACCATTTACTTTGGAAAACCACTTGTCATTTAGATGATTATATTGAATTTAAGAGATTACGCGCACGTTGTATACGTCTTTCTCGTGAACTGTATAATGATTATTTATCAGCTGTGCAGTCCAACTTACGTTCGAACTTACGCTCGTTTTGGTCTTATGTAAATAGTCTTAAGTCGACCAGAACCTCACCTAGCCAGATGTCGTGTGGCGGCACTACTATTGACTCTGATTCGTGCATTGCAACTCTATTTTCATCTCATTTCGGTTCAGTTTATTGCGTTCACTCTTTTAATGACTACACCGGGCCTTCCTATTCACCTTTATCTAACTCTTATATGATATCGAAATCGGACTTAATTAACGCGTTCAATGAGCTCGACTACAACACACACGGTGGGCCTGATGATATTCCCCCTCATTTTTTAAAAAAAATGTCTCTCTTCCTTGATTGATCCCGTGCTTTTTCTGTTCAATAGTTCTCTATCTGCCGGCATTTTTCCTACCGAATGGAAATCTGCTTTTGTTTCAACCAATTTTTAAATCAGGTAACCGACTTGCCATATCCAATTACAGACCCATTTCTATACTGTGCACCTTATCTAAGATATTTGATAAAACAATAGCTAAATATATTTCTACCCTTATATTTCCAAGACTCGTTCAGGAACAGCACGGTTTCACCCGGAGGAGGTCAACAGCTTCTAATCTGTTTTTATTTTCTGAATTTGTTTCCTCCGCCCTTGATCGTCATACCCAAGTCGACACCATTTACATTGATTTTTCCAAAGCTTTTGATCTTGTAAACCACTCACTCCTTATTCAAAAATGTGATGCAATCGGAATCAGAGGTAATCTTTTGTGCTGGTTACGATCGTATTTGGCAGGTAGAACTCAGAGGGTTCGTATTGGTGACAGTGTCTCACATCCCATCAATATTAGCTCTGGCGTTCCTCAGGGATCTAATCTTGGGCCGGTCCTATTTTCTATTTTTATTAACGATCTTCCTAATAAACTCTCTTTTTGTTCGCTCCTCCTATATGCCGACGATATCAAAATTTTTAAAGTAATTAATTGCCCTATGGATGCATCTTACTTACAAAGGGATCTTAATTCTCTTTGGCTGTGGTCCTTTCAAAATGGTCTTCCAATCAACATATCCAAAAACCTCTATTCTTTTCCTATTCCCGGACGTGTTCATTTGAGTTCAACTACATCCCCCCCCCCCACCCCCCCCCCCCCCCACCCCCCCCCCCCCCCACCCCCCCCCCCCCCCACCCCCCCCCCCCCCCACCCCCCCCCCCCCCCACCCCCCCCCCCCCCCACCCCCCCCCCCCCCCACCCCCCCCCCCCCCCACCCCCCCCCCCCCCCACCCCCCCCCCCCCCCACCCCCCCCCCCCCCCACCCCCCCCCCCCCCCACCCCCCCCCCCCCCCACCCCCCCCCCCCCCCACCCCCCCCCCCCCCCACCCCCCCCCCCCCCCACCCCCCCCCCCCCCCACCCCCCCCCCCCCCCACCCCCCCCCCCCCCCACCCCCCCCCCCCCCCACCCCCCCCCCCCCCCACCCCCCCCCCCCCCCACCCCCCCCCCCCCCCACCCCCCCCCCCCCCCACCCCCCCCCCCCCCCACCCCCCCCCCCCCCCACCCCCCCCCCCCCCCACCCCCCCCCCCCCCCACCCCCCCCCCCCCCCACCCCCCCCCCCCCCCCCCTTCTCGTTATTATAATTTTATAACATCGTCATTATCTAAATTCACCTCATGCTTAGAGTTTAGAGTATTGCTATTTATACGTATATTTAAAACACACAATTATATTTTTTATTCTCTTATACATGGGATTTAAAAAATATCTTATACATATATTTCTCATTGTATGACGGGGTTGATTTGAAGTTGTAACAATTAGTCAAGTTTTAGATATATCACATACAAAGAATGATTGTAGTTAATTGTACGATTTTGAAAAGAGTAACTATTATATTAAATTCATTTTACACTCTTTAAAGAAGAAAGAAAATGTCAGTAACAGAATAATAACTCGTATTCATGCAGTATTCATATTTCCAGCCCGAATTGTTATAAGTTATTTAAATCAAAATTTTCGTCATTTGCATTAATGGATTCTAAGTTTTTTGAGTCAAGTTCAATGATTTGCAAATTTTGTGATGTGTATAAAAATGATTTTATAAAACATTTTGTTTAATTTAAATAAATATTTAATTGACTCTAGTATATATTTTTGTACAACCAACTAATTTAGAAAAGGTCCTTTGTTCCATATTTATCATAAACTCTTCTAGGCCTAACGACCTGTGTTATACTATAAATCTGCGACAGCAACCAGCTGCATAATGTCATGTATACTCAAATTAATCTGGCCTTAGTTATCGAGTACATAAATGCGATCTCCGTACATAGCCCTTTGCCTTGAATTTCTTGTTTACCCTTTGCCAAAGACATTCCTGTTTTGTGGTAGATTGATGAGTGCGTAATAGCGTAGTAGGGTACCTAAACTCATGTAAATGGGAAAAAGGTGGAATTGTATATAACACAAAACGATTAAAGAATTATCTTTTACAATTTCGATATCTTAAAAATGATTAATTTAGAAAGTTATAATATTAACTCTTGTTCAAGTGCTAAATAATAGATATAATTGTTTTGTTTGAAACTTCTTACTCGTCATGTTTGGGCTCAATGATTGCGATTCAGATGTCAATTTTTCAGAACTCAAAACGATGAACCGAATGTGGTGAAAGAGCAAAAATCACCTAAAATACACGGTGACCGACATTTTGGTCCCCTGAAAATTCCTCCTCGAAAATTTCACCCCGGAAATTTCCCCCTCCGGAATAACACTCCTCGGAAAATTCCCTTCTAGAAAATAACCCCCTTGGAAATTTACCCCTCAGAAAATAACCCCTCCGGAAAAATGGTTTCTGGAAGTTTCCCACCTCCCTTCAGAAAATCATGTTTTATGAAAAAAACGGACTTATTTATTTTTATCGTAAACCAATGATACATTCGTTTAACAGTTTTATGCAAAATAAATATTTTTCTCTCTTTCATGCATTATTATACTTAGAATTTGAGATTGTAAGCCACGCCTTTGAGATAATCCAGGATGTCCAATTCTCCATATTGCATGACAATCGCCTTAATTCTCGAATCCAGGTCCTTATATTTTTTCCGTCGTGGTTCAGTGGATGCTCCTGCGAGAGTTTGAACAGCAATTGCGTCAGTAAGAGTTAGTTCTCTTTGTAATAATTCGCAGAATTTCCATATATTTAAGTGGACGCTTTGTGCTTTCGATCTTATAGAATGCCAACTCTCAACAGGATTGTTCGTGCGAGATTGTTCATTAATTATTGTTTCATAACGATTCCACAATTGAGGTGCAAATGTTGGCCCACGACGTTGATTGCGTACCGTTGTACCAATCCATGTAGCTCGAAAGTACTCTACGACGGGATTTAACAGATACCGGTATAATTCAAAGTACGGGGATTTGATTATGAGGTCGAAGGTATTTTGCACGTCTTCTTTTGGCACAAATCCAAGAGCGCATAGTTGGTGAATTCCTGTTGCAAATTCGCTGTCTTTTGTGTAAAGAGTTTGAAGGTCACATGATTGAACCATACAGCTTGGCTAAAGTGGAAAAAGCACCCACTCATTACAGTAGCTGGAAACTCTTTTTCGGTAGCATAATGAATGAAAGCTCGTTTGAAATCACTACGCATGTATTGTGGAGAGAGCTCAGGCTTTGCCGCTTCTATTTCGCGTAAAATTTTTTTAAAAGTTTTCTTGGTCTTATTTGTAGTTAATGCGAAAACTAGAGGACTTATTTTATTATTAATCAGCGCGTGAATCGTGTATAGCTGGGTAAAAATCGATGGGACTATCACAAACGTGCCATCTGCGTACCACATTTCCTTGTTAGCAAGGATTCTCAAGTTACTTTTCGTAGTGAAAATCAAGACACGTTGAGAATCTTGAGAATCATATGGTAAGAATTTATCGTTTGCCTCTGTTACTTGGTACTCATGGGGTATGGTCAAATCTGCGGCTGACTGTGGTAACGGATGAATCGGATTTTCATGTTGACGTACGTTTCTAATAGTTCTGGACATGTTGTTTACATTGGGCAACCGGGCTATGGCTTCGTCGGATGTTGAACTAAGGACAATCGCGACGATTTTTGAAGTGCTTTGGTGGCTTTTGATGGCTTTCTTTTTCATTTTTAGTGTTGCTGTCTTCGCATGGACTAGCGCCTGGCCAGGCCCATGCTCATGTGAAATGAGCACACTGAAAGTGCAATATATATGATTGGAAACTTCTGGAGGGCGAATTTACCGGGGAGAATTTTCCAGGGAGGAATTTTTTGGGAGGATTACTTTGGGATCCAAATACACGGTTGCCCGAAACAACAATTGTCCTAACGAACTGGCTCAATACGCTAAGAGTAAAACAAGAAATTGGTTAAGATAAGGTTGGTCTAGGATACTAAAGTAATGAAAAGAGAATTTAACGATTTTACTTCTTCGATTTTAAAAGGAAATATTAATGACATTTGAAAGCAAGAATATAATAATGTTCTTTAAATAGTTTCATCTAAATTACAATTACAGGTTATAAGAAATTTTAGCGCAGTTGTCCTTTCTGACAACCATGAGTTATGCTCCTTTCAATTATTCTCGACTTCCTGAATTTAATGTTAATCGGCAATGCCCAATCCTCTCTTTCGGTTTCTATTAAATATTTGTAATATTTGTAGTATAATAGGCCGGGGAACAAAGTTCCGAAAATCAACACACCGAAAGGCCAAAATTTCGATATAGCATGGCTCCAACTTCAATTTTTTCACTTTGTCTTTGAAAATTTGACAAAAAGGAAGCAAATTAAAATACCTTGGACTCGCACAATATCGAAATTTTAGCCTTTCGGAGTTTTGATGTTCGGAACTTTGTTCCCCGGCCGTATAATAAACTTTATTGCTCTAACTATATTTCATATGGAGAAAAATAATCTCCGAACCCAATTCTCGGTGTTCCTGGAACACATGTCTCCTGACAAGGAATCAGTACCATCCAGTATCTTCCGAAAAACGCTAGATGAATGAGAATTCGATGAAGATAAGTCGTCATTAATTGTTTAAAAAATAAAAAAATAAAACATTGAATGAAATATTCCATCAGTTCTGCTTTCTAGGGACCACTAAGTTATTACACATATAACTTTACCGATTTCCTTTAACAATACCTGAATTCATAATATTAAACAATAGTACATTTCGTTATTAGTGCCGGAAATGCGTTTACCCATACAAGTAACGAACGACGTTTTTCCTAATAGTATACGAGAAATACGTACTTTCCTACTATTTAACTGAAAAAAATATTCCCGATTTTAATCTTCTCTACCTTGGCTAATTGAAATGCGTCTTATTGTTAGTAGGAAGCTTTTGTGATCCAAATTAATAGATATTTAATCATTAGAAAATATGGTTCAGCGAAATGTAGATTCTCAATAGTTTTATCTTGTTTTACTGTGACAAAACAACAATAACAAATTTGAAGGACCAAAGTTAAAAGGATATTTTTGGAATATAATTAAAGCAATAGTGCATTTATTTACATCGATTTAATCAAAACTTAAGATGAATGATAAATTAGCACTTTTATGCGTATTTTTTGAATAAAAAATATTTTGAAACCGCATTATTGTAAGCTGCATAATATAAACGATTAAGTTTTGCAAAATTCATGGTGAATTTATTAAGAAAATTAATAAATAATTTGCTGGGTAGCTCAAAATCTCCTCGTTTGTGAACTACCTAAGTGCAAAATACTAATCAAGTAAACACACCAATAAAAGGATAATCAAACGGATTTATATCATCGTATATTTTCATAGGAAATAAATTTAAACATTTTGAAAAATGTGTACAATTATTTTTCAATAACGGTAATAATTTTACAAAAGAGTGTGAAACGCAATATTGGAATCTCTATATTTTTACCATTTCCAATAGTCCTTTTATCCTATATTAGGAGATCTCTCAAGATTCGATCGGCGCGTTGTCGGTGTGTAAGAGCCCAATAAATTTGGTACAAACGGCAAAAAGATGGATGTCGTCGCTCTGGGGATTTTCTGTCAAACGGGGGTTCCGCTGCGTGACGCGATTCTCTCATTTGTCCCGTGAGCGAATATTTACATTTTTATTAAAAACATTTACAACTCATCCGCGAGAGGAAAGGCTGACGGATCCGAGACGACGGGAAATTCAATTATCTCGGTAATCCCACAATTATAGTGAACGGATTTAGTACGCCAACCACCGGCCCTTGGAGGCGCCGCGAACAGATCTGCTGCAACCCCATGGTGTGGACGATGTGAGTATTATCTCTGCACACGCCTTTGTGTACAATCTGAGGTGAAATTGATCCCTGGAACAGATGACGTACGCCCTTGCGGGATTATAAAGTCGCCAAATATTAAATGTTCATTTTTCAATTTTTATAGTTCTACTCGATTCGTTCCTGGTCGTTCTAGACCAAATTCGCGAGGGGGTAACGATATGAACATGACGCTTCCTAATTCTGTTTGATCCCACTTAAACTGTTGGAAAACAAACCTGCTCTGTACAATTTAAATTCACTTCATAATACCCTGAGTTTTACAATTATTAAATCGTAAAGTTATTTCATTTATTGCATACGGGTTGGTATATCGAATTTACGATTAAGAATGTTTTCGAGATAGTAAGTGTTTAAAATTGAATTTTACACTAAAATTTAGAGGGAGTTAAATATGACAGGCGTTTCTTAAATTTTCGAATTGCAAATTTGAGATATAAACTTCAATTTTGAATTGAGTACTGCGAAAATTTTGTTTGCATCTTGAGCGTGAATTTTTAACTCCTTTCAAATGATCATCTGATACTTGAAACAGTTTTGCCATCCCTCGAGAACGTTGATCATCTGCGGATTTAAAAGTTCATTTAGAGATAGTTATTTTTGTATCAAGGACGTAAAATAGAGTTTTACGCCTGCAAATGAGGGCGTAAAATGACTATTTTACGCCTACTGCATCAAAAACGATATTTTACTTAACCTAACACATTTGTAAGCTGACTGATTTCTGAATATACTGTGATTTTTGTTTAACCATTTTACACATTTTTCGAAACATCAAGATCTTTTTACGACCTATAAATGGTTTTAAATCGATTTTTACCAAGAGAGAAAAAGGATTCTTACTATCGATTTACCCCATGTCTTATTGCTTTACGTGGCAAGTTTTTTAAACACTCTAATATATATAAACGTGCAGAAAAACAGTTGTCATTATTAAATATGCAAGAAGGTTTATAACCTACAACATTAATAAAAGGGTAGACAAAATTTGAAAGAATCCTCAACATTTCGGACCAATCTACATTCGAGAAGTATTTCCTCCTGAACAGAGACCTCAGTTTGCTCCGAAACGTTGAGGAATTGTTTCCATCCTTTTATTAAATCAAGTAAGATAGTATAAAAAAGTAGGTTGTAAACTCATCCAACATGATATTTATTGAAAAAACCTGTATGCAACACAAGTTGCCACAAATAAGTCAACCTTCTTTTTCAGTTGTAGTGGCAAATTATAATATTCAAAATCGTCGAGGAAATTGCCAATTAAACCTACACTTTTAAAAAACTTTCTTCACTAAATGACAAAAAAAAACACAAACTAGAATGTATCTTGTTGTATTATTTCACATTATTTCAGTTGCTAACAGCAACATTCCTTTCCAATAATCCCAATTGAATATCGACAAAAAAGGCATCTGACAAGAAATTGGATATACACATTTTATGGATACTAATAGCATAGAACAATTAACAACAATTACGATGTATCCTCAATAAATCATCAGTAATTTAAACTGTAAGTAGATAAATTGTATACGTCCATCGATATGGACACATCGATTGATACTGATTTAAAAAAGAAAAAGTTTGATGATTTGGTAGGAGAAGTGCAGGAACCTTTTGTCGATGTTCAATAATAATCGTTAAATTCATCTTCCACCTCAAAACTTTTCGGAAATATTCACAGAAGATAGTTTTCCCGCATACGACAACAAAAGTATTAAATATTACCAGTCATTCCCTAAATATATAATTTGTTCGCAAAAAATGGTTAAATAGAAAACAAATTGATTCATGCATTCAAGAGAGATGCATATAATTGCTAAAAATATTAAGTCAAGCAAAGAGATACTAATCCCATAAAATAATTGCAAAGTACAATTGACAGAATCTGATTTGCTGACCCGATTGCAGAATGTCGCGAGAATGGGTGACGAGCATGCGCATCAGAGGTAAATTGTAGATCGAATGATTGGTAGCCGGGTTGTTACATATCGATTTGTGAAGCGAACGCTTCTACAAATGATAAGCGCACACATTTTCCTCGATTCACCCGACAAGTTAAATATTTGTACATGCACATTAGCATATCGCATTTCGGTATTCACTGCATTAATTAACAAGCATTTTCTGTATATAAATTTTTGGAAATAGAATAATTTTGGAGTTGAATGGAGTATTCCAGATACAATTTACTAGTTAAATACTGAGAATGTTTACTTAATTTAAAATCATAACCACATTAATTTAATTTAATTTAATATTTATTTTTTGTGTGTATTTGTTATAATTAAACGGGCGATATGCCCTTTATAAAAATAATGAACAATATACATAGCCTGTTGACAAAAACTCAAAAAAGCCCCACCCTAAAAAGTTGCAAAAATTCGACTGTTTTTTGGACCTGAAATTTGGGGTAAAAATTTATAGGAAATAAAAGTTTGTCTGTTATATCACACGAGTCAAATTTTCAAATGGAGTATGCATCTTCAAAATATGGGTGCTCGAAGAGGGATTTTACTGCAAAAAATGCATTTTTTTAAATTTGATATTTTTATCTCCGAAAATATACATGTTACGAAACATTTACTTAATTAAAAAATTATCTTAATTAAGAGATATTTTTTGTTCAGAATTTTTCAAAGAATCTAATCAAATTTTCTTAGTATCAAAAAAAAACGAATTTTCAAATTGTTAACAAAATTGTGTCTTTGTTTTGAAATTGTTGACAATTTGATGTTTTTCGATCCGGACAAAATTTTTTTAGATTCTTTCGACAATTTTAAATAAAAAATATCTCTATTGTGAATTTAACATAAAATGTATATTTTCTGAGGTAAAAAATGTCAAATTTTTAAAAAATGCAATTTTTAAAGCAAATTCCCTCCTTTAAACCGCCGTATCTCAAGATTAAGAAATATGCTCAATCTGAAATTTTTACATCAGTAAGCTATCATCGTAAGCTTCGATTTGCAGTGATTTCCGCTGATTTAAATTTAGCGAGTAGTTCTTGCATACAAATGATAGAAAGTTATTTATGTGCTCTCTCAAACTTAACCAGTGAAAATTCCTTGTTAATAATAATTTGTTAATCGATCTGGTAAGAATTTTAGTTAATTTAACAAGAGTTGTCGCTGGAATATTTGTAATTAAGTATATTGATTTGTATAAACGACACTTTAGTGCATCAAACAAACCATTATTGTAGTGAATAGTAGATAAAGAAGGGAACAAATGATATTTCACCTCGTACATATATAGAATAGATTTTTTTTTATATTTTACTTCTTATTTTTTTCATTATAACTTTAGAGAGATTTAATACATTGATTAATAATATTCGTAGGAAACTTTTTTTTCGAATAAAATTTGAGTAAAAGTAAGATTTTTTTTCTTTTGAAACGTATCTCGGAAAGTTGGATTGCTCGGTAAATTGTACCGCATGATATTACTTATCTTGAAGACTTATCGTGAAGACTAGTTAAATCTATTTTTAACGAGTTGAATTCAGTAAAATGTGTTAACAAACTGTAAACAATAATAAAAAGTTATTGTAAAGTTTTAAATTATTTATCTGGACCCCCTGGTAAAAAATTAAGCCATTTTCTGGCCAGTTTTTCTAGGCTTCATTAGTTATAGCATGCAGACCAGAAAAAATGGCCAGAAACTGGTCGCATTTTCTACTAAGGCCGTTTTATTATTTATTTAGTGAATATGCTGGAAGGTATTTATTCAGTAGCGACTTAATCGTTCACTGAATAAAACATTGAATGTTTTTCTTCCGACTTTTAACGCCGACAAAAAATCTAACCAAATTGTCTGGCCATTGTTAATTTTTTCATTTTTTTGTTTCATAGTTATGATTTTTTGAAAATTTTCAATTTAAGGGAGAGTGAAACCGACACTGAAACCGAATAGCGAAAAGCTGCAAGCGACCAACGACAAACGGATAAAGAGAAGGCCAAAAATGATTATATCAGATATATATGAAAAGGAATTATTGGTTATATTAAAAAAATTCGTTCGCCACTTGAATGTTCGCAAGCTATCAATAAAAAGCGGCGGCGAATCTCAAATTTTTTTTATTTTCAAATTGTTTCGCATTTTTCTTGTCGCGCTTTTCGTGATTCGCTTTCTCGTGCTACGTTTCTCTCAAATATTATTCAAATTACTATGTTTTATTTATTGAAACAAATTCAGAACTCCAGAATATACTAAGTAATAATCATGCAAATATAACTGAATTACACATTAATCTGTCTTATTTTTGCGGAAAATAATATTTATTTGGATTCGATTAGTATCCAGTATATTTATTGTTTCAACATCGACAAAACCTTCCAACACCGACAAAGTTGCTTTCTTTCATTTTTAATCTTACTTTAAATAAGTGTAATTTTTCCTGTCACATTAACTTCTGATTTACTTTATCTTAGCTTTATTTACATCATCTTAGCTTTAAATTACAGATAACTAAGAAGTGATTTTTTGAAATAAATTTTAGGATCATCTTTAGAAGAAACTTATTGCCCTTTTTTCAAAGAATTTCGATTCAAGGATAAAAATACAACATTTTCAAAAAATCATAACTCTGGTACGAAAAATCTTATCAGACTCTTTAAATAAAGGCTATTTTAAAAATCTTGAATATTTATTACATTTTTTATCAGCGTTAAAAGAAAAATTTGAAAAATGAACATTTTGAAAATTTGAAAGCAAAGAGATAATAATGAATGAAGTAAAAGCACCAATTGAAAGCTTTCATTGTATATCTCAAAACATGCTTTTGAAGAGTTTTTCAATAAATTCAAAGAATTCGGAGACATTATGCATTATTTGACGTGTGCAAAAATTCAGAGCGTTCACGAACTTTTGAACATTCAAAATTAAAAAATACCTATATTGTAATGTAAATAAATACGATCCTATAATCTGTGTAAATTGTGAATGGTATAAAACAATGTGAGCGCTGATGTCAAAAAAAATATATATTCCGTATGTTTCGAGATTTCAATATGTGTACATATATCAAAGATTCAACATTTTGATTAATAGTGGAAAAATAACAGGTCAATATTGATAGTAAATATAACGGAAGCAATAAATCTTTCATCATACAACTGATAATAACTGGCTTCCGCGTGCAAGCACGTATAAAAATTCGCGCAAAGCAGAAAATATGTACACGGACATATAGTTTAAAATATTTAGTATAGTTTTTAAAATGTACTATAGGACAATATCTAGGTATTTTACTATTAAGATTTAACTTTTATGGCTCTATTAACTTTCTTTATGGCCGAAAAAATTTTCATTTTAGTTTTAATAACATTGCCTAATATGTAGTTATAAAATATAATTACATTACAGTAATTTTTACTAATCCCTTAGTAGCAATTTGTCCATTTTTGTGTTACATTGTCCAGTAACATGGAAAGTACCGAAACTGACCAGAAACTGACAAAAAACTGGATTCATTTTCTACTAGGGTAGTTCTTAAGTAAATAAATTCATTTTATAATACAACTACATTTTCAATTATGAAAATGTAAAATAGAAATTTTTTAACTAATTCTGTTTTGAAACAGTACTCAGAGAATAAAATAATAACTAAAATCGAGTTTAATTATATTAGGTAAAAAATTGTTATTGTTACGGATATCAAAAATATTTTATTATTAATAAGTTTTTTTTGTCACACCAGCACAAAAAATCCATCTTTCCGCCCTGAAAAGGGGGCGGAAAATGCCCGATTGCCGCCCGGTCTGATGAAGATGAGCGTCACGGTGACGTCATATATGGGGCAACAGAATGTTTTGCCGCCCGGCGACGCCATTCAGCGTGCGGGAAAATGTTTTTTTCCTCTCGCTGATAATCTGTTGACAGTCTTTCGTGGAAATGACAAAAACTAGTGTACGCATTGCGGGCGGAAACAGAGACATTGCAGCGAGTGCGACGTGTGGGCCGAGCAGAAGGAAAAGAGCGCTGTTTGCAGTACGTAATGTACTATTTACTTTCCATATAGTAGCTTTTTGCGCCTTGTATTTTATATACAATTTCATAAACAACATGAAGTGTTATTTGCATTTTACAAACCGACAAATTGTATTAGAATTTAAATCAAATGTTCCTGTTTATTTTTAAAACGTATCGTTATGATTTGTCAAAAATTGACATAAAAAACCCATTTCAAGATACTCAGGATGTATGTTTCAATGAAAAACGCCGAATCTATGACACATTGAGGTGGACACATAAATAATATATTCTTAATGTAATCCTTACTACTTTGTATTCATATAATTATTACACATTTTTCAGGCATGCAAATTTTGTTGAAAAAAATAAGTAGCATTTTTTATTCTATTGATTTCGGTTACAAAAATTCCTAGATTAATTAAAATGACTGCAACATCTTCTGTCCTGTTATTGATGTCACCACGCGCGATCGTGTGAATAGAGTGTTTAGGTTAAGTTGCTCATTTGTCCCGCCTTCCAAGCTCGGAATTATACTAAAACACACTTTGAAGCCTATAATTGAATCTAAAATTTTATTAATAGAGTCAATTTAAAACACGGTAGATTAAATTACATCGCAAAAGTTATTGAACAATGTAAAAAGATTATCAAAACTTTTTCATAATTTCTGCTTAACCTGATCGCAAATTTAAAGCAACATTAGTGTAAAACTAAACTCATTTCTAATATAGGTTTAAGAACTTCAATAGTCAGAGGAAGACAAAAGTGGTGAAAAAATACCCACAGCTACTCTAACATTATAATATTTAGTAAATATTATTACGCTATGTTACTTAATTCGTATTGATAGACTCTCAAAACTGTGCCTCAAATCTAAATTACGCAACGAAAATTTTGATTTCAAAATTACAATATCGAAAATTTAATGTTTTATTTGGATTTATTTAATTTCGCATAGCTTTCTAGTCTTGTACCTCTTTCACAGCTGTAAATGTAAACGTAATATTCGAAAATCATCCATGGAAATCATTCTTTGAGCTTTTTCCTTTCATTTTGAAGTATGCCTGTATTAATCAAATAATACTCAAATCGAACTAGCTATACAAAGAGAAAAGTAAACGTCAGTGAATCCATAAAACAAGGTAGAACTGGTTGTACAATATAATATACGAGAATTAACAACCTGAAAAGTTGTTATTGACAGTAAGTTAATTTTACAGTTCAGAATATTATAAAAAGCAAACCATAACTTTTTATTATGACAAGAGGTCATTTTCTTTTAGTAAATTTTATTATTTATAGTATACTATTCGTGGATGTTCTCAGTGACTATTCAATACTATATACTATATAGTATAACAAACGGGAAATAATAAACCGAATAATATTATTGCATTTTTGGGTACAGAAATAGTTAATATAACTACTTTATCTTGCCCTGTGTGTTATTTTTGTAAAATGATTCGATTAACTATATTTATTCTCTCTTTGTATATGATGCTACTAGCATCCACACGCCGAAAAAAGAAAAATAGGTATGGATAAAAAAAATGAAAGAAATATTGGAATATTTTCACGATATTTTAAAATTGTCGTAAAAACTAAAGTGGCTTTAGTATTGCCGAATATATTTTAAAAACATGATATTTTTCGAGCAACTTTTATTTCAAATTTTTTGTAGTAGAACGAAACGTTTACAATCGCGAAAATGTGTTAAAAAGTGTGTAAATTCTACAGAAAAATCTGTTGACTTCACAGAAAGTGACAAACGAAAAAATTGACGGTAACATTATTCTTACAGAACTCATCTGTAAACCTAAAAGATTTATCTATCATTTTAACATAATTTTCTCTAAATTGTCCAGTGGAAGTTTTAGCGTTACATTTAGGATTTGTACCAGTCCCCTATTTTTATTAAGAATCTGCTGGGGTTTATGAGGTCATTTTGTTATTGTATACGAAATGTTAGTATATTATTTTTTCAAATTGGTTTTCAAATTCATAGTGGTGGATGCAATATTGACAACGGATGGATTTTAAGCTTGTTGAATTTTTTGTATTTGGTTTCTAATTATTGAACATGATTGATCTATATTCTTAGTGGTCCTTTTTCCTTTATGCAAAATAATATTCAATGAGAAACTGTACATTTTCACTACTTATAATTAAGAGAGAAAGTATAAAATATTTAGTAAGACTTTAATGCAATTGATATTCTTACATTGAAAAGTGCAATTATGTACTCACTTAACTTAAATTGCTTGAAAACTATTAATTCCTATACCAAAAGGCTACTTATTCAATTAAAATAAATTTTACTAATAAAAAGTGAAAATCTACTATTTCATTAGTCAAATATTATTTTTTATTATAACATTACTACAATCAACTTTTCGAGTAGTATAATTTTATTAATATGTTATTAATTTTTTACTATTTGCTGGTGAACAAAATAAATTGTGATATGTATCATAGAATTGCCCAAGTACAGTGTCAAACTTTAGTACCAAAGTGTTCAATGATATTAAGTACTTTTATAAAGTACTATTCGAAGAATCTACGAAATATTTATATTTTTTAAATATAGATGAGTATTTAATGTATACTATTCCAAGAACCTACAAAATATACAACCTATAATGTCAGATTTGTATGAATAAATCATGAAATTCACATTCGGCACTTACGTATTCCACAGTTTCTTAATCACTATAATTTCATTTTACTTGAGTGGTAGGTGTTCTAAAATCAGTTGTATACATAAATATAATAATATCGTTTGCAGTTTTTTTCAAGATGTATATCAAATAGCATGGGACAAAGCAATCTACCACCCATAGGGACAGAAAAAAGCTGGGGTATGTTGAAACGAATTCTAGATGAAATAATAATATTGAGGGAATATAAAAGCATCTACGAAATTTATATACTAAATGAGATATCAGACCTACTGTATTTAATTCTGCGATGATAATATGAGATTTAAATTTTGCAAACAAAAAACCTGCAGACATCAAGCATGATGAGAAAAAAAGAGTTGCACAAATATTCACGTGTCAATGAGAAAATATGAGGTCTTTATAACAATTAATATACAGTTTATATATTATATAATGATTCTTACTAACATAATTTTATAAAAACTATTAACAGCATACTCGATTAGATACGAACATTATTTTTTCGTCAAACAATGCTCCAGGCAAGAAATTGCGTTCTCTCCATGAATCTGCATTAAAATATAAATTACTTCCGTGAGAACTTTAAAAAATTTAATTTTATAAATTCGGCATCAAACATTCTTGTAAAATATTCTTATTTTGTAACAATATCAGAAAATGAACCAAATAATTTTTCATCAACCACAGATACTAAAGGGTTATTTTAAATGTACTCATTTTTTGGCAACTAAACAAAGGAAAGCAATGTATTAATCTTGTTGACGAATTGTAGAAGAGTAGGAGGCGGGGGTTGGGGGGGGGTGGATACAGAGATAAAACGCCCCCGAAAATGCCCTTCAATCCGTTGTAATTTATGATACTGACTTAGATATGTATCGCATGCGTACACGCGTTGCCCGTGACTGCACTCAAATATGCATTAAAGTTCATGATTACACTTTATTAACTAAATGCAGTGTGGGGTTATTCCACGAATTACATTTATTTAGCCTAACGTGTACAAAATAAAACATTTTGTATAAGTCTTTCTTCAGTAATTTTAAAAGAACTAGAAAAGTTCTAAAAGTTAAAAAGTACTAAAAGTGGTTACAATATTATGATTACATCCAGGATCGTTCTGCTAGAATAGCATATTAATACAAGGAAAAAGAAGTAGGTGGTTTCATTATCTACATAGTTGGATCTGGCACTCTTACGGGTTTTAGTTGGTTTTACTATTTAAATAGTAGCGCTGACTATCTGATTTGTCGGGGTCACTATTTGGATAGTGAAATTATCTAAGGATGATGGCTGTATCTCGTTTTACTATCTGGTTATCAGTTCCAACTATTTATTATGTGTCCGTGTATAATAAATGGATTGTCGCATGATGGTGCCTTTTTTACAATTCCAAGGTTAAACAATTTTTAAAAAATTTCAGAGCTTTTTTGTCGATGGAAAAACAAAATAAATTATTTGTGATTAATTCTAATTTTGTTTAATCATTAATGGAATCTACAGCAGTTGAAGAGAACCACCCAGAAATACCAACGACCTTGACTTTCAACTCGTTTTTTTAAGGTCAATTAAATGTATCTCATGGTTTAATGGAAACTCCTACTTTTGACCACGGAATCGGTTAAAGCGGGAAAATTGACATCTGACACGATATTCCAATTGTGTTCCAATAACCTTAGGTCAATTCAAGGGCAATTGCTTAGAAAATGACTTAAGGGCTGCTTTTTCCAACATTTTGGTACAATACACGATCTAAATATACTCTTATAAGAATGATCAACAGTAATCATGAAAACCGCATCATAATAATCATTTTTTTAAGTTCATGATGCTCTACCGAAGTACTATGACGTGGACGTAATAAGATAATTGTCCACTTTCGAGTCTTTAATCTAAAGTTCTCAGTAAAGTAATTCCTGCGACCTTCAAATAACCTTTAAACAATAGCATGGTATTTTTCATATAAAAGAGACGGTAGTGACTTTCCTTAAGTCAGGAATTGAGAAAAAGAAGGTCAAGGTCATTATTTTAGTAAATTTTATCTAAGAATTCAGTAGGATGACCGCAAATGCGACCTTGTCAATATCTTTTGGGGTTATTTTGTGGTCAAATTCATTTTTTAGATGAACCCTCCCGAGGGTTCAACGATTAGAACAGTGGAACATTTCTTTGTTCAAATACAACGCTGGTCAGATATAACCGTAAAAGTCATACTAAGGTCATTCCAAGGTCATTTCATGAAATTATATGTATGAATATTTTTTTTCGTTCATTTATAATGTTCTTTCTACTCGGTTGGATGTTCATTATGGCATACATCGAGAATGGATAATTGCATCGATCGAAAAACGAAATTAAAGGAGAAGAGAGTCCCTTAAAAATATCAGATTCAGAAATAACTTTAACGACCTCGTTACAATTTCACGAATTAAAACGAGCTTAGTACCCCAGGAGGAATTTGTTACGACGTTTCCGTTGCGGCGTACCGGGAAACTTACAAATTTATTTATTACACGTAAATGGCGATAGTAATTTAATTGGTGGCCAACACGTATACACACGTGTTTATACCGGTATTCATGCACGTGCCGAGTATGAGCGGTTAGACAGTCTGGACCGTTGGTTATCTATCGATCTACGCTTTAATTATTTCCCGCGAGTGAGTGCCCGCGATAAAACGCTATTACATTACTGAATTTCACCCGATAGGAAACCAGATTAAATTTTGCATCGTCCCTTATCCCGCGCATGATATTACTGCGTTGGACACAACGATGGACGTTCGCGCGACACGGATTAGCTGCTGTTATAGTCCACATATTTGTACGTACACAGCATATAACAGCTTGCAGAGCATCGAATGAAAGAGATGTTCTTTATAGCGGCGCGTAAAAACGAAAATAAAACGCGATCGAATGGGCCAAAAATCTATAAAAGTCGTTTAATGAATAATTCACCGATAAAAACCTGCGTGTCGGATTTATAATGCGATCGGCGACGCAGATCCCAAAAACTATATATTAAGTTGCATATTATTTTTACGTTATGGGGATCACCTATAGATGATGCTATTTTCGGAAAAATGGGTCGTTTACCTCATCTCAAATGCTAAATGCTGTTCATTTGTTTACAGAGCAAACAAATTTACAATTAGTGTAGTCAAATACAATTAATGACCTACGATGATAATTCAGTGCAATAAAATGTTACACCACTCAAAAAATCGATTGGAACGTCTATACTACTCTAACTAAAATTTTAAAAACATATCTGGTATTATAATAGGGTAAGTGGTTCGATGTGTCTATGGTTAGGCTGTGGCCAGCCCTACATAACTTTTGCCATCACTGATACGTCAAGTATGCCAAATGTCAATTGTTGTGGTTAGACAGCACGTAGTCTTTTTGTAGGTACAAAAAACGAACAAATAAAATACCTTTGCTTTATGCTTTGAACAGATTAATTTGTGTATATCTATATGTAAAACGTCACAATAGTTCTATTAGTGTCACAAACTAAAGTAAATCGAGTACGTTAATGTAGAGCATATTTACACAATAATAAATTATCCCATTTTATAATTTAATATCGAGCTTCACCACAATATCCCAAACCATACTGCTTCAAAATGACTGACCATTGTTCAATCGTAGCAAAGTAATTGAAAACAAATTGTTCACGAATGCCGTTATTATTTATATTTAAAATTCCCTAGTCAATAGCAAACGATCACTTGACATTGCCAGTTTGTAGTTAAGGACCTAAAAGATCTTGAAATAAATTCCATTAGCCATTCTTAAAATTCTGTCTACTAATATTGTTTTTAAACTACGGTAGCTATAAGATTTCCCAGACTTGAAACAGATAACATAAAGTATGGAGTGTTGAACATCGACGTGTATAGATATGGAGTACTAAATGACTAAAAATGATGTGCATATATGTGAATACCTTGATGTGGAGTGTGAAGAAAAGAGTAAAACTGTTTATAATTTAAAATAAACGGCATTTAATGCAAGCAATAAAGATCAGAGTATGTCTGAAAGAGTTCTGAGCAAAATAGTAGCGTTGACAACTGAGTTCTTTGAATTATTGATATCGCAAATGTATACTGGGCAAAACTGTATAGTAATGTTTACTGTGCAACCTAGAGCATTGAAACAAACCACGCAAGTCTGTGAACACCTCAATAGAAATTTATTAAGGACCTGATCAAGGTGGTAAGACCTGCTCACGGCCTTTTAAATGACTGCGATGTATACTATTATCTCAGCAAATTATTCCTATGCTTAAACTAGTCCAGTGGAATTGCAGCATATGTGCAGAAAAAAGGCGTATCATAAGTGATAGTGTAGCGCACCTTCAGTCTACAAGGATCCAAATCCTGGCTGACTACCACTTGCAGAAACGATTTTTTACTCCTTTTTTGATATCTCCAAATTTAACAATATACTTAACTATTGCAATAAAAAGTCTTCAACGCGGCTCGATATTAGCGATTAAAAAAAGTGACAAAGAGTGCCAATAAGTAAGTTGATCCTTTCAAAGGTCTTTAATGAAATTAAATAATGAGTGAATGACCATTAGAATAGGAAAAGAATGATGTGTTTTATAAAACATAAGATAATGCTATTGTACAACTTCTTGAGTTATCAGCGTGCTTGCAGATCTTCTCATCCCTCGTAAAGAATAGATTTCAATTATAAGGCAAAAATAGAAAAATTATTCCTATCTCACAGACCGAATTTCGGAAATGTATAGATCGTATATAGACAATTTATTAAATATTATACTCTACATTAATGAAGTCATGATACGAAAGAAGAACAGACTGGGTTCATTATCTAAAGAAGTGGAGCTTTTGATAATATCAATAATGACTGCTCATGATGATTAGCCTCAATCGTTTACTCTCTAAAAATAGTTAAAGTTACCCTAAAAACAAATGATATCATTATGAGGCCTTTGAGAAGTCTTAAAAACTTATCAGAAAGAGCTTTTCAAGTGACCTTTAAGAAGATTTTAACATCGATTTTAAGAGCTCTACGAGACCTCTCAAATATGAGGTCTAAGAAAAGGACTTTTATTTGAGAGCTTTGATATATAAAATAAATCATATCAATTTAAAGACAATTTCTCGGAATTATAGATTCCATTTTTATAGTACTTACCTGAGTGTCTTTGTGCCGTTTGTAGAGTTACATGTTGGACCGCGACTGAATTCAATAAAATGAATACCAGGTGATATACAATAATCATACAAGATTGTGATGTCACTTGTGAAATATCTTAAAAGCAGTTACTTTTTCATTATAGCTTGTTGCTCTGCGTATTAAGTTAATATCGCGCGATTTTATTTTTGAATTCAATAGCCACCCAGGGTGTCTGGAAGAAACACAGATCCCAACCCTGGAGATCCCTTTACAAAAAGAAGTATGGTCCGAAACGGGAGAGATTTAAGAGCTCAAACATAAGACTCTAAACATAAGACTTCTTTGTGATTATTATTACAAAAAGTCCGGAAAACAATTTCTTTGAAAAGTTGTTTTATAGATTATCATTATTAAAACCTCTTCAGGAGCTCTAGAAGAAGTACATACTGCATGGGTTATTAAATTTCAGACCCGTGAACTTTATACATAGAAAAATTAGAAGATGTAACAAGGATTACTTCAACGGGACTGCCACAGGTTGCGGTTCTCTCTTGTATACAATATATACAACTGATATTGTCGCGGATCTTCCAATGAATGGAGTTATCTCGCAATAATTTGCGATATAATAATTAGTGATATAGAAATCTACACAAAACTTGCCCATAAATTTACATCCGTGTATTTTTGCAACGGGGAAAAAAATATTATATCGATGTCGCGAGTAGTCTTGGTCCTAAAACTAACCTCAAAACATCGCGGTCCAGTCACTTTGCACTTTCTTCTGGAAAGTGGATGTTTATCGATGGAACCTTTTCAGGAGGACTTGAGAGTTCTAATTAAGCTTCACCTGAAGTTTACTTTTTTTATTTCCTAGGAGTTATCCGAATGGACAATAGTGATTCTATCTGTATTTCCCGACTTATCTAAGAAAAACTGATCAAAATATTTAATTAAAAAATATTTTTGCTTATTCTTCAATTTTCAATTCGCAAAATTTTATGAAATATTATTTCACTGAAAGAACATACAGTTACTTAAACTTTCAACTATCAATGATTAACATTTGTTAAAGAAAATCTCGTCAACAATGCGAGATTTGAAATTCATTGCAAGCAGCGCATAGTGTGACATTCTGAAAAGGTTGTGTCAAAACCTGGTATCTCACGATAGCACTGACCAAAATCGATGGGACTAAAAAAAATCCAGGATAATAAAGTGTAGAACAGAGGAAACATATTGAGAAATATTCATCATAAACTGACCTTGAAACGCCACAATGATCATCATCGATAAACATACACTATTTAGTTAAAATGACTGTGCTATCGAGCTGCTATTTAATTTCCTTTGTTTAGAATTTTTACGAGTCAAACTAGTTTAAAACACGAGGAACAGCGTGTGTTTGTTGCATTGCTTCGTTAAACGAAGGTAAGCCTTTAAGTCTGGATGAAAGCACGATGTAATCAAATTACTGACACTACAAAGTTAAAATTAAGCTTCAATAAATTGGTAATTGAGTTTTAAAAAAAGGTTGTGAGGTCTTCGATCGACTTCCGTCATGATTTCCTTAATTCTTTTTGATAATCCATTATTTTCTATTGTCTTCTCAGTGATTAGGCATTACTTCTTTTTCTACCCATTTTATAGATTCTTCTTCTTAACCCAGCATTTATGTGTGACGTCACTAATGCAAAGCTAAAGAATAATGAGAAGAAACAACGCTACTATGTTCAGAGTTAAGTTACTAAACGAGAATTTGATGTTTTTATGCTTTTATTGCTTTAACATTAAGACGACACTGAAGTAAGGGATACTACATAATAATCTTGTCGGAAGAGACGCTGAAACAATCACAATCGAACTTCATGTAAGCAAGTTTTCTTAATCGTTAATTAATCTTCAACTGCAATTTAAAATAGTCATAAGATATCGTAACCGAAGTTTAATAACTAAATACAAAACACTAAAATATACTTTCCCTTTTCAAAGGCGTCAAAGAGTAATTATTAAAAAACAAACTAATTTCTGACCTTTGACAAATAATTAGTTACATACACATTAGATTGCACTCGATTTGGTTATTTCCGAATTTCTGTATTTATTGAATGTTTAAAGTGTCAAAAGCTTCTGGATTCGCAATAAGATTAAAATGCCACGGAATACGATATTTCTAATAGGGCTGTAAAAAAAGCTTAAAATTTGAACAGTTGACCCAAAAGTAAAAGATTACAACCGGTATTGGAGGTTAACTTAATTTATCAGGAAGTTTTTTATCGTACGAAAATCAGCAGAGGTCGCGAGAATTGATTAAAGAGGATTCTCGGAGATCATATCTTTTTTTAAACTGGTCACTTCAATATTTTTAGGTTGTTGACTGTTTATCGAAAGTTATATTTAATCAACTCAAAATGGCGAACGCAATAAGTCGGACAAAATTAAAAATATTAAGCGGGTTAGATTGAAACATGTTACTTGGGGGTTCTTGAGGTTTCTGATCATGAATCTGGAGTCATTTTGGGCAATTTAAAATGTTGGATTCAACATTGCAGTGATTAATTTTAAAAATAACAAAGAATCCTTTTTCATCAGTTCTGACACCATAGCTGTTTGCTACGATAAAAATGTTTGGCCAATTAAGTTCCCCCTTACCGGCCGTGGCTTTTCACTTTTGATTCGAAATATTCAAGTTCCAAAAACTTTCAATTTAATCCTATTAGAAATTTCGTACCAAGTCCATTTTGTTTTTATTTTGGCTGAAAAGTGTTAAAAATGTACTTTACCTGCGATTTTTATGGAACTGACCACATGGAAAATCTTTTCTTGTTCATTGTAACCTGCACATTCAATAAATATAAAAATGTTGAAATAAACAAAACTCACCTTTTCTTGTAACCCGGTATTATTGATTGGCTAATCTGACATGAAAAATAATTCAATTCTACCACATAAATATAAATTCATATACACTCTAAATTTCTTAAAGTGAAAGTTGAACCACTCTCCGCTAAAGGTGACTTTATCGCTATTTTTAGTGGAAGTTAGAAGAAGGGGAAATTTCACTTTATTAGAGTGGCATGTATCCATCCACTGTTAGGCTCAACTGTCACTTTAAGAAATTTAGAGTGTAACATTTATAAAAACTTAAGAAAGCCATAACCCATAAATTGTGATTTCTCAACAGAAAAGATTGGTCATTGAATTTCGAAAGCATAAAAACGCAGTTTTGCGCAATAAATAAATTCAACTTCCCATGAACTAAAAATCGCTTCATTTTTGTGATATATTCAAAATGATTGCATATCCCCATATGGTCGTACAGTACAATATAAAGGAGTCAATCGAGCCAGCCATACCGGGAGCGAGGTCTCTTACTGATGGCGGACGATGAGGGAAATCCGCCACCTTCGATCGAGTTTTCCTTTCGGTATCTCTGTTCTCTGGTTTCGCAAATGGCACCTATAGGTGCACCACCTCCTCTCTTGCACCCTTTTCTATCTTCATCCTGCCCCTTATCTCGTCTCTCCTCCCTTCGTGCTTTTCGTTCGAGCAGTCGCCGTAATCCCGGATTCAGCACTCAATTTGCCCCGTTACGCAGCGGTTTCGCGAGCACTCCCTTTGTCCCTTTCCCTCCCCTTTTCTTTCTTGTCCTCGATGTTTCGCTTTTTCTCTCTCACTTTCCCATGGAGACTCTCCCAATCCTCCCAGCTCCCATTTTGCCTTTTCCGCCCTCGATTGCGCTCGACATCCACCCTGTGCTCCCCTTTACCGATGTCGCCGTCGCGTTTCCTTCTCCTCGCGTCTTCCAAACCCTCGGAGGGAACCTGCCGTCGGCTGCCGGATCTCCTCCACACCCCTTGCCGTGTCCCCAAGTTGCCTTACCGACGTCTACGTGTCCCGGCATGTGCCAGGATCCATGCGCGTATTATATGCGTATTTGACGAATAGCAACGAGCACTCGACAGGTCGGAGGAGTCGCTACATTTGCCTAACACCCCCAACGATTCCGACTCCTGATTCATTAGGTTTCATGACTTCTTGATATTTTTTCACTTAGCGGAGCAAGTACAGTTTGCGAGGCATCCGGCAGACGTATAAAGAAAATTCCAATAAAATGTATCCATGAAAACATAAAAGAATTGTAGAATACCTTATTATACTCCTGGAGACTTCATCCGGAAACGAACCATCAAATCATTCTGAAATAACTATGTTTGTCGTATTTCTATCTGATGTTTCAAAATCAACTCGCAGAGAGACGCTGCCACTATTTTACCACATCTGCGTCATAAACGTAAACAAACTGTTGTTGAATAGCAAAAACTTTTGTTTGACTGATCGTATTTCTGAGCCTGAAACCATGTTCAGATCATGCTGCACATCCTTGCATCTGGTGACGGAAATAGTATTTCTAAAAGATAGGATGTCTAGTAAGTCGAAATTCAATGTGGTACACTCAAGATTGTAGCCTTCATCTCCTATTTGACAAGTCGAATTTGATAAAGACTTTGATAAAGCTTACCCAGTTTGATGGACTATAAAATTCTCTTGAATGCCGAAAGAACAATTATGGTTAAGTACTCCAATTTTCTTCTGCAATAGCACAACTCTTGGTCTAGAAAACCACAGACGTCTTGGCTGCTCTAGAAACAGGCATACACTGCGACAACATAATAATGGTGCTGCGCTACATGTCAACATTCCTAATCTTGATTTATGCATTTGAAGCACATATTCTTTGATAGTATTATTTTATACTGGAGGTTTGTATTTGTGGCAACTTATTAATTATCAACTCCTCGAAATACCTATATGACAATATTCCTAACATCATTTTCTGGGAGTATAGTGCAAGCAGTTAGGCTTTCTGCTATGAGACAGACGAATCCCAAGGCTGCGATATCTGAATAACGATGCTCTGAATTAGCAAAGCTCTGTTGCGGTATAAAAATGATAATTACAATTAGTTCAGCTTAAATGTCTAATTCTCAGTTCACTAAATAAGAATCCGACGATAGATTCTGATGTTTAACATATTCAGCACAAAACGCCATCAGGACATCTTGAAATTGTCCCGAGAATCCTATATCCTCCCTGCATCTCCTTAGGATGTCTTGAAGATGTTCCATCCGCACAAATATATTTTTTTGTCCCACCAGCACTAAAAAAGTCCATCTTTCCGCCCGAAGAGTGGGCGGAAAATACCCGTTTTCCGCCCTGTCTGATAAAGATGGACGTCAACCGGGCGGGAAAATGCTTTTTTCCTCTCGCTTATAACCTGTTGACAGTCTTTCATCGAAAAACAATCTTTCGCGTTGTAAAGATCATTGAATGTGCTTATCAGCCTTGGAACACTTTACACGCCCTAAGCAGCGCTGTTTTCCTTCTGCTCGGCGAAATCGTCTTCCTCGCTGTAATGCCTCTGTTTCCGCCCTAGATGCGTAATATACTATTTCCATACGGGAAATCGAATGTTTTGCACCCATCTTCAGGAGAAGTAGAAGAATCCTGGAACGGATGAAAGATGTTTTGATAATGGTCACTTGTCTGATGGAGATGTCCTCGAGCTGTCCAGATGGCGGGACGAGCAGAGATTTGGATGCCTTCAGCAGCTCCTCAGGACATCCCGGGACGGACGGAGGATGCCCTCAATAATATTTACTCGAGAATGTTGCTAAGGTTCAATTACAAAATTGTTACTTTCTTTAGGTAATTGAATGATAACATATTCGTCTGCACCGACAAAATTCTTAGTAAATTTGACTAATTTTTACAATAGGTCCTTAACGGATCCTTACGATTAACCAATTTTCTAATAAGTACTTTACCACGCCTTTAAACAATATTATTATGCAGTCTATCTTGAAACTATTAACAAAGTCCGATTCCAATTCGGTTTGAAAAGCAGTTTATTTCAGTCTGACGTACAGTCAAGCTCGCATAATTATTTTTTCCATCATTAACAAAATCAGGTGACATCAAAACAAAACTGAATATTTTGTGTCGACAATTTTTATCGGCATAAAATATGCTTATATTAGATTTTAATTGTAATGTTTCTTATAGTGTTCCAAAAATTGGGACTTCGTTCCATAATCGGGCTTCTACATTATGGGGACACTGGATAATGCAACACAAAACTGAACAGATTTCTACAAGGGTAAAAAGACAAATTTACATAATAAAAATAAATATTTTCTTCAACAAATTATTCAACGCATAACTGTTTTGTACACATGGAACACTTGTCAAACACCAAATAAGGGTGCTCGCGTAAAAAGGTGACGAACATTCTTTCAAACCGCATGATTGAAATCACTGAAAAAAAAAGAAATTTATCACACGATTACAAAGAACGGACATTAGTGACATGTAAAAAACGCAGAGTGATGAATCCGCCAGAAAAGCAAGTATGCGGATCACTACCGTTTGAAAAATTAGCTTTGGGCGGACATCTTCTTCTAATGCACGCGTGCGATCGCCTTGCACAGAGGCAACATTCGCTTATACGAAACGCCCAAAAAGAGATCAACCTCGTCGATCATTCACCGCAAGAGAGTCCCTACAAGGTTCGAACTTCCAACCGCACTGCGATCATTCCCCCCTGCTTCTGTTACCGCGAGAGGCGAAATCCCCGGTTTTACTTTGAATACCGCATTGACTGACTTATCTAATCTAATTTAAATACGACAGGGGGTTGGCGCTCTTCTCCACACGTACACTTGCACATGGAATAACGTACGTACATCCAGCACCATCCAAGGTTCCCATGTGAGCGCAGATGTAACATACCCGAGAGAAAATAGATGTTTAAACCCTCCAACAAATGTGCGGAATTGTGGGAACTTGACTTTTCGATTTTAAAGTTATTAACTTTAGGGTTCAGGATTTTTGGTGAGCAGCAGGTGACATGGTGATAGAAGTTTACGTGGATTTTTATTGTTCTTCTTTTTACGATCATACATCTTTTAGCCAAGTAATATACTTGAATCTTTTTAGAGAATTAAATTCTCTCATGAATGAAACTCTTTCAGGGTTATTTTGCCCATCTCCGTCGATTCACCAAAAATATGGCTCCAATGACACTTTGAAATATGATGATTTATCATCACTAGTAGCGAACATCTTACTTAATGACTGTAACCAGTAATTATCAATTCTCAATGGCATGTTAGTTTTCAATGTAGTGCAAACGGTATATGGACGTCGATCTCCAAAATAAGCGATCACGCTGGATGATCATGTATTAGTCACAAACGGATTGATGTTGGCATTCACATTTATCGTTACAATAACCTACGCCAATGCGAAAGCATTCTAATAGAATTATATATGCAAGACAACTCCAACTCCTATTGACATTTAACTGCGATATGATTATAATTGGAAATTTGTGTATAAATGACTTCAATTGAATTATACCTGCATTGTAATATTCTTACCGTAATGCTGCTCTATGATTCCTACTCAAATTTCTGAACAATAAAATCCCTGAAGGGTAGCTCCGCGAATTGTGATTCTAACATAGTAATCAGGGGGTTGTAGATGATTATTCTTTAATAATTCAATAGTAATTCATTAATATAAAGCAACTAAATATATCTAGAAAATTTAGCACTAATATTTAGTTATAACATGGTAAAGTAATACGATTTTTTAGAGGTTTTGTTTGTTACAAGCGATTTCATGCCATTCATTCTTAAACATTATTAACTTTAAAAATTTGAAACCAATCAATAAATCGATGTTATGGGACAGCTTTATGCCTAGGTGTCTTAGGTCTGGTCTTTTTTAATTGATTCATAAAACATTCCGAAACATACTGAAAAAAACCGATCGTCAGTTTTTCACATTTTAGTTCGACTTTTCATTTTTTCGAACATTTATTATACAACATTTGTTGAGATCATATTATACGTCAATATTATAATATTCAAATTATAACAAATTTTATGGAGATCGTAACCATTTTGAAGAGCATTTCCATATTCTACCTAACAGGACATCTTCATTTTAAGAGGTACCACCATTCGGGTGTACAATGGCGTAGGAAAACGTGAGGAAAGACCTACACCAGGAACCGCAGTCGATAAAACGTCGATTCTGTCGGCATCAATTGTAAACATTTATCAGAATTCAATCAATGACAACGGGAAACAGTTAGAAATACTTAGGTGAGTCCATCAGCCCAAGATCAATAGCTGCACAGTATGGAAGAGAGTTAATAAAAAATACGCATCACCCTCAAAGTGCAATTTACATCAGGTTGAATGTCAGATAAATTGTTTGCTTTATGAATTAAAAAAACAAATCTGGATTGAGGATGAGACATGCGTAGTAGTTCTCTGAAAAGTCATTACTTTAAGCCCAAAGTGATGCGATCGTCGGCCATGGAATTCGATTTCACGGAATTTATTCTCTAAGCAACAGCTGCCATCTTGGAGATATAGTTGAGCATAATAATAAAAAGATCAGCGTTAAAAAACTAAAGAGTAACGTTTATTATTTGTTGATTGAGCTGTTGTATTCGTTTGTAGAAACAAACCTTCGGTCCTTCTAATAATAAATTGACTGAAAAATAATAATGACTAAAATTGTTATCTGTAAAAATTTATTATCAGGATATTCTAGCTTCTAAATAAATAAAAATATTTACCGATAATATTCATGCATCTAAAATGTTGATCGAAACATGAATAACATGCGTCGCTGCCAAGTAGGAGTTTTAAGTGACAAAATATTGGTAGGACAGGATAATCGAAATTTCATACGATTTTCCAACACCTTTCAAAGTAATACCTTACATCCTTTGGAAAGAGAATCGACGTTATAACTTTTAACATTTTGCGGCAGGTAATAATTCTCGCGTTTATCAAGAAAGTCGAAAAGTTCAAGCGTGCCTGACACGTCCGTTCCGCGATGTTTTTTAGAATTCCCGCTTCCTTTGCCTCTGGCATTTGGTAGTTTTAGGTGCCAGTTCTTAACTTTGCGCAGACGGGAAAACTCGATCGTCGCTGTGCCAAGGCTCTTGAATATTTCGAATCTCTGCCTCTTCTTAAAAAGTCATCAACTCGTTTCTCGAGGGGCAAACGGGGGATAGGTGGAAAACGATTAAGAATGAAGAAAATCGTCGAAAAAGGACGAAAAGATGACTTATTAAGGAAAAAAGTTCAAGACGATTGAGTAAGGAGAAATGACGAGGTAAATGATTGCATTTGTATTAACTTTTAGTCGTTCAAATTAAATTTAGTTTTGCTTTAATTTCTTGTAATTAATCTTTTATTGTAACTCGGTCTAAACGTTTTGATATATTGTGATCGCGGTAATTTGTTACATAATTTTAACACGAGTAAAATGTTAATCAAGTATTACATTTAAACTGGTAATACGTCATACTTAACGGGTGTGGTAATCGATCATGCGGCTTCAATATGTCGCCCGCTCCTTGACTAGACACTCTGCATTTAATTAAATGCTCAATTAAGGGGATAAAAGTGAACTGTGCTACGGATTTCATTACCTTTAATATGAAATTCGGTTTCCCTCTTCCTACCCAAGGAGCCACAACTTTTTAATTTCAATTTAATAACTTATTTTGCCATGCGTTATTTCATAATTATGCCACCTTAGATACAATGGAATAAACATCATTATCGCAATGAAAATTTCCTTACTCGATTTTCAAAAACTTAATCTATTAAACTATCGTTAGAGTTTTACTAAATTTGTGTAGGAATTCTCGTTTAGGGGATTCTTATACATATTTTCTCGATATGAAGTCCTCATTCTGATATTATTTCTGCAATTATCCCTTACATATGACTTCCATTAGAGTCTAGACATCCGCAAAAATGATTGTAAGGACTATTAAAGGGTGCACCTCAAAATCCTAGTAAATCACAAAACAGACATTTAAAAAAACAGACATTACAAAACCAGTTTTTCCAATATACAGACACCTCCGATTGGTTCATTCACTACATAAAAAAATGATCTCTCGTCATCGTCCTTGAGGTTTCACAGGAAGGTCATTTCACGGTAAAAAATGTTTGACCAAGAGTTTAATTTTGTAGGTCACTTCAAGGTCAAATTTGCTTGACCCCTGGATTATTTATTAAGCACATTTAAAATTCAATCACGAATTACATTTACAGAATATGTAAATTTTGAAATGTCTGGTTTTTGAATGTTTGCTTTTTTAAATGACGGGTTTTTGAGGTGCACCCCTATTAAACAAAATCGTTAATTTTCGTTGAACTGCACGTAAGACAATGTTTATGAGACAACATACTAGAATATATTGTTGATCCAACTAAATTCCTAGTTCCTAAATTCAAATTATATTTTTATATAGTTAAGAGGAGGTTTTCATCTATTTCGCTAAGAAATTCGATATGTTTTAATACATTTTTTGATAGTTTTAATAACAATTGATTGCGATGATAACAATTGCAAAAAAAATGTTATCGCATATTATATGAACCTTTTTTTGCTACGAAAATGGAGCAAAATCAGTTTACGCGGTAATGAATGTATTTCATTATTTTTTTTGAAATGTTTGATACTGTAGTAGGAACAGTTATCTGAACCACCACTTGATGTTGCTATATGGGATATGGTGTTGAAAAACTATAAGGTACATGTTTTTGCTAACAACTGTAACAAAATCAAAGCGAATCTTGAAAAGCCTTTTCTGAACAATCGTGTTCAAAACTGCTCGAACCTGAATTCGAAGGTTATTTCCGATTTTTCCTGATTTTAGAGCATCTTCAAAATAAAAAAAGGTAAACAATGATACTAAATATTCACATGTTCGCCATTTCTGAAATGTTCGACTTTATATAACCGAAACAGGTTGCAACGCCACCAGTGCATTTGATATAACTTGTAAATGTCTTTCGTTTTTTCTTTTCAGATGACATGAACATGATGTACACAGAGAAACAATTTCTTGGAAATTTCTGATGGTAATTATGGAACAAACTTATAAAATGGAGAAAATTGCCATTACTAGATTTTATTGTAATTTTTACTGCCTAATAATTTTTATCACGGAAAATGGCAATTTTTCTGATTCTGCAAGTCTTTCCCAAAACCCCAGTTTGAAATTGTAAAATTTTTCTCCACATAGGCTAGAACCCGATAAGTACCTATTGTTTATAGATTACGTTCGACGGATGAAGTATCAGTTCCCAATAGATTCTTGTGGGCCAAAAAAAAGATTGTGTACACTATAAGAGTGAATAAATTACGGTCAAAGAGCTGAAGTTGTTCATTAGCTTCCTTCTATAAAAGAAAATCAAGAAAAAATCATCGAGTTTTTGGTCATCGTGAGGAGAACCTCCCCTCAATACCATTATAGACTAAATCTAGAAACCTCTTCATAACATTCTGTAGGAGAATTTAAATTCAGTTCATGCTCATGATATGATCGGATTTCGAGTCCCATTCCTAACTATATTTAGGTGAATTTTCAGTGTGTAAAGAGTGCTATTTCACTCCAAGAAATCTAGGAAGTACGTTTTCTAGTCAGATACAATCTGAAACAGTTCGTCATATTTTTCCCCTTTTGTCTGTGTCTCATGAAAGAAGACAACAGCGATGGATATAAGACCACATGTTACAGCAAGCGTTAACTTTTATAAAGAAGTCTAAATTAGATCTTTATAAAAATACTCTAAAATATAACATCAGATTGGAAGACATCGAATTGTTATTTGGATTTTTCTTCGTGAATAAAGGCATTTTATAGAATTTCTCATCAACTCTCAATGGTCGTGCTCTCAGATTCCGAAAACCGATTTAAGAAATATTTCTGCGCGAGATTTTTACATAATTTTTAAATACTACGGATATTTCATTGTTTAATATTTTTGGTCTACCCTAAAGTATTACCCCTTAATTGGTATGACGATATGACTTCGATAAGAACAATTTCAATTTCCAACCATTGTGAATTTTTATGCTAACTACACTGAAAAAAATGTTCACCAGTTTTCATGGTGCACATATGTATCGCTACTGTACAGAGACTAATCGCGGCATTTGTCTGGCGCTGGCTTCGTCTTTTTTGATGACGGAACCTGTATATTGCAGGCACAGAACATAGGTAACTACCAAATAATGTGAAGTAATGAATATAATGTATGTCGGTATCCAAAGTATAGTAGTCCCTCTCCTAATTCACGCGGTTGGTTTTTAGAAAATGGCGGCCCTTCTCCTAATTCACGTTACTTCTATAATCCTACCAAGGTACGTTTTTTTATCCTCCAACGCCCCAACTTAGCCTTCGCGCCTGCGCGCGCCCTGTATTTTGTTTGTTTCCCTCTCAATGTAGTCGCGTGAAGGGTCTTGGAGTGGGGAGAGGAACGGAGGAGAAATTGTGAATTTGGACGGGTAATATTCGTGAATTAGACATGGGAGTGAATTAAGACGAGATTAATTAAGACAGGGACTACTGTACATATATTCTACGCACTAAACTTTTAGTGCCTTCTAGAAATTAATGATTTCAGGCACAATCACAGAAGATGGTGCTGCTTGCACGATTACTCTGGGGTAAATTTGTTGCGTCACTGGTTTTGACGATGAAAAATTTTCTCCGTATATTCATGAATCACACGCTTCCGGTAGTGCTCGGCTGAAGCATGTTTCTGGTGCCAGGCAGATTACTTCAGCAAAAAATGTGACGAAATAATCATGAGGAGCAATCCCGTGAACTATAAAAAGGAGCAAAAGACCAAGAAATGTCAAAGTTTGTGAAACATTTCCTTTGTAGACTATAATATAGGAAAGAATCCAAGATGATTACATTATATCTTTAATGGTGGTTTGGATTACGGAGTTTTCCACATACAGCTCGGAAACGTCGGATAATCATAACAAGACAAAAAGATGGGGACAATATCACGAATTTACGGCTCTTCGGTATTCGCATCTGAAGTGCAAAGAGCAAGCGAAGGAGGGGAAAGCAGGAAGAAGAGTAGGGGGCTCCCAGGCTACACTAGCGCTGCTGAGTGGGTTAACTCTTTCACCTCAAGAAGGTAAACACAAACGGCCAGTGCTAACGCCGTAGTTTGTATCCTTCAGAAACAGCCAACAAAATCGGTCTGTTGTAAAAATATATATCTTTTCGCGGTGTAACAGATTAAAAATTAAAGAAACATTTTATTTAGGAGCTAATGAATACGAAATCCTTAATATTTAGAAATTACGCAATAGCGACTCCCAGTCTATCCTTCTCCATAGAGGTGAAGGGAATATAGTCGAATCCCAATAGTCTTAGGTAATTCCCAAATGTAAATTATCGAAAGCCGTAAATCGAAGTCGCGTTTGCCGTAAACTGGTCTCAACCACTCGGTAATGCTCTGACTATATCCACTCGCGCAATTGGGCCATCTTGTCAGCTTCATCCGAGATCCATCCGATAAAGGAGTAATTGGAGTATTCGCACGTGCCTAGAAGAAAGGTTGATAAAGCAAGGTAAAAAGCGGAAGCTGGCTAGATGGAGAACCGTGTTCCAGGCGAGAGGAAGAAGCTGCTCGGTGGTGGAGGAACGGAGGGAAACCGAAAGAGTACAACGAGATAGAAAGCGTAGGAGGAGAGCAAAATCGAGTAGAGTGCTGCTGGGGTAGGGGGCCATAAACAAGTGCTTACCGCAATCTAATGCGTCTGTAATGGCTCGTGCGCCGGTATCTCCCCCAACGGTCCCACTTGCTCACGCGATTTAATTACTATGTAAATGTCGCATTCCCAAACCTGTCTACCCCGTGCACCGCCACCCTTCCCAGCCTCCGGAGCCGGCCGCACTGTCGCCCGATGTCCTTAATTACTTTATACGTTATTATGGGCCACCAACTTCCGTCGAGCATCCTCACTCCATCCTCTCCTCGTGTTCTCCGAGGTGTACTCCGCTCTTCTCGTTCCCGTCCTTTACCCTCATCCCATTAGTGCTTTCCGTTGGAACCCGTGCTCCGTCGCCGCGAATAACAACCATCTGACACTCGTTTACGCGAGGGCTAATGGAACCTGGCTTTTCCTTCCTTGCTTTTTCGGCCAAATTGCGCTTTGCATTTGCGACTTCATTTTCTCACCGACCGCAGTCCTTATTACCGAAGCTTCGGTTCCTAGCTCTATAACTTGCCGTCTCGAGAATAATCGAGATTTTTACCCTCCGACGGCCTCTTTCACTCTGGGATCGAAATCATTAATTGAGATCCACCTAACATGGATGTGTCTATCAACATAATCCATATTATTGTGTGTACCTTATTCTGTACTCTTAGGCCCACGGGTCTCGAAGTGCCCACTGATACTAACGAGATGGACATTCCTAGGTTTCGGCTATTTGATTTCTGTAGTAGAAAGGATAATAACCAACCTGATGATAGATTCCTGAATTTATCTCGTATAATACATCCTGATATCCAGAACGCTATG
This sequence comes from Trichopria drosophilae, assembly GCA_030407085.1. Classification (NCBI taxonomy): domain Eukaryota; kingdom Metazoa; phylum Arthropoda; class Insecta; order Hymenoptera; family Diapriidae; genus Trichopria; species Trichopria drosophilae. The sequence goes on from CM059583.1 coordinate 207,254,452, forward strand.
AAAATTCTGCCTTAACCCTTTTTTGCACGGGTAGGCCATTATTCTTTTTTCAACGTTCAACGCTGTATCTTATAATGAAATTGGGCTGAAAGAAATTTGGCAGATATCATTTCCCAAAGTTTGAAGTCTCCTCTTTCAGATCCCGTCATTGAAATTGGCCTTCGAAGCAATATAAAAAAGTTACAGCCTATTTTAAAAAAAAACATGAAATTTTTGCGTTTTTTTTAATGACAATTCCGCAAGAATTTGAAACTGAAAACGTCTTCCCAGAATATGGTAATCGCCGTAAACAATGGCATGGATATCGGTTCTAACAAATACCATGAACAAATGGGCGTTTTCGAAAATTCAATATGGCGGCTTCAAGATGGCGGCTTAAATATAGGAAAATTTCTATATAGGAAAATTTCTGTATCCAATATGTGTAGAAGTCATAAAAATATACCTGTATGAGGAACAAGAAGACGTATTCCGAAGAAAACGTGAAAAATTACAGTTTTTTAGAGACAATACAATACTGCCAAAATACATTGCATTGCATTCGCCGATTTATCCGTAGAAAACTGTAATTTTTCACGTTTTTTACGGAATGCGCCTTCTTGTTTCTCATACAGGTATACTTGTATGATTTCTACACATATTGAAAATAAAAATCATGTATTTGAAATAAGTTTGAGGAAGGTTTACTGATATTAGAAAGTCATAAACCGGAAAAATATAGATTTCCTACAATTAAGCCGCCATCTTGAAGTCGCCATATTGAATTTTCGAAAATGCCCAACCGAATTTGTTAAAACCGATATCCATGCCATCTTTTACGGCGGTTACCATATTCTGGGAAGACGTTTTCAATTTAAAAATGCGGAATTTTCATTAAAAAAGCGCAAAAGTATCGTTGTTTTTTTTTTAAATAGACTGTAACTTTTTTCGGAGGCTTCGGAGGCCAATTTCAATGACGGGATTTGAAAGAGGAGGCTTCAAACTTTCGGAAATGGTATCTGCCAAATTTTTTTTAACCCAATTTCATTAAAAGATACAGTGTTGAAAGTTGTAAAAAAATAATGGCCTTCCCATCCAAAAAGGATTAATGGCATTGAAGAAGTTTTCAACAAACTAGGGACTGAGTAATGTAAGATTCTATTTCCACACCTAATAATGTCATAATGCTGCAAGTGTTTACTGCCATGTCAAAAGCAGTCAGTCGATAAATTCCAAATGCTTTTAAATCATAATTACCGATAAAGGTTAGGTACATTTTTATTTTTACTTTCCTTGCAATTTAAGCTCAGAATTTTAGCCGATCATCCCGCTCATACCGCTAATCACATTAGGCAAACTATCTATTATATTGTTTTCTGCATGAAGCAAGTTTTCCTGAGCTTCCTTATTACAGACCACTTGAAATTCATGAGTGTGTGGAAAGTATGTTTACAGAACATACTTATAAAAAACCTAGAACTAATTTTTACATTGTTGCTATTTTTTATTCATTAGGTATAATTTGGTGGTGACGTAGACAATATAAGCAAGTAATATGTTTACAGCATCACCATAACTTTTATTGAAAAATACACGCTCATCATTGGATAGCTTCAAATTAGGAAGAACACTTGGTTAAAGGTCTACTCGATAGATATTTTTGAAAGAAAACAAAAATTCACGTTTTCATAGAGTGAGATTTTCGCTTACTTAAATGCTCTGTGCGATTTCTTTCACTCTCTCAAGAAATGCTCTGGTCTGAAAATAGAGAGTCTACGGTGTTGTGAGATTGAACAGCTCAACATTATGGCAGCGTTCCAGTCACACCACTAGGATTTTAGATAGTACCGCCAACTATAACGGACGCGGCAAGTTCTGAATGGTGGCACGACCGGTGGGATGGGGACACTTTTCCCTATGATTTAAAATTTAAAACGAACGTACGAAGTAATGTTCATTCCTTCGTGTTGTTCAGTTCAATTGTTTTCAAATTCAGCTTCTGAACTGCTATCCTCGAATTATTCCTTTGCAAGATAAGCATACCCTTCATTTTGATGGATACGAAAATTCTGGTTAATGCCAGAAATTTTAAATCAAATTTAGAGATGCTAAATTCATGTTTTGAAAAACCATTATAACATCAGTAACAGCATTACTTTTTCTAATTTTCGTAAACTTTTTCTCGTAGTCGTAGATCCACAAACCAATCACAAATAAGATAAAACTTATGGCGAGTAAGTTAAACTTAGAACTAAATTTCAAATGGTAAATAAAATTTGAACCCTTTTTAAAGGTTTGCAGATTAAGGAGTTAGTTTGTTTTACTTGCTAACATTTTGTTTATAAATGCAATGCCAAATGTTGACATTTGAAAATCTAATATAATCATAGGTTATAAGCAGAGAACGAGTAAAAATCGCATAGATAAGTAAATTTATCGAAAAATTCTTTCATTCAATTTCTGTCTAACAGACTCGCGTTCGATTCGGCATTAAATTTTCTTTCAAAATATTAATTAGAACAAATTCTTCAGCATGAAATAATGTCGAAAAAACAGTCGGAAAGATGAGCTTTTCAGCTTTCAAGTTAAATAAAGAGGTAATTCAGATAAAAATTATAGTAGATATGAGTAATTATCACATCAAACTACCGAAAAATGTTTTTTGTCATAAAATTCGATTTTACCATACCACATTTCTCAGTGTGACTCGATCTGCAACTAGCGGTAGGTTGCTGTAATAACGCCTGCAGTTTTTTAATTTTTGGTGCACCCGGTTATATGAAATTAATATAACCTAACACTAACATGGATTCTTTGCAGTCAATTCTACATGTGAAGGTTTTGTTTTATTTTATCTTGAAAATTATCCACCTAAATGAATGCGCAATATGGAATAGTGATGTACAGTCCAACTAAACTGATTGGAAAACTTGAAAATGAACTGGACGCAATCTTTTGTTTATATTCAAATTTAGCGAGGACCATTATCAATAAAAATACATAAATTAAGAAGTTAATACATAACAGAGGGACTAAAACGTAGGATAAAAGTTTTTATCGCAGAATATGCTTACGGGAAAATTGAAGACATAGCGAATTGAACATTTAATCGGACACTGGCAGAAAAACACTTTCCTCTTAGTTTTTCACTAAAGCACCTCCATTATCTCCTTCGGCTCTCTATCTTTCCCTTTGTCCGGTCCTCGCCAGTACAAATGGGTTTTCTATCCTCGATTGTGGTCCGATAATGTGGCGGTCGAAAGTATTGGAGGCGGTCATCGGACAGTTTGTCAGCCACGCTGTGGTCGATGTATATCCGAAAGGGTCGATCCTCGTTTCTGGCTTCCAATCTCCTTTCATTGCTGCAAGACACTGTCTCCTTCTGAATCTTGCTCAACCTTGCTCTGAGATATTGATAATGCTCACCGTTATTTCTCTCCTTTTCTTCGACAGATAGACGTCTATCTTTCTCTATTCTTTCCTTCTCAACTTCTGAATGATTACCATTCTTTATTCAACCAAAATCTTAATAAATTCAGAGTGTTTGGCAGTAATGATTATAAATTTGATGCTAATATTTATATCCCAACTTTTTCAAATCAGTTCCTATCTGAGCAATATGACCTTACATTATATTGTATACACGTTTCCAAACACCCAAAAGATATTTTGAAGAGCTCTTAAAGATGTCTTAAAAATTGTAATATGTCTTAAATATTTATCAGAAAAGCTCTTAAAGTGGTCTTTAAGATGACTTATGCGTAGATTTTATGAGCTCTACGAGACCTTTTAAATATGAGGTCTCAGAAAAGAGGTCTTATTTGAGAGCTTTGACATATAAAATAAATAATATAAATGAAAAGCAAATTTCCGAAAATCACAGATTCTATTTTTGTATCTTAATTATTAATTTGTATAATTTTCCTTTTTATGGTTTTTATAGATAAAAAATTATGATATTAATTCCTAAATATCTAAAAAGCACTTACGTTTTTCATTATAGCTTCAAGAAGAAGTACAGATATTACCTCTTGGAATCCCTTTACTAAAACAGAGATCGTCCAAAATGAGATATATTTAAGACCTCAAACATAAGACCTCTTCGACATTACGATTTTAAGAAGTTCTAAGTACGACATCTTTAAGAGCTCCTATTTATAGATTATCATGATTCAGACCTCTTCAGGAGGTCTTTTTGGAGATATCTTTGGATTGACCTCTGGACGACCTATTTAAGAGGTATGGGCTGTGTGGATTATTTCGTATGAAAATATGAAAAATCTCCTGTTGTAACTAAAATCATCAGGAAAACCTTTTTTATATATAGCTTTTTACTTTTTCGTCGCACAGTGGTTCTATGCTTTAAACCCGCATTATACTATAATTTCAGCGAATTTTTTATTAAAAAGTATGTAAAATGTGTTCCGGCAATACGTTTGAAAATATAATTGGTGTCTTATACAGGCTCATAACATCCCAAACCAATTGGTGATATTTTAAAACCAACGCAAAAACATGAATTTATTCATTGTTTTAAATATGGTATATACATTAGGGCTATTCTTTTTTGTACGTCCCAAGTAAAAAATTGATCTAAATTTGATCCAATTTGGTCAAAAGAGAGTGATTCAAAAAATGATCAAAATAAGATCAATTTTTTTAAACAATTCGGAATGTGAAATTTATCGACAATTAACGGGAATTGGATCAAGGTTGCACTAAAATGAGGTCTCTTTCTAAGACATATTTGACCCATTTTTTATCTGCTTTTTATATTTGCGCAATTATGATGGTACTGCATGGAATCAAATCGTATTATAGGCTCACTTTATTGTCATAAAAAATGCATTAAAAAAATAATAGTAAAATGTGATTTCTTCCCTGGTGTCATTGTGTCAAGAATTTAATCACGAGTTTTTCCTTAAAATTTGAAACTGTTGATTTTCTTGGCCTTATGCAAGTTCGTGATAATAGAAGTTCTAGCCAATGATCAGTGGACATCAATGTTGAAGTCTCCCTAAATTCATTGAGACAGATTTCAAGTAAAAGGTGAGCCACTACGTATGAAGTACATTTCCATTTTCTCTTTAAAGTGAATTGGTTCATATTTACTAAAATTAACTAAATATACGGTTATCTTTCTTATTTGCAGGTAATGAAATTCAGCTGAAGGATTTGAAAAACTACTACTAAAAAAGTTGCCAAAACCGATTTTTCAACTCTTATTTACTTAGATTAAAATACGCAAGAAAAAGAAAGTTTTAAAGACTAATCATATCAACTAATTTTGTGGAAAATGACCTTAATTAATTATATACATAATATTCATAATAAGTATGCAATATTATAATTGAATCGTTTTATTTGTGGACGTTAGGATCGAATCACTAATGCATATGCAGGTCACATTTCGTATTATTATGGTGATATTTACGAATCATTAATAATGATTTATTCCTGCATCATTTACTAGTTGGGAAATTATTAACATAATTAAACGATTAATGATCATTCGGATACTTTTTGCAACGTTTTGGAATGACTGTAATCAATTACTGTTATACGCTCTAATTAACTACCAAATGTAATTACGAATTCGATTTAATTAATGAATAATCGATTTGTAGCGAACACCTTTAATTCAGTCATTTAAACTCGGTGACATCAATTTTATGCACGCATAATTAAGGACTTTAATTAATGACCGTCATTTGTGTTGGAATATCTAGCACTAAAGAAATATGGATTCGAGATGCTTGAAAATAAAAAATATATATTTTAAAGAATAATATTGATTAAAGGGTTACAAGTATCAAATTTTTCATGTGACTAATCGATTATATGAATGTAAACTCTGTTGATGGTATATCGTTTTAATGCAATTATAGATACATACTTAACTACTTATTTTATCTTAATAAATTTAATATTAGCATAATAATAAATGAGCAACATGAAATGGAACACTGATGCAACAGAATATGGAGAAGAAATCAATTTAGGTATTCAAAAAGCGACTTTTTTGTGGTAATGAATGTTTCTCTAGAGTAATGAAGTAAATAATTTATTAACGACAAATATAAAACAACTATATTTCTAGTGTAGATAACATATCTTGTTTAATAAATAAAGCTATTTTTTTAATTACAACTATAACCATCGATCTTTCAATGCCAATGTGCAATTTTATTACTTATTGTTAATAAAGTACATTTTTGTAATTCGAGGCATAGGATTAAGCACCAGTCTTCGTAACATTTTTTATATTGATTAAGAAAAGTATTTTGTAAGAGTTTTTTCGTGGATTGAATACCAAAATTTACAATATATTTTTGACTATATTTTATATATATTTGCAATATATTATATTGCAACCTTTATTATTATCAAGCCTATCTATAGATAACCGTGGATTTAATGTCCAGTTATCCTTAAAATAACAAATTTTTGCAACTTTCGTAGATAAGTGTCTCTCAATGCAGATATACAATCAAAAGATTTTCCAACAATTGTTAAATTAAAAAAAAACAAACAGGTTTCGAATTTTTCTATCGCATTGATAAACTTCTTACTAATGTTACACAAGCATAATAAATTAAGATATCTATGTCTGAATATCTCTGATACCACATTAGTCAAGCTACTATATAAATTACATAAATTTTGAACAAAAACGATTAAGGGGGCACCAATTTAGACCAAGTTCAGTTATTACAATCACACAGAGAACTGCACTGTGTGATAGACAAATAATATTATTAATTAAATAATATAATTAATCAAAAGAAACGAAGTTGAGAACGAGATGCAATTGGCGACTAATACTGAAGTCTACTCAAAGAACGAGAGAAAAAAGATAAAAGAAAAGTGAAAACTTTCATATGCATATTATTGAGATATTTCATTGAGGAGAGGACATTATTAAAATTATTTACTGACTGTTTCGAAAAAATGTATGAATGGCAATTTTTAACACAAAATTCGGGAAATAATAAATTTTTTCGAATTAAAAATTCAAGATACTGATGTCCTCAACATCCAAACATTCGGTGATTTTCCCTGAATAGAGTATTTTCCGTGTATGTTAATTAAAAAAAATTAATTAAATCCTTTTCTTGCATATATTTATTTAAAGTTTCCGGTTTTTGTATTAAACATTTTAAATAATCATCGACTAATTGTATGTATTTTTCGCACGTCAACCAGATCCTGTGTATTTATTTTTCTACGTGCATACTGAAACAATAAAAGTATTATAACATTAGCTTTTTGTGTGCCTTTTTTTTAAATCACTGAGAAGTTAATTTTACAGTACAATCCTAAGTAATTACCCGCGTCGCAGTAGTCACGTAATAAAATTAAACAAAGTAGTTACGGTTACGAAATTTAAGATCTCAGTTTTAAAGTGGGCTTCTCTATGTTACTATGTAATCTGTATTAATATACTAAACATAGTTCAAATAAATACCAACCATGTTCGAATTTCCAGATATTATAACCCGTCTAAGATTCATTAACCTAACCCTTACTTCAGAATAATTATTTCTACTATAAATAAACTTATTTACTGGCTGGTTTTTATTGTTGAATTCTCTCTTCAAATAAGTATTCGTTCGTTCAGACATACTACGAATAGTTAGGACATGGGAAATAATATTAATAGCGTTATTTTAATCTCATTGGATGTCATCTTATTATTTACTAATGTCTCGGTACATTTAATTTACTAAATAAACAATGGAATAAAGTAATTCGGTTTAATAATTTCTAAAGATAAGAATTTTTTTGTGGACTAAATTTAATTTTAAATTCTGTTTATTTCAAATTTTAAAATAGTATTTGTAAACAAGGCTCTATGGATCTCCATTTTTACCTCTGAATTCAAATATCACAATGGATTTTATAGAGAAAATCTTAGATAATAAATGATATTGTATTTTTGTATGATATTTGCATTTTACAATTTTGTAAACCTCTTCATATTTTTAATAGTTTAAAATAGAAATTTTTTCATCTTCACATTATAATCTCGAGATTGTGATTTTCGTCTAAATCACACTGAGAAACAAATTTTCCAAGAAAAAAAATCCGTCATTTTAGGCCGCCATTTTATATTTTGAAAATTGCATAAAAATTGATTTGATTGATTTGAAACCGATTATTTTTGTCCTGGACAAAAGCGTCCGTTATTAGAAAATTTAGTTTTACAAAATTCGTTATTAGCAATACGAAAAACATGCAGACTTTTGAAAACAATCGATAAATATTTGATAGTTTGGGTCATGGAATTAGGGAAAACAACCTCAGATATCTGACATGAAAAAAACTGAATATTTCAATTTTTTTTCAAAATTCATCCACACCATTGGAAAGGACGACCTTCCAATAAAAAATGCATATAAACTCCTGATTTTTTCCTTATTTGTTTCACGTAAGAAATAAACACTTAATTTCACTGCATTCAGCTGTTAACAGGACCCAAAAATACAAATAATTTTCATATTTTTAAACAACTACATCTGTTTCTGAACGTCAACCAAATCAGATTGAAATTAATTACATTGCTCACATTTTTTGTTAACATTAGAGATAAGAATTTCTGATAAGAATTTACAAATAAATGTTAAGAAATTATCAATATTGTTTATTTCAATAAAACAATGAAAAACACTTTTGCTTACAAAATAAAGTAAATGAATAATAATAATTAAACTGTTATTATTCAAATACTAATTAAGAAATATAGTACCAACTACAGTACGTTACAGTAAGGTCATAATTTTTTGTAGGAATTAATAAACATAAATGTTTTCCTATTTCAGTAAATGACGGTAGAACTGCGAGTGATACTCAGGGGAAAAAATTGGTAAGAATGTTGATTTCAGTTTGCAAGTAAGACAATAAATTACAAAATATAGAAATTAATTTATAATTAACAAATAATTCCGATAATCATCATAAACCAATATTCATTCCATTACATTATTCAGATGAAACGTTTCCAAATTTGTGTAAATCTGTTTATTCATAAAATCATCGAAGTCCATACGTATCAACAAAACAATTTTCCTAGTATACGACAATGTTCTCTAAAGGGATAATCGTCTGAAATAAATCCTTTTAACCTAATACGCATATAATAGCCATCGCATTAGGAAGAGGGATATAAGGCAACATAAATAAGAATAGAGTAAACAGCGTACATATGGTCTTTAAAATTTATTACGCATCTTTCTAATGGGCTTGATAATACAGATGTTCCAAAAATAATCGCTCCTCTAATATTTGTTCCCGAATTTTTATGACATTTAAATTTTGACCATTCTATACAATTCAGGAATATATTAACAAAAAAAGTAGAAAGATTTTCTGGTTTGGAGAGAAAAGCATGGCGGTAGGAGAAAATCAAAAGCATAAACGTTGGAAAGGCATAATAGGTCGAAAATCAATATCGAGTGTAAAATGAAGTGGATCATTTGGTTGCGCATTGGAGCGACCGATCGCATAGTGCGAAGTGTATGCTCGTATACACCGCTCGCTTACGCAATTGAGTCCCCTCCCGATCCATAGATCATTTCGTAGCCTCCCACCCCCGCTGACTTGTTATTAAATTAATCCTTCGTTTAGCCAAATTGATGCATCGATATCACAGAGCAGCCATAACTCACGACACCCTCCTGCCACGCGACGACTATTTTGCACAGCAGCCAACGCTCACACCGACACAATACATTCATGTGCTCGCACCCGCTTCTCCAATGCGCAGATTCATTTTGGATCGGAGACAAGAGGGTGTGTCCGTTTCTACATTTGCTCGCCGACTATTTTTTAAAGACTTTCGAGGGTGAAATATCGGACTGTTTAGTTCTATATGCCAACTCTTATTGGGGTTAAAATAAACAACACGTCCTTAATTGAGTGCTTTCTCTGCTTAGCCTTTTGACTTGTGTCCAATTAAGGAATTGATCAAAAAATGTATCAGCATTCAGCTGTACTTAAAAAAATTAATAATGACATTGGTCGCGAAAACACTGAGTAAAATTTTTAGTAAATTTTACTTCCCTCGCGAAAGTAAGGAATAGAAATTTCATCCCACTTAATCTAATCCAAAATTTGTCGCCGAGCTAATCCAGGTCTATTATTCGATCTTTTCAAATCCGTTTCATTTTGTTTATTCAATCTCAACGAAACCCGACTCAAACCAAAAAGAGGCAATCCGTTCCATTCCATAATAATCATTCTGATCGAATCCAATGTCATTCAAGCGAAAATATTCAATGCGTTTCATTCACAATCCAAATGAATCCAATGGAATTGCGATGACACTTTTCAATCTGTTTCAAACTGAAAATTCTATCTGAACGAATATTGCATCATTCGATTGTAAATTTGCAATACTTTTCATTCGACGACTCCGCTCCGAAAGACTACGTCAATCCGAATATACTTTTAATCCATTTCACTCTAGAATTTCAATTCGATCGAATCCTTAGCACATTAGCAATCATGTACAAATTTTAATTCGTACTACATTTATTGGAGGAAAAATAGAAATGGAGAACTTTATTTTTACTATATTACGTCTCTCATTTTGATTTTTTTATTGTAATTTCGGAATTAGTATGTTGCTTTCACCATTTTTAATTACGAAAATTTTAACGACGATTTTTTTATTAGCAACCGCGAGGAGTTCGTCAATGTATCATTTTTGAGCAGAATATAGCAAATATCAACATTTCTATAGGCTCTATTAAGTTCGCAATTTTTATTTTTTCAATATTAACATCTCATTTAATATCAACAACTTCAAAAACATGTATATAGAGATATATTAAAAGTATTCATTTGTTGGACTTATTTTTTTATTTCTTCTCGAACTTGTGAAAAACGAATGTAGGGGAAGTAGGGGCAAAGTGGGATTTTGGCGTTTCGCTGTATTAGAACATTTTCTATGTATTTGTTTGCATTGTTTATTTACAAAAAGTTATCGTAATACAAATTTTGAAATATATTTCAGTTTCCATTCAGAAGTCAATTTGTAAATTCATACATATTTTCAATCGATTAGTAAGTATCAATAAATTGAGCGTAATTAAAATCTGAATTGGATGACTTAATAGTCTTCTCTTACACTCAATTTTCGTTTTTTATTTGTTTCATTTGGGGTTGAGGATGATTTTTTACGACGTATTTAAAGAAATTCTATTTTAGGGCAAAGTGGGTGGGGCAAAGTGGAATGTATTACGTTTTGATTTTAGGTTCACAGAGATAAGTAAGAACTCTTTTTCCCTCTCTCTCTCTCTCTCTTTCTCCCTCTCCCTCTCTCTCTCTTGAGTTGTGTCCACGGCTCGTAGTGGCCAGGACATTAATAACTAAATTTTTAATCAATCTCTCTTTCTCTCTCTCTCTCTCCCCCCTCTCTCACTCTCTCTCTTTCTATCTTTCTCTCTCTCTGTCAAACCTTTTCAGAAGTAATTTTAACAACCCGTCTCACTTTTCCCCTGGATTTTCAGATTTCTCAAAAAAAAAGTTTTTTCGTAAAATTGAAATTTGGAATATTAAACAGATACTTTTTATAAATGCGTTTCATAATAAGTTAGTTGAGGACCTAAATAAGGGTTTCTAAACCACACTAAACCATTCTTATGCCCCATATTTTTTGTATATACAAGTTTTTCCAAAACCATTCCACTTTGCCCCTACTTCCCCTATATGGTTACGATTCATCCCGTTTTTTTTTTCATTTTTTTGGCGTAGCTCATCACTCATCATTAACTTGTTCTTCCCTTTTAATTAACATGTCAAAATTATTATTCTGAAATTCGATTGGTGTAAGACTATATATATATATATATCAAGAATGAACGAAGAAAATAAAAAATGTATCTGAAGATACAGACGAAATCACGAAACAAAGTTATTCTAGTAATTAATAACAATGGTATACTATCATTTGATTGGTTTCATAATAAATAATTTTTCTAGTCATTCGAAATCATCAAAAAAAGGTTAAAAAGTTATATTTTTTATAATTGAATCGTAATCAAAAGGACTCGTACATGGTTTTTGTTGGCACCTGGGTTACTATTATTGTAATGTCGCCCAAGGTCCAACAAAAACGACGATTAAGACTATTTGATAGCCGACGGTTCTACTATTGTTGCAAATAAATTGGAAATGTTTACAAAAATTCAGGCGGATTCGTGAATAAATAATCAAATTATTTTACAAGATAACAAAGTATTTCAAATAGTTTTATTTCATAATGACAATGGATCTTAAAAAACTAATAATAAGGAATATTCAGTTAACTTGATAACTAGTTTTTCTTAGGAAGGAATCAATTTTAGTTTATTTTTTGACATAAGAAATTTTATTGTTCAGAATTCATTTCTAGGTAGTAGTTTACTTTTAAAAAATATCGTTTTTATGAGTACCGCACATATATTGCTTGGAATTTTTGTATTAGAGCCCACATTTTTAAAAAATCAAGTGAACATTTTTAATTGATATTTTTTAATGACTGCAACTTTATCAACTCAAAATTTTAGAGCACCTTATGTCAATAAATAAAACAAAATGATCTTTCGTAAGAAAAACTGATCATTGCTTTGGTGAATATTGATTATTATTAGTCGCTTTACAGTTTAGTATCTTTATAAGAAGATGTATTGCGAATGTGCAATAAAAACACTGAATATTATATTACGTATCTAGGGCGGAAACGAAATCATTTCAACAAGGGTGGTGAGTCGGTAAAAACTGCTGATTCCCAGTAGCCCAGTTAATAGGAAAAATCAAATATTGAATCGCATAACGGAAATGAATTGTTGCACCAATAGAAAAATTGCGCTGAAATTTTCCATCGAACAACCTAATTTCTAATGTAATTCTATATAAATACGGACGTATCGACTGACATCACCCAGAATCAAAACAATAGACACGGTAGGTAACATAACAAAAATATTAAAAATCAATTAACATGAATCATGATTTCAACCTATTTTTGATGTTTTTAACTTATAAGTCGTGAACGAGGAATCCTAACGTTCCATTCTCAACATGCTCAAAATGTACAATAGTAAATTTTAACCTTCAATTCCTCTCTCGATAATCGATCATGATCAGATAAAATACGTTTTGAAACCTTAATCTTGGAACTTTAGTTTTATAATCTTAATATCCTGATTTTATAATACACCATTAACTGACATTATCTCCTTTTCATTTCTTTCCTTAAAAAAGAAAAAACAGCCAACCATTATAAAGGCGTAGTCGTTTTATGTCCTCATGAGTCCTAGTAAAGGATTAATGTGTCCTGACTAAAAATAGTACAAAAATATTTTTACTATAGTAACAGAGTTTTATTAATGTCTAAAAAAGACAATAATCATGAATATTATTAATTTATTATTATTATTTTCGAGTATATTCCAATGAACAGAGAGTCCTTTTAATCACTTGATCTCATTATTGCGTATGGATAGTCAGTATGCGTAATGCCATATGTGTATTTTATCATGCAGTATATAAAATGTAAAAAAATTAATAAATTATGACATATTTATTTTTTTTAACACTAGGGGAGTAGAACTCGATTTTGGGCCCTGCAGTGAAATATTCAGGCTCAAATTATCGAGCCCTATGCTAAAACATCTATTTTTATTACCACAGTTTTATAATATAAACAATATAATTAGTATATCTTATATTATATGTATGTTTTCATCATACTGGGACGAAAACAGCAACTTTTCCTCCCTGTCATGAAGAAAGGTCGTATACTTCCCTCGGGAAGTAAAAAAGAATTCTCCCTTGGTGAGTAATATACTATTTAATACTTGCAAGTGTTTGTAACAAAATCTAAGAAAAAAATGTTACCCACAGGTGGGAGTGAACCTGGGTCGTTAGGTAACTCTGCTGACGTCTTTGTTAGCCACTACGTAACATACGTAAGTCATGCAGAATTAAATCCTGTAAAGAATGATGATTAACTTGAACGTACTGAATATATCTAATGACAAATAATCTTTATATTCAATAGGTACCTGTACAAAATGTTTGTTTTTTAATGTAGGGAGGTACAATGTATATTCAAAACATTTGAGGATTTAAAACGTCAATAATTGCACACTTCTTAGTATAGAAATTAATTTTCAGATAGCAATCTCATGAATAAAACATTGTCATTCAAAACCAAAAAACAATAGTCATGTTTTGATCGTTAACAAGATCATGGTTTTTGTTGGCAGTCGATTTACCAAGATTGACAAAGTATTTGTAGATTATAATTGTAACGTCTACTATCGAAATGATCATCATGTTATCTGAACGGGGAGAAAAGATGAGCACAGGATAGAGGCGTTTAAGTGGAGGGTAAAGTCCCGATTACACATCTAACCCGAACACGGATGATGGCGTATCCGCTTCATCTGTGCGCAACGTTATACTCGAAACGACAAGTTTTCTCGCCCTATTCTGAACGTCATACCAATTAATCTGCTCCAGAGATCAAAATCCCCTGTATCACATACGAGATTACGCTTGGCGGAACTCAGAACAGTTTTTGGTTTTATTCCTGCAATCTCAATCCTGAAGATTCCATAAGAAGAGTCAAATATTCCATGCCTTGTCGCATAAATTGAATTGAAATGAACCTTAAGTGATAGTCTTTTATTAGATTAATAAAACAAGTACTCAGTGAAATGCTTATATTTGACATACGTTTGAATATAATTACGTAGCTTTTAATCTGACTGCCAGATATGTATTCAATGAATACGTTTGATTATGAAAAATTTGACAACACAGAAAAAAATAAGTCTTACAATCAGGACCGACATATTTTAAAAATTGATTTAAATTTAGCCATTAGGTCAGCATCTGGTCTTAAAATAAGTTCTTGCTATCTTGCCACTAAGAAGACGTTATCATTTCTTATTTTAAGACTGGAAGGCTTAGAACAAGCACTGTTCTCGCTGAACTTTAGGTAGGCTTTATTAACATCTTAAAATGAGATGATCATGATGATTGTTTTTAGCTTTCTGAATCAATTATTCTTCACGCTTTAAGAAAGACCCAAATTAAATGGGAAATATCAATAACCACATCAAAAGTTTTACGAATTGTTTCATGTGAAGTTGTGCTTTGCATTATTATATTATAGAAATTAAGAAGTTCTCTTCGCGTTTCTAATTATCAATGCAGTGGGACGCTTCTCCTTGTTTCTTGGAGTGAGAGATCGTTTTTTTAATTTATTAATTAGCTAATGATAAATTTTCTTGCCATTAAAACTGCTTTTGTAGCTCACGCACGATACAATAAGTGTAGACCATTCAATGTGTAATAAGATAATCAAACTAAGAAAGTATCGCACATTTTGTTCATATCGTTGATGAAAAAGATGAATGAAAAGAATTTTCTTTGACAACAAAAATAGAAAAGAGGGTTCATTAGAGAACACATAAGTAGTTACATACTTTATCTGTCAAATTTTTGCAATATAATTTTAGAAAAGATTTACAAAACACAAGTTTTCAAGTATTTAATCTTTAATTCAAAACCCAATTACACAGTTAAACATTTTTAATTTAATCTCAAAAGGAGGGAAGACTATGCGGAAAATTGGATAGAATTAAACAAAGAAAAAATATCTCGAGTTCCATTTCTATTAAAAAATCAAAAAAACATTATTTCTATTTGAATTTTGTAAATTTTATTTTCAAATACAATTGTTCTATTCAGTACAGGATTTATACTATAAAAGAAAAAAAAATTCTTGCTAAATTTGACTACTTTTCAACTAATTGACATAGTGCAAAAGGTTTTCAACTACATTTCACTATTTGCAGTAAATAATGTTATATTTAAATTATATATATTTATATAATTATTAGATTATAAATAAATACATTAAAATGTACTTAAGGAATTAAATACACCAAGAATGTAGTTAGTAATTCGAAGAATGAAGTTTAAAAATTTAGCTGAATGACAAAGGATTGTTCAAATTTATCCACATATGCCTGTGCATATGTAACTATCTAATTATGAACTGAAATGTAAATATTAAAATGAACTCCATAAGTGAGTGGTCATGTTGTTTTGACTTCTTTGCGGTCAACTAGCTGACGGGTGTTGAATTTCGTCAGATGGACCTGTTTCAGCCTGTATGCTTATTTTTAAATTACCATTCGTGGTCTTGAATTTGGGTATTGAATAACAATAAAAATTCATACCATAAAAACACTGTACATACATATAAAGAACTGACTAATTAGTTGACTAATTAAGAAGTATTGAGTTATTTCTGTCCAGATAACGGCCAACCGATTTATAATAAATTGTTATCAATAATTTTGTAATCGTGTACTAATCGACTCAAAACTCCTTGGACCACCTTATTTATCATAAGAAATATAATGAAATGAAGTAATATTAGGAACATTAATCATAGCAGCCTAACAACAACATTCCTCATACAAATGCGAGTGTAATAAATGAATTTCAGAGATTGTTAGTCCATAACGTTGTACAGAACAAAACAAAATTATTCATTCATCCAAAAATAAGATACCTCATCGAAGGTTAAATATAATTCTACCGATCCTAACAAGTCGGTTTCAATCGCTACTTGAATATATCACAGTCGAACGATCAGAAAGCTCATTTGTAAGAATTGGACGTATGTTTATGGCCCTTATTATTGCAAGAAAGAAAAACAGAGTGACATCGATACAGGATGGTCTTGCGACCTGTGGATTTTGTCGCTGTCTTGGCAATGAAGAATCGGCCGGTTTGACATTTTTTCTGTTTTCAAAGAAAATAGAGAACGATGGCCACCGAGCCCGACCTGTTTATGGAGTAAACACGATTCGGGGCTATACACGCCCTAAAAAGAGAACATTTCACTTTTTTCACATGCCGGCAATAACCGCTTTATATCGAAAAAATTGCGTTTTTCCACGCGAAATCTACAAAA
This sequence comes from Trichopria drosophilae, assembly GCA_030407085.1. Classification (NCBI taxonomy): domain Eukaryota; kingdom Metazoa; phylum Arthropoda; class Insecta; order Hymenoptera; family Diapriidae; genus Trichopria; species Trichopria drosophilae. Next base: position 207,271,415 of record CM059583.1, read on the forward strand.
AATAGGAAGTATCGCTCGACTTGACGACGTAATTTCGGATGCGGCATGTAAATACAGGATATATTTAAAAATTAATTTAGGAGTTTGGAGTTGTATTTCTTAAATTAACGACTATTGAATCAACAGTGAATTTTGTCAAGACAAATTAGAACGGGTTTTTATTTGTATATTCCCAAATTAACATGTTAGTTATATCAGCACATTTATTATGAAGACAAGAAAATTTTAAGTTACATTAGTCATATCAAAATGGAAGTAGTATATTTCCATACATGTATGCAATCGTTTTTTTGGCGAATGCAAGGTTTATAAATGAAGCTGAATGCGAAGTTCGTTTTATTCATGTAAGAAAAACATTTTTACTCTCTGAATTTAATTTATTCAAGAACTACTAATCAAGGAGTTCAAAGCCGGCGAATTGAATTAGCAATCAGTGTTGCCAACTCACTAAAATTACTACTCGTTTTTTAAACAATACTACGTTTAATACTTTGATGCGAAAGCATCTAATAAATTTTTCGACCGCTTGAAAATATAAATTTAATATTTGAATAATTTTGGTATTCTCTTATGGAATAATCTTATACAGCCCGTTTTAAACAGAGATTTTGTCGGCGATAATTACACAAATCCCGGCTTCTTACATTTAATATGTCAAATGCGTTTTCCATCGAAAACCGAGTAGACACTTAAAATCAATCTAATTTATTTTTGCTTAGTAAGTTGACCGACATATACCAACATTATTCAAATATTAAAAAAAAAAAAAAAATACTACGTTTACCTAGTAGCTGGAAATCTAATTTAGTGGTCAGTCGAATTTCTCGAGATTTTGATTTTTCTATAGTTATAGTTACTGATAGTCAAATGCATTAATCGAGGACATCACATTAAAATTTTGAAAAAATCGATTGTGAATATTCAATGCTAGAGATATGCTGGCAGATAATAATATTCTCGAATATAGTTTGAGATTCTTAAACCAGCTAATCACAAAATATCTATAATATTCAATTATATAACATAAACCTACTCATTGAGTAGAAGTCGATATAATCAAGAATACGAATACCCTGATAGAAATCTGTCCAGTTCTTTATTATACTGCCCCGTTTCCCTACTACACCTTTTACATGGGGAAAATGTAAAATGGATAAAAATCAGCCAAAGGTTGGATTCATTTCCTACTATGGTACCCACAAATCTAATATTCTAATTTTACTAATTTACGAATAACCATGTTTTAACAACACAACGATTGTTTGTATATTTTTAACATACGGTGGACAAACTACTAAACCAAACAAAAATATTTCTAATATATAAAAAATACAAAACTTACCCATAATATGGGATATATTTTTTTTAAACATATCAGGCGATACCTATCCAGAACATTTATATTTCAGTTTTTCGCAAAATTTCATTGTTACTTTAAAAGTTAGTGAAGTATTTAAAAAAGCTACTGAAAGTGAATAAATTTCCTATTTTGATCATTGAAAAATACCAAACAACTGACCCATACGTGGTCTTGGCATGCAATGTGCAGGTCAAAAATACACGTTTAAACATTACAACATAAAATATTACGCCAAAATATTACGATACAAAATATTACGATTAAAAAATATTATGAATAAAAAACTTAAACGACATGCTAATAACTATTAACTCTTTATATTAAACACATAAAAACATGAAATAAATTACACCGATGTAGAACATGTAACTTTGGGGTTCTGGGGAAACTTTATTCCTATGTTACTACATTGAGTTATGAGTATTTTTTTTTTTTTTTTATTTAAGCAAATTTAATCTACAATTTAGATTATGTTGCTAACCTAAAAAATGTAAGTGTATTAATAAGGTTTTACAATAGTTTTAGCATTAACTGTTACATTACGCATTTTAACTTATTTAAATCGCTAGTTTGCACGAGTCGAAGAATTTCCTTAGTGTCTTGCAGATGGTGTCCGTTGGCCTCACCAGTAAAGTCTCACAAGTAAGAGGAAGGACGAATCCAATTTTTCTTAGCTCCTTTAGCATGTATCTTCGTTGATCGTTATAGAGAGAGCACTGCCACAATACATGGTTCAAATCTTGTACATTATTTCTGCAGTGACAGTTCCTAGTGCTAGCTAATCCTATTTTGTGGAGTGAACAGCCTAAATTGTAATGGCCCGACCTACATCTAATAATTGTGGATGTAACTCTTCTGGATAATTTAGAGTGTGAAAACCATGGTGTTTTTCTATGGTCGAAATAGTTTTCAAAATAGTGTATGCCTTTGTTTTCTCCTTGTTTGGTGATGTAGGTAAATGTATGATTGTAGGCATCATTTTTCAGAGATTCAAATAAATCGGTGTAGCGGATTTTTATTGAGGGGTCGGGCTCTTTGTTAGTATTGTTGAGTTATGAGTATGTTTTCATCAATATCTTTTTATACGTTAATATTATGAGCAAAACCTAACCTAACCATACCTAACCTAACCTAACCCAACCTAACCTAACCTAGCCTTTCACAATATCATATTTTACATACACCAACAATACATTTATTTTATGATTAGAAAATTTGTACCTACTATTTTTTCGGTATAATATTTTTACTGCGTAATATTTTCGCCCGTATTATTGTGTCACCGTAATATTGTGGTTTAATAAATTTCAGACCGTACATCCAGGTCAAAACACCAAGAGTGGCAATCAACATACAACCTATTCCCTATAAAATCGGTCGACGAGTTATAGTAAATTGAAAAATACACTATATTAAGAGATACAAAAATTCGATGATCCCTTTGTTGTAACAAATGAACATAACAATTGATAGAGATCAACATACTGAATTATATCTCTCTAGAGAAATGTTAAAAATACAAAATTAACACAAGGGTGACCCATTTTCGAGAAAAAAATGTTAAAAATAGTTTTCTAAATTTTTTCTAAAATTGACTCCAATATTTTACTCAATTTTTTCGAGATTGTTGCCGATATATAGAAGTTAGTTTGAAATTTAGAACTCATCTAATCGACTTCTTCATATAAAATAATTGAATTAAAATATAGTAGCATTTTCAATCTGCAATACATAACTTGTGAAAACAAATTTTTGTTTGCAAAACAAAAAAAAACGTGTTTTCTATTTTGCATTAAAAATATTGATGACTTAGCTATTTTCGTATTCATGATTTCATATACATACAAAATCGGTCATATTCTCTATGATTGAAAACGGGACACGTTTCAAAAGTTAGCCATTTCTGTGACGTCATACACACGCGTCACGGTATAAGTAACAAAAGGACGTCCAGTCATATGACGTTACCAAAATGACAAAGACACGTCACTGCTAGAACGCCTTATAAACGACTTTATCTTTAATGAAGAAGGTCTCCAAAATAATAAATGTATTCCGCCACTATTTGTGGACGTCTCATTGATGGACGCTGGACGGTCTCCGATCGTAGATTTGCTGTTGTTTAACGTGTAAAAAAAGGTTGTATTATTAGGTCCGATTGTGGTATGATTATTTCAAAGTCGAGAATAGCAGTAATCAATTCCAGTCGATTCGCCAGAAGTTAACTCACTGCAGATAGCATAGCACTATACCTATAGTAACAAAAGTTAGTAGAAAGCCGAAATAGAAATGCCAGGATTGTTGGCATTACACATGCTTTCTGCCAACCTTTGTTACTAGAGCTGTCAGCAATTATTTCTGATTACAATTTCGAGAGACGTTAAAAACTAGTACAGTTGGCAATTGTTTACGACGAATCAGATAAAAAAACATGATTATAATTTGAAAATGTCATTTATCTAGCACTATTTTTAAATTAACTAATCACAATTTTTGCCTACTTTTTCACTTGCTTAACAAATCACGATTAATTGTTAATACACTAGTAAATGTTATTTGCGCACATTTTCCCTTCTATATTAACTAATATTACCTTACCTATTAGGTCTCAAATAAGCTATGAATACTCACATTTACGTGCCAAAATTAAAAATTTATAGAAATGTTATTTGTAACACTTAAATGAATAATAATTAACTAAAAATACGCACTGTTAAAACGTACTTTTTCAGCAAGCGGAATCTTTTTGCGACAAGTGGAAATCCTCTTGATATATGATCATGCGGATTATTCCACTTGCGGTAAGCGGAATTCTACTTGCCTCAAGTGTATTCCGCTGGTGGCAAGAGGACTCACGAGGACTGTTTTAAGAATGCGAGTATCAGAAAGCCATTCTTCACCTTTGTTACCCTGAAAATTCAGTGGGATCTTAAAATTGCACCTTAAGTGAAGTGAAACTTGCTACTTAGATTAGTTATTATACAGGATACTCTTCACGGCAAAAAATTTCCTTGCAAATTTCTATTTCCATTCCAAATGGTAATTTTCGGACAGACTAACTATAGACTGACCAATAGAATAGTACAAATTCGAAGTATATAAATAAGCGAACGTATAGTAATTTTTATCAAAAAAATTGCAATTTTTCACACGCTACAAGTCTGCCCCGAAATTACCTTCTGGAATGGTAACATTTTTAAGAAAATGCGTAAATACTTTACAAAATGTAACGAAATGTTTTTGTATTTTTTTTCTAAACAAAAATAACGTTTAAAATAAAAAAAGCAAAGTATACAATTGTCACCCACAACCCTCCGCAGATATCTATGATATAAACTGAAAATTTTTTATATGTCGACCTACAATGCTGCACATATTTTTGCAGCGCAATTTTGATATATAATAACATTTGATAAAGTGCCTATTCATTAACAAAACTATTTATGTTTTTTGTAAGTTTCGATGGTTAAAATGTGACATTCAATATACAATGCATTGTACAGAGAAAGCACGTGTTCACTGCTGATTGCACTTTTGTAAAAACGAAAACGACTTTATATTTTCCGAAAATTATTCATGATTTTATTGCTTGCTAGTTAGGATAAAACAGTCAAATTTTCCCGAATACCATTATTTATTACAACTGCTTTTAGCTCCATACAAAATTTTAATTCTGCGATATAATGCAAGATATCATCGTCAAGCCGCGATTCGAGCGATGAAAAAGCAGCGAATCGCGAAGCTCCGACGGTATCGCAAAATTACGTCGGTCGTTTTACTTTATTGCCCCCGATCCAATAAAAGTCCCAATAATAATGTCGGATGTTTTCCGATGCACCGTATTTGATTTACTGTCGGCCATTTTGTGATCACATATCTGCCTCGTAAATCTCGCCACGGTGGCGCCACCGAATATCAAACGTCGATGTGTCCCGTGCTCAACCCCAATCCCGCGTAAAATATTGCCTCGCGATTCCTGCACAACGTAAACTATCTTTCCATTCGATTTTTTTTTCTTTTTCTTTTTTTGTCCGACGTCATTTCCTCGCCGTTCGGTTCCGATCGGCGCTGGAAAATGCGAAATTGGAAACGTCGCATGATTGAAAAGCAAGTCGATCAATTTTTTAAAACTTTTTAATGTTGATACTTTGGAATAAACTCAAGTAGAAGGTAAAATGGAACGTTAGTATATTTTGTTTAATGTGAAATATTTCACATTCAACGATGTCCAAAAATATAAATTTTGTTTTGATCAAATGAAATGCAAAATAAAATATGAGATGGAAATTCTTGGAAATTGTCAGTCTGTTAATTAAATATTAATTTGAGTAAAAATAAATAAATTAACTATGTGGGCGTCACTGACATGTCAGTGCACGTCGAGCTAATTACTTATTAATCTGCTTATATGTAAAATTATGGAAACGATAGCTATAATAATAAAAAGCGGTTGTGACCCTTAGCGAGTCGAAAAAATAACTTCCCGATCAATCTCTCGTACGGACGATAAGATCACAGACACAAATTATTTTATTGTTTTTTTGGGTTCTTTGGGGTCTGAAACGTCGACATTTGATGAAAAACTGTAGGGTAATTTTTTGGCGGGAAGTGACCAAATTCAATACTTCGTCCAGACCTTATGTATATATATACATAAGCCGACAAGTCAGAAAACCGACAGTCAAAAAGCCGACAAATAAAAAAATCGGCATATTGTAAAGAGAATAATACTTTTACCGTGTCGGCTTTTTAATATGTCGGTTTTTTACTTGTCGGCTTTTTCATATGTCGGCTTTTTTATTTCTCAGTTTTTTGACGCGCATCAATAGTTTCCTCACGAAAAATGACGGAATTTGTTAAATAATATCATTTTTTTACGTTATTTGTACTATTTTTACTACTTTTTTTTGGAATAACTCGAAAACCGCTCAGCCGATCATGTTCAAAATCTAATCAGCACGAAGTTAGGTCAGGACGCATCGATTTAAAAAAAATTAATCAATTCGCTTCATCCGTAGAAGAGAAATCGTTGGACAAAATTTGGTTTTCATCCGTACACACAAAAATGTGTCAGTTTGCTTCTAGTGGTCACAAAACGTGGAGATATCATGACATTAGCATTTTCTATTTTCGAGGTCATTTCAATAACTTCCCTGTATACCGGGAAGTTAATAATAATAAATTGTCTTTATTGGCCAACAAAATAAAAAATATACAGATAAAACAACTGTATACATTGCCAAAAGGAGAGCCACAACTTAAAAAAGTTGTTTTACAGGCTGACCTTCACAAAAAATATATTATAAAGAACATAATTAAGACAAAATAAATTGAAAGATTACATCAATAATAATGATACAAAAATACATTAACAAACCAACAATAATAGATGAACACACAATATAAATTAGCGCTACGTAACATATCTTAACAAATAATTTCTTGGTTTATAACGGTCCTTTAACTACGAAAATCATTTTTCAACAGATAGTAGGTGAAAAGAAAAACAACTTATTAACGTTTCAGCCATTCTATGTAGGCCCTCTTCAGAAAGTTTATTTCTAAATAATAAATAAATAAATTTAATTATATACTAGTAATGTACAAAATTTAAATTAGCAATATTAAATACAGAATTTTAACTGACTTACCATATTGTAATAAAATAAAAATAGTAAGAAATTTTGGGAAGTATCAAAAATGTTTTAATGCCAAGGAGTGAATCTGTAGATAAAAAAGAAAAGAAAAAAATTTTTTTTTTTTATAATCCAAAAAACCGAAAAAAATATAAATAAAAAAAATAAAAAATGCAAAATAAACAAAAAATAAAAAAATATAACAATATTCAAACGTACCCACCCAACCACCGTAATAAAAAAATATATTTCAATAAACATACCTATAAAATTTTGAAGAATTTTATTAGAAATATGTCAAGAACATAAGCATTGTACTGTTATGAAATCAAATACATGCTATGCCTTGGCTAAATCCAATTTTAAAATGAATCTAAAATATAAAAAGTAAAAACATTAGTTTGTTAATAAAATTTATGCAAAAAAATTTTAAAAGACAACTTAATAAAGATATATATATATAAAGAAACTTATACAAAAGTGAAAACTGAATATATGCCACATGGCTAATTGTCATATACAATTATTTGTAGAAAAATTCAAAATTAAAAAGAATTGTGTGAAAAAAACTTACATAATAATTCACTCCTATTATACACTATGTCACAATGTTGTTAAAAAAGTCAAGAAATAAAACATTTTCCCAAAATTTATACTTTACAAAAGTATAAGAAACGATTTGAACGAGACGACGTTCAAAATCGTACTATTTAAAGTCAATAACATAATAAGATGGTATAACGCCTAAGAGCTAGTTTTCGGAAATGTACAATAAAAGCGATAAGAAACCTTCTTTGTAATTATAGCTTTCGAATCAAATAGAATTTTGAAATTAACGTTTTTCTGTACTTAAATTTATTAAAGGAATGTAAGAATCAGGCAAAAAAGAGTTTTCATATCTAATATTAACGGTTTTCTTATTCTGCTTAATAAAAAAATTTTCTAAATGTTTTCTTTTTAAAATATTTGATTCAGAAGCTACGTAACATATATTCCTATAGAAAAACTAAACATATAGCGGACTGGTTAAGCGCTATTGGGTTTTAAAATTCAAAGAAAAAAAATTTTTTAAATATTCCCTCTAGCGCCTAAAACTTGAACTATTGTGAAAAATGCATTTCGCACCAGTATGTCATTTTGTGCTCTTCAGCATAAATGAAATGTAAAATATCAATATTATTTTGGGTACCAATTTTATGTTTGAGAGAAACAATAGATATAAGTACATATTTTGACGTACAGAAATGACGAATAAATAGAAACGAATAAAAATGGTATGCAACACAGCAAGATATACTATTCTCTTCGAATGGAAAAATAAAACAATTCTCACCCTTCCATTTCGTATTTTATAACGCATATAAAATATGTGCGATATGCGGAATATCCGCAAACACTATTGTTATTAATCCCATGGGATCTATATTGCCTATACGTTTTATTCGCTCCCAGGGTGATTTTAATTCGCTAGCAGTGCATTCATTTTATTATTTTATCATTTTACAAATAGCTAGTAAAACACTTTTCGAACGTTTTATGCGGTCATACATAATATTTAAATAATTATTCATAAAAAATAACAATTAAATATCGGATGTATATAAATCTTCTAGAAATTGAAATAAAATAGATTACTCCAAGATAGTTGATTAAATAATGGGTATTCTCATCCTCCCACACCATAAATCGTTATTAGTCGTTATAGACATTACAAAATGTAAATAATTGGTTAGTATAATTCGGAACAAAAGAAAGCGGAACAGTTTCGTATGCGTAGATGAATATAGCGTTTTTTATACCAAATTGGTGATGAATAATTTACTTAATACTTAGGCCTGAATATTGTAAGTAAAAATTTTCCTTGCAGAGAAAACTATAGGTGGAATGGCTTTCATTTTAATACAGGATTTCATTTTAATAAATTTAGAAACCTCATTAAATTGTTATTCATTGGAATGCAAAATATATTTATTAAGGGGAGGGGCAAGCCAGAATTTAGCCCCATCATTTTCAAATGTTATATATTTTTAAATATCGTAATTTGGTACTATTTTCTATCTAAAATTATAGTACTTAGATAAAAAAAAATTTTTTCAATTTTTACACGGTTTAGAATTTTTATTTTTCGAAATATAATACATAATAACAAATCCATCCGAGAGATTGTTCAAAATGGAACGAAATACAAGTACAAATTTTTTTGATGGAAATTATTTAAAATTGCGGGAGTAGTTCAATTTTCAATATTTTATTTTCGATTTTTTATTGCAACATACGACTTTCTATAGCACCGACAAAATTTAATATGCTATATTTTGCAATCAATTTTCGTATGGTTATCAAATATAAGTAATATTTTGAATCTTCAGAACTGTATTGTAAGTTATTATTATTTCATTATTTTTTTTGTATACGTACACGTACATACGTATAAAAAATTATTTACATCTATATACAAAACTAATTATTAAAACATTCCTGGACCATACATTACACCCTCAGCCTCAAGCACAGTCTCTTCTCTTCTGCTTTGCACTTTAAATGAATGCAGATCTCTTATAAAAGAATAGTATAATAAGAATCAGTACATATTAGAGGAACATAATGTTTTAGAGAAAATCCAGGAATGTTCTAATAATTAGTTTTGTATATAGATGTAAATAATTCTTTATACATGTTCGTGTACGTATACAAAAAAAAATGAAATAATAACTTACAATATAGGTCTGAAGATTCGAAATATTACTTATATTTGATAACCATACGAAAATTAATTGAAAAATATAACATATTAAATGTTGTCGGTGCTAGAAAGTCGTATGTTACAATAAAAAATCGAAAATAAAATATTGAAAATTGAACTACAATTTTAAATATTTTCCATCAAAAAAATTTGTACTTGTATTTCTTTCCATTTTGAACAATCTTTCGCATGGATTTGTTAATATGTACTATATTTCGAAAAATAAAAATTCTAAACCATGTAAAAACTAAAAAAAAATTTTTTTAATTAAGTACTATAATTTTAGATAGAAAATAGTACCAAATTACGATATTTAAAAATATATAACATTTAAAAATGAAGGGGCTAAATTCTGGCTTGCCCCTCCCATTAACGACTGGTGGAATGTCTTTTAAATAAAACTCATAATTTCATTGTCCGAATAAAAATAACTAATTATTGTCAATCAATCGATGACGATCGCGACGCGGATCTCGATGAACATGTAGAAATTTTATCAAAATCCACTAAAAATTCGCAAAAAACCGTCAACATTGCGATAGGCAAAAATGGTCATAACTGCCTGCACTTTAGTTTCTCTGTGCGTTAATCTAACTTATACTACTCTCTAAAGTTTGTTGGAGTGAGAATTCACTCTTTAATTAGTAAAAACTGAGCAGCTCTCATGAAAAAGTGAATATTCAACTCTTTAAGAATGGAAATTCACTCTTTGCTCCAGAGTTGTCAGCTCCACGACTCGGACGGAAAGAGTGAATTTTCACTCTTGTTAGATTGAACTTTCACCCCTAATGAGTTGAATATTCACTCTTTCATGAGAGTGGCTCGGTTTTCACTAAACAAAGGGTGAATTCTCACACCAAGAAATTATGAGAGTACAGGTGACTCAGTATTAAATTTGAGCTCTAAAATATTTTTAAATAAAAAAATATTGTTATGTATAAACAATTGAGATATAATAATAATAATAATAATAATACTACTCCTTTCGGATTTGAAATACCACCGTGTGATTAAAATAGTCTCCTTATTCTACTATATAATAATAAATTGTCTTTATTGGCCAACAAAATAAAAAATACAGCGCAAACAACCATGATCAATGCTAAAAGGCGAGACACAACTTAAAAAGGTTGTTTTACAGACTGACCTTCTTCTAATATGGCGGAACAATGAATGCGACATTTTAACCATTAAATATTCTGACGTGTCGTCACTTACTCATATCCAACAATATTCAGAAAATTTATCCGACGCATATTCGAGGTTCAAAATTAACTTTAGATTTGTAAGCAGCAACTTCGAAAATTCGACTAAAATGATTTGAATTTTGCAAAAACTGTTCGACATAATTATTTATGCAAAAATTTATCCAAGACGATGTGATCTTCAGGACGAGGCCGGGGAACAAAGTTCCGAAAATCAAAACCCCCGAAAGGCTAAAATTTTGATATTGCGTGAGTCAAAGGTATTTTAATTTGCTTTCTTTTTGCCAAATTTTCAAATACAAAGTGAAAAAAATCACACTGGAGGCATGCTTTATCGAAATTTTGGCCTTTCGGTGTGTTGATTTTCGGAACTTTGTTCCCCGGCCCAGGACAAATATTAGAAAACCGTAAACAAGCATTTATTTTATCACCACGAGTTTGTAACAATAGTTAACGGCATCCTGATTAGTATACCTGGAACTGCATAGAAATGATCTGTTTTTTAAATACCTAAATTTTGGCGCCACCTGTGAAATTTTCGAACCGACAAATCACTTCCTCGTGTGTAATTAAAGGGTTAAGGAGGTTATAAAGCCGATTGATAAATCACAGTTGGATTTTCCTGGAATCCGTCATTAACTACTAAGCAATAAATAAATTTACGAAAAAGAGCTTTTTCTTACATTAAACGCGTTTTGTGATTTTGTCCGAAAGACTGTGTGACACGCATGTGGAATTAACTAAACGCATTGAATTCTCTTACTATTTAACTCTTTCCACGTTAAAATACCACGTAACAGAATCGAAACCCAAACAATATAGTTCAAAATACGGCAAGATTACTTCCAATATGATTTTCTGTAAAATTACTGTACCAAAAGTCCCTTATTTCGATAAAAAAGTTTGCTCTACATTGCCTACCCTGCAAGTTGCACAACCGTAAAACGTAATTATGTAAAAATAAATAAATAATTTTTATCATTCTTCAATAGGCCGTTTCTGTAACTGCTAAGGGAAACAGATATGGCAGCTGCCATATTTTCCAAATGGTGAAAAAACCGGAAATAAATTGCACAAAAACATCTCTGCGCATGTTTCAGTTTAGAACATCCCTTTTAAACCACAATGCTCACAAAGGATTGGTTAGTGCATCTAAGAAAATGGGTACACTAACCAATTGAATAGATTTGTATTCCAATTAATTAGTTTGTAACCAATTTATTTATTAGTGCAATTATTTAGTTGATTGCCTGAATCACTTTTTCATCTGGAGCGGAGAGCATCAAGCGGTTGGTTACGAAAATTGAAGCACCAAATATGGAATCAAGTTTTTTATTGAAACTATTAACTCTATTACAAATCAACAAATAAGAAACTTCAGACTGTATACAAAATGTTGTTCTAGAGGACCGCACTTCCCTTTCGTGTCTCCTTTTTAAAACGGATGTCTTTATAAACAAAATATTGTGCGCCAGCTTCACCCACGCAGTGAAAAAGTCCCTTCCATTATGCCGCTTAAATCAACTTGAAGAAGATGTAATAAAGCAAATCGTATACATCATACATCTCGCTGAAGCGTGAAAGCGCAGCCGGTGAAGAAAAAACTAAATAAACAGGCTAGAACCGTGATAAATCTACAAATTAGCGAAACGACGTGCCCAATAAATTGTCAGCAATGTAGAAGCGCAAACAAATGTAAATGTCTCGCAGGCGCGGAGGACCGGGGAGAAAATACGCGAGAGAAAATGTCGGCTCGATAATCCGGCGGTGTTGGCACTTTTCGGTTGGATTGCGAGGGCATGAAGATAAAAAGAGAGGGACACTGTATAACAGGGGAGAGAGAGTCCGGACATCCAAGCAGTACATCGTCGTTATTGTCCATTAGGAGCCCAAGACGGCCATCCACGCCACAAACTTACTTTACGATATCGCTTTGCCTGCTCGCTTATTTCGACCTCCTCTATGTACACCGATATACACGTTCTTCCCAGTCGACATTCTTCCAAAACTACTTTTTTAAAACTACCGAAACTCGCCCGTAAATAACTTGCAATTGATATCCTTGTTGATATACGAAACGAAAAATGTCCAACTCTAACAAATTTTATGAAACCGTCGGATCTGTTCTTTTGCCTTAACATCAAACTCGAATAAGAAGCAGTCCGCTGCAGTTCTTTTCACAAAACGTGATTTTGAAACCATTATTTTTTATTAATGTAAAAGGGATTCTTATTAAAGACAAAAACTCGAATATATTGTAATACCCTGGTAAATGTGGGAGCATATGTGAAGCGTGCAAGAAGCGCCCATTAAACTTGCAACAGAAGTACCGTGTACTTTAAAATATCTGGAACTATCCGGTAAGTGTGATTTCGAGCCTAAAACCGTATTTTAAGAGCACTCTTGGAATGAACTGAATTTTAATAAAAAGTGGGCATTTCGTCGTTACACTTATAAGAGCTCTGCTGAGCGCCCTAGGTGTAATGCTAAAATTTCTACCTGCATAGAACTTCTGCATATTAACCATGCGACCACACTCGCTCTTGTAAATTAATTCAAAATTAATAGATATTTGAAACTAAAAATAGACCTTAATACAAGCCGTTTCGGTGCGTAAAGTAAACTCGTGCCTAAACTAAACTTTACGCACAAAAATTGTGGCCGCCATATTGGATCCTCCACTTTGAATGTCGAAAAACTGACTTAGGATACGTAATGAGCGACCCCGAAAACCCCCCGAGTACAGATTTTCACGAACTTTTCTGAAATTTAAAAAATTTTGTCCGCCATATTGGATCCGCCATTTTGAATTTCGAAAAATTGATATCGGATTCGGAATCAGCGACCCCGAAAACATAACCAACAATAATTAAAAGTACACATTAACTGCCAAATTTGTTCGGAATTGAATTAATCGTAAAAAAAGTGACATTTTTAAGCGGCAATTTGTTTATAACAAAGACAATAAAATTACTAAATATACTATAATATTGATAAATATAAACCCTTATTACGTTAAAAATGCAAAAAAAAAATTGAATATTAAATATATATAGAAAATATGATCAAAATAGGAAGACTGAAAATGACGCCACTATAGTGTCGTCAGGGACTCGAAGGGTTAAATACCATAATTCGCACCTACGATTCGTTGACTTATTTATTTATAATGTCCTGATGAGCTCCTGAGGACGCCCAAATGTCCGCTTTTGGATACTCGGTAGCTCCTCCGGAGGTCCTGAGACGGGCTTGTATTGTATGGGAAAAGTTTGTTTTTAAATTATTAGCAAACAACTCCTTGAAATATAGATGGGAATTTTTGTATGTAACGGATCTCAGCTTGTTCGAATACGTTCTTTTATCACCACAGTCTATTTCAACTATAATGTGTTATTTGTGAAACTTACAACAGCGCGTTTGACAGGGTGGTTATAGTTCGAATATGATATCCGGAGCTGCGCGATTCGATCCTCCGTCGGGATGTTTTGTTTATTCTCTTTATTCTAAAATTAATCATAGTTACTGGATGCGTCGTGGCATTTTAAAATGCGTAAGAAAAGCGCCCATTAAGTATTCGACAAGAGTACTTTAACATGTATCCTAACTTGTAGAAATATTATAGCTATCTAGGAGAAGTGGAAGCACTCTAGAAAAACTATGCTAGCTATGAGCCCTCATAAAACTCTAGGTGCATTCGGGATTAAAGGAAACGACAAAATAACGTAAATACAAGTATCCTGGAATAAAAGCAAAGAAGCAGTCACAAGAAAGTGTTCAGGTCGTGAACTCTCTTAACCAAACGAACGTAATCAAATATTAGAAATATGCTTTGAAGCTTTCTGATTAAAAGCAGTTGAACACGAGGAAGGACCTATCCCTGGCATGCATTCGCTGAGTACAGTGATAGGCAATACGGTAGTAATGGCGTGCTCTTCCTTTTATTGTTTTATAATTATATTTTCAATATTTTTTAATTGAAATTTTCTGGACGTACTTGGCAGATTGCGGTCTTGTAGATAAAAAATAATCGATTGATGTACAATTAAAAAACGGTATTTATTTAGATGTATGAAGTGCATAATCTTTAAAAAATAAAATACATAATTTTTAAATATAAGATATATAAGTGAACCAATAAAGTAATTTACATCCTGATAATCGAAAATTTCTGAAGCATCTCTGCCAATAGTTTCATCTTCCTCAGTATTTTCTAATTACTTACGAATATTACGAACTCTTAAATTGTAAGCCATCTCTAAAACTATAAATAATTAATATATGTCTCATAATATTATTGGCAGTCAATAATAGACGTACAAGACGCATTATTTACCGTGACATTTCATACTACACGAATCATGAAATAATAGTTATTTTCGTACGGTGGGCGTAAAGTACGACTTTACGCCTGCAGGCAATTTTCATGCCGGCGGGACGGCGAAGCCGGCCCGAGGGTATAGAGTATTGCCGGAGGGTGTAAAGTCTTACCCCCACGTGCGAATATTATTTTAATCATATGTAGGCGGAAAGACATACCTCTTTGCGCATCGATTTGCAGGAGTAAAACTGACTTTCACGTCTATTGGACGTTAAGTGAAACCTAGGGCTAGAAAAGTTACAACCGTCGGCGATCAACGGCTCGAGGTCCGAGAATCGTTCCAATCGCCGGCGGGGGTAACTTTACGCCCTAGGGTTCACTTTACGCCTAGTAGGTGTAAAAGTCAAGTTTACGCTCGCAAAAAGAGGCGTAAAGACGTACTTTACGCCTACTATGACGAAAAAGCTTTTTTATTTTCTTCAAAGTTTACACCGCACTCACACTGGGGTCCGCTGGACCCCGCCACGAAATCGACTAACATTTGTAACGTACCACGAGTATACTGACGTTTGCCAGACAAAGACATTACCAGAATTTTATTGGTAGTACTTTAAATTACCGATTTATCTTTAAATTCGTCGTGGAGTCTGCTTAACCCCCAGTGACCGGCGAAGGTTAATATCAAACGCTGACTTTCGTATTCTTATATGTATTTAGGTCTATCAGAGAATGGCGTTGTTCGATGTTCTGAGCTTAAAAAATAGAATGAGGTTGAGAACACTTCAAAATCACAATGGTTCTATTTCATAGTACATTAGGCCATATTGACAAAATAACTATGTAACTTGCACGTGACGAAAATTATCTAAACTTTTAAAATTCATGTAAATGATGTCAATGCACTTTCAAAATATAGAGCTGTCAAAAACCTCCAGGATTGAATACTCTTACATACTTAGACACTCAATATCCATATCCTTATTAACTTTAATATCTTCACAACATAACGGTTCTCCACTGAAGTTGCTACGTCTACGGATTTTCGAATAATCCATTATCCAACGACTTACTTTGTAGCATCTTAGAGGTATGAAGCCTTTGGTTTTTAGTCAGAAGTTATGTGGTAAATTGGAAACAAAACGTTATTTCTTGTTGTTGACGGAATCATACTACTGATCAGTAGTCCATTGTCTTATTCAACGTCAGCATCAAAATAGAATCCAGAAGATGCGGACATTGAGTACCAGTTCAGCGATGATCAACCACAAGTCAACCATGTTGACTTGCTACCATTTGGAGAACCACATCCCCATCAGGATTTCCTAAGTCCTATTTTCTGAGAGTCAAGAGGATATTAATAGAATTTTAAAGACGTACATTTAGATTAAGAATCTCCGAGGACCTCATGTGTCTCAGAAAATAGGACTTAGGAAATCTTATTGTCTTATTTAACGTCAGCATCAAAGTAGAATCCAGAAGATGCGGACATTGAGTACCAGTTCAGCGATGATCAACCATGTTGACCTACTACCATTTGGAGAACCACATCCCAATCAGGATTTCCTAAGTCCTATTTTCTGAAGCAGTCTGGAGGATATTAATAGGATGATAAAGACGGACATTTAGATTAAGAATCTCCGAGGTCCTCATGTGTCTCAGAAAATAGGACTTAGGAAATCTTATTGTCTTATTTAACGTCAGCATCAAAGTAGAATCCAGAAGATGCGGACATTGAGTACCAGTTCAGCGATGATCAACCACAAGTCAACCATGTTGACTTGCTACCATTTGGAGAACCACATCCCAATCAGGATTTCCCAAGTCCTATTTTCTGAAACAGTCTAGAGGATATTGATAGCATGATAAAGACGGACATTTAGATTAAGAATCTCCGAGGACCTCATCTATCTCAGAAAATAGGACTTACGGAATCTTATTGTCTTATTTAACGTCAGCATCAAAGTAGAATCTAGAAGATGCAGACATTAAGTCCCAGTTCAGTGGTGATCAGCTACAAATCAACCATGTTGACTCGCTACCATTTGAAGAACCACATCCCCATCAGGATTTCCTAAGTCCTATTTTCTGAAACAGTCTAGGATATTAATAGGATGATAAAGACGGACATTTAGATTAAGAATCTCGAAGGACCTCATCTGTCTCAGAAAATAGGACTTAGGAAATCCTGATGGGGATGTGGTTCTCCAAATGGTAGCAAGTCAACATGGTTGACTTGTGGTTGATCATCGCTGAACTTGTACTCAATGTCCACATCTGGATTCCGTATATACGAGTATGTTTGTAACAATTTCGAGTTTTCCAGAATATATTCTCAGAATTAGCATATTAATTAATACTAATCCAACATTTAGCTCCTAATCTGAATTATTTGACATGAATTTTGGAGTGTCCATATATGTAGGTGAGGAGTCGCGTCGTTCTTCGAAAGTCATAATGGTGCTGGGGGGCGTGCATTGTAAATACACACATATGCGGTGGTGGGCGCAATAAATAAAAGCTTAGGGCTACTCGAAGTCTAGCACGCATTGCGATATGGGTGTAGTAAATGCAATGACCGGACGCGTCAAAGAATTATAATGGTGGCCGGTTCAGGCGGCTTTATGGGCACTATCGAATAAGGGACGAGCTGCGTGGCGCGGAATTGAATAAGGGCCGGACGCGATACTAGCTGCAGTGGAACGAAACGAAATGGAATGGAATGGAATGGAATGGTTACGGGCAGGAATAGCGGTAGGATGAGTCGCGGCGCGCGAGTAACGACCAATTAGATAACAAAACGTCAAACAGTAAAACCCGTCATGTTTATACCGATGGGGATAAAGCCCGGCACCTATTCCCACTCTGCTCCCGAGCCGCGCGAAGCTATAAACTATCCGTTATACGCGGATATAATGTGCCCTCGCAGCTTCCATCGCGACTTTTTCCTACCGAATCCTTTTTTTCTCTCTCTTGCTCACTGCCTTTTCAAAATAACGTTTTATTTCGTTTTGATACTTTCGACTCGAGGCTCGACTCGGGACACTTTTTACGCGCAAGTTCTCGCTCAGGCGTAACAAAGTTTTATTGGTGGCGAGAGAGATAATTTATTCATTAATGAAATGAATTATTCAAAGCAGGAATTGTTCGGCCGGCGATCGAAAACAAGGGGATAGAAGCAAATTTCGACTCGAAAAGAAGTAGGTTGCGAATGTTCAAATTTAATTTTCTTTGTTCAATTCAACGTTGGCGCTTCAATAAAAAAAATCCCAACTATCTCAATGAATTCGATTTCCAATCCGGCAAAAATTTGCATTCAAATCTCATTGACTTGATGAGGCTATTTCTACATAAAAGCTTTGTATTTCATGTACACCTTTATCCAACTTCTTTTGTGATGTTCGTTGCAAACAATATTCTTTTATATAGAATACACTACATGGAAAAAACACCTTGGTTGTTACAACGTAAGATACGGTTGTCTTGAGCATACTATATTGATAATTATATCCTTTCCATACTATGGTCACACCAACAATTCTATGGTTGCTGAGTTGAAAGAGTTTCCATATGCAAAGTTCTCTTTATAATAGCAATGGTCGTATCAATATTTTAATTCACCATACTTCCTTGATTGGTATGCCCAAACCTGTTTTTTCCGTGTAGATTTTCTTGCGAGACGTATGCTACACGAATCGCTGTAATGCATATAAAATCAATGGACAAAAATAAGTATGTGATCTTCACAGATTCCAAAAGTGTACACCCTAATTTTCTTCAAGTGAATTATGAACCATTTTCCGTCTGCCACCAATCCCATCGTTTGCGCCCTAGATACACAATATAATATTCTAGTTCTCATGCAGTTCGTCCAGTGTAAACATTAGGGCGCAAACAAGGTATTAGATTACCAATTAGAATAAGGTTAGGTTAGGTATTAAACCTAACATACAAAGATAGAGTACCACTCCTAAATATCAGTCATGTAGTCAGGTTAGGTCTTATACCTAAAATCCAGAGAAGACTAAGCAATGTGAACATACGTCTTGTTTCAAAGTCCTTTGGCACAAATATAAGGAATATAAAACCATGAAAAGCTCGACTACCACTCCTAAATATCAGCCATGTAGTCAGGTTAGGTTAGGTATCTATCTTTGTATGTTAAGTCTAATACCTAACCTCACCTTACTCTAATTTGTAATCCAATACCGTGTTTGCGCCCTAATAATAATATTTACACTGTACAAACTGAACTAGAATAGTACATATACATTGGTCATATTTACTTGCCAACTAGAATAGTATATTGTATATCTAGGGCGCAAACGAAGGAATTGGTGACAGTCGAACTTGGTTCAGAATTCACGTTAAGAAAATTAGGGTGTACACTTTTCGAATCTGTGAAGATCAGATACTTATTTTTGTACATTGATTTTATGTGTGTTAGGTCTAATACCTAACCTAACCTGACTACATGGTTGCCATTTGGGAGCGGTAGTCTACCTTTGTATGGTTTCATGTTTCCTATATTTGTGCCAAAGAACTTGGACTTGTTTAGTCTTCTCTGAATTTTATTCTGTAATTCCTTTTAGTTAAGGTATGAAGACGATTTAATAAAATTATAATTTTTGATGTTTTTTTGTGCAACTAATGTATTATTGATCAATTTTCATTGAAATACATTCATTAGTGAATTGTATTGGATACTCATTTTCTATCAAAGTTTTTCTATCAAGGTTTTCCTATCACGGTATTTTTGTCTAAATCGTATTTCTGACAATTTAATAGATCTATCTATGAGTATCCATCAATTACGCTGATTTATATTGGATGGGGTGATTTGAGGAAAAATGCAAATATCGACCTGACCAAGTCTCTTTGTGGGACCAGTCGGTGTTAGTTCTGCCAACAATCATGTCTAGAAAGTTAATCCTAGTATATATTTTTATTTCTTGTGTAAATAGAATCCGGTCGCCAAAACCTTTGATCGTTTCAGGCTATTAAAGATGCATGTTATCTTCTGTGCCAATAGGATAACACAATAAAATCAAGTCTCATTATATCACATCGTCAAAATCAGATCATCCACGTATCGAATATAGAGAGGAATTTAAACTTAATTTATGAATGCGGATATTCACCGAAAACACCATGACCATATTAGAAAATAATCGAGCACCTATTTGTACCCCATATATGGGCATTGTTCTAGAATTTTTAAACTTTATGTTGTCGCCCATTACGATACCTTAAAAATTTTAAATATAACTTTGCAACACTACAGATCAACAAATTTTTGTTCGTTTTACGTGTAATAAGTGTTTATTACTAATTACCGATATGGAGAAAACAATGAGAGTAAATAAAAGTAGTGAATTTGCCTGTTTTTGGTGCGCGACACTCACTACATTTTTTCAGTTTTAACACTGAAACTTTTTGAACCTTTTTTTTTATGATCTGCGGTTTTTTGTAGAAGTATTTGGGGATGTAAACAAATGAAAAATCCTTAACTTAATGATGTGCCTCACTGAGGAATAAAATGATATACCTTCAAACTTGCGAGATAACTTTTTTTTATAGTTGACAATTTAGCAATCAACCTTAGATAATTTTGTTCACATTAGTTTTTAAGAAACCACACAGCAGGGGTACATTACCTATATGATAAGAAGTAATTTGAGCCTTTGCCCGAATGTGTGCCACCTATACATAAAAAATGCGACCACGTCAAACTTTAAATTTCCAAGCGAAAATCACTTTGAAAAATCAAATTATTTAATGGCACATCTACAATTTATCTTCTAAGTACTTTGGAATCATTGTGATCTTTTCTCCTATGTTATTAAAATATTTATAACTTTTGTGTTTTTTTAATACAACAATAAACACACTTTTTGACAATAATAAAATGATTATTCTTTACAAATCGTTTTAATTTTTTGGTATTCTTAATGTTAAATCATGTATTTGGATTTCAAATTTTAATGAAAACTGACTTTGGATTTGTAATCAGTGGCCTCAAAAACCCTAACATATCAAATTTTATAAAAATCAAAGAAATTTTGTAAAAATAGTCCGCCATATTTAATCCGTTATTTTGAATTTGAATAACTATTAACTAGACGTTTAATTTTATATACTAGCTTCTAAAAATTAGGCCATAAGCAAAAGAACTGAATTTTTGATGTATATTAAACGTTACAAAACTAAAAACTAATTTTACGAGTAACGTAACATGTTACATTAAAAAAAAACATACATTGTGTATAAATGATTCACGCAAGGTTTTTCCTGTCATTTGATCAATTCTAAAGCCAATAAAATTAATTTCATGAATGTGCCTAAAAAAATGCAATTTTCTTCAACCTCAAAGTTTAAAAGTTCTAGAATAATGCCCATATATGTTTGTAGTATTGCTTATTGAAGGAGTAAGGAACATCGTATTGTCCAAAACAAGACCTGGTTGATATGAAAACATTCTTTGTACAATTCTTGTATAACATTCTTATTTTCCATGTTAAAGGTATAGAGGAAATGGATAGGGTAAGAAAAAAATGCACAAATGTCAGTTTTTAAATTAAATTTTTGATATTTCAGTCCATTTTGTATCAATGTTTAACATGCTTATATCTATTAACACTGTTGTGAATAATGCGACAATGTCTAATGACGTTAACTTGTGTTTTGCAGGAATCTTGAAGGTTTTTAGCTTCGTACTATACTACCAGAGACATATGGAGAAGTTTTCTCGATAATATTCTGTAAAATCCATGAAAAAACCTGACGAGATTGTAAGTAGGACCGATTACACCGAGAAAATGTTCCGTGGAAAAATACCCAGACTGTCTGGATTCAACGGGGTATACTTAGAAAATGAAAAAATTTAATTCGATAACGGAAACGTCGACATAGTCGATACTGGAAATTTTGAGAACGAACTATTCGTTAAAAGGGGTTCGACTTTTTAAAAAAGTATTCCGATTATTTAGAATATTTTTTGGACTTTTTTGGAATTTCAAGTTTGGTTATTCATGAAACGTATACAATAATTACCATAGTTATCATCCACATTTTCAACTGTAGTTAGGATATCCTCTAGTCTAGCAATGGTTATGAATGGGAAGTCTGTGATTAATGAGAAATGCATATTTTTCTCCTAGAGCGATTATATTGTTTATCTCATAAGAAATATTGATTTTTTTTAGAAATTTAAGTGGAGAGTCAAGGCACAAAATAAAGCCGATAAAACAGTCATACAAAATATAAATATAGTGTTAGAGTAAAATATGTAAAGATTTTCTTTTTATCACTTAATAAATTTTTCTTAAAAATGGAATTTATAAAAGTCCACTTGTAATTATTTAGAAAATGTGTTTTTGTCGCAGTAGGCCGCTAAGTGTGATTTTGCGCCCGCGTTTGAACCATAGGAATGAATGCTTCTTAAATAATACTATTTTATGTTTTTAGTTTAGAAAAATGTAGTAGCACTTTTTAAAAATAAAAAACTTTATTGGTCGACAAAAATATCTACATTTTTTATTTTGGTACCACTCGTCAAAAAAATGAATAAAAAAATCAGTTTCATGTAGCAGATTTTATGCCTGGATCCTCCTCTTCACCAGTTTGTTTTATTGTTCTAATACTAAATTGAGTTGATGATAGTTTCTACTGATTTTAGTTTGTTTCATCCATTACAGTTTTTAACGGAGTCTGTGAATAAAGATGAAAGTTCTGTTGTCTCGAAAGTGACAAATCTTATAGTGTATGACCGATATTTCCGAATTTCATAAAAAATGTGCGGCTTTATTTTGGAAATCGATGAGCTTATTGGTGACTTTCTAATAAAAAAGGACCGCTGAATGTAAGAAAGATTTTATTGAGATATTTAGCGAAGACTTTCTTGTATCGATACTGTAATCAAAAAATTCATTGATTTATTAATTTTGCTAATCAAATAGATATATTAGTCAATTGCTTTAATTGAACAACCTGGGGCCTTATATTTATTTCGAATGTAAACATAGAATAGTGCAGGGATTTACCTTTGTGTAACTTTAAATTGTAAATTAAATTAAAAATAAAATTCCAGGACCAAAGTTGGATGCGTTTACAAGCAAAAAACAATCTCAACTATAATTGCATGAGATGAAAAAATTAACCATTTTTGGATCTTTAAAGACAAAAATTGGATTACTTTTCAATCTCATGCAATTATAATTGAGATTATTTTTTGGTTGTAAACTCGTCCAAAGTTGGTCCTAGAATGTCTCAAAACTTGGATCTCTTTTGGATCATTTTTTAATCTGACCGATTTTGATCTCATTTTGATCAAAATTTGATCAAAATTTGATCAACTTTTTTTTACTCGGAAAATAATATTACTAAAAACTCGCATTTTTAACAATCTCAATAATACATGAATATTATTATAAATCGAAGAACACCAGAGGCATGAAAATATTACTAAAAACTGTACGAAAATAGACGCAACAAATAAAAATAATGGTCCCTAAGCTGTCTATGATTCTCACGTAGTTTATTCAGGACGGTAATTAAATGAGCTTCTCATCCAGGTAGGAATATACACACGTACGTTCATTTTTCACCCACGCCTCACCATTAGCACTCTTGATTGTTAAGAAGCAGGCGGATTTTGTAAATGTTGCGATGTCAATGAAAATGCTGACGTGGGCCGACGAACGTAAAAATTAGAAAACGTTTCATCGAAATGTATCAATCTTGTTAGACTCGACTCTATATATAGAAACGTATATATAAGGTACACTCTGCGGAATGACGTACGATTATCGCCCTATTGAATGGCTCGCTTTCTCAACTCCTTTCAATATCGCTCATCCAATGGCGGCTGAGTTTCCGGTGCAAACGTTACACCAATGAAGATTCAGAGAGGATTAAGTGACGGCTTAAGCCTATTAGAAGAGAAGGTCGCTTTCATAAAACCAGAGATTTCGGAGTCAATTCTCCCCTCCCCTCAATTTCTGTACCCCTCACTCCATCTCTTGTTACTCTTTCTGTTAAATTCGGACCTGTCTCTATCTTTATTTTACTCTTTCGATCCTATCTTGCTGGTTCCTTCCTTCAGGTAGATTAACGAGGACGAGACGAAAAGAGTGTTGGCTTCTTTCCTGATTCTTACGTGTGTTTGGTACACACGTTTCAGAAAAGACATAATTCCGTTTTAATTTGGCGTTTGTAACGAAAGAGAGCCGGATAGGCTGAAAATGCGTTATGAGTAATGTCCTATTCACTGCGTTAAGAAGCCGAGTGAAAAATTACTCTGTGCTATATGTATGTACAAAACGGTGGCGGCGAGTCCGACGTGGAATGTCGGGTTTTATTAGTGTGTTAGGTTTAATAGCTTTTATTGGGTACCGGGGATAGTGGAGTCCCGAGATTTCAATTGGTGAACAGTTCACTCTTTCCTTCGCTAACCAGTTTCTCTTCACCGTTCGGAAGGTGAATTCGCGTATTTATTATTTTATAATTTGATAATTCCCTATGGATCCTTTCGTCGTATTTTTAAAATTTAAGAATGATTTGCATTTATACTAGTATTAGATTTGTGAGCACAAAGCATATTTAACTTTTTTTTAGTATACCTTTGATAGGGGACATATTTATAGCCTTCAACAGCAGTAAAAATAACATTCCAGGTGTTACATCATAGTTAAATATTTTTTACATTTCGCGGGTGCGAAAAACCGACAAATCAAAAAGCCGACAGTTCAAAAAACCGAAAGTCAAAAAACCGACAATCGAAAAACCAACACTTTAAAAAATGGCTATCTGCTGCTGCTTATCGATGTGTGTCTATTTTTTTATGTCTCGGTTTTTTTATTGATCGGTTTTTCGACCCGCACCTCAGTTAGCAGGTTGCCAAATGTTTCTAACGTCCAGAAGTAGCATAGGGCATCTTAAGAGTAGCAGCATATTGATATTTCCGAGTTCAAGGATATTAAATAAATCATATGAATCTGTTAGGAATTCTCGTACCTGAAACCAATTTTTTAAAATATAGAAAATTTAAAAAAATGTCCAATTTGGCTCAAGGGTGGTAAAATTGTAGTTCTATTTGGTTGTAGTACTTCGCACACTCAAATCAGTGCGCGAAAAATTTCTCTCACGGAGTCAAAAAAAATAGTATACGATACACGTGTGACAAAGAACACTTTCGCACTCGTTACAGTCGTGCGCAAATCACCTACTTCGCGCACTTGTATTGTAATATACTATTATTGTTTTAAGAGGACCCATTCCTGGATTTTTAAGTATTTTAAAACACAGTAAAAAAATATTTGTATTGCACTATTTTGGGTAAAAAATGAAGCGTAAAAGAAAAAAAAAATTTTCTACATTTTTTTGACAATTTCTGACAAAATTAAACTTTACAACTTTCTTATACGCTTATTTCTTACTGAGAATTTGAAGATATTTTACAGTATTCTATCAGTTCTTTTATAACATTAACACCTATATTAACCATATATTGTGAAGACAGATGTTTCAAGTATACACCAGCATTAGTGCCTAATGATTACTTCATTTATAATTGAAAAAGAAGAAAAATAACCCAATTTTTGAAAGGCAGTGCTTTCCTATTTTGTCTTTGCAGCATTGAAATTGCTATAGCAAGGCCTCGCACGAGATCTTTGCATTCAAAAGAAATTTCTGGCAGAAAGATGGTTGGATTCTGCAAATTTGTCTTGTTCGACTAATTAAAAATTGCAACGTGTTTAATCTGTCTTGTTGCATTTTCCGGAAAGTGCACTTGTACTTTTTCCACATCCCCAAACATTATTAACGGCCGTAAGGTGTTACATTGGATACGGAGTAACATTTTCTTGGAAATGTTACCATTTCAGATGGTAATTTTCGGACAGACTTGTAGAATAAAAAAAATAACTTTTTTTCCGTAAAAAATGACGAGGTTTTGTTAAAATTATTACTGTCTGAAATTTAAAACTGAATAGTAAGAACTGGCAATTTTTCTCATTCCTCAAGTATGTCCCAAAATTACCATTTGAAATGGAAAAATTTCCAAGAAATTTTGTCTGCATGTAAATATATCCCGTGTCAGTGAATCTAAGGGCATACTGAAAAATATTTCTATAGCTACCGCGCGGTGTATACAAGATTACACTGCGCAATGTTAAAATATATAGATTCTTGATTATTACATGAATGCTTCATCGATCATTACAATATAATAGCGATAATCCGAGCGTCTTTTCAATTAACGTTTTAGTAATCGACAGACGTTTATATGAAACAACATTGTACCACATATTTCTTTCAATTAAATTATTTCTAAATTGCAGATGTAAATGACTGTTTAAAGATGGAAACGTAATCTATTATTTTTTTTCTATATTCTTAAGAAAAATGTTCATCCATAATTATTATGTAATGAAATTGGTTGAACAAAACAATTAAAACATTTAATAGCATCATTGAAAGGCGTTAAAAAAAAACAATTCATATGTTTAATAAAAAAAACCTAGAAGAAAAAAAGTTGCTCAACTAACAATAAGTCAGTGTATGATATAATAATTGCAAAATATAGTTTTTTCAAACATGTTATACAGAGCAATTATCAATCTAAACTAACTAAAGTTTCTTTGAGTCATGTTACTTCGTTGTAACAAGTTTACTTAATAATCAAAAACACAATTATGTTTAAATTTATTTGAATTGTTCTGATTTTTTTTTCAGAAACATAATCCAAGCCGCGAAAAATATTTAGTAATTTATTGCAAATTTTTCAATAATTTATTATAGCGATATGAAAAATTCAATACTTCTGTTTAATTTTAAGGAGTTCCATGCCCCAAACATTGAAAGCTATACAAAATAAGGTCGAAAATTAACGTTTCGACCTCTTGGTGCGGGTCATCTTCAGAGATTCTGATTAGTTCGTTAGTTTTTAGAGATCCTTAATTTTAGTATATTTTAAACTATTTTAGTAAGTTTAGTATTTTTTAAATTATTTTATTATATTGTGACCATCCTTTTAATTTTTATGCCCGAAGCACATCAATATTTTACTATCAAATCTTCGTATTTTTAGCGATCGATAAAATTTCGAAAATGAATGTCAAATAGTAAAACTAACTAAAACCGTAGTAGTGCCAGATCCTACTCTTTAGATAGTAAAACCTATTATCTCTTTTTACCTTGAAAAAATGCACAAGTTTTTATGAATAATTATGTAAAAAAGGTAAAATATTCTATAACATACTAAACTTACTAAAATAGTTTAAAATATACTAAGATTAACAAATCTCTAAAAACTAACGAACTAATCAGAATCTCTGGAGATGATCCGCACCAAGTGGTCGAAACGTTAATTTTAGAATATTTTAAACTAGTTTAGTAAGTTTAGTATATTTTAAATTATTTTATTATATAACCATCCTTTTAATTTTTATGACCGAAGCACATCAATTAACTAAAAACGTCTGTCTCTTATCCTACTATATGTACCTAGTAGTTCCATATAAATATTTGAATTATTGTATATCATGGCACTCAAAACTTTTTTCCCGGGCTTTGCCTTTATTTTCTATTATCCAACGAGTATAGATTACGTGAATTTTGCGTCAAAGAATAAGCAGAATATGTGTGACATTTATATAGTGACTTTAACGGGTTCTGAACTATTTTTTAGACTATTCTTCAATAATAGGATTTTGTTCAGAATCTGAGATTTCTTGAAGACGGACTTCCTTTGCCGGATTTACTTACACAGCCTGTATTATGCATTGAATGAAATTGCCACACCGGCTTCACGGCTGCGATTCTGTACGGATTTCCCGTTAGGTGAAAAATAACTATAATCGCTAACCAAATAACAGATGGCTTGGATTTCTCAGTAGAGATTACTTTAGATTGATTAAAAGCTCTACATATCGAGGCAGGCATTTCAGTTTCAGAATAATTTAGTAATGTCGGTATTTAGGTAAATGCATCCTTATAAAAATAAATTTTATTAGATTAAAAGGATTTATATTATAATATACTTGTTTAAAGTAATTTGATAGCCTTTATATAGAAAAAAAGTCAATAAAAAAAAGTAATTCAAAATTTTTGTAAATGGCACTGTATATTTCTCATAAGAATAATAGGAATTATGATATTACTGAATATGATTTATATTTATAATTTGAAATTATACATTATATTGTACATCAATACCATTGCATTGCATAAATAGCAAGTGTATTGGTATACAAGGAAATAAACTTTATTGTTAAGGGCAGAGCTAACGATTTGGTTTGAAATATATTTGTAACAGTTTCAGTGGTTTTGACGGTTTATCACGCCAGGCTAACATGTAACAATGAAAATCAATGGTAATTTAAATATTTTTGAAATAGTATGTAAATATGATGAATTTAGTATAATTGATAAACAATAAAATTTTGTTTATATCAGATAAATATAAGATTATGCGCAATAGTTTTTGTCTGTAAATTAAATTACGTCTTGTTTATACAGAACTAAGAAGAAAATTTGGTTCTTATGAAGGACAAGGGTGAACACTTTTATATGATAGTTTTTAATATATCACATTCAAAGGATACGATTTTCAAAGGGAAGCCTATTTTCTGATAAAAATATTAAAAATGAAAATAAAGGAATCTAAATGCTCATGTTTTTATAAAGTTTACAACAATTTAACACTTAGAATAAGTACATTTTAGAATTTGGAGAAACAATGTACAAGTTTCTTCTATTGGTAAAAATAGTTTAAACATAATCCGTACAGATACATAGTATTTTTAATTTACGAGTCACATAACCAGAGGTTGAAGAACGAAGAAAATTTATTGTTGTTAACTGGTAATTTCTTACTCCATTGACGATACTATCTGAAATCAGAATGAAATTCTAATTATTTTATTGAAAACTAGTAAGTATACTCCCCATTCATAGATGAGGTCAAATCGAAGAAATCAAATAATTTTCTACAGAATGTCTATTCAAGTCACATTTTATAAACCTGTACCCTTCAAAAAGTGTTTCCTATTCCGGTGTGCAATAGAGAAAAAATATTGGTATTACTGAATGGACCGTAATACAGGAAGAAAACGGGATTTTAACAACTCATTTAGTTCTAACTGTGCATACAGTGAAATTATCATTTAAATATTGTTACGTTGAAATGCAAAAACAAGATATAAAATAATGATATTAAACTTCGTGTATTTAAGAATACACTTACTTGTTAGTAACATACATATACATATATTGATATCTACTCTCTTAATTCGAAACAGTGAAAATTCCACTGTTTGAATCAGTGAATGAATACTCACGGCTGGGTCAGTGACTCATATTTTCTTCATAAACATTGAAACGACGAACGATTGTCAAGACATATTATCAAATATAATTCCTAATTTTTTGATAATGATCTATTCTTCTTTTTATTTAACTCCGTAGGATTTTTAAAAATAATTATACCGCTGAGAAGGCTACAATAGTTAAACAACCGAAACGTAATTAATTAATCTACATAAATATTTTTAAATCTAATCCATTGACCGTACACTAAAAATGCTGTCAAAAAATCTTCCAACACATGTACATAATGCATCACAATGTATATCTATATATAAAAATATATAATATTAGAAACATTAATGTCCTATACATTAAATGTGCATGAAATTTTAAAAGTGTAACAAGTAATTTGTTTACTTTTGAATAATTGTAAAGATACACGTTAATCATAGATTTAAACTTGGGAGACTATTGATTTGTAGACATGTAACCGTAGTTGAAATATAGATATCACGTGAATTCAGAGAAATTTTATCGAAAATATCAGTGACTAGTAGAAACAAAACACTAAATAGGAGTATTTATTAAACCAACATGCTATTGATGAGCAAATATAAAATCTAGATTATTTATAGACATTTAACATAGCTAATAAAGAGTAAAATATAAATAAATAATAAATATCTATACGACCGACTGTACCTTTGTGACCGACACATGAATATCCAATGCAATCACCTATTTTATAGGTGATAGACACCCAAAAACCACGTTCGGTACATAGAAAACTAATATGTCATAGAGGCTTCTTAATTAATGGTTCTAGTCTTAAGTAAGTAAAATATCCGCTAGTAGTCATCTGGTGACAAATCATCATATTTCAGTATTATTGGAGCCATGGATATTTTTGGTGAAAATTATTCCCCATGCGCGTTTGTTAGAAATTACCAACTATAAGGAAATAATACAAATTAAAATACTTCACCTGAATTATATTATTTGAATCGCATGACCACCAAATATTGATCATATGCTAATAAAGAGTAAAGTAAGATTAAATTAAAGTCTTTCAATCTCGTGTAATACTACAACCCTGCAGATTTTAGGTTATAATAGCTGCAGTAATATAACATTAACGTTCTGTAAGACCATTTAATCCCCGATCGCGAGCCCGCTAGAAGACATTTAAATGCTTATCTTTCCAACTTTGGAAGGTGTTATCTTCCGTGAATTTCCTTCATTCATTACTGTGAATCACGTAATAAACGTCGAAATGGTTACAAAATTTCAGTAAATGATTATAAATTGTTTCTTAAAGATTTCAAATAATTCATAAAAATTGTTCGTTTAAGTTTTTAAGGGGAGGTACTGGTGGTGAGATTTTACTTAGGTACGGTAAATTGTAATAACAAAAAGTCGAGAAAAATTTTTTGGTCTCATTTTTCGTCATAAATTAAGTGCAGCAGCCGACAAAATATAAACAAAATATAAACAAAATTTTCAGTGAGTTAGACTTTTTTATTTTCCATCTAATCGACATATATCCCTTAATTCATACACAAGTTTCCTTGAACTCATGGAAAAAGCATAAGAAAAATGTTTGTTAAGGTTATTGTTAATATTTATGGTTTTTAAGTACTTTGTGATCGAAGTTTTCTAAAAACATTTATTGGCGGTAATAACTGTTTATTGATACAAGAAATTACAAAATATTGTTCTTTGGAAGATAACAAATAAAATTCTCTTTTATTTCTATGATTTTTGTTAAATTGAAATACCTTGTTTACATTTATTTAATTTCTCCTTTAGACTATAAAGAAATTGCTACTTTTTTTATATAAAATAAATTATTTACAATTTTAAGTTGATTACAATATTGATAAAAAAGAATAATATATTTTATTTAATGTATTTTGTAACTTTTTAGTTGATTCATGCGTTTGCAATTATCAGTCTCTCTAGGCCTTTTCTGCTCCATAATACTAGACTCTTAACCATAAATAATTAAACCATTGAAGGACTTGGCACGTCGTGCGTTCTGCAACTTTTCTTCGAATTATTCAATGCCTTTTCTATGGGTAAAGTGTTATTGGCGCCAAAAAGTGATTGATTTTATTAAATATTGATCACAAAATTCCTGAAAAACGTATCTCATCAAAGAAAAATGAGGCCCAAAATAAATTTTGTAGAACTGTTGTTATTGTAATTTAATGAAACTAAAATCTCTCCTGTGATTCCCTATTAAGATGTATCTAAGCTTCATACAACGTTATCGTTTCAAGTTTAATTTAAACTGTTTTATTCACTGTATAGTATCAAAATGATTGTAATAAAGATCCCGAGCAGAAATCTGTCCAGGCTGCTTGAAAACTGATCAGCTCCTGACCAGTCGGCAATAAGGAATGCCTTATCACTTCCAGATCAGGACCTGACCAGGCTGCAATCAGGCGTGCCTAATAAAGTGTGCCTTAATATTGACTGATTCGAACCTGATCATGGGCTCTTTTTATTAACATCTGTTTATACATGAAATGTTAATTATAACGTCCAAACACGAAGATTTTGTTACTCATTTGCATGCCTCTTTATCACTACTACTAAAAAGGAATTATCAAAGGAAGAGTAATGTTCCTAGAATTTCCAAAGTTACCCTATCGAATCTGTGTTCAACATTTGTTTAATATGGCATGTTTATATAAAAGGATGAAACAAAAATGACACAATTTTTTTACCACGGTTTTTTAACCTTAAATCTGCGAGAAAATCTACTAATTAGCTCGATCATCGGTGAACAAAATAGATGCAGATACACAATTAATTTTTTTAATTAATCGTAATTCAACTGATTCAATGTAAAAGTGAACATAAATTTTTAAAATGTTCAAAGTAGTGTATTCACATAAAACATTTTGGGGTTTTGCACGACGTTGAATACAAATCTCATATCGAATGTTAAAAATGCAAGGTGGCGGATCCAATAGAGCAGATGAACTTTTTAAAAGAAACCAGAGTCGCTTGACATTATTTACTAGACGGGTTTTAAAACCGCTGAGTACTGTCTGGCATCTATTTTATGTTCTTTTGTATTTTTTAGGTTAGGCTTTACATGTATTATTTAGAATAATAATATTTTAAATAATGAATCTTTCCGACATTATTACAAACCTTGTTTTGGCGCTGATTACGAAATTAATTTTAAAAATAAAAGTGCAAATAAAAAATTTAAGGGAAAAATATCAAATGAATAAACAAGAAAATATAATAAATAAAGACGTTATAGTCATGAGTTCAAACTTATTATATGTAATAATTCCAAGTTCTAAGTTTTTAATTACGCATTTCAGTTTTCGATATGTCCTGCGTACGAGCGAAATTTTTGATGGCTTGAGAAACAGTAAATTTCTACAATAGATTCATCATGCAAGTCGAAGGATTTAATATTTTCATAATAGTAAATTCATAATCAAGACAACATAATTTTGAGTCAGATTGAATGTTTTTATATATAAAAAGTTGATAATGACGGACTATTGTACGGTTTTTCCTACCGAATACAGAAATTAAGAAATAATCAACGTATTGCAGCTGTACCTTATGTAGTTTGTTGCTAAACTGTTATTTAACAACATTTTTCTTGTTATAGCAAATTGAAACTACATAATTAAAACAAAATTCTGAAGATGGACTTCATAAAAGGTCGAAATAACAGTAGTGGATATTTCCTTCCTTGTTGAATGAAAAAGGAACAGGTCGAACGTTGAAATACCGCATGTACTGAAGTATTAATATTTGCAATTAACGTTGTTGGAAATGAATCTAAATGAAAAACAAATATATTTTGAAATAATTTTTTCATGGTAAAAATTATAGGTTTTCGCCAATCTCAGTGAAGGACATCACCATGCTCCATAGCCGACCCCCTCATTTTTTGCTATCGAATTGCAAGAATTTTAACTAAGTTTTCTACATTAATATTTTTCTGCTTCATTATCATCAAATGGTTTTTTTAGAAAACATTAAAGGGATATCTTCTGTTTTTATATTTCCTGGAATTGTTGTTGTTTTTAATTTTCTCAGTTGCCTTTTGGATTTGTTTTTCTTTCTTTCTTTTCATGATTCTATAGCTTTTCTCCTTCTTTTTGCTGTTTTATTTTTGTTGCAGGACCTCCAGCATGTTCGCGTTTTCTTCGAACATTTTCGTTCCATTTCTAGCATAAACATGTATATTTGTCGTAAAACGTTACTCCTCCCCCTCCCACCTTACAAACAATTATGATACAAAAAACTACTAATCGGTGTCTCATATAAAGTTATTACCAAGTTGGATGCAAAAAAGTGGGGGTCAATTTCGAATATGAAGTCTATTTCTAACACGTCTGTTTTTTTCATCAGCACAAACATAATCACTACTAACTGAAATTTCGTGGAGCTCAGAAAAGAATTCTACTTTAGTCAAAAGACAATTAGACGTGATTATTAGTCCAGTGAGATTTAGAATGAAAACATGAAAAGGATAGATGGAACCTATGACCAAATTACACAAGCCTGCAAATTTTGACTTAGTTCTCTAACAAAAAAAAGGGATGGTGCATCTGATATGATTTCAGACGTAGAAAACGAATCCGACCTTCAAAATGGCCCATCACGTCAGGATTTCTTGTAATATTAGCTTAAATGGCCCAAAAATGACCATTTTGGCAATTTTTCGGAAATTTTTTTGGGTAACCAACATTTTTTTTCCTATTGCCCAATCGCATCGTATAATACTATATGTGAGATTTAAAACACATTTTTGAAAACCTGTTTACGATTTTTGTTAACAAAGTTGTGTAGATTTGAAATTTTTTCATTTAGGCTAATGTAGGTATATAAAACTGTGAAGGCTGTGTGGAGCTGTGGTCCAGCCAATGAAGGCAAGATGAGCTCATCAACCAACCATTAAAGGTAAGTTGAAGCAGTGGTCCATCCAATGAAGGCGAGATCAGATCATCAACTAACCTACATTTGCCTAAATGAAAACATTTTACATCTACATAACTGTGTTAAAAAAAATCCTAAAGAAGTTTTCAAAAATCGGTTTTCAAGCTCACATATAGTATTATACGATGCAATTGAGCAATAGGAAAACAAATTTTGGTTATCCACAAAAATTTTCGAAAAATGGCTAAAATGGTCATTTTTAGGCCATTTAATCCAATATTACAAGAAATCTTGACGTGATGGGCCATTTTGAAGGTAGGATTCGTTTTCTACGTCAGAAATCCTATCAGAATCACCATGCTTTTTTTGGTTACAGATCTAAGTCAAAATTTGCAGGCCTGTGTTATTAATACTATGGCAGCGTTCCAGTCACATTACTATTAATCCAGAAGGCAGTACCACCTATGAGGAACTCGTGGAGGTCAGTATAGTATAACCAGTTGGTGTGGGACCTCTCATTCTTTCTTATATTAAATAAATTGTTTGTTTTGAAAATGTGATATTATTTTTACCATTTATGATGAAGGAATAAAAAAGTGTCGAAATCGTTAACGTTTGTCTTTTTATTACGATGATCGATCACATACCAGGACTTATTTTTACGTCATCACGTTTGAGAAAGTTTTATTCTTAATAACGACAACAAGATTGATCTAAAGGAGATGCGGATAAGATAAGTCACATTTCTTAACTGCATTGAAGGTACGCGATTTAGCAAAATACAAAAAAGATGGGTAATGCGATAAATTCGACCTGGTGTGCATTCCGTTCGCAATGTTTGGCGTTTCCTGGCGTTTCGCGATTAAAATTGCCATTAATTTGGCACGAAATAAAGGACAATTGCCGAAACGTAACGAAACGAACGTCTATATATACACGTATATCTATGCGTCAGACGGCGAGGCGCGAAAGACAACAAATGGCCGAAGCTCCCATTGGAATATTAAAATAATCTGGTATAAGTTTAATAAATCCTTCTCGGGCTCCCATGCCCCTCGTCCGCGCGGCATTCGCGTACGTAGCACTCAGCAGTCGCAGTCACAGATGTGACTGTACCCCTAATGAGCAAGCTATTTTTCACGAGTATTTTTATCCCGTTTATTGGCCGCCCGCTTCACAAACTGTCGGCTGGATATTAATCATCCGGCTCTTACTACTCGGGATTTTATTTCTTCCAAGGAGGATAAAGGCGAGAAAAGGGGACGTCGCAGGGACGACGACAGGAGTAAGAGCTCTAGAGGTGGAGGCACTCCTACTCCACCTTTCTCGCTAGTTACAGTTCCTTCTTTTTCTTCATTATTGTTATTAAGGCAGCAATAATCGAAAAACCAGTTCGTTCCTCATATATATATCGACAATTTCGTGCTCCACTTCCAAAGCCACTTGTCAGATATTGCTTATTTCTAACTGCTGTCCATAATACTTAATAGCTTCTACTTGCAGTGATTTAATTTTCAAGAAATTAATCTTGAATCTATACACTGAGCTGAATTGTGTTTCATTTTACGCAAAATATGTCTGGAATATAGATATTCTTTAACAAAGGCAACGGAGGCGATTCGATGTTAATTGAGGGCATTAAAACCGAGGTTATAAGTAATATAAAAAAACGTCGGTAAACAAATAATCACTACTAGCTGAAGTACCATGGAGCTCGGAAATGAATTCCACTTTTGTTAAAATATAATAACCCAGGTGGAAATTTGTCTAGTTTTACTAGTTTGGCGTAAACTAGACAGAAACTGGACACATATTAGACAAACTAAACAGTTACTATCTAGTAATTGGTTGGCACGGAAAACTAGCCAGAAACTAGCTAGTTAATAAATAACCCAAATAAAATAAATAGTGTAGATGGAACCTATGCACCAACGGATAAAACTATGACAGCGTTACAGTCACACGACTATCAATCCGGACGTCGACGCAGTGCCATCTATGAGGAACACGTGTAGGTCATTGTGGTATAACAGGTCGGACCACTCTCTTCTATATTAAACAAATTATTTGTTTTGACAATATGATATTTTTACTGTTGAAATCGATAAAATGTCGTTTTATTGAAGACGGTCTTACCAGGACTTATTTTTACATAAATTTGTTTATTCTTGTAGGTTGTTCATATTATCTCATACATTCACACTAAAATTAGTGAAATTTACTAATTTTTATCATTTTTTCCTTCGCATATTTTACTATTTTCCGGTACACGTTCTCCTCTCTGCGCTAACCACCTTATTGCAATGATTCTGTCGTTTTTAAGAAATCTTTCGTCTTTTTTTTAATGCACACTTTATGGAAAAAAAGGATAGATGGACTTAAAAAGGAAAAAGAAAAAGGGAAAAAATGAAAGAAAAAAAGGAATAGTGGGGGAAGAGAAGAAATAAATATATTGGCTCAAAAAAATTCAAGGAGTGCTGCTCAATTAGAGATTTTTACGAAACTGAGTCTGACCAACACTTACACGTTTTACGCAAAAGTTTTAACAAATACAGTTATCATTACTATAATATTCTGTGATTCCATTTTTATTATCGTTTCCTTTGCAAAATCGAAAAGTTAATACGTAATTGATATTCGCGGGTTATTATGGCAGATAATGTACAAAACATTTTTACATCAAACCGCCATATCTCGTATTTTAAATCTTCTTAAATTGAATATAAAAATCTTTATTTGAGCGATATCCCTGAAGATTTATCTTTCACCGTCGAAATACGGACCTTATTTACGTCGCGAATAACCCACTAAAACTCGACAAAGCCACTGCATTATGGTGCTTGCTCCGACTTTGCTTTTTTATCGCTTATTAATATCGAGATTTATATTTATTAATTCAGCGAAGATTTGTCGTTGAGGACTTGTTCGGTGTGATTTAAGGCGTGATAAAGTACAGTCGACATATACTTTCTTTTTTAACATTATTAAAGAACGAATTTATTTTGTAAGACTCGTAGGAATAAATTATGAAAAAGCGTAGGACTGCAGTCTATTTTATCAGAAAGGATACTTAAATACTTCCTGTGTTTATTATTGCCTACTTTTTCTGATGTCAACTTAATCAGTTTTAACTTTTAATCCTCTTAAAAAGTACCATGTGGCAATGAAAGAAAGATATATTTAGAGATCATGACGTAACGTAATAGTTTAAAAATAATTCTTTTTTCGTATTTTGTACCAGTTATTATTTCACGGTACGACAGTTTTTGCATTTATAGATTCAACAGGAGAATTTATAAAACAGGTATAATGTAAAAGACATGTGTATTAGAAATGATAAAAAATAGGGCGTTCGAATCAAAGAGTTCATGAAACGTTGCATTAGCTTTGAGACATGTACCATGCGGTTTTATTTACTTCAAAAAAAGGTAAAACAAAGGATATTATTCATTAGCCTTAATTATTTTGCATTAAAAAATATTAAATGCGTCGTTTTTACATTTCCGCACCCTCGATATTATTTTCTTGTTTTGTTTTGAAAATGTCTCTTTTGTTCATGCTTAAATCTATTTCTGAAAAAATCTAATTGAAATATTAAGAATAAAATCGCCTTAAGAACGGTCATTATATAAGAGAAATTAGTTTTAAAAATAAAAAAATTCTATTTTGACGTTTTCGGTCTGGTTTTAGACACAATTCAGAAAATTAACTACTAAAATAAACCGTGGGGAAAGAAGATGAAAACAATCGAACTCACCATCATTTGCTAGATGTTAAACAAATTGTATGTTATGAAATACAAGTGTCTAACTTAAATCGAAATGTAAATTTTAACTCATTAAATACCAGGGTAAATATTTAATGTTGATTTTCGTGCTTTGTTCTCAACAAGAAACTGCATTAATATTGCCTTAGTAGGGCCCCAGTCTGTCATTTTCAAAATTGTATTTAAATGTGTTCTAAATCCACAAAACACAATTTTAAAGTACAAAATACTAATGTTTTTTTGTGAATATTGTTCATATTAAGAATGTACTGAAAATAATTCCTGATTCCAATGAAAAGTATAAAATTATCTAAGATTATAAGATTTTTTTTCCGTCTAAAATCTCTCTAACCTCTAAAAAATGTCAAATTCAGGTCTTTTATAACATATAAGCTAATAAATATGAAAATACAAATCTCTGCCCGATATTGACAAAAAAATATTCATGCTTGATCGTCGTTGTTCGTTATTACGACATTTGATTAGTAACTTAAAAATGGTAGATACAATGTGGACGATAAAATTATAAAAAAACTGTAGAAAATTAATTTACAGCAGTATATTTGTATATTAGGATCTTCATGTATCGGTCATTATTTTAAAATGATCTTTTTGTTGTAAAAATGAAAAATAAACTCAAAATATCCTTGTAGGTTCTTGACAAGATTCGATTCGTATAAGTAAAAGTTCATGCTGCCATTGATCCTTGCGTTTTTATCAATATTTTGTACGTGACAGTATTGACAATTTTTAGAGGTTCAGGTAAT
Source organism: Trichopria drosophilae (assembly GCA_030407085.1). Lineage (NCBI taxonomy): Eukaryota > Metazoa > Arthropoda > Insecta > Hymenoptera > Diapriidae > Trichopria > Trichopria drosophilae. Next base: position 207,310,434 of record CM059583.1, read on the forward strand.
TATAGATGAAAAATCCATATAATCTTGAATAATGTTATCTTTGGTTAAAACTGAGAATAATTTCCATTACGTATTCAATATGGAAAACATTCAAAAATAATGACATTTCAAATTTTTCGTGTTTTTCTATTTACAAGATGCTATTTGCGTGTTAGAAAAAATTTAAATGCAATTTTCACTATACCAATCGAAAGACTATTCTCGAAAATGGCCATTTTCAAATCAATATTTAGCAATTTTCACGTGAGAATGAAGCTCGAAAATCAATAAAAAAATATTTATTTGTTCGACTTAATGGGTTGAAGAATACAATTTTTTTATATTTCAAAAACCACAAAAAAAAAACACAGTGATAAAAAAAGTTAAATACTTAAGACCATAAATAGTTAATCTGTAAATTTTTCATTACAATTTTTCTTTCATAACATTTTCATTTTCACAATATTGAAATTATGATTTGTGGTTTTGTACTTGCTTTTTCCATTTTTTAATTTGTTCAAGATTTTTCATGCTTGTACGTTTTGTACATTCAGTCCGCTGTTGTGATGTATTGTGATTTTCATCTTTCCTGTATTATTTAGTAATCTAGATGATTCTTTTTCATATATTTATTAAGTATATGTGTATTTATTTATTTTTAGTTTAAATTTATTTATAAATAATACGCGTTTGCAAATAGTTGTGTATTAGTGTATTTGTTATTCTTTAAGAATCTAGAATTATCGTTGTACAAGCTCTGCTAGTGTATTTTTTTTTATTTAACAGACCGTCACGATACAAATTTGTTTGTTTCATGTAATTTCCTGTACAGATAAAGAGACAATAATTATTAGCAATTTTGTGTGCTTCATACATCTAGTTAGTGGAATATGACCTCCTCTTAAGTAACCCCTTTCATCCTGAAATTAGAAAAAAGCAGGTACGTCAATTTCAGTTCAGTATCTCTAATGAACAGAAATTTAAAAAAATTTAATGTAGATTTTCTCAAGTGTGCTACATATATTTCCTATGAGAAAATAAAAAAAAACTATTATTTGTAGAAATATTTTGCAAATTAAAATATAATTGTGATTTTTTTAAAAAAATTTTCACTATTTTCTCTACCAAAAGGGATTATAATCACTGATACATTCGGAGAACATGATCCTGATTATTAAGCATAAATAATATGCTAGTAGAAGATTTTATAGAAGCAATGTCCGATTCAAAATAACCACGTAACGAAACAAATTTATTCAATGTATTAATTCTTTGAAATAAATAGCATGGAAAGTTATATTTTAGTTTCATAATGATGATATAAATATTTACTGGTTATGTACCAAGATTATACTAATTTAGAGTTCATAAATTCAAAATGGCAGATCTCTTATATGCAACGTAGTTACATGAATCTCTGTCAAAGTTCAACATGTTAGATGATGTAATATTTATATCAACGTTATAAAACTCGAAAAAACGTGTTATCTATATTTCAATGTCCATAAACTTGTTTCGGTAAGTATCTACTTAGAATCGGCATTGCTTCTAAAAAATATACTCCCAGCATATTATTTATGCTCAATAATCAGGATCATTTTTTCTTTGAGAATTTCATACATCATAACCCATTTCAGTGCATAAAATCGTGAAAATTTTAAAAAAGGCCCTCAAAATCATGGCATATTTTGCATAACTTTTAGATAAATGTTTTTTTTTTCAATTTTTTCGACAGGAATGGATTGAATATAAAAATAGTAAGAAAGGTATCATCCAATATTAAAAAATATTCTTTTTACTGCAGAAACTGAGCTGAAATTGAAAAAATGCTTTTCTCATTTCGGGATTAAAAGACTTTCATTTATAGATGCAGTGATAAAAATTTTCATTTTTTTTATCACTGCATCTTTTTCGTATTGCCATGTTCTTTTTGTTTGTGTATTTTTTTCATGTAACTTCAAATGTAAGTTCACAACATATGAAGCAAACCGAAGGAATCAATCGACTTATGATAGTCAAGTTAATTCAGAATAGGAAAATAAAAAATGAAATTCTAAAGTTCATGAAACAGTGAACTTAAATAATGATTAGTAGGTTCCACGCAACTGCAATAAAAACAACAATGACGGATCCTTGCCTAAAAAAAAATTGCCAATAAAACTTTTCCAAAACAAACTTTCAAAACAATATAAACTTCAATCCAAAAAATTACAAATGAAAAAATCGTTTCCACAGAGAAAGACTTGCACAAAAATTATATTGATAAATTTTTTAGAACAAGCAATGTCTATTCGTTTACTAAATCCATGATGCCTCGCTTCAGCCACATTATGAGTCCGAAAGAGATCTTCCATCAAAGCATTGTAACAATCCTCTGTTATAAATAATGTTCTTATTGTAAAAGTTGACTTGCAGTTTTAAAGAATTTTGTTTCGACAAATTTGTTAGATTTCCCAATGATGACAGCTCAAATTCTTAATATATAGTAAATAAAAACAAGCACAAGAGGAGTGCGGGTCGAAAAACTGACGCACCATTAAAAAACCGAAAGTCAAAAAACCAACAATCAAAATATCAATTCAAACAAGACAAAATCCCGACAGATAAAAAAATTGTTTACATAATTTAATCAATTGATTTTTATGCTTTCGATTTCTGTCTGTCGTCTTTTTGACTGTCGTAAGAAAAATTTGTTTAAAAAAAACAATGTTTGCTTATAATATATATATGGGCATTGTTCTAGAACTTTTAAACTTTGAGGTTGAAGAAAATTGCATTTTTTTTAGGCATATTCATGAAATTAATTTTATTGGCTTTAAAATTGATCAAATGACAGGAAAAACCTTGCGTGACTCATTTATACACAATGTATTTTTTTTTTTAATGTAACATATGTTACGTTACTCGTAAAATTAGTTTTTAGTTTTGTAACTTTTAATATACATAAAAAATTCAGTTCTTTTGCTTATGGCCTAATTTTTAGACGCTAGTATATAAAATTAAACGTCTAGTTAATAGTTCAAATTTAAAATAATGGATTAAATATGGCGGACTATTTTTACAAAATTTGATTTTTATAAAATTTGATATGTTAGGGTTTTTTGAGGCCACTGATTACAAATCCAAAGTCAGTTTTCATTAAAATTTGATATCCAAATACATGATTTAACATTAAGGATACCAAAAAATTAAAACGATTTGTAAAGAATAATCATTTTATTATTGTCAAAAATTGTGTTTTTTGTTGTATTAAAAAAACACAAAATTTATAAATACTTTAATAACATAGAAGAAAAGATCACAATGATTCCAAAGTACTTAGAAGCTCAATTGTAGATGTGCCATTAAATAATTTGATTTTTCAAAGTGAGTTTCGCTTCGAAATTTAAAGTTTGACGTGGTCGCATTTTTTATGTATAGGTGGCAGACATTCGGGCAAAGGCTCAAATTACTTCTTATCATATAGGTAATGTACCCCTGTTGTGTGGTTTCTTAAAAACCAATGTGAAAAAAATTATCTAAGGTTGATTGCTAAATTGTCAACTATAAAAAAAAGTTATCTCGCAAGTTTGAAGGTATATAATTTTATTCCTCAGTGAGGCACATCATTAAGTTAAGGATTTTTCATTTGTTTACATCCCCAAATACTTCCACAAAAAACCACAGACCATAAAAAAAAAAGGTGCAAAAAGTTTCAGTGTTAAAACTGAAAAAATGTAGTGAGTGTCGCGCACCAAAAACAGGCAAATTCACTACTTTTATTTACTCTCATTGTTTTCTACATATCTGTAATTAGTAATAAACACTTATTACATGTAAATCGAACAAAAATTTGTTGATCTGTACTGTTACAAAGTTATATTTAAAATTTTTATGGTATCATAATGAGCGACAACATAAAGTTTAAAAGTTCTAGAACAATGCCCTTATACAAGTACTGCAATAAAGGTACTTGATAACCTAGTACAATTACTAAGAATATTGAATAATAGAACATAAATATGACAAAGTATCCAACATTAATTTCAGTGTATGTTGCCATTTTGAAAAGAAACTATAGCATAAAAATCGAGAAAGTACATAAAAAACCACTGGAAGATGAACAGGTCATAAATCGTTTCTTAAATTGGCAACACCTCAAAGCAAATTTTCAAGAAAAGTCACTCGAAAATCGTGTGAACCTTCCTGTAAAAAAAAATCAAACAATTACCATAGAAACCACCGTACCAAATTCCCATTTCGAAAATCTATCATTCTCTAGCATTTTACGACCTTTTAACTACTCTGACGCCGACTTCTTTCATAGACTCAAATCGTCCGCACTACCTTAAATTTCGATACCTCTCTTTTTCGCAACACGGAGTTTGAAAAATTTCCTCTTTGTCGCCGATCTGGCCCAGGGGTGGGCACCAAAATCCGGACCAGACATTTCGGCGACGTGGTCGCGTGAATGAATGAACCTCGTATATATACACGTTATAGTACGGCATTTATGAATGAAACCATAGCTTGGTCATTCTCTCTCGCTCTAACTTCCTCTTTTGCCTTTGGACAAGTTCAGGCACAGCGGGCGGCAATGGCCGACAAAGAGAGGAAATTCGAGGGGGTGGTACACCTGTCGAAAAATCTGGCGTGTAACTAGTAGTGACCTGGTGGACGAACAACCTAAAGGAGAGTGATCTCCATTAACAGTCTCGTTCCACTGTGAAGTCACGTCCGGCATTTCCGAGATTTTCCGTGAGAGAAATCGGATTTTCATCCGATCGTGTGTACGCACATTCCCAAACAAAGAAAATAGCTATAGCACGTCGCTATTGCATTCCAGAATTGACTTTTTGATATGCTTACAAAAATGATAAATAATCTCCCCTTTCTATGGATCTCGAGCGAATATGATGACTACTTTAAACTGTTTGTTTTTCGTGAGATCGCCCGAGTGTATTTTTTTTTGTTAAGGGAGCGGCTTTGTCAAGCGTGTTGGCGGAAATTTAGATTATTAGAATGCAGATTTTCGGCATTAGTTTTTTATTTAGATATAATGATGGCTTTATAGAAATGTTAAGAGTCACTTCCGATATTCTGCGGTCACACCTCTTGCTATTCCAAAAAATAACTCCATCAATCTTTGTAGGTATACGATTTTAAATCTCTAGGAAGTGTATGATGTACCTGATACTAAAGAAAATTAGTTCGATTTAGAAGTAACGACATTTTTGGGAGCATCGATATTCAATGTAATGATACTTGAATTATATCTGTTAAATTATATCTATATAAATGTACATCAAATGCGAATTATTTTTTATTTTCATTGAGACTTAATAAATACAATCTCTAACAAAAAAATTGTACATACAGTTGAGAAATGTCAAAATAATAAGAATTTAAGAACGCACCTGATGAGGACTCCTAAAAGATCAAAATGTGTTTAATGTTTCGCAAATTATTGCAATCATTTTAGAAGACATAAGCAGAATACATACTATTTATTGTTTTTTTAACATCAATTTTCATGATATATACATTCACTGAACGAAGTTATTTGCACTTCGGCTACAACTATTTAATAAAGTTACCTTGTTGAATACCGAGACAACTATACACAGTTTTTGTTAAAATAGCAGCGATCAGCTTATTATAACAATAATGAAAGTTAATCTTCCAGTGAATTTTCTTACTTATACTTTTTATAAAATAAAATAAAGTAAATCAGAAAATTATTATACTTTTTCAATTTCAATTTTATCAAGTCTATTTTAACAAGGATACCTTATTTTATGAGGAATTTTGCCAAGTTATTAAATTGTAAACATTTGAGTTGTCTTGAGGAAGAATCCTTATTATATTTAGTCCGGTTTATAGTTAATAAGGGGAAATTGTTCCATTGTAATTCAATCATAAACAAAGATAGAAGATGCAATTCAGGGTACTTGAAAATACAATACAGAATTCTCAACTATGATTCTAAATATTTTTTTGTTACGGAAAAAAAAATTAGCACTACTCTAGTAAAAAAAAATATACTGATCAATTTTGATCAAGGTAGATATAATCAGATTGATGAGAAAAATAAATCAAATTTGATCCTTTTTAAGACTATTTAGGATCTGCTTGATCAATTTTTTATCAACTTTTTGGAACTCTGATCTGACCATAATACAAAAATATTGATCAAATTTGATGATGATCAAAGTAGATGAAACTTGGATATCCTTCAGATTCAAATCTGAATAAATTCACAGGCGAAAATGGCAGAGATAATTTAAAAAAATAGATCGGTCTAGACTGAAAAGAAGACTTTCAAAAGTATATTCTAGAGCGGTTTTTGTCCTGTTTTTGTCAGCTTTAATCTTCTTTGAGGTAACTTCGCATGGTATTATAAAACATCGGAAAATATTTCATTAGCATTCATGCTATTGGTGCTATACTTAGGTTATTACCATAGTTGATTAACGCAAACAACTCAACAGTTATGGTTTATTGTAAACGTAAACAATCCTCAAAATTGCAAACATAATTCTTTGGTATCGATATTATTTTTTGTTAGAATATACATAGTGTATGATTACATTAAATATTTAAACTTCTCTGCTCCATATTTAAATAATTTTGTTTCCCACGCTCAAAAAATAACCCTTGTTAACTTCCTAGTTGACAGGCTTTCTCGAGCCTTTTCTTCAATATGGACCTGGGTGTTTCGAACCTATTTCTAACCATTGATAAAAATTAACCATGACGACACAGATTTGACTTCCCAATTCTTGTCAATAAACCATTAAAAATTGTAATTTTGAAGACTCATTAGCAGAAGAATATATTTATAGGTATTAATCCTTCCAGCGCCGATACAGCATTTTTTTAATTTACCTGCTGTATTAAATGTCACGTACGAATTGTATGGTAATTTTTTATTCCGAAGGAACATAAATGTATTTCGTAAGTAAAACATTATTCATAGTGTAATGAAAATACTAAAACATGTTTTGTGGATATAAATGTGGTAAACGGATATCTGCGCTCCCGCTACAAGTCTTTTTAGTACACTGATAAAAGATTTTATTTACTGTAAAGAAATCTCCTTTAAATATGGCGAACTAAAGCATTTCATTACTGTAAACAATATTTATTAATAATTACAATATATTTTCCAATTTAGTTCGCCAAATTTAAATAAGCCTTTTTTTGCAGTAAATAAATTCTTGTATCAGATATATAATATATATATATATGTATGTATAAACATTTTGTACTGAATAATTTTTATAATTATAAATAAATTTCTTGTAAAGAAGATATTAGTATTTGATATAATTAACCTTTAGAGTCATGACCCGGGTCAGATTCGACCCTAGTAAAAGTTCATTTTTTAAAGTGTATATTTTAAGCATTTTTAAACGGCAAGGTGCAATTGACCTAATTAGTGAAGTGAAAGATTTGCGAAAATACCTACTAGTTAATATAAATTTATCACCGTTACCCCTCTTTAACCTTCCCTTGCCCCTTATGTTCGTTATATTAGAATTTTGCAATAAAAAAACATTTATTTTACGATTAAAAAACAAAGGTAAACCTTCGGATGACGCAGCTGTTTGAAATAAAAAAATGGGCCACATGTTTTCGATGTATTTTGGCCTCCTGATAATGAATATCGCAATAAAAATTGGCGGTCGGGTGTATTAAAGCCGCTAGCTTGAAAAAATAGCAAAAAAACGTGTTTTTTTTTAGTTTTTTGCATTTATGTCGAAAAATGCGCATTGGACCAAAAAATATTTCCAACAAAAGTTGTAGAGCACAAAATTATCGATCAAAAAGGTTATATACATTTTGTTCGTAATTGCGACAGCAAGCCCGTAAATGAGGGATGAACATGATGGGTTTCTACCTGGTACTAGGTAGAAATAATTTCCTAATCGATTAAAACTAACCTCCAACCATTCAGATAGCACATGGGTTTAATTATCTATATTTAATGGCATTAATTACATTTTTATTCAAAATTATACAAATAACCTAAACGCAGTTTTTTCGGACCTACTAATACGAATTTTTTATATATGTTCATCAAATTTGTTAATAATGAACAGAAAGGTCTCTATGAATGTTTTTTCGGTTGTTTTATATACATACAAAGTTTCGAAATTTGCAAGAATTTTTTAAGTGTTCTGTATTTTGGTTTAATTACTTTCAAGTGCATCAAGGGACATTGTTCTTCATTTGGTAGTACATAAAATCATCGTTATGTTGGTATTACAGTTTGTGGAATGTACATGATTACCATTGTTTGATTCAAAGTTTCAGTTATCATAAGTTTATTATTGTTACACTATTATTTTCTGCTAGACCGGAATGTGTTTTTTTTCTTAACAGGATTAATTACGTACGTTTATCTAAATAAAAAGATTTTGTTTTTAATTTATATTTTTATTTATTTATACCTATACGACACATTATAAGTTTGATAAAAGTATACAATCAGCATTTCATCGAATTTTGATATGCATAGGCCTGCACCATTTTTTTTGCATTTTTTTTTGTAACAGCGGTCATGCGGTGCTTACATTGATAAGATATGTATAAGAAAAAATTTCGCTTCATACATTAACACTGATGAGGGCAAAACAAAAGCCCTGCATTTATTAACTCATAATTAAATAAAAACTTCGTCGAAATTAGCAAAATGTTGCTAATATTCGCCATGTTTTCGATTTGTTTTTCTAATTCCAGCTATAACTTGTTAGTCCCAATGTTTTCCACTGCCTAATTTTCGATTTGAAATTTGCCATGTTTTTATTCTCCACTTACTTGAAATTGAAGTCGATTCTAATTCATCAAGTTAGGGCTATTAGTGATTTGGATTTATTGAAGGTAAGGCTTGGAATTATATATTCTATCTTAGTTCATCTAAAGGCAATAGTATGGGCTATAGGAATGTAAACGTTTGCATAAAAGGAAGCACGAGTTTGATCTGCGGAAATTGAAAAGGCACGTTTCGACAATAAACAAAGTAATTCCGGTGCAATTAGTATCGATTAGATCGGAGAATTGCGCTTATTTGCCGGCGCGAGTTAGTATAGTCGCGGGTGTCGTTTTCGCGCGACATAAGGAGCTTATTATATTAGTTTGCGCGGTGTAACGAGTCGATGGCTATATGTTTACGGAGGTGCAATAACTGAACCACGCGACAGATGGTAGCGCGATACTGCCTTCGATATTACGACTCAATCACGCCCCATCGATCACGAGATATTCAACATTATTACCAGGAGCAGTGGTGGTCTTTTGGCGTTATGGCTGCTTCTATAGCACCCATATGTAGGTTAGACGCAAAAGCCGCCGTATCTTATGCGGCATATTGCGCACACGTCCCCCGCCAATTATACTAAAGCTTCGAGCTTCAAGCATTACGTGATTTACTTCAATTTTCAATTGGCAGGTTCTCCGATATAAGGGATGAACACCAAACTTATTTGCTTATGATGATTGATTATACCTAGTTATTGACGTTAAAATATCCCCAGGAAATTTGTATTTCAATTAATAACGGTGATAAGTCATGCATGACCACCTAGATACAAAAAACTGAGAAAAAACAGTCCGATTCCTCAAAACTATTCTCTCTTAATCTGAATCAGTGAAAATTTCACCAAATATGTTAGCAAACACAATTTTCGCTATTAAATCAGTCAATTTCACTGTTTAACCAGTTGATTTTACTATTTAACCAGTCGAAATATTGTATTTACTGAAACTTCTGCAGAACTCAACCCTAATGCCCACTATTTCACTGGTTCTTCAGTTGTACATTCTTTTAACACCGATCACTGAATATAGCCAGTGATTTCCCTCGTAGAGATGGTCACGAGAATCTGCCCAGAATTATCCTAGATTTTGATGATCTGGCTAGAAACCAGCTCTGTAATATTGATAGAAATACTACAAATTAATGACCTACTAAAAATGAAATGAATTCTGGCGAAATCTACCGAGACGCGAGAGAGCTAATATATTTTAACATGAGTGTTAACGCACTGGACTACGAAGTCGTAGGTCGTCAGTTCGATCCTCGTCTGGTGAACAATTTTTCAATTTCGTTTTCAAGCAGCAGCTCGCTGTTGGTAAAACGAGCCACGTTGTTTGTGTTTACGTTTCGAAAGTATTGTTTATCTGGCGGAAATCGACTCATGACCGTTGCTGTACTTGGTGTAGGTTTCTGCAGTCCTGCATTTCATACACAAATGTGAAGTATGGCGCCATCTTTCTAAGTCGATCTGCAGCTCTCGCAAAATCTTACGATTTATAATACGGCAACAATTGAGTAAAAAGGGCGATTCTGCCCGTTAATTATAAAAAAAAATGAGTGCGACAAGCTCCTACAACTTATCGAACTCTGCTCGATTCGAGAATCTCGAATACCTCCCGATCGAACTCCCAATATGGCGGCTGGCTCTCAGCTGATTCGCGCGCACATACTGCCGCGATTGTTTACAAAGCTGCTGAAAAGATTAAATCTTCATTTCGAAAGAAAAATCGTTTACATTTACACCTGAACATCTATACAATTTCAATAAAGTAGATTTTAAGGCTGCAAGAACTTTATTCCTCGAATTTGAGCAGGTTTTTCTGGCCTAAGTAGTTTTTATTAGAGTAACATAAATAAATGCTCTGTGTTGTTTTTTGCGCTTTCATAATCGCAGTTGAGCTCCACAAGTTGCCCATGCAAGCACGAAATTCTAGATACTGGAGACGCTACTGAAAAATTGAATAACAGCGATCTTTTTTTGAGGTATTATCTATAATGTTTATCGTAATTGTTCGTTTTTAACCACTTTTATAACCTTTAAAATTGCTTGCAGGTGCTACTACCCTGCAAACACGGAAAGTAAGATTTATTTAATATTTACGTAATGGTTGTGTTGTTACATAAATGTTACATAGTTGTTACATAACTGTTACTTTTGTGTTTTCACAATATATGTATATAGTTTGAGAGGTGTGTACAAAGTTATATTAGCTAAGTTGGTATTATAGATTTTGCTTAAATTTACTGAATAGATTAATTATACTAGAAAATTAGGTTCTATTTACCACTCGCTACACGCGAAACTATTAAGTGTTTATGGCAATTAATATACTTTTAATATTACTTAAGATGAGTAGAAGCTGATTTTTTAGCGCAAACAGCCCATTCTAGTGTTTCGGTCTCGTCTCGTGAGACGATATTTAAGTAGTCATGGTCTCGGTCTCGCGATGGTCTCGGAGTTGAAAATATCGTCTCGGTCTCGGTATCGACCGAAACACTAGTCCATACGTACAATTTTAAGATTTCCTGTAACCTTATTGAAACCAAGAAAGTGCTGATGAACTAATCCGTATGATTGCGCTAGTCTCATTTGGTCGCTATCCGTATCGAATCTGGAAGAACGAGTGGGAGGAGCAAGCAATACGTGGAGTAGGGGGCATCCAGACAATATTGGAGCTTATGGGCGGATTAATTCTTAGGCCGCAAGAAGATAATAGTATATTATTTAACAAGGGCGTAATTAGCGATCTCCGACAAGTGCGAAGTTTGTCGCACGGTCAAAGCACGGGTAGTAGTGGATGTACTTTAGTTTCTGTCAACAATTGTATTAAAATAAGATATAAATAGTTTTCTAAATTAAGGTATAAACAGAAAGGACATTTTAACATCTACATCGCGTGGAAGACCTGTAGAAGTTAGCTGTTAAAATAATTGATATGGTTTCCGACGTATTATGAGTCGCTAAATATGCATTTAAATATCTTGAAAAAATATCAAAAAAACGTAATTTTTTAAAATAATTGAGATTAATCTCGAAAAATTTAATTCGCTCGAAAAAAGTTTTGAACAAAACATATAGATCACAAATTGTCTAAAAAAAATTCGTTACATTTGTTTTTTAATCAAAGGTAACTTAAAACTTTTATCACAGTTAAAATTATAATTAAGAGTATTTTAAGTAGGTATTCGAATATTATATGGAACATGTCGATTAGAAAATAGAGATGAAATATTATGACATCTTCAGTGCGAAAATAGACGATTATAATATATATGGAGTTTACTTATTGTCATTAAATCCGGATTGTGCATAATCGGTTTGTAATTGCGGTTAGTAAAATTCATAGAGATATCGGTTTTAGATGAAATATACATATCATTTTCAATTTATGGGGGACGAATTCACGTTGATTATACGCTACTTGAGTATGCGGAGACCAAATGACCAATGCGTAAATATAAGAATAGTCAACACAAGTATTTTGTAAATATATAAGATATTTTCTGGCTTGTAGAAATCAAACGTCTTGATAAAATCAGATATCCGCAATGCTCAAGCAATAAATTTATTCATATGGCCTGTAGATGTAAAAAAAATGATTAAAAATAACATCTAAGTCTAACGCAGAATCAACTCCATTCAGGGTAGAGTTATTAAGAAAATAATCATACTGCACAAAGGATCTACGATTTACATCTGTAAATACTAGTTGAATGGCGATTATTAAAATTCAGAGGTAAATCATTAGCAATAGACCATCTAAGTAAATGATTAGTGTCTACTTGCAGTTTTGATGCATCAAGTGATTTTTTGGAAATACAACAATAAATCCAGAGACCTTAATAGCAAAAAGAGTACCGAATAATTTAGATAATGAACTTAAAACTAAGATAGGTCGGTAATTAGTTATATCATGACTATTGCTACCTTTTAAAACGAGATTTGATTAAAACGTTCGAACATCTTTTTTCAACTCTCCGGGATTAGAACTCGGTTTTCCGCCCTGCAGCAAAATCTTCTGGCGCAAATTATCGAGCCCCACGTCCGTCATACATCAATTGTAGTTTTCGAGATCACTGTCTACAAATATATCGTCGCTTAAGAAACATAACATTGCGTATCTGATAAGAAGTCTTTGCAATAGTCCGTTAATCATCAATACATACCATTTAAACGACCTGCGTCAGATTCATAATCAGCGAAATTCCTAACCTCGAAAACACCCGAGTAAATTGTTTCAGGCGAATCCGTTGAATTTGAAAAATGCGTCCGCCAATTTGGATCCGCCATTTTTAATTTTGAAAAACCGAAAACAAATTCGTATTCAGCACTCCAATAAATAATAAGTTTTAAGTTTTTTAACGTCAAAGAGCCTTATACAGTCTTTTTTGGCGCTTGTGCGCCATTTTGACATCCGCCATTTTGAATTTTGCAATGTGTAACCATGGATTTTAATGATTGATAATTGAGTGAACAATAACCAAATTCGGGCTTCGGAATCTGAAAGAGGGATCATCGGAAATAGTTTTTGAGAAATGTTTCAACTTTTTTTTTCATACAAAGTGAAAGCCGCAAAGTTCTGGTACATTTTGCGTCCTCTTGGTCCTTAATGTGTTAAAGGGCCTTAACCAAATATAGTAATTCTACATCAGCAAAAATATGTAAGGTAAATAAACGTATGTGTAGCATACCGACAGAATATATTTGAAAACTGATTCATAAATTCTTATATGTCAACCCGTCGTCATTTGAGATCAATCAAACCGCTTTTTCCACGCGTGGATTGGACAATAAGCGTTCTGCTGCGCTTTCCTCGTTCGTCTTCCATAAATCTGATTCCAATCGATCATACCTCTTTACAGTTATTAAAATAATCTGCAATTTATCTTTTGGACCCGCAATGCTGACATTAAAAATATATTAAAGCTGGAGAAATGCATTCGGTATAATTACCCCGTAGATTTTTAGCAAGAAGAGCCTCGTCACTCGCCTTTGAGCTTCGAGATTGTGTATCAAACATAATATCCGCGACGTGCATCGAAGCTTCTATTGGCTCGAAAAGGAAGGAAGGAAGAAAATTTCTGTAATCCTCGAGAAAGGTGAGTGCCGCTAAGGTAATCCTTGTCATTCATATAGCTTCTTCTCGCGAGAGAGTCAAGGGTACATCTGGTGCGATTCGTTAGGCCTAATTACTGCGATTATGTACCGTCCCTGTTGGAAACATTCATTATATTTCAATGCCGCTTAAGCTGGTTCGCTCCTCGGTACGCCATAGAACTGACTTCATTATTCAACAAATTATTCGCATCCACTCTAATAATCAAGGCATCCTTCAACGGGTTTCCAATTTTTGAAGAAAAGCTACAATAAAATATAAAATTGAAGATATCCGTGCTCAGAAAGTTAGTTAAATGGCAACATAACATATTTCTTACGATTTTCTTAAGAGGACAAGGTGAAAATAAACAATTTGTCACTTGATGGCTACTAGCGAATATCTTACTTAATAAGGACTAGAACCAGTAATTACGAAGTCTATATGACTTTTTAGTTTTTAATGTAACGAAAACGGTATTTGGATGTCGATCACCGAAAAAGAGGTGAATTGTTTTGGATATTCATCTGTTGGCCATAAAAGGTTACAGAAATTTTAAGTTCAGTCTACCGCACCCGCGAAGTAATAGTTACCGACAATTTTAAAATGACGATTAAAATACGCAATCATTAAAAAATACCATTTTTCTGAAAAGATTCATTTTGATTACACCTTCAAAAGTATTTAATTATAATTTCCAGACTATTTAGTTGCTAATAGCACAGGTGAACAAGTTTTTTTTTATGAGATATCGGAATGGTTTTCGATGTATTTTTGGGCGCTGAACACGATCCTGGCTTCCAAAATTGCCCATCATGTCAAGATTTTGAGAAAAGTGGGGGTAAAGACTCCAAAAAACGTGTTTTTGAGGGTTTTCAGTATTTTTTTCCTGACGTGCCAGAAATTTCTAATTAGTCTTAAATTAATGCTTGAATTGTGGACTACGAGACCCATATCCGTAAGACCCAAAAAATTGTTTTCCAAAAAATGTAGTTGAAGACACCAAAAGTGTGTGTTTTTGGATTGCATGAAATTTAGTGGATTCGTTTGAAAATTGTTACTCGGAGGTTTTTGTGTAAAAATTGATCCTATTCACTTAGACTTGACGTTTTCCTAAAATCATAGTCTTACCATCATTGGTTGGACCCAAACTAATCTTACCATCACTGATTAGACTGAAACTAGTCTTACCTTAAGTGGTTGGACCCAAACTAGTCTTACCTTCGCTGGTTGGACCCAAACTAATCTTACTTTCGCTGGTTGGACTCAAACTAGTCTTAACTAGTCTTACCTTCGCTGGTTGAACTCAAACTGATCTTACATAGTTAATTATAATGATTTGGAACGTTCTTAAGGAGGAAAAAGTCCATACTTTCTTAATTTTAATGCTTCCATATCGAAACAGTATAAAATGCACGAAAAGTGCACTAAACCTTTTTTGTAGGACACGAAATTCTTTACAAAAAAGTCATTGAGGGTTATGTAATAGATTTTCCGACGAAACATGATGAATTTTAGTCTATTTATTTCAGAGCAAACTAAATTATTTTTGCATTGTTACAAAATATTGAAACCAAGCATACCTCGAGACTGTTAATGGTAGGACATAACTGATGGAAAATTCACCTGTTATCGAGTACTAAAATATTGCAAATGGTAGAAATAGAAAAGTACGCAAAACAACCTTAGTTCGCGTTTTGCGATTTTATAATGGGTATACAAGTTTGATTTACGAAACTTAATAATTATAACTTTATGTCACGATTACAATCTTTTCATGTCATGTGCAATGATGAAGCCTCTGGATTTCTCCAAATGGAGTTCATCCAAATACTTAATGACCCACACAATTTAAGTACAGTAACTTTTAGATCAAGTGCTTAATTAGAGCGAAATTTACATCTATATTGCATAATATTAAACATTGTAATACTAATAGTTATTTCTTTTATTATATAAAAAATGACACATTTTTATTGAGGAATAAACAGATATTGCCTGATCGTGAAATACTCTTGAAATATACTCTTCTGAAAAAGCTGTAATAAACAATAAAATAGAAACGTTTTCGACTATCTGACTTGAGCCAGTATCCCGAAAAATTCGAGGATAATAAATAAAAATAATATTTAGGCTTCAAACGTTCTAGATATCATAAAATCCGTCAATATCATATAATTAATAATTACGTAATTATCGTATATTAATTAAATATAAAAGCGAAGCCGATCTGACCAAACAACTCGAAATACAAAATGAAAATAGAATAAGTAGGTCCTTCTACATTTGCAAAAAGTCATTATTCACAAGAAATAAACTCTACGTATGCCTCTATACGAAATTTAATTAACTTCTTGATGTCCCCTTTCTATTTGCTCGAATAAATACCGAGATGAAGGTACAAATTGAGAAGAGCATATAATATCATTAGGATCATTCTATTGTTAAATGAACCCTAGATGACGCTTGGACACGTTGAAATAATTTCTTGATATACTATTTTTGTAATATACATAAAGCCCACCTACATTCGAATACACTGGAAACTAATTTTGTTTCTGTTTGCGTGAATTACTCAAATATAATGATCACTTCCTGCTGTGCTACATGTTTTCCTATGAGTTTACGTCATCCCGACTGTTGAAGGTTTTTGGAGAATATTTGCGCTCTATTATAGAATGAAAATCGAACGATTCTTATTACAATTAAATCTCCGTATACACAGGATAGAATATCAGTTTTTATTAATGACATTTTTAGTTGAGAAAAGTTTCATCCCAGTTTTAAAAATATTTTAAAGAAATAAAATCTGCTTATTAGATTTAAAAAGTATCTGAAATATTTGGTAACTGTACATATATTTCTACACTAAAAAAAATAATGTGGTTAAATACGATCGTACTATTTTTTCTGATTATAATCACCAAAATTCTGGGTAGTTTAATTAGAAAAAGAATTGTTTTAACAATATTGCTAGTTAAACTAACAATATTTCTGGTTAATCCAACCAGAATTCTGGTTATTTTAACCAGAAAAATAACAAAGGCCTATTTAATCATCTTTTCTGAGTATTTTAACTGTTTTTTTTTAATGTACCGTAGGACATACGTTAATTCGCGAGGATTTGTCCTATTTAAGTTTACTATATAATGTATTAGGTGCAGATCATATGCATGAGGATTTACTAATTCAATCTGATTAAATTTACAATCCAATACTGGATCAAAAAATGCAATAACTTTTTGTTACTATGGGTTTTGAATGCGATTCTTCAATTTTTCAATTGCATATATTACAGCAGTAAATAACAATAATAACATTTCCACTTAAAAAATGTATATTATTAAAATGATAGTTCTTATATGTAAATTTAGCAATACTCCTAATATTTTACATTAACTATAATCTCTCTATACCATTTTCCTTAAATTTAGAGATATTATTTTGAAAAGTACAGTCAAAGTAAGGGGATAATTCCAATAAGTTACATCTTATACAGAACAAGAAAGATAGACAGATGTCACATAAAGTAGAGTTGAAACTCACCATTTCGTATTTCTATTTCCTCTTCAGTTGTATCAAATCTTAATAGAAATTGAGTTCAATTAACTACGAGTCCTCGCTAACATTATCAATAATACCTTATTTCATTTTCATAATATAGAACTTGAAAACATATGATAAGAGTTGCTGGATTAGATTGTAAACGATTTTTTTGCCAGGAATAGGAGGAATAATTACAAAAATAGGTTTGTATCTGAAAGAAGACAATTTCGCAAAGTTCACAAAACATTTTTTCCTTATCGTGAAATATTTTATTCAACATAATACCAATCATAAAACATCTTAAATTATGTAAATATTACATCCAAACTTAAAATACATTTGTCACTCTTCTCCTTTTAAACTTACAGAAGTTGATATCTAAACCTATTGTAAACTACGTATTCGTCGAATTATTCCATTTTATGTGTTCCAATTTTTTATGAATAAAAGTATTTGGTTTGTACGTCGAGAAATTGAAATAAAGTTGATGCTGAACACTTTACGAATTTAGAATAAGGTAAAAATTTAGTTACATGTAAAAGACCTTAAGAAAAAAGCTTATTAGAAACACCAAGAATGATATTTTCTTTACTATACTGTCCTATTCTACTGTATGCTGACATCCGTTTGAAGATAACGATCCAAAGCTTGAGGATTACACATAATCAGTTGCTTCAGCTCCACCTAAAGTAATTGATGATTTTAAATTTATTTTAGTAAATTAGACTCATTTATGAAAAATATAAACGTCAATTAATTCTTCAATATGTCGCACTAATAATACGTTATACCACTAGCTTGTAAAGTGATAGTTTTGCGCGTGCCGTGCGTGAAAGTAAGTAAAAATGCGAATTTTACTCATTTCAACACAAAAATGTGCTATTCGTAAAAGTACCACTTTGTGCACTATGATATAATGTATTGTATTAGTCTTATATGAAAATAAAGAAAGTTTTTATGTACAGTTTTAATTTTACCCTCGAAAATATGAAAAATCGTATTCCAATTAGTATACAGTTTCGAAATTTTTATAACATGCAGACATGAGTTGAAGGCTTTAATTTTGCAATAAAGAAATCTTTGAATGAGCAGAATACGTAAAAAAATAGCATTTCTTTAATTGAAACTTTGTTATTGTTAAATGTCGCTAAATTTTTAAACTTCAAGGAAGAGAACTCAAAAACAAAAATTAAAAATACTCCATTTTTAACAAAGTAAGAAAAGTCGAGTTTACTTTAAAACCCATAAACGTAATTAAGCAAATTTTGTAATTTTTATTTTTAAAAACATGATTGAATAAGTCAACAAGGATTATTTACTATTTTTTACTTTAAAAATTACCTAACAATTTTTCATTTTAGGCTTAAATTCTTCTAATTTCTGAAATGAACAGGTATCTGTAAAAAATATATGTAGGGGAACTTTTGTATAGATTAAACTTAATTCAGCCTCACTCTGATGAACAAAAATATTTATTTTCAACTTAAAAACTGAATTCAGATAACATTCATTATTTTTATTCGATAAATGAACTTACCAACAGCGCATGAAAAATCTCAACGGAAGATTTCGCATTCAATTTATTGCAGTTATTGTCATATAATAATGCCCGTTTTCCTTGACCCCATCCCGTAGAAAATGATATCTGAAGATAAAACAAAATTATTTGATATGTATTGTGTTTATTGGATGATGCATTCGCAAGCATAAAGAGGAACAATAGTTTTTTATAACTAAGTTTACCTTAAAGAAAGTTTTTTTCAACTCTTAAAATCTGTAACTACTTTTACCTATTTTGTGAGATTTTGTAAGACCGTATGGACTGAATGTAGGTAGGAATTGATTTTCTACTAACTTCCTACAACTCCAATAGTAATATTGTATAATTATTTTTAAATAAAATTCAATCCAGAATGAAGAAATAGCTATTGTAATTTGAATTTTCGTATATAGGGGTTTCCGAGATTGCTGATCACGAATTTGGTATCAGATTATAAAAATTCAAAAGTATGGAATTTTTAATGATATTCATCAATCATGAGGGTCGTTTTTCAAAAGTTGGAATAATCTGATAGCATTTTTGAACCCAGACAATCTTAGCGACTTTACGATGTATTATTGCCTTATAGCTCTACTCAAATAAAAAAATCTAGGTGAATTAGCCAACCATCGAATTTACAGGTTATTATAAAAAATAATCGTAATGGGAGAATTTTTTTTAGCATTGTACACAGAAAAAAATAATTAGTTGATTCTACCCTGAACTTAAGTAAAATTTACCGAAAAAGTTGAGTAACCATTGTTAATACAAATGATTAAAAGAACAATCCTAATTTTCTGCAGTTTATCTGGAAATTATCTTTTAAATGCTTGATTAACGCCAATTATGTATTGAAATCTTTTCCAAGCAAACAAATTTAGTTAATTTTTATATTTAATATAACAGTCTTTAAAAACTTATTACTTAAAGGCTAGAGTACTATTGATTTATATTTTGCAATCAATTTTGCTTTCAAATGAGACTCGGTAAATTTTAAATAAGTCTAGCAAATTCTACTGACGATTTTTTTCCGTGTATCTTTAGTAAAGAATTAAAAAACAACATTCTTAAAAGTTCTATTGATACAAAACATAGATTCAAACTTATACGTAATTATTCAAAAATGCTTGATAGGGGGATGAGAAATTGACCGGGTATCGTCCAATAACACAAAAAAAGTTACTACAAACACAGATTTAAACGAAAAATGATCGGTTTATAACTTCCTATCAAACACTTGATGTTTACGAAAATTATATGCATTAATTGTTTGATGATATTTTATGTAGCTCAAAGTATGAAAATGTGGACTCAATCCAGATTCATATTGTAAAAATCATTCATTATTATAATAAATGTCATTGATTCTAATGTATGTTAATTACAAATAGCCCTATAATTTTTATTAACTACGATATGTATTAATAGTTTAATACATCTTTTCATCAAGAGTGCATTGCAAACTTATACAAAAGAAATCTGGAAAATGTAAAGAAACTTTTGTAGATTGACCCATACATGAGTTTGTAAAGTAATTGATGCCGCATCTACTGCAAAATTGTCAAAATTCAAATTGGCAGAGCTGATATTATTAGACGAAAATTAATAGAATTACAAATACAAGAAACTATTCCACAATTATTTAAATACTAGAAAATCTGACATCGAAATTATAATTTAAGTAACCCAACAAAGTTCTAAATCCTAAATGAAAGAAAATAGCGAAAAACTGGAAGTGTTAAATAGTTCATTTACAGGTTCAATTAAAAATTATGCAAATAATAGAAAAAAAAAAGAGTTTTGAATACTGTTATAAACTGTAATGTTATAAAAATGCAGAAAATATGATAATCTTTAAAAAATTTAGTTACTGTATTAAGAGTTACGATATTTAAAAAAAAGATTCCGGATACAAGTATCTTCGAAGAACACTAGATAGCGCGACAAACCCATAAACAAAGTGGTTTGTATTTAATGAAAACGTCTTTATTTAATGAATAACTTCCTCATATTGATTTGAGAATTTTATCAGTAAAAATATCAAGAAAAAAAATATGAATTTTAAAAATGTATAGATTGTCTCTCACAATTAATACTTGCATTTGAAACTACCATATGCGATGTAGAAAATGATCATGGGTTAATTACTTGAAAAAATCATTCATCATTACTTTAAAGAGTTTAATCGTAACTATTATGAATTCTTGAAATTATTTTTTGTTGTTTTCAATTTGTTATTTGTAATAAGTAAAATATAATAAAATTTAGAAAAAGTTAATTGTTCTTCGAAGTAGTATTAAAATATTTTTTAACTGATGATTTTATATGAAATCTTCTTTTGATTTATATACTTTTTTGCATATTTCTAAATGACTATTTAAAAACACTTGCGATACTAACCCGTCAAGTCCCATCAGGGATACATTTTTTTTCGATTCGGAAAATAAATAACAAGAAAGTAAACAGAACGTTTCAATATTATCTAAAAAATGTAAGCTTTTAAATAATAAAAACCCAAAATTTTGACTTTCTTTTACTAGAAAATATACTGGAAATAATTTTTGGTTTCAATCAAAAGTGTACAAAATGTATCTAATATAAAATTCTGTGTACAAAAAAACCATTTTGGACAATCTGCTACCATTTTAAACCAAATTTGGATAGCCGTGTATCTTATTTGAAACTCGAAATCCATTATATAATGTGAACAAAATGAATATAAAAAAATTAAACGAAAAAAACTATTTTTATTTAAAAGCCGATATTTTTTAATTATTACAAATTTATAGTATTTAAGTTATTACAAATTTGACTACAACAATCGAAGGATCATCCTGGAAATTGGAACACTAATCCAATTTTCTATTAAGAATGGAGCTCGAAAATCAGCAATGAAATGTTTATCACTGGGACTTAATGAGTTACTTTTAATACAAAATAGCAAACTATAATTCAATACATATTATATTAAAAGTATTATATACCTGTGCTAAACAGACCTCCGCAAAATAAACAACTATTAACAGCGCAAGGAATTTCCGCAAGTAATTTTGCATGGTGCGTTTCCAGACAGAGGTTTTACCTGTTGATTAAAAAGATTTTACTATACAGTGACTCAGTATTTGATGTATCAATTAAAATATTGTGTTATTTCTGTTCAGTTTTAAATAACAGTTGACACATTTCTGATATTCAAAATATTGGAATTCGTTCAATCATTATTAAGATTATATTTTTCATGAAAAACTAAAAATTATCAATTAATTATCGTAAGCAATGCGTACCTGATGTATACGATGTACAGCTGGCAAAGTCTGAATACCTTCTGACTGGTTTTCGCAATTATTTTAGGGCTTATATACAAATCCTTCCGAGCGCATCCATGATTGCTTCCAATCTAGGGCTTCGGATATTCCTCATATTCACGATATTCTTTTGAACAAATATCATTATGAAGTTACATTATTAGTTTACACTAATATTAACTTAATGTAATTAAATTCCCTTAACTCGTGTATCAATGCTTACAGAATTACCCGTGTTTCATTGCGGAAGTCGATGTTCAAATATTGAAATTACAACCATCAGATGTGGTTGTGGCGAACCAAGCTTTAGCACTGGCTTAAGGTGATATCGAAACTTTCGGTTTAACAGAAAGTTTACAAATTTTCCGCGGTAATATTTGTTCATAAGCAGGAGTATTCAACGAAATCGAAATTTAAAATACACACTATAACTGAGAATAATCCTGTACATTTAATTTTTAAGGCTAAAACGGACAATATTTTTCATATGTCAATATTCCGAGAGACCGTTAAAATGGATCTGGGCATCTTTCTTATTTTAAAATGTGAATTTCAGAATTTCAGATTATACCAAAATAATTGATTCAAAAATAAAAAGATGCTAAAAACTGTTTTTTTTTATATGAAACTACAATAATTTGGACTTGGTACTGTAACTGTTTCATCTTCAAACTGAGGATCGTTAATGGTCATGTTTAAGAAAATCCGTATATATTTTTGAAATTTCATCTGTCATTTTAAATTTTGAATATGTGACTCAAACTTTGAATCAGCGAGTCCAAAAACATCAAAATGGAACAATTTTTAAGGGAGGTTTGTGGATCTATTTTTTCAAAAAATGATCACAGCAACCATAGAATGGTTGAATATCTGTTGAAAGGGTTTCTATATGCAAAGTTCTCTTTACAATAGCAATGCTCGACCTATCAATATTTTAATTCATTATACTTCTTTGGTTGGTATGTCCAAACCTGTTTTTTCGGTGTAAGGTATTTTTTTTACGATTATACCAACGATTATACGTACTAAAACTTTAAATGCATTTTTCTCAAAACAACGTTTTTCGAGCTGGTTGACATGATTTTGAAAAAACTATTCCACCGATTGTGCTGAAATTTTCAGCGATTGTTCAGCATTTGTGTAGCTTCAGCTTGAACTAGAATCATAATTTTCCGTTTACTTTCAACCCCTTTTTTAGACATTTTAAGGCTGATATCATTGAAATATTGAAATATTGTTATGAAAAGTAGGTTACCTATAGTTTTTGGGTGTGCTCTTTTCGAATCTGGAGTAAGTTTTTGGACATCACTTTCCAATTTTTAAATACGACCACTTAAATGAAAGCAAACATGGAAAATAGCGAAAACAATTTCAGTCAACTGCAATTTTTATTGCGAAGGAGTTCCGGGATCATGTCAGGCTTTAGAATCCTGTGGCATAATGAGTTTTGCTAAACTTTGGTCAATATTAAGATTTAAATTACAAAATGGCGTCCTCACAACGGCGTTATTCGATGGGATTTTTCTGGTTACCTGCGTCTTATTAAAATATTTCTGGTATCTTGTCGTGTATTTTGATGAATATGATTTTCTAGCTTATTCTTGAGCTTGCTGAATACAAATCCGTTATTAAAGTTTGGAAATTGAAAATGGAGAATCCAATATGGATAACCGAAATTTAAACAAAAATTGTCTAGTATTTAGTATATAGATGTTTTCAAAGTCATATTAAATCGGCCATTTTTAATTCCCAAAATTTAATAACAGTTTTGTATTGAGCCACCTCAAAAACAATCTACACATTCCACAAAATACATATATAAAAAAATACATATACAAAAAATATTTTAATAAAACGCAAATAAAAAAAAATATATTTTGAGGGCGCCATTTTATAATTTATATCGTAATATTGACAACTTTTAGTAAAACTCATTATGCCACAGGTTTTTGAAAACTGACACGATCTCGGAACTCATTCACAATAAAAATTGCAGTTTACTGAAAAAGTTTTTGCTTTTTTCCACCTTTTTTTTCGTTTAAGTAGCCGTATTTAAAAAATGGGAAGTGATATCGAAAAACGAACTTCAGATTCGAAAAGAGCGTACCCAATAACTATAGGAAACCTTTATTTCATAACAATGTCTCAAAGATATCCATAAACTTTCGGAGGACGAAAACCGGCGACAAATTTTGTCGTTTTGGGACGAAACGGGTTAAGTTAGAAACTAGAAATTTTCAAAAACGGCACTGCTCACTTGAATTTTTTTTGTAAGAATCATTCTTTGACAGAATCTGAAATAATAAAATATGATACCAAAGAAACATTGTATAAAGATTCTTTGTCATCTCCTCCTATAATAAAACGCGAAAGTTTCGCGTTCAAAAAGTGCCCCAACAACCCTTTAAATAGTGCGTTACGGTAATATACTTCCAGAAATTTCATAAATAAATAATAATTTTTAGAAATATTGTTTTTTACAAAAATGAAGACCATATGAAGGAAAACATTATTTTGATATCATAAAATTGGCATATTTTAGACCATAACATCTTTAAATTTCGGGGTATCTAAGAAATCAAATATACTAACGAATGTAATTAAAAAGGTATAGTGAACATTTGGTTCAACAATGAACTCCCAGCAAATGAGAAATAAAATTATTGAAATGTTCAATTATTCTAAATCCTTTTTCTTGACGTTACGAAAATGATTGAAAAGCATTCACATGAAAGGAATACTTTTATTTTCTTTTTCAAGTTTCGACGTTATTCAAAAGGAAGCCCTTAAATCATTCACTCCTGTACTTAAATTATTCAAAACTGTTGCAATTTTTAAAAAGCAAAGAGTTTTGTATTTAATGACACATTAAATATTAATCAACTATTCTAAGGAGTAAGTCAAAGAGTTGTCAAATGATTCTCTTAGCAATAGTTTCCAGTTTGGAAAAGCCGTAGATAAGTTTTTAATGCAAATAACATTTTTTTTAAATTCAACATCTATTACGACATAATTAATTAACCTTCACCAGAAACAATGTATTTTGGGCGACTATAGTCGTGCTAATGGACAGGGCAAGGGGTAAAATTCATTTAATTTATCTCCAATAATAAAGATGCAGAATGTAAAATATCTGAAAGTAAAATGAATAAAATTTTCTCCAGAATTTTAAGAAAATGCCAGCTCATACATAAATAATAAAATTCGTGGTTAAACGACTGTGTATGTTCGTATTTTAAAGTAAGTCAACATTTAACCCTTTCCCGCTCGGTTGCTAATATATTCGCCGGAACCAAGTTGAAAATTTGAGTTTTTAAAGACAAAATAATGCATTTGCGTCCGTTTTTTAAAATCCATTTTAAGTGGGAGTTGAAGAAGTGCTTAACATTGTATTTAAGTCAATATGTATTGAACATTATGATTTATAAACAAATAAACAACTATTTTTGTGGGTACTTTTATGCAGTTCGGATATTTTACAATCTGAATTTTTAATGGTGATTCTCCAGAAACAGGGCATTTTCGTGTCTTTACGTTATATCTTACAAAAACTTTGACAATAAATTATTAAATTTCGATAGAAATGTTAAATAAACATCCCTGGCCCATGTTCATTTGAAAAAATAATACTTTGTTACAAAAAACTGGTGTAAAATGACTTTTAAAGACTAAAAGTAGCATTTTTGATATGTCCAAAACTCTAAGTTCAAAACTTTAAAATATTAGCGCTATTAAGAAACCGAATTATTTTAATTTATTCAAATAATATTTCTATAGTATAGCTCAAACTGTACAATTTCTCTCTGTATAATATTTAATTAAATCAATATATATACTTATAATTATTGAAATATTAATGTCTTAAGAAATTTCTCTGAGGTAACGACAATGCGTAAACTGGTATAAATGAACTGGAAATAAATAACTTTTTTACTAAAACTTATGAGAAAATCAAAGAAAAAACACTACACTTTACTAATCCTCCATAGAAAATTGAAAAGAGAACATATTTACCTCATGAACAAGTAAAAACTGTATAAAAATATCAGGTATTTTTATTAAATTAATTGTCGTCACGCGTCCTAATTTTGGTATTTTGATACAAACAGCAATTAAAAAACGATGAAAACTTAAAGATTAAAGGAATAAACGTTACTGGCAATTTGTTTTTTAATTTATTATTGTTTAAAATATGTAAAATTGGATTTTTTTACAAATTTTCATTGTCGTCACCTTCATTGTCGTTACCAAACATTTGGCGTATCAGGTACGATTTGTTACAACGTTATGAATCAAGTTTATTATGAAATAATATTGTTTATTAAAATTATGAATATAATATTGTCATTGTAGTTACTAACCAACGACACATTAACTTTAATAAATTTATTTTGTCTAAAACTTCTTCAAAAATTCATGTGTTTTTCTTAATTTTTTAATTATTACTTAATAAATAATTTTCATTTATTCACAAAAATGCACTAAATCAGATATGTACATTATGTTTTTGACTCTTTAGAGTTATTTTTTTTCAAGCTTTTAACAAGCAATTGCTGGTTTATATAGCCGTATGAAAATGCGTCATAGTAAAAGTCTTCCCCTTTCCTTTAAAATAATTTTGTAGCGTGACTACTTTAACAATAACTTAACTTGGTGCTAATAAGCAAGAATCCATTAAAAAAAACGAATTTACAGTAACTTAAAAAAAATTTTTCATTCTTGAAAATGCCCTGTTTTTGGAGAATCACTCATATGGGACAAATTACTTGCGGGAATTTTACCCCCTCCCTTTATTTTTAGTAAACGATTGATATTGTTTGATCTATGAATGCAGTGATATAATCATTATTATTTAAAATCCGTTAATTAACTGGATATTTTTGTTTCTAAACTTTGGATGGGACAACTTAATTAAACTAATTTTCTGTGAATAGTAATTAAAGCATCTTCCGGACAATAGTTTTTTATGGTGTCAATCGGTTATTATTGTCCCATCCTTGAATTTATGAACTTCTACGTATAAAAATGCAATTTTGTCTTTCAATTTCAGTTGTTAATTGAATTCTTCGGTGGATCGAATTGAAAACCAGCGACGTTGACTCTACTTTATCTTTTGGAATCACTGTTATTAAATCATCAATATATATTTTGAAAAAATTGAAGTGTGAAATTAAACTTGCTGAATGCAATTTGTTCTATTGGGGATCGCAATGGACAGCCGAATATTTGGTTATAAATTCTGTTATTGAAGGAACACACTGTGTTATCAAAGACTGCTCCCCCTGCTATTATAACTTTTTTTCCAAATTTGTTACTAAACCGAATAATTCTCAATCATTCCTCGTTGGACGTTATCATCACTCCCGTGTCCAAAAACATATATTTTCGAGAAAAACGCATTTAAAGTTTTAAGGACTATAAAACGTGGTGTTTACCTTTAATTGACTAAATCTTCCTTGTCCTTTCGTTCTTTTGTTCCTAAAGAGATGATTACTTTTCGAGCCATATTTACTCACTAGAATAAGTATAATATTGCTAAAAACATTATCCATATAAGCAAACAATTGCACTATGTCGAAAGCATACCCCAAACAGCACATCTAGTTGCATTATGGGCACAACAACGTTTATATGACTTTTCTTAAAACTTTATAACTTTTCTTATAACTATTATACAACTAAAATGTTTATGTATTAACGTTGTAGAAACGATTATATCAACCAAATGGGGAATATATGCAACATTTTTTCGACGTTGTATAAACGTTATTAAAACTATTAATACAACTGTTATGAAACCAATAATGAATAGTCACAAACAGGAGTTATCGTAACGTTTATACGACTTTTATAAGACCTTAAAGATTAAACTTAGAAATGAAATACATCTAAACGTAACATATATTGACGTTATTATAACTATTATACAACCGTTATACGACTAACTATGAAATATTGCAAAAAATGTATCAAATGTAAAGTTTATTATTGGAAATATTTTATATATGCACACCATCTTTTACCGGACATATTCATCTACATTTGCACATTTAACAACGCTTCGCAAACGCACCTAACCGCAATTAGTCTCATAAATACATCTTGTCGCAAGTATATCGCAGATACGAAATGAACTCACGATGGCATGTATATATATGAGCTTCGAAAAAGTTCTTGCAAGGTCGAAAAACTAGAATCGAATATTCGCCACCTAGCGGCAGTTGTATGAAACTTCATAGAATCGCATGCCTCTAGTCGTACAATGGTCTTATAAATGTTTTAACGCCTTAAATATTCGTAATATTGCAACCAACCTTTGAGGAATCCAACAACTTTTAAGTTGTACAATTTTCAATAATGTAAGTCGCAAAAACGTTTTTAGTAGTTATAAAAACTTTGTGCTACTTGGGACGGCTTACCAAAAATACATAAACCTAATAATCCTTTAAGAATTACTATTTCAACTATAAATTGTCCAACATATAATTTATCATCTTTTTATACATCTATATTATCTTCACTTTTACCTACTATATCAAAAAGAGTTACAGATACGATATGTTCAAAAAAATTAATAACTTTAAATTTCCAAAAAATCATACTTTAATTTCTTTAGATGTAGTTTCACTTTTTACCAATATTTCTACAAAAATTGTAAAATTAATTTTGAATAATAGATGGAATGAAATAAAACGTTATACTACTGTACCAAAAGAAGAGTTTTTTGAAGAGTTAGATATCATTTTAAACTCACTATATTTTCAATTTCAAAATACAACATATAAACAAAAATTTTGAGTCTTTATGGGTTCTCCACTTTCACCAATTTTTTAGAAAACATATTAATTAAAAAATTACCTTTAAAATTACCATTTTACCACCGATATGTAGATGACATATTGACAGCAGTTCTAACGAATTTTTAGATACAATTTTACCAATATTTAATAGCTTGAAAAAAAATAAAGGCATACAAAATAGAATTACTTTTACAATAGAAAAAGAAATTAATAAAAGAATCCATTTTTTGGACTTACTTATTATTAACAATAAAGATAAATTAATTACAGATTGGTACCATAAAGACACTTTTTCAGGTCGTTATTTAAATTTTAATTCAAATCATCCTCTTAGTTATAAAATAGGAAGTGCATATGGATTAATTGATAGAGCTATTAAATTGTCACATATCAAATTTAGAGAGAGAAAAATTTAAATATACTCAAAGATAATGGATACCCAAACTATGTCATAGATCAATGTTTTAGGAAAAGAGTTTTTAAGATATGGGTGATTCTCCAAAAACAGGGCATTTTCAAAATTTTTTAAGTTACTGTAAATTCGTTTTTTTTAATGGATTCTTACTTATTAGCACCAAGTTAAGTTATTGTTAAAGTAGTCACGCTACAAAATTATTTTAAAGGAAAGGGGAAGACTTTTACTATGACGCATTTTCATACGGCTATATAAACCAGCAATTGCTTGTTAAAAGCTTGAAAAAAAATAACTCTAAAGAGTCAAAAACATAATGTACATATCTGATTTAGTGCATTTTTGTGAATAAATAAAAATTATTTATTAAGTAATAATTAAAAAATTAAGAAAAACACATGAATTTTTGAAGAAGTTTTAGACAAAATAAATTTATTAAAGTTAATGTGTCGTTGGTTAGTAACTACAATGACAATATTATATTCATAATTTTAATAAACAATATTATTTCATAATAAACTTGATTCATAACGTTGTAACAAATATAAAGTTTAATTTTGTGGTTTTTTAAATTATATTTAAATAAATGTCTAAGAGGAAGAGAAATATAAATGTTATTTATGATTTGAAAAATATTTTCTGCTACGGGTTACACTTTGTTCTTGTTTCGTACCTGATACGCCAAATGTTTGGTAACGACAATCAAGGTGACGACAATGAAAATTTGTAAAAAAATCCAATTTTACATATTTTAAACAATAATAAATTAAAAAACAAATTGCCAGTTACGTTTATTCCTTTAATTTTTAAGTTTTCATCGTTTTTTAATTGCTGTTTGTATCAAAATACCAAAATTAGGACGGGTGACGACAATTAATTTAATAAAAATACGTAGTATTTTTATCCAGTTTTTACTTGTTTATGAGGTAAATATGTTCTCTTTTCAATTTTCTATGGAGGATTAGTAAAGTGTAGTGTTTTTTCTTTGATTTTCTCATAAGTTTTAGTAAAAAAGTTAATTATTTCCAGTTCATTTATACCAGTTTACGCATTGTCGTTACCTCAGAGAAATTTCTTAAGACATTAATATTTCAATAATTATAAGTATATATATTGATTTAATTAAATATTATACAGAGAGAAATTGTACAGTTTGAGCTGTACTATAGAAATATTATTTGAATAAATTAAAATAATTCGGTTTCTTAATAGCGCTAATATTTTAAAGTTTTGAACTTAGAGGTTTGGACATATCAAAAATGTTACTTTTAGTCTTTAAATGTCATTTTACACCAGTTTTTTGTAACAAAAGTATTATTTTTTCAAATTAACATGGGCCAGGGATATTTATTTAACATTTCTATCGAAATTTAATAATTGATTGTCAAAGTTTTTGTAAGATATAACGTAAAGACACGAAAATGCCCTGTTTCCGGAGAATCACCATTAAAAATTCAGATTGTAAAATATCCGAACGGCATAAAAGTACCCACAAAAATAGTTGTTTATTTCTTTATAAATCATAATGTTCAATACATATTGACTTAAGTGCAATGTTAAGCACTTCTTCAACTTCCACTTAAATTGGATTTTAAAAAACGGACGAAAATGCATTATTTTGTCTTTAAAAACTCAAATTTTCAACTTGGTTCCGGCGAATATATTAGCAACCGAGCGGGAAAGGGTTAAATGTTGACTTACATTAAAATACGAATATACACAGTCGTTTAACCATGAATTTGGTTATTTATGTATGAGCTGGCATTTTCTTAAAATTCTGGAGAAAATGTTATTCATTCTACTTTCAGATATTTTACATTCTGCATCTTTATTATGGGAGATAAATTAAATGAATTTTACCCCTTGCCCTGTCCATTAGCACGACTATAGTCACCCAAAATATATTGTTTCTAGTGAAGGCTAATTAATTATGTCGTAATAGATGTTGAATTTAAAAAAAAATATTATTTGCATTAAAAACTTATCTACGGCTTTTCCAAACTGGAAACTATTGCTAAGAGAATCATTTGACAACTCTTTGACTTACTCCTTAGAATAGTTGATTAATATTTAATGTGTCATTAAATACAAAACTCTTTGCTTTTTAAAAATTGCAACAGTTTTGAATAATTTAAGTACAGGAGTGAATGATTTAAGGGCTTCCTTTTGAATAACGTCGAAACTTGAAAAAGAAAATAAAAGTATTTAAGACACGAAAATGCCCTGTTTCTATAGAATCACCCATATATAAACTTCAAAATACACCTAAAAATAGCAATTATAAAAAAACTATTAGCATTCCATATATAAATAACATATCAGAAAATATAAGAAATAATTTCAGAAAAAATAAATATTAGAATTGTATTCAAACCTACTAACTTAGGAGGCATCAAACCTTTCAAAGATAAAATTGATAATTTTCACCAAAAAAAAACACCGTATACCAAATTAAATGCAACCAATATGAAGGAGTATATATAGGCGAAACTGGTAGATTACTAAAAAATCGTATAAATGAACACAAACGTAATTTATAATTAAATGAAGATAAATACACAGGACATAGCTTTGATTTTAATAATTTAAAAATCTTAGCCGTGGAAAGAAAGAAATTTAAACGCAAACATTTAGAAAACTACTTTATTTAAAAAAATGAAAAATTAGTTAATATTCGATTTGAAAAATCAAATTTACCAGATTTTTACTTACCGATAATAAAGGTATAAGAATGTCAACACAAAAACCAAAACAAAACGCCATTGTAAAAGTCAAATGTTGTAAGAAATTTTCAGTCTCCTAACTACTTTTGTCTAAATCGACAATTTTCGAAAACAGTGTTAAAGTAGTAGTATTTTAGTTAAAGTAGGTATTTTTTATTCTTATTTTTGTATTATTAAGTGAAATCTTACTGAGTATTTATACTCATAAAATTAATTTTATTTTTATAGAGTACTCAATAACATTCTCTGGTATTCAATAAAATGAAATTATGAACAATAATTTAAGGTAAGATAGAACAAATATAATTAATTTAAAGAAAATTGACTTGACAGAAGTTTTTCTTAAAAAAAAAATTTTTGTTAATTTATGTTTATTTTTTGTTAGACATTTACCGATTTTTTAGGCATGTAATTTTTTTATTGTGGTTATTTAATTATGTTAAATTTATTGTAAAAACGAATTTTGTTATAATTTTTGTAAAATTTTCATAATTTTTTAGAATAAAATACCGAAACGTCATTTTAATGTTTTTATTAACACTTTGATATTTAAAGAAACATTTGAAGAGATATTTCACTTAGGAAAAAATCAAAGAAGAAGCAGATATTAATTATCCAGTACTTTTTTTACCGATAGAAACAGTTTTTGGAGCAACTGATGATTTGGAGGGTTTGTAGCTATTTCTGTTTGAAAATTCATATACTACCACCATCTAGTGACGGAATATCGTGTAAGAGGAGAGAAGGTAAAATAACAATAAATTTTCAAAAAGCGAGAACATACAAAATTTCTCAAAATACTGAAAATTACCTTTGAGGAATATCGGAACCAAGACATGCGCAAATAAAACGTAGGCATGGAAAAACTGAAAATATATATTTGATAAATATATTTCATGTGTATATAAACTAAAAAACTATATTAAAGAGCATAAAAATAAAGGTTACATCTAAAACGAATTGTCCGTTGAAATTGATTAATCATCGTACGCGCGAGTTTTGTAAGATTATGCATAATAAACGCTGTCTTGAGGTCTTCGAATAAACGTATCGCCACGATTACATGTCAGACGGTAACTCCAATGTCTCCAAGAATCTCCGAGAGTCTCTCCATGTGCTTATGAACAGCCGCGTGTTCCTGGCGACTCCTGGCCAGGAGTTGCAATGCATTTATATACTCCAGTTCCGAAAACTGTTGCCCATGCTCGAGGACGCCGTTCAGGATGCCTTCTGGAGTGTCGTAAAATAGCTCGTAGTATTGTCGGGCATGATCCAGAGCTAATTCCCTTGTCAACGTAATGTTCGTTAACGTTTGTTGCAGCGTAAATACGTTACGGCACATTGTATGGATACCGCCTTCGTCTATTGTCACAATATATTGTGCTGAAGTGACGAGAATTTTCGCAATTAGATGACCCAGTCCTTCAAAAATATACTGTGAAGAAACATTCATTAATTTAATGTTAATTGTGACAGTATAATGCTGCAGATTCTGGAGGTTTAGATTACGTCGGTACTAAATAACCTCTTTATTAATCGTTACTAAACCCTACGTTTTAAAAAAATCTATCACCATATTACATTCCAGATGCTGTCATCAATTATTACATTCCATATCATCAAAATTGTGGCCCATTCAACGAAAATGAAATATTTGATAGTATATATGTGGAAAATATTGTGGTAAAATATTTTTCAAAAAATGTTTCAAATGGCAGTCGTGATAACAGAATTTCGGAAAATTTATTAGAAAATTGCAATCTCTACTTATCGAATAACTAATTTGAGTTTATGAATGAACCATCATGAGATTAGATATCCGCAAATAATAATAGTCACTTTTTATCACAATTCATTATACAATCATGATATCGCCGTCATCTTTCTAGGACTATAGTAATTTTTTATCAGGTTTAGGGCGTAAAATAGCTCCCACAATCTATTTTATTAGAACAATGTATTATATATATATGGGCATTGTTCTAGAACTTTTAAACTTTATGTTGTCGCTCATTATGATACCATAAAAATTTTAAATATAACTTTGTAACACTACAGATCAACAAATTTTTGTTCGATTTACATGTAATAAGTGTTTATTACTAATTACAGATATGTAGAAAACAATGAGAGTAAATAAAAGTAGTGAATTTGCCTGTTTTTGGTACGCGACACTCACTACATTTTTGCAGTTTTAACACTGAAACTTTTTGAACCTTTTTTTTTATGGTCTGTGGTTTTTTGTGAAAGTATTTGGGGATGTAAACAAATGAAAAATCCTTAACTTAATGATGTGCCTCACTGAGGAATAAAATTATATACCTTCAAACTTGCGAGATAACTTTTTTTTATAGTTGACAATTTAGCAATCAACCTTAGATAATTTTTGTCACATTGGTTTTTAAGAAACCACACAACAGGGGATACATTACCTATATGATAAGAAGTAATTTGAGCCTTTGTCCGAATGTGTGCCACCTATACATAAAAAATGCGACCACGTCAAACTTTAAATTTCGAAGCGAAACTCACTTTGAAAAATCAAGTTATTTAATGGCACATCTACAATTGAGCTTCTAAGTACTTTGGAATCATTGTGATCTTTTCTTCTATGTTATTAAAGTATTTATAAATTTTGTGTTTTTTTAATACAACAAAAAACACAATTTTTGACAATAATAAAATGATTATTCTTTACAAATCGTTTTAATTTTTTGGTATCCTTAATGTTAAATCATGTATTTGGATTTCAAATTTTAATGAAAACTGACTTTGGATTTGTAATCAGTGGCCTCAAAAACCCTAACATATCAAATTTTATAAAAATCAAAGAAATTTTGTAAAAATAGTCCGCCATATTTAATCCATTATTTTAAATTTGAACTATTAACTAGACGTTTAATTGTATATACTAGCTTCTAAAAATTAGGCCATAAGCAAAAGAACTGAATTTTTTATGTATATTAAACGTTACAAAACTAAAAACTAATTTTACGAGTAACGTAACATATGTTACATTAAAAAAAAAATACATTGTGTATAAGTGAGTCACGCAAGGTTTTTCCTGTCATTTGATCAATTCTAAAGCCAATAAAATTAATTTCATGAATGTGCCTAAAAAAAAATGCAATTTTCTTCAACCTCAAAGTTTAAAAGTTCTAGAACAATGCCCATATACATACAATTTTCACCCAGACGAGTGGTTCAAGCCCATTCCCATGAAATATTTCATACAATAATCCTATAAAATATCAGTACAGTGGTTCTCCCCTTATTTTAACTTTTCGAGCCCATGAATATTTAAAAAAACATTGTTCGCTACTCAGGTGTATTAAATCCCATGTTAAAATGCGGTGCGTAAAGTCAATCGTTACACACTAGTATCTAAAACTACTGTTAGCTGTGTATTATAGCTAAACTGTGATATATCTATATAGTGGCCCTCCCCTTATTTTAACTTTTCGAGTCAAGGAAGATGGCGGCTTCTTCCCTTATTTTACCGCTTCACGAGGGGAAGAAGTTAACATAAGGGACGAAAGAAAGTTAAAATAATAGAAGTTAAAATTAGGGAAGAGCCACTGTAAATACGTTTAATTACACAGATACAAAAAATAAAGTTAATGGAACCATTTTGCCGTAGTAAAACATGGTATTACGAAAAAATAGTTCATTTAACTTTGTCGGAATTAAACAATGGAATTGTTCCGTTTACTTTTGTTGTGAAAGTAACTTACTAACGACGACAACTATCGACATTGTTAATTCTACTATTATTAAACGTTACAACCATTTCTACGTGTAGAAGAACACCATAATTTACAGACGGATTAAAACATAAAGAAAGTTAACAAATGCGTCTAATTTTGAAGCTATAGCAGTCATGGTATCCAAGTTTGTTCAATAAAACTGTCGTAACTTTTTCGTTTTCAATTTGAAGTCGTTGAATAACGAATTTTTTACAAATTCTCTACTACGTAAATAATACAGTACCATAAAATATTTATGCGTAGAGTTACAATGCGCTAAACTATGGAAAACGATTTTTTCGAAAATACAACCTTGATGTTATTTGTAACTTTTTAAAGTTTTGTTTTAGCTAAAATATCGAAGCTTGTCATATTCTACAAAACGCACAGATTCTGATGAATTTGAAATAGCGATTAAAATTCGAAATCGTTAAAAAGAACATTTGTGTGATCAGATACAATTTTATTACACCTTTGAGAATAGTTATTCATAATTTCTAGATGATTTAATTATTAATAATTAATTTTAATGGTCTGTAAACGTTATTAAAAGTGAAAAAATTAGTCTTTTTTTCACTCTATGGCTTCCGCATCGAATACGGTGCCAGATACGCCAAAAATGCACTAAGCCCTTTTTGTAGAGCACGAAATTTCCTACAAAAAAGTCAGGGAGGGTCCTAGTGAAAAGTTAACAGGTTAGCCACGAATAACGCTGGAATTTTGTACTACAAGTTAACTATGAATATTTTAGAATTTCTGTAAAATATGATGCATATTCCATGGTTACTCGTGTTTAAACTATTACTTTTAGACTAGGCCTCACATTGACTTTTTTCAAAAAAGGTTCAGTGCATTTTTGTCGTATTTGGCACCGTATTCTTTACAGAAGCCATAGAATGAAAAAATATTAATTTTTTCACTTTTAACAACGTTTACAGACCATTAAAATTAATTACTAATAACTAAATCGTCTAGAAATTATGAATAACTATTCTCAAAGGTGTAATAAAATTGTATCTTATCGTACAAATTTTCGGTAGCACGTATTTATTTCACGGACAAATGATCACACGTCAAATTATCACATTGATAAAGTATCACATCGACAAAATATCACACATTTAAATACTTTCTTGATTAAAAAAATCATATTTGTATTACTTGCTCATATTTAAACGACCTTAATTTATATTTTCATTGGCAGTATTGCAAAATATCATACATTTATGCATTATGATGTCTAAAAGATCATATTGAAAATATTGTTTCATCGTGTTAAAATAATATTTTGAAAATCTATAAAATTTTGTTTACGATTTCCACATATGTTTATAGATTTATTTTCCGCGAACAAAATTTCCCTGTGCAGCCACACTTAGGTTAGGTTGGGGTATTTTTAGGTCACGCATATGCTTTTACTATACAAATAAACATAGTGATATTATTGTTTATGGTTATTAGTCCATGTGATATTTTGTCGCGTGATCAATTGTCGTGTTCTATTTTATCGTGTGATTAGTTGTCATGTGAAATAAAGACGTGGAGCCAAATTTTATTTTAACGATTTCGAATTTTAACCGTCATTTCAATTTCGTAAAAATTCGTGAGGTAGCTGTTACTTCCCGGAGCAGTAGCATCTACTTAACCCATTAAGTCCCAAAAAAACTAAATTTGTAGCTTACGTTTTAGCTCAGAAAACTTTGTGAAAAAGTAAGAAAATCTTTTGGAAAATACCCAATCCTACTATTTTCGGGTATGCTCTACATGATAGAATGGTTTAAAAATTTCAAAAATTTGATTTTCAATCAATTTGATGTTAATTAACAATTTAAAAAAAAAATACGATTTTTTCGTGAATAATTTTTTATCAATCAAAAATTTGAGTGGGAAGGAATTTTTTTTTCTGTCGCAAATATGCACAAAGGTGCACAAAATATCTATGCTTTACAACCAGCTTTGGTTTTTTATCGTACGATTTTTTAAAACATAATGGCGGCCAAAAAACGAAAGCTAAAAAATCAAACGTTCATTTTACTACTGTTTTTGATGTTTTTTCAATGGAATCGTGCAAATTATTCAATTATTTCAGTAAAAATATACTTAAATATAATATTTTTTTTTAAAATAACTATAAAGTGGGTTAAATATAAAAAATAATGATTTTAAGGTTTTAAAAAGTCGTTTTTTTACGGTTTCTCGTCGTTATTTCAACAGGAACTAATGCCATAATCTGAATATCGTTGATTTTCGAAAATTGGTTGGCATTTTGATATTTTCAGAACAAATCTTAGTGAATCAAGTAAATCTAATCACAAACGTCAAAAACCGTAGTGAAATGAACGTTTGATTTTTTAGCTTTCGGCTTTTGGCCGCCATTTTGTTTAAATAAAATCGTACGATAAAAAACCAAAGCTGGTTGTAAAGCTTAGATATTTTGTACACCTTTGTGCATATTTGCGACCGAAACAAATAATTTCTTCCCACTCAAATTGTTGATTGATAAAAAATTTTTCACAAAAAATCGTATTTTTTTTTTTAAATTGTTAATTAACAATTGAAAATCAAATTTTTGAAATTTTTAAACCATTCTATCGTGCAGACCATACCCAAAAATAGTAGGGTTGGGTATTTTCCAAAAGATTTTCTTACTTTTTCACAAAGTTTTCTGAGCTAAAACGTCAGCTAGAAATTTTGCGTTTTTGGGACTTAATGGGTTAAAATTTCTTTGAGTGTATATCAATTCTAAGTATTTAAGTGAACCGGTGTAGGAAACGTTTTTATAACACTTTGAATTTTAAAATTTAAATTTCTTAAAAAATTGAGCGTTGAACGTTTTTTCTCTTATTTTATGTACTACTGATGAAAAAAAATCATATAACAAAGCCGTGCTATTACATTTTTAAGTTTAGAATTTTTCTTACTTTTTATGTATAAACATAAAAAAGTAAGTACCTAGATAACGTGCCTTAAAAATCTATTTTTTCTGAAGTGGAATATTAAAAGTTATAGGTATAAATTAATGATAAAATATCAGTAATTCATAATGAATTTTAAAAAATT
The DNA here is from genome assembly GCA_030407085.1 of Trichopria drosophilae. Taxonomy (NCBI): domain Eukaryota; kingdom Metazoa; phylum Arthropoda; class Insecta; order Hymenoptera; family Diapriidae; genus Trichopria; species Trichopria drosophilae. The sequence goes on from CM059583.1 coordinate 207,349,441, forward strand.
ATGTGGAAAAATTCAGAAAATATCGAGAATTGTCTACCTACTTTTTAAAAAGTCTTTTTATTAACCTAATCTGTGCAGTGAATAATCACAAATGAACCAGATATTTTTAGTATCAACAAATAATACTCTACAAGATATTACAATCCCTGATCGATACTAACGACTTTTACAGCCATTATGCCACCAGTTTATTGGCAAACAGAATTTTTATAAGTTTTTTCCAATTTTTTAGACCCTTTCTTTCCTTTTAAAGCCAAATTACCTATTAAACCGTATTTATGAAATCGACAAAAATCAGCTACTAATAAAGCGTATGTCTTAAAATTTATCGAAATGTTAACATTCGAAAAATTTGCATAATTCGTAAGAAAAATGTTCAATTTTTAACATCATAGTTCCAAAGCTATTTATCTCATTTCAAAACAAATTGTAACTGACTTTTTACGGAAAAACTTATCATACAAATATTTGCTTATTAAACAGAATATTTTTTAATCTTACAAAATACATTTTAAAAGCAATAAACATTTTGTATCATTATTTTAAAGAAAACTTGTTCAAAAACCGAAAATAAAAATAAAAAATCCATACATCCACCATTCACTAAAGAATCTCATATAAAAATCCAAGTTCAAATAAATTGAAAGGTACATGTCTTACTATTTTCGAGGTCGCTCTTTTCAATACTGTTGTCAAAATTGAGCTATCTTAATTAGAAAATTAACTACGTCGATTTAAATATCAAAGTAACGAGAAAAATCGAGTCTTCTTTTTTATCAAACATTTTTTTCTCATCGAAAGAATATTTGTCGTCAGAAAATTTCTTCATTAAACGTGGACCCAATAGTTACAGTATCAAAATAAATTCTTTAAATATTTAAAAGCTAACATGGCGATCACAAAATGGCGACTCCAATGACAAATTTCTAATTAAAATTTAACAGTTGTTTTTCTTGAAAACTATAGACTTCAGAAAAAATTTTCTAAGAATAAATACGTTTTAGAATGAGTCAAAAAATCCTCTCAAATTTTTCCAGAATATATATTGTTAAAATTTGTTATTTTTCAAAAATTCGAAAAATCGAAATTTTTAAAAAAGTCGTCCAAAAAATCTGAAAGTATTCTTTGACCAATTCGAAGACATTTTTGTTCTAAGGAAATTTTTTCTAAAGTCTACAGTTTTCAATCTAGAAAAGTTTAATAATTTTTTTTGTAATTTTTTCAGATTTTTTAAATGATTTTTTTTTAAATTTCGATGTTTCGAAAAATAAAAAATTGTAACAATACATTCTGAAATAATTTCAGAGGGTTTTTTGACTCATTCTAAAACGTATTTATTCTTAGAAAATTTTTTCTGAAGTCTATATAGTTTTCAAGAAAAACTATTGTTAAGTTTTAATTAGAAATTTGTCATTGGAGTCGCCATTTTGTGATCACCGTGTTAGTTTTTAAATATTAAAAAAAGTTATCTTAATACTATAACTATTGGGTCCACGTTTAATGAAGAAATTTTCTGACGACAAATATTCTTTCGATGAGAAAAAAATGTTTTATAAAAAAGAAGACTCGATTTTTCGCTTTATTTTGACATTTAAATCGCCATATTTAATTTTCTAATTAAGATATCTCAATTTTGACAACAGCACTGAAAAGAGCGACCTCGAAAATAGTAAGACATGTACCTTTCAATTTATTTCAACTTGGATTTTCATATGAAATTTTTGATTGAAATTTAAGTGAAAAAAGTGTCCTTCTTGACGTTAATAGGTTAAAATGACCACGAGATATCGCCAAAATGTTATCAAAAATAAACCGGAAAGGGTCACGACTTTTGTCTGAACTCTTTCTTATTCTAGATCTACAGTTCTCCCTCCGTAATTGTCGTCCTGTCAATGCCGAATTTCCCCTCATGCCCCTACAATTGCTTGTCTATCGTTCCCGTCTTTACTTCCCCCTCTCCGTGTATGAAATAGTTAATAGAACTTTCGTACACATGCGCGGGACTACAATTACGGATGGCATTTGGAAGGCAACAATTACAGATGGAGACAATTACGGAGGAAGGACCGAACTTGCAAAATGTACCTATAGTCTTTTTTATATTATGACACATGTAAGGTGTCGAAACGAATTCGAAAATATAATTTAAAAAGGTCATATTAAAAACAAATGCAGGCAAAAAAAACTCCACAAATAATCGACAAGTATTTCAACAGTTAAAAGAAAACAATACGTTTAAGACAACCGGTGGTACTTTGGACCCCGCTTAAAATTTTGAAACGTTCGACACAGTTGCTGCGATCAATTTGATTTCTGATAAGTAAACATATGGGTGATTCTCCTGAAAAGTACAAGTTTTCGTAATTTTTTAACGAACAAATTTGTTATCGAAATAATTTTCTTTTTTTTTATGAAATATATTGTGGATAAGTTCTGAAGTGAGAATCGAATGTTGAGCAAAATTCATGATTGTTATTATTAATGCTATAGCCATTCTTAAATTTTAATGGTTTATTATGCGTTAAATGATGAATATTATTATATTGCACGCTAAATATTAGTCAATATACAATATAGTCAGTATACAAATCACAAATTATGTTAGTCAACGATTAAAAATTGTTAAATATTTCAAATTCAAGATGGCGGATACAATATGGCGGATCGAATGCTTAAAAAGTTACTTGATCAAGCTGAAACTGGGTATTTAGGGGTTTTCGGGGTCGCTGATCATGAATTTATCGACAGATAAGCTAAATGTAAGATAGCGGATCCAATATGGCGGACCGAATTCTAAAATTAAGGTGTTTAAAATTTACAATTAATTATTTATTCAGAAGAGTACAAAAAAAAACAATATTTACAAAAAGTACTTAATGTAGTATTACATTCTTACAATACAATATTATTATTTTCTGGTTTTCCTTTTCGGCTGTTTCCCAGAAATTTACGAGTTTTTCTGATCTGACGAAAGTTTTCTTTTCAAACTCGTTATTCACAAATTTTAATTCTTCCAAATGATAATGTGAGAGTGAGCACTTAGCACACGGAGTTAAATTTCTTTTATTTGTTTTTACAATTTTTTTTTGTAATTTTAATATCTGACATTATATTTGGATTCAGCGACCACAAAAAACCCCGAGTAATAAGTTTTAAACGAATATGATCAACTTTGGCAATTAAAATATTTTATAAAAAGGCTTCAGAGATCACCAGGCTTCGAGGATCACAAATCGACACATTATTGAATGTTATTAAATAACAAAATAATAAATATCCTATAATATCTTTTTAGGACCAATGAATACTTAAGTTTTATGGCAGTAGCATTTATTTTTAGCACGTTGATTCACTTTTATTCCCAAAAATTAGAAGCTTCGGAGATCACCCGAAATCACAAACATTAATCAGTGATATAAAATAGAAAAATAACATTTATACATAATTCACCTTATACATTATAAAGAGCGTAGATGAAAGTAATTTTTAAAGCACTGCAAAATATTATTTATATTTTTATGTTACTTTAGTGTAAAGAAATACATTAAATAGCAATTTTTGTTAAAATTTTACAATAAGTTTCCAACGCTCGTTTCAAAATAAAAAGCAAGTTTTAAATTTAGTCTATATGCATGAAAAGTTAATCAATATATTCTAGTTTAAGAATAAATTTGTAGGAAATTACAACATAATATTTATGATAATATTTCAATTCGAAACATTCGAATAACATTGGTGACACAATTCACTGTACTTTTCAGGAGGACTATTTATAAATTCCAATTTTGGAGGAAACATTGGAAAATGTCATTGAAAAACGCTGAGGGTCTGGACCCCTTGTGGCATTTACGAAAAAATGTTGAGAAAAAAACATGCAAAATAAATTTACTATAAAAATATTATTTTACCTTAGCTTTCTTCGGATTCAGCGTAGCTTGTAACCCTTCGTCGATATGTTGCAACACGCGACTAAAATCTTCAACGCGAGGATCCGTGTCACCCGGATCTTTCATAACTCCGCTTAAACTTTTGATGTCTCCCCTCGGATGCAAATAATAAAAGCACTGAACTCTTACCTGAAGAAACCAATTCACATAAAAAATAGTCAAACTAAGTACAAAACAATGTTAAAACAAGTTACCTCTAAATGTAAAACTAATATACAAGTATTTGCAAGTTCGTCAAATTCATCAGCCACTTGTTTTAAACAATCGACCAACGATGCTCGCATTGGTGGAATCGAATTTCCATCCAAGTCTTCTTTGACTGTCGCCTGTTGCAATTCTGCTATAAACGATCGAATAGACACTGTGAACCATTCGATACTTTCGTGCAACAATGCTAAACACCTCAGTTGTCCCATGTCTGAGATGATTTCTTTGGGGTTAATTCCACCTTCGCCTACATTACTCGCCAATATTTCAGCTTCCTTGTTATATCGCTGGCGAACATCCTCTGGACTTTCTTCGTCCTGCGTTTCTTGTCGTCGAACTACTCTCCGACCACTAGGACCTCTACGATACTGGACATCACTTTTTAAACTCTCCCAATTCGGTAAAGATCTATAATTTTACAAAGCAGTGTAAATGTAAATAAATCTTTTTTCCTTCAAGAATTTTTTCTTAGTTAAATCGGTCCCTGGATTCAAAATAAATAACTGAAAGTTTCTTCTTTAAATACGTTTCGGCATCAAGATATTACCATTTTATGATGTGAAATGTAATTGGTGACGTTTAAGAAAAAACTGACACCCACTACACACTGTATAATTTTCAATAATTACAGTTACAAGACAACTTACTTTATAAACTGAGTAATTTCTTCATCCTTTAACCAATTTGCCGAACGAATCCTAATTCCGTCTCGGTCTGGTTGAACTATCGATCTGTACTCCGATTGACAAGTTTCTCGATAATTGTGCAATACGTTAAGGGCTAAGGTACAAAAATGTTCCCCTTGCAATGGCAAAGCAATCATTAGTAATCGAAGTTCAGCAACAATTTGTTCAACCTTCACCGTACTCTATAAGAAAAATAAGTTCTCTTCGTATATAATTTAATCGAAGTAAATGATCAATTTTAAAATAAAAATAGGTAGAAAAGATTACCTGTAACAATGGTCGAGTTAAACCAAAATCCCTCATGAATTCCGGTGAAGTAACAAGACGCCAAGCTTCAGGATTTTTGGTAGCAGCTTCTATCGTAGTTGCTACAAACACATGATGTCTACCCAGATAAACTTCCTTTACGTAATCGGCAAGAAAACTACTAAGCGTACATTTCGCATTTCTAAAAAATATCGAAATTTATTATTTGTTTACATAACCTACGACTCAAATTTCCATACCCTTCTGGAACACCAATAGCTCCTTCGATGTCTTCGATAAACTGCATTATTGGTCGAAAAACCAAGGTTATGTTTTTTGGATTTGGTTTACAAACCAATTTTTTACTTATTTTCGTCTGTCGATTATCCTAAAATAAAATTAATAAAGTAACAATTTCTTAAATGAAATCGTAAACACAAATGCACTTACCGTTAAAGCTAAACTACTATACCTATGATCCTTAAGATAACTATTAAGTGCCATCGGATGCATTGTCGAATCGAATTTGAACAACAATCCGGTTTTCCTCGTTGGCTTCTTTCGAGCGAAATAAGTATTAATATTAACAGTTTGTTCATTTAACGATACGGGTGCTTGGAAAGGCCCGTCTACTATATTTTGTACATCCAAATATTCCGTTAGTAAAATTTGCAACTGAAAAATTAGAAAATTTTATTACCTGTATGTAATAATGCAAAAAATTGTCTTACCACTGCTTGAATGTTGCCCCATACGTCAACAATTTCATATAACGGAACCTCTAAATTGTACTTTTTAGTACATTTCGAAAATGCAAATAACGCTGACGAATGAGCTGCGATAACTTGTCGAAAACGTTCAAAAATTGTTATTAACAGTTCCATCAGCAATAATCGATCGCATTCTGGAATTGAATTATCTTCCGATGAATTTAATTTGGTATTTATAAATCCTCGCTTTTCAGCATCTTCGACAATTGCTTTCGACGTAATATCAGCAATATTCAACAATTCGCTTTGCATCTGCGCCTTTAGTACCTAACAAATATTTAGAATATAAAAATTCTTTGTATTTTTTTAACGGAATTAAATACCTCTATTGCTTGTGGAATTTGATTTAATAAAGCAAGACATTCGATGAGAATTGCTAAAAAGTGTTCAGAATTTTCTTCAGGATTCTGAACTTCTTCGTCTTCGATCAGAGCATTCGGATCCTCTAAACCGACAGTGCTAGCCTTCCTGATACAAAAGTAACATTCCAATTTTCACTATTTGAATGGCGTAATGTATTTGGAAAAACAAACCTCGAAACTTGACCGCTCATGAATGCTGGCACTGGAACATCCAGAAGGGACCGTTTGACTTTATTTCCTTTCGAACTACGAGCTTCGATACCTCTTTGGAAATCTCGGTTCGACCCTTGTCTCTTTAACGCAACTTCTTCGGCTTGTTCTCTATACAAATGTTTAGTTAACTCTTCTAATAATTTGCTGCGCAGTTGTCGTTTCTTCTCTTCCAACTCGGTTCGTACCTCTCGAAGTCCCTCAACACCGTCCAGAACTCCTTCGCCCATTACGAGCGCAGACACAAGGAGCTGAGTAGCGTGCAAATATAACCTCTTTTCCAAATATGAATTTAGACGAGAAGGAATTTCACGCAATTGATCTCTGAAACATTTTACTTCTGACACACTGCAAAGATTGAAAATTTGAAGTTACTTACATATCGTTTAAAAGTTGTAAGATATGTTTGTGTTCGATTCCTTCAAGCCACAACTTCATCAATTCTTCTCGCCTACATCTTAATAATTGTTTACATGCATTCAAATTTTCTTTGACAGCATGGATTCGTTCTCTTGCTGCTGTCACTCGTTCGGATAAAATTCCAAATATCTAAATGAAAATGTTGACGTTTTTATTTGTGTACGAAATGTGATATTTTTTATTTACCCTCATAACTTCGGTAAGATCTTGATCGTGTATAGAAACTAGTTCGTCGAGTCGCTGATCGCTCCTCTTATAATCCTTATCCAACTTTGCCTTTTCGACCTCTCGCTGCTCATTAGTTTCACTCGCAGAAAGTGCTCGTATTACAGTTATTAATAAACCGCTCTAAAAAATTAATTAAAAGTTAGTAATCAAAATTTAAATGGGAGGTTCGATTAGAGTTTATGTAACATTTTATCGGAGTAAAAAAATAAAAATTTGAAACTAATTTTAATCACCGTTTCTTTCGAGGGTTTTATCCCCCTTGGGGGTTTTATCGGAGGTCCAGTATTCATTTTTATATTAATTAAAAACACTTTATTCGTGTTTTTCTTTCCGTCGTTATTCTACGAATATTTGTAGTCGTCCATCGCCCAAGGAACACTAAAAGTACAAAAAATTAATCTTTATTGTTATCTAAAAGCAAAATTAACGTCAAAATTATAAAAACCTTACGAATGCTATCAATTTCGTGATGAAAACACGAAGAATGACGACACCTACTCCACAGAAACTCCGGAATTATAAATTTTGAGGTTATGTTTAAAGATCGCCGGAAAACGAGAATGAATTTGAATTAATTCGGAGATATTTGTATCAGACACATTGATAAGGAGTTCCATGCATAAAAACGAAGTAAAAATTAATTAATTTAAACTTACGGTTAGATTCAATGTACAAAATATAAAAAGTGTATATAATCTAATAGAAATTCATCCCAATTTGTATTAACCAAAGTTTATCTATTTTAAATCTATTTCTATCTATTTAGTTAAAATGTAATCAGATTTATTCGGTTTTATTAAATTTTATCCATTTCGGAGTAATGTACAATTTTGGAACTAAATTTCCCAGCAAACGAAAATGGATTAAAATAAATTGAAAATTTGAATTTTTTTGTATCCGGATTCTTAATTCCGTGTAAAGAATTTAAATAAATTAGAATGTTCAGGGTTAAATAATTTTCATACTGGGTAATTGAAGCGTATAATCATTTTGCATTGAAAAGGATTCAAAATATCAATTAATCTCTATCAATTAAGTGAACATAACCTTAAAATGGCAATTATATTTCCAATTCTACGTCCTGAATTCAAATAAATTGACATAACCTCTCATTTTACGAAATATTCAATTGAATCTCAAATAACATTGGCAAATTCTATTTACTGGAATTGAAATGAATAGACTACAACTTCCATCTTGTAATTGATTTCACTGAATATAAATCGAAGCAGGGCAATTCATGTACAGGAATACAAACGAATTCAGAATTAAAATAGATTTGCTAAAATCAACAATCCGGATTGGCGAGTAAAAATTTTAATTAATTTTAATAAATTTCTATCCATTTCCGTTTACTGAGCGAAATCTCGAATTCCATTTTTAAATTCACCATGATTTCGGTTGGATTTAAATAATTTGCGTGAATTCACGTGAATATTCGAATCCATGATAAATTACGAATTCGAAAAGATTCAAAATTTCAATCCCTCTGAATCCCAGCAAACGAAAATCCATTGAAGATCCATTAATTATAGTCATTACCCAATAAGCAACAATTTGAAAAAAAGATTACTTTATGACTTCTTGGATGTCCGCATAACATTATACTTATAGCATATAAAAAGTAATAAAAAAGAATTCTTTTATAACAAATCCATCCATGTTAATTATAAATTACGGCATATAAAATTATATAGTAGATAAGTTCTCAGTAATCTGAGCTAGAATCAAATGTTCAAATAGAGATACATTTTAATTCATGGAAATTTCGAAAATTTCAAATGTTGAACATTTAAAAAATGTATAAAATGGCTTAAATTTTGAAAATTTTGCAATTTTGAAAGTCTAAACCACTTTAAAAAGGTTTTAAAAAGGTTCTAAACCACTTTAAAAACCAATTTAAAAAATTTCGTAATTTTAAACATTTTGAAAATTTAAAAAATTGTTGCCAAATTTTTTTTTAAAAAAAGAATTCTTATACAACTTTTAATTTAATAACTATCGCGGACATTCGTTATATTTTTAAGTATTCACAAAGAATTCTTGTCGAATTCTTCGTTTATAAAAGCATTCAAGAAGTATTCTTTTTTAATATTTGAAAATGTCTTTTTGCTTATTGGGTATCTAGTACCATGGTGTTGTCAATCTGGCAGAATACCTGAAAAAGTTGGTATAATTGATATTTATTAATTTAAATCTTTTAGAGTAGATTAGAGGGTACCGTTAAGTAGTAATCACAGCTAAAAAAATGTAAATTAAAAAGTTCTGATTCACTTTTTTCGAATTCGGGCTTCATAAAGGCAATTCTAGCCATTGTTTATAAACCAAAATATATATTATACTATCTTCTAAAAAGAATCAAAAACAATTAAAGAAAATTAATTCTCGACAAATTTCTTCGATTTTGTTTAGAGAGCATAAAAAATTGTTAAAAAATTCCATTGGTAATTTTTAATTTCGATTTTTCAGAACCCCCTTCTAAATAGATTTAAAAATTTGAAAAATTTGGGTGAACATATAAAAACACATTTTATTAAATCTCTAATTTAAAGGAAAAATATTTTTAAGAGAGCATCAAAAGTTGTTAGAATTGCCCCTTTATGAAACACAAATTTTAAAAATTCGATTTAGTAATTTTTTATTTCGATTTTTTCATTACTACTTTCTTCTAAATTAATTTAAACATTCAAAAAAAGAGTGGTGAACAGAACAACGTATTTCCCAAATAATTAAGCATAAATTTAAAAAAATTCCATTTCTTTTCGAGGAAAAAATTGTTTTGGGTCAAAACATTTTTTACAATTTTTATTATACTATCTTTGAATTCCTCATCAAACATTACTAAAGAACCAACTTTTTGGTATTTTTTGAACGATTGTTTCATTTAAATATGTTATTTTCATTCAAAATTTACTTCCCAATTCGATTTCATTCGTGTCGGTTACATTTTCATCTAATTTTTTTCGATTCAAAATCATTATTATATTTGTAGTCCTGTAATAAATAACTACCTTTCCAAATTGATTCGAGGCAAATATAACTACTTTTCTATTAAAACTCATTTAACTTTGCAATTGTTTTATTCGCACTTTTCAATTGAAATTCATTCAACGAAATCATTTCTTCATTCCACTATTTTTCCATTAAAAATCATTAAATCGACCAACTTTTTATAAGCTAGTAATCATTCAAAATCATTGAAATACATTTTCTCATTGAAATTCATTGCAGAAGCTGAGAAAACGAATTCAGAAGCGACGCAGTGAATGAATTTCAAAGGATCTTCAATGGATTTTTGTTTGCTGGGATTCAGAGGGATTGAAATTTTGAATCTTTTTGAATTCGTAATTTATCATGGATTCGAATATTCACGCGAATTCACGCAAATTATTTAAATCCATCCCAAATCTAATTCATGGTGAATTCAAAAATGGAATTCGAGATTATTTCAAATTCAGTTCCAAAATTGTACATTACTCCGAAATGGATAAAATTTAATAAAACCGAATAAATTTGATTACATTTTAACCAAATAGATACCCAGCAATCGAGATAGGATTGGATTGAATATTTCAATTCATTTTGAATTCATACTTTGATTCCGTAAATACCCTGCAAACACAAAAGTAAGCGTTATGTAACAACTATGTAACATTTATGTAACAATGTAATCATTGCATACATATTACATAACTGTTACTTTCCGTCTTTGCAGATTCAAATGGATTGAATTCCGAAGAAAGGAATCCATCTATATTCAATTTTACGAATACAATCGGAAGCGTAATTTGCCGGATTAAATTTCAGAAAAAGTAATCCATCTGTATTCAATTTTACGAGAACAATTACGAATATAGTCGGAAACAGTATAGGAATACAAATAAATACAGATTTATTCAAAATTTATTTTTTGAAAGAAAACTTTTTTGCATTGAAATGAATACGCTTAGATAGTTCTGAATCCGTAATGTTGAATACGGATGCATCCAATATTTCGTTTTTAAAAAGGAAACTATTATTGGATTGAAATGAATACACTTAGATAGTTTTGAATCCGTAATGTTGAATAGGGATGTATTTAAGATTTAATTTTTAAAAAGAAAACTTTTTTTTGGATTAATATGAAATCAGAAAGTAACCTTTTTATTCGTATGAACGAATAGAATTGTATATACGTATTAAAATGGATTCACCGTTGACCTAGTAATCGAATTTGGATAGAGTTGTATAGAATGGGATTCAATTATTAAATTCTGAATCCATACTTTGGTCAACGGTGAATCCATTTAAATACGTAAATACAATTATATTCGTTCATACGAATAAAAAGGTTACGTTCTGAATTCATATTAATCCAAAAAAAGTTTCCTATTTAAAAACGAAACATTGAATGCATCCGTATTCAACATTACGGATTCAAAACTATCCAAGTATATTCATTTCAATCCAAAAAAAGTTTTCTTTCAAAAAATAAACTTTGAATAAATCTGTATTTATTTGTATTCCTCCCAGTAAACGAAAACGAATAGAAAGTTAAAAATACGAATTGAAATAAATTCAAGTGAATTAAAATGAATTAAAACGTGGATTCAATTAACCATTTTTATGCGTTTTAATTCATTTTAAGTCACTTGAATTCATTTCAATTCGTATTTTTAACGTTCTATTCGTTTTCGTTTACTGGGCTATTACTGCTTCGGATTGTATTCGTAATTGTGTTCGTAAAATTGAATACAGATGGATTACTTTTTCTGAAATTTAATCTGGCAAATTACGCTTCCGATTGTATTCGTAAAATTGAATACAGATGGATTCCTTTCTTCGGAATTCAATCCATTTGAATACATATTTCGGAATCAAAGTATGAATTCAAAATGAATTGAAATTTTGAATCCAATCCTATCTCGATTGCTGGGTATCTATTTGGTTAAAATGTAATCAAATTTATTCGGTTTTATTAAATTTTATCCATTTCGGAGTAATGTACAATTTTGGAACTGAATTTGAACATAATCTAGAATTCTATTTTTTAATTCACCATGAATTAGATTTGTTGGATTTAAATACATTTGCGTGAATTCGCGTGAATATTCGAATCCATGATAAATCACGAATTCAAAAAGATTCAAAATTTCAATCCCTCTGAATCCCAGCAAACAAAAATCCATTGAAGATCCATTGAAATTCATTCCTGCATCACTTCTGAATTCGTTTTCTTAGCTTCTGCAATGAAATTTTATGAGAAAATGTGTTTCAATGATTTTGAATGGTTAATAGCTCACATAAAGTTGTTCGATTTAATGATTTTAAATGGGTAAATAGTGGAATGAAGAAATGATTTCGTTGAATGAAATTGAATTGAAAAGTGCGAATACAACAATTGCAAGCTGAATGAATTTCAATGGAAAAATAGTTATATTTGCCCCGAATGAATTTGAATGGATAGTTAATGATTTTGTAGATTGAATAGACAACAAATTTAATGATTTTGAATCGAAAAAAAAATTAGATGAAAATCTAATTGATTTGAATGAAATCGAATCGGTTATTTGCAATAGCAAGGTTGGGAGATAAATTATTTTGAATGGAAATAAAATATTTAAATGAAACAATCATTTAAAAAATAACAAAAAGTTGGTTCTTTAGTAATTTTTAAGGAGGAATTCAAAGAATTCGTGAGTAATTATTTGGGAAATACGTTGTTCTGTTCGCCAAACTTTTTTTGAATGTTTAAATTAATTTAGCGAATTTTAATGGGTCAAAGAAACTCTTTCTTGGGCAACTTTTGACGCGGAAGTCAGTGGTGTTGGAATTAAAAACGTAAAAATTTTTATTTTTAAATTTAATTTCTTTAAATCCATCCGCAATTTTAAAAAAATATGTTTTTATATTCACCCAAATTTTTGAACATTTTAAATCAATTTAGAAGAAAGTTGTAATGGGGTTCTTAAAAATCGAAATTAAAAATTACCAGCGGAATTTTTATGGAACAATTTTTTATGCTCTCTTTAAAATATCAAAGAAATTTGTCGAGAATTAATGGAGAATTTTCTTTAATTGTTTTTGATTCTTTTTAGAAGACTACATATTTTGGTTTATAAACAATGACTAGAATTGCCTTTATGAAGCCCGAATTAAAAAAAAGTGAGTCAGAACTTATTATATTAATAATGAACTATATTATTTGGTTCATTTGCTTTTATATAAATTACGAATGGATGGATTGCAACTTGATTCTGAGACCAGTGATGACTTTGAATTTCGTCCTGTATTTTAAATGAATAATTTTCTGAGAAATAACCCAGTACCATCACTTCATAAGTGTGTCGATTTTATTTTTTCATTTTTATAAAATTGCTTTGATTCCGGGCTATGAAATCATGAATCCGAAGTTTAGATATTCGAGATTCAAGTTCTTTCAAATATTTTTCTCTGATGTATTCAGATTCCGCAAAATCTCATCGATTATTCAGACACTTCCATTCCTTAAATACAAACCTGTTAACATTGTTTTTATCATAAATATTTTCCAATTGATTATATACTTTTATAAATCCCGGACATTGTTGACATTTTCTAAAGTCGTATTCATTCGTAGTTCATTCGCACATCACAAGTTTTAACCTATTATGATACGTGCTGGTAACCTTTTCTGTATTGTTCTCGTCAAGAAGAGTTGATAATTTAGCACCCGCAATCATTACTTTTGTATATAAATTACCGAATTGTCTTTTGGATAAAATAACTAAAAAGTGATATGCTCAGTGCCAAAGTAACCTATATAGGTCTTTATAAAGACTGATGCCACTTGGGAAAAAAGTTCTATATAAATGAACGATGTGCGTGTTTTTAAACAAACCCCTCTTTCATTTTCCAAGTAATGACCCAAATAAAAATATGTGGACAAAAACATCGAGGTATACTTATGTACTTACCACCACTATATATCTGACAATTTTATAAACAAGTAGTCAGGAATTGCATGCGCACGGACATTCATAAGCTCGGTTTTCTCTGCATTACAAAGCTAGTTTTAGAGATCCCTATTGAAAAAATCCATGTGGATTCCATATGGATTTTCAATGTGGATTTCCATATGGATTCCATATGGATTGATATGGATTCCATGTGGATTCGACTGGATTCCATATGGATTTTTTATATGGATTTTCCATGTGGATTCCATATGGATATGTAAGTGGAATATGAATTCCATTTTGATTTTTAGTATGGATTCGTTATGAATTATTTTATGCATTCCGTATAGTTATTTTAATGTGGATTCCATATGGATTTTTTCATATGGATTCCATATGGATTTTTTATGTGAATTCCATATGAATTTTTGACATGGATCTTCATATGGATTTCCATATGGATTTTCCACATGGATTCTACGTGGATTGATGTGGATTCAAAATGGTTTTTTACGTAGATACTACGTGGATTCCATATGGATTTTTTATATGGATTTTCATGTGAATTTTCCATGTGGATTCCATATGGATATGTAAGTGGAATATGAATTCCACGTTGATTTTTAGTATGGATTGGTTATGGATTATTTTATGTACATTTTCAACTATGGCTGGGATCAGAATTCCTTATTTTGCTGCTTGGGCATTCCGTATAGTTATTTTAATGTGGATTCCTTATGGATTTTTTCATATGGATTCCATATGGATTTTTTATGTGAATTCCATATGAATTTTTGACATGGATCTTCATGTGGATTTCCATATGGATTTTCCACATGGAGTCTACGTGGATTGATGTGGATTCAAAATGGTTTTTTTACATAGATACTACGTGGATTCCATGTGGATTTTTGATGTGGATTCCATATGGAATCCACACAAAAAATCCATAATGAATCCACATCAAAAAACAATACAGAATGTACATAAAATAATCCATAACGAATCCATACCAGAAATCAACATGCAATTCATATTCCACTTACATATCCATATGGAATCCACGTAGAATCTATGTAAACCATTTTGAATTCACATCAATCCACGTAGGCTCCATATGGAAATCCACATGAAAATCCATGTCAAAAATTCATATGGAATCCATATGGAATTCACATAAAAAATCCATATATGGAATCCATATGGAATTCACAACAAAAATCCATATGGAATCCACATCAATCCATATGGAATCCATGTGGAAAATCCATATGGAAATCCACATTGAAAATCCATATGGAATCCACGTGGATTTTTTCAATAGGGATGACAAACTGAAACTTTGCGAACAACTTTTGTTTATGTCACAAGAAGAAAAAAGATGGCATATCGAGCGAAAATTAAGTTACAACAAAATAATCTTGAAAATTTGTTATAAATAATAATACTTTGTTTATATCATTCGCACCAGTGCCAAATTTAAGCATTTCTGCACATTTTCGAATTAAACATTTTTTTTTCTCTGAATGATAGTTTTCGAGATTTCGCCGTTTAAAAAATTGTAAATTTCATTTTTGTCGTTTACACTTTTATCAATAACTGTTGAACAAATTAATATTTTCAGCTGAAATTTACAACATAGGCTTCCCAGTAAACGAAAATGGATAGAAATTTATTGAAATTAATTGAAATATTTACCCGCCAATCCGGATTGTTGATTTTAGCAAATCTATTTCAATTCTGAATTCGTTTGTATTCCTGTACATGGATTGCCCTGCTTCTATTTGTATTCAGTGAAATCAGTTACAAGATGGAAGTTGTAGTCTATTGATTTCAATTCCAATAAATAGAATTCGCCAATGTTATTTGAGATTCAATTGAATCCTTCGTAAAATGAGAGGTTATGTCAATTTATTTGAATTCAGGACGTAGAATTGGAAAGACAATCGTTCAATAATTGTGTATTTCTTTCAAAATCAGATTACTTTTTATTCTTTTAACAGAATAGGCAACCTTCTCCTGTATATAATCCAATTATTAGCAGAAATATTGTAGAGGAATTCATTTCAGTTTAGTGTGCGGAATTGCCGATTTTTGTATGTATTGAAAAATCAAATATCGAATGAAATAAATGTGTGGAAGGGAATTCCTCGATACGAGAATCTATTCACGACAATTCTTTTAATATTTAATAATGTGAGCTTCGTCATTTTAATTATTCTTTGTTATTAAATAATGAATATAACTTTTTTCTAAGTAGGCGATTATCACTTTAATACGCATTAAAATATGATCAATAACCAATTATTTAAAAATATTAATATTATGAGAAAATGTTTTTTCTGGGTTTCGTTAGAAAGTTAATAATACACTAATTGAAACATGAATTTTAACACCGAAAATATTGTTAACGAACGTAATAACAAAGTACATAAAAGATCGTAATTGCCATTTTAAGGTTATGTTCACTTCATTGATAGAGATTAATTGATATTTTGAATCTTTTTCAATGCAAAATGATTATGTCGCTTCAATTACCCAGTATGAATAGAAAATTATTTAACCCTAAACATTCTAATTTATTTAAATTCTTTACACGGAATTAAGAATCCGGATTAAAAAAAATTCAAATTTTCAATTTATTTTAATCCATTTTCGTTTGCTGGGTTATCTTTACGCATTCTAAACGTAGTTCAATTTTAAATAAGTTTTGAAACTTGACTCCGAAACGTTGGTGATTTCACACGGAATGCTGAATGTTTATCCAATTTTTTGCACAATCTTTAATGGATCATAATGTACGATAACCTAAAGTTTAAAAGTTCTGGAGATACGCCCAACAAATTCAAAATGAAGACAAAAGTCTTCGAAAATTTGTTTCTTCTTAATCCGTAATATATTTAAAATAGGTATGTTTGTTGAGTTTATTTTCTCGGTGTATCGGATAGTGAAAATTAGATATAAAAATTAAAACAAAGAAAATTACGTTTCGGTCAAGAATTTTTGATCCTCTTCAGAAATTTATTCTTTTTAAAAAAAACGTAGATCTTAAAATCCAAGATGCGATTATACCACTCCAAGGATTAAAAAAATTAAAGGAAGATGTAAACCTTTTTAAAAACACGTAGATCTTTATTAAAATCCAAGATGCGATCACCACTACAAGGATTAAAAAAATCCAGTTTCTTCTCATATTGAAATCGTATACGTACGCACATAACCTAAAAAGAACAATTTCCTGAAAAATTTTGATAATTAGATTTGAAAATGGTAACAGTAGATTACACTTCTTTGAAAAACATGTCAGGAAAAGAATATACTTAATTTTTCAATTCAGATAAAGACTATTTTGAGTTAACCGCTGAAAAATAGTTATCTCTTATTTCCCAATTGAGCGATTGTTGGATGGTGGCGCCGCTTTATTGGAGTGCGTAAAATCATTTGTAACAATCAACTCCGAAAACATAGATGTAACATCTGGCGAAGTAACAAGATTTTTCCTAAATCTCTTTTAAACTATTCCGTCCTGTTATTTTGCTGACCTTTTGCGAATTCGAATTCGCAATTATACCATTTACACGTGTCAGTTAAAAACAAAAAAGTCGTCATGTCGACTCGTTACATGAAAAAAGTCTTCGGCACCGATGACATTTCCTCGAAAAACCTCGAGGAATCGGAGTCGGAGGCCAGTGATGTGAGAAATTTTCGTGCTAAACAAAAATCATTTAATGTTTTTAGTTTGGTAAGTTTCTGACAACTATAAATACTCCATTACTTTTATTTACACTCCATCGCTCTTGTAACAGTTAAACGAAAACTCTGAGGAAGAACCCGAAGATGAAAACGATACGCAAGAAACTGAAGATACAGAAGAAAAAGTGGAGGTAAAGAATAAAAAAAAGAAAAAGAAGAATCGAAAATCTCAGAAATTGGGATCCAAAAAAGAAAACGATGATGAAGAAATCGAGAGGACAGTACGAGAAATAAACAAATTGTTAGGCGAACCAAAACCTTGTACTAGTAACGATATCGATAATATACAATGGTTGGCGCAAAAGTCTAAAGAAGACGCTCTTATGGTTACGCACAAACATTTAAATCCGTATAACGAACTGAAGCGAATGTTTGGCAGTAAAACTGTTCAAGCAGACCAAAAGTACGTTAATGCTAATATATTTCTTAACGTTAGTACTAAATAACATTATTACAGGCCACGAAATCGAGGGCGTACAACCTTGAAGAAAGTTTGGCTCGTCTCGCCAGTCGGACACTTGCCTACCAAAATTGGACTTTCCATGTCGGTCGATAACACAATGCCGTTAACCAGCGACTATCAATACTTTGTTTACGAACATAGTCAATCTTACCGACAAGTACAACAACAATTTATCACTGCTGTCGAAAGTCTGAATCCTGACAACATTATTGTAATTATTTACCATTCATTAACTAAAAAGTATCCATGTGTTTGTTTAAATTATTTTTCATTTTAGAATCTAGTCAATACTCATTTGGATCATGTCGACTCAATGTTACAAGCCGCTGAATTATGTAAACTTAACGAAGAATTGGCGTCGGCTGCAAAATTAATTGGCCGGGCGTTGTACATACTAGAATACGCTTTCCATCCGCTGTTCAATATGACGACAGGGAAGTGCAGATTGGATTACAGAAAACAACTGAATCGACCATTATTTATTACGTTATTCAAACATTTGGTGCTTGTTGGTGGACGTGCATGTTACCGGTAATTTTATTATTATTATTAACTGTAGCATTGTCATTAAAAAAGACTTTTTTTAGGACAAGTTTAGAACTTTGTAAATTTTTACTTTCTCTCTCTCCGGACGACGATCCTCTGGCAGTAGTATTAATGATGGACTTTTACGTCATACGATCGAAGGAGTACTCTTGGTTTTGTGAATTCTGCAATTTGTGGGAAGGAACACGAAACTTGTCGCAACTACCCAATGTCGCATTTGGTCTAGCTCTAGCTAATTTCTATTTAGACAATCAAGAAACTGCTGACGAACTTCTACAGACAGCGCTAATCATGTTTCCGGGGATTTTGATTCCGCTCCTAGACAAATGTAGCGTACAAACCGATTCGAAGGTATTTTCACTAAAAACACTAGCTAAAATTTAATAAATGTAAATGTTATGGGCTCTGATTATCACTTGAAAAAAAAATTTTTTCTTTCTTCCTTCTTCATGAATTTAAAGACACTTATCACTTTTTAAAGTTAAGACTTTATTTAAAATTGAAAACATACAACAAAAAATAAAACTTAAAACTCGTTAAAAAATATATACAAAAAATTAAAATTAACTTTAAAAGACTAAAAACAAATTAAAAATTGCTTCTTTTTTCTTTCTTCATGAATTTAAAGACACTTATCACTTTTTAAAATTAAGACTTTATTTAAAATTGAAAACATACAACAAAAAATAAAACTTAAAACTCTTTAAAAAATATATACAAAAAATTAAAATTAACTTTAAAAGACTAAAAAAAAATTAAAAATTTCTTCTTTCTTCATGAATTTAAAGACACTTATCACTTTTTAAAATTCTGACTTTATTTAAAATTGAAAACATACAAAAAAATAAAACTTAAAACTCTTTAAAAAATATATACAAAAAATTAAAATTAACTTTAAAAGACTCAAAAAATTTCTTCTTTCTTCCATCTTCATGAATTTAAAGACATTTATCACTTTTTAAAATTAAGACTTTATTTAAAATTGAAAACATACAACAAAAAATAAAACTTAAAACTCTTTAAAAAATATATACAAAAAATTAAAAACAACAACAAAGACAAAAATTAAAATTAACTTTAAAAGACTCAACGTTTCGGACCTTTCGGGTCCCTCTTCAGGAGTCAATAATTAAAAACTTTGTCTTTGTTGTTGTTTTTAATTTTTTGTATATATTTTTTAAAGAGTTTTAAGTTTTATTGTTCTTGTTATGTTTTCAATTTTAAATAAAGTCTTAATTTTAAAAAGTGATAAGTGTCTTTAAATTCACGAAGAAAGAAGAAAATTCTAATTTTTTTTTAGTCTCTTAAAGTTAATTTTAATTTTTTGTATACATTTTTTTAAAGAGTTTTAAGTTTTATTTTATTTTTTTATGTTTTCAATTTTAAATAAAGTCTTAATTTTAAAAAGTGATAAGTGTCTTTAAATTCATGAAGAAAGAAGAAATTTTTAATTTTTTTTTATTCTTTTAAAGTTAATTTTAATTTTTTGTATATATTTTTTAACGAGTTTTAAGTTTAATTTTTTGTTGTATGTTTTCAATTTTAAATAAAGTCAGAATTTTAAAATTTTGTCTTTAAATTCATGAAGAAGGAAGAAAGAAGAAATTTTAATTTTTGTTGAGTCTTTTAAAGTTAATTTTAATTTTTTGTATACATTTTTTTAAAGAGTTTTAAGTTTTATTTTATTTTTTTATGTTTTCAATTTTAAATAAAGTCTTAATTTTAAAATTTTGTCTTTAAATTCATGAAGAAAGAAAAAAGAAGACATTTTTAATTTGTTTTTAGTCTTTTAAAGTTAATTTTAATTTTTTGAATATATTTTTTTAAAGAGTTTTAAGTTTTATTTTTTTTTGTATGTTTTCAATTTTAAATAAAGTCAGAATTTTAAAAAGTGATAAGTGTCTTTAAATTCATGAAGAAAGAAAAAAGAAGAAATTTTTAATTTTTTTGAGTCTTTTAAAATTAATTTTAATTTTTTGTATATATTTTTTAAAGAGTTTTAAGTTTTATTTTTTTGTATGTTTTAAATTTTAAATAAAGTCTTAATTTTAAAAAGTGATAAGTGTCTTTAAATTCATGAAGAAAGAAGAAATTTTTAATTTTTTTTTAGTCTTTTAAAGTTAATTTTAATTTTTTGTATATATTTTTTAAAGAGTTTTAAGTTTTATTTTATTTTTTTATGTTTTAAATTTTAAATAAAGTCTTAATTTTAAAAAGTGATAAGTGTCTTTAAATTCATGAAGAAAGAAAAAAGAAGCAATTTTTAATTTGTTTTTAGTCTTTTAAAGTTAATTTTAATTTTTTGTATACATTTTTTTAAAGAGTTTTAAGTTTTATTTTATTTTTTTATGTTTTAAATTTTAAATAAAGTCTTAATTTTAAAAAGTGATAAGTGTCTTTAAATTCATGAAAGAAGAAATTTTTAATTTTTTTTTCAAGTGATAGGCAGAGCCCATAAAATTTACATTTATTGAAGAAATCAAGCCTATCTTAAAACTCTATTTATACTAACTAAAATTCATAATACAATTATATAATTTTTAATAACATAAAAGGTGATGAGCCACGAATTCTTCATGAGTAGAGCAACAAAATCGACTCCTCCAGCGTTAGAAAAGTTGCAAACTCTGTACATTGCGCGAAGTTGTCACTTGTGGAAAGAACCGGAACTTCTTCCGTGGCTCGAACGACAAGTTAATACGGTATTAAATAGAGTGGATGCTGACGATCAGTATGTAAAATTCTGCGAAGTTAAGAGGAAACAACGATACCAGGGCAAGTTGCCGAGGAATATTTTGAGGCACATTATCGTCTCAGATTTGAAAGATGTCACGGTCGATCCTCATGAGGTAAGTTTTTTTTAATGACTTAATTAAAATTCGTATATGACTATTACAGTTCGTAAAGATGGTAAATGCAGAGAACTTTTGGTTTTGATTCCAGCAGTATTTTTAGCCTACTTTTAGAAATTTATGAAATTTCTGTATTCTATTTTAATATTTATTATTAAAATTAACTTTTAAAAATACAGATTGATGGTGATAAGTATTAGAAAAATATGATAAATTGGTCAGATACAAATAGTAAACAAAAGTTTCCCTTAATCCTTGCTTTTCTACGTTTCATTCAGAATAATAAACAAAAGTAAGTAAACAAAAAAAAATTTAAAAACCCAAAAAACAAAAAAAAAATTTAAAAACAAAAAAACTCAGAAAACCAAAAAAAATAAATACCAAAAAAATGAGATCAAAGTTCTGTAACCTCCTCGTGGTTGATCTCGGTAACTACATATAAGTAGGCTAATTACGGAACCCCAGAAACATATTTTTATAAAAATCCAACAAGTTTTAAAAATTTGTCCGCCATATTAGATTCGCCATTTTGAATTTTGAAAAACTGATTCCAGATTCGTAATCAGCGACCCCAAAAACCCCCGTGTAACAAGTTTCAAACGAATCCGACCAATTTGAAAAAATTTGTCCGCCATATTGGATCCGCCATTTTGAATTTTGAAAAACTAACTGCACATTCGTAATCAGCGACTCCAAAAACCCCCGAGTACTGATTTTCATGAGGTTAACTTTATTCAATTTTCGATTTTCTGGTTTTTTTTGTAAAAATTGCCACAAATTTTTTTTTTATTAGTGTAATAATTAAAAAAATGTTAATTTTTTATTGCAATATAAATTTTTTTCACAAAGTAGGATAAATTTGTAGGTGTTGGGTATTTGGAAACCGAAAATATTCCTATTTTTGTGAAAGTTATGAAGGTTTGAAGTCAAAAGTGGTTTCAATCGAAACCGCTGGGCGTTAAAGGGTTAACTTTTGGAAAAAATTGCAAAGAACAAAAAACTCGTAGCATTCATACGTGAATACACCAAATTTTTTTCAGAATTTTTCATAAATAAATTATGATTTTGAAAAAAGTTTTGAAAACAAATTTATCAAAATGTCATCACAAAAATCTAAAAAAATTCCACTATATTTCTCGATTAATTCTAAGAACTTTTCATTCTTAGCATTTTTTTATAACAGCACGTAGTTTTTGAGTTAAGAAATTATTAAATTAAACGTTCAGAAATTTTTCAAAGAAATTTTCATTGTTGACGCCATTTTGAGGTCGTTACAATCATGTGGGGTATAAAAGTAAAATTTTTCCTTAAAATTGATGTATTTTGTTGACCTTTGTTCAGAGTTTCAATAGAATCCCAATATTCTAATAGCTCGAAAAAAATTGATAGGAATAAATAATTCCCAATTTTTTGAATTTTTTTTAAAAGTTCGGCGCCATATTGGAATTCCTGATGGCTGAAACTCAATTTCGACCTCGGAATCTTGAAGAACGACCTCGAAAACAATAGGACATCTACCTTTCAATTGTTTTCAACTTCGATTTTGATTTTGATATGAAATACTTGATTGATAATGAAGTACAAAAAATGCCATTTCAAGCGTTAATGGGTTAATATTTATTTTTCAAATTAACTTTTAAAAAAACAGATTGATGGTGATAAATATTAGAAAAATATGATAAATCCGAAAATGTGCAGACAAATTTGAAAAAAAGCGAGGAACTCGGAAAAACATTTTTTAGAGTAAGGTTAGGTTAGGTCCTCTAAATTTACCATATTTTTCTAATATTTATCATCATCAATCTATATTTTTAAAAATTAATTTAAAAAACAAATATTAAAATAGCCTCGAATACAGAAAAATATGATAAATCCGAAAATGTGCAGAAAAATTTGAAAAAAAGCGGGGAACTGGGAAGAACATTTTTTAGAGGACCTAACCTAACCTTCCTCTAAAAAGTGTTCTTCCGAGTTCCTAACCTAACCTTCCTCTAAAATATGTTCTTTCGAGTTCCCCGCTTTTTTTTCAAATTTTTATGCACATTTTCGGATTTATCATATTTTTCTAATATTTATCACCATCAATCTGTTTTTTAAAAGTTAATTTTAAAAATAAATATTAAAATAGCCTCGAATACGGAAATTTCATAAAAGAACATTTTTTAGAGGAAGGTTAGGTTAGGAACTCGGAAGAACATTTTCTAGAGGAAGGTTAGGTTAGGTTTTTCTGTATTCGAGGCTATTTTAATATTTATTTTTAAAATTAATTTAAAAAAAATATGATAAATCCGAAAATGTGCAGAAAAATTTGAAAAAAAGCGAGGAACTCGGAAAAACATTTTTTAGAGGAAGGTTAGGTTAGGTCCTATAAATTTATCATATTTTTCTAATATTTATCACCATCAATCTGTATTTTTAAAAATTAATTTAAAAAACAAATATTAAAATAGCCTCGAATACAGAAAAATATGATAAACCCGAAAATGTGCAGAAAAAATTTGAAAAAAAACGGGGAACTCGGAAAAACATTTTTTTAGAGGATGGTTAGGTTAGGAAGAACATTTTTTAGAGGAAGGTTAGGTTAGGTCCTCTAAAAAATGTTCTTCTTAACCTAACCTTCCTCTAAAAAAATGTTCTTTCGAGTTCCCGTTTTTTTTTCAAATTTTTTCTGCACATTTTCGGATTTATCATATTTTTCTGTATTCGAGGTTATTTGAATATTTGTTTTTTAAATTAATTTTTAAAAATACAGATTGATGGTGATAAATATTAGAAAAATATTATAAATTTATAGGACCTAACCTAACCTTCCTCTAAAAAAATCTTCTTCCGAGTTCCCCGCTTTTTTTCAAATTTTTCTGCACATTTTCGGATTCATCATATTTTTCTGTATTTGAGGTTATTTTAATATTTATTTTTTTAAATTAACTTTTAAAAATACAGATTGATGGTGATAAATATTAGAAAAATATGATAAATTTAGAGGACCTAACCTAACCTTCCTCTAAAAAAATGTTCTTCCGAGTTCCCCGCTTTTTTTCAAATTTTTTCTGCACATTTTCGGATTTATCATATTTTTCTAATATTTATCACCATCAATCTGTTTTTTTAAAAGTTAATTTTAAAAATAAATATTAAAATAGCCTCGAATACGGAATTTCATAAAAGAACATTTTTTTACAGGAAGGTTAGGTTAGGTCCTAAGCGGGGAACTCGGAAGAACATTTTTTTAGAGGAAAGTTAGGTTAGGTCCTACTTTTCGAAATTCATGAAATTTCTGTATTCGAGGCTTTTTTTCAAATTTTTCTGCACATTTTCGGATTTATCATATTTTTCTAATATTCGTCATCGTCGATCTGTATTTTTAAAAGTTAATTTTAAAAATAAATATTAAAATAGCCTCGAATACAGAAATTTCATAAATTTCGAAAAGTAGACTAAAAATACTTCTGAAATCAAAACCAAAAATTCTCTGCATTTACCATCTTTACGAATTGTAATAGTCATATTCGAATTTTAATTAATTAATGTTAACGGTTCATTTGCAGAGAAAAAAAAAAAAGTATAATTTTTTTAATGACATTTGGACCGTTTGTGTTACTTTTACAGATTGAACAAGAAGGACCGGTTCTTTCACTCGATCCTTTACCTCCATTGAACAGTGTCAACGTATACTCGACTCCAAGAGCATCGAGAAGAGTAAATCGAAACAATTCTAATCTTTTGTCGTTATTCTTTTCGTCTCTGTTCACCGATCTGGAAGGAGATCACGCTCCGCCAGTCAATGGATTAAATATTCCGTAAGTTTCATTCAAACGCAGCAATTTTATGTAACAATTTTTTATTTTTCAAAATGTATAATAAGTCATATGTCCACTGCAAAAATTACGATTCCAAAAACTTATAAAAACCGAAACTCCATTTTTCGCAGTCATCAAGAACCATTCGATTAATGATATTCCGAATGATCTTTGGAATCCAGAATGCTTCGAAGTGGGGGAACAATCGTCGTCGACGCTTCCATTGCATCTCCAATTCTGCATAATAAAGTGCGACTGGAAACATCCGTCGGCAAAAAAAAAAAAAATGTTGATAAAATTTCTATTTACGATCATTAGCAAGTACGAATCGTGTAAAAAATAGCTAAGTAACGTTTTAATAAATTTTAACTCGGATACAAGTCAGAGGTCGAGAAACTTAGCTACCGAACGCATTCTTTTAAAACCTCGATGTTCGTTCTGTATTTACAGGATCGTAAACCTTCCGTATATTTATAATTCTTGTAGATCTTAAAATTTCGAGACTAGCCACGACCACCTCTGACACGTGTACTCCGAAATGCAAGATTTTTAATGAGAGATGATTTTAACGCAGACATTTTTTTAAGGTTATGATTTTAAGTAACCTCTGACAATTATGGACCGATGGGTTTTCGCTGAATAGTTGGTCATAACTGCGTAGTCTTTTGAAAGTTTTCAAAATAAAATAAAAAAAAAAACTGGTTTTAACAATTTATGTCTACGTAATTATGATCAATTGAATATGACACACACCATGGTCCGAATTATCGTTGTATCGTTGGAAATTTTTCAAATAGGTTGATACGGTGTGGCTCGCGTTTTTCGTTGTGCGGTTTAAGATGACGAATAGTCGCTGACAATGAAACTTAAATCATGCTACGGAAAACTGGATTGTAACGACAGATTGCAGGTCCGTGCTCTTGGTAATCCGCTTTAGTATGACAGACTGTGTAGAATTGGGGATCGCTGGCCAACAATGCCCCTCCGTACCAAACTGCACAGCGCTGCTTGTGGTGGGAGATCACACGCACATCTATCGGCTTCGGCTGAAATACAGTTGAATACTTACGTATTTGTATATGCATAATAAATATTATTTTATGTTTGTCTTGTGTATAATATTCTAAGTTTCAATATTTATACAGTAGAACCTCCGTTATCGAATATTCAGACGCCTCCGTTAACGAATAATTTCCCCTCGGTTAGTCTCCCCACACTAGACACCACTTTTTATCGTGCTCTCTCGCTCTCACTGCTGGTCGTGAAGAAAGAGGGGAGGTGTTAAAATAAGGGAAGGACTACTGTATGTATAATAGGTGGGGGGGGTCGATTTTTTCTCCTCAAATATTCGTTAACGGAAATTTAAATGCCCCGCCTATTCCATAACGGAGGTTCTTACTGTAAAATCATAATTTTGGTTAAACATAACCTATATCTTTGCAACTGTGAAGAGGATGTTAATTATGGTAAGTTTTAACTCACCGTGATGTGACCGCCGCTAAGATCCATGCTAAGTTTTAAACGAGCATCGACAGTTTTCTTGATGTCGCGTTGTAAACGCCTTCCAAAGTCCTTAAACATTGTGGACCCACCCGACAGTACGATGTGGCTGTAAAGTGGCCTTCGTACATCGATGGGACAATTTTGAATGACGTCGTCAACTATTTTACTGATCGGTGTTGTAAAATCTGGGTTTGAGAACTAAAAACGCAAACGTAATCAATTTAAGAAACTTTTTTTCTATTTAAAAAACTTACCTCTGGGTGAAAGAAAATTTCTGGACCTAGAAATCTCTCGTATCCAACGTCGACTGTAAACGGCTGTTTGGTGATACTGTTTATCCCTTGGTACTGTTTAAATTTGGTGGGATTGCTGTCGTATTTAGCGAATTCTTTGGCAATGTCGGGACTAATGTAGCAGTATTTTTCTTTGATCGATTTTGCTGTTTCCAGCGACTGCTCCGGCGGGATTCCAATTTCGCGGTCTCGTAGAAGACTTTGAATGAAGTAGGTGATATCGCGCCCAGCTATTGGAATGTGTTTGATGCAGCTTCCTATTACAAAACCTTCAGCCTAAAATATATTAAGGATTGTAATTTATTTATTTATTTTTTTAGTATATTAACCCATTAAGGGGAGGGTTCGGCAACAAAATCAGCTCTATGAAATACACCTTTAAAAAGATTTGAAAAAATTATTTCTTTGGTAATTTTTGACGAGGGATTCAGTGGTGCTAGAATAAAAAATTTGTTTAACCCATAAATTTCAGCTCGAAACAAAATTTATCTTTTCTAAAAAGCGCTTCTACATTTTTCTAAATTAATTTAAAAATTCAACAAAATTAAGGTGAACTTAAAAACACATTTTCTAAATAATTACGGATGGATTTTAAAAAAATCCATTTTTTTCGAAAAAAAATTTTGTTATGGGCCAAAAACATTTTTTTTATGGGTCAAAAACAATTTTTACATTTTTTTATTTTAGAACCACTGAATGTAACGTAAAAAATTACTAAAGAAATAATTTTTTTTACCTACTTGTTTTAGCGCGGAAAAAAATTTTTTTTTTTCGAAAAAATGCTTCTAGACTTTACTCAATTAATTTAAAAATTCGAAAAAATTGGTTTGAACATAAAAACACATTTTCGAAATAACTACGGATGGATTTGAAAAAATTCAATTTTTTCGAAAAAAAAAAAATTTTTTTATGGGTCAAAAAAATTGTTTACACTTTTTACTCTAGCATTACTGAATTCCACGTCAAAAATTACTACAGATTTGATTTTTTCAAATTTTTTAAAGGTGTATTTCATAGAGCTCCTAAACGGACACATTTTGAGGATCAGTTTAAACGTCAATAATTTGCATATAAAAGCAATTGGAAAAATTTTACACTCACTATTTCTGTCGTAATATTGTATGCTCTTTCAGAATCTTTCAATAAAATTTCGATAAAATGAAAAGCAAAAAAGTTATACACGTTTTTTTGTAAAAAACATGGTTTTTAAAAATTTATTTTTCATTCTAATATCACTTTCACCTCGAAACATGTCTGAGGTGAAAATATCACGTCCATGGACCCTTAGGATTAAAACGTACCGTGTTCTAATTTGCATTTCAAGATGGCGAATTGCAAAATGGCGCCTAGAAGCTCAAAAATCTTTTTAAAACTTAACTAATTTTTTTCTTGAAAACTATAGATTTTAGAGAAAATTTGCTAAGAATAAAAATGTCTTAGAATTGGTTAAAGAACCATCTCAAATTTTATCACAATGTATTGATACACTTTTTGGTTTTTTGAAAATTAAAAAAATCGAAATTTTTAAAAAAGTAATTTAAAAAATCTAAAAAATTTTTAGAAGCTTCTTTAACCAATTCTAAGACATTTTTGTTCTTAGCAAATTTTCTCTAAAGTCTATAGTTTTCAAGAAAAAAATTTGTTAAGTCATAAAAAGATTTTTGAGCATCTAGGCGCCATTTTGGAAGTCGCCATCTTGAAATTCAAATTAGAACACGGTACGTTTTAATCCTAAGGATCCATGGACGCGATATTTTCACCTTAGACATGTTTCCCAATGCAATTTCGAAGTGGAAGTGATGTTAAAATGAAAAATAAATTTTTAAAAACCACGTTTTTTTACAAAAAAACTTGTATAACTTTTTTGCTTTTCATTTTATCGAAATTTTATTGAAAGATTCTGAAAGAGCATACAATTTTACGTCAGAAATAGTCGGATTAAAAATTTTCCAAATGCTTTTATATGCAAATTATCGACGTTTAAACTGATGCTCAAAATGTGTCCGTTTAGGCCTTAATGGGTTAACGGACATAAATTCCCTTGTTTCAAAAAAAAAAGAAAATAATAATTGATACAATCTTATATTCATTCATAATATTCACACTTATAAATCTTACATCTAAGTATAAAAAGTGATAAAGATCGAGCAGATTTTATTTCCTCATGCAGATTATTCCACAGACGAGTGATTCTATTTATCGTAAAGAAATAAAATCTGCTCGATTTACGTTGAACCTCAGAAAGTGGACGATGTATCCGATGTGCATAACGTACTGTCCGAAGAGAGAATAAATTAGCAATTTCATGACTTTTTGGTAACCAAAAGGTATCAATAAGTTATTCGTAACGGTTAACTCAAAACAGTATACAAAAACGGTAACTTAATTCCGATATCTTTTTGTTAATTCCTAAAATGTAACTAAAAGTTGACTTTTTTTTTCATATACATAGTCTCGAACACGTTTTATAGTCATCGATTAGATAACGTAACACTGATAACAAAAAGATAGATAAAAGTTGTTAACTGTATAAAACAACTAATAATAAAATATTGCTCTGTCCTAATATTAGTTATTAAATATGAGAAGTATGTAGATCCGTCGGAGCAAAATTATGGTCAGTTTTTCTGATTTTTATTTTTTAAATAAATTTGATGTAAATCCAATATTAATCATAATGTTACGAACAAAGATTTGTCCAAAATACATTTCAGAATAATTTTCATTCGTTAAAATTCTTTTATTTTTTAGAAAATTACTAATATAACAAGGGAAATTTTATAATAATAAAGTTTTTAAATTTTGTTTTTAAAAAAGAACAAATTATAAGAAATTTATGGTATACTTTATTAAAAATACAATTTCCTTTAAATTTCTATTAAAAAAAATAAATTTCAAAATTCGTGTAGTGATGAAAATGATTTATTCGAAAAAAGTGTTGTTTTCGACATTCTTTTTACTTAATTAAAAATTCCAAACGAAATTTTTGTTATTAACAATGTTATTTATTAAAAGTGTATTAATAATTCTATTTTAAAACGATTTTTCAACAAATGAACAATGAATTCTACAAAATACGTTTCGGAATGATTTTCACTCATTAAAATTCTATTATTTTTTAGAAAATTATTAAAATTTCAAAAATCAGTAGGTATGTTATGAACAAAGAAATGTTCAAAGTCCATTTCAGAATGATTTTGATTCATTAAAACCCTTTTTATACTAAATTAATCGTCAAAAAAAATAAAAAAAAAAAAAAAAAAAAATGTAATAATTTTATTATCAATAACAACTAATAATAAAATACTGCACTGGGTTATTAGATTTAGTCAAGTGCAATACAATGAGAAAAAGAGAATATTTATTGCAACGTATGAAAATAGTAAAATTGACTTACGACTGGAATAACGTGAGTCACGCCGTCTCCACTGTCGACAACGATACCCGTCAAACACCTGTCTTCTAAATTTTTCGTTGTCCACGATGCAGCAAGGGCCAGTACTGCTTGCACTGCAATATACAACCCTGAGACATTGAAAGATTCGAACATTATTTCCGCCGTGTACTCCCGGTTCTCGGGAGTATTTAACGGAGGTTCTGTGAGTAGAAAATAATGATCTTCCGGCTCGGCCCTGAGGTACTTAAAAATACATTGCTGAAGGAAGCGTTCCATTAGGTCCCAATCTTCTACTAAACCATGTCTCACGGGATACTGTGAATTTTAAATTAAGTTTCATATTGTAAAGTCGATGAATGACAAATTAACGGGGATTCTTTTAACTTTGGTCTGTTTTTCGACGCCTGTTACGAAGAGTAGCACGTTTCATTTTTCTTACGAAAAGTAGTATGCGAGGGGTCAACCACTGACCAAAAATTGTACAGGTATTCCCAAAAGTGGGAATATTCCCAGTATTCCCAGTATTCTTATGACATACTGGTCATTTTTGTTGAACTCGCAGCATTTCGAAAGTATCGTCATTAATTCTAACGCATTTTAAAACTTGTAATATACTCCTTGACTCGTAATCTTACCACATTAATTAATTACTTAATAGATCCAGCTGTTCTACTACATGGTTCAACATATCAACGTTCTTAAATGAACAAATTTAACTTAAATAGGTATAGATTTCAGTTAATTTATTTACATGGTAATTTACATTTAAAAAATTAGTAATTCAAGAGGAATATTTAAACTTTTTATGGCGTTTTTGAATTTTAATACGGTCTGCACTTTTTATGGTGAAAGGATTAAACCCAATCATACAATTTATTAGCAGTTGGAAACTTTGTTTTTAAAATGACTTCATTTATAAAACTATTATATTTTAACAAATGAAAGTAAATCAATCGCCGGTAGTTCCAAATATTTCAAAATATTGCCAGATAATCCCAGATATTTCCGAGTATTTCCAGATATTTATTTATTTATTTATTTATAAACGGACTGTAAGTCCTTGAATAAAATGTTACAATACATAAATACCCAAAATATTACATAAAAATAATACAATAAATAGACGCTGAGCAGTTGCACGGGTAATAATATAAAAATAATAATGCCAGCATTAACGAGACTAATACAAGTATACAAAATAAAATAAAATTTAAAATTTAAACAGACATAAATATAAACAGAAAATAAGACGCGATACAGTGAATATAAAGTAATATAAAACGCACCGAATAAATAAAAAACAAAAGATTTAATCATAATATTTGTACACGATACGCACATTACGTTTAAAAGTAGCTAAAGAATTAATCGCACGAGTAGTAACATTAAGACTATTCCAGACACGCTTAAGGCGAGCGACAGGATAATTAAATATATAATTAGATCTGCATAAAGATTCCTGAAGTGTTCTGTGATTACGGAAAGTATAAGAAAGGACACGAGAAGGGAATAATGACGATAAATTAAAAAGTTCTCATATCAGTGATCATATCGGTGAATTGAGCTGATAGTAGGATATTCTTGAGTATTTTCAAATATTCCAGAGTATTCGCAAATATTCCCAAGTATTTCCAAATATTTCCTAGTATTCCCAAGTATTCCTACGTATTCCCAAGTATTTCCAAATATTCTCGAGTATTCCCGCTTAAATGTACAGGTATTCCCACCAGTGGTTGACCCCTCGGTAGTACGGTATACTTTTATATGTTGAAGAACGTTGCATTTCAGCATTTGAGTGAAAAACCAATTCATTTACATATTGATAGTCAAAAAAAATCGTGATTCATTCTACACCACGAAAAGTAACACATTTGAACATTTTGGAACGAAGAGTAGTACGTTTTTCCTTTTGTTGACGAAAAGTAGCACATTTCAGCATTTCAAGGAGTATTGCCATAAAAATTTGAAGAAAACTATCATGTCCCAGAATTTACACGAGTTTATAATCGTCTAAGCGCAAAAAGTAACTTGTTTCATGTTATATCACGAAAATGAATATGTTTTAACGTTTTACCACGAATAGTAATGCATCCAAAAGGGCATTAAGCGCCAAAATTTTATTATTAATATGTTCTTATTGCAGTTGTTATTATTTCTATTATTTTAATAATAACTTTTAACAACATTTGTTTCTTGTATCTCTCAATTTCTCTGAAAAGTGATACATTGTTTGCTCAAATCTCTACCAGTAAATGAAATTTCACTGCAACTACGACCCATACTATGAGGTGGATATCAGTCCTTATTAAAGCTACTTAATACTAAATATTATTAAATACTAAATAAATTGATATGTTTTTAATGCGAAATATTAGAAAAAAATAACTAGAATGATAAAAGGCGCACACCGTTCCTCAAGGACCAACAAGTTTAACAAAAATATCAAAGAAAACTGTTGACGGCATCTTATTCTACGTATTTCGTACTTCCAAAATCAATTTTGATCGAAATCATACGTTTTCCCAAAATAATCCAAAAAGAGTTTTAAATCATTTTCTGCCATTTATGCAATAGTTGAATTTAATGCAAAACTAGAGAAATTTGATTTTCTATCACTTTTTACATCAATAAACATTTTCATAAAATTGTATTCATAAAATGATAAACATTATTTATAATTATATCATAATTATATCATATTAAAAATAACTTTTTGACAGATTCCAAAAATTAGAATTTATTTCTTGACCGCTTTTTATATAATTATGACTCGATTTCTTGGTTTTACGGTCCTTTTACTACTCTCTAAATATGAATTAGTGAAATTTGACTATAAATTGATAGTCAAATTTGACTAATTGAAATAAGGAAAACTCACTTACTAACAATTAGTAGAAAATTACTAATTGAAATAGTAGTTAAGTATAACTAAATGAATTAGTAAATTCTGACCATTTTTCTAATTCATTAGCCAAATATTGAACTACTAATTGAAAGTAAAAATTCTACTTATTCAAATTTAGAAAGTAAGCATAAAATTAAATGCTAAATAAAAAACAAAAAACATATAAAAGCAATAAAAAATAAAAAAAAATATAAATAAAAGAAAAAAACAAAAAAAAATTAAAAAAAAACAAATATGGGGCTACATTTTACTCTCTACGTCCACGTCGTTAGCTCTGGGTAATACAGAAGGAGAGTAACAAAAATGTAATTATTTAATTAAAAAAAATATATATATCATTTAATAATTTTACACAAAGGGCTATTGTGCTTGTGTTGAATATCGTTATTTAATTATTAAATCAGTAGGGTATCGATGCAAAATTGATTTGTTGTGTTTTTATATTAAACTCAAATATTGTATAAATGGTAGAAAATGATTTAAAACTCTTTTTAGATTATTTTATGAAAACGAGCAAGTACGATTTCGATCAAAATTGATTTTTAAAGTACAAAATACGTAGAATAAGATGCCGTCAACAGTTTTCTTTGACATTTTTGTTAAACTTGTTGGTCCTTGAGGAACGGTGTGGACGATAGATACACAAAATCCAGCTGAAAACTACGAATTTAATATTGTCCAGAAAAATAATTTTTTTTCCATACACCAGTCCACTTATTAAATAATTGTGCAGATTTCTCATGAGAAATATTTGATAAAGCTCAAAGAAATCTTAAAATATTACGAGAAAATAACAATCATTTGATGAAAAGTACGAATTTTAATATATTCCGGCAAAATAATATTTTTCCCATGCATTAATCGACTAACTAATAATGTTATACATTTTTAATTAAAAATATTAAACAAGTTTAAAAATTGACTTATCTTTTAGGACGACAAATTTACAAAAATTAGATGAAAATTACGAATTTCAAATATTTCATTATATTTCTGCAAAATAATATTTTTTCCATACACCAATAATCGAATGAAATATTTTTGTATATTTTATGATGAGAACTATTTAAAAGGTTTTAATAAAGACTGAAATAAGTCAATAAAGTGACAAACATTCGTCAAGATTTCGAATTTAATTATTTTCCGGCAAATTAATATTTTTTCATAAATAAATAATAAAAGAACGTGAAAAGTGGTGAAATATTGAAACATATTCATTTTCCTGATATAAAACGAAATAAGTTATTTTTAGCGCTTACGCGATTGTGAACGCATGTAAACTGTGAAACATGTTAGTTTTTGTGAAAAGAAAGGCAAATGTGCTACTGTTCGTGATAGAATGTTGAAACGCATTTATTTTTGCTACATGGGATGAAACAAGTTACTTTTCATGGCTGGACGAGTGTAAACTCTGGAACGTGATAGTTTTCGTGGATTTAACGAAACATGCTAGTCTTCGTCGAATAGCACTCAAACATGATAGTTTTCAACGACTTCAAGAGAGATATGTTACTTTTCATGTCAACGTTTGTCTGAACGCTGAAATATATTAGTTTTCGTCGATAATCCAGAAATGAGTTACTTTTCGTTTCATACACTGAAATGCATTTTTCTTCGAGTAAGCCGGTTATATACTAGTCTTTGTAAGAGAAATGAAACGTGCTACTCTTCGTAAGAGCCATCGATTTATTAATTCAAAACAACGTATGCAATTATGATTAAATAACATAAACAAGTTTGTGACACGAGTTATGGTAAGTGAATTTCAAGAATTAAAAGTAAAAAGTGTTCAAAGTACAATTTAATAAATTTTTTAAAACTATTTCTAAACTCTTACACCTAAGAAACTTACTTTTACAGCATATCCCGTTGCTTCGAATGCTTCATCTCCGATATAGAAATCTAAATCTTCTACGCCTTTGGTCACCCGTCTCGCAGAGTTATCACCTACTTTTGCTGTCTCTTTTATAGCTATAGCCGACGGTATTATAAGCTGTGGTTCTTTGTTTCCGGCAAAACCAAGTTTCGTATATCTGCAGTTAACAAAAGTTTAAAAATAACGGAGATTATGTTGAGTATTTTTAATGTTTCGAAATGTAAAATTTTATATTGTTTAGAATTGTATTTATTCCCACAAAAATGATACAAGTAAAATGTAAAGGTAAAGAATTTAACTTGTGAAAAAGTGTGTAACCCAGCATTCGGAATTCTATTAATTTAGATTCATTTTTTCATTTTTGAAAATGCTTTTTAAACTTTTCAACCGTTTATATAAATTACATGGATAAATAAAGTAATGGTCACCATAATATATTTAAAAAGCGACGTCAGAAAAGACGCACATAAAAATCACAAAAACAACAACGAATATATTAAAAAACGTCTAAAAAGACTCATATATAAACAGATTAGAAAATAACGTTTTGGCTTGTGTTCGTAGCCCTCTTCAAACAATTTTCATAATGGTAACAAACAAATGAAAATTAAAAATGTTGGTATACAAAAAATCCGTTTTTAACATTCATTTGTAACGTTAAGGAGTTTTGTTGAAGCTGTTAAAAAGAAAGTTCACATTCAGTAAACATGGATCTTATTGACTGTATATAACAAATGGTTATTTTGTATTTTACCATTATTATTTTTTTTTATTTTATTTATTGAGATCAACGGCACAGATGTGCCTTTTACAACAATGTGCCTCGTGGCACTAAATCTGTACAATTTATAAAGATAACAAAAAATAACGAAAATATGAATTACAAAAGCCAACAACTAATTTTAAGACTAAAGCTAATTAAACAGAAAAACAAAAAATTTGTAAACAAAAGCTGAAATAAGTCTTCTTATTGTCGATTTGAACGGAAGTAACCCTAAGCCGCGTACATTGTGCGGTAACATATTCCATTCTCTTTTAGCGCACGGAATAGTCGAGAAAAAGCCGTAATTAAATCATAGTAACGATGTAAGGATTTTACAGTATCTGGAGAACCAGATTTTTATATCATCAGCATATATCAACATCTTGCAACCGAAAGCCAAAAAAACAATATCCATTATGATATTTTTCTGAAGAGGGCTATGAACTAGAACCAAAAACGTTATTGTTTTTGAAATCTGTTTATATACGAGTCTTTTTAGACGTTTTTAATATGTTTGTTGTTGTTTTTGTGATTTTTATGTGCGTCTTTTTAGACATCGTTTTTTAAATATATTATAGTGACCGTTACTTAGACATTAACTTATTTATCCAAAAATACTACTAATATATTAATACTAATATATTAATACAAAAATATGAATCCAAATGAATTCATAAATAATAAGATTGTCGTAACTACTAAAAATACGAATACAATTTAATCCATGATCGTGACTGGAAATATGTTGGATTAATACATATGAATCCATTTATAATTGACTCGGAAAAAGCAAAAGTCATGAATCCATCAGAATACGAATAAAGATTGAAATAATAACATTTTAATACAATGAAATCTATGAATAATAACTGTTAATTACCAGAATTAATGAATCCATTTCAATAAAAAACTTTGCAAAAGAATGCCTGTTTTAATTCAAATGAATCTAAAATAAACGAATACAACAATTTTCTACAGATGTCCGAGTAAATTTTTTTAAGTGTAATAACAATGTTCATTTATTTGTAACCAATTGACAATTTTTTTCAGTAAGTGTACAGCGATACTTTTGTTGATAAAATAAATATATTAGTTTCAAAGATTTTATCCTGAGGTTTTATAGTGGTTTTATGTGTCTATTGTTGTTATTGAATCATGATTGTTTATTATTTATTATGTATTTGTTTATATTAATTTGTTTATCAGTAGTTTTATGAATTTTATTTTACGCCCCTACCAATGTATAAATATTTTTTATTATTTTTTATAGAAGGCCTTATGGACGTTGATGATTAAAATAAATAAACGTAAAAGTAACATAATTACTAGTCAAAGTGAATAAACAATATGAAATATAACAAGTATCACTCATAAAATGAAAAAAATAATTCTCTACACTTATAGATTAAAAAAGATATAGAATTTACATTAGCGATATGTAGTTCGTTTTATAATTACTTATAACTAATATTCTGGATGAGCGACACATGTATGGAACAGAACGATACGAGACAAGTTTTCTAACATCCTCCGATAATGTCCAAATAAAACCTTTCTGGTGTAAAGAACATCATTAACTGTGTGGATAGATTTAATTGTTGACAAATTGAAAAAAACAAGCATCATGATAGTCATGAGAACTGATGTCAAAATTATCGTCAAATTTCACGTATCTCGTAACGTTTTAGAGATATTACGTATTTTAGAAGAAAAACTGAGAATATTTATTTTATTTATTTATCGACAAAAATATATACTATCAAAAGTCGATAAGTTACACAATGCATAAATACTCCATGTTTCAACTATTCGTTATTTTCGCATCATTTTACAACAGCGGGTGTAGTCGATGCAATATTTTTTATGTGAACTGGGATTATTTTAAAATTTAAATGTATTACAATCCATTAAAAATTGTAATACATTTCAATCTTTTACAATACTTTTATAAGTTCCAATAGCGCATTCAAATGTATTGTAATGTATTCAAAATCTTTGACATTTCAATATGTTTCCGATTACTGGGAAGTCAATATCTAAACGTAGTTATTTCCAGTAAATAATAAATGATTTACGTAGTAATTTTTTATTTTAGTCATCAAAATATTGAAGACGAGTTATTGTTTAACCGGTTCTGAAAATCATTTTGTCCTAATCCTAATATATATAAAACTTAAGTAATCAGATTCGAAGATTTTATGTTTATAACTAAAACCTAAACTAAAAAAATTATGCAAAATTGTAAATTTATCTTACGAATTAGTGGCAGTTTCAAAAGATTGTTATTATGTTTATTTATTTATTTTAGAATAAACGGGGAAAATTCCTTTTTACAAACAAATTTTTACATCAATGTATAAACAATATAAGAAAAAATATATATGATAAAAGAAATAAAAAAATGTAACAAATAACGTAAAAACTGATTGAATTCATAAAAATGTAGACTTAATGAGATTAATAACAGTATTACATAGTATATTATTATCAAATAAATGTATATCCGTAATATAATCACAGAGCGAATTGACTAACGAACACATTCTATGTATCGGTACATTTCTAACAAAATTTTTGTAACTAAAAGGTAAATAAAAAGGATATATAGTCTTAATGGATAGTTTCACTCAACAAATGGTAAAAAATTTGAAAAAATTTCAGCCAATAGATAATTGAAAAATGAAACTTTTTGTTTCTTAAACATTTTTTATATCACGTTAATTTTCCGAGATATAGCAGATTGAAAAAAATCACATTAATTTGTTCAAAATTAAATAAGTATTTGTAAAGAAATATTAGACAAAATCCCGAAGAGGTAAATTAAAGCTATAGGGATTACCTTTCGATTACACGTTGTACATTTCTCTTGCAATCATTTTTTAAAAAATGGGAGCTGATTGAAAAAGAAAAAAATAATACGAAAAAATGACTTTAGTAAATCGAGCATAGTTCGTACAGAAATGTATATATAGAAATGAAACTACCACGACTGAGAAACTGAAAGTCTCCTCTTTAATTCCCCTTTTTTATTTTTCCTGTACGTTAACTTGGCGATGAGATATCAACATTTTAATTTATCCAAAATTCCGCAAGGGTGAGCTCATACTTTTGAGCGGTACTGTATACTTAAAACTAATCCTTTTTGATTATGGGTAATTGACGTAAATTCAATTTTCTACACATATTAAATATATTAAGGATAAAACTACTAAATAAGATTAAGACCGATCTGTTATTTCATAATTGTGGTATTTAAATAAATTCATAACATCACGTTTAAATGATTTAATTTGTTCAGTAACTTTTTAAAAATTAAAACATAAAATAATACTAAATTTGTAATTTTAGAATTTTATAATTGATTTGTATACTAATAAATTACCATTTATGACTGTAGACATGTATTTTAGAAAGCAATTTAATTTTTGTCGAGTTAAGATATTGTTAACTAATATATTTCAAATTCTTAAGAAAAGAATTCGGTAGTTTCTCGACATGACAGTCAAAAATAAAAACAACAAAGTGCGATTAAAACGTTTCAGCTACTCATGCGTGCTTTCTTTAGTTATTTATTTATGTTTAGAAAAAATTAAAAAATTGGAGACAGTTTGCTTCTTATAATGAGTTATTATTATTAGTCTTACAAGAAAAGACTTCCGGTTTAAAAAAACCATTGTGAGTGTGAGTAAATTTTAAAAGTTCTGATAGAACCGTACATTTTTATATGATTATGAGCGCGATTATAATTATGACTAGAAATGTCCTCATTTGAATTGTTACTCAGTATTGAAGGCGAAAGAAATTCAACTGGCGCTTCCTTATATTATAACTTACTAGTTTGTTGCATGCGAAACCATTGAGAAACTGTTCGAACTATATCAAAGATAATGATGTATTATAATTCCGTATCCATCACTTTACTATTGTACTTTACATTTTGTTTATAATTTTATACTATTTGTAATTATTATATGTAGTGTTGCCAAAGAAGCCTCCACTTCAAGCCAAAGTTATTAAATAAATAAATAAATAAATAAAATTTTTGGATCTTGTATTAAAGCGACAAATTGATGGAAAATTGGACTTTTGAATATTAATCAGAAAAGTTGAAACATTTTTTTATGTTAACTAATTTTAATAATTAAATTAAATTACAAAAGATTAGTACTAATATCAATAACAAGGATTTTTAAGTATAGTTATCACTGTAATAAAAATGCTTCGATTTAATTTGAGTTTAACAAAGTTCACAATTACAAATTTGAAAAAAGTTCTATTTTTTATTACGCAAAAGATAAATAACTTTTATTTATATTAGTTGTACAAATTAGCTGTAAAACATGGACCAAAAAATGGTTATGTATCGTTGTGAATAATTTTTTACTCGTAACGATTACAAATTTAGAAACAAAAAAGACATTTTCATTCTGTCTTTTTGCATTAGTGAAATTCTGATGATGAGGAGGGCTGGGTCTTTATCAAGTTCACATCCTTAGGTGAATCAGGCCAGTGATCTTTTGGAAACCCGGTGGGGTAAGGTGTGAAAGACAACAATTTACTCACCCGGTACCCACGTCGATCACGCACGAAGGTAGGTGCGACATGGTTCTAGCGGTGAACAGCAAATTTTTCGAAAATTCCTTTAGACGTCAACGAAATTCTAACCACCATAAGCGAACTAAAATGACACACCAGACACCACACCTCGCCCCTGATCCCTGATCCACCGTCCGCCGACAGTGCAAAAACGTCGGTATATTACACGTACACATCCACACTTACGCGCACTCGTTGATCACATGCATACAAGGGCGAGTGCGCAGCCTTCTTGCGCAGAAAATGGCGGACGTTAACCGCGCATCTCGTGTTTTGCCTAAATTTGATTATACAGTAGGACCTCTCTTATTCGAATTGCCTTTCTTATTCTAATTGTCCAGCCTCTCTTATTCTAATTGTTCCCCCACAAGTCTTCTCCCGCTATCACACGAAAAGTCAACGAAAAATATTGTCCACGAATCACAAGCAAAGTAATAAGTGGGGGTAAGGGGAAAATTAGAATAAGAGAGGTTGGCGTCATCTTGAAAAACTTTACCAATTAGAATAAGAGAGGTCCTACTGTACATTTTTTTATTAGACAGAAAAAGGAACAACATTTGTTACGTCCATGACAGGCATTCCCAGCAAACACAAAAGTAACAGTTATGTAACAACTATGTAACATTTATGAAACAATGTAAACATTACATAAATATTACATAACTGTTACTTTCCGCGTTTGCAGGGTTGTTTACCTTCACATATATTACTATTCCTTAGGTGTGATTACATTTTAGTTCGGGTTTTCATGTAAAACAACTGCTATAGTCAATGTTTTTTAGGTTATGTTTATGTTCTATTCACGTTTTATATCGGATTAGAATCAAAGAATTCTAATGAAAATGGTCAAGAAAACGAAATAAAACGTGTTTAATTCGTTTTAGTTCTTTTTCGTACGTTCGGCAGATAGCAAAATAAAAAAGAGTTCAGAATGATTTCGAAATGTGCTCTAAAAGAAGGCAGTTTTTCACGGTTGAATTTTTTGAAAAATCTAACGAAAGATTCGAAACTAATTCGAAAATAACGAAAGTAAGTGGGGGTAAGGGAAAAATTAGAATAAGAGAGGTTGGCGCCATCTTGAAAAACTTTACTAATTAGAATAAGAGAGGTCCTACTGTATTCTTGAATTTTTTACAAAGATTCTCATTTCAATTTTGGCACTGGTTTTCCTTTTCATATAATTTTCACGTAAAAACTAACAAATAGTTTGTCAGACCTATTTTGTTTTATGCACTTTTTCATGAAACCGGTCAGAGGAACTTACAAAACGAGGCAGAAAAACGTCCAAGAAACGAACATTTTCATGAAAATTGTTACAACAGTGAATATAAAAAAATCTGTGTACGTTTGAGTACGAAATAAGTGTCTTTCTCGACGGTTCTATCGCATAAGAATTCGATCGTGTACGTTTTTATACGCGATGTCTAAACGAACATAACCTAAAAGAAATTATTATAATTTTCAACTGTTTGTGTTTTGTGTAAAAAAAGGTTCTAAAAAATGGCCATGCAGTCATATTTGACGTAAAATTAACTAAACTTTCAGAATCTTTTCCTAAAAGAAATTATTATAATTTTCAACTGTTTGTGTTTTATGTAAAAAAAGGTTCTAAAAAATGGCCATGCAGGCATATCTGACGTAAAATTAACTAAACTTTCAGAATCTTTCGTTAGATTTTTCAAAAAATTCAACCGTGAAAACCTGACTTCTTTTAGAGCACATTTCGAAATCATTCTGAACTCGTTTTTTATTTTGCTATCTGCCGAACAAACGAAAAAGAACTAAAACGAATTAAACACGTTTTATTTCGTTTTATTGACCATTTTCATTAAAATTCTTTGATTCTAATCCGATATAAAACGTGAATAGAACATAAACATAACCTAAAAAACATTGACTATAGCTGACTATAGCTAAAGTTGTTTTACATGAAAACCCGAACTAAAATGTAATCACACCTAAGGACTAGTAATATATGTGAAGGTAAACAACCCTGCAAACGCGGAAAGTAACAGTTATGTAATATTTATGTAATGGTTACATTGTTTCATAAATGTTACATAGTTGTTACATAACTGTTACTTTTGTGTTTGCTGGGAATGTCTGTCATGGACGTACAGTAGAACCTCCGTTATGGAATACGGTCGGGACAACGCGGGGCATTTAAATTTCCGTTAACGAATATTTGAGGAGAAAAAATCGACCCCCCACCTATACCTATATCTTTAGGAGTTACAGGGCATTATACATACAGTACTCCTCCCCTTATTTTAACTATTCGGGACAAGGAAGATTGCGACCTCTTCCCTTATTTTAACATCTCCCCTCTTTCTTACGACCAGCAGTGAGAGCGAGAGAGTACGATAAAAAGTTAAAATAGGAGAAGGAAAAAAGTTAAAATAAGAGACGCGGTTATAATAAGGGGAGTTAAAATAAGGGAAGGACTACTGTACATAGGCGATATGTGAATCGAATCAACGTGACGTATCGATACTCCATATCGGCCATCTACAACGTGGTGTCTAGAGTGGAGAGACTGAGGGGAAATTATTCGTTAACGGAGGCGTCTGAATATTCGATAACCGAAATATTCGATAACCGAAATATTCGATAACGGAGGTTCTACGGTAACAAACGTTTTTCCTTTTTCCGCCTAATAAAAAAATGTATATAATAATGCGACGCATTAAAGCGAATTTTTCCGAATTCAAATATTCGGAAATCCATGTGAAAGTATTAAATCGATGAACTTGGAATTAGGTTGTCTCGTTTCTTAATTTGAAACGTCAAGAAACCGGATTGAAAATGTAATTTCTGAATTTGATCTTATTCTTTTTTGTTTGTTGGGTTGTTTTCAACTGTTCTATTTTGTGTAAACAAAATCTAAAAAATGGTCAAGCAGGCATATTTAACGCAAAATTCACTAAACTTTCTGAATCGTTTGTTATATTTTTCAAAAAATTTAACCTTG
Organism: Trichopria drosophilae; assembly: GCA_030407085.1. Lineage (NCBI taxonomy): Eukaryota > Metazoa > Arthropoda > Insecta > Hymenoptera > Diapriidae > Trichopria > Trichopria drosophilae. The sequence continues at coordinate 207,393,152 of CM059583.1, forward strand.
AAAAACTATATATACGATTATTTCCCCAAAAACATGCATTTTTTCAATTGTTTTTTTCTTTATATCGTTTTTTCACATTGCAATAATTTCAAAACTCTTGTTTAAAGTAAAGAAATTACGTCCTGGAGACTGGAATTTTAAAATGTGGATTTTAATATTTTGAAAAGTATCTAAAATGGCGGCTATAACACGAAAAATTCAGCGAAAGAGTAAAAAATTATACATTTTTGGAAAAAATTTTGCTAAAAACAGTTTATAGAAATGATCCAGGAATACGCTTAAATTATGTCGGAATTCGTTGAACTTTTTGTTCATTTTTCAAAATCCATCCAATATTTTGAAAAATTGAAAATGTCTTCAAACAAAATTTGAAAAATTTCAGAGAGTATTCTTTGAACAATACTCGGAATTTTTTGTTTCGTAGCATTTTTTCCGATAGTCTATAATATTCAACAAATTTTTACCGCCATTTTGGATACATTCACCTGTATATTCAAAATGTTAATATGCACATTTTAACGTTCCAGTCTCGAGGATACGATTTCTTTACTTCAAACAGGAATTCTGAAATTATTTCAATGTGAAAAGACAATACAAAAAAAAAAATTTGAAAACGCATGTCTTTTTTGAAAAATTTAACTGTTTTTTCAGAATAGATTCTACTTAGAACCTTTTTTTACACAAAATAAAATCGTTGAAAACTGTAATGAAAAAATTTCCATTTTTCTATGAGATTTCAGCTACATTAAATTACAATAACAAAAAATCAACAAAATTTTTCTTCGCAAATTAAGTGCTGTGGACAATAAACAATTTTTTACCGAGATAAACGACTTTTGTATTTTTTATTTAATCGATATATCCTTAAACATGTACGTAATTTATTTTCTTTAAAATTGTGAAAACCATAACAAAAATTAGTTATGATTGCTTTAAACTTGTTTTCTCATTTATTGTATCGTTAAACAGTTATTTATTGTCTATGACAAGTGGTTGATTTTAGTAAATATCGATCACAAAATGCCGAAAAGTTTCTCCTTTACTAATTTTGAATGAATCGTAACCAAAATATTTTGTATGCATTTTTCAATATTAAAAAGAAAATTACGTAATAATTGAATGACATGTGGATTAAATAAAAAAAATTTTTATAGCTCGATTAAAAACTTTTTTTTTCGGTTACAGTACTTTGATTTAATGAAGAAAAATTAGACCCAAAAAAAATTGTTGGTATATTTTACGAAGTTAGAGTTCAAAAATCCGAAAGAACGAAAAACTGACAAATCAGAACCCTGCTTAAAAAAGTGGATATAATCGGACATAACCGGATAGAAACGGATCGAAAACCTGATAAAAATACATCATTATGGATAAAAATTGATTAACCCATTAACGTCAAATGTGCACATTTGCTCATGCCCACTTTCAACGCTGTATAGAAAAACCCAATCGGTCAGAAATGATCATGTAAACCATGTTTTCTGATAGGCTTTTTGATGAACTTTCAGAATCTGGGGTGAAAATTTCGAAAAAAAGATTGTTTCAGCCTCATTTTTGCAATTTTTGGGGAAAAAAACGTGAAATTTTTCAGATTTTTGTTTGAAATCCAAAATTTTCATAGGGAATCCGTTGAGCTAGAAGTCTAAAACCTTCAGAAATCGTGCACAAACTATTTTTCCTTGAAAACCGTACCCCTACGAACATCAAAAATCAACTTGGCGAATCCAAAATGGCGGTCGAAAGTCAGAAAAAAATAATGAATTAATGATTAATTTTTTTCTCGAAAAGGAATCGCTTTATAAAAAAAGGTCACTTTACAAAAAGTGTTTAGAATCATCCAAAGAATACGTGTGAATTTTTCCAGGACGTTTTGGAAAATTTTTAAATTTTTTTTCTAAGCATTTTTTGTTGTACGTTTTTTAATATACAGGGTGATCCAAAAGTCCCGGAACACCAAAATATCTCAGCGAGAGGAAATTTTCGGGGAAAATGTTTCAGACAAAAGTTGACGGATTTTTCCCTGGCTATCTAATGGCGACATTGAATTTGACCTTGAACAAGACCTTGAAGGTTATTTCAAGGTCAAGTAAATTTTTTTAAATGAAAACCCCTGTAACCTTGCCGGAAAAATCGACCATATCCTATTCGCACGTCAAATTTTGTGCTCTTTCCGAATCCGTGAAAAAATAGTAGTTTTCATTTAAAAAAATAAACTTGACCTTGGAATAACCTTTAAGGTCATGTTCAAGGTCAAGTTGTATGCTACCATTAAATAGTCCGAGAAAAATCCTGAAACTTTTGTATGAAACATTTTCCCCGAAAATGACCTCTTGCTGAGTTAATTCGCAGTTTCAGAAGTTTTAAGTTTGGCCTTGAAATGACCTTGCCGAAAAAAAGGCCATAGCATAGTCGGGCGTAAAATTGTGTGCTCTTTCCGAAACCGTGAAAAAAAATAGCAGTTTCCATTTAAAAAAATTAACTTGACCTTGGAATAACCTTCAAGGTCATGTTCAAGGTCAAATTCTATGGTACCATTACATTGCCAGGGAAATATTCTGAAACTTTTGTGTAAAACATGTTCCGCGAAAATGTCCTCTTGCTGAGATATTTTGGTGTTCCGGGACTTTTGAATCACCCTGTAGATCGACGAAGCACTTTATAACCCCTTTGTGCAGTTTCTTAGATACAGTGGCCCTCCCCTTATTTTAACTCCTACTACAGTACTCCTTCCCTTATTCTAATTTCCCTTATTTTAATGTCTTCCCTTATTCTAATTTTTTCTCTTCTCCTATTCTAAAATTTTCCCTCACGCGTTCTCCCCACTGACGTGTGTATGTTTTAAATACAAATAACGGCGCATGCGCAACAAAAGAAAAAGAGATAAAAGTAAGACTACAAATCTAAGTAGTGGGGGAGAGGGGAAAATTAGAATAAGGGAAGAAGGCCACCATCTTGCCTGACTAGACAAATTAGAATAAGGGAAGGACTACTGTATTTTAACTGCGTCCTTTATTTTAACTTTTTTTCGTCCCTTATGTTAACTTCTTCCCCTCGTGAGTTCCCCCACCATTCGCCACTTGAAAGTGTTCAAAAGAGTGCGGACTGCTATTTGCGCTTGCGCATACAGGTGAAGGAGGATGCCACTACTGTAGTCCTCCCCTTAAATTTACTTCCCTTAAGTTTTAAGATTTTCTTCCCATATGTTTTATTTTACCCCTCACGGCCTCTCCCACCACCTGACGTTTTAATGCCGCCTGAAAACATGCGCATGCGCGTGACGGGAAGAGGAGCACAAAAAACTGGTAGTGGAGGTTAGGGGAAAGTTAAACTTAAGGGAAGAAGCCGCCATCTTAATAGCTGAAAAGTAGAACTTAAGGGGAGGACTACTGTATATCTCCTCTCTCTGTTTTTATTTTCTCATACTGCCAGTGGTGAGGATGAGGGGAAGCGGTCAAATAAGGGAAGAAGCCGCCATCTTCCTTGACTCGAAAAGTTAAAATAAGGGGAGGGCCACTGTACATACGTTCCGTTCCTTCCGTTTTATTTTCTTCTCTATTCATTTTCTTAAAACAAAATATGAAAATACAGACACATTGTATTAATATTCAATATTGGCAATGATTAATAGTCATTTTTCTATAAAACAACAAACATTTGCAAACTCCTAACCTCTAAATTTTTCAGTATTCGAAAATGACTTTTTAACGGAAATTTGAATTTATTGATTATTATTACAGTTTTACGTACTCCGCGTGTTTCGAAGTGTTTAAAATCGATTTTGTTTCTATATAAGAATCAAATCCACAAATTAATACTTACAAAAAAAAACAAACAAGTATTTTGAAAAAATCATGTAATCTACCTCCAATCAGGTAGAAAACAGGCGATGTATGTAGTCTACTAGGTATTCTACATGTCGAAAATTAATGTAGTTTACATTCGGTAAACTACTTACCCAACCCTGGTGACAAACTCAACTGGGAGCGTTTTCAAAAATTTATAAACATTCTACACCAATAAAAATTTGTCTTTTCTGATGGTACTGTCCTGTAAACCAATAGTAAGCCAGCGACTTCTTACATGTAAACAGTCCACGTCATTTAGCTGCACACGTCAGCTCTGAACACTGTACCGTAATGTCGGATTCACGGCAATCAAAATAGTGGCCGAAATTCGACGAAAGTATCGAAAAAGGTTAAAAAACACATGCCAAAATGGTAAGTGCACATGTTTTTCTCTCGAACGACATCACCAAGAAGATTCGCCATTCGCCACTTTAATTTTAAACTGCAACAATCATACCAGACGTCAACAGCCACTCCTGACTTTAAACAAATATAAAGTGACAAAAATGTAACTGTAACGTTTTTATTTTGCAGGTACTAATTGCCGCTGCAGTATGTACGAAAGGAGGAAAAAGTAAGTGATTTAACAATCGAAGAAACTCTTTCTCTGTACGACAGGCCATGGTCGTTCCCTTCCGACACTTTTGATGTCAAACTTTTATCATATTCCATATTGCACTACAATTGTACTGTTAATCATTTGTAACCGCTAGTTCTGATATTGTTAACGATATCGTTAAACATGATTCGGAATTTAAAATATGTTTTGATTAATTATAAAGAGTTAATTTTTCAATACTTAGCCATGTCACAGTTTTAGACAGTTTCAAACTAATAATGTGTACAAATTAAAATAACATTGTCTTTATTTCAGCAATTATTTCTCGTCAATTTGTCGAAATGACAAAGGCGAGAATAGAAGGCCTCCTTACAGCTTTTCCGAAACTAATGAGTAGCGGGAAACAACACACATTTGTCGAAACAGATTCCGTACGCTACATGTATCAGCCATTAGAAAAATTATATATGTTATTAATTACAACAAAAGCTAGTAATATCTTAGAAGATTTGGAAATGCTGAGACTTTTTGCAAGAGTTGTAAGTATTTTATAAACTATATTTACTATATTACAACACCATTGCGATCAAAGCCACTAAACTTCTTGGCTTTATTAAGCGTAATACAGCTGACTTTAAAGGGATCACTGCTCTTAGAACATTATACTTAACACTTGTTCGTCCTATTTTATTATATGCGTCTAATGTATGGTCTCCAAAATAGCTCTGCGATAATAGAGAAAGTACAGCATAAGTTCTTAAGATACTTAGCCTACAAATCAGGCAATCCAATGGCTATTGTTGATCATAACTATGAACCACTCAATTCCCACCCTCAAATCGATTAGAGAAGCCAACGATATCATTTTTTTGTACAAACTTCCTACTGGAGGTATTAAATGTTAAGCTCTGTATGACCTCCTACCATTTTCGGATCCAAATTACACACTTAGAGTTCCAAGCGTTTTTTATGTACCTGTTCATATTAGAACATATGCTGCACATTCGCTACAACGTCGGAGAAACATCAACCTACTAAACATAAGCAATATCCAGACAATAACCATCATTGCGAGAATTAGAACTTTTTATTACTGTTATTAACCCTTTAACGCCCAGCGGTTTCGATCGAAACCACTTTTGACTTCGAACCTTCATAACTTTCACAAAAATTGGAATATTTTATATATTGCAATAAAAAAATTAACATTTTTTTAATTATTACACTAATAAAAAAAAAATTTTGTGGCAAGATTTACAAAAAAACCAGAAAGTCAAAAATTGAATAAAGTTAAGCTAATGAAAAAGACTACTCGGGGGTTTCTGGGGTCGCTGATTACGAATCTGCAGTTAGTTTTTCAAAATTCAAAATGGCGGATCCAATATGGCGGACAAATTTTTTCAAATTGGTCGGATTCGTTTGAAACTTGTTACTCGGGGGTTTTTGGGGTCGCTGATTACGAATCTGGAAACAGTTTTTCAAAAATCAAAATGGCGGATCCAATATGGCGGACAAATTTGTCAAAATTGTCGGATTCGTTTGAAAGTTGTTACTCTAATCTGACCAATTTGAAAAAATTAGTCCGCCATTTTGAATTTTGAAAAACTGATATCAGGTTCGCAATCAGCGACCCCAAAAACCCTCGAGTAACATGTTTCAAACGAATCCAACTGTTTTAAAAAAGTCGGGTGTTGAAGGGTTAAATTGTATTTTATGTAAATTCTTTTTCATGTTATTATTACTATTATTACTATCATTGTTATTATCGCCATATATTTTATATTCTTTATATATGGGTGATTCTCCAGAAACAGGGCATTTTCGTGTCTTTACGTTATATCTTACAAAAACTTTGACAATAAATTACTAAATTTCGATAGAAATGTTAAATAAATATCCCTGGCCCATGTTAATTTGAAAAAATAATACTTTTGTTACAAAAAACTGGTGTAAAATGACATTTAAAGACTAAAAGTAGCATTTTTGATATGTCCAAACCTCTAAGTTCAAAACTTTAAAATATTAGCGCTATTAAGAAACCGAATTATTTTAATTTATTCAAATAATATTTCTATAGTACAGCTCAAACTGTACAATTTCTTTCTGTATAATATTTAATTAAATCAATATATATACTTATAATTATTGAAATATTAATGTCTTAAGAAATTTCTCTGAGGTAACGACAATGCGTAAACTGGTATAAATGAACTGGAAATAATTAACTTTTTTACTAAAACCTATGGGAAAATCAAAGAAAAAACACTACACTTTACTAATCCTCCATAGAAAATTGAAAAGAGAACATATTTACCTCATGAACAAGTAAAAACTGTATAAAAATACTACGTATTTTTATTAAATTAATTGTTGTCACCCGTCTTAATTTTGGTATTGTGATACAAACAGCAATTAAAAAACGATGAAAACTTAAAGATTAAAGGAATAAACGTTACTGGCAATTTGTTTTTTAATTTATTATTGTTTAAAATATGTAAAATTGGATTTTTTTACAAATTTTCATTGTCATCACCTTCATTGTCGTTACCAAACATTTGGCGTATCAGGTACGAAACAAGAACAAAGTGTAACCCGTAGCAAAAAATATTTTTCAAATCATAAATAACATTTATATTTCTCTTCCTCTTAGACATTTATTTAAATATAATTTAAAAAACCACAAAATTAAACTTTATATTTGTTACAACGTTATGAATCAAGTTTATTATGAAATAATATTATTTATTAAAATTATGAATATAATATTATCATTGTAGTTACTAACAAACGACACATTAACTTTAATAAATTTATTTTGTCTAAAACTTCTTCAAAAATTCATGTGTTTTTCTTAATTTTTTAATTATTACTTAATAAATAATTTTCATTTATTCACATAAATGCACTAAATCAGATATGTACATTATGTTTTTGACTCTTTAGAGTTATTTTTTTCAAGTTTTTAACAAGCAATTGTTGGTTTATATAGCCGTATGAAAATGCGTCATAGTAAAAGTCTTCCCCTTTCCTTTAAAATAATTTTGTGGCGTGACTACTTTAACAATAACTTAACTTGGTGCTAATAAGCAAGAATCCAAAAAAAAAAATTTACAGTAAATAACAAAAAAAATTTTCATTCTTGAAAATGCTCCGTTTTTGGAGAATCACCCGTATATGAAGGGTTTTGCCTGTTTATTAATAAAATAAATATTATTTTATTATTTTACTATTTTATATAAATATATTCTAGATTCCAGAATATTGTAAATCAATGGACGAAGTTGAAATCTCAGAAAATGCTTTCAATTTAATTTTCGCATTCGACGAGATCGTATCTCAAGGCTATCGGGAAAGTGTAAATTTAGCACAAATTCGAACCTTCGTCGAAATGGATTCGCACGAAGAGCGAGTTTATCAAGCAGTTCGCTTCACGCAAGAACGAGAAGCCAAAAATAAAATGCGAGAGAAAGCAAAAGAGTTACAACGACAACGATTGGAAGCTAACAAGAAAGGTGGTTCAAAATCAGCTGGTTTCGGAAGTGGTTACGGAAGTGGAAGCAATTTCACTCCGACTCCAAATGTCGGAGATACCGCTAATTACGTTCCTGAACCGCCAAAGCATTCGTTCACGTCTGTACAGTAAGTAAAAGTTATTTTAGAAAATCAACTTTTACAATATATATTTTAATTATTTATTATATAAAATACAGAAATGTATGTTTATTAGATTATCCAATTTCAGAAAACCGTCATCGGCAGGTGCAGGAGCGATGAAGTTGGGAGGTAAATCACGCGATGTTGATTCTTTTGTCGATCAACTTAAAGAAGAAGGAGAATCTGTTATTGCCTCTACGATATCAAATCCTGGAACGAAATCAGCACCAATCACCGTCGATAATGTCAGGACTGATTCGTAAGTGATTATTGACGTAATCATAAAGTAGCTTTATTAATTTATCCTTTTTTTAGAGTACATTTGAAACAAGAAGAGAGGTTAAATGTCCGTGTTAGTAGAGACGGAGGTTTACAAAACTTTGAACTACACGGTTTGATCACATTGCACATAACGGATGAAAAATGGGGTCGCATTCGTGTGCAACTGGATAACAAAGACACCCGAGGTATTCAGTTACAGACGCATCCAAATGTTGACAAAGAATTGTTCCGAACAAAGGGACAAATCGGATTGAAAATTCCTTCAAAACCATTCCCGCTGAACACTGACGTCGGAGTTTTGAAGTGGCGTTTACAATCGCAAGATGAAACTGCACTGCCGATTTCAAGTATGTACATTTTTTAATTTGTAGTAAATAAAAAGTTTCATTGATTCAACATTTCAGTAAATTGTTGGCCTTTGGAGAACGGAGACGGTGGCTGCGATGTAAATATCGAATATGAATTAGAACAGACGGAACTAGAATTAAATAACGTTCAAATCAGCATTCCGTTGCCTCAAGGCAGCACACCTGTCGTCAGTGAGTGCGATGGACAGTATTCGCACGAGTCTAGAAAAAATGCATTGTTATGGTCACTGCCACTAATTGACGCCTCGACAAAGTCTGGTGCGATGGAATTTTCTGCTCCGTCTTCGTGTCCATCTGACTTTTTCCCTCTACGTATTTCATTCGAGTCCAAGACGCCATACGCCAAGCTCAAGGTTCTTGTTTACACTTTTTTAATTGCTATTTTAATGTATTAATAAGTTACTAATATGAATTTACTACGTTTTCAGGTTAACGATGTATTGCTTGTTGAAGACGATAGTCCTGTCAAGCATTCCTTAGAGACGATCTTTTTCACTGAAAGTTACGAAGTGGTGTAATTAACTTGTATCAATTTTCATATTTGTATTTGGGCTTGTTCACGAATCACGTGACGCGTTTTTAACCATTTTTACCATCTTTGCGAATCCCGTCCCCGTCCCTTGTACGTTACATTATATTCTATAATAAATATATTACGAAAATACATTGTTTCAATAATTAGTGATTCGTTAGTACTTTGCATTCTGGATTTCCTTATGTAAAATAAACATTTAAAGTAAGAGGATTCTAACCTAAAAAGTGTAGTTAAAAAAACTTTCAGTATTTGTTTAATTTTTTTAAGATTGAGGTTATGAAATAACCAATTAAATTTTTAATGTATATTTGTGTTGATTTATATTTCAAATCTGAAATTTCAGTATAGATTTCAACTCTTATAACGAGTATGACCATGTACAGTGTCCCTCCCCTTATTTTAACTTTTCGAGTCAAGGAAGATGGCGGCTTCTTCCCTTATTTTACCGCTTCACTTCATCCCCACCACTGGCAGTATGAAAGAATAAAAACAGAGAAAGGAAATACAGTACTCCTTCCCTTATTCTAATTTGTTCTCTTCTCATATTCTAATATTTCCCCACTGACGTGTGTTGACATGCGCAACAAAGATAAAGAGACAAAAGTGAGACTACAAATCTAAGTAGTGGGGGAGAGGGGAAAATTAGAATAAGGGAAGGACTACCGTACGATTGTACAGAAAACATGAAAATTTTTGTAATACTCGTCAATTGTACATATTAACTGTTTAAGATTTAATCGACAAGTATATTCCAAATTAAACCAGCCTTTTAAAAAGAATAATTAAAAATTATTGAATGACTAACTTGACAAAGAAAACTTGAATTTGTGAACAAGCCCTTCGTACGGTGCTTCGGTACTATAAACTAAAAGCACGATTATTATAAGCATAATTATTCAACAAAGAGTTTCGATAGAGTTCCTAACCTTTTATGTCAATCGTATATTTTCAGTCTTTTATAAAATAAGAAAAATATTGACTGCGAATGTTATTCGAGAAATTGTTAATTTGAATTATTCAAAGAATGTTCATGATGCAAAAATATTTATAATCTGCTACAACTGTATTAAAGCTATGTAAAAATATAAGTTTATTTTTTAAATATACATTTTTAAGTCATTACGAAATTAGAAATTGTGTACGAATTTTCAAGTTTGTTTCAAAGGAAGTTCACAAATTTGAACGTTTCTTTGTCCTATTTGACAGATACATAACTAAATTTACTAAATTTAAGATAAATGGTACATATCCCAACAATTTTAAATTGTTTGAAGGTATAAAAAACATATTCGTATGGATGGGAAAGATATGACTATTTTTTTTTTTCTTGCAACAATTGAGTTTAGATTAAATGTAATTTATAAGAGGTTATGAATTTTCAAAGTTTTAATAATGTTAGAAAACTGTACTGTAAAAAAGAAGAATTAATTTACATTTTATAGAAATTTGGTAATATTCCCACCTGTTAAATAGTGTTTTTACTATTTGAGGTTAGGATTTTTACAAATTTGTAAAATTTACCATACACCACTATGGATTTACAATGCTACACATTAGTAACATTTGACTCGACGTTAAACATGCTAATTTTACTTTTCATTGTAAAAAAGTGAAAAAATTTGTAAAAATACAATGTTAAACAAGAAAATTTACAATTTTAAACGAGTGAAATTTACCATGTCAAAACTCATGCGTAGGTAATATTCGACCCTAAGTTCACCATGGTATAATTAATTTCTATTTTCTACAGTGTGTTTAGTAAACTTTACATTTTTTCATTAATATTTCAAAAGAACATGTCGAGAGTAGATTTTTTATATGAAAATGTTTTTTAATGGAAAGTTACGCTTTAAAAATTGAATCTTTTAATGATTTTTGGATTTTAAAGAAATGTTCAGTCACAAATTAAGGATTACACAAAAATATTTTTACTAATTTCATTGAATCATCAACCCAGTAAACGAAAACGAATAAAAAGTTAAAAATACGAATTGAAATGAATCAAAATGAATTAAAGTGGATTCAATTAATAATTTCCATGCGTTTTAATTCATTTTAATTCACTTGAATTCATTTCAATTCGTATTTTTAACTTTCTATTCGTTTTCGTTTAGTAAACTTACACAAGAAAATTTACAATTTTAAACGAGTGAAATTTACCATGTCAAAACTCATGCGTAGGTAATATTCGACCCTAAGTTCACCATGGTAAAATTAATTTCTATTTTCTACAGTGTGTTTAGTAAACTTTATATTTTTTCAGTAATATTTCAAAAGAACATGTCGAGAGTAGATTTTTTATATGAAAATGTTTTTTAATTGAAAGTTACGCTTTAAAAATTGAATCTTTTAATGATTTTTGGATTTTAAAGAAATGTTCAGTCACAAATTAAGGATTACACAAAAATATTTTTACTAATTTATTTATTTATTTATTTATTTTGGATCAACGGCACATTGAAGCGCCTTTATACAAAAATAATAACAAATATTATACAAAGCCAATGCCAACGCAATATAAAAACAATAATCAAATATAACTAATAAATCTTAATTTTGGTGAAGAGGTAACAACATTAATAAAGTATAATAAAAATATAAATCTAAGCAAACACTTTGGTATGAAGTTTAACCCTAGTCTTAAATGACATGAATCGCTCTTGTCTTATAGCCGGGGGTAACGCGTTCCATTCTCTTTTTAGTCTAGCGGTCGATGAGAAGAAACCGTAATTAGTTTGACTACTATCTTCTTTTATATTTCTGACTAGGCGCAGATTATGGGGTACCGTTCTCTCTCTGAACAAACTCGTTACTTCGAGGCTAGGGATCTGTCCGATTTTGAACATAAGAACCATGTCATGATAATTATGCAAGGATTTAATTGTACGAAGATCGTGAATTATTATCTAATTATTATCTAATTTCATTAAATAATCAACACAGTAAACGAAAACGAATAGAAAGTTAAAAATACAAATTAAAATGAATTCAAGTGAATTAAAATGAATTAAAACGCATGAAAATCATTAATTGAATCCACTTTAATTCATTTTGATTCATTTCAATTCGTATTTTTAACTTTCTATTCGTTTTTGTTTACTGGGTTGATTATTCAATGAAATTAGTAAAAATATTTTTGTGTAATCCTTAATTTGTGACTGAACGTTTCTTTTAAATCCAAAACTCATTAAAAGGTTCAATTATTAAAGCGTAACTTTCAATTAAAAACATTTTCATATAAAAAATCTACTCTCGACATGTTCTTTTGAAATATTACAATATTATTGAAAAAATGTAAGTTTACTAAACGAAAACGAATAGAAAGTTAAAAATACGAATTGAAATGAATTCAAGTGAATTAAAATGAATTAAAACGCATGAAAATGATTAATTGAATCCACTTTAATTCATTTCAATTCGTATTTTTAACTTTCTATTCGTTTTCGTTTACTGGGAAGTTGTTAATATTTCAGATAAATAACATGTACTCCGGTAACCGTTATAATTAAATAGCTCTCTTCTTTCATTTTAATTCCACACTCCAGAACTGTAATTTTTTATTAATTATTAAAACATGTATATAATTTACAATGTAAATGATAAAAATATTCACATTATTGTTTTAAATCTGACGCAGTAAAAATAGTCTTCTATGACTTAAATAAAAATGAATAAGATTCATTTATTTTTCAACGTATGACGAATTCATTATAATTAAATACGATTCTATATACGACAGTTGTAAGTAACAGTAATCGTGTTCTTAGACAGTATTGAAGTTAATTTCTCGACCGTAGAATTAAATAAGAAAGGAGTCGTGTTTATAAAACAGTCACTGTAATAATAAATAAAAAGGAAGATAAGTTTTAACGTTTTCGGCTATGGTTTAGAGCCATCGTCAGAAAAAAATATTTTAAAAAAAAATTATGAGTCAGTTAAGCATGGGCATATTCATTTGATAAAGATGTTATAAAGATGTTATAAAAGATGTTAAAATCAAAATGCAAGGGGAATAAACCACCTTGCATAGTATTGAAGTTGTCCAAATTAATTTGGAAACAACCAAGAAAATGAGTGAAACTCGTACAGTGCAATTAATTTCTGTTTTTCCTATCTATTATGACGATTACTTTAAACATGACTTGACTTTGACATGAAACGTTTTATAAGAGAGAACTTATACTAGGAAATTACTTCATTAATTTAAAAATAACTACTATGTACATTGTTTAAAACTCAATTATTAATTTCATGGTAATAACAATTACGGGAAATGGATTTTTAAGTTACTTAAGTCCTTAAACTCCAAAATTTCTCTTAAAAATGAATCATTTGGATCGTGAAATGCAGTAGATTTTAAAAATATTTTTAACAATGGTATTTGTTTACTGAAAAGGATCCATATCAGGGTCGAAACTTGTATTATTTTTCAAAGCTTATAATTTAAAAAAAAACATAATTTTTCCTTTTTATCTTTTCCTCTCCATTACTAAAAATTCCATTTTCTAACTATTACAATTTTTCCTGCAATATTATTATCGTTTATCATTTTATTAATGCCGATACACATCAACACTAATTTTTGGTTTATTACATTTCGAACGGTTGAGTATTTGTAAACATTAATTTTTTTATTTGACACTTTGATTTTGTGTTATTATAATGAGTAATTGATAGATTATACACGCAAAACAAGTAAGGAACTCTAAATGCATTCTTTCTAAAGTTATAGTAAAATAAATATAAACAAAATCTGGTAGTATTTGCATTATATCTGACAGTAACTTAACGCAGCTTTCGAATACAATGACTTAAACATTTACTTTGTATTTATTTTCATATGTCAAATGAAATGATTTTCCAACAAACAATGATTCAGAATGATTGAAAAGTATTCATTTGTAAACTTTGAATTCTATTCGTTAACCTTCGTGAATAATTCCATATTGTCAATCGTTCTAAATCCTCTTATTAAACTTAGAACGATAATTCTGAAAGTATTGAATAGATGTTTTAAATGCTTCTCAATGATTTCGAACCAAAAGTTACAAAGCCAGTACTTTACAATTTCTAACGAAGCATTGGCATGAATATTTCGAAAACTTCTAAATGATTGCCATTTTATTCAAGGAGTAAGAAATAAGATTCAGAAGTATTCAAGTTTCAATACTTCTCAATCGTTCTTCGTTTGCTGGGTTGTCTGGTAATACTTTGCATATTTTTCAAATCACTGCAGACATATTTTATTACACGAAGTTACATTAGATTTTGAGAAACTCGAGTGATGAATAAATATAATTGGAATCATGTTTATAATTTGGGTTTCAATTATCTCTCATAGTACATCTTAAAATTAGCAAAATTTCATTACTAACTTGTTATAGTCAAATTTTATTAATTGAATTAGTAAAAAGCTGGTTACTAACAATTAGTATATTCTATATTTAAAAGGTGCGACTGGAATCATGTTTATTATTTAAGTTTCAATTATTTATATTCATTTTATAAAATTTATTGTTGTAGATCATCAAACTTCCATTCATTTTGTAAACATTGTGTTTGTATATGGTATGTTTTTTACTACCTTGCAAACACAAAAGTAACAGTTATGTAACAACTATGTAACATTTATGTAACAATGTAACCATTATGTAAATATTACATAACTTAAACTAGATCTTGAAGTTGAGTTGATAAACCATATATTCTAATAAAACATATTTGGATGTATAGCAATGGCCATTACGGTTCAGATGTTATTTATATTTTAATAACAAAATTGTTACCCTGTTTGCAGGGTATTGCCAATATAAACAAACTAACTAACCTCTAACATTATTTATCACATGCAGCATATTAAATATATTGTCTTTTATTATTTCATATGAGAATTTACATATTGCATAAATATTTTATACTACTTAGTAGCAATTTATAAACAAAAAAAGATAATTTTTCTAGTTCGATAATCACAGTTTTTTTTAAGTCATCCATATAATAAAATTAGAAGAAAATATTCTATCTTTTATATATTTTATGACAACATTTTGAAGTCATTTTGCAGTGGAAAGGTAAACATTAAAATACCAAAGAAAATCGTAAATTTACAGTGACATAGTAAAATTTACATGTGCACCACATATAAAATTACCTAGATAAAGAAAAAATGTTACTATATCACTGAAAATTGACGACGATTTTCATTGGTCACATTTTGTACTGGTAAATTACTTTTTTCGCTTTTTTCATAGTATAGTTTCTTTAACCTCGTTTAAAAATGTTTGTGAATCACTTTTTGAAATACAAAATTAACTAGTTTGTATAACTGATTTTTATTTAGATAAACTTTATATTTATACATTTAAGTATTTTCATTTAGTGACATTTTTTGTATTACGACCGAAACTCAATCTGGGATTTACATCTTGATAGTCTCAGTTTCAAGACGAGATCGAGACCTATATAAAAGGAAACGATACCGAGACGAGATTTCAATACTTTTAAATTAAGTCCTTCTGAATATAAAAATATAAAAGTTCCACTTCAATTTTCTAATTAATTAAAAATAAATAAACACTACAAATTGATTAAAGAAAACTTATTTTTTAAATTTTACAAGAGTTATTTCATCTAAAAATTAAGTTACTGATATGTAAATATAAATCCAATATTTAATATTTGTTTACACCTGATGAGTAGGGCATTGTTTCTTTTTTTAAGTTTTTCAAGTACTTTTTAATTTTTTAACAATTTTCCTTGAATTTTATACGTCGATATAATAAAATTGTAATGAATCCGACGATTTTTTAAATGAAGAAACAAGATCTATACTAAATATGACAAATGAGTGCAATTAAAAATTCAAAAGTAGTCTCCAAATTTAAATTACTCCAAAACGACTAACAATTCGTTAGATAATTGAATTAGTAACCATTTTTAATAATAAAGAGTATAAAAGCAGTGGACAAACTTTAGTAATAAGTTACTAAAAATGCAATGAATAAATTACAGTAGTAGTAGCAGTAGTAGATATTAGTCAAACTTAACTAATGAATTAGTAGTTTCTTATTTGTCAACGACTTTTCCCTCCTTTAAAAGTAATTTCTTTATTAATTCGCAGATTTAAGATGTACAATTGAAAACATCGTTTAAAAAATCCTATATTAGGTAAAATATTTTTAAATTTTATAATTGACAGTACAGATAAACGAAAAGAGTAATAATTGAATCAACAAATTGATTAATTAAAAAAAACCACAATTACTAATATCTAAACACCAATTCATCACGTAAAAACATAGACAAACTTTAGTAATAAGTTACTAAAAATACAATGAATAAATTACAGTAGTAGTAGCAGTAGTAGATATTAGTCAAGCTTAACTAATGAATTAGTAATTTCTTATTTGTCAACGACTTTTCCCTCCTTTATCAGTAATTTTTTTGTCTAATTCGCAGATTTAAGATGTACCATTGAAAACATCGTTTAAAAAATCCTATATTAGCTAAAATATTTTTAAATTATATAATTAAAGTACATATAAATGAAAAGAGTAATAACTGAATCAACAAATTGATTAATTAAAAAAAACCACAATTACTAATATCTAAACACCAATTCATCACGTAAAAACATAGACAAACTTTAGTAATAAGTTACTAAAAATACAATGAATAAATTACAGTAGTAGTAGCAGTAGTAGATATTAGTCAAGCTTAACTAATGAATTAGTAATTTCTTATTTGTCAACGACTTTTCCCTCCTTTATCAGTAATTTTTTTGTCTAATTCGCAGATTTAAGATGTACCATTGAAAACATCGTTTAAAAAATCCTATATTAGGTAAAATATTTTTAAATTATAAAATTGACAGTACAGATAAATGAAAAGAGTAATAATTGAATCAACAAATTGATTAATTAAAAAAAACCACAATTACTAATATCTAAACACCAATTCATCACATAAAAACATAGACAAACTTTAGTAATAAGTTACTAAAAATACAATGAATAAATTACAATAGTAGTAACAGTAGTAGATATTAGTCAAGCTTAACTAATGAATTAGTAATTTCTTATTTGTCAACGACTTTTCCCTCCTTTATCAGTAATTTTTTTGTCTAATTCGCAGATTTAAGATGTACCATTGAAAACATCGTTTAAAAAATCCTATATTAGGTAAAATATTTTTAAATTTTATAATTGACAGTACAGATAAACGAAAAGAGTAATAATTGAATCAACAAATTGATTAATTAAAAAAAACCACAATTACTAATATCTAAACACCAATTCATCACATAAAAACATAGACAAACTTTAGTAATAAGTTACTAAAAATACAATGAATAAATTACAATAGTAGTAACAGTAGTAGATATTAGTCAAGCTTAACTAATGAATTAGTAATTTCTTATTTGTCAACGACTTTTCCCTCCTTTATCAGTAATTTTTTTGTCTAATTCGCAGATTTAAGATGTACCATTGAAAACATCGTTTAAAAAATCCTATATTAGGTAAAATATTTTTAAATTATAAAATTGACAGTACAGATAAATGAAAAGAGTAATAATTGAATCAACAAATTGATTAATTAAAAAAAACCACAATTACTAATATCTAAACACCAATTCATCACATAAAAACATAGACAAACTTTAGTAATAAGTTACTAAAAATACAATGAATAAATTACAATAGTAGTAACAGTAGTAGATATTAGTCAAGCTTAACTAATGAATTAGTAATTTCTTATTTGTCAACGACTTTTCCCTCCTTTATCAGTAATTTTTTTGTCTAATTCGCAGATTTAAGATGTACCATTGAAAACATCGTTTAAAAAATCCTATATTAGGTAAAATATTTTTAAATTATAAAATTGACAGTACAGATAAACGAAAAGAGTAATAATTGAATCAACAAATTGATTAATTAAAAAAAACCACAATTACTAATATCTAAACACCAATTCATCACGTAAAAACATAGACAAACTTTAGTAATAAGTTACTAAAAATACAATGAATAAATTACAGTAGTAGTAGCAGTAGTAGATATTAGTCAAGCTTAACTAATGAATTAGTAATTTCTTATTTGTCAACGACTTTTCCCTCCTTTATCAGTAATTTTTTTTTCTAATTCGCAGATTTAAGATGTACCATTGAAAACATCGTTTAAAAAATCCTATATTAGGTAAAATATTTTTAAATTATAAAATTGACAGTACAGATAAACGAAAAGAGTAATAATTGAATCAACAAATTGATTAATTAAAAAAAACCACAATTACTAATATCTAAACACCAATTCATCACGTAAAAACATAGACAAACTTTAGTAATAAGTTACTAAAAATACAATGAATAAATTACAATAGTAGTAACAGTAGTAGATATTAGTCAAGCTTAACTAATGAATTAGTAATTTCTTATTTGTCAACGACTTTTCCCTCCTTTATCAGTAATTTTTTTGTCTAATTCGCAGATTTAAGATGTACCATTGAAAACATCGTTTAAAAAATCCTATATTAGGTAAAATATTTTTAAATTATAAAATTGACAGTACAGATAAACGAAAAGAGTAATAATTGAATCAACAAATTGATTAATTAAAAAAAACCACAATTACTAATATCTAAACACCAATTCATCACGTAAAAACATAGACAAACTTTAGTAATAAGTTACTAAAAATACAATGAATAAATTACAGTAGTAGTAACAGTAGTAGATATTAGTCAAGCTTAACTAATGAATTAGTAGTTTCTTATTTGTCAACGACTTTTCCCTCCTTTAAAAGTAATTTCTTTATTAATTCGCAGATTTAAGATGTACAATTGAAAACATCGTTTAAAAAATCCTATATTAGGTAAAATATTTTTAAATTATAAAATTGACAGTGCAGATAAACGAAAAGAGTAATAATTGAATCAACAAATTGATTAATTAAAAAAACCACAATTACTAATATCTAAACACCAATTCATCACATAAAAACATAGACAAACTTTAGTAATAAGTTACTAAAAATACAATGAATAAATTACAATAGTAGTAACAGTAGTAGATATTAGTCAAGCTTAACTAATGAATTAGTAATTTCTTATTTGTCAACGACTTTTCCCTCCTTTATCAGTAATTTTTTTTTCTAATTCGCAGATTTAAGATGTACCATTGAAAACATCGTTTAAAAAATCCTATATTAGGTAAAATATTTTTAAATTATAAAATTGACAGTACAGATAAACGAAAAGAGTAATAATTGAATCAACAAATTGATTAATTAAAAAAAACCACAATTACTAATATCTAAACACCAATTCATCACGTAAAAACATAAAACGAGGGAACATTTTTAGTAAATAGTTCTTAAAAATGGTAAGTAACGATTGAGTGCACCTGACGAATAGGTCATTGATTTTTGCAATATACCTCCTAATAGAAATTTGCATTTTTTATCAATTTTACTAGCATTTTAATGAGTATTATAGTTAGTATATGCGCGAGTTACCATGGGAACCTGCGCGGGACTCCCGCTCAATATGTACACGTAAGGTATTCGTTCATTCATGTTTACACGCCCAATAACCTCTAAAGAATCGTTCGTCAAATGTAGTAACTAGTAGGTAAATCGTCGCCGTTGGTGCATACGCGTAACTAGTGTCACTCCGTCAAAAATGTCAAAGAGTGTAAAACAAAAGTCAACCAAGGCCAAAACAAAAAGACTGCTCTATTCCAAGGAGAATGTGAAACTTGCTCTGGATGAACTAAAAAACGAAGGTGCCAAGATCGCGGAAGTAGCGCGTAAATATGGAATTCCGGAATCGACACTCCGAGCAAAAAAGTTGGGAATTTACGCCGACAAAAATCCTGGTCCACCAACTGTCCTCACCGACGAGGAGGAGAAGGAATTGGTTTTTTGGATATCCCACTGTTCGGAGAGAGGTTTCGCAGTAACGAAGGCTCAAATCATAGAGAGTGTCAGGGTAATTTGTGTGGAAATGAAGAAAAATAATCCCTTCACTAACAATACACCGGGTAGAAGTTGGTACGACAGATTTTTAAAAAGGCATCCAGAAGTGGTCAAGTGTATATCCGAAAAAGAATCGGTAAAGACGAAAGTACCGGAGAATAATTTACGCGAATGGTTCCGAGAAGTCTCTCAGTATCTGAGCAATAAAAAGATATTATCCATCGAACCAAATCGAATTTTTAACCTCGACGAGGCAGGTAATTCAAGTCTTGGTTGAAACTATAAGTATCAGTCATCCTGACAGCTAGACATTTTTGTTTTCATTTTTCCACGAGGTCATAATTTACGATTTACCTGTTGACAGATCACGTGGTTCCGCCTTAAAAATGTCTGCCATTGTCTTAACTATGATGGTGCCTAAAAATATTTTGATTTTTCATATTTTTTATTTTTTTTGTTTGGCAAACTGCTCCGAAATCGAATGAGTAATCGAAGAAAAATGTTCTACGTATTGTTCTGCCGTGTCTGCTCCTTTCTACGGCTTTAATTGTATTCGACGATATCAACTTTACTGCGCATGTCGAATACGCAAGTCTCAAGAAAAGGAAAGAACGGTAACTTGAGAAATCGCTACTATCGTGATATATTTAGTTACCGCACGCAGGTAACGCATGGTAGGGGAATACCGTATGTTTGTACCTGTAAAGAAAAACGTGTTTTAAAGGAGGTGTGAAAAAAGTTATATGTATACATAATAATCCCTGGAAGGGTGGGTCTCTGTGCATGCGCAAAAAGGTGCCACCTGACAGCTTGCGTCAAGAATCGCACCCTTGCGCATTCTCATTTGGGGTGACTCGTGAGAGATTTTTTTTATCACTTCCCTAGGGTATTATTGTTATTATTCTACCACGATTGATTTTACTTCTCCCCTAATATGTAGAAATCTTACATTAGGGTCTTCACATTACCAGATGGGGGTTCTAAACACGCAGCAGAAAAATTTGCTTGGTCAACAGACCAACATGAATGATTAGAAACTTATTGCTAAATAAATACTACTTTTCATTTTCTTTAACCTCGCAGTTTTTTAACACTACGTTAAATATTTTAAAAATTTTTATTGCTACTACATATTTCATCAACATGTCGTTTGTTTATACGTCGTCACAATTCCGTTTTACGGTTATCATAGTACATATCTCTTAAAATTAGCAACATTTCATTAAAAATATTAGTCAAATTCTACTAATTGAATTAGTAAAACGATGGTTACTAACAATTAGTAGACACCCAGTCAGTAAGATAAAAAAAAGAGTTCAGAACGATTTCGAAATGTGCTCTAAAAGAAGTCAGATCTTTATGAAGTCATCTTCATTTTATCGCCATCCTCAGTCATTTTACTAAAATAAGACATATAAAACTTATTACTTTATTAATTATTAAGAAATAAAATACTAGAACACAAAGGAACATTAATGGAGATGAAGAGAAATACACAAAATAAATACAGGACATACACTGAAAAAAAATTGCCTAATTTCAAGTAAATATTTACTTGAATAGTCGCAACAAAATATTTACTTATAATAGAAAAATAGTTTGTTAATTCAACTAAATATTAATTTGGTTTTATCCAGCAAGTAAATATTTCCTTAATTTTATGTAAATATTTTGTTGGACTATTGAAGTAAATATTTACTTGAAATTAGGAAATCTTTTTTTAGTGTAGTTTTGATTTTGATAATACAAAAATTTTAGAATTGGAAACAAAAGAAAACACATAGAAAACTTTTTTATTAAAAAAATAGGAATGCTGTAAATATTTGTTTCGAAAAATCTAATTTACGGGAATTATATTTTCCGCGTTTAGAAATTTAAAATTTCTGTAAATATATAGGGCGATTACCAGATATTTAATGTCATATGTATCTATGAGGGTGTTTTCATTTATAAACTATGAATTTTGTTTCCAGAAGAAACTTTTCAGTTAACCACCAACTGTTCAAACTGAACAATCCAAATGCAGAATTTATTTCAAAGAAATTTTTTTTTATACTCTATAAGAAGTAATAGTTAAAAAAAACTTTTGATAATACATCTTACTGTATAACTAAGGTTTTTCCCGCTGTGTATTTTTTTTATTTTACAATATTTTATTAAAACTACAATAAGTGTCCTTATCTGGTTAAGAATAATCAAGAAAAAGATACCATTTCACTTATGAAATATACTCCAAACAGCAAAAAGCCATCTTAAAGAGCTCTTTAAGAAGTCTTAAAAATTATAAGATGTCTTAAATACTTATCAGAAAGAGCTATTAAAGTAATCTTTAAGAATACTTATGCGTCGATTTTAAGAGCTCTATAAAACCTCACAAATATGAGGTCTCAGAAAAGAAGTCTTATTTGAGAGCTTTGACATATAAAATAAATTATATAAATGAAAAGCAAACATTTTAGAAAATTATAGATTCTGTTGTACCTTATTTTTTTATTTTTTTATTATTTTAATTTTGTACCTTAATTATTAATTTCTTTACTTTTTACCGTTTGAATGGTTACATATTGAATGGTGATTACATTGAATACTAGTACAAAATTGTGATAACACTTGTTAAATATCGTAAAAGCACTTATTTTATCATTGTAGCTTATAATCTATCGGTCTGCATATGAAGTAAATATCGCGCGATCTCATTTTTGGATTCAATAGCCACCTAGCGTCTCTGGAAGAAACTCAGATTTAAGACCTCAAACATAAGACCTCTTCGAGATTACGATTTTAAGAAGTCCTAAGTAAGACATCTTTAGCCCTTAAAGCGCCCTGGGGGTACTGGGTGACCCCACACATAAATATTACATTTTTTCCCTCCTAAAGCTGCACTTTTACAGCATTTTTTTATCTTAAAGAGCTACATTTCAAGAGGCAAAAGTTAAATTTTTAGGACAAAATATTGAAAATTGGCTCAGTTACGATTTTTTTTTTGTGAAAAACGTCACTTTTATATTTCATTTTTTATAAAGAGCACCAATAATTTTTTTATCAAGATAACTTATCTACGCGGTAAAGTGATACTTGGAGAGTATCCAGTAATTTTGTTGAGACGAAATAACGAAAACTGTCCGCGCAGGACGATATTATCTTGGGATTGGGGTCTCCCACGACCCCACATGGCGCTTTGTGTTATTTTTATATTGGGTGTCGCTTTAAGGGTTAAGAGTTCGTTTTATAGATTACCATAATTCAGACCTCTTCAGGTGGTCTTTTTGGAGATATCTTAGGACTGAGCTCTGGGGGACCACTTTAAGAAGTATGTGCTGTATGGGGCGGAAATGAAAAATATTAACTGAAACTTATTACTTTATCGTAAAAAATGTTTCCTCTCTTCCGTTTCTAGGTTATGTTCAGCGGTTAAATGCAATACTGCATATAAGAATTCGCCCTGTTAAATTACTCTGATGACCAGATTTGTACGAAGACGCAAAATATTTTTTTACTAATTAAAAACGTAAAAATTCTACTTAGATTTACAGGTTAGATTGGATAAATTTTCGGAAAGATTTGCGTGATTTACGGGTGTATAGATACAACTGTAAAGTTGTCTGTTGGATTCAGACAAAAAATCTAAACATTGTGAGGAAAACTTTAATGCAAATTGGATACTCATTGCCATTAATAACAAGATGCATTTCTAAGAAAATATAACTTCTACAATACATTAGGTACTAAAAACAAATCTCAAAATACCATCTTAAAAACTTCCTGTATACCATATTATGTAAAGGGCATTACTGAAAGAATCCAGAGAAGACATAAAAATTAAAATATAAGACTCATATCAAAACCATTATATAAATCTAGAGGCTATTAGTCCATGTAAAGATAAGCTACCGTTTTAAAAAAGAGTCATGTAGTTTATTTATTTCCCTGTCTTCACTCTGACAAATGTTACGTTGTACGGACAGAAAGCAGATTAAAAACGAGGTTAAGCGAAAACATAAAGAATATCGAAGGTAATGAAAACAAAAATATAGCGACTTAGCTACACAGAATAGCAACTGAGCATAATTTGGATTGCAATAATGTCAATTTTTTAACTGTAGAACGAAACAAAAAAAAGAAAATTATTTTATTAAGAAAAATGTCAATAATTCTGTCAGTATCAGATTTGAACTATCTATTCTTCCGGAAATTTACAAAGTTTTACTATAATATTATTTTCAATAGAGTGCGTGTAGTTAATTCATTCTAACGATAATAGATACCTACTTAGTTAACAAGGTTATTCTACTAAATTGATCGATTTTTAATTGAACATAAGCAACATTTTGTTCGTTTTTCGTTGCATACATTACCACATGTTTTATGGTAGTTTGTTGTCTTTATTATATGTTAAAGGAAAATGATATTCGTACCTTTAACATAAAGATTTTATGCAAGATGACTTTACCTCGTATTGTTTTTTTGTACATATTTGTCTAATTTGGTTTATATGTTGAAGAGGGCGTATAATTTATTTAGCCATTTTTAAAACACGAATTATTAAATGTCATTTATATAATTTATCACGGTCGAAAATTTAAAATAATTTCTTAAAACTAGTCCACCAGAAAAAAAAGGTTTCTTATATTTTTTACAAAAAAAGTAAGATTTTTTTTTTAATTATAACAGAAAGCCCGTAAATCAATGATGAAAGTCACTATGATCGGTTTCAATCAGGTATAGAAAAATACTCCCGAACCGATTGAGATGCACCACCTGAAAAAAAGTATTTTTTATTTTTTCTTTAAAATAAATTAAAAAAAACAAAAACAAGCGTTTTTTGCTATTTTTTTAAATGGTGGCTTTAATACAGCCGATCGTCAATTACTCTTTTATTCAAAATTAGTGACCAAAAATATAAGAAACCATATTTTATTCTTTTTCATGGAAAATCGGAACCGTTCGTGATTTAACTCGTTTCGTACTAAAATTGCATAAATTGTTGGATTATATGTTTTACTTTAATATTTAATATATAAAGTATGAATTAATTTTAATGCAGGGATAACGAATTTCTTGGAAATTGTACAATTTGATGGTAATTTGACCAAACTTGCAGAACGACAAAAAATCTCTTAATTTTTCCAAAAATAATGACAGTTTTTTAGATTTTACAAGCCTATCAAAAATTAGCATCTGAAATGATGAAGTTTCGAATAAAAGTTTCCTCCATGTGCAAATCCATATCAGATAGTTTTCTGCTGTGCGCCTGAATTTAATAGTAATTTTCGTATCAAGAGCGTAAAAGTTTACTTTTCGCCCAAGTGGGAGTAAATTCGAGTTTATGGTCCGATTTGTAACCTCGAAATAGTGGGGAGCTTCTACCTTTGCCATGTAATTTTCGAGGGTGTAAAACGCGATTTTACGCCCGCAAATCGGGGCTATAAAAAAAGACTATTTTTAAATATCTAGAGTCGTTTTTTTCTCAATATGGCGCCCTAAATGGTACACAACGCAAAAAATAGGATTTTCATTAAAAAAGTAAATTTTGTTAAATAAAAATATTTTCTATTGCTATCGTATTTTTATGCTCCCATTTTGAATCTTATGATGCACATGATCTCTTATTTATATATTTTATATATTTTCCATTGATTACATTATCATCGCATAAAAAGTGTCTAAAATATGAAACAAGTGCCGGCTTTTACATTAACAAAGAAAAATATGGCATAAACTTCAATAAGCAAATTTGCTGTAAACAAATATTGTGTATTTTTACGGAATATAATTCCCCTACAAATTCAGAGAAGTGCATTGTTGCAGGATATTGAACCCTCATAGTGTAATGACCAATAAAGTAAACAACATGCACCGAGGGGAAATTGTATACATATTCGATTCTATAATGCATGATCTACGCATTTCATTACTTTACTTCAATACAGTAACTATATATCGTGTTCGACTTAAATTAAAGGCGAAATGTTCATATGCAGGAGGTACTCAACATTCGTAATAGAAAGAACTCAAAATGTTATTGATACGTGCGTCGGTACAAGTAATAATAAAAAATTAATTTTATAACATTTCGACAATGAAAAAGTGCGTCTTCTTTAGTATAATCTAAAATAATATTACAAAAATAAATATCAGCACAATTAACAAAATGTTCTCTCATCAATTATTAACGACAAGATCAAAAAACTGACAAAACAAAACGCCGACAGGTCAAAAAACCGGCAAATCAAAAAGCCGACAGGTCAAAAAACCGATAGTCAAAAAACCGACAATCGAAAACCCGATAGTAAAAAACCGTCACTTCAAAAAATGACAGTCCGCTTGTCGATTTCTCCATTTTTTTATGTGTCGGCTTTTTGACTGTCGGCTTTTGGACCGTCGGCTTTATGACTGACGATTTTTAGACCTGGCATAAAAATATATATACATCTACATACAGGGTCATCGAAAAGTATCGGACCCCCCTAATATCTTTAGTTAGAATGCACTTACGAGAAAATGTCCAATAGCAAAGTTGTATGGTTTCAAGCGGGGAGTAGGATGATGACCTTGACTTCGACCTTGACCATGTCCTTCAAGGTCATTTCAAGGTCAATCTTATTTTTTTAAATAGAACCCCCTACATTTTATTGCATATTCTTATAGCTTATCTCGAGAGCTTTCCAAAACATTATAATAAAATATTTTTTTATTAAGTGCTTTTTGAGTTATAAAGGTTTGAAGTTAACAATTTTTTGACACAAAATGTAGAATATCTTGTAAAATATTATTTAGTTTTCAGTAATCATAACCTTAATACTTTTGTGCGCGGAATAATGAGACCAATTAATTGGTTTAAAGAAAATACATTAATCGGATCCCCACTCTTGCCTTAACTGGTCGGACTCGCACACCACTTAACAAATTGTTAACTTCAAACCTTTATAACTCAAAAAGTACTTAATAAAAAAATATTTTATTATAGTGTTTTGGAAAGCTCTCGAAATAAGCTATAAGAATATTCAATAAAATGTAGGGGGTTCTATTTAAAAAAATAAGATTGACCTTGAAATGACCTTGAAGGACATGGTCAAGGTCAAAATCAAGGTCATCATCTTACTCCCCGCTTGAAACCATACAACTTTGCTATTGGACATTTTCTCCTAAGTGCATTCTAACTGAAGATATTAGGGGGGTCCGATACTTTTCGATGACCCTGTATAAGTAAAAATGACAACTTATTATCAATTGTTTCGATTAAAGTATGTTGTACTATATATAGAAACAATAAATCTTTTATTCTCTCGATTGTCAAATTCTATGTTAACACAATCAAATTTTCAAAACGTTTTTTCGATTCAGTTCAGTCGCTAAACAGTAATTTTATGTCTCGTTTTCAGGGCATAAAATAACCTTTTTATCCGTCATATCCTAGGATACACATTTTGTTAATTCATCATTCTTTTAATATCCTAGTTTACCCTTTTTTACGCCATCTTCACGACGCCTCGAGGGAGTAGATCACCAACCGGGCCGTAAAGTTCCATTTTACGCCCCTGATGCAAAAAGTACTACATAACACCGTTTAGATTAAGCATGTACTATTAAGAACATTGTTAAAAAGATGACATAATATATTTTTGAAAGAAGTATCAAGGGACCAGAATCGGTCCATCACATCCAATCTCCATCATTTCGTACTACTCTTACCTTTCAAAATATGCTATTAGTCAGTTACCTAAGATTTTTTTTCTCACAAGTAACGGCCGTTATAAATTATGAAATTACCCGCATAAACATTCCCTGATTTGACCCCCACGATTAGCTCAGGATCGGATCCGATCGCCTAATCCGTGCCGGATCAGGATGTTACACAACCTCGGATCCGTATCGGACCCGGGATACGGATGTCCGGTAATCAGGATCTGTTCCTGATCCGGCCCAGATTTGGTTTTGCATATGTACATATAGGTTTACTCGGTAGGTCAGGTAATCCGGATCCGTCCCTGATCCGATTCGTATTTGGATTTCTAATAGATTTGCACGGAAAAAAGTGAGTAGTTATACTAAGGGGAAAACTGGTTATACCAACTACGTACAGTAGCAAATATAGCGCCAGCCAGATTTGTATAGTTGGTGCTACTACCTTCGGTTGGTTAAAGCGCGCGAGTAGTCATCCTTGCTACTTTTTCTGCTTGGAATAACGACTTTTGTATAGTTTATATAACAACGAATATAGCGCCACTACAAGGCCCGAGCAGTGTTTAGTGGCTATGCGTACTTTCAGAGGTTCCCCATATGAGAGTGAGGGAGACAGACTTATGCCTGCCTATGTAATCTGGTTCCCCAAAATGCGTCTCGTCTGCCCTATCCGCTCTGCGCTTTTATATACGCGTCTATATTCGTTGGTTAGAATTATTTATTTTCCCCGTTAATATTCCTAGTGTGTAAAATAATAGCATTACAAGCAAATGCCCTTATGCTATCAAAAAAATGAAACTTATCTTGAAGTTCTCCACTCGTAATCATTGTTAAAGAAACATATAACCGTTAATGTCCTCCGGCTGTCATGTTGACATTATTATAAGTGCTAAGACTTATCTAGCTCATTTTAGTTAATATATGTTGTATGTATTATTTAACAATGTGCAATTAAACTCAAATAAATAAAAAGTAAATATAAAAAGAGCACAAATTAAACGGAACACTTGAATTTCATAAATAAAAATGAAATCATAATATACGTTCCAACAATTATTAGAAAGCCGAAGAGAGTTTACGCTATGGTTTTTAGATTATAGTGTATATACGTTACTTGCTTTAATGTTAAATAAATGCATATTTTATAAATAAGTTTCATCCACATAATTCTTTTGCACATATCTAGTATAGTTTTATTCCACTTATTAAAGAAGAAGACTGTAAAAAGTGTCCAATAATCTAACAACTATAAATTCTGTCCAGCACTGTTATTCTTGTTAAAATGTATCCTACACTCTTAATCTTTGTTATTTAATTTTATGTAGTGTTACATACAAACACACTCATATAGAATGTCCACTACAATTATAAAAAATATAAGGAACAAAGATTGATATCATAGGATGCACTAGAATAGGTGTACATAGCCGATGAGAGTTAACGCTTTTTAGATTTCTGTATGTATGATACTTGCTTAAACATTTATGAGTGCTCCCTTTATGAAGAATTTTCATTCATATTAATTATTTTGCACATTACCGGTATAGTTTAATTTTATTGATGACATATTACGGTTTATAAAATGTACTGAATAATCTAAAAACAGTATACTTTTCTCGACTCTGTGATTATTCTTGGAATGTATCCCATGGTTTCAGAGTATTCTAACATTGCAATTTCAATTCGTATCACTGATAAGTATGTTAGTAATTAAATATTACATACAGTTTTATCGAAGTTAGTGTACACTAAGTATCAAGATATGTTATGTTTATTACAAAATATGCGTGTGTAGATGATACTTAGTGTACACTAACTTCGATAAAACTGTATCGAAATCCTATTTAAAATAAGTGCTTATTAAATAATAGTGTCAATAACATGTGTAGGTACGATTTCTGAAAACCGTAAAATCTTTTGAGCTCTGCAATTTGTTACAACTTAATAGTGCTTTCAAGCATTACTAATTTAATTTTATATTTAATTACTAACATACTTATCAGTAATGCGAATTGAAATTATAATAAGTTAGAATACTCTGAAACCATGGGATACATTCCAAGAATAATCACAGAGTCAAGGAAAGTATACTGTTTTTAGATTATTCAGTACATTTTATAAACCGTAATATGTCATCAATAAAATTAAACTATACCGGTAATGTGCAAAATAATTAATATGAATGAAAATTCTTCATAAAGGGAGCACTCATAAATGTTTAAGCAAGTATCATACATACAGAAATCTAAAAAGCGTTAACTCTCATCGGCTATGAACACCTATTCTAGTGCATCCTATGATATCAATCTTTGTTCCTTATATTTTTTATAATTGTAGTGGACATTCTATATGAGTGTGTTTGTATGTAACACTACATAAAATTAAATAACAAAGATTAAGAGTGTAGGATACATTTTAACAAGAATAACAGTGCTGGACAGAATTTATAGTTGTTAGATTATTGGACACTTTTTACAGTCTTCTTATTTAATAAGTGGAATAAAACTATACTAGATATGTACAAAAGAATTATGTGGATGAAACTTATTTATAAAATATGCATTTATTTAATATTAAAGCAAGTAACGTCTATATAATATAATCTAAAAAAGTACAAGTATTTTCAAACTTTGCCATTTTTCTTTTATCAGTATAAATTTAATATGAGTGTAAATAGCAATTTTTGAAAGTACATATTAGACAACTTCGGGTTGGGAAATAGGTTGTCAATAAGGAATGCTAACCTCAAATGTTAATTTGGGTTAACCTCCAAAATCAAATTAAACCTCACTATCACTATTTATCACATTTAATATTTTTTTTCCTGAAATTGTTCTTTTGTAAGAACAATAATAACTTCATTGGCTGAAACACATACATATATACATATAATATTTAAAATGCAAAGCGATAAAGTCGAACTCGCGAACTGTCAAACTCAAACTGTGTCGAAAACAGCACACAAGACAGAACACTTGTTGACTTGAACCAGCCAGCTGATTGACGTCAGTGGCGCCTTGCCTAGCGGCCGTTACAGGAACACTATAGCTTAAGAGGAGAAATAGTTACTCCAAGGAAAAAAGTAGTAACACTGGGTAGCCTACTATTTTTGTGGTTGGCGTAACTAATTTGAAATAGTTCCGTTAACCAACTTAGGTTTCGTGCGTCTACGGTTTCGTTCGTAAGATTCTCTACTTTTGCGCCTACTACTTTTTCCGTAGTTGGTGTAACCACTCACTTTTTACACAAGAAACGACCTTAGATGTCAGCGTAAGAAATGCTATGGCGAAGGATATACGTTTTACGTGTAGTGGCCCTTATCGGACCAAGCGTTACGTCACGTTAGGTTATACCACCCCAATAAACGAGCTCGTGTGCAAAAATGTTCATTGTTTTTCTGTTTGAATTCGATTTGTTTCCACTTTCGAATGAAATTAAGCAAATTTTAATGCGGAATTAATCGTTTTCAAACGAATATATGCGCAGTATTAAGATTTAGGTTATGTACATCTGTTTGCATGCGAAAATGGCTAAATGTCGAATGCAAATCGAATGCCGAGCCAAATGAAATCGTATGAAATACAATTCATTTTATGCAGATCATGTCAAAAGAACGTATCACATCGAATGAAAAATGAACATTTTTTTCATTCGACAGTTAGCCGTTATCGCATGCAAACGGATGTACATAACCTCAATCTTAACATTGCGCATATATTCGTTTGAAAACGTTTAATTCTGCATTCAAATTTGCTACATTCCATTCGAAAGTGGAAACAAATCGAATGCAAAATGAAAATCAGTGAAAATATTTGCACACGATCTCGTTTATTGGGACACTACTTGATGTGTATGTAATTACATAACCTATATGTGACATGTCAAAACATAAATATCTAACAACTTTGAGCTAAAATCGACAATATAATATTCTAATATACGACAAAGTCCAAATTATTTATGTTATAATACAGTGTTCAATAGTGAAAACCTGTTTCGAAGGTATAGTAATATTATAAATAAATGTCGGATATAAATTAATCGTTGAAAGTTTGACACCTGAAATGTATAGTCTCTGAAATAACAGTTCTGTAAAATATACATTTTATACTAATAAAGTATTGTATTCCATGCTGTAAATTTATTAAAATTACTACTGAGCCAGTCGAGAGAGAGACAGACAGAGAGAGCCTCGACTGACCTATACCGGGTAAAGCTATGCGAATGAAAATCAGGATCGGATCAGAAACGGATGCCGATTGCCTGACCTCCGGCCCCTCCGGGTTCCGGATCCGAGGTTGTGTAACATCCTGAACCGAAACGGATCCGGAATACTTCCGGGCTGAGGGTCCCTGATCCGTTTCGGACCCGATTCGTAGACAAATGTTTATGCGGGTATGGTTCAGAAAAGTCGACGTAAAATAATATAAAAAAAAAATTATCCACTAATTTGAATCCGTAATCTTGTATTGGCCCATTTTCTTCATAGCCACTTCATCTTCGGGGTGCATCTAAAAAATCCGACAAATCACAAAACAGACACTTTAGAAACCCGATATTCAAAAACCAGACATTAAAAAACGAGACATTTCAAAATACAGACATTTTAAAATGTACATATTCTGTAAATGTAATTCATGATTGAATTTTAAATCTACTTATTAAATAATCCGGGGGTTAAGCTGATTTAACCTTCAAGTGACCTACAAAATTATTGTAAAACATTTTGTACCTTGAAATGCCTTCCTGTGAAACCTCAAGGATGGTGACCCGAGATCATTTTTTTATGTAGTGTACGCATCAATCGGAGGTGTCTGTATGTTGAAATGACTGGTTTTGTCATGTCTGTTTGTTTAAATGTGTGGTTTTTGAATGTCTGGATTTTGAGTGTCGGGTTTTTGAAGTGTCTGTTTTGTGATTTGTCGGGATTTTGTGGTGCACCCCATCTTCGTGCACTTAGCGAACTTCGAAATGGCTGACTAAAATGTTTCTACTCAAATTACGAAGTAGAAACGTGTAAACTGTAACCCGTATGGAAAATTATCATGTAACGCTAGATACTGTATAGTAAGTGAACAGGTTTATCAACGCTTGACTAGATTCGTGAAACTATATCGTTATGATCTCGAATCTATGTATTAAAACTATTTTATCCTGTGCTAAACTGTGATAAATCTATATAGAGCTCGTACAGAGTTTCAGTAGGTTTAATCAGATTTGTTACCACCTATCAGTTCTATATCTCACGATCCTGACTGCCGTTATACAAGTGTATTTTCATTTGGTCATATGTACGGGTATTCATATAAATATCTGTATAATGACATTGCACACATCTTTTTGATTAATCATTATTTTAAAAATCAACATTTCATCACAAATTTGAGAACTTCAAGAAATAAAAGATAACTTCTTATTCTGAAATAGATTAAATTATTATATCATTCGTTTCAATACAGTTGTCCTGGTTTATTAAATGCATCTACATATAGTAGATAATTTCTATACAGTCAAACTATATAGTAACTAGTCGAACAAATCGTTATAATTTATCATAGTTCCATTATGGATTATCTACATCACACCACTACAAATATCTAGTATAACTATACTAAATTATTATAGTTTTTATTACCACGATTATTTTCTACACGGAAAAGTGTCACGGGAATTTTGAAGTTGTAAACTTGTTGAGATAAATTCATTTTAAATGACCGTTACTTTATTAAAAAAAATAGGGCGTGATCGATTAAAATAAATATAACAATAACCCAGTTTTTGAAAATGTTATAAAATACTTTTCTCCAATACATTCGCAGTACACGATATCCTGGGTGACAACTACTTTAATAGTTCATTTTGACGCGTGGGAATACTAAATGATGCAAGTAGTAAAGAAATAAAAAAATTGTTGCATCCCACACATAACCGATAATAATAGAAAAACTTTTTCGCAATTGCGTGCGTAAACCTCGCGTATAACAGTAGTTTTCGATTAATGCGTAAAGTACATTTGATGCCTATTTTTCGCGCCAAAAATAAACTTTTTCGATTCAGGGAGCGTAAAATGACCATTATGCGCCTCCTTTTGGGGGCCTACAATGACCGTTTCACGCCTTGGGGACGTAAAATGCCAATTTTAAATAAAATTAGTGTGAAAATTAACGACTTATTGAAAGAAAAACAATAAATACGATTTCTTAATTAAGTAACATTATAATTAATGTAATATTTAATACATTATGATAATAGTAGGAGGCAATAGAAAACGACAATTTTTAATACAAATAAACGCGCAGTAGAGGGGTATTCCACGAATTACCCATCATAAACATTTAGGAAAAGTAGTGACTGAAAAATAAACACATATTTCTTTGTTAAACGGAAAATTTGAAGAATAATATTTGTTTTCTTTCCTTAATATTTATTTAATTTTCTTTCTTTTTTCTACAGTTATGCGATTACTTATTTTATACAGTTATATACATCTCTCCCCACTTCTGCCTTTATGAAAATATTTTCAAAACTTCGACCCAACAGCCTCTTTTTCCTCTAAATTTTTATTGTTTAGTATATGCTGTCTCTTATCTGCGTCTTCTTCGCCTAATCACCATTCGAGACGTAAAATTACCGTTTCACGCCCTAGATACAAAAACTACCATTACGCCCTCTCAACGACGACTTTCAAAGTAATTGGTCATGAGTGAAGTTTACTTTTCGCACTTAAACAGGCATCAAAACATTCAACGATCAATTACAAATATAGGATACTTAACACGGGCGTAAAGTGTAAACTTTTGTACACACGCGCGAAAACTATACGGTTTCCGCCCATGTCTATAAGTAAACTTTACAGCCTTGTTAGGTAATCTACTATTCTTCGAGTACAGAACCTCACGTATCTCGAAATAGGGACCGATTTTAATCCCGGTTTTGGATATTATGCAAACACTTACATACATAAAATAAGCGTTATCTTCACATGAAAGTCTAAGACCTTTATTATATAAGAAAATTATATATTAAATTTTATATATTAAATAATATATATAAGAAAATTATTTAACTTGAAATTGGGATTCGAACGAATGTAATTTTTCCAATACGTGGATATATAACGATGTATTTAGCCCATCGCATATCAGTTTTGCTGAGCATTTATAGCTCATTTTCGGTACGACAAAAATGAAAAAACAATCGCCAGGTACATGATTTTACTATTTTCGGGTCACCCTTTCGAATTGTATTGAGAAAGTACTATAACGTATATATGTGCATATGTAATGAACGAGATTTTTCCCGGTTATTTTTTTCAACAAATGTCAACCTTTGAGATCGTGTTTCAGATGGACTAAACTGTATTTGCAGAGTTCACTGGATAGTATTTTCAACTTATATTGGTATCATTTTGAAATTGTCGATGGCGTAACAAAATGTGGACCTATTGGAATGAATTTTTCTTAAATATTCATATGTTACAATTATTCATATTTTTTAAACGAAATAAAAGAAAAAAATACATTGTGTGTTTTGGTTTTCATGGGTGCTGAATACGAATCCAAACTGAAATTTAAAATTCCACAATTATGAGTTAATGAATACTAAAATACAAGCTGGATGTTGTATCATCATGATCGAATGTGATGGTTCTAATAATTATTCTCATCGCGTACATCTAGATGAGAATCTCACAACAATTTCTTTTTAATGAAATTTTTAAATTTGTTCCCTACTTGGGTTGTATATCAGACAACAATGCAAAAGAAACTGGAATGAACTCATGATTATAAATGGGAAAAAGAAGATGTTTGGTCCACATCAGTTAATAAATCTCTCATACTTCCATTAACCATCTATAAGATTTTGAATTTCATTATTGCGATAGCAAATATGAATTTTGCATCCCCACGACATCTGTATAACCATTTATATTTTAATTCGAAATTGCAGTTGTTTTTAAATATCTCCAATCTTGTCTTCTTTTTTTCACATCGCAAATAAGCTGGAAATGTTAAGTCGAAATTTTTGTGCAGAATTTGGCATTAATGGTGTTAAATTAAATTATGAATTTTTAATTTTCTCAGTTAAAAAAAACGACTGTCCATACAAAAATTGTCTGACATTTGTTTGAGTTATGAGTGGGCTTTATAAATATATGACAATTTAGTAGTATTTTACCAATTTTTAATATGACTGAAATTCACCTACTGTTTGATCTTAATTTCGATATCGAAGAAGGCACAGTATGAACTAATGTCATTAATTCTATGAATTGGCAGCCGTTAGATTTTTTATATATATTTCGACTTTTCGAAAGTATTTTATTTAACTTCATTTTCAATGTATTACAATTCTGTACTTATGCACTTTTTCATCAATCGAAATAAAGATCCAACAGAAGGTGACTTTTTAATAGCTTTACCTAATCTGAATGCGATTAAATAATCTTTTAGTTAGAATCCTAAACCAAAATATTTATTCTCATTACTCCCTTTTACAAATAGCGTTCAACTATACCCAAGAAATCTTGTTAGTTCCGCACATAGAACAGCTTATCAGAACTCGTTTCTCGTCAGAGCGCCGAGACTTTGGAATGTTTTGCATGTTGAAATCTTTAATGCGGAATTCATCTACATACGTAAAACACGTATACCATTATTTCTTTTTTTAAAATACTTTTCCAGATCATTCCTTCCTCGCCATAACGGTATTACCCTTCCCACTTGTATCACATCACTTTTTTATTTCATTGGAAGGTCGTAGCATGGTAAACATGATAAAAGTGCTTCATCCAGATTTCATTCACATTTGATACGTCCTCAAATTAATTTATGCTAAGTAGCAAGTTATAATAATTTTTTTCAAAAAACGAGTAAAATTGCTCTCGCGAATGGTTAAACCGATCTTGCCTGGAAAAATGTATATTATAGTCAGGGTAAAGCACACGAAAATAAATACTTGTAATTAATTTCGTCGGGTGGAAGGGGTTATTAATACCAAAATTCACTTAACACTAGCGAAAAGTTAAGAACGAACATACATTTTTAAGGTATTATATGTCGATTAAAAAAGTAGATACTTCTCAAAGGAAAGTTTTCACTTATGAAATAACGGAGAAGAGTTAAAGAATTTTATTCATTGGACATGAGTTTCTAAAATTGGATTAAATTACAATTTGGAAAGGAAGCTGTAATACTATTAAAGGATTGGAAAACGATTAACAACAAACTAGCGACATCAATAAATGAGAATAATTTTTTTACTTCGATGCAAATCAAATGGTTTTCTACCCAAACATATTTTTTTAAATAAGTTTTCACATCATACAAATTGTTACTCACCACTATATAACAATAAACAAGAATATTTAGTCAAGAAAGTTAGACACAATCTACTATCTCAAAAGGAAAATTTTCACTTATGAAAAAACGGAGAAGAATTTTATTCATAGATACTTATCATTAAACAAAATTTAAATTTGGTAGTCCATGAAAAGTATGACATTCCGAAATAGAGGTAAATAATTTAATAAATATTTTTATTTTATTTCATAAACACAAAATGTGCGTTTTTTGTACTTTTATTCTCACTACAACATATATTTTTCCAGCATGATCCTAGACCCATACTCGAGATATGACAATTTTAATGTTTTTCGAAAAAAAAATTGTGCAGGAGAAAATATAACTTCTTATATTACATACATTAGTTTGAGGATTCTAACTATAGTTTCTTAAATGTGATTGAAATCTGGGTCCGATTCTGGTTTGGTTAAACCTGGTCTAGGTTTGATCTGTGCAATCAAATTTGGATGCCCTATAAGTAAGATCCGTTTTTGGTAGGATTTTTGCTCAAGAGCCCAAATATGACCGCTACAATGTCCAATTGGCTCTAATTTTTGAGATATTGATTTTTGAAAAATTCTATTCTACGCATTTCTGATCATGTATTTACAGCCTAAAAATACTGTTATCCTACCAGTAAGAGTTAATTCTGGTAGGATTTTTCCGTAGAATCCAAATATGTACGCCAAATTTTTAATCGGACCTACTTTGTGCCCAAAATGGTCAATGTGGTTACTGATAGAACGCGGTGCAAAAAAAATGATTGTGCTAAGACGAAAAGAAAGAATTATATTCTTAATTCATATTATGGAACAAGGTGGCGGAATATTTAATTAAGGTCGTAAAAATTTCGCTATGTCGAATTTGTGAAGTAAAACTGTTTTTCCGCGAGTCTATTAAACCTTTGCGGCACATACTTTTATATTCTGATAATGATGCCAACAATATCAAATGTCAAGATGTTATTGGGGTCGCTGATTACAAATTTGAAATCAGTTTAGAGAAATTCAAAGTGACGAATTTATTGGACGAATTTTTAAAATGTTTTAAATTTTATAAACTTGTCTAAACTTCTTTAAATTCGTAATCAACGATCCCAAAAAGCCCGATGTTTTAAGTTACCCGAAACTAACTTCGAATTCTGAATCAACGGTTCTAAAAACCTTATAGTACAAAGTATATTAGTAAACGCAGGAATATGCAATGTTATGCTACAAGGTAGTTATGAATCGATTAATAACTGCTTAAGAAATGTTAGCATTAAAGTTGTTCCTGCAATAGAACACAATCTTACAGAATATATTACAAATGTAAAAGATATGGTGAAAAATTGTGACGCTTCGTATGTAAATGAAACCAAACGACAACTAAAAATACGAATTAATAAACATAAACACAACATAAACAGTCCATAATCACAACACATGAATTAGAATATTCACATGAATTTAAATGGAACAATATTTCAATTTTAGACACAGAAAACAAATTTTTCAATAGACCCATTTCGGAAACAATACACATTAAACTACAAAAATAACCCCTAAATACAATGGAAGAGTTATTTTGGCTAGACAACAAATATGATGAGCTCATTATATTCCTGAAAGAACTCTTCTCACTACCACCTAGATAACACTGCGTAAAAATAGAGAT
Source organism: Trichopria drosophilae (assembly GCA_030407085.1). Lineage (NCBI taxonomy): Eukaryota > Metazoa > Arthropoda > Insecta > Hymenoptera > Diapriidae > Trichopria > Trichopria drosophilae. The sequence goes on from CM059583.1 coordinate 207,432,051, forward strand.
CACATATTCCCTATTGTCACCCTCTCAAGGATGTCGCGAAACGACCTAAAGGTTGAGGACAAACTAAAACTTATTCGTAGGACATAAGCTGTTATTTATATTTTTATTATTAATCATAAAAATCTACATATCATCTTTTAAATTATACTACAACGTTTTCCAAGAGCAGAAACACACAGACATACACATAAACCCGATAGAACAGAACTTCGGTTTTTTCCGTTCTAGTTAGAATAAAATTGTATTGCATAATGTTCAGTTTTTATCGAAAAGTAGCTAAAACCGTAACGAGTTTGAAGTGATTCAAAAAGTTCGTCGGACATACTGAATCCGCTATTTTGCATATGTTCATTTTTTTTGCATTGCATCCTATAGTATAAATGTGAAAAATGTTTAAGAACACAATTTTTTAATCCTTTGAACTTTAATTTGGTTAAAAACTAGTAAGTACATATTTGGATTCTGCGGGAAAAGTCCTACTAAAATTGACTGTTTAGGTGGGACAACCACATTTTTATGGGCTCTGAATAGATGTTCAAAGAGCCTGAAATCGGATTTTGACCACTTTGACCTTGAATATCTCCAAATCTGGAGCCAATAATGATTGATTTTTACCATCATTAACTATGATTTTGAGGTTGATTCTTGTAAAAGTCAACATAACAGGTCAAGATTGAAATCTCACTTTTTAAATGTTATTAGAAAACCTCCAAAAATTTATTATTAAAAGGTTTTCACGATTGACGAATACGAATTTAAAATTACTATGTCGGCGATATTCAAAATTATAAATATATTTCAAATAAGCAATTGAAATAAATACAATAATTTAACTGTCGTTACTCAAACTTTAATAATCGTTTCTTATTTATAATTTTCTTTCGAATAACGACACCTTCATTACAGAAAGATATTTTATCAGTTCAACACACCTTTTTTAATGTATTAAGTACTATTTTTAACACATTTTTCCAAGCTTAGACTTGGGTAATAAGAGGTTTTCTGATATTAAAAAGTCAGAATGGCGGATCCAAAATAATGAACCAAACCTCTAGTGTGAAGTATTGTCTAGAATCAAATGTCTATTTTTTCGCCATATTGTATTCGGTACTTCAATTAATAATTTAAGTAACTTCAAAAAATGATATTAAATCGATGTTGCAATCTCGAAAATCCCATAGAATTAATAATCATAACATGACTATTATATAATGGTGTCTTGATTGAATGACTTTTTATATTTTCGTCTGACGCTATGGATTTAAAATTTTGAAAACCAGTGGGCAGTATCGTAGTTAGCAATATGGAAAATACCCTTTTTATCTAATTTTGTCTTATGCAATATTTACATTTTTGTTCACCATATTGGATTCGTCATTTTAAATGTCGAAAATCTGAAAGCAAATTCGTATATACTCCCCGACAACCTCCCAATAATAAATTTCCATTTCCAATGCAAAGAAAGATGCAATCAAAGGATTAAAAATTCATAACTAATTTTAGATCCGCCATGTTTAATTTTACATTTAAGATGCTGTTTATTCATTTATAAATATATTGTTGAATTATTGCCTTATCGTTATTATTTTAACGATGCAAACGCTCCCACCACACAATAAACTTTACTCGCTCGTACTTACGGCTATTTCTAATAGTGATGTGACAATCTTAACATATATTCTTTTATTACTTACGTAATACAATAATACAATATTTTTCAGGAATGCCGCTGAATCCAATGCCTCCTCCAATGGTAATTTTGGAAAATGACCAGAACCTAAGCAGTATTAACAATAACATAGAAAACGAGAGTGTCACCGTCTTGGTCGCTGCAAATGCTGCGGGGAATCTTGCTCCGACGTGTGTTCTATTTGGTGGCAAAATGTTACCTAATGGTGTCGTGGACATGGCAATACCCGATTTTGCATTCGGTCTTTCCGAAAATGGATGGATGTCGTACTTCTATGAATATGTCGTTAACGTATTCGAACCATGGTTGCAAGAGCAAACAATAGAACGTCCAGTAATCTTATACATCAATGGACGCAATTCCCACCTCACGTTACATTTGAGCAAATTCTGTTGGGAACACGAAATTGAGCTCATCGCATTACATCCGGCATCAAATGGGAATACTCAGCCATTGGATAGAGATTTTTTCCAATTGTTAAAGGTGCACTGGGAACAGACTTGTGAAACTTTTTGTTCATATAGTCTGCTAACTAGCATTGAAAAACATCAGTTTGCACCACTATTGAAGGACACTTTTTCCTCAATGGATATTGAATCGGATGTACAAAACAGATTCAAAAAGTGTGGATTATATCCTTTCAATGCTAAGACAGCAATAAATCGTGATAAGAACACAAAGTTGGCGAAAGCAACTGTTTCAGTGACTGCGGCCAAAGTTTCGAAATGTAACGTGAGATTAACACAGAGTGACGTTTTGAAAATCTTTGAAAGCTTACTAACACCCGAACAATTGAACTCATTTCAATCGAATGAGGGTTCTACGTGGACTGGAATTAATAAAGATGAAGGTCTTTTCAATATTTGGTACAAGTTATCATACGGAACTACCTCCACTCCACAGATCCTTGATTTTGAAGATGTGAGTACTATTTTTTATAGCATCAATTTTTAATGTTCAGATTTATTTCTGTGAATAAAATTTAGTCATGTTTTATCAGTTTCTTTCTAATAGTTTCATCATTTCGATTATGTTTTATGCATGTGCTTTTAGCTTTGTAGTCTTCATTCAATTTGTCCAATTTAAGTCTTGTTGCAATAGAGACAAAGTATCTGATATATAACATTGCAAGTTTTTATAATTGCTACCCTGTTTTTATTCTTGTATACAGTTTAAGTACGCATTCTGTTTCTAAAAACTTTTATTTAATTTGAATCTTCTGGTGATATCATTATGTTATGCAGTTACATAGTGAACATTTTCTTTCTATTCCCAAAATATTTGGATTAAAATTAGATTGAAATCATTAACAAGCCCATGGGCATAGATTTAAAAGTAATATATGAACATAAATATCCGATGAACGCGACCTAAGATTTGACCTTGATATGACCTTCGACGTTTGTGATGAAAAATATGTGATTCTATTTAAAAACCTAAATTTGACCTCGAAATGATATTTAAGGTCACGGTCAAGGGCAAATCTCAAGTAACGATTGAATAGCCGGAATAAAACACTCTTGTCTGAAACTTTTTTCCCCCAAATTAATTCCTCAAAGTTATTTGGCCGTTTCCAAACTTTTGAATCAGTCTAATGCAAATGTTTACGTTGTCGTCTTTTATGTATGTTATTTTTAATACGACCGCTTATTATAATTATATTATTAAAATCGAAAGCGTTTCTGCAGGTCGATGCACTTATTAGGTAAATAAATATAAACAAATGAAAAATAGCCAAGTACAGTAGTCCTTCCCTTATTCTAATTTGTCCAGTCAGGCAAGATGGCGGTCTTCTTCCCTTATTCTAATTTTCTCCTCGCCCCCACTACTTAGACTTTTGTCTCTTTTTCTTTTGTTGCGCATGCGCCGTTATTTGTATTTATAGAAAATCCACACGTCCACAGTACTCCACACATGGTAGTGGGAAGAACACGTGAGGGGAAATATTAGAATAGGAGAAGGGAAAAAATTAGAATAAGGGAAGACATTAGAGTAAGGGAAATTAGAATAAGGGAAGGGCTTCTGTAATTAAATAAGTAAATAAGTGACTATATAAATAAATAGGTGAATTAATAATAAAGTAAATACGTAATTAATTAAGTAATTAGAAAATAAAAAATGTTTCGACTTTTCGGTCACTTCCCGCTAAACATGTAACATAAATGGAACGTTACATTTTATCCCATTTATGGCAAAAAAGTAACGTTTTGTAACAACGTCTTGTTGCAGTTTACACAACGTTCCACAGCAACCAAATACGTAAAGTTAATGCGTAACGTTATCAGAACGTGACTTTATAACAGTTTTAAAAACGTTTCGCGGAATCGTTTCTGCAACGTCACAAAATTACCAAGAAATTGTAAAACGTCGCGTTCAGGTTACTAACGTAACATTCATGTAATGTTACGAATGCGATGTTTCGTAGAGATGATTTATTGTATATATCTTCTATCGTTTCGGCCGGTTTCATCTCACACTTTGCCTTTAAGATTCGGAAGCGTTCGGAAGCAGCATTTGTTTTCGTATATTAGCACGATTTACATGCAATCTTTTTCTTCTTATAATTATTCTTTTTTCTGATGCATCATATTATTTGAATACATTGATCTCCATTAAATTCAATATTTTTTTGTAATATTACTACAAAAATTAATTTAAAATATAGAGGAATTTGAGACTGAGACTGCAATGAAGTGAAATTTAACTATTGTTATACATCACATTTAAATTGAAACGGGTATTCTAATATTTAGAGAATATGCATTTTATATATACAGTGTATTGATTTTAAAAAACTCGCTCCCTTTTAATATATTTATGTACAAAATTTGTAAATTTCCGTCACTTGTAAAGAAAAATAATTCGCACCGTATTATTTTTAATGTAAATTGTATTAAATTTAATGCATAATTTAAAAATTGGTTCACTGATGTTAATTTTAATATCCGCGTAATTTCATAACTTATTTCCAAGTAGTGCATTTGTAAAATATACGTGTGTCAATTAACTTTACATTTTTTTAAACATTGTCTATTACTTCTGTAAATTACTACAAAATAGTCAAATAATATTAAAATATTATTATTCCCAATATAGAAATGACAAAATTAATTAAACATATCTTGTTTAAACTAAACCCGCATTTATCAAAAAGCCTTCTACGATTGAGTATAAGAGCTCTCGTTCGCATGGTAATACGTATGCGAGCGTAGCGTAGTGGTTAAGACGTCAGCGTTGTAACCGGTAGACCCGGGTTCGATCCTCGGTCGGGACGGATTTTTCTTAGATTCATAGATTTATTTGCGAGTAAAATTATAAAACTACATTCTTTCATAACATATCTAACGATACATAAATAATAATAAAATTCGAATTGAATAAAATAATTCGTCGAATTTCTTATAATTTTTATTTATGACCGTTTAATGTAACGTTTTTACAACGTTGGATGTATAGTTTTCAAACGTCGCAGGTACGTTGCGAATGAAACGTTATTTAAAAACCGTAAATGTAGCAGGACATTTCTGGTTCCAAGGACGTCCCAAAAATGTTTTTGCAATGAAACAAGTTTGGTCGCATGGTTATAATGCGACGTTTCAAAGATGTTGCTGTAACGGAATATTGTTTAGCGGGTTTATACGTGACCCTTTTCAAGAATAAAAAAAAGTTGTATTGTAGTGTTATGACATAAGAAAAAATCCATCGTGGTTTTTAGAACTACTTATTTTATTTATTATACCTGACAGATCAGTTTGTGGTACTCATATACTCATTGTACATAACATTTATTTAGCACTTTTATTTACCATACTTCAGAAAAATACGTCAAAATTTGCGTTTTGGTCATATTTCGAATTATTTTGATAGGAAAAGAGCATTTTCTGTGCTAATGGTATTGTCATTTTGAAAGTGTTTTTTTTGCATTGAATACGATAGCATTTTCTATGTAGATGTTGATCAAAACTCGTTCTTATACATAATTTAGCTGTTACTGGAGGATATAGATATTCTGAATGTTTCTGAAGTTAATACTTAAAGCAGATGATATTTGTTATTTTATAATTATAGACCTAGCAGAATGAAATTAGACTGCCAGGAGAAACAGATTTCAATGCCCAGTCGAAGACAGTTCAGAAGTCGATAGTAACAATTAGTCAAGAAAGCGAAGGAGAGAAAATACTTCTTGCAGTCCATCTAGTACCAACAAATAGCAGAATGGATATCACAAAAAACAGCTAAATCAGACAATGACCATCCGGGGATCTGATTTTATCGATATAAGAGGGTGTATAAAAAAAAAGACTAGGTACACATTAAAATAAAATATTTTTCAGGCTACATATTCTTGGAATTCGATAAAATTGAAACAAGGATATGCGTTGACATAACCTTTATATTTTTCGTATTACGAATAGTGAGATACCAATTATCGTTGAAGAGACTATAATTTTGTAACTAAAACGAAACAGGCTGGTTTCAAAATTATTCGATTAGGAACATTTGGACCAAATCTTTATATTTTGGGAATTTAGACGTGATCGAGACTTAACTGATAATACTAAAAATTAAGAACTCTGTAAATAAAGGCCATCATATCAGAACTCATAATTGCACTTGGGTATAAATTATAAAGTATAATAGAAGATTAGTTTTAATAAGGTGCTAAATGGTGAGGCTATTATTCTTATGGGATTTTCAAAAAATACCGAAGAAATAGGAATACCTCACGGGAAGAATGTATATAGATAAAAGCTGCTGGAAACTAGAGTTCCCTTCTTAATGCAGAACTCTAATAATATATTTAAGTGCGGTGCTGCGAAGTTCAGGAAGAATAAAAATATCGTGGAAATGTAAAATGTTGGGTAGGTTAAAAGGTGCAAGGTTCAATCATTTATCACATATCTTATTTTTTGTCGTGGTTTACTTGAATCTCATTCTATACGACTGTACTTGTAACAATTAACCTCATACATTTCTCATCGATTTTAATTTGTAATAAAAGTGTCTGTATAAAAGTGATACGTAACCAAACTTCCACATTGGGAGTTTACGAGTTACCGTGTGAGGTACAGAAAACTTGTCAACATATTGACAACGTATCCATAGATATTTATAACTTATTTTGCTTACGATACTCATTTTACGAGCTATTACTTTTAATCGTTTGTTACCAAAATACGTGGCATTTATCAATGATATCAGTGATGCAACTCAAAGCTATGTTAATAATAAATAATACATTCCATATGTACTCATAAAATTAGCGAGTATTGCTAGTAGCCGTGTAGAATTTTGTTACCAAAAAATTGTTACACTGGTGAAAATTTTCGTTGGAAAAATTATTATATTGTTTTACACGGTCCGAAAAATCTATATTTTAATGAAATAATTACTATACCTTTTTTGTCAGTACAATGTAGCTAGTATCTGCCTATTACTAGTGTATATTTTTTAAATCACTCGAAATGGTAATTTTCCAATAAAAATTTTTTTAGTGTATAAATATAAAAAGTAGTCGATACTTTCATTTTTTTTGAAAGTACAAACTATTATATTAGTTATTATATGATATTGTTATTTATGCTGATAAGATGGCAAAGGTTGTTTTATTTATTTGATTAATTTATTATATAATTGAAATTGTCTTCTTAAAAATGACTTGTTATTCTAAATGCTCAAAATATTTTTTTTCCCTTTGTTTTTGAAAATAAGTTTATTCCTTTTTTTCGACGTACAAGATTTACAGAGTTGAATAAAATGAGTTACTTAGGATCAAAACAAGTTATTTTTAAAAAGAAAATGTCAATCCAGCAAACAATATGTATGGAAAATGTTTCGGTATGCAGTTTGTCTCCGTGATGCTTCGAGATAATGTACGGCATTCAAACAGTTATGTCTATAACTCGTTTATAATTCTGTCATATCCAAAGAACTCCAAAGTCATTCAGAACCACCTGCAATAATGTTAATTTCACTGCTATGACTTTAAAGTTACTAAACTTAGAGTATCAAATACTGGGTATGAGAAAACAAATAATTGTATATATACAGAATCATGTCAAAACGTATCATGTCAGTCTTCATTAATTGTAATACTGTGTAATAATTGTACAATTATTACACGTCCATGGGACGGATTGTAAAATAAACTTCAAGTTATAAAGTATCTGAATATTATCTAATCTTTATTAACCTATTAACCGACAAATAAACTGGAATTTTACCTCCTTGGAAGAAATCGAGAGTGCATGAATTTTATTGTTTCATTATCGCTCTTTCACAACTATTGCAACGTTGATTTTTGTCGTACCTCATAAAATTTGTCGTCAAAACGCGTTTTTATTGACTTGCAATGTGTCGAAAATAACATACAAAATTTGTCCACTGAAGGAATCGAGCACGATTTTTTAAATTAAATTATTTAAAAAATGGCTATCGACACAACGAAATAGTGAGCTTTTCAATAATGCAACTAAATCGCTCATGTTGCTTGAATTAAACTCATTACTTGGAGGTTTTCGGGGTCGCTAAATACGAATCTAATCTTGGTTTTGTTAAAATCAGGATATCGGAGTTTCACCCAATATGGCGGGCGCAAAATATTAAATATTCTTTGATATTTGTGACTTTCAGTATCCGCATGGATATTATGTTGCTGATAACGAATTTGTGGTCCGAATTTCAAAATTGGAAGTGACGTCAACACGATAAGAATGTTAAATTACACAAATGAAACAAATTGTGAAATTACAAACAAAGTTTACATATCTGTACCCTTAAATGCTTTCGAACGACTTTTCAGTTAGTTGTGTCTTTACCATCGAATATTTTATATTTTTTATTCCTCATTTATATTATTTTTATTTTATTTTTTCAATTTTTTTTATTAACATCTTACTGAATAACTTATGTTATTCACACTTCTTTTTAAACTTTTACAGTGCTTTTATAGAAGATGTTAGTTCGTAAATTCCAGCCTCTAACGGACTATAACATATATCTAGGTAAGATGTTAAAAACTTTTTTAATCACTAAATAATTAAACATTTCTTATTAATTATTTTTTAATCACTATTTTTTCGGAATTTATTAACTTTGAAAAGTCCTTAGAAACATAAATATTTTCAGTTAGAGAAATTTAATTGTTCATGTATGATTGTATTGCGTAAATTTTGACTAAATTTGTAATTATACTTTTATTTTATTTTGTTAATTTTTGTTTTACACAGAATAAAAATATTTTCTGATGAACACTGCATCAAAACAGTCGAAACGTAAATAAGGAATTTTCATTACCATCCTTATCCGTACTCCGATTTTAAAAAACACAAAAAGGAAATCTTCACTTATGAAAGTAACGGAGAAAAATTAAAGAATTTTTATTCATTGATTGTAAACAAAGTTTTCAAGAAAAGATAATTCTTGTAATTTTCAGGTAAATTACATTGTTTATAAGTACGAGGTTCATGAAATAAAAAATACGATATTTTCATAATGAAATTATAACATTGAAATTATGGACACTTCTTTTCTTAGTGGTTTTTTTATTCACCTATTTTGCAAATTATATGCTTATTAACACATGAGATTAGAATGGTGGCAGCTCGAAATAACCGATTAGAATTCAGGGCCCAAAAACCACCGTGTAGTGAGTTCTGTTCAAACAAAATTACTTTCATGTCCCATTTAGTGCATTTTTGGAAAGCTCATCGAAAGCTATCGATCGCCATTTTATGAATAAACCGACAACAAATCTAGTATGCTCGATTCCATTAACGGAGACATCGAGTGCACGTTTATGACACATTTTAAGTTAATAGAAATACGTTTTGACATAAAATTGTATGAGAAACGAAAAAAATTCCGTATAAAATACACATTTTCCACCAAATTTTCTCATTGCTATTTGAAAGAGTGACCTTGAAACCATAAAATTCATTCTGCATTTTTTGTTGTATTCGTTTTTTGTGAGCAATTTTAGCTGAAGCCGAGGTAAAATTCCAGTGCATTTGGAGGTTAATGAGAATCCTGTTCCTGCCTTCAAGTTCGTGGTGCCAGATTCACAGGTAAATGTGTATACTGAAAGTGAAATAGGAATTTAAATTTTGATATAACATGCTTCTAAGATAAGATGTATATTGAATACTATAATGGTGGTCTTGAAGCAGGCTTAGGTTTGATGAAAATGGATCCAAAATCTACTTTCAGGGAAAATTTCTGTACAATTTTTAGATTAAAAATCCGTTTTGGTTAAAATCGTAGCTGATCCCTTTCGCGAGATAATGATAATTTTTATTTTTTAACCGATAGAATCAAGAATTTAAATAATCAATTTAATTATTAAGATATTATTATTATTTAATTAAATAATTATTATTAATAGTAATAATTGTTTGGTTGGCGTGGTGTCTAGCTCGCTTCGCTCGCTCAGAAACTTCGACCCAGTGGAGAGTCGGCTATTCCTTAATACTCGTTTGTTTACTAACAGCTTTCAATTATATTATAATATTATATTGATATTTGGGGGTCCAATCATACTTAGGTCCAAGTGGCTTCGTTAGATATGTTACAACAATATAGTGTTTCTTATTTGTATGAAAATTGAAAATGAGCATTTTCAAAACTTCGACCCCAACAACAGGCCAGACGAAGTATTAATAAACAAAAGTTGCAAAACACTTACTTCATGCACTTGTATTCTAATAGAGTATTCGACGTATATTACATGTTTACTGTGTTTTTTTTTCTAATTACTGTCTGTATCATTATGATCTTATATGTATACAATATATATACATATAATTCGTCAAAGATATCTTGAAAGTTTCGAAAAGATCTCTGATGGATATCTTCTAGATATCTACAAGACATCTTTTAGATATATCGAAATAGTTAGTTTCATATCAAGGGCGGAAAAGAACTTATGCGCCCGTAGGTGATCACCGCGCCCGAGGGGCTGGCGAAGACTATCCCTGGGGGGGAGGTGGTCGAAACGTCGAAATTTGATGAATAACTATAGGGTAATTTTTTTTGCCGCGATGACCAAATTCAATACTTTTTCAGACAATAGTCATAAACATTTTAAACCAGTTTTTATGGCATTATCGTTCAATTTAGGAAGAAAATGAATAAAACCTTTTTTGTAGAGAATTTAATGCTCTATCGTTTTTGTTTGAAACATTTTTTTTAAAATTTGTATTTTTCAAAATAAATGCAAAAAACTACGAAGAAACTTAATTGGGGCTAATTTTTTTAGTAATGGACGGACGGATGGGTCCCAAAATCTAATCAGATCTAAGTTATGGCAAGACACGTATTTAAAAAAAAATTATGTCATTACGCTTATCCGTTCGCGAGTTATCGTGAGATAAAAAAAAGGGTCGTACGGACGTACGTACGTACAACATCACGGACACAAATTTTTTTATTGTTGATTTGGGCTCCTTAGGGTCTGAAACGTCGACATTTGATGAAAAACTATATGGTAATTTTTATGCCCGAAGTGACCAAATTCAATACTTCGTCCAGACCTAAGGTCTTGGTCGAAGTAATAGAAAGGCTTTCCTTTACATCATTTTTTGCAAAAAAAAAATTTACGTTCGAAATTCTGTAACTCAGCTTTAATTGGCTACCTATTATTCAGTAAAGTCATATTTTACGAGTGGAAACCTAAAAATTTGAAATTTCTTGTTTTTTTAATGTTTGAATGAGTATGAACCGAATTATGATAATATGAAGTGGAATTTGCAGAAATTTGACCCTTTTCGAAAAAAATGATGGATGTTAAGTATAAAATAAATAAGTCAGAATTTTTTTTGTCTATTGTAGAACGTCTATTCTTCGTAAAATCGATCTAAAAAATGATATCTAGAAGTATAGATTGTTGGAAAATTTTCCCTCGAAATTGCGGAAGAAAAACAAAAAAGATGTTTTTCCTTATTTAAAACTAATTTTAAACTTCATGGCTGATGCGGCAGCAATAGAAGTGTTATAAAAAATCTGAAAAAATTCATGGAACCTTGTTTTGTGGTGGTAAAACTTTTCCGCACCGGCCCCATAGCATTTAAAAAAAAAATGTTTTTCGACCCACCCTAACGTACGTTACAAGATCACGGACACGAATTTTTTTATTGTTGATTTGGGTTCCTTAGGGTCTGAAACGTCAACATTTCATGAAAAACTATAGGGTAATTTTTATGCCCGAAGTGACCAAATTCAATACTTCGTCCAGACTTAGTCTGGGTCGAAGTAAATATAAAATTTCGATTTTCCCGCGAAAGGGATCAGCTACGATTTTAACTAAGACGGATTTCTAATCTAGAAACTATGCAGAAACTTTCCCTGAAAGTAGATTTTGGATCCATTTTCATCAAACCTAAGCCTTCTTCAAGACCACCGTATTTATATAAATACGTAATTTTAATCTCCGAAGAACTAAATTGTTATATCAACTCTCAGTGATGAATTTATATGGATTTCACTTATTTTCATTACTAATTAGTATACGTAAATATTACAAGGAAATTTGACGGATTTTAGGTCAGGGCAAACGCCATTAATTTTCTCTTTATATATTGAAAAAAGTTGTTTGCTAAGGAATCCCACAAATTCTGAATGTAATTCTTTGCACTATTAATTTTTGAAAATTCCAAGTTTTTTCACGATTAGTGAAATTTATTCCTTTATTTATTTCTTACGTGCGCTAGATACATTGTTTTTCATAGTAAGCAGTAATACAAATTCATATTGTATAGTGAAAATTAATAAAAGCAAACGTTTTTTACTCCGAAAATAAGTTGATCAATATGAAACACTTCAAGTGAAGCTGACAACTTTATTAATTGTAAAGTCTAGTTGAAAAGTAGTAAAACTTAATAATTCTTTTCAACAATTGATGTCTAAGTGGTCCATTATATTTTAATTTTAAACGCAGCATCCGATATTTGACTACTTCGTCGATTAGTTTGTCATAACTCATCAAGACTCAAGCGTAAACATTTATTTCTATCATTTTTGGAGGTTCTTTTGAGGATCCTTGAAAAAAGTTTACTAATTATTTGTTCATAATGTCATCCTGCCGTGTTTCAATTTGATACCGTGCTTTAAATCAGCTTAAATTTATTTCAACAGTACACCTGATAATTGCGCTTGAAATTTACACATTTATAATTTTCAAATTCAATATGTGATAGGACTATTCGAGAATATTTTTCTTAAATAAGAGCATTATAAAATTCTAGATTTCCGGGACACTTGACTACGAAGATATAAATGATTTCTTTATCCGTAAGTTGGATTCGCCTTTTGAATTTTTGAAAACTAACCTTGAATTAGAAATCAGAGACCCCAAAAAGCCCCTAGAACCAAGTTGGAAGTGATATCGAAGGATTTTAGCAAATACATCCCCTATGTGTATCCGTCATTTTTTGGACCCAGCGAACACAAATACCCCTGGGTATTAATTTTGTATTCACTTCAATTGGGTCAGTCCGTTGATTATACGGGACTAAGATTTTGAAAAAAAAATCAAATTTAGAAGCTATTTTTGAACCGCCGTTTTGAAATTTAATTATTTCCATTAGTTCTATTTTGTAGCCCAAACATTTTTGACGAAATATTTATACCGATCTTAGATACTATAAAACAGAAAATGATTAAAAAATAACGATAAGTGAAAAGAAACATAAAATCGTGATTTTTTTAATATAAATCCCCGTAGTTTGTTTATTTTTAAGTGTACAACACTTTTCTACGTGGCATTCGAAAGAGCGCAGTTTGGGCAATAAAATGGGTCTACTCCAAACTTCATGTTAAATTTATGGACACTAGATGATTAATGGGTTAACAGGAAGGTTTGTTTTTTTTTTGCGATGTAAAAGTATTTTGCACGAATTTGATTAATTTAAAAAAAATTAATAGATTCCTCAGACATTAAATCTGTATTTAAAATTTAAAATATCATTAACAAATTTTTCATCGCTGTATTGCACCCCCATTTTGAATTTTGGATTTCAAAGTTTGACGACCTTAATGAATAAAGAAGCAAAAAATTATTTATTTATTTTGCAAGTTTGTATGAAAAATGCGAATTTTCAACATGTTAAATAGACTTATTTATGATATATTTTCTAAGTTGAATTTCAGTGGCGCATATTATAAGGAATTCAAAACGTCGGTTTAAAACCAACAACTATATTAAACATGAATTTATTGGACTGAAGAAGGAATAAAATAATTAATAGTATACATTTTTCGAAAAATGTCCATAAAATGATTCGCCAATCGGATACTATCTAATTGACTAATAAAAAGTTAAGAATTTGAATGGTACGCATGTCATAGAACAAATTTGGATAAAATCGTTTGAACGACAAATCACTGTGGTTCTTCATATGCTAATATAGAACGGATCATATAATAGTCTGTATAGTTCAATAATCAGATCATTATACACATGACTCTTACATAGTCATTTATTTGTTGCTTTTTTTCACGGATAAAACCACTTTAAAGTTTCGAAACGTCTGCGAATTTTAATGTAATTGTTTTTACTTAGTTTAACGATATAAATCCTAACTAAAATTTTATATTAACGCATATTTACATGCGCGTGAATCGGAATTTTAAAATGAAAGGCTCATATACTCGTCATCTATGTCGGCACTCCTTAGTTGTAATGATGTGAAATAAGTATTGAATGGTGTTCGTTAAAATCTTTTAAAATTCTAAATTTTTGAGATTTGAATGTCTAGAATTAATCTGGGCAAAATGTTGCTAACTATAATCACAAACATATAAATACGAGTCCCTGCCTCACAAGTCTAAACGTTGCTGAGTTTCGAATTTCTCCTTCAAATAATGAGGTCTCATTGTTGTTTAAATTTTGTAAATTTCAAATGCATTATTTCATGAAGATTTATTTTTTCAAGATGACATGTTTTCTGTAGATTGTAACATTTTTCCTTTTTAGAGTTTAAAATGAGCTGAAATAAAATTGAAACTTTTTCACTTTTAATTTCTAAAAGCGACCCTCGAAATAAAAATTCAATTCATTATTAAGGACAGAAATGTCCGTTTATAAATAAATAAATAAATAAATAAATTCATATTGATACATGATTAGTGTTGCGATTGAATCAGTTATTCTTTATATGCCTTTGTACATTAATATTTAATAGCTTATTATTAATCATTCACATTGCTGAATGATTACTTACACTCATTCATGATGAATATTATGTATAAATATTAAAAATAACATTTTTTATCGTTCTCAGTATCTTTATTAAATTTCTTACATACACTATAATAATTGATTCATTTCGTATACCTCGAGAGTTTCTCAATTTCTTTGGGTTCATTCGGTTTCTCAAAATGTTGGATATACTACTGAAATACAAATGAAAAAGCTAGGTTTTATTGAATGCGAGGTTGCGTATTGTTGCACACTAATTATCAATTCAATAAATGTTTCACGTCCATATGACTTCTATACTTATAATAACTAAAACAAGAGATAGAAAAGAGGAGAACTAGCATCTTTTTTTAAATTGTTTGTAATTTTTGTAATAATATGTTTAAAGAAATTTTTTATTAATAATATGATCTTATATACGCTTTTTTATAGTTAACGTACTGAGCTTTCTATTTTTCTTTAACGAGATATTTAATTAACTCAAGTTCTGATCGTTTATATCAGATAATTATAAGGACACATTTATCTAAACATTGTCAAAGTAGAATCATAAAACACCGACTCTAAATTCTATTTTGAACAAATACTGACATCGTTCCCTTCTTACTTATTCATAGCATAACAAGTGCAGATTCAAAAATAAATACAAATTTTAAAAATGAATTCAATGATTGTACCTCTGTTTTATATGCAATAATATAAAATTGCGTTATAGTATATATAAAACACTTGAAGCACTTGACATTTTCGTGTATTTAATTCAATAGTTACTTTTTTTTTTAAATAATAGTTGCATTACGAGACTGCACAGTTTCATTTCAAAAGAAGAGAAAAATATGAAAGATACTTTAGGTAACATTTCGGTCATACATATGGAGGCTCTCATCGAACCGTATTTCTATAAAAATAGATGCAATCAATTAAAATAAATGTTTTTTTACCGTTGAATAAATGACGACGAACCGTAATTGAAAAACGTCTTTTAAAAAGGATATGGGAGAGGACAATATCTGTCATACATTGGACACCGCAAACTTATATTTTGCAGCCTACAGACCCTATGGCTGAAAATTATGCGAAAAGAATAGTAAATTACCATGAGCATCAACCAAAAAATTCAGATGACAAATTAAATAACAATTTAAATTAATAAACAGTTTCGACAATATGCAGTGTACTGACATACTTATGTTAGAATTTAAGCATGTAATTATATTAAATGTATATAACATCATACATCAATATATCCCTTACATTCTCACTCTCATACATTGATAAAAACAATTTTAAAAATTAAAAGAATCCACCTTTACAGTAGCGAAGAGTCGGTGACTAATGGAATTAGTACTCATTTCTAATAATAAAAAGTTCCATATGTGTTATTGAAATATTACATTCTAACTTAAGGTAATGCCAGCTTTTTGTACCCAAATTTTCAAAGAGAAATTGCTTTAGAGAATCGTGCCTATGCATGAAAACAAAAATATATGAAATGTAACTATTTGTTAGGCAGGTTTGTTACGATAACATTTTTTTTGCTTGAAATTATCAAGATATTGGCAAGTCATAAGCCTTTCTAACCTTTATTTTATTAATTTAGAAAGCATGCACTAGACATCATTTATCAAGAATATTTTTCTAAGATTAGAACATTACAAAGACTTGTTTTTTTTCGGCTTACCCTTATATTAAATGTAAAGATTTTTTTGGGAATTAAGTCGCTTAGGAATTTCTGTAAAGGGATAAAGGGAGAGAATAATTCTAGCTTCTTACAATTAAATATATAATATACACAGACATAATTAAATAATGGTGTAAATTTCATTTGCCAACTTTAGTACTCGAGAACTCATATTGCTCTTTTCAATTCGAATATTTTCATGATTATTTTTTTTTTGTTATAGTGGAAGCCATCTTGTTACCTGTTCTTTCGTGATCACTATTATAAGTTTGCTGGAAATATTAGCAGGATAGACATATAAATGTCTTTGTACAAATTAAAAAATGTGTAATGATTTCTTACATCTGAATTAAATATTTAGGCTTATTGTGGTGATTATAAGTAATTTTTTACTTTTATCGACAAAACATTTCCTTATATTCTTTGGGTTTAGAAATAAACGTTTATTTGAAAAAGTTCTAAATTTGAAACTCAAACATAGCTACGGAGTTTTAATGATATCATGTTCATCCGGATTCATTAAGATACTGAATTTCTATATAAATCATATATTACACCTAAAGATTTACGACATTTTTATCATTTACAATTTATAAAAATGAGAAAATTTTAACTTTTTAATAGTGCTTATTAACTACTTGATTGGAATGATATTTTATTGTTTTCACTACTTTTTTCTAAGTGGATAATTGAAATCGGGAACAAAAACCAATACCGACGTTAGAACATCGTTCTCATCTTGTTCATCTCGTCAGAGCGGAAAATTCAAATCGACCGTGAACATAATTAATTTAGCGACTATCCAGCATCGATGTTAAGATTTATGTGCTGCACATTCCAAGCGATACGCACTGAATCTGTATTTACTTTCTATTCACTATCACGCACTGATTAAAAAGGACCGAAACTCAAAAGTTTATCGTTCGATTCCCTCCCTCTCTTTCCCTCAGAATGAATATGTCTCTCTTTCTCTCAAGCTTTCCCCAGTTTCTCACTTTCCCCCGCTCTGTTGCTTTCTATACTCGAATAGAAGAAATGCAAAAAAAAAATTAGTACACTAAAAAAAAGACAGAAAGATACGAAGCTGTGGTGTAGCGCCTTGAATCGACAAGCCGTGCACGCAGAGGCTTTCTTCGCATCTCGAAAAGCATTGAATGCGCAATTCGATGCAATTTTCACCCGAAAGTGAAAATCGTTTCGACGATTGGAATACGAATTCCAACGAATTGAGAAACTTTTTCCAAATAGCCGTGAATTTTGCATAAAAGTTGCATACATTCGATTTCATGAGATTTACATATCTTGCATTTTTATTTGAAGATAATCGATAATTACCTTTATTCGCTTACTACTTAATTGAAATTTTATGATACTTTATTTCAGTTGCTTATCGATCTTTAGAAGTATGTCGTCGCAATTTCAGTAGCAAAGAAAATTTCAGATTTAATAGTTTACGGAAGATCACGAACATCATTTTTTGTTGTATTACCAAATGATTAAACTTTGACAACTAGTTAAAAAAAATAAAAAAATCCTGATAAATTTGACTCAATGTGAACAAAATTCACCTTTTTAAAAAACGTTTAGAATATGATAAAAAGGCCGAATCGATTTTTGAATAATTGACCAATCAAATAATTTTCTGTAAAAAAAAAAACAATAAAACTGATTCAAATGTTCGATAGAAAAATGGCGGATAGAATAGTCTATATACTCCAACAATTGATAATAATATTGATGAGGTAAATGAAACGCGCAGTATATTTTTCAATATTTTTATTTGCTGTTTTTTTTTTTCTTATACTTAAGTAGAGACGATAACTTACATTACGTCAGAACTCTCCAAAAAACGGCAAATACCGTTTTCCGAACTAATCGAACGTCTCTCGTACAATCTTAAATTCTAGTAATCAATCTGCATCGTATCCGATTGCATTTTACATATCATACAAATTTCGCATTCGAAGTACAAAATTTCTCGATCATTCGCGAGTATTCACTTTTCTCTAATTTACAGTTTGTTCGTCATTTTTTTACTCATCGCGAAATGAGTCTCTCAGCCTTAAAATGTACGTCCTAGCGAACGAAATTTCGAGAAAAAAAGATGGTCGGTAGAAAAAAGGTAAAAAGATGTCGCGACGCATAACAGACAGTATCCGAAAATTCGAGGAGGATTGGCGAGCCCACGATCGTGCTGTTGAAATGTGTGAAGTGTGATTGTAATACCGAGGAGAAAAAAAAATCCTAGGGATGCTCGATTCGAGCGTCACGTGGACTGGGTTGGCTTGGCCGGGTTGGCGAGGAGGAAGGTCCATGCCAATTCGATGAGCGAAGGAATCGTCGTGGGTCTCGACGAGACTAGATACCCTGGTCTCTCGGACTACCCGACATTGTCGGTCTAGTCGATGTTGAGTAAATGCTGAAAAACGGGGATGATGGATTTAGCGTCGGACAATGCGCTTTAGTTGTCCTGGAGAGGACCACCAGGTCCCGGTCGCGCACCCTGCGACACCGATCCTGGCCTGGGCTTGGCGTTTGGTTTTGGGATATTTCTGGATTCGCCGTTGCTGTGGATTCCGGCCAAAAGCTCACTCTTTCTGATGCTCTTCAAGTCCAAGTCTCCGTAATAGTCCTCGCTGCGAAACGATAAAGTGTTACGTAAATAAAACCACTGCGGGTGTCTTATCTATTTTCGACCCCCGTTCCACGACGTCCAGGTGTAATATGTAACAATCTAGTTGCATCGAAAAAGTCGGGTGGAAATTTAAGAATTAACGGGTATATCGACCGATCCAACCAGTTCCTTTCATAACCATGCAAATCCACATCCGTATATTACGCGTCGCGTACACACTCTGTCGTTTTATTTATTTATCAATATATTTATGAATATTATATAAAGCTGCTCGGCTTTTTCTTATTGTCGCGAATGCTCAAATAACTTGTCAATTGCGTCATTTTACACCTTATGAACATTACGATTTTGACGGGTAATTTGACAGATTACGCAATCCTCGGAAGTTTAACCGGACTGGATTCAAAAAATTCATTCGTCTTGAGAAGTAAGTAAAACCATCTGGTTTATGAAATAATATCACTATTATGAAACTAATTTGAGTCTAGAAATTCCAGTGTTTACATATCCGTTTCCTTCTTCTTTTTTACCGGTTCGTTACGTTTAATCGAAAGCAAATTACTATTTACATATCAGCAATAAACATTTTTTATTTGGTACCCGTTTCAATGCAACTATATTATGTTTCATTTGATTTACGTAAAGGAAATTTATATTCTTACCATCCGGGAACATCTTCGGGATCCTCGCAAGCTCCGCTGCCGTCGGAATCACCGATCTTGAAGACAGTGCCGATGGGGCATCCGTATTCTCTGGCGGTTCCTTCAAGGCAGATGTAGTACTTTCTGCAGTCATCAGGGTGTGCGTGCCTGGAGAAGCTTCCAGAGGCTCCACTTACTTCACCGGCGGCGGGACATGCGAATCCTCCAGCAACCTCTGAAATACAACAAAAGGATTTCTACTTTATACCACTGACATACTTTTAGTAATTATTTTAAAAATTAGAAAAGGCATCAGATGCAATGACTCAATGATAATTTGAATAGGGATTTCTCTGAGTGGTAAATATGTGGTAAGTTTAATGCTATTGTCTTATTTCGTAGTTTCTTAAGAATGCAACCTCTTGAAGAATACGCAATAAGAGAGAGGTTGCACAATCGTTTCATGCAATCTAAAAAAATTATAAAAATGAAGACATACCTTCCGTTCTGCACTCTGGAACCTGATCGGCCCACATGCACACTCGTGCTTCACGGTCGTAGGCGAGTCCGGGGCTGCATTGGTACCTGGAAGCTTCGCCGTTCCAGCAGTTCCAGAAGGTATCGCATTTCTTGTCATCGGGGAAAATACCGTAGAGTCGTGCACAATGAGGTGTGGGAATCGCGGGTTCCAGTTGGGTTCTGTCACCACAATCGACATTATGGAGGTAATCGCAGTTCTCCGTCAAGAACTTGCTGTCGGATGCGTCGAATGCGAGACCATTTCCACACGTCTTCAGCTCAGCTTCGTTATTTTCGCACTTCCAGTATTTGTCACACGAAATGTGATGCGGATAGAAGCCGAAGTCATCTGGACATTTGAAATTTTCCTGCGCGCTTGCTCCTGAAAATATCGGCTATTTTAATATACAATCCTAACGAAACTGCTAAATATTACTTAATTTAGTACATTAAATATGATTGTGAGAGTACATATAGATCCCCAATTTAGGTGAAGAGTTTTCGATTAGAATTTCAGCATCATTTCTGCGCTGGTGCGATTACTCCGCCAGTTATAAGCGTGACCTTGTATCATTCAAGGCGTTACAAAGAAAAAATAGAAAGTAATCAGTGCTATAAGAAACATAATAATCTCGGCTGAATGTCAAGATCACGTGCGATACACGTAAAAAGCTGATACTTTTCTCCCTCGACAACCCATTTTGTACGTGACGGTTTATTATCATCGACCAACTTTCTAAGGTTTCCAAGAAATGGATGACGGATGAAGGAAATATTTAGACGTTGGATATGTCGAAACACAAAATTACAATGTTAACCGCCGATTGACATCAATCAAATGGATTCGCGGGTTCGAGAGGTTACGTCAGATAATCACTTTCTTCAGCAGCCGCAAGTCATCTCGCGATGCTGACGGAATTTATCCCGGTGTTGCTACGTGGTTAGGTTTGATGGAATGCGTATCCTTGTAGGCTGTGCGGAGACAATAGTGTTTCGAAACCTTTGTCGCATTCTCACTTTACAAAGAGGGTACAGTCACCTCCGTGGAACATGAGATTTACAAACGCAACTCAGCTAGGAAATGAGTCTGAAAGACCAATAACCCCACAACGTGCCTCGAGCGCATTGAACTTGACTACTCGTGTCATCATTACATTTTTATTCTCTGGCAATAACTTTGGGAATTAATTTAATATTATTACTCGTGCCTTCCAAATAATCATGGGTCTTGTTTAGTATGAGGGTTTCCATTCCGTAGAAATGTCACGAAACGTTTCTCGTGAACTCTAGTGTGGGCGACAAAGGAGTGCAACATAGACTATCTACTGGGTTCAAGCAATAGGCAAGGCTTGTGAATGTGTCAAGTTGGATGTTTGCAATAATTTATCTCCCGCTTTAACAGATAGCAATGGAGTGACGAAATTTTCTCAAAGGAATTGTAAAATGCAGGGAATTTAATTACCACGTTTTCAATGCGATGTTGAATTTAATCGGTCTAATTAGGCAGCTTATTTACAATCTACACTCAAGTTACCGAGGCCTGGCAAGCTAAACGCGATCGATAAAGATGGGTAAAAATGGGGTTTGACATATCTGTGATGGTTGCATTGAGAAGTTAAATTTCGAAAGGGAAATGGACCATGAAACTTTCTACATATGAAAAAGAAATTCCCGTTACGGGCTTGAAGGCCAAGTCTCACGGTTGGTTTGGTAGATTCCGCCAGAACGTTCCAGCGAAACGAAGGAGACTTTTTAGCAGCGAGAGTACCAAGGCCATCAGTTTGGTGACCAATCAACCAGACTCTTTCGCCTTGCGGAAATTAGAGGAATTCAAGAAAAGCAAATCAGAGAGATCGATCGAGTGGCTGGAAAACCTTTCGCCGGCCGACTTCTGAGACAGGAACCTTCTGGAGTTGCTTAAAACGCTATTGATTGGGGAAATCCGCAGAAAATACAAAGTCAATGATCTGTTCCGTATTGAACGGTCCCGCTGACGATGTGGCGTTATTATATATATACAGTTATATATACAACATTTCAAAACCGAGAAAATGACTGCAATCGCCTAATAACCACAGCGGCATATGATCTCTGAATAGGTAAACGTCTTACGTAAGTCACAAAGACTTTCGCCGGGCACTTTCACTAGAAGCCCAGACAGGCTTGCCAGCCCGGTCTCTCGGTTCGAAGGCACCCAGCATCCCGTTCACTCGCTCATGAACAGGCGTCACATACAGAAGCCTTCGCAAGGAGAGCTACAGACACACAAATAGGCCCAGGTGCCGTCGATCCTTTACTTTCATTTTTCCGATGCCCCACCTTGAACGAATAACTGAAAACGAGGCTACGCCGGTCTCAGTTTTCGGTTTCATCCGCGCCTCTTTTCTTTCTCTCTCAGTCCCTCGCACAAAAATGAAACCTCTTCTTTTCTCTTTTTGCCTCTGAGGCTTGTCTCCTTCGTAGCCGCATTTAAAAAATTGCGCAACCCGAATCCCGCTAACGTTCCAGCGTCGAGTTTATCGGCGTTACTTTTCCCCCCAACAGAGTCAATTTCACCATGAGCGAAACCCGACGATAAATTGCACTTTAACAGCCCCATCATCCTCACCTGGATTTTGCTCCTTTTATTTTTTTCCTTCCTTTATTTTGCGATGTCGCATTTATGTAAGACTGAAAATTACCGACGCAAAAATGTTGCTTAATAATCGCCGCGAAGACGCGTCTGGCTCGCGTCTTTGCGAAAGAGGAAACGACGGGGAATCCTGGAAAATGATATGGAAATCTGACCACCGGCTTGATTGATATTTAGTTAGTGTCTGAACTTTTTTAATTTCCGAAGCTAATTTGCGAGAAGTTATGCCAAGTCTGGCAATGGAGATGAGTAGCAATTCCAGCGGATGAACATTACGTAAAATGTCGACTATGTGCTGCGAGCTTATTAATATTCACGGCGGGCTCTTCACCTTTCTAATATGCGATTCTTATATTGTTAAGAAAGTCTACGAGTGCTAAAGGCATTTCCTACTTTGGGCTTCCGCGTGCATGAATCGGAACTTTGATGGTCTATTATTTTCATGGCGAATATTTTACCGGATCACCACAATGAGATATTTGAATAAACTTCCAACTGACTCGGGGAGCAAACAAGTGTTACTTTCTTCACAAGGAAGCGGAACTTGACATAATGTGATAATAATGGGTCTGACCAAATGGGCGCTTAGTTCTCGCGATCTTGCCGAATAACATGTTCTATTCACCAATAGTGTCAGATGACTAAAGTTGGAATTCTCAGAAAAAAACGGATGCTACTTGGTCAATCAAGTTTTTTATAAAATATCTTAGCCGTTAATGTTAAACTGCCAGCATAAAATGGCCATGTTTATTAGTGTTATTTAGCTGTTAATCGCGTAATTATGGCTATTGAAATTCCACTATTAATCAAATGAGCTACAATAAAAAGGAACGAACGTAATCTTCTTTCAGGATTACCTATGCGCGTTTCTTCCAGATTTGCATACTGCATTTAAATTGCTCACGATCATGTATATAATATATCTATTGAGATTAGGAGACCTGTCGCGTAATTCATGCTCGCGGCAAACCCGGAGCATCTAACTAGGCTCACGGAGGTTTAACGGTACTTATTCTCAAGAATTGAAATAATCTCTGCTCTTTTACACCCTGAGTTATATTTCTTAACCTGGCTTAATTGTATTTAAAGTGAACTTTTTCAACATTTCTAGTCGCCGACTATAAATAGATGTAGTAACAGTAAAAATTGAGAAATTTATCGCTAGGAGTTACTTAATAACGCCATTGATCATCAATAAAAACTGAGTAAATTACAGAATTAATAAATATATATAATGTATGGTTCCAGCATTTGTAATCTTTGTTGAATAAAATAATTGTTATCAAATTAAATTTGATGATTATCACTGACGTTGGTGGCAACATTTTGATAATCGATTTCATTTTCTGGTAACTAATTATTAATTTTAAAATTTTTTAATGAAAAATTGAAAATAAATAATTTCTGACTTACAGAACTCGACTGTGAAAATTGTATGTAATATCAATGAAAATGCTACTATTTTCATATTACTTTCTAAGTAAGTTTTATTAATTATTTAACCATTACTATTAGTCAATTTATATGTTGGTAGCATTTACTAATTTACACAGTAGCAATTTTCACTTTATAATATTTTCTCAAATATTGAAATGTAAAATGTTTAAATTTAACCACCATTTTTATTCTCTAGTTTGAAAAACTAGAAAAATGTCTAAATACGAATTAAAATTAAAAAATCTATCGGTACCAAACATTTTTTATTCAATAAATGAAATTAATTTAATTAAATAATAAAATAATAGACACATTCTTTAAGATTGAATTAAAAATCCTGGATTCTAAAATAATTAAATTCTAGATAGTACAGCCATTACAGAAATACGTAATAAACATATTAAATTAAATTGTAATAAATTTATGTTTAAAGGTTCTGATTACTACAATACATTACAAACCGTAAACAATATTTCCCTGGCTATTTATTTCCAGAGGGTAAGTTAGTAATTGACTGCAACGAGAATGAGTTATATTACGCTAATAAATTAATAGTTTAACTTCAATAACTAAATGGGTACAAAGTAATTAAAAATAGTAAAGAGTATCGTGAAATTAATTAATCGGTATTATAAATAAAGAAGTTACGTGCTATACTACAAATCATCTATTATAATTTATATATTAATACATAGAGCTAGAAAGAAAGAAAGCAAAAACGATTACGATTTTATTACTTTCACAATTATGTAAAAAAGGAAAACTACACCACGCACTACTAAAAATGATACTGAAAATTTTGGTCAACATATGATCAAAT
This sequence comes from Trichopria drosophilae, assembly GCA_030407085.1. Classification (NCBI taxonomy): domain Eukaryota; kingdom Metazoa; phylum Arthropoda; class Insecta; order Hymenoptera; family Diapriidae; genus Trichopria; species Trichopria drosophilae. Next base: position 207,457,301 of record CM059583.1, read on the forward strand.
CATCCACCGAAACTTCCATTATAATCCATGCAATCAATACTCGTTACAACTGGAAAAAGACAGAATTGGTTCTTAAATCGATAGGGATTTAATTGTTTCCCACAAAATGAAGCTACTTTCCCGTGACTTTCGTGTACTCCACTTTCCGGAAAATCGTGCTTGGCAAAACATCCTCCAGAAAAAAATAAACCGACGTAACAAAAATTGTCTGAAAGGAATTACGTGAGGAATGATTTAGAAACCGAAACCGATTTCCCGAGTATCTCTTTCTCGATCATCGCACGAAGGTACAAATAATAACCGCAAAACTAAGGCACTAACCCAGTTTTCTCCGGCCACGTCGAAAGTTCTGTTTATTTACGCGCCGTGGACGCTGATAATTACCCCGCACGAAATCGCGCATTTACTACAAAGAAGCTTCACGGATCTGCTTTTCTAACGGATGCAAAAAAAAAAAGAAGAAAAAAAAAGATTTGACTCGTTACCACCGAGTACGATAATTAAGAGTTTCCAAAAAGAAAAACACACTACCTCCTCGCGAGTTTCTCACACGTGGGTAAAAGCTTCGGATGGTAACACGCGAGCGGACAAGTTCACTCGCGACTTTTTCGTCTTTTTCCAATCGGCACTTCGTTTTAATAACATGTATCTCCGACGATATCGTATGGTCAAATCGATTTTATCGTTTCTATCGACTCTCACTCACTCCCTTTCTCTCTAGTCCGGGATTAATCGCGATGTTTTTAATGTTTTTTTTTTGTCGGTGGTACATACCGGCGACGAGGATTGCTGCTACCACGAAGTAAGTCCTCATGGTTGATGATTTGGAGAACGGATGTACGTCAAATTGCCACCTGAAGATTGGTACCAGTTACCGTGCTTGCGCTGGTTGGTGGCGGGGGTGCTTCTTCAAATAACAACCAAAGGCACTCGAGAAAACGAACACAACTTGTAAGTTCCCCTGCGTGGAGAAATCTGTCCAAGTCCGGCCGGCACACCACCTTTATATATGGAATTGGTCACGTGTTAGACCCCACCATAATGCCACGGTGTTCGAAAGAGAAGAGGTGTACCATAAGCCTCTCTTTTGTAAAGTCTTTCTCTCGATGCGATTCCCTCTCCTTTTTTCATGAAAGACGCCGAGAATGGAAGAGGAGTCCTCGCCCCTCGTGGAAACACCGTCATCGGGACCAAAAACCCGTAGGTCGGACGTGAGACGCCGGCCGCCGCCCGCCGAACTTCTTCCAACCGATCAGTCATCGACTTGCCACTCTTTCGATCCAACAACTTTTAGTTATCCAAGATTGATCGATTTAATCTCAAATTTATTTAAGAAGGTAAAAGGGCTAACACCCCAAACCACCCTTCATTTACCATCTCATCTCTGATTTGCAAAAAAACGGATTGTCAAAATCTTTGTCATTCTTGGTTCTTTGAATTTCGTTCCGGACCAGTCTTATGATCGACTTTTTATTCATTATCGTTTATCCAACCTAACTTCATTTGAAATGATCAAAAGTATCATCTCCAGTAACCAATATGTAATTAATTCCCAAATATCATAAATTTTCGATGAACTGTTTCTTTTATAACTGTTTTTACCAAAAAAAATATCGGACATACGATATCTGACGTAAAATTCCGTGTTTTTTTTTTAATTTTGCCTCAGAGTTTACCTTAAATAAATGCTTCAGAAGTTATACGCAATATCTGGTCGAAAAATCAACTTTTCCTATAAAAAATGTTAAGAAATTTGTAAAATACACATTCTTCTCCACCCAGAAAAGTTTTTTCGAGTTCTGAATTTCAAGACATTTAGGGTCCGGAATATAAAATTTAATCTGGCGAACCTGAAAATGGCGTCGAAATGAACATTTTCAAAAAATATCAGGACTAACTAAAAAAAAACATGAGGATTACACTATAATTTTTTGAGATTTTTATGTTAATATTTTGAAAAACTTTTTATTGGGATTTTCTGATAAATTTTTAAAAATGTATGAAAAATTCTACTATATTCTCTGATGTTCATAGTTTTCGAGATGGAATATTTCAAATGTTATATAGTTTAGGATTTTTTCCTTCAAAACTATGGACTATTGAAAAAAGTTACAATACACAAAACAAAAATGCATCGAACTTATAGGATAATATACTTGAATTTTTTGTACATTTGTTTTATTTTCAGAAAAATAAACAAAAAGTTTTTCTAAATATCGACAGATAAGTCTAAAAAAGTTTCAATGGATTCCTCACTTAATTCAGAGAACTGTTTTTTATCCTAATTTTTGTTTAAGAAACTAATAGTTTTTTCCTTACAGTTCATTCCCGAAATTTTATAAATACGGTCATTTCGGAAGCCATTTTCAGGGTTGCCATGTTGACATTTTTACTCCGGACATTATATGTTTTTGGACTCGGAAACACTTTTCTAAATGGAAGTATTTCGCCGACTTCATATAAAAAATTAAGATTTAAAATAATTTTTAATACAAAAACTTAAATTTTTGTGCAATATATTATATATAAAGTTTTAAGTATCCATTTTAGATAAATTCTGGAGCGATTTTATGAAAGTACATGACATTTTATATGGTAAATTCCAAATGAAAAAGAAACTGTCGATAACTCACATGGAAAACGTGGATTTTTTAAACCTATCTGTTTATTTCGTTTTTTTCATTCAAGTTGTTAAAGAATTCCTGCTTGAAGTAATGAAATTGTCTTCTCGAGACTTTTCCGACAACTTTAAATGAAGGATAATATGATTTGGAAAATAATTGTGAAATTCATAAGTTCAGTTCTAAAAATTATGTATTTGCAAAGAATTGGCAAAAAATCGTACTGAAATTTTTCGAGAATATTGTTATAATTTTTCAAAATATTGAAATGTTTTAAAACTCCAGAAATAATCTGTGAAAATTCTCTAAAAAATTCAACGCGTTTTTTTACCAACTTTTTATTCACTAAAGTCACTAACAAAATTAATTAAAACTGTCGTTTTTATTTTCGAATTATCAATATCCTGATTTTTAAATTCAAATCTCAAGGATGCAATTTTGTTACTTCAAACAGGAATTCTGAAATGATTTCATTATTAAAAAACAAGATAAAAAATACATTTTAAAAGTCTATGTTTTACTGGAAATAATCATATACAGTTTATTATCTTTGGTTTATTTTTAATCTGTTAGAAGATTCTAAAAGTTTTTAATAGCTTAAAGTGTACTTCTTAAATTTCTAAGTTTTAAAAATCAAGAATGACGAAGATCGTACCCATAATTTTTTTTCTTATTCAACATTACTTATTAAATAATGCTGACGTAATATTAATCTACGTTATAAACTGTGATTAATAAAAATATTCAGTTAAATATACTACAGTAATTGAAACAGAAGAAGCTCCTGTAATGCATTAATATGGGCAAGACATCGTAAGTGTTGAAACGTCTGTTTATATTCAATGAATAATGAACGATCTAGACGCTAGACTATCTGAGAGTTCACTGTGATCTTAACGTAGTTTTTTCATCGCACGAATGTTGTAAATGCTATTAAATTGTAAACTACTTTGATAAACTACAGTTTTTTACAACTATAATCGAGATAAAATTGTGTTAAATATATGAGACGTCCCTGCCAAATCTAAAAAAAAATTAAAAGGTTCGAAAAAAGTTAAAATCATAAAGTGTGTGTAATTCTTTCCACGTTTAGATAATTTTTATATGACAAAAAAACTACACGCTGTAAAAAATTGTAGTTGAAAATAAAAAATTTTTTAGAAAGAAAAAGTCTAGAAACTTTTTTTTTTATGTGTAAGTCCAGACTTTTAAAAACTGACCTTATTCACAGAGATATTAAACGCAAGACCACATTTACCCTAAAAAAACAGTTTAACTTACATAGTACTATTAAGAATTATTTTCCTGTTCTTACCAAACATTAAATGTTGAAACTAGCTTATTTAATACATGTGTTTATTCTTATTTGTGTGTGTTCTTTGCATTCGAAAAACATTTTTTGTGCAATAAAACGTATCATTAAAAAAGAACGGAAAATTTTTGCACCGTGGAATAATTGAAATTGATCATCAAGTGAGCAAAATTAAATGTTAAGCAATGATTACTAAAACATTGTGGTAATGCTTGGAGTATCTCCCATAACCTAAAACGTATATGTTCCCGTAATAGTCGAGGAATCTGATTCTAATTAAGTCAGAATTAAATAGTGATATTTTTGAATAGTGAAAATGTATACAAATTAATAATTATTATCAATAAAGTTCACTGTTTAAATGTTTAGTATTAATTTAACTTAAGAAAGACGTGCCTAATTACTAACTGATGTAAATTATACTAATCAAAACTTCATCAAAAGTGAAACAATTTGCCAACAAATTTAAAAAAAATCACCCATATCCATTTCGTAGAGTTTCGTATGTTTCAATCTGCATTACTTGGAGTTTCCAAGTATCCCTCTCCAATGTAATTTAAATTTAAATTTAAATGTTAGGTGTAATCAGTTTTTACTTTTTTCTCCAAAAACTTTACAAGACGGCCTTGGCAGGTGTTAACACCAAACGCTTCATATAAATTTTTATGCGAAATATAAGACATAATCTAAATTAGAAAACACGATTTTAGAATGTTAACACCTCTGTCAAAAATTACGACAAAAATCTGATATTTTCTCTCATTTTTATGTTATGTTGCAAAGTTCAGTGCGTTTGAAAATAATAAACTGTATGTCAAAACACTTTAAATTATGAAACAGTGAAAAGCATTTTGTTCCTAGATTTAAAAAATCCTTTTTTATTGTTGTTCACAAATATTGTTAAAATTCGAAAAATGTTTATTAATCAATTGATAAAAAAGGCCTGTAGTGAACTTTTTTCAAATTAATATTTTATTCGATAAAAATATTCAAAAGTTTCATTTTTTTGAGAACAAATATTGTTATATCCTTCTAGAATAATTCTGAATAAAAATGTTTTTTATAAAAATTTTATTTTTCGTTTTTATTTATTTTTTATTAAACATTTTGACACTTTTTATCTCTAAAATTGTTCATAATATTTGTTAATAACAAAACAAAATATCCTGGTTAGATGATTTGATTTTTCGATTTTTTAATTCTAAACGAAAATATTTTCACTATATGAAATGTTTTGAGATTTGGTTTAATTTTTTTTCAATTTTGGTGAAATATGTTTTTGATGTGGAAGTTTATTAAAATATTGGATTACTACTATTGTTCCTATTGTCTGTACCAGCTTAATAGTAATAATCATTAATTAATTACAGATGAATGTTGACAATTTTTAATTCTTTCGTATTCTATTTCCTAAAAGCATTTCAAATAATTAAAATAGATCCTACAGTATCTTCTTATTTCATGTTCAATTTGATACGTGCAGAAATTGTGTTGTTGATAACTAATGATTAAAGTGACATCATTAAAAAATACAGTATTTAGATTTCTGTCCCCACATTTAGACCCTTTTTAAACAGCTTTTTATTTCTACAATTAAGCAGGCTTAAAATAGTCATCATAAAAGAAAAGTCAAGCTCATTTTTCAAATGAACCGAGTAATAAGAATTGACAAGAAAAATGACTTCGAAGTTTTCAAATGAAATTTGAACTTTTACAGCAATAGTAGATATTGCTATAATTGATATAAGATATAAGTTTCGAGAAGGTTGGTTCTCAAAAAATAAATTGTTTTTCCGCAATTAATACTACTCTGCCTGTTGTAAACAGTTGTCTTTTCCTTTATAATTTTTGAAGTCTGCTGAATATTATTACGAATAGCAATGTTTGTTAATTTAAAATGCAAAATCAGATTACTTTCTGAAGCATAATTGTACTAATGCAGTTGACTATATCCTCATTTATACTTTATTTTTAAGTGCAAATCTAACTACAAATTAAGATTAATGGATGAATTTTCCTGAAGTCTAAAATATCGCAAATTCTCGGATAGTTTACTATAATGTTATTAAAAAATGTCAGAACTTTTCTTTGAATATGCAATTTACTAAAAGTGAGTTTGTGAACTATTTCGGTGATTTTTAAGACGTTTTCTGAAATGCAATAAAGATTTTTATGAGCAAATATTATTGTAGCTCTATTATAGATGTATTTATTTAATTTATACATATCTGTTAGTCTAAACCTTATAAAAATCAGTACTCTTATCTGAAAACACAAATAGTGTGCTAAATATCTGATAATTGGGTTGATCCATATAGGTTTAATCTGTTTTAATTTAATATTCTTTTAGTAAAGATAAACACTAAATTGCGTAACGTATTACGTTGTTTGTAATGCAACTATATATTTGCTTTAATATACATATACTAATTTAAATTAGTATAGTCAGTCATATATTAATTATTACAATTAAAAAATACAAGCATCCTACCACATGACTAGTAATTAGCTAGTGAATCCACTAGTAAGTCAAATATCCATTCGTGATAGTAAACTAAATTTGAGTTTATTTATTGATCTTCTTTCTTAGAATACACTATTGCATTAACTAGTTAAATATGATAACAAAATTTGGATGGGATTTAAAAAATTTTTTTCTATTTTTCTGACGATTTCTCTTCTGAAGTCGGAAATATTTTTGCACAATCTGTAAGATTGTAGTTATAGTAATGATAAGATTGTTGATTATAGTAATGAATCAACGTGATCACGAAAATATGGAATTTTTATGATTGTTTTTTTTTTTAGAAAATTTAGTTCATTACGTAACAGAAATAAATATTTTGCTTACATTTAACTAAATAGTTACTAGTTGCACAGTAAGGTATTTCTTATACTATGATAAATATTAAACCTAATGATACACTATAAACTGTTAAAATTACTTTATACACTAAACAAAATATTAGTTGAAATCGTAATAATTAAATTTTCCATCATCTTTTCGGAACTTATCGTTGATGTAGATCAGTTTTTTCTTTAAATAAATAGTAAAAAAAGTTTTTTGTCGTCATCTTCAAGACTGATTACATTTGACATAACTGTTGAAAGCACGACCTACAGCATTAATATTAAAATTTGCAGTAAAAAGAAAAAACTTCTTTAATGTTTTAAAAATGTTGTAAAAGTAAATAAAATATTATTCAGAAACGCACATGAAGAAAGCGATAAAAAATATAAGCTAGACAAATAGATAATGGATATTAGCACGCAGGACTAACAAAAATTCGTTATTTTTACTGACTTGAAGACAGTGGTTATCACTACTGCAAAGGAATAATATTTTACTATTCTCTCGAAAATAACCTAAAAAGGACATTATGACTGGCTAAATATTTTTAACAAGTTATATTTTCCAAAGAGCACATTCCATTTTTTAGTACTTTTATCCTCCAGTAGAAAATAAAAACTTTCAAATAAAATGCACAAACAAAGTACCTCTAGTATAATTAATTTGTTTAGTGTGGGATTAATTATTACTACTAACAAAATAAAATTTAAAGAAATTTAGATTAGTAATAAACAAAAAGTAGATTTAAAATAACAATTAAATATCTAAGAACAAGCCGATGAAATTAAAAATATTTAAATTTGCATTTTATAAATCTAATTGTGAAATTTTTGAAGATTCAGCATTTAAATTCATCAAATTAAGCAGCTGATAAAAAATGATATGCCGATTATTCATGTTTGAACACCATTTTTGACGAATACACTGACGAGTTTGGTAAGTTTAAGTCATTACTTTAATCCAAGAAGTAATCTCTATATTAGCATAAAATTACTTATTACATTTTTTATTATAATACTATACTAACCATACGCAAAATTTTGAATTTGAAACTGCGAGGATTATATATGTTGGAGATACAAAATCAAGTAAATAAAATTAAATTATGTAGTAGGCAAATTATGGCTTATCCTTACATTTTAGTTTGACTCTCGTCTATACAAGTAGCTTATGATAAAATATACATTGCAGCTTAGTAATGACGATTAGTGCCTATTCCTAATGATAATTTATGTCGCCTTTGGAGAATTCTAAATTTACTGAAAGCAATACTATTTTAAGCGTTGTGTAAAAATATTTCGAAATGCTTTCGGAAAATTCAATTTTATTTCGGATGGTACGATTGAAAATCGAGAAAGTATCGGTAACTGTCAATGGCCATACATATTGAATTTACCTAACTTATTTGTTCATCAATAGTTGTTTATGAACCTACGTAAAAATGTTACTAATTATTTATGACGACATACTACCTCAAATGTTTATTAATTTACAAGAGACAGTGTAGATTTTAAATTCATTTAGCAGTGAATAGTGTTCTTCTGTAATAAAATGACACCTTTCACATGGTTATTCATTTTTATTGTAAGTTACGTACGTATAAACCAGACATTGTTTGTGAAATGACAGAGATATTCTGAATTACGGTTTTTCATTTCGTAATCCTACAAATATAAATTTTAGTAGGTGGATTTAATAGCCGAAAAAGAAAATAGTAGAAAGTAGAAAAAACGACTTTTTCTTCTTTGACCGAAACGCGTATCGAAGATTAAGGTAAGTTTCGGTCTTTCAAAAAGTAGTTCAAAATACAGTCATTGACTTGTCGCCTTAGGCTATGAATAGCGAAATGAATATAACGTTCCTTATATATCATTGCGTGAAACGGTTAAGTTTGTAAATTGTATACGATTGATATAACTTAGTAATATAATTTACTATTTTTGAATGTTGTTACGTTAAGAGCTGTTGCTTAAATATTCATAAAATTCATCTAGTCATGAAAAATATCAGCTTTGTATTCAAAGAAATTTATTTACAACAAACACCAATTTTTTTTGTTTATTTGAACAAATATCAACGAATAATACCTGTAATTCGTCAAGAAATAAAATAAATCAAGATCTTAATTTTAGACGTGATACCCAGAATATATTCATAGAATTGCATTTTGGTTTAATCACAATAGAATTATAGTTGATTTAAAATAAAACGTTTTGACAGATTTGCATGCAGATAATCTCATTCGTAACACGAAACTCATGGTTAGAATATTTTTGTTGGCCACTTGCAAAGCCGATTAAGACCGGACGGGTTCTGCGATCAGTCAAAGAAGAAGAACAAACTGCAGCATCATGAATATAGTTTTACATAATTTAAAAAATGCATTTAGGAGCTTCTTTTTATCTGCAGCTCATGCATACAATGGAATGTTTTTGTTGGAACTAAGAAATATTTCTTACATCGGAATTCCTTGCTTATAAATGGTGAGGCCGATTCTAAAGCAAATTTTATTGTAACATACTCGATTTTTCGTTCAGAACATTTTACTTTTAAGTAACTTGTACGATATGTTGTAATGACAAATTTAGTTGAACATATACCTTATATTTTTAAAATTTCTAATACATTAATAGGGATTTGAGAAGAATAATACAGTTATATGCGCTTATATAAAATAGTTAGATAAGTCTGAATTTGTAGGAGTTACACACAAAATCAAACCGTTAAACGTATAGAATACTCGTATTACCGTTAAATGTATTGTGCTTATAAGTAAAACACGATATGCATTTCAATTTTTGACCCTGATCCGTAACTTGTCGTTTAAGTATAAGCATATCAATAATGCTTTAATACGTAGATTAAATAATAATTATCCTCTACGCTTTTTGATGTTAGATAGGTAGGTTTTAGGAACGCTACGGGAAATTTTCTTTCTACCAAAGAATTTTATAAAATTAATTTTATTTGAATGTTATTCACGGTTTCAATAATTTAGTGTTATCAATTGTAGTATCCAAAAATATTTTCTCTGCATGTTACCTTTTCACTGATTTTATTAAGTTTGGAACTAGTATCGAAAATTTTACTATCGTGAGAAGACCCAATGTGATATTTAAATATTTATATGATATTCATCATATTGTAACGCTTTTTATATATAACTTCTTGCTTCTTCAGTGGAAAAAAAAACAATAAAATACGTTACCATGTTTCATTCTCGATATTTTAATATTTCTTTATATATTTAATATTTCTAAAAAATATGTTTCATATAGTTTTTGGGTTTCTTTTTTATATATCTGATTTTGGTTTTTCAAAAAATTCACCCCAAAATCTAATAAGCATTTGATAAAACCGCAATTTCTTCGTTGTTTTTCAAATTTAAATCGTAATACAGATCAATTGTCAGTAAAAGTTATAATATCAAAGGATTTCGTAGCCCGAATAAAAAAACGTTTTTTCACTCCTTTCTGTATAAGTAGACTTATTTAATAAATGAAAAATTATGTCAAGAAAGTTCATATTATAGAAAAACCATGCTTCATCAAATATCGCACTAATATCCATAAAATTAGGAAGGATGAAATGGGGAGACAAACTCCTACTTTGGGACGAAACGGGTTAATACATAATTTTTTAGACGTAATAAAGTTAGATATATATATGAATAAGGCATCTACAATAAACTTTGACGTTTTTCCCTAAATTTTAAGAATAACAAAGTATTCAGAACAATTTATAGATTTTAATTACAGAGTAGTGCAGAAACTTTTACGAGCAATTTCTATCTTGCAAAATATATTACGAAGTGGGATTTCCAAGCAAAAGTCAGGATCATGAAATTGTGGAGGCCGTGTAATCATACGTAAACATAGCATTCATTCGACAATAATAAAATCAAACTACTTCAAATGCATGGTGTCCAGTCCTATTAACATACCGGTAACGGATTTCCGATTTATTAGTTATTAGTCTGGTACGTTCTTAGTCCCTTCTTAAAATTTAAATCCATACTAAAATTCACAGACGAAAATTGGCAAGGATATTTGCATTTCATATTTTTATTCAGAAACCAAAGAATATACATTATTAAATTATTAGAAAAATGTAATGTCTGATAAGGTCGGCATGAATCTGCTTTTTTTTCAGCAAGAAAATGTACGGGCTGATGATTTATGGTAATGTGAATCACGCGTTTGGTTCTTAGGACTAAATTGCACGTGCGAAACCTGTTGTGTGATTAACAGCAATTTTATACCGCCGACACGTTCGGTTTTCGGCTTATTCTAAATCGGCAAAGTCCCATGATCCTGGAAATTTAGTACGAATTATAGTGCTTTTTTATGCTAATAAATTGTTAAATAACTATTACGCAATCCTATTTTGAAAATCATACGGAAGAGAAATTTAAATTCCTAGTATCATTCTATATTACCGAATCTGTTGCATCGGCTGTGACAAATTTAAATAATGATGGAATTCTACTTGAATCGAAGACAATTTAAGTCATGAAATGAAAAAATAAGTGTCTTAATTGATTGTACAGAATTTGAGATTTGTCTTTAATTCCAATTTCTCAGAAACAATTGAATGTTTTGAATGCTCATTTTATGAGACTCTTATAGACATTTCTTTTTTATTATTTAATTTAACTTTATATGTTGAATATATTTTTCACTTTAATTTTCATCATTAAAACAACAACTTCTTAATTCATGGTTCATAATGCTAAAATAAAAAATGAAATAAATGTTTTTTGTCCTGTTTTTAATTTTGAATTTAACTAAAATTATATTTGAACTCTGTCTATAGTATAGATTGTATCATCAGTAAACGTAAATTCTTTTCAAATATAGTGGAGGGTATTCTCATTATTTTAAAGTAATGTTTCTCTCACCAACTGTCACTCTTTCATACGTAAAAGAAAAAAGAAACACTGGTGGAATTAGACAATATTAAAAAAGTGATATAGTTTACCAAATTTCACGTTCAAAAAGTGTTAAGAGGTACTATAATTAAAACTAAAAATTTAAATTGAATCTTTGTTTTTGATTATACAATGGGTGTAAATTATATTTAAATAGTCTTATTACTTTTGACGTTTTGTTTTTGCGTCTTTAGTATTAAAGTATTTATAATTATAAGTGAAAAACGTCGTACAATGTATGTACATATTTACATCAAAACGACCAAAAAGATCTACCATTCATTTTTTATCATAAGTTTTTCTCTATTAACTTTTTATAACACTTTCTTTTTAACCTAAATGGCTCTTCACACATCCCTTTTGTATAAAATATTTCGTGTGATGAATGAGAAAAATCGTTTGAAGCTGATTTAATATGAATATATTAATATTAAAAACCTATTAAACCCTATTAAAACTTAAGAATTAAAATCACTATAAAAAGCTGAAAGTCCACATCACCGTAAAATCGTAAATACAAATATCAGCACAGAAGAAATTGCGTTTATAATATTTGAGTTGTAAATTACCAGGAGCAATGGTTAGCGAACCATTTTAAGTAGATTAAGTGTTCCAGATAGTCAGGTCATTTTTTAAATCGTGTGGCGCTTTAAATTTTATAATTGAACTTTTAAATTTAAACTTTTTTTTGCAGGACCACGCTCAAACACATATGAACATTTTGTAGGGAATTTCGTATAGAATAAGAACAGCATTAGATATTTTAACTGAAGCTAAACTTTAAAAAGTTATAGCACAAATAGTCATAAATGTATTTTCGAAAACGTCATTTACCATAGTTTAGTGCATTCAGACCCTTTCTTATTTAAAGACAATAATCAATACTAAGCGGTCCTACACTATACAGAGAGAAAGAAAATAGTTAATGGAACCATTTTATAATATTATAACACTTTAATACAAAAAGTAGTTAAATTAACTATTTCTACAGTAAATAGAACAATAAAATGGTTCCATTTACTATTTCCCAGTACTTAAATCATTCGTACATAACCTCAAAATATCACCTATAACCTTTCATGTTGTTAATTTTACTATTTACAGATGTTAAAATCGTTTCTACCATTTCTTCATGGTTCCAATAACAATTTTTTTTCTCTGTGTATTTACGCAGTAGAGAAGCTGTAAAAAATGTCAGATCATATTTCAATGACTTAAAAAGTTTTGGCAATTTAATTGAATAGAAAATTAACAAAAAATTCTCTGTATCCGAAATTTGGTCAATATTTAAAAAGTCAATTGAAATAACTACTAAATTTGTAATTACATTGATACTCATATCAAATTAGATAAATTTACTTCTTCCCATTAATTTCCTCTACTCCTTTTAATAAACATATATATAGTAAAAAAAACAGTACATAAGTTATATTTGATTTAAATAAGCATAGATTTTAGATAAACCACTGTATCTAAAAACAGATTTCGTCTTATTGAATTTGTTATTTTTAACGTTTATAATCGTATTGTAAAATGTACAAACATCAATATTTTTTAATACTAGAATAGACTACGTTTTATCAAAATTCAAATAAGTTTTAAAACATGTATCTTTGATTTGACACTTTGAATTTTTGAAAATACACTTTAGATTCGTAATCAGTGTCCTACACAATCTCCGAGTACGGAAAATCATATCAATTGAATCGATAGTCAAAAATGTTTTCCGCCATATTAAGCCTAAAATTATTTAAGATTCGTAATCAACCATTTTAAAAAACCCCAAAACAACGATTTTCATGCGATTATTGTAAATATTTCAAAATGTTGTCTCCGTCGTTTTGTGTCCGCCATTTTGAATTTCTGAAAACCAAATGCAGATTCGTAATGAGATTTGCTTTCTGAAGCAATAAGAGGATTTGTAATTCGAATTCGTACTGAGAGGATTGTTAACTATAAAGAAGGCTTTTTAATAGTGAAGAAATCGTATATTTAAATATGGCGTATCGAATAATTTTTTAAGTATCAAATAATTATTCATTTCAAATAAAGCATTTCTTAACAATTAAGAAATAATTTTTATACTATACGTTTATCGCTATAAAGTAATGATTTCTTAATAGTTACAAAATATAATGGTTTATGTCGACGCATTGTAACATAACCTCAAATGACAACATGGATGTTTTGTTTGGTTTTTTATGATCGATTGAGTGCTATTCCAATTCGGTAGTTGTTATTGTGAAAACAAATAAATAAATGATATTATTTATACGTCTTAAATAACAGCATATAAAGAAAATACATCATATAAGACGCGTGTCCCATGTCTTATTTATGAATTTGGGCAGCTGTTTTGCTCAAAGTATACATTTTTTAACTATTAAAAAATGGTCACTTCTGATGTAAGAAATAAAATACTAATATTAAACGAATAGACTTTAATACAACAATGCCATCTTTACATTAAAAGCCGCTTTAGCTGTTCAATTGGATGATATTCCTTTAAAACAATCAATCATTTTTCTCACTTCTGTATATGTAGGTTCTGAATCATAAATTATTTTTTTTTGTATTTGCAAAAATAACTTTGTCAAACAACGAGTTTCATTACTGGAATATACGGAACCTCGGGTAGTACAAGGTTTTTTGAAGTACAATGAGAATATTCATTGTAATTTGTTACAGTCGAATTTTAAAAGTATCGTGGAATTCCTCTTATAATACCTTCACATGCACATCCGAATAACATTCGTACTATATTTATTACAGGTTTAAGTCGCGTCCAAGACATATTTAACGTTATCATCTATTGATGAGCTTGCAAGTCCATTATTGGATTCATCACAGAACTCGAAATTTAAACAAAATAAAAAATGGAACATGCGTTTGAATCAGAGAAAAAAAATAAACCCTTAAAACAAGAAGCCCTTTTAAAGCGGTGCATACATCGAAGACTGGTCTAAAGTTTAAAAAATAGAGTAAATATAATGCAGTGTCTAAAAATAAAATTCACTCAGGCCCTTAAAAAGTGTGTTCGTTAAATCGAGGGATTAGAGATGTGCACCGGACATTAATCCGCCGATAGGACCGGTCACTTAAGTGGCCAGAGCCAAGTTGTCTCGGACATAAGGTGCAAGGTGGGGCCAAAAACGCGATCGAAGTGACTGGAAGAACCGAAGGCCGTTACTTGAGACGAATGACTCAAGACCGTCTTGCATACCCAGAAACCTTCGTTCTTAGTCACGAAACGATTGCTGAATTCGACAAGGCGATATTTAAGTTCTTGCAATTATGGCTGTATGTAATGTCCTATATATCTTTTGTAAAGGGCTATGATACCTGCATGACACCTGCATGAGAAATCTTAGTACTTGTACATTCTCGTTGTTTACAAACTGATTATCAAAATAATGGGGAAATTCATGTAGGAAGTGAAATGTTAATAAATTTTTTTTTTAATTTATCTGTTCTTCTTCCATTTTAGACATTGGCGTCCTGGATGAATGAGTGTAGGTATGGATTATATTTCATTAACTGAGAATATTGGTGAACGAATTATATTTATAGCTGCGAATTGGGGAAATGCATAATAATATCTTATAATTAAGAATTAAATATCTTGACACTGTCATAAAACTGGACGTTGATAACTATGAATAATTGAGCTTCCGCATAAAATATACCTGTTATTTACACTAAAAAATAATTACTAATTTGAAGGAAATAAAATGAAACTAGTGTGAAGTATATTTAACACCATTTTTTCTACGTTCACTAAATTTTTTACTCGTGTTTCATACGTTGAAATAATAAACTTGTTGTTTTGTGTTGCCTAAGACAGCCTCTACTATAAGCAATGACCACAAAACGTTTCTTAAAAAACATAAAATGGTAATAAATAATTAAATTCTAAAAATCACGTTATTTAATAAATGTGATTCTAGATAAACTACACGATGACAAAATGTTTCAAAATACTCTCTGAAGTTTCTCGAGTTGATATTGAATCCCATATCATTTTTTGATGATACACAAAGTAATAACAGTTTTTTTATATTCGCTAGATGGAATTTGTTATTTGTAACAAAACAACTATCTAAGATTTGTAATCAATGACTGCGAAAACCTCTTAAACCTCGAGCTTTAGCTTCATCAAATTACTTTTTGGCCGTCCATCTTGTATCCGCCATTTGCATTTCAAAATCGAGGTTGATTCCTTATCATTTACCCTAAAAAACTCTGATTGTCAATTTTCAGGTATTTGTCATTCCGAAAATGTTTGTTTCACAACGTTAAAAGAACAGAAAAATGTAGTCGGTAATAGTTATAAAGTAACTAAACCTATATTTAACTTTTCATTCAATTATCTGTTCGCTGTTAATTAAGTTTCTGATAAGTAGTAACTGCGGAGTATGAAGATGTACATCCCTCCCACAAATTCATTGACTCTTGATATATTTATTAGTTTTTAATGATATTTCTTGATATTTGTTTGTCTCGTAGAATACAATATGTAAATAAACAACTAAACTAAAGTAAATACGCCTAACAGGACCTCTATATTAAGAAATATTATTACTCATTTATTGAAAACGGTCGATGAAGAAAGAAATAATAAAAATATTTATTAGTTAATGAATGCATTGTTAATTAAAAAATATTTCAAAAAAACTGAGATTCTAACGAAAATACAGCAAATTCCTGTTTAATAAATATTTAATAAATTTGACGCCTTGTTCCTACGGTGTATTGTAAAAAATCACTGTCAAATCAAGTCTCTGATAAAAAAGAAATTTTTCAGACCTCCTTTGCCAAAATTGGATTCTAGACTGACAAGGCTTTTTCTGTAATGCAAAATTTATATTTAAATGAAACTGAAATAATAAAATAGATTATTAATCAATTATTAATTATTTTATTTACAAATAAATAGATTATTTAATATAACGGACATTTTGTAAAAACAAATTGCAAATTTATATAAGAAATCTATTTTACTTTGTTTTTTAAATGTATGTGAAGTTAAAAAAATAATTTAAAAGGAAATTGTGAAGAATGTGACATAATAATATAAAAGTTATTTCTAAACAGCGGTTGTAAAAAAAAAATAATAATAGAATCATATGAACAAAATGGACTAGAGTTTTATATAAATGTCAGTTATGTATTCACAAACTTTTGTACAATATTTTATAGTATCGTCAAATTTATTACATTTTCTTAATGTCATCTCATAATACTTTCGAATTATTCATGTATAATAAGTTAAAATGTGGATAACTATTCTTACTTAAAACAATTGAGCTGTTACTACAATCGGGTAAATCCATACTATAGGTAAAAATGCAAAAGTTTAGCGTTAGAATATCTACATTAAAATAATATCTTACACCCATTAAAGTAACGATGTTCTTTTTGATTGAAGTTCGGTAACAGAAAAAAAGGTACTGGTTTTCCTATCCCGTTTAGAAAACCGTTTTCTTTCCCGTTCGACTCAACTTCGGCATTTTACTTCATGATTTAACTTCCATATTTCAAGATACGTTTCTGGTGTGAAGTATACAAATATTCATAGTAATGATGTAACGGAGAAATTAATGAAATTAATCGTTAAAAATGCCTAATACATGAAATTAATTTTTTAATATGACAGTACACTATTAGTTCTAAATAAAATGTTTTTTTATGAGATAAATTCTGTGATCAAAAGGCATAACAACATAACTGACATTGTCATGATTTCGAGATAAACACTGAGTCCTCCTTAATCTGATATTTAGTATTTAGACTTAGTTTTTACTATATTTTTAAAATAAATTTAGGTTCTGTTGAAGTGCATGGGTTAATACGAAATTTAGTGTATTTCAAAACAGCAATTATGGATGTAGGTTATGCGATTAGCTGCCATATTTACATATATGTAATCTATCACAGATTTAAATAATAATTTACGTACTTTCTGATGTTTTTGATGACCAATTCGATAACCCTCAAATGAAAATAGAGTCTTAAATCTATATTACATATGCACATTATAAAGATATTGTTAATATTTTATAACATATTTTAAGTACAAACGTTTTATTTCTCATTCTAAACACTAAATTTAATATTTTCTTCTAAATTACTATTTTGAATATGAACAACAATTATTTTTCACAATCTTAATATAGCCATGCCATGTTGCCCCTATTTCATTGCCAAACAAGAAATGATGGGTTTATGTTAAAAATTTTGTAAATAAATAATCATTTAAATTATTTAGAAGCCAGAAAAGTTTGAAAAGCGTTACTAATTATACAAAAATCCGATGTTATCTCAATTTTAATGAAAACGTCAGTTATGCTGTTTGCCTTTCATCCACACAATTAAAATCGTTCACAGTTTCCATGCGCATGCAATTGTCACTATTTACTTACTATTTACTAAAATTATCCTCACTAAAATAGTTCTTAAGAATTGTGCTTTATATAATAAAAATTATTAAAAATACATTCTAAAGTTACTTTGTTTTCATAAGTCAAATTTTGTTAATCTTTTATTGAATATTGTTTTATTACAAAATACATACAAGAATATTACAAAACATTTGTATTGTTGTTTTCTTCCGTAACAGATTTTTTTTTTAGAATTTATATTGCTCTCTAAATACCCTGGAGTTGAAAGAAATAATTCTTTATATAGTGAAAAATGAGCCACTTTGGTGAAGCAGTGAATTCTAACCCTTAAAACGTGAAAAGCTTTCTGTATGATGTCGAAATTAGAGTAAAAATTAGCTCTTTCACTACACAGTGGCTAAATGTTTTAATTTTTACTCCAAGAAGTGTAGAGATTACTAGCGTTCTTAAGGAGGTCGGTATGATTAAAAATTAACAAACAGATTTACAAAAAATATTATTTGTTAATATATATTTAAACTGAATTATTTGAATATGTTAAGTTATATAGATACTTCAGTATTGAGAAATCATGAAAAACATAGTGTACCTATTAACATGGGCGTCTTTGCACATAATTAACGAACAATATTACAGAAAATGAATGTCTGTAACAGTAAATTACATAATAAATGTATGAGAGAAGGAATTAGATCGATTGGATACGTTAGGGAAGACAAATTAATTGTATCCATTGTCAACCGTTCATTTTGCTATGAGGTAGTAGACATTGTTGGATATCTATACGGTAGTGAACTAATTAAAACCGAACAAATTAGTTGACTCCATACCAACCAACCTCCTTAAAGGTCGAAAGTCTTGTTTACATTTGAGTTATTATTAACATAAGTAAATAATTTAATAACGTGTATTTAGGCGCTTATACTTTACACTTTGCAAATTTTTTAGAACATGTTGAGAGTACATTAGTGAAAAAAGATAATTTTGGAGTTCCTTTTCTTTTACCTCATTGTTAAGAATACAAATATTTTGAACGGCGCTTTCATAGAAGTTATGGAAAAACAATTTGTCTATAAATTAATTAAATAATTTGTTAGCATTCCACATATTTACAAAATAGAGACTCGTTTATTTAAAGAATCATGTTAATTTCACTGGCCGACATTGGTCTATTCTTTGAATAGCGCTAGTAGAACTTTCCTACACGTCGCATTTTCAAGAAAAGTGAGTTTAAATGTTTAAAAATGTCCTCGTTGTTTGCTATATTTCGATTGTTTTTATAACGTAACAGAATTTTTTTTTAATAATCACAGTATTATTTCGGAATGATTTTTCACGCTAAAAACGGTGACGTTAGCAGAATTTTCTTGCCATTACACACTTCCTAAAAAATGAGACTTGATGGAAAAATCCTGCCAGCGCTATTGTTTTCAGCACAAAAAATCCTTTCGGAAATGATACTAAGATTGTAAAAAGTAAGTTCTCTTTGGCTAGAAAAACAACTGAAATATGGTAAATAAAAACACACATTTTTACAATTGGAAAACGTTAAAATTTTGTCGTATAGTGTTATAAATAAAAATAGAATATGATGCTGTTCCTTACTAATTACTACTATGACGTTTCGAATATTTAAAGTCATAAAGACTTATTTTATAATACTCATCTCATCATTATATGAATACATGATATTTGAATCGCTGGGTGTGCGTATTGCATGAGCAAAAATAAGTAGTTACGGTTAAGTAGTATCGACTGACAGTACTGATGCAGATATACGTATTGTTTGGCTTTATTGGATACGAGTTGTAAACAAACCACAAAATTCAAAAAAATGTTGCTGGAGAGTCAAGACGATTTCATTTTAATATCTAATTGCTATTTAGATTTTGTGGACATTTTCGTAGTAAAGCAATATTTTGTTGTTAGGTCTTGATCTACAGCATCTTACTACTTAAAGTTTTACGGGTGTCGAGTAAATGATAGCAAATTTGTATGATCGTAGATAATTAGCTAATTCCAAAATTATTATATTATCCCCTTGTCATGGAAACAATGTGTTGGAATAAGTACTGTTGCAGGAAATCTAATCTCGTCAGTATATTGATATTTAAAACAGATACAATGACTTTTATGGACCCAATATTATGGAATGAATTGTGTAATTTTTGTGAAGAAATGAATTATGTATTGAATGCAGACATGGCGGAAGAGGAACTGATATTTTAAAATAATTGGGTTATAATGTGAAGATTAATTTTCACATTTCTTTTATATTACTCTAAATTCGCGTAAATTTTCTTGCCTTTATAGTCTGTAAAACGTGTCACCTTTTTGAGATATTACAAGTGCAAATTTTATCAACAATACATAAACAAATTCTTGTTGGCGTCAAGCAGAAATATAATAGATTCAATATAATTTTTACAAACTTTCCTTCTATTAATTATGACGTAAATTGAGAAAAATAGTATTTTATTCATAATCAGTATATTACACATATATCAAACATAAAAACTTAATAATTAATGTAGACAATGTTGTAAACGTCCGCACAGGTAGTTTTTAAAAGACTTAATGTCATTGCACACAAGATTTCATTTTGTGGAAAAGTTTATCGTGATATATGTTTGTAGCACTAATCGACAATTTTAACAACTTTTAATAATACTTGCTTAGTTGCTTCTTCATTTATTTTGCTTTTAATTTACATCACAACTGTTAGGCGAACAATTAGTTGTTCCAAATGAAAGCTGCTTTCTGTTGCACTCAGGATTATGTACTCAAAAAGTTCCATTCAAAAACAATAATTTGAATAATGAAGTCTAGAAAGAATCACGTGATCAACATTACGAGCAGTTTTAATAGTTTTTTTTTATTGTACTTATTTGATGATCTGGTATTACTTTACATACTTGAGACTAAATACCACCGTTTCCTTTGACATTGAAATCCAAGTTACAATTTGCATTAAAAATAACCTTCCCCTTAGTCTGGAAATGTACAGATTACGAAATATCCCGTTTCGATAGTTTTCGTGAAGTTTTCAGGGCAAAAAAGGTAAAAAAGGCACTTTTATTCAGCTTATAAAAAAATCGTCGCCCTGTACTCAATTTTTAGGTTATAAATCGATTATTGACAGGTGACTAGTCTATATATATATTCTTTTTTATTTGCACGCGCTCGTATCGAGGAGGACATCGGAAATTCAGTGAAAATCAGACAAAAAATCGGTAAAAACAAAATAAAACAAACAAAGAAAACATTTTAACAAAATTTGTTGAATTGAAATTCGAGATTCGAGAGAAAGATTTTTGCAAACCAAAATTTTTTAAACTTAACCAAATGTTAACTTTGTTATAAAAAATGTAGGTCAAATAATCTATTTTTTTATTTTAAATAAACCTTTTCTCTGAGTGTGTAACAAAAAACTATAATTAACCTTTTTTTAGTGCAGTAATTTTATCTCTATTAGATTTTTTATTTATTAAAAAAAATCAAATTAAATAAGAAGAAGATTCTTTTATTGTAAGGTCTCAATTACATAATAATGGGTAAAATACGTAAGCATGCGCGTTCGGTAGAATCTTCTCTTACGTAAATAAATTATCCGGCAGTATGACTCAATTAAGCTGGCGATGCAATTACAACACCATAAAACAGTATCGCATCGTCAAGTGTGTTCATCGTGAAAATGCATCCTGCGTTTTATATTCCTGCAGGAGATACTCTTTTACCAGATGCACGATTGGTGACAAATATATCGTGCCTCCAACGTTGGAGTATAAAATAAATATTCATGTTTGCGGCTCGTAACGTAAAGGCACACGCACGTCGAAACTGAAACTGAGGTCGATTTCGGCGAACTGTCGCTTCGTGCATGTCTTTAATGTACGCATTTTTCTTTGTGGACCTCTGAAATGAGATTTTTTTTCATTATTAAGAATTGAGATAATTTTAGTTAAATTCCGATCCGTTTAGGATAAAGTTTTTAGTCAATGCTCAATGCAATTTTTATTACCCAAAAATAATTTTATTGCCACTATGGATAAATTACATTTATTTTCTACTTTTATTACGTTATAATGTTGGTACCTAAGTGAAACTAAACTCTTGCCTTATTAGCCTTGGTCATCGTACTATACGAAATTAATCAAACTTTCATTTGATGACACGAAATCTCATCTCTGGATCTTCCAAAAACTAAACGTAGTGGATATTTTATTATGCGGAGAAACTCTGTAATTCCTTTTTAACAATTTCACCTTTACTATTTCAAAATGTAGGATTACATATTAAGAAATATTCTACTAAGATCTTAGAAAATACTGTCATAGAATACCGTTCGTATACATAATCCCTTTTATAGGTTGCTTAAAATATTGGCAAAGCATTACAAAAAATGTTTTTTTGATCTGCTCGAATTATATTTCTTCTGCAATTTGACAATAGTTTTCATCCTTTAAAAATGAGAGTGAATTGCTCTCTGGAACTTATTTCCCTTCCTAGAGAGAGATAGTGCTTTAAATAAATTTTAAATCTTGTATTCTAAAATTAATCATATTAATGAAATGTACCTCATGACGTATTATTCTAAACAGGATTAAGAAAAATTATTGGTAATACCTTCGAGATAATTGCGAACAGTCATTGTGATGTTCTGACAAAAAATAATGCTTGTTTATTCAATTGTCGTAGGAATTGTCACAAGCAAGCAGCACTATTTTCGTCAATATTGTCACAGCTGTAAGATAGAGGCCTATTTGTTTCAAAATTGGGTTGATTCTTTATAGAATGGAGAATACATCTTCATAAACTAAAGTGTTTAATTCAAGAAGTAGCTTTTTTGTTTTTGGAATTTAAAAATAAAACATAATTTTTTATAAACTCAGTTACGTTCAACTGTTACTCAAGGACAGAATGTTTTCATGAAAAACATAATAGGGAAATGCAATTCAAATAGGTACATTACATTTTTGACACTGAAGACAGAAATTAAATCCAAATTTTAATCAAATCAGGACCGTTCATTTGATTAATCAACTGTTTCCCTGAGGATATATATCCATCTCTATTGCAATTGCGAACATCATGTGTTTGAAGAAAAGTTTACAATTTCGAATGGATACAAAGTGGACCTCAGGACTGTTTTTCAATATATTTGCGCAGTTTCTTTTTGCTTTTATGAAAGTGACATTTTCGTTATATTTTTAAACAACAAACAAGACAATTAATTTATAATATTAGCAAGTATCACTAATTTAATGTAAGAGAAAAAAGAATTGTCAAAAAGGAAAAAATTCAATTTTTGCGAAATACAGTCGGATTTGTCATAAACTGAGAAAATTTTCCATGGAAAAATTCCCACACTGTCTGGTGTCAATGGAAAATTCTCTAAAAATGAAGAATTTTTTTGTCACTTTCTTCAATTAATTAGAATACCTGTACCTAAACATCCTCGCCAGTATGGAACTTTTTCCATGGAAATGTAGGAATTATCATCATTTTCCGAGTATATCCCGCTGACAGTATGGAGAATTTTGTAAGTAATCATAGTAGTAATTATGTCAATGGGTGTCTGCCCCGATAAAGCAATACATAGTAGCCTAACAAAATAAGAGACTTAAAAAAACAAGCGAAGGGCCCTCACTTTAGTCCTCACATCACAACCTAAAATAATCTAATTTCTTAAAGTGAATTTTAAGCGAAGTTCGACTTTATCTCAAATGAATCTGCCATTTCCACTTGTCTGTAGTAAAATACTATTTTTTAACTGAGAAACAAAAGTATCACCTTAAAAAATCGATGACTCCTAATTTAACAACCTACTATAAACGCTGATCCTATTTTTAGTATAAGTTTACAAATTAATTGTTCATCCTGTTGAATCATATTTTTAAATATTGGCATTTCCATATTGCAGTTTGTAGATGGGTTTTTGAATTATCTTGATGTACACGTATGTTCGACCTTCGTTAAGGTCGAATTGGTATTTATTCAAATTTGACTTTAAAAGAGTGGCTTAATTCTCATTCTTTTAGAGTGAAATTCAGTGCAATAAGTCAGTATCACATCAACAGAATTTGGTGGCATACGTCAAAATTCATATTCTACAATCTTGCGATGCAGAACACATAGATAAAAATTACATCCTACGATTCGAATGAATTCAAACGAGTAAGGGGGTAAACTTAAATATTACTTTTAAAATCTTATCTGAATACAAAGACTTTACTTATATTTTTCCATTTTTCTTATATTTTTAAATAAACAAGTTATTTATTTTTCGATCATGTGTCAATAATGCAATCAATATAAAGCTTAAATCTGAGTGTTTCTTCATGGACAATAATATTTAGCACAACGAGAGAAGTTGTTGCTCCAACTACAAAAAGCAGTAAACATTACTATTTTAGGTTAGTTGACATTCTTACTACTTTTCCTTGTACTTTTTTACTTGGAGATACGAATTTTCATTCTTATCTATTTGCAAACTTTTATCACTTAATTTTCGTAGTTGACATATTTTACGTAATATAAGTGCAACTAATATTTATCCCGAGTTATAATACGTCGATACAGTACTGTTAATAAATTAATGAATGAAAAAATTTCTTCATTCATACGTAATCAACAAATATGAGATAGACACCTAGAACACCTAGAAAAGAAAGATTATATTTTTAGTTCAAACTACGTTGGTTGTCTTATTTATTTATTCCAAAATAATTGCTACGAAGGTACTTAAAAAATCCTGCATAATAATTGAACCCCGCGAGAAAAATGATTCCATGGAATTGAGGCAATTCGGTAATCTATGTATACAAAGTGAGAAAAACAGGAGTTAATGGAACTATTAAGAAATGATAGAAACTATTTCAACATATGTAAATAGTAGAATTAACTTGAGATATTATAGTTGATTTTTGAGGTTATGTACATATCATGCAGGTACTGAAAATAGTAAATGGGACAATTTTATTATTCTTTTTACTATGGAAATGATTAATTTAACTACTTTTAGTATTAAAGGGTTTTTCTATTATAAAATAATACCACTCACTATTTTCTTTCTCTTTGTGTATACTTCGACCCATGTGCCCCCTTTAATCATAAACTAATGTAATTTAGGCCTCTATCTTTTTTATGCTACACATTTTTTCTTCGGGTTTGAAAATTTAACCGAGCGAAAAATTTATTTATCGGACTTAATTACATCGATTCTAAATTCGTAATAAATTGCATCAAATATTCTATTAACAACCTTTTGTCTCCTTTGTCGGCGCTTATTGAAAAGGTTAGAAGTTTCGTTTCGGTACTGGAAAAAGCAGTTATCTTAACTACAAATAGTAATAAGATACAGGTTGTACAAATTTCGATAATTAGTTTAACCATTTAAAATAGGGCACATCTCAGTGTATTTTCGTTAATGACTATTATAAATGTAAATGTTGTGAAAGTATATATTTGATCGTAGTACAGAATTATTTTTTATTAATTATTTTTCACTATGATATTAGGCAAAGAATTGACTAAAAAGTAACATCTCACTTAAATTTCAACATTGAATTATTCAGTCAAATATACTGAAGTTGCATTAGTTACAACTATATACGAAGAAAACAAACTAATCACTTTAGTATAATCTATTAAAGAATAAACGTTAAATTTAATGACGTATCAACAGGATGAAAATAGTTAACACATATATTAATCTTCTGATTCTGTTGAGTGCAGCCTCATGTCTTAAAAGAACAATATTGATTATTAAAAGCCAGAATAAAGTTTTTGAAAATAGTGGATAATCACTTTTCATATTGTCTTTTATTTCACGGATTTTGAGGAATATTATAAATAAATAACTATGTTCATAAACAACGGTATTATATAAGATTAAAAATAATGATTTTCAGGCTATATAGACTAATATTTAAAAAAATAATTAAGATGCAATTAAATTCAGCTATAGACAAGGGCATTCCTTAAAGACATTCACCTTGTACAAAACTCGCATTCAAAATGATCTGAACATTTTTACGTTTTACATGTCACTTGCTTATGTTGAGCTGTGAAATGCAACAAAGAAAATCCATGCAAAAATGTGGATTTTAAATGGTGTTTAATATTGTAGAACCTTAAACCAGTAATGGCAAATAGGTCATGAAAAATTTCCCAGATAGCAGAATAAAAAAATAGTTCAGAATGATCTCTTAAGGTGTTAAGAAGTTAGATGCGTCAAATTTTGAAGTTTTTTTGAACGTGATATCATTATGAGATCATTACGACCTCAAGTTCAGAAAAACTTTATAATTTCAGGCATCCGTCCTCTTTTAGAACACTTGATGAGATCATTCTGAACGATTTTTCATTCTGCTATCTTGGTTTATATTATACAATAATAATAAGTTGCAAACTAATGACGGGGTCCTTTTTTACAGTCTCTGACATTCAAATATTGCATTTAGATGTCCAAGAAACATCGAAAATAAACGGATTAGATAACCAATAATCTGATCTACTACCATGCAAAATCTTACAAAGTCGAATTCGCAAGTTTCTTGGAAAGATGCTTTAGGAATTTTAACCTTAATTTGAAACTAATTTAGTTCATTCTGTTCATGTTGCTGCTCGACTCTATACAAAATATAAAAAAATTGGTTTTACCATAACATAATACTTTAGAATTGAGCTGACTACAAAATGTAATTGTATATCTTCTATTTTAAAGCAGTATCTGTCGGCTAAAAAGCGATGGACAAGTAAGATCTTAGGATACTGTTATTATGACAAATTTTGTCAGGACAAATTTTTAATACAAAAAGACATGCGAGATTTTCTTACGGTATATAAATTACAAACGGTCGTATCAATAGGTTCCATGTAGCAAAATATATAATCTTTTAATTTTTCTTTTCCTAATGCTTGAGGCTTGTATTTAAGTTATTGAACATGTAAAATAAATATTATTAAGTCGATTATGCTTGTCACATTATGAGTTAATATAAGTTTTTAGCACCATGTTATTAATTTTATCCAGATTAATATAAATGGTGATTTCTATGATTTCTTGTTTCTAATGTTTTTCTATTAACTTAAAATTATGTATGCTCATATAATAAAATTTTTAAAGCCTTTTTATAACCTCTTCAGTTTTTAAGAATTTTGGGTGCGGGTCGAAAAGCCGATATTAAAAAAACCGACACTTAAAAAAATGTCTGTCCGCTTGTCGATATTTCTATGATCTATGATCTATCCAATTTTGTGTTACATTTTGAAGAATTTCGACAAAAACTATAACCCCAAAACTGGTTACATTTTGTACTAGAGATTAAATTATGTTTTTACTGAATTTTTTGTCACAGAGGTAGAAGATGACTATATATAACAAATTAATTTCTTGTTGCATTAATCTTTTGAAATTCTTTTACTCATGAAATGTACGCTCTTATTATCAGTCAAAACAAATTAATAAAGTCAGAACAATTATATTCAATAAAAGGTATAATAAAAATATATAATACACCTATGCAGAATTAATCCATTTAGTTAAAATACTAAAATGGAAATTGGAATAAGAAAGTTTGTGTTCAAAGTAATATTTCTGAAATATACCTCGAATCAATTATAAAGAGAATCGTGTTATGACTTTGCAAGTGGCAAAGGGTTAAAGGAATAATGTTAACCTTCTATTTCTTCTACACATTTTTATTGTCTGGAGAACCATCTAGATGTGAAATTCCGATAACGTAAGTTCTAAAAGGAGTAAAATCACGACCTTGGGTATTCAGGAACGCTACGTTTTGGCAAAGTTTCGTAATATTAACTAAGATTCTTGTATTTTTATTTTGCATACATATTACTTATTTTAAAATCGTGAAATTCCAGATTCGCTTAGATCTAAATGATACGTTAGATTTCTGATACAGTACGCGTACGTAAGGTGAATTAATTTTTTTCCTTTTAAAATGTTTATATTTTGTGCTTATAATGGTAAAAATAGATATCTACAATTGTAACGATTGTTTATTTTCATTAATTTAATAACGAGTAATATTTTTTATGCAATGAAGAAAATAATCATTAATTAAAATGGTTCATATATAACAAAATTTGATAAACATTTTTTTTAGAGTTCCACTGTTACTGATACATTAATAAAAGTTGAGTTTTAGAATATAATGACGATACTTTCTTTTTCACTTACCTAATTTGGAATTTATCGAATCTCTCTTCATTTACTCTCGTAATTTGTTATGTGTTTCAAATCAAAAACTTAAGTTACATTGTTATTACTATTATACAACAATTTATATGCACAAAAATCAGATACTGAAAATAAGTCTTATAATTCGTGCAGCTAACACAACACTTTTTAAAAAAATAAATTGCAATTTATCTGATGCTTTCACGATAATTAGTTTCGTATTTTATTAACATTGTTAAGTTTTGCGTAACAATGTTCCTGCCAGTAATACTCTCTCTTAAATAATTTATTTATAAAATGTTACTCAGCTGATATAATTCCAATCATATTTACTTTTTACCCATATTAATAATTTTTAAACAAATAAGATAAGTCTAGTTAGAATATATTCAGATTTTTGTTGGCGTTATTCAAAGTGTCAGATAATTTATTGTTTTTAGTTTTTTTTATGCTAAAACCAATTAAAATCTAATCAAATTTTCAACCATTTGAAGTACAGATTTTTCTTACATTTAAAGTTTAACTTACAATTAAAAGGAGAATGCATAGGGCTGAAAAAAAATGGGAAAATGTAACTATTATAACTTAAATGAATAAAACGTTGAAAACGTAATGAACATTTAAAAAAAAAAGTTTTTTCAATAAGTGAACTTTATAAAAATCGTGCGTATGTGAAATTTAGATAATTGTCAGTAGAAACAGACATATTGATCAGACATTATAAATTTTAGAGGGAGTTTTTCGGAACTTCCCTAATTAAGAGTCAACTAATTTTTTAATAGCAACTTCAATGTATCTATTTATTAATGTACATATTAGAAATAGTACCTTTACAAATATTGAATGAATTAAAAATTATTTTTAAAAAATGTATATTTGAATATCTTTATTATATTATTCATTTATTATATTAAATGAATATCTTAGGTATAAAAAAAAAAACAAATTACCTATACATAACCACTATTTTGAAATATCTTGAAATTTAATTTTTATAAATAAAATTATTGTGGTGCATAAGGGGGATTAATTCTAGATATATTTCATGAGAATTCGATTTACATGCGATTAATAAAATGAAAGTATATTTAACACATTATAAGATTAACAATAAACCAAGGCCTGTGTAATATAAATTTAAAAAATGGACCATGTTAGTATATTGCAACATGAAACGTCAAAACCATGATTGGGTATGTAAAATTACTAATGAATATATGTAGATGCTGTATTTTGAATCATAGAAAAATGTTGGCTTTATTTTCTGATTGACTGATGTTTATTTTCATCCTATAAATGGTATTTGCTTGTAAACACAGTTGCTATTATTTAATTAGTTGTAATTTATGTCATCACGTCACAAACAGATGCGTGTCTTACTTTTAGAATGTTTGATCTATTTGTAAGTTCAGAATCTAAGATGTCAATGAATAAAGTATATAGGTATACGTGGAAAATGCGGAAATGCCAACTTCCCGATTACGTATACATAACCGACACAAATGTAACCTAGTTTAGAAACGTAACCATATTCCTTCAATTACAGTCATTCGAACTGCTAAAATCTTGTTTCGAACAACCTGGCGGTATACATGTAGATCAAGTATCACTAATTTCGAGTTCTTACAAGAAACTTGTAAAGTTTGTTGCAAATTATTAAATTTACGCTTGCAGATTATTCAATTAATGCAGCAGCTTATGAAATTTTTGACCATAATATTCTGCAATGTGTGCGCATTGCATGTATTACCAAACAAAAGTTTAATTTATACATATTGCGTCGTTATTTATTTTTCAGATATTCTACGACAGTATTGTTAATACTTATCAGTAGCGTGCATTTCCCATGAATTATAACTTTGTAATGATGCAAATCACATTGCATCATTCAGAAACGTTGCGGTTCATTGAATCATTTCCTTTCTGTCCGATGTTTCTTAGAAATGTCAATATAAAAGATTAATTTTTACTGTATTTCGATTCCACATGGAAACAAATTTTCTTGTACTCTTGTATAATAATGTTTCAACTCTTTCAATGTTGTGAAATTGTTAACTGATGTCATTTATTTAATGAATTTTAATGAATATTACAAGATTTATTGCAATTCTTAACGTAGTTTTATTTTACTTTATACTTTAGTATTTAATCACTTAACAATCCATATCACTCAATCCCATTTTTCCTTTTTAGAGATATTCATAAGAAATTCTTTAAAAACGAGTGAAAGGTCAAATATTGACTCACACTTATTTTGTTAAAACTACTGGTACTCAAGTTATTTGCAAAATTATTTCGAGTTTTTAAGTAATGACAAAAATGGTGGTTTAAAAAAAAACAAAATAACAAAGTTAAAGTGCGGGTCGAAAAACCGACAAATAAAAAAGCCGACAGTCAAAAAGCTGACACATAAAAAATAGAGACATCGACAAGCGGACTATCATTTTTTGAAGTGTCGGTATTTTTACTGTCGGCTTTTCGATTGTCAGTTTTTCTACTGTCGAGTTTTTGACCTGTCGGCTTTTTGATTTGTCGGTTTTTCGACCCGCACCTAAATTAAATATACCTCAATATGCTCGGAAATCAAAATAGAAAAGAGTTCAGAATGATTTCGAAATGTGCTCTAAAAGAAGTCAGATATCCCACATTCTCAGCATTTTCTGAACATGAATTCTTGAAGATCTCATAACGACATAATTGAAGAATAAAATACACTTTGTAACTTGTAAATGCAACTAATACACAGCGGGAAAAAAGTGGTTAATGGAACTACAAAAAACATAATTATGTAAATAGCAGAAATAACAACTTGACAGGTTATAGTTGATATTTGAGGTTATGTACGTATGAGTTAAATACCGGAAAATAGTAAATACAACAATTTTATTGTTTTATTTATTATGGAAATAGTTAATTTAATTACTTTTAGTATTAAAGGGTTTAATATTATAAAATGATACCATTAACTATTTTCTTTCCCTTTGTGTAATACTTACAATAAAAAAATTATAATTAATTCTATAAATCTGCTCTCTAAATCTGAATTGATAAAAAATTATTACTTTAAAATGAAAAGTGGTTATGAATTAGTAAATTTTCACTATAAAATAGTAAAACATTACTTATATATTAGCCAAATTATACCAATCTAAAAGTTTATTTTACTAATCCAATGGTAAAAAATAATATTTAACTATTGAAATAGTTGGTTTTCACTGTTTCTTAGTAATATTTATTATTAACTGAATAAATAAACCAATTTTCTTTAATAGTAACTGATTAAAATATAGAGTGAAAATTTTTCTATGTAGGACGAAAAGAATAGAAATAAACGATGTTAAAAACTACTCACAGGTTTTATATTTAAATTTAATAAAAAATAGAAATTATGTCTTTTATTACAATTAGTAAAATATATAGCTAACGCCTTGGTGAAAAAAAGTAAATGCTATTGCTCACATTATTTTAAAATTTTCATTACAACAATGCAGTTGCAACTAGTTTTTATAATATGAAAGCTCAAGACATAAATAAAACTTATAAACAAAGTTTACAATCTATAATTATCTTTACAAGAAAATAATTGTTAGTTGTAACACGCAATCTAATTTTGAAAAAAGAAAGTGATTTAACATGATGTCAGAAATCTACATCGTTAAAACTATGAGATGGATTAGTCAGTAATAAAAAAACAAGTAGTATTGAGTCTTGTAAAATTTAAAAAAAGAATACAGACTAAAACACCAATAAAAATCATGTGCATAACGTTGAATGATAACATACTGGGTTACATTTACGTCATGTTGTGTACGTGTTGAACAAGTTTTATGTAAAGTGATTGAGATTAAAAACAATTTCAAAGGCCCCAAACATTTTTTGAAATTTCAAGTTGAATTCTTATCATGGGAAAAGAAATTTAAACCAATTCATATTTATTCCACGTAAGCAGTTCGCAAGCACGTTTTGAAAAAGAAAGTTTTAAAAAGAATATTTTTCGTCGTGTTCTCGAAGCACTTTCACCCTTTAAAATGTCCGCTTTTATTTATTGTTTTTTTTTTTACAAATGCAGGAAAATGGTGAAATTAATTTTTAGAAACTTTTCAAAAACAGGAATGTGGATATATTTTGTAAGGATATAATAATCGTACAAATTTTTTTGACTCCCTTGACAAAGTCCGACATTTCACTCGTGATATGGGTCGTTACTTTGTCCGTTACTAATCATGAATGAATAATTTGCGACCTTGATGTAAATTCGCGAAAGGCATGTCGTTGCCAAGGTCCAGAAGACATTAAAATGACCGGAACCATTAAAAAGTAAATATTATTATTCGTCCGATGTAAACGGTGATATCTTTTAATCACTCATGTTTTAGTAGAAAACTCGACAAAAGTTTTCTTTTATTGTCTTTTAGTATCTTCGAAAATGGATTGAAATTTTCGTGGTAAACAAATGTTTCTTTATTGACTTTTTCAATCCCGTTTAAATATTCTAATTTGATACATTCTAAACTTTCGAATTCCTGCCAGACTTTCTACTATTTTACTCTAATACAAGAAACCGTCGAATTAATTTTATTCGGACGCTGAGATTTCAGGAGTTGATATTTTTAAAAGAACTACAGGATTAAAGCGACCTTGTTACTCTCGTGATACGAGCGTATGTTCGCCATTAATTTATAAAGGTTGCAAAAATAATCCTTGTATACCTTAATGCTCCTTGACTTACTTCCTGCATTTCAAACAATACTACAATATTAAAATTATTCGTCTGTTTCATTATTACACAAAGTATTATTACATATAATATATATTACATATTATGCAATAAAATGTAACAAGTCAGTTATATAATAATATATAATAATAACACTCGAAAAAGTACTAGTAAGATACAAAATGTATTGACGAGGAATTAATTATAGGAGATACAGAATATTTAAAGAAAACATCTTTAGATTGTAAATTATTTATTCAATGAATTAAAGCAAATATCGAAAATGATGACGAGAAATAAAATAACCCGAGGACAATAAACCAGTTAAAAGCGATCTGACAATTGTACTTATAGATGAATCAAATGAATACAAGAAAATCTGTCACTGCTACCCGACGTCGTTTCTCAAGTTGGTTTTAGTTGTTCTAAGAGGTTACTAAACATTTTTAATTATTTTTTGTAATATTGAAAATATTCAATTTCAGATTGTTAATTTCTGTGAACACGATACCTCCTGCTATATAATAAGATACATGAATTATTTTGACATCATTTGAGTAATAGTGACTGTTTGACTCTTAACCAGTACTTACGAAAATTAATTATCCTGGGTATTTAATGTAAAGATGAACATCATTTCTGAAGGTTTCAAATAAACATATTTAATTTGTTTATTTGTTTTATAGCTAATTCAGCAGTATACCGTGATTCTATAATCAATTACGGGTCATAGATCAATTCTTATTGAAGGAACTTAAGATTTGATCTGACGACATTTCTTGATTATATATTAATCAAAGAAGTTACAAAATACGAAATGAATTTATTTTTTTTTACTTCTGTATACTTGTGATAAAATATTATGTAGTTGAAGATTTTGTTTCCTTCCGTTATTGTGTGTGAGTTGTTTTTGAAAGGTTACTATGATAGTACTAATTTGGAGACGTAACTTCATCATGAAAAATTTTTTCCATTTTTATGATTACTAGTCTTTGAATTTTTGTAAATATCAATCTAATATCTAGATCTTGTAGTAAATACGTTACTTTACAAGTGTTAACTTCTAATCATCAGGACTGTCTCAGCGACATCTTTGAGGCTAATTCAGCCTAGAGTTTTTTCCCTATCTATTTTAAAATTGTGTTTTTTTTTAGATCGGGTATTACATTCAGTCCGTACTTTAGATTTGTTAAAGTATATTTAAATTGTGCATTCAATTATCTAATATGAAAAATGGTCATACGAATCACATTTGAAAGCTTCTCCTGAGGTTCCTACTGGATAGGTAAAGAAGATCTTGGTATTTTTCGGACATTATAATTAAGTGGATAATAAATGTTAAAAATAACATTGGAAATAATTGCGTAACAGTGATATTAGTTCAAGCGACACTCGTAACTATTACTTTAATTTATGTAACCAGAAAAAAGCAATTTTAATATTGACAATGTAGAAAAAATATCCCTGTAGTATGTGTCATTAATGTTATAGTTTACAACATTTATTATTATCCACTTAATTATAATGACGGAAAAATACCAAGATCTTCTTTACTTATGTTAAACGGTCGAAAAGTTTTTTTTTTAAACATCTATAAAACATAGATGAACTTCTCGAATTATTCCTATTCGATGAGTAAGATAGTAGAAAAATGTCTACTTGATTAATACAAACATTTATCAGTAACTTATTTGGAATTCAAAGTTAGTTTTGTAGCACCCTAATGGCATATTCTTACTAATTAACTTTGGAAAAAAATATTTTTCGATGATTTGACTATATGTACAGATATGTATCTATATATGCAAAAGAACTGAAATTTAGGTAATCGGACCAATTTTCTGACGGTATTTTTTTATTTTTATATTATTTATATTTGAATTTTAGACATTTTGCAGAATACTTTTGGAATGTTTTTAAAGTTAAATACAAGTAAATGTCTAATTCCACTTGTAAGCTATTAGTTATCAGGTGCTATTTAAAATGGTAAAGGCATTTTTAGGAGAGTAAAGTGTAAATATGGAGTACGGCCTTGTTATAAATTTATTATATCTCTATGAGTTTTTCTATTTTTAGCTGACTAACTACTATAATTTTCATTCACTAAAAATTGTGTCTTATTTAAATAATTTTGACTTTTAACATTATTTGAACACTTTTGGACATTATTGTAAGAAAAAGAATTATGTACTGCCTTATAATGGAAAGAAGTAAAAGAAGTAAGGTTACAAACACACATTGGAAGTCAAATGCTTAGTAAACAAACTATTGCAAAAAACGAATTATCGAAAATGATGACGAGAAATCATTTGATTACAATTGAAAGGAGAAAACAGATTTTGCGATATTGAATGAGAGTTCGATCTAGCGGATATACCGAAAATGATGTAAAAATTGCACTTGTCGAAGTAATAAACCATTTTAAACAAGATTTGTCACTGCCACTCGAAATTGTTTTCTATTTACCTTCAATTCAGAACTCAATTAGTTGGAAAACTAAAAAAGAACTAATGTACGATAATTTTGAGATGACATGTAGAGTGGTACCTTAAGACTATGATTGGAGATTCCTTTAGTATTTAAAAATAGCATTGTCAGTTCTCATAAATGAGATTCTCAAGACCTTTTAAAAGTAAAAAAAAGAAGTCTCAAATTAATACCATAGTTTTACTCGGTCGATGATTTATAATCAGTAGTAGACATCAAAATTTGCTAACATTTTCAACTTCAATATATTTAATTTTATTAATTTTTATAAAACATTTTTTCCGTCTTTCATGTTTATTGTAAGTAAATATACGCGTTAACAGTATGAAGAGGTACATGTACAGATAATGCTTTGCATAGAGAGCTATTTTTAGTAATTTTATTCGAAACAGTAGAATGTTTACTGAATGAACTAATCAACTTGTAGGGTATAACCTTTGATAATAACAATATGACAGTTAAACGATGGACATTCGGACTAAAAGCTATTTAATAACCGATAACCGAATGCTGTGATGACATTAAGGAATTGGAGAAAAATGTGGATAAGCAAAGATATTATGCAAATTTTCAATAACTGTCACTATAAACAGAAGGAACGAATTTAAAAATAAACTGCAATATATTTTATTTCTGTTCGGATGGTTTCACTCGGCATTTTTTATATTACATATTACTAAAAAAATTCGGAAGAGATGGCAATTAATTAAAATATATAAATCAAGATGTTGAATGATATATTCAATTGGAGTGCAGTGATTAAATAATTAATGAATAACAAAAGTTAAAAAAATGCAATTCAAGCAATAGAGAGGTGGGAGTATAGTACAATTTTTAATTACTTTAAAGTTACATTGAAGACGAGATTTCTCGTCAGATTTCTCAATAGATTTTAATCTTTCTACATCATTTTCGATCTTTCTTAATCTGTCTTGATGTTTGTCGATAATTCGAGATCTTTCTAAATCTTTCCAGATTCCTCTGGATCTGACTAGACACTTCTCGATTTTTCTCGATCATTCTGGATGATACTAGACAGTTCTCGATCTTTTTCGATCCTTCTGGATCTTACTTGACGCTACTTTATCTTTCTCGAGTTCTCTCAATCCCTACCAATCTTTCTCGATCTCCCTCGATGGTTCCCAATTTTGCACGATCTTCTTTGAATTTGATCATCTCTCTCGATCTCTTTCGAACTCTTTTGATCTTTCTTGATTTACCTCGGTCATTTTTTATTTGTCTTGATCTCACTCTAACTCTTTCAATCTTTCTTAATTTACCTCGGTCGTTTTCGATCATTTACGATGCTTTTCATTTTTGGACCTCTCTCATGTGATAATGAATGTGAGGTTATAAATATTATTACTCTATAAAACCTTTCAAAGATATCATACTCCGGACTTAGTAATCTCGAAGAGGTCTTATGTTTGAGGTCTTAAGTTTATCTCGTTTTGGACCATACTTCTTTTTGTAGAGGGATCCCCAGAGTTGAGATATGTTTCTTCCATAGCCACTAGGTGGCAATTGAATCCAAAAATGAAAGTGGGATATTTACTTCATATGCAGACCGGCAAGCTATAATGAAAAAAGTAAGTGCTTTAAGGATATTTAGCAAGTCATATCACAATTATGTACTATTATTGTATGATCTCAGCAGTAAAAAGACATCAATATTTATATTATTTATTTTATATGTCAAAGTTCTCCAATAAGAGTCCTTTTATAACACCTCATATTTCGAGAGGTCTTATAGAGCTCTTAAAATCGACGGACAAAGATTACTTTAAGATCTCATTCTGATAAATCTTTAAGACATCATCGATTACAGTTTATAAGACTTCATAAAGAGTTCTTAAGGATGTCTTTTTGTTGTTTATTGTATATTTAACATGAAATTTTTGCGAGTGTGCATCTTATCATTGACCAGCGTCATTGAATGGACGACAATAGACCAGCATCCGGGCTGAAGTCTATTTTCAGTCAGATAACTGCATATCGACTAAAAGCGTCGCAATGAAAGAGCAAAGAATGTAGATAAGCCGAAGATATATTATGCGTTTGAAATGTCGTTCCCGTGTAGGAAATGCGACGTCATAAGTTGTTTTGCTCCAGATATTGCCGGGAGTAACGAGCCCCAACCCGGCTATACCCGAGAGAGACTACGACAAGACGGCGAACGGCAAGGACGCGGACAAGTCGTGGACACGGCATATGCCGGTACCCATGTACGTGGCGCTTTCTGCGGTGCAACTTTCTCGCTCTGGTTAATCTATCGCTCTGCTTAATGGCTATGTTTCTTGAATAATTCCGACGACGCGCACGAGTCGCGGAAGAACTTCAATGAACCTTGGAACGTGAAATCGAGTATTACACGTGCCAACACCTGTCTCCCATAATGTGCAGCTAGTGGCGAACGCCTTGCCACCAATTGTACTAATTGCAGAGATCGTCTTCCCCTCTGTGTTTCATGTGCGTCATGGATAAACAAACTTATCTGCTACATTAGGTTTCATCAACAATTTAAATCTCCTTATAATGGAGGATACTCTCCAAATATCTAGGAGTGAATATTTCACTCTTGTGAAGAATGACCGAGGACATCACTACAGTAAAAGTGGATTTATATTAGTGGGCTTTGATTCTAAAAGCATATTTTTGCTCCTTTTAGAAGGGATAAAATTTTGTCTTTCCCGATCTCTCTCCAACATTTTCGATCTTCTCTATCCTTTTGGATCTTACTGAACACTTTTCGATCTTCCGCGATTTCTCTCAGTCGCTACTGATCTTTCTGGATTTCCCTTGATGGTTTCCGACGTTTAACGATCTTTCTTTGAGTTTTAATGATCCTTCTTCGATTCCACTCAAACTTCTTCAATCTTTCTTGATCTAGCTCGGAGTCTTTTATTTTTTTTGGTCATCATCTATTTTCTCGCTCACTTTCGATAACTATCGTCCTTGACCTTTCTCCATCGTATTTCGATCTTTCTTGATTATTTACGACGATTTTGGACCACTTTTTATCTCTCTAAATGTTTCTGGTGAATTTTTTCGGCCTTTGTCATCTTGTACCAATAGCCCATTTGTGCTAATTGCAGAACTATTTCTATTTAGTTTATGGGCGAATTCACTGAATATTGGAGATGGAAGTACAAATGTAATTTAAATCATTATTTCCTTCTAAATCGCACAGAGAAGCGAGTTTTTTGTTGATTATTATCTTCGATCAATTCGAATTCAAGACAAGTATCTCATATCAATTTATGAAAATATGACGGTTTTAAACTATTTCTGTAGATAAATCGAGAATTTACATTAATCTACTTCGATGTATTCGTATTTTTCCCAAGTCATTGAATATCCCCTGGTCCTAATATATCTGTAATCTTAATAGAAATTTGTGCCGTTCTTAACACGATATCGTAAGTGTACCTACTCACAATTCCGCTGCTAGGACTTTCTCATCAAAAGCATATAGGACAGAGCAATAACTTCATTTTATCAAATATGAGGTCAATTATCAGTATACTAAAACAATATCCGGATATAATTTAAGTGAAAATTATCTACACAAACATTTTCATCGTTTTCTTTTATAACATTTTTATAAAAATATTCGATCTTCTAAAAAACACGAAAGCAATTAATTGAGGATTGAGCCGGAATTCTGAAAATAGATAATTATAATTATTACTTGCGGTCAACGCTCAATAAGTTTTTTCGTACTTTTTAGGCGATCTGGTTTGTATTTTAGTGATTAGAGGCACGTGTACTGAGTCCGAATTTTGAAAACTATCGTTACAATTATTTTTAATCTTGAATTTTCACCACAGACTAACTTAACAACTCATCAGCGTACAACCTTCCTATACGAAGAAAAATTGTAAATTGTATCGGACAGGAAGTTAGTAGTTACTACGCGGACTTTAATAAACATAAAGTATTGATTAAAATTCGAAACCTAAAAAGAAGACAATTTTAAGAACGACTACACTTTTATCACACCTTATAATTTCTAGAGGATTTGGTATAACATAATTTATTCTTATGATCTGCGAATGTTGTTAAAAATTAAAAAATCTCAGTATTTTTACATATTTATGCTTCTGTGCAGAAGAAAGTGCAAAATACCCCAAAAGTCCATCAAAGCTTTTTTATAGAACACAACTTATTCCACAAAAAGTTGTGGGTCGCTATCTGTAGTCTGAAGTTTATAGGTCAACCACAAATAATGATGAAATTTTGTGTTGCAAGTTAACAATGGACATTGCGTAATCTCCATTAAATATCCGAAACCACACAATCCGTCCCGGGATGTTTTGAGGAGTTCTCGAGGACATCCAAATGTCCGCTTTTGGTCCTCGGGAGCTCTTGAGGACATCCTGAGACGGGCTTGTGTTGTATGGGATATTGCATATTCCTTCAATTAAATATATTCCACATTTACTGACGTTTTTGTGAGAAATTTTGTGCTCTACAAAAAGTGTTCTAATATTTTAACATTCTAACATAATCATTGGTTTTCATGAAATGTACGTAAAGAGAATAACGACAAAATCAGTTACTTTAACTACCTAAGCATAACATACGTAACCAATGAAATAGTTACCCCAACCATCTCAAATTTAATCAATTATAACTAGTCATCTCAACCAATTTAACGTCAGGGTTTCAGTGCACTAAGTTGCTTAGGAACCAATTATTCATTATCCTAACCAAGTCGTTTTTTTCTTGTAGGAGATTTTGTAGGAGTAGGATTCTACTAGCGACAATGTTTTCACCACAAAAAATCATTTTAGAAATGATACTGCCATTACCAAAGGTAAACAAAACAGAACATTTTATCAGACAGTGTAATCAAGAGTTAAAGTCATCGGCAAATTCATCATTTGGTGTATTTTGTAATTTTTTCTATACGAAAGCAGAAAAATGAAAATACACTGATTTAATGTTGTTTACAGATTATCAGTATTAACTATTAGCTAACTAAATAATTCAGAAATTTTGAATAAATATAATTCAAGATATAGTAAAAGTGTACCTGTTCATGAACATTTTCTTTTTTAAGATTTCGAACTGTAACCGTTAATTTAAATCTGTCGCAGTCTGCGCATTAACCACTACTTCCTGGATTCTGTAGAATTTTTCTGCAGGGTTGCTGTTAAAGGAATTTTGGCTGATAAACTAAAATTCCGATGGCTAAAGGTTCGAACCGAGAAAAGTGTAGAGAAAATGGATGAATTGATAAGATCATGTTTAATCTTTTAAGAAAAATTATGATCATACGTGTGAATAAATGAAAGACAGGAGAGATCAAATTTAAGGGAAAAAGGTTGATAATCATGGTCTGCAAAAACCGTAGCATGCCAGATTTCCAGGAAAGATATCTGAGGATCTTATGCTGTGAAGAAATAAGGAGCTCTCAATCCGTACCAAAGTAAGGAGGCCAAACTATATAGCCATACATTAAAATAGAAATAACCACTACCTTTTAAAAATAAATAATAGCACAAATATTTGTACACCTAGAAGTAGATCGTTTAATGAAGCCAACAATACTTAATAGCACGCATTGAGACCTCCTCAATGTGGGGCTTAAAAAATAGTGATTTATCAAAACAGATTCTTAGGTTAACAACAGTATTACCACGCAGATGATAATCAAAATTAAATGTCATGGGTTTACGTAGATAGGATTTCGATAGACTAATAGATAGGCCACGATGGAAGGACAATAGCCCAAAAGAATCGGGATCTCGTTGTAACTCAAATGAATCCAAATAACATTTAATATCCTTAAAGGTTTTATCTCATCAGCATACAGCAGGCAAGATGAAAAATAGAGTTTGGACAGCAGGTCATTTACGAAAATTCTCGGTGACAAAATTCGAACCCCAAGGCACACCAGAAAAAATATGAAGGATCGAATCATTCATACGCACAGATTGAGTCCAGTCATGCTCGAAAGGTCATAATTCAGATCGCATCACATTTCTACCGAAGAAGAGAGCAGTTCAAAAGGGTAACCCGTCAATTGATCGAAAAACAATTGGTCGAATGCGCAATTGGTCGAAAAAACAATTGATCGAAAGGTATAATTGGTCGAATGCACAATTGGTCGAAAAAGCAATTGATCCAATGCACAATTGGTCGACAGCACAATTGGTCGAAAAAACAATTGATCCAAAGGTACAATTGGTCGAATGCACAATTGGTCAAAAAAAACAATTGATCCAAAGGTACAAAGAATGCAATTCGATCAATTGTCGTGGAATCGTTCAAAGGTCTTGGAGAAGTCTTGGAGAAATATAGATAACATCAACTTGGAAGTGATGTTCAAGGGCTTTTGATACAAAATCAGTAAATAAAAACAAATTGGTAAGCTATACAGTTTTATACAGTTACAGTTTTCAGTTGTGACACTTATTTCCATGCCATCCTATATTCTAATAGAATATGGTATCACTGAAAGTAAAGTAACAAAATGATGTTTCGATTATTTGGTATTTTACACAATGAATGACTTGATTCTTTTATGAATTCGCCGATAATATTGAATTGTAAACGCAATCATTTCATAAATGTGAAAACGGATAATATTAGCTACTATTTATGAAAAATTTCAAATATTCTACAAGAAATTAATTTTGCAAAGTCCGTATTTTGGTAGATCTTCTAATATATGTGTAGATATTGTCATGTACGAGATGCCAGATTAAAACAATGAAAACATATTTTTTGTATGTCCAAATTCTGACAACACTAAACTTTGGAACATATTTATATCTGAAATTCCAGTAACATAAGAATATATCACAATTTTGCAATCCCGAGCAATCACTTTTTTATCGAAGAGATAATTGATACCAAACAAAATTTTCATTGTTAATTAACATCTTCGCGATGGATATGGACATGGATCATCAGATATTCATATTACTGCAATTTCCATAATATATTACTGAAAGCAACTGAACATCAATTTGTAAGAAATAGGTAACTTTTTATTAATATTTATTAACACTATATTTACATTTAGTGCTACACTATATTTACTTGTATTTACTTGTCAGTAAAATATTGTGTACATTCAAATAAATTTTAACTTACCCAGTGGGAACAAATCGTTTTGTACTTTTTATGGCTGGATATAGTCCAGATAACTAAATTAAAGTTCGATTAACCCACTAAAGCCCATGTTTAGTGCAGCATCGAAACTGATAAAATAACGACTGGATATAGGACATTAGACAAAAATAAAACAACCATGTATTTTTGTTTGTGAATGTTGTATTATAAACAGTTTTTATAAAGAATTCACGTTAAATGTGTTTTTTGCAAAAACTGATAGTTCCATTCGCTTCTCAGGTAAAAATTATATGGAAATCATGATTCGTATGTTGTCAACAATTATCGAATTCATTGTAAATATCAATTACCAATAAGAAATAATCTTATAAACAATAAAACTTGAAAAACAAAAAAAAAACGGATATTTTTTATTTACTGCATGCAATTATTTTGGCAGTACATTTGCTATACTAACCATGGACTTTAATTGGTTAACTAAACTTTAGTCAGTTTAAAGAAAAATAATTATAAAAACTGCTAAAAATTTAATTCATACAAGATAACTCCACTTTAGTTCAATTTACTAAATATGTTTCTCTCAGTATAGTATATTTTTATACAGAATGTAAAAAATACCTACAAAATACTATAAAGAACTAAACGCTATTATTACTCTTTCAATATTCTAAATTCGATTATCTCTTGCGACTATTATGCCTTTTCTTTCGAGGCTTCCACTTTTATTTCAGTTCATCTCGATTGTTCTAGTTCGAGCCAATTTCAGCTTGTTATCGACATATATGTCCATAGTATTAATTTGCGTAGAATTCGTAGTTGACTAAGATTAAATTAGTTTCTCTCGCATATTGCAAAAGTCTCATTTATTTCACAAAATTCAATCGCATTTTTACAAATAATATTTGTCGGCAAATAATAAATAGTCGATTGCTTAAAAAAAGGAACTACGCATTCAATACTAGAAATTTAAGTTCATTTAAATACCAGATGTTGTACTTAGATGAAGTTTTGTTCATATGCCCCAGGGGTTTCTGTTTAGTTTTCTTGGTATCTCGTGGGAATGCGTCACCT
Source organism: Trichopria drosophilae (assembly GCA_030407085.1). Taxonomy (NCBI): domain Eukaryota; kingdom Metazoa; phylum Arthropoda; class Insecta; order Hymenoptera; family Diapriidae; genus Trichopria; species Trichopria drosophilae. Next base: position 207,500,981 of record CM059583.1, read on the forward strand.
CTGTTCCTGTGTGCATAGAAACCTCAAAATTTTCAGGGAGAATCTGATTAAGCATACATAGCTGAATGCATATATAATATTCTGGGTTCGTCATCCCTGATCATTGTTATTTGGTTTGTGCATCAATATATTCCATTAAAATCTGTTTTATGTGATTTTTAAATTAAAACATTTAGAAAAGAGTGGCTGTGAAAATTCGTTCTTTTAAAACGTATTTTGATATTATTATAATATTATTACACTTTCAAATTCTAGAGTTTAAAGGAAAGCACAATAAGCAATTCTCGCAATTCAATTTTCTTTATTAATTAAATTTTTTCGTCCTGATTTATAATTAAAGATTTACATCCATTTTTACGTTTAATAAAATACTTACCTTAAGTATCCCAAATTTACGTGTTTATTTGGTTAATGTAAATATTTATTTAAAAATTGTGTATATTGTCAACCACAAACACGAACAAATTATTTATATTTGTTAGCTGAATTTAAAAAAAAAACGCAGTATGTTTACAACTCATAAAATATTTGATGACTTTTATACACAATAAATATTGTACAATTCACTTCGTAATAATTTCTACTAATTGAGATAAATAGCTATAAATTGTCTGCAAAATACTAGTTATAATAATAATTAACGAAGTGTTATATATGGTAGACATTAGTAAATTAATAATCATGTACGTAATATATAATATTGGTCTTATATAAAAGAAAATATTGTACTGTTTTATGGAATTCTTTCATTCTTATTTATTGGAATTATTAATGGAACGATTATTATCATTTATATAATTTGTAAAATATATCCAATTTTATTTCATACTACAAAGAATAATTATTGTTTATCGGAACAAATAATTATTTACTTTTAGACATATATTACGTTTGTAGATAGAATTAAAGATATTGAACAAATTTTCTTATTCTTTATTAATTCACACCACTTGATCCTAACCACATAAATTCTCGAATTCTAAATGATTCTAAAGTTAAACAAAATATACATTTTGACAGATAAATTTCTATTTATTTTTCAAGTATCAAAGTTTAAAACGTAATTTGCTGTAAAATTAATAATAATTGCTAAAAAATGATAGAACATAATTTCACTGAACTATTCATAGCCATTCTAATTCTGTGATGTTTTTGAAAAATTGGATTTTTCGTAGAACTCCATATTTTCCCCATTTATTAACATGTGGAAGTAGTACTTAAGGAGACAAAAATTAAACTCAACGTATTATGAGCAAGTAATAAAAATTTCACGTAGGCTAAATTTTATGTAATAAAAATGCCGGTTTGATTGGAAATTGTTAGTCCACTGGCATGAGCCACTGTCGATTTTTGACCTACATTAACATTTTGTAAAGTGCAAATGATATCTAAGAAAAGTCGGGACATTTGTAATTAACATAGATTCTATACATTAAAACTAATGATTTTTAATAAATTACCTACTGATTTAAGAATTTTACTTTACTGAAGAAGTCAAGCGCGAGATTAATAAGTAATGTAAATCATTCTCAACATTTGATTTGGCATACATTACCTTTACAACACTGTGTGGAAAGAAGAAACCAGTGTGAAGAAAAAGTCATTTTAATAATATTTAAATAGGAATAAATCTCACCTTTGATTAGTCTGTTGAATGCACTGATAGACGCGAAATGTATAACCCAATTTCATAAAAAACTTTCATTCTACTATAGAGATTTCTTGTTTAGAACGATGAGTTCAAGATTCTTAAAATAAATTACTTAAAATAATTAGATTTATATTTCTTAACACGTAATTTACAATCGTTAGAATCGTTTATATCAAAGAAACATGTGAACAGCATTGACGAAAAAACGGTTGGATGTATTCACGAAATTGATGACTGAAAATCATGATTTTATATTAATAATTATAGAGAAACTAAACTGTCAATGTTTTTCAGATTTATTCTAATTTTATGAAAATAAAACTTTTTGTTATTTCAAACAGAATGTTTGAAGCATGTGCTGTCGATAAAGAAGAGGATATTTGGAGAACTTGAGGAGCTCATCTCAAGACATATGTGGGCTGTCCTCAAAATCGAGCTTATCCTGGTCAGGACATCCTATGGATATCTCGAGGACATCCTTGCGATATGATTCGAAATGTATTTTGTCATATTGGCTAAAGGCGTGATGTCGCATTGTAGTTTTTGTACTATACAATTATTTCTTTTTTGTAACGTATTAAATACATCGTTTTAATAACACCTTTTTTATTATGAAATTAACATGCGTGAAAAGCAATTAAGTAGGTGTATAATAAATGCTGTAAAAACTCTCTAAACCTGCAGTGAAAACGGAGCTCTTTGTTTGATTCCATAAAACTTCGGTGCTAATAAACTACTAAAATGTAATCTCTGACATTCATTCTATCTAATGTTAAAATGAAATTTTCGTTGTTTATCAAATAATTGCTCAGTTTGCATAGCAGAATATTCATCGAGTAAAAAAATTCACTTGCATTTAGAATGGTTGGTTTTATTTGCAAAGACCATGGACTAACTTATAAGTGGAAATCACAATTTAATTCCCGCCCTGATTGAATGACGGCGAGACTCAGGGTCGATGCAGATAAATTGACGTTGCATTTGGAGGACGGATAAGATTTAAGACCGTGAAAGGACCTGATGTCGAAGATCAGGTTGGTATAGTTTTCACAATTCTTTTTATTCAATGATTGTATACTTTCTGTAATAAACGGTAATTACAATGCACATAAACGTTTCTTAAGCGCCGCTAACAGCATTGCGCAACTTTAAAATGTACACTTAAGGAATCACGAGAGATACAAAATAACATTTGTAAAGATTTTGTAAATATAGTAACGCAATTAGTAATTGCAAGAAAATCGCGTTTTAGCTTCAGAAAATAACATACTACAATGACACGAACCATTTTTTAGACCCGATTGTGTGTGAAACTTTCTAGTATGTCAGTTATAAATAGGTTATCGAATTTGGTTCTAGAAGTAAATCGTTCAAGAAACTACTAACTATACTGGTACAACTTTATGTATACGTTACAACTGGCAGTTTCTAACAATATAATTATGAAAAATATTGTCATTCTGTGATTTTTGTCTAATATTTATAGACTAAATAAAATAAAACCTGTTATTATGCTAAAAAGGTAGGTTATTATTTTTTCGAATAATATTAAAAACGATGTAATTGAAAAGAAATATTTTATTTATAAATTACAAAGCAAATCAATGTGGGGTTTCTTGTCGCAAGCAAAAAAGAGAGACATTGCGAATTATTTTGTCTACTCGTAATTAAAAAATTGAACTAGAAAGATACACAACTAAACATTTTTTAGAGTCTAACTACCTAGTACACTGAAAACTATTCAACATGCTGGAACTATATATTTTTGATTGATTTTAGCAGAACTACATTTTTAGTTGATTTAACTGCTTTAATAACAGCAAATTTTCTTGAAGCGTATGGAACTACTCTGCGTAGTTAAAAAGTAGTCAAATCAACTAAGAATTTTTCTGGAAATTTTTTTAGTGGGATTATTTTTAGTGTAGCTATTGGCGGTTGCTTTTTTATTATATTACTGCATGCCTTTTTGGTTTTTTGACTTGGTAAATAATATTAACTTAAGTAAAAATAGTAAAATTATCAACATCAACAAAGTTATACTAACAAAAAATGTATTTCTATTAACTACTTTCGACTCAACTTCTCAATGGTAATTGAATTTGTCAAGTAAATTTTGTTCAGTATAGTAAACTTTCATTCTCGATATTAAATGAGTTTTGTATTCTAAGTTCGATAGGATGTTCTTCCGTGTAGTCGATTTTAGGAAATTTATAATATTGAAGTAAAATTGTTACATATCTGTTAAAAAAGTGTTTACATACCGCAAAATACCAATCTGGCACACATTCTGTCATTTTTTAACATGTTTCAGTATTTTAGAACACTTCGACTCTAGTTAGAACCCTCTAACTGTATGCTAATAGGAGATATACCAGATTTCACTATTTTGCAAAGAAAAATAAAATTTGCTATAAAATAAATACAGAAAAATTACCAATAAATCGAATCTCTTTAAAAATAATTTGATTAATTTTGAAAAATTTTTGTAGCCAACATTTTTTCAATTTCAAGATGGAAAAAAATATGTTCCTGAAACATTTTTGTATTTTTTTTTATAATTCAAATATATAACTTTTATCATTTATTTTAAAAAACCCCTCATGAAATAAATTCTTCATTAAAAATTTCAGTTAAAAATAAAAGCAAACAGTTCAATTGTTAGCGATATTTTCTGGACAAAACTAAGTTTTCTTTTAAAAAATACAAAAACCGTTACTAAATACCTAACCGCGGTTAGGTATGAAAGTAAAATTCTTTCCCCTTTATTCAATATTCTGGAAGTTAGAGAAAGGACAAATAGAAAAATTATTAAGAATAAATATTTCGTAATTTTTGTACAATTTTTTAAAATTTCGCGTGGTATTGAAATTCTTGACAGCTGAAACTCAATTTTAACCTCAGACCTAGAAGAGTGATTTCCAAAATAGTAGGATATTTACTTTTCAATTTCTTCCAACTTCGATTTTGGTCGGAAATACTTAATTAAAACTTAAAGGAAAAAATTTCACTTATGTGCATGTGAAAAAAAAATAAATAAAAAAAACTTTGGGACGTTTTTTTTCATTTTGAAATTGAAAAATACCATTTCGTCCTGGAAAAATCATTAAAAATCCATCATTTATTTTTGTAGTTGTTTAAATTAACAAATTTTCCGACGAACTAAATGTTAAGTTAATTTTTGTATCTATTTAAGGACGAATTTCAATTTTTGTTTAAAAAATAATGCAACAGTGATTTGATTAAAAGTTAGAGGGTTCCAACTGCAGGAGATCTTTATTAACCCTACTAAAATATTAAAAATGGATGAAATAGGAGAGTCGACGCCAGATCATCTGTTATTTTATTTGTTACCCCTATATTTTATGTTGAAAAAAGATCACAGGACATTTCCCCATGATAAGAATGCCAATGCAAAAGTACGTTGCATATGGAAATTTCACGAAATAGAAGGAACCAACCAAAAACAATTTGAAGAATGAGATTGACGCATGTTCGTATGGAGCCTGAATTAATGAAAGGAAAGGATAGTCTCTGATTCGACGTATGATTTGGCCTCATCGTAAAATCGGTGTCAAGTCCGGACTTTGTCGGTTTTTTCGTAGGAACCTTAAGGCGGAGAAAGACGTCTTGCAAGCTAATTAAATGGTATATGTAACCGAGTTGCGAATATGTAATCTTTCCATCTATGCAAATTCCACGTACACAAGCCATTCCATTGCTGTTATCAAATATTATGAATCACTAATAACCTTTGGATTCGCGGAGCTCATCCTTCTTTTTTGCTTTCATTTCGATATGAATTCATTACATTTAACGAAATGTTGAGACAATACCGAAAAAACAGCATTGGGCTACAATAGGCTTTGTTAATAGAGAAGAGTGACTTGTACTCATTTCAAAACTAGGCAGAACAGGTGTGCAAATTGCGCAAATGTATACTGAAATTAAAAAATCATGACGTTTGGTATAGCATAGATTATAATTTCTTGTTTATTCGTGTTTATTTATCAAGAATGTACATGAAAAATTAACATCATACAATAAAAACTTGAAAAATAAATCGTTTAAAATAATGAATTTTGTTTGTCGGCATTGTGTTCTACTCAAGCTTTCTCTAAACATTTTTTAAATTTTCAGTTATTACTTCACATTTACGAATTATTGGATATTGTTGGAAAACTTAATTAATTTTTTCTAATTAACGTTGTTGTTTAAATTTAAAACGTTCTTTTTAGTATTTCATTAAATTTTAATAAATATAATGTTTTTTCCGGCCTCAGTGAAAATATCTTAATTTCGATTTTCTTCGTTAGTTTGTTTTTGTTTTGGCGGAACGACAGTAAAATAAAACTACGATTTTTAATAAATATCGCCTATTTGTCTAGGTTTCGAGACTTGTGGGTTTTCTTCAGGACAGAGATTTAGTATCTAGTACCCTTCATGATTAACTTTTATAAAAAATGGTTTACAAAATTCTCAAAAAATCTAAATGCATTTATAATTTAGGACGTACCCAAACAAGAAATTATTGACAATATTTTTGTCAAATTTTAAAAACTATGATTTTTATGTAGATTAATTGTAGTTGATAAATACTTTATATTTTTAGACATTTTGAAACTAAAGATTCATAGAATCATTTTCATTGCCATCTTCCTAATAGCATTGTATCCACAACCAACTGACGTAAATTCGAAAGCACTTTTTCCAATTGAAATTCAATATCGTATGCCGGCAGCGAAATTAAAATTAGGTAATTTTTGAGAAAGTTTCCACCTTTCTTCTTTTCGTCAATGTCTCGGAGATTGTTCAATTCGAATCACACATCCATTCAGTGAATGTAAATTTCTATCTGTGAGTCCATTTTCCTTTTTCTTCGTACTAAAGTAGGTCTTTTATTTTGACGTAGAAAATGGATTAGTCAAGATAGCGGGAAATATCGACACGATCTTAGAAATGTTTGCTATTTATTGTGACTAAATCTTAAATTTCAGAAGAAAGCCGAAAGGAACGAAGCCATAACAAGACATATGATTTCATGTTTTATTCATTTTTATCAGTCTACATTAATTGTTGTGCAACTAACTTTAGTGCACTTTTAAATAGTATTAAAATATATAATTAGATTTAATTTAACGCAATTAATGTAACACATTACATTGTAGTATAGTAGTTATAACAATTGGTTAATCAACTACTTTCCTTTTTTTCAATGGGTATTAAATTAAGTGATTAATTGAGATTTATTTCATACGCATATAATAGCTGGCGTTAGTTAATTTCGCAATCCATAGCATTTCGTAAAGCAATAAAATCTAATTTTTTTCTTTGAATTTCTTCCCACAGATTTTAACGTTTACGAAGGAATTCGAGGCTGCGTGTATCTGAACCATGCCTATTAGGTAGGTAGAAAGAGAATTTTAATCGTCCTATCCCTAATTTGAATTAGAACATCTGAAATGTAAGTTAGTTTCAGAATTTATTGACACGCCAGGAATATAATTTATATTCATAGCATCAGACATGAAAGATATATTGGCCCCTTTCGGTTAAGAAAAATTGGCAATAATATTTTATTTAGTTGTATCCTTTCTTTAAACTGTTTCTTATATAGGATTAAAGAACTTTTAGGAGATTATCTACATTCATCTTCCTTGCAAACATTGAATTAATAAAATTGTCAATTTCAAATTGAGACGAATAGTGTATGACTTGAAACTGGTATTAAATGAGGCCCGTCTTATTAAATCATTTTATAAATGAAGCCCAATATAAATTACAGATATTAATTTTGAGTGGCGCCGATGATAATGAAAAATTAGGAAAATTGTAATTTACATGTCATACAATTATATGTAGTTTTTCTGACAATAAATTTACTCAATCATTAGTTTCTATCAGCTTCCCTCATTATCGGCTACCTCACACCTCTTCCGCTCTGATGCAACTTTCCTTTTCTGATCTTCCTCAAAGAATAATATATTCATGTAGTCACTTATCGAAGAAAAAGTGGTCGTTTTTATTTCACATAAAGACTTCGGAAATACTTATTTTCTCGCCGATTTTCCTGATTTACGTTCTCTCAAAGAAAATATCGATTTGGTGGAAAATGCTCATGAATATGAAATGGAATGGTGAAGAAGTATTGCTTTAAAGTATTCCACTGTTATAAACTTCAGTATCTGAACATTTTTATTTATGTTAATTGGATTTATTATTCCTATAAGTTTAAAGTAAGTACTTTTAAAAAAGTAATTCTTTGAAAGGAACAAGATATATAAAATTGCTAAAAGGTGGAAATGAATTTTCAATCATCCAGAAATCAAGAAAATCTAAGGTTTAAAAAAACTATTTGTCAAACTGATATTGTTTTCAACTAATTATTAATAAGTTTTTGACTTTCGCAGTTTTTCAGATTCGTGAGCATTTATTTACTCACAATCAGTGAAGATCTTTTTGTATCGAAGAAACAAGTGACTGTTTTAAAATTGTCTACTTTTATAGAAGATATTATTATGCTTAATTGCTATATAAATGCCAATTATAATGTATATAATAATTATGTATTTCATTATTATTTATTCGTTTCATCACGTGGACCAATTTACAAATTTTATTAATAAAGATTCAAGATCATTGCTGTGGATCATTTTTGAATGCAAATTATTGTCTCGGATCACACGACATTCAAACCAAAAGAAAACTTTTATTCCTCCAAAATATTTACTAAATTTGAATCTAAGTAATTCTTGGCTACCTTGAGCATTTCAAAATATCTATAATAATTTACACGTTAAAATCGCATTGAATATGTGTGTCTACTGAACAATAAATTGTGGCTGCATAAACTAAAATGTTAAATTATTTATCAGAAAATATTACTGCCAACTAGTACTAATATTACATGGTGTTCCTTGATACATTTTAACTCAAAAGTTCTATCACTGTAAAAATTACTACATGTGTCGAATCTGGGTACTTTTCTGAGTTTTTGAAAAAAATCCAAATATTTCATCAAACCGTTTTTAAGAAAATCAATTTTTTAGATATAAAAAAAATGCATATTTCATTTTTTATAAGACATATTGTACATTATTATTGTAGTTGTTGTTGCTGTTACTATTTTTATGTAAATCAAATAAGTATGTTAATTAACTTCGTTTATGTTGTTTATATGACTTGTTTATATTAGTCATCAATTTCATACCGAAAATAAAAATCGAAAGCTCATATTTCCAACACACAACTAATGGTCTAAAAATGTGCTTATTGTAAGTCAGTAATTGTTCAGACTCAAGATGTGCAACACCTTGGTTATGTTTTAATTAAGGACCTCCTTGATTATGTTTTAATTAACTTTGAATTACCATATGGACGGTATCGTGTTTATTTCAACTCCGTTCTACCTGCTTGATTTTATAATATCACCAAAAATGTTAAGTGTGTTGAAAAACATTACCGACTTCACATCCAAAAATTTCTACTCCTATTGTACCTCTTAAAAATAACACTAAAGGCAAATAGCCTCATACCTATATCTGTGTGTTTCGCATGGATGGCGCTGCAGTCTGAATTAATAGTAGTGTGACTGGAACGCTGCCTTAGTGTTGACAATTCTGTTATCAGTTACTTCTTATTTCATTTACTATAAGAAGTTATGCCCGTTTATATTTTGACAATGGATCACATTTCTAAGCTTCTCAAAACATCAGCTTATAGAATATTTGTTTGCTTAAAAATGGCAATGTACAGTTTTCTGATTTTAAAGTTTGAGGCTGACAAAACCGACGTGTTTTTATTTATCGCGATTTCGTTCGTTGTTAACACTATCATTGAAGGACTCATTGTGTGAAAAATATAGTGGAAATGCACTTCCTCTTATTGAACGAGTAAATTATAATTGAAAACGACATCTGATCCTGCAAGAAAATTGTAACAGGAGCAAAATAAAAATGCAACAACACGAAAGAATGTGAGAGTTAGGAAAAGGAAAAAAGAACACAAAATGGAAATGATGAACCGCGAAATTATAAACAAAAACAATAAGAAAAAAAAACTTAAAAGCCACAACCCTTTTCATTAACTTCATCTTAAATCATTTTGTTTTAGTTACAAATTAATATGAATACTTTAAATTTAAGTAGATCTTGCAAAACAAAAAGAAAATAAGATTCTACAATTTAATTTGTAGAGAAAATCCGATGTTGTATTTGTCTTCTGAACCTCCTAGAATTATGCCCACAAATCTAATCATCCAGATAGAAACATGAAAAAGTGTTGATTGTATAGTGAACATTTTTCAAAAAAACACGTCAAAAAAGGGTTAAGCAGAAAGAGAAAATTTGTATTTAAAAAATTTATTGAAATTTATAATTTCTGCTCGTGATGCAAAAATAACTATTTAGACCACTCTCCTTACTTAACTTTATTAAACAACATAAAATAGTTGGGCACTGTTTGGTTTCTCATGAAAAATCTCTCTTCTTCATTAGTTTCCACTGCTTCCATGCAGTGAGGAGGAAATTGTACAATTTTACTATTATTGAAAGTTATAATTAACGTAAGTTATTTCTCTTTTATTGAAATGTTTTGTAAAGAAATTCTGAAAGAAAAGTGTTTTGAACACACGCTAACTAGACTGTAGAATACAAAAGAAAAAAAATTATACAGTTCAACTTTATTATCCTATCCTAACTCTTTTCCATGTGTATAAATCAGTAAATATACTTCTAATAACTGGAGTACTTGTTGGACTAACTACACATTTTCCCACTTTGTGGGCTTAAGTGGACTATTACTAAAATCAAAAGTTTCCTTGGTTGTTGTATTTTTTTTATAAAACACTAGTGCAGGATTAAATTAGTGATACATTGTTCTTAATATTTCATTTAATAAAGGCTTAAACATCATCACTACCACACTAATCAATAGTGTTTAAATTATTTGACAAAGACAAATCGCCCTTTTCATATTGATATAAGGATGCAAAAATAGAATACGCATAGTTTGACTTCGTATGACATACTGGATATCTAGTATATTCAATCTTTTTGGACAAATTATACGGACTTTTACAAATGCTTACCTTTCAAAATCGAGAGGATCTACATATATTAACTTAAAGGAATGTATATTAATCAACTTTAAAATAATAATTGATGTTGATACTACCCGCTAATCAGTACCTTATTTAATTATGATCGAGATCTATCTACTCCAAAGTCGACATCATTTAAAGTTAACAGCAATTACAGAGGCCAAATGTCAGGTTTTAGATAATTGTAAATATAGTCGTAATAGAAGTTAATTGCTAGTTTCATAGGACCTTTCAATCCATCTTGTGCTAAATGGAATATGTATTCATGAAGATTTGTTCACCTCAGTGATCGGTTACTTAATTGCTTACTACGGATTTCCGGTACATGGAAGGCAGGCATAAAATATTTTCGAAACAATTTTACGACGGATTAGTATCTTTAAAAAATCTGACACTCACATCCATAAACGTTCTAACGGAGATTTATGGAAACCATTCAAATTCTAATCAGTTATGTTAATGTGCGGCCGACGGCCGGCCAGAATTTATGTTACCTAATGTTAGAGCTTGGTAGACGATGTCTGGCCCGAATTCGAATCAGAATTGAAGAACTTTCGAATTTGTCGAGCGTACAGTGATAAAACGGGGTTTTCGTGAAGACACGTGTCAAATGCATTGACCGTCACGTATATCGTCTCGATCGGACTTTATATCGGTAGCAGTAAAAAACAACCGTTACCCTAAGAAGACATTCGCCTCTTTTGTCTTCCCGACTATACCAGCTATTACCCAGGGCATATGTGTTAAAAAAAGACGACGGACCTCCTATCATTAGTCGGCGAACTTGTCGAAGTTCAATGATCCACGTCACGGAGGAACTTTCATCGCGATTCTTCCGTTGATATGCAAATTCGGACGCTTCCCATTTTGAAATCGAGTGGATCTTATATGACGTAACGTGGTATTATATCATTGCGTGCCGTAGTAATCGGGGCGTTTATATAAGCGAATTCCGAAAACAGAACTTTAATATGTTTTTTATATCCATGCTGCTTCTATTAGTAGAACGCGATGCGCGTTTCATCCCATGAAAATATTTTTATACGCGTGCCTGTGTTTACTGGGCGTGAATGTCGACTCTTTCGTGAAAGTACCAAAACAAACCAAGGCACTAAAAAAGTATGCATATTTTCTTCATTTTTAAACATAAATTACTTAATTGCCTAATACCGACTATAATGTTCACAGGTTAGTCAATGCTTCTATTCATTTATTCTTTCGTAAACTTTTTCTAAATAATTTAGATTTATTGGAGAAAGTATCAATAGCCCTTTGATCACTATGGATTAGAAAAACATAAGTATATCCATTATTAAAATAAGAAACGCCTTTGTTTGGATCGATTTTATCAAATACCTATCATTTGATTGCTTTCTTTTCATAGCAACATGACTTGCCCCTATTGTGATATCTTAGTCGAAACCGTTGCCTATTCACTAGAAACATTACTTTCTTAATCCTGAAATATGATCATATATGGGCGTATCTCCAAAACTAAAACTTTCGATTGTCATATATATTATGACGCCATAAAAAATATAAGAATAATTTTGAATCATAAAGATTTTTGGTCATCATGTGCTCAATAGTTATGCAAAGAACTTTAATTCCCAATCCCATTCTAAACTATAAATTCACACATTAATTAAAGTTTCATCAGTCAAAGAATTAAACTAATTTTCAAGGTCTAATCAAACAATTTTAAATTCAACTCTTCAACATTGAAATTAAGGATCTAGTACACAACATTGGAATTTCAAAAGTAAAAAAGTTTCATATTTGAACGAAAATCATAGGATATTTACCTACAATTATATATTCCCAATTTTTCAAAACAGAAAAACAATTTTTCCACAAGATCCTGCATTAAAGAAATTTAATAATTTACTTGCATTTCACAACAAAAAAAAACAATATATAACTAGTAATACATCGTTCAAAAATGTAACTAAAATTGACATTCCACAAAAAATAATTGATGTGGTTCGTTTAGGAGCAAAACATTCCTTTCAACTCTTAGTACATTAATGTAATAGAAGAAAAAATTAAAAAAGTAAAAAATATTACCAATGATGATGGAACCATAATAATTTGAAAAAAGGCAGAAGTAAATGCGTCAATAATATTAAGAATATTTTTTTGTGAGTAATGCATTAATAATATTCATCCTATATCTAGCTAAATTCAAGGTAAATTATTCACATGATTTAATTCACAATAGAAAACAAAAAGTATAAACCATTAAACAGTTTAAAATAAATCATCCTGAAAAAAGGTTGTTTTACATTACTGTTACTTTAAATAAATCACATCTTTAAGAAATGAATGCGTTTTTATTAAATGAAGACATCAATACATTAAGGAAATATGAATATAGTAACGTTACAAAACAGAACCAATAACCAATGAAAGAATATGAAAAAATAAAAATTTATTAGTGAAATTTCTACTAACTTACAACTCCTAGGGCACGTGGATTTCCGGAAAAATGACTTTAGAATCGTAAACAACTACCCTGAAATCCTTCTAGTAACAAATTTTAAGTCAATAAGAATGATTTTTGAAAATGTCGCCGGCAATGTTGAATCCATTATTTATAATTTTTAAAAACTGACCTCAGATTCGTGAGCAGTGGATTCTATTGTTTGTTTTTTATTTTTCATGCTTGGCTTTGATTTTACATCTAAAATTCCAACTTTATCGCCATTTTTTCTGTCACCTTGAACATTTTGGAAATAACTGATCGGAAATTCATATTTAAAAGGATATTTGTGACTTTTATAGATATTCTAATTCATTGCCGATATATATATCAATAATTTGAAACAAATTCATTTTTTTTAAAGCGCAAAAACTAATTTTTATTTGAGAATTTACAAAAACCTGCATCTTTGTAAAGAGCAATCTTTGACAAGATTTTTCTCATAGAATTTAAATGCGAAAATAACTTTCAAATTTCTTTGCAGAAATGTGTACATTTAGACATTTATGGGGTAAGATTAATTATAGTTCCCACCATAAACTCACCACCTGAGAAATTAGCAATCTTAGTAATTAGCAACTAAATAACTTTTGATTCTATACTACTAATATTTGAATAAAGATATGCCCACAGAAACCTTTCTCTTATTGACATCCTCACTACGTGATTTTTATATACATTCAATTATTCATAATATGTGGTATTTCAAAAAACTGAAAAAAATTTGTTGTATTGAAATTCTCACAGTACTTTACGAAACTATTCTAATACATGCCCACATGTTCTTCCTATGATCGATACTAATATGTATGTAAGTCCTTTTGCGCATGAATATACTATTTTGCTTACTTTTTTGATACTATTATACATTTGATGTACTATTATACACAGTAAAGAATATTGTACAATAAATTATAGTTGCGTTATGCAATAATAAATAAAGGATGTCTTTATTTTCAACTATCCTGAATTCATCTTTGAAACAATAAAATAGCAAAAAATAAAAAAATAAATAAATAAAAGCAATAAACACGAAAAGATCCCTTTCTACGATTTTTTATAATCATAAATGTTTTCTTTTGAAAGAAGCATTTCAAACCAAAAAGACTGCAGATCATTTTTAATCACAAATAATTACGGACCACCCAAATGTCATGGCATGATAATTCGAATCTGACGTAAAATATTGTTTACATAATCAAAAGAAAATCTGATGAAAGTTGTGTTCAAAAATATCAATAAAAATGTATTATTGCATCTACTTAAACGACTTGTGCAACACCAAATTTCATAAGTTCGTGCCTTTACTCCCTGATGTCTTATCGGTCAATCGTTTAAAAATTTGAATCAGCCTTATTTTAAATATGTTATATTTTGTTGTAACATAGAAGATGGTAATAGGAGATTAAATGTTAGAAATTTCGATATTTACGAAATTGAAGGTATGGCCGTGTTAATGTTGTTCAATATGACAAAGATAATCTATTATTCAAAATATTAGATGGATTATTTGATATTACTATGTTTTGTCCTGTTTGAACTAATTTCTTAGCAACGTTTAAAGCATTGCATGTATTTTGATTGACAAAATAATAGTATTCTGAAGAAAATTATTAAGTGTAAATATTTTATTAAAATAACATTTTTGACTCACGAAAATTTTACTTTAATAATAATATAATTCTAAAGGAGAATTCTAAAGTGTAAATTTTTATCATTTGTCAGTATTTAGGTTATATATTATTTATGTCAATCACACATACAAGAAAAAATACTTATATTAATGGGACTATGGTTAATGATGCCTGTTCAAAAAAGGCATGTGTATATAGCAGAACACCTATTTAATATTTTTTAACTATGGGGAAATTACGCACACTTGCCACCAACGCAATTTAGCTTACGTGTTCTGCAGACTATAGCTCTTTTCTATCTAATTTTTATACACAACGCAAAGTTAGATTCACCGTGCAAGTATCCGTCGTGGGCATCACAATGAAGAGTCGCTAGAGAATTTTTATTCGCTGACAACCTTGAAAAGAAGGTAGAGCCGATAATAAGTGTTTACAATGCAATTGCCGTGGAAGAGTATTTTTTTTTGCATGTGCTTGAATGTGGAAATCGGAAATTTTCTGTTGACCATTTATGTATAAAATTGTTGTCAGATTCACATTTTAGTCGTCAGTGTTCAGGAGACTCAAACTAATATTTACTGACAGAAACGTTAAAATGCAAATTGTTTAAATATTCAATTTGGTTTATTATTTCTTGCTAACAGCCCACAGGGCTTATTATGTGCTATTGTCCATTTTTGGGATCGTTGAAGCTTCAACTTCTTTTTGTTCCATTACTTTAGGAGTTTTTCTTCATATCAAAATCTATTTTCGGTGACAGACGATATTTTATAAATACCTAGAACAAACTCCACGTGACAATTTAAACTTCCTTTGAAAAGTGAAAATTAATTACTTTTTTAGTTCTGATAACCGATTGTTTTGATGTTTTATTGATGTTATCAATGTTTTCTCTTATTTAAGTTAATAACACAGGACCACAAAAACTTTTGTTTCGATCACTTGAATCAGAAATGGTGGATCTTATAGATTTATGGCCGCTTAAAACGAATCGGTTATTCGATTTGGCCCATCACGTCAGGATTTAAAGATATCTGATCCGACAAAGATTCAAAAAAATACATTTTTTTAACTCCGTGCGTGAAAAAATTCTCTCACAGATTAAAAAAAAAATAGAATACGATACACGTTATATATAATCAATATACTATTAGGCAATTTAAGGTTAGGATATGTAAAAAATCTGCAACGATTAGTTAACTTGGACCACTAATTTATATTCAGTAACGAAAAATCTATAAGATCCAGTACCTCGGATTCAACTTATCTCTTGTAAAATAATGTGCGGTTCTGTGTAATTAAACGCTGAAGGTATTTCTCAAAAGAAAGACTGCAACATTTTTTTTGACACAACTTGAATTAGAATCTGATAGATTTTTGGTCGCTGAAAACGAATTCTTTGTCCAAGTTAACTCATCGTTTCAGATTTTT
This sequence comes from Trichopria drosophilae, assembly GCA_030407085.1. NCBI lineage: Eukaryota > Metazoa > Arthropoda > Insecta > Hymenoptera > Diapriidae > Trichopria > Trichopria drosophilae. Next base: position 207,517,276 of record CM059583.1, read on the forward strand.
TATACCCTAAACTTAAATTGCCAAAAAGTATATTTCTGAATATTTTTCGGTTCTGATATCTTAATCCTAACCTGATGGGCCAAATCGAATAAAGGATTCGTTTTGAACGGCCAAAAATCTCTAAGATCCACTATTTCTGATTCAAGTGATCTCGAAATAAATTGTTGTTATGGTCCTGTTTAATTAGTAGTTAAATTGACCTATACTTATCTAGAATTTGAATAATTGAAAATAAAGATATGCAATAAACTCACGAGAGCGATTAGTAGTAACAATAAATATTCTTATAGTAAATGTGAATACTCTTTAACTACTCAAAGTGTTTTATTCGAACCTTAGTGAACTTTTATAATTTGTAGTGGTCAGCATTAAAAATTCCAAATGAAATATAAAAACTTGCGCTAAGAGATTTTCTGTTTCGTTTTGCCAACGAGTAATTCTAATGAAAAAGTAACAAATGGGCAATCAATATCGCATAAATCTTATGAGTTAAGAGTTATTTTTTGTTTGATTAAAAAATATTGGTATTGTAATTAGTTTTGTTAAAAATCAACACAAGACGTGTCTTTCTCTTTTTCGTTCACTGGATCGTTAAACTCCAATAATTTTTTAAATTTAGTTAAATTTTAACATTAAATTTTAAAAACTACCACAGTTTCAGCTACTGAAACACTTTGAGGGCAGTCAAACATACTAAAAATATTTTTCAATGTATTGAAGAGTTTAGAAGATATAAGAATTTAAATTCCGATTAAAAATGGAACATAGAAGGCCCAATGTAGTGTCCAAAATTTGAATGAATTACCTAAATTGCATAAAAGGCCGGGGAACACAGTTCCGAAAATCAACATACCCCGAAAGACCAAAATTTCGATATAGCATGGCTCCTGCGTGATTTGCTTTTCATTTTTTCTTTGAAAATTTGGCAAAAAAAAGCAAATTAAAATACCTTGGACTCACGCAATATCGAAATAGCCTTTTGGGGGGTTTTGATTTTCGGAACTTTGTTCCCCGGCCGCATAAAATGCATCTACGGATTTTCAAGCCAGCTGGATGTGAACTGACGTTCGAGTTTTGATAAAATCGACATTTTTCTTATGATCCAACAAAATAAAGTATACGCTTATAAAAGCTACTAAGATGTAAAAATTAAAATAAAACAATTAACGGCTTAAACCTACCAATTGCGTTAGATGTTAAAATGCCATAGTTTGGAAATTTCTAAACATTTCAAATAACTTTCATCGTAGTCGCTCGGATTCTCAAACGTTTAGGCCTTCTGAAAACATTTATAATCTCAACTAGTAATGAAATTAACAACGGTAATAGAAAAAAAAGTTAATAGAAAAAAGAAAAGATAAAAATTATATTCAAGAGCTCTTTAAGAGGTATTTTTGTTATATCATAGAAGTTCTTGAGATCTTCTATTTCAGAAGTCTTGCAGAGTGACACATAAGTCTTCTTAAAGACCACATTAAGAGCTTTTTCTAAGCAAGAAGTATCCCAATTTGTGAGACAATTACAGAGCTTATCATTTTTGATGTTCTTATAAAAGATACTGAGATCTTAGGTTCCAGAAGTCTTGAACAGTGAACTGTGTATCCTCGAAGACCACTTTAAGATCTGTTTCGGATCAGTATATAAAAAGTCTTCTAATTTGTGAGACCGCTTCAAGAGCTCTTTAAGAGGTCCATTTGCTGTGTTAAAGGAGCTCATCAAGTCTTATAATTGAGAAATCTTGAAGAATGATACATATGTCTCCTTAAAGACCACTTACAGAGCTCTTTCTGAGCAGCATTTAAGGAGTCTTCTAATTTGTGAGACCTCTTAATGAGCTCTTTAAGAGATCATTATACTGTTCACGTACAAGCTATTGAAATATTAGAATTGAGAAGTCTTGACGAGTGACACATATGTGTCCTTAAAGGTTACTTACAGATCTCTTTAAGAAGTCTTTTTTGCTGTTTGGGCGTACTTCAAAATTTATTTTTCTAGAATATCTCTAACTCTATTCATATTGCTTGCACTAAATTTTTTAAAAATCTCCAAAGTGATGATTTGACATAACAACGATAGTATTATGTTAAGGATTACCTAAATAATGTTCGAATAGTAGTTATTTAAAGTAGACACAAAACATGACCAAAAAGGTTTCACACTGCCCCGGTGATCATAATTTGTCATCTGAGAACATTTTTCTCATTACTATACTAGCACCATACTTTACTATCTTACTGGTAGAATAAATGCATAACATGGGAGTATCTCTGTCACAATTAGATAAGTTTGAACATATTAAAGGTTCATATCCATTATTCTCTATCTTATTATCTTTGTGGAGTAAGTATGAGAGAAATGTTTTTTCAAACAAATAATTCTGTGTTGCATTTAACAAAGATTGTAATGTACATGGGGACGCAGCCTTGAGTTGTGTATTTGGGCAATAATTACAATTTTGAAGATCTTAACTATTATACTATATTGTCTAAATAACTGAATAAAGTCGAAAAAACAATAAAATATGGCGCAGAGAATAAAGATATATCGGCAATAATTATCGGTCAAACCAGGCAATCTAATTTTTACAGAACTTTATTAAGTTATTAGTCTAATTTGATAAAATCCTATATATAATTGTTTTAGATAAGATGCATGCATTAAATATTGCATTATTTTCAATTTTACATGCCTGCGGTATACTATGAATTTTATTTTTCAATACAATATTGTTTTCTATGACATATTCCTACAACAAGAATTTAATAAAATATTTCGTAAACAATGGACGACAATTTCAAATACTGCGTTCAACGTAAATTACATATTTTTTTGCAACGTTGTGTTCTGAAAAATGTCGGCAATTTTAACGTGAATGGGCAAATATACGCTTAAGCGTATACGACGAATTCGTCATCGATAAGAATCTTTGCTGAAGCCACTGCCATTCCTTATACCTTTTGGTAGGAAAGTAATAAATGGCTATATCCCTATATCACAATTACGAAACTTTTTACCGACAACCAAACACACTCGGTGACGGCTCATTGCGTGCAATTTAACTTTGATAATTTATTTCATTTATTTTCCGAACATTTGCATGGCGCATCCTGAAATTCAAAAATACACGGATGATTACACTCTCTTCAGTATGTTAGAATTGTGAAGATAATTAAAAAAAAGAAAGGGACTTGCACAAGAGGATGACGCTCCTTAAATTAATGGGATGGGAGGGGTCGAAGCATTGAGCATTCGAGGCGCCTAGAAGAGAAAGAATGACAGATACAAAACTCTTACTCTTGTCGATGAATAAGATTTCAAACAAAAACCACATTACAAGTGCGTCAAAATTGAAGAATTATATTCCATCTCGAACATCTCCATTGTATTCGTTTTCATCAATTCTTCCTGTAATGAAAAAATACAATAAACAAACGTATTTTAATAAAAAATATGATATTTTATTCCTGTCAAAGAGTTTATACGAAAATGTATTCATAAAATAATGATGTAGATAGTTTTCTGGGTATATCAGTATACTAAACAATGAAGATTGATACTTGTATACGTAATCACACACTTTCGCGACTCCGAGGACGCATTAAAAAAAAGAAAAAGGTTCAAAATGAAATCATAATAATTACGAGCTTATACTCAGTTAGGTGACGCCGAATCAAGTTATAGGGGTTATAGGTTATAAGCCCTCCATTTTTATTTATTTATTGATAGTATTTCTAGCTGACATTTAATTATTAATTAAAACGACTATCTTTATTCCGGAAGTTAATCTTTTTGTAATTCACATATTTTTCTAAACTGTGCTGAAGGCTTTGCTGATTATTCTGCTTATAGGAGTTGCTGTTTCCGGTAAATCACGTAGATCCTGCGAGGCGCTTTTCATTCATTTTGGCTGGTAAAGAAGATAAGCTTGCAGTGAAGTAATCACTCCTTATTCCACTGCTACCCACTTTATAAATTCCTTGGAGTGCGAATTCACTATTTATGGAATGAAAATTGGGACATTCTATTGAAAGAGTCAATCATCTCTCCTAAAGAGTGAAAATTCATTCTTTATGGAGGAACAACTCACACGACAGGTAAGTCTTGACAAGATAAGTAAAATTTCACTCTTAAAGAGTAAGAATAAACCCCTTCACAATAGTGACTCAATTTTCACTCCCTAAAGAGTGAATTTTCACCCCAAGAAATTTAGAGAGCATATATTATCATTATAAAAAACTGACTAAATGATTTTTCAGATTTAGAAGATTAGCACACCACCACTCTGAACTACACTATTGTTGATCATCGAATGACTTAGTATAATACTCCTGTGAGAAGAACTGAAGCCAAAATTTTGCACAATCATGCCTAACCACGAATTAAGTAAAGATGTCACATTATAAGACTGCATTATTACTTAATCTTTCGCGGCTTTGCGGTTATCATTATTACGGCAAGAAATCAATGGACAAACAATTTAGAATTTACTTGTATATTTCCGTATTTCTTACGTAATGCAATTGAGTGCACGCAAATCTGAATTAAAATGAAATTCATTAATTTCAGTTTAGAGCGAATTGCAGTTTGTTTTAACTAAGTGATGAAAATAAGAAAAGAAATTATTAAAATTTTATTTGTTACAGATTTTTTGAAATGTATCATTCGCAACATATCATTAGTAAATAAATTCTGTAACAATTAAATAAATTTATACATATATGTAGATGAACATATTTTAGCAGTCTCATATATTATTTTTAATTCATAATTTTAGTGACCGCGGTTGGGAGAACGCTTGAGTCTGCGCAAACCTTTAAACTGTAAACATAAAAAGCACTAGATATGAAGTTATATAAAACTGTTTTAGATAAGTAGTTTTTTATGTGTTTAACCGTGTATGAATAGTTTGTTAAAATAGCAACAACACTATTGTAATTGAAATAATTATTTGGCATATAGGGTTAAATGTAATGCCATACCATAGTATTAGAAATCAGATTTTATAAAAAATCGATCATTGTTAATTTTGTGCAAATCTTATTTTAATTTTAACCAAAATCTTTGTTAAAAATGTGTTAACTGTATAGATTAACTAATTCCTTAAGGTTTATTTACATATCATGCAGTGATTTGATACACGCACGGAAAATTTATATAATCGAATTACGTTCTTTAGTCGCTACTTTAAGAAAATTTAAACTTATTAGTGATTTGTTATTTATAGCAGAATCCTTGCAGAATTAAATCTTGCATTCTTTTAAATACGTGTCAAAATTAGTAATGCGTTTAAGTTGTGAAAGAAAATGCAGTAATACAGCGTTGCTTGTAAATAATTTGACTTCATTTCATATAGTGCACATAATTTTCGTGTACAAAACATCAATTATAATTAACATCTATCTCTATCTCAAAGGTTGATGAATATTATGAATAATTTTAATTTTTTCAAACTGGTTTAGAAAAATAATCTACAGATATATGATCGTCTTAAATATTTAATTGTTTTTGATTTTCATATAATAAAAAGTACATACATTGCAACATAATTTTTCGGGAAACGATATGTACATATTTTAATTTTAATTTGAAATATACACAAAAAATATCTTCAGTCGATAATGAAATTTTCTTCTGTTTTAATAGAATGACATGGTAGCATACGGTAGGATTAGATATCTAGTTACCTATTGCTGGTTTTTACTGAATTTGAAAGGAAACTTTTCATGGACTCAGTTCGGCAGCTTGCCATTAGAGTTAATATGTATTACATTTCTCCTATTGTAGTAAATGCATTTACATATAATATCTTTTTTTTTTGTTTATCAATGGATTAGGATTATACAAAATTATATTGTAACAAACGAATGGTTTATAAATTTTTGTATGATATTCATTACTTTCCCTTAGTTTTTGGATGTATTTTCGAATTATGAGTAATAATATAATTTCATTAATTTATTAAAAAATTAAGAAAATTGTGAATTTTTCTTGCAAAGTTTGCATTCATTTGTTAGAGCCAACGATTTTCTACTATCAGAAAAAATTAGCAAGAACTCTTGAAAAAATTTGTTTTGTTCTTTTACATTTGTTTATTTAAGGATTCATAAATACGAGCAGAAAAATAATAATTTATTTTTGTTTTTATTTGTTAAGCTGCAATAAAAAAGTCCTAACAAAAAGTATAAATAGCATTAAAAATAAAAAGTATATAAAAAGGTCTAAAACATACCTTCTTTAGATCATTTTACAGCATTAATACAAATAATTAAACATATACCTTGTTATCGCGAAATTTCATAACCTGACATTCTTGTTATGTTTATCAGAAAGAACATTCTGAATGTTTTTATTTACTTTTTAGTATTTTGCTAATTTTGGTGGCTTTTTAACTCTTTTGTTTTTACATTTATTTTTTTATGTTAGCCTTTCTGAAGAAGATCTAATAATAGATTGAAAAGGTTAAATATTTTGTGATTATTTCTTTGTATGACCTGATGAAGAAAATCTTGTAATCGAAGCTTTTTAAGTATGTAAATCACATTGTCACATCCTGAAACAATATGTTTACTATTTAATTGTACGTAATTTACGTAGCAGGACGTTTTGGCGCTGGCCGTTCTGGCGCTTGGACATTTTGGTCCCGCCGTTTTGGCGACACTGATTTTCTTTAAGTAGCTAGAGGGTTTGGTTCATAAATTTTGCTCAACTAGATATTATGCAGACATATGAATAGTTAGAGACCTTAGTTAACTACCATTGAAGATACTAAATTTATTCTGTCGACCAGAAAATTTTGGTTAAACATTTAGTAGAGTCGTTATTTTTGGCAAACAACATTTTCTGGGTCGGTTGTGAACATCTCTGAAAAAGCTTTTCTAAAAATTGGAAACTGAAGTAAAACCGCTCCATATGTACAGAAATGAGAAATGATTGATTTCAAAAACACGGCAGAACAACAACAGAAGATGGCAATACTGATACCTATTACACAGGTCTGCACTGATTTTTTTTTTAAATATCAGAGTGATTTTCGACGTATTTTTGTGCGCTGAACACGAATCTGAAGTCGAAAAATGCCTATCACGTCATGATTTTGATAAAAGTGGGGGTAAAGACACCAAAAAAACGCGTTTTTGGGTGTTTTTATCCCTAATTTTCTCTGAAACCTGACGTGCTACAGACTTCAATTTGCGCTTAAATTAAAGCGTGGTTCTTCCCCTACAAAAATCATAAGATAGTTTTAAAAAACATTTCATAGTTTTGAAAAAAATGGTATTAACCTTGCTATTTCTAGTGATTATGATGAAAATGCAAATTATTAAATTACATTGAGCAGAGCTCATACAAAGCACTACTTGACTGTTTTCGGGGTTGGTGTTTAAGAATCCAGTGTCGCCTTCATAAAATTCAAAATGGCGGATCAGGTGTACTTCCGAAAACGCCCCCCAACCGATTTTAATGTACATTGGTATACTTACGTATTTCGGGGTGCTGATTACGGAAATGATAATGAAAATTGGCGCTTAAAAACCTTAAAAAACCACCATAATTTAAGGTTTTTTGCAATTATCTCCTAAAATTTTAAAAATTTCGAAAAATTTTTTGAATAAAAGTTGTAGATTTGATCGAAATACACATTTTATGTTGTATGCATTTTCCCGCCAAAATCGATAGTTTTTGATAAAAATCGAAAAAACGACAAAACACCATGAAAACGATCAATTATAACATGAATTCCACGTAGCGATACACATATGCTTTTGGGAATTGTTAGGGATAGGTAGAGTCCTGACTGGTTAGGTTAGGTTAGTTTTAGGGCACGGATATGCTTTTAGGCATTGTTATGGTTAGGCAGACTTGTGACTGGATAGGTTAGGTTAGTTTTTTGGGCACCCATATGCTTTTACCCATTATTAGGGCTAGGTAGGGTTCTGACTGGTTACGTTAGGTTAATTTTAGGGCACGCATATGCTTTTAGGTATTGTTAGGGCTAGGCAGAGTTCTGACTGGTTAGGTTAGGTTAGTTTAAGGGCACGCATATGCTTTTAGGCATTGTATGGTTAGGCAGACTTGTGACTGGATAGGTTAGGTTAGTTTTTTGGGCACCCATATGCTTTTACCCATTATTAGGGCTAGGTAGGGTTCTGACTGGTTACGTTAGGTTAATTTTAGGGCACGCATATGCTTTTAGGTATTGTTAGGGCTAGGCAGAGTTCTGACTGGTTAGGTTAGGTTAGTTTAAGGGCACGCATATGCTTTTAGGCATTATTATGCCACCGTCACAAGCACCTAAGACAACTTCGTGTTAACGAGAGCCGTGATGTTGCCATTTCTCTGCTTCCACTATTTCACTATACGAATTTTGACCTTAATTGTGTTTTGTAGTTTTTTCGATTTTTCTCAAAAACTAACGATTTTGGCGGGAATATGTATACAACATAAAATGTGTATTTCGATAAAATCTACAACTTTTATTAGAAGAATTTTTCGAAATTTTGAGAATTTTATGAGATAATTGCAAAAAACATAAATTATGGTGGTTTTTTAAGGTTTTCACCATGAAAATAAAATTTGCGCCAATTTTCATTATCATTTTCGTAATCAGCACCCCGAAATACGTAAGTATGGCCAATTTCCATTAAAATCGGTTGAGGGGCGCTTTCGGAAGTTTATCCAAAAAAATAAACTTAGGATCTAAAAATCACCCCTTCCAGTTTTTTTGTTGCCATTAGTGCTTATCATGTCCAGGTCCGAGAGGTTGCGAAATTGTAAAAATCAAAGAAACAATTTATCTACCCGCAGGGAAACAAAGACTAGATCATATTCCATATGATCTATTAATTAATATTCTTAAAAACTTTAGATAGTCTATACTGAAATAAAATCTTGAATCCTACACTGCATGTATAGATTGTTTTATAAAACAAAGTCTTGCCTTCCCTGGTCGGACAACTCCTAGTCTAAACTTCACTGGTCGGACAATTTTTAGTCTTGCCTTCGCTGGTCTAACAACCGCTGGCATTACTAATGGCGAACAAAAAAACCATGAAGTGGTGATTTTAAGATCCTAAGTATATTTTTTTATTTTGCGGCCGCCATTTTGGATTAGCTACTTTTAATTTTGTACAACTAACATTGGATTCGTCATCAGCTTGTTTTAGCTGGAGGAAATTCCTTGGCCAGATTAACCGATGTTTTGACTGGTATCGTTGATTTTGCTGCTTTCTTCCTTTCATGCTCGCTGATTTGACATTTAAATCATCAAGAACTTCCGGAGTAGTCAGTGCTGCGCTCTGCAGTGGCTTGCGTCCGTGATTTGCAATCTCATCCAAAATAGAAATGGTGCTCACTGTCATAGAGAAGGAAAACCAAGGGTACATTATAAATTATACAATACGGATACGACATTAGTTTACGATTTGTCAAAAAAGGGGGTTTCCACAACCGAATATTGTAGCTACATCAAAAACCTCTTCACAAAAAAACATCCAAAAATGTTCTTTTGCACGTTATGGTGACAGTCACTATTAAATCACTAAATATAATAAATTTATTACGTAACTATGCATTGCACTTGCCTTTTACTTTGATTAATTTGGAATTGTATGGGTTTTAAGAATACTGAAAAATAGATTTGTGGTGACCTATATGTGTCAGAAAATCAATTTCTTCACAGCAAAACCGATTTTTTGCGCTTACATATTCACACAAAAGTTACGTGTAGCGATAACACACACGAGACATTTGTTGAATTTGATTCATTACTTTTTAATCAAAATCTATGCAGGGGTATATGCCGTCCTGATGAAGAAAGTCTGTTATCGACATTTTTTATCAAAATTAGATTTTTATAACACTGCATTCTTGGCGAGATGAGGAATTTAGCTGTAGGCATATTATTTTATAATATTAATTAATTTTGAAGATAATTAGTACGTAATTAGGCAGGAAAGTAGTGACGTAGTTAGCCCCGTTTCCTTGAAACAGATTCAGTATTTGCCATAACTGCCAGGAAATCTGGGGTGACTTAACTCGAAATCCTAATTTCGATGCTTTATATAGTACCGACTCTCTTCCCAAGGACTTGTGTCGAAGAAAGACAAACTTTCCTTGAACGAAAATCCGTACTTGCATCGTTATGCATAATTAATACTGTAACATTTATGTACTTAAATTTAATTTAAATATCTACATCGGGGAAAAGTATTATTTAGCCTCCGAATGAACGGCTGAGCTGAGCTAGTGAACACTTTTTTTAATATTATTAGCTGTACTTATAGTAAAGGCGTAAAAAAACTGCCTCACTCTAAAAATTAAACGAGGAATATATTTTTGATGTATTTTTGGCTGCTGATAACGAATATTAGTATCAAATTTGGCAGTCGCATTTGGCATTCGACCGCTATCTAAAAAATAACGCTAGAAACGTGATGTACGTGCGTATATCTATTTTTTCGTATGGTCCTTGTTAAAGGGGTTTATCAAATTCATTGTTACCAACACTATATTTTCATAAAAAAGAATATGTTGCCATGATAATTTACAATTAATTATTCTTTTCGCGTAATTTTACAGTGATGAACTGTATTATTTATTTTAACGGCTGACGAGTAAAGCAATAACGGAGGAGATTCGCAGGGATAAATTTCGTAGATAATACTCACCGAATTTTGAACCGATTTTGCTGACAATTGACTTACATTCATAAAAACTACTGAAAATTAACCTAAAATAGATTAAGGCTATAAAATATATTTACTTTGTGTTAATTAGAATCTGTTATGTTAGGATTATTTTTGTTTATAAAAATACAAAATTTCTAAAATCTTTTAGCGCCATTAAGTAGAATGTACTGAAATTTTGATATATTCGTGCTACTACTTAGGAATGCGTTTCATAAAATATCTCGAAATTACTCTGAATTCAAGTACCGGCTTTCTTCATCAGGACGGTAGTCTTCACAACCGAACCATGTTCACAACTGAACCTCTTACCCTCAGCCAGATGTTTTGCTAAGAATGTGACATAGATACAAAAGAACATTTTCGCACATGCGTCGAAGAATATTTTTTTTGTGCATTTAAAAATTTCCAAAAATGCGTAAAGCCCCACTTTACGTACACTGTATAAAAATGGTATTTTTCAATACAAGGGCGTAAAATGCGATTTTACGCACCGCTATTTAACATGCGATTAGATAGGACCGGTGCGTAAAATCGAATTCTTACGCTCGCGTATCGAACGGTATTTTTCGACATACTATGCGTAAAATTTGCGCGCTTTTTTAGTATGTGTTAAAGACGCAAGTAGTTTACGCAAGAAAGCTGACCGCCGGGCCTGAGTGGTCGGCAAAGTCGAACTAAGAAAATCAAATTTTACGCATAGTATGTCAAAAAATAGGATATCGCACTTCCATGATTGGATTGCAATGCATTCTGTAGTTGAGCAGTTCCAAAATGCTTTTAATATTTGACATTTAAACAAGAATGTCTTCTAAGTTCTATTTCTCGTTTTAGGCGATATGAATAATAAACATTTTATCGCGCCACTCAGCTTTTTAAAAAATTGCTTTATTCTTTTTCAAAACCTTGTAGAAGTTGTAATTCTTAGTCGATTTAATTGGTTCGAGGATTTTGTTTCTTTGAGAAAAAAATATTTTTTTGTACGTAAATGTAAAAATATAAAACATGGAGATACAGCTCTGTACATTTGGTGGCTATAGATTACAATTGTACATTTGGAAGCTACTCTTTGGGATCTAATTTGCAAGCGGATGCCGTCATTGTAGTTTACAAAGATCATATGTTGAAATTACTCTTCTTTTGAGAACCTTGAAACGGGATTTGGTAAATTAGACAAATTCGGCACAGAAACTGAAAAAAGCACAGGTAAATGATGTTCATCCACAGGCAGTAGCTGATCTTGAAGTCTGAGATTTCGAACGAAGGCACTGAATGCAAATAATTAGTGCGAAGTGTATCCTTTACTGTAGTGTTCAACAAGCAGCTAATTGAGTCTCAAAATTGAGAATGAACGATGGATCGTGTAAATGATAATTTTTAATATCCGTTGAAAGAGGAATTATTCGACTACATTGAAGATTAAAATACCCACACACAATCATTTTGTGATCTGGCAACTGCAATGACAGATTTTCAAAGCATGAAACAAATTCATAAAAGATATCTGCCCCAGAGCGGGGGGTAAATATACTAAAAATAATGCCAGTCGTTGATTTCCTGATTACAGCTAATACACCTCCCTCCTCCTCCATTGTTGCATAGGGATCTTTTGAAGTTCTATCCCGCTTGTAATTTTAAAGTAATATATCAGGTGAAACAATTGATTGGTGAATATTGGCCTTTAGGTAGTTCAACCTGTTGTTCAGCCAGCGTTCGTGTTGTGATAAGTAATAAGGTTTTTAAAACTCCGGGAGTAGAACTCGATTTTGCACCCTTGCAATTAAATATTCGGGCGCAAATGATGGGGCTCCCCGCCCGCTGTATTAAAAAATATTGTACTGAACACGATCGAATTATCGATCTCCGACGAGTGTGATTGTCAGCTTCACTCATGCGACAAACTTCGTACTTGTCGAAGATCGGTAATTACACCATTGGTACATATAACTCTAAAATAAACCATTGTTCGTGAGATCTCCTGTGTAGCAATATTATCATGAATCGAAGATTTTTATTCCTATACCTGCCGTAAAATTTTACAACCTCATTTGGAGATTGTGCGATCCTCGGATGCATAATCTCCACTCGGTCCGTAAAATTAAACTTTACTGTCTAGGACCAAAATGTTCTATTAGATTTAAGAGTAGAAAGAAGCTCTGCTTGTTTCATTCTTTTATCAGTCGAAGGTGAGGAGCATTCATGTAACATATACTGAATTTTTACCACACATTTTCAAGATTTGAGACTCATTTGTCAATAGAGAATACATCCTCGTTTAGAGACAATAACGAATTTAGTTATGCCTTCATATTATTAATAGTAGTATTAGCCATTTATGAAATTTTAAATGGCTGTATCACCAGTAGAGGAAGGAGCAGCACGTATCGCGGCATTCTCACTTGTGTAAATTCCTGTATTTACATTAGACGCAGGTAATAAATGCTCAAATTCAGTCGAATAGAGAATATTTGATTTGGTTTTATTCCTTTTCATTTGAGATGCAGGAAATCGTCCAATGGTTTGAGTGTTCTTATCAACAAAGATTTTGCACGAATGTAATTGTTTCTTATTGCAACCCACAATATACCCAATTTTCAATTTAAAAGCACAACTTGGATGAATATACGCTGCACGAAGGCGGAAATTTTCAAGACTTGCCACATTTATATTACAACCAATACAATTCCAAAATGTTTTCTTAACGAAATTGTTCAGGACAAAATTCTTTTCGTTCGAAAACGTTTATTGGCGTTTATTCGGAAGCCGAGTTAACTTTATCAACAATGTTTTTAAGTTTTCGTTTGGAATATGCATACATGGTTCAATATGAAGACGTCATAAATACACGCATATTTTATAAATGAATTGATACAAACTTAATGTCCTTATACAAAACACTACAGCTATTAATTAAAATAAAATAGATTGTTCAAACTGACAAAAAATACGACAAAAACATTACCATGTATTGATTGCTTGTGCCTATATAAACATTCGAAAATCCAGTTAATTGACGCTGATATAATTACACAATAATATAGTCAAGTTAACAATATACATAATTGTAAACAATACTGATTTGGCACACAGGTATACAGATTACAGAAAATTAAACCTGATGCTGGATTTTTCTTTCGATAATAAACAATGGTCAAGTACACGTATCACGAAAAACCACAAGCAATGTGATACAAAAAATCAGTGACTTTGCGTTTATTTTAAAATCACTGTGTTTATTCAATATTACTTCGACCTTAGGTCTGGACGAAGTATTGAATTTGGTCACTTCGGGCATAAAAATTACCCTATAGTTTTTCATCAAATTTCGACGTTTCGACTCCCTACCCCCCAGGGGTAGTCTTCGCCAGCATAAGTTCTTTTACGCTCTTGATACGAAAATAACTATTTCGATATATCTAAAAGATGTCTTATAGATATCTAAAAGATATTCGTCAGATTTTTTTCGAAACTTTCAAGATATCTTTGACGAATTATATGTATATATATTGTATGTATATAAGATCATAATGATACAGACAGTAATTAGTAAAACACAGTAAACATGCAATATGCATCGAATAGTCTATTAGAATCCAAGTGCATGAAGTAAGTGTTTTGCAACTTTTATTTATTAATACTTCGGCTGGCCTGTTGTCGGGGTCGAAGTTTTGAAAATGCTCATTTTCAATTTTCATACATATAAGAAACACTATATTGTTGTAGCGTATCTATCGAAGCCACTTGGACCTAAATATGATTGGACCCCTAAATATCAATATAATTTTATAATATAATTGAAAGCTGCTAGTAAACAAACGAGTATTAAGAAATAGCCGACACTCCACGGGGGCAAAGTTTCTGAGCGAGCGAAGCGACCGAGGCACCATGCCAACACTAGTTTAGGTATCAATAAACAAGAAAATATTTTTAAAAATATTTTCAATTTGTTTACTCCCTTAAAAAAAAGAGGGGCGAGGTTAATGATTCAAAAAATAGCTTTATTGATATTTTTTGAAGTCCTCTTAAAAGAAAACATGAATGAATAAAAAGCTCTGGTAAGAATACCACCATTGGTGGCAAGCAAGTCTCCAGAAGCGGATTGGCTTGCCACTGATTACTTGCGGATTTTTGGGGTCGATGATTACGAATCTTTTATCAGGTTTGAAAATTAAAAATAGCGGATCCAATATGGCGGAAGAATTTTTTAAAAATCATTTGCTTGAGACTTTTTACTGCAGTTATTATGACAGTCACAATTAGTCTATATTAGTTTTACTCTTAACATTTTTTTTCATTGGTTCTAACTTTGTGAGTTCTTTAATTCTTGAGATTTCTACATTAATATTGTTTTAAAATTTGTATACATTTTCCTTAGAACTAAAATACGGAAATTGCAAATTACTGTAGTATAGTACAATTCCGTGAACTCCTTTTTCAAAATGATGATGTTCATCCCACACAGAGTACCTTACAACAAGGTTAAATAACGTTGCTGCAAACTTATTAATATTATGATAACCTTATTTAAGCTTTTTGTAAGGCTCCGTTCTGTTAGGGATACGATCAAATTAAAGAAATATATGTATTTTTGATAGTTTTGAGAGCTGTTATTTGTCGAATTTCATAGTTATTTGTTAGATTGCAATTAATATTTCTAAAAACTGTGGAGAGCAATTTTATTTCGCGAAAAGTAACACTAGTGTGCCACTTATTCATGATTTAATTTATCCTCAAACTCATTCACCAACAACACTAACATTCTAATAAATACAATTATATTGTATTTAAAAAACTTGACTACTATTCTGGATAAATCGCTTAGAATTTTTTAATTCTAATTAAATACGATTTACCACTTACGATTTTTAAAACATGACTTTTAAATCCTAATGAGAAACCACGTATGCTCACAGATAACCAGTTTTAACCAAATCTCATTGATTAAAAAAAAAGGCGGTAATACTAAATGCGCTAATTTAACATTTTAAAACTTTACGTTAGATTCGTTAAAAAAGGACGTGAAAGACAGTTCAAGTAAATTTTGAGGATTAAGAAACAGAGTATTCTCCATATTGGAACCATACGTAAAATTCATAAATTATCAGCGACCCCACAAATACTTGAGTAAAAAGTTTCTATAAATCTAAAAGTTGTTTAAAAATTCGTTTGCCACTTTGGTTCCGCTATTTTGAAATTTTAAATCTGCGTTTTGGTAAAAATCATCGGCCCATAAAAATTTATTCGATTAACAAGTCACGAAAATCAGGCTACATATATTCAAGGGGGGGGGGTGTATTTGGGAGTGAACAATTCCTAAAATAAACAATACGAAGAAATCGGTTTTGATCTTATCAAAGTAAAATCAAAAAAGTTCTGCATTTTAGAGGTAGCTTACCCCCAAAAACCCCCGAACCATATTTTTATACTGGAAATCATTCAAAAGGCGTGACTAGATATACCAATTATACTCTCTACTTTGGAGGGCTAATTCACCATGCAAAAACGTTTTATTGCTGATAAACGTGTCTTAATTTTTCATATAACCAAATTTTAGAGAAAAAGGTGTCTATGACTTGGGTCATGTTAGTTCAGCGCAAGTCTAATTATATAATTAAACAAACTGATCTAAGGGACGCAGCTTGTTTCCGAATAAGATCAATCGCACTTATTTCACCCTTTCTAGTTATTGAGTAATACATAAATTTGAAAAACGTCGACACTTTAAACAAATGAACTGAAGTCGCCGGTCATTGGTGGCGCAGGGTTGAGCAGTCATGATTTTCTTTTCATTATTTTATGGCTCCACGTACATTTATAATAGTAGAACTTCATTTAGGTAAGTTTAATTATACAATTTTCAGTACCTCAAGTCAAAGTTTTCCATTTACTAGTATAACATTTACGATTTTCGAAGAATACAGCAGTTCTAAGTTGATACTTTAGAGTGATAAAAAGATGTGATGACTTGATCGCTGAAGATTTCTTATTCAATTTAGATAGAAATGTTTTAATTAAAAAATGTTATTTTTTTTATGTTATAACATATTTTTTTACAAAGACGTATTCTCACCCATACATATTTATTCTTATTTATATGAGTTTAACTTTAGAATTACATCACCCTATAGGTAGGGGTAATTTTCATCTCTATGTTCCCTCCTGTTACCGAGACAAGTCGAGTTCATCGCGGGCTATAAAAGCGTCAACGCGTTCTGCGACGACGTCACACATCGGTTGATCATTGCGCTGCGAGGAACTTCCCCTTGTTCACCAGAAAGATATCAGATTTTCCTGCCTGCACGCGCAGATCAACTATCTCATCAGATCTCCAAAAAAATTTCCAAAGTGTAGTCCGTAGTTTGATTAAAAGTCGCGATTTCAAGTTCGAAATTCGTCAATTTTTATCGTGATCCAACAAATTACTGGAAACGACTTTTGGATTTTGAAAGTCAGAGTCTCTTCTTTCATTAAGTTGTTGGCTGATTGAATCTTGGGCTACATTCGATGAAAGGGATCCAAATTCAAGGGGAGGAATAAGAAGAAAATCGTCTCGATCGGTAAGTCAAGTTCATTGTTCATTTCTAATTCCGCGTCCATTGAGCATGGTTCGTCGGTTGAAATTTGTTAAATTATTAGTAAAATATAAAATACCTAATGTTTCTTCAATCCATTTGTTAAATTATTACTAGTTCATTCTCATCAACTAAGAAAACTTTCCCTAAGCGTCTGACGATTATTCACGGATAATAGTGGACGCTGACTTTAACTCGTATTCAGTGATCAGCCCGACACTAAATATGTTATTTTAGAATAAAAGAAAAAGTTTCTCCATCTGGTCCAGCGTATTTAGAGACACTTACTTAAATCTTGATTTCAAAATTTCCTGACTAAAAAGAGCCAAATATCACACAAACGTTTAACCAAATCCTTCTGGCAATGCAAAATATCTACGCAATATTTCTTCAAGTGAAGTCTCCTCCCACATTCTGGAATGTCATTTTTTTTAAAGGAATATTTATCTAAATTTTGGTTGTGATTAATCTGCTATAAACGTTTCTTTATTTGGGTAACGATAGAATCCTGCCAATAATTCTGACATTTTTACGTGAATGGTTAACGAACTTTTGTCTTTCCATCAAACAAGAACATTGCAATATCATATTATCTTACTGCCTGGGTGTTGCATTGTTGCTTGAGTATTTCGATAATTTTATTTAAAAAATTGATTTATTTAAAATTGTATTCGTTGTTGAAAAATTGCCGATGTTTGCATACTGAAAAAACGACAGCTCATTTAAAGCCAGCTTCCAGCGGGGTCAAATTTTGTTATTTCTTTTCTTTGGTGGCACGTGTTATGCTTCTCAATATTAATGCATATATCCTTGTGCAACCCTAATAGCCATTTATGCAATAAAGCAATGTCATAAACCTATGTCAGTATCTCCCTGCATAACATAGCTCTGCACTAAGTACTAAGTCTAAAATATATATCCTGTTTAAATTCCAAATTTACTTATAATTCGAAAACAAAATAAACAGTAATATGAATCCATTCTGTTTACTTCCACTAGTAATTTAATGTATTGCAGGTAGTAATTTAGAAAATTTATCTCAATAATTGATTAACTACAACAGTGAATAAATCGCCTTTACTTATCTTGACTAGTTAAAAAAATGTTATAATCATGCGATAAAGCATAATGATCTGAAACGTGTTTTAGACGTTTGTTTAGATTTTAATTGTTTAATAATCTTTCTGCGAAGTAATTTACTGCATTAATATAATAGTTGGCATCCCTTAATTTATTGTTGTTTTTATAATACTAATTAATAATTGCGGTTAAAATTTTATATGCGACATACAAGATGGAAATATTAAGTCGTAGGTGTTAGCATTTTCGACCCCAAAAGATATTATTTCTTTTTTTCAATACCATAACATATCTATCAGGAAGTTATAAGGAAAAGAATCTCAGAAAGGCGTGACTCCGATGATATGAATTGTAGTTATTTCTGTATGGGGCAATAGGTCATCATGTAGCGCACTTGATAATTGAGCTAAAATTAGCAACAGCGAACTGAAGAAAAAAATATCTCATTTGTACAAATGAGAAATGTAACATCAAAATATGTCCAAAGAAGCAGATTCTGAGATAACTCAGTGTACATTATGTTTACAAACAAAACACGAGTTTTAAATATGCTTCAACTGTTTTATCATCACTTCAATGAAAAATTTGATACCAGTTTAGTAATGCAAGGTAGATTAAGTCCCCCTTTTCTCATGGGACTATCAGAATGTCGAAGCTTATTCTCCATATGTTGAAGGAAACGAATACTTAAAATTATAATTATTATAGTAATTTTATGATCAATTTTAGTCATTCAAGCTGGATGAAGCTTGTGGGTCAGAAGTCAAAATCATTAATTAAGAGCTGAAGACATAATTATTTAAATTTCAATCCCATACCTCTGATTCAGATGTTAAAACTGCAGGATGAATCACACATAAAACGATGAGGAAACATGCAGATATATACGCCAATTAAACAACTGCATTTTAGTTTGAACTTGTATTTAAAATGTATTTATAAATCATATTAAAAAAGAAATAACTTAATGCTTTCATTTGCATGAAGGCACCGGAGCTTTCGACGAAGCCCACGCTTTCTGGAAAAAGAAGTAGTTTTACGTACGTTTTACGTTTGCAGCCAATGTACTACATCCCATTAAGTACTTTATGAAGTTGAGGGAGTATTTTGACCTCATGCTATCCAAATAAAATTACTTCAGAGGATCTCTAAATTATCGTGTTTTACATTATGTCTTATGCATAATATTTTTGACGAGGTTTCTGTTAAATAGCTTTGAAATTTGTGTACCACCTGTAGTAAGTAATTAAATACGATTTAAGCAAATCGCTTTCATAATTAACAAACATTTGGTGTAGACCATTAAATGAGATTTCTGGAAAAACAAATTCATTAAACACGATATGATTTAGAATAGTAACTTTGTAATAAGATTACAATATTACGGTAATATTTCAGAAATGCTCTAAAATTATAGTAAAATAATAGTAATATTACACTGTAATAGTTTACATTGAAACAGTATAGTCAGATTATACTCACATTACAGTGTAATATACAATGTCCTAACGTTAAGAAATTTGTATTACGAGTAATATACATCAAGTTGCGTTTGTATTACGAGTCATATATTACATGATAACACTAGGCGTATTAAAGAAATGTTGCGTAGTATTATATTGGACGTAAATACTACAAGAGTAATAAGATTCAGTTATATTGCAAATATATTACTGAAGGGATTCAACGATATTACGTTTATATTACACTGTATTAGTCTTATGGCCTAGGGACCCACTGTTCACGGCCAAATAAAGGATATCAAATCAAAAAGCCTAACATTACAATAATAGTACGGTTATATTATTCCGTAATATATCGCATGGTAACAATATAGCATATTAAGGATGTATAAACCCTTTAACCTTCAAATTTACGGAAATTGTATAGATGTCTTCCAGAATGATGGTACTTACAAAATAAAAGTGTAAAAAAATCGGGATAACCATATATTACTGTTTCTGGGGTCGATATTTTGAACGGAGTAGATGAGATTTTCGAAAAACGTAAGTTTACACTACTTTTAAACATCCAATAAATACCGATTTCATAGGTGTTATTCAATCGTAATTTTCATAATGATAATTCTTTCCAATCATTTTCAAATCCATCAGAAGCGTGTTCTCGATAGTTTTACCTTAAAAAGTATGCATTTTCATATTTTGATCATTACCTATTTTGAATTTTAAAAGTCGCCTGAACGACGAAAATTATTGAAAATTTTCTTCATTTGTTGAGTTCGCCAGTCTATACATAGTTAATTCGTATAAAATATAATATTAAATTTTATAAGTTATATATTTTGACTTTTAAAAATTACATATATTATTTTTAAAAAATAACTGTTCTCTAGGTAGGTTAATTGGTTACATTTCATTTTTTATTAGCCATAATTGTGAGGACTATAATCTGCCATTTTACGACGTCAGTACATACGAATTCAAGGTCAAGATTTCAACATTCAAAATGGCGGATCCAATATGGCGAACGTGATATGCCAAAATTATGATTTTTAAAAATTAAAAAATACAACTTTCTTCGCAAAACTTCGTAAAATAGTAACTACTTTTGGTGTTTTCCGATTTTGTCCGCAGTTTTTCGAGAACAAATTGCAAAATGTGATTTTTTCTATAATTATTCGCATTTTTCTATATTGTTAGACCCTTTGCTTTCGATTATCAAAAGTTATCTGATTCTCAACACGAGGAGGTGGATGATGTGGAGAATAATTTTTTCATTTGAATTGATTATTTTATTTTTTTATGTTTTTTATTTTTGTAGTTTTTGTAAATAAACGGATTTAATTTCTTGTATGTGATTTTTTAAAACATGGATTGATACAATACAAAGAACACGTTTTACAGAATTTTCTCGTTCTGATTTTTCAATTTGCAGTATATATTTGAATTTTTGCATATCTCATCCACCTTATTGGATCCGCATTTTTGAATTTTGAAAAATTGACCTAGGATTCGTATTCATTGACATCGAAAACTGTATGAAATAAATAAATACCAACTAGTAGATTATGCACCTTACAATTCGTGTCTAATATGCAACAAATTCCTACCTATGTACAGAGAACATTTTTGTAAGCAAATAATGTCCGCAATTTCCAAAAATCAAGATATGTGAATCTAAACATTTAATAACCCATTATATACGATTTATCTATGTGTAGTCTAATAAAATGTAAAAATTAAGAAGTTTCCCCTTTTTTAATCATTTTTGTCGTTCAGGCGCTACTTAAAAATCAAAATTGGTAAAAATCAAAATATATGTATACTTTTTAAGTAAAATTAAAGAGAACCCACTTCTCATAATTTATGATGCGTGGACAATGTTATCATGCTGAAAATTACTATTGAATAAAACACTTTATCTTAAAAATCGGTGATTTTAATACTTTTGAAAAAACGTAGTGTACAATGAATATTTTCCAAGATTTTGTTTTAGATATTCAATAATGTACATTTTCGTTCTTTCACGAAACCTATATTATTTCCCTGTTAATATAGTAATATTACTGTAATATTATGATGCAACAGTACTATGTTGGCATATATTACTGCGATTATTGGGGTATTGCGTAACGATACTGTGCAACATAACGCTGCTAATATTACAGAGAGATTAATATAATTGCAAATACATACTTATTAATATTGTCAGATTTTTCTCCGGACAGTGCTGTGTTATCTTACTGCAATATTGCCGTAATCTTACAATAAAACGGTAATATCGCTGCAATATAAAGTGCTGCAATATATAATTATCTAATTACATTTAAGGGTTAGTCTGTAAAACAGCTATTGCTGTGGCTCGCTTTTAAGCAGATAAGGGATTGTTATTTTGTAACATTCTGTAATGTCAATAAAGACATTTATTATTATTTGATTCTTAAAATCATTTTTGGTATAATAAAATAAAACCCAGACCTAAATCAGACATATACTCATAAAAGCGTAATATCCTTCAAATTTCAAAGCGATAGTGTAAAATTAGCATAAGGCCAACGTACGTACGAAATCTGCAATAAGTAAATAAACAAATCGGACTCTTCATTGACACGCGTAATCTCTATGTAATTTTTCGTAACGTAAAATCCAGTTCAAACTATTCTTAGCGATATTTTTAATCCTTTCTATCTTGGTGACGATTTCGATATCTTCCCCCTGATAATAGTAACGACGCCTTCTTCGTCTATTCGAAACTCTGATATCCGTGATTTCGCAAAATATTTGTCTATCGATGTTTGTCATTAATCGCGACACTTGTGATTCAATCGGCGCCTAAGGAACGGAATTGTACAGGACGCATGAGTTAGTCAACTTTGTGCGACGCCTTATAAATAGATTTCGCGTCGAGTTAAAATTGATAAGTCTTTAATTGGCCGGCGTATAATTGGAACGAATAAACATTTCTAATCAGGATGAAATAAATGAAACCCGATCAATAATAAAGTCTAGCAGCCGACTGATTATTACCAGAGAGAAGTTCAGAGTACGCCGGAGTTTAAGTAAAAAGCGAATTAACCGATAAAGGCTATGATAATTATACCAGTCTTTGCTTTTTTTTAAATTCAAGATAGCAAGCATGAACTGTTGTGAATGTAATCAGTTCAATGTGAAAAAATTATGCATAGATACATGGCATAAGTAAAATGTATCATCAGCGAAAGTTGTCGTCAGGTATTTCAGTGATTGATCATTTTTCACATATTTCCCTGCAAAATGCTATTGTTCACCCACAACAGACATATTACCTGTAGGAGCCTATACATACATCCAGAAGTTCCAAAAAAATAAACCTTTTTGAAGGTGTAAATGAAATGTTGACGAAAATCAATAGAAGATATTAAAAAATAAAGACTTATCCCAATATTTTCTGAATGTACGCTTCTGTCATTAATTATAATGTATTACAGAAGCTACACATATTATATCAGTCACAATTTTCATTGTGTTGTGATTTCTTGATCGCTGATTATCTGTTTAATCTAAAATTTCAAAACTGCAAATGGGTTCTTTAATTTCGTGGAAGAAAGGCCAAAATGTTTCTGATTTCAATTAAATTCATGATTCATGGATGCACTGAAAGATTTGATAAACTTATTTACTTTTGATTTAGTTGATTTCTTCGATGTTTGTTTACTTTCTCTGTTTGTATTTAGTAATTATTAATTCCCATCTAATTATACTTCTTGCCACATAAAAAATAGCAATAAACAAATTCGGAAGTTCCAAAAACAAAACAAAATTTAAAAAATTTAAAAAATGGTTCTAAATTGTCCTAAAATTCTTCCATATTACACTTAACATTTTGAATTAGTGTAAATTTATACCAGATTCATTTTATACCACCCTCAAAAATAATAATATATCGAGCTTCTAGATAAATATCACTTTTATGATTTAAAATTCCGATACGTAGGAAAACCCGACATGGATAGAAAAAAGTATTTCAATAAGTCAGTAACGACCTCTTACGATTGGCGAAATCATTGGTTTCAATATTTATTGAATTGTCCATCTTCTGTTCAAGAGCAAAGAAATTGCTGTAGTTGATGAGTATTTGAAGAGTATTGATTTAATTTTATCCTTGGAGCCTGTTTTTAAAAAGATCTTTCTCACCCTGATGACGGAACTCATTTTTAATTACAGGAACTACTTCGAACGATAACGAACCCCAACAAGATCGATCTGTAGTTGAAGGGATGATCTTGAATTCCGAACGGGGAATCGTCATTAGGTATATTTGATCGTCCTTGATTGAAGAGCGATTCTCTTCCGTTATTATGATTGATTGTATTTGCAATTCTAGTAACTCTACTTGAAAATTGTATAATGTACGATTACCGACCTTAAGACGAATGGTATCAGGTTCTATCTGTTGAACACATACATAAAACAGCTCTTTTGGTAATATTTTGAATGTTTCACTTTTCATCGAAGCATCTTTCCAATTAGACAAATCCAAAATAAAAAAAAACTATTTACATTTTTATTAGAATGATTGTCGAAGACCAATATCCACATTTAGAACCATCTGTAGGTTTGTATATCACAATGAGCAAGTTGTGTCTTCTGCTTCGAAAGAAAGGTGTAGTTCATTCAATATATTATTTTCGAAGTTTAAGTTACATTCAATTTAATGAATATACTGAAAGATTTTATAAATGCGCATTTCATTTGAGTTTTGAAGTCATAAAAATGACACAGCTGCATTTAACGTAGTCTAACTATTGCTGATTCAGTATAAAGAATCACCCTTTTCGCTTTATTTAAGATCAAATCATGCTGCATTATTTCAAATTACCACCTGCGAATGGTATTCAGAAATTTCGTGGAGAAGCATGTACCAAATTCTAATTTTAAACCATTTTAAGAATTTTCAATAAAATGTAAAAGCAATATTCATACTTGTATACTTTTAAAAAGGCGATTGGAAGCTTATTTATTACTTCGACGTATTAACTTTGTTGTGTGGATAGAATGCCTTTACGATGTCGACCAGAGTTAGACATGAAAACTGTACTTTGTAAAAAACCACTCTGTAAATGAATTGAAAATGACTAATTCGTAAAAAAGGTAGGTTACTTAGTTATTAAAAAATCTTGCTAATAAGAAGTGAAAAACTACTGTTTCATTTATCAGATATTATTTAATTATTAGTTGAGTTGAATTCAATCGATTAGTATAATATTACAATTATACGTGTCCTGATGTTGTAATATTTTAGCAAAAACTGGCTAATTTATGGGTACCCTTCTTTTCATTTCATTCTAGTATTTTTTAACAAATTCACATTTAGAAAGCACAGCTAAAGTCTTGCGACTGTTATTGTTGACTATCCTCTCCACTTCTAAATTTGAATTAATTAAAAACTATTAGTTCAAAATGTGGGTCATTAATTCAATTAATAATCATTTTTACAAATAAGTAATAAAGAACTGCTAATTTATTACTAATTCTAAAAGCTACTAAATAAAAAGGGCGAAAATCGAGTTCTATTCCCTGAGTGTTAAAAAGTATTTGTATTAGGTACTCAACGTTCATAAATACTACATTTAATTTTGTGACTTACTAAGTAAATTTAATACAAAACTCTCAAGTCGTTTCAATAATGTTCAATATTATAATAAATTCAATTTGGACACTTTTTATTTTCGCAATATCCAGATTTTTCATTCCATCATAATCTTTAAATATATTTATACATATAAATGTTGTAAATAACAACCCCTTGAAGGTATAATGCTACAACCGATATTTACTATTAATTTACAGATCAATCATTTCCAGTAATTCAGATTAAAAATCCAGCCCTTTATCACAGAACAATATTTACGAGAAAATTTGGTATTGAATATTACTTGTAGCAGATAAATATGCCAAAAACCATAAATAGTATACAATACCACTATACAACTATGTCAAACTACTTAAAGTAGGATTAGTTATTATTTATAGTGCACAAACAGCATCAAGTCGTGTTTAATACCATTGTAAAAAGTATCTGATACTGCAAAACGTATAGTATGTGGGAATCTGAAGTCCTACCAGTACCTAGAGGGTCACATACCAACTTTACAAGTTTATTTAATTTACTAGTTTTGATATTTATACAATCATTAATTAAAAATAATGTACTCTACAATCGTTATTTTACTTCTATTCTAAACTAGTTCTAATTTTTTATTATATGTAAGAAATAAACAGTATTTAGCGTTTTTCTACTTCAATTTAAAATAGTTTGTTTGAAAATAAAATGTCTAAGACGACAACTTTAAATGAAATTGTAAATATTTTCTTTGATTTGAGAAAACGTGATATGTATAAAAGATGACAGGTGGCGACTAAAATTTAGGATGAAATACGAAAAACTCTATGACAGAAACAGATATTTAATCTAACATTTCAAATTCAAATATTGAATTACATATATAATCCTAAATAATTTATTCAAAAATATATTGGATTAAACAATATTTATTCTAATTAAACAAAAATCCATGTATTTCATTATGAATATAAAAAATAAGCAGTCCATTAATTTTATAATTCTTTGGGCCCTGCCAGATGCTAAGCGTTATGGGTATGATAATTTCGTGAAACTTAATCACGTAACTTTAATATTTACACCCTTGGTAGGAAATACGAATCATAAAAGCAAACATTAATATACATTTCAAGGAAAGTTGATATCCACTAGAAAGAAAGGGCATGTCATTATATATTTAAAAGAATCAGAGAAAGTAAGAGAAAGAAAACAAATTGCAACCAAATAAAGTCGCACTGGAGCATTAGGTAGCAAACGAACCGATAACATTCTCGGACATACGATATCGCGTAGGCGCCTACAAATGAAGATTTGAATAATAAAGCAATTTTTTTAGAGATTACACTACATTTACTAATCGCTGACTCGTCGAGTTCAGCGTGCGACAGATTAAAAAAGAAACTGAATAAACGAATGACTTGCAAGTACCACTGATATCGTGAGATACAAGCATCGACTTCTCTTCCTTTAGTTATTTTAAATTTCATTATATACTTTTCTTCTTTTGAGTTTATTTTGAAATTAAAAAAAATGTTTCATCAATTATTTAATATGTAGTATATAATATTTTTGAGTGGTTGTTACGAACTATGAAGATGCGTTCTCTTCTTATAACATCCAAGTGATTTGTATTCTGACATACCTAGTTTCTTTTAATTTTTCACTAGTTTCTATTATTTCTCACACAATTCTGAATAAGCTGATTTTCTTATTTTTAAGAATTTCAAGTTTTAGTGTGATTGCTAATTATTACTGCGAATTATTTAATCTAACTGTTTTGAAGTTCGTTTTGTGATAGACATTTTTTATCTTTGTAAATATTTTTCTAAAAATTATTTAATTTTGTCCCTATACATTCGTTCATTAATTGAATCGGATATCTATTATTTAATAATGTTTTTCTAACTGCATTTAAATGTTTATGCCTAAATCTAATTTCGGAGAGTTTAACTGCCCTGTCTATTTAACCGTAAATTACACTTTTCTAGTATTGTAATGGATGACCGAAGAATAATGTAAATATCTGGCCGACTCTTATTCATTAAAGTGTTGGTTGGAAGTCAATTAGTGGTGGACATACTTTTTGCTCTCGCCATTAGTAATTTACAACAATCTAAACACCTGTAAAAAGACGCACATTCAAGCTCCTCCTCTTTTTGCATGTCAAAATATTGAGTATTTTTAAATATTGGGGATTTGAAAGAAACTCAGTGTTGATGAAAGGTCAAAAAACAAGGTCATCCACTAAGCCCTATATACGTACGTCCCCAGGAAAATAGTTTTATCGACATCTTTTACACCAGAAGAAACTCGCTCATAAAATATACAAGACAAGTTTTTGAACAATTATCGTAACAAGTTTATCAAATTAGGTGCGCAGTATGTTAAAATCCGCGAGCAGTATTACAAAAAGTATACATATCCGTGATTAAAACGTAATGTAAACTCCAAAGTTAATTCTAATAAAAAACTCCAAAATTACCCAATGCTAAATTAAACGCCAACACTTCTAATTGCATGGGAACTTCGTCACTTCCACCAGTCTCTTCTATTGAAATTATACTAGAAATTGTTCAATCCATTCGAATCCATCGTAATAATATCATTACGATGATGTTTAGCTTTATTTTATTTCATTAGCTTTCAGAATATCAGATCCTGACGGACTACCAGGTTTTTGGCAGTCACTTATGGCTTTCCTTCTTCTACCATTATGTATCGTCTTCAACTACTCCCTTATAACAGGGATATTCCATTCACTACGGAAACACAGTTTTATCACTCCAATATACAAACTGGAGACCGTAATTCTGTCTTAAGTTAAAGACCCATTTTGACAAACAAAAATGATTGACTTCATTATTACTGGCAAGTAGTATGCCTTATTATGCATTTTATCATATCTGAACCGTATGGGTTTGTTAAAAATCGCTGAAAGCTGACCAATTAAACCATTTTGTGACATGACGTTGAGCAGTCCTTCGTAGATAAAGTATGGAGCTGGTGTGATTCATGCAGACCTCACAAAAGCATTTGACACCCACAGCCTTAATCGGATAATGGAAAATCTATTATGTATTAAGCGGTTCATTATTTGAATGGATCAAATCTTCCCTAACTGAGCGCCAGTAATCGGTTAAAATTAAGAACTTCGAATCACGCCATGAGTTCTGCTCATCCGGATTGCCGCAGAGGTCGTATGTAGGTCCTAAAGCTTTACCACACCATATTAAATACCCAAGCCAGCATTAAATTACCAATTAACTTGAACGGTGTTTCAAACTTGAGTGACATACACCGTCACTTTCGAAACTCCACTTTCCAATTGTGTTCATGAAAACTGCGAATAACCGTATCTATGCATCGACAAAATTTGACTTCTTATTTTAATTATACACTGTGATGCCAAAATGCCAAGAATGCATTTTGCAGTAACGCACACAATTTACATTCAGTCAAGTAAGGGCGATTTCAAATATTGAATTAAGCGCGTATTCATATATTTATATAGTCCGTAAAAGTGACTACACTCTTAACGTGCCGAATCAAATGTCTTTCATTTTCTTGAATTACTTCAGAAGCTCTTTTTTCGAAGCGTTTGATATCAGGCAGACTATGTGTGCTCTTCGGCAGGGCCATGTGGTCGTCTTGACCACGTCGCTATTGTTTTATTTTTCAGTAATTAAAGTAGTTAAACCCAGAGATATAGTATGTTTGTAAATAATATTTAATAACGTCTCAAAAAATGTTTGAGATTGATTGAGATGATTTTTACTAATCATGACATTGTTGAAGGGAGAAAGTATCATTGTTCTTTAAATAATTTGTTAAACAAATTTTGTTAAATAATTTTTAAAAATATACTAATGCTAATATAATTAATAATGCTATCAACACATCATAAACTCCGTAATATCACAGAAAGTGAATAAAACTTTACACATATCAATAAAATTGATATAAATTGCTATGTTTATTCAATGTTTAGGTCAGTAAAAGTATCTATCGCATGATGCTCCTGATCGGCCTTTTGGCTACTGCATCATTGTTCATGGTGGTAAATTCCGCTCCTACGATGTTTACGACAAATCAGAGAGAGAAAGATGTGGACAATGATCACCTGCTACTGGTTTTTCTACTAAATCGAAGAGACGGTGCCTTAAAGGTAATTCTGCTCTATTAGATTATTAATGTATATTATATCTTGTTTTATACATAATGTCGAATCATTTTAATCTCATTACACGAGTGCGTATTTTCTCTAAAGACAAATAACTATTGTAATATTGAAATCCATTATGAACAAATTTTTTTGTAAACCAAATATTTAAATTATTTAGAGGTTGTTTAGAGAGAGAGAGAGTTTAAAGTCCAATAAAACTATTAGTCCGGCAGTAATATCAAATAAGTATTGAATGCTCAAACAACAGTCATTATCTGTTAAGAATCGTATATATATTATTTTTATTTATTATTAAAAATTTTATTATTAAAAAAACCCAGGGACAAACACGAAAGATAATAAGAACATGTGCAAAATTCTATCTAATTTGTGCACCAAAGAGCATTTTTACTGATATATTGACAGACATTATAAAGCACCCGAAATTATTGATGCTGGGCAATGATGAGAGCAGTTGATTAAATACCAAATATATTAAATGAAATTAAATCTAGGATATTAAAATAAATTGAAATAAGGGAATATGGAAATTGATTCAGTCTCAATGAAGACTTACATTTTGTCATCAAGTTAGGTTTGCGGTATTAGCCGATGTATATGCTTAAAATATCTTCAATTAAAAGTTATACAACGAATTCTTAGTGCGTTTTATTTAATCTCTTTATCATTAGGAAAATTACAATATGATTATCACTTGGCGTTTCTCAGAATTAATCGCAGTGCAATGAAAAAATTGCTGAATCAATTGTAGCGTGGAAAATTGTTGCAATTATTACGTTGTCAGAAGTGTACATTTCTTCGATAAATTTTTTTAATTCTAATAAATAAATTTATCTCACAATATTGCTGTATATAAAGTTGAATAACTAGTGTTTATTTAATAATTTTTATTTAAATTTTAATTATAATAATTTATAATATATTGAGGTTGACAATTGGTTTTTTGCATATGACTACACTATTTCTAAAGCGAAGCGTGATTCGTCGTTCAAAATCATACGTTTCTATTATGACTATAAAGTACTCCATTCATTTAAACTCACCAGAGATATATATACTTCCACTTTCCGCCAAATTAAAATTTTATCTCTAATTTTTTCGTTTATCCTATTAAAAGTCCCGAATGGACATTTTTTCAATACAATTTTCAACGGTCGTACTTTGTGTGAAAACAGGTTCCAAAAATTTTCTACGCAATCGTATCCGACGTGAAATTAAGTGAAATGCAAGAACTTTTTAGTAAGCTGTTTGAAATATGTAACTTTGAAGAGATAAATAAATATACTAGGTACTAAAAAAAATACACTAGGTACTGAAATTTTGTTTAGAATTATGATGGCAAATCGTGAGCCTACTGATAACATGAGCATGGGTAAAAATTTGACGAGTGTCGATGTAACATCCTTAATGTTGCCATCTAGTAATGTTATTCCAGATCGTACTCTTTTTTTCGAAAGTCTGTTGAAGTAACGGATGCAACATTATTATCCATTAATTCTCAGGTGTTAGTTTTTAATAACCGAATGAACGCATTTGAAATCCAGCTTCAATGGTTGTTAACTTTAAATGAGAAAGTGTCCATCTTAGAGAAAAAATTTGAATCGTTTGAAGCAGCTTCAAACACAGACATCGATAATTATGGAAGCGAAACACATGAGTGACACGACTAAGTAATATCGTGATTTGTGGGATTCTGGAATCTGCTTCTTCGGATCATCTGGAAGATCGGATATAACTAGCATCAACAGTGCCCTTTCTGTTGTCAACAATGTTGACTTATTATCGTTAAAAATTCGCCGTTTAGGGCAGCCCACGTTCCATCGTTGCCATTCTCCATTTTTGTGTTTATTGGTGTGACAGAACTTCCATTGGATCTCAGGATATTCGAGGTGGTGGAGTTTTGGTTGCAATAAAGTTTAAGTTTGGACGAATATATTCGAAACGGTGCACAGCATGGTTAAAATTGAATCTTTGAGTTATATACTCGTAGTTGCCCATTACTTCCGTGATTATCGTGTTTCTTACTACGGTTGAAGTCATCTAAATGATCCAATAACGAATTAAGATAATATGTGGTGACTTTAATCTACGTAATCTGCGATGGTCTAATAAGACTCTGCTAAGTTAGTTCATGGATCCTTCTCATTTTTGGTTTTAAGTCAACTGGGTGATGACCATTGTGTGAAACGCGAAATTTCCAGCTTTTCTTCAAGTATCTATAAAAGAGCATGTTTGTTAACTGCAGCGGGCTTTTCTTCTAGATTTTTTCGCGGTAACTATGACAGTTCAAATCGTAGCATTAGGTAATTGAAATTGGAAAGAGTTTTTCATGATTTAAGTGTACATTTGTGTATCGGCAAATTATCTGATGTTTTGTATTCGTTTATTACTTCAGTTACTCCTAAGTAAGAAGGAAGTTATCATTTAGTATTCCCGTTTTTACATTGCCGAATTAAAGCAATGTCTGAGAGATAGAAAACGTGTGCACTATCAGTGGAAACATCCTAAATTATATGTCGACTATCTATCTTTAAATGTTTGCATTATATTAAATCGTTTATATTACTTTGGCATTTAAAGAACATTCCCAAGTCGCCTCAACTTACTTCGATTTTTCTGAAGCTTTCGACTTGGTTAGTCACAGTCTGTTAGTAAAGCTCTTGAACATCAGAGTTTGAATGGCTTATGCTGTATCTGTGAGATCGTAGTCAGTTAGAATTACTGGAGCTACGTCTAGTTCAATCCTAGTAATATGTAGGGTCCCAGAAAGTTCTCATTTAGGGCCGTTATTATTAATTCTTTTTATATATGACCAACCTAGTTACCTTCGATCTGCGAGATGTTTCCAATATACTGTGACGAATAAAGTTATTTTTGAGTATTAAAAGCCCGCAGGATTCCTCTAAACTTCGGAAGGACATCGATTGTTTATTTAAGTGAGCTATCGGCAGTCACTTATCTCTTAATCTCGCTAAATGGCAGGTATTAAATTTTCACAGAAGCATCTCAAATTTTGATCATTCCTTTTCGTTTCTGAGCACATTATATGCTCGTTTTAATTTGCATCAACGTGTAGTTAGTCACCTTGTCTGGTGCGCATGTACGGTGCGTTTAAGTCCATGTTTATTATTGGATATATCTTTTGATTGGTGTCCCTAAGGAGCACTAATAAGGTCGAAGCGTTGGGCAAGAAATAATAATTGATTAGACTTTTATGGAGTATTTTTAAGCTTTTGAATTGCATTGGCCATTAATTTACTTACATTTTGAATTTTCAATTTTGACAGTTCATTTATAGTTTTTGTTTCACTGTGAATATTGTAAAAGCTACATAGTTTCTCCGCAAAAAACGAAGATTTTTCAAACATATTTTTTATGTAATTTTTTCACATTATAATCGTTTAAGAATTTCTGTCCGAAGTAAAAAGATCGTATCCTCGGGACAAGAATTGTATAACGTTTCGGTTATGATTTTCAACTACTATATGCCGAAATTTTTCCAGAATTTTTCCGGAATATGTAGTTGTTTGTAGTTGCATTTTTCAAAAAATCTATAAAACACCTGGTTCATTTAATTTTACGTCAGATCGTCTGTTTGGACAATGTTTAGAACCTATTTTTATAAAGAATACAACCGTTGAAAACTGCGTAGTGAAAAAATGCCTATTTAGAACTTAATGGATGAAGTGTGTTGTATTAAACATTTAAAAATCTTGTATATCTTTCATTTCAACAATCGACTAAATCTAAAAACATTTTCAGCCGATGCCGTTCGACTCCGGAAACGATTCAGGTCCTGCACACCTGCGCAACAAACGAATCGGATCTCTGTCGATCGTAAATTCAATAGAGGTATTAAGAGATCGAGTCCTTTTGGAGCTAGCTCGTAGAAAAGCAATGCAAGATCAACGGCAAATCAATGAGAATCGTAAACTGATGGATCAAATCGGCAAACGATCCTATGTAAATCCAGCAGCTGGATCTACAGGACCTCAAACGGACAAGTCGATTTTCTCCAAAATTAATCTAGACGAGCCGAATGAGATCACGTATCATGAAGGGCAATCGAAAAAATTGCCGACTCAAATCCCTTGTGAGTCGTGTCCCGATCTTCTTCGACCTGAAAACGACCCACTTCAGAGGCTGCTACTTGTTTTGTAAATATCAAGAAAAAACCGACCATGAAAAAGAACAAGTCTGAGACGTGACAAGATCGGACGTGGTATCGCTGAATTCTCGTAGGAACTTAAATATTTTGTATGCTTTACCGATTTTATATTCGATTCATTCTCATATCGCATTTTTTTTAAGTTTGAATATGGCTTGGTGTATTGACTTCAAACGAGAATTACATGTGTGAGATATTGAAGTTTAGATGGCTGCGTATTATGTATACACCAAATCGTTTAGACTATTATATTATAAAAATATGATGAAGCAACAGTTGTAAAGTTTTACTCTATCAGAAAACTATAAAATTCCAAATACTTCGTTTCAAACATTGTTCCATATTTCTACACCCCTGATTAGGGTAGATTTTAAATAAGTTTGAGAACATACATCGCTTCAACAGATCAAATTATCATTAGAATAAGTTTATTAAAGACTGACAAGAACCATTTAACGAAATCTCGGAAGAAAAGAAACAGATATTACACAAAAAATTAAAAACAAGATATTTACTCTGATTGTAAAATTGAGAACTAAATTTTACCGCCAACGAACTTGAAAAAGTGTAAGAATCGGTTTCAACAGTAAATTAAAGATTTCGAAAAAGAGTTATAGAATCTTTTATTGCATTACGCAATTTGTGAGGCAGGTAACAACTATTCCAAAGAGAAACCAAATAAACTATGTAGTTTTAATTAGTCACTATTGTATAAAATGTGCAGTGTATACTTCTTGGAATGAGAATGAAATCCCTTTATTAGCATATTATATATTTTATTGCAAAATAACTTTTTTCTTCAGTAGATAAAATAATAGAATTCAAATAGTGCAAAATAATTTCTAAACTTGAATTAACTAAAAACTACTATTCTTATATGAAAAGTCAGTTATATTTTTGCTACTGATCTAAAAGTAAAATTGAATATTTGAGTTTAGCAGTCAAAGAACAATAAATTAGCAGTTTTCATTATTTATTAGTAGAAATGGTTACTAATTCAAATTTAAAGAAAAAACATTTAAAAAATGGATTCATTTTCAATCCAAGAAATTTAAAAAAGAAGAATAAAAAATTCTTGTTTTCTGCGTATGTGTAAGTCGTCTAAAGTCTAAAACATGAATGTGAATTAAATTATTAATTGCCAATGGTTGCTATATGGATCGATAACAATTTTTGTTGCGTCATTTGAAGTAAATTTAAAAGCAGCCGATGCATTTAAAGGATTTTGGAAAAGGCTGAAATATTACTTAGGATAGCTAATTTACTAATGTTTCAAAGTCCTAAATCACATTTCATTGGTATAATATAATAGCGAAACACGAGAAGGCTTTATTATAATATGTGTAGTATGCACAATTTGTCAATACATGTACTTATAACTCAATTAAGTTAGTAATTCCTTCTCTATAAAATAATTTATAGTTTTATACTATTTAAATACTTTATTTAATACTTTTATACGTGAAATATAATTTATATATACCGATTTTGTGTTAAGCAATACTCGCAGTATTGACTGAATAACTATAATTTTAATGATAGTTTGAGTTCGTTTATCTGCAAATTTAAGTTTGACTGATGTTTATCATGATGAATTTATGTAGTGTCAACGGATTAATGGAAAAATAAAATGATAAACGATAAGAATTTGATTCCCATGTCTGTTCCATCCTATACCTTATTTTAATTGTATTTTCGCCATCTAGCGGCTTCATCGTTGAACAGCGACTAAAATCGATTTCACTAATGCTAACCATGTGGAGATAAGTTTCCGACCGTTGTCTAGCACGGAACTGAAATGAGATTTTTTCCTTTCTATCTTCTGTAGTTAAATGGTTCGATATACTTTCTAGCATAAAAATGAATTCTATTACATTCGATTAAAATAGAATATTAATATTTATGCATATAAAAAATTTTATACTAAAACTACTAAAGTTATTTAATAATGAAGTTTTCTTATTTAAGCATAATATATATACATAGTACACACTAATACATAGTACATTCAAGACACAGACATAATTTTGTTCTGTAAGTTGTCTGCAAAAATATCTAATTTAAACTCCTTGAGATATCCCATATAGCGAAATAGTAAAGAGTTCAGAAAGATTTCCGAATGTGCTCTAAAAGAAATCAGAATGTGGGATATCTGATTTCTTTTAGAGCATATTTCAAAATCAGTTAATACTCTTTTTTATTTTGCTATCTGGGATATTAAATCCCAAAGAGAAAAATTTAAATAAACAAGTATCATCTATAATCTCTCACTTACAGTAAAAGAAAAAATGATCCATATATAAGTTAGTGAGATCTGACAAATTAAAAACCATATCTTACATTAAGAACCTCATTTAAAAAATTGAAAACTGAAAATTTAGAAAATTATGTTTATTTAAATTCATTGAAACGAGTTGCTTTCCCTTTTATCTTTTTAATACGATATCAACTACTTATTAATAATAATGATTGAGTATTTATGATTCCCAGAGAATAAACATTTAATTAATTTATCTGAAACATTGCAAACAAAATTCGCACAAATATTTTTTTCTAATGTTCATTACTACTGAAGTTAAGGAAAATCTATGAAAATTTATGTTTTATGTACTTTTTC
The DNA here is from genome assembly GCA_030407085.1 of Trichopria drosophilae. NCBI lineage: Eukaryota > Metazoa > Arthropoda > Insecta > Hymenoptera > Diapriidae > Trichopria > Trichopria drosophilae. Next base: position 207,553,640 of record CM059583.1, read on the forward strand.
ATTATAATATCAATTAATGTTTTTACTCGGAGAAATATTTTGTAAGAAGAATCGCTCAGCCTTAATGTATCTACTTATCGGTTAACAAAAGTAGCTAAATTTTTATTTACATATTATCAGTCGACCAAGAAATGTTACATTCGACTGGATTTCGTTTTCAAAAAGTAACTTTTAGTTTGAATTGAATCGAATAACTTTTCATTTCTTTTAAATTTTCGGTATTTTTTTGTATTAGCTCAAGATAGCCCGCAGTATTATTTCATATATTTCCTTATACACAGATCTATATGAAAAGTCCAAACTTTTGCAATATACATTGGATATATGCATTTTTTTAGTATTTAGTGCACAGAAATTGAGCAAATTGTGACTGATTTTATGGAAGTGTTGGAAGTAACCTGTGTCGATGACTGAATTTTTTCGGTAAAGTTTAGTCCAGATTTAGATATATTTCGATGTTGATTTTTCTGAATGCAAAGCCTCCGAAACGGCATTTGGACGATGTAATTGTAAATTAAATTGAATCTGCTACATTTTGAAAACGATTAACATCGAATCATATACAATATTCGAAATTAAATGAAAGATTCATCATTTGCCATTTATTGAATTGTGCCACACTAAGGAGCCACAAGGATTTACAGTAAATTTATAAATGAAGTAGTCACAATTTAATTACAATTTTTTGGCTCTTGTAATGAATTAAAAATATTCATGAGTTTCAACAATACAAGAGAAATAAAAATAATATATTCTTACAGTTATCATTAATAAAGATAGGGGAAAACATATGTATTAATAAATAATACTAAATAAATCAAAATGTATGTGTACATGTCATTAACTGTGCTGTTCACTTCGTCTACCAAATAGCTCTTGTATATTATAATTTATAATTTTTGGTAAATTGGTGATTTGTCAAATCTAATATTTACAAATTTGGTTCTATTTATTTAATAAAATAGCTTTCTATTCCTGTATTGAGATGAATATTTTCTGGTAGAAAATCAGTCCAGTTTTATTGTATACAGTCCAATTTCTGTTTGTTATTGACGATTTCTGAAGATCCATATGCTATAAGAAATATCCCCAAATATTTTTAAAAAATATTCATTTTTTCAAAAGTTATCAACAATTGAATTTTAAGGCGATTTTTTTTTAAATGAAAATTTCTCAGCAACTAATTGACAAAAATTAATGAAAACTGAATGGCATGTTCATAATTAGTAGTATAATAGAAAACCATATCGTTTGCAGGAAAAAAATGTAATTTATTATTAACAAATTAATTTTGCAATAAACAAATAACTATTAAACCGTCTTCTCCTTGCGTTAAACAAAAATTTTTTGTTTGAAAATATTCCTTAAAGTATACACTAATCGATCGTGCAAAAATATTTCTGTACTCTCGATCACAAAAAAAGAACGACGTATATACGCGCCCAGCGTGCTAAAAATTTGTTTTTAATGAAAGGAGCAGTCGGTTTAATAGTCATTTGTTTATTGCAAAATTAATTTATTATTAATAAATTACATTTTTTTCCTACAAACGATATGGTTTTCTATTATACTACTAATTATGAACATGCCATTCATTTTTCATTAATTTTTATCAATTAGTTGCTGAGAAATTGTCATTTAAAAAAAAATCGCCTTAAAATTCAATTGTTGATAACTTTTGCAAAAATTAATATTTTTTAAAAATATTTGGGGATATTTCTTATAACATATGGATCTTCAGAAATCGTCAATAAAAAATAGGAAATTCGATGGGTCCATTTTTGGTGACCCATTTCAGAAAGTTTGACTCAATATAAAAGCCCTTAAAAGAACAATAGCCCTAAAATACAAAACAAACTAAATAAAACAAAATAAAAAATGTACAGACAAATTCCTAGATTATCATTAAAACATCCATGGCACTATCTAAATTGTAGCCCAAAACCTGGACAAAAACTGGTAAGTTTATGTTTTTTAAATATTTCGAATAATATCTACCTAGAAACTGGACAGAAACTGTCCAAGATTTATCTAAAAAGACAGTCTAAAAAATAGCCAGAAAATTGTTATTTTTCGGGTACGTGGTCAAATTTATTGTCTACAAATTGTATAAAATAATAAAATACTATTGAATGTTTTCGGCTTTACTAAGAAACTCTCATCACAATACGTACATTGAAAACTGTCTGAGAAGCGACAAAAATAAAGGAAAATTAAGAATAATCAAAATTCATGATAATTAGCAATCGAGGCAAGCAGGAAAGACACCTGACCTGGGCATTTCTTAACTTTAAACATCACATATGGGCCGGGGGAACAAAGTTCCGAAAATGAAAACCCGGAAAGGCTAAAATTTCGATATTGCGTGAGTCTAAGGTATTTCAATTGGCCTTCTTTTTGCCAAATTTTCAAAGACAAAGTGAAGAAAATCATGCTGGAGCCATGCTATATCGAAATTTTTGCGTTTCGATGTGGTAATTTTCGGAACTTTGTTCTCCGAGCATTAAATGCTTGTTGACCCAACAAAATATATATGGGCATTGTTCTAGAACTTTTAAACTTTGAGGTTGAAGAAAATTGCATTTTTTTTAGGCACATTCATGAAATTAATTTTATTGGCTTTAGAATTGATCAAATGACAGGGAAAACCTTGCGTGACTCATTTATACACAATGTATTTTTTTTTAATGTAACATATGTTACGTTACTCGTAAAATTACTTTTTAGTTTTGTAACGTTTAATATACATAAAAAATTCAGTTCTTTTGCTTATGGCCTAATTTTTAGAAGCTAGTATATAAAATTAAACGTCTAGTTAATAGTTCAAATTTAAAATAATGGATTAAATATGGCGGACTATTTTTACAAAATTTCTTTGATTTTTATAAAATTTGATATGTTAGGGTTTTTGAGGCCACTGATTACAAATCCAAAGTCAGTTTTCATTAAAATTTGAAATCCAAATCCATGATTTAACATTAAGGATACCAAAAAATTAAAACGATTTGTAAAGAATAATCATTTTATTATTGTCAAAAATTGTGTTTTTTGTTGTATTAAAAAAACACAAAATTTATAAATACTTTAATAACATAGGAGAAAAGATCACAATGATTCCAAAGTACTTAGAAACTAAATTGTAGATGTGCCATTAAATAATTTGATTTTTCAAAGTGAGTTTCGCTTGGAAATTTAAAGTTTGACGTGGTCGCATTTTTTATGTATAGGTGGCACACATTCGGGCAAAGGCTCAAATTACTTCTTATCATATAGGTAATGTACCCCTGCTGTGTGGTTTCTTAAAAACCAATGTGAAAAAAATTATCTAAGGTTGATTGCTAAATTGTCAACTATAAAAAAAAGTTATCTCGCAAGTTTGAAGGTATATAATTTTATTCCTCAGTGAGGCACATCATTAAGTTAAGGATTTTTCATTTGTTTACATCCCCAAATACTTCCACAAAAAACCACAGACCATAAAAAAAAAGGTGCAAAAAATTTCAGTGTTAAAACTGAAAAAAAAATATAGTGAGTGTCGCGCACCAAAAACAGGCAAATTCACTACTTTTATTTACTCTCATTGTTTTCTACATATCTGTAATTAGTAATAAACACTTATTACATGTAAATCGAACAAAAATTTGTTGATCTGTAGTGTTACAAAGTTATATTTAAAATTTTTATGGTATCATAATGAGCGACAACATATAAAGTTTAAAAGATCTAGAACAATGCCCATATAGAGTATATGTCCCAACAATCTGCATACGATTTAGTAGGAAATAAGTCTATTTCATTACCCTCTGCAACGCACATAACCTAAAAGAAATTATAACATTCAATATCGGAAGGTTGAAATTTAATAATTAATACTGTGTAATTGTACAACGAGTATGGAATCGACAAAATAAAAATAATTCTTTGACTAAATCGGAAATTAAAGCCATTTTCGTCTGAACGCATAATTTGTTATGATAGCGTATACAAGATTGAATGAAGCCGATTATCGAATTACAAAAATGTACAAAATCATATAATATGTAATAAAAAATTATGAATATTAGCACGGTAATGGAAATAAACTGAACTCTGACTGTATTTTATTGTACAGTTTGAGGAAATATAATTTTAACAATAAATAAATGGTGTTATTATGTAGAAGTATATATAATAAAAAATATAAAAGGTCGTCTTTGTCCTACAAACTAGATTGATGATAGTTTTCCTCGACGTTTCGAACGACTTGTGTTCATTTTCAAGAGGTTACTGCTTATATTTTTTATTATAATTTTAACAATTTTTAATCCTACAAAAAATATCCGTAAAGCAGAGTTGAATCGTCAGTGTAATTTTCGTTAAAAAATAATATGGCTTCCTGCTGATGTTCTGCAGAGAACGGAAGCCGTCCCCATCTGCCGCCACTTGTTGCAACTACATAATCTTTGGTTCCATCCAACAGATGTCGGTAGCTATTCTGCGCAGATTTTGAAGCGCCTAAATTTAAATGAACTAAAATAGAAGCTGCAGGCATTCAACGATAAAACAACACCGAACCATTTTTTGATAATAACAATATTATTTACGATGACGTTAGGCGTAGATTGTTCGAAAGCACGCAAAAATAGTAACGCAAAATAACTGTTTTATACTTCAGGCTTATAACGAAAGTCGTCCGAAACGTGAAGGATATTGCATCGAATGACATAACTGATAATAAGAAAACGGCAATCAAAAACGCTTCTTAAAACGAGAACGAGGGTACTTAAAATGATTATAAAAATTAGAATAATTACTAACCTAGTTCGTCTTTGAAACTGAAATGACGAATTTAATTATGGGAATGCATTATTAGTTTGATCCAATTGCAGGTGTAAAGATTACATGGCAATAGACCGTAGATCGCACATTTTGAATTTAAACATTTTGTAATCATAAAAGTAATTAATAGTTTCCAATTATCGTAGAACAATTATATGTCATTAATTTGTATGAATTCGTTAGTTATGTTCAAAAGCAAATTGCTTCGTATGTACTCTGATTATGATATATTTTAAAGGAGGATTCAATTAAATGTGAGAAAAAATGTTATTTATTATTACTAAACACTATAGTATAGTATAGTACAAATCTCATAATAAAGAAATGATTTTTGCAAATATTGTTGAAATTCGAATGTTTTTAGTGACTAGGGTGTCGGTTCCTGTCACGTTTTACTTTTCTCTGACCAACTATAAAATCAAATTTTTAGGTAACCTTATTGTTTCTAGGAAAACTTTGACGCCTGGAATAAATCCGACTGCAAGGTTGTTCTAAAATACGTGATTCTTATACTTTCAACTTGAAAAGACAATTTGAAGTATGACATTAAATGAAATTTACTACCTTTTTTTATACCTACCAATTTCACAAAAATAACTCAATCATCGCAGTACACAATTAAAAATTTGTTATAATCACAAATTTCAATAATTATAACGAATAAGTTTGCACTCGTTACATTCTCTGAATTTCATACACTTTGTTTAACAGCATGTAGAGTGTACGACACTTTTTAAGGATTTAATTAATTTTCATATATTTATCGCTGAACAAAATAGGTAATAAAAACAAACCTGTTACTACTTATTTAAATGCATTAGTAAACATGAAATGATGTGGCAAAATCTTTTGTAGATTAATAAATAAACTCAAGAATTATGTGTTAATATATTTCTAATGCGTTTTTTAGTAAAAAAAGATGAATTGTGCACTCACAACTACAGTTTTTAATTTTTATTGTATTAATTATTCGGAAATAATTCTTAATTAAACTGTAAAAGAGTTATCTTTAATATTTTCCCATTTAAAGTTCTATCGTTATTTGTGCAGTGCATATAGGAATTTCAAAAGATTGCGTATAACGGTTGATTTTGAACCTACTCTATGACACGTGTCGAACTGAAACCAATAACAAATTTGTTACACAGATACGTTACAAAAATATTTTTTTCTACTAGTAATACGAGATAAAGCATATGCAGTCTCGTGTTTCCAGAGTATTGTGTTTCACTCCGATTTTTTAATTTCTGTTATGTTTTTAGTTTTCAGACACACTAGATGAATTTTGCATTATTTAATACTTTTCGATAAATGAATATTTTGTTCAATTAATGTGAATGTTTAATATTTTTATTTTGTTTTATGTCAGTAACGATATTTGGTCATTATACAGCAAATAACTAAAATTGAATGTGCGACACTATGTATACTAATTTTAATTACAAACAAATAATTTATTGTAGAAACCGTAATGGATACATATGTTATTTGAGTCAACGATACCTTTGTTATTTTTGTCAATGTCAATTTTATATAATTTTTTATGTTCAATACATGAAACATAAATTCTATATAAAACTGAAATAGCCGCAGGTGTACACTTAAATTGTGTTTAAATTGATTTTATTAATACTTTATTATATACACCCAACAAAATTTGTTTTATTCTCAACAAACGTGTATTAAATAATTTATTAGAATATCGCGATTTATACAAATTAACAATCAAACTTTTATTATTTTAACATTACAGAAACGCTATTCGTATTCTACTGACGCGATAGAAACCTTCCAACATCTTGTTAGCCGTGCGTCGGTTCTAAATTTCCGATTGAAACTTTCTGTTCAGGGTTGACAGCGAAGTCTAAAGTGTCACAAAACTTTTCTGGCTGTATATTTCTAACCCTCATAAATGTTAAATGTTTTATAATAAATAAATATTGTATTACTACCACTATACCCAAATTAATGTAGCCATTATTTCTGGAATTGATACTCGAATAACAATTTAATTGCTAAGGGATGCTTATTACTTCAACTATTGCATATTTGTGAAAATTACCTGGTTATTTGATTAAAAAACTATTTTGAAATGAAGCAAAGGAATCTCACAAAAAAATGCGTAATGAATCTTTTCCTCCTATAGTTCGATATTTTATGTTTGTATCAATTTAGAATTGCTTATTTAAAATGAAACTTACAATTGTATTTTAATACACAAAATTTAGTAGAATTCAATACCACAGTTAATTGAAAAATAATCAAATATCGTTATTTACTTTTACATGTATAAATAATACTTTTTAACCCATTAACGCCCAGAAACCTGCAATTTTCATCTGCCATTCCAGCCTCAGTACTAAATTGAAAAATGAAAAACGTTATATAAGAAATTAACTGATCTTACTACTTTCGGATGTGTTTCCACTCCTAGTAAAGCACTATGATGGATTTACCTGAAATAAGTACCGAACAATTGAAACTTTATTTAGCAATTTTTTTCAGGCCCATAACGGATGTCGATTGTTTCGAAACTATAAACAAACGTGAACAAAATCGTTGTGGTTCGCGAGAAAAATTGGTTTTTATCTTCATATTATATAGCTTATCTTTTCAAGAAGGGGAGAAACGAGTGAAAATTTCAAAAAATTCGTGTTTTTGTGAATAATTCTGAGATGCAGTCATACGCAGTCTTTTTCCAGTGCAATGGAAGGTCTTAATAATTCCGGAATGAATATACCGGATGGGAAACAATGAAAATAACGAGTTTCATCCAGATTGTCATCAATAAATATATCAAAATATTCATTTTATTATACTGTTTTCCCAGGTTTCGTACAAAATTGAATAGAATTCAGTTACGGATTTTCAAAATTCCAAATGGCGGATCCAATATCGCTGAGACACTTTTTAAAAAATGAGTGTGATCGTTATTCGACGTTTTTGAAGATTCGCTGAATAGAATTTTTGCATGAGCTTTAAATAATTCAGAAAAATTCTATGACAACCACAAACATTTTTCCGAACTTTCGAAACATTTACATAAGTAAATTCATCTCACAGCTCTTATTTCATAATGTTCCTCAAGATCTGCAAGCTTGTGGAGGGGGATGAAATCAAATGTATTATTTTTTAATTTGTTACTTACTCTTTTCTTGTATTATTTGTTCTTTTTTATCATTTTATCGCTTTTTTTGTGTCTAACATTGTTGATCACTAGGTCCGTATGGGCTATTTCATACATTTTGTTACTATCGCATTATGTTCTATTGCAGAGGACAATCATTTATTTATAGTGGGATAGTGTTTCGCAATAGTCATTGTCAACTCTTTTGATGCTGCTTTGTTGCTTTTGCCCGTTTATCATTAGCTGCATTTGCAATTACTACTCAATTTACAATAGCAGACTGAATCAATCTCACAAAAACAACTCATGTCCACTTCTTTATTCTTGTAAAAGGTAAAATATTATTACAGTGGCATTAAAACATTGTTATATTAGAACCGCCATTATGGATTTGGAAATTCGGATATTAGATTTGCCCTCAGACCTCAAAAATCATCGAGTAATAAATTTCATGAATATTTCATTTTGTGATATAAAGTCTTGTGCATGTGTATTAATGAAAATGTATACACACACATCAAAGTTTTTTTGAAAATCACTAATTATTTTTTATTCATCACCATGAAGTTTGCACTCGCTACATTCTCATTCAATTTCATATACTTTATTTAACAGCGTATAAAGTGTATTATATTTTTTAAGGATTGAATTAATTTTAATATATTTTAACGGATTCATATTACGAATTGGAATGGATTAAACATTTTAATCATTTATGAAGTTTCATTTATCAAGTGAACACCGCAAAACAGTAGATAAATTAACCGAAAAGGACAGGACATGTTTACATAAATTTGTCAAAATTTTCTATGAATATTATAAATAAATTATTATGTCAATAGGACTATTAGGTATTTTATTATGTCGGTCATCATCTTTCAATAATACTTATTACGCGATAAAAAAATCTGTTAAACTAGCTTTGTCATCAGTTTGTCAAATTAATTAAAACTTGTAGTCATTGGTGACAGTGAATTTTGAATATTACAAAATTTCTACCATTACACGTTGAATAATGTCTCTACATGCGGAAGTTCATTGTACACAATTTAACTTTTGGGTAAATTTGTCGTCTGGTATGTGCAATGCAACGCCTCCATTAGGTGCGAAATATTCAGAACCCTAGGAACTTTTGCATGGCAATTGCCAGAAATGATAAACTAGAAAATTAAATTACACGCGTTAAAATATAAATCTTGGTTCTCTGAAATGTATGTCATGAAATGCAAATGGTTGCATTTTGTATAATTTAACTGGCAAGACGTTTATCTCTCAATATATCTTCATGTTTATGGTACGAATACATATCATTTTATCTAAATATAGATGATAATAATGTATGAACGTCATCTGCATGGAATTCTAACTTTGACACTTGGGTTTCTATTGAGGATTTAATTTTTTCGAGTGACCACTTCGTTCTTTAATCGCTACAATAATTTTTATAGATTCAACAAAGTATGAAATGAGCTGGTTCTGCATTATTACGTTTATTTCGTAGATAATGAAATCAGAGTTAAATTCCAGTCCTTTTCTCAAAAATCCACTGTGTGTTTAAATTGCACTTAGCTCAAAAAGCACATCGAATTTCCTTTTTTAATTCGATTCCAGGACTCTTATAAACCATATTTTTGTTAAAATCGCTAGATCCGTTTTCATTCTATATTTTCCGATATCAATTTTGAAAAATAAATAAGGTAAATCAAGGATAATTAAAAAACATTTCGTCTCAATTTTATAGTACATCCATGTGTTCTTGCGTAATTCGATGAGCTGGAAACGAATATCGTGGTGAAAATTGGAGTAAATACGATTAAAAAATTAAGATTGTTCACATTTTTCTTGCTTATGTAACAAAAAATTGGAAATATCGAAAAATCTTCTGAATAAAAGTTGTATATATGCTCAAAATAGACATTTTATATTTAACACATTTTCTGGATTTTCAATATTAATGAAATAAACGCGGATATTGATGAAAAATCATAATTTTTATGGATTTTGACATTTTTCACGTTGTAAATAGAATTTGCTCCAATTTTTGTTATATCTGTTTTAGCACACTGAATTACAGAAGATGACATACATAGGTGTACTATACATTTAAAAAGTGACGTTTATCCTTGTTTGAATGTAATGATTTTTCACAAAAGTAATCAAAATAGAACGAAAACAGCCAAATTTAAAAAAATTTTTGCATAGACATGATCTATATGTGAAATAAAATTGAAACAGAAAATTCGATGTGATTTTTACCTTTGATTTAAATACCATTTAAGTACATCGTGAATCGCGTGATTTCATGTCTAAAGAAATAAGATTTTTAAAATGCATTACCTGCAAAACTTCCTCTTTTACGCTTAATCAAAATAAGTGTTCTGTAAAAGTATTCTAATTTAGAAATAATAGACATTCAATCTAAAATTTATTTCCCTCCTCCTGCATTTAGAAAAGCATTTAAGGTATCGAAGGATCTAAAGAAAGAAGGACAAATTTTAAACTCTTGAAAATTACAATTTTTTAAAACTGTACATTTGAACTTCAAACCAGGCTGCAAATAAAATTGTAGATATATTCATGAAAATATCGCAGAATCTAATATGAAGATTAGTGAAAAATTCAACAAGGAAAGAAAATCTATAATAAACCAGTTTTGTACTGTTTTGTTGACAATTTCATTCTATATAATTTGATCGTGGTATTTTCAAAAAGATGTTAAAGAATTATGTTTTTTAGTTACAATAAAGGACGTTAAAATGCTTACAATATATACCACATATTTGAAAATAAAATTTAAATGATTGGATACTTTATACCTAATATATAATACAATGTCGTAATGTTGGCAATGCTATTACAAACTTAATTGCAAATTTTGTCATCGATGGAAACAAATTTTGAATATTTGTCGAGTATTTCTATTCTCATTTTCGTACGTTTCGGAGTCATTGTTGTATAACGATCGAGAGATTTTCTGTGGCGGACACAATTCCCTACCGACGTTTGTCAAACATTGTAGTTTACTGCATTCGGCATTATATATAACATTCCGCATTCAATACATTGTTCCTATAATAAGTAGTCTGCACAAATTTAGCAATTGGAATTGGGTATCGCGAATTGCATATTATAATGGAATAATTGTGAACTGAAAATTATATATTAATATTTTTAAGTATTAAAAAACGATTATAAATGCATCCCCAGGATGTCATATACTCTATTATTCCCTTTTATATCTGAACAGTTCGAAACTAATTCACAAACTGCATCATAAATTATGGTCACGTACGTTTTGACCTTTATGGGTTACTTCGTATGATTTCGCCCAACTTGACACAATTTTTACTTGATCGTCATCTCATTCTCAAGGATTCCTCTTCAAGACATTTTATAAAGTTTTTCTTAGAGTGTTGGTCCTTTCAGAAAATAGACAGATACTTGCGAGCTCAGGGTTTGCCTGGCAAGGTACCAAAACATCTTAAATCGATTATATCTGAGTTATATATTTTTAAATAATACAGAAATACGTGAACTGATCGCAAATCATTGAGGTGCCTACGAAATATTTAAGGTGTTTTGCATCTCGTTTTATTTATTTGTTCAAATAATTTATGCAATTTTTATGTGTCGTTTTTATCAATACTATTTGATTTGTCTTACTGTAATGTGTATTATATGATCGTCACACTATGGTTATGGGATACTTACCTATACTTTTTATCTCAGGATAATAATTCATGAAATTTTATATGTTTATTCTATAGCAATAAATTAGTCGTTAAAAAAATTATCGTTTTATAAATATTTACTTGTTATTTTGAAATTATGACGGAATTTAAAAATCACCTGTCACATCTTTGTAACAAATATCACCATATTAAGCTTACAGTTTATTAAAATCCTTCTTTCCAAAAACTACTACTTAAATCAATTTAATTACTCTCTAAATTTGAATAAGTAAAAATTAATTTATTACAAGTCGTCCCTGGATAAGTGCATACAGAGTACCGCCATCTATTTTACAATACGATTAACTTTACAAAACAGTCAATTTACAATATTATTAATAATCTTACTCATTTTGTTAATACAGCGTAACTATTTTTAGATGGAGTAATCTCCACTTTTTCGTTATTTTATGTGAGAAAATCGTTAATCCGCTTTTTATCGTGTTCAATTAAGAGATTAAATTTTGAACAACAAATTTTCATTCCCTTTTATTTTTATTTTGTAATCGAGGTTAAATTCGTAACTGTTGTACTTTGTAATTCACTTAAGCTAGAAAATTAAATTATTGTCACGCATGTTATAATAGGTCATGTTTACAGATTTAAAAATTTCGTGGGTTCTCCATAGCTTTCCTTTTGTAGTAGGTTACAATTTATATCTCAATTGCAAATTTTTTATCGGTAAATCTGTAGTATATGGGTGAACTAATCTCCCGTACATTTTTAGTAAAGTGTGACAATGGCGATACGTCATTTGAATTTTACTGAAACAATTGTCATTTAGATTTTGTCAGTAAATATGAAATGTTATATATTGATACGTTATGTTGTATTATATCGGAATGTATGCGATTTTTAGTAAATATATATTCGATTCGAAAATTAAAAATGTCAAGTGCAATTATCTTGAAGCAGTCTTCAGGAATTTCATAGTTATTTCAATTATTTTAAACAGTTGACTGAACTGCTGTAACTATTAAACAATTTAACAAAATATAAACAATTATTAATTATAATAGTCGTTTCAAAGAAAATGAAAAGTGAGTCACCAAATGAATTAGTAATAATTTTTGCTACCAACAAGTTACAACCAAGTAATTTATTACTAATTCTACGAACTACTAAACTAAAAAGTCAATATCTATTTGTAGATTAATAGAATTTTACTAACGAACTAGTATTTTCGTACTATTTGTCAGTAAAAAACTTACTAATTGATGGTAACCCACTTTTCGCTGTAGATAAGTCGTTTTTTTATTAATTCAAGTTAAGAAAGTAAAATTGCTATTTACAGTCATTTAATCGGTTGCAATAACCACACGTGTTAGCTATAGTCTCTTTTTCTAGTTGTTATTATTTTTATTGTTTACGTATATCTAACTGCTGCATATTTGAATTTTAATTTTACTAACCATTTCCCTCTAATATTCAGGTATTAATATGAATGTCATAAACCTCTTCATACACCCCATATATAGTCATGGGAGTTTTTGCGCTACTATGCAACGATAGATATCTTTAGTAGTTAATTTCATTTTTTTACAACGTCCGAATTCGAATTTAACGTGAAGAATACTTGAACATACCTCACTTATGTCTATATACAAAAAAGTTTACTTTATGTCCCTTAATTCATGTTTTTGAGCAGTTTTATTACAAATATGATCCAATGTGTTAATTCGGACTTTGAATTCGGATTCTGAGGGTAAAAATACTTGGGAATATAGGAAACGTAGTGCCTCGGCAAAAAAAAAATCTTTTTTCATATACAATATCTATGAAATAATTCATCGGTGCAACGAAAAATTTCTTTCGATTGAAACAGGTTTCTCCTTTGCGATGTACTTCTCATAATGCTTATAATGTTTGTTTATTGAGAGGATCGAAATTTAATGGTTCGTTATAAAAGTTAGTCAGATTGATGAAATATTCCATTGCTACAATGAAAAATTTTTTTGGAGTGAAGTATGTTTCTTCCTTGGGATTAAGCGGTTAAAGTATTAATTTATTATTTTATAAAGCCGTTGGAATATTTCATTTCTTTAAATAAGTTATCGTTCAATTTATTAAATTTTCTTCGATTTAAGCATCGCCGTTGATCACTTTAATAATATGATGAATTTTGCTTCAATTCTATGTCTTTATTTCATGGTGGGTTATGATATGAATTAATTTCATTGTCTTAATGAAAATTTCATCAGTGTGCTAATGTACGCAGCAGCTTATTCCGAAATACGAAATTTGAGAAACATTATGACGCCAATGCATTGAAGAAATGAAATTATCTGTTGAATCTTCGGTACTATAACGGTGTAGTTGTGAAGATTATAAGCACAGTGGAGATAAATATACTATGAGCCTGAGGATTACATTTTTGAGGGTTGGAAGGAAAACTGATTACATTTCTAATCCACCCAACTATACTGTTCTATAAGTGTTTGAGTTAAAAATGTTGCATTTTAGATATAGCCTATTGATTGTTTCTAACGTTGATGTAAATACCATAAATGCATACATTGACAACACTAAATGAATACAAATAATTAGTCTCCCAAATATGAAATGGAGATCTCGCTACGTAATCTCCTCGTTAACAGCTCTTTTATGGCCGATTTAGAACTAAAGCAGAGATCTCCACGAGGCATCTTTGTTACTCGTAAAACTCTTGAAAGTTCTGACGAACTAAAATACATGTAGCATTTTTAAGTAACCGCCTATTTTTCCATCTCTATTTAACCCTAAAATTAGTGATATCTGTAAGGAAGCCTTACACATCTCATAAATAATTTAAAATAATGAAAAAGTAATAAAATAATAAAATAACTGTTCGTATTGCGAGTGCATATATTACTACTGAATCAGTGGCTGCTAGTATGATTACTGAGTAAACAGTGACTCGGTGTGGATCAATATTTTTATTACTGCAACGAAAACAGCGAAACATTCACTTGTTGAACCAGAAAATGAATTATTATTCTGTAATAGGTTATGAATGTAAAATATATGTTTAAAATAATAACGTCTATGTAGTGTTATATGGTTAAACATCCTGTATTTGTGTATATTTCGTACAAGTTTACTATTTACGGGAATTTTCAGAAAATATACAAATATTTAAAACAGACCTAATCGATACACTGCTTAACGTCATTAAAATTACAATACAAAATGACTAAATAAGAAAATATTCTAAAATCGATTATATCACCATATTAAAGTTGAAAGAATTCCTTACTCTCTAACCTCTTTACGTGCATAGACAAATTAAAAAAATGCATTTTATTCTCTTAAAGATTAACATGCTAGAAAAGTGGCGATTTACAATCTGCAAATCAATAAAAAAATAATAACATTACTACTACTGTAGAACAGTTTCTTACAGAAACGAGAAGATGAAATAGAACTTTATTATAGTAACGTTAATATTAGTTTTGGGAGTTTCCAACCCTCTGTCTCTTTTCGTGCGGAATAAAATATATTTATTTGTTAAGTTAATGACATAAAATTAACTGTATTATTATTCAGGGATATTCTGCCTTAAGTTTATCTCCTATAGCTCCATTTAAAATGAATATCCTGCAGTGTTTGCGTGAAACTATTCCGTTAGTATCCGTCATCCCTTTCGCAAAATTTATGGCAATTTTCCTTCATACTTTTCCCAACCATTTTTCGCGAATAATTTAACTGCAACAAATGAATATATGCATACAATACTATTACTATATACGTTCATTATATGCGATCGCAATAAATTTGCGTTGATATAAAAGCAGAACGCGAATGTATTAATTAGCATAGTAATCAACGCGCAAGCGGCCAAAGATAAAAATGCGGGGAATAAATGTACGGCAAATTTGAAACGATATCCAGCATACTTTTGCCACGGGTTGAAGATCAGATTTCCCGAGATTCGAATTTCCCACTAAGGGCAAATATACACGTGTAATAATCAATCGACGAAGCATGAACTTGCCAACGGGCAGAAAAGTAGATCAAACACGCCATCGAGTGCGTTCGAGCGCATCAGTATAAAGTCAAGCTTCCACAGTGGATTGTTAGTGCATATATATAGACAATAGCTTGGACATTTTACAATAGGTGGGAATTTTCATTAAGCGCCACTTGGAGATATTATAAACGAAAGGTTCAAACCTCCATACAATCAACGACATTTCTACGCACACATACTATATATTACTTTGTCTATGTATGTACAATTGCTATATTCGTCTTGATCCGAGGAGGCGAATGAATTTTCACACTTGCTCGTCCGGGTTGAAATGACGCTGGCATATTCGTAGATGTCGGGGCTAACAAAATTTCCGAAGCACCACGATTTCCCGGCGGAAATAACTCGCGTTATTCGAGCGCTTTTCTTGCGGGTAATCGTTTTCCAGATTTATTTTGACGTTGACGTTTCCCGCTTTGCGCCAAGGTCGATAATACGGTATTTCTGATTTTTCACGCACTGTTATTAATTAACGGCCGGAATCCGAGGAATTGAGTCGACGATAATTCCTTGCGACAAACTAGCGAATTTTTCTGAAGTAATTATGACCTAAAAATGTTAGTGATTATTTTAGCGGGTTGGGCAATTTAAATGTATTTCATTGGTAGTTGTTGAATAATTTAGAAACAAAATTAATTGTATTGTCATTTGGTATCTACATGGAGAAGTACGGAGAAAGCAACAGACAAAAACTTCTGTTTCTTCCTCTATCTGAATTTCGTAACATAACAATAAGAATTATTGTACCCGAAGGAATTTTATGAACAAACTGGGAATTTCATTGTAACAATTAAATGTTATGAACTTTGTCTACATAATAATTTGATTGTTATCGTGTAACCACTCCACTCTACCTTGGTACCCGTATTCAAATAAAAAGTGCCAAAACTGCTATGCACGGAAAATAATGTTTAACCCATACAGCAAAATATTCATCTATCACAGCTTAACCTAAACACAGTTAAACGCAGTTCGGCTCTATCAGTCAAACTCGTTTAGCTACCGAAGTTTTTCTCTCTTACCTCAACACTTTAGCTGCCTTAAGATATATATCTCAACAAACACAGCCTATCAAATGGACTAAATAATGGACTATTTTTCATTTCTCTTATATTTATAGACGTGAAATTATATTTATGTGTGATCACGTATTAATCTGCACTAAAAAATAGTGATTAGTACACTGAAAGAAAGGTTAAAAACCGATATAGTACGTGACTTGTAACCTTCATTACATGCATTTATTCACGTATTAACTTTATTAATAATAAAATAAAATGTCCCCAATTCCTCAAAAGAGTCCCCATTCTGTTAACTTATTTTTCACAAAGAAATCAATTTTAACCGCAACTTGCTAATTTATACAGCGAATAATTTGACAGCATACATGCACTTGTCTTTCAGCCAGCTATCTTTTGCAGCGACAACCAAACACCCGCAGATAAATTCATTAAGCTGTGGTAGCTAAATGAATTTTCTGTATTACATTTATAAATTATTGTGACAGACAGACTTATAATTGTGCTCGTATAATCAAACGCCTGTCAACCAAAGTATTTGAGCTAACGTAACCTAAATATTTTTTTCCGTGTGATCGAGCCAATTTTTAGAATATCATTTAAGTGTTAAACACAGAGAGAGAGGGAGAGAGAGAGAGCGAGAGAGAGAGAGAGAGAGGTTCCATATTTAATATAACATATCGTTTGGTATAAATAAACCCCAGGAACGATATGATTAACCCTTTGAAGCATACTTTTCTTCCAGAAAATTTCGATGAAAATATTAATTGGGTTTTGAGGCCGCTGATTACCAATATGTAGATTACCATATAGCCGACGAAATAACCCAATATTTAAACAGAAATTTTCAGAAGATATGTCTAAACTAAGATTTCAAATGAGTTGATTGAAATGTATTGCAGAAATAAAATTTCGAACAATAATCGACGTTATTCTGTAAAAAGACAGACTTTTTAAATGTTTGATAACACAGGTCTGCACGGATTTTGTTTTTAAATATCAGAGTGATTTCCGAGGTATTTTTGTGCGCTGAATGCGAAAAATGCCTATCACGTCATGACTTTGAGAAAAGTGGGGGTAAATACACCAAAAAACGCGTTTTTGGGTGTTTTTACCGCTAATTTTCTCTGAAACCTGACGTGGTACAGACTTGAATTAAAGGTTGGTTCTTCCCTTAAAAAAATTATATAGGATAGTTTTAAAAAAAATTTCATTGTTTTGAAAAAAAATGGTTTTAACCTTGCTATTTCTAGTGATTATGATGAAACTGCAAATTATTTAATTACATTGAGCAGAGCTCATACAAACTACTACTTGATTGTTTTCGGGGTTGGTGTTTAAGAATCCAGTGTCGCCTTTATAAAATTCAAAATGGCGGATCCAAGATGGCGGACGTAAAATCAAAAATTTGAATTAACCTCAAGCAAATCAGTACATCGGTCGCAAAATAAAAAAATAAACTTAGGATCTAAAAATCACCAATTCAGGTTTTTTATTTTTATTTAAATAAATAAAATAAAATTAGATATGTTGAAACTTCCATGCAGTGGAATTTTCAGGGCAAAAGAAAAACAACAGCAGCGTGTAGTGAAAAGTAGAAATTTAATAATTGAGTGAAGATTTTGAGTGGAGATTTTACGATCCTAAGTATATTTTTTTATTTTGCGGCCGCCATTTTGGATTCGCTATTTTAAATTTAGAAAGGCGACACTGGATTCTTAAACACCAACCCCGAAAACAGTCAAGTAGTGGTTTTTATGAGCTCTGCTCAATGTAGTTAAATAATATACATTTTCATCATAATCACTAGGAATAGCAAGGTTAAAACCATTTTTTTTTTTAAACTATGAAAACTTTTTAAATCTATCGTATATTATTTTGTAGCGGAAGAATCAAGCTTTAATTTGAGCACAAATTCAGACCTGTTGCACGTCAGGCTTCTGAGAAAATTAGGAGTAAAACACCCAAAAATACGTTTTTTTGGTGTTTTTGCCCCCACTTTTCTCAAAATCATGACGTGTTAGACATTTTTCGTCTTCAGATTCGTGTTCAGCGTACAAAAATACGTCGAAAATCACTCTGATATCCAAAAAAAAAAGAAAGTGAATTGTGCAGACCTGTGTAAGCTATATATTTTATATATTTCAAACAGAAAATTGATAACAAATTTCGGTTCGGTTTTCAATTAATCATGGTGGTTACTCTAGGTCCGGGGATGCAATAAAATGAATAAAATTAGTACATAAAATAATTTTTTAATTCAAATTCGTAATCAGCAACCACAAAAAACCCGAATAAGAAATTTCAGTATGATTAAGTAACTTACTGCATTTTGGTACATTAGTAACAAATCACTCCACAAAAAGAGGGAAATTTGCTTTAAAAGCATATTCAATCTATGAAAAAGAATGTCCTCGAGACTAAATTATCCCGAACATTAGAAATGCACTGAACGAAATTTTCTCTAATTTTGCAGGTATTACATTTCATGCGTATGTTCAATTTGAGCAAGGGATTTAGATTTGTAATTTAACACGCAGTCTATAGATTGTTTCAGTTAATATCTCAAAACGTGAAACTTCAATATTGTATAAATGAGAACCACAGGTGATAAAATTGTTACACCATCAAAGATGGTCTCATAATGTTGCTGTCATAAATAGTCATTTTTATTATAAAGAATTGTGAAACTTATCCTTATGTACATAAGAGACCCGAAAAGACGGTTGTACTTTTAATTATTATGCCTGAATATTAATAAATAGTACATGCACATAAAATTTTTACACAAACATCAGTATATTAATATTTGATAGCATACATGATTATTCAAAACATCGCTTCTGTATCTTTTGTTTCATTACAATGGAGTTTACAGTGGCACAAAAAACGTTTAGTCATTTCGTCGCGCGTATTCTTTTGCAGTTGATGTAAACACAAATAAGAAATCTCGTACATAAAATCAAAATGGATTAATTTGTTTGATTTTAAATGATTGTTACTTGCAAACACTCCAAAAAGTATACTATGTATGTAAATGTAAGATGTTTTGAAGCTATCTTGATATAACTTGCATCTAAAAAGTCATAGTCGGTAGTTCATATACATACAAAACCACCATTAAGGGAGGTTAAAAAATATTTAAAAAATGTTGTCTTTGTAATTATTTTAAATTTATACTTTGCTGGTGAATTTTAGATCATTAAAAAGTAAAAATTTATATTCAGGCTATCTCAACAAGTCATAAAATAAAAAGGAGGTTTTCAACAATTTTAAGTACCAAAAATAGTTAAAATTTCTGAATCGAATTCACAGTAGTCGGATTTTCTGAAATCGAAAAATTCGGTAAAGCCGAACGACAAAACCTCCGTTATCCCGATATTTTGGAAATATTTTTAAATTGTCGCAAATAAATGTTTTCCAGTGTAGGTTGGAATCTTGATATTAAACAGTTTTAAGTAAATCGTTGCAAATGAAACAAAGTTAAAAATTTCTAGAACATTTTTGGAATATTTCATACTAAACTAGTGTTGGCGTAGTGCCTCGCTCGCTTCGCTCGCTTAGAAACTTCGACCCTGTGACGAGTTTGTTATTCCTTAATACTCGTTCGTTTACTAACAGCTTTTAGTTATAATATAGAACGAGTTCGTATTGTAGTTTTTTGAGTGAAAATTTGCGCGTGCGAGAACATTCCCGATGTAACATAACCAGAAACTGAAAGAAAGAGTGGCACTTATGAGAACATTCCCTATGTAACTTATGTAGGAAAGAAGGGGAGTGGAGGATGGGGTTCCTTAAATGTGTAAAAAGTGAAAATGAGTATTTTCAAAACTTCGATCCTGACCGTTTGCCAGCCGAAATATGAATAAATAACATTTTTAACACTCCGGGCGCGAAGCTCGATTTCGCGCCCTAGGGCGAAACCTTCGGGCTCGAATTATCGAGCTTCACGCCCCCCCCCCCCCCTCATACCACCACCGCTTTTTTGGTCTGTTTCGTCCAGACCTATGGTCTGGGTCGAAGTAATTGATACAACAAAGAATACGCCTAATTTATGTTTCATAGTGTACGAGCTCCGTATTGGTACCCACAAGAGTATAATACCCGTATATCATTAATACGTTTTTTTATTTTTTGTTTTCTTTAAAATGGACAGATACCTTCTGAGAACTTTAGATTGATTAAATATTAAACATTTTTTCTGAAAATGTTAAGAAGTCTCAAGATTCACCGCATTCCATACAATCCGTAATTTGTGGAAAATACATGTATAATGTTTATAATATATAATGTTTATAAATAATAATATACAATTTATTTTTCTCTTAATACAAAAATTCACGACTCATGAATGTCATACTATTGATACTTATACATCATGCAACAAACACGTGGCTGTTTCGAGAAGTAATTTTGTCAACAGTTATAATATCAAAGCTTCAGGAATATTGATTTCTTATTACTCAGTAATGATATTTTATTCAAAAATGTCAGTGGAATATCGATTTTTTTCTATATACTGCAAAAATTAATGTTTTCGGGGAAGACACTGGTGTGATGATTTATAAGGCGTTTATATAGGTACCTTATTGTAGGTGTCTCCGTATATAAAAGATACATATAAGTGACTAAAGGTGACACGTTGGTTTGTCTGTTCAGACGTACTATGCACATGAGTTAAACTGATAGATGACACATAAACAATCGTCAATATAATATACCTATATTTATGTGTACTAATTTTCATATTCTTTTCTAAATGCGTATTACGGTAACCCTGCTCCCTTTTAAGCCATACTGAAGACAAATTAAGTTAGGTTCGGTCAGTTTGGACATTTCAAATTGTGATCAGTATCATGCACACATATTGGTAATGAAAACTGTAAATCTTCACAGCTTTCGTTAACGTTTCGCCCAATATTGTAGCACCCATTTTGAACAAGATTAAGTTTGCTGCTAACCATACAACACTGTAAAATCATATGCCGTATGGATGTCTTAATTGAAGGTAGTGACATATTTAGAAACGTCTTATTTTAAAAAGTGTGACATGTACATACAGTAGGCCTCGCCCTAAGTTACACCATCCAAAGTTATATGTCTATCCAAAGTTATACATTTGGCTTGTCTAAAATTATACCACTCTCTTCCTCTCCTTCCCCCACCACATTGTTTTGCTGAGCCACACTCGCTTCGCGACAGTCACACACAGAATGACTCATTGCACGGATATAAACAGAGTTACGGAAGTGGGGATAGTAAGGGGCTATAACTTTGGATAAATTTCCGCCATTTTCAAAGAACCGTTGGTATGACTTAGGGCGGGGGCTACTGTACAACTGTCATATTTATGACAAAAAATAAGTTGAAGTGCGGTATCAAATAAAAAATTCTGATAAGAATCAGGCATTTAGTGTAAAGTTGAAAGATTAAGGCAACGATTTCGCCAAAATATATTGATGGAATGATAACTTAAAAAAAGAATATTGTGATTGTGGTCTAAAATAGGATTTCTTTAATATTATTTACATTCTATTTTAAAAATTGATCGTACTTATAAAGCGTACATGAAATAACCTGATAACGAGTTTAAAACTTCAAATAAAAACTTAAATTTTTTAATGTAATATATGGTATTAATTACAGTTATTGAGTATATTTATAATAAATAAATCATGATAATAACAGGTGCGATATATTCATTCCAATATGCCTATAATTGCGAATTGGGATTGCAGAATTATTAACTGAGATATTCCTTTCACAATGAAATTTATACCGTGGAATACTTTTCAGTAAGTAAATGAATTGCTAAAAAGGAAAATAAGAAGCTAGTGAAGCTATATGTTCCTGCATTCTTTGGTCGACAACCCCATGGGGAAGCTCCGACCCGTAACCGAAGCTCTACGAAGAAGAAATAATTACATTGTTTTTAACTGAACGGATTAGTGTTCGCTGTAGTACAGTACATGAAAAATATTACAATGCCAAGTAAATGATGGAAAATTTAAACAAACAGTGGAATTCAATTGTCTTTATTTTACGAAGCTTAATACTAATCCACGCCACTCTATAAATATAAACGCTTTATCGTATATTAATATCCGTTCAATGACCATGCAAGGAGTGTTTTGAAATACTTGACTAGTAAAACAACAGACAAAGGTTAAAATATTAAATGATGTAAGTAAATATTAAAAAGAATAGACAACATGGTCAGATTAGGATTTCCTTTGCATTGTATATATATTGCATATAAATTGCACGTAATTGTGCATCGTCAATCAAAGAATAGAATTTAGTATAAGATGCCGCTGTTCATTAACCAATGTTAATACCAGAACTTCCGGACTTAAAATAATTTATGAAGCGCTTGATTTACTTACACTTACCGTGTTTGCCACAATCAGTTAAGAATTTAATAACTCTACATAGAGGTCAGCATGGTTTCACAAATCTCATTTATGGATGTGCTAAGAAGTGTAGAGTGTGGTGAATTAAACCTTTTGTTATTGAAAAGAAAATATTTTTTTTCATCGCTGTGAAACTGGAGTGTTATTAAATAACTTGGACAATTATCAAACAGTTAATTCGTATAATATTATTGAGTCCAAAAACAGACTTCGAACATTTAGTTTGTATATGAGTACAGTAGTTAGATTGACTTTTAAATTACAAATTTTAATAACAGAATGATTCCCTGAATAACTGCTATTTCTGTAAATCATTAAAGTCATAGTTTTGCATCACAACTAACTAATAAAAAGCTATTGAAACCTATTTTGAAATTTTAGAATTTTTGAAGTAACGACATTATCGATGAGTTTATAGACAAAAATCAAATCCCAGTATAGTTTTTAATAATGCAATCTAGTAGTAATAATTGTCTTATTAAAAGAAAATTGGTGCCTTTAATAATTAATTAAAACTTTATGCAATAAGCATTCACATTATATACAAGTTATGTACAATGAAACAGGTATCAAAAAATCTTGTTTTTTCATACTTTCCAGTTACGACAAAGAAATTATATTAAAAAATATAAATAAAATAGGTTTTCTCTCCAATACAATTTCAGTATGTTGATATTTTTATTGTGTTTCCATTCAGTTGCTTACAATTTGCAATTGGCAGTCATTTCGGGGTGATGTGATCCCTCTCTAAATTTTTTGAAGTGATAACTATGCCAGTCATGTGAAAAAGGGAATTATTTTAAGCAGTGGAGTGAATCTTAACTCATAATGAGTCCTAATGGACTTTTTCATTAAAGTGGCTCAGTTTTTTCTTCAAGGAATTTAGAGATCCCTTTCTGTAGATTTCCAAAATTTGTATTTATTGAAGAAAATAAGAAATCTCTTTGAAAATGTTCTGGATGCTCTGACTAAAAAATGAGATTTCTTGTTAAATTCGAAGAACAAAGTGTTTTTAGGAATTCATCTAAGAATATTCCTGAATTTTGTCAGATATTTTAAACGATATTTTCAGAAAAAAAATATTTTTTTTAATTTCAATTGTTTACGAAAAATGCTGAACAAATTTTGGTACATTCTGTGATTATTTTTAGTTGTTTGCAGTTTCCTCCAAAGGTTCGTAGTTTACGAGGAAAGGAATTTAAAATATTATAATTTATGATTTTTTTTCCTCGAAAATTATGAACTTTAGGAGAAAATTAAACAAACCAAAAATACTTAGAATTCATTTAAAAAAAAGTACAAACATTTTTTCAGAATTTTCGTTAATTTCTCAAAATACAATTTAAAAACTCAGCAATTTTTTAAAAAAAGCTCGTTCTTTTTGAGTCAGAAATTTTTCAAAGAAATTTTTATTGAGAACGCAATTTTGAGGTCGTTAAAATATTTTCTTAAAATTCAAATATTTTTTCACACCTTTCTTCAGAGTCTCAATGGAATCCCAATATTTTGACAGTTAATAAGTATAAATATTTCCTAAGCGTTCATCATGTTGGCATGCTTGACTACTTAATGTTGTTAATGTGTATGATTATTAATTGTTCCGCCTGCGACTAGTCCGGGTTTTAAGAAAGTTTATAGTACATATCTCTTACACTATTTAATATATACAAATTTTAAAAACTACAGAAAAGAATCTCTGTGAAATGGAAACTGAGCCACTTCAATGAAATGAAAAAGATTGAAAAAAATAAAAATGTCTTAATTTTTGGACAATTTTTTTCATGTTTATCGTCATATTGGAATTCGCGACGGCTGAAACTCTATTTTAACCTCAGAATCATGAAGAGCGACTTCGAAAATAGTGGAATATGTATCTTTCAATATTTTCCAACTTCGATTTGCGGATTTGCATCACAGGATATTGACCATATCCTATGGCAGTGCCCAAGGTATGAAGATAGCCTAGCAGGAGAGAACCTATCCAGAAATTATGTGCAAATAAGGAACGACCACCGTACATCTTCTCATATTTTCTTGTGAAGTCGAATATTTCTTTACTAAAAATTATACTTTTATTTGTCAGAAAAACTGAGTTTTCAGTTTTTTCGCGCAAATTTGCGAAATTTCAGAAGGTTATTTAAATTTATAATTTCGCCCAATTTTTGATCCGAGAAATGCTCCCGTGTTTTATGAATTAATTACTTGTTAATGAATTTTATAAAAATAAAATATAACGTACCGATTACTTAAAAATTTAATGCTGAATAACAATGCAAATTGTACACACTTGTTAGTGTCACATTATAATTGTAACTTTAAATCCCCAATACCCTTCGTTTATCTTATATGTCAGACAAAAATTAAAATCGACAAAAACATGTAATTAGCTGAATAATTCTAAAATATGAAATTTTGCAATCCAATGTATAAAAATTGACGGAATCATTTTACGGATTCAATAATGAACGATTAAAAAAGCGATTTCTTAGGATTATCATCCATAAAAGTTTATGTTATTTAGTTTTTCTATGTTTCTAAATTGAATCAAAATATAATTACAGATTTTTTAAATTCATGTCAGATATTTTTCAAAAATCAAATCAGATTGTGTTGAAACTTATAGTTCGAGGATTTTTAAGCTCGTTGAATCCAAAATCTGTGCATAATTTAGAAATGAAACGTTTTTCCGAATTTTCGGAAAGATTACAAAATTAATCTCTCTTAGCCATTATTATAATATAATATTGCCTAACCACCGCAGCATGGAAGAATAAGAAATGAAATACACATATTATTTTGTT
Source organism: Trichopria drosophilae (assembly GCA_030407085.1). Taxonomy (NCBI): domain Eukaryota; kingdom Metazoa; phylum Arthropoda; class Insecta; order Hymenoptera; family Diapriidae; genus Trichopria; species Trichopria drosophilae. Next base: position 207,579,558 of record CM059583.1, read on the forward strand.
TAAATCACCTACATTTTAACATCTTTTTAAAACTTTTTCAAGGTTTGTAAAATGTATACATTCAGATAAACTGAACAATTTTTTTACTATCGAGTGATGCTCCACCGCATAAATTAACATATGTTACAAATCTTGAGGCTTAAGGTAGATTAAGTAAAAAAAAGTCTGAAAAACAACTTAAAAAATTTGTTATTGATTAGGTCATTACTTTCAAGTTCTAACGTGAATCTAATTTATTATAATAAATTATATTTGTAAAATTGAAAATTCATTCCTGTGAATACTGATCACAACTCTTTCAAGTAATTATGTTGCATTATAATAATCCAAATCTCAAATCTAATATTAACTCAAATTTTATGATTTTTTATCTAAAAAGCATTGAGGTATGCTGGCGATTTCTGTACAGATTAGTAAGCTAACTAGCTTAGTAATCTATTAAATATTGCAAGTTTTATAGTTACTTATGTGGTTCCATAAAAATGAAAAACGATCATAATAGCTTCGTTATTCAAGTAAACGGAGATCTTAATTATTACCTCAATTTGTCACCTCTGGAGAGAATGAGTAAAAAATGATCAAGTTTATTGCACATTAAGGACGATCATAAAGGCGAAACTGGCAAGGACCTCGCGTTTAACCACTAATTGGCGACAAGTGGCAAGTGCACGTTGTTTCGATAATGGAGACAAGTAGCGGCAACTAGTTATCCATTACAGACCTGTTGTCAGTGTTAATGCCGGGGTTACTAGTTGGCTCTACATTACCATTTTCATCATGTCTTTGTACATAACATACCACAGTGGAATTCCCTGACAACATCACTAGTTATTAACCTATACATTTCATAATTTCTCGATGCATTACATTAATAATATAGAATTTTAATATCTGATTGCAATTTAAGAATATTCTTCACAGAAAAACTTCCTATTTTGAACATTTCTATTCCTGTCATAATATTTGCAGAAGCACCGAGCTGTCACTGTCAAGTTATTCTTGTGCTCTTATTGAGACGTAAGAATTCATGTACTCATTGCTGCTAGTATCATCTGGCTGCTCCCCCCTTGCTCCCTTTAAGGACAGAGAGCGGTAAACTGAAACACGAGGATTTCTTACTTGGTTACTTAGTTTATGACTAAACTACTTCATTTTAGGTTTCAAAACTAATTTAGCATTTTTTTTTAGAAATACATACCCTGGTAAAAAAGAAAACATTTTTTGCACAATTCTTACATAACATTTTTATTTACCATGTTAAAGGTATAGGGGGAAATGGCCAGCCTAAGAAAAAATTGACAAATTTCTACCACGGTATTAATGTAAATAATAAATAATTATTATTAATAAAAAATATTGCATCGTTTCACATAAAAACTACAATATACTTATTTAATACATACCACAGTAAATTAACTATACAAGATCTCTTAATCAGGGATCCTCGGTGAAGTCATGTGGTTCAGCCCCGTACGTAATATTCAAGTATCCCAAAAATAAACTAAAATTATAACGTCGCAAGAACCGAGTTTGTGAAATTAAATATATACATTGCAAATTATGATATCCTAAATTTTAATATTACAAGCATAATGAATATTCTAAATATGTAGTCTAAATACTTTTTTGTAACAATCGTTAGAATTTCTTTTATAGTCCTTTTTGTCAAAATATACCACTTTTGCGTTGAAACATAAACATGTGAATTTTTTAGGGAAAAAACTAATTACCCCCTTAACTGGCGATGACGTCTATAGACGTCATATCAATATCTTTGAAACGACTCAACCAATCGTTGTCAAAATGGAATTTGTAACTGTCAAAATTTCAAAATTCAAAATAGCCGATCCAATAAGGCGATCGAAAAAGCATAGAAGTTTTTCATTTTCCGCAATCTTTACTACTCATACGTTTTTGGGGTCGCTGAATTCAAATTGGAGATCAAAATTTCAGAAATCAAAATGGCCGATCCAATATGGTGAACCAAAATGAAAAATGTTACTTGATTCTGTTAAAATTTGTTACTAGGGGGTTTTTGGGGTCGCTGATTACGAATATGTCATCGGTTTCTCAAAATTCAAAATGGCTGACCTAATATAGTGTGAAAAAAATTAAATAATTTAAAGCACTATATATTGCCCAATCCGACGTCAAATTTGCTAAAGTCAATAGGTAGATCCAAGATGGCAAACCGAATGCGGAAGATGAATTTTGACCTTATATTAGCGACCTCAATTTCATGTATTTCATAAAATACTTTTGCCATAATTTTGAGAGACTGTAGAATTGCACTAGTGATCTAATAGTGCACGAAATTACTATTAGTGAACACTACTAGTGCTGATCATTTGTGCACACTAGTAGTTTTTTTTTACGAGAAGAGCGGGCAAGTGCGCATATTTTTCCGAAGCCATGCCATTCTCTCTTTCTTCTGCTCAACGAAAAGAAGAGGACGGAGAGTATTTTAGACTCCAAAAACTCCCGAGTAACAAATTTCTATTACATCAAGTAAATTTTTGCATTTTGGTCCGAAATCTTGGATCCGCCATTTTGAATTTTTAAATTCTGACATCAGATTCGTAATCAGCGACCCTAAAAACTCCCTAAATAACATTGTCATCGAAATTGGATGAAAACTGGCTCGTACCAGTTTTGGCACTTGTTATTTAAAAACGCCTACCAGTGAAGGGGTTAATACTCTTTTCCTATCTGTCATCGAAGATATAATGACCAGTTGGCTTTGTTCACCGAATTTGAAAGAGGATGCCAATAAATATCAATTTTGTTGTTTCATAACATTTGGATTAAATGTTACTGCACCCAACGCTGCGTCTAAACTTTGAATATTCGGAAACTTTGAATATACAGTATGTTGCTCTTTATTATTGACGAATAGTCTCACGAGTATATAAATTAGCTAAATCGAACTGATCAGTTCCAATAACTAAACTCGTTCAGTACTCACGACCGAACCAGTTTAGGCAATCATTTAGTTGCGTGAATCCAACGAGATCCGCCAACAAGTCGTGAAAACAAAATAAAATTTAATTCTTTTGCTGTACATTTGGTAATTTGACCAAAATACATACCCTACATACATTAATACCACGCATTCTAAATTGCATAATTAAATATTGAATAATGACGAATTTGGCTTTTTATTTTATCTCTTTTGCGATATGAAAAGAAAACGGGAATTTTTCGAATCTCTTCAGAATATTTTTGTACAAAATATTGAATTTTTTTGTTCTTATTCAAATTTCAAAACATTTTTCTGAATATCTATCTATGTTAAAATTTTCGTTAAACTGAAAACTTTCTAAAGTTAATGGTCGAAGATTTTCATAATAGAAACAAAATACTTACAACTTATTTTGTACATTTGAAGATACACTGAAAAAATACTTGGTTCGCCCAATCAAATGGTTGAAAATTTTTTGAAGAATTTTGCTTCATGTCGGATTGCAACAGAAAAACAAATTTCATTCTGTGGCAATCCCAAATCTGTCGGTTGTCCAATCAGTGTCATTCCTAACAGCTGGGACGTAATGAATTGAAAACGTTCTTAAAATATATAAATTTGTTCAAGAACATATATGAACCATTATGAAATAATTTCTAGTTGTTTATTTTTCGATCGTTTTTCAGAGGTTTTACTTCGACCCAGACTTTAGGTTTGGACGAAGTATTGAATTTGGTCACTTCAGGCATAAAAATTACCCTGTAGTTTTTCATCAAATGTCGACGTTCCTTTTAATATCAAAGCCAGTAGTTATCGATTCCAAAATTTTACATGTAAGTTGACCATAAATTAATACGCTCGACGTAAACTGATATCCCAGTTACGTCTGTTTCCTTCTTTCTTTCTTTAAAAGTAACGTTTACATTTGAAGAATAACCATCATCTGATTAATTAAAAACGGTCCAGAAATATATGATATTTAATATTAAATTAGGAATTAAATCATATTTATACATCCCGACACATCAAAATCCAATATAACGTAAAGTCATTCGCTACTATTGATACTCCTTAATCCGAGTTGAAAAATTGTGTAGTAATAAAATAGGATTCGTTCGGATTGAATACCCAGAATAAAATGGACTGTGAATGCTTGTTTTGAATGATGTAGGTAACCTTAGATTAAAACGGATTGCACATTATTTGTTCAGATTAAGTCAAGTTTCGTTCGAATTAAAAAAATGGAATTAAACGGATTGGCAAGTTTTGAAAAATAGACCAACTACGTATTACCTAAAATTGATCGGATTAAATGTCTTGAAATCCGATACTTTCGCGAAGGAAGTAACTGAATGTGATTTTAGTTATCATGCAATTACGCAAAGAGAACTGAATGACCTGTGCCCAACAAACGAAATATGTTAATTATTACGAAATGTTTTTTATGTACAAGCAATCATTTTCTCAATGTACATTTAGTGCCTTGTAAGTATCCAAAATAGAAAATGGGAAAAAACATAATACACTCATAACCCATTATTGTTTACTTCATTGATGCATTTCGAAATGTATGTTGCTGGAAGCGTTACATAAACATCATTTGATTCGGTTTTATTCTCATGATTTTCGTTGAAATTTGAATATTTCACGCACTCACAATGAAAATCAATGACGCTTTGGAAATGAAACGTCACAATAGTTCAGCGTTGTATCATGCACGATTAAATCCTTTGATTACCATTGTTGGCTACGACCATTGGCAATCGTCGCTTTCGGGAAGTATGAAATATTCACCCCAACGCGTCTGGGTATAAGGACCATGAACTGAACGAAATATTTTATTAAACTCGACATAAAAAAATGACTCCAAAGTTTTTCGTTGAAACTGAAATTCGTCATTAACCTTAAATGTTAAAAACGTCTCCTAATTAAGGCCCTCTATCGACAATTACAGGTTTTTAAATATGCAAGCTTCATTTAATGGCTTCATTTGCATGCACAATAAAGTTACTTTAAAACGCCCTCAGAAGTGTCGTGCTCAGAAGTTGTAAACTGCAGCGGTAACATTTTCACTTATTCAGACATAACATGAAAACGGTTTATAAGTCGTTAGATTCTGAAGAAATTATACCACGATGTAATAGATTCCACGAAATTGCTTATAAAGACAGAATGATTAATAAAAATTCTTGTCTATTGCATACCTTTAATGTAATACGAAGCAGGGTCGTTAAGAAAATACATCAAAAGATAATTTGATTCGAAATATGCAGATATTTCTTCATGTTTCACTCGTCGTTTAATAAATTTGTTCTATGATATTTATATCATCATAAATTTACCTCCTACGCATTTTGACTTTTGACACCAATTTGACATATTTTTTCGGAAATCTTATTTGTAATGATCATTAAGTTCGTATGCCTGTTTTTCAGAGTACTCAATACTTGTTTTATTTATGAATTTACGAAGTAAGATTCACTATTTTCAGTACTTCATAGCAATCCGACAATAAATATCCTGAATAAACATCCCTCCTGTAGGAGTAATCATGATTCATTTGTTATATAAAACAAAAATTACTGCCTGTGAAAAAACAAAGTAACAATATACTTATTATTCAATTGTTATTGGTAAAATCATAATTTCTCACGAAAATAGACTAATGAAGATCTTTTCACCAATGCCTCATTTTGTTTAATTTTAGAACCGATATCAGACCTATATTTATTTCAGTTGATTGAATTTTACTGCGTGTTTGAAAACACAAAGATAATATTGACATTAGGTAATAATAAAAAAACAATAAGAATAATTTCACTATTTATTCAACTCCATCATTCTTATATTTTCGTGTTCCTTGCGGTAATTTATCGTCAATGACTCATGGATGTCTATAAGCTACCAATCATTACTTGGCACCTAGTTATGAGAATCGATTTGAAAATATTACGTTTTATGATCATCATTCATATACGAAAAAAAATTTCCTTCGTTTTCTATTATATTCCTTTAACCTTTCTGTTACTTGAAACTCGCGGGTTTTATACGAAATTTCTAAAACTAGTCATTTTAAATTTCTAATTAAAAACAAAACTTTTAAAACTGAATTTGGTAACATTGCATGTAACTAAATTAAATTAAATGTGCAGAGGCAGGGTCAATCGGAAACCCGAATAGGTTTGAATAAATAAAAACCGTTTAAAATTATAAAGTGACGGTAACTGCTTTAAAATTATTATTTATTGACAGCTATTTACCAAAATATACAAAACATCCATAATGTTCAACATCGGGGACAGTCTTATAGTTTTGTTTTAAGTATCTTCCTCTCAGATTTTGGTCACTTCTAAAGTTTCATTTCTTTATTATAAACATAAATGATGGGTACATTTGTGGCACTAGATAACTGGTTTGAAATCTGCCTTTTTAAGAAATCGTTATGTAATACTTTTTTTATATAAAAATTGATGTATCCAGAACGAATAATTTAATGTTATTTTTTACGTACACATTTTAAATAAAATTGAAATATATTATCATGAATAACACGTATCTGCTATTATTCCCTAAAATATCGACATTACTTTATCAACGCGATAAATATGATGAAAAATAATGAATATCCAGTGTTCCTTTGAGTCAGTATTCCCCGTTTGTTTTTTGAAAAAAGTAAATTGTTTATTTCAATATTATAATAATGTATAGCGCCCTAAACATGTTATCTCTGAGAAAAATTATTATAAATAAAATCGTTTTCCGCTTTATCCCGCCTTGCCCTAAATTAAACTTGCATTGTTCTCGCGTGTTTCCCAGTAATCTGAAAATGCTATACGTTACGCTATGGAAACCGATCATAGATCTAGTATCATATCTCGAACTGAATAAAGAACAGCATCTACACGATAATTATTCGTATTCCAACATTTAAACAACCTCGGTACCATTAATTTAAGAAATTTTCATAGAATGAAAATTCTAATGAGTCTTTTCTTGGTGAAGTCGGTCCCTCGAATAAAACAATTTAAATTTTAAAAAAACGTTTCGGCAACCTGATGTGTGCCCTCTTCAGTTTATTTTTTTTTACAATTATGGTTGTAAAGAATTAGAAATTAAAATCACGCGATGCAGTATTAACATGTCAAAGTAGTGTTGGTGAGTGCAGCATGAATTTTGACAGCATCTGTCAATACAATTATGATGACTTTAAATCTATGCTAGAAGTGGAAAGACCGATCTTAAGGTCATTTCCCGTCGATGAGGTTAATTGACGTTTTTCTTCTCACTGACACTTTACATGATTTGACATTTGATGAAAATGGTTTGTGTATTTCAAGCATATATCGCGGAATTGATTGTCCAAGATCGGTCGAATAGACCTTAAGATCGGTCTTTCCACTTCTAGCATAGATTTAAAGTCATCATAATTGTATTGACAGATGCTGTCAAAATTCATGCTGCACTCACCAACACTACTTTGACATGTTAATACTGCATCGCGTGATTTTAATTTCTAATTCTTTACAACCATAATTGTAAAAAAAAAAAAAATAAACTGAAGAGGGCACACATCAGGTTGCCGAAACGTTTTTTTAAAATTTAAATTGTTTTATTCGAGGGACCGACTTCACCAAGAAAAGACTCATTAGAATTTTCATTCTATGAAAATTTCTTAAATTAATTTATACAAGCGGTCAAGAATCAATTATTGGCAATCAGGATGATACAAAATCCTGATCAAATTCTTTCCAACCTCGGTACCATGTTGCAAATTTCTTGACAAAAATATGCAACCATAAGATACGTATTAGATATTAGAAATAACATACAAAGTTATGGTTGAGAGAATATTAGTTTTATAACTTAGGGTTGCAAACGATATTAACTAATACTTCTATTCAAACGTTGTATGGAGTTTTACATCCAGTTAGACAATAATGACTATAGGGATACCAAGATTTATAGATTAATTAAAATCACATTTTTTAGAGACCAGTGGTAGCAATAGTATTATATAGTATACATGTTAGAAATAATTTAGGTATAAACATCCAGAATTGAGTGTTTCGTTATTAAGAGATAGGGAGGGGACTTTGTTCGTACTCTGGATATTAGGCGTAATCGTTACTTTACTTGCTTTTATAGATACGCACTATATTTTTCCAAAGTAATAAAATGGACTATAATTTGGCATTCTGCGGAAAGAATTGATTCATATTTCCAGAAATTTGGTAATATTATTCAGATCGTATATTTTTGAACAATTTTGATAAAGTTTTAAGTGATTTTAGCGTACTGAAAATTTTAGACTTTCTGAAAATGAGAGTTAAGCTGGCTCGATCGGAAACCAAAATCCATTAGTATCGTTTCCAATTCTAATATATTAAACATCTTTCGTCGCTTACGCGAAATTTAAAAATAGGTTATCGACATAACTTTGCCGGAAAATAAAATTTAACTTGTCAATTTTCATATCTCTGTAGTAATCCAGCAGCGATCAATAAAAAAACGAGATTTTAGTTGATTATATTATAACGATTCGAAATATGCATCGAAAAAGTAATGTTATTGGCAATTCTACGGAAATATTACATACAAAAGTGAACGGTTATACAAATTATTAATAAATACAGAAATTGATAGTTCTTATTAATTGAATGTTTCTTCTGCAACAATTGTTTTAATTTTGCTAATAATAAGTGTGCTTCAGCACTCTTAAAATAGTAGTATTGAGTCCTCATCTCGCAAGCGGAATCCACTTAGCCCAAGTGGTATAATCGTCTTGACGTTGTAAGAGTGTATTAGATACGTTTCAAGTAAATTTTACCACGGAATGATTAGGTGGTGCAGGTTAGGTGTCACCTAATTTCAATTAAAACGGTCCCAAAAATTAAACTGTTTTCTTCATCTGCACCTCAGTGGCGATCAAAGTAAATTAACCTGGGACTCTTATTATAAAAGGAAAAAAGAAAGAAAGAACTGAGCATTAAAATAAGGCGTTTAACCTAAGATACGTACCAACGTCTGTGCTAGCCGACTAGATTTTCCAATTTCATCTAAAGCAAGATGGAACAATTTAAAAAACTAGGAATACTCAAACCTAAACAGCCCCTTTCTTCACTACACTGTTCCCTAGACGACCTAAATACTTATTTCTGCAGCATCTCCAACTCAAATATTACCATCCCATCTATCTTGAGTTTTCCGATTCATTGGATATCTTCCACTTTGACATAATAATTACGGATAATCTAAAGCAAGTTTTCAAGTCAATGTTATCCAAGTCTGCTGGATCTGATAGCGTAGATTACAGTGATATTTCGGCTGCGTGGCGGGATTTGTAGAACCACTTCTTGGTCCCCTGAACAATAGTCTAAAGTCGGGAAGGCTTCCACGAGAATAGAAAAACTCTCACATTAGACCTATATATAAGACAATGTAGACATTTCTATTCCTTTCATTAAACTCAAAGCGGTAAGTATCTGATAATCATATTTGAAATGGATTACATCCTGCTTGTCAACTCGAATGCAGGCAGTAACTGATGCGAACGGTGAACGTTCGAAATGGTTTGAGGTATGAGCAGAGGAGTATCGGAAGGCTCTATCCTAAATTCCCTAGTTTTCTCAATTCTTATTAATGACATCTCTGAGGTCCTATCCTACTCCACGAATTTTCTCTGTGCAGATGATTTCAAATTTATGATTCAATGTAAAATGTCAGACCTGGATCAAATAATCGCCCATCTAAAAACTGGCGCTAATCTATTTCAAATTATGCTAAAACAACCGAACTATTCTGAGTTACCAGACCTCTTGCGTTTTATCTCCCAAAAGGATCATCTGGACATCAACTCTATCGAAATGGTTATACCTATATCACAACTAGAGCATTTCGATTAAATTCAACTTTAACATGGTGAAAACGCGCATGAGTTAGATTTTTTGACCATTTGAGTCAGATTGGAAAATCTATAATTAGTACGCTACGTATTTTTGTTCACTTCTCTTTATTGTTTTTGTACACAATTTACTCGCGTCAGTGCTCAACGATAACTGACTCACAGTCCAAATTGTTCCATTACATTGTACACCCAACGAACACATCACAAATATTTATATATGTCTACGGATGTATTGTACTGCAATTGTCTTGCATTTGCAAAAATGGCCGTTTTCACACCCACAGAATCGAAAAATATTGTTCTCGCGTAGAATTTATGGATCATACTGTGATTCGTTCACAACTATCTTTTCTGTTGTCTCCAAATAGTAACCATATGCAATCTCCGAACGTGGCGTAAAACTCTTATTTTACACCCTTGGTACGAAAAGTACTATTAAAGAAATGCATTCCAGATGAATGAGAATTTGTCTGGACACATTATACTCACGACTATAATCTTCGCTACCTTTATTAATCGAAATTCGGATTTAGTAGGACGCTTGTGGGATCATAATTTGGTGACACTATTTAATCATTAGAAAGGGTGGAAAATTCATCTGAATGTAGATTATTAATCATTTCGTCGTATGTTGCTAGAGCAATGGGCATACCATAACGAGGAACGAAATTTGAGAGGATATTTTTGAAATAAAATATAACGAATTGACGTGTTTATTTACACGGATGTAAGGTACATTTTTACACCTTATTTATACGGTGTTTTAACTGAGATTTTTACAAAGGGACATGACAGATGAATGACAAAATTAGCACTTTTATATCTATTTTTGCAGTGAAAAATATTTTGAAATTGGATTATTTTCAGTGATATAATAGAAATGATTAACATTTTTACAATTTTCATGATGAATAGCATAGTTGATTTTCAAAATGCATAAAAAATTCGATCGGCCGCTTAATATTTGAAAGTGTCCTTTATACGCTTAGAAGATCAGTTAATGTGAGTGCGACTATGTGAACACGATAGGAATGATAAGACTCTCTGCTATTACCTTGATAACATCAAAAGAAGTGAATCGGATGGTTCATCCTTAGAGAGCGTTTTTTAACATGATAAGTGTTACAAGAATTGTTTCAAGACTCATTTATGATAATGAAGAATGAACAAGATTTAAGATAATTGAAAAGTACGTGGAAGAGACAAAGGCAATTGAGATTTTATACTCTATGTAATGCTTAGGTGTACTAAAGTACACTTAATTTTCTTATATGCCATTCTACGGAACTTGGATTTTATTACTTAGTCTGCTAACTAGTAGTGGATTGTGTTTTTTGCCCATGTACATATATACTTTACTTAATTTTAATCATTATCTCTTACAATTATGATAGCTACGCGCAATTTCAATAAAAATTCAAAATCATTGTGTATTTTTACTACAATGTAGGGGAGAGGAACCTTGTTGTACAGCAGCTCCTGTGGTGCAGCACTCGTATTTGATTACTGGTTTATTTACCTATTGTTCTGAAACTGTTGTCAATATCTAGTCTCATTATAAGCTTGTTTTCTAATAAACCTCGAACTGATTACAGTTGCACAGGTTTTCTGAACGCAATGTGTGCATATACAGAGAATCGTTTCCTAACATTTTTTAACAATCAACCTATATATTATGTACATTAAGGAAAACGAACTAAACGTAAAAACTTAGTTTCAGACCTATATTTTATCATATAAAAATGTTTTTGACAAAACAATTGACGCCTCATGTCTCCGGTTATGCAGCATTAAAAAAATAATTCTTTTAACATTACACCAAATATTACCAATATTGTTCCAGTGAAGTAATTTGTAGATCAAATCAAGGAAATCAAGGAAGTCACTGAACTTTGATAAATAAAGAGATGTAAACAAATTTCAAATAAACACAAAATAACAATTTGTATTAGAAAAATAAACAAAATTCAATAATATAATACTTTCTATGTAAAAACTCTTGAATATTATTAAAAAATCATAAATCTGGAATTTCTATTGGTTCCACTCAATATTTTTACAATTTCGGCAGAATTTTTTAAATGCTGATCAACGAAAAGACAATTTTTTTATTCGGAAAAAAATCTGTTCGAATATACATAAGAGAGCAAAAAGTTAGGTACAGATATTAACTTAACAACGGTAGCTGGGTCATCAAAATTGAAAACAATACCTCGTGCACAACAGGTACCCCTCCTCTATATGTAAAAGGGATTTGACTATATCGTATATACATGCTTCAAAATCAAATAGAAATATTCTACTAATCTTGAAGTATTCGACTAATTCGGACAAATTTTTAGGTAATTTATGCATATGTTTACCTATTACAGTTTTCCAGTTTAGAAATTGTTTACCATGACATTAATAACCTTGAAAAATTTTATTTTTAATAGTCTTATTGCGGATTTTTATGTGACACCTCCTCAAAAAAACCTATAAAATCGATATGCAAACAAACTTTTTCATTACGCAACGTCCCTATTCAATATTACAGAGCTATTACCAAAACAATTGAATTGGTCCATGCAAAAAGGGCACTAAGTCCATATAGATAATTGTTGGGAAAACGAAAAAAAAATGATTTACTTTTCTTACAGAATGAAAAATAAAAATATTATGTAATAGAAATGTTGTTTTTATGCACTTACAATAGTACAAATATCGTTCTATGCTTGAAGTTAACGAGGATTTTTAATAATTATAAAAAATATCAATTGACTTAGGTCCCTTTTTCATGAATCACGAGTAACATGAAAAAAAGTAATAATTTTATAACACAGCTAACTAATTTATGTGCAAAAGTTTTTGCAAAACATTTTGCGGTGTATTAAGAATTAAATTCATTATCTTTTTCATCAGTAACAGTAGGCCATTCGATCAGGGAATTGTAGAAACCTAGATATTTATCTGGTATATATTGTTGTAATTTTAACCGACGCTTGTTAATTAACCGACGTTAAATTATAACAGTTCCGAAAGATTATTGTTATTTGTAAATACAGTAAGTATGTATGTAATAATCAGTAAACAAATCTCTCTTAATACGAACAAGTTTGAATTATTCACATTTAATATTTCAAGACTGAACATTGTGGTAACATGATTTTCGTATATGTTAACATAACTATATTTACCAATATGGAAAGTATACAAAACTTGTACTGTATTTGTTGTTCACCAGTGTAGTTATAACTATTTCAACTACAACGCGTATCCTACAATATATCTTAGATGACAATTTTTAGTGGTAAAATATACGACATGTATTTATTGGCACATATTTTACCGCAACAGGTAGTATTAAATACTTCTTTTATCTTTTACTGCATTTTTTCTCAGTGTAAATAATATGCGATATAAAAAAATGTCACTTCCAATTTATGCAAAAAGGGATCTAAATCCTGGACTTAGGGCCCTTTTTGCATAAATTGGACATCAGGAAATGAAGATTAATAATTTTAATAAGTGCCAAATGAAAGACCGGAGCCTCAAAAGTTAGAATTTATCATTATCTCAATTTACCCAAAAATTGACTTAGTGTCATGTGGGTTTAAACCTTTGAACCACAAATTTTTCTACAAATTAAAGTTTTATGAAAATTGTTAAACAAGGATTCTACGAGTCGCTGAATACGAATCCGTTCTTTTAGTATATAAAAATTACAAATGGCAGTTCCCCAGTATGGCGAACGAATTAAAAAATGTCAATCAAAATTTTCGCTTTCGTGGCTCAAGCAGCAAAAATTTCCTCCGTAAATGTGAAGTATGGCGACATCTATTAAGAAGATCTGCAGCTTTTGCAACTTAAGGATTAATTATAATCAAACTATATATAAAGGGCCTTTAATAAAAAAAATACAATACTCACTACTTAGGTGTTTTCGAATTCGCTTATACCAAATCTGTTTCGATTTTGAATTATTTAAAATGGTGGGTTCGATAGGGCGGACAAAATAATACACTTTACCTATGATATCAATGGTAGAACGTCTTTATTTCATATATTATTTCATCATATTTGTATTACTTGCTCATATTTTAATGACCTTAATTCATATTTTCATTGACAGCATTACAAAATATCATATATTTATGTATCATGATGTCTAAAAAGATTATATTGAAAATATTGTTTCATCGTGTTTAAATAATATTCTGAAAATCTATAATATTTTGTTTACTATTTCCACATACGTTTACAGATTTATTTTCCCGAACAAAATTTCCCTGTGTCGTCATATTATTTTAGACATTATTAGCGGTCGGCGAATTTCTGACTGGTTAGGTTAGGTTCGTTTTAGGGCACGCATATACTTTTACTATACGAATAAACATAGTGATATTATTGTTTATGGTTATTTGTCAATGTGATATTTTGTCATGTGACCAATTGTTATGTTCTATTTTATCGTGTGATTAGTTGTCATGTGAAATAAAGACGTGTAGCCGATATCAGCATATTATATTCCCGCTATAAGCAGTGGTCAGCAGCAAGTCGTTCGAAGCGAAACCAACTTTAATTTAACCCATTATGTCCGAGAGATGCAACAATGCACATGTTTTAGTTGATATTCGATCATTCTCAACAGGAATTAAGGGTAATATTGACTTGAAAATGACGAACCCTACCTATTTTCGATGTTCTTTCGATTGGCTTGATAAACGATGCTTTTAAATTGTTTCCAAAACTGATATGGCATATTTTTTTTTATTATTTGTTATTTAGATGGAAGAATCTTTTACTAAATTGTTGCCATATCGTAAGATTTTTGGATTTTTGCGAGAAAAATGCTGCTTGAAAACGAAATCGAAAAATTGTTCACCGGTCGGGGATCGAACTCACGACCTACGACTTCGTAGTCCAGTGCGTTACCATTATTTTAAATAAAAAATAAACAAAATTTCGTGTGTTTGGTTTTTTTGTAAAAAAATCCACGTGCACACATTTTCCCGCTATTTTGAAGTATTTTATTGCATTGCGGTATACTATAATGGAGTGGTCATCGTGAATTTTAAAATTCTAACCTTCTTGTCTTTCGATTGTCGTAGTCGAAATTGCATTTAAATGGTTTCAGAAACCAATAAGGCACATTATAAATAAAATGAATTCCGCATCTCGCGACGTATTCGCCTTTTTATTACACAATACCGTTACTAAACCTACTAAAAAAAAAAGTTAATATTTTGGAAAATAGTTCGTTCAACAACGGAAATAACTGACCTTACTATTTTTTTAGTTGGATTTTGTAACCATTTAAAAATAGTTGGACTTACTAGATGGCAATGCTAAAATGGCGAAAGATATTGTCAAATTTACCATTTTTTATAGTTAAAAATTTAACAAATTAAAATAGTTCGTTTAGTCATAGTTCGTGGGTCATCTTTACAAACTAGTTTGTTGCATAAGCTATTTTTCGATCAACTATTTTTCAGATAGATAAATCAAATATTGTAATTTTTCCGTGATATTTTATTGAATTTCGGTATAATATAATGGATCGGCCATCTTGAATTTTAAAATGTTAAGAATGTTCTTAGAATTCATTGAGAAATATAGTGGAATTTTTTCAGATTTTTTAAATGAGGTTTTGAGAAATTCGTTTTCAAAATTTTTTTCAAAATTGTAATTTATTTACGAAAAATTCTGAACAAAATTTAGTGCATTCTCTGATAAATTCTAAGAGTTTTTTGTTCTTTGCAATTCTTTCCAAAAGTTGATAGTTTTCGAGGAAATCAATTTCAAATATTATAGTTTAAGATTTTTTTTTCTCGAAAACTATCAGCTTTTGGGAAAAAATGCATAGAATAAAAAACTCTTATAATTCATCCGAGAATGCACTAAATTTTTTTCGGAATTTTGCGAAAAAAAATTATAATTTTGAAAAGAATTTTGAAAAAAATTTTTAAAAAACTTCATTTAAAAAATCTGAAAAAATTCACTATATTTGTCAATGAATTCTAAGAATTTTTCATTCTTAGCATTTTTTAAAACAAGCTCATAATTTTTCAGTTAGAGCGTCCAGAGATTTTTGAACAAAATGTTCACTGAGGTCCGCCATTTTGCAGCCGCCATTTTGAATGGTGAATTAATATCCATCCTATCTTTTAGTATAACTATTTACTCCACCAGATACAGAGATTTAGCTTGATTCAAACACGGTTCCATGTTCAAAAATACGATTATTTGAACAAATTTTTTCAAAATTCACAATTTTTTTATGTTTAAACCGCCATAGTAAAAAAATGGCGGCAGATATGGCCAATCCGAAACCGGATTTAGAAAATTCGACAAAAAATATAATAGGTGTGGTTATATCAACACGATTGAGTGACTTTATCCATGAGAAAGCACCTGATGAAAAGAAGCCAAAATTTAGGGCATTTCAGGACGAAACGGGTTAAAAGTTCTAGTGATACGCCCTAATACGACCTTATAATACAGGGTGAGTATTTCTTCTCTCCCAGTACGAATTAATCGATGACTGGACATTTCGTGATTATGAATGGATATGAATAGCTTAAAAATGTCAATAATATAGGGTCAAAATTAATTTTTAAACCGTCTTAGATATTGACTAAGAGGGATTCTTATTTGTATATAGGCTATTAATAGAATGGACAAGGGTGACAAAATGTAGTGCATGCGTTTTCTCAAAATAAGAAAATATGGAGTGGGCAGTGGTAGGGTGACGGAGCGTCGAAGTTAATGAAGGAACGATCGATTCGAGCGCTGTATCCATTTTGGATGAAATTCCATTTATCAGAAATGGGGTGGCCGTTCGAGTTTGGATTTTCGCGTAAATTTTTTACTTTCACCGACGACCGCGGTATCGGGTGGTGGTGGAGGGTTGGAGAAGGCTGATTTATTCATATTCGGATATTGTTAGCCTGGAAAGGCATTTGAGTCTGCGCGACCGAACGCGCAATGCGGCACGCGATGAACCGAGGCAGACTCCTAATCTCGTTAGAAAC
Source organism: Trichopria drosophilae (assembly GCA_030407085.1). Classification (NCBI taxonomy): domain Eukaryota; kingdom Metazoa; phylum Arthropoda; class Insecta; order Hymenoptera; family Diapriidae; genus Trichopria; species Trichopria drosophilae. The sequence continues at coordinate 207,596,437 of CM059583.1, forward strand.
GCGGATACGGGGTGGAGGACCCACGCTAGGGGTCGGCAAAGAAAAGTTAATCTTGTTAGGCCCGAATGCAGTTAACTTTTCAAAGGCCCTAACTATTCACTTTGACGGCGGCGCCTCCTCCTACTGCATCGCCACCGATGTCGTCTGTTATACAACTCAGAATTATTTCCCCTGACAACCCCCCCCGAACGCCTCTAACCGACTTAATTACTTTCGCACTGCGACTCGAATATTTCCAAAGATGACGATTCTCTATTGCGACCCGAAGTTAATTTACGTTGTTTATTTCCCTACGAACAATGGCGGTCGATGCATCACCCTACTCCTGCAAGGGAAATGTTTTCGTGATTGACTGTTCAAAATGACGCAGTGATTTATCATTTCGACAAACGCCTGACAGGATGAATGACGGTTGGCAGACATGAATGAACGAACCACTGAATGGCAAATTGTTAAATAAATCTTCACTTACAATGATAGCTAAGCCTATCTTGAATGGTATTTTAAGTACCAGTGAATTTGAAATTGGAATTCTACTTCAATTTACAATGGCGTTTTTCTATCTGTTCAGTAAAATAATGAAAGAATCCGTATGTGGGCGCGCGTCAACTCCAAGGTTATACGAGAAGCATAACCATGAACTGTATAAATTCAAATGCGGTGTTTAAGAACGCTCAGTGCTTTTGAAACTAAACTAATCGACCAACTAACTAGATAATATATCTGTTTATATGAAGCAACTGGCAAATTAAGGATATTTAGAGTACATACGCGAACTATTCGTTTTTTACACTTTGAAGGCATAGACGGCCACCAGTTTTGACACAATTTTTTATATTTAAAATTCTTTGAAAATTGATTTATTTTAACTGTCAGGTGATATAAATTCTAAATTGGACTTTTAGAGATCACAGACTTCAAATCCGCTGGCGGCTTTTAAAAATAAAAAATGGTGAATACAATATGGCCTATGAAATAAACAAACTTTAATCCAAATTTACAGAATTTAGTATGTACACAAGAAAACATTTTCGGCCGTGCGGCTATAAATGGCGATTAAAACTCGAAATCGTTAAAAAGAAATCTTTTATAAATATATACACCTTTGTTATATTATTAAGAACATTTGTGTATAATTTTTAGACGTTTAAGTTATTTATTGATTAACTTAATGGTTTGCAAACGTTGTCAAAAGTAAACAAATCTGTACTTTGTTCATTTTAAAGCTTCCGTATCGAAAATGGTGCAAGATACGACAAAAATATACTGAACCTTTTTTGTAGTGCATTCAATTCTCTAGAAAAAAGTCCCGCAGAGTTCTTGTCTAAACTTAGTAGGTTAGCCATGAGCAACGCTTGAATTTGCGTCAAATATCAGGGATTAGAGAACGGTTATGGTCAACTTTTATGTTAAAGTTTCTTGCGACTAATCTATTAACTTTAGACTAGGCCTCTCTAGGACTTTTTTGTAGAAAATTTTGTACTCTACAAAAAAGGATCAGTACATTTTTGGCGTATCTTGCACCATTTTCGATACGGAAGCCTTAAAATGAAAAGAGTACAGATTTGTTTACTTTTGACAACTTTTGCAAATCATAAAGTTAATCAATAAATAACTTAAACGTCTAAAAATTATACACAAATGTTCTTAATAATATAACAAAGGTGTATATATTTATAGAAACTTTCTTTTTAACGATTTCGAGTTTTAATCGCCATTTATAGCCGCGCGGCCAAAACAGCCTTACTCCGACACTAGACACGGCCGAAAATGTTTTCTTGTGTAGGGGTTTTTGAGGTCGTCGATTACGAATACGGTATCGATTTTTAACAATTCTAAATGACACAGCCAAACTAGCGGACAAAATTTGTGACTTTTCAATTAAATTTGTAATATTTAATATATATAGGGATAATGGAATTTGCTAGTTTTAAATTCATCATCCGTTTTCAAAACTTTAAAATTACAGATAAAACATCACATTTCTTACAGAAATATTATAAGTAAGTGACTTGAGTCATTCGTGGATTTTGTAATCAATTCAATTTCTTGTGAGAGAAGTTCTGTTATCCTAATATGAATTATAAGTGAATTGTTTTATAATACACAGAAATATAGTCTTCTACGAATTCAAGTGGAGAGTAGATGCACATTTTTTAGTTGATTTTCGATCTTTATTCTCAACATAAAATAAGATTAATATTGTCTTGAAAGTGACCAACCCTACGATTTTTGAGTATGCTTTCTCGATTGGCGTAGTCGATATTTCTTTTAAATTATTTTAAAAACCAATATGGAACATTTTAAATAGACATTGAACTACAGCTATAAATTATGTAGTTTTCCCCGGATCAACCTAACTTTGTCAAACCTGTCGACAAAATAAATCTCATTTGATTAATTATTATGAACATTATTGATCAAATGTATCTCCAGCATAATTTGAATTTTTTCATGAAATTTAGTAGGCCATATTGGATCCGCCATTTTGAATTAAAAAAAATCTAGCCTGAAATTCCTGATGAACGACCCCAAATATCCGCGTACACAAATTTTCTCGTGATTTTGATCACGGAATTCGGAAGAATATATGCCGTACAATTTATTACTATATGTATACCGATCTGTAAATACGAAGCGACAAAGTCAAACTTCATGTGGAGCATACATTCGAGAGTTTAACAGTAAATTGCATTAAATTAATGGTGTTAAAATGGAAATCAGTCTTCGTGAAATTTTAGAAACCCGGGGGACTGGGAAAATATGCTGAAAAATTTGGTGTCCCCAGTTTTGATCGCATATTTTACCCCAGACTTTTCTTGTGATTTCGCAAAATATTATTTGCACTATTAAAATACTGTTATTCTCGCTGTTGTAACGGCCAGTTATTTGAAATCGTTGTTATTGCTATTTTTATTAGTTAAAAGGGAATAAATCTGTTACCATTTAATCAATTGAAATAGTTAAGTTGACTACTTTTATAGTTATTTCAATCATCTGAAATAGTCGGGATTACTATTTTAATTAATTAAAATGGGACAAAGCTGTTACCAGTTAACTAATTGAAATAGTTGATTTACACAATCAAAATAGTTGTTCCAACTATTTCTGTTGGCTATAGAATAACAAACTGGAAATAGTCACAGCAACTAAAAAAGTTCTGAGGCATATGCACCCAACATTTTTGGCTAAATTTACTATTTTTTTAGTTTATTCAACCATTTATTTTTTTCCGTGTACTTCAAAATAGCGAGAAAATGTGTGCACATGGATTTTTGAAGTCGTTCATCAAGAATTTGAGGCGATTTCCCGCGACTTTAATGATGCGAACAAATGCAAACAAAAAACATATGAAATGCTGTTCATTTTTTATTTAAAATGTGGCATATTAGTTTTGGAAACAATTTAAAAGAAATGTTTACTAAGCCAAGCAAAAGAACATACTCGAAATCAGACAGGGTTGGTAATTTTCAAGTCAATATTACCCCGAATTCCTGTTGAGAATGATAATATAATACGTTAAAGGTTCTACAATTAATTTTGCAGTAACTTAATTTATCAAACATTTGTGCACTTTAAATGATATGTATTTGAAAATAACGATTAAAATAGTGTATCTTCCGGCGACTAGTAAATTCGACATTTTCTTGTCGGTGATATTGTATGGCTCTACCAGACTAATATTAAATTTAAAAATACTAAATCAATTTATTAAATAGATCATTTTAAAATGGAGAATAGTACAACTGTTACTAGAATTATAAATCAAAATTATTTTATGGCTACAATAGATATCAAGGATGCATATTATTTAATACCGGTTTTTGAACCTCATAGAAAATATTTACGTTTTAAATTTCAAAACAAATTGTATGGGTTCACACGCCTTTCGTTCGGTTTAAATGTAGCACCTTGAGTTTTTACAAAAATATTAAAACCTATCATTTCGTCTTTACGTAAACATGGATGGCTATCTGTCATATATTTGGATGACTTACTGATATTTGGTAATACACATGTTGATTATTTAAGAAATATTCACAGTACCAGATCATTATTAAAACGGTTAGGTTTTGTGATAAATAAATAAAAATAAAGAAAGCCAAGTAGTAAATGAAAATTCTTTGAGTGTATCATTTATACATTAGTTTTCTTAGCTTCTGGAAAGGATTTTAATGAGAAACTACGTATTATTGGTTTTCAATGGTTAATAATTAATAGACAGTTGTTAAATTTAATGATTTTGAATAGGGAAAAAGTAGAACGGAAAGGTGATTTCCTTGAACGAAACTGAATAAAAAATTACGAATACAACAGCTGCAGGTTGAATAAAATTCAATTGATTAATAGTCATATTTGTTCCGGATGTGCTTAAATGGTAATTAAGCTCAAAGGTGAAAAGCACATCGAATTTTCCGTTTGAATTCAATTGCAGGACATTTATAGACCATCTTGAGGTAAAAATTAAACAAATCGTTAGAGTTGTTTTCGTACTATATTAATTTCTTTTTGAAAAATCAATACTTTGAAACAAGGAGAAGTTTACGAAAACGTCGACTCTCTAATTTATAGTACACCCATATGTTCCTAAGTAAATCGATGCGCTGAAAACGAATATCATAGTGAGAATTAGCCAGATACAATTTACTAGGTGAAAATCGTAAAAAGTCCTTAAAAAGAAGATTTTTCTATTTTTTTTTTGGTTTATGTTCAAATATATTGAAAAATTCAAAAAAAAACTTTTCAAAATATACTATGTATAGTTCATTTTTTGTGAAAAGGGAAAATGACAATTAATTTTATGAATTATTATGAACGTAGTAGGTAATAATTTCCGAAAAAATCAGGTTTGTCGCCGAGTTTTAATAGATCTAGGGTATCCTTAGAAATGGAATGCGCTGAAAACCAATTATGATCATAAAAAATCAATTAAAATTATGATATTTTGCAGTTTTTTTTAATTTACAAAAATATTCGAAATATCGAAAAATGTTTCCAATAACAGTTGTAGATCTGCTTAGAATACATATTTTATAGTTAATACATTTTTCTAAGTTGTTATATTTAACGAAATAAACGAGGATCATAAATTTGATGAATTTTTTACGTTTTTCATCATGTAAATCTCATTTGCGCCAATTATTGTTATGACATTAGATTTCAGCATATCAAAATACTTAGGGCACCATAAATGTAATTAAAATTATTAGCAACCCAGGTAGGTTTTTAATGGTTATCATATAAAGCACCTATAAAAATAATACAATTTATTGTCATTTTTCTCTGTATCTAACACACCTATACTACTCTCTAAATTCCTTGTAATGAAAATTGAGCCACTCTTTCACGAAGAGTGAAATTTTCACTCTATTGATAGTGATATTGCACTCTTCTAGGAGTGAGATTTTGTCTTTCACTCTTGATGGAGTGAAACGCCACTCTTCACAGAGTAGTAATAAACGAGTGGCTCAATTTTCACTCCAAGGAATTTAGAAAATAACAAGCGCATAAAATATAAAACGTGTATTTTGAGAAGATCTGCAACTTTCATTTCAAATATTAGTCAAATTTTCGAGTACTTTTTAGAATAATCGAGAACTATCCGGACAATCTTAATTTTTATAAGATTTTCTCAATTTTTCACCATCTAAATGATATTGCACCATTTTTTGCTGCGATATTTGTTTCTAGCTAAGGGAAACACTTAAGAAAACAATACTGTACTATAAATGTGAGAAGCGACGCGACGTTTATTCTTATTCCAATGTATTGATTTCTCAAAAAAGAAACCAATATAAAACGAAAACGGATTTTTTTAATTATTACATAGAGATGGTCTATACCTGTCTTGGAATCGAATGAAAAAAGAAAATTTGATGTTCTTTTCACCTTTGATTTAAATGCCATTTAAAGACACCGTGGGCTTTGAATGAATTATTTCAATAAATTTGAATGCAATGTAATTTAAAACTTCATATTCCAGTTATTGAGACATGTTTGAAGTTAAGGCACTTGCACTTTTTATAACTCTGCTTGTAGCTGCCATTGCAAGTGCTGTGATAAAATCCAACTCTCTTTGGAGTGAATTTTAACTCCACGCACAGTGAATTTCTTTGGAGTGACTGATCTCACTCTTTTAGAGTGGTCTTTCACTCTTTTTAGTGTGAACAGCCTGCATACTTCGGGTTTGGAGTGAAAACTTTACTCCAGGAAATTTAGAAATTGCTAATAACAAATCTAAAAGCATGTTTTAAAGTTAAAAAACTAATTCAATATGATGGGCGAATTATTTTTTAAGGTTCCTATTTTATAACTTTCCATCCCGAAATCAGAGAAGCAGATACGTCAAATTCAGCTCAGTTTCTCCAGTAAAAAGAATCTTTTTTGATTTGATGAAAAAAAAACGATTTTTGCAAACGAATGCCAAAAAAATGCTGTAATTTTGTTTTTTTTTTTTATTTTTCACGTTTTACCACAACGAGTCGCATATATGTAAAAGGTAACCCTCATTATTGCTAATAAATAATAAACCAGTACAATAGTTTTTAGAAGCAATGTCAGCTTTAAAATAACCACGTAACGAAACGTTAATAATACATGCACGCTCAAGCGCGCACACGCACAAGGAATACCTACAATTTCAAAACAAATTCACATAGATAAATTACATGTGGTGAAATGAGCGATAACATATGGATTCGGCCATTTTGAATATTAAAAAAGATATAATATTTTCTATTCATTAAAGCCACTATTACTTAATGTCAATCCAATCCAATTTATTTATCATTTAGAACAAAGAAACGCAACGAACCCTTTTGCAACTTGAAAATACCTAAAAAAACCATACTTAATAAAATTGTGTATTTTCAGAAAGTATTAATGAAATTTGTTCTGAAGTCAATATGGAAACGCTGGAACAAATAAGAAAACAAATATTGTATCGGTCATATGCCATTTCTCTAAGATTAATTTATTTTCTATATTTCAGTAACAAATGACGTGTTCTTAGTAGGGGAAATATCTTTTATTTAGTTCTTTGTAGGTAAGGAAATGATGTATAGGCAAACGGAATCCTATTGCCCCTGTAGATTATTTTTTTCAGTGTAATAAATAGTTTTAATTTGAAATACAAGGAAGTAGATCATTCTTTCTTAAGTATTTGTATATTACATATTTTAATAAATTCAGGTTCGTTGAAGGAAGTGTTACACGATTTTAAATAGCGTACACAAAGATAAACCAGGTTTTTATCATAATAAATATGAAATCTTGAAATATTTCATACTAGTCTTGGTTCCCAGTCTGAAGCTGATAACAACAATTATTTTTCTCTATTTGGCACAATTATGTCATACAAAAATTAACTCCACCTTTTTTTTATTTTACACATAACAAAAAAATTCCAAATAATTTTGAACATTTTTAATTGTATCTGTAATGTTTTTATTAAAATATTTGTAGCTGAAACGATTTATAAAAAAAAAAATATCACAATTAATTGTATTTAATTAGCATATTTTTATAACAGTCTTGACAGCAGGTCATGCTCCGAAATTGCAAATAAATAATAATAAACATTTAACCCAACATGTATATATTTACACTCAGGTATGTACATATATATTTAAATGCCAGTCAAGTTCAAAGATCACTATTATGCTTCTTATATATAAAACAATGCAATTGAAGTCACCTTTTGTAACATCAAATTTGAAACATAATATGAATAGAAGGTGAATAAAAATCAGTCTGAAAGGAAAATTGATTATTTTTCGTTTGTTTCTATTCTTTTTATGAGCGTACATGCATTCCACATTTATATATTGCATTCCTGAAAATATTTTCACAAAAGGAATGGAATTTAATTGAATTGCTTCTTAATTAAGGAGACTAGCGTAATGACCTGAATATTTGTTGCTTTACAGCAGTTGAGTATTTGTGCATTTAATGTTCGCTGCTTTGAATATTTCCTCCTGAAATACATATGATGCATCACGAATTTGAACTTTGAGATGTACACTAGAACTATAAATTCTTTGGATAATTGATCTACAATCCATAAAAAGTCTTCACCTATTGAAGATTTAAGTCCTAATGTATTGTTTGACGACAGTAATAATTTGGATCTCGAAATAAAGATAGTATCCTAACCTGCTTATAACAACTTATTTCATTGCATAGTGTTTCATAATTTTATGACAATATTATGTGACATCTGTATTGTATACAAAAATGATTAATTTAGCAAACATTAATTGCTTCATTATAGAAAAATATTAGATTAATTTCCAAAAAATGAAGAGAAATTGAAATTGAGTGTTAAAATACACATTCTAAAATAATGTAGGCAAAAATGACGATTTCTGTTTGAAAATGTCTGAGCTGTTAGTTTTTATCGAATTACTGTAATTAATGAGCCGTGAAGACTTGTTTGTATTCATTACTCGAGTGTTTCCTGCATTGCTGCGACTCGTTTTGTAATTAAAATGAGTGCAAAGTTAAGAATAGCACTAATCGTCACTTGCTTGTTAATATTTTACATGCATATTTTTGAATACTATCGAAAGTTGGTAATTAGGCGTTATTAATCTTTCACTGCCATTAGAATGCATCATTATCATTTTAATGAATGCTAAAATGCAAAAAATTAGTCCAAATAACAATCATTTTTCTGCAGAATGAATCGTAATAATCCGAAATGAAAAATGTTTTATGTCATAATACAAATGACATTGGTTAATTTAACGACAATAACCGGATTAAATTCAATATTTTTTAAAGATATTGAACAGCACTTCCTCATTTTAAGTTCTGTTTAATATTAAAATGTTAATCCATGGTAAATTACGAGATAAGTTGAGATTCACGCAATAAACTTCGCCACCCTCGTAGAACCGTATTTAGATTCCTGAGCCATTCGTCACGTTAAACCAAATTACATTTGTATATATATGTCTGTGTCAGATTTGTAAATATCTTTATAAAATCCTTCTGTAATCTTCTAGCAAACAAAAATAATGTTATTATATTATAAAACTTAAATAATTGCGTGTATACACTTCTTATAATGAATTATACAGTAGAATTGTATTAAATGTTAGTGGAGCTGTCATAGAATTTTTGTTCGAACACAAAGAAATTTTTCATCAATGCAATGAAATATTTCTTTTGATTAAAGCACACTTCTTCCATGTGATGAATCGCTCATGATCTTTATTTTTTATAGATTTTTCGCAGCGTAGTCAAATTCGACTTATTTAATTAATGAAAATTAAGTTACTGACAATCAGGCAATATCTAATCGAAATAAATATTTTGATCTGTTATTTCAATTAGTAATTTAATGTTGAATTACTGAGTTAGTCAAATAAGTTGTTTATTTGTAAACATTTATTCTAATTTTTAAAAACTTAACAGTAAAATTCTACATTTTGATGAGAAACATCGCAATTTACAAATTTAATGAATTTTTCTATAAACTATCAGAATCTTATGTTGGTTTCAAAATGTTACAATTTGTATTTTTTAAAACAATTATTTTACTAAATTATTAGTCTAATATCACAATATATAAATAAGAAAAAACTAAACAATTTGAATGGAGTTAAAGCAAATTTAAAATTAAATACTTACGTATTGTTTGAAAATGATATTAACTGCCTCCAAGGTAGCATTTTATGAAGGCTTAATTAAATTCCATTGTTTTGAATAAAATAAGTCGGTTTTCCTAGGCTGTCGACGCATATCAAGTGTGTTCTTTTTTCCTGAAAACAACGGATTTTCCATGTTTGCTCTTTTCTAAAGACAAGTAATACAATAAAAACAATAAACACAAACAATACAATAATTAAGTTGACTATATGACCAATTCTCTGACAATAATTAAATAATAATAATATATATAATAATAAACATCGAAAAAATTCAAGCCACACTTATAGCAGTTATATTGCTGCCTTTCTACATTTATAAAAAGTAAGAAAAATTATGTACCAATCATTGGTTTGACAAGTACTTCATCCCATCCATACATTCTATTGCAAAATAATTTTTTAAATAATAGACGCTAAAATGAATGATAATAATTCAGTGCAATTGATTTTCTATATTAATAATATATTAATATAGTTATATTAATAATAAAATTATATAATAATAAAGTTTTAATTTCATTATTACATTTTTTATAGACCGGTGCTGTGAATATTAATATTTCCAGAGAATTCCTTACGTATGTTACATAAGATTTTATCATCCGTTGATCTAATAAAAGCAGACTTTTAGGCTAGGAAAAGTGACCTGTCATACAGTACTGCCGATACTGATTACTGCAGAGCTTTTTAACCATTTGAAACCCGTTGCACTACTAAGATATTTTTTACTCGAATGTTAAATTATCGAAATAATCCGGGGAATGAAAGTTCCCTGATTAACATATAAAATGAATAATACAGAGGACTTTTTTTCAAATTCAACCTGGCTTATCTAGCTCAATTTTGGTCGAAATAAAACTTTTTTAATTTTAAAGGTAATGTAATGCTCTACAAAGATGTATTTATTGAAATAACAGTAAAATATCAATCTGAAATTGCAAATAATCTCGAAAACTGTACTCTTTGCCCTAAATCGGCTGGTGGTGGTATTATCTGAAATGCGGTAGCTGAAGGTTGCAGGATTGGTGTATTATTTTGACAAAAATTGAGTGAGGTAATACAAGTAGAATTTTGTAGTTTAAATCTTAATCTGGGTACTTTATTTGCTATTTATTGACAATTTTTCAAGTCGAATTATAAATTATCTATAGCCAATGTTTCAGATATACTGCCATTAAGACTTGTATTGGACTTTTTTGTGAAATTTTTCACAATTTTAAAAGGGGTCTTCAAAAAATGTCTACCTTATGTCCTGTAGTAATACGCAAAAGAAAATATTTTGACAAGAATAGTTATGAAAACAACTACGACGAACATATTATCTTACATTAATTATTTGTTCTGACGTTTTTGTGCTTAAATAAATTAAACATTGCGAGAACAGAAAATTACATTCTTTTGTAAATATCATCACAGCTTTTACTGCAATCGAATATCAAATTTTGTAGATCGTTAAGAATGTACGCACACGAAAAAATTAAAATTAAAAATTGTGCGAAAAAAGGTGCCGAATTGATGTGGATTGTCCCATATCTGCAAGGAAACTAAAAATGCGAGTCATAGGATTAATTAAAAAGTCATTGAAATGACAATTTTGTAGTATGTGCATGTCGATTAAACAGATACTTACGAAAAAGGTAGAATATAAATTTATTTTCAATTTATTTTTCTTAAATTTTCTTTTCAGATTTCATTAAGGTACAGATCACTCTAATTCATTTTTTTAACAATGCCGATTCAAATCACAAAGAAAAATACTACATTAATTTGTATTATTAAAAAAGACTTCCGTTCCTCATTTGCAATCGCACATTTTATTTCAACAATTACAAGAGTTTAATTTGGTCTTACTTTCTTTAATTCATTTTTATATTTTTCATTATATATGTTTAGAAAATAATAAAATTCTGAAGAGGACAAACATTACAAGGTCGAAACAAAAAAAAACGAAATTTTTTAAACTTTTCAACTTAACAAATACACCACGGAAAAGAAGACTTACTCAATTTACACTTAGTAGCCACTGTGCAAACGTACATTCCAACATTTGAATCAATTTTACCATTTGTGTAGGTAATAAAGCCTCGACTTTGACAATTAGTTTTCGTCACTTTCATGTTCCTTTTGACATGTTCATGTCGCTTTCCCATAAAAGTTAGTTTTCAAATTCAAGGATTGTCGATAACATCACTTAAATAAACCACGTAAAACTTATTATTGCGCCTTATTTCCTTTTCTAGATTATGTTCAGCGGAAACTCTTAATTCGAAATCATTATAAGACACAACAGCCCACCAATAAAAAAAATAAAAAAAGCAATAAAAAGTAAATTTCAATTCTGATTAGCACAGCAGATTCCCTTATTAATAACATTAAGATTCAATAAAATACAAAAAATTTCGAAACGTTTGGACAATATCCACAAAACCTACTTCGTACCTTTTACTAATACAAATAGTGAAACCGAATAATTAATTGAAATAGAGCACTCGAATGACTAATTGATTCGTAGAACAATTATTGTACTAATTGCGGTCAGTAAGGCGACCTAATTATTTTACTAACTCCAATAGTCAAATGTCATAAAGTGATAAATTCACAAGTCGCACATAATGCTACTAATTGAATTAGTGACCATTTGACTTCAAATTTTAATAGCAAATTTAACCAAAAAGATAAACCATAGAATTTAGGAAATTTAATTAAATATTTTTACTTTCCGTAAAGAGGTCGGAATACTCTAGAGACCCATGCAGCTCCTGCCATTAATAACATCACGTACAGTTCATATTCGCATGATTAAAGATTTAGAAGACAACGCCATTAAATAAATGCACGTATGCTATTTATATTAAGTTTCACGTCATCATTTTTCGGTACGAAATTGTTTTCTTTTCGTCCCCCATGCGCTTTCTTTTCCTATTACAATCAACTCTATATATCTACCCCACATCTAGTCCTAATGTCGGGTCACTCGTATACGCTAGTATAATACAGGTATACACATAAATCTTCCGACAATGTATGCTCACGCAATTACGTATACCTTTAATTCGACGCAACATGTCATTAGTCATTATTAATGCAAATTGCATGGGTGGTATATTAGGAAATGCGTTATTCATGATGACCTCACGATGAAACGTAACGAATCGTATTATGATGCGAACCGCATTTTTTTCCTACAAAAATGTGAAATGAGTCATTTTTACGCCACTTTTAGTACAACGTGTTACATTAAATTTAGATGCGTATTAATTCCATTCATGTGGATTCGTCGACTTAACTACTTGTTAAATCTTTTGTGCAATATCGACATCAATGCCGTAGTTTTATTATTTTATTTTCGTACATTTTATTGATATGAAATTCAAACCAGAATTACAAAAGAAAACTACAGTATTAAATTAATTCTCTAGGTGGAGAATTTAAATGTCGAATTAACACCTTAACTGTCAATTAAATGTCTTTTCGAAATTGCTGACAATTTCCATATTATATTTTCAATATTCAAAATGGAGAATTCAATATGGCAAGATAAATTTTATTAAACTGGTTTACCACTACTTACTCGTTATATCACTTCCATACGACTTGTTCTGATGATCCTTGATGAAAATTAAAAATAAGAGAAGCAAAACACCGGATAAAAATAAAAAATCAACCATTCACAATTCGGAACAGACTATGCAGGTAAATGGTGTTGGTATATAATCATTCTTCGTTAATTTAAATTCATTTTAAGATCCTGATATTATTTAATAAATTGACGTTTTATAATTTTTCAAATTTTATAACCCGAGAAGGCTGTCAATATTTTCATTGTATATTTTTTTATATGCCAATTGTATATTTATTTATTGTTCATATACATTTATAATTTTTCATTCTTAAACATACATTTTTTGGGTTATAATACGCTTTCGCAAAAGCTGTCTTATAAAATCCCAACTTCAGGTTAAAATATGTGATTATCTTTTCGGAGAGCAAAATATCGAATTATTTCCAGGCTTATTTCCGTTAGCATGGAACATATTTACGTACCGATAATTATCCGCATTACTAATTTAGTTCAAAATATTAGTGGACTTTAATCTCGGTTTAAATGGAAGTTAGTCGAACCGGAAATTTAAATGAGAACGATTTATTAAAATGTGGGCCACACGAAATTAATATTTCGATGGGTCCTAGAAAAGGCCATCTCTGTATTTTATACAACTGTTACTTTTACTGCCCTGCTAATCATAATTATGCCTCGAACATGGGAACATGTGTAATTAAGAGTAGTTGACATTATTTGATGATAAAATATATATACTATGCAGACGGTTATTTTGTTCTTTTTCTATTATTTTTTATAAGAATAAAATAAGAATTCGAAATTCCAATGGGAAATATCGCATGCAAACGATCGCACGTTCGATTCCTGGCAGCTGATTTCCATGTAAGCTGAAAATTCGTATGCTTCTGTGAGCACGAGTTCAATTTTTGATACAGAAAACAGTCCAAGAATAAAGTTACTTCATTGTATACAAGTCAAATAAAGTAGTTGGTTTATATCTTTTATGCGCATGTGTTCTAAACACTTTTCGACTTACGGATCATTATTAATTTATAAGCCGGTAGAAAAACTCTGCTGACATATTTGATTATTCTCGATACTGTATAAAATATTCTAGTAAATCAATAAATCGTTTACTAAACAAAACGAAAATTGCTTAACTTTGCTGTTAAGATTTGCAATAAATAAAATGAATAACAAAATGTGTGTTACTCTTAATTTCTGCCATCATTTAAGGAAAAATTTCGTCGATTTGAACTAATATACCTTACCTATTGGTATAAATTACTTAATGTAATTTATTCTCTTTGTACATTGTTGCCAAAATTACTAACTTGGCAGTTGCATATGTGAGATATTATCAATACTTTTCTTACACTGAGAAAAGGGCTTTGTACATTCAAGTAAATGTTTATTTGAATAATAGCAAGTAACTTTACTTTAATCAAAAAAATACTTCCTTATATTTAATAAATGTTTCTCGTTTTAATAAATCTCACTTTGGATATTATTTTCTATATTCAAATAAATATTTACACAGATATACAGAAATGTTCAGTGTATTGTATAATAAATCTTTAAAAAAAGCTTTTTAATGATTTCAAAACTAATCAGAGCAGAAGTTTAGAATTTGATATCGACATAAAACAGAATAACTACATTCTCTTTATACTCACTAATATGAAATTAATATATATCACAATTAATTCAAAACATTTGAAAGTAATCGTAACCGTTTTCTACACGACGCCGTACGAACTCACGTGATAACACGAATAATGTTTATAGATACCTAATATTCTAAAAAATCTACTGATCAAGGATGTGCATATCCATAACCTGTTTGCCTTGATGACCTTACTATGTTGGATCAATAACCTGAGGACATATTTGAATGTAGAATTTCCTAATCGTCTCATTGCTGATATCTGAAAGGAAATATTCATATAAAAATTGATGTTCATCTTCAAATTCAAATTCAAGTCACCATTAGATTCCTGGATTAAAATTATTTCAATAATGTTCTTGACTAATACTAAAAAAGCTTACCTAAACAAAATATTTTTTCCAAGAAAAATTTGCAAAAAACTGAATTGTACAGACGAGTTTCCGGAGCAGAAATGTTACAAATTTTAAATTATAAAATCCATTTGTAATTAAGTATTATTATTATGACATCTTGCATGTTTTGTAAGCGTTTAATAGCACATTTTAATAAAACAAAGTTTCTATAAAACTGTTTCCTTCCCTTAATGAATGAATATTATTTCATTATATCTAACTTGAATGTTTTTGTTTTATCTTGTCAAATGATGAATTCTAGTATAAATATACATTTTTATTTCTTTATAACAAATTTTTGCAATATCTCATAATTTTAAGTATCATAATTTTAAGTATCAGTGTGTCCAAGAACTGGGTTACGATATTTCACCAGGTGATTTTCCATGATATTTCAAAGAAAAAAGTCCTCTACCAAAATTGGATCTAAGACTCAGAATTTGAACGGGCCATTGAAATTTTGAAAAAAAAAATGTTGCAATAACTCGGGTCGCTTTTAAGTTAGTTCAATGAGTGAGGGCTTATTTTCGAGCTTTTTTAAACCCTACAATTAATTCATAAAAGCATTAGGCCTATAACTTTTCGCAAGCTGTTATGAATGAATTGTAGGGCTTTATTATTAAAACTTAAAAATAATAACATTGATTATACCAAACACAATAAAGAAATATTAAAATGCAAATACACTTAATACTATTTTATGAACAACATGAATATTACTTTTCAAACTGCGGTAGATCAATGAGAATTCCCGTTCGTATAGTAGATTACGTAAAAATTAAAATTTTGTTAATATGCACGTATGTGCTGTGTGTATTTCGTTTACTTTCATTAAACGCCATATATAAATCTTTTAAATGTGGCGCATGATTAAGCGAAATGTAGTTAAAAGCAGACTTTGCTAGTTTTAAGTCAACCACTGTATCTTATTTATATCAACGCGTTAAAGATAAAAAAGAAAATTCAAAAATATCTTTTCACGGATTTCTTCTGTTGTTTTTTAGTTTTTACTGATTGTAATGCTATACTTGTTATAATAGCATAACTTTTTCGTGAACAAAAAATAATGTTTAAATTTCAAACGAAAAGATGAATTGTTATACAACGTGTCATTTCCTAAATTTAGAATATACTTTTATGTACGTTAATTTTCGATACAAATACAAAAGAAGAAAGAAATATTTAAAAGCTTATTGAATAATACTAAACGTGTTGTAAAACCTAATATTTCTTACACATACTCTAAATTTAATTTAAACAAATTGTCTGACATGTATTCTCGTTCTATGTTTTGCATTTTATTAAAAATACTGCCTTTACATTCACTCAAGCTGTATCTTTTATTAAGCAGTCTTTGAATTTAGGAAATAATGAGGAATTCGTCTCAGCAACGATCAAAAAAGAATCCGTGGAATCTAGGTCAACTACGTTTAATCTGAATGTTATTAAACCTGCGTGAAATTTGTGTTTTATTTTATGTAAGTCGAATATTAGTAAGTATTTGTTCCTTAAATAAGTAAAATAGTACGAAAACTCATAATACACAGATCTTGTTTAATAATAAATCGTTCGATTTAATCTGCTTAGTTGGTATAATACTGGAATAGAAAGTTGCAGATACTACATAATTTTATTGGATGGAGAAGACGTTCACGGTCAAGATCGTTTCTTCGTTTCAATCCGATGTCTCAGCAATTCGACTAACATTGGCAGTTGTTCCATCTCGAAATATGAAGTAGAATTTTTAGATTTCGATTATCATTTTGTTTCTATTGTCCAATAATATTTAGCATTAAAATATTTTTAGTAAAACCTTATTGTATTTCTAAGATAATGATTTATTCTTATTCCCTCTTGAATCCTAATAAAATCTTATTTCGATATAAAATATTGACATACTTAACAATTATTGAACATTTAAAAAACAAATCGGATACGAATTCTTTCCCATATTCGTGACAATTTTCAAAGCACTATATACTTGTTTTCATGTAACATAAGTTTCCTTACCTCAACTTCACTCAGACGCTCCCAGCATGTTCTCAGTTAATTTAAACCATCAATACAAATTGATAGGTAAATAATCCATGGAATGCGTGATTAGAGTATGTTAATTTTCGACTGATGCCAGATTGGCTAAATTAGGAATGACTAATATTCATCCGTTGTGCTGAATTTCGCACGAGTTCGAGGATTAATTCCATTGCTGGCGTTTCTGTACAATATGTTAGGGATTAAACAGAGAACATCAAATAGGTTAATTGCTATCTATTTCTCTGTGCATTTCGAAATGAGTAAGTTCTTACTAAAAAACAAGATAGTAGACTAAATAATCAGGTTGACGACACGTGCAAATACCTAATTTAGTCGAGTTGGCAAATGTATTGGAATTAATTTTTTATCATTTGCACGTCGCATCGTATTGAATCTTTTGTTTTTAAAAGTACATTGTATTTACATTTTCTGAAAATATAATGTGACAGTTATCTGCTTTTCAATAAATCAACTCTCTTTTTAAATTAATTAGTAGCATTTTACTCATTGTTAGTAAAATTGTACTGATTGAATTAGTGAGAAGTTGGTTATACTAACAATTAGTAAAAAATACTAATTCAAAGACAAGATCTTAGTAAGTTTTTCAATTAGTTATTTTTCTACTATTTTAATTAGTAATTTAAAGTTGAACTACTATTTGAAATTTGTTTAATACAGGAGAATTCATATTAATTAATGTTATTCATCTTATTTAAGCTTAAATCTTTCAATAATAAACATTTTTTTAATATGAATTCTCATGTAAATATATTTTTATGCTCCTAATTTTGAACCGATTACTAAACATTTTATGTACGTCTCTGACTATTAAATCACGATGTTTTTTTGCTGCATACTTTCAATTTTTCTAGCTAATTTGTTTCTGATAACAGAAACTCGTCTGCTCTATCAGAAAATAATGCAAATTTTGCTATAAAAATTCACTATTTTTTCGAGGACTTCAATGGGCAGATTTAATTTTTTGTGTGTAAATCGAATAAATGTTCGTTACAAGAAATTTAAAGACAAAATTGAGCATATGAAATATACTCTGCCATATGTAATGTCCAACGCCGTTTGTGAAATCTGCTAATCTTATAATAAATAACATGTCGAAAACTCTACATCGATTTTACGAAACCAGAAAATACACCGACAAATTGTTAAGTGAATTCACTAAATGGTTATCCATCATGTATTAGTGTCAAATCGACATAAAAGCTATAATTACAAAGATTCATAAGAGAATTTAAATTTCGTTTAGTACAGTGAAACCATTATCACTAAGAAGATTCGATAAAATAAAAAGAATTGCAAAATTTTTGTTTACTATATTAACACTACTTTCATTGCAGTTTTTAGTAATTCAAATAATGAAACCGAATTACAAATTGAAATAGTAAGACGAATATCTATTAATTTTACTGACTCGATTAGTAAAATATGGTCCTACTAAGCGAATTAGTTATCATTTGACTAATTAAAATTCATGGGGTAATGCAAACTATGCATTGTGAGCTTGGATGAAGTTCAACCCAAAATTCAAGACGCATTACAGTTTATTTTTTATATTATTTTGATGACATATTTTTCAATTAAAAATGAAAATAATAATTGAAGAGACACTGAATTCTATTGATTTTTTCTGTTTTTCTTTCAGGTTTGTTGGACATATTTTCTTCAATATAACGATTAATAAAATATTTATTGCATTAAAAGATATATTTAAAAATTAAAACATACATTGTGTTTAATAGCCAAATTGTTTTAATAAATATAATTTAGGAAATTTTTTAAAATAGTTGCAATAAGTAAGATTTATTCGTTTTTTTTAAATAACTTTTATGCAAGTCAGTTAACGCAAATATTATACAAAAGTAACTTGAAATACATAATATTGTCTGTAATAAACTAAAAAAGAACTTGTTTATCTATTCTAAAAATTAATTCAAATTGGTCCTTAATATAGATTATTTGGTGTTTTTTTTTTTAACATTTTCTGAAAATTGTAATACTGTCTATTTAAGATGGTTCAATTCCTATGACTTTTGATGCATAAGAGATAAATCGGTTTTATATACAGAATATAGTTCAGAATTAAACCTTCTTTAACAAACTAAATAAGAAAACAAATTTCAATTAATTTGTCATTAAAAGTGTCCATTAAATGACCATATTTTTGCAACAATAATAGATAGAAAAATTTTGATGTGGTTTTATAGAAATGTTAGCGTTCGATGACTAGCAGAAAAGTTATTTTAAAACATGAAGAAAAGCCCACTTTTTAAAATTATTTTGAACAATTTTTCTCAATTAGATATAACAAAATGACGTAGTTGTTAAACAGAATATTTTTTAATATGAAAATGTAGCTTTTAAAACAATAAATATTTTGTTAATCGTTAGGTTGAAATAAATATATCCAAAAATGTGAACAAAAAATTTAAAATCGATATAATTACAGTTTCCCTCCGGCAATTATTTTCATTTCCTTCTTAAAATGATCATAAGACATCACCAAAATGATATAAAAAAAACTGGGTGGGAGTCATGACTTTGCGGTTTAATTTCATTCAAACTTATCCTGGAAGACAAAGCGAACATAATCTCAAAACAAGGCAGTGGTATCTTTATAAATACACCCATATTAAATAACAACTCATAAACTTCGAATTTAGTAGAGTATTTATATGTTATTAAACTATGGCGCTATGATATCTAATCTGATTTCGTCCTTTTAAAATTGAAAATGGTGGCACCATATGCCGATCGCACTTTCACAAAAACATCCATTCTTGAAATTAATGCTTGTGAATTTATGCTATTTGGCGTAATGATTACAGTTCTGAGTTGGAATCACAAACGTTAAAAAACATAATATAAAATATTATTGTATTTTACTTACGGAAAGGTATTAATGATTTCTACAACTATTCAAGTCTCTTAAATGTTTTCCGCCATATTTGAATTTTAAGTTTGACATTTAACACAGTGATCATAATTTCGCAATCACTACCCTAAAATATATATAAATACTCAATTTACTGCCTTTTTTCCAGAACGGATTTATTTTTTATGGTGCGTTCTTCATATTTTACGCCGCCATTTTGAATTTTGAATTTCTTATAGCAAATTCATGATCTAAAGTAAACCTTAAGCAGGTAATCACTATTTCTAATTCTTAACAAAAAGAAAACGTTGAAAAATTTTTTATTAAAACCGCCATTGTGAAACGATATTTTGAATGACATTTCGAATTTTGAAATTACAATTGCTGGACTTTAAAGTAATTTTTCTAACCTTCCTATGGTTTTATGAGAATAACGTTTTCGTATACAAATTTTTATATTCTTTGGAATAAAAATAAAAAATTCCCATTTATGTTTCGGCGGCCATATTGAAAAATCTATTGGTCACACCAAGATATCTCGTACCAGCCCCAGATTCGGAAAGAGAACACTCAAAAACTATAAGATAAAAATTGACCTTCTACTATGCTAGCAATTTTATTCAACGTGGTGAAATATAATCCCTAGCAGCACCAAACCTTACAGTGAGGTTAAATAAGCTTCACTTAAGGTTAACAATTTTACCGCAACCTTATTAACCTTGTCATAAGGTTCGGTGCTGTTAGGACAGGGATCTTAAGATATAGGGACCATTTTACAGAATTCGTCAAGTTAAGGGTTAACTACGAGTTTCCAAATTATATTAGATATAATCTGAAAATATCGAGTTGAATTTAAAAACGAACCGTGAATAATTAAAACTTAAATTGTTAAATAAAAAAACGGACAAATACGGTTCCAATAATTTATTTTTCAACACACAACGTTTCGATGGACATTGCCATCGTCTTCAGGAGTTAACCTTAAGTCCAGGCCCCGAATAAGGCCATCAATTAACATTAAGTTATAATCTGTGAACGCAACTTATAACTTTCTACACAGAAAAAAAATAATTAGTATATTCTACCCGGAACTTAAATAAAATTTACCGAAAAAGTTGAGTAACCATTGTTTATATATAATACAAATAATTAAAAGAACAATCTGGAATTTATCTTTTAAATTCTTGATTGATGCCAATGTTGTATTAAAATCTTTTCCAAGTAAACAAATTCAGATAATTTTTAAATTTAATATAATTAGTGTCGATTTTCTTGCGAGTGCTGTTATATAATATCTAGCCAATTTGTTGGTTAATCTGTGATTAAACGTCATTTAAAAACTTATTACTTACAGGCTAGAGTACTATTTATTTATATTTTTCAATAAATTTTGCTTTTAAATGAGACTCGGTAAATCTTACATAACTAAGTTTGGCAATTCTATCATGATTTTTTTTCGTGTAGGATATATCCAATTTATTTCAATACAAATTATTCAATATAAATTTAGTTATTAAGTAAATAGTATTCGTTATTGAAATAGCAATGTCAGTCACAGAAAATACCTGTCCTAAATCTTACAATGACATCAATAATTTATTATACCTAAAATATATTGTAAACATGGTTTTATATAATTTAATTTGAAATTTATGAAATATCCCTCTTAAACTGCAACATATTCGCAAGTAATCGTTGTGTTACACATATTCTTTCTGAGCAACAGATACTCTTTTAATCAACGGAAAGCATGTAAATGTCAAAATTGATTACTGCTCCCTGTTCTTGTCAATATTTATTAATTTTAATTTCATGTTCAACAACTCTATTTGTTATTCACTATATGTAATTAAAAAACACATCAACACTAACAAACAGAAATTAAATGTAATGCGAACATCTTATTTAATTTCATGTACTAGCACCTTCGTTCTTTAAAAAAAAGAATGGTTTTACGTGCATATTATTAGAACTTAAAGAAATGGAATAAAAGCACTAGTTATAAATATTAAATACGAATGGCACGAGTATAAACATAGCACTTAAAAATGCGCTGAAAAATAAGCAATAATAAACAATTTTTTGGATTATAATCGCATAATATTATAATTTTACTTGTAAGTAAGTAAATTGCTTCTTAACTTTGATAGCTATGTACTTATAAATTCATTATCACCGAAGACTCGATACAAAAAACCGTGCCAAAGTATCTAGCGTGTCAACACTGTTCAATATTATTATAGATAATTATATACCCTGAAGTACAACTACGTTCATTATGAAGAAGCTATTATTTTTATAATTCAAGCGTACACGAATTATTATATCAGTATTACATTATCGTCTTACATATCTTGATCAGTTGGTTTAAGAACCCTATACTCTAACCCGTCGATAAATCAATCAATCAATTTCTTATCACTCTTATCTCGCCATTATTCTATTTCACTGCGATCCCGTTTTCGCTCACGTTAGCAATTCTTTGTATCTGATTAGTTTTTAACATGAATATATCCGTAAGATTTCTTTAGCCGAAAACAAGATCCTATTGTTTATATTAAGGAGATACATGTTTGCTATAAAATAAAATTTAAAAAAACTAAAATATAACGAAGTGCTACAAATAAAAATTATACTAAATGCCATTTTTGAATATTGTAGTGAAATTTTCTGTATAATTTTATCGAATATAAATTTTGTTTAACTGAGGCATTTAAAATGCAGATTATAACAAGAGAACACTGACATTTTTGTATTAATTTAAAATGAACATCAATGTTTTAATTACGAATTTCGTAATCAGACTGTACTTGTTTATTTTTGACATAAAAAAATCGATGAAGAATGAGTAATACTTTTAATTTACTTTGAATTTTTTCAGATACTTAGGAAAGATAGTATTTCAAATAATGTTTTTCAATATCCTATATACATCATTCTAGGATATTTTCGATTCGCATATGTACGTACACTACTGAAATTTCATTCCGAAAACATGGAGTGTACAAAGTAACCGAATATCTTCAACAGCTATACCCCGCATATTTACGAGATGGTTTCTCGTATCAAAGTCAGCGGCAGTTAGGGGCGATTATTTCCTCAATATAACAAAGAAAGTTGAAGCTTTTCCTAGAAATGTGAAATATTAAACAATTAATTGACTTGGTTTTAAACTAAATAGGTGATTACTTCTCTCTTCCATTTCCAATTTAGATTCCATCTGCAGAAATATAATACCATATTACGTAAGAGATACGACGTTAGGTTTTCTTTCGACAAGTCTCTAGGAATAAATCATTTATTAGTTCTATACGAGTTTTTAAAACACAATATAGTGAAAACTTGTGAAAAGTGTTTTCCTGTTTTCTTATTCATAAAAGGTTTATCATAACAATATTTTGAATATCTTTAAAGTTCTATTTCTTGTTTCATTATAATTGGTATACAAATTCGACCATTGAAACTCGTTTTTTTAGACAAACAATATATAGCGTTTAATATAATAAAACTTTGGATTTGAATATGTTTTAGAAACAGAAAAGAACGTCTTATATTTTGGTCGCTCCATTTTTTGCTATTTGATCACCATATTCTTGATTCTTCATATATATTTTTCTACTATATTTATGCGCTGCCTTTATTATAGTTTCAAATTTACAAAGGATTACTTAAAAAGCAAACAAAAATAAATAAATAATCATAAAAAAGGAATCGTAATAGGACAATGATAGTCATTACATTGAAAGTCCACTTAAATGCGTTTAAAATGTAGGAAATTGGCTAAAGGAATCATATTTATGGACCTAGGCGCTTGAAGTTTAAATTTTTAATGCAAAACTGGAATTTTTCAGTTTTTTTATTCCTGGTAGTTTCTGTATCAACATTTTTGCTTAACGTTTCTCCATACCTTCATTTCATAAATGGTATATTAAGCTTTATACGAAATTATAATCTTTCTTTCAAATTAAAAAAATAAATTAGGTAGGATTATTGAATAATATCCGATAAAAAAATTAACAAAACCGTAAAATACTGTCGTTTCTTTATTTGGATTTCCTCTAAAAGCATTGAGAAAATATTATATATTACTCAATTTATACTGAATTGAAAAGAATTATTTTTTAAATTAAATTAAAAGAAACAGATTAACATTAGCATAAACGGGTCCACTTCAAAAACCCGACAAATAAAAAAACATACATTCAAAAACCAGGTGTGCAACTCAAAAACCGGACAAATCCCAAAACTTCATAAACCCAACATTTAAAAACTATACTTTCAAAAACCAGTCTTTCAAAATATGTCTGCATTTTGAAATGTTTGGTTTTTTAAATGTCTGGTGTTTTAAGTCGGTTTTTTGTAAATGTCTGGCTTTTGAATGTCTTTTTTTGAAATACTTGGTTTTTTAGTATAATTTTTTACATGTCTTGTTTTTGAATGTCTGTATTTCTAAATGTCTGGTTTTTGAATGTCGGGTTTTTTAAGTGTCTGTAGTTTTAGTAGCCTTAAGTTCTTGAAGTGTGTGTTTATTGCAAAATGGATGCCAAAATATTTATTATTTTTACACTACTTCTTCTTTTACATTCTGAAAAATAATCATTCTCTGGTGGAATGAAATGTAACAGTAATTTTTTAACTTTCCGAATATCAATCGGATATTGTCTTCTGCACGTGATTTGTACTAAAAAGTTATAATCACATTTTCTACTACTACTACTACTACGTACATTTACTGAAAAAAAAATTAATTCTCAAAATAGCTAGATATTCAGGCTAAAGTGGCTAGTTTATTACAAGTTTGATTTTTAAATGATTTTGAAGGTTTTAAAGACAAACGAAAAACAATACAAATGTACAAAAACAGACTACATGAAATATCGCATTTGGACCTTCATTTGAGAAATTTTAACATTTTGTAATTTAATAATCCTGAAACTTTGTCATATAACAAATAAAATAATATTAAAATAATAAATACCTGAAAAAACGAGTAAAGAAACACCTAAAAGTTAATAAAGAAACAATTATAACCTAAATTTTTAGTATGACTGAGTTTTTTTCTGAAAATTTACTATTGGAAAAACAGTTGATTAGAACATTTTCTATTAAAAATTACACATTAAATATGGCGATATTTTTTCAATTTTGTTATTTTTGATATTTTATACGCAATGATCTGCCTTTTTGAAAAAAAAAACACTAATTAATCATAAATTGTATCAAACATCAGAATAATAAATGACTAAAAAAATTAGTATAAGGAATCAATTACACGGTGTGACGAAATAAAAAATCTCATTTTACATTTAAAAACCTTTTTTTTGAAATTTCTGTAAAGAGTAACTCACAGCTCCTATCATTTTTAATCGATTTTAAAGTTTCTTTAAATTCTACGAGAAATTTTACGAGATTATTTGATCTCTAATATTATTTTCGTTACTATGTCTTGAAAATATATATAATTTCGATTAAAATGGCATATTTGTTTGCTTGAAATGGTAAAAATTTCACTGAGATTACTGGAGTTTACGATTTTTGGAATTTAATTACTTTTTAAAAAAACTTCAAAAAAGTTGTCACATCGTGTTATTAGTTTGTGATATATAATCAACTATTTTGGCGTTATTTTGAAGCCGCCATCTTGAATCTGCATTTTTGCGAAATTACATGCTTAAAGTACAACAAAAATGGCAATCTTGTTGCATTAGGAAAACATAAAAAATAATTTTAAGATCTAAAAACACAGCAAAATGTTATTTAAAAATGTTTTGTTATTTAAAAATGCCACAGAATCTTTTTCTTTTATTTTTAAATTTGGTTTTTAATATTACGATAAAGTTTAACAAAACGTTTAAGAATGTTTTTGTTAAAAGTGCAAACCATCGACTTCCGGGCGGAGTTAATGACGTCAAAAAATTAAAAAATTGATTCAATTTACTCGAAACTAAGAAAGAAATATATTTTTTATTTTTTTAACCAGCCTACTGCAAAGTTTAGTTATCACTGACATTGCTCTTATTATTATAACTATACTATTCTCTGAGTGTGTATTTAGTATTAAACGATAAGTGTTTTTATATTCCTTTTATTATTCATTAAAGTTATATGAACAATTCCAATGAGTCCAATGAGTGATTTTTTTAAATATTTGATATAATTAAAATTCTTACCTCGGGTTTAAAATTAGATTATGATCTTAATTATGATTACGGTCTGATCAGGAATGCCTCTCTAGAGCCTAGGCCGTCCCTGATACTTATTTATTCTGTCGAATGAAACTTCTGCGGGGTTTGTTAATATACGTATTAAAGTCAATTATTAAATTAAATAATTTAACAACTCGCAATATTAATAATTGAGAAATAAACTTTAATTAATTTGGCTACCAATGGAAAGTAATCCAGCTACATTTTAATTAACACCATATTCCAAATATTGTGGCGTACGTAAAAGGTTCATAATCTACAGAGTAAAGTAAAGCAAATACTGACAGACATATGAATTATTAGTATTGTAAGGATTTACGTCCTTCAGACAATCGGGTAATTTTATTATCAGTAGTAATGAAAGCAAATAATTTTATGAACTTTCAATTAGTGTAAAAAATTTTGTAAATATAAAGTGAATGTTAGTAAAAGTGTTAAAAAAAGCCATAATTGATAATCGCCTTTAAATATGTAATTTAAGTTTCATGAACCCTTCGATTTCATTTTCGAAGTTATCCTTAGTAGACTGGCTCTTGTAAATAAAATATTCCTTTTAATACAGAAGTAATAAATATTATGCATTATATGAATTTCATCAATTTTTGTTAAGATTTAAACTTTAATTATATAAATTCAATTTATAAATGTCAACATTTCTCATTAAAATGTTAAAATTTGAATTCCTTTTTGTACTGAAAATAATTCGAAGTCAACTGTTGGATGATCAAATATTTAACATTTATGAGAAAAGAAGAAAAACGATTCAAGTATAATTTGGGCAACACCTTTAATAATTTATTTTATAAGACATGCGTCATGAGTTTTTATTTCTCCTGGTCTAAACGTGACTTGATTCGAGAAGCTTCTCGTGATGGAGTTTTCATGGAAAATCCTTTTACAATTGTAACGTGTACTTTTTAAATCTTTATCAGTAAAGTAATTCCAACGAGATATATTGGGATTATAAAGCTATACTAGCTGAATTCCTTAATTGTTTTCTGAATCGTTTCGATAGTAATTCGATTGTAAAAAATGTTTTAATTATATTTGTCCAGAAAATTTTGAAAATATTTAGCAATATAAGTTTAACTTATATGGAAGTCCGAGCGCATCGATGCTTATAAATTTATAACGATAAAATTTAATTCCTTTCATTGGATTTTTATATCAAAAGTGATTCGAATCGACTATAGCTTGTTAGTTTAATCCAATTTACTTATAAACGTGATAACCCTTAATACACTGTAATACTAAATTTTGAACTGAGCACTTCCATTTCCATAAACAGTTTTAGTTAATTCGCATTGTCTATTAGTCTCGTTAGAATTCAACTCGACAATTCTAATCCAGCTAGCAAACAGAATTACAATTGCTTAAGTAATAGTATGCACTCAGTTATTTTAATGTGCATATTTTAACGTTCGTTTATATAAAGCTTAAATTGGGTCTAATAATGGTTCCCACATAATTTTATATTAACAAAATGCAATATAAATATAGTAAGATAGTTTACAAAGACACAGGTAGTTATTGATTCAATAAATATACATGACGCTTTGTGTAAATTATAATCTAACCAGTACATAACGCTAGAAGGAAAAAAACCAGTTAAAATTCATGTTTTAATTAATATTTTATGTTAATTTATCACAAATAAGACTGAAGCAATTGTGGTGGCGTGTGATGGACCTTTTTTTTACATATTACATTTTCTTAACCTTTTTATATTTTAGGAACAATTCGATTAAAAGAAATCATATGTTACATCAAATTTTATCTTATGTCGATATATTTTTAACAAGCTCTAACTTTATGTCGTATCGGATAAAATTAAATGATTTCTTATAGGATAAACATGACAGTTATCCACTTCATGTTCTTAATTCACAGAATTTCACTTTAATGTCCCAGTAAGTAACATTTAATAATAAACAAATTTTAAAAATGAAAATTTATCATAGGTCTTATCTAGTATTATATTATCTAGTATCCATCTTAAAAATAATTTCTTGAAATTACTGTGTTTTGCACTACATTTTCATTAGGATTATACATACAGCTTAATTCATTCACTATTTAAATAAATTTTTTAATAGATTTACTGTCTACTAACAGTGATAAATTTAACAACATTTTACGTTTCTGGTATGATGCTATTCCTATTCAGAAATTCATTCATCTATATAAAATACAATTTTTGTTGAAAATATACCGATAAGTTGAAGTTCCTTAATATTTAACTTATTATCTTATCTTTTAAACACATATTTTGATCAAAATTTGTTCGTAAAAAGACAATTTATCAGGAATATTTAATATTTACATTTATCACTGTTAATGGACTCGAAATTCACGAAATTTAAACTCAACATAGATTCAGATGAATTAGAAACGTTTAAAAGATTTCAAGTACACTTATTTATATGAATATAATTGAAGAATTTATAATGTTAAAATGTAATTTAACAGATGATGTTTTGGTGAGTAATTTATAAGTTTTACTTCTAAATTTATTATTTTTGTTAAAATGAAATGGAACGCAATTAGTGGTTTGTAATATAAAAAATATTTTGAAAGAACAAAAATAAATTAGAAGTATAAATTATGAGGATAGATGTAAATTTAAGTTAAAACTTATTTTTTATTTAGTAATAAATAGATATGTGATGTACGTATTAGACGAATAAATCATGATGTTTGTGATGCATACTTTTAATTTTTTTTTGCCATTTTTTTTTGATGACATACTTGTTTGCTCGATCAGAAATAATGAAAATTTTGCTAGAAAAATTCATAGATTTTTTTATAATGGTAAAAATGGGAAAGTTGGATTGTTTTAAGATCATTACTATCCATCTTTGCTATCTTAAACAAAAGTTGTGATATTTTTTTAGAAAAATTTGTGGTCATGCACACGAGTTTGTCATCAGCAAAAATTAGCTATAAAAACTAAAAGTATTTGATTGCTAGCATAAAAATCAATTTATTTGAATTCAGTTCTTTTTTATTATTCTCCAAAAAGCCCATTAAACTAAGAAAAATCTATCAAATATTTTCCACTCAAGGAACTAACCCAAGGACAAGACATTGTTATTTTAATATTATTTGCAATTTAGTTAAATATAAGATTTTAATTGGTGGTATTATTAATAATGTTCAAGTCAGAAGAGAATATTCTTGACTAAAATTTTGCATGAAACTAAACTACTTAACGAATCTCTTTTTGCTTCCTAAATATAGAAATAGTTATAGAGATCAAACATCCAGTGCAAAGTTCTTATATTATGGAATAACGTAATAATATCTGCTCTTGTTTCGCCAATGATAAACTCCTAGAAGAACAATGTATATGTTCCTGATGCATAATGGATTGATCCGTATGCATGTCTCACTCCCTGTACTTGCTGCCTTTACTGACTTAGCTGTATCTACTTACTGCATTACACGCATATAAAATGTCTGACGGTTGACGTACTCACTCTACTTATTGCACTTGTTTCTCATACTGGTTTTACATTTACTAACTTTATTCTTCAACACATAAAATGGCAGATAGGTTACATACTTGCAACAGTTACTTTATTAACTTACAGGATTGTCTTTGACAAGTACCATCTCTAAATGATTTTGCAATTTTAAACTCGATTTCAAATAATTTTAAATTATAAACAGTCCATTTTAACGAGTTAATTATATAATGTTACACATCATGGATATTACATGAATAATTTTACGTTTCAGTGAAGAGTTCTTAGTTCGAAATTCAGACTAAATTTTGTTAAAATGTGTTATAAACGTATATGATAAACGTATATCAAACGATGGTATAATAGACTCGCTACTAATAAACGTCTACATCGTATACTGCCGTGTCTATTAATTGTGATTAAATGGTTCATATTACTGTTTCGTTTCGTAAACCACTAATAAACGTTTAAAACATTTTCGGTTTAATGGAGGTACATATGTTTTTTATCACAGTCATTTACTAAAATTAAATTCGTAATATGGGCAAAAGCAACTTTTGATACATTTCATTTTTCTTGAAAAGAATGATGTCGATCAGTGTTATTACTATGTTTTTTTTATTTACTATGTTAGCTTCGGTTCAAAGGTAATTTATCAGCATTTTACAAGTTTCCGTATACCAGATTTCCAAATGAAAGTCTCTATCCACTTGAACCTAACAATGTATGTCCCTTTTTCTTGAAAGGATTACAACAACGACTGACAGGAGCCATGGAAATTAAAAATATATATTATAATATCATAACTTAAATAATTAATTGCTTAAAAATAATAAAATTTGTTTAGAATTATGCAGAATAATAAGTAAATTAAGGCAAGACAATATTTTTGTTATCTCTATGAAACGCCGTAAAAGATATTACACATACATTTCTGTAAATAGCCATTGTACCCGATGTTCACGATGATTGACATATATACAAACGGAATCACATTATACTTGCGAGAAAAAAACTCGGCGCCGCTACGTTACAGAATAAAAAATATGCAACATTGATTTGAGTGCTACGGCCGCGGCGCGTATTAGATAGTTGAGCACAGTGAATTGCGCTCTTTCAAAAATCATAACCTAAAAACGAGAAGAGCCTCCGCCATTTTTATTTTTGGAAATGATAGGTGAAATCATTTTCTTCAAGATAAAATAGCAGATTTAAAAAAAAAAACACGAGCTCAATACCGAAATTTAAGTTGAAAAATGTTTTCGGTCAGTTTTTTGGGAAAATGAAATTTTTTTCAAATTATTTTATTTTTCAATAAAAGTACTTAATTTTATGCACAAAATGCGCGTAGTCTCATTTGAATGCGATAATTAAAAAAATTGATATCGCAATTTAAAGAAATTCAATGATCATGACGTCACGGGCGCCATTTTGATAATTTTCGAAAAATATTTTACCATGATATTTTGCACACCTACACCTATCAAATAATTCATTTTCGTTGAATTCTGCGACCCCCACCACAACTCTAATATTGTTGACGTGGAATGACCCATTAACAAAAAAATTCATACAACTTTTTTTTTTTAGAGAATTTGATTTATCTTTTTTGTTTAAAACTTTTCTCCTCCTTATTTGTATTTGTACGAATAAAAAAAAAATGCTAAAAAGGTGAATTTTTAAAATTTGATGTTTAAGTACAAAAATGGAATTTCTAGTTATTCCGCTTTTAATGTCAAAATAATAAAATGTTGCCTTTAAGGGAGTTTTTTTAAAACAGAAATACTAAATGAGAATTACTAAACTAAATCAAATGAAATTGTTTGTACACTTTCCTAAAGAATATACCAACAAATGTAGAAGGAATAAATTGTTTTGTATAACGAAATTTAATAATTAAAATTGATTAAACAATGTCATCACTAAAAAATAAGTTTTTACTATTTATCACGGAAATCATTGGAAATTGAAACGGCTACACTAGTCTGTATCGTAAATGGTAGTAGAACTTTGAGTAAGGTAGAGAAAAATTATTGTGTAACTAGAAAACAGCTTTTAGTAAATATGCAGAATTTTACACATTTATCCTCCCTTTTCTTGACTTTTCTGCGATTGTAAAAGTAAAAAAAAGTAAGATTTTGTATGTGAGTTTTATGCATATTCTGCGATAAAAGAATTAAAAATGGTGGATTCAATTTAGCGGAATTTTATATGTCTTAACTATACTTTAAGTTGAAAATGTCCACTTAGTAGTTTTTTGTATCCAAGATGACGACATGATTTTGAAGATCGAATATTCCAAATAGTGGATCCAATGTTGCTATCATTGTATACAATGGCAAAAGATGATTCGAATGCAAACAATCCATGAAGTAGATATACCTAAGCAAATTCGAAATTCGAAAAATGGAAATCGTTTTGTCTAAATTTTAATATGCAACACCAAATTTCACGACACGTTGTCCATTAATTTCTACTTTTCAATTCAGACACTACATTCAAAATTAGACGAAAAACCTCTAGATAATCATTTTCATTCGAAAACAGTAAAAAATGTACAAAAATCCGCCATATTGTTTCTGACATTTTGAATATTTTAATATTGCCGAATATTGATAATCAGCATTCCCGGTCTTGAATATATGATTTAACAAATTATCAATCGTCATAAAAATAAAATAAACTAAACCATTCGGATAATATGAGTAAAATATGTGAATTACCGATGTTATCGATTTTGAGAGGCTTGTTTTTGTAGGAAAAATATTTTGAAAACAAACTACTCTCATATTTTTCAAATGCGAGACTTCGTAACGCGTTTTTAGTTCTTTATTGCAGAAATAACCCATTGTACTGGTTGGAATCGATCGTTTTTTAGGAAAAAAATCGTGTAAAAAACAGTACATGACATTTTTTGCCTTTTTAATGGATGCATCATGTAGAGCACACCCAGAAACATGAAAACTAGAAAATGTGTGGAAATAAACTAACAGCGATTTCATTAAAGTTTGAGTGCTTAAATATACTGTTCAATTTTATGCTATTCAGGGGTTAATGGGTTAAATATTTTTGCGATTGACAGTGTATAATACGATGGTATATTTCACTTTTCTCGAAAAGAATGATGTCGATCAGTGTTACTGAAGATGAAGCTAAAGTGTTTCAAAAGTTTAATTCTATTTTTGATAGAGCTTCGGTTCAAAGAAGGTCATTTGTCACATTTTCCAAGTTTCCATACACTAGATTACCAAATGAAAGTCTCTATCCACTTGAACCTAACATTTAAATTCTTTTGAAGATGAAATCGAAAAAATTGTTAGTTAAATTAAAGAGTAAAAAAATGTTAGTTAAACAAACAGTCATTTGTCAATTTTATTGTTGTAAATAATTGGCTTTGTTGCTATTTTTTTGGGTCAAACCTTAATTTTACTGGACTACATCTTTCAATTATATACCTCATTACCATTGAAATTAACAAACAAATTCATACAACTTTTTTTTTCCTCCTTATTTGTATTTGTACGATTGAAAAAAAAATGCTAAAAAGGTGAGGTTATAAAATTTGACGTTTAAGTACAAAAATGGAATTTTCTGGAGAGACAAAAATGGAGGATTCAATATGTCGGATTATATATGACAGAATTTTTTACCGATTTCGGTTCAAAATGTTCCTTGGGGTGTTTTTGAGGTCTTTGAATTCAATTTGACTCAATTTTATATAACTTAACTACTTTAAGTTGAAAATGCCCACTTAGTGGTTTTACGAATCTAAGATGGAGAATATGATGTTGAAATTGGAATATTCCGAATAGCAGATCCCACATTGCGATCATTCTATGCAATGTCAGCAGACGATACGAATGCACACAATGAGTAGATACAAAACCATATCCGAAATTCGAAAAATAGGAATTACAGTACTTTTTATTAAACTTCTATTCTCTGGTCCTTTTTTCGACACTTGAATATGTAATACCAAGTTTCGAAATTAATCTACGGCAGATCCACAATTACACTAACGGCCAAAAGTTCGTGAACACGCTGAATTTTTTAAATCATCAAATAATGCGTTCTATCTCTGAATCGTTAACGATAATGATAAAACTCATAGGATGTCTTTTAAAGTACACAAATAAAGCGTTCAATTGGTGCATTTAGTTTTACTTCAGACGTTATAGTTTCGTAGTTGTAAAATTTTAAAATTGTTAAAATTTGCATTTTTTTTCTGTCGACTTTAAACACTGACAAAAAGTCTAAAAAATATTTCTGCATATAGTCAATGTTTGTCTAAATACTACAATTCACGGGCTTTAAACTGGTTCTTGTGAAAATTCGATGCGAGTATTTGTTCCTGAGTTATGATTTTTTGAAAATTGCTAGTTTACCTCATTTTGTTAAAATTCGTTGGAAAAAGGCAAAAAGTTGATAACTCAAAAAAAAAATAGTAACTCTGACAAAAAAAATCGTATGTACTTTTTACAAGAGCTATGTCAAAGCTCTTGAATTACAGTATTTAGCCAAAAATTGGAAATATACAGAAAAATTTATGAGACTTTTTGTTAGTGTTAAAAGTCGAAAGAAAAAAATGGCAAATTTTAACATTTTTAAAATCTGACAACTGCGAAACTATAACGTCTGAAGTAAAACTAAATGAACTAATTGAAAGCTTTATTTGTGTACTTTAAAAAACATCCAATGAGTTTTATCATTATCGTTAAGGATTCGGAGATAGAATGCATTATTTGATGAGTTAAAAAATTCAGAGCGTTCACGAACTTTTGGCCGGTAGTGTATTCTGAATTGTTTTATTTTAATTCACTTTGAATTACCAAAATCTATCATCCGATTCATAAGAGGCTCAAAGTCTCTCTTTTTTACCAATATCTCCTCAATATCGGATTTTTTCCGTCAAAAAAAATGATGTCGATCAGTGTTTCTGAAGCTAAAGTGTTTCAAAAGTTTAACCCCTTCGCTGCGGATGACAAAGATCTTTGTCATTTAGGACTTTTCTCTGACTGCGGCAAAAACGCAAATCTTTGTCATGACATAAATTAGTCTAATGAAGTCAATAATATATCCAATTTAAAAACTTGACCATTTCTAGCCAGCCTAAGGTATACCGAACAACATGCCGTTGTACTCTTTCAAAAACATGTTGTCAAAAAAAAGATACAAGTTCTTAAAATATCTTGTTTTTACGATTTTGTAAAAATCTTTGTCATGAGCTATGTCGCCGTATTAGGTCAATTTCTACATTAAAAATTAATGAAATCGGTTGAAACTTGCTACTCAGGAGTTTTCGAGGTCGCCGATCACAAATCTGATGATATATTTTGAAAATTCAAAATGGCGGATCCAATACCGTGGGTTAATGTTAGCCTTCCCCCGTTAGTTTCGATATACAATATGTACTTAGACACTTTACTACGAGGAGGTTCGAGAAAGGTCTTCAAAGTGCAATTTTTTTCTGTTTTTATATATTTTTGTTTAAAATTGTTTTTAAAATAAAAACTGTAACATATTGAACTCTAGAAATCAGTGTTTTTTTCCCACATGTAACACGATAACTCGGAAGTACATAACAAAATTTTGAAATTTACACGGAATAATCTGGGTAGATAATAAACTCTGTAAAATATCTATAAAAACTAAAAACATAGATTTGTAGCTGCAGAATCGAAGAAGTTTTCGATAAAAGTACAAAATTCGGTATAAATATTCTATAAATAATCACGAGAGTGTTTCTATTTCCAACCTGCCACGAGCAGCATTATTGACATATGAATAACAAATTGCAGTAATATTGTACATGCAAAAACTGATATAAGATTCGTAATCAGTTCGAATTTTGATCAAGACGTTCGCCATTTTGAATTTTCCAAAAATGTAACTTCAGATTCCGTAATCAGCGACCCCGAAAACCTCTGAGTAACAAATGTCAGGCGAAATGATTGGTATTTAGAAAATTTGCCCGCAATATTGAATCCGCCATTTTAAATTTTCGATATCTGACTTCAAATTCGTAATCGGCGTCCCAAGAAACCCCTATACACTATGTTGCAGTAAAATCTAACCAAATTTTTTTTCCCGCATTTTTGGCACTTTTTGTGAAATTCTCGTCGCAGCGAAGGGGTTAATTCTATTTTTGATAGAGCGTCGGTTCAAAGGAGGTCATTTGTCACATTTTCCAAGTTTTCATTTGCCAGATTACCAAATCGAAGTCTTTAGCCACTTGAATCTAAAAATTGAATTGTTTTAAAAAATTAGGATTTTGAACTGTCGTAGAAGGTCAATAGAAAGGGATTAATTTATTTTTCACTTTTAGATCGTCGAGTTCCTTAGAGAAAGAGAAGGGGACGATGCTCGACGTCGTGTCAGGGGGCTGAAGATTGGGGTGGCAATGCTGGGGGATGAGGGCGGGGGTGGTAATCGCACCCTGACGCGACGGAAGCGCGCGCAAAGACGTCCTCGAGGGCAACAGCGTTCGGCTTCTGCGGGAATCGGCATAGCGCGCCGTCGCGTCATACTTACCGCATAATGCGCTGCAGAGTTACGAGGTACGGATGCACACAAGGCGCGTCATTCGTCGATATTCCTCCGGTGACGGCGGTGACGACCTTTGCTTCATCCTCGCACACCCCCCCCCCCCCCCCCCAAAATCGATTTTCGATTTTTCGGCGGCTCTTTGACATGCGGCGGAGAGAGAGATGGAGACGGCGAGGGAAAAGCGACCCTTCCAATATTTTTTATTATATAGGTCAACGTTTCGTCGGCAAGCGCTGCGTCGCCACGCCGTCGCCGACGACGCCGACGCGCCAACGTCCGATTCGACGCGATCAAAATGTCGTGTGTGACGCAATTGTTCGATGCACATTACGCCGTCTACGGCGATGACGACCACCACGGGGTTTTTCTCGCGAATTTTTTAATCGTCCACCTTTTTTTAGCCACTCTTGTGGCCGTTCTCTTATTGTCGCGAAAGCTTGGTGACGACAGGAGAATTTCTTTATTTCTCGTCGTCGTCGCGACGCACCTATTGTCTCGAGTGGAAAATCGCTTCCCAATTTACTCCTGTTCTCGTTTCTAGGCGAATGTAAATAAAGAAATTTATATTTTCTTTAGAATATATTCACAACTTTTATGAATGTTATGCCATTTGAAGTGTTTCCGCGAAATCTCATTTTTCGTCTCAATAAATATTTCATTTCCCAATTTTTAGCGAGTAAAATATATCATCGTATTGTACAATGTTAATCGTGCATGACATAAAAACGTATTTTTAGGTTTTCAAATTTTAATGAAATTGCTATTAGTTTTTGACGGTAATACATTTTCTAGCAGTGGCTGGGTATACTGTACACGATGAAAAAAAATTTCATGTACTGTATTCTGGAAAATTTGAACAAATCGCGATTTTTTCACAATTTTTTTCTAAAAAATGGTCGATTCCAACCAGTATAATGGGTTATTTCTGCAATAAACGGCTAAAAACGTGTTACGAAGTCTCGTATTTGGAAAATATAGGGGTAGTTTGTTTTCAAAATATTTTTCCTGCAATACGAGCCTTTCAAAATCGATAACATCGGTAATTGACATATTCTACTCATATTATCCGAATGGTTTAGTTTATTTTAATTTTTTGACGATTGATAATTTGTTAAATTATATATTCAAGACCGAGAATGCTGATTATCAATATTCGGCAATATTAAAATATTCAAAATGTCAGAAACAATATGGCGGAATTTTGTACAGTTTTACTGTTTTCGAATGAAAATGATTATCCAGAGGTTTTTGGTCTAATTTCGAATCTAATGTCAGAAATGAAAAGCAGAAAATAATGGACAACGTGTCGTGAAATTTCGTGTTGCATATTCAAATTTAGACAAAATGACCAGAGAATGGAACTTTCATAAAAAGTGCTTTAATTTCCATTTTTCGAATTTCGTATTTGGTTAGTATTGTTTGCTTTAGGTATATCTACTTCATGGATTGTTTGCATTTGAATCATCTTTTGCCATTGTATACAATGATCGCATCATTGTATCCACTATTTGGACTATTCCATCTTCAAAATCATGTCGTCATCTTGGATACAAAAAACTACTAAGTGGACATTTTCAACTTAAAGTATAGTTAAGACATATAAAATTCCGTAAAACTGAGTCCACCGTTTTTAATTCTTTTATCGCAGAATATTCATAACACTGGCAGACAAAATCTTACTTTTTTGCCTTTACAATCGCAGAAAAGTTAAGAAAAGGGAAGTTAAATGTGTCAAAATGTGGAGTTCGATTTATTTTATAGCAAAACATTTAATCTCACTTATAAGCTCATCAACAAAATTAGGAATTATTGGATTTTGTTTATTAAAAGTTTTGGCGGAAGGTTCTCCACGATGAAGATCTAAAGGAAGCCTACATTCATGCCGAAAATTTAATAACGCTGAAGAATATTCTATAGTAGCATGTTTAGAAGATCAATATGCTAAAAGTAACAAAACAAAGAATCTATTCCCAATCTTTTTAATGCGATGAAACAATAATTAAGTATAAGATTGATAAATAATTAAGAAGTATCCTATTCCATCATTCGACTAAACCAGTGGATTTTGCATGAAACGGATTTCTACGTGTTTTTGTAATAATACTTTATAGCTGCATAGCAAAATTTTTTATTCAAATTCTGTGCCTTGATCGAAATAAAACTCTGTGGAATACCGTAACGAGAAATAATTTCAGAAGCTAAGGTTTCTGATATAGCTGAAGTTTGTGATCCACAACTGGACTAGCTTCTGGCCACCATATGAAATAATAACTTACACTCCCTGGTAGAAAATTGAGCTATTTGCTATGGCCAGTTTTTCTGGGCTCCATTAGTTATAGCATAAAGTCCAGAAACAAAATGACCAGAAACTGGTCGCATTTTCTAGGGCTACTATAAATTTATTTCCTGACTAAGATTTCAGAATTAGTCTTAAAATATCAATAGCTAATCATTCAAATGAAATATTTACATTGAATTGTCGTAATTCGAGAACATTAGTTTTATTGAAACCATTTTTGGAAACACAGATTTTGCATTTTTTTGACCATCAGCATCCACTATACAATGTGCCCAATAAAATTTTTTTCTAATATATGAAAGTGATTTGTTAATGAAAATTGTCCTTCTATAGGTAAATTGTGAGTTTCTTCGAGAATTTTTTTTAATCATAATTTGTGGGACAATAATTTAGAATTTTGTTTTATTAAAATTTCCATCGTTTATATAGAACATCAACAATAAAGAATAGAGGGTTGCAAAATAAATGGTTTTAAAAGATACATCAAGTTATGTGATGAGAGATTTCAAATTTGAAATAATATTTTTCGTTTCAAATTGAATAATAAATTGGATAACTAAATCACTCTGTTGAAAATTTGTCTACTTATCATTATCATCCTTGATAATTCTGACAAACGAACTTGTTGATGAAGTTTTGTACATTTTTTGCAATCTCAAGGTAGTTTACGAGAAAGCCAACAACATTACCATGATTTATTCCAGGACGATGTTCTACGCCAAAATCGAAATTAAAAAGGATTTCTATCCAATGAGCAATCAATCTATTTCAGAACATAGTCTATTTTTTATAGGAAAGTGTAGAAACAATTTTATTTGATTTATTTTAGTAATTCTCATTTAATAATTCTATTTTAAAAGAGTGCCTTAAAGTAAAAATTATTTTGGCGCCGGTACCGGAATAAGCGAAAATTCAATTTTTTTAATTTACAATGTCAAATTTTAAAATATACCTTCGGACATATATTTAAAAACAGGCTTAAGGAAAATGAACAATACCTCATAAATGTTTATTGACATTAGTATTGATGTGCCGTTAACCCTTAACACCCAAAAGTGCTGAAATTCTACTTTAACTTCATAAATGTATAAATTGTCCAAATTATTTATAGATTTTTTTTCAAACTAACGTATGCCCCATAAAATCTTGCATTTAGACGATTTTCGGGTCGCTCTTTTCTATTTTCAAGTTTAGAATGTTTAAAAGTAAATCTTTTCAATAGACATTTTTAATATTTTTTTTTTTAAATATCATGTTTTTACGTCATTTTTTTCTGAATGAATCCAAATGTTAAAAAACTCCGCTTCCACCGACATCGAAAGAATGTAATCCATGGACCCGACAGTCATACTAAAGAGTTGTGGAGGAACACATTTTTTTTACAGCCTGGCAAAAATACTCTCAAATTAAAATATAAATAATAAATGTAGTGAGACTAACATTGGGCTGATGACAAACCTGTTTTATATGGAGTAAAACTGCTAGGTTTCAAGTTCGCACAAACCTAGCTGGAGCCCAAACTATTTTTACCATTTTCATTTATTAACCCCTTAACTGCGGCTCATGACGAAGATTTTGTAAACATAAATTAGGCTGACTAATTCGATTATTGGTGCAAATTTAATATAAGATCATTTACAGACGGTCTAAGATATACTATATAAGACGCAGTTGTTCATTTTCGAAATCATTGTTTTAAATAGAAGATTTGAAATATGTAAAACTGTCGTTTTTACGATGTTGGCATAAGAGGATAATATCCAACCCTCGAACTGAGGAATAGTGGCCCCTGAATTACACGGATATCCGTATTATTTATGTGACTTATTACTTCTAAGTTTAACCGTTGGGTTGACAATTGCTCTATATTTACTTTGATTTCTCCGAATCCTTATTCACAAATAAGGTAAGAGTAGAAGTGCTTTAAAATGAACCGAAGATATTGCTTAATTTTCAATTTTTTGCAGCAGCCAGCGATACTTTACTTACCTATTTATAATTTCGCTATACGCAGTACTAAGTTTCAATACGCAATTTTAGTTGGCTACGTTAGGTGGTAAAAATAGTCTATGGATGTAATGTACATGAAAACAAGTACAAAAAACAATATTTTTTGATATTTTTTCTATTTTATATATATTTTTTTCAATATACGCTTGCTGCAGAATGCTCTATATATAAGAAAAGTTCATTATACCATGTAAAACATATTTTACAAATAGAAATAGTAATATGTGTTACAACTGGCATGTTACATTTTACTCCGTATAGATTACTTAGAGTTTGTATTTAATGCATGTATTTACTTTATATGTGGTTTAAGTCATCTCCCTGATGGAAAATCAATATACTAGATATGAAGCCGTAGTGACAAAAATAGTTGCAATCGTTAAAAATAATAGCTTATGTAAACATTTATACGTAATCGCTAACCAACCAATATCAACAACGGAAAATGGTTAATTCGTTTGTGAATCATAGTAATGATAACTGAAGCAATGCTCATATTATCATTATATAGGCTGTCTAAATTTCTTGCAGTGAATATGGTTTATGGAGTGAAAATTGAAGAACTCTATTGAATTCTCACTCTTTTGTGGAGAATCTTCACTCCATGTAGAGTTAGCTTTCACTGCAGAACGAATTCTCACTCTAAGGAATTTGATTAATTTTATCCTTCATTTTAACTATAATAAATAATAGATTTTAACACTTTTAATTAAAAAGTTTCTTATAATGGCTCATTTTTATCCATAACTTACTTAAATACTCTGACAATATAATTAAATACTATATTCGATTTCTGTTGGTTTTTTAATAATTTTAAAACAAAAATTTATAATAAATGACTTTGCCTAACACCCGATAGTGAATTCGGCTATTTTATAACATGAGAAAGTTGAATAAATGATTGTTAAAGTCGCGGATTTCACTTAGTAAACGCAAATTAATAATCGTAAATGATTTTACAAAATCTAAGTAGTAACAGTCCGCACCGTGTTTTGTTCGAAGTAGTTATGTGGACTGTAACTACTGGGATTACTGTATTTTCTTATTAAAATCCGCAAAATTAACATTGATTTAAGATATAATGAAACGAAAATGAAATCTAAAAATGGAATCTGATTTTTACTACTATTGGTGTTAACATTTTTTTTCTATTATATGAAATGTATTTGAACAAACTTTTTGATAAATATTTTTTCGACTAACCTTAATCTTAAGACTAACTTATACGATACTCTACTTTTCGAGCTTACTTGGCTAACAATAACTGCTGACCACGTAATTTCTATAATACCAAACTACAAACATCAAAGTAAATATGTTAGTTACAATTCTCATATTTGTTTCCGATGGGAGCATCAAATTCTGGACACAGAAGTCGTCAACGGACATTGATTTCAGAATCCAGTTTTCTCTTTAGAAAGTTTTAAAAAAGTCCGATGAAGTAAATGACGTTTCAAACTTTATGCGATTCGTTTTAGTGTCACCGAATGTACATGTGATTTTATGAAATTATTTTATGAATATATTCTATGAAAGGGGGTACAGATTTATAAAATATTCGTTGATATTCTCTTATGCCAGATTTCCAACTTGCATTTTTTCGTGAACAAGTTCATTTTTACCCATCAAAATGATAAGTGAAAGCTCATAAGCCAAGTTTAAAATACATTTTTTGTACATCTATCTCACAAAGTGACTCACGCATATTTTCGCACATGATTTCTGGATAAATGTCTGTATATCTTCGTTACCATTGACTATAAAATATACTAAAATAGTAATTTTTTCTTATGGACGATTTTTAATTTACTCATCATGAGACACGGCTCAAATAAATTTTTTGGTGATAAAAATTTATGAGAAGTTTGTGAAGAATGTTAAGGG
This sequence comes from Trichopria drosophilae, assembly GCA_030407085.1. Taxonomy (NCBI): domain Eukaryota; kingdom Metazoa; phylum Arthropoda; class Insecta; order Hymenoptera; family Diapriidae; genus Trichopria; species Trichopria drosophilae. The sequence goes on from CM059583.1 coordinate 207,639,052, forward strand.
TGTCATACAGTTTCAAATTTGTCATGATTTTTTAAATTTATAACATATAGAGATTAGAGATTAAAAATGTTAGGACCCGAATGTCCCTGAAAAATGCTATACAATTTAATTGTTTGTTCTACCAGTACGAACAACAGAATCGAAGTTATTAGGAAAAAAATTCTCTCTTCAACATTGGCAACCGTAGTTTTACACTGATATACTGCTTAATATCATGAATCTAAAAGCACGAAATTGAGCATATTTTTAATTACAGCTCAGTTTTTTTGCATACATTTTTTTTGTAGAATTAATTCCATTTTTCTATTTTAATATTCGCCAGATTTTTTTCTTCACTAAACTTTCTTCAAAGAATGTGTATGTGCATGTGCATGTTTCAAGACTTCTCTGTTACAATTCAAGTCACTTGAATAGTATAATAAGCTACTAAACATTTTTCGTTTCAGTTAAGGAACAAAATATAAATAATAATAATAAAAAAGAAAAAAAGAACTCATTAACAACAAATTAAAAATTTGAAAAATCCACAAACATGCGTGCTTATAAAATGTGTTTTTGATGTATTTTTTTACGATATTATTATATAATGCAAAAATTAAAGATAAATTTGAAAACCTCGACGTTCCTCGTATCGACTTTAATACCGAATCCTCGAATTTCAAATATTTATTAATTGAATGACGCCTTGTAAATATAAAAAGGATTGCGAATTTCATAGAAATAGGTCAAACGTAAGTCGTTCTCTTTCGAAAAAAGTAGTGCATGCATGAATAAAAAATGGTTTGGAAGCCTATTAGGATATCCAGCTGAAAGCTTTTTGGCATTATGCGCTCATAATAAGGTATATCACTGTCAGACAGGCCCGACGCCGGGGTAGTTAATCGTCCAAATAATGAGTAATTTTGAATAATTGAATAATTATCGTCTATTGTACAGAACAATATAAAATATGTGCCACACTGAATATCGATTTTGATGCAATGATATAATAATAATCGTATTGTTAATGTTGAAAATTATGACTATATTCAGCAACAAATTTATGATAATTACAGGTTATGAATACTGCTTACTATCGATACTAATGAATGTTTGATACTGACGAATCATGAAATCTAAAAGTGTATGCGTCATACAAATGTTAAGATATTGGAATTTATATCGTCACTGAACAAAATTCTTAGAAACTTTGACTTTTTAACTACTCAAAGTGCTTCAACAGGTCTTCAACAATTTTTTACTAATTTCGTTATTATCCTAAAGGAGTTAAAGTAAATAGAAATATAGTTAGAAGAAGAAAATTGTGAAAGTTCATCTAAATAAATTTTAAAAAATTAAGCGAAAGTGAACAAAAAAGAATGAAGTTACATTTATAGCTTACGAAATGTAGTTGACGTCTAATGAAACACGGTGACTAGTTAAAAAGTAGTCAAATGTACTTTCGCGGGTACTTTTGTTAATGGAATTATTTTAATGGAGCTAAATTAGCGATTTCTTCATGAGTTTATGCCTCTTTGAATTTGTTGCTTCGTATCGTAATTCATTACCTTCAATCACCCTGAATACCTGGTAAATATTCGTCAATTTAACTACTAATTATTTATACTTAACTTAAATAAGAATACTAAATTTAGCAACATGAACAGTGTTCATCCTTTCTAGAAATGAAGTTCTTTTTACTTGTTTATTTTCAACTTCCCCATGGCAGTTGGATACGTCAGGAAACTTTTTCCCCGTGGCCAATATAAAGATTTCAACTACGTTCAATTATTAGTACTTAGATATTTTTTTAATTATTACCAAACATTATTAATTATGCCCTTCAGAATTGCGAATAGTCAGAATTGCATTCAAATATCACTTAAAACCACAATATCCACCTTTAAATAAAAAATGCAGAAAAATTAAAATTGTTTTTGTGAATTTTTTTCATACTGAAAAAGTAATGGAAATAGTCCGGAAATAAACAAAAAATACCTACAATAGTTTAAGATATTAATACTACAATTACACTAAATTAAAAGTATATCATTTCAATTACTTTTGTAATACAAAGAAAAATTATTATAACAAAAAAATGTACTTTCAGTTTTTTTATTTTTAAGTGACTATTTCGATTTTAGAAGTTACTTAAAATGAAATGTTGACTATAATATAACTATCGAAAACACATACTGGAAAATGGTAGACCAGATCGTTTTGTCTATTTTCCTGTTGAATATGTTGCTAGACAGAAAATTCGACGTAAAATAATAAAAAAAAAATTGACAAAAATTTCGCATCTACGGTTCTGCTTATCTTTATTTACTATTAAGTTCTTTCTCTCTAATTATCGCGATTCGTTAATTTAATGAAAATTTTATACATAACATTTATTTATAGAACAAAGTATGAGTGCTTGATTTAAAAAACTTAGTGACATTCTTTAAGCATTGCCTATTAGCACGGAAATGTCTAGTTCATCTAATTTATTATAGACATGATATTCATCGCAAATATTTATGTTGATAAGCACGCGATTAAAGTCAATACAATATATGGTAAATACTCTCAGTAATAATATTCCGTGTATTGAAATAGTGAAGTAAAGATTTAAACAAATTCAAACAATGTCATATCAATTTCCAAGATCTCACATGCATTAATTGCCGTACATATTACAAGTTTGTCTTTTATAATATATATTTATATAACTTTTTATATAACTATCATAAAATGGAAATTTTAGCCAAACTGTTCAACATTCATAATTAGTATAATTAACATTTTTTATCTTGAACGCATTAAAGTTATTAGTCATACAAATGAATATTTACAGAAAATGTAGGTCGTAATAACATTTAATTAGTTGTGAATTTATTATTATTATTTATTCAAAGTCGAGAGTACATTTTGGATATTAATACCTTTTATTACGTATTATTTTAATTATACCTTTTGTTAAGTAAATCTCAATGGAGTATAAATATGTCAATATATGAATGTGATTGTTTATTTTTTACAATTATTAAAATAGTTTTAAGCATTTTTAAAACGTACCAGTTGTAGGATATATTGTTTTGAAAGAACTCTTTAAATAATATAAATAGAAAAATGTTGATGATGGATCATCAAGAACTATTGAATTCTATTAATATATGAATTAGTTGCAATTGGTGAAGTTTACAGTAATCTTTTATTATTATAATTAGGATTACTAATAACTTTAGGCACATAGTGAACTCAGACATTAGGAATTAGAATAACCAGAGATCATAAATTACTCCTAATAAGTAATAATATTTAACTTTTACACTAAAAGATATTGTATAGGAAATATGCAACATACAAGAGTAAAAAGTACTTCTAGAGCATACAATTGTAATTGGTTGATTAAAAATAGACCCAGAAAATTTTTTCCGCAATTTTGTAAGCTTTAAAGCCCAATTTTAATTTTTTAAATCGGTTGAAAATTGTGAAGTCATGTTGTCCCAATGTGCGCCGTTTACGAATATGAACTCAGATCTTGTATATTCTAACCATGAAAAACTGAAATCTAAGAGAAAAAAAAATCCCAGTACCCAGTTTCAGCTTGATCGATATAAAACTAACGATTTTTAGTTGTTAATTTGTTTACAAAACATAATATTGAATACATATGAACTTTAATGTCAACCTCTTCTTTAATTTCACCTTAAATAAGATTTTTAAAAAACAGGACACAAACGTATAACTTCAATTTTCAATTGAATTGTGGTGCCAGACAGGGTTAACAAAAATGTTGGAATTCTGGTCAATAATTATAGGGAACTGCTTAATTTTCCTGCCCCTTTCATTCACATCGTTATGTAATTACATAACTCATTAAATTATCGAGCACATCCCATTATATTGGGCATATGTCGGTTTATATTGAATGTTATCCAAAATTGAATGGCTAGAAAATATTCCGCAAATATAGAAGCATCAACATTAAACGCGGCTGCAATAGGAACAAACTTATTTCGGACATTATTGATTGACAAATCTTGGAGAAATGAATGAGAACCAAAAATATCATTACTAGAGAAATGACCACTTTTAATAACTGGGACTTTATCCACCTACTAAATGTGCTTCGTTTAAATAAATTTCATTATCTACTGAATTTGACTGCACATAATTTTTGATACCTGTCGGGTTAAAATTAAAGAAATTCCACCATCTCCAAAATGTTTGCAAATTGAATAAATCCATTATTTTCGAAAAATGCACAAATCTCAATCGAGTTTTGAGACTTTTTTTCGGGTGCGGGTCGAAAAACCGACAGTCAAAAAACCGACAATCGAAAAGCCGACAGTCAAATAACCGACAGTTCAAAGAATGACTGTCCTCCTGACGATGTGTCTCTTTTTTTTAGTGTCGGTATTTCGACTGTCGGTTTTTTGACTGTCGGCTTTATGACTGTCGGTTTTTTGACCTGTCGGCTTTTTGATTTGTCGGTTTTTCGACCCGCACCCTTTTTTTCTGCAGTAAAAGAGTGAAAGAATAAGTTTAAGAAGAAGAATTTTTAAGTTGGTCTTTCAAAATCCAAAAAATGCTTCATCGCGAAAAAAGTGTACACGGCGATTTTTGGGTCGATCGTAATGAATCTAACATTAGATTATTAAAATTCAAAATAACGGACTACATTTCAAAAAATTACTCAAAACCTCAAGACATATGAATTTCATCTATAGTCATAAATGACCAAATAAGGTTTACTTTCTCAGCATATTCACGTTTTGAACAGGTTAGGTTGATTCCACACCAAACAAAAAAATGTCTAGTTGAATTTCATTGATTCTGTGCAATTTTAAATATACTTTGGCATCGATCCCCCAAATTTATTGTTGTGAATAAAAATTCACAAAGAACGGAAAACAATAAATTTTGTTCATTTTTATTTAAAATGGGCTGCATTGGTTTTAAGGACCATTAAAATGCAGTTCTAACTACGCCAATTGAAAGAGCACTCAGAAAAACCTTAGAATATTTGAAATTTTTATTTTTATTTTTTACTGCAGAAATTAAGTCTCAGAAACTAATATAGAATATTGTCCTTTTTCCGTACTTAAGGGGTTAATTTGTTTCAATGATTATATTAATTGAGAATATAATATGATATATTCGAATTTACAGTAATAAACATAATTGAAATTGCGTTTATTAGCATTAAATGATTTAATTTAATAATTCGAATAAAATTATGTAGACATTTATTCATTTTCATCACAAAATAAATAACTCCTGTACAATGTAATCAATTACTTTCTTTCAAAAAGCGTAAGAATTGAAATATCTGAATAATAGTCTGAAGCTTTTTCGTTTTGTGAAAACGTAATTGAAAAAGTCGGATATTACGCAACGATGAAATGGATTATTGAAAACTGCATTGAGAATTGCAGAAAAAGGAAAATTGTCGAAACTCATTTCGTTCCAACGAATAATTTTCTTCAGTCGTCTGTAATTTATGTTAAACCCGCCAAAAATTCGATAAAGCAGATTACGTTTTTCGGTTCGCTAACGTTTACTGCGACAAAATTAAATTAAAGTCATTAAAAATACCGTTACAAAATATAAGGCTACTAACTCATTACATTATACATATTCCATGTATAGAAACATATTACTTACCATAATATTGTAAATATTAAAAAATATTCAAGAGACATCTTAACAAACATATTGTTTTATTGCTGCTTTCAAACTGTAATACTACTTCATAAATTTTGATAGAAAACCTATAGAACTTTATTTATTCTAACCTTTAGTCACAAGCAGTCAGTTATTAATTAATTTATTATTAGTAAATATTTGACAAATCGTATACTTTGGACGGCACAATTTTTTTACTACTTAATGTACTGCAACATTATCTGTTTAAACGAAAATTTCGTTTTTTTGAGTGTTCATAAATTCAAACAAATTTTAAACAAAAACAAATTTTATAGTACTAGTACAGTACGTTTGTGTAGACACATTATTGTATCGTTTTAACTAAAGTAAGGAATTGGAGAAGACCGCACGCTTATTAAATCGTTGAATTTCTTTAATCGATTAAACCAATAAAACAATAATCCAATGTGATTTTGAAATCTATGATTCAATTGCTATTACTCTCTATAATAAAAGTCATTATTTACAAAAGAATTTATGAAAAACAAAGATTTAAAACATTTTGAATTTTGACTGTTTGTGAAATACATTATTTTTGTATTTTGATATCATTTTATCTTATTACATTTTACTGGCTTTATTTATATTTTAGATACGTTCCAAAACGTTTATGGTTTTAAAAACGAACTCTGCAATATGGACGACATTTAAATGTAATTTTTTATGAAATAATGAGTATCTGACTTGTCACTGACTATTGAATTATTCGCCTTTAAAATAAATAACAATTGATCTAATTTTTAAAATTTGATCATTAATCAAACTAAGCATGCCTCTATTTATGGTAATAAAAATTGTAGAAAAAACTTGATGAAAAATTAATCTACTTTATTTATATTTTAACTTTTTCGACCCATACTTGAAAAAATTAAATTATGAGACGAAACAGATATAATCACACCACCAAAAAATATCAAGTAAACACTACTTCCAAACAAAAAGAAATGAAGATCTTAGTGAGTCCCTATTACCAGAATGGCAAAGTCTTAAGTAATAAAGTACGAAATCTACAGACGTAGTTGTGTTTTACTACTTAAGTTGTTAGCTTTACTACTGAAATAGTAAAAGCACCTTGGAACTTTATCGGAACAGTATCGTTTAACTAAAGAGGTAAATGCACTTACTACTGTGATTGATAGTATCCGTGTTTTTAACTGCAGTTTATTTATGAGGGTCCAAGAAATTTAATTTAGTAAATTTTCATAAATATTTTAGAATTATATTGTTGAAGTTTGGTTAACAATTAAATTTACATGATCAAAATTTAGATAATGAGAGATTAAGAAAGTAATGGAGAAATTTACTAATTTTTCAATCTTTAGTAAATCTTTCTGTATTATTTTGAATCCTAATTTCGGCTCTCCGACCATTTTTCGTTAATACTAGTGATATGTAAATGGGATATTATCATTTTAGTACTTACAAGTCACGAAGTTAACAAAATAATGTGTAATATAATGTTAGTATTTTGGAAGTTATATAAGTCCATACTTTATTTCTGACAAAATAAACATTTCCCTTTCGTGTGTGCAATAATCGGTAATATACAAGTTACTACAAATAAATGATCAAATTTTCTTCGGTTTTTTAGCATCTAACTAACATTGATTAAAATTACATATGAAAAATTTTTACTATGACTTTGCATTAAGCAGTAAGGTTACATATATTCTTGCAATGTGCAAACCCATAATATGAATATATATATATTTTTTACCTCGACATGAATAACATGTTCGTATGACTGTAATATACTTTGATTTAAGGTCGTCAAAGAAATGAATTTGCACCATTTTTAGAATATGCGTAAAGTTTTCTTATATTACATTGTTTTCCGATACATTCAGCAGATCGCCATTCCGAAAAATATCACGAGAAGATAGTAAAAACAAAATAACACGTGGTACAGAAACAACTCTTGTTTCTAAATTACAAATAAAAAAATAACTTTTTTCTAATTAATGGTAATTACGTTCATTGTACTGAATAAGTAATAATAATTAATAATTACGCTGTATGCTGAACGAATGATAGAAATTGCATTTTTTTTCAAACATTTATCATTATTTATTATTTTTTCTAATGTTTTTCTCTCGTTTTTCCAGAGCAATTGCCTAAAATAACTGGCTGTATTTTCAATAAGGTCAATGGTGATTTCATTTTGAAACGATCAACGCGTGTTTAAAATGGTCGACAAAATATATTCAATTTTTTATATATTTTATTTTAAAATATATAAAATCATTTTAATCCACATGGAAAAAAAGTAATGACATGTTAATATCACTTTTCAAAGTCATTTTTCAAAATAATTACACATATTTAAATAGTTTTGACCATTCCAAATAAAACTGATTTTGTCATGATCTCTTCAAATCATTCGCAAAATTTCATTTAAAATTCTTATAAAATTAAAAGGAAATTTCCGAAAGAAAATGATCCATTACTAGTTATAACTCCCTAAGATAATCCCTTTTAATAATAGATTGATTGATCGTATTTCATATGAGTTATTAGGTTCCTTCGGATCATCAATATATACTAGACACATGAATAAGAATTATATATAAGCAACAGATTACAATGTGAAAAAAATGAGTGCGAATGAAAAATGACACTAACGAATGATCAACAGTTATCTTTTTGTGTCAATTTATGTATGTTTGTCAATTTTACCTTGTCAGATCATTTTTCTAACATCGCAATAGAACTAATCACTGTTTTATTTTTGTCTTATTCGTTTAGTATTTTTATTTACTGTTTTGTGAATATTATCACAGTATTTAGCAGCAACAATATTACTACTAATAACAGTAATACATTCAGAGCATATCGTTAATAAAAAAAAGTATACAACTTTGAAAACTAAACATAAACTACTTTTGTTGTTGTTGTTGCTGTTGTTATTTAACGGATATTACTACAATTTGATAAAACACTTGCAAGGTTTGTGGACATGGCAACTTTCGAGACTTAAAGATGAATTTATTAATAACAGTTTTATGTAGGTAGGTTTACGTTATTGTCGATTCAAATATAAAAAGTATGCACGGAAAACGTAATTTTTAGTTGGTATTTTTTTAGTTACTATTTAAATAGTACCCTTGACTGACGAATTTATTGAGGTTACTATTTAGATAGCAAAAATTAACTAAAATTATGGTTATATCCGTATCCTACTATCCACTTAGCATAATTCCAACTTTTATTTAATTTTTTAATTAACAAATTATTTAATTTTTCCCGCGTGACAAAATTAATAATTTATTAACAACAAGCAACGTTTGCTAGTATTTAAAATGCAATGCTTAAAATATAACTTAAATTCTTCAATGGAGATGTTAACTACTACTTCAATATCACATATCTCCTAAATACGTCGTACAGAATTTTATCCAAACACATCTCCAAAAAACGTCTGAACGAGATTTTAATGATCACAATCTAAAAAATGAGTTCTCAAAGAATTTCTACTTATGATTTAAATGGAAGGGGTCCAAATTTATTTCATTTCGTATCATCCGTTTTTGGAAAAACAATCCAAAGTTTGGAGAGCTGAGTTTCTGTTCGTGACACTAGGTGGCAAACGAATCCAAAAATCAATTTTATATGCTTACCTATATACGTGCAACGTAAGAATAAACGGTTGTACGGTATTTAGTAGGTGATATCACAATTTGTTATCATTATTGTCTGACCTCTATTCTATTTAAAGAAATTACCAATCAAATCCTTATAACGATTCAATGAGTCAAAAGAATTCTGTTAAAAAATGTTAAGTAATTGTAGTAATTAAAATTAAAAAACAAAACGAATGTATACAGTTAAAGAATGTCAGTACACATTGCTTTTAAAATCGAAGTTTAAATGGTATTCTGAAAATCACTCAAATCCAAACAGCTCTTTCTGAACAGTTTTTGAGATATCTTAAAGCTAACTATAATTAAAGCTGCATGAAATTAACATAAAAATGTATTAATTAATCAGTTATCAACCATTTGCGACATAGTGCTAAATATATTTAAGACTTTTTCCTTTTTACTTTTTCGTAATTTTGATGTATAGTATGTCATACGTTCTAATGCCATACTTTTCTATCCTGTAGTCTACGATATTCTTCATCATCATAAATGTGAAAAAATGGTTATTCGTATGCATAATATTGTTAGAAATAAGTAAATTAATTTGAAAAGATCACTTCTTATATAATAAACGGAAATATGATTCAACTGCATGATAAAAGAATGTTCAAAATATCTGACTGTGTTTTAAAATGCTGATTTGTAATCTTTGAATGTTCAAAATCGTGGATTTAATATGGCTGCCAAAAAATTTAAAAAATCTGTGTAATTTTATTGGAAACGTGTATTATTTGCTAGAAAAATATTCTGGAAAAATATAAATATGTATAAAGGAAAATTTTTACTGGTGGGTTAACCCATTAATGTCCAACTTGACCAAACTTTTACGTTGAATCCAGCCTTAAAATTTTTTATGAAAATGAAGTTGGACGTTGATCTAAACTACGTTTCCTATAGGTTTTGGGTTCGCTCTTTTCGAATCCGATGTCAGAATTAGGAAAAAAGCACTACTGATAAAGATTTTTCACCATTTTTTCCAAAAAAATACTATTTTCACGTGTATGTTTTTTTTTTAAATCATGGATTTTACTTTGATAACGGTGTCGAGTGGTGCTGGAAAGTATTCGAATGTGGTCATCGATAATTTTACTTTAAATTTGTACAGTTGAATTTTTTTTTAGTGATAATTCAAAATGGGGGCAATATCCGTGCATCATTACGGCAAGGTAAGACAGTATCGCGATAACTCGTTAAAAACGAACTGTTATGAAAATTGCACGAGGGTAAAAGTTGTTTTTCGTGATCTTTCAAATGACAGTCCCAAAATTTGGGACTAATATATTTTTTGGGCCCTACTGGACCCAATTCGGTTTTATTTTCACAAAATTTATATTTTTTGTACTTGAATATTATTTATATTTTTTTGTAATTGATTGAATACGCAGTTTCAAAATTGACGATGGAGTCTTATATATACGCTGTCATATTAGACGGTCCTTTGCCACTGATGAATTCAACGTTGCAATTGTGGCAAAAGCTGCGATTGTAAATATTTCTGGGAGCCATGTTTAAAAAAAGTTCATAACAAATAAGATTGTAAATCTTCAAAAATAGTTTAAAAATAAAAAAATAAAAAAAAATAAAACAAAGTAAATACAAAAAAAATACAACAAAATTAAAAAATTTAAAAAAAAAAGAATAGAAACAAGGTTATCGATAAGCGTGCACCTCCTAGCGGTGATAACCGGGCAACATTGAATTCATTACCGGGAAAGGACATCTAATGTGACAGAGTATATAAAACTCCATCGTCAATTTTGAAAATATGTAAAATTTTCTGCAGACTATGAATCAAGTAAAAAAATATAAATTGTGTATAAATAAATCCGAATAGGGCCCAAAGAATATACATAGGCCCAAATTGTTGGACTGTCATTCGAAAGTTCACAATAAATAAAACAACTTTTACCCTTGTGCATTTTTCATAACAGTTCGTTTTTAACGAGTTATCACGATATTGTCTTACCTCGCCATAATGACGCACGGATATAGCCACCATTTTGAATTATCACTAAAAAATACAAATTTCAACTGTACAACTTTAAAGTAAAAGTATCGATGACCACATTGCAATACTGTCCAGCACCATACGACACCGTTATGAAAGTAATATCCATGATTTAAAAAAAAACATACACGTGAAAATAGTATTTTTTTGGAAAAAATGGTGAAAAATCTTTATCAGTAGTGCTTTTTTCCTAATTCTGACATCGGATTCGAAAAGAGCGAACCCAAAACCTATAGGAAACGTAGTTTAGATCAACGTCCAACTTCATTTTCATAAAAAATTTTAAGGCTGGATTCAATGTAAAAGTTTGGTCAAGTTGGGCATGGGTTGATACGGTCGCGGGTTAGAATATTTTTGTAAAAATGGTGAAATTTAGAAAACCCTATCTAATATGGCGAGCCCAAAAATTGAAACATCCGATTTTATGAAACTCAGTAGCAGATGGATTTTCAGCTGACTAATTATGAACATTTCGTTAGATTTTCAAAAACCAAATTGACCGATCCAATATGGAGGACTAACTTCCGACTTGATGAGTAACTTTATTACCTTTACATGGAACTTGTTTAAATTTACATTTAAAATGGCAGAAAAAAATGATGGCCTGATAATAATTTTTATTTATTTTTAGCAGTTAAGTTTGAAATTAAACGTCCAATACATGCAATTTTTTACAAACGCCAACTATTTAATTTTTAAAATCTAAGATTTGTCATAGGTGACTTTGAAAACTTCTCGAGTACTCAGTTTCAGCTCCATCATGTAACTTGTTAATTTTTGCCGTCTTCTTGATTATGTTCCACTATTTTATAGTTATCCACTATTATTATGAATTTTTAAAACCTGAAATCAGATTCGTATTGTTATAGTTTGAAAATATTTATTTTGCCATCTTTAAAGTATCTTTCTTTATAGAAAACATTATTGTTTTATCAATAAGCGACCTCAGAAAAATGTATGTTTTAAAGGATTAAACCAAATTTCGAATCTTCTACGATCGTCAGAGTTTAACTTTTTATGAGGTCGTTGATTTTGGACCTACATTAACCCATTTTTGTATTGATTTAGTATGCTTTTACGAGAGTCCTAGAATTTACTGAAAACCGTACAGATATAGGTACTAGGCAATTGACTGAATAGAAAATTTTGATAACTTTGCACAAATATTCTCAACAGTCAAAATATAGCGAAATGGCGATATGAAAGTAATTCAGAAATGAAAGATTTTGAAAATAAAAATTCGTCATCCATAAAATATGGTACCGAAGCCATTAGGAAGCGCACCATGCATTAAAAGATTATATATACGCACTTTCTTTATTCGGAAGGACATTCCATAAAACGGATGTCGCATTTTTGGCATTGCGCAGAGCCTTGGCTTAGTGAGTGCGTATATATTCTTTCTAGGGGCTGTTTATTCGATCGTTTCTCGCCGAAACATAACGTTGGCAGCACAACAAAATATCTGTTCAATAAGCAAGGCGGACAATGGCAGGATTCTGCAGGAGACATTCGACATATAGAAGGGTGAGAGAATCCGTAGTCTTGTGCTGGAGGTTGGCCGAATTTCAGCTGGAATGCCGGATTCTCCCCAGGAGTAGGTATGTACGCGAAGCAGCGTATCCATATATCGATCCAAGTCCAAGCCCACTCTAAACTTGAACTCTGATTATCTCACTTATTCGACAAAAATCCCAATAACCCAAAATTGAACCAGCGCGAAATGCCAAGCGTTAAGCCGCTGCAGCAGACCTTTAATATAAATTCATGACTTCGCGCCAGAGTAATCTACACCAAATAAACGTCCTATAGTCGCGACGCAATTGCCGATGCCATTTTTTTATTTTTAAGCATAAAAAATATTTCATTACAATACACATTGTTCCAAAAAATTTCATTATTATAGATAATGGTGGGATTGTGCATCAAACAAGTATATTATTCGAAATATGCACGAAAAAATTAACTAAGGTACGAACTACTAGCTAGATAATAGCGGAAGATATAATTTTCAGTCTAAATAGTAATCATGACAAATTAGATAATCAAGGCTACTATTTTAATAATAAAACATCCCTAAAACTTTGTTGTACCTGATCCTACTATTTAGATAGTAAAACCAACTATTCATTTTTTTTCCATGTGATATAATCTATAATGATGTTAATATAGAACGATGTATATTCTTATATTGATGATCACAAGGAATAATCTTGTAAGTACTTCCCGTGCTCAGAAATATGCATATGACAAATAACATCAAGGTAACTACTTGAATCAAAGTACATTTCACTTACGAAAGAGTCAGAAAAGAAAGAAAGATTTATTTATTTTTATATTAATACACAAGCTTGGAGATATGACATTCTACAGTTGGATTCGATCTAATTATGGAAAAGAAACTTTAAAGCTACTTAAGGAATGGAAAAGCACTAACAACAAATGAGCGGCATCAATTACGAGAAGAATATTCTTACTCGGATGTAAATCAAATAACTTCCTTCCTAAACACATCCTTTTTAATAAATTTTCCCATAATACCGGTTTTCATTCACCCATACAAATTAATAAACATAAAGACCTAATTACAGATTACAAATTCAAACTTTTAAAACTAAAGATACAAGATATTATAGAAGAAATTACGATTCTAAAAGCACAAAAATTACATATATGGAGAACAATAATTCAAAAATTACCAGCCTCTATTTACGAAAAATACTTTTTTAATGAAGATACTCAGTTCAATCTCAAATTAAATTACCACAAATCAAAATTAATAAACAAATTTTACAATCTACAAAAATATTACAACAACAGGAATACAAACAACAAAATTAAAATTCAAAACAAATGATTTGTAAATCTCACTGATATAGAAATTCCAAAAGAAATTGTCAACATAGTCGGACTAGGTCAAAAACATTCTTTTCAAAATCAAAACTCCGTCCCAATACCAGAATTCATCGCTTCTATAGAAGAAGGAATCTACAACATAAAAGATGAAATGGACAACGAAGGAAACATTGTTACCGACAATAAAAATCTTACGCGAGAAAAAAAAATCAAAGAACATTTCAGTTACGAAAGAGTCAGAAAAGAAAGAAAGATTTAACTACTTCCTCTCAATAAAAGTTTAGTTTCGCCGCATTTTCACATCCAGCGCACAAGATCATAATAACAATAATAATAGTGTCTTTATTGGATAAAAAAAAATGATACCCAAAGAGTCGGACACAATGAAAAGCTATTTTACAGCCTGACCAAAAAATAATAAAAATTAGCGGTCGAACAAACTGAAGCTGTCATCTTGAAAAAAATGACAAAAATTGTGTAGTTTTTTGAGTTCTTATTAAAAAGTATCAATCCAATGGTTGGAGATTAGGGTTGTAAAGAAGGGGAGTCTAAGGAGCAGGGCCCCAACCTCCACACTTCATGTAATCAAACTGACGTAAAATATTAGTCTCCACATTTACTGCGTCGTATATTATGTAAAGTTGCTATCAGCTACGTATTTTCTATGTATACACATGTAAATATGTGCAGGAAATTTGTAGTTATGGCCGTTTTCGTTGCTCATTACTAACCGTTTATATTTGAAAGAAAATGTACATAACTTTTTTAGCAGAGAAATTTCCAATCTCCATTTTTTGCTTGAAATAATTATTCGTACGTTTTACTTTTGAAAATAAACTCAAAAAATTAAAGAAATACAGGATTTTTTGCGTTTGTTTTCAAGATGGAGACTTCGATTTATCCCAAGTCAATTTTCATATTCGTATTTAGGATGAAAAAATACGTCATAAAAGTCGAGTCTGAACTTTTTTGCAAGGAAGTAGTGCATCGAAAAGTTTACCATCAGTACCTGTACCAATTAATATGCAATGTAACTTTCGAGCTTCAACGTCATCTATTATGGAACATAACTGTATGCTGACATATCACGTATAGAATATTGACTATATCAACGCTCTTAACCACGCGAACCACGCAGGATAGATCATAGTTTAGACTTTAGACTGAGAATGGATATTTTAAAAGTTAGTATCAATAATGTTAATGGTATTTTTAACGTTAATATTTAATGGAATTCATTAATAGAACACGGTATTACGGTATACAATTGTAAAAAGACGATACGTATTAGGGAAATGTTAATATCAGGAAATAATAATTACAAAATAATAGTTAATAAAGGGCACAAAATGAACAATAAGTTAAAAATGCATTTTTCATAGAGTCAGAGAATTTTGGGAATTATTTAGTTGTTGTTTGTGATAATTAATAAACATGAAATCATAACTAATTATACTGAAAACATTTTCGTAGTATCTACATTAAGAATACCAGTTATAATGGATCACCCTTATTTAAAACTTAAGCAGATATAATTAAATTGTGATTTAACAGAATACTAAAAATTTCAATTCAGTGGTTTTCTTTTCATTAAACACAAATGTGGAAACTAGTAAAGTAATAATCTTCTCAACGGTATATTAAAAAATAAAAATTCTTGAAAATACTACCGTTTTCTTCTCATTCTCAATTCAAATTTGAATATTTCGATTAGTAAGATGATATTTGACTAATGTATTAGTCATTTTGTGGCATTTGACCATTTGAATTCGTAAAATTGTCAGATAATCGTCTTACTAATTACAATTGGTACAACCCTACTACTAAACAATTAGTTATTCGGGTTTACTATTTCAACTAGTAATTCGGTTTCGTTATATTATCAACAAATTATTTTATTTTATTGGATTTTGTTACTACTAAGGGTATCTACTGAAGAATGTGCTAATTCGAATTTAAACTCCCGATGTTTTTGTTTTTTATATCTCTATATCCCATTAAATGAAAAACTAAAAGGATACTTATAGTTGACTTGTAGTTGAACATGTTCAACTTACAGGCAACTATAAGTCACTGTCCACTTTAAGTCGACGTTAAGACGACTGTTACTTATAACTTAGCCTTTCTCTAACTATAAGTCAACTATATGTGACCTTTTCGTTTTTTGGTTACTGGAATGTTTTACAATGAGTTTGCACTAAACATAACCTATAAATATCAGAGGGACGCACTATATCTCAAGTCGTTACAACAAAATAATTAGGTTTTACGTGTTTTATTTCAGCAACGTGATTGATGATCCTTGAACAAGAAGACTAACTTCCATTTGAACCTGACAATAAAGTGACGAAACCCGGATGTCAAAGCCGAAATCAGTTTTCCTAACCTACAAATCTCTTTGCATTTGCTTGATAAGTGATCAAAAGCTATACAACGCAATCGACTCAATTATTGTAATAATTCTGTAATCAATTTACATTATACGATTAATGGACTAGATTTAAAAATACTAATATACAACTTTTAATAATCGCCGTTTTGGATGCTTAATTATTTAGCCCTATTCAGTTGTTGTATTGTTTGTATTGTATTACTTGTCTATAGAAACGACCAAACGTAACGAAATCTGTCGTTTGCGGAAAGACAAATACATGATATGCATTGTAGGTTGCAGAAAACCGACTTATTTTATTTAAACATTAAATTTTATTAAGTCTTCCTAAAAATGCTAATCCCTCGCATTTAATGTTCTTTTCCAAATGCACTACATATTTAATGTTGCATTTATACACCATTCAACTTTATAACTTTAACTAAAATAACAAGCGTTTTTCGTAAACATGAATTTTATTCATAAATGCTTCAATTTCTAATTATAATTTCAATATCGAGAGAATTATTCTAAAAGTTCATAATAAAACAGAACCACAAAGAAAATTAAAAACGTTGGAACTTATTATAATTCCGTATCATCGTTTCAAGAAGAAAATTGTAGTTCGTGTTTTACAAGACTATATAAAAGTTCCAGAGCAATCGATTGAAAATTATAGGAGACTATTCTTCGTTGATATTCACTAAAGAGGTTTCTAAAGTAGATTTGTTACCAACACTTTACGAAACCTGAAAACTTTGAAATAAAGAGTATATTCTCTGCGGCCTCAGGCCGCGAACCCCGACAGTCTGAAACTTCAGCTCCCATTTACCTTCGCTCAAGTATCAAAGTTCTTTAAAATTGACCGTTTTAAAGTATAAAATTCAATAGATCAATGTTATTATGATTAATTATTATCGATTATAAAAACCAAAATTTCAAGTAGCTTCTGCAAAACCCTAGAATGACATTAATATAATCGCCCATAGTTAAACTCTTTTCAAGAGTACAAAGAGAATAGTTAATTGAATGTTAATGAAAGAAATGTTGAATGAAGAGAAGATCAATATTGGAAGCTCATCTGCACGCTCGGAATGATTTACTATGATGTGTTACCTTCAAATGTTGAATTTTATTTTGTGTTCTTGGACGACTAAATTTTTGCTTAACACGCAAAGAAAATATTTCATAGACAACTATAAATTATACGAAAGTATTCTATTACATGTAAATAAATACATAAATTGTCAAGAAAGAAGTGATAAATATACGAAAAAAGTTATTGTAGATTCAATTACAATAATGTTCATGTCAAATTAAGGACCAAACCAAAACATTTTGCATAACTATGTAATGGTAGAAAAATGATGACATCATCCAAAATTAAAGATTGCACTAATTGTACAAAACGGAAATTAATGAAATAATTTATAAATATTCAAAATAAAGATAGATAAAAGAAATATTTGTACTTTATGAAGCGATTCACCACTTTCACTTTTATTTTTACTCTATTCGGTGGCGTGCGTGACATTGTGGTTCAGCATGTCAAAGTTCCGTGCAAGATACCATTACATGCTGCTCGGAAGACATGAATTTACAGGGACGGAAATTATGACGAATATATTAATAAAAGCAATAAAAATCGACTTGCGTAAAAATACATTATTGAATTTATGTATATAAAAAATGCCTTAAAACTTTTTAAATGTGTCAAAATAGGTCTTAGGAACAAAATTATTTTTATACAGAAATTTTTTATTTTCTAAAATATACTATTTATATTGATTAAACCATTAAGCAAAAATTGATTATTTTCAATGATCAGAGTTTTTGAAAACACATAATCTGACTAAATCTATAGTCTGGCATGATAAAGCGTATTGTTCAAATTTAGTTCAAGTAGAAACTGAAATTTACCTTTCATTTGTAGGTCGAGGAACCTTTGGAAAAGTTCCTGTCGTTTGCGTGAGATTATTTCCTAATTATGTAAAAATTTTAGTCACTTTATGAAACATTCACACAAAATATTAAATAACACTCTATTAATTTTATAAATAATTGCTCCTAAGATTTTTCAAATTAATTAAAATAAGTAATTATGAAATATTGAAGGTTCTGAGTCTGAAAGAAATATCAGAATACTAACGAAAGTGCTAAGAATATGTAAATTAGCCAGAAAAGAAAATTAAATTAAAAAATAATTTGAAAATAAAGTACATATTAAGTAATGTAACTTGTCACCTCCGTCAGATCGTATCATCGCATTGTATATTCTCTAGGTATACGTAAAATCATTCCTTAATATAAAGAATGACTTTATTTTTTGTACACGAAGGTACTTTTGTGGAAGTCGATTTTTCAAGCGATATAAAAAACACACACGCAGATAAAGTGTTAGATAAATTATTAGATAAACCCTTAAAAAATAGTAGCTTTCGTGCGTCACTTTTATTCTTCGTCCAGGAGAAACGAAGCCATTTACAAATATATAATTACAGCCAGGTACTTTTTGACGTACGGTATACATTTTTTAATCGATATAACTTTCCTGTAATACAGAATAATAACAAAATTTAACATAGGTCATTTACTTCTTTCTCTTCATTTAAAATGTTATCGTTAAAATGAAGTATAAATTTATTATTTACACATTGTGAGTTTGGTAGTTATTAATTGTATTAACAAACAAATCAACTGAAAACCAATAAAATGAAATAAAAATCTGATCGAATACAGAATGAAGAAGAAATCGATATGAAATTAGTACTGCGGTAGCAATGCATTGTTGTTGCATTAGAATAAGGCGTAAGTAGAACAGACTATAAATATGAATATGAAACTATTTCCAATAATACACACCGACATAAAAATGGAAAGTGTGTAGTATATAACGCATACAAACAGAATCTAAAAAGTTCTGGACGCACGGTGCGTAAAAATCAATTTCTCCCACTTTGCCCCATATCTGTCACGTGCAGCGCGATAACAGGACTAAAACCTTGGCACGATAATGTATCTATTGTTTATGCAATTCCAGAATTTTTGAAAATAATCAGGCAACAGTAAATCAATACATTATATATACATAATGCGTCATGCGTCACTGGTGCACTTATTAAGTGAATAAATCCGGCACAGAATAATTATCCGGTAAATAATTATCTATTATTTCGTAATAAATTAATATAACCTATAAATTCTAAACTCGAAAAGATTTTTTAAGATCATATTTTCTTAAAATATTATTGCCTGGAACGATTATTTATAAAAGTCGTCGGTATAATTTCATTATGCTTTTATTAGTTATAAAATTAAGATACGAAAAATGTATTTTTAAAATGGAATAAAAACATGCAAAAATGTATTTTAAAGAAATCAGATGAATATGACGTGAATAAAATATTAAACTAAAATATCGTCATCGATGAAACGTTTAAAGTTTGAATTTATTACAAAGTCATATTTTAAACATGAAAAGCCATTTTAAACTAATTTCTGTTTCAACGTTGCTTTCTCCTCTCTATCACCTTCTGTTCCGTACGATATACTGCAGAAAATCCTTGACCGCGCGCGCGCGAAAAATAGGACTATCTTCGCAAAATGACAGCTAAATATATACTGCATTATTACAATAGCGAAGAAATTACTTGTTAATCATAATTCATACCAAATTAGAATGTTCCTGCAATGTCAATTAATTTTTTAGTAAGTTATTGTACGATATCTTTAAAAATATGTACTTTTCAACGGTTTTTGTTTAAGTGAAGGTTTTAGAAATGTTTTTATTGTAACGTTAAAAAAAGAAGTAAGTAAATTCAATATTTTATTTGTTACTTAATACACTGGCTTCTCAAGTTTGTCCAATACAAAAAAGGTCGTGACAATAAAAAGAGAAAATAGCTTGCACTTTCATGAGTAGTATACACATTGTAAATAAATTGCATATTTCAATAACGCATTGAGTTTCATTGTTATGATAATTGCATTTATCATATAAAAGTCTTACCTTTACGCTATTGCATATATACGCGCAGCCCGCGAAAAAGAATCCTTGACCGAAGAGCCCAAGAGAGTCTCGATCACGGCGCAATGCAAGGTTGAAGAATATATCAAAGGCCATAAATATATTTTTTTCGATTCCCCAGACGTTAGGTGAAATTTTCAACTTTATTGAAAGTTACTACCGTGTTTTATTCAATTTTATCTGCATATTTGACTTTACGTGGATTTCAGTAGACTATTTCGTTTTCTATTACAAGCTTTTTTTATTTCACTACCTCTACAAACAAGTTATTGTGGGTTTGAAAATATCTATTTCTTATTTTCTGAAGAATATTCTGTATTTTCAACATAATTCAATTTTTTATATGGGAATGGAGTAGTTAAAGTTTTAAAATGAATTTTTATTCAATGTTTTATTAAACGTTTCTATGTGTAAATATAACGCAGTTTTCCCCACGTAAAGAAGGTCGAATTTCAATCTATTATATATTTAGGTAGTATAGATCTATCTATGTAAAGAATTGGGGGAAGTCTAATATAATATTTATATATCCAAAGATGGAAAATCGTAATGATCACATGTTTCAACAATATCATTATTTTTTAAATATGCTCAAATTTAAAGGCATTGAATTTTACAGCTATTTCAGAAAACTTGTTGTTCAATTATTTAAAATTAATTTTTAAATTTTTAATTTTCAACACAATCTATTGATATCTAAACAGAAGAAAACAAGCATTCTTTATTTATTTTTTCATCAGAATATAGATGACTTTAAAAGTCTAGACTAAAAAAGAAGTTTAAGAAAAGTTCATTGTATAATGAAATAAGATTTGAGTTCTCGACATTTCTAATTTAAATTAAGTATTGTTTTTTTTGGTGAAAAAGCATTTATCGTCATTTTAATACTATGGTTATTGTCTTTTTTTAAATTTATATATCAGCTTTTTCAGTTACTTCAGAAAATCATTTCGACCATTAAAATTAAAAAAAAAATATTATTATATAATTACAAAAAATATGTTTTAGAACCAAATAGTTTAGAAAAAAGAAACCAATACTCAAGTTAATTATTTTTTTTATTTTTATTAATGATACTGTCTTACTAGACTGTCGTATACTTTATCATACTTTTAAAATTCTTAAAGTTATATTTATATGTCCCAATGGTGAGTTCTTTTCACCGTTGGTGAAAATTAGTTTTTTGTGCAATTTCGGTCATTTTTGGTGCTGTTGTTCTAATTACACACATTAACTGTCATCACTTATCGCCTCTGAAAAGTAATTGTGAAGCTAGCTAATACTTTATAATATAACACTCAAGGCTAAGAACAACTCACTGTCGTTAAAGCATGAGCTAGACATAAATGATAACACATAGCGACAAAATTTGCTTACTATCAGAACAAAAAAGGAGGCAATACTTTCCCGACGAACATTTTGGTCTGCTAAGTCCGAATTCATCCTCACAGGAACCTCAGCGTGTCAGGTTTGATAGATATTCGAAAACAATATACGAAAAACATGGTTTTTCGACGTATTTAAGGTTATATAATATCAGGAGATAGTTTTAATTTTTAAAAAATCTCCATGGATTCTACATCCACTTTGTAACGTCAGAAAACCTCATATGTCTATGAGAAATCGTCATTTGAATTTGCTGCTATAAAACATTGATTTTCTAGCCTTCGCCAGATTATGCAGTTTTTAATATGAGTATTTGCTTCATCTGCAATATTACTCGATGTCAAAATCAACAGACAATGTTATAAGCTATGCTTGTTATGTAATAACGAAAATCAAATTCGGTAATAATTACTAATCACACTTAATATTGACTATATTTGTCCAATTCACACTGAGGAATTCATCACTATCCCAAGTATAAATTCGTCTAAACAATCCTAGATTATATATATCGTCCACTAGGAAGAGCCAGCAGTATTGGAGACCCAACTTAGACCTAGATCGCATTTAGATCTACCGATTTATTAGCGTTCGTTAGATAATGGGAACTAATATATTGTATATGAAGACCAATATGATACAAAAATAAATCAAGTAAAAAGTAAATGTTCCTATCTTGGGTCTATTGTACCTATCCCAATCCGTTAACTATAGATGAACTAGTTAGACTATCTAGGAGCTGACTGAAATATCCTTTACCACCCAGTCTACCACCTAGCTATAGTTATGTATCATATTGTCTAGAAAGAAACTGGGAAAATTAGGTAGCCCCTGCTACCGCCAGGTCTAAATTTCCACTTGATGGTTCCAGGAAACTAAGTTTTTCTCTCCACTCCGAAAAAATATTGTCTTGTAATACCTACAAGGGTATTTTGTATTTTTCATATTAAAAAAAATATGCATCTTTAATATAAGCTTGCCCAGGTAAATATTTCGACTCAGAGCTTGGGAAAGCTACCAACACTCTAAAACTCTTAAAGTTTAACTCGGCAGTAGTATACAGTTTTTGCTTTGCGGATTTTAGAGTGAATAGTTATTCTATTTATCTAAGCGCTGTGATTGATAACTATCTAGGTTTCAGACTGATCAGTAATGGTCAATTGTGTTAGCTCCTAGCTAATCAATCTATCTAGTCGATGGTTAGTGGATTAATCTACTCCCCAACTTTAAAGTATACTTATTTTCTTAATAAAAATAGCGGATTTTTCCTGTTTTTTTATAGTGAGTATTCAGTATTTTAAAAAATCAATGCGTAACAGTAAATATTCACTTCTTAAGCCACCCAAATAACATCAAAACAGCAGCGGTTACCAACTGCTGGCAGAAATGCTTATATATTTTGTTTAGTTGATAAACTGGACCACGAATAACTAGAAAATAATTATAGATACCAAAATCCTGCGTTGACGAAAATTAGATTCATACTGAAAACTCTATTTATCAGTTAGCCGACAATTTCGACACTAAACATTGTTTTAGATGCAGCGGAAGCCGTCTTATCGTAAAATTGGGTCGGATTTCGATCAAGATTATAGTATTGCCTGATGTTAGCGAAGTCAATAATTTAATCAAAACAGGTAAATAAAAATAGAACTCACCCGTTATTTTGATGGCATTCTAATCTGTTCTTTTTTGATATGAATCTTATTTTTCGTGGCTAGAAATAGATTGCTTAAACTCATTTTAAAGTAACCATTACTAATGCGACTGACTACATATTATCACCTGTGCTGAAAAATCAAAGAACAAAATGTATTAGCAAAAAAGGCATAATTTGCATCAGATGTACGATAAGAATGAGATTAATATTCCTGCTCAGAGATGAAAAGCTTTCCACTCATAGGGGAAAATTTACTTACCATTCAAAATAATAATAAAAATTCATGAATGCTACATTAGGTGTATAGATAAATAAAAAAATGAACCAGCATAGTGGCGTTGCGTTTAATGTGGTAAAATGAATCAGCCAATGTCTAATCATCATTCCAGCTATTTGATATTCTTATTAAAAAAACTTAAAATTGTTATCAAAAAAAGCAACCTCTAATGATAAATTAAATATTATTCTATTCTAGTTTGTTCTATTTGGGAATTACGCTCATTACCATTAATTTTCTTCTATCGTATAGAGCTAAAGTAATTAGCAATTGCAGTTCCTATCCAATTCAATTAGAATTAAACTGAGTGTATTCGGAAAATATTAAACTTATGCGTCCACCTAGGATAGATTTATTGTCAAAAAGCATTGCAAAATACATTTGATTAGGCCACTATAGAATCGTATTCTAAACTTGTTTTAGGATGTATCTATGATAAAGATCCGAAGAAATTGACAAGAGCTTTTGAGCTTTTATTAAATTTGTTTATTCCTGGAAGATTCTTGTTACCTATCTTGAAAGCTTGATAGATTATGTTCTCTTATAATATAGAGTATAGTTCCTTTCTCTAAAACTTCCATCGGAAGCAACGTGTTTATTATCCTCTGCTCCAATATTCTTTGTTTACGATTCTTCTTTCACTTGTTAATAATATGCCTCTAATTGAATATGATGAGAATTTAAAACTGGACCATGTTAGTAGGGCCAAGTTACCGGGCAAGGTGAGTCTACTTTTTCTTTGTAGAGCCAGCAGGGACCCATTGTGGCTTATTTAACTCGCCCACGTAGAACTCTCACCGCAGATAAATAACAACACGTTGTCTCAGTGACCGTCCGTTCGCTTCCTTATGCTATGTATTGTCGAGCCTTGGGTGCAATGCGGTACCAGCTCTATAGGGAGTAGCACAGTGTCAATGCCGGACTGCATCTCCCGGTGGCTGTTTACGCATAATCGACTTGTAGGTATACTATTAACAACTCCTTCAATGTGCCAAAAACCACCTCAACAGATATTTTTATTGATTTTTTTTTTTATTGAAGCAATTTCAATCTCAGAAGAGGTTATTTTGCATATGGGTCAGTCTTTCAAAATGAACAAATAAAAATTGCAAAAACTTTAATATGTCAAATGTAGGACCTAATTAACCCATTAACGCCTGAAATGATAATTTTTATACTTCATTTTCAATCAAGTATTTCGTATCAAAATCAAAGTTGAAAACAATTGAGAGGTACGTGTCCTACGTTTTCGAGGTCGCTCTTCAAGATTCCGAGGTCTAAATTAAGTTGCAGCCATCAGAAATTCCAATATGGCCCCCAATATGACAAAATTTCCAAAAAATTGGGAATTTTTTATACTTATCAATTTTTTTCGAGCTATTAGAATATTGGGATTTTATTGAAACTCTGAACAAAGGTGAAGAAAATACTTCAATTTTAAGGAAAAATTTTACTTTTATACATCATTCTAACGACCTCAAAATGGCGTCAACAATGAAAATGTCTTTGAGAAATTTCTGGATGCTCGAAATCAAAAACTACGAACTTTAAAAAAAAATGCCCAGAATGAAAAGTTTTTAAAATTCATGAAGCGATATAGTGGAATTTTTTCAAAATTTTTTGAAGACATTTTGAGACATTTTTTTTCAACATTTTTTTCGAAATTGTAATTTATTTACAAAAAATTCTGAAAAAAATTTAGTGTATTCTCTGATGAATTCTAAGAGTTATTTGTTCTTTGCAATTTTTTCGAAAAGTTGATAGTTTTCGAGGAAATGAATTTCAAATATTATAGTTTAGGATTTTTTCTCCCCAAAAACTATTAACTTTTGGAAAAAAGTGCAAAGAACAAAAAACTCGTAGAATTCATAAGTAAATACACCACATTTTTTTCAGAATTTTTAATAAATAAATTGTGATTTTGAAAAAAATTTTGAAAAGAAATTTCTCAAAATGTCATCACAAAAATCTGAAAAAATTCCACTATATTTCTCGATTAATTCTAAGAACTTTTCATTGTTAGCATTTTTTTATAACAGCATGTAGTTTTTGAGTTAGAACGTTCAGAAATTTTTCAAAGAAATTTTCATTGTTGGCGCCATTTTGAGGTCGTTACAATGATGTCGGGTATAAAAGTAAAATTTTTCCTTAAAATTGAAGTATTTTCTTCACCTTTGTTTAGAGTTTCAATAGAATCCCAATATTCTAATAGCTCGAAAAAAATCCCAATTTATTGGAAATTTTTTCATATTCGGCGCCATAATGGAATTTCTGATGGCTGAAACTCAATTTCGACCTCGGAGTCTTGAAGAGCGACCTCGAAAACAATAGGATATGTACCTTTCAATTGTTTTCATCTTCGATTTTGATATGAAATACTTGATTGATAATAAAGTATAAAAAATGCCATTTCAGGCGTTAATGGGTTAAGTCAGTAAAATGCATGGTTACAATCTTTATTAATGTTTAAATATGATGGAAATTCTTGGTATTTGTCGGTCAATTAATTTAAGTAAAACTGTAAATAAATGTAAATAAATCTTCAGACGTCACGGTCGAGAAATAAACAATTTAATGATTTATTAATATTTGTATCAAAATTAATGTTGTCGTAGTATAGTATATTTTGCCTGAATATCGAGACTTTTCTTGATTTGTTCTTCAGCTTTATTGAGTTCAACTATGCTATGGAAACTAAAAAAAACTAAATCTAATCCTGGTACTGACGGATTGGACTATATGAAGTGCTCCAAAGGTTAACAATTAAATTGAAATTGTTACTCTTAGATATTTTTAATGAAGTTTACGCTACTGGAAGTTGTCCTTTATAATGAACGGAAACTTTTGCGCATTTTATGTGCGATGATTTCAGTATTCGTTCTACCGTCTTAATATCCTGTTTCTGTCAATTATTTGAGCGTTAGTAAAAAATAAACTAGCGTTGTATTTTGGGTTTAACGTCATTTTAACTAAAGCACGTACTGACAATTTAAGTAATTCAAATTATTCAATTTGAAATCTTTTGAAATTAATTCTGATTGATGTATTCTTCAGCATTATTTTCATTCAGCACCTTTCCAAAAAATAATTTTCACTAAATTCACATTTCGTAATAAAATAACTTCATAAACCACTTTTAGTTTCTAGAACAAAGTATATTTTTGAAAATGTTCAATACATGCATAATCTTTGGAGTTGCTTCATTTTGTCGAGTCTACTACAATGTACTTTGCGAAAATTTTGGAAACTGCTGCACTTTCAAGAGTGTAATATTTCAAAATAAATGTACAACTGCATTTTAATCAATTTGGATAATAGTTTCATGAAAATTTCGTGGCAAAATTTATCGGACAAAAATACAACTGCAATAATTCGCCGATGCCAAAATCCCAAGCAGCAAATTAAGATGAAATTAATTTACGTCTTTTCGACGTTTATTTGATAAGAGATCTTTTCAACCACATCTTGTTTACTGAACCCTTTCGATAACGAATTTTTCCAGTGTTGGTATTTTTTTGATAATTGATACATAGAGTTTTTTGAGACTGCTGATTACGAATATGACGTCTGATTTTCGAAACTCAAAATAGAAAATATTTTACGCGTACAAAAGAATTTATTATTACATTATTAAATTACATTATTACTCTATTATTATTTTATTTTGGTGGTTTTGGAGTATTTGATGTCTTGTCAGAGGCGTAGAAAATTTTTGTTCTTAATCGAGTATTCACACCTGGTAAAATTGTAAAATACTGTTAAATAGGTTGATCGTATTGGATCCGCCATTCAAAACTTATTACCAGATTCATAATAAATCCCTTATAAAACTCTATAAGCTAAATATCAGAACAAATTATAATTTTTTTTAAAAAACCCCCGTATATTAAATTTCAAATAAATATAGCTCGGTTTGTCCTCTAGTATGAATTTATTTTAAAAAAATACTTTTTAAGTATTAGTTTGTTATTAACAATAATCATTTTAAAGAATTATACAATTCTATTATTTTTTAACATTAATTGGTATCATAAGTATGCCAAGAACAAACAACCTCAACAAAATCGGTAACAAACTACTTATAAATAGTAAAAATAAAGATTGTGTTAGTGGGCCAGTAATCTCCCCTTATAACTGAAAGGATTAACATTGAATTTGAATTATGTTAAGTGGTGACAAAAGTAGAAGCAATTTTACAAAAAAATTGACAGATAAACAACGAAGTTTTATAGAAGTGATACCTCATTATCCTACTAACATAGTGGTTCTTTTAGTTAGTCCCATAGCAATTTACTGAAATATAGCGCGGTATAAAGCACGAAATAAAAAGTGTGAAATACGTAGAATGAAATAAAGTGTAAAATACCCATACCTGAATTTTCAGCTTTGTAAAGTAATAATTAAAAAGAAAGAAAATTTTTTTTGACACAATACTGGGTGAGAAATCACCTGAAAAAGAAGAAAAACTATGAAGTGTTTTTTTTCACATTATTTTGAAATTGAAAAATATTTGTAATAGTACAAAATATGTTTCTTCTTCCACAAATTTGAATATTATTTTATAATTCTGTTTTTGTTTTGTTTCTCGTAATGAATGGTATGGATTTTGCGAAATTTCAACTTTAAAAGAATATCAACATTAGAGAAAAACACTTTTTTCACGTTATTTCTCACCAAAAATATATTTAAATCCAAATATAAAAAATTGTTTAAATTATTACTTAATACAGCTGAGAATTTGGTCTGGATCCCTTTAAGGGCAGAAAGCGGAACAGAAAATCGCAAAAACCGAAAATTTGTGAAACACAAAACGTTCTTTCGGCACAGAAAAAAGTTCATAGTAAAATAAACTAGTTGTTAAAAGAACTAAGACTACTAAGCTAGTCTAATGAAATTCAGAAGTTAATTTGACTAGTAGCTTACAAATTGCAACGACATATTTCAATTAAGTTAATTACTATTATTTGAATGAAAATAGCAAAATCAACAACATCGACGTAGTTTGTTAACTAAAATAGTGGTTCAATTTATTACATTCCCAGAAATAGCCAACTGCAGCTGAATTTGTCACGTTTCAGTAGAGTTTTAAAAATTCATTTTGCAGTAACTATCTAAGGATTGTATAATTCGAACAAATTTAAACTCATTGCTCTGCAAACTACTTTCTTTAACTGGCCGAAGACTCGAAGAACAAATCTTCACCGATCGATTCCAAATTTATATAATACTTTTGAAATGTCTTTCTCTGCAGACTTTGATAAGATTTATATTTGGACAAACATGCAACATTTTGCAAACGAACAACATAAACCAAAAATCCTACGTATATAAACTAAAAAAAGTAATATTTGTTCACGGAAAAAAATAATCAGCAAAATCAGCCGAAAAATCCGCAGATTCTACCAATTTTATCCTATAGGGACAGCTGTTGGAATTCCGTTAGGGATAGCCGATAATTTCAGCTAAATTTACTGAAAAAGTCCGTAAATTTAACGGAACAAATCTGCTAATGTAGCGGAAATTTAGACCTAAACGCGAATTGAGTAGGGTTAAGGCTACATTAGCGGAATCAAAACAGCTAAAATTGCATATATTTTCGGCAATTCCAGCCGAAAATTTTAGCTGATATGAATCAGCTAATCCAGTGGAGTCATTTTTCTCCGTGTTGCAGATAGACAATGTCTTCGACGATCGACTCCTCCCAAAATCCACTCTTGGACAACAACTTGACAGCAACCATTCTATAATTTACTATTAAAAAATATACTCGAAAGAAGTAGTATTAAAAACTTATTTTACAGATTTTCTATTAGTTTGTTTAGAAAAAGATGCAATTTACTGGATTTCTTCATCATGGAATTTAATGTTCTAGTCGTCATAATAATCCAGAGCAGAAATGTATGATATCCCTGACCAGAAGTTAGCATGGAAAGCGTTTAAGATACAAATGCAAGAACAGTGCCAAATGTCAATGACAGATAGTTACGGGAGGATGATATTATGGGATATAAGGATTTATGTTACGAACAATTTGATGCAAAAGAATGTTTTAAAAAAAATGAGAGATTCCTCTTGAAGACGGTAACTAGTTGTCCAACGGTGACAACAAACGAATTAATTGTAAGACATAAACTATTTTTAATTATTTGCTATTGCAATTTTAGTTAAGTGATATAAATTTCATGTTAGTTTAATAAGTCAGTTTTGTAATATACTTTAATAAGTTAAATTGTTAACAATAATTCATGCAATGAAACCAGATTTAGGGAAAATAAAAAATAGTAATAGTGTAAGTACAAAAGAAAAACTAGCGAATTCATGAAAAGAGAAACTAAAAATACTTGTCAGACACGAACTCAAAAAGGGTTGCAATTTATCGCGTTTTCCTCGTGCTCGCTTCGAATAAAACTCCAGAGTAAAAACGAGCTTTTATAGTCTCGTACCGCGAAACATAATACTCTAAAACAATAACGAAAAAGTTGAAACGCTTTCGGCCCTCTTCTTTTTACACTGTATCGAGCAACTTCGGTTTCGAATGTGCAAACACTTTTAAACCCTTTTTGATGGATAGAAGAGCCGCAGACAAAAATTCAGATTTTTGGTATACCAAATATTGAAAAGTTTTACCTCAATTAAGGCTACGAGAAAGTTTCAGATAAAATAGTTTTGCGAATGTTTGAACGAAAGATTGATGTATTAGATTGTAACGAGCAGTAAAACAAATAGCTCGGTAAAGACAAGTCTTATATAGGCTGAAAAATAGTAGACTTTCAGAATAAATGAGAAAAACCAAGTATTTTATAAAACTGCTCACTTTACTAACTATTTATTGCGTGTTAAATGATTATTTAAACGGAAATGTGTAGATCACTATTAATAAATTATTCAGTTATTGCTTATGATTAATTATTTTAAGGCCGAAAATATATATGAACAATCCTTTAATTAATCTAATTTCATATATATTTTTTTGTTTAGTTCATCAAACGTTTCTTAATGAACTGTCGAAATTATTATTATTATACATTTTTAATAAAATATTGACACTGCTGCAAAATTTTGCACAAATATTACTGGATGATTATTACAAAGCAAAATAATATGATACCATAAAATATACTAGAAAGATTTTTAATATTAAATGAAAAGTTGAAATAATTGAATTTTTAGACATTTATTTCAACACCAATTTCTATTAATTTATATCACTGTAATTTAAGACATATTAACTTTTGGTCCCCATCTTGAATCCCCCGGTAGTATAAATAGTTAGAAAATGGAACTTGATTTAAATCTAAAAGGAATAAAGTGAAATATAAATAGTTTATTTATCTACTAGTCTTTGTTTTACTCAAGTTCAGGTTAACAATGATTCTTCTAATAACTACAACAAAATAAAAAGAGTTACAGAAATATATTTTTAAAGGAATAATGTTTTTATATTGTCGATATTTATATTTATCAGCGTCGATATTGAATAAATTCACGTTTAAACTAGATACGTATTGAAATGGAAATATAATTAAATTTTTGAAACTTTTTCTTTCACTAAAAAAAAATGTTTTTCTATTAATTGTGTTAGTGAATAATTTCGGGCCGCGACTAGCATTCTTCGTGTTTCCAGGCGTTTATTATTATATTATTTTTGCGACTTTTATTGTTTTAGAAAATTGTACAAAATTCACTTATATCACGACAAAATAATACTCTATATAACTAGTTTCAAAACATTAATTTAAATAATTATAAATATTTTTCTCTATTAATTACTAAAAGAAATTATGAATCAACCTCATATTTTGCATTGAAAAATGTATAAATGAAAATATTCCTGGTAATAAAGTTTTATATTAAACCTATTTTTGGACATATTAATTAGAATCGTATTAACAAACGTAAATAATTCGCTCAGTTTGATTGTAGTTTATTAATTGATGTATTAATTAATTTATTGGTCGAAGTATTGCAAGACTTGAAAGAAGTGTAACATTATTAGAAAATCAATTTCACGATTCCAAAAATAATTTACATGTATAAATAATTTAAAAGCTTTTGTTCGAGTTCGAGTACATTTTAGCCAAATGAGAATGTAAAGTTCATATGAAATGTCCTGATTTCAAATTACAGAAAATGACCATTTGAGTTTAGAACATTCAAAATAGTCAAATTTATTCTATACTCATCAACCAAACTCGTTCTTAACTAAAAGATTTAATTGAAAGTAATTATAAGAAAAAAAAGTTTTTCTTTTTGTTCGGTTGTAATTAACTTAATTACCTTTCATATAACCGTACCAGATTGTGCAATAGTATATGCATGTAATTACTGTGTTTATTCGTGATTGACACAGTTATAAGTACAGAAATAGCTTGAAAAAAGCAGACGAAAATGTAATTATTGCCTCGTAACTATTCAAAAGTTTTAAAAATGATTGAAAGGTAAATTTTTATGCCATGAATGAAATAAATTGCATTATTTATGAGTAACATCGTTTAACAATAAAAATAATTACTAAATCAATATTTGCAATTTACATTAGTGACTTACTATTGTTTATTGAACTGATTAGATAGTTTTCAGAATACAAATTTTTATTTTATCTTTATTATTTCAGTAAATAGTTTTCGTGAAAAAATGATATATTTTTCGTAATAGATGAAACGAAATATGTCACGTCCAAAAGCTAGAATGAAAATATATAAAGGACTAGTAATTACTAATATTATGCTAAATAAAAATGTTAGTAATTTGTACTGTAGTAATATAATACTAAATGATTATTATATTTAAAGGTTGTCTTAAAACTATCTCTGATGGAGTTGTCTCTGTCTATCGATTACACAGCCCAACAAATTTTTTGTTGCACTAAAAACATGAATCGATTCTGACAGCATTTTTGCTCCAAAATCTAAATATGACCGCTAAAATAGCAAAATGCCAAAAATCGGATTTTTTATCCTTTTTGACCTTCAATATATCAAAAACTGGAGTCAATTGGATCTTTTGGCGTTCATAGCTTCTAAAGCAAAAATCCTACCAAAATCGACTCTTTCTTATAGAGCGCAACATGAGATTCTTAAATGTTTGTGGGGCTGTATTATGTAGATTATCCTACTACAGCAGAGACAAAAATGTGTGAAAATTAGTTTACCATGTTTTGAGCCACCATTTTGAATTTTGAAAGTCTAACAATTGATTCTTGTTCACAAGTAACCGATGTTTTATACGTTTTCTCAATAAAAGTAGCCTTTGTGAATCCGCGATTTTGAAAGCCATCTTAAAATTACGCCTCTGGGTTAGATCATTAATCCTCTTGATCCCTATGGTTTGAAGCAGCCTTAACAACGTTTGAATGTGTGTTACGTATGGGAAGTTACATTGAAAAATCTATTAATAAAAGGTTTAAATTTTTGTTTACAACAGTACTTTCTCCTATTAAGAATGTCATTAATAATTAAAATTAATGTCTTAGAAACGGTATTATATTTTTTCCAAACATCCCAGGGTCTAACTACCTTCATTAAGGTACCTGGTATAAGATTATGAAACATGAAATCAACAAATATATGCACATATTCCGTTCAAATATTGTCTAAACATTAACAGTCTAATTACTGTTAATATGTAAAAGAGCAAATAAATCATCTATTTGACTGATAGACGTTAAAAACACTCGGAAATGCGGGAGGATCACATTTCAGGCGGAATGAATTATTTCCGTCAAACAGACTTGTTTCGTATTTAGTATCGTAAATCTCATTTCAACTCAATTACAAACACTTGAAATAATCGAAGACATTTACTGAAGATGCATTAATGATAACTACCTATCAAACCGTAATAATAACCTCATCTCCCGTTCTCTCGTTGCTGCCTCGGTCTTCAATCCTGTTCTACTTTACTGACGCACTAGAACAAAACCTTGACCGCAGATCAAAACAGCCCCCGAAACGATATCGCAGCCGCATTACCCTCTATACTGAAAATTAGTGATAATAAATACAAATTATTATAAAGTAAGCATATACTCAATGTTCAATTACATATTGCGAACAGGGTCAATATTAATTTCAAATTCATCATTATCGATTCATTTTAGTCGTTGGTGCTTTCGAAACTTTAAGTTCAGAATTCACAGCTATTTCTGATGTTGTCATTTAATCCAATTATCAGTAAATGTAAAACCTTTTACAATAGAGATATTTATGTATCCTCCCTTGGCTAATATTCCTACCGATTTTTTTTTAAATGAAATGTGCTTAAATACAAAATGTTACTCCATTATCTAAAAGTGGTTGTGTTTTGCTCTTAGATTTAGTTTAACTAACCCATTCATCCCAAGAGATTCGCATTTTTTTGTTTATTTTCGAGTTTCATTTTCGACCGGAAACTAGAGTAATATTGTGAAAGTGACCTAGTCTACTATTTTCAAGATACACTCTTTTGATTGGTGTAGTCAAAATTGCATTTAAATGTCTTCTAAAACCAAAATGTCTCTTTTATTAAATGTGTATTTTTTATATTAACCCATTAACGCCCAAGAGAACACAAATTTCACCAAGATTTTGGGAATATTTCTTGACATTAATATTCAATTAAACGAATTTTAGACAAAGCATTTTCGACGTAAAATTGATCGATCTTTCCGAATCTGCGATTAAAAAATCAATCGAGTCCATTCCGAAAAAGTTATGCTTGGTTTTTCATAAAAAAATCAGAATTTTTCACTGACAAATATTTTTTAATCGGCATTTTTACATTGGAAACGGTTAAGAAGATCACTGATCGTTGAAAATATCGTGTCCTCGATCCTTTAACTTTAAAATGTGCATGATATCATTTTGAAAATGAAGTTGGAAACTGTCAAAATGGCGGCTCAAACACGTAAAGAACGACGAAAAGCTCCTGAATATTTTATTCGAAAATGATAGGCTTTCGGAAAAAATATCGCTGAACAAAAAGTTCTTAGAATTGATCAAAGAGTACGCTCAAATTTTTTCAGAATTTGTAAAATACTTTTCTTCATTTTCGATATCGCAAAATTTTGAAAAAATATGAAAAGTCGTAGAAAAATTCTGAAAAAATTTGAGCGTATTCTTTGATAAATTCTAAGAACTTTTTGTCCTGCGACATTTTATGCGAAATTCTATCATTTTCAAATATCAAAATTCCTGTTTCCCTATTTTTTGAAAAGTTCAGAAATTTTTTATTTGGAAACGATAGATTTTCGCAAAAAATGTGACGGAACAAAAAGTTCTTAGAATTGATCAAAAAAAACCTCGTAATTTTTTCACATTTTTTCTACGACTTTTCATATTTTTTCAAAATTTTGCGATTTTGAAAATGAAGAAAAGTATTTTAAAAATTCTGAAAAAATTTGAGCGTATTCTTTGACCAATTCTAAGAACTTTTTGTTCAGCGACATTTTTTCAAAAAAAAAAACCCAGTTTTTGATCTTTTGGGTTTTTTCTAATAACCTTTCTTATAACCTGTGTTTGGCACAAGTTATATCGAACTGTATTGTCCATTAAATTTACTTCTAATTTTATATTAATATATTACAGTTCATTTAATAAGTTTTAATAACACTTTAACATTTTTTCCAAAAGCCTATCATTTTCGAATAAAAAATTAAGGAGCTTATCGCCGATCTTTTCGTGTTTGAGCCGCCATTTTGACAGTTTCCAACTTTATTTTCAAAATGCACATTTCAAAGTTAAAGGTTCGAGGACACGATATTTTCACCGATCAGCGATCTCCCTAACCGTTTCCAATGTAAAAATGCCGATTAAAAAATATTTGTCAGTTAAAAAATCTGATTTTTTTGTGAAAAACCAAGCATAACTTTTTCGGAATAAACTCGATTGATTTTTTAACGGCAGATTCGGAAAGATCGATCAATTTTACGTCGAAAATGATTTGTCTAAAATTTTTTTAATTGAATTTTAATGTCAAGAAATATTCCGAAAATCTTGGTGAAATTTGTGTTCTCTTGGGCGTTAATGGGTTAAAAATGTAATGCCCCTTCGGGTTCCAACCAAAAGTCCATCCTAACCTCTAAAAAATTATAATTATAAAGTACATTTGCGGAACATGCTTAAAACAATCACAGCTCGAACTTCATGGAAACATACGCACGTTTCACAGTTATTATTCACTATTACAACATGCAACTGGTAAAATTCAAAATGGCGGATATAACATACCGATAAAAATTACAAAACGCTCTGATTTCGCCATAAATTGATTTACAGCAGTACAATCGTCAGGATTTTCATCTCTTGGATCTTAAAACGAATTTCGTAATCGTGAACTACGACTTTCAAAATATATTTTTATAATTTCATAGACAAATTTTATTTATAGAAAAATTTGTGCTATCATGGGTCCCTTTTGTTTTTATCAATATATATGTTGTACGCAGGGGAAATAAAGTTTTTTAGAAGTTAGGGTGACATTAGATGAAAAAATCATCTTTAATTCCTAGACAATTTTCTGTAAATTTGGCTGAAACCCGGACGAATTTCCATTATATTTTTCATATTAACCCATTAAGTCCTGAATGGACACCTTTTTGCTACAATTTTCAACGGTTGTATTTTAGACAAAAAATCTAAAAAATTTTGAAGGAAGCCCATCCGACGTAAAATTAACTGAAGTTTCAGAATATGTTATTAGTTTTTTCAAAAATGCAACTGTGAAAAACTACACATTTTTTTTCCAAAAATATTTCTTTTTTATCTTGTTTTTTCACACTGAAACCGTTTCGGAGTTCTTGCTTAAAATAAAGAAATGGTGTCTTCGATACCTGGACTTTAAAATTTGCATACAAACAAAGGAGAAAGCATTCAAAATGGCAGTTAAAACTCGCAAAAACCGACGAAAAATTGAGGAATCTTCTAATTCAGAAAAAATGTCACTGAACAAAAAGATCTTAGAATTTTTTAAATACTTGTTCAATTGAATTTTACCTTATCCATATAATAAGGAATAAATAAAAAACTTACTTTGAATATACTACTTGTACGTAACTCATAACAAAATAAGAACACATATTTTAATATTATATGTTTTGTTTAGTATGTAAATGTCTTTGCTATATGTAATATTTTACTATATATTATCAAAATCTACAAAAAATTCTTTAACTGTTATACTATACCTATAAAAACCAAACACGAATGATTTTTTACATTCAAATAATTACTCCTCAATCTTATTGATTTCGTATTGTTGACAATGGGATCGTACATTTTGATTATCCAATTTTGATTCCTTAGTTTCAAACCTAAATAATCTTTATCGATCATGCTTCAAGAAAAAAAGTATTTGTCAAATATCAGACCCTCCCTTCTGAGGATATCAAAAAATGTTTAATATTCCTATTGTACTTTGAACAGAAAACTTTGTATTTGGTATATTTAATGCGAAAGATTAAAATGCAAATCAACTTTGGTAAATTCGCAGGTAATTAAACGTTATAAAGCTAAAAAGGAAGTTTAGTTATAATGGGCACTGTTACTTTACAAATATCGCTTAACAAGGTGTAAAAATGAGTTACCCGAGTTTTCTCAAATTATCTGCACAATACTGAAGACAATAAAATTAGTTTCAACAATGCGTCTTGAATAACAAATGAAGTTTTCCAATATGTACAAGTTTACAAATTCTAGAGATATTCCTTTCTATCCCATGCAAGTGTAAATTATCTTAAATATATTCCACGAAGGTATTTAGTAACTTAATTTTTTCTTATAAGTATCAAACTTATAACTTCGCATTCTATGTTTATTCCATCATTTTGATTATCCCGATTTTAATTGTTTAACTCTTTAACGACCAAACGTGCACAATTTGTACATGAATTTTAAGATCGTTTTAGTTATACAAAAAATTGCTTCTTTTATGACTACTATTTTTTTCACACGCAGAGAAATAGAAAAAAAATGAAAAAGAAAATAAATAAAAACAATGGTAGATTAGATTTTCTATTCATATTCAGGGATATTCAAAAATAAATAAAAATTTTTATTACAAAGTCACTCACGCTATGTTAACCTTAATACAAGATTACCATTTAGATAAACCTCTCGGCTTAGTTAATTTCATCGCCACCAGGTGTCATCGCAACATTTGCAGCTCTGTTCGGCTCCCGGTATAGAAATGGATTCAGAATATTATCACATACATCTAAAGTGTTAACATTAAGAGTACATGTCAAATATCTTGTATGAGATTACTTAACACTTATTTAACATTATCCTGTAACATTCATGTAAAAAGCTGGTGAACGATTCTCGTGTTAATGTAACGATAGAATACGGTTTTTTAATCTCTTGTAATGTTACAAGTTTACACTTGAAAGGCTATTATAACCTTCATTTTCTGTGAGGTTTTTAACGGCAATTGTAAATTAATTATCCTACAGTTTAAATGTTTTCTTTTACTACAGCCTGTTTTAAAGTTTAATCGTTTTTAACTAAAAATGTTCAATGTTTTCAACTCTCTAAATATGAATCAGCAAAAACCGGTGCAAATCAGCGTATATTCGTATTTAGAGGGAATATTTGTTCAATTTATATCAAAATATGATGTGAAATATAAAAAAATACATATATATTTTGATTATCTCTGAGAAGTACTTTTTTTAATTACTCCCAATATACTTTCTATTGAGTATAATACCAATATTATGCTAATATTAAACATCTCTCTAGTAAGCAACATTTATTTGTATATATCCGTTTTCGGGGTTTTGCGATTAGTGTTTTTATATTTTCTAGTAAAAGTTCGTTAATAGTAAGACGAAGGTCGAACGACCGTAATTTCACAGGTTAAGTACCATTAGCCGCAACTGGCACTTGGATGAGTGATCCGCGTTACTCGAGAAAGGTACTTTTCAAGTTTTCCTAGTACTGGATAAGAATTTGATACAGAAAACTTATCTTCCTGCACGAAATTTTACAACTATCATCTAAATATAAAAAGAAAATAAAGGATAGTTGACGATTGTTATTTAAAATACATTTTTAAAACAATAGAGGGACGATAATGGTAAAATGGTACTGTATAAATATTAAAAATTAAATTTACTAAAATTAAAATGATTTATTGAGAAGTACAGTCCATGATCGGAAGCCAATCATATTTATCAAAGCTCTGATCATTGCAGATAATCAATTCTGTATGCAATTATCAATTTCGTGGATATCACTGAATCGTTGTCGATTAAAATATACAATTCCAAAATATCTGGATTTGGGAGTACGATTCTTAGAGCCAAGTGTTAAATGTTTGAACTTTTTAAAATACGTGTTACATTGTATGCTGCGACGTTTTTTCATATTCAAATTTTATTTCACGAGACGACGGTGCCCTAGTTATAAAAATAAATGGGGCCCAGTTTACGCGCCCAATAAATCCGGTCCTTTGTAACCGAGGTACCTTGTACGGATAAAACAAATTTATGGAGCTCGAACAAACGCCACAATTATCGCGTATTTTCGCAAGGTAAACCATGCAGCGAACGGAAACTTCTTTGAACTTCGTAAAGAATCCCTTCCTCTCGTGCATTTCTAACGTGTTTACATTTTCTGTTCGTATTTCACTATTTTATCTCCTCCTGCACGATTTTCTGAGGGAAAATTAAGGGTAAAGAACGCCGAAAAACTTTAGCACGAATATTTACTCAAAGAACAGAACTTGCGATTTACCGAGAAACCTTAGGTAAACAGGAAGTAATATATTACGCCAGTCAGTTATGAAACAAGACTATCTCAAATTATCCTCTTCTTTAGACACATGTTTG
The DNA here is from genome assembly GCA_030407085.1 of Trichopria drosophilae. Lineage (NCBI taxonomy): Eukaryota > Metazoa > Arthropoda > Insecta > Hymenoptera > Diapriidae > Trichopria > Trichopria drosophilae. Next base: position 207,678,762 of record CM059583.1, read on the forward strand.
TCAACAGACACACGAGTGTAATAATCGATTCTGGATACCAAAGTTGTTTATTGTTGTATACAATTTTGTGACATGAACAAGTGAGAAAACAATTATTATCACGTCTACATTTTTCATTTGGGACGTCATGAAATAAATGATTAATGCACTTAATTATTTTGATTTAAATGGTCAAGTGAAGATGTTATTTTTTATTTCTATATTTTTGCAAGCATCTTTCTACACAAAAAGTCAATTAATTTTGAATACCGAGATCAACCAGTTAGTATCATGTCAAATCCAAGTTCTGAATAAAAGTTAGAAATTATTACTTATATGCAATTGTCAATTTCTTGCGCCATCAAATCTCTTCAGTTTGATAATGATTTTATCAATAATCAACAAATTACCCCAAAAAATTGGTAAAATAATGCTTGAATATTCATCATATGACATTTATACGTATCATATCATTACTTATTATAAAATATAATATAGATGTTCATTTGTCTTGTTTTTTTTCGAGAAATCCTACTTCAACTTCCTGAATTTACAAATTATGCAAATATTTTTAAAACAAGGTTTCTCGAAAGTTTCAGGGCCGCTTTGGTTTTTCGGCTTAATACAAAAAAAAAATTTTCAATAGAATATTAGGTTTTTTCAAAAAGTTTCATTTAACATGTTGTTCCTCAATGAATACGAATGAAAAAAAAAAAAATATTATCTCTATCCATGAACTTCTAATGCATGGAATCAGAGGACCCTATAATTATTTTACTGAACAGTTGTAAAGAATGACAAAATTTCCAGTTTTCAAATCATCATAAATTTTTACGAAAGCATTTATTTGTGCATTTCTCTTTAATACCTGGTGATACCCGGATTGAAATATATTATTTCTAGTACAATAATTTATTATAAGCGATATTATAGGTATTCTTAAAATTGGGAAATCAATAAATAACGTGAAGGGTGATAAGATATATGTCATAGTTAAAATAATGTTGCTGCAGCAATGTTAGAATTGTCGAAATGCAATATCTTTTATAAAAAAACAGACTATAATAGTGGTCTGCAGCGGCCATTTTTTAATTTTGATCCGCTATTTTAAATTTTGAAATACTGACACCGAATACGTAATCGGCAATCTAAAAAATATAAGCAACAATAATTAAAAGTACATGATCATTAGGCATAAGAAAAGTGACATTTCTTAGTATAAATTTGTAGCATTATTTTTAATTTTAAAAATCCATAACTGGAATTTGAATTAATCTATGATTCAAAAACAAAATAACATAATTTGACATTTTTATTTAGAATATGCTTGAGAGATCTCTGGAAACTCTGTCCAATATGTAGATCGTAAAGTATACAAAAAAATGGGCAAGGATTCCAAAATATAATACATCAAAATTATTCATATAGAAAGAAAAATTTTGTTCAACTTCTAATTAATCAGCAAACAAACAGACTTTTTGGATGTTTTCACCAATTTTCTTCATTTTTAAAAGAGTAAATGGATCTAAAAAGAAAAATTCGTTTTCCTTTTTTCATAGTTTGAAAGAGAACGACTTTCGCTATGGAAACAATATTTTCGATTTTTTGTTACTTTTTCAAATTAAATCAACAACATTGGTTTTCTTTGGCACAACGCAATTTTGTCCCCGGACATGGAAACAGCATATCCAGAAGTAGTAAAATTAGTTAGTTTTGTTATGATCTTTATCATTTTTCATTTTGGTACTGAGGTTTGTATTTGAGCTAAATGTCCAGATTTCTGGATGCGAATAGGTTAAAATAAAATGTAATATAATAGTTTGTGAGGTTAATGCATTCCTATTTGGTATCAGATACTCAAAATTCAAAATTCCGACTCTCATACGGCTGCGATCCGAACAATTAAACCATTAGCAAATCCACATTACAATATCTATAGTCGGGAGTTTTTGTTCACTGAAAATTCATTTGTTATAAAGTTTACCAAATTCAATAATAGTAAATTTAAAAATAAATAGTAGGTTTTGGGGGTTGCTAACCCCTTACATCACACCCAACGCAATAAATGCGTTGCATTTCATGTTTGAAAACTTGAAGATATTTTGTATGAGATGTATTTAGACAAGGTAGATATATGCGAAATTCTATAACCATATAGTAAGTGAAAAGTGTGGGAATGTTCTATTTTTCGTGAATACATGCTAACATGTCCAATTTTTCATCCGTTATTTTGAATTTTAAAAGTTTCCTATCGAATTTGTTTTCATGGACCTAAAAACTACATGAGTAAATATTTGCATGACTAATTTCTAATAATTCTAATTTTTCCACGATAATTGCATACACCGTTTTGTATTTTGGGAATCTGACAATTCTAATATTGTAAAATAATAGTTTTCTTTATTGTATTAATGTTTTCATTAGACTTTAATTTTAAAACAAAGATGTTTCAGTAATTATTGGGGCGGAAAATGTTGTATATGTATTGTTATTATAGAGATATGTGTAGACCAAGAAAATTGTGATTTACATAATAAATTTGTAATAATAGATGCATTATAAGATAGAATAAGACATTTCTTGCTTCGTATTTTGATATATCAATGTTATGAGTTTCGGTCTGAAGAGACAAGTATTTTAAGATTTAAAATATTTTAACTCAAACACAGTACTTGTTGCATAATTCGTTAATTTTCAAGTACATTTTCAGTACGTTAATTTGCAGTTCATTTCCATAAATGTCACTTACATATAGTACTTGAAAAATTTACGTTCTAAATGCATGCTAGCGATATGAAAATCATAACATTATTCCAGCATTGATTACTGCAAACGATTCATTACCATATCCTTTCATCAATATTTTCCCTTTAAATTTTCTAATAACAAGGTGATAACCTAGAAAAGGTACGAAACAAGTACTCCATAAATATTTTCAGATGACGCAGCTTGCTAAAAACGAGATATTTGCAAAGTAAACAATAATTATTTTTATTTCAGACCAACACCGAATTTTTTTGTAATAATTTCTTATCCCATATTTATAAAACTAATACGTTCAATGGCATTACTATTCACGAAATTACAGTATCTACATATTGTCATAGAAGTGTGTCGAAGACTGAAGTACATTATATTTCAAAGTATCATTATATTATTGTTATACCCGCAAAAGTTCTAAAATGTACTGAAGAAATTGATAAAGGAAGAATCTACTGAAATGTAATAGATGACTGCAAAATAGTACGTTTCGGAACGAGGGAGTAAAATAGAATATTACTAATGGAATGGCGACTGCAAATTTTAAAATGCCATTTTAAAAAATTTATTGGATTGGCAAAATCTAAACTAGTGTTAAGTTTTCGTATCATAAATGAGCATTAGAGAAATGTGGGAAAGTAATAGCATTTATAATGAAATCATTCAATAAGATAATCGGACAAAAGTTAAGCGCTTATTTTCAACAACAAATTTGATTTAAAAAAGGCAATATTCAGTAAAAGGAAACTATCTGGATGATATGCAAGTAAAAACAATGTTAAAAAAAAATTACACAACAACATATAATCATGCTAAAACGTAATAGTTAGTGCCGGAGGATGCAAAAATATTATAGTAAAATATGACATAAGTCATGTTATCATACAGATGTGATAGTATTTAACCTACTTTAACACGAGTCGCGAAACAGATACTAGGTAAGATGGCTTAAGACATAATACGACCATTAAAAGACTTCTCAATGGCTTCATGGGTAGGTTGAAATGTTACACAGTGCATGAAGTACTAACAACCCGTACAAAGCAAAAGTACGATGATTTTAGTGACGATGATTATGCTTCTTCATGATAATGGCGATGTTGATTAACCGCGTCCATGCTATATTATATTATTTGATATAAACATTCAATACAAAAGGAATCTGATGATGATCATTTTGATGTCTTTCTATTGTGTTTAGTTTTGGAAAAAACAAAAGTGTTTGTACATTTTTTTTGTCAGCTGCAACAATTGCACACACATTGGATATATAGAATAACACGTGTTCTGGCACAATAACAGATATATTAAATTTATGTGTGGCCAGCACTTAAATTTCTATAAGCCATAAATAAGTGTAGCCGAGAGATTAGTGAAATTAATGAAACCCTAAAAATGATGAAACTAATTTCTTTGTAACAGCAGTGAGAATTTAAAATATTTAAATATTAAAATCATCTGTAGCTATATATTTCTACTTAAATTAAAAAATTATTATTAAAATAAACGAATAACAATAAATAATTTAAAAAGAGCTTTGTACGGTTTACTTCTGTAAAAAATGGAGTAGAAGTATCACAATTTTACTAAATTATTATTATTAATTACGAAAATACGTCCCATTAATGTATTTTACGAATTTATAATGCACTTCGTAGCCATAAAGTATAAAGTAACTTCGGTGTAGTTGGTACGCTGGCACAATTTTAGTTTGCAATTTTTTTAAGATAATGTATTCGGTATTTTAAATGCAACGCTTTTAAACGACTTTAAAAAAGTGGAACTCCTGCATTCTTGCATGTATTGTTTTATTTAAATCTAACAGAACCAGTTAAAGCATTTTTTTCAGATTATGGAGTAAATACCCTCGTAGATTTTAAGGCTTTCGTATTTTCGTTGATTACGTTAATAAAAACATTAAAAGTTTATAGAAAATGTTTTTCAACCAATATTACATTAATTGTTAAACAAACAACGATAGTAATAAACCTCATTTTATTTAATGATGAAGGAAGACAAAATTTCACTTGAACTCTATTAATAAAATTAAATAATTCTATGAAGTTTCTACACGTTTGGGTATATATTTACTATTTATTTGAAAGTTTACACGAGTTAGATATCATGTATGCATATGCTTCTCTAGTGATCAAGTTGATCCTGTTTATGCATTAGTTCGCTCAGTTCAGATTAACGGTTAGGTGTAATATTGTTCCTTTACTAAGTAACATGGGAGTTGTTTACAGATAGTATACGATAGCTATTTTATGTTTATCTTTAGATATATAAGTAGTAATCTCTTTAATTTTATACAATTTTTCATACAAGATCACGAGTGTTTTCAAAGATGAATTTGGAAAATCTTAATACAAACTGATTTCATTCATAAATCAGATAACATTCTATAACTCTATAACCTCGAAAACCCTCGAATTGTCCCTTTTATGTTGTGACTGCATCTATTCTTCGTTTTTACATAAATATAAATTTTTTTTTCAATATGGCTCGAATAGGAAAAAATAAAAAAAAATGATTCTATAACAAATTATTTTCTGACAATAAGTATCGAATCGGGTTTTTGGATCTCGCATATTGACTTTATGACGATGTCATAAATGATTAAAAAATCAAAATGGCAACTGTATTACGACCCAAAGTCATCTTTGCGACTTTTGACCATGTGACATTTTAGTAAATTCGTTCAGAAATCTTCAACAGACTTTACAAAAAATAGTCGACTACAGGTAACAAATTTTCATCGCATTTTTATTAGCTTCTTTTAGAGATTCCAGATGACAAGTTCGTTGTGAGATTCCAACGTTAAAAATGGTCTGTAGTATAAAATATTCATCAATATTTATGAAATTTTACATTCAGGTGTTATTTAGGTTCCAGATTATGAATCCGTGGTTGAAATTCGAAAATCAAAACTGTGTATTTGAAACAGCTGCCCGCTTTTAAATTGGTATTCGAAATGTTAATCTGTCATTATTTTTATAAATTAAAAATGACGGCTCTATCATGCCGAAATGCAGTTTTAATTCAAAAGGTTAAAAGTGTGCTTAAGGTTGGTAAATCATGGGATGTAGTCTGCTTGGAAAAAATATTTAATATGGTTTCCAAATAATTAATTTTCAATATTAATTAAATTATTTAGGAAAGAAAGCATTACTGTTCTTAAAAAAATAGAAACTTGCGAAAATAATTTTTGAAACTACTTTTATGAATAAAAAATCTTCTTTTCGCAGTTAAGAATTTTTTAAAAATGAATGAATTTTAATGAGTGACTTATTTTTTCGAGAATAAGATTCTTTACAACTTTATCGTCAGATTTTTGAAAATTTCTGAAGCTAACGTTGAACATCTATTTACTTTTTTTTTTAAATTATTATTTTTCACAATTTCTGAATAACTTTAGTGGTGACATCAAAAATTTGGAGAAATTCGTTGGGTAAAGTTGTAGAGAATCTTTTGCTTGAAAAAATAAGCTTTTATTCCTTAAAATCCATTCATTTATAAAAATCAAAAGTTTATTAACAAATTATTTTTGCAGGTCTTAATTGTCAAGAACAATAATCCTTTGTCTCCTCAACAATGTCATTATTACTGAAAATTAAATGCTTGGAAACTTTATAAAATATTTTTCTCAAACATAGTATTGTCCTGCGGTCTAACTACCTTAAAATGATTTCGTTCTGAAATTGTCCTTTTTAATTTTTTTATGGCATATAGCATATTGAAATAACTGTATTTACATAAATATAGGGGGTCAGATTTTGAATAAGTATGTTAAAGAGTTATATGAAATTCCATATGATTTGATTGGCCAAAATTGATGATTTGTTTCATTCCTGGCGTTATCGGTTTAAAGAAACAATTAAAAAAAGTGACTAGAAAATAAAATTATAAATTAATGTTGCTCTGCTGGAAATAATTTAAAAAAAACATCTTAAATAATACTTTATAAAGCAAATGTATAGTCACTATCGGACAATGTAATGGGTTAAATATTCAACAAGATTAGATAAAGAGGAATCGAAATCTTATCATTTTCCGAAGAACAGAAACGTAAAAATCGGGGTCACAATTTCGCTTACAAATTATTTAATAAATATTATATTCTGTACATGGAAAGTATCGAATAATTTTTATAATATTTATATATATTTCGGAGTCAGTCCTAAAGCACAGTGACGAATAAATGTATTCCTATTTTGTATAGTAACATTATATATTATACCAATTTGAAATTCAATATGAAGCCATATTTGGAATTGTAGTGCTGGAAAAAAATTGATAAACAAAATGTTTCATTAGTCACCAAAATATTCCATTAATTAACAAACACACACATTTTTTGTTTAGATCTTCTAAAATTAAAATATCCAAAAATTAATAGAATTTTTGTAAACAAATTACATTATGTTCCTTTTTCAAAATTATGTTAAATCTCCAAGATAATTGATCACATAAAATCAATCTATTTTGTTGAAAAAATATCTGTTTACCATGAATCATGAAACAAATAGGGGACCTAAAATAAAAACAAATTAACCGACCAGGGCATAAAATATACTAAATAGGGCTGAAGCGTAATTCTAAAATAAATGTTAGTATTAACACTATATCATATTTTCTATTATCAAAATATGCGTCATAATCCAAATAAGAAAGATATTTCTTTATCATGTGAAGCATCAATTTTATAATAGAATTTATATTAAAAGTAAATTCTCTTATTTTTTATAAATCGATACGACTTTCGCTGCTGGACTAAAATAAATATTTTAATGAAAGTAAATCAGACAAACAGATTTTAGTCCTAGCGTGTAGGAGTCTGAAGTAATCCGAAATTGATGAAATATTCCTTTCTCCGAAACGTCAGGAACTGCTGAGTTGGGTGTATTATGGGCCCACCAAATACACATCGAGCAAAATCGTATTCGGAGTCGACGAAATCTGTCAGAAATTCTGATTTCAAGATCGAATGAATTTCGGATAAGACCTGATCATATTAGGGTGTCGAAAACCACCAGGATTAAGGGATTACGCCACCCTAGATGCTGAATAAGATTCAGGCATTTTCGCCTGGAAAAAGAGACTTTATTTGACAATCGTACATCCAAACCGAGTTTTAAACGATTCTTAAATTATGAATTACGTAAATAATGTAAATGACATGAGTATTTTTAACTTCTGAGTCAGAAACAATAAAATGTTTAAATATGTGCATATATGTGAAAGTGGATGTTATGTCTCCGTTTTGCATATACTTTGTATATTAATATCTCTTAAGTTAAAAATAAAATCTGTATACAACTTACATCGTGATATATTTCGAATTAAAAAAAATATTATATTTAAAACCCCCATGATTAAGTATATGATAATTCTGTGGTTACTAGGGAAAAACTAAGTACACTTAGAGACTTTTTCGACTATTATTTGTTAAAATAATTTGTAATCAAATAAAAAGACGATAATTACAAAACATGTTTGTAATTTAGGAATAACCCTACTATACTTGCAGAAATTGCTTTGTTGACTTACATCAAAGTATAAATGACGTCTGCTGTCAAAAGACGACTACCAAAAATTGATATTTTAGTTTTTCACAAATTAGGGAAACAAATTTATTTATACTCTTTCCTATGATAAATAAGGTAGAAATTGCGTTTCTTTACATTTATCTACTTCATCTACATTCACATTCTATCGGTTAACTTCGGATACATACGGAAGCATTTTTCTATATCCCGGTAACTAATTTTAAAAATCATAGTAGGAAATAGTGCAAACAATGTTCATTTGTTTCATTCCTTTCCTTCATTGCAACTTATTAAACAATGGACATATTTTTATATAGTTTATTTTTTATAATTTCAATTTTTCCAAGCTTTTAATATAGTAAGATACTAATATTTCTAGAAAAAAAAAAACTTTGTCATTTTTGTTGTTTACGATTTCTATAATTAGCCTTAAATTATGCTTTAAGAATGACTACGATTAAACTTATTAAAAATTCCAAATATTTGTTGTAATTATTGTCTCTATTTTAACAAATGAGGGACCAGAGTGCAGAACGACACTGTGGGATTTTTGTACGTCCTTGGATTTTTGTGGCCGTAACTTAACAAATTTTCAACATTTTGAAATATAATGTCCACTGAATACTTCCTGTAGTATTCTAAGAACAATAATGCAAATGAGAAAGTATTTTAAACATATATAACATTATTGTTTATTTCAGGAAATCAAATGTTTCTTAATTTTTAAGAGTCACTAAATAACGGTGAAGTTTTGTTTTGTAACTAAGTCAAATATAACTTGTAGCATAAATTAGTATAATTCGTATTTAAAAATTCGGTATAATTGTTAATTTTAAGACTTCGAAGCTGTCAATAAAATTTTTAAATTATTCTAACTAATATCCCTCATTATCGGTATAAATATTATTATTTCTTTCGGTGCCTACTTTTTTTTACATTTTAGAATACATCTGAAACGGTAGTAATCGTTGAGTAACTTACATCATTACAAAATTATAATTTTTTTCGATACGTCAATTATTAGAGAGACGGATAATTTCATTTTAACTAATTGATACCATAAAGAGGCTTTTTCGGATAAATACTGGAATATTTTGTTTCATCCCTCTTTCCTAGAAAATTGGAATTGTTTTTTTGACTAATTGATAGAGCTACTTGCCATTATTCAGCAAAATCATTACTTGAATTTATACCATTTCTCAGTGCCTTGATTACAAGACTATATACTAATGCATATTAGAAAATCAACATATGTACCTTGTTTCGAAGACGAAATTTAAACACAAGTAGTACAAGTGCTCTTGAGTAAATGTCTCCACGGAACTTTGCCCAGTTTGCACGACATTCCTTAACTAAACTTATATGTAGGTACATATAAAATTACACAAAACATACATACGTACCATATCTGCAACTGAAATGATATGTGCTACAAAATTACATCCTATTTTTTTTACTCCAGTGATTTATTACAAACGTTTATCTATCAAGGTTCGTATACACAATAACCGTAGGCAACGTACAGTCCTTTTAGTTGAAAGATTGCGGTTGGAACCTATTAAAATGAGTTTTTATAAACATATTAAATGTATTAATTTAAAAAATCTACACCCAGAGAAAATGATAATTCATATTATCATCAATTTACAATAAAATAGAGTGAAGTTAATAGACATTCGATTTATTTATTTAAAAATATTTGGTTATTTGGTTAACGACGGTATTTCATGATAAAAATAACCATAGTTCGTAGTTAGTGTAAACATCTACATTTTTAATGATTTCTTTATTTTACACACAAAGCATTAATAATTGTACTATTCACATTTTTAACGTATATATGTATATAATAGTAAACATTTTGTACATTTAAAATAGACAAACAAATATACTCTTTCAATAAAATGCAGTTACATTTGAGAACACACAACAACCCCAATCTAGTCATACATGAGGGCTACAACTAACATAGCTATCAATGGAAATGTGGTACTGATGCTTGCAAAAAAAAATATATTAGCCACCTATCGTCAATTTATACAAAATCAATACAAAATTGTTGCGGTTACCAATAAGTTTTTCCTGAGTGCATTTTTGAAAAACACCAATACAAATTCTAAATGATTTGCAATTGAATAAATGCTTAATATGAAGGTACTTTCGGCATTGCATTAGCAAATTTTATTATTACTCACTGAGCGGTATTAGTAGTCCTGAAGATGAACCACAAGACCAAAACGTAGAGAATAAATATATTTTTGATCAAGAAAAGTGTTTTTTTGTAAATTTTATTTTTGTAGTTGTTTTCTATTATCCCTTAATTTTACGCATTTTTTTTTGTCACGCAATTCAATTGAAAATCTTTATTCCACGTTTTTCGGGGTCACTGATTACGAATTATAAATTCAATATGGCGATTACAATCTGGGAACAAATAAGAAAAAAAAATATCTCCATATGAACAAAAATTTCCTACTTGAGGTAATTCCGGGGAGCTGCTTACGAATTCTAGGTAACTGGGTTAGTATTACCAAATTCAAAATGGTAGATTCCCATTCAAAAATAAAAAACTAATGTGATACCGAATACAAGAACTGGAATCCTAAACCCCCTTGTGATTTCATCTGAATTGTTATTTTTCAGATTGCGATCCTATCGAATCTGCCATTTTGAATTTTGTATATCCTTCATCGGAAACCGTTATTTTGAATTTCGAAAATTTGGTTTCATATAATAACAACCGACCTTAATAACCGACCTCAATCGGTAGACGTTAGTTATCACAAAAAATTAACGCTTTTACGATATTATTTACGATATTCGTAACAATTTTCGTTCAAATAGCTAGAAAAAAGAGGATAATCAATAATTTTAAATTAATTTTAATTTTCTATTAAATTTGATACAGTTTCCATTTTAAAAACATAATAATTTCAAAATAGAAATAAATAATTTTTCAACAAAAACATATTTATAATTTTTATTTTTTTTGTTTTTAAAACTTGTTGCTGTCTATTATAGCCCTTTTTAATATTATTTTACTTACCCTCCACTGTCGCTTATTAGTCACTAAAAAATATCACGTTTTACACTTTATGTTTTTAAGATACATTGGAAGGTTTTTTGCTGCATGGATGAATATGCTATGGCGAAATGTTTATTAATATGGTAAGAAGCAAACATTCATCGACATGATTATTCACAACTTGAAGTACAATAATCTTACGTTTATGACATCATACTCTGGCCATGCAATTTTGAAAATATACGACATACGATAAGATCAGTAAGCCTTAACACAGACCCATAACTTGTCGATGCATGACTTCCATGCCCTTGCAGAAATTGGTCACATTTTTATTAAGTTCGCAGCTTTCCTATGAAAAATAAATTAACTATGGAAAACCAGCAGAACCTGTGTTTATTTTCTACTAACGTGGTGCAGCTGCACACTAAAATGTGGGAGCGTAGTAGTCCCACTCTGGTGCTGCGTAACTGTAGCCGAGGATGAATTACTCGTCCCATACCTTGGAACGTATCAGTACTTCTCGGGTCAGAAGCATAATAACTAAGAGTTTTGAAAGTTTAATTAGTAAAACTATTTAAAGAATATTTTCACATTTAATTTAAATAAATTGGTACATATTTTACAGTCGAGAAGGAACAAAGGGACACAATTAAAATGTCATTGTTAGTCAAAACGAGGTTCAGGAAAAATAAACTCGAAATCTTCACTGCTGCATACATTTTACAAGGATGACAAATACAATTTTAGACTATGAATAGATTTTAATACATTATATTTTCTTTCACACCTCAAATTCTATTTTCTTTCTGATATTCGCGATACATTTACATTTTTGTCATAGCATAAAAAGTTACATTAAGTTTGTTGTATTAAAATTTTAGATACTACAAGGAATTATATTTTTTTGTCAGGTTTCGTATGCACCTCCTAGAAATTCATGATAATATTTGCTCAGGTCGGCACCACTCGTGATGTACGTAGTTCCTAAATGTACATATTAGATTCCTTGATGCATAGAGTTGAGCCAATCTAAGCGGAAATTACCAAGACGCTATTGTGTATGCTAACGTTGCCATGTGAACATCTGATTGAATATTCGAATATTGAATTTAGACATTGAATAATAACATACATAACGTGTAAAGAACACTCTTTAATGCTTTGATCAATATAAATATTGTATAGATTGCTGGTAACTTTGTTTTCCTGAGTCTAGGCTTGAAAACGTTTTATAAATTAGTTGAAACGTTGTATAGACCAAACTAATTAACTTTGCTTATGTTTCATATAATCCATTTTTTTTTATGTTACGAAAATTAACCTTTACTGGAATACTTTTTAGTTTTGTAAAGCAAACATTTCAAGAGAGAAGACATACACATTTTTGTCGTGAAAATGTAAATAAATAATAATTAATGCGATTGCGCACGCAGTAGCGCTAAAAACACCTGGTTTTTAATCCATTTTTTGGGGTTTTAATTGTTAAAACCTATGGCAAAATTCTGCATACGTTGGGGCATTAATTTCATATTCAAGTTTTGTGACCAAAGTAGGCGTCGTTCTGTATTTCAAAATAGTAAATTTCTTACAAAAATAAAAAGGATCCATTTAAAAATTCTGACATGAATGAAAGCTTCTAAATATCAGTTTTGTAAAAAATTGAAAATTGTTCGGATTTACTTAAAACTTGTTAAGTCTTTACTTTATGTGGTACATAAAAAGGTTTTTAAAGTCGTAGATCCATCAGTTTTTAAAAATAAAAAATGGTGAACCAGTGTGACGGGTGAAAAGTTTAAAATGTCATATAAAAATGATTGTTTGAAAGTGTTGGCGCTATTGTATTACCTTTAGTGTGTACATTTAATAAATAAAAAAAGAAACTAAATTGTCAGGGGCGAATAAAAATTTACTGATCAATCTATTTAAAAAAAGATGAAATTAATCTTTTTTTAATGTACCACATAAAGTAAAGACTTAAATACAGTCTAAAGTTAGTGCAAAGCACAGTAATTACTTCGTTTATAATTGCGTGTATTATATCGATGCATACATTACTTTTTATGTCTATTTTTAGTCCATAAAGTAGACTTTTTTTATCCATAAAAATAAGATATACTTTGAGAAGAGAATTTTTACATGCCAGTAAATATTTTAAGAAGTTAACCAATATTTACTTGAATATACGTACGTTATACTAACAGCAAAAATATTTTGTCAATTCATACACATTATTTACTTTCAATTAAATTCTTTATTCCCCTATATGCTAATAAAATGCTCTTGTTTGACGCAAAAAATTTCATTCATATGCATTTTTCTATCAACAGAGTTTGGATATGAGAATTTTAATAGAAATAGTTTCAGGCTATATTTTGAGTTAAAGCCCTTGATTGGGCTACAAAATATGCGAAATCAAGTCTTCAAAATTGCTTTTAATGTGCCTAATTGTTGAAATCTCACAGACAATAATGAGTAAGAAACATCTTATTCCACAATCAAAACAATTCTCAATGTCAAAGGCTACGTCGACTATATCACCATAAATATCGGAGTTATGAATAATGCAGATAAATTCAGTCAACAACCGAAAAGTCCCAGGTTCAATACCCGCCGCTCCAATTATCTCGCGCTTGGTCCAGATTTTAAAAAATAAAAAATCTCGAAAAATATTTATGCTTAACAAAAATACTTCTAAATTGTGCACAAGAATTTTTATACCGAATACCAATGAAAAAAACGAAATCACAAATGTATATTTCCATTCGCCATTTAGCAGTAATAATATATTGTTACAATTACATTAATATTAGTACCCAGACTAAGTATTTCGTTACTCATCAGAAGAGAGAAATTTAAAACAAATTGCTTGTTGATATTGCAAAAGCTCTTTAAGAGATACATGTACTGTTTGGCAATATTTCTTACTTTTTTAATTACCTTTAATTCGGTATTTCATGTGGGCCAATGGAAAAAAAATGGTAAAGATCGTCACTCTAACCAACAAAAAAATTTCGGTGTGTGAATATGTTCAGTATATATTTTATACTGGTATTACAATCATAATTTAGATTTTTTAAAAATGAAATTAAAATATGAATAAAATACTACTAATTCAATTGTTAATCAAATCATTAAATCAATTCTAATATGTATTTACAAAAAAGTAACACTTCATCATCCAGTTCACATTTCGTAATATATATCTAAAAAATTGTATTTATATTTTAAAATTAGTAGAATTTTATCTATTAATTATAAGCTTACGCTTTACTAATAAAAATTGGGTCCAAAAACGTCAATTCGTAATTTGAAACTGTGACAGAAAGTAAATATCCGTAAATGATTCAATCTTCGTCCCTTCATTTTTCTTATCGATTTCTTCAGCAAAGTAAAAAATTTATTCTTCCGGATCAAAATATATTCCGAGAATAATCTTTTCCGAATCAAATTTTCAATCACTGACACAGTTAATGTGCGAAATGATATTAAAACAGAAAATTTTGAAAACTTTCTTTCTTATACAGACATCTTTTTAAGTAACTGGTGACTCTAAAAATACCATTCCTTCTTAAGGAGGTTCACCAGGTCAAAGAATTAACATTGAGAATTTAACGAAAAAATTATAGTAGGTTAAACAATGAAAGAAATTAATGCCTGCCAAGTTTCAACCCCCTAGGTACCTTCAGAGCAGAGAAATTAATAAAAATGTTCACGATTCTTTAACATTGAGTTTTATGGGAATAAGTATATATTCATGAAATTCTTATTGAATTAACATTGAGTTTTTCGTAAAATTTATACTACTGATAAAAAAATTTGTGAGATTTTATTTGCAGAAAGAAAAACGTCCCTTCCTACCTTTAGAGACGAGAAATAAAATAAACATTTAGCTAAAAGGGTCATTTTTGGTTATGTTGACGGACGGCAACGTCTTAGGAAGCATACCACCGAAGTCATATTGGCGTCCGTTCCATATTTGACTCGATAGGTACCTAGTGAACCTCCTTAATAGATCAATAATTAAAATAATATATATTCATTGTTTCTATGAATGTCCATAAATGAAAAAATAAAAAATATAAAATTAGGAATAATAAAGATTCAAACAACGTTTTGGTCCTGCTTTAGAGAATTTTTAAAACTAAAAATGAAAAATAATTTTAAAATCGCAATATCAAGTCAATTAAAATATTACACAGCAAAAAATAGAAAGTAAATCAAAACTATAAATGAAAGAAATAACAACTTCTCACTTCTTCCTACTTTAGTAAACTGTGCAATTCGTCGATCAAAAATTGTAAAAGTGATTATAAAATCTTAAAATTGTCAACGATTTTTTTCAAAAAATTCAAGTGATTTTAGATTGTGTAGACAAGTTTTTTATCTCAGAATGAAAACATTAGAAAACATAGAAACATTGGCGTCCATATTCCATTTTAGTTCATCCTATAGTCAACATTATGTTCATATAATTACCTACATTTCCAAAAAACGACAGTGCAAGATTACATACAGGATGGCAAGTATGGAAACTGCAGAGATAACTCATAAAAAAATCTTTATTTTCATTTTAGACACAAAAATTATAGGTATGTATATTAGGTCTCATTACAGTCAAAATTGTTTTTTTTTTTATAACAGAAACTACTTTTTTTATTCTGCATTTGGGAATAGCTGAAATTTACCGTCCAAGTGTAACTTTATCCACTATCGCACCTTGAAATAATGTTTAAAGGTCAGTTGAAAAATAATTTTAAAAATTTCAACAAAATTCTAATTCGAAACTGTAATGTATCTAGTAGGTCTCATTCGGATTTTGGGCGATTTTTATCATTTTATACAAAATTTGACCTCAATGGTTGGTTTTTGTTAAGCCATGTTCGCCATATTGGTAGTGCCATTTTAGATTACGATAGCCTTGTCAGAACTGGCCAGGATAAATCCTTGCCTTAACTGACATAGACCATTTAACATTATAACATTTTTGAAAAATCATTTTAAAATGACCTCTTCATCTATGACAGGGGCCCAAAAGTAGTCGGGACTCGGGAATGGACCGTCTAAGACGTGTCTACTTAATTTTTGTAAATAAATATCGAACAAAACAGTTTTTAACTTATACAAACGAATTTCATTCTAACAATATGCCGTCCAAAGTGGCGCAATGTACATTGTTTCTTAATTAAAAGAATAAAAAGTGTATATAGTCAACAGAAAAATACGTATCAGATTTGTGTGAATACTTTAAAGTTTAGTGAAAAAAAATCAGATTTACAAAATTCAAAATGGCGGATTCAATACGCAGGTCTAATATCCTAAATGTTCGATTTAGATGAAATTACGTTTGGGAGGTTTATTTAGGTCGATGATTATGAACTCAAAATCAGGATTGTGAAATTTGATATTTTTTCAAAATACTCTAAAACTAGTCACCAGTGACTTTTTGGTATCACTGGTTATGAATCTGAATCCAGTTTTCAAAAATATTTTATGTCGTATTATATATGCTGTTTAAATGCTTTTTACTTATTTTCTTTTTTCTGTTGCATTTTACACACACATGCAACGTTAAATAATTTTCGACGCATCTGCAAATTTCTGCGAATTTTGTTTCTTATGAGAATGTGGTTACCATACTCTTCTTCGGCAGCGAAGCTAAAACTACCTAGCTTCAACAAAATCAAATAAATCTCCGATTTTGCTCCTCTATAATTAAATGGATCTGCCATTTTGAATTTTGAAAATAGGACACTCATAATCTGCGACTTCGAAAAAAAATCTTTTAATTTTTGGTAGAGTTATAAATGTTAAAACGGTAAATTAAGGACCTTAGCTCATTAACGCCTGAAATGTCATTTTTAACGTTTTTTTTTACAATTTCGAAATCAAAATCAAAGTTGAAAAAAGGGAAAGTACTTTTGAAGTCTCTCTTCAAGATTACGAGGTCAACTTTGAGTTTTAACCAACAGAAATTATAATATGGCGTATTTAAAGCAAATTGCCAAGAAATTTAGAAAAATTTAGCCGTATGAATTTATTTTGGGTTATCAAAATATTGGGATTCTATTGAAACTGTGAGAAAAAGGGAAGAAATTAGTTGGATTTTCTTCGAGCCACTTGTTTCGCCACCAATTTTTATGTTTCTCTAGTGATTTTAAAAAAATCAAAATTGCGTATCCAACATGGCCAAAAAATAGAAAATGTCGATCGAATTTTACAAAATGAATTTCTTATATTTAGGGACTTTCGAAGTCGCTAATTACGAATCATATATCGGCTTTTAGAATTCAAAATAGCAGCGCCAATATTGCCGACAAAAAATTGTCCAAAATGCCTAAATACTGGGATTCGTAAATTTTATTTAAATAGTATTTTTATGCCAAAAAATTACTTTATGCCAAAAATTCATGGATGAAGGGATAAAAAATTTACTAAAAAAAAAAAGAAAAATTACTTTTTTAGCTGAACAATGATGAGCTTCTTTAAAAAATGCTAAGAATACAAAGTTCTTAGAAATCATAGAGGAAAAACTTCTAAAATATAATATTTCAAAATTCAGTTCCTCAAAAACATTTCGAAAAAATTGTATACAACAAAAAATGCTTGAAATTCACCAAAGAATGCAAAGTACCAAATTTTCATTACAATTTTTCGTTAATTCTTACAAATTTTTTAATTAAAAAATATCATTTTAAAAAATCTGAAAAAATTCCAGTATGTTCCTTGATTTTGAAGAACTTTTTATTCATAACATTTTTTTAAACGAAGCTCATAGTTTTTTAGTTATACCGTGCAGAAATTTATTAAAGAAATTTTTGTTGTGGCGCTTAACAAAATTCTTGGTCGCCATCTTGACCTTTAAAAAGTATCTTCGAAACTTAGACTTTGTAGGCTCTATATTTTAAGCTTTCAGGCATTTATCGATGCTTATTGCTGACGAAAAAACGTACTTTTACAACAACAAAATTTAAATACCTTACTTTTGCAAAAAAAATAGAAATTCATTCGAAATTTTAACTAAAATGTATATCAGCGAGCCCAAAAGCCCTTTAGTGATTATTTGGGGGAAAAAAATGTCAATATTTTAAATTTCGAACACGTGACCTTATATTTGTAATCAACAACTCTAAAAATATAAATATGGAGCAATTGCCGATTTAAAAACTTCTATCTGTTTTCTAACAAAGAAATAATCTACAAAATTAGGTTTTTGAGTGCCATTTACAAGGCGCCATTTTGAAATTTTTAAAAGTGTCAGGTATTATTTTGAAGATAAAATATTTCCCGATATTTTGTATTTCTGTGTACTCTGCGTTGATATTTCCGGAAGTGAATGGTAGATTTAAGAAAGAAACTATTTTAAAACATTAACGATTTTTTAGAAAAAAAGACAGCGGTAGGGGAGAGTGGGGCAGACCGTGACATTTTTTTTTCAAAGACAATTTCATATATATTATATATAACCTGCGAACACTCATTTTTCTAACACTAATCGATAGTGTGATTACTTAAGTTGATAAAATAACAAAGATATGCATACAAAAATGACGTATTTCAATAAAAATATTGATTTTTAAAAAATGTGGTTTTGTCACAGTCTGCCCCATACGTGGGGTAGATTGTGCACAACTGAGGGGTCAGGTGTGACAGGTAGTAATTTATATTGTGGGGTACATTGTGACGTATGATGTCAGGCAGGAAATTAATTTTTTTTTAATACATTTTTATGTTATTATAATGATTTTTACAATTATATTTTATTATTAATTTTATATTTATAAAATCTTTATTAAAATAATAATAATGAATTTTTTATCTCATATACTTACTTATTCGTTAGAAATTCACTTTTTTATTATCACATTTTTGTTAGATTTTGTATTTAATTCCAATCTCTAATCTACAATGGTTAAAAACAATATTTTGTTAAATAATAGGATCTACAGGTTATGTCACAAACTGTCCGACAATTTTAAAATTTTCATTAAATTTTAAGCAATTTAATATTTTTTAGATTAATTTTTTAATTCGATTATTATCTTTGATTATTCCATTATTCACTTGATGCCTTACTAAAGATATATAAGAAATGTATGTAAATTTATGATAAAAGGAAATTGAGACAAAAAGGTTACTTTAGATACCGTGAAACTCACATTTATCTATTATTCTCTACCACCCTTATTTTCACGTTTTTTTTTATTGGAAGTGATAAACTTAATATTATACAAAAATATTGTATTTTTACGGTGCACAGGTTTCGAGAAATCTTGAGTGGAACACTGTCACAGTCTACCCCACTCTCTCCTATCTTTTGTAACGAGTTTTGGACCAATTCTTTTTGCAGAATCTGAAAGAGCAGACTTTTGCATTTAAGAAACATTTGTAGATTTTCTTTCTTGGTTATAACATTATACAATAAAGTGTTGAAGTTAACGTTCAAAAAGTGTCCGTCCCTTAAAGGATTACACAGGACCACAACAAAAATTTGTTTCGAGATTAACTTAAATCAGGAATAGTGGATCCCATAGATTTTTAGCCGCTGAAAACGAATCCGTTATTCGATTTGGCCCATCACGTCAGGATTTTAAGATATGTGATCCGAAAAATACTAAAAAATATACTTTTTGGCAATTTGAGGTTAGGATATGTAAAATCTCTCATGTCACGGGTCGAGTTGGACAACTAATTTATTTTCAGCCATCAAAAAACCTATTAGATCAAGTACGACTGATTCAAGTTATCTCCCCTAAAAAATTGTTTTGCTGTCCTGTGTAATTAATCGCTGAAGGTACTTTGCAACATAAATAACATAAGAACGCAAACATTTTTTTTTTACACAACTTGAATCAGAAGTGCAGGATTATATAGATTTTTGGTCGCTGAAAACGAATTAGAGTTTTCACATATCCTAACCTTAAATGGCCAAAAAGTATATTTTTATCACATATCTTAACTTTCGCCGGTTACTAGGGGTCCAGAAGACTCCACGATGTATTTAAAGATAAATAATTCGCTTTATTAGTTTTAATTTGGAAATATTGGAACACCTGTCGGTAATTTAAAATACTACCAATAAATTTCTGGTAATGCAGTTGTCTGACAAACGTCAGTATATTTGTGGTACATTACAAAAGTTAGTCGATTTCGTGGCGGGGTTCAGCGGACCCCAGGGTGACTACAGTTTTTCTAAATTTATCGCCTGAGCACGACAATTACGCACAAACTATAAAAAGTGGTAACTTTTTTTTTTATAAATAAATAGACATATTTGACTTACGGTTGGAAAATTTGAAAAACTCTTTCGGTGAAGTTGTAGAGAATCTTTTTCTTTTTCTTCCGTTGTTCAATTTGCATAAGTTTGCATCTAACATAGTAAAGAAAATTACAAATAAAAAAAGGGCAGAAAATGACTTTATTTACTTAAAAAATCATAACTTATTATATTTTCAATATTTTTTAATGAAATTGCCTGGACCGTAGATTGCGGTCTTGTAGAAAAAAATAGTCTATTGATGTACAATTTAAAAAAGGTATTTATTTAGATGAATGAAGTGCATAATCTTTCAAAAATAAAATACATAATTTTTACCTACATACTTTGTTTATTTATACATAATTTTTAAAGGTAAATCTTCGAATGATCCACGTGTTCGAAACGGGAAAAAGTACAACGTATTTTCCACGTATTTTGGCCTCCTGAAAACGAATATCATGACAAAATTTGGCGCTCGGCCATATCTTGGCCGCTATTTCGAAAGAACAGCCAAAAAACCCGTTTTTTTTCAGTTTCTTGCATTTATCTCGAGATATACATATCTGACGAAAAAATATTCCAAACAAAAAATGTAGGGCTTGAAATTTTCTATAAAAAAGGTTAGATACAATTATGTCCTAATCGCAAAAGAAACCCCCTAAATTAATGCTTTTCAGGGCCACATGATGTGCAAAACCCGACCAAGCAATCTTCCCGCGGTGCACATCGGGTAACGCTAATGCAGGCGGTCAGGTTAGGTTGGACATGGGTTAGGTATTTTTTTAGAGGGGGGTCTGGGGGCCGCAGGCACACACTGTGGTACAGGCAGTAGTAATGATAATTGTCTCATCCTCACCCGTTGTGGTACAGGCAGTAGTAATGGTAAGGATGAGACAATTACCATTACTACTGCCCGTACCGCAATGTGTGCCTGGGGGGCCTGCGCCCCCCCCCCCCAGACCCTCCCGCTAAAGAAAAAACCTAACCCTTGTCTAACCTAACCTGCTTTAACCTACTCAATCCTTAATCAACAGGTATTAGTGATAATTAAACGGACATGTAATGCGTCTTCTGTAATTACCAAGGCGGATGTAAGAAGAATCTATTTTTATCGCTATATTACGAGCTTCCCATTGCCATTAGGAAAAAAATGTATAACTTTTTTTGTAGAAAATTCAATTCTCTACCTTTTTTGTTTGGAACATTTTTTCGGCAGATATATATATCTCGAGATAAATGCAAAAAACTGAAAAAAAACGGGTTTTCTGGCTGTTTTTTTTTTAAATAACGGCCAAGATATGGCCGAACGCCAAATTTAGCCATGATATTCGTTTTCAGGAGGCCAAAATACGTCGAAAATATGTTCGAACACGTAGATCATCCGAAGGTTTACCTTTTTAAATACAAGATATATAAGTGAACAAATAAAGTAATTTAGATCCTGATAATCAAAAATTTCTCAACAATCTCTGCCAATAGTTTCATCTTCCTCAGTCTTTCCTAATTGTTTACGAATATTACGAACTCTTAAATTGTAAGTCATCTCTAAAACTATTCAAAAAAATATAAAATTATAAGAATTCTTCTTTATCCGTCAATATTTGAAATAGATATGTTATTAATAACTTCTTGGTGTAGCGGACAAGTGGATGTAAATAAACAACTAAATTTTAACGTTTCGGTCACGAATTTATGACCCTCTTCAGAAAAGACTATTATTCTGTAATTAAATATACAATTTTGAGTGAACAGTTTACAATTTCATTTTATCGAGTGACAGGATGAATTACATCGTAATTTCTTTAAAGTGAAAAAAATGTAAGAGTTGAGCATTGACAAGTTTCGAAAAAAAGGAAAAGTTTAGTACCGTAATAATTATAACTATATATTCTTACCTATAAATCCTTGATAAAAAACAAACACTCCCGAAAGGGATAAAACTATCTCTAAAACTATAAATAATAGGGAAAGTAGGGACAAAGGGGGATGGTTTTGGAAAAACTTGTATACAAAAAATATGGGACATAAGAATGGTTAGATGTGGTTTAGAAACCCTTATTTAGGTCCTCATCTAACTTATTATGAAACGCATTTAAAAAAAAATTATCTGTTTAATATTCCAAATTTCAATTTTACGAAAAAACTTTGTTTTAAGAAATCTGAAAATCCCGGGGCAAAGTGGGACGGGTTGTTAAAATTACTTCTGGAAAGGTTTGACAGAGAGAGAGAGAGAGAGAGAGAGAGAGAGAGAGAGAGAAAGAGGGGGAGGGAGAGAGAGAGAGAGATTGATACAAAATTTATTTATTAGTGTCCTGGACACTACGAGCCGTGGACACAACTCAAGAGAGAGAGAGAGGGAGAAAGAAAGAGAGAGGGAAAGAGAGTTCTTACTTATCTCTGTAAACCTAAATCAAAACGGAATACATCCCACTTTGCCCCAAAAATGAGTTTTTTTTAACACGTCGTAAAAAATCATCCTCAACCCCAAATGAAACAAATAAAAAACGAAAATTGAGTGTAAGAGAATACTATTAAGTCATCCAATTCAGATTTTAATTACGCTTAATTTATTGATACTTACTAATCGATTGAAAATATGTATGAATTTACAAATTTTCTTCGACTTCCTAGGTCATGTTCGAACGGTTGGTAAATACTGAATGGAAACTGAAATATATTTCAAATTTGTATTACGATAACTCTTTTGTAAATAAACAATGCAAATAAATACACAGGAAATGTTCTAATACAGCGAAACACCGAAATCGACTAACTTTTGTAACGTACAGTAGTCCTCCTCTTGAGTCGGGTTTCCTTAAGTTATATGATGCCCGTAAGTCATATCTTTTGCTCCCCGTAAGTCATAATTTTATAGGTTATAAATCCTGATGCGTTCTCTAATCACGCGTTCTGTTTAACGGTAGCTTGCGTAACGTTTTGTATAAATATGTAACTAACAAATGTACCCAAAGTACTAGAAAATTACATCGCAAAACCATTGAAATTGAATGTTATGAAATATGACTTAAGGGGAGATGCCGCCATCTTGCTTGCCCCGACTGTAAGACTTAAGGGGGGCACTACTACACCACGAGTATACTGACGTAGACGAAAACGAATAAAAAATTAAAAATACGAATTGAAATGAATTCAAGTGAATTAAAATGAATCAAAACGCATGAAAATGCTTAATTGAATCCACTTTTTAATTCATTTTAATTCACTTGAATTCATTTCATTTCATATTATTATTTGTTTTTGTTTACTGGGCAGACAACGGCATTACCATAAATTTAATGGTAGTACTTTAAATTACCGACAGGTATTCCAATATTTCGAAATTAAAACTAATAAAGCGAATTATTTACCTTTAAATTGATCGTGGGGTCTTCTGGACCCACAGTGACTGGCGAAGGTTATCATTCAACTATTCTAATGAAATGGTAGTGCCCTGTGAGAGTCGTTGGTAGGTCACTGGTTTCCTGGTAGAATGAAATGTAATTTATTCAAATCTCTGAAGAAAACTGAACAACAGTCGTAAAGAAAAACGCGTTAGAGAAACCTTGAAGAATACGCCACGCGAAAGAACAATTAGAGATTTTCGTGCGCCCATTTTCCCAGCCCTATATTATACCTGAAAAAAAAAGTGGTTGAACCCCTTTACCCTCGTCAATTCCTTCACGCATGCATCAAAATACGACCTAATTCCCACAAATTCGATCCCTGCCTGCACCCTTATTACGGAAGAGCGCCCCCACCCCTCGCTCTCTCTTTCTCTCTCGTCGTCCGCATTTCTCCCTCTGCGGCAATGATCGCGCCTCGCTCACGTTCGTTTTCCGTAATACCTCCGAATCCTAATGCGAATCGTACATATACGGCCGTTGCCTATATATACACACATAAGACACACACACACACATACACATAATGTATGTGCGTGTGGGTAAACTCGGTGTCGCAGCACTGGCACGCATGGGCCGGCGGGAAGGAAGCTCCGAGGAATGCCGGAGAAAAGCGAAGGAAGAAAATACGTATACTTGCGCTTAGGTAGGAAAACTGGCGCAAACTAGGCGCAGGTAGGGCGCAGCGCGCAACGGCAGCGGCAGGCGCTTATAGAGGGAAGCCTAGCTTTGACCCGGTAGCCGGCGGCATCGTCGCGAGTCCGGCTGACGCATTGCAGGTGCGCGCCGACCAATCACGAGTTCGTTTAGTTTGCCGGGATCCGTCCTGTAAACACGACCGCGCCCACCCTCCCTAACCTAAAACCGCGGCGGTTCTAGAGAGAGCGCGCGCGCGCGCCCGTATTACAATATAGGCCCGCATATAGGTGCGCGCCGTCCCCGAAAAATCGGCGCGCTGGTACGCGACTGCTCCCTTCGCGGCGTGGAACGTTCCTCGGCAAAATTCGTCGAGGGGTACGTATACCAACTCTCGCGCGCGCTATAACATACCCTTAGAGGGGCGCGCTTGGCCTGTTTCGCCGCGGCGTAGGCGGACCGTAGTCAAGGCGCGCTTCGACCGGATCCCCCCCTCCAGCCGGCGAGAAGCGGCGCAGTGCGCAGCCATGGCGCAGCCCGTCGCCGCGGCGTAGTAACACCAGTGCGGATCCCCCCGAGGAAGACACCAGACTCCATTCCTGTCCCGAGTGCGTTTCTCGTCGGCGGTCTCTCGCGTATTAACCAAAGGCGTTTCGTGTCTCCGCACGGTAGCAGTGTCCGCATCGCGCCCGCGACTCCGACTTCCAGAGCTTTCTGTCGAAGAGCGACGAGGACTGCGGCTTTTTCCATAGCCACGCCGCTGCTGGACGAACGATTACTCGCGCCGTACCTCGCCCGCGAGACGGTCGATCGCCCGCGTAACCGACGAGGCTTCTATCCGGCGAGCCTCTCTGTGCAGTGACCGAACTTTTCGAGAGTATACGAACAGTCGGACAGAGGAACAGTTCCGATGGTGAGTTTGAATCGCTCGAAAGATCGATGCCGATGCGCCTACTTTTCAAAATCCTCGTTCACGGAAAGAGATAGAGAGAGAGACTCGGGGCGGCACACGTGCACGACTTTTTCGCCATCTCGGACCTGATCGCCGCCGTCTCCGAGACGGCTAATTTCGTGTTCTATTTCCAATTCTAGTTTCGGGATGTAGAATGCGCGACCGTTCTCTCTCTCTCTCTCTCTCTCACTGTGTTGCGCGCATCGTAACGAAGCGCCGTCTCCGGGGTTATCGCCGATCGACACGTTTCCTTCCTTTTCTGCACGATGACGGCGTGTCGAACGTGCATAATTCCGACTCCTCTCCTTTTCCCTTCCCCGGCATTTTCTCTCGCTCGGTCTCTCGTATCCGGCTAAAATCGATTCAGCTGCTATTTTTGCCGTTATCGAGCGTTCCTCGTGCTGCTCTCCACGCTTGTCACCGCTCGAATTTCATCGGCTCTTTTCCTCGCTTTCGTCTTTCGAGTACGCCCTGGAATTTTCGTAGTTTAATCGTTACGGGAGAAACCCCGGAGGCGCGCGCGACGACCAACCAAGCGATCCGGCCCCACAGGGGAGGAGAGAGAGGGAATAAAAAAAAAACGAGAGAGAAAACTAAAAGGATCCTGTCAAATTTCCAAATGGCAAATTTTCTCGGTTTCCCGCAACAACAGCGATAAGATACAAAAAGGTGCGCGAGACGCGGTTACGAGGCTCCTTCCCTCTCCTCCTCTCGCTCTCGCCGGAAAATCGATCGACGAGTCCAGGGAAAATTCGTAGGAGCGACGGTTTCGTGGAAGATTGAGGGGAAATCAATATGCAGTCGAATTTTTTCCCGTAGTGCCGATCAAACAGAACGAGTGCACCCTTAAACTATATAAAAAAATCAATCCTACACTGTAAAAAATGGAAATGAACTTTACAAATTTTAATTCATAAAAAAATGGTGATTTGCCCAATAGAAAGAAAATTTTTAATAGCATCCAATTTGAGTGCACCTTTGAGAATATTTATTCATAATTTCTAGACGATATAGTTATTAATAATTATTTGTAATGATCTATAAACGTTAAAACGGAAAAATTTTGTACTTTTTTCATTCTAAAACTTCCGTTTTTCATGTTGGGTATTGTATTTTTACAAAAGTTTGTCATTACAAATGTGTACCATTGTCAAATTATAGTTGTACTTTCCCTATGCTTGATGTAGTAAATCCACAGTGCCGTCTGATAAATTTACAAAAATATTGTAAAAATCCTAACCTCAAAAAACACTATTTCACACGTAGGAATATTACCAAGTTTATTGTAAAATTCATTCGTATTTTTACAGTGCAATATTAGAAATTTTACTATATGATTTTGGGAATTTAATAAGTAAGGTTAGGAATTTCACGTTTTGTAAATATCCTACGATTGGTTCCTATGAGTATATCCTACGAGTGGTTAAATTACAACGTAATAGGTAAATAAATGGTGTTGTTATGTAGAAGTATATTTATTTATTTATTAGTATATTAAGGGACATAAATGCCCTAGTTACAAAAAGAAAGAAAATAATAATAAACAAAAAATGAACACAAGTTCGAAACGTCGAAGAAAACTCTCATCAAACTAAGTTGTAGGACAATGCCGACCTTTTATATTTTTAATTTAATTAATTTGATCAGTAGACAATCATGAATGTTTCGAGTTGAAATTTTATGGAAATTATATAAAAATCTCATTGCAGTTAGGTCAAATTTCATACAAATCGTAAATATTGTCGAATAGTGTTTCCATAACATAGTGCGAGTACTAAACGACATTTATATGAAATTTGCAAGCCTAAAATTTTTCGCAGACCAAAATCGAGCCCATGCTGTATATACAGTAGGACCTCTCTTATACTAATTAGTTCCCAACTATGCGATATAGTACATTTAACTATGGATGTTTTTTCTCGGTGTAGTTCATAATTCACTGATATATTTGCTGTTTTTAACCGATTTTTTAATTGCAATAATTAAATTGTTATTTATAGTGAATGGATGTCTCAGAGTTGCTGTTTTTTTCAAAAAATTACTTTTTTTTAATTGAGAACTATTCTTTTTTTCAAATCTGCGGGTAGTTTCAGTGTTATAAGAAATAATAACTAATATTTACTTTGTAATAATTTAATAAATTTTTTTAATATATTGTGAATGAAATGCAATCCTAACATATTTCTCGAATGGCAATAAAATATTCAATGGTATTAATACAATATTGTTGTTTCGTCATATTTTAAATTTACTGCATGTCTTAAAAATAATTAAAAAATGTAACAGCCCTGGTATAAATGAAAACAATTTTTGTACAATTCTTGTATAACATTGTTATTTACCATGTTAAAGGTATTGGGGAAATGGACAGTGTAACAAAAAAATGGACAAATTTTTGCCAAGGGAGTTTATTAAATTTTTATAATTTAACAGTTTGGGTCAATTTTTACCTGTAGTTTTGTTTTAAATTCAATAAAAGTGAGCACCAAAAATTACATTATATTCTTTTAGTTAACAAGTATTTAATACTACCATCATAAATTAATATTAAAAAAACATACTGCAAAAAGTATAAGGGTTTTAATCCTAATCATTTCTACCTACTATTTTAATTTCTTCACAATCAGATTATGATCTGTACCTGTAATTATTGTGTAACACTTTAGTTTACAATTTTAATTTGATTATAATGTAAACATCTAAAATTTGTAGTTTATATAAACATTTTATATGAATTTCATAAAATGATAATTTTGTTATTAATCCTCCTGTGCACAAGAATGAGTATACTAGTCCAAACTACATTGTTTCATATTGTACATTATCTTTTGGTTTATAAAACATAAATAAAATCCAACATAGATGACATGAAAACTATGTGATATTACAGTAGGACCTCTCTTATTCTAATTAGTAAAGTTTTTCAAGATGGCGCCGACCTCTCTTATTCTAATTTTCCCCTTACCCCCACTTACTTTGCTTGCGAGCTTGTGATTCGTTCACAATATTTTTTATTGACTTTTCGTGTGATAGTGGGGGAACGATTAGCATAAGAGAGGTCCTACTGTATTTTAAAACTTAATCCTTATTTTGATGAAAAACATAACTGCAACTCTAATTAATGTTTAAATAAAAATCTGTTGACAATATCATACAGGAACGGTAGTAAATTAAAAATATTTTATAAACAAAAAATTGTTTTGATCTAAACAAAAATTAATACATTTTGTTGATGTATGAACTGAATTGTATAAAATACTTTAAAAAATTTTGTAATTTATTTTAATCAGTATAAGATTGTTTGTTCTATATTTTTAATTTGTTGGTCAATAAAGACAATTTATTATTGTTATTATTATATGCAAATCAAACAAGCAAATTTATGTCAACTGTAAATATAGTCAAATGTTTTACTAATTTTTCTGATAGATATTCCGTTATGACAATCATTAATCGAAATTGTGAACCTGAATCAGTCCACATTTTTTTTCTTTTTTTGCATTTTTATTACGTCTGTATTTCAAGTATTTTTTCATTAATTTAGTGTTGTATAAGACTAATTTTTAATTTTTACAGTGTAAGATAGGTTATAACTCGTTTGAATTAGTGATCGAGTGTACATATTACATTTTCTTGTCTAAAAAATGTGTTTGATCGCTGCTGCTCATATTTCGATGATGTATGCATATTTACTTGTTACGGAACAAAAGAATACATTTTTCATCATATAATCTTGGATTTTACTAAGCGAAACGTTATCAAATTGTCTTTATACATAACAATGTCGAAAATTAGTTTTCGTTATCAATATTTGTTTATAAAAAAACTTTAGAAAGTTATAAGCGACAATAGGATAGCTAATGAAATAGAAGACGGAGTATGCTAATGGAAAGTACAAAAAAAAATCACAAACATAGACTATTTTTTATGTTATATGTGAAAATGTTTGTATTACGATGACGAAAAGTTGTTTATAACAAATTTTTAGAAGTAGACGGACAAAACATTATGTGGGATAGAACGATGAGTAACCAAATAAAAACCAAATTGAAATCCATTCCTTTTGATAAACGAAAACTGTTTTTTATGTCACATAAAACTGTTTAATTTTGTTTCTCTGTCATTATTGACCAAGTTTGAAAATCATGTAGCATAACTTTTAGAAACCCTGAAATTGTTGGTTTTACAAGTTTAAAACTTTTGAGGTTATATAGAATTAACAATATTGAACATTAATCTGTATTTTACTCGTTTATGGATGTATAAAATGGACGAAGGAAGATTTCGATACAAAACTATCCCACAGTTCTCATGAACCAAAGACGAATAGCCTACAAATATCTTTCAGGGGGCCTTAACAATTAGTCTTATACAACACTAAATTAATGAAAAAATACTTAAAATACAGTCGTAATAAAAATGCAAAAAAAAAAGAAAAAAAATGTGGACTAGTTCAGGTTCACAATTTCGATTAGTGATTGTCATAACGGAATATCTATCAGAAAAATTAGTAAAACATTTGACTATATTTACAGTTGACATAAATTTGTTTGTTTGATTTGCATATAATAATAATAAATTGTCTTTATTAGACAACAAAATAAAAATACAGAACAAACAACAATGTATTGATTGAAATAAATTGTAAAATCTCTTAAAGTATTTTAAAAAATTTGGTTCATACATCAACAAAATGTATTAATTTTTGTTTAGATCAAAACAATTTTTTGTTTATAAAATATTTTTAATTTACTACCGTTCCTGTATGATATTGTCAACAGATTTTTATTTAAACATTAATTAGAGTTGCAGTTATGTTTTTCATCAAAATAAGGAGCAAGTTTTACAATACAGTAGGACCTCTCTTATTCTAATTGTCCAGCCTCTCTTATTCTAATCGTTCCCCCACTATCACACAAAAAGTCAATGAAAAATATTGTCCACGAATCACAAGCTTGCAAGCAGAGTAAGTGGGGGTAAGGGGAAAATTAGAATAAGAGGCGCCATCTTGAAGAACTTTACTAATTAGAATAAGAGAGGTCCTACTGTAATATCACATAGTTTTCATGTCATCTATGTTGGATTTTATTTATGTTTTATAAACCAAAAGATAATGTACAATATGAAACAATGTAGTTTGGACTAGTATACTCATTCTTGTGCACAGAAGGATTAATAACAAAATTATCATTTTATGAAATTCATATAGAATATTTATATAAAGTACAAATTTTAGATGTTTACATTATAATCAAATTAAAATTGTAAACTAAAGTGTTACACAATAATTACAGGTATGGATCATAATCTGATTGTGAAGAAATTAAAATAGTAGGTAGAAATGATTAGGATTAAATCCCTTATACTTTTTGCACCATGTTTTTTTAATATAAATTTTTGCTGGTAGTATTAAATACTCATTAACTAAAAGAATATAATGTAAATTTTGGTGCTCACTTTTATTGAATTTAAAACAAAACTACAGGTAAAAATTGACCCAAACTGTTAAATTATAAAAATTTAATAAACTCCCTGGTAAAAATTTGTCCATTTCCCCAATACCTTTAACATGGTAAATAACAATGTTATACAAGAATTGTACAAAAATTGTTTTCATTTATACCAGGGCTGTTCCATTTTTTAATTATTTTTAAGACATGTAGTAAAGTTAAAATATGACAAAACAACAATATTGTATTAATACCATTGAATATTTTATTGCCATTCGAGAAATATGTTACGATTGCATTTCATTCACAATATATTAAAAAAATTAATTAAATTATTACAAAGTAAATATTAGTTATTATTTCTTATAACACTGAAGCTAGCCGCAGATTTAAAAAAAAGAATAGTTCTCAATTAAAAAAAAGTAATTTTTGAAACAGTAATAACTCTGAGATGTCCATTGGCTATAAATAACAATTTAATTATTGCAATTAAAAAAATAAACAATATTTACTACTCCAAATATGTGGTTAGTTTTAGTTTCATTATTTCTTCATTAATAATATCATAATATCTTCCATTTAAAAAATTTTGAATTTTCATTTAAGATTTAATGAAAGGCAATAAATGTATATAAAAATAGTATTTTGGAGTGATTTTTGACGTAATCTAGTATAAAATTAGAAAAGCAATTAAAATGTTTATTTCGATATTTTTACGGACCGACTCGAACGGAAAAGCAAACAAAACGAAAAATTCATTACAAACTATCGCGTCGTCCTAGAAAAATCGATATGAAGTCGATAGTCACAACGACAACCTTTGTATTAGTGTAAAGAGACTAGATTCAGTGATGACGCATAATCTTATCAGGTATAAGAAGATTTTTTTTATTTTTTATTGTTACAAAAAAAATCACAACTTTATTTAAACCTTAGAAATATTAAAAACATGGAAAAAAAACATTTTTGAGCAAATTTTTGAATTTTATGGAATATTTGGGGGAAAGAAAATATTTGGAAAAATCGATCGTGGCGCGACTTTAAATCCGAGTCTCGAACCTATTTTCAATTCAGCGCTTTTAAACGTGGAAATACGATATAAATTATATTCAACATTGCGCGACGTAAAGTCGGAATTTCAATTTTACGTTGCCGTTTTCCTCCGATTGACGGAAAATCGATACGGAGCCGAATGTTTTACGTGACGGAACAAATGACGATTTATAGAATCTCATGAAAATTCTGGAAAATTTTTGTCAATTAGCCTGCTTTTTTTAATAATCGATAACGTTTCTGAATAAACGTGTTTCCTACGTTTTTCATTGATTTTATAACAATTTTTTTCATGTAAAAACATTTTAAAAATTGTTATAAAATCAATGAAAAACTAAAATAATACACGATTTTTTGGGTGTTTTTTAAGATGGCGGCTTCAGTTTATATGGCCGCCAAATTTTATTGTTAAATTCGTAATCAAGGTCCAAAAATACGTCGAAAAAGTCAAATTTTTGTTGCGAGGATGTAGTTCATCCTGCTTCCTCTTTTGAGGAAGTTTTTCATTGATTTTATAACAATTTTTTTTAATGTAAAAACATTTAAAAATTTGTTATAAAATCAATGAAAAACTTCCTCAAAAAAGGAAGCAGAATTTTTTAGTTAATCAGAGATTTTGTGTTCTTAAAACTGTAAACTATTTATACGTGCACGAGTCAGGTCTGGTCAAGAAATATTTAAACACAGTACATTATTAATGGTATTTTGATGAAGAGATAAAAGGTGATCTTTTTTTAAATATCGGTAATTAATCATTTTATTTGATGTTGAAATGTACGAGGAAAAATATTTTTATTTTAAACATTAGTAAATTAACTTTTTTTTTAAAATACTGCGAAAGTTTTTGAAGACGAGTTTTTTTGTAAATGTTAAAAAAAGGAATAAAATAAAACAAAAATTAGGCCAGTTTGGAAAACAGCAGCTATGACTCTCCTCTTAGGTGTATACCTCAAAACCCCGACAAATCACAAAACAGACACTTTAAAAATCCAATATTAAAAATCCAGACATTTAAAAAAAACAAACATTAAAAAAAAAACAGAAATTTCAAGATGCATACATATTTTGAAAGTCTGTTTTTTGAAATGTTTGGTTTTTGAAGTGTCTGTTTTGTAATTTGTCAGGTTTTTTAGGTGGTCCCCCTCTTAACATTTGTATTTATAGCTATAATTATTATTGTAGAGATCATTAGTTTTATATTTACCAATAAAGACGTGGTATTCCTTTCGATGAACTACATCCTCTGAAAAAAAGTTGACTTTTTCGACGTATTTTTGGCCCCTGATTACGAATATGACAATAAAAATTGGCGGTCAGATAAACAGAAGCCGCCATCTTTAAAAAAAACGCAAAAAATCGTGTATTATTTTAGTTTTTTGAATTTATTTCCAAAAGTAACAACTTTTTTAAGATGGCGACATCAGATTATTTGACCGCCAATTTTTATTGTCATTCGTAATCGGGGGCCAAAAATAAGTCGAAAAAATGTGAATGGAATTTTTTGTTAGAGGATGTAGTTCATCGAAAGATTTACCAAAGACGTTAATAATAATAACAATAACAAAAGACACCAATGAAATTATAGATGCAAGCGATCATCATATACTAATTACCTACACAAAGAAAAATTCTCTTTGAATTTATCAGAATGAAAAGACTGATATTTTGTAGGAAAAAACAACAGAATTGCCTAAATTTAAAGATAATTTAAAGATTTTTGCCTCCTAAATACGAATATAACAAAAAAATTTGGATAAGACAAACCGAAGCCGCCATCTTGAAAACCGTGAAAAATCAAGTATCTTTTCAGTTTTTTTAGTATACTTTTTAAAGTAAAAATCGTACGAAAAAATGTTTCAAAACAAAATATGCAGACTGGAAAATTCTCTACAAAAAACATTGGATGTATTTTCTATCTAATATCAACAATAAGCTCGTGAATGAACAACAAATATCGCCAATTTCGAAAAATTTAACTATTTTTTTAGTGCATATAAAAAACTGAAATTAATGATTTAATTTTAAGTAAATTTCATAATTTTCTTATTTCTCGAATTGTAAATAAAATGTATATGATAAAATCAATTAAAAACAGCAAAAATATCAGTTAATTATGAACTGCACTGAAAAAAATCATCCATAGTTAAATGTACTATATCGCATAGTTGGAAAAATATGGCTAAAACAACTATGAAAAATAGTTAAATTTACCTCCTCAGTTGTTTTAACTAATATCATGCACTCTCCTCATTTTGCACTATGTTCATAGTATTTTAACAATTTTTTTTGAGTGTACACATACATGAATTAAAGATCCAAAAATACTTTTTTTAATAAAAAATGTCTCGTTTCTCATGTTCCATGATGATTTTTTATTTTCATTAAACAATGAGCATTAATAAATGAATTTTAAATTTTTGAAAATGGAATAAAGAAAATAATTTAACTTTATTAAAAAATTATGCTGTAAATTAAATTTTAAAACTTTATTTTTGGGAAATTAATTTCTAATATTAAATATAAAAATTTAGTCATTCTTGACCTGCTTTTGAAACCCAGTTAAACCTGATTCAATATTATGTCGATCAAACAAATGTTTACGTCTGATTGACATTGTCAATATTTTATTAAGATAATAACCTACCATTATCTTTTTTTTAAAAAAGAACTCCGAAAATCAGTTTTATGATATTAAAACATTAATTCCAAACTGTATTTTACACCTACTTAATTAAAAATGTTGCCAATATTTAATGATTCTTATTCAAAACATTTTTTTCTAATAAATGGGTGGGGGGAGTCTTATATTTTTAATTTCAATCAGATTTAATTTTTATATTAAAAGTATATAAACATTATAATTACTAGTACTAAAACTAATTACTAAAAACATGGGGATTAATATAAAGAAATGTAGTAATTTTTTATTTTTGAACGCCAATTTTTGATTGAATTTGTTATCATGTTTGCATCACATTGAGAAACAGGATTATTCCAGTTTATTCTGATTTTCGAGTTTCCTATCATATCTTTAGGTTGTATGTTTTATTAAACAAACAAAAGAATATATTTCGTTTAATTGTTTCAAAATTAAAATAATTATAGAATTTCTCCCAATTTGCTTTAACTAAATATATAAAAAATTAATTCGTTCTGAATACAAAGGAAATAATAAAATTCTATATGTATTTTTTGTATTTCCAAAACGAAAAATTAAATGTTACTTTTTAATTTATATTTAGTATTTCACTCTGCTTTTATTTTACTCGTAGAAAATTGAATTTATTTGTAACGTGAGTATATTTATAGTTATGATAACAATCCATCAATTTTAATATATTTTATGAATTACGAGCAACATGACATTGTATAAAATCATTAATAATTTAATAACAACGTAAATATTCCCGTGGAATATTAATTATTAACTTTACAAGGATCGGTAATATTTAGTAAATATTTTCGTGTTAGTTAGTTAGAAATAAATAATTTAACCTTCGTTTAGATACTTTCTAAAATATGTACCACAATTATACGGTTAAATTTAAAGAGACTTGATTTTATCATATAACATTTAACACAATTGACCAACATATTTTAAGAATAATTAAATTAAAATGTTGATAATAAAAAAAGGTATATTTAGCTTTTTAAATCACTTAAAACCCCCAAAAATTGATAATTTTACAAACAAAAGACAAAAAGTAGATAAATCACGTTTCCTGAAATTGTCTGCAATTGGGTGAAAATGTAAAAAGAAAAAAAGACTAACTGGTATGGAATTATTAATTATTATTTAAGTTTAACAATTCTACATTCTTTTATCTTTTCATTATATATTTTATATCAATAATATGGTGTAACTTAATATGAAACTAAATTTTTGAATTATTTTTGCCCGTGTATGTACTAACAATAAATACTGATAAGTGATCAAGAATGATCTAACTTCCTCTTATTGAACAGATCATTATTTGAATTGCTAATTTTGTAATCGGAATCACACGAACTATTATTAAAAACTATCTCAAGAATTAGTCACAAGCGATGTAAAACACCAAACTTTTTATTAAAATTTAGTTTCAAAGAAAACATTTTTCGAATTTTCTTGGATGAGCCTTCGTAAGTTGAATTTTTGTTTCTTTAAAGATATACACTAACGGAAATTGTATATGAAATTCTCTTAAACAGATAGGAAAAATTACTATTCCGCAATAAGAATTTGAGGACAAATAGAATAGGAATTTTTCTTATTACACGAAAACTACAGCTATAGCAAATTTTTGTGCACATAATTAGAAATTTAACGTTTTTATCATAAAATAATGTTTATTTGTTACAAAAGAATGTTTCAAATTGCTCTAAATCTGTCGAAAATAATACAACATTAAAAAAAAACATACAAAAAGTCGAATACAAAACCTCGTCTTTTTTTTAAGTTGAATTAAAAATTGAATGTTTCAGCTTACAGCATTCTTTTTTGCTTAGTTATATTTTTGGTGTTCATCCAAGTTATTTAGAAGAAAACAATAAATTCGAGAAGTTGGATTGTAAACTTTAGAGCCGGTAAAAAAATGTTATACCATTACACGAACAAGTATCGCTAAAGATTTTGCTCTTATGAATAGATACAAACGCATTTCTGTAATGGGATCCACGATGTAAACACCAGTGACATCGCGTACGCGCCTAACGGCGAAAATCGTAACTAAATTCACGAAATCCTTTGTTACGGACACACTATCGTACGTGTTTAACACGTGATTCGTTTCATTATTTTCATTAGGCATCACTAGCAGTTTTACTATTCAAACTACTAACATTTACTACAAACTACAAATTTCGTATTGTTATGATTACTTTAAATACAGTAATGTATATAATTTCCGATGAAGCTGAAGTACTTTTTGTATCATCATAAATCTTGTTATTGTAAATATATGTAATACATGATATATTACAAGTAACAATATTAATTACATCGATTCTAATATTTAATTGTACGAATAAGTCATACTTGAAGTCGTAGTTAGCTGAGTCGCCGCTAGGGGCGATCGCAAATATCTCGATAATACATTTGGTATCTATTGTATATATCATGGTAGAGTGTTTCCTACTTGAACATCGTAGTGTCCCCAATTTTGGCCTGAAACAAACAAAAACGGATTTTTTAATACAAAATACTGAAGTTACACGTTTTTTTTTTTTTTTTTTCAAAAAACAATTAACTTCACTCAACTACAGTAAAATTTTCTTGATCTTGTGCACAAAATCGAAACAAGGTGATTTTGTCTAAAAAAATACATTCGCAACTTGCGGCAATCATCATCTCTACCATTTTCCAAAAAATCGATGATTTTTTTGGTGACCCAATAAAGGTGATTTCCGATTTGCTGGTTTATATTCGATGGGTCTGAAAATTTTCAAAAAGTGGAAAAACACTTTTGTTTCGCGATTTTTCTTGTACGACCCACGTCTCTCTCTGGGAAAGCTCTCGAAGCAAATTACGTCAAGTTTTCGAAAACTAATTTTCGAAGAACTCGACGCGCAAATTTTCCTGTTCCGTCCCGGAAGAGTCTATTATGACGTGTCCGGAATTCAAACGTTCCAACTAGCAGGTGAACAACGTCGACTGCGTAGGTATAGTGAACGTATCCGTTTTCGATGAGCTGCAAAGTCTCGCGAAGCAATTTCAGCGGTTCGTTTATTTCGTTCGGGTTGACCTAGTTATCGAAAATGCGAAAACGGTTCCACCCCGCAATTACCGACATATGACATTCCCCCCCCCCCCCCCCCCCCACCCCCCTTGGGCTTCATTCACTAGGCACTAATTGGCGGCAATGTCGCGACGTTTGTTCTGCAGCGATCTATCAACGCTGTTTTACCAGAGGGGACTTATCAACGATCTAGACAAATATTTGCATATCTAGTCAAATATTTCTCATTTTTCTAGAGCAATATTTGCCATCTCTCTATCGCCTCGATAAACAATCTCGCGTTGAAGCTTTTACGTAACGTATCTCATTATACCAGATACTCGCTGAAAGATCGAATTTTTCCGTCCAATTGTCTTGTTGAATTTTCTGCTTTTTATCAACATTTTTTGCTGTTACGATGACACAGATTTTATAGGGAGTTGTTAGTTATTTTTTGTGTCGTAAATTAAGTAATATTTTGTCTGAGACGCGCTGTTAGAAATGTTCAGAAAAGTCTGATACTTTTAAGGTAGCTAGACCCCAACTGTGAAAGTCAAAAACGATGTAACTATAAAGTGTAAAAACATAACCTCAATATCAATATGTAAAATCTAATTATAAATAAATAATTAGTCGTATGTCATTCAAATATCAAATACATACTAAATTGAATTAATGGAAAGAAAAAATTAACCTAGTGAATAACGTAGTACAGAAATGGTGGCAACGTCGCATTTTATCAGAAAAGCGCGATTTAAACACAGGTACAGTCGAGCCTCCGTATCATGGACTCGTCGGGAATGCTCCGATCCCGAATATGGTCAATGAAGGGAAGAGAGCGCTTCCCCTACTTCGTCGCCTTTCGTTCTGACTAACGCGCATGCGCTAAAAGTACGAGTGAAAGGCGGCACATGTACATATGTATTGTATGTATGTATATGTATGTATGTATGTATGTTTGTACATACATACAGCCGATTTGCCGAACCGAACCCGAAGAACCTCGGTAAGCACAAAAGTGGGGGAAGGCGATAAACAGCGACAGAGGGAAAAGTCCATAATTGGGGGAGAAAAAAGTCCATAAAACAGATAGTCCATAAGAGGGAAGTCCATAATACGGAGGCTCGACTGTATGTACATACTCCGCTGTGGATCGAAACAGAGTTTGTTTTCGTATTTTATTTAATGTGGTCGTCTACAGAAAACGAAAATGTCTGCATATCTATTACACATTTTATGAATACGCGTATGTGTTCATAATGTTTTTTTCAAAAAATTAAAATCAATAAATAAAAACATAATATACATCATATGATTTTATTTATTGATTTTAATTTTTTGTCAAATAAAAGATTACATTTTAACTCAAGTTTTATCCGAGGAGGACCAAAAATAAATAAATTTTATTTTTGACCAAGTTCAATTATTTCCATAATCCAAGAAGCAATTTATTTCAACAAAATATATTTTCACTTAAGAAAACAATATACGGAAAAGATTTATTATTTTTTTTTAACTAATTTAAATGAACAACTGAACTTGTCATTTTTATAGAAAAAATGCAATCGCTGGCAAATGTTCAATTGGATCGAGATGAAACTGGGTACTCGGGGGTTTTTGAGGTTGCTTAAGAAATCTGTACTCAGATTTTGAAAATTCAAAATGGCGGATTCAATATGGCTTACCAAAAATGTATAAAATTACCTGATTGAGATTAAACTGGGAACTAGAGGTTTTGGGGGTCGCTGATTACGAATAGGAACTCAGATTTTAAAAATTCAATATGGCGGATCAAAAATATAAAAAATTCCCGGATTGAGATTACATTTTTGGTCGGCCATATTGAATTTGTAAAATTTGAGTTCAAATTCGCAATCAGCGCCTCTAAAATCCATCATCTTGATGAAGTAAATTTTTACATTTTAGTCGGACATCTTGAATCAAAATAACAATTACCAAATATTCTAGAGTTTGACATTTTTTACTGATAGTTAAGAAAAGTTGAACGCTGTAAGAAAGATCTGGTTCAAACTTTCAAGAAAAATTTATTATCAAATTACAATAAATATAGTAAAATTGAAAATAATATTGTAAATTTGCAAGAAATAAAATTCTTATTTTGTGTGTTTTCATGGAATTTCACTGTTTTTTTGTTTAAATTTTAAAACATATGTTTCTTAGTTTCAATATTTTAGTAGGTGGATTTTAAGCTTGGGTTTAGGAAAGTCATTTTGAGTAGCAAATATTTTTTGTTTATTTGAAATGATTTCAATCCGAGTTAGAATTTTACAATAAATAAATATTGTGAGATGCAAAGCATAGATTTTACTAAAATTAATTTTCATTTAATTCGATGTTTATCATCTCACTACTACAATTATTACGGTCTACTTACATTTTAGGTTATTTATAATTTTCTGTATTAAAAAATTCTATAACAATTTTTTGTAAGGAATGATAGGTATCCAAATAATAAAATATCTCTATCAAAAAACAGTTTTTGTTCTTCGATTAAGTAATTTAATTTTGGTCTATTTTCAAGTATTTACATGAAAGTTATGTAACTGCTACTTTTAACATTTGCTACGTGTCCATATGGTTTTAAATCAAAGATATATAAAAATACCAGATCTCTCAATACATATACATAAATAATCTATGATTAATAAGCTCCGGAATTAGATTTTTAATGCTTAATAAAACAATAGTAATAATGGAAATTTAACAGGGGCTTGAAAACACGATGAGAGGTTTTCAGACTCGAGGGCTAACTTTACAAACACTACATGTGCATATGATTATACAAAAAGTCAATATTAAGGGGCTGTTGTACTTTTTAAAACAGATTTCAAGTCTTTTCGCTTATACAGTATTAACCTTTAAGACTCCACTAACTAGGAAAGTTTTGACGTCAATAAAACGATTATTAGAGATTTTGGTTGTGGTAACAAATTTTTAACCTCACTTATTTTTACTCGTCTCAAGGTCAACATCAAGTCATTGTGTTATTTGAAATTGAAAATCGGTATTGTATTTACAGAACAGTTGGAGTAAAATTTAATTCCCTAGGAGTGAAAATTCAACGGTTGAAACCGGTGTCAATTTTCAATTTAAATTAGTAAATTTACTGACCTTTGGATTCAATAATCTACACCTAATTCAGGTCAATATTAATTTTTTAATCCATGGGATTAAATGTATTCTCTAAAGGATTCAAATATCTTTACTACTCTGCGTTATATTAATTACTATTAAATATTTTAAAAGATTTTTCACATCAATTTGATTAAAAATTTTGTTATTTTTAATCAATTTAATTAAACTCCACAAAAACTTTTCTTTAGTAATCCATTTCCGTAAAAATATTCGATTTTGAATATACAGTAAAACTACTTTATATTTAGAATGAAATTATTGTCGAAAAATAACCGAAAAATATAGATGTGGATAATTATATATAAACATATTGAAATCAAATATTATTAACGACAATATTGTCAAAAAAATTATTTTGTACACGTCAATTCCATGTATTAATGTTTATCTGAAAATTAGTCTCATTTTAACCGAATCGAATATTAGCTTTTAATGTAGCTTTTTGTTTACAATACTCACAATAACTCCAAAATTACGTAAAGGTAATTTAATGGTTAATATTGACATTTTATGTACCCGATTATACTTGCAATATCCAGAAGTACATCGAACACTAATATTGACAGGTCAACTGCTATTTTTATCTGATGTTACTATTGAATAAGCAATTTTCCTTCCCTGAACTTATTACAAATGATTCATTATGATTATGCCCAATGTAATTGTTTTCTTCGAAGATCCCTTGTGTATTCTGATGAAATGTAAACAAGTGACGCTCATTCACATAAATTACACCTCATTCATCCATCAAATTCGTTTCTGAAAAGTTTGCACAACTTTATTTAGGGTAATTACATTATTCGTTATTAATATGCATCGACACTTTTTTTTAATATAAAATTTTTTCAAATTTAACAATAGTAACAATTTTTAAAAACAAAGGAATTATTCATATCCTTTTTAAGTAATAAAATTATTATTAGACAATAGGTAAAGCGTGATATTTATGACATTCGTTTTATGCCAAAATTTGTCTGAATTTATTTCTAAATACTTACTTTGTACAGTAGTACCCCTCTTATTTTAAGTTCCTCCTCTATTTTAAGGATTCGCTCCCTTCTATTTTAACTTTGTTCATGTCCTCTCTCTCTCGCGCTGCTGGTGATGAGGAAGAGAAGTAGCATTAAAATAAGAGGGGGTGCCGCCATATTCCTTGACTCGAAATCTTAAAATAAGAGGGGACCTACTGTACTGAACCTGTAAAGCAAAAAGTTTCGTCAAAGTTGAATTTAAAGAACATAAGAAAAGAATATAAACCTGAAACTTTTTTATGATATTTATACGAGGGACTATATATTTTATAAATAAGAACCCAATTAATTTAACACATTTCGTACCTTTTCGACACATTAAACATAATGTGAATTTTTCATCAACATTTCGATATTCACGTCAGTAAGACTTTTTAAATCACATTAGGTGAATACATAATGGAGGTCATTTCACCTGCTCAGAAAGAAATATAACTAAAATATTCACGAATGCTTGACAAATATTTAAAATTTGATTGAAATAATGTCTGGATTCGTATTTCCTTCAAACATTATGTACGTCATAATTCTAGCATTAATCGAGAAAATTCAACTAGACATCGAATTCGTCAATTTTATGAAATCATAACATTTGATTGATAAGGTTGGAAATTACGATGCATCGCGATGGTTAGCTGGATTTGAATCGTATCAAATTATTGAACGCGTTATAAAAGGAACAATAAAAACAAAGAATTCATTTCAACAAAAACCTCTTTCCAGTTTAATTATACGGAAAATTTATCGGGGAAGAGGTGTTTGAATTTATAATTTCGATTAATTCTTTTGAAATTTGAAAATAGGTGTAAAATCGAAAACATTGAACTCAAATCTGAAATTGCGCTAACGTGATTATAATTGGTTTTTTAATTCCAGTTTATTGGTAAAAAATCATGAAAATTAAAAATTTATGTCTGTAAAATTTTGAAAAAACGGATTTATAAGATTAACCTATTTGCCTCTGAATTAGTTAAAGAATACTCTCAAATTTTTTTAAATGACGTTTCAAAATTTTGATTTTTTGAATTTTTGAAAAACCAAAAATTGCATCAAAATATTCTAACAAAATTTGAGGGTATTCTTTGGCCAATTGTAAGACATTTTTGTTCTGAGAAAAATTTCTCTAAAGTATATAGTTTCCGAGATAAAAATTTGTCAAGTTTAAAAAAAAAAAATTGTCATTGCGGCCGCCATTTTGCATGCGCCAAGCTTTAAAAAAATTGTTTTCCTCTACAACTCTTTAGTACAACTATCGGGTCCACCGATTACGAGCATTAGAAGCCGGTGGAAGCGCAGAATTTTTAAAAAATTTGGATTCATTGAGGAAAAATGTCGTAAAAAACGATATTTTTATAAAAAAAACATTAAAAATCTAGTGAAAAGACTTATTTTTAAATGTTCTAAACCCGATAATCGAAAAGAACGACCTTTAAAACGTCTAGATACATTAGTTTAGAAATAAACAAAATTTATATACTTAAGAAGTTGAAGTAGAATTTCAGGACTTCTCGGCGTTAAAGGGTTAAATTAAAAAACGTGAAAATATTATAATAATATGAAATTCAATTATTTTAATTTCAATCTATAATAATGACGACTGTATGAAGTCGTTTGTGTTACGGTATTTTTATTTTTCTTGAGAAAATATGACACATTTACTTTACGGAACTTATTTAAAATTGATCTAATGGAAATTTAACGAAGAGGGCATCTGTCGACTTGCAAGCTATTGAAATTTAAATTTCGTGGAGCGCAATTATTTCTATTTTTTGAGAATCGCGTGTTCAAATCGTACAATTCAGAGGGGATCGAGGACAGGAACGAGGTTAATTTAAAATCGATGAAAAAAATGCAGCTGTTTGATCAAACATTCCGAAGTTCTTTTCACTGATATCGGCTTTAAATTCAAATGATAAAAGTGTCTTTTCACTCCAAGCGACAGTGAAAACCAAGCAACTCTGGTTAGAGTGACATTATTTCACTCCTATCTGAGTGAATACCTCTTATAGAGTAAGTTTTCATGGGTTTTTTTTTTCGTAATATGAATTTCATTCTAATAATAACTACAAAGAGTCAAATAAATTTTAGTTACAATATAATAATAAGAATAATAATAGTAATAAACGACTTTATTGCTAACAAAAAAGTACAGAAAATTGTCGAGACTCAGCAGATTTTCTGCTGTTTTACAGTCTAATCAAGGAAAATATGAATAATATCTCATATAAATATCTGATATAATAAAGAAGATATGTAGGGTCGAAACGTTCTTTCAAGTCGTCTAATATACAAAATAGGAACATATTTCTATAACGAGAAAACATGAGTCGCGAGCGCTCCTAGCGGCGACTAAGCTACTTCGCATTTATAAATTTACTTTTACCGCAAAAATGAAAATAACAACTCATTCAAGTATTGAATTTCACTAAATCCCCACTTATTACACGTTATTTATATGTAGTAAATCTTGTTGATCAACGGTCTGTTATTGTTTTTGAAAACCTCAGTTGTGTACAATCACTCGAGGTAATAAGAAGTACTGTAGGAATTATCGACACTATTCAAAGTGAATTTGAAAAACTTTTCTGAAATATTTAATGAGTGCAGTTTTCGTGATGGAGCCAGAGAATTTGGTACATATAAATTTTTCAATACATTTTTAAATTTAATACATTTTTAAATTTAATAACGACCAACAAATCCAAAGGAAAATAACAAGTAATTTATTATTGTTAAACGGTAAATTTAAATTTAAAGAAAAACTGAAAATATTTTTCCGTTACAGAACAGAAATTTATTTCATAAATAAATTTTTTGAATTAAAATAAAA
The DNA here is from genome assembly GCA_030407085.1 of Trichopria drosophilae. Classification (NCBI taxonomy): domain Eukaryota; kingdom Metazoa; phylum Arthropoda; class Insecta; order Hymenoptera; family Diapriidae; genus Trichopria; species Trichopria drosophilae. The sequence goes on from CM059583.1 coordinate 207,723,539, forward strand.
ATTAATCAGATTTTTATACTAAATAAAATTTATTCCATTATACTTTTTAATCAATATTATGATTTTTTTAGTTATCTCAAATTTTCTAGAAATAAATATAGTATTTTTGAATAAACGTCGGGGGAAGTCGAAAATAGTCTATAAAATAGCATAAAGTTTCTCTTCGTAGCTCGTAAATTTGAAATGGAGGGTTGGGGTTGTTTTCGGAATTTGTGAACCCGGCAAAGCGGAGTATTGATTTTTTACTGTCGAGTTTTTCTTTGGCGTGTCGTTTGGTCGATGATGTTTGTTTCCAAGCTCATTCGGTATATTTAGAGGACATGACGATTCTCATTTTCAAATTCGATCGATGCAGGTTCTATTTGCGACCCGTTTTTCACGATCCTATCATTTTTAATTTTTTTAAGACTAGTCCGAAATAGCTCATCGACACTTTAGTCATTCACTCATACAAATTTGGATGTTTTATGACAAATTTTATGAATCTCAAGAATTCTATTTTTATACCTCTGTATTTTAGTACTGTATCTTTCTTTAGACAAAATTTCTACATTTTTTGTCATTTTTATCAAATTTTTCTCATTTGTAAGTCTGTAAGTGTCCAAAATTTGTCTACGTATACATTTTTTGGTTGCTTTTCGTGAAAAGGAATGAGATTTATTACTTTTAAACAATATTATTATTCAAAATTTACAAAATAAAAATTCTAAAGTAATGAGGACATCCATATTTGACTATTTTTTTACTCTTTCGGATGTCTAGGCTAAAATTTTGAAAAAAACAATTTATTAACGAATTTGTGTTATTGTCAAGTTTCATAATAATGAAATGTTTGTATTTGTAAACAAAATTAGGTTCTGTTGTCGACTTTCAATGGCGGATTGTTTAGAATACATGAAAATGCATTAAATTTCTTATTTTATTATACAAGAATCAAATAAATTTAAATAACATTATTGGATTCGAATTTTTTATAGGTTAAAAGGTAATTAAAACGTTATTATACTAATTTCATTAAAATCTAAAAAATTAATTTTGTTTTAAATAGTCAATAAAATTTTTCTCTTAATTCAAATGATATTGAACTTTATGTACTTCTTCATATTTGTTAAATGGTTAACAAAGAATTGTGCAGAAATCTAATTAGTAATTAAATATAAACAAAAATAAAATAGTAGCGAACTCGGAATAATATGCGATTATCGACAATTTATTCCGAGATATTTGCATTTCAATGGTTTCAAATAATAATTAAATTTACGGTAATGGCAGATTGTTGGTAACGAATTCAGTGGCTTGGAATAATGGGATGACTAAAGGCCGTTATTAATAATTATTAACGTCACTACCAGAACCATCGAATTAAAACTGATCGGAATAATGTAATCAAAAAATAAGTTTTCATAATTTATTAAAATCTACATAATTATATTTTTTGTTGAGTGGAAATCGAACTACTCTTGTGTTATTATAAATTTTCACTCTCTAGGAGTGAAGTTTCACTCAATACAGGGATAGTTTTCACCTCATAAAGAGTGAATTTGTCGCTCATTAAATAATCTAACTGAACAAATACGTTAGTCATTATGATGTCTTGAAATGTGATTTATTGTGATTTTCAAAAGATTTGTTAACATTAACAATTTTATTTTTTAATAATTTATCAAAAACTCGAGAATTGATGTCTGAGATTAGAAGGAAAATTACTTTTTTAATACTCTGAAGATTTTTATTATGATTGTTGTTTACTTATTTTTTTATGAGGAGCATGAGGAGAGTATTGTATTACGTGGAACGCGTTTAATGACTTCATTAATTACGAAAGATCAAGATGGAATTTGAAACTATACTTGAATTCTTTCAGAACATTTCAAGAATTTGTCGTGAGTTCAAGTACACTGACCTTCATTTACAAAAATAATTTTCTAATTACTTTTTGTGATTTAAACTATTTTTACACCCTGCTGTATTATTTACGTCAGCTTTAGTAAATTTCAGTATAATAATTTGTTAGCTTTTAAATGAAATGTACTGAAAATATTTAATTATTATTGAAATTACTAAATTTTGCTCGTACATTCACGACATTTTTTCGAAAGTCTTATTTGAAATTAACAAATTTTCACATAATTTTTATAGGTAATTTTTCAAAATCTCGAAATTGAGTCAGTGTGCATGAACTCACGACAAATTCTTGAAATGTTCTGAAAGAATTCAAGTATAGTTTCAAATTCCATCTTGATCTTTCGTAATTAATGACGTCATTTAACGCGTTTAGTTTAAATCACAAAAAGTAATTTATACTCAAAATCTCGAAATTTTGAAAAATTACCTGTAAAAATTATGTGAAAATTTGTTCATTTAAAATAAGACTTTCGAAAAAAATATATACTGAACAAATCCTTCTTTAAATTGGATTACACTCAAATTACACTCAAAATCTCGAAATTTTGAAAAATTACCTGTAAAAATTATGTGAAAATTTGTTAATTTCAAATAAGACATTCGAAAAAATGTGAATGTACGAGCAAAATTTAGTAATTTCAATAATAATTAAATATTTTCAGTACATTTTATTTTTCAAAATCTCGAAATTTTGAAAAAATAATGATAATTTCGAGATTTTGAGTGTAATTTGAGTGTAAATTATTTTTTGTGATTTAAACTATTTTTACACCCTGCTGTATTATTTAGGTCAGCTTTAGTAAATTTCAGTATAATAATTTGTTAGCTTTTAAATAAAATGTACTGAAAATATTTAATTATTATTGAAATTACTAAATTTTGCTCGTACATTCACGGAACTAACTACGAAATACGGTTTGATATTGTGATATGCGCAGTAACTTTTCAGGAAAATTGTACGTTATCCTCAATAATTTGCTGACGATTTTTCTCAACTACTGTTTCAAAAAGTTTTAAATAATATGATTAAAATTAAGATTTTTTATTATTTAATCTACATTACTATTGTTGACATTTAAATTTGTGTTTTAAATTGACTTATTACGTCTGGTCAAACTTTAATTTTCAATATTTTAACGTACAAAAAAGTTAGATAAAAAATAATACTATCTCTACGCAGAAATAAAAAAGGTTAATTTGAAATATTTTTTCAACAAAAACCAAACAGTTCAGATATTAAATTGCAGATGATTGCATACTTTGCGTTTCATTGTCATCACTACAAAATCTTCATTGTTTCCTGTTTCCTAGAAAAATGTAATCCAACATAATGAAATTTTAGAAACGATTTTTCAGGCGTATAAAGGAATACAATTATGCGTTGTGGTTTGAAGAAACTTTGCTTAAGTATAGTATTGTTGCCTCTTGCTTGCGAAATTGTGTGTACATATGATGCTCTCGCAGATTTGACGTCAATGGGGTTAAAGGGTGAAGTTTTTCGAGCTCTGCATTTTCGCTCATATATGTCGTTGAAATTTGTTCACGTTTCAAACATGAATCTCGAGAAATCGCTCTAATTACATTTTCAACGCTATGTTAAGTTAGTATTTGCTTAAAACTAGTTTCATTGCTTTTCATCTTTAGTTTCGATTCAATTTGGTACATTTAAAAAAAAAACAATAGGATTTTTTGAAAATGATGAATTTAGTAAATAATTTAAAAAAAAAAATGTAATTACACTAAAAAAGAAGTTTGGTACAAATAATTATTTGCTGCAATTTTTATACTTATTTTTAAAAAACATGTACAAAACAACAAATAAAAAAATCGTCATCTCGAGTCTTGAACTTCAAAATGTACATATTTTCGTTTCGAAAATAAAGATAAAAGCATCTAAAATGGCAAATTTTTGAAAAAGTAACAATTTTTCAAAATTTCGAGATTACATTTTCAAAAATTTGCCATTTTAGATGCTTTTATCCTTATTTTCGAAACGATAATATATACATTTTAAAGTTCAAGACTCGAGATGACGATTTTTTTATTTTCACAAGGAATTTTGAAATAATTTCAATGTGAAAAACGAAAATAAAAAATGGATTTCTAAAATTCATGTTTTTTAAAAATAAGTATAAAAATTGTAGCAAATAATTAGTTGTACAAAATTTCTTTTTTAGTATAATTACATTTTTATTTTTTCAAATTATTTACCAAATTCATCATTTCCTAAAAATCCTATTGTTTTTTTTTTTACAAAATGTACCAAAAAAAATTTCGAGATTTTGAAAAATTGGATTACACTCAAAATCTCGAGATTTTGAAAAATTGGATTACACTCAAAATCTCGAAATTTTGAAAAATTACCTGTAAAATTTATGTGAAAATTTGTTAATTTGAAATAAGACCTTCGAAAAAAATATATGCTTAACAAATCCTTCGTAAAATTGGTCAAGGATTACACTCAAATTTTTACAGAATTTTTACAGGTAATTTTTCAAAATTTCGAGATTTTGAGTGTAATCCAATTTTTTTTAAGAAGAATTTGTTCAGCATATATTTTTTTCGAAAGTCTTTTTTCAAATGAACAAATTTTCACATAATCTTTACAGGCAATTTTTAAAATATCGAGATTTTGAAAAATTGTTACTTTTTCAAAAATTTCAAGATTTTGAAAAATTGCCTGTAAAAATTATGTGAAAATTTCGAGATTTTGAGTGTAATCCAATTTAAAGAAGGATTTGTTCAGCATATATTTTTTTCGAAAGTCTTATTTTAAATGAACAAATTTTTACATAATTTTTACAGGTAATTTTTCAAAATCTCGAAATTTTGAAAAACTGTTAATTTATTCAAAAATTTCAGCTTATCCTTTAAATGTAAATTTCGAGATTTCGAAAAATTACCTGTAAAAAATATGTGAAAATTTGTTAATTTGAAATAAGACTTTCGAAAAAAATATATGCTGAACAAATCCTTCTTAAATTTGGATTACACTCAAATTACACTCAAAAACTCGAAATTTTGAAAAATTACCTGTAAAAATTATATGAAAATTTGTTAATTTCAAATAAGACTATCGAAAAAAATATATGCTGAGCAAATCCTTCTTAAAATTGGTCAAGGATTACACTCAAATTTGTACAGAATTTTTACAGGTAATTTTACAAAATTTCGAGAGTTTGAGTGTAATTTGAGTGTAATCCAATTTTAAGAAGAATTTGTTCAGCATATATTTTTTTCGAAAGTCTTATTTTAAATGAACAAATTTTCACATATTTTACAGGTAATTTTTCAAAATCTAGAAAATTTCAGCCTATCCTTTAACTGTTTCTAAAATTTGCCATTTTAGATGCTTTTATCTTTATTTTCGAAACGATAATATGTACATTTTGAAGTTCAAGATGCAAGGCGACTATTTTTTAATTATCACAAGGAATTTTGAAATGATTTCAATGTAAAAAACGAAAATAAAAAATAGATTTCTAAAATCCATGTTTTGTTAAAAATAAAAATAAGTATAAAATTTGTAAAAAATTTATTTTTTAATGTAATTACCATTTTTTTTACAATTATTTACTAAATTCATCATTTTCAAAAACTCTTATGTTTTTTTTAAACAAAATGTACCAAATTGAATCGGAACTAAAGATGAAAAGCGATGAAATTTGTCTTAAGCAAATACTAACTTAACATAGCGTTGAAAATGTAATTAGAGTGATTTCTCGAGATTCAAGTTTGAAACGTGAGCAAATTTCAACTGCGGCATATATGAGCGAAAATGCAGAGCACGATATTTTGAAAAATTGTTAATTTTTTCAAAAATTTCAGCTTATCCTTTAAATGTTTCTAAAATTTGTAATTTCGTAACTCTATGATATATTTTCATGGTAATTAAAAACGATAATAAAATTGTTGAAGAAAAACGAATAATGGCCTAGATTATACTAAATATATTAAAATACAGAGTTAGTCGAGGCTACCAAATATAAACCGGCACACGGTAAACGGAATTACAAGAGTACGCCGTTGAACTTTTTTCATTCAAAGAGCACAAAACGCGCTTCGCCTTTAAAATTGGTTCATAGAACGTGTTGAAAATATAAGCAAATTCATGCACCTCTTACAAATATCGATTTTCTCACACTTATTAAACCTGCGGGACCTGACCCTTATTGTTCTTATTATTGTCAATACAATATCAAAATAGCTAGAGAAAAATGGGATTACGAGGTTATTACAAGTTGGATCGATAGACATTTATTAACCGAGGAAAAGAATTATTTTTTTTTTTTGAAAATTCAAGGTAGATTTAATAAGAAACGTGCACTATCGCAATATTTCAAGACACGCACCGCTTGAGCAAGTTTGATAATCAGAAAATTGTTGAGCATGCGACGCAGTCAATGTTATCACAGGACTGATTTCAGATAAGAAGATAAGTTATTGATCATTATGCCTCCTTTTCAAAAAAATTTTGTATTTTGTGAAAAACGCAGAGGACATGGTGAGAAAAATCGGGTTAATTAGTAAATTCAATGAATCGCAGGACAATCTTTTTACTGATTCATCCTTCGAGGTCATGGGGACTTTTTGAGATGAAAATCTCTCCTTTTCGCATTGGGAGTGAGAAAAATTAAGGTCGAATCAATGAACACCTTGGCATAAAATTCGCTCTTGCGAGACTGAAACGGAGATTAGGTTTTCATAATACTACGGCGTTTTTTTTTTATTTTTATTTGCCACGGATTTGCGCTGCACGACTCGTGAATCGATTGCAATTTTGTTAAAATAATACAAAAATAAAACTTTCGTTATTACAGTAGTCCCCACCCTAAGTTATACTGTCCAAAGTTATGTGTCTATCCAAAGTTATGTGTGTGGATTGCCCAAAGTTATACCACTCTCTTCCTCTCCTTCCCCCACCACATTGTTTCACTGAGCCACACTGACTTCGAGACAGTCACACACTGAAGCATTCGTTGCACGGATATAAACAGAGTTGCAGAAGTGGGGGATAGTGAGGGGCTATAACTTTGGATAAACCTCCGTCATTTTGAAAGAACCAACGGTACAACTTAGGATGGGGACTACTGTACTAAATAATAGCGTTAAACCATCGAATTGGTTTTCGGACGTTCAAAGTTGCGGAAAAAGAATCGAAGGTTTAAAAATAGATGATTTTCCGTTGCACTTGAACGTCTTAGCGAAATATTTTTACTTGTTAAATCAAACATTGACATTTTGGATTTGATTTTTTGCAGGCTGATCAACTTACGGAAGAACAGATCGCGGAGTTCAAGGAGGCGTTTTCGCTGTTCGACAAGGACGGCGATGGTACCATCACGACCAAAGAATTGGGCACAGTCATGCGCTCTCTTGGTCAAAACCCTACAGAAGCAGAACTTCAGGACATGATCAACGAAGTAGACGCCGATGGTAATTTTTTATTAAAAATTTTAAGTAACTTACTCAAAATCCAAAATATGGTGTAAAAATGATGGCTGGACTACTTTTGGGTGTGGTACTGCATCATAATACTGAAATTGACAGAAAATATTCAAAATCTTGGTCTTGGTCTTGGTCTTGAAAGTAATAAATGTAAATGGGATCGACCCAAACGTTTAAAAACATACAAAAAAGGAATTTCCAGTAGTTATAAAGAGGAAATATAAATAACATGAAAATGCAAAACCAAAACCAAAATTGCAAAACTGAAAGTTGTTCTGGTCGTCATTGATTATTGTGCATTTATTTATTAAGCTGCGACAGCACAAAAATTATATATTTTAGTTTCTTCGAATCACACCAGGTGGCGCACAAATCCGAAAATGATCGATACCGACCATAACTTGTCTTGCATTGAGATTCATATTGTCGGACATTTTCGTCGTAAAAAATGTCCACACTACAGATGGTTACTTTAATGGAAGTGTAGGCAACATCACTTTTGGATTTGAACGCCACCTGGCGGTCGAAGAAATAATCATCACATTGGACAAAAATATTAATACACAGTTTTTACATCAGTTTTGACAATTGTATATAAACATTCTGGAAAAAGAATATAGCGCCATTTCTGACGTTAAATTCTATGATCTTTCAAAATCTATCGATAAAATTACGGTTAGGTTAACCGCCAAAAAGTTATTTTTTTTTTGAAAATCGTGATTTTTCAGTTCGAACGTACAATTTATGATGAAATCGGACTAGGATATATGTCTACTATAAAAATATAGCGTCCATGAACCTTCAGGATCAAAAGGTTTTATGTGGTATTTCGTAATTCAAAATGGCGGCTTCCAACACACCGAGTACAACATTATTAACGTAGATAACAATTTTTCATAGAGCAATTGTCGTTATATGTTTTTTAAGATGCTCTACAAGATACTATGATTAGAATTTACTGATTCCCTGTTTTTCCAGAAAAAATACCCAAAAAATCAAATTTTGTTGTTAAAATAATTTTTTAATACCAAAAACCTTACTTACGTGTAACAAAAATGAAGCAAAAGAGCACAAACTTGTTGAACTTTCAAAATGTGCATTATTGCATACAATAAGTTCAAAATGGCGGCTACAAAATGACTAGAGCGCAGACATTTTGTTAACGACCGGAAAATCGTTAAAACTCTTTTCAAAATGTACGAAATTCCGTTTTTTTTTTGGTGTATGGGATTGTTCATTACGAATCTGTTTACGGTTCAGACTCCAAAATGGCGGATTAAACATGGCGGACAAAGATTTCAGATTTTGTTTTTTTATAAATTATTTTTTATAATAAATAAATAAATAATTGTACGAAATATAAGTAGGGATTTTTTGTAGCCTGACTAACTGACATTTTTGTACGAAATTTCCTGCGTTACAAATAAAATTCAAATTATTTGTACACTATTTTGTGTTAAATAAAGTACTGTTTTCGTTTGTGAATCAATACTGTACCGACCATTTTCAATTTTATAAACCATGAATGAATTTATTTATTATGAGTTACTAATCATAGACTTCTTCGGCCAAGATAGATCAGTCATTTTTGGATTTTGTAAAACGATAACAACTTTGTAATCATCAATCCCAAAAATTCTCAAATACTAAGTTTCGCACATTTTGAAATGAGATTTGAATATTTTCCTCCTGTGAACAAAAGTTTTGTATACTAATCGTCATTTAGTAGCCGCCATTTTGAATTTGTTCTATGTAATAAAACGCATTTTGAAAGTTGAACAAGTTTGTGCCATTTTATGCCAACTTTTGTTACATCTAGGTGACGTTTATGATATGAAATTCAGATTTAAAATTAAACAAACATTTTTTCGGTATTTTTTCTGAAAAACACCGTAATATTGGGTTTCTTTATAGAAATAAACAAAATCTAAACATGGGATTTTGGAGACAAAGGCTAAAAACATAATAGCACTTGCTGCACTTTATGAAAAACATTTTTCTACATTATAAGGCATCTTGAAACAGAATTAAAAAAAAATAAAAAAAAAAAAGTCACTTAAGGCGGATTCGAACCCGAGATCGTGACGTACAAATCCAATGACTGAACCACTGAGCCACATTTCATTGTAGGATATGTTAATTACTGAAGTATTTAAGATGACTTGTGGCGACTATTTCAATATATCTACTTTTGTTTCAAAAACTGTTATTAAAGCAAAATTACGAAACTAAATTAACAAGCGACTTTGAGTTGCATAAATTCCTTGAAAGAAGGTTACTTGACACTCAAAATATCATTATATATAAGCTCAATTGAATTGTTTCTATTTTTTCAAATAACGTTCGAAACCATACAAAATATTAATTTATTGACAATTCTTGTACAATTTAGTGTAGTCATATATCAATACTCATTCAGTTACGAGAAATAACAAACACGAACACTTATTAATAATAATTTGGATTTAATTGCCAATAAAATAAATAAACAAAAGATATAATCGTATAGAATACCGTAGTAAATGACTATTAACTTTTGTTTACGCTAAGTCCGGATGTAAACAAACATTTAGTACGATGCAATTTAAAACGATGTAAAATTACTAACCTCAAATATGGTATTTTCGTCAAATATGAAAGCTTTTTTAAAACTGTAACTCAGCACGATTTCGGTTACGTCTACTGGAAACTTAAGTTGTTTTTGTTAGCCGTAGTAATCACAATTAGAATTCCAAATAATTAAAAAAATAATTTTTTGCAAACGGGTATTGTTTTTTTATGTCGTTAACAATATTTGTTTATTGTTTATATCCTATTTAGTTATTTATATCATCCTGTAAATTCGTTTAAACTGAAAAAGTAAGTTACTTTTACAATTGTCAAGGATTTTCTATTGGAAATGGTGAAAGATATAAGAAAAATGCACTCAATTATTTGCCATGTAAATGTCCAAATATTGACAAAAATATCTATATAGATTTCTACGTAAATCCAAGTGATATCAAATTTGAAGAAAAATAAATATGAAAATAAATGGAGGTTCTGATATTTTACAGTTATAAACGCCTGCGTCTTTTTTCGTCTACAGATAGTTGTATTTCTATAATTGCCCACCATTATTCTAAAATTACCGCACTTAATGGTGATTATTACGGATTAAAATTTGGTTATATACATTCAAAATCATACATTATAATGTACATACATAGATAGGTATTTTTTGAATACTTGTTAATGAATTTTATCAGCAATCTCGAAAACCCTCACAGATAATATTTAGATCCACCATCTAGATTACATATTAGGTTCACAATTTTGTGTAAATTGAATTTGATTCGATTCGATTAACTTTTCAAATTTTCGTACGCCATATTGGCCTCGCCATTTTGAATTGTCACATTCTACTCTCAGATTCGTAATCAGCGACCCCGAAACCCCCAGAGAAAAGAACTTCATTCAATTCGAGTAACTTTTCAAATTTCGGTCCGCCATATTGGATCCGCCATTTTGAATTTTCAAATTCTGGATTCGGATTCGTAATCAACTACCTCAAAAACTATAAAATCACCAATGACAAAAATAATCTGTTCAACAGAAAAATGGACCCCTGAAAGGGTTAAAAGATAGACAATTAAAGTTTTAAGTCATAAAAAATGGGGCTAAAAGTTTTCCCGTTTATATTCAAACTTTAATACAGAAACTGATGTCGAAAATTCATTTTGAAACAATACAAATTCGTACTGTTAAAAAACCAAAATACAAGAGTAAACATAAACCCCCACTTAGAAATTTAAATCTTACACAGAAAAAATAAGACTTAAAATTGTTACATCTTAAATTCATCATAAAGTGAAGCTTAATTTAAGCCCAAAATTGGGTTAAATTTCTTAAATTCAGTCAGTGTTTTTGCTTAAAGTCTTACTTTCAGTGAGCAAAACTGACTTTTAGACGATATTTTGGCTTAAAATAAAATTTATCGAGCTTATGACGTCTAAGTTACACAGAAAAAAATAAGTCTTAAAATTGGTACATCTTAAATTCATCATAGAGTGAAGCTTAATTTAAGCCCAAAATTGCGTTAATTTTTTTAAATTCAGTCAGTGTTTTGGCATAAAGTCTTACTTTCAGTGGTCAAAACTGACTTTTAGACGATATTTTAGCTTAAAATAAGATTTATCGAGCTAATGGCATCTAAATTATACGAATCTTATTTCAAACCAAAATATCGGCTGAAAGTCCGCGTTTTTTGTCTGAAAGTAAGACTTTAAGCCTAAATATTGACTGAATTTAAGAAAAATAACGCAATTTTAAGCTGAAATTAAGCCTCACTTAATGATGAATTTAGATGTAACCATTCTAGGGCTTATTTTTTTCTGTGTACGCTTTTAAGTTACGTTTAAATGTTAGAAATAGACGAAATTTTTTGAAAATTTTGTGACATTTTGTAATTGTTTTTCATTGTAAATTTCAGGCAATGGCACAATCGACTTTCCGGAGTTCTTGACCATGATGGCACGTAAAATGAAGGACACCGACAGCGAGGAGGAAATTAGGGAGGCTTTCAGGGTGTTCGATAAAGACGGCAACGGTTTCATATCCGCTGCCGAATTGAGACACGTGATGACAAATCTTGGGGAAAAACTTACCGACGAAGAAGTAGATGAAATGATTCGGGAGGCGGACATCGACGGCGATGGCCAAGTTAATTACGAAGGTGAGTTTCATTATTCTACTTAGCAATCAATCAAGGACAATTAGTTAGCGATCGATAAATCATTTTTAAAATCCATTGATAACGTCCTTTGCAATCAATTTTCACATTTTCCTTAGTACTTGAATGTTTTGCTTATAAATATAGTTTATACAAATACTTTTTTTTTTTATATGATGTTTTTTTATGAAGTTACTAGATATTTTTTCATGAAGCTGAAACTGGACCCCTATTCCAGCCTTTACTCCCGCATACGAATATCAGTTTGAGGTCCAGAAAATTCATAGATATGCCAAAATAAATGCAGAACATGAATCCGAAGCGTTCAAGTATTAACGATGCTGAAATTAATTAACGAGTTATAAAATTAAGGGTGAGAGAAGTAGGGGCTAGCTTCAGATTCATTATCTTTTTTGACCGCCATTCGATATTTGATCGAAAGTTGCTCGTAAAATGAACGATAAAAGTCAAATCGATTCCCAATACTTAATTCGCTTCTGCCACTGGAAGTAAAAACTGGATATAATCGCACGACTTTATCATGAGTTTGCGACACGTGATAAAATGCAGGAACGTTTCCTTGTTTCAGAATTCGTCACAATGATGACATCAAAGTGAATCAACCAATGTGCTTGGGAAAACTCGCGACTTAGAGTGGTGTTGACGTACTAAAGAAAATCAAGCAAAAAACATAAAAGCGTCTCAACCAAAAGTGACAAATCTTGTATCAGGATGTAAAGGAGTCTTGAACACGAGATGTTAATGTCCCGTTCGACATATATTAATCGTCGTTTACGATAAGTAATAAGGGCAATTAATATTATTTAATTCAAAGAGTTCCACCACCAGCCGTCAAAATTCTCTCAACCATTAAACTTAAAAGCAAAACAAAAAAAAAAACAAAAAGGTAATAATAAAATAACAGATACAAAATGTTAAAGAATCAATCACTAAGTAATCGTGCGCTTCGTACGCGACAACGTAACGCGAAAACGGCCGCCTTTGTTTCGTTTTTTTTTCTTGCCAAAATTGTGCCCTGCGTGTCTATTTGCACAACGCTCGGTAAATGGAACGTAACAACAAAAGTAAACACCAGCAACAAGAAAAAACGATAAAGGATACTTGCATCTGCCGCTTTTTCCTTGTTCCCGAACCTGTCATCTTATTCACGATCGCAACAAATCCTCGACATCCCACTTAACTTGAACCATAATCACTCCCTTAACGAAACGTAAACAATGAAGCGAAACACAACTATAAAAAAAAAAAAAAACAAGGAACGGGTGCGTTACGCAGTCTTTTATTGTATTGAGAGAAAAAAAAAGAAACAAACTATTGAGCAAAGATTGCTGATAGATTCCTAAGTCACGATTTCTTTAAAGTTTGATGCGCTTTTCCTATTAGCTCGATGGTGGTACAAACACGTCGTCGCCGGGCGGCAGAGTGGAAAAAAGGAAACTTTTGAAAAAAAAAAAAAAAAAAAACAGTCGTAGCATTAAATTTAAAATAAACACGTAAGAACTTTGTGTATTTGCGCGGGGACATGATTTTCATTTGTGGCGATTCTTCATCGAACGTGGTCTTAATTTTTCCTTGGAAAGCAAGTGTCATTTTTTAAATAAAAACTATAATACATATTGAAAATCAATTAGGATTAAGTCCTACCATTTGCCGTTATTATTGCTATACATATCGCGCTCTCGCCGGTGTCCTTTTTTTTCCTCTCCTCGCTGAAGGAAGACGAACGTATTTTCTTAATCTTCGCCTAATTTTTTTTTTTTTTTTTTTTTTTTTCTCTTTACGTCGTTTCTATTCTTTTGTAAATCCCATCGACGATTATCTGTCTAAGCGTACGATATTGTAATGCTGGTTAAGTAACTCTCTCGAATATATTTAAGAAAAAATGAAAAAAGAAAAAAAAAAAAAAAAAAGCAACGGATTCGCTCGATATTTCATAACGATATCCTAAAGTAAAATGTGTAGTGTCTGGTAATTTAATTTATATAAGTAAAACACACTGAGAAATGTAAAAAAAACGTGATTTCGAGGGGACGAAGTATCGTATCGACGAACTGTTACGAAGTTCCAAAAAAAAAGGTGACGATCGGACGCGATTCGCTCCGATTGGGTCCGATCGTTCACGAATCTTGCTGTCAGTTGCCTTTACGTATCTGTTATAATGAAACTCGTTTCTTTCACTTCTTCGATCGACACTTAGATAGCAGTAATTTCGTATATAAAAAAAAAAAAACAAAGCTAACGGGAAGCAGATATCTAGATCGAAACCCTCGGCATTCCTATATTGAAGGTTTTTCTCGAATATTCTAAATAAAAAGAAAACGAAGCGGCAAACGTGCAGGAGCCGCAACTGTCGCGGATTTTGTGACGTTGCCAAATTTTTATCGCCCAGTTTCTTCGGGATTGGATGAAAAATATAATTGCAAACGTCGACACCACTTTTCGTATATCACGAAAGAAGTTTTTGCGAGAGAGAGTGAGAGAGAGAGAGAGAGAGAGTGTGATAATGAATGGTAAGAGGAGTGAAGAGAGAGACTGAATGGGATTTTTGAATGGATCAGAGGTATCAGAACGACAAGAAGAAAACGAAGCGAGATTCGAAAAATCGGTTTGGTACACACACACTTCACGAGGATGCCAGGTACGAATCGCAGGCGAGAGTTGTAACGAAGCAAAGACTTGCGTGCGTCGCGAAAATCACTTGCGAGCGCGTCGTTTACTTAAAAAAAAATAATTAAATAAATAAATAAATGAAATGAAGAAGAGAAAAGAACTTTTAAATGAGCGAGCAAGCAACACCGAGTGATACAATTTACATCAAATGTATCGGTGGTTCAGTCATAATATATATGTAATATATATTATATATAATTAAATTTAATGAAATGAACAGGAATTCCTCCACAGTCCTTTATTATTATTAATTATTATTAATTATTATTATTATTATTTAAACGTGATGATGACGATGGTGATGAGATGATGAAGAAATAAACGATAAAAGTGACGAAGAGTACTTGTAATTTCTGGTGACCTAGCATTGAACATTGACAACAACAACAACAACAAAAAAAAGATAAAAAAAAAAAAAAAGACTAAATAAATGTACCGCCATTTTTAGGTCCTAAGATGTTGTTTCTTTCCTCGCGGCTGCTCCTTTATAAACGATACGTACTAACTACATATTTCGGCGCTAATCAGCATTTATTGTATGGCTAAATGATAAATCTTTCAATAAAGCACATTGTACACTTACAAGGGGGATTCTCGTCCCCTAGGTGCACACCCACACATTCAGGGAGTATATACTTCTCCGTTAGGGGCACCTTTTTATACACTATATGTATATAGGATCGATCACCGAAATCCGAATGTCTCGTCGCTTCATCCGTGGCGTTTTCGCCGATGATTTTGCGAAAATAGTCAGGATTCCTTGTAAAATCGGGGAAAATAAAACAGAATTGGCGATATAATAATTAAGCAGTTGAAGAAGAATCATATATTACCGATACAGTGAAACTTTTTTGTCGTCATTTATGATAACGCAACGATACAATCGGATCCACGATGACGACGGTTTTTTGACGAATTCGCTTGCGTCTTGAAGATGGAAGGTTTACGAAGTTTTCAGAAAAAAGGTATTTAATAATTGATTACTTCATGAAAGTGTCTAATAAATATATGAAGAATACAGTTGCTGATGAGAAATGTTTTCAAAATAAAAAAAAAAAAAAATGAAAAATTACAAGCTATCAAGTTTTTTAATCTATTAGAACAACAAGAAGTAGATTATTTTGGGGAATAGTCGTTATTCTTTTACATTTTGTAAGAATTTAACATTTGTTGACGTTTACAAGATTACGGAATGAAAATAACACTCCGAAAAATGTAAACTACTTCTTAGGTGTATGAATGCCGGGTAAGAGTGGTAGTTTGCATGTAACTAGCAGTTTTAATTAACACCGAGCGTGAAATTGATTTAGTTTTCATTGTTGCACAGTGTTGGAAATTGAGAAAATTCTGATATTTTTATTAGCACAACCAACAAGCTAGTGCAAAACGATTTTTAAGTAGACTAGTTTGAAAGATAATCAACAGGTGGGGTTTTTCCCAATAGTAAAATACATTTTTCTGGCCTTACATATCTCCATTTGAATATAAATCTTTTGGGTACACGGAAAAAAATTTGGTATTGTGGAAGCTCGATAGTTCCAGAATGAGCTGACACAATTCCACATTTTTTTCCGTGTATGTTTAGACCAAAACAATACATGTTTATGTTTACTCCCTTTGTTTACAATTGTATTTGTGTCATCACACCAAGAAAATTCAAATTTAATGTTTATTTAACCCTTTTCGTCCCAAAAGTCCGGAATTAGGACACAACTTTCAACGATGTAACTTTTGTTCCAAACATCGTTAAAAAAAAATGAAATAAGTCAAAATCGATAGATTTGGACCTCCTCTTTCAAATGCCGTGGTCAGAATCAGCCGGAAATTAAAGAGAAAAAAGTTATGATCAATTCTTCGAAAAAAATACTGATTTTTTCGACATTTTTTCCCAATAATTGCGTTTTTTGACATTGAAAAGGGCTATGCTGATCATTGCAAAACGTACTAATCGCGTCTTTTTGCTCAGAGTGGCTGGAAGTTGTAAGTTTGAATTTTCTCGCACAAATATCGATTATTTGACCGTGTAACGACTCAAATCATTGAGAATTGCAATGAAAAAGTAATTATTATCATTTATGAATACCTAGTATCATCATGATTTATTCATAACCTCAAATTAGTTGGACACAATGGGCTTATACCGATTATTTGTCTAATTTTCACACAATTTTCGACGTATCCGTAACATTACTTATGTGTGAAATTAAAAATGACCTTATACCCTTATGACCTATTAATTATCGGTTTTAACCCATTAAGTCCTGAATGGACGTTTTTTCACTACAATTTTCAACTGTTGTATTTAGTGTGAAAAAAGGCTCTAAAAAATGTGAAAGAAGACATATCTGACGTAAAATTAACTGAACTTTCAGAATCTGTTATTACATTTTTCAGAAAATGCAACCGTGAAAAACTATATTCGATTTTTTCAAAAAAATCATGCATTTTTCAAATGAATTTTTTTTTCATTTCGTCTTTTCACATTGAAATTGTTTCAGAATTCCTCTAAACGGTAAAGAAATCGTGTCCTCGAGACTTAAACTTTAAGATGTGCCTATGTCCATTTTGAAAATAAAGGTAAAAGCATCCAAAATGGCGGCCCAAACACAAAAAAATTAGCGAAAAATTCAGGAATTTTTTATTCAAAGACGATCGACTTTAAAATGTTACAGAACAAAAAGTTCTTACAATTATTCAAAGAATACGCTGAATTTTTTAAACACTTTTTTCATTTTACAAAATCCCAAAATTTTGACAAATCGAAAAAGTCGTCAAAAAATTCTAAAAAAATTTTCGGGCATTCTTTGATTAATTGCAAGAAGTTTTTCTTCCGTAACATTTTCTCCTAAAGTCTACCATTTTCAAATAAAAAATTCCTGAACTTCTCGACAATTTTTTCGCGGTTTTCTTTTCTAATTTATAATTCTTTATTAATTTGTTGATAAAAAAATTTACTCGTTAAGAAACATGATGTTTTTAGTATCAATTTAAATTGCAATTAATCAAAGAATGCCTGAAAATTTTTTTAGAATTTTTTGACGACTTTTTCGACTTGTCAAAATTTTGGGATTCAGACGATTTGTCAAAATTCAGCGTATTCTTTGAATAATTGTAAGAACTTTTTGTTCTGTAACATTTTTTCCTAAAGTCGATCGTCTTTGAATAAAAAAATTCCTGAATTTTTCGCTAATTTTTTTGTGTTTGGGCCGCCATTTTGGATGCATTTACCTTTATTTTCAAAATGAACATAGGCACATCTTAAAGTTTAAGTCTCGAGGACACGATTTCTTTACCGTTTAGAGGAATTCTGAAACAAATTCAATGTGAAAAGACGAAATGAAAAAAAAAATTCATTTGAAAAATGCATGATTCTTTTTGAAAAAATCGAATATAGTTTTTCACGGTTGCATTTTCTGAAAAATGTAATAACATATTCTGAAAGTTCAGTTAATTTTACGTCAGATATGTCTTCTTTCAAATTTTTTAGAGCCTTTTTTCACACTAAATACAACCGTTGAAAATTGTAGTGAAAAAACGTCCATTCAGGACTTAATGGGTTAATTTTATTACTTTCATTTTCTTGTATTCAAAACACACGTGAAGGAGGCAATGAGGAAATGTTTGTTTTTTACTTTCGTGTTTTGTTTTGTATTTTGTAAATCAATATTGCAGATATTGAAAGTTATGTGGCAGTATAAGATGTGGGTTGACTCAATTTATAGGTTATAAACCCATTGTACATGACTAATTTGAGGTTATGAATGAATCATGATAGGAGTAAGTATTCACAAATGATAATAATTACTTTTTCATCCCTGTTCTCCGTGATTTGAACTGTTACGCGTTCAAATAATCAATATTTGTGGGAGGAAATGTAAAATTACAACTTGGAGACGCCATCTTGAAGCCGCCATTTTGTTTTTCTTTAAATCCGACGGGAGAAGAATGGTCTGAGCAAAAAGACGTGATTAGTATGTTTCGCAATGATCAGCACTGCCCTTTTCAATGTAAAAATTGCAATTATTGGGAAAAAACGTCGAAAAAATCAGTATTTTTTTCGAAAAAATTATCATAACTTTTGTCTCTGTAATTTACAGCTGATTCTGACCAGGGCATTTGAAAGTACAAAAAGTAACAAATCCACTAAATTTTGCTAATGTAGCAGTGATGATATAAATTTTGTTTTACATTTTATTACTGTAACTTTTTTAACATTATCGATACCGACTTTAATTTTTTTTTACAGCATCACTAGTAACCTAAAAAAAAAACAAAAATACTCAACATTTATGTGTGCCTATAAATTAAAGGGAGTTAGAAAATAAACAAAAATGGAGAACGCATCTTTAGAAAATTCATCCTGAATGATTATTTATGCAACAACTTTTTAAACATTTCATTTAACTAAAAACGTTGAAGGTAGGTTTATTCTACACAAAAAATGCTACAAAATGGCCTTGAGCAATTGAGTGTGCTCCTTTAGAAACAGTTTTTATAGCATTTTGAATTTTAAAATAAAAAAAATGCAATTATTGGGAAAAAACGTCGAAAAAATGATCATAACTTTTTTCTTTGAAATTTCCGGCTGATTCTGACCACGGTATTTGAAAGAGGAGGTCCAAATCTATCGATTTTGACTTATTTCAATTTTTTTAACGCTGTTTGGAACAAAAGTTACATCGTTGAAAGTTGTGTCCAAATTCCGGACTTTTGGGACGAAAAGAGTTAATAACAGCGACAAAGAAATAATTAAATTTGGTTCTTTATTCAGAATAAAAGTATATATTCTGATACTAAATGAATAAATTTTACTAAATGACAGACAAATTACGCAACAGTAGAGCTAATGTGAAGTTAGTTTTGCTTTCCGTCGCTAGGTGCCGGCGCGACACTACCATCTCTACAAGAGGCGTCCATGATTCTTATTGTAGAAGTTGGATTTTGATACGATCATAAGAGGTTCAACGGTCAAGATCCAGTAGTGTATAAGGCATGTTATATCCGAATAGCTTACCATCATTATGACATTTAGTACAAAGACAATATAAGTTCCCGTATACAATACCCGTTCTAAGTTATACGGTCGGTTCTTTCAAAATTGCGGAAGTTTGTCCAAAGTTATAGCCCCTCACTATCGCAACTTCCGTAACTTTGTTTGCAATGAGTGCTTCCGTGTGCGAGTGTCGCGAAACGAGTGAAGTTCAGCGAAACAATGTAGTGGGGGAATGAGAGGAAAAGATTGGTATAACTTAGGACAAGGTAAACGTATAAATTTGGATAGACGTATAACTTAGGACGGGGGCTACTGTACTGGAAAATCATCTGCCAGTTCAGTAAATTTAGTATACTTTTGTGGTAGTCTTAAGAGATTAATAATAAATCAACCTAAAATACTAAGTATTTCAATATATAAATAAAGTACAGTAGGACCCCTCTTATTCGAACCTCTCTTATTCTAATCGTTCCCCCACCAGTCTTCTCCCATTATTACACGAAAAGTCAACGAAAAATATTGTCCACGAATCACAAGCTCGCAAGCAAAGTAAGTAGGGGTAAGGGGAAAATTAGAATAAGAGAGGTCGGCGCCATCTTGAAAAACTTTACCCATTGGAATAAGAGAGGTCCTACTGTAAATGTGATCATTAATACGGTCCCCATAACCTAAAACTTGGCTGAAAGGTACTTACGATAATGAAAAAGAGAAGAGATGTCATCACAATTAAATATATTGTTACAAATCTTAAATGCAAATAAATAGTCGTAATATTTAAAAAGTTGTCGCAAGGACATCAAGCTATAAGAACGCATGATAAGTTCACAATCGTGATCAAACTAATTCATGGGAATCGCTGATTTACGTGACATATATAACGCAAAATTCTATGCTGAACAGATTCGAGAGGTGTAAACATAACTTGTGTGTATAGGGCGACCAAATTACCGATGCACAAGTTAAAACAGGCATAACTAAGGTTTTATATAAATATAAAATAGTTTCGGGTTTACGGAATTGAAAAGTGACCCTTTTATTACTTTTAGTAAGTAATCGTTAAATTTCACTTTAATTTTACTCTCTTGGAGTCGCAATTGCTCTTTTGGGGTATGTCATGGTCAGGTTTGAATCCCTCTACCGGTGTAATTATATACTGCATCGAAAACTAGTTACTACGCGACCGGTCGGAAAATATGTTTTATTTCAACTCGCATATAGCATATTCACTTCGGAAGATTTTGAAACAAAAAAAGAAATTCTTCTTTTTAGAGTTTTGCATCTAATGAAGTGAGAACACATTATATATATATATATCAGTTTTCTTAAAATGACGTCATTTGTAAAAGGTTTGTCCGGTATACTTGATCCGCAATTTTTATCATGATAAGAATAACAATGTGTAACATGAAGTAGATTTTACCATCTTTTTTACTGAGAAAATAAAACCACCCTTTTTAATTTTTCAAAACTAACACCAAAGTTGTATTCAGCGACCCCAAAAAACCCAGAATAACAAGTTTCAAGGGAATTCAACGAATTTTAAAACTTTCATTCGCCATTTTGAAATGTTTAAAACGGACATCAAATTTGTAATCGGCGACCCCAAAAACCCCCCAGTAATAAATGTCGGATATTTCATACGTAAAGAAAAATGTATACCAAAAATTGTTAAGAATGAAGCGATATAAGAAAGTTACAATCAATTTTCCCTGCAGATCGCCACATTTTTTTTAACTTTGTTGTTAAAATCTGACATGTTCAAACTGAAAATTTCTTGCTGGAATATCGTAGCCATGATAGAAGGTGGCATGGATATCTGGTCTAACCAACCCCATTGAGCAGTTACTGAAACTCAGTATGGCGGCTTAAATACAAAAATAGTAATCTTCGATACAAGTGCGTAAAAGTTTTTTCTACAAATGTGAGGGTTGCGGGCCGAACTGAAAGTAAGGTTCGCATTCACATTAGTACAAAAAACATTTTCATCACACTGGGACGAAAGCAGCAACATTCCTCCCTGTCATGAAGAAAAATCGTATACCTCCCTCGTTGAGTAATATACTATTTCGCACATGCTTCGAACAATATATTATGTTACAAGTGTGTGTAAAATGCGCCAGAAAAAAGTGAAAAATGTGTAAAATTGCATTTTACGCACATTGTAACATAAAAGATATTTTTCCGATTTTAGCAATTCTAATTTCGTTAGATATTCATCAATATCAGTTTAAATACATAAATCTAAGAATATACTTAATGTGTATGGAAATCTTAAAAACAGATTATAAGCTTTCTTTAGACAACGTGAATTTCGCCTGTTTTCTCTTGGTTAAAGCATCCAATTCTGTAGTAAGTATATAATATCATTATTCTCTTATTCCTCTACATTTATAACAAATAACCGTAAAAACAGAAACTAAAAATGTAATTTAAAATGTTTATCCAAAATCTGGTTATACGGTTATCTTAACAATATTTTTACATTATATTTGTTGAATATCGTGTGGTTTCTCTTATTCTATACCACTATTGTACCATGGGTCTGGAATTACATTGTTAGATAATTTGTTTAAGAAATTGTTTACAGCGGTTATACTGAAGAGTTCTAAATAAAATGTAGTTTTGGATAAGTGGATGATATTAGGAAGCAAGTAATGATGGTTTTCGATCTATGGCCGTAAAGTTGAATTTTACGGCCTGAGTAGACATTGGGCGTCCGAGGATCGGCAAAGTCAATCCGAATTAAATTATTTGATGCATTTCAGGAAAATTATGAAAAAATCTGTCTGTCAGATGAGCACTTAAACTCCTACGAAATAATTGATGAAAATATTAACGACAATAATAACAATAACAGTGATGGTGATGATGCTGATGACGATTATACTCGTATTAAAACTGATGGACGAAGTACTCATGTTAAAAACAAAAATCGTGCAAAACATATCTTTTTCGCATAATCGTTGCGCTTGAAAACGCCTATTCCAAAATTAAAAAATGGATAAAAACTGGACAGAAACTGCATAAAAAGTATTCAGATACCTTAGGTTATGTAAATTAATATCACAAATTACAGAGGACCACAAAATAAAAAAAATTTTTGGAAATTGAAACGCGGCTAGGTGATTCTTATAGATTTTGAGCCGCTGAATCCGAATTTATAACCTCAAAATAAAAAAATCTCAGACGTGATGAGCAAATTCTGTACCCGGATTCGGATTGAAAGGCCAAAAATCTGCAAGAAATACAAAATTCCACTTCATGCACCGGTCGAAACATTATTTTATGTAGAGAATGTGCAAATACGCATAAAAAGAGCAATTTTACGCACTATAACCTCACATAACAAAAATCTCAGACGTGATGAGCAAATACTGTGCCCAGATTCGGATTCAGCGGCTAAAAATTTATAAGAATCACCTAAACGCGTTGCAGTTTCCAAAATTTTTTTTTTATTTTTTGGTCCCGTGTTATCGGCTAGAAACTGGACAAATAATGTTTAGGTTTTTATGTTAAATATTCGGAGTATCTTCTGCAGAAACAGAGCAGAAACTGTTTAAAATTTATTTACGAAAGATATCCAAAAACAATCCATGATTTTGTCTGGAAAACTGACCTAGTTTTACTATTCAAAAAATGTTTATTTAACAAAAACTAGTCAATATTTAAACGGAATTTCTACCAGAACTACTGTACATTAAAGTTAATTTTTGCAGTAAATTTTACAAAGAAATTTTCGTTCTGAAATGGCATAAATTACGAAAATTATTGTCTAAATAATTTGCATAGAAAGTATTCGTTAATTTTTATGTAGGCGTGTTCTTGTTGTGTTGAGGTCTATAGTCTCAGAGTCAGGTATGGTAATGTGGCCTTTTATGTCTCAGACTAAATGAGAGTCGATTCTTATGTAGTTTGTGATCCTGAATCCGATTTTTTTTTAGTAGAACGCCTCAAAGTGGTACAGTTAATTGTTATTTTGTTAACAATTTAAAAGTTTTAATTTTTCGGTCAAAAAAATTTTGTTTAAATTCTTTGGGTCATTCTGGGCAAGAAATGTCTGCGCCAATCCTCCAAACACTTCTGTTTTTATCTCACTGAAGTTTCTATCAAACGTATACACTATAACGAACATTTTCCGACTAGTCACATTAAATTTCATAAAACCATTTTTTATTAATGACATGTTGAATATGGCAAAAATTACATTTTTTTCAGCAATTTTTATCTCCAAAAATATGTATTTTAAGGAAAATTCACAAGAGACATTTCTAGTCCAGAATGACCCAAAGAAATTACAATTTTTAAATGGTTAACAAAATTTGTTAATAATCAACTTTATTTAGTCGGGGACATATGAAAAATCACTCCAACATACCTGGCGCCTACATTACTACCCTTTCTGAATGTGAAGACGATTTTTCATTACCTGCAGTAGTTTTTTCCAATATAGCGCCCAAAATCGCGAACGTGTTTTTTATATAGCTTGTCCGATCAAAATGTACTTCTGACCTTTTGATTTAAAAAATCTGAAAACGGATTCATCATCAGGGATCTTAAAGACATCCTTACATGCTTTTCTGCAAAAATTTATATAAATTTCAAATTTTTAGCCGCCTGGTTGAATAAGCTAATTCGGTTAAGTACTTTAACAAACATTTCGAACTTTTGGCCTCCTTATTGGATCCGCCATTTTAATATTAAAATCCTTCACTATATTTGTGATGAGAGATTACAAAAAGGCTCGGTTATGAATTGGTTTTGAAAAGAATTATTACTTTACAAAAATATTAGAACTGAAAATAAAATTTTTCATGAAAATCACTTTGAATATCAGGGTGCGCATGGAACTATATTTTATTGCAAACCAATTCCACCAGTTTCAGAAGTACATTATAATCGGACATCATCTTCATATAAAAAACAGGTTTCCAATTGAAAATGAAACTTTTTCCGTGATTTTTGCGTTTCTGGGCGCCATATTCAGCCTATGGGGATACCTAGATATATGTTGCCGCTGCTTTTTAGATGTCCCCACTTGCAACAAAGTGTTTTTAATCCGTTTTTGACTGGTACATTTTTGGAATGCCTAAAAGTGGTTGATTACTTGTTTATAACAATTTTTTAAAACAATTTAACAGTTTTTTTTTTATCCAGAAAAATTGTGTTCATGTTTTTGGTGATTTTGAACAAGAAAGGTCGTTAACAACTTTCAACAGGACGACATTTTAAACATTTTGAGATAAAAATGTATCGTTTGCTTTTGCTAATTCCATCCAGATTTAACATTTTCTTTTATTGATGTACTTTAAGGAAAAAATTCGACTTTTACTTTATTCAGCCTCTGAAACTGACGTTCTAAGATGCAATATTAGAAAGTGTCCTATTGTTCGTAACAATTATTTATAACAATTCGTTGTTAAGTAATGTGGTACATTTTATTTTTGGAACAAAAATTTGATATTTTATGGAATTTCAATCAAAAAGATCCTTATCAGTTTTTTTCTTTAATTTATACATTTATGAATAAGTTGTTGTTTAATACAACTGAATTATTTATTTGATCGTAAAATAGTTTTTTAACTTTTATTTTGAAAATATTCATTTTTAAATTTTCGGGGTCTGTAATAGCTATGTGATGAACTTCAAAGAAGAATTTTGTTTGATAATTTCTTTAAAAAAAATATCGTTTACCAATTTTAAACAGCAGTTGCGGAATGTGCTTGATCTACACAATAAAACATCTATTAGATATTATGACGTCTTGTCAGCATTCTTTCACTATCCGATACTTTGCACTGTTTCCGTTTCATTACATGCAATAATTAAGGCGTATTTCTTTTCTATAAAATCAAACTTTCATTGATGTGTATAACTAAATGTATTTACTAGACAATTACTAACTTGTAAGTGAATACTTGAAGTACATCCTGGGTTCGCGTCAAAATAATGTTCATATCTATTTTATGATCTTTACATTTTTATGCATTTTTTATGGTTTCCCAATCGAAAAATTCTCTAACTATTTTTTTTAAGACCTTGAAGTCTAAAAATGGCCATTCCGTAAATTCTTGTCGAACTTTTATAGAGCTTTAAAAAATCTAAAGATAATGATAGGCTCAAGGATTGGTCGAGTTGGCTCCAAAATTCCAATGAATGAATACTCCGAATAAAATATTGGAAAAGAAATTGTATTCCAAAATAAGGGTGCACTTCAAAAACCCGACAAATCACAAAACAGACACTTCAAAAACCCAATATTAAAAAACTAGACATTTAAAAAAAAACAAACATTAAAAAAAAATAGACATTTCACAAACAGACATTAAAAAATCAGACATTTAAAAAAATAGACATTAAAAAATCAGACATTTAAAAAAAACATATTTTGAAAGTCTGTTTTTTTAATGTCTTTTTTTATAAATGTCGGGTTTTTTAAGTGTCTGTCTTGTGATTTCTCGATTTTTTTGTCGCGTTTTGTATTTAACCCTCCTGAGCAGCAATTTTTCTTTTTCCATAAGGACACAGTGTATTTTGGTCGAACAATATTCGTCATGGTGCACAGGAGGCAGGAGGCAAAGGATAATTTTGTACCATATTGCTTATATTCTTTACAATACAGTTTCAAAGGGAACAAAATTTCTACATAATTCCGAAACTAAGAAATCGAAACGAATTGAATTAACATTATTTATTTTTTTGATATTTTCAACAACCGCAGTTATAAAGATATTATGTTGAACTGTCAGATAATGGATCTAGACACCAATTTCTTAAGGAATTCAAACGGCAGTAATGTTTTTTAATTTTAATACCAGCAAATATCCATTTAAAAAAATACCCTTATCGGGTGTCAAATTGGTGTTAGAAACGACTTTACCAGTTTTTAATATGCCGAGAGTGGAACATGTCGCGGTATGATGTCATGCAAATAGTTTATGTAAATTCGAGCGATCGATATAGAACTCATTTACTTAATGAATTACCTTATTTGAAGTTGAGTAACTGTAAGAAGTGATATACTCTCATTAAACTAAAATGAATAAGATTTTTCCTTTCGACTACAGACATTAATAATATAAAAATAGATTTAACAATAATATAATTAATTAATAAACTTGGTTAACATTATGAAAGGGATGTATTTAACAAATTTGATATATAAATCGAAACCATTAAACTCATTCTAAAGTAAAAAAGAATGAAAACTGAAAATTCTATAAAATAAATTATCACTTGTTGCTGACCTAATTTCCTGTAATAAATTTCTATCACGTTTGTTATTACTTTAATTTTACTTTAATTTACCGCGTTGTACAGGTGTATATGGCAATAATATTACAAACGCAAAATATAAAATAAAATATCGCCTTCGTGACATACACAAAATTTTCAAAATGTATTGAATACAATTTTAACACGTACATCGCATAACGTCGGTTAGTTTGCAAGTAAAAATAATTGTGAATAAAATAATAAACAGACTGGTATAAATTGCAAATACGTATCTACTATTATAAATACATCTCGCAGACGTCACAAATAATAATTATACTATTGCGTATATAAAAACGGCGACAACGCAGAAAACAAAAACGAAGAAAAATGATTCATAAGTTATAAAAACTGCTCCTACTGACCATTAATATCAATTAACGCTAATGACTACTGGTACCTGCAACAATCTCGACCGTAATTTTGTATCAAAGTTAAAACCAAAATATTATCGTGTGAAATAACTTAATAAATCTTGTATATGCTTACGATGTAAAATGAAATTTAAGAATATGAATTACCGTATAATGAGGTCTCAGATTCTTTAATTGAATATTGAATTTAATACAAATAAAATAATGATTAAATAAAATTTGAAGAAAGTATAAATCAATAAATATTCGTTTCGAATTGATGACAAAACCTACATATTAATAAATTGCACTGCAAAAATCGGATGAGATTTTAATATTTAAAAATCAAACTTAATGTACATTGAAAAATAGGAACTAATGAATTTTATTGGTTACAAGAAAATGTGAAATTATTGGAGTTTGGGACTGAAGAAGAACATCCCAATATCTACAATCTTGATTAAACGAATCGATTTATGAGCACAATTTCTTACTTCAGAAACTAGTATAATCGCATACAAATATCTATAAGGTTATATTCGGCTGATTTGAGACAAGTTCTTAATATTTTTAAACGAAACTTTTCAATTAGTTATTAAAAATTACTACGAAATACTATAAAATATGAAATCATCAATGCCTCACGCCATGTGATAGATTTCACTCTTTACGAGTGATAATAAACCCTTAATATTGAGATATGCTGATTTTCTAGGATTCCCTCATACATTTTCTAAATAGGAAGTTACAAACTGTCTATTTCCGACTGTTTTTTCGTTTTCCGAAATAGCACAAAATTCCATTCAGCACTTTTTAAATATGTTTGCGTAACGTAATTATTTTTTTAATGGCAATTTTTGTTACGCTGTCCATTCAAAAAATTATAAAAATATCAGAAACGTATTTTCGATAGTGCTTGGAGAAGTTGAATTGTACATTTCATATTTGGTCTGTTTCTATTTCAAAATGGCGGTTACAGCTAAATATATTTTAGAATTTTACTTAGCAAGAGATGATTTGTAAAAAACATGATGGAATTAAATCGAATCCGGTAATTCGGGTTTTTTTTTGGGTGGCTGATTAAGAATCTCAAATTAGATTAAAAAAATTCAAAATGGTCGACTACTTTTTCACAATCGGTTGAAAATCAATAGCGAATCTAGTCAGATTCCAAAAATGCAAACATGGCATACCCTATAAAATTCAAAAAAGGGCCCATTGTTTTTGAATGTTCAATATTTCCTGATTATCAAGAACGGGAGATGGATGATATTATTTTTTTATAATTTCAAACAATCTTTTGGGATTTTTAATTTTTAAATTTGGATTTTTGGATTGAAAGGCGCTGCTATTGCTTTTGAATTCGAATTCGAATTCCAAATGCACCATTTTGAAAGGTTTTACATACAAAAAAGGTGTTTTTTTGTTAAAATACCGTTAAAGCAAACAGATTGAAAGAAGGTGTTTGTTTAAACGAAATCTTTGATAATTGAAGCAGCACACCTATAACTAGTGCTTGGCAATTGGCACTTTATTTTATTTAAAGTATGAAAAAACAGTAACATTAAAGGTTTAATAATTTCATGAGGATATTTATTTAATATGAATTCAAACTAATTCCTTTTGATCCTTTAGTCGCGCAATTCACCCAACAATTAAAAACTAAACATCATTATATTGCTTTTATGCTGAATATGAATATAGCATCAGATTTTTTAATATCAAAATGGCGGATACAATATGCAAGCTGAGTCTCAAGCATGTCTGAGGTAAACTATAATATCCACTAAGACTAAAAATACGAATTTGAAACTTCTAAATTAATATAAATTCATTAATCTGGGAAAAAAGTTATGTAATTATACAGAAGTACATTTGTTATGTACAAAATCAAAAACATCGGATACAAGATGGCCTCCAGGAATGTGAAAAGTAGCTGAAAGGATATGAAATTGGATACTTATGGATATTTCTGGATCAGATTATGATTCTGATAATGAACTTATGATCATCGGATCCGTACATTTACGAGTAGAAAGATTTGAATAGATGATGACAACAAAAATTATCACTGCGAAAAAAAAATGTTTTTATTCAGTAGGCGTAAATTAACCAGTGTATTAAGATAGGAATTTTGCTGAGTCATCGTTGTTAAAAATCATTGAAAAATGTTCATTTTTCACGCCTACTGAATCAAAAGATGATTTTCGTCTTACGGGCGTAAAAGTATTTACGCCCTTGATACGAAATTAACTATTTTTTACTTAGGTACTATTCTACGATGTTTGTAATTCGTTCATCACCATTTTTATACATTTTTTGTTTCTTTGCTGCAATTGTTATTTCTGTCCCAAAATGGTTGTAATAATTTGTCAGTATTATACTGTTCTTTGTGAATTGTTTGTATGAATTGTCCCATACTTGTATATTATTGTTCTGGATAGGGTTGGTTAGTTAATGTTAGGTAAGGGTAGGTATAGCTATGAGGACCTTCTTTTGATATACAATAGTGTTCTTCTGTTATTGTGTTTTTATATTGTTGCATCTTATTGTTCTAGTGTCTGTTGATCGTTATGTCACTTGTTTTTTTATTTATGTACAGTCTTCAGGTAACCGATTTCTTGAATTTTTCTCTTATTGGATTCGCCAACATGAAATTTTAAAGCATAACATCAAAATTGCATTCAGCGACTTATATAATCAATACCAACAACTTTTATGGTGGGAAAACTGAATTTTAACTTTAAAATACAAAATGTCAATCCATTCTCCCCAGAAAAATGGTGGGTGCGGGTCGAAAAACCGACAAATCAAAAATCCGACAGGTCAATAAACCGACATTCATAAAGTTGACAATCGAAAAGCCGACAGTCAAAAAACCGACACTTCAAAAAATGATAGTCCGCATGGCGATGCGTCTATTTTTCTATGTGTCGGCTTTTCGATTGTCGGCTTTGTGACCTGTCGGCTTTTTGATTTGTCG
Source organism: Trichopria drosophilae (assembly GCA_030407085.1). Taxonomy (NCBI): domain Eukaryota; kingdom Metazoa; phylum Arthropoda; class Insecta; order Hymenoptera; family Diapriidae; genus Trichopria; species Trichopria drosophilae. The sequence goes on from CM059583.1 coordinate 207,753,895, forward strand.
GTTTTTTGACCCGCACCCTTAATTTGAAAAAATAATACTTTTGTTACAAAAAACTGGTGTAAAATGACATTTAAAGACTAAAAGTAGCATTTTTGATATGTCCAAACCTCTAAGTTCAAAACTTAGCGCTATTAAGAAACCGAATTATTTTAATTTATTCAAATAATATTTCTATAGTACAGCTCAAACTGTATAATTTCTCTCTGTATAATATTTAATTAAATCAATATATATACTTATAATTATTAAAATATTAATGTCTTAAGAAATTTCTATGAGATAACGACAATGCGTAAACTGGTATAAATGAACTGGAAATAATTAACTTTTTTACTAAATCTTATGAGAAAATCAAAGAAAAAACACTACACTTTACTAATCCTCCATAGAAAATTGAAAAGAGAACATATTTACCTCATGAACAAGTAAAAACTGTATAAAAATACCAGGTATTTTTATTAAATTAATTGTCGTCACCCGTCCTAATTTTGGTATTTTGATACAAACAGCAATTAAAAAACGATGAAAACTTAAAGATTAAAGGAATAAACGTTACTGGCAATTTGTTTTTTAATTTATTATTGTTTAAAATATGTAAATTTGGATTTTTTTACAAATTTTCATTGTCGTCAGCTTCATTGTCGTTACCAAACATTTGGCGTATCAGGTACGAAGCACGAACAAAGTGTAACCCGTAGCAAAAAATATTTTTCAAATCATAAATAACATTTATATTTCTCTTCCTCTTAGACATTTATTTAAATATAATTTAAAAAACCACAAAATTAAACTTTATATTTGTTACAACGTTATGAATCAAGTTTATTATGAAATAATATTATTTATTAAAATTATGAATATAATATTATCATTGTAGTTACTAACAAACGACACATTAACTTTAATAAATTTATTTTGTCTAAAACTTCTTCAAAAATTCATATGTTTTTCTTAATTTTTTAATTATTACTTAATAAATAATTTTCAATTATTCACAAAAATGCACTAAATTAGATATGTACATTATGTTTTTGACTCTTTAGAGTTATTTTTTTCAAGTTTTTAATAAGCAATTGTTGGTTTATATAGCCGTATGAAAATGCGTCATAGTAAAAGTCTTCCCCTTTCCTTTAAAATAATTTTGTGGCGTGACTACTTTAACAATAACTTAACTTGGTGCTAATCAGCAAGAATCCATTAAAAAAAACGAATTTACAGTAACTTAAACAAAAAATTTTCATTCTTGAAAATGCCCTGTTTTTGGAGAATCACCCATATGCCATAAAAAATCTAATTTCTTTAAAAAAATATGATAACCGTGTGACTAGATATCGCATGTTGGGAAGTAAAGAAACATTACCTATGTGAAAATTGGACTATAGAATAATATGTATACTATCTTGTTTTCCTTACAAATTTCTTAAGTGACGTTTGTTACTGAAACATACATATAATTGTAAATATTTATATGTACTCATATGTTCACAGAGAGTTTGTAAAATATTGGTATTTTATTAACTAAATTTCAGATTCTTCATATTCAAAACGGTTAAAAAAGTAATTGTTAAATGTTTACCGTTATATGTGTAACACTCACGGAAACGTAGAAGTGGTTACGGCTACAACTTAAGTAGTAATGGTTAATCGAACTGCAGAAAAATGATAGAAATGGTTTTAACATCTAATAATAGTAGAATTAACAAGGAAAATTGTCGTTGATAGTAAGTTACTTTAATAATTCAGAATATTATACAATAACTATTTTTATTATGACAATTTTCATTAACAGATTATTTTCATTTAATCCAACGTTATTATATTCATATAACTTCTGCGGGATATTTAAAGTGACTATTGAGGTTATGTTTGCCTTGGATTTGAGGTTATGTACTCTACATCATACATTTAACGATGGCAAATAGTTAACGGAACAATGCCATTGTTTACTACCGAAAAACATAATTAAACCATTGTAAAACCGTATTTAACGGTAAAATGGTTCCATTAATTATATTTGTTCTCTCTATGTAGGATTAGGTAGAAGTGACGATTTTTAGTTTGTCGTACTATTTAAATAGTACGGCTATGGCATAATAAGGGTTCCAATGAAAAGAAATTGGGTGTGTTGCATCTTACTACTTAAGTAGTTACGGCAATTACTTATTTTTTCGTGACGATCATTTTTAACCGAAGCATATGCTTGATGCTCAGCGTGATGGCGTATAAAAAATTGCAATCATTTACTTCATGAAAGTTCATAAAAACACAAACTCCAGGTTGCTGCAAAAGAATCTGGCATTACATTTTTAAAAATCAAAATGAAAGATACAAAATGCCATATCAAAAATCGTATTTCATATACCTACTAATAAAAAATATTTCAAACAAAAAATAAATGTTTTACAATTTTAATACCGCTTTTCGAAAAAGTAACATTTTTTTCTCAATTTTTAAATCGACAATAGACAATAATTCGTATTTTATCATTTTGTCAGCATAATAGATTATTTTGCAATCAAAAAATATTATCCAGATTTCAAAATTAAAGAAAAATAAAGAAATGGAAAGGCAACGAAAGTTTGCCACGAGTTAAACTGAAAATTCTTAGATTTGCTTGTAAAGTTAAATCTTGAGGGATTTGAAATCGTATAAATAACAAAATGAGTCAAAATAAAAAACAACAAGGTTTTGAAAAACGAAAAGTTAGATAATGTACCCTGCTAATTATTATTAATCAATCCAATAAAATGAATGAAATTAATCAATAAATTCCCCTTTAAAACCTTTTTATAACGACCCCGATACAGATGTCAATAAACAATTACCAGCTTCAAAATTACACACAAAAATCGATGTAATTGATCCACTGCGGGTGAAGTAAAATATAGAATCGTGAAAACGTTTTACCCTATTAAAAATGAAAGCCTGTAACGAATGAGCTACGTCATGACACAATTTTTCATCTTGTCAGGGAGTCACAGGGAATATCGTATTCGACACGCATATATTTTGTAAACTCGAATTACTTACCTACGTATACATAAAAAATAAGTAAGTAAGTAATTTAAATCCCAGATATAACGATATAGGTCAGCATACATAATGAATTCTTTTTCAAGACGATCTTAATCCCGGTCATCCAGATTTTAAATTACCCGATCTCTTTGTTTAAAAAGCGCATTTTTGAGGATTTGACAAGGATTTTTTGGATTCTAAAGTTATTTGCTGACTTTGAATCTTTGCAAGATTAGAGGGAACGTTGAGAACGCACATGAGTATAAGGGGATGATAAGGCCGATCGATCGCGGACGCGCCTCCCCACTGCGACGGCTTTTAAGGTACGAATGCCACCTGAAGGTGATAAAAAGCATGCACGTTTTCCAGAGGCCTCTTGAAACATTAATCTTCGTGTAGAGAAAGCTCGAAATTCCCAATATTTTACCAGAGAAGTAGATATTAATATGCTGTCTTGGATTTTTGTTTTATATTTAGAATATCGATGGATTTATTTTTAACCCCTATCATTCTATAATTTTAATATTGCTTTTATGACTTACCAACAAGTGAGAATTACCAAAAAAATTATATTTTTTGTTTGACATAGATTATGACGAGATGCACGTTTGCGCAATAAAATGAAATCACACGTTTTGAAGTTTTCAGCTTGATGTCGATTTCCAAAAAATTGTAGTTTGAATACATTTTATTAATTCAGATATTTGTTGACAGTTTGATTATTGTATCACATGTGTTTGGTATATGAAATAAGTAAGGAATTCTTAAATTAATAATAATAATAATGATAAACGTCTTTATTGTACAAAGATACAAAGTTGTACAATGGGCGAGACCCAGTACTATTTCTAAAGTTTTAGTAAAGTAAAAATAAAAAGCGATGGAGAAAATATTTTCGGGAATGATATCACGCCGAAAACATAACTTAATTCAGCATTGTAATAGGTACAATGAAATATATTTATTTTCCTCATAATTTCATAATTTCTGAATAAATGTACTTTAAAATTTGGTAACTCAATAGGGGATAATTTTTTATAATTAAAAAAGAGGCAAATTAGAGGTACTGGCACTTTATCAAACTATCAATATTTCACATTAACAAAAATATTCCTTATTTCAATTATGACATGTAATAATTGCAATTTATTGTTTATTTCCCAACGTGAGAATAGATATATATACGTGAATATAATGTATACTATTTAGTATCAATTTTAATCAGAAACAGTAATTTTCGTTTAAAATTGTTTTAATAAACAATAAACATTTCGTTTATTGAAAAAAAAGGGTTTTTTTGTAAATGCCCTAACGTCCGTAATTATTCATAATTGATGATATTAAAACCCCCCGCAAAAAAAGTAAAGGTGTAATTGTTACTGTTAGTCTTACTTTGTCAGATTTTAAAATTGTTTTAACTTAAGAGACATTTTCTACGTGTAACGTCTTTATATGGGCAAATATACAAAACTGTTGTCATTTGAAAAAAAGGTAAACCTTCGGAAAAGCTACGACATCGAGAAAAAAATTTCATCACACTAGTTTTGTATATTTTTGCCCCCTGATTACGAATATGACAAAAAAAATCGGCGCTCTGCTATACAGAAGCCGCTATCTTGAAAAAACACCTAAAAATTGTGTTTTTTTTTTAGTTTTTTCCATTTATCTTAAAAAATATAAATCGGATGAAAAAATATTTCCAATAAAAAATGTAGAGCACAAAATTCTTAACAAAAAAGGTTTGATACATAATTTTCGTAATCTTAACAGAAAGCTCGCAAATGAGCGATGAAAGTGACCGTAATGGATTTCAGCGAGGTAAAGTCTCCGCAAATAACTAAATAACTTGTAACGGTTTGTTGTATAGACCCACATTTGCATGGTTGGAGGTTAGGTTAGTATAAAAGGGGGTCTGGCACCCTCGTGTTTCACGCATTTCCTTTCGAACTGTAGGAGAATGCCAATTGTACATTCTGCACATAATTCTCGAAACTCGGGGGTGCTCGCGTGCTGGGGGGCTCCGCCCCCCAGACCCCCCTTTTATACTAACCTAACCTCTAACCATGTAAACATGGGTAACAATTGCTTTTATGCATAATCGCTTTACCTTGCAGAAATCTATTACGGTCACTTTCATCGCTCATTTGCGAGCTTTCTGTTGAGATTACGAAAATTATGTACCAAAACCTTTTTTGCAGAGAATTTTGTGCTCTACAATTTTTATTTGAAACATTTTTTCATCCGATTTGTATTTTTCATGATAAATGGAAAAAACTAAAAAAAAACACGATTTTTAGGTGTTTTTTCAAGATAGCGGCTTCAGTGTAGCAGAGCGCCGATTTTTTTTGTCATATTCGTAATCAGGAGGCAAAAATACACAAAACTGGTATGGCACAATTTTTTTTTGCGATGTCGTAGCTTTTTTTTGTCATATTCGTAATCAGGAGGCAAAAATACACAAAACTAGTATGGCACAATTTTTTTTTGCGATGTCGTAGCTTTTCCGAAGGTTTACCTTTTCGGTAAAAATAAGAAAAAAAAAATTTCGAGCATACTCAACAAAAATTTATGAATAGTTTTGGTTGGTATTCAAGATGACCATATAATCGTTTTAGCCCATTATGCGCAAAACGTCGAATTTGTGCATGTGTTTTTAAGGATATCATTCGAAAAATATTTGTTTTTTCTTCAAATACTATACCAGGGATTTTTAGGGTCCTCTTAAAAAAAGGTCAATATAACACTGTTAATTTTGCAGTTAAATATAACAATTTTTCAACGTAATTTTGTTTTTGAAAGTAATTGTTTATTATTGTATGATATTCGTTTAATCATGACAACTGGAATTGTGATCCCGATATTTAAATCGTCTGAAACCGTGAATACTAGATTTTTGTCCTGCTCTTCCTTTGTTCAAAATAGTTTTATACCGTAGAACCATACAAATTTTCGCAAATTTTTACTGCCAAACTATCAATTCTACGAAAAACCTTCATAGAATTATGAAGTACATACCCTACGAACACGCATAAACTTTTTCCGAATTTTTTAACAACTTTTAAAATTTCGTAATTGGACCATATTTAGAAAAACTAAAAATGGCAAGTAAATAAATCTTTGTACGAAGATTTTTCATGTTTTTTACATTTTTTGCATTGTACAGTTTCAAACAATAAATTCCAATAAACTATTACTTTGCAAAAATCACGAATAAAAATTATTTATATTTCAACATTATTCACTCAAATTATCTATTATATAGTTTACCTCTCCGTGGTGAGAACCAGGCAACTCTGTAATCTTCAATGACAAAGTAACGATTTCGATATACATTCAATGTAAAATAACTATTTTTATATACATAAAACTAGTAACTTGTAACTCATTGATAAGTAATACCTATACATATAAAAACTTTTTACTGACTTTTCCTACAAATTTATGGGTGCTTTTTTTAATTCGAAATTCGTTAGCTGATAAGGACAGGCTTTCCACAACAATGTTATTGAACGAAAGAGCTTACATCAAGGAGTACGTGTGAATTTTTTAAAAATTGGTCCAACTTTGAAATTCCTAAAGTTGTTAAAAAAATTTACACGTGTTCCTTCAGTAATTTTAAGTACTTTTTATTGTATGCTTATCGCAGGGTACAGTAAAAAATTGGAGCAAAAAATTCATGAACATTTTAAATTTTCCAACAGGAAAAATCGAAGCAGAAAAAAATTTACTGTTCATGGTTTTAGAAGGTTTAAACAGCCGGACAAGGATTCCTGGTGTTATTATATTTTTGCTATTTAATGTAAATATTAACATTGCTATTGAAGTTTTTTTTGAACTAATGCCAAATTCTGAAAAAGCACCGAAAAAAACTCCGATATAGGAATTTAAAAAAAAGACGTGCACAAAATCTTCGTTTTGCGCATTAATGGGTTTCAAAATTAATTAATTTTCCCATAAGAAATTGAAACAGGATTCTCGTGAGAATCTGGTGAGAATCGAGTGAGATTCTCATGAGAATGTCGTAGGAATGCACGAGTTATAGAAATTGATTAAATTTTAGCAAATTATTTATTTTAGCAAAATATTAGCGTCCAGAGCAAGGTTGCATTGGCTCTGCTGAAAAGCTTTTTTACAGCTTAATGTAACTGGTTGTAATTTTAAATTATTGCTTAACATATAAAAACTTTATAATATTACTGGCGCCAAAAATATGTTACAGTTAGTTCCAGGAATTATTAGTTTTCGAAGAGTCCTGAAATTGAAATTTCACCATTATAGACAGTGGAAAAAAAAGACTTCTTTATTCCTGATCTTTTATTTTAATCTCGTTTCATTTGTTCGATATAATTACAATTATATGCAATTTTTTTACGTTTAAAGGTTTTTTTATGTTTTAAAAGATTTTATTTTTAATAATCTATTTAATTCAACTAATTAAAAGTCGGTCATTTACTTTCATCGTTATTTTTAAAAGTAGGGCGCATCCATGTTGACTAAACTACGATTTAATATCTTTGCCCACGCCTTTATTCCATTAAATGGATTCTCTGCATTTGAACCATATTTGCAGAATTTAAGTCACTCATATAATCTAGTACCAGCTTCAAGTAAATACCCAAGATCAATATTCATAAGGAGGGTCGTATTCACATACTAACACTTAATGCATTAATTACTTTTTATTCTGTTTCCAATGTTCTGCTCGAATCCTACTATGAAATTCTAGAGGGAGTTAATTTTCAAGTTTATTTTTGCCTACATCAATTTTTTTCATTTACCATACACATCCTTTGCCACTTACAATAATTAATTTTTCGTGGCATTATCTATAACTTGAGATTTTGCAATTTTCTGCAATTTTGTTGCCTGTAACGAGTCCATTTTTAGCTTTCGCATTTTTGTTGCCTATATCGAGGTACTCTTTAGCTTCTGAATCTTATTGCCCACAATGAAGCCTTTTGCTGTATTTGTATTTTTGTTACTAGCCATACTTGTCTCGTATTTAGATACGCTAGATAATCTATATGTACACCACATGCAATGATTCTGTCGTTTTTTATAGATCTTTTGTTTTTTTTTCCGTACAACTTTATGTGAAACAAAAAGAATAAAATATCTGTCCAAAATGACCATTAAAATCTTTATACATAGGTGTATATGTAAAACAGAAGAAATTTCAAGCAGCAATTTCTTTTTTGGGGATCTCAAGATTGTCAAGAAAGGCTTAACTAAAGTTTTCGAGTTTTGTTTCGCGGATCCTTTATTTGTCGGTTACAATAAACTTAAAACGTCGAGACTGGGTCCAGTTTCAAGATTTATTTGTGCGCTTCCATTTTTCCACATATAATTTCATCGTGCGATCGTTTTGCGATAGTTTTCGAGACATCGAACGATTATCGTGATTTTCATAAAGAAAATAAGCCTTGTTTAGTTTTTTTCTGTATTTTTAACAAAAAGGTAATAAACGTTTACATAACCTAAACATTTTAAATATTTTTACAAAGTCAGTTCTCCCAAGAATAACAAAAGGTCTGACTCTTTTGGTTTCTCTAACTTATAATATTGCTTAAAGTCTATCAAAATATAGTAAAGCAGCCATCGGCGTCGCGGAAATCTCCTGTGACTAACTCGACTTTTTATTTTGAAGCACTCTATCTATAGGACAAAAAAACAAAGAAATTATTATTTTTTTAATTCTCTACACCTCTTTTTACATTTTCGATTAAGAATACCAAGTAAAACGAAAAAAAAACTAGTTTCAGTATGAAAATCGCAATAAATCGTTCGATATCTCAAAAACTATCGATCGCACGACAAATTATTATGTGGCAAAATTGAAGGGCACGAACTGAAGAGTTATTACGGAAAAACAGTTTTTGTGTTTTTTAATATAAAAAGAAGCAACCGGAAAACACATGGGGAAAATTCTTCGTCTTTTTTAGTTCTACAACTTCTTCCAGTATGACATTTCGTTTGTTATTTAACAAAGTGAGTTATATGCGAAAAATTAAAAAAAAATAGCCTTTTTTACGATTTTTAAGGCCATAACTTAAAAAATATTCATCGCAGGTCTAATATTCTTCAGGAAACATCTTAGGGCTTGAATAGAGCTTGAAAATGAGCATTATTGCAAAAATAGTAATTTTTTTTTCTAATTTTCAATGGCTCGTCGCTCAAATTCTAAGCCTCAGATCAAATTTTGGTACAGGACTATTTTCTTTGAAATATCAAGGAGAATCACCTCCAGAAATATCATCAGTTCTTGAACACCTTCTAGATTGACCGGACTAGAAAGGCTCTGATGGTTCTACAAGTTCTACCAACATCCTGTTATATCTTCTCTATCCTTTGATACGAACTTTACAATCGATTTTCAACTAATTAGTTCTTCCGTCGAGTGCAAATGACGAAGGGAAAAATAACTAAAATTAGAGGTTTCATCTCGGAATGAGAGATAATAACGTATTCTGTGTGAAGTTTTTATTTTCTATTTAATATCAACATCCAAAAAAGGTACAATGTTCAACTATTAAATACTAATCAGAGATAATTAGTTGTAAATTTGTGTAAAGTTTGGTTTCTACATTCTTAAAATTCTCAAAAGTCCGAGAAACATATGTTTCTTCCTAAAATCCCTGTTAAAATGGAAGCGTTGAATAAAGCGTCTATAAAGAGTACACAAAGCGTTTTATAGAATTCTACGCGTAAATAAAACGAATCGTACGCTTAATGCATGTTTGAATGACGCTTAACGCCAAAGCGTACGAAGCGTGAATTTAAACATTTTAAGCGTTCGTTAAACGTCCCGTTCAGCAATTGTACAGAGTGAATGAACTTTTTTTTTTATTTCTGTACTCCATGTAAGCTTCATCGAAACGTTCAGTACTCTTATTTAAGCGTTCATTAAGCGTTTGCAGAGAGTGAAAAATTTTTTACGTCATATGTATAAGAAAACATTCACTGAAGCGTTCATAGAGCGCTTACTTAAAAGTGAAAGAAAATGAGTCTTTTAAGAGTGAATAAATCGTTTTTCTGTATTACTTTAAATGCCTTACGAATTAAACTGAAGCTCACAAATCTTAGTTAAGAATTCATTAAAAATAAAAGTTTTTGAGAATCAATAAAGCTTTTTTCAGTTTTTGTTCACTTTATGAGAAAACTTTTATTGAAGCGTTCATACATTTAATACTTTTAGTATAAGCATTTTTGAAACAGACCTTGAAATTTAATCACATTTATATCTCTTTTACGATAAAAATAACTGCAAAGAAATGCTTAAGTTTTGCTTGAACTAAACCCGTATTTATCAAGATGCCTTCTGCGCTTGAGAAAATCACGTTTAGCGGACTCTTTCAGAACACTTAACGAAACGTTGTGTACGCTTCTATTCCGCTTATTTCGAAACTTAACGTCCTCTTTACGAACTCTTGGTTCACGCTGCTATTTTTATCAGGGATGTTTCATGTCAATGGTAAAAAATCGGTTTTTGGCATATGTATCGCTTCGTATGTCTTGTACGCTCTTTGCAACTTCTTAAGAAAGTTCAAGATCATAACATTTTTTACAAATTTTGTTTTAAATATTTTGTTATACGATTAATTGTTATTGAGGGAACACGGTTGACTTTGCATTAAGGTATGTAGTACAGTCAAATTAGGGGTATTACCAACATCTGAGCATTGACCACGCTCTATCTCAATAAGGAATAATTTTATGCTCTGCAATTTTCGTAAGAATTGTAAAGAGCCTATGCTCAATGGGCAGTGAGATATTTGCAAAAGAACAGGTTTTTTAACATTTGACCTTATTTACAACGTGGACACATGATTATCGGTGAATTTTGAGAGGACATACAAAATGCCCATACAAAGGTTCATTGAGCTTATTATCTCTCGCCACTGACGTGGAAAACACATGTATTTACCAAAAGGAAGCAGCTTGGACTCAAATTACGAAAACTATTTTGGCTTTTAAATCGAGAATCACAACTCACGCTTGAGAATAAGCTCCTACTATACAAGGCGATTTTAAAACCAGTATGGACGTATGGAATACAGCTGTGGGGAACGGCGGCCAATTCTAATATAGAGATACTTCCACGCTTCCAGTCAAAAGTATTGAGAATGATATAATTGATGCACCATAGTTCGTAACTAATGATGCCATACATCGCGACCTACAAGTGCTGAGTGTCAAAGAGGAAATCCAGGAATATAGCAAAAATTACAGTGAGAGACTAAAGAAGCACCCAAACATTCTTACAGTCAACATAATGAAACCACGACTAATCAGGAGACTCAAGAAAAAAATTCCATTCAATCTTACGCACTAAAATAGACAGATCCTTCTGGTGTATATTAAACTTTTACTCCCAGTGACATAATACTTCTTAACTTTATTTAAATTGATATTATAAGTGTTAGTTTAATATAATAATTAAGAATATCTGTATATTAGGGCGCATCACTGGATGGGTACCTTCTACGATTAATTTCTACAACAAAAATATTGCTGAATGTCAACAAGACAGATTGTAATAAAAAAAAAAAAAAATTATCTCTCATTCCGGGATTTGTCCTTTATTTGGTTTATTTTACTCTATAATAGAGAATACGAGGACTACAGAAAGACGAACATGAAGATAATTTGAAACCATTTGTACCATTGATAGAAGTCAATTTTTATTGTTTGTATATTTTAAATGGGTTAAGATAAATCTTTTAAGAACGGTCACTATACAATAATTAGTTTTAAAGCTACTACCATTTAAAAAAAACTCGTTCCCTCCGTTTTTTTCTCAAGTTTATTTCCTTACTTTTTCTTAAGAAGGCCAAAACCAGGCCGGAACGCAGATATTTTATTCCTTTTCCCATTTTTTTTCTATTTTTGTTAAAACTACTCATTACACAGGACAACAAAATGAAGCTAATCTCCATACTCAGAAACCGGACTATAAATCGACAAATCTGACCGCAGAATTGTTCCATCACGTCAGGATTTTGAGATATCCTAACCTAAAAGTACAAAAAACACCGTTTTTGCTCATATTCAGTTCAGTTTTTTGTGGAATAAAATGCTTGTTCACACTTTAGTAAGAACCAGATTAAAGCACTATTTATCAACTTTAAAATACTTTTTTTAGTAATTTCGGTCGAGTTTTTGTCAAGGCACTTTTATGATTTTCGTGTTTTGCACTTTTAGGTTAGTATATCTCAAAATTTGGATGCCATACAGCAATTATATACAAGATTTTGATTCATCATATCCAAAATCGTCGGAAAAATATACATCAGCTTCTTATGAATGCATTTTAATTTGTTTTTTTCCCAATTGTCAAACAAAAATTTATTCCGACACAAAAACTTACCGAAAATGGACAAAAACTGTGTTTTTTGCAATTTAGATGGAGATATTTCAACATCTTGACGTAATAGAACAATTTTTATCAAGAAAGTCAAGCTCAGTTTATTAGTTATTTTCCTCCAATTACAGATTTATTTTATGTAAGAAAATCATAATTGATCCGTGTCAAAAACTTTGATAACTCGATAAAAAAACACGTATCAGAATTACTAAAACAATGTTTTTTGCACTTTTAGGTTAGGATATCTAAAAATCTTGACGTAATAGAACAAATCTGCGGCGAAAACCTTCAGAAAAGTATAGTCCGGTTTCTATGGGTATAAATTTTGTAGGCTTCTGTTATTGTATAGTGACCATTTGTTCCGTATGGTTGTACATAAACGAAAACTACACAATGAAATTAGTGCTGAACAGAAACGATAAATAAAGACTTATTAAATAAATATTTTCCTTAAATAATCGCTTAACTCATTAACGTCCAAGATGACGAGATTTTTATCTCATTTACAAAGCTCTCTAGCAAATCGAACAATGAAAATATCACAATGAAACCCACTTAATTTACTAATTTTGGGTATGCTCCATCGATTTACGGGGTCAAAATTTCGATTCCTTACCACACAAAAACAATATGGCGGATTTTATCTGAAAAAGTACCGAAAAATCGGAAAAATTTGTTTTTCGACAATTTTTTATAAACGGATAATGGACGGCGATTCATTCCAAGCTATGGACAAACGTGGACAAATAAGTTGTAGTTTAAGGGAAAAATTGATTTATTGAACTCCATTCAATTTATCTTATTAAAAATGGCCAAAAAGTGAAAAAATGTCTAAAAATCCGTGTTTTTCCTAAATATTTCTGCAATAAATCGTGACCAATCTAAATTTTTGTCTTAAAATGTAAAATTTTGATTTATTAAATATTCATGGTTACTTTTTAATATATTTGACGATGTTAGTAATGTGGGATTTAATGTGGTGGCCCTGGAAATGAAAAAAATTATGAAATTTTTCACAAGCGTCGTCGGTAAATGTTACGGCGCTACATTTTATTGCATTTCTTTATGATTAGGATTATAGTGAATCGAAATATAATGAGAGTTTTTCAAGATTCAAAATGGCGCATTATATTTTATATAAAATTTCCGTGAAAAAGTGTTCTTGGTCATTTTGTGAACGAATCCGCCATTATTAAATACTTTAAAAAATGATCATGAATATTTAATAGAGTGAAATTTTACATTTTAAGACAAAAATTTATAGTTATGTCGATTTATTTGAGAAATGTTTAGGAAAAACTCAATTTTTAATAGAATGAACTGAATGGAGTTCAATAAAAACAAATTCCCTTTAAATTGCAACTTATTTCTCCACGTTTGTCCGTAATTTGGAATAGATCGCCATCCATTATCCATTTGTAAAAAATTGTAACAAAAAAAGTTTTCCGATTTTTGGGTACTTTTTCGGATAAAATCCGCCATATTGTTTTTCTGCGGTAAAGAATCCCAATTTTGACCCCATAAATCGATAGAGCATATCCAAAATTAGTAAAGTAAGTTGGTTTCATTGTGAATTTTTCATTTTTCAATTTGCTAGAGAGCTTTGAAAATGAGATAAAAATCTTGTCATCTTGGACCTTAATGGGTTAAGAATGTCACGAAAAATGGTTAATATAAAAGAAAGTGTTGAAATTAATCTTGAGATTTAAATATTGATAGTTGTTAGCAGTTAGTTTGTTTATCCTTGCCGAAGAAATACTAGAGAACACGATTCAGAAAATATATAGAGCACCAGACAAATTAAATTTCTTAAGAAAAAAAGGAGTTAAATACCCGAATATTTACGTTATAGAAATGTTGCGGTTGAGGGCATATAACTTCATTCAAAACTTCCGTCAAAACTGAAAACAGTAAGAAATGTTGCGAATCCCTTGTAAAAAAACATCGTCCTAAATTTAATTTTGTATGGTGAAAAAACCATACAAAGTTAAATTTCGGATGAGGTTTTTTTACGCGGGATTCGCAGTATTACTTTCTGTTTTAAGTTTTGAAGTAAGTTTCTAATAAAATTATAAGCCCTCAACATTTCTATAACGTTAATATTAAGGTATTTAGCTGCTTGTTTCCTTAGTAAATATAATTTTTATGGTGCTCTATATGTTTTCTAAATCGTATTCTATAGTTTTTTTTCGGCAGGGATACGTATACAATATGTCAATCATGACTACTGGTAGTAGATTTTCATTTGGAACAAATTAAGAACTTTCAAATTTAGTCATTTTTTGTGACTACAAAAATTTTCCAGTAGTTTAAATGTTTTTAATTTTTAATTTCATATATTTAATTTCACTTATTTTTAGTAGTAAAATAGTTAAAAAAATAAAGTTACATTGGAGAATAACTTGATTTGAAATTTGTGTAATCACTTGACAAACTATCATTTATCGCTATTTACGTAAAATCGTCTAAACATGCGACATAAAAAAACAAGATTACGAAATTCTAATAACAGTTGAATTAAACTCCTAAAACTGTTAAAGATAAAAATGAATACGAACAAAATTCTTCAGTATTATCAAGAATGTTAATTATTTTGGAATTGTAATGGTTATTTTAACTATTTTCTAGTTTATATTTTAAAAAATGCAGAATTCATTCAGTTAATTACAAAAACACCAAACATTGCTCTTATATCTGTCAACCCTTTTTTCCCCGAAACAAGAAAAACAGATAAATTTCAGATCAGTTTCTCCATTAAAAAGAATTCTTTTTATTTTTGAAAGATACCTTTCCTATAGTTTTCAAGTGTGCTCTATCGATTCTCATCGAAAAATGTGCAAAAAAAGATTATTTGCGGTAAAATTTTGCACAATAAACAAAACTGTTTTAATTTTTGACTATTTTTTCCATTCAAACGGTTTATAATCAATGAAATGGATACATCAAAAGCGTTTCCGATTGTTGAAGTAAAGGTGTGTATTACTTTTCAACTTATCAATTCAAAATTATTATAATCTTCGTACATTTATATCATGATTATAAAACTAAAAAAAACTTTCTATGATCTCTATTTCAAGGAACTAATAATTTTGAGAATATTTGTTTAGTTTTGAACCAGCCATTACTTCTGAAAAATATTCTACTAGTTTTTTATTTGTGTTCAACAATCGAAATCACTTTATGATTTCATTGATTTTAACTCGAAAAAAATCTTGAAAAATAATAGAAAGACCTAAATATCAGCATTTTTATTTTATTTTGTAAAATTTTTTATTTTAGTGCATATAACCGTTTTTTTTTGCAATTATTCGACGGAAATCGAGTCCACATGAAAATAGTAGGAAATATATCATTCAAAAATTAAAAAATTCTTTTCTGATGTCTGACTGAAAAGGGTTAAGATAGTCAATATCCCAAGCAGCAAAGGAAGAAATTTTGACCAGCGTTATAGGTCAGATTGTCTTATTTCGGTAAAAAATAACCAAATTTCGACCTTAAAATATGCCTTGTAAGTAAAAATGTATTTAAAGTCTTTGTCTTGGGATAATATTACCAAATTACTTAAAAATTACTTCATAGTAAAATTGTACTTGAGGTATTTTTTTAAGTCAAATCTTGCTAAATTTCGACCTTTGTTCTGACATGATAAACTAACAGACTCTGAAAGCGGAAATAGGTTGTGTTTTTTGGTAAATTTGACCATCTGAATTTGCCCAATTGTTACTTAAAAGTCAGAATTACCAAAAACTTAACTAAACTAAACTATACTAAAAAAAGTATTTTAAAAATAACAAATAGTCGAACTGTACTAAATTTTTAGGTTATAACCCGATAATTAATAGGTCATAAGGGTATATGGTCATTTTTAATTTCACACATGAGTAATGTTACAGAAACGTCGAAAATTGTGTGAAAATTAGACAAATAATCGGTATAAACCCATTGTGTCTAATTAATTTGAGGTTATGAGGTTATGAATAAATCATGATGAGACTAGGTATTCACAAATGATAATAATTACTTTTTCATTGCAATTCTCCATGATTTGAGCCGTTACACGTTCAAATAATCGATATTTGTGCGAGAAAATTCAAACTTACAACTTCCAGACGCCATCTTGAAACCGCCATTTTGTTTTTCTTTAAATCCGACGGGAGAAGAATGGTCTGAGCAAAAAGACGCGATTAGTATGTTTTGCAACGATCAGCACTGCCCTTTTCAATGTCAAAAAACGCAATTATTGAGAAAAAATCAGTATTTTTTTCGAAAAAATGATCATCATTTTTTTCTCTGTAATTTCCGGCTGTTTCTGACCACGGCATTTGAAAGAGGAGGTCCAAATCTATCGATTTTGTCTTATTTCAATTTTTGTTAATGCTGTTTGGAACAAAAGTTACATCGTTGAAAGTTGTGTCTAAATTCTGGACTTTTGGGACGAAAAGGGTTAAACAATCCAATGAAAAAAAATTCTTTTACCGAATAATTTATAAATTTAATAATTGTTTAATGTATATTTAATTAAGCCCGTTAATTTTTAATGATGTAGAATTAAAATCTAGACAGAAAATTTTAATTCGTTGTGATATTTACATCATGTTTCGAAATATTTAACTTATCAAAAATATTCGACTTACTATTGGTCTATTTGACCACATTGGCCTGTGAGTAACAGGTCAAAATGCCTTCCGTTACTTAATTTTTACTTAAGTCCGTTTTGTCCCCACTTACTTCCAAATAAAGTCGATGGGAAGTAAAATAAGTCGCGGCCGTTTAGTCGAATTTACCTAATTTCGACCTATTTTGCTGCTTGGGTACTACTTACCGTATATTGTACTTCGCACAAATTGTTTTCGAGTAAGAGATCACTTCTTTCTAATACGTAAAAATAAATAAAACCAATGCCGTAAAGTGTAACAAACAACTTTTCTATGCTTGGATTGAGCAAAAATATAGTCCACTTCACGCCGTCGTGTAAATTGATAATTTCGTCCACTTATATCACAAAGCTATACCATCTACAGACTCGAGCAGCTAGTTTGTAATGAAATAGACACACATTTAATCAATTCTCTTTAATGTGTCCTTGTTACAAATACTGACTTAACGTTCAAGATGTGAAATCTACTCACACATTTTTTAATCCACGATCGGTTGCTTTCAAATTTCTGATTCAGGAATATTATAGGAAAGGCAAGAAGGTATACACATTTTGATAAATTAGTTTTATTAATAAAATCATAATTTTACAAAACTTAGAACGTTTTTTCGTTGATCGTCAAGTTTCTGCTTATCCAAATACGGACAAAATAAAATATAAATACGTAAAACGAGTTACATGACCATCGGCCAAGGTTCATTCGCAATTTTCCCGCAAAGAGACTCAGAAAAGATACTGCCGACAATTCGCATGTAAACAAATAAAATAACCGAACATCTATTAACCCATTAAAGTCGGAAATTACATTTTTTTGCTTTAATTTCAATCGAGTATTTCGTAGCAAAATCCAAGTTCAAAAAAATTGGAAAGTATTTATTCTACTATTTTCTGGTCAAAATTGAGTTTCAGCTACCAAAAATTCTAATATGGAGTCAAATTTTAAGAATATTACCAAAAAATTAAGAAATGTTTTGTCTTTTTTCGAGCTAAATGGCGTCACAATGAACATTTCTTTTGAAAAATTTCTGGATGATATAACTAAAAAATGTAAATAATTTGTTAGTTACGTTATCCAATTTTTTTCAAAGCAGGATATAAAAGTAAAATGTTATCTTAAAAAAACATATCATCCACCTTTGTCCATAGTTTCAATAGAATTCCAACGATAGCTCGAAAAAAAATTCATAAAACAAAACATTCCTCAATTTTTTATTAATTTTCTCCAAATTTGACGCCGTATTAGAATTTCTGTTATCTAAAAATAAAAATTGACCTCGGAATATTAAAAAGAGACCTCTAAAACAGTAAGACAAGTATTTTTTAATTTTGTTCATCTTTGATATTCATACGAAATACTGGATTAAAATGGAAATAAAAAAATGCAATTTCAGACGTTAATGACAACAATTCAATGATAATCTATCGAAAAAATATATATGGACTCACCTAAGCTAACAAAAATATACATATACATATATGTATGCATATAAATATATACACACACACACACGTATATATTAAGTATTCATATATGTATGTGTGTTTTTATTTATACATAAATCTGTGCACGCGTTTAAAATGCGCGTTTGTTCAAACACATAGTATAGACGATTCGTCTGCCTTCGTATGTACATATGCATCGATAAAAACAGAAAATCCAAATGATACTGAGATTCGCTTTACTTGTCCGTCCTCCTATTTCTTCATTTCTCTCTCTCTCTCTCTCTCTCTCTCTCTCTCTATTTTTTTACTCTAGTCTTTTGAGTGTATGAGTGTGCGTACCTGCATTCATGTGCACAGTAAAAATACCAATGTAAAGTTACTAGGGAATTGTAAAATAAATCCTGTTTTCGGTAAAGCGTCGGTTTTCTAAATCACGCATCTAAAAGTAGTACTAACTCTGGTTAACATTTTGGCAATATTAGTGTAAGGGGAGGACATGATCGGGTTGTCAAGATTTATGGCCTACGATTTTTTTTTATATATTTAATAAAGACTAAGATATTATTCAAGAATTTAAAATGCATGTATTATTTTCAATACGTCCAAAATCTTAACATTCCACCGTATCCTCCCTAAAACTACTAGTCTCAAAAGTAAGTCATATTACCTACTCTGAAAAGCATAATTTTACTACTTCGAAAGTTATGTTACTAGTCCCAATAAAACCTGAATTTTAGTCAATCTAAACCAGTAATTCTACACAATCTTTTTTTACTGTGTGCGCATTAATAATTGTATTAATTAATTCCTCTGTCATCGTCGTAGACCCATCATCAATTCGCTTCCCCTTTTACTGTTTTGAAAATATAAAACTTCACAGCACCTGTACAAGTTCATATTTAACCCTGAATCTCTTTGTTTTTAATTACAAACGAAAGAAGCAGAACGGGTCGAAGATACGTCATTTTTCTTCCCTGTTTTGTTCGAATTTCTATTTGTCCTATTAATGCTGCTGAAGTGGATGTAAATATCGGTAGTATACATTCCAAAGTATTTACATGTATTGGCAATTAAATACATGTATTATTCCTCTAAGTTATGCGTTTTACGTATACTTCAGTATCATTAACTAAACGAATAAGAAATAATAAAATAGTTCATAACGCATACCTCGATTTGGCGTCTTTCCCTGTGTCGGATACGACTTTATACTATACTGTTTTCGCACGCAAGCTCAAGCGCGCTTATCTGTTTACCTATAATCTTTAAGAGTACTTTATGAGTAAGTTAATTTTTTAAAAATATTAATCCATCGTTTTTATAAACTCAATGGCTGAGCAAAACTGAGTCCACCAGTACTGCTCCTCGCCCTCCAATCGATTGCCATAAAAGCTGTCGACGTACTGAATTGTTGAAAGTAATGACGGTGGATTAGTCTGCAATCAAACGTCATATTTTATCAGAACAGAAGCGTGTATAATATTTAAGGATCTACTAAACCGATCCCGTCGATAACGATACCTCTTAATCTAAAAAATGTAAATTACTCAGTAACAAGATATAAAGTTATTATTTTAATCGCTTGTTTTTTTATACAAATAACATAGTTTGTCGCTGTAACAGTGCCTTCAAATAACAATTCATTGTGAAATGGCCCTGGAATAAACCTTTTTCAATAAAAGCGAATTATGTTACACTTTACAATCAACTATTTTAAATCATTACGTCTTAAAATTAGTCCAAGTACAGTGTTTCAGTATATTTTTGTCTAAATCGTCTTATTTACATTAAGTCTTTCTTACTTAAATCCACATTTCAATCACATTTGTAGTCTGATTTTAAGTATTTTTTTTTACAGTGTAAGAAAGCAAGTCAGCATTTAGCCGCCTTTTGAACAAAAAATTTAATGAAACTATAAGATAGAGCTTATTTCTAGAATTTTTAAACTTTGAGATATAAAAAGTTTATCGATGAAAGCGTGTGTTTAAAATTTATTGTGTTGTTTTCCGCATATATCAAATAATAAAGAACATCTCGCAAAACTCATTTTTAAGCTTCATTACGCTGTCTAATGAAATTTAAGCTTTACAAAGCTTTTCTGCTTTATAAAATTTAATATCAATAATATTTCTTATGCTTTACAAGTACAGTAGTCCTTTCCTTATTCTAATTTGTCTAGTCAGGTAAGATGGCGGCCTTCTTCCCTTATTCTAATTTTCTCCTCTCTCCCACTCCTTAGATTTGTTGTCTCACTTTTGTCTCTTTTTTTTTTGTTGCGCATGCGCCGTTATTTGTATTTTCAAAAACCAATCGCCAATACACGTCAGTGGGGAGAACGCGTGAGGGGATATATTAGAATAGGAGAAGAGAAAAAATTAGGATAATGGAAGATATTAGAAAGGGAAATTAGAATAAGAGAAGGACTACTGTAGAACTCTCCAGTTTCAAAATTTACTTTAGTATTCAAGATTGGATGAAAGTACAGTATGGAACGACAAATAAAATAATAATTCCTTTTTAAATCGCAATGAAGAGCAAGTTTTTCACGTTGCACCTCTAAAATCCGACAAATCACAAAACAGACACTTCAAAAAACAGATTAAAAAACCGTACATTTAAAAAAAAGACATCGAAAAACGAGACATTTCAAAATACAGAGATTCAAAAAGCAGACAATTCAAAATGCCGACATATTTTGTTTTTGAAGTGTATATTTTGTGATTTGTCGGGTTTTTGAGTTTACCCCTGAAACATTTTTTTAAAGCTTAACCCTCGATGAGGGCATCGAATTAGATACCGTAACGTTGGGAAAAATAAAAAGTAATTTATACTTATTAACGGAACCGTAAAGGCCAATTATTTCTCTTACCTGTATGATTTTAATTAATGAAAACTAAAATGATTCTGTTCAACGTTATTCTAAAAAGTTACGCGGCCGGACTACTGAAATATCAATTTTTTATGATTTCCACTATTTTCTTTCTTACTCCTATGTCAGGTATGGGGCATTCCACGTGAAATCGGCAACTTTTTTTCAGACAATTTTAAGTTTTAATTTTTACAATTGGGTGCCATTAGTATATACAAAAGAAGTATTCTTGACTATATACAACATTTAGAAAATCGACTCCAATAAAAGTTGTGAGGATATTTAAAAAATGTAATTTTCTTTTCTCGCAATGTTTAATTTATTTTAGCGCGAAAATGGCATAACAAATAATTAATGAAACACATGTTTTTCGTAGTTTTTTTGATGGATTTTCTTGTGAAAATATCCAATTTTACGCATTATTACAGGATGAAGTTAAAAAATCACTTTGAAGTTTTCATTTTATATTTTTTGAAAGATGGACCATTTTTAAAATTCTGAAAAAATTCATAAATAAGGTTTAATGTATAGCCTTTATGGCAGTATATTTGAAATTGTGGTTATAGATCGGTTTACGATTAAAACATCGACTTAAAAGTTTCTAAATAAATAGAAGAGAATAAATAGAAGTAGAGCATCCAATTACCTTTCAAATGATAAAAAAAAATTTGTTTTTCGATAAAAATTGAGCCAGAAAATTCAGGTTGAATTGTAAAAAAATAAGGCCCCTGTATCATACAGTTTTATGTGCTATTCAGGGGACTTCTATTTATTTAAAAACTATTTAAGAAACTTTATTTAGAAACTTTTAAGTCGATGTTTTAATCGTAAACTGATGTATAACCACAATTTCAAATATACTGCCATAAAGGCTATACATTAAACCTTATTTATGAATTTTTTTCAGAATTTTAAAAATGGTCCATCTTTCAAAAAATATAAAATGAAAACTTTAAAGTGATTTTTTAACTGCATCCTGTAATAATGCGTAAAATTGGATATTTTCACAAGAAAAGCCATTAAAAAAACTACGAAAAACATCTGTTACATTAAATATTTGTCATACCATTTTCGCGCTAAAATAAATTAAACATTGCGAGAAAAGAAAATTACATTTTTTAAATATTCTCACAACTTTCACTGGAGTCAAATTTTAAATGTTGTATATAGTCAAGAATACTTCTTTGGTATATACTAATGGTACCCAATTGTAAAAACTAAAATTAAAAATTGTCTGAAAAAAAGTTGCCGATTTCACGTGGAATGCCCCGTATATGCTTGTATTATCGGGTTTTACGTGAATCCGAGATATTTTGTTTGAACTCAGTATATCAACTTATATCAAGAACTATACCAAGTTAAAAAAGAATTACAATGGCCTTTTAATGTTCAGGACGGGGATGGTAAGAATTAATATGACTCCTGCAAGTAGTAATATTTTCGCGCAAATATCACTTACTTGAAAACGTGAAGAGGTGTAAGGTTTACCAAATGTTAATAATTAAGCTCAAAATTAAGTTAAAATGCTCCAGAGATATGCCTAAATGCTACTCGAGCAAAAAATTGATATCAACCCCACATTTCAATAATACCAGCTCAACATTCGAAGTCGCCAAAAACGACATTTTAAATTTGACCGATCTTATACATTGCAATCCCTTACTCAATATTTACTCTAAAATTATATATTTTCTTACACTATATTAAAATGAAATATCTTGAAAATATAAGAACTTAAATACTGTCATTCGTTATTAAATTGAAAACTAAAAATATATGTAAAACTCACTTTAATAATGACGTATACTAGCACAGGGATCAAATCATCAGCGGCTGGGATCCCACGCTCTGAAGCCATCGATAGCAAATTCATAATCGTTGTGGCGCATCGGAAGACGCATTGAAGTTTGTCCTTCGGCGTCTTATAAGCCGAAATTACAGCAAGCTCAGCTTGAGCCCAAGGCCAGGGACATTCGTAGTGATATATCCTCGGAATACCCAGATCCTTATGGTTTGGTGTTACGACCTTGGCCAATTTTTTTATGTGATCGTGGAGTAGCTGATCCCGATAAACATCTCCGTCGCCGTTAGGGTAAAGCGCGTTGTGGTACACCCGGGCCATCACCGTCCTCTCCACTACAGTTTTTGCCAATTCCAACTGCACGTTGCTTGCCGCTAAAAAAGTACAATTAATTTTTCAATAAGATTTTTTGTAATATTCTTATTAACCACTTCACTTTTAATGTATCATATGTGTACAAAAAAAGTTCCACGACTGGTGATATATCATATATAATAACTTCCACAGTTTTCAATGAATTTACATGAAATTTGGTATAATGTAGGTTTTTGAGTCGCTAAATACGAATCTGATGTCACATTTTTAAAAATCAATATGTCGGATTCAATATGGAGACTACAAGTTATACGCTTTTCAAGCCCATTTTTTTTTGGCTACCAGTGAAGCGGTTAAAAAAAGTAAATGTCTATCATGGACGTAATATTTGTTTTACTTGTTTTCTTTTTGTAATAAAATATATTCATAATAACACCTAATGCATTAAAATGAATTTTTCCGAATTAAAATCGGAAATCCACGTGAATTTTATTAAATCGATGAACTTCGAATTAGGTTGTGACGTTTCTCAATTCCAAATGTCAAGAATCCCGATTGGAAACGTAATTTCTGAATTCGAGCTTATTCTTTTTTTGTTTATTGGGAAGTTTTCTTTGTAGTAAAATCGTACAAATAAGTTATTACCAGTTTCGTAAAACCCATTTTGATTTACTGAAGCAGTAATATCCTATAAAATCTAATTTCAAGATGGCTGTCAAGTGCTCAGTACAAATATATTTCCAGTTCTATTCCAACCCAAGTTTGTGTGAAATTTGCTATTAACGGTCTACACAGAGAGAAAAGAAATAGTTAACGGAACCTTTGTGTAATAGTAAAACGAGTAAATAAAAAAAGTTGTTGCATTAACTATTTCCATGGTAAACGGTACAATAAAATTGTTGCATTTACTATTTTCCGATGGTTAAATGGTTCGTACATAACCTCAAATATCGACTCTAACCTTACATATAGTTAATTCTACTGCTGAAGAGTTTAAAATAGATTTTTTCGTGGTTCCATTAACAATTTTTTTCTCTCTGTGTAATAGATTTTAGTCATCGTTTGGTCAGTTTATTAAAATTCAAAATGGCGAATAAAATATAGTCATCTTGTTATGTAAAATTTCACATTTGATCGATATTTATATAAATTAGATTAAGAAAATCATGGCTGATCAAAAAATTCGCATTGTTCACAAACCTTTCAACATTAATTTATGTGGCATTAAACCATTCAAAGATAAACTACCTAAAGAATAACTTAATGATGTGGTATATCAAATTAAATGCAATCATTGTAATGAAGCATACATAGATCAAACAAGTAGATTACTTAAGACCAGAATTTCGGAACACAAAAAGAACATTTTCGGCAAAGTCGAAAATTATACAGGCCTTACACAACATATTATCGATACAGGACATGGTTTTGATATTAATAACATTCAAATTTTAGCTACAGAACACAACAAATTCAAACGACAACTTTTTTATTAAATGTAACAAAAATGCAGTAAATATTAGATTCGAAAAATCACAATTACCGGAAACATATTTTTCTTTAATCAAACCATAATATTCAAATACTAACGACGTATTGTTTTCGTATTTCAACCCTTTCAATATTTAACTTTCAACGCTTTACTATTTATATTTTCCAAGTCAAAATTCTAACTTAGTATTCATTTAGTTAGTTCACAGTACAGTTCGGTAAAATTAAAATTATAAAATCTCAATTTTTTATTTACTGTCACCTGACTTATAAAACATATTTTCTTAATTTTTAGATTGATACTAACCAATTAAAACAGCACATTTTATATTAAAAAAAATGTTTCAATAAAACCATAGAAGAAGGCCCTGACGAACACCCAAGAGATTTTCCACTGAGGTGAATAAAAAATTAAGTTTAATATAAAATTTAAATAAACTCATATTTAACCTTTCTTTCTGCTCTGTCTCATTGTTCTCTTCTAATGAAGTTTAAAATAACAGAATTTCGATATCAAAAATATAACAATAAAAATGGTTTCCTACAAATATTAAATATTTTTTTTCAACATTAAATCATTCATTCACAAATATTGTACCATCCAAACCTTTTTTCATTTAATTAAACTTATTATGTATAATATTTTAGAAAAAAAAATTTAAGAAGAGGATCTGAACCTAAGGTCGAAACGTCAACTCATGGTTTAACACCTGTTTATTTACTATCCGTTTATTCCAAAAAGAAACCGATTTCTTACAAAAATTTGTCCACTTAAAGAAAATATACCACGGATAAGAACATTTTATTATTATTTTTAGATGGACAGTTAGCAGCAAATAGCGAGTCGATAAAAACCAACGAAAAAGAACAATTTCGGGAAACCTTATCACTTCAAAATTTTTTTCTCAAACACATAAATGTAAACAAAAAAAAATAACAAAAATGTTGACTTGAAAATCTCAGTGACACCCGATAGTATTTTTTCTATTTCAGAAATGTGAAATTTTATATAATAAGTGCGCCATATTGGATTCGCCATTTTAAATTTCGGTAAACTGACCCAAAATTCTAGTTTAACGATTACTAAAACTTATGAGATTGTTGATTAGTAAATTTTACAACAATTTGGGTTGTGATTGAATTCGAAATATGATATGTCAGTACATTTTCATTCAATTTTAACATTTAGACGTCATTTTGAAATGGAAAACAAAATAAGGTAATTGTCCCAATTGTGAAAATAATGTACATGAAGGGTAGGTAATTAGCAATAAAATTGAATTAAAAAAACGTTAAAAGTTGAACGTTTTCATTGTATATTGTATACAATTGCTTTTTAGAATAATAATAACTTTTATGTAATCATTTTAAAGTTGCAAAATTATTTTATCAAGAAAAACTTTCGATAAACACGTCCCTATTGTGAAACACCAACATGACAGGATGTCCCTACTGTTTAATTTTAATGTCCCTCTTATGAAACACGCATGTAAAATACACTTCCTTGTTTGAAACAAATAATTTGACATATTTTGAAAGTATTTTAGCTTCTTAATTCCAAAAATGACAACAAAAATTATCGGTCATAGCATATTGAAGCCGCAATATAAAAAAAAAAACACATTTCATTGCTTGTTTCTCCATTTATTTTGAAAAATACAAATCAGACAAAAAAATATTTCAAATAAAAAAGATAGAGTATCAAATTTTGTTTAAAAAAGGTTGGATGTATTTTTTTGCAATGTCAAAGGTAATAAATAATAAATCTTCTTTTCCGTGTATTGTTTTCTTAAGTGAAAATATATTTTGTTGAAATTAAATTCCTTCTTGAATTACGCAAATAATTGAACATGGTAAAAAATAAAAACCATATAAAAACGTTTCGACCTATTTATTTTTGGTCCTCCTCAGATAAACTACAATATTACATAATAATAATTTATTGATAACATATAAAAAATATAATTTCTTCAAGTCAAAGAGAGATCAGTTAAAATAAAAATATGAATTTATTTTCCTTACTTTATCCTCAAAGGTAATGTGTATAAATATTCCAGAACATGAAACTGTTATAAATGAGGTTATATTATAAAACAAATCGAGTATTCTCACGTAAATCAGTCCTTTTCGGTATTAGTATTGATATTATGATGAAAATGAATATAACCTTTTCTGTAGGGAATTTGGTTCTCTATCTTTTTTATTCAAAACATTTTTTTGACTGATTTGAAATTTTGTTGAAAAACGCATAAAACCGCAATACTTTTTTATTATATTAAAAGAAATTGGACAATGTAATCATTTATGTAGAAATGAAATTAAACAATGACTTCCCTACAATTTTTGTCCAGATAATATGCTTTATTTAGGGTGTAATACTAGTATTTATTGTAATGTTTCAAAGATTGGGACAGTGTTTCAAAATTGGGACCTTATGTAAATCAAAACATGTTTTTTTAAGCAAAAGAATTGGAAACACGTTTCTGATAGGTTAGAAGGTGATCAGAAACCGGTATCATACTTAAGGTGGTTAAACCCCAGAATATCATATGTTGACGAAATAGTAGTTTTCGATACAAGTGCGTATGCGTAAAGAACTTTACACATACACACGTGTGCCGAAATATTGTTTACGTACGGCTTTTTCGTGCGTAAAGTATAATCGAGTGCGTAAAGTTTACTTTACGCACCGAAAAGACGTACATAAAAATATTTAATAACGTTTCCCAGAATTAAATTTTCATTATTAATAATATTGTTGAAAAGTGAAAGCATTATTCTTCTTGAAAAAAAAAATTTAAATGTGCAAAAATAATTTGTTAAGCCACTTTTATTATTGATTCAAATTTTTTCTTCTCCGCTATTAAGAATTTTTTAAAAATGACCGGAATTTAACGAATGGAGGCTTATTTTTTCGAGAAAAAGATTCTCTTTAACTTTACCGCATAATTTTTTTAAGATTCTTTGTCTGATCACGAAAATTACTCAAAATTCGTTAAAATTTCATGCTGACGCATTATGATGCTGATTTCTTGACCGCTAATGATTAATTTGAAATTGAGGATTTTCGGTAGAGACGGTCTGGTTGTACGTTTTTAAAATAAACAATTACACTTAGTTGACGTTTCGGCCGTTGATGACAGCCCTCTTCAGAAATTTATTGACAGTCGTGACAAGGTAAATCGAGACAGTCTCGATTTTAAAAACGTACAACCAGACCGTCTCTACCGAAAATCCTCAATTTCAAAAAAAAATTCGTTAAAACTAATAGTTCTTTTTTTAAAGTAAACAGAGATAATTTATCGTTGGCTTCGGAAATTTCAAAATACCTGCGGTCAAGTTATAGAGAATCTCTTTCTCGAAAAAATAAGTCGTGATTCGTTAAAATCTGTTCATTTTTAAAAAATTCTTAACAGCGTTGAAAAAAATAACAAAAGTGGCTTAACAAATTATTTTGCACATTTAATTTTTTTTTTTTTCAAAAAGAATAATGCTTTCACTTTTCAACAATATTGTTAATAATGAAAATTAAATTCTTTGAAACATTATTAAATATTTTTCATCAACATATGATATTCTAAGATCTAACTACCTTAAAAATGAATTTAAACAAAATAGTAGATAAAAACTCGCGTTTTTTTCAGTAATTTTTAAAAATATATGTATTAAACGTAATTTTTCGACAATTTTTGCAGTGTCATTCGAAAGAGTAACCTTCAAACTAATCAGTTACGGATGTCTCCATTTTTAGAATATTTTCATTGTATAAACAAATCGATGATGAAATCCATATGTAGATTCTGCACATTTGTACTTTTTAAAGGTTAAATTTTGAATATTTTACGAAATTAAATCTGTTGACGTAGGATTAAAAAATATAAAATTTTATAGATTATTTTTTGGCTCTTAAACAGGAAATTGAAATCCTAATTAAAAAAAAAACATTTTCACTAAAAATCAACTGAGAAATATAACCAGAATAAATTTTAGTTCTATCTTTTGAAAAGTACTACTACAATTTTATAACCAAAAATTCACTTATAAAGTGCTTCCAACTGCTTCAGAAAGCATTATGTCTTATAAAAATAGCAAAATAAGATAATCAGAACTTTTATTAGAATTAATAATTCGTTAAGAAAAACAATTTCCCTTTATTAACCTCTTCACTACTAAAATATTCTTAACATAATAATGTTTTTTTTTTTATTTACGTACAAACAGTACGATACTCCGCAGATTATAATAATTTTTATCCTGGTTAAGAATAATATAAAAGTTCAATTACAATTAGAAACCCTACTATTAACTCGAAACATAATTCCATAAAAATGACTCCTTTCAACGCAAACATTGTAACGTTGTATTTTTTTCTTTATTTAGTTTCCTAAAAAAAATACATATACATAAAAAAATTATCAATTGCACAAAAAAATTGTTATTATTGGACGCGACCCGAAAATGCGGTTTCCGCTGAACTGGTCCGGCTGTTATCCTCCTAGGCCCACGTTGCCGGAAGTAGAAATTCCCGGTCCTACCTCCCACACCATCTCCCCAAACTTCCTCGCGACCCACGTCAATTGCTCGCATTCACTTCCGGTTTCTTAATTCCCCCAAACAAAATTTATGATTTTTATATCCGTTGTTATCACTATTTCCGGTCTCAATATTTAAATAAATAATAAAAAGTTATTTGATTTTTCCTCACTCACTCGCTATTTCCGGTCCGACTCGGTAATTTAATAATCAGTTTAAAAAAAAAAACCCCGATCCTTCGATTTTAAGTCCCTCACTCGCCACTTCCGGTCTGGTGTAATTATTATTTTTCCAGCAAATTAATATCGTGACTTGGTCACAACATCCATCGTGTAAAACATACAATACAGAAAATAAAAACATATAATTCCTACCTTGCCAAATAGGATCGTTGTCCATTTCAATATGTATCTTATTCAAGAAGGTATCGATCAAATCCTGCTTTTCGTCAGCCAATGTCAACTTCTTGAATTCGTCACAACAGCCCAAAAGATGAGACTCTCTTTTTTCTAAAAATACTCGAACGCATACTGAAACTAGGTGGCTGTTTATGGCATCCCGATCGCATTTAACGCGCTCTCCCAACCTATAAATCAAAACAAAAATCAAGAAGATTAATGAAAATATCAAAAGCAAATTGCTGCATACCGATCTAGATGAGCCAACGTTGATAGCAGTCCTTGTCGACACCTTATCAAATATGCTATATACGGTGATCGTTTCAGATAATCATCCCCGAGGGACTTAAACAGCTTCCTGCATCCATCGTCGTTGAATAACCTAACGCAGCGTAGAGTTTCATGTAGATGTGCGATCAATGCACGATCTTGAAGATTAATAGCTTCGGCCAATTGCAGCTGAAGAAAGGCAATCAATTCGTTTTCCTTCTGCATCCACGAATTTCTCTGCAATTACCAATTTATGAAGTCTCAATCCCACCAAAAACCTTTCGAATATTTACCTCAGATATATTATTCCATGGAATATGTTGTAAATCAGCGGTACTAAGAACCATTCGAAGCTTCCTTTTGGCATCGGCAAACGCAAACGACATTTCCATATTGTTTGGATCGATAAACAGTCGTTCGTCTTCAGCTTCTTTAGTTCTTGACTGAGAACTCTCGACCGAGGCTGTGTCACTGTTCGTACTTGGCTTCCTTCGATACTTTGCCAGGATGTCATCGGTACTATCTGAAATTGTTCACTTTTAATATTTTTCAACCTAACCTAAAAATAGTATTTCTTACCACAATTTGCACTGCTGGTTGAACTTGCATCCTGCGACATTATCCTGCGAATTCTGTGTCTACCATCACCACCGGCCACACCGTCGACTGCAGTATCTCGATCGTATCTCACGTCGTCTGCTCCTCTCAACGATTTTACCCTACGATTTTTTAATGACATTTTCAGCTTCCCGAAGAAACCACGTTTGCCTTTTTGTTCGTCATCCAGCATCTCCTTGTCTCCACGTTCGGCAGTCATATCAAAACTAATGCTCTTAGGAATTGCTCCGGTAGAAATACTTGGCTTGGCGCGGTTGGTAGAGACCCCGTCTGTCATGTCACTACTGTTCACTGCTAACTGAGGAGCTGACATGTCTGAACCCTGACTGACATTTTTGGCATGAGGCTCAGATCCGCTGCTGCTACTCGATGTCAAACTCGCCGTGCTTAATCTAACTACGACGTCTCCATTTCCCATGTATCTTCCCAATTCCTGGTAACAAATTTCTTTTTAAATTCATGTTTCTACAATTTCATTTAGAAAATTAGCCTTAATTACCGTTTTCACATCTCCGTTAGTCAATTTATCATTCGTCAATGACGGCGTAGAAATGTGATTATTGCTTTGTGATTCGCAACTATTTTTATCTTCGTCGATTTGCAATTTATCTATTAATTGGATCAATTGATCCTCATTTTCTTCAGACTTTGCGTAGTCCATGTTCCTTACACGATTTGCATTGCTATTCACATATTCCAGGGTGCTTCTTTGATAGTCCGATCTTGTGCCACCTTGTCCAGTAACATTCGACGAAGAAGGTGATAGAGGCGTTGTCGGAGGTGAAGGCACGTTTACTGAACAAGACATGTCTTCGCGAATTGGTCGGAAAAATGTTCCAGTATTGTCCGTAGCTGTTGAATGTTCGATTAGTTTACTTATTAATATTAAGTATAAATTTCTCGGCCGTATTTGTAAATATAAATAAAAATAGTTAGCGTTTTATCGGCCACAATATAATTAGTAAATTAAAATCAAATATTTAACAATTTAACATTTGAACGTTTTCGGCTCATAAATCCGTAGCCATCATCAGAAAGCAAGATAAATAATTTAAAATTGACGAAGACATAATTTAAAGTAAACAAATCACATTTAAAATACCATATAATACGTCCACAGTAAGATTATATAACATTATGGTATTGTATGTAAAGGTAAGTTTATATAGGACGTATTATAATGTTATATAATTTTACTGTGGTAAAATGTATAGAAAGGGAAAAATGTCATCCTGGATATTAAACCCATGTAAAGGTTTTTTGTCTATTGTTTTTTGCCTACTCTTTGCTGTGTACTAATGGTATTTTAAATGTGATTTGTTTACTTTAAATTATGTCTTCGTCAATTTTAAATTATTTATCTTGCTTTCTGATGATGGCTACGGATTTATGAGCCGAAAACGTTCAAATGTTATAAATGTTAAATTGCTAAATATTTGATTTTAATTTACTAATTATATTGTGGCCGATAAAACGCTAATTATTTTTATTTATAGTTTACTTATTACTCAATAAAATGTATTTAATATTTGTAAAGTAAAAAATAAAAAATTCTTTTTAAAACCCATGTTTTTATAAATGGACTAAAAAGAATAAAATAATTTTTGCCATCCACACAGGTCACTAATGCCGAAATAAATACGCAATAATTTTTCATTTTATTAGGAAGTAAAATATTTGTAAGACTTAAAATGGAAAACGTGGGGCGCAATAGAGGTAACAGAAATTACTAGCATGTCTAAACTAGCGTGTCATATTGTTCATTTAAGCATAAGTTTCTCATTTGTTATTGTTCGTCGAGGAGTAATTTCTGTTACCTCTGTTGCGCCCCACGTTTTCCATTTTAAGTCTTACAATTATTTTATTTCCTAATAAAATGAAATGCTGGCAGAGGAAGAGGAAGGATTAAGAGACATGATAAGGGGAGTAAAAAGATATATGGAAGGAAAAAAGCTCGAATTGAGTGTGGAGAAATCAAAAGTGATGGTTTTTAAAAATAAGGGAGGGAGGGAGAAGGAAAGATTTTGGTGGTGGGGAAGAGAAAGAATACAAATATTTAGGGTATGTGGTAACTAGGCATGGAGGGGAAAAAGAACATGCGAGAGAAAGGGTGAGAAAAGCTAGGGTGGCAATGGGATGGGTATGGAGCTACGGAGAGAGGAAATTTAAAGGTCAGGTAAGGTGGAGGTTAAAACTGTTTGACAGTATAGTGAAAGGGATTTTATTTTATGGAGTGGAGATATGGGAATACAAAGAATGGAAGGAGGTGGAAGGGCTGCAAAAAAAATACCTCAAGTGGATTTTAGGGTTGGAAAGAGTAACACCGGGGTATATAGTGAGAGAAGAGTTGAAAAGAAATAAATTGAGGGTGGAAATGGGATGGAGGGCGGGAAGGTTTGAGAAAAAACTGGAGAAAGGAGGAGGAGGGGAGTTCGGGTTGAAATGCATGTTGGAGAAAAGGAAGGATGAAAGAGAGAATAATAAGAGTGAATGGACGAGAGAGAGTGTTGAGAGGGGGAATTATTTATGGAGAGGAAGTATGAGTGAGGAAGCTTTCAATGAATGGGGAGAGAATAAATGGGAGCGTTTGAGGGAAAGAGATATAGAAGTGGATGAACAAGAGAGAGGGGAGAAAGTGAGAGCGTCTAGGTCATGTGTGAGTTATGAAAGGATGAGTTGGGTACCACCGTATGTACGAATTTGTAAGAGAAATGAGGGGAAAAGATTGGTGAGAATAGCGAGGTGGAGATGCGGGAACGAGGAGAGGGGGAATAGGTACTGGATGGAGGAGGTCGAGAGAAAGTGCAGATTGTGCGAGAGGGAGAGAGAGAATGTCGAACATTTAAAAAACAACTGCGAGTATGTGAGGGAGAAAGGAGAAAGAGGTATGGATGTATTAAATGAGGATGGTAGGGGAATTGGATGAATGGAGATGATAGAACTAGTAAGAAGAGAGAGAGAGAGAGAGTGTGTGTAAATGATTAAGTAATTTTTATGTTTGTATGTTTGTTTGATTCATGTGTTGCGTAACCGCGATAAATGTAATGTGGAATCAAGTTTTGTACAAAGGAAGTACTATGTAAGCACATTATTGTGAAGGCATAATAAATATCTATCTATCCTAATAAAATGAAAAATTATTGCGTATTTATTTCGGCATGGTATTAGCGACCTGTGTGGATGGGAAAAATTATTTTATCCTTTTTAGTCCATTTATAAAAACGTGGTTTTTAAAAAGAATTTTTTATTTATTAATTATGTTCTGCTTTTTAGTTTTAATGGGTCCAATTTTACAATCGATTTTAAACTATTACATTTATAAACAATCTCAAAAGAGCAGTTTCAAAATGAAAAGAATATGCAAGTGGTTTTAGAATTATATTTATTTTATCAGAAAACACAGCAACATTTAAAGAACGTAGAAAATTTGGCTTTATGGCGGCGGAGGTTCAAGTTGTCGTAATCGCTCTATTTCACTCATTACTTCCTCATTATATAGAGTTTTGCGAGTTAATTTTGTACAATCTAATTCTTCAATGCGCAAGCCATCGAGATATCTGACACGGCTTAGTGCCACATAAACCTGTCCATTGGCAAATGACAGGCTCCTCTGGTGGCTTACACCGTCCAGAATTGTTGAGAATCCTGATGAGGTTTTCTCACGCCAGAATCCGTGAGCTGTTGCAGCACTTATATATGACACTAATTCACTACTGCTCCACTTGTCGTCGTGGATGAGTATATATAGGCAAGGGAATTAATGACGTCAGTGGAGGACTTTTCCCGATTGCGAATAGAAAACAAAAGACAATAAGCGCATTTTTTTTTGAAACTTATTTTTTTTCATATAAAATTTAAAT
This sequence comes from Trichopria drosophilae, assembly GCA_030407085.1. Lineage (NCBI taxonomy): Eukaryota > Metazoa > Arthropoda > Insecta > Hymenoptera > Diapriidae > Trichopria > Trichopria drosophilae. The sequence goes on from CM059583.1 coordinate 207,788,529, forward strand.
TTGCTGAAAATGTTCTTAAAACTGATTGAAACTTGTAATAAACGGTAAAGGAATGCATTGTCATCCAATTTTGGGCTATCCTAAAAGTTTCAACTCTAGCTCATCGGTAAGTTAGTTTAAAATCAATTACAAGATTTGCACCGGTCAAACAGACAGACAGACAAGAATACGAGTTAATAAAAACGTGGTAATAAACATGGTTTTAACCTGAATTCACAGGAGGAGGTGTGTCCTCTCCTTCAGCTTCTGGTTCTCCACGACTTTCGATCTCAGATCTTGCAGTGTCATCAGATCTATGAATTAAAAATTAACTAAATAAAGTCGAATTACAAATATTGAATGTTTATTAAAAACAACCTACAAGAAAGATCTCGCAACACTGGCAGTATCGTCTGTGTCCACCTCGGTCATTCTCTCTGAATCACTGGCGAGTACATCAGTACTCCAAGCTTCTGAGGCTGTTTCGCTAACATCCAAATTAGCTTGATTCAAAAGAGGAGGTAATATTGGAGGAGGCTGTACAGAGGGAGGCGGAAATGGAAATCGTTCATGTTGCTCGATGAATTCACCGTCGGATGCAAGAACATCAGTAGACCATGTGTCCGAAACTAAAGAAACTGTCTCGTCTCCTTCAAATGTTTATTTAATGTTAAAAATATTCATTTTACCGTTAGTATGGATATATTAGTATGAACTTACTTGCACTAAGCTTTGTACCTTCGATGAGTTTCTTGATCTCGAACTTACAAAACTTTTCATCTATCTCCGAACGACTTTGTTGGGTTGTAGGCATTACCGAAGTGTTGTGCTGTCTGGAATCTCCGCCAACTCGACTGTCATCGCCTTCGGTAATTTGCGACGATGGTGTATCACGGCCTGGAATTGTTTAGTTCGTATTACTTAATTTTTAATCGGAAAGAAAAATGATTTTCAAACTTGTTTTAACTAACCAGAAATATTTGGAGTTCCTCGTCCGGAAACATTCGCTGAAATCATGTCCGACAAATTGTCATTTTGATCTTCGGCTTCCAGTTCCAAAGAGGAGGCAGCGCTGTGATTTGAAGCTGCTTCGGAAACAGCTTCCAAGTTATCCGATGCGTTGCCGATCGAACCTTCAAATAATACTAACCACAACAGAAAATAAATTGTCTCGTATTTCAATTTTACGCTTATAATTTACCTTCGTCGTGCGATAATGAAAAACGAGTTCTTTTTTCTTGCGTTTCGATCCTTCCTCCACCGTTATTTTCTCTCCCACTTCCATGGCCATTTGTTAATTCGCCCGGAAGTAATATGGACATAGACTCAGAATTCATACTTCTTTCCATGCAGAGAACCTTGAAGTTAAATAAATAAATATTTCTGTTAAGATAAAGAATTAACTAAGTTAAATATTTACTTTTTGTTCGCTTAGAAATCCCACTGTTTCTCCGGTATTTGGGCCGAAAGGTATAACTAGCACACCTAATGGTGTTTTCTCTGATGTGTCGTCTTCTGGACCAGATGTTCCACCGTTAACATCGCTGCCACCGTCGACAGAGGAATTATTTCCCGAATTTCGAGATCCACGACCTCTAGATACTATATCAAATATTTTTAATAATGAGCTTCCAAATTTAATAAGAAACATTACCACATACCTTTTCCTAAAAGACCACCTCTTTTCCCAGACGATTCAGGAGTTGGCGTAGTTGGTGTTTTATTTGAATTGACGGCATAAGGTGGTAACTGCGACAGCATTTCGTGTAACTGCTTCTGATCGTCATTACACGAATCATTTTCGGTGCAGTTATTTGCATCATTTACAGATTGCAATAGAGTAATCAAATTTTGCAATTCTGTTTCTGTGAAAAGCGCAGCAGACCTTGACAATCCCTGCAATTTAGTTGCGTCGATGACACTCGGTTCTTCCTCTAGATCTTCGGTTGCTCCATCCAACATAGCATCCAATATGGATGAAACAGAGTCTCTTTCAAATTTCTTATAAAGATCTATAACTTTCGTATCAATCGTCTGATATTTAATCAGAGATAACATTTGTAAAATTTGTCCAACTTGCATGAGATTGAACCTGGCGACGTAACTAATTGGAGCATCGGTTATTCCGTATGGTTCAGGATTGACGATTGCCGGACAAATGAAATAAGTGAAAACTAAATCCGTACAGATTGCGTGCACTTCTTTTTGATCTACGTTCTCGTTCTTGCTGAGCATTCCAGCCATTTGTCGGACGAGCCAACAAACGCAGGTTGGGAAGCAATGCATATTCTCCCTAATGCTAACAATGAACCTTTGAGCGATACGCACTAAAGAATTAATGGTCCACAGTCGGTATCGCTGCAGCTTTGCCGTGTAATCCGCAGTTCCTTCTTTTCCAAATTTCTTTAACCGCTCGCTAGGTGGAAATCTTATTGACGCTTTGTCCGGATCGATATCGAGGAACATTTCATCTTCCATAAGTAACTGCATGATAGGACCGTGTAATGCAGCGGTTAAAAATAGCTTTGCAGAGAAAAGGCTCTCGTGGAAGACGGAGTAGAATCTTGAAAATGCACACGTTCCGTGTCGAAGCATACGTCGCGGATTGTCCGACGGGACAATCTGTAGAAGCATTAAATGCCGAAGCAACCTAAGCACTAATATTTTATCTTCCGGTAAAAGGCAGCTGCCGTAAAGTCCACTCGACAGAGACTGGACCACGCTTTGCATCATTTCTGGTAAAATTTTGTCCCCTTCGACTAAACTCAAAGCCAAGAGTTTTGGCGATGTCCGCAGTGTAGCGAGAAATTCGCCGTAGGCCATACATGTTTGGTAACGCAAGTGTTTAAATGCATCAATGAAATGAGAGTTTTCTAAAGTATGTGCTCGTTGACAACAGGATGCTGGAGTGCAATCCGGTCGAGCAACGATCAGGCGATTTAGGTTTACCCTCTGCTGTGCCGTTACCCATGCCTGCTGGGCCAAGCTAGAACTTAAACCTAATACCTAAAACAATCGATAAATTCTAAATGTTACCAACATTTTTTCGAGAAGTTTATTACACATTTTAAAAAATAATGGAAAAAATTGTATAGAATGTGTCTTTCTATGAATTCGTATATGTATTAATTACGTTTTCATTAAGGCTTTGTAGATTTTGTTGTTCTGAGCTGACAAATAATCTCTCTTGCCGCAGATGACCAGCTAATTCAATCATATCCCATTGGAGGGTCCCCAAGGATTCGATACTATTTACTGACGAAGACATTTTTTACACCGCTGAAAAAACCAGACATTAACATTCATCCAGTCTGATACTATATCAAAACATTTTTATATTGTATTTATGTTTTTTAATAGTTTATGTAGATGTCAAATTTTAAGCAAATTTTTTTGACAATTTTTAGGCTGTGTATAATCAGATTGTACTTTATGTTACTCGAAACACATTATGCAAATCTCTTTAACCACTGCTATATTTTTGAGGACTATTGCGAATAAATATACACAAAGTTTAATAAAATAAAAATTAACCCATTTGGTTGCCTTACGCAGCCAAGGGAATAGCAGTCCTTGAATCTGTTCAACAAATATTTCAAACTTATTTTTCTAGAATGAATATTATTACCCTTGTGGAAAAATATTGCTGAAAAACTAATGAAATTTGCTGAAATTCAATCTGAATTAATATCGAAATTGGGACTCCATTGCAGCATGTTAGTTTAGATATTTTCAGACAAATTCATAATAAGTTTCAGTAAAATGTTATTGAAAATTGCTAAAATTACATTGACATGATGACGCTGAAGCTAGCAGCAGATTCGCAGCAGCGGATTCAGGAAAACTGTGAAAATGGATAATTTCTTATTAAAAATTACTTGCATTTAAACATTTTTGGACAAATTTTAAACAAACAATCTGTTTTTGGCAATTTTAATGGCTGAAAACCATAGTTTTATCGAATCCGCTGCTGCGAATCTGCTGCTAGGTTCAGCGTCATATTGACATGTTAAAAACATACTGAAAAGTTAATGAAAGAACCTACATTTTACTGAAATAGAAGCCACAATACAAATTTAGAGCCTATTTTGTTTGTAACTTTCAGGTATTTTCAGAAAATTTTAACAAATCGTTTTTTGCACAAATACTGAAAGTTACTGAATTTTTCTAAATGTCTATAAAAATATTTTGTAACAATTAGTAATTTGTTATTACATTTTTTCAGATAATTTCATATATTTTTAGCATTATTCAGAAACTTTGTATAATGTTTTTAGGAATTGATTAATAATTACAAATTTATCCCTCATATGTTTTCAAAATACTGTTAATAATACAGATTTCATATTCGAAATTGGAACTTGTATAAAATAATACTCGAGTATTTATACCGAATTAAATAATACAGCAATATGTACCTTGCTGAAATGAACACGATATTTATCGAAATTTTACTAAATAACAAAGTATTTCTCTAGAAAATTTTAAGATTGTATTAAATTTCCTGAATGCCATTAAATTAATATAAAAATTGGTGTTGTAGAAGGTTTTTAAAGTCTCAGTCAATTTTAACCAAATTTTAATTTTAAAATTGGAGATTTTGGTTAAAAATGGTCAATTTTAACCAAAACTTTATTTAAAAATGGTTTTTTAAATTATATATTATATTATATTTAAAAAAATATTATTTTTATATTATATTTAAAAAAAGTTTATTAAAAATGGTCAATTTTAACCAAAACTTTATTGAAAGATATTTATAATTCTTTGTGTGAAAATTGTATGAAGAATTCGGATCAATTTCTTAATAATTGTTCCAGATAAAATTAGAATTTACAGAAATATTAGTCAAATTTAAGAAATCTACAAAATTCTATTAAAATCAAGTTCATGAATGTTTTAAAATACCAATTTCGATATTAATTTAGCGGAATTCAGACAAATTCAGTACAATTCCTGAATTTTTAAATGAAATAGCTGAGAATAACACTTAGTGAAGTTTAGATATATAAGATTTTATCGAATGAAATTATCCTGAAAATAATAATTCCAATGTCGATATTAAATCAGTATTATTAAGAGATTTTCAGTATTTTTCAATAAAAGATACATTAGAATTTTCAGTAGAATTCAGGAAAATATCAGCTTATTTCAGAAAACTTACTACATTTTGATAAAATACACTGAAATTTCCTAATGTTTCTAGTGCAGTGATTTTTATAGTAATTGAGTGTAATTCAGGAAAATTCAAAACAATTTTAGTATTTTTCAGAGAAATATTTTAGTAACATTCAGATAAATATTTCAGTAAAATTCAGATAAATATTCAGTATATTTCAGCAATATTACTACAATTTGCTGAAAGTCTCTGAAATATCCTGAATATACTAGTTCCAATTTCGATATTAAATCAGTATTTATTTAGAGATTTTCAGGAACACATTTTCAGTACTTTTCAGCAATATTTTTCCACAAGGGTATCCATGTCGTTATCCTAAAGTGTTTATCGAAAAACCATGTGAATCTAATCATTGTTATTAATCCTTGGTTTTTCACCTTGCTAGGCAATGGAATAACATAGATATTAGTATTAAAGACCTAGAATCGCAGAGACTCTTTGCAATTGCATGCAAGCAGCATTTAATTTCATATTATGATTAAATTTCTCTTTTGTTAAACATTAATTCGTAACTCTAAACTCGAACATCTTCCTGTTGTTACAGTTTTTATAAGCATTGTTTACTTCTGTTATTATTTTAAGGGGTGTTTAACGCCTGTGTATATTTTTAATAAATAAATAAATAAACACACAGATTTATTTGCTATTTGTCTTCAAAAACGAACTTGCCACTTTCCTTTTTAGACCATAATTTATCTTACCATGCTATAATTTTCAACCTTCCGACTATTAAATCCATTCATCAGTCATTTTACTAGTCCGTAAAAGTTTTTTCTGTGAACGTGAGGGTGGTATTCACATTAGCACAAAATCATTTACGCACATGTATCGTAACATATTTTATGTTATTTAAATGTGTAAAATGCGTCAGAAAAAAGTAAAAATGTGTAAAATAGCATTTTACGCACGTCAGGGCTGTTTTTTTCTCCTGAGCTATTAAATTTATTTACTTATTGATTTCTTCAACATCAAATTAGATTTCATCGCCCTCTCTGAAACCACAAATCGATTTAACTATGAATTCTTTGCTGCAACGACAAGACCTCGAAGAGAGTGGAATAGACTTTCTATTGAATCTCAATCGATTCATCTGTTTTCAGGTCTACATTAACGAGCTACCGAATGTTTTTTAAGAATTTATAATTCCGTTTTTTTGTGTTATCTCCATGGTCAATTATATTAGCCATTTTTATACTTATACTAATTTTTTATGTGTAATTTTATGTAATAGGCATGTAAATGCCGTTAATTTATATATAATTAAATAAAAATTATTTAGAATTTACACAAAATTATCAATCGATTAAAATATTAATAATAATAAATCTTTATTGAACATAATAGGTACAAAGAGCGAGGCACAGAACTAAAACTGATTTACAGCATAAGCCGAATATTGGATGGAATATTGTTAATGGAGTATTGCAGCAAAACTGAATTCAGCGTACAGTTCGAATGTAAATGTTAAAACTAATATACTATGCATTTTCTGACAAAAATTGTAATAAATCTGTATATTTTAATAAAATACTTTTAATTTAATACTTATTTTTAAAAACTGAGAAGCTACCAATTTCAAAAAGTAATGAATACACCTTGAACAATCTTTTTTGCCATACTTAATTAACACTAAATATTTACAAATAAAAGGCTGAGTTCTTGTAGAAGTCATTTGATTACCGGATTTTTAATGTTCAAGTATTTATTTTATTTATTTATTTATTAATAGCAGTCAACATTTATGCACTTTACTAAATCTAATAATCCAGTGCAATTTCAGTATCAGATTGATGGGATCGATTTAGTTCGTTCTGTGACGATTAGAGACTTAGGTGTCACTTTTGATAGTTCTTTAACTTTGTCGAATCATTTAGAATATGTTATAAAAGTAGCCAACAGAAGTTTAGGTTTTCTTTTTAGATCAACGAAGCTTTTCACTGACTGTCAGGCTATAATTCACATTTTCAAAAGTATAGTTCTTCCTCATTGTATATATGCATCAGAAATTTGGCGCCCTTATTTGAAATACAACATTGGTAGATTGGAAGCGATCCAGAGGAAGTTTTTAAGATTTCTATCGCATAAAACTGATACTCCTATGCATCGGTTCTCACACGAATATGGACCTATTTCTAAAATGTTTGATTTGCGCACGATACAATCAATTCATGAATTTAGAGATTCCCTTTTTGTCTATAAGGTTATGTCTGACTCTTATAACGCTCAAGAAATTACCAATTTATTCTCTCTTCGGACAGTACGCTATGCACATCGTATACATCGTCCACTTTCGGAGGTTCAATGTAAATCGAGCAGATTTTATTTCTCTACGATAAATAGAATCACTCGTCTGTGGAATAATCTGCCTGAGGAAATAAGATCTGCTCGATCTTTATCACTTTTTATACTTAAATGTAAGACTTATAAGTGTGAATATTATGAATGAATGTAGGATTGTATCAAGAGACCATTATTATTATTTTCTTTTTTGTAACAAGGGCATTTATGTCCGTTAATATACTAATAAATAAATAAATAAATAAATAAATAGCCAATGGTCAAAATAGCCCCATTAACAAAAATATTACAATTAGTCGCATGAGTAATAAAAGAAATGTTAGATAAAAGTAACCACAAAATAAAGCTAACAATTTAAAAGTAACTTAAAAAATTTAGGAGTAATAAGCCAGTATATTTTGTCTATATGCATTTGAGAAAGATGTTAAAGTAGTAATTGATCGAACATTATTATCGAGTAAATTTCATAGTCTCGTCAAACGATAAACCATAGAATAGAAGCAACGATTTGTTTTGCTTGCATGTTCGAACAACGGTCTAGGATTTCCAGACGAAATATCTAATTTTCATAAATAATTCTTGGTTTCCATCGTCACCATACCAAAAATACAATTAATAAAAATTCCAAAATGGTTTTCAATGGAAAACACGAAATGCAAGATAAAAAAACGTCTGTATAATCGTCTCTAAACGAACCTTTTCTACTTCTACATATATTTGCTTTAAAATTGTTAATTAATTATAGGTTCTATTTCTCTCTGGGGAAGATTTAAACAAATATTGTATATTGTTCGTTTGGAGACGATTATACACACTCCAATGTTTGATTCATCTTGTTTTTTATCTCACATTTCGTGTTTTCCATCGAAAACCATTTTGGAATTTTTCTTAATTGTATTTTTTGTATGGTGACTGTCTAAACCAAGAATTATTTATGAAAATTATGGAAATTGAAAGCAAGCGATCCAAAAATAATATTTGTTGCTTATGCAACTGTTTATGTTATTTATTTTGGTGAAATATCCAATTGCCTAAACTGAAATAAACTTTCTACGTGACTTGAGCGAATGTAGCTTGATAATATTTTCTTGATATAAATAACATCATTAACTTCGTGTAAAGACGGTAGGAATATTAAATTCTTGTAAATTATATATAAATAAAACACAAATTTATAAGGGTTTGCATATGGACCGCAAGCGGTGAGCAAAATATAATCGTGACCACATTTTGTAGTATACTATGACAGAAATCTTGATTTCATAGTATATATGAATATTAGTAATTGCCAAAACTGCTCTGTAAAAATTCGTAATGAAATTGCCCGCATATAACGGTAATTTTTCAAAGTTCATTGTAATCTACGCTTAATGTAGTAAATTTCCAACAAGCTTGTAAAATTACCATTATATGTGGGCAATCATTATGATTTTTTACAGTGTGTATTAACCAAGAATATTTTTGAAATATTTACTGTACATAATTACTCTATTCTATAAGTGTTTTTTTTTTGTAATTCGTATTAGTAGCGCACCAGATTCGTGTATACAACGTTCTTTTTATGTATTTTTTAGAGCGTGTATTATTTATTTATTTACGAAACCATAACAGTAGCGTACCAGACTCAAGTGTATAGCGTTCTATTTATGTATTTTTATATTAATCGGTGCACTCAACCCTTAAGAATTTACTGTAATTCATATATGGGAATAAACTTATCTATCTATCTATCTAATTACTGTATTCTTGTATTTATTACAATTATTATTAATATATTATAATTTATTACATAACAATTAATTATTTCCAAATTTTTATTAATAAAGTAAGCACTTTTAATACAGCTTTAGAGAGTTTAATACATTCAGTTTCAGGAAAATTTCATGATATCTTTCACATAAAACTGATAACCCACTGATTTAGTCAACAGTTATTCGTCTGTATCATTATGACTGAATATTCTATTATCTCATTACATTATATTTATAATGTTCTCAGTTTCATATCATAAAAAACATTCTGTTTGCCCAATTTCATATCATTGTATGAAAGTTTAAGATGTAGTAGTGTATCGCAACACTTAAATTTTATTTATTAAATATAATTCATGAATTTAACACTCTGTGAAGTTTTCAAATTAGAAAAATTGGCTAGATCGATTATCCGAGTCAAGGAATGTTAAAAAATGAACACTTGGTCTTGTTCTGTTCATGTAGTCGCAGTTTCGACAACGCCGCTGTCATTTTCAAGAATTTTTTGTAAAAATTACATAATATAAAAAATAATAATTACAACAGTATATAAAGAACCGTAACATAAAACATTAAATACTTATCTCTATATAAATTGCAAAAATTAATATTTTACATTGTCACAGTTTTATAATTATACGAAGACTAACTAAAGTTGTTGACATATCGACGAGTTTGTTGTCATTATTGTCAATATATTATAAGAAAATTTCTATGAAAAGTATATATTCAAAGTCGTTGTAATAACTAATGACTGTGGAACGTTAATTTTTAAAATTAGACAATATCAAATCGTATGAATTATTTAATTTTAAAGTGTCTTCTTTTATATTTATAGAGTTAGGTTGTTAATTTGATCTGTACCATTTCTGATATTAATCTCTTAGAATAAGAAGTTTCTTTATCTAACATTTTCACATGTTTCCAATTAAAATCATGAAATAATAAAATACGATGTTCAGAAACTACATTTTTTGTTTTCGATGTTAGATTTATATTGTTCTTATATTCTGCAATCCTTTTTTTAAACATCCTCTTCGTTTCTCATACATATGATGCCGAGCAGTTCTTACACTGTATTTTATAAACGACATTGTAACATCTTTACCACGTTTTATAATGTCGTCAAGTTTGTTGTTAAGTTGTGGTACAACACGAATATTGTGACATTTTAGAGAACTTATTACTCTCTCATAAAAACCATCAATGTAAGGTATCAATTAATTTTTGCAATTTATATAGAGATAGGTATATAATATTTTATGTTACGGTTCTTTATATACTGTTGTAATTATTATTTTTTATATTATATAATTTTTAAAAAAAAATTCGAATAAATTTTTAGTCTTGAAAATGACAGCGACGCTGTTGAAACGTTGACTACGTGAACAGAACAAGAACAAGTGTTCATTTTTTAACATTCCTTGACTCGAATAATCGATCTAGCCAATTTTTCTAATTTGAAAACTTCACCGAGTGTTAAATTCATGAATTATATTTAATAAATAAAATTTAAGTGTTGCGATACGTTACTACATGTTAAACTTTCATACAATAATATGAAATTGGGCAAACAGAATGTTTTTTATGATATGAAACTGAGAACATTATAAATATAATGTAATGAGATAATAGAATATTCAGTCATAATGATACAGACGAATAACTGTTGACTAAATCACTGGGTTATCAGTTTTATGTGAAAGATATCGTGCAATTTTCCTGAAACTGAATGTATTAAACTCTCTAAAGCTGTATTAAAAGTGCTTACTTTATTAATAAAAATTTAGAAATAATTAATTGTTATGTAATAAATTATAATATATTAATAATAATTGTAATAAATACAAGAATAGAGTAATTAGATAGATAGATAGATAAGTTTATTCCCATATATGAATTACAGTAAATTCTTAAAGGTTGAATGCACTTGGATAATCGATCTAGCCAATTTTTCTAACTTAAATTTTATTGCTATAGCCAGTAATGTATACTGTAAAAAATGGAAATAAACTTTACAATTTTATTGTAATTTTCAATAATTGTTAGTCATGTCGATATGTACAATTTTGGTCTTTTACAATATTTGGTAAATTTACTTTCAATGTCGTGCATTTACTCGTTGAACGTTTGCAAATTACCATGTTTTTATAAAATGAAACAACAATGTTACAACAGATTTGTAAAGTTCATTTCAATTTTCATTCATAGTGGCCTCGTTCATATTATATACCATTCATAGAGAGAACGGTACCCCATAATCTGCGCCTAGTCAGAAATATACAAGAAGATAGTAGTCAAACTAATTGCGGTTTCTTTTCATCGACCGCTAGGCTAAAAAGAGAATGGAACGCGTTACCCCCGTCCATAAGACAAGAGTGATTCATTTCATTTAAGACTAGGGTTAAGCTTCATACCAAAGTGTTTGCTTAGATTTATTTATCTATACTTCATTAATGTTGTTACCTCTTCACCAAAATTAAGATTTATTCGTTATATTTGATCATTTTATTCTGTTGTGTTGGCATAGGCTTTGTATTATATTTGTTATTATTTTTGTATAATTTCTCTATTGGGCGTTAACGCCTGTGTTAAATAATTAAATAAATAAATTTTAGTTTATACGAAAATTTGATAAATTGAATTAAGTACTTATTAAATTTTTGTTATAAATAGTTCATCACAGTTTTTAATCTTTAAGAGTTGTCTTTGAATGTTTTTATAGGAATTTGTATACTTTCTATTTACTAACGAAAGATTTGCATATATGATAAGACATTATTATTGTCAATTAAAATCACACTGGTATAAGTGCTGCTATACGTCATGTCACTGTATGCATCGTTATATACACATGCCGCATTTAATTATAATTGAACATCTTTTGAACTTTGTATATTTCTTTCAAATAAAAATGTTAATACTTTTTATTACATTAATTGAACAACAATGACCAAAGTGAGCCTGAGCTAAATTTAAATGAAATTTCCCAAATCGATTTAAAATCAAAATGGGCCATATTTTTAATGAATGTAAGAGTTTTCAATGACTGTCTGCATGTTTCGGTAATAATCTTGCAAAAAGTTACAAAAATCATATAGAAGCAGTCAAAAAAAGTTACATGGAATTATAAATCGACGTCACTCCAAAAGTTCATGCAGTTTTCTTTCATGTGCAAGAATTTTGTGAGAAAAACGGATTGGGCTTGGGATTTTTCAGTGAACCAGCAATGGAATCGGTCCATTTTGATCGAAAAAACTTTTACGAGCGTATGTCAATACAATATTAAAAAATGTAATTTTGTACAGTTTGTTAAAAGTCACTCTCCTGTCTGGTCTAATTACAAGATTAATGACCAGCCTCTAGACTCTGTAAGCTCTGTGAAGGATCTCGGGATCATTTTAGATAGCTCTCTTAATTATAAAGAGCATTTCATTAGGACAGTCTCAAACGCAACATTTGTATTGGGGTTTCTAAAAAGATCTACTAGAGATTTTCGTAGTATACCTGCGACTATCTCAATATTCAAATCAATTGTATTACCCAGTCTTTTATATTGTTCTCCGATTTGGTCCCCTCATTATGCGCAGGATATTAGAATCTTAGAGTCTGTCTTACATAAATTTATATGTTATTTAGCTTATAAAAAAGGGTCACCAACGAGTATTATTGATCACGATTATTCCGCTGTGGCAAAGGAATTTAATGTGCCCTCCATTAAATCTATTCATAATAGATCTGATTTAATCAATAGGAGAAAGTGGGGTAATTCCGACCTACCTAAGCAAAATTAATTTTAGAGGTAGAAGTTGCTATTTAATCAATCTGGACGGGATGTTTTCTTAAAGTGTATTACATGGGTAAATGTTTATCGAAACGATCACGATCCTGGTAAGTTTAGTTCATAGGTATACTTCGATCGAAAAAATAAATCAAATTTGTTCAGACTTTGTAAAACTGTGGGTAATTCCGACCTCCCCCATTATTTCCGACTAAAATGTACTCTGAAGCATAGAATCTGTCAGGATCGTTTAGCAATGGATTTGAAAAGGTTTTGAAGGTGTATTTTGTAATATTGAAAGTATTAACAAATTTTAAGTGAGTAAACATGTAATCAGTAAATATGCATAGATAAATTCTGTAGGAGTTTATTTATTTTAGTCGCCCCACATTGGTAGGGTATTATAAACTCATTTGTGACACGAGGATGACATAAACGTAAGTTAAGCGATTTGCGTTATGGTAACACGGGAGTGGAGGTCGGAATTACCCCATAAAATCTGTTCAATAAAATTTACATTTAATGTAAAATGTTACTTATTTTATCAGTGTGAATACTTGCTTTTTTTAAGGAGAAGCCTGTCACTTTCCAACGCACTTATATTTCCTTCGTTTGCAATTTAATTTCCTATTCAATTTCCAACTTTACTGGCACAGAACTTTCTAATATAACACATTTCAAAACATAAACCTTGCCGACAAGTGGTTCAGAATACAATAAAAACATAGCCGCCAGCAGTAAAAATATTAATATTCATTTGTATTTCAAACAATATACATAACACTTTGTTATGTTTTGTTATAAGCAAAATAATGCAGGGGGTCGGAATTACCCCGTCTTCCCCTACTTTTAAAATAATGAAGAGTATCATCAAGTGTACCGAATTAAGACAGTCCTTTCCTTTATGTCAGATTTCTTACAGCATTCGTTCACAGAGGTTATTAATTGAGGAGGTTAATCGATCGGATATCGGATATGATGTTCGAGAATTGGAGTTGCTATCTATATTTAAATCTCGAATTTTTCTAATGTTTTCCACTTTTGGATGAATTTTTTATTTTATGTTAATTTCATATTTATAGGTAGCGATTTAATTGGTTATCTTATTTTTCTACTGTATTATTAAGTTTCACCTAATATTGTTATTGTATTTTTTATGTAATAGGTTTTTCGTCATTGATTCTAAATAAATAAACAAATAAATATTTTGATATTCAATGAAGAAAAAAATGTTAATTTCTTTGATGAAATATTTGTTTATTACTAGAAAATGATTATTAAATTAACAAATCGTTTACTACTATCGCATTTTGGCCGTTAAATCTTTATGGGCAGGAATGACGAAAAAGTGAATCTCTCAGAAAGACCTCCAATATTTAAAATGTTTGTTTTAAAAACATTTGAAATTTTTCATTTAAATTTAACTCAGGCTCGCCATGAGACGCAACATACAAATAAGTTTGTAAAACGATATATATTTCGAAAGAAACTTACCAATTTAAAAATGACGATTGAAAATATAGGTATATCTTTCGAGTCTTCAGAATATAAGTAGTAATTTATTATCAAGCAAAAAATTGCTCGATTCGCCTCGATCACTATGGAATGATCTCTTCAGCAGCATAAAAGCAACACTGGTTAAGTTTATATTGGGCCATAAAAATGCAAAATAATGCAGACATGCTTTCTTCCTTACGTCGATTGAAATTCTTGGTCGCTAACAAGTTCAAAGTCGTAGCTTCTCTATAAAGTCGTAAGTTGTATTCCTAACAAAAGTTTGGCACTTTCTTGTGATTTTCTATTATTTTTGTTAGTTTTTAAGTTTCATTTTCTCTATGTGAACCTTTACATTAACTTTCCCATCCTACTTTTTGCATTTGTTTATAAGTCGATGAAGATGTTTCTCTTCCTAAAAGTAAAAATTGCACCATTCACCAGAAACGCTTGAAGTCGAATGGATGTTTACAAAAGTGTGAAAAACATGACAAAGGCCTCGTGATGTGTACACTACAGGCTAGAATGAGTAATATGCACCCTGTGCACACGAATGTGTGAATGGAGTCAGCTGGCAATTGGTGCTCGATGACGCTCGCAGGAATTGCGCAATTACCAATTGTAATCGTAAAAATTAGAGACTAATCTTGTAGGATGGGAAACTAAAGTTTTTGTAGACTCTTCATGAAGATAGAGGTCGATTATTCACCTTCAATGAATCTTCTCAAGAAACGAAGAGATGTTCCCTTCATCACGTTTCTGGGGCGTTTATATGCACAATCACAGCAGCAACCACGGAACACTTATAATAAGTGTATACGAGAAGCGTATCTTTCTCCTCGGTTCACTCTAATACGCACACACACAATCATTCGCGCACGCATACATTTCAACAATAAAGTACAGTTGGAATTGGATTATCTGCGGGGAAAGCCCAACAACTCCGATCTGATCTGATCAGCATAACGGAGTATTCTAGCGAGGTACATTTTTCAGTCGTTTCTACAACTTCCGAAAAAGATGCTCGGAAAGGAAAACATTTTCCTTATCACATGCGTAAATTGATTGTGTGTCATCTTATCTTCGTCTGTCATTAGATAATAACTATGTTTATAAGATGCTGCATATGTGCATATACATGTCATATCGCATACATATGTGATTGTATTATGCAGTCTACTAATCTCCGATGATTGGTAAGATGTTGCCTTGTTTCACGTTCACGTCATCCCATGCCATCTTTGTCAAAATGCATGGTTCTGGGTTCTGGTTCGTATAAAGAGTATCTTGTCTAAGTATTTTGGTTAGTTCATGCTTAATTACAGCTTCCGAATCAAGCATGAACTAACCGAACTAACACAAATAATTGACTTCTACAACAACGTAGTTCGTGGTGGAATAGAGATTTATTCTTCAAAGTTTACATGAGAATTAATATGCGTATGACAGATATCTGCTTTATCTCGGGTAAATTTAGCCTAAAAATAAGAGAAGTCTTATTTAATTTTAAAAAAATTCTTCAGAATTAAATTCCCCTAAAATTCGAAGTTTCCCCGCTAGATGGAGCCACTTCCCATTTTCTGTGAGTATAGAGATACATATCTAACGTGACATCAAACTAGGTCGGTAATGTAGAAAATATCGATTTCCAAGTGGTGGAACACAGATATTTTCGCATCTAAAGGGCGTAAAATCTACATGTACACCCAAGAGCATCGACTCGTTTCCCCGAATAACTTTTTGTCTTTGTTTTTCTTGTAGAAATATATAGGGGAAAACAGAAACAACAGAGATCGATAGGGAAACAATCGATGCTCTTGGGTGTACACCGAAGAGCATCTATTCGTTCCTTTCGACTCTCATGTTGTCTTTGTTTTCCCCTATACATCTTCATGTAAAAGATAAAGACAACCAACGATCGAATCGGAAGCAATCAATGCTCTTGGGTGTACACTATACACCCGGAGGCGAAGCCGTCCCGAGGGACTCGACAATCGCCTCCGTATGCACAAATAGTTTAGTACGCCCCTGATACGAATATAATATTTCGTCGTAGTGGGTATAAAATTCGATTTTATACCTCAAATTTGTTACTTGAAAGGTAAGGAAACGCCTGTAATATATTTTACTCCCGCAGATTCGGGTGTAAAATCGAACTGTACGTGTTACGTCTCCGTAACTAGATAAATAATTATTAAAAAACAGTTCTGAAAAGTATGTCCACATTCATACTAATTAGGCCTTGCTTAAGGCCAGGTTACTATGGATTTCGTATTTATTTGAAATAAATTTTATTCACACTAAAAAACGTTTTAGGAAATCGAACTTTTTATATCTTAAAATACATGTCATTAACAATTAAAATATAGTTTTTCGTAATTTTGTTGTAAAAATGGCGGCTCAAAGTGGCTCCTCCTCCGGACCAATGACATGATTTCTCATCCAAAAATTATCTGCAAGCAAAAATGAAAATGGTTTCTTATTCTGAATGACATTGGCTATCGTGTGAACCAGAATAAAAAATGTAGACAAAAAAAAACAAACATGGTGGCCTTTTCAATTTTTGACCCTTTTTTCAGATTTAATTGTTCAGAACTTTTTTAAATGACAATGAATATTTTAGATCCTAGTCCAGACCATGAAGAGGCCTTTGAAGAGTAAAATGCCGTTTGGTTCATGTCGATAGGTGCAATAATTTTTAAATGAGAGTGTCATTAAGTTAAAAAAACGTGGTTTCGAGACAAACGCGATCAAAGTTTTTTTTTGTGTCATTCGTGAACAAAATCGTTGTAAAAAGTTATTTTTACCTACATATCCAATCCGGCTTCGTACACTAATCCTTCCTGGTCTTCATATGCGTCATTTTCACATCTACTACGCCGTATCTTATAACAATAATGTAAAAGCATTAGTTAATACGAGCTTCCTTCTTGGCCTATTTCCAAAACCTGTCCAACACACAAATCCACCATTTTCAAAATAGAAGGGGAAAAACTCAAAGCGGGGATAAAACTATGGCCCACCATAAATACGCTGGCGCGTACAGAAAATCGGACTAGAGAGACTAGAGAAGACTAGAGAAGACTAGAGAAGACTAGAGAAGACTAGAGAAGACTAAAGAATAGTAGTAATCGTAGTAGAGGATCGTGGGGAGATTTTCCGGGGGATGCAGACTAGTTCGTCTGCTCTACCACGAGAAGAATTTAAGTTCTTCAGTCAGAGAAGTTCATCTGGCCAAGCAACCGAGATCCACAGAACAAGTCCGTCGTTCAGCAGATCAGAGGCTCCGAAAAACTCCAGGGAAGAAAACAAGACGCCCAATCATTTGGGACAGCTGATCGCCGTTCAAAAAGGGACCAGCGAAAAGAAATAGTAAGTATCTCTTTATTTTATAAATAAACAAATGATCCCTCTCTTCTCCTTTCCTTTCGTGACATATTACGCACAGCCCACCGAGACGAAGTCGCCCCTCTCAAGCCACTAATATTCCTGTTATTATCATTATTTTTTCTAAATAACTGATCTTTTTTTAATTCTGAAAATAGAGACAATATAAATATATATTTAATATTAAAGATGCATTCTTAGGGAAATACGTTCCTCACATTCGATGTTCCAAAGATTTTTAGCAGAGCGTTAACTAAATGAACAATATAATTGATTAGTTTTATAATATTTTGTTTTCTCACTTTCGTGAGTTCTAAAACAAAAAATGGATATCTAAAAAGAAACAAATATTTTTCAGTCAAACTCCGTCGAGGAGAACAAAGTTTCAGCGCCAAAATTTGCCAAAGGTCGTTCACCTTATCCTGGAGGAAACTGAGCGACAGACTGCTAAGGAATTTTTTCCCATAATAGAACCTCCCTTATCCCCCTTTCCCCTCATCCAACAACACCACTTTGTACAACTAAAGAAATGTTATCAAACCAGCAATAAATTAATTAATTTCAACCAAATAAAGTGTTTCCATATTTTACCTAAAGAACCCAGTAATTCTACTGAGTTACACGCCCGTGTTACAATTCAGTTAATATCTCGTTCGAGGTATTCACTGGGTCGCAACATAATTTATCTGTAGCTACAGCCTTTTGATAACCGCACTATGAATCCGCTCTCCCCTCTTTTATACCTGTTTTTCGGTCGTTCGGACCTTCGGGACTAATTCTATGTTATTTATGAGAGTATTTCCTGGCGATTTACGAAAAAAAAAAATTTTCGATTTTTTCAAAATTTTCCATGGTAACCTGGTCTTAATAATTCTATTCGACAAATAAACTGCTTTTCATGAATCACACTAGGCCGAAGGTAATCACTGGGCAACAGCAATTTCATCATTTTCCAAAAACTTCGGTATTATTCGCGAAAAAGAAGAATCAAAACCGGTATGCCGAAAATTCTGTAAAATAACTAATTCACGTGATATTAGGCCAGCCGAACATCGCACTTAGATTTGTCCTCCAAAAAGGAAAACCTTCGCCATATATAAGAAAACAAGTAATACGGTATACCGAATGAGAATATTATATCTAAATTTTCGAAATCACTCCATAATTTAATAAACATTCAATTGCGACAATATTTTCAATAGACTTTTCAAACGCGACAATATTCATCATCGATCATTTTTATACGATTCTTTGTGACAATATCTTTAATTCTAATTAACTGCGACAATCCAATATTTTTGTAATTCCAAATATGGCTGTATTTAACTGCACCAACAATTGTAAATTCCATTACGACAATATGTTTAATTCGCTTTAAGTACGCCAATACTTTCAACCAAACGTTTTTGTAAATTAAATTACTACTATTAACTACGACCGTTAAAATTGCGAATTTAATTACGATAACGTTCAATTACATCAACATTAGTAACCGAATAGTTTCACGATATTTTCAGTTTAACTATACCAAACATTTTTACATTACGTCGTCAACATCGACAAGAATATTGTCTGCTACATATAAATGAATGGCTTCCACCAGATCTTTTAATTGTTCTCAAAAATTGTAAAGACAGAGCTAAAGAGCTTGGAATCAAGTACGCGTGGCATAGAAATGGTTCCATCTTTGCACGAGTGGATGATAAAGCCGAATCTCGGGCTCGGGTCATTCGTAACGCAGACGATTTACTTAATCTTCTCCCATGACTATCAGTCAAATATCAGCACTCCATATCTGCCTCCAAACCGCTGTATCCGATCTCAATGTTCACCGCGCCATCTGAACCGCATCAAGAGAGCACTGCTGAAATGGGTTGCGCTAACCTGTTATTTCTGAAAATGTATGTACAGTTAACCGACCGAAAATTGTAAGCGCCAATGTCAATTTAAATAAGAGAGAAATCGTTACATTACCATACTAGTTCATTTTGCAATTACCTTCGTGTATGTCATCTTAATGCATAATCACTTAAAACTAAGGGTCGTATAGCCAATTTAAACTCATACTTCTCATCTCATCCCTATCATATCATTTGCGAATCAGAATCATGGCTATCTCCTCTTATCCTGGACGACATGGTCAGTCTTAACTCCTATAAAATCTATCGTGTAGATCGGGAAATCAGGACTGGGGGCGGAGTGGCAATTTATATTCATAATACTCGAACTGCTTGCACCATTCTCTCTTCTAACCTCTCTCAATTTCATACTAATCACAAAACAGAATATCTATTTATTGAACTGTCGTTTCAAACCACCTCGCCCGTCTTGCTAATCGCCGTCTATCGGCCTCCTGATGTACCTGTGTTTAAAAACCTCGAGGCTGATCTATCCAGAACAATTCATTGTTATGAAAATGTGGTGATCATGGGTGATCTAAATATTGATCTAAATAAGACTGATCATGCGTCTAATTACCAGCGAAAATTTGCTGATTCTTACAACCTATCAATTATTCCATTTTCTTCCACCCATTTCACCAATACATCGTCTTCCTGGATTGACCACTGCCTTGTTAGTGATATATCTATGGTACGGTCGTTCAGCCAATCAAATGGTCTATCAACATCTAACCATGATATGATAAGTATTGAACTCCATTTTCGAATATCACCTCAACCATTGCAACCTTTTACTTGTAGAAATCTAAAAAGTTTCTCAACCGAGTCTATCTGTACCGATCTAGACAATCTTAGCTGGGAACAATATTCCGATATAAGTGCAATAGATGACAAACTGGATTATCTCACGAACTCGTTAATAAATCTCTACAATAGTCATGCTCCGATATTACTCATAACCCCTACTAAACATCACAATTCATGGATGACCTCTGAAATTAAGTTATTAAAAAAACAAAGATATAGACTTTATAAAAAGTTTAAGCGAAATGGTGACTTAATTTCATTCTATTGTTACGTTTTCGAAGTAACAATTTAATTATTTTTACTGATTCCCGGTAGCGAAAGGAATCAGGTTGCGGGATACGCGTTAAGGGGATCGACACCCCAAGTGAAAGGCTCTTTACAAAGAGATCGTGTTGGGACGAAGTCCCACAAAGTCGTTTAATTCGCGGAGAGTCGTTGATGACCGACGAATCTGTCGGAGATCTTCAGCCGATTACGAACGGTGCGACTCTGCACCGAGCGATGTTCTTAGTTCGATGTACGGGGCGACTCTGCCTTCGGACATTGCAATTGCCCTTTTTATGTGGTAGATCTGTTTTCGAATATTAGATGTCGATGAAATCATCGTTCCTTCGGGACGGCCACCTGCGCTTGTTGTTGGACACGTGTCATCTTCCACGAATCGCTTACCACTTTGACCTATTCGTGAGCTCGGCGATTCGGGGCACGTGTACTATTGTGCGCTCGTGTGAGTGACGATCTTATGGATCATCTTACTTCGAGCTTCGGCATGGCACAATCCTTTCCTGACCGTTTGGGCTTGCAGCTAGATGAACCCGTGATTCCCCGTGTAAGTTGTAGCACGTGTGCTATCTATGGGCGACGCCGAATCGGGCCCGTCGGTGTGTGACTTGTCGATCTTACAAAGGCAAGTTTTGTCTATGTTACGAGTGCTAATATGTGCGTAGCCATTACACTATGATTTTAAAGATCTTTGAAGGAAAACAAGGCGACTAATATTCAAGGCGCATACTAACTATTGTGCAAATTATCTTAATAATGTTAAGTCAACTAAAGCAATGTGGACTGAATTGAGAAATCTAGGTCTAGTCAAACCCAAACAGTCATCCCCATCAATTATCTGTTAGCTTGATGATCTGAATAAATATTTTTGTGCCATCTCTAATTCAAATAGGATCTCTTCTCCTGTCCTCTTTCCCATTTTATTAAATTTCTCTGATTCGTCTGCCATGTTCCATTTTGCTATCATAAAAATGAATTACCTCACAAAGGCCGGGGAACAAAGTTCCGAAAATCAAACCCCGAAAGGTTAAAATTTAAATATTGCGAGAGTCCAAGGTATTTTAATTTGTTTTTTTTTGCCAAATTTTCAAAGGCAAAGTGAAGAAAATCACGTTGGAGCCATGCTAAATCGAAATTTTGGCCTTTCGGTATGTTGATTTTCGGAACTTTGTTCCCCGGCCCTCATAAATGCCTTCAACTCCATAACATCAAAATCTGCAGTTTACGTTGACATCGATTTTAAATGTATCCAAGCTGTATAGCCTGCAATTGCTCAACCGCTTCTTGATTTGTTAAATGCAAGTCTTGTTTCAGGAACTTTTCCAAAAGGGTGGAAATTATCTCTCATAAAACACATCAATAAGATATCATCTCCGCTAATACCCTCAAACTATCGCCCGATTGTAATTCTTTGTTATCTCTCTAAAGAACTTGAACAAATTGTCCATAATCAACTTTCACACTATCTCAAAGCCAATAGGTTTCTGGATCCAATGCAATCAGGTTTCCGTAAAGGTTGCAGCACGCAGACTGCTTTGGTATCAATTGTTGACTATATTCGAAAGGGTATCGAGCAGGGCATGATCACAATCCTTCTACTATTTGATTTTTCGAAGGCATTTGAGACTGTTGACATCCCCATTCTCATTAAAAACTTAAGTCACTGAACATATCGTCGGTAGCTTTGAATTGGTATCTGACCAACCGAATGCAAGCAGTTATTGGGGAGAGTGGTAAACTTTTATAATGGATAGAGGTATTGGCCGGGGTACTCCAAGGCTCAATTCATGGACCATTGCTCTTCTCTATCCTCATAAACGATATTTCAGGGACTCTATCTCACACTAAGCATATGCTGTATGCAGACGATCTTCAAATAATGATTCAATGTAAGGCAACTGACATTAACCAAACGATATCTAATATAAATAAAGATGCTTCAGCGGTCTCAAATTATGCCAAAGAAAACAATCTCCAACTTACCCAAGTAGCACGCGGTGGTTACTTTAGCTGCTGTAGCTAAATGATAGTCACGGAAACGTTTCCACAGCTTTAGTGAAAGCCAAAATGCAGCCAATGCTTCCGGCAGCAAAAATTGCAGCAGTAATGCAGCTCATAGTTTGCAGCGCTACAAAGTGCCTGCGGCAGCACAAGTTGCAGCAAATATGCAGCAATATTAGAGGTTATGTACACGTATAACTGTATACGGTTTGTAAAGAGGCCGTTTGCAAAATTCCTCGTGACACTTCTAATAAAAAGGAACACGATGAACGTTAAAAAATTCAAGGGCACCTTCGCAAAGCAGCTTGATACGTTAAAAAATTTGATCTTTTTATCACGCACTTCTGTTTTGACCAAGAGTGTGGATTTGGGATAACACTGTCATCTTTGCAAAGGGTATAGCCATTACGACCTGGTGGCCAAAACAAAATTCCATTTTCTACCCAATTCTCTGGCACCGTGCAGAGGTTAATAGTGCCATTTTCTATTGTTTCCACGATTATCCACATTCTAGAAAATTACAAAAACATGAAAATCGTCAAAATACGTAATTTTTCAGAACAAATTTTTGTTTTTACCTGTTTTCACTCGAAAAAACCTGATTGTGCTCACTTTTCTAACTTTATTCGGCTCTATCCTATCACTTTTCGCGGGAAAATAAGGAAGCGCGTAATGATGAACGACATTACCCATAGAAGATAGAAATTTTGTGGTGGATACTCGTAATTTTTCAATAAAATTCACTCTATAACGCGTCTTGCATAAGAATCATCAAGTCAATATAGTCTGCGGTAGCGTAATGGTTAAGGCGTCGGCTTCGTAATGCGAGCGTCGCGGGTTCGATCCCGCTTTCCACTGGATTTTTTTTCTGCGATAATTTAATTTATTTCTTATGAGCGTTAAGTATGTAAAAAAAGTATTGTAGAAAAGATGTAATATAAATACCCTTAACCCACTCCACTCTCCTCTTCTATCTATTTCCTATCTCTCTCCCTCTCTCTCTCCCTCTCTCTCCCTCTCTCTCTCCCTCTCTCTCTCTCTCCCTCTCCCTCTCCCTCTCTCCCTCTCTCTCTCTCTCCCTCTCCCTCTCCCTCTCTCTCTCTCCCTCACAAATAAAGATCATGTGCAAGTCGGTGCGTCGGAAGATCCCACTCTAGACCCTCCTCTTCCGACTTCCCCCTTACCCTCACCAAGGGAATTATTCGCCCCCAATAAAAAAATTAATTAATTAATTTGTAAATCTATCTTTTTTTTTAAATAAATTGTATTTTACTAAAATCGAGTTCAAATTATTGTGTTTTTCCCTAGTCACTTCATTTTCAGCGCAGCAGCCCCGTTCACCTTTACCCGAAGTCGACCTTTTGGTCGACTCGCCCTTTCCACGGCCAAACATGAGATACACGTAAGTATCGCTAGTCTGGACGTAACATAACAAAGTGAGATACGCGGTGTGCAGGCCGCGTACAGGCGGTAAATACGGATGAGTATCGTTCCCACGCACGGGATGCTAGTAATCTGGAGGGTCGCGTCGGAGGTCGGACGGAGTGACCAACAAAAGCGATACCCAAGTGGTCCAGGAGACGGACGGTCTCGTCAAGGGCAATATCCAAGCCGAGGGACGGAGTGACCAACAAGAGCGATACCCAAGTGTTCCAGGGGGCTGAACGGTCTCGTCAAGGGCAATATCCAAGCCGAGGGACGGAGTGACCAACAAGAGCGATACCCAAGTGGTCCAGGAGGCGGAACGGTCACGTCAATGGCAATACCTAAGCCGAGGGACGGAGTGACCAACAAGAGCAACACCCAAGTGGTCCAGGAGATGAACGGTCTCGTCAAGGGCAATACCCAAGCCGAGGGACGGAGTGACCAACAAGAGCGATACCCAAGTGGTCCAGGAGGCGGAAGATAGAGTTGCACAAGAGCAATACCCAAGTGCGGCTCTGGGCTATAGTCGTCCGAGGAGAGCGAACGACTGCTGACTTTCGCCTCGATGCGCGTCAATTTATACTCGCGGAGGCGGAGGAGCGTACTACGCGCCACATATGTATTACGAATCAAGTACGATGCGCGGTCGGTAACGAAGGAACTTCGTTTCACTGTTGTAGACGGCAATGGAGGATTTTAATATGATGGATGGCTCCTTCTAAGATTTCTACCGTTGTTAATTTCCTGATGATGGTGCCTGTTCGCGCATGACATGAAAACGCGGATTTCTGTACTCGCGTCGACATCTCACGCCCTGGGTACGCATCGCATCACGCGCCGTGTTACCGACAGGCCCGTATCGTAGTACTATAGTATAATAGTGTATAATATTAATTGAACTTGGAATTTCGCGCCACGGTAGTTATTGTAATCGACCACTAGTCGCACGATTTTGGCATAAGCGGAAGTTCGCACGGGCTTCCGGAAAAGGACAGTAGTTAGATTTCCACGAGGCTAACCGCACGCATTTTTCGATCGTCGCATCAAAAATTATTAGAAATCCCCGCGGATTGAATCGATCGCGCTGCACGTCGATGCTAGATCGACGAATAAATTTTATTACGTTTCACGCTAAATCGATTAGTAATTTGATTATTTAAAAGTCGCACGTCGCTAATTTCGTTCCGAGTGTGCCGTGTCCAAATCACGTATGATCCACACCAGAAATTTCCGCTATTAGGCTCATAGTATTAGTGGACATTAAGTCATCGGATTAAATATAAGTGTTACGATTCCGTAACTATAGCAAAAACACCGATAAATTAGCCGAGACATACAAAAAAACAAATTGATAGAATTTTAGGAAATCACAAGCAGCGCTTCCTATTGCTTGTACTAATGTATTAACACACTCTCGCTCACTAGGCAACATGACAATCTGTAGAGGAAAAACCTGAATTATCGATCTCGGCAGGTAGATCCCGAACCAATCCCTTCACCTCTCTGTAACCGATACACGAGTTAACTACATTATCGACAAACATAAACATTGGTAGAAAAACCTAAAAAGTTGGAAAAATATAGAATTCATTAATACAAATACTTTTGCAAATTGAAATTTACCCAGAATTAAAAATACGAATATTTTTGATTTAAAAAAAAACTTCTCCATGTTAAAAAAATAGCCGTCTTAAAAAGTGTACACTGACGAGTTTTCCTTGACTTTCCAGAGCCATAAAAATTCCTGAAAGATGGCATCAGACAACGAGGACACACACGTAAACTCACCTACACAAACACCCTTTTTAAAATTACACACATACACCAATACATAGAAACCCATTCACGATTACCTAACCCATATTTGTTCGTTTTTTTTCATTTAAACAAACAATAATGGAAAATATAAATAATAAATACCATGATTAAGTTAAGCGGAATTTTTCGCACATTTTCAATATAAATACACATACGCAAAAACCATAATACACCATGAAAACCCAATAAATAAATTTAGCAATTAAACAAATTAACCAATAAATTATTTCACCATTTACCAATAATTCGAGATCTCCCTGATACTATTTTTTCTAATTATTATAAAAAAATATGCATAAATAATGTAGATATTGTTCGTATGCTTGTATACGCACATACACACACCCATCCTCACACACATACGCTGATACATAGAGATCCGTTAATGATTATCCAACTTACACTTTATGTTTTTTCTAAACTAATAAAAATATATAATCATAACCAATACTGTGCTATGACTTCACGCAAATTTCCACACATTTACAATATAAATGAATAAATAATATAATGCATTTACAAAATTAAAATAAACCAATTAAACCAGCGAAATAGTTTAATAATCAGAACTTGAACATCCCATTAAAAAAAACCAAATTCAAATCCAACTATGTTTTTCGCAAATTCAATATTAAACTATAAATAATTACGTATTTACACACATACAAGCACACGCACACATATATGATTACTCACTCGAGCCACGCCCAGACAACGTTTTATTTTATTATTTCCGCAAATTTAATTAATAAACAAGGTATTTTTATAACACAATATCACTCATAATAATTTCCTCCATTTTGTTACAAAATGAAACAAACCACCATACTAATAATTTTGCACGTCGCACTAACGAACAATAGCTTAAAAATTACACAGTCATGTTGTCAATAACCTTGCTTTACATTTAACATCACATGGAAGTTTAAAGAAAAACACCTAATATTATATAAATAATAATTTTCATCGAAATGTCAAAACTCCGAGATTATTATTGTTACACTAGCAATTAACGCCTTCTTTTGTATGTTTACTACGTTCATCATGTAATTAACTTTTATGTAAATTTTGCAAATGTACAATTCGAACAAAAACCAAAATTGTCAATCAGATCAACATTAGTTAAAAAAATTACGAAACCTCCACAATAGACAAATCTCCTTTCACCTCTCCGACCTCGATAAATCTCGCATCAACGAAGTTTCAATGAGCAGAAAATTGGTATAAATAGGCGTACGAAAATCATGGAAGCCAGTCAAAAAAATTCACGCTCAAAGTCCAAATAGCAAGACTCCTGTAAGGAAAAAAGGAAAAATCGCCGGAACCAGCCAGCACCACCAGGACACAGAGCCAGACCAAGGAAACCCTCTTCAGAGGCACCCAGCACAAGCTAGGCCCAGGGCAGCTCTCCAGGTCAAAGACGCGGATCCACCCACTTCCATCGAGGCTCACCTAGAACATCCATCTAAAAAAAAAGTAAGTATCGACGATACTAACCCCTAACTAGCTATAGGGACCCTGCGGTTTCTAGTACCCGAGAGAAGTACAGAGGTTAACAGCCTCAGTTATTCTCCCCGGTGCAAAGGGACTGGCTTGGTCCACCTGGTGCATAGGCACCCGTAGGGACAGTCGCGTTTTTTTTTATTATTATTTTGCCGAACATTAGGGGTCGTTTTAAGACTCGGTGAACGGGTAGTGGACAGAGGCCCAAAAGCCTCAGTTAACCGCCCTCCCTCACCTGGGGATTAGACCGACCCATCCTCGGAAGATCCCGAGGTCGGATGCAGGCGCTCCGCCCCGGAATCGACCCATAGGTACCCTCATATTTTCCCTTCTCTTTTTAAATTCTAACCGCCTACTAACTCGGCAGGCCAACCAGCGGGGGCACAGAGATTTCCCGTTGACTGGTCCCGCCCCCCTCTCCATCACATAATAGACATTAACCCCATTTTCTTTTTTTTCACCTTTTTCCAGTGCCGGGTGCTCAGCAAAGGCGCCGCAAGAAGCAGGCCCGTTTAATTCAAGCCGCCCAATGGGCCGTATGGAGCGCCCACCAGCGACGATCGCTCGACCCTGAACTGGCCACCAACCCCCTTCCGCTCGACCAATTGGCCGTCCTTTGTAAATTCCCAACTCTCCCTCCTCCCCCATCCTCGTCCCCACAACCTGCATCCTCCACAAAACCACCCTCCGAAACCAAAACCCGACTAACCCTGGAGGAATATTTTCAAAAGTACCATCGATAATAAAAACCCATTAAATAAAAAGACAATTTATTTCAATTTAAAGTGTACCCATTTTATTTCTTTTCCCAACTCCTCATTTCTCGCGTCCGAGCATTCCGCCTCGAACTCCAGGTCGGCTTCTGAGACCGACCTACCTTTCGGCGACTTAGGGAGAAACCTCACGATTCGAGGCAAATCCCGGTCGAAAACGGAGAAGTTACTGAAGCAGAGAAAAAACAGACAGACGATGAAGTATTAGAAGTATTCATCAATGGATTAAAACCACAGATAGAAATTAGGATGGCTTATTTAGAATTAGGAACCTTGTCAACAGCAGTACAAAAAGCAATACAAATTGAGAAAAAATTAAAAATCTCCAACAACGTTAGAGGAATTATCGAAGAAAAATTGGACGAGAAGAGGAAAACCCCAAAAATACAAACCATAAGTGCAGACAGCACAAAGTGTCAAATTTGTAAAAAACCTGGCCACGATGCAACAACATGTTTCTTCAGAAACTATAACCAACCTCAGAATACTCAAACAATAGACCCTCAAAATCTTAGAAATAAACCAGACTACCAACAGCAAAATTATCGTCAAAACCAAAATTTTTATCAACGATACAGTCAAAATCCAAATTTTAACCAACCACAACGCTACAACCAAAACCAAAATTTCAATCAATCACAAAATAACCATCAAAATCCAATTTTCAATCAACCACAGCATAACTGCCAAAATCAAAATTTCAGTCAACCACAAAATTACCGACAAAATCAAAACCTTAACCAACCGAAAAACCACAATTATCAACCGTCAACACAGTGAAATTATTGCAAAAATATAGGACATTCATGGCGTGACTGCAAGAAACTAAAATTTAAAGAAGAAATGCGAGCAGAACTTCTTCAGGAATTAACACGAAAATCGGGAAACGAAAACGATCCTCTCCGGACAGGCGCAGGGAGAGAGATCGGGAACAAGCGCCAAATGAACTTTATGCGAACAACCAACACAGACCAAGAGAATTAAAGATGATAAACCTTAGTAAAAACGAAGTACCAATAATAAAAATAGAATCAAAAGACCTATACACAACGGTCGATTTAATGGTAGACACTGGTGCTAGCGTAAACATAATAAAGGAGGAAAACATAAAAGGAGAAACACTAGTAGACGAATCAGAAACTGTGGATTTAAAAGGAATTACAGAACAACCCGTAACAACAATGGGAGTAGTAATATTGGACATCTTAGGACATAACACGAAATTCCATATAGTAAGAAACAATTTTCCTATAGAATCAGCAGGTATATTAGGTTCAGAATTTTTTCACGAACATCAGGCAACAATAGATTATAAAAATAACCATATCAAATGGAAAGGCAATAAAATTAACTTTCACAAAGAAAGTATGGTAATATCTGCAAGAACAATATCCACATTCTACATAAATATTGAAAATAAGGAAATTAAGTTTGGATACGTACCCCGTATTGATAATATAGAAGGCGTATATTTAGGGGATGCCGTAATAAAAAATAATAATGGAAAAGCTTACTTAAATATCTACAATACAACGAACAAAGAAATAGAAATAGAAATCCCTACTTTAAAACTTGATGAACTAGGAAGAGATTTTGAAATACTTGATGAAGGGAGCAAGAAAGAATCTAATGAAAATAAACAAATAGCAGTCTTAAACGCCCAAGAAAACCAAAAACCAAGTTATGAAGCCGATTATGAGAATAACCCCGATAAAATAAAAATTGACAATAACAACGTACACAATGAAAATAACATCGAAAACGATATAGTAAATCACATACTAGAATCTCTCAAAAATCTAGATGACACCAAAATGTACCATAATCAAGAAACACACACCGAACCTCCCGAAACCGAACAAACAACGGATCCTCAATTAAATGGCGCCAATTCCGACAAACTCTTTACATATTCAGAATTTTTGAAGGAAAATAATTACAAATCTATACAAAACACTGAAACATCAAAACACACGAAAAAATGTTTTACAGTCACGGAAACAAAACGAGCAAAGAAAGTAAAAGAATTGCTGCGAATTCAACACTTGAATAAAGAAGAAAGAGAGAGCATAGAAAAAATAATAAACGCCAATGCCGATGTATTCCACCTGCCGGAAGAACCGTTAGGATTCACACAATTGATCAAACACAAAATAAATACAACTGATGAAGTCCCCATAAACACCAAACAATACAGATTTCCGCCCATACACAAAGAGGAAATTAATAAACAAATAACTGATCAATTAAAATCAGGAATTATAAAACCATCCACATCACCATACAACACACCTATATGGATAGTACCAAAAAAAGATGATTCCCAGGGCAATAAAAGATGGAGAATGGTATTAGACTTCAGAAAGCTTAACGAAAAATCAATAGGAGACTCATATCCAATCCCTAACATTATTGACATCTTGGATCAACTCGGTGGAGCAAAATACTTCTCAATTTTCGATCTAGCATCAGGATTCCTACAGATCAAAATGGACGAAAACGACGCGCAAAAAACGGCTTTTTCTACACCGCACGGACACTATGAATTCGACAGAATGCCGTTCGGACTAAAAAACGCACCAGCCACATTCCAAAGACTAATGGATATAGTACTATCTGGGTTACAGGGAAATGAACTCTTTGTTTACCTTGATGATATAGTAATATACGCATCATCCTTAAGAGAGCACGAAATAAAATGTGAAAAACTCCTGAAAAGACTAAAAGACGCAAACCTAAAATTACAACCCGATAAATGCGAATTTCTAAGAAAGGAAGTCTGCTATTTAGGACACATTATAGGAGAGGAAGGCCTAAAACCAGATCCAAACAAAATTATAGCCGTAAAAAAATTCCCAGCCCCAAAAAACCAGAAAAATATCAGACAGTTTTTAGGACTAGCCGGATACTATAGAAGGTTTATACATAAATTTTCAGAAATTGCAAAACCATTATCAACTTTACTCAAAAATGATGTGCCATTCAAATGGGAAGACACAGAAATACACGCATTTGATACATTACGAGAGAAGTTATGTAGCGCACCAGTATTACAGTATCCAGACTTCGACAAACCTTTCATAATAACAACAGATGCATCAGGATTCGCAATAAGCGCAATCTTATCCCAAGGGGAAATAGGCAGCGATAAACCAATATCATACACATCACGAGTTTTAAATGAACATGAAAAGAAATACGAAATCTACGACAAAGAAGCACTCGCAATATATTATGGAATACTACATTTTAGACCATACGTTTACGGTCGACAGTTCACAATAGTAACAGACCACAAACCTCTCACATCCTTCAGAACAAAGAAAGATCCAAACTCTAGAGTCGCGAAATGGATGTACAATTTATTAGAGTATGATTTTGATGTTATTTATAAAAAAGGAAAAGCAAATGTAAACGCAGATGCACTATCCAGAAACCCAGTAGAAGTATTGAAAATCGAAAACACAAAAAATAAAATATATCATAATAAGATAACCCAAATGATGCAAGGAATGGGTTGGAAAGGATCTGGCATAGGAAGATACAATCAGGGTATTAAAGAACCAATCATACTAAAGTCACAAACCGATAGGAAAGGATTAGGATACAAGAGGAAAAATAATATCGAAGACTATTTATATAAGGAAGACACAAGACCATATATAGAATTTGTCAAAAGTACCAAACCCTTTAACCCAAAAACACACGAAATACCAGTAACCCATTGTTCAATATACAACATATTATTGCCAAAAAACAACAACAAAATAAACTATACAGGCCCAAAATATTGCCTACCACCTAGTATCCCATTTTGCACACATTGCAACAAACTGAATCACGTCGGGGGTAATTGTCCTAGCTCACAGGAAGAAGTACCAAAACCAACACTCCAAAATAATACATTTTATGAAGAACCAGTAAGGAAAACAGCAATCATAGCACAAATTGAAAATCAGGATAACAAAATCCAACTTCGAAGAAGCTCACGGAATACCAAACAACCAGAAAGATTTCAAATGAGCAAAGAAAAAAATCAGAAAATAACGAAACAGGAAGGAAATAAAAAGGGTAGACCACCAAGGAATAAACAAAACCCACAAACATCGGAAAACGATTGCTCAGGTGAAAATAACAATACTATAACAGGAGAACCAAATACTTACCAACAAAAAAATACATTAAATAAACAATGGATAGATGATAACGATACTGATGACCAAAACGAATACAATATGAACGAGGTAGGTACAGAAGACGAAAACTCTAAACGCAGAAGCAGAAACATAATAGAAATAAGAAACCACCTATACATGCAGAAAGACAATCTAACTTACTTTTTAACTACAACAGGGCAACCCAGTGACGACGGATCACTAGAATTACAAAACAGAAACGAACTACCAAAATTCGAAAACTTACAATTAAACAAAATTACAACTATAAAAAAGAATAACAAATACCATATTGCACTCCCGGTTATTACAAGCACAGGAGAAAGCCAATTAACAATATTAAACAACATAAAAAAGCTCATAAAATCTTTAAAGGAAGAAGTAGACAATCTGCAACTTAAAAGTATTAGCATCTCAAAAACAAAAGAAGTAGCCGGAGTGAAATGGATAAATATAGTAAA
Organism: Trichopria drosophilae; assembly: GCA_030407085.1. Taxonomy (NCBI): domain Eukaryota; kingdom Metazoa; phylum Arthropoda; class Insecta; order Hymenoptera; family Diapriidae; genus Trichopria; species Trichopria drosophilae. The sequence continues at coordinate 207,821,544 of CM059583.1, forward strand.
AATAATAGAACAACAATTTAAAAATTCAAGCACAGGGATACTAATTTGTAACGGGGAAATAAAGTACATAGAAACAAATGAAAGAGAAGACATAATAAAAGAATTACACAGCACGCCAATAGGTGGACACAAGGGTATCACGAAAACCTTAAGGAAAATTAAACAGAACTATTACTGGGAAAATATGAAAACAGACATTGAAAAATTCATCGAAAACTGCAAATCATGCCAATTAAAAAAACTAACAAGAATTAAAACAAGACAACCAATGATAATATCAGACACACCAAAATCAGCAATGGAAAAAATAGCAATGGACATAGTAATCCCAAATAACAAAACAAAAGATGATCATGAAAATATACTAACAATTCAGGACAACTTAACAAAATACCTTATCGCAATCCCACTAAAAAAAGCTACGTCTGAAAATATTGCACAAGCTCTAGTAAACAAAGTAATCTGCTCATATGGATCTCCCAAAACAATATTAACAGACCAGGGAAAAAACTTCTTAAGTAATATTATGAAAAGGGTAGCAAAAATATTTCACATAAAGAAAGTAAAAACTACAGCATTTCACCCACAATCAAATGGATCATTAGAAAGATCTCACCATGTACTGAAAGAATACATAAAACATTTCGCGGATCGCCATGAAGACTGGGATAAGTGGTTGGATTTAGCTACTTTCTCTTACAATACTAGCGTTCATGAAGGGACAAAATACACACCTTTTGAATTAATGTTCGGAAGACTAGCCAGATTACCTTCTGTTAAAATGTCAAATGAAGATACACCTTTAACATACATGGATTATATCCAAGACCTAGTAACGAAATTATACGAAACCCAAAACTTTGCAAACGAACGATTAAACGCAGCAAAAATACGATCAAAACACTACTACGGCAGACATATAAAACCACAAACATTTAAGACAGGAGACTTCGTATTTTTACAAAAAAATCACAAAACTAGTAAAATGGATGACGAATACACAGGCCCTTTTGAGGTATTAAAAATATTTGAAAATGGAAATGTGAAAATAAAAATAAAAGGCGAGGAACGAGTTGTTCACCCAAACAGACTAAAAATCTCAAAATTAAAAATTTTTTAGAATATATGCTACAAATATAATAAAAAGACAACCTTATATTCTTTTTTGTTGAACTACAGAACAGAGGGAAAACCAACAATAAATAGAACTTAACCATAGACAAATGAATTTAAGTACGTCAACACTCTCAATATCCAGCACGGAAGAACAGGAAGTAAACAAGAGAACAGCTCAACTTAGGATGACAGAAATGATAGGAATATTATTAATAATAAAGATAATCACCAACGGATACACATTATACACTGCATATATGAGGTCAACAGTACTATTGAGATCAAGCTGGGATAATGTTACACAACTGTTACTACATCTAGCAGAACAACAAGCAAAAAAAAAGATAAACAATAGCTATAATCCACCTTATAAACAAATACCACTGCCAACCGAAAATCCAGCAAAAATACGAAACTACAAAGAATCGCCATCAATGTTCTCTGCACAACCTACCGAAAAAAGAAATCCTGATATAAAAAATATCACCAACAGGACAACCTTTAAAATATTAATAATATCTTTCATTTTCATAATAACAATCCCAAATACAACGGCATTTATCGCGTTCGATTGCGGTACAATGAACTCCAACATATCTACAATCTCATTACTTAATATCCAAGACTGTGAAATCGAAAGAAAACATGTCAACGTAGAAATAATCAAAGCCCAATTACTGCAAATTAAAGAATACGAGGAAATAGAGGTAACACAATGCAAAATAGAAATCTTTAGGAAAATAGAATATTGCGGTATGCATTCCCACACATCGGCCGTCACGAATGGAATAGCAACATACATTTTAGAGGTATCAAAGGATCAATGTGAAACACTACATAAAACGGGAAGGATTAATATAGCCCCAAATACAATCATAGATGGAATCAAGAAAAACGTCCTATCAACATACAGTCTTAACATGGCAGGAACAATAGAAGTAAACGGAGATTGTGACGGAGTACGCTACTCAGACTCATATGGAACATGGAGTAATGTAATAGTCCAAGGAACCGCAAAAATCTTAATACAAAAATATAAAGCCAGAGTGAACCTAAATGAAAACAAAATTCATCTAAGATCAGGAATTGCCTATCCAATAACCGATAAAAGTTGTCTAGATCTAGAGGGAGGAAATACATACTGGGAAACCATACCAGAGGATTTTTGCGGATCTAATAAATATGACGTACTCTATGAAGGAACAATAAATAAAGCTTTTAATGAAGACAAAACTGTTATTTACTCATTAACCGCAGAAGAAATCACATTCGCACTTTCAGCCAGAGGAATAAAAGGAGTATGTGGCTATGATCTCTCGCTCACCGAACATCCCAAACTATTGATATTAGAAATGAGAAAGGGAGGAGGACTAAAAAAACTACCCATAAAAACATCCAATTTAGACATATTTGCATATGTAAACTCTAAATTTGTATACGTGGAAAAGCACCTTAGACATCAAATAAAACAACTCTACTATGACGTATTAACACAAAGATGTACTCTCGAGAAGCAAGTATTACGAAATTCCTTATCAATGGCTAGTCACTCACCCGATGAATTTGCCTACAATATTATGAAATCACCTGGGTATATGGCAATAGCCGCTGGTGAAGTAGCTTACATTATGAAATGCATACCTGTAGAAGTGAGCATTCGAAGAACAGAAGAATGCTACACGCATTTGCCAGTAACTTACCAAAACAATAGTTTATTTATGACCCCTAAAACAAGAATTTTGACAAGGAAAGGAATCCAAATCAATTGCAATAGTCTCGTACCACCCATGTATCAAGTCAACAACATCTGGTATAAACTATTACCAAACCCTGTAGAAGCACATAAACCGGAGGAATTGAAACCACTTACAAAACAAACTTGGAACTACATAAACCTCGAAAGATTAGCGATAAACGGAATTTACAGCCAAGACGATCTCAGAAAACTAAAAGAACACATCATGTTTCCAGCAGAAAAACCCGCAGTATTAAACTCAGTCGCCAGAGGTCTAACTGGTCAAACGACAAACTATCAAGGAGCAGCAATTGGTAACCTCTTAGACAAAAACACGATCGGTAAAATGATACAATCAGCATGGGAAAATACATGGGAAAAATTCGTAATATTTGGATCTACTACAGCAGGAATTATGGGCATTTTCATAATAGCAAAACTCATAAAAACTATAGTTGATACCGTAATACATGGCTATGCACTGCACACGGCATACGGATGGTCAATATTTCTAATAGGAGCAATCTGGGATTCAGTCACACACCTATTACTTCACTTAGCAGGACGAAAAACAAATAGAAACAACAACAATGGCAATAACACCTCCCACAAGGAAATTCATCAAACAGAACTACAACCGTTAAAACAGGAACTGAACGAAATACGCGTAGAAAAAACGAACAGCGAAATACAACCTTCAGCGCCCGCCATACAAACCAATGATAAGGAAATACAGACTCTTTTATACCCTAACATCAACGAGGAAACTGAAACGAAAACTACCAAGAAGTGGATCGTAAAAAGAGAATAACAACAACAAAAAACCGAGCCTCACACATCCAAGACACGACTGAAATAAAACGGACAAATAGACATAAATTATAAATTATTGTTAAAATTATATATATATATATAAAAAAAAAAAATGACATAAAGACAAAAAATCTTCTCTTTGACAGACTAATATGAAGACCGGAAAGATCTTAATCATCCTCCAACTAATAACCATGAGTTCTTATGGGACTCCACAAGAAGCATCAAATCATGGAAATGTAATGGTAATAGACTGCACTGAAGAAATTCGATACGAAATATCCAAATGCAACGAAAACACACCGTCTATAGTCAAATTTACTCGTACCACAACAAAAAACGATTGTAGAAAGATGCAAGAAACAGGAGAATTACGATTTCTATCACAGGATTTTAAAAACATCAAAAAGAATGGAACCACGACTTTTAACATCATCGACCGAATAAACAAACAAGCAGGAAAATGCAAAAATCTACACAATCATTTTAACGGAGAAAACTTCGACACAGTGTTAAATACAACCATAGTTATTACATTAAGAAATTACTTGGGGAGAATTAACGAACAGAACAAAGTGATATTAGCAAAGAACATACAATGCCAGTTAAAAAATGAAGAATGCACAAACCACTTGAAAGGACGAAGTTATTGGAACAGTAGTCAAATAATACACCCAAAAATTAATTTCTCAGAAAGCGACATGACATACCCAACACAAGTAAACTCATCAACAAAAAATAGTCAAAAAGAACCAAAAAAAGAAGAAAACACAAAATATATACTCGCGATATACATTATTGGTGCACTATTAATTATAACCATAATAGGAATAAAATTAAGATTAGATCACTGGTCCACATCCAAGTTTCTAAAAAAACAAAATAAAGCCACTCACATAAGATATACCTTGACGGAAGGAGAAGACACTATGGTAACACTCGAAAAAACACAAAAATCTACATCAACAGATCCAGCACAGCCACATACAGAGAAACTAGTCGAAACAACATACTACGAAGTCCATCCTAAAAGCATAGTAACCGAAATAATCTACGACATACCACAAAAACCACGACCTTTAACACAAATCGTTTCTGAACAAGAATTAAAAGAAAACAAGAAAACGGAAAAAAGAACTGGATGAACCCTCATTTCCCACTAATACTAATCTTTTTAACAAAACAAAACTAACAAATTCCCCTTTTGAGTTGTCTTGAGCCTAACAATTCTGATAGAATCAGAAAAGTGGGTAAATTAATTACCATACTGAAAAGTAGAGGTAGTGCGGTAGCGCTCGTAAGAAGGTAAAACATACACTTTAAAACAAAAAAAGAACCTTTGTTTATGTAACTTTTTCCATACCAATATAATCACATTTTCGACCTTCTCACGAGTGGTGTAAATCGTTACATTCTAACCCTTGTTAAACAACACAAAAATTATATACTAACCATACATAAGTAACGATACAGTATCCAAACGAAAACGGCCTTGTCCAACTAACAAATTTTCCCACAAGGTAATACTAACATTTCTTTTTATTATACAAATCGTTTTCGTAAGGACACGCTACAAAACTCAACAACTCAAAACAACAAGATAACCTTAATACCCCTCACGAAACAAAATAAACAAAGTATTATCATCTGCCAACAGGAAGAGAACAAAAGGAAATCAAAAAAAGAGAAAACAAAAATGGAATACACACAAAGACAAAAATTAATGGAAGAAAATTGCCATCAAATAAAAGAAAGTCCAGAAATCAATAAATGTGTGAAAACACCCCTCCACTACATAAACAAGAACATCGCAATTTGTAAGACTTGCTATAAAAAAACGAACAATAAATCAGGATATGAAAAGAAAAACCCAAGACACAGAATGACAACGGCAAACAATTGTAATAAAGAATCCTGCAGCATATGCAACGAAATAACTCACTTCCCCAAAAAATGCTACATCTGTAAAAACGCAATAGCCATCATACGAAACACGGCGGAATGTCCAAACTGTCTCCTCTACGACGAAATGGAGAAAAAATGGAACAATCTCACACTTAACCCGAAGAAAGAAGAAAAACAACTCCAACCTACTGACGATGAATCATGTGTCACGTCACCGCGACCACCCACAACGGAATAACTTTTTAGGAAAACCGATAGGATTAAAGACTAGAAATCGATACATGCAGTGCACTCAAAAATACATTTAACTTTATGACCCTTTTTTAACGCTCACTAAAAATTAAGCACGTAGCGTAGATTTCTATTCTGAGAAATCTTCATTGCCACCGAAACTCTTTTTAGACAATTACCGGTGTAACGCATGTAACGGTGCTGAAGGTTGTACGGATACTCCTACGCAACTTTTAATGGAACAAAAAACGATGCCACCCGAAATTCTTGGAAACCATTTAACCAGTTTTATTTTTCTTAGACAATTCTTAAACGAATTCATTAATAGCAACATTAACAAAAATCTCGATAACTGCACAGTCATTTTTAACTCCAAACTCGCGAATCTCAACCCGATCTGAATGTTGCTACTCATGAATTCCCGACCTTTAAACAATATTCTTTTTATATTTTTCCTTATCCTGTAAAACTTTCAGCCTCAATCATAATAATCCTAATAGTTCACCTAAGTAAAAATGCAAACAATTTATTATAACAATTATATTCTACAAACAGTGAGTTTTCTTCTCTTTTGCAAACAACAATTGTAAGAGATTGAACAAGGTGAATGGAAGTTGTAATAATTATGAATAACTTCGCACCAAACAACGACACAACCTCCATTCATTTTTGTTTAATCTCCAATTTAGCTAACTTGTAATAAACAATTGATGGTAAAAAGGAACATTATTGAAAACACCTTATAAATAACAAATTGGAGGAAAATTACTTCATCTCGCTCTACAAGTTCCATCTCTCGCTCGACAGTTTTCTGTCTCTCGCTCGATCACCGTTAATTGCCCTTTCCACCTGGAAAAACCATATAAAAAGGGGCCCGCGCATCACATGGACCAGAGAGTGCGCACCGCCGAACTGGATTGTCAATCGCCTGGTCAGTTTTGGCTCTCCTGGTTGTGTTTTGGGAGAGCAGCGGACTCCGACTAGACCCTGCCATCATCGAAGGACGTCCCCGAGAAGTTGGCACAAGTCCATCCAGAGAAACACTTCAAACCCGGTCGGATCTACCCCACGAAGAGGTTCCCAGGCTGTGCCGAGCAACATGAAACAACGGCGACGAAGGGCCGGACGCAAGGTTCAGGCGGAGCGCGCGGAACTAGAAATCCGCGAGCTCAAACAGAAGCACGAGCGACGAGTTTTGGAAGAATACCTCTTCTTAATTGCGAAAATACCGTTAATTCAACCTCCATTACCGAAATAAATTTGTTTTCACTCTTAAACCATTCTTGCCTCTCTTTTTTATTATTTGACCTTTCCCTATTACAATTTCAGGGACACACGCAGTCGACCCCCGCTCGCCAGAACCCGAGTAACCTTTAGTTACTCAGCCCTTTTACGATCCAACAGGCATCTTATTCTTTTGAGATGTTTGCTGGGTCGTAACACATGGGACTGAACACCAGCAACAATACAAACATTATATAAACCATATCATATCCATATTATTACTTTCATTAATTATGCAATTCATTCCAAACTATTTATACATATTTCACTACAAACATTAACAACAAAAAAATTATAAAAACAAAACAAAATAAATAAAAAAAAATATACATATTTCATAATTTCTTTTATACCCACATATTAGATAATAAGAGTTGCATGACGAGCCTAAAAACAGGTAAAATATTACCCTACACAAAAAGTGGAAGGTAGTGCGCAAATTCTTTTGCTGAAGCAACAATTCATTGCTGCACCAGCAAAAGAATCGAAACTCCGCAACAATTATTTTTTATTACTTTTTCTCATTATTACACAAACTTTCTATTATAAAAAAAAATAATAAATATAATATATATATACATACACACATATACATACATATACATACACATACACAACAATAATAATAATTTATACTAAAATACTAACAATGCATGAGGAATATGGATCTAACATAGTAAGTCTCTATCAATACATTACCGATATTTTATAAAAAAAAAACATTGTAAAGGATACCAGTATATGATATAGAGTGTGGGCATAGACACAATAAAAATATACAAAATAAACTTACAGGAAACAAAAAGATGCACTTTCCATTAAACATCTTCCTGAGCACATTGGAAATAGCAGGACGGGATTTTTGGGCATATCTGGAACTGTATCAAGAGGAATGCCATTTTTCAGATGAAATGTTAGCTACAAAAGAGGAAAAATGGACATGCAGAAGCTGTTACGACACTCTTCCAGAAGAAGAACGAAAAGAATTCCAACACTTAACAAACGTCCATATCACAACCCGGGAAGGAACAATCATCGACTGCAGTTTCTGCCAGCAAAGAATACTACAAAACAGACCAGCTACAAGATGCATTAGATGCCTAAACAGGCATATAAGGCGGATAAACGATAGGATAAAAGATCGTGAAATTGGAAAACCAAAACAAGCACACAGAACAATAACAGAATTTAAAACACTCACTAGCCCACACGAAATAATTATACCGGATCCTGAAAGCGAAGACGAGGGCATCAACGATTTGTAACACTCCTCACAAATATAACAATGTAAATATTAATAAAAATAAAGAAATCGTTACACAACATTGTACATCAATTACTTCTGATCAACAACAAAATCAAATCCTGAACCAAGAAATACAAAAAATAACGTAGATTAATGTTAATCTGACGTAAAACACACAAAACTTTTATTGAGACAGATTATTGTTAATCTGACGACAACAAAACAAAAATTATTGAAAAAAAAAACTTTTATTAAAACGCAGATTAATGTTAATCTGACGGAGAATGAAAAATTATTGGAAAAAGAAAACTTTTATTAAAAATAACGTAGATTAATGTTAATCTGACGAAAAATGAAAAATTACAAAAAAAACACAAAACTTTTATTAAGAATAACGCAGATTAATGTTGATCTGACGACGAAAAAAAACAAAAATTATTAAACTTTGTTAAAACTGACAAATACAAATGAAAAAATTACTATCAAGGCAACGAGCGAACTACTAATGATAAAAATGAGACAAAACGAATAAATACTTATAAAAATACAGATTATACTTAATCTAACGAGATGCGAAAGAAAATGTTATTAACAAGTACAGATCAATCCGGATCTATCGACAAACAAAATGTAAAAACCTCGCAATTGAAAATATTCCCTCAGAATTATATAATTTAGAACAAAAAAACTCGTCGTTAAGTTAGGCTTGCCACAATCTAGTGGAGCACGAGAATTATATAATTTAGAATAAAAAACTCGTCGTTAAGTTAGGCTTGCCACAATCTAGTGGAGCACGAGAATTATATAATTTAGGAAAAAAAACTCGTCGTTAAGTTAGGCTTGCCACAATCTAGTGGAGCACGAGAATTATATAATTTAGCATAAAAACTCGTCGTTAAGTTAGGCTTGCCACAATCTAGTGGAGCACGAGAATTATATAATTTAGCATAAAAAACTCGTCGTTAAGTTAGGCTTGCCACAATCTAGTGGAGCACGAGAATTATATAATTTAGAATAAAAAACTCGTCGTTAAGTTAGGCTTGCCACAATCTAGTGGAGCACGAGAATTATATAATTTAGAAAAAAAAACTCGTCGTTAAGTTAGGCTTGCCACAATCTAGTGGAGCACGAGAATTATATAATTTAGAAAAAAAAACTCGTCGTTAAGTTAGGCTTGCCACAATCTAGTGGAGCACGAGAATTATATAATTTAGCATAAAAAACTCGTCGTTAAGTTAGGCTTGCCACAATCAAGTGGAGAACGAGGAATAGATAACTGTAAGATTTAGATTAATAAAGAAAATATGTAAAGTAATAAGAAATTGAAGTACTAACAATATGCCACTAATAAGCACGCGCTTTACAGAAACTGGAGGACCAGTTTCGAACTAAGGATGGGGGTGTTACGATTCCGTAACTATAGCAAAAACACCGATAAATTAGCCGAGACATACAAAAAAACAAATTGATAGAATTTTAGGAAATCACAAGCAGCGCTTCCTATTGCTTGTACTAATGTATTAACACACTCTCGCTCACTAGGCAACATGACAATCTGTAGAGGAAAAACCTGAATTATCGATCTCGACAGGTAGATCCCGAACCAATCCCTTCACCTCTCTGTAACCGATACACGAGTTAACTACATTATCGACAAACATAAACATTGGTAGAAAAACCTAAAAAGTTGGAAAAATATAGAATTCATTAATACAAATACTTTTGCAAATTGAAATTTACCCAGAATTAAAAATACGAATATTTTTGATTTAAAAAAAACTTCTCCATGTTAAAAAAATAGCCATCTTAAAAAGTGTACACTGACGAGTTTTCCTTGACTTTCCAGAGCCATAAAAATTCCTGAAAGATGGCATCAGACAACGAGGACACACACGTAAACTCACCTACACAAACACCCTTTTTAAAATTACACACATACACCAATACATAGAAACCCATTCACGATTACCTAACCCATATTTGTTCGTTTTTTTTCATTTAAACAAACAATAATGAAAAATATAAATAATAAATACCATGATTAAGTTAAGCGGAATTTTTCGCACATTTTCAATATAAATACACATACGCAAAAACCATAATACACCATGAAAACCCAATAAATAAATTTAGCAATTAAACAAATTAACCAATAAATTATTTCACCATTTACCAATAATTCGAGATCTCCCTGATACTATTTTTTCTAATTATTATAAAAAAATATGCATAAATAATGTAGATATTGTTCGTATGCTTGTATACGCACATACACACACCCATCCTCACACACATACGCTGATACATAGAGATCCGTTAATGATTATCCAACTTACACTTTATGTTTTTTCTAAACTAATAAAAATATATAATCATAACCAATACTGTGCTATGACTTCACGCAAATTTCCACACATTTACAATATAAATGAATAAATAATATAATGCATTTACAAAATTAAAATAAACCAATTAAACCAGCGAAATAGTTTAATAATCAGAACTTGAACATCCCATTAAAAAAAACCAAATTCAAATCCAACTATGTTTTTCGCAAATTCAATATTAAACTATAAATAATTACGTATTTACACACATACAAGCACACGCACACATATATGATTACTCACTCGAGCCACGCCCAGACAACGTTTTATTTTATTATTTCCGCAAATTTAATTAATAAACAAGGTATTTTTATAACACAATATCACTCATAATAATTTCCTCCATTTTGTTACAAAATGAAACAAACCACCATACTAATAATTTTGCACGTCGCACTAACGAACAATAGCTTAAAAATTACACAGTCATGTTGTCAATAACCTTGCTTTACATTTAACATCACATGGAAGTTTAAAGAAAAACACCTAATATTATATAAATAATAATTTTCATCGAAATGTCAAAACTCCGAGATTATTATTGTTACACTAGCAATTAACGCCTTCTTTTGTATGTTTACTACGTTCATCATGTAATTAACTTTTATGTAAATTTTGCAAATGTACAATTCGAACAAAAACCAAAATTGTCAATCAGATCAACATTAGTTAAAAAAATTACGAAACCTCCACAATAGACAAATCTCCTTTCACCTCTCCGACCTCGATAAATCTCGCATCAACGAAGTTTCAATGAGCAGAAAATTGGTATAAATAGGCGTACGAAAATCATGGAAGCCAGTCAAAAAAATTCACGCTCAAAGTCCAAATAGCAAGACTCCTGTAAGGAAAAAAGGAAAAATCGCCGGAACCAGCCAGCACCACCAGGACACAGAGCCAGACCAAGGAAACCCTCTTCAGAGGCACCCAGCACAAGCTAGGCCCAGGGCAGCTCTCCAGGTCAAAGACGCGGATCCACCCACTTCCATCGAGGCTCACCTAGAACATCCATCTAAAAAAAAAGTAAGTATCGACGATACTAACCCCTAACTAGCTATAGGGACCCTGCGGTTTCTAGTACCCGAGAGAAGTACAGAGGTTAACAGCCTCAGTTCTCCCCGGTGCAAAGGGACTGGCTTGGTCCACCTGGTGCATAGGCACCCGTAGGGACAGTCGCGTTTTTTTTTTTATTATTATTTTGCCGAACATTAGGGGTCGTTTTAAGACTCGGTGAACGGGTAGTGGACAGAGGCCCAAAAGCCTCAGTTAACCGCCCTCCCTCACCTGGGGATTAGACCGACCCATCCTCGGAAGATCCCGAGGTCGGATGCAGGCGCTCCGCCCCGGAATCGACCCATAGGTACCCTCATATTTTCCCTTCTCTTTTTAAATTCTAACCGCCTACTAACTCGGCAGGCCAACCAGCGGGGGCACAGAGATTTCCCGTTGACTGGTCCCGCCCCCCTCTCCATCACATAATAGACATTAACCCCATTTTCTTTTTTTTCACCTTTTTCCAGTGCCGGGTGCTCAGCAAAGGCGCCGCAAGAAGCAGGCCCGTTTAATTCAAGCCGCCCAATGGGCCGTATGGAGCGCCCACCAGCGACGATCGCTCGACCCTGAACTGGCCACCAACCCCCTTCCGCTCGACCAATTGGCCGTCCTTTGTAAATTCCCAACTCTCCCTCCTCCCCCATCCTCGTCCCCATAAACTGCATCCTCCACAAAACCACCCTCCGAAACCAAAACCCGACTAACCCTGGAGGAATATTTTCAAAAGTACCATCGATAATAAAAACCCATTAAATAAAAAGACAATTTATTTCAATTTAAAGTGTACCCATTTTATTTCTTTTCCCAACTCCTCATTTCTCGCGTCCGAGCATTCCGCCTCGAACTCCAGGTCGGCTTCTGAGACCGACCTACCTTTCGGCGACTTAGGGAGAAACCTCACGATTCGAGGCAAATCCCGGTCGTAACAATAGCAACATTAACAAAATCTCGATAACTGCACGGTCATTTTTAACTCCAAACTCGCGAATCTCAACCCGATCTGAATGTTGCTACTCATGAATTCCCGACCTTTAAACAATATTCTTTTTATTTTATATTTTTCCTTATCCTGTAAAACTTTCAGCCTCAATCATAATAATCCTAATGGTTCACCTAAATAAAAAGGCAAACAATTTATTATCAACAAAATATAACAATTATATTCTACAAACAGTGAGTTTTCTTCTCTTTTGCAAACAACAATTGTAAGAGATTGAACAAGGTGAATGGAAGTTGTAATAATTATTAATAACTTCGCACCAAACAACGATACGACTTCCATTCATTTTTGTTTAATCTCCAATTTAGCTAACCTGTAATAAACGATTGATAGTAAAAAGGAACATTATTGAAAACACTTTATAGCAATAAATTGGAGGAAAATTACTTCCTCTCGCTCTACAAGTTTCTATCTCTCGCTCGACAGTTTTCCGTCTCTCGCTCGATCACCGTTAATTGCCCTTTCCACCCGGAAAAACCATATAAAAAGGGACCCGCGCATCACTTGGACCAGAGTGCGCACTGACGAACTGACTGACCAATCGTTTATTCAGTTTTAACTCTCCCTAGTTTTCTTTTATTTAAAGGAGCAACGGACCCCGACTTCATCTTTTTTAAACGATCAGACCCTGCCATCATCAAAATAAAAAAGGAAGAGAATCTGGTATAAGTCCATCCGGACTTAAAACAACCACACGGTCGGATCAACGTCACGAGGCCTTCCCAGGGTGCACCAAACACTCTCCAAAGAAAAAAAGAGTAAGATTTATTTTTGATTTCCCCTTTTTTTTACTTTTCCTCTCCACGATTAATAATATTTTCCCTCCCAATATTACAGGTACGTTTGAATATGTGAGACGAGCAAGCGTACCTACCCGAGATATTTTTGTTTTCTTATTTTAATCTCAATTGTTACCTTGAGACAGTTGCCAAAATAGGCAACATAGGGACCATTTTTTTATTTTAGGAGCGACCGGATTAAAATTCTGGGTATCGCGGGAATTGACCTGCTGACTACCGGAATATTAATTCCTAGCTCGTAGGACCTCCTCCCACCACATAATCCAATTTTCTTTATTATTATTTTCTTTTACATATTATTCGTTTTTTTTCGTCAAGTAGGATATCCAACTAACCCTTTTCCCAATATAATAAATTCCTCGTCTAACCGCTTGTTTCTCCTTTCAGTGAAACAACGGCGACGAAGGGCCGGACGCAAGGTTCAGGCGGAGCGCGCGGAACGAGAAATCCGCGAGCTCAAACAGCAGCACGAGCGACGAGTTTTGGAAGAATACCTCCTCCTAATCGCGAAAATACCGTTAATTCAACCTCTATTACCGAAATAAATTTGTTTTCACTCTTAAACCATTCTTGCTTCTCTTTTTTATTATTCGACCTTTCCCTCTTACAATTTCAGGGACACACGCAGCCGACCCCCGCTCGCCAGAACCCGAGTAACCTTTAGTTACTCAGCCCTTTTACGATCCAACAGGCATCTTATTCTTTTGAGATGTTTGTCGGGTCGTAACAACAGCATTTCATACACAATCTAATGGATCACTCGAACGTTCACACCACGTAATCAAAGAATACATTAAACATTTTTCAAATAAATACACCGATTGGGATAATTGGTTAGAACTCGCAACTTTCTCATACAACACTAGTATCCATGAAGGAACAAAATATACCCCATTTGAACTAATGTTTGGAAGAGTAGCTAAATTACCGTCTCAAAAAGCTATAAAAGATACTACCCAAATAACGTACAGCGACTATTCAACAGTTAGCTACCAAATTATATGACCCACAAGAACACGCAAGAAAAAACCAAATATGTGCAAAAACAAAATAACAGAAAAATAAATCCACTAAAATTGGAAATAGGAAATTTAGTATTTTTACAAAAAAATCATAAAACCAGTAAATTAGATGATGAATATCAAGGTCCTTTCGAAGTTTTACAAGTGTTTGAAAATGGAAACGTTAAAATTAAAATAAAAAATGAGGAAAGAATAGTACACCCAAATAGGCTTAAAATTTCCAAAATAAGAAGTAATAAATAGACGAATTATCCTCATTTTTCTTCACGACATAAAACAATAAATAAATGATAATCTTCTCCAAACAGAGAAAAAAAAAACAAGCAAGCAAAATTTGCAAACTTCAAGAATAAACAGCAAAAAAGGTACAACAATGGATTATATGAAGATACTGATGATTTTAACATATGCAATCTATGCAACCGCATTCATAGCATTTGATTGTGGAGCGAAAAATTCAAACATATCGACAATATCGCTACTAAATATACAAGAATGTGAAATAGAAAGGAAACACTTAAACATAGAAAAAACCAAAGCTCAACTTTTACAAATTAAAGAATATGAAGAAACAGAGGTAATACAATGCAAAATAGATATCTATAGAGTAATACATTATTGCGGCATGCATTCACATATTTCATCTGTCGCAAACGGAATAGCAAATTACGTAAAAGAAGTATCTAGAGAAGATTGCGAACACTTGCACCGATCAGGAACTACAACTATAAATACAAATATAATAAATGGTGTAAAAGCAAACTATATTCAAACATTCAGTCTAACAATGGCCGGAACAATCCAAGTCGACGGCACGTGCAAAGGTGTAGAATACTCAGACACATATGGTTCTTGGAGTAACGTTGTAGTTCAGGGAACGGCAAAGATTTTAATCCAAAAATATAAGGCGAGAGTTAATTTAAACGAAAATAGAATTCACTTAAGATCAGGAATCTCATACCCTATAACAGACTATAATTGCTTAGATCTCGAAAGAGGAAGCACATTCTGAACATAATGCCAAAAGATTTTTGCGAATCATACAAGTATGATGTATTATACGAAGGTTCAATAGACAAAATATACCACGAAGACAAAACAGTAATATACTCACTCACAACAGACGAAATAACATTCCCACTAACTCTAAAAGGAAAGAAAAATACTTGCGGTTACGAACTTCTCTTACTGAACACCCGAAGCTTTTAATATTAGAAAATAAAAATGGCGCAAGCTTCAAAAAGCATCTTGTTAAAACTGTGAATCTAGATATCTTCACATATGTCAACTCGAAATTTGTTTACGTCGAAAAACACTTACGATCCCAAATAAAACAACTTTATTACGATGTTCTGACACAAAGATGCGAATTAGAAAAACAAGTATTCAGAAATTCATTGTCACTAGCAACCCAATCACCAGACGAATTTGCATATAATATTAAGGACCCGGATACATGGCAATAGCTGCAGAAGAAGTCGCATACATAATGAAATGCATCCCAGTAGAAGTTAGCATAAGAAGAACCGATGAATGTTATTCACACTTACCAATCAAATACCAGGAACAATCCATCTTCATGACTCCCAAAACAAGAATTTTAATAAATAAAGGAACACAGATTAGTAGAAAATATGCTAGACGAAAACACAATTGGGAAAATGTTAAAAACAGCTGGCGAAAAAATTTGGAGAAATTTTATGATTTTCGGCACAACTACAGCAGGAATTATGGGTATACTACTCATCATAAAACTTTTGAAAGCTGTAATAGACACGGTAATCCACGGATACGCACTACACACAGCTTACGGATGGTCTATTTTTCTATTATGCGCAATATGGGACTCAGTAACACATTTACTATTACACCTCGCCGCTAAAAACACAAAGAATAATTCTCAAAACCATAACAATATTAGATATTAACAAATTGAGGTGGAAGAAATACAAATTGACCAAAAACCACAAACATCTTTAGACCATGAATCACAGCCTTCCGCGCCATTGTCACAAGAAAATTTAAAAACAAATGAAATCATCAACACCAATATCGAAGCAAAACCGGAATTTCCATTCAAGCTCTATCCCAAGCTCCAAACAAACCATGTTCAAATTCCCGAACTTCCACCAACAACAAATCTAACTAATAATGAAGCATTTACGCTAAAAAAATAACAAACCTCAAAATGCATAAGACATATATTGGATTTCACAAAATTCTTTACAGGAATCAAAATAAAAAAAAAAAAGAAAAGTAAATAAATAAAGACAAACAAAAGAGAACAAAAGAGGTAATAAAATGATAACCAAAATAATAATGCAATAGTACGTACAGTTAGAGCAAATAACAATACGATAGTCCATGAATGCTCAGAATGGCATATAGCAAACCGTACAAATTGTCAAAACAACAAATTAATCTCGGAACTAGAATTATTACCGTACGAACTAAGTGCCAAGACATGCTGGAGAATTATAAATGAAAAAGCACACCGATTTTTCATCAAGATAAGAGGAATAGAAACCAATGGTGGAACAATAGAGCACACACACAAAGTAGCAACGAGAGACATTTGCAATAACAAACAATTTTTTACAACAACAGAAAAAATCTATATAACGACAAGAAGTTATAAAGCTGAAATTTTAACACCCGAAAATATAATCATTTTGTCAGGACTTACAAACGGACGAAAAACCTCAGTAGATTTATTTGCAGGAGAATACATACACGACACCTGTAAAACATCTGTTTGGCACCCACCACCATCGATACCAAAAAAATTCACATGGACAACACCAAACAAATCAAAGACAGCATCAATAACCCCAAAAACTCCAACCATGTTATCACCTATAAGAAAACATATTGACCACAATGAAATAACAGATGAAACTAACATTCAAAACAAGAGTAATATTAAACAAACAACCACAAACTCAAATGTAGAAGAAATAATTTACGAACATATAATACTAATTGGGACAGGAATCATCGGAATTTACAGCATAGGAGTTACAATATTATTAACCATTATAACAATAAAAATATGCAAACACTATAAAAACAATACGGATGACAGAACATACATCAAATTCAACCAAGACGAAGAAATTCAAATAATAAATACCAACAAAGGACACAATTCTCTTACGACACAAAAACCTCCACTACAAAGAATAAAACAGAACGGATATAAACTCATGGAACAAACCGAGGAAGAAAATAACGAAAACAATTTCCAACGAGTACGATTCAACTTCGCAACCATAGAAAATGACCATCCAACAATAGAGAATATCACTCAAATATACGTGTTGCGTCCCCGTAACTAAATAAATAATTACTAAAAAACAGTTCTGAGAAGTATAACCACATTCATAGTAACTGAGCATTGCTTAATAATTCAATTCGACAAATAAACTGCTTTGCATGAATCATACTGGACTTAAAGTCCAGTATGATTCATGCAAAGCAGTTTATTTGTCGAATTGAATTATTAAGCAATGCTCAGTTACTATATATAAGGCAATCACTGGGCAACAGCAATTTCATCGTTTTCTAAAAACTTTGCCATTATTCACGAAAAAGAAGAATCAAAACCGGTATGCCGAAAATTCTGTAAAATAAGTAATTCACGTGATATTACGTCAGCCGAACATCGCACTTAGATTTTTCCTCCAAAGAAAAACCTTCGCTATATCTAAGAAAACAAGTACATAATACAGTATACCGAATAAGAATATTACACGTAAATTTCCCAAAACACGATGTCGTAATCTTCGTTACAGCATTTCAAAATCTTAAATAAATATTCTATAATTTAATAAACATTCAATTGCGACAACATTTTCAGTAGATTTTTCAAACGCGACAATATCCATCATCGATCATTTTTATACGTTTCTTTGCGACAATATGTTTAATTCCAATTTAATGCGACATTCGAATATTTTTGTAATTTCAAATATGGCTATATTTAAGTGCGCCAACAATTGTAAATTCTATTCCGACAATATGTTTAATTTGATTTAAGTACGACAATACTTTCAACCATACATTTTTGTAAATTTAATTACGACTGTTAATCACGACGATCAAAATTGCCATTCAGTCAGTCAGTCAGTCGGTCAGTCGGTCGGTCGACCACCCACTTTGCGCACTTGTATCGTAATGTACTATTACATTACCGTGATTCTCGTCTCTTCCAAAATTTACGATAATTGAGGACTTAACTCTCAAGCTACCTGTTTTTAACTTTTCTTAAAAAACATAAAAAGAGAAAACGGGTACATTCTAACGGGCTCTCTATAGCAATAATTTTTAGTTATAGTATATTACTCAACGAGGGAGGTAAAATAAAGTATGTCTCAGACTGCGTGTAATTTTTACCCGAGGTGAAGCCGAGGGTGAAAAACATTTAGGCTGAGGCATTCTTTTTTACTTCCCGAGGGAAGTATACGATTTTTCTTTATGGCCGGGAGGATAAGCGGCATCTTTCCTTCCGCTTGCGGGAGGAAAGTTGCTGCTTTCCTCGCGGTGTGAAGAAAATGTCCGCAAGCGGAAGGAAAGATGCCGCTTATCCTCCCGGCCATAAAGAAAAATCGTATACTTCCCTCGGGAAGTAAAAAAGAATGTCTCAGACTGCCTGTTTCTCACCCTCGGCTTCTCCTCGGGTAAAAATTACACGCAGTCTGAGACATTCTTTATTTTACCTCCCTCGTTGAGTAATATACTATTTCCTCCTTGGCCCATTTCCAAAAAACCTGTCCAACATACAAATCCACCACCTTCAAAATAGAGGGGGAGTACTCAAAGCGGGGATAAGAAAACCACGGACCACCATAAATACAGGTGGGGCACACCGAGAGCATCTCAGTCCATTTTTTAGTTTCATGGGACATAGAAAAAAAAAAGGAAGGACAACTCTTCTATAACCACCGAGATCGCTTCGGTCGATTTTTTTAAGTTCGCGAGTTATTGAGCCAAAGGGAAGGCCAACTCCAATTTTCGAGCCAACAAAAAAGGACTTCAGAATCGGACCCAAAAGGGAAAGAGGACCATCACCCCGAACCTATTATTTCCTGTCCGAAGAGAGGTCCATCAAAAACTTAGATGAAACGCCACCGAGGAGGACAAAGGATCCAACGCCAAAAATTGGCAAAGGCTCTCCACCTCGCCCGAGAGGAAATAGAATCGCGGGCTGCCAAACCATTATCCCCAAAGGAAACTCCTCTTCCGTTCCCTTTTCCCCCTCGCCCGGTCATTCCGCTACCTACTCCCAAGGAATTATTTCCTAATTTATTCATCCCTTTCCCCCCTCTTCCAACAACTCCTCTACCCACACCGGAACAATTGTTTGGAAAAATAAATCGATTGATCAAATAAACCATTTCCTCATTTTACCCTTATTTCCGACTTTCCTGTGTTGTTAGTAGTGTTACGATTCCATAACTATAGCAAAAACACCGATGAATTAGCCGAGACATACGAAAAAACAAATTGATAGAATTCTAGGAAATCACAAGCAGCGCTTCCTATTGCATGTACTAATGTATTAACACACTCTCGCTCACTAGGCAACATGACAATCTGTAGAGGAAAAACCTGAATTACCGATCTCGACAGGTAGATCCCGAACCAATCCCTTCACCTCTCTGTAACCGATACACAAGTTAACTACATTATCGACAAACATAAACATTGGTAGAAAAACCTAAAAAGTTGGAAAAATATAGAATTCATTAATACAAATACTTTTGCAAATTTAAATTTACCCAGAATTAAAAATACAAATATTTTTGATTTAAAAAAAACTTCTCCATGTTAAAAAAATAGCCGTCTTAAAAAGTGTACACTGACGAGTTTTCCTTGACTTTCCAGAGCCATAAAAATTCCTGAAAGATGGCATCAGACAACGAGGACACACACGTAAACTCACCTACACAAACACCCTTTTTAAAATTACACACATACACCAATACATAGAAACCCATTCACGATTACCTAACCCATATTTGTTCGTTTTTCTTCATTTAAACAAACAATAATGAAAAATATAAATAATAAATACCATGATTAGGTTAAGCGGAATTTTTCGCACATTTTCAATATAAATACACATACGCAAAAACCATAATATACCATGAAAACCCAATAAATAAATTTAGCAATTAAACAAATTAACAAATAAATTATTTTACCATTTACCAATAATTCGAGATCTCCCTGATACTATTTTTTCTAATTATTATAAAAAAATATGCATAAATAATGTAGATATTGTTTGTATGCTTGTATACGCACATACACACACACATACGCTGATACATAGAGATCCGTTAATGATTATCCAACTTACACTTTATGTTTTTTCTAAACTAATAAAAATATATAATCATAACCAATACTGTGTTATGACTTCACGCAAATTTCCACACATTTACAATATAAATGAATAAATAATATAATGCATTTACAAAATTAAAATAAACCAATTAAACCAGCTAAATAGTTTAATAATCAGAACTTTAACATCCCATTAAAAAAAAACAAATTCAAATCCAACTATGTTTTTCGCAAGTTCAATATTAAACTATAAATAATTACGTATTTACACACATACAAGCACACGCACACATATGCGATTACTCACTCGAGCCACGCCCAGACAACGTTTTATTTTATTATTTCCGCAAAATTAATTAATAAACAAAGTATTTATATAACACAATATCACTCATAATAATTTCCTCCATTTTGTTACAAAATGAAACAAACCACCATACTAATAATTTTGCACGTCGCACTAACGAACAATAGCTTAAAAATTACACAGTCATGTTGTCAATAACCTTGCTTTACATTTAACATCACATGGAAGTTTAAAGAAAAACACATAATATTATATAAATAATAATTTTCATCGAAATGCCAAAACTCCGAGATTATTATTAATATTGTTATACCAGCAATTAACGCCTTCTTTTGTATGTTTATTACGTTCATCGTGTAATTAACTTTTATGTAAATTTTGCGAATGTACAATTCGAACAAAAACCAAAATTGTCAATCAGATCAACATTAGTTAAAAAAATTACGAAACCTCCACAATAGACAAATCTCCTTTCACCTCTCCGACCTCGATAAATCTCGCATCAACGAAGTTTCAATGAGCAGAAAATTGGTATATATAGGCGTACGAAAATCATAGAAGGCAGTCAAAAATTTACGCTCAGAGTTTAGCCAGCAAGACTCCTGTAAGAAAAAAGGAAGATCACCGGAAGCAGCCAGCACCACCCGTACACAGAGCCAGACCGAGGGTAGCTTCTCCAAAGCCACCCAGCACGAGCTAGATCCAGGGCAGCTCTCCAGGTCGAGGACGTCGTGCGCGGATCTACCCACTCCCGTCGAGGCTCATCTAGGACGTCCATCTTGAAAATTAAGTATCAACGATACTAACCCCTAACATAAACTAGCTATAGGGACCCTGCGGTTTCTGGTACCCGGGAGAAGTACAGAGGTTAACAGACTCAGTTATTTTCCCCGGTGCAAAGGGACTGGCTTGGTCCACCTGGTGCATGGGCACTCGTAGGGACAGTCGCGTTTTTTTTTATTATTTTTCCGAACATTAGGGGTCGTTCTAAAACTCGGTGAACGGGTAGTGGACAGAGGCCCATAAGCCTCAGTTAACCGCCCTCCCTCACCTGGGAATTAGACCGACCCATCCTCGGAAGATCCCGAGGTCGGATGCAGGCGCTCCGCCCCGGAATCAACCCATAGGTACCCTCATACTTTTCCCTTCTCTTTTTAATTCTAACCGCCTACTAACTTGGCAGGCCAACCAGCGGGGGCGCAGAGATTTCCCGTTGACTGGTCCCGCCCCCCTCTCCATCACATAGTGGACACTAACCCCATTTTCTTTTTCCACCTTTTTCCAGTGCCGGGTGCTCAACAAAGGCGCCGCAAGAAGCAGGCCCGTCTAATCCAAGCCGCCCAATGGGCCGTATGGAGCGCCCACCACCGACGATTGCTCGACCCTGAGCTGGCCACCAACCCCCTTCCGCTCGACCAATTGGCCGTCTTTTGCAATTTCCCAACTCTCCCTCCTCCCCCATCCTTGTCCCCACAACCTGCATCCTCCACAGAACCACCCTCCGAAACCAAAACCCGAATAACCCTGGAGGAATATTTTCAGAGGTACCAACCTCTAATAAAAAAATAATAAAAATAAAAAGACATCTTTTTTTCAATTTGAAGTTTACCCGTTTTATTTTTTTCCCTACTCCTCATTTCTCGCGTCTGAACATTCCGCCTCGAACTCCAGGTCGGCTTCTGAGACCGACCTACCTTTCGGCGACTTAGGGAGAAACCTCACAATTCAAGGCAAATCCCGGTGGTAACAGTATCACTCCAAGTCAGACAGTGTCCGCCAGCGTCACACAGTGTCAGCAGCCAGCGTCAGGCAGTTGAAGATGATCAGTGGATAGTTGCACCCGCTCAGCCACACTTCGGTCTTAGGCGACATCAGTAGGAACGTATGGTAAGAATAATTTCTTCATTTTTCCTAACTAACTACCCCTCCTCTATGTCTGAGACGAAGTGCCAAAAGCAGCACTAAAAGGAAGCGGTTCGGTCCCTTCTCCGAGCGGTGGACGAGAGTCCTTTTGGATTCCTTTAACCTTCTCTGATGATTGCATCCGAACCAATTCAATTTAGGAAAAATCATATTTATTTATTGTTTTTTTTTTTATTAGCTAAGGATTGATTCTTTCCTCTTTCCTGAGCGGTGGACAATTATTTTAAGAATATCTCATTGTTTATTCATGTCTTGTACGAAATTCATGCTTTGTATCACTATGTGTAAATTGCTCTTACAAGCCTTCAATAAAAATAATGTTAAACTGCACAAAAATCAACAACAGTTGTATTAAAATAATTAATGCAAAATAGTTTATTAAAAATACAAATTTACTATTAAAACAACACAACGACATATAAAAATTGCATAAAATCTATCGGATTATTAAAAAACTAATTTAGTAAATATTAACAAATAAATATCTCCAGTTCTATACAAGATACAACTACCGTTCATTTTTGTACAATCTTAAAATTAAGGTAATTGTCTAAACGCGCAAACAGATTCTGTTCAATGCGGACGGAAGCTGCAAATCTTGCATTCACATGAATTTTGGATAGAAAACCGTGACACGACACAACGCTTCAAAACGGGACTGGGCAACACAGGCGGTATCCAGTATAAATACAGCACCTCCTGGACCAAAAAAAGCAGTTAAGGTTGAGCAGTTAAGCTCGAGCAGAAGTTCAGCTCGACAAGTACATCGCGTCAGCCCAGCAGTCCAAATTCTGAAGAGGGTTCGGGACTTCCACCGGCACAGAAATAATAGTGAGTATCTTCCCCTAACCTAGATTCCAGGCGACTAACCTGAACCCGGACAGAGCACGGGACCAGGGCCAAATCTTTTGGCCCGGCTTTTCGATCCGTCCGGACACGGGCGAACTCATTTCCGTGGAAATTCCTTTTTTTTTATATATTTTTTTTGGGGTAAACTAGTTCCGAAAAGGGACAGAGCTCGGGACCAGGGCCAAATCTTCTGGCCCGGGGAAACTTTATAAATTCTTGTTGGAGCAACGCGCCCAACGCGAAGGACAGCCAGCGAGCATCCCCGACCATGACTAGCCTCCTCCCCCGCAGAAAGTAAAAATTACGCTGGAGGAATATCGCCGCCGTAACGCGATCCAAAAATAAAAAAAAAACCTATAAGAAAAGAAAATCGAGTTGTTATTTTATTTATTTTCACCTTTCTCCTTTCCTTTTGAAGAAACACATTCGGCAGCTCCGTCCACCCTAAAAGAATCCTCAAATCGACCCTTCTGGTCGATTTGGCCCTTTCACGGCAGAGAGGTGGCGTCCACGTTCGGGCGCCATCCTAGCCATAACAATTGGTGACAGCGAAATTAGGGCGGAACCCGAATGTGTCCAACAAATAGGAAAGTAGTTATCCCATCCCGTCACATAACAATTGGTTAGGGCGGAACCCGAGAATATTCAACCAATAAATATCCTGACAAACAAAATAGTACTACCTGAAACTGGCGTGACTACAAAAACAGAAAGTATCCAATAAGCTGGCTGTCCTTGCCGTTGTAAAAAACCTTCACTTTTTTTCTTGGTAGAAAGGTGCTTCCTTTTAAATGCAGATTCTATTGAAAAATCACATAAACCAAATAAAAAAATCTGCATAATCGAACTTCTAATGAAAAAAGATATAAATTTACATATATATTATCATTTTTTTTTAATGTCCAATATTTCATGACACACAAAATTTAAATACAACCGATAAAAACACATTACTAGGAACAGGACTAACTAACGATAGAAAACCTAAAAAACCGCCAATTGAAAAGTTAGAAAAAATTACGGAAAAACAAGAAATTGTAGAAGACGAAGCTATAGAGCCTAAACTAGCCCCAAAAAACTCCGAAACCCCTCAAAGCGTAGAACAAAATATCCTAAGAGACAAACGAAAACATTCAAACGCTAAAACAACACCCAGACAATATAGAACAGAATACACTCTCACGAAAGACGCACATTGACGATGTAAGAAGTAAATTTAACGAACTAGTTACAGAATTCGATTGTCTCGTATATAAAACTCCAGAGAAAAAAAAATACACAAATATCAGAATCCCGAGACTGGTACACAAAACATACACCGCTATGTGCCAGCGCCCCAACAAATAGTAATATAAACCAGCAACACAAAAAAAGAACCAACTACGAAGAATATCAGATTATTAAAGAAAACCCCGTACATGAAAGTACTAATTATAAGATAGGAAATCATAACATCGAAAGCGAAGGTGAAGACACCTTCAGAACGATAAATAACTCGAATCCATATTTTTTCGAAGACGAAATAGCAAAGATGGCGAACTACAAAGACAAGCTAACTCTTAACCACGCTATAGAAAATGTACCCAGATATGATGGAAACCCGAAAACTTTTTACGCTTTTGTCGACGGTTGCGAGGAAGCAAAAGATATGCTACCCGAGGAATCAGAAGTAGACTTAGTAAAATTAATAAAAAGTCGACTAAAAGGAGAAGCACGACGAGTTGTAAAAAATAACACATTCGAAACCGTATCAGCCTTGTTTACGAGAAATTTATGCCCCGGCACATTCAATAACAGAAATCAGACAAGAATTAATAGGGATGCACCAATTTAATTTTGAAAGTGTCGTCGAATATGGAAATTGCGTCAGAGAAGCAGGAGATCGAATATTAGAAATTTACAAAGCCTTGAGCGAAGATGACGAAGTAACAGACATAGACAAAGAAAGAACCGAACAAGAAATTCTAGAGACATTTTTAACTGGATTAAAACCCGAAATAGAAGTTAGATTATTAAATTCAGAACTAACAGACCTATCAGCTGGTATACATAAAGCAATACAGATGGAAAGAAGACTAAAACTCGCAAATAATGTAAGAGGAATCCCTCTTAAAGAACCAAAAAACGAAGAAAAACCTAACACACAAAGAATAAAATTTTTAACTACAGAAAAAAAATAGGACATGAAGCTGATACGTGCCTCTTCAGAAACTCAAATCAACAAAAATTTCAACCCATCCACTATCAATCTTATGGCCGCTCAGCCACACTTCGGTCTTCGGCGACACCAGTAGGAACGTATGTGCCAAGTGCTTGGGAAAGAAATATAAGACAGCTCCTCCGAATTATTCAGAAGGTCGCTTCATCGCTCCCCATCATTCCTACCTTATACCTTTCTTATTCTGTCCAACATCATGTTTTTGAAAACTGAAATGAAATAAATTTACTCGCACTAAACAAAAAACGATTGTAGAAAGATGCAAGAAACAAGGAAGTTACGATTCCAATCACAGGATTTTAAAAACATCAAAAAGAATACCATCGACCGAATAAACAAACAAGCAGAAAAATGCAAAAACCTACACAATCATCTTAACGGAGAAGATTTTTACACAGTACTAAAAACAACCATAACTATTGCATTAAGAAATTACTTGGGGAGAATTAACGAACAGAACAAAGTCATATTAGCAAAGAATATCTCGAGCAGTTAAGTTCTGCTGGTTCAGCTCGACGAGTGCATCACTTCAGCCCAGCAACCTAGGTTCCGAAGAGGGCTCGGGACTTCCATCGACACAGCGAGTCATCGAGAGGTAGTAGTAAGTATCTTCCCCTAGGTTAAGGTTCCAGGCGACTAACCTGAACCCGGACAGAGCACGGAACCTCGTAACTAGCGGAATTAACCAATTTTCGGTATACATACAAACGTCAAAAAATATCGTAATTATATGTCGGTACCGGACAAACGAGTCCGTTTCTTACAATGTAACCTTCAGACCACATAGACGAAGCATATTGGAACGCACCCGGTTCAAATAACATTTTCTTAAATATATAAAAAAACCATGGTCCACCATAAATACGAGTGGGGGACACCGAGACTAGCTCAGTCGTTTTTTTAAGTTTCGCGGGTGATTGTCAAAAAGGGAAGGCTAACTCTAATCTAAGGCGAAAAATCCTTAACCACCCGGCCAGTCCACTCCAATTTTCGAGGCAACATTAAATTCAGCATCGGATCTGAAAAGGAAAAAGGACCGCTGTCTCACCAGGCTGAACCAGTCAACAGTCGTGCAAAAAGAGTTCCACCCGTTTTCCTTCTATGTAATCAATTATCTGTACCCAACTACCTCCCTTCTTTCTCCATCTTTTCCTTCGTGACATAGCGGGTCGGCCCTCGAAATCGCTCCAACTCTTTTTTTCTCTCCTCCCCTAGTCTTCGCGTTTTCCCTTTCACCTCTTAAACTCATTATATTTTTTTTCTCGATTATCATCTTCCCAAAAAATAAATATTTTTTGTTTCCTACAGTGAAACGCCGCCGAGGAGGACGAAAGGTCCAACGCCAAAAATTGGCAAAGGCTCTCCACGTTGCCCGAGAGAAAATTGAATCACGGGCTGCCAAACTATTCTCCCCCAAAGAAACTCCTCTTCCTTTCTCTTTTCCCCCTCGCCCGACCATTCCGCTACCTACTCCCGAAGAATTATTTCCTGGTTTATTCATCCCTTTCCCCCTCTTCCGACAACTCCTCTACCCACACCGGAACAATTGTTTAAAAAAATAAATTAATTAATTACAATCAAATAAAGTGTTTCCTCATTTTTTTTACCCTTATTCCCGACTTTCCTGTGTCATTAGTAGCCCCCACTCACCTAAAGAACCCAGTAATTCTACCGAGTTACATGCCATTGTTGCAATTCAGTTAATATCTCGTTCGAGATATTCACTGGGTCGTAACGGAAAAACCCACCTAGATTTATTCAGTAGGGCCCGCTAGAGTCCAATTTATCTGGATTACAGATCTCGACGATGTAGTAATCTACGCATCTTCTTTAAGAGAACAGGAAATAAAATGTGAAAAACTGATGAAAAGATTAAACTATGCATACCTAAAATTACAACCAGATACATGTCAATTACTGAGGAAGGAAGTTTGCTATTTAGGACATATAATACGAGGCCTAAAACCTTACACCCAAACAAAATTATTTGTGTAAAAAAATGTCAAACACCCAAAAATAAGAAAAATATTAGACTATTCCTAGATTTAGCCAGATATTACAGAAGATTTATACATAAACTTTCAGAAGTTGCAAAGACACCTTAAAAATAGACAAAATCTAGAAAACGCACAGAGATTTGCACTCGTCGAAGATCGGTAATTGCGCCCTTCTTGCACAATGTACCAATATAACACCTGTTAGAAATTTGACAAGCCATTTCTTTATGACGTTATTAATTTACAAATTGTATTTACAGAATGAAGTATTTTATATTTTTTTTTAAATTCATTAAAATCTTTATATATAATGAGACAAATATCAGAATGTGAAAGGACCGAAATTCTGTACAAAAAGTATAAGTCTTAAGCAAAAAATTCTTGCATTTATTTCTTTTTTTGGCATCAATTGTTACTATTAGTTACAAATTCTATTGGTCTTGATATGGTGCAGAAAAGGGGGACCGAAGTACATCTGACATTTGAATATATCGTAAAATACAGAATGACTTGACTTATTGATTAATACTTCATATGAAAAAAAGAGCTACTTTAAACTTCCGTGTTTTCCTTAGTCTTTATTGAAACGACATTAAAAAATGTTCTTACAAACAAATTGGTGTGAAATTAGCAAGTACTTTTGAAGATTTCAAAACATTTGAAGATTCCAAAAAATTGTAAAACAAAAGCCAACGACCTACTCACCAACATGTATAACATCAATAAAAATGGTTTCTGCGTTGCCGTAAAAAACGTAGGAGTACCTTTTAAAAATTATATTGCCCTTTTAACTATATTGTATCAATTGAAACAGGAGCTAAGTGCTTATTTAAAAAGATAGAAAAAACATACACAAAAATATTATTTTGTTTTATGCCAGCATCGATCATAAATGATTTTTAAATTAATTCTTAGTTAGACATTTTAACTTTACATTCTCTTGAACTTAAATAAGTTACATTGCACATATAAGATAAAAAGTGCTTTATATATAAGTTGACCCGCAGTAGCGGGTGTGAATCTGTATAAAACGTTAAACCAATCAATGCACAATAATCTGATTTTGTTCATTATGCAGGTAATCTGCCAGACAAACGTTGGGACGCCGTTTCTTTTGTACATCGATCACCATGTGAACATGCACGGACCAATTGTTCTGCAATCGACATGCTCTAGATTGTCAAAATGCTATGATGAACATTGAAGTCACTTGAATGCCATTCACTGACTTTTGGTATTAATGTACAGGAAAGCGACACGTCGTCATGTGACAGTTTGGTATACGAATTTTGAAACATCAAAATGAGAGCTTCAGATGTTGATGCAGCTGTGCTTAAGATGAATATCACTTAGTAGAAAGTGACATATTGTGCCTATAATAATAATAGAACCCTAAGTCTCAATCGGATCTTGTTCCTGCGATAATATTCACACGTTTATTTATGTCTTTTATAACGCAACTTTTCTATCTTACAATGCATATGTTGTTTTCAAGTATATGAACCCGTTTTCATTCTCGGAAATCTACTATGTATTTATGATATCGAATACTCCTCAGAATTTAACGGTGAACATCACAAACCTCCTTAGAGATGCACATGGGTTAATAATGTATTACATGAAAATTTATTAATTTATTTTAGCAATGCCGTGATTTCAAGGAAAAGGAAAAACGTAATTTACTGGGACAAAGAATCACGTAACGTGTTCTTTCCAGTAAAAAAAATCGCCTCCATAAGGGGGTTCTAAAGTGGACCCCCTAATAAGTTTATATTTACGGTTTCAAGTTTATATTTATGGTTTACAGTGAAAAAAGTAAAATATACGAATACACATACAGATAATCTTTTTTCATATTTCATTAATTTAATAAGACCAAGAGAACATTATTGAAAACTAGCATAACAATATTCGTCTCTGTATTATTTTCGGCATATTTAGTGTAAAATTATTTGAAATATTTTTAGTAAAATTTATAATTTAGCAATAATTAGAAACCAGTTTGTAACACAAAAATGATGAATAAAGTAATTTAAAAGCACGGAGAACTGCAATAAAATCTAGTTTATAAATGTTAGCATTTAAGAAATTTAAAATCCTCTCTCCGGATCGACACCCATATATATATATATATATATATATTTTCTATTTTCTTTACCTCTATACTTCATTCTAGATAATACAAATTGTATATAAATTATGTTTTTATGACTACCAGTTGCAAATCAAACGAGGATGATTTATAAGTTGAAATATATAACCTTTCATAAATTATGTAAATTCTGAAAAACTAAATGTTCAATTTTGTTTTTGCCAGTATGGTCAAGTGGAATGCAGATATGTTAATTGCAACTTTGTTTTACAGATTCAATCTACTTATAAGTGGTAAGCAAATAACGACTATAAAATTTAAAAAATGTTGGACACAGCTACACAATGTACACCAATAACAAAAGAAAATTCTGAAACTATAATTTGCGGAAGAATTAAATGAATAAAAATATCAAAAGTACTATTTTCACCATAAAAAATATGTAGTAATTTAAACATTTCATTCACAACCATTTTAAATATTAAATTTTAAATTTAAGTGGAACGTTCGCGAGTTACCATAATTTATTCATAAACATTTATTATTCATAAATTTATGAATGAAATAATGTTTGAGATGTTCAACCATTCTGCCATTTATAGAAATGCCATTATGATATGAATTTCCACCTCTTGACAGACGCGTTCAATTTCGAAAATAAAATCAATTTTCCAAAAGAATTTTTGGAGAAAATTTATTAGGCAAAATATAACGTTAAAAAAGAAGAATTTCACAGAATGTAGAATTTATTTCCATTAGATACTATAGACTCTAACTAAGTAAGTAAGACGACGAGCGCAGAATGTCTTACTAATTCAAAAAATACCAAACGAAATATGAAAGATAAAACGTCCAGAAACATTACAGACATCCATGTAATGATAAACTTGATAATATTAAGCAAACTTACATCGTTTATTTAATGAAGTGTAATAACTGCAGCCAACATTGAAGAAACTGAGAGATGGTTCAAAATATAATCTTGGAGCAATTAATGATGTTAAAACAAAAAACATAACATTTAGGGATGCCCAATTTTGTAAAACAAAATAATAAACGTATAATTATCAGATTTGAAACTTATTTTAGTAACTTAATATTCTTTAACAGTATTTTTAGTTCTTGTTACTTAGTTTATGAGATCCTAATATTTATTTATCTGCTTTTCTAATTTTATTAACGGAAAGCATTAACCTTACCGATATATTACTATGTTAGCATTAAACAGAATTATTAATCACAAAAATAATAAACCGTGCAAATAAACATTAGAACGAATAAAGATTAATAAAATGTAACTGTAATTTTCCTCTTGGCCGTCTTAAAAAGTAGCCACATAAAAAAGAATGCATCAAGGCCATTTTCTTTGACTTTCCAAAGTCATAAAAATTCCTAATGTCGATGTTAAAATAAGAGTCACGCGTATAAATCTACACGTAGAAACGCCCTTTCGAAATGACGTATTATAAATTACAGTTTTTTAGTTCAAATAAAAAATAACATTGTCACAACTTCGAGCCCGGACCACCCGCAACGTTTTGAAAATCCATTTACATTACTAAGAAGTAATGAAATGCTATAACAACATTGTTAATGACTTATATTATATCCAAAAGTGTAAATCTACAATTTTTATGAAATTTTGATATGTTGTAAAAAATAAAAAACTAAAGTGGGAGGTAACAGCTCCTCAAACTTTGGCGAGCAAGTAAAAAAATGACGATATCTTTGAAGATAGTTAAGCGATTTTAATAATTTTGACTAGGAAAGTTTTCTCCAATAGAAGATAAATATCGGCATAGATATCTTGGAAGGGGGATGAAAATTAGGGGGTTAAAATGATTTGGGGTATGGGATTGTTTCACCCTTATCGTCGAGGATGCAACAATTGAACATTTTTATTTCGTTTGAAACAGCATCGTGTGTTAATCCTTTTCAAGAAGTTTCTGTTAAATTATACTTATATGGCAATATTTAATGTATTTTTACAGTACATTCTTGTAATTTGACATTGCTGATATTGCATCATTTATTGGAAGTTTGCATGAAATATTTGTTGTAGTCTTACAAAACTACCATGAAGTGAAGAGTGAACATTTATTTAGAAAATGATACACACTTGCAAGAAACCGGTTGAATAATTATAATTTCGATAACCCAAAATGCAGAAAATTTTTAGAAACTAGACGTACAAAACGCATAACAACTCCCCACCCAATTTCCAGTACTATTTAAAATATTTATGTAGGATTATATAAAAAGTAAGTAATAAAATTAACTTTTTCTTTGTATTGCATTTTTGTATAAATAGTTGTATTATTGAAAATGCATTTCCCAATAAATAGTATGGAAATTACGATTCCCCGGTATTCCCCCTACTGGTATGGTATTGCATACGGTTCTTTTTTAACGCAACCAGAGAAATGTGTGACGACTTTAAAAATCGTTGGAAAAGCACGAGTGAAATTAAAGAAGTCTTCGTGGAAATGGAAGGTAACTTTCACCTTTTTCAGAGACAAAATTTATTGCTCATCGTTCCACCGTATCGAAGGTAACTGTCTAAAAAATGTACTTGTATTTGAAAAAAACAATTCAATCGCTTAGTAAATTTAAAAATTTATAATTTTTCGATAAATGTTCTCTCTAGTTGTTAACTATAAAAAAAAAACAATTTACAGAAAAGAATTGAACTTTAATTAAACAAATTATACAATCATTACATCAGTGTCTAATTTTCTAAATTTATATTTTTTTAAATTTCTATTAGTGTTTTAATGTTTACAAAATTTGGGTTTCACTAATGGTATAAGTGCTGATAAATTAGTAAATAACTTAGTCGTTTTTGTATTTGGATGCATGATGCCTATGGCAGTCTGCATTTTGAAAAACTTTATGATGAATTTTTCATTTTACGAATGTTGTCAAAAAAATTAAAAAATTAATTTTTCGCACACAATTAAAAAAATGATGGGTTATTTGATGTTATAAAAGAAGATGCCTTGCTTCTGCAAAACTTCTGCTGATGCATATTGAAAAAGAAGTTTGATTTACAGTTCTTCACAAATTTCATGGTAAAATGTTTTTAGCAAAGAAAAAATGAAAATTGTAAAAAATACAAAATGAAGATTTTGTCTGAAAGACTTGTACAAATATTTTACACGGAGAGAATTCTAAAAAATAATTTCAAATTTTTCAATACCTATTGTCTATCTTAACACAAATTTCTTTTAGTGATAATTCACTAAACAGATACTTAATTCATTTTTAAAACTGTAAAAATGTTGTTTGATACTTGCTAGATGACACGAAGTTTAATTTTCTACCGTATCTTCTCTTCTTTTTACCAGCCCGGAGTCCTTTCGTCATGTTTGTAACAGCTTCTTATCGTTGAATAAAAAAATGAACACTTATTTGGAATCTGTATGTTTAACTGCATAATGAACTTAAAAAATTAGATTTGAAAGTAACTTAACAAATGTTCTATGAAGACCCTTATGCCACGAGAAGCCTCTTGGAAGCTCCATACCGTTCGATTACTAAAAAGTGAGTGACTAAACTTTGCCACTACCTGTTGTGTCCAAACGAACTACATATCTCAAAGAAGTCATAAAGTGACAGGTTTTCAAACCCCCACTTTGCTATCTTCAATATTTTTGAGTCAAACTCGGAAAAGTTCAAACGTCTTGATGGCACTATAAGAAGTGTCGCCTTTCATTTGAACCGCTGATATTTCAGCTTGCATTTTTTAAAATTTTAGCCTCATAGCATTTTACTTTCGACAATCGACAAATACAAACATAGGCGGCACATTTAACTTTTTAAAGATAAAATTACAAATTACCATTAAAAACAAATAGTTTATGAAATTAAATTCAAAAACTGTAATAGCGTTTACATTGGTGAAACTTGTGTAAATAGTGAGATAATGAACACAAAAGAAACATCCTTGGGAAAATTGATAAAAACACAGGTTTAACTTTACATAGAATAAATAGGGACATTTTTTCGGTTTTGAAAATGTTAAAATCTTAGCCATAGACAGCAACAAAAACAAACATTTAGAGAATTTTTATATACAAAAAAAAAAATTGCAGTTAATATCAGATTTCAAAAGGCTAATTCATTGGATATTCCATACTTTTAGAATTTTAATCATATATAAACAAAATAGATCTATTGTTTTTGAAACTTTTGTATACGATTATGAATATTTATTATTGTATTCATTGAAGTTTTTTTCGAACGATTTTTTAGTTTAATTTGTTTTTTACATCCTTAGTATAAAGTAATTACCGTAAACTGGGGCTAAGCGAGCCAGTTTTTTATATTTTTTCACGCAATAAAACGTTAAAAACATTAAATTAAATTCTGATGATTTGAATATGTAATCTCAGACATGTTAACTTTCAGATTAACTATTTACAATGCTCGTCAGAAGCATAGAAATTGAATTATTAATTGCAAAAGCTTGGCTCGGTTTACCCTGTAAGGTGTTGTTTTAAATACAAACCTAGGTTGCTGGTTCGATTGAAATTACACATTTATAATGATTACAAACTTTATTTTATTTCTAACGTAATAAACAGAGGTCAGGAACATGTTTTACAACATATAAATTAACTCATAAATTCAAATGCACAAATAATAATGAAAATAAACAGTTCATTTATCATTTTACGTAATAAAATAATCATCCATACACTAAAAAATATCTTCATCATTCTTCAAAATGAAAGAAACCAGTCTTCAGACACCTTGAATCTATGTAGGGTACAGATGAGTCGATTTGTAATCTACGTATAGAGGACGTTCACCATTTCCAAATGCTGCAAACATGACACTAGTAGGTGCTTTTAAAGAGTCTATAATTCTTTTAGCATGTCGAGATCCTCTTCTTACAATGACTCGTCAGCTTCTAACCTCATCATAATTAAGTAAGTTTCTAGGAGTGTAGTTTCTAAATTCTCAAAATAATTATTGATAATAGATGGGTTGCTGCAGCTCTACTTCGTTTTGCATTGTCGTTCGAACGTGTGAATAACTCAACATCTATATGGGTCATTCTTCGAAAAAGTGTAAAATCGACGTATTTTTTTTCCACAAAATAAAAGATTATAAAAATTAAAATTTAAAGTTTAGATATATTCATTGGCTTGTTAATTACGTAAATACGAAGTAATAATGCAGCAGCCATCGATACGCGTGAGATATGCAAGTAATTTAATTTTTTAATGGAAATTTCATATAAAAATGACGAAATGTTCACTCTTAGCGAATGAGTGACTCATAAAGAGTAAGAATAAAAAAAGTAACTTAATAATATTTATTTTATAAAACTGAAAAGAGTTAAAATTATTATGGAAAATTATAAATTGGTATGTTTAGATATTTTGGCGATGTAAAAAAAAAGTTTTTATTATTGCATATTACTGATGAGGTGCATTTAATACTGAAAGTAGTTAAGAAAATTGATGCTAAGTTCAATAAAAATCCGTTCTATCACTAATAAGAACGGAATTTCCGTAAATCACTACAATTGTCCAGGAGGCTTACATGACGGGAGAGCTTACATGTCAACGTATTAACCATGTTAACATAAGAATAAAATAAATTTCGGTCAAATGCACTTCAGACGTAAGAGTTTAATCTTTTCTTTATATTTTAAGATATTACTCGCTTTCTTAACATGCTAAATTAGTGTCGCAAATATGACAAGAGGCTTACAAGGAATAAACGTACTGGCCTTAGTTCTAACAATATAATTTGGGTTTAAATTAGTTTTGAAATCAGTAAT
The DNA here is from genome assembly GCA_030407085.1 of Trichopria drosophilae. Lineage (NCBI taxonomy): Eukaryota > Metazoa > Arthropoda > Insecta > Hymenoptera > Diapriidae > Trichopria > Trichopria drosophilae. The sequence goes on from CM059583.1 coordinate 207,857,667, forward strand.
ATTATACACAAAATCCATAGTCTAAAAGTAATCGAAATTGTAGAAGGATTGTCTGTATCTACATTTAATTTTTTTGTACTGAAAATGGCATGTATTCTGTACTTACATTTATTTTTTAAAACATGGGGACACATTTTACAAAGCCATAACAATTTTCAGGAACGTTATAGTGAAATTTTCACAGCACTATTTGTTTATTATAACAGATCAATAAGCACTTTTAAACAAATTTAATCATTCACATGAAAGAGAATGACAGCGATCGAAAACGTGTTATGTATACCTGGGGACAGCCAGGAGGCTTACATTTCGGACCTTTAGAAGTATGTGAAAATTTTATCATGCGATTTGAACAAATTATCTCTTGTGCAATGTTTACATAAAAGTATAAGGCGCAAGAAAAAAAATGTTTGGAGAATAAATTCCATTATTTGGATAAAATATTAACTGAGGACATAAAATTACACTTTTCTGGAGAATGACCCATATAATGTAACTGTACGTCTTGACGAAAAAGGAGATATCCAATCTCGATCTGGTCTGTTGTTTTTAAACGATAGTACCTTTTTCCGACTTGCACAATATCACATATGCCATTGTTAGTGAATGCAAAACCCCACGAACTTGTAAGAATTAAACCTTCAACAATGACGGTTTCTTCATCTACTGTTAACGTACAGGGATGACCGTTTTTTTTTTGATTATGGTTTCTTACTTTCGCACTTAGTAATATCATATTTTTCAGTAACTTTGTTGAAGCTAGGTCGACCCGCCTTGGCTTCATGTATCGTTATTTCCATCTGCTCTGAGGAGTATTTAAAAAGGTGGGATGATTATGTTGCCGGTTTGTAGTTTCGAATCATGGCTTACTTTACCCCTCAAATTTCAATGATTCGAAAAAAACCAATGTAATTCGAAAAATAAAAATGATAAAAATACTTTGAATAACTTAAAATTTTATCAATTAGATTGTGAACAGTACCTGATAGATCGATAACAAGACTCTATTGTATAAATGTTATCTACGTGAGTTTTAAACAACATCTGTACGAGAAAAATGAATAATCACATTTATTAACCCATTAATGCCTGAATGTCCAAAAATCGTAACGTAACTTTGAGCTAAAATCTTTTAATCAAATCGTGGAAATTTCTATTTAGTATAAGTTGTTCTAGATGTTTTCGGGTGTGCTCTACACTTTGCGACCATTTAAAAAAGTAAAAAATTTCATTTTGTATTGTTTTTTGATAAATTTATATAAAAAATAGCGTTTTTTACGGGATTTTTTCGTCGAAAATCACCATTTTTTAACAGAAAATATATGTTTATCATATTAAAATTAATTAAAAACGTGTCATTAGTGTTTGTACCAACAAACTATGAATGTCGATTTTTTCAAAATTTTTTTTCCAAAAATAGGAAGTTTCGGAATGCAAAAAATTTTGCCATTTTTAATTGTCCATTTCTGACCGAAGAATTGTAATCAGTATCCTCCAAAACCCGGAATACACTTTTGTGAATAATTGGGTATTATTTTTCTACGAAAAAATCCCGTAAAAACGTTATTTTTTATATAAATTTATCAAAAAACAATGCAAAATGAAATTTTTTACTTTTCTAAATGGTCGCATCGTGTAGAGCACACCCGAAAACGTCTAGAACAACTTATGCCAAATAGAAATTTCCGCGATTTCATTAAAAGATTTTAGCTCAAAGTTACTGTACGATTTTTGGACATTCAGGTATTAATGGGTTAAGTCGATATCTGCCTGCCAAATTTTTTTAAACTAGGGAAAATTAAAGGGTCCCACTTACACTGCACAATATGCAGCAGTGCTAGCCTATCTGAATAAGTAATAACGCCACGTGACTCGCTTAGTCTCACTTTACGGTACTTTCCGTATTCTTATTTTACCAAAAAATTTTTCTTTATTTTACATCTTACTGAATAACCAATGTTATTCAAACCTCTTAATAATTATTTTACAATTGCTCAAGTAGTATATTTTCACAGCTTTTTTCAACTTCAATTTAAACAAACTCACATACATGTAAGATGTTTTTAATCTGTAAAAAGATTTATTACAACAAAATTTTTTTTCATTCGGGTTCTTGAACGAAATTGAAAAGTTCTTCGACTGTATGTTTTTTTATCATTATGTATATTTTATTTTATTTTGTATTATGATTATGTATATTTTGACTGAATTTATAATTTGACTTTTTTATTTTCTATTATTTTTTGTTTTATACAGAATAAAAAAATTTCCCGAAGAGGACTGTATCTCTTACGAAAAATCTGGGAAGGTTGTATAGGTAAGTGTATTAAAATTGTATAAAAAATTCTGCATCATTTTATTGATTTGAATTTTGTAGATTTTAATAATGGTCTTAACAATTTTCAGATATCAACAACCGCAAAAAATGCTGGTAATGATTAAGAAAAATATTTTTTCAGCTTATCCAATTTCTATTTGGTTTCCATATGAGCTCTATGATATTCCCAGAATTGTATTTCTTTACGTAACTTTTTTGAAGATTAATATTAAATATAATAGCCAAATTACTGTATATAGAAATGTATTTGCTGCAGTCAAAATTCTTTTACTGTTACCAAAATGACAATTGAAGATCCTTTATGATGTAAGAAAATAGTAAGAAATTAGGAAGAAATTACTCATTTATTATAATGGATTATGATGGATTTTCTTATCATGTTATTAATACATGATATACATTATTTTATCCATATTTGAAAGTATATATAAAATTTACGATACAAAAATGTCGACATGATGGGGTTAGCATGCTATCTTGCTTAATTGCCGATCTAGTAGAATAAAAAAAATAGTTCAAAATGATTTCATAATGTGTTCCATAAGAGGCTGAATGCGTCACATTATGAGGTTTTTCTGAGCTTGAGATCGTAATGAGTTATAATCATATCACGTTCAGAAAAATCTCATAATTTGACGCATCTGACCTCTTGCAGAACATATTATGAGATCAACAATTTTTTTATTCTGCTATCCGGGTGTGTGCACTTTCTACTAACGAATCTTTGTTACACAGAAATTGTAGCAGTAAAATAAGGATTCAAGTATTTTGTTCAGTCTGAAAAAAGATTTATTTTTTATGGAACGTTGCAACGTTACCTCTCGTCACGTCAAATTTTTTTAACCATTTTCCGGGTCTTTACAATACAGGTTCAAAGCAAATTTAGTGTACCTCGGTGGTCAACCCATCATATTTTGAAACCATTCATGGGAAAATAAACTAAATAATAATTCATTTAACGAATAAATCGACAAATATTTATTTAAAAAATAAAATATTACGCTATTTTCGTTAAAATACTATTTTTTGAAAAATCAGTATTTTTAAGAAAGCTATGCCTTGCTAGTTTTGTCATTCTTACTTACAACGTCCCCTAATTCCACGAGTATGTTTGCCTTATCGGCGCGTTAGTGTTAGTGAAGGAAATGCTGGGACTTCCGCTCAGGGTTTACGACTATCTTTTTTTTTTGAACTGTCGACACATATTTTACTCTTGGAAGTTCTGCTGAAGGTCAGTTCTTCTAATCATGTACACGTATGCAAATGATCATATTCCAGAGACTTTGAGTAAAATATAACATGTAATTTAGTCGAAAAAGGTAATTTATATTGTTCTGAAATTATTGTACGCGCGGAAAGCAATGAAATTTACAAAATGCTAGTATCGGTGAACACTTATGATTAATTCTATGGAACTCTTAACGTTTACTGTTCACTAAGATATATCACATAATATCGGCCTTTGTAGAAGTAGTAATTATTTATTTATTTATTCAGCAATTTGGAATTACAAAGACTCCCATAACAGTGTTTTCAACCAAACTTGTACACATTATTTATTTTATGTTTCATGCTTAACAATGTCGATACATTCCATTGCATTACATCTACATTGTCGGCTTTGTATTCAATTGTTAATTTGTTATGAAGAAATACAATACAATGCAACACAATACAATACAATATAGTACAAAGTAAAAAATAACTTCAGTCACATTGGATATTTCTGAGATTCTTCGTTAGATAGCTTCAAAGAAAATTTAGTTTGAAATTGTAATGGCTTTATCCATCAGCATTTATTAGCCACTACTAGTGTCTAAATTATATCATTTTACATATTTCATTATGTCTACTTGTTATTTATAACACAATATATGAAAAGAAATTCATATTTTGAGATAATTTCGATATTTCAATAAAATTTAAATTGTAATGAATTCTATAAACATGCCTTGTTTCGTCGAAACATGTTGTGAAGTTCAATATTGAGGTAAGGCATGTTATAAAATTAATTTTTTAATACGACGGGCGTGGGGCTCGATAATGTATGCCCGAATATTTCACTGCAGGGCGCAAAATCAAGTTCTACTCCCGGAGTGTTAAAAAATTCCTTTGTCCTTCTCATGTGATCAGCCAACTCCGATTTTCGAACCAAATAAGTAATACAAGAAAGATTAAGTACAAATTAAGTGTACATCAACGATCATTAGTCTCATGTATTCTGAAATTAATAGTCTGAATATAAATTGAACAGTAAATAAATAATTTTACTCTGTCATATAAGAAATTGCACGTCAGATAGAAAACAAGTACTTATCAATTTATATTTATTTTATTAATTGATTTTATTCATCATTAAGTCGTGTACATTCGCATCTACCATATACATTCTTCAGCATTCATTATACAAATACCTGCATCGGATTTAGTATAGTAGCTTCTCCGATGACACTCGATCTTTTCATGATTTCTTCACTTTCTGGTCGGACAAAGCACAAAATGTAGTTAAAAGTCGTTCTGAACATTCTAAAATATTAAAGATAATTTGATTAAAGCGTTAAATAATCTATTTTAATGATAAAAAAGATATACAACACTATATTACATATAATTTTCGTTAAATTTATTAATAATATCTTCCATATTTGATACTTTATTTCGTGTATTTTCTTTGAGGTACAATATTTCATCGAAAATTAACTGTTGCTGACATTATCAGAACTTAATGACTCAAAGATATAAATATATAATTTAATATTCATAATATACTCAAAGAGCATTCGACTGGCAATCGCAAGGTCCCGGGATCAACTCATTTTTTTCAAAAAATCTTAAATAGTCCAACCTTTCCGTCTTTACCATCAGGAAAAAAAATTGTTATTTTCTATAGTAAAATTTGCATTATTTCCGATCGAGCAAACGAATTTCTGCCAACAAAAAAAAAATTGCTAGAAAAATACATAGTATGCATCACAAAAACAACATGATTTTCTGATCAAAGACGTCCATAAAATATTTATGCATTATTTAAGAATTGCGAGCGTAAAAATATCTTTGTTTGGTTTAAAAATATAACTTGGAAGAAGCACCGCGGCAATGTAAGTATATTTTAATATATATTAATGTATTTAGAGTATTATATAATTGTGAATTTAACGAATGGCTTTCTTTCACATGTATTGTAAAAAATAATCTTTAGTTCTTTCCGTTATCATCGTTACTTCTTAAATAAACATCGTGGCGCATGCCCTTATTTGGTTGCAAAAATGTTTAACGGCATACTTTACCTATATTGTTATTAATATTATTATCATTACTTTTCTTAAACCATTCTGTATGAAAAAACAATAAAATGCAAATTTATATAAATTTGTTTCTGATTTATTTTCTAATTAATTCATAATTTTTTATATTATAGAAATATCTTTAGATGTTGGTTTTCTTCCACAATAACAGCGGATACTCCTGACTGCTCTAGAGGAACGGTTTGAACGTTTTGTTCATCTTCTTCATCGTGGATTCTCGATAAATTCGATTCTCGTCTTGGATCTCATCATGAACTTTTGGAGACAACAGTTCTGGTTCTTTCATCGACGTCTAGGGAATTATAAATATCTTTTTTTGTTTTATTTATTTTGTATTTATGTTTTTGTTTTTCCATATTTTCTGAAAAATTTGATTCATATTGTGTTTTGATATAAAACAAGGCAAGCTCGTACCACACTTTTACTTTTGATACAGTTTCGTCTTTTTTATATAAATTTACAGGTTTCACACAAATAAAAATGTGATTCTTTTCAAGCCTTTTGAAGAGAACTCTTAAGAAGTGCAGAACATGTACTATTGCTGCCCTTGGAACGACTATACAATTAAAAATTATTAAGAATATAATAAAGCTTGATGAAAAATTTGCGATTTGAATTTATGTTAGTTTTCCAGACGATTTGAGGGAGTATTATGAAATGGAATCTACTCATTAAATTACTAGGATATTCTCAAAATACTCGTCAATAAATCACGTTTAACACTATACGTATAAAAAATGTCTCTTTTGCAAGAATTTTTGTGTTGGTATAATCAAAATCGTGTTCTTTCTAGTATATACTGGGTTAGGCCACTAAAGTTTTTTGTTTGTTGAATATTTATATTTTTAAAGGTCAATAACCCTGTGTCTGATATACGACTTTTTTTTCGCCCCGCTTTGTTTTCAAAAGTATCTTCCCCTGTTTTAAGTTTTGCAATGATTGTTTAATGGTTGAAATGAGTGTTTTTTTTAATATTTTAGAAAGTCTTTAAATATAAAGGAAAACTAATTGTTTTTATTGCGTTCTTGCTGTTACTTCCATTCAAATTATAATATGTTGTTGAGTTTATGAATTGTATACGTTTTTTAGTCATTTGGCAAATAAACTGTAATCGATATCCATATTCTAATAAGATTTTTTAAATGATAATTAATTTTTTTATGGAATTCTATATTTGATTATACAAACACAAAAATTATTTTAAAAGAGAAAATTTAGAGGAAACGAGATTACCATAATACTATTATAAAACATGAAAAAAAACACTGTCAACATCAGGTTTCAGATATGTAAGTCACCAGTAGTTTACTACTCCTTTCTATAGCTATTTCTATCATAATTTACATAAACGTATAACTAAAAGTTCCTTTATTCCTAGTACTGAATTACACATACACAAATCATAATCTGTGAATGATATAAAGTACGAACCAATTCCCAATGGTTCTTCCATAACTTTCTAATGAACTGAGTAATGCTCTAGCTTTTCTGTTGAAAAAACGTAATATTTTTTAGTAATGGACGGATGGATCTGCGCCAAAATCTAATCAGATATAAGTTAAAAAAAAAAAATTATGTCGATACGCTTATCCGTACGTGAGATATCGCGAAAAAAACGAGACATACGTAATTACAAGATCACGGACACAAATTATTTGTATTATTGATTTGGGCTCGTTAGGATCTAAAACATTTGATGAAAAACTATAGGATAATTTTTTTGTCCGATGTGACCAAATTCAACACTTTATCCAGACCTGTCGAAGTAATTATAATATAAATAGCGCGAAAAATAATGTGAAGTCCCTATGGATTTATCCTGTTCGACGTGCTGCCATCGATTACAGGATAAACCAATGTTGGGATTGATATGAATCCACTTGCCGGAACAGCTCACCGGAGTCCAAAAAGGGCTTCTGTTCACCGCTCGGGAAAGATGAAAGAATCAATCCTTAGCTAATAAAAAAATAATAAATAATTATGATTTGTCCTAAATTGAATCGGTTTGGATCCAATCATCGGAGAAGTTCACCAGAATCCAAAGGGACTCTCGTTCACCGCTCGGAGGAGGGGACCGACCGCTTCCTTTTAGTGCTGCTTTTGGCACTTCGTCTCAGGCATAGAGGAGAGGAAGTTAGTTTAGGAAAATGAAATTATTCTTACCATACATTTCTATTGGTGTCGAAAACCTTAAGTGAACTGCACTGAACGTCATGACTACTCTGCCCTGGATGTCATCATTGGACTGAACATCGTACTTACTCCTCCATAACGTCATGTCATACCACTGAACGTTTGTGTTCGCACGCCTTTTTTATACAGAAGATGGTCCATGGTCGCAAATCGTGAAATTTTGGGAGTAGGAAAAGTGAAAGGAATTCTTGGAAAGATATTGAATTCTGGTTGTTCCGTCATATCTCTACTTGTTTTTAATAATATTTGAATTTCAATATTAATTAGATATAATCTGGCAAATATAAATTTGAATGAAATCCATGCGAATCTTGGATACTGCGCTATGCCATTTGCAACTGCCAATTATATAAAATAACAAATATTCTTGTCGACGTTGACATAATATAAAAATGTTTAGTATTGTTAGAGTAAAAATATCATTCGTGAAACTATTAAGTTACAAATGCAATTATAATTGAACATTATCGCAATTAAATTCGCAATTTTAATGGTCGTGGTTAACAGTAGTAATTAAATTTACAAAAATGTTTGATTGAAAGTATTGGCGCATTTAAATTGAATTATTGTCGTGTTGAAATTTACAATTAATATAAATAAATTGTGTTATTATGTAGAAGAATAGATAATAAAAAATATAAAAGGTCGACCTTGTCCTACAAATTAGTTTGATGAGAGTTTGGTCGAGGAAAAATGAACACAAGTTGTTCGAAACGTCGAGGAAAACTCTCATCAAACTAATTTGTAGGACAAAGCCGGAATTTAGAATTGTTAGTGTAAATATAGCCATATTTGGAATTACAAAAATTATTGCAGTTAATTAGAAGTAAAGATATTGTCACAAAGAAACGTATAAAAATGATCGATGCTGGATATTGTCACGTTTGAAAAATTTATTGAAAATATTGTCGCAATTGAATGTTTATTAATTTATGGAGTATTTATATAAGATTTTGAAATGCTGTAACGAAGATTACGACATCGTATTTACGAAAATTTACATACAATATTCTCATTCGGTATACTGTATTAGGTACTTGTTTTCTTAGATATAACGAAGCTGTTTTCTTTGGAGGACAAATCTAAGCGATGTTCGACTGATGTAATATCACGTGAATTAGTTATTTTACGATTCTTCTTTTCCGTGAATAATAGCTAAGTTTTTGGAAAACGATGAAATTGCTCTTGCCCAATGATTGCCTTCGGCCCAGTATATGATTCATGCAAAGCAGTTTATTTGTCATTTATCAGTATTTGACTCAATTACTATGAATGTGGTTATACTTTTCACAACTGTTTTTTAGTAACTATTTGTCTGGTTACGGGAACGTCAATAAAAAATTTAATGCTCCACCTTTTTGTTTGAAACATTTTGTAATGTTTGATATTTGTGAAGTTTAATTTTTGAAAATAAATCTAAAAAATCTGATTCTTTCATATTTACTCGTCGAAAAAATACCATATACGGACTACCATATATTAAGATTTCGGACACAAATTTTTTTTATGTATTTTTGAGTTACAACGTCGACATTTGATGAAAAATTATAGTGTAACTTTTTTCTCGTAGTGTCCAAATTCAATATATTTCGTACAAACCTATATGGTCAGGTATGGTAAATATTATTAGGTATGAGTAATTCCACAGATTTTTTTACTTTCAAACTCGGTAAAAGTTGAAAAAAACACCTACGGTATGACATTTATCACAAAGTAGGGTATATATGAACCCTTAAAATCGTGACTTGCATAATTTTTTAGCAGACTTATCGAAGGAAATCAAACTTTTTATTTTTTATTTCAACTGCTTAGGAAAATGACATACAAATATAACTAATGACTGATAATTTATTTCTTAAATGAGTAAATGTGATTAATAACAGATATATAATAATATATTTAATTTACATATAAAGTTTTATAAATAACTTGGCCGATAAACGTTTATTTTTTGTTTTAACAATTTAATAGAAATATATATCTTTTTTCGTTTCGTAAAGATTTGAAAAATGGATTTATTTAATATTTCGGGAATTTTTGCCAAGCGTCATAATTTTTTTAACATAATTAATAATATGCGATGTTCCGAATCACTAATAAAGCCATTAAAAATTTTATTTAATTTGTCTTTAGAGACAGGTTGTTTTCCGAGTGTATGGAAAAAATAATTTATTACTCCAATACTTAAAGGTGATAATAATCAAGATATCACTAACTATCGACCTGTTTCTATTCTGGGGATTATACCAAAATTACCAGTTTAACTGACATTCTTAAGGAAGTAATCATTCCGGAACAGCATGGTTTTGTACGCGGTAGGTCTACGGTATCAAATCTTTTATTATATAGCAATTATGTTTTGTTGGCTTTGGACAAGATGTTCCAAGTAGATACGATTTATCTTGATTTTGCCAAGGAATTTTTTACAGTAGACCACAGCATCTTAATTACAAAATTGAACCGGATTCCAATAGGTGGTAAATTGTTAAGTTGGTTAGCTTCTTCTCTCAATGGACGATCTCAAGCAGTTCGGTTGAAAGGAACTATCTCGCAATTTAAAAATGTACCTTCGGGTGTTCCGCAAGATTCACACTTGGGCCCTGCTTTGTTCATTTTATTTATTAATGATATTTATATAAAGTAAACAATAAATAATTACGTATTTTTAGTCATGTGGATATGTTCTTTAAGTACAAAGATAACAGAAAATAGCGAAAATAGCAAAAATACCGATCGGAATACGTTAACTTGAACGTCAATAATTAAAATTCAAAGAAATCAAGGTAGTAACATGGGTTACTTTAAAGTTCAATTTTACGGTCCTCGGACGCACAATCTCCAAAAGAGGTTAAATTTTACGGCTGAGGAGCGAACACTATTTTTTGATACATTGTTCGCAAAGTACAGTAGAACCTCTCTTATTTCAACTGGTCATGGTTTTTAAGATGGCGCCGACCCTTCTTATTTGAAATTTCCCCTTACCCCCTTACTCTACTTAACGATTTAATAGTGGATGATAATATCTGATATCTTTTTATTTTTGTTAGACATCGTATATATTTTAGAGTTGAATTATGTAAAATATATATATAATTTATCTGAAAAATGTGTAGCGAATTTTAAATTTGGATAAAAATATAACGAGATTACAACTCATGCCTTTATGTGATAAATAAAGACTGCAACATTTCGCATTTATTTATGGTCATTTATATCTGCATTCGAGTGTAGAAATAAACATTTTAAATTTACATTATGCACTTTATTACATATAATTATGTATCAATAATTTTTATCAAATACACTGTGATTAAGACCGAAATGAATATAGGAGACAATATTTAACCCCAAATTTATAAATATGATTAATGAACACTTCAAATCACTTCAAATTCAGTACTAAGCTGCTGATATTGGATTTGTTTGTTATTTGGCAAATGATAGACTTTTCAATTTTAGTGGAGGTCTTGAAATACACATCATTAAAAATTGACAACATCCTAACCTTCAAATGTGCACTTTTATTTTACGAAATTAGCAGCTTCTCGAATAATTTGTATGATGTAAATCATGAGTTTGATGCAAAATTTTAAATTAATTTGAAATTTCATTACATATCAGTTTACCGACTATATATGTTTGCAAATTTAGGTTAAACGGTATTTACACTGTACAACTTTGATGGTGTAAACATTGTAAACTGTATCGAGATGTTCGAGCGGTGGCGGGGGAAGGCCTGAGGGAAAACGATTCAAATAAGAGGGGTTGGACACTTCAAATACGAGGGGCAATTGAAATAAGAGGGGTTCTACTGCACTTTTCGGTCCTAGGCCGTAAAGTTCAATTTTACGGTCCACGGACGCATAATCTCCAAACGAGGTCTTAAAATTTTACAGCCGAGGAGCGAACACTATTTTTTGATACACTGTTCGCAAAGTAGGCACTTTACCGACTGTTTTTAGTCCGTAAAGTGCGGAAATCAGTCCGTAAAATTACACTTTACGGACTAACAAGAGTCCGTAATGTGTGTACTTTACGGACACGTATATCAAAAATAAATTTTTATACCAATGATATATTTGTTCAATCCAACGAAACATATTCGAATACATAAAAATAAACAAATTGTTTAGTGAGGTTATGTTCTCGCTCTCGTTTTTTTCGCTTATTCGAATTGTATTGAAAAAGTGTGGCAGCACTGGATATTGAACAGCTGTACCCCACGTATTACTATGTAGAGTAAATAATTCTCCACCCATACAAACATCTACTTATGTACATAGGCATATGCGCAGTGCATGTAAATACATTCCTCTACATCGTATCTGAATGATCTGAATTCCTAAATTTACAATACCGAAAACCAAATCGTTCGGAATCTACAAATCAACAGTCAACTGATCACAACCTTGCTTTCCTAAAGACAACTCTCGTATGATTGCAGACAAATACACTTCTTTACCACAAGTATATCTGAAAGAAAAGTTTACTGTCCACAGTAAGTATAGTCACGATTATCTAGAGTACGTTATAATAAATTGACATTATATATTGATGTAACATTAGTCCATTTTTCTTTTCTATTGCTACTCGATTAAAATTTTTAAACTTGTTTAAACCTGAATTTCGACATTCTTTACCTGGTAATTCAGAATACGATCAAAAATTTATATTTTATTATTTATTTATTAACCAAAAAAACGAGCATTACTGCCCAAAAAATACATCAATTCTAAAAAATAAACTTACAGAAATTAACGATTAGTAATATCTAAAGTATTAACCTAAGGTTCCGTTGCGCATTGATATATAAAGATTACAAGGATTTACTTACAATATTATAAAAGGTTTGACGTTAACGATAGTCTTGTAAAAATGTAGTTCTCACTTTTGAAGCAACCAAAAGAAAGCTGTTTAAGTGCAAGGCAATTAGGGCTATTACCAAGATTAATAAGTCGATTTACAGGAGAGTTTAATTTCTTTAATATCTTAGAGGAATCCAGATGATTCTAATTCATTTTCTCATATTATTATTATTTCTTATAATTACATGAGAAATCACATGAAAAGTTTCCCGGATCGACTGATATTTTAAAAATCTCATATGATTTATCATATGATATTACGAACATTTTCAGTAGGGTTAAGACCATATTCAGTTCTATGGACCTGTGGCAAAAAGAGTCTATTGTTTCGAAAAGAATACAGACTTTCCGAGTGTATAAGGCAAGAATTTAGTTCTGGACAAAAAATTAAACCATTTACAATTTTATACAGTAGACAAACATCAGAATAAATTCTATGTGACTCTAATGTGCTTAAGCTTATTTTAGTAGCAAGTATAGTCATGCGATCTAGCAGGATTCTGTAATTTATAGGAAATAAATGATAAAAACTTATGCTGCACTCTTTCCAACTTTCTTTTGTAAATATCAAATAATGGTGACCAAATCGAAGAACATTAAAATAGATATAACCAGGGAATTATATAAGATTATTATTGCCGAAGTATTCACAAATTCTTGACATTGTTTCTTAAGAAAACCTACATTTTTAAGCGCTTTATTATATAATCAATGTGTTCGATAATTCATTTTTTTATAACTCTTAGTGCAGTAACATTGTTGCTCTCTTTCTATAACTTTTGGCAAGAATCCTTACTATGTATCATATCAATTTGAATTATTCCGAGAGAAATCTCTAACGTCAGTTTGATCGGTTACTTTTTAGCAAATCTATCATAACGCTAGGCGTTTAGTCCATCTTACAATGGACAGACCTATCCCAGCCGATATCGTAATAATTGCAGGAAACTCGCATCCTGAATTGGGTAACTTGATTGCCAAGTGAGTACAAAATACTTACATAATTCATCAAACCGAATTTTGTTTATTATCAAATTTTATTTTGTACTACTTTGTAGTCGCCTGGGTGTTAAAAATGGAGGATGTGCAGTTTATTACAAAACAAACCGTGAGACTATGGTCGAGATTGGCGATTCTGTAAGAGGGAAAGATATTTACATAATTCAAACCGGGACCAAAGATGTCAATAACAATATAATGGAATTATTAATTATGGCTTATGCTTGTAAAACATCTTCTGCGAAAAGCATCGTTGGGGTTATTCCTTACTTACCATACTCGAAACAATGTAAGATGCGCAAACGAGGCTGCATTGTTTCTAAACTGCTGGCGAGAATGATGTGCAAGAGTGGGCTAACACATATTATCACCATGGACCTTCATCAAAAAGAAATTCAAGGTTTCTTCGATTGTCCGGTAGATAATTTACGAGCCAGTCCATTTTTGCTTCAGTACATTCAAGAACAGGTATTATAACATTTTTTATACGTTAATTATTCAAAAATTTTGCTTCCAATTACATAATTAACAATTATGATTCATTATGGGTAATCGAGGGTGAGAAAAGTATTTAATCATTTTTTTATTTTGAAATTTGAATCGTTTTTAAATTTCATATTACTTTAAAAGTTTTTATTTATTTAAACATAAGTATAATACATTTGAAACAAAATTTAATGAACTTTAATTGTTCAAATTTTGTAAACATCTAAAAAAGAAATCTTATCGCAGTCTTACCTTACGAGCGTATCAGAATTCATGTTATCAAAATGAACTTTAAAATAAGATAAGATCTCCCGATACTGTACTCTAATTTTCATATCATTGTTTTATGTAATCAGGTTATACCTTTGTTGCAAAAAAAGATATGCATATTTATAAAAATACGATTCACATTTTAGCTCCTCATAAAATGTTCTAAAAATATATTTATTTGTAAAAGACGACACAGTTTTATGCAACAAATATAATTTATTATATTAATTAATTTCAAACTGATGCATGCCCAACAACTGTAAAAGAATAGAACAAACAAATTTTCAATCTGGAATCTGTCGAATTGAAATTGTTTTATTTTAATTCTATATAATTCGTTTTTATTCTATTAATACGATACAATGCGGCATTTTAGAAGAAATTCGAAAATGAAATTGACTCATTTAACTAATAATATTAATTTGCCGCACAACATCCGAATAAATTTCACTAAAGCCATAATTGAAGCCGATAATTAATTTCAATACTTCGTCAAAATTTTAACGTAGTTCAATTTGATCCAATACGGCCGTATTTACCTAAAGCCATAATAATTCTTTTCAATGCTTCGTCTAAGTTTTGACGCGTTTCAGTTCGATCCTATACGTTCAGACGAATTTCGATAAATCAACGATAATCCTTTTGAATACTTCGTAAAAATTCCAACATGTTTCAATTAGACACTATAGTTTCTGACAAATTTCAATAAAGCAAGGATAATTATTTTCAATACTTCATCATAATTTTGACGTATAGATCCGGTCGAATTCCATTGGGTGCGAAAGTACTAGAAAGTGTTCTATCCTAGAGTAAAATCTTTTATCTTTTATATAAAGATATTTACTTATTTATTGGATGATGAACCCATTCAAGCTGTCTTGTGTATTAATGATTTAGGAGTGATTTTTGATCAAAGTTTCAAGTTTTCTGAACATATTCGTACAATAATCAATAAATGTTACTCAATCTTAGGTTTTATAAAACGTTCTACTTCTGATTTCTCTTCTATTCCTGCAATCATAAATCTATATAAATCAATTGTTTTATCAATTTTAACTTATGGATCAGTTATTTGGCGCCCTTTTATTTCTAAAGATATTGATCAGCTCGAAAAGGTTCAACACAGGTTCTTAAGATATTTGTCGTATAAGTCAGGTACTCCTATGAGTTATGTGAACCATGATTATTCTACTGTTGCTTCTAAATTTTCAATACCATCAATTTATTCAATACATCATATTATTGATTTACTATTTGTCCGTAAAATTACTACGGGTATGATTAAATCTGAGCAAATATCTTTGTTGTTCTGTACTCGTTCTCAATCGTATTCATTGCGTTGTTATCGGGATATTTGTGAAAATAATAGTAAATCTCGTTATGGATTTCACTCTAGTGTAGCTAGACTCAGGCGTGAATGGAACAGTGTTCCCGGTGATCTAAAATACACTACTAGTTTTGTATCATTTCGATTTAAAGTGCGACAATTATTATGCACTTATTATTAAGTTTTCTTATTTTGTTTTAACATACGGTTTTTCAATTATTCTATTACCAAATTTTATGTTCTTTTCTTTGTTATTCGAATTGCACTGATTATGTCAGTATATTTTTGTACAAAGGTCTTATAGGCCGTTTATTTCTTTAAATAAATAAATCTGATTTTTTCACCAGGGCTAGTATTATTATCGTAAATATAATGCAGGTTTCAAACGGAAATGAAAACTGAATCTAAAAATGAACATTATAATGAAGCCTCTGTACACTTGAAATCATGTTACAATGATATTAGTGAATAATATATATGGAAGTCAGTACAGGATAGAATCTATCTATATCCATTTCCCAAAAATGCATTTCCATATTATTTATAACTGCATTCGCCAATTAGTGTTAGACGAGCGAATTAAATTTTGAAGATGTAGTTGATAAATAGTATTCGTTTTTAAGTAATTACTTTATTTTTTAAATTTACACTAATATTTATGAATTTGCGATCTACATGATTATTAATAATATTATTACTAAAATTGTCAATAAATTGATCAGTCTGATAATTAATTTACTTGGACCATGCAATTTGTAGATAATAGACATCAAATGTGACGACACGACACAATATTGTATCCACATATCTATTTTTTTTTTAAGTATTATCAAACAATGGAATAAAACTTCGATGCACTTTTTATAAACCAAACTATGTATATGGGCATATTTTAAACTTTGGGGTAAATGAATTTTGATTTTTATTTTTAAAGGCATATGCTTTAAATTAATTGTAATGTTTTCAGTATCTATCAAATAACATAAAACACCCAGCGTTACTCATTTTTAAGCTTCGTCATATACTACTTTGATTAAAATGGCAACAAAATTATTTTTCATTTGAGCCATTCCACGTGAAGCGGATCAGTCATGTCTCAGAAAATGTTCAAATTTTGCTTATCGGTAGATCTCAGTAAGATAAAATGTTGTACCGAACATTTTTTTTTTTAAATCAAAACTCTTCGAGTTACACACAATTCAAAATTTGGGAACTTTTTTTTTCAAAAATTCGTTACTATTTCGTGTTTTTGTTTTAAGAAAAGTTATAGTATAGAAGTTGTGAGTAAATGTCTATAGTTTAACATGAAATTTTTCTCAATGCAAAAAACATTGTTTATCCATTGTTTATTTAACAATATATTTTTAAATGAATTTTTTAACTACGAACACCACCATCGAAAAATCCAAAAAAAATATCGTTATAAACTTTGAACCTTATTGCTTGCTACAAAAAAAATTTTGAAACATGTGTTTTGCTTCGTTTACGAGAAAATGATTTTTGAAGTTTTCCGGTCCTGCTCAGGCATTGCGGTACGCGCGCGGTGGCGTGGCGCGGCGTTGTTGGAGCACCGGCGCGCGGTTGTGTGTGGTTGTGTGTGTGTATGCATGCGCAGGCAGGTTATCCCGCTCTCTGCCGAACCCAGGAATAACCAACGTGGAGGTGGCGAGTGTCTATTCCCATTTTTTTTTATGATTCATTATTTTCTTTTTTTTTGCTTTATAATTTTTATTATTTTTTTTTGCTTTTTGTTTGCTGTTTTTTTTTTTTTTTTTACTTTAACGTTTTTCATCTTTTTACTTTTTTTTTCTTGATTTAAAACGGACTCAAAACTTATTCTTCATATTCCGAAATTCAAATACGGTCGCATTAATGTGCTACTTTGTGCTTAACACATTCTTCAGAATACGAAAAAATTTTGCACTGCATAATACTTTCTGTTTCAGGATTAAAAAAGTGGAATCGTCTTGTGCCTTTAATTGTTACGGCATTGTCAAATCTTTGTTTTCAGCTGTTCCTTTTACATCATTATATTCTGTAGTTAGTACAAAAATTGAATTGTATACTTTTTATAGATTTTGTTGCCCATTCGTACAAATCCCTTGCAGTTAATATATGATCTGCATCGTTCTTTGCAGACATGCGCGTGTTGCCAATCTCTTCACTGTACCGCCAACGCCATCGCAGGGACCTTTTCCATGTGAAGTTGCAAAAAAAATTCCATTCTATTTCAATACCAAAATCAGTTTTTATGATAACACATATTTACAAAGTTGCTCTTATTTTTATATTGAGCCGCAGAACCATCAGTGAAGTAAATTTAATTTTTGTATTTGATCATTTCCAAATATTTCTTTTAGCTTTAATATAAGCTTTTTTTGGAATAGGTACACTGCGACCGTATCGTGGTGCAGATCTTCTGATATTATTTACAAAACTTACGTGTTTTCAATTCATCATTCTCTTTGTAGTAAGTGACAAAAGGATGTACGGTAGCCTGATTGTTATTCCACCGAAAACTTTGGATTGAATCTTGCACCAAGTACGAATAGTTCCCAGCACAGTCTGCGATATCGAGAAATTCTCTATTTTTTAAGGAAGATTTCTTATTGCGCATATACGCACTTTGCTGTTTAGCAATGAAATCGTGTACTTTCAACTTAACGAGTTCTTCCTGTAACTTTTCGAGAAATTCTTCTATTACCATTGTTACATTTTCCAAGGTAGAACGATCTGTGTTGCTCCACCTATTAAAGGTTACACTTTCTACAAAATTATCATGAAACAAATACTCGATTCTTCTATTATAGAATCCGATTTTGGGCATTCCTTGCATTCATTGAGATGACAAGAGATAGTAGCAGGTGAACACATCATTTTCTCTAGTAACTCTTCATAGGTTAGTGAAATTGAGCGAGAGATGGAATTGATTCCTTGTAACATTAATTTTACGTTTTGATGAATTTTGCACACACACACCGTATGCGTTCCAGCAGGTCCAGCCAAGATGCATTCTTTGGGGCGAAATTCTGCAAATTTCGAAAAACCTATTTTTTCATTTGGATTTTGCGTCTTAAATTCTGCGTATGCTTCTTTCAGGTTACACAAAATCAATCGTTTTTGAACTTGCTGTTTTACACCGTTAGCATCTCTAATAGTAACGTAATCTTTTTTTCCCGGCAGTATGCGACTGATCTCGTCCGAATGATAAAATTCAATAACCTTTGTAATTACTGATTGAGAAAGAGTTCGGGATGGTCTTGGATTGGTGATGACCCGAACCCACAATCATTTTGAAGCTGCTTTGCTTTTCTGGCCATTCTGAATGATGTTTTTAAAATTATTTTCCAGCTCTCTTATTGACCAGCTGCGAGGTGTCATTGTCAAATATTTTATTTGGTCAACGATACAAGGTGCCTCATTAAATAACTTTTTAATATCATTTAGTAATTCATGACCAACATCTCCCACATACGATGATCCATCGTCTGAATCATTATTTTATTGCGAACTCAATACATCGCATTCACCGTCTTCTCCTTGATTACTATCTTGAGGAGCATCGGGAGGGGAAATCTCATTAGATACATTTTCTTGTTCTGGTATTAAAGGAATTACATTTCCTCGATAGACCTTCATTCGACAGGTAAAGCAAATATAATCGCCTGCTGAATTACCGATTTTTTCAGCCAAAGATGCCGAAACAGGAGTTAAATTTCTTTTTAATATAATTATGATTAATTAAACGGAAAGGATTGCAACATACGTTATAAGACATTTTTAAAAGTAATACCAAATATAACGTTCGATGTAATAAATAAAACTAAAATTTAAAATCGAAATAAAATAGCATTTTTTAATAAGCATTAAATTAATAGAGCACCATAAACATAGCAGTTGATGCAAGTAGGAATAAATGTTAGCTTTCAAACGCTGCATATAAGGAAATCGTTGCTCTACTTAGTTAACGAACAAAGCAGATTCCATAGACCTCAAACGGCAAAAGCCTGAACTGCGAGAATTTTTAAGAACAAGATCGTTAAATTCAAGATCGTTAAATTCAAAAAAACTGTTATTATAATTTTAAGAACACTTGCTGGTATATATTTCAGTTATTTTGCTGCTTCAAAAAGATGTCCTATTTAATCGCGTTTTTATGTTTCCGACTTGAAATTTCATAATCAGCTGCGAAAATTGCCCGTCTGCGCGATCGCGGTATCGCATGCACCCAACGCCGCGGCGCGCCGCCTCGCGCGGGCCGAAGCCTAGCCGAGCCGGAAAACTTCAAAAATCATTTTCTCGTAAACGAAGCAAAACACATGTTTCAAATTTTTTTTTGTAGCAAGCAATAAGGTTCAAAGTTTATATTGATATTTTTTTTTTATTTTTCGATGGTGGTGTTCGTAGTTAAAAAATTCATTTAAAAATATATTGTTAAATAAACAATGGATAAACAATGTTTTTTGCATTGAGAAAAATTTCATGTTAAACTATAGACATTTACTCACAACTTCTATACTATAACTTTTCTTAAAACAAAAACACGAAATAGTAACGAATTTTTGAAAAAAAAAGTTCCCAAATTTTGAATTGTGTGTAACTCGAAGAGTTTTCATTTAAAAAAAAAAATGTTCGGTACAACATTTTATCTTACTGAGATCTACCGAAAAGCAAAATTTGAACATTTTCTGAGACATGTCTGATCCGCTTCACGTGGAATGGCTCATTTTTTATTTTTAATGTCTTATACAAAAAAGACTTAACAAAAGTACTCATATAAAAACTGACTAATTTCTGCGTGAACTAGATATTACTTGAGTCAATTGTAAGCATTGTTATTGATAGATGAAATAAAGTCAACAAATAATACTGATCTATTATTTCTTTATTACAGTAGTCAAAATTGGAAAACAAATGATCATAAATAAATATTTATTACAAGTTACATATAATTAAAATTAAACAATACGAAATAATATCATATTTATTGAAATTGATCTGTATTCACATTCACAAATCATATTAATTGTGTTTTATGACTTCTAGAGCAGGAATGTATACAAATTTCCCGTATACTCTTCTATTATAAAAGAAGAGTTCACAATAACTTTTAAGCCTTTAAACGTGTTTTAAAGGTGCTTAAACCACTCCTTATTATTCACGGAATAACAAAATATTAATATAGTCGCATTTAAAGTGTCAGTTACAACAGTTGCAGCAGTCGAATTACAAAAAAGTTCAATTTAAAAAAAAGTTATCTCGCAACTTTGAGTGTTCCTCCATTTTGACGAAAGGCACATCCTTTTTGTCATGATTTTTCACTTCCATATAATCTGAACTACTTATACTGTGAGCACGAAAGCACACAAAGCTTCGTTAAAAAAGGATTATTGTGAATATTGAAAAAAAAAAACATAATTATCGCGCACAGGGTTTAATTAGTTCGTGATTCTAATGTCGAACACTCGCTAGGGACACATAAGAGGCACTATAATCTGCCAAAATATGATGTTACATATTTATTTCTATGATTTTTAAGGTATCATAATGGATGTCATGTTAAAGTTTAAAAGTTCTGGAGATATGCCCATATATTATATCTAGAAAATACTCCGTTTCAACTATTCGTTATTTTTACTTGATTTCACAACAATAACTGTAGTTGAGTGGGTTCGATTCTCGATTGGAACAGTTTTTTTGTTATTTATTTACTATAGGATTACAAAGAATTGAAACGTATTCAATACGAAAATGGACAGATTCCGGATTAAATTCTTTTTCAGTTGTTGGGTGTATATTCTTTAATAAACAAGAAAAGAGATTTTATTACTAAATACTGTTTAGATTCCAGATTATCGTAATGCAGTAATCGTGGCTAGAAATCCGGGTAGTGCGAAAAAAGCCACGAGTTACGCCGAACGTTTACGTCTCGGAATCGCAGTTATTCACGGAGAACAAAGAGAGTCTGAATCAGATATGAACGATGGACGATACTCGCCTCCAACTTTACCCTCTTTGAGAACCATGCAGGTCGGCGTCGGTGTGCCGGTACACCCAGCTAAAGAAAAACCTCCGATCAACGTTGTCGGAGACGTTGGAGGACGCATTGCCATAATGGTCGACGATATGGTGGACGATGTTCAATCTTTCGTCGCTGCTGCAGAAGTTTTAAAGGAGAGAGGAGCGTATAAAATTTATGTACTCGCTACGCATGGTTTATTGAGCTCTGATGCGCCACGGTTAATCGAAGAATCTCCGATAGACGAGGTTTGTTTATTCTTCAGACGATTGTATACAATTAGAATACTATTTCAATTGATTATTGCACATCTGTTTAGGTGGTTGTTACTAATACAATTCCACACGAGCTGCAGAAAATGCAATGCCATAAAATCAGAACTGTGGATATCAGTGTTTTGATAGCAGAAGCAATTCGTCGCATACACAACAAAGAGTCCATGTCGTATCTCTTCAGAAATGTCACTCTAGAAGATTGAATTCCGTCATTACCAGGCCAAACTCGAATCCATGCACTCCTTACACGTGGACGGAAAGAATTCTATTTATGCAAAGATTCATCCGCTGAATCTTATACATAAAATATATTTCTATTCTCTAATTTTTTAAGCTATTTTTATATAATCGAAACCATATACAATTGCAATACTGTTGCCGGAAACATTTCAGAGCGAACCTGCATTTTTGATGATACTGATTTTGAGATTTTTATGTTTTAATTCGATTGATAAAATTCAGAAAGCGTAGTATTACATTCGTCATGTAAGAGCTGTCCTAATTCAGAGAAACTTAAGTGTTAGAATAAGAACTAGCATAGTTTGGTAAATTTCAACAAGCGAATCATTAAACCGCATATGCAAAGTGCACTTGTCTATTCTAATTATGTATACTTAGTGATTATTGTATTAAACTTTCAATTTTAGATCTATTGATTTGAATAAAGCATTTTATCATTTCATTGTAGCACATGATTAATTAATTGACACCAAAATTAATCTAAAATATAATTTTATTATTGTGAGTTCTTTAAACCCTATGAAATAAACATAATTATAAATAAAACAAGTCTTTTTAATGAATCCTGACAAAATTTATTACAATGTACAGTCGCTAAGTCCATGTGGTTGCCATAGTTACCAAGTACCGTTTATTGCTCCTAAAACTTGACAGAACTAAAGAACAGAGGTTTTTAATCCCAGTTATGGCTCTTTCGACAAATATTCAATTTGTTCGCCTCTGCGCTTCTCTTCAAACAGCAGAAAAATGTCGCAGGAAACAAGCTTTAGAGGAAATTCTGTCGCAAGTAATACCTGAAACCGAATCGTTAGACGAGAAAGCACTCCTGGAAGTTTGGGAACAGTTTCATCGTCCAGTTGTCAAAATTCTCTACGACAGTGCAGAAATATGCAGAGACTTGGCTGTCGATATTTTACAAAAATTCCTGACACTTTTGCCATGTTCGGATAAACATATAGTTTACGTAATTCCAATATTGGCAAAACGACTCGGATCTCAAGAAATGATCGAAACTTCAGAGGAAGTGCGTTTAAAGTGTATAACTTTCTTGATCGCAATTGTATTAAAATATCAAGATAAATTGGCTATGTATTTTGATGATTTGGTGGTTATTTTAACGAAAACTGTCACAGACAATTACCCGAAAGTTAAAAAAGAGTCTTGCGATTGTATCTGCAAAATTGCCACAGCTTTACCGAAACATTTTTATTCTCGATCGGATAGTTTCGTTAAACCCATTTTGACAAATTTTTCACACCAACATTACAGAATACGTGTAGCTTCTATTGTGACAATCGGACAAGTTTTATTGAGTGGAAATAATAAATCGATTGAAGATGTAGCGACTCCACTTGCGGAGAGACTATTTGATCAATCTGGAGCAGTTCGGGCTGGTAAAAATATGAGACTATTAACAATACGTCGATTATTATACATATTATGTGTTTCTAGCTGTTATTCAAGTCGTTGGCCAATGGATGGTACAACTTAACGATCGATACAGCTGGTGGTATAAATTAATTCCATTATTGCTTACCGGACTCCACGATGAGCTTGAAGAGATCCGAAATGCAGCTGGACAGTTTTGGAGCGCTGCAGGAGAGAAATACATGAGTGAAAATGAGTCTGATGAGAAATTTAAAGACAAATTGGATTTTCTTATCGATGACCCAGATCATTACCCAAAAAATGGTAAAAAATTGAAAGCGATTACAAACAAATTGTAATTCCACAAAATATTTTTCTTTATAGTTGTAAGACCAAATCTAGGATGTCGAACATTAGCCCAACAGAATTTGTGCAAGCTTATAGGAGGTATTATCCGCGAACTTGGCGACTGGATGGCAGACATCAGAGTTCGTTCAGCGCAACTGCTCTGCGCACTTGTACTAAATGTCGAAGAACATTTTACGCAACATCTTGTAAAACTACTTCCTTCAATGTATAGGTATTTTTAAACTTTGTAACATGTATGGAAAAATTAAAAATCATTTGAAATGAGTTTTTTAAAAATAGGGCCTGTAACGACGAAGACAACCGTGTCGTTGTGAATATCGAACAGGCAGCTGAATACATTGGTTATTTCGTTCCAGTCGATACGTATTATCCTTTAATAGAACCGACTCTGGAAGAAAACCCTACTACTGGTCACCTTCGGGTTTTGGCAGCAATATTAAGAGGCACACCTCGAAAAAGTCTTGTCTCAAAGCTTGAGAAAATTGGACAATTATTAGATCAAGCTCACATATGCAGAAGTCGGAAAGATCTTTATCAAATGCAAATCATTAATTGTTGCGAGTCCATTATTTCAATATGCCAAGAGGTTATTATTTATATCGAAAATAGAAAACTATTTTGAATTGTATTATATTAATTTCAATTTTCCAGGATTCGCAATGTATTTCAAAAGAACTGTTCTCGGTGATATTCACTGTATTGGCAATGACAACGTCTAGTGCAATTCAAAACAAATGTGAAGAACTCCTGAACAGGCTTGCAGCGATAGAAAATTTAGAAAACTTAAATAAATTGTACGAACAACACATTGGAGATTCTCTAGTTGCTGCAACGGAACATTGTGAATCTTGGATTATATTATCGCCCGAATTTCTAATTTTTCGAGCTGCCATCACTCGTGCGTCAACAGTATCTTCGCAATATTTCGATCTGATATTAACAATATTTGAAAGAACGACATGTAACGAAGCAGACCCAGAAGTAAGATTACATCAATTTCTTCTGCTCGCAGAGTACTTAGAACAGCGAGACGAGTCACAAAAAATGGAGATCACGGAAAGCTTTATAAAATTTGCTAATGCTATATTAGAAAAAGTAATAATTCCAGGTTTGCTTTGGTCGGCTGGTAGAACGGCTGAAGCCATTCGTACTGCATCTGTATGCTGCCTGTGTTGTCTGTTAGATAAAATTTTATACAAATCTGACGATGAAACGAACACTGAATGCAAACCTCTCACCGTAGATCATTTTTCATGGTTATTTGAAAAAATTACACCAATTTTAGTTACATTAATGGACGATAATGCTAAAAAGACTAGATTGTTTTCTTTGAGGGCTATCTGCATCGTTATGAAAATTGGTGACAGATTGTCTTGCATTACCGAAGACCACATACATCGAACTTATCCTGTCATACTTAAAAGATTAGACGATGGCTGTGATGATGTACGCTGCACTGCTATTGAAGCGCTCCGAGAAGTATGGTCGCATGTACCAGAAAATTATGATTTGAAATGCAGCAAATGTCATATCGATAGTCTTTACACGAGTGCTATTGTGCATCTTGATGATCCAGACGTAAAATTTCAAGAACTGTTACTTAGTAAGTTTTGCAATGTATGAAATACAAATTTATTGTACATTTCAATTTATTTTTGTTTTACATTCTTCAGATGCTATGATGGATCTGGGTAAAGTTCATCCTGAGTTACTTGTTGACAAAATAGATAATTGCCGTGGAAATTTCAGAAATCAAAAAGGATTGGATCAATTGCTGAAATGTGCTCACGATTACTTACGGAATAAGTGAAATTTTCTTTCAAAACTAGCTATGTAATACAAAGAGATACATAAATATGTTTGTGTTAGTATAATAATTTAATTAATGATTAATATAATATTATATTTGAACAAATTATCTATAATTAATGTGAATTTATTTGGCATATAACAATGATAATTTTTATTCAGTTATCTACAAATCACCTTTTTTTAAATATAAATTAAAAATTAAGAACCCAATGCTTTATCAATGCAATTATTTCATTATATTGGCCTCTATATTGTTATTTTGTTATGTACTTTTCAGTAATTGAAAGCAGATAATTTTAAGAAGTTTTTTATGTTATTATTATACGTTTCGATTAGGATAATAATTAAACTACACTGGTCACTAGTAATACCTGTTTTTTTTATATACTTACTAAATACATTGAGCTTTCAACTCTATTGCACATCAAAATTTATACGTCATACAAATATAACAATTACCATAGCTTAAAGAAACACAAATGAGTGTTTCAAGCTATAGGTCATAGAGAAAACCATTTTTTAAATGTTGGAAATGTAGAGTATTTCAAGCTATGAATTGGAAAGAGTATTTTGCAGAAAGATAATTTACATTGAAAAGTTACAATCAATTTTTGGAGCGCAAGTGTCAGAGAGGGTAAATGCCTACAAAAAACTGAAAATTAACTATTTATATACAAAATAGAGGTATTAAAGAAATTTTACTTTCTAAATCTTACAATTAACATTGTGTTGCTCCAATTCCTTATCTTATTCAATATTTAAATACTGCAATTAATGTAGCTAAATCAGCTAAAAAAACAATTTTTAATTTATTACTCAATGTTCGCAAGCAAGTTATTAAAATATTGGTAAAACATAATAATTGTAAAAAACCTATGTTAATTCGTAACAAGTATGTATTAGAATGCATTTCATATCATTACGAAGATTTGAAAAATGATTATCTTAATAGTATATAGACTACTCGTTTTAAATCAATATCTCTACCAAAAGTGAAATTAGAAATCGGAAGGCAGAATCATAAATTTATTGCTATATTATAGTACAATAAACTACCTAACAAGTACAAAATTCTGAGTAATAAAAATTATAAGCAGGTCATAACGAAATTTATGGATAGCATACTCGTGGAAATTTGTTAATTGAATTTGATTATAAACATATAAATGCGAATCACATTTGTTAATACATATTTTTTTTTATATTTCATTTAATTTTATTATATTTATTATTATCATTCTTTTATAGTTTTATGTTTTTCTGTACCCGGTTGCGTACAGATATATCGATATATCTCTGCAACATACTATTGATGCGTTTCGTTTTTTCGCACTCTTGAATTGCACTCGCCATGTCATCATCAAACTCAATGCAAACAGTCACCTGAACTTTTATGGGAACACTGAACGAGTTCATTTTATACATGAAATTTTCATGTATTTATAATATCTTTAATGAATTTTCTTAATAATGTTAAAAGAATGTATTTTTATATAATTTAAAGAATTATTGTGAATTTTTTGTTAACATTACAGAATATATATTTTTTTTTCTAAGGATCTTATTTGTTCAGTAAACCACGAAATAATCATTAAATTTAATTGATAAGAACATTTTAACTATGTATTATTACTATTAATTTCGTATAGTTTAAATGCAGTAGATGAGATAGTGGCCACTTTACGCATGTAATTACTGTTTAAAACAATTTTACAAATGAGTGATTAAAGTTTGTACTTTTGCTGTCGATTTCATCAATGATGTGGTGAGATGAAAATAAAAGGAGAATCGTTTGTCGCAAACATAAGAGAAACGTGTTTGTTTATTAACTAACTTACTAAAGTAATAATAAATATTTGCACTACAGCGTCCTAGTGACGCATCCGTATAAATCCACTTTGAATACTTTAGAATGCAAAAAAAAATTTAATGTTTTTAATATCGATTTTGAATACATATTATTAAAACTTTAAATTATTCAGGTTTGTTGACCGCAGTATTTAATATTGAATATTTTTGTGTACAGATACATTTAAACATTATATTACTGTTTTAAACATATGGGCATTGTTCTAGAACTTTTAAACTTTATGTTGTCGCTCATTATGATACCATAAAAATTTTAAATATAACTTTGTAACACTACAGATCAACAAATTTTTGTTCGATTTACATGTAATAAGTGTATATTACTAATTACAGATATGTAGAAAACAATGAGAGTAAATAAAAGTAGTGAATTTGCCTGTTTTTGGTGCGCGACACTCACAACATTTTTTCAGTTTTAACGCTGAAACTTTTTGCACCTTTTTTTTTATGGTCTGTGGTTTTTTGTGGAAGTATTTGGGGATGTAAACAAATGAAAAATCCTTAACTTAATGATGTGCCTCACTGAGGAATAAAATTATATACCTTCAAACTTGCGAGATAACTTTTTTTTATAGTTGACAATTTAGCAATCAACCTTAGATAATTTTTTTCACATTGGTTTTTAAGAAACCACACAACAGGGGTACATTACCTATATGATAAGAAGTAATTTGAGCCTTTGCCCGAATGTCTGCCACCTATACATAAAAAATGCGACCACGTCAAACTTTAAATTTCCAAGCGAAACTCACTTTAAAAATTAAATTATTTAATGGCACATCTACAATTTAGCTTCTAAGTACTTTGGAATCATTGTGATCTTTTCTCCTATGTTATTAAAGTATTTATAAATTTTGTGTTTTTTTAATACAACAAAAAACACACTTTTTGACAATAATAAAATGATTATTCTTTACAAATCGTTTTAATTTTTGGGTATCCTTAATGTTAAATCATCGATTTGGATTTCAAATTTTAATGAAAACTGACTTTGGATTTGTAATCAGTGGCCTCAAAAACCCTAACATATCAAATTTTATAAAAATCAAAGAAATTTTGTAAAAATAGTCCGCCATATTTAATCGATTATTTTAAATTTGAATAACTATTAACTAGACGTTTAATTTTATATACTAGCTTCTAAAAATTAGGCCATAAGCAAAAGAACTGAATTTTTACGTATATTAAACGTTACAAAACTAAAAACTAATTTTACGAGTAACGTAACATATGTTACATTAAAAAAAAAAAAATACATTGTGTATAAATGAGTCACGCAAGGTTTTCCTGTCATTTGATCAATTCTAAAGCCAATAAAATTAATTTCATGAATGTGCCTAAAAAAAAAAAATGCAATTTTCTTCAACCTCAAAGTTTAAAAGTTCTAGAACAATGCCCATATACACTGTAATAAATTAACAAATAACATGTCATTAAAATAAAAAGCTTTAATATTTAGACCTTTTTCTAGGTCCTCTTCAGACAAAATTTTTAAAAGATTTAAAAAAACCAAAAATAAGAAACATACTTCTTGGTGTGGTTTTTATTAACAAAAAGGAAGGGCACTCATCATCGCATCCACCCAACCAACCGCAATGCTTTTGTGTTTGCAATTATTTAGAACGAACTGTAGAAAATGAGCTTTATATGAAGATATTAGATCCTATTTTACTTTTGATAAGAATTAGCTCTCTATTTTTATAATCTATAATTATACATTTCTGGTAAATATGATTTTTCGAATCTAATATTTACCGTATTTTTGTTGTTTTTGATATAATAATTCTCTAATTCTTTCCTTTTTATTTAATTATTTTCTATTGGTAAAATGTTTACATTATTATACTACATTATTACATTATTATAGTCAAAATTGTGATTAGTATTAATAATATGCATCGTTAAGCTTGTATAGTGTTTCTCGTCTTCATAAATGTTTCTTTTATATTCTTTTAGTCTAGTTTCCAATTTTTCTAATATAAACTTGTATACTACTTTACTGTGTTTCAGTTTATGTAATTGATCTTTGGCAGGTTTGATTGCACCAATGTTTTTGTGTATTGGTTTTAATACCAGTCTGATGAATGTCTTTTTTTTTTGTTAATAATAAATTTACAACAAGCTTGTAA
This sequence comes from Trichopria drosophilae, assembly GCA_030407085.1. NCBI lineage: Eukaryota > Metazoa > Arthropoda > Insecta > Hymenoptera > Diapriidae > Trichopria > Trichopria drosophilae. The sequence goes on from CM059583.1 coordinate 207,887,531, forward strand.
AATTTACCGTTATACGTAGGTAAATTTACCACATTAAGCATAGGGAAATTACAACGAGCTTGTAAAATTATCATTATATCTCTGCAAACATGGAAAGTAACAGTTATGTAATATTTACGTAATGGTTTTTATTTATTTTTATTTATTTTTACAGTGCACAAGAGATAAGTTCCTTGTTTTTGTTTATTTAAAATTTTATTTTTTTCTGAAGAGGATCTAGAAAAGACTTTATTTTAACGTCAATGTTATTTGTTAATTTATTACGGTATATACATTTAAAACAGTAATATAATTTTTAAATATATCTGTTCTATGGAAACCGTCTATACATAAAAATACTCCATATGTAATTGATCTTTCATCACAATGAATATTAGTAAATAAATTATAAATGCACCACTTATTTCAATTGTAAACTAAATCATGATATGAACTTATGTTTTCTTCCTTCGGTTTATAGTATTTTTTACATTTTTTTGTCTTATTTTATCGATTCAAAAAATGTAATAACATCCAACATTATCTAAGAATCATAAGTAGATTCAGCAATGTTGTGAACAAAAATGTTTTCCTGCTTTTTTTTGGTGCAAAGTTTTTATTTTAGAGTTTTTCACTTTTCTTTCAGATAAATTATAGCTATTTGGAATACAAATTACGAAGAAGTGGCTAAATCGATTATCCGGGTCAGTAAGTTTTACTGACTCGGATAATCGATTTAGCCACTTCTTCTTAATTTGAAATTTTACCGAGTGTTAAATTCCTTGAATTATATTTATTTGGAATACATATATTGTATTTAGACCTAAATATGACCTGCAAGAGGTCGATGTATTTATTTATTTTTATTTATTAATTTTACACGGACATTATTGCCCTTATACAATAAAACAACATTTTGTCGCATAAACATTCGAAAAATTATAATAAAAAAACTTAATGAATAAACTTATTAAACTAATAACCCAATAAATACTATAATACTAATCATTGGCAAAGACTAGATTTAAGATTCAAAAGATCACGGATCATAGAAACGAAGTTGGGATTTCCTACAACTAGTAACAAACTCGGCAAACGAATCAGAAGGGTTTAGATCACTACTAATGGTATTCCATAATCTAATAAGACGAGGCAAAGTTGAATGAAAACGCGCATTATTCCTATAGCTTTTTTCAAGCAGTGGACGAGAGTTTCTACAGGTGTATATAAGTTCACGGTAGCGTAGTAGTGAAAGTAAGGCATCTGATTTGATACTGCCCAGTAAAATACTGAATATAAACGTTAAATCACTAACAGTATGAAGCGATTTAATTGTAGGCAATCCAAAATATCTCGAACATTCACCGTAGTCATGACTAAATCTATGCATAGGACTTTGAGTTTTTAATGACAAATATCTAAGAAATTTCCTTTGGACTTTTTCAAGTGTAACTATGTGACAGCCAGCATAAGGAGACCAAATTTGGGAAGCATACATCAAATGCGGCAGAACAAGAGTCTTAAAAATGCAAATAATTGCCTTTGTATCAGTAAATTCTTTGGTAGATCTAAATAAAAAGCCTAACTGTTTTGCCGCTCTGCTGCATACTTGATTCAAATGTCCCTCAAAACTCAAAGAGCTATGAAATAGGACTCCGAGGTCCATTATACTACTAACATCATGCAAACTCTGATTAGAAATCTTATAGCTAAAATCAAATACTTCTTGTTTAGAGCTAAAAGAAATAGATTTACACTTATTAAGATTTAAATATAATCTATGTATTGAAATAAAATATAAAATAAAACGTTGATCATGTTTATTAAAATTGACTGACAAAACGATGAAAGGAGATTATTTAATCTACGAAGAACCTACAAAAATTTGAATGATGCGAGGGACAAATATAAAATTCTTAAGCATTAAAATGCATTGAAATGAATTTAATTTTAAAATTAGCATAACTATTCAGATCGATCTAAGCAATTTAACCAGTATACAATCCAGTCGATGCATCATCTTAATGACGTCTCTTATGTCTTTAAGATCATTAATGGTAAGGTTAATTGCAGTGATCTATCTGCCTTGTTTGTACACCGCAATGTGCCATATTCAATTAGGAACTCTCGAACATTGGTGGAGGACCACTGCAAAAGTGGCTTCGAATTTTATTCTGTTGTAAGGCGTCTAAAAAGATCATGGAATGCTCTTCCGCAACTTCCATCTAACTATACTGAGGTATCGTTACCTAGATTTTTAAAGGTACACTGCCTTCGAAATTTTAATTGACACAACGCTCTCTTATAGTTTATCTAGTCAGGTTATCACGTGGAAAATTTTATGTCGTAGAATTAGGTTTTAATTAATATTGTTACGAGTTGTTGACTTTCGTAAATCGGGTTGTATTTATGGCAGTGATATTATTATTGTTATTTATATATTTATATTTAAAATTGTTATTTTCAATACGTGTTGCAATTTGCGCTACTTATTTTATTTTTTATTCTAAATTTGTAAAAGGCCTTTAGGCCGTAGAAAATAAAATAAATAAATTCACTGAATTTGGAACCTTGGCCGATAATTCTCACTTTATTTCCTTTTAATTTCTTTTTATTATATTGCACTTGTTAATTATTGTCAACTATAACTAATCGTTGATTGTAATAAATATTTAGGTTTTCTCTATGAACAGTCAGAACTCTTACCGGTATGTGTACACTGTAAAAAATGTAAATGAAATTTACAATTTTGTTGTGATTTTCATGTCTAAAAATATGGTGATATTCCCTAGTTGTAAATTTCCTAAGAGAGGTTAGAAATTTTAGAACGATTTGTAAATTCCCTACACAGGTGGTAAATTTACAACGTGACGCGTTTTTCCCATGATATAAGTGGGTAAAAATTGAGCCCATTCTGTGCATGGTAAATTTACAATATGAGGGGAAAAACCATTGGTGTAGTAAAATTAATTTTTACATTAAAATTCCACATATTTTAGTTTTATTTTGTTTTTAAACGGAAAACAGAGAAATATATTGTAAGCTTCATTATAAGATGTATTTTAATATTTTAGCGGTTTTTAGAGGTATAATCTTTTGCCGAACGAAAACATTAAATCTAAAATCTTTTGTTGATAGTAAAACTTTGATCGAAAGCAAATTTTAGAGCTATATTCTTTTGTCGATAGTAAAACCCTTATTGAAAGAAAACATCAAATCTAAATTCTTTTGTTGATAGAAAAACTTTCATCGAAAGCAAGTTTTACAGCTATAATATTTTGTTGATAAAACTTTTGTTGAAAGAAAACATTAAATCATAAAATCTAAATTCATAAATTATTCAAATAACAAATTATTATTACAAGTCACTACAATTGGTTCAGGATTACGTGAATAACCTAAAATTTTTCCTATATTTTGTTGTAAATTTACTATTCTCTTGGAGAATTTAAACTTCTCTACGAGGTAACATTACACTGTAAAAAGTGTTGATGTAAATTTACCACGAAAATCGTAGGACACAAAAATACCACTGATAATCGCAGGAAAGTTACCGATACCTGGTAAAGTATAACCTGTTCAATGTAAAATTACTTTGAAAAGCGGTGTAAAATTTCCGTGGAGCTTGAAAATGTACAGTGATTTTCTAAGGAAAATTACACAAACAATGTAAAATTTTTTACAGTTTCTGATGGAAAATTACCATAATTATCACTGGTATTTTTGTGTCCTATGATTCTTATTGTAAAATTACAGTTTTATTGTAATTTTACTTTATTTATGGTAAAACACCTTCAGAAATCGCTGGAGAACTACAACAAATGTGTAATTTGACCACGAAAATCGTTGTAAATAATTACATTACTGAAATGTAATTTTACTTCCCACTTTTTTCAGTGTACCGTAACCTGTAAAATCCACTTTCAATTGTAAATTTACAATTACAAGTTGACATTTACAAAGGTAAAAAAGTAGTATTCACAGTACCTATGTAAATTTACAATAATATTGCGTAAAAGTCCTACTTGTAACATGGGCAATATTGGGTCCCATTCTGCAAGTTGTAAATTTACATTTCCATTTTTTACAGTGTACATACATACACATGAAAGGTGCATGTATGACTGCACGGTGTAAGCACTGATGTACATAGTATGTAGAGTAATATAAGAGATGATGAAGAGGTGATGAGGACTGGGCATTAACCAAGAGATGAGGTGAAGGGGGTGAACGAATTGTTGGTTCAAATTTCGCATTCCGCTTATTCATCACTAAAGCGAGGGGGCGCGAGTGACGCCCGTAACGAGGGAGGGAGAAAGTCGCGAAGTAAATATGTATGCGCGGAAGATTTCATGTACGTATGTATAGACATCACAGAGTTAAACAAGATTTAGGAGAGATTAACTTTCTCGATAATTCCAAGGCAAATCTGTGCGCTTGAAATCGTTTTCGATAACTTATCCGATCCAGTTAAAATTCTCGGCGTAAGTACACCATAATTTTCTATCTTTTATTTATGGTATTCGAGAAATTTTGGACTTTTTGATTATGGTACATGATTCACTGTCAACTGCGTCAACTGATGGTCGTCTGATGCCGCTGCTGAGCACCAACCCCGATGTGACGCGATTCCTTTTCGTCAGCTGTATTATCGCGAACGAGTCTATCTTAAAAAATTAAATACTTTCCATTAGGCACTTGGAAAACTTAAAACGTTAGAATTTTCCTTGAATTTATTCTATAAATCATTTCTCTGACAGCTTTCACTTTTTCAGTCAAGCACCCCCCTGGAGTCTTCTTTCTTATCAATTTCTTATTTCCAACCATCTTAATTTATGCTTCCATACTACAAATTTACATTTCTCATTTTGGAGTCTTGTGTCCGAGTTTTATTGACTTTTGTGTAGTTTCGTTCAGATTTTAGTATTCTGCCGTACCCCGGAAGAAAAGTCGTATCTCCATTTTCGGTGAAATTCGGATAAAATTATATTTATAATGCAATGTATTATTTCCTGAAAGAAAATATCTGAAATATTTGTTATTAGCTACAAAAACAAGAAAAATACAGTATTTCTGGTATAATTTGGCTACAAGAACCGCAAATCCAAAAATGAATGTATTTTATTATAAAATTATATCCGAAGATTCCTTGTACAATGAAATTATGCTGTATATTTTCTAAAATTAATCGTTAAATTAAGTAATTTAGTTTTCGGTTAGAATCGGTTTATTGGCGATACTTCAAAATTGAAAAAATAGAGATACAACTTTTCTTTCGGGGTATGGCAGTAGTTTTCTACTTACTTTTCCTGTTTCTATATTAAACGGTAAGAGGTTCGATTCTGAACACCTAAGGTACATTTTGATTGAAAAGAAATGAATCAAATGTCAAGTGTTTTGCTACATGTAGCTTTTTTGCAAATACGAAAGCAAAAAGTCGAATTGATTTTCTGACATTTATACGTCATCACAAATCTACTTTTTTTTACATATTTACTTCTAATAGACCGTATTACCGAATATTAATTTTGAATTTACGTAATTATTTAACTATGAACGGTCGAATAAATTAATTTACAGGATTTTACTTTTTAAGTATTCTTAAAAGCCATATAAATCAAATTTAATCAAAGAAAAAGATGAGTGCAACGCATAGTTACGGAGTAAATTTATTATATTTAGTGATTTAATATCGACAGCCACCGCAATGTGCAAAAGAAAATTTTTGCATTTTCCTGGCAAAAAAATCAGATTGAAAAGGAATGACTTTCATTCCGTCTTAGTCCGTTTCATGCCGTAATCTGTCCCCTATCCAATCCTGGACATTCTTTTGGAATGTTTTTCGGATTGACTCAGGAATCGTTAGGATTGAACTCACGGAATGAAACGGATTGCAAATCGAGTGAGAATAACCGAAGACTCGTTCGGATCGAAATCGAGGAATGGAATGGTTTCCATTTGTGTCTTGGAATGACTGAGGATGAAAACGGATAGAATTTTCCGGTATGGCATGCCTTGGAACGGAATGACAAAGTGACCCGGATTAAACAGGGGACAGATTCCGGATAGTCTCGGATAGCACCGGTTTTGGTCGGATTGAATTCCTATCCGGAACTTTCGCCAGGGTTCTCATTTCGGAGTCTTGTGTCCGAGTTTTATTGACTTTTGTGTAGTTTCGTTCAGATTTTAGTATTTTTCTACTTACTTTTCCTGTTTCTATATTATAGAGTAAGAGGTTTGGTTGTGAACACCCAAGTGTACATTTTGATTGAAAAGAAATTTATTTACAGTACTCCTTCCCTTATTCTAATTTTTTCTCTCCTATTCTAATATTTCCCCTCGCGAAGAAAAAGAGACAAAAGTGAGACTACAAATCTAAGTAGTGGGGGAGAGGGGAAAATTAGAATAAGGGAAGAAGGCCGCCATCTTGCCTGACTGGACAAATTACAATAAGGGAAGGACTACTGTATTTATTTATTTATTTATTTATTTATTTTCATTAAATGGACCACTCAGGCCCTTACAAACAAAATAATAGTATATAAGAGGTGTAAATTTGTGTAAATAATATATAAAGAATGACGGAATAACAATTATACTTAAAAATAATTAATACAAATTAAAATTAGTAATATTTACGCCAAGACTAGATTTAAATAAGCCTATATCTGTAATTGATGTAAGAGTGGCGGGTAAGGCATTCCAAAGACGTCTCAATCTAGTTATCGGAGAAAAGAAATGTTAGTTAGATCCACTAATATCTTCCACAAGTGTTAGTGGGTTTCTAAAATTATACAAATAGTATCTGAAAAGTGAAAGAAAAGTTGCTGAAGAAGAAACTTAAAAGTGCAATTAGTGAAATAATTATAGATTAATATATTTTATACTTTCCTTCAAATTAATTGTTAATTAATATACGAGGGGTCAACCACTGAAGGAATACCTGTACATTGTACCGGGAATATTGGGAATATTGGGAATACTCGGCAATATTTGGAATATTTGGGAATATCTCGGAATATTCGGCAATATCTCGGAATATTTAGGAATACTCGGCAATATCTTGGAATATTTGGGAATATTTGGATGACACAATCATAATATTTGGAAATAATCGGCAATTGGCAACATCTGGGAGTACATGAGAATTTTTTAAAATATTTAGAAACGCTTGTTATTTCGACTATTTTTTTTTATATGGAAATATAAGTTTTAAAAGAGATGTTAACTATGGTGATCAAAACTTTTGTAATTGATTTAATTCTCAAAGAAATATTTCCAGTTAATCACTATTGTAAATATTTTTAATTTAATATATCTGAGGATAGAAAATGCGAAATTTTGCAAACTGTTAATAACTGCAGATAGTTGCTAAATTTCAACCTAATGTTAAAAATCAATAAAATTAAACAAAAATTTGAGTTTAAAATTATTGGAACGTTTTATTAAAATTTAAGATCTGTTATAGCAATTCTATATATTTTACACAATACTAACAAAAAATGATAATTTAAAATTTAAAAAAAATGAGGAATAAAATATTTAAACGTTACATTAGATATTTAGAGCTTTATAGTTAGGTTGTAATGTAAAAAAATTGTCTGTTCATAAATGAAATAAAAATTCGTTTACTTAAATATATGTATGTGTATGTGTATAAGTTGCTTTGTACTACAATATCGCAGATTATTGTACAGCATAAAAGGCTAAGATCTGTGTCATCACTGAGAGTACTGAAAATACGTAGGAAATACTAGGAATGCGGTGGGAATGTTGGGAATAAGCTGGGAATATCGGGAATAAGCTGGGAATATTAGGAATATATTCCCACTTTTGGGAATACCTGTACATTTTTTGACCAGCGGTTGACCCCTCGTTAATATATATTTATCTTAAATCATAAATTATGTACAAAATAAAAATAAATTATTGTAAATTTAGTGAGGTATGCCTATAGGCAATACTCTTACTCTTTAAAATAGAGACTAAGGACCAACCTATGACACGGGTAATTATGTCCCCTATAGGTCCTTTATGTAAAAATGTAAAGGAAAAGTGGCAATAAATTATTATTATTATTATTTGTGAGGAAACAGATTTAATAATGCAGGACATAAAATGTTTTCATTCAAAATATTGAAAGTTAGCGTAATATCAGAGTATTGATGTAGTGTTCGTATATTCCAAAGTTTCTATTTCTTTAGTATTGGAGAATAATTATGGTCAAAACGGCATTTTGGATCTAAATGCTAACTGTCGCAAGAATCTATGATTTACTGCTGAAATGAATCAAATTCGACAAATGTCAAGTCTATTGCTACATGTAGCTTTTTTGCAAATACAACACAAAAAGTCGTTTTTACTGTGAACCAATTGATTTTCTGACATGTCTATGTCGTCACAAATCTACTTTTTAAGTATTCTTAAAAGCCATACAGAACAAATTTAATCAAAGGAAAATATAAGAGTAAATTTATTATATTTAGTGATTTAATACCGACAGCCACCATAATGTGCAAAAGTAAATTTTTATACAGCTACAATATTCGGTTGTGAACACCTTTTTTTTGAAAAATCATAAAATATTGTCGGATGTATGTATAATTTATAATCGATCCTCGGTTTTGCCAGTTTTTTTCAATCGAATTTCGTTTCTTTCACTTTTCTCCGTACATGTCGTTTTCAACAGTTTCAGTCAAATGTAAACATTGTGAAGAGGAAGAAGAAATAAATTATCATTCCTGTACATATCTGGGGCAGTTTTACTCCATTTTTTCTTATTTTTAGTAGATTTTTCAGTGGTGTTCACAACCGAACCAAAAACGACTACTAAATATTGAACCAAAACTTTCTAGTTGATACAATCAATTTAGTTTCTTCAATAGTAGTTAACTAAGGTCTTTAACTATCCACATAATATCTAGTTGAGCAAAATTTAATCAAAGGAAAAAATGAGTGCAATGAACAGTTACGGAGTAAATTTATCATATTTAGTGATTTAATAGCGATAGCCGCAATGTGCAAAAGAAAATTTTTATACGGCTACAATATTCGGTTGTGAACACTTTTTTTTGACAAATCATAAAATATTGTCATATGTACGTATAATTTATAATCAATCCTTGGTTTTTCAAGTTTTCTTCAATCGAATTTCGTTTCTTTCACTTTTCTCCATAATTTGTTTCAATTTGATAGTTTTAATTTACTTTTGTTTTATATAAATCACATTTCTTAATTATAAGATACGGAGGAGATGTACAGCGATTGGTTATAGTTTTATTTTAAACAAAATAATTGAAAGTAATTTGAAATCAAGAATAAATTAATCTTATGTCGACATATTAAATTCATGACATATCAATTTAATAAAAAATCGTGTTCTTATTTTATTTCATAAAACCAAATCATAACAATGTAGTTTTCAGTCAAATGTAAACATTGTGAAGAGGAAGAAGAAATAAAATATCATTTCTGTACATATCTGGAGCAGTTTTATTCCATTTTTTCTTATTTTTAGTAGATTTTCAGTAGTGTTCACAACTGAACCAAAAACGACTACTAAATATTGAACCAAAACTTTATAGTCGATAAAATCAATTTAGTTTCTTCAATAGTAGTTAACTAAGGTCTTTAACTATCCATACATATTCATACGTCTGCATAATATCTAGTCGAGCAAAATTTATGGTAAACCTTCGGAAAACACGCATCCTCGTTAAAAAAAAATTGTGTTACACTATTTATAATAATAATATTTATTGCCAAAATTCCCTAGATATATAGGACGTATAGGGACAAAAAATGTCCGTACATAGGATTGGTCCTTAAAAATTCCAAAACTTAAACATAATAGTGAGAACTACTCACTGATAAAACATACATATTTTAATCAAAACAGTTATAAACTATATATATAAACAATTCATTAAATTTCGAGATTTCTTATTTTATCTTTCTTTTTAACACTTTTTTCTCAACACTAAGAGTTTTTAACTCATTTGGTAACTGATTGTATTACTTGGTTGCAAAATTTCGATGTATACAACCTTTTTTGTAGAGAATTTTCCGCTCTACAATTTTTGTTCGAAACATTTTTTCGTCAAAGGTATATTTGTTTGAGATAAATGCAAAAAGCTAAAAAAAATCACGTTTTTTGGCTGTTTTATCAAAATAGCAGCCAAGATATTGTCGAGCGCCAATTTTTATCATCATATTCATTTTCAGGAGGCAAAAATACATCGAAATAGTGTAACACAATTTTTTTTAACGAGGATGCCCGTTTTCCGAAAGTTTAACAAATTTATAAGCCAAAAATGAAAGGATGTTCACAATCGAACCTCTTCCCCTACTAATTTCATCTTTATCATATTATGCATGTAACACAAAGGTGTGAAAATGGCTGCAATTTTCATTTACCATTTTGATGTATCAAAAAATATCAATTACAAAAAAAGTGATTAAAAATATCTGTTTTTGAACATTCAAGATGTCTGAGCCAATCGTCGATCATGTGGATTCCGTGGAAGAGGATTTGGAAGCGGAATCCAATTATAAACCGCCACCAGAAAGAAGTATCGATGAACTCTTAGAAGCTGATAAAGAAGACGAAAGTTTGCGAAAATATAAAGAAGCTCTCCTGGGAGAAGCGAAAGCAGGTGGCATGGTTATAGTCGGTAAGTGCGCTGCTTCATATTTAGATTTGAATTATTATTAATGTATACGAATCGTTATAGATCCTGAAGATTCTAGAAAAGTTATTGTAAAGAAATTAGCTTTGTGCGTAGAAGGTCGACCTGATATGGAACTCGACCTTACGCAAGATTTAAATCAATTAAAGAAGCAAATATTTACAATTAAAGAAGGTGTCAGCTACAAAATTCGAATTGATTTCATTGTCCAAAGAGAAATTGTGCATGGACTGAAATACGTTCAAAAAACGTATCGCATGGGATTACCGGGTATGTATTTAATTTTATCAAATTTAGTCACATTTTTTGTATCGTTGCTGTAATATATTTACTTTCTTGTATTTGCTTTCGTGGAATGAAAATAGGAGTTACAGGTAATTGACGTTGGTACATAAAAAGTTGTGTACAAATAAATAACCTGTTATTAAATATAAATATATTTTTTCTATTTTTTATTTCTTTCTATTCCACAGTGGACAAGATGACTCATATGGTTGGCTCGTATCCACCTAAGAAAGAAATTCAATCTTATACGACACCTTCGGAAGATGCACCAGCGGGCAAAGTAGCCAGAGGTTCTTATACGGTGAGCTCGCTGTTCACCGACGATGACAAAAACAAGCATCTGAAATGGGAGTGGGCATTCGAGATTAAAAAAGATTGGAAAGAATAAAAATAGACTTGTTTCGTTTACTTAATATTAAGCTACTACTACAATTGGACCAGTCGTCTCGAAATAATGCAATTGTAACCAAGACCGAGACGACGACCAAATTGCATTTGATGATTTGACGAATTGTCTCGACAATTAGTCAAAATCGAGCCATACAATACGATTCGCTCCTATTAAGTAATAAGTGACGCTGGTATTTATTTAGTATGTATGCTTTATGCTTTCTAATCCTTGTAAGTGTTGTGCGAATGTACGCTACCCGAGTCAGTAGTAACGCTAAACGGAAGAAATTGCGGGTATGTAATGTGTTGAGTCAATCGACGAGTAAAAATGTGTTTTACAATCTAAGCGAATGAAAGTAGTGCCAATATTTTTGGATTCTTTGTTCGAAAATGAAATATACTGCACAAACAGTGCCAGAGCAGTTACAACCGTCGATAGGTTGCTCAAATCTAACGCTTCCATGAAAGATAGCAATTGTTAAATATTTTTGAGATTATCTATGGAATTCAATAACAGTCGCCCAAAATGCGTCTTGTATCATGAACAGCGGTCCAAGTGCAGAGTGTCGCTCGATGACTTCACTCCGCGCAATACGCGAGCGTATACGGCGTATGTAAATTTCAATTTGAACAAAGCGAGTACAAAAGTACAGAGATCACAATTGGTCGTACGTACATGCAATAATGATTGTGTTCTCCCCGCATCCGAGATGCGAAGCACGAAGGCGGTAACATATACTCAAGTATGACAGCCACGATCATGAATTTTTGGGCGAATCTAGAATGCATGCAAATGCCCTGTATTCGTTACATGTGTTATTAGTGCATATCTTTTGTAACAATTACACATGCATATTTATTTCCAAAGATCAAGTGTACAGTGCAGATTGCATGAAATAAATATACACTTTTCTACTCGTAAGTCATTACTTTTTCCATATACTCTTTTATTTCATTTTTATCTAATGTTTCTTCGTAATAACGACATTTATTTAGTTATTTAGTCAGCGTCAAACTTTAATGATAATTTATACATAAAACCAGAAAAAAAATAATTGAATTATTTCGATTGTTCTAATGTTTTTTTTTTAAATTGGGAATTGTGAATTGTAGCATCATTATTTTTTCAATCTTATTGATCTGAAATTCTCGAAAAAAAAAATCAATAAGGGTAGCAAATAGCTTGTGGAGGGGTGCAGTCGACTCCAATACAAATAAAACCCTCTGCTATATATTACGATTTCCTAACAAGCCGATATGAAACCTTCCTAAGAAATAAGTAGGTTAGATCAAGGTTTTATGAATATACTCCAAAATGAAATTGGAGTATTTAAGGGAGGGGAGGGGGTGACTGAATTCCCCATTGTTTGACCCCACTGGACCATCAGGTCTTGACCCACCCTAAAGAGTTCTAAAGTGAAAGTGGATAATTTATCGACATTTTTCCGTAAAATTTATGTTCGATATTTCTCTACTATTTACACTGACCAACAAATTTTTACTTTTTTTCTGCATTTCCCAGAAAACGAAAAAGTATTGAAAATTTCAATACTTCTGAATGCTGTTTCTTAATCCTTGCAAAAGTATTAGAAAGTATAGAATACAGATAATTTGAATGCCTCTGAATTCTTTGCTGTGTAATAGGGCTGTTTATACAAAAAAATATTTTTTTTTGTTTTCAATTTTTTATTTAATTTAATTTCACAGTTTTTGAAATGGCATTTTTTATACTTCATTTTCAATCAAGTATTTCGTATCAAAATCGAAGTTGAAAACAATTGAAAGGTACATATCCTATTGTTTTCGAGGTCGCTCTTCAAGATTCCGAGGTCAAAATTGAGTTTCAGCCATCAGGAATTCCAATATGGCGCCGAATTTTTAAAAAAATTCCAAAAAATTGGGAATTATTTATTCCTATCAATTTTTTTCGAGCTATTAGAATATTGGGATTCTATTGAAACTCTGAACAAAGGTGAACAAAATACTTTAATTTTAAGGAACAATTTTACTTTTATACCCCACATCATTGTAACGACCTCAAAATGGCGTCAACAATGAAAATTTCTTTGAAAAATTTCTGAACGTTCTAACTCAAAAACTACGTGCTGTTATAAAAAAAATGCTAAGAATGAAAAGTTCTTAGAATTAATCGAGAAATATAGTGGAGTTTTTTCAGATTTTTGTGATGACATTTTGAGACATTTTTTTTCAAAATTTTTTTCAAAATTATAATTTATTTATGAAAAATTCTGAAAAAAATTTGGTGTGTTCACTTATGAAGTCTACAAGTTTTTTGTTCTTTGCAATTTTTTCCAAAAGTTGATAGTTTTTTGGAGGGAAAAAATCCTAAACTATAATATTTGAAATTCATTTCCTCGAAAACTATCAACTTTTCGAAAAAATTGCAAAGAACAAATAACTCTTAGAATTCATCAGAGAATACTCTAAAATTTTTTCAGAATTTTTTGTAAATAAATTACAATTTTGAAAAAAATGTTGAAAAAAAATTTCTCAAAATATCATCAAAAAATTTTGAAAAAATTCCACTATATCGCTTGATGAATTTTAAGAACTTTTCATTCTAGGCATTTTTTTTTTAAAGTTCGTAATTTTTGAGTTAGAGCGTCCAGAAATTTTTCAAAGAAATTTTCATTGTGGACGCCATTTTGAGGTCGATAGAATGATGTTGGGTATAATAGTAAAATTTTTTCATAAAACTCAAGTATTTTATCCACCTTTGTCCATAGTTTCAATAGAATCCCAGTATTCTAATGGCTCGAAAAAAATTGATAAAAATAAATATTTCACAATTTTTAGGAAATTTTTTCCAAATTCGGCGCCATATTGGAATTCCTGATAGCTGAAACTCCATTTTGACCTCGGAATCTGCAAGAGCGACCTTGAAAATAGTAGGACATGGACCTTTCATTTTTTTGGAGCTTCGATTTTGACACGAAATACTCGATTGAAATTCAAGCAAAAAAAAGTGACCTTTGGGCGTTAATGGGTTAATCACAGATTACTGAAAAACTAGGCTAGATATTCTATAACAGCACTCGCAAGAAAATTCACACCAGTTATATTATATATAAAAATTATCTGAATTTGTTTACTTGGAGAAGATTTTAATACATCATCTGCGTCCGGAATCTGGACACAACTTTCAACGATGTAACTTTTGTTCCAAACAACGTTAACAAAAATTGAAATAAGTCAAAATCGATAGATTTGGACCTCTTCTTTCAAATGCCGTTGTCAGAATCAGCCGGAAATTACAGAGAACAAAGTTATGATCATTTTTTCAAAAAAAAATACTGATTTTTTCGACGTTTTTTCCCAATAATTGCGTTTTTTGACATTGAAATGGGCAGTGCTGATCATTGCAAAACGCACTAATCGCGTCTTTTTGCTCAGACCATTCTTCTCCCGTCGGATTTTTTTCAAAAAACAAAATGGCGGCTTCAAGATAGCGTCTCCAAGTTGTAATTTTACATTTTCTCCCACAAATATTGATTATTTGACCGCGTAACGGTTAAAATCACGGAGAACTGGGATGAAAAAGTAATTATTATCATTTGTGAATACCTAGTCTCATCATGATTTATTCATAACCTCATAACCTCAAATTAATTAGACACAATGGGTTTATACCGATTATTTGTCTAATTTTCAGAAAATTTTCGACGTTTCCGTAACATTACTTATGTGTGAAATTAAAAATGACCATATACCCTTATGCCCTATTAAGTATCGGGTTATAACCTAAAAATTTAGTACAGTTCGACTTTTTTAATATTTAAAATACTTTTCTTCATTTTTTTTTATTTTAATTTTATTACTTTCATTTTTTTTTGTATTCAAAACGCATGGAGGCGATGAGGAAATATTTGTTTTTTATTTTTGTGTTTTGTTTTGTATTTTGTAAATCAATATTGCAGATATTGAAAGTTATGTTGCACTATAAGATGTGGATTGACCTGCGACCTGCAAATTGAGTGAAAATCAGACAAAATATGGGTAGTAACCCATTGTACACGACTAATTTGAGGTTATGAATGAATCATGATAGGACTAAGTATTCACAAATGATAATAATTACTTTTTCATCCCAGTTCTCCGTGATTTGAACCGTTTACGCGGTCAAATAATCAATATTTGTAGGAGAAAATGTAAAATTACAACTTGGAGACGCCATCTTGAAGCCGCCATTTTGTTTTTTGAAAAAAATCCGACGGGAGAAGAATGGTCTGAGCAAAAAGACGCGATTAGTACGTTTTGCAATGATCAGCACTGCCCTTTTCAATGTCAAAAAACGCAATTATTGGGAAAAAACGTCGAAAAAATCAGTATTTTTTTTCGAAAAAATGATCATAACTTTTTTCTCTGTAATTTCCGGCTGATTCTGACCACGGCATTTGAAAGAAGAGGTCCAAATCTATCGATTTTGACTTATTTCAATTTTTCTTAACGTTGTTTGGAACAAAAGTTACATCGTTGAAAGTTGTGTCCAAATTCCGGGCTTTTGGGACGAAAAGGGTTAAACAAGCATTTAAACGATAAATTCCAGATAAACTGCAGAAAATTCGGATTGTTCTTTTAATTATTTGTATTAAAAGGTTACTCAACGTTTTCAGTAAATTTTACTTAAGTTCTGGGTAGAATATACTAATTATTTTTTTCTGTGTGATTGAGAATGTCTCAAAGAAACACTTCTGGAAGAATTAGGGAATCATTCCCAAGTTTCTGGAACGAGAAAGTTTGAGAAAGTCTCACAGAAATACTTTTAGAAGAATTTCCAAGTTTCTGGATTTGGAATGATTGAAAAAGTCTCACAGAAATACTTCTAGAAGCATTAGGAAGCATTCCCAAGTTCGTAGATTGAGTATTATTGAGGGTATCTCAGTGAATCCTTCTGATAGCATTAGAAAGCATTAACTGACTTCCATTTTGCAGGAAGTGTTCAGAATTTTAGAAAACATGAAAATGCTTCATTCAGAATATGGAAATATTGGCTTTATAATTATTATGTTGAAGCATTGAGAAGCATTCAAAAGTAAAGTGGTCAATTTTTGTAATAGGATTTGGAATGATTGACGATAGGGAAGTATTCAAGGTGATCAAAAAATAAGATTCAAAGTTCAAAAATTAATACTTCTCATTGCTTCTCAATCATTCTTCGTTTGCTGTATTTTTTTGCTAAAAACGATGGTGCTAGCAAAATTTTGCTATCACGTCACATTTCGGGGAAAAATGAGGTCAAATGTATCAAAAATAACGTTTGTTGGCCGTATTTTGGTTTACTTTGTAGCAGAAGAGAATTTATTTTTGACAAACGAGGTATCATTTCCAACATATTTTTTTTTTGTGCTGAAAATGATAGCACTCGCTGAATTTTGCTATTATGCCACATTTCGGAGAAAAATGACATTAAATGTGTTAAAAATAACGTTTTTTCGCCGTATTTCGGTTTACTTTGTAAAAGAATTTTACGAAGAGAAGAGAATTTATTTTTGACAAACGAAGTATCATTTCCGACGTATTTTTTTTTGTGCTAAAAATTCGCAGAATTTTGTTATCACGTCACACTTTCGAGAAAAATGAGGTTAAATGTGGTTAAAAAATGTTTTTTCCAAAGTGTGACGTCGTAGCAAAATTATGCTAGCGCCATCTTTTTCAGCATGAAAAAATACTTCGGAAATCATACTTCGCTTGTCAACGGAAAAATTAGTGTTGATTTTGCTGCAAAAAAGTTTGTTTTCAACACAATTTTTTGGACCCTCTTCAGATCGGTCAGATCTCCTAAGGTTGTTTTCATAATTTATCAAATCAGAACGGAACAAATTCCCAAAAAATATTTCAAAATAGATTGGAGTGTTTACCTACCAACAGATAGTAATATTGAATTATTTACGGAATAACCCCGGTTATCATATAGTTTTCCAAAAATTTGGACGGAATTGTTTTTTTAGTGTGGGACTCTGATGAAAATTCAAAATGGGGAAGAATATTTTAAAAATTTAATTTGATAGAATCATAGTTAAGTTTTCAAAAATTCAATAAACCCACCCCAATATGGTGGACCAATTTTCCGAGATTTCCGTGGAACATTGTAACATTTTTAAAATTTAAAAAGTTTTTAAACCAGTGATTTACTTCTAATTGCTATAGTAATAATTTTACTTTCCGAATTGAGGGTAAAGTTCAAGGCTGTGTTGTAAATTTACAACGTTGCGTATCGGAAATATACCAAATTGTGTACTCTTACAACGTTGTTCGTAGGTAAATTTTTTGCCTACATTGGACTGTAATTTTACAAATCGAGGAAAAATAGATAAGATTATATGACAAGTAACGTTTCGAAAATAAAAAATTACAATATTCCTCGCTGTAAATTTACTGTGTTGAAAGTGGGTAATTTCTTTGCCCATGCTCAACGTTTTAAAATTCATTTTGAACTTTTAGTGCGGTCATACCTCATTTCTGTCAGAGGAATCTTGAAGAGCTATCTCAAAAAATATCGGAACACATTTTTGGCACAGACTTCTTCCTTAGTAATCCGGACCAACTATAAATTGACTGTAAACCGGTTGGTTGGTTTTTTTACCCGGTTTCAACTATTAATTTTCGGCGAACGATCACGAAACAGTTAAAACATCCCTGGATGGAGGATGTTGAGCGTCAGAGAAGCGTAACCCTGGTAAAAATCGAAGATTGTATTAAGCGTTTCTTGTCTAAATTCACTTAATAGAACTTAAGCGCTACAAAAGAGTAACGGAGGATTGAATTTAGACAATTTAAGCGTCCGACACACTTCATTTTTACCAGAAAAAAGAAGCGGACACAACGCTTCCTTAAGCGTTTTGAAAGAGTCCGCTAAACGTGATGTTAGAAAAATTTAAGCGGACCATGATCAGGTATGTGAGCTTACTTTGAGCGCTAATATAGGATGCTCTTAAGGCGTCCAATTGTAACTTTAAAAGAGTTCATAGAGCGTACACGGATCGTTTGCATTCACCCGTACGTAAACGTTCATCGGGATTAGATAAAACGTCCAGTCATTGTTTTCAAAACGTCTTTAAAGGGCATAGAGCGATTATGGAATTTTTATATTATCATCCGTACGTAAACGTTTATGTTAAGTCCATAAAACGTCCACTCATTGCTTTAAAGACGTTTACAAAATATTTTTTCCAAACGTTTGTCAATATTTTGACCAAAGCGTCCTTCAAGCTCTAAAGCCACTTCGAAAATATTTTGATATATCTTTTTAAAAACTTTCCATTCACTCTGCAAACGCTTAATGAAAGCTTAAATAAGAGTACTGAAAGCTGCGATCAAGATTACGTATATAGCGAATAGAAATGAAAAAACACGTAATCTCTCTACGCTTGACGGAACGTTTAAATAAGAATACTGAACGTTTCGATAAAGCTTATTTACATAGCGTATAGAAATAAAAAAAAAACGTTTCATTCACTCTCTACTAACGCTTAACAGGATGTTTAATGAACGGTTAAATAAGAGTACTGAACGTTTCGATAAAGCTTACTTACATAGCATACCGAAATAAAAAAAAAGTTTCATTCACTCTCTACGAACCCTTAACGGGACGTTTAATGAACACTTAAAATTTCTAAATTGAGGCTTCGGGCGCTTTGGCGTTAAGAATTATTCAAACATGCATTAAGCGTATGAATCGTTTTATTGAAGCATACAATTCTATAAAACGCTTCATAGACGCTTTACTCGACGTTTACATTTTACCAGGGATAGCCGGTGTTTCGTTTGAAACGGATTTCTTACGACTGTGTAACAAGTCAATTAAGGTTAATAGTGGAAAGTACAAAGTTAATATTTGGAACCGAGTAAAAAAGCACCCTGGTAAAAATGAGAGCGCTGCACGAGCGTTACTTAAGAGTGATTATAAGAGTTCCAAAGGAGTTTGAAAAGCGTTAAATCTGCTTCAAGACGCGTGTAAAAAGAGGACAGAAAACGCTTAACGTATTCTTCGATTTTTGCCAAGGAGCATAAAGAGTTTGTTAAGCGTACGATAAGCGCGAATTTGGACATTTTGTACCCTCGCTTAATTTTTTCCAGGGCAACCAGACGGTTTACAGTCAGATTATAATCTGAAAAGAGTCAATGAACAGTTTGATAGTTTGTTAATCGTCGAAAGGAAACACCTCAAAAATCCGAAACATTAATAAATCGACAGTTAAAAAGCCGACACTCAAAAACGAAGGCGGTCAAAAAGCCAATGAGTCATAAAGCTGTAATATTCATGAAAACAACAATGTCAGCTTTTTAAATGTCGATTTATCATTGTTTCGGATTTTTGAGGAGTTCCACGTCGAAAGTTTTGCAAGAAAAGCAGATGTTTTGGACGTTAACAGGTTAAAGTCCGATTCAACCATCAAAACATGATAGTGTAGAGTACTGATATAATTGCATCTCTCCATATTTACGTTTCAGAACATTTGCCCGGTTCCGTTTCGTTATATTTGCCTGTCACCGCTCTCTTTTTCCCCCACCTTGCGGGCTAGGACCTCAGGAAGGGCCTGTTGTGACGTCACGAACATATCGCGAATGAGGGGAGTGGGAGTAGCGATGCTCTCCTTCTTCTGGTAAATATAACGAGACGGGAGGGGAAACCGAGGAACCGAGTGGGTAAATATACCGGAACTGTACCTATGGTTCATCAGAATCTGTCATTTTTTAAAATTCGTCCTCCAATGAGATACATTATTTTGAATTTTTGAAAAGTTACAAAAGTATAATTGGAAAGTCAACATAAACTATAAACTCCTAAACTTAGGAACATCCTCCAAATTCAGTAACATTAATAAAGTATTGAAACGACAATAATGGATCACTTTTAGAAGTAAAGAAAATAAGGTTTGTGATAAATCTTTCTGGGATTTTTCATGTTTATTCAAACGTTACTTTATATTTGACATTGACGAAGGTCTTGAATGTTTCGCTTCATCGATCTTAAAATGGAAATTCATCTCTCTATTTCGCATCTCAAATAAATCTTTATATTTCCTAAAAGGTTGAAAACAGCGGTTGATTTTTTATTTTGGTGTTATCAACGGCAAGTTATGGTGGAGGAACTGATCTTCAAGATTCAGTTTTATAGTTGCGGGTATCAAATGCTTGGTTTTATAATAAGTTTCCACTTTTTGAGAAGTACAATTCTGTCTTTCGTTAGTTGTGAATTATTTGTCAAAATTATCATTGATGGACGATAAAAATGTTAAGTGAAAATTCACTCTCCGTAGAACATTATCGGCAACGGTGTTCATCAGCAATAATCGACGACAGTTGTATACCAAATAATATACGAGCTCGTTTTTTTAGTTACTACGCCATCTACCGCCATATGGTCCTAACTGCAAAGTGTAAGACTCCACATGGAGATTAGTGACATTTTTACCACATGAACATTTTTAATCATATAGGTATTTTTTACCATGTAGACATTTTGCCCCGCAATCAAGAATGGTCACTAGGGTGGCCCCTATTTTAGTCATTTTCGAATTTCTCCGCTCTGACCCACATAGAAGAGAAATATCCCGACGACATTTCCATAATATTACTTTTGAGACATTAATATTCTGGAGATGTTATCAGGAATATTCTAGAGACATCCCCAGAACATCTTATGTCCGCTTTTTTGATATTCTGGTGACATCTGGAATATTCTAGAGACATTGTAGAGACGTTCTGAGTTTATTCTGTGATACAACATATATATTCTGGAGTTGTTCTGCAGATATTCTTTTGACATTCTAAAGACATTTCGGCCATAAAGAAAGCTTCAAAAATAGAACGAATTATTATAGATATTTAATTTGATTTTTATTATTATGTATGTTTCGTTATATATGATATTACGGAATATAGTTATACAATTTCGCTCGCAAGTAAATCTATGAATCTGAAAATAATTTACTCCGACGGAGAATCGAACCCGGGTCTTCCGTTTACTACGCTGACGTCTTAACCACTACGCTATGGTCGCATGTATATATTATTATAGCGTGAACAAGATTATATCTTGAAATGCACTGCATTATCTCCAGAATATTCTAAGAACCATATGTGTAGAATATCGCGAATTAAATATTTCCAGAATGTCTCATCTGCAATGTTCTGCAACATTTCCTGAGCAACGTTTGGTTGACATCAAGTTTGAAATGTCGTGAGACATTTCGAATACTACATCTCTAGAATATTCTGAGAATTATACATATAGAATGTTTCAAATGAAATGTTATCAGAATATCTCATTTGCAACATTTTGTTTGAGATATTTTCAGAATATTCTGAAGATGTTGCAATTGCAATATTTCAATTGTAACGTTTGTGACATTCTGGGGATATTCTGGAGATTTTATTTCTATGTGGGGACCGTGTAAAAATATTCTATTTTATGAAAAAAATTCACAAAAAACACAGGCAACACGGTTTTGTTGTTGGAAAGCTGTGGATCATTTCCGACGTAATTTTGTGCGTGGAATCAGAATCCGAAGTCAGAAGTGGCCCATCACGTCGGGATTTTGAGATATTTGAGGTTATTTACTTGAAAAACGCGTTTTTTGCTATTTTTGAGGTCATGTACAGAAGACACAACATTTTTAGGAGTTTTTTCTTTCGTTGGATCATGTAGTACTACTCTTTTTCTTTAATGTGGCATACGCAGAATTGCATTACGTCGTTTGCATAAAATTGTTAAATATTCTTTTCATTATATGCTGCCACGTCTTCTTTTATGCATAATAATATGGTTTAAATAAAAATCGTCTAGCTCGTCTTCTAATCACTCGATATAGGTCTACGACCTCTCATTTTTTTTGTCAAATATATTTGGTAAACAAATTGAGGAATGAATTTTTGTTATTATTATTATTATTTCAGGTTTAATATAAAAAAAAACCTGCAATTCTTGCATTTTACAGAAAAAAAAATTAAAATAAAACACCGTTACAAAACAATAAACAATTTTTTAAAATGTTGTCTGTGCATTAATGCTATTTGTGAACATTCTTAAAAGGAATCTGTAAAATTTTAAAAACATTGAACTCAACTGGTCGAAGAAGCAAAGCGAATGTTAAAAATGTTAAATTTCAACCCATGGGTGGCACGTTACGCGAAAAGCAGTAAACAAAAAACGAAACAATTTGAAAATCATGAAAATTTGCGATTCACCGCCGGTTTTCATTGACAGCTAGTGAATATTCCAGCGCCAAGCGAATTTTTGCAGATGATAAGCGTACAAATAAAGCTAAAAAATTATTTTGTCAATCATATAAGGTACTAAAAAAGGAATTAATTGTTTATATTTAAAAAAAAAACTCGAGTTTAAATACTTCAAAATTTGTTGACAGTGTCAATAAAGTGCGGCGGCAAATCGCAAATTTTCGTGATTGTCAAATTGTTCCGAATTTGGTTTGCCCCTTTTCGCTATTCGTTTTCAGCGTGCACGCATCCTTACGGGATTATAATGAAAAAAAAGACGAAAATGACTAAAGTAAAAAATACGATCCTAAATCAACAAGTGGTCATGACAACATATGGTTTCTAATCATGTAAATCTACATCTGAATTTTTCAATATGGAAAACTTGGGTGCAAATAGTATTTTATCCTATCAGTCTCTGAAGCAGAAGAGAGATTCATTTATGGCAAACAAATATCTTCCTCAATCACAGTAAACTCTAAAGAAACCGGAATTATTTAAAATTCCGAAAATGGTTTTGTTTTATTAACTTTTGAAATTCTTTCATATACTTGAATACTTTGGTTTTCTTACAAAAGTATTCAGAGATCGTATTTGAAGTGTTTGCAATACTTGTATATATAACTGCCCCTCTTGGAATTCTTCTCAGTTCTTCTATTTCCAATACATACTTCTAAATCAATCATCGCCATTTAATGTAAAAACTCCGGAATATTTACTGATTACTGAAGTATTAATTTTTTTTTTAATCGTTTTCAATAGTCGATGCATAGGTTCTCAAAACTTTTTAATGCTTTTTCGAGCCTGTTTTTGCATTTGAATAACCAATAAACGAAAAATAATTTAAAATAATAGAAAAAGATTCATTTGATCGGCGTCTTAATGCGAATTCTTGACCTCTTGAATCCCTGCCTATCCAAAAATAATATTTTAATATTTTAAATTCTTTTTTATTCTTGAACTACGATTCGAAAGGTATAAATTTAATTCTTATTAATCAAATAATGAGTACGCATTATTCAATCGATGAAGTAGCATTGAAATGTTGATTTAATACTTTTCAATACTAATACCATGTTGGCGTATTTGAATACACTTTAATCCATAAAAAATGATAAAAATATCATTTTGTTATTCTTTTCAAAAAAGAAAAAATCCTTTCGATTTTGAAAACCTCACAAATCGTGAAAAATGATTAAAACAAGATTATTATGGCGGTACTTTTTAATAAATATCTTCGATTTTAAAATGAATGTTGCATATATTTGTTCTAGCTAAATTGTTGTATTTATTTTACGTATTGTAGAAGATCTCCAATAACCAACTCCTCAAGGAATAAATAAATAATTATTAAAAATAATAACCGATCTTCTATTTCAATTCCTTATACATCAGAAAACACATCCAATATTTTCCATTTAAAAATTAATAGGAATTATTCAGTTATAACGTAAAAAATAATTACGTCATGTAGTGTAAAATATAAAAATACAGAAAGATCAATTTAAAATATTTAATTCTTCTTAACCAGTTTTTGTTCACTGGGTATTGAATGCTTTTAAATTTTGAATGATCGATAATACTTTTTTGAGGATTAAGAAATAGGATTCACCCCAAAAATTGTACTATTGAAAACTGAATCATTCTTAGTACTTCGAAATTCTATTTATAAGTATAGACTGCATGTAATGTGAGTATTTGTGAATGATATGAATGCTTTAAAAATTATTCAGAACGATTCAGAAGTATTGATAAGATTTCAATACAAAACAATTGTTTAAAAGTATTCAAGACAAGAGTAGTGTATTCTTGAATCAGAATATGAAATTATGGAAAATATATTACGGAGAAAATTATTACGGAGGCCAACAAAAAAGATTCAGACACATAAAACTGAATATTTTTGAATAATTTAAAATCATTTTTCGTTTGCTGGGAGAAGTATACCTACATGTTTTCAATATTTACGAATACTTTTTTCGGAAAATCTTAAAACATTCATACCATCATAAAAAAATGTAAATTTTTCTAGCAAAATTTGCATTAATTTCTGTTAGAGCAGACGAGTTTCAATCATCAGAAATAAATTAGCTAGAAAAATTAAAACTATGCAAAACATCATGATTTGCTCGCCAAAGACGTACATCCTTTGTAAATTTATATAATATTCTAGCGAGAAAAAATAATAGTAAACTGGATTCTTTAAACACGGATCTCATCGATTCCATACTTGCAGAATCGATAACTTAAATACTGATTAGTAAGACCCCGTTTATTCCTCTTTTGTATATTTTAATTCCAAGCTTTCTAATGTATATCTTTCAATATTATGCTACTCGAGTTTATGAATTTTCCACTAGTTGAAAAATCTGCCAACCTGTTCTTAACCATACGGTTTTAATTATCGAGAATTAGCGAAAGCTCGCCAAACGTGCTGTACTGGCGTGGCCAGTAGGTTTTTTGTTTACATAGTGAAATTTAGTATCGTGTCTTTACGTAATGCGTATAAATAAGCAGACATATGATGAATGCATTAATTTGTCATTATTCAATGATTCAAAAATATATAAATTACTTTCATCATTCATTCTATAAAGTTTGCATTTATTTAATCGACCTTTTTTTCTATTATTAATTTATTGTAATAATTAATATATTTGAATCCAATAAAAAGTCTCTTACAAAAATTTTTCAAAATGTAAATACATTTGACTGCACAATGATAGTTTTGAAATGTATATTTTTCTACATTATAATGAGAAAAAAAGGTAGGATCATAAGTAAAATACACTTGATTCATATGCATTAAACTTTGACACAAATGAATACTAATTACTACAAGAAAGTAGCAGAAAATTCTAATTCGACAGCTAAAATATATTTAATTTAATTATATTTTAAATGTAATTATTTTTTAGTTTGGAGTACATAAACAAAAATTGTGACTAGACCGAAATATCGGTTTTTTATCATTAATCAGGCAGGATTATTAATTGTTACTAATGACTATTAACCGGCCTTTGAAATTTCAAAATATCATGCATTCTATTCAGATTATTATTGTATTTCCTTATTTTTGTTATCAAACATTTTCAAGCTTAATTGCTTTAAGCCGTTAAAGATCTTACTAGACTTTTCATTTTCTTTTTCTCAATTTATGTGCAGTTAATACATATAGAGATATTTACAACTGTTTTTAGTATCTTGCAGTCGAAAAGAAAAAACAGAAAACTGCCGATGATGTTTTTTCGAAAATTTGTATGAACCATGAAGATATGTTCATATTATGATAGACACATTTTTCTCAATCACGTGTTGGTGTACGCTAAGAAAATATACAATGCTCTAAAAGTTGGATGTCATAAACAAAAATTTGCATTAAAAAGGCTAAACTTGTTTTATCCAAAGTCTAATCCAATACACCAAAAAAATTTTTTTTTCACCTTCGTTAAATTAGTGTAAAATTTGATTTTTCGGTACTATGGCCGTAAAGTCCAATTTTACGACCTACTTTTAGTCCGTAAAATGAAATTTCACAGATCACGTGTAACATGAATCCGCACTGTCAAAAAGGTAACCCATACGGACTAAATGGAGTCCGCGAAATCCAATTTTTACAGCTTTCAGTACTGAAAAATAATGTTCGACCGTATTCGAGCCGTAAAATCTGGTTTTACGGCGTTGTATCGAAAAATACTATTTCGTCATAGTAGTTGTAAAATTCGATTTTACATATTATGAATTTGTGGTAGTAAAATATGACCAGTTTCCTAACCTTTCGAGCTGCAAATTCGGGATATACACTCAAATTTTATACTCATAGTGAGAGTGCACTATGACGAACAATTTTGTTCGCATTAGGAATTTAAAAATTCATTATATTATTCATTATTCTAGTCTATTTTACCTAAATATTAAAAAATAAAAAGTATTTTTGTCTATTTTAATGTTCCGAGATCTTTTCTGTATGCAGTCAAAACTCGAGTTTCAAGTTCAGTATAAAACATAAATGATTTTGCCCGCAAAGCGACTTGTGCAATGATGTATTACATTTAATTTTACTCCAAAGAAAGTTTTTTTTACTAGCACATTTACAGGTAAATACTACTGTTTTTCTGTTTACGCGACTTAAAGAAATAAAAATTATATAATTGAAATATATATTCGGTAATTTTATATAATTCTTGCGATTCCATGAAAATTCAACAGTAGTTGCAGGATAGAAAGATTCGGAAGTAGGAAGTGCAATATAGAGATAGGAATTTGGGTCGAACTCTTGTTCTGTGCAATTCGACTATGTGTAAATCGGTCACGGTCACGAATAATGGTCACGATGATGGTCACGATAATAGTCACGGTCTGCGTTCTCTTTATTCGCTTGGCTGTTTCTCTGGACTTTGGTGCAAACTCGACGAGTCGGTCAGCGAACTTGCCTTTTACTTATATGTTATATCTCCAGTTCTAAAAATGTGTAATGCGATAACCTGACAAGCGAGAAGCACTTAGAAATTACTTATATATATAAAACTTGTTTACCTTAATTTAACAAATAGACTTAACTCTTTGACGTCCAAATGTATAAAGTTGTTTCATGAATTTTGAGACTATATTTTAGCATTTAAACTTTACCAACAAAATTTTCACTAGTAATTTCTTATTGGCCATGATCCGCTTTTTCCAATGGTGCATGGCAACCTTTTTAAAATCTTGAAATATAAAAGTTATACGCGTATTTTTAACAAAAAGCATGATATTTTTTGGTTTTATTTTTAAAATACCCAATGTTATTATGAGTAATGACATTGGCATACTTCTAAGGTCACAAATATCTTGTCAAAAATGATACTAAAAATTAGATACTAAAAATTGAAAATGCCGATAAAAGTGTATTTATTCTTAATATCTTAGCCATATGTTAAAAATCGCAAAGCTCAATAGGTTTTTATGAAACAGGTTTTTAATGGTGTTGATCAGTCGGTTTTGAGATTGCTGATCACTAATCTGGTTCAGTTTTTAAATATTCAAAACAGTAGATCCAATGTGGTCATCAGATACCTAAACATTTCCTAGGTGTATGATAAGTTTCAAGGGAATCCAATCAACCTTAATCATTTTTGTTAGCCACGTGCGAAAGGCCATTTCTTATTTTTAAAAACTGACTTCAGATTCGTAATCAGCGAGTTCAAGAATGCTTGGCTACTAAGGTTTTTAAAAATTCATTGAACTTTGCGATTTTGAACATATGGCTAGGATATTACGAATAAAAATTCATTTTTATCGCCATTTTGAATGTTTGCTTTCCGAAATAAGTTTATCTAATAGCAAATTAATTTTGTACTCATAATAAAAGTCGATAAATTAAAAATAAACTCCAAAAATGTCATGTTTTTACTTAAATAAGCGTGTGTGTTTTTTTATTTCAGAATTTGAAACATTTTGAAACGCACCATTAGAAAGAGCGGTTCTTGGCCAACAACAAATTACTTTATGGATAGAGTCAATTCTTTCTCGTCTGGTTGAAATGCTAAAATACGTTGTCAAACTGCGGCATATCATCTACATCATAAATAATAGTACTTTTCGTATCAACGACGTTTAAGAAGAGTTTTATGCCTCCGTTGGTGATTGCACGTCCGAGGGATGATCCATCGGGGTCGCTGATTACGAATATGGCGACGGATTTCCAATGTTCACAATGTCGGATCCTAGATTAGAATTTTAAGAAAATAGTGGACGTCCAAGGACCTCTGAGGCTTATTCGAGGCTGCCCAATCGTTACGAGACCCTACAATTTTACGGCCAAGAATAAAAAACAAAAGCAGCATAAAAAAAAATGTTAAATAAGTATGAAAAAATATTTTTAAAAAATATTAAGAGAAAAACAAAATAGGTATAAAAAAATATGAAAAAAAAACAAAAAAGGTATACAAAAATAAAAAACAAAAGGAGAAGCTACAAGCTTACTGCGTTCTTGTTAGCTCTGGGTTATACCAAGGGTAACAGTCGGAGTCGGCAATATCTAATGTACAATTTTATATCTGAATTTTAGTATTTCTTAATGTCAAAAATCTTTCCAAAATAGTTTATGAAAATTTTGAATATGCCATCTCACTGTTTTCAAAATTCAAAACATATTACATATACGTATTTCGGGCCCCCAAAAATATCCGAATAAACGAATTTAGGCATAAATACATGTTTTTTTGAATTTTGGAAATCTGACCCCGGATTCGTCATTAACGACCATAAAACCTCCGTAGTACCAATTGCCATGAAAATCGAAACTGAAATAAACTGGAAAACGCTTTTTTCCCAAAAAACTGAATCTTTTTAGTGTTTGTTTATTTATAACATTTTTATAACAAATGAAATTTGAATATTAATGGTATAATATTTTAGACAAATACCTTAGCTACTAGAAAAATCAACCAGTATTTTTAAATACCTTAAAATTGAATTTTTATAAATGAAATTATCTGGCAGAGAAGGTGGCCCCTGAGAGGGACCACTGTGCTTCAAAGGGTTAATATAATAGTATATTATGTAACAAGGGCGTAATTACCGATTTTTATCGGAGGTCGATAATTCGCCCGTGTTCCATACGATATTTTTTAATACGACAGTCGTGGGGCTCGATAATTTGCGCCCGAAGATTTCACGACTGACGCAAAATCGAATTCTACTACCGGAATGTTAAAAACTATTTCTAAACATTACAAAAAGTTAATGAGACTTGGAGAAAGTCATTAAGAAGTACTGATTACTAATTTAAAGTTAGATTTATAATTTATTAGATTGAATAATCAAAAAGGCTGATTCAATGTGATGGTCGAAAATTTTACAAGTGAAAAATTTGTCACTATCAATAACAATAAAACGTTTATCGGGTTAGAAGAGGGAGAGGGGGGGGGGGTCAGACGATATACATAAATAAGAACATGCCGACATGTTTTTACGTTTTGTTTCCATTGGTTATTTTTAATATTTTAACGTATTTATTGCAAAATATGCACTAGACGAAATGTTGGAAGAAGAAATAATTCTTAATCTATTGTCCATCCTAAAACCTCTAAGTGAGAGGGCTGAAACAATCAGTTGTAACGTTTTTGGACACCATCCTAAATCAGCCATTTTGATTTTGAAAAATCCAGGCTTCACAATTCGTAATTAGTGGTTTTCAAAATCACCCCAATGACTAGAGGTGAGATTCCATCATTAATTTCTAATGTTCAGACATCTTCTATTTCAGGAGTGGCTAAATGTGCTTCAATTTGATGTTTTTGAGGTAGTAAAGGCATTGGACATGGCTTCTTCCACGTTAAGAATAAAAAATGAAATAAAATCCCACGTAAACTATGACATGTTGAATTACAGGATTCCAAAATCCTTTTTAGGAGTGTTAAGACATGTCTTGTACAACAATTTCCCGGATTATGTAAATTTAAATCATTTTAGTCCAAAAATCCACCCTATGCGACCCATCCTTCAGTCAAACTAACTTCTTTATTTCATTCCTCGTCAGATTTTTTAAATACTTTAAGATATTAGATAATGATATATAGCGGACGACCTATTGAACTCTTCATAGCGGTTAACAGGAAGTTAAATTTATCATTAGGACTGAAGATAACTTTAAGACAGCAAAACCTGTTATTTAGAAGGGAAAATTAAAACTGAAGTTACAATATTTGATCCACAATAAATATCGTTTTACTAAATTTTCAAAGTCCTTATTGTGTACATATTATATAATGCCAGTAGTGTATTTTCTTTTATTGTTGACGATGAAAGAGATAACAAATAAATAAGTTGTGTAACGGACAAATGATTCGTGGAGTTTTTAAGTATATAGTAAAGTCGAAAACTCTTCTTACACACAAAAAATAAATTATTATAACAGATCCTTGTTTAATTACAAATGTCACGGATACATAGGCAAATGTTTATTTTACCCATTATTAACCATTTTGAACATCTAACATCTTTTTATACCTTATTTAGCATACTTTGCTTTCACCTTCACGCATACCAACCGTGAAATGTGTCGCTTTTCAACTTCTTCATATCATCCATCAGACCGTTTGCTTGATGTCTGACAGTTTATGATATTATCTTACATTTACATGATCTTTTTCTACCTCTATACTTGTATATTTTTTCGTAAAATGTTGCAGTTTAGACTTAGGTAAAAGGACACGCATGCGATATTTAAAATATATCGATTCTGTAATTATCGAATCAGTTTGGAACAATTTTGATAGGTTAGGGATGACCATAACCACGAGTTGTGAATTTTTTTCAATATTATGTTTATTCGTAACAAAGTGCTGATTCCAGAAATGTGATATTTATATAATGGCTGGTTGCTTTTCTGGACCCGACCATTCAAGAAGCGTGGATTTGGGGTTCGTTGATCGTCGAAAATCGCATCGTCGAGAGCAAAATGATTCATCAAAGGGAAATGTGTCTTCGAAAAACATACAACGACAATACTCTTACGATCAATCTCGTCGAAGACGATCGAAACCACTTCACAGAGATGGGTCAGTTTTATATTTGTCGAGTTCGCCAAAATCATCATGCTCGAATCTTTCATCATCACGTTTATACAGCAGTAAACAAATGGTTGAAATTAACGAAATATCTTCCTACCGAACGATTCCTTGCAGAAAATCGAGAGAACTGAAAGAAACGGTATCTAAAAACTGCAATAGTAGTCGATGTTTCTGCTCGACATTGTCGAGACCTCATACTGCGCCTTCGTTGCAGGTTAGGGATGCCGATGTGAAGGATGAGCAAATTGTGTATTCTACTGGTTATTGCAAAGATAAAGTCGATAGAAATATGTACAAATCTATGAATAACTTGGGATATTTGCATTCCGATCGATTACATTTAAGAAAGTCTAGAAGTTATGGAACTGTGAAAACATCCGAATCATTCCAAGAAATGATTGCTAGTAGTAAAAACGATTCAAAAACAATTCAGTGCGTGGATGAAGCTGAAGCTTTAGTAATGACGCAAAATGCTGACTATAATTTAAATAACCACGAGAACAAATTGCACCACCTTGAGAAAGAATTGAGAATAATTGATGAAGATAATAAAAAAACAGAAGAGGCCCAGGTTTCAGCACACCCTTTAGTAATTTCAAGGGGAACCAGTCCATGGCGATGTGATGATGAAATTGTTAAAGCTAATATAGAATTACAACGAATAAAAAAATCTAAACGTAGAAAGAAGCATTCGAGTACAAAGAATAACATGGACCCATCACGGATTGAAATTATAACTGGTGAAGGTATAGTCATAGACTTGGAGATGCAACCAGGGATGAGCGATCGCTCATATTCTCCGGTACAAAACTGCGATCAGCTCAATGATGTAAATCGTACATCATATCAAACGTCTTGCTACAGAGATTCAAATACGTATAATAGACGTAATTGGTCCGAACGTTTCAGTCATATGAAAAAAGAACCACTAGAGGAACCGGTGAAAATGAGAAAGCCATTTTTTTTCCCAAACACCAGAACTGGCAGTCTCGAATCTACAAACAGTCGAAAATCACCTGACAAAAGTAACGTACTAAGAAAGTTTTCGCCTACCCCATCACCTCGAAAATTAAAGCGAAACTCGATAATTCCAATACAGGAAGAGGTAGAGGTATTTCCCGTAGATTTACAAAAAAATACACCAAATTCAAAGAATACCAAGCATAAAACTATCCCTCATTCTAATGTTGGTATTCAAGTTGGTAAAGATTTGATACGTCAAAATGTAAATTTACGTTGCGATCTTTGTCACGAAGAAATAGAGGACGGCGATGAGGAAGCCTTGCAACACAATATGGTATCAAAAGAAGAAAAGTTGCCTCAGAGGTTGAACGGGGACAATCATCTTAGACAAAATCATGGTAATCATAGGAAACACAATGATATTAGAGAACTCAGTAATGCAAAGTCTACAGATCCGCCGACCAGGTCATTTACAACGTTAGATGTTCAGAGCCGATTTGCGTTCTGGAAACATCTGGATTCGGCAGGTAACCTAAGCCCACGCTGCAGATTGAAAGGCCCTAGAATTCATTCAACAAATAAGAACAATTCGGTAAACGTGTCACCAACTTTTTCTGGGAAGCAGAACTGGGATAATCATCTAGGGGAATTAATGCCAAGTAGCGATACATGTAAACCTCGTGTAATTTGTGAACAAAACAATGGACCAAGTGATGAGAAATCTCCAAAACAACAAAACGAAGTTTGTAAAACCATTGAATGTCGGTGCCACGAAAACAACGGTATTTCTCTCAAGGATGAGGGTTGCGAGGTTTAGTATTTACTGACTTAAGATTAATTAATAATATTGAGAACGATCAACATATATTTTTGTTCCGCACGTAAAATTTTTTTGCATTTCTCAGTGTATCACTTGTCAGAGGTCACCGAGAAGATGTTTCAGGCGAAAGTTACCCTTTTGCGAGGAACTCGTCAGCAAACGCAATACCTTTTTAAAATGTACAACGACGTTGAAGAAAGAATTACCGTCGCAGAAAGAGACAATAGTATCTCGTCGCTATAGATCTTCCGAGTCGGATCATGGATGGACGACTCATGCTGAAGAAGAAGGTCCAGCTCCCGAAATTCTTTTTCCTAAGGAAACGAGACAAGCGATGTCGTATCTTCTGAAATCGAAAGAAGGAAGATCATGGGAACAAGTAACTGGTCCAGGTTAAATTTAAAAAATTAGTAAAGTTAGTTCAGGAAAATTTGTTTTAAATAAATGGTTATTAAATACCTGTGTTACTTTAGAATGGTGCATGGCATTTACTTAATAATTGATTATATATTTAGGAATTCCGAATGTCGATAAGAAACAGCCAGAAGCCTCGGATGTGAGTATCGCAGAAAATCTTACTTCCTATTTTTCGATCATGGTTATTTATAAAAGTTACTTCTATTTTAGAAATTGACGCCTTATGAAAAGGCAAAGGCTATTTTTCAAAAAGCTACTGCTAAACGTGAGGGCTCGGAAGGTACAAATTGTGCTGCTCCAAAATCTTCCCGATTCAACCAATCTCATAGACGTCGTTGTAGTCGAATTCCGAAGTGTGGAAATTAGCGGAAGTTACTTCCAAAGTCATACAGCCACGTACATATGCATGCAGGGGATTTAAATGTATCTGTTGGCATAGTTCTATGACGAACTATCTCTTTGTGTGACAGTAATGAAAAGTACATTTTTTATAATTTAAACTTTAGATAATCTTCAATTTTATGTACGGCTATTGGGTACATAAACTAGAGATTTGTATCTTATTAATAATTACATTTCTGTTCATGACTAAATTCAATGGCCGTTTTAAGTCCAAGGAGGGAATGAACCGTCAAAATTTTAGTGGTCTTATAATCGGAACGCATTTAGGTAGTGAGTTTGCATCCCCGCACAGATATGTTAGTCCTGTTTATTTTCAACGTTTGAAAACTTCGGAAAATAAACATTGCTGAAAATAAATATTGTTAGATACCAAGCCGTATCTATTATCGATGTTACTCAGTATTTTATGGCGCTCACTATTTTTTTTGCGATTGGCGCGTCCCATTGTTTTCTTGAAATGTGTTTACATTCCTGCATGGACCACCACGTAAGTGGTCAGTAGATTATATACGGTATATTTTTAGCGATTATTTGTTTGAGTCGATTAACGGCCTTGGTTCTTTTGCATTTGTTGTTACATTTTTTTATTTCTCTACATTTATTTTTAAGTAATTTGATGTGCTGAATCGTGCAAATATCGTGTACTCATTATCCCTTAAAGCTAGAATTGCAGTTAATATAGCAAATATATGTTGTTCAGCATTTTCCATGCGAATCGAAAAAGAATAAACGAAATACTCGGATGAGGACTTTGAGTAATAACCATTTTCTATGAGCAGTAATTAGAGTAATTACCATTAACAGAATCTACGTTGATTAGATTGCATTGAACTTAAAATACTCAATATTGCAAATATATACTGATCGACTTTTATATATGAAAATTACAACAAAAAATTTCAATTTCGGGAAAACCGGAGTTGTATCGTCTGGCTTTTTTTATTGAGGTTTGTAAAATTTACATATGAACATAGCAATTTTTACAAAATAAAATAGCAAAAAGTACAAAAACTGGACGATAAACCCGTAGTTATCGCTAAATTGATTTTTTTTTTGCAATTTTTCTAAATAAAAGTCTTTCCTTGTAGTGTTGAAGAATATAATTAGAAAGAATATTATTTTTTAACCTATTTTATCGTCATGTTCAAACCCTGATAGTTGAGAAAATTGTTCTTTTTTATGCTGTTTGTTTATTCTAAATATATTTTACAATAGCTCACGCTGATTTTCTCAAATATTATTAATGTCCTTACATTTGAATAATTTAAGTCATTCTATCTACGAGATACTTATGCAAACATAAATAGGCATAATTTGGGGAAGTCCAAAAATATTTGCAATATGTTTCAGTATAATATTATAGGTAATCGTCGCCGTAAAAAATAAAATCACATTTATATTTCAAATATACGTCAAAACATACCTCGACATTATAGTATTGTGACATTTTTTACATCTGAAATAGATTATGTATCTCTTATAATAATTGTTTGAAATGTTTAGACTTATTCCACTTCATCTACATTAGTATATTAAACGGAGGTAAAATGATCGGCACAAGTTTTTGGAAAAGGAGAGTTAGTATAAATAATTGTAAACCTACACCAAAACTATGAAAAATGGCAAAGTACTATTTTCCCGTACATCCCCAAAATCTGATTTTATGGCCGGAAACCCGCTATTAGGTTGAAAAATGTTTCAACAAATATTTTTTGAAAAATCACAACAGCTCTAATTTTTATCTGATTTAAAGTTTGTATTTTAATTTCAATGTTGAGAAGTATAAAGTATAATTTCTCGTCTATGTACACCTCACTTTCTCACTGCTGTTACATCTTGGTGGTGCTTTCATCTTAATACTTTTAAAACATATTTAATGCAGCGTCGAATGCGCTTTTGTTGAATGAAGGCGGATCAAAATTGATGGAGTTACCCGAATTTAAAAATGTTAATAATTTTTTATAATATTTATATATGTGTATGGAATTTGCATCACGACGCATCAAGATGAATAAAAATAACTATCGTTACAGTTGTGGAATTATATATAATTTTATATTTATGCAGTACAATTTTGTACGGGACACGCGAAATTTTTACCTTGATGATGACCGTGTCAACAATTTTGACTTAGGATATTCATAATCATCGCACAAAAGTAGGTGGCGGAAAATTAAAGGGCGGAAAAGTACTCTTGCACTTTTAATGAATTTTTCGTTGTTTTCGAATTGTCGATGTGCAAACACTAAGAAATTGTATTTTTTTCCAATAAATTCAATTTCTCGAACAAGTTATAAATTGAAAGGTTTAAAATTTTATACTCGGAGTTCTTGAGGTCGCTGATTACCAATTTGTTATAAAAATTCTAAAATTCGAAACTTTATCCCATTTCAACGAAACTCATTAGTTGGGGTTTTCGGTGTCGCTGATTACCAATTTGATATCAGATTTTCAAAATAAAAAATGGCGGATCCGATGTCGCATACTAAACTTCGAAATTTTTTCAAATGTGAACGAAGAATGGTATATTTCGAAGCAATTTTACATTTTCAACGACAACCGAGAGATATATCGTTAGTCAAAAAGACGCAAACATACCTTTCTACTTTCTTGAATACCGAAACGAAGCATTCCTCGTCTGACAATTTGAACTATATTGCGTTTTTCAACGTACATAAACAGCGTTCTTTGTCGCAAAACTAGACGTAGTTCATACTAGATTTGTAGCATTCTACGTAAAAATCATCGATATGGGTGATTCTCCAAAAACAGGGCATTTTCAAGAATGAAAATTTTTTTTTTAAGTTACTGTAAATTCGTTTTTTTAATGGATTCTTACTTATTAGCACCAAGTTAAGTTATTGTTAAAGTAGTCACGCTACAAAATTATTTTAAAGGAAAGGGGAAGACTTTTACTATGACGCATTTTCATACGGCTATATAAACCAACAATTGCTTATTAAAAACTTGAAAAAAATAACTCTAAAGAGTGAAAAACATAATGTACATATCTGATTTAGTGCATTTGGTGAATAAATGAAAATTATTTATTAAGTAATAATTAAAAAATGAAGAAAAACACATGAATTTTTGAAGAAGTTTTAGACAAAATAAATTTATTAAAGTTAATGTGTCGTTTGTTAGTAACTACAATGATAATATTATATTCATAATTTTAATAAATAATATTATTTCATAATAAACTTGATTCATAACGTTGTAAAAAATATAAAGTTTAATTTTGTGGTTTTTAAATTATATTTAAATAAATGTCTAATAGGAAGAGAAATATAAATGTTATTTATGATTTGAAAAATATTTTCTGCTACGGGTTACACTTTGTTCTTGTTTCGTATCTGATACGCCAAATGTTTGGTAACGACAATGAAGGTGACGACAATGAAAATTTGTAAAAAAATCCAATTTTACATATTTCAAACAATAATAAATTAAAAAACAAATTGCCAGTAACGTTTATTCCTTTAATCTTTAAGTTTTCATCGTTTTTGAATTGCTGTTTGTATCAAAATACCAAAATTAGGACGGGTGACGACAATTAATTTAATAAAAATACGTGGTATTTTTATACAGTTTTTACTTGTTCATGAGGTAAATATGTTCTCTTTTCAATTTTCTATGGAGGATTAGTAAAGTGTAGTGTTTTTTCTTTGATTTTCCCATAAGTTTTAGTAAAAAAATTAATTATTTCCAGTTCATTTATACCAGTTTACGCATTGTCGTTACCTCAGAGAAATTTCTTAAGACATTAATATTTCAATAATTATAAGTATATATATTGATTTAATTAATATTTCAATAATTATAAGTATATATATTGATTTAATTAAATATTATACAGAGAGAAATTGTACAGTTTGAGCTGTACTATAGAAATATTATTTGAATAAATTAAAATAATTCGGTTTCTTAATAGCGCTAATATTTTAAAGTTTTGAACTTAGAGGTTTGGACATATCAAAAATGCTACTTTTAGTCTTTAAATGTCGTTTTACACCAGTTTTTTGTAACAAAAGTATTATTTTTTTAAATTAACATGGTCCAGGGATATTTATTTAACATTTGTATCGAAATTTAAGAATTTATTGTCAAAGTTTTTGTAAGATATAACGTAAAGACACGAAAATGCCCTTTTTCCGGAGAATCACCTATATGCATACTTGTAAAAAATTCTTAAAATGTTAAGATATAAAAATTTTTAAGTTTTAAGTTAACTACGTCAATTTTAGTCCGTTTTCGTTAAACAAAATCGTATAACAAATAAACACTAAGATGTTCGAAAAAAGCACCAATATCAAAAACTGTTGTGTAATTTAAAAAAAAATGAACAAAATTCGAAATGATTTTTCATACGAACTTACCTAATAATATTGGAAAATGATGCCATACCACTTTTCTAGTGAAAGTCTTTTTGCATTTATTTGTGTTGCCAGTAAGGACCATTATTATTTTCTCAGTTTGACTA
Source organism: Trichopria drosophilae (assembly GCA_030407085.1). Classification (NCBI taxonomy): domain Eukaryota; kingdom Metazoa; phylum Arthropoda; class Insecta; order Hymenoptera; family Diapriidae; genus Trichopria; species Trichopria drosophilae. The sequence continues at coordinate 207,925,754 of CM059583.1, forward strand.
TATCACCATCACTTCTGTGATCACTACAAAAGTACCCGCAGTTTTTTTGTAACACTGTAGTATTAACCCATTCAATCCATTTTCTCTATAGTTATTAATTTTTTGTATAAAAAAATGTCTAGAAAAGAATGTCCAAAAAGGCATGTTGGACGTATATTAACAATTAAAATTAAAATTTGATGGATAAGCTACATAATGCTCATTTTCAAAAGACAGGAATTTGCCTCATCTTGTTTTTTTGTTATTTCGTGTTTGAAACCCCAAGAATTAAAGCAGAAAATTGTATTCAAACTTTAACTTTTTAAGTAAAAGATTTTTATGTATATTGCTTAAATAGGTATAATTTTGGAGACACTTTTTTTAACTGAAAGAATAATGAGTCATGAAAAGTTTTTTTTAATAAATACCATGGGTATCTGTAGTAATTAACCGAAATATCAATATTATTCTAGAGCACAAGTGACTAGGAAATTAATAGTGTTTTTCGTCATAAGGTCGAAAAATTCATTTATCGAAAGAAAGAATAGTAATATGAAATAAGTGATATATTAAAAAAAATATAAATAAATTTTTTTTAAATGTCTTCTACGAAGAATCTCACATTTCATACGTTACAACGAAAAAACGGAGATTTAATGAATTGCGACTACTACCCACATATTTAACAGTCTTTCGTCTAATAACTACATAATTTGTTAGTAAAGTTGCAAAAAGGTATATTAAAAATGAAATATTGTTAATGAAAATTTCGATATGAGTGTATACATTTTTATTAATGCAGTTGCGTGCAATTTGCTTCCGTTACATTGCATGAACTTGAATGCAGGGTGCATTAATTATAATGAACTATACATACAAAATTACATTAATGCGGTTGCTTGAAATTTGCATCTAGAATACTACATTCGCTGAAGGAAGATTTTGACTAAAATATTTACCGGCATATTGAGGAAAGCGTTGAAAATGTTGAGAATTATTATAGTTCTATTTACTTTAAATCACTTAATTTTTCTGTTATACATGTAGAATACGATTTTACGTAATTGCATATGTAATCAATATTAATTATCTTATGCTACTTTTGTGTGATTTAACACGATCGGAATTAAATGTTTAACGCTCGCAAACACATAAAAAATGACACACGCGCCGGTGTAGAATCGAACCCGGGTCATTTTTATTATTTTGTCTAACGAAAAATGGATACTTGTGTTTAGAGGTAGTACACGGATATCCGTAAAGTCGTCACTTTTAAGAAATTATTGTCATGCTATTTAATTTGAATATTATATAATTTGTTGTATATTTTTATATATACGCGGAGAACATACAAAGTTCAGTTTTTTGTCGACAGTCGGGGGCGTAACATTTCAAGAATGTGTTTTTCAAATTTATGCACATTTGAACTAAGTGGCATTAAAAATATACCATAATTTTAAGCTACAGAAATTTAATATGTTAGTAATAGTGTGCATTATAGAACCATTAAATTTTAAGACTTTATTGTAAATATCATGCACTAATTCAGTTTCAATCGAAATGTCTGCATTTTACTTAAATAAGATTATACAAATATTTTACTCAAACGAACGAAATGAGTAAATAAAATGTATTCAAAAAGGCATCAAATTTCAAGCAATTTTAATGTACTCGAGCATTAAATTTTTGTATCTAAAAATGTCAGCATCTTTTTTGAACATCAGCGTTACATTTCATATAAAATGAACATTATATAATTTTTATGAAAATGTAGGTATGATAATCGACTTTTTGTTTCTGTATTGAAATTTCATAAACTAACTTATGAAATTGATGCAGAATTGCATTACACATCATAAATGTGCATGAAATTGACCTCAAATGTAACCAGGTTTTAATTTAATGTAAAGTTACATAAAATTAAATGCACTACTGCACATGATTTATAATAAATTTCATAATATTTTTTACAGTGTTGATGTGACCCCTTGAATATTTTTTACACAAAATATATACAGTAAACTTTGTAAATAGTACTGAAGGAATGCATATTCTGAACCGAATGGGTTGAACTCGAACGTACTTATTATTATTGTATACAATAAATGGTTGATTATGGAAGGGAATACATTGATGGTTTATTTTTAAAAAGGCATATCTGTATTTGCAGTTACTGAAATGATCGGTAGTTTTGCTGGATCGTACCTATCAAGAATACTGGGAATAAGCACTTATGCATGTTCGTAAAGAGTACAGAGATATGCAGTTTGGATCAACGTTCTTGCGCAATACCGTTCGCTCTATCGTATATAGAATATATACAAAAATGCAGAACCGTAACGAAAACAATATGTGATGAAGATTCTTTTGCCTGCCTTCCAGAGAATCGGTGGGAACTTCGTGTAATGTTATGTACCATTGTACTTGTGTATCTATTTACATTTGTATATACGTATTTTACTTTTTTAATAATAACTTTACTGTATTTATAATTCACATATTTCGAGAACATATTTTATTTTCTGTAAATCGTGCTCTTAAGTCATAAATATAGCAGTTTGAAGTAAAATTAACCACATGAAAATATTCAACATCTCTGCAAATATACAAAGTCTTATATCAAATTGAAAAAAAAAAAAAGAAAAATTCAAACATACCATCCAGAGTTATGCGAAAATTTTTGTTGGCAAACATTTTTGAATTGAAAATTCATCAATCATTGTTTAATTGTTGAAAGAATGAAGGCTGAACTGGAGGTTGAAACAAATTTTAAAAATAGATTGCAATTCAATCATGCGTTCGGCATAAGGCGATGTATATTCCTTAATATTACTCAAAAGTATAATGAAAATTTGAAATCTGTTTAATAAAATATTTAAAATCGTCCTATATTCATTACAGAATTACCTATAATTTACTTGTTTTTAGTAAATTTCTTGATTACATAGCATTAGTCAATATTGAGTGGATATAATGCCAAAATAGAAAGAGTATAATACCAGAATAGTAAAGAAACTGTTATCAACATGTCAACAAAAATAAACAATAAAAACCTGATATATCAGTGCCGAAAAAACGTTATAATTCAGTGAAAAGCATTAAAGACCATGATTTTATCTATATTTGAATAATGTAATATAGAATAAAACATTATAAATCGTACAAAAGTGCATGTGTATGCAATTTCTACGATGCAGGTTCAGAAGTTTTATATAAGTACACAATAACAATATTTCTATAAGTTTCTAATATCGAATATTTGTGTTGAAAAATATGAGCATTTTATATCTATACTTTTTCTTACCTGATTCATTGAACATACTTGTACACATCACATTCACTGGAAATAATTAAAATCACAGTAATTACCTTTATTTTTATACACAATATTATTTGTAGCAGTTTACATTCCAAGGTCACATTAAAACTAAATAATACAGAACAAATTAAAATAAAGAAATGTAGAAAAATAAAAAAATTCGGATCATATTCGCAAACATACAATTATTATTAGTTTTGACCTTGTCAATTTTCAAGGTTATTTTGAATTGAAAGTAATTTTTTGCAACGGAAACCACAGGTTCTAACACCGGAATCGCAAGGAATTGGAAATTATCCTCACGACTGAAGTGATAAGCATTAAATTTCTACAATGACCTTCAGAAGGTCACATGTTGAAAAATAGTCCAAAAGTTGTTACTTTTAACCTTTAGAGAATCTGTGCCGGTATAATTATTATAATGTCTAACTACCTTGGCGAAGGTATTCAAGGTGACCTTGTGGACAACACTGAAGTTCATTATAAGCTCAATATCATTTGTTATAGATGAAAAACTTTCTTTCAGTGCTAACTTATTTTTAACATTATCCAGATAAAATAACGTGGACATATTAAGATCTGTTTCTTTTGAGGTGCTTACTTAGCATAAGTCTCCTTACATCTCACAACCAACAGGGAATTATATTATTAGTTCCAATACATAACAATATTAGGAAGATCATCACCGCTAATGAAAATCTAGATGCAAAATAAGTCTACCTTGTTACATTTTAATCTCTATTTGAATTGAAATCAAATATATAATAAAGAAACTCGTAATAATCAAATGAATTTAAAAATATATGGAAATTCATGATATTCAATGTACAAATTTAAGTGGACATTTTTCTTTATCGCCATTTTTTTTATTTATTGGTGGTTTGGTCAAAGTGAAAACCGTAGAATCCTAGAATAATATCCAAACTGTCGAAATGGGCAAATTACGATGTATTATTGTAACGAATTAGAATAACTCCCTTTTTACTGCGAAGAAATAAATTTCTCTCCAGTTAGAAAAGGTATTAAAAAATGTTAATTGGACTACAATTAAAACAAACCTACAATTCATTACATTTTACAATCTCGTTTTTGTCAGTATCCAATGAATCAAAATTGTTCGCTAATTAGAAAATTAGTAAGTATTCTAAGTTGCACGTGGCAGAGAAGCAGTCAATCAAAGATATTTAAGTGTAAAAAATAAACGACGAGAGAACGCCGAAAAAACTCAGATTTTTCCAAGGGAAATAGACTCGCGTAGATCAAAGCAGGATAAGATGAACTGCTCTAGTAACTACGGCTGATCTTGTAAGCACAAACGTACGTTAATGAATTAAAATTTTAAACGTTAGGTAGGAATAACTATCTCGTTAGTGACGGTCCATGTCCCACTACTTCCGATCTGACCACGCGCGGCTAATTACTTTGCTATTAATTGGCCTGGCTGCTAAATTAGGCGCGGATAGGCGAACAATTACAGTTTCAGTTTTTTTCAGTGTATTTGTATTTGCATAACGCGATTTGCTACTGTACAAAATTTTAGAGGATGACGTCGCTTTAGCATTGCATGTTATCTCATTTAAGTTATTTTTAATCATATATTTTCCACAAAAGATCAAGAACAATGACGTAAAGTAACGAAATTTACGAAAATATTTGAATATCGCTACTAATCGCAGATTACCATAATATCTTCAGATGTCCAGCTGGTAATGAAGATAGGTTTATTTATATGCGGCGATTTTTTCTTTCAATCTTGATGTTACTCATACATCACCTCGTCATATTGTCTTTATTAAAATTTGGCATTTGAGTACAAATTATATTCATTATTTAGCTGATTAAAATAAGTGCAGATATGTCACCAGAACCGACTAACGTCCTAAATGGCAAATAAATATGGGATAATCCATGAAACCTTTACCAACATTATTAATAAATAGAATTTTTTTCGACTGCAGTAAAAATATCTTCAATTTGTTTGTTTTTTCTATTATTTATTCGGAAAGATGGTAAAATAAAAATCCGATTTTTATCGGTGATTTCGCCATGTTTCGACTTTTTGTGGGTCTTCTTCAGCATTAGTTCTGAAGTAGACCCACAAGAAGTCGAAACGTAATTAAATATACTAACATTAATATTTTATTTATGGAATAAAATTTTTTTTAATACGCACGAAGGCCCTTAAATGCTCTTAAGATAGGGAATAGTGAACTGGATATAGAAGAGACAAAATTAAAAGAGCTTTTTAATGAAATATAAAATTTTGATAAATTTATAATTTAAAAATTGCGGGACATAATAAGGTGAGTAAAAAACATCGTCATTTGATTTGCATAAGAAAAGATATTTTCTGATTTTCAGGTCGATGGATCCAATATCATCATTTACTAGTCGGTTTGAATTTTGAAAATCTCAGATATCTAATCCGCTACTTCTAACCCAATAACTCCATTTTGTCGTAGTGTACAAGTGTTTTCCGTTTTAATACCTCACTTTGGATATGAGACCGAAATTCCTTTGCTTTATGTATTTTTACTCATCTTGCTCTCATGAAAATAGACAACAGAACCTAATTTTTAGTGAATGATTCGTTCTGATTGTTTTCATAACTGAAAAATCCTAGAGTTATTGTGTTTATGAAATTCAATAAAAGTATGACAATTACTAAAAATCAATTAAAAAAATCAGTTCTTAAAAGGGCGAAAAATGATTACATAGAATAACTATAATGATAGCTTAATTGCTGACCTTTTTTTTTCAAAATTCGAAGTTTCATTGCCCAAGAATGGTATAGTATTTACAGAAGATATAAATAGTATTATAGTGTTTACGTGATCGTTGATTTCAATTTCGACCGCAATTTGACAATTATAAGTTTTTGAAATAATTTATTTTAACACTTTATTTTTGACGCAAATTTTGCGTGTCATCCGAAACTTGAAATGTAGTGGCAACGGGGTTTTGGACTCGTATTCCTAATACGTATTCAGAAATTCGAAATTCGCAATGGCGGATTCAGTATGACGAATGAAGGTTAGGTACAAACTTGATTTGGATGACATTTGACAACACTTGCTATTTGCTGATTTGTGTTTGGTTGTGATGAACTGCGCACAAATCAAAATAAATATATTATGACATGATAAGCAAGAGGTCATTTCTTATTGTTATATAACAATAATTTTTATTAAGAACCACCACTCTGAATTTTGAGGTAACAAATACAAATTTGTAATAACAACCTTAAAAATGCTCTGTTGTTATTATTGAGCTAGTTTTGAATTTTAAAATTTTTTAATGTCAATTGGATATTATGCAATATTTTCGTAAAAACTGATAAAACATATTATTGAAAAAATTATTTTAAAAAGTTATAATTCCAGAACTGAGGCTGGAGTTGTAAGATGCATCAATCTAAACACAATAAGAATATTTAAACGTCATCTGTGCGTACTATGCGATTCCAGATAACGATTCTTTGAATTTTGCAAAAAAACTTCACAAAATAAGCTGCCTTTCTGGTTATTCTATCTATCAATAACAAAATTACAACGTTTTATCTTTTAAGTATACATATTTTAATTACTTTTTATATATTTTGCTAGTGACAAAAATTCCGTTCTAGTGTAGAAAATTTCGAAATATCAGCATTCTTAAAATATGCTCACCAATATTAACCCTCCTAAGCACTCGTCCTTGTGCACAGGAGGGTTAAAGTGGTTTTGACGCGGGATCGAACAACAGATTTTGCTAAGCAAAGTTTCAGACTTGATCATGGACTTAAATAACGAAAAAACCAAAGTAAAAATTAATTTTTTAAGACGGTCCTTAGGAACGATGTACAGAATGGCTGTAATTGAACAATTCTAATATATGCACACATTAAATTCGAACAAAAAACTAAATGAAATCTACTTAATAATTTCATAAATATGATGACGAAACAAATTAATATGTGTTATTTCAAGATATTTTGTATTAAAAGACGGTTTTGAGGTTATTCCAATTAATGAAGGAATCTGAGGACGTGCAAAAACTAATTAGTTCAACAATATTTATAACTACAGAGCTTCAAGTGACTGAAATTAATTTTTGCTGTACAACAAGTAGTTTACACAAAACAAAATGTTAATTTTTAAAATTTGAGTTACGACCCTTTGTACAAGACTTGTTTTCGCAATTTTGACTGTGCCATTCAAAAGAGGCCATTAAAAATAGTTGAAAAGGTTCTTCTTTAATTGTGTGAAATGTTTTATGCCATGGAAATGGCTTCAATTAACAGTGCAAATTGGGAGTATGGCTTTCGAAAAATTGTTGGTATTCGAGTGTCACTTTCAAGATCTAAATTGACAAAAAACAAAATATGTGAAAACATATTTTTTATGTAAAACTGAAGGAAATGCAAATGTTGAAAGTTGGCGGCAAATATTGAAAAATTAATTTCAAAATAAAATTGTACCCAAAAAATTGCGAATAACATCGATGAATTCCATAACACATAAAGAGTAACGCTACCCGACACTGATTTCGCGTTTGACAATCCGTCCATTGTGCGTTTTTGCCATATTTCGTTTGTTTTTGTAACAAAAGAGATTTCAGTTTTGACAATTGCAGTATTATTTTCAAACGAATTTTTCTGGGGAAAATGGCGTTAGGAAAATTTTCACACGTCGCATTTTTCAGAAATGCGAGGTCAAATATAAAAACTCGATTTTGACTATATTTCGCATGTTTTTGGGACGAATCAAAGATCATTTAGCCACAATATGTGTTTCCAGAATGCTCCACGTAAAATAAATTCTAATTCCTTCTGGATTACATCTCTTCGTTTCTGGAATAGTCTACCATGCACTCTAAGAGACTCAAGAACACCGGCATCCTTCAAAACTGGGCTGTAAAGATATTTACTGTAAGGATATTTTGTAAGATTTTCTTTGTTAAGTTGTTAATTTTGCCTAAGGAACTTTTGTTCTGTCAATAATAAATAATATATTTCTATCTATAAATCGAAAAATAGTTCAGAAACGATACTGCGATTATCAAAGGCAAACAAAAAGTAAAATGTTGTCGGGTAGTGTAATAAATGGATAATTTCTCATATTACCTTTTTTATTTTTATTTTTTCTGGAGGCGCGCCCAACGCTATCCATTATTTCTTCTCAGCTATCAGCAGCTGAAAAGGTATCGAATTATAAGCTTGTTATAAAATATTTATACATTTTGAAGGTAACCAAATCCAAAATTAAAATCCTTCTGATTTCCAATGATTGATGGGCGGTACCGAGTTTCTCCGGCAGCTGTTGTCTAGCTGAAGGAGAGATATCTCGTTACCAAGTGGTAACATCAGAAAGCAGAGTATAATGCCCAACGCTCTGGTTCTCTTTCATTGTGTGTCAGTTATATCGTTTGGCTTTTTCCACGTCTTCGTTCAGAGCCTTCTCCTCGTTTTAATCTTCACTGCAATCGTAACCTCGCAACAGCCTCATATACATATAACTTTACGTTTTTTATGCAGCGATTACGACGCCACGAACATAAAACTCCCGTACTAGGTAACGTTATAATGAAATGAAAATTCGATTGATGTTCATAATTGAGAACTATCTACGTGGTATTAACTTAATACAGCGGTCTACGTACAGTAACGTTCAAAAGTCTTGACACCAAACCAGTAACAACTTATTTTACTTTTTTTATGAAATAATAAAAATCAAGACAACCTTTCCAGAGCCTAATTTGTTTATTATCAAAGTTTTCAAGTACTAATTACAAAGGACTCCGAACAAATTTTTTTCGGCGATAGAAAGGTAGTTAATATTATCGATATTCGGACGATGAAAACGAATCCATTGTTGTATTTGACCCATCACGTTAGAATTTTAAGATAGCTGATCCGAAATATATTCTTAAAAAAACCTTTTTTACAAATTGATGGTAGAATATATAAAAAATCTCATAAGATGAGTTAAATTGTACCAAGACCGTTTTTAACGACCAAAAATCTACAAGATCGACTACGTCTAATTTGAGTCATCTCCCAAATCCAAAAAATTAAAATTCTATTGCAGTGTCGTGTAATTAATTGCTGAATGTACTTCTTAAAAGAAACAGCACAGGACTGCACAACATTTTTGTATGGCAAAACTGGAATGAAGGTTTCATGGATTTTTGAGCACTAAAAACGAATTCATTATCTAATTTGACCCATCACATCAAATTTTTTACACATCCTATACTCAAATTGTCAAAAACGGTATTTTTTAATATTTTCCGGACCGGAAATCTTAAAATCCTGACGTGGTGGGTTAAATTGAACTACTGATTCGTTTCATTGGCCAAAAATCGATGAGTTCAACTACCTCTGATTCAAGTTATCTCCCAAAAAAATGTGTGGTCCTGTATTAATATTTGCAAAGGAGTTTAAAACAGGATTAATTTTGAGTAAAAATCTTTATTTTGGTTTTGTGTGACCATTCAGATTTCATGTTTAAAATAAGGTTGGATTAAAAATAATTTGAAATTCTTTATATTAATAATTTTATTTTTTTAATTTATATTTGACAGGTTAAGAAACATCATTTTTTATAGTTAACTATGAAATTAACTAACAGTTCTAACTTTGGATTTACATTTTTTTAATATTGCTACCGTACCGTTTTAAGGAAGTGTTACATCTTAATTAAATAAACGAGAATTTATATAAGACAGCCTCCTAATTGTGTTTTGAGATAAAGATATGTTTACTAGCAGCTTCTTAAGAAATTTAAGGTAATTGATAACCGTGAATAAGTGCGTGACATATGTATTTATTAAAACTTCGGATAATTGACATCATAGTGGAAATAATAGTACGAAATGCCTAGCTTGATAATTTTAACAGTACTATGAAGTGCTTAATTCATATATTTACACCACGCTTGAGATGATCTCTTACCTTTTCTGTCAGTGTGAGTCAACGATAAGTCATTTATTAACCTTAATTGCCTAATTATAGCAAAACTTCATAATTTCAAATGTGTCAAATAAAATCTAGAGTTGTATTTATTTTGGTAGTATTTTCATAATTTGTTTTTGTTACCTGTAAGCTATAAATGTTAAATGGAGTAAACAGGAGTTTTGTAAGTCTTTGGAAACTAAAGAATATTCAATTATAAATCATGAAGAAGCTTAGTAGATGCTTCCAATATGCTTATAAGACGAATTAAAGTAGACGTTTTATATCGTACGTCTTTGATATTCAAAATGAATAACTATATAAGACGTGAAATTTTAAAATATCTACAATGCACTGTTGTGTAATGTGAACAAATATCATGTATTTTTCAAATGTCAAGAGCACTTATTTTAATGAACTTTTTTTTCTAGATTCAAAGCTAGAATTATTTCCAGTTTGAACAAGTTACAAATTTCAATTTTTCTCAAATTTTGCTATTTTTTTTCATTTTTTAAAGAAATTTTCACCTAATTTAGGCCACAACTGACCTAATTATAATTTCTATCAAATGGAATAAATTTTCATAGAATTGTTTGCGTTCTTTCGGAATTTTATTAATTTTTTGAGAATTTGGGGAGGGGGTGGTCGTCTTTTTTACAACTTCATGATCTTTAAAAAAAAAGAAAATAATCTCACAAAAGAAAATTAAGAGAGTGTATTTTTTAAGAAGAAACCATACAAAAATGTTGAGAATGATTATTGTATATTTGTATTACAGTTTCAGATCATAAATGTATAGGACAATCTAATGAATCAATCAGTTAATGAGTTATATACGTATTATACAATTTTTCTACGCCAATGCAAAAAACAAACATACAATACATGTATCGCTACATCTCTGCAATATTCTGGTACATAATTCTGTCTTCAATTTTCGCTAGAACAATGTTTGTTGTAAAGTAAATATTTTTTTAAAATAATTTAAGTGTAAAAAATTCGTACTTATCAAAATTTTATAATTAATATAAATTTACATGAATTTTTGTTCTGTAAAATCTAGTCAACTATTGAATATTACTGTAATAAATTATTTACAACTGCTACTTTTCCACAAGTCTATAGATTGTACGATTAATGTCTTGAAACTTTCTTTGTCTGTTAGTTACGCATTTTAATCAACTAGCTTCACGCAATATTAAAGGATTTACCAGTAACAGGCAGAACTGATAAATTTGTAGCAGTGAGACTTCCTACTAATCAGTTTCATATATTTGGTATTAAAGTTGTTGATTGCATTCTTATTGACTGATAAGGAGAATTAGAATCGAATGCAAAATAAAAATGTATATAAAACATTTATAATAAATATATTAAATATGGTCGTAATATCAGATATCATAAAACAAGTTAGTTAACCCAACTGACTTTTTAATAAATTATTTCAACTAAAACATATAACAAATAAAAAAAATAAAATAAAACCTGGGAAGATATAGGAAGACGTAAGTATAATAATTTCGTGCCTTTTAGTTAGTTTAAAGTTTTAAAGTTTTCAAAGCTTTCCATATAATATTATCAACTATTCAACAAAATTTACTATTGGTGAACTTAAAACTCCAATCAGTTTAGGTGAGTCGTGCTATAAAAACCTTTTTTGTTCTATTTTTGTTTATGAAATAAGAATAAAATGAAAATATCGCGCGCTTGTTTGCATATTATCGGCATAAGGTTATCTTATATGGTGATTCGCAGAGGCTTAATGAAAACGTATATACGTAAATGAAATACATATACGGAACAAACACAAACGAACACAAACCTATACGGCAAGCAATATTAAAACTAATGAAACAATAAATAATAGGCGAATTGTAACTTAAAAATTATTTAAACAACTGGTTAAAAAATGTTATGACCGAATATAATAACTTTTTTTTGCTCTAGTACAATATTACATATCTATTTTAATTTTATTAATAGAAATGGCGACTCATATATAAAATAAGTATCTACAGGCTTTTAAAACTTTTCATTTTTCATTTCACTTTATTACGTATTACACAAATGGTCGGAATTTTCCGAAATTTTGTAACTAAGCTTTTTGAGATCTCTGTGATTACAATTCTGAGTTCAGATTAAAAAATTAAAAATGATGGATCTAATACGGATCCACATTTTAGATCTTAAAATAAAAAAGTTTTCTTTCTTATAGATACAAGTTTAAAATGTATACACATTATTACTTAGGTCAAAAGACACCATATCCTTCATCTTTTATGTAACGCTAAAAAGTTTTTATATCACTTTCTATCAATTTTGTTAAAAATGTGTATATTCGATAAATTTGAGATAGTAATTAGGGATTTTTAGTGGATCCGTTCTGGCAGATCAAAACATAAATTTTCCTTCAACATTCGATTTTATTTCAACATTTACAATCGGAGAACCTGATCATTTTGCACTTACATGGGAGCAATTTTTATACGTTTGGATATGCAGTTTAGTCCTGCCATTTTGATGGTCCTACAGTAACCACGAACACTGAAAAAAGACCATATTTAAACATAATCTCTTTAATCGAAAAATATGTCAAAAAAAGTGTTAGAGAAAATAAATTAAAAATTCTTCACAGTTGCTTATGAAATTAAGCACGCTGCATCATTTGTTACATCCCAAACTATTAAACAAACGTATAAAAAACGGGAATAATCAGCTTAACAAAGAAAACTTTTTTATTTTATGGTCTAAAATTTAAATTTTTCTGACATATGCTTGTTTATCTAATAATGGCTAAAGAAATGGGAAATATCAGATGTTTGATATCGTTAAAAATTAAGCCCACGAGGAACCTTTTGCAGTCGTGGACATAGTATTAGCGATATTGATAGTTTCAGGGAGCTTAACAACATTAGAAGCATATCTTATGTCTATGATTATAAGCTAGTAAATTGAATTTATCTTGATTAAATATTACTAAATAAATACTTTTGAAATAAGCTTATCCATTGTAAAGAATATTCTTTTTTAATTGGCGTAAATTTTTAAAACTAGTTAAGTTGTGCACACTAATTTGAAGCTCATATTTTACTAATTACCCTTGTAGGCACAGACTTGTACTAGCTTTTATCCTCTTTAATCGTCGAAAATAACCGAATTTTACTGCAAACAATTGAAACTATGCTGCACATGCAATTGGCGAAAGATAACCTAAAATTATTTTTTTAAATAAACGAGTGGCAGATATTAGAGACATTTTAAAAAGGGGACATAGTTTTATCAGGGTAGCAATTTGTCTTCTTTTTTGTATTATTATGTGTAAAAATTTGTTATGTCAAAGACACTGAAGTTATTACTGGATAGGGTATAACATTTTTCGGGGTTTTGGCATATTTTTATTAAATAGAAAGTATATCTAATTGATGAAGGATTATGTAAATTGGACGATGTATTTAGATTATATTTAATAATGTTAATCATTCTAAAAACATAAAAGCAATGTACAAATGCTAAAAAATACACAGTGACACAAAACTTAAAAGCTTCAGAGAGATGCCCATGTGGCGAATAGTTTTTGAAAAATTGTTGGGATTTCATGTAATGTTGTGACTCAAATTTTTTAAATTTTTTAAAAATGAGTAGCATACTAAATTAGGGACTATAATTTTGAATTTTTTCAATACAATCTCAATAATAGTTAAAATTACATGAAAATGACCTAGCAACTTTATAAAAAAAGAATATTTCCGGTACAATTTGTAACGATATAAAATGAGGAAAAACTAACAAAAAAACTATTATTTATATTCAATCACGAGTTTGGGTCATTTGAAGGAAAAGAAGTATCAAAAAGTTTTCACTTACTTCTTTCTGTTTCTAGACTACATTTTCCACAATAATGTATTTCGAATTTCGAAAAATTCACTTTCTTGTCCCATCCTAATGAAATAATATATTGAGATCCAGACAAGATCTCGACGAGATTCTTGATTTTGATATAGCAATCGTGCATATCGATCTTGAACACTCGATATAATATTGTTCTCGAATCTCGTCTCAAAGTTGTGAGTGTTGTGACGAGATCTCATCGAGACCGACACTTTTTCTTTCAAAGTCATGCTAAAGTTTTGAAGTTCTAAACATCTGTAGTCTAGAATTTAATAATGAAAATAATAATAAAAATAGATGACTTCATTGGACATAAAAAATGTACAAACATTAAAAACAATGCCAAAATGTGAGTTAGACCTAATACAGAATCTAATTTACAGCAGCCAACTATCATGTCACGAGATATTTAAACTGTTTATTTATTGTCCTTGGGAAGATTCAATAAATAAAATAAATGGTTCAATGTTTCGAAATAAAAAAATGGATGTACCGTAGCATCCATAATGATAATGATAACGAAATTCATAGAACTATTACTTTATAATTCCGAACAAAAAGAAAGACACTTCTGTACATGAAAATGTGATAAATATATATATATATTTTAACGCAATGACAAATTGTATTACAATTTTCAAAATTGAGCAATATTAATTTTTAAAATGGTCCATATTATCTGCAACAGATTTCAAATGTTACATACAGTTTATCGATTAACGCTAGAGATAAAAAATAATGATTCACATATGAGCAAATTCCAAAATCTAAAAACTGAAAATTTGATTACAATTCTTTTTTATTTCCGAAGAGATTTACTTAATTTGTTTTCAGTATTTATAAATATCTTCACCCACTTTTGTCTATTTTTTGTTAAAAGCTTTTTGGATATAATACAGCTTCAAAAGATGAGATCAATATGTATCTCCAAAAGTAAAATCCATAATATGCAATGCAAAGATAAAACACGAACTCTAGGATCCTTTAAACCCTATATCTATTGGTGCATCTCTGGAAATACATACGAGTAACTTTTTAAGTTTGTTCCACGAAGAAAGTATAAAAACTTTTGCTCACAAGTGCGAAGTTTTGGGTCGTAGATCCGTTGACAATTCTTTCATCGTCTTTGATAATCTGTAGTAGAAAATTAATATGGTTTAATGCTTAATTTATATTTATAGAATTAGTCGAACTCATTGTTTATTTAATGTATTTTCTCTAGACAATATTAGGACTATTCCTGATAATATCGACGCCCCGATTGGATCTTTCTCCATGGATGATGTTCAGCAAAGTTAAATGTTCTTACAATTTTTTCGATTTTTACGTTTAAATATGATTTTAATCTTGAATTTCAGTTTCATCGTGAAAAGAATGATATTGAATGAGATAAATTCCATCATGAAAATAATGAAGGTTCAATTTAATGGTTCGATGCCTTACAAATTCTCATTTTCTTCTGACTTATTGTTATTTTCACATTAGCTACAATGTTTTGCAGCTCTTGATGTTATGTTGTTTTATTATGGAAACAATAACTTCAGAATTTCATGGGCAGAAACTGTAATAATATTTGTTAACAGTTAATGTACGTGAGCTTGTACGAATGCTCGCCGACTCATGTCGAATTATCCTGAAGGATCTATTTTAGCAATGAAAGTTATTTTTTTATCTATTAGTGTTAATTCAACCATTTTTTATAAATTTATTTTAACTTCCATAATATACAGTATATATGTATAAATCCATGTACAGTCAGTTATAGCGATCCTGGTTAATGGAAAATAATACCCATACAGAAGAAGGTGACATGATTTATGTTTTAAAATATGCTATCATACATTGTACGTCCAGCAGAACGACATTTTTTTATAAACGCCGATCGGGTTGATTTTCAGATATGAGTATAACGTAACTCTTTTCTAAGAAACGCAGATCTCATTTAGGTCTAATAAATTACCCAAATAGCAAAGGGCTCCGAAATCTATTCTTCTTTCCCGCGCAGTTTATTTATTTAAAAGAGAGAACGATTAGTGCTAAATAGAAATAAACCTTAAAGTGATTTGTGGGTCAATAAATGCAAGGCATTGTTAGGTCATAGTTGAAATATAGTAAAGTGATCCTATAAAATAGATCGGAAAGCGATAATACTTAGATAACTTTTACACCTTTTCAACGTAATCCATGCAACCCATTCACCTTCTGTTGCTTATTTGTTTTCTTTTTTCAAACAAAAAAAAAGTTACAAAAACTAAATATCTTTGCTTGCATAAAATTAATTAATACTTTTATATAATACCAAAAGTAAGAGCAAACTCCCAAGTAAAAAATTTCGGCGAGTTAAATTAACTTTTTGCATTTCTGACCGCCATCTTGCATCCGACATTTTGAATTTTGAAAATATGACGTTAGATTCCTAAAAAACTATAGCAAACTAAATTTCTTACAAATTACAAGATACATTACTAGTGTAGTGATTAAATAAAAATATTTTGAGGGTTTTTTACTTTTTTGTAATTCTATCCCATGCAAATCGCAAGAGCATACACAAAAATAGTCGCATGTGGTGATTTTTTCCTCAGTTTTTGTTAATTGATAATTCTTTGAATTTGGGGCATTCGAAAACTACAATTGCATCTGCAATCGCTCTGTCATGTACCCAATTTTCATAGACCTTGGTTTTTTTAGGTTGCTGATAACTCGTTTGTTATGAGATGCATAAAATTTAAAATGGCGGCATCAAAATGACGGGCATCATCTCTAAAATTTTCAATTTCGCAAATGAAAAAAATTTCGTCTATATTCAAGAAATACCGTCTCTTGTAATTTTCGTCTACCTGACAAGGCCTATAAATATTTCATCGTATCGACGACCATTTTGTTAATAATACAAAAACATAAAAAAATATAGTCTGATAGATCCTAGTTACGAATATTACAGTAAAAAAAAAACAAAAAGAAAGCCGAAAACTCCATTTTTTACCCCTTTCGACCTTCAATTTGAGTTGGTCCAATTCTATATTTTCGTGTACAATAGATGCTTAAAAATGCCTAAAATCTTTGTCCCGTTTCACCTTCAATATTTAAAAAATTGGCTATTGGCTATTTTGGCGGTCAAATTTGTATGACGGAGCAAAAATCCTATCAGAATCGACTCTTACATAACAAAATTTTGTTGGGCAGTGTAGTCTACCAAGTTTAAAGAAAATTGAAGATTGTTAGATTGTTTACCCGTCGACACCCACGACTTCGTAAAACTTTTTATGATTTCTATCTAATTTGTACCAAAATATAATTGTTTAAAAAAAAAAATTATTATTTGCATAAATTATGCGCATTCCATTTTTTATTATTTTCACTCGTTTTGTCAAAATGCCGGCCCGAACCTAAAAGAAAGAAGAGAAGACGTTATTGGTTCTCGCTGTACCTTTTGTCTCTGTATCGGGTGGCATAAAGACTTGTACTAAAAAATTACTATAGGTGTGATAAAATATTCAAAATGGTGGTTCCGAAATTGCGCCAAAATAAAATTTTGAATGTAGAATTTATTAACTACAAAATTTTTGAACTGCGGTTATTGTCGTCCCCGATTTCAAATCTATTGATCCAACATGGCAGATCCAACACGGTGAACAGAAAGTGAACATTGTTATAGATTTTGAAGACGCACAATGTACATATTTACAAAATTCAATATGTGGACTCCAATATAGCGGACTAAAATTGAAAATTTCTAAAAATATTTTAGAAATTCGATGTAGGGGATAGTTTAAGATATCTGACTACAAAATAGACCGTCATTTTCAAAATTCAAATTGTAGACTTTCTGAAATTTAAGATTTTATTTATTTATTGTTTTAAAATTTTTCATTTTTCAATTCTTTAATGTTTCTTAATGTTTTTCATATTTAGAACTATCCTTTTAATATTTATTTGCGAATCTTTGAAAAGCAAATATAAATAAGATATATTAACAGATGATACACTTCAATCAGCCATTTTGAATTTAACACCCAGGTGGTACCACAAATTCTGTAACCATTTCTGACGCACATTTTTCTGATGTGCGAATTTTTTAATTCGTACGTAATCTTTGAGTTTTCTTTGTCGTTGATCATGATTCTAATTTCATATTTTCGAACTTCAAAATGGGGTTTCAATATGACGGAACATTTTTTTGAATACATATTAAATCTTCTAAAATTTGGTATGAATGGGTTTGTTTTTATCGCTGATTACGATTCACAGGTTACATTTTAAACATTCAAAATGGCTGACAAATTTTTTAAATAACTAATGAATTTTCTAAAAGTCGGTGTCTAGAGATTTTTCGATATTTAATAATATTCTGATTATACAATTCTAAGGTCAAATTTTCACGATTCAGAATAACGGATCCAATATGGCGGAAATTAAACAAAATGCATTGATTTTTATGTAATTTTATATTTGGGCGGTTATTTTCTTCGCTGAAAACGTTCCTGTGGTCAGATTTTCAAAATTCAAAATGAGGGACAAGACTTCTAATACTTTTCTTTTTAATTTTTCTCGATTTTAATTAAATTAATTTGATTAAAATAGAGTAACATATCGGTAATAAAAGTATGCATAGTTGAATAGTGTTATCGGAAGAAACATTATCAGAAAATTTGTAATATCAGTAAGTAAATACTGAAAATGTTGCTTTTCGCGCTTATTATTCGAAATAAGAATTTATTATTAGAAAATGTAATTTGTAAAGTTCATATTTCATTCGTAATTTATGACCCTAAAAATCCAGGTGTACCTAATTAGCCGTTTTGGTCATTTTCGGGCCATTTCAGCCAATATTACAAGAAATCCAGAAGTGATGGGTCATTTTGAAGGTCGGATTTGTTTTCTACGTCAAAAATCCTCAGAATCACCTTCCCTTTTTTTTCATACAGAACTAAGCCAAAATTTGCAGGCCTGTATAATTCGCAACCTCAAGAGCTGCCGAGTAAATTATTTCAGTTGTTATCTACGTAGATTACGTAGATCTACGTAGATAGAAAAAGTATGATTCAAAATATTAACAAAAATAATTTGTCGACATTTTATTTATTTTTCCTTTTTTGGAAAAACTAGAGTGCGAAAAATTTTGAATGAAACTATTTCCTAAAAAACTATATATAAGAATCCGTGAACAAATGTTCAGAAACTGAGATATCGACACTTCGGAGAAAACTATCTTTACTATTAAATCGCGATTTTCACGTTAATTGTTTATAACAAACATATAAATAAATCAGTTTTTTCACCAACATAGCTTATACACCCAAAATCTAGGACACCAATTTTTTTATTGTTGATTTGGGCCTCAAGTCATATTTCAAAAAGTGAAAATGGCAGATCCAATATGGCGGACGAAAAAAATTAAAGTTCATTACATTTGCTTAAAACTCACTACTTGAATGTTTTCGTAGTGTCTAATTACGAATCTGAAATAAGATTTCAAGCATTCAAAATGGCGGATCCAAGATGACGAACGACAAAATTACACATCAATTACACAGAGAGAAAAAAAAAGGTTAATGGTACCATGAAGACAAGGTAGAAATGATTATAACATTTAATAATACAGTAGTGCTTCCCTTATTCTAATGTCTTCCCTTATTCTAATTTTTTCTCTTCTCCTATTCTAATATTTCCCCTCACGCGTTCTCCCCACGCACCTTCTATTTTGCATAGAAGCACACATGACATATAACTGCGCATGCTCTGCGAAAGAGAAAGAGAGATGAAAAGCGAGACAGCAAACGTTTAGTGGGAGGCAGGAGAAAATTAGAATAAGAGAAGAAGGTTGCCATCTTGCCCGACTGGACAAATTAGAATAAGAGAAGGACTACTGTAGTACAATTAACATCGTGAAAAGTTGTAGTTATTTTTATAATTCATGATATTGTAAAATACAACATACAATAATTACTTTCATGATGATAACTAGTTATTTTCGTTTAATCACTTTTACTAAATCTATTTTTCTAGTCAAGAATATTTCGAGTGACTATTCCACTGTAAAGCTGGGGTACATTTGTGGTTATGTGCCATGCTCCATATTTAAGTATCGGGAAATAGTAAACAGAACACTGTTTTTGTTTTATTTTACTATGGAAATGGTTAATTTAACTATTTTTTATAATCGAGTATTTTACTTTTCTAAAATGGTTACATTAACTATTTTGGTTCTCTCTGTGTAGATTTAATTGAAACTTGATATTCGAAAGTTTTCGGAGTCGATGATTACGAATCTGAAGTTAATTTTCAAAATGGCGGATTCAATATGGCGTCGATACTGAATTTTTCGTCCGCCACATTGGATCGGCCATTTTGAATTGAGTACATGAGTAAAAATTCAATATTTGTCAAGTGAAAATTTCGTCGCTCTATAGTGATTCACATTTTTTACGAACGAATTTTGTTCTCCATGTGCGTTTTGGATCCGTGTAATGTCAGTTTTGATTCTTTATAATAGAGAATTCACTTTTTGACTAGAGTGACTCAATTTTTACGGGTGCGGGTCGAAAAACCGACAAATCAAAAAGCCGACAGGTGAAAAAAACGTCAGTCATAAAGCCGACAACCAAAAAACCGACAGTCAAAAAGCCGACACATAACCACATAAAATAGCCAACACAAGGTCAGCGGGTGCGGGTAAAAAAACCGACAAATCAAAAAGCCGACAGGTCAAAAAACCGACATTCATAAAGCCGACAGTCAAAAAACCGACACTTCAAAAAGTGATAGTCCGCATGTCGATGCGTCTATTTTTCTATGCGTCGGCTTTTTAACTGTCGGCTTTTCGATTGTCGGTATTTTGACTGTCGGTTTTGTGACCTGTCGGCTTTTTAATTTGTCGGTTTTTTGACCCGCACCCAGGTCAGCCATTTTTGGAACAGTCGGTTTTTTTACTGTCGGCTTTTCGATTATCGGTTTTTTGACTGTTGGGGTGCGGGTCGAAAAACCGATAGTCAAAAAACCGACAATCGAAAAGCCGACAGTTCAAAGAATGACTGTCCTTCTGACGATGTGTCTCTTTTTTTATGTGTCGGCATTTCGACTGTCGGTTTTATGACTGTCGGCTATATGACTGTCGGTTTTTTGACCTGTCGGCTTTTTGATTTGTCGGTTTTTCGACCCGCACCCAGAATTCTCAGTTTTGTATTTTGATAGGAAAACTGTTGTTGAACTACTATACCCATGCCCAAAAGAATTGGTCGTATTGAAAATAGGACCAACCGAATTCTGGACAGAAAGTTTCTGTTAATCGAGAGGAAGAATCACAAAGCACGATACAGAGCGAAAGATAGGAGTCATGTGGGGCATCGTGCAGTGCACATTTCCCGAAATCCCGAGGATACCCGACTTGAGCATCCGACCCTTCGACACATACGAGTACAAATACAGAGAAGAATCTATTGGAGCACACGTGTGCAGGCTATATGCGTATGGGACATAGAGTCGCCATTGCGTGACGGGAACCCTACATCAGGGCTCCGAGGGTTACTTGTACATATGTGCACATGTGCGTGTGTGGAGAGAGGTGACTCGTCGGCACTCGGGTTTTCTCGGTAGTGCTCGGTCCTTATCCCTCTATCCGGGCTGTATAGGAAAGCATAGGAGGCGCATTTCCACAGCTTCGCTCCACTCTTCTCGCGCGCAGGCAGCGAGGAGGCTCGCCTAAGTTTTGTTGATTTCGTTCTCGTCCCTCCGCCGAGGCAGCCAAGAGCCCTCAGTCCGAGATAGGGTAATCGCAGGCCGGGCCAGTCAGTGCCGTCGAGACATTTGAGAGTGTCGCGTCTCACCCGTCGTGTCTCTCTCGTCGGGCAGTCACCGCCTGTGGTCGTCGCGCCGGCTTTACGCTCTTCTTCCGCCTGAAACCCGGAAAAATAACCAGTGCCAGACGCCGTCTCTCCCCTTCCGATCCTGGATTTTCCGACTCCTCGGTGAGTATTTCGTAAAAAAAGAATCGCCGGCAACGTCCTAGACCTTGAGCCAACAGAAGGATGTGCCAAGACGAAATGGCCGCTAATTCCCGCGATCGAAACCCAGGGTGTTGGGGATTTTACAAACCCCAAAAAATCGGCGCTCTTGAAATTGTGAAAATTACCAAGATTTTTTCAGATCGATCTTTATCTGTAGGCTAAACAAATTTCCGGATACCAATGACCTGTGATCTACATAAAAACAACCAAACTCTTTTTATTTTAACTGCCGATCGTGTCTATTTTTGTCAACGATTCCGAGCACTTTTCTTTTGTTTACATCTAGAAAATTCGATATTCTTTTTTTCTCTTTACGCATAGCTTTCTTACGTGACACTACAGGAATGTTTTGATGGGTAATCGTCAAATGTCACTGGCCTGTAGGGAGCTGCCCTATCGTGTCAACAAATGGTTCAAATTTTTGTAATTCATGTTAAATATTACAATCGATTCCACACGTTTTGAAAATATAAAATTTGTATTTCTGTGAGAGTGAAGGAAAAGTTTCGGAGACTGGCACCCTTATTCTTAAGGGACTCAAGGAGACCCAAGGTCGATTTTTTGACACATGTGTGTGTAGGGGTCCAATTTCGAACGGTCGCCAAGATTACTCTTGTTGGTAGTTTGGACATTTTTTGTAATGATGAGGAACAATGACAAGTTTTTTTCTGTAGTTAAAATATCTGGATCGACTCCCGTAGTCCCCGGTGTTCGCAGGCGTTGCCAGGGACGCTGTACGCCATTCGGGCGATCCTTGCGGGAGGGATGCGCGGCACACGTCGAGTTGCGCGCGAGGGCGAGGACGAACCTGACTGCATTTTGCCCACTCCTCGGTACGATGAACTTCCTACATTCTTATATTTTCCCTTACTTATCTTGCATTTACAAACAACACCTATTCCATCTCCACTTGCCATTTTTTTGGGGGGAATTTTTAATTTTCATTTTCCTGCTCTGTTATTGTTAGAACTTGCAAATTAGTTGACCTTCGGATGAGCAGCCTATTCGAAATCGACAAGGTACATTTGATGTATTTTCGACTCCCCAAAAAGGAATATGAGAATAGAAATTGGCCCTCGGGCGTATTTTGGCCGTTACATTTAAAAAATAGCCGAAAAATGAGTTTTTTTGGCATTTATTTCGAAAAGTAACAATCGGATGAAAAAATGTTTCTAACAAAAGTTGTAGATCGGAAAATTCTATACAAAAAAGGTTGTACACATTTTTTTTGTAATCGCAAAAGGAAGCTCGTAAAATAGGAATAAATATGACGAGTGACGTTTGTATGTCTTCAGCTAAGTTTCTCGCTAGTAAAGTGGGTTTCAAATCCTCAACGCACGCAAAAAATTTTGAAGAGGAGGATATAGGAAATAGTAAATATAGTAAAATTTTTATGTACAGAATTGTCCGATCTACAACTTTTGTTTGAAACGTTGTTTCATTCGATTATTACTTTTCGAAATAAATGCAAAAAAGTTAAAAAAATGCATTTTAGCGGCTATTTTTTTAATGTAGCGAGCAAAATACGGTCAAGCGCCAATTTCTATTGTCATATTCATTTTCGGGAGGCAAAAATAAATCAATTGTACCTCGTCGATTTCGTATTTTGGCCGCTAGATTAAAAAAATAACCGAAAAATGCTTTTTTTTTTAAACTTTTTAGCATTTATTTCGAAAAGTAAAAATTGGATGAAAAAATGTTTCAAACAAAAGTTGTAGATCGGAAAATTCTATACAAAAAAGGTAATATACATTTTTTTCGTACTCGCAAAAGGAAGCTCGGAAAATCGGAATAAATATGACTAGTGATACGTTTGTACGTCTTCAGCTGAGTTTCTCGCTAGTAAAGTGGGTTTCAAATCCTCAACGCACGCAAAAAATTTTGAAGAGGAGGATATAGTAAATAGTAAATATAGTAAAACTTTTATGTACAGAATTGTCCGATCTACAACTTTTGTTTACTTTTGGAAATAAATGCAAAAAACTGAAAAAAAACGCATTTTTATGGCTATTTTTTTAATGTAGCCATAATACGGCCGAGCGCCAATTTCTATCGTCATATTCGTTTTCGGGAGGAAAAAATACATTAAATGCACCTTTTCGATTTTTCGATTTCCAGTAGGCTACTCATCCAAAAGTTTACCATTAATTGTTTTGAACCTACACTTGGAGACATTTTATAGGAATTTATTTTAAAAAAATAGGACAAGTTATGATTCTGCAATAGAAATTTGGGACTTGCAGAACAGCAATATTTCAATAATGAATAATAATTTTTACTATTCCAGAATAGGATTTTTTCTATTACACAAAAATTCCATATGTGGGAGTGTATGGCTGCATAGAATAATAAATGTAATATATTTAACATAATAATGTGATGTTTTTAAAATATTTTTTTTATTTCTTCGTGTATATACAAAGTGTCCGTAAAGTTAATAGTCAAATGAACACAGGAAACTTCGGAGGAAAAATGGAAACGAAAAGTACAGTACCAAAATTGGATCCGATGCCTAAAATTTGATTGACGGGTATATTACTCACTGAATTGCCAAAAAATCGTGTTTTTGCGAATACCGAGCGATTTCCGCCAATTTTGTGATATTTAGAAGATCCTTTTGGGCTCCATTATCATCGGACCTTATCATATTAGGGGTAAAATTATTCAAATTTTTAAGGGCTTACAACGTCGTCATAGTGGTTTTTCATTAGCTATTGATCAAAATGAGAAAAACGCAAAAAACCGCAAAAATTAGCATTTTTTACCATTCTCATGGCTATAACAAGAAAAATATTCATTTTAGGTCAGAGAACCTCAGAGATAAATTGTACGCTTGAAAATATCTTTAAAATTAGCCAAATTTCGTTAGGATAACTTCAAAAAGCCGAGTTATTGCCAAAAAGAGATTTTTTTTAAACTTCAATGACCCGCCAATCAAATTGTAGACATCGGATTTAATTTTGGTACAGAACTTATTGTTTCAGTTTTTCCTCCTCTATCTTCTGTGTTCATTTGACTATTCATTTTGCGGATACCCTGCATATTCTATATTTCTGTTCTACGTCTAATTTACTTGGATGAAAAAATCGGAAAGTTCGATTCATCATTGGATTATTTACACTCCCTGCAGTAAACAGATTGTTTAACAATTGCACGTATGTTGTAATTCATAGAGCTTGAAAAAGCAAAGAATTTACGTGAAGTTTGAATCAAAATTGAGCACACAAGAAGCTTTTTTAATGTTACAGAAATGCCTAAAAATGGATTTTGGACTGTTGCGTGCTTATAGCCAATTTCACATTAAAAGGCTTCCCCTGAGCTGAATTTTTATCTAATTGTAATGTACAAGTGTTCAAATTCTTGATCATCTCATAAATTTTTAACCAATTTTGTGGTAGACAGTTTTTTAAATTTTGAAAAATGCCTCTATTCATTATCTTCCAATAGCATTATAATAAACCTGGAGTTTTGGCGGTTTTATATGTTAAATATCGAGTTGAAATTAATCACAAAAACAAAAGGCTCCTGAAATATATAAATATATGTAATCTAGGCGTTTATTCACTTCAACTTAAACATCAATGCATGACACATATCAAAATATTTAGTATTTCGGTTTGTTATTTAATTAAAAATGCTCCAAACTTTCCGAGAATTTAATACGGTAATTTTTAATTGCTTAAGGTGGGGGTGGTGATGTTTTTTATCAGTGGAACTTTCGGATCTTAATAGACTTCGGATTTAATAGATATTTCGGATCTATTAAAGCCCTCGTCACGCAGTTTAGAGTCTAACAATGAAATTATTAATAGACGATAAAAAAGGAAAATGTTATTGATATATCCAGAATTACTTACGATTTAGTTTATATAAAATGTTTCATTTTGGTTGCATTCCGCGACATGGACCACAACTTTGTTATTTTTGACATGGAATGTCCCAGGAACAACTTGCGGTTCGGAACTATTTTTAGAATAATTTTCTTGATTGTTTTATTAAGAAATGTTCTTGGGTAGACGGTCTCTAAAATTTGTTTTAAATTTATTTTCCTTTGTAGTATTTGTTTAAAGGTGATAAAAGACCAATTTTTTACTCAAGCATTTTTAATATTGTAAAATATTTATCATTTGTAATAAACAATATAAAAAAAAAGACATCCTTAAGGGGCGAACCAGTTGTGTAAGGGTGTTTCTTATCGATCGGTGGCAATTCAAAGCCGATTATAGGTGACTAATAATGGACACTTTAGACACACTGGCATGACGTCAACCCATATGCGTTTAGATATAAATTAAAATTTTTTGCGAATGATTAAATCATTCGTTATTTTCAGGCATCTTCTAAATTTTAATCGTAACATTCGTGGGAAACTATGGTTGACATAATTTTTATTAACAAAAACTTAGTACACTAACATGATTTAGAATTGCGAACTCTTGTTATTGAATAATATTATAGCCCTCCTGGAGCAATCATAAAAAAGTGCAGAAACATTATTCATTTTAAAATCTTTTGTTCATAATTTATAAATAAAGGGATTATAGATATTTTTAAGAGTGTCATTTTTTTTACGATATTATCGAATGTTTGTATACGCAATTATTTCTTATAGTTGATAGAAAAAATGTTTTTATTTATTTAATTTGAGGTCAGTGACTTCTTTGAGATCCGGAAAATTAGGAGTACAATCTTAAGATGCAGGCAGATGACGAACCGACTTTGTCATCGTCAAAACCTGTAAATCGGTTGTAATTGATTGAGATCCTTTGACACGAATCTACCGTTCTCTTTTCCGTTTTAAAATGTCACCTTCTTGTTTACATGAGAAAATCTGAAGAACGGTTAAGTGATTTAATTTGAGTCCAATCTTTTATTTTCATGTCATTGACACCGATAGTATTAAATAAATATGAAACGGAGGGGTATAAACATAGTTCTTTTTCTATTTCACAAGTATACGTATAGTTATATTTTTCATAAAAAAGCATATACAAATCATATTTCTTTATTTTGTGCTACAGATTTCTCGTGAATGGGAATTGTAACAGAATTGTGAATAATGTGTGGTTTGACCGATTAAAACCAGAGTTCCCTTTGAGTTTTAGCCGGGTCATCCGGGTTTCAAAATTGTCGGTATAAAAAATAATGGAATAATCTTAAACACTAAACATAGTCAGAAACGTATAAGCAACAAAAAAGTAAACAAATTTTTGTTACTTCAAGGACGCAAACTTTAAGTACTTATAAAAGTTTCAAGATAACATTCTAATTTTCCTTAAAAAAAAACATTGTTTTCATGATTTTTCTTTATTAAAAAAATTCGCTTTTTATAATAAAAATATACCGTCGTATATTCTAACTGCCGATGTCACGTGGCATTCAAAATTTTCGTATGTGTAATAAAAATGAATGGAAATTCATGTTCCGTCACTAATGAACGATAATTAATTTGAACGTTCGTTTTATTTCTCAGCCATCAATTACGCATGTAAAACGCCATAAAACAAGAAATGTCATCCTCAGAGATGGAACACACATGGCATACTTTTCTTTCTTGACAGAAAAATATATTTCGATACATCCAGTTATTCGAAATGTTGTTTATCGTCTTTAATTTAATTTGTTTACGACTTCCCATTTCAATTTGAAAGTAAATCCTGAATTATTTATATTTAAATAATAAATGTATTGTCTATTACTAGCATACTTATGTGTATGCATTTGTATATACAAAGTAAAAATTAAATAAAACCGTTTTCCAAACATAAGATTTTTCTGGCATAGAAGGAAGAAGGAAGATATTGCCACATCTTCAGTAATTACAGTCAAGTAATTTGAACGCGTTAATATTTTATAAACCAATTTGTCTTAAATATTGTATGTTATACTTTTCGGGAATTGATTGATATAAATCTATTATTAGTAGCTATATTTGTAATTTGATCAAATATACTCGAAATTTTTTTTCCTTACATTTTATACATTACACCTCAACATGGTTTTGTTGTTGGGAAGCTGTGGGTCATTTCCGACGTGTAATTTTGTGCGTAGAATCAGAATCCCAAGTCAGAAGTGGCCCATCACGTCAGGATTTTGAGATATTTGTGAAGATTTAGTCAAAAACGCGTTTTTTACTATTTTTGAGATCATGTACAAAGACACAACATTTTTAGCAGTTTTTCCTTTCGTTGGATCATGTGTACTACTCTGTTTCTTTAATATGGGATGCGCAGAATTCCATTACGACTTTTCTTCACCAAGATACGCCAATTTGAAATTACGATATACATGTAAACAAATTTACCTTGAAATGATCTTGGAGAACAAGCTCAAGGTCAAATTCATTGTTATGAAACCTATATAAATATCAACACCTATGTAAAATGTGGATACTAATAACTAAAATCTCGTTTCAGTATTGTGACTGTTTTTTTTGATAACGTGAATGGAATGTATTTCGTAATTTCGAAAAGGCCGTAACTTTGTAAGAAAAAATCTTAGGTGATCGAATAAAACCTCATTTGGAGGGTAAAGGTGGTATTAAAAGATGCAAATAGTACATAAGGCCAAGAAAAATTGTTGCATCCTGTACGTAACCTCAAACATAGCAAAATAACCCGTTTTTCGAGTACATGACCTTAAATATCTCAAAAACCTGACGTGATGGACCAATTCTGACTTCCAGTTTGGATTCTACGCATACAATTACGTTGGAAATGACCCACAGCTTCCCAACAACGTCCAAGACCCTCTTTTTTGTAGACCTGTGTTATTCACATATAACTATGATCATTTGTTACGTTGTTCTTCTCTGATCTGCAGCACTTCTGATTAATCTCTATGTTTTCAATATAGTAACTAAATTAGTGGACACCATTTTTCATTAATGTAGCTATTGATGGTTTTTCAGTAAATAATTCAAATGACAAAGAGGTCGCCACTGCAGCTGTTAAGTCGTATTCATTATGGCGGAAGTAGCTATTTCGCCGAATAAAGCATAAAATTTACTTAACTTGATATAAGATTTAATGAGAAAGATTATTAATAGAGTATTTTTTCCCTTTGTTTAGGATTATCAAGTCAAGATCTACCAAAATGTAATTCTCAACAAACATATTCAGGCGGTAACGCACTGGACTATGAAGTCGTAGGTCATGAGTTCGATCCCGCCCTAGGAACAATTTTTCGATTTCGTATTCAAGCAGTAGCATGTTGTTTCTTTACGTTTCGAAAATATTGTTTGTCCGGCGGAAATTGAGTCATGACCGCTGCAGCTCCTATATTTCATACACAAATGCGAAGTATGGCGCCAACTCTTAAGACATCTGATGCTATATTACAATAGATTATAAGCAAAAATTTATGTAAAAGGGCGATTCCGCCCGTTAAATAATAATTAAAAAAAAAATTAAATCAAAACAAGAGTATAATTAATTCTTTGACTAAAACCGCATAATTAAAAGCCCTTTTGGATTGCAATGAATCAATACGTTACTGTCAAGTAAAGGATTACAAAATTCCGATTATGAATACTTTATGATTTGTACGGCTGTCATTTCCTATTTTATACAAATATAAAGAAATTAGGGAGTGTACCTCAAAATCCCGACAAATCACAAAAGAGACTCTTCAAAGACCCGAAATTCAAAAACCAGACATTTCAAAAAACAGACATTCCAAAACCAGACATTTCAAAAACAAAAATTCAAAAACTAGAAATTTAAAAAAGTAGACTTACAAAATATGTCTGCATTTTGAAATGTCTGGTTTTTGAATGTTTATTTTTGAAATGTCTGGTTTTTAAATTTCGGGTTTTTTCTCGAATTTTCGGGAAATATCTGTTTTATGATTTGTCGGGTTTTTGAGATGCACCTAAATTGGGTACATTCCGTTTTAAGGGCTTCTTAATAAGCGACGAATATGAACAATAAAGAACAGAACTCGATTTTTATAGAACAAAATGAACAATAGAACTCGATTTTGTCTGACTGAATTTTCAAATCGACTTTATGCAAAAAATGATGCATTAATGATCTAGAATCGAAATCAAGAAAGAAATCTCAGTTGCCACAACTTTTAAGTTAACTCGGTTTAAAACCGACACCGTATGGCGCTGTTGAGAATTTTTCTATTACGTCGCTATTTCGAGAACAGTGAGGTTTAAATGTGTAAAATTTAGCATTGTTAGCCATTTTTCGATTTATTTTATAGCCACAGAGATTTTCTTATTGTTATACATACACATGTAAAAGATCTTAGATTTGCTCCCAAATCATGCGAAATACAGTAAAAAACCGAAAATTTTGTCATATTTAACCTCACTTTTTGTAAATACTGGCTATATGACTATAGGTAAATTCTGGCAGCATAATCTTTTTAGGTCCAAAAAATATTTGGCAAATACCAACTTCGCTTGTTAAAAGTAAAGAATAATAAAATTTTGTTAGTGAAGTTAATTATTGAAATTTCTGACGCCAGATGATGACAACAATGTTCGATAACGATTGTGATGTCTATTGGTAATACAGGCATTCATCATTATCAGACTACGTCAGTTTTCATTGTTTATTATCGCCATCCATCATTAACCGACTAAAAATATTATTGATTTCATCCGTGTACAGTAACAAAGTTTGTAGCTCCGGCCATGTAAATGGTATATTACGATGAACGTTCTAAATTTTCGCTTCAAGGAATGAAGCAGAAATTTTTGAACGCTCTGTTGGGAAATTTCTATAAGTAACGGATCGAGTATTTCCTGGTACATATGCGAAGTCCAAACATATTATTAACACGCTATGTTCGACTTCGTGTGAACACTGGTTGCTTACGAAGCTCAGCTCCTGGGTTATTAGCTATAGTTCATCTCATCTACACTTCTGTTTGTGAAAAGGCCAAAAGGAAGGAAATTCTATTCAAGACGCGCCTAAAACAAACATGTCTTCTCTAATGGACATAGAGTAATGAGAGATTTCTATAAAACCGAAGTTATGGTTCGAATCTAAATAATTTTATACCTTACATGATTGGATTCATCTACCCAAACGGAAATTTATTATAAATAATTACTCAAAAAGAAAAAGCATTGGTATAACTCTTTAAGAATGCACTCGTAAAGTAATTTGCAAAATGACTTTTTTAGAAATGTTTAAGTAACAGAATCTTTTTTTTGTAGAGCAATTTTGTTCCTCCCAAAATTCATTGTAACTATCTGCCCTTCTCGATCATTAATTTTTTGTACTTAATACATTATTTAATTAATTTTTAAGTTTGATCTATAAAAAGATTACGTATTAACGTATTAATGTACACAAAATAATGGAGAAATGCTCATGCAAAAGTATAGGAACTTATAGCCATAAAAAAAATTCTAGTTGTATTGAATGTTTACAATTGGTATTTACAATACATGGGAAACGATGTTTTGAGATACGAGTTTCTTCAAGGTACACTAGGTGGCCCATGAATCCGAAAATGAAATCGACCATCATCTAGTTTTAATACCGAATGGATGGGTGACGTCAACAATAAGATTGATTTCTGAAATTTGTTATCGACAGAGAAAGAGAGAAAGGACGCCATCATTTGTATGGTATTTCCTTTTTCTTCATAACAGATGTCCAGTTTCCAGATCATTTCATTGAAACTGTAAACATCTCTTTTAGGTTTGAGCGCCGCGTAGCAGAAGATCTCATTTCTAAATCTGGTTTATTTTGCATCACACAAACTGAAAATATCATATTGGAAAATTACCATATCCATATGGAAAGTTATGTTAATGTATATGGAAAATTTTCTATACTGGGTATGCAGTAATTTCTTCCAATAAAAGTGTGAGGAATTTCCAGTAAATTTTTCTTGCAATGCATTTAAATCTTTAAACTTTTGAACAGATACCTTCCTTCATCTCTACAGTGCTTGTTGAACAAAGTCGTATCTTAAGACACTTTTGAATTTCCACTTGAATCCAATTGGTTAATTCCAATGCAGGAATCTTATTTTTTTTTTGATAATGGTAAAATCCCCGTACTGTTTTAGTACTATTAATGTGGGTTTAAAAATACGCAGTTTCTCAATTTAGATCCCGTTTAACACTACATCCATATTGCAATAAAATCTCTCAACTTTCAAATTTTAGCTTCCAATTAAAATGAGGACATGCGGGTAGCAATCGTAAAACTTCTCGTGACTAATAGCGTGACACATATGCACATCTTGAGTTGAGTGCATACCTCTCAAAATGTCTAGTTTTATTATTTTATTGCAGATATTTGAGAGTAAGAACTGTTAATAACACATAATCGAAAAACTTGGGAGCTACAAAATTGGGATATGAAATCTTGTTATGTATAGTGTACTTGTTGGAAGGAATATAATAGCTATTAGAGGGATTTTAAATTTAAAATTTTTTTTTTCGAAATATAATCATATCGGTACCTGTGTCTATGCAGAGAGAAAAATAGAGTTAACATAACTGTAAAAGAAATGATTATGACACAAAAATAGTAAAATAAACAACGTCAAGAGTTCTTATTAACTGTACATTAATCTTACAATACAGAATGTTGTAAAATATATTACACAATAACTAGTTTTCCCCTCTCTTTACATTGTTACTATTAAAATACTATTTTTTATTCAATAGGCATTAACCCTTTTTTGCCTGAAATCAGAAAAGCAGGTACATCAACTCCAGCACAGTTTCTGGAGTGAAAATAATTGTTTTTAATTTTCGAAATATACCTTTCCTACTATTTTCAAGTGTGCTCTATCGATTCCCGCCGAGAAAATGACGAAATAATGATTATTTATGCAAAAATTTTGCAAAATAAAATAAAAAGTCCATGATTTTTAGGTCATTTTTTTTCATTTTTTCCGATTTTCTCCCCCAAAACGGGGCACAATCAATGAAACGCATACGTAAAAAGTGATCCCGATTGTTGAAGATAAATAATATACTTGTAGAATATTTTTTAGAAGCAATGGCCGATTCAAAATGGCCGCGGAACGAAACAAATTTATTCAAAATTATTAATTCCTTGAAATAGAGATCTTGGAAACTTTTTTTGAGTTTTATAATGATGATATAAATATTGACTGGTTATGTACGAAGATTATAATAATTTGATCTTGTCAGGTCTGAACATGTATGATATTCGTAATTATCGAACACATATATTATAAAACTCAAAAAAAGTTTCCAAGATCTCTATTTCAAGGAATTAATAATTTTGAATAAAATTGTTACTATATTAGACGTTTTTATTAAAATATGAAATATTAAAAAATAACTGCAATCATAATTGTGACCCAATAACGGATCATTAAGATTTTTTTTTTTTTAAACAATGATGACTGTCATTTGGACGGTACACATTAATATATTTTTGTGTCCGACTACCCTGTTTCTTTTCCAAAATTTCATTTACATCATATAAATATGAATTTGTAGTATTTAGAAAATTATATTTCTTATGTATTGCAATAACAATTAAAATGTTTGAAATTAAATTTCCTACATGGATTATCATGAAATCTTCTTTGACCCTCGAAATTATGCATCTAAGCAAATATACTTGTTAATAGTGTACGTGGGGACATTTCAGTACTTAAGTCGGATGAGTAATCGTTGCAAAAATGGAAGGAAACCCTTATAAAGTCTGTGTAATCGATCGTTGTGCACTACAAGAGGTTTTAAGTGTCGGATTAAGTAATTTTGAATGGCTATAATAAATGCAAGAGTATCATCCAAACTTTTTTGCACACGTTAAATTCGAAATTTTTAATTTAACAATGGTTAAGTAAGATATACGAAAAAATATGCAATTTTTAATTTTGAATGTAATGACGTGCACGTTGATTGTGCAAGTAAATAATACCCTTTAATAGAATTGGGCATTAAAATTAGTTTATTATGATAAATACGTTGTTATTTAGTGAAACATATCATTGTAGATAACAGTTTTTTAAATGTTGTTTATTAGATATGAGGAAATATTGCGGAAAAGGTGACAAATTTTTTTCTTTAATTGAGTTTAGTTTAGTAGAAATTACAGATAATATTTCAATTATAATCGAACACTTTATTATTGTAGATGGTAATTTAAAAATAGATATGGCTTAGTAGATAATTACTATATTAAACTCTTACATAACTCATTTTCTCTAATCTCGCAAAGGAAAAATGTAAAGATGGAAAACTGTAAGATGAATATTACAAAGACAGCGCACAAATATTAATGATAACAAAATAGTAAACGTGGACAAAAGTAACGACAGTTAACAAAGCATGCATATGATTTAGTTAGTTCTACTGCCGCTAGTCGCAGTCGCGACTATGACTGCGCTGTTTTTGCGTTCCTTATACAAATTGGTTTACAATGGGAATTTAACA
Source organism: Trichopria drosophilae (assembly GCA_030407085.1). Taxonomy (NCBI): domain Eukaryota; kingdom Metazoa; phylum Arthropoda; class Insecta; order Hymenoptera; family Diapriidae; genus Trichopria; species Trichopria drosophilae. The sequence goes on from CM059583.1 coordinate 207,960,271, forward strand.
ACAATACTTGCAGGTGCATATTTTATTATTAAATTTTAGGTTATTTGAGGTATCGATAAATTATGTAAAAACGATGATTATTTGTAGATAACAGTCTTTTTTAAGAAACGGCTAACGATATACCGTCATATTCTAAATTATCATATTTTTCTCTTAATAACAATATATTTTCTACCGCAATAAAAAAAATCAAAATTTTTTGAAAGGAAACTCTGATTTAATGAAGTACCTATATTTTTTTAATACTGAATATAAAAATCATCTTGAGATAGGAAAATTTTTCTTATTTGTTATTTGCACTGATTTTATTTTCATGCTGAGCTTTTCGTCAGGCAAATTTCTAAGAACGTTAATTGATAGCAGTTTGAGGTGCAAGACCGGTAATGTTATTTTGCGAAAATGAGACAAATTCATTCGTAGAAAATATAAACAATCTACACAGTTATCAAAGAATATTATTTTTAACGTATGCAAATGACAAATTTATAAAATATTGGTAAGATAGTCGCAAATTCATAATAAAATAAAATGTCAGCATTATCCTATATTTTGCGAAAAATATTATAAGTAAATCTTAAAATATATTATAGTTTTATTTAATTTATATTTTATTTTTTATACTTCTAATGTAAGCATAAAGTATCCTTGTAAATTAAGGTTTTTTGTGCCTGATAACAACATAACCTCCTAAACAAAAACTATTTGGATTTTTTTTTAATTACAAATTCAGATATTAATCGACAAATAATATCAATTCTTTTTCTGTTCTCCCTTGTTTACTTTTCTCCAAGCATAAACATTTCTTATTATCACTATAAATAGAAAGCTCATATTTTCATTACGATTTTCACCGTGCTAAATACAATAATAGACCAAATGACAAAAAAATAAAAAAAAAAAACTTTGCATCTCTGTATGAAAGTAAATTTCATTTTCTTAATTGTGCAAACTTCAGGAAAAATATTAATGCTACTTATAAATAACATGTGAACCCAGCGATATTAATTATAATATTTGAATACTAAACAAATTCGTACGAATAGTATTTCTACATTTGAAATACACTTAGAATAAATTTAAAATCACATCTGTAGTTCACGTATAGAAAAAATGTTCTTGTTTAGACCCTTCTTAAACAGCACATATCGCACCCCTCTCAAATAGCACCAATCAATACTCATCGAATCACACTTTGATTCGACATATCTCGAACGTTATAAATCATTTGATAAATATCGTTTCTACGTATTGAATTTCCAGCAATAGAGAATGAAGAATCACACTTATTACGAGATGAAACAAATTACAAATATGTTTAGCAGTAATCAAAGACTGATATACTTAACAATTATTTTTAGAACACTAAGAATATCAAGTATAATACACTAAGTATAATACAAAAAGTATTATCGTATATTAAATGTCCACTTCTAAACTAAAATAAAACGTAATATACTTAACTGTTATTAAAAATTAGTCTTGGTTCATATTCAACACTTTTTGAATACAATTTGTTTTCCTGAGGTTTTCAAGGCATCATTAACGATCGCAATCCAATAAATTTTGGTATGTCGTTTTAGCGCCAGCATCAACGAAGGGGTCAAGCTTTTACGACACAATACGTGTACGTAATAGTGCGATTACGTCCTACGTATGCTGCACATAGGATGTTGATATACGTAATAGCATTATTCTCTTACCAGCGGGTCCCTTACGTTTTTTAACCGATTCGTATCCAAAGTAGTGCTATTGGATTTCGTTCACTGCCATTTCGTGAATGTCGTTTACTAAATGCATTCGTTTGAATTCAGCAGACAATTCCTTCAAATTGCTAATTTAATTGAGACAGGATGCCACGAATTAAACGATACGTAATGAATCTAATCGTTTCACGTCAATAATTATTCTCTGATACAAAAAGTGGTTACACCGTAAACTGAAAATAGTTACGGTATAATAGTTAATCTTAACGTAAAATTCGTCCTTGGAAAAATTAAAAGAATTGAAAAGCTAACTCGTAAAATTTTCATGTACTTGAATAAAAGATCCTTGTAAAACAACGTATTTTCTGGAGAAAAATAGTCGACATTCACAAAAAAACTAAAAAATATCAAAGTCCTATGTAAAAGCAGCGTGATAAAACGACACACGATAAAAAAAACACGTTAATCATTATACATTACAAATTTTTGATAGGGCATAAAATTCAAGTTTATGGCTTAGATTTGCAACTCAAAATGGGGGGGACCTTCATGTATTTTTCACTTAAAACTTTCACATAAAATCAGATTTTACCCCTCACTCCAGTGAAAACTACTATTTCCAATATTTATTACTTACTGTACATATTTACTTTTAAATTAAGATTTACCAGAGGATTTACCGTTTAATCTAAGATATTTTAACAAATAGTTGCACGTTGATTCGTGCGCATATTATTCTTACCAAACCTCATTTTGTGCCTTTTGTCGAAGTGTCTTTATATCGCTGTGTCCTATTGTCATGTTTGTTTTTCGACTGGAGTTGTTTTGTTTGGTCCTTTTGTCATGTAGTCATAATTTTAGTGACATTTGCTTAAAAAAATACAATTTTTCATTCGAAACTCTTTTAATTTGAATTTCGTATGCAATAGTACAGTAGTTTACAGAGTTGGAAACGGTGAATAAAAAACAATTAACATATTATGTAAATGACAATTAACATTTAAAAAAAAGAATAAACAATTAGAATAGTATTTAAACATTTAATGAAGAAAATTGAGCCGCAGTTTTCAATGAATCAAATCATTAATTTTATAGCATTTGTAAAAAGGCCCAAACCAGAATCATTACCAAGGAAATTTATATGCTGTTTTTTAAAATATTTTTTTAAATTTGTAAACGCCAAATTCCAAATATGACTTGGATGAACACTGTTGAAGGTGTTCTTCAATGCTCCGAATTGTTCTGTTATTTAGTTTTAACCATCAAAGAAACGAACGAAATATACATTTGGTCTAAAAAGATACCATATTCTTTCAAATATTATATATGTTGTATTTTCTATTCGTAAATTAACTTAACAAGATAGTGAGTATTTAAGAAAAAATTGTATTTTAAAAAAAAAAATTTTCAAACGAGCAGCTAAGATTTCAGCTCTTGGTGATTTCGAATCTTCAAATAATGCTTAAAAAATAAACAAAACAGAATTTTCGGCGACGAGGTCAAACATTGTTTGTTCATATAATTACAGAACTGTGTATAAATTTTCTTGGCAATATTATTAATGTCGTTTTTCGAAGTAGCTTCGCCTATAGTGGGTGGAGCTATTCATCGACGTTTTTTGAAATTTTGAAAAACTGCTAAATTAAGGATATGAATCACCCATCATATTTGGAAAGCCTGAAAAATACCGTTATATAATTATCTTTTTTAAACACTGTATTGTATGTTAAAAGTGTTAATTGTCATTTATTATTATGTTAATTGTCATCTATTTACCGTTTCTTACAGCCTTCAGTTAGTAACATAAGTAGTTTCGAATAAAAAATCATATTTTTTGAGAAAAATGTTCAAACGAGCAGCTAAGATTTGAAAAGACTTGGAGATTTTCAATCATCAAATGATGCTCTAAAAAATCACCTATACACTTTTTGCTGGTGACGTACTTAAACAAAACTAAGTTTCGGCTTGGAACGAAAAATCGGATATTAAAAAATGTTCACACGAGCAGCTAGGATTTTCAAGTCAAAGTGGGTTTGAATCACAAAACGATGCACTTTTTCTCGGCATCGCAGTCAAACTTTATTTTGCTTTAAGTCCATTGCGCATAGCCTTGTCTTTATAGGGATAATAAACGTAAATATTTCAGTTGCTTGTTTATAAAAAGAATAAAATTAAAAGAAAATCTTTATTAGCTTTCTGCCATTAATTAGAAGAATAAATTTTAAATTGGGATGCAGATTTCAAATTTAAAGAATAAGGTATTTTATATATTACAGGGCTTTCTTTTTTAATTCATAAGGTTCCTTGACATAAGATTATTTTTCTAATATTTTTGATATTGGGGCTAGGACTACACAGATTGATCCTCTATCTTAAAAGTTCTGGAAAAATATAACAGGAAAACCATATGGTCATATGGTAGTCCCATATCCCATGTGTTTATTTCTGTTTCATGGAGAGAAACAACTACTGGAACTGAAGTAGATTGTCTTTTTGTCTAACATGGAATTTGTTATTTTTAAGTATACTCCACTATTATCTCCAGGAATATACGTATATGAAAATGTATTAATTCTTCCACTTTCTTTAATGGACAATATGTAGTATAGATATAATTTTAATTTAAATTAATAAAGTTTATTGACTTAATGTGATAGTTGAATAACTATTTTTGTAATCTTCATTACTTTGGTTGATTAATATATATTGTAAAAACGTTAATTACTCATTTTAATATTATATCACTGCTATAAGAACAGAAATTTTATTGCAGAAACTTAATTTGAATTCATCCCGTACATTAAATTCAACAATTTTGTAGCTACGAAAAACATACTTATAACACGTTAATGAAGTGTTATAATGCAGAATAAATCGTTAATAATTGTGTTTTTAAATATTATTTTGTTAGCGGCTCCATTAATTCAATTACAACTGACCAATCTATAACATGAAAGTTTTCAATGATGTGCGTCGAGGTTTGTTTACTAAAATGTTTTTATGTAGATTTTCACTTTAACCTGAAAAAAATAATAAAAAAAATGTGTCAAACAAATAGTTAAATTACAAGTAAATCATCATTGACACAAAATCTATAGCTAAAATTAGTTGGGAAAATACAGCTAAAACTAGTATAAAAAACAGTAATAACTAAACTGAACTAATGCAAAAAGTCTGTGTTAAATTTAAAATATGTTGAGAAGATGAACCTGTTGTGCAGTATCTCCTCATTTCATTGCTTGGTGATTTACCTATTGTTATGAATCTGGTCTCAACATCTGTTGTCACATTATTTGGTTTTTAATAAACACTTAATATACAACCGTTACACAGATTTTACGATAGCAATGTGCTCATGAAGTGAGAACCGTCTTTTTTTTTAATCAAATATTTATTACGCACATTATTGAAAAAGAAGCTGAGTATCCACTATGGCATACAATCATAGTTTAGGATCTATATTGTATCATACAAAAATAGTTTTGGAGAAACAATTGACGGGAAGAAATTTGCAAAATAGCTACAAACTGGTTATGTGCAACTAAAAAGGTCATACTTCTGGCATTGTTATCATCAAATATCGCGACTGCAGTCAACCAATTTATAGGATAAATTAAACTAAAAGTTACTGCACTTTGGTAAACAAAATGATGTAAACAAGTTCAAATTGCGATTTAGACCAATTATGGTTATTATGTAATAATAAATATTAATTTTGTACTCGATTCCACGCTAACAACTTATTGACAACAAAAATCAGTAGAAACGAAGAGTAGCTCGATCATAAAAATTGAACGATCCAAAAGTTCTGAGTAATAAAAAAAAACCACTGCTCGACAGGTGCCTCTTCCCCCCCTAGAGCATTTAATTACTGAATAGTTTCGTCATACTTTCCGAAGGCAAATCAATAACAAAAACCAGATTCATTTTGGGAAGATTATTTAATCTTAGTTATTCTCCATGCTGCGTCCGCAGTTAAGAAACAAAACTGTCGAATAAATAATTCAATTTTTATAGTTAAAGATTGAAAAAGTAAGGCAAGAAGCTTGAAATACTGGTCCTACGTACAGACGCAGTGGCTAAACTTTAATCCATTGAATTAGAGTAATCCGTAAATATACAACGTTGTATCTGCGTAATACGATATAATTCATTCGTTTAAGACTTATGACATCATACATTTATAGATTTATCATTTACAATTTTATGTTTTCCATATATAACCATTAAAATGTAATTAAGCTTAAAAAAGTTTCTTCATTTCATTATTTGTAAATAAATGGTCTACTCATTACTCCAAAATAAATTAATTATGTTAATTAAGTAAATCGGCAGATAATAAACGTAATTATATAGTCGTTTCAAAACTTTCAACTATTTGAGGATAATAGACAGTAGTATCAACGACAATGAGTTTGAGAGAGTTGATCAAAAAATCTCATTTTCTCAGGTGCAAAACTAGGAAATGTCTTTTGAGATTGTTTCTGGACAATTTTGTTAAGTAGGGAGTTTGAAAATTGACCAGTAATTTTCACTAACCGGCACTTGACCAAAGTCATTGTGCCGGAACAGCGGGAACTGTATCGGGAGCGGATTAACCTGTTAATTTAGACGGTGTTTATTTGGATTGTTCGGTTAGGGCTTCTTTCTTTCATTTCTTCACGGTCAGTACGTCTAACGGTGAATTGCCGGCGAGGAAGGCGTCGGCGTATAAGTCGTTTCCCGTCACATTTATGTATTGGTACACACGTACAGGCCGGCAGGTGCTGGCAGTTCAGCTTCGCGCCGCTTGGCTGCGCACATGTACATTTCACTAGTACACTAGTGTCTTTAGGTGGTCTAGTTGATTTTTAATTGGGAAGATCGTGACGCGCCTCCGATTTCTCTTCATTATTTCTATACGCATCGCAGATGGTCCATCAGCGACTTGTATTTTTAAACGATACCAACTGCACTTTCGCAGTCGGGGATAAATAAGTTCGCACGACACCTTTCTTAGTATGATGATTACGCGTACTCCACGGATTTAGTTCAATGCTCTGCTGCACAAGAAAAAAAAACGAGACTTACTAATGTGATCGACTTTAAATTCAACAAATATATTTAACCAGTAAGTTTTAAAGCGCGCTCTTATTACCTCCTAACTAATTATGTTCTCGGCTTAATAATTAAAGTTTGAAGAAAACATATATATTTTTAAGGAAATGTGTGACCTCCTTAGGACAATTAATGGGAGTAAACAACAACAAAAAGAAAATGTCAACCGTAGAAGTATTTACTGTTTTAAACAAAACAACGACATTTTATTCAAGTAAGGAGAAAAGAGTTATGTATTTTTTGCAGTGCTTGAAATTTTACGAAAATTGTATCAATAGTTGAAAAGAGAAAATTGAGTAAAGAAATAGTTAATTAGTAGAAACAATGATTAAAATATGAAGAAAGCTTTATATTCTCAACCACATAATTTTTTTTCGTTTTCGACAAAGTTAATTCTAATTACTGAACAATATTTTTGCGTATTAATATCGACTATAGTGGCATATACTGTAGTATGTAATAGTATAATGAAAAATTAAATTAAAGATGATCGGCAATATCAAATCAGATTTTTTAACATTAATAAATGAAACATTAAAGTGGGCAAAGGATACTTTTCCGCATTGGCGCGCAATTTGCATAGGATTCTAAAATTAAATATATTAAATATGTATTAAATACATATTTATAACTATTAATGCATAGAAATATTTATACATAATAACAAAATATATTAAATTTCAATGATAAATAAAGAGCTTAAAGAGACTTTTTTAAAAATAATTTTTTGGATATCGAATATATCGAAATACCCTTAATATCAATTTAAATATATGTTCTCACTAATATGTAATAAGTAACGTTTTGAATGTTCATTGAGGTAAATACCAGTTTATTACTTTCCACGAACAAGTCGAAAAATATGTAGACTTCCATTACCTGCAATTCTGGTTCTTGTCAGAGCAACATTATCAAAACTTTCTCACTTACATTATATTTTCTACAACTATTATTATATAATATATCGAGTTTCCTTTTAAGTTGGACATTTAAAGTGTAACATTCTATGAAATCAGAAAAACTAGATATTTTTTATTGCTCAAATGCTAAGTAAAATATCATGAATCTGGTAATAATTATAAAAAACTTTCTTGAACATTTCTGTTTTTGAAGCGTCACATTATAATTAATTGTATTCTCACCCTGAAAGAGTGAAAAATTACACTCTTCTCATATTTATGATACTACAATGCAAAAACAACCCATTTTACTAGAGATTGTTTAGATTTTTGGCAGAATAATATTGACAATGCTCAACTGTACATAAATATTATTAATTATTGTATATGCCCAAATGTTTACTAATACAAGTATTAATAAAGTAAATCACGAAAATTGCTATTTAAATACCACCTTGATTTCTTACAATGTAAGATTAAGACAAACGGAAAGTAGGGATCACCTCCCCTTCTCTAGTTTTCGCAACTTGCAGACAATTTTGGGGGTCGTCGGAGCGGAAGACAGTCAATTTTGAAGGTCATGCTGTATATATTATTGAATGTTTACAATTTCATAAAATTCTATAGACGAAAAATTAATACACAATTGTGTACAATTGAATATATGCAATTATATACTATTCTACACTACTCATTTTTCTTCGGGACGCAATTAGATCAATCTTGTATTTGCTATTTTCTATTACTTTAGCGATGCAAGACCCTATGAAAATGTTCAAAAAGTCGTCATTCTGTATTGTTTACGTTTTACAAATAAACAAATATGAACAAATTATTTTTTCGGAAAAACTGATTTTTGACGATTTTTTTTTGAGATAATAGATTAAAATTTAGTATGTCTGGGGATGAATGTCTAGGATGCTGATTACGAAACCGATGCCTGATTTACGAAAATTAAAATAGCGTATTCAATATTAGATTTTTGTCCGCCATATTGAATCCATCACTTTGAATTTGACAAAACGTCGGCTTCGAAGTCCTGAAAAATGTCTTCTAAAGTCCTATTTTCGAAAAAAGGGATGTTAAACAGAGAAAAAAATGATTAATGGAACCATAAAGAAATGGTAGAACAATTCCATCAACGACCTCCGATTTAACATAGAATAATACCTAAAAAATGATGCTTAACAAATCAAAGGCAAACGAAAAGAACAATTTTCAGTGTAATCAGAATGAAAAAGTCTTATTTTTTACTCGTGAATTTGTAACATTCCCTTACTCGTCCCGATACTTGCTGCAATTTAGTTGTTAGTCGATGTGCCCATTTTATCACCGTTCACGACATGGTATAAAATGTGACTAACTAAGCAATGTTCATGCAAGAGGTGAAAAAATACGATTTGCCCGACAGCAGTCGGTCAGGTTTTAATGGCTGTGAAGTACAGGAATAAAGCGATAGAGGATTGGTGAGGGATAAGGAAGACAGCTGGGAGCGACAGAGGAATCACAGGAAGTTGGTTAAGAATCTTAATGTGCAACTGAAACGTGAAGACAGGCTGACTAATTCAATGTGAACAGAGAAGGAAAGATAACTTCCTTCTTGTTCATCTCCTACTTCCTATGGACGTCATCCTGTGGTGTCTTCGTCATCGATGGCCGCATCTCAGGAAGTTGGTCGCACATCTTAAGACTAACGGTCTTTTCGAAATGCTGATACTTGGATCGACATGCATAACTTCAGATACTTATTACTGCCCATACTTGCAAAACGGGACGAATTTATTTAATGCGCAAAACCATTTTCTGTATACTTACTAGAGTATATCCACAACCGTTTCGTCAAAACGCTGATAGTATCGGTGAAATATGTGGATGATAGTCATCAAATAAGTATGAAGCGAAGTCTAGATACGATCGTTTATATCAGCATATTTTCTTTTAAATTTCGTATGATTAGAGAGTGATCGATTTAGGTCTAGAAAACGGTGGTGTGAATGATTCGAGTAAGTACTGACTTCAAAGCAAAGACCCCAATCCCTCGAACCCAAGGAAACAAATCAAAATCTTGAAACCCCGTAGAAACATAAAAAAATGGCAATGATTGACACGTAATTTAGAATGCACCATATTTTTTTGTTTTAATGATGCTAGTGAGTCCAACATCGCAAATTGTACAGTAGCCAAAAAGGCCATCCTTAACATTGCCCTACATAAGTGGAGATGTTCAATCATTATCAAACGTGTCCTATTTAGTCGATAGATGACAACGTCAAATAAAAATATTAGAATAGCGGCAAACACAACAAAATACTAGGATATCAGGATGAAATCGGTCATGATAATGGTAATTGCGATATCTCACAAAAACCATTCACCGACTTAATCTCAATTGGTCCGTAATGACGTACCCATTAAAAAGAAGTAGAAAAAAACATTAAATTAGAGTAATTTTAAATCATCTGAGAGCATCTACTTACTATAAACTTTTATTACGATTACTTCGATTTTTTGCACTTATCGTATACGGCTAGATTTAATGCAGTTGATGTTTAGAGATCCAGAAATTATTGATGAGTACTTATACCGTTCGAAATAAAGTTAATGTAACGGTATTAATTTTATGATCGAACTACTGTTTTGAAGAAGATGCTCAAAACGAAGTAGACGTGCCTTTTAATCCGAATCCTTAAGATTCACTATCTTTCTTGGGGTGAATTCTCACTGTTAAAGATATCTCTGCATGAAGTAAATATTCGCTCTAAGAGTGAATTATCACTCTTGTACTAGAGTGGCTTAATTTTCACTCTGTAAAGAGTGAGTCAATCTCACACATTTAGAGGGTGTAGATATCATAAAACGTTATGTCTTGCTTGAATTATTTTTGTTCTGTAATATTTGAAATTCAACTTTTGGAAAAAATGTAAAAAAATAAAAATGCTTAGAATTTTTTTTAAAAAAGCTCATAGTTTTTTGGTTACAGTGTCCAGATATTTATCAAAGAAATGTCCATTTTGACGCCATATTGAGGTATAAAAGTAACATTTAGTTAGTTAAGTAGAATTCAAATATTGTTTGAAACTTTTTTGAAGCGAACCTAAAATTAGTAGTAATTAGGATAATGCACCTTTTCATGTTTAATGAGTTAGATGCTTTATGAAATGAATATATTTTATCTTTCGGCTTTATGCATTAAACATATTTTTAAGAGGTGTCTGTCTTTTTTAATAAAATATAACAATAAAAATACCGAAAAGCTAAACTTTTGTAACAATTTTTTATATGATGAAAACATGACTGTTTCGAGTTTTGGGAAATACTATTGCATCAGTGTTTTCGGTTTTTAAGAATGATTCACCTCAATCTTCAAAATCACCATTTATCGAGAAAGATATTTTTGAATGCATGACTACTATTCTAAATTACTAAATTAGTAACAGCAAGAAAAAGAATACTAATAAAATCGTTGTTTTCTTTGATAATCATTGTACACGATACAGATTAGTCTTATGAATTTCATTTACATCTAAATTGAACAAAATGAATAACAAGTTATAAAATAGTAAATTTTATTTGTGACTATGTCATTAATTAAGTATTCTTAGTTTTGGTTTTTAAATTTATTTATTTCATGAATTTTTGTTAATTGCGATGCTATGAATACAATAACGTATACAATAATATTCCAGATTACAGCTTTTTTAATAATTATCATACTTCTGGCATATTAAGGTATTATCTTATTTAATACTCAGTACTAATGCATAGAAGTAAATAATATTATACTTTAAAATATAAGTTAAAATACCACATTAAATAATTATTTTTACTGCAATAATAAACTAATGTAACTCCTTTCTTCGTTTTGTCGGTGATGTTATTAAAGCATTTAAAAAAAAACATTTTTTGACAATATATCTTTAATCTTGAAATATAAAATTATATTAAAATTTAAATATGTATCATACATTTTTTTCCAAAATTTATCTTTTAAAATTACCGACAACAAAGAAAAAAGTTACAATACTTTTGAATATAGACTTATTTCATTTACAAAATTTAAAAAAAACTGAGCAGTTTATTTTTTTTTAAGACAGTATATTGACTCTTGAACTCAATTTAAATTTAAAACGCCTGTACTATGTCTGTGTAAATAATACAAAGGAAATAAACTTGGACTAAAAACGTATTTAAAACTCAAGCGTTCATAATGGGACAGGTGTTACTCTTAATGAAAATATAGTGTCCACTATACTAATCCGATTGTTTGGACAACAATGGATCATCATGGTTATAAGTATTCTCCATTCGCAGTTATTTTCAATTGATTCGAGTCGCACGTGTATGAATAGCGTCTGATATAAGGCCATAAATAGTATCCAGTTACAAAACGTTTTTAGAAAAACGACTCAAAGGATAAAACAAACACTTAATGAAATGCTTTTAACTCGAAGTGAAGAAAGGTATTAGGTACTCGATATCATTCCATTCTTTCCCCAAATTTTAGTAATTAAATTAATATTTGTTGATATTAGTTGTGAATTATAGTACTCGGTATGGTTTAATTTAATGTAGCTATTTCCAGTTCAAATTAATTGTATGTAATTGCAATGAGTTCTGCGTATATATTTGAAGTAATTATAAATCACAATTTACAAGGTAATATAATCAGTGATGTAAAATTCTGTTTTTGTGTATAATTTTTATTTATTTTTCAATTATGAAATTGCTATTAAGCAAACGCATCCTGAATCGGGCCCTAAATTCACTTCATTTTAATTTATATGCGGCGGTAATTAATTAAAAATATAAGTCCTTCTATGAAAACAAATTAAGAAATTAAACTAAAAAAAGTTAGAAAGGTGTCTTTCACTATAGTACACATTAGTTATTTTCCAGATGCATTTCAAAAACCCATATTATTCGCATAACTGTCTTATTTCTGACAAGAAATTTGTAGTATCTGATATATTAATAAAATATGTAAATATGCGTCGTTATATTAATAACGATAATTAATAATAAAAGTTTCGTGGAGGTTGCTTTGTTACATTTAAAAAACCGACGATAATTAAAAAAAAAACCTTTGAACAAACAATCATTGAATGTTCCTGTAAATAAAAGGTTTTTTGGGTCGCTAATTACGAATCTAAAGTGAGAATTTCAAGTTCAGAATTACGGATCCAATAAGGCGGATATAAAAATCAAAATATTAGTGAATTTTCATAAAAAATTATCGCTATCTTTCCTAATTTGGTATTTTTGGTATGTAGGTTTTACTAGATAATATAAAGCTGAGTTTTTAGTATTTCTTTAAGTTACTTATTATAATGCACTATTCTTTATGTTATAACTTAATTACTCTTTGTTTGCATATGATATTCTATCTAAAACTTCATGAGTGAAAATTCTATTGATTTTCAAGCTCAGACTTTTCACCTTTCATTTTATGGAAGTTCAAATCAATGAAAAATCATTACATTATAGTTTAAAAACAGTTCGTGTTCGAAAAAATTGGGGAATAAATGTTTTCAAATTTGTTGGAAATTTTGTTCAATAGAGGGCGCCATATTGGAATTCCTGAACTTAATTTTGACTCCCGAAAGTTGGAGATCGACCTAGAAAATTTTAAGATATGGACTTACATTGAAATTGTCCGAAGGTTTCGTTACTGAAGTAATCTCTCAAATAAAAGAAAAACTAAGGGCTCTTGGGCATTAATTTAGTTTTCTACTGTAAAAACAAAATTTGAGCTTTTTGTAAAAGTGCAGCACTGTAGCTTGAATTATGCTTTTTATGAGTCTCTCGTCATATAATCCCATTTTTTTTGTATGACAGATAAATATCCTCAAGAGATTAGTTTTGAGGTCGCCTATAAAATGATTTTCTTTTTCATTCTATTTTTCTTGTAAGTTTATAGTTTATTGTTATTGTCTTTTGTTAATTTTTTACAAATTGAATTGTATAAAGCAAAAGATGCTGAAATCGACGCAGAAATAAAATTGGGAAATTAAAAGATTAATAATAAATATGTTTGCTTAGACGTTTCGAAGGATATAAATCCTCATCAATTCATCAACATCAACTTTCCAAGTTCAAAATTGAGTAACAGCGAACAACAATTTCAATGAAACGCGAATATTAAACAAATTTGCCAAACATCTGTCCTTTTAATAGTGATGCTCAGCAATTATACAACTTTCTATTAATATACACCATCAAAATAATGTTAAGCCACCTACACCGTTATTTAGTAGCTCTACTATGTTAGATTGAAAGTTTTTTTTTATGTGATACAATTAAGCCACCTACACCGTTATTTAGTAGCTCTACTAAATAACGGTGTAGGTGGCTTAATTGTATCACATAAAAAAAAACTTTCAATCTAACATAAGCAAGTTATTTAAATTGTAATAACAGGCCGTTATTCTCTTTCGGCGGCTCTATTTTATTTCAAGGAATGTTAATTTATAAAGCAATCAAGTAGCTGATCACATCTTGAAAGTGCATAATCATTGGTAATGGTGAAGACAATAAACTTTCAGTTCTCTGCTCTATTATCAGTTTTTCTAGTTACAGGTGGCAACAGACCGGTAAATCGTACAGACTTGCTATTTGGAAAAGTGCTATCTTATTCTTGTCAAAGCAGACGGTTTCCCTGCCAAGATGAGCTTTCTCATATAACAATTACTTCAGAAGCGTTTAAAGTAGGAAAGTTTAAACACTTAATTTTCTCAGAACATCTTTAAAAAACATAGAAAAATTTCAAGTGCGTTTGACTCGCTCATTAACGAGGGACTTAATCTATCTAAATAAAACGAATTTCTGTATTTGTAAATTTGAAAAGTAACTTTGCAATTAATTTATGACAGTTACAATATTAACGATTTAAAAGTTATTGACAGCAATCGTTTTGCGACAAGAACGCAAATCATTCAAAATGAAGTTAGTCGCGGAAGCTCTTAATGAGTAGTCTGCTTAAGCATGTAACTTCACTCGGTACTAACCCACTTTTACATTTATAGCGTTACACACATGCCGCACAGAATTATGAAAGCTATGAATGAGTAGTTACGCGAACTAGTATATGATTTCTTCTCATTATTTGATTTTTGTCAAGATGTCCCGATTTAAAAAAATTTTTTTAGTTAATACACATTAATAATTTTTTTTATTCTAGTCCCCTAAGACTAAACATCATTTGTTATGCAGGAACCAAAGTAGGCAGCTGCAACGTCCCACTGAACTCTAGACAGTCGTTGCGCTCGTTTTCTTCGTTGTTCGAAAGAAAGATAATTTCAGAGGTATAAAAGAAACGCCGTTTGTCTTGGTCACATCCTTGAATTGTTATCCTACCAAAGGAATCTTGGTCTAACGTTTGTGAACCTTGAGAATAGTGTCGAAAATGTAGACTTCAGAAACAAAGAGCACTTGATTAAAAATATCTGGTGTTTATACATTTGTAGTATACTTAGAGGATGGGGTTCGAGCCAAAAAGATCTAAAACGCTTCGTGTAACTTGTCTAATTAAAAGTCCTTGAGATATTTCAATCCTTTGGAGTATACTCTAAAATTCATGGTGTAAATCATTAATGCCACAATTAGGAGTAGATTACATTGGGTTATGAAGAAAGGTTGAGGTTTGTTTATTTCAAAATTCTTATATTTATTAAATGTTTAGGTCACAACGAACAAGACAAGAGTAAACAAAATATTTTCCATGTTGGCTTTTCCATAATAATCAAGGTCAAAGTGTAACAAAATGGTTCTTTTAGCATTTTAAACTAGGGCTGAAATGACACCTTACAACATGAACTTTTCATCTAAAAAGACAAAGGTCATTGAGTTATTTGGACAGTTTTGTACATTCAAAATTGAGGATCCAATGTGAGGCGAAGTCGTTTCAATTCTCAGTATGTTATGTGTACAGGAAGTAATATCTACAGATACATTTTTATAGTCAGCAACCCAAAACACTTTATCCACCAGTTTTCCGACAGTTCTCGCAAGCTCAGGTGGTAAAATTAAGTTCCCTCACTACCGTTAATGACCTTTCACTTTTGGGTCGACAGCTTTTATTTCAGCACTATTAGAAATATTGTATCCCGTCGTATTTTGTGTTTATTGTCACTTAAAAAGTGCAAAAAAATGCAATTTTTTAATAGAACCTGAATTTTTACGAAACTGACCAAATGGAAAATATTGTTTTTACTAATTCTTGTTCATTGCGATCTAAACATCAACAAGTATAAGATTTTTTAAATAACCGATTGATATTTACTCATTTGGACTGAAATTCCACTCCGACACTAATTTTCGTGTAAAAACATTGTATTTTATGGCCGATCATTGTAACTTTTTGAATGTTATTTTTCAAGAAGAAATTACGGAAATGTTGATTATATGTAGACCTTAAGTATCGCATGTCTAGTTATTAAGTAGCTAATGTTATCCCACTTATTTTGCAGTCGCCACCAATCCAGAGCCCGAAGCCATTAGAGGAACGGAGAAGTAAGTGGCGAGAAGATCACATCGGACGCGCCACAGGAATATCATAAATTAAGAAACCAGTAGTTTTCTCAGCAACCGAGCAGCAACGACGTGGTTCAGCAACGATTATAGGCTAGTCTTGTAGGCAGGTTTTGAGGCAACGTCCACGCGGAAGTTAAGCGACAATGCAAAGCAATGGCTCGGAAAACCTCGGCTCCGAGAACGGAGTCGATAGAACGTGTTGGACGGTGAGTCCTCTGCCTTTTTTTACCATAGTTGTTACATTTATTACTTTTTCTTTTCTTTTTTTATGGGACGCCATGAACCGTTAAGTATGATGATGGTGGTTTCGCCTGACGATACTTTTGCTACCTTACTTTTCCTTTAATAAAATACGTTCGTATGGGTTAGACTTTTAGCGAAAAAAATGTTTAGTAAACAACAATACAAATTATATGAAAAAAATACCTCACCTTAACCCATTAAGTCCCGGAGATAAAGCTTTTCGAGCTTCGTTCTCAACAGGAAATTGACTTAATATTGATTTGAAAGCGACCTAGTTTACTTACGATTGGTGTAGTCAAAATTGCACTAAATGTCTCCTAAAACCAAAATGACTTTTAAATAGAAAAACAACGAAGATTTCTTTTGTTTTTATAAATGGTTTCAACCAAAAGCACATACAATTGTCCTAGATTATGAGAAGATTTTTGTTTTCAGTCCAAGTATAACATATTTATTCATAAACACGAAAAAACCAACTACAGCATGAAAAGTCGGCGTGTTTGAAAGTCACTATTTTAACATTCGATTTTTAATATTCAAAATGACGGACACAATATCGCTGATAAAAGTTACAAAACACTCAGATTTCACAAATATTGATGTTCATTAGGGTTTTTATATACTGGTTATTATTTTAAAACATTTGTTATGTAAAACGAATGTCGTAATAGTGAATAACGACTTTCAAAATATATTCGACTATGTTTTCTTTAAAAAATCGATTAAAAACAAAAGTACTGCAATGTTTTCGTTTTTCGAGTGTATGTGTACGTGACCATAATGACATTTTTTAGAAGTTAGGGTAATTTTAGATGAAAAACGAAAATCCACTTATATTCCTGAATAATTTTTTGCACTTTTCGTTGAAACCTGGAATGATTACCATTGCATTTTTAATATGAAAAACATTTATATAAAAAAAGAAATTTCAAATCTGGATTTTTAGGTAACATGTTTGTATACACGTACAAATGATCACACGAGAAAATATCACGGACATTTGATCACGCGTCAAATTATCACAATGATAAAATGTCTCGCATAAAAATATCACAATGACAATATATCGCATTGATAAAATATCACATCGACAAAATGCAACACATTCAAATATTTCCTTGTTAAGCGATATTCATTTATGCACTATTAGGATTAAGCGGATTTCTGACAGGTTAGGTTAGGTTAGGTTAGGTTAGTTTTTCAAGCACGCATATGCTTTAGGCATTATTAGGGATAGGTAGAGTTTTGACTGGTTAGGTTAGGTTAGTTTCGTCACGTTGCCATTTCTCCGCTTCCCCCATTTTTTTTTATTCGTGTTCTATTTTGTCGCGTGAGTAGTTGTCACGTGAAATAAAGACGTGGAGCCGATTTTTAGGGAGATTCAGGCAGAGGTTTATCCTAATTTTTAAACAATTTTTAGGTTATAACACTTTTGTGATGAATTAATTAGTATGATTACAAATGCATAGTATATCACTCTATTTCGAACTTTGGAAAGCGCGAGAAAACCACTTGTTAGTGTATTCAATTATTTATAACAAATAGTCATGAAATTTAAACGAAATAAAGGCACAATGAATAATTGTTTTCTATAAATTTCCAATTTAGACATAGTAATAACAAATTGTTATAAATTAAAATTACTAACAAGTTTTGGAACTTATAAGTAACAGTTAACAAGAAATGTTTACGTTTATTATTGCTGTTTATTCGTACATAAATGTTTTAACTTTAATTTTAAAATTAAACCTTTCTGGTTTATTTTTGAACGATTTTGAAGAAACTTTAGTTTTGTATGACCACCTTAACAATGATGTGATATATTCAACTGCATCAGTTTTATATTACTAATTACTGTAACATAAATTATTTTAAATGTTCTAATTGCCACACCTGTAAATCAGATTTCTTAATATAATTACAATGTTTTTACGTATTTTTTAAAATAAATATTTCATATACTTTTGCAAAAATTAAAAATTATTAAAAAACCGACAAATATTTTCCTTCAATTCCATAATTTTTATTCAATTCTATATTTGTTATTATTCTCCTCTTTTTCAATTAAGTATGATAAAAATGCAAACAAAGAGAAAATTAAATTAACATTTTGCTTCAGGTTCAAAATAAGTACCTATTTTAAAACACTGAATAAATTTAAATAACTTTTAGTAACTTTAATTTACAAAAAAAAACTTTCATTGTATTTTTCAATTAGACATTAATTATACGTAGAGATTCGATAACGATTAACTACTTCTACTAGATTATTAGATAATTACAGAAACTGAAGAAATCAATATAAGTTCATCAATTTACACGTCCTTCCTTCCCTATCAATTAAATTTTTTTCCGAGCTATCAGCCATCATTAAAACACACTTTGTTTGGAACAATTAATCGATTAAGTATTTTTTTAGTACTACAGCATTAACAGGTGCAATAATAATGTGATATTGCCATTTATATAATGAACCACTTAATATCGAACATCTTATTGTCTCAATGACAGTATTATGTATCCATTGCCTTTTTTCACATTCTCCTGATCAGGCATTTTTCTATTAGGAACGCATAAAGAAATGTTCCAAACGAAGGTTTTTGGAATTGAAGACTTGGTAACTAAACTGAAAAAAATCTAGCTAAAAAATGGAATTATCTTTGCGCGCTTCTTCTTAAAGGAGTAAAAAGAACTGCCAATCCAGTAAATCTGTTAACATAGTTAAATTTATCTAAATATGTAATTAAAACTAAACATTTTAAAATTTATTAATTTCTGCGGTTAATTTCACTAACTGTAGTCAAAGAGTAATTAAATCTATAAGGATTTTTGCTTAGTGCATACTTATATCAATTGTGTTTACATGAATGGGTGAAAGTTTTATAATCAAAACTTTTGTCTTGAACGTTGCCCAATTTGTGAATTAGTACATCATATTTGTTCCCTTCTAATAAGAACAAATATTTCAGGATAGTTCGAGGCGCTTATTATTCTATGATACTCGAAAAGAACACCAATGTTACTTTTAATAGTCAAAATAATCAGAAAATATAAGGGACAACTATGGGCTCGATGAAGACAATAGCAAACACAGATATAAATATTTTCATTATGCCTAATTATTTATTGTAATTACAAGTAAATTAAAAAAATTGCCGGCAGAATGGAAACTATATTTTTTATCTTTTACTACACATTAAAAAAAAATTAAATAAGCCTCGTATTTGTTTTAAATATTAAAACATTGTATACTTAGTGTCCAATAGAAAATAATCGCATTCTTCCTTAGTACATAATCAATTGTTGAACTGTTAAAAAACTTACTTCTTTTATAATTCATAGGATATGAAAAATATTTGACGATTCTAATTGAATATTGAACATCCACAAAATATGACTTGCTGAATAAATTTCCATACGATTAAAAAAATTGTTCTCGGAGAAAGTGGTTAGTTTCATCAACTACGTAAAAGTAGTAAGCACAAAAGTAGTGAATGTATAAAAGATAGTAAATCCAAGACACCAATGTTTGTTACTCTAGTAATTTTAAATAGTTACACTAACTAGAAAAACTTGCTTCTTACTACTTTTTGTAGTTAACGTAACTACTAAGTATACACTTTTCAGCACGCGCCATTCGGTTTATTATGTTATTACATATTTGTCGGTTACGTACCGATTGAAGAGATGTTTTCAATAATCAACTTACTAGTACACGGAGAAAAATGTTCTTGGAAATTTTACTATTCCAGAGATGGTAATTTTGGGACAGACTTATAGAATGAAGAACATTTCCATTATTTCTGGTACAAATGCCTAGATTTTTAGTCACGTTTATTATCTGTCTAGTAAAAATTACAAGAATTTATAGAAATTTTAATGAAAAGGAATTGCAATTTCTCCATTCTACATGTCTGTTTCAAAATTACCATTTAGAATTGTAAAATTTCCAAGAAAGTATTATAGCAATGTGCTATAAATCGCAATAAACATTAGTGGTACTCCGAAAACTCAATAATAAAAAAAAATCGGTAACAATAAACATTCATATCTCCAAGTGAAAAAGTAATTGTTCTTACAAAGAAAAGTAGTAACGCCAACTAGAAAATGTAACTGGGGCATGTAGGGCGCAAAATGGAATTCTACTCCCGTAGTGTTAACAGCTATTTTGTATATCGGGAAACGTTGTTGATAACACAGGAAAGAATTTAGTTTTTATTAATAATCAATTATATTGGTGAAGGAAGACAGCATTGCTAGGCTTAAAAAAAATTATTAAAATGTGCAAAAATAACTTTTCTTATTTATTCAAATTTTTCTTTTTATTTACTTCTAAAAAGGCTTTAAAAATTTTGAAATATGAATGGATTTTAATGAATGACAGTAGTTTACTTTTTCGCGAAAAAGATTCTTAACGACTGTACTGAATGAATTTTTACAAATCTTACTTATTTTTTCTTTCAAGAGTAAAATAAAAGTTTGAAACACATGCACTCTACTATATTAAATAATGGTTTTCACTGTCATTTAAGTCACTGTACTGGAGCAAAAATGTTCACTCTAAGAAGTAGCATTTTAATAAACATTGCACTTTTTGAAAATGTCAAAATTACGCGTCAATAGATACCCTAAACTTTTTATTTTTTTATTAAAGTGAGGAAGTCATCTGTTTGCCGAAAGGTTTTTTGTATCTTCTTTCTTTGGACGAACCAAGAAATCCTCTAAAATTTCGATACATATCTTTTTCCGTATATGAGCACAAAATTCCTTATACAGTAGAGTTCCGGTATATTTGCGTCTCTCTATGTTTACATCTCAGCATATTTGCCCGGTTCTGTCTCGTTATATTTACCCGTTGTCGCTCTCTGCTTCCCCCAACTTGCGGGTTGGGGCCTTAGGAAGGGCCAGCTGTGACGTCACGAACGTGACGCGACTGAGGAAAGTGGGAGAAGCGGCGCTCTCCTTCTTTTGGTAAATGTAACGAGTCGGAAAGGGAAGGAGAGGAACCGAGTGGGTAAATATACCGAGACTCGACTGTAATTCTAAACTTTTTTTCCCACCATAATATACCCACAATTATCACGTAACCAACGTCTTTTAGTCTACTTCGGTTGATTTTCTAACTTTGCTTTAACGCTTTTACACATGTTTTTTCAAATTCAGTTTCGATTCAACAGGGATACTACGACGGGTAATACGTTCGTATTACGCCTTTTTACGACAAAGGAGTGTGACAAAGCGCAAAAAATGAAACGCACCGTTAAAGAGCTGCACAGAGGGTATTGGCCGGTTTCCAAGACCCACGAATCGCGCGCGTTTTAGTATTCTAGAATGACGAGTGTCGTGAGCCTAAAATAGCACGATCAGTTTTTTTTTTTGTTCACTCGTAAAGACATATCGAGCCGTTTTTATCGACCTTGAGTGCACCGCCCCCGCCCCCGAGCACTCGCTCCACTCGATTTATATCCTACTCATATGTTGTTGCTTTTAGCATTTCTTTCTTTTCGCTCTCTTCAAATCCCAATTTCCTCCTCCTTTCATCTTCCTGTATGTGTAACTGTGTCTTTGTCTGCTTTGTTTCGGTTTCCTGTCATACACGTTCGTTAATAACCGTTCGGTGCTTCAACTGGTTTACTTGGCTGAACTGGGATGGAAGTTTACAAAAGGAAATATTATATAGTCTCCGGGTTTTTCAACCATTCTAACCTACGGAAATAAAATATTGACTTAAACCATCCGTAAGGGCATATTTAGCATTTTATGTTAATTTCGGATTTTCTCTACATTTTATATAATGCATACTCTTCCATCGTTGAATGCAACGCGGTAATATTTTAAGATTTAAAAAACAAAATTGTAACGTTTTTAAATAAATAAATAAACAGAAAAAAAAACGGGCGAGCGGTGGGATCGATCCCGCGTCTCTCGCTGCAAATATGCGGCATAATTGTAACGGAAAATGACGATTACATAACTAAAATACATATAAAGAAAGGATTTTTATGATGATAAAAAAAATGTTACGATGCATCTTTAACTCCTTAATTACATTTTTTACCTCGATTTCAATCAAGTATTTCGATTCAAAATAAAATTTATAACAAATTGACAGGTAATTACTACTACTACTACTACTACTATTTCAAGGTGTCGTGTTTCAATCTTCCGAGGTTAAAATTGAGTTTCAACCATCATGAATTCCAATACGGCGTTAAATTTGAAAAAAAAATGTATAAATATTTATCCTTATAAATTTTTTCGAACTTCCAGAATACATGATTCTATTGAAATTATGCATAAAGGTGGATAAACATTTATGAATTTTAAGAAAACATTTCACGTTTATACTCTATTTCGTTGGAACGACCTCAAATTGATGTCATAATGAAAACTGATTTGAAAAATTCCGGACGATATCTAAAAAATTATGAACTTTTTTTACAAAATGCAGGAAGATACAGGAATCTTTTACGATTTTTTAAATGATATTTTAAGAAATTTGTTTACGAATTTGGGTATATTCTTTGATGAATTCCTAACATTTTTACTCTTCGCAGTTTTTTTAAAAAGTTGATAGTTTGTGAGAAAATGTATTGCAAATATTACAAACTGTTGGAAAAAAATGTAAACAACAAAAAATGCTTAGTATCATATTTCCCGACTAATGTACCGCATATCCGTAAACTTTGGAAGAAAACGTTCACTTTCAAATCAACCACAACCAAACAAGAACAGAAAGTTAACAAACAAAACACATCATCCAACAAAAATAAAAGAAACAATAGTTTTCTCCACGTACTTGTCGTTAGTTCAGGATAAATGCCAAAGGAGAGAATTTTTACATTCATCAACTTTGATACTCCACAATTTCATTATTTTTTTTTAACAAAAAATACATTTTCCGCATTAGAATACTTTATACGGGTATAAAGAAAGCAACAAAACTGTCTAGGCTTTATTGTGACAAAAAAATTCATTATGGCCGTTCCTAAATAGAAGGACGTAAAAAATGAAAATGTGTTTGAAAAATTTCAGGATGCCCTTACTCTAAAACAATCAGCTTTCTTCAAAAAATGCGAAGAATGAAATTTTCTTAGAATTCAATAGAAACAACGCCGGAATTTTGTTGTAAAATTTACATTTTTGAAAATTTAAAAAGATTTTCGAAGAATTTTGATGAAATCTTAGTATATTACCTGATGAATTTTAAGAATCTTTTGTTCTGGATGATTTTTTATAAAAGTTGCTAGATTTCGAGGAAAAAAATCTGCAAAAAAAATTGTTTGAAATTCCCCTAAACAAATTTAAAAAAATTTGTTGTAGTAGTCTAGTATATTAATTTTTTTATTCATTCTTAGCATGTATTTGTAAAAGATTATTTAGAGCCTGGGTATTCTGGACTTTGTAAAATAAGTTTTCATTTCGGATGCCATTTTGGGGAAGCCGTATTAAGCTTTTTTAAAATTCGCTTCATCATGTCGACGCCCAGACATTTTTGACGCGTTATTACCAGTCTAAAATAATCAGTAATGCTGGAATTTACAAAAAAATCACGATAAGTGAAAAAAAAAACAAAATATAGTGTTCTTTTTATTCATTAATCACGTGTAATTTTTCATTTTGGAATTTTTAGTATTTTCCGACACCCGAAAGAGTGTTGTTTGACCAATACAAAAATATCTATCATAAGACTTCCTTCTTTCAAAAAGTACTATCAAACTTCCCGTTAATTTCGAATTAAGTACAACAATGAAAAATTATGATTTAGATTTCGTCGAGTGACCCATCGTATATTGAGGTTGTACGCCACAAAATTATAGTTCACGTACCAGATGTTCATTACATACCATAACGCTCTAATGATTGACATAATTATAGCTCATCATGAATTTTCATTGAACGTTAAAGCATATATACGAGACAATTCGAATCATGAGCAGTAATTATCCTGACATATTTTATATTTAAATGTCCGATGTTCAACCTTAATTTCTATATTTATTTCAATACATTAGTTCAGTCATATAAAATTGAGCATCATTCATGACGTTGAAGCTATCAGGGGTTCTTTGCAGCTGATTTTTCATTTCAAGGTTTCATATTTTCTCCAAAATTACGCGTGGATAACACAAAATATTAATGTACAACCCTAATAGTCATACCTCAAGTTTCCTTTTTGCAGAATCGGTTGATAGCTTCAGCGTCGTTTATTTATTTCGTTCAATGCAAGTATAAATGTATGATTCCACGAGGTAATCAATTTTATTGTAGTCCAACGAATCATAGTGCAATAATGCTGATGCATCGACCATGTTTACGTCTCTTGAAAAGATGACTGATTCCAGCTCACTTATTGTATTGAATTGTGAAATGAAATTGATTGTTGACGTCCCATATTCCCTGAAATTCTGAGTATCTATAAATGGGACAAAATGTTCAAAGTGCAGAAATCGATATAAAAGTATGACGAAAGGCTTCAGAGTAATCGAACTACGACGGTGTTTCATTGTTGTGTTCTATCTTGATTCACTTCCTCCCTATCTTTCTCTCCCGCGCTTTAGGTAGTTGTTCTAAGCGTACTTCCGGTGTAGGTTTCTATTCAGCTGACACTATTTCCTACATTGTCTACGTACAAATTGAGTACGCTTTCATGAATTAGGGGAATCCTGAATTATAGACTGCCAGTCGAGGGTTACCTGACCTTCCAAGTGATCCTAAAAAGTGATAACAGTACAATTTCATTTTAATCTGATTCTTTTGTATTATAATAATTTGAAACTTAGTTTCTCGATATAAGGCTGGCGGATGGACCGGAAGCTTTACATAAGCTATCACTTTGAGATTATTACGAGATATATTCAAAATTTTAGACTCAGGATGTTGCGAGATTAACATAATTTTCATTTAGAAATTTTAATTTAAGTTAGCTTGAACCAGATTACTTTTAGTTACCAGTAAATTAGTCATTTTATCACAGGATTAAAAAATAAATTAACTTTTTTTTAACCCACAGGTGGGACTTATCAATGGCAAATTCAAATACCTTACCGCCGAAACGTTCGGGTTTAAAATAAATGCCAACGGAGCGAGTTTAAAGAAGAAACAGTTGTGGACTCTTGAAGGAAGCGATCAACAAGTATTTTTGCGATCCCACCTTGACCGGTATCTCGCCGTCGATCAGTTTGGTAATGTGACTTGCGAAGCTGAAGACTATACCGATCCGGGATGTGCTTTCCTAATTCAGCTGGCTTGCGATGGTAAGTTCTGTTTAAAACTTTACAAAAATATACGATACTCTTTATATTGTTTGAAGTGTGAATTCCCTCTTTATGGTGTGAGCAAGAAATTTATAAAATTTGTTAATGATGTTGTTTCAGGCAGTGGACGATGGGCATTGAAAAATTTACAAAGGGGTTATTTCTTGGGATCTAGCCAGGATGAACTCAAGTGTACCGCCAAGGCACCAGGAGAAGCGGAATATTGGCTGGTACATCTAGCTGCAAGGCCACAGGTCAGTGTTGACAAATATCCAACTTTTTAAATCTTGTGTTTATAACCTACACCAGAGAAGTAGAATAAAGTTGTATTTTAAAGGTTTAAAGAAGATGACTCCCAGGAAGTTAATAATGATTATCGACAATGTAAACTGGAAATGTAAAAAATTAATTAAAAAACTTTAAATTAAAGGTAAATCTGAGATCAGCTGGTCGGAAAAGATTTGCTCACCTGAGTGCACAACAAGACGAGATCCACGTAGACGCACCAGTGCCGTGGGGTGAAGATACACTCTTTACCCTTGAATTCCGAGCCGGGGGCGATCACGTCGACGGCAACAAAGATGCAGGGGGCCATTATGCTCTGCACACTTGTAACAACAAGTACCTGGCACGCGACGGAAAACTCCTTGACACCTGCACCCGAGACTGCCTTTATGCAGCGGAGTTCCATGCCGGTCTCCTTGCTTTGCGGTAAGATTTCTATGTCTCGATAACTCCACTTGCATCTGATATTCAAATTCAAAAATGAAAATTACGTACACTAAAAATAATTACAAGTTTTTTTTATGAAAAATTGCTACATATGCAGCTGCAAACATGCGGCATCAAGAATTCAAAGTAGATCATTTATTATTGAAATGTTTTACCATCAAGTTATTGTATAGTTCAATGATGTTTGAGATTGAATTTAACTTAGATTTAAGAACATAATTGTATTAACCGACAACTTTTCTACATTGAAAAGGTGATAAATAGAGTATGACTGGTTCACGTAACTTGTGCTTATACTTAAGAGTGAAAAAGGTAATAGCGAAAGTTGATTTCGAACAGGGACATACATGGTGCTTATCTGGCCCCAATTGGCAGCAAAGCAGTTTTGAAGTCTCGGTCCACAACGGTCACGCGTGATGAACTCTTCTCACTGGTGGAATCACTGCCGCAAGCATCTTTCGTCGCAGCCCTCAATCAACGCTACGTTTCAGTCAAACAAGGTTAATTGTCATCCTCACTTGTTACACCATCTCTTAAATATTCATAATGGTTGTCTATTGTTTACCTTTTTTTAATTCTCTTGCTTAATTTGCATCTTGGATCATGAAGCGGCTTCCTTTCGTAATAACGAATTATACCTTTGAAAACAAAAAATGCATGAAAATTATTATGTGGCTAGTTTTACTTCTATACGATAGATGGCGTTGATTACTACGTTAATATCAGCGAACAGTAAATTCGCATGTAGGTTAACTGCCATCTGGTTCGGATTCCACCTTCATAAACTGTAGGTCCCATCGCGATTTAGTCCCATGTGGGTTCACAAAAGTCGACGTAAAATAATATAAAAAAAAAAAAAAAGTTGGACATACTTTTACATAGAACGCTAAAACTAGATTTCTTTGATATATTTACTAACAGTTTAATGTATATTACACAAGTCTCACAGATACACATTTTTTTTTTGTTTTTGAGCTTCATTTTCTTCATGTTGCCCTGAAAATAATCTATTACAAAATCTCTATTCGGTCTGAAAGAGCCAAACTCCGTTAAAATGAAAAATATTTAATAATTCAAGTAATTTATCACTTTGGACTATCATTTTGGAATTACGTAGTCAATGTCAGGCGTCGAAAGATTCAATAAACATTAATAAATATAATAATATAAACATTTCGAGTTATTGCAGTAAAATAAATCGAATGGTGATAAGAATATAATAACAAAAGGTTATTAACATAATAATTTCTGTTGATGTATATGTTACCAAGATGGCGGAAGAATAGTAAACATATAAATAGAGAATATCAGATAGTTAATAATTACTGCTGAAATTTAATGAAGGAATTTTAAACGAGTTGATTATATTATTTCTGCGACAAAACATACGGGCTCACATTCAAGATAATACCAGTTTTAATCTGTTAAAATATGATTTACCCTCTTTGCACAAGTATAATAATAAAACGCGGCGTTGTGGAATTACAAGCGCAGGAATGAGAAATGGGAATTAAAGTTGAAACGTCGCGTAAAAGAATCGCAGTGTTTCAGCCACTTATAGTTCATTAACTCCTGCAACCTCGGCATGCGGCTAATTAAAATCATTTCTCAGCTTAATTGTAGCGCATACCAATTAAGCGATACACAATACCAGACAGTAAATACAAATGTAAATAGCAACTCGCTCGTAGATAATTGCACCTACTAAGCAGCTTTCTATAGTCGAATATCTCATCGTTTCCGTTTTTTTTTCCCTCTTTTTATATATTTTTTTGTGAATTTTAGGAGTCGACGTTACTGCGAATCAGGACGAGATTTCCGGTCACGAGACCTTCCAACTGGAATTCGACCGTGTGACCAAGAGATGGTACGTGCGCACGATGCAGGATCGGTACTGGAGTCTCGAAGCCGGTGGAGGGATTCAGGCATCCGAACATAAACGGTCTTCGAATGCTCTTTTCGATCTAGTCTGGCAGCACGAGGATGGTACAGTTGCCCTTCGTGCCAACAATGGCAAATTTCTGGCCACGAAGCGATCAGGGCACCTTTATGCCAATGCCGATTCTATCAAAGGGGCTGATTCGGACATTTGCAAATACTACTTTTACTTGATGAACCGACCAGTTTTGGTTTTGCGCTGCGAACAAGGATTCGTTGGGCCTAAGAGCGCTGCCAGTCCTAAGCTCGAGTGCAATAAGGCCAGTTATGAAACGATTCGGGTAGAACGATGCGAACGTGGAGTTGTTCGATTTAAAGGTACGTATCCTTGAAATATTTTATGTATTTTTATCAATATATATGACTGGTTCCACGATACTTTTAATATTTGGTCTATAAAAAACGTTGCTTATTGCCCCCTCTCTGTGCTACCAATATAAAGAAATAATTATTTTTCTTCTTTTCTTCTATTTGTAAAACTTTTTTTTTAGCCGTAGTAACCATTAACAACTTGAGAATTCTGACATACACTGAAAAATATATCAAACAAAAAAGAGCAATGCGTTTTTTGGGTTTTCAATATTATATTAATTGTGTGCCGGACGAAAATAAGAATTTTCATACAGAGAGCCGCACAGAGTAACGATTTTTAAAGCCCTACAATTTCTTCTGATTAAAGGGCACGGCAGTTTTAAAATGTACCTTGAATAGTTATTATGCATTTGCTATTTTGTATATTTGGTTATAGTGGTTTGTCGATTGATAATTCACATTCGGGTTGTACTAAATATCGCTGTTACCAACCACGCGGCAGGTCAATAAATTTAAGAAATAATGCGGTTTCTTTAATACACACGTAGTCGCATTAAATCCGAAGCGATGCTTAAACTCAAAACGATGTGTTACACGTGTGAGGAATTAAGTAAACGTATTGAATTCGAAGAACTATTGCGTTAAAATCGTTTCAAAAACGGTGGAGAAAACCGGAAATAAATTTTACGAAAAATCTGGTGTAAGGCCCAGTTTAGAATCCTTTAAACGGGTTCTGCTAATCGTAGCATTTGTTTCGTGAATATCCGTCTAATGAAGGCTTCTCAACTGTAAATTGTTATTTATTAATAAAAAATTATTTTGTCGCTTTCTTTATACACTATGTCGAATTCAATACAACTGTGCGAAAACTAACCCTATCTTCAATTGACTTCTCACCGCCTAAATGGCATGGCCTTAAATTCTTAATCAGCGAATTTTCTTTAACGCCATCTATGCGGCATAGGGAGTCAGGTCACGTGACTATGATTTTAACCTCAAAACGTGTCAACACAAACTTTTCAACAACGCGTTTTGATTTTACAACTTGGGAAAAGTCACTAGTTGTAAGATGATACTAATTGTGAAGCAGTCAATTACACAGGACCACAACAAAAATTTCTTTCGAGACAACTTGAATCAGGAATAATGGATCTTACAGATTTTTAGCCGTTGAAAACGAATCCGTTATTCGATTTGGCCCATCACGTCAGAATTTTAAGATATGTGATCCGAAAAATACTTAAAAAATATACTTTTTGGCAATTTAAGGTTAGGATATGTGAAAACTCTGAGACGATGAGTAACTTGGACAAAGAATTCGTTTTCAGCGACAAAAAATCTATAAGATCCTCCACCTCTGATTCAAGTTGTGCCAAAAAAAGCGTGGTCATGTGTTATTTTTTTTTCGTGAAGTATAAAACAATAATTTAGGGGAGATAACTTGAGTCAGAGATACTGGATCTTAAAGATTTTTAGTCGCAGACAATAAATTAGGTATCCAATTTGATCTGCCAGGTCAGAAATTTCAAAAAGGAGTTTTTGGCTATTTTTCGGAACAGATCTTGAAATCCTGACGTGATGGGCCAATTTGGGTAACAAATTCGTTGTCAGCATTCTGATTTAAGTTAGTTAGAACAAAAAAAAATTGTGGTCCGGTGAAATCTATAAGATCCAGTATGCCTGATTCAAGTTATCTCCCCTAAAAAATTGTTTTATACTTCACGAAAGAAATAACACAAGACCACGTTTTTTTGGCATAACTAGAATCAGAAGTGAAGGATCTTATAGATTTTTGGTCGCTCAAAAACGAATTCTTTGTCCAAGTTAATTCATCGTGTCAGAGTTTTCACATATCCTAACCTTAAATTGCCGAAAAGTGTATTTTTGAGTATTTTTCGCATCACATATCTTAAAATCCTAACATGGATGGCCCAAATCGAATAACGGATTCGTTTTCAGCGGTAAAAATCTGTAAGGTCCACTATTCCTGATTCAATTTGTCTCGAAACAAATTTTTTTTGTGGTCCTGTGTTATTATCAACACAAAACGTAAACAATATTATCTATTGACGAGTAATATTTTCTTTTGATGCGAGGCAGTTATTGCAATGATACCGAAACTGTTAATCATATTCCTTTTATTATTTCTGAACACAGTATATAAAATCGTTTAAGGAATCTAAATATTTAATATTGTACAAAATTAATAGTTTACAAATTACGTTAATTGAAATGGTAAATGTAGTGCATTTTCTATGAGTGTTTCGTTCACGCATTACGATTCTATGTTACATTTCGTTAATTTGTAGGTAAAATTGACTCTTTTTTGTAATTTTCAAAATATTGTCAAATTTTAGTTGTTAGACACTGTATGTCACTAGTTGTGACCCTTTTCTCTCGCCTTCCTTTCTGTGGAAACTTATTTTGGATTTTTCAATGAACCTTCTCGGGAACATGTCACGCTTACCGCGGTTAATTCCTAACTAGCCCAGTGATGAATAAAAAAAAACGACCAACATGGTGATATAAGTAAGTGGCAATATTCAGTTCCCCAATACTAATTTTGGGAGTCCAGAAGCGCACATGCCAGTTCAAAAATATCTTATTATTCGCTGAAAACACCTCCAGTGGGGCCAACTGCTCGAAAAACGCTTTTTAAACCGCTTTAAACGAATTTTTCAATAAAAATATTCTGTATAGGCCCTTTGGTTTCTCTATGTTAAAAAACCATTATCCTCTATAATTTTTTCATTATATTTGATAATATACACATACTTCTAACATACAGCAAACAGAACGGTGATATCTCAAAATCGATGCTAAACCAGAAAATTATACAATTTAATTTTTAGTACAGTATATCCGTGTTTTTTGAAGTTGCTCATATTGAATCCGATCTTAAAATTTCAAAAATAACAATGGTAGATTTTTGACGTTTTTTCCATTCAGCTGAAAATTCATATTTGTTCTTGCGGCGGTAATGCAGAATTCAAAGTTACCAATGGTAAATCCAAGATCTCTTTTTAAAATCTAAAACCCAAAAGTGACTTATCGCCGAGAGAAATTTTCAAATGTCTAATATATTCAGCTTAACCCATTAACTCCAGAATGTCACAAAATTTCATTTCAAAATGTCACAAATAATTATTTCGAATTTGAGCTCACAGATTTTAATGAAATCCAAATCGATTTTATACCAGGTAACATTTTTTAGATGTTTTCGGGTCCATTGTACATTATAGGATAGTTTAAGAAAGTGTAAAATGTAATCTTTACTGTTTTTGGACATAAAAACTATTTTTAAGCGATGTTTTCGTGAATAACGACCGAATTTGTACCGAAATAATTGCTTCTTTGCACTAAAAACGATTAAAAACGTGGCAATAATACTTGTACTTTGAGAATATGGAGGTCGATTTTTTCAAATTTCTTTTTATAACATGGCGGTCGTCGGATAGAAACAACGACGGCAATATCGCTTATTGTACAACTATTATTACAGTTGTATATCCTATTTTAATCTCATTATGTTTGATTGTTCATTGTTATGATCTCTGATCAACAATCTTATTTTAGGTTTGTTAAAGTCAAAAATGACGGATCTAATATGTCGGTCAAAATTTTGTAAAACCTTTCCTTTTCACGATCCAGTCGGTACTGCCATGTTTTTAATCGTGTTTAGTGCAGAAAAACAATTATTTCGGTGCAAAATCGGTTGTTTTCACGAAAACATTGTTACCGACAGAATCCATGTTTTAACAACTGCGGTACCCGACGTAGGTTTTTTCCCACTTTGGTGGTTTTTCCCTACGCCATTGCACGCCCGAAGGGGGGGGGGGGTACTTCTCAAAGGTACAGAAGGGTGCCTGTAGAATTAACTTTGTATATGGGCTCTTCTGAAATGGCGCAATATTTATATTTAATTTAAATCAACGCGGGAAAGTCATGTTCGAAGTAGGGTTCGATTTATCGAATAGGGTCGATAATCAGTTTTGAATTGTGACAGTTTTTTATTTGGTCAAATTTCAAAGTCAGTTCGCGATTGTAATAATTTCCGAAATATCGTCGCCGATCGTCTTAATAAATAATCTTTATACGTTTCTCAATAATTTGTTGTCTTTTATTTACTGGCAGTTTCATTCTTCCGTGAATAAACATCGCATAAAAAACGTGTTTCTTAATACAAACCTGTGCAAAAACAATACAAATTGACAATATTCACGATTCAAACTATCCTATCGTGTGTAGAGTGGGTCCAAAAATATCAAGGGAAATCATTTTTCAAAAAGATTAAACAGCGTTTTTTGAGTATTTGCCCCTACAGTGCGCCTGTTTTGAAGATTCAGAAAGTAACGACATCCCGTTACTAATTAATGCGTAGATATTCTTTCAATATTTTTAGCATTCTTCCTCTGCTAGAAATATGTAATTAATTTTTCATATATGCAGTTCCGAAGAAATGAAAAGTTCTATTTGCGATAATAATACACAAACAGGTTATATAACACATTTTTTTCGTAAATAGTGGTTGACATCAACAACCCAATGATTTAATTAAGCTTTATAATGTTAATCTAATGTAGTAAAAGAACCGTAATACCAAGAATCTGATTTTTGACAAATTTTAATTTCAAGCGGTTAACCCATTAACGCCTGAAATGACAATTTTTATACTTCATTTTCAATCAAGTATTTCGTATCAAAATCAAAGTTGAAAACAATTGAGAGGTGCGTATCCTACTGTTTTCGAGGTCGCTTTTCAAGATTCCGAGGTTAAAATTGAGTTTCGGCCATCAGAAATTCCAATATGGCGCCGAATATGACAAAAATTTTTTGGAAATTTTTTTTCGAGCTATTAGAATATTGGTATTCCATTGAAACTCTGAACAAACGTGAACAAAATACTTCAGTTTTAAGGAAAAATTTCACTTTTATACCCTACATCATTCTAACGACCTCAAAATGGCGTCAACAATGAAAATGTCTTTGAGAAATTTCTGGACGTTGGAATTGTAATTTATTTACAAAAAATTCTGAAAAAATTTAGTGTATTCTCTGA
The DNA here is from genome assembly GCA_030407085.1 of Trichopria drosophilae. Taxonomy (NCBI): domain Eukaryota; kingdom Metazoa; phylum Arthropoda; class Insecta; order Hymenoptera; family Diapriidae; genus Trichopria; species Trichopria drosophilae. The sequence goes on from CM059583.1 coordinate 207,994,040, forward strand.
TGAATTCTAAGAGTTATTTGTTCTTTGCAATTTTTTCGAAAAGTTGATAGTTTTCGAGGAAATGAATTTCAAATATTATAGTTTAGGATTTTTTCTCCCCAAAAACTATTAACTTTTGGAAAAAATTGCAAAGAACAAAAAACTCGTAGAATTCATAAGTGAATACACCAAATTTTTTCAGAATTTTTCATAAATAAATTATGATTTTAAAAAAAAATTTCTCAAAATGTCATCAAAAATCTGAAAAAGTTCCACTATATTTCTCGATTAATTCTAAGAACTTTTCATTCTTAGCATTTTTTTATAACAGCATGTAGTTTTTGAGTTAGAACGTTCAGAAATTTTTCAACGAAATTTTCATTGTTGACGCCATTTTCAGGTCGTTAGAATGATGTGGGGTATAAAAGTAAAATTTTTCCTTAAAATTGAAGTATTTTGTTGACCTTTGTTCAGAGTTTCAATAGAATCCCAATATTCTAATAGCTCGAAAAAAATTGATAGGAATAAATAATTCCCAATTTTTTGAATTTTTTTTAAAAGTTCGGCGCCATATTGGAATTCCTGATGGCTGAAACTCAATTTCGACCTCGGAATCTTGAAGAGCGAAAACAATAGGATATGTACCTTTCAATTGTTTTCAATTTCGATTTTGATATGAAATACTTGATTGATAATGAAGTATAAAAAATGCCATTTCAGGCGTTAATGGGCTAAGAAAGTAAAATACTTGATTTATATTCAGAAAGTATTTGGAATATTGCACTGAAAGTGAACCATTTATTGTCAGGATCGTAACTAGAATATCAAATATAAACACATTTTCCTCATATTTCCTCGCAGCAGCTTTATGAACAATAATGTGCGAGCAAATGATTTTGGCTAGTCATCTCAAATTTTGATGTATTACGTTTATATCAGAAATTTGTACCCATATGTGAAATATAATTGATTTATTTTGTGCAGGTCAAAATGGGAAATACTGGCATGCAGATAGCGAAGGTGTCACCGTCGACTCTGACGTTCCGTCCTGCGGTTTTTACTTGGAGCTCCGCGAGCCGTCCCGCCTGGGCATCAAATGCACGGATGGCCGATACCTGACAGCAGGCAAAAATGGAGCACTTCGTCTCGGAGAAGCGGATTTCGAATCGGCTACAAAATGGGAGTTTTAAGCACAAAGAGCACATCATCACCGGCTTTAAGCACTGTCATTTCCCGAAAGACGAGGCAGTTGCAATATCGCGATGACATACGAGCCGAAGCGGTCCTTTCGCCCCATAGAATTCGCTGTCGTGCACGTCATTTCATTAATAACAGATTCATTTCATTCGAGCTGAAATCGTCGCAAAGACTCTTTCAGGACTCAAAACTAGACCGATACGCGCTCGGGGGGCCAATTTCGAATCGATCCATTCCAATACCTTTATATACATATGCGTGCACTTTTATACCAAATAGACGTTACTGAAGAGCGATCTACCGACGAAAAGAACATCGTCGACGTTCGTCCCACGCAATATCACTTTTTTATACGAAAAACAAACAACTCTTTTGTGTAAATATATACTCCTGTACTTAACTTGCCGTTTTGACTGTTGCTAATAATGTATAAGACGACTAAGCTCGGTCCCGTACGCTGACGCGCTTTCACCTAGGTATTCTCGTATGCAATTTCATAAACACATACTTATATAGATATATACGTAATACGCGCATGAAGAATACCGAAGAAAGCAGGCCAGATTATTTTTCTCGATTATAGTAGGATTAATGTTACTCACGATATCTATTTAATTTCTAGTGTCGTTTACGTGGTATTTGGAGATATTTTTTAGTCTCGAGCGAATTTATTCGACGAGAATTATAGACACGTGGAAGTTTTGACGCACAACCGTCAATCGCAGCAGATAGATATTAAGATACGAAAAATCTTCTGACTGTTGGACCTGAATATGTAATAAATCGCTTTTTATCGGAGGTAAATAATATGTGTCTATGATTTTTTCCAAACGCCTTATTTAATAATTTAAACATGATCGATATGGTTATTATTTAGTAACGTGCTTCTACAATTAACTGCAACATTTGTTGTTAATTCTATACCAGAGTAAAAAGAAATTCTTTTCAGAGATCTTTGCGTGGCTTCTTACTCATGAGCTTCGCAGATGTCACGCATATAAGTCGCAACGAGAGTTGAAAGATTATGAAATTATCTTAGATTAATAAATTATCTCTGCCATTATTGTAGTTATACCTTTCTGGATGGAAGATGATAAATTGAAATGGTGTGTGTCTTTTATATGAATTGTGAAGAATTTTTCCGATCCACGACGTTTCTTCAATGCCCAGGTAATTTTTACAAATTTTAATATGTATTAAAAAAATTGTTGAATAAAAAAGAGACAAAACCAGAAACTTAAATCCTACAACATTATAAAATATATATAAAAAACATACGTCCGTCATACTGGATTTAATATTTTGAATTTTAAAAAATCTACTTGTTGCTTTATAATCAGCGACCTCAAAAATACTGATATAATTATGTAAGATATTAATTTAATAGGATAATGTAATAGTGCTGAGATTAAAAGTACACTTCTCCCCCTAAATATTAGTGCATTCCGTTACCCCTCTCAATATTGGCAAACTGAGGGAGGGAATGTTTTCCCCAGTTCGCACATATAATGAAGAAACGCGCATGCTTCAATCGGATGCGCAGTGCGTATATAGCTATCAGCTGAGGTCCAAGTGAAACATTGCGCATGCGTGATATCGCCGATGGTGGGGAGGAGTTGCAGAGGGTAAAGGCTAATATTACGTGGAACCAAGTGACTAACATTGATATGAGCTACTGTAATATAAGAGGAGAATACCCCTATTACCTTCCTCCCTAACCTCCCTAACATATTCACATTACAGATACTGATAATAAAGAATATATATATATATATATATACAGGGTGAGTCTGGTAGAAGTGAACATAGGGAAACCCATGTTAAGGCTACGCGCCTCGTGATTGGCCGGTTGTAACAAAAGTAGAAGATTCACGAACTGAGTCTTGAATTTGGGTTTGTGTTACACATTTCATGGATCTGACTCATTTTACATAAGCCCAAAACGTGGTTATGTCACACAAGAGATTTGCTACTTCTTTTCGAGTTTCTTTTTTTATTAAAATATTATTTTAAAGCAAGATCATTTTAAAACAATCCAAAGCTTGCAGTATTTTGTTTACATTCTTGTGGCTCTAAATTACGTCTGACCCGTTTGACGCATATGACCGTTCACAGCCAATCAGCGAGCAAGCGACGTTCCACCGGAATCGACCAATCACGAGGCGCGTAGCCTTAAAATGGGTTTCCCTATGTTCACTTCTACCAGACTCACCCTGTATATATATATATATCTATATGTTCTCATGTAGAGAACAGTATAAAATTTCTTTGCCGCTCGTTAAATAAAAACAATCAATAAAATGTGTTGGTATAGACGGCCTTATAAAAAATGTAAATAAAGGAAAAGGAATGTAAATATGCGTCGTTCTAATATGAACGCAATGCGTTTTGTTCAAAATCTCTATCTAAATGTATTAATTGTTCGAGTTTTCTCCCCAAAAACTCGAAACAATTAATACATTTATAAAATTACAAATAAATTAAATGATCGCGTCCAGGGTACGGCTGCTGGATCCCTGCTGAAGAGCACAACCAGCAGCCAAGTGCGAAACGCTTTTTTAAACAATAATTTTGGAATATGAATAACAGGTGGGGTTTTATTTTCTCTTATACAATAGTAATATAAACTTTTCTGGCCATATATGCCTCCGTTATAATCATTCGCGTTGCGTTCATATTAGAACGACGCATATTTACATTCCTTTTCCTTTATTTACATTTTGTATAAGGCCGTCTATACCAACATATTTTATTGATTGTTTTTAAGGTAATAAAGAATCCTAAATGATTGCAACGATTTTAAATTAGTAATTAAACCTATTTTCCTATGCTCGCTTTCGTACGCGATGCAAAACGCTCATAACCTCAAAGAAATATTACATTATGGTACGTTATAATAACAGGATGTATGCTATTTCTGATGTACGTTCAGGGTTCAATTGGGCAGCCTACTTTAGTGCAGAAGCTCAGGATCTGCTGAAGATTTGGCTCCCTGATATCTTCCTGGATTTCCATGTCCAATGATGATTCCAATGAAAACATTTATTCTCCTTCTGTCCACCTATTAGTTAAAAACTGTGTTAAACTTGTTAAGCTTAAGAGGAAAACTATCCCTTGGTTTTGGTCCGCTGAAACCTGCACCCACACCCTTGACTTGTTTTGGAACCAGCAGTAAAGCAGATGATTCCATGCTTGGGTGTCGCTAAATTATGGATCCGTTTCACATATCAATCAGGTTTCCACGAAAGATATCATCGACCCCTTCCTCTCTACCTGTTAAACTTCCCATGCATTTGAGTCGTGTTTATGTTTGTCAACTTTCACACTTGTTATTATTCAGTGTCGCCATAATTTAAAAACAAAAGAAGGTCACCATCGGTATATTAAACAAAGTTCCGAAAAGAATTAAAAAACACCTGTTACAAAAGCAAATTAGGCTTCTCATTATACCGTGCAAATAGAAGCAGGAAAGCCCTCGGGAATTTCCTACCTGCCTACCAGACGAGATGAAATGATACGGGACAACTTCCAAGCGTAGGTGTCAAGTAAAACAATCTTTAAAAACTCCTTTTGAAAATATAGAATACCGTATAGACTATAGTTCAACCGTAATTAGTAATGACCATCGTTAATTTCACACTCTATTATATAACCATTATACGATTTTCTTCTAAATACTAAATTGTCGTGTTTATGATTGTCAATTTTCACACTTGTTACTATTCAGTGTCGCCATATTTTAAAAACAAAAAGATGTCACCAGCAGTATATTACACAATGTTCCGGAAAATAATTTAAAAACACCTGTTACAAAAGCAAATTAGGCTTCTCATTATACCGTGCAATTAGAAGCAGGAAAGCCCTCGGGAATTTCCTACGTGCCTACCAGACGAGATGAAATGATACGGGACAACTTCCAAGCGTAGGTGTCAAATAAAACAATCTTTAAAAACTCCTTTTGAAAATATAGAATACCGTATAGACTATAGTTCAACCGTAATTAGTAATGACCATCGTTAATTTCACACTCTATTATATAACCATTATACGATTTTCTTCTAAATACTAAATTGTCGTGTTTATGATTGTCAATTTTCACACTTGTTACTATTCAGTGTCGCCATATTTTAAAAACAAAAAGAGGTCACCATCAGTATAAACAAAGTTCCGGAAAAGAATTTAAAAACACCTGTTACAAAAGCAAATTAGGCTTCTCATTATACCGTGCAATTAGAAGCAGGAAAGCCCTCGGGAATTTCCTACGTGCCTACCAGACGAGATGAAATGATACGGGACAACTTCCAAGCGTAGGTGTCAAGTAAAACAATCTTTAAAAACTCCTTTTGAAAATATAGAATACCGTATAGACGATAGTTCAACCGTAATTAGTAATGACCATCGTTAATTTCACACTCTATTATATAACCATTATACGATTTTCTTCTAAATACTAAATTGTCGTGTTTATGATTGTCAATTTTCACACTTGTTACTATTCAGTGTCGCCATATTTTAAAAACAAAAAGATGTCACCAGCAGTATATTGAACAAAGTTCCGGAAAAGAATTTATAAACACCTGTTACAAAAGCAAATTAGGCTTCTCATTATACCGTGCAATTAGAAGCAGGAAAGCCCTCGGGAATTTCCTACCTGCCTACCAGACGAGATGAAATGATACGGGACAACTTCCAAGCTTAGGTGTCAAGTAAAACAATCTTTAAAAACTCCTTTTGAAAATATAGAATACCGTATAGACGATAGTTCAACCGTAATTAGTAATGACCATCGTTAATTTCACACTGTATTATATAACAATTATACGATTTTCTTCTAATTACTAAATTGTCGTGTTTATGATTGTCAATTTTCACACTTGTTACTATTCAGTGTCGCCATATTTTAAAAACAAAAAGATGTCACCAGCAGTATATTGAACAAAGTTCCGGAAAAGAATTTATAAACACCTGTTACAAAAGCAAATTAGGCTTCTCATTATACCGTGCAATTAGAAGCAGGAAAGCCCTCGGGAATTTCCTACGTGCCTACCAGACGAGATGAAATGATACGGGACAACTTCCAAGCGTAGGTGTCAAATAAAACAATCTTTAAAAACTCCTTTTGAAAATATAGAATACCGTATAGACTATAGTTCAACCGTAATTAGTAATGACCATCGTTAATTTCACACTCTATTATATAACCATTATACCATTTTCTTCTAAATACTAAATTGTCGTGTTTATGATTGTCAATTTTCACACTTGTTACTATTCAGTGTCGCCATATTTTAAAAACAAAAAGAGGTCACCATCAGTATAAACAAAGTTCCGGAAAAGAATTTAAAAACACCTGTTACAAAAGCAAATTAGGCTTCTCATTATACCGTGCAAATAGAAGCAGGAAAGCCCTCGGGAATTTCCTACCTGCCTACCAGACGAGATGAAATGATACGGGACAACTTCCAAGCGTAGGTGTCAAGTAAAACAATCTTTAAAAACTCCTTTTGAAAATATAGAATACCGTATAGACGATAGTTCAACCGTAATTAGTAATGACCATCGTTAATTTCACACTCTATTATATAACCATTATACGATTTTCTTCTAAATACTAAATTGTCGTGTTTATGATTGTCAATTTTCACACTTGTTACTATTCAGTGTCGCCATATTTTAAAAACAAAAAGATGTCACCAGCAGTATATTACACAATGTTCCGGAAAATAATTTAAAAACACCTGTTACAAAAGCAAATTAGGCTTCTCATTATACCGTGCAATTAGAAGCAGGAAAGCCCTCGGGAATTTCCTACGTGCCTACCAGACGAGATGAAATGATACGGGACAACTTCCAAGCGTAGGTGTCAAATAAAACAATCTTTAAAAACTCCTTTTGAAAATATAGAATACCGTATAGACTATAGTTCAACCGTAATTAGTAATGACCATCGTTAATTTCACACTCTATTATATAACCATTATACGATTTTCTTCTAAATACTAAATTGTCGTGTTTATGATTGTCAATTTTCACACTTGTTACTATTCAGTGTCGCCATATTTTAAAAACAAAAAGATGTCACCAGCAGTATATTACACAATGTTCCGGAAAATAATTTAAAAACACCTGTTACAAAAGCAAATTAGGCTTCTCATTATACCGTGCAATTAGAAGCAGGAAAGCCCTCGGGAATTTCCTACGTGCCTACCAGACGAGATGAAATGATACGGGACAACTTCCAAGCGTAGGTGTCAAATAAAACAATCTTTAAAAACTCCTTTTGAAAATATAGAATACCGTATAGACTATAGTTCAACCGTAATTAGTAATGACCATCGTTAATTTCACACTCTATTATATAACCATTATACGATTTTCTTCTAAATACTAAATTGTCGTGTTTATGATTGTCAATTTTCACACTTGTTACTATTCAGTGTCGCCATATTTTAAAAACAAAAAGATGTCACCAGCAGTATATTGAACAAAGTTCCGGAAAAGAATTTAAAAACACCTGTTACAAAAGCAAATTAGGCTTCTCATTATACCGTGCAAATAGAAGCAGGAAAGCCCTCGGGAATTTCCTACCTGCCTACCAGACGAGATGAAATGATACGGGACAACTTCCAAGCGTAGGTGTCAAGTAAAACAATCTTTAAAAACTCCTTTTGAAAATATAGAATACCGTATAGACGATAGTTCAACCGTAATTAGTAATGACCATCGTTAATTTCACACTCTATTATATAACCATTATACGATTTTCTTCTAAATACTAAATTGTCGTGTTTATGATTGTCAATTTTCACACTTGTTACTATTCAGTGTCGCCATATTTTAAAAACAAAAAGAGGTCACCATCAGTATAAACAAAGTTCCGGAAAAGAATTTAAAAACACCTGTTACAAAAGCAAATTAGGCTTCTCATTATACCGTGCAATTAGAAGCAGGAAAGCCCTCGGGAATTTCCTACGTGCCTACCAGACGAGATGAAATGATACGGGACAACTTCCAAGCGTAGGTGTCAAGTAAAACAATCTTTAAAAACTCCTTTTGAAAATATAGAATACCGTATAGACTATAGTTCAACCGTAATTAGTAATGACCATCGTTAATTTCACACTCTATTATATAACCATTATACGATTTTCTTCTAAATACTAAATTGTCGTGTTTATGATTGTCAATTTTCACACTTGTTACTATTCAGTGTCGCCATATTTTAAAAACAAAAAGATGTCACCAGCAGTATATTACACAATGTTCCGGAAAATAATTTAAAAACACCTGTTACAAAAGCAAATTAGGCTTCTCATTATACCGTGCAAATAGAAGCAGGAAAGCCCTCGGGAATTTCCTACCTGCCTACCAGACGAGATGAAATGATACGGGACAACTTCCAAGCGTAGGTGTCAAGTAAAACAATCTTTAAAAACTCCTTTTGAAAATATAGAATACCGTATAGACGATAGTTCAACCGTAATTAGTAATGACCATCGTTAATTTCACACTCTATTATATAACCATTATACGATTTTCTTCTAAATACTAAATTGTCGTGTTTATGATTGTCAATTTTCACACTTGTTACTATTCAGTGTCGCCATATTTTAAAAACAAAAAGATGTCACCAGCAGTATATTGAACAAAGTTCCGGAAAAGAATTTAAAAACACCTGTTACAAAAGCAAATTAGGCTTCTCATTATACCGTGCAATTAGAAGCAGGAAAGCCCTCGGGAATTTCCTACGTGCCTACCAGACGAGATGAAATGATACGGGACAACTTCCAAGCGTAGGTGTCAAGTAAAACAATCTTTAAAAACTCCTTTTGAAAATATAGAATACCGTATAGACGATAGTTCAACCGTAATTAGTAATGACCATCGTTAATTTCACACTCTATTATATAACCATTATACGATTTTCTTGGAAATACTAAATTGTCGTGTTTATGATTGTCAACTTTCACACTTGTTACTATTCAGTGTCGCCATATTTTAAAAACAAAAAGATGTCACCAGCAGTATATTGAACAAAGTTCCGGAAAAGAATTTATAAACACCTGTTACAAAAGCAAATTAGGCTTCTCATTATACCGTGCAATTAGAAGCAGGAAAGCACTCGGGAATTTCCTACGTGCCTACCAGACGAGATGAAATGATACGGGACAACTTCCAAGCGTAGGTGTCAAGTAAAACAATCTTTAAAAACTGCTTTTGAAAATAAAGAATACCGTATAGACGATAGTTCAACCGTAATTAGTAATGACCATCGTTAATTTCACACTCTATTATATAACCATTATACGATTTTCTTCTAAATACTAAATTGTCGTGTTTATGATTGTCAATTTTCACACTTGTTACTATTCAGTGTCGCCATATTTTAAAAACAAAAAGATGTCACCAGCAGTATATTGAACAAAGTTCCGGAAAAGAATTTATAAACACCTGTTACAAAAGCAAATTAGGCTTCTCATTATACCGTGCAAATAGAAGCAGGAAAGCCCTCGGGAATTTCCTACCTGCCTACCAGACGAGATGAAATGATACGGGACAACTTCCAAGCGTAGGTGTCAAGTAAAACAATCTTTAAAAACTCCTTTTGAAAATATAGAATACCGTATAGACGATAGTTCAACCGTAATTAGTAATGACCATCGTTAATTTCACACTCTATTATATAACCATTATACGATTTTCTTCTAAATACTAAATTGTCGTGTTTATGATTGTCAATTTTCACACTTGTTACTATTCAGTGTCGCCATATTTTAAAAACAAAAAGAGGTCACCATCAGTATAAACAAAGTTCCGGAAAAGAATTTAAAAACACCTGTTACAAAAGCAAATTAGGCTTCTCATTATACCGTGCAATTAGAAGCAGGAAAGCCCTCGGGAATTTCCTACGTGCCTACCAGACGAGATGAAATGATACGGGACAACTTCCAAGCGTAGGTGTCAAATAAAACAATCTTTAAAAACTCCTTTTGAAAATATAGAATACCGTATAGACTATAGTTCAACCGTAATTAGTAATGACCATCGTTAATTTCACACTCTATTATATAACCATTATACGATTTTCTTCTAAATACTAAATTGTCGTGTTTATGATTGTCAATTTTCACACTTGTTACTATTCAGTGTCGCCATATTTTAAAAACAAAAAGATGTCACCAGCAGTATATTGAACAAAGTTCCGGAAAAGAATTTATAAACACCTGTTACAAAAGCAAATTAGGCTTCTCATTATACCGTGCAAATAGAAGCAGGAAAGCCCTCGGGAATTTCCTACCTGCCTACCAGACGAGATGAAATGATACGGGACAACTTCCAAGCGTAGGTGTCAAGTAAAACAATCTTTAAAAACTCCTTTTGAAAATATAGAATACCGTATAGACGATAGTTCAACCGTAATTAGTAATGACCATCGTTAATTTCACACTCTATTATATAACCATTATACGATTTTCTTCTAAATACTAAATTGTCGTGTTTATGATTGTCAATTTTCACACTTGTTACTATTCAGTGTCGCCATATTTTAAAAACAAAAAGATGTCACCAGCAGTATATTACACAAAGTTCCGGAAAAGAATTTAAAAACACCTGTTACAAAAGCAAATTAGGCTTCTCATTATACCGTGCAAATAGAAGCAGGAAAGCCCTCGGGAATTTCCTACCTGCCTACCAGACGAGATGAAATGATACGGGACAACTTCCAAGCGTAGGTGTCAAGTAAAACAATCTTTAAAAACTCCTTTTGAAAATATAGAATACCGTATAGACTATAGTTCAACCGTAATTAGTAATGACCATCGTTAATTTCACACTCTATTATATAACCATTATACGATTTTCTTCTAAATACTAAATTGTCGTGTTTATGATTGTCAATTTTCACACTTGTTACTATTCAGTGTCGCCATATTTTAAAAACAAAAAGAGGTCACCATCAGTATAAACAAAGTTCCGGAAAAGAATTTAAAAACACCTGTTACAAAAGCAAATTAGGCTTCTCATTATACCGTGCAATTAGAAGCAGGAAAGCCCTCGGGAATTTCCTACGTGCCTACCAGACGAGATGAAATGATACGGGACAACTTCCAAGCGTAGGTGTCAAGTAAAACAATCTTTAAAAACTCCTTTTGAAAATATAGAATACCGTATAGACTATAGTTCAACCGTAATTAGTAATGACCATCGTTAATTTCACACTCTATTATATAACAATTATACGATTTTCTTCTAATTACTAAATTGTCGTGTTTATGATTGTCAATTTTCACACTTGTTACTATTCAGTGTCGCCATAATTTAAAAACAAAAAGATGTCACCAGCAGTATATTGAACAAAGTTCCGGAAAAGAATTTATAAACACCTGTTACAAAAGCAAATTAGGCTTCTCATTATACCGTGCAATTAGAAGCAGGAAAGCCCTCGGGAATTTCCTACCTGCCTACCAGACGAGATGAAATGATACGGGACAACTTCCAAGCTTAGGTGTCAAGTAAAACAATCTTTAAAAACTCCTTTTGAAAATATAGAATACCGTATAGACGATAGTTCAACCGTAATTAGTAATGACCATCGTTAATTTCACACTCTATTATATAACCATTATACGATTTTCTTCTAAATACTAAATTGTCGTGTTTATGATTGTCAATTTTCACACTTGTTACTATTCAGTGTCGCCATATTTTAAAAACAAAAAGATGTCACCAGCAGTATATTACACAAAGTTCCGGAAAAGAATTTAAAAACACCTGTTACAAAAGCAAATTAGGCTTCTCATTATACCGTGCAAATAGAAGCAGGAAAGCCCTCGGGAATTTCCTACCTGCCTACCAGACGAGATGAAATGATACGGGACAACTTCCAAGCGTAGGTGTCAAGTAAAACAATCTTTAAAAACTCCTTTTGAAAATATAGAATACCGTATAGACGATAGTTCAACCGTAATTAGTAATGACCATCGTTAATTTCACACTCTATTATATAACCATTATACGATTTTCTTCTAAATACTAAATTGTCGTGTTTATGATTGTCAATTTTCACACTTGTTACTATTCAGTGTCGCCATATTTTAAAAACAAAAAGATGTCACCAGCAGTATATTACACAATGTTCCGGAAAATAATTTAAAAACACCTGTTACAAAAGCAAATTAGGCTTCTCATTATACCGTGCAATTAGAAGCAGGAAAGCCCTCGGGAATTTCCTACGTGCCTACCAGACGAGATGAAATGATACGGGACAACTTCCAAGCGTAGGTGTCAAATAAAACAATCTTTAAAAACTCCTTTTGAAAATATAGAATACCGTATAGACTATAGTTCAACCGTAATTAGTAATGACCATCGTTAATTTCACACTCTATTATATAACCATTATACGATTTTCTTCTAAATACTAAATTGTCGTGTTTATGATTGTCAATTTTCACACTTGTTACTATTCAGTGTCGCCATATTTTAAAAACAAAAAGAGGTCACCATCAGTATAAACAAAGTTCCGGAAAAGAATTTAAAAACACCTGTTACAAAAGCAAATTAGGCTTCTCATTATACCGTGCAAATAGAAGCAAGAAAGCCCTGGGGAATTTCCTACCTGCCTACCAGACGAGATGAAATGATACGGGACAACTTCCAAGCGTAGGTGTCAAGTAAAACAATCTTTAAAAACTCCTTTTGAAAATATAGAATACCGTATAGACTATAGTTCAACCGTAATTAGTAATGACCATCGTTAATTTCACACTCTATTATATAACCATTATACGATTTTCTTCTAAATACTAAATTGTCGTGTTTATGATTGTCAATTTTCACACTTGTTACTATTCAGTGTCGCCATATTTTAAAAACAAAAAGATGTCACCAGCAGTATATTACACAATGTTCCGGAAAATAATTTAAAAACACCTGTTACAAAAGCAAATTAGGCTTCTCATTATACCGTGCAATTAGAAGCAGGAAAGCCCTCGGGAATTTCCTACCTGCCTACCAGACGAGATGAAATGATACGGGACAACTTCCAAGCGTAGGTGTCAAGTAAAACAATCTTTAAAAACTCCTTTTGAAAATATAGAATACCGTATAGACGATAGTTCAACCGTAATTAGTAATGACCATCGTTAATTTCACACTCTATTATATAACCATTATACGATTTTCTTCTAAATACTAAATTGTCGTGTTTATGATTGTCAATTTTCACACTTGTTACTATTCAGTGTCGCCATAATTTAAAAACAAAAAGATGTCACCAGCAGTATATTGAACAAAGTTCCGGAAAAGAATTTATAAACACCTGTTACAAAAGCAAATTAGGCTTCTCATTATACCGTGCAAATAGAAGCAGGAAAGCCCTCGGGAATTTCCTACCTGCCTACCAGACGAGATGAAATGATACGGGACAACTTCCAAGCGTAGGTGTCAAGTAAAACAATCTTTAAAAACTCCTTTTGAAAATATAGAATACCGTATAGACGATAGTTCAACCGTAATTAGTAATGACCATCGTTAATTTCACACTCTATTATATAACCATTATACGATTTTCTTCTAAATACTAAATTGTCGTGTTTATGATTGTCAATTTTCACACTTGTTACTATTCAGTGTCGCCATATTTTAAAAACAAAAAGATGTCACCAGCAGTATATTGAACAAAGTTCCGGAAAAGAATTTATAAACACCTGTTACAAAAGCAAATTAGGCTTCTCATTATACCGTGCAAATAGAAGCAGGAAAGCCCTCGGGAATTTCCTACCTGCCTACCAGACGAGATGAAATGATACGGGACAACTTCCAAGCGTAGGTGTCAAGTAAAACAATCTTTAAAAACTCCTTTTGAAAATATAGAATACCGTATAGACGATAGTTCAACCGTAATTAGTAATGACCATCGTTAATTTCACACTCTATTATATAACCATTATACGATTTTCTTCTAAATACTAAATTGTCGTGTTTATGATTGTCAATTTTCACACTTGTTACTATTCAGTGTCGCCATATTTTAAAAACAAAAAGATGTCACCAGCAGTATATTACACAATGTTCCGGAAAATAATTTAAAAACACCTGTTACAAAAGCAAATTAGGCTTCTCATTATACCGTGCAATTAGAAGCAGGAAAGCCCTCGGGAATTTCCTACCTGCCTACCAGACGAGATGAAATGATACGGGACAACTTCCAAGCGTAGGTGTCAAGTAAAACAATCTTTAAAAACTCCTTTTGAAAATATAGAATACCGTATAGACTATAGTTCAACCGTAATTAGTAATGACCATCGTTAATTTCACACTCTATTATATAACCATTATACGATTTTCTTCTAAATACTAAATTGTCGTGTTTATGATTGTCAATTTTCACACTTGTTACTATTCAGTGTCGCCATATTTTAAAAACAAAAAGATGTCACCAGCAGTATATTGAACAAAGTTCCGGAAAAGAATTTATAAACACCTGTTACAAAAGCAAATTAGGCTTCTCATTATACCGTGCAATTAGAAGCAGGAAAGCCCTCGGGAATTTCCTACGTGCCTACCAGACGAGATGAAATGATACGGGACAACTTCCAAGCGTAGGTGTCAAGTAAAACAATCTTTAAAAACTCCTTTTGAAAATATAGAATACCGTATAGACTATAGTTCAACCGTAATTAGTAATGACCATCGTTAATTTCACACTCTATTATATAACAATTATACGATTTTCTTCTAAATACTAAATTGTCGTGTTTATGATTGTCAATTTTCACACTTGTTACTATTCAGTGTCGCCATATATTAAAAACAAAAAGATGTCACCAGCAGTATATTGAACAAAGTTCCGGAAAAGAATTTATAAACACCTGTTACAAAAGCAAATTAGGCTTCTCATTATACCGTGCAATTAGAAGCAGGAAAGCCCTCGGGAATTTCCTACCTGCCTACCAGACGAGATGAAATGATACGGGACAACTTCCAAGCGTAGGTGTCAAGTAAAACAATCTTTAAAAACTCCTTTTGAAAATATAGAATACCGTATAGACGATAGTTCAACCGTAATTAGTAATGACCATCGTTAATTTCACACTGTATTATATAACCATTATACGATTTTCTTCTAAATACTAAATTGTCGTGTTTATGATTGTCAATTTTCACACTTGTTACTATTCAGTGTCGCCATAATTAAAAACAAAAAGATGTCACCAGCAGTATATTACACAAAGTTCCGGAAAAGAATTTAAAAACACCTGTTACAAAAGCAAATTAGGCTTCTCATTATACCGTGCAATTAGAAGCAGGAAAGCCCTCGGGAATTTCCTACGTGCCTACCAGACGAGATGAAATGATACGGGACAACTTCCAAGCGTAGGTGTCAAATAAAACAATCTTTAAAAACTCCTTTTGAAAATATAGAATACCGTATAGACTATAGTTCAACCGTAATTAGTAATGACCATCGTTAATTTCACACTCTATTATATAACCATTATACGATTTTCTTCTAAATACTAAATTGTCGTGTTTATGATTGTCAATTTTCACACTTGTTACTATTCAGTGTCGCCATATTTTAAAAACAAAAAGATGTCACCAGCAGTATATTGAACAAAGTTCCGGAAAAGAATTTAAAAACACCTGTTACAAAAGCAAATTAGGCTTCTCATTATACCGTGCAATTAGAAGCAGGAAAGCCCTCGGGAATTTCCTACGTGCCTACCAGACGAGATGAAATGATACGGGACAACTTCCAAGCGTAGGTGTCAAATAAAACAATCTTTAAAAACTCCTTTTGAAAATATAGAATACCGTATAGACTATAGTTCAACCGTAATTAGTAATGACCATCGTTAATTTCACACTCTATTATATAACAATTATACGATTTTCTTCTAATTACTAAATTGTCGTGTTTATGATTGTCAATTTTCACACTTGTTACTATTCAGTGTCGCCATATTTTAAAAACAAAAAGATGTCACCAGCAGTATATTGAACAAAGTTCCGGAAAAGAATTTATAAACACCTGTTACAAAAGCAAATTAGGCTTCTCATTATACCGTGCAATTAGAAGCAGGAAAGCCCTCGGGAATTTCCTACCTGCCTACCAGACGAGATGAAATGATACGGGACAACTTCCAAGCTTAGGTGTCAAGTAAAACAATCTTTAAAAACTCCTTTTGAAAATATAGAATACCGTATAGACGATAGTTCAACCGTAATTAGTAATGACCATCGTTAATTTCACACTCTATTATATAACCATTATACGATTTTCTTCTAAATACTAAATTGTCGTGTTTATGATTGTCAATTTTCACACTTGTTACTATTCAGTGTCGCCATATTTTAAAAACAAAAAGATGTCACCAGCAGTATATTACACAATGTTCCGGAAAATAATTTAAAAACACCTGTTACAAAAGCAAATTAGGCTTCTCATTATACCGTGCAATTAGAAGCAGGAAAGCCCTCGGGAATTTCCTACGTGCCTACCAGACGAGATGAAATGATACGGGACAACTTCCAAGCGTAGGTGTCAAATAAAACAATCTTTAAAAACTCCTTTTGAAAATATAGAATACCGTATAGACTATAGTTCAACCGTAATTAGTAATGACCATCGTTAATTTCACACTCTATTATATAACAATTATACGATTTTCTTCTAATTACTAAATTGTCGTGTTTATGATTGTCAATTTTCACACTTGTTACTATTCAGTGTCGCCATATTTTAAAAACAAAAAGATGTCACCAGCAGTATATTACACAATGTTCCGGAAAATAATTTAAAAACACCTGTTACAAAAGCAAATTAGGCTTCTCATTATACCGTGCAATTAGAAGCAGGAAAGCCCTCGGGAATTTCCTACGTGCCTACCAGACGAGATGAAATGATACGGGACAACTTCCAAGCGTAGGTGTCAAATAAAACAATCTTTAAAAACTCCTTTTGAAAATATAGAATACCGTATAGACTATAGTTCAACCGTAATTAGTAATGACCATCGTTAATTTCACACTCTATTATATAACAATTATACGATTTTCTTCTAATTACTAAATTGTCGTGTTTATGATTGTCAATTTTCACACTTGTTACTATTCAGTGTCGCCATAATTTAAAAACAAAAAGATGTCACCAGCAGTATATTGAACAAAGTTCCGGAAAAGAATTTATAAACACCTGTTACAAAAGCAAATTAGGCTTCTCATTATACCGTGCAAATAGAAGCAGGAAAGCCCTCGGGAATTTCCTACCTGCCTACCAGACGAGATGAAATGATACGGGACAACTTCCAAGCGTAGGTGTCAAGTAAAACAATCTTTAAAAACTCCTTTTGAAAATATAGAATACCGTATAGACGATAGTTCAACCGTAATTAGTAATGACCATCGTTAATTTCACACTCTATTATATAACCATTATACGATTTTCTTCTAAATACTAAATTGTCGTGTTTATGATTGTCAATTTTCACACTTGTTACTATTCAGTGTCGCCATAATTTAAAAACAAAAAGATGTCACCAGCAGTATATTGAACAAAGTTCCGGAAAAGAATTTATAAACACCTGTTACAAAAGCAAATTAGGCTTCTCATTATACCGTGCAAATAGAAGCAGGAAAGCCCTCGGGAATTTCCTACCTGCCTACCAGACGAGATGAAATGATACGGGACAACTTCCAAGCGTAGGTGTCAAGTAAAACAATCTTTAAAAACTCCTTTTGAAAATATAGAATACCGTATAGACGATAGTTCAACCGTAATTAGTAATGACCATCGTTAATTTCACACTCTATTATATAACCATTATACGATTTTCTTCTAAATACTAAATTGCCGTGTTTATGATTGTCAATTTTCACACTTGTTACTATTCAGTGTCGCCATATTTTAAAAACAAAAAGATGTCACCAGCAGTATATTACACAATGTTCCGGAAAATAATTTAAAAACACCTGTTACAAAAGCAAATTAGGCTTCTCATTATACCGTGCAATTAGAAGCAGGAAAGCCCTCGGGAATTTCCTACGTGCCTACCAGACGAGATGAAATGATACGGGACAACTTCCAAGCGTAGGTGTCAAATAAAACAATCTTTAAAAACTCCTTTTGAAAATATAGAATACCGTATAGACTATAGTTCAACCGTAATTAGTAATGACCATCGTTAATTTCACACTCTATTATATAACAATTATACGATTTTCTTCTAATTACTAAATTGTCGTGTTTATGATTGTCAATTTTCACACTTGTTACTATTCAGTGTCGCCATATTTTAAAAACAAAAAGAGGTCACCATCAGTATAAACAAAGTTCCGGAAAAGAATTTAAAAACACCTGTTACAAAAGCAAATTAGGCTTCTCATTATACCGTGCAAATAGAAGCAGGAAAGCCCTCGGGAATTTCCTACCTGCCTACCAGACGAGATGAAATGATACGGGACAACTTCCAAGCGTAGGTGTCAAGTAAAACAATCTTTAAAAACTCCTTTTGAAAATATAGAATACCGTATAGACTATAGTTCAACCGTAATTAGTAATGACCATCGTTAATTTCACACTCTATTATATAACAATTATACGATTTTCTTCTAATTACTAAATTGTCGTGTTTATGATTGTCAATTTTCACACTTGTTACTATTCAGTGTCGCCATATTTTAAAAACAAAAAGAGGTCACCATCAGTATAAACAAAGTTCCGGAAAAGAATTTAAAAACACCTGTTACAAAAGCAAATTAGGCTTCTCATTATACCGTGCAATTAGAAGCAGGAAAGCCCTCGGGAATTTCCTACGTGCCTACCAGACGAGATGAAATGATACGGGACAACTTCCAAGCGTAGGTGTCAAATAAAACAATCTTTAAAAACTCCTTTTGAAAATATAGAATACCGTATAGACTATAGTTCAACCGTAATTAGTAATGACCATCGTTAATTTCACACTCTATTATATAACAATTATACGATTTTCTTCTAATTACTAAATTGTCGTGTTTATGATTGTCAATTTTCACACTTGTTACTATTCAGTGTCGCCATATTTTAAAAACAAAAAGAGGTCACCATCAGTATAAACAAAGTTCCGGAAAAGAATTTAAAAACACCTGTTACAAAAGCAAATTAGGCTTCTCATTATACCGTGCAATTAGAAGCAGGAAAGCCCTCGGGAATTTCCTACGTGCCTACCAGACGAGATGAAATGATACGGGACAACTTCCAAGCGTAGGTGTCAAGTAAAACAATCTTTAAAAACTCCTTTTGAAAATATAGAATACCGTATAGACTATAGTTCAACCGTAATTAGTAATGACCATCGTTAATTTCACACTCTATTATATAACCATTTGTTGACGTATGTCACAAATAGATAGGGTAGAGTTTCGCGACCATTTTCGAACTTTAATTATCGATGATCCGTCATTTGATTCCTTTTCGCGTCTTTATTATCTAAAGTCGTGTTTAGATGGTGAAGCCGCTAAAGTTTTGAGTAATATCACGGTAAACGCGGAGAATTTTGAAGTCGGATGGAAATTGCTGTTCGACCGTTATGAAAACCGACGTAGATTACTTCATACGTTATTATCGCGATTATTTAGCATAAAACCGGTTACTCGTGAAAACTCGCCATTCGAACTTCGTCGAATATTAGATGAAGCGAAGTCCATGAAGGACGCTCTTGTTAAATTAGATCGTCCAATCTCGGATGATGTCTTAGTTTTTATCGTATGTCAACGACTTGACCGTGGGACGCGAGAGGCATGGGACTTTTCGCTGCAAGACGATAACTTTGCAACTTTTAATCAATTAAGCGATTTTTTATCTACAAAAATCCGCTCTCTTGAAGCATCTACCGGGTTTGACTCCGCGAGTCGTCTTAAGGCAGCACCTGCGTTACGGTCCAAAGCCACTACCGCCTCCCACGCTCAAGTCCATCATACTAATTCAAGTGCATTTGCGAACTGCATTATGTGCACCGAAGCACACGCTTTATATAGATGTAAGCAATTTTTAGATTTAAGTTCAACCCAACGATGGGAGTTTGTGAAGGAAAATAAATGCTGCGCAAATTGCCTTTCCACGTTTCATAAAAAAGCAAGTTGTAAAAGCACACGTACTTGCACGCATTGTGGTGCATCACACCATACATTATTGCACACGAAAAAGGCGAATAATTCTACACAATCGAACACCAACCCAGCGGCCACTGGCACTAATCAACAGTCTGATCAAACTCCAACCGTTAGTTTTGTACAGTCTCATCACAGTATTTCTCAACTACCTGCTCATGTGGTGCTTGCGACTGCGTGGGTGTTGGTGTCTTCGCCTTCTCAACGCACCGCGAAGGTGCGCGCGCTGTTGGACCCGGGTTCAACGCATACGTTTATTTCCCGCGAAGTAGCGAATTCGCTGCACACAAAGTTTCGTAGGACCTCCGTCGCTGTCACGGGTCTTGGAAAAAATGGATCAGGGAAGGTAAACGAGATCGTCTCGATCACGGTTAGTAATGTTAAAACCGATTCAGTAATTTTATCAACTGACGCGCTAATCATGAACTCCCTGACACATTATACGCCAAATTTTAAGCATCCGCTTTCTCATTGGTCGCACATCAATAACTTAGAACTGGCTGACGGATGTCCTACAGATGACACGCCCGTGCACCTACTTATCGGCGCAGATCTGTATCCGTACGTGATTCGCGAAGGTATCCGACGCGGACAACGCGACGAGCCGATCGCGATGGACACCATTTTCGGATGGGTGCTATTAGGCGCAACGGCAAAAATAACTGAGACAGATCCCTCCACCGTGCACGTGCATCACGTGCATGTGCATGAAGATCTTCAAGCTTCAATTGCCCGATTTTGGGAGATTGAAGAGGTTTCATCCACCCGTTCCCTTTCAAAGGAGGATGAGCGCTGCGAGCGACTGTTTCTTGAAGGCCATTCAAGGTCTCCGGATGGTCGGTATGTGGTGCGCCTTCCTTTTATCACTGATATTCCCGAGATAGGAGACACCCGTTGTCGCGCAAGGCAATGCCTTAAGTCCATCGAACGACGTCTTTCCACGCGCCCCGAAGAACGCGAATCATATGAGCGATTTATGAACGAGTATGAATCGCTCGGACATATGCGTCCAATTTTCGAAGAGACTACTCCAAACAGGGTGGTTTATCTGCCGCATCACCCAGTGATTAAGCCGGACAGTACTACCACGAAAATGCGTGTAGTATTTAACGCCTCAAGCCCCTCGACCAACGGGAAGTCAATCAATGATTGGCAACTTATCGGTCCAAAGTTGCAGACCGATCTCCCCACCCTGCATCAGCAGTGGCGCACGCACAAGTTCGTCTACGCTGCGGATATAGAAAAAATGTATCGGCAGATCCTCGTAGACGAGCGTGACGTTGATTTGCAACGAATCCTGTGGCGATCGTCGCCGAATGACGCCATCACAGCGTATCAATTACTGACAGTGACATACGATATGTCAAGCGCACCATATCTAGCTCTGCGGGTCCTTCGCCAATTAGCAGAGCATGAAGGAGACGCGTTTCCTCTCGGTAAAAGGGTTCTTCGCGAAAACTTCTTTGTAGACGACGTTTTATTTGGAGCAGACTCCATCAAAGAGTTGAAGATTATACGCGATCAGCTCAAGGCACTTTTATCGAAGGGTAAATTTTTGCTTAGAAAGTGGATCAGCAATGACCCCCCACTTCTGGCCGATATCGACAGTTCTAATGTCGGCCTAGCATGCGACAAAACGCTCCAACCGGACGAGAGCGTAAAAATCCTGGGCATATCGTGGCAACCCAGCTCTGATTCTTATCGCTTTGTCGTGAATCCACTAGAGTCTCCAGTCATCACAAAGCGCGTGGTACTGTCGCACATCGCTCGCTTATATGACCCTCTCGGTTGGATAGCGCCCATAGTAATCGTGGCCAAAATGTTTATGCAACAGCTTTGGCAGTGCGAAGTCGACTGGGACGCACCTCTCCCCGTTTCCTTGGATGTAAGTTGGCGCACCTTTCAAGATGCACTGCCAACGCTATCTGCGATATCCATCCCGCGCTGGTTGGGCACTTCCTCGACCTCCAGCATCGAACTTCACGGATTTTCTGATGCGTCATCCAAGGCGTACGCAGCGGCTGTGTACTTGAAGGTCGTAGATGAGTCAGGTCACGGCGAAATCTCGCTGCTTATTGCCAAAACGAGGGTCGCACCCCTCAAACAAATCAGCACTCCGCGTCTCGAACTTTGTGGGGCAGTTCTTCTGGCCCATTTACTTGCGCAGGTCAGTGCTATACCCGCATATTCCTCAGGCATTGTCCAACCCTGGACGGACGCGACTATTGTTTTAGCCTGGCTCCAGGCCCCTTCTTCACAATGGAAGATATTCGTAGGCAACCGAGTGTCAGAAATTCACACTCAGCTACCTGACATTTCCTGGCGACATGTCCCCGGTAAGGACAATCCTGCCGACCTCGCGTCACGCGGACTGTCAGCCGCCGAGTTGAGGGAGAATGATCTGTGGTGGCATGGACCCTCATGGCTACGATTTCCGCCGTCGAATTGGCCAACGTTGGATCCCGGCATCGATGAGGACGCTGAGCTCGAGCGTAAGGTTCATGCGCATCATGCCGCGCCTTGTGTCGATCACGCTGACGAGATCTTTCGGCGCTTCTCAGCATGGCACCGGATGGTCCGCGTTCTTGCTCACGTGCTTCGAGTCTTTAAGGCTTGGAGAGCACACCTGCACTCGTCCAATCCCTCGCAGTCTTACACGCGAGAATTATCGTTAGTCACAAATCGAATATTCTCGGTAATACAGGAGTCGGCTTTCCAGGCTGAGATAACTGTGCTATCTGCGAATGATGCAGATGTAGATGGCAATAGACGCCTCAAAATCGCCCAGCACCTGCCCAGCACCAGCCCACTCCGCCGCCTAAATCCTTTTCTAGACCCTGACGGTCTACTCCGAGTAGGCGGGCGGCTTTCACTAGCTCCGCTCCCCTACGCCGCCAAGTTTCCAATTATTCTGCCATCGGGCTATGTAGTTCGGTTGCTTGCGCGTCAAGCACATGCACGGTGCCTACATGGAGGACTTAACCTCACGTTAAGCACTCTACGAACGCAGATTTGGGCGTTACAAGGACGTAAAACGGTTAAATCGGTAATTCATCACTGCCTGCAATGTGCAAGGCAACTCGCGGAAAAACCTACCCAACAGATGGGTCCATTGCCGTCGGCTCGCGTCGCTCGTTCACTACGCGCGTTTTCAGAATGCGGAGTTGACTACGCGGGCCCCATGAAGTTGCGTTTGGCGGGCGGCCGCGGTCATCGCTCACAACTAGCCTACGTTGCGTTGTTCGTATGCATGGCAACGCGGGCCGTGCATCTAGAAGTCGTGTGCGATTATACTACCGCAGCGTTTTTAGCCGCATTCCAGCGCTTTTCTGCACGCCGTGGTCTCCCTGCGGTGGTATACAGTGACTGCGGAACAAATTTTGATGGCGCCGATCGAGAGTTACGCGCCGTTTATCGAGCTGTGATGGAATCGGATGACCTTCGAGACCGCGTAGCTGAGGATGGCGTGGAATGGAAGTTCATCCCGCCTGCAGCACCTCACCTCGGTGGGTTGTGGGAGGCTGGAGTCCGCGCTATGAAACGTCACCTCAGGCGCGTCCTCGGAGCCCGGACCCCCACATACGAGGAATTCGCAACGCTCCTGTGTAAGATTGAAGCCTGCATGAATTCTAGGCCTATCGCGCCATTAACTGAAAACATCGAGAGTTTAGATGCTTTGACGCCCGCGCATTTTCTCATCGGCGGCCAGCTGGTTTGTTCCCCAGCCCCACTCACTGTCGACTACACCATTTCCCGACTCACTCGATGGAAGCTGTACCAACATCTGCTCGAGCGATTCTGGACCGACTGGTCTGTGTGACTATGTAATGTCATGCCAGCATCGCTCAAAGTGGCAGCGCGTAAATCCGTCGATTGTGCCTGGTCAAATGGTCCTGTTGCGAAACGATCAATTGCCACCAGCGAAATGGGAGTTAGCTCGCGTTGTCAAGTGTCATCCCGGTCAAGACGGATTAGTGCGCGTCGTGACGATCCGCACTGCTAGAACGGTCTTGAAGAGGCCGATAAGTAAGCTCGCGCTTTTGCCCATCGACATTGACAGCGCGAAAACAACCCATTAGAATGAATTAGGTTAAGGTTCTTTAGTATTAAGTTGTGCTATTGCGATCTCACTATCGCAAGGCGGGCGGTAATGTTGACGTATGTCAACATGTGTCGCGCTTATCGTACGCTGAAATCATATACTGCGCGCCCTCTGAACCGTTCCGCGCAAAGTTCCGTTTATTTCTATGTTACCGACATCGGTGGTCCAATCGGGTGCTCCAAAATAGTTGCAATTGTTATCGGAAAGCCCGTTCGTGACGCCTAGTTATTTCCGCTGAAAATTGTATAACGCCGAGAAAACCCGAAAGCGTCAGTTCCACTGTAGCCTCTGTGAACGCCAGATCTCTATCGTCCGAAAACGATAAAACCCGCTTCGAAAGCCACGCGTAATTCGAAAAGAATCACATATCGCGTTTCCTAAGTCTCTCTCGCAGAAGTGATCAAATAACTTCAATCGGCATTACCCACCGGTTCGCGTGAACCACGTTTTGTCCGCGTCCGGCTTCGGTATCGCGGCGTGGATAACTAAATGTGGATGTACCCGTAAAATTAGAAATATAGTTTTAGTGAAGTGAATCGGTGGATTTATTTTGATTTCCTGCATTCTATCCTGAACCCGCACACGCGGCCAAGCAATGGATGCGCGAAAGCATTGACCGCACCATTCATAGGCAAACACCATTATACGATTTTCTTTTAAATACTAAATTGTCGTGTTTATGATTGTCAGTTTTCACACTTGTTACTATTCAGTGTCGCCATATTTTAAAAACAAAAAATGTCACCAGCAGTATATTATACAAAGTTCCGGAAAAGAATTTATAAACACCTGTTACAAAAGCAAATTAGGCTTCTCATTATACCGTGCAAATAGAAGCAGGAAAGCCCTCGGGAATTTCCTACCTGCCTACCAGACGAGATGAAATGATACGGGACAACTTCCAAGCGTAGGTGTCAAGTAAAACAATCTTTAAAAACTCCTTTTGAAAATATAGAATACCGTAGAGACGATAGTTCAACCGTAATTAGTAATGACCATCGTTAATTTCACACTCTATTATATAACCATTATACGATTTTCTTGTAAATACTAAATTGTCGTGTTTATGATTGTCAACTTTCACACTTGTTACTATTCAGTGTCGCCATATTTTAAAAACAAAAAGATGTCACCAGCAGTATATTGAACAAAGTTCCGGAAAAGAATTTATAAACACCTGTTACAAAAGCAAATTAGGCTTCTCATTATACCGTGCAAATAGAAGCAGGAAAGCCCTCGGGAATTTCCTACGTGCCTACCAGACGAGATGAAATGATACGGGACAACTTCCAAGCGTAGGTGTCAAGTAAAACAATCTTTAAAAACTCCTTTTGAAAATATAGAATACCGTATAGTCGATAGTTTAACCGTAATTAGTAATGACCATCGTTAATTTCACACTCTATTATATAACCATTATACGATTTTCTTGTAAATACTAAATTGTCGTGTTTATGTTTGTCAACTTTCACACTTGTTACTATTCAGTGTAGCCATATTTTAAAAACAAAAAGATGTCACCAGCAGTATATTGAACAAAGTTCCGGAAAAGAATTTATAAACACCTGTTACAAAAGCAAATTAGGCTTCTCATTATACCGTGCAAATAGAAGCAGGAAAGCCCTCGGGAATTTCCTACCTGCCTACCAGCCGGGATGAAATGATACGAGACAACTTCCACGCCCAGGTGTCGAGTAAAACAATCGTTAAAAACGGTATGCGCCAATTCGCCCGAAACCACGCGTACGTACTTACGTACGTTCGCTCTTGATGTCCAAAATAACTCTTGCTGTACGCTTAGTGCACTCTTATTGTACACTTCGGGAAGCGGCATTTAAGTGTACGTGCTTTTCGTGTACTCTTATCGTAATGTACACGAATCGTACGTACCCTTCATGTACCTTTAATTTCACTCTACTTTACTCTTCGTGTACGCTTCCATTTTTACCAGGGTCTGCATACGATTCTCCTAGCTTCGCTTTTTATGGATTCAGACAAAGTGGACAATACCAACAAACATCTCATTGCAGGTATTGGAGCACTGTTCGTTATGGAGCAAATACCCCTTTGGGGATATAGCTAATACCCTGTTTAATTTTTGTTGTACATTGATTTTTTTCCACTCTAGGCCATCACATTGTTACCGCGTAGGTGATTCTTGGTATCACAATGTGCACATAAATCCAGAACAGTTGCTTCGGTCCGTGGCCCCAATTGCTCCCCAGCGCTCTTCTGCAATTCCAAAAAATCGCAATTGCTTTTCGACATTTTTATTCCAGTTGTTTATTCCAGTTTAGCTTCTTTTCTAGGATTACTCGCAGATATTTAGTTTCTCCGGTTGTAGCGAGAGTGCTTTTTCCATACACCTTTCCATATCGATTTTTCCACAACCTTAGGGCTTCTTGAATTATTTCCTGCAGGACTTCCTAAGTTGTCTATAGTTAAGATAGCGATATCATCCGCATATCTTATGGGATAGATTCCACTTTCGTTTAGTTTCCTGATCAGACTGTCCGCTAGCAGGTTTCACAGAAATGGAGATGAGGCTGTCCTTGAGGGCAGCCTTTAGAGACCGTTCTCTCCACGATGGTAGACTGCCATTTCGTATAAATAAACCTATTGTTAGGTTTAGGGCTACTCAAGATCCATCTAACAATTTCACTCGATACCCCATGTACCACATCCGCCATTTTGAATTTTTTAAATCTGACTTCAGATTCTTAATCAGCAGCCAAATATCTGTAAAGAACCATATGGTCTGATTTTTTTTTAACATTATTATTCGCGTATAAATGTGAAATTGATGTACATTTTTTATTGGACATGGGCAACTTTGACCTCTTATATTTCCGAAACGGGGAATTAGCTCACTTTGAAAATTAGCAGGGATTATTGGGTCATCAAGTGTAATCAATTGGCATAACAAAAGCTTCAATATTCGAGGTACGAAAAAGGGGCATTTTTTGCATGGGGCTTACAGAGGCTCTTTGTGAGATTTGGTGCACTTGGGTTTTCGCGATCGCTGACTAGGAATATGAAGTCCATTTTAACAATTCAAAATGGCGGATCCAAATGGCGAACATATTTTTTTGAAATCCTTGGATTCTGTTGAAACCTGTTACGTGTTGAAATTGTTTCAAAAATAAGTTTATTTAACATTTCACGTCCTGAGTTGCGATAATATATTCACATTTACGGATAATTTAATAAACTATCATACATTACCATTTTTTTAAAATGTTTTTAACACTAGATGTGTAAGATAAGAGCAACACTACCCGAAATAGAAACAAGATTTTTGAACACTCCCTACTCAGAGAACATAATTTGCACAAGTCATATGAAGAATGTATGTATGATGTAAATCTACTTGTTTTTTGTACTTTTTATCAATTTTTTTGAATGTACGTTTTACATTTGCAACAATTCTCGGTCAGTTCTCAATTAATATATTTGGTATTTTCTAGGAAACTGTTTATAGTGGTTAGAATTGCCCTTACAGAGCCCGAATGTTGAAAAATCGATTCAATCATCTTTTATTTACGTTTTTTAGTGAAATTTCCTACCTTACCGGTGGACCACTTTAGAATCCCTTATGCTAAAACTATCAGTCGCTTTCTGATTGGTGGCTCACAAGTGCACCCTTATGGTTGCCTGTACGGAACGACCGAGTTACGGTACCTATGATAACATGTGTATACCGCATGACACCGCATCCACCGCCGCCGCAAATAACAAGTCTCCTTCCATCGTATCGATGCAACGAATTCTTAAAAATAAAACATTATCACATATTCTAACTGTCATGTTTCAAATTTATTTATTAATTTTTTTAATAATCGGTTTAGTTAATTGTGGAACTGAGGAAAAAGAAGGTGTTAAATATGCTGATGAGTGTGAAGGCAAGATAATTTTATTATATCTAACCTTCTACTCTTTTAAAACTTCACTTGAAATATTTTAATATCCATATATTTTAGATGTAAAATTATTACCTAATTATTTTACAATTACATATTTAAATACTTCACTTACAAATCATTTTGTTTATGTTGCTCTTTATTACTTTTATATAATTACATTAATAACTTTTCAATAGAACTTTGAAATTCTTTGGAATTAAAAGTACAATTTAGCTATGTTCATGAATGAAGTTCACGATTTTATTGTATTATATTAATAAATAATAGTATGATTTTCAGTTATTAATTAAATTAAATCGATTTTTTATAGTTTGTAAAGTACTTGCAATTGAACTCGAAGCAAGGTTGGATGAAACGGGAAAGACGAGTGATGTTTTGGAAATTGGTTATTCTGTAGATGATGTTGTTCCGAAGAAGAGGAAAGAATATAAAAAATCGTAAATATTTTTGAATATTCATACGTTTTATTTAATAATGTGACAAAACAAAATTTTATTTTTTGTCATTTAGAGAACTGCGATTGGTTGAGTCGTTAGAAAATATATGTGACAAAATCCTGGACTATAATATTCACAAGGAACGTAAAGATAGTACACGATTTGCTAAAGGAATGAGTCAAACGTTTAGAACTTTACATGGACTAGTGTAAGTTTTCAATAATTTTCATGTTTTGTTAGTTATAGGTTATATTTATTGAATAATATTTTTCTTTTAGTGACAAAGGAGTAAAAGTTGATTTAGGAATTCCATACGAACTTTGGGACAAACCGTCTGTTGAAATAACACAATTAAAAACACAATGTGAAACATTGTTAGAAAATTTCGAAGAAGACATTGAAGATTGGTATAAAAATTTACAAGGGAAAACGCCATTAATCAAGTATATTTTGCCTTTTATCTAAAGTTATCATTACATTCCAATGAATCGGTAACTTGAACCATGTATATCTTTTCAGATATTTATGTTCCGAGCGAGCTTTAAAACACAAAGACGATTCCTGTTTAAAGGAGAAAGGTGATTCATCATCACGACGGAAAGAGAAGGAAACAAAAAAAAATGAGAAAAAACCCAAAGAAGACTTATAAATACCAAATATGCTTCCTTTTATACAAACTTTTTTTATTACAAGATATTAGATATAAGTTTTAAAAAAAAAGTGATATATGTACAGAAAAATAGTTGTAATTAAATTATTTACATGTGAAATAAAAACTGTGTTTAAATGTTGTATATTTAATGTCAATATTCTTTTATTAAATACTCGATCAGTCTATAATTGTTATTCTGGTAATCGTTATCAAAGATAATTTTTTGACATTTGATAACCTGACTTCTGCATCACAAAACAATCGAAATGCTACAACTTTTGGGACTTGGGCAAAAGGCATGTCAACTCTGCAGTTTCTTTTTTTTGTGATTCTGTCAAATTGGAAAGAATGCAATGGAATTTTATTAAGGGGTACAAGAGCCCAAGATGGCGAATTTCCGTGGCTAGTACAATTTCAAACAATAGTACCGTGCGGCGGTGTACTCATTTCCCCCGACTGGGTACTTACTGCTGCACAGTGCATTCAGACGCAACGAAGCGTGAGTAAACATATATTACAGGTATCATCTTTATTAAATTAAAGACAATAAGCTTAAATAGTAGAAATTTAGTGACTATCTCAACAATTCTTTTTTTACTTGTCCAATTACGATGGTTAACAAAATTAAATTTGCTAAATTTTGAAAAACGTTATTTAAAAAATCTGAAAAAATTTAAAAGTATTCTTTAACCATTTCTCAGACTTTTTACTTTAAGGAAATTTTGTCTAAACTCTGTAGTTTCCAAGAAAATTAATTATTAGTCTTGAAATCCATAAAAGTTTAATAATCATTTTTTTTTTAAAACTATAGACTTTGACACAAATATCTAAAGAACGAAAACACCTTAGAATTGGTTAAAAAATATTCTTTATTTATATTAACTAATACATTTTTTTAAAATTCAAAATGATTTTTTAATAACTATTATTTTAACTTAACCCATTAATGTCCAAATGCACAGAAATTTTACTGCAACTTCAAAGCTTATTTTCAATATGAAAGAAATTTAAAAAAAAAATAAAAACTACCATTTTCAAGGCCGCTCTTTCGAATGGTAGTAAGAAATTTAAAAAAAAAAATGAAATTTATATATGATTTTGACATATGAAAAAAATGATTTTTTAGGACACATTTTTTACAAAAATCGAGTTTTTGATACAATATCTTGCTTTGAGGGGGCTAAAAAATATTGCAAGTGCACTCGATAGTTCTAATTAAAAGATACACTGGTGAATATTTGAAATCCGTATTGAAAAAATCCATGTGGATTCTATATGGATTTTCATTATGGACTTTCCATATGGATTCCATGTCGACTCGTCTGGATTCCATATGGTTTTTTTATGTGGATTCCATATGGATTTTTTTATATGGATTTTAATGTGGATTTTCCACGTGTATTTTATGTGGAATCTGTATGGATTCTTTATGTGTATTTCCATATGGGTTTTCCACATGAATTCCTTGTGGATTTCAGGTGTGGATTCCATATAGCTTTTTTATGTGGAGTTCCATACGGATTCTATGTGGATTCTATATGGATTTTCTCTACATACATTGTACGCTTTGTAGAAATCGTTGTTGTGTGGAAAATCCAAAATCAATATCAAAAATCCATGTGGAATCCAGATGAAAAAATCCATATGGAATCCATACGAATCCACATTGAATCCATACGAATCCACATGGAATCCATATTGAAAAAATCCATGTAGATTCCATATGGATTCCATGTGGATTCGTATGGATTCCATATGGATTCCACATGGATTTTTGATATTGATTTTCATGTGGATTTTCCACACAACAACGATTTCTACAAAGCGTACAATGTATGTAGAGAAAATCCATATGGAATCCACATAGAATCCGTATGGAACTCCACATAAAAAATCCATATGGAATCCACACCTGAAATCCATGTGGATTCATATGGATTCCATATGGATTTTTTCATGTAGATTCAATATGGATTTTTTCAATAGGGATTTGTTATGTCAGATTCTAAATGGCCACTGCATTTACAAATTCCTTTTCAAAATTGATCCAAATTTTTCTTGAAAACTATGGACTTTAGAGAAAATTTTATAAGAACAATTATGGTCTAGAATAAGTCGAAGAATACCCTCGAATTTTTTTAGAATGTTTTGCCAACATTTTTTATTTAAAAAAAATTCGAAAAATATAAATTTTGAAAAAATTCATTTAAAATTAACAAAAAGTATTTTTTAACCAATTCTAAGGTGTTTTCGTTCTTTGGATATGTGTGTCAACGTCTACAGTTTAAAAAAGAAAATGATTATTAAACTTTATGGATTTCAAGACTAATAATTAATTTTATAAAAATAAATAATTCTTTCTTTCTTTTCTGACTCTTTCGTAAGTGAAATGTTCTTGAATTTTCTTGTGTTTTATGTCAGATTTAATTGGTGTTGTTAATAAATTAGACAATTAACGTTTCGGTCATTTATTTTGACCCTCTTCAGAATAGTATATATTTCTATACAAAAAATACAAAATAATATAAATTACAATAAAAAAAATAAATATTTCTGAAAACCTTTTCGTAATCTTTTATTTTTGGTTTTATTTGAATTTTGAAATTTGGGTTTTATGTAATTGATTTTGTTTCTGCTTACCTGTAGGATTTAAGCTATTGTTTTTGTATGAGTCGGTTTTGAATTATGGAACTGTGACACTGTAAAACAAAAATTATTTTGTTGAGTTTTCGCTCAGTAAGCAGAAAAAAAATTTAAGAGAAGAAACAAAAAATATCACTATAATTTTAAGAAGAAACAACAATTTTTTGTGAATATTCACGCACTGCTATTCGTATGTTGTTTAAAAGGTAAAAGGAGACTGAAAAGTTTTTCAGATTACATAATATTGTGTGTACATTATCGCGCGTCTTAAACGTGTATGGAACAATTTGACTTTTTTGATTGTGTAGTTTCTTAACTTATGCACTGTAAAAAATCCTTTTGTAAAATTACTACTCTGAGAGTAGGTAACATCTACGACCCACTCTGAGAGTAGTAAAATCCCTCGGAAAATTGTAAAATTAACATCGAGTTTGTAAATTTACAGCTTCCAGAATAGTAAAATTAAATTAATCTTGTAAATTTTCTGCTTCTAAAGCAGTAAAAATGACATTTTTCAGAGTAGTAAAATTACTACTCTCAGAATAGGTAATTATTACAACCCACTCTGAGAATAGCAATTTTACAATTTTGTTGTTATATTACTATTGCAGTGGTAAAATACCTAGCCAAACAGGAATTTTATATTTTTCAGAGTTGTGATTTTAAATTTTCTTTAGTAAAACTGGTTTAATTTTACAACTCCTTAGTAATTTTACGAAGGGATTTTTTACAGTGTGTGTATTTTTGCGCTGTAACTTCAATAGTGTATGTGTGTGTGTGTGTATGTCTATTTATACTGTTTATATTTCATATTTTGTATAGTTAATTTTCTTTTTTGTAAGGACTATTTATGTATATTTGTATTTTTTACTAACCGTATTTTGTATTATTTTTTGTATAATTTATTTTCTGTTTTGTAAGAACTTATTGTCCGTTTATTAATAATAAAAAATAAAAAAAAAAAAATAATTACTACGAAGTGAACCAAAAAACATTAATTATATTTTCATAATATGCTTATTAACATAATATATATATAAATTTTTATTCTAATTCACTTAAATGTAAAAAGTTTGTTTTCCAGTCGATAGTAGTATATGCAAGTGGTTTGAACGGCACCGGATCTCATCAAAGTATTGGCGTAAAAGCAACTTATATACACCCTCGATATCAGTCTCAAATCGGATACGAAGACCATGAAAATAACATAGCCCTCGTGAAACTTGTTCGTTCTTTCGATATGTGCAACAGCGATATAAAGATGTTAGATATAGCACGGGTTGGAATTGAAAGTTTTGAAATTCATAAAAATTGCTACATTTTTGGTTGGCAAAGTTATGTACTTCCAACATTGAAAGTTCTAGCTAAACCGATACAATTTAGTCAAGTAACTATAAATCTATGGACGTATTGTACTTATTTAATGCGTCAAACTTCTAACTATACAAGAGTGTTTTGCGCCATGGTCGAAGAACAGGAAGGTTTAAAAGCTTGCGCAGGTAATCCTGGCTCGCCGATAATGTGCAAGGATAGAGTTGATAAATGGATACTTCTCGGCATTGCATCCTGGACAAATTATTCATTGGACTGCAGCGGATTACCTACGTACATTAGTGTCGAATTATTCAGGTAAATTTCTCCGTTACAGATTATAAAACATAAAAAACTAAAAATTATTCGTATTTTAGATCGTGGATGTACAATTTAATTCTCCATGATAAAAAATTAAAAGATGCAGAGTGGACTAGTGGCAATCAAGCTCTTTGCAATCAAAATTCTTTCCTCAATCATCTTAAGCCTCCTCAACCAGATCCTTCCAATATAACAGTAAATACGATAAATGTTCCACTGAAAGAAAAATCTAAGAGACTTCCGAGAAAATCAAACATTCCAAAAGATACGATCGAAGAGTACGACTCCGTAGTGATACCTTACGATAATATGGCAAACGATTATTCTCTTATGTCGTCAATGAATCCGTATGGAGATATCGTTAAACTTCGAGAAAGTAAAATGAAACAATTTCAAGAAATTGGACAAGATCCTGACAAAACTACTTCCCCTGAGAACAATAAAACTATACTTAGTTCAACATTAAGAATAAGAAGAAGCGACGATGATTTAGAAGATATTGATAATTTTTTGTTGTACAACTACAAAGCCGGATGTTTACATATCTTTTTATATTCGAAATATTTGATTTTATACAGCTTATTTTTTCTGCATTTGTATCTTATTTACACTCTGCATTGATTACAGATTATTCTCTGTTCAAAAGAATATTTTTTAAAATTAATTGGGTAACGCTAAGGATTTTACTTCGTGTCGCTTCATCAACTTTTGGGTTCTTTCTTTTTATCGTATCTGAACGGTGGTTTTCCACGTAATGCTCGCAGTCTTTCGTATTCTTCTTTAAAGTCTTGATGTTCATCTCTGAAAAGACCGTATAAACGCAGGCTGGCCATCAGTTCATGGGACTCTCGAAGCCTTGGATAATAGTTTACGATTTCTGATCTTTGTTGTACTGGTTTCTCGCTGAATAATTTGACAACTTTCATAGAGGGTTGACTTGTCTCTCTCACCACTTCACCAAATATTCGATTGCTCAAACGATTCATACGCTTCGCGTAATTTGTCGGCACTTTAGCAAGATCGATGTATTTACTCATTTTTTCGTGTTGTCTGCAATAAACATAACCTTCATTTTAACATTATTACCGGATAAAGTAACGAAAATGTATGAAAGCTTGAAAGAATATAGTTACGTTAAAACACAACGGTTACGTAATATTAATTTTAATTCAACAAGAATAAATATAATTAATAAATATAATTACAATCCTAAAATATCCGGAATTTTGTTTGTACATGCAGAAGGATGTTTTTACTAGAAAAGTACTAGACATGAAAATCTGAAGATACCAGTGTATACTGGTTTTCTTTCAGTTTCAGTAAAGACCCCAGTTAATACTAGAGACAAATAGACATTAAAATGCCGTCATTTTTTAGACGGATTTGGGAAAAGTCCCTAAAAGTGACAGTTTGATTCCAATTTTTGAAAACGCCCAATTACAGTCAGTGTCACTGTTGGGTAAAAGGAAAGAAAACTGTTTTTCTACAAATGTATGTAGATAACCGGTAGTTTACGTCGAAAACGTAGACAACATGTAGTCTACATGAAAATGGTAGAATACTGAAACATGCTCGAAAACATAACCTTTTCAAATTTTTATGTTTTATGGGTTCATTAAATTGTTTTTTTTATCCGTTATAAACGAAAAAGAATTTTTCCTGAATTCAAGATGCCAAGGTAGTTGTTGAAATCTTAAAAGCAAATATTAAGTAATAAACTAATTAATTTTATATTCCTGTCTTTAAAAATAATTTATAATATTTGTGAAATAAATTTTATTAATTTCTACAATCACAAAAGCATTTTTCAACAACACGATAACCTTATTAATTGTGACATTAGCGAGGTCAGTGTTGGGTAGGTAGTTTACTGGGGGTAAACTACATGAGTTTTCGGCATGTCGAATACCGAGTAGACTACATCTTATGTTTTCTACAAACCGGAGGTAGTCTACATGTATAGGTAATGCGCATGTTTGAAATCAAATGTACCTATATTGAAAATAACAGTTAAAAAGTCAATGGGAAAAACTACATTTTGAAAGTATGTAAAAAATTGTATTTCATAATTATCGAACCTCTCATTGTGAGTTTATTGAACGATTACATGCAATATTACCCGTTTTTATATTAATATTATTATTTACATCACAAATATCACACAATATTCTTTACTATATAATAATATCAAATTATTTTTATTTTTTGAGCATACTTTATACATACGTTATATCAAACGATATTGTTCAACACATGTGCAAACATTATTTTTGAACAAATGTACTTTAGAGAAAAAATTTGTTCGCACTTGTATTATTGTATTGAGTTCTAACAAAATTAAAAAATTTTTTTTTTCGAGAAAAATGTGTTGACTGAAATTCGGTTTTTGTCCATTTTTATGTTTTTTAAAGAACTGCGGACTGTATATATTTTTTAAAATTCATTAAACAAATCTTTCAATATATAGGTTATGTTTTCGAGCATACTTCAGTATTTTGCCAGTTTTCGACGTTTTCGACGTAAGTTACCGGTAACCTACGTATATTTGTAGAAAACTAGTTTTTCCTTCATTTTACCCAACATTGATTACAGTAGTCCTTCCCTTCGTTGTAATCACAAACTTTACAGAGACGTCTTAGAGGCGTACATTTTTGAGGCGTTTTATATGCGTATCCAAAAGTTT
Source organism: Trichopria drosophilae (assembly GCA_030407085.1). NCBI lineage: Eukaryota > Metazoa > Arthropoda > Insecta > Hymenoptera > Diapriidae > Trichopria > Trichopria drosophilae. Next base: position 208,030,443 of record CM059583.1, read on the forward strand.
CCAAATATTTCGTCCTTAAAAGACTGTCTGCGACTAGACGTCTTAAAACCGTCTTATTTGAGACATAAAAAAAGCGCTCTTAAAATGTCGGCTTTATTGAGTTGTACTTGAAGACAAGGCCAAATGACACCGAAATGACGACTTCGATAAGACGCTTAAAAGCCATCTTACTGGGGCCGACGTAAAAGCGCATTAAAAGGTGCTGACATAAAGACGACTTTACTGAGTTGGACATTATCACAAGTCCAAAGGACAGTACTCGTTTTTGAAAAGACCTCATTTTAAAGGCGCCTTAAGACCGTCTTCTTATAGTGCGACATTAAGGTGTCCTCCCAGCTGTCACAAGCTGCGGTAAGACGTCATAGAGGCGTCGTTTTCGAGACCACTTTAAGTCGTGTCTACAAGCAGACAAAAAGCCGGCCTTGGAAGACCTTCTTGAAAAGGTCGTCTAAGAATCGTCTCTACCCAGCAATCGAGATTGGATAGGATTGGATTGAAAATTTCAATTCATTTTGAATTCATACTTTGATCCCATAAATATGTATTCAAATGGATTGAATTCAGAAGAAAGGAATCCACCTGTATTAAATTTTACGAACACAATTACGAATACAATCGGAAGCAGTATAAGAATACAAATAAATACAGATTTATTCAAAGTTTATTTTTTGAAAGAAAACTTTTTTTTGATTGAAATGAAATACACTTGGATAGTTTTGAGTCCGTAATATTGAATGCGGATGTATACAAAGTTTCGTTTTTGAAACCAAACTTTTCTTGCATTGAAATAAATACGCTTAGGTGGTTTTGAATCCGTAATGTTGAATACGGATCCATTCAATATTTCATTTTTAAAAAGGAAACTATTTTTGGATTGAAATGAACACACTTAAATAGTTTTGAATCCGTAATGTTGAATACGGATGTATTCAAAGTTTTGTTTTTGAAATACAACTTTTTTTGGATTGAAATGAATACACTTGGATAGTTCTGAATCCGTGATGTTGAATATGGAGGCATTCAATATTTGGTTTTTAAGAAGGAAACTTTTTTTGGATTGAAATGAATACACTTGGCTACTTTTGAATCCGTAATGTTGAATACGAATGCCTTCAATGTTTCGTTTTTAAATAGGAAACTTTTTTGGATTGAAATGGATACACTTGGATAGTTTTGAATCCGTAATGTTGAATACGGAGGCATTCAATATTTCGTTTTGAAGAAGGAAACATTTTTTGGATTGAAATGAATGCACTTGGATAGTTTTGAATCCGTAATGTTGAATACGGATGTATTGAATGTTTCGTTTTTGAAATACAACTTTTTTTGGATTGAAATGAATACACTTGGATGGTTTTGAATCCTTAATGTTGAATACGGATGCATTCAATATTTCGTTTTTAAAATGGAAACTATTTTTGGATTGAAATGAATACACTTAGATAGTTTTGAATCCGTAATGTTGAATACGGATGTATTTAAGATTTAATTTTTAAAAAGAAAACTTTTTTTGTATTAATATGAATTCAGAAAGTAATCTTTTTATTCGTACGAACGAATAGAATTGTATTTACGCATTAAAATGGATTCACCGGTGACCAAAGTATGGATTCAGAATTTAATAATTGAATCCAATTCTATACAACTCTATCCAAATTCGATTGCTGGGTATTTATGACGTCTTAGAGGCGTTTATAAAATGATGCACGATTCTGCCTTTCTCGCAAGTGGCAAAGTTTTATGTACACCAGTATATATATAAAATCCAAATAAGGCTGGAATTTTATCTAATGAAGGATTGTTTAACCTAAATGAGATATGCTATATCTTCCAACGTTGATTGTGGCTTAGCTGTTTACTTTAGACGAGAGTGTTCTCACTGACTTATTTTATGGAAATTTTATGCTCTATAAAAAGGTTGAGCACATTTTGCATTGCTTACGATACGGAAGCAATAAGTTAAAAAAATATTGATTCTGTAACTTTTAATGAAGTTTATAAAGCATATAAATTACCACACAGTTGTGAAATTATTCAAAAATATATTTAATTACATAACAAAAGCATATATAAAAAAAATTTTTTGTCGCTTTACGATTTGTAATTTTAACCACTCTTTTAAGGTAATTACAGTTTTAGGCAAAAGCAGTTTTGGCATTTTTTTTCAGTGTCGACTCCGTTCAGCATTTAGAGTAGGTCAATACTGGTTGTAACCAAATTTTTCAACGGATATATCGATGTTTATTATACGTACAGTAGGACTCCTCTTATTTTAACTGTTAAATTCAAGATGACGCCACCCCTCTTATTTCAATTTTCCCCTTACCCCCTCTCACATACACACAAAATTTGTCGTTGTATAAGCTGAATGTCGAGATAGGCGAAATCACCAATATTTTGAAATATCGATGTTCACATCGAGATATTTTACGTTCTGCTCGAGCGGTGGTGGCGGAAGACGTGAGGGGAAACGATAAGAGGGGTTCTACTGTATTTCGTTTCGATCTGCTGGATCCGAATTTCGAGTTTAGAATATGTATCCTAAAGTGCTGGGAACAATGTTTAATTGAACAATTTAATGAAAAAATATCAATTTTTCCGCAAAAGCTGTATTCCATTGGCCTGAATCCGTCTCTATTTGGTAGAATGTCCGAAAAAGGGAACAATGTTTAGTGTAGTGATTGATTAAACAATTTCTTAAAAATTACTTTCTTAAACTTATGCTATTTACCTTATTATGACATCGAAATTCGAATTCAAAAGCTCAAAATACGTATAATAAGCATAGCTGAAACATCGGATACGTTGCCCTTCAGAACGACTTTTCTAAAAAATAAATTGAATTTTTTGTCATTAACTTGTTAATTTGAACATTGTTCCCAGAAATTTAGGACATTCTAATCACGAAATTCGGATTCAGGTGGTCGAAATACTTATAATAAGCATGGCTAAATCCGTGGATATGTTATACGTTGACCTTGAGAATTGTTTAACATTAAATTCTTAATTTAAACATTATTCTCAGCAGTTTAGGATATTTTAACCAAGAAATTCGGATTCAAAAGGTCGAAATCCGTGCAATAAGTGTGGTAAATCCGTGAACATATTATACGACGACTTTGGGAATGCCTTTTCCGACAAACTGGTGATTTTTTCGTTAAATTGATCGTTGAAACGATGTTCCTAGCACTTTAGGACATTCTAACTACATCCACCAACAAGTTTTGGCCACGGACAGCATTGGTGGCCCCTCGACTATTTAACTTAATAAAAAATAATTACATAATAAAATATTTATTTCGATGTCATTCAACATTAATATTTTAAGATTATAGGAGATTGTGCATATTCACAGAATAGATAATTTAAAAACAATTCTTAAAAAGTAAATTAATGTAAAAAAAAGTTTATGTTCTTTTTAACAGTTTGTAAAAGTTGTTTTAAAACTTTGAACCCGTTTGATTTTATAACTTTACTTCGTGTAATGCCTACACCAAAATATTTCATTTGTGCGCCATTCTATAATGCCAAATATTTTTGAATATAGTTTGTACTATATTGAGGGTTAAATATATTTTGTCGAATTATAAGCAAAATAACGTTCAGTGTCATTTTCATAAGTATACCTCGATCTTCATTTTGAATCAAATGACCTTGGAAATACAGTAGATTTTATCCAGGATCACCACGAGACTTTCTGTAATAGTCTGCATCTATATATTAACAAAATCATTCAGAAATCAATAATCATAAAAGTCTAGAAATGTCCTGGCTTATTTCTCTAACTTAAAAATAAAAAAATCAAAGACGTCGTTTTGTTCCTTTTTTGTAAGTGCTACATTTTTACCAAATGGAGAATTTTTAAGAAATTAGAATCTTAAACATTAATTTTAAAATAAACAATTAATTTTTAATAAATCAGTCTATTTTTCCTCTATTCGAAACCTAATGCTTTTTGATTAGCTTGTTCAACCTTTGCTGGACTTGCGCGCTCGGTCCCTAAAACTCATGAAAACGAACTATTGTTATAGCTATGCCAACAAGAATTACTGTTTCCTTATAGCTGTTCTGAAGGTGATACATGGATCTAGGGGGTGTTTAAGAGGTGGGGATACATGTAAAGCAAAATATGGACTGACGAAAGAAATTTATGAAACTAGTCAGTTTACAGTTAATAAATTTATTTAATTCTAAATCGAAATAGAAGTTATTGAAAAACGTCAAGTTCGTTAGTCTGACCGTACCTTGTTAAACAGCCATTGCATTTTTTTAATTTTATGATTTCGAACATCATAATTCCCGTCTAAACCGCGAAATGAATCTTCGTTTACAACAAAACTTGGCAGAAAGATACAAAATTCTTCATAGAGAAACCAAATTCTTCATCAAGAGGCTGAATTCCTCCTTAAACGGCCACATTCCTCTTCAAGAGGCTAAATTCATCCAGAACAGGCCACATTCTTTGCAAAGCGTCCACCCATAGTTTTCGAAAGAATTCGTAAGAAATTACCTACTGTAGCTTCTCTTTCGACGCGTCTGTAGCTAAATTTAGGCGACAGAAGATAACAATTAAAACCAATAGATTTGAATATAAACTCAATCCATGTAAATATAAGGAGTGTCTACGTACTGCGGACTGCAGGGTTCCCCTTTGTTGGTTCACCTTAACCCCTTACCAACAGAAATTAGATGTCGGTAAATAGGTTGTGTAGAGCTTTTTCCAAGGGTATCTCCAACAAGTCCTCTTGCAAAGGTTTTAGAGGTGATAATCTGAAAAACAAACTCTTAGAACTTCTTAAAATGGTAATCTCGATGATGTCTGCCTCTCTCTCTCTCTCTCTCTCCTTCTCTCTCTGTATTTTACTGGTGAGGATAAATTCGAAAATCGAACTAGACATACCTATAATCATAAGTAAAATTAATTTAAATAAATTATTTTCACATTACATATTACTTATTTTATAGGGAATGTTAATGCTCCTTAATAGAACCGTACCCTATTAAAAATGTCTAGGTGGTCCTGATTAAAAGGTTAACAATAATAAAGTGACAAACTTGTTCAAAATTATTAAAAAGAAAATTTGAGATGACTTTCACATCTGGTCCCAAAGTGAAAATGGCCAAAACTTCACGCTTTGACCATATGGTTTTACTCCGTAGTTTGACTTGTAAGTCGAAACCACCTGGAAATGCCTAATACCAGGATATGTTTGACAAGTCTTATAGAGTTCTTAAAATTGACGCATAAGTATTCTTAAAGTGATTTTTAAGAATTCCTCCTGAGAATTCTTCAAAACATGTAACATTTTCGTGACATCTTAAAGAGCTCTTGTATGGGAACCCACGTTTCTTAAATTATAGAAATAACATGCGGATAATATGTTGCATGATTCATTTACAATTGGTGGGTTTTATAATTTGTTATATTTTATTTTATTTTAATAGAAAACAAATTACTTCAGGAGAAAATTCATCAGACGTAAAAGATTCATTTAATCAGGTCTTTTTTTCAACGTTAAATGTTTTTAGTACCTTACGAAATAATTATGAAAAACGATGAATTCTAATATATTGCAATTCTATATATATTTATTTTTCGGAATACGGTCTTTCGACAATTGTTTTGATGGTAAATAAAAAGCACACTTTACATTTCGGCCTCAATATGGGCCATTTTCAGAAATCAGTTTATAAGGATAATTAGTGAAAATTCGAAACGGGAGTAAAAGATGTTGAGAAAACATGTGCTCTTGACAAAATGTCAAGGTTTAGAGGAGTCAAAAATATGTGAAAGTAAAGCAAGTTTCAGATCAATTGGAGGATATTTTCGGAACTATACTCCTTTTTCATAAGATTTACTAGTTCCATAGCTACAACACGTTTCTTATTAAATATTTAAAGTTGGTAGCACTTTTTACGAGCGAAATTATGAGTGTATTTCTTAAAGTGTGCAGATTGTACTCCTTCAAATAACCAATTCGATATAGAGTATCTGGTGAGGGTACATATAATCTACAATTCTATAGGACACTGCTTATATTTTATCCAAATATTCTTAAACATACCAAAACAAACTAAACAAATACTATTGTCGTCTATAATCATGTTTCCTTTATTACTTATCAATATAGATATGAACTGTGAAAAGTACGCCTATACACTTGCAATAAGAACAGCAAAATGTATAATATATATATATATATATATATATATATATATAGAAAGTATAAACAACAAGAACATTCCTTATGGGCAAACAAAGCAGAGAACTACATAAAATTTTATATGCATGAAATACTAAAAACTGTAATATAATTTTATTCATTTTGTTTTTAATTGACAGCAAAAAACTTCAAATCGTATGATTATATAAGCGCAATGCTTGTGATGACACTTTATGAACAATACTAATTATTTTTAACTATTTGTAAAAGAAAGAAGTAACACAGAAAAACTAGAAGATATAAAAAAACAAAGATTTAGAGCAGATAGCAGGTTCCGCGTTGAAGTATATTCAAAGTCAAAACAGATATCAAATTTGTGACCTTTTAGAAATTAGATCTCTATGTTAACAAACATAAATCAATTTAGCTGATTTTAAAACTTCATTACAGAACATAGAAAATATTACATTATAAGATTCGTATGATTATTCATACTGTTCTCTCCAATAAACAGTAAATTCGGTATCTCGGCTATCTTAGAACATCAAGGTCTTGGCCAATGAACATCTTAAAAAATATCATTGAAATCGACATATTCATTCAAGATGAATTTGATAGTGCAATACAAAAGAACTCACTTTACAGATTTTAATGGTATTCAATAATTTAAATTAATTTTTTTTTATATATATTTTATTATTTTTTAGTTATATTCGTCTTCTTTTGCACGTATCCTGTGTTAATTTTTGTAATTATTGTAATACGCGTTCGTAACTATTTTTTGACCTCAATTAGTATAATATCACTCATTTCAAAGATGATATTTAACTTCCTCCAATATCTCCTTTACTCTTATCTAAATGTCTCAAAGATAAGTTTTGTATACTATTTTTAGTTCTCACAATGAAACTTTAAATTACTAGTCTGGATAAGTATATATAGATTCCATTAAACTTTCCCATTGGTATGTTTTAAGAAAACATAAAGCTATTTAGAAAATGTTTTATAAAAGATCTCGTTATCTTAAATCATTGAAACTTCTTTATTTTATCGAAAGTCACACTGTATGGAATAGATGCGGAAGTGATGATTTCAGCCATATTTCTTTTCTGTCGCTAGTTTAAGCCATTTAAGATATTCAAAGATGGCGATACTATTTCTTGTAACAAAAGTATCAAGTAAAATCATAAATGATACAAATTATATGGACACGTGTTATTTTTATTTCCTACAACGAACTATGGAAACCATCGAAGTTCTTATCTTTCTGATAATCTTAAAGGGGTCATACAATAGATTTTGCCCTCTTAAAACTTTCATGCAGTAAACATATATAGAAAACTATATTCTTTGTGAACTTCATATTATCGCAAAATTCATAAGTGGCCGAAAGGACATCATCGATAAATGAGAATTATAACCATTTTCACATTTTAAATCAGTGAAAATAAAAAGTATATTTGAAGAGAAATGTTATGTTTAATTTCAAGAATTCAATATTACACATTTAACAATTATTGTTTGAAAAATAAAAATCATATTTAAACAGCTTAAATGTGAATATAGTAATGCGTTGTCTCGAGTTTTCAAAATATGGAGTTTGTGCATTTCCACCGTAGAATTATGATGTTCAATTCTTTTAGTTCTGCTGAAGCCACACTTTTGCATTTCCAGAAGAGAAAAATGATTAAGAAAATTAAAAATCAATATTTATAATATTTCACTGTAAAAAAAAGTTTTTAGTTAGGGCCGAATAGAGGCTTAATTTAAGAAGTAACGAAAACAAGATCAATTAGAAAAGGACATTCTTATGCCTAATACATTGGCTTCATTTAAGACGTAACAATTGTAAGACTTTTTTTTACAATATTTTACATACTTGTTTATTCTTATATTGATCATACAAACCTACAAATTTATTTGGGTATATAGACTACAAATTTCAAGTAATTTACAGTGAAATAGTAGAAATTAAAATAACGATGAAAATCTTTGTCAAATTATAATGACATAGTAACGTTTGTACATTATCAGGTGTAAAACCTCAAGACTTTCGAAATTGTCCAATATTTCCTGATTTTTTCGTTGGGTAGCAACTAGAGGGTTAAGAATTTTTAATTAAACCTTTGACGCCCAAGTTTGCACAGTTTGCAATTGCTTATTGTATCCAATAAAAATGTTTAAAAATGTAGATCTCCGTATTCCACAAGTTTTAAGGTTGCTCTTTCGAATAGCACTGGTAAAATGTTCAAAAAATTATGTTCAAAAATGTTTATTGCTTACAAAAAAAGGATGCTGAAATCCGAGTGCAAATTGTGTATATTTGGGAGTTAAAGGGTTAAGAAATTTGAAATTATTGTTAAAAATCTTATCGTTCTTTGATACGCAGGGAAAATTGAGGAAAATATACAATAAATTTCGAAGGTCGACGGGTATTCAGAGGATTATTTTGCATATCATTTTACGTGTGCTGCATATGTAAATTTTACTACATCAGTATAAATTTATAACGATTTTATCGATATATATGTTAAAAAATGGTAGTCAAAACTTAGTATCTTTACAGAATTTTCAAAGCATTTCGAATTGAAAAAGATTTATACAGCTCAAGAAACTGAATTCCGGCCAAAGGGGATCCAAAATTAGTGAAAAATTGGTCCATCAATGGTCTAATAATGCCACATTTGCTGTCTCTTTCCTTGTCCTTTCAACCAAATAATCATTTTTTTTCTATTGCTGTTGCAATTGCTTGCTATAAATTCCTAGTTGCTTCGCGTATTAGAATTAGCTACATCAGTCGTTTCTTGAATCAGCCGTGGATAAAATACACATGCGCGCTTTTTGCAATGTCCACGGACTTATATATTCTGTACGCACAAGCTCACATACCATTTGCGCAATATTAACAAGTAAATATATTTAATTGGTACTGTTCGAATATTTATTTAAATAGTCTTTTTTCAGTGTTGAAAAAGGATTTAAATGCGATTAATACTTTTTAATACGTTTTCGTTTATCACGTTAGGCAGTCTACTATTGTTCGTGCGTTTTATTTTATACGCGTCGCACATATTCGTGTCATGTTACTACTCAGTGCAAATAAAAAGCGCGTGCGTTGCGTAATACTGTAATGGGGAATGAAAACGTAAAGACATCGAAGAGTAGAAAGTCTGCAGATTTATATATATATATATATATCTTACATTTAAGATACTAATTTTTGGAGTTTATGTTTCTGATAAACGATATAGGTGTATATATATATATATATATATAAATGTTAGCACCTGCGGTTTTTTGCAGTACATAAGTATATGTGATTGATTAAATTTTATTGTAATTGGTTTTTCGAATGTTCTGCGTAATAATAAATTGATATATGCTGAGGACGCTGGACCAAATTTCACCTATAACTAACTCCGACCTCTTCTCTTATATTTGCGAAACTAGTACTAAAATAGTACATTACAATACAAGTACGCAAATCACCTACTTAGCACGTGCATTGTATCGTATTTTTGTTTACACCGTGAGAGAAATTTTGTTCTCGCGAAATACACTGCTCACTTCTGACACTCCAAACAGTGTGTGAAATTGAATTTCGTAAATCAATGCACTTGTTACATAATATACTGTTTCCGACAATTTAGTCTTCTGTTCTTATTCAAAACTAGTTTCGTTTTTCAACCTTTCGTTTTGATGAGTGTTAACTTTTTCAAACAGCAAGTGACAAATGAAAAGAAATTGTCCTGTTGTATTCTTGAATCATTTTAAAAAAATGGTCTGGTTTAATTTCGATCTCCTACTAGTGTGCCAAATCCGACTCCGGATTATTTAGTGTTTTTTCGAATATAATTCGTCAGTGTCTCGCTTTCATTACATGCAATATTGAAGGTTAATAATGGGAGAGGATTAAAAACAAAATCCGAGTTGGACACCCCTTGATATTTTGGAAATGTATTAACTGAATTTCGAAAGATTTTCCTCATCGATAAGATTCATTGTTTTTTTTTTTTGCTTTCTTAGTAGAAATTAGCTAAAATAACGTTTTTTCATTTGTAAATAGTAAAATTTGTCACTTTTTCAACGTTAATAAAGTACCTTTATGAATTACAAAACAAACCTTATATGTATATTTAAATGTTATTTTTTCTGCTCTTTAAGATGCATGTAACGATGACAAATAAATGCTTTACCATTTTGAAAAAAATATCGATATCGATCCTGCAGGTTGGACACCTTTTTTCGCTGTGAATTGGACATAGTTAAAATGATCGAGACTTAATTTGTTCTCGACCATCTAGCATATTTTACAGCTTAAAATAGTTTTAAATAAATTTATGTCTAATTGTATGATTTTTAAATGTAAAATACAATAAAATATTATTTTACCTTGTAATATTGCGTGAATTTTTTCTTACTATTGACTGCTCTTTATATTTTTCACTTCCCAACGGGCACGAAGAATCCAAATGTTTCTAAAACGTTTTGGTTCTTCGTGTCCGTTGGGTTGTTAGTAAATTTCCGTTAGGTGTTCAACTCGCAGCAAAGAAAACAAAATGTTTGCTAATAATCCAATCAGATAGTAGGCTATATGGTTCTGTTTATGTTCAGAAATTCAAAAACATTTTCATAGGAGTTTAGGTATACCCTGTAGCTTTTGAATGGTACCAAAAACTTGTGGAAATCATTGTCCACTAAAAAGTTATAATCAATAAAAACCTTACTATGAAGTCTCCTAATCTGGAATGGATAGAAATTGATTTATTTGGTCGCTTTTGAATCTGCTCTTCTTTTTTGTTAAATTCCTTTAAGTCCAAACATATAATTGCAAATTATACATATTTTCTATGTTCGCAGATATATCTATAACCTGGCAGTTGGTATTTTACAGTTTTGGACGTCAATAAAGAAGAATCCGAGGTTAATATGCATTCAAAATGATGAGTCCAATATGCAGGACGTGATATGCGAAAATTCAAAATTCAAAGAACAAAAGATACTGCATTATTTTTCGCAAAATTTTAACCTTTTGTTGATAGTGTCAAACTACTTTGCGTTTCTCGATTTTTTGGTTTCTTTTTCAAAAACAAATTGCGATATGTGATTTTGTCTACAATTATTCAGATGTCTCATTATGGTTAGTACTGTTGTCTCCGATTATTCAATGTTGCAAAATTTTTATTTAATTTTTGTAAAAATAAGGGAAATTAGTTTCATTTCTGTAATTTTTCATAGCATGGGTATTGAAAGGAACATGCTTTACTGATTTTTCTAAATAGAATTTTCTGTGAATAGTTTAATGTACGTTTACTTTTTATTGATATAGACCAGTAATTTTTTCCCCATACTAATATTTAATAATTTCTACAATAAAAATTCGGCCTCATTTGTAAATTAATGTAAAAATGACTTAGTTATAGCGAACGACTTTAATTCGCTAATTTTTAAAATGCCGGTATCTTTTTTCATAAAACAGATATCGTGCTGAAACCTTCAGGAAGTATAGCGCTCAATGCGCAGAAAATGTTCGTTTTTTATTTTTATCAAAATATTGCATAGATATCCCACAAACCGGTTTTCTCGAAAAAAAAATCACATTCGTAGAATGCGAGTTAAACAGCTTCTGTAGTACTTACAGACAAAAATCAAAGCTGCAAATGTTCTCAAAGAGTTGTACTACGCCGCAAAATATGTACGCGCACCGTTAATTAATGAGTCGCCATACATAGCCTCAACAAACGACCAAAAATTTGGACCATAAAATAGTCGATTATCTCCTTCGTTGAAATTGATATTTATCGATGTTGCGCTTGATGCAGTATCCTCAACTCTATCAGATATTTACACGCAAGCTGCGTGGGTCCAGGTCCCTCGTAAATAATTGAATGCGTGAACAGAGATCTGTGTTTCAACTTTCTTTATTTTTCGTATTTCCAGATTAGAAATACTTCACTTTCACAACACGGTTTCACAAACAGATTGACCTTGGTTGAAAGTAAATAGCGCACGTGTTCGATGAACTACAAAATGGATTTTATAATACGGAGTTTCGTTATTTTCAATTAATTGGCATTAATTGAATCGCGGCGAATGAGTAGCGGCTCATTTGAATTTGTAGCGAATCAATAATTCTGATATTTTCGAATTATTTCCGAAAAGGAAAATAGCACGCGAGGCACACGTGATGGCGTTTTTTTTCTTATCTAATTTTTCCGGAAGTCTTCTCGGGCTCTTCCAGGAAATCAGAAAAAGAGCGCAACGCCGCGGGGGGCCTTAGAGATGACTAATTCCTGGAAGAACACCGCGAAATTCAATTTTTTGAATGCCTAGTTAAGACCGTCGGTAATAGCGCATTTGAATCGTACTACATGTACTAGAGCTGGCGAAGAGATGGCGCGACGAGTACGCTCAGTGACTATCAAGTCGACTTATGCCATGAATAGGCCAACATACCGCCCGCCTTGCGGTGTCCTACCGCAATAAACTTAACCTACGCAATACGAAATGACTTAACCTACAATAAAATGACTGAACCTATAACGGATCAAATGGAATCTGGAGTCGTATCATTTTCGAGGGAAACCGGTAGTAACGCTAACTTCGAAATCGGGCGAGTATACTCCGAGGTGGCAGTGCGCACCTTAACTACTCGAATTAGGCTATCAGGCCCTGGATAAATCTCGATGATTCGAGCCAGATTCCATTTCGCGGGAGGTAGGTTCTCGTTTCGCAAGAGCACTATTTGACCGACCGTAACAGGAGTTGACGCGTGAAACCATTTTGATCGGTGTTGGCACGAGGTTACGTAATCACGTGACCAACACGTCCAAAACTGGTCGAGCAACTGCCGGTACAATTTCCATCGCTGCGCGCGACATGCAGAAAAATCGGCAGTTAACGGTGCTGGCGCTGCAATCAAGGGTCCGCCGACAAGAAAATGCGCAGGGGTCAATGTTTCGAGGCTCTCAATGTCCTCGTGTAAGGGCGCGAGAGGCCGTGAATTCATACAAGCCTCCACGCGACAAAGTAGAGTTGACAGTTCCTCATACGTCGGCGTATGAGGCTCAAGTACGCGCTTGAGATGCCGCTTCATGGAGCGCACCCCAGCCTCCCACAGCCCACCGAAGTGAGGAGCGGCAGGCGGGATGAATCTCCACTCCACCCCATCGTCCGCCAGTCGAGCGCGCAGTTTCTCCGACTGAATAGCGGCTTGGTAAGCGATGCGCAGTTCCTTGTCGGCACCTTGAAACGTAGTGCCTTGGTCGCTATGTACGACGCTAGGGAGTCCACGTCGCGAAGAAAACCTTTGAAATGCGGCGATAAAGGCGTCCGAAGAATAGTCGCTGACTACCTCCAGATGTACGGCCCGCGAGGCCATACATATAAATACCGCGACGTATGCGAGATGTGATCTCGATCCCCGTCCGCTAATAAGGCGCAACCGATAAGGCCCAGCGTAATCGACGCCACACTCCATGAAGGCACGAGTTGGACGATTTATACGAGCCGGTGGAAGCAACCCCATTCTCTGGGTAGGGACTGTAGCGAGATGTCGAGCACAAGGCACACAGTGAGCAATGAGCGACTTGACCATCTTACGTGCCTGTAACACCCAAGTGTGAGATCGCAAAGTGCCTAAAGTCAACGTTATGCCGCCGTGCAAACATTTTTCATGCGCCTGTCTAACTAATAGTAACGCGATGTGACCGTGTGGCAAAATAACCGGAAATTTTGCATCGTAAGGTCGGTTTAATAAGGACAGGCGTCCGCCTACTCGTAGCAACCCGTTCGCGTCTAGAAATGGGTTCAACCGGCGTAAGGGACTACTCTTTGGCAGAGTTTGGTTGATTTGGAGGTGTCGAGACCCGTCCTCCATTTTTGGGTTCTTTAAGAGAAGTTCAATTTCCGGCGCGAAAGCAGCTGCCTGAGTGATGGCATGGATTCGGTTAGAGACACGACTGAGTTTCACTACACGCGATTGGTCTGCTATATCTATACTCCAATTTCTTGAGAATCGTAAGCAGAGGGCGAACACGCGACACATTCGCGGCCAACTGGAGAATCGCTTAAATAGTTGCTGAGCGTCGTCTGCGTGAGCAACCACGTGATGAACGATGGATCTCCGTTCTAAGGGCGCATTCTCATCTAAGATAGGCTCTATTGAAGGCCAATGGGATGCGTTTGATGACAGCCAGGTTGGCCCGTGCCACCATACATCCGATGAGGTTATGTCGGCAGCAGATATGCCTCGTGAAGCCAGATCAGCTGGATTGTCCACACCCGGTACGTGTCGCCATGTAACGTCGGGGATCAGCGTATGGACTTCGGCTACACGGTTGGCGATGAAGGTCTTCCATTCGTTGGACTGACCTCTAAGCCAAGCGAGTACTATTGTCGCGTCAGTCCAACAATGGATAGGACAATGGGCGAATACGGGTAGCGATTTAATGTGGCTGTGTAAACGAGCTAGTAATAGTGCTCCGCACAGTTCGAGCCGCGGAATGCTTAGTTGTTTAACGGGGGCAACGCGTGTTTTCGCGGTGAGCAAATGAACGGCGACATCACCAGATGGCGACTCCGTTCGGACGTATATCACGGCAGCATACGCCTTCATGGAGGCGTCGCAGAACCCATGAAGTTCCGATCGATTAGAAAGCGATGTGTTAAGCCAACGAGGAATTGACAAATCTGCGAGTGAGGGCAACGCGTGGTAGAACGTATCCCAGGCTGACTTTATGTCAGGGGGCAACGGTGAATCCCACGGTGTTTTACACGCCCACAGTAATTGCATCAGCTGTTTGGCTACAATTACCACCGGTGCGAGCCAACCTAACGGATCGAAAATCCGGGCGATCTGTGATAAGATTGCTCTTTTCGTAACGAGCGCTGGCGGAGATAGATTTAGCGTAAAGCAGTAAGAATCGGTGGCGGGTCGCCAAGCGATGCCAAGAATCTTTACGCTATCGTCGTCTTGGAGCACCTTATCGCACGACAGACCGTGATTGGCCGGATCGATATCGCTGAGTAACTCGATCGCGTTGCTGGACCATTTACGCAGCGAGAAGTGGCCCTTGTTTAATAAAGCGGTAATTTCATTTCTGATCGCGACAGCATCTTCGACTGAATCGGCACCGAACAATGCGTCATCGACAAACATATGAGAGAGTATGATTTCTCTCCCAAGCGGGAACGCGTCGCCTTCATCAGTGACGAGCTGCCGTAGAACGCGTAGAGCTAAATAGGGAGCGCTAGCTGTCCCGTAAGTAACGGTGAGCAGCTGGTATTCGGATACTACATCCGACGCGTTACGACGCCATAGAATGCGCTGTAGGTCGATGTCTCGGTTGTCCATTAAAATCTGACGGTACATCTTCTCGATGTCGGCCGTATAGACATATCTGTACGTACGCCATTGGAGATGGAGAAGATGTAGATCGGATTGTAACTTTGGGCCCGTATATTGCAGGTCGTTGAGAGACTTGCCGGATGAGGATAATGCGGAAGCGTTAAACACTACCCTCGTTTTTGTAGTCGAGCTGGTGGTTTTTACCACTGGGTGGTGAGGAAGGTAGACTACGGCCGTGTCAGTAGGGCGCGTCGTTGCAACCCTCATGTGTCCGAGCGATTCGTAGTCGTTCATGAAGTCTGTGTATGCAGCACATTCTTCGGGACGGGCCGAGAGACGTTTCTCAATTGACCGCAAGCAATGTGTCGCACGATTGTAAGTATCGCCAAGGGCGATTGAAGGTTCGTCGCGTAGCGGGAGTCTAACGACATACTGACCGTCGCGAGTACGTGAGTGAGTTTTAATAAAATGATCTTCACAGATTGCATCCTCTTTCGATGCGTGACGAGGCGTACTCACTTCTTCGGTTTCCCAGAATCGAGTAAGTGATGAGTCTAGGTCGTTGTCGCTTGAGTGCATGTGATGCACCTGAATGGTGGGGGGCTCATCTGAATTAGTCGCGGTATTGCTCGTTCCTGAAAGAACCCACCCGAAGATGGTGTTGATCGCCACCGGCTCTCCGCGATTACCGCGCCTAATTCCATCGCGTAGTACATAGGCGTATACGTCAGCACCGATTATAGCGTGAATTGGAGTATCGTCGGTAGGCTGCCCGTCCGCCAAATCAAGACCTTCTAGATGAGGCCATCGTGAGATCGGATATTGAAATCTCGGAGTGTACGATGTTAATTTAGGTAGGACGAGAGCCTCAGTCGAGACTGCAACTTCTCTATTTTTTACTGAGCTAATTGTAATTGGAGCGACCTTATTCACGATCGCGGACTCCCCTTGACCGATCCCATTTACGCGCATAGACACCGAATATAATTTCGTACGGAGTTCGTTTGCCGCGGTTTGTGACACAAACGTATGCGTCGATCCTGGATCGAGTAGTGCCCGTAATTTGACAGTTCGTTGCGACGAAGAGGAAATCACCACCCAGGCAGTAGCAAGTATGACATTCGCGGGCACTTGCGAAATACTCAAGTGCGACTGTATTAAATTCGCTTCCGTTTCGGCAGAAGACGTACTAGGAGAACTTGCTTCTACGTGGGGACTGGCTGATTTTCGCGAGGCTGAGTGCAACAGCGAATGATGTCGTTTCTTGCAGTGCAAGCATGTTCGTTCGCTTTTGCAGGCGGCGACCTTGTGATAAGGCGAAAGACAATTTGAGCACAGCGAGTGCTTTCTAGCGATATCCCAGCGTTGGGACACATTTTCCTCCAAAAATTTAGCGCATTTATATA
Organism: Trichopria drosophilae; assembly: GCA_030407085.1. NCBI lineage: Eukaryota > Metazoa > Arthropoda > Insecta > Hymenoptera > Diapriidae > Trichopria > Trichopria drosophilae. The sequence continues at coordinate 208,047,362 of CM059583.1, forward strand.
TATGATGTGCATCGTCGCATAAATTGCACTTACCTTGAGGTTTCGACATAGTATGATGAGCAATTACATTAGAAGTGACCTTTGTTTTCCCTCGAGGGTACGACGCTGACGATTGAGCTCTTTTTGTTATATGCGATGCTGCTTCCAGAGAGCGCACCTTTGATTTTAAAAATTTTAGAATCTGCTCAGAAGTAGCGTAATCGTTGCCCTCGACAGAAAACTCCCACGCTTCGCGGGTAGCGCGATCAAGCCGAGTCGAAATTAAATGTACAATGACATCGTCACTTATTGGCCGACCGAGATTCGAAAGCGCATCAATCGACTCCTGCGTTGAGTCGAGTAAATGACGCAATTCACTGGCCGAACCATCACGCGAGATGGCCTTCAACGAAAATAATTTGTCCAATAATGACGAAAGTATGGCGCGATTATTTTCATAACGTTCCGAGATTGTTTTCCAAGCGTTATCGTAATTTTCCGCAGTTACCGCGATATTTTTTAATAATGCGGCGGCATCGCCGTCAAGACAGGACTTTAGATAAAAAAGTCGCTGAAAATTATCCAAAGTCGGATCCTTTACGATTAACGCTTGGAAATGATCTCGAAATTCCGTCCATCCTAAAATATTTCCGGAAAATCGCGGTAATTGTATAGCGGGTACTTGCGACCTTCGTGGCTGTCCGCAGATGACCGTTGCTGGATGCGTAGAAGCTGCGATTGGCGTTGACGTAGCAGGTGTAGTGAGGCTGATTACCGCTGAAAGCCCAGCAGCCGTATCTGCGTATATTTCTTCTGCCGTCCCCATGAAATCAGAGGTAAAGTACTCGTGGGTGGCACAGGACGGTACTGATTTAAGATGCAGCATAGTTTGATGCCTATCTGTCATTTGCTGCCACTTGGATTCGATTATTCGAATCCGCATGCGAGCTTGCTCTAAGCCTAGGTCCGGCTTTGTTAAGAGTGTCGCTGCGCGTTGTATAGAGGCGAACGCGTCCTCTTGCAGTAGGACGTCTTGGACCAGATCATGGTACTCGTCCACCGGGCCCGATTGATTTCTGGGTTTTGGCATAATTGCAACGGATAGGAAAATATGCAATTAAATTGATCGGTAATTGCCGTTGAAGTGCGACAATTTGCAATTGAAACCGTTCAAAATTGCAATTGAAAACGAGCGAGCATTTGCAATTTAAAGTTGTCAGAAATTAATCGAATTGTTCCCGGCGAAGCATGCAGTACTCGAGCTCGGTGCTGTCTTCGCACGGGGAGCCTCGAGACTGAAAGTTTGGTGGTGCGGATAGCGGGGCGCGAGACCGAGAGGGACCTGCGTCGTCCAATAGACCGCAGAAGAGGCGTCACCGTACTCGGGTAGACTTGCGCCTAAGGGGAACGTTGCTATGGGCAACGAACGCGCGTGAAGAGGGAACCGCGGAGTTCGACCTCCTCCTTGCTGACGTCACGAATGATGACGTAGCGATCGCGTGCGTGTGCTCGTGGCACGAATATCGGTTAAGTCGTCTTCGGATTGAAACCGAAAATTACCGAACTCTGATTCGGATTCCTGTGACGTCACGTCATCCGATGGTTCCGACAGGAGATCGGAAGACCGCCGACGAATGCCGAAGTTCTCCGAACCGCGAGAGACCGATAATTATATGCGAATGAGATCGCTAATTAGATGCGCGCGAACTCGTTTGAATTTTCAAATGAGTATGATTCGACACTCCCGAATATGCACTTCTGTCCGTGAATAAATGTCTGTTCTTTCTTTAATTGTCCATTTACAGAAAGAATTGTCCTTTTTTAAAAAATTGATTTTAAGAAAAATTGTCCTTTTTTTTAAATTGTCCACTGCACCTTTACTTACGCAGGAATCCTGGCAGGATCGCCAATTGTTGCGCTTGATGCAGTATCCTCAACTCTATCAGATATTTACACGCAAGCTGCGTGGGTCCAGGTCCCTCGTAAATAATTGAATGCGTGAACAGAGATCTGGGTTTCAACTTTCTTTATTTTTCGTATTTCCAGATTAGAAATACTTCACTTTCACAACACGGTTTCACAAACAGATTGACCTTGGTTGAAAGTAAATAGCGCACGTGTTCGATGAACTACAAAATGGATTTTATAATACGGAGTTTCGTTATTTTCAATTAATTGGCATTAATTGAATCGCGGCGAATGAGTAGCGGCTCATTTGAATTTGTAGCGAATCAATAATTCTGATATTTTCGAATTATTTCCGAAAAGGAAAATAGCACGCGAGGCACACGTGATGGCGTTTTTTTTCTTATCTAATTTTTCCGGAAGTCTTCTCGGGCTCTTCCAGGAAATCAGAAAAAGAGCGCAACGCCGCGGGGGGCCTTAGAGATGACTAATTCCTGGAAGAACACCGCGAAATTCAATTTTTTGAATGCCTAGTTAAGACCGTCGGTAATAGCGCATTTGAATCGTACTACATGTACTAGAGCTGGCGAAGAGATGGCGCGACGAGTACGCTCAGTGACTATCAAGTCGACTTATGCCATGAATAGGCCAACAATCGATATTATTGTGACTTCTGCGTTGAAATTGTGAAATACGATAGAAAATTTCATATATAAATCCTTTTTATAATCAATTTCATTAAAAAAAATATAATTCTACATATACCATAACATTAAACATAACCTACAGAAAGTTATAGTCATATTTAAAAATCGTTAAAATTGTTGGAATTTGAAACGTTTCTATGTAAAGTAGATAATATGTTATTCGAAGCTCGCTTTTGAAAGAAGGTTTTAAAATGACAGCGGATTAGCGTCAAAATTCTACGTAATTTCGACGTCTTTTATAAACTGCTTATACTTTGAGCCACTTTTTAGGAACGTGTTAGGTAGTAAATTTCTAGACGACTACCTGGAAAACGTTTATCCATCGTCTTAAAAACGTTGCATATTCCGTCGAATCGATGGACATATACGCGATCTTGCAACCAAATGCATACGTATTTATAAACACTATTCCAGACGACTTTTCAACGCTATCGCCAAACGTTTCAAAATGTTTATTCTACCATTTGGCGTTAAATGGGTATACATCCTTCGGGAAATTGTTTAAAAGTAATTTAAACCCTTTTTTTTCACGATTACTCACTCGCATTAAGTTACCAACAAGATAATTTTTCCATCTTAAAAACCAATTTATCATTCTGCGTACTTCGTTTCTTAATTTCTATAAGTCTAAGGTATTTAACAAACGTATGAAAATCAATTTGAAATATTTTTCAATAACATTAATTAATTATAAACAATAATATACCAAAAAAATACCGTTTTTTCAAAATAAATCGTTTGAGAAGAAATTCCCCTTTAGACATATATGGTAAAGTTATCAGTTATACGTTTTTCATGTCACTGATTACAAAGCCGAAGCAAGAATTTTGAAATTCAAAATGGCGGTTCCAATATGGCGGATAAGAAATTTTAATTTACATCGAATGTAACAAAACTTTGGATCTGGGGGTTTTCGAGGTCGCTGATTACGAATCAAAAGGCAGAGTTTTGAAATTCTAAATGATGGGTCCAAAATGGCAATAAAATTTAAAAACAGACCTTCAATTAGACAAAAATCAATGTTTCATGGTTTTCGTGATCGTTGATCAGGTATTCGAATTCAATATTTCAAAAATTAAAAATTAAACTGCCATTATAACTCGCTCTTAGCCAATTCGTTTTTTAATTTCTTTTCGGGTTTGTAATCATCAACCCGGAAAATCCTCAAATACAGACTTTTGTCTAATCCGATGTAAATTTTTTATTTTTATCTGCCTTATTGGATCCGCCACTTTGAATGTCAAAATTCTGACTTCGAATTCGTAATCAGCGATCTTGAAAGCTTCCAAATACAGAATTTCCTCTAATTCGATATAAATTTAAAATTTCTGATACGACATATTGGATTCGCCATATTGAGTTTCAAAATTCTGACTACGAATTCGCAATCAGCGACTTCGAAAACTCGCGAATATACATTTTCAAGCGATTTCTATGCAACCTGTAAAACGTGACACAAAAGGTTAAAAAACATTTTTTTATAAACTGCAAAAAAATGTTTTTTGTCAATTCTGGGACCGATTTTGAATAACTTCCCAGCAAAATCAGCTGTTTAATTTTATTTCATTGAATTCATTGTATTTTTTCCCATTTTTTCCATATCCCAAAGTTCAGGTGACAAGTTTGGCACGTAAAAATATAATTTCTGTGGGCTATACTGACATTTTGCTTACATTTCAATCTGAAGAACCTTTTGTAAACCCAGACAGCAAACTAGAAAAGAGTTCAGAATGATTTCGAAATGTGCTCCAAAAGAAGTCAGATGTCCCACTTTTAGAGGATTTTCTGACCACGAGTTCATAAAGATCTCATAATGACATCATGGTCAGAAACCCTCAGAAAGACATCTGAATTCATTTAAAGCACATTTCGAAATCATTCTGAACTCTTTTCTATTTTGCTGCCTGGGTTTTCAAAAGGTTTTTCAGATTGAAATGTAAGCAAAATCTCAGTATAGTCCACAAATTATATTTTTACGTGCCAAACTTGTCACTTGAACTTTGGAATATGGAAAAATTGGAAAAAATCCAATGTATTCAATGAAAAAATAAAATTAAACAGCTAATTTTGCTGGGAAGTTATTCAAAATCAGGCCCAGAATTGGCAAAAAAGATTTTTTTGCATTTCGAAATGTGCTCTAAAAGAAGTCAGATAGATGTCTTTCTGAGGGTTTTCTGACCACGATGTCATTATGAGATCTTTATGAACTAGTGGTCAGAAGATCCTCAAAAATGGGGAATCTGACTTCTTTAAGAGCACATTTCGAAATCATTCTGAACTCTTTTTTATTTTGCTGCCTGGGAAATAGATTGATAGAAAAGTTTTTACATCCTTCGTTTTCATATATGTACCGAATAAAATGATTGCCTATTAAAACGTTACATGAGATTTCTAACTACATAATCCATTTTTATAGAAGATTCCAAGTATAACCCTAGATAGCAGAATAAAAGATTAGTTCAGAATGATCTCATAATGTCTTCTATAAGAGGTCAGATGCGTCAATTTATGAGGCTTTTCTCAACTTGAAATCATAGGATCATTACGATCTCAAGCTGAGAAAAACCTCATAACTTGACGCATCTGACCTCTTATAGAACACATTATGAGATCATTTTAAACCATTTTTTATTCTGCTGTTTCACAACAGTTTTCTAAAAATCAGCGATATATGCGTGTGTGTATTTTAATTGAATTCCATATATAGTAGAGTCTCGGTAGAATTGCGTCTTGTTATATTTACGTCCCAGCATGTTTGTCCGGTTCCGTCTCGTTATATTTATCTAACGCAGCTCTCCTTTTCCCCCACCTTGCGGACTGGGGCCTACTGTGACGCACAGTGGTGACTTTGGGTTTGGACGGAAATTTTTTTTTCAAAAATACTAACGAAGGGTTAAATGTGAACGAATCGTAACAAATTCTTTTTTAAAAACTTCGAGTCACGAATTTCGAAATAAACAATTATAAAATTGTAAAAGTGAATAACATTCGAAATGTATTCTTTGCTAAAATTTCGTATTATCAGCGACCGAAAACTCCCAGATACTCATTTTATTATAATTTTAATGTTTTTTTCCAAATTGTGTCTGCCATATTGGATCCGCCATTACGAATATGAGGACATAAAATAGAAATTCAAAATGGCGGATCCAATATGGCGGACACAATTTGGAAAAAACATTAAAATTATAATAAAATGAGTATCTGGGGGTTTTCGGTCGCTGATTACGAAATTGTAGCAAAGAATACATGTCGAATATTATTCACTTTTATAATTTTATAATTGTTTATTTCGAAATTTTGGCAGTGACTCATTGAAGTACAGTAGGTCCTCTCTTATTCTAATTAGTAAAGTTTTTCAAGATGGCGCCGACCCCTCTTATTTGAAATTTCCCCTTACCCTCTTACTCTACTTAACGCTTTAATAGTGGATGATAATATCTGATATCTTTTTATTTTTGTTAGACATCGTATATATTTTAGAGTTGAATTATATAAAATATATATAATATATCTGAAAAATGTGTAAAGAATTTTAAATTTGGATAATAATGTAACGAGATCACAACTCGTGTCTTTATGTGATAAATAAAGACTGCAATTTTTCGCATTTATTTATGGTCATTTATATCTGCATTCGAGTGTAGAAATAAACATTTTAAATTTACATTATGCACTTTATTACATATAATTATGTATCAATATCTTTTTGTTTCACAAATAAATACAATGTGATTAAGACCGAAATGAATATAGGAGACAATATTTAACCCAAATATGATTAATGAAAGCTTCAAATCACTTCAAATTCAGTACTAAGCTGCTGATATTGGATTTGTTTGTTATTTTGCAAATGAAAGACTTTTGTGGAGGTCTTGAAATACACATCATTAAAAATTGACAACATCCTAACCTTCAAATGTGCACTTTTATTTTACGAAATTAGCAGCTTCTCGAATAATTTGTATGATGTAAATCATGAGTTTGATGCAAAATTTTAAATTAATTTGAAATTTCATTACATATCAGTCTACCGACTATACATGTTTGCAAATTTAGGTTAAACACTGTAAACCGTATCGAGAAGTTCGAGCGGTGGTGGGGGAAGGCCTGAGGGAAAACGATTCAAATAAGAGTGGCAATTGAAATAAGAGGGGTTCTACCGTACAATCTACGAGTATTTTAACCCTTTAAGGACCAAATGTACAAAAATTTGACACGAAGTTTGTCAGTATTTTTTAGTATTTAAATTCAATAAAAAAAATTGTGGTATACACGTTTCCAATTGCTCGAACCCCGCTCTTTCGAATCGTGGATGGTAAAATACTGTCAATTTTAAAATGAACGAATTACAGACCATTTTTTAACAAAAATCATGAGATTTTAAAAGTTTTTTTTTCATTTATCGTTTTTTTTATCACTTATAGCATTGCTATGCCTCAGTTTGGTATAAATAACGTGACAAAAATGTCTAAGCTTCAAAATGGTTATATATGTTTTTATAAAATTCGAAATGGCGGTCCCGAAAATGGCATCCTAAGTGAAATTTTCTTGAAAAATTTGAGAACGCTCTGACACCAAAATTATGAATTTTATAACAAAAATGATAAGAGTAATAAGTTGTTAGAATTCATCGACGAATACACTGGAATTTTGTCAGATTTTTTTTATGATATTTTGAAAAAATTTTTAATTTTTTTTTTTAAATTTTTAAAATTTACCAAAAACTCTGAAAAAATTCTAGTATACTCTTTGATGAATTCTAAACATTTTTTGTTCTTTGCAATTTTTTCTAAAAGTTGATAATTTCCGATGGAAAAAATATAAAATATATATAAATACGCAACATTCGAGATTTATTTCTTCGAAAACTATCGACTTGAGGACAAAAATGTAAAGAACAAAAAATGCTTGGAATTCATCAAAAAATGCACTCAAATTTTTTCAGAATTTTTGGAAAAAACAATTAAAAAATTTTTCAAAATATCATAAAAAAAATCTGACAAAATTCCAGTGTATTCGTCGATGAATTCTAACAACTTTTTACTCTTATCATTTTTTTTTATAAAGTTCATAATTTTTGTGTCAGAGCGTTCTCAAATTTTTCAAGAAAATTTCATTTAGGACGCCATTTTCGGGACCGCCATTTCGAATTTTATAAAAACATATATCTCCATTTTGAAGCTTAGACATTTTTGTCACGTTATTTATACCGAACTGAGGCATAGTAATGCTATAAGTGATAAAAAAAACTTTTAAAATCTCATGATTTTTGTTAAAAAATGGTCTGTAATTCGTTCATTTTAAAATTGACAGTATTTTACCATCCACCATTCGTGTCAAATTTTTGTACATTTGGTCCTTAAAGGGTTAAACAAAAATTTGTTACGATTCGTTCACAATTAACCCTTTGCTAGTATTTTTGAAAAAAAAACATTCTAATCCGGTCACCACTGTGTGACGTCACGAGCATAACGAGAAGGGAGGGGAAGACTAGGAACCTAGTGGGTAAATATACCGGGACACTACTGTAATTTAAATACTGATTTAGATTGATAGAATTTTAGTAATAATAAATGTTAGGATGTCGCAAATATCTAGATTTTAGTTTAAATGAAGATTGAAATGTTTTGAGAAATGTTTGTGAGGCAAATATTGTAAAATACGTGTTGGGCTGCAGGCACCGGCAAGTTAGCAGACGCGGCGGAGGGAGGGGGACCGTGCCCGTACCTGTTGCACAGCAAGTTGCCGTGCAGCCTCCCCCGGCTCGCTGGAAAGCCGTTACACGCCTCGCTCCATTCGCTTCAGCGTTCAGTGTTTACCCACGCGTTCCCCTACGAATCCGCATAAAAGGAACTTTAAACTTTAAACGCCAGAGATGTTTCGGCATCTACGACGCCATAGGCGGAAGTAAAAAAAATTGAGGACTTTACCGATACGAACATTTTCGATATAAAATAGCAATTCGAAAAGTAAAAGTGATAAGATGAGTGACGCGGGCGAAAATGCTAAATACAAATGGACGCAAGAAAGTACGACTTTGTTAGTTTCGGTCTGGACTGATCGACAAGTTCAGAAACAATTGGAATTCGCGACGAAACCTCAGCTAGTATGGGAGAGCGTCGCGAGATACATGTGCAAAAAAGGCTACAATGTTACTTCGAAACAATGTCGTTCGAGGATGAAACACATCCTGGTTTGCTATCGAGAAGCAAAAAAGACTGGAACGGGGGATGCGTTCGAACAGCACTACGACACCATTGACAAGGTTTTTAAAAACAAAAAGTTCGAACCGGCCAATGGCGTTGACACCGTTGGTGAGTGCCAATCCAATTCTTACAAATTTACCAGAATCTTTACTCCCAAATTTATATCCACTAGAATTTTAACCAACATTCACTTGTTTACACTCTACATTCTTTACGTAACTTCCTTTCGTTCGCCTTAAAAAACACCTGTTTCATTTAAAAATCAATTCTCTTGCAAAATTATCTGTAGAGAAAAAAATGTTGAAAATATATATTAAATTAAGTAAACATTCAATTGTTTATAAATACTCTTTAAATAAGGCCAAGGATAGTCGTCATATTTTCCTGTTATTATACTGAATTAATAAATGTGTATTTATTATAAATAAAAAAAGTTTTCAAAACAAAAAAGACTAGAAACTACCATAACAAAATTTTTATGTGTAATAAAAGTAATTCATTTTTTATGAACTTTATTTTAAATTTTGTTTCATTATTATGAAAGTTTTTACAGATAAAATACATGGAGATATTTGCTTATAAATATTTTGCTTATTCAAATGAAATTTCAACAAAAGCTTCCCAACCGATATCAAATGTCCATAGTGTTTTTAAAACGTTCCAAAAACGTTGCGTAACCATCCAGCCAATGAAAATGGATTCAAATGTATTAAAATATTGAATGTATTTTCATTTATTTATATTCTGATGTTAATATTGTAAAGATTAAATAATTTTTTCAAATAGATTTAATTATTAAACTTTATTTTTAAAAATAATGCACAATTTCACTCGGCACTGCCACGATTTATTAGGCTTTGGAGTCTTTATTTGAAAGATTGTAATGTTCTGTTGAAGACTTCGTTGAAGACAAATTAAGTATTACGTCGCTTAGAATAATACTCCACTGTAAAATTTCTTTTATATTTTATTTTAAGTTATGTACATGAAATTTCGAACTTTCAATGAGCGATTTATAAGGGGCGTCACTATAAAAAAATATATACGTCATTTGATTATAATCAAATAAACATACAAAAATTTAGAAATTATTAATTGGATATGTTTTAATGCTGAAAATATGGAATTATTCAATTTGATTATTTTGTCACTGTGATGCCTATGAGAAATCGTTCATTGAACGTTTGAAACTTCAGGTACATTTTAAATTTACGGTGTTATTTTTTATAGAAAATTGTATTGCTTAGTGTGAAATTGATTACTTATATAACTCCAAATTTGATATATTTCATCTACATATCAACATCTTTTACGAAGACTAGCACATTTCAAATTCCGCCTGTATTATTTTTATGCGCAGATATATTATTCTATGACAATTGTTTACTATTTGTATGACGACATGTAATGTCTGTTTAAAATTTTATAAATGAATAAATATTATTAACACAATACGAATAGTCATTCCATGGTCATTCATTTACGCAAAAACTATATTTCTGGATTTACACGAATTCAAATTAGACTTTTCACATTACAAATTTGTAATGAAGACCCAGTAAGAGTGCTTGCATTAAAAACAATTGAAATTTTAATTATAATACGATTAAAGCAACGAATTTCCAATTGAATTAAATCCTTGATGTGGCCAAAAAGGTTTTATAAATTACCAAAAATGCATCGATTTCAATGAAATTTATCGAAATATAGATTTCATATTTTTAATACTATCTAATAATAACCCGTTAAGAAGGCTTTCATTAAGACCATTTAACCCATTAAGGCCTAAACGGACACATTTTGAGCATCAGTTTAAACTTCGATAATTTGCATATAAGAGCATTTGGAAAATTTTTACTCCCACTATTTCTGACGTAAAATTGTACGCTCTTTCAGAATCTTTTAATAAAATTTCGATAAAATGAACCGCAAAAAAGTTATACACGTTTTTTGTAAAAAACATGGTTTTTTAAAATTCATTTTTCATTCTAACATCACTTTCACCTGGAAATTGCATTGGAAAACATGTCTAAGGTGAAAATATCGCGTCCATGGACCCTTAGGATTAAAATGTACCGTGTTCTATTTTGAATTTCAAGATGGTGACTTCCAAAATGGTGGCTAGAAGCTCAAAAATCTTTTTAAAACTTCACAAATTTTTTTCTTTAAGATTTCTTCAAGAAACTTTAGAGAAAATTTGCTAAGAACAAAATGTCTTAGAATTGGTTAAAGAACCTTCTCAAATTTTATCACAATGTATTGATACACTTTTTGGTTTTTGAAAATTAAAAAAATCGAAATTTAAAAAAAAAGTCATTTAAAAAATCTAAAAAAATTTAAGAAGCTTCTTTAATCAATCCTAGGACATTTTTATTCTTAGCAGATTTTCTTTAAAGTCCATAGTTTTCAAGAAAAAAATTTGTTAAGTTTTAAAAAGATTTTTGAGCTACTAGGCGCCATTTTGGAAATCGCCATCTTGAAATTCAAATTAGAACACGATACGTTTTAATCCTAAAAGTCCATGGACGCAATATTTTCTCTTTAGACATGTTTTCCAATGCAATTTCCAGGTGAAAGTGATGTTAGAATGAAAAATGAATTTTAAAAAACCATGTTTTTTACAAAAAACGTGTATAACTTTTTTGCGGTTCATTTTATCGAAATTTTATTAAAAGATTCTGAAAGAGCGTACAATTTTACGTCAGAAATAGTGGGAGTAAACATTTTCCAAACGCTTTTATATGCAAATTATCGATGTTTAAACTGATGCTCAAAATGTGTCCGTTTAGGCCTTAATGGGTTAAGTAATAAAATTTCTCGACTGTTTTAAATAAATTTAAAATAGTACTATAGTAGTGGTTATAATCGGTCACAGTAATAAAAGCTAATTTAATTTTAATGCTTTCATGAGACAAGTTATCCATTTGTTAAATATTTTATATGCAAACTCCATCATGCAAGTCTTTCTAGCAAATGAATCAAAATACATTCATATAATTGATTTTTTTATTTCTGAAGATGGCTATGAATCATAAAGCCGAAAACGTTCAAATTAAATTAGCTTTTATCACAGTATTATAACCACTTCTATTTCAAAATTAATTTCATTAACAACGATTTAAAATGTGACGAAAAAACGATTAAAAGTAGCGAATTTTATATTGATATTGAATCCTTGATTTGTGCAATTTCGTTGAAATTTCGTTACTTTAATACTATGTTTTCATTACAATTTTAACCATTTTGAATGCACGCCTTCTTACCAGGGCAGCATTCACATATTCTATATTTACGACGAAACATTTCTGTATTCAAAGTTATTAGAACTAGTATCTTCACATTTCTAAAACTGAATATGAAAGCATTCATAATGAAAATTGATTCAAAAGTAAAAAAAAACGTCATTCAAAATCATTAAAATGAATTTTATTTTATTCACCCCAATCCATTTCAGTTTAATGGACATGACTGACATAAAACGTTTTAAAACATTACAGACATTTGTTGCCGGTTGGGCTCACTTTATTTCTATAGTTTGCATCGATATTGAAACTATTATAAATAAAACAATTAATTTAAATTGAATAAAATTTTATTCAAAAATAACTTAATCATTAATTTTATTACCAATTGCATATTTTAAACTCCAATAAAATGTATTAGCTATTATTACCGCTTTCAATTGTAGATTCGTCGACCAATGTGAAATCACCACCAAAAGATGTTAAAACTACCAAGAATATGCAAATGAGATACAAATATCAACCCGTGGAATCGATGACAAGAACGGAGGCTTTGTCCCCTACTTGGGCTACACGTAAGTTATAATAGTTGCATATATTTTAAATTCTACATATAATTGACACAATTATAGTAAATTGTTATTTTTAAAAGAAATTAAGTTATAATGTTAAAGAATAATTATTAGTTCCACAAGGTTTGCACCTGGGACCTATTCCTTTTTGTGTTGTTTATTAATGATATCAATCTCTCAATTATACACTCACGGTTTCTAATTTACGCTGATGATGTTAAGATATTTGCAATGGTTAAATCCCCAATAGATGCATCTAATTTGCAACGAGATTTAACCTCTATTTTTGTATGGGCTAGCACAAATCGTCTTAAATTAAACATTCGTAAATGTAAATCGATATCATATTGTAGGTGTACCTCTCCGATGGCATTTATTTATTTATTGGATGATGAACCCATTCAAGCTGTCTTATGTATTAATGATTTAGGAGTGATTTTTGATCAAAGTTTCAAGTTTTCTGAACACATTCGTACAATAATCAATAAATGTTACTCAATCTTAGGTTTTATAAAACGTTCTACTTCTGATTTCTCTTCTATTCCTGCAATCATAAATCTATATAAATCAATTGTTTTATCAATTTTAACTTATGGATCAGTTATTTGGCGCCCTTTTATTTCTAAAGATATTGATCAGCTCGAAAAGGTTCAACACAGGTTCTTAAGATATTTGTCGTATAAGTCAGGTACTCCTATGAGTTATGTGAACCATGATTATTCTACTGTTGCTTCTAAATTTTCAATACCATCAATTTATTCAATACATCATATTATTGATTTACTACTTGTCCGTAAAATTACTACGGGTATGATTAAATCTGAGCAAATATCTTCGTTGTTCTCTACTCGTTCTCAACCGTATTCATTGCGTCGTTATCGGGATATTTGTGAAAATAATAGTAAATCTCGTTATGGATTTCACTCTAGTGTAGCTAGACTCAGGCGTGAATGGAATAGTGTTCCCGGTGATGTAAAAAACACTACTAGTTATGTATCATTTCGATTTAAAGTGCAACGATTATTATACACTTATTCTTAAGTTTTCTTATTTTGTTTTAACATACAGTTTTTCAATTATTCTATTACCAAATTTTATGTTGTTTTCTTTGTTATTCAAATTGCGCTGATTATGTCAGTATATTTTTGTGCAAAAGTCTTATAGGCCGTTTATTTCTTTAAATAAATAAATAAATTATTGCCTGTGTATTAATAATAATTATACGTTACCTAATGTGAAATGTATAACAATTACATTATACAGGAGATGAAGGAGAATACCCGGATTCGCCGGAATCGAACGAAACAGTCTTGGCCCAACCGTTTAGAGTCCTGTCACCGGTGAGAGATGCTGCCACTAATACTCGACCTTTAGCACAGATTGGTAAAAAGGCAATGTTGCAAAAATCTGCATCGTTGGATGAAGTGCCAATCAAACAGAATTATCGTGTAAACACATTCCCCAATAACTGTTTCAGTGAAATCCCCCTCCAAAATACTGTACAAAATTTTCAGAATCAAATTATTCAGGAGAACATGCAACACAGTCAAGCCTTGTTGCAGCAGAATCTTTTGCAAAATCAACTATTGGAACACAATCGTCTGCAGATAAATCCGGCATTCCGACAGAATTTACAAGTAAATCAAGCATTGCTTGCCGATCCGGCATTGCAGTTTCTTCAGAATCAAGCAGCCTTAACGCAAAATTTGGCCTCGGAGAATATTTTGCGGATGCAGAATCAGCAAAATAGTGTTGTAAATAATCGTGCGATGCCTCAGGAACCTCGGAAAAACAGTTTTAGACAAAATTTAGCTACGACTTATCGACAATATCAGGATGCATTAGGGGCACAAAATTACATAGCGAATGTCAACCAGCTGTTATCCCCGAGCATTTCTCCAGATTTCACTCCAAATCTAAACGATGGATATGGCCCAATGAAAAATGACAAAATCCATAATTTGAATGAGACTTTTATCCAACCAAGCCCGACAGCAGTCCAACAAGCAATAGATGCAACAACGATGACGAATAATGCGACATTCAACGACGATACATTGTCGATTGAATTTTTACAAGAATCAAGAACGCCTTCGGAAGATGGTACTACAAAGTCCAAGGAATTCGCAAATTCTGATGATGCTCCAAATGCTCCGTTTAGGAAAAAGAAAGCCCAAAAATTAGAGCAGCTGATGGTCAATGCAATACATTCCCAAAACGACGTTGTGAACAAGGTATGTAAATGATTTCATTAGTAGAGTTACTAGTTACTAATTTTAAAGCTTTAATTAGTAAAATAATCGTTCTCAAATTCTTAATAATAATAATGGGAAGTAATATTACCATTTTCAATGTATAAAAGTAAATTCTGTGGCACAAAAATGACTCCTACAGTATTTATTTACTATATCTTAGGTATAGTGTTTGTCAGTATTCAATCAGATTATATGAAACAAAAATAGGAATATTATATTATTTAAAATATTCAAGTTCATGTGGTGTAACCCTGCACGAAGCAAATTTTATTCTCAAAAAAATGATTGCCTTGATTCTGCACTATAATAATATCCTTTACCAAGATAGAATTAGTCATTCTATATTTAAGTAATTCTTGAAGAGAGGAGACAACATTTAAATTTTGATTTCATAGAATTAAATTAGTTTTGTACAGTATTACCAACTCTCCTCCATGATCGGTTATAAACACTCGAAAAAAATGTAAACGAACGTGTTAAATGAGCAATTTATAGATAACAACCCAGCAATCGAATTTGGATAGAGTTGTATAAAATTGGATTCAATTACATTATTAAATTCTGAATCCATACTTTGGTCAACGGTGAATCCATTTTAGTACGTAAATACAATTCTATTCGTTCATACGAATAAAAAGGTTACTTTCTGAATTCATATTAATCCAAAAAAAGTTTTCTTTTTAAAAATTAAATCTTAAATACATCCGTATTCAACATTACGGATTCAAAACTATCTAAGTGTATTCATTTCAATCCAAAAATAGTTTCCTTTTTAAAAATAAAATATTGAATGCATCCGTATTCAATATTACGGATTCAGAACTATCTAAGCGTATTCATTTCAATGCAAAAAAAGTTTTCTTTCAAAAAATAAACTTTGAATAAATCTGTATTCAATATCACGGATTCAAAACTATCTAATTGTGTTCATAAAATTGAATACAGATGGATTACTTTTTCGGAAATTTAATCCAGCAAATTACACTACCGATTGTATTCGTAAAATTGAATACAGATGGATTCCTTTCTTCGGAATTCAATCCATTTGAATACATATTTACGGAATCAAAGTATGAATTCAAAATGAATTGAAATTTTAATCCAATCCTATTCAATCTTGATTGCTGGGATTGCTTGCAATATTGATGCGATTAAAGGACACTGAGAATTAGAATAAAAAAAATATTCAGTGCAAGTACAATATTCAGTTTAGCAGTGTTCATCGACACAAAGAAAACTCCACTCCATAACCGCTGTAAACTCTCAATTTTTATAACTAAATAATAAATTATATTAACCCATTAAGTCCTGGATGTATATTTTTTCACTACAGATTTTGGATGATTGTATTTTGAGTAGAAAAGGTCTAAATATTTTCCTAGCAACCATACCTGACGTAAAATGAAGTGAACTTTCAGAAACTTTCATTACATTTGTTAAAAAATGCAACCATCAAACGATTATTTTTCCAAAAAAAAAACATGGATTTTTCAACTATATTTTTTTATTTCGTCTTTTCATATTAGCGTTTCAGAATTCCTGTTTAAAATAAAGAAATCCTGGCCTCGCGATTTAATATATGTTATTATAATAGTATAAACTGTGTTTTACTATTTTATGCGTGATTGTACATTCCTTAGCCGTCAATATTTTAGTTAAAACAAATGTATTTACTTACCATTTTTATTGGTTTTTTATTTTCAAGTTGTAGATATAAAGGGTGCGGGTCGAAAAACCGACAAATCAAAAAGCCGACAGGTCAAAAAACCGATAATCAAAAAACCGACAATCGAAAAGCCGACAGTCAAAAACAGAAACTTCCAAAAAGATAGTCCGTTCGTCGATGTGTCTATTTTTTTATGTCGGCTTTTTGACTGTTGGTTTTTTAACCTATCGGCTTTTTGATTTGTCGGTTTTCGACCCGCACCCGATATAAATCAAGATATATTCTCTGTTATGAATCTACATAAAGGAAGAGTCGCACAAAAAGGATTTTGAAAAATTAAAAAAGTATTGACAAAATTCTGTAATAATTGCAACGTATCCTTTAACTAATTCTCAGAACTTTTTGTTCAGTAACATTTTTTTCGAAAGAGTCGTATTCAAATAAGAAATTCCTGAACTTTTTGTGGATAGTTTCATGTCTGAGCCGCCATTTTGGATGCTTTCACCTTTATTTTCAAAATGCCAACATGCACATTTTAAAGTTAAAGCGTCGAGACCACGATTTCTTTACTTTCAATAGAAATTCTGAAATGCTTTCAATATGAAAATCCATGTTTTTGGAAATAATCATTTACAATTTATCACAGTTACATTTTTTCGAGAAATCCAATGAAGGATTCTGAAAGTTCACTGAATTTTACGTCAGATATGGCTCGGAAATTTTTTAGGACCCCTGCAAACACAAAAGTAACAGTTACGTAACAACTATGTAACATTTATGTAACAATGTAACTATTACGTAAATATTACATAACTTACTTTCCATGTTTGCAGGGGAGCTTTTTTTACTCAAAAAAACAACCCCCGAAAGCTATAGAGTGAAAAAATGTCCATTCAGAACTTAATGGGTTAGTAAATATGCTTTGAAGGATTTTTTATTTAAATAATATGTTGGAAATATTGCTGTTTATGTAATGTGTTTTTATAATAATAGAATCAATTTATTTTGAGGCTGCAGAGCAGAATAGAAATTCCATTCCATTACCACTAGTAACATTTAGTTACAAGTGTTAAAAATAATGTTCATAAAGATTGTAACAACGCATTTAGTCCTCTTGACATAAAACCAGTAATAGAAGTGTTTTTAATTTATTTTTTAAAACTAAATCTTAATTTTTAATTTGTTCTTTTTGAGAGAATGAGCCATATTTATCACGGTACAACATGATTTCAAGCTTTCCAAAAATTGGACCTTAATAATTAGCAAGCTAATTACCTACAAGAATACGTAAGGATTTATCACGCCTCTTTTATATCCGCCATATTGGATTCTTCACTTTGAATTTTGAGAATCAGACACCAATTCATTTCTAGTGATCCCAGAAACCATAGAGTGACGATTTATACGAGAATTCGATAACGGTTTCAATTTTTGACCTGCCATATTGGATCGTATTTCCTGATTCCAAAAACCATGTACGCTGTACAGTTTGTAATAACTCGACTGATACCTGGTATGATTCTTCTCAATGAAAACAGTTAAAACTGAATAATTGCCTTTGGGGATCGCTCATTAAGTCAAGACCGAATCTCGATTATTAAAGTCTTATTCAAGTTTACTTATTTAAACTCAATATTGTAGAAATATTGCTTAATTATTAATTATTTAAAATAATAACAGAATTTGTCGCATAACTGCGAAAACGTTTGACTCCATTCCCAGAAAAGTACTGGAGCTTGTTGATATTCAACGTCTTATGCGATATTTATGCAATATTGAGTTTAAATAAGTAAACTTTAATAAGACTTTCATAATCGAGAATCAGTCTTGACGCCATTTTAGACATTCTTTCGGTCCGGCCAGACCACGCTTGACGCCAAAAAAGGCGTCATACCGGCGTAGTGGTTAATACAGCGGATACAATTATTTTCAAAAATTGATTTCCAAATTTGGGTATTCAGGATATTTCCTGATCGTTGATTACAAAATTAATCGCAGATTTTTAGAATTGAAATTTCCTGGTTTAATATGGGCTGTGAAAAATTACAAAATCGTTTACTTAGTTTTGGATAAATTAGGGATTTTAAAGTCAAAGTTTGTAAATCGGTAATCTATTTTCAAAAAATAAAAATGGCTGACGTAATACGGCATATAAGTAAAAGTTTAACGCATTCTGAAATGTCCGTTTTTCAATCCATTATTTGTATATAATAATTTAATTGTAATTTAACCACTAGCCTTGTTTATGTTGACGAACGATCCATATACTATTAGATAAGACATAATTTTCAGTTAAAAATTCGCAGAATTAAAAAGGAGATGTATTTATCATCTTCTCTTATATTACATTTGTTTTTCGTTAGTTTTGTGACATGACAGATAACACAGGACTGCGAAATTTAACTTTTTCAATTTATAAATTGAGTGAGGGTGATTCTTGTAAGTTTTTGCGTGCTAACCACGAATCTGTTGTCCAAAATGGTCCATCTCGTCAGGACTTTGAGTAATTCTAGGTCAAATGTCCCAAAAATGACTATTTTTGCTATTTTCGGGAATTTTTCGAGGAAAACCGACATTTTTTCTTTAATTTTCTATATTGCCTTCATATAGTATGCATTGTCAGCTTTAAAACTCATTTTTATAGTTAAATTTACGATGATTTTTAAAGAAGTTATTTGAATTAATGAGAAATGCATACATTTTTCGGAGTTATGGACTTTCATATAACTTGGTACCTTAGGGGTTTTGGGGTCGCTGATTAGGAATCTGACGCCAGAATTACAAAATTCAAAATGGCCTATCCAATATGGCGGACGAATGTTTAACAACTACTTAACATCCGTTGGAAACTACTTGCATGATGGAAGATTCAGTAGAATGAGCAAATTTATAAAAAAAGAGATTCACTCAAGATTACTTTAGTGTTTGTGGATGGTATTATTTTTCTCTCCAGTTGCCATGTGAAAAACAAAATATAGTTAAAGCAATAAAGTTTATCCATGATGAAATATTAAATATGGGAATCATTTTTGATCTTCCCTTGCTGAGGGGATCAGTATAGCTTTTTATAACTGAATATATGATTTAAATTCATAAATTCATTTTAAATCTCACAAATCAATTTCAACAGACTTCTGTGTACCAGATTAAGATTGATTTCCCTAAAATCATTTAAGTCTTCGAGTCATGTATTTGATTAAAAAATTATAGACCGATTAAGTTGAAATTTTCCAGAAAACTTCTTCAATCCTACATGAACAAGTATGTCACTGCAAGTTTTCTTATACGCAAAAAAACGTAACACACTTTTTCCCGTCAAAGATGCAAACTAAGATTTCTCGCGACCTTAAGTTTGTTATTGAATAACAATAACAAATTGTTATTTTTAATTACGGACAATAGCTCGTAATCTTCATACATAAATCACGAGTTTACTGTGCAAATTTGAACTCATTTGGTTGATATTTGACCGAGATTACGACGATTTATGTTGAAAATTGTATTGATTTCGAAACTATGAAATTTAAGACTTTTTAATTTTTATCTTTAAAAATACAAATGGTAGGGAAAAATGTTATATACAAAAAATGTTCAATTTGGCGAGCTCTATAAAGTCATACTTTTTAAAAAATTTACGATTTCGTAAAAAAAATCTAAATCTTGTAAGGAAAACTCTATTGAATAACGGATATCCGTTATAAATTATAAACAAGTGCATTGCAAAGAAAATCCAGCAATTTTACAATACGTCAACCATTAAAAATGATTTTTGCCAGAGAATTGTTAAAAAAACTTCCTCTATTCCCTATATACAAGGAATCAAGGAAAAAATCAAAAGAAGGCTCACCTTAGAAAACATACGCATGGTATAAAAACCTATTGGCCAAAATATATGCAACATCAAACCCTATAAAGATAGTCTATCTTTATTAAAATATAGCCACATGGTCTACCAGATACCGTGTCTTCAATGTTAAAAAGTGTACATAGGGCAAACAGAGAGAAGGCTTGAAACTAGAGTCTATTAATTAAAAAAAAAAACATAGAAAATAGCGCGGAAAAATATACGGGCTTGACATTACATTGTCTGGAAACCGGACACAATTTCATCTATGAAAAAATTAAAATTCTAGCTTCAGAGAGAAATAATAGAAAAAGAAAAAAAAAAAGAAAATTATTTTATTAAAAAATTTCGGTGAATATTAAATTTCAGAAATCAAACTTACCCGAAATATATAACATTTTGCTTTAGTGAAACATTTTTTGATCATTTCTTAACAACCTCCAATTGAGTTAGTAAAACGCTTCCTCCAATAGACTCTAGAATTTCTCATTACAGCAGTGGTTTCTAAACTAATTATATGCAATTCGTCATTTTCATATTATATGATTACGTTTATCTGAAGAGGGCACAATCCGAGAGCCGAAACGTTATATTTTTATTTTTATTTTTAATTTTATTCTGTAATTTTTATTTAAAAGCCCCTTGTTTTCTTTCTTTTTATGGTGACCTTTTTAAACATTACTCATACAATATTCCTTATTAGCTACCTTCAAAAACCCCTAATATATCGAGTTTCAAAAGAAAAACGACGCGTATTTTGGTCTGAAAAAGTTTATTGGAGTATTTTGGAGGCCGAGGAATTTATACAAGTAATATTATTTCTTAATTTGCAAAATTTAAGATAAAAGATTTTAAATTGTCAAGAGCTCTTTTTGAAGATTTTAGAGATTACGAAATACAGATTGTAAATAAAAAATTGTACATCAGATATTGCGAACTTTGAGTGTTTACTATACTCTCCATTTCTGTTATATTTCTGTTTGTGTTATTCTGTTTTTATTATATTTTCTTCATTTCTTTGATTCCCTGTTTTATTTTTGACGAGAATACTCGATACTGGGCAGAAAAGGGTTAAAGAAGTTTCCGTATCATTTAATCTTCAATTGTGAAAAATATGCATGTATATATATTTCATGAAATATAAAAAATGTACTTGCATATAAAAATGATTTCGATAGTAATATTGACTTTTTTTCTGCGACTTATTTAAAACCACGTGTGTATTTAAAAAATACCTACCTAAAGTCTTCTTTTTCGGTTTGTCCATGACACCAAGTTTAGCTACAGTTGTTTCATTTTTGTTACAGAATGTCGTAAAAGTTTATTAAAAATAATAAAAATTATTTGTTAGTTTAAAGTGTAATAAGTATTTGAGGTTTCTTAGTAAATAATAATATAAAAGTATTTCAGATATATTATTAATTTATTTTTGCAGATTCTAGCTGCTCAAAATGACATGGTCAATCGTTTTCTGGATTTGGATAGAGATCGTCAAAATCGCTTGGAAAATCGCCTGGATCATCTTCTGGACGTCGTTCATGCTACAGTCTTGAATAAAAGTCCGGAGAAAGAAGCAGGCGTTCCTCCTGCGCCAATTATGCCGACGAACCTGGTGCCACCTCCAAAACCTGGCGTGGTGCCTCCAAAGCTAGACCTGGTGCCACCAAAACCGTGTCGCGTTCCCTGCACCACATCTGGAGGAAATTTCCAGACTGTTGCTCAGAATCCAGGAATGACTCGTCCTGGTGTCATCTCCCCCGTGATGCAAACTCCTACGAAGAGAATTGGATCGGTTTGGACGAAATTGGGACCTGTATCCCAGTCTCCGTTCGTTCGGGCGCAGCAGCAACTGGGATTTCGGCCTATTCCCAATGGGGATATTCGCACAAAATCTTCAGCTGAAAGGCGTATCGCTAGAGAACTGGAAATAGGAATGGACACTGAAACTTTGATCTTTGAAACAAACAACTTTTTGGACGCCGAAAGAGAATTGGTAGAGAAAATCGAAAACGCACGTTTAGAGGCCAAAATGGCAGGATCTCAGACATTGAGTGCGAGGAAAAAATTATTTTCAAAGAAAGAACCAACCGCAGCTATAATTTTAACCGCTGCATTTCTCGAAGCTGAATGCCAATCGACTGAAATTTTGGAAAACGCTAGGATAGCATGGGAGAGAGAAAATCCGATAGAAGCAAGAAAATATAGTAATTATTATTTGAAAGAGAAGGAAGATGATAAATTATTATCCCAGAATGAGAGAGAAGCGTACGAATGTTTTCGAAATATGAGTTTGAAAAAGAATCTCGATGGTAGTGATAATACATCGACACCCGCTAAAGTGTTGACCTCGAAACGCGGCAACGAGGCCCACGAAGAACCCAGACAGACTATTCAACAATTGGCCCAAATGGTGATGAACAGCGCACGCTGGCGTAGCGCTTCAGCAGTTCGCACCGATTTGAACATGAGAGCAAAATTGGGTAAACAAGATGGCAATTTACAAAACTTTCCGCAGATGGATGGGAATGCGAAGACTCTGGACTGGTTGCAGGACAAATATTCCCTTGGTAAACAAGGGAATTACCCGGAACAACGAGAATCCATGCAGTCAACTGCAAAGGCTTTGCCCATGGGCTTCACTACAGAGTTCATAAACAGAGCTGAGGAAGAGAACAAAGTTCCAAATTTGAGTAAACAGATTGGATTCATCTGCGACGATGAAGCAGCGTCCAGGGTAAATCAACTTTCCGCGAATATGGGTCCGCTAGATCAGTTGCAGCTACTTTATGCTCAACGTCAACAGCAACGACACAGAGAACAACCGTTTATGACGAGTAATGGGAACGTAATTTACGCCCAAAATCGTGATTTGATCGATCGGTACATGGAAGAGTTGTACCCGCGCAAAGTAAAGAAAGATAAAGATACCGAATCCGACGACGACGAATACATGGATACGACCAATACTCTGTATCCGCCTCCTAGAAAGGGTTCGTTATCGTCTCTCGGTAGCAAGAAAGAAATCGGATGTATTTTGAGTTAATTGAAGAGATAATTTCTCTTTTCGAGAAAATGTTTTTCATAACATTATCATTTTCTTCGTCTTTTTTAATAATATAGTTTATAGTTTAATATATATTCATATTATGTATTAGAATTTCGATTATAGCTTACTTTGTGATGTTGATTCGTAGTGCAATTACATTAGTGCCATGCTAATACTCGTTACCCAACCGAGTAAAGTTCGTCAAACATTATATTTAAATGTTGCATTTGTTAAAATACGGAACATGTAGTACCTCAAACCAATTTATGGTAAGCATTAATTCACCATTAATTTCAATGAATTTTGTACAAAAAAACTATCAAATTCTCGTTTTTCGTTTAAACCATTTTTTATTCTTCATTATACGTAATCGCATGTGATATAAATCCGATTAACAATTGTATAAATATACGACATTAAAATTGTGTTTATCAACGTGGTAAGGGGTATAAAACATGAAATTTTTAGTGGAAGTATCAGTTATTGTTATCAGTTTTATGGACGTGCAAATCTGCACGGTTCCTTTCTTCGTTGGGAGAGTCGAAATAGATTCTTCGTTTGTTTCGTCTTCCATAAGAAATTGGCATTACTGGCGACGTAAATAAAAAGACTTGAATAAATTGAGATATTGTAGGAAATATTATTGCGAATAGCTTTAAAATGGTTTTCTATGTATTTGTCGGTATCTTTATAGAAATCATCTAGACACTAAGAAACAGTTTTGATGTTTGAAAGTGGTAATTGTGATAATTTTGTAATTATAATTTGAAGAACTTTTTTTCCAATGTATGATATTGTTGAAATGCCCAAAAACTTTACAGGGTGGTAAACAACTGTACAGTAAATATTTGTTTTTTGTCTGATTTGACGCAGATCAAATTGAATTCGAAAAAAATTGTAAAGGAAATTTGAAAATTGACAATCAAATACTAATGATCAAATTAATGTAAATTGTAAAATTAATCGATTGATGAAATTAATTATTTATTAAAATATATAATGAAATTGCTTGTTTACAAAGTTACTGTCAGGTAAATAATTCGTTAATTTCTTGTTTTCATAATTGTTTATGAAAAAAATCTTTCAATTTTGTTTCTCCATGTTTTTAACACTTTCGACCTAAAATTGTTATTAATTGTGATGTACTTTCTGTTACAATAAAGCACCGACTGACTAATACTTAAAAGAACAAAGTGCCTATCCGTACGATCCGACGTTTAGATCGTAAGTAATAGAAAACTTTTATATTGTATTTACGCTGCTTTTGTATTGAATAAAGAACATTATTGCATAACTGAGGTTTTGATTTATTAAAACGCATACATTTTTGTGTCTGTATTTCTATCTCCCATTTTTGTGTCTTGGTACTTTGTAATTTCAAAATTAACATTCTATTTTTTTTATTCAGGCGCAATTACGCGACCTGCGAAGAGACGAGTATCATCCATATCTGTTGACATTTTTTCCAGAAGTATCAGGAACGGTCGGTCGATTGCAAGTCGTATGGCGATCGACAAAGACTTCCACATCATCAGTTCTTCTGAAACATAATTTGGTCGATAACAAATAGCGTTTATGCTACAAAACTTTTAAGTTATCTTAACCCTTTAACGCCCGACTTTTTTAGAACAGTCGGATTCGTTTGAAACATGTTGCTCGGAGGTTTTTGGGGTCGCTGATTACGAATCTGATATTAGTTTTTCAAAATTCAAAATGGCGGATCCAATATGGCGGACTAATTTTTTCAAATTGGTCAGATTCTTTTGAAAATTGGATCGGCCATTTTGAATTTTGAAAAACTGATTCCAGATTCGTAATCAGCGACCCCAAAAACCCCCGAGTAACAAGTTTCAAACGAATCCGACCAATTTGAAAAAATTTAGCCGCCATTTTGAATATTGAAAAACTAACTGCAGATTCGTAATCAGCGACCCCAAAAACCCCCGAGTAACAAGTTTCAAACGAATCCGACCAATTTGAAAAAATTTGTCCGCCATATTGGATCCGCCATTTTGAATTTTGAAAAACTGATTCCAGATTCGTAATCAGCGACCCCAGAAACCCCCGAGTAGTCTTTTTCATTAGCTTAACTTTATTCAATTTTTGATTTTCTGGTTTTTTTGTAAATCTTGCCACAAAATTTTTTTTTGTATTAGTGTAATAATTAAAAATATGTTAATTTTTTATTGCAATATACATTTTTTTCACAAAGTAGGATAAATTTGTAGGTGTTGGGTATTTGGACACCGAAAATATTCCAATTTTTGTGAAAGTTATGAAGGTTTGAAGTCAAAAGTGGTTTCGATCGAAAGGGGTTAACCCTTTAACGCCCGGTAGGACACTTTCTTCCAACTATTTTCAATGTTAATTTTCTCTACTAATATAGATGTAAAATAAAAGAGGAAGAAAATTTACGACGTATTTGGCATCACTCTTTCATAATATGTCAATAAAATAACAAAAAAATGAATTTTCGAAAAGTTGCGGCCATTTTTATTTAAAAAAATAAGAATTTTTGACAATTTTGTTTAAAAAATGACTTTTTTCATACGGCAAGTATCCCGCGCACTGTTTCTCTTAAATATATCGCGTCCGCAATGTCTAAGCTTCAAAATGGCGAAACGTACTTTTGAAAATTTTAAGATGGCGGAAACTAAATGGAGACGAAAGAATATTTTCCATCAATGGTAAATTCCAGTGTCCCTTTCTTTAATTTTTTTTTTAATGACACTGCGAGTATTTAAATATGTTTTAGGTGCCGATCAAGAATGCGAAGTCAAACTTGAAAAATTCAAAATGGCGGTTCCAATATCGTGCACGATATTTTCAAAATTAGTCGGATTATTATGAAAGTCGTTACCCGGGAGGTCGCTGAAAACGAATCCGAAGTCTCATTTCAAAAATTCAAAATGGCGATTCCAATATCGCCCGCCATATTAGATCCGCCGTTTTGAATTTTTGAACAAAAAATATTTAGATACTCAGTGTCATTAAAAAAAAAATTGTTTAACCCTTTAAGGACGGGACGGACACTTTTTGAACGCCAACTTCATCGCGATATTGGATAATGTTATGGGAAAGAAAAAAAATCTTCACCCAATGTTTCTTACGTAAAAAAGGCTGCTCTTTTAGATTCTGCAAAAGGATTTGGTCCAAAACTCTTTCCAAAAAAGATACAGCTGTTTTTATTAAAAAAAACGTCAAATTTTTAAATATTTTTTTCATAAATCGTCAATTTACACTGGGAAACTGCAACGCAGAGAACTCGGAAATGCAAAATATCGCGTCCAAAATGTTTCAGCTTCAAAATGGTATCTTCTATTTTTCCAAAATTCAAATTGGCGGTTTAAAAATGGCGCCCAAAGTGCAAAATTTGTATATTGTTTCATTTTTAGCCAACCGATTGAAGTTTCGAAATCGACAATTGCTCAAATTTATGTTTTTGGTGTCGCTGATTACAAATATGAGGTCAGATTTTCAAAAACCAAAATGGCTGATCTAAAATGGCGGATGACATTTTAAAAATATTAATGGATTTCCTTAAAAATGGTCACTGAAGGGTTTTCAGGTCGCTGATTACAATATGGGGTCAGATTTTCAAAATTCAAAATGGCGGATCCAAAATGGCAGATCCAATATGGCGGATAACATTTCTAAAATATTAACGGATTTTCGTAAAAATGGTCGCTGAAAGTCGTTAGTTGGGGTCGCTGGTTGCAGATATCAACGTCTTTTGCCATCAAGAAAAATGGACGTTGTCCGACTCTTACCATCAGAAGGTAAACGTATCGTTAAAAGTTATCTTCTTTATTCTAATTTTTTATTACGTATAATTTGTATATATTTTTCGTCTTTTTTCTATATTTTTCAAACGCATCTAGTTTTAAGAAACGTTTTAATATTTTAAAAATGTCATCCGCCATTTTGGATGTGCCATTTTGAATTTTGAAAATCTGACCTCATATTTGTAATCAGCGACTCCAAAAACATAAATTTGCAGTTATTGAGCAATTGCCGATTTCGAAACTTCAATCGGTTGGCTAAAAATGAAACAGTATACAAATTTTGCACTTTGGGCGCCATTTTTAAACCGCCAATTTGAAATTTTGAAAAATCGAAGGTACAATTTTGAAGCTGAAACATTTTGGACGCGATATTTTGCATTTCCGAGTTCTCTGCGTTGCAGTTTCCCAGTGTAACTTGACGATTTATGAAAAAAATATTTAAAAAATTTGCGTTTTTTTTAATAAAAACAGCTGGATCTTTTTTGGAAAGAGTTTTGGACCAAATCCTTTTGCAGAATCTAAAAGAGCAGCCTTTTTTAAGTAAGAAACATTGGGTGGAGATTTTTTTTCTTTCCCATAAAATTATCCAATATCGCGCTGAAGTTGGCGTTCAAAAAGTGTCCGTCCCGTCCTTAAAAAGGGTTAAACAATTTTTTTTTTAATGACACTGAGTATCTAAATATTTTTTGTTCAAAAATTCAAAACGGTGGATCCAATATGGCGGACGATAATGGGATCGCCATTTTGAATTTTTGAAATGAGACTTCGGATTCGTGTTCAGCGACCTCCCGGGTAACAACTTTCATAACAATCCGACTAATTTTGAAAATATCGTCCAGGATATTGGATTCGCCATTTGGAATTTTTCAAATGTGACTTCACATTCTTGATCGGCACCTAAAACATATTTAAATACTCAGTGTCATTAAAAAAAAATTAAAGAAAGGGACACTGAAAATAGTTGGAAGAAAGTGTCCTTCCCGGCGTTAAAGGGTTAAGAAAATGTAAGTAATGACACACATTTCCTTACAATAAAAATGCAGAAATGCGGTTAAAGATTTTTTTTTAAAGATGTTTTTTTTATGGCGGTTTTTAATTTTCAAACTTTTGCACCGATCGGGTTAAAATTTTACATACTTCTGTATATTTTTCTACAGGAGAACAGTCCCTTTTTCTTTATTTTTTGCTTTTGATCGATTGTACAGCGACAAAATAGTGCCATTTTTAGTGAAAACCCCGTATTTTTTACTTCAACTGACCGTAAAAAATAAAAAAAAAATATTTTGTAATGAAAGGAGACCGTTGATCAGGAGCTATACTTCTAAAAGACTATTTTTATCCAACCGCATGTATTTCAGATAATTCTACGACTTTTTATCCGGGATACCGAGAGACCTACAATTTTCGACATGGCCCACATCAATGCTGCATAACTCCGATCTTTTAAAATATTTTTCAATGAAAAAAAATTATTGAAGACACTTTGAATGTTACACAATAATATGCAAATAAATTATTTAAGTTAACTTTAGTAATTTCGTAAAAAAATATAGTAAATATAAAAAAATATAGTAAATATAAAAAAATATAATAAATAAAAATGGGTGCGGGTTGAAAAACCGACAAATCAAAAAGCCGACAGGTAAAAAAACCGATAGTCATAAAGCCGACAGTCAAAAAACCGACAGTCGAAAAGCCGACACATGAAAAAATAGACACATCGTCAGGAGGACACTCTTTGAACTGTCGGTTTTTTGACTGTCGGCTTTTCGATTGTCGGTTTTTTGACTGTCGGTTTTTCGATTGTCGGTTTGTCGACTTGTCGGCTTTTTGATTTGTCGGTTTTTCGACCCGCACCCATAAAAATCACTTATTTCCGAAAATTCCCGGTCAGTTCTCAATCGTCATGAATAGAATTTATCACAATTAGTTATTCAAAATTTACCGAGTCTCATTTAAAATCAAAATTGATTGAAAAACATAAAGAAATAGTTCTCTACCTTTAAGTAATAAGTTTTTAAATGACGTTAAATCACAGATTATCGAAAAACTAGGCTAGTTATTCTATAAAGGCATTCGAAAGGAAATTGACACCAGTTTATATTACATATAAAAATTATCTGAATTTGTTTATTTAGAAAAATGTTAATACAACATTGGCGTTTATCATGTATTTAAAAGATAAATTCCAGATAAAGATTAAGTTTGTTTTTTTAATTATTTGTATTAACAATCGTTACTTAACTTTTTCGGTAAATTTTACTTAAGTTCAGGGTAGAATCTACTAATTATTATTTTCTGTGTAATATCTTTAGTAATTTCTAGAGAACCGTTTATAGTAATTAGAATTGCCTTTACAGACCTCAAATTTTGAAAATTTTATTAAATTACCTTTAACCACTTGAGCGGCGAGGCGGTCCAAATGGAGTCATGATTTAACAAAAAAACCTAATTGTGTTAAAGTGGACATAGAAAATAAGGTGGATTTTTGACATTCTTCCATTGCTCGACAAATGATTAGAAAGTCGTAAAAAATTATCCTAACACCTTGAGCCCTTAGATGGTTTACCACTGATTTAATAATCTTAGTAAAAACAAACGGGGCTGTTGACAATCAAATAAATTAAAATCAAGATTTGATTTACAATCAGTAAAACATTATTTTGTAGTAGGACAGAAAGTTTGGCTCTTTCTCCCCAAAAGAGGCAAAGGTAAATCTCCAAAGCTACAATGTGATTGGGATGGTCCATATATATAAGTGTCACTACGAAAATTAAAAATAAATTAAAACTGAATCCGCTATTATTAACTTTACATTCACAAAAGAAGAAAAACAAGTCCATAAATGAATTATTTCGATAATAAAAAAGAAATTAACACTTATTATTCCCCTTTTGAATTTGGAAATTTTAATTAGTTAACAGGAACAAAAAATACCAAATTTTCGGAAAAATACTGAATAGTGCAAAAATTTCGTCAATATATCGACATATTTGATACAACTGTAGTAACCTTAAAAGTTTAACCTATTTTTAACGCTTTGGATTCGTATTTTTTCCAAATTCTCATAGTGAATTCCTAAAGAGCGATACATTTTGGGCCAAAAAGTTACAGTAGCACTACAGAGTAGCGTTATTTGTTTCAGTTAGATAACATCAAGTTAATTCGTATTATACCAATGCTACCAAAATTTATTAATCAAAAGACACAGTAATAAAACTTATCGGGTGAATGTGAAGAAATATTGAGTTAACAGCAATTAAAAATGCCAAATTCCATATATAGCTATTAAACTGAAGCATAGAAATGGAAAATAATAAAATGCCAAAAGTGTGATGTGTTAAAAAGCAAAGGAGAATTAAGCGGTGTTCTATCGTCAAATAGAAAGAATAATTGAAGCATACAGAATATCAGATATTTTAAAGATCGGCAATTCTTCCTTGGAATAGTATCGAATCCGAGAATATTATCATATGGTAGAAAGGTCGATCAACGATGATTTGCATTTTTCGGGGTTGTGGTCCTCGCATCATAAACGTAGCACCTGTAACAACAGTATAGTTTAAATTAGTATTTAACAAAAATCTTTCATTTTCTTATCATTAATATTGACTAGCAGAATTTAAATATTGTACAAGTGTAAATTTCTTGTCAAATTCGTGTAAAACAAAGAGACTTATATTCAACGATTCTAGTATTTAATAAATATGATTTTTCTTAATTATAAGTTTTAATAAATTATATATGAAAGAAAAGTTTAGTTATAAAGTGTTTGCGTTACCTCAGATTATTCTTTTGTTTAATAATTTTTTAAATATCCACCCATGGATTGGTACTATAGCTGCATAGCCCTCTGACTAGATCCATGCATGATGTCAAATATTTGAGCAACCGGTATGACATGAGTGTTAATTAGTTTTCAAGCCTTTTTAAAATGCCAAATACACTAATTAGTAACTAGGTTTTGTTCAAGAGAGAAGTCACTAATTTGCATATTTTTACATGAAAATGTTTATGCCATAAGTGAAGAGCTTAATAATCGTTAAACCCTAGAAGCCATGTATCAATATTAATTATGGTTAATAATAATTTCACAATATAATTTGTTCTGTAGAAAAAAAGTCTTGTGTTTATTTTGTTTTATATTATACATAAGATACACGATTTATGCGACATTCGGTAATATATTTTAAAAAAGACCTAGTCGCGATTTCAAAGAGGTAGAATTTATGTAGATGGATCGCTTAGACGTGCGAAGAACACATTAATGTCCTTGTTGCTTATGAACACGATGGATGGATGATCAATGTGGAATCGATTCGCAGGAATGCCGAAGCGATTGTTTATATCTCCTTCTGAAAAACCATAAAGATTTTTTATACAATTCAATAGTTTTATAAGATTTTATTTATATTTGTTTTATCACAAATTCCAATTAATTTCAGTATATAATAAAAAAGTACCATTCTTTCAACCGGAATATATAGAAATTAATTAGTATATTATATAAATTAAATCACCATGATAATTGTTTGCAAAACTAATACATTTGTCATCGTAAGCTGAAAATCTTCGAATTTAAATGGTATTTCCAATTACGTCAGAAATTTTAATATTTATTATATATATATAAAACTTGCCTACAAAGCATTCACAATTTCGAGCCATGCCACGTTATAAATAATCATGCAAATGTAACTACTTAAGCAAAGCTACTCTACATACTCCAAAGGGTATACTAATTTATATAAAATACTGGAAAAATGATTTAATTTTACTCATTGTCATAAATGTACTAAAATAACGTAACCATTTTACCTTCTTTACTCGACATTCTGGTAATGTCCAGTGAATAGTACAAGTCCATCCTCTGTACCACTATTCATAACGATTTGATAGTAGAAGGGACGATCTGCGCGGAATTCGAAGACCAGAGGAAGCGATAAAGTCACAATGCCGATCCCTATTAAGCAAAGAATATACATTGACATGGGTTTCCTTCCAACCTGATAGGAGATTGTTTCGTATCGGCGATTGCTTACCATAAAATCGAATTTCTTCTTCAAATTTTCTTACAAGTAAGAGGAAGAATTTCAAGAATTTTGCCCATCCCATCACCCCAGGAAAAGAAGAAATCATGAATTATGAATATTCATCACGTTTTCAATTTTACTGACCAACTTTGCTACTTTAAATAGATATAACTTTTGAAAATGGGCTAGGAAGGAATCAAAATTCTACTAAATCTGTTAGTTATGCATTGTTTCCAATTGTTAAAACTATTCTTCATAAAGAACATCTAAATCAGACACGATTGGAAGAAATAAAAATAATAATAAACGATTGATTAAAGTGGCATTGTGATTTAATTAAACCGTGAAAGTTAGTACAGGATCTCGTTTTTATAATCTTTTGACCATATGCAATATCCAAATTTTTAATTAAACATTACTTTTTTACGAAGAGCAACATTTTTTAATATCGAAGTTCCATTATTTAAATAATTTTTAACAAATCAGTATTGGTGTACATTATTTCATAACATAAAATTGTTGGTAAAATGTGTCACGGGCAACTACAATGACTCTATCGTTTTTGACAGATCTTTTGTGTTTGTTTCACCGTCCAAACTTTGAAAAAAGGGATAAAAGAGCAGTAAAAAACGACAGAATTATTGCACATTATTTTTGTTTTTTTAACACTTAATTCTATTGAAGCTAGGTAAAATTTATGAAGGCTCTCGTCAATAAGATAAGCGTTATTAATCGAGGAATAATTTACTATGTAATATATCTGTGTATTCAATATTCTGCGTCATCAGATGGATTGCTGACGTGCCCGAACAACAAAGTTGCCGTACCAATATCAATACGAAAACTGAACGGCCTATCGATTATTAAACTGAAAGGTTCTTCATGAATGTTGCTGTAGTATTCAACTTCCAATCCTGCAAAAAAGTTCAAACACCACGATTATCTTGGTAGATTAATTTAATTCTAGTAAACTTCCCAAAATCGTGCTCACCACAGATTGTAAAAGTCGAATGGAAAAAAGACCAAAAAAGCAACTAATTTTTTTATTTTTGCTAATAAACATAATTTGATCTGCTTTAATGGATAGTATTTTCATACTAGATGTACATACTCTGATATTTTTAAACGAGACACGATGGACAAAAACACCTACGAACCTAAGACAATTGCGAGTAACGAAAAACACAACTACGAAACAGACATTGAACATACATACCGAATTAGTATTAATAAATAAAGTAATTTAATATTTTCTTCATAATTCATAGTGGAATTTAGTAAGAAATCATGTAATAGAAATTGAAGCAACCCGAATAATTAAAAACGGTAATTTGATTTTCCTCTGATAAAGCTGGAGTATTAAAAGGTTAATACATAAAGAAATAAACAATTTTAATCTTAAAAAAGACAGGAGAATTTTTACAGTTAACATGCGTAGATAAAACTTTCTTTGATTATGTTATATAAATACAATTTTTACTATACAAACACTAAACGCTATATAAAACTTGTGTATCATTTGTAGTACATTCTACAATGCTGATTACAAAATTTTGCGACCTTCGAAAAATCGAACTGGCGCTCCAGGGTTGGTGATGTCAGTTATGAAAAAGAAAAAAGGGCGATCCACGCGCAAAATTAAATTAGGCATTGGAGCCATTGGAGGCTGAATTACTACCTCTGAAAAGAAAATAAAAAATGCAATTTTATTTACTAGCACAAAAAGAAAATTGTTTAAAATTTCTTTTTGTACATCGTAAATTTATTTATGCACAGTATTTGTCTGTAACTTGTGTTTTAAAGCATTTGAATGTCACCTCAATTCATGCAACAAAATCTATTATGTGAAATAATGATGCTGAAAGATTAAATCACCTTCTTACGTAGAATAACTGCTGATTGGGAGAAAGAATGTGCGAATCTTAAAAAATGGGATTTTGTACACGTCCATTAAAAACCATTTGATCGGACATGGAAATTATATAGAGATACGGGCGATTCACGTTGAAGACGATTGAGTCGTAAAGTGGTATCATCCTCGTTAAAGCATCCACATCTATATAACGGAAAATTTAGTCTATACATATATGCCGTACCTAATGATACAAAGTTAAGTGTGCCGTAGATGAAAATTTGTAAGCGAATGCAAAAAACGTCCAATCTTACTGATATCCATGTTTTATAATGATATTTTTATTCTTTTAAACTAGGAAAACTTGTAGTTGCTTGATGGCAATCATGTTATTCATATCATTATACTTAGTTATACCAATAAGATTGAAAGTAGCTATGTTTAAGTGCGCCGGCAACTATTCTATCATTCGATTAGTACAGCCTATGTGTTGATGCTATAGTAGAGCAATATGTGTGTTACATTTTATAAACGTACTGGGAACTAACTATCTTATGGCCCTTAATTATCCCTAATTTGAGTACAATTCTTACGTCGTAAATAAAATTTATACGCAATATTCTAATAAAATTTATATTAATTACCGAATTAAATAACACGAGCATATTGAGGCTTCTTATTTAAGAAATTAATGGATCGATTGCCACACAGGATTGGCTTTACACGAATTATGATATCATATTGGTGTTTGTTTTCAACAGCATTTATTATTACAAACAATTGAAGCATTCAATTGCAAGTATTATTCACTTGCTTTTAGATAATAATTGAATTGTTTACCTTTCAGAATAACTGAAAAAGAAGTAGACGTTTCATAGCCGTTTATTGCTCTCTATAATGGGATTTAAACAAATTTATATGCAATTTCTGTAATCGAAGAGTGTAAAAATAATGACAGAAGAATTGAAAATAATGGAAAACAGATTTTTCCAACCGCAATCACGTACAGAGCTGTTCACAATATATATTATTAAATTATGGTCCCCTATTAACTCACACGATATCACAAACAATTTCGTAATATCGTTGAGTATACAGTTAATAAATAAATAAAACGTTTTATTTTTCATTTGTCTATCCAAGTTTCTATTGATGTGTTCCCTGAGATTGAAGGTTATAAGAAATTACAACCTATCACAATCGGTTAACACACTAATGAATTTAACTAGTACAAGTAAGAAACTTTTGATAACCTAAACTAGTCAAAGTTGACGATGCGACCAGTGAAGAGATCTACATTATTCCTCTTATCCACGATGTAGTATAAAAATGGTCGATCCACTCTAAATTCTGTAGGTTCACGTTGAATTATTGCTGTTTTTGTCATAATCACAGCTGAAAGTAAATTTATGAATTTGGTTTTAGTTATGCGGTTTCAAAGGCCAGTTTGGCGCTTCAGCAAATATATTGTTGAATGTTACAAAAAGTCTACGGAGGAGCAAAACGTAGTTGATCATTGATACAAATAGCGTATATTAAAATAATTTTAATCCTATTAATGTGCCGTATGTTAATGAGTAAATGTGAATTTGTCATTTTAGATTGTTGTCGCAACAAATGATGTAAGCATCTTGCGATTGCAAATTAGGGGAGGATGAGGAGAAGCGACACATCTTAAAATGTCTCTAGTATAATAGCACTGACTTGTATAGAAAATCATGGATCTTCCTATTTTTGGAAACTGATATTTTACTTTTCCTCATACATTCTTTATAATGTGCATTTGGTACATTTTCATATGGAAAATAAAATATGATTGGGTTTTATCAATGCTTACCAAAAGGCTCAGAAAGTTAAAACTTTACATCGGGGCGAAGCGACGCATAATTTCCTGGCGAAACGATACATTACTATTTATCATTCAATAACAGAAATATGGAGATATTGTTGTCGATTGAAAATTTATTTCTATGTAATTTTATGTTAATAATAAACAATAATAAAAAAGACGTAAATGCATTAATATTAGAACAGGCAACGATCAAATGGATAACATTTACTTTTGAGTTTTCTTTATTTACATGAATTATTTTTCTCGTCCGCGATGAAAAGGAAACAAATAAGGTTCAGTTCAGTTAAAACACAAAAAAAGGATCAACCAATATTGCACTAGTACAAATCGCTCGATTAAAAAACAGTCTCAAAAACACTATATATTGTTTGTAATAGAAGATGGTTACATATTTGTATAATTTTGTAATGTTCTCCACGAAGACCACTGAGAATTAGGGTGCGTCGTTTGACCCCGGTCCTTCGTTTCGCCCCTTGATTTTTGTTTTTTTTTGTCCGTATCTCGGCATGCGTAAAATATATACGATACGTTTTAGATATGAAAATTAAAGAAATATAACCTATTACGCGCTACTTGAGAAAAAAAATCCGCGTCACTTCGCTTCGTCCTCCCCTATTATAAATAGGCTTTAGGCTGAATGCCGGAAATGGTTCGTTGATTAAATTTAATTCACAAAATTAATTGTCAATTAAATATTGATTATTTATGAATAAGCTAATCATT
Source organism: Trichopria drosophilae (assembly GCA_030407085.1). Lineage (NCBI taxonomy): Eukaryota > Metazoa > Arthropoda > Insecta > Hymenoptera > Diapriidae > Trichopria > Trichopria drosophilae. The sequence continues at coordinate 208,084,032 of CM059583.1, forward strand.
GTCGTTAATGTAAATATAATTCTACTTTTTTGTATATTGGTTTACATTTTTAAGGAGCCTCTTAAAGATTGCTGTACTGAACTATTTAAGCTGAATCAAAGCTGATCGCCCAGGAAACACTGATTATAATGGATGTAAGTTCAGCGACGCAATATCGAACCTAAATTTAACACCCATTTAGAAACCAATATTTTTATTAAATCTCTATTTAATATATTGTTTAGTAAGACCTGTAAGTTACCTACCACTTATCGCACCAACTGTTTTTCAAAATGAATTCAAAACGTTTGTGAACTTTAATAACTTAAAATTTATGGTCAAAATCTTTGATTGCAATGATGATTGAAAAAAAAATAATATTTTGTCCGCACTTTTATTCACAGTTCATTGGAAACTCCAAACTTGGAAAATCAATAGGAATCAGTTCACCATACGTTTTTCGACAACATTCGTGAATAAAATAAATGATATTTGGTTAACTTTAAGCTGTATTAGTTCTGTTGTTTCGAAAAAGGGAATGCAGACCGATTTATTTAACATATATAACGGAAACCTTTAAGATTGGAGATTGTTTAGGTCCTGAGGTCCAACGAGGCCTTTTTTATCATAACCGAAAACTCCAAATTTTCATTCTGTGCTCATTTATCTATTAAAAAATGTTAATCACCATGTTATGACGTTAACATATATACACAAAGTGGTGTGTGAGGAGATTAACAACAAACATAATTATTACTTAATATTTAGAATTATACACGGAAGTATAATAATTTTATGCAATAGAATTGAATGATTAGATTTTTGATTCTTTAGAAGATGATGTTTTTATTTACAGTATGTTAAAATCTACATAAGTGACTTACTATTTTATCATTTATTACTGTTTCCTATATGTACGGTGTAGATGTACACTTGCTATCAAAGATGTTGCTTATTAACAATCATATTTTTTTTAAATATTAGGAATATTAACGAGTTTATTATTTTAATCGCTTTATTCCGTCAATTTATACTATAATTTAGTTAATGAATTTTGGATGATTAAGTATAATTTTAATGTATATTATTATTTTTAATACCATTTATTATTAATACACGGGAGTAATTTCTTTTACAAATGGTTAAAATATTAACATTTTTTAAAATAAAAAATTTCTTTGCAGAATACCAAATCAATTTTTAAAAGTATTTTATTTGGAAGGGACTGGTCGCAATTCATACCAATCCAGAGTCGGCTATTAATTTTTCATCGTCGGAGTTTGGATATGTCCCATAAACAAATTAACCTTTCTTTTTCCATGTGCAATTATGTACAAGAATGGCCTATTTACTTCAAACAGCAATGGCCGTGGTATGGATGTGGCTGCCAGTCGGGATTTTATAACTGAAATTGCAATAAGATTTATCAAATATGATTTTTTTAGTATTTAAAAGCGTTAAATAAATATTATCGTAGCTTTTAGATATTTGTTGAAATTATTTATTTATGGTGAACAATGTTTTATAATTTTATGATTTAGGGTGTATAACAATAGCTGTATATATTTATGCTTATTAGTCTAAACATTATTGTAAAAATCAGGGTTGGACGATTGATTTTACACAAGTTGAACTGAAGAGTTAATGGATGGCTCCTAAATATAAATTCTTAAAGCGTTAATAAATATCACATTTTTACACGTGAAATATTGATCCTCTAGTTTAAAAACGTTTTTTACATTATCTCGAACGACGCTCATCATAATTGTTTTCGGGCTAGTTTAACAAACATTTGTCTGAGAAATCTCCGAGACTCTCAGTGTTCACCGAGCATGAGAAGAATTTTTAAAATAGCTTAAATCAGAGGAACTTAGAGTCACTCGCGGAGTAGCAATTGCAAATATAACCCCTTCTCTTCCACGATCTATTGTAAAATCACAAACGATGTATGATTAGGGAGGACTTAACTTCAGTTTTACATCTTATTTCCTTAAAGAAGAATGTAATGTTTTCTTGCATCCCTGACATATATCTTTTTTATATAAGACCCATTGCCAGAAACGTGTGAATAAATTTACGTAAATTCTATTTTAATTAATTTTTTGTTGCCAACTTTGTCAAATACACATGAATCTTTTTTAGTCCTTACTTTTCAATCCTCTTCCTTTCTCATATATCCATTATTGTTGATAGTCTTCATCTATTTACAGAACACTTCCCCTTGTGAGTATTTTCTATGAAACTTTAATCTCTACATTTCGGCTTGAATTTCCTTAATGAAATACCACAATTTCTTTCTAATAATAGTATTTTATAGTAATCACTCTAGGTTTCCTTAAAAAAACATGTTTAAACTGACATTGCCATTAACATTCGTATTTCTTTTCTTCTGCATCTCTCTACCGTACATTTCTGGCTGGTCATCATTTTTATGAGTACATTTTTTAAGTAGAATTATTGTGTTTGAATATTTCGTTTCATTTGTCTCTGTTTCCAGAGTTACATATCTTTTCTTTTTAATTTATTAACTCTTTTCCCAATTTCGTGCACTTGTTTCTTTTCTTTCACTGCATTATGTGAATATTTTAATATATGAGCAGAATATGTTACAATAAAAATTATGATTATTAAAACCTTGTAAACTTTGCAAATTAAGATCATAAATCGTATTTAACGTATATTTTAGTTGTCAGGATTGTTGACGCGGCTGTAGAAAAGATTTACTGATTGAGAAGAGTCTTGAATAATGCATAAGAACGGTTTATCTACTCTCAGTTCCACTGGAGAATTCGGAAATGGAAATGCAGCTATGGCCAATCCGATCACCACTGAAAAGAAATGGGTAAACTCTTGTACGATAAGTAATAAATTAATGCAATTGCTTCGACACGGTGCAGAAATAAAACAAAAAAATGTGCTGACGGTGTCTTCTTTATATTTACAAGGCAATAAAAGTATTGTTTACTACATCCTTAACTATGCCTCATTTCTATGATTGCAAACAAATTAAAATTCAGTTAAAACACAACAAAATTATTCTGTGGGAACTTTTAGTATAATTCTTGATGACAATACAACTGACATGTTAGTTCAGAGATGATCCAAATTCTGTTAATAATAACCAAAGCGTAATTTAACAATTGTTGTCAGGAGTAACGAAGATACTCATATCAATCTTTGCAACAAGAAAGACTGTCAAGAGTCGCGATTTCCGACAGTAGATTCTAATGGATAATCATCGCATATTCAAAATAACGTGCTATCAACCTTTTTTATTTCATTCAAAGCTCCGAGTGTTATGTTTCATCAACATATGTTATTAATGAGTGTTCTCCCTTTTCATGCAGATGAGGTTAAACGTGACTCATTTTTCCAAATTGTCAATTTCTATCTGGATTGTGGGAATTTTCGAACGACAGCTATTGAAGTAGTGTTTTTGTTCATGTAAAATATTAAATGCGAAATAGGTGGACAATACATTTATAATACAAAATTTTTATAGTTGATTCATATAGACAATTCGTTTGAAGGTTTACATCTTTTATGAATAGCTTTTTATTAATTAATATAACTGAATTTCAATTGAAGAGAAAGGGAAAGAAGGATTAGTATTGTAGAAATGAATTGAAATTATTCGTTTTTACATGATTTATTTTGTATTAATAAATTTTCAGTAATAATTTAATGTGTAAGTGGAGAAACTTTTTTTAAAAGAGAAAGTTTATAATAAATTTAAAATTTTTTACTTATATTTATTTAATTTGAAAAAGTTTACAGCACACAATTGAACTACATTAGTCAGGATCCATGGTATGTTCGAATTATTTTTACAGTATTTAGCATTTGTGATAGTTTTATAAATTATGTTTCTTCAAAGACACAACGAATTACTGATAATTGATTTGATGGCAAATTAAATTACATTGATAAGCTTTTTCCTTATCAAAATTTCAAATAATAAATACAGGATTATTCATTGAGAATTCGAGTTTATGTTTATGATTTATTAAGGTTTATTCTTTCTACATATTTTTTCTCGTCGATTAAGTTAATATCAATGGAAACACGATTATATTAATCCAGAATGACGATAATTAAAAATGCGTCGTGTAATATATTAACAAATTCGCATTGATTGCATGCTTTTATAAAAAGATGGTTATTAAAATACGGAGTAGATTATAGTAGATTATTTAATTGGTACATGTGGAATAGCGAGACGGCCCATGAAAATATTTAATTTTGCTTTCGACTTGACTATCGCGTAAATGCTTGGACGATTCACTTGGAATTTGAGTTTACGAGGTGGATCCAATGATGCCGACATTGTCGAAATTCCTAGAAAAATGTATTCCACATTTAGTTGTTGAATTGTTCAATTTTAATTAGAATTCTTTGAAACTGAACTGGTTTCAAATGTTACGCACACAATTTATTTCAAAATGGTTTATTGTTTTTATGCGCAGAAAAGTAATTAGTAGATTCGACTGGAAACTTTAGTAAATTTTATTTTACTTTTTATTATATTATACCGAAAAAACATAGTAACCTTTATTAAATAGAATGTATGTAATATTATTAAGACTTAATTATCTGAATTTTTTTTGGAAGGTACTATTTAAAGTTTGAATTCTATTTATTGAGAAATTTCAATAAATGTTGTTTAATTGTTTAAAATGAGGTTAAGCTAATTTTACTTATGCGATTTTTTCCCATGTGTGGATTTGAAATTATAATAAGCCCAAATAAAAATATACATTATGTCTCTGAGACGTGTAATGTAAATGCGGTTGTTATAATTATGTAACAAGGGCGCAATTACCGATCTTCGACGAGTGCAAAGTATGTCGCACGAGTAAAGCGAGGGTGACAAGCACAGTGATCGGAGATCGAAATTTCGCCCATGTTGCATACAATTTTTTTTAATACCATGGGCGTAGAGCTCCATAATTGGCGCCCGAAGATTTCATTGCAGGGCGCAAAATCGAGTTCTACTCCCGGAGTGTTAAAAATTTCGTTTATTTATTTACTAAATGAGTATTTATAGAAAATTATTAGGTACGAACATATTAATATTTATGTAGTAATTTTATTAGTAGTCGTAAAAAGTCCAGGGAAGTATTATAAATAGTTTTAACAGCATTGATACTTGGATTTATATTAATTACGTACTCTACATTAATGTTAAGTTTCAACATAAGTCGGTATATGGCTCATTTCATTTAATTTGTCATATTCATGTCCCTTGCCAAAACAAAATGTTTGTCATGAATTTGACTTAAGTTTTTTTTTCTATTTCATAAACTACAATAATTTGTAATCATTTTTCAACTTACAAGTGTGGAAAAATGATTGGACATAAAATAGCAGGGTAAAATGCCAGCAAAATGTCATGAGTGTCCCTTGTCCCGCATTCAATTTTACATTTTCAAACGAATGCAGTGTCCTGATTCTACCAGTTTACAAGAGAAAAAAAAATTAAATCGTAAAGTAGAAATTCTATATTTATAAAAAATCGAAATATAATAATATCATTCAATAGTATAACCTTTCAAAAAAATAAACAATGCGTGTCCCTCACTTTCTTCTAATTTTATTTTGCATATACAGTGTTGTATTTACGCGTGTTTTCAAATTTATCTACTGAGCATAGAAACTTCTTATACCATCACATCGGCACCTAGTGACAATAACAAATGAAGTGAAAAAGGCACAGTTCGCTGTATTCCAAACTCACAGTTTTATATGAATACAGAGAACCGAAAGAAGGTTTTGCAAAAAGTTGTATGTCATGAGTGTCCCTTCGTAAAAATGGTGAGTAAATATTTTGAAATTAGTGCCCATGTCACATTAAAAACACTTTTTGATCCACGTCCGAATAAAACTAACCGCATCTTTGTAAACATAACTTTGCTCTGTTTAGAAGTAAACAAAGAACAAAATGTCATGAGTGTCCCCGTCATGAGTGTCTCTCTTTCGAGTTTCACACAAATTTGTTTTATTTTGGCATTAGTAAATTAATAGTATAATTACGATACGATATTTACTAAATTAATAACATACTATGAGGACGGTATCGCCGTGCCTGAAAATATTACTAACGACTCGCGTATCGTACACACGGAGAAAAAAATACAAGAAAATTTACCAAACTTATTTACCGTCGTTGACAACATTATGTTACCATCAGCCAGTAGAAAATGCAACATTTCAAACGCATTGAAAATCAAAATGAAGAAAAAAAAGTTTTTCAAGACGATATCATTTATCATATTAAAACTCCCAAAGAATTGAAAAAACCAAAGAACTTTTACTCTATTGTAGAATATAAACAGATAGCAAAGTTTTTGAAGAAATAAATTTTATATGTTATAATAATTAATAAATTTGTGTTTTTCAAAATAATATTATAATTATCTTTGAGAGTTTAATAAAAATTATTTCCAAAAAATATGTATGAAATTTTTCCTTAATTTATGTCATGAGTGTCCCCAATTTTAGTTTACGCGCATTCATTACATACGTCTAAGGAAGTATACAAATAGTTATGAACAATTTTTTTTAACTTTCCAAATGAATTAACTGTTAGAATATAGTCATAAAATACTTATTGCTAATGAAATATTCTTTCCTAGACAAAAACAGAAAAGCAGATTATTATTTAATCTTATTTTTTCTGTGCTTTGCCTAAATTATAAAAGTCTTCTGTCGTGAAAAGTGACCCTGTAATGAAATTTACATTTCATTATGTTAGATAAGTGAATAAACAATACAATAATATGGGTTCGCAGTCAAATTAGTCACCGTTCAATCAAAAATATGCAGATATATTTCTTTTTTTTTAACTGATTTTTTCTGCCGAAAAACAGTCTGCCACGGCAAATTTACGATTCTATTTTAGGGCAATTAGCAATTTCGTGCATTTTAAACATTAAAGAATGTAAATAAATTAGTTTCAAACCCAAAATCGTAACCTGCCATTTTCACTTTTATGGAGGCAGAATATGACAAATTAAATGAAATGAGCCATATATTTAGGTATGTATGTATTGGGGATGAAAAATCGAATTTTAGGGCTTCGAGAAAAGGTTTTTTAGTCACTTGTTACATCCCTGAAACAAATGAGTTCAGTTTTGTTCTTCATTGCTGAATTTCCTGTATATCTTTAACATGGAAAATAAGGAAACTAGCCGAAAACTGGAATTATTTTCTATTAGGAATAATCTACTATTCTGAGAGAATATTGTGATAGACACAAAATTGGTATATTCGGAGCAAAAAAGATAAACTATCCACTCTGTACCAGAGCAAGGATTTTAGAGCATGTAGTTTCCGGAGCCAAATAAATAACTATACACTCATGATGACAAAAGAGTCACTCTTTGCTCTAATAAATTAAATGTACATATGTTATTTCTATTTAAAAAAAATATTATTACAAATGAAAGACTGATTCAGCATTTCTTGTTAAAGGGACACGCTCTATGTCTGTACGCAGACATTAGAATAAAAGGATTCAACGAGATTTCAGTAATTTTTTTGTCTTTAATATCCAAGATGTTTATATATTTACATAACGCACTGGTCCTTGGAAAGTATTTAAGACTCAAGAGGATTTAAAATTCGGCCCTCAAACAGCTTCACGGAGGAAGAAGGTGTGTCTTGCATCACGAAATAGTAAAACGGACGATTCACAATGAATGTAGGTGGAGCAGAGTAAGCAACTATTTGAATTACTGAAAAATACATTCAAATAATCATTAAAATCAATTGAAACTTTAAAACAAAGCACACGTGCCGGTAATTTTTAAATACGCATGCATAAAGATATAAAGTTGCTGCAGGTTTTGCTGATTTTTTAATATTAAATCTCGGCTCATGTATTTTGTTACATCAAAGTTTTGCAAGTTACGTTATTTTTGGTTGTGTTTTAGATTCGAAGATTGGATAAACGGAGTGGGGCACGCAAAACATAACACGACGTTGAGTGCATAATTTAGAATTCGCATGCATTCAAAACTGTATTCTGACTTGTTGCATTCAAAATTCCTCTTCTTTCCTTCTTTCACCTACACCATGTTCCAGAAACAGGCAAACAACAAGACACATGCTACGATGCACAACTCCAACATCAATTTTTCTAATTAAAAATCAACTATAAAAGTTTCCCAGCAAGGAAATGGAAAATGAGTCATGAAATCGTTTATTAGAAAAACTAGCATTAGGGATGTTTCGAGCATTTATCGCATCTTAAATTTTATTAGTAACGTGTTAACGACTTTCTTCTCTCAATATTTATCCATATTTTTAATATACATAGTATTTAAATATTGTCGTTTTTTTCCTTGCTGGAAATTTCTTTTCCTGGTTTTCAAAGATTCCATATTGCAAAGGTGTATTGAATAGACTTTCAGGGTTTCTCATAACGTGAGTATATTACTTTACCACGTCAAAGTATGATGGCAAATACTCTTAAATTTCGATTTTAATAATATAAAGTTATAAACGCAACGGTAAAAAATATTGTATGGTTCTTGTGAGTAACTTTTTTAAACTGGAAGAGCAGTACCCCACTTGCTCTCGAAGTCAGCAAAAACTGGGCATGTTTTGCTCATTTTCGACCTTACTACCAAAATGAAAAATGGCAAAAGATCACGATGGAACATGCTTTAGGAAATCAATACGACGATTTTATTGGAATAAGTACCGAAAATTTGAAAACTTTATTTTTTAATCGCTTCCGGAGTCGAGACTTTGGTTTGTCTCGGATTTGGGCATAGGGCTCCAAATTGGAGCAGGCCAACAAGAAATTCGGAAGTTTGCAACGCGAATTATTTGAAACCCATTCTTGAGAGCAATGTATGCGATAAATTTTGTTTGCCATTTATTTAATTTTGACACGTTACTTGACAGTGTATAATCATTGTCTTTTATCAAATTTTATAATTTCTACTATTGTTTAATGTATTCCTCACATAGAAAAATGAGAGTCCTATTTACTGCTGTGAAAAGTAGAATTTTTCTTCAAAAGGACTAATATAAAAAACAGACTAAATTTGTAATAAATTTTAAATAATTTATTTCACTCATTAAGTATTTTCATCATGTTTTATATCCTTAAAATATTATTGTTTTCTCAGACATACTCGATTCACTGCAAATTTATGGGTTTGCCACACGACTGTAGAAAATATTTAAGTCTCTGTGTAGAATGATGCTTAAGAACGGTCTATCTATCCGTAATACTAGAGGGGGTACGGGAACGTGCACCGAAGTAATACCTACTCCCACAACTGCTGAAAAAATTGTCAATTTTAATTATTTTGTACAGTTCGTCTTCAACAAGTTATATAAAAATAAGCAATTTTCTTTTATTTGCGTAAAAGCAACTGATATCAACTGTATGACTCAAGATGAACTGGTGTAAAGATACACAAGATAAATTCACTCATTTCGTTTCAATAGTACAAATTATACCTTCTAACGCTAATTACATACCTTTACGAGTTCATTTAAAAAATATATGGATTGTTACGTGTGTCATGAAAATTTTTAATTTTTAGTGGTCAGTTCAATAACTGGTAAGCAATTTGCGGACATAAGCGAAGCATCTACTTAATGTTTTGAAAAGTTATCCTGTTTTCAATGCTTTTAACATTGCATGGCAAATAATTTCAAATTTTTTTCACATTGCAACCTGCATTATCATCTGCAACTGCATCACTTTTTCTCCTCAACAGAACATCGGGGAAAAAACAGAAATAATAAACAAAATTCGGGTTACGGTTAAATGAATGTATGAATGTTAAAAAAATTAAGAATATAAAACATCTCTTTTATCATGTTGTCAAGAGGAGTGCAGAGAAATCCAAAAAAGAATTTTATTGTAAAGGTTATGTAAAAAAAATTGGTGAATTTTACTATATTAGGTGAAGTGCAAACAATAGGATCTTTCTGAACTAATCGCATTATATATGCATAATTCTTGTAGAGTAATTTGTATGATATTTCCTTGTTACACTTTTTAAGTTACAAGAATCACTTTTAAATAGCTTATTGTCTTTGGGCATTAGGAGAATATTAAACGAATATTTCGTAGTTTTTGTCAAAGTTTAATTGATGATGTATGGTCAAATTTGGCGAAATTTATTATGCTTCTTCATAACAGTATTAACACTTCAGAAAGTGGACTCATGGAAAATTAATGGCAAAACGTATACGACTGTTTTCAAGGTCACTGATTATGAATCTGATGTCCGATTTTTGAAATTTAAAATGGCGAATCCATTATGACAGCCGAAAATGCGAATTTTTATTCTTACGCGTTGAAATTAGCCATGTCTTCTATACAAGAGATCGACAGTAGTGAAGGGGTTAAAATATTTTCTTATAAAACTCTTCAATTTTGTAGAGTCGACGTTAACAGGACAATTGAATTATACAAAATTATTGAACATAATTTGAAAAATAAACAGCTCGATATCTAAAATCTAGTAGTTCTCAAAAGTTCGTTTATTTCAGTTCACAGATTCAGGTTTAGAAAAATCATGATAATGTCCCGCTAATTTCCTCAAATTTGAAATGTTTTGGTTTCATACCGCAACAGAGAGTATAAAGTTAATTTCAATTAGCAATAAAAATTGCTTTGTTTATTAAGTACAGATAAATTTAAACAGATAAGAAGAATAAAATGAATCTTCGGTCATCCTTAGAGGACCGTGGTTTCAGAATGTTTAAAAGCTGAATATTTATATTAAAAAGTAATCCAGTTTAAATCTGAAAAAAAATTGTTGCAACAATTTTTTTTATATTATTTTAAAGTTTTTGTTTCGCTGATTACGCATGTGAGGTGAAATTTGTAAAATTTAGAATCACGGATCCAATACATTTTGTATTAAAAAATAATATCTATATGCCTATTTCAAGGAGGATAAATAACCCACGACATCAAGACCGTAGCCAGAAAAAAATTCAGGAGGGGTCCATCTGTCCCAATTCAAACAAGAAGGAACTGGACATATTATTTATCAATGTGTTTTTCTCATTCCGTTGGGGGTCGGACCCCCTGCCCCCCCCCCCCTCTGGTTACGTACATGCACGACATAATAAACGAACATTAATCGCTGTCGGCATGAATCAAGATCAACATCCTGGACGTGGACAGCTCTTGATACCTTTTTAAAAATATGGATTTTTGAAATTGTTATTATATTTGTTTATCACATTTTATACTTTGGTATAAATATAAAGAAGAACTAATAAATAGTAGTTACTTCTAGTAGTGAATTAGGGCATGAATAATATATCATTGAACTGGAGACAAGGAGAATAACGTCTATAAAAACGCTTAAACTGTTTTAACGTTATGATGCCATGTGGCGTTTTTCGGTCCTCTAATAGATGTAATCCGTCTAAAATAGAAAAAAACAGAGCCATCAAGAACAAAATAACACCCAATCCGAATAATATATTCATAGCATTCAGAGCACAAAACAAAGTCACCATATTCTCTTGATATATTTTCTGAATGTAAATTCATCAAAACAGTGAGTATTCATAAGTGAACATCTTTCTGAAGTGCGTTGCGCATTTTTTCAGCGACTTATTGGTTACTGAATATAAGCAGATTTTCGAATGTTTCCTATCAAGTAAAAACTTGCAGTGTCGGGTATGATGTAAAACAGTAAGGTGACCTTTTAATTTCACGGTGTACCTTTCATGTGTATATTTCATGTTGGTGCATTCTTTCCGAATACTTGTTCAAAGTTTTAATTATGTACCGTTCTTGGCCCAAGAATTTACATCATCCTTTGAGAAGGAATAATGACTTCAAAGTACTTTAAAGTTTGAATGAGTACACGGCGACTGTAGATCATAATATAATGATACAAAATCTTCCAAGAAGACCGAGAAGATGCATATCAAGCATCTTTTTGTGGTTGCTAAGTGGATCAAAACATAAAAGAATATTGTATCATTCCTTACAAAGTCCGAATTTAGGTAGATTTCGGTCGTGCAATTTTTTTTTAATATTTTAGGTATATCACGTTTGTCTGCGAAATTTATTTCGAAATTGTTGAATTTTCAACAGAAGAAGCGCCACATGAGCATGGCCTAGGAGCTATTGAAAGAGGTCAATGACGGCCCTGATTTGTTTTCGAAAAGACCTACGAAAGAACGAAGATTAGCAGCGATTGAGAAGATAAAGAATAAAATCGCTGCAAAGGTCAAGGCTATGTGAGAAAATGATTATCGAGAGTGCTTAGGGGATTGATAAAAGCTTCAGAACATGTCGACTATTGCCTGTTAGAGGATAATATAATCTATTAATGAATTTATTTGAAAAAAATGTGGCTTTCCTTCTTAAACATTTTCACGCTTCTTGCATTTTACGTATTTCCAAAATCAACTTGATCGTGGTACATCATAATATTTCCATATATAAATTATAAATAGTGTTGATGCAATTAAGGAACCCCGATAATCTACTGCACGAGAGTTGACTATTATTGCTCATTTCTCAGCTATAGTCAAACTCCCATCCGGAGACATCATGATAAAAATGCATTACTTCCGAAACCAACGATGTCGATTTTCAACCAATAAATTTTTCTTAAAGTACTTTTGTAGTTTACATCAATTTATTCCAAAGTAAACAAATAGATACAGTACATTTCCAGTGCATTTTTACGAGAAATTTATAGTTTAAAGAATATACATGACTTTCAGCCAACTTCTATTTCTGCAATTCACAATCGTTATCCCAATTGGATGATCTTGTCGACATTTGATTTGTCTTTCTTTAATCACCGTCTTCTATTTCGAAAATTTTTGTATAATATTCTTAGACTTCTACAAAGCATCCACTAATGGACTCTTCAACAACTTTGCGCATTACAATCTAATAATATCCAAGTTCATTTTTTTCTAGGACAGACCAGCTATTCTTAAAACATTGAATACGTTGTTACAATCATTGTACCATTCATAATTTCCTTTTATAATCTCTCATAGTCATATAAATCTTATCCTGAACTTTGGAAGCGTACATCGCGGTTGAGTATCTAGATAAAAACTCTACCTGATGCATGTTAAGTATAATTTTGCTAAGGTTTTCGACTTTGTCGTCATATGCAAATTAATACACTCTATCAAAAGTAATAGGCACCTTCTTCCACTTCCATCAAGCATTCAATAAATTATGGAGTAGTACTACTTTAATGAGAGTTTTAGATAATGTATTCATATTTTTAGCTTTCTATATCAACGATCATTCAGATGAACATCGGGTTTCCTAACTCTCGTCCTGGATGCATGTTATTCGTATTTATATTAATACTATTAATAATCCAGTTGCACTTCATTTTTGAATAAATTAATTTGTGCTGAAGATGATTTAGAAATCTTCAATGTGAATATTTATTATGTATTAATTCTTATTTCTACTTGTACATTTTAACTCCTGAAATATCAATGTTATTACACCCAATAGTAGGTATTTTCTTATTTGTTCATGTATTTCCCTTCTATTATGCAATTCCATAAAGAAACAAGCGGTAAAATGTAATCAAAATTTATTTTACTACCTGCATCTAATGTGAGGGTGCACAAAAGTATGTGTAAATCGATTCATTTATTACAATATTTCTAACTTATGGATGTACGAATATAATACGTAGTCGCGTACCGTAAAAGTAATTACAAATAAGTTTGCAAAACAACAAAATATCACTGAATATAAACGCATTATAATGTAAATAGAAAACGTTTTCAGGCAAGTTTACACTTTTGCAGGATTGACTACGCGACTTTCAAAAATGTGAAGCGAATCCTTGTTAGTGTGCATATTCAAGAAACAATAAAATGGTCGATCCACATGTAAATAAATTTTTATTTTTGGTGGCATTGGTGCGCTGGGTGGCATGTGTATTTCTGAAAAAGAGAAAACTATTCATATCCAGTCGTTCTCATTGTATTTCCCCATTTTTTCGTGTAAAACCAATAAAGCAAAACTAAATCTTAATTAACTCGATTATTTTTCTATTTTTTAATCAAGTTTCTTTGAGAGCAATGTAAGCAGTTGAAAATTGATAATTTTTAACAAAAATTCGTTTCGATTACGCCCTATACGATATGGGCTTGGGGAAATAACAAATAGCAAACAAAATTATTACATACCCACCAGAATAGCTGTACAACACAGTGTAGTAAACACTGTATACAGGGGTAGTATTCGCTTTCTTATCCCAGTAAATGAAGCAGAATGACGCAAAGCTCAAATAGGTTGATGAAAATAACATCACTTAATATTATCAACTATTTTACCATGATAAATTTAAATTCTAAAAGCATCGATGATTATTCCAGATGTGAAACTCACAAACCGTTCATGAATAAAGCAAATTTTAGAAATTGTTTATATTTTCATAATTTGTGGCAAGTTAAAATAATAATCCATCCATGTGGATAGTATAATGTAAACTAGTCTTTCCTTTATGAAGGAGGACTCATTTTATATAACGTTCTTTAAAAAGGCTAAAAAACATAAGAATACAAAAACTTTCTAACAATTGAACGATCAACATCAACCATTCGTTATAGCATCCCCCATTATTTAGTTAACCATCGCCTATCATTGCATATCATGAAAAAAATTCGGTGAAATACTTTTTTCGTCTCGCTGATTTTAATAAACGTAATATATAGGGAAGAATCTTATTTATACATCAAGCTTTGAAATGATAGAACAACAAAATTTAGTAACTCTACAGCGAATTATGTTAATTCCGAAAATATATGTTAATTTAGCATACGAAAGTTGTATATTTCGTTCAATATTTCTAGTAAATAAATTCATCAATTTTGGGTTAGACTAAACAGTAAACTCGTCAGAGACATATAGATAATAAAAACTGTTTAGTGACACAGAAAATCTAACGCTAGTACAGTCAGCAAAAATAATTTACTAGATAATAAAATCAATATAGTGAAAATAATAGATAGTTTTAAAGCGTAATCAATTAACATTTATTGTATAAAACAGCTTTAAAATATACATTCAAAAACGTCGTGTAATTACATTTCATAAGTAATGTCAGCAACATGAAGATAACATTGTTTAACAATTAAAAGTTTTGGTTTAATTTATGGCATAGTTGGATTTTGTCAATTAATTAAAAACTGACATTTATGTGTTCATTGTGATATTTCCAACATTACGGTTCTGTAATACGGGTGAAGAAGATATTGGTATCAGAAAAAACTATGAAACTCAAAAACGGTCTATCAATGTTCATAACGACGCGAGGAGGAGGAGCCATCGGCGCACTGTAACCCATAAATACGGCTGAAAGTAAATGAAAAAACATATTACCACTCGTAAAATGGTTTAAGAAAATCGATTGTTCATGCTTTACAGGCGTTGAAAATGAAATTTAAATGATATAAAACAAATTGTATTGTACGTCTGATACAACAAATTCATTAGAGGAACGAACAAGAGCAAGCATTGCTAAGTAGATACACTGAGAGAAATATGATTAACAGTTAACAGTAAAGTTACATCGTTAATAGTTAACAAAGTAGCTTTACATTCAAGGTTACATGTTAACTGTCAACTAATTTTCATTCGTATTGTTTTCAGTGTACGAACTATATTAAGTGAAAGCCAAGCATGTAAACCGGCTTGATATATTTTTTAAATATGAAATGTTATTTCATTTACACTCAATATTTCATCAGCAGATATTCAGTTTATTAAAGGTTATTCACAATATTACGAAATAATAAATTATCTTCTCAAAATTTTAATATATGTTTGAAAAGTTCAAACGTGTTAACAATAATGAATGCAGATAAGTTTTAAATAACTGTCACAAGAGTTAAACACATGAATATGTTACTAACAATAGAAGTTATAGTTAATTTATTGGCTACAATGTGCATTCCTTAATACGAGACTGTTAACACATGTTTGAAAAACAAAGCAAAATGCATTTGTTTGAAAATATATGTGGTGTTAAAACGTGAGAAAACGAAATGTTTACATAACATTTTCTACAAATCTTTTTAACATTTTTTAAATTAAAATTTTATTTCCAGCACTTATTCAAATTTTTTTATTACCGAAGAGTCATACGCAATCCATCACATGTTGCGGTGATATGCATTTGCATACAAATTTTGCACATCTGGTGCATAGAAGGATTTTTGAGCTACTAGAAGAAAAATTCGAGTGTTTTGAGTAAATGTTTCATTTGTATATGACTTACGAGAACTGATAATCATATCCTGTTCATGTCTATTCATTTATAGGATTGATGACACGGCCCATGAAATAAGTTGATTTGTTGTTAATATCTACAAGCATGTAGAAAAATGGTCTATCCACTTTCAGGTTCATCGATATTGACGCACTCTCCGTCATTATAACTGCTATCGAAAAAAAACAACTGTTATGTACTTTGAAAAATGTCCCGGATGGATTAAAATAATAAATTGGTTCTTTAAATTCATTTCTTGATGTCCATCAAATACATTGCCAAGCATATCTTTATGATCAACAATCGGGGTCTTAAATTGACCTCTAAAAAGGTTCTTTAAAAAAGCCGCTGTTCCAGAATCTGAATGATTTTAACAGAGGGCGCACGAAAATATTTTCGACTATCTTAAAATGTTTAGTAAATGCAATTACTACAAGTTGCTATTGCAGAATATAAGTCGCCAAAATGAAATTACTAATTATTGACCCCTATTTATTTCTTACAACAATAATATTTTTACCAGGAAATGAAATAAGACTCCAAGGACCAAAGAAGTTAATGAAAATATCATCACATTACTTAATATTATAAGACCATATTAAATTTAAATCCTAATAAGCATCGATGTTATTCCAGAAATCACATTCCCAAATCATCCAGGAATCGAGGGAATTTTATAAATTGTTCATATTTGATGTAATTTGAAGAACATTGAAATGGTTTATCCATGTGTATTACTAGTCATAATTAATTGCAATGCTCCTTTTTCTCAATTTCCCCCAGAACATTGTATATTGAATGTTAAAACTTAAATGAAGTAGACTGTAGGGGCATGAAGGATGCCAATAGATCATCTATAATAACTATTAGTTGTGTAATAATAATGACAACACTGAAATGCAAATATTCCTATTTACAAAATGAAGGAGAAACTTTACTTCTTGGAGGCGAGAAAATAAGTATTCCCTATTAGGAAAAGGAACTCAGATATACATTCTTGGAGGGAGGTGATAAAACACAAACTTTTCCTCTAGGGGATGAATTATTCACTTTCACCTACTAATTATATTGTCAATATAAATATTGACTTTTCACCTATAGGATGAAATTGCAAACTTCCCTTCCTCTAGCATGAAACACAGACAGTCAAAACGCGGAATTTTCCTTTTAACGGATAAAATGCAGACTTTTCGCCTTGCTGGATGAAGGACGAAAAAAGGACA
The DNA here is from genome assembly GCA_030407085.1 of Trichopria drosophilae. NCBI lineage: Eukaryota > Metazoa > Arthropoda > Insecta > Hymenoptera > Diapriidae > Trichopria > Trichopria drosophilae. The sequence goes on from CM059583.1 coordinate 208,101,496, forward strand.
TTCTCTGGGAGGTTCACAGAAAGTATTTCCGTCTCGGAGGTAATATGACAACGATACCCTCTTATAGAGGAAAATAGGCGCAATTGCGAACAATATCTGGCAAGATAAGGCTCCATTACTTTGAACATTTATGGAAGAAATGGCCTGGATTTTCACGTTTCTAAGAAAGAGACCCAAAATGCGCGTTTCTGGACTCTATGTTTAGATCGTAAGATAAAGCAGCAATTAATCGAAGGGTTTATGTAATAGCCTAGCTTCACTCAATCTAAATGCACATTAGGGTGGTCCACAAAAAATCGAAGTAACGAATTTTAATTGGGACACCCACCAGAATTCTTCTACGTTGAAAATAAAAAGACACGTATTTTTTTGTTTTGCGATTCGTCGATATTTAATGGTGCCGCCGGGCCCATGAAGTTTCCCATGTACTTTATATGGGAAATAATCGTTTTGTCTAAAATTTGATGTAAAATTTCTAAAAATCAATATTTTTTCGTGAGCAAAAGATATTTTCTTTCAGGAATGATGAAATGATGAAATCATAATGATCGTTTATTTAAAAAAACTTTGTTGAACGACCGCACAGTAAGCTCATAAATGGAAAAAAGTGGAAATATTCTTCCAATAATGTATATCGCTATATAATTTCAAAATTCAAAATGGCAGAAAAAATATGGTGGACATAATTTATAAAATTTAAATGGATTTTCTTAAAACTTATTGTTATCTTGAATTTTTGGGCTCGATGATTGTGAATCTCAAATCAGATTCTATAATCCAATATGGCGGATACATTATGTTGGACATAATTTTTAAAATACAAATGAATTTGTTTGAAATTTACTATACGGCAATTTCTTAGGTTACCGATTACGAATATAACATTTTCTTCTAAAATGGTATACTTTCGCAATTTAAACAATTTTTTTTAAATAAATAAAAATTATATACTACAAATTGTAGAAAAATCCACGCTTTCATAATTTTTTTTTTAGAAATTATCTCCTAACAAGCAATTTTAACACGTGCTGTTTTTCAAGACAACAATAAGTTTTTTGCAAATCCATTTAAATTTTAAAAGTGATGACCACCATAATGTATCCGCCATTTTGAATTTTGAAATTCTGATCTCAGGTTCTTAGTCAGCGACTCTCAAATATTCTGAGTAATAGATTTCAAGACATGAAACTAAGATACTATATAGATATACATTATTAGAAGAAAATTTTTGACTTTTTTCTATTTATGGGATTCGATTTTTTTTGGACCACCCTAATGCACATGCATATTAAACTATTCAGACGGGAAAGGATATATTGCTGCTTCATTAAATTCTAAAATTTGTAGAAGCAGCATTTGCTAACTTTAGTGAAAAAATACAATATGGAATGCTGAACTAAAAAAAAATGTACGAATCAATCAACACGGTTAAAATAAAAAAGAGCTTGAAATTGTGATTAAGCAAATTTTATTGTGTAAAATATTCTTTATACATAATATTTACACACAAAATATACAAAAACTTGGGTATTTCTACGTTATAAGTAACTTATACATAATAACACAACGCGGTTGAATACCAAAGATGAAAAAAGTAAACGGTTTTTGTAAATGCATCTATCGTATTGTGTTGATGTTATTGACAATTATTGCATATTTTGATTCTGCGAGTTATCAATTTATTAATAACTGACATTTATGTCTCCTAAGTCTTTCATTAAGATTTCTTGATTGTATCATTACGGTTTTGTGATGCGGGTGCAGAAAATATTGGTACCAGAAAAAACTATGAAACTCAAAAACGGTCTATCAACTTTTACAACGACACGGGGAGGAGGAACCATCGCCGAATTGAAGGCCATAAGTACGGCTGAAAATAAACGGAAAAATTCATTACCACTCGTGAAACAGTTTATGAAACTCGATTGTTCATGCTTTCTACAAATACAAAGTCTAAATCATTTAATAGTCGATTATGCAACAAGGGCAAACGTTTGGATCTTCAAAGAGTGTGAGGTTTGGAGTCCGAGCGAAGCGTTATTGAAAACGATATTTTTTAATGCAACGTGTTTGGAACTTGATTTTGCGCATCTGAAAATTTCGCCCTAGTGCGTAAAATCGAGTTTTTTGCACGGGCTATTAAAAAATTAATTCTACTATACTTTATGATCCACGTGTAAAAAATTCATTAGAAGAACGTAGAAGAGCAAGCACTGAATGTGCATATCAATTTTTTAATTCGATATGGAAAATTAAGTGGCTTAAAATATTTAATCATTTTGCATAGAATGATTTTCGATCTATTAAAGTTTGCTCAATTTGTCATACAATACATAAATAACACAGCTATGATTTATAATCACTGCCTGAATCATTTGCTGTAATCATCTAAATTTTTACTTTTTCCGACCACCGTAGTTATTGGTATCTGTTTAATATTCGTCTACATGCTAATAAGGTGATGTTCCATTTGCGTATAACTTACGAAAATTTGATAATCGTATCCTGGAGGTCTATCCATTAATAGGATTGACGACTCGACCCATGAAATTAGTTGATTTGTTCTTAACATCTACAAGCATGTAGACAAACGGTCTATCCACTTTCATATTCATCCGTATTGGCGCACTCACTGCCATTATCATTCCTATCGGAAAAAATTCAATTTTTATGTACATTACTAAAAAACTGGCTATTTCTTTCTTCTCATTCTACGATATCTTTATGTCTGATATCTATCAAAAAAGTTCGGATGAACGGATGTTCATGACTCTTCTAAACATATTTTTAATAAATTTAATGTAATCAGTAGTCGCGGTTTTAAATTGAACCCCGGTTTATTTTTCCAACATTAATATTTTAAACCTTTTGAACATTAATTGTATTGTGCACCATTTATCATTTTATATAAATCTTTAATCGATGTCTACAATATGACCATAGAAAAGTTTTGTGTTCGTATCTTCTATGAAGAATAACGATGGTCTATCCACTTGTAAAAGTGGTCGAGGTTTAAAACTCCCAGCTGAAGAACCGGCAGCTATCATACCTGAAATAATTAAACATGGAAACTCTCTAACGTTAGTTAGACAATTTACAAATACACAAAAAGACTGCACAATTTCCCAAATTTTAATGACAATTATTTAATCGCGATTTGAGATGTGTAATTATTATACTTATTTATCAAGCATAGGCGTGCATGTATAATGATATGAAATCAAAATAATATATGCATGCCTAACTCATGGAATGCGAATATTGAATGTCGCTGATTTGGCCATTGTGTCGTTTTTTGGTCCATTCTCGATGCATGTTTCTATAACTAATATCGAGAAAAACCAATGTATAATGAGGTTTGATGAAAGATAAAACCATACGCTTTCCGGATACCCCCAATGATGAACACTTTTTATTATTTTAAATGTTTAATAAAAATAGAAACATCACAAAATATATTACAATAAAATTCCATCTATAAAATACCTGAATTTCTCTGGGCTATCGTGCGCAATTCCCTCAGGGAATGAGGTAGTGAGGTATATAAATATGAGTAGCGAATGTTAATAAGGTACATAAAAAATTCTACATATTTCGGTATTCAACCAAAATTCCTGTTTGCGAAAAGACACATTCTTGTGTGAAGAATTACAGTTTCTCGACGCGAGCGTAGAAGAGATTGGTATCGCTTCTAGAATCAACTATGAATGATACAAATGGCCTATCTACTTTGAATTCGGTAGGGGGATGCCTAAGCACTGGTAACATTCTCATGGCCCACATACCTGTTGAAAATAAATTGCAGTTATCTCATAAGTTTTTAAGAATTCCGCAAAGTCTCGCCATTAAACTTTTTACATCCAGAAAACGTTATTTCTTTTTCATAACTAATTCTTAGTATTTTATTATATACTTCTTATTTCACTTAAAAAAAATACTCTGTCGTATTTTAAAAACCGTAAGTCATCTGCATTGTAGAAATCTATGAAACCTCAAGAACCAATTTAAAATTTATAGACTGTTAATATTAATATGAAAGACGATGCATGTAATTCAATCTCTTTCTTTTAATAACTCTAGAAAAAGTATTTTTTACAGTTCTTTATATATATTTGTAACGGAATAAAAATTAGTTTTAATCAATGGTTTAATTAAGTTAGTTTCATTAAGTGGACTGAATAATTAGAATCCTGAAAATATTGTCAATATATGATATTTTTTCATCGTATATTTTTTCTGGATGTAAAAAGAAATGTATGTGGACGCTGCAGTTAAAAAATTAGCGACAGAAATAATAACACTTTCAAAATAATAATTTTAAAACTTCATTAAAGTTGAATCATTGAATATGTTTTACCATATAACGTTAAATATTTTTCCGCTAATTTTTCAATATATAATATTCTTACGTGCAACTGCTTGGCAATTAATATTAAGGTAAAACGTAAAAAACTGACATTCATTCATGCAATTTAAAAAACGACACACACGTTGACTGCGAAATGAAGAAGAATAAATTATAACACCCTGCAGGTCTTGGTATAGAGTTATGTACTCTAGACAATACTGACTAGTGTTTAAACACAGAGTTTATTTACTATGCATGTTTGGCTAACTAGGCCTAGGTACAAGTTTGAAGGACAGCTTCATAATTCAAATATGTCTGAACAAAATAAGACACATCAGACACATAGGCAAGACGACGGAAAAAGCGTATATTCTTAATTTGATTAATAATTATACAATGGCAACGACATCTTCACTAATTTTAAGTTATCACGGGCATGCAAATCACTAATAACACAAAACACATCAAATAGATTGTTACATTATGCATGGCACAGAAACAATTAATATTATAGACAATAATTTGCTGAACATTCATACAATAAGGAGATTGCACACTATTTCATCTGCATACCTGGTTTACGAAGTTGAACTATAAATAAAACTAAATAGTTCTCAAACACTATATTTTTAAACGGAAATCCGTGTTACCATCCAATTACTATTTATTAGAATTGTATTATACGTATAGTGAATAAATGTATCATAATATTATATACAGTGATGAAGACTAATTAAAAAGACTAACTTCGCACCCGATATTCCTAGTTTGATGAATTCAAATTTGAATCAAATTTTAACCGTGAATTTGATATAAATAATGCTTTAAAAAGATGAGCCGTAAAGATCAAATGATTATATTTTGGCATTATCCAGAACGAAGAGGGTCGGAGACGCGGCCTTGGAAGAGTTTGACTTTGCTGTCTACTATCATGAAGACAAAGGGGCTATCCACCCTCAGTTCGATAGGCACCTCAAGACTGTCCACTGTTATGACAGCTTTAAAAAAATGTTATACGTTAGGCTAACCCGTAATGAAAACTTGTTTATTTTAAAAAGCACATGTACGTAATCGTGCAATGCTGATGAAAGAATGAACACCATCTAACATTCAAGAATAAAATGGGTTTCCTTATTCCGAAATCGGACAAAATATTAATGAGTCAATTCAAGTTATATTGGGCTTGCTCGAGAATCGAATTGCATCATTAGTAACTAAAATTTCTACTTCGTTAAATGATATGTGACCATATCTCTAAGAAACTAATTATGCCATTCGGTGTAATTCCTCGTGTAATACTTTTTTTTTTAATGTTTAGGAATTTAACGCGTGTCAGAATCAGTCTATCTAGCGAAGGCAATAAATGTTTACCACTCGGGTTAATACTGTCTCATATTTTTGCATAGAATTACATTGCGTAATAGTTGAAATTTTGTGAGTTCAATTCTAAAGTCTCTTCTAACGCAATGCATTGTTCATATCAATTTATTAAGGTTAATGTTAATCGCTACATTATATATTATGCATTCATTTCTGCAATTCCATATTAGCAAATATCAAATAAACTATTTTTATTATTATTAACAATTTTGTTTGTTTCTTAATGAAGGACGATATTCAATAACTTCTAATCAAATAAGAATTCGTAAAACATAATTGAGATTATCAATATCATCATGAACTGGAATTATGATCTGTTTTTCGGTTGATGATAATGAGATCGTATTATTGTTATAACTACTGTCCGAAAATAGGGCCTTCAAATCGTCTCTAATCGAGTTTTTGTATACAGTGACCAATAGAAGCCAAAATATCAGTCTCAAATACTACTGGAGCTGAGAAAATTGTGATGTTAAACTTGTAGTTCCGCTGCCTATTAGAAAAATTGCAGCATTCAAATCAGTTTGTGCTTTCGAATTCGAACCTTAGACATATCAGTAAATACTGATTACAAATACGAAATTTGTACTCTATGTAACTTCACGAATGTATTTATTAATGTAATTACGATGATTTTCTTGAAACCTCAAGGTTCCTGTAAGTAAAATTTCGGTCTTCGTGGAGTGAAAATTGAGTCGCTACAGTGAAAGAATACATTCTCACCCTTTAAGAGTGAATTTTTATGTCATGCAGTGTGAATTGTCATTCCATGAGATTGAATTTATTTCACATTAGAGTGAATTTTTACTAAAAAAATGAGAAGAATGTTTTCGAAGTGGAGAATATTATACATGACACCGGATTTCAGTATAGTTCGGAAATGATTAAGAGAGATTTTTCGATGCAGCAACCCCCACGATAGAAAATATAATTTAATATAACAAATTGTATTTTTTATAAATTCTATTATATTTTTATTGGCGATAAAAATACCTATTTTCAAATATTATCGAGAAATTGTTTGCACAATGTAATTGAAAACTGAGCTGTAATAAATATAACTAATAAATGTAAATACATTATATTAAAATATATTAAAGCGACAAATTCTTAATAACAGAATTTTTGCAATTATATTTTTTCCGTGGGAGAACTGATTATTTAAATTTTGAATGATTTTGAGTACTCGGAAACTAATACGCAGGTATTAAAATCGAGAATTTCTCAAACATTAAACTGAAAAGTTTGACTAAAGTTAGGTTACTCAGGGGACTAAATCAAGATTTTCATATCTAATTTATTTCCGCGTAAATGTATCACGACATAATAACAGTAATTGAGAAACGATTATATCTTATTGTTTACGGTATGTTTGTCTAACAAAGTGAACGTTTGTTCATTTGGGCACAATTAAAACACTACGATCATACTTTTAACAAAATTTACGTTGAGACGTAGTCTATCTGTATAAAGACCACTTGCTGAAATTAATTAAACATTAATAATAAAATATGCCAAGAATTGTCAATTACCAATCAGTACGTATATGGAAATATTACAATGATTATTTACGAATATAATATAGTTTAAATTATAAAATAAAATCGAGATATGCTTAAATACGGCTCGTATTAAACCTGCAGTTATAGGATGATAAAAGTGAAATTTAAAAAATCTAAAATTATCTTTAAAATTAAAGCAAAAATCAAAAGTTAAATAATAAAAAGTCTATGCTACTAGTGAGACTTAAAAGAATTATAGACAAAATCATCGATTAATTAAATATCATCGTAAATAACAATAAATGGAAAGAAATCCTATCTTTCAAACACAACAAACTTTTTTTATTTTTATCCGCAGTTAAATCGGTAGTGGCAAGTTCAGAATTCCAAAAATATATTACGATTCCAATATGACTGTGATATCTTTATAATATTAAGCTTCTGTGTTTTAAGACAAATTTCAACGGAAAATGTTTTTGCTATTGACGGTGCATTCGCTGGGCAGAAAATCGTTTTATTACTAAATAATATTAGTTCAATCAACGATTAAAAAAAAGATATGGATAGGAACCAAATGTTGCAAAACTATCCTAATATTCGATATTCATATAATTCAATCAATTTTCCAACGAAAGTTAAACTAAACGTGGCGATATTTCTATCTGACTTATCGTTGAAATGGTCGACATAGTAAGATTGCTATCGCGAAAAACTTTAATTTTGTATTAGAATAAATTACGTAATTAATATTTCTCGATGAATGTAAATAATTAAGTTATTGAATTTCGGTATATGTGGTAACTAAAATAAAGTAACAAATAATTATTTTAACGTTTTCGGCGCATAATGATGGCCATATTCAGAAATTAAATAGACTAAAGCTGTGATCATGAAGTAAAAAACGATAAAACAATTTGCTTCTTTGCATTTTTTTAGATATTTCTTTGTAGATTTAGATTTAGAACAGAGAAAACAGCTCAAAAAGTAAATAAGCAAATTGTTTCATCTGTTTTCACTTAAAAACACGCCGTTTTCTATTTAATTTCTGAAAATGGTCACCATTACGAACCAATAATGTTAAAATAAAATTTAAACAATCACGAATATTGTTTAAAAAACTGTCCCAGTTCAATAATATAAAATCTAATAAACTTATTACACGATTGGATTTTAACAATAATAAATCATGTTTTGTGATGCATAAATCATTATCGTGATGCAGCGGCTGCATCTACTCCGATGTTTAAAATCCTTATTGTTAAAAATCGAGCATACATGTTTCTAATGTTTCCTTAGATAACGTAATGCAAAATTATATGTGATATTCAAGTTTAAATTGGAAGTGATCTTATAAGCACTAACCAATTATTTAAATAGTACGTTTTCTTGAAACAATACAATACGAAATAAAATATTATTACCCATTTGAAAATCATGCAAAAAATCAGTAAAATACTAAACTTGATAAAGATTCTGGACATGACACCGCTATGATGGAACCCACCACATTTTTCGAACGCTCCAGAGGTAATTAACACTACATTCCCTTCGCTTACAAAACATACCAAAACACTTAACGTGCAGTGCGTTAACCCAAAACAAGATAAATGCCCATATTGGTTGAAAAGAACTATTAATGTCCTAAACTTTTCAATGAAAAGGAAAACGACTTTTTAATTGAGAATAAACTTCCTTTTGGTATACTATCAATTATTTCTTAAATTAGCATATTGCATTTAATATTCAATAATTACGTTCATTGTAGTTTACAGGTAATTATTAATAATATCTCCTTATATTGCAACTTTTTTCAACATTTGTAACCTTGAAGTCTATTAGTTTTGTATATTAGTTAGCTAGAACGCTATCAAGATTGAGCACATTTTTAGGAAAATAGAGTGGGTCATTTCGTTTATGTTTCAACTAGTGTTAGTAAATGAAGGTTCTTTTCTACTTCCGAGAGACCATTATGACCTACTTCAGGGATCTTCGAAAAAATTGCAATTTCCATCTTTAGTACAGTATAAGGCGGTATTATTAACAATGATGAAATTTTTTTTGGTGTCCAACAACTGAATTATATCAATAACGTTCTGTTTGTCAATTCCTTTTCATGTGTTGCAGTGGGATGTAAGATAATGAGGTTTTTCGTAATTTAATTACGATTACAAAGCTTATATAAGAGTAACCGGAAAGAGAACCCAATAAAGCAGATTGTTTCAGATATACTAGACAATCTTAAGCAGCTTAAGAGTTTGAATGCCCTGCAAATGCGGCAGCATAGAAAAAGTAGATCTTTTACAGTAAACTAGATGTTTACTAGTTTTTGCCCTCCATAGACTTTTTTGCGACTAGCGAAAGAAAGTAAACAATAAAGAAAGCAATAATAAGCGGTATAAAAGTATTTACCGGTGACGGCTGCAGCTTCGCTTCCTTCTTCGTTGACTTCGATGAATGCCTTTTGCTTGACTTTGTCTACTTTCAAGCCCGATTTTGATATGCCAGAGAAGTCTGCTTTATCCGTGAACATTTCACGCATATTCATCTGCAAGAAGAAGAGAAAATAACAATTATTTTTCTTAGTCCTTGTAAATTGTTTTTCTGAACAAGGAAATTCTGTAATAATAAATTATACTTACGTCACTTAAAACGTTGTTAAGATCAATGGATGATTCGATTTTGAATTTGGGCAAGTAGAGTTCCACATCTCGTTCAAAACCTTTCTGTTTCAGATAGTCGTGAGTGAGTAAATGAAGGTTCTTTTCTACTTCGGGGAGACCATTAATTTCATTGGGCACGACGATGACCATCTTCATGTCTTTATTCTGGAGACATTATTGAGACGTTATATTAAACAGAAAATATGCTATTCACGTCACGTTTTTATGACATATGAGAAATACCCTTGAACCTCTTCTAATCTATGACACCCTTCAAATGTATGGTAAGACTTATTATGGAAAAGCAAAAACGAAATTTGATTGGTCCAAAGTTAAGCGTTTCAGAGTATTTTTCATGTGTGAAACAAAATGAAACATGCAATACAAATATTATAATACAAAAGTAATGATTGGCTAGAATTAAGCATTTACTTACTTCATAGGGGAGCTCGATGAATTTGGCATTGACTTCGGGAAGTTCACCGTAAACGTATTTGCCGGATCTAAACATAGTTGGAACATTTTTCTTCGTGGTAAGGTCAACGTTGAATGGACGTTCTTGGGTGTGTTCTTTCTTAAATTGGTTTTTCCACGATCCCTTGAAGTACACAGCATTTAAGAGGACCATAGCGGTGTTTCCATTGAAATCATCTGTAGATAACGAAATTAAAGTTTATAATGAATATTTACTCAACTAGTACGTCTGCAATAGTACTTTTTATCTGAATTGTACAAAATATAGAAAATGCATTAGAACAAACCTGGAGTCACCAATTTGTCGATTTTGTTGTTCGTATTGTCTAATGCCCATTTATTCACTACTCCTGCAGCTTCCACATTCTTTGCAAAATCTAATACGCTACTTTCCGAACGGAAGGAGTCTGCGGTTAATTGTCTGTATTCTGGTTCTACGGCTGTTCTTTCGCCAACAAAGATTTTGTTAGCGACTTTGAGGGTCACATTTTTGACGCTCTGTAACAGTGTAATAAAATGTTATTTTAGCGATACTTCGAAAATGTTCTAATACAGTGTCGTTTCTTAAATAATATCATATAATTGAAAACCCCGATTAAAGCATCAAACATATCACAACCCCATTTATGTTTTCGTGGCAAGATCCAGAAAGTAACTTTTTTGTTTACTTGTAAAACCGATTGAACATTTCAGAAAAGTTTTAAATAACTTGTTATAGCTTCAAACACGTGACATATAGCAATCGATTTTACTCAAAATGTATTTCACAGACATTAGAAAATTTGTACTTGTCGACCAATAAGCAGTCTTTAAAATTCTTACAAGAAATGCAGAAAAACTTGCAGATATATATTTAGCGTTTGTATAATTATATAATGTCAATGATACACTTTGATTTGTGGACCAATTTTTTAAGATGTATAAACTTTCTATTGAAGAAATTACGTTCAGTACATGTTACGTCACGTCAGATATTTTTGAAAATTATTAAAACGACTAAAATCCCCCAAAATAAGAACGTTATTAAATATTAAATCATACATTGAATTCATCGATGAGATTTTGGAATCCACTTTTGCCAACCGAATCTTCAGCAGGAAGGCGAAGTACAGAACGCATTTCATCCGCTGTGTTCTTACGAGCGCCATACGCGGCCATCGAGAGAACTACATGCGCGCTAAGTGGTGACATGATGAGATTTCCTGACGTCGAGGAGGCCACATGCTGTAATAATAAAAAATTCAATTATTACACTTACATCTGTTTTATTTGTCAATAATTTCGATTTCGTCATTTCTCAATGGGAAAAGCAAAATATTTTTGGAATCTATAGCGCGCTGGAATGATCGATTTCATAAAGTTCGGAAATAGGTGAGAGAATTTATCAATAAGGGTTACCTTGTAGAATTCGGTGGAAAATTCAGATGCACCTCGTGTAACCGCTTGAAGAGGTGTTGGATTTTGAGCCATGGTTGCTGCTGCGCAAAGCACTAACGCAAAAAGCGTCCCTGCAAAAAATTCCAATGTTAGACCTTTTGAAATAAGCAGGTTACTCTACAAGAGTCGTGTGTTTTCTGATAACGAATGAGTTACACGCAAGCGAACCAACGCCAATGTTTTAGTCCTATATATCGATTTCATCTGCAAACACGCACTTGTAGGCGTGACATGTATTGATTTTTACTCGGTGAATAATCGACGACTCGATAAATAGATAAGAGTTCTCCACAATCTTCCTAAATGCAGGTAATACTTCAGGGAGATATTAATATTTATAAGGACACATTTCAAAGTATCTGTTACATAGGTAAGTTTTATTTCAAGGGAACGAAAAAAATGAGCATTGTACTACGTGATATTTATAAGTCTGTCTACGTTTTAAAAACATTCTCTTTCTGGATGATTCTTATATTTTTTTTACGTGACTTCGCGAACAAACGTCGGATTAGAAAAATTTTATTTTCACTGTTATTTCCGTAATTTAAGACATCTACCGTTGCATACTGATTATATTTCTAAAATATTTCGGTGATCCATGTATCACGAACGTGCATGTGTTTGGAATATAAATGATTGAACCGAGGTCAGTCCTTAGATCTTTGTAACCCACGGACGAATTTCATATGCTGGAGATTAAAAACTCAACGGTAGAGAGCAACAGGTTTACAAATATTATGCATCTAGGTCTTATACATTAAAGTATATAAAAGCTATTTTCAAAATAGCTATAACCAAAGAGAAAAATAAAATAAAAAAAAACTTGTTGTTCATTGAATCTGATTTTTTGAATCATATGACATCATTATTTGTTATTGTTCACTATATTGAAAATGAAGCACAAAATGAATGTTATTGTTAAAGTTTTGTATTGTTATCCTTTGAATTGTTGCAAAATAAATTTAAGAACATAAATATAAACAATTGTAGCGTGAAATAAATGTCTGAATGTAGCAGTTTTATTGTACAACGAGTACTATCGATTTACCAATATTTATTACTAATAATGCCATTTTACAATTAACTATAAATATTGTTTTAAATTGTCGTTTTTGGAATGGTCATGTACAGAAACTTCAGCAAGACGAGGAAGATTAGAAGAAAGTCAAAACCATGAATTTTGTTTCTGATAATGAACAAACCAGGTATTTTAAATATTACAGAAAGTAATAAACATATTTCACATTAGCGAACAAAATAATTATAAGTTTAAGAAATCTTTTTAATGAGGGTGAAGGTAAAATAATATTAAAAAAGGGAGACCAATGCGTGGAAAAAGTAAATAAATATTTTTTGAAAAATAAAAGAATGATAAATCGGTGCTAATAGTTTTTCGATATGTATTGTTCTTCTTCCTCTTCTAAATCATCATAATATATAGATAGCATGGTAGTGGTGTGGTATGGACGAAAGGCACGTTTTTCACACAAAATTAATTTTCCTACACAGGAAAGTTAGCTCAAGGTCTTTTTTTCTTGCAAACTTGCGCAACAAAGTTTGTGTATTTATGAGTCATTATATATAGGGAAAACCCGATGAAAAGCCTGTAAAAAATCTATTTATGAGTTCAAGATTTTGACAGACGATAAGTGAGCTTAATCATTGTTTTGGGGAAGTCCCAATCAAAAGAATAGAAATGTAACGTGAAACTTTTTTGTGGATTTTCGTAATTGTTTAATATACTATTATGATTATTAATTGAAATGGAGTTGAAAACCAACTTGGAAAAATAAAATTGAAATAATTCCCTTCAGATCTAATTAAATAACTCTTAATATCTATTTAATCTTCGAAAGAACATTGGAAAAAATATGAATTGTGTTGATGACGATGTACAAAATCATGATATAATAAATCAAAAAAAGTTTTCGAATCATTCATAGAGAAAAACAATTATATCAAATACTTGGCTGGTACGGTTAATTAATATATTGCAAGAAAGATTTCGTATCAATGAGTAAATATTCAGATCAATACTTGATATGAATTATCACCAGTGTTGAATGTAGTCTCTACTATCAGTGAGTACACGGCTAATAAAATGTTCATTTATATAATACAAATTAAATAAATTTAAGTAAACATTTAGAATCATTTAAAGAAATAAGAAGTTACTGAGATACATTCACTTGATTAAAATCTGTGTATACAACAATGAGTGAGTGGAAAGAGTTTCGTGGCCTAGCTCCAAATATCAGTGATGGTCATTTTATCGCTGTATTCGAAATTACTATAAAATCGCCAATCAGGGAGTCTGGATGTTTTATGACTCATGCCCCCGGTGATATCGCGTTTATGGCTCTTGGAAAAATAATTCAAAGAAGCTGTGAGACGAAACGAGATAAAAGCACATTTGTGAAACTGTCTATTACGTTAGGCTACAATGTTAAAACATATGCTATTTTTAAATTTGAGAAATCTATATCTGACAAAGATAAAAGAAAGGTCAAAAACATAGTTGATAGAAACAAAACAACTATAATTGTCTGCTACTCTTGAAATGTCTTACATCACTCGTTGGAGAAATTGTTCATTATTTAATTTATTGCTATAGATATTCTTTATTAAAAATGATGAATAATGTTAGAGAATTCTTCCAAATTTTTCCGTTTGTTTTGATTGAAGATGTTTCCAAAAAGTAAGGTCTCACATATATCTAACAGAATACAGTAAATTAAATTTTAATTGATGTCATAAAATAAAAAAATGTTCTATAAACATGTGTTAATTTAAAAGCCCAATTGAATAGATTCTTTCAAAACAAATTTGTTCTTTCTTGTATTTTTAACGGTTGAAATTACGAGTACTACACAAAAAAAAACTAGTTTTAAATATAGAAGTCCCATGAACTTGGATTATTTTAAATGTCATTTGATTGCGGGATGTCCTCAGGTTTGCGATATCGACTGGTGAACAGGTTGTATAAGATTTTAATTAGAGAATAATGACGACCGGTTTAGTTGCTAACATTTCCCATCATGCATGACCTTGCAGTCATTCATGTTGCATTATTATTCTTGATTCACTAAAACAACATGTAATGAATTCGTGAAATCCTTCTTTAAACAAGTCAAAAATAAGTTTTCGGTCATAATGCTATTGACACTACGGTAAATCTGCAAATGGATTGAAATGTGCAAAATATAACTCTTTACGTTACAAATCGTTAAGATAATTTCTGCGATAAAAAAATTATTTGCCAAAATACACAAATTAACAAGTAATAGTATTAAAATATTTTGTCCACAGTTTTGACATTGTGTCAGTGTTAGTGCAAATAGTACATCAAACAAACGCTTGTAGTGTTTATTAGATATATGGAAAATTAAACCCGATAATTAATCCCCAGTCGATACTAGTGAGTTTCAAAATATTTAGTGTATTGTCTAGAAAAATATATTTTCAACGTACGGATACGATTATGCGATAGTATTCTGAAAATAACCTAGCATTAATGATAACTTTTAAATTAAAATTAAAGGAAACGAATATATAAATAACAAAAATTATCTTTAAATAGGAAATAGACCGATATTATATAAAATAATTGTTATTTGTATTAATGGTAACAACATCTGTATTATGTCCATTTTTAACAATATGATTTACTCAGAAACTAGCGTGATAAGATAATACTTCTATCCGACGATTGAATAATTCAAATTACACTTTGCAATTAATAAATATATTTCCGCACATCAATCACTTCCAGTAATTTATGTTTCGCAAGCTATGAAGAACATAATCGGAGATTATTCTTCGAAATGTAAACAATTACACATTAGTATTATTTTCGAAGATGTATTTGCACCCATGATCAGACGTAAACCTGTTTATTTCCCCTTATTTGCTTCCTCACAATTGTACAAAATATGTCAGGTATTATACACTAATATACCAAAACGATTAAACTTTTTCCTGCAACTTGTTTGCGGATAATTTGCACCTTAATGTTATTTTGTTTCTTAAGCATCTGCAGAAGACAAATATGTAATACAGTGTCATTATAATAAACTACCAAAATTTTCTGTAAAAAAAATTAATGCAGCTATGTCGTTATCAAGTTCAATAATTGAAAAGAATAAGGTAGTATTACACGGTACGTGCATGCATTGTAAACATAAAGTGAAAGGAATGCGTGCTTTATAATTAAATCCTCGCTTGTCTCATCAGTCCTATTTACAGTCATAGACTAATTTTTAAAATTTCATTAATATTACTAACTTATATTTGACGAGTTTAAATAAAAATTTATTGGTTCTATTCATTGGGTACATTTATAGGTTAAGTTCTTATTAAATACTATTGCCAATCCCCCCCCCCCTAAAATAAATAAGAAAATAAATATAATATATTTCATTATGTGGAGTCCCAAGTTCAAATCAAGCATACTTAATCACTTTTGTATAAATTGATAGTAACATTTATGTAAATGTTATTATTATATTCACGGGGAAAAACTGAAATGATTTGAACGAGTACAGTTATTTTCCATTTCTTAGAATAAGCACAAGCCGTCGAGGTCATCGTTTCAAAATTAGTTTGTTGGATGATCCAGAAACACAGTAGCCTTCGAATTATCTTCAGAACATCAGACAAAAAGAACTGCGTTTCAGCACTATTCAATTGATTTTTCTAACGATCGAAATCATTAATGTCTTTCTCTGAATAAATCATTGTTTTTCAAGGGGAAACTTTATCGCGAGATCAACGTCAAATTTGAACTTCACTGGAACGATGAGTTACTCAGTTTTACTTTGAGGCACCGATTAAGCCAAAAGGTAAACATTGTTAACTTGATGTACATTGGGTTTTTTGACGATTTCTGGAATTGGGATTGCACTTAATTTAATATACTCAGTTTGGTAGCAGTGTGTTAAATATTAGAAGCAACTTTTTCCGAATGTGTGAAAGAACTAATCTACAGGACTTTTAGTAAATTGTTTAAATTCGAATGTAATTTCTCATGAATAATTCTTATCGCGATCAATAATTCAGGTGTTATTTTGACACTCAGTCCATAAAAAATAAATTAATTCTTCACAAACGAAAGTTTGAACATTGGAATGAAATGGAAACTTGGTATAAGATTTGTTATTGGTACATCTGTGGAAGTAATTTTGACTCAAAATTTGGAACACTCTGTATGGTTTCACGTAAAATAGTTATTTAGGATACAACTGTTTATTTATTGTCCAAAATAGTTGGGATTAAGCATAAAAGTGAAGTTTGATAGTTTTTGAACAGGTCGACACTTCTCAGGTTTTAAACCGAATCTCGAAAAACTCGTATCTTGTAAAAAAATGATGTTGCGGCGTGTAAACTTGGTACAACAAACACTATTACACCTACTAATTACTTTGACAGATTTAGAGGTCACTTGGTGGATGAAGAAAATGTTAACACCTTAGATCCCTGCGGACCTTTTCAGAAAAATGACTGGAGATGATTTTTTAGGGATCGAGTGGACACAGGGAGACGCAACTATTATTGGTGGAATAGTAGGAAGGTTATGGTAACTATTTGAAGGTGACTCGCCGGTACTCACAGAAAGTCATCTTGGCGGCTGTTGTCTGGTCACACTGGCAGAGAGGTGGGAACTGGACGCACACGACACGAGCTTAAGAGCAATCGCGCTTGATATGCGTCTGTCTAGGTAGCGTGGCGCTATTTGAACCCCACGCTCGGTCTGGATAAAGATCTCCTCGAATACCGAGATGACGGCTCGTGCGTGTCCCGATCCTCGATCGCGACCCGAACTCTGGCGAACCGACGCGTCACACCAGACTATTCTAGTCTTTTTTCCTTTTCCAATTCCAGGTATCTATACATGCATTTGCCTATCTCTTTCTCTCTCTTCATCTCCTCAGCCAAAACGGAATTTTTTGTGATACCCCAACAGATAACCGGAGCGTGCCATTTCGTAGCTCCAGGTAGACTTGACGTTCTTCCCCAACTTCATTCCAAAAACTGACGTTGACGTAACAAAAGAATTCGACATAGACTAAAATCCATCGCTACATAAAATATTTCTTGCTCAAATTACCGATATAGGACTAAAAATAAGAGTTTTCAAAAAGTCTGGTAACTTTTCGGAACAGGTTCCTCAATCACATTTCTTCTATCGTTTTGTTATTTCAGTCAGTAATTGATCCATTGTAATGGCATTTTCCAGAAGTCGAAATTCAAATATACGATTTTTTTATTTCAATTTCGAGCAAGTATTTTATATCAAATTGAACGTTGAAAAAATCGAAAAGTATATCTTCTATACGTTTTCGAGGTCACTCTTAAACTGTCCCAGGCCCAAATTATGTTTCAGCTACCAGAAATTCTAATAAGGCGTAAAATTTAAAAAAATTGCCAACCAATTTATAAAAATTTAGTTATGAATTTTTTTCGAGTTATTGGGATTCTATTGAAACGATGACGAATGTGCACCTTCCTTAAAAAAGTGTTAAGAACAAACAGTTATAAATCTAGCTTATGAATCATCGATAAATATATTGGCATTTTTTCAGATTTTTTAAATTGTAGTTGCAAATATTTTTTCTTCAACTTTATGGTTATTGAATATAATTTTATCTTCCCTTTTTTTTATTACCTTTTTTCGTTGTTAATTTCATTACTATTCGAGATTATAAATATTTCGACAAGTCCTAAACGTTTGTGAATCCGAGCGATTACGACGAAAGGTGTTTGAAATATTTATGAAATGTCCAAACTATGACATTTTAACATCTAATGCAATTGGTAGGTTTAAGCCGTTAATTATTTTATTTTAATTTTTAAATGCACCTACATTAAATCTGTATTATTTTTTTCTTCAATTTTTTAAACAAATTTTTTTAAATTTCGGAAATTCTTTGGTGAATTATACGGATTTTTGTTGTTTTGCAATTTTTTTCAAAGGTTGATAGTTTTGAAGCCTTTAACGATCAAATGTGCACAATTTGCATACAGATTCAGGAAAAAATTGTCAACCAATTTAGAAATATGTAGAATAAAAAATTGAAACTATTAGAATATTGGAATTCTATTGAAACTATGGATGAGAAAATGGCATCACAGTGAACGTTTTTTTGCACAAATTTTTGGACGAAGTACTTTAAAAGCTATGAGCATATTTATAAAAATCCTAAGAATAAAAACTCTTTAGAAATCTTTGAGAAGTATATTGGAATTTTGGAACAATATTTTTAGAAAGACGGAAAATTGTGAAAAAAGGTTTATTCTAAGCGTTTTTAGATCTTTGCCATTATTTCTAAAAGTTTATAGTTCACGAGGAAAAAAATCCTAAACTCTAATTAATTTCTGTAACCCCTTAATGACCAATAATGTACACAATTTGCACATGGATTTTAGCATCGTTTTGAAGTCGCTCTTTTAAATGGTGCTTGTAAAATTTTCAAAAACTGACATTTTACACATTTAAAAAAAAAAAACTAAAAAAACTCGAGATTTCAGCTACAATTTTGTTTGAAGTCGCAATTTTTACCACGGTTTCTGATCACCTTCTATAACCTTTCAGTAATCCAAAATCGAACAAACATGCTTTCATTTTCAATCTTGATTTTGTCCATCTTGAATGCTTCCAAAATCGAAAGAAAAGTTTTTCAAAAAGATAAATCCATTTGAATACACAAATAACATTTGTGAAGAAAATGTTATGCTTTCTAATAAATTTGAGTTCAAAAACGATCCCATACATTTTAGTACTAAAATAACTCAACTTGTATTTTAAGGGCATTTTTAAGACCTTAAAATGCATTCAAAATTTCAGTGTTATACATTTTTTTAGATATGTATGCATTCCTTATATTTTTTTAATTCAATAATACATGATTTTTGGATTCAAAGTTAAGTATAGGGATGCATTCATCTATTTCAGATTTTTTTTAGATTATGGTTTTTTATGGCTCCGAGCTCCAAATTTCTTCGAATGTAGGGTATTATTGTGCATTTTCGTGGTTTGTAAGTTTCCGTACAGTTCATATGTATAAAATAATTTATTTAATGTTAATAACAGTTTATGGATATTTCTAATAACAGCATTAGGTTTTGCTTCAAATTTTCCAGATACAAGTAAAAGTGCGTTCAATTTTATATTTCATCACAGAATAAAAAGAAATTATAATATACCAATTACAAAATCGACACAAACAAAATATGCGAATGCATATTTTTTAAACACGTTTCTGATAGGTTCAAATGTGATCAGAAACCTCTATCAAAATAAATTGCACTTTAACCAAAAATTATTCTCAAGAATCGTATTTCTTTTGTATTTTTGAAAAAAATGTCTCAAACGTAACTTTTTGAAAATTTTACTATCACCATTGGAAAGAGCAACCAGAAAACTAGTCAGATATTGATGTGTCCATTCAAAAAATAATTTGTTTGTATAAGAAAAAAACAATGCTGTAATCCACGTGCAAAATTCGGCATATTCAGTCGTTAAAGGATTAGAAACTATCAACTTTTGAAAAAATTTACAAATAACAAAAAATGCTTATAATTCATCAAAGAATACACCAAATTCTTTTCAGAATTTTTCTTTGTTCATCGTTTCAATAGAATTCCAATGCTCTAAGAGTTCAAAAAAAGTCATAAGACTAAATATAAATCGGTTGGCAATTTTTTTTCAAATTTGATTCTATATCGAAATTCCTGGTAGCTGAAACACAATTTTGACTTCAGAACCTAGAAGAGAAACCTGAAAAATACTAGTATGTGTACCTTTCATTTTTTTGTTAACTTTGATTTTGATACAAACACTTTTAATTGAAATCGAAGTAAAAATCCCAAACGTACCAAACAGTCAAAATCAATTTGTTCCTGAATATTGTTTTTTTTATGGTCAGGTTTTTGAAGTGTTTCTATATTTAATGGTCAACTCAAACCTTTTGCAAACATGTGTTTAATTCCGGATTCGAACCTGATATTATAATTATTCACAAGATAAAAATAATTCATTTTATGTAATCATAATTTTGTACATTATTGCAAAATTTCATGAAATTAAATATGTGATATTCTATAAATAATCATGCAAAAAATCTGCGGTATTTTAATTGTTAATGAACGGAGAAACCCTGAATATCGATTCGGGTGAAGTGAGGAATTGATTATTTCGATCTTAATTATCTACTGCTGATCAAGCCGAAGCATCAGACATATGATGAAATACAATGGCCATGCAAAAGAAGGAAATGTGATGAAAGTTGATAAAAGATGAACGAAAAAATTTGTATATTTCATTCATTTAAAAAAATGTCAAATCTTTTATCCATTTTCTCTACGAATTGATTACAATTCTTCTTGCTATGGGTAATAATAACGATTACCTGGCGATATGTTTCATATTAAAACCTACTATACACAACATGTTATGCCAAATTATACGTAAAAATAAATAGATTTAAAAAATACGTAGATCTTAAAGAATTGTTATTAAAAGTTGACATATTACAAAATGATTTAATTATACTATAACATCATTTTTCTTTGGACTTATATTTCGTTCTAAGACTTTGGTTGTTTTGATGAGGAAATTTTAAGTTGAAAAGCGGAAACTATTCATTTTGTTATACAGACCGAAATCATTTTAGTCCAGTTGGTAATTGATTATAGATTAACAATAAGGTTAATAGGGTTCAATTCCAACGGAGAACCATTTTTTAAGTAAACTTGATAAAAATGATTTTTTTATATGAAAGTACCACAACTGATGATATCACCCCTTGTTTTCAAAAATCGAAGTCTACAACTTTAAGATTTCCTTCTATTATTAAAATATGTATGTAGCAATATTATCGATTTTAAAACCATTTTTAACAAGGCCAGTTCGGTCATAGAATTCGCACCCTAGGTCGGAACAAACTTGTTAGCAATAACTCCTCTTCGACAGGAATCCTGTGAAATGTGTCAAATGGGTTACCAAGAAAATATTATATATATAATTTGTATCGAGTATAAAAGCCAACGTGCCCTTGATAAGTAAAATACTTTTCCACCTGAGTAACTTTGGATTTCATCGAATCCAGGAAAAGCACAAAGAACACATTAATAATCGCCTACTTTAGGACTGATCGCTCAGCGGATATTAAACTATATTCTAATAATGTCTATTAATAAATTCAAGCCCACCCGTAAATAGAAAAACACTTTTTATAACTGAATTTTTATACAGTTTTCTTTGTTGCCCGATAGAATTCTATGTAATGCAATAATTGCTTTGAACAAATCTTCATCTTGTGTAACTTACTAAACCGCTATTCGATAATTTCCGTATTCAATTAATAAGAACTGTTTGTGCCGGTCGTTATTAGACATTTAATAGAAATACATTTACGTAAACATGATGAAGGCAATGTGACTCAACACAGACATATAAATAAAATTGTTAATATTACTTATTAAGAAAATTTCTTACTATATAACTTACTAAGAAAAATAATAGCTACTAATGTTAGTCGCTCCGACAGAAGTTAGTGTTCTATTTTCTACCAATTGCCTGTAGATACGTCCATTCACGAGCGTAGTGTAAAAAATAACCGCGTTTTACGCGTATCTTGTTTCATCTTACACAAAAACAGAAATTAAATAAAAATTCGGTAATTTTCCAGAAAATGCTAGTATCATCTGTGGATGTTTAATGATAATCGTCAAAATTTGTAGATTTCCTCTACTTTACAACATATCAGTAATTTTCACAGAAGTTATTTATTCAGTTCTTATATCTGAATACCCGTATGCAGGGTTACGAAATTAACAATGATTGCCAAATAATTGACATCAGTTTTCTACAGTCATATAGTGTGCGAAATATATATAAATAGCATTATTAGAATTGGAGTTTAAACCTTATTTTCCAATATTATTATTACTTTTCCAATTAACGAAACTCAAGTTATAAATGGCGCATGAAAATTGATACTGAATTCTGTCATTTATCTGCAAGAAGATATTATGTTTAGCATGTATATTATAAACGATAGAAAGTAGTAGTTGTCGGGCAGACTCTGCCTTAAAATGGCGATTAAAATTCGACATTATAAAAATAAAAGAATTTTTATGAAGAGGTACACTTTTTTAAACCTTGAAAAATATTTGTTTATAATTTCCAGAGAATTTAGAGACTCGAAATTTATTCTTACAAACTCTAATAGTTGTTAAAAGTGCACATTTTTAAACATCGTTAGGCTTTTAACATATTTTTAGTTGATTAGAAGTAGTATAAATTATTACTCACTAATTTTTCTAGAAATTAAACAAATACTCTCCAAGCTAGTCTACCTTTTTATCTACTTTACAACACTAAAACGTGTTATTTTATATTTCGAATTAATCGCTATTTTAAGTTAGAGTCCGCGCAGTAACTACTACTTCCTAGGTTCGGTAGAATTTACTATTTTTTTTACGTGCAGAAGCAATTATTTATTTTTAAATGTTGTTTATTTTTAAATCATTCCTCACTTATAAAAGTATAATGGATGCTACATTTCATTTATTCAGCGTAGAATTTTATTATTGTGAAAAGAAGTCAAATATGTAATGAAATATTTATTTACTTCATTATGCACATTACTTACTTATGTGCATTGTTATTAGGCGCTCATGGATACCTATTTTACAAACTCTATAATTATCATATTTAAGATACATATTTCGTGGCATATATACAATTATGTCTATTAAAGTATGATACTCTAAAACTTAGTGATTGCTATACGAGTGCTAAATTTAAAATAGCAGCTAAAAAATGCGAGCGGTTTAATCTTGTACGATTATTTCTTATACAATGAATGTGACCGACTACTATATATATTTTTTATATGATGTGTGGTTGTTCGACCGTAGATTAAAATATATAATGAAATTATATCGGTGTGTCGTTCTTTTTTTGAAAAAAATAGAATACCTGACATATCATACCTGAATAATCAGTTCTGAAGAAAGCCCACAAGAAATCAAAACGTCGTAAATAAATACATTTTTTTCAAAAGAAGTGTTTTTTTATTTTGTTTTTTCAAAAAAAGACCGACACACCGACATAATTACATTATAAATATATATATTTTTTTTATTTATTTAAAAAATTTAATTTATCAAAAATATATACTGTACTTGTTGAATATGAATACTCTCATTTTCTCGCATAGTATTTACGAAATTTAGTATACTTCTTTAAAACTTAGATGGCTTTATAAACTGATCGTTTTTCACTCCATTTGTAACAACCTTAACCCCTCTTAAAGCAATCTTTCAAACCACTCATTCCCTCCGTTTTTTTTCTTAAATTTACTTCCTTACTTTTTCTGAAGAAGGCAAAAAACAGGCCGAAACGTAAATATTTTTTCTATTTTTTGAAAAACTACTAATTATTGTAGTACTCTTAAAAGTTATATCTTCACCAATGTATATATTATCATTTCATTCTGCAGAGAATTTGAACAACGTGTGGAAAATTTAATGAAATTCTAAACTTTAATGGAAAGTTCATGATGGAGTACACTTATTTTCATATAAATTTCAATTTTAGTGGGATTCTACTATTTTCTATACATTTTTAAAAACGGGTGCTTTAACAGTTTGATACAGTGGAGGATGAAACTCCACAACTTTTTATTTTTGGCATGTCATTATTTCTAAAGGACAATGAAAAAGTAAGTATGTTGAATAAGGGTTAAACAAATAATTATTAACAATCGTTTTATTTTAAATGTTAATTTAACTAAAAATATGTATCATGGTTTAGGTCTTGGGCTGTCGATTCAGTTTTTACATTTTTCCTACACAACGCAGTATATAATTTGAAAACGATTGAAAAAATATTCTATAACAAAAAATATACGGACAATTAAAGGAATTAATGAACAAAAAACATATTTTCCCTAACCAACGATTTGTATTCGTTGTAATTTTTCTATTTCATCTTTGATTTCGAGAAAATCGGACGTGTTTTGAAAATTACACTTTAAACGATATTTTGATTTTAATGAGATTTTGAGTGTAAAATGATCTCTTAGGTCTGATTTCGCTTCAGGAAGCTTCATTCGCTTCACTCAATATTTATATATTCCAATTAATGAGTGTATAACAATATACTACAAAAATTTGGGTGAAATATCAGCCAAGTGATCAAATAGTCACTTACGACGTGACTAGAGAATTGATGTCTGGTTTTACCCTAACCACAATAATCTCAACAGCCTGTAGAATAAAAAAATGACGAGGAAAGGTTAAAAAGAAGTTTGCATAAATATTCATCATTACGCTCGGAATGGCACTGTACAGGGTGATAAGAATTTTTTTCGTAAAAAGTTATACAGTTACATTTAGTGTGTATATTAGACCCTTCACTAAAGAAGGTTCTGGAATATTCTCTGATTTTTTTCTTTTATTTTTAAGAGGACTAATTTGTTGCGTTTTTCACCACCTATACATATGTTGCGATGCAAAAAAAAATATACATTTTAACCATTTAAATAATGACTAATGCCTTCAACTATTCTCCAATTCTTCAAAAGGATTTGAAAAACTGCAAAAGTTCAACCGAAGTTTAAGATAAAATAGAGTTCTTATACCATTAAAACTCACTATAGTACACAGTTGATACAACGACGTAAACTAATATTATACAGCTGAAAAATTCAATTCAATTGCCAGTTTATTGTAACATACATTGAAGATACATTAAGGGTTATTAATAATTCAATTTAATAATTATAAAACTTATGAAATAATTATTCATTTTATTCCTCCTTTATATATTTGGATCTAGCTCAACATACTTCCAATCAAAGTGATTCATGTCTAAACATATAAATGGAATCACTAATTCATAGGACTGGTTATTTGTTTAAACGAGTAATATGATGCAGCGTAAATCAAATGATTAGTTTATATCACTCGTTTTCAAAAATATTTTTAAACATCATACTGATAGTCCGAATTAATTAGAAAGGTTTATAAGCTTTTTCGATCGAATTATAGTAAAATTACTCGTTGTACTGTATAAATTCCTTGGAGTGAAAATTAAGCTACTCTTTCGTGAAGAGTGAAACTCTATAGAGAGTGAATTTTTCACTCTTGATGGAGGGAAATGTCACTCTTCATAGAGAGAAATTTTCATTCTTAATAAGAGCAGTTCAATGTTCACTCCATGGAATCTAAAGAGTACTCAAAATAAGAATATGTTTAAAAAGTTTTTAAGATTTGCAGTTTTTAGAAATCGTGTAAACAATTTGTGTTAGAGGAGATTTACGTCCTAATTTTACTAACTAAAAATCAAACGTGGAATATAAGAGTTAGGAAAAATCAAAAAGATATTATTCATACGGTTATCTATCGTTTGTAATGAACTAATTAACAGCAGTTTATTCGCTCTTTATCTGGCATATGTTTTTATGATATAGAGTTAATTGCATTTTCTCATTGTCTTATTTCACGTAATTATCTTAGATTTGGAATTAGTTAAATCTTTTCGAATTTATGAAAAGATATAACACTAATAAAGGTTCGAATTATTTCAAATAATAATTTGTTGTTTAAGTAATATATTAACTTAATCCATGAATCTATATGAATATCTGAAAATTGGATTCTTTAATACAACTTTTTTTTAAGAACGTGGAAATATTTAATACTTCTGTCGTGGGAAACAAGTATATAAAAATTATTTATAAAGTAACAAATCATCCTAAGGGATTTCATTGTTCGGTTATTTAAAATAATAATAATAATAATACATCCGGCTAATCTTAATGTCATATTTATGTTTCCAAGAAAATACACTGCTATTAAATTTAGTAACATTCTATTCACGTTGCAAGAAAAATATTTTATTACACACACTAAAATTTGTCAGTAAAGTTAATATAATTGTTTTTTAAACGTGGCCTATATTTGGAATGAAACCCAATAGAATGATGCACACGAGGTCACCTGTATTCTTTGAATATATCTGTGTACTCATCTTTCATTTTCCCCCTTACTAATTTCATTTAACCATCAAGTCACGCAGCCTTAGATTTAATGATGTGGTTACTTTTTCGAAGATTAGAAAATTTTAAAAATAAAATCTTTGAAGAGTATTCATACGGACAATGATTATGTATTCACTCGACATAATTTTATCCGATGTTTCGGATGTTTAACCTTATTCGAGGTCATTTCCGCGCACGTAAATTTAAATGAAAGTGAGCTGCATTCAAGGCCATAATCTATTACTATATGCAAGACGACACAGCTGATGCTTGTAATATAAAATTTACATTTCAGTATACGAAAAGGACCAAATTACAAAAAAAAACGTAACTTATTTCCAATATCAAGTTATACGAAATACATAAAATTATAGACAACAATCTTCTCGCAGCGAGACAAATCTTGTATAGTAAGATTGATCTCTATCCTATTGCAGATTCAAATTTATCTCAACAAAATGATCAAATCCATAGTCAGGTCCTTGACACGAAGAAATCCGTTAAAACTACACTTAGTTTTTTTACACATTTTTAATACAAATGATAGATGAGACTTCTCAAATCGATATTTTTCATTACAAGTAGAATCAATGTAGGCAATCTTTTTCTGATCCATTGTTATATTTGTGCTTCAGACTACCTGGTTCTTTTGGTCTGTTTCTTTATCTTGATTATCCACTACCGCTTACTATGTACCTAGACATCGGTTGTCTAATAATTGTCTAACATTGTATTTGAGTGACTTCATAAAGCTTCGATAAACAGGAACCATTATTAGAGTGATAATAATTAGATTAAACCATGTGAAATAAGTACATTACGATGAAAGTGCGCAAAGTAGATGATTTCGAACGCTATTTTTTTACTCCGTGGGAGAAATTTTTGGCGTATTGATTTTCGTGTGAGACGAAGATATATATTTTAGGCTCCAATTAGAAGAGAGTTAATTTGAGTACTAGACGATCTTATTCATTAAATTTTGAACTTATTTTAGCTGCAATAACTGTCATCACAGGTTACTGGGAAATAGTATGGGAACGTAGAATTTTCGTTACTAGACAAATAGACAATTAATAATTATAAATCTGGCAGTAACTCCCCATGAACTCACCATTTTCCAGCTGTTCGAAAATATTAAAAGATTTGAAGGGCACTAAAAAACGAGGAGCAAAGAGTTTACCGGTGCACAAAACAATATTTACTCA
Source organism: Trichopria drosophilae (assembly GCA_030407085.1). NCBI lineage: Eukaryota > Metazoa > Arthropoda > Insecta > Hymenoptera > Diapriidae > Trichopria > Trichopria drosophilae. Next base: position 208,129,552 of record CM059583.1, read on the forward strand.
CTCTTATGAAACTTTGGTTCGTCGAACAGGTTATGATAAAAAAAAACGTTCGATGCACGAGAGAGTACGAATAGTTTGCTCATTTCTCGAGTCAAGGTAACGTCCGAATTCGATACTCGTCTTCGGCTTAATCTCGCCTTCGTCTGGACTTTGTGTATCTCTGCCACTCCTTGGTTTTGGACATCTCGAAAATTCGTCAAAAATCGAAACAAAAAAATTATAAGCTCTTAAAATACAAAAAAAAGCTCTCTCATTGTATTGTCATGATATGTATCTTTAATACATAAGTCTTAGTTATAAAATATCTTTTATAATTATTTGTGCATAACCGGCGCTTGAAGTTTTATTTGAAATTAAAAATGAGGGAGGAGTTGGACATTGGTAATATAAAAAGTTACACGTGGAAATGGCAACTGATTTAAGAGTGTTCTATTTTTAATTCCACTTTATATTTTACAAAAAAATTTTAGAAACTGTATAAATAATGTTAGATGTTTTTTTGAAATTTGTATGCTTACTGTGGCTATTGGTACAATAGTTTTTTTAAACTTAGCTCCACGGGAAAAGAGTGGACTGCTTCTTTTACATCCCGCAGATGGGGAAAAACCCTCTAAGAGATAACAGCATAGAATTTGCTTCTTTTTTTATATATAAATTTTTTAGCATCCTTTGCAAACAATTCGGTGTTGCCTTATTAGGTTATAGGCTAGTCGCATCGAAATCGTATAAAAAATGATAGATGATTCATTTTTTGTTGGTTAGTATATTTTTATACATTGAATCATTAAAAAAACAATATTATTATTAACATATTAAAAAAGATAAGTATTGATTAATCTAATTGGTTCATAGTAATAGTTTAGTTCTACTAAAATGAATATTGCCTTATGACTATTTCAGGACTAAAAATGTTTTAAATTGTAAATAATTCTCAAAAGAAATTTCAACCGAAATATTAATAAACCAATGTTAGACTAAGTTAAAAAGTCTTCCATACGGCCAATTTTTACTTACAAATTTTTGCTAATATAACGACTTATCTTGTTAGTATATTCTGCAACAGGACATCACAGACATATTTATATGGCACAATTACGATGTACATACACTTAGATCCGTCACCTAGTTACTAGATGATCTATGCCGTAGCAGATGCAACAAAACATTGTCTTATTTTACGTGAAGACAATACATAGACGACGCGCCTACCACGGAAAAACCGCTGACGTTGCAGACAACTATAATACTGATCGAGGACGATATAGGAATTCCGAGTTCTTACCTCACGGTCACTCAGCAACATGTAATTTCCGGACATTGCAATGTCCCATGTCAATTTGTCAAACAACGGAAATAAACAGAAAAGATACCGGTAAAACCACGAAAGTTTTGATCATTGTGTTGCTGGGCGGTTGGAGACATTTCACACAAAATAATTGTGACAACGTTAGAAAATATTAGTAAATGTTGAAATTGGCAAACATCATCATATGTAAAAAAATATTTGTGAAAAGATATTTTGTATTATATTTTTTATAGAATACAATTTCTGCAGTGGACTGCTGACAGTCGAAACGTCAGTATTTTACAGAAAAGAATTTTAATTTTTTTATTTTCTCACCTAACCTTGCCATAACTCCGGTTTTGAAGAAAAATAAAAAAAAAAGATACCATTTCACTTAAGAAACAAATTGAGAAGAAGGTTATTAATTGATCTCATCATTTCAAGTCAGTTTAACATCATTTAAAAGTAAAGTGCGTTCTATATTCCTTTAATTTTGTAAACTTAGCAGTGAGATGCTACAACTGTAATTTTTTAAGCCATCCGAAATAACTGTAAAATTTGTCTCCTCTTCACTGCTATATAATTAATACACTCTAAAAAAAAAAAGTTTTAAATTAATGCCGAATAGTGGTTTAGTTTAAGATGTAACACAAAAACACTAATTAGAAAAAACGTATGTCTTGTACGTTGGCTTAATTTAAGACGTAACAATTTTAAGACTTTTTTGAGTGTAAGAAATGAATGGTTAAAATACCCCCCAAAAATAAGACTGCTTTCTTCGAAAATACAGCTTGCACGAATATCTATGCAATAATTTCGTGAAGTCAATGTTTATCTAAATTGGCAGAGAACTGTCTTGTTGTGCACAAAAAATTCATCAAAATGACGCTGGGGGAAGGTGTTGACAAAATTTTGAATTTTAAAATTTAAATCGTTATTTGTTTTAAAAAATGTCCTTTCAATCTGATAAAGAGTGGAAAGTGCGAGTCAAACATTATATTTTGATACTGTGAGCGTAAATAGTATATTACATATCTAGGGCGGAAACGAAGTAATTGCAGCAAGGACGATGTCTGGGTTGAGGGAGTAAATACTGTTAATCGTCGAAGGCGTGTACAATGCGTTTCCGCCCGCGATATGAACGTTATTTTTTGTCACATCTACATGTAAATTCGCAGACGGGGTTAAAAAACGCTCGATCGCCCTTTGTGCATGCGCAGAAGCACAGCTAAATGGTGCCCGGCAGCAAACGACGCCTTTCCGATTACTTTCCCGACACGTAAAGACTTCGAATTTGTGCAGGTGTGACCAAAAGCAATTTCGGGCTAAAAATGTAATTTCACGTCTCCGTGGGCGTAACATTTATTTCACTTCACAGGAAGCGAAGAAAAGAGTGCTTTACGCCCGCACACCAAGGCCGAAAATGATGATTTTATAATAAAACATAACTATTTTTTCTCCCGACCGCGTCGGAATGTCCGTATTCCATACCTGAAACGTGGGACGAAAGTTGCCGGTTCCGTCCGGGCGCCAGTGCGCATGCGCACTTCGTTCTCATTACTCCCTAGGGACGGAAAGTGTCGCCAGCGGGAGTAATGGATGGGGTCGGGAGAAAAATAGCGTATGCCACACGGGAGGCAAGCGCGCATCGCTCGGGCAGCAAACCTCCCGCTCAGGAATCGCGCGCTTTCATCCCTTGAAGCATAATATACTATTGTTCCCCGACTGATTCCGCCGGGGCGTTTCCGCGCATGCGCACTTCGGTTCCATTACTCCCTTGGGAAGGAAAGTGTGACGTCAGAGGGGGTAATAAGCGTTGAAGTGGGGGCATTCCAGTGAAGTCGGGAAAAAAATAGCGTACGCCTCACGGGAGGAAATAAAATATATACTAATTATACAGTAGGCGTAAAATGGCCATTTTACACCTCGTTTTCCGGGCGTTAAACGACAAATTTATTAACATAGGAATTTTGCTGAGTCGTCATTCTTGAAAATCATTTAGAAATGGTCATTTTTTACACCTACTGAATCAAAAAATTATGTTCATATCACAGGCGTACATTTTTACACCCTCAACGCGATCGGCGGTCAGGGAATAACCATTCTGTAACAAGAGCGTAAAATGAAGTTTTACAACTAGATTGTAGTATGAAAGGGACGAAGGAGATTAAAACATTATTTTTTAACACTCAGCGTTTTTAAATTCCGAACTCGGTCTTTGGAGCTCTATGCAAGTCATGTTAAAAAAAAATCGTATCGAACTTAAGCGAAATCTATCTCCAATATAATTGCCAATCTTCATGCTCTTTGAAGATCAAAATTTGCGCTTTGGTGTAGGTATAATGTTCTATTTGGATAATAAGATCCGTAAAATGCTTCTGCGCCTCCGTACAGACGTACAATTTATTTTTCAAAATTTGTATGGTCTGCTTATTGTTTATAATTGTTTGTCAAGGTCAGCCTGTAAAACCGCTTCTTTAAGCTTCTTTAAGGATCATCTCCTGGCATTGTACATAGTCTCTTACTTGCATTTTTATTTTGATGGACAATAAAGACAATTTATTATTCTTATTATTCTCATTTAGCGATAATGCCGATGGTACGAACTAGGGCTGCAGTCAAAAATCAATCGAAAGTCCACGCCGTCATCAGTCTCCCATCTAACCCTAGGCTACACAACTTATTTCTATAAAATTTCTCATAAAACAGTTTTTTAACATAAAATTTTCCAAATTTAATGCTATTAGAAAAACTTATTTTTATTCCAATTATGGCTATATATTCATTGAATGTTATGTGATTCAATACATTTGTTATGTCAAGCAAGCACTTAATTTCATCTGAAAATATTATTAATCTTTATAATTTGTTTACTAAATTAGAAGGGATTTCCAGAAATGTCAATGACCTTCTATCGTATTTGAACGAGTATTCTCTTAATATGTAGTATCACAAATAATAAAGTTATTAATTACATTTTTAATGGAAAAATGGCTTTATCACGTGATTGTGTTCATATAAAAAATGTTTGCAACAAGTATAATCCAGTTCTTTAATGAGAACTACAATTACATACGTCTGTACCTGAAAGATGCCATTTATTTATTTAGTATTATTTTAACGGGCGAAAACGCCCTTCTATACAAATGTTTAAACAATATTATTCTTAAGTTTCAATTTTATTGACAAAATACAAATCATTGGATTACGTGTAAGGCACTTCTTGCACTCACACGAAGTAGAAACTAAAGTTAAAGAATAATGAAATACTAACATTTGAAACAACGCAATAGAAGGGAATATTTTCAAAACGAAATTTTAGAGGACTTTTTTCATTGATTTACCGCCTGTTTTATTGATTTAATTCTTTCTTCTATTCAGTGAAATCTTTATTGCTAAAATGAAAATATATGTACAAATAACATTAATTATTTTAAATGGAGCATAAGAAATACTTAATTCAGATAATAATGTAACGTCTGAACCTAATACGGGTTCATGAAGAATAATTTTATTTTTCTTTCAACATTGCAGCGATATATCACACGACCGTTTACCAAAACTGATCTATCAGTTTATTGCCATTTAGTTTTGCTCATTCTAGTAATAGCAATGTTTTAAACAAGATTTCTTTGCGGCATGAAGAACTTTGCAAAATGGATGAATTCTAACCGTTGTAAATTTCACTTTCTGAACTCTATACATTACTACTGGCGTTTGTATACTCTATGACCCGATTTATTTCTAGCATATTTATCATCGTCGAAAATTGATGAAAATACGATTTAGACGAGGCTAAATAAGCGTCAACTTCGCGATAACCGCGATATCGGCAATGCAAGTGCAAATGTTACTTATACTTTCGTCGAATACCTTTTTCAGGAAGTATCTATATGAATAATTTTTAACTTTGGTTTTAACACTCAGTAATTTTCCTGTTCTTGTTGGTTCAGAAATGTATTTGCCAATGGATATTTCAATTTGTAATAAATAATTTATAAATAAAAACTGTGTATTTTATTGTCCGTCATTATTGTTCATAAATTTTTTACACATTTAGGAATATTCTTGAATTTATAGATTTGATATCATTCGATGTTAATGAATGTTTTATACAATGAACATACACGGACAAAAACGTTCTTGGAATTTTCTCAATTTCAAAAGGAAATTTTGGGACAGACTTGCAGAATGTAAAACGTTGCATTTTTGTTTAAATGACGATCAGTTTTTGGAATTTTTACTATTAAGGCAGTAAAAGTTACAATAAAATATACTAATTTTTACTAAGAAAAATGGCAACTTTTCCATTTTACAAATCTGTCCTAAAATTACCATCTGAGGTGGTAATATTTCCAAGAAAATGTTTCTCCGTGTATATGCCGAAAATGTTTTACATCACGGAAATGTTAATTTTATAGCGTTATTTATATTACAGATAATGACAAACAAAAGTATACCAAGTGTACGCTCATGTACTGTTTTAAACATTTATGTACTATTTTATACAAGTCTATTTTTAGTAACTGAAATGTCATTTTAAATATGTATACATTTCAATGCAAATAAACTGTGTTGTAGATATGAAACATACAATACCGGGACTCATAACTGACTCGGAACATATCAAAATTGATTTACAACTGACATATTCGAAACTGTGTTTTGCGAAACACTAGAACTTTCCGAAAGTATTTGAAAAAATAGTATAGAATGGTAAAATTTTGTTTCCACTTCTTCACATGATAGAGGGCTTAATCACTCTTTTTTTTAACATTTTGAATAAAGAAGAAAAATGCATTGAATATCTGAAAGAACAATTTCCTGAATTTAATGGCGCAAAATTTAATAACTCGATGAACTACAAAAAAACAATTATTTTATGGGGAAAAACCTATCAAAAACGTCTTAGAATAGCGGTTCATGCCGATTCAATATTTTGTTCTAAAGGTAACCTTGACTTGACCTGGGCTTGACTTTGGTAAGTTCAAATCGATCAGGAAATCGCATTCAGCAATCCTGAAGCGTAGAATTATGGTGGCCTGAGTTCAGCTCTAGCTATACATTTAAAGTAACTTAGACGAACATAGGAGTAAGTATAGTAAATAACAAAAATAATAATAGTCAGTTACAAAAGTATAATATGTCAACGATCGCCGCAAATATGTTGCTAAAGAGGGTTTAAAACTGAATCGAATATCAGATGGTACTGACTGTCAAAAGAAAACTGCAAGAATCCAAATTGATTGTTTGAAAGTACTGGTATGATTAGTACAGGTAAATAAAATCCAGACTTCAATCGACGAACTCAATGACTACAAGATTGATCAAGTGAATTAAGAAATTCTCAAAGATATGCCGGTTGATAATAAGTTAATATAAGGTAAGTATTCCTGAATATTCGTAGCAAATATAGACGGGCATCTTATTTGTTTAGGTCCAATATTAAGACAGCTTCTGATCACGTCGGAGTTAGTAAATAAAACGAATAAATTAAGGAGACGATTGAGTTAACCAAGTTGACCAATTGCTTTTGAAAGCAGAAGGCAAGAATAATCAAACTACGGAAGAGTTAGGGAATTGGCTAATATGAGTTTAATTGGGATAGGTTAGGATGATCCTCCAAACTGTAGGCTATGCAAAGTGTAAAGTACTTTACTACTTTAAGGAAAGATATCTGTCCCGTGTCAAATCGGATATTAAGTAAGACGCCCAGATTTTTAACTTCAGTCACAAACGGTATTATCTGACCATTTAAAATAAGTGCCCACAAGTTTGAAAATGACATCAAACTACCGTTAATTTGACACTCTATTGTTATTGTGGCATCATTTGGACGACTTGTCGACATTCGCGTTTATTCGGTGGAGGGATTACTATAGACTCAATTTTACCCAATTTGACTGAATTTGAAGATAGTGTTGATATCCAAATATCTTTTTTTCACTAAATAAGCGATCTGACTTTGCCCCATACATAAAATGAGTTAATGTCACTGTTTAAATTGTCAATAGTTTGGCGTCAAATTTACTGACGTCTGTGAATACTACAGAGCAGCATTGTTACAATGGGGAAATCTGGCTAGCATGCTGTTGAAAAACGATTACGAATACAAAACATATATGTATGACAACCTTTACTGTCAGTGACTAAGATTTGGAACTGATAAGCCATAATAGGAGATATTTAGCTTAGAAAATTAGATTTTTTAGAATTCTGATACGTTTGCACTGTTTAAAACATTGTAATAGATGCCTTTTTTAACTAATGCTTGATGTAGATTCCCAAAACATGTACTTTTCAACATATAATGTAAATTTAAATACTTTTAATTGTATTGGTTATTCAAAAATATTATTTATTTTAATATCTCGCGGATATGCGTTGCAAATTTACAACACGTGTATTACAATTATACTGTATACATAATGCAAGAGCTCTAATTTTACAGTGCATTAGGTGCGGTAAAACTGCTTTTAAAAAATTACAGATATTTTTAAAAGTGCAGTCGATACGTCGGAAGACATATTACAAAACATTTGACGCTTTTTTGAGAATCATAATAAGGAAAGAACTATACAATAAAAAGTTTGCGTGTGGAGCCTTTTCTTGTTTTGAGTGATTATCATTAAATGTATTATATTCTTTTGTATTAACATTAAATTATATAATATTTATTTACATACCGCAAAATGTTCGGATCTTATCGATCATGATTTTCTCCCGGTTAAAAAACAGTAGAACAATGAAACAAATACTGCAGGCTTTGTATGTTGGTTGAAATTAGACTGAATGATAAGGAAAACTATTTGTATGCCATTTAAAATAGCTAGTGATTATAGTAAATACGCTTCGAACCTATAACCGTGAATAAGTAATCACTAATGTGCATGCTCGCTGAGACGTATACTTTTCTTATCGGTGTGACAATTTCTGAAAGTAACATACATTTAACCATATCTTTACCAATCTTTTGTTCATTTTAAGTGAGACTGTTAACATCGTTAAAAACACGTTAGTTTGGATACTGTAGCAGCAATGATATTTAATTTCTTCTAAAATCGGTTTAAAATATATGTCTCCAAGTATGAGTCATGAGTAAATATTTTATTTACGGAGACATTTTGTGCATTAAGTTTGCATATTTGTTTTTTAGATTATAACAAAAGCATAAGTTCATTTTTCAGAAAATGTGTTTTACGATCACTTTGATCTGAAAGCTACAACCGTGTACTGTGAGAGAAAAATGTGCTTGATTCGAGTAAATGATTTACTAAAAAATGATTTTCTTGATTCAAATCTTTGTTTTGTAAACTAAAAAAACTGTTTTTATAAATAAGTAAATTATTCCTTGTTTTCAAAACAATTTCTTAAATGATATATTCCCAGACAAAAATGAAAAATCACTGATGTCTATGTTATGCTGAAACTACAAAATAACATATACAAAACAAATTATACATTATCAGTAAATAATATGCAATGAAGTATTTCGTTGTTACAGAATATTTATGTTCCGATTATTATGTATGTAAGGTTTTAACAATTTTCTGTAACATTTATGTAATAAATACTATTCTTCCCTTTCAAAATAAAACCAATGAACAATACACCTGAAACTACAGGACACCAATAAGAAAACCGAAACGTTCATTGATCTAAAATACATTATTGGAAGGAAACCTGTTTTGTTCAATAAGATTATCTTCGAATGTCAAAATCGTCTGAGTTAATCTCGATTACATAATATTAGTACACACCTCGTTCCTGAATGTATATTCATAAACGCGTATATATACATGCATATGTATATTTATATTTTCATTCCCTCAAAAAGGTGCGATGTGAGCCATGCGAACTGATTATATAATAAAGTATATTCAAGCTGCATCGAAAAAGACAACACATTTTTATATCTTCTTTTCTTCCTGACAAAAAGTTGCTATCCCTCAATTCAAAATTATGTAATTTCTATCTTTATTACTTAAATTATCAATTAGAGCTCCAAATTAGAGTAGCACAGATTCTGTTAACATAAAGCAATGTATAAGTATATAAATACAACTGCGTTTCGTTAATGGAAATTAATCTCAAATCTGACTACATTTCGTTAAAAATAAAATGAAATTTTAATACATGAAATTAGTATTTTTTCGATTTTTATTCTTTTATCATTGACATTTGTTTAGTGTGTATGATTGAAATTGTTCCGTTTAAAAGTATTTTTTTGGTGAGCGATCCATCGTATCACAATAATATTCCTTCAATAGCATATCTTGGTTGGATAGGGGCGTAAGATCTTGCAGGCAGATATTTTGTATTGTTGGATTCCATTATTGCGTTACGAAACTAAAAATAAAACATAGTATTCAAATTTATATAATGTAGCCATCGATTGTTATTGATTAGCGCTACCCACGCCATGGCATTGGGTTTCCTTAAGCGTTTTTTAGGTCAATTGATGCGTCTGATACAGGGCTGCAACAATTCCCATGATACCCTTCTTTTTTGCAAAAATCACATCCGCAGGTAGATGGCCTAGGTTCTTGAAAGCCTTTCGGTGGGCAAGGTTCTTCTTCTTCTTCTTTTTCTTCACAGCAGCACGGAGCGTGGGGATTCTAAAGATCATAAAAATCATAAGATTCTATTATTCACTGTAGCTTGGGCAAGAACCATCAAAGAAACTATTTGAAATAAGGTCAGAGCAAACGTTTTAACTATAGTTCAAAGCGTCCAGAGTGACATGCGACAAAGAGAAAATCTTTCTCCCTAAAATTTCTGAATTTCCTTTTTAAATTTCAGGGAGTGAAAGCACTATTTTCGAAAACAAATGAAAAGAGTATATCTTTATATTCATAATGTACACGTATACATCATTATAAAAACGAATGCACATTTCAACGACATTTTTAACAGTACACTATGTCATGATACAACATAAGGAGACGGCTAATTATAAATATCATTAAGAATTACGTGCGTACAGTACAATGTTGTACATGTACATTTTTCCGGTTTGTTTCCAGAATAAATTAAAAGCATTTATATAACGAATGTTGTAAACCGCATATACATTAAGTTTCGACACATTTTACGGCTTTACATCCACATTCGTCAAGTTATCTCACGTTAACGGCGGTTGAAAATGAAAAATAATTTATCGTGATATAACAAAATTATTTCGCTTTTTATGAATAAACACGAGCATCATTCTTAGATTTTGTTACGAGTAATCTACTTGTGCCGTTATTATTTTAAAAAATTAGAAACATCATGTAATATTGTTTATGTGTATATTTTATGTGCATTGAGAACCAAACTTTTCGTATAAAGCCATCTGAACTAGTATTTCTGCAAAATGGATACTGTATAGAAAAGGCCGAATAATCAATGCAATGGATAACAAAATAAATGTATAATAGAAATATAGAACACATTCTTACTTGAAATATAAGCATACACCCGCCACTTCCGTCTTCTGGACAACTATTCGTTTCTGGTGGACAACATTTTTTTTGAAACTCTGGGTCGCAATCCTTTTCATCTTGCAATTTTTCCTGCTCTTCAGTGTCACTTGTATCCTCCTTCTCTACAATCTGTTTTCCATTTCGTTGACATTTTCCAGTACCAGCTGTTACTTTCTTACTATTTTCACCAGTACTGCTTCCGGTATTCCTGTTTGCATTATTGTTTTTATTCTCGCCAGGTAAATCACCAGCTGGACATCCTTTTGGACATTTTCGAGGAGTTTTGTTCTTCCGAAAATCTTTTTGGTTGTTCAAGTCTTCGTCGTCCGAATCATGTTCTTTTTTCGCAGCTAATTTATTGCCCCAAATAACCGATAAAAATCTATTATCTGATCCTGGTGCACATGATCTGACTTCTTCTACGACCCACTCTTTCGTGTTATGTGCTGGAAATAATAATAAATAAACCGTATGGAAAAGAAAAATTTTTGTTAGAAACACAAGCAAACATTTTAGACTAAATAAAGCTAATTCATTAAATCAACTTCTCAGGCGTAAACGTGTTAATAAATCAATATAAATTCTGTACAACTTTATAAATACACTATAAAATTTAATTATGATTCTTGCATATTTTGTGTTTACTGATAATTTTGATAATATATCTTGCAAAATAACCTGTTTATAACCTGTCAAAAGTACAGTGTCGAAGAATGAGGAAAATGAGATAATTACCGCACTTCACTATCCGTTCAATCAGGTTACTTGGTGGATCGCTCATTTTTTATTCTTTTCTTGCAATATTGGAATTTTACAATTTTAGAAACATTTTTAATTAGCTGGTCGAAATTGGCCGAAAGACTAAATTTTGGACATCAAATCGAAAAATGACGATCGTCAACCAGATGATTTTTCGAGATCACAGCGTCGCACGCAGCATCGTCGTTCCAAAGCAACTTTTCCATTATAGTTTTGAGTACTTGTATGCTTGGGAAGTTGATGTGAACAATTCGATGCATTATCCTCCGTTTTGAAGTTTGGCATTTCTTCGTATGTCCCACAATAATATTTTATTAATTGTAAACATTAATGTGTAAATACAAAAACAATATCTTCCCTTTTTAATCATAAAAAGTTCACATTCATGCAAGACGTAGATTAAAATGATATAAACTAAAATTTTACAGCTACATTATTTATATATTGTATAAGTTTCAGTAGTGTAAATTTATATATCAAATTCATAACTTTTTGTACTATTACGGAAATTTTTTATAACTAAAATTGATTTTCAAAATAGTAATCTTGCCATCCAGTTTGGCACTTCTATTATACCTTGTTTAGCAACTGGTGCCCGAATACCATAGTACTTATCAGAAGTAAAACACATATAAGAGAGGATTTTTGCCAACTCTATTATGAAAATTGTTCAAGCCTTCGTGGAAAATATTTCATTGTGTGAGGGGGAAAAGCGTAAAATCATGCAGATACACAATTTCTGTTATAAGCGACAATTATCAATAGGGAATAAAACAAAAATTCATCAAATGTATTGTGAACCACGAAGTCGTTGGTCATCGTTTTCAAGAACAGTGGGTTTGTCGCCGAATACTTTTTCGAAGGCGCTGAACAACGAAAAGATTTATTTATATGAAATATTTAATTAGGTACCATTTTCATTATTATTATTATTATTATTACAATTATTTATTTTTATTATCCCACACAAGGAAATGAATCCAGTATCCAAATTGTATTTGCTTTTATAGCATTCCAAACAGAGCGAATATGATTGTATTGTAGTTAATTATGTATTTGAAATAGGTATTTATAATATTTAAGTAGAATAATGTGTTTAAAAGATTCTTTTGAGATCTAAAGTCCAGATCGAGCTCGTATAGATTTATGTATTGAATATTACAAAAAAGGAATTAATTTTTAAATTATACTTCTGTAAATTAGTTCGTTTTTAATTTTGTCGTTACGTTATTATTACTCACTAAAAAACGTGGAAAATGGACGAGATCCCGTGGTTATATTTTTTTTTAGGTTTGGTTTGGTGGGTCTAGATCTACAACACCGTCGCTTAATGACAACAGATTCCTCTTGATCCATCACGTATGCGGTATGATACAAATCGGCACAATTATACTTATTAATTTATGTGGTTAAGCATTTCAAAAAGTTGCGTTTTGAAATTAATTCAACCTGTAATTCTACATTTTCATGTCCTAAGTCCGACTGTCTTTTTTTAACTATCAGCTGTTGGTTGTTTGAAAATTCAATTTATATTCTTAAAACGTAATTAAAGTTTCGTTATAAGCTAAAAGATTGGATGCTGTAAATCAAGTGTGGTTACCTAAGTAAATATTAAAGTAATTCATGAAACGTCACTCGTATTATTGTTTGCAATGTGTAGGGTTCTTAATCTCTTATATACATATCACAATCAAGATTATAGAGGCCCTTTCCTGTATTTTATTTTCCTAATTACCAGCAGGGTTATAAGATTCGATTTGAGATTTGATAGTCCCCTGAAATTTCAGAAGCAAATCTGAAAGACTGGAAAGTAAAATGTTTTACTGTGCATGAAGACTTGATGCATGTATTTATGACGATTCTAACACCATCCAGCCTTCAAATGAAAAAATCGCTGATGCGCGACGTTTCATCAGAAGCCTCCAGAATTGCGCATGGTTAACCACCTGCTAAACGATGTCACACTCCGATAAAAATCTGTTTCCTGACAAATTTTAATAACTTGGAAGGAGAACCTTCAGGAAACAAAGATCACCGACATTTTCATCGAGCCTAGGTCGGAACTCTCGGTAATAACAAGATGCCTCTGAACGTTAAAATAAAAAAAAACGATTAGATAAGAGCTCCGAACTATTGATTGGCAAAGACCGTAATACCACAAAACCATGACGCTGGGAATCGTATCGGTATTTTTAAAGGAATATCCATTGTGATCGTGCGTTTTACGGGATCCTTCCTGGCACTTGGATACAAATTTGTGGCATTGCAGTGCATTGTCTTCTTACAGCACTATAATTGCAACTAGAATAATACATTGTATTGTATTATACTGTCGTTTATCTTCTAAATGTAATGACGATAAAAAATGGTCGCGTGGCATTATATAATTCAATTAAAGCGATATTCAAGTAAAAAAGAATTCGCCGTAGACTGTTATAATGCAGTAACTTGTTGGTATTTATAATTGGTTGAAGACGATGAAAACTTTTCGGGTGTTTCTTCGTCTAGTGTATGTCGTGTGGGTTTACAATGATTTTTCATCTGCGTTCACTGTATTACCGCTATACATTATTATAACCGTGCATATAACGAAAAAGTTCTAACTTAAGTACACTGAGATACTTTTTCTACCAATATTTGTTAAAATGGGGTCAATCATTATTAAAAATATGTTCTATTTAGGGATAATCCATCGATACTTGCAGAAATGGCTAAGTTACAAATATTAACCTTAACAACAGTAAAGGTAATTCTATTTACTATAGAAGGTTCCATAGAAAATGCCAAAGAAAGTAATTCAGAATTCATCGAGCATTTTCGCAAATCAGTGATTTATAAGTCAGAATTTCGAAATTTATATCCACTGATTTCCTTCTCCGTGATTGAGCGTGGAATATTTTTCTTTTCTGAATTTCTAGATGAGCATATGAGGAAATTCTCAGTCGATATCTCAGCGGATTTCTCATTTCAACAATCAAGGGATTTTTTACACTAGTTCTCATGTGTCTGATTTCAACTCTTGTAAAATTAATTATTGCTATAGTGCGGCTTTACGCATTTTTGTCATTTTTTAGGTGTACTTTACGCACACTTGTACCAAATTTTTGTACCAATGTGAATGCGGATCTTGCTTTCAGCTAGGCCCACAACCCTCCCAATTATGGCCCTTGTATTCTTGTATCGAACACTATTTTCATTTCGGAAATTTCATAGATTTCAGAGGAGTTCTTACCTGAATGCTCATGTGTGTTGTCATGGTCTCACGTGAGATTTCATGTGAGTTCTTACGTTCTCACATCAGATCTCATGTGAGATCGCATAGTGAACTTTCGTAGCTGAGTTCTCATTCGAGTACGAAAAGTGCAGAAATCCAAGTAATCTACAATTAATATAGTTCACATTTTAATATTCAGCTTGTTCTAACCTTAAAAACGATCCCCTACAATCTCTACCAGAATATTAATTATACTGTTATTCAGTCCAATAACGAATATCATTTCAGGAACAAAGTCTACTTAATATGCAACGTGTCAATGAAAATTCTTTTTATTAACAAAACGAACATTTAAACAGAATAAAATTTGTTCTATCAACCTCAGGCAGTCTAGTGTTATATAACGATTACTATCATTTGGTAATTGCCTATTGTGGTAGATGCAAAGAATTAAAGGTATATTCTCAAGATAACATTCGTCTCCTTTATAAAACTAATTGTCAAAATGTGCAGCTCTACTTTTTTTTATGTTTTTGAGGTGCTAATGTGACAATAGAAAAAGCTTAATACCTAGAATAGTAAAATATTCATATTTGAGTGTAAAACTCAGAAATACCAAGAATTAAGAAATCGATATAGTATTTTTTGGATGTAGAGGAATATAGTAGAAAAATATTGTTTTAATAAATGTGTACCTTCATCCAAATAGTACAAATTCTACAGACATATTCAATATTATTCTTCAATGGGTTTATGACAACTTGTTATCTGTTTGAAATTTAGGATTCATCAAATTTATATGAAAACTCGTGTAAAAATAATGATTGATTGAACTATAACAAATAGTGTTTTTAAACGGCAATAAATACTGTAGAGGCAGGGCATTTAGTTTAAAAAGTTACTTTTTTTGTGGACTAAGCGTGACTGTAACAATTCTTTGGTTCTTTACAATATCTTCATCGTCATTTCCAATCCTTGAAGAAACCACCAACTTTGTCCAGTTTTTAAAGCTATTCGTGTATTCGATAGGTTTTTGCAGAATCGAGGGAGTAGATACTCTTTCGAGGGGCAAATTTTATGATCTTGAATTCTCAGCACGCAAAGATAATAAAAGGTGGATAACAAAAGTTTCAATAAACGAATAGAAAGGGATTTTTCTCAGTATTTTTCTCGTCATTTTACTTCCGAGGGGGCGACTTCCGTTAGGCAGTCAAGATCCCCTCCATAGATGAACAATGGTACTTAAAGGATCATCGACGATTCGAAGCTTCCATTTGTTGACCTACATATAGAAGTTCGTAATCCTGCACTCTTTGTTCTGGTTTATTGTTTATGACGTGTGGTTGATCAACATTGTCGTTTACAAATTGGCACTAACAGCGTCTGAATCAGTACAAATTCAGAAAAAGAATACCGGTGTTACAAATTAATCATGGAAAACCCCAATAATTCATTATCGATGAATAATAATTTTATTAACTAGTAGCATGCAAGATTGCATGTAATATTAGTGAAATAATCGACGGTAATCAATTTTTAATTTACAATTTTAAAGTACTTTTTTTCTATTAAAGTCAATCCAACCACTAATTTCTTTTAAATATAATTGCAATCTATTAAAAATAAATTACTAAGAGCATAAATTTTTACTTTACGTTTTAATATTTATGTTTAATAGTGGTAAAAGACGCAGAAAACAACAACTTTCTAATATAAATTTATTGTATAGAATAAATTATAAATATTGTGATTTGTATTGCATAAAGTGAATATTAGTTTATTTTTCATTTATATCTTTTATATGTCTTGAAAGTGATCATCTGAGTTATTTAAATTTAAACACTTGATTTGAAATTTAATGAAATTTAAACAATTTTGGGAAAATAGACCATAATTTTTCTAATTTGCGTGTTATTTGGTTAATTAGATTAGTATGAATTTAGAATTATAAATATTTAAGATTAAAAGGTTTTTTTGTGCAAAGTTTAATGTGACGAAATAAGGATATTGTTTTGCAGGAATAGTGTGCTACCATTTATCACTAAATGAAACCAAACTAATAAAATACATATATTATCGACGGAAAATTTGGTGCTTTAAAATAGTGAGGGTTTATTGGAGAACAATGTGGAAATCGTCAATGCATCAATTGGTGCTATTGTTGCTACAGTTTATTATACTAATAGTGAAAACTGCGAAAGGAAATGGAAATGGGCAATTATATGTTGTTGGATCTGAAGATGCTATGAACCTGGCAGGATTACACAGCAACAAGCATGACACTGACAAATCCATATCCAGCACAAGAATACCTAAAGGTTTTTCTGCATCAACAAACTCGGATCTCACAGATTATCACAATAGTGTATGTACTAAATGCAAAATATAAATAAATAGTTTTTTAACATTCCGGGCGCGAAACTGGATTTCACACCCTAGGGTGAAACGTTACCACACGAAATTAAGCCCTATGTCCGTCGTATTAAAAAATAAAATTGGTATATGACGTGCAAAATAACGATCTCCATACAAAAAAGTAAATAGAAAGTACGAATTGTAATTGACGTTTATGAAACAATTGTCAGGATTGTCTGGAAACAAATTTAATATAAATAATTACCTGTATCATATATGTAGTGTATAATAGTTTATAAATATTTTTCAAAATTATAATTGCATCTGTATTTAAACTAAATTTTTCCGTGTAACAACTGTGCCAGATAAGGATAATTAAATATGTACTCTGTTCATTTTAATTATCTTAATTACAAATTTGGAATTCCGCGGTTTACTTTTATACTTTTCCAAATTTCCGGGTGCGTAATGCAGTGTTTGCAGAACATCAGCAATAAAATTTAAAAACTAAGTAGCACATGAAATGCAAAGTATAACCGGAAATTGGTTTTTAAAATTATTTTGAATTGAATTTTTGAATGCTGGTAATGTGGTTTAACAAGATTTGTGAAATATATAATACTTTTATTTTTTAGTATTGTATTTCAATACTGAATTGTTTTTTATCCTGGTATGTTTTATGAATTCCTAAGCGACAGTGAAAAACGAACAACTCTGATTGGAGTAAATATTCGCTCCATTGTGAGTTGAAACTATAAAATTGTTATTTAATGAAGACATTTCTCTTTCGTAGCTTTTTTATAGCAAAAAACCCTCGAATTCGTAATATTAGAAAAACTATAAATTTCATATTCCACTCTAATAAAAAACTGCAAAGTTCTAAACGAATGTTAGTTACAATATATGAGTACCACATACTTGTGAGTTGTAATAAATAAGTTATGAGGTTTCGAAGCTCCTTCAAGCCATCCAGATTTTTTTTTTACATTATTATATTTTTATACTGGCTTTGTCCTTCCTGTTATCGGTCAGTATTTTTTATTTTAATATTTAAAAAAATAGAATACAATGTATAATTTAGATTTTGGCCACTTTTAGTAGAATGGACTCCTTTACTAATGGATGGTTCAAAACTTGTAGGCTTTTTTTAATAATTCAAAAGAAGTTCGGCTGTAAGTATAAATGTTCTTTTTAGGGTTTACGTGAGCATTCTTTTCTAGAATGAACATTATAAAAGTTATAGCGCGGCAATATTTCCTGAGCCACATATTGAACCGATTTATACTAATATTATCTTGCTTCAGACAAGTTTTATGCCAAAAGAACTTCTTAACAAATTTGTTTAATATAAAATTATGCATACGTTTTGTCGGACAATTTGTTTCATAACATCAATATCTTAAAAGTTACACTGCGATGAAGTACAAATAATCTAATCCACTTGTCGCAGAACCAATAATATATTCAAACAAGCTACTCGGAATTTCCCGAAAATTAAAACGTTCATTTTTTAACTCGTAAAAAAGAAATTTACACTCAGTAGTCCTTCTATCAAATTATAATAAAAAATAGACCAGGTCATTTTTTGTAAAATTCGGGTCAATTGAACGATGAATTGACTGTACTAAATCTAAGCCTTAGGAAATAACCTCAACAGCAATAATAATCTACTTCCCCATTATGTATATTTTCATAACAATCGCGTAAAATCCTCGATATTACATAAAATACTGAAAAAACTAAAAATCAAACACTTTATTCTGATGGTTGAAATAATTTAACAACATTGTAATACATTCTTATGTACACGCAATTTCAGGTAAATACCATAGGCATATGGAATATGACAAAGAACGTGCTGGACAAGAAAAATCTCCTCTCAGCCAAAATTAAGCAAGAAAACAAAACCAGTAAAGTAGAAGTTGAGAAAAGGAATACAGGATTATCAAATCATCGGCGACCTTCTGAATCATTAAAGAATACGATGATTGTTCGTCCAGAGTATCGACCTTCCGATTTTTCTAACGGCAAATATAAAACTAAGAAAACATATAATCATGGAGGTGGAGCATATGATGAAGACACTTTTTACGATGAAGGTAATTCACCAAATTTCATGCAAGACAGTATTTCAAATTTTCATTACACATTTCTGTATTATTTTCTTGCCTTCTTGACATTGATAAGGTTTGTATTCATAGTGTTTGGTGTACACCCAAAAACAATGATTGCTTCCCTATCTATCTCTTTTTATCTTTGTTTTTCATGTACAGATGCATAGGTAAAAATAAAGATAAATTATATCGATAGGGAACACTCGTTGCTGTTGGGGTTTTTCTTTATTGCTTTTTCTTTACAAACAAAGACAAAAAATACAGACTGAAACATTAACAAAGATTAATATAAATTCATTCGGAATTTGCTTTACAAGTTTCAAGTTAGCATACTAGTCTTTGTTTTTAGATCCAGTATTTTAACATTCAAATAAATAATTGGGTATTATTTTCACATTCACATTTTATTATAAGTAAAACAAACTTGTCTGGATGGATTTAGCAAACATTTTACAAGTTTCGTACATCATACGCTTAGATCGATACAGAATACTACCATTTCTGTTACAGGTTCTTACGATGTAAGGCCAGTGTATGAGGGTGATTCCTACAGCAATTTTCAAGATGATTATGTCGTTAATCAGCAAAATCCGGCACAATATCAGACGTCATACAATTCGCCTTACTATGGCACATCACCTGTTTACAGCAACCCTTACGCTTACTATGGACCAGAAACATCGTATGGATCAGTTACAGCCTGTCGTTGTCCATCGCAGTCAGAAACCGCCCGCAAAAGGCCCATCACCATCGTAAAAAACCGATATCCAGAATGCCCAGATCAAATGGCAGAGTTTGTTAGCTTAATGGGATCTCTTGGAGGAAATGCGTGGTCTCTTATGCGATTAATCGGAATCAGTGCTTTACCTTTATTAATTCCTATTCTACTATTAGGTCTTTTGATTGTTCCCTTAAAGATTCTGAAATTCTTGGCGCTGATCAAACTTGCCTTCAAAATTTTCGTGCTACTTCCGTTCATTTGGAAAGTTATCTTGCCAGCACTGTCGCATCTAAATCTACATCACATTTTCCACAAACTTCCACGTCCACATTCCGATGAAAGCCGGGAAGAAGCCGTATCAACTCCAAGATTTTTGACCAATGATTTTAAGGATTTTAATTCATCAATCATAAGAGATAACATTTTAGCTTGTTCTAATGAAGCTGCATGCGAACTAGGGTCTTATTTATCCAAGTCTACCAATGATCATTTTCCGCAATCATTGACAAATTACTTAACATATAGTGCAAAAGAAGCAGAGCTTCTCAGAATGAACAGTGATGGAAAAGGATCGATAACAGATGAAACTATTGCTGCTTTTACAATAGCTTTAGGGAGAAAATGGAAGAAAGAAGATTGCCTAATTTATAATTGTAAATTTATTCATTGATATTACACTTGCGGTTTAAATAAAAAGGCAATTTTATAAAAAAATGTCTTGGTTCATGAACTTTAACGAGTGATATTCATTCTCAAATGATGGAACTGCAAATTGATGTTATAATAGTTATTAAGAAAGAGAATAATTATTTATTTTTCTTATGAAATCAATTAATAAGTAAGTCTACATTAGCATAAAAAAAAAATAAACTGGTAATAATAAAATTTATTTCATGTAAACTGAATATTATCTATTTGCGCCAAACACGGCGTTGTGTTATATTTATTACACAACTTCTTGCATCTGAAGAGGGATCATAAAGAACGAAAACGTTGTGCTTTTTTTCTGCATTTACACAGTAACAAAAGTTTTGATTAATGTCGATTTAATTTAGAA
Source organism: Trichopria drosophilae (assembly GCA_030407085.1). Taxonomy (NCBI): domain Eukaryota; kingdom Metazoa; phylum Arthropoda; class Insecta; order Hymenoptera; family Diapriidae; genus Trichopria; species Trichopria drosophilae. The sequence continues at coordinate 208,150,524 of CM059583.1, forward strand.
ATATTTAGAAAAAACACACGTTTTTACAAATGTTTACACTTTCCCGTCATTTTTAATAGGATAAACTAATGGAGCGCACAATGTGGTCTTAAACTGTACACGTTTATCCATAGCTTGAAATTGATCACCATCCATTATCCATTTGCAAAAAAATCTAACTCTAAGTAAAAATAACTTATTTCCGAAAATTCTCGGTCAGTTCTCAATTAATATGTTTGGTATTTTCTAGGAAACTGTTTATAGTGCTTAGAATTGCCCTTACAGAGCCCGAATTTTTAAAATGTTATGCAGTCATCTTTTATTTACGTTTGTTCGTGAAATTTCCTACCTTACCAGATGACCACTTTAGAACCCCTTAACAATTTTTACTCGAGCATTTCACCCGCGTAATTTTAGAACTTTCAAACGAATGTTTGAGATTTCTATTGTCTTAACCCTTTCAGTCCCAGCGGGATACCAGTGTCCCACCTATACGTGCTATTAACTTTTATGTTTATGAGCAATTCCCTATCAATTTCGTTGAGGATTTTTGTTCCTGGCCTTCCTAAGACTCCAATAAATGTTAACAAATAATAATATTGCACAATTATTTAGAATAATTATTGGTGTAAAAAAATTAACTTTTAAAAAAAGCATAAATTTCGGAAGGAATTCAAGCTAGGATGAAGTAATAGGTTACATTTTGCGATATTTGGTATATAGGGGTTTTCGAGGCTGCTGATTATGAATTCGGTGTTAGATTTTCAAAATTCAAAATGGCGGATCTAATATGGCCGACCAAACATTTGAAAAAAACGGTCATGTTTTCTCATATTTGGTATATAGAGGGTTTGAAGTAGTTGATGACGTATCTGTTGTTAAGTTTTCGAAATTTAAAATGGCCGAGCTGATGTGGTAGATGAAAAAAAAACAAAATATATTTTATCAGAAATTTGATCTTTGAAGGTTTTGGAGTATTTGATAACAAATAATTGAAATATTCTAGATTTCTATGAAAATGCTTGTATGTGGATTTCTCTATGGATTTCTATCTTTCATAATTATAATTTAATTTAACAATTTTTTTTATTGTATATTTGCAAATTTTATTGGCAACAGCTCTCAGTCTAAACCAGAGACACGAACGAGGACGTGGCTGATAAGGTCTCAATTTTTTTTTTTTATTTTTAAGAATTTTATTATTTTTTTTTATATTTTTAAGATTTTTAAATATTTTTTTGGTTTTGGTCGGCCATATCGGATCCGCCATTTTGAATTTTGAAAATCTGACTCCAGATTCGTAATCAGCACCCTCGAAAACCCCTATATACCAAATTACAGAAAATACCCTTTGCAGGAAAAATTCGTGACTGAGAGGGTTAAACATATCATCCTGTTGCATTCTGATCAATTGTTAATTTTCATAAACAATTAAAGCAGATAAAATCTAATCAATTTATACATTCCAAAGCCGGATAAGTTTCTTGAAAATCCTAATATAATCATGAAATTACGTATGAAAAGGAAATCGCTCGAAATACTTGAATACGATGTATTAATAACCCATTAACGTCCATAATGATGAGATTTTTAGCTCAACTTCAAAGCTCTCTAGCAAATCGAAAAATGAAAATATCACAATGAAACCAACTTACTTTATTAATTCTTGGAATGCTATATCGATTTATGGAATCAAAATGGCATTTCCTTGCCCCAAAAAAGAATATGATAACGTAAATTCCTAATTTAAATATATTAGTTTAAACTATATCCATATAAAATATATTCCAAGGAAATGAATCAAGAATTGACCGAGAATTTTCGGATATAAGTTATTTTTATTTATTTCCAAAAATTCTCGGTCAATTCTCGATTCATTTCCTTGGCATTTTCTAGGATGCCGTCTATAGTAATTAAAATTACCCTTACACAGCTCAAATTTTGATGAATCGATTCAGTATTTTTTTATTTACGGTTTTTAGTGAAAATGCCTACCCTATCGGATGAGCACTTTAGAACCCCTTTGAGACGAATATATTTTGGTTCACGGAAACCAGTTATAGTTTAAACGAATATATTTAAATTAAGAATTTACGTTATCGACCAAGAAGCTTTATGTATGTCTTAAGGTCCGCTGATAAGGTAGGAGTTTACACTAAAAACTATAAATTAAAAATATCTTAGGAGATCCTAAAGTGCTCGGCCGGTAAAGTAAGAATTGTCCCTAAAAACCGTAAATAAAAAAATGACTGAATCTATTTTTCAAAATTCGGGCTCTGTAAAAGCAATTTTAATTACTATTGACGTTAGTCTAGAAAATGTCAAGGAAATTAATTGAGAATTGACTCAGAAATTTCGGAAATAAATAGAAATCACTTATTTCCCAAATTTTACGGTCAATTCTGAATGTAATATCGTGGGTATTTTCTAGGAAACTGTTTATAGTGTTCAAAATTGCCCTTAGGGAGCCCGAATTATAAAAATGTTATCAAGTGATTTTTTAATTACGTTTTTTAGTGAAATCTCCGACCTTATCGGCGGACCACTTTAGAACCTCCTTAAGAGCGATTCTAATTACTATATACGGTATGCTAGAAAATACCAAAGAAATTAATTGAGAACTGACTAAGGATTTTAGGAAATAAGCAAACCAATTTTTTTAAAACTGTTGAAATTTCACGAATATTTGTAATTGGGGTCGCTAAGAACGACTCTGCAGTTAAAATTGCAAAAAACAAACTTTTTGAATTTTCGTTAACATTTTTGTCTACTGGTTTTTGGGTCGCATATGACGATTGTGAAATTATAATTTTGAAATTCCTTAATGGTTGATCTAATATGCCGGACAAAAACTATTGCATTATCAGAAAAATTGATATCTGGATTTTTTGGGATTACTGATAACGAATCTGATGTTAAAATCTCAATTAATATTTTCTTCTTCTTTGATTTTGTCCTAAGTGAAATATCTCTTCAATTTTTTTTTTTTAATTTTGATGTTTTTATTAGAAGAATGTGTAGCGTGAAATTTTTCCAAATAGTTGTATTTTTTGATGAATTTAAGTTTGTAAAAGTTTAATCTTGTGATGAAGAATGATTCTTCATTAGCAAAATATTCTTCACAAATGTTGTTTGGTAATTTTTTAATAATATGTCTCCAGAGATGTAATTTATGTGCTCTTAAAAACACAATTTGATCTATGGTATCTCTAATTTCTAAATTTAGTAAATTTGACTTAAAATTTTGCGTTAATAATGTAAGTAAGAAAATTGTTCTCATAATTGATGCCGAAAGTTTGTTGTTTAAATTTTTCCATTCCTTAAGTAATATAAGAATCTCCTTTCCATAATTGGATTTAATCCAGTTATAAAAATTAATTTCTTCTTATGCTAATATAGTATTATATTCGAATAATTAATATTTTCTTCTTCTTTGAAGTGAAATATCTCTTCAAATTAAAATCTTAAACCCCCAAATGGCGAATCCAATATGTTGTACTAATTTTCTAAATGTGTTTGATTTTTCACAGATTTTCATACCTGACGTGATTTTTATTTATTTCTAAAAATTCTCAGTCAGTTCTCAATCAATATTTTTGGTATTTTCTAGAAAACCTTCTACAGTAATTAGAAGTGCCTTTACAGAGCTCGAATTTTGAAAATTGTATTCAGTTGTCTTGATCTATGCACTCACACACTATAACAAAATGGACAACAAACTAGTAACCCTAGTAACTTATAATGATAATGATAACCTAGTAACCGCGAAGTCACTAGGGTTCGCTAGACACTAGAGGAACGTCTAGGAACTTTACGGATAAACGGGATAAACATTGATATTCACCGAAATTCGAACATAACCTTCAAATAGCCAATGGTCTATAGCTAATAATATAAATAATGTTGCAATTTTCAAATTGCATATACAGTCCGACCTCCCTAATTGATAACATGCCGGAACCGGAGGAGAAGTTGAAACTCCATAATTGATAACTTCCCACCAGTCTCCATATTCAATGCACTTCCCCTCACTTTACGAACATATCAAATAATGTAGGTTATGTACACATGATGTATATGTGTGGGTGAACCAATCAACGCCATCAGCAAATAAGGTTTTTCTTCCCTGAAAAGGTTAGACGTTCAGGTGGGGGAACCAGAGGTGCATTTACGGAGTTTTTGACGTTAACAATTATGGAGGTTTTTTCGTTTTTATCAGTTACGGAGGTTATCAATTAGGGAGGTCGAACTGTATCTATACATTTCGAATAAATGTGGAATGAACCAATATAGTAATCTTGACTGATCTATGCACTCACACGCTATAACAAAATGGACAACAAAATAGTAACCCTAGTAACTTTTAATGATAATGATAACCTAGTAACCGCAAAGTCACTAGGGTTCGCTAGACGCTAGAGCCCCTCTAGGAACGTCTAGGAACTTTACGGATAAACATTGATATTGTTCGAAATCCGAACGTAACCTCCAATAAGCAATGGTCTAGCCAATTCTAGATGTTTCACATATTATTTTTCTATTGTATATAGTGGTCTGTATCATCAATTAGTGTTGCAATTTGCAAATTGCATATATCTATACATTTCGAATAAATGTGGAATGAACCAGTATAGTCATCTTGACTGATCTATGCACTCACACACTATAACAAAATGGACAACAAAATGGACAACAAACTAGTAACCCTAGTAACTTTTAATGATAATGATAACCTAGTAACCGCAAAGTCACTAGGGTTCGCTAGACGCTAGAGCCCCTAGGAACGTCTAGGAACTTTACGGATAAACGGGATAAACATTGTTATTCACCGACATCCGAACATAACCTTCAAATAGCCAATGGTCCAGATGTTTCACATATTATTTTTCTATTGTATATAGTGGTCTGTATCATCAATTAGTATTGCAATTTGCAAATTGCATATATCTATACATTCCGAATAAATGTAGAATGAACCAAGCATAGTAAATTTGTACAAATTTTCATTTTTTGACAGCACTAAATATAATGGAAGATTTCACAATAGATTTAGATGAAAAAACTGGTAAACAAGTAACGGTTTATCTTTTTGACGAAGTAAATAACATTAAAGAAATTCACAAAAAACTTATCAATAAAGAACTACCATGTTGTCTCGTGCAAGCAAATCTTGTCGTAGACCCCTTTCAAATCGTAATAGCAGCAAACAAAGCAGCGTTGAATGAAAAATATAATCAAATAATCACACGAAGTCTGCATACTGAAGTTCTATATTGTTTGTCACCAACGATGAATATTACTCAGTCATTCAAGAGTTTTGGAGTTTCTGAAAACACTTTGCGTTTTCTGGTAACTTTAATCCATACCGCTGACGAGAAGGACAGTATGAAAAAGCTTATTCTTGACAATATACAAGGAAAGATTCTTCCATTGACAAACCTACCTCAATTCACAGATGTGGATTTAATAAAAAAGACGTATAAAATCGGTAACGATGAATTAAAAGTTTCAAATCTGTTGGACTCGATTGTTACCAGGATAAGCAGCAAGGAGTATGGGCTGAAAAAATAACTTAATTTTAAGGAACGAGATGGATTGTGAAGGAATTTGTATATAAATTAATTAAATCGATAATTGAAAATTTCTCATTTCTTTTACTATTACCTACATGTACCTTATAATTTTTACTTTTCCTTCATTTTACTAATTACCAATGAAAAACGAGAATACTCTCGTTGCCAGAACAACTATTAAATTTAAGCCATTAGGCGACAGAATAAATTACAGTCCTGTGTAGATACTCCAAATCTTCATTGAGTAAATGTGTCTTATTTAAATATGCACGTCGGATGTGAACTGCGACTTATTCTGTGTTCGCTTTAGAAGCTTTTCTTTTCCTTGTTTTTCATTCCTGTATCACAGATGTACTTGTTTGTATCGCATTTTTCATTAAAAAACCCTAATAAAATTCCTGAGCAACACTCGACAATCAGTCGACACAAAATGCATAGACTGGAGCAAGTGCCGCTCAGTACACTCATGATAGTTTTGCCTCGACAATTTACACAGGCAGTTTAAATAATGAAAACTCGTACGTCATGACATAAAACGAATAACTTGGAGCATACGACAATGTTCGTTTGGAACTTAGTAGCTCAGGTATATGAAAAGCACTTTCTACAATCGGACACATTATTCAAATTTTCGTACTTCAATTGAGCCAGTCTGGCAACGTAAAAAACAGCCTTTACCGGCAAGAAACTTTTGGTATTAAGAACACTGTATGCATCAAATCTTACAGAAGCGAGTGGAAAAAAGAAAAGTTATATAAAACGAAATATAAATTTTGTTGTTAGACTGACATTCATAGATGCCTTGGTAGATTACACATCTCGCACTCGATTAAGTCGGCCGAATTGAGGAAAGTACAATGCGGGCATGTCCATTCACTTGAAGAATTACTCGACGAGCCTGTACCTACACCAATTCCCACACCGCCGATAGCGTCGGATAAACCTGATGGGCTACTATTAAACGCAGCGTTTGGAACTGAATGACTCGGTGATGTAGTTGCTGAAATTAATTGCTCCACCGTCGCCCAGTGTTCGGAACGAGCCCATTCGTTAGCTTTTTGATGATCCTTTGTCATAACTGCATCTAATAGTGGTCCCATATGTTCCTGTAAAACACCAAATATTATTAGTAACAAGATCTTAAATAATTTTAAAAAATCTAATATCGTAAATAAATTAAATATGTGTAGTATCGAATTTATTTGAAAGATTTATTGCAATTATATTTGTTTGTACGAACTGTTAGAAAATGACAAAAAAAAAATGAAGTCGCATTTCTAAAAAATGATAACGATTTAATATTTGTTTTATGATACTGCAATTTTGAAATTGTTGTAATGTTTAGTGGAAAATGATTCACTCTTACCTTTAAAGGTAACATATCCATTGTAGCAATAAAGATAAGTAAATGAAAATCTGACATTGCTTCAAGGAATTGGTCCGGAGCATACTGGTGCATATACGAGCTTAAGGAACTAAATTCTTGGATATGACCATCAACCATCCTGAAATAAAAAGATGTTTATTATTTACAATAATAATTAACAATGAATTGTTGATTAAATGTATTCAAAACAAATCGTAATATGAAGTTTTAATAATATTTACCTGTTTTCGACCGGGAAAGGGTTAATGTTCTCTCCTGTGTAGAATGTATATTGAGGAGTTAGCGGAGTAGATGTAGGAACATCGACCAGTAAGTACTCGACAGGCAGTGGCCTGGCTAATCTGGACACTTCATTTCCATATGAATCCTTCTCCTAAAACAGAAAATACATATATTGTCAATAGTATTACAAGATATATATTTATTTATTTATTTAATCAGCAGGAGAACCCTTTTACAAAAGTATTAGATATAAATTCATTTTAATGACTGCGTTTAATGATGGTACACTCTTCATTAAACTTATGAACTAGTGACTTAACTTTTCTTTGGTAAACGTAGTAAGAATACTAAATTATGTTATCATTCGGTACAACTGAATTTGCTAAATTACATCCCTGCGAAAAATTTTAAGTAGGATTCTCAATAGAATCTCATGAGAAATTGAAACAAGTGTCTTATTGTTGCCGTAAATATACATTATATACATCTATTAGTCATACAAGTATCGTACGGAATATGTAAAGTTTTATACATCAAAGAAAATAATTTAATAGTTAGTTTTATGAGCATACAATCATGAATGTTTTGAGATGAAATTTTATGGAAATTACATAAAAATCTCCTCACAATCAAGTTAATTTTCATACAAATCGCAAATATTGTTGAATAGTGTTTCCGTAACATAGTGCGAGTACTATACAACGTTTATATGAAATTTAAAAGGTACTTGTTTCAAATTCTCATGTGATTCTCATTAGAATCATATCTATAATTTTTCGCAGGGATAATTTATGTACAGGCGCATTTTGACTAACTTGTACATGGTACGCTTAAAGCAAAGATGTTAGGGTTTCTAGTGTTATTATAATTAGTATACCACAGAATTTTATTTAATAAAAATCGACAATCAATAGCAAAATGTACCAATTTGTGTAAGAAAATAAGGTCGGAGACTAGAAATTCAGATTTTAGAGATGGTGTATTGTATTCAATTGCGATCGTAGTGTAATTATGAGAGAAAGGATACATTTGTTTATTCATTTTAGTCAAATTTATCTTGAATTCTTTTTAATACTCCAAAATCAACATCGTATCATTGCCTCTTACGAAGACTAGCACATTTCAAATTCCGTTATTCTTATGGGTGAAAAATAAAACTTGCTAGTCTCTGTAAGAGGCGTTGGTATATAGCAAGCGAAACAGATAAGGCATGTTGTAAAATTGTTTTAACTAGTGTTAAATAAAAGATCTAATGGTAGTAACTAATTTGAAATTTGAACATATTTTCTGCAAAATCCCAGTATTTACGATGGTTTATTTTGTAATATAATTTATGTGATCTTTGAATGTTATTTTCTCATCGAAGACTACAGCAAGATGTTTGACGGAAGACATTTTCTGCAATTCGTGGTCAAATAAAGTATATTCAATGTTAATACATTGTGAGGTTTTACTAAAAGTAACAAAATGACATTTCCTCAAATTCAAAATTTTAAAATACATACAGAGAAATTATCAAGATCATTTTGTAATAATTCAGCATCAGTGGGAGAGTTAATTGCCCAAAATATTTTTACATCATCAGCAAATAAAAGTATATTAGCGGTTTTAATCACATTTGTTACATTAGCTATAAATAGAAATTTATAATATATAATAGTATTATAATTAATGAGTAATTACTCTCATGTAATACAATATGTTGTACATAATGATATTATTATCGCAAATTCTAACAATAAGTTAATATTCCAAACACGAATTGCAGACTTTTTTACAATCTTTTTTTTTAGATCTCTTCTCCATTCCATCCTGATAAGAATATTTTGATTTATATGAAATAAAAATGTTTATAAAATAACAGAATATTTTTCTGATTTGTTTCTTTTTTATAGAGAATTCTTTATATTATATTGTGTTGATATTAGCATGGACTAAAAAGATACAAAAAAAATAGTTTGTGAATCGTTATAGAGACATTAACAAACGGTTATAGTTATACAATTGTATATTTTTTTTTGTATAATTATTTTATTTAGTTTACAAATTCTGAAAAATGAAATCAATATGGGATCTAAAAAAGGAAGATTTTTTATTAGATTTCAGTGATTTCAGAAAATCGATTTCTATGTTGGCTTAACTGTTGTGAATCTTTTGCTTATGTTTTTTATAAAATTTGTTAGAATATTTTTTTATAAATACACTATTCCGAGACTTTTTTCAAGGTTTAAACATAAATTCAAAATATGCGTTAAGTTTTATTTTTGGAGTAAATGTAGCAGATGAAATTTGCTTGCATTAATAATTCAAGATATTAACATTTTTCCAGCAACAGTAGCACTCTACGATTTACATAATTGATTTTGAGAAATGTAACGTGTGAAGTGAGTAAAGATAAGAGTAAAATTATAGAATAAGAGAGGTATCCATCTAAAATAATGTAATAAGTAACGTTAATAAAGTAAAAAGAATTGTTATATTGTAAAAACATGTTTGAAACTCCTAAAAATTGTTTAAAATGTGATGACTATATTGAATTTAGAAATTATCTCTTTTTATTAATAAAATTAGTTTTTGTGATTCTCTTGGACTGGAAGTATATAATATATTGCAAATAAAATGAATAGAAAAGGAGTAAAAAATGCATTCTGATATTTTTAAAGCCAAATACATGCCTACAAAAAAATTTACAAATTGTGAGTATTTTGTAAATAAAGAGGGAATCACCACCATTATTTTGACTCCTTTCTATTTAAATTATCAAAGAGTTTTATTCTCATTCTTGCATCATTTTTTACGTAAACACATACAAGGTAGTAAAATTAAGTAGTTAAATTGCGTTGTACAGCCAATGGACTAAAATGAATATAATTTAAAAAAACAAAAGAAATATATATTACGTTTCGGTTGTCGGATATATAATTTTCCTTTCATAAATTTCCCTTTCCATAAATAAAATTATTAAGAATATTAAAAAGTATATTAAAAAATAAGATCATACTTCAGAAAATGTATGATACGGTAGTAAAACATTTAAAATTTTCATTTTTTACCAGTTTAAAATTTTTCTTTATTCTCCATTTAGATATTTTTTTATTCATGTGAGGTGTTTGAAATTACAAAATATGCATTGAAAAAAATCAGTGTTGAAAAATATTAAAAATTGTAAGAGAAAATATATTTTGTATACTAAAATTTTATAGTTCTTACTAAATTACTCTAAAAGGAGTTTTAATCGTCTAAAAAGTGTTTTTATTAATAAACACTAAATTTTAACACATAATATTAGTTCCCTTATAGAAATTATGGTAAAAGCGTAGAACTGCCTCGCTGGGACGTATTGAAGCCGCTATCTCAAAAAAACAGCTAAAAAACGTGCGTTTTTTTTTAGTTTTTTGCATTTATTTTGAAAAGTACGAGTCCGACAAAAAAACGTGTCAAACAAAAAATGTAGAGCACGCAATTCTCTACAAAAAATATTTTATACATTTTCTTCCTAATATTAAAAGTAAGCTCGTAAATGAGCGACGAAAGTGAACATAATGGATTTTTTCAAAGTACGTGCGTAATTTTCTCAATGTAATTTTTATCATTCGGTTAAAACTAATATCTCTGGGAGGCAAAATCGAGATGGTAGGCATATTGTGATGGACGTGGGTTAGATTTTTTTTTTAGTGGGAGGGTCTGGGAGGGGGGCAGGCAGTTTAAATGAAAATAAATGATAAATTATAACCAATATATGTTTCGCGAAGTCCCGCTAAACACCGATTCATAGTTTTTGGTCATATATATGACTACAGAATTCTGCCTACTGGGGGTCCAGACCCCCCTACATACATGACCCTCCTACTAACATTTTTTTGTAGAGAATTGCATGCTCTACATTTTTTGTTTGACACATTTTTTTGTCAGACTCATACTTTTCAAGGTAAATGCAAAAAACTCCAAAAAATCACGTTTTTTAGTGTTTTTTTTTTTAGATAGCGGCTTCAATAATACGTTATCAGCAGCCCAAAATACATCGAAAACATCTGGCACATTTCATTTTTTGGGTGAAGTAGTTCTTCTACATATTTACCATTAAAGAAAAAATATCGTAATTTTTCTTGTTGGTTTTTTAACCATAAAAATCTGAATTTTCAATTTTTCTTCTACTTAAATGAAAGTTGTTGAAATAACCTTGAAATTCGACTTTTTAAGCTACGATCATTTTTCGCAAAGATATTAAACTTTCAAGTTTAATAAACTTCGGTTCAGGTATGACAAAAGTGATTGCCGGGAAGTGTACATATACTGTTTGCCGTGAACAGTCAGTAGAATCAGTGCATTACATGTGGATCTATGATTTAAAAATTCCCTAGAATATTGGACGCTTATCATAAATAAAAATCAGGAATCATTTGAATTTTATTTCTTGAAGGTAAAAGTACTATTTATTTTAAATTAATAAAATAAAGTTTTTACAGTTTATTAGTAGCATTCGTTAATGAGTCTAAAAATGTTATAACTTTTAAGAATATGTACGAAATATTGATGACGCATTATACGAAAATGCACGTGCACGTCTAAAATACGTGGAAAGTTGTAATTTTTAAATCCCTAGAAATTCCCTGAATTTTTTATTCGCTATCGTCATCGGAAAACTGCAGTTTTGTTGCATTGTTGGCACATTTTTGTAAAGACCGAATAAGAATACTACACGAATGCAATTGTGCATTGCTATATTGTACGCGTGTAACTCGCATGCGTAATGACGTCATAAACGAAATCGAGAAAGAGAGCGCCAGGGACTAATTTCCAGTGACGCGACAGTCACGAGATCATAAAAACATTCCCTAGATCTTTGAAATTTTGGTTGACGTCTAGTTATTTCCACCCGAGCATATTTATCCGGGAATTACTAATTACGTAAGGGTGCATTGGATTCCCTCCAAGTGCATACTGTATGCAGAAATGAAACCTAGGGAATAATATGCGTCAAGTCCGAAGATCATTGCGGGGGGTGGCAGAACTGTACGACGTAAAACTCCCTAGAATTTCGGGACAGGCGGACCCGAGCGCCAGGACGGCGAAATTCGGAACTCGAAAGGCAATCCACATATGTATTCGCCATCAAGCGGACATCGGCGGAATTTCCAGCCGAGGTTTCCCGAAGAGGCAGTCGATAGGTGCCGAACGTGAGGAAAGAGACAGAGAGTGCAGCCGTCGCGAGGTGACGCGCTGTTTTCGCGAAGTGGGAGCGGGACGGAAGATTCTAGGAGGCGCGCTGGGAAGAGAGAAGGTGCGAGATCCCACTCCAGTATTAAGTCGGCGGCGAGTACCGCCGCGAGCGCCGGAGCAGGACGGACATAGGCAAGAAGGAAGGAAGACGGACGGAACAACAGAAACATCAGAAACGGAATTCGTACGAGCGCGCGCCGCGTCGACTGTTGCGGGACTCTCCGTTCGGTCGTCGTGTGTTCTCTCCCCAGGGCCGTGCAGGGGCCGCCATGCCAGTGGTTAGTTTAGTTGCCAGCCAGCGAAACGTCATGATGTGGCAAAAAGTCACCGCGAGCTGATTTTTTGTCGGGAGCGGTAATAAACCGCGCGTTCTCGCCGTCGGACACATAGCCGGCGCGCCGCGTTACGTCGCGATGTAAATGTCGCCCATTCGCGCTGGATAAAAACGCGCGTGTGCCCGCCTGTTTGGAGAGGTCGCGCGTTTCTGTGCGTGTGTGCCCTCGGAAAAAGAAGCGCGCTTTCCTTCTTTCTCTCCTGGCTGTTTTTTTTTGGTTTCTTCCGCACACGGAGACTCCCCTCACATCCGCCGAGTCCTCGCGCGAGTGTATGCGTGCGCGTGTTGCCATCGAGGTGCTAGAAAAAATACGCGAGTCCGCCGCTCGCGTTCCGACAACGCAGCGAACGACGTCAACCAGGCGCCCTTGTGCGACGACGACTCCGCCGACGGGGTGGAAGGCCAGGACGACGACGACGCGGTGACGGCAGCAGCAGCACATCGCCGATAGCGTCGACGGTCCCCCAGGAGCACGAGCTCGCACTTCGATGTAGAATCCTTTTCGACGGACTCGCGGGAAAAACGTGTTTTATACGTTAAAAAAAAAAACAACGGTAGGCGACCATGATCGCGATAATCGAGTCCCGGAACGTCGTCCACCCTCCGAGTACGCGTGCCTCGCTCTCTCTCTCGGTCGGTGTGCTCGGCTGAACGAGAGAGACGGACAAAGTGTCGGTACGTCTTCGGGCGCTTTTTTTTTCTGTCGCTCGCCTCCCCCGTGCGACAAAAAGTAAGCGCGCGCGAGAACGGAGCCAACTAACGCTCGAGGAAGGAACCTGCGGCGGGAATCTCCAAGCGCGCTTAACTCTTGCATTTCGATTCTTGTGTCGATTCTCCAAGTTCCTCCTACCTCCCGCCGCCGAAGCTTCTGAAAGTCGAACGGTCGTCCTTCTCTCCTGGACATTCGATCTCGCTCCTTCGCAAGCGCTTACGCACCGCCGCTTCGTTTTGGCGGGATTTCCGGACGCATGCGCGCCCGCGCGCAAAATGTCATTTTTTCCCGACGCGTCGTTGCATAACAATCGGTTGAGTTTCGACACGTGAAAGCTTCCCGGCGATTTTTCCGACTCTTTTTTTTCAATTCGAACCAGTGGAACCCCGAGCATTTCGAGTGCGACGTTAAAACGCGAACGATGCGACCTTTTTCCGCCGAGGTACGAAATACGCGGCGCGTTCTTTACCCAAAATCGGAGAAACGCGGCCAAACAGTCGGCTAATGGGTGCTTTTACCGATTCCCAACGATAACTTGTTGTGCAGCTTTACATATTTCCAATATCTGTCTTATCGGAGCCAAAGTAGTCGACTGTTCGAGCCGCTGGCTTATCAGTAACAAGTGCATGGATAATTTGGAGAAGGATCTCCGTGGCGCTGCAGAGTGTACCGTTTCTAAATACTATTTGCTGCATACATTTTTGGAGAATATGAGTATTCGTTTATTATTTATCCGCAATTGGTATATTTCCAAAGTTTTATTACGTCTAAACATTCTACATTTGACACGAATCATTTTAGAGACTTGGTAAGGTATTTTACGTTAGTTGACAACTTGAATTATACGAGTGTTAAAAATTGGAGTTCAATTGTGTTAAATTTTTGGTTATGTTATATTAACTACCTTGACGAAATGGTTTGTAAATCTTTTATTAGCGAGTTTGATATTTAATGTCGTCAGTGTTGTTGAATATGACACTGACACTGGAAAAGGTAAACGTCAAATTATATTTCCGAGTTTTTAGAATTTCATTGAAATTTCCTGTTATTTTCGTGGTAAAGTTATAATTTTTGTGGTGAAATTTCAATTTTGGTAGTAAAATTACAATTTTTGGTTAAGTTATCTTATTAACTATTTCGACGAAATGGTTTGTAAATCTTTCATTAGCGAATTTGATATTTAAATTTGTCGTCAGTGTTGTTGAATGACACTGAAACTAGAAAAGGTAAACGTCAAATTACATTTCCGAGTTTTTAGATTTTTGTTGAAATTTCCTGTTTTTTTCGTAGTAAAATTATGTTTTTCGTGTAAAATTATAATTTTCGTAATAAAATTACAATTTTTGTAGTAAAATTACAATTCTTGTAATAAAATTACAAATTTCGTAATAAAATTATAATTTTCGTAATAAAATTACAATTTTTGTAGTAAAATTACAATTCTCGTAGTAAAATTACAAATTTCGTAATAAAATTATAATTTTCGTAATAAAATTACAATTTTTGTAGTAAAATTACAATTTTTGTAGTTAAATCATAATTCTTGGTTAAGTTATATTATTAACTATCTCGACGAAAGGGTTTGTAAATTAGCTAGTTTGATATTTAAAATTGTCGTCAGTGTTGTTGAATATGACACTGGAACTAGAAAAAGTAAACGTCAAATTACATTTCCGAGTTTTTAGAATTTTGTTGAAATTTCCTGTTATTTTCGTAGTAAAATTATGTTTTTCGTGTAAAATTACAATTTTTGTAATAAAATTACAATTTTTGTAGTAAAATTACAATTTTTATAGTAAAATTACGTTTTTCATGTAAAATTACAATTTTTTTTAGTAAAATTACAATTTTCGAAGTAAAATTACAATTTTTGTAATAAAATTACAATTCCTGTAATAAAATTACAATTTTCATGGTAAAATTACAATTTTCGTTGTAAAATTACAATTTTCATATAAAAATAACTTGAAAATAAGAGGAAATTTACAAAAAACGAATATAAAATGTAAATTTACAACATTCAAAGGTGGAAATAAAAATACCATTAATAATCGTAATAATTTTACATCAATTGTGCAATTAAAAAAATGTAATTTTACATCGCCTTTGTAATGTTACAAGCGCCCTGTAAATTGTGCTATACAGATTTATATCCGCTTCTCCTTCTGAGTTCGATCCTTCTCGTCAATAACCGATTGACGTCTTTATTTACAGTGCACATGTAAAATCACATCGATAATGTTGGAATTTTACTACAACGCTGTAAATTTACCATGATTTTAATTTTTACCATTTCATTGTAAAATTACATCGAAATTGTTCAAAGTGTGATACTAACCACCAAAATAAATAAGAGCAATTACATCAAAACGTAAATATTTTATAATACAATAGATTTTTAAGAAAGTAAAGAAAAACATTGCAGTGTTTTGAAAAAAAGATTAAAGATAAAGTTTCGAAAGTAATTTCTCATAAATATTACAATAACGTAAAAATGGAGATTATCATCCATAAGAAGTAATATACGATCGCTGAATTTGTTATTTATATAACTTAATTCGTTACGAATTTCGTTCTTCTGGACAGGGTAATGTTTTTAAAAGTATATCATTTATTAAAAACGATTTAATACTCGTAAAAAATATTTAAAAAGTGTTTCAAAATTGTTAAAGATAAATTTGCAAATTTCAATGTAATTTTACAATTAAAATGATAGAAATTATAGTACCACTGAAAATCTTGGTAAATATACAGTATTGACGTAATTTTACATGTAAATTAGAACAGAATTTACAACGTTCATGTAATTTTACATTCTCTTTGCTTTTTTACATGAAAAACTATGAAAAATTACAAAGACGATGTAAAATTACATTTTTTTTTAATTACACAACTGATGAAAAATCACGATCATTACAAGTAATTTTATTTCTGCCTTTGACGTTGTAAATTTACATTTCCATTTTACATATTGCTGGTAAATTTCTTTCTATTTTTGAATAATTTTTACAAGAAAATTGTAATTTTACTACGAAAATAATAGAAAATTTCACCAAAACTGTAAAAACTTGGAAATGTAATTTTAATTTTTTTTTTTTTATGTATGTATGTCTTATGACTAGAAAGTCATGTGGTACGAAAAAAAAAATACAGTTACAATAAAGAATCTATAATATTTGATACAATATATAATACAGAAGAAAAAAGAATCAAATATAAAGTAAATACATTATTTACAATAAAATACTCTGGATATATACCAATTTTATGCGAATGTTTAACAATGTATAATTATTTTGTTCAATATGCCTAATTGGCTTCGAATAATGCAGCAAATAGTAAGAAACAAATTATCAAAATAGCATGATAGATTATTAGCTTAGTTTAGTTAAATTTTCTATTACTGTTTCGATAAAAATATTTTCTTTCATTTTAGATGCTGGATCCGAGCGTTTTGTCGGATTTAGAGGAGTTGACGCTATGCGACTTTTGCAAACAGAAGTACAACGATAACGAGCAGTGTCCGAAATACCTCAGCTGCAAACACTACTTCTGTTTGCGCTGCATAGAAAATAATTTGCTCAAGGGCCATGAATTATTCTGCGCTCATTGCTGGAAGAGGACGGAGCTCGGCGACCAGGGGCCCGACGCTCTTCCAACATATTCGTCTCTCCTAACACTGGCTAATAATTTTTCACATCTTAAACTCACGTCGAACAACACGAATGTTGTCAAGTCCAATGAGAAGGAGCGTAAGGTAAATATACTCCGATATAGGAAAACAGGCCTGCATATCTTTAAAAAATGTTTGATTTAACTAATTTTTAAATTTTAGAGCGAGAATTGTCATACTCATGGAATGCCTTTGGTATTATGGTGTGGTACATGCTGTATAGCCGTCTGTCGCGCTTGTGCAACAACACCGGAGCATCCCGGTCACCAGATTAAATCACAGACTGACGCCAAAGATCAGCTTTTATCCGACGTAAGTGTTCACCCACGAATAACTTCAATGTGCAACAGTATTTTTGTTCATATCTTTTGAATACCAATTAATATCATTGTTTGTATTATCAGGTTCAGCTGGAATTGGCAGCCATGGGAAAACTATCGGCAGAAATTCAAAGGTTGGCGATGCAGCAAAGGGAATTCCTGATTAAGGTGCTGGAAGCTTGCGTAACGCTGAAGACCCACGTGGAGACGGACCTCCAGAACGGCTGGACCCATTTCCCGGAGATCACAGACGCCCGCGAAACTCTCGGCAAGGCCAAGGCAAGTCTGCAGATAATCGATGGTCCCAGCGATGTCTACACGCTACATTCTCAGCTGATGGTCGAAAAGCAGCGGCTGCAATCCAAATATCAAGAGATGATGTTGCAATGTCAACTGGACGATCTCATCGGCAATTCTGGGGTGATCTTCGACTTTGCCCTTCTTAAACAAGCCGTCGCTGGAATCCATTCCGGAGAGCCGCTGGTCGCTCAAAACGCTGGCAACGGCCGATTACCCAGTCACCTCACCGCTGCCCAGAATCCGATCTTGTTCCTGGCGAATTACTGCATGTCGCAACTGTACTCCAGGCACGTTGTCAGCAAGCAGCAGCATTTACAGAACGGCTCCATCGAATATCACTCGACGATGATGGCGCCGCAAGCACCGCCCGGCTCGGTGCACGTGCACTCTGGGCCTCCGGCCGGTCAGCCCCAGGCTCAGCAGCAGGCACAGCAGCAACAACAGCAGCAACAGCAGCAACTGCTAATACCGCCAGGGTCGCCGTCGGTCAAGTCCGGACCACCACCGCCGCCCAACACGATGTTGCATCCGCAACAGGCGGCCACCAGCTTCATGCCCGAGGGCACCAGCAACAGCGGACCTCTGGTGACGGTGCACTCGCCGCAGCAGCAGCAACAACAGTCGGCGAATATCGGTCTTCGCGGACCCTCGACCTCGTATCCGATGTATTACTTCAACATCGAAGTGAACAACTCGCCCCACGGACGAATCGTAATCGAGGTACGACCGGACGCTGCCCCCAGGATGGCCAAGAACTTTAGCGTGCTGGCCACCGGCGAAGTAGGGGTAGGTTACAAGGGCTGCTCCATCTTCCAATGCTGGGAGGGCGAGTCGGTCATCACCGGGGATTTCGAGCTTAACAACGGCCGGGGTGGCAGGAGCATCTTCGAAGACGGCTATTTTATGCCGGACGATACTAAATTTCCGGCGGTTAGAGGCGCGGTCGGCATGAGACGCACCCAGAAGCGCCACGACAATTTGGGAATGGTCGGCTCCCAGTTTCGTATTATTCTCCAGGAGATGCGAGGATTCACCGCGATCTTCGGCCACGTGGTGGAGGGCTTGGACCTCGTCGAGAAGATATCCAAGTACGGCGACCAAACAGGCAAGCCGACGAAAACGATCCTGATCACAAAGTGCGGCAAGCTGTAACGAACAGACTTACCCCGCGAACGATTTAACGGCGACAACGATAGTCCCTACAGGTTTCCTTACGTTCTAGACGAATGACACGAGAGAGACGGCGATATATAAAATGATGCTGAAGATCCAATGCGAACGTTATGGACTTACGATTTTGAACAAACGAAAATTTACGAAGATTTAAGAGCAGTGGAGTAATCAAGATTTTTTAGTGCGCCGATAAGTTAAATGAGTAAACGACGAGCGTTTAAATCATGTTGTTTTGCGTGCGTACATTGAAGAGTACCGAGTAACTCTCGAATAATTAACGTTTAGAGTCTCTAAAGAGGTTAAATCTATTTTTAAAGCGCGGACGAGTTTTGATGACGGGGTCAGTGGATATGCGGATAATAGATGAAAAATCGATATTTTCCTAATGATCGCCAATTGCGGTAACGGTGAAATGGCGACAAACACACACACACACACGTGCATCACTTGCTTACACACACACTTACATACCTACACATCTACGAGTATACGTTTTATGTACACAGATACAGGCACAATCTCTGCGTATATAAGGGAAGAACGCGACGTTGATGTTCGACGCATACGTACCTCAAGATCGATCGTTATATCGATGCGACTCCTAGTTAAATGGTGTAATCGTTTTAGGCAGAGACACACACGACGTATTTAGAAACGGAATTTATTTTCGCTATAATAAATAAAGTAAAGAAATATTGAAAAAATCGGCAGGCGTTAACGGCGTAGATAGAACGAGAGAGAAAGAGAAGACGTAGCGCGCGCGCGAAATCGCTGCGAAACCGACGACGATGATTAAGCGTTTAATGATTATGACTACGACGACGATGCGCCGACGAATTCGAGGCGCCGGGGGGACGCGGGGGGGTTATCGAATCGGGCTGGGGACCGGGAAGTAAACAAAAAAAAAACGATCGTATTAAATAAGAAATATTAATATTGTAAACAAAACACACATTGTGTCCAGGCGCTCGGTCATACACTTACACACACACACACACACAGAATTGTATACACATGCACGTTCGCGTGCACACATGTATATGTATAAATATATATGCAATCATATATGCGTGTACATGCACACATCGACATTTTCGTATATATGATCCGATACATATATATTTTTAGATGGAACTTGTACGTTTTTTTCGTGTCGGCCGAAATAAAGCTGCAATAGCGCACGTGGCTCGGCGACGCCGCGACCAACTTTCGAAAATCGAGCAATTCGCATTCTTCCAGGGTGGGCTTTTACCGGGGGGTCGGGTCCGCGGGGGACGACTTTTTACGGGGGGAAGGGTACACACACACACACACACACGAGACCGCGAGATCGAAGCGAAACCGAGGGGGCACCGACTATGCTGAAGAGCCAGAGGGAATAATGTGATGATGCTTCTTTCCTTTAAACGCGTCTTTTTTACGCAGCGACTCGAAAAATGCGTAAAATGAAAATTGATCGGAAAGGACGACAAGATTCTTGCGGGATCGACACGTTTTGCTTTTCGTTGTGACGAATTTTTACGCGAGTTAACCAGGGCCTAACTTATCCCCGCACGGAAAGGAAGACGGGATTGTGTGAGTGTTTGTTTTTTTGCGGTGCGAATGAATATAATGCGAGAGGGAGCGTAGGGTTGATTGTGAATGCCACGACGGAGCGGACGAAACGTTTACCGAGTCTGCGTATTTAACGGAATCATTCCTCGATGCTGTATATCGAAAAATACTATGATTATGAACTACGCTATGTGCTAATCGTATGTAAAACCTCGTAAATCCCAACATTATGTATTATACGCTACGATATGTACAAGTATACCGCGCAGTTTGTCCGCGACTCACGTCGCAAAGTACTGTTACATAGAGGGATGGAAAGTGAGAGACAAAACGAAAAAAAAAAACACACACGCTATGTACACATATGAAATATTAAAAAAAAAAAAAACATTGGAAAAAAAAATTGCTGCATTGTCGTATCGTTGCAAGCACATTCTCGTCGAGACGGTCGCGTTAGTAAGAATGCCTTCAAAAGAAGAGAACCTCATTCGATGTTGACATTGAAAGTTTTAACGCTGTTAATTATGTATTGGATAATGACGTACGTACCGTTCAAAGTAAATCTAAAAGGAAAAACCCCGTTAGACGATAATTTTTGCGACAATGTATCGTGCGCGCGTTTACACGACGTTAATCATTGAAAAAAAAGAAACGAAATCGATGACGATAGATATGCAGATTAAGGGCAGCGAACACTTTCGGACGACGATGAGTTTCTCTCCCTCATTTAGCCTGTAACATGAACCAAACGCGACACGACGATGATAATACTACGTACGCGAAAAAGATGCTGCGAAAAAAAAACAAAAACGAGCGCGAATAATGCCACTGTTGTACATATATTTTTATGAACGTGACAAGGCAACATAACGCATAGCTTGTAACGAAAACAAAAAATGAAGAAACGCGACTTCGACCATCCCCCTACCACAAAGATGAGAAAAAAAAAGAAAGTCTTGCACGCGGGTACATGGAGAAAAGGGAAATTCGCCCTCGTGTTCTCGACTGGCGAGCGACGATTCAACGAATGAGCTTTATTACAGGTTTTTTTTTTTTTGTCATTTTTGGTAAGATTTTTTTTTTGTTCGATTTTATTCGGCTAACTGCTCTGGTTTCGGGTCGCGGAAAAAGACCCGGAAAATGGGCAATACGGACTGCCGCTTGTCCAATCTTACTTTTTTTCTTCTTTTTTTCGTTCCTTACTTATTATATTAAGGGTCTACCTCCAGGACAAAGCGTAACGTCTCGTGGAGCGCAATTTCGATGTTTAGTTATTTAATTGCGACGACAAGAAAAACAAAAGGCGGAAAACGAAGTGTACGCTTGTTACCCAACTTAATGTACTTTAGATCGTCGACCTTCAGTTATAAATTCTTATCCTCGTGCAGAAGATGCTCGGTCTTGTTATTTACGCCACCCTCATCCTGACTTTATTGATTTACTAATCATTTCTACGAATCTTTAGTTGGTTTGATAAACGCATTAAAGTGACGCTCTGATTTATTGCTATTTTCATTTCCTTAAAGGATTATATATTTTTAGCAGACTAGTGACATCTTTTCGTACCAATTATGGGGAAAAACGATTAATTGATCATAAAGCAACTTTTATTTGATACTACCATATTTTCTTCATTAGACGATGGCACTAAATTAAAAGATATGAAAATTATTACTTGGTAAGGACGGTCGATTTACTAGGGAATACAATTTTGAAATAAAATGTTAAAATTGGACCTTTGGGCTTTAATATAAACCACAATAGATGAGAAAGGAAATATGTAAATACACGAGATTTTGTACATTCGCCAGCTCCAGAATACTTGATCGAAACGGCTTCTTATATATTAATTTTAGGATTTAATGATAATGGATTCTGGTTCCCTCTAGTAGTGAAAAAAGTAACAAGTGCTTATTGTAAACACACGTTTTGTCCCGGATTTTTTTTTGTGTGGACTCGTCAGAAAGACCAGAAAAAATCCTGTCTTTTACGTGATGATTTAATAGATTAATGTAATTTTAAATGTTCCTAACAGAGGTGAGAAATATTAGGAATATTGATAAATTATATACCCACAATAATCGTAACGTGATGTCGTTAACGAAGTGAGTATACAATGCGTTCTCCATTTAGAATAAATAAGTATAGTTGCTTTAAAAGATGGCACTAAAGTTTCTTTTTTGTTTATAAAACATACTTTTAAAAAATGTGAATAAGTTCCGCAGAAATGAGAAATATAATTACAAGGGAATATGAAATATTTTTTTCAATTTGTTTTTTATCTCACATTTCGTGTTTTCAATCGAAAATCATTTTGGAATTTTTCTTAAATGTATTTTTTTTGTATAGTGACCGTCTAAACCAAGAATTATTTATGAAAATTGAAAAAAGACGGTCGAAAAATAATATTTGTTGCTTTTGCTACTAATATATGATGCTAATATTTATTACTGTTTATAGAGTATTAAATAGTTACTGAAAAATCTACATTTTTAAAAGAAATATACATGGTCATGTCTGAAATAAACTTGTTTCTTGAAAACTATTAATTACGTTGAAATAACTAATAAGAAAGTTGATCAATTTCATTGGATTTGAAATTATGATTGTAAGTTAAATAATAATTTTATATTGTTTTCTGAAAAGTCCACAAGTTTAAAAATTATTGACATTTTCTTAGCTGAATAGGTTCAAGATCCTGTAAATATCATATGTTTTATGAAAAAACTTAATTTTTTTTATTTCAGATGATGTTTAGAAGCTGTTTCGCCGGCTTTGGTACCTTTTATTTAGGCAAGTGTTTAGAAATAAATAAACAATTGACTAGACAATATTATACACTATAAAAATTTGTAAACATACTTGAAATTATCCTTAATAAGTACAAAAAACGTGATTATTTTATTTACTTCTGTCTATAGAAGAACATGGTGGCCACCGTCAGGGAAATCAGGGAAATGTCAGGGAATTTCAAAATTGGTCAGGGAAAAAGTAAATTGTAGACAAATCTTTAAAAAGTGAAAAACATTATTTAACAAAAAAATCGCACAATTTCATATTCAGAAATATGCTTTATTTATCGTGTTTCGCATAAAATTCTTTTAAATGATTTTAAATGCTTTCTCACAAATATAAACAAATATTGACGTTTTTTATCAATAACATATATCAGTTTTGAACATTTTCGACAGATTTCACCAAAAACCAACAATTTTGAGAAAAAAAAATAATCTTAAATTAAATATATTTAATAATTTAATATAATATATTTAAACAATAAGACATTTCGGTATTGAATATATTCTAACAGATTTGAATAAAATTTAATAGTTTAACAAAAATAAAAGCAAACAATTTTATATTTAAAGATATTTATCTTTCTATAAAGATACTTTACAGAATATTTCAAAAATATTTGCCATACTAATTCTCTATTTAAACAAATATTTGTATAAATAAAAACCTTTTGAAAATGATAGAAAACTTTCATACATTTTTTTAAATCTTCAAAAATCTTTGAATTTGCATAAAAAGGCTAAAAATCGTAGAAAAATTTTTAAAATGTTGAAAACAGCACAAAACTCCCAAATTTTGAAAATATTAATTTGTTTAAATGATTATTTTACCATTTCTATTTTAAGTAGTTGATATTTGTCCAATAGTATTTGAAAAATATAAAATTTATGGCAATTTTTTGTTATTGTCAAAATTCGTAAGAATTTTAACAATACTTTGAATATAGTGTCCAAAATCGCCTAAATTCTAAAATTTATCAAGATTTATAATTATTGTCTAACATATTACCGCAGAATTTGACATTTTATAACAAATTTTGACAAAGAACCCCCAACAAATTGTCTACTATTATTTTGAATTAAACGCGAAAAAATCCGCAGGAACATGTGTTTTTTTTCTGGATTTTTATAGGTAATATGTTTTAGAATATACTACTCGTTGATTGAAAAAATAAAGAATTTATTGAAAATGTGTAGCCGTTTTTAAAACATTTTTATCCGTATTGTTTATTTTTAACAGATATCATTAAAATATTGGTCAGGGAAAAATCTGGGAAAAGTCAGGGAATTTTTTTCAGAGAAAAAAGCGGCCACCATGAAGAAAAATTCGAGAAAATCATGTTATTTTTTGGTCACTAGATGAGAACGTCTCCTTCAAATGTAAACAGTTTTTGTTTAATCTGGAGAAGACATAAGATTACACGTAAGATTTAAACTTAAGTACAGGATCCTTATCGAATTTTCGGGATTGTTTCTTTTTTTAAGAAATATAAAAAAAATTACTTTAAAAAATCATTAAAAATTGTTTTTTTTTAATGTAATTTAAATTTTACAGCATTTTTGCTACATTTTCGAATTAGGTAAACAAGTTCTGACTTTAAAAGACAAGCAGCTGGAAAATTTGAAATACGAATTGCAAAATTTCGTTTAATTTGGTGACTAAAACGCATTTTCAGTCATATTTATATCAGCAAATCTGAGATTAGATCTGATATAGTACATATATGTACCACCTTTTTTGTCTTAGTTTTTTTTAAATTTCCGTTATATTTTTTAATATTCTGCAAGCATATCTATACTTTTTGGACTCTTGGGAATATAAGTTATTAGAAATTGGTGAAAAATTGGAATAATTTATTTATTTTTATGTTTATTATAAACAATTAACGTGAAAAAATACGTATTTTTTAGAAAAAAATCGTTTTTCGGGAGTGTCGATAGCTGAGACTCTGAAATTTTTTTTACGTATTCTTTAGACAGTTTTATGTATTCAGAATTTTTCGAACACTAGTTAAAAAAAAAAGAAATGTCAAAAAATGATTTTTTTAAAATCCTTTGAATCATACTTTTTTTCTCTACATGGAAAGTAACTGAAATTTTTTACTCGGGAACTCTTGGGGTTGCTAATTAACAATGTAATCTCAGATTTTCAAAATTCAAAATGTCGGACCGTAGATTGCGGACTGACATGTAAATAGATGAAACTGGATATTCGGGAATTTTCAGGATTGTAGATTACGAATATGACAACGTATTCATGATAAACGACCCTATGTGCGATATTTTGTACAAATTGGATAAATAACTTGGCCTCAGAATCGTAAGCAGCGACCAAAAAAAAAAACCCTAGGTATCAAATTTCCAGATATTTAAAAAATTTGTCCGCCTTATTGGACCCCCAGTTTGAATTTTGAAAATCTGACTTCAGAATCGTAATAAGCGACCGAAAAACCCCCAAATTTCAGGAAAATCAATAGATATTTAAAAAATTTGTCTACCATTTTGAATTTTCAGAATCTGACCTCAGATTCGTGCTCAGTGATCCCGAAAACATAAAGATTACCTATGATTTAAAAAATTCGCACATCAGAAAAATGTGCCCCTCAAAGGGTTAATAAGAAAAAATAAACATAAATTTATTCTTTTCATTTTTATATACACCTCTAAAAAGCAAGAAAAATATTGTGTAATTCATTGTTGTTAACAATTGTGTTTAAAATATATTATTATGCAACCTTTAATACCTTAAATGCCATCAAAATTTGGGGTTAATTTAAAATAAAATTATAGTACAATTTTTTCCTACAATTTATCTTCATTGATGGTATGTAAACAGAAGACAGTCTAGTCATTCAGATTATGCATGATATAATAAACGTTATATATCAATCTTGAAAGTAACATATTTTAAATAATTGAAAATAATAAAAATTAGTCATTTATGGAAACTAAATATTAAGAAAATTACAAAACAAAATAAAATATTGTTGGTGATTTAATGATTCATAGAACTTCAAAGTTGGCTCTATTATTGACTCTTTTGAACTTTTTTTTTTAATTGAACAATAGTTTAAAATAACAAGGGCCTTTCTGTAATTTTAGATAAATGAAAAATTAAAAATGTTATTAAATATTCGTACAAAATGTACTTTTGGAAAAGCGCTCTCAATTTTTTTGTGATGATTGATCGTTTTATAATTTATATGCACGCACAAATATTGAGGGGTGTGGGTCGAAAAACCGTGAAATCAAAAAGCCGATAGGTCAAAAACCCGACAATCGAAAAACCGACAGGTAAAAAGCGACACATAAAAAAATAGGCAAATCGACAAGCGGACATTCATTTTTTGAAGTATTAATTTTTGTACTGTCGGTTTTTTTACCTGTCGGCTTTTCAATTTGTCGGTTTTTCGACCCGCATCCACATTGAGCTGTTTATTGCCGCTAATAATGAATCCAGTCATTATTGAACAACTTTAAAAAATTAGAACGGTCACATGCGAAATAAAATTGATAGTCCCACCGATAAATTTGCAAAACTGAATGAATTTCGAACTTCCTGTACTTTTATACAACCAGCTTCAACTGTATATCATTTTTGTCAGATTAAATTCATTTCTTATTATTTTTTTCACGTTTTTTGCAACAAATATCCAGTTGGAAAAGTCACCAATCAGCCTCACAAAGATTAAAAATTACGTATATTAGGCCATGTATAGAATTGCTTTATTTATTTTGAATTATAATTATGATTAATAGATTATATCTGAAGAAAAATATACAAATGTGTCATACATTCGTGTTATACGAGAAGGGGGAGGGAGGATTGATACAAATGAGTCATGGATGAGACAGTTACGAAAACAGACACTGGAGATTGACACAGGGGAATTGTTATATAGTAAATGGCACACGATTGTAAGAATTCAAATTTTTACATTCAGAGAAATACTTCCCAATAGAAATTCTGCGACTACCTCATCACCATCAATGTTTGCTCTTTTAAATTGCGATGTATTGCCACGTGCGATTGCGTTGGAAGTGATATTATTTCAATCTGAGTCGCGATATCCACCGCAAAAAATGCACTCACGCATTTATATGATAGTTAAAATCATTATCATTAAATACGTTCAGCATTTGCAAGAAAAATAAAATAAAATGAACGAGATATAGATCTTTGAAAATATTTGTAGAATTTCATATAGTGGCGTTTCAAATATGGGGACGACTGTTCGCATAACATTTATCAAACGCTTGTTTGATTGACTAAAATATCTCTATATATATATCTATAATTTTGTTCTAAGATCATCACGTCCGATTCTATTTTGACAAAGGTGTCAAAAATCAATTTGAGTTTCGCCAGATTTGAGTTAGTACTGCTTCTTTGATTGCAGAAAAATAGAATATTTAATTCAATGAATTATTTATGGACCGACCCCCTTTTGTGGTACACTTAGTAGGACCTGTGAAATTGACCCCCTCAAATTGTCTCGACAGAAGCCTTCGAAATTGACTGTCACATGGGGAAACCCTTTCCCCCACTCTTCTCTCAAAGAGTTTAATGTATTATCTATAAAAAGTAAATAAATATTGCAATCATTTTTCGTTAACTCTAACCAAAAAAGAGCGATTTATTGAAAGTAATAAAAAATTTGACAAATTGGGTTTAAGCATGTAAGGTTCAGACAAAGTAAAGTGGGGATCACCTCCCCTTCGCTCATTTTCACAACTTGCAGTCAATTTTGGAGGTCGTCAGTGCGTATGCCAGTCAATTTCGCAGGTTCTACTATACGTCGAAACCGACTACTATTTTGTTGTAAAGTAACTGATTACAATGCTATTAAGTATATCATGATGATGACTTCTGATAATAATTGCCACTATCCAAATCGTAAACTAATTTTTGTCTTTACTTTTATGGTTATCACTTATTCACGATTTTATTCATATTTTATAATTACACACTGATAGTCAAAGTGATAATTCCTGATAAATTCAGCTAAATTTGATTGTAAAATTTGAATCGGCGGAAAATTCCTCTATTCTAGCCGATAAAAATGGTAGCTATAAATTCGCTTGCAATTCACTACAAAAATAGATGGTTGGCTGTGAACCATAGGTTCGGAACAACACTTTTGAGTTTGCCAAAAACATAAACTTCATGAACTAGTGATACCTGAATACTGTAAAATTTCAAACAATAACGGTCGGTAAGGAACCATTCTCCTTTATTTAAATAACTCATAAATATTTTAAAAACACCATATTAAAAATAGACTTCAATTTTTAGAATTCGTTCGAATGTAGCCAAAAATGTGTATTACATCTCCTGACATTATTGTCCTGGGACAATGAGTACGTAGAGAGAAAGAAAATAATTAATGGAACCATTATTATGACAGTAAAATGCTTTAATACAAAAATAGTTAAATTAAATATTTCCTTAGTAAATTGAACAATCAAATAGTTGCATTTACAATTTCTTGGTACTTCACTGGTAATGTGTCATGTATAAATAACTTCCACAGTTTTCAATGAATTTACATGAAATTTTTGGTATACTATAGGATTTGGAGTTGCTGAATACGAACCTGATGTTACATTTTCAAAAATCAAAATGGCGTATTCAATATGGCGACTACAAGTTATACGCTTTTGAAGCCATTTTTTTTTGCTACCAGTGAAGCGGTTAAATCACTCGTACATAATCTCAAATATCAACTTTTTATGTTATTAATTCTACTATTTAAGTATGTTAAAATTGTTTCTACTATTTTTTCATGGTTCCATTTACCCTTTTTTTCTCTCTTTGTGTAGTTTTCGAAAAAATAAAGTGTAACTTGGATGCTCCAATTCATAAAACGGAGTTGTCGCATCTTTTAAAAAAATCATTTCAGAATTAAATGTTAGCAATTTTTTTGAAATTTTCAAAATCATTTATGGATTTTTTGTTGTTATTATTACAGGATACATGAAGTTATTTTACAACCCACTCCAAATTATGTACAAACATTTCCATGTTGGATTAAATTGGAACGCATTATATATAAATATAATTTATAATATTAATGTCAGTTTAACAAAATCTTACAATTAAACCAAACATAGAAACTAATATTAAAGTATTTACTTTATGTGACATGAATGTAATAATTACTGCAAAGGAGATAAGTCACTTTTAGCCTAATAAAATGTTTTTATACCATCATTACATTATTTACGAGTAAATTGTGTCATTTCATACTTTTAATCTACTATTTTTATGTTATTTTGATGATTTATGGTTTAACATAGTGATTCTACATTTTAACGCGGCGTTCGTAATATCGAACTTAGCATCTCTCTAATGACAAATAAATGACATTCAAAAATATTACTTCTTCGAAAAAATGTGTTTATCGAGGAAAAATACCTACAAAATTATTAAGTAATTAAATTTTTTGATAGTGCTAGGGCGTTTGGACTACATTTCCTCACAATACTACAAAAATAAATTTTATAAACATAAATTAAAGTAGGAGAAAGAATTTTATGCACTCCTTGCATTATTAAAAAAAAGTCGGAGTATTATTACTACTATACCATTTTTATTTATTTTCGTTTATTTAAATTTTTGCGAGTCATATTGGATCCGCCATTTTTAATGTTCAAAAACTGAATCCGGATTCGTAATCTCCGAAATTACAAAAAAAAAAGGTGAAAAGAGAGATGTTAGTCAAATATATTTGAAGTCCCGTTTCCCATTGCAATTATTGTACTTGAATAGAATTCCTTTTTTATTAGTATGAATGTCCAGGTTCCCCTTCCACCCTCCAAATATTGTACCATAAGCACCATGTAATTTATGTATTTATGCATCGAGAGTCACGCATGCGCAAAATGGCCGCTTATATCCTTTATCTATACACATACGTATGGATAAGGGAAAATAGGGGCAATAAAGGAGAGATTACGGGGGTACGGAACCCGTAAGAATGACAATTGCGGAGGGATACTTATATGACAGTATTATTTTGCCTACATCGACTATTTGATGGAATTTACAACCATGATGAGTTTTCTTCCGGATTATAATTTTCTCAGAATTTACATTTAATCTATGTCAAATAGATAAGTTAAATCCATAAATTTAACAAGAGGACTCTCATTATTTTGTTAATACTTTGTTATTATATTTTGTTAATACGTAAATATTATCTTTGATATGGTAGGGGTGGAAATCGCTAGAAGTTTGATTATCGAAAACTATACAAATTTAACCTAATGTCGAAGATACACTTTTTAATTTCAATATAAAAGGCATGAAATTGTGATGAGTGAAATACCCACACTTTCATTTGCTTAGTTTTAGAGTTTTTTGGGCATCACATCGGACCCGAATTAAAAAGGGAAATGACATTGTCAACAAACTATGAGTTTATTAATTTACAAAAATTTCCTCTACTAGTGTCAAAAAAGTCTTCTGCGAATGTCAAGATTGCAATTGCATTTGCATAATAAACATTTTTGCATATCTGCAATTTTTTGTTGCAAGTTGCATAAAGTTTCAAAATACAAATTTTCTTAACAAGTGTGTAAAATGGAGTTTCACGCATCGAGTGCACAGCAAGTGCAGAAAACTTTGTGTACAAAGTTTACACATAGTATCAAAACAATTGTTAATTTTATATTTAATATTATGAATTCAATATTATTAATTCAATGTTAA
The DNA here is from genome assembly GCA_030407085.1 of Trichopria drosophilae. Classification (NCBI taxonomy): domain Eukaryota; kingdom Metazoa; phylum Arthropoda; class Insecta; order Hymenoptera; family Diapriidae; genus Trichopria; species Trichopria drosophilae. Next base: position 208,181,480 of record CM059583.1, read on the forward strand.
ATTAACTACTAAAATATTGTTAATTCTTCACCTACTATGCAATACAGCGCATACCCCTTTTTTCTAAAAAAATCATCTATGTATACCAGTTCCTTAATTGTGCTTGGTAAAAAGAAAGTTAAGTCGAGTAAAGGGTATTGAAATTGAAAATTATTTCAAAATCATCGTCTACAGATTCTATATCAACATATACTCTGTAATTTTATTAACCCTAGACATATTATAAGGACAATTATAATATGTAATAGAATATTTGTCAACATGCGCAACAAAGATAAATTTTAGTTCCTAATGCCAGTAACAATTGTTAATTTTTATAAACTCCATTTAATAAAATTTCAATCGAACTCGACACAAATGATAATGTTCATTTTTGTCGATCGATCGTATAAAATAACTTTAGAGGTTATAAACATTTGTTTAAAATTGTCTATAATTTCCAGATTAATAGAAATTATAAAGATAAAACAATAATTCATTTTGAAAAATCGCTTCATTTTACCTGCCACCAACAAGGAAAACAAATTGTCGTGTTCTATTCCCTCGTCAATGCACATAAGCTACCCAATTCTTGTCATGGGAAAACAAATGAAGGGAAAATAAACATACGTGACACAATTATTATAAAAATCCACTAGCGTATATGACAAGTACTCCTAACAACATATCTAATGTAAAACAATGAATCGAATATAATAATTGAATGTTACATAATTGTAAATTGATTTCTTAATTGAATTATTATCATTAATTTCTGTTCCCATATCTATTCGATTGCAAATACTTAGAAATGTATTGTGGAAAAAGTATTTAATATTAAAAAAATAGTATGTTATGAAACTAGTGCGTAAAAGTTCATTCTACGAATGTGAAGGGTTGCCGAAACGCGAGGGTCTTAATCACATTCGCAGAATAAACATTTACGCAAATGTTTCAAGTGTTAAAAGCGTGTAAAATAACATTTTACGCATCGAATGGCATAAAAGTTATGAAAATAATTATGTGACATCTGTATATTAAGCATAATTTGAAACACATAAGAATACTTTTTAACAATAATCAAACGATTTAGTTCCAAACTTGTTGATAATGAACTAATCTAGACAAATTTTTAACTTCAACCCATTAAGTAAACTAATTTCTTATCGCTCTTGTTAAAAATCTTTAAACTTGTTTGAAGTGCTTAAATTTATATAATAAAAATTTTCACTCGTTAAATTAATAATACATAAAAGGGATAAAATTTATTAAAATAAATTAAATGTGGAACGAGTGAAAAATTTGTAACGTTTCGACAGGCACAGCTGTCATCATCAGGGACGGAACGGCAGAAAGCAATTACGTACGTTACTTGTCGAGTTTATATAGTCTTATATGTGCGAATGTATAAGTATGTATATGAGATGTTAATGACCCTCGTGTCAACATTTAATTCAAACTCAGTAACGCTTTGCATTTATAATACGTTCTTAATACTTTGTGTTAAAGTTTTGTAAATAAATATGTAACATTTCAGATGTTAGACGATTATAATAATTAGATTCACAGTCCACTATTTTTGTATGTTTCCATTTAAAGGAGTGTCCGATGTTTTTTATGTGACTAGTTATGACATTACTTTTCTTTGTTGTCTGTTCTAAATTTTGACTCGTTCCACGTTTAATTTATTTTAATAAATTTTATCCCTTTTATGTATTATAAAATTCTTATGTATGCATTGTACAAGGTCACAAGGTCATCTGGCAGCAAATAGCGTAAAATTCAATTAGAATTTTATTAGTTATTAGAATTTAATTCAATTAGAACAATGCGTACGAGAATATAATAATAAAGATCTGTAATCGACCCAGTTTTTGTGCAAAGAATCATCATTTAAGTTGCATTTGTTTATGTACAAAGATAAAATAATTGTATTACCAATTTTTCTACGTAATTTGAAGCAATTAGGTTTTTATCGAATAATTTATACCTAAAGTGCGGAGAAATGTAAACCGTTACAAAGTTACTTTAAATAATTTTACGGTTCTATTAATCGTACAAAGTTAACCAGAAACTTAAACAAAAATTTAAGCTACAAATATTTGGTATTTTAAATTCCATACTTTTAAAGTCGATTATTGACATGCTCCAAAAGTTTTTGAATTCTTTTCAAGAATATTCTTGAATATCAATAATGATTTATATTTATACAAATTCTACCGATATTTAGTACACGCAAAGGGAATCAGCATTGCATACATTAAATATAATTTCCCTAACTTTTATGCATCTTGCATTTATTGTCAGCTACAATAACTTAAAATTCTAATTCACTATTGGGAGAGTTTTCTGTTTTTTGTTTTTAATTGTGTAGTTAATGAAAGCAACTTTCTTATCAATCAGGATAGTGTTACTTAATGCATTACACTAAAATTACAATTAAACAACAACAAAAAATTCAATACATTTTAAATATAAATAGTGGTTTAAACTATTAAAAAAATTATTAAAAAATAATAGAAAATAAAAAATATACAAAAATTTTATAATTTAAAAACTGATTAAAACTTCGACTCTACGTTTCGAACCGCTCGGGTCCCTCTTCAAGAGTCTGTCTGAATATAAAACTCTAGTCGAAGTTTTAATCAGTTTTTAAATTATAAAATTTTTGTATATTTTTTATTTTCTATTATTTTTTAATAAAGTGAGTTTTAAAGTTTTGAAAAAGATCGTTAGATTTGGTAGGCATAGCCCTTAAAATTTATATTTATGCAATACATTTTATTGAATTAAAAAAATTATCAAATTTAGTTATCTTCAATTTTATAAATCATGAGATATTCAGTACTTCGTAATATAACTTTAGTCGATACAAAAAAATCGTTTACTTTCGAATATTTTGAAATTAGTTAAGGTATATTTTTAGCTTACAATTAAAAATCTCCATGTGAATATAAAATACTCAAAAAATTTATGTATAATTGGAGTACTCACCTTGTAGTAAACGTCTGGAACATATTGCTTGTCGGTTGATTCTACAACGTAACCAAGCTCTGGCGCATCTTTTGTTGGAACTAAGCACCCATCGCGAACCAAAGCCATACATTGATTGGATACCTGGTAGCCTTCCATATGTACTTGATTCGTAGCATCACCTTTAGAAAAAACAGTGCATTTATGAACATACTATTCTTTTCGCCATTTTTAGTAATAAATCTTAATCATAATAAATTAAAAAAATCAAATTTAATAATTTAAAATAAGTATTAATTAATTTAATAACTTAAATAATCATGGAATAAAAAATCCCTAGATATTGAAAGTATTAAATATGTTTTTAATTTTAATTTACAGATAAAAACTAGTTCTTTGCAACGATATCATTTGTCGATATTACAATTGTATGTAATTACTTATCGAATGTTGAATGTATTTGTAATTTACTTATTAACCAAAAGATTAATTTCAAAAAAGAAGATTAATGACAAAAAAAATCGTAAAATTATTACAGTTTTTATTTTTGTTTGTATTTATTTGAAAAACAATCAACGAATCATGAAATTCTTGTCTTATTGTGTTATTACGATCATACAAATTCAGGTTTTCTGTTCTTTTAACAGTCGCTTAATCTTTTTGATGATTTCATAGTTTTATTAAAATCTTACTTATGATTTTTGTTACTTATTATTTGAATTCAAAATGAAGACAAAAGCTTCGAAAATTTTTTTCCTTCTTAATCCGTAATATATTTGAAATAAATATGTTGTTAGAGTTTATTTTCTCGGTGTATCGGATAGTGGATATTAAATATAAAAATTAAAACGAAGAAAATTTACGTTTCGGTCAAGAATTTTTGACCCTCTTCAGAAATTTATTCTGTAATATAATAAATACAAAAATTAAACAAATGAAAAAATGAATAACAATAAAAAAGAGAACGACCAAATGAATTACAATTAAAAAAGAATTGAAAAATTGAAAAATGACATGATCGATTACATAAATACCAAAATACCGAGGAGAAACATTTATTATTTGAAGATTTATTTTAATTTATATTGATCGTTAAGGTTTTCTTTTTCATATAATTTTTGTCTTCTCGATTATTTATTACTCAGAAATATTTTTGTATAAAATTACATCAACATTCAATAAACACCTAAAAATACTTATATAATAAAAGTATAATAAATATCCATACCTGTGACGCAGACTGTGACAGATTTAGAACCAAAATAACCGCTTGGAGAAAATCTACATGGATTAGGAAACTGATTTTGGAAATGACCAGCCATCATGCATTCTTGTGCCGATAAGAAGTGGCTCTCAATGTTTCTCACATGTTTTACCTGTACATAATAAATTAAAAAAATTAAAATTAAATGTTTATACAACATAAACAATTTAAACATTTTTGTAGATTAAAGTAAATTAACTTACCGTTCCTTTCTTTACATCATTTGCAATTAAATCTGTGAAAATCCATCCAACTCTTGTTAAATTTAGCGTACGCGCTAACTCATTTACAACTGCTTCTCTTTCATCTGGACGAAGAACTATCGAGTCTCTGGTACTTTCCTACAATTTCAAAATTATGTTAAGAAACTTTACTACTTTTAATAATTCTATTGTTATTTTACCTGTGGCGGCTCGTAAATAGCCACGACAACAGCTCGAATTCCCAACGGAACATCCGAGTGTATTTCGTATCGACCATACAGATAACCTATGCGTTGATGGCCAGTGCTGCGCCAATAGTTCAAAAAGCGTTCAACCAAACTTGCATTTTCAAACACGATGTTGTCGACATGACGATATGTTTGACGATTTAATGTAATAGCGTTGGGCTGACATTTACTGCATACACCTCGTGGCCATGGTGGGTGATCTTTGCATCCCATTTTTATGCGACAACTGATATCTTCCAGTTGTAGAAATTTACTCCTTAAAAAATTCATTTACAAATATTTGAGTTTTTGAATTCTGATTTCTTGGAATATTTCAAAAGGTAAAGATGTATAAGTTGACTTACCTATTAACGCCGGCAGTGAGTTTTCTGAGGTGGGAGTGAAACGATAGATGCTTAACGTTCTGTTCTTTAAGATATGCTTCGTCAAAAGGTTCTAACGGAGAACAGTGTACGCAACTACCATTTGATACATGTCGACACCTAGAATTATAGTATTTTAAACGTGAATTTTGATAATAAAAGCGCCCTGGGGTACTGGGAGACCCCACACATAAATATTACATTTTTTTCCCTTCTAAAACTGCACTTTTACACCATTTTTTTATCTTACATTTCAAGAGGCACAAGTTAAATTTTTAGGACAAAATATAAAGATTTTTTTTGTGAAAAACTTGTTTATAACGAGGACCAATAATTTTTTTATCGAGATAACTTATCAAAGTGATACTTGGAGAGTATCGAGTAATTTTGAGACGAAATAACAAATCTTCGGGTTGGGGTCTCCCATGACCCCACATGGCGCTTTGTGTTATTTTTATATAGGGTGTTGCTTTAAGGGTTAAAAAGAGCATTGAAATTGAAAATTATCGCCTGCAGATTTTATATCAACATATACTCTGTAATTTTATTAACCCTAGTCATATTATGAAGACAATTGCAGTAATAGAATATTTGTCAACATGCATAACAAAGACAAATTTTACTTCCTAACAATTGTTAATTTTTATAAACTCCATTTAATAAAATTTCAATCGAACTCAACACAAATGAAAATGTTCATTTATGTCGATCGATCGTATAAAAATAACTTTAGAGGTTATAAAAATATTATTTTAAATTTTCTATAGTTTGTAGATTAATGGAAATTATAAAAATAAAACAGTAATTCAGGCTGTGCTAGATTACGTTTAGTATTATAGTATTTTAAACGTGAATTTTGCTAATAAAAGCGCCCTGGGGTACTGGGAGACCCCACACATAAATATTACATTTTTTTCTCTTCTAAAACTGCACTTTTACAGCATTTTTTTATCTTACATTTCAAGAGGCACAAGTTAAATTTTTAGGACAAAATATTTAAAGATTTTTTTTGTGAAAAACTTTTGTTTATAACGAGGACCAATAATTTTTTTATCAAGATAACTTATCAAAGTGATACTTGGAGAGTATCGAGTAATTTTGAAACGAAATAAATCTTTGGATTGGGGTCTCCCATGACCCCACATGGCGCTTTGTGTTATTTTTATATAGGGTGTTGCTTTAAGAGTTAAAAAGAAACTTACAATTTGTCATCTCGTTTTCTTTGAATTTTTCCATCCAATTTCCATAGCTGTTGATCGACGTCGTCTTCAAGATCATTTCCTGACGAACGATACGAGTGGGTAGATTTATAATTTGATGTTCCCCGACTTGTACTGGGAGTGACATCCATTGCAGATTCTACAATTTAAATAATCACTTTTTAATTTATTTGAATAACAAAAATAGAAACTATAATTCATCTTGCCGATAAGACTAATATTTTACGAAACTGAAACTAGTTGCATCTTCGTAGCCAGATAAACTAGTCACAGATTCGGAATAGTAGTAAAAATTGTTTATTTCATTGCAATTATTAAATTATTGTTACTTATGAGTGAAATTCCTTTTTTTTAATGGGGACCATTCTTTTTTTCGAATCTGTAGCTAGTTTCAGTGTCATTAATAGTTTTCGATAGTAAGGAAACTTGAAAAACGTTTTAGAAATTACCTGAAGAATTTTTATCGGATGACCCGCCAGCATTTGTATTTTCCCACAAGACACCGTTAATAGGTGTCATGTAAATCATATCCCCGTGTGAAAGTCCTGAAGTAGAAATCGTTTTGCTACGAGACGACACAAGTTCATCCTTCTGATTCCGGGATTTGTACAATCCGAAAGCGAAGCTGCGAAGATCGAAGGCATCGTAGATCTGCGAAAGAAAAAGTTGAATACATGGCATCGATGAAATTTGCGAATGAGATTTGTTACCTTTTCGAACAGTCTGGAAATGGTGTCAGTAGGTAGTACTTCGACTCTCTTGGTTCCTTCGGGCGATTGAACGCGTAACATCTGAAAAATGATAAAAAAAAATTGAGAGGTGATTTTTGGAAGCTGCGTCGAAGGGGAGTTTCCTCCAGAAAGCCTCGTGCCTAGGAGAAGAGGTCTCTTGGAGATGAGACTCCTCGGTCGTGGCGGTGGACTATAAACTTACGATTGGCTTGGATTTTGACATTTCGCCGGTGTCCGCGGAGCATCAGCTGTTTGTGGCTGCCTTGTTGTTCCTCGGCTGGCTTGGTTGCGGTTCGAAAGCGCCGCCGACAAAGTCCCTAGACGCGGAGTGAAGAGGTGGTGGTACAACGAATCGAAATTTGTCGAGTCAACTCGGGCAACCTAACCTAGTAAACCTCTTCCGTGCGTGTGTGCCTCTCGGATATTCAAGACAGAATGGCAAGTATTTTGAGCCCTTCAAAAATTTACCTCTCCATCCCCTGTCACTAACTATTCGGAGGGTTGACCAAAGGGACACTTTGCAATTGGCCTTTTCCCCGACCGCGGGGGAGGGACCGATCTGACCTGTCTAATTACGTCTCCACTGCACTCGGAAAAAAAGTAACATTTACATTTCTCTCAGTTTTTTCCATGACATTTCCTCTTACTCTCGCTGTCAAATTAGTTTTCTCCTGAATAATGTATGAAAACAAAAGGAAATTTCATTGAAATATGTATAATTTACAGCGAAAATGACAGAAATATCAGGGGTAAATTTACGTGTTGTTGTAAAAAATGTTTACAATGCTTTTGTAATTTTTAATCGATTTTCATGCAAAAATAATTGAGGGGAATGTAAAATTACAAGCGCACCGTAAACTTGGGAAAGTTTGTCCTCGACCACTGTGGCGCTGCTGAACAAAACGTAAATATCGAACTTGCTCTTTCCGATTTACAGTGACATGTAAAATTATATCGGTAATGTAGGAATTTTTCTATATCACTGTAAATTTAATTGGTTTTTTATTTCAACCTTTTCGATGTAAAATTACTTCATAGTGTGCGGAAATTTACAACCGAAATTTTTCAGTGACGTATGTCAGACGTTCAGAAACGGTCGGGTTCAGCAGGTAAAACCAGAGATCATAGGGTAAACCCCTCGAAGATGGCCACAAATCAGACACGGAAACATCGGCAATCCTTCTTCTCTCTCGGATCTTTTCATTTTTCCTTGACATCACTCATTCGTGAAATCAATTTTCCACTTTTTGAATTCACAATATTGGCCAATACTATTAATATCCATTAGCCCATTAACCCATTAACGCCCAAGAGGACACTTTTACCAAGATTTTTGGAATATTTCTTGACATTAAAAACCAATTCAAAACATTTTAGATAAAACATTTTCGACATAAAATTCATCGATCTTTCCGAATCTGCTGTTAAAGAAACAATCGGACCCTTTCCAAAAAAGTTATGCCTGGTTTTTCACAAAAAAGTGAAAATATCGTGTCCTCAATCCTTTAACTTTGAAATGTGCATGATAGCATTTTGAAAATAAAGTTGTAAACTGTCCAAATGGCGGCACAAACACGAAAAGAACGACAAAAAGCTCTTGAATTTTCATGGTGGCCACCGTCAGGGAAAACCGGGAAATGTCAGGGAATTTCAAAATTGGTCAGGGAAAAAGTAAATTGTAGACAAATCTTTAAAAAGTGAAAAACATTATTTAACAAAAAATCGTACAATTTCATATTCAGAAAAATGCTTTATTTATCGTGTTTCGCATAAAATTCTTTTAAATGATTTTAAATGCTTTCTCACAAATTTAAACAAATATTGACGTTTTTTATCAATAAAATATTTCAGCTTTTGAACATTTTCGACAGATTTCACCAAAAATCAACAATTTTGAGAAAAAGAATAATCTTAAATTAAATATATTTGTGGTACTGCTCAGTTTTAAACGTTCTGGTACATTGCAAAAAAAATAAACGCGTTTAACAATAACACATTTCGGTATTGAATATATTCTAACAGATTTGAATAAAATTTAATAGTTTAACAAAAATAAATGCAAACAATGTTATATTTAAAGATATCTTTCTATAAAGATACTTTACAGAATATTTCAAAAATATTTGCCATACTAATTCTCTATTTAAACAAATATTTGTATAAATAAAACCTTTTGAAAATGATAGAAAACTTTCATACATTTTTTTAAAATCTTCAAAAATCTTTGAAATTGCATAAAAAGGCTAAAAATCGTAGAAAAATTTTTAAAATGTTGAAAAGAGCACAAAACTCCCAAATTTTGAGAATATTAATTTGTTTAAATGATTATTTTACCATTTCTATTTTAAGTAGTTGATATTTGTCCAATAGTATTTGAAAAATATAAAATTTATGGCAATTTTTTGTTATTGTCAACATTCGTAAGAATTTTAACAATACTTTGAATATAGTGTCCAAAATCGCCTAAATTCTAAAATTTATCAAGATTTATAATTATTGTCTAACATATTACCGCAGAACTTGACATATTATAACAAATTTTGAGAACCCCCAACAAATTTTCTACTATTATTTTGAATTAAACACGAAAAAATCCGCAGGAACATGAGTTTTTTTTCTGGATTTTTATAGATAATATGTTTTAGAATATACTACTCGTTGTTGATTGAAAAAATAAAGAATTTATTAAAAATGTGTAGCTGTTTTTAAAACATTTTTATCCGTATTGTTTATTTTTAATAGATATTAAAATATTGGTCAGGGAAAAATCTGGGAAAAGTCAGGGAATTTTTTCCGCGAAAAAAGCGGCCACCATGATTTTTTATTCGAAAATGATAGGCTTTCGGAAAACATGTCGCTGAACAAAAAGTTCTTGGAACCGATCCAAGAAAACCTCGAAATTTTTTCAGAATTTTTCTATGACTTCTCATATTTTTTCAAAATTTTGCGTTTTTGAAAATGAAGAAAAGTGTTTTAAAAATTCTGCAAAAATTTCAGCATATAAAAAATTCAGGAGCTTTTGTCATTCTTTTCGTGTTTGTGCCGCCATTTTGACGGTTTACAACTTTATTTTCAAAATGCTATCATGCACATTTCAAAGTTAAAGAATTGAGGACACGATATTTTCACCGATCAGTGATCTCCCTAATCGTTTCCAATGTGAAAACGCCGATTAAAAAATATTTGTCAGCGAAAAAATCTGATTTTTTTGTGAAAAACCAAGCATAACTTTTTTGGAAAGGGTCCGATTGTTTTTTTAACAGCACATTCGGAAAGATCGATCAATTTTACGAAAATGTTTTATCTAAAATGTTTTGTATTGGTTTTTAAAGTCAAGAAATATTCTAAAAATCTTGGTGAAATTTGTGTCCTCTTGGGCGTTAATGGTTAAGGCCTAAACGGACACACTTTGAGCATCAGATTAAACATCGATAATTTGCATATAAAAGCATTTGGAAAAATTTTAATCCCACTATTTCTGACGTAAAATTATATGCTCTTTCAGAATCTTTCAATAAAATTTCGATAAAATGAAAAGCAAAAAAGTTATACACGTTTTTTTGTAAAAAAAACATGGTTTTTAAAAATGTATTTTTCATTCTAACATCACGTTCACCTGGAAATTGCATTGGGAAAAATGTTTGAGGTGAAAATATCGCGTCCATGGATCCTTAAGATTAAAACGTACCGTGTTTTAATTTGAATTTCAAGATGGCGACTTCCAAAATGGCACCTAGAAGCTCAAAAATCTTTTTAAAACTTAACAAATTTTTTTCTTGAAAACTATAGACTTTACAGAAAATTTGCTAAAAAAAATGTCTTAGAATTGGTTAAAGAACCTTCTCAAATTTAATCACAATGTATTCATACACTTTTTGGTTTTTTGAAAATTCAAAGAATCGATTTTTTAAAAAAGTCATTTAAAAAATCTGAGAAGCTTCTTTAACCAATTCTAAGACATTTTTATTCTTAGCAGATTTTCTCTAAAGTCCATATTTTTCAAGGAAATGAATTATTAAACTTTTCTAGATTTTAAAAAGTTTATTTCCTTGAAAATTATGGATTTTAAAGAAAATCTGCTAAGAATAAAAATATCTTAGAATTGTTTAAAGAACCTTCTCAATTTTTTTCAAATTTTTTAAATGACTTTTTTAAAAAATCGATTCTTTGAATTTTCAAAAAACCAAAAAGTATATCAATACATTGTGATAAAATTTGAGAAGGTTCTTTCACCAATTCTAAGACATTTTTGTTCTTAAATTTTCTCTAAACTCTATAATTTTTAAGGAAAAAATTTGTTAAAACATTTTTGAGCTTCCATTTTGGAAGTCGCCATCTTGAAATTCAAATTAGAACACGGTAAGTTTTAATCCTAAGGGTCCATGGACGCGATATTTTTACCTTAGACATGTTTCCCAATGCAATTTCTAGGTGAAAGTGATGTTAGAATGAAAAATAAATTTTTAAAAACCATGTTTTTTTTTAAAAAAAAACTTGTATAACTTTTTTGCTTTTTATTTTATCGAAATTTTATTGAAAAATTCTGAAAGAGTCGTCTATCGACGTTTAAACTAATGTTCAAAATGTTTCCGTTTAAGCCAATGGGTTAAATACCACAAAAGCAGTTTTTTATTAAAACAAATTTGATGGAAAAATAATATAATAATTCTTTATATTTACAATCTCCAAAAGTATTACTTACAATTTTATTCTTTTAGTAAAAAAAAAATATTTAATAAAAAAATATTTTTCAACCTTCAAAATGAGAATGAAAGAACAAATTTTTCCTTTTTTCTGACACAATTCATAAATAAAAAAATAATTTTTCAGGCTTTCATCACTTCTCCATCCGTTCATTTTTTCATGATTTCATTAGATAAACTTCTGTACCATTTTACATTTCTTCATACAACTTTCACCATTTTATATTTATTATTTATTATTATACATATATAATTTCTAGACTAAAATACATTCTGAAGAGGACGAAATTATAGGTCGAAACGCAAATACATAAATTTTTGGGTTTTTATTTAATTACCATGTAAATCAACACTTCGGTATTCGAAAAAAAGAAATTACCAAAGAAAAAAACCTTTCCCTTAAGAAACTGCTTAAAACGGAAAATTTGAGTTAATACAGTTATAATACCTATAGATTTGTGTTTAAGTAATCGGTCATTACTCGCTATTCATTGTTATATACTGCAACAAAAGTCTCTACGCTATGCACTCTGTAGCCTTGAAACCTTTTCGGACCTTCAAAATATAGCGATCGGTTATGGTCTATGGTTGCAAACAATGAAAATGGACCTGAAAACTGCAAAAATATTCCAGGTAGAAAATGTCATTTTCTGGCCAGTTACCGGTCATTTTTTCGGTCGGCTGGGCAAATATGGTCAAATCCGCAGAACTTTTAACTTTAAGCTTTAAGACAACAATTTTTTTCGCAGGCACACATTTAAAATTAACCTGAGACCATTCCTAAACATAAAATGTAGAAAAAAACGGCACGTTACGACTGTTAACCCCTTGAAGCATGGTGTAGCATTTATGCTACACCTTTTTGTAATTCATTATTTACATATTTAAGGTAATTATTAATTAATTTTGCTGCAATTTTTTGCTTCCTTACCTCAAGAACATGTTAGGAAACGTAAATAAATCAATATATTATTTTAAAAAATGAAACAAAGTGAAGAAATGGTGGATTTTTTACGGAAAATATATGTGGAGAAGAAAGTCACTCAAATATGACGAGACTTGGGTACTCGGGGGGTTTCGGGGTCGCTGATTATGAATCTGACCTCAGATTTTCAAAATTCAAAATGACGGATCCAATATGGACGATGTTACTGCAAAAATTTACTTAATCGACGTGAAATCGGGTGCTCGGGAGTTTTCGGGATCGCTGATTACGAATTTGGCCGCAGATTTTCGAAATTCAAAATTACGGTTCTGGGTGCACCTTAAAATCCCGACAAATAAAAAACAGACACTTCAAAAAACAGACACTTCAAAAAAAGACACTCAAATACAATACATTTCAATAAACAGACATTCAAGAATAAGAACCCGACGTTTCGACACCTCCGATTGATGGGTTCAAGACATTAAAAATGGGTTCACCTCAAAAACCCGTCAAATCACAAAGCAGACACTTCAAAAACACGACATTAAAAAACTAGCCATTTAAAAATACAGACATTAAAAAACAAGACATGTAAAAAAAGCAGGTATTTAAAAAAAAGACATTCAAAAGCCAGACATTTAAAAAACCGACTTAATTTTTAAATTTTTAAGTTTTTTTGAAATGACTCTATTTTGAATGTCTGTATTTTGAAATGTCTGTTTTTTTATTTGTCGGGTTTTTGAGGTGCACCCACGGTTCTAATAAGGCCGACTGAAATATAGGGCGAATTTGAGTTGTTTTTACATTGCGGTCGGCCATTTTGGATCCGCTATTTTGAATTTTGAAAATCTGAGGCCTGATTTGTAATCAGTGAGCCCGAAAACCCTCAATTTCACCTCGATCACTTAAATTTTTGCAATTCCGTCGGCCATATTGGATCCGCCATTTTAAATTTTGAAAATAAGAATTCAGATTCGTAATCAGCGAAAGGGTTAAAGAATTGTTCCAGCGCAGGGAGGGTAAAACATGACATAAAATTATATCTTCGAACCAAACATATTTATTTACGCGAAAAACAGTTGAAATTTGTTACTTGAGGTATTTTAAGTTACTGATCATGAATCCGCCAACAAATATTCTGAATTCAAGATGGTGAATTCAATACGGCAGACCGAATTTATAAGAATTTACACGCACAAGATCAAATTGGGTATTTAGGGGTTTTCGATATCTCTCAATTACTAATTTTTGTCATCTTCTAAGTCACATAATTCAGGGTTTTATATTTAATGTAATAGCAAAGGGGATGTATTTTTTCTTTAAATAATCAAATATAGGCTTTCATGATTGCATTTTTTCTGGTGGCATTTTACGAAAGTCCAGTTAAGTTGATTTATGGCAGAGATATCAGCTCAGAAATTTTCTAGAATCTTTTCCCACACAAAATAAAACTGTTGTAAACTAATCTCCATTCAGAACTTACTTACTTCTCCGCTGGTGCGTCGCTGACTCCGAATCTCAAGTAAAAATATCCAAATTGGCTCATGATATCCTAACCTAAAAGTGCAAATCAACCTAAAATACGGAGTATTGGCTTTATTTGTTTTAGTAAAAAAACTATAAACATCATTGTAGGCTGTTAGCGGGACCCTTTTTATATTCAATTGACTTTTTAAACATTTGTTTTTTTCCGACATATTGCATTTTAAAATTTTCATGTTTATGAATTTCTCTTTACCTGAGAACTCACTGCAAACACCTGATTTTGTCCCGCTGTATAGTTGATACTTGCACCAGGTACCTCATCTGTTTTGGACAAAAAAAGTTCATCCCCGATGCGACAAAAAAGTACAAAGTAGATGATTCTATTGGCTCAAATAATCGAAATCTTAATGGTAGAAAATCGTATAATCCACCCCCCTCGTGCATTTTGTCATGAATTTAAAGTTCATTAGTGTTACAATGAAAAATCCTTTACATTATGCAAACCGATAATTCAACTATTACTGAATGTTGGGATCTAATTATTTACGAAACTTTTATAAACAATGGGGTTTCGGGATTTGTTTACATTTTCGAACGTTGACTTCTTAATAGAATGAGACGGAGTACATTAAGTGTATATACTGCATACTAAATAAAATTCAGTACAATTTAGAACTCGAATAATGTCTCATTACTGCAAATTGAATCATGTGTGTAGCCATGAAGAAAATAGAATCAAAATTTGTGCCTTATGTGGTAGAAAAATTATTTATCAACATATTTGTTTATAAACATAACAAAAAATCAAGAAGAGCTAATCCAGTGTTTTGTGAATAAAAGTTTTTCGAGGAAATTGTTCAATAATTAGGAAAACATATTAGAAAAGCGAAAACAAATGCAGTTGGTGACCTTTTGTGTCGCTGCGGCATGTGTGAAATTGCCAAATAAAAAAAGAACCACTCGATGAAAAAAAAAAGTCTTTAATAGTTGGTGAACCTTTTAATATATCGTGCATTTTTAATTCTAACAGCGGCTGTCAAGCAGATAATTTGTTTCAATCAACCGAAAATTGGTAGATAAATACTGCCTTCTTGTAGTTCACGCACTGAACGAATAAATGTTTTGAAACCCAAAAATCTAGAACCGAGAATACAATCACGACAAAAATAAGTAAGACAAGCTGTTTCTTCAATATTCAAGGAAAATTGTTCGTCTTAATGTTAATACATCACGATGCCCCTGAAGAGGACCTCCAATGAGGTCGAAACGTTGGGCAAGACAATAAAAAATCCTTTTGGATATTTTTATTTTTTTCAAAAACTGTGTAGGCCATTATTTAATCCTTTATTGTAATTTTGACAGTTCATTTATAAAACTTAAATTACTATTCAAGGAAAATATTATTGCCGCTGCTTCGACTTCGTCGACATATGAGGCGTCTCACAACAGAAATGGCTAAGTCCATTTTTTTCGAAAATTGAGTTATTCAGATATTCATATTTTTTAGTCTATTTTTTGTTATACTTCATTATAAAATGGACAAAAAATGTGCTTTTTCGTTTGTTTCTCGCATGTTAGAAAACTGATGCAAATCAAAAAACCGCTAAGTCCATTGAACGTGTTTATTAAAAATGGCTAAGTCCAATGTTACTTTTAAGAATAAAATATACATGTACATTTATGAAAAAAAAAACACACACATTTCATAATTATATGCACATCCACACAAATACATACTCGTACGTACGCAATAATATGTATACACGTACATAATAATATACTATATTATTATCTATATACGTGTATACAATAAACGCGTATAATATATTGTACGTATAAAATTTATAAATTTAATTTACTACATTTATATATTTTATAAATTTAATTTACTTGGATATATATACGTATTATGTTTATTGACAATGGATGTGCGAACTTCCGAGAATACAAACCGATACAAACTTTACTTTCGTCATCTACATTCTTTGCGTCTAAACCCTTTTAATCAAACATTTTGGTAAAAATTGGAAATCACTTGAAAATTTAAGTTGGTATTTGTCATTGTTCACATCTAATAATTTTGATATAAATGAAGTAGACGATACAAATGAAGATGAAAGTGAATAAATGGTTGTTTTGTTGAAATTTTATAAAATTGTTATATTGTTATATGTTAACCAATTATTTGATTAATTTTCTTATGTATATACGGCACTTAAAAATAAAATTTATTTAATGAATTATTAAAAAACTATGTTGATAAAAAAAAAGGTAACCATTTTTTGATAAAAACTAAAAGATATTTCTTTTAAATTTTTTTCCCTTAATAGTAATCATGAAAATACGCATTGTTATTACATTATTTTACAACTTTATAAATTGCAAATCTAAAATCGCTAAGGCCATTAAAATTTTTGAAACAAAAATAGCTAAGTCATAATTTCAGATCAAAATGAGTTAAGTCCTTAAATTTTTTTTTCAAAAATAGCCAAGTCCAAAAGTCACACCAAAAGTCCATATTAAAAAATGACTTTTCTCTATAAAAAATCGATTTTTATTTTTGGGAATGCGTTCAAAAATCTTATTTTTCATGAGTGAATTGAACAGTTTATTGGTTAACAAGCAATTTAGATACATTAAAGACATAGAGGTTTTTGTGTTTTTTTTTTCAAAACGTATTTATTGTGACTTAGCCATTTCTGTTGTGAGACGCCTCATATTCATTGATGTTTACAATGCAACTTATTATTTCCTTAATCATCTATATTATGTGCGCACTTCAACCTATCAAAAAATACATTTTACATTAAATTAACGTTCAATTTATGAAAAATGCACTAAAAGGATCGGACACGATTTTCATTCATCAAGATATCATTTATTTGGGGTAAAAGGATTCAAACGCACTTTGTACCTTTTTACGGAATCAGTGATGAACAATTGTTTTGTTAAAAACAGGCGTGCTATATTAAGAAGTATTCTAGGTTTTTTTAAAAGATGGATTGTAAACTGAACGGTACGTTTTTACTGCTTTTCACGTTTGTTTTTGTTTTCGCTGATTTTCCATTAAATGAAAGGCAAACTAAAACTTAGTATATAGAAATATAAAATCCCTTTCGCTAATATACTGATGTATTTAATCTATTTTTGGTTCAAACTTTTTTACTTGTATGCGTTAATTTTATTTTAATTAATTATTATAATTAAGATTAATTAATTATTATAATTATTACAACAGACCGTATCGCCCTTTTTACATGTATTTTCACATATCGAATTTACCAGGTTTGCGCGATAGTCCTTTCGCTTTTATGTTTTCTACGTGATAATAATGTTCATAGATTTCTTGGGTCGCTGACTACGAACTTGATATCATAATTTTAAATTCAAAATTTGAAAAATTGAAGACGAGGATGGAAGGTGAATAACCTGGGACGGTCACACTTCGAAAAAACAACATAACGATCATACTGGGTCCTAGGGTCCCAGAGCAGAAATCCATTCGTCATTCGTTCTGTACTTGATGAAATGAATTCAAATTTGCACTGAAGTTAGTTTAAGGCCGGTTTTATGTAATGGAATACGTATTGTATGTTCATTTTATATTTTTAATGCAACAAAACTGTGGGTCAAAATCGTGAAGCAATGGTCACGTTGCGTCTTCCGAGCCCATTCAATATAAATTTTTGCACTAATCGACAGTTCTAGAGACACTAATGCAAAACAGGCCTCGGGCAACACCCGTTGAGATATATTCAAACAACGACAGATGGCCTCTCATGAACCATTTCGAGTGGTGGTTGGAATGATATTGAGACGTACATTGTGCTCTGGGTCCACTAAACCCTCACTGACCGACCCGTTTTTGGTTGTAAAAGTTGTCTATATAACTGTAACGTCTACCGCCCAAATCGCAAAATGCCCACTGGATTTGGAGTTAGGGAGTAAACAAAAATGAAAGAAACTTAGGTAGATCTGCAGACCTCGAGATCGTGCGAGATTGTGCTTGCTACCGGAATAAGAGCTGTAGATCAGTTTTCATGAAAATGAAGCTATTAAGCTCCCTAAGCTATTGAGCTTCCTAAGCCAGTAAATCTCTTAAATTTAGTATTTAGGTGCGGCATAGGCACTTGTTTTTTTAATGACCGTTAGAGAGAAACGGAAGCTACTAATTACATTTATTTTGCTATTTATATATTTATTTTCTATTTTTCGTGGCTTCACACCGAACGCACAGATTAAATATTATTGTATTTATTTTAATTCCTTTGTCAAAGGACCGAAAATCCGGAGAAATATTCATTTTTTTTTAATTTCTTAATTCTAAACTGACTAAAATCACTTCGTGGCTTTTGCAAAAACAATTCTAAGTTCTAAAAGGGCTTAGAATGGGTTTTAAATAATACCATGTTTTCATTTCAAAACCGATACTACAAACAAGTCTATTGAGTACTCATGCCCGAGTAGAAATTTATTAGGGCCCTGAACAGGGCCTGACCAAAAGCGTTACACCCTAATCAAGGCCTGAACAAATTTCTGCTCGGATGGGTTCTCTATTATTTCCAATTGTAGCTAATTTGGTGACTCATAAATAAATAAACTATTCAAACTGTCCTTTTTTCAAAAGATATGTTGATGATATATTGTTAGCATATCCTGAAAATGAAAAAGAAATGGGTTTGAATACCTTCTCTTGGAGAAGACAATGAATCTCAAGATAATATTTTATATCATAGAATATTATATGGATTTTATTTATTTAATATTATAAATTGGAGTACACTTGACACACACATATACAATAAATCAACTTTGTTATTCTAACACCTTCAATAGTTTTAAAATAATCCAAGGCTTCATCAATAGAATTATGTTTACAAAAGAAATGGAGGTTAATAATAAGATACACAGTTATGCGAGTCATTCGTAAAAGAAATGGTTTTATGTATACGGATTGTTACCATAAAGAAACCTAGTCTGGTACTAGACAGTAGATATCTTCACTTCACTTCGAATCATCCATTACAATACAAAGAAAATATGATTCTAGGTCTTATTGATGGAGCAGTCAAATTAGCAGAAATAATGATCAGAGAAAAAAAAATTTAAAGATCGTCAGAAAAAAGTTAAGAGAAAATGGGTATCCCACACAAATTAAAGAAAATTGTATTTCTAACAAAGTACACCCATTCTATAATTCGTCGGAAAAAACCATGCATTGCAGAATGATCACATCATAACACCTTCACTGTTAGAAATGTTGAGAAATTTCTGATACTTTTATATTACCGAAGTAACAACATTTTACTAAATCCTATAACCATTACGTTATATTATCAGAAAATTACGAAACTGTAACAGAAATTTCAGAAGGAATCAGTGAAATTTCCTTCGGTCATAAAGGATTCTTCGGTCAACCATCAGTAGTTTATAACGAGTGTCATCCGAATATTGTTGAATTGTTGATTCTTATTAGTAGGAAGGTAATAAATAGATATATATCGTATTTTTTCTACCCTGATGCACATCTATAAAACAGTGTTGTTTTTATTAAATTTTCTATTTTTAATAACAGGGTAGTCTTCGCCAAATAAAGGACAATAAATCATAGAAACACACAAAGAAAATATGATAAAGCAAACAAATTTTACTCCCCTTATACTATTCTGTTAATGTAATTGAAAATTCTGAAACTGTAACAAAATTTTCTGAAACATGTAACCGAAGCTTTTTACGGTTACCGTTTCCGAAATTTCTGTTCATGTTTCGTAAAATTCTGAAACAGTAACCGTAAAAAGCTTCAGTTACATGTTTCAGAAAATTGCTACAGAAATGTCTTACAGTGTTCGATTCTCTACGTAAAAAGTGTCACTGAAAAACTGCAATATCGTCTTAAAAAAGAAGATATTAGATTTGTTACTAAACAAGAACATATTAAACCCTATAAGACACACTTCCACCCACAAAAAAAAGTGCAGTGCTATCCATCAGATAGATTGTTCAGATTGTGACAAGATTTACATTGGTGAAACCGGAAGGAGACTTGAAACACGAATTAACCCTTTCAGTCACAGCCGGACACCAGTGTCCCACCTAGATGCTTTCGATTTTTTAAGGTTTATGAACGATAGTTATCGATTTCGATTCGGTTTTTTTGTTTCTGGCTTTCCTAAGACTCCAATAAGAGCTAAAAAAAAGTAATATTGTAGAATTATTTAAAATAATTATTGTTATTAACAAGTTACTACCAAAAAAGGCGTAATCTTCAAAAGAAATACATGCCAGGAAGAACTAATGGCTATTTTTATCTGAAATTTGGTATGCCGGAGTTTTTGATGTCGCTGATTACGAATCCGGCGTCAGATTTTCAAAATTCAATATGGCCGACAACAATTTTGAGAAATTATGATTTTGTCTAATATTTGGTATATAGGGGTTTTTGATATCGCTGATTACGAATCCAAATATAAAAAAATCTTAAATATATATAAAAATATTAGCCAAATTCATTATCTTTCAAATTTTTGGTCGGTCATGTTGGATACGCCAGTTTGAATATTGAAAATCTGACACGGGATTCTTAATCAACAATCTGAAAAAATCAAGTATACGAAATTTCAAAAAAATGACATGGCTGGAAAAATTCGTGACGGAAAAAGTTAAAGAACTTATGAAACGTTAAGAAGAAAAAAGAACGATATACAGGCTTAAATGTTCATCATATTCAAACCGGTCATAATTTCGATTATAGCAACGTAAAAATTTTAGCCACTGAAAACAATCATTTAAAGAGAAAAGAAGTGTTCATGGAAAAAGTTGTTACTTTTTAAGATTTTTTTATTTTTGAAAAAAAGTATGAATGAAAGTGTGCATTGAATAAGATATTTTGAAAAGGGTCTGCGCTTGCTCGACCTGGTGGTGACGAGATCGCTTTTCCCCTCTGCCAAGACGATCATCGCGCCGTTTCTTCTCCCTTCCGTCGATGAGATTTTCGGCGGTCAGTTGCATTTGCCAGGCAGTGGTTGCCTTCCGCGGCGGACGTTTCCTCTCAGTTTCGAAATTCATCGGGTTTCGTTTAAAAAGAAAAAAAGTTACCGTGCCGGATATAAATTTTGATAATTTTATCTACGAAACAACGTACTTAGAAGGTATGTGGGGGTTCAAGTTGGATACTACCGCATTGTGTCGTATTGATTCTGTTTATTTATCATCTTGTCAACGTTTTTTGACACATGACAGTTGATGTTTTCATTAAATTTTAAGTAATATTGTGATTTATATCAGTTGCACCCATAAATAATATTAGAGAACTGTCTCAGTATTGTGTCGCCTTTTTTCTGTGATTTTTCTCTGATTTTTCGAGTTATGACTGTTAATGCTTTGAATTTCCCACTGCTAAATAATTTTGGAAGCATCTACCGATCATTGTCTGATAAAAATAGACAGTGTACTAAATATCTTCATTAAAGTCTCACCACAGTTTTGTGGAGAGACACTTTGGCGCTATTTTTACGCAGTAAACATTTTTTAAGGAAAGTAATGAAATACTAATTAGGTCGTTAGTGCGTGTTCTTCAATAAAGCGGACTAGTTTATCCACGCGGATTTGGATTATTTATTTATCCAAAGAACTTCGTTTATTCCACTTTCATAGTACAACATATATCTTAACCCACTCCTTTGGATTTATAAGCACGCAGACGTTCGTAGTGTGGAGTTAAGTTTATGTTGAGAACCAAAATGAATTATAATATTTCTACTGCTCGTAACGATACATGAATTTAGCTGTATATTAAAGAGGTATTAAAGATTTTTACATTATTTAAAAAAAAAACATTTTATTTTGTCTGATATTGATTAAAACATACCAAAAGAAAGATTTTGTTTCTCACAAATACGTTGCCAGTAAAACAAATGAAAATATATTTATTTTGCGAACTTTATTGCTTTGAAAATAAGAATCTGGGACAAATTTAATATTGACAATAAGTTACGTGGAGTCCAAATTTATAGTTTTCCTGTTTATTCATTCAGATACAATTGAATCTGGATATTCCTTGAATAATAAATTCACGAGAAGCTCATAAATGACACCAAA
The DNA here is from genome assembly GCA_030407085.1 of Trichopria drosophilae. Lineage (NCBI taxonomy): Eukaryota > Metazoa > Arthropoda > Insecta > Hymenoptera > Diapriidae > Trichopria > Trichopria drosophilae. The sequence continues at coordinate 208,203,673 of CM059583.1, forward strand.
TAATCATTGATTTAAGAAGTGACAATTGTAACGGGAAATCAGCAAATTGTAGCTGATTTAATCATTAACAAATTTTTTCATTAATTCTCAGTATACATATTTTCATGAAATGAATATAGCAAAGTACATCGGGTCATCTTCGAGTTTTCAGACACTAAGTTATTTCGGTAGTTTCCATAACTAGAACGTTCTACGCCAACCTAGCAACCTATTTTTGAAATAATGTTTAATTTTTATTACCTCGAAAAGACATGATTTATACGTACAAATCGGATGTTAAATTTTAAAGTCAAATTTACTAAGTTTTAATCAGAAATGTTATGAAATGTTCCTACTTTCTTGATTTTCCAAATGTGGCATTTGATTTGTTTACACAATAATTCAGAATGATAAAAGTAAAAAATCAAATTTATTCTTGCTGGGAAAATCTAAGAAAATCGGAAATTATTTCCTTTTATCGTTTATCAACGCTATTTTTCATATTATAATATTGAATCACACGGTCGAGAAATTCATTTTTAATATGTTCTTCATTCCCTAAAAAATTTGTGTTTTGTACATTGAGATGGGAGTCGAAGTGGGTTTCTATTTAAAACGGACAGTTAAAGAAAAGCGCCCCTCAATGTGTTAAGTAATGGTAGCGTTTTCCGTTACTTTATTATTACATTTTCCGGCAGATATATTTGACATTTCTTTCGGAAATATCATAATAAAAATGCGAAATGAACACCCCCATCGTAGATGTTTTGGATTCAATACATATTGTGAAATCAACGAATCGCCGGGTCGTCACCCTCTGCATTATGCACATGTGCACACGATTTTTTTAGTGAAAGAGGATTTCCTTTAAATAAGCACCCTTAGGGGCTGTAAACTTGACCGACCATCATCCATGTGGTACATCCTGCGCAACACTAACGTCGACGATTCAAAGAAAACCCTAAAGTTGCTCTAAATATATTTCTTATTTTTTTCGTGTGTTCCGGTGTGTTTAAAAATCAGTTAAGAAAGATTTTGTAAGGCGATAATTTAATATAAATATGTTGAATGTCTGATATCGTTGGCCCTGTATTCCATTACTTAACCCTTTAAGTCCCAAATGTCCATAATTTGCACACCGATTTCAGCATCGGTTTATTTATTCAATCATAATTTTTTAAAAATGCAAACTTCAATATCCGATTAGCTTGGTGCTACTGAAATTTTCAAGAAATGTCGTTTACCACATTTTTGTTACAAACATATTGAAAAAAAACTCGATTTTTAGCTACAATTTTTTTTAAATGCATTTTTAATTATGGTACCTGTTTCAGATCGTCTTTTAACATATCAGAAACGTTTTGCCGATTTTTTTACTTCAAAATTATACATTCACATATTTTGATTAATTTTATTTTACATTTCAAAATGGCGTCTGAACCTTGAAAATGGTTGAAATTGCTATTATTTCGAATCTGCTAGGTTTTCTTTGTAGAAGAATCGTACAAATAATTGCAATTTCATAATTTTCAAAAACTTTCAACGGTCGGACGCCATTTTGAAATGAAGAACAAAATAAATCAAAATATGTGAATTTATAATTTTGAAGTAAAAAAGTCGGGAACATGTTTCTGATAGGTTAGAAGGTGAACTGAAACGGGTATCATAGTTACAGCTGCATTTAAAAAAAAATTGTGGCTAAAAAATCGCGTTTTTTTTCAATATTTTTGTAAAAAAATGTGTGAAAGGTCATTTTTTGAAAATTTCAGTAGCTCCAATCGACTGAGCGACCTCAAAACTAGTCGGATATAGATGTTTCCATTTTTTAACATTTTTATGGTATAAATAAAACGATGCTGAAATCCGTGTGCAAATTGTGCACATTTGGGACTTAAAGGGTTAAGACGACGTGATTTTTTCTTTTATTATTAGTTTTAACTCGAAATTATAATGGGATGAACGTCAAAACTTTATTTTAATGCATACATCATATTCTAAAACTTAGAAATCTCATCAGAAAATTCAAAAATTTTGTTTCTCCAAATTGCTGCTCAGACAAAAATGTAGTTTATATTTACAATATAAATATATTCAATTATTAAAATGTCATTTCCACAATTCATTTAGAAAAATCGAGCGGATGAATTTTGTTAACTTATTAAGTAAATAGTAGAAATGACTTTCACTGAGAAATTAAAATGCTTTTTTGTTGGTCCAACCTCTTATTGCAAACTATGGTTCATTTGCCAACGGGCAGTGGGTTATCTCACCAAGTTCTGGCAGTAGGTAGTATTTTTTTAGTAGATTTGACTAATATTTTCTCGCAGTATATATTTCATATTTTTGAAAAAATATATTATCAGATTAAATCATTTGTTTAAAAATCTGCAAACTGCATGTAGCATGTTTTGTTTACTTTTTGCATTTCCATTAAAACTAACTACATTGTAGAATAAGGCACAGCTATTGTTTTTTTGTTAATTTAACTATCTAAATAGTAACCTCAATAAATTAGGTAGCCAAGTCTACTATTTAAATAGTAAAACCAACTAAAAAACGTAACTGTGCTATCCTACTATTTAGATAGTAAAATCATCTATTTCTTTTTTTTCCGCGTGGAAATAAACAGAAAACTGTTTATTGAAACTATTAAGAGATATTATCACTGCATTTAACAACACTATTGGTTACAACCCCTTATCATCAACGACTTGGTTCACTGTCAACGTCCATGAGCCTGATGTCATCAGATTAGGGATGATGTTAATGAAATCATACTACAAAATGAAAAGTGACATTTTGATCTTTGAAATGTTTTCGTTAAAAAAAGTGGGTTAAAGAAACGTTTATAGTTTGTTTCATTCTTTTTTTATTCACTTAATCTGTAAGTTCTCTGTAATTAAATTAGCGTCGATAATTTGTGAACGCAGCAGATGAATAAATATAACATAAGTTTTTCAAAATTAAAAATAGCGCATTCAATATGGCGACATATTTTTTTGTTTAAACATCGGATCTGTCTAAAACTTGTTACTCAGAGGTCCTAGAATAAGAATCTGATGTTTTAGAAAAATGGCGTATTTCTTAATTTAATTCATGAAAATAATTTAAAGTTTTAATGTTTTTTTTAATATCTAGGAGCTTTAAACATTCTTTTCTTGGCTCTCTGACGCCATTTTCGTGTCCACCATCTTAAATTTCGCAATATGAAATCATATACCTTTTTATAACAGACGAATACGCGATATTCTTACATAAAATGTGCACTAACTTTATTTGAGTTAACAATTACCAAATTTTATCTTTAGCATCTGAAACAGGAATCTCTACTTACAAAACAGTCTCGGTCAAATTTTTGAACTTTTTCTTTCGGACAAAATGAGAGCCGTAAAGTTGTGATACATTTTCCTTCATCGCAGACGTTAATGGGTTAACTTAAATCAGATTATATTTTGGAACAGATCCATCAAAATGTAGGATATAAAGTTCCAATAGAATGGCACCACTTACTGGCTATGCAGTTACACGCTTACATAAATACAGAATGGTCGACCTGAAAATGAAAAATGTAAATTACAGTGTATAATGTACCCAACGGGCACGAAGAACCCAAATGTTCCTAAAACGTTTTATGTCTGCAACTTTTTCGGAACGTTTTATAGACGTTTCATCCATGTTGCAGACATAAAACGTTTTAGGAACGTTTCTGGAACATTCTAAAAACGTTTTAGAAACATTTGGGTTCTTCGTGCCCGTTGGGTTTGTAACATTTTTTTCATAACGGAGGTAATAAACCATAGAGAGCATTAAATTCATATGCACCACGATGGATATATTCTTCCAAATTGAATTGTTTCCATATGAGAAAAGAAAAACTGGTGCTCAGAAGGGATTAATTATTAAATGTCCAAATCCTGGAGTATTGTCAGTTGTATCAAACAATTATGGCGTATCACTTAGAGTGATGCATTTTGGGACTTGACAAGATGCTTAGTGTACATATCTGATAACTTTTAAAAGTTATTTTTTTAATGTACTTCCTTTCATAAACAAATATTTTGTAAATAAATATTAATTCACCTAGACATGTTTAAATTTATTGTATTTTTTGTGCGTAAGGAAGACCAGTTAAGACATTAAGAGGAGCAGTTAAAGAAGTTATATATCGTTTCGTCACGCATTTTCCGTTCGTGGCGTCATCTTCCACCAGCCTCTTCGATTCTAAATCTAATCGACGCACGATCGTTTTTCCGTTTCGTGACGTTGCCAACCGGTCGAAGAACTCCCGCCAAGTTTCCAGTCACTCGTGGAAAACACATCGGAAAAGCTTAGCTTTCGTGCCTGATGTTTTAAGAAAATTCAGTGAACCTCAAATGCCGCATTTCAACGTGTCCCTTCGTCTTCAATTAAGACAATTTTCTACGTGAAATACCCTTCTCGGGACGTTTTCTCTGGCAGTTTTCCACGGATTAATTTTAGGAGAACGATTAATCCCAGATGGTGTATACCGCACTTGTCAGATAATTACTTCCGTACTCGTCTTACTTAAAAGTTATAAAAATTCATTTAAATCAATTGCGATCCCAACTTATTATGCAGAGTCGTTATTAAGTGGTCTGACGAGTTGAGCAGAATATATTTATTTATTTTTTTTAATTCGTAACCGAGAATATTCCAATTTATTGTATGTGTTAAACCCTAACCTATCCAATATGCAAAAGATATGATTTTTTAATGTTTTTATTGATAGATAAAAATATTTTTTATGCACTCACTAACTGCAGCGTACATCACTATTTTATAAACTAATGAATAATCTTTGTCATTAAATTTATACGTCGAATAGTAAATAAACTGGGCAGATTTATTTAGTTCATGGTTTTTAAGGGTTTCTCAAACTCGACAACATCTGTGGAAAGATATGCCCCAAAAATGGAATAAACGACATATTGTTTTTTAAAACTAAACACTAAAATTGAATACAGTTTATTGAAAAATATATGCAATATTCTTTCTGAATATAACTATTATTCCATCGTGATATTTGTTAATGAAAATGTTTTTATGTACAGGCAGAAAACATGGATGATGTGGACGAAATGGGGACGAGGGTGGAGCTATTTATTTATGATTTATCGAAAGGAATGGCTGCGATGATGGCTCAAGTACTTATAGGTAAGGCAAAATTTGAAGTTAATTATTATAGCATCAAAAAAATGATTAAAATTCACATTATTATTATAACATTTCGGTTGCAATTCCTGCAGTATTATTTGCATTTCAATAAAAGAAAATTATATACATGGAGAACAATTTTTCCGGAAATTTTCAATTTCAAATAGTAATTTTGGAACAGACTTGTAGAATAGAAAAAATTGTCATTTTTTCTTGCAAAACTGCTAGATTTTATTGTAATGTTTAAACAGTAAAAATTCTAAGAATTTATTATCATTTTTATAAAAAAAATGCAAGTCTCTCCCAAAATTACCATTTGAAATGGGAAAATGTCCAAGAAAATTTTTCTTCGTGTACTTGGTAACGTACAAATATTATAAAGCTGTGGTATAATCCGTTTTCAATTTGAAAGTGTCACTGAGCATTAATTACAGACGTATAGCAACGTCACATGCGCGCGCATGCGTCATCCCCGATTTTATCCCTATTTTGCTTAGTCATGCGATAGGGTAAAACGTCATCCTGCTTTGCCTCATTATCATACGAGACCTCGATTCGCGAAACTTTTCCTGGGTTAAGACTGATCTATGCCAAGATCTGCGATACTTTTAGAGTTGGTTTGCACCAAAATTTTATGCTCACTGCAAAACATCGACGCGAATAATAATGCGAATCTTCGTGCTCGTTTCTGAGTTATTTTCATTTTTTGCGCAAGAAAGTAACATCGCGAAGAACTTAATGTTCTTTTCGAATTATGTACTTTAAAAATAAAGTCAGTTTCGCCATGTGTCACGTAGATGTCTCTTAAAAACTCAAAAGTGAAAAATAACCATAACAATAATTCAGAAGGTTCGAATAATATTTTTAAAGGGGCCAATTAGCCTCGAAGGGCGGAAAAAATATTTTTAAAGGTCTTTAAAGGTGTTCTAACAATGAAAATAGTACACTTTAGAACAATAAAACTATTAAATTTAAAAAACTAGAAAGCTTTCATTTTGATTTATTTAAATTTATGTAAATGGAGTTACTCTTTTTATTGAATGTTAATTCTCAGTTCAGATTTGAAATTTTCTATACGAAAACTCTACTGAAATGAAGGCATTTTTGCGTTTAGATCTGTCATATTAAAACCTACATTTGAATTTCTACTTTCTGGCTTAGATTCGCAAGCAACGACCGCAAAAACTGTAAGAAAGCCAAAGTCAAACATCACTTGCTCAGTCCAAAAATATGTCTGTATCTAAAGCCGTCAAAACGTAGGGCAAAATAATAAAATTGGAAGCGCATTTTGGCCGTTATTATGCACTAGAGTGTACTATTTAAAGTATAAACTAGTTTCCAACACCTTGTTCTTGAAAAGTCAAATATACCATCATGTTTCCTTTGTGTGTTTTTCCTGTTGTGATCAGAATTTGGCAAAGAAAACCATCGCCCCTGTCATGATTATATGAAATAATTATTAAAGCAATAAGTAAATAAATGAGACATTTAAACCCGGTATTAAGAAGTTAGTATAATTTATGCAAAATTTGTTACTAATCTGTTTATTTATGAGTGCGCGAAAAATTGTTCTCACACACAGAGTCAATGAAAATAGCAAACGGTACACGTGCGGGGTATAGCTGACTTTCACATCAGTATCACTCGTGCGCAAATCACCTACTTCGCGCACTTGTACCGTAATGTATCATATTAACACTCCGGAAGATCGATTTTGCGCCCTAGGGTGAAACTATTTAGCGCGATTTACCGAGTCCCAGGTCCGTCGTATTAACAAATATATATATTTATTGACTGTGCCCCTGGATACATTTTATACCATTATAGAAGTGTGTAATCTCTGGTACATATTATTGCAATGATACTTGTTTTTAGACATAACCTTCGCGCGATTGACAATATTTATACGAATGGAATCTTTCTGGAAATCATCAAGAAATCTTTTAAATTTTCGATCCTCTATTTGCTTTTGTTGAAAACGTGTAACAATGGCGATATTTTTCTGCCGCCATTAAGAATAGTACTTCATACAATAGAATATAAACAGATAAAAAAGTTAATAGAATTATCACGAAATGGGAATTAAATGGTACTGCGCAGATGTAGAAGAGAATCCGAAAATTCCGGCATCTTCAAACATAATTCCTAGCTACGTCCATCCTCTTGAGCTATTTTGAAATGTTATTCTCGCACTCAGGTTCTTGCACTCCAATTGAAATGATGCATTTATTATGAGGTGGTACTTACTAAATACATTGCTAGAAAATCCCCTTCAAATGTGATAACACAAGTTTTCAATAGGGAGCGTGGGATTATTGTATGATCACTTATTGAAATGTTTTTAATCTATAAATATACATTTAAAAATATAAACAAAGATTTTATTTAAGATATTAGACAAGAGAATTTAATTATTTTAGGGAGTTATTCCGGCTCTTCTACATTTATAAATAAAGATTACATTTATATAAAACAACATTTTTAGAGAATTCTTACTTAAATGGAAGTATTATATCTTCCAAATTGAATCCGTGAGTTTCAATTTCGATAAGAAAACCAAATTTATACACAATTTGTTGAAGTAAATACTGTGATTTGTTACATATAAATGTAAACCAGTAAAACACATAAATATTGGGGTGGGATTAGATCAACGAGAGGAGTCTTTTTCATTTCAAAGGCATGAGACTTGACCAAATAATATTTTATCGTTGGACATGGAGAATGGTAACAAATGAAATGCAAACAGATTTACGCATCGTAAATATGTACAGAATTTAAAATGTACCCGTTCAGGTATAGTAACAAACATTTCTTTTGTTTCTATATTGCTGACGACCGTCCGCTGAAGTCACAAACAAAAGAAACCGCAGCCAACATGACGCATCACGCATTCAGCTTCCGTTTTTCCCCAATAGAATTTTTTATTTTGATAAATGCAGCTTCTAAAAAAATTGATTAAAGCTATTTGTCGTAAGTTAATGCATATCTTATAGTTAGTTAATGAGTCCAAAACGTCGACCTTTGATGAAAAATAATAATATACTTTTTTTGCAGATGTGACCAAATTCAATACTTGTACCTACAGTCTTAGGTCGAAGAAATCAGAAGAATGCTAAAATGAACATATAGCTTTCCATAATTCTATATACCATTTAAACTAACAATCACACTGTAAAAAATCAAAATGAATTTTACAACGTTGAGTATGGGCAAAAAAAATTACCCACGAACAACTTTGTAGAATACACAATTTGGTACATTTCCGATACGCAAAGTTGTAAATTTACAATGAAGTCTTGAACTTTAACCTCAATTCGGAAAAAATCCTACGCTCAATGTGGTATTATTAAACAAATTTTATGTCGGAATTTTACGAGTGCGTTGTAAATTTCATTTTGACATTTTTCAGTATAGTTTTAGCATTCTTCTGATTTCTTCGACCCAAGACTGTAGGTGTAAAGTATTGAATTTTGGCACACACGGAAAAAAAATTACCTTACTATTTTCATCAAATATCGTAAATAAACAACGAAAATATGCAATAACAAAATTTCTATCCGCATTCTTGTATGTTTATCATTTTTTGTTTAATTTGTGTTTTTACTCAACTTAGATCTGATTAGATGTTGGAATTGATCCGAAAATTGTTTATAATAAATAAAGATTGAAAAAGTATAATATTTTCTTTGGGTTTGCATATTCCACAGTCAATCAATGAGGAAATGTTTAATATATTTAGGTGAGTTAAGCACTTCGTTCAATAGCAGTCACTCTATCGTTGCAGATCTTATAGATCACGAAAAACCAATACAAAACTTGTATCCTGGATGGTGCACGCATCTTTAATCACTCACAATGAGGAAAAATTAAAATGCTCGGATGGATTCACCAGCCCAAGATCAATAGCTGCATTTACGGGCGTAAAATCGCATTTTACTCCATGAAAATAAAACGGATAAGACGGATAAGATGAGTTTTCCACCTTTCCAGTTGTAATTTGTTGGGATAAAATCCAACGTTAAACCCGTTACGATAGACTTTGCCTCTCGTCGTTTTTTCTGTTCAGAATGCATATCTCTATAATGCTAATTCGAATTACACTCCAACATCAAGCAGAAGCAGCATTACTCTAAGAGTTCACAAACTCTTAAATAACGAGTGAGGGTGTCACGTGGTAAGGAGTTATAAGGACTCTGAAAAGTCGAAAGAATTGAGGGTGTAAATTATTTTAAAATGCGTGCCTTGACACAATTTTGATATGATTAGATTAAATGAGCTTCTGTATATTTTTGATGTGTCTACATGAATGAATACATCACATTTTAAAGAAACTCTCAGTGCAAAAAAAATATTCCTACTTCAACATCGAAAATAGGAGTTTTTTTATCGCTTCGTACGCCTGTGATCCGATCGAAGTTTTGAAAATACTCATTTTACAATTTCTAAAAATGTTCAATACAGTGCTTAAAAATAATACTCATCTTCTATATTAGTACTGAGCTCTGCAGCTAGCAAAATTCAAGTTTGGGAACAGGAAAAAACAATTTGGCAAAACAGTTAACGAGAAAGTTTGAAAAAAAGGAATAAGCTACCAGATAACGGGATGAAGATTCTGATCCAGCTAAGCATCCTAGTTTCTAATTGAGCTATTCCATGTGGCAACGTCAACATCAAATGCCAAATATTGCGTTTCTGACGTCCAAATACAAAAAAAAGAACAACAAAATTTGTGGCCGTGATCTTGAATGTACGTCCTCCGTCATATGTGTCATTTTTTTTGTGTGCGCTATAAGTAACGAATGGATAAGCGTATTGATTCGGTCAATTGTCATTTTTTTTTAAATACGCATCTTTCCAACTTAGATCTGATTAGATTTTAGGCCTGACCCATCCATTCGTTAATAAAATAAATTAGTAAAAGCTTTTTTTAAATATGGTTCGTTTTAGTTCTGTTTTTAAAGAATCCTTCTTCTTTATTTATTTAAAGATATTAATTAAATAAAGAAGTTTATTTATTTAATATCATTAACGACGCGAATATGATTTAATACAAAATCTTAGAAGATTCGGGTTTATAAATATACCATATGTTTATAAAAATGATCATTTTAATTTCTTTTCTATTTCAATTAAATAGCTGGGCCTACCAAACTACCCAGTCGATCAGCACATGAGCTAAAGGCCGCAGGGTCGAAGCTACCAGTTTTATATTGTAACTGTGTATGAAATACGCCAAAAATTTAAAAAAAATGTGTAAAAGGGCTTCTTACACTCTAACGTAAATTAAATTTAACTGAATACAAAATAGTTATTTGTGTAACAAGAGCCATAAATAGAGTTTCACATGTCGACTAAAGAGCGCGAGAGACTAAAAAACAATTTCTCGAAAACGAAGCAAAATATTATTCCTGGACAGTCTGTAAAACAGCTATTGCTGTGGCTCGCCCTTTGGCATTTTTGTATTATTTATATCCTGTATTGTTTTTGTAATTGCCAATAAAGACGTGATTATTATTATTATTATTATTATTATTCTGATTTTTTGCTATAGCAAGGTTCAAAATTTATGAAAATGTGTCTTTTGTGATTTTTCCAGCATGTATCTAATAGTTGAAACAATTATTATACAATTAAAGAGATACCCCGCTCTCCCCTATACTATTAATCAAGTTAAAGGCTTTCTGCCTATGACGTGTGTTAGATGGTAATATGAATTTGAATTTGAACATCGTGCATCGTAATTAAGAGACAGAAATGGGGTACCCCACCATTGGTCCAACGTTTTATCTTTTCAAGTTTGATCCGCTTCACGTAGAACTGTTAATTGTATTTGCAGATTTTTCGAAATTCTCAAATATCTCGAGAACCAAGCGGCGTAGAGTAAGTTTTCAGGCACATCATGATTGTATTTTACACTATGGCAGCGGGGCGTACATTAAACGACACAATATTAGCACTTTTAACAAACGAAAAACGGTTCAGAAAAAATAATTTAAAATTCACTTTTGAGCTTTGAATTTTATTTATTGAACATTGTGGATAATTATTCCCTAATAACAATCATTCTAATTCCTACAGCAAGAATTTACTATATTGTTCTTGAATTATAACATAGACGTGAGTGCTTTGAATCCGTCTGAACACTTGCTACGATGGTAAAATGGATCATTGCTTTCTGATTCTTCCAGAAGTATTTTCTGATCATTCTAAATCAATACTGATATTTGCTAGTTTTGTTTACAAACAAATCTCTCCCCTATTGAGGTTAGGACAGAAGACGCCAGGTGCTTCGTCGTTGATACATTCGCAATCCTCTGTACCGTCATTAGTTTCTTTGTTTGTAGACATGAAGAAAAAACGAATTCATTGTAGAAATTTTAATTTTTTTGGCCGAAGTGAAGCAATAAAATTCCATGTTTAGGTTTTTAATTCTGTTTTATCGTTAGTGTAAAAGGTCAATTATAAATACATAAAGGCATCAATTGTTTTTGATGGTATTATGGAATAAAAATAAAGTACAAAAATAGTAATTTCTTCGACATCAGAATGAGGTATGCAATTATCATATCATCGGAATAAAAGGCCTAAGTTTCATGGTATGTGTGGGCGTTTGCGTTTTGAATACTACGCGGAACGATTAGGAGCATTCGTAAATATTGCATTTTTACTTCTCAATGGTTATTCAAAGATTAAGAAATAGTATTCAGATGTATTGAAAATTTCGGAAAACTAAAATTTGTTGGTTGCTGGACTGGCGTGTAAAACCCTCCATCGAGTCTGCAATTTAACCTAAAACTTTTTCAATGGCGGATCATCTATTATAATTGCAGGTTGATAAACACCCCTGTCCAATAAGAATTCTATAAAATGTTGACTCAACATTTTTTAACATTTAGTAGTAACCATAATAATAGTAGGGGAGAGTGGTGTAAGTTGGCGGTGGTGTAAGTTGGCACAGTCCAATTTTTAAGCGTTACAGTGTTGCCAAACTTACCGTTTCTCTACTATAAAATAACTTTAATTCACGGCAACTTTTGATGGTATATGTAGTCGTTGTTACTTGTTTTCTTCGAAGCAATACGACATATAAACAATATTCGATAGTTTGAAAGTGTCAATTTGTGTCGTCGAATGCTGGTAAAAGAATATTGTGCATTCAAATTTTAATTAAGGAGTGTGTGTTTACTTTATTTTTAAACCCGTTTTTATTGGTATTTGTTATGTTACGAAAAAATATCGGGTAAATAATTTATTACATAAAATATAAAAAATATACATGTGGCGTAAGTTGGCACATGGAAGGTGGTGTAAGTTGGCATGTATTATTTATGTATATTATGTATGAAATTGTTATGTATTTCTTTATTTACTACATGTTTACAGGCAATAACACCCTTTTTACATGAAATATTAACATTCACGGTGCGCAATATTAAAATAACAAAATTTATATAAGATTAGAATAAGACAACAATATAATAAGACTTGGAGTAATACCGTAGCACCAAATCACGTGGTTTACAATTTTTCTACGGCTTATTAATAATTTTCTCCTTAATTTTTCAACATGTGCCAATTTACACCACCTTTTGAAAAAAGTGACTTTTCACTTTTTGGTAAACCAACTGGAACTTTTTTTCTGAGACACGATAGAAAAAAATTTCTAGATTAAAAAGTTGCCGGAATTTATGATCTTTCGAATGCCGCATAGTACATTCATTACTGAAAAAATTCTGTAGCAAAATGAAAAAAACCGTGCCAACTTACACCATTCTCCCCTAATGTATTTATTGCACAATTATATTACAACGGCAGCTGATTTATAGCCTGACCGTACACAGATTTGCACTAAATTAGAAATGCATTTTATACAAAAATAAAAGCTAACTGAGCGAGTAAACAAACAACATTAATGATTAAAAATTAAAAATTAACAATGAAGACAATTGACAACAATTACCTTATCACAACAAACTTATAACGAATGTCGTGGTTGAAACCTATCAGTAGATAATGTACCTTATAATAATATGTCAATTAATTTATTGTTTATATTAATATCTCCTTAATATCTCAGATCATTTTAAATTAATTGTATTTTTGCCTAGAATTGGTAGTTAGAAAATAGTACTACCAAGTATCGTACTCGACCGGATCCAGAATATGATCTAAAATTTCGAATTGCATGTAGACTCTGGATTTACGTTGCTTCTTGGCACAATTTGGATATTCTTAAGAGTTTCTCTGAAGCAATGGAGGTTCGTGACCCTTCTTTCGACATGGTCCTGTTGTCGACTTGCGTATCAGCCAAACGGCCGGTCTAGGGTGACAAATATACACCACTGCAGATTACCCTGGAACTAGGATGACGATCTTTGCTCGAGTTTGTGTGTATGTGTGGACTAACCTCCCTCCTGGTTAGACTTTGGACAGAGTTCGAGTTATTTCTTGCGGGAGTCGACGAATCGAGGCTCGCTGATAAAAATCTTACAAACTACGACTCCAACCGCTTGTCGTCCATCGTTGCTTCGCTATTGCTATTTCTGCAAAGTAAACTGGGTCGAAAGCGGGGCTCATTAATCCTGAAAATTCTCAACTAATTTTACGAAGACTTAAGACCTGCGAGGGGAATAGCCTGCCTTGAGTACTATTCATCTCATACTTATGGCATATTTACGACAGGTCACTAAAACAATTAAATATCACATATTTTGTTAGCTCCATAAATTAAACATGTCAACGTTGCAGAAATAGATTTTGTCACAGACTGGATGTCTCATACAAATATTATTCATTTGGTCTTTACGCTGCGCCGACCGGTAGTAACTACTTGATATAGCGTTATAATCTCATACAGCTTCCATTCTTGTTTAATCACTCGAGTACAATAAGAATAGTATATTTGAACACACAACTTACAATTTTGGCACAGTATATGTGATTACTTATAAGATAATCGATTTTCTTGGCAAGAATAATTAACAAGATAGTTCGAATTGTTCGGAACAACCAGATGACTGAATGTAAACCTAAGCTGACGTATACACCATATATGAGTAATTCCGCGATACTTTTAATATTTGGCATTTAAAAAAAATTATGTTTTTTAAATGCACCCACATGTAAAGTTATTTTTCTGATTTCAGGTGATACGAAGAGCAAAAATTTGATGGTGCCAACATTTTTTTAAAAACGCACATTTTGTAGGAGCAACTTTAAAATTTTGAACAAAATAATTTTATTATCCATTTTCAAAACTTTGTTGAATCTGTAATTCTTAATCGATTTGATCAGTTCGGGGAATTTTGCCTCTTGAAGATAAAAAATAATTATTTGTACATGTAAATCTAAAAATATGAAACATGGAGATATAGTGGCCGTACAGTAATTACCGAAAATATAATTATTTTTTGTTCAGTCTTTTTTTCAGACAGGTGCAAATAATATTGACTTGAGACTAGTGATACACGCTTAGAAATATACCAAACAGAAAACAGCAATAGGTTTTGGGGATTTTCAAACCGTACAGAAAGTGTGCCAGTAAAAACTAATTATTTTCGGTACCAGCGGCGCAAGTAATATCATTTTTCAAAGCCTCGTATTTTTTTCCGGTAGAGTGGCACGGTAATGTAAAAAGAGTGGTTTGAACCGTTTTTATGTAAGGAATACACTCATGCTTTACTTCTTTTGAAATCTCGAAAAGCACTTTTGCAAACGATGAAATGTAAAAAAATTTTTTCTTTATGAAAATTTAGTTTCTTTTATTTTTGTTTTTATATTTCATTTCAGGAGGCAGGCACCTTCTTAAAAATGACATGGGTTGAAAGTACAATAATGACGTATTTCAATTTTTTTCACGCAAAACTAATTACTCTCCATCCACCAAAACTATTGTATGATATTTTCCGACATTTAATTCATATCAAACAAATTTTTTTGTTTATCAATTGTATTAAATTCGTCTTGTAAATATACAGTTTCCTAAATATTAAAAGTATCGCGTAATTACTCATATATGAATCGCTTTTCAGATGTACCTGTTCCCGTTGTTTTGTATCTCCTTAAGGTCATTTACATACGTTATATTTTTTAGTACACGAGCAAAAAATTGAGCACTCTGCATACCGGAACGTTTTACGATATATACAAATAATATTTATGCTTCTTAAAGTAATGACTTTTTAAAATTATAATTTACCAAAGTTAGATAGTTTTTATTATTTCTACCAAAAAGTGGAAAGAGATTGTTTTATATTTTTAAGCTCGAATCCACAAATAAAATTTCTGTTTTGAAATCCCTAGGTCGGCATCTAGACGGAATATGGCACACAGCTATAGTTGCCTATGGTCGAGAATACTTCTTCGGTCCACTCGGAATCCAAAGTGTCAGACCGGTAAGATTTCTTTGAAAAAAACTCCAGTAGAACAAGCATAGCTAGATTTATTTCTTTTTTAAATATTTTTTTAATATAATTGCATACACTATATTTTCATTTTTAATGTAATTTTATATATTAATGAATCGTTTTGTTTATTTATTTCAAATTATAATATTAAATTATTTCGCTTTTCAGCTTTTTAATTTTTAACACTGCTTAATATTGCTTTTATTTAAATATCTTTTGCGACCTGGAGCATGTTTATTAGGTTATTAAAGGTTTTATGACCTTTTCATTCCTTAAATTTCTATACCGTCAACGAGATATGCATATATATATATATATATATATATATATATATATATATATATATATATTATATATATATATATATATATATATATACAGGGTGTCCGAAAAGTATGGAAACACTCAAATATCTCGGAAAATCGACATCGAATCGAAAAAGTAAAAATACACGTATTCAATGGTTTCAAGAGAGCTATCCAGTGACACCTAACACAACCCCCCACCCCCACCCGCTGGGGGTGATAGAGGGGGTAACTTAAAAATTTTAAATGGGAACCCCCAATTTTTATTGCAGATTTTGCTTCCTCAGAAAAAGTTACGTAAATTTTGCCTACCATTATAATTGTTTTTGTTGACAGATGGCGCTGTAATCAACGAAATTAAAAAATTATTCTAAAAAGTTTTAAAAATCTCGCGAAAAACACAACGGATCAAAAAAGTAAAAACACACGTATTCAATGGTTTCAAGAGAGCTATCCAGTGACACCTAACACAACCCCCCACCCCCACAGGCTGGGGGTGATGGAGGGGGAAACTTAAAAATTTTAAATGGGAACTCCCAAATTTTATTGCAGATTTCTCTTCTTCAGAAAAAGTTACGTAAATTTTACCTATTATAATTATTTTTGTTAACAGATGGAGCTGCAATCTGCGAAATTAAAAAATTACTAAAAAATATTTAACTTGACGTACATGGAATAGCATACCACGTTTTCAGAATTTTAAATAACGTCTTTTGCCTTTAAATATTTCTAGTTTACCGATTCTCACCGCGAGGAGGTAGACGATTTTGAGAATCTTCTGTTTTACTTTTTTTTTTATTTGATTTCTGTTTTTTACCTTTTTTTTATTCTTCACTATTAAATTTTTTTATGTTTTTTTTTAATGTATTTGCTTACCTTTTCTTCCAGATATTAAAATTCTTTATTCGCTCCCCCCTTGTAATTGTGCATACAAAGTTTTTGACAGAAAAATGAAGAATCGACATCCTTATTCTACGAGGAAGTGAATGTCGTGTATCCGAATAGCGTAAATGGTGACCAAATCCGCATATGGTGTTATGGCTTTCTTGCATGACTGTGATTTTGTATACTTGTGTGAAAGTACTGTAGGTATCGCTTGCGGAAACCCATTGCATACACTCGGTCGATTTTTTCAACTGCCAGTGTTACAGAGAAAGTAGTCAATAATCGAACATCGTCAGCGTCCAAATCAAAACAGCACGTCTTAGTATTAGTTAAGCTCTATTGTTTGAATGAGTCAAGGTCTCGGTTATTTTTCAGCTTTGTGAAAATTACACATGCGAGCGTCACTCTTGTCGAAAACTTGGTCAAATTCGTACCGCAAAAAATCGCAATTCTCTTCGTTCTCGCTATTTGATACTTAATGTAATGTTTCTCTAACATTTGAATTTCTTCTAATTTTTTATATTTCTTTTATTTCTTCATTCTTTGCTTCATATTTCTTCCATTTCGATACATTCTGTATTCTGCCTCCTGTTGTAATTTGGCATACTATGTCTTTGACACAAAAAGAAAGGATCGAAATCCTTATTCTGCGAGGATGCGGCGATAAAAAAAGAACATACGAACAAGTCGTCCGCCAATTTAATGATACCCATCCTGATCGTCTACCTATTTGCAAATCAACTGTTTGTAAGACTGTTTCTCGGTTTCAAGATACTGGCTCTGTCAATGATCGACCAAAATCAGGAAGACCAAAAACGTCCACGAACGAAGACAACAGTTTAGCGGTCTGTGCAAGTGTCGTTGAGGACGTCCATACTTCGGTAAGAAAGATTGCGCAAGCCACTGGTATCGGCAAATCGTCTGTCCATGAAATATTAAAAGCAAATAAGTTCCATCCATATAAAATAAAATATGTACAAGAACTTTCGGAAGATGACTTCGATCGGAGATTAGAATTTTGTGAGGAAATGATGAGACGTTGTGACGAAAATGAATTATTTCCTTTCTGGATATGCTTCTCTGATGAAGCTACGTTTCAGTTGAGTGGAGAAGTTAATAGGCACAACCTACGATATTGGTCGGACGAAAATCCTCATTGGATGAGAGATACTCACACACAACATCCACAGAAAATCAATGTTTGGGCTGGCATTTTGTGCAATCAAATTGTTGGGCCTTTCTTCGTTGAAGAGAATTTCACGGCTGAAAGGTACTGTAATTTGTTAAATAACCAGATTATACCGGCAATACGAAATATTGCTGGTATAGCGTTTGATAATGTCTGGTTTCAACAGGATGGAGCTCCTTGTCATTTTGGTTTGATTGTACGCAATCTATTAAATAATATTTTCCCCCGACGTTGGATTGGTAGGAGGGGTTCGATCGAGTGGCCACCGAGGTCACCTGATCTAACTCCTCTGGACTATTTTTACTGGGGTTTCTTGAAGAACAAGGTCTACGAAACGAAACCAAAAGACATTGATGAGTTGAAAGAAAAAATAATTCAAGGTTCTAATACAGTATCTCAAGAAATGCTGCAAAAAGTTTATGATAACTTCTATGCACGATTGGGATATTGTCAAGTTGCTGAAGGACTTCAATTCGAACATCTTATAAATTAGTGGGCATAGACATGTTAAAAATCCAGTAAAGAAAATAGAAGCGAAGGAAAATTTAAACTTTAAAATAGAAAAAAAATTAAAAAATAAAAAAAAAACAAATAAAAGGTAAAAACAAAAAAAAAATATACAAAAATAAAAAAAAAAGATTCTCAAAATCGTCTACCTCCTCGCGGTAAGAATCGGTGAACTTTGAAATATTTAAAGGCAAAAGACGTCATTTAAAATTTTGGAAACGTGGTCCGCTATTCCAGGTACGTGGTTCGCTGATTGCAGCTCCATCTGTTAACAAAAATAATTATAATAGGTAAAATTTACGTGACTTTTTCTGAAGAAGAGAAATCTGCAATAAAATTTGGGAGTTCCCATTTAAAATTTTTAAGTTTCCCCCTCCATCACCCCCAGCCTGTGGGGGTGGGGGTCGTGTTAGGTGTCACTGGATAGCTCTCTTGAAACCATTAAATACGTGTGTTTTTACTTTTTTGATCCGTTGTGTTTTTCGCGAGATTTTTAAAACTTTTTAGAATAATTTTTTAATTTCGTTGATTACAGCGCCATCTGTCAACAAAAACAATTATAATGGTAGGCAAAATTTACGTAACTTTTTCTGAGGAAGCAAAATCTGCAATAAAAATTGGGGGTTCCCATTTAAAATTTTTAAGTTACCCCCTCTATCACCCCCAGCGGGTGGGGGTGGGGGGTTGTGTTAGGTGTCACTGGATAGCTCTCTTGAAACCATTGAATACGTGTATTTTTACTTTTACGATTCGATGTCGATTTTCCGAGATATTTGAGTGTTTCCATACTTTTCGGACACCCTGTATATATATAGGGTGTACGAAAAGTCCCGGGACGGTTGAATAACTTTCGAAAGAATAAAATTTTCAAAAATCGCCGAAACACGTGATTCGATTTTTCAAACAACTTATCTTTTGAGGGGGGGTTTCGGCCCCCCAACCTCAAGGGGGCGGGGGGCACGAGGGGGGCCAAAAACCTTAAATGGCAACATGGTTTGAGTGGGGGCTAATTTGAAAGGTATTTTCGAGATGAATTCAGATCACTGGTCATAGAGGGCGCTGCGATCATTTTTCGCAGAGATTTTTGACTTTTTCAGATCTTAGACGTACTAACGTTTGAAAAAATGAAAATTTCGAAGTCGCCGAATCGTGTAATTCAATATTCTTAAAAAACTTAAAAAACTTAAAATCGTGTAAAACAATATTCTTAAACGGGTGTCAACCCGTTTCTGAACGTTATATTGAAAACCTCTTTTACTTGTATCTCTCCGAAAAATGATCGCAGCGCCCTCTATGACCAGTGATCTGGATTCGTCTCGAAAATACCTTTCAAATGAGCCCCCACTCAAACCATGTTGCCATTTAAGATTTTTGGCCCCCCTCGTGCCCCCCGCCCCCCTTGAGGTTGGGGGGCCGAAACCCCCCCTCAAAAGATAGCTTGTTTGAAAAATCGAATCACGTGTTTCGGCGATTTTTGAAATTTTTATTCTTTCGAAAGTTATTCAACCGTCCCGGGACTTTTCGTACACCCTGTATATATATATATGACTGGGTTTTATCTTATAACTTTAGCATGTTTTCTTTTCATAATTTCTGCAATTTATAATTTTATTGAATTGGTTGATAATGGCTAGTTTATAAATTTTTACGGCAATTACCTGAACCACTACTGTAAACAAGAGTATCCATAAATTTTGCTAATATATCAGTGTTTAATTTGTCCATTAACTCTTTTCTTCAGCTTCAGTGTGTGAATGCATTAGATAATGCGTAGATTAAAAAATTAAGCATATTCTTTCATTCTGAAAAAAAATAAACCCTTTATTGGGAGAATCGGGTGAAAATGTTGAAATAAATTGCCATGGATGAAAGGATTTCTTGAAAACTGTATTTTTGACGTAGTGAATTCTACTTTCATATTGCGGATAGATACACTGAGAAAAGTGTCTTTTATTGGAATTCTAATACCCCATAAAATACAGTCTTTTACATCTTTTGCATATTTTTACCAGTATAAACGCGGTAATTCTTGGATATAAGAAAAATGATTACCTGCAGTTAATGAACCAGTTTAGAAAAAATTTTATCGTATGTATGGGCTTCGTAGCTCATGCGGTAACGTACTGGACTACGAACTCGTATAGGTCGTGAGTTCGATTCCCGTCTGGTGACATTTTTTTTATTTCATTTTCAAGCAGCAGATCGCCGTTGGTAAAACGAACATTTGTTTGTTTCGAAAATATTGTTTGTCCGGCGGAAATCGACTCATGTACTTTAATATATAGTTGTCTGCATGCTTTACAAATGTAAGGTATGGCTTCCATCAAGGAAGACGACCTGCAGATCTAACAAAACTTGAGAATAATATTGTGTAAACATTTGTGTAAAAAGGCAATTTCGCCCGTTAAAATAATAAAAGAAAAAAAATAACCTGTTTCTAACGTATAAACACCTGATTCATAACATCAGACAACATCTGATAACTTTTCATAATTATTGTAAAACTATTAAAATTATTTCGGTAGATACGGTTAGTTTCATTTTCAGAACTTAAATTTGGATCAAAATACCTACTATTTTTAATTTACGCTTTATGTTTAATAAATTATGCTGGTAATGAAGAATAACGTGATTTTCGAAAATTCTGATAATCTGTATCAAAAGGAGATATTGTAACAGTGAATTTTTTGTACATAAAAGTTTGTATTGATTCCCGAAACTATAAGATATTACATAATATTCTTTAATATTATAACCTATAAGAAACTAGTATTTTCAAAATGCTAAAATGCGTGTTCTTTTAGACATAATAAAATATTCTTTTGAAACATGAGAATTTAATAGAATATCTTTTACCCGATAATAAGTAAATGCTAAAAGACGAAGATTCTTATGGATAATATATGGGATTTCAGTAATTACAATATTTATTTTACGGGGTATAAGAAATCGTTTTAAAAGACACGGGATTTTAACTGATAAAATACTCTTTTCTCAGTGCACTGAGAAAAGTGTTTTTTACCCAGTATTAGAGTTCTTATACCCCGTAAAAGATAGTATTTTACGCATAGGGATTGTTCTAACAATGACTTCCAGTCATTATTCTAACAAATATTCAGTTTATTTTAGCCTTTTCTCTTTAACTAAAAGTAATTTTTGTTTATGGAAATGTATCTAGCAAATTAAAATATTAAAAATGCCTTCTTTTAGTCATAATAAAACATTCTTTTAAAATAGGAGAGTTTAATACAGTTTCGTATAATCTGTCAAAAACAAATGCTGAAAGACGGAGGATTTTACTAGTTATAATATTTCTTTTAAGGGCTATAATACACTTTTTAAAAGCCAAGGGATAGTAACTGATAAAATACACTTTTCTCAGTGTATACAGAACCAATTTCATTTTAATTATGGGGTATTCCACGACAAAACATTTTAAAATCGACTGTAGTAAAACTTTTTTTATTAAAATAAAGATTTTAAGGAAAATGTGATTTTCTTAAAATTAAAAAAGAATGTTTTATTTCGACCAAAATTGAGCGAGATAATCTAGGCTGAATGTGAATAAAATAAGCCCCCTGTGTTATGCAGTTTATACGTTAATCAGGGGACTTCTATTTATTTACAATTTTGAGGTCGATATTTTTATTGTAAACCGATCCAGAGCCAACATTTCAACTATACTGCCATAAAGGGCATATATTAAACTTTTTTTCTGAATTTTTTCAGAATTATACAAAAGGGTCCTTCCTTCCTTCCTTCCTTCCTAAAACGTAAAACTATAAAACAATTTCTTTAACCTCATTCTGTAACAATACTTGAAAGCGGATATTTTCACAAGAAAGGGCAACAAAAAATCTACGAAAAACATGCATTACATTTATTTTCAGTCTTGATAATTTTGCGCTTAAATAAATTAAACATTGCCAGAACAA
This sequence comes from Trichopria drosophilae, assembly GCA_030407085.1. Classification (NCBI taxonomy): domain Eukaryota; kingdom Metazoa; phylum Arthropoda; class Insecta; order Hymenoptera; family Diapriidae; genus Trichopria; species Trichopria drosophilae. Next base: position 208,226,057 of record CM059583.1, read on the forward strand.
AAAATTACATCTTCCTAAATATCCTCACAACTCTTACTACAGTCGATTTTAAAATACAGCATATGGTCAAGAATTCTTCTTTTGCATGTACTAACAATACACAAATGATAAAATTAAAAATTGCGTGAAAAAAGTTGTCAATTTGACGTGGAATTATTGCCCCATAATTAAAATGAAATTGGTTGTTTATAAAATGTTTTATTGATTGCCTAAGCAGTGGTTCATCAATGAGAAACTCCAATGAATCGTGGTCTATCGGTTTCCTATATTTATTGCAAATTCCGATTGAATGGACGTTTTGATAAACTAATTTGTATAAATAGTACTTTATCCTATCAGCTAAAATATGTGCACCAAGTGTTCTGGGTCGCCGAAGGCCGTTGGTCTACGTTTATATTAACTAAGTTAATTTAATTAAATAAGATATTTAAATAAATTGTTTGTTTTCAAATTACATATTGGATTTTGGAAAAATATGCACATGTTGGGAAAAACGCCCCTTATATCAACAGTTAATCTATATTATGTATTTGATTTGTTTTCATTACAAACAAAATTATGAAATCAACTGGCTTATTTAATGAAGTGCGGTTTTTATGTAACTTAATAGTCGGCGACGCTGATGGAGGACAGCGTGGCTGGTTTTGTTACCACAAAATAATAAACACTGCAACGCCAATAATATTATCAACATTAATGACACCGGATGATAAGTTCTTAACATCATATTATTTTGTTGATTATCGTACATTAGTTTAGAGTTGTTAATCGTACATTCATCGGCATATGACCCTATACCGATTCTCATTTCGAATTTTAGCAATTACAGTCATGAAGTTGCTTTGCTACAGTTAACCAAAAACTACACTGAAAACAAAATAATGTTCTATTTACATTATGAACAGATATATTGAAGGGATATTATTACACAGGTCCTCAAAAAAGGGGGGCTTGGATGTTATCTGGAAGCTCTGGGTCGAATACGAAGTCAAAATTGGTCCATCACGCCAGGATTTCGACATAGTTCAGTTTATGCACTCTCGTTTTTTTGCTATGTTGGAGATGACGTACAGGATACGACAATTTTATTCTGAATTCTGTACTACTTGCATCTTTTATAGTACTACCCTTATCCTTCAAAATGAGGTTGCATTCGATAACATTCAATTTTTTTTACAAAATACTTTACAAAATCATAAGCGGTCACATTACCTCTTTAAAGTCTACATCTTTCTACTTAATAATTTCTCTTGAAAATTTGTTCTTTGACGTTTCGTTATTATGTGAAAGTAGTTGGTTCGCAGTTATTGCTCTTTTCATTCTTAAAGTAAACTTACAACCAGTTCCAAGATTTAGTAAGATGTGATTTGATCAAATTAAATTATTTTTAATAAAATTTAATCTACTTTAGTTGCCCTCGCTATGTTTAAATATTACGTAATTTAATGAATGATTAGACGAAAATAAAGGTGCTTTTATACACCATGTATAATAATAAATCTAAAACAATTATTCTATTGTTTATTCCATTTTCCATTCTGAAATATGTTCTATTGTTTGGTTAAATTGATGTAAACAGAATGTGCTGTGTCGTTGGTTACTACTATTAAAATCTCATTCATATATCTAATGAAATTGAATGTACAGTCAATTAAAGATATTCGTTAAATATTTCATTAGTATGTTTGCTATTTGAAGATAAATTACGATCACATGGGAACTCCATACTTGATATACTAAAAATTGTCCCTTGGAATGAATGTAGATCCAAGTAAGAATTAAGTTTAATCTTTCACCCTTATGCAGACGCCAGTTTTACTCCCTATATCCGGAAACAAATTAGCATGCTCTCGTATATATGGGTAAATAGTATGTGCAACAAGGGCTTACTTCCCTCGGATGTCATACTCGCACTCGTCGCCAAACACCTATTTTGCTCCCTAGTTGCAAATTGCACTATTATTTGGTTCTTTATTATTGACGACGTGCTCAAATAGTTGTAACAAGATGTTGATGAACAAAACATACGTAGATGCTATTTTAATTTTTTCTCTTCCGCACCATAAAAGTTTCGCGATTGAATCGACATGTGTTCAAACTTAATATCAAAAAAATATTTACCTATACTGGAAATTAATATTTTTACCCCCTTGAGTCTATAATTCACTCAGTAAGCAAATAATTATTATGATGTACATATCACATATTGTTTTTAGGGTCGCTGAGCAAATTCGGTTATCAAATTTTTAAAAATGAAAATGGTAAATCCAATATGGTGGCTCAAAAAAATGCAACCGTTTGCAAATCCTCCTAAGAAACTATAAATGGGTTTTTAAGAAACTAGTTACTCACGGTTTTCAGTTATTATGAATTTTTAAAAAATATCTCAGATTTATAAGCCAAAGTCTACGAAATATAGCAGTAACCAGTTTCAATCGAGTCCGAATACCAGTACGAATGTTGAAAAACAATTCCGTGGTACTGGATACTCCATTTTGAATTTTGAAATACTAAAGACAAATTCCTAATGTGTAAAGTAAAGTCAGTTTCGTGAATCCCGAAAATCCTTCGGCAGCATGTTCCAAACAAACTTGGGATAATACTAAAAGCTTTGAATAATTATACCGGTTTACTTTATCCACCATTTTTAATTTTGAAAATTTGATGACAGGTTAAAAAATTTCCAAAAAACAAGTTTTACAAATATCCCATTAATGCTGGAAAATTATTCAGCCATATGGTTTTTGATATTTTAAAAATCCAATATCATACCGCTAATCAGTTACTTCAATGACCTTGGAGTAGGTAGGTATAGTCAAAGAACTCTAGTTCTAAATGTATGGTATATGGTAATTTGAAATGAGGAACAGCAATTTTTCCGAATCTTAATCTATTCAAAATTAACGGGTGTGCGTAGTTACTTAAATTACTGACCGTTCAATTTATTAATTTTCATTCACGTTTCTCTTTAAAATCATCTATTTGTGTATTACAAATGGATTGGTTCTTTCGAAATGGCCGAAGATTGACCTAAGTTATATTCCCTCATTACCCCCATATTCGTACGTTCCTTTACTTCTGTCGCAAGTATCTAAGTACAGTCTGACCTCCCTAATTGATAACATGCCGGAACCGGAGGAGAAGTTGAAACTCCATAATTGATAACTTTCCACCTGTCTCCATATTCAATGCACTTCCCCTCACTTTACGAACATATCAAATAATGTAGGTTATGTACACATGATGTATACATGTGTTGGTGAACCAATCAACGCCATCAGCCAATAAGGTTTTTCTTCCCTGAAAAGGTTATACGGTCAGGTGGGGGAACCAGAGTTGCAATTACGGAGTTTTTGACGTTAACAATTATGGAGGTTTTTTCGTTTTGATCAGTTACGGAGGTTATCAATTAGGGAGGTCGGACTGTATGTCTAACCGAAGCCTTTCGAAATTTTCCGAACTTTGCCGAATATCGCGAGGGAGTGTGGCGAAGACCTGCGCAACTATGTGGTCATAGAGAGAATAGACCATCAAAACCTTGACAAGGTAAACTTAGGATGCTACATAACTTTGGACGGTATAAGTTAGGACGGACACTACTTTTTCAATTTTATTCAAGATGTAAGCTTGCGCATTTATCCCAATTGGAATAAGAAGCAGATGATCTAGAAATTGTGGATTTGCATCCCGCTGAACCTAGCTGAATTTGTGTCGGAACAACATAAACTAAAAATAGGTGGGACACATTCGTCCCAGTATGCCAGAAATGGTAAAAGTAGAGAAAGAATCTCCTCGCATTTCTGCTGCTCAGAATTCCTGTCTCTCGCGAGCGGAATTTGTATAGGTACGGGCCATACGATACTTCTAAAGAAAGTGCCTACTAAATTTGGTCCGGGAACCACTAAAAATAATCTCCTCCAAGTAGTACCACCTCAAGCGACTCTCTTCTCTCACTGTTACCCTACAACTTTCCGAGTTGGATATTGCGGCTCGTTCAAAAATTTGCATCCACCAGATTTTTTTTTTAATTTGTTGCTTGATTTATCTTCCCATCTGATTTGTCTATACACCCTGACGTAATAAACTTGACTCTCAACTGCTGTAAATATTTGTATATATTTATATATATATACTCCAAGTTGTTGGAGGTATAAAAAAAGTATGTCGATACGAAAATATGAAAAATTTTGGGTTATTGTGAAAATGTGCTAGAAGGAAGATGAATCGGGAAAATCGGCGCGTGGCAGAAGGAACCTCGTGGTGCAGTTGAACCAGTCTTGGTCGGGAATCTGTTGCGCATGCCTCGATCTGAGGCTCTGAGAACCACTGGTCATTTCCTAAGTTCCAACGAATCGCAGGCGCGAGCCAACTACTGATAAGTTCGCGGCGGGTACGTTATTTCGTGAATCTTGGTCGGTTTCGTTTCTTTCTACTGCAAGCTCCATTTCGAATTCACAGAGGCGTTATCGCTAATGACGTCATCGAAAAGCAAGTGCGCGAGTGTCGCCTAACATCTTGGGTACCGAGCACATCTTTTTACCCACACTTACTCATCGCGCCGCATATTGACAATCGGATACTAATGCTTAATGTGAAAAAAGTTTTTAAAAAATAACAATTGAATGCATATCGGCAAAGATAGGCATATAATTGCCACCAAGTTTCGTTAACTTTCTACGGATAGCATTATAAGCCCTAAATACTTATTTTTTAAAAAAACTCTGTATTTTTTATTTTTAATTTACATAATAATAGTTATTGTTAACCAATTAAGTTCAGAAATAAAAACTACACTCTAAAAAGGAATTCTTTTGAAACTTTTGAACTTTTAGTTACGTAATATTCAAAATGATTTCAGGTCGTTCTATCGATAGAAGGATTGTGTAATGAAGTTGTGAAAAGGATCATTCTAATGATCAAAGATTTACGAAGAGTCATATTTACATAAACAATGTTGGTTTTCAACATTTTGACCAGATTTTTTCGTTGCCTTTCAGAAATTTTGAATTTACGTCTACTTAGAATGAAAATATTTGTGAATATTTCAAAAGGTCTTCAACTGAATGTTATCAGTTGTAATAACTATCGCAAAGTAGTTCAAACAACTAAGAAAGTAGCCACACTGAAAAAAAAAGTCCTAATTTAAGACCATTGAAATCCTACTATCATGATGTAACAGAAATAAACAAAGTTGAAAAGCTCAAGCTTGTACTAAAGATTGGTTAAATATAAGTAGATTTAATTTGTAACAAATTTGAGATCTTTTCTGTGCCGCTGAATGGAATTTGAAAGTTAATTACTAATATTACTAACTAAATAGTAAACTTAAGAACATGTAAAGGGTTTGTCTAAAAAAAGTAGTTCTTTCGCTATTTAACGGTAGTTAAATTGGTCAGGTAGATTTTTTTTCAATGATGAATGAATAATTATCATTAGTGTCATTATAATTGAAATTTTGTATTTAAATGTGTTATTGAAAAAAAGGTATGGAATAATACAGAACATTTTGGAAATATTAACACACATTCTCACTAGATCTGATTTAGTAAAAAATGATTAATTACAAAGCAAAAACTGGGTCACTAATTGAATAGTAACCATTTTCACCAATAAATAATAAAACGTTACTAATTACACTTTTAGATCAGTAGAGTTTTATTAATAAATTATTAGTTTCAACACAAACTTATAAACTTGTATATTAGATCATTTTAATTTGCAAGCTATCGGCAACTAATAATAATTAACGCCAGTTGAACCATGACTATTTAACATCATACCTAAACATAAATAACAATCCAAGTTTTTAGTCATCGTCGAATTAACGAACCCGGAAAACTTGCTTTGCAGGTCTAACTTTCTTTAGTATTCCATCGGTTATTTTTATCCCTTGTAGTCTATAGAAGATTTTCGAGTAGGAAAAGACATGAGTAAAAATTAAGGCAATTGCGCATGCGCGCAGCAGTGCCGCGAACGGGACAAACTTTTTCAAGTCATCTGTTTATTTTGCAGGGCAGTACGGAACTCGGAGAGCCGCTCAAAGTCGAAAAGATTGGAGAAACCTATTTACCATACTTGGTATTTTTGGAGTACATCAACGCTTTGAGCACCGAAAAGTTTGCGTAAGTACACATTTCAGTTCATCACTTGATCTAATTTATTTTAGAAGCTAAATAACATCAGCAAATATGTGGATTTAATATCGGTAACCTTTTCTTTAATGGAACTGTAGTGAACTAAATCATAATCGAAATAGAACAGGTTTTTTTAAGGTTGCTTCTTGAATAAATACAGATTGTTTTCCCTCTATGGTAATTTTGATTCATAAAATTATTTTACAATTGTTACAATATTTCATCTCATGTTATGATTGATACATTAAACATAATAAAATTAAAAACCATTAATTCTATATACTTATTAAGTATTTAAAGTATGATACAATTTCACTAAATTATGTCTTTTTAAGGTTGCTTCTTGAATAAATACACTCTAAATTACTTAAAGTGAAAATTGAGTCACTCTCTGCTAAAGACGACTTTTTCACTATTTCTAAAGTGAAAATTTCACTTTATTAGAGTGACACGTTTCTATCTACTTTTAATAAAGTGAGATTTCCACTTTAAAGCTGGTAAAAAGCTTTTTACTTTAAGAAATTTAGAGTGTAAGAATGGTTAAATTAAAATACAGTAAAGTATTTCGTTTTAAAATAAATTTGTTAACTACAGATGAAATCAACTTACTTCTGAGTATTTTTGGCTTATTCAAGGGTATTTATTGTCAATAATATAATTTATTTTACATCCTCTTTTTTCAGACCAGGAACGTACAACTTATTTAAACAAAACTGTAACTGCTTCTCCGATGAAGTGAGCAATTTCTTAGTTGGAACTGGAATACCTAAATATATTTTGGATCTCCCAGAAGAAATATTAAGAACGTAAGTATAATCTTCTAATATGGATGAAAAATAAGAATACCCCCACCCCTGTGAAATGCTTGACTTTTGGATACATGAATCTGTCTAAATAAAACATCATTGAATTATAATTGCGAAGTATAGAGACGCCCTCGTATCTCATATCAGCATCTGACGAACTTAAGAATAATAAATTTAGTTATAGAGAAAGACAGAGTTTATTAAATATTTCCCATGACTTTTGATGTAAAAAAGGTTTGACGAGTTGCTCAATAACTTCAGATGAATTGTTATTTTTTTTTGTTTTATTTTTATAGTACCCTTATTCTTTTACCTCAGTTTTCAGTACCAGATTAATACGACAGAACTTAAATTGAAGGTTCTTCTAACTAACCGGTCATGGTGTGAAAATCAAATTGACATTGGGATTTTTCCATCCGAAATAATAATTAAGAGAGAACTTTTTCAAACATTTAACATTTGAACGATGGTCAATGTATTTAGATTACTGATTTATATTTCTACTTGTAATCTTGTTTCTTTATCGATGAATTTATGTAGTATGAATAACATACAAGATCGTCAAGATATTAATTTTAAAAATTATTTGGAAATCAAGGCCAGTTGGACAAGCTTTGGCACCTTTGGTGGAGAGTTTGAGCAGAGGGGCAAGTACAGGCTGCACTGTTGGTCAAAGATTTGTCGAGCCCAGAATCAACAGGGAAGTTTCACCAGAATACGAATTGCTGAATACGGCAATAGAAGAAGCAAGGTATTTATCATATTTGTTAGTCTGATTTATAGAAATTGTTTTCCCTGTATGGCAATTTGGATTCCTAAAATTATTTTACAATTATATCATTCATTAACATCGTGAAACATCTCAGGTTATGATTGATACATTAAATATAATAACATTAAAAACAATAAATTCTATATACTTATTAAGTATTTAAAGTATGATACAATTTCACTAAAACACCTCAAGACTTTTGGTGCAGTTTCTACTAAATCTGGATTCATAATTTAATTAAATCAACATCGGCATACAATATTAGTAGAAGAACTATCAACAATCAATGCTGTTATTTCAGAACATTAAAAACTATATAAAATTAGAGTACATAACAATATTTAGTAATAAACAGAAGAAAATAACACCGAAACAATTTTACTGGCAAACATCTGCATATCTTGAACGTATAAAATATTAAATTGTGTATTCGTGGCAGTGGAATAAAACGTTAAGAATTTTAATAGCTATGAGTAAATGTGTGAAAGCGCCAGAAAAACAATTTTTGAATCATGAGTTGTTTTTAGCGTTGGAACTTATCCAACACAGTTATTTCCCTATAAATCTAGCCAAAATGAAATAAAGCTAAACATTCTGTCACAATACATTCATATGGTGTAAATTCGAATTTTTGCTCACGTACACAAATTCAGTTTCATTCTCGTTCGAGAGAAAATGATGAAAACTGCCAATGAAATTCCCCTAATTAGACTTGTAGTATATTTCAAAATAAAATATTTCCAGGCTTAACTCAATTGCTTTGGCTGAGAAAAGAAACGTCATAAACGAAAAGTTAGCAAAAAAGGAACGAAAGAAAAAAAAGAAGAAGAAGGAAAAACGAGACAAAAGTGAGAGACGAGATAGTGAGAGTGGAAGTAACAACACAAGTACCGGCACAGGCATGTCTGACAGCGATACAGGCAAGTTATATTTTACCTTTTTTCAACCAAGAAGAAATATTTCGAGCGCAATTTTCAAAATAAGACGGCCATTTAAAGTCAATATTATACAAAATTGTAGGCTCGATGGGCGGAGGCCAGGCATTTGGGAACAACGTCGAGTCACAAGATGCTGAAATGCTTCGGGATGACCAGGCAGAGCAAGGCGAAGTAAAACGTCCCAGAGAACCACCTATCGTTTTTAAAAGTGATGCAGACCTTCCTGCAGAATTTAAAACGTTAAGACGCATCTTGGATGGTAAGGTGAACGAGAATGAAATAACGAGCATCGAGGAACTTCGACAGTATATAGTGGAGGATGAAGGCTCTTGGGCGTTAGGCGATAATTTCCTGACTTTCGTTGGTAAGATTTCTATTTTTTAATACTGTCTGATTCGCATTGATTGATAAATTACCAAAAATTTATGTATTTTATTTGATTAAATCTTTCAAGTGCAATAAAATTTTTGTTACAGGTCGAATTTTGTGCGATAAATCGCTGGAACCGGAAGTTCGACGGACTTTCCTCAACATTCTCTCGGTCGCAGCTTTAAAAGATGATGTTATTTTACTCCTTCATCAAGACAGGAGAGAACACATCATAATGAACTACGCATATGACATTGACCGACATCCAGTTGAGGAACAATTACCTCTAGCTACATTTGTAAGTAAAGTTCTTAATATTTGTGTATAAATATATTTGTTATAAGATATTGCTATGGATGTTTACTTACACATATGAAAGAAGTTAATGACAAATAATTAGAACATCTAAAACAGTTTTGAAATCAATTTATTTAAAAACACAGATGAAGATGAAAAAACACGTCGATCGATATTGACACAAGAATTATTTTAGGTTGCGAATATGTTCGAGAATTTCAGCAGTTCTGAGTGGTTGCTGTACATTTCGTCGTGGCCATACCAGAATCAAACAATCAGCAACATCAGGGTAACGACGAAAGTGGCCGTTCACTCTTTATTGTCGGATTCTCTGGAACTGCAGGCCCGCGGAATCGCCATCATTCACAATCTTGCCTTTAAGGAGGTAAAATCTGTGGTCTGTATCCTTCTTTTTTGCTGCAATTTAACAGTAATACTTTATAATACACCCAGCTCATCCTCTTATTTTCTGCTTTTTAACATAACATAATGATATTAAACATGCTTAATTTACAATGTTTTCGAGAAATATTTTGTATTTAAATGTACATTTCAATGGTTTCTTTAAATATATGAAACGAGAAGATTATTTTTGTTTCTGAATATCGGTTCCAATAGTCTATAGGTAATACTTGTCATATTAAAAAACATTTTCTGTTAAATTAATATAATTCATTTGATACTTTTATAATTAAATGAATTAATTTAGATTGCATTTTTCTTTTTGTTTATTTATATATTTATTTGATTACCTGCTTAAAAATACTTTAATCATAGCGTTAAGCAAACTTATAGTTTATGTATGCAATAAATAATTATTAGACAGTCGTAACGTGAGTTTCTGAAAAAACCATCCGAGAATAACATATCTGGAATGTAGGACGAAATAGTGGTATCTTTATTCCAGAATAGAAATGCTACCTTTATTATTCGTAACTCTAACCCGAAGCTCCTTGCATCATCGCTGCAGCGCACGAATGTTATTGGCTACGCTGCTTCCAGTAACAAATTTCATTAACATCGATCGAACTCCCTAGTGTTTAACTCTCTAAATTTATTTTATTGTTTATTATTGTATGTCGGAAATTTTTGCAATTGCGTAAAAAACAACTTAATAGGATTTATATAAAAACTAATCTTTTTAACGTAGTACATGATTAATATTATTCTAATTAATGCGTTGTCATGAACCGTTCCTCTTTATTAATTTTCAAAATTCATGGCCGTAATAGTTTTATATGAAACCACTAAATGCGGTAACTCTCTTAGGATCGGGAGCACCGTTAAAAAAACCATATCTTTGCTACTTTTCAGTTAAACAACAAACAAAAAGCACGTATCGGCTTATTTTCGATGCTTTGACAAAATAAATTAGATGATATTCTATTTTTCGAATGAAAATATACTGTGGAATACCCATTGTGAATTAAGCTCGAGAACTGGGAACTTTTCAATATCCACTAGGATCCAGTATGAACGAGAAGAAAGGGTGATTCTTATGTATTTTGACTCATAGAATTCCAAATAGGATGTCAACATTCGTAAAAAGTAGTCGATTTTTTGTTATAAGTCAATGTTTAAACAAATAAGAGGTTTTTCGTTCGGGCCAAAGTTTTTCTATTAATTTAGGCAAATTAAAGAAGAATATAAGTTTGCTAGTTAAATATTACAATTGTTGAATTTGGAGACATGCACAGTACATTGGCCATGCTGGTAATGCGATAATTAAACGATTTAGTTAACCCGTTTCCGCCCAAAATGCCGTAAATTTCACTACATTTTAATCGTCACTTTTCTTATAGAAACTAACGATAAATAATTCTGAATATTTAGATTCTATAGTTTTCAACCCTCCTCTTTCCGAATCCGAAGTCCGTTTTTCGCTAGGAGCAGCCATTTTTTTTAAATATGGCGGCGAAAAGGCAAAAAATAGACAAAATTTCGATTTTTGGATCGGTTTTTCATGTTTTTCAATGGGTTTGCGATGACCGATCATTCCAAAGACCTGGAACTGGTGGAATAATGAGTTTGACTAAAAGTTGACATGATCAGATATGCAAAATATAAGATGGCCGATCCAAGATGGCGGATTTTTCGCCGAATTTTGTGTTTTTATAGCATTTCCGACTATATAATATAAAATTCTATATCTAATTTTCACTTTCCGATACACCGAGAAAATAAACTAAACAAACATACTTATTTTAAATATATTACGGTTTAAGAAGAAACAAATTTTCGAAGACTTGTCTTCATTTTGAATTTTTATGGTACATAAGAGCCACGATGAGCTTCTACTATTGGATTTTATCTAATTATGGAAGGGAAACATGGATCTTTATGAAAGGTTGGAAAACACTCAATAAGAAATTAAGCAGTGCAATCGCCAGAAGAATATTTCTATTGAAATGTCGATCAAAAGGATTCCTACCTAAACATATTTATAAACTGGATTTATCACGCCATTTTCATTTTTATAGAAACTACAATAACACTAAAATTCGTTCTTTCATCACTAATTATAAGAAAAACATTCTGACAATTTGTCAATGTTTTTCCTAGATAGTTATGTAATCATATCATTTTTCTTACAATTGTTATTCATTTGAACATCATCTTTTTTATTGTGATTCATTTTTTCATTCTTTTTTATTGCTATTCATTTTTTCATTTTTTATTGTATTTCATTTTTTTCATTTTTAATTTGTATTATTATTATATTACAGAATAAATTTCTGAAGAGGGTCAAAAATTCTTGACCGAAACGTTATTTTCTTCGTTTTAATTTCTATATCTAATTTTCACTATCCGATACACCGAGAAAATAAACTAAACAAACATACTTATTTTAAATATATTACGGATTAAGAAGAAACAAATTTTCGAAGACTTGTCTTCATTTTGAATATATAATATAAAACCCGCGAGTAACCATTTTCATTTCGGACATGCAACGTTTTGTATTTTCCTCCGCCATCTTGGAACCGCCATTTGGAATTTCGTGTATCGGATAGAAGATACTGTTACAAATGATTGTGTAAATCAATAATAAGTGCGTACAACAATATTTATTAATAGCTAATAATAATGTCGGAAATGCTATAAAAACACAAAATTCTGCGAATAATCAGCCATCTGGGATCCGCCATCTTATATTTTGCATATCTGATCATGTCAACTTTTTGTCAAACTCATTATGCCACCAGATCCAGGTCTTTGGAATGATCGGTCAGCGCGAACCTTTTGAAAAACATGAAAAACCGATTCAAAAATCGAAATTTTCTCTATTTTTTTTGCCTTTTCGCCGCCATATTTAAAAAATGGCTGCTCCTAGCGAAAACCGGACTTCGGATTCGGAAAGAGGAGGGTTGAAAACTGTAGAATCTAAATATTCAGAATTATTAATCGTTAGTTTCTATAAGAAATGTGACGATTAAAATGTGAAATTTACGGCATTTTGAGCGGAAACGGGTTAATCCAGCATGTCAGATAGTGGGGATAAGAATTTGCTATTTAATTTTGAAGCAGTCGGGAACACACAACACCTCGAGAAACACGACTTAATTTGTAACACTCTTCATTGTAAATATAATTCATTAAGAACATTATCGATCGTGATATTCTTATTTGAACGTCTCATAATATAGTCCTTAAAATCTAAAAACAATGGTAACTATGGTTTTTTGAAATTTCAAGTAACAGCTCCTTTTCAAGATATCAACAAATATCTCGAATGAATGACCTTTAGTATCAAAGTTGTTGAAAATTCACAGATAAAATGATTATATACTTTTAAAATATAAAACCTTTATCCGCAGAGAAAAAATAACTTTTTCCAATTTGTTTAAACAAATACTATGTATTGCTATGCAAATACTATTATAGCAATGCTAGCAACGTGGAATTTCAGAAAATTTATATTTTCCTTAATTTTTTTTGTAATGAACAAAATGAGCGACGTCTAGTAAAAATGGGAGCGTCCCGAAAGCGTCCATTTAGCGTCAAATTAGGTGTTATTCGTTAATATTAATGAGAAGCTATACCAACGTCCATTTCGAATACTCAGAGAATTTTCTTGAAATTTTGGAGAATTCCAAAAATTTTAATTTTTGCAAATGCTGAAAATATGAATTAGTCTGTATTAGTTCACTTGAACTCAACCCTCATTTAAAAACTCGAAAATTTTGTTAGATCACTCGACGATTTTGAGGTATTTGAGAATTCTGAAAATTTTTATTAGACTAAATTATAACCGACGAAGTTGATTATAAGGTACCCTAATTTGGGAAAGAAAATCTCCCGTAAATGTAAAAGTTCTCCCTGGGAATATCCGACCCGAATTCGAAATAAACCCATGGACGCCCAACACCTTCCCGAGAAACCTCTCATAGGGGGTGCGGGTCGAAAAACCGACAAATCAAAAAGCCGACAGGTCAAAAAACCGACAGTCAAAATACTCAGATTCAAAAAGCCGACAGGCAAAAAACTGACACTTCAAAATGCCGACAGTAAAAAAACCCGAATTGTCATAATACCGACAGTCAAAAAACCGACTGGCAAAGAGCCGACAGACAAGCAGCAATACGTAAAAAAGCCGATAGTAGAAAAACCGGGTGTAGGTCGAAAAACCGACAAATCAAAAAGTCGACAGGTCAAAAAACCGACAGACAAAATATCGATATTCAAATAGCCGACAGGCAAACAGTCGATATTTCAAATGCCGATAAACAAGCAGCCGACACGTCAAAAAGCCGAAAGACAAAAAACCGACGGTAGAAAAACCGAATTGTCATAATACCAACAGTCACATAACCGACACTTTGAAGAATAGACTGCCAAAAAGCCGACACATAAAAAAATAGACACATCGACAAACGGGTAGCCAATTTTTGAAGTGTCAGTTTTTTTTACTGTCGGCTTTTCGATTGTCGGCTTTTTGGGAGTCAGCTCTTTAAAATGTCAGTTATTTGAATGTCGGTATCATGACATTTCAGTTTTTCAAATGTCGATTTTTTGCTTGTCGGTTTTTTGAATATCGGTATTATGTCATTCGGTTTTTCTACTATCGGCTTTTTTACGTATCGCTGCTTGTCTGTCGGTTTTTGAAATGTCGGATTTTTCACTGTCGGTTTTTTGACTGTCGGTATTATGACAATTAGAGTTCTTTTACTGTCGGCATTTTGAAGTGTCGGTTTTTTGCCTGTCGGCTTTTTGAATGTCGGTATTTTGACTGTCGGTTTTTTGACCTGTCGGCGTTTTGAATTGTCGGTTTTTCAACCCGCACCCCTCATAGGGCGTTCTGCAAACCTAAAATATGTCGAATTTCACTCTTTATAGCGTTCATAATACAGCGTCACTGAAATTTGCACTAAATCTAACATCCACTCCGTAAGGTGTGCAATCTATTGAAATATACGCTTGCCAAACGCTCCCGGGACGCTTTAACGTACGCTTCATTTTTACCAAGTGGCAGTTTGTTCTACATAACACAGTACAGATTATTTTTCAGATTTACTCTGTAAACATGCTCATGATTCATAGTATTTAATTATCATAAAATATTGAAGATTTACAAAACTCAAACTTAAAATAACCATAACTCTTAAAGAAAATCTGTTCAAGAAAAAAAATCTGAAAGCTTTTCATTCTTAAATTGTCTAAATTTGAAAAAGTGTTGGTCCGGAACAAAACACAACTTTTTCTTATTTGTTTAAAGAATGGCTTATAACAATAAATGTATCACTTTCTATGAATCTTAATCTACAGATACGGATTCCGTACAAAATAAATTTTTCCCGCGGATTTCCTGGTATTCACCGGTATTCAGCACCCAGATTAACTGTATTTTCCTGTTGTTATCGTATAAAATTGATTTAGCAGTTTCTTGGATCTGTCTGGAACTCGGAATGAAATGTACGTTAAATAAAAGAAATTGCTAAAGATATTCAGAAATATCAGCAATTGATGGAACACGTAACAATGGCCTTTATTTTGATCAGTAATTTATGTTTATAAACGTTTAACTGATTAACTTTTAATAAGATTACTTTTAACGTGTAAATTACATATAAATGATTAAACTATTTGTTAAGAAATTATTACTTTATATCTGCTTATTGTTTGGATAAATTACATGCTTCATTAAAATATAAATATATATTAGACGCAATTAAATGTCGCTAATTTGTAAACAGTTAACATTTATTTTTTATTAAAAAACACTAATTAACATAATGAACTTTATTATAAATGTGCTAGTAAGAGAATACGGAATGTCCCAGTAGCTGAACACGTACTTAACGGCAGTTAAAGGTGAATGCATTTCTGGTGCTATTTTATTAATTTTATCGATGATTTATAAAAAGTACACAGGCTTACAATCATAATTATCATATGAGTTTGAAAATATTGAGAATGTTCTTTTAAGAAAAAAGAAGTTCCTAATCTCAATTTTGTTTATTTAGATTTATACATTTTCAATATTTTATCATAATTATGTTCAATAACTTAATGTATTACTTTAGATTTTATATTATTTTACATTCAACCCTACATACAAGGATTTCTTTTATTTTCTATTATTTATTTTTTCCAAAGTCAATTTTCTTGAAAGTTCGATTACTGGGACATTCACCTTTCTGTTTCTTTTGAAAACCGATTCTTTTGAGATTCGTGGAAATCGATCGAAATTTGTGTCAATAAAAACATTACGTCCATGTAACAAACGGATACGTCTCTAGGAGTTGGTTACTGTTTTTTGCAGAGAATGCTCAAATGCAAAAGTCTCCGGCAACTTTTACCGAAAGGCAGCGTTTCTAAGGTATATTCGGTTAACATTTTATTTTCTTCCGCGTTACGTTTGCCGATAATTTGGGACTAAAGTTATAAATGATGGATATTAAATAATTACTTATTGACTTTCTGAAAATTAATAAATTACCATAACAGAAATTTTCTTGTTTATAAAACCATATATGTTCAAAGGTTTTGTACATTTAGATATTTATTTAATTATACGCAAGTCAAAGATTAGTTAATTTAAGAACATTTTTCTCGTTTCACGTATTTTTAATTACGCCAATTCAAATAAGTATTTATTTGTATGTGCAAATTCATCTCGTTCTTGATCCGTCTATTGCTTTATAGGTTGCCTAGTGATAAGAAACATTCCATACATTTTTTCATTTTTTATAATATGTTTTGCTTTCGAAATTTATGGTATTGCATCCCCTTAACCCATTAACACCCAGATCTTGCTATTATTTTTTTGGCCTCAATCTCATGATCATGACAGAAGAATGATTATGGAAAACATACGTTCATGTTCTTTTTGGATATCCTATTTAAAAAACGGGCGTAAACTTCATTTTATCGGTCACAAAGATCAGTTATGCACAGAGACAAATAAAGTGTTAATGGTACCACGAAAAAATAGTAGAATCGATTTTAACCTCTTGAGTAGTAGAATTCACTATATGTAAGGTTAGCGTTGAGATTTGAGGTTACGTACGAACGATTTAACAATTTTATTGTACCGTTTACCATGGAAATAGTTAATGCAACAACTTTTTCGATTTCCGGGCTTTACTAGTACAAAAAGGTTCGGTTAACTATTTCCTTTCTCTCTGTGTGGTGGCTTTTATATAAAAAATGCTATATTTTCACATAGAAGCAGCATAAAAATCTCATGTTTTTCTCTAAAACTCGTTAAGAAATTTGTTATAGTTCCTAAGACAATTTATTCAAATTAATATTTTCGAGGCCTTGTTGAGAAAATGACGGTTTACCCCGTTTCCGGAAATAGTAAAATGTTGTAACTGGTTCAGCAATATACCGAGTGATGGATTTACCTGAAATTCGGTTTTCGAGGTCTCTGAATACGAATGTGGCATCGTGGCTAGCCCACCAAAACATTTGTCGTAATATATGAATAGCAAATATTTAGCTGTTTTAGCAAACTATTATTGCTAGATTTGCTTTTGTAGCAATCAATTTGTAGCAAATGTCCTTTTGCTGAAATAGCCAAGACATTTTTTGTGAAGATTATTGTGTTACTCCAAGCAGCTAATATGCGGCAGAAAAGTCTTCATTTTCAATTTATTCATATCCATCATGCAATACTATTTTTAAACTAGAGAGAGCTTTCATAACTTAAAAACTAATTGTAACTGGGACAAATAGAGCCATTCGAATAAAAAAGTTATAATTCATCTCTGCAGGTGTTCGACGATGTCGCTGTTGAACTGACAATGGCCCTGCTGCAGTATTTCAATGGAAATCCCTCTGAGGAGCATCTGTACTCATGTATGAAAGCATTGGCGCGTTTCACCCAAATTACTGGACCGGAAGTGCCGCAGTTGATCCAAATGATCGGGCCCGAACCTAGCAAATTCCGCGGTGCTTCTCCGAGAGTCGACGAGATTATCGATCAGATCAACATAAAATTACGCTTATAATTGCAGTGACCTTAGGAAGTGTAAATCGTTCGTACGATTTGTTTCTTTATTGGTCGCGCATTATTGAATAATTTTTGTTAAAATGATTCGCTGTCGACATCACGTTTGCAGCCAAAATGGTTATTTTTCGAACCGTTTGACTTTTTACTTTCTATTTTTTACTTACATTTTGGGTAGGAGTCTCTCTTTTAATAATTTATAGTCGATTACCATCATCAAGAGCAGATAGAGTAGTGGAAGTTAAGCCGCTGCTATATACTTAATTTATTGGAGACTTTCTAACACCTGCATTTTCCGGCGTTTTCTCTTTCCGGATATGTCTGTACAAAGCGGGCTAATAATTTATGTAAATTAAATAGATGTAATATTAAAGTAGGTTATAATTAAATTACGCGTATCCGCGTTTAGAAGCTCTGTTATAAAGGACAGAATATGCAATTTATAGAAAAGTGTCCTACACAGTGCCTCTTCGGTCGAATGCTAGAACTAAGAAATGTATTGTTTTAAGGAAATATTTTTTCCCAATTTAGTCCTGATCGATTTCAAAAACAGGAAATATATATTTCTCTTAATATATATAGATTCTTATCTCTTTATTAGTGAAAATTATGCAAGTTATGATTCATAAACTACTCGATGTGTTGAAAATTGGAATGTAAAGGATTTCGTTAAATTTATTAGTATGACGGAGACATGACATGTGCAAAAGCTGGTGAAGAGATCATAATAAAAATGAAATAAAGAGTTCAGAAAATAAATTTCATTAGTATTTTTTAAACCATCCTTAATTCCTTACCTCGCCGCCAACAGATTTTGTAATTAAAATATCACATTCTGGGGATAAATAGAAGAAACCACAGAGAAGATTAAATCAAAGTAAGCAGCAAAGTAAGTTTTACAGACTGAGGGGTATAGAATATGGTAGAAAAATAAATATCGAAATTGCAGAATGTTTACTTGTCATTCAGTTGTCCCTGTTTTATTTGTAAAGTTACCCATACATCGTGTAACTGACGTGCAATAAAAAATATATGATTTAAAAAGTATTCACATGTTTGTTTCAGCGTAATTTGATGTCACAACAGATTATAACGAATAATAATATTATATAAAATATTTTATGCTTTTAATTGAAACATTTTTTGATGCAAATTAGTAAGTTACTACGGCGACAATTTTTATGATCGATATATTAGCGTTTCAATTCGGTAAACTTAACTTCAAGACAAGTTTAATGACATCCCATTTCATTTGCAGTGCATTTTGTAATCTGTATTAGCGTCTTAACGCGAACACATAGGGTAACGAAAATTATACACAACTTTAGTAAGCCCGCCAGCGAAAAACATATTTACAAGTACTTACGTTAAATACAGCTGTTAACCGAGAGATAGGAACAGGTTGTTGATCTAAAGTGTTAAGTTTTTAGGTGAAGGTGTTCTTGATATTCCTAGATATTCAAAGTAGTACTGATTATACAATAATTTAAGATGAATGTACTATATGGTAGTAAGGTTTCATTTGATACTATTAATAGTAAATTTTTTGCAGAAACTTAGCTCTGCTGTAAAACGCGCACACATACCTGCATAGCTGGTAAACCCTGAAATTTTAATTCTACTTTAGGGGTTTTATCGATTAAGAATGTGAAAATAAAGAAAAATTATATCAAACATAGAATGAAGAGACTAAGTGAAGATGGAATTCCATTACTGCGATAAAAATGTTTATAAATATATGATTTATATACGATTTAATAAATATACAGTAGTGAAAGTGGAGAGTCAAATGTAAAATTTAAAAGTAATAACGATACAAAAAATGTTTGAGCCTAAAAGCGGGTCATTTTCAGAACTGAATACCATACACCATGCAAACTTCTGTTTATACTCAAGGACAGAATATATATTTTAAACAAAGTAGTAACTTTAGTCAGAAATCTATTGCGTATACTGGGCCGAATGTCAATGGTGTACATCAGTTTTACATATATATATATAATAAATGTACCATATTTTGTTGTTCAATGTCGAGTGCCACCACAATATTCCAAACGATGGGTGTAAACATAATTAATGTTTCACTGAATGTTGCGCAATTGAAGCGAAAAACCTTTGCAGCCAAGCCATCGCATCAGCAAAGCGCGTCCAATATTATCCACCAGCTAAAACCTCCAACAAACTCTTCAACTTTTGGAGATAAACCACATAATTAATCGTAAGACATCTCCTTTTGCGCATAATTGCTTCTAGATCCAAGAAATAACTGATACTTAGTGTTATCAGTAAAAACTTCAAAACTTTCACTAAAAATTATGAAAATTCAGACATTTTAATATTTTAAGTCAAATGTACCTATATTCCGTGAATTTATTGATTGCTTCTATAAAATATTATTTTTCATAAAATTTTAAAAGGTTGGGTTTTTAGTCTACAAAATTTTCAAAATTTTAATTTTATCGTTACCGAATGCAGGTGAGAATTTTATAAACGCCAGCAATAAAAACATCTGCATTTCGGACCTCTAGGGTCCCTTTTCAGAAGAATGATGTTGATCGAACAATAAATAAAAATTGATAATGACCGTGATCGCATTGTTTTTTGATTTTTTTTTTGATTTTTTTTGGGGAATTTTCAGTGATTTTAATGGAGTCCCACCTGATTTCTCATGTGAGTTCTCACGGTCTCGCGTGAGATCTCATGTGAATTCCCTACGTTCTCACTTGAGATCTCATGTCAGATCTCATAATGAATTCTCATCTTAATTTTCAAGTGAGAGCTAAGCTGAGAATTTTCAAGAGGGAATAATTGCATTTTATGCAATCAAATTTGCCTTTACTTTGTATAATGAATAGAAGTAAGATTATGCGATAAAATAGGCACAATAATATGCCATCTTTTAAATTTATATTTTAGTGATTGGTAATGGCTTTGGATGTATGGAACTTGAAAAAGTATTATTTCTCTATCCGTTTCTAAATTGTCCGTTTGAGTGCTATTTATCCATTCAATTCGTTTATTTACATGTTTTTCAATGAAATTCACAGGGTAGCTGTTATTAAAATTTTTGTACTTGTATTAAAATTTTAAATATTTTGTTTTTATTAGTATCATAAAATATCAGTTCTACATTTTGTATGGCTCTGTCAACCAAATTGTCAACAATGGCTATTTTTTGAGAAACGAGATGGTGCAAATCGAAGTTAAAAAATCTGCCTGAATAAGTCGCTCTACATTATCAATTAAATTCTAAAATGCTTGTATTACTATCGTAAATAACAGGCCTTTTCAGAATTTTTCTATCACGTCAGGATTTTGAAATATTCTAACCTAAAAGTGCAAAAAATATTGTTTTTGTTCACATTCAATAAGTTTTTGTGGTGGAACAAAATACTTGATCACACTTTGGCAAGAACCAGATTAAAACGTTAATAAAGATTATTAAAGCGTCATCATCTTTCAAATGTATTTTTTAGTCATTTCGTACGATTTTTTTTCAATGAGTTATGGAAGATTTTGTCGAGACACGATTATGATTGTCGTTTGTTGTACACTTAGTTTAGGTTTACACATTTTCATTCAGCACATCGAAAACCGTCGGAAAAATATACTCAGGTTTCTGATGAATGCATTTTAATCAGGTTTTTGTCAAATTGCGAAAAAATCTTTATTCCACCACAAAAGCTCACTGAAAATGGGCAAAAACTGTTTTAGGTTAGGATAGTTCAAAATCTTGACGTAATAGAATAATTCTTAACAAGAAAGTCGGTCTCAGTTTGTTAATTATTTTCATGTAATAACACATTTATTTAATGTATGAAAATCATAATTGTTCACTGACAAAAACTTCGGTAACTCAATAAAAAAAAATCATACAACAATTACCAAAAAAGTATTTTAAAGCTGACAAATAGCACTTTAATATTGTTCATGCCACATTGAAAAGAATAATTTTGTTCCGCCACAAAATCTTACTGAATGTGAGCAAAAACAGTGTTTTTTGTACTTTTAGGTTAGGCTATCTTAAAACTTTGACTCGACAGAACAATTCTGCAGCCAAATTTGGATTCAGCATAATGAAAACCTTCGAAAAAGTATAGTCGGATATCTGGGTATAAATTTTGTTGGTCAGTGTAGCTAGTAAATTTAAAAATGCCCTGTCGGGCCGGGTCGACCGAATAGTGACCGAAACTCGACGTAGATCGGTATTGTGCAAAGAATCGATCCAAAATTGACCAAATGCCGATTACGGGCGATTTTTCGTCGACTTTTACGAAGTTGACCGATTAATGCATTTTGATTTAGTCAATATTAGGTCGATTTAGTAAAAGTGGACTGAAAATCGACCCAAAATCACCATTCGGTGAATTGTCGGTTAATTCTGGGTCAACTCCCGAAACAAGTCGACCGATTTTTGGACGACCAGGGCCGATAGAGTGGTAATTAGTAAATCTAAAAAATGGTAACAAATTGGCTGAAATGACAAAATGTTTCAGCAATCTGTTTCCAAAGCATTCATGACAATTGTTTTTCATATTTAATAGATGTCTAGTGATTTATGGAATTGAATAATAGGTCCATGCAAAACGACCTGCCGCGTTAAGAATATTATTAAGGAATTACACTATTGTTTCATGCAAAATTTTGAAATAACAGAATAATTTTATAAATGTGCAATTTTCTGTATAAGCGAGAAGAACAGTAAACTAAAAATTTGAATGCAAAAGTCGTAATGTCCTCTAGATGGAAGTATGGCGTCGCGTCGTAGTGGCGACGGTTTTAATTCAAGTGGGCTTCCGCGCCAGTAAATTCAGAGTGTATGGCCGTTATCAACGTGTCAACACAATACCTCGTCAATGCGACAAGTACCAAGGCTACCTCGTGGGCGTTTGTTTTCAGATTTATAAAGATACAATGCTCTCTTAATGATAACGGAAGATAGATCGCACCAAATGAATTTTACCATAACTTATGCTATTATTGACGCGCTAAACGCTACAGGTGGAGGTAACCGTGATTGGGATTTTCTTTAAACAGTAAGTTAGTCTTCGTTGAAAATTGTTCAAAGACGACTCATTTAAGTTTACTATATGCGGTAAAGTAACTAGAATGACATTGTGCAGAGGTCGGTTTAAAATTATTAAAATATCTGCCGAAAGGATGTCGAACCCGCCAAATTTCCAACGCGAGTTGCAGCTGCTACTGTATTTAAAGCAACAGGAAGTGTATGTGTCGTACATTTGGTAGATAGACACCAGAAACTTATATCGGTAATTTGTAAAGAAATTACATTAAAAAATGTCTTATGCGTCTGTCCTAGACAAGTACACAGTCTCATGCGCATCTGTTCGTAAGCGATTATAAATTTTTTAATTGTTTATTAGTTTATGCAAGTGCGTGATCAATAATGATATAAAGGAGTACGTAAAGTGCGGTTTTACGCATTTTTGACATTTTTTAAATGAACTCTACTCACTTGTATCGAAAACTACTATTTGATGTTAATCGTAATCGTAATCGCAACCCTTTTATTCAAATTTCAAATAATATATTTTCTATATTTAAAAGTACCTTTACAGTGCAATATAGTTTGAATGAATTGTGGATCCTCCTTAGGGGTTTCTATCCAAAAATATAAAATGTTT
The DNA here is from genome assembly GCA_030407085.1 of Trichopria drosophilae. Lineage (NCBI taxonomy): Eukaryota > Metazoa > Arthropoda > Insecta > Hymenoptera > Diapriidae > Trichopria > Trichopria drosophilae. The sequence goes on from CM059583.1 coordinate 208,249,473, forward strand.
GCTGCTGAACCGTATTCGCGCACTCATTAAAAGATCTGTGATTACTACGTAGCTTTTAATTTTCATTTGTGGATTACTTCAACATCTTACTTTGGAAAATCATTTCAGACTTTTACAAGTTTCATCACGTACTCGAAATGTTTGAATGTGTATTTGCGTATGGGATCATCTTTTCATTATTATGCGTATGTATAACCGGTTTCTTTAAGTAAACTATTTTTTTTTAATGTTCCGCCAAACTAATGTAAATTTTAAAAAAATAATCATGTATACCAGCTCTCTTAAAGAGTTACGTTATTCGCTGCTCGTGTAAAATACACGTGTTTTAAAATTGACATTTCATCCTGGCAATTATCGTTATAAATAAAAGTCTTTCAATTCTTCACATAATCTCATCATAAACGATACGATTGGAAGTTTTACTATCTCTTCTCGTTACCAGTTACTAGCGGTTCGGAAAATTACAATTCGTCATATCAGATCATAAAATTCATAATCTGGGCTGATCCTGGATTGATAAAAGCTATGAGCACAGCAACGAATAAAAATGGGTGACTTTATCACTGTATTAGTTTTGAACATTTACTTGGTCCACATCTTTTTAACTTGGTTTTATGAAAATGTCATTTAAGTATCATGTAATTCCTGAATCATGAAATATCTTGATAGTTTATTACATTTTACAAGATGAGAAAACAATGCACAACATCTAAACTAAGATTTATATTAAAGCTGAAGAATATTTGAGTTCTGTTTGCAAGAAAACTTCAAAACGCTTGGAATATGGTGGTTAATAACACATTTTGATATTTTTATAGGGAAAGAAACATTTCGCAAAATATGAAAATATGGCAGTAAATAAACAGGACATTTCCATCTGCACATGGTTGACAATCAATGTTTAATGGACCACCTTTTTTTAATAATCGTACTTAAAATTTGATTTCGTAATATTTTAAAGATATTAATTGATAAATTAAATTCTTCAATAACGAGTGATGCATATCTCAAGGAGCTATGTTGCTATCAGACATTTTTAAGAATTATTTCCAATGTTAAGGAAATCTGAACAATATCCGAGCGATCAAGTCAAATGTGATACGAAGCAAACCTGATATTGATATTTTTTAACACAGTGCAGAGTATTTCTCACTTCGAGGTGTGTATGAATGGAACCAAACCGAAACTAAACAAGATTTTTAGTGCTATAAGTTTATTTATTAGCACAATTATATTGCATTAGCTGTAATGAAGTAAAGTAGCCAGCGCAATTGTATTTGATTCGTTGCAATGAGATAAAGTAACGAACATCAATTGGAGTTTCAGGGCTACTTGTATTCGTCCCAGTAGCGCGTGTCACTTTGCCGATGAAGTACGTCCTTGAAAAACACTGGTTAAAAAGAGAACAACACTGGTTTTAGTGGACGTTACCTGCATACCCAATTTGGATTACACATTTTGAGAAAGATAGTATGTGGCATTAAATGGGGGAAACACAAGAAGGTTTACAAAATTACTAACTAAATCGTAGAAAGCTTAATACTCAGAAATTTTACATTACCTGAACTTTAATCATCCTAATACAATTTCATGAATTAATATCTTATTTGACTCCATTTGATACTTAAGATATTGAATGTTTACGTATTACGGGATGGCATGAAAGTGAGAATGTGGTAGTGCTATACTAAATTAACATTTACTTGCCAAAGTGGTAATCATTAAAGAGCATGGTTTTAATCATCATATTTGAATATACAAATTGTTTCGCATTTGAGACTTTAATTTCTTTAAAAGTACCATTATAATTTGTGAGTACTGTTATAAATGATCCTGTAATAGTACATAACCTCGGCGACAGTGCTGGATAATAAGAAGGTAATTAATGACAGCCTCGATTTGTTTTTAGTGACGCTCAAGGGTTTGGAGAAAGAAGAGCGCCAAACACAACGAAAAAGATTTGTACCTAAAAAGAAATGTATATACAAACTTTTCCCAATATTGGGATGGCTACCGAAATATACAAAAATGCAGGCTGTGTCCGATCTTATAGCAGGAATCACCTTAGGACTAACGATGATTCCCCAGAGTATCGCTTATGCCACATTAGCAGGATTAACTGCCCAAGTATGTAATCAAAATTTCAAAAATTCGGCCTAAAATATTGTATTTTCTTGAACTCATATATATGATTTACGTGCTCGAAACAATTATTAATCAACCCTGATAATTAATATGTGCAGTACGGACTTTATTCATCATTTGTTGGAGGATTCATATACATGATCTTCGGTACCGTTAAGGAGATTTCCATTGGACCAACATCCCTGATGGCAATTTTGACAATCGAATTTACACGAGGAATGCCTGTAGAGTTCGTGATACTACTGACATTTTTAGCGGGATGCATCGAATTCACGATGGGGTTATTGAATTTAGGCTCGTACATCACTTTGTTAACGTGAAATGAATAGAAAGAGTACACTGTATCCACCAACGTGTGCTCACTAGACATAGAATGTAGACAATACGATAAAAATTAATCAAATTGAAAAATGTTCTTGAGCCAAAATTCATTATAATTACGACTTTGCAACTTTTAACGACCACAATCAATAAGCTCTAATTTGTTTAATTTTCTTTTAAATTAAAGTCAAATTGTTTCAACTTATTATTAGTATTCTGAGTAAAGTTTTATATTATTTTTTATGGTAACTAGAATCAAGTCTTAATTAAGGAAATTTTTTTCTACGCAGGTTTCTTAGTTGATTTTATTTCAATACCAGTTACGTCTGGATTCATGTCTGCTACTTCCGTAATCATTATAATTGCTCAGCTTCAAGCATTTTTCGGAATACGTATCAAGAAAACGACTAATCTCATTAATAAACTCTTTGAGATTATTTCGAACTTACATCACATGAAGTTAGGGGACACTTTATTAGGCGTTTCAAGTGTCATCGTACTTTTATCACTTAGGGTAAGTACCACTCCTAGCGATAGGTGTCTTTTCTTTAAGAATATTTGTTAACTTTATATTATTTCTGTTATTTTTAAACATTTATTAGGTTTCAAAGAAAAATCTCTTACTCTCTAAATTTTATTGAACAGATAAACGTGCAATTTGTTGATTGTTAAAATATATTTGTTAGATTAACATATTATTAACACATAAACCGTACATATCAAATATGTGCAAAATAAAGTAACATTACTTAAAGTTTTTAAATATTTTTAAAGAAATGTAGTTTGTTAATGATTAATTAATCAACATTTTCAGAATGATAGAACAAAGTATGTAGTTACATAACTCCTTGTGATTGTTCCAGAAATTGAAGGATATTGAATTCTCGAAGAAAACAAAAACCACTAAAATAATCAAGAAAACATTTTGGTTCCTTTCAGTTGGCCGAAATGCAATAATTGTCCTTATATGTTCATTCATAGCTTTCCATGTGACTGGAGAAGACCAGATGCCATTCGTTCTCTCAGGTTTGTTTGGATTATAAATATTTCTCATTAAAGAAATTTAATGAGTTAAATTAATATTTCGGACATAAATTGGATATGAGCAAGTCAGATATCATGAAATTATTAGAACACATCCACATATCGTCAGATTAGGTCACACACTCCCACGTACAAAATAGAAAAAGTGCATGGAAATAAACACTCCGATATAAATTCGACTTCTTCAAAAAGACAAGGAAGTAACCTAACCATTTTTTAATTTTTATTTAATTCCTAGAATAATATTCAGTAAGGCACCTTATTCTCTTTAATCCATTTTTACATAAAAATATGAGATATTCATATGCAGAAGCTAGATCCTAAATAGCAATTGCAAACAACATATATCTCATTAATGAATTGCAAATTGTTTTGGCAATAACATTGGTAAATGCAAATGAAAGAATAATTAAAATATTTATGGACTGAGAATATTGAAGCGATTTCTCTCAAATGCTTTATAGCAGTATAATCATTAAATGTTTTAATTAAAAGCAGTAAAATACATGGAAAATAGCGAAATTCACGTAATAAAGAAAACTTACAATTTGTGAATTTTTTTGAACCTTAATCGGTGTGATATAGAATTAATTTTTATCTATGAATCATGAATAACCGATAAGAAAATGTTTTTTTACAGGCAAGGTCGCATCGGGTCTACCGAATGTGAGTTTTCCACCGTTCTCGACACAAGTGGGAAATAGAACATACACTTTTGTAGAAATGTGTTCACATTTAAGTTCAGGGCTGATTGTGTTACCACTTGTGTCGGTCTTGGCCAACGTTGCGATAGCTAAATCTTTCGGTAGGTTTTAAATCAACATTTTTGTTGCCTATAACATTCTTATTTTTTAAAATGAAAAAGATGGCGAATTGCGAAAAATGAAGTTTCGTCTCGAAAAGACCTTTCAAATGAACCCCAACTGGTTCTTCGATAACCCCATGCCCACATTCCCTCATAGCAACCCCGATAAAAAGATAGACTTTTTGAAAAAATTTTCTTTTTGCGTTTCTTTTATTATCGTCGGTTTTCGAAATACTGACCGTTATCGGACTTTTAGCCATCATTGTATAATGTTTTTACGTCTTATAAAACCAAATACAATATATAATATCAACACATATAAGCGTACAATTTTAAATCAAATTATACATTTCTTTTCACTACGTAAATAATGACAAACACTACTTCAAAGGATCGGCCTGTCAGTATAAGTAGAACGGAATAAACACGACTTTTTCGTATTAAATACTGAAGAGGACCCCAATAAAGGGTCGAAGCGCCTAAGAAAATATACTTTATTAGTCGTCTAGTTTTTTGTAAACGCATCTTCCTCTTGCTTTAAAAATCTCCTTATATTGTGAACTTTGCCCACTAAATCATGATCATTTGTCAAAGGTTTTCATCATTTTTTAATTTTTTGAACAAAATGAGGACCAAACTTTCGATTGTCGCGTAAATGTTCTGTCAACACAAGTTCACCTAGGTCATCATGAGGCAATTTATGTCTAGTATTGTTACTTCTAAAGTATAGTAAAGTATTAGATTTAAACATATTTCTGTTAATATTCTTATGCAAAAATAAATACATGAAATTAATTGGTACAGCAAGCGGGACGGCTGTAGATGCTTCACAGGAAATGCGAACTCTGGGTTTGTGCAATTTATTGGGCAGCTGCGTAAATTCTATGCCCACGGCTGGAGCTTTTACACGAAGTGCAGTCAGCAACGCGAGTAATGTGCAGACTCCGATGGCTGGTCTTTACTCAGGTATCTCACATTATGTTATCATCTTACAATTGCTAAAAAGGGCACCGTCGATACTGTTAATTCAATTGAGGAAATACAAGTGATGTCTTTCTAAAAACAAACAAATTACTTGGATAGTCGTTTATGTTATATACCTCTGCAAAAATCTTGAAGTAAAATACGTATTTCCCGCATACTATTAGGAAAAAAATCGTTCGTTACTGGTGCGGGAAATTTCCCGCAGGAGTAATGATTGACATAAAACTCGTGTATTATAATTACTCGTGCGGAAAATCGCATTTTCGTCATCGCGTGCGGAAATAGTACATTACTCAACGAGGGAGGTAAAATAAAGAATGCCTCAGACTGCGCGTAATTTTTGTGAGAAACATGCAGTCTGAGGCATTCTTTTTTACTTCCCGAGGGAAGTATACGATTTTTCTTTATTGCTTTATCGCTTGCGGGAGGAAAGTTGCTGCTTTCCTCTCGGTGTGAAGAAAATGCTATTTTCCACACTTTTCATATTTTTCGGACACATTTTCCGTACGCTCGCGTCCAAAAATATCGTTTGGCACATGTGTGAAAATGGGTTTTCAACTAATGTGAGGGTTGCGGGCCGAGCCGAAGGGAGGATAAGACTTTTACCCACTTGTATCGAAATATACTATTCCCGCACTAGTAACGAAATGTACTGTTTTTGAGAGATAATACTAAAAGTTTCAAAATTTTAACACTCTATTTAAATATTTAATAGTAGTGTAAAATTTTTATTCAAGTAAAATATTGTTTTTATTATTATTTGTGACATTTTGGTATGACAATTTTATAACGAATATTCCTCTTCTCATTATGCAGGTCTGATGACGATTCTTGCACTGAGCTTCCTTACACCATACTTTTACTATATACCAAGAGCAGTCCTCGCCGCAGTTCTGATTACCGCCGTCATATTTATCATCAACTACCAAATCGTTAGGTTACTATGGAGTGGAAGTCGTAAGTAAATTTATAGAGCACACTATTTGATTAGTAGACAATCATTTATATTGAGAATATAATTTCTAACAACAATTGTCGTGAACGGGAAGTCTGTTATTTTTGTATTTACGTTTAGAATTATTAAACGTCGTGAAACGACGGATTAAGTGAGGTACTCTGCTTGTGGTAATCTGCTCCCTTCCTTTTTGTGTCTGGATTGGCGGATAAAAGGAATTTCGATAGGAGTGATTTTGACCAATCGGCCTGCTTCCTTCCTTACTCTCGTGTCTGGGTTGGCAGATATGGATAGTAACTTTGACCAATGGGTTTCCTTCCTTCCTTCTACTCGTGTCTGGTGTAACTGAAGGGGAGTTCTTTGGTTGATGTTTTTGTAAATAGACAGGGGAAACGGACCAATCTCCGTCCTTACGTCAGTCTTTTGTGATTTTTTTTCTTTATTATTAAAATTAATCTCTGTACGCTTTTGAGTCGGGCAGTATATACAGCTGCCGCTAACGGGCTCATCGCGATCCGAGTGAATAGGTTGAGCGGAGTCAAAAAAGAAGAATCACGTTCACTTGAAATGCCGACCACTTAAATTTCCCAAAAGATGCCACGTGGCACTGTACCGTCACAACGGATATGTGCACGGGGAAAGCGAAGATGTTACAATACCGACTTCATAAATTTGCGTGAAGTAGCACGAGTACGATGCGATCTAATGCTTGAGCGAGTTCCCACTTTGAGGATGGTAGTTTGTCGTTTTGAAATGATGTATATGAGTGTATTCCCTTGGAGCGATCCTGGCTTGGCCTGTAAAATGCCAAAGAGTCGTGCGGCAGACAAAATAGTTAATGGTGAGTGGTCTAGGCGCAGCAAAGAGCGGATCACTCAAAAAAATGTACAGGAGTTAGCACATCCAGAATTTCAACATCGTCTGTAAGCTGAGCGCGAATTCATGTAAGCTTCGATTTCTCACAAGACTGTAACAAATTCCTCGAAAGTCGGAGTGTACGGGTTGAGAACGCATCCGATATGATGCTTCATGGACCGCACCCCAGCGCCACAATTTGAATGAACCTCCATTCTACGTCGTCCTCAGCAACGCGATCCCGAAGCTCATCCGAAGTAGTCGCGTTCGAGATGTTCCGATCGTGAGGCCATAGGAATAAAAAGTGTGATGTACGCTGAAGCAGCATGATGGCCTCGATTGTCTGTTCTTACATGGTCCCGCACAGTCCACGCCAACGTTAGTTGATTAGTTAGTAAAAGTAGTCGATCCACCGAACCAATGGTAAAGAACCCATTAGCTGTGTCGGGACTACACGTCGCGTGATTACGGACTTCACCGTCTTGTGGGCCTGGAGTGCCCATATGCGTTCACGAAGTGTTCTCAAAGTGAGCGAAATACCTCCTTGCAAACAACGGACGTGGGCATTTTGTACCAACAAACGAGTTAGTGGTCCGGCAAGTCATTGGAAGTCTCTGGTCGGGAGCTAAACAACGAATCCCATCTTGCTGAATAATGGCTGCGATTAGGATGGCTACTTCTACTGGCTCTGGTCTTGGATAGGATCTCAGGGACCAGGTCGACGGCGTCAGAGAGAACAATGGGCCGCAGTCGACGTGGGAACGTGATTTCCGCTCCTTCCAAGACCCTGGCAACTTGGTATTACCCGGTTATACACCATGCGAATACTCGGGCCGGAATGATATGCTGGCATTGAGGAGTTAAACAATTTGAGGTGACGAGACATTATGGGTAATGGCTTGATTCGCGCTACTCCGGGTCGTATGTTTCTGGAGCCTTGTTTCGTTGGCGATAAGCGTCGACGTCATTTAGGCTCCGTCTTAAGACCTGGAGAAAACGCATTTCTTTAGCGGGCGCAAATCTAGCGAAGGCGGATGAACTGTGGTTCTTGGATTTCCTTGCGGGCGGAGCGTCGCTACTGAGCGATAGCCGTATCGTTCGCCTCTGAGGACTTCGGGCTTCCTTGGTTGTTAGGGGATCTTCCTGTCGTGGAAAGGTGAAAAACCGATAAATCTAAAAGCCGATAGGTCAAAAAAGCTATAGTCATAAAGAAAGCAGTTAAAAAGCCGACACATAAAAAAATAGACACATCGAAGTGGAGAGTCATTTTTTGAACTGACGGTTTTTGGACTGTTGGCTTTTTGAATGTCGGTTTCTTGACTGTCAGTTTGTCGACACCTAGGCTTTTTCATTCGTTAGTTGTTGTCAGTTTCGAAGTCGAAACCGTTCGAGTGCCGCGATCGCGACCAGTCTATATACATATTGATTGTGCAACGGAACTTCAATCTGAAACATCCTCGATTCGAGGGCGGTGATTGATCAAAAAAGGGATCATGTTAAAAAGTGTAATACGCTAGGCTCCATCCTAAGTTATACGATCGGTTCTTTCAAAATGGCGGACGTTTGTCCAAAGTTATAGCCTCTCACTATCCCCACTTTCGTATTTTTGTTTTGCTTCTCTATGTGAATGCCGTAAAGCGAGCGACGCTCAGCGAGACACAGATGGGGAAAGGAGAGGAAGAAATTAGTATAATTTAGGATGGGGACAGGCGTATTTAATAGAATCATAAACGAAGGTTGGGAATTTTATATTACAATATTTTAAAAAGTTAATGTACAGAAACTTGTAGCGACGGAATTTCGATCTTAATTTGGCAATCTGTAGAAAAAGCTTACCACTTGTTTGGCGTCCGATTCTTCCCGACTACCAATTTTCCGTCTTGACACCGACTCGATTCTTACTCTGTACCTTGTAAGTCACTTATCCCTGGTCGATATTAATTGGAGGTTACAGATATAATTATGATACAACTGTTAAATGTTATTTATTTAATCTAGACTCTATAAATGGCCTGTAGCATATTCTTTTAGTGTGGCTTATTACTGTGTCCGTGTTAGCTAATTTTCCTATAATATTATGGTATTATATAAAGACCATTTCGTATTTTTTGTACTATGTCGAAAACTTTTGTTATACTTTGTACCTAACTTTGTATTCGATTCCGGGAACATATTCTCCAGGAAAATGAGTGTTCATATTCATTAATGAATGTTCACTCGAGGAAAAGTATTTATCTTAATTTAGCACCTTCGAATGCTGTAAACTAAAATCTCCTTTTAGACGCATAATTGCCTTTGCACTAGGAAACAATAATTTAAGTAAATTTGATAAAGTTATCAAATAAAGCAGAAAAGATAAACCTTTATTTAACACGCTAATAGTATTCGGCGGAATTCTAGCCTATATAAGTTCTGCATGTTAGCAAACCTTCATGAAACAAAATATGAAGTCAGTTATAATTTATTATAATACTAAAAGAACACAATATGCAATAGGGAAATAAATGTATGTACACTTTGCGCATGTGCTGGCAGGAAGGGACGCCGTAACGACAATAGGGACATTTGTTGGGTGTTTAGCATTTAATGTGGAAGCAGGATTACTTCTTGGAGTCCTATCTAACGTGATATATTTATTATATATGTCAGCCAGGCCGCAAATTGAAGTCAAGGAATGCAAGGTATGATTTTTGTAAATATATATTATTAGGTTCTGTGTGATACAACGGGAAAAGTCAATCTAAAAATTGAGAAATAAAAATATTACTTCTAGACATCTTTTGGGCACCAGTATTTGCTCATTAAGCCCGATGTCGGTCTTTTTTTCCCAGCAGCCGATTTCCTCGCAGAGAATGTGGTAAAAATATCGCAAAAGCGGGGACATGGGAAAATGGCGATGGTCATCGACTGTCAAGGATTTCGAGGGATCGATTACACTGCTGTTAAGGTAAAATGAATTATGGTACTCGCTAACAATTAACTATATAAACTAAGTATTCAAGGTCTGTTAAAGAAAGATAATAATTGTGTATATATTCATAACTATGGCAGGTTTGAAAGATGGGTGGCTAAAAGAATGTTCAGGGATTTTTTCTCAACGTTTTAGTTAACATTGTTTGGCCTGTCTAAATTCTGAAAATTATATAGCTTCGTACAATTAATTTATTCCATTATCAACATTTAGATGCGGGAAGTTCATGAGTAATGTGTATAAAGGAGCGTTAAAAATGTCGTTTTTCTTTAATGGCGTTAAACCTGGTTTTACTTACGGTCCGATATGTGATCTCAATTTTACACGCGTTGGTGTAATCTGTTTTATAAGATGACATTTGTTAGCTTTGCAGGTTTCAGGATTGATAATATCTAATTGTAGTAAAGAAATTTGCACAGTCCAGGGTCCATTTAACGATTTAACATCCAAAGTTACTCCAGGTTTTCTGGCATGTTTTGAATTTGGATATCTGCATGAATACGATTGCATATCTCTTGGTATAGTGCTGGAATTCAATATTCCTTCAATCTTCCATAATTGTTTATATCGCAGACTGAGTCGTAGTTCTTACCATACCTGGATTAATTCTTTAAGGAATTAAGTTGAAGTTTGAGCCATGGATATCTGAAAGAAACTATTCTTGGCGAGCCTAAGTTTTTGTACGGATACGAACAATCGTCCCTGTTGACTTCTTCAGGTTATGCTTACCAAATCATGTTTTCATAAAGATGTCGCTCTTTTGTAGGAGTACTTTAGATTTTTTTAATATCGAGAAAAGCTTATTTATTATCAGCGTAAAATTTGTTCTGTACACCTGCCAACAATATTTGCTTACTTATTTTGTAATCAATAATGATTAATGATTATTTTATAAGTGTAATTTGTTACAGGCAATGGAACGACTCGCTAAAGATTTCCAAAATAAAGGTCAACACTTATGGTTCTTAAATGTTACCTCGATAGAAGAAACAATTAAGAGTGTTGGAGACCCGAAAATAATTCAATTACTAGATAACGAAGTACAAATCAGTACGCTGCTCAGTGCAACAGGTAAATAGTTATTTGTAATTCTGATTTTTTCGAAATATAAAGTAATATTTTAAGTTATAAATGATATACAAATAATATTTGTGCCTTATGCAATTTAATATTTTGTTTAATGTTCTCGGTATACATCGTCTTTGTGAAAATAAAATGTTTTCTAGCTTATTTGCTCGGCATAAGGCATAACTAATATATGTATTTCATTTATATAACTGAGGAACATAAAATATATTGTACATGACTTTCAATTATAATTTTTAAAAAAGAATTCTGGGGTAAAAAATAATAAACTCTTGGCGATGTTATATTTATGAAAACGTTATATTTTCAATTATTTTTTGCAGTATCAGATGTACCGGAAAGTTGCAAAAATGAACAGTTACCACTAGTTTTCAATGTTAATGAGCAAAGTATGCCACAAAGGGCAGACAAGCCTTCCGTCCCCCACGAAACGGAAGCTCTTCTTGTAAATAGGATATGTACAGATAACAATAATGACTAAATTAGTATTTATTTATAAACTTGTGTCGTTTCTTCGAAATAATGGCCTGAACTATTTTATCCGTCCGTTCGTCCGTCCATATGTGTTATTTTTTGTACACTAATTTTAATCAATGACAATGAGGAAAATTTAGAAATAATCGGGGCAGTATACCAGATCAAGGCCAATGCATAGTGACAACTAGAGGGCGCACTCAGAGTTCAAAACGTACTTCGGATTCACCTGATGGAATGGCATGACTAGTGTATTCGCCCTGCGGCCTTTAGCTCATGTATTTCTCGACTGAGCAGGGTTTGGTAGACCCAGCTATTTAATTGACAATAGAAAAAACAAACTGAAAATGATAATTTTCAAAACTTCGACCCCCAGCACATGTCAGCTGGTTATTTTATAACATATTTTTAAACACTAATCTTTTTAGATGATTTAATATTTTAAATTAAGGTAAATTCGTACCTTTAACGGTATTCAATAAATAAATAAATAAATAATAATACGTTAAGAACCGAAAAGCTCTACTTCACACATGGAATACCATTCCCAGATCACTGAATACATTTTAAATTCTTATGCTAGAAAATATTATTTTGTACTGATTATTTTCATCCTTATTCGTATCATACGAAGACTTTTTTTTGTAAAGAATTCGATGTCTATATTTTTCGTTGCGAGCAAGAAACGTAAAAAACGTATTTATTCACTTTTTTTGTTCGACCTCTTCATAATCTAGTATGGATCGACTTCAAAAACTATTCAGGTCTAAGTTAGGCCATGGTAAACTAAAAATGAAGTCGAACTTTAAAATCACTTTTATGACTTCATCTAGGTCGAAGTAAATGTAAAATTTAAGCCATAAATAAAATTATTAATCGTATTATTTAAATAATACACAATTTTAAAAATCAGCAAAAAATATAATACAAGAATATATTAAATTCCTTAAAGGAATTAGTTTGCTAAAATGTCGAATTCCTCCTAACGAAATTGGTATTATATTTTAAAGTATACGTTATACTTAAATGCACAAAAACTACCATTCAACTTTATCATGAGAGAATTATACACATAGGAAATGTAATAATTAAATAAATAAATCTTTTCATCTGTAAATAAATATTGCTTTCTTTATAATCGTTTCACTGCATGTATCCATTTTTTCCTTCTGCCAAGTCTCCAGTTCATCTGGAAAGGCATAAAATAACAATTTTTAATCGGTTCTGTAAAAAACGCGCAAGTAATTGTTTACAGCGCAGTAACAATCTTCTACAATAATTAATTAAAGAAATAAACAAATATTTAACCTACGTGTACTGTCCAAAAGTGTCAAGAACAACCACAAGGACGACGTTGCTTCAGACACACTTTAGCCATGGTGGAAGTATATCCACCATGACTTTAGCTATACACTACAGTGACTACGGGCGTATTCGCTCCGTGGAAGTGCGTTGGCGCCACCTGGTGTGCAAAGTACGTAGCAACGCTTTATGTTCAAATAATGAATGCAAGTATATTAAAAATAGAGAATTTGCTATTTATATGATGCTATTCGGTTTTATTGCTTAGTACGCATAATTATCAAGTAACATTGAAGCTTTTTTGTCTTTATTTTTTGGCTGTTATATCGTATAAAAGTACATAACCAGGTAAGTTCGGATGAGTATACAGCTCGAAAATAATTATTTTTATGTCTTATTTAACTATCTTGAAAATGATTTTATCATAATAACAAATATAGATATATACATAGGTTAGACTACAGAAAATGAGTAATATTAAAAAATAAATCAAGGGCATTATAAGTAATTTCATTACAATTCATTTTCAGGTTAGATTTTGACTGATGTAACAAATTATTTACATTTATATTTCAAATATTTAAAAAGACTAGTAATTAATGGTAATAATAATAATATATGTACAAGAGTTGGTATTTGAAGATGGATATTATTATAAGGACAAGGTTCGAAATAATTACCCATCAAATAAAGTGTCAATGAGAAACATTTAAAAACGGAATTTTTATTTCCAACAAAATTGTAACTGCATATACTTTGGTGACCTGGTTATCTGGACTAGGAAAGAAACCAATATTATTTAGGTTATGTCACTCATTTAATTCTTCTTACGGTGTCTATTCACTTCATCCTTTGCTCTGTTTGCTCTTCTCTTTATGGCAGAAGGAAAATTGTAAAATTTACAATTACAGTTCTTTCTGCTATTCTTGCAGTTGGCAACATAGGTAAACCTTCGGAAAGACTCCGTCACCTGGACAAAATTTTATTTACATGTTTTCCGACGTATTTTGGGTCGCTGAACACGAATCTGAAGTCAAAATTTGTCGCTCGGCCATATCTTGGCCGCTATGTTGAGAAAACAGTGAAAATACGTCATTTTTTTTTTAGTTTTTTGCATTTATCTTGAAAAGTGGAAGTTACACAAAAAAAAGTTTCAAACAAAAGATGTAGAGCACAAAATTCTCTACAAAAAAGATTTTATACATTTTCTTCGTAAAGTCAAAAATAATGCCGTAAATTGAGGTTGAATATCAGAACAATTGACTTGACGTGTTTTCAGCATAAAAAACCCCCGCTAAAAAAAAAACTTAACCTTCCTGGTTTGCCTAAGCTCCGTCTGGGTGAACCGCATTTAAAGTATATAACATACTTTTGACATCTTGCAGTACCGCTATACAAACATCCTAGCAGAGTCTAAATCCGCTAATTTAAACGCGGCATGACACGCCAAGTCAATTGTTCTCATATTCAACCTCCATTTACGGTGTTATTTTTGACTTTACGAAGAAAATGTATACAACCTTTTTTGTAGAGAATTTTGTGCTCTACATTTTTTATTTGAAACTTTTTTTTGTGCGACTTCGAGTTTTCAAGATAAATGCAAAAAACTAAAAAAAATGACGTTTTTTCGATGTTTTTTCAATATAGCGGCCAAGATATGTCCGAGCGACAAATTTTGACTTCAGATTCATATTCAGCGACCCAAAATACGTCGGAAAACATATAAATAAAATTTTTTCCAGGTGATGGAGTCTTTCCTAAGGTCTACCGCAACATAAAACGCTCTGTGGCTCTATATTTCGTTTTTTACGTTCAAATTCAATACGACATTCGATGTTGTTTCCTTCCTTAACAACACGGGCGCTTCGATCGTTTTTCTTCATCCTCTCGAACCATTTGCACGGAGCGAATAGAACACGTTTCACGCTTCATTGTTTTCTAAAAATATATCTGTTTTTCTAATAATGAAATACGCATTGCTCCCTCAGTAATACTAAATTTGGCTTACACTATATGTGTATGAAATCAACTATTTTTTTTTAATGTATACGTAAAGTTTTATATAGTTTAATGGCAGACAAATATATTGTTATAGTAAATGTGGGATTGTTTTACTTCTTTTGAAAAATTTAAAGATTGAACTTCATTCTTTTCTGTTAAATTCGTACTTGTAGTTTATATTTTTACCGCTATTTTTCCTACGTACATATAGGTATTGCCTATAGGTAATTTTAATCACTAATAAGTTATTTTAGTGATTTATTGTAAACGTTAAAAAAGTACTGTTTCGTTTTTTGTTTGTTCCAGTATCGAAATCAGCATAAAATATAGCGAAAGTGAAATTAACTTTTTTTTTGCAAGGTACAAAATTTCCTATAAAAACTCATGGATCCTTGAAGCCTATTGTTAATAGATTAACGCTGGAATTTAGTGTTACAAGTTAGCAATGAACATTTAAAACCCATAATTACAGAATTTTCATATTAAGGGCGTAAAATAAAGTTTTACGCCCGAAATATTAACAATATTTTTCACCTGAACGAGTGTAATATCCGAATTTATGCCTCGATGTGCAGCTTTTTGCATATTCCGACGTTGCTTACGGCTAACGCAATACCTGCATACTACAGCCTACACTGAGTTCTTTGTAGGAAATTTTGTGCCCTACAAAAATGTGCCAGTTCACTTTTTGTATATTTTGTACCATTTGCATCCAGAAGCATAAAAATGTAAAAATACCGAGTTTTTAACGTTTACAAATCATTAGAATTAATTATTAGTAAATAAATACTGTAGAATTTTCTCCAAGGTGTAATAAAAGTGTAAGTGTTCATACAAATATTTTTTAAGTTTGACAGAGCCCGCACAGTAATTACTACTTCATAGGTTCCGTAGAATCTACTTACAATTTTTCTGCGGATGGTATAGGATGAGCTATGTACATATTGAAATTGAGTAAAATTGATGTTCACTAGGCCGCATCAGGATTTTTTATTTATAGAAAAAATGTATAATTTAATAAGTGTCAAACAAATGAGAGTTACTCAATAAATAATTACACACATTTGTATGCCTAAAAACTGACTTCTCTGTTAAGAAAAACAAGTTTAAATTTTATCACATTTATTAAGTTATTAGTAGATCGGTCAATTTAGCAACTGAAATTAAATAAAAATAAAAAAGAAACATCTGCCGTTGTGCTTAAGAATCAAGGACTAAGGAAATATATAATTATGTAATCCATCATATTTCGGGGTTTCACCTAGTTGTGGTATAGATTATCTTCTATATAGCTGTTTTATTTTATGTTATTGTTATGGATGAGTAGCTCTGCCGAAAATATTATTGAAATCTATTCATTTCTTACAGGAATTTATAAGTTTTAATAGTATTAATGTGGTAACGCTAGCTCTACTTACACATGTTCTATAATGTAGATTGGGGCTGAATATATCTTATTTTGTATATTTTATCTATTCATAATCTATACGATTCAGTGGAGAATGTCTATGTTAATGTGTACGGGGACAAGTAATTCACAATACAAAATGTATATATTTTAAATGTACATCGTTAATAAGTTTCGACCATGATTTTACCATACAATTTAGATATGTCTGAATATGTATTTTACATGACTAAAGTTAATACGTTAATACGTATTTGTACGGATTAACACATTAAAACCAAATAATGTAGCTAACTCAAATAACTACAATTTTTAAGATACATTGAATGATCTATATTGATAATTATTGGATTGGAAGGTAGCAGTCCGTTTAAATACATGTTGACCGACGTAATTTTACTACGTGTCATGTTGGAATAAATCGATTCACGTGTAAAGTATTAAAAGTACAAGCCATTTGTAAAAATATACAGATGTAAACAGCAATCATACAAATTCTGACATTTTTTATCGTTTTACTTTTAGTTTAGAAAACCATGTGTTTTCTTGTTTCGCATGATCTGAACTGTGGAAATTTAATTTTGGTTGATTACACATCGATTGTAAATCTGCAATAAATCCCCAGGTAATTTTACATAAGACTTGTATTTTTATTACGTCACACGTGAATCGATTTATTTCCAACGTGACATGTAATAAAATTACATCGACTTTTTCAACATTGTTTAGCAATGCTTGCACTCAGAAGAAATTTCTGGTTAAAATTACTAGATGCGATTAGTTTAAAAAATTCTGTTCATGTTAACCGGTTATACTGGTTAATGCAACTCAAAATATTTTTCTGGTTAAATCTCCCAGCCAGCAGATTTTTCAGAAAGTCCTCAAAATGAGGTCCTAATCTTGATATCTTTAGGATTTGCAAACATGATATCATAATGTGATCGCAGAAAGATATCTATTTTAAGGATCGTCCTCATAAAGATGCCTTCAAAACATCATATTTATGAGATCAGAATTTGATCATAATGAGCTCATAATGTGATCAGAAAATACGGTCTTCCGAGCGATTTGAGCGCGCCACCTGTACCTCGATAGTGCTTCTCCCCACCGACCAGAAACTTTCCCGCTTAAATATAAACATAACCTCATTTACATAAGTGCGTTACAGAGGGTTATATACAAGTATTCTGTGCGGTACAGACTACAGTGTGTCGTATTGTCATTATAGAATACAGTGGCTTTGAAACTACAAATTTTAAGTTGTTGTTGGTGAAATTTTGATCGAATAAAGGTTTTGAGATCTGAAATCTTTTGTCGTTGGCGAAACTTTAATCGAATGAATTCTGAAGTCTTGTGTCGTTAGTGATATTTTAATTGAGCTCACAGTCGAAGAATTAAAGAAAATGTACAGTATAATAAAATAGAATTTAAAATAGGATTAAAGTTTCACCAACGACAGCAGATTTCAAATCTAAAAGCTTCTTTCGTTTTAATATCACCAACGACTGCCGATTCCGAATCTATAATCTTTATTCGATTAAGGTTTCACCAACAACAGAAGATTTTAGGTCTCGAATTCACTCCTGTTAAAAGAATATATTATACATATATTATATACATATATAATAAATAAGGTCAATTATCTAAGAATAAATGTCATAAGGCAATTATCCATACTTGTGAGTTTGTTTTAAATGGATTTCAAACGTTACATTGTGTTATTATATTATTATGATATCTATAATAATAATAATTTATTCAGGTAATCAATTCATACATAATGGGATTGCAATGCAACATTTTTGAAATCCATTTAAGACGAGCTTACAAGTATGAATTGCTTTATGACATTTGCATTCAGAAATCGGGTCCCTTTAAGACATCATATATCGTTAACGAAATTATATCTTTATGAGGTATCTGAGCACATTATGATATAATAATGATACATTTAAGATCTCGTTTATTTTAGAACTTCATAACCCCGACCTCTTTATGAGGACTTTATGAGGTTCTCAAAATGATATCTTTAAGAGGGTCATCTGACCACATTATGATATAATTCTGATATCATTTTGAGTATTCTTAACGAGGTCAGACATTTTTTCTAATATCTTTCTGAGTTCTTTGCGAGATCAACTTGCTGACTGGGATACTATAGATACATGGTTATAAATGCGAACAGATGACCGGCGTTATCCATGCAGGAAATGTAAGTTTTATGTAAGGGCGAGTATTTCAAGCAAATTAAGACTTGTCTATCAAGTCGGAAAAGGTCGTGTGACGCTTTTTTTTGTAGGGATATTGTCTCGATTTCTCAAAATTTACAGCGTGAGGCAGATAATACTTTGTACGATTCGTTCCGTAGTCTAAGAATACAATTTTTTATCAACTTTACCCAGGAGGGCAACATGTACACATATAGTCTAAATTTCTTAAAATGAAAATTGAGCCACTTTCTGCTAAAAGTGACTTTTTCACCAGCTCGAAAGTGGAAATCTCACTTTATTAAAAGTAGATAGAAACGTGTCACTTTAAGAAAGTGAAATTTCCACTTTAGAAATAGTGAAAAAGTCACCTTTAGAGTGACTCAAGGAATTTAGAGTGTAGGATATACATAAGGCAAATCCACAGAATTTTTAAATACGGTATAAAAAAAATTTTTAATCCTACACTATTATCGTTTTTCTTAGATATTTATATACTCATTAGAAATGGTAATAAATCTATGCTTGTGCAACTTTTTTGTCTCTGGCCATCAAAGTAAGTAGAAGGTCAAATGAAACTAAAACTTACAAGTTACATTTTATTTAAACATTTAATTATTTAACAAAATTTTGGTTTGGTATTAAAAGGTAATAATAATAAATGGAAATAAACGCAATTTCAGTAGATATAGCTGTGGACATGACATGCATACACTTTCGCAAGTATTTAAATTTTTATTTACATATTAGATAATGAAATTACAGAAGTGTTTTAATTTTAATGTAATATTACATCCGGATCCTATAAAGGTTTCATACGCAACATTTGCTAAACAAAAAGATAAGTTCAATTTTATACCATTTATTTATTATTTATTGAAATGATTTATGCAATATGAGTGCATAATAAACAATACGCAGTTTAAATTATATACGTGTGACTATCTTGTTGAAGAAAAATGTTAAAGCAATGCTTATCGTTTTAACCTGACGTCCACCGTGCGAATAAATTTCCCGGTAGACAATCGATATATACCCAGAATGTAGTCATTCGCGCGTAGGAGGAAGCAGCCGATAACTCTAAATCCTGTACTCATCTGTTATTTCAGTGGTAACTTCTTGTGTTGAACGTGTAGCTGCACCAATTAAAATGTCGCAAGTCGAACCTCTACAGGAAATTTCTCGCAGCACCGGAAATTTCTCGTCTGCTTTTTACAAGGTATATTATTATTATTATTAGCAATGCTTAATAAAGCAATAATAAACAAAGTCACCATGCTATTTCATCACAAAACTTTTATCAAGATCGTTAATAAAAGTTTGACTCCCAGTGGAAAGTCATACTGAATAAAGTTTTCCTTTTCACTTAACATGTTTCTAAAAGATGACATAATGTAAATGTTCAATAATTTATTTTTTAGAATGTCTCCAGCACCCAGCAAGGAAATCTAATCATGTCTTCTCTGAGTTGTCATATGGTTCTTTCAATGGCCGCATATGGCGCTGGTGGAGACACCGCGTCAGAAATGAGATCAGGCCTCTATCTCCCGGCAGAAGATAATATCGCACTTCAAGGTTTTGAAAATCTGATTGACAATCTTAACGTACGTTTATATACACAAATATACTGCAGATGACTCAACTCTCATTTTTATATATGACGATTTCATGATTTCGTAATTAAGGCTTAATCACCTTTGCAGAACCCCTCCCTAAAATTATTAATTCATACTTCAGAAACTTTATGTGTGGCTTTATTTTGGGGAGCCTATCACATTTTTCCTATTCGAAAATGTTTGGCATTCCAATGGTGTCTTTTGCGATTCATCTTACTTCGTTTATTAGAGTGATAATTTAATAAGAATTATAAAATATATTCTGGCTGATGACCATTTCTTTGCAATGAGTTTGCCGGCAAGAATATATTTGTTACAAAGTGACGTTTTCTAACATATGCAGATTGGAAAAAAGAAAATAACTCTATATGCTTTGGACTGTAATAGATAATATAGAAAGATTTTAGATCATATTAGTATAGATCGTAAATATGGTTTACATTCCTTACTGACTGTTGCGCAATGGTGTTATATATTTAGGTTTTATCCAAATTTGGATTCAGAAATTGTTTCCATACATGATGAGTTGAAAGCTCACCGCGTAAGGATTTAATATAGTCTTCGTTATTTCCACATGATTCTCATTTGATTTCTTTATATGTTTAAACGCCACCTATACTTTGATATAGGGATGCTGAAAAATACGCGATGCATAATGCCGTTGGTGATCCCAAGACTGATATTTGTCATACCTTAAATTCGTCGCTACCTCGGCTCTCTTTCATCAAATCCAGTTATAAATACATTTTAGTCCCAGTATAGTCGAACACTTAAGAAACGTATTACCACAATAATCGAAGATTTGAATAAGACCATAAACCATAAAATTATCCTAGAATTTATAATTAAATCGTTTCTCATTCTATTTTTCAAATTGCCGATCCAACCAAAATTTTACTTCCTATAGATAAAATGTCCAGTTTTCTTGGAGTAGGATATTCGAATAAATGCAGTACCGGAACACACACTACTCTGAAAATGTCCGTGATAAATTTCCATTTTTGAACAGTTATATTACAATGTTCTAAACCCAAAGCTTCTAGTAACACTCATCTTTATAAAAGCCGCCTATTATTCACTTACAGTGATAGCCATTAGTATTAAAAAATGTTTTATAATTTAATAATATTATTATGTTGCAGAATGTGAAGGAGGTTCAATTAAAACTCGCCAATAAAATCTTTACCGATACAAAATTTGTTATTAAACCTGAATATAAAAAAATAACGCGTGATTCATTTCGTTCGGAAAGTGGCACTGTCGACTTTTCGAAGTCTTCAGAAGCTGCTACAATTGTAAATGATTGGTGTAAAGACAAGACAAATAACAAGATAAAAGAACTTCTGCAGGCAGGTTAGTTTTTTCACGTATACTTCTAGTCTTGTCTTATTCAGAGAGTAACAAAATCCGTCTTGTTAAGAATTTTATTTGCATGGAAAATCTTGATAATTGAATCATCGTATGCTGTTGCATTAGCATTAGGTTGTTAACAATAACTTTAAGTAGTTAATACATGATAATAATGATCGACCGTTCGAAATATAAATTAATAAACTTTTAGTTTTGGTATCAATTACAACAATACAATAATTCTAGCCAGGGAAAAAAACTGGAGGAAAAGGACCCACGTTGAAAACTTTTTTAACAAAAAGGAAAAAAACAACGTCAATATAAGATTCGAAAAATCTAATCTACCCGAAGTCTACAATGTCTTTACTTAAAACAAAATTTCAGTTACATTAATTTAAATACCCTTCTGTCCATATTAACTACTTTCATTTATTCTCGGTAACACAAACACATAAACCATCGTTAAATTCATGTATTCTCCGGCATTTAGTATAAATATAAACAGTTTGGCAAAACTTTTTCACATTCAATACTGAAGAGGACCTATACCTGGGTCGAAACGTATAATTGCGTTACAATTTTTTTAAACAAAATTTGTTTTCATTATAATGATTCACTTTTAAAACACTTTTTCAACAAATTTTTTTTTCCCTAAATTAAATACTTTATTCCCTCCTTAAAATTTAATTCTGATTCTAGTTAAAAATTTATTGTTAATTTTTTATTAGACCGAAAAATACCAAAACTAAAAGTTTATTAATTTAAGTAGTAATGGTATTTCAACATACATCAGTGACTGTCCTAAGTTATATGTCTACATCATTTCGTTATATTAACACTTCCTCACAATTTACGACCAATGTCAACGCCACTATGAGGTAAAAGACAACACAAACTTGTTGTTTCAAAATCGAGATAAGACAAGGCGGTTTTCACGATCTTACAGCTTGATGTTTATAGAATAGATTAACAATCCGCAGAAAGTACAAAATGAAAAGTTTCTTTGTATATTTTGTTAAAATAAGATAATGGAGTAAAGTATTCGGGAATCTTTAGCTAAATTCTAGAAGAACAATAAACAAATAAATATAAGCATCAATTAGTAGATAAGTGCAACAAGTAATCCCACAAATCGTAGTTCATAGTGGTACCCGTTCACTAATACGTACACGTCCAATATTTGGTACCAATTTAGTTGTTGGTGTATGCTCTAATGAAGCCGAGAGATTGCTTATTATTTTCCTGACAGTGTTTTGCATCTGTGATTGAGTGCAACCAGAAATCCAAGAATGGTAGTCCATTAATTGGTACATGGTCCGAAATAGGTACAAGTCCAGTAATAGGCAGGAATTAAGATTTTGGTGCATACTGTAATTAAGCTTAGAGATTGCCCATTATATTCCTGACAGTGCCATGCATCTGTCAATGAGTGCCAAAAAGAATCCACAAATGACAGTCCATTAATTGGTACTCGGTCAGTAATAGGTGCAGGGCCAGTAATAGCTACCAATTTGTGTTTGGATGCAACTGTAATAAGAATTGTTAATTTTATTTCTAGCAGTGTAATGCTATGAGGGCAACAATGAATACGCAAATGGTAATCCATTAATTGGTACATGGTCAATAATAGGTACTTCTTTATTACATTGCTTCTTATATATTTATTTCTTTATTATTCTGCAAGAATTTAGCTCATGGTTTTCCCGATGCTCTACTCCATTATCTTATTTTTAACACAAAATATACGATTACAAAATAAATGTCAATTCTTGTTTTATTTACTTCCAAGTCGAACACGAAATGTACAAACGAATTTTTCATTTCGTACTTTCTACTTATTTTTCCGCTATGCTACAAAGAACAAGCTGTAAGATCGTAAAAATCGCATTGTTCTATCTAGTTTGGTTCGTGACTTCTACGAATTTGAGGCAACCCATTTTTGTTTTTCATTTTAACCCATAGTGCGACGCGAAGTAAACGAAGATATGGAACTATGCAAAGTGATGAGATATCTTCCGTCATTTTGAAAAAATTGCTCGTATAACTTAGGACAGGGACTTCTACAATAGAGTTTTCCTTAAATGAAGTAGAATTTTGGGCATCGAACACAAATTGTACGACTGCAGTTAACTTTCAACAGAATATTACGCACACTTGCAACAAAATCTATTGTTTGGCAACTTCGCATAAAAAAAACTATTTTACATAGTATGCGTAAAAAGTGTGTTTATTATTATAATTGATGAATGGCAGCAATGTAAACATTCCAGATGACATTGATCCGGATACAAGTATGATTCTCCTGAATGCTGTTTATTTCAAAGGCAATTGGACAAAAAAGTTCAAAAAAGAAAATACTTCCGCCCGACCATTTCATATTGACGCTAATACTGTGAAAGATGTTCCCACAATGTTCAGAGTTGGAAAATATAGCTATGACGAACTGCCCGAATTCAAGTGCAAATACGTCGAGTTATCGTATACGGTTAGTATAGTAACATTTAATATATTTATAAATTATTTGTGCATCAGGAAGATTGTCTGAATTTATTTGTATTTACAAAGCGATATTTATAAACTTCTATTTCTTTGAAGAAAACAAAAATTTTAATGTTTTGCAAAAAGTTATTCTGGAATTCATTTCTGATAATTGTAATGTAATGTTTTAATGTTTTGCAAAAAGTTATTCTGGAATTCATTTCTGATAATTGTAGTTTCATTGTAGTTATGCATTGATTTTTCTTGTAAGGAAAGAAAAATACTTTATTTGACATGTGAAATTAATGCTGAAATAATTTCAGGACAGAAATATTAAAATGGTCCTGGTAGTTCCCGATGACATCAATGGCCTTGCACAAATCGAGGAAAACATCGATTCATTAAACGACCACACATTTAATGGAGGAGGCTTTGAACGAGATGTTGAATTATACATCCCAAAATTCAAAATCGAAAGCACTATCGATCTTAATCAAGTTCTTCACAACGTAATTATAAATAAAATCATTTTATTAATAGTTATCGATTGGCAGGTTTAAATTTCGAATTTGAGACTTAAACTCCAATTTTATACTCTCACTTTGACGACTAATTTTGTTCTTATCAACGATATTAACTTCACCTCCTTAAAGCGATCATCCGATACCTCCGACACGGTTTCCCAAATAACTCGGAAACGTTGATCACCCGCAGGTCTAAAAGTTCATTTTACGCTCTTGATACGAAAATATCGCATTAGCTACATTTATCAACCCAACAAACAAAAAATATGTGTACGATTTAATGCGAAAAGAGTCTGTTTGTATATCTGAGTGTATTCGATATTATACACGATACATAAACGCACATAACCTCAAAGAAACGATTAATTTGGATTATCGAATTATTAAAACTCAAAAGTAGAAAACAGAGAACATTTCTTAGAAAATTATGAAATACGGAAAACGATGTAATCAATTCTTCGATTAAATTAACAGAATTTAAAGCTATTCTAAGCCGCAACAAATCAATTTTTGTAATGCGTTAAATACGGTATCGTATAAGATCGAATGAATTCAATTCTGGTACTACAGATCGTATAAAATATATAAATTCGAATAAGAATCTCGAATAATCAATACGCCACTAGGAAGAAATAGAATGCAAAATATCGATTCCGTATACTTTTTCGTTTATTGGGAAGATTAGCAAAGATCCACATACAAATACAGTGGCACCTTCGTAATTGACTGTCGTCCGTTTCGACGACCCTCAGAATTGACTGAAAGTGGCGAAAACGACGGAAGGGGAGGTGATTCCTACTTTACGTAATCTTAACCTCGATTTTTCAACATTTTGATTATTGATTATCATTTTTTGATTAATAGGTTAGTGAAAAGTGATTGCAACGATTATTTCTTTTCTAATTCTTGTGTTTTTATAGATAATACATTAAACTGTTTGAGAGAATAGTGGGGTTAAGCGTTTCGCCCATGGCAGCCAATTCGGAAGTTTTCGGACGAGACAAATTGGCAAGTTGGTCAATTTTGAGGGGGTCAATTTCGCAGGTCGTCCTGTATATCATATCATAGTTCGAAAACATGTTAAATGTTGGTAAAGTTACGACTGTGAGACAGGTTATTTAGTTAGAAAACATTCACAAGACACTTGAAATTTCTCTTGTAAAGAGTAAAATGAGGCACTACATCGCAACGTGGAAGCATGTAGTAATAATAATGAAAAGATGTTACATGGATCGGTTTTTAACAAATTAAATTAAATAATACGTCGTACGTCCCACCAATAAAAAATCTATATTTTCAATGAGGGAATTCTGCTTCGTTCGCCTGATGATAAAAATAACCTTTTCAATTAAAAAACGGTAAATTTTTCATTGTGATTGAAATATCTTCCTCCTCGGGAATGCACGCGAGTCGACCGAGAGGGGGGAAATATAGATTTTTCATTGGTGGGCCTTATAAGCTGTATTATTTAATTTAATTTGTTAAAAACTGACCCACGTTACATCTTTTCCTTATTATTATTATTATTATAGCCCATGCGGCGATGTAGTGCCTCGTTTTAGTCTTTACAGGAGAAATTTCAAGTATCTTGTGAATGCTTTTAACTCTCACACTATAGTTTATTTAAAAATTGAATTTTAGAACAAAAAATCGGTTTTATAAAGTTGATTATATACTAAAACTCTACATATGGAATTAAAATAGGACATAACGTTGATCATACCAATATTAGAATTTAAGTTAATGAACCCATTGCAAAATTATTTTATTAAACATAATAAAACTGCGATTAATATTAGAATAGAAAAATCTTAGTTTCGTTAATAGGGGAGAGAAGTAATTCGGACTTATTAAGTCATTTCGAGTCTTCTCACGAGATTTTCATTTGCTAAAGCCTATGTGAAAGGTTACACAGGTCAACAAAATTTATACCCAGAAAACGAACTATACTTTTCCGAAGTGTATCACGACAATATTTTCAGAGATCCTAACCTAAACGTGTAAAAAACAAAAATCATAATCGTGCCTTGACGAAAATTTTGAACTCCCTGAAAAAAAAATCGTACGAAATCACTAAAAAACATATTAAAGTTGATGAATAACGCTTTAACCTGGTTCTGGCCAAAGTGTGAACGATCATTTTGTTCCGCCACAAAAACTTACTGAATATGAGCAGAAACAGAGTTTTTTGCACTTTTAGGTTAGGATATCTCACAGATGAAATCTCCAAATCCTGACGTGATGGAACAATTCTGCGGCCAACTTTGTTTCTGGGTATGGAGATTGGTTTTATTTTGTTGGCCTGTGTTATTCAATTGCGCACACGCAGACAAATTTTTAGTTGTATCTACCCTACCCGGGAAGTAATAATTATTGCTCGGGTTCTGATAATTTAAAAATGGCAAAAAAAAATAGGAAATCACGTAAAAAAATGAAATTTTTATGAACAGATTCACTTTTATTGCACCTTTAAGAGTATTTAATCATAATTTCCAGACGAGTTAGTTGCTAATGATTAACTGTAATGATTTATAAACGTTCTTAACCCTTTGCGGTACACATTTTTCTGATGAACCATTTTTCATGAAACTGGGTACTCGAGGATTTTTGGGGTCGTTGATTACAAATCTAAACTCAGATTTTGGAAATTCAAAATGGTGGATCCAATATGGCTGACAAAAATGTAAAATGTTACTTGATCCAGATGAAACTGGGTACTTAGGGGTTTTGAGGTCGCTGATTAGGAATCTGTCATTCGATTTTGGAAATGCAAAATGGCGGGCCAAATATGGCTGACACAAATGTAAAATGTTACTTGACCCAGATGAAACTGGGTGCTCGGGGGCTTTTGGGGTCGTTAATTACGAATCTGAACTGTTTTTGAACATTCAAAATCTGAAAAACTAAAATTTTAATATCTGAATTCAGATTCGTAATCAGCGACCCCAAAAATTAAACAATAAAATGAAATAAAAAATAAAAACATGTTGACAATCCGCCACGTCCACGTTCGTGTCTCTGGAGTCAACTGAGCGTGGTTCGTAGTACAAAATCCAGTAGTATTTCAATTTGTAAGCGCTTCGTGGATCTGCCAGTTAGAATTTTCAATATCTGAGTTCAGATACGTAATCAGCGACCTCGAAAACCCCGAGTACCCAGTTTCGTCTCGATCCATTAAATTTTTATTTTGGTCGGACATATTGAATCCACCATTGTGAATTTCCAAAATCTGAAATCCGATTTTTCGTCGTTTATTTGTTTAAAAAACATAATATTAAATAAATGTTGACGTAAATACAATGTTAAACACTTCGTTAACTCAAGCTTAAATTGGATTTTTAAAAAATCGGGAGGAAATGCATTATTTCGTCTTTAAACTTTACTTTTTTCATTCTAACGCTTCCTGGTTTAGGCGTAATAAAATATAGTAGGATCACTTTGAAAAACAGATATATTCAACATTTACAAATATAAGGTAATTCAATTTTAAATTGCAAATATATATTTTATTTGATTTTTATTCACGCTGTCATAGTGTATCTTTTTGTCTTTTTGTTATTTTGAAATTTCGAATCATTTTAGACACTTGACAAACAAAAAACACAAAAGTGGTATTAAAAATAACAAGAGATAATACATTTTAAAAGGAACATTTAAATGTCCGACTTACCGCCTCGAAAAGTGGCCGATTTGCCCGACATTTTTACTAAAACTGTTTTCTTAAAATGATTCTTGCTGTCGACATTTAACCCAATAACGCCTGAAATGGCATTTTTAAACTTCATTTTCAAGTATTTTGTATCAAAATCGAAGTTGAAAACCATTGAAAGGTACGTATCCTATTGTTTTCGAGGTCGCTCTTGAAGATTCCGTGGTCAAAATTGAGTTTCAGCCATCAGGAATTCCAATATGGCGCTGAATTTTTTTAAAAATTCCAAAAAATTGGGAATTATTTATTCCTATCAATTTTTTTCGAGCTATTAGAATAAATAAGTATAGTTGCTTTAAAAGCAACAAAATAAAATTTCTTGACCGCTTGCAATTAAATTAAAAGATATGAAAGTTATTTCTTGGTAAGGACGGTCGATTTACTAGGGAATAAAATGTTAAAATTGGACCTTTGGGCTTTAATATAAACCACAATAGATGAGAATGGATATATGTAAATACACGAGATTTTGTACATTCGCCAGCTCCAGAATACTTGATTTAAACGGCTTCTTATATATTAATTTTAGGATTTAATAATAATGGATTCTGTTTCCCTCTAGTGGCGAAAAAGGTAGAAAGTGCTTATTGTAAACACACGTTTCGTCCCGGATTTTTTGTGTGGACTCGTCAGAAAGACCACAGAAAATCCTGTCTTTTACGTGATGATTTAATAGATTAAGATGTAATTTTAAATGTTCCTAACAGAGGAGAGTCCACACAAAAAATCCGGGACGAAACGTGTGTTTACAATAAGCACTTTCTACCTTTTTCGCCACTAGAGGGAAACAGAATCCATTATTATTAAATCCTAAAATTAATATATAAGAAGCCGTTTAAATCAAGTATTCTGGAGCTGGCGAATGTACAAAATCTCGTGTATTTACATATATCCATTCTCATCTATTGTGGTTTATATTAAAGCCCAAAGGTCCAATTTTAACATTTTATTCCCTACTAAATCGACCGTCCTTACCAAGAAATAACTTTCATATCTTTTGAGCTATTAGAATATTGGAATTCTATTGGAACCGTGCATAAAACAGTTGAATATTAAGACAAAAATTTTACTTTTATACCTCACATCATTGTAACAACCTCAAAATGGCGTCAACAATGAAAATTTCTTTGAAAAATTTCTGAACGTTCATACTCAAAAACTACGTGCTGTTATACAAAAATGCTAAGAATGAAAAGTTCTTAGAATTAATTGAGAAATATAGTCGAATTTTTTCAGATTTTTGTGATGACATTTTGAGAAATTTTTTTCAAAATTATAATTTATTTATGAAAAATTCTGAAAAAAATTTGGTGTATTCACTTTATGACTTCTACGAGTTTTTTGTTTTTTGCCATTTTTTCCAAAAGCTGATAGTTTTTGGGGGGGAAAAGACCTAAACTATATATAATATTTGAAATTCATTTCCTCGAAAACTATCAACTTTTCGAAAAAATTGCAAAGAACAAATAACTGTTAGAATTCATCAGAGAATACACTAAATTTTTTGCAGAATTTTTTGTAAATAAATTACAATTTTGAAAAAAATGTTGAAAAAAAATTTCTCAAAATGTCATCAAAAAATTTTGAAAAAATTCCACTATATCGCTTGAAGAATTTTAAGAACTTTTCATTCTAGGCATTTTTTTAAAAAAGTTGGTAGTTTTTGAGTTAGAGCGTCCAGAAATTTCTCAAAGAAATTTTCATTGTTGACGCCATTTTGAGGTCGTTAGAATGATGTAGGGTATAAAAGTAAAATTTTTTCTTAAAATTCAACTATTTTATGCACCATTATCCAAGGTTTGAATAAAATTCCAATATTCTAATAGCTCGAAAAAAATTGATAAGAATAAAAAATTCCCAATTTTTTTGAAATCTTTTTCATATTCGGCGTCATATTGGAATTTCTGATGGTTGAAATTCAATTTTAACCTTGGAATCTTGAAGAGCGAAAACAATAGGATATGTACCTTTCAATTGTTTTCAACTTTGATTTTGATTCGAAATACTTGATTGAAAATGAAGTATGAAAAATGCCATTTCAGGCGTTAATGGGTTAACATTCGACTATAGTTTTCAAATCCACCACACAATTAATAACTTGAATTTTTACTAATAATGACGTTGTTAAAGGGAGAAAGTATTATTGTACTTGACAAAAATTTCAAACCCGAAAAATAATTTGTTAAGCAACTTTTGTTAATGACTCAAAGTTTCTTTTTATCGACAGTTAAAAATTTTTTTTTAATGGGTTTTTTAACGAATGACGGTTTATTTTTTTTTCTGGACAACTTTCTTTAAGGAATTTATCCAAATTTGTTACCTGATCTCTAAACTTATTCAGAAATTGTAAAAAGTAATATTTTTCTTTTTTTATTAAATAGAGATGTTTGAGTTAGCTTCAGAACTTGGAAAAAACTGTATGGTAAAATTATAGAGAATCTTTTTCTCGAAAAAATAAGTCGTCACTCGTTAAATTTTTCATTGAATTTTTTTAAAATTTTTAACTAGGAAAGGAAGAAAATTTGAGTCATTAATAAAAGTTTAAAAAATTTATTTTTGTAGGTTTAAATTTTTTGTAAGAACAATAATGTTTTCTCTCGTCAACAATATTATTAATAATGAAAATTATTTGTTTGAAAATTGTGTTAAAATAAATAAATATTTTTCCCAAACATACTTTATCCCCGGGACTAACTACCTTAAATTTTGAGAATCTTTGATTTTATTCAGAGGGAATAATCCGAAACGTAGAGAAAAAATTAATTTTTAAGGCTGAAGCCCAAAATTTTTCACTCCTATTTTTCTATTGACTTTTACCTACATTTTTTTCATAATTTTATGAAAAATATTATATTTTTGGAAATTATATATACACCATATAAACATTTGAAATTTGTATACGGCATGTTTCTACTTTCATCACCACAGAAATAAATTAAATGACCTCTTTAATATTGTTATAAAATCAAATTTCTTTCTTTTAAAATTACTAAAAAAATTAAATATTTAGTAGATATTACTAATTCTTTATTGGTTTTATAATTTTAAAACTAATTTTTTTTTTCAGATGAACATTAAAGAGATGTTTACGACACGAGCTAATTTCAGTGGTATTTCCGATGTTCCCATTAAAGTAGATAAAGTTTTACAAAAAGCCTTCATCGAAGTTAACGAAGAAGGAAGCGAGGCAGCTGCTGTGACAGGTAAATTTCCTTTGAAAATACATTTATTGTAAATTATGCACAAAAAAATCATATGTACTTTTAGTATTGATATAAAACTGCAAATAAAAATAGCAGATTTAAATAGAAAAAATGTAACTCCCGCATTCAAATCGTACGAATGTGTTTGAATTTGTTTGTTAATGTAATTAATATTGTAATTAACAGGTATTCAGATGGTAGCAATGTCCATGCCAATTCAACTTCCGAAGATTGTATTAAAGGTGGACAGGCCATTCTATTACGCTATTGTAGACTTGAGCAGTAGAATTATTCTATTCTCGGGACGAATTACTGATCCTGTTTATCAGTGAATCATTTTATTTTAATGTAACATACATACAATAATATATTGAGATACCATTGTAAAAAACTTATGCTGAAGTAAAATAAATGAAGAAGAGTATTGAAGATTAAATTTCTAGCATTTTATTACTCGTACATAACTTAGTAACGTAAATTAAGAATCCAAAAATTAAATCTGCAACAATTGCTCGTATCTTTTAGAAAATCGGTACAATGAGATTAAATTTTATAAATCTCAATTAACTTCTGGCGTTAGACACCGATACGTTACAACTATAGTAATAAAATATTTTTTTCAAACAAATATTTAGAAAATACATTTATATCTTATAAATTAATAAAGCCATTAGATTATTAAGTTCTAGGTTATTCGTACTGTAGATATATAAACCAATGTTTATCGACCACTTGACAATGAAAGTTAATATAAAATGGGTTCAATAAGAACACAAATAATAGGAATTTCAAGAAAAATACTAATATGTATATAGATTCTTAAAATTGGTATGAATTAAGCAAATACTATTATAACCGACAAAAATACCAGAAAAAAAATAATTAAGAGTGCAATATAAGAACTGTAAAAGTATAAATATTTTCATATTAGTTCAAAAGGCAGAAAATAATAGCATAATATCATGTCAGAGACATAAATTATTGATCCGAAATAATTTAAGGCTGCACATCCGTATCTTCAGATGTCTGTAGTAAGATTATCGAAGTCTGTACTGAGATTATTGATGTCGCTGAAATTTAAAAAAAATACATATATCATAAAGGAGAGTTAACAGAGAACCGAAATAATTGCAAAAGAAACATTTAATGCACTTTTACAGTGTTCGACAATAGTAAACTGTACTTACTTTAAAATCTTCTCTTGTAAACTTAATTCAAGCTGTCGTAATTGCAGTAAGCGTTTTCCTTTTTCACAGAATGGTATACAACATTCAACTGAATTACAATTTTTTGCGTGAGATAGACAACCGTCGACAACCATTTTGCAAGCTCGACATCCACCGATAATTTTCTTTTTACAACCTTTTATGTGACTAACGACATTCTTTCCTTCTCCAACTTGAAGTTGTTCATAATATATGTTTTTAGATAAATTTTCTTGCAACATATGTTCAATCTATAAATACACAACTTATACATTACAATATTTATGATTAATTAATAACTAAATGAAATTAAAGAAATATGTAGACCTTTTGCTCTTCTTCGCTAGGACCAGCCTCATCTGCTCTAATTTTTGTCATATTATGTGGATGACCTTGATCTCCTTTACAATTTTGGCACATATAAAAATGCTACATAAAAAAAAAAAATTTTAAATAATAATTGCATTAAATATTTTGTTTTTTTCAACTGCATTAAAATAGTACTTACACCGCAATCATAGCAACGATATATAAATTCATTTACAGCACTCTTGCAAATACTACATTTGTGGTAAATTGTGTTTAGTTTTCTGTGATGTCGCAGTCGTTCTATCCGGTGCCTACACTGTGTATTTTTAATAAAAAGATGATTACATAATCTTTCTTAATGAACATAACGCAACAAATATGAGAAAACAATTTGTTTGAATACCTGACAAAACTGTGAACTTCGATACATGCTGCTTTTTTGGTGTCGTAATTGTTCGATTAAACAACGTAGTTTTCTAGGAGATTTTGACCTCAATGTCATACGATTCTCTATATAAGCAAGTCGTGAATTGTTATGTATGGTATTACTTTCCTGATCGGAATTAAGTAATACGTGCTGGGGAGATTCAGAAACTGACGTTGATTCTGTCGAAATATTCACTAATGGTTTTTGTGCAATGGAAGTAGTTGTGCAATCTGCTTCCAAATTTTCATTCAATTTATCAATAGGATTCTTCCTATAAATTAAAAAAATTCGTGTCAAGTGTGCGGAGAATAAAAAATATTACTGGCTCGTCCCTGATGTTTTGTTTTCAGAGACGAACCAGTCTTCTCTGCACATTACACGGAAAAATTTTCGGAGGTTGCTCCAATCTCGGGATTAAACGTCATTCAGTTAATAAAATATGATCGAATATTAAAAAAAAAATTTTTTTCGGTCAATATTGTTTTGTTTCATAATTACAAATTGTTGATAAACTTCACAGGCGCAACGGAATGTGGGAACAAGAAAAAAGTAATCGGCTTATGAAAGTATTAAATGAATAATCTTTATTTATAGTTGCACAGTTAGCAAGTGATTCTCTCGCTAAATAAAGATGTAGAACAATAGTGTTGATAAATATCTTCACAATAGTTCGAATAAAAATATTCAAAAAGATAAATCTACAAAATGATTTCAAGATAAACCAAAAAAGCGCCTCTTAAAGCCCTTTTTCACTATTAAACTGTGAATTATATTTAACTTTCTGTTTTAAATCTATTTGTCCTTTTGCACGTTCTTTCAGACTTTTTATTTTTCACACTTTTATTACGTTTCCTAATGTTTTCTTTTCTATACTTTACAGATTCTGTTTTCTTACTTTAGACCAATACAGACTAACTGACAGAAACGATCTCCTACGGTTCTATTCCTATTTTCCACCATCATGATAGAATTCGACTACCAATCAGAAAATACCTATCAACCAGAATATACTTCAACACAAATATCCATGTAACATTTTTAGACTTTAAAATAGTTTAAAAGATTTAAAAAATAATTATACAAAATTTTAATTTAAGGACCATATAAATGAATTTTTAAATCTTTTAAATGATTTTTGCATCTGGAAATGTTACACTGATATTTTTAATGATGAGCCGAAAGAAAATTAACATAAAATATTCTTTTTTTTTTTAGGTTTGATCGTATTTTATTAACTTAATTATGTTTTTATTGTGTTTGCTTCCAACTTTGGAGGAGTAGCTCCCCCGAAATTTTTTCAGTAGGCAGTCATCATTAATCACCAGTATTTAAACATTAACCATTAGTGTCAGAAGACGACTGACTAATACGTAGAGACGACTGAATCTCTAAAAACAAACAACCATTAGAGACGAGTCACATGGTTCGGAAAGATGAACCACTGGTATTTTCTATTCTCGGTGTACCATTTATATTAAAACCCAACAACTGTAAAAGAATAGAACAAACAAATTTTCAATCTGGAATCTGTCCATTTTAGAATTGAAATTGTTTTATTTTAATTCTATATAATTCGTTTTAATTCCATTAATACGATACAATGTAGCATTTTAGAATAGAAGTACTTCCATTTAATTCGAATCAATTAGAAAATGAAATTGACTCATTTAACTAATAATATTAATTTGCTGCAAAACGTCTGAATAAATTTCATTAAAGCCATAATTGAAGCTGATATATAAGCCATAATTCAATACGAAAATGGACAGATTCCGGATTCGATTCTTTTTCAGTTGTTAGGAATACATAATTTATAGAAAAATGAATACATTAGAAAAGTTGCTAAATTATTCAAATCTCGTTTGTTGAAATCATTCCGATTAGTGAATAACAATATTAGAGTTTTGCTACTCCTACTATGCATCAGAGTTCAAATGTTGGAGTCGAATCAATTGCCATACATATTTTTATCTGCTTTTATAATTATTAATAAAATTTCTGTGATAGATTTTTGAACATTTTATATGTCAACGGTACCATTGTAAATATGATAATAACTATTTTCTTTAATTTTTAAACTTTCTTATTTGCTAATTTCAGATATTTAAAATCTGTGGAGTATTATATGTTTTTCAATTTCTTATTAGTTTTATTTAAATATGAACTTGCATTAAATAAAGTTACCATCTCTTGCAATACAGTGTAGAACTAAGTCATTACATTTATTTAGTTTATGTTAATATCATCTTAGAACACTTTAATTTAGAATAAAAAAACAACATACCTTGCCTGATCTAGATCGTGAACACCTCTGCCTTTCAAGGTATTTTTTGTGCCTGCGCAAAATACCAATAAACAGTTCTTGTCTGTACAAAAAATGGAATGGAAACAAATAATTTTTGCTAAGGTTGTACAATTTTCGCATCCTCCTGCAGTTTTTGTTGTACAATTATTAATATGGGAGATGAATTGTTTTATATCTAAACAATAAGGCTCCTTGCAATTTTTATCTTCACACTCACTTCCGTGTATTAAATTTAAAAGATATTGTTTTACACGATGTTTAACTGTATTCTGTTAAAAAAGCAATGACTTTATTAGGCAAAGCTTAGATTAAACATAAATCATAATGTTTTAGGAAATTATTAAAATTACCAGATTTGTAGGTATTTTGAGACTGGTACCTCCCAAAACATCAGGAGAAGTTGCGAGTTTCATAGTGTATTTGAAACTATCTTTTGAAGAAAATTTTCTAGGAAAGTATGTCTGAAACATTAACTTTTATTTTAAAAATTATTAAGAACATCATACATGTACATAAGTGGTGTATATGTAAATGTTATATGTACATATGGGCAAATCCATGGAACCGTTTGATTTAAAGATAAAAATATAAACATTTTTAAATTGCAAGCACATCTTTAATTTGTGGATATATATGTGAGAAATATAGTAAGGAATAAAAATTTCGTTGCGTAAATTGTTTTTCATTTCTGCTGAAAGAATTATAATTAAAACAGTATATTGAAATTTTGACTGTTAAAAATTCATTTTCAAGCTGAAAAAACAAATAAAAAACTACTAACGAATTTCTAAAACGTTCTTGTTCATTTATCGAAAGATTCCAGCAAATAAAAATTCATTAATTTCAATGAGAAATTCAATACTTTGTCCAGACCTAAGGTCTGGGTCGAAGTAGTAATTCAGATATGTTTCATGTTTTACTTTTTTATAATTCAATTTTATTGAAATTATTTCAATTTTATTGAAATTAATTCAATTTTATTGAAATTAATTCAGTTTTATTGAAATTAATTCATTTGAGGCAAACATTACTATTTTCCATCGGAATTAATTCAATCTCCATGTGTTCTATTTGCAATTTGCTATTAAAATTCATTAACGATGACACATTTTTCCCATTCAAAATCATTGAAGCAAACAACTTTCTACAGACTATTAACCATTAAAAGTAAATGAAATTTATGTTTTCATTCATGCAAGAAGTTAAAAAAGCTAATTCAGACGCGTTTTCATGAATAAACTTCAATCGACCTTCAATGAATTTTCATTTACTGGGATGGGAAGTTTTCAAAAATGTTCTTGGTGAAAGTTTTTTTAAAAGGATTATAGTTGTAATGAATGTTTGTTGCATGTACACTACCGGCCAAAAGTTCGTGAACGCTCTGAATTTTTTAACTCGTCAAATAATGCGTTCTATCTCCAAATCCTTAACGATAATGATAAAACTCATTGGATGTATTTTAAAGTACACAAATAAAGCTTTCAATTGGTGCATTTAGTTTTACTTCAGACGTGATAGTTTCGTAGTTGTCATATTTTAAAAATGTTAAAATTTGCAATTTTTTTCCTTCGACTTCTAACACTAACGAAAAGTCTAATAAATTTTTCTGTATATTTCCAATTTTTTGCTAAATACTATAATTCAAGAGCTTTGACATAGCTCTTGTAAAAAGTACATACGATTTTTTTTTTTCAGAGTTACTATTTTTTTGAGTTATCAACTTTTTGCCTTTTTCCAAAGAATTCTGACAAAATGAGGTAAACTGGCAATTTTCAAAAAATCATAACTCAGAAACAAAAAATCATAACTCAGAAACAAAAAATCATATCGACTTTTCACAAGAGCCATTTTAAAGCCCTTGAATTGTAGTATTTAGACAAAAATTGACTATATGCAGAAACATTTTTTAGACTTTTTATCAGTATTTAAAATCGACAGAAAAAATTTCAAATTTTAACATTTTTAAAATTTGACAAGTACAAAACTATAACGTCTGAAGAAAAACTAAATGCACCAATTGAAAGCTTTATTTGTGTACTTTAAAATACATCCAATGAGTTTTATCATTAATGATAAGGATTATTTTTATTAATTTTATTATTATATATATAAATTTATTAATTAATTTTATCATTATCGTTAAGGATTCGGAGATAGAACGCATTATTTTATGATTTAAAATATTCAGAGCGTTCATGAACTTTTGGCCGGTAGTGTATATTTATTTTACACACATATTTTTTAATATTTTTTGTTAATACTTTATGTTAATATTTTATTTATTTATATTTTATTATAATTCTTAACGTATTAGTGTTTGGAACAATTTTTATACTCATTTTTAAAACAAATTGATAATTTTTCACCAAAAAAACATCGTATACCAAATTAAATGCAACCAAGGAATTTATAGACGAAACTGGTAGATTACTAAAAAACCGTATAAATGAACAGAAACGTAATATATATTTAGATGAAGATAAATACACAGGCTTAACTATACCTAGGATAAACACAGGACATAGCTTTGATTTTAATAATATAAAAATCTTAGCCATGGAAAGAAATAAATTTAAATGCAAACATTTCAAAAATTACTTTATTAAAAAAAAACGAAAAATCAGTTAATATTCGATTTGAAAAATCAAATTTACCAGATGTTTACTTATCAATAATAAAATTATAAGAACGTCAACACAAAAACCAAATCAAAACGCTATTGTAAAAGTCAAATGTTGTAAGAAATTTTTAGTCTCCTAACTACTTTTGTCAAAGTCATATACAATTTTTTGGAAATTTAAAACAGTGTTAAAGTAGTATAGGTATTTTTTAATTAAAAAAATAATATATAGTGAAATCTTATTGAGTATAATACTCATAAAATTCATTTTATTTTTATAGAGTACTCCATAACATCCAGGTATTCAATAAAATTAAATTACCAACAATTAGGGTAAGATGGAACAAATATAACTATTTAAAAAATTGACTTAATAGAAGTTTTTAAAAGAACTGAAAATTTGAAATTTAAAAAACTTTTTTTGTTAATCTATGTGTATTTTTTGTTAAACATTTACCGATTTTTTATGTATGTAATTTTTTTATTCTGGTTATTTAATTATGTTAAATTTATTGTAAAAACGAATTTTGTTTATAATTTTTGTAAAATTTTCATAATTTTTTAGAATGCAATATTCTGAAGAGGGCTCATAGCCGAAACGTCATTCCAACTTTTTTATTAACACCTCGTCACTTTGATATTTAAAGAAACATTTGAAGAGATATTTCACTTAATAAAAATCAAAGAAGAAGAAAATATTAAATATTTTTAAAACCTTGTCATTTTTTTAGTTTCCTTCTTTTTTGTACATTCAGACGTGCTTCGTACTTTAAGGACACTTCTAGTGGCAGTAATAGCCTTCCTCTCATCAAAAGACCACTTATTGGGATGCAAACGAAAATGACAACACAGTTGATCGTACAAATCTTTACATAAACAATAAGAACTTACATATAATGTTTACATGCCTATAATTATTATATAATTTTATTAGTAAAAAACACAAATTTTAATGTTACTCACCGATTGTGAAATAAATATTTCCTAATCAATTTTTGAGTGTAAACGAATGTATTGAATGTAAACAATGTACTTGATGTTGATTATTTTAACCCTTAGAAGCATGGCAGCAACCCATGTTACCACCTCGATTTCTTTGATATTTGCTATTTTAAATTCCAGTTAACGCATTTAGATCGGTCTTTTTGCTATTCTCTATTACTACAGTGATAGAAGAATATATAAAAACAGTTATGACGATATGATTGTTTATTATTTATGATTTATAAATAAACAAACATGAAAAAACAAGATTTTTTTTGAAAGAATTCATTATTGACGCTGCTTTTTAAGATAATCATTTGAAATTTGGTACAGTAGGGTTTTAGATATCGCCAATGATGATACCGATATTGGTTTTACGAAATTCAAAATGGCGGCCATGATGATGTAAAAATGCAACAATTTAATGAATTTTCATATTTTTGTCCGCCATATTAAATCTGCCATTTTAAATTTTAATAATCTGACACCGCATTTGTAATCAACAACCCTGAAAACCCCCCAAGTAAACAAGATACAGGACATTTCGATGGATTTTCATATTTTTGTCCGCCATTTTGAATTTTGAAAATCTGATTCCGAATTCGTAATCAGCGACCCCAACAACTCCCGAGTAGCAAATTTCAAGTTAATAAAACGTAAAGAAAAATGTATGCTTCAAAGGGTTAACCATAAAAGTTTAGAAAAATGTATTTAATGGTTTTTAAATGTTTTGGATAACATAATTAGCGTTTGGATATAATGATATTAATAATATCTATCATTCATGACTTTCAAACTCTAATTCTTCAATTTGTGATTGTGCTGTTAAAAAAACGTCTAAATTTCACACTTATAGATACATACGTAATTATTGTTATGTTATCTTTATTTTCGAAAGCATACTGTTTAATAAGCACTCAATTTCTTCAGTAATACACTCATTAAACAAAAATTAGGATTGCATCACCGCTGACAGCACAAAGTGAAACAAATCTTTATAACTTTCTGTTATTGAAAAATAGGAGTAATACTTTTTGAATTATTGTCGTTTACTTTTAATTAAGGAACAATCATTTTATTCGACATGCAATACATTTGTAAATATAAGAAGAATCATTTATAATTCGTTTTGGATGATTTTATGTTGAAAAAATTATATACATTTAAGTCGAAAAGATACTCAGTGTAACATCCCAATAAACGAAAACAAATAGAAAGTTAAAAATACGAATTGAAATGAATTCAAGTGAATTAAAATGAATTAAAAAGTGAATTCAATTAATCATTTTCGTGCGTTTTAATTCATTTTAATTAACATGAAATAATTTCAATTCA
Organism: Trichopria drosophilae; assembly: GCA_030407085.1. NCBI lineage: Eukaryota > Metazoa > Arthropoda > Insecta > Hymenoptera > Diapriidae > Trichopria > Trichopria drosophilae. Next base: position 208,290,096 of record CM059583.1, read on the forward strand.
TATTTTTAACTTTCTATTCGTTTTCGTTTACTGGGATGTCAAATTTAATATGTTGAGCCCATACGTATGACTTTTTATTTTACATGAAACGTATGAAACTTACTTTTAATTTAATTTAATTTTTTTGTTAAATATGTTATTGAAAAAAAACTGCCCAGCACATAAAAATTTATTAACTGCACCATTTCTAAATAGGTTTTTTCATCGTCTGGAATGAATTTCAATGAGAAAATACTTCAAATATGTTTCATGTTTTACTTTTTTATAATTTAAATTTATTAAAATTAATTTATTTGAAACAAAGATAACTATTTTTCCATTGGAACTAATTCAATCTCCAACTGTTCTATTTGAAATTTTGCATTGAAATTCATTAATAATGACACTTTTTCCATTCCACTTTTTTCCCATTCAAAATCATTGAAGCAAACAACTTTATACAAATTATTAACCATTAAAAGTAATTGAAATTTACTTTTTAACTGAAATTCATGCAAGAAGTTAAGAAAGCTAATTCAGACACAAAGCCATGAATAAATTTCAATCAACCTTCAATGAATTTTCGTTTACTGGATGATACTAAAAAACAAATTATATAATATTATTAAAGTGGTGTAAATGAGGAGTAATATTAAATCACGGAGTTCCATGGATTTTCCCATATAGTATTGAAGAATTTATCGAAGCCATGAAGCAAAATAAATTTCAATAACTGCATATTTAGGGTATAAAAGGATTTCAATGCACCACTGTAATTACTTGTTATTAGCACTAGATGTCAAAAAGTCAATATGTACTAGCATCCAGTGGATTCATAAAAAAAAGGTTTTGACAAACGCGCATATGATTGAGTTTAGAACACAGATATATCTCCTCTCCACGAGTTTAAATACTGAATTCGTAATGAGCAAGATGAACAACACGTTTTTAGGTATAACTAAACGTATGTATTAGAAACAAACTTTGGAATTATAGCATGATCAAACTCACCAAACCCACCAAACTAAGGTCATGAAGGTTTTTCTTCAGTTCCAACGGAAAGATCAGGAAAGATGTCAGAACCGTCAGAACCAATCACGACGACGGACGTACCCGAGGACGAAGACGAACAGCGCGACTAGTGGATGGATTATCAACAAACTTTCTATCACCTCGCGAATCGTTTGAATTGTAAACAACTTTTTAAAATTACTTCAAATAATAGTATATTATGCAACAAGGGCGAGAATTTCCATCTTCGACGATGGTGACAATCACAGAAAGCGGAATATCTAACTTTTAGAGCATTTTTTGAAATCATTCTAATTTCTTTTTTATTAGCCTGTCTGTACTTATTTATTTTTATTTATTTATTGTATTTAACGGAATCGCCCTTTTACAATTTTTATCATAGTAAGATACTCAACAGAATTGTAATTCTGCCCCTCTGTGAGATGCGATATTACAATGTGAGCTGTAACAGTGCGGTGTAATTTTACAATTCGCCCAGTGATTTTACACCGGCATTTTTTACAGGTTGGGAGGGCCGTGTAATATTACAGTGGTCCTTCTCTTACGTTGACTAACGGGTAAGATCAACATTTACAATCAACAGGGAGGGCAAATTGAATACTGTACCTCCAAAGATGACTTGTATTCTGGTACACGGTACCGGATTTTATTTCCTGAAAATAATTTTCCTGCCAGAATTCACCGGAAATGAAAAAAGATGGAAAAAGATCGACAATGAGCGAGGCATATCGAAAATGATCAATAATCATTGAGAAAGATCGAGAGAAATGTAAAGAAATCGATAGAGATCGAAAAAAATCAAGGAAGATCGAGAAGGTTCAAGAATGACAGATGATGATCGAGAAAAATTGAGGAAGATCGAGGAAGTCGAAAAACATCGAGAAGCATCGAGGAAGATCGATAAGATTGATAATTATCGAGAAAGATGGAGAAAGATCCAGGAGGATCAACAAAAATCGAGGGAGATGGAGAATGATCGAGAGAAATGGAATGAGTTCGAGATAGATCGAAAAAATCAAGGAAGATAAAGAAAGATCAAGGATGATCGAGAAAGATGGAAAAAAATCGAAAAAGATCAAGAAAGATGGATGGTGGTGGAGAGAGATGGAAAAAGATCGGGAAAGATTGGGAAAGATCGAGAATCATCGAGAATCATCGAGAAAAATCGAGGAAGATTGAGAAAGATCGAGAATGATCGAAAATCATAGAGAAAGATCGTGGAAGATCGAGGATGATCGAGGGAGATCGACAAAGATGGTGATGGAGAGGGATCAAGAGAGATCGAGAAAAATCGAGAATGACAAAGACCAAGAAAGATTAAGTGAGATGGTGGGTAATGAAGAGCGATAGAGAGATAGAGAAAGATAGAGAAAGATCGAGAAAGATCAAGGAAGATCAAGGAATATCGAAAAAACTTGGTTAAAACTTGGAAAAAAATGATCGGGATAGATGTCTGGGAAGAGGAAATTAGGTGAACGATGAAGTGTCCAGACGAAGAAGTGTCCAAGACGATCAAGTGTCCAGACGATCAAGTGGAAGACTATGAAATGGGTTACGATCAAATGGTATACGATGAAATGTCCATAAGTCGGATGCAGCAGGGCACAAATGGAAAGCACGGCACAAAAGTAGTGCAGAAAAGAATAAGTGTGACAACTACCTATCGGAACAAATCTTTTTCGGAAAGTAGGTATTTTTGAAAGAAATTTTTGTAATATAACTTGTTTTATACAAAATTTTTGTGCAGTCTCAGACGGGATCCCAGTACAAATTCTCATATGGGTTCTCAGTGGGATCGAATATGGGAATTTTTAGGTGGGAAATTTGAAAATCAAATCTACTTAGTATTTGAGCAATTTCTCCTTAAGCCTCTAATATTTCAATTTCATCAATATTGTTGACATTGCCGCCATTTAGGACCTTTACACACCTATACTTTCGGGTGCGCAATGGCATAGGGAAAACCCCACTCATGTGACCGAAAAAACCTATGCCGAGTACCGCAGATTAGAAAAACATCGATTCTGTTCGCAACATGCACATTGGTGAACTGCACCCAACACTTTTGTCCTTGTTCTTGCCTATACGTCTTTATGTGAGAAACAAAGAAAACCACGGGGATTCCCTGTGCGAATTAATGGAGTTGGGTGTACATACAGTAGTCCTTCCCTTATTCTAATTTTCCCCTCTCCCCCACTACTTAGATTTGTAGTCACACTTTTGTCTCTTTTTCTTTTGTTGCGAATGCGCCGTTATTTCTACAGTAGTCCTTCCCGTATTCTAATGTCTTCCCTTATTCTAATTTGTTCACTTCTCCTATTCTAATATTTCCCCTCACGCGTTCTCCCCATCGCACCTACAGTACTCTTTCCCTTATTCTAATTTATCCAGTCAGGCAAGATGGCGGCCTTCTTCCCTTACAGTAAAACCCCTCTTACTTGAACACCCCGTCTATTTGAACAAAATAACCTCGTTTATTTGAACGATTTCTACTTCCCCATACTCCCACAACTCGCTCTTACGCGGATGCAAATTCCAATGCGCGTGCGCTACTCACTGTATATTGCGCGAGAAGTGGGGACAACTGTAAGCGTTCAAATAAACAGGGTCGGAGGGGAAATGCTGGCTCGACCCTGTTCAAGTAAGAGGGGTTTTACTGTAGTCTAATTTCCCCCTCTCCCCCTACTTAAAATTGCTGTCTCTTTTTCTTTTGTTGCGCATTCGCCGTTACATATTTGTATTTTGAAAATCCACACGTTAACACACATAATAGGAGAAGAGAAAAATTAGAATAAGGGAAGGACCACTGTATGTACATAACATATTTTTAGATTTTGAAAATCAGAGTTCGTCCGCGCATTCAAGCGTTTACGCATACTCACGCGCATGATGTCTACCAATGGTCTGACAGATTAAAGAACGGCGACCGCTGATTGGTTGACTGAATTCAGCTTTCTGTCATATGCGCATAACCTCTAAGTTGTTTGTATATACACAGTACTTGTTTATATTCTGCCGCATGGCACCTATGTATATACCTTTCTATTTATACCATGTCCAAATATAGGTATGTCTACCATTCCTAGCTGTCAATGCGTACATAGTAAATACAGATGTGGTAATTGTATGGATTGTATGGATAGATGTGTTTATACATTTTAGCCAACACCCTAGGTTTGTTTTCCTTGCCGTGACCGTAACCTTATCCACTTTATTTTAAATTGTCAAATCTGAGAGACAGTATCTACGAATGGTACGCATGTATGCATACAACTGTAATGACGGGTAATGACAAGGGCTGAGTCTGGCAACGTTGCATTATATTAATTTAAGGCGCGTGGGAGAGGCGAAGCAAGAAAAGCAAAAGTTAGACGGTTCACAATACATAGACATAGAAAGAGACAAACTTTCTAAGGTTGATCTCCGACGGTTGACTGTCCCCGTATCCTAAACCGTCCCTAGCCCCGGAGGGTCGTTCAAGTGGTTAACAGTGTTACTGCGTCTTTACCACGCATTTTTTCTTATTTTGGAGCAAGTGTTAATGGTAAACATTAATTTGTCACCTTTCAAAGGTAAGTCATAATACATTAATTACCTTTTCATCGTTACATGCTAAATGAAAAAATAACTATTCTTTTTTTTTAGTTGTATCTGAACGATCGAGGACATAGTTGAATTCATTAATAATCACAATGCCTCATTTTCATAAAATTGAAATTAATCGTACGGAATGGAAAATTCCTGAACGTTATCAAATGCTAACGCCTGTAGGATCCGGAGCGTACGGACAGGTTTGTTCAGCGTTTGATACAAAAACGAACCAAAAGGTAGCAATAAAAAAATTAGCAAGACCATTTCAATCTGCGGTTCATGCAAAACGAACATACAGGGAACTCCGTATGTTAAAACACATGAATCACGAGAATGTTATAGGTCTTTTGGATGTTTTTCATCCTGCTACGTCTTTGGAAGATTTCCAGCAAGTGTATCTGGTAACGCATCTTATGGGCGCAGATTTGAATAATATTGTGAGGACGCAGAAACTATCTGACGATCATGTGCAGTTTCTTGTATATCAAATTCTTCGTGGATTGAAATACATACATTCGGCAGGCATAATTCATCGGGATTTGAAACCTTCCAATATTGCTGTTAACGAAGATTGCGAATTAAAAATTTTAGATTTTGGATTAGCCAGACATACAGAGAATGAAATGACGGGATACGTCGCTACTCGATGGTATCGTGCACCAGAAATTATGCTCAATTGGATGCACTACAACCAAACCGTCGATATCTGGTCAGTCGGTTGTATTATGGCAGAACTGTTAACAGGAAGGACACTGTTTCCAGGAACTGATCATATTCATCAGTTAAATCTTATTATGGAAATCTTAGGAACTCCGGCAGATGAGTTTATGCAGAAAATTTCTTCAGAATCGGCAAGAAATTATATTCAAAGTTTGCCCGCTTTAAAGAAAAAGAACTTTAAAGACGTCTTCCGAGGAGCAAATCCATTAGCGATAGAATTGTTAGAATTAATGCTGGAATTGGATGCAGAGAAAAGAATTACTGCAGAGAAAGCGTTGGCTCATCAATATTTCGTACCTTATGCAGACCCAACCGACGAGCCGATATCCCTGCCGTATGATCAAAGTTTCGAAGACATGGAGTTACCGGTTGAAAAGTGGAAGGAGCTCGTTTACCACGAAGTTGTAAATTTTGTTCCTCAAGCGTTACCGATGGTAACCCCGAATGATGCTGTTTAAACATTACTGCTTCATGAACACGAACATTGAATTATAAGAGAATGTGCAGTGACTAGTGTACATATTACGAACAATTTACAGAGAATTATTTGAGCTTATTTTTACATTTTAGGTATAAATACATAATTTATATTGTTAAGGTACATAGAGAATGTAACAGTTGTTTATTAAATTTTTGGAATTTTCAAATTTATGGCAGAAATTATTGACCTCGAGGAATTAGATGAAGTTATAATTAGAATATAGCCTTAAAACTTGTCTAGCAGTACAGATTTAGGTCACTGTGAAATGCACAGGTGGAATTTATTTTTTCATTTCTTTTTATGGCTGACAAGGAGTTTTTTATTTATGATTTTAAGAATAGTTACACTTTGTGAAATAAAATTCTTATTTTTGTGCAATTTTTCAAAAAATCATGTAAATTAGTTAATCGTTGTGTCCTTTCCTTTTTCTTAAACATTATTTTATAAATTTGTAGCTAAAGATTGAATGAAGTATTTGTATTATGTTACGAAGAGAAATTGTAAAATATTAAATACTGTTTTTGTATTTAATGACTACAAAATGCATATTAATGGCTATTCTAATTAAGTAAAATTACCAATACATGACATTTTTTTAAATGTTTGATAAACTTCCAAGAAAAACAATTCTAGCAAAGTTTTAGAACTTTGAAAAATAACAACGAAAAAATAGTCAATATTTATATTATTTCCGTTTATAATATTGTACAAAATATGGTTGTGTGTATTTGTTAGTACACATGATTTTTTATTATTAAATTAATAAATTAAATTCAAATATTATTATATTTCTACTGTAATAACTGATTGTCAAACTGATAATCTATAAGACTAATCATGCTACCCTTCATTCCCCGAAATTAACCAATTTAATATATATAGTATACGAAAATAAATGAACTTGTAGTGATTAATTTATATTTCGTAAACGTAAAAAAATTTTTGTATAGATAATCCATTAAGATTTGACTAACGCCGTAAGCAGACCTGGAATTTTTAGTTTCATTTAAAACTGACGATTTTAATTAAATTTATTTAAAAACGAAACTTTTTCTTAACCTCCCAAGTAAGAAAATTTAATTACAATGTTTTTATACATACTGCCATGTCTTAATACATAATTTAAGAGCGTTTTTAAATTACTACTTTTATGAGGAATGAGAATATAACGTCTTTAAATGCCTAAGGAAAATTAAATCGGGAATTATAACCTTCCTAGGATATGTTACCTTTTTGAAAAATTTCCAAAAACTTTCGTGCTCTTGTTATATTATAAATTATAACCAATATTATAAGACGATATTTCAATTACGATTTTGATGAAATATTAAGCTCTCGAAAGTCATAATAAATATATTCATAATTTTTTCTTGAATTTCTGTTCAAAAAGTATTAAAACGGCCGAATATCTCGAGGAATGATTCGATTGGATAAAAAGAATATGAACAAAAATATCAAATTTTTTTGCAAAGGTTACAAAGGACCCAGATAATAGAATAAAAAATAGTTCATAATGATCTCATAATGCGTTTTATAAGAGGTCGAATGCTTCAAATTATGAGGTTTTTCTGAACTTGAGATCATTATGAAATCTTTACAACCTCAAACTCAGAAAAACCTCATAATTTGACGTATCTGACCTCTTGTAGAATACATAATGAGATCATTATGAACTATACTGATTCTGCTATCTGGGAAGATCATGAGTACCCAGCTAAATAAAAAAGAGTTAAGAATGATTTCGAAATGTACTCTAAAAGAAGTCAGATGTTCTACTTTCTGAGGGTTTTTTTGAACATGATGACATTATGAGATCTTTATGAACTCATGGTCAAATAACCCTCAGAAATCATTTTGAACTCTTTCCTATTTTTCTGACTTGGTAGCTTCCCAACAAACGAAAATGGATTCAAATGGATTAAAAATATGTAATATCTTTAAACCATTTGAATGTGTGGTTTTAATTCAGAGGAAAGCATCCCAGTAAACGAAAACGAATAGAAAGTTAAAAATACGAATTGAAATGAATTCAAGTGAATTAAAATGAATTAAAAAGTGGATTCAATTAATCATTTTCATGCGTTTTAATTCATTTTAATTCACTTGAATTCATTTCAATTCACTTGAATTCATTTCAATCCAAATCCATGGATTCATACAGTGAATTTGTATACGCGTGTATTAATCACGTTTCATTTCAATTCATTCCAATCCATTTCGAAAGTTGGATTAATCGGTGTTCACGGGAATCCTTTTGAATCCCAGAAAACGAAAACTAATAGAAAGTTACAAATACGAATTGAAATGAATTCAAGTGAATTAAAATGAATTAAAAAGTGGATTCAATTAATCATTTTCATGCGTTTTAATTCATTTTAATTCACTTGAATTCATTTCAATTCACTTGAATTCATTTCAATTCACTTGAATTCATTTCAATTCACTTGAATTCATTTCAATTTACTTGAATTCATTTCAATTCACTTGAATTCATTTCAATTCGTATTTTTAACTTTCTATTAGTTTTCGTTTTCTGGGATTCAAAAGGATTCCCGTGAACACCGATCAATCCAACTTGCGAAATGGATTCGAATGAACTGAAATGAAACGTGATTAATACACGCGTATACAAATTCACTGTATGAATCCATGGATTTGGACTAGCGAAAATTCAAAATTTTATTATTTTAGTATGTAGATGCATTAAAAAATCTAATTTCGAATATATGATTTGCATGCTTTAAGAATAAATATTTTCGGTGCTTTTATTTGTTGATGTAGACGCAATAAAATAGTTACTGGTAATCTATAATTTTGTATTAGCAGGAATTCCGAATTATGTCATTTTTTGTGTTATTACTTTTGGATATACTTGGATCCATTTGATCTATGTTTTTTATTTGCCAGAATTCAGAATTATATTATTTTAGGTGATATTATTTTAGATACTCGAAGATTCAAAAAACAAATTTAAAACAAAAATAAATTTGTATTTGCAGAAAATCCAAAATATTTTATTTTTAATAGCATTTTTCTTTTAATTTGATTTTAAATTCGCATTATCGTGTCGAATAAGGATAATGAATTCGCAGGCATTTAAGAAATCATAACCGCGCGATCAAAAACGTCAAAATGAAGCCATTTGAATCCATTTCCGTTTTTCAGGGTTAAAAAAATCTTATGAATATACTTAATTTCAGAGCCCAGTAATTGAAAGTTTTTTCAAAGGCATTGAAAATTTTGAATGCATATAAATCTGTATTCTATCCAAAAAATGGCTTAAAACGGATTTAACGTGCATTCATGTGTGATTGCTATTAAATGCTTTCATATTCAATAAAAAATGGAATGAAATATTCAGATACACTGCAAATTTTAATGCACGTAATGTCTTTTTTATTTTGAAATTATAAAATATATAAACTAATTTAAATCTAATTTGTATTCTTTCTATCTTTTGCATTTTACATATTTTATTATTTATAGCTCTCACACTAATACTGATATGATTCTACAAACATTGACATTTAATACCTCGTTAAAATTGCAATCATTTGGATTCATAATTTATACCAGTGATAGTTCAATATTACATTTCAAATTCAAATGGATTCGTTGGATTCAATAATCTTTTTTCTCTGATTTGATATGTATTAAAAATATTTGTATCCAATGTTGTATTCTTAAAGAGTCCTAATAATAAATCAATATTATATATGGATTCAAAAAGATTCATTAGATCATTATTGTTTTCTCTGGATTCATAATTTATACCAGTGATAGTTTAATATTAAATTTTGATTCAAAAGGATTTAATAATTTCTGTTTTTGAACTTTTTTATATTCATCAATTTTGGATATAAATGCATACCAAATTCAATTATTTGAGGATTTGTATGAATTCAAATTGTTTATTGAATTTTACTTTGGTATTTAAATGCATTAGTCGCAGACAGAATACGCATTCAAAATATATAAAATGAATGCATATCAATCTTTACCAAATCCATTTTCGATTACTGGGAGCTTAATTATAACTATTTATAGCTCAAACTTGTCGATACATATGACCATTTTTGATACACTGATTTATAAAAGATAAGAAGCGCCCCAGGAAACGAAAAATGATTAAAAATTATAGAAAAAGGTTAATTTATCCAAAAATAATATTTTAAATCCTGCCTTATCCTTGAACTGCATTTCGAAAAGTAAAAATTGAATTCTTATTAATCAAATAATGTATACGCATTGCTCATACCATGAAATGGTATTGAAATATCGAATTAATATATTTCAGTACCAATATAATATCGGTATATTTGAATACACTTTAATCCATAAAAAATGATAAAAAATCATTTTATTATTCTTTTCAATAAAGATAAATGTTTTTCGATTTTGAAAACCTCTCAAATCGAGGAAAATAGTTAAAAAGAGATTATTACTGGCTGCACTTTTATTAATATCTCCGTTCTTTAAATTAATGTTGCATATATTAGTTACAGCTAAATAATTACTGTGTTTCTTAAACTAAGTTGAATGAAACATTATTGTATTTGTTTTAAGTATTACAAAAGATCTCCAATAATCAACTCCTCAATGATTAAAGAAATAATTATTAAAAATAATAACCGATGTTCTCTTTCAATTCCTTATATAACAGAAAACACATCCAGTATATTCTACTTAAACATTTATAGAAATTAATCGCAATTAAAACGTAAAAGATAATTACGCCATGTAGTGTAAAATATAAAAATTATAAAAGAGAACATTTTCTATTTCTGTCTCTGCATTGCAAAGGATTCGAGCATACAATTTAAACTATTCTTGAAAACGGATAAAGAGTGATAGAATATCTTAATTTTCAATTCTTCAGAATCTTAAAGTAATGATTAAGAACTTGGATTCAGAAAGATTAAAAGGGATTGAAAATGTTTAATTTTTCGTTTATTGGGGAGCAAATTTGTGAATTCGTTTATTTTATTGTATATTTATAATACTTAAATATATATACAGGTATTTGTTAGCGAACCAATATATGTTTTCAATAAGGCAGTTTATAACTATTTTTAGGTGGAAATTAACCAAATTCAAAAATCAAACTCGAATCAAGATAACAAGTAATTTGGAAAATAAGATTCTGATGGATAAATCGAATATCACGTGAGTCTACATTTTCTAATCTTCATTTTTAAGATTATTCGACATGTGCCATAGGTTTGAGAAACCATTGAATATTTAGTTTAATTACCCGAAGACAATTAAAAATATAATCATTCATGGTTATGTGGAATATGTAATATATAGAGATTGATTACCATAATCTGGTATATGATTACCATAATCTTATTAAATATTATACTAGTAAGTTTTGTCATAAGGCCGTGAAATCTGATAACAGAATTATGCATATTATTTTTTAGTACCCTGGCTATGAATTTTGTACTCTTGATGTCCAGAGAATTGCAAAAAGATTAAACCCAATAACCAGTTCGTTTAATAAACGTTTAAATTTCGACTTAACGATATTTAACGTAGTGCAGGAGGATTTAACGTCGATGTCCTCCCACAAAATGTTTTATTTTTCAAACGCGTTTTAAATGATTATTTCCGTAGACACTTAAAAAACCGTTTAGTTTACGATTAACGTAATAAAAAATACATCATTTTTAAAGCAGATTAGATTTTAGTCATTTACTTATCGGAAATCCGAACGTATGATTTTATTTTCATCCAATTATTGAATTTATTTGGAGAGGTATGTACACTTCATGTAGAAATAAATTCAAAGAGCGGTAGCAAAAGCGGCAGAGGTGGGTGGGGAGTACTTATTTTTTATTTCACAACATATTTGAATTTTAATTTATACAATATAGCTCCTATCGCTCTTGAAAAAAGTTTAAATTTACAAGAAAATGACTACATTAATTAAAAATCTCATTTTCTTTTACCGGATGAAAATATCTTGTTATAAAATAGAGTGCAATATCTTATTATTTTGTGTCATATTTCCATTTTTAAACTAAAGGTACATGTACCATAAAAACAAAATAAAAAATAAATAATAAACATTTATTAAACGATAGGTTTTTTTATTGGGAATTTGTAGCAATTCTTCGGTCTGTTAAAGTTACTTTGATGACCTACTTTTTCGAACTTCGTGATTTTTTAAGTTTAATTTTTCTTGATTCTGAAAGAAGGCGGCTGCTAGTGCCAATCTGAGACTCGATTTCGACAGATCAGACAAAAATAACAGACGCGGTAGGCTAAACGCGGATGAATGTACGAGTCAAAGGTATTTTTTCTAAAAATATGAATTAACTGGAAATATTTGGAAATTCGGAGATTTGTTTTAAGAAAGAATCAGGAGGTTTGGGATACTATATCAATAATAAAAAAAAAAAATGTCTTAGCGGCACAAACGCTTTCAATGAGATTCTTCAACAATATCCAAGTTTATTTCAATATTGCAATTCATTGTTTATCTCTTATTTAATTTATGTATTTTTATGCAATGTCTTCACCAAACGAGTCCGCTGATTTCCATGTTACCCCAAAAGGAATTTGTCTGGGGTTGGTTAAACTTTGCAGTAAATGAGAATTTTTTAATCTCAATAAAATCATTGGTTATTCATATTATTATTTTTATCGACGTTTATAATTCTATCATTTAATTTGTTTTTGATATTGATCGGTCAGTAATATTGATAACCTATAAGATTCACTTCAGGTTATATGAAAAAATATATGTATGGAAAATGGAAAAAGGAATGGAATTAATTTTAAGAGAATAATGTAAAATAGACATGTAAATATAAAAAACGAATTAAATGATAAAATCATCGTTTAATTCACAATTAAATACTATCGGTTGTGTACGTGACATTTTTTACTTGAGCAACAACGAATTGTAGAGGATTGTCGCTCATCATAAAAAAAGTACACTTTATGCGTTAGATACATAATGTATTATTCTATTATACTTTCCAGATAGAAATGATAATATTATGTAATTTCAGAAGCCAGTCAGGAAAATCGTTGGAAGAATGTGACAAAGGTAATCCAATTATTGGTAATACTCAAACTCTGTCAGAAATAAGGTCATGTAGATATTGGTCAGTTTTTGGCGAACAATCTTGTATACTGGCCGGTTTGAGAGTTGTAAATATGGGCAGTTTTCCATACATTGTGTAATAATATCGTATTTAGACTCTCTACAGATAAATAATGCACAATTATTACTCTATTTCTGATAAAATTATTCAGAATATTTGACACGAATAACATAATCTTTTTTATCTAGTTTCTAGCCGATAATTTAGGTAATGTTATGGAGATGTTTTTTTAAGATAACCGAAAAGTTGTTTGGGCACTTTTTAGTGTTTCTGTCTAGTTTTTATCTGTTTTCTTAGTACAACTTTTTAAATTAAATATTATTAGGAAAAAAGTATCTCCACAATTTTTATATATTCAAAGTATTTCGTTCATTAATTTTAATATGAGTTTTAATACAAATCATCATCATCAATTATTCAATAATAACTAATAATGATCATGACCAATACAGTAATTGTTGTTATTGGCGTTAACATTTTCATGAATTATTTCGTCAGACTTTATAATGCTCTACACGGACATATAAGTTTTCATCATAATTTACATTAAATGCAACGGATTTGATTCATAATGTAATCCGCATGGACCATACCAATAGGTTCATTTGCGTCAGAAAACGATTGTAAACGCATAGGAACTACTGAAAATTGTCATATGATATGTCATATCGCATCTCATATGTAAAAATGTACTTATATTAAATTACAAGGCCATAATCAGTTTCTCGGGAATGTTAGTATAGCCCTACTAAAAATTGTCATGTGTTATGTCATATAACATGTCCTACGATATATCATATGACATGTCATATGAGAATTTGTCTTATGACATCATATGACATATCGTAAGATATGTGAATTGAATTTAGATTTAAATCCGGTTTAAGAACACAATTTTGTAGTCTAAATATGACAAATATTTTGTTCATGATCCACTTCTCACATGAGTTCACTTGTCAGATGTATATCATCTCCATGTGCTTATCATATGACAAATCATGTGAGATATCATATAATGTATCATATGACAAATCATGTGACAAATCATATGACATATCATATGACATATATCAGAAGTCGGATATAAAACAAAATAAAGGCTGTTTATTGCCTGATGAATATTTATATCCGATTATAGAACCCAATAAATTCAATTCATATGTCATATGATAGGTCATATGATGTCATAAGACAAATTCTCATATGACATGTCATATGATATGTCATATGAGAATTTGTCTTACAAAAATTGTCATGTGTTATGTCATATAACATGTCCTATGATATATCATATGACATGTCATATGGTATGTCATATGAGAATTTGTCTTATGACATCATATGACCTATAATATGACATATGAATTGAATTTATTGGGTTCTATAATCGGATATAAATATTCATCAGGCAATAAACAGCCTTTATTTTGTTTTATATCCGACTTCTGATATGATATGTCATATGATATGTCATATGATTTGTCACATGATTTGTCATATGATACATCATATGATATGTCACATGATTTGTCATATGATACATCATATGATATGTCACATGATTTGTCATATGATAAGCACATGGAGATGATATACATCTGACAAGTGAACGCATGTGAGAAGTGGGTCATGAACAAAATTACTGTCACATTTAGACTGCAAAATTGTGTTCTGAAACCGGATATAAAATCTAAATTCAATTCATATATTCTACGATATGTCATATGATGTCATAAGACAAATTCTCATATGACATGTCATATGATATATCATAGGACATGTTATATGATATAACACATGACAATTTTCAGTAGGGCGATACTAACATTCGCGAGAAACTGATTATGGCCTTGTAATTTAATATAAGTACATTTAATAAGTACACTAATAAGTGTGGGCAATGAAAAGAATAACAACTACAAGACGTAAACAACATACCTTAAGGATCGCAACAAGTTCGGATTTTGCATTTGATATGCGACCTCCCCAATCCAGATTTATTTTATACATATTTTGAATAGTTACTACCCACGTAGGAAAGTTTACTACAGACAGTTCTAAATCACTTAGTTTGGCCAGAAATTTGACTCAATCGAATAAAAGTGGGCAGAATTTGTACCAGGGGATATGTCCGAAATAAATACAAATTTGACATATATTGATATATTCTCAGTTAAAAGAAATCAAAAACTATTATATAACAGTTGAGTAAAATATATAGCCTTTTTCTGTTACTTTTTAATTAAAAAATATCTTTAAAATTGTTTATATTAATCGAAGAAATCAACAGTAATAATAATCCGAAACGGAAGATGGAGAACAAAAAAATTAATATACACAATAAAAAAATAATATTTACCAACAAGACATGCATATGTTTATGTTGACATGTCGGGCAGACGCCCGACAAAATATGTTCAGCACTGCAAAAAAAATATTGACAGTGAGGCGCAGTGAAACGGATATCCGGAATAGAAGAAAGTGTTAACGTGTTTTTGGACATTTTTGTTGATACACAAGGCTGCCAAAAATTGCGTAGCAATATTTTCGATTCTAATGCTACGTAATCTTTACAGAAAAATACTCGACTATTATAGTCATGGAATTATCTGAAAAAAATCACTTCTTTGAAATAACTCGACTGCTTTTAATGATATTTTAACCTATGATGAATATTTCTACAAACACAATTACAAGGAAAAAATGCCGATTACTTTGGTGTTTCGGGTCTACCTCATTTTGCTGTAGGTAGAGAACAATATTTCACACGAGAGAGATTCGCAGGTCTTTGAAAAAAAACGAACAATTTGACTATTTATACCTTACAAATCGATAAAAATGAATCCCGCAGTGAGCCTCTTAATGTCATAGAAATATGGATGAACTAGAACATTATTATAATATCCGTTTTTCGACAATTCTCTGACATTTAAGGGATCCTCATGAGATCAATTTTTATCCAAACTTAATGTATAAGGAGTCAATTTATTTTTGTTTTCAGCTCTAAAACTTCCATTTCGTTAAAAGTTCAGCGAATTATAGTGGATTACAGCGAATTTTTTCCACTTTATGTGGTTCCATAACTAGAGAAATATTTATCTTACGTCAACATATCACAGATTTGAATAGTAGGGTTTAGAAGATATTTCTAATAAGCATATAATTGAAAAATGGTCATTTTTTTTTAAATTATCGTCTCTCTAATTCTACGCCTCAAGTTCAATTTTGGTATTATGCTATATGCTATTTTATTGAAAATATCACAGACAATTTAAATTTGTAATATTGCTTGTACACAGTTTTTGTACACCCTTAATTATATTTCATTATTCGACTTTTACCATGAACCCTTCTAATTTCCCGATAAATTTGTATTTATTACATTCATCATTAGCACATAAAAATCCATTACATTTGTTTAGTAAACTTTGGTGTGCCGTAGTTCTATTTAGTTTCACCTACGCGTGTTTTCGGAAGTTCACGAAAACACTTATTTGTTGCAGACGGAAATGGGTATATAACCATTTACTTAGATGACGTGAATAGTGTCGGTTCCGATTACAGCGGAAGCCCTTGCTTATGTCGTGAGTAGAAAATAGTATTTACACTAAAATATCCCCATATGTTATTTAAGGAACATTAGAACATGCAAAGTATAACGCACAGTCTCTAGAAAGTAGTCATCATTGAATTAAATTTCTCAAAATTGAAATCCAACAAAAAATCTAAAAATGGGAATCGGTTCCGAGAGACTACTGTACTTTTGCCATTGGGATGTTCGGCAGATATTATTGTTAATATAGTGTTCTTTTCGTATACAGGGTGGCTCATTTTAATCGACGCACCCGAATGTCTCTGTTGCTAAGCCGAATTAAAAAAAATGTTTAGACAAAAGTTATTCAGGACAAAGGGGCTCACATAACTATAATAACAACTTTGACCTTGGGGTACATTTTCAAGGTCATTTGAAGGACAAAGTTATTTTTTGAAATGGGAACTCCAATTTTTGATGCCAGATTCAGAAAGAGCGGCAAATTTCACGTCCGAAATGGTAGTTTATATATTTTTGGAATGATCTTAACTATGTCTAATCAAGGTTAAATATGAAACATTCATCTAACAGCTGTTGTTTTCGAGCTTTCGAACTAACTGTAATAATAACTTTGACTTTTGGGAGTCAATTTCAAGGTCATTGGAAGGTCATTTTTGTTTAATGGGAACCCCTATTTTTGGTACCGGATTCGGAAAGAGAAGAAAATTTGAGGTCGAGAATGTTAGTCTACACATCCGTTTTACGAGTCTCCTTTAAATGGTCAAATCTAGGTCAAATGTTGAAAAGTATCCCACAAGCTGTTTTTTTTCATGTTTTATTGTTTACTAGGCTTAGAAGCCGATGACTGGCTAGTAGAATCTTAACGTCAAATATGACAGTCATTTAGAAGCAGTTTAATTAAATAAAATATTCCACTTTTGTTCTTAATCTTACTTTTAGCGTTACCCAGAAACGACGTGGACGTAGTAAGTTCTACTTCCTTCAGGGTGCTTGTTTAGCGTGAGTCCCTTTGTCTCTCACGTTTGGGGTGCTTGTTTAGCGTGAGTCCCCTTGCCTCTCACATTGTGGGTGCTTGTTTATAACAGATGTTCAAAATTACGTCCATTTGCTTCAAGACATAAATGTAAACGTCTTTGAAAGTGCTGAACTGTTTTGAGCAATGTCTCTCTGGGAATTGATGCACAAGCTTCATTGACACGATCTATCATGTTCTATCTGGTTGTTGGTCGTTCTTTGAGAACAGCATTTTTTAGGAAGCCCCATAAATAAAAATATGGAGATGTCATGTGTGGTGAATTAGGAGGCCAGTTAACTGGACCTCTTGTTCCTATCCATCTCTCATTCTAATTTTCATTTACAAAGTCACGTACTTCGTGTGCAAAGTGTGATGGTGCACCATCTTGTTGGAGCCACATTCTTCGCCTTGTCATTAAATCAACATTTTCTAACATTCCTGGTAACTGATCTCTTAGTAACTCCAAATAGCTGTGTCTATCAACATTTCCGTCGAAAAAATAAGGACCAATCAAATAACCATTTATTATGCCACACCATAAGGCTCCATCGATGTTGGTGGTCTACAGCTCTGTGCCAGTGTGGGTTTTGATCCGACCAATAATGACAATTGTGCCTGTTAAGCATTCCATCACTGTTAATCTTTGACTCGTCAGAAAACATTACATATCTAAAAAACTCTGGATCTTCGTCTATTATCCTTAAAGCCCATCTGCAGAATTCAATTAGCATTTAAACATGATTTGGCCTTAATTCATGAACTAAATGGATGTGGTAGGCAAGATATCTGAGATTTTTTAGAATTCTTAGAGCCGTTGCTCTTGGTATGCCAATTTCTCGTTCAATCTGACGGCTGCTAATATGAGGATCCATATGAACAGCTGCTAAGACAGTCAAGACACGAACATCATTTTCATCGTAATCGCGAAGTCTGCGCTGGCGAGCGAGGCGTCCATCACGAGCTCTTCTAGTTAATCTTTGTTCTATCATTAGGGTGTCTCCTATTTGGAAATTGTTGAGCGTCGCCTTTCCGCTAAACGATAATTATTATTGCATTACCCCAAAACATATCTTATAAACATAATCATATTTAACCTTGATTAGACCTAGTTAAGGTTTTCCAAAAATTTATAAACTACCATTTCGGACGTGAAACTTGCCGGTCTTTCTGAATCTGGCATAAAAAATTGGAATTCCCATTTAAAAAAATAACTTTGTCCTTCAAATGACCTTGAAAATGTACCCCAAGGTCAAAGTTGCTATTATAGTTATGTGAGCCCCTTTGTCCTGAATAACTTTTGTCCAAAAATTTTTTTTTAGTTCGGCTTAGCAACAGAGATATTCGGGGGCGTCGATTAAAATGAGCCACCCTGTATAATACATTCGAGATACTTCTTCCGCTATATAATATAAAACATTAACGTCATCGAAAAATGTCTCTTTCTGTTTGTTAGATAATATTGATGATCAGGACTACCAGAGTACCAGGTCACACCAAGGTGATATAACAATACATTAAATATCTGACAATTTTGTATTTGCAATTCAAGTTATATATACGCATAAAATAGCATCGTAATTGGCATAGGTGCAAATTTTTTAGCTACATTTTTAATAATGACTAATTATGAATGGATTTTCTTATTTCATATTGGTAACTAATCGGTATTCGTTACCTATAACAGTGGAATAGATATGAGGTGCGGTTCAAAAACCCCAGAAATAAAAAAGCCCACAGTCGTAAAGCCGACAACCGAAATGACGGCAGTAAAAAAGCCGACACACAAAAATATACACGCATCAACAAACGGATAGTATTTTGTTGAAGTGTTGGTTTTTTTTCTGTTGGCTTTCAATTGTCGGTTTTTTTGACCTTTCGACCTTTCGATTTGTCTGTTTTTTGATCCGCACCCATATGGTACTGTACTGTTATTTAGTCCCAATCACTTCAAAAAAGGAAAATTATTTAGACGACGAAGTAGTTCTTCTATACACTACTATAATAATTTCTGTTTTACGTGTATATAGTAAAAAACTGGCTGTTTACAAATTTTTTTCTATTTTTTGTGGCTGTAAATCGGAAGTACAAAAGAAATATTATTGTTTTTATTTTCATTTCTTCGTTACAGGACCGTATATCTCAAAAATTATTTATTTAATTTCAAGTTGCTTTTGCAACAAATACTGTTATTGTTTTACGTGTATTATTATTAAATACGACATATATTCATATACAAGAGCTATCATATCAATGTAGATACTTCCACCTTAAAAGATGTGTTTGTATTGCATAGTTTGTACATGAGCAACGTAAAATGCATCACTAATATAGAATAATACAATTTTCTGCATTGTAGATACATTTGAAGAATCTGGATGCCCGATTAAACTAACTGTGGTTGGAACGAACGCGGTACCAGAAATAGTGCGAGCACTGAATGATGCAATGTAATAACAAAAGTATTTTTAATTCTGAAATCCAATGGCAACAAAATATTTCGGAGCCAACAAATGACTTCTCTTTTAAACATCGAAAGTCGAAAAGAATCTGATTCTTATTGGAGAGGGTGGAAGAGCGGAGGGGATGAATACTTAAAGGTCGACTTTAAAAATTTTTCTTTTATAGCTCGTACAGGCTTACACGTATGTACGCATGTATGAATGCTTATAGGGGCCGATCAGCATCATTTTTAACCAAGCATCCTGAATGGAAAAATCGAGAAAGAAAATTATGCTATTTACCAATTTAAATGTACATAAACGCTATTTTTTTTCATTTTCAAATATTGTTTTCTCATATTTGGAGCGCAATATGCTATTTTGCACATATATCGTGGGAGGAAAAAAGCACTTTCTCTCCCTAGGAAGGTAAATAAATATATCCGAGAGCAAAATCTTCGCTCGGAAGTTAAACTCGTACCCATAGATTAACTCCTTTTTTGGTTCCTAGTTGCACAATTCACTATTTCCAAACTTTTTGTGTACCGTCTAAAATATAAGGCTTGTTTTTTTATAAGAGAAATTTATATGTCTTAATTAAATAAATTATTACACGGTAATACATAATGATGTCAATTTTTATGAAAACCATTCAAGTCCATTTCTTTATATATTTTAGAAAGCATTCATTTTAAAACGCTTAAATTTTCTAATATATTACGGAAATAATGTTTAGCTCGAAAATATTCTGCTTTCTTTCATATTTTAGCCATTATTAGGCTTTTGTTTCTTCCTTAAAACTTTATATTGGGCATTTGGTAGGTGTTTTTTGTAACAGAATCCGGAACTCACAAAGCATATTACTATAATACACTATAATAAACACATACATTGAAGATTAAAAGCAAATTGCTTTTACGGAATTTAACAATAGAATTCAGATGAATTGAAAATCTGAATATTTTTTAATCGATTTTCGTCTGCTCATATAAAATAATTCTATTATATGCGGATATGAAATTATCATTTAAATTCTGGTATAGGAATAAATATGAAAATAGAAAAATAGAAACTAATAAATTACTTTTATTACATCGTTATTAATATTAATAAATTTAATAAGAAATATAATAAAATATATTAACATTTTTAGCATGGAGGAACCCGACCGCAGCCATTCATATGCCGGTGACAGGCGCAGTAAAATTCTTCTTCTTTTCGGTTTAAAATTAGAAAAAATTATAGATTTTGATCTCATATATATGTTTCCAGATCAAGAATTGTACGGTACATACCATGCTCAAGAAAACGATGTAGTGCAAGTGAATGATTTTGATTCAATAATTCCAACACCTAATACTCCACAAGGTATGTTGTGAACATTGCTCATTTTTTTCACATTAAAATAAAATAAACGATGTGAATTATTGTGTTTAACTGTAAAAGAGTTGAAGGGAAAAAATGGCCCTCCATGGTACTGGCGACCTTAACCTTGAACACGATTATCAAGGTCATTTGAAAGTATCGGTGGTTTATTTCAAGGAGAACCACTAATTTTGATGCTGAAATCTGGTATCGGGTAGACGTAGGAGCTGCTACTTTTTTTTAAATCGTTTCTTTGGTATAATAAATATTTTGTAGGTGTCGTTTTCAGAACGAGCGATGTTATCTGCAAAATCAGCTATGCTCGTTTTTTCAAGGTCATTTCAAGGTTGAAATTGTTATTTTTCTACAGATCACTAAAAATTTACTCTAATGGAGAAATTTACCATTTGAAGGTCATTCTTGATTTTATCATCAATATCCACAGGGTTATTTCACGGGCATATTTTGATTCTATCCGAGGGAAATTTCATTTTAAACCCTGGATGTAAAAAGTACTATTAAATCCATATTTAATACATAATATATTAATACGTATTATATAAATGGTACATAAACATAGAAGAGCGATTAATATTTTTAAATATGACATTTTATTAATCTGCTTCCAAAATTAATTTGCAGTTCCTCAGCGAGTTTTATCACCTAATATCGTCATTCGTAAAATACCTCGGTTAGTATAAACGATTATTAGAAAAATAATCCCAAATTGCAATCGTGAGTAGTTAGTAAATTAAGGTTATCGTTGCATTTACAGAAGTTCTCCGAATGACACTCACAAAACGGCCGGTAATCTATTATTTTCGTATGAACAAAGAGGATTATTACAGTAAAGTATAATTTAGCATGCATTAAGTATGTAATAATCACAATCAATTTTCAGTTCCAGTTTCGAAAACGCCTGGAATTGCAGCTGGAATATCTCGGTAAAATCAAAATTGATTGGAAATTTTCTGTCTTTTTACTGCGTCGATGCGAATGTTATCAGCTTAAGCTATATTTTATGTTTTGTAGAACGGTGCAAGGTGTTACACGTACAAGTAGAGGTATATTTATTTTGGCTACAGCAATTAACAAAAATAGAAACAATATTAGTTTTAGTAAACACACCGACATACGTTAAATAAATTATTTGTATAGAAATTATATTATTGTACTAATAAGGGATATTGTAAAATATACCACATAATAATTATTTTTACTATGACAAGATTTTGTTTTTGTTTGTATTACATCTTTTTTTGAGGATTTTTTGATGATTATTTGTAAAAATGCGGTATATTTGAGGTTATGTACTATACTGTATATTTATCGGTAGGAAAAGAGTAAACAAATTATTGTTTTTTTTTACTATAGCTCATTTAACTTTTTTTCGTCGCTGTAGTTTCTCTGCATATGCCGTAGGATTCTGTATTTGTATGCGCGATTAATAATTTTATGTTAAACAGATGGAAACTTTCCTTACCACGGATCTTTATTTCGGCAGCAAAGCAAGCCGCTACAAGGAGAGAGGTATTTTTTTATTACATTGGATTTTCATGTAATCATTAAAAGTTAATTATAATAATGCTATATATGGTAAGAGGTATAACTAGACCTTACAGTTTAAAAACGATCTTTATACCCCAAAATTCATACCGTTAAATCTGTATTTCGATCCACAGGTATCAGTGTCGGCTCAATGCAACATGTTTTTAATACTCGTCGATCATGATCAAAAAGAGACGAAATTATATATGAATAATTTTTTACGTAATTCTTTTAACGAAAATATTATAGATACTTGTCACTTATCAATGATCTTATACAAGCAGCATTAACTTTCGCCATACGTTATAATCATTTACTTATACACTAAGAAGGGGTTTTTCAATGTATGTGGAGTAACCATATAAAGTAACGAGTACTTTGGTAGATGTTTCTGTAGATGTTCACCCCTTTACCGATTTAAAACGGCGAGTGCGAATCCGATATTAGTTCAAAATGATGGAGCCAATGTGTATGGGGAATTATTTTTTCTCAACTGCGCCAATATGTTTGTTAATTTTTAATGGAGATGAATAAAAAATAATTTTTATGATGTTGCACAATTGAACTGGGAAACGATATTTTATTGTGATCATCTGCGAGCGAAGAGCAAGAAATTGATCTTTCGCACACATAAATACAACGTTCTTATCTGTATTCTTAATTTCTGCTGTATATATAAATTTAGGATAGCGCATAGTCTTTAAGGACATAATTTACGGAAGTAATTATACCAAAAAAACGTAATATGTTAGAAATTGTTATAATAACAAACCATTGCAAGTATTAGGAAACTTCAGTTTGGACTAAAAAAAACGAGTAGCAATTTTAATGAACTTGCGTGAAAGTTTTTGCCCACAATCTTGATGTCGAATTTGAACTCGGCGAACCCATATTTTTTGGAAGGAATACGTAAAATATCACATAGCATCACGTGAGGCACTACTGTCCAACCGGACTTCTTAGGGTTAATTTATGAATTGTTAATCAACAAACAAATCCATCGAAAACGAGATCAACTATTCTTATAGTGCAATAAATTGTGAGCATTTAAAAAAAGTTCTTAAATAAAAGGGGAGGGGGTATGCCACAACTATTAACAATCCCCGCGATGTACGATAAAAATGGCCCGAATAACCTCAAAAAATAAGCAATGGAAAAAACAGCTGATGAAAAAAAAACAACCCGGGAGAAAAGCCCTGAAATGAGAATATATCGAAAATGAATCTAGGAAAAACTCCCACAAACAGCAGAGCTCGGGCCATTGCCTCGCACTTAGATCTGATGGTATATTAGATGATGCATAATTAGGGCCAGTTACTTCGGAGACAAAATTAACTATAAAGGCTACCAAGGTCTAAGAAGTAAAAGAGTTTAGGCAGGTTTTGAAGTGGTCGGGTTATGATAGTTTTTCCGGAAGGGGTGTCCAGTGGGTGGAGCGACAGGTCGACAAACACGCTTAGAAGTAAACTAAACTAAATACCCCTCACCACAATCAACTAATCTAGCATTAACTAAAAATAACGTCGAAGGGACAGTTTTTAACCCTAAATCGCCAAGTCGATAAATGAACCTGAATATAGATGCAATCTCTTAATGAAAATAAATGTTTAAGGGGGTCTTGTTATTCGTTGTTTCAAGAGCTACGAGTATACTGCAGTATTTTGTATAAAATGATTTTGTATGTTTGTTAAAGTTAAAAAAAAAGCGAATGTTTCAACAAAATTGAACTTTGACCTTGAATTTGAAGGTCAACAATCAACTTTCAATACACCCAACTATTTTTCCTCCATTCACAATCACATAAGCTTTAAAATGCCTTTTCATATGTTTAGCTATGTTTTCTGGATCACGAGATATTCACATTTCTTATATAGTGCAACGCGCTTGCGATTTTTTACATTGACCAGGCGTTCGCATATATCCCACAAATGATTGATAGAGTTTATTACGCCGGGAACGTAATGTCCATAGGAAAAAAGGCATTGCGATATGGTTTTATACACCTATTTTCCATTTACGAAGTAGAAAATCCGTGAATAAAGTTTTTGGAAATTCCGGCATTATCCACATCCATAAAATCCGAGCAAGAAAACAATGAAATTAACAATATAAATTTATGTTAAACAGAAGCAATGTTTTTCTTTTGTGAATTTTAAATATCAATTTCCTTCTATGTTAAAGGTTTCCACAACGACCTTTACCACCTGCTTCCGATATTATTAATGGTCAAAAGAAGAGAGTGCGCAGACATTTGACTTATTCTGATGGTAAACAGAAATATTTTATTTTATACATTATTTAACAGTTGTATAGAGCGGTTTAGGCTAAAATTCACAGTGACAAATAAAACAGCAGTTACGAAAGATTCCCAAGTTCAAAATTTAATGTAGTTTTTAATGTGGTGCGCACAGGTTACTGCACTTTCTATAAACAAATACAGTCTGAAGGCGTGTCCTCTCCCCTGCATGCATTTGAAGCATTTTCAGAATCACGGAATCTAATTTTAGGAACCCGTACAGGCTAGGGTAGGTTAATTGAATGGACACTTCGACACTTGGACAGTGGACACATTTATTATGTTTTGTTTTGTCGCAATGTCTTGAGAGTGCTTGTATTGTGTGTTAACCCATTAACGCCTGAAATGGCATTTTTTATACTTCATTTTCAATCAAGTATTTCGTATCAAAATCGAAGTTGAAAACAATTGAAAGGTACATATCCTATTGTTTTCGAGGTCGCTCTTCAACATTCCGAGGTCAAAATTGAGTTTCAGCCATCAGGAATTCCCATATGGCGCCGAATTTTTAAAAAAATTCAAAAAAATTGGGAATTATTTGTTCCTATCAATTTTTGTCGAGCTATTAGAATATTGAAATTCAATTGGAACCGTGCATAATGGTGCATAAAATAGTTGAATTTTAAGAAAAAATTTTACTTTTGTACCCTACATCATTGTAACGACCTCAAAATGGCGTCAACAATGAACATTTCTTTGAAAAATTTCTGGACGCTCTAACTCAAAAACTACCAACTTTAAAAAAAAGGCCTAGAATGAAAAGTTCTTAAAATTAATCGAGAAATATAGTGGAATTTTTTCAGATTTTTGTTATGACATATCGAGAAATTTTTTTCCGAATTATAATTTATCTATGAAAAATTCTGAAAAAAATTTGGTGTATTTACTTATGAATTCTGCGAGTTTTTTGTTTGCAATTTTCTTCAAAAGCTGATAGTTTTTGGGGGGAAAAATTCTAAACTATAATATCTCAAATTCATTTCCTCGAAAACTATCAACTTTTCGAAAAAATGACAAACAACAAATAACTCTTAGAATTCATCAGAGAATACACGAAATTTTTAGCAGAATTTTTTGTAAATAAATTACAATGTTGAAAAAAACGTTGAAAAAAAAATTTCTCAAAATGTCATCAAAAAATTTTGCAAAAATTCCACTATATCGTTTGATAAATTTTAAGAACTTTTCATTCTAGGCATGTTTTTTTAAAGTTGGTAGTTTATGAGTTCTCAAAGAAATTTTCATTGTTGACGCCATTTTGAGGTCGTTAGAATGATGTAGGGTATAAAAGTAAAATTTTTTCTTAAAATTCAACTATTTTATGCACCATTATACTAGGTTTCAATAAAATTCCAATATTCTAATAGCTCGAAAAAAATTGATAAGAATAAAAAATTCCCAATTTTTTGGAAATTGTTTTCATATTCGGCGCCATATTGGAATTTCTGATGACTAAAAGTCAATTTTGACCTCGGAATCTTGAAGAGCGACCTCGAAAACAGTAGGATACGTACCTCTCAATTGTTTTAACTTTGATTTTGATACGATATACTTGATTGAAAATGAAGTATAAAAATTGTCATTTCAGGCGTTAATAGGTTAACTATATAATATAACGTTTATTTTTTCTCAGTCATTTTTGCAATAGCTCACTCTTTCGGTGGTCATTTCTTCAGAGATTCGATTTTTTCACAATTTCACAAGTTGTAATGCCTCTCGTTAAGTTAGAAACATTAAAAAAATGCTTGGTTCCAAAGAAGAGCTGTTTTCGTGACCATTTCAATAATCCCTACATTTGGAATAAAAGAGTTGATTAAATATATAATTATCATAAAAGTCGTAGTGTTTTTCTTATAAATTACGGAAAATTTCCGTAAATTTTACAAAAGTTTCTTATTCTTTTAAACTTTTTCTTATTCTGTTTATTTCAGAAGATGAAGGCCAACTGTAGAGGTAAAGGATGCTGTCCATTTATGGTCTAACATGAAAAATCACTTGAGTCGAAGTAATTGATCTGCGGTTTTCGATGTCTGTTGTGGTCTTTCCCCACGAACAAGACGTACAAATTCAGAACCAATAAACTTTGTATTAAATATTTCTGTAATAATAAATAATTTATATTAATTAATGTTTGTTCATATTCTTTCATGACAATTTATAAATTGCTTGTACATTCAATACTAAATTTAGTAAAGTTGAATATGATAAACGTAATAAAGGAAACCGTATTTGGTTGAATTATGAAAATGTTCATCAGAATTCGATTAGCGGAATGTTTTTAATAATTACGTCATATTTTAAATGCAAGGTATTTACGACAATCATTGTAGAAATTGTTGTATTCGCGAATAATAGGGAAAGGCGACCCAAGTCCGAGCGATGCTTAACTCAGACATCCACTGTTATATTCAGTAGGATAGTACTAATGTTCACATATCTGATTAATGCATAATTTATTATTTATATTTTGGATACTTTGATAATGATATTCTGAAATGTCCTTTTTTTTAAAGAAATAATCAAAATCAATTGGGACCTGTGCTTATTTCGTTTTTAGTATACTCTTTCAAAATTACTTCGACCTTCGGTACGGTACTTAAAATTGAGTGTTAAAGAAAAGTCCAGAGTATCTTAAACCTCAACTGATGAATAATAAGAAATTGTTGTGTTGTTATTTTCATGAATCCTTTTTAATAAGAAGTGGTCTAATTCCGACTTTCTATACCAATGTTCCAAATTCGACCCCCTATTATCTTGCATTACAGGAAATATCACGCGGAAATAAGGATTGAATGGGGCACTCAACCGCTAGTGCTCTCAGGTTCAAATTTAAATGTTGGGCAACTACAAGGAAACACACTAATCATTTGATATTATTTAGAAAATATCGAATTTTGAAAAACAGATGTGCTGTTGCTGCAATGACATTATATTAGGACGTCATCCTGACGATTTTCAAATACTCACAAAACGCAAAAGCGCGAAATTAAATTTTGAAATCGTATCCAAAAACTTTTGTGCAAACTTAACTATTTCTAAGAAAACTGCACTTTTGATTTAATAAATAACCTTATTGGCTGTATTTAACAGTACTTCAATTTATATTAATAACATTTACTTACATTCTTTAAATTGGAGTACAAAATCGGAGGTCGGAGTCGAAATACGGTTTTACGACATGTTGAAAATTGATTTTGTTTCCTTAACTTCTTTTTCATACGAAAATAAGAATACCGATTTTGGTTCTCTGCAGAAATATTTCTGAAATGAGCTAGTATTAATGTGTAACAAGTTCTTTGATCATGAGCTTAAATTTTTGTTTCCTGTCATAAATAGTAGTTTTGGTAGTTTTCGAGCGAGGCCCGTTTTCACATTGGTACAAAATAATGTCGCACATGCATCGAATAATATTTTTTATGTCAGTTTTACCTATTCTGTATGAAAAAAGAATTTTGGAGGTCAGAGGCCTCTGATCCTATATGCAGTGATGGCAAAAATCCCGAGAACGCGGTCTATTATTGTGAAAACTGTGTACATTAAAAAAAACGCTAAAACACGTGAAACGATTTTTCTATCTACCTCTTTTGTGGGTGGCGAACCTCCTCCCCTTTCCATTTAAGAGTGAACGTGGGGTATGAGGAGGATCGAAAATCTTACATAGCAACATAGGCAAAGTGGGTGCTCATTCGAAAGATCTTTTAAAGGCGAATAGAAAACGCTAGTGATAGATCGCACTGTGATCACTTTTCGAGAAATTATTGAACTATCAAAACTTTGAATTTAGTAACAAATAAAGGTATTCCCGCCGAAATAATTGGGAAATATTCTTATCCTGCAACCACCATTTCTGTCACAGGTATTTTCCAGTATTCTGCAGTCAGATGAGATGATGTACACATTTTATGACTATGATTGTTACATATGCGCTTACTCTTGATGGAATCGAAATTTTCGTTACTAAGTAGAAGCGTGCGCCATAAATGTATTTTGATATGATCATTATTGTAAGTAGTATATCAGAATTGCCTTCGTCTTAAAAGGGCCGATAGTTCGGTGGATTGGAGCGGGTCATTTGATGTTACAGAATGCAGCTAAAAAGTCGTTGTTCCATTATAAAGACATTGCTTCTCTCCATGAAATTAGGGTAACGCGTAAGAAAGTGGAAGAAACAGAAAAGCGTAAGTGGATCAAGGTTTCAATGTTTGCAAGAACCAGGTTCGACGAGCTGTTTTCCTGCATGCGTAACGCAATGTCATGAATTACGCTCTTATTGTACGAGGTCCGATATGGGCGTGGTTATATTGTGCAATCGTTGCTCGTATCGGAGAAAGTACCAGCCGTTCTTCGCGACGTTGACATTGCAAAAATTAAATGACTTTTTTGGCATTAATAAACGGATAATGTTTAAATATTTCTGTATATTGCATTTCCCACAAAAGAATGAGAGGGTAACTTTTTGAATACAAGATTTTCTCCGTATTTGTATGCGCGAATCTGTATTCCAAGTTAGCATAATCCTTGACTAGAAATGTTTAGTCGAGGTTTAGATGTACTTCATCTTCAAAATACTTGTGAATTTTATTTGATAAATTCCACCTACTCGGACCTGTAGATAGTCCTGGAAAATCGGAAAAACTCTAATGAACGTCAACTTATAGCTCGTAGTCATTGGTTGCAGCCTGCTAAAGAATAGCAATTTCTAGGTTAAAAGCACGATCTAAGTTTTATGATGCACAATCTTCGGTTTACGACAAATTATTAAATCACAGAATCAGTTTATAATTACAGTTTAATTACATTATTTTCAATGTGGTTTCACTATTTATTTTTAAAAAGCTAGAACAGTTTAATTTATGCTTTTGAATCGCCAACACTTTGCCTTAAATAACTTAATATGCAAAATTAGATAGACATCGCTCGTTTAATTAACATGTACAATTATTTTTCGGTTCTTCATTAACTTATTATATTAATTAACTGGATTGCTTGTCATTTATTGGGTCTATTTTCTCGTTTTGATTTATATATTACCAAAAAAGGTTTCTTAAATCAAATACCCACAGTTTTATTTAATTAATGCTGTAATTTGCGTTGAATTACTATAAAAGTGCAAAACAAAGTAAAAACCAATTGCTTTAAAATCGGTACCATTCCAAATCAGATCTATTTTAACTCAATTGGTGCTATAATCTTATTCATAGTTAGTTGACGGGTAATAGATGAACAAAAAATTGTAAAATTATGTTAGGTCCAGAAAATATAACAAAAAATTATATACATGATTTTTTTAAAGTTATATACTCACGTAAATTTAAGTTACATAATCACGTCATTCCTTGTCTTACCTTTAATACCGATAACAACAGTTGAAACTACTCGCTAAACCACAGATACCTTATTCAAATCATTTTCATATTTTAACTGCAACAAATTTGTCGTTTTACTGGTTGAGTAGATCCATTTTGCTCATCTCAAAAACTGTTATTTTCGTAAAATCTAATTTGTATGGTTAACACAGAAGGTAATTTTAAATAAATTTGGTAACAATTTGTTGAACTGTGATAAAAACGTTTATTCTAAAAATGTACAAGATCCAGACAGTGGATTAGTGGATAGCGTAACCAGCTGGCGACGCGTACGCGATAGGAGCTGCGGCGTGATATTTGGCATAGGTAGCGATAGCTGGCGAAGCATACGCAGCTGGGGCGGCATAGGCAGCGTGTGCTGCATAGGCAGCTGGGGCGGCATACGCAGTTGGGCTGGCATAGGCAGCGTGGGCTGCGTACGCAGCTGGGGCGGCATACGCAGCTGGGGCGGCATAGGTAGCGTGGGCTGCGTAGGCAGCTGGAGCGGCATAAGCTACAGGAGCGTGAACTTTAGCAACCGCTGGAGTGGCTGTGTAAGTGGTATGAGTGTATGCTGGAGCAGCATACGCTACTGGGGCAGCGTGGACCTTAGCAATAGCTGCTGGGGCAGCAATGGCAGCTGGTGCAGCATACGCTACTGGAGCATGAATTTTGGCAATGGCTGGTGCGGCATAGGAGACTGGAGCGGCGGCAACGGCTTTGACGGCAACTGCTGCGGGTTCTTTGTGGACAACGGCGTTGAATCCGTTGATGGGGTCAGCGGTGTAGTCTACGATGCGGCGGGTTCCGTCAGCTTCGACGAGATTGTAGCTACCGTGGACAACATCTCCGTCGCGGGTTTCCTGTTGTCCTTTTGAATCACCAGTGATACCATCCTGAACATCATAGGCATAGCTATATTGTGGATGGGGATCGTATTCGGGGTCTACGGCTTTCGCAAGAGGTGCCGCTAGAACCGGTGCTGAGGCATATGCCACTGGAGCTTGCGCGATGAGTCCAGCGTTGGCTGCTGCTACAAATGCGGCAAGGATTACGAACTGAAACAAAAACAGAGTTATAGCAGGAGTGATGAGTTTAGTATATAATATTAGTATTAATATCCTATAATATCCAAAAATCGTGTTAGTATGAAATCTGTTCCTGCGAAATAGACTATTTTGTAAATTTTTTGTTTGTGTTTTAGACATATTTTAGTCCATCTTATCAAAAGTGACTTGATACTTTCCCAATTGTTTCTAGCAACATTCATACAGCTAAATAAAAATTTGCAACCTGTACAGTAAAAAGCGTCACATGACGATTGATAATAAACATGTTTTAAATCTGAGGAAAAGTCGCAAATGACCGCATTTTAATATTTATAACAATTTATCTAGCATGCTTTAATCAGAAATTGCAAACCACGTTTAGTTTTCCTAATATTTTATTTTTAGGCTGTGATAAAAAAAGCAGAAGTTTCTATTTAGGTTCTATAAGTTTTATTTAACTTAGAAAAAATTGTCACTTTGCAAATTTTTTGTGCAACCGTCGTGTAACTTTACTCATTAGTTACTTAACACAATATTCCATTTTGAATTTTCATTACGATATTGCAAAATGTATATTGCAAGAACTTCGGGGATAGGAAAATGTTGTTAAACCAATTATTATTAACTGAATTATAATTGAACTTGACTGTATTTGGTAATAATACATTATATTTATTGGATAGAGTGATTTAAAAGCTCTTTGGGGTGAAAATTTCGAGTTTAAAAACATATTGAAGAAGATAGCTGAAGATTCGAACGAAAATGATGGTATAACTTAGAGTAAATGTTTTTGGGAAAAGAGTTAAGCAATTTCTAGTGCCGTCACAACAATTCTACGAAGCAGGATGACTATAAGGAAGCGTCAATTATGGGAGTATTGTGTTAAGCAAACCGGCGATTTTTCAGTACTGGCCGTCTACGTTATTGGCGATGGCCTCGGCAAAATGCGATCTCATACCTTGAACGCCATTGTCTCTGGTGTATGTCTGGATGTTGTGTCCGCGGAGGGTACGTTAAGCGAATGATGTTGCGGTTAAGCTACCGGTTGACTTTTATACCGGGGCTCCGAAATCGAATCTCAAGAGCCTGACGTAAGCGGCGATCGGCGCTAGCAAACGCGAGAAATTGGGCAAGAAATTGGATCACGCCCAATGGCCGGCGACGCCTAAAGACCAGGGTGGACCACCGTTGGGTTCTGGGCCGCGACCTTGCTGCCAGTTACATAATGGCCTCGCACCGATAAGGCCCATACGTACACTCTCGGGCGATCGGCGTTTTCTTTGTCGATCGCGTGTCCGTGTTACTTTTCAATGTCAAGTACCGACTTACCTTCTGCTATGTTCGCCCGTAATTGTTTTCGTATATTCACTGGGGGATGGCGAAATCGTGTATCGGATTTTTTACTCTCGTTTCTGTTGGTTTCGTATCTGGAATACCGATCTCCTCTATGTAATAATGCCTGCGCAAAAAGGTGTTCAATTTCTCGCTAGATCCTCTATTAGATGAAGATGGATGGTCGAGTCACTTCGGACTTCCAAAATTAGAAATATCATCCTAGACATTATTAGTCACGGTGATCCGTGTGAAACGTTGCGCGAAATACGTCAAGCCTTTTGTCTTTTAAAATTACAAAGTCCGTATCTCGTAGTCATCACGTGGGTTTGTGAGAGAAGATTATTGCTCATGAGTAAATTACTTCAGACGTCTAGGCAGTCTTCCCTAATAATCAATCTGCATTTTGATCTATAATTCTCCGTTGGACGTTTTTTAATTTCGTTCCATTGACGTAAATGTCTGGGCGACATACAATATCCTGACAATAACAAATGTTCAACTCATTTTTCATGGGACTATTTAATTTATATTATTGAAATACTCCAGTAATTTAAACTAACAATGAGAGGAAACGTGCAAGGTTCCCTGCAAGAAAACACACTTTTTATTTCACTATTTGTTGCTTTGAAAAAGAAGTAAAAACATTCATGGCAACAGCCACTTTCTATATATTTGACCGTTTGTTGCTCCAAACTATTCTGCAATTGCCAAGATAATAATAAGCTTTTTGAGCGAGTTACGACATGATTCTCCTATTGTTACGATGGTATTGTGTTGTAAAATTCAAGAGTTTTTAATATATAAAATTATTCGAACAACTCAATAAAAATGCAACATTATTAATTAATGTTTTATTCTGCGTTTGGAAATATGAAATTTATAAATCTGATCGAGTTTGCAAGTATTTATGACGCTCGAAAATGTTCAATAAATGATAAACTGGTAGATTTCGTTTGACTTGATAAGACAACATATTTTTAAAAAATCAACCTATTTCTGTCAACAGAAGATACGAAACTTAATGTATCGAAAAAATATCGCAGATATTTAATGTATCGAAAAAATACTTTCAGGAAAAGTTACCGATATGTTTACTGAAGATAAGGATATCAGAAAATGACAAGGATATCAGTAAATAACCACATAAGATGATGGTACATTTTCTGCAAAACATACCATACTATTACTAAAATGAATAGTTTCTAATAAATGTGTTCAGAAACTGAAACTGAAAATGTTCAGTCCCTATAATCATTATAAGATCATTTCGGCGATTTAGGTTAATTTAACATTGGTCAATGAAATAATTGACCATTTGATACTTAAAGCTGAATTTGATAAGAAAATTTAGATAAAGTTGTGCAATGTGCATGTTTGGAGCCACAAAAGGTCATAAAACTGTCTTTGAAAATTTTAATTTGACCGTTTATTGTCCGAAAGGGTTTAAAATTTTATTTTCTTTGCGGTTAAGTAAAAAATGAGTTGACCATTTGCTATCGGGAGCTCTTCAGTATAAACAATCTTGCGACTTTATAAACATGTTTGAACTGATTAAAAGAAAATTTTAACCACTATTGCTCAAGTTACATTACACTTCAGGGGATTCAGGAGCTACGTCACCCAAGCTGATCTGTGCTTATTATTGTAATGTATTTTCATCGTGTAAACCGGAAAATGTTACCTTTTATATAGAAATTAAAGTATATGTTTTTGAGTAATGAAATTAATCTCCTAATTTGGTTGACAATCGAAAATAAAATAGTTATTTGAAAATAAACTTAGTTAATTTTATTTCATAATACGTTTGGATACCGGAAACAAGTTTAAGTTTAATGAGGAAATTTGTTTTTGATTCTCAAAAAAATATATTACTTAATAAGAGTAAATAGTATTTTTCGATACAAGGTCGTAAAATCTTACGGCCATGTGTCGAACATTATTATTCGATACTGAAAGCAGTAAAAATTCGATTTCGCGGATTGCATTTATTTCGTATGGGTCATACCTTTGACAGCGGAGATTCATGTTTCACGTGATCTGTGAAATTTCATTTTACGGACTAGAAGTAGGCTGTAAAATCGGATTTTACGGCTACAGTGCCGAACAAATAATTTGCTTAGTGCGTGAAGCAAAACGCTTGGTGTGAACGTTTTTTAACTGGAGTACAAGCCCCCCGGTGACTAGTATTCATCTATAATGTTTTCTGTAAAGAAAGTATACCTACTTTACGCACTAAATTCATTATATACTATTTTGTGTGTAAAGATATCACAAAAGTTTTGATGCTGCTTTAAGCGGGTACGGAACAAGATTACGCGCGACCTTCCGCGTAAATGGACAAAATTTTACTTTACCCATGAACTCTTATACTCTACATATAATTTAGAACGCAAATATCTGTTTATAAAACAAAACATACGAAAAACTTCGACTTTCATAGCACATTTTATACATTTGTTCTACAAAATAAATATTTTGAATCCATCTATGTATTTGATGTTTCTAGACAATGTACTGATATGGTGAAAATATTATCAGGAATTTTTTAGAACTTTTTAATTCGAAATTTTGAATTTGAAATCAAAATTATTTTTTTTTACGGCACATCAACCTTGTATTATTTCTTAAGGATCATAAAGAACGGAATAAGAGTTCTGCCAATTATTTCTCAAGACAGCTTTTCTTTTCCTTAAACCTAGTTACAGAAAAGAACAAAAATAGTAAATCTGTAGAAAGACTACTCTTAAAACAAATTGGAGGTAGGTGTTTTTGTCGTACTTTTCTCTACCGATTACGAATAATAGAGCAGCCGTCTTGGAAAAATTACAACAATATATAAAACAAAATATTTCGCTTTAACTTTTACAGTGTATTTTGAACGATACAAATCCTACAAAAAATATTTTCAATAAAAAATGTAGAGCGAAAAATTCCCTACATAAAAGATGCTAAATGGCATTATAATATGTCTTCGTAATATGAATGGTAAGCTCGTAATTCAGCGAAGAAAGTGCCCATATGGTATTTTTACAAGGTACGTCCAAGTCAACATTTACGTCGGATTTGAATTCAGCAACCGCAAAATATATTACAAATACTACCTTCTGAACTACACTACCGGCCAAAAGTTCGTGAACGCTATGAATTTTCCAGCTCGTCAAAAAATGTGTCGGATCTCCGAATCCTTTAACGATATTGAAAAAACTCATAGGACATCTTTTGAAGTACATAAATAAAGCATCTAAGTGGTGCATTCGGTTTTACTTTAGACATTATTGTTTCTTAGCTGTCAAACACGGAAAATGATGA
Source organism: Trichopria drosophilae (assembly GCA_030407085.1). Taxonomy (NCBI): domain Eukaryota; kingdom Metazoa; phylum Arthropoda; class Insecta; order Hymenoptera; family Diapriidae; genus Trichopria; species Trichopria drosophilae. The sequence goes on from CM059583.1 coordinate 208,326,270, forward strand.
ATTTTTTAACTTTTTTCTTCCGAATTGTAACTCTGACAGCAAGTGTAACAAATTTCTCTGGCAATTGACAATTTTTTTATAAATTCTACATTTCAAGACCTTTAAAATCCATTTTGGAAAAAGTCGCTACGATTTTTTGTTCCAGAGTTATGATTTTTTGAAATTTTTTTATTTTACTCATTGAGACAGAAATCATTGAAAAAAGGCCAAAAGTTCGTGAACATGCAGTTTATTCATCACCGAAAAAAACGTGTTTTTTTAAACTTAATCGAAAAAAATGATCATATTTTTGTGGTTTTACGATATTTTAACATGCGCCAATCAAAAGAGAATACCTACAATCGTTGAATATGGACTTAATGTAAGTTTTTCCCCAGTTTTAGTTAATTGAACCCATACTGAACTTAGAATACTGGAAAACTATAATTGTAGCAATAAAGGGTTAATATTTACTTCTGTTATTTATACCATCTTAGCTTGGAGTTTTGAATTATAGTTAACATTGAAAAAGTGTATTTTTCGATTAATTTTAGTATTTTGCATCATCTTTAAAAGGTACGAATCACTGCGATCCGCGAAACATGAATAAACTGCATGTTCACGAACTTTTGGCCTTTTTTCAATGATTTCTGTCTCAATGAGTAAAATAAAAAAATTTCAAAAAATCATAACTCTGGAACAAAAAATCGTAGCGACTTTTTCCAAAATGAATTTTAAAGGCCTTGAAATGTAGAATTTATAAAAAAATTGTCAATTGCCAGAGAAATTTGTTACACTTGCTGTCAGAGTTACAATTCGGAAGAAAAAAGTTAAAAAATTCATCATTTTCCATGTTTGACAGCTAAGAAACAATAATGTCTAAAGTAAAACCGAATGAACCACTTAGATGCTTTATTTGTGTACTTCAAAAGATGTCCTATGAGTTTTTTCAATATCGTTAAAGGATTCGGAGATCCGACACATTTTTTGACGAGCTGGAAAATTCATAGCGTTCACGAACTTTTGGCCGGTAGTGTAGATTGTTCGGAAACTTGGATCTAGAAAAGGATCATTATCTTAATGCATTCATGTTCATAAATAACGTTCATTAATATAAAGTTTTTCCAAATCTCAAGCATCGAATATTGTTTCATAAGTGTTAAAATACCTAATGAAAAATTGGCAATACATTAGAGAGATTTTTTTAAACCCGTATTTTCATATATAGATAAATAGTAATTCAGTGATTGATCGGCGCTTGAATAGGAGAATGCAAGAGAGATTTCTTTCTTTACAGAAACATATTTGTCAGTTACTTTCTGCCAAATATGTTAGAGTCTGCTTTTATGCGTACTGATTTCGAAAAAAGTCACTGGCTCCACTATGCATTTTTTAAAAGATACATCTTTTGAAATGAAAACCGTGCTTGCTACGAATAAAAAAAATAACAGTTTTTCCATCAGAGGCAATGCAAAAATAATTTTTCTCACACTTGGTCCGCAAAATGTCATTTTGATCCCTATATTCTGGGAGCAAAACAGCACATTCTCTCCCTAGGGAGCAAAATAAGTTTCTAGCATTTTGAGCGCAAAATACCACTTTGCTCCTTATATCGCTGGAGCAAAATAGCACTCCCTCGTATGAGAAAATCGTATGTGCAACAATCGAGAATAGGTGGTTGGAGAGTCATGCGAAATGCGATCGAAAACCAGCATTCGCCCACTGTTTGTCATATGAGAAGTACCACATTTGTGCACGGTTAATTTTGTGCTTCACACACTCGTTAAGAAAAACAAAGTACGATACATGTAATAGATAGATTATTTGCGCCCGAGTGTCTTGAGTGACAACTCCACTCGTGCGTAAATATAAACCTATATCACGCACTTGTATCGTAATGTACTATTATATACAGTGCATAAAAATAAATGATATTCAAAATTTCTGAACGTTTTATATAAAATATGCAGCGATTTTAGGAATATGACACAAGTACAGCCATAACAGATTTATCAACTTTACGAATTTTCAAATTTCGAGGGAATTTCTCTTATATATGCATTGAGTTTTGCGATATAATTATTTTCATCGAACGTAATAAAACTTGCCCATGCGCAATAATGAAGGGTGTCAAAAAAATATGTGCCATTATCTATCGAAATGAATATGTTCAATTGAAAAACAGGTAATAACACTCTGTGAGGCACTAAATACTCGCTCACTTTCATCTGAAATATTCTTTCATTTGATTGCACGATGCAATCTCCATGCCTCTTTCCATAATATTAACCCATTAAGGCGGTTCTACAGTGTCGAGATATAATCGAAAATTAAAAAAATCTGAATCAATTTGTCAAAATGCGGGGTTTAGTAATTCTAATTACTAACGGCCAGTTAACGAATGTCAAAATAATTAATTAGAAATTGAAGGAGGACTATTAGTAAAAGGTGATTTTTATTCATTTCCAATAACTCTTGGTGAATTCTTAATTAATTTATGTGGCATTCTATAAGAGTCCATATATAGAATTATCCTTACAGAGTACCAATTTTGACAAATTCCTTCCGACATTTTTAATTTATGTTTTTTAGCGTATATTCTTACCTTATCGGTGGACTACTTTAGAACCTCCTTAAGTCGTGTATCGACAATTTTTTACTATATAGGTTTTAACGGTTGCATTTTGTGTACATAAGGTTCTAAAAAAATGTCCAAGCAGGCACATCTTACTTTTAGTAAAATTAACTGAACTTTGAGAATCTTTTGTTAGATTTTTCAAAAAATAAACCGTTAAAAACTATATACGATTATTTAAAAAAAAACATGCATTTTTCAGTAGTTTTTTTTATATTGATTTCTACATTGAAATAATTCTAGAATTCCTGTTTGTAGTAAAGAAATAGTGTCCTCGAGACTGGAACTTTAAAATGTGCATATTAACATTTTGATAATAAAGTTGAAAGCATCCAAAATGGCGGCTAAACCATACAAAAATAGGCGAAAGATTTAAGAATTTTTTATGAAAATGATAGATTTTTGCATTGCTCGAAGAATACTCTGAATTTTTTTCGAATTTTACAGTTTTTTAAATTTTGGAATTTTGAAAATTGGACAAACTGTTCAAAATGCCGATAAAATCAATTCTAATATTTTTTGTTCAGCAACATTTTTCAACAAATTTGAAAAAATATTTCAAATAAAAAATTCTTGAATCTTTTGCTTATTTTTTCGCGTTTTAGTCGACATTTTTGATACTTTCACCTTTAGTTACAAATCCTATGCATGGATTTTTATTTCTTACGCTATATTTCGACCTTGTTGGAGGTCCTCCTCAGGGGCATTCATCAAAATGAAATTTTTAAACTTTTGAACTGTATTGACGATTCTTTTACTTATTTAATTTAATTTTGAATCTTTACAGTTCGTTAACAATTTTTCATTTTACTGCGAATCACAGAGAGTGTTCAACCCTTTGCTCTGGCTTGCATACGATTCGATTCCTAACACATGCATTAAAATTATTTATAACCTAGCTAATCGTGAATATTATTTTTAGAAAACTTAAACAATATAAAGAATTAACATACAAATAAATATGTGTGAAATCGCTATTAGTACTTAAAAATGCAGTAACTAATTTTAATTGCAGTAAAAGTACATTCGCTGACTCAAGCACTGCTGACATTGATTCAAGTAGACCTTTTACATTGGATTAAATCGTTACACTTGCATCGTTCTGCACACAATGATAGAATGTGGCATTCTGTTCGGCCATAAAAATCGTACCCTATTCATGAAGATGAAAAGACCACGATCGACGTCGACAGGGATGAATTATTTTGGAATCATATCGAATAAATTACAGGGTCGAGCGTTGACAAGTCACCTTGAACCCAGGTTTCATTATTCTTATGGTGAGGTCGCCGTTTCCGATTTTCCCCGTACAGATTCAGTGAGATCTCGTTGAAATATGGAAATTTTATCTTTCAGAAGTGTTTTAACACATTTTCTTAATTGGTCTTAATATTGGCAATTATTTTTATCCGGATGTCGGATCCAATGAACCCGGAGGTTCGTTCATGGTCGAGATCGAAGGTGACAATAAAAATTCTCGCAACTTAACTGGAAGTGCTCTTATCCGAGGCTGCGGGCATTTTTCTTTTCTTTTAATCAAATTATAATTACAGGGTATTTTTTAAGGTAAGATTTATCAAAATTTGTTAGTTTAATTAAAAGATGAAAAGTAGGGCTTACTTAATTTTTCAAATTTTTAGATTTCAACTTTCACAGATAGATTTTAAATTTCTTAACAATTTTGATTTTCGCCAATGTTAAGCTTTGCTTATACTCATTCTGATGCTTAACAGATTATAATGAAATGCATGATATTTTTTAATGGTGAGCTATTACGGCATTGCCGAAATCGAAAGTAGGGCCGTCTTGCATGTCGTTCACTGTTAAGTGTACACATTCATCACAACGGATAAATAATTGATTGGAATTAATTATCCCCAGAAAGGTCAACATAACGAGATCAAAGTTGGAGCACCAAAACGAATTCGTTGAAAGTGGACTTTTTTGTCGCGAACCGGATTATCCTCACGACATATATTGACATTCTCTTAAGTTCACAACGCGTGCGGATTTCTTTTTTTTAATTTCATTATTGTAATGAGATATTGTCAGCTGAATTGCCTTTCGTTTAGGAATTAAGTGTTGATTAAGATCTTTTATTAAAAACTCCACCAAATGAAAAATGCAGTTAATTATTTGTTTATACTTGAAAATATCATCGTATCTATTTTTTAATATACAGTTTTTTAAAATTCTGTTCTATTATGAAATAGTGCCGAAATTGAAAATTCTTGGATAATTGATCGAAATTCTGCATAGAATAGATTTCTGTCATATGCTAATGATTACTAACTAATTCTTGATACTATGCTACAGGGGATGAGGCATTGAAAAAGTTTTCCTGCACATTCGAACCCCGAGTTGCATATCGGTAATCGTAAACGAGGATCGGTCTTTTCGCACTTTCAGGAGATTAAGGGCAGTTCTCGGGACGAAACAAAGGACGATGCTCGTTCTTTGTGCGGGGGAAAAGACTGCGTTGTCTACTGTGGCGAGGTGAACCTGCAAAGTTTCCTGGGCAGCTGCCCTGCGGGTGAAAGACGGTGGACCTTTTTTGCAAGAACGTACAGTATGCGCGCGTCGAACTTGAACATGGGTGGTGCCTACGATGAGACCGAGTGGGGAGAACATCCGGCCAAGTTCAAGACCAACTTCCGTCGCCGAACTTTGAAAGTCTAACGGGAGAAACTGGAGGGGGTGTCTTGGTACGAAGTACTATATAAGCCGTCCGTATTCAACCACAAACATCACTGTATCTACTGTTAATTCAACAGACCTTTTGTACAGCTATGGTATTCAAGGTGTGTAACAATAACAAACTAATAGTGCCCATCTTTTTGAGAATCTAAGTCGATTCAAAATATCCATTTCCAACCCTTACCGCGAAAATCTTTCGGGGTGGTATAGTCGTCTAGAGACCAAGCATTCGCGTAAAGTTTGTGTTGAAAGGGTTAATTTTGATTTTATTTCAATTACCGCCTAATCGGAGAATTGGATGTGAAACGTATTAATTAGTAGACTTTGACATACCGCGAGTTACTATTTTGTTTTCTAATAATTGTTTTACTTCTAGTATTAATTTCTAATTTCAGTTTGAAAGTGTATGCGATCTCGAAAATATAGTAATGTGAACTACAACACTAGAAAATAGTATATTACCTAACAAGGGTGTAAATTGTACTTTTACGCACCGGGCGGGAACGCCGAGTGATGTGTAAAATTCCCGACCAATGCGTAACAGTTATATTTTACACCTATGTTAGGTATCCTAGTTTTTGTAATTGGGTGCGTAAAGAGAGTGCGTAAAGTTTTGATGGCTATTTGAGTGCGTAAAATACAACTTTACGCACGACCGTTCACTTTACGAATTTTGTCGTCGGGAGTGCGTAAAAGTGAACTTTACACACGAAAAACAGGCATCAAAAGTACTTTACGCACTAACTTTACTCACACAATTACAAAAACGTATATTTATAATGATTACAAAATGACTAATATGAAATGATTATGTTTTGCAGTTCGTAGTCCTTTTGGCGTGTGTGGCGGCGGGCAATGCTGCCATCCTTGCACACCACACCCCCTTGGCATATGCCGCGGGACCAGTGGTAGCGACGCCGGTTGCGAAAGCCATCGACACAGAATACGATCCTCACCCCCAGTACAGCTACGCCTACGATGTTCAGGATGGTATCACTGGTGACTCTAAAGGGCAGCACGAAACTCGCGACGGAGACCTCGTCCAAGGCAGTTACAATCTGCTTGAGGCTGATGGCACCCGTCGCATCGTCGACTATACTGCTGATCCCATCAACGGATTCAACGCCGTCGTCCGCAAGGAACCTGCAGGAGTCGCCGCTGTCGTAGCCTCTGCTCCCGTGGCTTACTCCGCCCCAGCCATCGCCAAAGTCCACGCACCGGTGGCGTACGCTGCACCAGCTGCCATCGCCAAGGTGCACGCAGCTCCTGTAGCCTATGCTGCCCCAGCTTATGCCCATGCTGCATACGCCGCCCCAGCGATCGCTAAGGTCCACACCCCAGTGGCATATGCTGCACATGCTGCATACGCTGCTGCACCAGCATACGCGGCTTACGCTGCACCAGCATACGCCAAGATCCATGCGCCAGTAGCGTACGCTTCACCAGCTGCATACGCCGCGCCTGCAGCTTACCTACACTAATTGCCAACTACAATTCTTCCCTTTATTTATTCACAACTCGTCGACTACTTTGAATCTAATAAATGTTTCCTAAAATTAAACCTTTGTTTTGTAGCTAACCCTTCATTTCCTGATTGCTATTGAAATTTACTTCCTACATACTACGTTGAATTTTCTTTGCGAGTTATTTTACCTCAAAATGGATATCAGCAACTATTGCTCTAAAAGGCTCGTAAAGATATTGAATCTGACAAGAATTTTGAAAATGTTTTATTAAAAAAAAATACAGGATTTTTAGTAATAGGATATGGACTAATTCAGAGAATACGAAACAAAATTATTTTGAAAAAATCGGAAAAAGATCAGTTTTTACTCAAATTTCTCTTGAACCTAGGTTTTAATAATATAGGTTACTACTATAAAAGTTGTACGATTCCTAAAGCAATTTTTTGTTTAATAGTTCAGTAGCAGTTTAAAAACAGTAAATTAAAAAATAGTGCAATCTCTTTAAAATTTCACGTTCTGTCTCGAATCTAGACAGGTTTGTAATAGAAAGTTTTCTTTAAAATTGTACAAAAATCAAAGACTATTTTTGCACGTCCTTTTGTTTATCAAGTGAGGGCAAACGAAATGCGAAACAATTGAACTATCGCGAAAACATATAATTCGTTGCGCTTTTTATTGACAGCTGACGAACTTTCTAGCATCGAGTGAATTTTCGGGTATTTAACTAATTTAAACTCTATTTTGTTTGAATATAACTAACGAATTCCTTTTCTTTCTATATTATGTGATAGATTGTCGTCTGCGAAAATGTTCTACTTAAAAGTTCGCCAGCTGATGAATGACGGCGACAAATCACAAATTTTCGTGATTGGCAAATTATTTTGCATTTCGCTTGACGCTTTTCGCAATTCGTTTTCAGTGTACATGTATCCGTTTTATTTTAAATTAAAAAAATTACCGTAAATATGACTTCAATATGAACAACTAACGTATTACATTTTATCATTGTACACTTTAAATTTCTTAAAGTGAAAGTTGAGCCACTTTCTGACAAAAGTGACTTTTTCACTATTTTTAAAGAGGAAATTTCACTTTACTAATAGTGGATGGAACTCTGCCACTCTAATAAAGTGAATTTGCCACTTTAGAATAGTGAAAAAGTCACCAGTAGAAAAGCCACCAAGGCAGTATTAGAGTGGCAGATTTCCATCCACTATTAGTAAAGTGAAATTTCCACTTTAAAAATAGTGAAAAAGTCACTTTTAGCAGAGAGTGGCTCAACTTTTACTTTAAAAAATTTAGAGTGTAAGAAATTTCTTTTCAAAGTTATTTTACGTCTTATTTTCGGGAGGCCCCGTGCACTAGGGTACATACTTAGTTAATACATCATGATTGACGCTGTGATAGTTTAATCCGATGCGTAAAACTCTACTTCCGTTATTGATACCAAAATATCCTTATTCGTCTATTCGAATATTTCCAATCATTTCATCTAGACATTTGCTTATTTGAAACCTAAGTGAAGAAGTCTAAATCTAATAGAGAAAAAACTGGTTTTCTTTAAATTTTCTAGCGACGACACGTTCATTTTGACCTTGAGCAATGACGACGTGTTAATTACGACGTTAACCACGAAGACTCATTCAATCTGATGTTAAGTCGGCGTTAGCGAAAGTTCATTCTTTTTAACATTCACCTTACAGAGTCATTCGTTATCATCATCAAATATTCCTGCTTATTTCGCATAGCTTGCGATACCCGCGAACTTCATTATAGAGTTAAGAGAATGAGAAGGGGGAGAAAAATAGAAAATAGAGGGTGGCGAAGAGGGGCGGTAGAGAAGACGTCCTGGTGAGAAGGTGGGGCAAGGGGGGGGGGGTCAGAAGACATTTTAAAATTTTTTAAATAAATGCCGGAATGAATTGTGGCCAACATCGAATTGAGCGAAACTTCGCGTTCAACAAGCTCTTGTAAAGCTTTTAAAATCGAATTTTAATCGAACAATTTTATAATGTTAAAATACGTCGTTATACAAAGCAGTAACACCAACAAAAATATTGTTCCATTTACTATCTTCTGATATGGAAATACTCCTTTTTCTCCACGTGTTGTCCACATTCCCTAAGTTTGAACATGCAAAGAAATATAGATGTTACTGGATTACATACTGATGTTACCGGATAAGATAATGCTCGTACTGGATAACATCTGAGGGGAAAATGTCGGATACATTGCTGACGAAAATATTGCCTTGATGGGTAATAAGTTAATTTCTGATTTAAGAAAATAATGGTCAAAAACATATGTAATAATTACCATCTTTGACAAAAAAAGTCTAATATAACATTGCTCTGACTTCAAACAGGTATATTTGTTGGGAAACAAATTTAAAAATAGCAATTCCATCTTCGTTCTTCAAAGGCATGTAATATTAATTACTATTATTTGTAAAGATAATGCGACAAAGATAGTCGATTAACTGTTCCTGGTGTCAATTATGTGTTGATTATAATTCTGTCTTATTTTTTTGTTCGAGATATGCAGTGGGATGCTGAAAAGATCCTTGGCCATTAATCCCGAAATGTATAAATGTGGCAAAGTAAAATTGATCACTATGTTTCTATCTGTTAGGCCACAGTTATAAAACATGTCAAATTATTCGACGTTGGGTACGTTTAGGAAACGTTTCAAGGGCTTTTTTGTATTCATCACAATATTTTTTAGACGACCAAGCAACCGACATTGATAATTTCCTAAACTTTGGACGAAATACATCTGATCGGTAATCTCAAATGTCAAGTATTTTTACAATTAAAAATTCATTTTATATATTTTTGAGTAGTGTAAATTCACGTAGCAGGGGTGGTGGGGTTTCATCGTTCAGAAATAATCGGCAAAAGACTTTCACCCACATTTCTTAAGATCAATTAAGAAAAAAAAAATTTCATATTTTTTATATTACAGCATTTTATAACAATGGCTCATTTAACATAAAAATGGTAATGGTTTATTGCAAACAGTTAATTTAAAAAAATAATATTTCTAACATAAATTAAATAGTAAGAATTATCTTTGACAATATATGGCTTTCTACGTTTTCAACTTTTCCTATTGGAAAACCACACGAGAATTTAGGCTGATGGTACTTTTATATATTAAATGGTCCTTTTTGTATTATTTTATGTTATTCTTTATTTTTCAATACGACACGCTTGAGGGCAACATCGCTTAGGATGTGTTTGTGATGTCTTTCGTTCTATACAGACCTACTGAATTTTGTTTCCTCGCATTGTTTACAACTTCAGATTATTGCATGAACCTTTTGAACATATTCTTATTTGCAATGAAACATAGCTGCAGATTCAAAATATGTTTCTATAAGTAAATAAGAATAGGTTGTACAGCTAACATTAAGTAAATACAAATAAAATTTTAGGCTCAACGGAAAGTTAGATGTCGTGAAAAATACCAGGTTATGTATAATCATTAACAGATCATGAATTAGTTATTTGTAAGAACTAAAAAAGTTTGTTATTTATAAGAAATAATATACGTGTATGTGAGGTATTATGATGAATAAAGGATGTATGCAATATGAACAGTATTGCCCACAAGGACAAGAAATCCTGCTGAATGGTTAATATTGATTAAATTCTATAATTTGATAGTGCACTGCACATGTATCCTCTAATATATTTGATAATCTCTTACCGCAGTAAAAAATAATAACTATGTTTCGGTTTACAATTTGAAATTATAAAAACGATAAAAGTAACTTTCTCTTAAATACGACGTTTTTATAAATCTAAATAATGGTATTTCCGTTCATCGTACTTAACAAGTAAATTACAATTAATGTTTTAATGTTTTTCATTTCACTATTTGTAACTATGATCATGTTTGCGTTAACTAGGTGTGTTCTTATGCAACATAATACTGCCAACTTTGGCAAGTCAGCAATAAAGAATTGAATTAAGCTAAAAATCGTGTACTGATTAGCGGCAGCTGGGTTCTTTTACGAAAAGCCGAAAGGTATAGTAAACGCACACGAAATGTCAGTTTTGAGTGAATTTATTTACAATCACAACAGATATAGCTTAAATCAGTTATTATCCAAATTCAAGATAACCAGGAGTTCCTTTCAGGAATGTTTTCGAGGATAAAAAATCAAAATCCTCAAACGGGCCCTTTTGAGAAATTTTATTTTTGTATTAAACTCATTTCATTTATGGCTTAAACATATTTTCATGCAAAGAACTGTAATAAAAATTCATTCAGAGGAAGGTATGAGTTTATATATTTGTGCTTTGTATACATGATTATATTATATTTAATAATATAAATAGTGTAAATAAATGAGATGCTCGTAGCACAAATGAGAATATTATGGACTATCATAACAAATGGAAATCAAAAGGCGGAATAAAAAATGACTTGCACAAAAGAACATGAAATATTTAATGCAACATACAAACCTCATAAAATAGCATATTGAAATTGGGCATGCTTTAGGTTCTAATAAAGTTACAATATTAGCAAGTCTATTAAAAAAAAATACTAGAATTTATGAATTGTTGTATAAGAAATACATTCGTCATTCACTACATTGAAGATTTGAAATCTCGAATTTACAATAACAAATTTATTTTTCATTAATGAAATGGTTTTATTTTTTTATGCATTTTTGTTTGTTTGTTTTACTTTTTTTACTTGTCAGTCTCGTGTGTTTCTCGCAATATCAAGAGCTTATCCATACTTAATTTTTTTTTCAAAAACAAGAAAATAATAAAAAATTATAGTACTCGTGTTAATTTTCTACCATCAATTTTTCCATCATCTTCGCAGGGCTTCTGAATTATACAGATACACTTTTATACTTCAGAAGATTAACCGCTTAAAAAATTAGAAAATTTCATCGAATTTGTTAAATTATAAAGGAGAAAATATTTTTAAGTAACATCTTACACATGCTTGAAGAAAATAAAATGTGAGGATTAATCCTCATTTAAATATTCTTTTTTTTTTCAATTTAATATATCTATTCAAATAAAAGTAATATATTTTCTTCACGCTTTGTTTTTCCTTACATGTTGAAGCTGTACAATTTTACCTTTTTTTTTGCAAATATTGTTACAGCTGGGTTTACCGTAGGGAACTTGATATAAAAATTTGATTGTTGATGACTATGTTCAGCAATTAATCGTTTGTTCTTATTTATATTTGATTTTTCTATTTTACATCTTTGTAGATTTACATTTAAACAAAAACGTATGAGGAAGCGTCGATCATGTCCTGTGAGCTATGAGTAACTTTAGATACGACAGTAATAGTAAATAAAACTAAACCCTGGAATATGCTGATCGATTGCGGGTCGAAAAATCGACAAATCAAAAAGCCGACAGGTCAAAAACCGACAGTCAAAAACCGACAATCGAACAGTCGGCAGTCAAAAAACTGACACTTCAAAAAATGACTGTCCGCTTGTCGATGTGCCTAATTTTTATGTGTCGGCTTTTCTATTGTCGGTTTTTTGACTGACTTTTTTTCGACCTGTCGGCTTTTTGATTTGTCGGTTTTTCGACCCGCATCCGAACGATTTATTGGCAACCATAACGACAATTTGGTATTTAACCCATTGATGCCGGTCAATGCTACAGGATTACGTTATGTTTGTATTTATAAGTTGCAAAGTAAATCATTTAGACTCCAGTGCTTAAAATAGAAGTATTAAGTTCTTCACATTAAAAACAAAAGCACAAATTAGCAATTGATATCCTCGTGAATTCATTAATCAGGGGAAGCCTAGGCTTCCAGCTGGAATTCATAGCTGCAGCTCATATTTCAAAATGACTCTCGGTTTACGTGCGCGGGAAGAGGTACAATCAAGATGAATAAACTCACACTCGATCTTAAGATTTAAGAAACGAACGTGAACACGGGGCTATGACTAATGCCCGGCGAAGAGGAGAGGAAGGTCAAGAAATTTCTGTATACGAGATCAATATCAAGATTTGCTATGTAAAGCTGTCGCGGATGTTTTATTCCTGACTACGCAATGACAGTAAATATATGGATTTCAAAAATATGATTTCTTTCAATGCAGGTTACACCAAAATCATTTATATTTGCAATAATGAATATTGTCACCAAAATCTCTAAACACTAACCGTTTGGCAAATCTTACTTTAACCTTCCGAAATCAAATGTGTGCACGTTTAACATTCTTGGAATTCAGCGACTCCATAAACTTCCGTATAACGAGTTTTCTTAATTTCCGTTAAGTTTTGATTTTTTTGCATATGTTTAGTGATTTTAATTTCCATTCTGTCTCCGGTATCTTAAAATTTATCATATGTCGCTGCATTGAAGCTTAGATATTTCAGAATCAATGCCCTTCAGCGATATTCAAATAGATAAGAGAAAATTAAAAAATATGGAAATAACTTTAAATATTAAACTGAAAAGATTGACTTTTTTATCGTATTTTCTTAGGTACTATTCGTCAAAGCTCGGTTTGAGTGATAAGAAACGTCTATTGCAATATTTGTAATTACCTATTTATATACTAAAAAGTATTGTCAAAGATCAGATTATATTTGTGTGCATTTATTTCATAAAGGTTCTCACTACAAATCGAAATATAGTTACCAAATTCGACTTGAAAGTGAAGAAATGCAATTCCGGTTATTTCGATAACCGATAATTGAATAAGTATTTCGGGCATAGTCGTAAAAATAATGTGAGCAAATTGCCGATTTACGAGATTACCAAGTATTATTTTTTCATAAATCAAAGCAGACGGCCTTGAGTACATTATCTGCGCGATAATGTTCCCTCTTTCGTTTGACGAGCAATATTTTTTATGCAACCGAGGTGACCACACCTCGCACCCTGGTACCCATATAATGAGTGTTCGGACCACCTTGATATCGGAAGACCTTTCTCGAACTCGATATATATATTTTTTTTACGGCTGTTGATCGTAATTGCTGGTTACCCCGCAAGATCTCGACCCACCTTTAAAATATCACTGGCCTTTCGCCCTCGAACCAGAAACAATGGTTAGCGCAATGATAATTTCTCTCGTCATATTTTTCATAAAAACGTGATAAAACGGTTACCAGAAGTAAATTAGACAAAACTCAACAATAGTAAATCTTAATTTAAGACCATTGAGAGACTACTTTCTAGATGCGTAAAAACAAGCCCGGTAAACCTTATACGCTACACATTAACTAAATTTAAGCACATTTGATTTGTAACACATCTTTGTTTCGTTGTATAAATTTTTAAGTTTATAATGTGATTCACTTAACAGGTTTATACGAATATGTTATTTCTCGAACATATTCTTTACAGCTACTAGTTATATGTGTAGTATAAAACATAGAGCGACACGAATTGCAATATATAAGGAAATTATTATCGATATCTAATTTAACGGTTTAAAAATTTCAATACATTACCAACGCGCCATTTTTTTTTGTTTCAATTAAATCCAATTTAAAACATATTGTCACACTCACTTTCACAGTGACGAGCTGATTTTCACCTACGAACTTAATTTTATTAAGTCTTTACACGTTCACGCAAGCCACTAGGTTAGAAATGTTACCTACGTGGTATGCTCGGAGGCAATGAACTAGTTTCGTGAAATCGAAATGACTTTGATGTTCTGTTACTCACAAAGATATGCCATCATTTCGTTACGCATTGCTTATTCCACGAAATCGATCTTTCGGAAATTACTTTCGATTCTTTCTTGTGACAGTTCAGACGTGATCATTGTAATTTGAAATGCGACAGTTTTCGAGGAAATTTTATCGAAATTTCGCAAACAGCATTCCTACACAACATATGTGCGCAGAAATGGGATGAATATTGATGTAAGTAATATTAAGTACATAATAATACCCACTAATATGCCGGGTTTGCACCTGATCAGGGTTACAAGTTAAACAAAACAAAGTTTACAATAACTTATCAGTAACCAGAGCGAAACATTTAGCATTCCAATATTTATTATAAAGTGTATTCTAACCATGGGTAAAAATGCATTTAATGAATATTGTCTTTAAGAAATAAAGTAGGTTTCAGTTTGGTAATTAAATCGGCTTATGTCCAATACAAGATGTTAAATTAAGGAATCATAGATCCCTTTTCAGGGTTAAAATCGTATCACTGGTATTTAGCTAATTTCATTAACTACCGCAGAGGATCTGAGAGATCCGAAACGTTAGGAGAATATTTCTTAATTTAACATATTTTATATACACAAGCCGATATAATTACCAAATTTTTAAAATTGTATATGAAATTCCCCTCATGTACTTATACTTTTTAAAATAAGTTTCATCTTTTAAAATAAAAAAAAGATTATACTATAACTGCTTATTATATGCGCATTATTCATCAGTAATAATTCCCCTTTGACACTTGTCAATCTTTGACACTTGTGAATATTTAAATGCAACCTTTTCTCCTGTCACGTATGAAAGTACAACCTTGCAAGAAGTTTGGGGCGAAAGTAATACGAAAACTCATGTGATTTCGTTGACGGCAATATCATATTTTTTATAACAATGCACAGATGGGAATATATACGTATTTATTGTACCTGTCTACAAAATTAGTTTTGTAATCAGGCAGATCGCGTAAAATTGCGAAATATACATATATTGAAGGACTTGACTGGGTAAGATTTTCGGCGACATTCTTCTTTTCAAATTGTTTTCAGATACTTTTCAGAATACAAATTAAAAAAACGTGCACTATCAAAAATTACATGAAATTTAATGTAAGGTCAATTCTCACTGATACATTAAATTTAATGATTTTGTAACGAAAATGCATAATCAAATTTCATGCATAAGCAAATTAAATTTACTACACGTGTTCATTAAATTCCAATACCTTTTAAGAATTTACATTTGAAGCGTATGTACATAATTTTTATTGTGATTTTCTAATATTCAGTTAAATCTGAAATTTCATGAAACAAACATAAATGATATATTTACTAGATCTATTTGCAGGGGGCCCTCCTTATTTTGTAGACTAGACAATAACGAGATACAAATCATAAAATCAGTATGTATTTTGTTACAAAACTTTCTACGCGGATACAATTAAATGGTTTAAAACTGGTCACAGATTTGTCAAAGAATCCTAACTATTAACTATTCAGCAAAATTATTAAAAATATGAATAAAGAAAATGTGGATTGGAAAAGGGCGCAAATCAAATACAGCGAACTGTTTACAATCCTTAATGTATGTTGTTTACGTTTCGCAGTTGTTATAATATATAAACTCCTACAAAATAACTGATGAAAATGTTAATGAAAATAATAATAGTAGTGATGATGAGGATTATGCTGAGGATTATACTTGTATTAAAGCTGCTGAACGAAGTTCAATCTTTTTCCTAATAATAGTCACGCTCAAAAATCGGTTATTTAAAAACTACAAAAAACTGAACATGAACTCCAAAAAACGATTTTTAAGTTATCGTAAAAAAACATCTACATAATATTGCCTAAATTATCGTTTAGAAACTAGACAAAAAAGTATTTAGTATGTTGGTGTGAAATATTCCGAGTACTTTTATAGAGAAACAGAGCAGAAAATGTCCATAGTTTATCTAAAAAAGCTCTGGAAAAACAATCAATGATTTTGTTACATTTTGTATTGAAATTTGGCTACATTTTTTTCTCACAAACTAGCCAGTACGCACGGTTATTTGCCAAAAACTGGACAATATTTAGACCAAATTTCTACCAGGGCTATTGTACATTAACTGAATTTTTATAGTGAATTTTCCATTCGGTGGCATGGAACCATTTTTTGGGGGCATATACATGAAACTCTATGGAGAATTACATTAAAATCAAGGTACATGCACGACATTTTTTGTATACATTAAATTAACGGCTTGACATTGAAAGGAACGTTAAATATCGGAATTGAAATGTATGTATTTCCACAACATGTTCATTAAATTTAATGTGTTTCCTTTCAACAGTGTGTTTTAGTTCTTACGATTTCATTCCAAGTCAATGGTCTAATATTAAAAATGTATCCATAATGTACTGAATTTGGATCTTTTGAAACCTAACTTCGGTTGACGTATTCGTGCGATCTAGTATTTCAAGAAAAGTTACAATTAAGAAATACGGGTATCATCAAAAGTACTTTAAATTATTTATTCATTGTTGCAATGGTGGTCGTTAGGGGTATCCAAAAAAAAGTTTTAAACATGGAAAAAATATAAAATTACACAAAAGAAACGTTATTTTCTCATTGAACCGTATTTAAAATGGTTTATCGTTCTCTGACCATATTTTATACGTCTGAAACATATCTAACTCGAATCCTCGATATTTGAACTTAAAATAAATATGGTAATAGCCTTAAAAAATTATCTGTTAAAACAAAAATGACGACCGCCACGACAAATTTGTCGTTAGTACTTAACCATTTTTCTTCTCGAAAAACGTACATTTTAGAATAAATTTTTATTGAACAATACTGTCTTAGAATAGCAGAGCGAATACCCTCACATCTTTTAACATTTTTTAAATACAATTTTTGTTTTTTCAAAAAATGAAACACATCGAATTTTGAATAAGTCATTAAAAAATTTGAAAACATCTCTACAGTCTTCATGAAAAAGTAGTATTAATTAATGAAACCACATTGATATCTTCTTCCATATACAACCATAAACTTTAAAGAAAATTTCTTTACAACAAAAATACCTTGAAGTTGGTTTAAGAATAATCCAAACTTAACTTTTTTCAACATTTCGATTTTTTAAATTTGTCAAAAAATAAAAATTTGATCAAAACTTATAAACAAAAATTTAAGGGTATTATTTGATCAATAATAAAGCATTATTGTTCTATATACATTTGCTCCAAAGTTTACAGTTCTTAAGAGTAAAAGTTTGGTTTTAAAAACAAATTTTTCGTTATGTTTTTTTTTTAACAAACAATATTTTCAGTTTGCTTATCGTATGTATTACCAAGTTTAGACATTGAAGACAGGATCCATATAGGTTTTAGACATATAAAAAATTGTTTAGAAAACATAAAGTCATTTGTAAAAAAAGATGCAACCAAAATCACGTTTCTGGTTGGCTGAATTTCGATTTTTCACCGGTTGAGAGTTTTGGTTACAATTCAATCTTGAATGACCAAATTTCGTACTGTCAACGTTAGTCGGTTACATTTAAAATATGCACTAAGGTACATTTGTTGGTAATACCGCTGCTGTTTAACCTCCAATCAGTTTTTACTCGGAATCAGTCTTATTTTAAATACGTATTATAAACTGGTATTTTGATTTAAAGGAGAGTTCATGAAATAAACCTAAAAAATGTGCAGTTCACGTGCAAGACCAAATAAATTTTAAGCATTAAAAAAAATATTGATAACATCGTAAAATGTAATGAGAGACACTAACTCCTTAAAATTACAGAGAATTATTGTACATGTTCATTATTATTTTAAAGCAATATTGAATCCGTTTGAAAAATAACTAATTAAAACTTGTCTAAAAATTAATATTAACATATTGATAAGAATAAGAAAAATTAATTTAAATTTTTAGAATGACTAATTTGCTATAGAAGTTTAATTCAGATATATTTATATTCATTTATATTTTTCATAACAAATTACTAACGTTTTTCGTTTCTTTCTCTCTGCAGATTAGGTCATTTATATTAAAAATTGTTTGGACTTTTTATGAAACTATTAAAATATACATTTTATATTCCTAACTTGCATCTTTTAGAAACCTCTTCAGTTTATCTTCAGGAACCATGGTACAACAATTATAATTAAATAAAAAATGATTTAAATCTTCTAACGATGTTCAAAATATTTTGACAGTGAAGGGACAAGAAATAAAATGACTTATTCGATGCACATAGTTTATTGCCATCTGAGGTCGGTTATGTTGCAGTTGCCTCGTCGCGATAAATCGGAAGCACTATCGGGAGTATTTGGTGCTGTCCGCCTCCAGAGTCCAGCTTAGTTGTACAGTACAACCTACTCGAGACAAAGGAAGTGATGATTAATTTAAATGGTACTCGCAAGGTAATCGAAGCCGAAAATCGCGAAGAACCTCATGAAGGACAACAAAAGATACCGCAACCGACATTTATTTATGTATACGTTTCCTGACGACTACGCCAATATTGTCAGTTAGACTATTTTTTAAGGACCTTCCAGATTACAGGAAACTAATGAGTATGACATTTCCGTGTCATCTTAATGATTATGTGCACACCGCGATACTTATGTAACAATCGTGATGTGTTACTTTCTTATAAGTATACGAGGTCTCCTTTAAATAGTGAAATTTCACTTCATACAAATGGAAATGACGGCTTTATTTGAAATAAAATTATGCCCGATTTGAAACTGATTAATATCAAGATATTTGTAGTATTCTGAAACTTTTGAAAGTCTCACTTGTTCATAAGAACTTTCTACTTTTCAAAAACGTTTAGAACACTGGGCCGGGGCTTAGATCATACTAAATATTTCATTACAAGGAAAACAAATTAACATTCGGTATATGAGAACTGTAACTCAGTATCTTTTAGGGAGTTTCCGAACAACATTTAAAGCTACCATTGTATGCTTCATGATCACAAGCGATTTGTTTGTTTTGTTATAATTCAACGACATTTGCTCCGATTGTCATTACTGAGAATGACCTAACCTAATTCGTGACATACTTCGACACTTTGGAGTAAATTAATTAACAACAATATTTTTTTGAATGTGAATAAAGGAAGAAAATAATTATCTATTGACGAATCATCGCTAACAATATATTTGGCATTAATCTGTTCTTATATGCATTACTGTCGGCTTTTTTTATGTTGCAGTATTACTTGTTGAATAAGATTTCTAACGATAAGTTGGAGAAAATGTGCATTTTAACGATCCGTAGCATCTGATAAACGATACCGACCAGCAATCTGTTTTGGGTATGTTCCTTCTACGGGCATTTTTTGAAGCAATTGCATTTGCGTATATACATTTCAAGGCTCCCTTGAATAACTCGTAACGACATTGCATAGAATGCACCTTGCCGCGTGCTCATGCTGGGCGCGGTTAAGTGCAGAAGCCCTCGGTATTTTTGGTGAAAGTCGAGTTATCTTTCCACACGATAACTGGATCTGGACCAAGACGTCTTCCTGTCGAGGGAATGCTGACGGGACGCCCTATCGTATCGACAGTTACGTCATGCTACCGCACACCACACCATACCATACGTCTTGATGTCTTGTACCCATTCGCTCCGTATAAATACCTGCTCTCTTTCTGGAAGAATGGTAGTATCTCACACTTCACCAGAAAAGCAACTAGTAATTTCTTCGTGAATATCGGACCATGGCCCTAACGGTGAGCATATTCGTTCCAAATCGATTCTCAAATATATATTAATTTTATATTTAAGAGATTGCTAATACCTTAGTCATCAGATTTAAATGAGGCAATTTTTATCTTTTCTAGCTAATTTTACTCGCGTTTGCTGCTGCAGTAAACGGGGGAATCATTGGCCGCGTAGATCAACCTTTATATGGATCACCGGGATTAATAGTGCCAGCATTAGCCAAACCAATAGTCCAAAACGGTCAAATAAATTACGATTCATATCCCCAATACAGTTATGCGTACGATGTACGTGATGTTTTAACAGGCGATTTCAAAAGTCAAGAGGAAACTCGCAATGGCGAATTTGTTCGAGGAAGGTATTCTCTTTTGGAGGCTGATGGATCTACGAGAATTGTAGACTATACTGCCGATGATAATAGCGGATTTAATGCGATTATAAGGAAAGAAGTTGGAAATCAGCAAATTGCAACTCCAACGTATGCTACGCAGGTTGATTCAAAATTCCCGTTAATTCAACAATTAACTATACCAACGGTTAACTACGCAAATCCAACTGTTCATGCAGTGACGAACGTAGGTCATTCTCCAGTTGTGTACAGGGAACAACCCACATCTAATGTAGTTACTAAGGTGGATAGTACTCCAGGATATACTTACAATCCCCCAGTAGGAACGCATCTGATTTACAATGTTCCAGTATCGAAAGATGCACCAGATTCGACCTTGACCTACTCTCCCACGCTTGTTAATGCTGTACAATCTTTCGGGTACCAATCACCCTTACTTAGAGTTGCAACTGTACCAACTTTCGCATATAGTGCACCAAACGCTAACGTCGCACCAATGCCAGCAGTTTTATATGGAAATAATATACCTAAAGTTCAAAGTGTGCCGCTAGTAGCTTATGGAGCTCCATTCGCTAAAGTCGAGCCAGTACCAGCTGCGGTATATGGACCACCAGGCACTAAAATGGAAGCAATACCATCTGCAACGTATGGAACACCGGGAAACAAAATTGAATATGCACCAACGGCTATTTTCACTCCTTCGACTACTAAAGTCGAATCAAGTTCCGGAGCGACGTATGGACCTCCAGCTGCTGAAAATACAGAAACATCTCATGCCTCGTACGGACCGCCTGCTTCCAGTGATACAACGACTCCTGCATCCACGTATGGGCCACCGGCAGTCCAAAAAGATGAGTCTTCCGCTCCTGCTGATGCAGCTCCAACAAATGAAACAAATGAATCAGTTCCCGCTCAGAGTACTGAAGGTACAACACCATCTGATATTTACGGAAACCCTGCAACCAAAGATGAAGACACGCCAACATACGGCGCTCCAGTGGCCGAACAAGTCACACCAGCCATGACCTACGTTACACCGACTCTGAAAGACGAAACCTTAGGATATTCTTACAATGCACCGGCTGGACCTGTATTGACCTACAGAGTCCCAGTCGCCAAGGACGAACCTGTTTTTGCCTATGCCACGGCCCAATCCGCGCCACTTTCTTACGCAAGACCAACGATTAAATATCCTGCACCTGCCTTTTTATCATCAAACAATGGAGTGCCACCAATTTCTTTTGTAAGCCACACACAGTACGCAGCGCCATATGTTAACTATTCTTATTAATTACAAAGACGGAGTACCAATACGTACCCCTGTGACCTATCCGACATAGTCATTCCTCGAATTCGATAGACTGAATAGTTTCATTTAGATTAAAGGAAAGATTAGACGATTATCGTCAGAGAGTAAACCGTATTAGAGGCCTGAATTCTGGATCACTGCTGGACAAAACATCTATAAAAATAATATGCAGCTCCACTAGTATTAGACGCCTTCAACTCTCAACTAAAGTTAAATCGTAAAGGTTGTTTATTGTACCATAAAAATAAGATAAGTAAGTTATTGTATGTATGTTTGTGTTTAAGTTTGAAGGCTAAAAATAATGTGAAATAAGTTTATTGTAACTAAACATTGAAAAGAAAGAGAATTCTCTTAAATGAGACATTTCATTAATGTGTACATAATTTAAAATATAAGTGATGTTAATGGCGGATCCAGTGAAATGAACGAAAAACACTTATTACGTAAGTGATATAAATTTCGCGTGAGGCGAAATTATACTATGACTATGTTTTTACTTTGTTATTTAATAAATAAAGTTTACGTTACAAAATTACATACGTTAGATCTTATATTATCCCGAGTACTTTAAGTGTCACCTGACTGTTTCTCATTACATTTAAAAATGTTTGTATTATTTTTTATTAATATCACAAAAGAACTCACAGGTATTGACGGATGAAGTGAATAATAGCTTACAACATAAAAACAAATGTATTTAAAATTGATAATTGGTGATATATTTTTATTGTAGATGATTATATATATTTCAAGAAATGCGATAGAACGGATGTTTTTAACCAAAAAGATTTATGAAAATGCCCTGTGAAATAGTTCTCGATCTCTTATTTCAACTATCTCATAGTGCTAAAATCCATTTAGAATAAAATTTTTGTTGATTATTTTCATTGAAAAATAGTTATGGATATTCTTTCTATTTTTTTTTATTTCATCCATTCAAACCCAGTAGTAACGAAAACATTAAAAAACATTGATTTTTGACCGCATGTCGGATGAAGTATTTATTGAGCATTGAGCAAGAAACAGAGCACACGTGATTGCAAAAAGTAGTTTATCTTAGTATCTACGATATTTTAGTAAGATAAAGTGAATAGAATTTACAAACAAGAGTTCAGTTAGGTTCGTAATAGACTGACGAAATTTCGATGAAACAGGACAGTGAGACCCCTGGTCTGAAGACAATAGATAAACTGCGATCAACGTCGGAAGTTATAGCATATCATTTAGATTAGAAAATGCTTTTTTATTTTACATATTAACTTTAGACGCCGGCTCTCGCAGACTTTTTTAAAGAAAATTTCGTGATTTACAAAAAAAGGTGTTCTAAAAGTGCAATTTAGGTATATTTTGCACCGTTGTCGATATGGAAGTATGTCCACATATCGATGTGGAAATATATCCACAAATATTCATAATGATAAAACAACAGTAGCTGAAAAAATAGAATTTTTAATATTAACGAGTTCGAATTTTAATCGCTCTTTTACGGTTTAAGCTCAACGTCTACTTCGTAGGCAAAATCTATTACGGCTTATTTTTTCTTTCAGTGTAGATTGGAGGTTCTTCTTTGGCATGGACCAACTTGGAACTGATTAGTTTTTGGCATTGATCGATAGGGAACAAATACAAAAATACTAAAAAAACGCATTTTACCAGCACCATACGAAAAAGCGACCTTAAAAAATAGCTGGGAATGGATGGGTCGATTTAAAAATGAAATTTCTTTAGAAATAAAATGATGCTAAAATCTATGTGCAAATTGTGCAATTTGGTTGTTGCAGGGTTAAGACTTATTTTATTCAGTGTATGATAATTTTGTTATTATGTATTAATGTTTCGGCTGCCCTGCGATCTGGATCGAAGTTTAGACCATAATCATTTTCCACCATATGTGGTCAGTCTAATCATGACGTTACCTTAAGCTTTCAGAAAAAATTATTAGTGAATGAATGAAAGTATCAAGGAATAGCAGAGTTGTCACCAAGCCATACAATCACTAGTTAAAGTTAAGATTCGTTGAAATTAGGAGTATAATATTAAATTTTATAGGAAAAGATACATTTAATTAAATAGAAAGAAAACATTTAATATATGTTCAAATTAGGGTAGAATATTGAATAATAATAAAATCCCAGACTTTCTTACAAATAATAACGTTCGTAAGTCAACAAGTAGCAGGGCCTAAGCAAACTTCTACAAGAATCAGCTGAATAATTAATTAGTAATTTTTATAAAAATCTCGTCGGATCTTGTTTGTTATAAGGTAATTTTTTTTCATTATTAGATGTATATTCTTATAACAATATGATGTGGAGACGTTTCTGTACGATAATGACACTTTTCATAACTGCTAAGCGATCGCAACAGGGATGCATCTCCAATTTTTAGTAATCTTCACTTATTCAACTAATTTTCAAAATATTTTGATGTACGCAAAATATTGATTAACCCTGATCATCCTCTAAGGTGGTGTTACTGATTCTTAAAAACCTAACAAATACTCTATATTTCCTAAGAGAACAATAAAGGGTGTGAAGAAACTGTCAAATTTGAGGGTCGATTATCGACCAAAAAAGGTAAAATTAGTAATTAAAATCCAGTACCTTTATTTGGGTTCTTACGACAAGACATGAAAGATTATTAATTGATAACTATTTTAGACAAATTTGAATAAACTTAAACGTATAAACTTTCCTAAATTGCCAGAAAATTCATAGATTATAGCTGTAGTTGATCATATCGGTTGAAATACGCCTAATGATGTCAAGTGACATACATAAACTATATACCGTTCTCGCAGATCAGTTTTGTCCAGTTTAGTAAAGCATATTAATTTAGCATAACGTCTTTAGCATCTCCTTCTAAGTGTCTAGAGCCCGAAACTCGTATGCATTGTAGACATTTTTACTGTCATAGCCATTATAAATCATAATAAATTACATTTTCTTCAGCATAATATAAATGTTCAAGTTCAAAAAACGACTTGACGTTCCCACGTGTGTTTTTCGACGTTTAGAAAACCAAGCCGCCAATGTTCTCCATGACAAATTTTGTCAGCATTTGATATCAATGCTTAAGTAAGTGCAGCATTCATTTAAAATTATAAAAATTCCGTTAAATATATTATAACCACTTTTTGTACGTGTTTGAAGTATTTCAGGAAAATTATTTTTCAGTCTCTCTCGAGTGTAATTATTCGGTTTTAGTTTAATTAAGTAAGTTTTGTTTTAGGTTGTAAATTAGATCGACCTACAACTTATTCAATCACTGTCGACGATTATAAATAAAAGAAAAAATGCAAATAATTTTAACAAATTCGAAAAACAATGTAGTCACTAAGATTATAGTGCAGATAGTTACGATATTTAATAAATTTATTAAAAAAAGACAGTTAAAAAAAGGTGATGATTAATGACTCATCAATGTTTGTTGTTATTATTATTTAATAACATCTGTCCTGCCAATGATGTTTAAACAATAACTGATGGTTGATGAGATCTGCATTTCAGTTCAAGTAGAATTTTAATATAAGCCAGAAAAATATAATGATATTCTGATCCTCCTGGTACACCTTCAGATCTGCTAAACACCAAATTGCTCATTTTTTGTAGGTATTTGACGTAATAGATGGGTAAAATTTCATTTTAATTTAAAATAAAATACAAATCATTATTAATTTCTCTTAATTGAGGCTTATTTTAGTATTTATAATTTCATAATTAAAACCCTGTTTCTTCAACGATCTCATAATCTTTTATTCTTGTTAACCGTTAATGCGCTAACGAATACGTGATATATTATGATTATATTATGAAGTGTTACTTATTCACATATAACATCTTATTACTATCGACCGATGTCATTGAATTCATCATTTTCGCTCTTTTTTGGGGTAAATGGAATAAATGAAACCATGTTTACATCTAATCACTTTTATTAACTTCTTCAATAAAGTGATAACACGCGAAGACAAATCTACATAACAAATATTCAGTTTGCGAAATTGTAGTAGAATGGTCCATAATTTCGAACTATGTGTCCCGACATATTTATTCAATTCAACTAATGATGGTATTCGAATGCTGGTGCACTGTACGAAACTGAAGTTTGAGCCAAATGAGCGTCGTGGTAGTAAGAAGGCGCATGAATGACTGGAGCATGATAAGCTGCTGCGGTCTGGTAGGCAGTAGGGGCAGCATGATAAGCAATTGGAGCAGCATGGTATGCTGCTTCATGATATACGCTTGGGGCGTGATGAACAGCTACAGCAGGTGCAGAATGAACATGTACAGCTGGTGCAGAATGGACAGCCACTGCTGGAGCTGAATGGACAGCTACTGCTGGAGCAGAGTGGACAGCTACTGCTTGGGCAGCATGAACAGCAACGGTGGCAGCATCTTTATGAACAATGGCGTTAAATCCATTAATTGGATCAGCAGTGTAATCGACTGTTCTCCTGGATCCGTCAGCTTCGACGAGGGAGTAACTGCCCTGGACAACATCACCATCTCTAGTTTCATGCTGATTCTTGATGTCACCAGTTATACTGTCGTGAACATCGTAAGCGTAGCTATACTGAGGATGCAAGTCATGATCGGCATCTACGATCTTAGTGGTGATGGCTGCTGGCACCTGTGCTACTGGTATTATTCCGCCCCTAGCTACTGCCACAAAAGCTGCGAGGATGATGTACTGGAATAAAACGCAATTTTAATTTCTACAAAGTGATGGCGATGAGGTAACTAAATAAACGTTATATACACTTAAAATTCACAGCGATTACGAGTTAATATTTCTATTGAACTTTCTGAATATACACTCATTAATAATATAGTGTTGCAAAATCTTCATAAAAAATAAGAATTATTATTATTGTTTTTCCTTATCGTATGTACATTTTTGTCTACAAGATATTAATAGGAAATACAAACTCCTGATTCAATTTTTAATAAATTAATAAAGTCTAACGTCACATATGTTAAAAAATGAGTACAAGAACATTTGTTTATTCTTGCGACATCTTCACAGGAACTATCTTTTATCTAAAACAAATAACTATCTGACAATGTACTACTTTGAGCTGTCATGCGGAAAGTAAGGGCTTACTTAATTATCTTAAAATCTAACCACTTTGAAAATTTGTCAGTGATCATTTCGGTTTATTTAAGATAAGGATGCTATTCATGAACGTCTTTCAAATAGTATATATAAATTCCAGCTGAGCTATAACTTAGTAAACTTCACAAGACTATAAAGCACTTTGCGAAATCCGTGTATTAAAAAAGGACTATCTTTTCAGCGAACAAAATAGAATAAATGAAACGTTCTTCACAAATATTTATTCGTAAGATCTTGATCTTACCTTAAAAGCCATGTTTGTGTCTTGATGGTGACTGATGCTGGAAGGAGCCGGTGCTACAGTTTATATACTTTGCCTCTGAGAAGCATACCACTACATCTTGTAAGCGACCTACACACCATGCGGGATACACAGTCAAAACTTGGTTTCTTTATTTTCTTTTCATCCATTGTAGAATTCGCGAGACATATCCCTGTCCTTAAGACCGGTTAGCGTTCTCGGTTTACGCCCGAACCACTTTTGACACAATCGACGGGCAGAATTCGCGAATGACTTAACAAAGCGCCGAAAGTGTCGACATATTGAGTAATAAGTAATATTCATTCAGCTAGTAATGCATGTGAGTACATCTCGTTACTCGTAATCGTTGCAGCTGGTCGATATGCTCGTATTTCTGACCAATGAGAGCCAATGAAAGTCCATTAACTGAATAGGGAGTTTCGTTCCGATGACCTTCAAGATTCGAGATTCTCATTTCGACAAATATTCATTCAGTTAATATTAAGCATGCGCCATTGACTTATAATGTGTGCAAAGTACTGTATAATTTTATTTTATTTTTTGAGAGCATTTTTAAACAGATCCATCATTTTAACACTCAATTCGTCAAGGTCGCGACATTGAAAGTGACCGCAATGAATGGACCTTTTTATTTACGGCTTCTCATTCTCCGAGCCAACGATTCGCATACTTTCTAATATTATGCAGTTTAGCGCTCGTGGTTACTTTCGACCGTATATTGCCATTGCAGGTGGCGCGGATTATGCTAGTAGTAAGCCTCGCTTTTGATCAGACACAACTTATTTTCCGTACCCTCCAAAATCAAGTACAAATTTTGTGATAAGCACGAGCATGACAAGATTGAATGACTTAGGCTGCGATTAATAAAGCATCGATACATTCCTTGTTTATTCGAACTGGTAAATATAGGGCATAATCTTGAACAAATATAGTTTGCCATTGTACATGTAAGGTACATTTTGCCTTCAATGCGATCGTGATATGCAATCAAAAGGGGAATTTCAAGAATACGGTGAAATCTCCGAAATTAAATTATCTTCGTGCATTTGACGTACAGAGATCTAGATTTTCAAGGTCTGCATAATGCTGCGGTGTATCCATTAAATAAATTTATTCAAACATTTAACTTATAAAGAAGAGAATCGACTAAATAAAACATTATGATAATACAGTATTAGTAAATATAAGTCGTACTTGTCATAAATACACATTGACACTCAAGAATTTTAGTCATTGAATGTAAGAAAAATACAGAACAAAAATTACATACTTTAAGAGAGAACGGAGTATAATTAATGATTAATATCGAGCCCGACAAACCCGAAGATAATCAATACACGCAAAATTACAGATCATAAACCGGCTCACTACAGTGGCCCATTTTTTTAAATATCAGACTCGAATTTAAGAGTGTAATAGCTACTTTCCTGAGAAGGCGGAAAATACACATTCTAGCCCGCAGACTATCAGGGATCCTGAGGGACGGCGAAATCATCACTAGGGAATTGTGTGATCGCCTTAGGGGTGCAGAAGCTCAAAACTACACTACGAACAACATTTTTCGTCATACGGGTTTAAAATTTGAGTTTATGCCATCAAACTAAAATTAGAAACGGTAGGAAACTCGGATTTTATCCATGTCATTTTTGAAGGTGTAAAATCCGATTTTACTCTGGAAAGTTGGAGTATAAAATCAACATAAAATGTTCTTCATTAACAGTTACAAATTATATATTATTTGAAATTTTAGAGTGTATAGAATTCTAGTATTTATACCATTTCAAACAAAGGAAATTATATTTCCAATATATCTGACTCTCAAGTCATCAATCCACGAAAAATGTTCTTGATATGCACTGACCTACAATTATAAAATACTATTTTAACTCAAATAGGCGTAAAAACCGTGATTGGGCTCAACTACATATTTCTAGATGATGGAAATATAAAACATATGTAACGTATTGAATATAATCTGCTCTTTACTTTACATAGTTTCTGTACTTCATTACCGTCAAAGTAGAGGAAAGAATTCTTGACAAAAATCCATCTTTGCTCTCTCATAATTTTAAAATTAATACTGAATGAGGACATTGCAAATTTTCTAAAAGCAACATGTTATTAGCTAATTTATTGCTATTATGCAATTATTGCGTGCAATTGCGATTATGCATGGAGAGTAATTTATTGTAAGAAATATATGATACAGTATAGTAAAACGCTTTATACTACTATTTAATATACTCTGAGTAACAATTAACAATCTGTTATGGTATTTTTCGGTGAAATGTTGGATCTACGCTTAACCTTTTTATACTTGTAAACATTTTCTGGCTATATAAAACACGAGATTGAAAGTTTATATCGCTTCGTTACTCTGCAACGCACAATTTTAACTTTATTGCCGTTTTTTTTTTAGTAAAAGAAACTGTATTTTATCAATTATAACATTGCAGCAGCATAATACTATTTAACTATAAAATTTATTATGATCCTTCTAATTTACTTTTTTATTTTTAAGAAAACATAAAATGTGTCTTAGAATAATCATTGTACTTGGTATAATACATTTCTCTCCGTGTGTCCGAAAATCTAGTGAATTGCGTAATTTATTTAATACTTTAAAGTTCACCTGATTCTATCAAAACCATTTTTTGCTTTCAAACGTTCAGAACTTGTCATCTGTTCATTTCTAAACGCCAACGACCGTCAAATTTGTTCAACTTTGTAAGAAAAATTTATAGTGCAATAAATTTATAGCAATTTTGCAATTATAACAATGTATACAAATGAGTATTTTTATGATGAGGATTACAAAAAAGACAGCAATACAATAAACTTGCGTTTTGAACTCAAATACTTACAGGGTCACTGTTTAAAATTTTGGTAACTTTTCGAAATATAAAATTGTTTCAAATGGCCAACTTCGAACCTATTTATCATTTAGGAATTTGTATTATTTTAATAGTAAAAAACCAGATGATTTTTTCGTCGATTATGATTATGCAGTCTGTTATTTTGTACTTCGAGAAACTGACATTGTATTCAAAATCCTTAAAAAACTCCGCGTAACAAGTTTTAGACTAACTGGATGTAATGACGATAATTTAAAGAATATTTTTTAAAAATTAGCCTGCTTTATTGGATACGACATTTTGAGTTTTTAAAATCTGACATCCAATTTGACATCAGCGACCTCAAAAAACCATAAATAAGGAATAAGTAAAAAATAGTCTTACTTTAAACAAATTGCCTCTTATATAGTTATAATCTATTTTGTGTAAATAAAGATTTGGGGAAACCAGCGTTTTGTTAAACCCTTAACTCATGACATTCTTACGGAAAAAATTGTATGGATGTTTCAAGGAGGTATAGGCCCAAATCACTCTACAATTGGTCTGAATGTTTGTAGATAATTTGGGTACATATTATAGAAAATATTGTATTAGGTGTCAAATACCCAATTATCGTTTTCGACAAGTGTGGAGTTTGTCGCCCGAACGAACAGATCATACTCGTTGGGGATTAGTAATTCGCACCGCAAAGGTTTCGCCCTAGGGCGTTAAATAACAAAATGCGGTCCGAGAGGTAAACTATTTTTTACATGAGATGGAGTGATTCCATAAAGTTTTCTGAAGTTATCACTACTAAAAGATGTGTTGTAACTAACGAATGCCTGTTACTTGTAATATTTTGATATCCTTTTCAATCCGATCTTGATCTGCAATGTACATACATAACTAACTGTTTTTTTATAGCCATACACACAACCTTTCTCTGTAGAGAAATCTCAAAGTAACCATTTGATCCAAAGCATTGAAACTTAGGGTCAAAGAAGTGAAATTCATTATTTGTTCTCTTGATCTGCATAGTTTATTGGCAATTACTTTTTAAAGTACAAGGACTTTAAAATGCAATTTCTATTCAAATAATAGCTCTCAAATAATGTCGCAAACGATTTTCTTTTCGTGAATTTAAATTGAATATTAAACAACTAACCATTACATACAAAATATCTGAATTTAAGTGACACGCGAAAATAAATATCCCCTAAAAAAGACGTAAATGATGACATACATTAGGATTTTTATGAACTCTATTCTTAAACGACTTTTTGGTCGATCGAGCTGATCTTATTAAGTAGGCAGAGCGCGTACTCGAAGGTCGCCGCGGTTACGCATGGTGGTGCATACGCATTGTGCGAACTTTCGTAAGGAGACGTAAGGACGTAACGGCTTACGAAACGGAAAACAACATGACATTGCGAACCAGATAGCATAAATTTGCTCTTCGATGTGACGTTGGATGTCACTTCTACTCTTATAGAAAAGTCCAGCATCATCTCTACATCGTCATTCTACTAATTCAAGTATTATTTCAATTTACTAATGATTTAAGCAAAAAAACATGTATTTTACTGTAATTTAAAAAAAAATAATTTTGTTGGATGGTAACATGTACAGAGCAAAAATGTAATATAAAAAATATAGTGAGAGAACAGCAATAGTGTTTTCAATTTCCCATCAACTGAAAATACTACGTCAAGCATTAATTAATCCACTATGTCTTAGTATTATTGCTAGTCTGCTTCTAAATAAGAGAATAGTATCGGAGGATGGAAACTGCTTAAAAAAAAGAAATTCTATCGAAACACTATTTGTCCTTGAATTGTAATGCAATTATTGTGTAATTGTTAATCAATTTTAATCTACAATCAACATCAATTAAATGATTTGAATGTTGATTATATTGCACAAGTAATATCCCAACGGGCACGAAAAATAATTGAAATGAATGAAAAGATGTTGGAAAAATGCTTAAGTACTTGTACTAGGACGGATGAATTGAGGGATCCTACCTTAGTGACCGCAACGGACGTAGAATGGATTTTATATGTCATTCCACCTCCTGTGTATCCGTCATCCGAGTCATCCTCGTCTCAGGTATTAAGCAATCATACTTTTGTGTAATTAAATTCGTTTCATGCACATTAAGGAATGTCCAAGCGTAACCCGGACAGTAATTCTTATGCTGGTCTGCGTGCAGTTGCGAATCACAGACGCAATCTCGCACAACTGTGTCGCCATACATACGCATATTACAAGTAATGCTTAATGTAATGTTCTGCCCTAATTGTATGGCGAGAAATGTCGGTCACAATTTCGTCAATTTTATCTCATCTCGGCATACACATGTCAGTATATATAATCAAAATTCAAATC
Organism: Trichopria drosophilae; assembly: GCA_030407085.1. Classification (NCBI taxonomy): domain Eukaryota; kingdom Metazoa; phylum Arthropoda; class Insecta; order Hymenoptera; family Diapriidae; genus Trichopria; species Trichopria drosophilae. Next base: position 208,358,722 of record CM059583.1, read on the forward strand.
GATAAATTCTAAGGAAATAAGGATTCAGGATGAAATTAAGATAAATTGTTTGTTAACAGTAACTTTTTCAGGAACTATTTAATATTGTCTACTTTAGTCGAGATTGTCTTAAACTTTACTTAATAATTGTTAATAACTAAATTTATGCGCCATACAAAGTTTTGCTACAGGATCGTAGTGCTCTTAATTCATATTAGATTTAAAAAATTATTAAGGATAGAAATCCACGACTATTTTTTCCTACCTCGAACTATTGTAATGAGAAGAAGAAAGTACATTATATTTTCGGGTCATCGTCTTAATTATAGCATGTGTTAAACCGAACGTTGAGTTCGTGATGGCTGTCAAGACTGACCTTGATTTTAGTCTAATCGATTACGATTGTCGACCTCTGCCAACTACCCTTCTTGAGCGCGCATCGCTGAAATACTAATTGCTGTTTGGTGGGAGGTGGCTCTAAAACATTGGGACATCTTCGACCATATAAACGCTTCAGTCGACTGCGATATCATCAGTAGCTCCTCCCTGTACATCGTAGTAGCATCTAAAAAAATACAATCAAGCTAAAATGGCATTCAAGGTATATCGTAATAGTACTAAATGGACAAATTACAAACAAGTGATTATTAAAATCAGCGATGATTTAAAGAATATTTTGTAAACCGGGTATACTAAAAGAGTGCCGTATTTAAATATTAGTGCTAAAGTGCTGATATAGTGATTTCGAGAAATTTAAGATAAAGTGAATTATTATCATACCTGTAGAAGCATCTATTAATATTTTTATTTACATTATCAATAAATCAAACACACCTAATTGATCCAGCACTTTAACTATAATCGTGTTAAAAGTTTTAATTTGCTAATGCTATTGCTAATAAAATAAGTAACTGCGTTGTTGCTCATTTAGTAAACAAATTGATTTCATATTTTGATCTCCTAAAAGAAACTAATATATTGTGACTATTTTATTTGACAGTACGTCGTTCTGCTCATGGTCGCCGCCTGTGCCGGCGTTACCACAGCAGCAGTTGTAGCGGCAGCACCTGCCGTTTTGGCCAAAATTGAAAACTTTGACGCAGCTCCTCAGTACAGTTTTGCCTACGACGTTCAAGATGCCATCACTGGAGACTCAAAGGCCCAATACGAAACCCGGAACGGTGACATTGTGCAGGGCAGCTACAGCCTCATCGAAGCTGATGGAACTCGACGAGTGGTCGATTATACCGCCGACCCAGTGAACGGATTCAACGCCGTTGTAAATCGTGAACCAGCAGTTGCTGTAGCTCCATTTGTAGCGAAAACCGTTGCTGCTGCTCCAGTTGTTGCTGCAGCCCCAGTTGCTCCAGTTGTCGCTGCCAAAACCATTGCTGCTCCAGTGTACTCTGCACCAATTGTAGCCAAGTCCGTAGCTCCAGCGTATGCTGCACCCTTGCTTGCAAAATCTGTTGCAGCACCAGTATATTCTGCACCACTTGTCGCCAGACCCGTAGCTGCACCCGTATATTCGGCACCAGTATATTCGGCTCCTGTATATTCTGCTCCACTCGTAGCCAAAACTGTTTCGGCGCCTTTATACTCATCTCCACTGGTAGCTAAAACCATCGCAGCACCCGCATACGCTGCCCCGCTTGTGACCAAAGCAGTTGCTGCTCCTGTAGTTGCTGCACCTGTCGCGTATACTCTTCCTCGGGCTGTTGCATCCAGAGTTAGTTATCCGTACACCCTCCCATACACTTACGCCGCTGGAACTCCAGCAGTAGCATTATAAGCGAGAAAACTTCATAACTGTGAAATTTTCAAAAATGTATATATTTGACTGTAATGTATATATGCCATCAATATTTGTTAATAAATGCATATCGTTATGAATTCGTTTATTTGTCTTATTAGATCTGAACATAATTAGTAATTGGTAATGACAAAAGTGGTCAATCTTTTGAAAGATTTCACCACCTCGAAAGAAAAATTGTTGCTTATAAGCAATATAAATATATTTTGGCCTGGTCATTACAAATATATAAGAATAACATTTGGTGACCAGACATCCTGAAGCCACCATATTGAAAAAACGTTTCTCTTCAGAAATAGTAAACAAATCGTACCATAAAATTTCTCCAAAAAAGGTTTCTTGTATTTTCGTCTCAACCCAAACGGAATGCTCGTAAATGAGTCATGACAGTGTTCATAAGGTGTTTCTGCTAGATATACACCCTGGAATGTTCAATTCATATGAATTGATGCATGTCAAAAGGGCTCTTTTGTAAAGTCCAGTTTTTGCTAAATTAAGATGATTAAAAAAGCATACTTTTAATGTCCAGATCTGTGATTTTGCACATATTGGAATTGTTAATCTTTATTTTCTGTTGTTCGATTTATGCAAAAAGGGATTTTTGTTAGTAAATAGCGACTATTTGCCCGATCGCCTATTTTTATTGTTGTATTCATAATCAGGAGACGATTATTTGTTTTATTTTTTCCGATGTTTTACCGTTACATTTTTATATACTTTCTTAATAATGCTTATTACACAGACCTTATTTTCTGTTTTATTTCTTACAGACAGGTTACATTTTACAGTCGAGATAACAATGAAAACCTGTCCTGCCGAATAGACATTTAACGAAACTGTAGTTTTTTGTAGAAAATGAGTTGTGAAGGTTAGAATACTTCCTTTACCAATTGTATAAGTAAAATTTAAATCTGGCATTTTAAAGTTAAGGATTTTCGGAATGAATATCATATAGGTTTGGAGTGAATTAGAGTTCTTTGCGGTTGTAAGTTACAATTATCGTGTTAGTGGACGTTGCACATCTGAATACGTTACTATATATAAATATAATTTCTAGTATTAAATTTAGTTAAATATTGTTAAAAATTTTAAAAAATGGAAATGAAAAATGTTATCTCTATTGAAAATGTGCGTGAACCGCTGTTATTGGAAGTCACTTATGTAGGACAGTATTGATAAAAGGATTTATAGACAAACATCCAACATCCAGAATTTAGTAATGTCATGTGAATTACGGTATTGATTGGAAATAAATGACACTAGACTTTTACTAGCATACCACGATATACTTTAGTCATGCGGAAATGAAGAACGAGAGTGAATTGAGGATATGCTTTGCAGTAGCTGACTAATGTTTCCTTTATTGTAATTACCTGTCACTCTCCCACTTGTATATTTTGAATTTAGTAACATATATGGCCGTAACATTAGTCAATTTAAGGGCCTTTATAAGTTACTCATGAAGCTAGTGCATTATAGAAGGGAGCTATGCATATATAATAAAAAGCACCAGTAGATTACAGCGCAACACTAATTTTAACCACTTTTAAGCAATTATGCGCAAAAAATTACATGAACAACATTTAATTTCAAGACCGCAATAGTTTACAAGCTATTTTTTCGAAATATTGTGGAGGACATCATACTCGAAGAAACTGAACTTTATATAAATGAAATAAATGTAGATTACAATCTTTAATATTTTAATTGTTGTATTATGATTATCTTATTAATTATTCCATCATCACATTTCAAAAATAATATAATTAAAATTTAATTGTGACACATTCTCTTGGTATTTTTAATCATAAATTTGCAAGATGCGTGTGCATTCTCAATAACCCATTAATATAGGATTTTTAGTCGATAATGCGATCGTTGAATTAGTCCATTTGGTTTGGTGAGATACCTATAACCACACCTAATTATTACAGCTACACCTAACTAGTAGGTATAGTCTTTCTTCTTCATACACTTATTAATACTCCGTTATGATTTCAATATTTGACAAAAATGTTAGAGTGTTCAAAGAATGGAAATATTCTGCCTAAATTTGAATCAGTTAAAAACTATTAATGAAGGAGTGCAATATTAAATTACTAATCGATTTTATTAATAAATCATAAAAAATTGTTAATTCATAAATCATTTAGGTAATAAGGCATTGAAAAATGTAATGACTAATTTCAAATTGGTTGACTATGACTAACGAATTAGTAATCATCTTTATTAAACAAAAATCGTTACTAATTCAATTATTCTCCGACGTTTCATATTGTCATTATCTTTGTAAGTGCGAAATGATTTAAAAATCATTCTGTTTGATTTCTTCTTCACCGCTTATTAAATAAAGTGCGAAAACCTTAAGGAGTTCTAGGAGGTTCTTGGTGAGACGGTCCAAAAATAATTTAAAAAAACAATTTAAACGTTTCGGCTCTCGATGCGAGCCTTCTTTAGTAAAATTTCTATAAATAAATAAATAAATAAATACAATTTTTAAAAAAAGTGTCACATAAAATACAAAATAATTTACAAAAACGCAAGTTACTTACAAGACTTATAAATGAAATTGAAATTTAGTTACATATCGAAAAATCCGTTGATGGAAATGTGAAAATGTACCCTATAAACGTGATATGAATAACTTTAAAAAACAGATTTGAAAAGTATTATAAAACTTTGTAGAGAACCTTACCCAGAGATGTAAACGACTGGATTTTGTTCGTCGTTTAGATGCGACGTTGCATCTTGGGAAATTTTCACTCACACTTTTTTTACGTGTACCGGATTGTAGGTTTCGATATGTCAAAACTAACCGAAGTAGCATAAAGGGGCATTTAAATGTCATTATCTTACTTAAATTGGTATCTTTCGAAATTATCATTTATTTATTTTATGGACATTTCAAAATAGCAGCGGTAGTTTTTCACTGACTCGTAGAAAAAATTATGTAACATATGAACCAAGTATCATTGCTGCGTTTAAACTGGTGAAGAATGACATTTAAAGGTTAAAATAACTAACTGAAAAAATTAATTAAACCCATAACGCTTTATGTTATATAATCCATTATGTTCTACCGGTCTGTGATAAAATTAAAAACACATTTAAATATAAACAGGCTTGCTTTATTTTCATTCTCATCCATACATAATTCAGTACTATTTCCATAAAAATTATCTCACATGCTCATTAAGGAAGAGCTTTCCTTTAAAATTTCATTTACAAAATGGTGTAGGATAACCCGACAGCAGGGGACGTAAATGCAAGAGGTGAACCGTACGTTGCATAAGCCGAATATCCAGGATAACTTATGGTAGTTGTCGGAGCTCTCACGTATTGCTGAACAATGTTTGCCGAGGGAACTGGTGCAATGGAGACAACTGGTGCAGCAGGAACAGCATTTACCGAAACTGTTGGAGAAGCAGGAACTACCGAAGCCATTGAAGGGTTGGTTATACGCTCTGATTTCTTCAATCCCATATTTTGTGCAGGTTGATTTCTAACTTGAAGCTTTTGGATTCTTTCAGAAGTCATTTGTCTTCTTTCAGCTCCCGGATTCCTTATTCTTCCAGAACTAACATCGACAACTTCCACATCGGAATCTGGTCCACTAGTTGGAATTTGAGGGGCTACAGGTGCTACTGGCGCTGCTGGGCTCGAAGGAGCTAAAGGAGCAACTGGTGCTGGATTGTATAAAGGATAAACTGGTGCGCCACTAACGGTGGGAACAACGGGTGCAGCAACAGCAGCAATCGCTGGTTCACGACTGACAACTGCATTGAATCCATTGACTGGATCAGCGGTATAATCGACTATTCTTCGAGATCCATCAGCATCTATAAGACTGTAGCTTCCTTTAACTACGTCTCCATCGCGAGTTTCATACTGCGCTTTTGAATCACCCGTTAACGCATCTTGAACATCGTACGAGAATGAATATTGAGGAGCTGAGTCGTATTCTTCTACATTGTTGGCAGATACTGGTACTGCTATTGCTGCAGTGACTGCTGACGCGACAACTGCACCACGAGCTAGTGACGCTACTCCCAAGAGAATGATGAACTGCAAATTCCAAAGACGGAGAGAGTTGTAGTTTATTTTTGTTTAAATTTCTATGATCTATTATTTTATAATGATCATCATATTATCTTATCATATAATAATGAAGTAAACTATTATTATTCCAAATTGTAATAAATAGATATGATGGCTATTATTATATATTTTAAACCAATACGGTAATTACTATTGGTTTACAGTATTTACCAATATTTTCATTTTTGTAACGAACAATTTTTGTTGTATTTTTAGTAAAGCCGATTGTAGTAAATCTCTTTAAAGGATTATTAATAAGATTCCCTTGAGCGAAGACTATAAAAATAAGTTCTGTGTGAAAAGTATGAGATTCCATTATATAATTTCTTGTTAAACTATTATTTGAATAAACAAAATTATTCACCGAGATTTAGATATTAAATATTATAATTTATTTATTTAGTTCCAATTGTCTATTAGATTAGTTTAAAATTTGAAATTACTGAAAGGGTATTACCAACCTGGCAAGCCATGTTTGTAATCGAGATGATCACTGAAGAACTGATATTGAGTCTTAAGATCAAGCTGTCTTTTATACTTGGGATGGGTGATGTGATGGAAATAAGCAATAGCAATGATTTGCATCCATCGTCCCCACCATTTGTTGCGTCTGATTTGGCATCCACGTTAAATCGCAGTGACCTCCTCATAACAATGATCATGTACCAACGTTTATGTTTCTTCATATTGCGGTTCGTCGCTATAGATTTGTAAATCTTAGCAAGCAATCACGCCTGATACGCGACTCGAAAACCAATTCCGAGCATTGAGTGCCTCCTGCGCGCGTATTCACTAGTCTCTTGAATCAATATGATTAGAATTCCTGAAAATCAGTCATATAGTCGCTGGCGGTCGCGAATAAAAGAGCATTTATGGCCATTGTTAAATAAACTATGTTTAGTTTTTGTGTGTACATTCGTTATTAATATAGACAGGTGGTGTCTAGTGAAAGAGCTGCCCAGTATTATTGTTATGATTCCAAAAATAAATGCTAATTTTTTGGTATAAATATTTCGAGTAGTTAATGATACGTAATCGAGACAGTGGGTTTTTTATATAAATTCGAGTGATGCGACATCACTATTATTCGAAGTACTACAAAATGAATGAAGTTGACCTACAAAACATGTACCAAGGTACGTGGGCATAAGTAAACATTACTAATATTTTGAAGATCCCAGTATTAAGTAAATGTCAATAATACGTCAAATCTACTTAATTGTATTAATATTTATATGTATACATACACGTACATGCACACTCAGTTGCTATATTGTTTTTTTTTATTTGTTCTGCATTTTTCCTTTATTGAGAAAATAAATAATATAGGTCTGTATGTTTACAATGTATTATGGAAAATAGTGTAATAATGAGAATAGGTTGATTTCATTTTAATATATATTCAATTCTTTTTTTTTTTTTGCATCAAATCTAGCTCTCAATTAAAATAGATAAAAGTACTAATTTTTTAAATATAAGATTCTACTTTTGTTAACAACCACTTTACAAAACTGCACTTCATCACTTTTAATCTTATTAATTACTACTGGAAAAATCAGCACGTGACCAACGGCGAACGATTCCTTACATAAGATTCAAAAAATAGGACTAAAGTTTGATATACTTACAACATTGTTTAGCAATTAAGGGCTACATGAATAACAAATTTGTTATTACCGATAGTCTAGATGAAGTCTGTTGTGCATCTTCAGTGTTGAATGTGTTTACTTCGATAATAAACAAATCCGGTTTAAAAAAAAACAGGGTTTAATGAAACTATCAAAAAAGGAAGAAAAGCTTATAACATATAATAATAGTAGAATGAATAACCTAAAAAAATATTGATTGCGTGTTAATTTTGCAATTTAACATATTGCAAAAGTAATCATACAATAATATAATAATGTTTTTCACGCGCGGAGCTCAAAATTTTATTTTGCTTCCTCTATCGGGGAATGAAAACAGAACATTCTCTCCCTAGTGAGCGAAATAATTACCTCCAAGAGCAAATGAGCACGCACTGGTGTGAGAAAATAGTATGCTCAACAATGGAGAATATGTGTTTGTAGACTCATGAAACGTGTCGTCCTCACTTCTTTCGAGCCTCAAATTTACTTGTCGGCAAACATCTATTTGGATTCCTAGTTGCAAAATGCACTATTAATATAATAAAAGATATATTTGTCTAATAAGTTTTATTACACCTATTTTATTATCGTTTAAAGTAACTATTTGAGATTATATCCTCTACTGCACATTTAACGATAGGGAAATAGTAAACGGAATAATAGTATGATCTTATTTTAGTATAGAAAGAGTTAATTTAACTATGTTAAGGTATGTATGTATGTAGCATAAGGAAGGTAGTGGTAGGGAAGAAATGATAGTATTGACTACACTTTTCATCTCCGAGCATGTGTCACCTTTTAGAACATATTGAGACTCGGGAACAGGCAGACGTATCGATATACATAGTCTTTTTCTTAAATGCGTGGCTTTGCTCGACTTAGACGTTATTAGATCTTGCGATCAATTCTTAAGTTGTGTTAAAAAAATGATAAAAAACTCTACTTTTCAGTATTTTTAATCAATAACTAAAGGTTAAAAGACTAAGATTTAAAAAACTAAGCCATGATCTAGGTTGGAATGACATGTGCGCAGTAGCCCGTGTGGAAATTCCCCTAAGTTTGATATGCTTCTGACAGTGATTATAGGGTCTCTGCTTCTGATCGGAATCTGACTAGATTTTGGAAACGATTTCCTTATATATAAACGGATATATTCCAGAAGTAAGATACTCCGTCATAATTTGTTTGGATTCTACAATAAGATATTATGTCATATTTACCATCCTAGTATGCCTTATAATATTTGTGAAACTGTGAAACATTTAAACCTTAAGAATGATGATCCTTTCGTAATGGAGAAGACTACACACTTATTTGTTTTCTGCTCTTTACCACAAGTAATCAATTTCGTATGATAATGCAATTTAAGGTTAAGACGTCAGAGTAGTAAAGGAGACATTCGAGTTCAATCCCACCACGGGGCATATTTTTCTTATTTATTTGAGAGCATTAAAGATATATAAAAATATATGGAAACATGCGACCATATATAGTATAAGAATGAAATGAATTAAAAAATAAATAGAGCTGTAATCATTCGATAAATTTTTTATTACGAGAATTTTATTACGAAATGCTACGCCAGAATCGCGTCTGCAGCGCGTTACATTTCTAATCTGATTCTGAAATATAATGTTGAATTCAGGATGCGAACTGTGAGCATTTGGTCCGATTCTCATCAAAATCCCGCGAATTTCTACACGGAAGGTGTCATAAAAGTCGAACGGATCGAATATGTTTAAAATAGATGTTTTGGATCATTTTAGATTTAATTAGGTTGTAATGTAGATCAATAAAAACATAGGAGATAGCGTAGTGAGGGATGGAAGAGGGTAGGGGGTGGTTGAAGATATTTTGACAGTATACATCAGATTTTTAAAGTTCGCATTTTGTTCTTTCATTCTGTGCTTACTGTTTTTAGTTTAGCGGGAGTATAGCGCAGATAAAAGTAATCAGGCATAATATCTCAAGACCTTCGAAATTATTGAATATTTCCCTGCTTGCTCAAAAATCTTTTCCCGATCGTTGATTCGCAGGGAATATTCGGAAAATTATTTATCGCAATCGACGTGCGATATTTGAAATGTTGAGCCAACTTCACATTGTAAATCGATCTCTGTTTTCTTCTAGCCTTTTTAAAAATTATTATGGATGGAAAATAATTGACATTCTATAGAGTGGTAATATCCCTGCTGGCAGGGAAATAATCAAAGCAACACTCTATAAGAAGCTGTCGCAAATTACGTATACTGCACGTTGAAGGGCCAAAATAGAGGAGTGAAAAATAATCATTGCAATTCGTCCCAGTTTATTAAAATTGACACTAATTATATGAACGCTATGTGGTAGATATTTTAGTATGACATTAAAAGAGATCTGTCCATAACCCCGCTTATAATAGGAATCTAGCAAGCGCCCTAAGGCCAGCATGAACAATCTGCCTCGGACAATTTTAACGCATAATTTGGAAAACCTTCGGAAAAACTACGTCAGCTAGATATTACAGTTTCCGTATTTTAAGAGGTTAAATATGAATTTGAAGTTAACATTTAACGCTTAATCAAATCGTGAATACTATTTTAAAAAACGTTTAAAAAGTATCTTCAATTTTTGGCATTTATCCAGTTTAGGTTAGTATAATGAGGGGGTCTCTGTCGCGTTTTTATAACTAATGGTAAATATAATTGACAAAGTTATTCGTGAATATCGACAGAAAAACGGCGCGTTGTGGCACTGCCTCGAGTGAACTTTTTTGGAGAGAGGAGTACCTGAATTTGCATACCGCATGCGGTATTCTTCCTGAATTTATGTGGATGAAAAATTTCTAAGCTGGGCTGCTCCCTTCTTTAATACCACCCTGATCATTTACACTACTTTATTTGTCATCACATTCCTCGCTTATCATAGAAAAGCTTTTTTGTAGAGAATTTTACGATCCAAATTTTTTGTTGGAAACCTTTTTTTATCGAATGAATACTCAATTGGTGGGCCAGCCAACTTTTTTGTTCGTGTACATTATTTCTTTATTTATTCCTCAACCCTCACATTTGCAGCATAGTACGTTTGCGTCCATAAGTCGAAATATAACATTTTGCGCCCGGCTCATGGGTTGCCGAAGCTTTATTTTCGAGATGCAGAATGCAAATTCTTTGGACGTTCATTATGTTTATAACTTTAATTCCTACTCATTTTATTTTGCTATTTTTTTCTTACTCTTCTTCATAATCAGATTTAAATTGTTTCACTTCTATGTATTATATAGCATGGGTCAAAATTTAACAATTTATTGATACACTATTTCCCTTTCTTTAATTTTTCACCAAGGAGGATGCAAACTCGCATTTTCGACCCGAAAACAGAGGGCAAAATCGCATTTTGCGCTCTATTATGAGAAAAATAAAATTGTTCGCTATTGTATCGCAAACTTCTATGTATTGTGTACAGATTTTTAATGCGTTAAATGAAGAAATGCAACACGCGAAGTGGATGGAGTCGAGAAGTTTACTTCTGTAAAACTAGCAAATGATTGTTTTCTACCATGGTGCTGTCCTGCTGACGAGCACGCCGAAAACAGTTCACTATCGACAGCGTCCACTTCGATTGTCAAGGGACGACCTTTTCGCAAACATCGAAAGATATTTTTCAATAAAGATCGCATCATTAGTTTTAGGAACACATTACGTACGTAAAAAGTCACTTATTAAAATTATCCTAATGGAATTGTGATATTAACAGGAAAAAATAATAATAGATCTGTAGTCTTGAACGTGGAAAAAATTATCATTAATGTGGTATTTATCTAACAGCTGCATTTTGGTATATATATGTTTATTTTTATGTACTATTGAAAAACTCTTGAAAAACATATGTGACACATGGAAGTGAAAGTGACATCAACGTAATTGTCGATCACTTCGTCGCGAGGAATCAATGTCAAAGACACAATTAGTCATTCAAGAGTCTAGGCACCTGAATTGCACAAGTTTTCGAAAAATCTGCGAAATGTTTGCACACATGTGGTGTAACTCTTGGCGCACTGCCCTAGCGCATCTCTCCAAAGATTGACGACATTCAGGTCGAATTACTTATTGTCTGAACTACCTTTAATTATATGATGTGTAATGTAAAATCAATTTTTGCAAAAAATATAAAACTGAATTTTAAACGTTGTAGACTTATTTTGTTTCAGCTTAATTTTAATTCTTCTGCATTGCTCTATGCAAAATATACAATTATATAAGTAATTGGTACTTTCATGCCCCTGGTAAAAATAAAGCGTACAATATCCGGGATAGTTTGTAAAACAGCTTTTAGTTGAAACTCGCCTGTTTATCAGCAGATAGATAGTATGCTATAAATGTGTTGTATCTAAAGATACAATATTTCTTGCCATTATTTGTACCTCTCAACAAACAAATAATAAAACTAGTAAGCAACTACATGGTATAATATTTGAAACAAAAATGTTGCGCATTTCACCGTCTTTAAAACACGAGTAATTATTTCTATATATTTTTAACTAAAAAGGTCGAGCAATCTAAGTATATATTAAAATAATAATTAATTATACAAATCACTAAATAATGACTGTTTCGACCTACTTTTTACTTGCCATATTGCCAGACAAATGAATATTTAATCTTAATATTTATTCCATTCTCTTATTTTTTTGTATGTTTTTGGAGGTTATGTAATGTCATTTGTCTCATAAGAGAATGTCAAACTATTTTATTTGCATATTTAGAAATAAGGTCATATGATTATTAAGTAATTTTATGAAGTTATTACTATTATAATATCCAATAGAGGATAATGAATGAAAAGTTATTAATCATAAAATGTTTGTCAGCTTCTATTAATCCTGAGCAATTTCATATAAATTACTAACTACGTTAAAAACTTAAAAAAGTAAATGTAATTAGTAACTGAATGAATTTTAAAATGTATTTATGAAACTGCATTCATGTTTCGAAGTTTGTTTTTTATCACATATTTATAATTTTATGCATATTATTTTAGTCATCATATCATAAGTTGTTATTTCTTCCAGATTTAAAACAAAATCAATTTGGCGAAATAGTTCTTCGGCTTCTAAGGAACAATTTTGATGATGTTTGCTTATATCTCTTAAATAAATTTATTGGTTAGGAAACCAAACTCACGTTCTCCGAAATTGCGCATAAAAATTCATTTTTTTCGTATAAAACTTTTATTATGTCACAGATTCAAATGACCAGTTCATAATGTGAAACAGGATTAAGTATAACAAATATATGTACAACACATTGACTAGGATTAGGTAACAAAAGTCTTGTGATTAATTGTTATTAATGATGATGAGGCAAGTCAGAAGGGTTGAAATATTGTGCATAGGATGGTGGGATTGGAACTGTTTTAACGACTGCCGGTTCCCGATGGACCACCGCGTTGAAACCGTTTACAGGATCTGCAGTGTATTCTACGACACGTCTGGTACCGTCAGCTTCGATCAGGCTATAACTTCCTGTCACAATATCGCCATTTCTGGTTTCATGTTGACTTTTTGCATCACCAGTTAAACTGTCATGCACGTCGTAGGCGTAGGCATACTGAGGATGGGGATCGTATTCGTCAACGGCCTTCAGGACGGGTCCTGGTGCCAGAGCCACAGGTGCCGTGGGTATGATACCGGATCTGGCCATGCCCATGATTGCTGACATAACAATTAAGATCTGAAAAAAGAAACGCAAAATATATATTTTATAGATACTACGATATTGATTAAAGAAATGCCACGGCCCATCGACGACTTTTTTATCGAAATATTCTTTTTCGGTGCAAATAATTCTAATTTGTTTTTTATTTAATAGAACATTTTTAATCTGTTAATTGTTCCAAAATGCTGTTCAAAAACTTATTTGATAAAAACTGATGTTCGCAATGCTAATAAATATAAACATAAATAAATCCTTTTGTATGTCCGGTTACATAAATCTCCTTTTTTAATTGTCACAGTTTATTATATTTTTTCCATTTTATTTCACTACATATATCACTGAAATCGTAAAAAACATGCAGGTTTCAGTATACAATTCAACAATTAAAGATATCTAAATCGTTCAAATAAAAGTAAACACTTAAATCGTTGATTCGAGTCAATTTTTACAACCCATAATTTTAATAATGAAACAAATAAATGTTTGTTTTTGACAAAATGATTTATCTGTAGACGAATGAAAGAAATCTAATCCATTAAAATTAGAGGCCTCTTTTTGTGACGTTTCATCTCTTTATGTTTCATGTTGTGTAATGAATATGTCGTTAATGAATTTCATTGACAATGCAAGTCCTGCTTTTATATATATAACAAAATATGGGAGTGACAAAAGTTAATAAATTCGTAAACGCACATTTCTGTAAAGAAAATTGCATATAAAACTATCTAAAGCCATAAACATTTCCGACATCACCACAAATGTTCCTTTTACGGAGTTAAATTATGTACGTTTTGTTTGCTTAACATTTGCAGATATGTATTTGTAATTCCGAGAAATTGACGTAAATTTGAATGCAATACTGTGGACCAGTGAATTCGAATGTTGCAAAAAAGAACGTGAATATAATATATAATTCAAACCCGAATAAAAAAGCATTGCATACATATGGTAATGCATATTAATGAACGCTCGAAAATGAGTTAACTTTCACTCCTACGTAGTTTTTTAAAGTAGTATTATATTTATTTTTTCTCTACAAGGGTGAAAGTTGACTGTAATAAACTCAGAATCTGCATTTTCGTATTGATAATGGAAACCGGGGCTGATAAAACTGTAGTAAATTTGTTTATGACACAAACAATAAATTTTATCTTTCGGCAATATAAAGTCAAACGTTTCTGTGCAAAGTATGAAATAAATGCCTTTTTTCAATACCGGATCGTATTTTATATGCTAAATATTTTTATACTGTATTATTCCAAGTTTTCATGAACCTAATCTAGGGCGAGTTTAGTTTCAGACGGCTCGTAAATGGTATGTCCATACAATAAGATAATATTAATGTGAATATTATCAACCTTCCCGATGTTTTTCACGTAATATAAATTTGTATAATCATAATATCGATGTAAAACGAACAAGTGTTAATGATCATGACACATGCCTTCCATATCGAAACATTTTTATACATATACCTTTACTCACTCAATAAACAAACATGTTGTACATCGCAAAGAATTGATTAATGTTTAATGCTTGATAATAAAAGTCGGGATTTTTTACAGTATGTTTTTTATATCTTTATAGATTCTATATTGTGAATAGTTGACTTATGTGTTTCGTACAAAATAAAAAATGTACGGTAAATGTAACAATTATTACTGCCTTAAAGGATATATCGCAACGTAATGGCGTCTTTCGTACTTTCGCATTGGAAAAATTGATTTTTTTAAAATTTTCTACATATCTGAGCACACATTCTTATTGTAAAAAAACATTAAAAAGTACCATACGGCAAAGTCGTAAATATACCTATTACAGCGCATATTATTACACTCCCGAATTTTATAATTTATCGTTAAAATGTCGAAGAATTAATGATTTGTCAATGCACAGTTTTCCTTCTAATTACAACATTGACAAGAAAATAAAAATGTTTAAATAATAAGAAATCTGAGAAAAAAGGAATCACTATTCCGTAATGTGTTGGTACATCTTTACTGAGATTTTATAATTGCTGGATTATTTTAGTTCCAGTACGAAGTGCCAAATCATTATTAATATTATTAATAATTAATTGTAAATTTCAGAATATTACCAATTATAGGAACATTTTCGAATTTCCTGTCGATAATTTGAAACTACTTAAAAGATTGTGATGCAGTACAATATGCGAATAGAAAATACGCCAATTTGTCAACTTTTTTGGTGCTCAGTTTTCAAATTTGTTTAGAAACAAAAAATAAAAGATGTTTAAATAGAGCTGAAATAAATAAATATCTTTAAATTTAATCGTAAGTCTTAAACTGTGTATGGACAGTTTTTAATAATATAATAATAATTCTACATCATTTATCTTTGCATTTCAACCGAAAAACGTAGTAATATGTACATCCGTAACCATTCTTACATTTACCCTATTTGACTTGGTCGGCGTGCCATCTGTGGCCGTATGTGGGATAAAATTAGAAAAATTTATAAGACATCAGCTTATTTTTTAAATAACTTTACAAAACGCCGTTTTCCAATAAATGTTTATTTAGAAATTAGTTCTTATTTTTAGAAATCTATTACAATCGACGATGCATTCAATAAAATAAAATAAACTTGGTTTATGTCGATATTATTATTTTATTAAGTAACTTTCGAAAAATAAGAACTATTTTGTAAATAAATATTTATCGGAAAACATCGTTTTGAAAAGTTATTTAAAAAATAAGGTGTTGTCCTGTATGTTATGACTTTTATCACCTTTTTGAAGTTCTACTTATGGCCACAGATGGCACGGAAGCGGCACACCGACACAGTATAATTCAGTATACTACAAGGTTAGAAGTATACTCTTAGAGATCACTTTATTTTTGTCTGTAAGGAGATAAGTATATAGTACTTGTATATATAGTCACTCTATCGGACTCAAGCTTTTGTTGTACGTTACATTTGTAATTTATTTTGTGTACTGAAAAAAATAACCACTTCAATCAATATTTGAATTATATAAAAGTTTTGTTGAATGTGCAAAAAAAAATCATAGTACACATGAATCCATTTCATTTTTCTACGCTACATTTTCATTTTCCTGATTGGTAGAATTAGATTTTACCACCGGGTGGCTAGACATTGAGGTGCTTGATTTCTCAAGCAATTATGTCTGGTTTCAGAAGTATATATGCGAATTTCCAAAATGTACAGACTACGTGAGCAATAGATTTAAGTTTTAAAAGCAAGCAAGATAGCGAACTGATGTTAAAATTGTGTGAGTGGATTACTTTACAAACAGACACTGGTGTACACTTTCTTCTTTTTTCTCTGTTTCAGGTAAAAGAAACATGGTAAATATATATATTTATATAAATACATATTTGGTATCTGATTTTTTTTTATATATGGTATATATAGTGTAACTAAATTATTTGGTCAAACCAATAAAATATCTGATTTTAGTTTTTAACCATCGGTTTACCAATTTCAATGATGGATATTGTGAATTTACTAAATCATTTGATCAAATGATGAAAATTACTGGTTATTTCCAAGTCAGTTCCACTCCTTTAAGTGAATATGGATCTACTAACTTAACTACATTATTTAACTATTTCAACTGAACATTATATTGTATTGAAATAACCAATTTTTGTTCATTGTAGCGAATCCAAAAAGTCATATATTTAAAATGAAATAATCTTTAATTTAAATTAAAAAAAGTTCTTTTATAAAAAATATTCCTTTTGATAATGGCGTTCTGCTCAGTAAATCCATCTGGAAGCTATTTAATTTCATTTAGAAACGTAGTTGATTGAAAGTGATTGAAACGAATTTATCATTTTTATCTGTACACTATACACATTTTAAAACTTCACGTAAATATTTACTATACATAAATATCAACATATTTAACACTCTTAGCACTTTGTATGATATATATTTTTATATACCGAACAGAGGTTTCTATGAACAGATACTTTATAACACAATTCGATTATTAATTTTCGTATATCCTCTAACCAAGTTACACGGTCATTCAGATTACTTTGGGGTAACGGTATCATTTATCGCCTAATCAAAACACTTTGCAGAGCCTCGCAGTTTAGTGGTGTTAAGTGAGCATATGTCCTCATATTACGCTTTAGACAAGGACTTTTTAACCTCGAATTTATGAAAGCCTAACGATATTTATCAAAGTAGACCTTTCGGAATGCTTAAAACAATGCACTTTGTATTATTTTACAAACAATTTTCATTGAACCGTCAACAGAAATCAGAACCTCGGTTATCTACTGACAAATGAAAATTGTTAACACTAAACTTTCATTAAACCACAAATTCACGAATCACTAACAATTTCTTCCATTAACAAAAAAATAATTTCTTTTGTTTCGTCACCTTGGCGGTCATGTCTTTAGAACTTGTTGAAGACCGGTGTTTTACGTGTCGTTTGTAAGACTGATGTCCTGGTAATGCTAGACGAATGTATTTATAAGAAACCAGAGCATGTACGACTCCGACTGACACTCCGCGTGCATCATAAACAGTTCTGGATAATACGTGATGGGTTTGATGGAAAGGTTTCGAGGAACTTAAATTTTGGCTTTCCAGACATAGTATTGCGAAATTATTCATATAGAAATTCTTTCGTTTGTATTTCGTATATGGAAATCATTTTTATTTTCAATTAATAATTATAAAAGTACATAAGTTGTAGACAATTATAGTTCTGTAAATATTCTAGATGTTTAATTGTGTAAATCGTAGATTGTACAACTCTCTTAGGTGGAATAGTCTTTTTAAAAGTATATTTTTAAAATTGCATTGAAATTAAAAAAATAACAAATATATTTTCGGTTCAGTATATGTTGCGGTGCTTTTCAAAAATGCACTGAGAAAACGGATCGGTCTTAGCAACGATTAGGTACCACTGTTTGTTAACTGTTACCATGACACGTGGTATTACATACCAATCATTGGTATCTTATTTTCTCAGTGAAGAATATGTTCTTAAAATTCATACTACATACATTTAATTGAAATATTAGCGTTTAATTCATAGTGATATATACGGATTGAGTTCCTTTAGAAAAAGTTACTAATAAGTGTGAATTCCTTATTACACGCTATATCAACCTACGGGTGGGTTTCATCAATTTCTCTAAATATTTTGTTTCACGTAGAACCAACCTTATGAACACAATACTACTTTTAATTAAATTTTTTCCATTATAAGATTTTATCTTACGCGAAACGTTAAATAATATTAAATAACCAAGATACGACATAAATTTGTTTAGATTTTATAGTGAAAGGTACAAGCGAATATAATACTGTTAATTCTCGTACATGCATCGGTTTGCCACATATGACTGAATGTCACCAAACAACAATTCTTATAAATAAGCATGTAATTTCTCACTTGATGAAGTTAATAAATATTTATTTCATAATAAATACTGCTATAGTTGGAAGACAACACGAAAGGCATAGAAAATATTTTACACGCCAAACTGAGCTTTCACTGTTGCGCAAGATCGATTTTGTTACGCGCGTAAGTGTCGCTCTTCCGTCACGCCAGATTTGCGCACGTTGCATACTAAACAACAGATCATCACGAAATTATTTTCAATATTAATTCAGTTTATTCCGAACCGAAATTACTTGGTTATTTATGTATAAACATTTCTGCAGTAATTTATGCGGATTTAATAAAACAACTGCCATTTCATTTTGGGCCTTTTAGGAACTTTTGAATGATGTATATGAAGTATATATAAATATATGTTTATCTACCACCGGTAAGCTAATTGTAAATTAATTTTCAAATAGTACATCATTTTCAGACTTGCAGCGGATTAAGACGTTATAATTATTACCTTTCAATAGTTGACAATACTGCTAATTGCTGAATTTAAGGCATCTGTTTAATTTGTACTCTATGTGTAATTTCTGTGTTATTTTTAACTAAATCCACGATTTGAAATAAAGAAAACAGTAAACATTTAATAAAAAAAATATAAGCCCTATAATGATCGAAAATATGTTCCCCCACTTTTCGGTCGACGACGGGAACATCTTCTGGCGGGATTTATCCCTCAACTAAACGTTGAGGAACATATTTCATAAAATCAATGTAGGGCATAAATCAGTTTTATATATTTTTAATGTTTAGCGTTTTCTGTTAAATGTTGTCTCTATTTCAAATCGGATGATAAGACTTGTCGTCAAGAGTGATGGTATAGGTTTTTCTTGGTTTGAAGTGAAACAAATATTTCAATGACATTAGAACTTTTCACGCATATATTAAACTTAGACATCAAATTAAACGGATGCATTAAATTAAGCAATTGTTATTAGTGTTAACTTTTCAAAGGAAATAATTAGAGCGTCTTGGTGCTCTGGAAGCCTAGATAAGTCTCTTGTAGGGCATAAGTCGGTTTTATATTTTTTTATTTCAATTTATTACTGACCTATATTATTTCCCAACTATTTATTAAAAATGTAACATAGTATACATATGTGTGATTGATACTCTAAGCGAAATCACTAAACGCCTGTATTGCAACAGTGAGGAAACTTTCTGCAATTTATAAAATACGTAATTTATTATATGATATTAAAAGTTAAGCAATATTGGTAACTCCACTCAAGATAATGGGCTAAAATAAATTCTCTACACCTTCAGTCATATTTCGGTTTTTAAAAAACTATATTATAATATTTTAATCGAGAATTGATAAACAACTTTTTCGAAATTTTAATATTTATTAATCAATTTATTGATGGGTTTTATTTTTTGTGATTATATTTCAATAAATAAATTACCTAATATGAACTGGACAGTTTATTAAATAGATATAAACAGACCTATAATTTAACTCCTAAAAATTCGTATTTAGCATGTTTATGTGAAACGCATTTAAAGTAAAAAATGATGAATTGGGCGAATTATTACAGCTTAATTTATTTTTAAATTAAGATTTAATCTTTACATTACTTATGTTCTAAACTTATTTTAAAATGTCTTACATGATTTTTACTTGTTTTAACGCTCGCAAATGAATCAGAAAAAATACTCCGCAATTGAATTGAACCCGGGTCTCTCGTTTACTGTGTTAACGCTCTAATCATGTGCACAACGCTAATCGCTCGCATTTGGGTTTATTGCACGAAAAATAGTACTGTAAGAAGAAGCATTTAAATCTAATGCTCCCTGGATGTTAAGAAATTATTATCATCCTTAAGGTTTGAATATTGTACAATAAATTAAACATAATTATAAATAAGTATAAATGGAATTAAAATAACATAATTAATTTTATATAATCCTTCAGTACAAATTTTAATAATACGCGTTTCAGGGAATTTTATTTACTACGTTTAGAACTAATTATTATAATTTTAAATTATAATATTATAATATTAAACTTCTAGAAATGAGCATTAACTACAATTAACAATAGATAAAAAAGGAATGCAAACGAAAAATTGGCTGATAGATGTGTCTGTAAAACATTTAATTGCACCATTTTATACCTGTTTTTCATATACTATACGTATATATCGTAATTTTCAGTGCCGTATTCCGGAAATTACCGTTTTATATCGATAAAACGTTTAGCATTATATTTTTGCCAGGAAAAATAAGGGAAATATTATGAAATAAATATAGCTTAAGACAGTGGTTTTAACATTTAATATATTCGATAAAAAAACCTCATATAAAATATGTCATTTTCTTATAAAATTTTTGTGCAGAATAAGTTAGTCCATGTAATTATTAAAATATTAATACAAATTGTATTATGTCATAATGTTTAAATATTTTCTTTTAACAATCGAAAGTCACAAATGTATCGTCATCCAACTTTCAGAATGTCAAAAAAACCTCATTTTCACGCATTTTAAATGGAACAGACGTTGGCACGGGTGTTGGAACGGACGTTATTGACAACCATAATAGATCGTAAAAATATAAAATTAATGAGTTAAATGCGATAATCCACAATGACACAGACTTTCATAACCATGTCTCAAAATGTCTTAACGTACATTAAAAGTTTTTATTTTTAGATGACATGAAATTTATTAAAGTTGTCCACATTTTGTCCACCTACAGCATAAACTATAGGGTATGTTGAACGAAATTCTTTCAATGACAGATAAAAGTGTTTTTTATTCGTACTGAGTGACATATGTTGAACCTATAAAATCGAAAAATTATCGAAAAAATGACATTCATTTGAATTGTAAATGACGTTTTTCACATTTTTTTTCAATATACTATAAATAATCGAAAAAAAAATTAAATATTGGTCGCATTTAGGGTTTATCTGAAAATAAATTTAAATTAGTTTAAAATTAAAAACAGTTTTACTCAGCACCCTAATTACATCATAAGAATTTGTAGCTGCAGTTATAAAAAAACATTTTTTAGAAAAAGGGGTTAAATTGTCGATAAAGGTTTTCTTTGTATAAATCGAAGAGTAATTTTTTTTGCCGTTTATGAGGGTTTATTCTATATATAATAAGCTATCAGAAAACGCCAAAAATTGACATTTTTGGGTCATATTCTATGAGAACCTGTCCTCAAGGAGTTAACACATGTTCAAAATTCCTTCAGAATATTGAAATAGAGCGATAACAATTACAAAAATGTTGTCTTTTCATTTTCCTTCCATTAAAAAATGTTGTTTTTTAAACTAAGAAAGATATTTAATAAATCCGTTCTTCACAAAAAGATTTAGTTATTCATTTAGTTTTGGCTGTTGATGCTAGTAAGAATTGAAGAGTTACTAGAGTTACTTCCAATTAGTATTGCTCTATTTTCAATCTGATGTTAAGTGAATTTACCATAATTAGTAGCTAAACGCCAGTTCTGTTAATAAAATTTTTAAATAATCTGTAAAGTACTTATTGAAATAATTATTAAAATAATAATTAGATTAATTTTTTTTCCAGTGTTTAGGTACACATTTTAAGGAATAATATTAATTATCATTTCTAATAAAAAAATAATAATAATAAAACTTCAAGGCTAAAAAAGTGTATCACAATAAATGATATATATAACATTATTAAAATGATGAAGACATTAATATATATGTCACTTTCACGCTTTCTTCAGTGTAGGTAACGGAGAAAGTTTTGGGTCGCGTTCGAATTTACTAAGTAGGTCCATTTCTTTAAGGAGTACGATTACGTCGATTGATACTAGAATCATAAATAACATTAACATCAGCCATAATTGGCTGAGTTCAATGGGCGAGTTTGTCGAGCCTTGATAAGTATTTACGTAACGGAGTCAATGGCGGCGTCGATTCCAACGGTATTTCGCGCTTCCGGATGACTCACACCATACATATCATCTTCGAAGATGAGCGGTTGTAACCTTGACCGTGAAATCGTCATCTTCATCCTGGATCTGAAGATACTGCTTATGTAAGTTGGGGATTCATGGCGAGGTCGGCGATTCAGTGGAGCGTCCCACCACAATCTCGAGACTCGTCTTCTCTCTTCTTCAGGTCATTCACCCATTTTTTATGCGTGTTTCTTTTAAAGTCTCTCCATGCTACAATTACTGCAGCTACTTACAACCATAACATTGACACTCCTTTTAATAATAGAAAACATCTTAGGTGTACACTTTTTTTCAGAAATTTCCTTCTTTTTAGAATACCGTTTTGGGAATTATGAAATTCACAGCAATTTTGTTTACCTACTGCTATAGAATTCCTTTATTTGAGGATGATTCGAGACATCATTCTAATGCACTGTATCAAATATTAATAATTTAAATTATGTTTTTATCTTGGTTATATTGACTACTGAACTAGTCTCCGTATACGATTCGATTCTTATCAAGAACAATAGTAAAATGGTCTTGAGACGTTCAAGTGCGAAATACTTTCGCTTTCGATCGAGGCAACGACCAGCATCGAGTGCGATCAGTCACAGACGATTCTAAAGAACTGTAGCACCTGATATCATTTCGCAATCGATGACACATTTGTAGCACAACAAAAGTCGTTTGTCCTGCGGAGCCCATTTGTGTTCGTCAGACCTATCCGAGATCTGATCGATGCCATAAAGATAACTCGAAGTGCAGGTCGAGTGATTGACCCGAGGTTTATTTGCACCCGATGGAAATGCACTATGATGTGGCCTCAAGCGAAAAAAGTGCATGAGTTTACCAGCGATTACGATTACACGGCTGAATAGCCTCCGGTATTAGGGACGCGATGTTTTCCCGCCAAACAGCTACGTTTTTTGCGGAAGCGTGTAATTGCCTCGTCATTCACGGACTCGAAACATCGTAAAGCTCAAAAACGGCCAGACTCCTTTACCGGTCAATTTCATATAAAGATATCGAGGACTCATATTCTATTCGCATTGACGAATAGAGCGCTGAAGGGTCTTGCACAATGTTGGAACACGTGTAGCCGAGAAAAGAAGAGAACCTTCTCAAAGCTTCGCTTCATTCATGTTACTTTCCATGTAAGCCAATTCTGCCTAGTATAGAGAAAATACTGTAACTTTGTGGGTGTCTTGACTCTTCATACATAGACGTAGTGGCCGGGAGTTATCTAAGGATAAAAATGTAGTGAACGATGCCAGGGGCGTGTGCAAGATAAGTGGGCTCCTGAGTGGTGGTACGTCTCGGTAGGTAGTATATAACCCTCTGTTAGTAGACGACGAGAACTTAGATCCG
The DNA here is from genome assembly GCA_030407085.1 of Trichopria drosophilae. Classification (NCBI taxonomy): domain Eukaryota; kingdom Metazoa; phylum Arthropoda; class Insecta; order Hymenoptera; family Diapriidae; genus Trichopria; species Trichopria drosophilae. Next base: position 208,382,635 of record CM059583.1, read on the forward strand.
TTTGTTTTTCTTCGTTTATCACTGCGGCAGCCATGGCGATTTTATCGGTAAGCAAGTTTTTCGCACAATCCTAGGACGTTTATTTTTCTTTATTCTAAAACGAGTCAGAAATGTATTATTCAAATATGTGAATATTCGCTAATTGCTTCATCTTCCCTTTTTAGCGTACGTTTATCGGGTTGTGTTTATTTTTGAGCGTGAATTCTATTTCCGTTCCTGTCAATCAAAGGATTTCGCCACCTTCAGATCATAATGTGGGAGATACTCCTAATTTCCATCCACAATACAGTTATGCATACAACGTTCAAGATATTAACTCTGGTGATTCAAAGACTCAACACGAAAGTCGTAACGGAGATGTGGTTCACGGTGGATACTCTTTTATGGAATCTGATGGAAGCCGGCGAATAGTTGAGTACATGGCTGATGGAATTCACGGATTCAATGCCATTGTTCGAAAACAAGAAGGTTCGGGACTACATCAAGGAGCAGTTTCGAGTGGTTCGCATGCTGTGTCTTTGCCTCATATTGCTCCAGCACCAGGATATGCCACCATCAAAGGACCAATAGGAATGCAACAGCAACATGGCGGTCATCACGCTCAGAATATTTATCAACAACGCGTAATGAACATTGGGATTCATCATGGGCAAGTTCCAGCTTATCAAAGTTATGGTTCGGATTTGCACGCGGGTCATCAAGCACCTGCCATACAGTCTTACACGCCGCGAGTTATTAATCTGCCGCGACCAAATCTAAGTTTCTGGCCATATGCCGAGGCGAAAGTATATTACAATCATCCTAATTCAATTTACCCCCATGCATATCTTCCAAAACCATTCCCGCAAACGCATGGTTTTCCATTTAATGGCCTGCCTCAAACAGTGCATCGTCATCCTACTCCTTTGCATCCAATTCCATCGAACTCATATCCTGCTCATCCGCACCCAGTGAATCCTTATCCAATTAACCCAAGTCCAGTACAACCGCAACCACAAAACCCACCGCATGTGGTTCCGCCAAAAACTGTTACTATCGGTCGCTACGGATATGGATATGCACCACTTGTGAATAATCAACGACATTGATTGCCAAGATTAATCCCGCTCTACTAAAAAAATGTTTTGTATATACTTAATTTTTCAACGTTATCGTTCATTTTCTTCACATATCACGATTTTCGACAGTGAGCTCAAACATGGCAGAAAATACATTTGCATCGACTTGGTGGTATTGTATTAGGGAGCCATTTTGTTCAGTTCGTAATCAATCAATATTTGAATCATAGTCACTTTCGTGTTACATTTTGCTAATTGTATTTATGTAAAAATAAACATTTTGTACTAATTTATATTCTACGTTTAGATTAATAAATTATATTTGACAGATCAAACAAGTATGTGTCCTTTTTTCGATTTCGACATGACAGAATTATATCTCAAATCGGTACATTTTTGTAAAGAAGGAAATTAGAACAGAATGCTAAAATTGAAATTTTCATTTCTTTTTTATAAACCAACGCCAAACCCCATTTGAACATTATTCTGTATTCGATATTTCAGCGGCGATTGCTTTTGCCGCGGCGGTACAAGTGATATATCGTTGCGCAATCTTTAACAAGTGACCGGACCCTTGAGGAGGAGGAAAAGGAAGATCGCGATCGGGTTTTGCTGAGACCTTCGTTTGCTCCCGTCATCCGAAAAAACCGGTTATTTCGGTGGCTGCCCGACATACATACATCTTACGATCGGAACAAAGGAACGTTTTACTGCTCACTTAAAGTAAACGAAAAGTTTTAAATTGTATTACAGCAAGTCAATGGGAATTTTATTTTATTTTTTGGAAATAATTGATATTAATGGATTTTACTTTGATTTCTGAAAAAAAACAACTACTATTAAATTTTCATTTAATTCGTATACAATTTGGAACGTGAAGTCTTTAAATATTTAAAGTAGATAGATGAGAGGAAAACCTCAATAAATATCGTTTTCTTAAACCGTCGGATTTGAAATAAGTGTACTTATTAGTGATTTTCTTGAATTTTGACGAATTGTTGAAAAAAGTTGTTACAATTCGGAGTTACGTCTAAAACTCTTCAGAATTTATTATAATGTAACAACAGTACATAATAAAGTTTTTACAAAAATATTGAATAAAAATTGAGGAATTTAAAAAAATTTGTACGAAAGCTTTTAAAAGTCATACACTGATTACATTATTTCAAATTTTTTTATGATAAAGCGTTGAAAAAAAAATCCTGTAAATGAAAAAAAAAATGTAAATAAAGAAAAAATGATTGAAATATGACTACGAACATTTTGAATAGAAGGTCGTGAACCGATTTAAGCTATACGAATTTAAATGATGTAAAAATACATTGTTTAATAAAAGTTGTTTCTGATTATTTAGATTTATGGATTTTGTATTGACTGTATTTTGATATATTTTTGAGAAAACATTTTGTAACTGCTTTCGTTTCTATTTGTTTCATTCTGTTGCTAAATGGTTTAATGATTATTATCATAACGCCTACGTAAATATATTTTTAATGGTTATATAAACGTTCTGCACAAAACAATGTATATTTTATGTTATTTAGTAAATTCCGAATGTTCTAAAATTCGCCAATGCGATTGTAATAAATGGAAGACATATTTTGCGAATGATTTCGACAATAATTCTAAAAACGTGAATTATATTAGGACACTGCATTTTTTCGATATTCCTTAGTCGACTATTAATAAATGGCAGATGTAAGACTATTCGTCAAATTTATCATTCCATCTTTGTTTTCATAACAATAAGATGAATGGAACTAATGCACTAGAACTATAAATCTTATGGAATGAATTGGTGCCCGTCACTAAAACTAACATTTACGTAACTTGTTAATTACGTCTGTATTAATCAAAATATGCTTCTAATGCTGTGAATGGTCGAATAGTAGAGAGTATTAACAAGTCAAATTGTAGAGTTATTTTTCAAATAGGACCAAATTCGACTTTCACTCATCGTCTTTGTTCGTCAAGCTGGAAGAATTTGACGTAATCTTCCTGCAAACAATTTTGTTTTAGGCGTTTACATATTCTAGAACAACGTTTAATAATTGCGAATTGAACATCGTTTGAATTTCAAAAGTGTGATTAAAACTGAATGGCCTACGGGGGGTGCGTGTCGTTTTTCAGTGAAAGGTTTTACGGCATAGTTCACCTTTAGGGACATATTTGACGGTTTTGATCCAATACAGATCGGTGAAGGTCAACAATGTGTGAAACGTATCGGGTCAAAAAATAATTGCTGGATTGTAACATCGTAAAGAATAATTACACTTTTATGCAATAAACTATATTTATATTCGATAGGAAGATGTGAAAACAGACTTTTCTAAATAAATTTTTAACATGTTCTACTACTCGATTCAAGGAGTATTTCACTTAAGGCCAATTGTATTCATCCCTCCTCGCAATCATCGAGGATCCATAAACTTTGAAAATATAATAGAAGTCATTAAGTGCGCGAATCAGCCGAAGCACTAAAGTGATGCTGAATTCATTAAGAGCACAAAATGGAAAATACAGATTACTACAATTATGTGACTGTAAGAGAAGTATTTTTCCTCCTTATTGTTCTTAATGTGAAAATAATTAAACTGTGTCATAATATCATGAATGTGATAATGAGATAATTCGACGCATGTTGGTTTGAAAAGTATATACGTATATTAACAAATAATATAAGGATTTTTATAATTTGTTGAATTCATGATAATGTTTTATGCAACACATTAAATATTTACTCGACGTAAGGAAATATCATCTTAAAATAAGTCAGATTTGCTAAAACGGAAACGCATTTATTACAATAAAAAAATATTTATTTATTGCAAGAAAATTTACATAAATACAGTATTTTTTAGTCTGTGTTGAAACATAATATGTCGTAAAGATATATCAATTCTTTATTTGTGAGTACATTATACTGACATGTCAATTAATCAAACAAAATTTTGACTAGGATGATAAAGTGTTGTAGTGATTTACTTAGAAAATGTATGGTGAGTTTACAGAAATGATGAATTTCATTTTTCATTTTGAAACATTTAAGATTATTATACAATACATTTTTTAGTAGATATAATAGTAGATTTACTATTGTGTCATCTATTGCATGTATCATTAACGGTACCTGTTATCATAATTATTCCCAAACATAATATAAAAATAATACCGTTTTACGGACAATTCAATTTTACGGACTTCGGCATCTAATGTTTAATCTACAACTTCGTATAAATTATTATAAATTTATAATGAGTGAATAGTAGGTAACTCATGTGAGTTAAAAGTTATAAATGTCCTGAGTTTGTTGTAAAGATCTAGGTGTACCATTCATACACAATTTAACGTAATTTATTTCAAATCATGAATGCTTAGGATGCTTTAAGAATATATGTAATATATGTAATATAGTCATAACATATTTCATGGGAATTAGAAATTCATTTAGAAGATTTTTAACAAATAGTTTTTGCGATTATATATAATTATTGAATTTGTTATAACCGATTGGCTGACTTTATGGCTGATTATTTCTTTTAGTCGTGAACGAAGAATTGAATCTATTATTAACACTTTTCCAAATGTCATATTGTGAAATGTAATTTCTGCTATTTTTTCAAAATATTAGAAATGATTTTTAAGTATACTTACTATTTTTTCTTTTATTCTGACATTATTATTATTTTCAAAGAAGTCAACGAAATTAGACATTTCAAAAATTAAAAATATATAATAAAATGATTTATTATTATTTGTTTTATAAAAAGTATTTTTTTTGCAAACTATATGCTAATTCAGGATAATCGTAAATATTTCCTTTCGTATTGCACTGTGTTTCCGACATTCACGAATTGTGATACATCATCAGATAGTTGGTTGAAAAATCTTGGCTAATTAAAACGTTTTCAAGATGTAAGGTAAAGGAAATTGTAGTAAATACACTAATTATAGGCAGACAAGATTGTTTATTGTGGCATGTTGAAATTCGAAGTATTTAATTATTTAAAATAATATAACCTCGGTGAAGATATGTACATCAGTGTAAAACATTATTTAACATCACAATTTTTCTACTAATATAATTATTTACCAGAGAGATGCGTGAGCAACTGGTGCGGAGTAGGATTTGTATACTGGAGAAGAGTAAGCGTGAGCAACTGGTGCAGCTGCATAAGTATGAGCTAATGGAGCTGCGTATTGCTGAACGTAGTTACCGGCGTAGTGGACTGGAGCAACATGTTTGACAACTGGGGCATCATAGTGTTGGACGTAGTCAGCGGCATAAGCGACTGGAGCAACAGTTTTGACAACTGGGGCAACAGCAACTGGGGCAACAGTCTTGACAACTGGAGCTACGACAGCTGGTTGTTTCTCGACGACGGCGTTGAATCCGTTGACGGAGTCAGCGGTGTAGTGGACAACGCGGCGGGATCCGTCGGCTTCAACCAAGGAGTAGCTGCCCTTGACGACGTCTCCGTCACGGGTTTCCTCCTGAGTTTTGACGTCTCCACTGAGTCCATCATGAACACCATATGCGTATTTGTATTGAGGATGGGGGTCATACTCCGTGTCGACCGTCTTGGTCAAGATGGTTTTGGCCACAGGAGCTGCATATCCGTAAGACGCAGTTGCTGGTGCGTACGCATAGTGAGCTGGTGCGATGAGACCAGCGTTGGCAACGGCCACGAAGGCGACGAATACTACAAACTGCAAAATACAAATAAATCATATTATAATAATTTTATGTATTTATTTAAAAATAAAGTTGTCAATTCAATTTGAAAAAAGAAATTTATAATTCTACAAAAAATAAATTGTCATTATTCTGTAAGAATTTTTGCCGAGTATTGTCACGAATAGTTAGAAATTTTAAACATTCCTATTTTAGCAATTAAATTATTGATTTTACATGACTGTTTTGTTTTAATTAAATTTTGTTTCGTTGTTACGGATCTTACGACAATAAATTATTTTCACTAACAATACAGGACTTAAACAAACTTACTTTGAATGCCATGTTTAAAGTGTTTAGATCGATCGGTGGACCAAACTGATGTCGATTGTTGAGTTTCTGGATCTTATATACAAATTTTCAGCAGATTTTCGATCTTCCAGCCCCTCTACTTACAACTTTTCTTTCTAATCGGCAGGTTTGTTGTGTTTGATCTAAGTCACCGTCCAAAAAAATGGTCCGCCTTTCATTGATCGAAATTAAGAACGACATTCCCTTCGACAGAAGGTATGCGCTGATTAGGTTAGATAGATATTGTTGGTTACAAAATATTCGAGGCTGACAAGTGCTGTCCATTAATAACTTGGTTATGTAAAAGTATACAGATTTAATCAGCTGGTTTTCAATAGCAAACTCTGCTTTAAAAAAATCAAACATCTGTGTAAATACTACACTGAAAACAAAATTTCCTAATTTCAAGTAAATATTTACTTGAATAGTCGCAACAATATATTTACTTATAATAGAAAAATAGTTAATTCAACTAAATATTAATTTGATTTTATCCAGCAAGTAAATATTTATTTAATTTAAGAAAATATTTTGTTGCGCCTATGCAAGTAAATATTTACTGGAAATTAGGACATTTTTTCAGTGTAGTAGGTTATCGTCTGATCATTTAATATTTTGGAAAATAACTTGTATAAAATGTTAATTATGCACAGTTTATTTTAACAGTAATTGAATTTAATCTGAATGTGGTTTCATAGATACACTGTATTGCTAATTTGATTGTACACAGGAATCAGATAATCTTCATAGAAATGTTAATATTCTGATGATCAACCAAATCAAACAAATTTTAAAAATTACGAAAATTATATTTTAATTCCAGAAATTTGTATTTTAAATAAACATTCGGTACGTAAGAGTATATTTTGTATACTCTTGCCTGATTTGTATCTTACTTTATTAAATTATGTTGATTATGTAAAAAAGTTCTACACAGCATTAAATTTAATTTAAAAATGACTTATGTAGTTCAATTAGATCTTTCATTCAACTATAGGATCTATTAGCAACCATTTTCCTTCAAGAGTTTTTGAATAATTTTGTTTATTCACGAATTATTTATCTTTAATCACAGTATTTAATTATTTCTAACTTGCGTTTTCTTAAATACCGATTGCATTTTCGAAGAACCCATCCATCTAATAAGAATAAACGAATAAATGAATTTTTAAAAATATGACATTTTTCCTTGCAGTATGTATTTTCAATACGCCATATTTATAAATCCGTAAATGTTATAAATAATTTTTTATTCGTGTTATTATTTCTTTTGTTTATATGCATGGCTCTATTTTTGCTGTGTAATTGTTTATTTCATTTTTACCACTTCATATAAACGTTTCTAAAATCTATACAGTCGGGATTATTTCTTTAAACATAAATTCGAGTATCGTGTTAAAAAGAATTTACAATATATAAACAGTAAAAAAAATATATCTGTCTAAAAGTTCTGATGCTAATAAATACTGTAAAATATAAAATATAGAAAAATGCACAGCTTAAAATGAGATTAAAATCTAATGACTATAGTTACAAAATACAAAGGATAAAACCGTTTGGTCAAATATCAGATTTCATTTATTAATAAATATTCACAATTATGAATAATTACATATTCGATAGACGTCTCTAACCAGCAAATCGCGATGTTTTTGTGATGCATTCTATTAATTTTTTATGCAAATTTTTCCTGATGACACAAACTCGTCTGCTCGATCAGAAATAATGAGAATTTTACTATAAAAATTCACGATTTTTGTTATCATAGTAAAGATGTAAAGGTTGAATTATTTACCATCATAAAAAAATTGTGGATTTTTCTAGAAAAATTTGCATTATTTTTGATCGAGCAGACAAGTTTCTGTCATGAGAACAAATTTTCTAGAAAAATTAAGAATATATACATCACAAAAACATTGTGATTTGCTCATCAAAGACGTCCACCAAATATGTGGTTATTATTTAATTACGAGTATAAAAATGCATTTATTCATAATTATTGATACGTATCAGGAGAAATAAGCTGTTATGCAGAATATATAACGTAAGTCCTTACATTTTCGTTATTGAAATATATTTACTCTTGTTTTTAATTAAGTTTCATAATCCTGTGAACTAAAGAGTATTTTATAATGGTTTCTGAAAAATGTTCTCTTAAGTAAATTGATACGATCTAACGTTCATTATAAATTAATCGCTCAGAATCCGGTTGCTCTTAAGTGATAAATGATACTGAAGTAATAAAGCAATTACACGAAATTTAAGAAAACAAGCAAAGCGTCATATCTTGCATCTATTATTGACAGGTACATTATGAAAATAAAGTACAGTTTACGATTATCTTATGTTCGACATTAATTTCAAGAGGGAACAACACATTGCAATCTGAACAGAGGCGTTTTGTCCATATTTTTAACATCACGTAGGTATCAATAGTATGCAATAATTTATTCGGACATAAAATATACTCAATCTTCCGAAACACCAATAATTGGAGGCCATTCCACTAAGCGATTATTCTTTTTAAGGCATTTATTACATAATTAAAGGAACTGCTCCTTTCTCAGTGATCTCACGTGCTGTTGCTTTAATTTCTTCGCTCGTTGACATAATGTTACGATAGGACATGAAGAGCCAGGAAGCAGAAGAAGAGAATGGTAGATACCAAGCAGAAGACACGAAGGGTACCGCATCAAAATAAAGGACATTGGTGCGGCTTAAATCAAACCGAATAAATGAACCGAGGTATGTGACGTAATGTAATATTTAGTTCTCTTGTGTTACGTGGATGGATTATTATGGGCAAAAAAGTAGATCGCTCACATTGGGCCAGGTGTGCGAATTGGCCAAATATTTGGGGCGTGGTATCTGCACTCGCTCAATGTCACCGAGCTGAGATCTCGCGATTGCGACATTGAAACCAAGACCGACATGAGAGAATCGAGAGGGAATCGATTTAAAGGGTTTATCTCCAAGCATAGGCGTTTCGATGTAGTGTATTCGCCTGTAGGATTTATTGAGACAGTGGAGGGGAAAGATCCTTCAAAATTTGGGATCGGGAGTACGCTCGTATATAAGCCAAACTGCAAACCCGCATTGCCATCATTCGATCGCCTTCAGTTTCGTTGGCTCACACACCCATATATCCCACAATGATTTCCAAGGTAAGACATACCAAGTGAAGTCTTAATTTGCCGCTCTCAAATCCGCGTTGCGATAAAGAAGTTGCAATTTCAAAGTCTTACATAAGCTTTATTTTTTCGTATTTATCAAAGTAGAAGATAGCATGCTAATTCGCTTATGTCAAAATTTTCTATAGTTCCTTTCCCAATAGTGAGATAGCTTAAGAGTTTAACTCGAATTTTACTATATGATACATTTTCACGAATATATATTCCGAAATCAGTTTTCGTTTCATTTGTCTAAAATCTTGCGAAACAGTAGCTTCTATTGCCGACAGTGAAAGTATTGACCATGGGGTAACTCGAGGCTATCTCTCTGCATTCATTTTCCTTTTTTCTTTAAGACTGACAGGTACGTGAATTTCGTGAAACAAACATCAATCAATCTTATTTCTGGTAAAAGTAGTAATTGCTGACGGGTAGAGTATAATGAGTGAGTTCGACAAGGTGGGTCATGGAGAACGCCATTCTTGAAATTGGGAGGTTGTAATTACTAATTGGTTCGCAAAATAAAATCGCCATATCTGAACCAATTTTTAACTGCGTGTAACTTTATTTTATAGTAAATATAAGAAAACAAATATGTAATAACGAATATTTCGGGAGATTTAATTTTAATACATGATTATCTCTATTATATATAATTTAAGTTAATTTTTTCTTGTATATGCCAACTTGAAGAACTCATTTAATATATTATAAATGTAAAAATTTGTACCTATTTTCTAACTAGAAGTTTACAAGTTTACTGAACAACCAACCCTATCCCAATTATATAAAACAGAAAACTTGATTTTAAAATATTTTCATTATATATGTGTACGTTTAAATAGATGGTGAATTCATCTCAATCTTTTTTTCTTTTCACATAATTTAAAACAGAAATAATTTATGGTTTTAAATATTAATATTATAATAGGAAATAAAAGGGAGAATACGCAGCAATAAGACATATCTGAAAGCTTAAAAAAAATGTATTAAGTGTATTACCATATTAATAGATAATGAAAATTATTCGAGTTAAACTAATTTTGAAATGATAGATTATAACGATTCTTTGTTGAAATATCTGAATGTATATTATGTTTAATGCAATTATTATAATTGAATTTGGTGATGTTGATAATTGTGATTTTCAATTTCTGGCAATAACGGAACATTTTTTCTTCGACCGCTTTAATACATTACGCATTACAACAGGGAAAAAAAGTTTGTGCTCCACAAAAAAGTTTGAACTTAAACCTGGATTGTGTGGAGAACAAACTATTTTCGAGGGGACGCTTTTAACCTCTAGAGTATAAGCACACTCAGAGAAATGTATTTTTGATACCGTATTTTATTCAAGTTTATGGGAACTATACATAAATTAATTTTATTACTGAAGAAACAGTATGGTACTGAGAATCAGAAATATGGTCAGTTTACCTCCCACCCCTAAAAAGTATAACCCTCGGACTCGTAGTATAGTTACCTCAACTACATTTCTCATCCTTCCAACTATACTTCTGATCCTGCCAACTATACGCTTGTGTGTGTCTAGAATAGTAATTGCCGGATACCATAAAAAATACATTTTGTGAAAATTGTCGAAGTTTTTTTAATATGCGGTTCTTAGTTGCAAAAAGGTCTTGTGTGGTTCTTGGTCGTGAAATCAAGATGTAGAAATACTTGAATTTTCAGTATAAACAAATATTTTCTTTAGTGACTCCTTTTTCACTGAATATTAACTCCTGTTGCAAAGTGAGGATCACTGTTTCAAATTGGTAGAGTAGAGATGTTGCATCCAAGGACCGCGCGATGAGAAATCGACGTGAGGCCGTAAAATCTTACTTTAGAAACTCAGACCAGTACTGAAATTGTGTACTTTAAATAAAAGAATATCCTGACAAATTGTTTGTATTGTGTTTAATTAAGGATGAATACTATTGTTTCAAAAACTTCTGTAAATAATATCAAACTGAAATATGAATTGAAGGCGTATTACCTAGAAAAATAACGCACATAGATCTATGAACAACTATATTTCTTATGTACGTTTATCCCACTACTATTAATATAAAAATGTTACATATTTTTAATTTTTTGACTACATGGTCTTAAATATTTATCGTTCTTTTTCAGCTCATCACCTTCACCTCACTCTTGGCAGCAGCCTACGCTGGGTATGCGATCCCTGCACCTGCACCCGTAGCTTATGCGGCACCAGCGGTGGCCCATGCTGCACCCGTAGCATACGCCACCCACGCGGCAGTGGCCCATGCCCCAGTAGCAGTTGCCCATACTCCAGTAGCCGTTGCTCATGCCCCAGTGGCCGTCGCCCATGCCCCAGTAGCCTATGCCGCCCCCGTCGCCAAGGCCATCGAACCAGACTTCGACCCCAACCCCCAGTACAGCTACGCCTATGATGTTCACGACAGCCTGACCGGGGACGCTAAAACGCAACAGGAGTCCCGCAATGGAGATGTCGTCACCGGAAGTTATTCCCTCATCGAAGCTGACGGAACCCGAAGAATCGTCGAATACACTGCTGACTCCATCAATGGATTCAATGCTGTCGTTCACAAAGAACCCGCACATATTGCTGTGAAAGCAGCCGTTGCTGCTGCCCCAGTAGCGGTTAAGCCCGCATTCGCTGCACCTCTTCCATACGCCATCCATGGAATCCATTAAATGAATCCTCACAAGGATCATACCTTTGACTGAGCAATCAAACATTAACATGCACTCCTTACCACGGGTAATCGATCGTTTGTTTAGACTGACTATGTGTACATATAAAATAAACTGTTTTCTTTTAGTCTAATTACATTTCTTTCTTTCACCCTCTCAATTTTTCCTCAAAATATCAATATTGTTATACAAGTTGGCACTCCTTCTTATGAGGAATTCTACGGAACCTTTAACTTATGGTGTCATCGTTTTTTTGAAACTAACAAATTTTTCGTTTAGTTTAGGGCTACATCGCATGAAAACATATTCTCAACTATACAGGGTGTCCAAGAACTCGGTTACGATATTTCAGGAGGTGATTCTCTATGATATTTCAAACCAAAAAGTCCTGTACTAAAATTGGATCTGAGGCTCGGAATTTAAGTGACGGGCCATTGAAGTTTAGAAAAAAAATACTTTTATTACAATATCTCGGCTCGCTTTTAAGTTATTTCAATGAGTATGAGTTCATTTTTAAGCCATACAATTCATCTACAAGAGCATTTGACCTGCGGTGAATATTTCTGAAGTTATGGCCTCAAAAACAGAAAAAAGGCCAATTTTTGCGGTTTTTCGCATATAAGTTATTTCGCCAAATGGCTAACGAAATGGCAAGGAACATATGTTTGAGTATGTTAGCAGTGTACACACTCCTACGTTCGCATGTATGTACCGTGAGAGAGCGAGAAAACTTGATGTAGCAAATGTGATAATTAGGAAAAGGAGTAAATTAGAATATGAGAAGGTCTTCTGCACCGATTTCCAATCCATATAACCGGATTGCCTGGAGTGACATCTTCTTAAGACTATATCGCCATTTTTTTGTCAAACGATATTTTTGTTTTGGTTTTTCACTTTTTATCTACAGTATTTGATAATATTTAAAATCAAAGAAAATCAGCTGCCAATGAAGCGTAAGTCTTTTAAAAAATATTCAGGAAAATGTAGAGGATACGTCTAATTCGTAAGAAAAATGTTATGTTTTTAGTGGATCAGTTGAAAAGTTATGCATCACGTTTTAAGAGAGATTCTAAATAATTTTTTAATAATAACTTATCATAAAAATGATTGTTAACGGTTATAGCATATGGAGGATAACGCATGTTATAAAAATAATTTCGATCCAAGTAATTCCTATATAATAGATATTTTTATGCTCTTTAGATTGGTGAATTGTACTTTCCAAAATTTGAACATGATTTTGAAAAATTAACACAATATGCCATTTTCTAAAAAAAAACATTTTTTCTGAATCACTAATTCCAAATAAAAGCTAAGATAACTCCTGTTAGTACGCCGGATTTAAGAATGCCAGTTTTTTGGTTTTGATAATTTTTATTTAATGATAAGTTTGAGAAACACTTTTAAAAATGATGTGAAGAATAAAATAAGGAATATCTTTTTATTAATTTTTTACCATTTGTTTCATATCGGATTGATCTACCTTGCATTCACTTCCAGTTAAAATGGAATGGTTATTGCAAAATTGATTCAATAAGAAACGTTGGAAAAGTGATTAAGTAAATTCGACTAGGACAAAAAAAAATGAAAGCAAAGAAAACTAATTAAATGACTATACACATTTTATAAGGTTCGATTCTTTAGATAATTATCCATATTTTCTAATATTCTTATGGCTATTTTATTGAAATATATTTTTTGTCAGCCAGTGCGTTTAGCTTTGCATTAATAATATGATCATGTATGTGGATAATCCTGCCACCATAATAAAGCCACTATACAGATGTATTCGATCGCGACATTCGTAATCAGCGAACTTTTGGAAGTTTATCCCGATATAGTATTTTGATGTTAGCTTTAATAAACCTCCTGATCCTCAACCAAAAATGAATGATGCGCATAGAACTGCATTTTTATCTATCTCCATAAAAATGTAAAACTCTCCCTTCAAAAGAAAACGTCTTTTTTCCACTCGAAAGTGAAAAGTTTTATACAATGTCCCATATATGTTCGTATTCCGAATGATTCATAAATAATAAATAATAAAGTAGAATAAACGAATATCAAATGCATCTGCATTCGTTCGTATGCATTTTTCATATTTCTCCGCAGCGAATACAGTACACTGAGAAAAGTGTTTTTTACCCAGTATTAGAATTCTTATGCCCCGTAAAATATAGTATTTTACGACGGAGGATTTTGCTAGTTATAATATTTCTTTTAATGGCTATAATACACTTTTTAAAAGCCAACGGATAGTAACTGATAAAATACACTTTTCTCAGTGTATAGAAAAAATGTTACCTGTTTACTAAGTATTAGTCTTCTCGTCAAAAAGTGGTCAATGTAAAACTAATATTTAGATTGCTTTATAATCCAAGTCCAATTATATAAATATATATATATATATATATGTTTATAAACTATTTGTATGATTTTAAAAATCAGTTTAATATATTTTACAAGAATATTATGGTATCTGAAAACGATGCATGATCAAAATTGTGCTAAGCTTTGTTTTGATTACCTGCCTCTAAGAAAGACCAAACATTAACTTTTAAGTTGTACGTTTCTAATGAATTATTGGTTCAGTAGACAAAATTCGAAACAAACGAGGCGGGCGTGAAATCGTGAAAAACAAGTAGCGGGCGCGAAATCGTGAAAAACGCCCGCCGGAACCTTATAGAAGTTACACGTGCTGAATACGGTTCATGCCACACACTTTACGGGAACGTAAAGATATGATTTTTGTGCAGGTATGACAAAAAGGCTATTATATCACTTTTCGATTTTCATTCGAGATTCACGTGTATACAAAATATACTGTATTATAGAATATACGAACTTACATGTACAAGGCAAGTGAGTTCATAAATTAACAGCAATAAATATAATGCACATGTTCAGTCATGCATAAATCATCTATCAGATCCAAGAGCTGTATTTTTCATCTTTTTTTAGAACAATTATTCGACTAGGCAACGGTATCATGCACTTTCTATTTTGTTTAAAACAGTTATATATAGATTGAAGTGAAGAATAACCAAATTTGATTGCCGAAAATGTTTAAATAATGTTTCTGGAACAATTATATAACCAAGAAATATTACAATAGTTACATAGAGACACTACAAAAATCGATGAAAGTTTTCTGTAACCAGGCCAGTCTGTAAATACATGTTTTTTGGACTGCTGAATACCAATATGAATCTCGTTTTACTTAATTACGTCAGGATTGTTTTCTAACCTCAAAAATCTGTTCGTTTTTATGACGGTCGTACGTTTTTATGTAATATAACATTCTATAAATATTGATGGATTTACCTCAATCTTAGTATCTCAGGGTTTTGTCGACGAATTCGGAGATTTTTTTAAGTGATTGATTTAACTTTGTGAATCATATTCAATTTTTTTACACTCGCATTAGGTTAATAGAACAACACTTTGTAAGGCGTTCTTTTTATTATTTTCAATTACTCCTTGTAAATTTACAGACAGAAAAATAGTAAAAAATACAGCATTTGCAGCTTCCGACCTATAATAATAGGACTTCTAGAGTTAACACAAGTATCGCACAGAAATATTTCGAAAGAAAGAAAAAAATTAACGCCTACTGGAGGAATAGAATTTAATTTTGGCTGGTTAGTCTCCGGTTTTAATTTGAATTAACCTACGAAGAAAATGGGGAAAAATCAGTTTAATTACAAATCATTGGTAAATCAGTGATATTTGCAACATCTGCGAGTTCTGTGAACAATGCGTTGTGGGAATTTATTAAAATTTTCTATTATTATTGTGTGATAAATGCGTTTGCATCTGAACAATGACAGATGATCGATTGTTAATGTTTTATGTGTTAGCCATTTTTTAATAAGAAACTTCGACAATTAAAACCACCACAGATAAATTTTGTATATATTTGAAAATTCACGTCATACATTTATGAAGAAGCGATTAAAGAAATCATTTATAAAATTCTAATTATATACGTATAGTCTAAAAGTGGATTGACTACTTGCCGTGCATATGTTAACTTGTTTGCTCCTCGATAAAAGGATTATGTAAACGTTCATCTCGGATAGCTTTTCTTTACAGTTCGCTACGGATCGTTGCAATAGACTGATCAAAATGAAGTTGCTTGTATCTTGCGCTATTTTCTTGATGTGTGTTGGTCTTTCCCAACAAATTCCGAAATACGGTATGTCTGACTCTTTCTAAATTCAAACTTATAGTTATGCCTTTTATTTCTATAAGATTAAGATAACATGTGTTAATGGATTTCATCGGAAAAAGAATTTTCTCTACTGTTTTAAAAGAATAAAGCTCATGGTTTAAACAGTACAAAATTAATTTATAAACATTCGGTTTTCCTTTGTTTTGGAGTATTATTTTTACAGTTTATCGATTTGAATTTTTCTAAAGAGGTACACAATGTCTGGAAGAAAGTTAAAAATTTATTTCTAATGTTGATTATATCATCATATTTTATTTATATATTGACTTATTATAATTATTTGTTTACGAACCAAAAATTTATATTAAGATTGATTATTTAACTTTACCTAAATTGTTTATAAGTACAAGTTATAATTATTTATTTAGATCGAAAGTGAATGACCATGTTTTGGTAACCGATCAATAAATTATTTAAAACTTAAAAGATTATATTTGAAACGTGCATTTCGCTTCTAATATTTGAAATGTTAAATATATTTTTTCAGAATTTTCGTTTCAATAAAATTTTTCACATTCTTTCATGTTTCCATTGACAATTCATTTTATGTCTCTCCCTGAACTCATTCAGTGATATTTAATATTAAACCAGTTAATTATTAAATATGAAAATAATATAACTACATATGCCAACTTCCAGTTTTTCATTTTTATAATACTATTTTTGTAATTTCACTTCTACAGATATTTGTTACTTTAAATTTATATTGTCTTTAAATGGCACATTCAAGGTACACGTTATAAGTGCAGTATTATTTATAAATAAAAAATGCCAGAATTGGATTAACCCTTTCAAACAATTTATTTGGAATGTTTCCATTCTTTGATTAATATTAAAAAGTAAACCATATTACAGTCAATTGTTCCACTGATCCGAATGTCGTTGAAGCAAAGGACCATAATACCTGTCAAGTTATTACATGTCATGAAGAAGGACATTACACTTCTGTTCTGTAAGTATTAAAGAAAGTTATTTGTGAATGTCCCAGAGGGTCAAACTTAAGATAGTTATTTCGAAGGTTAGAAACTAGAGTAATTCTTCGAAAAAAGTAAATTCCATTCGACGATTTTGTATATTACAACACTGTATATTACATTGCTAAAATGAATTAAATATATACCGAATATCTACAAAATTCGAGGAATGAAAAAAACACTTATTAATACCATTTGACGTAAAAAAAGCAAACTAAACCGCTTTTTAAATGTAAACAAAAATTCTGAATAGTGAACACGCATTTGTCAATAATTAAGAAATTATTTTATTTATTAACAAATGTCTGTATATTATGAGATATTCGTTATAGTTAAGAAATGGTTCAGTTCACCACATAATAAAGGAGACATCTTTACGATAAATAAATTCTGTAAAGTATTGGTGAAAAATGTTCAGCTTTTGATTAAACTTATTACAGGAATTTCCCTTTTTGAAGGATATTAAAATTGTTTAACTAAATTATCAGAATTGAATATACTATTAACGCAATATATTATTAGAATTATTCATTATTTATCAACCTTTATAATACTAGTACAGAATCGATTAGTTATTGAAACATAAATTTTACCAATCGAAGAACTATTTTCATAATATTGCGAAACAACCGCCTTGAAGGAGATTGAAACGTGTCTTGATTAGCATCAATTATCTTTTGAATCGAATTTAGATTTAGCATTAATTACATCTCGCTGATAACATTAGCGGAGGATAAACTAACATCTGCATATGTATGTTATTAGTTCAAACGAAATATCTAATATTTATCATGTATTTGTTAAATACAGGTGTTCCTTATATCTTTGCGAAGCTGGAAAACTACTAGGCTACAAAGAAGAAGATCCAAGTAAAGTTTATCCAGAATGCTGCGGAGGTCCAATATGTGCGAATTAAAATCCGAATAAAATCAATATATCTTTTCAATTTTATGTAATTTTAATATAATGCATAATTGTTATCAGTATTATGCATTAAGACATTCCTAATATATGTTAATAATTGTAAATCAATTCCTAATCGATTATTTTTAAGTCACTAACATTATAATAGCAAATTTATTAATAAATTTATAAATACATATTTAAAGACATGGGCATACAATAATACACATTTACCAAGTATATCACGTGTACAGATGCTAATTGTAACAAAAATGTAAAGATTGAAAAAATGAAATAAAAATGAAAAAATAAAATGTCATGAATCTCTTGATTTTACGCACATTGCATTTTAAGTGTGGTCCCAAATAGTATATAGGTATGCGAATAATATTTATTTATCCATAAATAAACAATTGAATACATCTCAACATTGTTAATTTAAATATATATTTCGTTTACTGGTAGATTTATAAATATTATTAAAAAATGCAAAATAAATGATTTTTATGTAGCTGCTGATGGTCAACAAAATGTTAATTATATTTCATTGCAAAGTTTTTTTGCATTCCTGTTATATAAAGCTGCTATTAGCAAAAAATACTCTTGCATCCCATTAAATAATATTTAAAAAATGTCTTGTACTATCTGTACAGGTATTGCAAAAATATGCACCATAAAAGAAACTATGAAATCTCCTACATGTGTCTTCGTCAGTTTGTCCCGTTGTTGTTTACACATTCAATACATTGAATGATGAGACATATATAAATAATAACGACAGGAGATAATCAGAAATTTAAACAAAAACAACTTGCAACTCCCGATGATAACAAGATTAATCCTGTGCAAATCCAACAAATTGATGAATGTAAGTCCAATCAAGTTTTTTCAGAACTTTAATCCGCATGTATAATGTAATACATGTCATGTGTAATGGGCCCTGTAGAATTGTTGTGTAAGTATCAT
Source organism: Trichopria drosophilae (assembly GCA_030407085.1). Lineage (NCBI taxonomy): Eukaryota > Metazoa > Arthropoda > Insecta > Hymenoptera > Diapriidae > Trichopria > Trichopria drosophilae. The sequence continues at coordinate 208,401,648 of CM059583.1, forward strand.
CGCCGACAGTTATTTAGCATAGTTAAATAGAAGTATAGCAACATGTAAGTTAATAATTGATGTAACGAAAGATAACTCACTTAGAAAATCTTTAAATAAACAATAAACCCCTAGATTCTGCGGAACAAAGCAAAAAAAATTACAAAATATTACCACACTACTACTAAATTACACACTACACTGTATGCGTGAAATTTATTTTATTTTAAGTGTTATATAAAAATAACAATAATTTATTATGAAAAGTGATAACGCACTATAAGATGTATGTTAACAGATAACCAGGAAGCTGTATGGAGATCATGAATAATGCGTATGACGTTCTCGCCTAAAATGATCAAATGTACATTATCGATTCGAAAACTTATCATTCAGAAAATTTTTGTCATGTATTGTTTTAAACTTACAAAATCATGGTTTTCACGATTTAATAGATAGCAATTGTTATAGAGAAAAAAAACGTTGAATATAATTTATTAAAAATCATATTATGAATATAATGAAGTAAAGTTAAAGGAACATATTTAAAAACTATGTCACTATTATCTGCTGTAATCTAGATATTCGAACTAAAGCTAAATGCAGGACTTTCGGCAACTTACTACTTATTATATTTAATTGTTAGTCTATTTCCGTTTTTTCTGTTTAGTATTATGCATAGGCAGAAAATCCATGTAATATCCATTTTAAATCTATGTAAGATGTCAAGGTCTAACGCAACTATCGATTTCGATATACGAATAATATGAACTGGTTTTTTCGATATGTTCGATTAGGAAATTTGTTCAAACCCAATGATAGAGGCGGAGACAGAAAGGAATATCTGAAATCAATTTTCGGATCTGTATATAAGTTCCGAATTTTCTAGTCACTGCATCAGTTTGTCTAGTACCGATCTAAGCAAATCAACATGGCATTCAAGGTATGAAGCACAATTTATTTAAAAAAGTGTCGTGATTTTTTAAAACAATTATAAATGTATAACTTTGTTATACAATTGTAGCACTGTCCACACTTTAATTACAAATGTCTTTGCACTTTAAAATATTGAAATTATTTACATTCAGAAGTAAATGGATTCTTAATTTTTTAACCCTCCTGAGCACGAGTTTTTCTTTTCTTATATGGAAACATTGTAGTTTGGATGAATATACGCGTCCTTGTGCACAGGAGTGGTAATACGGAAATTGTACTACTTATTTAACTCTTTCGGGAATGAGATTTGAAGCTACCAAAGTATTTAAGAAACAATATATAATAATTTTATAACGCTCAGAATAAATTATATGACTTCACCAAGAAAAGACTCATTAGAATTTTCATTCTATGAAAATTTCTTAAATTAATTTATACAAGCGGTCAAGAATCAATTATTGGCAATCAGGATGATACAAAATCCTGATCAAATTCTTAAATTATATGGTATTTTAAAAAAGACAGATATTGCTATAGACGAAAATTGGAATAGTTGTGTAATGCAAATTGACTACATCGACATTCATTTATTGTTTTGCGGCTATATTTACAATGTGCGATTCAAACATAACCTGGTTTTACAAATGCATGTAACGACTTTTTTCAAGGGTTTAAATAATAACTAAATTCGTGTTCTTTATTGTTTCAGTTCATTGCACTCCTCGCTTTCGTGGCTGTGGCTAACGCTGGTTACATCGCACCAGCTGGATACTCGTACGATGCGCCACTTAATTACGAAAGTGCGCATGCTCTGAAAGTAGCTCCTGTTGTTCAAGGATACGCATCATCTTATGCTCATGGATATTCGGCAATTCCTCAACAGTACGCATCTCTAGTCCAAGCTTATGCCAGCCCAGCCCTCAAAGAATCTCGGCAACTGTCTGTAGCCCATGCTTATGCTGCACCAGCTGTCAAAATCGCTCAACCTCTTGTCCAATACTCCGCACCAGTGAACCATGTCTACGCCGCAGCACCAGCCATCAAAATTGCAGCACCTGCACTTCATGAGTCTTACTCCTCGTCTCTAGGTCACTATGCTCCAGCACACAAAGCAATTGTCTCATATGCCGCACCAGTGCACCAGGCCTACACATCATCTTACTCGTACCCCTATTCTTATGGATACTCCGCACCCCAGTACGCTGCCCAATACTCCCAAAGCTATGCTGCTCCTTATGCGCGCTCATATGCTGCACCACTTTCCTACTCTTCCTACCCCTCCCTCTGGTAAAGAAATGTAAAATCCTGCAAAACAATATAATAATCCTCTTGCAATTCCTGCAAAAATCGAGCTTGTGAAAAGCTGTTGTAGAGGATTTTCCATGTTGTATATATACAAAGTGTTTTATAAAAAAAGAAAAATATTTCGAAAAATATATATTTTTACAAAGTACAAATTGTATATTATTTACTAATAAAACTGATAGTACCTTTACAAAATAATTCTCTGTTGTTTCACAAAATAATCCATTTCAGTTTCTTGGCCGTTTATATGAATTTTTTCGGTCCAATATAAAAAAACATTTTACATTGAAAAAAGAAAACACTTCGATTAAAATGCGAAAAAAATGGGTCAATACAGGAGGAAGATTCTTCGAACAAGGATCAGTAGAGGTCAATATGATTAAGAAAAAATGTAATAATAATTTGCAAATAAATTTCATTGATCAGACTTTGTCTTGGAACGAACATGTGGGACAAATGTTACGAAAGGTATATGGATTGTAAGGCAAAATGCACTTGTCTTTCCTAAGTCGTTCAAAATACTAATATCCAAAACTGCCGCCAGGTGTCAGAAAACAATCGAAAAATGGATTTGGCATTTTCGCCTATTTTCTGATTTTTAACGTCTCCCCACGGGCTCAACTTTTGTGAAAACGAAACGTTTGAGGAGGCAAATTCTTCGCCTTTTCAAGCTCTACAACGTTATTGCATATGATATCTTGCTAGCATTTTACGGAAATGAGTTAGCCGCGAAAAAGGCCATTTTTACCCTTTTTTACGTCGATAACTGACGAAATATTCGTTGCAGGTCCTAAGCTTAGAAGGTAAGTTGTAGAGATATAAAAAATCTTGAAAATCAGTCATCATTCGTTAAAGTAACTTTAAAACGAGCCGAGTTATTCCAAAAAAAAACTATTATTTTTTAAACTTCATTGGCTTGCCACTCAAATTCTGAGCATCAGATCCGATTATGGTATCAAACTTTCTTGCTCAAAATGTTGTTACGATTCACCCCCTGCAATACTGTTCGGAAGTTCTGGGACACCCTGTATGTTAAAACATTTTTTACATTGAAAAAAGAAAAAACGATCTTAAACACTCGGTGCACGTAAATACGTATTTTATACGATATTTTAATTAAAATTAGTTAAAAAGATCAAATACCATCGAATGTGCTATATTGAAATCGGCGACCTTACCCGTCCAGTGCACGTATTTTAATTCGGAAGATGAAAAACTACGGATTATTTTCACACCAGTGCCCCAACATAAGCATTTTTAAAAATAGCCCAGATTCTACCAAGAGTGGTATAGAAAATGCCTGCCGCCACTTTTGGGTTTCTCGCAGAAGTGTAGACAAGGTTGTAGCGAGATCTTGATTTAGTAATAATTTTCGACAGATTATCGCGAAGAACGTGGCAACGATTTGAGCATGGAATTCCTAGTGACTTTAGTTTTCAGTTCATTATTTGCATCTATATATGCATTTAGACTAAATGGTTTTCTCTGAGTCCGTTCATTTACCCAATTCTTTCCGATAATATTTAACAAAAATGTGACAGAAATGCTGACTGTTACACATAAAGTATTACCATCCTTTTGCAAGACCACATGCTCTTGTTGTTAATGCATTCCGGACTTGATTTTAATTTTATTGAAAACTTAATATTATTTAAGTAATTTATTTGACTAGTCTCCTTATTTAATGGCTCGAATTATTAACGCTCTTAGCTAACCAAGCTAATACTTTGAATGATACTTAAAACTATAATTACAATGATAAGATTATTAATAAAAATATACAAAATAATACAAAACTGTTGTACAGAACATGATATTTTATATTATTACATTAATAAGAGGACGGGTTTCTTTTTCCGCCTTGAGCTAAATGCGCATACAATTCCTTTTTATACATGTCGATGACGAAATACGTATATTACTAGGGAGGGCATTCCATAGTCACGATGAAATTACAACAAAAGAATTCGAAGATTTTTTTGTTCTATGTTTGGGGATGCCAGAGGTAAAGGTTGTAAAGATACTCCGTTTTTTTGTGATAATGATTTAAATACCAATTGGTGCGTTAGTGTGCCAATGATGTAAAGATCGGTACAGACAATAATTTTAATTTCAATTGGAAAGGACCGATATGATCCATATTGTTAAGGTTAAAAATAAGGGTGCACCTTAAAAACACAACATTCAAAAACCAGACATTTCAAAAAATAGAAATTAAGAAACCAGACATTTCAAAATGTACGTAATCTAAAAATTAAATTAATTATTGACTTCTGAATGTGCTTAATAAATAATCTGGGGTTTGCCTTCAAGTGCCCTAAAAAATGAATCCTTATTCAACCATTTTTGACCTTGAAACTTCCAGTGGGACCTCACAGACGGCGACCAGAGATAATTTTTTTATGAACGCAGCAATCGGAGGTGTCTGAATTTTGAAATGTCGGGGTTAAGAGTCTGGTTTTTGAGGAGCACCCAAAAAATAAATCTTAAAATTACATTAAGCATTCTATTTGTTTTACCACTAGTATTACTCACGTCATGAAATACTGTGCAGCAATAATCAAATTAGAGTTTTATTAGTATGCATTTTGAGCGACTGAGATAAGTCTCAACGATCTATAAACTTTTTGTGACATTTGTACCGCATGTTCGTTCCAAGACAAAGTCTGATCAATGAAATTTATTTGCAAATTATTATTATATTTTTTCTTAATCATATTGACCTCTACTGATCCTTGTTCGAAGAACCTCCTGTATTAACCCATTTTTTTCGCATTTTAATCGAAGTGTTTTCTTTCTTCAATGTAAAATGTTTTTTTATATTGGACCGAAAAAATTCATATACACGGCCAAGAAACTGAAATGGATTATTTTGTGAAACAACAGAGAATTATTTTGTAAAGGTACTATCAGTTTTATTAGTAAATAATATACAATTTGTACTTTGTAAAAATATATATTTTTCGAAATATTTTTCTTTTTTTATAAAACACTTTGTATATATACAACATGGAAAATCCTCTACAACAGCTTTTCACAAGCTCGATTTTTGCAGGAATTGCAAGAGGATTATTATATTGTTTTGCAGGATTTTACATTTCTTTACCAGAGGGAGGGGTAGGAAGAGTAGGAAAGTGGTGCAGCATATGAGCGCGCATAAGGAGCAGCATAGCTTTGGGAGTATTGGGCAGCGTACTGGGGTGCGGAGTATCCATAAGAATAGGGGTACGAGTAAGATGATGTGTAGGCCTGTTGCACTGGTGCGGCATATGAGACAATTGCTTTGTGTGCTGGAGCGTAGTGACCTAGAGAAGAGGAGTAAGACTCATGAAGAGCAGGTGCAGCAATTTTGATGGCTGGTGCTGCGGCGTAGACATGGTTCACTGGTGCGGAGTATTGGACAAGAGGTTGAGCGATTTTGACAGCTGGTGCAGCATAAGCATGAGCTACAGACAGTTGCCGAGATTCCTTGAGGGCTGGGCTGGCATAAGCTTGGACTAGAGATGCGTACTGTTGAGGAATTGCCGAATATCCATGAGCATAAGATGATGCGTATCCTTGAACAACAGGAGCCACTTTCAGAGCATGCGCACTTTCGTAATTAAGTGGCGCATCGTACGAGTATCCAGCTGGTGCGATGTAACCAGCGTTAGCCACAGCCACGAAAGCGAGGAGTGCAATGAACTGAAACAATAAAGAATACGAATTTAGTTATTTTGTAAACCCTTGAAGAAAGTCGTTACATGCATTTGTAAAACCTGGTTATGTTTGAATCACACGTTCTAAATATAGCGAAAAAACAATAAATAAATGTCAATGTAGTAAATTTGCTTTACACAATAAATTACGCCTATAGCAATATCTGTCTTTTTTAAAATACCATATAATTTATTCTGAGCGTTATAAAATTATTATTTATTGTTTATTAAATACTTTGGTTCTTACAAATCTCATTCCCGAAACAGTTAAATGAGTAGTACAATTTGCGTATTACCACACCTGTGCACAAGGACGCGTATATTCGTCCAAACTACAATGTTTCCATATAAGAAAAGAAAAACTCGTGCTCAGGAGGGTTAAAAAATTAAGAATCCATTAACTTCTGAATGTAAATAATTTCAATATTTTAAAGTGCAAAGATATTTGTAATTAAAGTATGGACAGTGCAAAGTTTAACATTTATAATTGTTTTAAAAAATCACGACACTTTTTTAAATAAATTATGCTTCATACCTTGAATGCCATGTTGATTTGCTTAGATCGGTACTAGACAAACTGATGCAGTGACTAGAAAATTGGGAACTTATATACAAATCCGAAAAGTGATTTCTGATATTGCTTTCTGTCTTCGTCTTGATCATTGCCTTCGAACAAATTTCCTCATCGAACATACCGAGAAAAACAGTTCATATGTGATTCGTGTATGGAACTCGATAGTTGCGTTAGAACTTGACATCTTACAAAATGAATTCCTTTGCCTTTTTTGCCTATGCATAACTAAATAGAAAAAACGGAAACAGATTAGCTTGCAGAAAGCCTTTTATTTAGCTTCGCTTCGAATATATCAATTGGAACACGTAACAATTATATAATGCTTACATGTACACCCTTATTTACACGTTATTGGGCATCACTTGATAATAGGATCTAGGTGCATATAGTTTTATAATATGGATTTTAAATAAAGCATAATTGAATGGAGTTTATTTGCAAATGCTTATATGTATTTAATTAGATAAAAATGTATTATAAAAATCTCGTATGCGAGATTCAAAATATTGTCGGCGGATAGTTTATTTAGATATTATGAATTGATGAGTAAACTAATTATGCTTCAGTCAACGCAAAGTTGCTAGGAAATATGTCGTTTTATTGTATCATTTTTGGCTTAAAAAGGTGTAATTAAATGTTATTTTGTAAAATCGTTTATATGTATCTGTAACGGGTAACAATGCCCGTGTATAAATAAATAAATAAGGAAATAAATAAATAAATATGCAAATAAATAAATAAATAATAAAAAATATATTATGTAAAAATAATAAAAAAGTTAACTATCGTGATCCAAGATAGTACATTTCATTAATTGCAGTTAATGTTTACAAAACAAATTGTTTATTCTAATGAGGTACTGCATTCAATCACAGTGCTCAAATTATTCAACTCCATTTACATTGAGTGACAAAATCATTCGTATTCACAAAAAAGACTATAATCAACGTGAAGTAGCAATTCATAATCTTATAACAAAAAAACTACAGGAATAATTACTATAAGAAAAATAAAAATAATCGTGTTTAAAATCAATATTTCGCCATTCAAAAGGTATCTTGTGTGACATTTTACTTTGACTATCTATTGTAGAAAGCGACAAAATTGTGAAATCGTAACAGATGTCGAACCTTGATATTCGTTCATGTCAATTATGCATTAAATTCAGATTGATGTTTGACCTTCGTAATTGAAATTTAAGCCATAGATTTAGATCTTTTCTTAAGCCAGTAAACAAGACTTAATTTGTGTTATTTGTTCAATATTTTCTCGCAATTAATATTACAACTTATTTATACTTGTCATTAAATAAGCTTATAAATTATGTATTAGAACAGTGTCAACGACACTCTGTAAATATATTAGTAATATTTTATTTACTTATGCGATCTTGTAGATACGTTTACCGAATGGTTTCACAAAATTTGTACAACATACTGTACAATAAAGATAGTGTCCCATCATTAAGTTCCCAAGCAGCAAAAAGGCATCTTAAAGAGCTCTTTAAGAACTCTTAAAAATTGTACGATGTCTTAAATACTTATCAGAAAGAGCTCGTAATGTAATCTTTAAGAAGATTTATATGTCGATTTTAAGAGCTCTATAAGACCTCTCAAATATAAGGTCTCAGAAAAGAGGTCTTATTTGAGAGCTTTGACATATGAAATAAATAACATAAATGAAAAGCAAATTTCTTAAAATTATAGATTCTATTTTTGTGCCTTAATTATTAATTTATATACGTTTTACCTGAGTTCCTTTTTACTGTTTGTATATTTATATATTGGATGGTGATTACATTCAATAGAATGGGATCATGCAGTAATAATACAAAATTGTGATAACACTTGCTAAATATCGTGAAGCAATTATTTTGCCTTTGTAGTTTATAATCTATCAGTTTGCATATGAAGTAAATATCCCGCGATCTCATGTTTGGATTCAATAGCCACCTAGTGTCTGTGGAAGAAAAACAGACCTCAACAATTAATGAGAATTTTTATACTAAAAGAGAGATGGTCCAAAACGAGACAGTTTTCAGACCTAAAACAGAAAACCTCTTCGAGATTACGATTTTAAATCCTAGTAAGACATCTTTAAGAGCTCGTTTTATAGATTATCATAATTAAGAGCTCTTCGGGAGGTCTTTTCGGAGATAGCTTTGGACTGAGCTCTGAAAGACCTCTTTAAGAGATATGCGTTGCATGGGTTAATTGTGCAATATAATTATTGCGTTATAATTGTAATCTCTTATTGCGTGCCGGTACATCGATATTATTATTTAAATTTTTATATAAAGAACTGTTTTAATTTTAATACTTTCTTAAATCGGTATAATATTTAACACCGATAAAAATCTGCAGGTCGTGTGTGAACCATGCATGGGCGTTAAATTTTCGGTGAGAATTCGGTGCGATTTATTTTCACGACCATTCCTGATAATAATAATGAATTATACAATGAGTGTTGGTAATAATGGATAGCAACTAATAATTCAAATTGTAAATACATTTTTAAGTTATACTAACTTTGTATGAAGAAAAATTATTTATTATGATTTCTAAGCATTTTCTATACTAACAATATCGCTTGGTAGTAAGGAACCGATATTTTAATTTGAAATTTAGAACACAATTTATTGACAAAAGTACTATTGGGGATTCTATGAAGCGAATTTGTTAGGATTACAAACGAAATTGCGAAATAGATTTTTCATTATAATAATCTATTAAAACAAAATAAATATAACCCAATCCCTTTATTAATTACTATTAGTCCACACTGTGTTACGAGAGTATTTTTGGATATGTTTATTTTTTCTTTAAATTATTTGAAATCAAACGATTTTTAAACTAAATATATGGCAACACATAAAGAAGACCAAATTTGATGAAGACCTATTTTCTGATACTTAATAAATGCTTCTTCTACACTTCCTACAAAATTCTAGTGTCTATAGTTTCGTGAAAAAAACTTACGACTTTTAGTTAGACTGACAATCTAATTAAATTAATCGTTATTTGAACTAACATGAAACAATTAAATACTAATTTAAGATAAAGACGTTGAAACTGCACGTACCTATTATGTTATAAGAAATATTGTGGGATATTTGGTGTATACTGTGCGTTTTTATATTTAATGCAAATGTTACTTCATTGAAAACAATTTTAATAGAAATAAAAGTAATTAGTACATTCAGGTTGGATAGCTGAAAATAATTGGTAAATTTAAAATTGAAAATACTCGAAAATTATTCTTTAAAAATCTTTGACTGAAGTTGCAAATGTACTTGAATTATATAAGATTACATAAAGAAAGTCTTGAATGCATTCATATAAGATTAGAATTTTAATTCTATTACACTGATCCGACGTTGATATTGACATTGTCAATTACCTATACTTTTCATCAATAGAAATTTTAACTACTGTATTAGATATGCCTAGTGCAAGTCATAATCAACTTTCATGGGTCAGGTATGACTTGAATTCATAACTCGCGCAGAGTGGCAGCGGTTGACAGAAAAAAGACAGAAAGAGAAAGACATAGTGCAAGTGTGACCGTCATAACGAATAAAAACTATTGATGAATAGACCATCTAATCCTAGGGATTGTTTTTCTTAAGGCGCCGTATTATCGCTCAAATCTACAGAATTACATATGCCGTAATCCGTCTTTATGTTAGGTCATGCGTAACATAACTTTTTTAACATGTATGGGCTTATATTTTCAAACTATACTTTTTATTTTAATTTATTACTTTTAATTTGTTAAATTATTAGTGTAATATTGGTTTAATACGAAATTTATCTTTGAATGTTTTAAACCAAATGCAATGTACATTTTCTAAATGTATGTTTTATTCTATACTTATACTTACAACCAAACATTGCGAAATCAGTTATTCTTTAAGAATTTTTTATATATTACAAATTAAAAATTTATTCTTTGCTATATAATCCTTTCGTAAAAACTGATTGTTCTTACTCTATTAACCGAACTACGTTATAAATTTGTTTTAAAATTTACAGTCCATATATAATACATCAATATGTATTTGATTCGAAACTACGTAATATTGGGAATGATATTTGTACAGAAATATGTCAAATACATTAGAAGTGCCTTATAAATAATTAAGACAAACAAATTTTTGTTAATTTATTTTAAATTAACTTTTATTAAAAGATATTGAAAAAGAGTACATAGTGCATACTTTTTGGGAATCTTTATTTCAGCATAAAGATGAGTAAAAAACGAGGATGCAGCAGATATATCCTGCAGCCTGTCTCTGCTAATGTAAAATGGATTCAAGTTTACTATATAAATCTTGGTTATACGTATTATATAACGTATTTGAATTAACTTGCTAAATCGAATAAAGAACCTCAATTTATGAATACAGTATTTTTCCTAAGAGATGTTACATTTACTTCTTTAGATTTTGTAAATGAACTCTGGGTTCAAATGTTAAATTTTTTCATTTTTGGAATTATGTTTTATTTTACATAATATGAACAAAACTCTTCAGAAAATGCCATTATGTACGTGACAGATATATTTTCATGATAGGAAGAAATTCATTGTTGGATGTGTCCAATTAAGAAAAGTAGCTCGTCACATATATATACTACAAGTTAAGTACATATTAAGTTCAAAATAATTTTCTTCGTTGACGAAGGTTTTGACAAGATGACAATGCATTATTATATAATGCCTTATTTGTTACGTATTTTTCAGAATGTATAAACATTAAATTTTTTCGGTTTTTACATATGTGTAATGTTTATAAATAAAATGTGTTACGAGCGTACTATTTTAAAATTCTAAAATAAATATGTAATGTTTTAATTAGGGAAATTGACTCAAATAAAATCAAAATTATTTAATGATTATTTAAAGTACAAGATGAGAACTTCATGTATTAATAATATTTATAATTAAAATCTAATAATGCGTAACTAGCTTACTCTAATTGTTGTCAGACACTCCGCATTTAATAGGAACGACAATTTTATATGCTGCAGCATGTCGTAGGTAAGCAATACTATGCATAAAACGATATATTAATACGAAATACTTTGGAAGTGTTAATGTTACAGTATTCTTACATATATTTATATACTGAACAATTATATTAATTAACTTTCTTCAGTTATACAATTATTTCTGAGATCACATATTAAGAAATATAAGGTCGCAACACAGTTCTCTATATAGCACTCCACTGTATTTTATACATATATTTTTTCCCTATAACATTTTTTTAAATTAATTTCATTAAAACTAAATTATTTAATAGAACTATTATATTTCAATAACATTCTTAATGACTAAGTATTGCTAACGTAACATCAATAAAATTGAAACCAGAGTATAATGTTTATGGACAAAGCAAGAAGAATAAATAATTTATATGAAGAAATAAAAAATGTCATTGTTTACTACTAAAAGTAATGTATAATAGTAAGTTTGTCGGATGGAGTGTAAGAAGATTATAATATTACATAAAACCAATGTCGAACGTCATGATATTACCATGCACTGATTTCGTCATGGATCCCAATATTACAGCTAATACAGAATTACTAGAAAGATATGCACTTTTTTACACTAGTATATAAGAAAATGTATTATCTTTGTTATATAAAAATGATCAATTTTCCATTTAACATAAAAGACAAAATTAATCATAATTCATTCTATACATCGAAAGGAAGAATTATTAATTCACACTTTTTTCACTGAATGTAAACTATTCATGTATATATTAAATATTCATATTATTTGATAGCATATGTTATTAGTGACATTTAAGTTGTACAATATGAATTAATTAAATGTTTTTACCGCCAGAAACCTTCCAAGGAATTTGTTTCAGATAATGATCATGCGATGTAATACTTCTTAAATTGAAATAGTTCACAGTCACATTAAATGAAAGTGACATGAATAGAACCAGAAAATATTTGGAAGTTTGGAAGGGATAAGACCAATGTCATGTCGAAGTGCTTCCGTGATTTGTATATAAGGTGAAACAGTTCAGCATTTGATATCAAACAGGTTCAGAGATTGATCCAAGTACCTCAAAATGGCATTCAAGGTATAAAAACATCTATTATACATTACCAGTAAAATAGCGAATTCTGTAGTCATTAATTTGGAAATATTAGCTGTTATTACTCTACGAATTTATGGTTTCAATTATTTTATTTAATGCAATTTGCAAGAGGTTTATCGTTAAAAGTTAAATTACCCATGTTTTCTAAAATTGGGTTTTAACTTTAGTATGCAGCATTGCCTGCCTTAGTAGCTAATGGCATCGCTAGTTTTTGCACACCAGAAGTATCAACATCCGTTTGAATATTTTAAAATATAAACATTTTTCATTCTGCCACCGGTGCTGTATGTAATTAAAAACATATTTATTTAACATTTGGCTTCATTATATTTTAAAAAACATAACAGTAAAAAATTACAAATTCTTCACTTTAATTGTTGATGAAGTAAATTGTCTACAATGTCTAGAACAAAATTCAAACGCCAATTGAATCTAATACGACAATAAATTAGATTTTCAACTATCATATTGAATTACTTATTATCTGAATTTTTAAAAATATATTTCGTAAAGTTTTTGCATAAAATATTAAATAATTTGTGTATTGCAGTTCGTAGTTCTCGCCGCCTTCGTGGCTGTTGCCAACGCTGGACTTCTGGCACCGGCTCACTACTCGTACGGACCGGAAGTGTATGCGTCGTCACCTTTGGCATACGCTACACCTGTGGCTAAGACCATCTTGACCAGAACCGTCGACACGGAATACGACCCCCATCCCCAGTACAAATACTCCTACGGTGTTCATGACGGACTCAGTGGGGATGTTAAATCTCAGGAGGAAACCCGTGACGGAGACGTCGTCAAGGGCAGCTACTCGTTGGTTGAAGCTGACGGATCCCGCCGTGTCGTCCACTACTCTGCTGACTCCGTCAACGGATTCAACGCCGTCGTCGAGAAACAACCAGCTGTCGTAGCTCCAGTTGTCAAGACCGTTGCCCCAGTTGCTGTTGCCCCCGTCGTCAAAACTGTTGCTCCAGTCGCTTATGCCGCTGATTACGTCCAACACTATGACGCCCCAGTTGTCAAACATGTCGCTCCAGTCCACTATGCCGGTAACTACGTTCAGCAATACGCTACCCCAATCGTCAAAACCGTGGCTCCAGTCAACTACGCCAGCAACTACGTTCAGCAATACGCAGCACCAGTAGCTCACACTTACGCTGCATCAGCCCTGAATGTGGCTAGCCCCGTCTACCAATCCTATGCCGCTCCAGTTGCTCACTCTTCTCTCTGGTAGAGAAAAGATGTGATCACTAGTATCAAATTTATTTTCAAAGATGCCTATTCTTGAAATTAGTTCAAATTTCTATTTATAGTTAATGTTTTATTCAATAAATTTTTATAAATTGAAAATGTGTATCAGTGTTTTCATTATGCAGTTTTTTCTTCCTTCATCTTCCTTTGTTCGTTATGTGCAAAAAAAAATATTATGTGTATGAAGAAATGTACAGATTTCAATTGTTCAAATTCTGGAGACTAGTCATTCCTAGCTACTCACGATTCTCTTTATTAGCGACTTATTTGTTTTACAAAACAATAATTGTGTAATAATTTTGTTTGCCCGAGGTCTTAATAAAATAACGAAAACTAGCCTAAAATAAAATGTTATCGATTGATTACGAAATTTTATGAGCATAAAACAATGACACTTTTTATAAACAATTCAGAAAAATGACAAAATTCTTCTCTTCTTTTGAAACGTTTTTATTATTCTATTACATATTCCATTTATACAGATTGCACTCTATTACGTAACAAGTGCGCAAAATGGGTGATTCCCTCACCAGATGTAAAGGAGTCGAGTTCTTAATAAATCTATGCGCACGTGTAATATACTATTTCCTACTGCCCAAAATTGGACAGATTCAACTAAATTTGTTCGGATTTTAATATTGTAAATTTCGTATAGTCTAAATGATGTTTTGGGATCTATGGCCGCTTAAGTTAAACACGAGGGTGCACTCTTTACTGCACTGCTCACCGAGGCAGGCTCAGTTAGAACGTCGACACGGAAAGAAATATATGTTACCGGATAACATATTGATGGTACCGGACATCAGCTCATGGTACCCATGACCATCAATAACTTATCCGGTAACATTAGTATTTTATAGGATAGAATATTTTCAGTATTCTATCTGTGTAAATTTTAATAGTTGGATTCAAAAATTTCAGTAAGCATTTGTGAAATTTGAATGTTCGTGTAAATTTTCCATTGTTATTTCCCGAACAAGAAGACTTAGCAATACCCAAGTAACAAGAGAAGTCGACCAAGCCAAAGTCAGAATGCCCTAATCAAGTAAAATTTACCACTTTTCGACAAAAAATTGTCCTGTAAGTCGAATAAACTTTCAAGACCTAAACGCTGGTCGAAAATCACCTAAATATAACCTAAGAAATGCCATTAAAGTCCTACGACTTCAAAGTTATACATTAGGTTGAAATTACCAAATCTGGACCAAAAACATGTCTTCAAAGTCGATATCATGCCCACTTTTAAGTCAATATGACCTTGCACGTTTCCCTTTTTTCGACTACGAGGGCGAAATGTCTTAATTGGTCAATATGCGTAATATAAGTCTATATTTTGACTAACAGGTTAAAATTAATACCTAATGGTGTGCTGCATGTTTGACCTAAAAGTCGAATTTATCGCGAAAAATTACTTATAAGATATTTCGACTAATAACGTTATAGTCGTCGACATAAACAAAATAACGAAAACAACCTAACCTCAAACTATATGCGTCAATACTGGTCGTACTGACCATGACTAAATGTTTATAAATGACAATGACTCGAAAAAGACCGTTTCGACGTTCATCGACGTTTCGAATACAGACATAATCTGTATATTTATTTCCTTTGCTTTGTATTCTGACGAAAGCTTTAAAGTGTTGCATTACTATACCATGACATTAGTAAATAAGGATGTAAGTACACAGTCAGGCTTTCCACGTGCAAAGAAGAAAAGTTCGAAACAAAGACAGTATGGATTTGGTCAGATTTAAGTCGAAAAGAGGTAAAAATTACCTAAATATTATATATAAGTACAGGTCGATTTTACCAAATTCAGACTCCGACCTATTGGGAAAAATGCTCTGTATTACCAAATTTCGACCAAAAAGTTACTTCTACTTTTGTGCCCACTTATCGTAATTCGACTTCTATTTTAGGTAAATAAGATGTGCGGTCGAGGAAATTTCTCGCCCTGATGGAAGGTCGAAAAGAGGTAATTTCGCCCTATTTTGATGCTTGTGTATCTACTTTTCCACAAAATGTTGATCTCCTCAACGACTTATATGTAAGTAAGAATTATGTCTCAAAAAAATAAAAAATACAATATCTCAGAGCAGAAAATTATTAGGGAAATCCAAATTAAAGAATTTGTTTTTTTCAGAGTGTGTGGTTTTATTTCATTTTTTATGTAAAGTAAATATCCCCAACTACTATGATTTTCAAGCTCACACTCTTACAAAATTGGTCCGTCATATTGAACGCGCCATTTCGAATTTCGGAAAACTGTCGCCGATTTTGGAATCAGCGATCCGAAAGCATTAAAAACAATACTTCACTCACTCAAGATAGTTTCAGTCCGCGATAATTCGGGCTTAAGTGAGTTAATATAGCTTTTGTACGACTACGTGGTATAATGTGATAAGGGAGTAGTGCATGTCAACCTGTGTGGGAAAAGTAAATAATTTAATACTGACTCTATAGAATAGTGGATTTTTTTAATATGGCCATATGATGATGATCATCATTGTTAATACAGTCGCCCCCACCCCATTTAGGGTTTTATGAAATACTGGCTTCGAATACGTGAATTACAATAAAATATATTTTAATTACATTTTCATATCAGCGCGGAACTTCGCATCAATACGGTGACATAATTTGGCACACTCATTATTCAGCTCATATAAAAAATAATTAAAACTCGTCGATAACTACAATTGCTGATAATTACCTTATTTGAGGGATGTTATTTTAGAACTAGACTCGTGTTATTCTTATATAGCTCTGGATGTGGTTGTAAAAATTTCACGATATAATGAATTGCTTATCATAGAAAAACTATTTTTTCTAAGTTTTTCCTTATTGAATATAAATATATACAGGGTCATCGAAAAGTATCGGACCCCCCTAATATCTTCAGTTAGAATGCACTTAGGAGAAAATGTCCAATAGCAAAGTTGTATGGTTTCAAGCGGGGAGTAAGATGATGACCTTGACTTTGACCTTGACCATGTCCTTCAAGGTCATTTCAAGGTCAATCTTATTTTTTTAAATAGAACCCCCTACATTTTATTGCATACTCTTATAGCTTATCTCGAGAGCTTTCCAAAACACTATAATAAAATATTTTTTTATTAAGTACTTTTTGAGTTATAAAGGTTTGAAGTTAACAATTTTTTGACACAAAATGTAGAATATCTTGTAAAATATTATTTAGTTTTCAGTAATCATAAGCTTAATACTTTTGTGCGCGGAATAATGAGACCAATTAATTGGTTTAAAGAAAATACATTAATCGGATCTTAACTGGTCGGACTCGCACACCACTTAACAAATTGTTAAATATTTTGGACATTTGGTCCGCCATATTGGATCCGCCATTTTGAATTTTGAAAATCTGAAGGCAGATTCGTGATCAGCGACCTCCAAAACCCCCCGAAACCGAATTTCGGAGCGATCTCATAACTTTTTGGACATTTGGTCCGCCATATTGGATCCGCCATTTTGAATTTTGAAAATCTGGGGGTCAGATCGTGATCAGCGACCCCAAAAACCCTCTATATATGATTTTTTGGCCCTGTTTATTGTATTCTTCTATCTCCCATGCATTTATTGTAAAAAAAACGTGTTTTTTTTTATTCAATTTTTTATATAAACAATATAATAAACAATTTGTGTGAATTACCGGTTGGAACATGTTTATTAACATATTAGTGAAACGCATACACAAAAAGCCGCATGAAAAAAGACGTTTTAAGCACTGAAAGACGAAGAAAATGGGAACGAAAATGGTGGGATCTCAAAGTCCCGCCGTGCCGCAAAGGGTTAATCGTATTTCGAAATTTGATGGTGAATTATGGAAATGTCTTGTATCTTCGAACAATATCTTTTTTCAAACTATGAGCTTTCTTTGTGGTTGTAATTAATTAACTTGTTAATTTTTATTTGATATAAGATACTTGATGATATCATTATTTTTGTAGAAAGAAAACTTTGAATATTTATTAGATGATTTCATAAGGAATTGGTGATCTTGCATGTGTAACCCATTAACGCCCAGAGGAAATTTTCTTTGCTTCAATTTCAAATCAAGTATTTAGTATCGAAATCGATGATCAAACAAATTTTTCATGATATTTTGGAAAATTAGAAATTTTTTTATTAGGAATTTTTTATTTATTAAATGATGAAAAAATGTAAATGAAAAAATATCATAAACAAAGATTTCACAATGAATTTTCAGAACGTTTCATTCTTATTTTCTGTTTTTTTTTTTAAATCCGCATAGTTTTTTAGTTAAAACGTCAATTTTCATAAAAATTTTCTTCGCGTCCTCCATTTTATGGTTGTTACAATGATGACGGGTAATTTTACTTTCTGACTCGAGAACACTCGAGTGCGATATATGTATATTAAATCCTTAATATTTGAGTATATTCATTTAAAATTAAGACATCAGATATTACAATTAATTTACTGGTGCATATTAAAAATGTATTAAATTTAAGAACATCTTTAACAGTGTACTCTCTAAATTCCTTGGAGTGAAAATTGAGCCACTCTTTAATAAGGAGTGAACTTTTCACTCTTGATGGAGTCAAATGACATTCTTCAAACAGTGAAATTTTCACTTTTAATGAAAGATTGGCTCAATTTTCACTCCAAGGAATTTATAGAGTACTTTATGTATCACGCAAAAAATAAATTTCGATGGTTTAGGTAGAAAATGTTTAAGTATATCGTGCGTTTCTAATGTATTTTGGTACAGTCGAATATCAATATTATGATATATAATGATGATGCACCAAACTTATAACTAAATAAGCCTCCAATGAAGAAAATCGTTAGTTAATTGGTAACGCATGCTGCTTGGACGTGATTGAGTGACCCTTACTACGACTAAAAGTGTGTGGCACAGCAACCCGTGACATTTCAGCTAGTACATATAAAATTTGAAGAATTAACATATATACATTTCTTACTATGTATAATATGTTTTCAAATAAAAAACAACTGAAGGAAGAAATAATCTTCAGAATTAAAACATTGACATACATTTTTAATTTATAAACATTTATAGAATAAAATATAAACTATAAATATGAATTTGAACTAATTTCAAGCACAGACATTTCTAATAGAATTTCTTAATATCTCTAAGTTGATTTCTTTTAATTTAATTATATATAGATCAAAATAATCACGCATGCACAGACAATTAATTATTTCTACTAATGCAGCATTGGGTGCGACTTCGGAGACAGGAATAGGAGCGATGATGTAGTTGGAAGACAAGATTTTTTGTAACATAACGACTAAGATTTTTTTATGAAAGCATCATTTAAGTAGGAAAGACACTCTGAATAAAATCTACACACAATTTTAATTTATAGACATTTATTGAATAAAACATAAACTATAAATATGAATTTGAACTAATTTCAAGAATGAGCATCTTTAAAAATAAATTTGATACTAGTGATTACATCTTTTCTCTACCAGAGAGAAGAGTGAGCGACTGGGGCGGCGTAGGATTGGTAGACCGGACTGGCCAACTTCAAAGCTGGTGCAGCGTAGGTGTGAGCTACTGGTGCTGCGTATTGCTGAACGTAGTTACTGGCATAGTGGACTGGGGCAACAGTTTTCACGATTGGGGTAGCGTATTGCTGAACGTAGTTGCTGGCGTAGCTGACTGGAGCAACGGTCTTTACGACTGGTGCTGCGTATTGCTGAACGTAGTTGGTAGCATAGGTCACTGGGGCAACAGTCTTGACAACTGGAGCAACGGCTACTGGAGCAACAGCGACGGCAGCAGGTTGTTTTTCGACAACGGCGTTGAATCCGTTGAGGGAGTCAGCAGTGTAGTGGACAACGCGGCGGGATCCGTCGGCTTCAACCAAGGAGTAGCTGCCCTTGACGACGTCTCCGTCGCGGGATTCTTCGGCTGTCTTGATATCTCCAGTAAGACCGTCATGAACACCATAGGCGTATTTGTACTGGGGGTGGGGGTCGTATTCCGTGTTGATGGTTTTGGTAACAATGGTGTTGGCTACTGGCGTAGCATACGCATACGACGCTGCTGGTGCGTATGCGTAATGAGCTGGTGCAATGAGACCAGCGTTGGCGACAGCCACCAATGCAGTGAGTGCTAAAAACTAATATAATTTGGTTTTAAAATAATTGGGTACATACGTGATGTGAATACTATTAAATAATGTACATAAACCAACCAGAAATTTTGAAATGAAAATCAATTTTTAATAGGATACATACCGTTATAAAAATTAATGTTCTTTTCTTAAATTTGCACATTAAATTTCATGGCATTTTTAACAACGCATATTTTTTGTTAAATGACAGTTATTCATAAGGTTGCTTATAAATTTATAAATTATTTAATAAATTTATTAAATAAACTTCAATTCATTGCAAATAATTGCGACCAACTATGTAAGATAGAATTGGCAAAATTTTGCCAATCTTAATATGTAATTGAATATCATAGTATGCTAATTACAATTAACATTTATCTGGGTTAATTGTACTATTTTCACAAAACGATTAAAGTTATGATTTCATGTTGTACTTACTATGAATGCCATTGTAATACGCTGATCGACTTGTGGATCAAACTGATGCTAATTTGAAATGTTTAGGAGTTTATATAGTCATCCGGAAACCTTGTCTAAAAAACGGAAGCATATCCCTTCACATGCTTTTTTCACTCATGTCCAAATACTTTCTTTGAGATCGGTATGCATATTTCGAAAAGTTCTGTCGGCGTAGAAACTGGATCGAATTCCAAACATTCCATTCAAAAGTGCCTTATATCACGTTTACAAAAAAGGAATCATTTTACATATATTTATCAAATACCTTAAAAAACACCGTATATTTTTAATTTATGATTAAATTACTGGTTACAATATCTGTATATATATCAATCTTCATTTCTCTTGCATTATACGCAAAATATTTATAGAGCTAATAATTAAGGATGCAAAATTAATTAATGATGTAATAATAGCACACCAGGAAAAAAATTAGTCAAATGCGGCTCGCCTTTTAGCGTTACACACGGTCACTTATAAACGGTTAAAAAAAATTGATTATTATTATAAACAGATTATCGTCTGCAACAACTGGTTGTGCTAAT
Source organism: Trichopria drosophilae (assembly GCA_030407085.1). Lineage (NCBI taxonomy): Eukaryota > Metazoa > Arthropoda > Insecta > Hymenoptera > Diapriidae > Trichopria > Trichopria drosophilae. Next base: position 208,422,659 of record CM059583.1, read on the forward strand.
AGAAATTCAGTTAAATTACCAGAAGCAAAGTCATTTCTCTTATTTGCAATGTACGATACATTAATATTCTGTTTTATCTTTTTCAATAATTCATAAATGAACAAAATGCATCACTTATTTGCAGTTATACGATATACATAAAGCGTCACTTTTATTTTCTCGTTGTACATCGTACTTAATAAATTTGCGAAAATGACTATTTGGTTATTGACTATTAGAATATCATATATATGTGACTAAATTTTTCTCTCAGTTATTTAGCACATTAAAAATTATTCGGTTTATGAATATGCTATTAACAAAATAATTGATAACGAAATTATTTTAAAGGAATAAAATTGGAGTAATTGCACAATTTACCATGACTAATGTAATGGGTTAAAGTCATGATTCTGAAGCGATTAATTAATTCTTCATCTTCTACCAAGAAATAACAATAATTTCCATTTTTAAGGATTTATCGTACAATAAAAATGATTCCCAGTCTAAAACTCATTCTTAGGTGCAAAATTTGCATTTTAGAAGTCGTGGATTCGTACGATGTTTTATTGTACTTTTTTTATCAATAACTGATGTTCAAATTTAAGGTTTTAAAATAATAGACCTTGACAAATAAAGAATTGCAATGCAGCTGCGCTTCAAATGTCAAATTTGCATTTCGCGAAGAAATTGACAGTCATGTATGTGTAAGACGTGGTAAAAATATCATATATAGTTGTATCAAATTAATGAGCAAGTGTTTTCTTGTTGGTACACCAACGGATTAAATTCTTAATTTAAGGTTAATAGTAATTATACTGTCAATTATCGTTAAATGTCCCTAACCATTAAAATAGTTGGACGTGTTTAAAACGTTTAAAGTGTTTAGGCGTTCATAAATGAAGCATTATATTAATATTACATTTATACATTGTATTATTTAAGGGAAAATTTAATGTAACTTATTGAATGCTTCACACGTAACATTTTTTACGTAATATTTCCGGTAATATTATCAATATTTCACAAATTTGTCCCCATAGCAGTTCAAGGAAACCATTCGAATATGCTGCGGTCTGGAGGGAGACGATTGAATTTAAAGAATTTTCTCAAATTTGTATATAAACTCGAGCACTCTACTTTGCTGTATCAAAAAGATTCGTAATCTAATTGAAGAAACTCGAAATGGCATTCAAGGTACATAAGGATTTTCATACATAAAGTACATAAATTGTAGAGATTTTTTTAACTTAAAAGTTTTTGTTTTTATATTTATTATAATTACACTCTTTTTAATATTATAAAAGTTAAAATTGGTACGATAAAAAATATAACGGAAGTATTTAAATATGTAATTTATATTATATAACTACAGTAGTCTGTATTCTTTAAGCTTGTTTAAATGAAAATTAGATTCCATAAACGTGTCACTCTTAATTGAAAATTGAAAATTCATTCCTTCACAATAAGATCGTATGTCACGGAACTGAAAAATAAAATCGTATGTTATTAAAAATTCTTTACAATCGTAATTTAACTAGAATTCGATAAGATCGTAAGGTAACTGTCACTAACGAAATCGTATCTGTGCCACCGTTCGATATGCTCACAACTTAAAACGTCAGTGCAGCAAGCTCGTATGTTAGTCTGATGGAAAAATAATTATTTGAACAGGAAATAAATATTTTTGTAACATGTACTATTGTTCTATATATATATTTATATATTCTGTCCTGACTGGCTAGGATTATTCTCAATGGTATCTATTTATTTACTATAGATTTCATATATCGAGTATGTAGCATATAACTTGTGTCACTATGCATTACAAACAATTTTACTAATTTTTTTAATATACGTTGAATATGTTTATAGTCGATAATGAATATATAAGAATCCTCGTGAAAAAACATTACTAATTAGGTTACAAAAAAATGCTAAAACCCGTTAACAATAATAACTCTCGCACAATAAAATTACTCACCTGTGCCCTGACAAGCTCCTGAAGAGCTCTCTGGACACACCGATCGGAGTTTAATAAGTGAAAAAACATAACAAAAAATAACAAATTATAGACAAATATTACTATATCTTATATATACTACCATCAAAATAGTTCGCTCGTAAGTGGAAGGTAAATGTCACTACAACAATACGTTTTGGTATCATAAAAAACAAATTTATTTCAAAATATGTCTCTTAATCAATCCGTACATTTATCAAATCCCTCATTTGCGAAGAAAAATTAATTACTTTATATTTTAATTATAAGTTACAGATTTTATTTTTTTTATTTTTAATAAGATGGTTTAGTAAACAGATACATTCACATTAAAGTAAATATTTAAATGAATAATAATGTTATATAATATTACAGAAATTCATCGTACACAGTAATATACTTCTGTATTTATTTATTTCTAAATAACTACACAAAATGATTATAATATAATTCATTTGTATTTTGCAGTTTGTAGTATTCGTCGCCTTCGTGGCCGTCGCCAACGCTGGTCTCATCGCACCGGCTCACTACGCGTATGCACCAGCAGCGTCGTATGCGTATGCTACGCCAGTAGCTAACACCATTGTTACCAAAACCGTCAACACCGAATACGACCCCCATCCCCAGTACAAATACGCATATGGTGTTCATGACGGACTCACTGGAGATATCAAGACGGCCGAAGAATCCCGCGACGGAGACGTCGTCAAGGGCAGCTACTCCTTGGTTGAAGCCGACGGATCCCGCCGCGTTGTCCACTACACTGCGGACTCCCTCAACGGATTCAACGCCGTTGTCGAAAAACAACCTGCTGCCGTCGCTGTTGCTCCAGTAGCCGTTGCTCCAGTTGTCAAGACTGTTGCCCCAGTGACCTATGCGACCAACTACGTTCAGCAATACGCAGCACCAGTCGTAAAGACCGTTGCTCCAGTCAACTACGCCAGCAACTACGTTCAGCAATACGCTACCCCAATCGTCAAAACTGTTGCCCCAGTCCACTATGCCAGTAACTACGTTCAGCAATACGCAGCACCAGTAGCTCACACCTACGCTGCACCGGCTCTGAAGGTGACCAGCCCCGTCTACCAATCCTACGCCGCTCCAGTTGCTCACTCTTCTCTCTGGTAGAGAAAAGATGTGATCACTTGTATACCAGTAACTATGGTCAGCAATACGCAGCACCAGTCGTAAAGACCGTTACCCCAGTCAGCTACGCCAGTAACTACATTCAGCAACATGCTGATGCCATGCCACTCGCGCAAGCCTCATGGTATAGATGAATAGTTAATTGTAAATTTTTAAAGTGAACTTTGTCCAGAATGTATTACGTTTAAGAGCAATAAATATACTGTTACAAAATTACGTGTTCCTTATTGTATACAACTTTCTATAGCCAATTGGTGTTAAGTGAAGAATGCAGCTAAGTTTGTGACAATCGATTGTTACATGAGTAAAATCATGTTATCTAATTGTATTTATCATTCAAATTACATGAAAATAAGTGCTTGACTGTAATGTTGAGACAGATTTCCTAATGTTATATATGAGTGATTATAAAAAAAAAATATATTTCTCTGTCACAGGACAATTTCACACTAAAATTTGTTAATAATAAATTACAGGAATTATATTGGCATAGTTCATATCTATAAATGCTAATAGGAAAGTGTAAAATAGGGGGTACCATTTTTCGTATAAAAAACTACTCAAAACTGACATGTGATCCTATGAGTATTCTCTAGTCAGTAGAGAGATTATTCGGTAAACCTGTACAAAACGGGCATCCTCGAAAAAAAAAATTAAGTACACTATTTCCATGTGATTTTGCCTGCTGATTACGAATATGATGATAAAAATTTGGGGTCGGACGTACTAAAGTCGCTATCTTGAAAAAACAGCCAAAAAACTTGTATTTTTGTAGTTTTTTGCATTTATTTTAAAAACTACTAATCTGATAAAAAAATAGTTTAAACAAAAAAGGTAGAGTATAAAATTTTCTACAGAAAAGATAGAGTACATTTTTTTCGAAATACCAACGATAAGCTCGCAAATGAATACGGAACGTGCTCAAAACGAGGTTATGGATACTTTCATTATATTATGTATAGCGTTATATAGTGCCATCGTTACAGGGACGCTGAATGCGCACATAGGTTGGATCGTTACTCACACCTGGATGGTTATATGTCAGATTAGTAGAGAAAAGATGGGTCTGGGGCGGAGCCCCCCAGTACACACGTAACTCCTAGGCTCACACAGTGGTAATTACAGGGACACGCACTTTACATACGTTCGATTTTTACAAACATCTGTTGGTTAGAGGTTACGAAAATGTGTGAAGTACATGTCCCTGCACTTACCACTGTGTGAGCCTAAGACGTGCATGCATGCTGGGGGGCTCCGCCCCCCAGACCCCCCGTTATTATACTAGCCTAACCTCCAACCAATAAGTGTTTGTAACAATCGAACCCATGTGAAGTACGTGTCCCTGTAATTACCACTGCGTGGGCCTAGGGAATTCGTCGCTGTTTTACGTGATGTCCTTTGGGATTACAAAAAAAATGCATTTAACCTTTTTTATACACAGTTTCACGCTCTACATTTTTTGCTGGAAACATTTTTTCGTCTGAGGCTTAGTTATCAAAACAAATTCTTTTATTTCTCCTCAAATACTTCAATTACAAAAAGTTTCTGCAGTATTTACCATTATTATGATTAAAAATGTCTTCAACACTCAAGAGTTCTATAAAGCGTACGTCTTGAGGTACATAGATAGTTATGCGGGCATTCAACGAAGTAACGCAAATATGTTTCACTAAGCTGGACAAAATTATTTGTGCACAGTTAGTAATCAGCGATCTCTTTCAACCTGAAATAATAAATTTCAAAGATTTCGATTGATTTTAACTTTTCATCTGTCATATTGGATCCACCATTTAGACATTTGAAAATCGAACGTCATTTTCGTAAGCAGCGGACTTGAAAACCTTCGAGTGTCATGAAAGTTTAATATGTTCTTTCTAAGATATAGGCTTTATCACCCTTAATTGAAAATGGGTGTTTTCTACCATTAAAATACTAAACGGGCCAATAACAAAAAAAAAACGTATCAAATATTTGTTGATGTTTTAATATCAAGCCAAATTTGGAAAAAAAATCTGTTAATGACACGTAGGTACAATTATTTGTCAGAAGAATGACTGCAATGTTACAAATAATATTTTTATTTATTTTACAATATATTTTAGTGCAATAAATACAGTAATAGAGTAAATTCCGTATGGTGTATGTAAAACCCTGAGAACCCTTTTTGTTATATAAAATTTATTATACGTTTTTCAACAACAATAGAGTAGTTTGAGTACGATATTTATTTTTGGCGCATATTCGCAAATGTATACATTCAACCTTATTCAATACGATTCGATCCGACGTGAGGCCCTAAGCGGCTGCCTTGTAAATACTCACCGTCGAGATTAAAAACAAATCAGGCTATATAAATACATAAATGGAGATCAGATTAAAGATATGCAATTCTAGATCTATAATAGTAAATGAAGGCACAGACGAATAACGTCCGCCTACGATCTGTTATATTTGTAATTACAGGGTTCCAGAATTCGATTCACGGTTATTTAACCTTATTTTCGTTAATGGTGATTATGTTTCCTACGCGCATAAATATGTAAAAGCTTAATTAAAACGTCGGGGTGATCTTATGCATATACGTAAATGTTAAATAAATGAGGGAATGCGTGGTTTTTATATTCTGTGCAATGTTATATTTCTACGCATTAAACCTACATATTATTCGTTTTGAATGTATGAAATAGATATCTATATCCCAACAAGCAAATTTCATAGAAATATTACGAACGATACTCGGAGAAAAATACTTCGGGAGCTAAAGCTATTACTTTTCTGTCCGGCATTTTCTGGGTTATATGTAAACATATTTTTTGGCTGCATGTATAAACTCGTTCATCTATTTCAGTGAAATACTATTGTCAAAGGTACAATAAAAATATTCCAACCTTCTTGCAAGCTATGCCATATATATTATATTCAGGAGTAGAATACAAGCTAATATTGCTGACAGATGGAATTGCTGACATTTTAATGTTCCAAAATTCAAAATAAGCTTAATAACATGAATTATATTGTTAATAATTTCTTCTGTTCTCCAAATCCATATATCTCAAATTCTCATCACAATAATGATTATTAAATTACCTATTAACCCCTTAATTGCGGCTCATTACGAATATTTTCTATGGTAAATATAAATTAGGCTAACGAATTCGATTATTGGTTCAAATTTAATATTATATCATTTTCAGACGGTCTAAGGTATATATATATATAAATAAGATGCTGTTGTCCATTTTCACAGTCATTGTATTAATTAGAAGATTTAAAATATATAAAATTGCAGTTTTTACGATTCTCGCAAAATCTTCGTCATCGGCATTTAAGAGGTTAAATTTTATAGTGGCACCGTCTTAGGGCTTCTTTTTCTAAATACTATTTTGTGGTCAACAAATTAAATACGGCTAATGCCCCACCAATGAGAAATCTATATTTTCCTCCTCTCGGCCGACTCGCGTGCATTCCCGAGGAGGAAACATATATCAATCACGATGAAAAATTGACCGATTTTTAGTTGAAAAGGTTATTTTTTATCATCAGACGAACGAAGCAGAATTCCCTCATTGAAAAAATGAGAGAACTCCACCTCTGGCGTTTCGTCCCGATCTGCACCTACTGGAATCATGAGCAAGGCTTGTTGGTGCACATTTGCCTTGTACGCCGCTTACTATTCTTCACGATAGAAAGTCTTGTGTACAGAATAGCGAGGTCCATCCTAAAAAATAACCTTTTCAATTAAAAATCGGTCAATTTTTCATTGTTTCCCCCTGTTTTCTCCTCGGGAGTTTACGCAAGTCGGCCGAGAGGGGGAAAATATAGATTTCTCATTGGTGGAGCATAAGCTATATTTAATTTGTTAAAAACCGACCCACGTTACACCCTTTCATTACTATTTTGTGGTATTTTCTGTTAAAGAGATACTTAAATTTTAAAAGAATAATGATGTTTTGTGACTCTACAATTGGTTATAATTGTTACAAATAAACATGCACAAAAACCAGTATTTTTGAGAATCAAATTCGTTAGCAGGAAAATTTGGTAATAGGCGTATGCTAAAAGTGTATGAAATGAGTTGTTTGACGATCAAAGATTACAGAAATACCATTACATTTACAAAATTCAACATGACGGATTCAATATGGCGCCCGTAATTATTGAAAAATCACTCTCTCATAGCACGGGAGCTAAAATTGTCTTGCGAAACAGTCTTTTTCCGTTATTATTAAAAATATCGTTCGATACAAGGGAGTACGCGTGTTTCCCGTGAATGCGATTGACGTGCCTGTAAGATAAAATTTATGATGAAATTTGTTGGAATCCCAAGTGGCAATAAAAGTGAACACAGTGAATATGAAAATGACACTAATTTTCTAAATTCCGATGCCAGATTCGTATTCAGCAATACCAAAGAACCTATAAGTAATTATTTTTGTGAGAGTTTACTAACGATTGCAATTTTCCATCCACTTGGGAATTAGACTCCAAATTTGTATTCAACTACCCAAAAACCCCGGACTAGCGATTATTACGAAAATTAGCAAACGTTTCTAATTTTTATCCGCCATATTGGATCTGCGAAAACTATTTATCACATACTGTTTGTAAATATTTACCCACTGACCGAATTGCGTGACAGAAAGGGTTAATTGCCGAAAAATCTGATACGTATTTGCAATAAAGTTAGTCTGGTCTTTTAGCCGATAACACCTGAAAATATGCTTCAATTAAAAATACCTTCTTGCTGTGGCTATATTTACAAGAAAATATGGCTATTCTCTTTTAATCGACTAAATATTGCTCTCTGTGCAATTTGTCCTTTAACTTTATATTATTAAAGTCCGTATGATTTTATTAATGTACTACGCTGTTCATATGAATTTACTTTTTCTATAAATAAATTCTTTCTACTAGTTATTTGATTGCATTGTCAATAAATGTTAAATAATAAAGATTAACAAATAAACAGTTATTTGTATTAAATATTTAGTTTAAAAAAAGTTTCCTTATATCATGCATGTACAGGATTGATCATGAATATGGAAACCCTTGATAACTCATCAAGAAAGCATTTTTTAATGCGAAATGTTTTATACTAAACTTGTACGCGACTTTTGTTTGCTGGCTTTAGATTTGTCCTTGACAATGATCGTGGCATTTTCAGGTTAAGGTGAAAACTTTTTCCGAAATGCGGAGAGTGTTCACAATTAAATCTTTACAGAATCGCTCTTTTCGTTGCCTTATTACCCAAGAATTGTATGCTTGAAAGGCACTAAATTTTTCCGATATCTGCAACTTCACTTTAGCCTTTAGAAGGTGACCGAATATGAAAGGTCAACATGATATTCTAGTTTTTATATAAAGGTACCAAAGATGGAAATATTTAAATTTCAAATGTGTCATTCGCAATGTCGGAATTTATTAATCTTAGACAATTTACGTTATTTTATTGACAGTGAAGAATATAGAGAGCAATAAGTTTCCAATGAATTTTAAGGCAATAAATTCACTTATTTTAATTTAGATTATAAGTGTAAATATACACGGTTAAGCCCTTTACCGGCAAGCCTTTGTTGGCGTGAAGCATATCCTTATCCGTGCGGACAAGAATTGTTACTGAAATGGCGACAAAACTGAGTATTATTGATTAATGTCTATGGGTAGTTTTCTCTTACTTAAATGCAAAAATAGAGATAAAAACAATCACGCATGCAGAGACGAAAGTGTACCCTGTATATATAAACTACTGTCCCCAAAAACTGTAAAGACAATTAAATATTTCCTCCGTTGCATATTGAAGCTTCGATCAATCATTGAATTTTTTGTTTGCTTTCTTATATCACTCCAAATATGTAGAAAGTGAGTGGGAATGATGAAAATTGATAATTATAAAGCACACCAGATTTCTTGTAACATTATTTCTTGAATGACAGGATCATTTAACCAGGAAAGACCCTCTGTATGAATAAAATGTACACACAATTTTAATTTATAGAAATTTATTGAAAACACAAACTATAAATATGAATTTGAACTAATTTCAAGATTCAGCATCTTTGAAAATAAATTTGATACTAGTGATCACATCTTTTCTCTACCAGAGAGAAGAGTGAGCTACTGGGGCAGCGTAGGATTGGTAGACGGGGCTGGCCACCTTCAGGGCTGGTGCAGCGTAGGTGTGAGCTACTGGTGCTGCGTATTGCTGAACGTAGTTGCTGGCATAGTTGACTGGAGCAACGGTTTTGACGATTGGGGTAGCGTATTGCTGAACGTAGTTGCTGGCGTAGTTGACTGGGGCAACAGTTTTGACAACTGGAGCATCGTAGTGTTGGACGTAATCAGCGGTATAGGCGACTGGAGCAACAGTTTTGACGACGGGGGCAACAGCAACTGGGGCAACGGTCTTGACAACTGGAGCTACGACAGCTGGTTGTTTCTCGACGACGGCGTTGAATCCGTTGACGGAGTCAGCAGAGTAGTGGACGACACGGCGGGATCCGTCAGCTTCAACCAAGGAGTAGCTGCCCTTGACGACGTCTCCGTCGCGGGTTTCCTCCTGAGATTTAACATCCCCGCTGAGTCCATCATGAACACCATAGGAGTATTTGTACTGGGGATGGGGGTCGTATTCCGTGTCAACGGTTCTGGTCAAGATGGTCTTAGCCACAGGCGTAGCGTATGCCAAAGGTGACGACGCATACACATCCGGTCCGTACGAGTAGTGAGCCGGTGCCAGGAGACCAGCGTTAGCAACAGCCACGAAGGCGGCGAGAACTACGAACTGCAATACACAAATTATTTGATATTTTATACTGCTCAATATGTAATTTATTTCTTCATGCAATCAAATCGACATGTTATATAATATTTTTTTTCTTTATTGCACTAATTTTAATAGAGACACAAGTCACAGACCATTGCCTTTTAAAAAATGCAACGCATAATTATTTTTAAAAAGTGTGATTTTAATTATTGCATTTATAACAAAACTTTTTGTTTTTTAATTCATATTTTATTTTTTTTTACATGAATATATAAGTACTGTTTTCATACGCTTGAGTAGCTTCTTAGCTTTTGAAACTAACGTTAACATAAGCTATTTTATGTTACAGTGTGAGTAAAACGCTTTTATAGATTTTTCATTTTTTTTCTGGCTCATTTTACACACACTTGCAACATAAAGTATCCTATGCATCTCGTGCGTAACTTTTTTCACTCGAGCGACAGCCCCCCACTCTTCGCCGGAGCCGTGTTTGCACGTATCGCTCTCGTGAAAAAAATACACTTTACGCACTAGTTCGACGCATGTGCGAAAATGTTTTTTGTACTAATGTGAATGCGAACCTCGCTTTTAATTCGGCCGCCAACGCTCACATTCGTAAAGAAAACTTTTACGCACTTGTATCGAAAATAATATAAAGCCCTATATTGATCAAATCCCGAGAATCAAAAATCATCCCGTATCACGTCAAGTCAATATTGTAAAGAATTGCACAAACTATATTAGTATAAATATAATCCACGTTAAAGATTCTATACCTTGAATGCCATTATTAATATCGCAGGTGAACTTGGAGATCACAGTGATGTCAAACACAAATGTTTTTTCTCTTATATAGAAATTTTTTAGACATTGGCCTCAATGAATTTGTATCCCCTCTCATGGTTTCGTACTTTTTTCTGAGTTACTTTCTATTGATTTATCAAACAAAGACGCAGGTATTCGAAAATTCATCGACATTCTACGTTACAAAACACATTCCTATTATCTAATACATAAGATAAAGATCATTGTCTACTGGATTTTAATTAGACATTTTTGGTTACAATACTTATCGAAGTAGGTGATCGATTATGATCATAGTAGTTTACGACAACGAAATTCTTCAATTTTCTGTATATTGTAGGTACAATATAAAATGGTTAGAGCAAAATGATTGATGGTTGACTCGCTCTTACGACCATTTTGCATAAATTCTAATTGATCCTAATAAATGCCAGTTAAATTAAACTTTATAGGTAATTTGCGAAATAAAACTGTATTCATATCTATCAACATCGAAAAATATGAAAATGAAAAAAATAAGTAACGTCAGGTATTCATTAAACTATTATTTATTGCAGCGCCTCATTTCGTCAGCAGTTTTAAAATTATATTTATATAAAGCAATATTAATCATTTTATTCACAATATTCATTGTATTGGGTAAAATCTCAATTTATGACGATTTACAGTTGTGTATAAATTTTAAAAATTATATAAAAATTCTTCACAATTGTACTAAACTCAAATACGGAGAAAAATATAGTTAATCCAGCAATTTACAAAAACAATAGTTAAATTAACTGTTTCTGAGGTAAACTAGATAATGATATTGCTCCGTTTACTATTTTCCGATCATGAAATGTGCAGTATAACACATAACCTCAAGTCTACTGCAGTGTTACATTTGAATCGTCACTTTAAACATCCGTAAGTATAGTAAAACAGATCTAATAAAATTAATAACCTCTCAGTATAATAAAAAAGGTTATTCTCCGGTGTATTGTACAATATTCTGAGTTGTAAAATTAACTCACAGTCAATAACACCTTTTCATAATATTAATTTTACTATTACAATATGTTACAACCTTTTCTACCTTATTTTTATAGGGCATCGGCCATTTTTTCTCTATGTATAGTCGTATTACGATTCTATGCAAATATGGATGAACTTTGTCTATCAATGCTTCTTTGCTATTGAAAGTCACAATTTCATAAATGATTATCAGGAATGTGACCACAGATGCAGCTATCAGCATGAAATGCAATTCATGTTTCTTATTTTGAATAATTATTGTATAGATAATGTTAATTATATGTAATATAGAAATGTTTAGTCACCATTGGGAATATGTGGATATTTTAGAAAAATATATATGTCGTAGTGGAAAAAGGGCGAATACATGAGTACTTTATTCACATATTTATTACTTCCTTTATATTTATATTTTGTAAAATAGTTAATGTTTCGTTCTATTCAGTAATGTCCGTCTGGCGAATAGCTGTTTGGTGAAACATCTTACAAAAATTATTTCCGTGTAATATTTTATTACAATTTTGTACAGTAAAAAGTATACAAGTGAGTATAGATAGGGGACATGGACCCATTGTGCAGCGAGTTTGGTTTATTGTTACAACTTTTGATCAGATGATTCAATTTAATTATCCAGCTACCATTGTAAAGCGAATATCTTTAGCTAACCGTTTATCCTAGCGAATATAATGATTCCTTGCAAAAGAGAGGAAGATCAAAACATGTTGAAAAAGTAGATTTTTGGTGCATTAAGACACTGTCCCCGGTTGTGCAACATTTAAAAAATCCGTTGAAACTATAAAAATACGGATTGAAACCATCAGAAATTCCAAATTGATGAGTTTTTAATAAGTTCGTAATTCGCAAATGAAGAAGAAATCGTTGTACGCTCCGTTAATTTGACGTTTCGGACAAAATCTTGGCCATTTTAAACACATTTATTGTCGACAACAAATGGACGACAATGTGTACAATAAAAAGTTATCTTACCATTAAAAACTTACATAGACTTTATATACGTTGTTGTGGAGTACATTATCGAGAGGATGACATTTATTGTTTATAATTCGGATAAATTCTAAATAAAATGTATAAATTAAAAAAAGCTCATCGTAAACATTTTTTTTAATAATAAATTACAACTTAAAAATTCATAAAATGAAAAATTAAATCACTCACATCACAAGACTATTGTTCAGTATATTGCTACATACAATGTATAGAATCGAGTACAAAGTTATTATTTTACTATCATTTTTTGAACAAAGTTTAATGTTTTCGTTTAATTTAACCTACACATTTTTTATTGTAAAAGCACTGACAATAATTAATCATAACAATGGGAAAATAATGTTTTTTTTGGTACTGCATGGTCGGGAATACGAGTGCTGCATAACCGGAAATTTTGGACCATTTTGCAAATGATTTCAAATATATAATAAACTGTAGGTCTGTAAGTAAGTTTATGCGTGTAGTCCGGACTCCACCTCTTTTGTTAATGTACATAACAAATAAAATTTTACATAAATAAAGAAAGCGATTTACTAAATTCCTATAATATTGCTTCTACTTTTAATGACCACGTAATGTCAAATTGACAATTAATTAAAGCAAATTACTAATACATTTTCGTAGAATAAATAACGTACATACACTTTTACGTATTTGTTTCCAGTCTTTTGTCTACAACTAAACAGACGTTTATATATCTATTATACGAAAATACAAGTTGTGAACAGAACATATATTTTCCGATGTGCGAAAAATCGGTTATTAAAAATGGTAATAATTGCTTCACTGGTAACTGGTGGACTCTGTATGATTATCTATAGTTATATTAGGATACAGAATTACCAATGGTATTGTTGAACATCAATAATAAAAAGTTAAGCTGGGTCGACAATAGCGCTATTAATACCTTAACATTCAAAACTTTATGTACATGTTTAACTCTACCCTGAAATGAATATCCATGAGGTTAATTAAGATATTAGATGCAAGTGGTGTGTTCATCGTGACTGAAATTATTTTATAAACTATTTAAAAATTGTTTACTTATTTTATTAATAGTAGACTGAATATATAGAGGCAATTGAATTTAAACATTTTTGTTTTTATTATTGAAGAGTTTTTGATTTTATAAATTCACCAGCACACTCATACATAGACATGTCATGGGGATATGAATTGAGATCATAAAAATGATAACGAATATGTCGCGCAACAGTTCGAACGGAAACGGGAGGTCAATATGACGGAATCCAAGCAGGGAACTGCGTATATATAAAGTCGAAATACCTAAAGGGCGTCAGTGTGAACCATAACACGTTCTAAACAAGTAGTCATGGCATTCAAGGTACATTACAATTATGATATTCGTACTGTCGTAATTTTTAGTCAATTGTGATAAACTTAATTAATTATAATTTTAACGTATAAATTAGTTTTAAAATTGCTTTTAACAAATATATATTGTAAAAATTCATTTTCAAAATATTCATAGAGAAAAGTACTGCTACAGTAAATTGGTAGCAAATATGTATACAGTACAATAATATTGCAAAACACGAGTCACGTAATAAATACACATGTATCGTACGGCTGTTTTGATTCTTATATTTTTATAAAATGAATGTGATTTATTTCATTTCTACAATCGCTGCTTTCGTTAATTTTCATGTATATATTTTATTTTTTTATATTTATTAAGATGGTGTCGTAACAAATATATTTGTAATCGAGTTCCTAAGAATTTAATTAAATATTGCTATAATATTATACTTATAATATGATTATAATACAATAAAATTGTATTTTGCAGTTTGTAGTATTCATCGCCTTCGTGGCCGTCGCCAATGCTGGACTCATCGCACCGGCTCATTACGCATATGCACCAGCAGCGTCGTATGCGTATGCAACACCAGTAGCCAACACCATTGTTACCAAAACCCTCAACACGGAATACGACCCCCATCCCCAGTACAAATACTCCTATGGTGTTCATGATGGACTCAGTGGCGACGTTAAATCTCAAGAGGAAACCCGCGACGGAGACGTCGTCAAGGGCAGCTACTCTTTGGTTGAAGCTGACGGTTCCCGCCGAGTTGTCCACTACACCGCTGACTCCGTCAACGGATTCAACGCCGTCGTCGAGAAACAACCAGCTGTCGTAGCTCCAGTTGTCAAGACTGTTGCCCCAGTAGCTGTTGCCCCCGTTGTCAAAACCGTTGCTCCAGTCGCTTATGCCGCTGACTACGTTCAACACTACGATGCACCAGTTGTCAAAACTGTTGCCCCAGTCAACTACGCCAGCAACTATGTTCAGCAATACGCTACCCCAATCGTCAAAACTGTTGCTCCAGTCCACTATGCCAGCAACTACGTTCAACAATACGCTGCACCAGTAGCTCACACCTACGCTGCACCAGCTTTGAAGTTGGCCAGCCCCGTCTACCAATCTTACGCCGCCCCAGTCGCTCACTCTTCTCTCTGGTAGAGATGTAAACGTTCAATGTTCATTGATAAGATTAAGTTTGGCGTATTACTGTTATGTGTACAGATCATGATATTTATATTCCATTGTAAACTACAGAACACTTCTAAACCTGTAAACCAAATCAATCCAAAAGCTCGTCCCATTTTATTTTGAAATAAATAAATTTTTCAACCTAAACCATTGTCATTTGTTTCAATTGCATGACACAATATATTTTCTTTTTACTGATCGATGCTATATGATTTAATGGAGTATATTATTTAATATAGTATTGAATTCAAATGGGCAATTATTTAAATGCAGCAAGTAGTATTTACAATAACTTTTTAGAAATCAGGCCAATCTATATTGTGTCTTAAATTTCCTGTTATGCAGTACAGTTCTACAGCAGGTTTTTTTTTTGAGCTTCAGCGGCAATATATTTGAAAATCATAGACTTTCGCAAAAAAATGTTCTTAGAATCGATCAAAGAAAACCTCGAAATTTTTTCATAATTTTTCTACGACTTTTCATATTTTTCAAAATTTTGCGATTTGGAAAATGAAGAAAAGTGTTTTAAAAATTCTGACAAAATTTAAGCGTATTCTTTGATCAATTCTAAGAACTTTTTGTTCAGCGACATTTTTTCCGAAAGCCTATAATTTTCGAATAAAAAATTCAGGAACTTTTCACCGGTCTTTTCGTGTTTGAGTCGCCATTTTGACAGTTTCCAACTTTATTTTCAAAATGCTATCATGCACATTTCAAAGTTAAAGGTTCGAGGACTCGATATTTTCACCGATCAGTGATCTCCCTAAGCGTTTCCAATGTGAGAATGCCGATTAAAAAATATTTGTCAGTGATTTTTTTTGTGAAAAACCAAGCATAACTTTTTTGGAATGGGCTCGATTGATTTTTTAACAGCAAATTCGGAAGATCGATCAATTTTACGTCAAAAATGTTTTATCTAAAATATTTTAATTTGGTTTTTAATGTCATGAAATATTCCGAAAATCTTGGTGAAATTTGTGTCCTCTTGGGCGTTAATGGGTTAAACCTTAATAAAAGTGTATACTTCGCAGAACAGTCATACAGATATTTCAGTGATTAATAATTAGTAATTTTAGTAGGTAGTGAAAGATATTTAATTGCCAACTATGACAACGATTGGCAACTATCAAGTATAAACTTGAAAAACGAGGTTCTAATAGGAGTATATAAGATCTCCAAAGTCACTAAAAAATCATAGACTATCGAATGAAATTCGTAGATATTAGTTATTGAATGACAGCTAATCATGCCAATTCATGTACATAAATAGTATTGCATTCCCGCAGTTTTGTCGAGCTTAGTATAAAAGAGTAATCTAGCATAACTTCTTTAGCACGTACGCGCAATTGTCAATAGACCTGAAGTTTTACGCTTTGTAGAATTCTGTATCGTTAAAGCCATTATTAATCATAATAAATTGTATGTACTTTACCATAATTACTTGTTCGGCGACGTTGCCGTTATGTTTTTCGATGCTTGCAAACTTCATTTGCTCGTTCCATGATAAACTTTGTGAATGCTTGATATCAACACTGAAGAAAGTTGAAAGTACGTTTTGTATACGTTTTCTTGCCTGATTAAAGGTTTTGAGGAAAAATATTTTTCAGTGTATTGACTAAAGAATTCTAGTAGAAAAACCTTAATAGATCTATAATTTTGTAGTTTGTGGTGATAACACTACCTTATTGTGGTGACAATATTATTGCCATAAACCCATTAACGCCCAGAACCCATGAGTATCGAATCAAAAAAAGAAAAGAATCATAACGGTATCACTTACCTATACTATTTTCGGATGTTCTCTCTTAATTCCCACCGCGTTTTCATGCATATTTAAAAAGCAATGTGCCGATGTAATTTAAAAGTACCGAAAAATTGAATGCATTCTTTTTTATTAATTTTTGTCCCACCGATAACGACTGTCCATCTCTTCCGAACCGTAAAAAAAAGGTCAATATAATAGTTTACTGTACAGGAAAAGCTCTAATTGTTATTAGTTTAATATAGTTGGTTCTCTTAAAAATGGCGGAAAAGTGTGCAACTGTAGAAAAATATGTTTTTTTCCGATTAATTTTGATGATAGTCAATGTGAAACAACATTACCGGCATCAAAGCGTAAACTTTTGTTTGATTGAATATCTCAGTCATTTTCTAGTGCATTTGACGATCTCAATACTGGTGGTAGGGGAACAGTAAAAATAATGAGTTTTTTACGAGTATTATAAATACGAATTTCAAAATATTTATTTTATCAAGTGCTTCCATTCTTTAGACTAAACTGAATCAAGATCCTGTAACGGAATTTCGAAATTCGATATGGCGGAAAGATTTTTAAAAAACGATTGAATTTGCATGAAATTTATTCCTTGAGATTTTTTGTGACTGATGAGAACAAACATACTATGAGATATTTGATTTCGTGATGGCGGATCCAATATGGCTGATATTTTTTACTCCAATGTAATGTTAGGTTCCCAAGATTATAATGACGCATATTTAAAACAAAAAACAGTAAATTATTTTTTCATGGTTCGACGATAACCAAGCATGTTTTCCAACATTTTTAACTGTACTACGCTAAAAACAGAAAATGTTTCTAGGAAATTACAATTATTTTATTTACCTTTATTAATAATTTATAAAGAGATGGATAGCAGTTATAGGCTTGACAAAAATTAATAAAACAAATTTTTTCAATTTTTCGGTACTTTTCCAAATTAAATCCAGTATAAATAAATAAATAGATTAATAGTAGTAATATTTATTCCTTTATAAGAATTACACCTCTTAAGGAAGTGGTTAAGTAATAGTTCCAATAAATAAATAAAATATATTTCTTTCTTAATGTGTGGAAACGCACTTTTGACCCCGGGTGTCGAAAGAACATACCCGAAAATAGTAGAGCCTTTTCATTTTTCGATTTGATACTGACGAATAAAAAATGTGGATAAAAAAATACTACTGTTTATCGTGTTATATTTAACACGAATAACCTAAACACTTTTTGTCTAGTTTCTAAACGATAATTTAAGTAATATTACATAAATGTTTTTTACGATAACTTAAAACTTGTCTAGACACATTTTATGCAGTTTCTGTTCAGTTTATCTGGATGTAATTTTGTAATTTTGTAATCTTGGAATAGATGTATTTTCAGCGAAACTATTATAGGAAAAAGATTAAACTTCGTTCAGCAGCTTTAAAGACTAGTATAATCGCCATCATCATCGTCGTCCCCATGATCCTCATCATCATCATCATCGTCCTCATTATCACTGTTATTGTTATTGTTTTCGTTAACTTTTTTATCAGTTACTTCGTAGGAGTTCATATGATAACTTGTAAACGGAAAGGCAAGATTAATCTCATCGCCAAACTCATAAAATGAAGCCGGGCGATTCGCACTAAGCGAATATTCGACAGGAACTGATTATTGCCGTCTAATTTAATAATAGGAAACCATTTTTCCAAGAACCGCGGACGATGACAAGAATAACAACTGTGAAACGCAAAAAACATAGAATTGTAAATAGTTCGGTAATTTGGCATTTGATCTGTGACCGTTTTCAATCCCTATTTATTCAGCACATATTCTGAATAATTTATTAAAGTTTAGACAAATCTTTGAGCAGTTTTAATCTATTTCATTTTATTTACTATGTAGAGAGTTTTGTAACAAAATACTATCTCTAGTTATTGTCTAGTTTACAAAATAAGGAACATACGTCTGGCAAATATTCATTTGAAATGCACATTCCTAAACGGTATTAAAATTTAAGGAACACGAACGACATTGCTTATGCATGAAATATAATGTAAAGTTACTCGAAGACTTATGTGCCTGCAAATTAAGACATATTTAAGTTTAACGAAGGTTATTATACATACTCATCACATTTAATGAGTAATGTAATCAAATTTCATCTCATTGTTAACAGTGTATCATCGCTGTCAGGGAGACTTCCCATCAGGGAGATTACATCTCCAGTAGTAGCAGTAGCTATATTTCAACGGATAATCGTTTGCTTAGGCAAGATGTTTTAACTGTCTTTTTTTAAGCCAATATTTACCGCAGTTTAAGAGTCAGTGACCTAAAAGTCTAGTGACCTAACCGTGTAGGTTATTATTATTTTTTTTTAATTTCATGCAGTTTTAACAATTTTACAGCGAAATAGTGGTCAATATTGGTCAATATTTATGTCTATGCAGATCATATGTACGATTAATCACTAACTCGTAATAATAAATAATATGATATTAATGGCGGTTCGTGAAATAATATGAAAATCATTAGAAAGGATAGAAAACAATATAGCTATATTATATACGCAAAATTAACGTTTACCTACGAACATAATGATTATTGAAAAATCGTCATAAATGTACGAAATATCTATAATATCTGACACACAAAGTCAAATGTACACTATTATTGTTAAAAAAGATACGATTTCATTTGATAAATATATATTTCGACGAAGCACGCATATTATCTAATAATAATGAAATGTTTAACCTACGTATAGTATGCACAAAAGCACACTATTTGTGAGAAATCAATAAAATTTATGACGTTTGCATCAGATTAATGAGATATATAATAAACTGCGTCATATACGGTCATGAAAATGTACAGTATTCATACGGTATATAATATCCAATTTAATTAGCGTTTCCTAGTATCTTTTGCGAAAGCGTAAGACAATTTTGGACACATTTCCAGCACACGTAGTTAGGCCAGAGGAGAAAACCTTGCTTTTAATTTATATTGAGATGAAATCATTATGGGGGAGTTTCGAGCATTCATAATAAGCATTAAAATGCATTTATTACATAGTTTATGTTTAGGGTTACGAAACTTTTACCATTAAAAATTGAAGGGAGTATACGGTGGAAAAGAAATGTTTCACAAATATCATAAAAATACTCAGTATATAAATACTG
The DNA here is from genome assembly GCA_030407085.1 of Trichopria drosophilae. Lineage (NCBI taxonomy): Eukaryota > Metazoa > Arthropoda > Insecta > Hymenoptera > Diapriidae > Trichopria > Trichopria drosophilae. The sequence continues at coordinate 208,442,834 of CM059583.1, forward strand.
GAAAAATTGTGTATCTCGTCAGTCTTCGTTCAGCTTCATCAGGTTCTTAGTTTGATTTAAGTTACTCTCAACATGGCATACAAGGTAAAGTATACTTAATTATAATTTGTTAAATTAATCTAAATAATGTTGAAATTTGTCCAATTAAAAAATTAAAATTTAGATTGTGAAAGAATTGAATAAAAACATTTGACACATTTCTTTGGATCAATGTTGTTTAATCATTAAATTAAGATCATAGTTCATTTTAGTTATTCTATAATTTGAAAAATTATACTCAAATTGAAACATTAGTGGTAAGAAAAGTCTAATTTTCAGACTATATGTAAATAATATTTGATTATCGAATTTAGAATTTGTTTTGTTGATTTCTAGTGTTTAGTACTTGTATTTTTAATTAGCCCAACATTCATATCTATTGGGTAATAAATTTTGAATCATCTATGATTTTCAAAATTCTCTACCTGGAAAAAAATATTGTAATAAAAGCTAAATTGTAGGTAATTTGCGTAAATTTGTTAATACTTGGTGAATATTGAATAAACATGTTATAAATTTGTTTATCGAACGTATTCCAATATTTTAAAAGAAACAAAAAAATATGGCTATTTTGACTTTCTTCTCTTTTCTGGAAACTAACACCGCATTTTCTACTTCAGGTCGTCGTTATCATCGCAGTTATAAACATCGTCAACGCTGGATTTATCCCTAGAGACCACTTCAAGTATACACCATCAACAGCGTCGTATTCAAATCCACGTGCATATTCTGCTCCAGCTTCCCATACTGCTCATCAGCATGATGAGAATTACGACCCCCACCCTCAGTACAGCTTCTCTTATGGAGTACATGATGTCCATACAGGTGACATCAAATCCCACGAAGAATCACGATACGGAGACGTTGTCAAGGGTAGCTACTCTTTGGTTGAACCGGACGGTTCTCGTAGAACCGTACGCTATTCTGCTGATTCCTTACACGGATTCAACGCCATTGTAGAAAAACAACCATCAGCTATCAACGTGAAAACCAGCCCTCCTGTTGCCACACAGTTGCCTAAGACCTTCGTACCTAACTATGCTACGCCAAAGTACAATACTCCTGCCTACAGAGAAGCTGCTCCCATTTACGAACAGTCGTATGACGACTCTTCGTTTTATAATTAGGAGTGGACATGAATATTTTATTTACTTTCCTTTTCAATAGAATATATTTTTCATAAGTTACATCAATTCTCCAAGTGTGTATATTTCAAGATATTTAAATGTCTGATCCATCCAGGCTCTTAAGCTGCACGTGTTTTAGACAGAAACGATAGTGTCTTACTTAAAAAGTGTAATTGCCTAAGTGTCTCAGTTAAGTGCATTAATTTGCATAATAAGTTGTTCAGATAAAGTGAATGTCTAATTTTGTAATTGTTAAGAATATAATATTGTTTATATAATTATAAGGTATTAAATGACTTGCTTTTTATCGGATAGTATATTGATATGTTATGTTAAACAATAAACGATTAAAAAAAATACCATATTCCATTAGCCTTTTCATACATAATGTTAAGCTGAAGTGGGAAGAGGAGTACATTACAGCTTAAAGAGTTCAATCCTTTATTGTCGTATTACATTTGACTTTGATTTTAGCCTTCCGCTACAAATTTTCGAGTAAATCAAAATTATGAATCAGTAGTGCAATGTAGGGCGTACCCGTTCTAAATCCAAACCGTTACACTTAATGATCTAATTTTCGACGTTTTACGATTTCAACACATAGAAATCGGTACGTTCCACAATTACATAGATGGACGTGATTTTCTGACGATCTTGACGAAATAGATTTCATGGAGTATGTGAATATACGGATTTTGCACGTTAATTTGATAAATACATTATGAGTACAACTATCTTATGAGCAAAGACCAACACTCCAGGTGTCAAAAAACAGAACCGTAATGTCTGTTCGCAGCAATGACATTGCGTTTCAGAACTGTTACATAAGTATATCACTAAACCACATTCCAAAGCTTTTGTAATCCAGCCATAATATTTTAATACTATATTATATCAGAGAATTAGTGTAATGTATGATTATGATATCAAGATTTTACAACTTTTATGTAATGTGATATTATTGGAGCAGTTGCGTATTTTAATATCTTAAACAAAAATATGTGACCAGGTAATACATCAATGACGTTCATTTTCTTGGCATTAATAAAGATTATAATTATTTCTTGATGCCATATGAGTGATTAATGCAATATATGTGTGTATCTGACATTTTTGTAAATTGTTTTTTGTAATATGTTTTTTTCAACATCCAATGTAACATAGTTTATTTTTATAGGAACTAAATAAATTAAGTGATGACAAATGAGTAAAGCAAATCGAAGGAAAAAATAATAATGAACTTTTATGTAACGTAAAACTTAACTTTTACGTCCTTTTCTTCGTTTTTTTCTTTTTTAATTTTTCCAAATAGATCTATTTATAATGATTTCATGAAGACTAAAAACTAATAGGCCTAATAAGTAATAATCATTTGAACATCTTATTTCAGTTAGAACATATTTTGTTTGGAAGTACCTCAAAATAAATTACCTCAGAAACAACAAGATGACCATATATATTTAAATATGACATTTCTTAAAAATTAATTCTTCATATTAGATTCGTTATTTAAAATGTTTATTCAATGAAACTCTTGTTCAATAATCCTAAAATACATAAATTTTATAAAAATCCGATAACTTTTTGCATCACAAAAACCGAGGATTTTAGGAGATTTTTAAACAAATTCAAAACAGTTTTTATCTCCTCTTAAACAGAAAAACTCTAAATGTATGGAACTGAAATTTGGAAAAAAATAAGTGGGATCTGCGAGACAAAATTATTTTTTGTTTTTAACAAAATTGAATTATTGCCTTTTGTTGTCGACAATAATTCAATTGCACAAATTAAGCCGAGACACGATTGAAAATATTGCAAATTGATGAAATTCTGACGCTCTGAATAATAAGTTTATCAAAATCTTCTTTTGTTGACAAAATCTTCAGTAATTCGTAAAAAATTCAAAACCGTTTATTTTTCAAGTAGAAATCATGTTGATTCTTAACATGCCATCGGCTTGCATGCACGATTTGATATAGATTCAGTATATAATTGATATTAAAACATCATACAATGTAATTTATTTGTATTTTTGAAAATAAATTAGTTGAATGTGTTTCTTTTATTTCAATTTATTCAAAAAGGGCATTAAGTTGAGTACTACTTTCTATAATTATTTAAAATTTGCGCTGAATATTAGTTCTCTATTCATTCGATCCAAAATGTAAATCAATTTTTAGCGTTCTTCCAAAAATGTTCTATACTGACTATAAGTACCGATTTTGCAGACTGATTTATACCTATATGTTAACCGTATAAATGTCAAAGTTATATTCATAAGCTGAAGTCAACTTGTGCTTATCAAATATATTAATAAATCAATCAACTCAAATAAATTAATTTTTTTGAGTTGGATAAGAATTCTTTGTTAAATGAATTTGGTAAAAAAAACTGTTTCAAATTTAAGACGTTTTAAAATTTGTTTAAACCTTCAAAATTATAAAATTTCCAAGATTTAAGCAATCTTATACAGATTTGAAATGTTCAACATTTCAAAATTTTCATGAATGAAAATGTATCTATATTTGAACATTGGAATGCTGGAGATTACGGAGCACTTATTGACTAAGAATTTTATACGCGATTATTTACTATTATCGTACATAAATTAGTTATAAATGAACTCACATAATGAGCATCAGGACATTCGAGAAGTTATATAGATATCTTTTGTCAAAATTTGTTGTTATTGGGTTATGTATACACATATTTGCAGCAATTTGTCATCTTTTGAAAACAGTTGTCAGCCAAGTTTGAAGTTGTATAATTTTATTTCCTGCGGTGTGTGCCTCATTTTTATCATAACGATTGCTCATTTATTTACCAGTCAAATATTTCTGTAACTATAAAGTGTAGAATTTTTCGTAGCAGAATAATTTTGTCGTCAAAAATTATTTTTACAACCTTTCAGGTATGATAATGTACAAGAAATTAACGCTTAAAAGTTCTGGACTTAGCTCCATATATATTTTTTGTCTAATGTACATAAGTTAACTGTAAGAACAAATAACCTTCAACACTTTTTGCTGATTTCATCAAAAACTAAATGTCTTTCGAAATTCGGAAATAAGAAACGGAGACATTGTATAAAAAAATACGTACAATTCCTAATAATGTCATGCAAAAGTCTTTCAATAATACGAATTTACTGGAAGATATTATTATTTTTATAAATTAAAAAGTGCACTGCAAAGAAAAGGGAATGTATACTCAACTTCGTTTATTTATATCATATGTATGCCCATATAGTGTTTACATATATATGAATGTGAGTAAGTAATCAAAATCAATATTGCAATGTTAGAAGAGTTTGGGCAAATCATTCTAATACAACACAAATAAGGAAATACGCAAATGTCGTTTTGCGAAACATTTATGGTATGCGTGTCAATTGGAGCAATATTTGGTCTATTTCGTAAAGTTCTACGCGACATTCAACGGAATGTCTGTAAGAATGTCATTCATAAAGGTCACCAAACTGTCGGTAGGGATAGGTTTCAATCGTTACGAATATACTTCTTAGATTCGTATATAAAACCGGAAATATCGATTATTCACTATCAGTTTGATCCACTCACCGGTCGAAACAAGTAGTCATGGCATTCAAGGTATAATTTGTCAAATATTAAAGTATTAAAAGTAAATTAACAAATTTCTTTATTAATGTTTATTATTAAATGATACGGGAAGAAATAATTCCCATTTTCGCGTACTCCTCCACTTTCAAAATTTAATTTTTATACTCGGGAAAATATAACTCACTTTTCGACATTTTTTTCAATGTTGCGTAATTTTCCACGCCAACTAATCACAGCATTTTTAAACCATCCTGCAATTTTAATGTAATTATGTATATATGTTCTTTTATATGTGTAAACCCCATAAGTTATTTTTCAAAATTTTGATTTGTTTTTGAATTACCCTATACAAATTTTTTATCACTCGTACACTTTTTTTATTTGATGTAAAATAAAAATAATATTTTTCTTAATTTGCAAACAATAAGGTTTAGTTTTGATAATCAAATAATTCATGAAATGATGCATTAAACATTTTTTTCAATTCATTTGCATAAAAATCGAATGGTTATTTGCTGATGGATTATAAAAATTTCAATTACTTGAATTGATAAAAGGAGCTTAAGGAAGTTTTTGCATACAATATTAAATAATTTGTGTATTTCAGTTCGTAGTTCTCGCCGCCCTCGTGGCTGTTGCCAACGCTGGTCTCCTAGCACAGGCACCCTACTCGTACGTACCGGAAGTGTATGCGTCGTCACCTTTGGCATACGCTACGCCTGTGGCTAAGACCATCTTGACCAGAACCGTCGACACAGAATACGACCCCCATCCCCAGTACAAATACGCCTATGGTGTTCATGACGGTCTCACTGGAGATATCAAGACGGCCGAAGAATCCCGTGATGGTGATGTCGTCAAGGGCAGCTACTCCTTGGTTGAAGCCGATGGATCCCGCCGCGTTGTCCACTACTCTGCTGACTCCATCAACGGATTTAACGCCGTCGTCGAGAAACAACCAGCTGTCGTAGCTCCAGTTGCTGTTGCACCCGTCGTAAAAACTGTTGCTCCAGTCGCCTATGCCGCTGACTACGTCCAACACTACGATGCTCCAGTTGTTAAAACTGTTGCTCCAGTTAGCTACGCCGGTAATTACGTTCAGGAATTCGCAGCACCAGTTGTAAAGACCGTTGCTCCAGTCAGCTACGAAAGAAACTATATTCAGCAATATGCGAGCCCAATCGTAGAATCAGTAGCTCCAGCCAGCTATGCCGGAAATTATGTCCAGCAGTACGTTGCTCCAGTCAACTATGCTAGCAACTACGATCAGCAATACGTATCACCAGTACCTTCCGCCTATGCTGCACCAGCCGTTAATGCTGCGAACTCGTTCTATCAACCTTATCCCACTGCAGCGCCCCAAAAACTTGCCACCCCTATATTTGAAGAATCTGAAGAAAGCTCAATGGAATAAAAATCTCTGAAGAATAAGAAAAGAAGTTTGAAGAAATATAAATATTGTACATGAACTGTTGTATAAACTATGTGACTATTTGAAATTTATTGACACAGTAGTAAATAAATTTTTATACATATAACGATCGTTAAACAATAGTGTACTGCATTTTCTTAGACCTGCAAATAGCAATACGGTAGTTAGACATTTAAAGATAATAACAATTTTTTATTAATAAATATAAATTAATTATTATCTTGCATCGTATGTAGTTATTTCTTCGTGGGATGCTATTAAAAATAGGTTAACATGTCTTCATTATATGAAATGAATAGAGGGACTGCATGGAAGAATGGCCTAACACGGTATAGATTGAATCCAGGAGGTGAAGGTTTATGTATTTTTTCTGAAATCTAAATATGCGAGTTAGACCGCGCTTTGATGCAATTCCTCGCTTAAAATTAAGAAATATATTGTATATTATTCCTAGTTCGGTGTGTAAAGTTCTAATATTGTTATATATTATGCAAAGTGGAACAATTTATGAAATTATTAGTTGATTATTTATCAGGGTTAAGTTCATGCAACGAGTGTCACGAATGAATAAAGATAAATGACTTTCATTATAGTACTCCAATTGCAAATATATATATACAGAAATATGTTTAAAAATTTAAAAATCAAAAAACTAGTATATTATGCGACGAGTTTTAAATTAAATGGTAATCGACGCGTTTTCCGTTCATTTTTCGACAATTCTTCGAACACGAATAATCAGTTGCAGAAAATATTCCCCTTCGATATCTCCAGTTATTTAACCCGTCGAAAGTTAATGACCAGGAAGATTCTCAGATTGCCGAAATCGCGATGGTGCATCAAAATTCTCACCGAAAATACTAGAAGACGATATTTGATGCAACCACCTGTTAATTTCACTGTTTGCCAAGATTTGAAAGCAGAAAAAGATTCTCTGTAGAAATTATTTTATTTCTTAAAATCAAGCAAGACTCGCCTTGGGCTTTCACAGGAATATCAACAGTAATAAACCATCTATAACAACAAATTATTTTAATATTATGTGAAGTAATTTATATTATTTAAAATTACAGTTTATAATTAAATAAAAGTTAAAGTAAATTCATTAATAACTCTAAAACTATAATTTAAAATTATTGCACCAAACAACGAATATTTACATTAGGATTAACTGCAACTGTTAATTTTTTTATTTTCAACATTTTATAATAAACCTTTACAAATCATTTCGATATCATCAATATTTTCTCTATATTTATTTTGGTCGGCACTGAAAATAACGCATATCCGCGATCAATGTCGGCCTCTTCCGTTAACTCTCACTATTTTTCGACCATATCGATGTAGAATATAGAATTTATTACATCTCGTTCAAATACCTTAAACACGATCTCGAACGGAAAGTCTACCTTAAAGTATTATAGAACACTTGTGATCCAAATTCCGTTAATAACTCATTTACGTGAGATTGATCACCGTGTTAATTTAAAAAGGTTACATGGCTCAATATAACACCAAAATATTACACGTCAAATTATTATACGTCGAAATAGCATACGATAAAAATATTACACGTTAGAAAATCACATCGTTAAACACAAAATGAAAAAAAGTGCACATAAAAAAATAATAAAATATCATCATCGAATAATAGAAATTTATTAACAAAATTAAAAATTATAAAATAAATTAATCCATATCTATATTACTCGCACAATGCGGAAATATTCTACCGGATCAAAAACCATGTCGTAAGCACATCTAGCATTTTTAACTACACTTGAGCATCGCAATAAATAAATGTTATAGTTATGACAACAAAATTGCAAACACTAAATAATATGCTTGCAATATAAATTTATAAAACATTTGTAAAGTTGCCATATAAAAAATGTATAAAACTTATATATAAAAAGATGGTTCTATAAATACATTACACGGAAAAAAATTTGCTTTACAGGTAATGACAAACAGTGTGGTTAGGTCAACTGTCATGTCGATAACGAAATTCTGACACTTTAGGTACTGCAGTACTTAAAATATTGAAGTAATGTCAATTTTTCATTAATTCGACCTAACCTCATAGTATGACAATGAAGGACCTGTCAGCGAAACATTCCTGAAGCGTCAAATTTTTTTTCCTTGTATGTATAGTTTTTATTAAGCATATATACTTATATAAAGATTGAGTGAATATAAAACCATTTTTCACAAAATTAACTTAAGAATAAGTGATATTTTCTTGGACAAATTTACTACTTATTAGTAGGCATGTCAGAAGAAAAAGAATAAAATAAGCAGCCCTTCATCGTAAATGATTCAGTTTCATACTATTTTTCTATTACAATAGATGACGAACTACAGACAAGAAGAATAAATTCAGGCAATAAAACCAAAATATATAATATTTTTATATTTATTATTTTATTTATTTCATTTAACTATTTTATTGTTTTTGTCGAATTATATTTTGACATGTCGCCATTTAAAAATATGGTCCATAAATGTAGAATAGGGTATTCTTTGATACGCGCAGATTCTTATTCAACTCAAAAGATGTTGAATATGATTTGGTATTGGAGGCACGATCAAAATTCGGCATCGACATGTGGATTCACAAAATTTTACTTAATGTTATCTTGCAAAACTAACGTTAATTGTAATACTACTTAACTGATATCGTAGTGCTCAAATTGGATGGTTTTTATAGAACTAAACTGAAATTGAAGATCCCTATGACTTTCTAAATAATTTTCAAATATTATACTTATGTCACACTTTTTGTGTCATAGTTTTTACAAGACCAGGACCTAAACATCCAAATAATGCTCAATGTGATCACATGAGAAGGTATCAGAATATAGATCTAAAAACAGTTGAGCAGCATTATACCAGATACCATTCTTGTGAACGTTATCACATAAAAATAACATTTTCAACAAGAACAAAATCGAACACATAAGCTACCCAATTCAAGAGTGTACAAAAATATATACTAAAGATACATCCAGTTCTCGTACTCTTTAAAAATTGAAAGGTAGGTTTCTAAACGAGCAAAAATTTGCAATGAAAACGAGTGTAAACAAATTATCTAGTTATAAACATTTATTGCTTCATAAATAGACTAAAATATGGATTTGTACTGATTACATCATATGTAATACAAATCATGACTATTTTTCTCTACCAGAGGGAAGAGTGAGCTACTGGGGCGGCGTAGGATTGGTAGACTGGGCTGGCCACCTTCAAGGCTGGTGCAGCGTAGGTGTGAGCTACTGGTGCAGCGTATTGCTGAACGTAGTTGCTGGCATAGTTGACTGGAGCAACGGCTTTGACGACTGGGGTAGCGTATTCCTGAACGTAGTTGCTGGCATAGTTGACTGGAGCAACGGCTTTGACGATTGGGGAGGCATATTGCTGAACGTAGTTGCTGGCGTAGCTGACTGGAGCAACGGTCTTTACGACTGGTGCTGCGTATTGCTGAAGGTAGTTGGTAGCGTAGGTCACCGGGGCAACAGTCTTGACTACTGGAGCAACGGCTACTGGAGCGACGGCGACGGCAGCGGGTTGTTTCTCGACGACGGCGTTGAATCCGTTGACGGAGTCGGCAGTGTAGTGGACGACGCGACGGGATCCGTCAGCTTCAATCAAGGAGTAGCTGCCCTTGACGACGTCTCCGTCGCGGGATTCTTCGGCCGACTTGACATCTCCAGTGAGTCCGTCATGAACACCATAGGCGTATTTGTACTGGGGATGGGGGTCGTATTCCGTGTTGATGGTTTTGGTAACAATGGTGTTGGCTACTGGTGTTGCATACGCATATGACGCTGCTGGTGCATACGCGTAATGAGCCGGTGCGATGAGACCAGCATTGGCGGCGGCCACGAAGGCGACGAATACTACGAACTGCAATAAGACGAATATTTACATTAGGATTAACTGCAATGGAACATTATTTTTTTTATTTCAACATTTTCTCTAATAATTGCCCAATTATAAATACAAAGTTTCATAAACAAGGTAAAAAATCGATCTAATATAAAAAATGGTATATATTTTTCATAGCGCTCTCTTTGCAGATGCGTATGTAAGACATATGCTATTGTGAAAATTGTTGTATGAAAAACCAAATTAAAATGACCATTATTGATATTTATTAGTCGTTAAATTTGTTATGAAAAAGCCAACAGTGTTCTATGAGTATCATACCTTGAATGCCATGTCGGAAGTTGCTTGGATCGGTAAGTAGATCAAACTGATACTGAAAACTTGATTTTTCCGCTCTTATATATGAATCTAGGAAGTATACCCGAAATCGGAGCATATCCCTTTCCGATATTTTCGTGACCTTAGGTCGAACATTCCTTTGAATCTCGGGCGGCGCTTTGCGAAACAATCTAAATATCTCAATATGTGAGGTAAATCTTACAGAAATTCTACGGAATTATTTGAAGTAAAGAATTTTACACAAGTTATTTCGGTATTTCGCAAGTAACGTAATCATATCCGAAAATAGTTCAATCAAGTTTTTAACATGGTAAAGATTATTCGACCTTTTGTAGATTTTCGAAAAACATGAGTACCGTTACTGTATATATATAGTTGCCGATATTACAATGGATTTTATAAAAAATATTTTAATCAATAAATTATACCCTTCAATTTACTTCAGAAATGTAAATGATATTTTAAGTAGCATTACTTAATATTTTAACAGATATTTTAATAATATTAACATTTATTTCTGTTACTGAATTTTTCACAAACTCAAATTTAACTTTTATAATTGTAGGTTTTCTATAATATTATATGCAGAGAAACAAATTTTGAAACTTTCAAGGACACTCGTCCATTCATTTTCGAATTCTTTTTTTCTAATTTCTTTAGAACGGAGAAAGAACTAATTTCTAAAGAATTGGATATAATGACAATAATATTTGATGATATGAAGTCGAAAATTCAAAAAATTTGTAAATAGACATATTACACAGTTTTTACACAATTTTCTCTTTTACATTTACATTCATATTAATTAAAATTCTAAGAACATTGATTTATTGTAATTTAAGATATTTGAACATTGTGATGATTTTTGTGAATATTACAGTTTATTTATAACGTCTGATCTGGACCATTAAATAACGGTTGAAACGTTATACAAAATGGTTTATTCGTAATATTTTTTCCCTTTTGCCAGAAGACACGATCACAAAAACACTTGAACTAATGAAAAAAACGTACGAATAATACGAATTTTTAATTATTATATTGGAAAATTAATTAGAAAAATAGAAACAATATTGCAATGTTGACATCTGCGTTAGCTCGTTATAAGACCAACATCTCATATTTATATATTTTAAGTTTTTACTTAAAGCATAAAAAATTTTCATTCCTACTGTAAATTAATATATATTTTCCATTCTTTTTGTGTTCTATATGACATATGTCACTTCTAATGATATTTTCCAAACAGTCTTGCTTGAATTCAGTATATTCTACCGATTTTGAGCAGAATATAAAATGACCTATATCCGGTTGTTAGAGATTTATCCCAGACATATAACTACAAAATCGTTTTTCATACAATGTAATAGGAATTAAACCGTTTACGACTATAGGCCATTAAACGACTACAAAATAAAAACATTTCCATTAATTATATGTCCCATAAATCGATTTTCTTGGAATTTTTGTATTTTCTCTGTATTTTTGCTTTAAAACTGCTGCCTTGCACTTACGTTTGATATATGTATATTTATAAACAAAAACTTATCAAACGTTTAGGTTTAATATCTTTACTAAAAATGACGGTTGCTAAAAGCGAATGACATTTGAAAGTTTATTGCGCAAAGTTATTTATTTAAGCCGAAAAAATGTACAGAAGATGTTTAATTCCATTTTTATGTATAAAGAAAAGTGCAAGTAAAAATGAATGTTGTATTTTTAATTAATTGTTGCTACCTTCAAATGAAAAAAAAATAGGATAATACTATTGACGGGGTCAGGAAAAAACTTTACAAACTCAAATAATTTTTCAATTTCAATGAAGTTGATCGGAACGTAGGGTTTAGCCCTTGCATTATATGTTATGCATCATATCTTGATATATCAACCATATTAATTATTTAGGAGAAAATAAACGACAAACTATTATTTTATTTCGTCTATTTGCTTATTTCCTTATTTAATTCTTCATTTTATGAAAATCGGATAAAATAAATGTAAATAGTAAATTGTATTTAAAACTCGCTTCTAATAACATGAAGGTGACTGCAAAATTTATTGCATGTTCCAGTTATTGCCGTAACAATATCGTTTTTACGGACATCAAGTAATGAAATATATATTGAGATATTGTTTCGCAAAACCCAGTTCGACATTCAAAAGAATGTTCGACGTAAGGTCACGAAAATATCGGAAAGGGATATGCTTCGATTTCGAGTATACTTCCTAGATTCATATATAAGAGCGGAAAAATCAGGTCTTCAGTATCAGTTTGATCTACTTACCGATCCAAGCAACTTCCGACATGGCATTCAAGGTACGAAACTGTAAAAATATAGTTGGATTTTAATAACAAATTTAACGACATAAAAAATATTCGAATAAAATAATGTTACTGAAGCACGATATTATTTAGAATCTAAAATCGCGTATAACTCTACGCTAACGTGATTATTGCCGCAGTTTATTTTGATAATGGTCATTTTTATTTATTTTTATATACAATATTGTTGGATGTAGAAAATTTTTCGACAATCATTAAACACCTATAAAGAGAGCGCCATAAAAAATGCCTGAAATTTGTAAAATTAGATGGATTTTTTAACTTATTAGTGAAAATTTGTATTCATAATTACGTAATTATTAATAAAAATGTTAAAAATAAAAAAAAATAATATTCAATTATAGTTAATCGTAATTGGTCATTTTAATTTGTTTTTTCCTACAACAATTTTGACAATAACATATGTCTTACATACGCATCTGCAAAGAGAGCGCTATGAAAAATATATACCATTTTTTTATATTAGATCGATTTTTTACCTTGTTTATGAAAATTTATATTTATAATTGCGCAATTATTAGAGAAAATGTTAAAAATAAAAAAAATAATGTTCTATTGCAGTTAATCTTAATGTAAATATTCGTTTCATTGCAGTTCGTAGTATTCGTCGCCTTCGTGGCCGCCGCCAATGCTGGTCTCATCGCACCGGCTCATTACGCGTATGCACCAGCAGCGTCATATGCGTATGCAACACCAGTAGCCAACACCATTGTTACCAAAACCGTCAACACCGAATACGACCCCCATCCCCAGTACAAATACGCCTATGGTGTTCATGACGGACTCACTGGAGATGTCAAGTCGGCCGAAGAATCCCGCGACGGAGACGTCGTCAAGGGCAGCTACTCCTTGGTTGAAGCTGACGGATCCCGTCGCGTCGTCCACTACACTGCCGACTCCGTCAACGGATTCAACGCCGTCGTCGAGAAACAACCAGCTGTCGTAGCTCCAGTTGTCAAGACTGTTGCCCCAGTGACCTACGCTACCAACTACCTTCAGCAATACGCAGCACCAGTCGTAAAGACCGTTGCTCCAGTCAGCTATGCCAGCAATTACGTTCAGGAATACGCTACCCCAGTCGTCAAAACTGTTGCTCCAGTCAGCTATGCCAACAACTACGTTCAGCAATATGCTACCCCAATCGTCAAAGCCGTTGCTCCAGTCAACTATGCCAGCAACTACGTTCAGCAATACGCTGCACCAGTAGCTCACACCTACGCTGCACCAGCCTTGAAGGTGGCCAGCCCCGTCTACCAATCCTACGCCGCCCCAGTCGCTCACTCTTCTCTCTGGTAGAGAAAAATAGTCATGATTTGTATAATGTATGATGTAATCAGTACAAATCCCGAATTTAGTATATTTATGAAGTAATAAATGTTTATAACTAGATATTTTGTGTTCGCTCGTTTTCATTTCAAATTTTCGTTCTATAAGAAGGGGTTAAATAATGAAAAATGCTTTCTTCTCCCTTTCTAAATGCTACAAAAACGTATAAAGTTATATATCGTAACAAATATTATCGCCATTGGCACGTGTTCTTCAAATCTTATGGATCTTTTATATATTCCTTGCAATTTCATTAAAAAAGGGCGGACTGTGTTATATATTTACTACTCACCGCAATATCTAAAATCAGCCGCCCAAAGAATTTAAGTACAATAGTTAAAGGCAGTTATAAAACATACAGGTAATTCAGTTAAATTTTACGAGGCAAGCATTTCGCATGTCGATGTCGATGTGGAAAATTGATAATTTAAAATTATTCTCAACATTTCAATAACTAAAGCATTTTCTAATGTCTAGAACTCGGGCAAAAAATCAGTCATGAAAAAATTGATTTAAATTAAACCTGATCCTGAACCATCATTCTCTTTAAAAAATGCACGTAAATCATATCAAATTTTTAGACATTATTAGAATGTTTTACTACTACTGATGTAATGAAGAAGAGAACTGTTCGAAAAGTACCCAATTGCGAGAATTATTAGATTTGGCGCATTAACCTCAAATTTTGTACACTGATATAGATATTTGGCTTTCTATATTTTTTTAACGAATTACCTACTCGTAATACCAGAATTCAGCGTAATTCCAATGCTAAAGTTTATTGTCTTATTGTCTTATATGAGTAATTCTACTGAAAAGGACCCGTTTCCGAAAAATTTTCAAGGCAAAATTTTTTTATGAAATTAAATATTGTTACTTTTGAAACATGTTTAGGGTATAATCTAAAGTGAAAATATGATGTTGCGCAAAATTCATTATTATAAATTTTATAGCCCTTCTTAAATGTTAATATATTAACATGATTTTAAGTTCGTATTACAAATTATTCTTTTTATCCAATTAATTAGAAATGTGTTACTCGGGGGTTTTTGGGGTCGCTGATTTCGAATCCGGTGTCAGATTTTTGAAATTCAAAATGGTGGATCCAATATGGCAGACCAAAAACAGAAAAATTGCTCGATTGACTAGAAGTTTGTTTAGGTGGGAATTTTTGGGGTTCCTAATAAGGAATCTGTTGTCAGATTTTTTAAATTCAAAATGACGAATCCAATATGGCGAACCAAAATGCGAAACTTTTTTATTTAATATGAAACTTGATAGTCGCAGAATTTTAAGATTCATTATAATAATATGGACATTCGAAAATATGTTACTATCTTTCGTGAACTATACATAAAATATAAGAAAAAATCAAGTTTATGATATTTTAATAATTAATCCTTATTTATTAGCTTACATATTTACATGATATAAAATACTAAACTTGATTTCTTGATAAACTTGATTCCGTAACTATAGGTGAATGCCGAACGTGATTCTGATCAACTATAAAATGTTTTGAGGCATGATTAAACGAGGAACAATTCAATGTAACTATCGCCTTTTCGCAAAACTTGTTATTACTAGTTTGCCAACCACACTGTAAAAACAAATACTTAAAATGATTACATCTTAAAATCAGCCAATGTATAGTGCATAAGTTTGTCCTTGTTTATGCGGTCTTGTTTACATTACACTTGACTTTCAGTCAACTTTCTTGCTTAATTTAAGTATTTCTTTTTACAGTGCACGTAAATAAAGTCACTGAATTTTATTTACATCAATTCACACAGCAAAGACAAAATTAAATGAGAACTTACCTTACTTCTCATAAGGATAAATTGAAATGATTGGTATTTTTATTTATTATAAATTTTTTATAATCAGCGACGACAAAAACCTTCGGGTACTGAGTTTCAGGTAAATAGGAACTCTTTTACAAAATTGGTTAGCCATATTGGATCCGCCATTTTGAATATCAAAAATCTGACAACGGATTCTTGATCAGCGATCCCAAAAACTTAAGAGTAACAAATTTCGAGTTCATCTGAGGAAAGGAAATTATCGAATATGCCTACAACTAAATAGGTATTTTCTGGACATATTGTTGTTTATAATTATATCTGTAGTATAAATAATATACGATTTATAACTCCCGTATATGTTTACAGTAACATTTATTAAAATGTTTTGAATGATTAATTATGAAAATACAGGTAAATGAATATTGTATGCGGTTGCCGAAAATGGCTTCGGAGATCACCAAGCTTCGGAGATCACAAATCGACATATTATTAGATTTTATTATTAGCGATATAATTTATGTTTAAAAAAGTAAATTAAATGATTAAATCGATTTCTTAACATTCGGGCTTCATAAAGACAATTCTAACCTTTTTATACGAGCCACTAAAAAAGATCTAATTATTATGAGATCATATAAAGTGGTTAGAATTGCGCCCAAATTTGTAAATTTGATTCAATATTTTTTTTAAGTTAGATTGTTACCTTATCGGCTGATGACTCTAGAAACCGCTAAAATATCTACTTTCAACATAGAAAAATGCTCATTTATTTCTTAGAATGTTTGTCACATAACAATGTCAAATAACAAAAATAAAAAAAAAACATTTTTTATTATTGAAATGTTGATTTCACGAAGTAGGATAACCAATGACAAGTTAAACGCGTGATAGGAGATTTATAAGTACTTTAAAGAAGAAATTACAACGTAGTTTTAAGCGTGCCTAAACGCCCTTTAAGTGGGCCACTCGAAAATGTTACGTATTCGAACGAGTAACGCACTGATTTGATAATTTTTAGAGACCTCCTACAAAGTTAGTCTATGAGGCAGATGTATGCCGTGCATTTTATTTTTGGGGGCTTTTAGTGCAGAATTATTCTATAAAACTAAGAATTCAAGAAATGAAAAGTTATTTTCTCCATATTGAAATAAGTAAAAAATTCCCGAATTTGAAATAATCGGTAGACGCTTGCATTTTAAGCTTCACAATCTTTTAGAAGGGAAGCACACTCTTGGCATATTGTTTACTGAAACTCCAAGATCATACGAAGGTTCTCTGAAAATTTCAGAGTGTTTGGATAAGAGTTACTTTCTTTTTTTAGTTATATCAAAATGAAATTGTTGGATTGTACGTTGTCAAATTCAGTAAAAATCGTACATTACGTTCGTTTTTCTTCTTTCCAGTGGTGTATTATCTTAAAAAAATATATAATCGCTAACATTTTAATATATCGTAGACAAAGAATCTTGATCGTTTAGTTCGATATTCATTTGTTTGCAAGATACATCGTCACGTGCTATAAAAGTTAATGATTCTGTAGAATTGCTCATATTTATTGTGCTAAAGGTGAAAGTTCAGTTACAGTCCAAAATTTAACCTTCATCCCGGAATGCAAGGAAATAAATTAAATCGTCTTTAATATGTTCGGAAAAAATGTGTCATTTATTAAAAATTAATATTTGACGCACTGAAAAAAATTAGTATTTAATTAAGGCCAATAGTTAGCTACTTTTAAGATGTAACAAAAAGTTGCCTTGTTCTACTGAAAAGTAGACTTCTTCGAAACTCTTAAAACTAGCTTATCATACGACTAAAATGTAGTACCAAAAATTAGATATTGTCCAGAATTTGGGATTAGATTAACCGGTTGAGAATTTTAGATTACATTATTTAAAGTTAAAATCCAACCATAGACTGATGAAAAATTCATTGCACAATGAAATGTATTATTTTAACGTACGAAATATTTTACTATGAAAAATTATTTATATTAGTAAATATTTATTCAATTGATAGAATCTTTTATTAATGTAATTAACACAATAAAATTTTTATAGTAATAATACTATATTTCATCCGTTGAAAGAATTCATGTCATTGTGGCTATCAGATGCCCATTTCATTGATTCAATGAATCTTTTCTCAGTGTAAATAATTAATATGCGTTCTACCTCTACACGAAAAAGAAACTTCGGTTCTGATAGACTGAACTTGTCACTAGAAAAAATAAAATAAAATATACAAAAAGGAGGATTTAGTTTAAATTTATTTCATTATATAACAACAATTAATGGATTCATTGGAACATATTTAACAAAAATACACCAGTAATTTTCAAAATTATAAATTACTTCACTTCGTTAGTGGGGTTCAAAACCCCCCAATCGAAGAAAAAAGTTGAGCTCCCTACCTCGCTGCTGCAGTGGTTAATTCGAAACAAGAACGAAACTCGTAATTAACTTCTATAATATTGTCATACCAAGCAGAAATTCATATAAAATAATTCGTAAAACTTTTCGTGTTGTAGGATGCAATTAAAAAAATCTGCTCAGAACCATCGTCGACTTGGTACTGAACCTTTTCCGTCTTGTAAAGTCGTTATTGTTTATGTTGTTTACTCTATTGTGTATTTTTGGCTCAAACAAGATCGTAATTGCCATTTAATTAGGGACTTTCTTGCAGCTTGACGAAGAATTAGGCCAGAAAGTTTAAAACAATCACCATTGTCTAATTTTCCTTCCAGTGTTAAAACGAGAAATGATAACGTCTTCTTTGATATTTTAAGGCAGTGGGAATTTGTTTAAGACCATATTCTAACTTAATGTCTAAATTTAGGACATTTTTAAAAGAAATTGGTCCTGGTTGAAATTTTTTTTTCTGTGCACATAGCCTGCCGAATTGCTGTACATAAACGATCGATAATCATGACATATTGAGGTAAGCAACCAAGACATTTAACGAGTTTAAACTATTACTCTCATTCGCCTAAAATTTATATTGTGTAGTCGAATGATACTCCAGTGGCTGTCCAGCGTCTAAAGCTAGCTGCTCCGTCAACATCTTATACTTTTAATAAGTCTAGAGCTCGTAATATATTTGTGCGCTTACGCAACAGAAATGATCGTGATGCTGAGATCAACAAAAACTTTAAACACGAACGCAATTTTTCCAGCATCATGCCCTTCTGAGATTTTTATAAATGAGTATACATACCCCTATAGAATTGTTCAAGTCAATTCTGAAATTGAAAGAATTAGCAAAAGAATTAAATTCTCTACGGAAGAAGCACTGCTCCAGCTTCCCTCAAATGTCGGATATGTAATTCACTTCATCAATTCTATGAAAGACCTTGATACTTTGTCAGCAAGTAGTTGACTCAATACATCTGAAGATACGACAATATATATTATTATAAAAGCCTACGGAATTATATTTCTGCAATAAAAAGAGAACGTGCAATTTTTATCAAGCAAAAGAGTAAAATGCCATCTAAAGAATTCTGGTCTTCTGTAAGGTCTTTAGGTGCTTCTAAATCAAAATCTGATGGACTTGCACCTATGTTTGATGATCCTGATGCCATTGTCCTCAAACCTCTCCTAAAATGAGTTTACTTAATTATTTTAATAATAACTTACCTTCTAAAATTCCGCACAGTACTTTCAGTTTCATGAAGATATCACTTTCTAAACTTAATGAAATTGTTGCAAGAATCAAATGCACTGGAGCTGGAATGAATAGTATCTCAGGCAAATGTTCTTAATAGTCCATAAATATTGTCTACCAGAAATTATACACATTATAAATGCAATTTTAAGAAAATGATTTTCCTGAGGTCGGAAATAGTGTCTTAGTTCGTCCCATTCCTAAAATATCAAAACCCACATCCTCGAATGATGTGCGTCCAATTAATCGTTTACCGGTGTTTGTGAAAATTTTAGAAGATTGTTACGAGAAATTATTGCATCATTTTAAAAAGTATAAACTTTTTCGAACATTTCATTCTCGTTTTAGACGATTTTACGGTTGTGAAATTCCTTTCTTTAACCTCTCTGATGAAATTTTAAAATTCTGTGATAACCATCTCTTAAATTTAATAATTCATGTTTGAATGTTTTTCGGTATTTATGATAACCGAATCCTTTTGACATGTATGGTAAATGTTGTTTTGGTGTTCATTCATCATTGTCTCTTTTTATGATGTTGTTTTTGTTGTGAGTCATAGATGTTATTAACTCAATGTTGTGTTTCTTTAAGGTAGTAGATATTTTTTCAAATATAATAAGTATTGACATATGGAATAATGAGTTGTTATTACACTTAGAATTGACGAGTGTTTTTTCTGTATTTGTTGAATGTTCATTTGTTAATTTTGGATAATAAAGATTCTTTTTTTAATAAACTTTTGTATGAATGGTGCAGGATTATTATTATTTTGCAAAATTTCTATGATAATTTTTATGGTACCATGATGGAATTTTTTATCAGATAATTTGATAGCTCGATCAACTAAATTGTAAATCAACAATATTTTGTGGGTTTTCAAATGGGGTGAATTAAAGTGTAGAATAAGACCAGAAATCGTTTCCTTATTGTGCTAATCAGTAATTAGATAGTTATTATCTCGAATCAGGCAAAAATCTAAAAAACTAATACTTTTAGATTTTTCTATTTTCATGGTAAATGACATGCATATTTTCAGTAGTAGTAAACAATACATCATTATTTTGTTTCAAACATTTTTTTGTAATTGACATTTTGTTTGCTAATAATTTATCAAAAATTGATTTATGATAAGTTTTTTTTGCTGTGAACAAGAATGTTATCAGTAATAATATTTCTAACCTGATCTTTGGATTCCGTATCCACGTCAAGTTTATTAATATTATATTCAATATTCTTAATAATATTGGTAATGTCATGCTTTGTCATTTTGTTGTAGTGTGCGAATTTCGGTCCCAATGAAACAACATCGATTACTTCTTTTAGGATTGATTTATTAAAATTTTTTAACCATTCATCCTTAGTTTCTAGTAGTGTAGGTGAATATCAGCTATTTTTTAAAATCACATTAAATTTTTTATTACGTTTTCTGTTTAAGGAGAAGTTAAAATAATATTCAAATTGCAAATGGTTTCATTTAATAGTAAAAATAATATTAACAGACAATCTTCTATTTCTAAATTGAGTATCTAATTGTGATTCAAAAGTTGATAATATATTCCATATGAAATTATCTTGTTTGTTGTGAAATTCAAGGTGTTTAAACGACTTCGTAGTGCGGCCCACATGTGACGGTCTAATGTCGTACTATTTTTATTAATACTATTCATTTAAGCCGAAGAAACGTCCAGAAGATGTACAATTCCATTTTTTATGTATACATACATTTTGTATTTCTGCCACCTTGAGAGGAATAAAACGAGGATAATGGAACTGACGGGGTTAGAAAAAGCTTTACACTCAAATATTCTTTCAATTTGATTAAAGTTGATCGGAACTAGATGTTTGGACAGTCATACACATATATTTTGACATATCAAACTAATTAGTTATTTAAGATAACCTAATCGACAAACTATTATTTCACATCGTCTATTTACTTATTTCCTATTTATATCTTTACTTTACAAAAATAGGATCAATTAAAGTAAATAGTAAATTGTGTTTAAAAATTGTTTCTAATAAGATGAAGGTGACTGCAAAATTTATTATCGTTTTTTACAGGCATTCCGCTATGACAGATATTGAGATATTGTTTCGCAAAGCCCGGTTCGACATTCAAAAGAATGTTGGACGTAAGGTCACGAAAATATCGGAAAGGGATATGCTCCGATTTCGGGTATACTTCCTAGATTCATATATAAGAGCGGAAAAAACAGGTATTCAGTATCAGTTTGATCTACTTACCGATCCAAGCAACTTCCGACATGGCATTCAAGGTACTATACTGTAAAAATATTGTTGGATTTTAATAACAAATTTAACGATCTAATAAATATTCGAATAAAATAATTTAACACAAGAACGATATTGTTTAGAATCTAAAATTTTAATTTAGTTTTCCATACATCGAAATCATGTTGGCAATAGAAAACGTCTTTGATAATTATTACGCGTCTGTAAAGAGAGCGCTATGAAAAATACATAAAATTTGTTAAAGATGGTTTATTATTATATAGATTTTTCAAATTACTAGTGAAAATGTTAAAAATAAAAAAATGAACATTCAATTGCAGTTAATCGTAATGTAAATATTCGTCTTATTGCAGTTCGTAGTATTCGTCGCGTTCGTGGCAGTCGCCAATGCTGGTCTCATCGCACCGTCACACTACGCATATGCACCAGCTGCGTCGTATGCGTATGCTACGCCAGTAGCCAACACCATTGTTACCAAAACCGTCGACACCGAATACGACCCCCATCCCCAGTACAAATACGCCTATGGTGTTCATGATGGACTCACTGGTGACGTCAAGACGGCCGAAGAATCCCGCGACGGAGACGTCGTCAAGGGCAGCTACTCCTTGGTTGAAGCCGACGGATCCCGCCGCGTCGTCCACTACACTGCCGACTCCGTCAACGGATTCAATGCCGTCGTCGAGAAACAACCCGCTGCCGTCGCCGTCGCACCAGTAGCCGTTGCTCCAGTAGTCAAGACTGTTGCCCCGGTGACCTACGCTACCAACTACCTTCAGCAATACGCAGCACCAGTCGTAAAGACCGTTGCTCCAGTCAGCTACGCCAGCAACTACGTTCAGGAATACGCTACCCCAGTCGTCAAAACTGTTGCTCCAGTCAGCTATGCCAACAACTACGTTCAGCAATACGCTGCACCAGCAGCTCACACCTACGCTGCACCAGCCTTGAAGGTGGCCAGCCCCGTCTACCAATCCTATGCCGCCCCAGTCGCTCACTCTTCTCTCTGGTAGAGGAAAATAGCCATGATTTGTATAATGTATGATGTAATCAGTACAAATCCATAATTTAGTCTATTTATGAAGTAATAAATGTTTATAACTAGATATTTTGTGTTGGCTCGTTTTCATTTCAAATTTTCGTTCTATAAGAAGGGGTTAAATAATAACAAATGCTTTCTTCTACCTTTCTAAATGCTACAAAAATTTATATAGTAATATATCGTAACAAATATTATCGCCATCGGCAGGTTGTCTTCAAATCTTATGGATCTTTTGCATATTCATTGCAATTTCATTAGAATAGGGAGGACTATGTTATATTTACTACTCACCGCAATATCCAAAAGCAGCCGACCAAAGAATTTAAGTACAATAGTTAAAGGCAGTTATAAAACATACAGGTAATTCAGTGAAATTTTACGAGGCAAGCATTTCACATGTCGATGTCTATGTGGAAAATTGACAATTTAACATTATTCTCAATATTTCAATAACTGAAGCAATTTCTAATGTCTAGAACTCGGGCAAAAAATCAGTCATGAAAAAATTGATTTAAATTAAATCAGATCCTGAACCATCATCCTCGTTCAAAAATGGACGTAAATCATATCAAATTTTTAAACATTCTTAGAATGTTTTACTACTACTGATGTAATGAAGAAGAGAACTGTTCGAAAAGTACCCAATTGCGAGAATTAATAGATTTGGCGCATTAACCTCAAATTTTGTACACTGATATAGATATTTCGCTTTCTATATTTTTTTCACGAATTACCTACTCGTAATACCAGAATTTAGCGTAATTCCAATGCTAAATTTTATTGTCTGCATTATACTTTTGTTCTTGAATTGTAGATCTGTAGAAATTAAAAATTCACAAATTTGAAATACAGGTATTCAATAAAAATAGAACAAAATATTTTCATTATGGATTTGGTGAAAATTTTAAAGAAAGCTTCATTAAACATATATAAATATGAGAATAAAAGTTATGTAAGTATATTGAACAAGTATGTGAGTAATTCTACAGAACTTTTAACTTTTGACTGTTCTAAATCATAAAAAATTATTTTAGTGACACACCAATGGGACATATTTTTTGTGTTTTTACAGCACTTCAAGAGTAAGAAACAGTGTGTAAACCGTTTTTGAATAAAGGTGAATAAGTTGAATAAAGTCAAAGTTAGAACTAAACAATAGCCTAATGGTAGAAGCAATTGTACCTATATTATATATCTTACAGTTTTTATATTTAAAGGTAAGGTACTTGTTACAAGCAATACAATTTTTTTACTCATTATTTATTATCGCTAATAAAAAAAAGTTATAATTGTAAACGACTGGTGGAAGGGCTAGAAATAAAACGCGCAGTTTCGGCCACAAAACTAAAACTCCAATTTATTCCGAGCAATCGGTGACGATCCGATCGCGACGCGGACTTCCTAAATCCTAACCCGATCGCGTTCCGGAACGTTCCCTCTCAACCGATCGTCATTTTTTCACCTCTTAGTTCGATTTTTCAAACTCTCGAACATTTAAATAGACTACAACGTCAAATTATACATCGATATTATACTATTCGAATTACAAATAATTTAATCGAGATCGTCAGCATTTCGAAGGGCCTTTACATAATTACCTAACAGGCCTGCTTCGTTTTGAGAGGTACCCCCATTCGTGTGTGCAATGGCGTAGGGAAAACCACCTTTATAGGAAAAAACCTACGCCTGGTACCGCAGTCGGTAAAACATCGATTCTGTCCGCAACAATAATTAAATTTTTCCAATTTTTATTACGGGAGCCTAAGACATTAGCCTAAAAAGTAGTAATCTATGTTTAAAAAAGTAAATTAAATGATTGAATCGATTTTTTAACATTCGGTCTTCATAAAGGCAATTCTAACCTCTTTATACGAGCTACTAAAAAATATGTACCTATTGTGAGATCATATAAAGTGGTTAGAATTGCGCCCGAATTTTGTAAATTTAAAGATAACCAATGACAAGTTAAACGCGTGATAGGAGATTTATAAGTACTTTAAAGAAGAAATTACAACGTAGTTTTAAGCGTGCCTAAACGCCCTTTAAGTGGGCCACTCGAAAATGTTACGTATTCAAACGTGTTACGCACTGATTTGATAATTTTTAGAGACCTCCTACAAAGTTAGTCTATGAGGCAGATGTATGCCGTGCATTTTATTTTTGGGGGCTTTTAGTGCAGAATTATTCTATAAAACTAAGAATTCAAGAAATGAAAAGTTATTTTCTCCATATTGAAATAAGTAAAAAATTCCCGAATTTGGAATAATCGGTAGACGCTTGCATTTTAAGCTGCACAATCTTTTAGAAGGGAAGCACACTCTTGGCATATTGTTTACTGAAACTCCAAGTTCATACGAAGGTTCTATGAAAATTTGAGAGTGATTAGATAAGAGTTACTTTCTTTTTTTAGTTATATCAAAATGAAATTGTTGGATTGTACGTTGTCAAATTCAGTAAAAATCCTACTTTACGTTCGTTTTTCTTCTTTCCAGTGGTTTATTACCTTAAAAAACATATAAAGGCTAACACATAAAGGAATGCCAACATATAAAGGAATGATGCAACCAGAAAAAATGAACTGATGAATCATGACTTGAATTAAATCGGAGGGAATGCACGGGGTTGCCGTAGCTCAGATGGTAGAGCATTCGACGCGAAATCGAAAGGTCGTGGGTTCGTCCCCACCGGCTGCGAATGTGCTTCCATACCCCATTTTTTTCAAGTGTTTTTCTTCATTTCGTTTTTTCTGAATTTTCTATTAATTATCATCTTAATTTCACATTTTTAAAGAATCATTCTTGAGATTCTTTAATTTAATTTAAATTTCGTGTCACATTCCATCTAAAATGAGTTTCAAAGTTGATTGGCTGGCAGAATATTTGTCGCGCGAAATTTGAAAAACTCAGACACTATTTGGTTCGGATTACCGATAAATTCATTGATTACTTATATAAAGGCTAACATTTTAATATATCATGGAAAAAGAATCTTGATCGTTTAGTTCGATATTCATTTGTTTGCAAGATACATCGTCGCGTACTATAAAAGTTAAAGGTTCTGTATAGAATTACTCATATTTATTGTGCTAAAGGGGAAAGTTTAGTTATAGCCCAAAATTTAACCTTCATCCCAGAATGGCAGGAAATAAATTAAATCGTCTTTAATGTGTTCGGAAAAAATGTGTCATTTATTAAAAATTAATATTTGACGCACTGAAAAAAATTAGTATTTAATTAAGGCCAATAGTTAGCTACTTTTAAGATGTAACAAAAAGTTGCCTTGTTCTACTGAAAAGTAGACTTCTTCGAAACTCTTAAAACTAGCTTATCATACGACTAAAATGTAGTACCAAAAATTAGATATTGTCCAGAATTTGGGATTAAATTAACCGCTTGAGAATTTTAGATTACATTATTTAAAGTTAAAATCGAACCATAGACTGATGAAAAATTCATTGCACAATGAAATGTATTATTTTAACGTACGAAATATTTTACTACGAAAAATTATTTATATTAGTAAATATTTATTTAATTGATAGAATCTTTTATTAATGTAATTAACACAATAAAATTTTCATAGTAATAATAGTATATTTCATCCGTTAAAAGAATTCATGTCATTGCGGCTATCAGATGTCCATTTCATTGGTTCAATGAATCTTTTCTCAGTGTAAATAATTAATATGCGTTCTACCTCTACACGAAAAAGAAACTTCGGTTCTGATAGACTGAACTTGTCACTAGAAAAAATAAAATAAAATATACAAAAAGGAGGATTTAGTTTAAATTTATTTCATTATATAACAACAATTAATGGATTCATTGGGACATATTTAACAGAAATGTACTAGTAATTTCCAAAATTATAAATTACTTCACTGTGTCAGTGGGGTTCAAAACCGCTGCTGCAGTGGTTAATTCGAAACGAGAACGAAACTCGTAATTAACTTTTCGTGTTGTAGGATGTGATTAAAAAAATCTGCTCAGAACCATCGTCGACTTGGTACTGAACCTTTTCCGTCTTGTAAAGTCGTTATTGTTTATGTTGTTTACTCTATTGTGTATTTTTGGCTCAAACAAGATCGTAATTGCCATTTAATTAGGGACTTTCTTGCAGCTTGACGAAGAATTGAGCCAGAAAGGTTAAAACAATCACCATTGTCTAATTTTCCTTCCAGTGTTAAAATGAGAAATGATAACGTCTTCTTGGATATTTTAAGGCAGTGAGGATTTGTTTAAGACCATATTCTGACTTAATGTCTAAATTTAGGACATTTTTAAAAGAAATTGGTCCTGGTTGAAAGTTTTTTTTTCTGTGCGCATACCCTGCCGAATTGTTGTACATAAACGATCGATAATCATGACATATTGAGGTAAGCAACCAAGACATTTAACGAGTTTAAACTATTACTCTCATTCGCCTAAAATTTATATTGTGTAGTCGAATGATACTCCAGTGGCTGTTCAGCGTCTAAAGCTAGCCGCTCCGTCAACATCTTATACACGAACGCAATTTTTCCAGCATCATGCCCTTCTGAGATTTTTATAAATGAGTATACCCCTATAGAATTGTTCAAGTCGATTCTGAAATTGAAAGAATTACCAAAAGAATTAAATTCTGTACGAAAGGAGCACTTCTCCAGCTTCGCTCAAATGCCGGATATGTAATTCACTCCATCAATTCTATGAAAGACCTTGATACTTTGCCAGCAAGTAGTTGACTCAATAGATCTGAAGATACGACAATATATATTTTTATCAAAGCCTACGGAATTATACTTCTGCAATAAAAAGAGAACGTGCAACATTTTTCAAACAAATGAGCAAAATGCCATCTAAAAAATTCTGGTCTTCAGTAAGGTTTTGAGGTGCTTCTAAATCAAAATCTGCTGGACCTATGTTTGATGATCCTGATGCCATTAAAGCACATTTTGTACATTGTCCTCAAACCTCTCCTAAACGTACTTTCAGTTTCATGAAGATATCACTTTCTAAACTTAATGAAATTGTTGCAAGAATCAAATGTACTGGAGCTGGAATGAATAGTATCTCAGGCAAATGTTCTTAATAGTCCATAAATATTGTCTACCAGAAATTATACACATAAATGCAATTTTAAGAAAATGATTTTCCTGAGGTCGGAAATAGTGTCTTAGTTCGTCCCATTCCTAAAATATCAAAACCCACATCCTTAAATGATTTGCGTCCAATTAGTTGTTTACCGGTGTTTGTCAAAATTTTAGAAGATTTTTACGAGAAATTATTGCATCATTTTAAAAAAGTATAAATTTTATCCAACATTTCATTCTGGTTTTGGACGATTTTACGGTTGTGAAATTGCTCTCTTTAACCTCTCTGATGAAATTTTAAAATTCTGGGATAACCATCTCTTAAATTTAATAGTTTATGTTTGAATGTTTTTCGGTATTTGTAATAACCGAATCCTTTTGAGATGTATGGTAAATGTTGTTTTGGTGTTCATTTATACGTGTCTTGAGTTGCCGTTTTGTCTCACCAACATATGAGGCATCACAATTTTCACAATTTGTTTTTTTACACAATATTGTTTTATAAAAATCTGTCATTTTCATCATTGTCTCTTTTCATGATGTTGTTTTTGTTGCGAGTCATAGATGGTATTAACTCAATGTTGTGTTTCTTTAAGGTAGTAGATATTTTTTCAAATAAAGTATTGACATATGGAATAATGAGTTGTTATTACACTTAGAATTGACGAGTGTTTTTTCTGTATTTGTTGGAAGTTCATTTGTTAATTTTGGATAATAAAGATTCTTTTTTTAATAAACTTTTGTATGAATGATGCAGGATAATTATTATTTTGCAAAATTTCTGGGATAATTTTTATGTTACCATGATGGAATTTTTTATCAGATAATTTGATATCTCGATCAACTAAATTGTAAATCAACAATATTTTGTGGGTTTTCAAATGGGGTGAATTATAGTGTACAATAAGACCAGAAATCGTTTCCTTATTGTGCTAATCAGTAATTAGATTATCTCGAATCAGCAAAAATCTAAAAAACTAATACTCTTAGATTTTTCTATTTTCATGGTAAATTGAAGTCGATGACGGTATGAATTAAATACTGCTAACATTTAATCGGCCTGTGCTTTAGGAATACATGTGATAATATCATCTACGTATCGATAATAGAACAATGGCTTAAACCTTATTCAAGGTCATAAAATTGGTGAGATAGGAGAACCCATCAGAGATCCATAACTTTGTTGGCAAAAAAATATTGTCGAATTGTAGCTTTAATAATTTCATTAACAGGAATAATCCACTTCGTAGAAATTTTTGAAGCACGCTTTTCTATACTATTAATGACTAGTTCGTTCGGTATGTTGGAAAATAACAATACAGCATCTAATGAAATGAGAATATGGGCTTTAGGAATATCAATATTGCAAATAAGGTTTTTTAATTTGAAACTAATTTCAACATATGATTTAGGTTTAATTAATACGTTATTAAATAAATGAGTAATCATTTTGGCTAAAAAATAGGTAGATGTACCTATAACACATACAATCGGCCGTAATAAGTTACCTAGTTTGTGTATGTTGGGTAATCCATAACATTTGACTATATTTGTATTGGTTTGTGTAAGAGGATTTGGATGATTCCATATTTTGTAAAAATTTTGAGAACGTTTTTTGAAAAAAATTTTAAGGGATTTTTATCCAATCTCAAATAGGTATTGTTATCATTGAGCAAGACATGCATATTTTCAGCAGTAGTAAACAATACATCATTATTTTGTTTAACAAATTTTTTGTAATATAAATTTTGTTAGATAATAATTTATCAAAAATTGATTTATGATAAGTTTTTCTGTTGTGAACAAGAATGTAATCAGTAATAATATTTCTAACCTGATCTTGGCATTCCGTATCCAAGTCATGTTTATTAATATTATATTCAACATTCTTAATAATATTGGTAATGTCATGCTTTGTCATTTTGTTGTAGAGTGCGAATTTCGGTCCCAATGAAACAACATCGATTACTTCTTTTAGGATTGATTTATTAAGATTTTTTAACCATTCATTCTTAGTTTCTAGTGTAGGTGAATATCAGCTATTTTTTAAAATCATATTAAATTTTTTATTACGTTTTTTGTTTAAAGAGAAGTTAAAATAATATTTAAATTGCAAATGGTTTCGTTAAATAGTAAAAATAATATTAACAGACAATCTTCTATTTCCAAATTGAGTACCTAATTGTGAATCAACAGTTGACAGTATATTATCTCGTATGATATTATCTCGTTTGTTGTGAAATTTAAGGTGTTTAAACGACTTCGTAGTGCGGTCCACATGTGACAGTCTAATGTCGTACTATTTTTATTAATACTTTCAAAAAAATATAAAATTATAAGAATTCTTCTTTATCCGTCAATATTTGAAATAGATATGTTATTAATAACTTCTTGGTGTAGCGGACAAGTGGATGTAAATAAACAACTAAATTTTAACGTTTCGGTCACGAATTTATGACCCTCTTCAGAAAAGACTATTATTCTGTAATTAAATATACAATTTTGAGTGAACAGTTTATAATTTCATTTTATTGAATGAAAGGATGAATTACATCATAATTTCTTTAAAGTGAAAAAAATGTAAGATTTGAGCATTGGTAAGTTTCGAAAAAAAGGAAAAGTTTAGTACCGTAATAAATATAACTATATATTCTTACCTATAAATCCTTGATAAAAAACAAACACTCCTGAAAGGGATAAAACTTATATGAGGTTTTAAAAGATTTTTATTTTTAGAATTGAGGTTCCAGGAACGTGGAAAAAACCTAAAAAAATATAAAATGACGTAAGTTTCAAAACGAAACTTAGTAAGAATAAAAAATAAAATACATGTGAGTCGCGTGACGGTAACGAACTGACTGATGAGAATGTAAACATTGCCAGTGCTCAACCCTGAACAATAATAATGACAAGATATGCGAAAGGTTTGAATTCAAAATGAACGAAAATACAACGCTATGTTTTTGATTAAAATATATCGAATACTGTGAAATGTAAATAATGGAAGTATTAATTATTAAGTAATGGAAAATATGTTTCTGGAAGTTTCGAAAGTTCGAATCTTATATTTACTGTATTGTTACTATGTTTTTTAATAAAAAAGTTTTCTAAATGTTTTCGTTTCCAAAAATTTCTTTCTGTAGCTAGAATTTGAACATTTTTGTAATCAAAATCATGCCGTGTGTCTAATCTATGTCTACTTAGTCCTGTAAGTTTATCATCATTTGAATAAATATTGCGTTTATGTTCGTTAATTCGATCTCTTAATAATCTTCCTGTCTCACCTATATAAAATTTATTACATTGATTACATTTAATGTTGTATACGACACAACTTTGATGTAAATTATCTAATTTGTCTTTACCAGGTTTGATACCTCCTAAATTTGCATGAAATGGTTTAAAAACAACTCTAATATGTTGATCTTTCATTGATTTTTTTAATCTGTTCAGATACATCTTTAGCGTACGGTATGCTTATAGTTTTTACGTAGTCATAATCTTCTTTTTTATTATCAAGAGAATTATAAATTTTGTGAACCCTTTTTCTAAGACAATCAAAAATTATATCTTCAGGAAAATTATTATTTCGTAATAAGTTTTTTACTATTTCAATATTTTTCTGTCTAAATTTAATATGTGATAATTTAATTTCTCTATCTATTAAGCCGTAGACAACTCCAATTTTATAAGAAAAGGATGATGAGATAAAAAGTTTAAATATCTACCTGAAAAAGTCTCCTTATGAAACCAATCTGTTATGATAAATAGTACTTTTCGATACAAGTGCGTATGTGTAAAGAACTTTACACATACACACGTGTGCCGAAATATTGTTTACGTACGGCTTTACTTTACGCACCGAAAAGACGTACATAAATTATTTTTACCTCTAATTATTGTCATGTCTAAGAAATTAATAGATCTCTGTTTTTCAATTTCAAGAGTAAATTTAATTCTATTCAATTTTCCCCCAATTTTATCCATACTGTTGAAAATATTCAGAATTTTGTTCTCACAATTTTTTTTTTTTTAATACTATTCATTTAAGCTGAAGAAATGTCCAGAAGATGTACAATTCCATTTTTTATGTATACATACATTTTGTATTTCTGCCACCTTGAGAGGAATAAAACGAGGATAATGGAACTGACGGGGTTAGAAAAAGCTTTACACTCAAATATTCTTTCAATTTGATTAAAGTTGATCGGAACTAGATGTTTGGACAGTCATACACATATATTTTGACATATCAAACTAATTAGTTATTTAAGATAACCTAATCGACAAACTATTATTTCATTTCATCTATTTACTTATTTCCTTATTTATATCTTTACTTTACAAAAATAGGATCAATAAAAGTAAATAGTAAATTGTGTTTAAAAATTGTTTCTAATAAGATGAAAGTGACTACAAAATTTATTATCGTTTTTACAAGCATTCAGTTATGACAGATATTGAGATATTGTTTCGCAAAACCCAGTTCGACATTCAAAAGAATGTTGGACGTAAGGTCACGAAAATATCAGAAAGGGATATGCTCCGATTTCGGGTATACTTCCTAGATTCATATATAAGAGCGGAAAAATCAGGTCTTCAGTATCAGTTTGATCTACTTACCGATCCAAGCAAATTCCGACATGGCATTCAAGGTACGATACTCTAAAAATATTGTTGGATTTTAATAACAAATTTAACGATCTAATAAATATTCGAATAAAATAATTTAACGCAAGAACGATATTGTTTAGAATATAAAATTTTAAGTTATTTTTCCATACATCGAAATCATGTTGGCAATAGAACACGTCTTTCATAATTATTACGCGTCTGTAAAGAGAGCGCCATAAAAAATACCTGAAATTTGTAAAATTAGATGGATTTTTTAACTTATTAGTGAAAATTTGTATTCATAATTGCGTAATTATTAATAAAAATGTTAAAAATAAAAAAAAATAATATTCAATTATAGTTAATCGTAATTGGTCATTTTAATTTGTTTTTTCCTACAACAATTTTGACAATAACATATGTCTTACATACGCATCTGCAAAGAGAGCGCTATGAAAAATATATACCATTTTTTATATTAGATCGATTTTTTACCTTGTTTATGAAAATTTGTATTTATAATTGCGCAATTATTAGAGAAAATGTTAAAAATAAAAAAATTAACATTCAATTGCTGTTAATCATAATGTAAATATTCGTCTTTTTGCAGTTCGTAGTATTCGTCGCGTTCGTGGCAGTCGCCAATGCTGGTCTGATCGCACCGGCACACTACGCGTATGCACCAGCAGCGTCGTATGCGTATGCTACACCAGTAGCCAACACCATTGTTACCAAAACCGTCGACACCGAATACGACCCCCATCCCCAGTACAAATACGCCTATGGTGTTCATGATGGACTCACTGGAGATGTCAAGACGGCCGAAGAATCCCGCGACGGTGATGTCGTCAAGGGCAGCTACTCCTTGGTTGAAGCCGACGGATCCCGCCGCGTTGTCCACTACACTGCCGACTCCGTCAACGGATTCAACGCCGTCGTCGAGAAACAACCTGCTGCCGTCGCCGTCGCTCCAGTAGCCGTTGCTCCAGTAGTCAAGACTGTTGCCCCGGTGACCTACGCTACCAACTACCTTCAGCAATACGCAGCACCAGTCGTAAAGACCGTTGCTCCAGTCAGCTACGCCAGCAACTACGTTCAGCAATATGCCTCCCCAATCGTCAAAACTGTTGCTCCAGTCAGCTATGCCAGCAACTATGTTCAGCAATACGCAACCCCAATCGTTAAAGCCGTTGCTCCAGTCAGCTATGCCAGCAACTACGTTCAGCAATACGCAGCACCAGTAGCTCACACCTACGCTGCACCAGCCTTGAAGGTGGCCAGCCCCGTCTACCAATCCTATGCCGCCCCAGTCGCTCACTCTTCTCTCTGGTAGAGGAAAATAGCCATGATTTGTATAATGTATGATGTAATCAGCACAAATCCATAATTTAGTCTATTTATGAAGTAATAAATGTTTATAACTAGATATTTTGTGTACGCTCGTTTTTATTACAAATGTTTGCTGTATAAGGAGGCGTTAAACAATGACAAATTCTTTCTTCTATATTTCGCTATATATCGTAGTAAATGTTACCGACATCGGCAAGTTGTCTTCCAATTTTATGAATCTTTTATGCGTTCATTGCAATTTTATTAGAAAAGGTGGTGTGTTTTATATTTACTACTCATCGAAATATCGTAAAGCAGCCGCCCAAAGAACTAAAGTACGATAAATGTGATTCAGTAACATTTTGCGAGGTAAATATTCCTGATGTCAATGATTTCGAACCTATAATTTGAAATCATTCTCAACATTTCAATGACAAGCAATTTCTAACGTCATCGAGAATTCAGGGAAAAAACCAGTCGGGAAAACCAAAATTGATTTAAATTATATCAGATCCTAAACCATTATCCCTCACTCAAAACTGTCCTGTAATTCATATCAAATTTTTAAACATACTACTACTGATGTAATGAAGAAAAGAACTGTCATAAAAGTACCCAATTGCTAAAATTATTCGATTTGGCGAATTAACCTCAAATCTTGTACTCTGGCACTCTTATATTTCGCGTTCTCTATTTCTTTTCACGAATTTCCTACTCGTAATATCAGAATTCGACGCAATTCCAATGCTAAATTTTATTATCTGCAATGTATATTTTTGTTCTTGAACTGTATCGATCGCTACTTCAAATTTATGTAATGTTCGAATTGAAAAAACTCTTGGAAAATGTATGCGGAATTTAAAATGAAATTGTGATGTAATATCATAATATACTACTGGTACGAAAGTGTTTTATCTGAGGATGAGAGATTTGTCAGGGCGAGCTGATGGGCGAGTTTGGCAATCACATCCCAGAAGAATGCACGTTCGCATGTGTGGCAAACGATATGTAGTAACAAAGTAACGATGGAGAGAAAAGCGCACTAAAGTTTATAAACAAAAAATTATACAATTTATTAATACATTCGAAAAAATGGAAAAAAAATTGTTCATTTTCTGAATCTTTTGTAACTCGCTCTTTGGTTTTTGCGAACATTTTAAAGAAAGCTTCATTAAACATAGATAAATATGAGGAGAAAACTTACTCAAGTGTATTGGACAAAAAGAATATTTATTGATCTGTCAGTGAAAGTTTCGTTGTAACCAAAAAATTTACCTTTGTCACGGAAAAGAAGGAAATAAATTAAATTGTCTACATAAAGTTCGCAAAAAAGGTGTCATATATTAAACATTAATATTTAATACATTAAAAAAATTAATCTTGAATTAAGACCAATAATTAGCTACTTTAAAGATGCAGTAAATAGTAGCCTTGTTCTACTGAAAATTCTTCAAAACTCATAAAATTAGCTTACCATACGACTCAAATGTAGTACCAAAAATTAGATATTGTTCAGAATTTGGGTTTAAATCAAGCCGGTTAAGAGTTTTAGATTAAGAGATTATTTAGACTAAAATGGAACTTCCATAGATTGGTAAACAATGCATTGCACAATAAAAACAGAACACAATGAAATGTATTATTTTAACGTATGAAATATTTTATTATTGCTACAAAAAATTATTTGTATTAGTAAGTATTTATTGGATGGATGGGATTTTTTATTAATGTAATTAACGCAATAACATTTTCATAATAATAAAATACATTTTCTCCGTTGAAAGAATACATTTCATTGTGTCTATCGGGTGCGCGTTTCATCGTTTCAATGAATCTTTTCTCAGTGTATTAAATTAGTATGCGTTCTATACCTAAATGAAAGAGAAAACATATCTTCTAATTGATTAAACCGGATACTGGAAAAAAATGAAATATACATAAAGGGGAATTTAGTTTAAATTTATTTCATCACGAGAAAAAATGATGAGCTCCCAACGAAGTTGCTACAGTCTTTAATTTGAAACATCAACGATTACAACAATAATTTAATTTCTATAATATTGTCATACGAGGCACAACCTTACATAAAAGAATTCGTAAAACTTTTCGTGTGATTGTATGTGATAAAAAAACTGCTCAGAAACATCATCGTGTTGTTATTGAACCTGCTTTGTCTCATAATGCCGTCATTGTTTATGTTGTTTACTTTATTGGGTGTGTTGTAGTCATGATCGTCTGGTTTTAAGCTGTTAATAAGCAGCACTTCCAATCTTAAAATGAGAAATGATAACGCCTTCTTTCAACTTTCAAAACAGTAAGAATTTTTTTCAAGACCGTATTCTGACTTAATGTCTTAATTTAAGGCAATTTTTAAAAGAAGTCTATCCTCGCTGTAAGACTAATTTTTTTCAGTGCACATAGCCTCCGTAATCGTTGCACATAAACGATCGATGGTCAACGCATATCGAGCCTAAGTAATAAGGACATTTAACGAGTTTAAACTGCTACTAACTCTCGTACTTGCCAATTTTTTAATTACTGGAAAGATACAAGCGAACAAAGCCTATCTATATACATAAACTGCAAAATCCGGATTCTTCAGTGATTTTACTGAAGTATAATATTTCAGTATTAAATTAATTCGAACGAAACTAAACTCGTCATTAAAAAATAAATTTACACATATGATGTACATTGTTTATATATTTATTTGTGTTTTACTTAACATAAACATTTCTAATGTAATATGCCTAAATTTCATGAATACTGACGTTAAAAGTACTTGTATTCACGGTGGAAAACTTTCATTTACCTAATCAACATTAAGAAGTGCAAAACACTTAATATTTACTAAAATTTTTCTAACAATGTAGTGCTGAATTGTCTACGCCTTTCTCATTTAGGTATTTTTATCTTTCAATAAACGATTTATTCCTATGCAGGACTATATAGTGTTTGTGAAATAATGACGGAAGTGTGACGTTCGGAATGAAATTTTGTAAAGAAATAAATTCATCATGAACAAGAAGAATCCGTCAGACTACATACTGTGTACAGATTAAGGCTCTAATAATTTTCAAATTGTAATAAAAATTTTAGAAATAATCTGTAACTAATTTCATAGCAATTTTGTATTTTACTTTCTACAACCAAAACTTCGTTCATTAAAAATAATTCAACAAATTATTTCTAAATAGTTCCCAGTACTATGCATTGTGCAAATAACCCGAAATCCCAACTAGCAAAATATTAATGAATCTAAATGGGAGTTTCTTCGAAGAAAGATTGTATTATGTGGGAGTCAAAAACGCGAAATTGATATAATGACACTGTTCAATTAAAATAAAGCAGCGTTCCCACGGCTAATCAATATTCAACGCATAATTGGGCCTATTTTTATGAAAGAAATACAAGGTAGGGCGGAGTTCGCATTGTATACCGACGAGGTATATAGTATTCCGATTAAAGTCATTTGGTCGTCTCACTGGTCGTCCTTGATACCAATCTCTTAATGAGAATCTCGGGTTACTACCGCTTTTATTTAAATTTATGTTTTCTTTCCATCTCACTTCATGTGAAAATGTGACCTTTTCAATATCTTAGAGTAAAAAATAAAAAATATATTGTTTATTACAATAAATTTTTAAAATATAGTCGCTATCCAATGAATGCATATATATGCAATATTATATCAAACCCGGATCTTAGTCGTTGCTGATGTTCTTTAGGGAAACATTTGTCATAATCGTTATGCATTATTAAATCTCTCATGCAGCTGTTTATTTTCATCGAGAATTATGTTGTAATTACATGGTCAAATCTATAAATTGGATGTTGCAGTTTGATCCGACACCGATAAAATGAATTACAGTAAAATAAGAATTAATCTTAGGATCGAATATGTTCGATGCACGTGAGTAACGACGCACTTTATATTTTAATGTATTTTATGATGAATTTTGTAAGAATTAAATTAAAGTACATTGTAAATAAGTATCATATTTTATAAATCGGAAATTAATTTAATATACTCGAAGTTGAGGTAACATCCACGAAGTTATGTTTATATCAAGAAAATGTATTTATTGCGTATACATGTAGATTTTAAACTTTTATGAAATTTAAAATCGTAATTAATTTATTATTTAACGTTCAGGGTATTCGGAAATTTATAATATTTATTTTATAGTTTGCATACAGATTGAAGCAGGGGGCTTAACAACAAAAATCTTAAATCGCAATGATACATAAAATAATTGTTTTTGATAAATTAAATATTGCTAGATCTCATCATGTTGCTAATGCATTTCTTATAAAAAGGAGTATGGTAAACAGGACAGTAGTCGGACACCTTAAAGTAGTCGATATTACTTTATATTAAGACATAGATTAAGTCTTAATAAGAATGTAGTTAATGGAGAAATATTAATTTTTAAAGGTTTTATAATATTTTGAAAAGTGACCCATAACTGTCTGCTTCACGTGGTGGAACACACTTTTTTATTGTGTAAAAAAGACTTTTTAGAGATTATTAGTCGCATTTTATCTTGAGACAACTTCCCTGACCAATAAGCTTTTATTACAATGAAGAAAACAAGGTTTATTGCACGTTTGTTGTTGTCATTATTTTTAATGTATAGATGCTAATACGAGATAACCTCTGAGATAAATTTTCCATTTTTAAATTTTGTTTACAATGTTAACCACTACTCACTGCCACTTTATAAAGTCAAATTCACTGAATTAAGAACCTTAAGTGACAAATAACTGTATTGTTTGGTCTATATAAAGTTGCTTTATTATACTTATGTACATTAATACATTAATAAGAGGAGAAATAAGATTACGAAGTAAGTGTTGACCTTAAATTTCATAGGAAGCTGCACGCAAATCAGATTTATAATAGTATATTATGTAACTAGGACGTAATTAGCGATTTACTCGCTTCACTCGTGCGATGAACTTTGCATTCGTATACTCGTAGATCGATTTTCCCGTGTTGCATATGATATTTTCGAATACGGCAGGCGTAGGGCTCGATAGTTTGCGCCCGAAGATTTCACGGTAGGGCGCAAAATCGAGTTCTACTCCCGGAGTGTTACAAAATTCATTTAAAAAAATTATTATCAAAATGGATTAAGTAAAATTAAAAAGCAGTCCAATTATGGACATAAAGAGCTGATTGTGAGCAATCTGATAGGAGTCGTGACACTTAGAACTCAGATAATTAGAGAGTAATTGTAACTCGCGTCGGAGGTAAGGTATTGTTTCATGGCGATAATTATCAGAAATTGTGAAGCACGGATGGAAATGAGCCAGTCCTCTTTGACAATGAACGTTCGTGTAAGGTTTCATCATCGTGTTCCTTCTTGAACCTGAGTCGCGGGTCTTTGTCGGCGTAAAGCGCAAGGTCGTATCCTTAAAGGGTCCTGCTCGTTGTGCGACATACCCAGATCGCGTTTTGAATCCACGGAGAGTAAAAGGCAGCATTGCTTCGAGCACAGACAGAAAACGCGAGTTCACAGTTCCGAG
Organism: Trichopria drosophilae; assembly: GCA_030407085.1. Lineage (NCBI taxonomy): Eukaryota > Metazoa > Arthropoda > Insecta > Hymenoptera > Diapriidae > Trichopria > Trichopria drosophilae. Next base: position 208,482,216 of record CM059583.1, read on the forward strand.
AAACGAGGGCGATCTTATCAATTAAGGGAGTACACGTTTCGACTCGTCGGCATTTTTAATCGCGATTTTATTGTCCATTTTGCAAATGAAGGCTGTGAAGAATTTAACTGGCTATAGCCACGACTTTTCTCGCCAATGCGATCTTTCACTCCGGCAAATAAAAATAATTGTTATTCAGGTTACTTGAAACGCGGAATGAATATAGGCATGTAGTCAACATGCAATGTTAGTAAAACGCGAATTTAAAATAATTTACCATATCATTTCGGAGTCTTTTAGAATCTTTTTATACATTTTACGTCCTACGTACATCTTTCGTAGTTGTTTCCATTCGCTAAATATCATTCAGTAAATTTTATTGTATTATTTCGTGCGTCTTCTAATTGCATACTAAGGCAGGTTCTGCATAAATTTGCATAAACCATTGTGCTTAATGTTATTTATTACAGTTTTTTGGAGGACGATACGAGCAAAGATCAAGGTCGCGCAAACATCTTCATGCACTCAAAAAGTCGTCGACACTAATTCTTACTGCTTTACACACAAATAAAATACGTAACGTGGGTAGAAGCTTATTCATGCCTCGTTTGTTTGATAAGAGGAGAATAAGTCATTCCATGTCCATTTTTGGTATACTATCCGATGACCTAGACATTATAATTTTTAGAAAAATGCCTTGCGTTCATGAAAACGCCTCTTATAATGTTTGACACAGTCGCCAATAATCGATCAATAAAAACGTTAATATTGGATTCATTGATATAAAAAAATGTTAAATGTGACGTATAATTTTCATTAGCCACATCTGCTACAATCGACGTGCATCCACTTTCACAGACAGTAATTAGTAAGCGGAATATCGTATTCACTGACCTCAAATTACAGACACAACGGCAATCAATGTTCCGTTATAAGTTTCGTGTCTGTCATACAACTTCGAAGGTCGAAAAGTTTCATGTCACATATTTCACTCTTTAACACTTGACAATCGTTAACATCGATAAGTTTTTATTTAAACTTTTTGCCTAATTATCAATTGTCATATTTTATGAATGTTTATAGAACGTTTCATTAATATCCAGGATTGAATATAATATTTTATAGATACCTTTATTGCTTTAATACTTGACTATTTTACAATTTTAAATTTGGCCCAACTATTATTATGACGTATGACACCACAGATGCATAAAAACAATGCATAAACTACTCTGATTATTACGTAAATAAAGAAAAACAAAAATGATGACAGATAATATATTACTGTACAATTTTGTATATAAAAAAAATATAAAAATGGTAGCAACTCTCATGGAAATATAAATCGTAAACATACATTTATAAAAGATTATACATTTTAAAGCGTCGTAAATAAAAAAAGTTGAACGTTTAAAGACTTAAATGAATTCTTAATTTATTACATAAACACAATTCATAATATAAGGCCTTAAAATGATGCAATTAAAACGACAGCAGCCGGCTGAGACTGAAATAAAAGCAAAGCGCTAAAGACCATTAGTCTTTAAATGTTAATTTCGTGTTAAATTATTCGTTCCTATACTCCCGCGCATTTCTCATAAACATGTGCAATATTCATGTGCGGTATTTCGTATTCAAGTTTATCGGGCAGGCTTTGCAGGACGTATGACTTTCGTTCGGAATTCCAATTTATTCTTCGAGACATAGCCCAAGATTGTGTAAGCATAAATCATACTTTTGCCCCGGGCCAAAGTGGCCGGCGCCCTGGGACCCAAGGAAATCGCACCACAATCCGACCTTCCAAAATAAGGATCTACGTATTTTTCATAATTTGACATTCAGAAATCTGGACATTCTTTACGATTATTACACAAGATATGCTGGTCAATCTAATACAATGTCTGTCATAACACCGGAAACTCGACTTCATTCATTGATCAAGCCGTCAATATTATACAAGAGTACGAAAATGTTCAATTGAATGCTTTTTTTTCAAATAACTGACAGCTATATTCATTTTATATAATGTTCTAAATACTTGACATTATAGAATTACATATATAGTACATTTTGAATTAATTAATTTTTTCGATCGATGTATTGCTTTGTTCAAGTACGAAGATAAGAATAAAGAATTACTGACTCTATGTCAAGAGACGCGCTTAAATAAGGATAACATACAATCTTTATAAACCTTGTATAAAAAATGAATTTTGTATGTAAAAAAATTGTTTAATTTTTCATCCTATAGATATAATTATTGCCTTAGTTTGAATAACACTACTCGGGCAGTTTTCGAGGTCACTGATGAATCTTGTGTTAGTTCAAAATGGCGGATCCAATATGGCGGACGCAATCATTAAAAAAAATGACTATATTCCCTTGACACCCTTTTTCGGGTTCGCTGATTACGAAACTTGGGTTAAATACACATTTAAAATGGTTGACGGATGAAATGATTGAAAAATGATTGATTCCTGAAAAGTTTGTTCCTGATCTCTGATCAAATGAATTTTATGAAATTCAAAGTAGCAAAACGAAATGCTAAGCTAAAACAAAAAAGGTCTCTTTCGTGTTTTCGAAAGTTCGAAAGTACTTCATTCAATTCTATTCCAGTGTGCCATACTGAAGAAATTTTTTATTTGTTAAATAAAAATGATTTAATTCTTGATTGGAATTTAAATTAATGGCAACAATTTATTGAAATAATTTTTAAAACCGAGAAATTACCATTTGATAAAAATTCATAATAATAGTTAGCGATACAAGTGCGCCGTATAAATTTTTTTAAAACTAATACCGAGTTCATAATCAGCGATCTCGAGAACCCCCCAGACATGTGCCTCAAGCAAATTAGATAATTTTTCAATAATTCATCCGCCATATTCAATTTTTAAAAACTGACAACGTTTGCGACCACGAAAATCAGCGATTAACGTGTTTCAAGGGAGTTTATAATTTATTTATACAAAAATCTATAATGGCATTTGAAGTCTGTTTTCCTGACAATTCAAATATATATTTTGTACTACAGTTTATAATGCGGCAAAAAAAGTAATTCAATTCTAGAAAATCAAAATTGATATCTTTTTGCCATTTCCTCTTTAGAGGTTATTTAAATATAGACTGACCATTAGGTATATCTTGACAAAGGATTCTACTAGAATACAGAAAAAAGGTCACAGTTTTGATGAAAATAACATTTACACCACATAAACTTATGATCATTATACTTCTTATTAATTTTGAATACTTTTTGTGAATAATACCATGAACAAGGCATTTCTTCTTTTTGATAGAATCACCCATATATTAAATATAAAATTATCGGGAGGTAATAAAAATTTGTTAAAATAGAAGAATATATGCTGTGGGTACAAAATAAAATTATATAATATACATATATTAGGGATGAAAAAAGATTGCTTTCTGAAAACCTTGTTAACATTTTCAAAAACAAAAACGTAAGATTAGTTTCCCCCCTTCAAAACCAATATAGCATAAATTAAACCTTGAAATGGCAAAATTACTGATTAAAAACAAAGTAAAATTATATACAAAATTCCTTGTCTTCATTGCAATAAATTATTCTACAGACTTGCAAAACTCGTAAAACAAGATGAAATGAACATAAGAGAAACATTTTGCCAAAATCAGTTTACTGGTCTGCAACATACCACAAATTATAAACTGGATATGATTTCGATTAACAAAACACCAAAATCCTTTGGTGCAAAAGAAAAAAACTGGTAAAAAGAGGTCACCTTCAAAATTATTTAAGTATAAAAGACAATAACAGATAACAGCTCTGTTAACATAAGATTGGAAGCTTTAGAACTACAGGGAAATAGTATCCTATTCTGTAAACGTTTTTTTTTTTAAATTTTCATCATTTCTTCATACGGTTCTTGTTTAGTACTAATTCACTATAGTAATCAGTAAAACACATACACAAATAAAAATTCGGCGATTTATATAAATACGAACCAATTTGCACTGAATCTTTTTGAAGAGAGAGGACATTGATATATTTTTCTATTTATATGTATATTTAATTGTGCATATAGTTCTTAAACAATTACATACATGAACGTAATTTCTGAAATTTCTTCACACCAAAGCATTTTTGACGACAATTACTACAAATTTTGTTCTGACCATTACATTGTTCGGTTTACTATTCCCCGATCGTTAAACGGACACTACATAACCTCAAATCTACCTCGATTATACAGTTTAATAATAATTTTAAATATTCGTGAAAGTAACACAGACGTAATAAAATTAACAAAAATAACCTCTTCTTATAGTCAAAATATTTATTGTATGGTATATTTTGCAATATTCTCAATTGTAAAAGTATAACGTACAAACAAAGGCAACTTTTGAAGTTGTTAATTTTACTATATCATTAGATGTTACAACCATTTCAACCTTTTTTCTGTTATACTATTAACCATTTTCTTGTATCTCTGTACTTAAAAGCCACATTAAAATGTTGCTAATGCAATGATAATTGATGACAATACAATTTTTTCATCATTATTATATATGTATTACATGTCGTTCGTATTTTGGTCCATGAACTATTGTTGCAATACACGTGACTTACTATCTGCGAATTGTGATTCTTTTATGTTACGGCTTATGACTGATGATATCTTGATTGCTGAAGATGTATTATTAATAAAAAATATTGACTCCGTACAATCCTGAAAACCCTGAGGTAGTTTTATTTTTTTTTAGATACATTTTTATTAAAAAATTAGTGTTCCTCCAAATTTACTTGAAAATTAAATATACATACATTGCACAATAAAAAATGGTTGATTCTTTTAGGCTCAATTTAGTGTCAACTCACAACTTAATATGTACGTTTAAGAAATCATAATTTCAAAAGGAACATAAAAGCATGCGAATAATGGCGCAATTTAAAATATTGTCCAAAAAATTGTATATTAATTAGGAGAAATAAGAAAATTGTCGTAAAAAATACTGATCATTCCTAAAAATTTTTGTAAATTGTAAGGAGTTTTTTAAGGAGAATTAGATTCTAATAAAATTTATATTCGAGTCGAAACTGATTATTACAAAATCTTAACAAATTAGTAATAACACGATCTATGTCTATAACATGATCTAAATGTACTTTTTCGTGAGGAACTAAACTGAATTTTAATTAGTGAAGTACAAGGATGAAAGTTCATAAATAATCTCTTTGATAAATAACAATGAAAACCATCAATTGCAAAGGATATTGGGCAACTGTAAAAAGTATCTCAAATATTAAAACTAGTAAAACGACAGAGTTATTATATTAGTTTTATATTATATTAGTATCATTATTTTTATCACGTACTAAGTAAACTTGAAAATATATCTATTAAATTGAAAAAAGCATTGCCGAAATATTAGGTTCTTAAAGATGAATGCCAATTTTATGAGGTGACCTGAAGTTGAGATTTTGAAATAAATGTAAAATTTTTTTCTAGTTGACATGATTTTATGGTAGCAAATTAAATATTTATGGGTCAATCAGGAAAACAGTGATTGTCGCACCGTGACTTGTCCTTTAAAGAATTGAATTAAGTAATAAACTTTTTCGTCAATAAAGTCGTTTATTTTTATTTTTATTGCTATTACTATTATTAGTCCCTGTCGATGTTGTATTGACTAAAATAAAAAATGGTCAATAAAAAAATAAAGAATTTTTATTTCAGGAATAGGTCCATTTTATGCACCTTGTTTGAAGTTTTTTTTATCACTTTTCATGATACTTAATTTTTTTAAACCGTTCACTTAATTATTAAGAATGAACTATGTGTAACTTTTCGTAGACGTTTATTTGACATGCAAAACATGTGACAAAAATATACTAGTCTATTTCACAAGTACGAATTTTGCGTAAATACGTGAAATCTAGTATGTACAATTTGCATCCAATTAAAATAATAGTCTTCGTACGAACTAAAAACATGGGAGCTAAAAAGCCCTAAAAGCATCATTAATCAACGTCTGAGGCCGCATTTAGACATTGTAATGACGAATGACCTGTGAAAAAGGTTGTTTTCTTTGCTCTTTGTCGTGTTTCGGTGCGATGGGGAACATACTATTCGGTGAATGTTACATAATCGGCCAATTTCCATCGGACACACATACGCGGATCGAATCATTACGACAATGTGGCCCAGTTTTGCTTGCCGGACATACGCCTGGTGAAAGCACCTGGCAAACACGTTGTTCGTGTAAGTATTGTAAAACGATGTTTCCTTGAGAAATACCTAATTTCTGAAAATTGGTATTCTTGGTATCGTCCACTTTTTTAGCTATTGCCGCACCTTCTCCATTATATTACTTACAAGAATAGTTAGTAGCGATAGTAACAAATAATATGTCAATTAAGCTTGAATTCTGATTATTAATCACACTGAGCAATAAGTGTAGTCATATTGAATAAATATAAGCGGTTAACATCTCCGCTCCAGTATAACTATATTGTTTCCAGATTACATCTTTTGTGCTGATGATATAACTTAATATTCTTATCGTATTAACTGACCAAACTAAAAGTGGAGTCTGCCAGATTATTTATGGAAGACACGAAGGGTCGTATGTGGTTGCACATTCAGCGCTTAATTTATAATAACACAGGCAGACAAATTTTAGAACCAAGAATCAGGGCATACTTTTCCGAAGGTATTTGACGCGCTGAATTCGAATCCGACCTCAGAATAGCCACTATACGTCAGATTTTTGAGATATTTTAACCTAAAAGTGCAAAAAGTACGTTCTTTGGGTACATTTGAGGTGCTGTAACGTCAAGACAGATTTTTTTTCAAAACGATCGTCACGGTATCTCAAAGTACTGTTTTGTCCTTCAACATCCGTTGTCAAATTTAGAAAAATCATTAGTGGTTACTGAGATACCATCTGTTGAAGTTTCTGAGTTTGGCGAATTCGGCGATATTCAGAAACTGAGGAGAATCAGATAAAGCTTCAAAAATAGAAAGAAATTAACCACAAATACCTAAATTTCTAATGGCTCTTGAGATGTTCGGTGTTGCTGAGTAGGAATTTTAAATCAGAATAACAAAATACAAAATGTTGGACTCAATATAGCTGACAGCTTTTGTAAAAATCGACCTAATTCACTTCAAACTTATTACTCAGGGGGTTTCAAGGTTGCTGAATACGAAACTAACACCAAAATTGCATAATTTTAAGACCCTGATTATTAAAAACCAAGTTTTATGATCTTATAAGATTCGACAACAAACGCCCAAAAAGTATTTTTGATTTATCTATTTTTCTGGTGTGGAGTAGTATTATTGTTTATTCCATGAGTATAAATGCTAGTGACCGATTTAAAACCTTTGAGCGACAACTCCAGAGGGCAAAATATCGGTATGGTCGGTGCGGTTCCAGGGCGTAGACAGTATTGCGAAAAGAGGATTTCGTGTGAGGCGCGTATCGGGTTAATAATAAAGCGTGTTACCAGTACTTTGATGCTAAAAGGCGTTTAACGATCTTGAGAACGGGAAAATCGATCAAAAACGGTCGAGACCGGGCGCAAATTACTTGGCCCATTAGGAGATAAAGCACCCACGCGATAATGGGTTACCTTCGCTTTCAACATGTGTTTCGAGCTGTCCTTAAATTAATCAAATTCTCCGTTTAAGAGCAAGAAACGCCAAGGCCGTGGCCGGACACGGAGCCTCGTTACTTTCGAATTTCAAACATGCGAGCTCAAGGGGCTAAAAATCTCCAAGAATTATACGCGAGGAAAGGATGATAAAGTAACGCGACCAGCGGAAGAACGCGCACAGGATTCTTTCGGATGATGCATTTTAATGGTAGCCCTGCGGGCAAAACAAATCTGGCCACTATCCGGACATCGGATTCCTCATTGTTTTTTGTTTTCTTCCGGCGTCTCGTTGCGTTCCTCCATCGAGATCCTCGGACACGGTCCTTTACCAGCCTCTCTGCATATGTACATACGGCCAGGACTGGTACAGGGTATAAGATTGCGCGGGAAATTAACTCGAACCAAGCTCGTTTCTCCACTGCGACGCGATATCCTTCATCGTGTCCCTGACTTTCAGCTGAATCTGTTGTATGTTCCTGAGGAAAAACCGAGCTAAATGACCGCGTGAGTTCGAGTTCACGATGTCTGTCCGTTACGCGAATCAATTACTGCAAATGAAACTTGTTGTAATCGACCGGATCTAAGTTGGAATCAAAACAAATCCTTAATCTATAAATATTTATATATAGATTTTTTTAATGACCATTTAAAACAACTGGAAATAAAACCTGATAAAAAGTCAAAGTATACCCAAAATACACATTCTGTTGCTGATCGTTAATTTCGTGACTTCTCGGTATAAAAAAATTACGTCAATCTGAAAATGTCTGTTCGTATAATATGTTATTGATTAGGGCATTTCGATTTTAGGATAGACACACATCAAAAAAGAACAATCAAAAACTCGATTCACATCAACCCGACAATTAAAAATCCAAACATTTAGAAACTCGACAATTAAATTTAGATATTAAAAATCCAGACATTCAAAACAAGGGGGTCATCCTAAAAAACGCGATCATCAAAATCAAAAACACGACATTAAAATACCGATACACAAAAAACCAACAATGAAAAATATGGACATTTAAAAAGAAAAGAGACAATTAAATCCAGATATTCAAAACCCAGACATTCAAAACCAGAGGCTTATCTCAAAACCCCGATTATCAAAATCAAAATCAAAATCCTAATATTAAAAAACATGGCATTAAAAATCCGATTCACAAAAAAACCCATAAAGAAAAATATGGACATTCAGAAAGAAACTCGACAATTAAATTCAGATATTAATAACCCTGACATGCAAAACCAGAGGATCATCTAAACCACCCGATGATCAAAATAAAAATGAAAATCCCAATATTCACAATTTCAAAAATATGGCATTAAAAACCCGATACACAAAAAACCAACAATGAAAAATATGGACATTGAGAAAGAAACCCTACAATTAAATGCAGATATTAAAAACCTAATAACTAAAAAATGAGATAATCAAAAACCCGACAAGTAAAAACCCGATAATGAAATTCCCAATATTCAAGCACGATACAATTAAAACCCGATTTTATATCTTACATTTTATTATAACGGTGTATTCAATTATTTTATATATTTTTTAAGGGTCAATAAAGTTCTGAAGAGGGCTGTCATCAACGGCCGAAACGTAAACTAAGTGTAATAGTTTATTTTAAAAACGTTCAACCAGACCGTCTCTACCAAAAATCCTCAATTTCAATTAACAATCCTGATATTCAGAAACCCGAAAATTACCCAAGATATTGAACATCCAGATATTGAAAACTTGACTTTCAATAACTGGACATTCGAAAACCCAACAAGTACAAGACCCGATAATAAATTTCCCAATATTCAAATCCCCCCCCCCCGACCAATTAAAACCCCAATAGACAAAAAGCCGACAATTAAAGATCCGTACATATTTAGAAACCCAACAATTGAATCTAGATATTCAACATAAGGGGAACACCTCAAAAGACCCACAATAAAAGTCACGATTTTAAAAAATCTGTTAATTCTAAAACCCGACAGTTAAAAAACGCAATAGTTAACAGAACCGGCAATTCAGAAATTCGCTATTAATAAAGCCGACATTCAAAACCCATATATTCATAAACTTAACATTGTAATAACTCGACATTCAAAAACCCGACAAACAAAAACTCCATAATAAAAATCTCCACTAAAATCCCGACACACAAAAAACCGACAATGAAAAATACGGACATTCAGAAAGTAACCCGACAATAAAATCCAGATATTAAAAACACAATATTTCAGAAACTCGATATTTAAAAAATGCGGCGATTAAATCTAGCGATATTAATAAACCCAACGAGAAAAAACCGATAGCTAAAATTCCAAAATATAAATATCCGACAATTAAAAATCTGGACATTCAGAAACCCCACAATTAAATCTAGATATTCAAAATAAGGGAAACACCTCAAAAACTCGACATTCAGAAACCCGACAATCTTAATCACGAGGTTGAAATACCCGATATTAAAAAACCAAACATTCAAAACTTGTAGAACGCCTCAAAAACCTGGCTATTGGTATTAAAAACCCCCGATAATTAATAAAGACAAGAATAATATTATAGAACCCTCATATATTATAATAATATCAAAAACTTTATTTTTTTTCGTCATAAAGTTCACAAAATGTGAATTGTGATATAATTCTGAAATGTGGTAGTCTTTCTTTACATCTTTTTAAATCTGTAAATTATTGTAACAACTTTGGAAATGCGAGGTTCTTTTTTAGATATGAATTTTTTTTTTAAATTTGAAATGTGCTATTCTTTGTACAAGCAGTTATTATTAGATTACAATGTTTTCTAGGAAACGTGCTACTATCAAAACATTTACAGTCTTACATCATAACAAAGAAAGAGTAATTTTGGCGCTGTTTTGACTGCGTTGCAAGTTTTCAAGTTTATTTATAATAAAAAGGACAAATTTCCGCTTAGGCCTAGTATTTCATTTCTTGATTATTTAAGACAGTCTAACAATAAAATAAGTCTCGAAAATAGTCGAATGAATGACTGGTGGTCATTTTGATCATGAGTTATTTTTTAAAATGACCCTTTTTCATCAAGCTGATTTTTTCCTACTAATTTAAAACACATTGACACAAGTAAAAATAATAATGTCCCACAATTTAATCGATACAAAACTGCTTTCTGATAATAATTAAAATAAAAATATTTCTATGCGCTTTGTGCCCCACTATTCTGTTTTGCCTACCGTATATAGTTTGTAAATATAACCCAAAATTGACGTGAGGAAATCAGTTACCAAAAAGTTCGTTAGCTCCTGGTGTATAGAAATTATGTCAAGATTAAAACGTTTTTTTAATTTTTTTTCAGCATGTCGAATCCTCTTCAGTAATGAAATATGCAATTTGAAATGTGAAGACGTGAAGTATAAAAGGTCTACAAGAATAGAAAAAAATTATATAGTTAAATGTAGTTTACAACGAAAAGTTAAAAAAAAAATTCAATATTAAGTGTAATTTTTAGCAATAATTTTCCGAAGTAATAGCAATCTGTTGTTGTTTCGTTTTTTATTTTTAATGGTTAATGTAAATCACTACTAAAATGCGAATGACGTTTTGGACATGTATTTAAGAACCTTTTCATAAACCAATTAAAATGTATACATTAACATGACTAAAAAAAATTGTTAGCAGTTCCATACATTTTGAAAAATGAAAACCGATAAGGGTGGCGTAAAAAAGTGACAATAAAGATGATAAAAATTAATCAAAGGAAAAAACACGATGAGATTTTAAAAAGTTTTACATTAAGAAAATTGCTCTGTTATTACATATACACTATATATTATATTGTTATTCTACATTCATTTAGTCTAAACAATTAGAAAAAACGACGAATCTATTTGAAAGAGTATAGAAGTAAATCGTCTAATTTGATATTTTTCTATTAAAGTAAAGTACCTCTTCTAAAAAGTTTTCATTAAATATATAATTTGCCATACAATAAAAAAAAACAAATATTCAATTATCCGCAGTAAATTGAAATATATTTTATTATCTTAAAAAAAAATTCATTTATATTTTTCACTGATACTAAAATTAACTTATCTCCCTAACCCTGTTGATTTATAAAGAAGGTATATGAAGATATCACATTTTCTTTGAATTATACCGCACAGCGATGACGTTATAATGGAGGTAATTTACTTTGCGAAGAGGGAGGTAATAATTTCTTATTTCAACGGTTACATCTACGTAAGTATTTTTTCGGCAAAGAAAGATTTCATTTCGAGATGCGTGTTTTGCTGAACCTTCACAATCACAAAATAATGACTTACCATAAAGAATTCACCACTGACACATGTATGCAGAAAATGATACATGTCTCTCTTCGTGTATGTACTTTAAGACGAATATTCCTTTAACCGGAATTGTATATTGTAAAGAGAAATATAAAATTTGTAATAAATATTGCTGTACTATTCGTCTGGCGCATTTCTATAGTTTTTTCGCCTTTGTTACTAAACTTAGAGCCACATTAAGTTCACGTGAGAGATTCTAGTTATCTCTGTTTGAGACTGCAAGCATTCCAAATAACTTTTATTCACGTAAATGAGTTTTAAAACATTTATTACAATAGTACAAGCCAGCTATAAATGTGTAAATGCTACCAGTATTGTAATTGGTTTACCAATGCAGATGTAAGTGAACATGTATTTTAATATATACATAGATAGCCCGAACATATGGTCACGATAAAAAAATCTTCAGGATGAAAACGAAAAATAGATCAGATAAAATATTTTAATTAATAACATATTATTGTTTGTATATTATTTTGTTTGCGTTGTTTGATTCACTAATTCCTAGTAAATTAAATACAATATATAATATAAAAATATATAGAATATGAAAATATATAATTGTAAAACAAGATCCTTAGAGTTGAGAACTTTATATTTTTCTTTGTAATTTACTTTACCATAAAGTATACTACTAATACATTCAAGATTTTTGAAAATTACTGTTGTATAAAAATCTTTGTTTTATTTTTTTTAGTAACCTACATATTTTGTTTCGCAGCAATTAAGTTGAAATCATGTCTTAATATTTAATTTTACCTGCATCTAAATATCCACCTTATAATTTTTTGGAGCTACTGGTCTTAAAATTATTTAAATTTAGTAAAAATGAAGTTAAAATGTTCAATTGACAACAAAAAAAATAAAAATTGGAAACCAAAATTGTACGAATAAAAACATATTTAATTATTTTTATATTTGAATCAAGGTACTAAAGAAATTGGCTTATAGCTATTCCTTCAATGCCTGTATTTATATAGTTACTATGTCTCCTGTGAGTGGCGGTAGTAGATAACGCCTTCAAGTTTTATTATGGTACCGATCGAGCTACCGGTTGATGGAATAGGAATCTACTGACAAGTCAGATTCCTGCTGCAGGGATCTATAAAATATCGATTTACTTCGTTACCGATTAAGCGTAATAACTAAATTAGGTTGTTTTGCTCTCAGCAGGTATCTATGATTACAGTCTATACACAACAGTGAATAAATTCTGTACCAGGGATAAAATATAGTAAAAGGCCAATGAATTACACGGTGATTTGAAACGTAAAAAAAAATGGTAAGGAAGATTTGGTAGAAAGGCAATCGTTAAAACTCGGCTTGACCGATTTTTAAATATAATTCTTTTTTAAAAAATTTGGAAATTGCCTGGTGTGACTTTCCAAATAAACACAGTGATTTTAATGATACGTTTTGGCTATTCGCCTCCATTTATTATTTCTATAATTTCAGTAGTTCAATATAACATATCCCCGTTACCAAATTCACTTAACAGTATAAGCATTATAAATATTAACTTTTATTGCAGATTAATTTTTTTGAAAATGCACATTTGTTTCTTAATAATTACGCACAAGGTTTTACAAGATACACTTCTGTGTTTTTTAACATTTTTTAAACACATTTTAATTGTGCATGGATTTTATGGATTAACAGAATAATGAATTCTGATGAAGACATAAATGACAGGTCGAAACGTCAATAGATTCTTTAATTTGGAAAAAAGACACTTTTCAACTCGTTAATTATATCCGTTATTCTAAGAATTTCTTATGATGAACCATTTCACTTACGTAACTATTTATAGAAAAGAACCTATAATATTCAATTTTTTTATTTTCAGTGAAATATAAATCAGATATAAACTTTTTCTAAATCGCATTTTGCATTCATTCCTCAATACGTTTTTCACTACTTTCGGCTTTATGTCAGCGTTTCAACGCAATTTGTTTTCAGAATGTTATTTTGTAATTTTTGTTGTTTACATGAGTTAAATTTAAAACGACTCCTGTGATACTAGCAGTTAAATTTTTATCGTATACGGCAGTTTAGATGACAGCGGAGGTAAAACAAAATGTTGTTTAAAAATATGACTAACAAATGAACATTACTACTAATGAATAGTTTGTATAGCTTCAGACAATAAATTCAAACGCAAACATGTGAAAAAAAATTGAAAATCAGAGTTTTCTTAATACCTATAAGACAATCTGAACAAACATGGAAACCATTTTTCTGTCCTGAGTATTGTTATTAATATTATACCGCGATTTATGATTTTACGGTGCGATATAAAATTTTGACATTCAAGAAACATCTTGAGATCGAAAATTCTATATGTTGGTATTTATCCATAAATTGATGTAAGAATGCAAAACGTATTAAAAAAAATTAATAATATAATTAATTTGTTTTAAGTATCAGTATACTCCCAGCAAACAAAAAAAGGATTGGAAGTGATTTCATAAAGATCTAAACAGATTCAATTCGTAATTTGTCTAAACTGAATCTTTTTGAAACGTAAAATAATTATAATAACGAAACGATGTAACATGGGTCGGTTTTTAACAAATTAAATACGGCTGATGCCCCACCAATGAGAAATCTATATTTTCCCCCTCTCGGCCGACTTGTGTGCATTCCCGAGGACGTAATATATATCAATCACGATGAAAAACTGACCGATTTTTAATTGAAAAATATATTCCATATATATAATAAATATTTTCTAAAATACTGAATCATGTCAAATAGAGAAAGTAGAGTTCATATTGATGCTGAATCCCTTGCAATCCAAAAACGGCGATTTCAAAAACACTCTGCGAGTCTATTTGAATCCAAAACCAATATCATCGGGAATAGAGCCAAATGCCTCGGAATAATAAATAGCAAATTCACACAAATCGACGACAATTCATTTCAATTCGAAAAAAATATCGGCTAAAATAAATAATTGTGAATTGCTCAGAATCCATAAAGAAGTTTTTAAATAAGTATCTGCAAATCCATTTTAATCCACAAATAATACATTCCTAAATTAATAATATTGAATTCCTCGGAATCCATAAAGGCGTTTTCAAACAAGTATTTGCTAATCCATTTCAATACTGAAACTGGGCATTCATCACCATTGACATTGGAATACACTTGACGTGAATGTATTTGAATCCATTTAAATTCATAAGAAATCGACTTTATCAGTCCTTTATCGATGGCCGGGACGTATTATTTTTTGCAAAAATTGACAGAATATTGCTAAGAATGTTAAAAGGTATTTAAAATTGCTCTCCTCTACATCTTAATGAGGAAAAGCAACCGAATCAAAAAGGTAATAAATATTAAAATTACATTAGATTTATCACATTACAATCATATGATTTATCATGATCCGATTGAAAGATTTTATAAAACAGCATGGGTCTCCTATTACATATACCTTGAGGTATGTAGAAAATTCAGATAAATGGAGTGTTTCCAATAATAACTCGCACTTATATCAGCTGACGTGCATTCTTTGCATTAAAGTTCACGGTCCAGTGAAAGCCACATGTCTGTCTGTGCACTTTTTCCGCGAATGTAATATTCCTATCTCTGAGATCGACAGAAATATTACAAAGGCGAAAGTTTGTTCGTCATGCATATCACGGCTTCATTCGAGAGCGGAGTTTGTGAAAATTTTACCTAATTTTGGATTCTCAAATCCCAACAGTTGCGAACGAATGCAAACAATTGAATACTACTTTTAATGCCAGACATGTAGGTACTACCGTTATAAATCTCAAATGTAAAATTCTGTAGCAATGTGTAACTCAAAGTAAAAACCATTATAAATAAATTAGAATAAAAAAATGTCAATGCGTATTAAAACAATTGTTTATATATATGCCTTTCAAATTATAAAAAGGTTTTAAATACTCTTAAGGTTCAAGATATTGATACAAACAAAAATATTTTTATAATTCCTAGAACAAGTCAGAGATCAATTTTTTAGTTACTAATATTACCAAACCATCGTAATTAATTCAATGTCAGGATTAAACATGTAAAAATACATAATGCATTCAACCATAAATAATATCTCTAATAAAGTTATAAAAATGTAATTCATACTTGCAGAATTCGTATTTCTTCAGTAATTACATATGGCAAACAACTGTGGTGGGCGTAATTGTAGTTTCACTTTTATTCAAGGTAGAATAATTTTTGTTGTATATTTTCTAGGTTAGGAAGTAGTTAAAGGAAATGCATTCTCACTAGTCGAAGGATTAAATCGTTGAATTTAAAGCATAGAGTACATTGTATTTCTGCCCAGAACTTGTATACGATCGTCTTTACATGTGGTTTAGTAGCTAATAGTTGTTCTTTGTTTGACCGGAAGTTGTTGAGTTGTTTCTTTAGAAAATGTTCATAGATACTGTTAATAAAGTAGTAATAAAATGACCTCGTCGTCTTGTCATAAGTGCCGCAGGCATTGCACTCCGGTGTACACATGTGTGTAGCAAATCCAATTTATACCTTCTAATTTAGGATGTTAGCATGTGCAGCTAAATTTTTAATAACATTCTGGAAATTACTAAGATTAAGTTTAACTGATAGTTCGCAATATTTTCTAGAATACTTGTAATATTTTAAACAATCATGAAATGAATCTTAAAAAAATCAACTAATCGGCCCAATAACACGTCCAATTTATTCATGTTTAGAAACTAGCATGCACCAAGTGTATAACATCAATATACTTACGCAAGTGCATTATAGATAGTAAATTCTGATAATGAAATAATTTCCACATCCGGCAATCGAATTGAACTTCCGGATAAAAGGCGTTCTAAAATATTGATGCACGGGAATTACTCCATATGAAATACATACCTACAGACCAAGGAATCTTTATTTTGAAGAGATAAAAGTCAGAAATCTTTTCCTCGATGAATGAGTTCTACGAAATATCGAATGAAAGATTTGTTAATTTACAAAGGATTTTTATGCAGCTATCAACTATTTTAAAATAATGTAATATCAACGATAATAAATAATGCATTACTATTAATGCCAGTATATATTTATTAACTAAAGTTTTACCCACACACTACGCTAGTACACAAGTACAACTTTTTTTTCAATGTTTGTAATTAAAGTGTTCATTTAAAGCAAGTCCATATTTGTTTCCAGTCTACATCTAAGTTTTTGATATCATTTATTTTCCAAATATCAGCTCTTTAAAAGCTACATTCTATCTGCAGGGGATTTAATGCGCTGATCTATTTATGTACCTTGCAAAGAGCAAAGCGAATATTTCATCAGTAATTTAATATCACTATAATTATATCTGCACTCTGTAACGCAATCAATCTTTGAAATAGAAAGTCAAATTTTTCACAAAAACGTAATTCAGGGAACTTCACGTAGATTTTACATTCTGAAAATAATTCTATGCAATATTATAATATAGATAACATATTACCTTAGTTACATTGTTAAGGAAAAGTGTACATCTGAAAAAAAGTATGCATGTAAATTTATAGCAATGCATGCTATGTTGAAGACTAATTTTATGAAAAAAAAATAACAAAGATCAGTACGGCAGAGTTAGCCTGATCAGGACCTTTTATATTTCTACTTTGAACAGACTCTGACAACTTGGATGGTCAATTCCCGAGTTGTTTGCTTCTAATGTCCACAAATATGTAAAAAAATAGCAGAATCTGGGTATAAATTACTTTGAAATTCATTGCACTTCTTCATCCATAAGTGTGGATCAAAATTAGTACCGAATTATTTAGTCGTGTCACTGGCCGATTAAAACCTTATTTCTAAATATCTTGGATTTGATGCTTTGGAATCGATTTACTAAAATAAATACTTGATTCCCAAAAAATTGAAGAATGCAACATTCTCACACAAAAACGATATACCATAAATGATGAAATCGCGAACAAGGTCTTATTAATTTACAGAATGCCAAAGGAAATACCATGCAATTACGTGTGGCGCGTGTAAGAAGAAAAATCCTTGTACAATTACGTACTTCGGCAATTCCACTTGGTTCGCTTTGACCAACTAAAGTGTTCCCGACGTAAATACATGTTGCGCCTCGCCTTCATAATGGTCGAAATCCACATAATCGATCCTGAAATTCACGTACACGAGTAAGGCAATGAAGTGCGATATATATTTCAAAATGTAGTCATTTACTGAACACAATATTTGGTAATGGCATTTGATACGGTATAAGATGATTGTAATTAGAGCATTTACAACCTACTTTTATTTCTGGATTTCTCAGACTTCAATTTTATTCCAATCTCAAATAGTCTACTTTCCAACTTACAGGCCGACCTACGATTATATGAGAAACGTAAACAAATCATTTTTATAAACTAATAAAGTTAAACATATTTTGGAAAATATTGGTTTTGAATTAAAGATATATTAAACTTGAGAAGGTCGATAATATGCTTAAAGTATACGATATTTTAAGAATGTTGGCAATATGTATATGTTATGTTCATAGAATAAATAAAATAATAATTTTATAAATATATGTGAAACTTTTCAGTTAATGGTGTTTCAGATACTTATAATTATTCAGTTTTATTCAGAAATAATACATTCAAATCTAATAACATTTTTATTTTAGCTAACCAAATCGTCGATTTCGAAACAAACCAA
The DNA here is from genome assembly GCA_030407085.1 of Trichopria drosophilae. NCBI lineage: Eukaryota > Metazoa > Arthropoda > Insecta > Hymenoptera > Diapriidae > Trichopria > Trichopria drosophilae. Next base: position 208,500,843 of record CM059583.1, read on the forward strand.
CTTGTGCTTTTTAATGTCATGATAGAGAAATTTCACAAAACTTTCTTTAAAACTACCGTTTACCGAATAAAATTAAGTTACTTCTTAAATAAGGTCAAATACGCAAGTCACGTTTTGAAAAAAAATGACGATTTAATGCATATAACAATAAATTGAACAGTTAAATCATATTTTATTTTAACTCTATACTTTGTTAATTTTTTTATGATTTAATCTTCTTTTAGTTTACAACTTTAATTTACTTCTAATAAATAAAATGGTATTCTGCATCTAGAAGAAGAGGTGGAACATCCTTTTATCTTGTATCATGTAAGGCCAAATAATATTATCGACTCGATTATTATCAAGTGTATCGTTACTGGAGGGTAAAAATATTTTTATATTATTTGAATATCGCAACGAAAAATTAAATATTTTGCGAGGTAAATTAGAGCATTTGATTTTTCATTATTTTTCAACATTAATGAAATAATTTCAATATTTTAGAGAATAAGTAACAGACGCATGTAATTCATACCCACTAAACATGTAGTCTCAGCAATTTTTTAGTAACATAGGAACGAAGAGTGTCCTACCTCAGGGACATTTCAATGTCACGTTATTTTATAACAATACACATTTATTGCTTACTTATATAAACTTGAATGAAATAAATTATTTTAATTTTGCATTTATGAATATTGTTATACATTCGTAATTTAGAATCCCGCGTTTTAAATAAAACCTCTCTCTACTTTTTATTTTGATAGTCATTTTGTTGCTAGGTTACTGATATCTGTTGTGATATTTTGACAGTTTTAATAAAAGGTTCAAAAAACAGACATCTCTGTAAATCATCTATTTAAAAGTATTACAATTGGTGTCAGAAGTGATCTTTTCCACACCCACTTCTTCATTGACATTAAGGAATTACCAAATGCATATAAACTCACTACAAGGTCGTGTACTTCGGTCTCATCGAGTTCCAACCTCACGAACAATATCGGTCGTCCTCCTCGTGATGCACAGACGTATTACAATATTATATGTAGATATTACACTTAGAAAACAAAATGTTTAAACTCAAAGAAAATTTGTTTAAATCAAAATATTTCTTTTATTTAAACAAATTATTTAGTTAATTCTGTTTTATTGACACTAATAAATATACAGCATGATTCAAAAAACAAATTTTGTATTTAATAAAATGATTTCATGAGTTTATAAAAGCGTCTTTGAAGATATATGAGAAGAAAATGGTATTAAATATATTACGCATTTGTGCAATTACTTCTAAAAGTATATTTGATATATTTGAGAGTATTGGTATGTTACGGATATACCGTTATGTTTAAAATAAAAATATACTCCTCGAATTAAAAAATTGTGCACCAAAATCATCCATGAAATGAATCAAATATAATTTTTTATGTATGCAAACAGAAATGTATTCAATATTATATTCTCTCAGGGTAAATAAACATTCGTTCAATTAATGACAGAAATTTGATCTTAAACAATTTATTAAATATAAATGCATAAAAAAAATTCTAACAAAATTTAATTATCATTTTATAAAAAGCGGTATCCATCTACCATGTTTTGCATACAACATTATATTTTGTTGAAGTTTATCATAATATATAATTCATATCCATTTCATATGAAAGCTGCTTTCAGTTAAACTCAATTTAAACCATATATTTTTTTAAGATAATAATTTTCTATATTAAAATAACCTTTTGGATGTCTCACGCCTGTTGTATTTATATAAATTAGATATTCGTCTATATTTATACAAATATAGACGTTTTTAAAACATCTCGACCGCTTCAATTTAAATAAAGTATCAAATATTCTTGGTATTGCGATCCTTATAAGATTGTAAATAATAATAAATGTTGTAAATAATGTAAATAATTACGTGACTGTGATATCAGACCTATCAGACACTCATCACTATTGGTGTAATAGCAAATTGCGAATGTAAAAATAAACGTTTTTAAAAACTTCTATATTTGTATAATATATCTAATTTATATTAATATTGGTAACGAACGTTCAAATTACTTTATTTATATTGTATATTTATACCTGATATCTTCGAGGTACAAGAACACCAAGAACACAATGTAGGTGGACCCTGAAATTGCAATTATCGTTTGCATTAAAAAGCAGTAACGACATAGAATGCAATAAATGTAAATTCGTTCGTATTAATGCAATTTTCGAAGAGAAATAAAAAAAAGTACTTGTTAAAAAAACATCAAAGCAACCCACTCATAAATTAAGGTTACATTATTAGGCAACAGTTTTATTTATTATTGTACATATTGAACACAATAAATCACTAACACCCTGCCATGTAAGGATCTGCATGGAAACATGGACATTACTGCATTTTCGAGTCCACTTCATGTTTCATTGTTTACGCGTGTTTAAAAGTCCCTTATTGTCTTGTCCTAGAGGGTTAGACTCGCAGTATGAGCAAATGTGACATACTAGCATTGAAAATACCCTTACAGTATAGCACTTTACAATTTAAGTTTGGCAAATTTTCAATGCCAGTATGGACATTTCTAATATCAGAATGGCAATTTTGCTCATATTGCCAATAATATATGCCGCTAGAACTAAATGGTATCGGTCTTTTAACTAGAAAAATTCTCTCAGTGCATAATCACTTGCAACTATATATGCGTTATTGAAATTGGGCCTTAACAGATCCGTATGTAAATATCCGAAATGAATTTTTTTTAATTTCGAGAAAATCACAGTTCAATTGAGCACTTGATTAAGAAATACATTTTAACAGTATACGTTTTGGTAGTGACGGTTAACGTTATATTACATGGGTTATTAAATTTATAATGTCAGAATTTTGAAATTACGAATGTAACTTGTGATTTTTTAACATTTTCCTTTCGACAATTTTACATTCTGAATGTTGGGAATAATCGGGATAATTTTCGGGAACTCCCCTCTCCCCAATCTAAAAGTTTAAAACGTATTTCGGGATGGAGTAGCAGATGCAGTATAAGGGTTGAAAAATATGTCAATAATCACTATGCTGGGAATGACACATGCGCAGTAGCTCTCTGAGAAATCGTCACTTATAAATAGGTTAGTGAACATGTAGATCAAACATCAAATTTTATCTTTGAATGCGTAACTCGTTCTAGATCACAATAATATTGTCACGGATGGTTATTGCAAACTTTACAATTTTAGCGTGTAGTGGCATACGAATTTGGTATACTTGTACAAATAGAAGCAGTGGAGAAATGGTGGAAGGATGGGGTGGTGGAGTGGATTTTCAAAATTATAGATAAAAGTATACAATTTATTTTAAGACGCCAAATCTACAGTTTTCATTCCATTATTACTTCGGATGCCCTGCGATCTGGATAAAGTTAAAAAATGCTCATTATTAATTTTTTAATTAATGGCCTCAGAATCCGTATATTTTTATATCACGTCAATCAGTAGCGCAGCACGCACGAATCGATAAACGAATAAAAAAAAAGAGTGGATTGGAAATGATGAATTACTTACTGTTTGGTTGAGATAATATTGTGCAATCGCCATTAAGAGCATAAAAAAAACATTTCGCAAATAACGATCTTACTCTGCATCAGTAATTAAATGTGGAGTCAGATTATCGATTTCAAGAAAAAATTGCAATTCTGATGTTTGTAGTTTGAATTCAAAAAGAATCAGTTTAGCGCCGCCGTAAAAAGTGGGTGATTGCATAGAATGCATCAGAAAAAAGTTGCTAAAATGAGGAATTCGCAGGTTATTATAGTGCGACCTTGAAGGTCCTTGGACGGCATTCTAAGCAAGATAGTCTTAGGGGGAACGGCGAGCGTTGTCGGTCAGTCATTCAGACAGTGTGTTATTGCAACTTCTGTTTCTCGGGAGCGCGATTATGATACGTTTTTTACGCTTGCTTCGCAATCATTTCTGCACATGAGAACGCAGGGGGTCATACAGGAGCGTACATATAACAGAGGGCGAAGGTACTTTCTCTCCTATGGGTTCGACGGTCGGTGAAAGTGTTCCTTGCAGACAAACATTACAGACTACACTCGGCTGGGCTCCAGAACGTTCTGTAGCTACAGGGTCGAATCTCAAGACCACACCTCTCATGATGATGAATGATAACACGGGTGGACAAATTTTATCATCCACTTTCTAATGAAGATTATTAGTGAGTTTTTTCTTTTTGAACTCATTTTCTCTATGTGTATACCATTTTACGATTGCCATCTTGTAACTTCAATAACTACGCTAATAAATCCTGAATGTTTATTCACATCGAAATAACTAGGAACAAATGTCCACTTTCCACTTACACTTAGACATTTTTCAAAGTAATGCAATTGTGTAGTGCACTCAGAGATATAGATTCCGTTACTATAATGATGTCGGATACCATCTGATGTCATCCGGTACCATTAGTATGTTACCCTGTAACATCTATTTATTGTCGTGTGCGGTATCTGTGTAGGTTCTTTTGTTTAAGTTAATGGTTGCGATTTGGAGACGAAAATACAATTATTTGTTACTCAAATGACAGATATTATTTCAAAAAATACGTGAGTTTTAATGATCAGCTTCACCAGACAAAACTGATGTACACCTCTGGCAGTTTAGGATTTGCCTTTGAAGAACATCCACCTAACAAACCGAATCAAATTGGACTCGTCCCGCGTATGATGACTAAAATTTTTTTGAAAGTTTTTCAAGAAATTATACAAGATAATGTTGGTAAATGTAAATTATGTAAAGCATCAAACAATCGCAGAATATTTCGCAAAACCTACGGCCGTAACGCCCGAAAGACTTAGTGATATCCACGGAACTTCTTCCGCTTTACGGGTAAAATATCTACTTTTTATTTTATTTCAACCAGTTATTCATAAATATGCCAATCTAAAAAGTACACATTGTGTAGTTAGTTATCGAAAGTTATTTTATTGAAAACGTAGACAAAATTGATATTAGTTTTTGCATAATATTTCCATTGGCATATGATGTAATAAATGACATGAATAAAATTGAAATATTTCATTTCATAATATAGTTTAAATATCAATAAAAAATCGAGGACAATCTTAAAATTTATATTGTGCTATTAAATTTGTTAAATTATTGTAGATAGGCCTAAAATATGCAATACAATGCAAATTTGTGTAACATACAAAAGATTCAGGCATGAGTGCCGGTCGCGAAATTAAAAATTGAAACTGGATAAACCACTGTAATCGTATAAAAGTAAACATGTATTTCAACTCATGTACCAGTTTAAGTGAAATTCCCATGAAAATGTACACACGGCCTGCACATTCTACACATTTATTAGGTAATAATTATGCTACGGAGAAAATATTCATACTTCAGCAAATATATGCAGAAATACATTTATTTATTATTTATATGCACAGTAATTTGGTTTTTGTTTAAAAATTAATTATCAACTTAATATGAAATATTACAATTTATTTAATGGATTCCGGATAACATGGTAAAAAAAATATAATTAAGACAGTTTATGAACGTGAATAGGCAGACTTAATTTGATTCTATATGATTTCAATACTCGGTTCTTTGGGTTAAAATAATTGCAAAAATGTTATTCCAAGAAATCCACAACTCATGAAATATTCTCTGCTTTAACTCGTACTAATACCAATTCAAATTAAAACAATTTTGTTTTGCAAATTTTTCCATTAGCAAAGTGATACACTGGTTAGCATCAGAATTTAATACTTTATTTTTCACTTGAACTTAACCCTTTAAGGACGAGAGAGACAGATTTTCAATGTCGTATTTCTTTATGATTAGGTCAGGAAAGAAGATTTGTCAGAACCTCTTCTTATAATATCCAGATTGCTTTTCAAATTCTAATACCGGAATTGCAAAAAAATGAAAATCGAAAAAGTTTTTCAAAAATTCTTCTGACCTTCATTCTTTGTCCATCATCTTGACTCTAAAAAGTCTGTATGGTGAACTCAGACCTTCTGTAAACGATATTTTATGCATTTAGATGCGTATGCTTTGACGATGTGATTTCATTTGTATTTATCGGGTGCGTATTCCTGTCGTACGTACTTTTAAGAAATGTTTTTAGATCTTATTTTTTGCCAAAAAAATAGCCGTATCTTTTTGAATTTTCATTGTTTCGTAATTCTGATTTCATAATCTGAAGAGATCTTGAAACCATAAGAAATGTTTGCACCAAATTCTTTGGCAGACCTAATCATAAATAGAAATACGACGATGAAAATTGGATTTAAAATGTGTCCCTCCCGAAACAGTATTAAAGGCGCTCAATTATGAAAAATAGACATTGAATAAATTAGCGTCCTGAATGTTTTTTATTTTCAAAATGCGATATTTATGCATACTTGTCAACGCACTTGTGAAGTATTCTTATTTTAGAAATTCATTAATTCATCTTTATCGAACAGTAGGTATCGCCCGTATAGTATTTTTAGCTTATCGTATTTTCTATTTCCTATAGTTTTTTATTTTCTACAACTACAAGACATTGGATTATCTACAGCAAAACAGTACATGGTGTAAGGAGAATAAAAACTTACTTGTTTTGGTAATCCCACCTTAATGAGACGAATGGACCTGTTTCAATGACCTACTTTTTTTAAAACAAAGTAAAAACATGTTACAAAAAGTTCTTTTAATTTAAAAAATGCCTTAATTGGAATAAAATAAATTATTTTTTGAAATGGTTAGTGTTATCACAAAAGATTTTTATTTTAAATTAATGAGAACAATAATTTTTTTTAAGAGGTTTGTTTTCCATTAAAAATTTCATTTTTTTTAAATAAAAAAAAATTAATTGCTGGGTTATATAAAACTCATCTGACGTGGCATGCGTATACGCTATAGACGATGAAGAATGAAGCAGATCCGATTTGATGTCCCTGTTTCCATGCGTCACCTTACAGGGCAGTGGGTTAGTGTTTTTGCCTATACCATATTCTTCCCTTATTTAGTAAGTAAATTAAAATCTCTGTATCATATAAAATTATTACCTAATAATGTATCCTCACTTTAAGGGTTAGTTGCTTTTAAGTTTTTCAGCAATTCGTTGTTTAATTTTTTGTAATGTGTGAATTGTCGGAGTATCATCAGGTATCTGTAACAAAAAAGATATTTAGAAAAATGTATGAAATGCTCATTAGATGACTCTTTGTAGACGTCACCATGCAAGTTATTGGTTTCAAAAGGAACATCTTGAGCGCTTAAAAGACATTTATAATTAGAGCAGGGATTAACCTGAAATAAGTTTTCATTTGGAACAATTGATTGTTGTCACCGTAGATTAAATTAAAAATGAATGAATAAGAAACTAAGGGACCACTGATAAGTGTTACTAATAATATTACAGTTACTACTAAGAATATATAATACTATATACTTTTTAATAGTATGCCATTTTTTATGGAAAACACGGCAGATGGAGAACACCCTGAAGACGAAGAACTACTTGACTAAGTACTTGTTTTATACACTTGTCTTGTTGTTGTGTTGTTGTTTATGTTCACTTTTTTTGCACTTTGTCTCATAAGTAACTGAATGAACTTTTGTTTACCCTGAGAAAAAAATAAAATTGAATACATCATCTGTTTAAATACATAAACATGATTTTTTATTGTTTTCACGGATGATTTTATAGCACAGTTTTTAAAGGTGTATATTTTAATTTTAAATGCAAAAATTAATTTATCTACTATATGCAAATTATCAAATATCATCTCAAATAAACCAAGACATTCGAACAGATATATAGCAATATATTCCATACCATTTTACCCTGGTCTATCTTTAGAAGATATCTTTGTGAATTCAAGAAATTATTTTATTAAATTCAAAAAATAATGCTTTTAAATAAAAAAAATAATTTTATTAGATTCAAAGAATAATTTTTTAAAATTAAAAAATTGCTTTATTGAATCATTCTGTATATTTACTTATTTAAAACAACCTGATTAATCAAATAATTTGTCCAATTGAAATTTTGTTAACTCTGTAGCAATACAATAATTTTTATGATTTAAACGAATCTTTTTTGAGTTGAAAAAACTTTTTTCATAATGTAAATAAGTGGTTGTCGTTTAGAATCTAAATATTTAATTCAACTGAAATGTAGTTCAAATCTCAATATTTGGCAGCTAACAGGTAACAACTTAGTAGATATCACTTTTCTAATTTACTCTGTATGCTAATGATTTTTAAATGTTTTCGATTATTAAATCTCCAATGGATGCTTCTATAACGTTTAGAGAGGTGTTGAAACTACAGGAATGATGTAAGAACAAGGCTCTTTGTTTAAATATAAATAAATGAAAAGTACTAATATTCTGTAAATTCAACAAGTATTTTCGCTTCAGTATGTCATTGATAATGTAATTTTGGATGAAGATGATTCCATTGAAGATTTTGGAGATATTATGGACAACTTATGATCTTCCGAAGAACATATACCACAAACAATGCTTACAAACAACTTGATGTAGTTCGTATCAATAAATCTTTTTTTCTACGTAGGCACACTTATTTTCTATCATTACAGAACCTTAATAATGTCTAAATTATTGAACGTGAAATATTTTTATAATTAAAGGTTTTTAAACAATTAAGATTTATTAAGTATAGTTTTGTAATTAAGAAAGTATTATTTCGCTTCGAAAACAATCTCTTCCAATGTTTACTTTACTCGTGTTGTTGTTTTCAAATTTGGCTTTCGTAATGTTATGATCAATTGTTGTCATTTAAAACACTTAAATATTAACCGCAAAATATTTTTCTATTAAAATTATATTTTTAACATTTAAATATTTTGTGCTGCTTTTTTAACTTAATGTTATTCGAGAAATCTTTTTAGAATATCGTTGAACCAATCAGCGATGTATAATAACTGAACAACATTGTATTGGTTAATGCGATTGCTCCGTTTTGGGTTATTTTACTTTGTTAAGGTAAAATGTCTCAAATTTGCATATGCCATCAATTTTTCTGATTTTGTTTAGTAGCAATAAAAATAATAAAATTCAATTTTCATTATTTAGCTACAAACACATCCCCGATTTGGTCATCTTACACCACAGCAAATAACTATATGTGCTGGAATCGATTCAGAGAAGATTCCCAATATGTAAAACCAAATTTTTTTAGTATTTCAGATGAAACTTCTTGAACGCTTTTATGAACAAATTCTACAATAATTCTTTGTGCATTCTTAAAAATATAACAAATACGGTTACTAAATTAAGATTTAGATAAGAATTCATTTTTACATGTATTTGATAAATAGTTTTTCAAAAAGCATAAGAAAGTGTTTATAAAGAAATCTTTTGCGGAATGGCGCAAATACTCAATTAGCCAGGAAACAATTCATAAAAAATTATTTTGGAATGCTTTATTGTAAATAATAATTTTTTAATAAGTTAATATAAGTACTTGAAATCGTTTCTGTAAAAATGTACCTCCTTAAACACTGAAACATTGAAACAACCCATTTCCTATACATTATTGACTATTATTGCTACAGTACCGTTAGTCTTCGTAAACATCGGGCAGGTAGTACGAATACCTACGTCATGCAAATACGGTAATTTTATAGAACAAATGGTTCCTTCGTCACTTGCGAGAATTAATGTAGTGTATACACAGGTTGGTGCGTGTGAACGCAGTACTTGATGCACCACCCTACGGTGGGTGCTCGAAACCTTCACTTTTGCCGACCAGTAGTTCAAGACGGCCGCACAAACCGTGTATGAATTGGTGCACAAAGAATGCTTTAGGACTGCCTTTAATCACAACTGAGACTCTCTTTACAGTTTGAGCTATATCGTGTCAATTTTTCATAAAGATTACTTTGGGGCTATTTTTGGAGTACTTGATTATTCCAAGATTTCGGCTTTATTTGAGATTTCAATTAGAAAAGCTAGATTCACTCTAGTCCCTATTCTTTTTGTACATCGTAATTTAAATTATCAGAGTGGCAAATTTAGACTAAGGCAGGAGGGAGACTGCAAAACAAATCGTTGTTTCAATTCGGTTGATTTTTGGTTAACTCAAACCAGGAATAATTTGCCAATGAATTGGTTGAAATCGATTCTAATTATGATGTTAAGAATCTATCATCCGGTGTCATTCAGTATTGTGATATTGAAAAGAATTTTTCGATCTGCGGATCACGAACACGGAGAAAAATAACCGGCTAAATCAACCGAAAAATCCGCAGATTCTTCCAATTTTATCCTATAGGGATAGCTGTTGGAATTCCGTTAGGGATAGCCGATAATTTCAGCTAAATTTACTGAAAAAGTCCGCAAATTTAGCGGAACAAATCTGCTAATGTAGCGGAAATTTAGATCTAAGCGCGAATTGAGTAGGGTTAAGGCTACATTAGCGGAATCAAAACAGCTAAAATTGCAGATATTTTCGGCAATTCCAGCCGAAAATTTTAGCTGATATGAATCAGCTAATCCAGCGGAGTCATTTTTCTCCGTGAATGCTAATTAGAGGTAGATAAAAGAAACTCTCCTCTTTACGTTTCGACGGCCATGTTCGTCCTTATCAGAAAACAAAGTTAAAATTAAGTTAGAACTTGAAAGACAGCAAGTTCTGCGTTGCCCTGTCAGAATGTTAAAGGCGACTAACGTTGGCAACACAGAATTTACTGTCATCCAAGTTCTAACTTAATTTTAGCTTTGTTTTCCGATTCTAATTATGTTGAAAAAGTTTATTAGTGCATTATTATTCCTAACATATTTTTCTTTTTGTTATTATATACTATAATTTACATTTTGCTTCTAAGGCGCCAATTACTGTTAAAATCTGTATAGTTTGGGCGGTTTAACGCCCATGAAAATTAATAAATAATTTAATAATACAACGTCTAATATAATTATTTATAAACCTAACGAGGTAAAATGTAGAGACAAGGCAGAAAAATGTACGCGTTAGAAATAAAATATAAATGGTGCGTTCCATGCGTAAATTAATTGCTAAAAAATGTTAATTTTTCAACGCATTTAAATCGCACAATTAATAAATAAAGCAACGTGTATTAATGATGACTAAAACAGCATTTGTGAAATGAAACGAAGAGTGCTTCTTAAACGTGCGAAGAAGTAATAAACGAGGCTATCTTCTAAGATCAATGGAAGATAAACTCTTTTATTCTAAAATCAATGAAAACGAAAGGAAAGAGAAATTAATTAATCTAAATTAGAGCAATTAACGTCATGAAATCTGGAAACCGTCAATCGTAATCTAATTAGTCTAATTATAAGGTAAATGCAGATAGTGGTTCAGTAAGTCTGACAGGGAACAATTATGACACTCGGCGATAAACAGATAGATTATGGGAGGAATTAGAAACCGATAGTCCGCGGAGGTGCGGGTGTAACGAACTCGGACGGCCAAGTGCCTCAGATAGATTCGTATGGTAAATGGCCAAATGTGTAACGGTTTCATAAAGCGATTAAACTCCATTCAAAAGTCCAGAAATTTCACCGAAGCCGCAACTTACTCTGTGGGAAAGGCGAGAATGAATTTCATTCGAGCTGCCGTTTGCGGCTCATTATTCCGAAACTTTCAGACTCTTTTAATTGCGGAGGCTTCGTGTTTGTCTATATTTTCCAAGACGGCCGACACCCGTCTCCTCAGTTGAACGCACCGAATACCGCGGACCTAAGAAATGAGATCGAGGTTTCACTTTCTTTCTTTCCTTCCTTCGACGTGAGTATGCATAATGATCGAGATCTACGTACGGAGGGCATTCTTTTCACTCACTCTATAGAAATCCTCCACTACTTACACTCTTCAATGATGAGGTTTTATACACTTTATTACATGTGTCATCACCATCACTATTCATTATCACTGCACTCCTGATGGATGATCGTTGATCGCTCGATCATCGCTTCCACATTTCCACAGATCGGCAATATACAGTACTCCTTCACGGAGAAAAATGACTCCGCTGGATTAGCTGATTTATATCAGCTAAAATTTTCGGCTGGAATTGCCGAAAATATCTGCAAATTTAGCTGTTTTGATTCCGCTAATGTAGCCTTAACCCTACTCAATTCGCACTTAGCTCTAAATTTCCGCTACATTAGCGGATTTGTTCCGCTAAATTTGCGGACTTTTTCAGTAAATTTAGCTGAAATTATCGGCTATCCCTAACGGAATTCCAACAGCTATCCCTATAGGATAAAATTGGTAGAATCTGCGGATTTTTCGGCTGATTTAGCCGGTTATTTTTCTCCGTGTTCCCTTATTCTAATTTCCCTTATTCTAATTTTTTCTCTTCTCCTATTCTAATATTTCCCCTCACGCGTTCTCCCCACTGACGTGTGTGACGTGTGGATTTTCTAAATACAAATAACGGCGCATGCGCAACAAAAGAAAAAGAGACAAAAGTGAGAATACAAATCTAAGTAGTGGGGAAGAGGGAAAAATTAGAATAAGGGAAGAAGGCCGCCATCTTGCCTGACTGGACAAATTAAAATAAGGGAAGGACTACTGTAGTATAAACCTCGCAAGATTCAATAGCAATGTCATTTTTAAGAAGTACAACATTCTCTCGTTATATGACACCAATTTTGAACAAATTAATTAAATTTTGTAAATTGACTAATTATTAACAGTTTTTAATTATCCACTTCACTGGCAAAAATACCCAAATGGCGTTCCTCATTAAACTCATTTTCTAAAGTGTGTACCCTACTTTTATTTACTACAAAGCAATATTTTCATATTTTAGACATCAGAGAATAAGATTATAATAATAAAAATTTCAGTTTTTGAGATTTTCAATTTTTCTTTCGCTTTGAAATCGGCTATTTTCTATACTTTTCAACAAATGGCGTTCCACCTTTTCTCAATTATTATTCAATAAAAATAATTTTTTTACAAAAAAAAGATTACAATGTAATGAGAAATTATATAATATTTAATTATAAGAAATTTGTTGAAAAATATAGAAAATAGCCGATTTCAAAGCGAAAAAAAATTGAAAATCTCAAAAACTGAAATTGTTATTATTATAATCTTATTCTCTGATGTCTAAAATATGAAAACATTGCTTTGTAGTAATTAAAAGTAGGGTACACTCTTTAGAAAATGTGTTTAATGAGGAACGCCATTTAGGTATTTTTGCCAGTGAAGTGGTTAATTAAAAAATAATAGTATTGGTATTTTTCGTTCTCAATAAATTAACAGTAGTATTATTGTTATTTTAAAAGTTTGTAATCAAAGAAATTGCATTAACCCAAAAACGTCTGAAATGTCATTTTTTAAACTGCCAAAAAGTTTAGTGATACTCATCTCTTATGTTATTATTATTCTACTGAAACTATGGACAAAGATGGATAATTTTACTTTTATACTTTGCTTCATTGGAACGACCTTAAAATGGCGTCATAGTGAACGTTTCTTTTGAAAAATGTCTGGATGCTCTAAATAATTTTATAAAAAAGTTATATATCACCGAGGAATATACTGCCATTGCTTCAAATTTTGTTACGTTATTTTGTAAATTTTCATTTACATTTTTTTTTTATTTTTAGAATGTAACCGAAAATTGTACGGAATTTTTGGTATACTCTTTGACGAATTCTAAGAATGATTAGTTTTTTTTATATTTTTTCAACAGTTTATGGTTCCCGAGAACAAAATTTTTAACTATAATGCCCGTAATATTTGAAATTCACTTACTTTATTATTATCCTCAAAAACCATCAACTTTACGATAAAATTGCAAAGGACAAAATGTTTAGAATGCATGAATGTCTATACCACATTTTTTCAGAAATTTCTATCAAATTTTATTTCTATAAAATATCATGGAAACAATCTCATACAGCTTTAGAATATTCTTCGATGATGACGGACTTTTTATTGAACACATAGAACCTCATGGTTTTGGAGTTAGAACGTCCAGAAATTAAAAAAAAAATTATTTGTAACGCCATTTTATGGTACTTTCAATGGAATAGGATGTAAAGGTAAAATTCTGTCGAATATACACATATTTTATGCACCTATGTCAATAAATCCACCTAGGTCAACCAATATTTTGATTGCTGGACAAAATTCGAAATGCATATTTCTAAATTTTTTAAAATTTCTGAATATCTGAATGTAAAACTAGTGTCTTCGACCCTGAAGCCTTTAGCGTATATACTTATAGATTGAGCAGGATCTGCTATTTAATTGTCAATAGAAAAAAACTGAAAATCATTTTCAAAACTTGCACCCGCAACAGATTTCAGCCGTAGCATTATTATTTAATATATTTATAAATACGTATCTTCTTAGGTGATTTAAATTCTTGCATTAAAAACTGAAAAGCTCCACATCACACAATCAATCCATTTCCACATAACTGTATTCTTTTTAAACTCTTATACTAGTTGGTTATTTCCATCTCCATTCATCTTCTACGGAATTATCTTTGATTTTACGCAGAAGATGCATATTTGGAGCTCTTTTTTGTTTGAAAAAAGTTTTAATATGATTTATATATTTGAAAATAAATCCATAAAACGTGTTTCATTCATATTTATTAGTCGTTTATGCCATAATCGCTGATTTTACGAAGAAATTGCTTATAACCTTTTGTATAAAGAATTTGATGCTGTATATTATATTATGTTGAAAGCATTTTTTTATGTGATTCGTATTTGTTGGAGTGTATCGAAAAACGGACAAATTAAAAAGCCGGCAGGTACAAAAACTGACAGTCATAAAGCCGAAAATCGAAATGCAGGCAGTCAAAAAGCCGACAAATGAAAAATAGACAAATCGACAAGGGGACAAGGCTTTTGGATTTGTAGGTTTTTTGACCCGCACCCGTATTTTTTATAAGAAACGCAAAAACAAACTTCCTTAGATATTTTTTGTTTGACCTCCCTGTAACATAGTATCAATAAACTCCAAAAATTAATCAGATCCAAGTTAAGTGATGCCAAACTCAAAAAGAGGTTTAACTTTAAAATTGGTTTTACAGTTCGCGAAATATCGCGAAACAACAAAAATGGAACGTGCCCACGTACAAGATCACGAACACCAATTACTTCGACAGACGAAATCTAGACGAAGTGTTGAATTTGGTCACCTCGTCAAAAAATTACCCTGTAGTTTTTCATCAAATGTCGACGTTTAAACAACTAAAAAATGCAATAAAAAAATGTTTGTCCGTGATCTTGTTCGTGATCTTGTCCGTGATCTTGTCCGTACGTACATCCCATTTTTTTCTTTTCATTTCTTGTGATATGTGACATTTAACTTAACTATTCCGTAGAGTTTTAAAGGCTGATACAATCATCGACTCAGTCATCCAATGAAGCCACTCTCTTCTTCAAAACTTCATAGTGTATACGATTTTTGGGGTACCTGCGGCTACGAATACGGTATCATATTTTCAAAATTTAAAATAGTGGATCCAATATGGCGGATAAAAAAATAATCTGTATCAGCTTAAAAAGCTGTACGTAACCGCTAAAGTCTATATTATGTACTTCACATAGTGATAGGCCCTACACCCTCTCCTCATACTCTTCTATTTCGCATTAAACATTTTTTGATACTAGATAGGAATTCGGTATTAATTTCCAGAAACTTGCCAATGGCACGAAAAATATGGTTCGACACATGAAATCTTTACGTTTCACACGACAGCGATGAAGACGGCCGTCGACTATCAAATATAAATTTTGATACATGAATGGCAACGGCTTTCGTTCATTGACTTATTACTTACAGAGTTATAGTTCGCAAGATACAGGCACTAAATGCAGACAATGGTCAGACTGAGATTCTATGCATACAAGCAATTGATCATTTAACCACAATTTTTTTAATTACATTTTCTTCGTAAAATAGGAGCTTTTTATGTTTTATAAACTATTACTGAAATCTTTACCTAATTTCTGTCGAATTATATACCATCTCAAATATTGCACAAAATTACGTATTTTCGAATTTTTACCCCATATCTTGGAAGTCTGAGCTAATAATAAATTTTAATTATTGAATTCGGCTTCAGCGATCCAAAATGAACAATGATTAGCTCATTTCATCCCCGAAGAATTTTCACTATTAACCAGTGATTAACTCATTTCAAAGAACGAAAGTAGTGCAAATAATAAAAAAGATAAAATAATAATTGCTACATCCTGTAAACACTTTTAATTAAGCCCTCTTTCATTCTTTTGATGGCGCATTATTCCTTAAAAATAAAACAATATTTAAAAAAATGGCGTTGAAATGCATCGAATTTGGGTTTTCTATCCAGTATTTTACAGAGCGATATTAGGAAGAATTGTGTTAAAAATAAAAACCATTAAAATTAACTAAAATCTAATAAAATTCAGTAAAATATACGTGTCGATCCTAATTCAAGTGAACTGTCGACACTAATTAAAATTTGGTTTTTATTTTTTTGTTTAAAACTAGATTTTGCGATTGTAATATTCATAAAATTGTAAATTAACTCTTTATCCAACATGTCTTTAAATCAAACATTGATATGATGGGTTAAAGCAAACCACAGGTAAAAACGTGGTCTATAAAAGAACAAATTTTAAAAATTACTTGAAATTATGGAAGTTGTTATTGTTCCCAAGTTATACGTTATCAATTATCTGCGTCCTGTTATATTAATATTTAATTCTTCCCTTACTACATTTCTACTGTATTTGAAAATGTTTAAAAGTTGAATTAATAAAACATTTATATTTTTATGTAATTTACGATCAGCAAAACGTTTTTTTAAATTTTTATATTAGAGTAAGAATTTAGTTAAATTACTATTTTCTTTAAAAAAGTAAGTGAAATGTGACGATACACATTTCAGTAACCTGACTATTTTAAGTACGTAGTATTTCAGCTGTGCATACATTAGACTTTCTTAGTGTTTATTCAAATGAATCATACTCTTGTATAAATTTAAAGAATTTATTAGCGTAGAATCTTGATCTATTTTAATTTAAAACATTTAATTATATTTTACATCTAATGAAAATTCGTAACAACTTCGTATAAGCAGAATAAAAATTAATACAAACATAAATAAATACTACAATAAATTTTTTGTCAATGCATTTTAAGAAATACTTGAAATAATTCCAATTCCTGAAAGCTTAATATAGAAACCTGTTTCTTATTAAATATTATAAATTCTTTAAGCGAGTTCCGAATATATTTAAACAAACTTTCTGATATTGAAGATTTGTTTAATTTATATCGCATTACCTGATTCATTTATTTTATTTTGATATTTTTGACTGCGGTTTAAAAATGGCAAAAGTTACAAAATATTACGCACGACGATCTATTAAAAAAAAAGTTTTGTTTGGGTTACAAGGTCGACATCTGCTATATTTATTTATTTATTTATTTATTTATTTATTTAATAAAACTTTGGCTTGAAGTGTACCCTTCTTTGGCCAATTACATGTAGATGTTACAAAGTATAAAATAATAAGTGAAAAAAGAAAAGAGATACAATAATGAGAATTACAATGTACAGATATAAATGGTTAGAATTATTTAAGTATAAGCTAAAACACTGTAGGTGACGCAATACTAACAATAAAAGTATAATGAAAATACAAATATTCACGTTACAATAGTAAATAGCGAACGGCCAGACGTGTCCAGCTCAAAAAGAAAACGCATGAGCTTGGTACTAAAGGCACCGATGCTGACGCACTTTTTAAGCTCAAATGGTAGAGCATTCCACAGTCTGATGGAGGTAACGTAGAATGAGTTGGCATAAGTCTCTGTCCTGTACTTAGGGATTATGAGATCATTAGAGCCCGTTCTAGGTTGACGGTCATATTTATTATGACGCCATACATATTGATTATACAGATAGGTGGGGGTGCCAGTTTTGAAGACGCTAAAGACTACCATCCCGATAAAATACAAGCGTCTTGACGCTGCAGTGAGCCAACCAAGCTTAGTTCTGTACGGGGTGATATGATCACTACGACGAAGACAAAATATAAATCGAATGCCTACATTGAGCAACCGTTCAACTCTCGTTTTTTGAGTGGTATTAAGGTCATTGTAGACGGAGCAACAATAGTCTAAGTAGGGCATAATTAGCGAAGAAATAAGCTGTTTGCGTAGATCGAGAGGCAGCGCACTCTGATTAGCTCTTAGCTGCCGAGTAATGCAGTATACTTTCTTAGAGATATGCGTTATATGCTCGTTCCAGGAAAGAGTAGAGTCAATAATAACCCCTAAATTCTTTGTCGATTTTACCCATGGAATAGGACGCCCACGAATAGATATGGCTGTCAAGGTAGTTAAATCATAGTTGATGTAGTACGAGCTACCCACTAGCATTGCTTTGGTCTTCTCAAAGTTGATCATAAGGTTGTTCTCCGCAGCCCAGTCACAAAACCGCTTGGCATCTGTTGCTATACGCAAAATCGCACTGTTGATCTCAGAAGGACGACATTTAAGGAATATTTGCGTATCATCTGCATATATCATGTGGCATGAATGCTGAAGTACCCCAGGTAAATCATTAATAAATATAGAGAAAAGCAGCGGTCCAAGAACAGAGCCCTGTGGCACTCCGCCATTAGTTGGCAACCACGGAGATAACTTACCATCATAGCCCAAAACAGCTTGAGAACGCCCCGACAAATAGGACATAATCCAAGCAAGAGCCAAGCTAGAGAAGTTTGCAGACTTCATTTTCTTGGCAAGTAGTTCATGATCTACGAGATCGAATGCCTTACTAAAGTCGAATAAGATAATAATGACAATCATTCTTTCGTCAATGGCCATGCGACAATAATCGGTAACCATAAGCAGGGCTGTTTGCGTACTATAGCCTCTTCGAAAACCAGATTGATGCGAGTCTAGCCAATTTGTCTTGTTTAAGAAGACAGTAATCTGATTATAAGCAAGGCGTTCTACAAGTTTTGAGAGTGCGCAAAGAATAGCAATCAAACGATAGTCGAAGGGTCCAGTAGGGTTCCTCACCTTACTTAAGGGAATTAATATTGTTTTCTTCCAGTCTGTGGGAACAGTGGCGGTATTGAACGAGAGGTTTATAAGATCAACCAAATGTGAGGCAATTGCAGGAAAAGCTTTGACCAAAAAACTCAGAGGGATGTCATCCGTACCTCTCGCCTCTGATTTTGACATTGCAAGGCATTCAGCGAGATCTAAAATACTAATATTCGAAAAATAAAAGTCGTCGTCCTTAAATTCGCTAGCACAGAACGATTTAAGAAAATTAGGATGTATGGTATTGCGCTGCGAAGTTAAAGAGGCATGATGCAAATTAATTTCATGAGCAGTGCAACACAAGGAAGACTTGTTATTCGCTTTTGAGACCAGGCCGAGCTTACGCATCTCTCTCCATACTAGTTTCGAGTTTTTTAGCCCAGATAAACGGTGTTGATAATAATTATCTCGAGCTTTTCTCCATGCCAATTTATTTTTCTTGTTTAGTTGAAGTAAACGAGATTTAACAGTAGGATCCAGCGTTCTACGATAAACTCTGAGCGTTGAGTCGCGTTCATGCTTTAATTCACGTAGTTCATGAGTAAGCCACGGCGCCGGTTTATTTGTAGGTGTAAAAGTAATTCTAGGGGCGTGGACATCAAAAACGTTAGATATCCTCGAGGAAATGGTATTGCATAAGATGTTAATATCAGTGGTACTTGTTGTCGCTTGTCCGAATTCGTTCCAGTTGTACGCTTCAAGATCGTTGAGCATTTGCAAACTGTTAAAATTTCTATAGTCCCTACAGGTAATTGATTTTACAGGAGATTCCACAAGTAATTGATATTCAATAGCAATCAAATCATGTCCGTAGATGAATGGTAGATTGTCCTGATGATTACTCATTAAGTTACAAGAATCATCTACTAAGCAGTGATCAATCCATGAGTCGGCTGTAGAACTGTGGAATGTATTCGAATATGGAACAATGTAAAGACTATTCTCAGAAGCAAATTGTTTTAGGTAGGAAGAATCAGCGTAGTCACGATTTAGGTTGATATTAAAGTCTCCCATAATGATGATTCGCTCATAGCCTGCACTCATTCTCTGAAAACATTCATCAAACGTTTGTAAAGTTTTTCTTGGTGGACGGTAGAGAACTGCAACTAAAATATTAGGCTGACCCGTCATCTTGACTTCCAAAAAGATAAATTCAGCGGATAATGACGACTGACTATCAGATGTTACTAGGATTTTAAATTTGAGACAATTATGTACATATATCGCCACACCACCACCCATTCCATATCCACGATCGTTGCGTATCAAAGTGTAATTGTCTAGAGCCAAAATATCACTACGGAAATTATCCCTAAGCCAGGTTTCAGACATTAGTATCATGTGAAAAAAATTAGACCGAAAGTAGTCACGCAATTCATTTAATTTATTTCTCGCGAGCAGTGATTGCACATTAATATGACAGACTGAAAGATTATTTAAATTTGTAGTGTAATTCGTGTTAAACGCAGAATAATTCGAGAGAGTTGACATCGTGGAAGTAGAAGGTCCGAAGTCAGACGATTGAGGATTGAGGCCCGATGGCGACAGTTGGCGTCATTTTTTTATTTGTTCAAGATCTTCCGTAGTTGCAATCTCAACAACAGGAGCACCTTTAGATGGACGATAGCATACTACTCCGCGGAACACGTACACCATTTTGTTTTTGTCACCCTTTATGAGCGAGCGAGCACGTTTCAAGAGGTCTAAGGTTTCAGCAGGCAAATGTTCATTGATATAAAACCGTGACTCTGGTAAGGAGTTGTCAATGTCAGAGACATTGATCAGTTTCCGTTGACGCATTCCTTGAATAAATTTAGTCCGAATTTGGGGATTTGAGAAACGAGCTAAGATAGTGGGTGGACGTGCCGGCTGATTCAGTTCATTGTTTTGAGATGTACTTGGTCTTGTTACTGCTCGCGGATCTAATCTAGTAATTGACAACACATCACGATCATCCAGCACTATTTTTAGGACCTCAGCAATTTTTGAGATTGTATTTCGCAAATTTTCACTAGAATGTTCAGGAAAATTAGAGATTACAAGATCACAATTTCGATTTTCATATCCACTTTTAAATCGGTCTAGTAATTGACAACGTGACGATAATTGTAAATTATTAATAGCCTTTTCCATTTCTGACATTTTGCCTTGCATACTTAGAAGTTTATCAAGTTTCTCATTAGTCATTTGATTTTGTTTTTCATGAATTTTATTTTGTTTCTCTTGAATTTCAATATAATTTTTGAACCAAGTGGGAGCGTCGGCAAGCGATTCCGTAGTCTCATTGGATTCAGCCGATGACATACTATTCGAACGGAGTATACGCGCTGGGGCGACTAGAGGTTCGCCGGTACGTTTCTGATATTTACGTTTAGCTAAGCAACAAACAAGCGCATCATCTTTGGTATGTGCACTACTACCAGGAATACAATGTGAATGATATGTAGCTATATGATAGCTAGGACACACAAGATCTTAAAATAAGTTAACACAAAGGTTAATAAGAAATAATAGGATGAAGAAAATAAAATATTAGGTCATTTACATAAAAAAGCAATCAAATAATGCTAAGGAAAATTATAAAAAAATATACGATAGAAAGTGGAAATCCCTCTACGCGTGTTTACAATTTTTGTAGAATGTTAAAAATGTGCGCTTAATGAAACATATTCTCACAGATGATTATTGTCTGCTATAAATAAAAAAAACGATACATTGAGGACAGGAATGATACCAAAAGCCTATTCCAGAGTATATTCATATTTTCTCTTTAATAGTTATTTTATAAATTTTGCTACATAATTAGTAATTGAACAGTATAAATTTTGCTAACGTTTAAATTATTAATAAAGGCAAGGTCAATAGCAGTATTGATTTGAATTCTAATATATAACTTTTTTTTCATAAATGCATGTATCTGGAATTCGTTTGTTAAGTTCGTACTCGTGAAAACTGATTAGGAGGAACTGAAAATCTTTGGCACTAACACTTTCAACGATATTAGTAATGTGATCAATTTATACAAATTTCACTTTTTTGCGTGAAGGAAATGATAATCGTAAACATAATGACTATGATAATTATACCGGTAATCATTATAACAACTTTGTAATTAGAAAAGCAGATATTAAGGCCTAACGTATATGATATTTTAAGAATAACTTAACACAAAATTAATGAAATTAAGTAAAGTATAACAAATAGCAGTAGTATAATTATGGAACATTTTTAGACATGTTTCTTACTTATTTAATGCAATAATAGTCCTTAGAAATAAGTTAAACATCGGACTATAATTCCAGAAAAAGCGATATTTGACAACTTTTTTTTATGAAAGTAAAAAGAATGTTATTCGATCATTAACTACGTGTTAATTGGAATGTCTTAATTATTGCTTGATAGATGGTCAGTCGATTAGTGAAAGTATCAATAATTACTTACATACATTGTAACATTGCACTATAAGTTTCGTGACCTCGAAAGCAAATGATACTCTAAATAAAAATGCACACAAAAGAATTAAGTACAAGTGATTACTGACTGAAAACAAAATAATTATTTGTTTCAGAGAACAATTTAATAATTTTTTTTAACAAAAGAATATAAGTTTCGATCCTGCTGGGCAGTCAATATAGCTTCCACATTTTTTCAAATCGATTTCTAATTTTCAGGGATAGAAATTAGTTTCGTAGAACGCGAAATCGAATCGAAAATCCAATCTGGCTTTAGCTTTGTAGCGAATCAATGAAAACAGGCGTTTCGTCAATAAGAAAGAAAGACTTTCACGCGAGGGTTCTTGCGCTGTTACACTTCGATGATGCAAGAATGCCATTTAAATAATTTTTTCTGGGCCAACTTGCACGCTTTACTTGTACCCAGTACCGACGTAATCGTTTTCATGTTTTTAGTTACAATTTAATTTAAGCAAGGCAACCATATTATTAAACAACATTTTTAATGTATAAAAAAATTAATTATTGCACTTTGTTATAGTCCTTTTTATGAACGACATTAGTTTTACACATTTTAAATGTTTCAGGAGTTCTGAAATATTAAACGGCAAACTATTTCTCAGCAAAGTAACGCGGTTTGTATAGGATAGGCAATTTTTAGTGTTTCGAGTTAGGTTTACACAATCCGTGCAGAAAAATCACAGAGAATATACGTTTTTCATAGATGTTATTGAACAGCACAGAGTAAAAATCAATATACACCAAAAACATTAATATTTTCTGCAATTACGTGGGAAAGTATAATTAAGATCTTAACTTTTATGTGCAGAGTTATTTTCGCATTGTCTGAAATCTGACAATTTTTCACACGCTCGAGATATGATCATTACATTTTGGTAATAGAACGTTTACTTTTGCGCATTTGTTTGATTGGAATTTTATTTCCATTTTTGTTTTTTTGTGCCAAATAAGTTAAACATAATAGTAGTTCACGTATTCCACAATGGCAGAATATCAATAGGTAAATTATATATAGTTCACTTTACTTTTCCTACGCTGCAACATTTTATAAGTATTTACTGTAATAATACTAAAGCATTATTTCATGAAAAAATAAAATAATTCTGTAAATGTGTTATAACTATATAATAGCACTTCATTAGTGAGGTATATAAACGACAACTATTTCTTTTTAACTTTTACCTTTATTGTTTTATGACACTACGTTATTAATTAGTAGTCGCGTAAGTCGTCCTGTGTAAAATTGCGTAATGTTTTACGTAAAGTCCCATATAATCAATAACATAAATTCTTTTCAAAGCAACATTAAACGAATAAATAATAACATGTTGAACAATTTATATATTATCGAAGAGATATAACGAGTCCATCAGAATGTTGACTATTTTCCGTTAGAATATGTAAACTTCAATAATTGTGAAACTGACAGAAAGTTAGTGAAATAACATTTTCATTCATTTTATATTTTTTTAAATTATTGTTTAAACTTAAAATCTTATTCGGACAAAATATAATGGATTAATTTTTGATGTAATAATGTAATATGCACTCTTGCTCAGAAACAAAACAAAAAAACATGTCTAAACCGTCAAAATTATGTGCGTCCCTAAACAAAATGCAAATGTTTGGAAATTTTCGACATTTTTTTAAATCCAAAATTATGGTTGCATTTACCGAAAGTTATGTTGGTCTATAGAATATAGTAAGTACTTGAAACAACTACGTATTTATATTTGATACAAGTGGAGTTTACGTTTATTATGATTGAGAAAAAATATTGTACATTCATATTTTTAGTATTTCATCACTTTATTAATTTTCCTCTTATTTAATTCCAGTTCCCGTTAATAACAATTATGATATGGATTGGGGCGTAAGGTATTCATTCTGCAAGTTAACATCTAATTTGACTTTTAAATTAATTTACTGCGAATACAATCAAATTGTATGTGCATTCAAATTTTTTTTATATTTCACATAATTCTGTTTTGCTATTTAGTATTAATTATAATAGTACTTGAATTTTTCAGTCATTGCATGACGAAAGATAATTTAACCTTCTTGGGCACGAATATATTCGTCCAAACAACATTGTTAACTATAATGTAAAAGAAAAGCTGGTGCTCCGGAGGGTTAATTGTAGAAATTAACAAACATTAAACATTCTTGTCTTGAATAATTTAAGAAATATTCAAACAAATTAAACGTGAAATGGATTTGTTAAATATTCAGATATATTCAAGAAAGAAATGTTTAATATATCTGCATAGATTAACTTGGAAAAATTGGAGAGAGAAGTTTGAGAAATTGAATTCAAATAGTATACATTTCAAATGATTTATATCTACTGCTATAGCTGGCACAGTGAAGGAATTGTCAAATGTTATAATTGATACTTGAGAAAACTGTCTAAAAAATTACAAACATGAAAAGTTAGTAAATTATGATCATTAATTTACAAGACCCATTTTTTTATTTTGAGGTTAGGGAATCCACATAATGACAACAAATTTTTTCATTTTTCTGAGTTCTGTAATGGATGATTTACCACTGTTTTTGTATGCTTCATGTGTTCATATATGAAGGAAAATGTTGTCTCATAAAAAAATATTACAGTGATATAACATGATACATTATCTTAATTGAATATCAATAAAGATAAACATTTACGGTAAAGATAGCAGTTTTTTTTTAATAAATAATAACTAAAGATAGCAGTTGTTGAACCAAATATTTGATAATTATTACCAAATCTATGAGTTGCATTGAATGCAGATACCGTAGATTCCACTAATTATTCATAATTTTTTGCTGCAAAGTTAATGTACCCAAATATTCTATATTACTCGTACTCAATTATGAAATTTGTTAAGTATTATTAAACCTCGATAAATATGACCTAATCCTTTTCTATGTGAAAATATCCTTTTCACTTATTTAATTATTTATTCTTAATAATTATTAATAAAATATTATGGGACAAAACCCTTTAAAATATACATAATACATAAAAAAGAGAATATGTAAATAGCAATTAATAGCAAGCTATATGAATTAAATACAAAAAACGTAAATTAAATGTATACAATCACCTTCCAAATTAATAAATAATCATTCGTATTTGAGTATTAATTATGTTAACATTACCATATAATCAAAATCGTTACATTTGGAGTAAACTGAAAACTGAATTCGAAAATCTGGGTATTTTCACTTATATTTAATACAGAACTGGAAATTATGTTTATATTAAATGCTTTCATGGAAATACGTAATATGAGATATAATTAAATTTTGGTATTAAACCTCTTATGTTTCATCGGATTTGAAGGGCGGTAGCATTTGCTACATCTTTTTTCTTAGTTTATAATAATACAGGGTACAAAAACACCGGATAGCAATACTACAGATTTGGTTTCTGTATGATATTTTCATTAAAAAAAAGGTCTAGTACCAAGATTGGATTTAAGGCATAAAATTTGGGTGAATAGTCATTGCATTTTCGAAAAGTCAAGTGCTCATTATAAAGGTTGTTTAAGCTCCACAAGTCATATATGTCATATTTTGACATACGATGAACATTTATCTATATTTATATTTTTATATATCCATATAAAATTAAAAAAAAACGGTTTTTGCTGTTTGTCGAATCTAACTTAATTCACCAAACAGGTAACGAAATGTGTTATTAAAAGACTGATAAGAGGTCCTATCCTTTGTGTTTTCAAATTTTAGAAATCATTCATGAATAGTATTTCTTGATCTATTTAGCAAAATAAGCTAGACCCTACCAAACAAAAAATCGGATTTTTTTACCTTTACGTGGCTATAACTAGAAAAATATTCATAACAGGTCAAAATGGCAATAAAAATATAAAAAATCTTTAAAATGGGTACGTACTAGTCGAAATAACTTACCTAGTCGAATTATAGAAAAAAAAGTGTTTTTTTCTACAAAATTCAACATTCAACCAGACTTCTTTTATTGGAAGAATCATAGAAATTAAATTTGAAATATTGCTACCCAGTTTTCGGATGCCCTGTATATCCGATCTTCCTTAGTCCTTTGAATCATACATTTATCTTAAGTGAAAAGTTTGAAAATCCGAGTACAGGGTCTTGATCAGCGACTAAAAAAACCAGAAAACAAATATTCATTAAAATTTATCGATATTTTAAAATTTTGTTAGCCACGTTAAATGCGGCATAGAATCCGTAGCATAAGCTTTGAAATTCTTTAAATTACGTATGTTTTCAAACATTTTTTCAGCAGAATAAAGTTCACTTTAAAAGATTAAAATAATACCATATTATTATCGGTATCAAAAGTATAACATGATATCAATGAGCCTAAAGAAATCCAAAAAATCAAAGGCTATTCATCAAGAATAAAAACATTACTGAAGAGTATATGCAATTATTTAAAATGCACTTGTTTACACTTTTGAGTTAGGCTACCTCAAAATCTTGACGTGATAGAGCAATTCTGCAACCAAATTTTGATTCAACGCATCGAAAACCTTCGGAAAAGTATACTGCGGTTTCTGGTGAATTCACTTTAATCCGTTTTTTGCCAAATTGCAAGAACACATGTTGTTTTACCACAAAAACTTATTGAAAATGGGTAAAAACAGTGTTTTGTGCACTCTTACGTTAGGTTACGATATCTCAAAATCTTTTCATCATGGAACAATTCGGAGCAAGAAGATCGACCTCATTTTTTAAATTATTTTCATACATTTACACATTTATTCCTTGATAAAAACTTCGATAACTCTATGAAAAAAAATCGTATCAAAACGTCTAAAAACGCACTTTAATGCTGACGAATAGCACTTTAATCTACGTTTTGCAAATTGCGAACAAAAATTTTATTCCGCCACAAAAACCTACTGAAAATGGTAAAAAACGGTGTTTTTGCACATTTAGGTTAGGATATCTCAAAATCTAGACGTGATAATTCTGCGGACAGGTTTAGATTCAACCCGATGATAACTTTCAGAAAAGTGTAGTCCGGTTTGTGTTTATAAATTTTGGCTTGTATTGTGTTGCCTCACCTCACTTAAAAATGTCACGATATTTAATGCAGAGTGCAGTAATTTTTCTAATGATATACATCTATATATTATTTCTCTGTGTGGACATACATTCTGAAGAATTAATGTACATGTGCTGGACGTTTTTTGGCAGAATTTTTACAGTTTAGAAAAATAACTATCTTTTGAATGCTCGACTAGAATCAGAATAGTTAAACGGTTATTTTCCACTAAGATTAGCAGCTTCTAAGTAGATAACTGTGGGGGTAAAATCAGACTCTGGAAATTTGCTGCAGTGGAGTATATGAAAGTCGAGTTTTCCTTGAGCGAATTTTCCAATGTCCACTTATTTGCGATTATTGTCACTCGTAGGAGATAATAGTATACGGCATGCTGCGATACGTGTGAGACGTTTAACATTGGTTTAAGAAATTTCTCCAGTATCCATTATGAAAAATGATCGAATCGAAAAAGCATATAGAGACCACGGGTGCATCGCTCGGACGGAGTATCCCCTCCTTAAGGTGATCCTAGGACTTGGTCGGTAGAGGCAACTTTCAGCGGGCCAAGCTATATAAGAGAATGGCTTAGCGGCCCGCCGAGATAAACCCTGTGTGTGTTGTCCGTTCGGTGCCTCTTGTGTCTCTTCCAAAACTCGATTTTTACCAATTGGTAAGTTCCTCGACACCAATTAAAAAAAAACAATTCAACAAACCCTCTACAAAAAAATTGCTTTTCTTACAATTTTATTTTTACGGTTTTTATTTTTGAGTTATTAACATTCATAAAAGGACGAATTACGCTTGTAATTAATTAAGTAAACTTTTGGGAATTCACTAATATAATGATTGGTATCACAAATGTTCTAAACACTGCCACTCTATAATCATGAAACGGTTTAAGTCAAGTTCGTTTATTGCCACCCAGAACCAAGTCATGTGCTGTATCAGTGATTTAATATACTTATTATAAAACAGATATTTTTACAACTGTGCTCAGTACTCAACTATACGGAATATCAATTTTCAAAATCGTAATGTTTTCTTTGTGTGTTTAAAAAATGTGTGTGTTTTCTAAAAGATAAATCGAGAAAGTACTTAACATTTATTGTTCATCTGCTTCAACAAATTTTTATTCCAAATTACGTCAATTTTTTAATCAAAGTTACAGCAATAATGAGTGTATTAACATACTATTAAACATTACAATGTTCTGAATTTTAAAGTTCTTACCTTGCAACACTTAACTGTAACTTTCTTTTGTAATTTTTCAGTATTATTTTTGCTTCTTTTATTACCATTTTTTATAACCTAATGATACATAACATCCTGCATGTGAAATAACATATAATAACGGCTTTAGAACGTATTATTTACTGTAGTGTCTTAAAATTTATACTCCAATATAAGATGAAAAGAAAAAACGTCACTGCTAATCATAAATCAATGAAATCGAAAAGTATAATTATAAAAATTGCTATTGTCTGAAACGGATTAATTTTAAGTCATTACAGTTTAATTAGAGTTACTGCAAATAACATTCAAAGTTTACCAGTTTTTTCAAAACTATGTAGTATGTTTATCATAAACTATAATTAGTTAAATTGTTATCTAAAATAGATCAAGAACTATATATTACTCAGTACGAAACATGTCCTTTCCTTGTATTATTGATGATAAGGTAATTTCAGACACATTTTTTATGAAATTATAAAGTTGGATCGTGTAATAATAAATGGGGAGTGACAAAAATTAATTGGCAATTGCGGTTCCATCATTTTTCGAGGATAAATCCTTGAATTGGCAAACTTGATGCATCAAAATCAATTAGAGGCTTCAAACTTGATATCGAACCATGGGGTACATAATTAATAATAAAATAAGTAATATAAAATAAGTAATCAATAAATTAATGGAACAGCAATGGCCAATATTTTTTTCTTACATTTTTTAATATTTGTTACTTGCGATTTATATCTGATAATCAATAGTTCTCAAAATTTAGTTCAAGGAGTGTCTTCATTTATCACAATTGTTTTAAACTACAGGAGTTCTATGTACCTTTGAATCAGAACATAAAGTACACCAAAAGCATCCAAAAAGAAGTTTTTTTATTAATTTTTTATCCATCAAAATCAAAATAAAAAAAAATATTATGATTGAACCGGTCCTTTTAATGTTAGTGTGTGATAAATATAATTGAATATTAAATGAATTACATTTATCTGGTCAGTAGTAGTTATGAGGATATGCAAATGCAGTATTTTTCAACTTTCAATTTGAAGCTATTAAATGTAACGAAGAAAGTATACCAACAGTGCGAAACGAATTCATTTTTTAGTACGTTCCGTAACCTTTTAACCTGTTTAATTTCTCTTTCTTATCGTCAGAAAGTCTGTTACGTCTATCAGATTTTGATGAAGTTATTTTTAAAAAACTCACAGAAATCATTTTAATCACTTGTGACTTACTTAAGTTTGTCGTGTTTTGAATAGTAGGTAATTTATTTTCTGAATCATAGTGTTGTATCATAAAAGTACGTTTTCTGCAGCAAAGGTGACATTACATTAAATGAAACTATAATTACATGTGATTGGGTACTTTTATCCACGGTTGGTCCAGAAGATATTTCGTAATTGGATGATGTAATTTTCGTAAATGTCCTTAGTATCGTACACTACTCCGAAATTGTTTGATCTTATTCGGTAAAAACTGATCCTCGTTATGATATTCTTCAACGCTTCAGTAGGTTTTTAGTAGGTTTTCTAATTAAATAGTAGACTTTGCTACCTAATTTGTCCAGGTTACTATTTAGATAGTAAACTTTACTAAAAACGATGGCTGTGTCTTATCCTACTATCTAGATTGTGGTTCGAAGTATTTATTTTTTTCGTATAGGAAATTATGATTTTTAGTATTGCAAAAATCACCATAATTCTAATCTGTACTAATATTTGAACGGACTGGGAATGCAAATATAAGAAAACTTTTTAAAAAATGAGATTTTCGTAGTTTGGATCACAGCAATTGTGATTTAGCTATGTATTTAACCTACATCATCTTTATAAGGTGCTTTCGTTAGACAAAAGTGAAAATATCCCAAGCGGAAGATCGTTCCTGGGAATTTTCCGCCATACAAAGATTGGAACCGTTGAATACATTGAACATGGTGCTAAACTGAAATTTAATATTTTCGTAGCAACTAAATTCACAGAAGCTGACAAAAATTATGGCATTAAACACAATTTAAAGGAATTAATAAACAATGCGACATTAATTTGCATACAATGGATTAATACTTTATTATCTGTAACGATCTCCATTGCTGATCAAATCGCGGTTACGTCAACATTTGTTCGTAATAAATTATTTCTGGCATTTAAGTGAAATGCAAAATAACGAAGAAAGTCGTTGAATATCAATAACTCGATTAAGCGACTTCCCGTTCTAGGATCTAATAGTAGTCCTCGAAAAGAATGTGCATACGTGTGCTGTAGGCGTGTGTCGATACCGGTTCAAGTTGAGGATAACTTCCGCAACGTGCGAGCAAAGATAGTTACGTACCAACCATCAGGCGAAGTATGCGAACGTTGCGCAAATTGGTATCTATATGAACGAGAGTAAATTAATCATTTCAGACACCCGCGGCATGCGTAGAATTCTAAATCCATCGAAAGAACAAAGGGAATGTGGCAATCGACATTTCGTTTATTTGCAACCTTGATTTCATTGTGAGACTGGTTTCTATCATTTTTATTTTTTTTTATTTCTTTTATTCTTTTGAAAAATTCACTAGTTATAATACTAGTAGTTACTCTCGGGGATGCATACTTCTGTGCTCAATACACGTCAACTCATCAAACGCAAGGATGCTTCAAATTCAGGCTCTAAATTCTGAAGTGGCTTCCCTCTTTCCTCAGTATTTTACTAGTCAATTTATTTGTTTTTGTTTGCTGGGTACTTCTAGATATTATGGGGAAAAGATATAACCATGATCACAACTTCAATGAATCTGTAAGCAAACCTGATCTCTGAGTTAGATCCTTACTCAGTGTGATAACTTTTTGAATCAGGTTTTGAGAAGACATTACAACCATTCCAAGTACTCTGCAGGTGTGAACTAGAATGTCATTAGCGTGCCTACGCAAATAACTCTACTGTTATACAAACGCTAAATCTTAGCGTGGTTGTCCAACAATTCTGAATTCAGGTTTAAATTGTTCAAACATATACAGAAAGTGCTTTTCCACTTTCTCTTCAAAAATAACGTGCTCATTTTCTTTCCTCAAAGACCAAAGTAATTCTTCATCGTTAATTGACTCCTTTTGAAGGTTAGTTCCGAGGCATTTATATAATACGACTTATACTGGAATACACTCTCAGATGAAACGTGATCGTTAATTAAATTGCACGGCTTCCTCGGTTTGCAGTCGTAAATTTCGTTAGAACTCCAATTGATGAAACTATGATGTCCATAAAGTTTTCCTCGCTCATTTCATGACTCGTTCAGATATAGCACCTAGTGCTTACCAATTGCCTAACCTCAAAATTTGCACTATACAGTTCGGTCGTATTTCGCGTGCGAATACAAATCTAGCAGGCGTATAAATCGTTGTCGTAATATTATTTCCTCGCGATGGTCGTCGATGGATCGAATATAGCTGCCGGTAATAAAATCTGCCCCACATTCCCTTAAGCGTGCAGTCCGAGACTGGTTTCGCGAACCCGCGATTTGCTCAAATACAAACTCGCCCTATTATGTAGCCGGTCTTGGCGTCTAGTCGCCAAGCAACTATCTCCTTTTCTATTACGTAAGAATCCCCTTTATCGTCATTCGGAAATGCGAATCTCGATGGCGGGTGGCGTGCCATTTAGGTTTTGCTCGCACCATCAGGTACTGCCCAGGTTAAAAAAAATTGCTAACGATTGCGCATGTCCAGTCCAAAGAAATCGTATGGAAGAGATTAACATAATTCTCAGAAAATGATTCGAATTTTGACCGTCTGTTCTTCGTTACACATTTTGACCAAAACATGACGAAATCCCAGTTAACTGAACAAATATAATCATTAAAATAAAAATATATGCACAGCTCAAAAAGAACTGGATATCGAGAGGAACCCTGAATGATTAAAAGTGACAAGGCATAAAAAGCAATGGCGGAATCCTTAAAGACTACCTCTGAAACTTCAAAGGAAACCATTGTAATTATAGCCAAATCAACCTTTATTGACACGTCGACCAATAGTATTATATCTAGCGTTTTTTTGAATAATTTATTTTCTTATAATGGTAGTCATAACGATTTCGTACGATTTTTTTTATTTTTTAATTTCTGAAAAAAAATTAGAACCGATCTCGAGAAATTCGATGCGCAGGGACTTGAACCTCGGACCTTTCGGTTGTCAACTGAATGCGCTACTCTTGTTTACATCGGATGAAGTCTGAAGCATTGTTTTATAAAATATCCTAATCACTAATTGATATGATAAACTGTTTAAAACACAACGTGTTTCCACAATTTAAAAAAAGCGTTAGTAATGGAAATTTTATCGTAAACTTAATGTTATTTATAAACTACTGCATGTCTTTCAATACCGTTTAAATTCTACACATAACGACATTATCACCGTCAATTCATTATTTGCATAATCCAGTTTTCAGGATTTTGAATCGACTGGTGTCATTTTAATTTATCCTTATCGGATTAATCTCTTGGCGGGAATGTTATAATAGCTGAGAAATGTTACGCATTGTCAAAAAGGCATTAGAAACATTCCGACCGTTTATTTCTTTAGCACCGCTACATATATATTTATTTATTATCACGATCGATATTTCGTAAATCTTTAATTATCTTTGAATGCAATTTACAGCGTGGATTGTATACTGCCGATTATTATAAATGCTTATAACTTTAAATCATTTCTACCAACGCTTTATACTTCACGCTTACGCTAGTTCATATGTAATTTTAATTGATCATTAATTACGCGCATTATATACGACAATTATGATTTCTTGAATCAAGTTATTTAAGTAATCCTATTCATTGCAGGTAATGACTATTAATTATTACACTATTCTTGCAAGTGGAAAATATTTATTGAATAAGAAAAAATTGGAAACTATTATTTTATAACTACGGAAATGGAACGTATATTATCTATTTTATTATAAAGAAACATTATTTGAAGAAAATGGTTTATATAAAAATATATCAATTATTAATAAAGTTTTATTACCTAAACTGTTATCGAATAGTTCTTTACTCAACATATTCCAGGTCAAAATCGTAAAACGGAAAACAGAATGATTTAATTGATTTTATAAGACGTGTACAAATTTCTAGAAGTAAATTAATTTCCTTTTCTTTATGTGTAATGTTATAAATTTGTATTTATGAAATATCGATTCACTTTTTCGAGCTATTACAATGCTAATTTCCGATTGCTATTAAATGTGAACGTAAAACATTGGTTTGATGCAATAGAATTTCCGGTTCGCTTTGAATATCCTTTCTTTTGTCGGACCTACCCTTGAAAATTGAAAAAAAAATCGACATTTACAAGGACTGTCATCGGTATGGCAAGTGCATATCCGGTAAAAAGGCGCCGGTTGGATACTGACATGCGGAATTATTCATAATGCGTTTGCTATGAATTTTAATCGATCAATTGATCGGTTGGTATCTGCCATGCGTACGTATACGCAGAGCGAAGCCGTAAGACTCGGTTCATTGATACAGATTCGATTTTTTCTGACGGTCCTCTCACTTTCACTCGGTTGCCGACCAGCATCCAGTCTCGGTCCACTTCCTAATGAACGGCAAACCTTTCCATCTAATGCAGACATTTGGAATGCGTTTCTTTAAGCAACCAACTATTTCTCCGCCCCTTTTCATAAACGCGACATTAATCGCGTCGTTATACCGGAAAACCCGCGTGGCATTTGCATTCCCTGCACCATTTTCACTTTTGATTTTCGGCTTCAACATTTCGAAAGTCTTTACGACCAGAATCGGACCATAAAAAATACCCATAACTAGATTAACAAGTGTTTTAAAAGATATAAATAATATGTCGACACGTTCAAACTCTGGATAATTGTATCGATCGCCTAAAACCTAATTTTGCTTTTGCCAAGATTATATAACGAAATTTCTATAATATTTGCAATACGCATCTTATAAAATAGTAATTTAAAATATTACCTTTGTTCTATTTATATCCGTATTGATATCTTTATTTAATGCAATATAAAAATAATACAGTTCTATAAATTATTTCTTCGAGCGGTAGGTGGCGCCCAAATCCAAAAGTAATGTTGCATACTATTTCATCGAAGTGGCTATATGGAATCTAGATATTTTTCAGGACAAAGGGACATTGATATAAATTATACATAAAAAACATTCATACTTTATTTACGACAAGGATGATTTCTTTGCATCAACTCTTTTGTAAATAAATATGAAAACATTATTAATAAAAAAGAAGACTTGTTTATTATTTCTCAAAAAAAGGTACCAAATTGTTTTTTTCTATACGTAATTTATTAAGAGATCTAACGATCTGCCATTTGCCTTACGATGTTGGGACAAATGTCCGGATGACTCCAGTCGTGATTGTCAGAAAACCAGGAAGAAAACAAACGATGAGGCCGATGTCACGAAGCCATGACCCGCGGCATCTTTGCACCTTGATGAATGTTTTGTCGTAATCCGAATCGATTACATTACCAAATGCATAACGGTTTCGTTTTGCATAAAACCGGTACACCACGAACCTGCAATGAAGCAACTTTTACCTCAAATCGATCAAATACCAAATTTCGATTTCACAGTAACGTAAAACCGATTTAAAAATGATTAAGAAATCTTTTAAAAAATACTTCCTCGGGTAGTATCTTTTAATTTACAGAAATGATTGATATTTGGATTTCAGATCTGGTTGCTTCGTTATTGATATCAGCGGTTAACGACTTTGAAAATTAACATACGACATTATGCAGGTTTACTTACTCTAATAAAAACGCGTTCGCCCAACTATAAAAAATATGAATTTATTACATACAAGTTAGTGCAAAAGTATGTATTTTTTATTAATGGCATTTCGTTTCATTAAACGACTTCCCACTGAATCGCAACTGAACTCGACGAGAACGTTTTGCTTTCACGTTTAAACGCCACACTTTCTTCTCTCGCTACGGGTTTTGCGAAATTTTCTGCAACTGGCCAATAAGCAATGCTTAACTAATTATTGATTAGTTACAGATTTTCAATAAGAAGTTAATGTAAAATTCTCAAGCTGTAAAACCATTTTCTTTACAGATATTAAAATAATAATGAGATATTTTGATTGGGCTTGTATCAAAATAATATCTGATGATGGAATTGTGGTTTTTTACTCTTTAATGACTTAAACGAATGTCGAAGTGAAGCCGACAATGAAAACATGTGGTTTTTGACATATTTGTCGTTGTAATTCTTCATAATCCTTAACTGATGAACATAAATTCTTATGACACTTTAATAATATATGTGTGACACGGAACATGATATTTTATGGAAGAAGCAGATGTTGCACTCGTCAAAGTGTAACACGGTGCCCTCATTCCTCTGGTTGTAAAATTCAAATATCTAGTTAAGCATACGATGAACATCACTCAATAGGTTCCATATATATTTTCAACTAGTTACAACCTGCGTAAACAAAGTAATAAAGAAAAATTAAAAAAAAAACATTCTTCCCAAGATTGTTGGTAACTAAACCAACTATCCATTAAAGAAAATACCAAAAAATTCTAGCAGATAATAAAATAAAGTTTCGACTGGCTTCATACATCATAAATAATTGAAAAGTACAGCAAATTGTTTCTATATTTTTTGTAGCATGTGAAAATTGTGAAACACGCCAAAATGTCGTTAAATCGGTCTTTTGAGATGCAATCGACTAAGATAATAGTTGGCGAAATTCTCGGTTTGTGGGAGTTTTGCGATCACGCACGTTCGAGAAAGTAACACGTTTTTCACAAAGTACGAACCGTAAATGCAGATTGTTCACTCTCGTAACAACGATGCGTGAATGTCGATCGTCGATGTTCATCGCACGCATGTCGGTTTTGCTATCGCAAATTAATCACCGCTATCAAACTGAAACGTCACGCTACGAGAAACAATCTCATTATACTACTTATCTTGAGAAATTATTCGTCACTGTCCATGCACCGTGATATTATTAATTGGGAATTAAACGTCGAATGCTCTATAGAGAGGAAAGTAATTGTTAACATTTACTTACTCATTGCTATAAGAGGACTAGAAAGAAAGACGTTTTCCATGACATGCAAGGAACCGTTGAGAATTTTACTTTCGATTAAAACGTTACTAAGAGAATTGAAGCAGAAAAGAATCCAAAAAAGTGTCATTGTTCTAAATAAAATGTATTCACACAATAAAGGTAGACAGTAACCGCAACGAATTCATATTAAT
Organism: Trichopria drosophilae; assembly: GCA_030407085.1. Taxonomy (NCBI): domain Eukaryota; kingdom Metazoa; phylum Arthropoda; class Insecta; order Hymenoptera; family Diapriidae; genus Trichopria; species Trichopria drosophilae. The sequence goes on from CM059583.1 coordinate 208,537,897, forward strand.
TGTTTTATTGCTACAAGTAGACTCGCGTGAACTTACTTGCTCCGACAGGAAGTTCTAGGTCAGGGTCGCTCCACTCATCTTTCCCTGGTACTTTCCTCGTTTCCCTCGTTTATATAGCTGCATATCTTCGTCTTTTTTATGAGAGAAACAGATGACAGGTGTCTTTCGTTAAAGCATCAGAGAGATGTCGTTGCACTGCTTTTTCATCATCGTTAACCCATTTCCATTCCGAGCCTCTACTTCGCGATCAACGATTGCGATTCGTCACTTAAGGATTCGATATTCTTTATGCTTAAGTCGGTAGTTTCTCCAAGTGGTGAAAATTTTAGGAGATATGGTGCATTATAACACCTTTCTCGAAAGCAAAAACTGTGTGAAACGAAAAGCGACCCACAGTAGGTCATTATTGGTGTTAATACCTTTAGAAATCATGAATAAAAAAAGTTTGTCATCTCATTCTTCGCGATTGGACACATATCATAATAAATAAATTGAAAAATTATATCTCATTTATTATAATTGAATAAATACAAATTGTTAGATAATTTGTTCAATCAAACTTATGTTTATATGTTTTTTTATGTTTTAGAATAATGTACTGGTTGTGCCTGGTTGTCTGGGCCGCCGCCGTTGCCGCCCAATATGACAATATTGAAGCAAGGTCAGTCGGTTACCCAGGAAAATCATTGGGAACTCTTTACAGCGGTTTCAGCGGTTCCCAAGGATATCGCGACGACAGTTATGAAGATAATGCTGTAACTCCTACACCTTCGCCGGCACCACTATATCGAAGTCCTGCAGCTCAGCCACAGGTATATATATTTTGAAGCTTTAACACATAAGTAAAGTTCAGCTTCACGCTCGACTATTAGACGTCACCGCGATCACTCGGTCCTTGACGTGTCGTAATTAATTCAAGAATTATTTGATAATATATTATAATAATTTCTTGATTATGTCTAACAGCTGTACAGAAAACCAACTTCATCCCCGGATTACCAAGCTGCTATACGAGTTGGCAATCAACGAGGGCAGCTTCGGGGAGGTCCACAACAATTCGGCAAAAACGTTCAGGTGCGTTTTATATCTAAATACTTTGCAAAGGTGTAATAACCTACTAATAGCATTTTATCTTCATTTATTACTACTCGTGATGTATATATTTTTCAATGGGTTCAGGTTGAAGAAGAACTGATCGAAGAAGAAAAGGAGGAGCCTGATCGTCTTACTCTCCTTCTTCCTCAAAGTAAATTCGACTGCGTCAACAAACAAACTGGTTACTATGCTGATGAAGATTTAAATTGTGAAGTTTTCCACTACTGTCATGACAACGCTAAACATTCGTGGATCTGTCCAGAAGGATTTACTTTCCATCAAGTATATTTTATTTATTATTTTTCGTCTTGTTTATTTGGTCCATTACTGAGATTAAAATTGCGGTTTTATTAGTTTTGGGTAGTAACTATGGGTACACCTGTTATGTTTATTTCATTGATTTCCCACCACTCTAATCCAAATAAGGATCGTGTAAAATTTGCTTTGTCATCCTATTTACGGGTTCATCAACCGCATTATCGGGAATACCTGATCTTTATAGAATAACTAATAATTAACTCGTTACAGGTTCATCTAATTTGCATGCCGCCAAGCGGTGATATCAGCTGCAAAAAGAGTTCGCAATATCACTTTGTCAACGAGTACCTGTACAAACCGTTGAACCTGGACGAGGCTGAGACCAAACCTAACGTAACTCTAAGATACAGCGAGAGATACTTTCCCTCGGACATTTACACTGACGAACGGGAAAGTGAAGATTATCGCGTCACAGCCAGTGCCCCCATAAGGCGACCAGTAAGTAGACGGACTAATGAGTTCAGTTTCTTTCTGTATCTCTGATCGGTCTTGTGTGCAAAAAGTTTGCCAGTTCAATACAAGATCTATGACTTTATTAGCAATTTAAAAACTAGTTTATATAAGACTAAATATTGTTTTGAAATGTGTGTACCAACGTATGTAATTTTATTAGCAATATTTCTAGGTTTATCTGGCCCAAACAGCTTCGACGACAATTAACAGCATTCCCAGTGGTGGACGTCCACATCACCAGAGTATCGCGTCGCAGTATCGCGCACCTTTAAATCAAGTTTTCCGTAGCCCTGAAGAAGTAAACATCCCCCTGCAGCAGAGACGACCGCAGCCCCAGTCACAGAGCTTGCGAAGGTTCCCTCAAGTTCGACCAGACGAAGAAGAATACGAATAGATAGCAAACGAGCGTGCGAAATCTTAATTAGAGCTCATTGCAAACTGATTGACATTCAAATACCCCGAGACTGAGATTTTCAACGCGAGCTTTTTTAAGGATTTTTATCCATTCTGTATTATCTGTGCGATATTTTTTTTACAAATTCTTATTTATAAGCTACATTTGCATTAGATCCTAGTGGTAGGTTTTCATCGAGAACGAGCGAAACACACTCTCCTACTCCTCAAACCGAAACTGACCTGAACGCGACTCGTTTTCAGTAATCGCATAATCTCAATTTACTACAAAATTTTGTGACAATGTTTAAATTAGCTTTTAGCCATCCAGCGTAATCTATGTCATAATAAAGCCATTATATATTACGATTGCTATTTGAAAAAATAGAACAAAGTCTATGCTAATGAAGTATTACATCAACATTATAAAAATGAACAATTTTCACATGATATAGTGTAATAAGATTGTACGATTACTCAAGACGATGATGTTCTCGTGATCGGAAACATTCAAGAGGAATATTTTATTACTCGGCAGTGTAAACGCATATACGAGATTTACGAACGCATAAAGTGCGAGGGCCAGTCGCAGGAGCATACTTCACAAAATGTTCGGCCAATACGCATAACGCATCGTGCAGAGGATTGTAGTGCTTGACTGTATATAATGCGATCAGTGATATATGTATATTATGTGATCTGTCTAAATACAGGCCCGTGAGTGATGTCGAAATGACGCGAATCTGCGTGTACGACCTATACGTCTATTAAGCGTACCCCTTGTATGTAATCCACACTTAGAGTTTTATGATGATATGGATAATAAATTGTTATCGCGTTATTTTTTAATAAAGTCTTTATTATTTTCCTGTCAAATCCTTAGCGAAGGCGTTCAGGTAGTCAACTGTTATGCTACAACAGGTTTCTGTCAAATGATAAATCGTGAACCACTTTAATTTCAAAGATTGTACAATTTGTCAGCATTAACATGACTACGACATCAGGAATTCCAGTTTTTGAAGAGATTATGGGCAAAATAGGAAGTATTATTCCTAAATTAAAATTGACAAAGCCAAAGTGGAAAGTTGCACAAGTACGTTGCAATTATTGATAACCTCAAATGAATATATTTAACCATTATTTTCATATTTTTAATTGTCATCTAAATATATAAATAAAGCAAGTAATTACATTAATATATAATAATTATGTCACCGTTTTAACCGAAAAATCTGTTTTAATAACACGTCTTGAATTTTACATTACACTTATTGAAAAAATAAATATAAAAATCTGTCTAATAATCTTTTATTTAGTTTGTCTTATGAATTATATAATATCACTCAATTAATTATTTCGTAAGTAAACTGTTTTTGTATCCATGATATATATGCCGACATAGGAAGGAGAAGCAATTACATTTTTGCCCAAATCGGAAATTGCAGACACTGGGATCATTTTTTAAACATTGAATTATCTTAACAGTCTTTAAAATTTATCTCAAATTGTAATTTTGATAGTTTGACATCGTCCTAGTAACACTGTTTTAACAGCGATGAAGGACATGACAAAAAGGTCGTAAATGCATCATATGAAACTCATCACAATCCTTGAGTAACTCGTATTAAAAATGCATTATGGATGAACTAAAATTCAATCCCATCTATTAAAACTTTTAACAACAAATTCTACGAAATGATAGTGCATGGTATTTAAATAGTGCATTATGTGTAAGTTGGAGCCAAAATGCACTTAAAAGCCACCTTGACTCTTAACCGCTTAAATACTTTTAAAAGTTCAATAGTATGCGTAAATCCATTTAAAAATATAAAAAATGATTTGAAAGTAAAACTTTACATACAACGTATCAAAAATTAATTTATATGTGTTTGACACCTTGCACCTTGTTAGAAACTTTATAAATAAGACTATATTGATATTCAAAATAAGTTACGACTGCATATTTCTATTTATATAAGTGAAATATTTTACATCAAGGAAATTAAAGCAAAGACAACAACTATACCCAAACCAGTACTCAGAGGTTATCATGTGAGATATATGAGAAGAGGAATTATTCAAGCTTTCATCGTTTCCATAGGCTCTGGATTACTTTTCAAATATAACGTTGCTGACAAAAGGAAAGCCAACATTCTTAATGCAGAGAAGTAAACATTTTTTTGCCTAATTGTTAGCAATCTTTTCGTTACATTTTATTTAGTTTTAAGGACGAAAGAATAAGGCAAAACAGGATTAAATAGTGTGCCTCTAACCAAAAGTTCTAGGTTATACAATTATTAACTAATTATTAACTACAATAAAAATAGTAATATTAAGAATATCAACAGTTATCTTAACGAAATAAGTAGTTCTGTTTGCTGCTTTCCTTTCAACTTCTCAACGGTAGTTGAATTTGTCCAATATATTTTGTTCAGTGCATGTATAGTTTAAAAAGTTAAACCTAATGTGGATGTTTGAGAAACATTTAATTTATTAGAGCTTTTTTAGTTAAAAGCTATGAGATATTCTATTACCCATCAAAGGAAAGTCAATTAGGGATTTCAGCAATTTTCAGTGATATTTCTAAGAATACCATACACATTTGATCAAATCATCCTAGAAATAGCCCAATTGATGAAGGTAAAATAGGCAATACTGCAGGATTCTTTGAAACAAGGTCGATTTTCCTGCACATTTGGATTTAGATTCTAGATACCCTGAACTTCAAAGTTGACCATGTACCGGGGGTTTCTTTTACCCTGTAATTGGGGTGCAAAATTTTTCATCGAAAACCATACCGGGGATGGATAGATTGACTAATTCTAAGTAACTTTTGTTGTATAAAGTTTTTTCTTAATGTCAGTACTTTTCGAGTTATTTGCGAGTGAAAGTATTGATCATTTTTCAACTAATAAACCCAAAATTTTCCGAAGATTTCCGCGAATAATTAAAAAAGCAAATTTACAAAATCGGGTTCAGAAAATAACATCCTACAATTTCATACTGTACAAAGTTTTACGTATCACTAATGGTTCTTGAGAAATTTTGAATACAAGGCATTTTTTTTTTAAATTACAAAAATTTCTTTTTAATTCAAGTTGTAATTGTTTCGAAACTCAGAACTTTAAACTGTTCAAACTTCTTGAGCATGTTACAAGTACGTAAATAAAGTTTGTGGTGGTTATTAGGGGGTGATTTGACCAAATAAAAATAGGAGCCAACATTATTGTTGTCGTAACTCCTTGAGTTTTCATGTTGGGGACTTCTATAAAAAAACAAATTAAAGGTTTTTTCAAGCACTTCAAAAAAGGCTAATGAATTTACTCAACAAAATGCATTCTTTTTTCGTAATTTCACGTTGAAACTTTCAATTTCGACGTTTGACGAATATGAACCAACGTTATTTTTTATATCAGTTTTGTAACCCGCTTACTTTATTCCAGACATTTCTTCCCTGATGACCAGAGGATGAAAATCTTAATTGAGTGCGGTATGATGCAGTCATATCCAAAGTAATATATTTTTGTATTCTATTTAATTAGAAATGTTTAGTACAAAATTGTCACCGGATTATTTTTTTATTCAGATGACGACTTCTTACAGTTCTATATAACATGATTATTATGTAACCCATACAACAAAATAAAAAAAAGTTCAGAATGATTTTGAAAATTCCTTTAAAAGAAGTCGGATGTCCCACTTTCGAAGGGTTTTCTGAACATGATGTCATTATGAGATCTTTATGAACTCAGATTCAGAAAACGCTCAGAAAGTAAGATATCTGACTTCTTTTAGAACACATTTCGAAATCATTCTGAATTCTTATCTATTTTGCTGTCAGGGTATTTATTGGCCAACCCCATTGGAAATCATGAAGGCAGACCGATGGTATGTTAAGAATTAACTTCATGATGAAATATCCCAGATAACAGAATAAAAAATTAGTTCAGAATGATTTCACAATGTGTTCTACAAAAGGTCAGATGCGTCAAATTATGAGGTTTTAAATCGGACTTCTTACAGAACACATTATGATTATTCTGAACTATTTTTTATTATGCTACCTGGCATATTAACAATAAAAACAAGATTTTCGTAAATTTTTAACTAGAAATCATAAAAACCGTAGGTTTTATGAAATTTTGAAAAAGTTAAAAATATTTTTTCCCAGAAGCAGAAAAATAACAAATAAATTTCTATATGCTTGCATATATGATTATCTTTTTTAATCCTGAAAATTTGGAGAAAAAGGCTTTTTTTATGTTTTTTAACAAAATTTAATTATTATTATTGGTTATCGACATTTTCATTTTTCGAGACAAAATTTCATAAAGTATTAATAAAACGAAACAAAATAAGCCCAGACGCGACTGAAAAGCTTGAAAATTTAGAAAATTTTTAAGGAAATATTAGGAAAAATCTAAAAAAATATTAGGAAATATTAGGAAAAAATATTAGGAAAAAAAAACGAGCTTCTGAATAAAATATTTTCAAAAATCTTGTTCTGTTGATAAAATCAACCAAATCTGTCATAAAAAAATCCAAAAACATTGTTTCGAAAATTTAATAAAACACGTATTCCTTTATTTTTCAAGTATAGAATAATCTTAACATGCAATCGGTCTGCCTGCATGACTTGAAATGGGTTCAGCCTCCTAATATAAAAAAGTAAAATTGCTTAAAATGTGCGAATGAATGTGCCCGGAAAACTAAAATTGTTGAAAAGATATGAAATTGGCGCAGTAGTTATTTATTAATATTAAAACGAGTAAAATCTAATTTTGATATTTAAACGTGTTTACTGATTCATTTGTAATATTTTCAAGAAATATTTTTGTAATAATTATTATTAATAATTTTATGACTAAAATCCCGATGATTCATTCACATCAAATTTTCTACTCACAAGTATTATATTTTTTCAGACGAGACGATCCTGATCGAGTGAGAAGAACATTAAAGAAATACGGTATCATCGAATAATCCAAGTACCATTCATCGGCAAAGAGTGTAATCAATTTATTATTTAAATGTTATTAACAAAGTATTCGTGAGCGCATTTTCCTTGCGGGTTTCTCATTTTGTAAGAAATTATGTAATCACATGTGTTAATCTCAATATAACACTTATTTTACAATATATGATCTATTTTTCTACCTTGTGTACTTCTTTTACTTTCTTAGATGAAAAAAAAATCTTTTTGATGCAGTAGGCGTTTTTCAGAAGAAATTCATGCTAGGATGAAGTAATAGGTTTCATTTTGCGATATTTGGTATATAGGGGTTTTCGAGGCTACTGATTATGAATCCGGTGTTGGATTTTCAAATCCAAAATGGCGGATCCAATATGGCCGACAAAAATTTGAAAAAACGATCATGTTGTCTCATATTTGGTATATAGAGGGTTTGAAGTAGTTGATGACGTATCTGATGTTAAGTTTTCGAAATTTAAAATGGCCGAGTTGATGTGGTAGATGAAAAATAAAACAAAATATAATTTTATCAGAAATTTGATCTTTGAAGGTTTTGGAGTATTTGATCACAAATAATTGAAATATTCTAGATTTCTATGAAAATGCTTGTATGTGGATTTCTATCTTTCATAATTATAATTTAATTCAACACTTTTTTTTATTGTATATTTGCAAATTTTATTGGCAACAGCTCTCAGTCAAAACCAGAGACACGAACGAGGACGTTTTTTAAGAATTTTATTATTTTTTTTTATATTTTTAAGATTTTTAAATATTTTTTTGGTTTTGTTCGGCCATATTGGATCCGCCATTTTGAATTTTGAAAATCTGATTCCGGATTCGGAATCAGCATACTCGAAACCCCCTGTATACCAGATATCAGAGAAAATGACCTGTTTTCAACATTTTGGTCGGCCATATTGGATCCGCCATTTTGAATTTTGAAAATCTGACTCCGGATTCATAATAAGCACCCTCGAACACTCCTATATACCAAATTACAGAAAATACCCTTCGCGGGAAAAATTCGTGACAGAAAGGGTTAACTGTGCAGCAGAGGTGAAAGTCTAACATCAGATGATAAAGCAACCGATTAGATTGCTATCTGCATCATCTACATAATATTTACATCACATTTATTTATTGCTCTACTGTTACCATGACTTCAATGTCTGTCCGTGCGTTGGCACCACTTTGTAAGTGTGGAAAAAATCGCTAATGTAACCAATGTTCCATTCTCTGGTGTCCGTTTGGCCATAGAGTATGTAGTATATTGTGGTTACTAGTTATGCTGTTCGTTTCGTATTGAATTTACGGCAGCGCGGTACACCATAATCCAGCATTCACGATTCAACGAGGCGTCGCCCTCGGTCTTCTTGAAGATCAAAGTCATCTTTCAGCGTCGTTGTCATTCTTAAAATTTAAAAGCTATACGTGCTCAGTAAATATGGCTGCAGCAGCAGCAGCCGCCCTGCTCGACGAGCTTATGGGCAGAAATCGAAACGTCCTTCCAAATGAAAAGCCTAAGGAACTTAACTGGGAAGATTCAGAAGTATGCCTTACATAAATAAATACTGCTCCAATTTTTAAGGATATCATTAATGAATCTAATTATATCAATGTATTTCATTAATTTCTAGTTTTGCAAGTTATACTTGGTCAAGTTTTGTCCTCATGATCTCTTTGTGAATACGAGAGCAGATCTAGGCGCTTGTTCTCGTGTGCACGACGATGAAGCCAGAGATCTTTACGAGAAAGCTCCATATTCTTATCGTAAACAACAGTACGAAGATGAATTCATCAGATTTTCACAAAGTATGTTAAGTGAAGTAGAAAGGAAGATCATCAAGGGAAAGCAGAGATTAGCTCTTATTGGAAAAACAGAAGCGGTATGTTATATTTTGTTTTAAATTAGTAACTAATCTTTGAAACATATTTTAGTTCAATTTATATTAATGAGCATAAGTTTCGTACTGATCAAAACAATTTTTTTGGTGTTTACTTTTTGTCAAATGTACTGCTTTAACATTCGTGATGAATTTTTCCGTTTTGTATTTTACAGTCGATAGTTACTGATGTGATTAACGAATGTAATTGAAAATAAATTTCAGTCATCACTTTTGCTCTAGAAATGGAAACAGTTAGGCATTGACCCTTAACTTTCATCATATTTTATATTTTGTACTGAAACCTCTGAAAGCATGGAAATGTTGTATGTCCATTTTTATGAAAATGAAAAAATAGTATTTTTCGATACAAGGCCGTAAAACGAGATTTTTCAATTTTTTGGGTAGAGAACCCGAATACAAAATTTGCAGCCAAATCTGAAAGGGTGATGTCCAACAATAGCAAAATTAAACGTTTTAGCGTGAAAAAATTTGTTTTTTTCCGAATAAAGGCTATTCAAATTTGTTAATCTATTTTAAAAATTAAAAAAAGAAAACAATTGGAAAACAGAAAAACATATTTTCTAAATAATTACATATGGATTTTAAAAAATTCCATTTTATTTGAAAAAAAAAATTTTCTTTTTTGGTAAAAACATTGGTTCTAATGTTTACTTTATTACCATTGAATTATTCCTCAAAAATCACTAAAGAAATAATTTCTGGGAAATTTTTGAACGTTTGTTTGATATAGCTGATTTTGTGCCCAGACTCTCCCCTTGTGATAACAAACGAACAAAATTTTATTATAAATTGTAATGTAATAATTGTATCAGGCTTACAATTAAAAAGTTGAAATCAAAACTATTTTTAGTCTTTTTTTAGTCCATTTTTCTACCTCAAGTCCCTTTTTTAGTTCCTTTTTTTTAAGTTCAAATTCCCTTTTTTCCTTTTTTTAAGGGGACGAGGCGCTGGGAGTCCTGATGTCATAATCGAAACAAAACGTTCATAAATAACTCGGAAATCTAATATAACAGAAAAAAATATAGGTTTAATAATTCAACATTTTTTCAATACATCCCATGCTAATCTTCTTTCTTTCTTTATCTGTTCCTTTTTTATGCATTTCATATTCTATACTTAACTTATGTGTTTAATTTTATTTGAGTGGTCTCTGAACGTAACAATAACAAAACTTAGGTTTTTTGCGCAACGTCACTAGGTTTTTTAAAAACCCACAAGCGATAATACTTTTGTATAGAGCTCTAGTCATGTCTTCGCTGTGTTACGGTTTATACGCAACGTAAATTCCTAAGATACTTATCGTACGACGGAACCATGCATTATTATAATCATGATTTCGGTCCAATATCTTTGGCTCTAAATATACCTACCTTCTATTATATTCATGCCTTTTCGGAGTTACTACTAATTAAAACTATAATTCATGGGTCAGTAATGCCTGATGTGGTACGGCGCTTATTTACAGACCTTATAGAAACCCAACTGTAGGACGAACTTTCTTTTCTTGACGTCTCAAATAGGCTACGCAGGACATGGAATGCCGTGCCTTTAAATTTGTGAGAAAAAACAATGCTAACCACATTCAAGAGTAATATTAAGAATAATTAGATAATTAATTTCTCCACCGTGGAATTAAATAAGAAAAGAGTCGTGTTTATAAAACGGTCACCGTAATAATAAATAACAAGGAAGATAAGTTTTAACGTTTTCGGCTAGGGTTTAGAGCCATCATCAGAAAAAATATTTTTAAACAAAAAAATTATGAGTCAGTTAAGCATGGGCATATAACAAATGAATAAAATATCTTTTATAACATCATTTTAACATTTTTTCAAATAGATATGCCCATGCTTAACTGACTCATAATTTTTTTTTTTAAAATTACCTGCTATTAAATATGTAACATTCCATTTCGTCAAACTTCTACTGAATGTCATTATTTTGCACTTTTGTATATTTAACTGGAGCATATTCATTACAGCTCATTCCCAAACTGATTCCAGGTCATGTTGCAAATTAGACGAATCCATTAGAGAATTAATAGTCAAAAACAATTTAAAATCATCCGCATAAACTAGAAATTTTGAAAATTTGATGACTAGCTCAATATCGTTGATAAACAAAATAAAAAGGAGAAGTTTATAATTCAATAACAATTTATTTAGATGCTACAATGCGAAGACATGAAAAAGCTCTGTTTTCGGAGAATCGCCCATATATTATCTCGGTGAGCTTTGATCAAGTTTAAATAAAAGTATCGTGCACATCGCAGATTTCTTCTGGGGTCTTTTTGGGATTGCCTAACGATTATTTTAAGCCGTCAATGAAAATGATCGCCAGGAGGAAACTCAAAATAATTCAATTGTTTGTATTCTTTTTTAAGATTTTAGTAAATATTTCCATAAAAACAGCATCTACACCTAATTTGCATCGCAGATTTCTTCTGGGGTCTTTTTGGGATTTCCTAACGATTAGTTTAAGCCGTCAATGAAAATGATCGCCAGGGAAACCTAAAAATAACTCAATTTAACAAATTTTTTAAAGGTTTTTGTAAATATTTCCGTCAAAATAGCATTTATATCTAGTTTTTTTGGCATTAGAACTTAATTTTTTAATCAGAAAGACAATCCCGATATGTGTAAACTACTTTTATACTTTTTAATTCAAAGGATGTTCAAAAATAACTAAAAATAAGTAGATTTTGTTGTTTTTTTTGTCAATTTCTTTTTTATAATGTTATTATCCGTGACAAAATTACCATAGGATGAATTGTACCTTATTAAAATAATTTTAAAAAATATAAAAAAATTTTTTTAAAAATTGAGTTATTTTGAGTTTCCCCCTGGCGATTATTTTGATTCACGGCTTAAAATATTCGTCAGGAAATCCCAAGAAGATCTCAGAATAAATCTGCGATGTGCACAATACTTTTATTTAAACTTGATCGAAGCTCACCGTGTTATACGATGCGGTTATAACTAACATGTATATAATATATAAAAACTGCACATGTATAATTTTTTCCTTTGGGTTTTTTACAAGGGTATTATAATTTTAGTTGTCAACAATAAGATTATATGCCTAAGTTTGGTCACTTACAACCTTTGTTATGTCCATTATTTAATTATTGGCTGCTCTATTTGCTATGAAATAATATGAAAATGTTCATTAAGTAATGAAATAAAATCGTGGCGTGCCAACAATAATCTCAAAATCGGGAATATGGACATACCACTTTTTTTACGGATCACAGCAGTGAACTTCTAGCACTAAAGAAATAATTAATCTTAAAATTAATTGGATTTTACCCAATTCCATGCTATAATTTTAAGTTTTAAAATCGATGTTTCGATATATATAATGTATTTTTTATTATGTCTTATTTTTTGTAGTCTTGCTTCTTTTTATTAAAAATTTCTGATAATCATTAAATGTCATATGCTTAGACAATATAAAAATACGTTTCGACACATAGATTTTAAATTTATTGTGAAATGATTTCCAAACTGTACAGCCTACATTAACTCCGGCCCAAACACAGAGAAACGAAGAACAAATTGCACTGCTTTCTGAGAAAATCAACAAACTAGTCGAAGAAGCGGAACAAAGTGGAATTCAAGGAAATGTTGAACAGGCCCAAGGTCTCATGCGACTCTGCGACCAGTTAAAAGAAGAGCGTGAGACTTTGCGAAAGTCCAATGATAATAGTCATTATAACCAAGTAAGTCAATGCACTTATAATGTTAAATATTATTGTCCGTTTATCTACTTTTTCATTTACTCTCACAGACTGCAGAGCTTGCTGCTGCGCAAGAAAAGCAAATGGAAGTATGTGATGTATGCGGCGCCTTTTTAATTGTTGGCGATGCTCAGCAACGAATTGACGATCATTTAATGGGAAAGCAACATGTTGGTTACGCTCGGTTGAAAAGTGCCCTGCAAGAAATTTTGGTAATTATAATAATAATATAAGAAATGTATATAATCGATTAGCTGCTGCTAAAAAAGGTTAATTTTTCAGACAAAACGAGAGAAAGCTAGAGATGAAAAAGAACAAAGGCGGGATGAAGAGAGAAGAAGAGCTCGAGAGGAAGATAGGAGACGACGGGATGACAAAGATAGGGACCGAGACAGAGATCGTGATAGGGATCGTGACAGGGATAAACGAAGGAGGCGCGATGATGATAGAAGGCATGATGGTACAAATCATAGGTACGTAAAAATAGTAAAAAACAGTTTGTTGTACGATAATACAAAATTTTAATATATTAATTTTCAAATAATTTCAGAAATATACACCGGAGTAAAAGTAGATCTAGAGAACGTCACGATCGTCACAGAGAAGATGATAGGGAACGGCGACATAATAGGGAAAAAGGTAAAAAATAATTTGATTCAATTAATTATCGTCGAGACCTTGAATTAATTAGTTTTCTCAACGAATTTCAGGAAATCGCGAACATAATAGAGGATCTAGCCATCACAATCGGCGACGTCATCAATCTCGAAGTAGAAGTCGCAAGTAACAACTCTTGATCGGTTAGTGAGTGAGAAATAAACCAGGTATGCACTAAACAATAAATTATTAACGTCTCAATTACTGTTCAGATTTTTGTTCAGGTAAGTTTAATTAGAAGCACATTATACATGATTATGCTCGTAACGTTTATTTTTGTTTTTCTCTGATGAATCACATTTCTCATCTCATACATAGCGCCCTTTGCCGACGCGAATCGTTGTGTTTTTTTCACAGTCGAGCCTTTATAAAGTTAAAATATCTTTTGTAATGAGACATTAAAACACTAGTCTTTTTGAATATTGTAATATTCCACACGGAGCAAGGTAGGAGAAGGTATACCTACCTTTGTTTCAAATGGAATATATTTATTATATGGGTGGTTTGTTGAAACGGTAAATCATTTCTGTAATTCCAAGGATTAACTATAATCAATCGAATGAAAAGAAATTAATGATTTAATGGAGGAAACAGAGCTTACTTCCGTAGAGCTGCCACGACAGTGCCCTGCGCGACTGACTATACAATCCTAGCTTCTGCTACGCATTTCAGAGGTATTTATAGCGGAATGATAATACCAAACATGTCCTCTTATTAAGAACTGTGACTCTTGGTTTCGGTTAATGCAACACATTCGCATCTTCTATTTATCGATCCATCGATCGAATTGGCACCTGACAGAAGTTGTAGTCACTAAATAAATTGATATCAGTTCGTTGTGAAAGTTATATGACTTGGTGGGATAGAATAACAATTTTAAAATACTCATATCACAATACAACACTAAATTTATTATCAATAAGTTGGCCCATAAATTTGCGACTTTGTAGATAAAGTAAATAAAATTTCTGCTGATATAATTTGTGAACTTTTAGTAGAAAGATGTTTTTTATCATTTTTGTATTGTGATATTATTTTAAAATTGAATTTGTGAGAAAACTTTGCCATTGCCATTTTTAGTGGACTGTTTGACATATTGCTCAATATCCACATTCTAACCAATATCTTCTGTCTCCTATGTACAAATTCTAATATATGTAATTTTTATACAATAAGTGCCGCAAATATTTATCACCTATAGAGTACAGAAGTTTTGTAGGTTAGAATGTTGGAAAAGAATAGATCAGCACAACTCTTCAAGTGTACTCTGCGTTCATTGCACCCTTGAAGCTAATTTTTTGTTACACTTCTTACATTTTCAATTATTAGTATGAAACATGTTTTATTTATGTCTATTGACAGAGATATTAAATTTCTGTACATAAAACAGTTAGTGAAAAAACTTAATAACAAGAAAGTCTTCGAAATGGATCGAACTCAAGATCAATTTAATTAATTGTAATTAAAATTTTGATACAAATGAAAATAAAATTGCAATACAAGTTTAATTACAAATGTGTTTGTGAAAATTTGAATATCTTTTAATGTAAAAGGAATATTTAGATAACGGCTCTGTCAATAACATTTTCTTCGATAAAAGTAAAAGGCATAATATCTCAATAACATGTTTCTGTTTTAAAAATTGAACAACATGAGCAGTCAAACCATAAATTGTGTACAAAAAAAAAGAAAGAACCCTTCAAATCAGTTAGATGTGTGCATATATATGTAAATTACAGTGAAATATTTCAAAAATCAAAATAATTACAAATTACAAATTAAAAATGGATTAAACACTTTTTTCAATATTATGATTTTTATTATCGCTGATTGAATATCACTAAATTATTTATAAAGATGTTTATACATTATTTATTTTTGTTTGAAAATGTATGTGATTTATTATTTTACTAATGATTATTATTTATCCGAATATTTTTATTTATTTTGTAACTGGTTTTTGTCTTGATATTTTTATAGATCATCTTTTGAAAATATTTCATTGTTATCAACACTTTGTTGTATGTTGTAGTTGTTATTTTTTATCAGTGAGTTTATGAACTATATAAATTGTTATTTATGTTTCTTAACTCCTTTCATGCCAAAAGGCCACAATTATTTTGTGATTTTCAAGTGAATATTTATCTGTATAATGATAAACAAAAAAATTTCAAAACCATATTTTCTTACGTACTTTTGTATGTACTTTTCAAATCTGCTATTAGTTTTGTTCTATGACGTTTGATTTTTTCAAAATGGCGGCTAATTTACAAAAAAATGTGATTTTTTAAATTTTGTTATTTGTTTAACTGGCTAATAATGTTTCCGTTGTCGAATCGGTACAAACATCCTGTGGAATAATAACTACAACTATAATTTAAGCAATGCAGGATGTCAAAATTCAAAATGGCGGCTTTTTACGATGTTTTTTCATTTTATTTTGTTTTTAATATTTCAGTTGCAAACAAGAACTCAGACAACTTAGTTCGAAATTTTAATTTTCAAGCAACAATTTTTAACTTTTTTTCGTTTGTTTTTAAATGTTCACTATTGGATTTAATTTGAAGTTTTTACATAATTTTTAGGTAAGAAACATACTTTTTATTTTTTGTCAATGTTTGTCTTCTCGTTATAAGTGTATAAAAAATATTTTCAATTGTTGTTTTTTACAATTATTACTTATTTTTTTCATATTTTTTATATATGTATAATTTATTTTATAATGTCACCTAATATTTTTTTATGTATAATTTTTTTAAATTTGTATGATAATTTTTGTTAATATTATGTTTTGCTAATGTATATAAAATTTTTTTTTTTATTATTTTACAGAATAAATTTCTGATTTTTTGTTTATTTATTTTCCGTGATGATGACCAAGAAATACATGTTTTATTGAACATATTTATTTAAAATATATCGGAAAAAGAAGCTTTATGAACAGTTTTTAATTATTTTGTTTTTAGTCCATGACAGTTACTTTTTCAATAGATTTGTCATATTTATCTCAATTTGATATGAATTATGAAAGAAAATAGAATATTCTCCACTGTTTTTAATTCCATTTCATCGTGTACTGTTATTTTCTAGCATAATAAATATCAAACTGAGATACACGTAATTAATCTATATTATAATAAAAATATAATATTTTCAGCCATTTTGAATTCCATATCATCTTGTATTCGTATTTTCTAGCATAATCGGTATCAGACTGAGATAAATATAACAAAATTAGTAAAAAAGTAAGCGTCAGAAACTAAAAACATACAAAAAACAATGAAAAAACATTGAAAGCCGCCATATTGGATCGGTCATTTTCAATTTTGACGCCATTTTGAAAAAGTCATACGTCATAGAACAAAACTAACAGCAGATTTGAAAAGTACGGACAAAAATACGTCAGAAAATATGGTTTTGACATTTTTTTTTGCTTATCATTACACAGATAAATATTCACTTGAAAAATATGACAAAATTATGGCCGTTTAGCATGAAAAGGGTTAATTTATTAATATAAATAGGGTTTTAAGATAGGCTTGATTTCTTCAATAATTGTAAATGTTATGGGCTCTGCCAATCACTTGAAAAAAAAATTAAAAATTTCTTCTTTCTTACGTCTTCATGAATTTAAAGATATTTATCACTTTTTAAAATTAAGACTTTATTTAAAATTGAAAACATACAATAAAATAAAACTTAAAACTCTTTAAAAAAATATATACAAAAAATTAACATAGTTTTTAATTATTGACTCCTGAAGAAGAACCCGAGAGGTCCCAAACGTTGAGTCTTTTAAAGTTAATTTCAATTTTTTGTATATATTTTTTTAAAGAGTTTTAAGTTTTATTTTTTTGTATGTTTTCAATTTTAAATAAAGTCTTAATTTTAAAAAGTGATAAGTGTCTTTAAATTCATGAAAAAGGAAGAAAGAAGAAATTTTTTATTTTTTATTTTTTTTGTCAAGTGATAGGCAGAGCCCATAACATTTGCATTTGTTAATTTATTAATTTTTTCATGTGTTAATATTAATGAATCTTTTTAACCGTAACAGTTTTTCTGGTAATATTTTTTACACTAATATTTTGGAATGTAATATTTTTTTAAAATAATATTACGATTAAGTAACAATATGTCACACATCCGTAATCTTAGTTTATCAGATATTTATTCGATTTAAGTTTGTAATTATTTAGATTTCTGATTTTACGTGCGTGTTTGTTGCAGGGTAGATGAATACATGAATAATACATATAAGTAATAAATACTGTAGAGATGCAAGGCTCTGCATGTAATAACATGTTAAATGTTTTGTAATCTTAATATAGGCATTATTTTATTTACACATGACCTTTGCATCTTATACAAATCATATTTATGTATAATACGAAAGTAAATTTACATTTTAGGAAACATTGAAATTAAAGTAGTTCAAAGAAAGCAAGAACATACTATAAACTGTATTTTGTAAATAAAACTTGTTTTGTAGATTTGTATATCGTAGTAATGTACAAGTGTATTTTTAAAGGTTATGAACGTTTTGAAAATTGTTTCGATGGAATAGTCGCAGACAAATAACATTTAATCAAAACTGTTTGACAGTTCTTTCATTGTTTGAGCTAATTTAATAAATTATATAGTTTATTAAGTATATGGAAATTTTCTTTTAATAACGTGGTTTAATGTTCTTAAAATATAAATGTTTAATTCCCTCCAGAGTTGTATAAATACAGTTGTAAATTGGAGGTCTTGTAACTGGTTAAAAAAGGTACATTTTTAGTCTTTCATAACACAGGTCTGCACGGATTTTTTTTTTTTAATTAAAATTTTAATTTAAAAAAACGCCTTTTTGGGTGTTTTTACCCTTAATTTTCTCTGAAACCTGGCGTGCTACAGGATTGAATTTGTGCTTAAATTAAAGCTTGGTTCTTGCCCTACAAAAATCATAATATAGTTTTAAAAAAAATTTGATTGTTTTGAAAAAAAAAAATGGTTTTAACCTTGCTATTTCTAATGATTACGATGAAAATGCAAACAAAATCGAACAACCGCTGGTATTACTAATGGCGAACAAAAAAAAAACCATGAAGTGGTGATTTTAAGATCCTAAGTATATTTTTTTATTTTGCGACCGCCATTTTGGATTCGCTATTTTAAATGTTGTGAAACTAACATTGGATTCGTCATCAGCGACTCAAAAAAACCCCGAGTACTGGTTAATTTAAATTTTGTATTTTTACGTCCGCCATCTTAGATCCGCCATTTTGAATTTTATAAAAGCGACACTGGATTCTTAAACACCAACCCCGAAAACAGTCAAGTAGTGGTTTGTATGAGCTCTGCTCAATGTAGTTAAATAATTTGCATTTTCATCATAGTCACTAGGAATAGCAAGGTTAAACCCATTTTTTTGTTCAAAACTATGAAGTTTTTTTTAAAACTATCGTATATGATTTTTGTAGGGGAAGAATCAAGCTTTAATATGAAAATTAGGGGTAAAGACACCCAAAAACACGTTTTTTGGTGTTTTTGTCCCCACTTTTCTCAAAATCATGACGTGATAGACATTTTTCATCTTCAGATTCGTGTTCAACGTACAAAAATACGTCGTAAATCACTCTGATATAAAAAAAAAAAAGTGAATTTTGCAGACCTGTGTAATGAATGGTTTTGCATATACTATAAAAAGTGTTGGTCTAAGTTTACTATAAAAATTGTAAAACGTAAAATTATCTGGTAAAATATAATCTTTCATTGGAAAATTCACATAAAATTAGAAATGACCTACATCTACAAACAGTAAAACTACTTCAGGCCACTTGCAGGCAAATTTTGCAGGAAATTGTACGCTGGAATAATTCTTCTTTTGGAGTTTAATACACAGGTATAAATACAAGTACTTTTGTAGAGGACAGTTCAATTATTTTTCTCATAGAATTTACAAATGGGAGATTAAAAACCATTACATTACATTTTAAGAATTCGTAACAAACTGTATTAAACCAAATGTCAAAACACTTTTTCTTTCGACTTTTTTTAAGAATTTTGCATATATTATTATGAAAGTTTATCACACTTTACATACAAAAACAAAACAAACAATAGCTTTATTTTGAACTGTTAACTACAGAAAAATAAACAGACAATGCAAAGGGCAAAAAAAAATACCTACAACAAAAAGTAAACGGCAGTTTCTCGGCTGTAAATATTTAGTGTTTTGACTTTTGGTTTTATTTGTTTGTTATGCCATGATCATATTGGTCATATTATATATTAATTTTTAAACTAGTCATTTAAATTGTTACGGTACAATTTAATAGCGCAAGACAAGAGCAACAATTTCTTACAAAAATTCTTATATCATGTTCTACTAATTGTTTACTATTTTGTCATGAAAGTGTTCAGAGGAAAAATTATTGCACTATTTTTTCTAAAAATGTTAGCGAATACTTACCAGTCTGCATATAATTCTTACACGAAGTAAAAGAAAGTTTTTATATAAAGAAAATGTTCCTCTTTGAAAAGTCTGATTTAAATAAAATTAACGTTATAGTTATCTAAGTTTGACTTTACTAGCGAGATAAAGTTTTTGTATTAACATTGATTAAATAAAGTAAATAAGTACTTTTAAAATAATAAGTTTTGCAAATAGTTTTGTCATTTGATTAATGTGACGATTCTAGATATGCAGTTGTATTCATGGATCTTTCACCTTTTAATAACAAATTGAATATAGCCTTGAACATTTGGTGTCGTGCGTCAACGATTATTCTAGGTTGAACAATTATTATTAAAAAAATATTAATCTGAATTTATGTCGTTTCATTTTAATAAAATTTTACTGTTGCAATATGAATTGTCTATTTTCAGAATGAACAGG
The DNA here is from genome assembly GCA_030407085.1 of Trichopria drosophilae. Classification (NCBI taxonomy): domain Eukaryota; kingdom Metazoa; phylum Arthropoda; class Insecta; order Hymenoptera; family Diapriidae; genus Trichopria; species Trichopria drosophilae. The sequence goes on from CM059583.1 coordinate 208,558,314, forward strand.
AGCAGAGGATACAAGTCGCAACTTAGAGACACGCGCTAACTCCTTAATGTATTTTTAAGGTAAAGAATTTGAATAATCTTACGATTCAAGATTCAATGAGTTTTGTATACTTCTGATTATGCCGTTCGTTGATGAATTCCAAACAAAATCGATTATTTTATGGCCAATCGTTACGATGACCTTCTTTCAACCTGTCTTTTATCATCAGCCTCATGCGTGTCGAAGTTTCGCGACATTGTCGGGTTATTATTTTGGCAATTGTTATTTTTTCCTATCATGTATCACTAGGTGAACAACAATTACCTACTGAAATATCTGTAACATTTCACCTATTGTTATGTCTGATCTTGAAATAATAAAATATTTAAAAAAAAAAAAAAATGATAATTGCTATCAGGAATGATAATTAATTCAACTATCGCAGTGCTTTATGTAAAAATTATAATTCAATAAATGCAAAACTGCTGTGTACAAAAACGAAAAATTGTACGTTGGTAGCGTCGAGTCATTGAAACATTCGTTTCTAATACTGTACATTGGTTTCCATAATATTCTACAGGAGGAAATTTGTTTACGATTTGAGCCCAATATTTCGCGTGATCTGGAAGAAAATAAATAAAGAATCATTATTCCTGCCGCTCAATCCTAAAATAAATAGAAATATGTACTTTCATTGTGATTATCATTATGTACCTGTTCATACACAGTCCACGCAGTCGCCGTCATTAGCGTCCTTCGTAACAATCGAGGCGCTAGGCCTTCAAAGTACCCGATTATCCCATTCGTCTTATAAATGTAGCAAAAGGCTTTCGACAAATTCGAAAATGTCGACGGGTAAAGTTGCATTTTCGTCTTAACAACATCAGCCGGATGCGTAACAACCGATGCCAAAACTCCCGCAACTATTCCACAGCCGAAATGTGTTGTAGGAGAGGATTTCGTGGCTATAAATTCTGGAATTTTTTAAATTAATTAAATTCAAGTAAGAAAATTTAAAGATTGAGTCTTGTAACACATTCAAGACTGAACAAAGTGAATTAACTAGTAATTTCTTAATTAAGAATAAAAAATAAATTCAAAAACTAAAATCTACTGCACTCAAAGAAATTTTAAGTCAATGAAATGATAAGTAATTTGAAATGATGGTTACAATTCGAATTCGTTAAAGAGAAAATTAGTATAAACAGATCCAATTTGAGTGCACCTTTGAGAATATTTATTCATAATTTCTAGATGATATAGTTATTAATAACTAAATAGTCGGAAAATTATGAATAACTATTCAAAAAGGTGTAATAAAATTGTATTTGTTCATAAAAATGTTATTTTTAACGATTTCGAATGTTAACCGCCATTTGAAATTCGTCAGAAATCGTGCTGAGCAGTGGCATTTACTTAAAATTTCTTTCCATGTGAAGGATCGTATTCGTATTTGTAAATTTCTATGTACCATTGTTGACAGTGTTTTTTAGTTGAGTGTAGAACATGAAATAAAGTCCACTGAACGGAGCATCTCGCAGTAACGTGGGTAAAATACCACTTGACAATCCTCGAACACCTTCATATTTGTATATAAGCGTCAATGCTTCTCTGATACTGTTATATTTATATACACCACTCTGATAGTTAAAGAAATATTTGTAATGAATAATAATAATTAAATCATTTGTATAAAACGTTTACCTCAAATCGGGTCTTTACAACCGTTATGGGAATGAGCAACGCTCCTGATATGGTTCGAGCTGTAACCCCTAATAAAATTGCTTGAAGAGGCGAAGGCTGGTTAGTCATGTCAAAAGTGTGTCTCAAATAATGTAACGTAGAAAAATATAATCCAACTCCAGGGATAACTCTGGTGATCGACTATTAAAACGGGATTATCTATTAGAAGAATTTTCATCAATGAATTTTCAATTTTTTAGTTTTATTTACCGGCGTCATGCCTTTCCATAGTGCCAAAATATTTTCTTTTTTTACAATGTAAATCGTCGTTTCCATCATTCCATGTCGTAAGGGCCTGTGTTTTAAAATATACTGAGTTTGACACATGTAAATAGTTTTCGTTTCACACTTACCCAACACGAGTGTTTACTCGGTTTTGTAGCCTAGTTTTAACCAAATCAAATGGTTGAAAAAGAATCGTTGAAAATGTGCCAGAAAAAGATCCAGCAAGAAACGATTTCAACACAGGGTACTGAAAAGAAAATATAATCCGTGTATTTGTTTTCAATAAAAAGTCTGTATTGGAAATTAATAAGAAATTAAAACGGCTTATGCCCTGCAAAAATTATTTGAGATGGAATTATAATTTGTACAACGTTTCGACTCTTTACGAGTCCTCTTCAGGTGCTATATAATATAGGACTTCCTTACGAATGAAGAGGACTCGTAAAAAGTCGAAACGTCATACAAATTATAATTCCATCTCAAATAACATTAGTTTACAGCCAAAATGTATATTCAATGCCATATTTTTTTTTTGTTTATTTAGGCCTACAAAACAAGAAAATCATGGAAAAAATTGATTCTACGGATAGAATTTTGAGCAATGAATTTTTGAAAGTTTTTTTCGTTTTTTTCTGAGATAGGAACACATATTAGGTCATATCTCCGGTTCAAAGTACTCAATTGCATAAAGTAAGTAGGCAAAATTAAAGATAATTTCCTCACCTACAACTTCTTCTTATATTATATTGTGATTGGATTAATAGTTTTATAGTTATGGGCCAAATTATGTAAAAAAAATGGCCTTTTTTGGCTAAAAATAAAAAAAAAATTCACTGCATCGCCTTAAACATATAGAAATCGTTAAAATATGTATAGTTTTTCATTTTTTACGTATAGTTCACCCTTTTGTAAACACAAAATGCTACTTAGAAATTAAAATCCATGGATTAATACGTAAGTTATCATCAATTTAGTAAAATCGTAAAAAATGGCTTTTTTGTATTTTTCTCTTTTTTTGTGCCTACTAATTTGTTTAATTCATTTCATTTTCTTTTTAATATTAGAAAAAAGTATTTTTACATATTTAATATCATTCGCAATGAGTTTTTACTTTAAATTTTCATTTTTTTTTAGGCAATATTTTATGATAAATAAACAAAAATGTCATTTGCATTGCGCGCGCAGTTTCAATCAAGTTCTTTCTGTTGTAACCTAAATGTTCTGGACAGCCGAGCTCGCACACACCATTACAAAAGAAAAATCTGGCCAGAAAGAGAAACTATCACTTTAGGTGCCAACAATTTAGCGTATGAACCGTTAGTAAAGAAGAAAAACATCATTCTTTCCCCGTTACATATAAAACTTGGGTTCTTCGAAAACTTTGTATTTGAAATCAATTTTCCCAAAACTTTCTATTGCGAAAGTTAAGGAAGGAATCTTTGATGGCCCGCAAATCAGAAATGTGCTCAAAGATGACAATTTTGCATCTTTATTAACATCTAATGAGGCTGCAGCCTGGAAGTCATTCCAGTTAGTTGTGAATAACTTTCTTGGAAACAACAAAAGTCCAGATTATAAGAACATCCTTGAAGAGTTACTTTAGAATTATGCAAAAATGGGTAAATATACAGTCATGTTGCTTTAATTTCCGTTAATATTCTGCACCTTTTTCTTTATAAATGTGATTTATAAAATAGATTCTAGACATTCTGAAAAATGTTCGACATTTGCTTTCAAACAATAAAACAACCATAATTTAATTTTGATTACAACAGGAGTAAATATATCGCTGAAAATTCATTTTCTGCATTCCTGTTCAGTCGAACACGGCGAAAGGTTTCACCAAGAAATCAAAACTATTGAACAACGATACCATGGTTTTTGGGATGAGAGAATGCTGGGGGACTATATTTGGTTTCTCATCAGAAAAACGAATCAAGAGGAGGACAAGCGACGAAAGAAAACGAAAAATTACTTTTGATTTGATTTAAATCGGTGTTCTGTATATAAATGGTGGAAAATCACAAAAAAGCCAAAATTTGCATTTTTTTACTATTTTACTAAATTGATCATAACTTACGTATTAATTCATGGATTTTAATTTCTAAGCAGCACTTTGTGTTCACAAAAGGGCGAACTATACGTAAGATGAGAAAAACTGTACATATTTTAACGATTTCAATATGTTTAAGGCGATACAGTGAATTTTTTTTTAATTTTTGGCCAAAAAAGGCAATTTTTTTTACATAATTTGGCCCATAACTATAAAACTATTAATCCAATCACAATATAATACAAGAAGAAGTTGTAGGTGAGGAAATTATCTTTAATTTTGCCTACTTACTTTATGCAATTGAGTACTTTGAATCGGAGATATGGCCTAATATGTGTTGCTATCTCAGAAAAAAACGAAAAAAATTTTCAAAAATTCATTGCTTGAAATCCTATCCGTAGGAAAATATTTTCCCATGATTTTCTTGTTTTGTAGGCCTAAATAAACCCAAAAAAAATATGGCATTGAATGTACATGAAATTTTTTTTTTTTTTGTAAACTAGTGTAATTTTTGCAGGGCATAAGTCGTTTTAATTTCTTATTAATTATTTAATTATAACCTGCGTTTTTAATTATCTGTATTGGAAAATTTTTTAGGAATGCTATTTATTGAAACAGGGATTTGTCTATAATCATATATCGTAGTCCGTTATCAAAACACGAGTTGATTCACGTTGTGGAAACTATTATACACAATATTTTGCACGAGTTCACTCGCGTGATTCAAATTATCAGCTTTGTCAAAGGTCAAGTATCAATCATGTATTATCTAAGGTTAATTCAGTAACACATTTTCTATCATTCACAGGGGGTCGACTTAAAATAACTGTGATAAAAAAAGTTAACAAAACTAACGTAAGAAAACCATTCTTCACATTAAAAGTTGAATGTTACAAAGCAAATATAAAATTTATAAAAAAAAATGTACAAATATTGTTGTGGCTTTTCTTTCAGAATTTTTTGTAAAAGAGTAATTTCTACCAATTGATTACTTACACCTCCCATTGCTTCCATTTTAAATTCATGTGGAACCTAAATCTCACTGGTGCTTGAAAAATGGTAATAATTAATATATCAAAGTGAATGGTGTTTCCATTTGAGCTTTTCAATGAACTCTTTTCTGGTTGATAGAGAACTGACTTAAGCTTTTGACATGTCCGATACTTACGTCTTCACTTATCGTTGTTTCTTCGCGTTCGGGGTCAGAAGTGTGATACTGCATATCAAAACATCCATATAGATGAAACTTTTACTTAGTCGAAGAAAAACGTGATTTAAACGTGACCAAATCAAAACGCGAATGTTTTTAATTGATAATATCAATAGATATCATTTTCTTTCCGACAGAAGAAAATTCCACGATACATTGTATAGAAGGAAGAAGTATTTACATACGAACCATAAATTATTTACAAATTATTAAAAATTTTGTATTTTTGATTTTATATTCCAGAAATAAATATTATAATAAAATTGTCATTTAGTGGTTAATTAAAAAATATTGTAGTTAGGGATTTATACAAACATTACAATTAAATAAAACTTCGATATTTATTGATTGTTTTACGTAAATTTGTGAGCGTCAAGGTTATGTCGATGTGACGAAAAAATATTTCGCAATCACAGTTCTTATAAAAATACTAGCAACACTTTGTCAACAAAATATTTTTAACTTATTGCAAATGACGTTGCATATCGAATTTCAAGAAAATAAATGGACAGATCATTTCTAAGGAAATGAATCGGCGATAATATGTACACAGAGTACACAGGTAATACCGGTAATACACCATTAAGGTCCAGTACCAGAGATTAATTGGAAGCTTTGGACATATGTACAGGAAAAAATTAAACTGATCGAAACTTTTCGTGCATCGTAAGATATGGATTTATTTAAATGTATGTATTTGCTTACAACGTAACGTTTTGCAAATCATTACGAAGACATTGGAATTAAATCATACGTATTCTTAAGTACATATCACAAAACTAAGGCCTCAAAGTTCAATATTTACAAAAATTTAGAAGTAAAAATGCAATGTTTATATAACTTATCGCCTATATGTATACATATGTATGTACAGGGTGAGTTTTTCAAAAAGTATGACAATGCATGTATCCCAATAAACACACCTGACTACTGGTTATCTAATAGATGACTTTTTAAAGTCATCTTTTTGTCTTACGTTTAAGGTGCCTTCAAGTCACATGTGCGGCACGCTTTCATAGTTACCTTTCAAACGGCACCTAAAAGGCAGCCATTTTCAGATGCGCTTAAATGCGCAGGAAAAGTGATAATACTAGTTAGTTACCTTTATATAGTTATCCGTCAAATATGTCTGAAAGAAAGCTTTCGGATAACTGAAAATTGTAATTTTAGGTTACATTAAAAATTATATCTCAACGTTATCATTTTTGGATACATTTATGGGCCGTTAGATACACTGTAAAAACAGATTGTGTGAAATTACTACTCTGAGATTAGGTAATCTGTATAACCTAGTCTGAGAGTAGTAAAATCCCTAGAAAGTTGTCAAAAGATGTAAATTTACAGCGATTGTCAACAGACTTGAAATTGCAGGTTAGAATTTACAATTAATGTAGTAAAATTACTGTGTTTATAGCAAAATCACACCATTATAGTGAAATTACAGTGCTGTAATAAAATTACAATATCGGAGAATTTTTCACATTTTGTAGGTTAAATACACATTTGGTGCGTGCAGTATATATGTATTAAATACTGAATTGTGTTATATAATATAATATATGCATTGCAATGTTTTTTTTTTTGTAAATGTAAAAAATATTGCAATTTGTTTAAGAATTAATAGTTTTTAGGAATGTTTTAATATTTATTATTTATTATACAATAGCATTTGTAATATAAAATTCAACCTGACAAACAACGATTCGTATATAGTTTTGCATTTAACGACAATAAACAATACATGTAAATAGTCACTTTACAATAAATTTGGTTCATAAAACTTCACTCGCTTCAACGGTTTGTAGTTTACGAAGTAACGTGTACACTTTTTCGGTGACAGCTTGATTTTTACCCCTGCTTGCATCTTTTGAATAGATTTCGAGCCACTTCATTTGTGCATATTCAAAAAAGTGGGGAACATTGTCTGGCCATGTTTCATTAAATACAAAATACGATGCCAAACAAGTATATAAACATCAATGATGGCTGCCCGGGTCACGCGCAGAATGGAAAATATTACTAGAGAAATTGTATTTTTAACATTGTCAGATGTAATTTCACATTCAAACAGTAATTTCAAAAAGTGTAAAATTACTGCTCTCAGAAGTGGTAATTAATATAACCTACTCTCAGAGTGACAATTTCACAATATTTGCAGTGCTATTACAGTTTTGGTGTAAAAATACTAGTGATTTTGTACTTTTACACCATTCAGAGTGGTAATTCGGGTGTGTAATTTCACACTTGTGTTGTGATTTTACGAAACCATTTTTTACAGTGTAGCGAACTATAAAACTTTCTCGCAAGCACAAGGGATTCTAAGTATGTGGTATATATGAAATCCGTTTATCTAACATAAACATTGTATGTTAATATTCCAATAAAAATATACAGTAGGACCTCTCTTATTCTAATTGCCTTTCTTATTCTAATCGTTCCTCAGTCTTCTTCCACTATCACACGAAAACTCAACGAAAAATATTGTCCACGAATCACAAGCTCGCAAGCAAAGTAAGTGGGGGTAAGGGGAAAATTAGAATAAGAGAGGTCGGCGCCATATTGAAAAAACTTTACCAATTAGACTAAGAGAGGTCCTACTGTATAGGTAACAGAATTGCGTCTTTCAGATAACTCGAAATAGATGCTTGGAATGCTCGATCTAGGTTTCTATCCCAATAAACGTATGTACAGGTAACTGAAGTGTATACATTTGTGATATATATATTTTTTATATATTTTTCATAAATCTGAAAATAGTCATCTTTTAGACAACTTTCAGTTACCTATGTACAACAACTAATAGTCACCTTTTAGTCACTAAAAGTTACCGTAAAGGCGGGACATTAGTCAACTATTTATTAACATTTTAAGTCATCCTCAATAGTTACCGGCCATCTATTCTATGTCATACTGTAAAAAATCCCGTTGTAAAATTACCACACTCAACGTAGGTATGTATTAGTATTACCCACGTTGAACATTGGACATTTCCAATAGATGGGAAAAATACCTAACCTTCTGTAAATTTACATTAAGGTTATGTCAATGTACAACTCAAAACTGTAAAATTACAAGCGATATGAAATTTACAGGTTACGGTAATTTTCCCAACTAGGTTATAGGGAAATTCCGATCGCTAGTGATTTTTGTTTTTTTTTCAGTATTGCAAAAATACCTAACCTCAATCAATCAAATGAATCAAATGTATTATAAAATACTAGTTAAATTTATTTAACTTCAGTTCATTTCTGTTTACTCGAAATCTAATGGCAATAATAATATAATTATTGCATCGATGAATTTTATGAGTATAATTTTTTTCAACACGTGATGAATTTCTTCCTAACCTGCAATGGCGATGGTCGTTACCGCGTTTTTATGAAAAATTGTCAACGCTAGTGATTTTCAGTGACTACGCGCTAGTGAATTCACAGAGCCCGGTAATTTTACAATGAAAATAGATATGTATGTTTCACAGCCCTGTTTTTTCACGGCCTTTCAACGTATAGGCAGGATTATTACCACCACTCTTAGCATGGTGTTTTCCCGCGATTGTGTAGTTTTACCACGTTCATGGCTGCAATTTTACAGATTACATACTTCAAATTCCCTAACCTCAAGGTTGGAAATTTACTACACTGGAATAGGTAATATTCCTCACGCTCCCCGATGTAAAATTACAGTCGCTTGTAAAATTCATTTTGATTTTTTACAGTGTACCTGAACGGCACATTTCAGTTACCTGCATGTTTATTGGGATAGTTAAGAAAAATGAGATACCCAATAAACAAAATTCCACGATGACTGTAAAGTCACCTCAAAGTTGATTAATAGGCGTTTAATGTCCAACTAATAGGCAACTGTACGTAATAGATAACTTGAAGACGACTTTAAGGTAACTTTACATTAATTGGGTAAGTAGTCTCTCGATACGGTAGGAATTTATACACTATAAATAATCATAAAATAAAAATGGCATTTATAATTATCATATACGGCTTTGTTCGTTAATTAATTGAAAATGAACCGAAAAAAGTGACTTTCACTTATTTCCGACAATTGGCAATGCAATGAATACTCAATATTTCATGAGCTGCGCAGGAGTCTAGTAACCTTAGTGAGCATAGGTATTTTGGGTGTATTTTCATTTAAGGACCTAGTTCTCTCGATTCTAGTAATTTCGTGAGCATTTTATATTTTATAAAAGTAACTAGACTGTATTTGCGTGTATGAGCTCAGTACATCAGGTATAAGCGCAAAAAGTGCTCACATCAAAGAAATTCATTTAGAGTTGAAGGAAAATTCTCTAAAATAGGTGATTACTTATTTCAGAAAGTCGCTTTTTGCAGTTTTAGCGGTAATACTACAAAATCGTTAAGTAGTCATAATTGAAAGTTTTATCGGAGACATTACAAAATTATGACAAATTTACAGTCATTAATATTTCTATTAACCGAAAGTTGCCCAAACATAGACACTGAGGATTATGCAACAATACCTGGAACAGTAATGTGCTATATCGGAAGCTTAGGTTCGTTACGAAAATAGAAAACCTAATGAACAAACTAGTCGAATATCAATCTATATCCGTATAGAGAGGACCCGAAACACATGGACCGTATTACAGGGGGTGAATTTTGATAATCTGAGCAAAAAAGTTTAATTCCAAAATTCGATACCACGTATAGAATTTGATGTCGAGCCTCTGAATTTGAGAAGGAAATAAAACACTTTTTTGCAATAACTAGTTTTAAAGTCATTTCAACGAATGAGGGCTCGTTTTAATCCTTATGTGCACACCCAACTTTTATAACGCTGTTACCACCCAGGGTACCCGGGTACCCACTATGAGTTTATCTTAGTTTTTGAGATTATATGCGAATGGAATGGTTTGAAATAAATTAATTTCATTAAATACACATCAATGGAAAGTAAGTAAGCTATATAAGTTCCCGAGCCCGCAACAGCTCTCACAAAAAATAGGTACAGTAGAACCCCTCTGGATTGTCACGGTCTGTTCCGAGTCTTCCCCGCAGACCCCGCTAAATTGTCACGGTCAGTTCCGAGTCTACCCCGCAAACCCCGCTGGATTGTCACGGTCGGTTCCAAGTCTTCCCTGCAAACCCCGCTGGACTGTCGGCAATAAGGGAAGCATCGCTTACACCTCTACGCCGTAATCACGTGACGTTCATGACCAATCACAGACAATCTCTCTGCTTCCTATTGTAACTCCAAACCGATCGTATGTCTAACTAGACACGCCCCTGAGGCGACGAGCGGCCTGGTGTTGGTAAAGGGATTTCGAGAAATGCCAATCCAACGGGGCTGAATTCCGACAATCCAGCGCGGTGCCAATCCAGCGGGGTTCTACTGTATTAACAGGGTTTCCGATCGCCGTCCAAGTAAGAATGAAGACTGGTGGCATTTTTGTAATAATAAAATGAAAAACGAATCAGCGACCTAATTTCTGGCGGCAACTAAGCGATGAATTGGCAAAACGTTTCGTTGAAAGCCGTGCTGGAAATGTACAAATTACGGACAACTACAATATACAGCTGATTACATCATCGGCCGATTAGTGACACGTGAAGGGGATAACGCATAAACATTACCACTCTACGAATTCGAAAAATATTCCGACATGCGGCTATAGTAGAAGCTGCTTTACTGTAAGAGTTAGGAAACTACTAAATAATCATGATGGGAATGGCTCGTGCGAAGTAGTGTTCGTAAATAGTCGGAAGAATCGGCAGTTTGAACTTTTCGAATATGCGAGTCTTTTCACAATCTACTTTGTAATACAGTTCTTTATGTTTTTATGGGGTTCGTTATATAAACGTATGCAATACATTTCAAAGAAACTATTAATGCAAACAAGATATGCTTACTTTAACAGTAAAAAAAATGCTTTTTATTGGTGTTTCTGGTGGCCATGTTTTGAAAATGCTCATTTTCAATTTTTATACGTTTTGAACACAATGTATTATTAATCATGCTTATCACCTGTATCAGTACTAATCTCCGCATCACAAAACTGATATTTATGGAATACGAAATACGAATCTACAAGAAAAAACATTTAGGCGAAACCTCATTGAACACAAAAGTGTCATGCGAGTAAACACCTAATCAGTATAAATCTCTGATATCGAGTCAAAGATTCTGAACAACCAAAGCAAGCGAGGCACCACGCACACGCTCGCTTTGTATAAATGTATATGTAATGCGATTAGAATTTCCTGTTATCAATACACGTTCCTACGCAAATTATTGTTATTTATTCAACATAGTACTCTGATGAAATATTGATCGTGTGTGGTCTATCGTATGTGCTTTCCAGAATCATAGATATGTGGCAAAATTGTCCTAACGATATAATATACGTACATAATGAGTGTACACGTTACTGCTTACATACGTACTAATATTTACTGACATGGAATGTGATGCTTGTACCAAGTAATTTACATCTCCAATGCTTAAACGAAAACCAGCTTATTCGCTTTTAAGTATATTTCTATTTCAAAATCATCTTTCCAGTTTCTTTCAATACCAATCCAAATTTTTCACCACTCGCTCAAAAAAAATCCCGACTGGTAATTTCCCAACTCCGGATTCTGGCCTTCTTTTCGCCCTCTTCATCCACTCTATTGCGTAAAAATATGTAAACTAAACAGTTTGATTTCTGAAAAATAAATTCGTCAATTTAATAAATTTAGTCTTATTTGTATTCTCTTTCCCAGTTTTGTTTCAGTTTTGTTTCATCGTCGTCTCCGTTCACCCAGCACTCAGAGCCGACCATCCGGGCAACCGTCCATTTCAAGCTCAAATCCGGAATACGCGTGTAAGTACCCCAGGTTCTAGCATAACACACTATACTGATCAGCAGCAACAACCAACGCCGTGAATGAAGTTAATATATATTATACACATATAGTATATAATGAAACTGACGTGAAATTTAATACATTGTAATTATTGGAATGTACTGATTTTTGCGTGTCTCTTCCTCGAGATCGAGATGTAGTAACCTCGCTCACACGTTTTGAAAAAAAAAGTTTCTAATGCACCTGATCCTACACGCATACACAATGCGATCGTAATAGTACTGTTCTCCTGCTCTAAAGTGGAATTCAATTTCCAGTTATCCCTATCAGCTGATTCGATGGACTGTAATCAACACTGTCAACATAGTTAACAAATCGACTTTATTGTGTTCGGTTTGAAGTTTGAAAACCCAAATTCATATTTGAGGTTAACTTTCCAAATTGATAACCTGTTTCCCAAATCTTAGTTATATTTTATACTTTTAATACTTACTATGACTTTATATTCATGTTAGCTTAATTTCATACAATACTTAGGAAGAATAAGTATTGAATTTATATTAAACGCAAATGGCAAAGTTTAAAAGCACAGGTTATTTTAGATGTATTGCAGTTTTTAAATTCTTTATACTTTTTAGATTATTCGAGGCTTGTTGCTTAATTAATGAGTACAATCAAAACATACTAATAATATAAAAGAGATTTAAAATGAACAATATTAAACGACTGCTTCCATGGATACCCTAATAGTATTTTTCGATACAAGGCCGTAAAACGAGATTTTACGGATGGCATGAGGCCGTAAAGTCTTAATGCCTTGTGTCGAATGTTATTTTTCGGCACTGAAGGCTGTAAAAATTAGATTGCACGGACTGCATTTAGTCCGTATGGGATGTTTTTGACAGCGCAGATTCATGTTACACATGATGAAAATGAAATTTTGCGGACTAAAAGTCGAAAATGTTTTTTCGTGAAATTGATATCTCATTATAGATGAATGATATATTTTATTTGGCGGAAGCACTCGGAATTGCATAATAATGAACTAGCAGCTACAGCTGCTAAAACGCGATGGCACGAGTGAGGTGAAGTAGCGAATTTGTTGCTTACGATATTTTATACAATTCTCGACTGCGAAACGTATTAATTTGTGCTCGAAAATTTCGATGTGAACCGAAAATCTTGCTGCAAGTGTGCGAAAGCCGTGCGTAAAGCAATATTATATAGGTGAAATTTATGAGAGGGATTTTTGAGGAGGAGGTCCTTTGATGTGTAATGGAAATAATTATTCAAGTGATAAAAGGAATGTTAGTTTAGTTTTTAAATAATCAATTTTCAATACATATTACAACACATTTTTATGTATTTAAATAATTATTATAAGCGTAAATAATAATCTCATCTTTCATAACGAAAAGTAATAGTTATTTTGATTTTGTATCTCGTCTTAACCCGATTTCGTTGCAACTGACAATGAGGTTTATGACCTACTCTAAAAAAGAAAGACTTGAACATTGATATTGATATTGTTTTTCTTTTTCAGTGTATAGGTCAATAACGTAGAAACTAAAGTGACGTAGCACGGGGATTCTTGAGATAAATACAAAGGACAATCACCTCACCCACTACTACTTTGTTTTGCACTCCTAGTCATTAACTGGTATCCGTTAGGTCATTTTATCGATTGCAACTCTCTTTCCCCGATTTTTGACCCTCAAAAACTAAGCAATATTACATAGATAATGTTCGTAGGGGTATATAGAAGATAAATCATCTTAGTTTTGTTGGTAGCTTCAGTGAAGTGATTTTTCATTATCTCCAATGTTTCGCACTCCTGGTCACTAACTGGTACCTGTCCAGTAATACGTACGGGGATATTTATTTATATTGTTTTCGGGAGTCACAACTGAGCAACAAATTCGTATGCCTTTAATTTGCATTTGAATGCGGCTATGTATGTATTTTGACGTAGGGTTTGGTAGCTTTATCTTAAGCTAGCAAACCGTAGGGTTTTTTTTAAATAATTGAGTAACAAATTTTCTACCTAGTTCGGTGTGGTTTTGACGTATTTATGTATTTTTTTTTAATTAGGGTTTGGCAATTTTATCTTAAGCTGGCAAACCCTAAGATTTATTTTTTAAATATTTGAGCAACAAAATCGGCACTAGGGTAACAAATTAGCAACAAAATAGTAACAAATTTTACGACTAGTTTGGTTTGGTTTTGGTGACTTTGGCTTTGCAGCTTTAATGGGCCTCATGAAGATAATGAACTTGACGTGACCAGTATTTTCTAGTATAAGCGTTTAAAAACAATTCACCAGTGTCCTGGGAATGGAGTTGCAAAAAAATGTATTACATAGGATTTTATATATAGTGGCCCTCCCCTTATTTTAACTCCTCTTATTTTAACTGCGTCCTTTATTTTAACTTTTTTTCGTCACTTATGTTAACTTCTTCCCCCCGTGAGTTCCCCCACCATTCGCCATTTGAAAGTGTTCAAAAGAGTGCGGACTGCTGTTTGCGCTTGCGCATACAGATGAATAAAAACGCCACAATATCTCCTCTCTCTGTTTTTATTCTCTGATATTGCCAGTGGTAGGGATGAAGGGATGCTGTAAAATAAGGGAAGAAGCCGCCATCTTCCTTGACTCGAAAAGTTAAAATAAGGGGAGGGCCACTGTAGTATATTCTACACCGCAGTAGGTCGAAATTGTTCTGTTCATAACAATTTTAATGGTGCAATCTCGAGTTGCTGATCGCACATAGCAAGGAAAACATATACTCGCTGACACCACTAGGTCATAATGGCCAACTTCTGCCCCTACAGGATGTACAGGCACAAATATGTTTCATTATCATGAAGGTGTCATATAGAACTATTTTTAACACGGCAAATTTCTACCTTATCGGGAACCACTTCAAAACCCTCTTAATTGAGATGTGGTACTCAACAACGGAGAATTTTTCTAAGCAATTTTTGTATAGCTCATGCTTTATCCACATACAAACGTATTTCAGTCCGGACCCTCTTATTGTCTGATAGTCGGGACCGGAGGAGAATGTAACATCCCTTATTGTCTGTACTCACTCTCACTCACCTTCTACAACCCCGGAAGCTTTCCCAGGAAGAGCGATTCCCGAGAGGTGAAGTAGTGGAAGAAGAAAATAGACAATAACGGAGGTCTGACAATAGACAACGACGGGGTTTCAACAATTACGGTGGAGTACAATAACGGGCTCGGACTGTACAAATAGGGAGGTCAGGAAGTAACGGCTGTCTGAAACTCAACTTAATCTGTATCGTTATTAGTAGGGGCCAATTTCCTGCGGACATTAGAGAACTATAAGTCAACTTTTAGTGATATTATAGTCACTAATGTGTTCTGTGCGTACTGGGTAGATGCAGCAACTTACTGGGTTGGCATCCAATTATAGGCTGGATCGTCGAAACGTAATTTGTCGGAACGGAAAGAAATTACCAGATATGACTCAAGCATCTCAAGCAACGAATGTACATATTCATTGATCAAGTTTCGAGTGTTTCACAAATTCCAATCGTCTCAACTACATACAGTGGTCTCCCTCAATATTGTCATTGTACAGTTATAGAACGCGCATGTGTGGACCAGAAGAAATCAGTTTAACCTTTCCTACATCGCGCATGCGTGATGTCGCCACAGAATTAGCACTCCATGAGAAGTGGTGGGGAACAGCAATGGAGGGGTAAGGCAATTGTTAGGGGGTAGCAAATATTGTGAATGCAAATATGGGGGGGAGGGGTTACTGTATTCCTATTTCTGTGCCAATTATACATACGACTTCAAGTCAAGCACGAACTACATACCGAAAATTGCTTTAAAAAATTGTTGTATTGGCGCTCATCCACTTTAAAAGAATGCGACCTCCTGATTGGTCCGCGTTTAAAATTCCCTAGAAGATGCTGTTCATCTTGTTGTTTAGACACTGTCTTAGGGCGCAGTCACATAGGGCCGGATCGCCGAAACGGAATCCTTTGGAACGGAAAATATATTACCAGATTTGGTTCGAGTGTTCCAGTCGTTCCCAACTGGTACATTTCCGTCTTTCTGTTCCGTCGATGTTAAACACCTACCGTCACATGTGATAAGAATGACGGAACATAACGACGAAATTAATTAATTAATTTACGAAATTGTAAATAATATGTTCTAATTCCAACGCATTTGAATAAATAAACGTATAATTATATTGAATTAATGTACGTACATTGTTAAAACATTACAAAACAGCTAATAATTGCAAAATTTCAAGACATTTCTCTAGATTCGATCCGGAAAATCACCAAATTCCGTTCACATGTGACGGTATAGGTGTTTAAATCGACGGAACAGAACGACGCAAAAAGAATCATGTAAACAAAAACCAAATCTGGTAATATATTTTCCGTTCCAAAGGATTCCGTTTCGGCGATCCGGCCCTATGTGACTGCGCCCTTAGTTGGCCAGTGATTTAAATGCGGAGTAAAGCCAGCCTGCTTTTATAGTGGAGTAAAGCTAATCGTAATTTTATAAATTAGACATTTAATTGTCAACGAACAAATATCCAAACGCTTCCGACTTGATTCGCGGACCTGTAGATATTTCTATAACCAGTAACCCAGGAATAAGTTAAGTTGATTTCTTACTACATAGCCCTATTGAAAAAATCCATGTGGATTCTATATGGATTTTCATTATGGACTTTCCATATGGATTCCATGTGGATTGATGTGGATTCCATGTAGACTCGTCTGGATTCCATATGGATTTTTGATGTGGATTCCATATGGATTTTTTTATATGGATTCCATATGGATTTTCATGTGGATTTTACTACGTGTATTTTATGTGGAATCTATATGGATTCTTTATGTGTATTTCCATATGGGTTTTCCACATGAATTCCTTGTGGATTTCAGGTGTGGATTCCATATGGATTTTATATGTGGAGTTCCATACGGATTCTATGTGGATTTTTGATGTGGATTCTACAGGGTGAGTCTGATAGAAGTGAACATAGGGAAATCCATGTTAAGGCTACGCGCCTCGTGATTGGTCGATTCCGGTGGAACGTTGCTTGCTCGCTGATTGGCTGTGTTAGAGCCACAAGAATGTAAACAAAATACTGTCTGTACTGTATGTATCAAATATCTTGTGTGACATAACGGACATAACCACGTTTTGGGCTTATGTAAAATGTGTCAAATCCATGAAATGTGTAACACAAACTCAAATTCAAGACTCAGCGATGATGATCTGAGCGGTTGTATCTGCAATAACACGACACAAAATACCAGATTCTTTACTCAAAACATGGTTATGTCCGTTATGTCACACAAGATATGATACATACAGACGTTCCACCGGAATCGACCAATCACGAGGCGCGTAGCCTTAAGGGCCCTCGAGGCCCTCGAGCGTGGCAAGCCTGTGACGTCAGAAGCGAGGAAAAAGGCGACAAAATTTTGCGACGATCTTTAAGCAGTACGGAAAACTTTTCAGCTAATTTTTTTTAATGAAAATATTCTTCACTACATTCTCTACCGAATGAGTGTTTTTGGATAAATTCTGTAGCTAAGAAGTGATTAAAAATAAATATTGAAAATTTGAATTATACGTATGGTTATGGAACCTGTCATCTTGCATTTGTTTGTCGGTTCAGTCGTTCACGTTTCCTTGCAGCGTGCATGTCGTTTCCAAATTTTCCTGCAATTTTTGGGAAAAAATATGGATGATCTTTTTCAGATACAGGTTCCAAGCACGGTGGGCGAGATGGAGATACTGTAAGGTAAGAATTAGGATAAGAAATAATAAGCAATTCCAAATGCGATGCGAGAAAGTTGTCTCAACTTCGTTGATGTTAAAAATTATTATACTACTCTAGTTACTTCTGCTTTTCCGCGCTCCCTACCTAAATAATCAAAGCATGAAGTAAATTACAATAGGATCAATTTGTGTTTTTTACATTTTCTTTTTCGTCCGCGTTAGACCGATCAAATTTGGTAGAAGATAAATTATAATGTACCCTGTACTTATAGTATCGTGGTTCACCAAGATCGCTAAAAAACGCTGGGTTTTATTTCCTCGAGCCGTATTGTATTTTATCCGGTTACGAATGCCACCTTACAAGGTGTTCATACATGTTTTAGAGGAATTCTTGTAGAAAAGCGTACACATGTCTTTGAAATAAATATGGATGACAATTTTTTTCAACTTCAAAATTTCAAAACGAACTTCGAAAACGCCGGGGCGTATGTGAGGATGCTTCTAAAATTTCTTATCGTAATTCTTAAAAAATTGTATAAAACGTAAAAAAACAAATATTGAAGATTTACCTTTTTATAATTTACTTCACGCTTTGATTATTTAGGTAGGAAGCGCGGAAAAGCAGAAGTAATATTATTTTCACTTCTATCAGACTCACCCTGTATATGGATTTTCTCTACATACGTTGTACGCTTTGTAGAAATCGTTGCTGTTGTGTGGAAAATCCACATGAAAATCAATATCAAAAAATCCATATGGAATCCATACGAATCCACATCAATCCACGTGGAATCCATATGAAAAATCGATATTGAAAATCCATATGGAATCTACATGGATTTTTTCAATAGGGAGATTACTTTTGCGCTCTGCTCGATGAAGTGAAGAGTGAAAAAGTTCAAAATTTTACTTTTTTGGACTGTTGCAAATGAGAAGCATTATTTTGGATACTCAGTCGGCGAAAAATTCAATTTCTAAATAAAATTACGATTTTTAGAAAAATTTTACCTCTAGCGGACTGGCTTTACAGCAATACCTTATGATCGTTCTACTTCTTGCCGTGGTGTACATACATACATGATATTTCTTTCTTAAAAGCAAGCGGTCGTAAGGAAGTAATGGAACAACATTTTATTGTTCCCCATTGTACACCTTGTACACCTTCCGGCTTTAAATCTTTCCTTTCTTTACTTCAGCTACTTTTCTTTTTCGCTAGAAGATAATAAATGAAAACATCGATGGAAGAGGTAAAGACGGGAAATAATAAACGGTGGCGGGTGCATCAAAACACCTTACGACCTGTTACGACCGACTACGAGGAATGATTTAAAGTCGTAGATATTGCCGCGAGATGGCGCGGTAGAACCACAGCTAACAGATTAGGGCGTTTATACATCTTAACATTTTATACTTTCTGCCGGAAATACAGAGAACGCGTGAAAAGGAAAATCCCTCGGCCATTTCTATTCAAGTCGTGATCTGGAACTGGTCGTCTCTCTTGTTTCGGCAGGACGTAAGTTAATCTTCTAATGATTTTTTCGAATATTTAGTTATTTAACTTAATATTTCTCTTCAATAATAGCTATCAATATATTAATATTGTATTAACTAGAAAATTTATTGCAATTTAATGTGTTTTTCACAAGTTACAATTATCGACCACGTGGCGACGCGTGCTTCCAATTTTCGCTTATTTTTTTAAAATTTTATTTATATATTATTCTAATTTATTTAATTTCAATTAGATTTTATTACGTGCAATATAATAGTTTGAATTTTATCACTGCAGCCTTATTGTCTGGGCAAGGAATGTCTGATTTATTGCAGAGCGTTTCTAATCATTAAGGCAAAATTAATTCATGGTTTAATCATCAAGCAACTTTAATAATTGTTTGACTTCATACTATGAAACAAATTGTTGATATTATAAATGTGACTTGCGCTTTATAATTATAAATATCGTAAGTTTAAACATTACTCATAATTCACATGTTAGGTAACGAACCAGCATCATGGTAAACGGACGAATACCGTCAGTCTTTTCGAAGACTTATGTCACTCCAAGACGTCCTTACGAGAAAGCTCGTCTTGATCAAGAATTACGTATTATTGGAGAATATGGTCTACGTAACAAGCGTGAAGTATGGAGAGTAAAATATACTCTTGCTAAAATCCGCAAAGCTGCCCGAGAATTGTTAACGTTAGATGAGAAAGACCCCAAACGTCTTTTCGAAGGTAAATAAAAATTAGTTCAAGTCGAATATTAAAATTCTTCAAGATATCCAAAATGATGATAATATTTTTATAATTTCTGACACCTCTTGTCTGATTTTCCTATGAATCGAAAATAAAATTCTGAAATGTTTATGAAAACAAATTTTACGAAGCTTTTATAAAGTTCAGGTAGAATAATTCATTTCTTATTTCAGGTAACGCGCTTCTGCGTCGTTTAGTAAGAATTGGTGTACTTGATGAAGGACGCATGAAACTCGATTACGTATTGGGTTTAAAAATCGAAGATTTCTTGGAACGTCGTCTTCAAACTCAAGTCTTCAAGTTGGGGTTAGCTAAATCCATCCATCATGCTAGGGTCCTGATTCGTCAGAGGCACATTCGGTTTGTAATTTATATTATTTATAAAAAAGTTTTGCCTTATTGTACTGGGCAAGAAGTGTCTGTAGTTTTGCAGAGCATTTCTAATCATTAAGGCTACAGTAAATCCAGTTTTAATCATCGGATGTGTATATTACATATTCGACTTCATAGCTTGGATACATGTCTATCCTTTATTATTTGTTTATTCTGTGGACGCATGCATTATTATGAAAATTTCATGTGAAATCAAGAATGTTCGGTAGTTTTTTGTTAATTTCGATACACAATTTGCTTTTAAATATATTCGTTGATTGTCTGAAGTTTATACATACCGGCACCTAAAAATATGCAAAATATCTTTTTAGCCGCTGATCTCTTGGAATCTGAGAGAATGGACTTGCTAAAATCAGTTGAAACTTGATAATTTGTAACAGGCCACTTAATCGTTAGATTATTATCTAACTATTAACGTCTGATTTAATTCTATGGGTTGTCGAAGTGCAACATATTGGTACAGTGCATTTATCTTTTGCCTCGATATTTACTGAATGATTGAAAATTTTGTATTTTTATGCGAATTGTGTTTCTAATTTTAGTTTCTTTCTTTTATAGAGTTCGTAAACAGGTGGTTAACATTCCATCGTTTATCGTGCGATTGGATTCGCAAAAGCATATCGACTTCTCCTTGAAATCGCCATTCGGTGGTGGCCGACCTGGTCGTGTCAAGAGGAAGAACATGAGAAAGGGAATCGGTGGTCCAGCAACTGATGAAGATGAAGATTAAACTGTATTTCAGAATTTCTGAATAAAAGTTAAATACTTTTTGAAACTTCTTTCCTTTTTATTTCAAAACTGCAAATTAGATGTTTGTTTTTATGCGAAAGTAGACTTACGTTCTAGTTTATATTGAAGTTTCATCCTAAAGTACTAAAATAAATATTTGTTTTAAAATATAGTATAAAAATTGTCTTTTTTAATACTGAAAAAATATATGATATAACAAAAAAAAAATGATTTTTCAATTTGAATGCTTTTCATGTTGATGAAAAGTTTAATTACTGTTGATATTGTGGGGCTGTAATGTATGTGATACAATCGCATGCATTGTAGGAGTGTTATTCTTCCGTTCCAGTGGTTTAGAAAAGCTAAAAACTGAAAAATTGAAGTAACATGGATCGTTTTCAAAATAAGTTAAGTTCAACATTCCGTAAAAACTTCAACAATATTGAGAAGACTGAATGATGCCGGTAAGTCGAAATAATTTTCCATTCTAAACTGTTTGATCTCTTTAAATATCTAGAATTTAATCATAATGAGCTCATAATGTGGTCAGAAAATACTTCCCGGTCTTCCGAGCGATTTGAGCGCGTCACCTGTACGGGGTGATAGCAGTCTGTCGAAAAACTGTCGGTCGAAATTCGAACTGCCGAGCGTCGAATGGTCGAACGTCGGAAAGTCGACAATTCGATGCGTCGACTCGTCGATCTGCCGAAATTCGGCGCGTCGAACCGTCGTTTGGTCGAAAATGTTTTCCTCCTTGCACAGGTATCGGTCGGTAAAGGAGAACATCCATCGGTGTTGTAGCATCGGAATTTTTAAAAGGGACACGTTCCCCATCGCATGATGTATATGTATATATATTATACAGGGTCATCGAAAAGTATCGGACCCCCCTAATATCTTCAGTTAGAATGCACTTAGGAGAAAATGTCCAATAGCAAAGTTGTATGGTTTCAAGCGGGGAGTAAGATGATGACCTTGACTTTGACCTTGACCATGTCCTTCAAGGTCATTTCAAGGACTGAAAGGAAATAACTAATCTGCGTTGAAAAAGTACTGTACATAAATTAAAAATACAACAAAATATTATTAAGTCTGTAAATAAAGTAATATTAATCATAAATTTATACAGAATGTTTTGTTCCTCGTATGTTCCTTGTATGTGGTGTATGAAATGAAGCGTGCAGAATCGCCGGCATCAGCGCCCCACGCGTTTTTTAGATAATAACGTATAATTAACGCATCTTAGTTCCAAAAAATTTGAAACTTTGCAGAAATCTTCGTCATACATTGACGAACAACTTTCCCACTGGAAAACGTAAATTTTGTAACACACTTTTTCTCGATATAGCTCGCAAACGGCGAATTTTCGAGCTCATTAAATTTACTTCTACATTTGTTAATTATTATTAATAATTCGGTAGATATTTTGTTAACTTAACTTCACCAATCTCTTTCGCCACTATCTTGTGCATGTACCCTGAAAATTTCAGAATTTTTCATGCAGTTTTTGAGGAGATATGACGAGTTCAAGTCAACAACATTTATTGAATAAAGTCTCCCTTAGATTTCATTGTTACGCGTGGACAATACTTTTCCGACCGTTTGAGAGCGCGACCCCTTTTAAGATCCACGTCCTCAATTGTTAACTTCAAACCTTTATAACTCAAAAAGTACTTAATAAAAAAATATTTTATTATAGTGTTTTGGAAAGCTCTCGAGATAAGCTATAAGAATATGCAATAAAATGTAGGGGGTTCTATTTAAAAAAATAAGATTGACCTTGAAATGACCTTGAAGGACATGGTCAAGGTCAAAGTCAAGGTCATCATCTTACTCCCCGCTTGAAACCATACAACTTTGCTATTGGACATTTTCTCCTAAGTGCATTCTAACTGAAGATATTAGGGGGGTCCGATACTTTTCGATGACCCTGTATATATTTTTACACTAGAAAGAAATATATATTTACATATGTATTTACATTTATCATATGTATATCTTTAGTGTTCTAATAACGTAGTGTACAAATAAAAAACAGAATTAAAAAAAAATTTTTAATATATAGTTCATTTTAAAGATATTTTCAAGCTATACAAGTTGCCTCTGTTGGTTTTTGACCTACAATGAATATTTCTCTTGTTATAGCCATAAAAACGGGGGTAAATGCCGATTTTTCAGGTTTTTCGCGTCTAACTCGTTTCGACACATAGCTATCGAAATATGATACCGGAAAAAGTTGTAGGCGTTGAAAACACAAACATTTTTTGTCCTCTAATACGATGCGATTAAATTAAAACTGAACCCTATTTGCACTCGTTTTCATAACATTTTGTTATTAATATCGATTTATTTGTAGTACTGTATTTTGTCGACTTTACGAGGCTCTTGTAGGGTTCAGTTTTAATTTAATCGCATCGTATTAGAGGACAAAAAATGTTTGTTTTTTCAAGGCCTACAACTTTTTCCTGTGTGATATTTCGGTAACTATGTGTCGAAACGAGTTAAACGCGAAAACCCTGAAAAATCGGCATTTACCCCGTTTTTATGGCTATAACAAGAGAGATATTCATTGTAGGTCAAAAACCAATAGAGACAATTTATAGAGCTTTAAAATATCTTTAAAATGAGCTCCGGTTCGTTGAGATACCTTCAAACAGAGTCGAGATATTTCAAAAAATGTGATTTTTTCACCTAAAGTTTAGTGTTGAATAACTTAAAAACTCTACCTTCCCGGAAATTTTTTCAGAGGAAAAAGTTGTTCAGAATTATCTGTAGAATCTAGAGTTGGCCGCTGGGTAATGGTTGGCCGATCACCCTGTATAATGAAAAAGATTATATTTTTGTAATTCAAAAATATCTATAGAAAACTATTGAAACCTATTCATTTCTTACAGTAATGAATAAGTTTGAATAGTAGGTAACGCCAGCTCTACGTATACATATTACATACACAATACAAAATGTATATGTTTTAATAATGTATCATCGTTAGTAAGTTTTCACCATGATTTAACCATACAATTTAGATGTTTGAATGTGTATTTTACATATCACTCAAGTCAATTATTTGTACGGATTAACACATTAAAATCATATAATTAGCTATGTGGGTAATTTATATAACTGTATCTGAAAAATAATGAATGAAAACTATTGAAACCTATCCATGTCTTACATTAATTAATAAGTTTTATTAGAATTAATGCGATAATTCCAGTTCTACGTATGCATATTCTATAATGTAGAATATGGTCAAATATATTTTATTTTTTATGATATTTTAACTATACATAATCTATATGATCCAATGGTGAATTTAAATGTTAATGTGTACGTAGAAGTAATTCACAATACAAATGTATGTTTTATTATGTACCATCGTTAGTAAGTTTCCAGCATGATTTTACCGTATATAATTTATATGTATTAACATATTAAAATCAAATAATTAGCAATATGGGTAATTCAGATAGCTATAAGTTTTAAAATTCATCGAATGATCCATATTGCTAATTATTGGAATTGAATGTGTCAGTCAGTATAATTACTTTATTGACTTTAGCGATATGTAACTTTCAGGATTGTACAATACGAATTCAATACGTTTGAATATGTTTTTTACGTGTCACTGCAGGCGTGTAAGTTCAGTTTTACCGATAGGTGGCCTTTCATCTCAAGTTGCAAACCTGTGTATGACGGAGCTCAGTATCGATCAGTATATATGAAGCACTTTTTTATATCATTGTATGTAATATACTGAACGATGTAAATACATGTGTGCGTAATTAGGATTAATATACTAAGATTATAGAGTGTGAATTTATTCGATTGAAGTGTTTATGTATGTGTTGTGATATAAGTAGATAATTTGTGCGTTTTCGTATGTAGAAATACTATTGCAGAGCTGTCGTTACCACATTAATTCTGTTATAACTTATTAAGTACTGCAAGAAATGAATAGGTTTCAATTTTTTCATAACAATACACATAGCTTTAAATGAACTACAGAAAACTATTGAAAAACATATTATTATATGCTTTTAAATGTGTTTTCTGAATCGGTTTTTACATATAGAGAATTGTTTTTACTTATTCAAATTTTGTAGGGAAAGGTTTTTAATACAAATATTGAATAATTAAAAACATATAAGTATTAAATAAGTAAAAACATATTATCTATTTGTAAAACACGATTCAGAAAACACATTCTGAACCATACATTATTTTTTAAAAGTTTTCTATATTTTTTTTCGGCAGGGAGTGATTACGAGTAGATGTGTTGTAGTGACAAAAAAGCGTAAGGTTAAAGATTTAAGTCATATTAGTATGAAATACCTTTATAATGATAATATCTTTAAAATGAGCTTCGGTTCGCTAAGATACCTTCATACAGAGCCGAGATATTTAAAAAAAAAGTGATTTTCCCCCTAAATTTTAGTGTTGAATAACTTAAAAACTCTACCTTCCCGGAAATTTTTTCAGAGGAAAAAGTTGCTCAGAATTATCTGTACAATCTACAGTTAGCCGCTGGGTAATGGTTGGCCGATCACCCTGTATAATGAAAAAGATTATATTTTTGTAATTAGAATATTTAAATTATATTAAAAGCCCTGCCGAAAAAAATCTATAAAAAACTATTGAAACCTATTCATTTCTTACAGTAATGAATAAGTTTGAATAGTAGGTAACGCCAGCTCTACGTATACATAGAAATGTTCAAAATATTTGTAAAATTATATACTTGAACAAAACAAGTACACCTACTTACGCCTCCAAAAAAAAAATGATTAACATGTACGCCTTGCGATTCTCTCTTTATATAAAAAATTATACATATTTCTTAAAACAAATACACTATAAATTAATATAATTAAAGTGGAGAACATGGTGCAAGAACAATGATTAGAGTCGATAACAAGGTACAAAGTACTCTGAACCACTTACTCAACTCTTAATCATTATTAAAGATATTTCTTAGGTATATGTTCAATTTTTTTGCAGTTTATTCATGGTATAATTTAGTTTATAGAATTTGACCAAGCCGTGAAATCGGTCCCCTCTGATTTTGCTACAAATTTTTGATATGGTTTCTCCATAAAAAAAAATCTTACGAGTAGATGCGTTATAGTGACCACTATATATATATATACCATTGAAAAAAGTGTAAGGTTAAAGATTTAAGTCATATTAGTATGAAATACCTATTTCTGCACAGATAATGAATTTCGAGTTTTTTTACTTCTTTAATTGGAGTCATTACATAACATAAGTAAAACATCAATGAAGTAGTGCTATGTCACATACATCAATATAAGAGTCGACAGTTCAGTTTCTTGACATTTGTGACTTTTCGCATTTCTCCCTCTGAAATTACTCATATATTATTTAATTGTACACATTTATGGATGAGAAATATATTTGGTACTTCTACTAATAAAATTCTGATAGACAAGAACTCCATTAACATTTTTGATCGAGTCGTTGGAAGCCTGGTATATTGTCGCAGTCCAATTTGGTCCACTTTTTTATTCAGCTTTTTGTAAACTTAGAAGTTAACTGACCCGAACCAAATAATTTTTTTAACATTGTTGAGTGTTAGACATAACTCAAGACCTGGTTATGTAATTTCTTTTATGAAAAATTGGAAGAGACAAGGGTATAACTGCATTTTTTGCCAATTTTAGCAGACTTGCACAATTTGGCATACCTATATCTTTTTTATAAGTTTACAAAAAGCTGATTAGAAATGTGGACCAAATTGGACCCCCTGCTTCCATCGACTCAACCAAAAATGTTAATGGAGTTATTAGTAAACGTCACAAATATATTTTTCACATATAAATATGTAAAATTAAATAATATTTGAGTAATTTCTGAGTGAAAAATGCAAAAAAAATCATTAACCTGACAGCCTTATGTTGACATCGATTATTGATAATTTTAAAAAGTCACTTGTTTGACATAAATGAATTCTTCGCTCGAATGCTAAAGTTCAACTGTCTATATTCTAAACAAAAACTAAATAAAAATGTCTTAAATTTAATAAACATTCTTTAAATTTAATAAAAGTTCTTTAAATTTAATAATACGTCATGATAAGTATTTAAGGATTGTTATGAAACATTGTTTTCTAGCATTCATGAATTTTGCTTCCTACTTTTTTCTTAAAATTTCATAAAATATTTTTTACAGTGTGCAATATTTTTTGACAAGTTTTGTACAAATTTTCTTGATGATTTGTGTGCTATTTTAAAATAATTAGAACTTGTAAAATGGTCAAAATTTTTTTTTAATTCTGTTTTTTATTTGTACACTACGTTATTAGAACACTAAAGATATACATATGATAAATGTAAATACATATAAATATATATTTCTTTCTAGTGTAAAAATATATATAATATATATACATATACATCATGCGATGGGGAACGTGTCCCTTTTAAAAATTCCGATGCTACAACACCGATGGATGTTCTCCTTTACCGACCGATACCTGTGCAAGGAGGAAAACATTTTCGACCAAACGACGGTTCGACGCGCCGAATTTCGGCAGATCGACGAGTCGACGCATCGAATTGTCGACTTTCCGACGTTCGACCATTCGACGCTCGGCAGTTCGAATTTCGACCGACAGTTTTTCGACAGACTGCTATCACCCCACCTGTACCTCGATAGTGCTTCTCCTCACCGACCAGAAACTTTCCCGCCTAAATATAAACATAACCTGATTTACATAAGTGCGTTACAGAGGTTATATACAAGTATCCTGTGCGGTACAGACTTCAGTGTGTCATATTATCATTACAGAATACAGTGGCTTTGAAACTACAAATTTTAAGTAAGTATATTTAAAATACGTGTTGATTATTATATATCATACTTTCATTGTGTACAGTGTAATATTTGTACCATGCACATGAAATTCCTCAGCCTACAATCTATCTTGGACGGGCCAAAAAAATACTAAGGCTATATGCAAAACCAACTTTGCCGACATCATTATAGGTGAGTGTATAAATAAATAAACTCACATAAACACACATGCGTGCTCGTGCGCGCGCGACGTATGCATGTGTGTATATTTTCATGAAATTAATAATACGATCTTGTAAAATGTTTATACAGTAAAATGATGTTATAATTATTTATAGAAAGCGTGATGTACGCTACTCAAGGAACGCCGATTGCCCAGATTCAAGCGACAATGAAAACATGGTTACAACATGCAGGAGATCGCATTAAACAAGGAAAACATCAATTTTATTAAATAAAATAAATAATAAATCTCATGAATGATAAAAGAGATATAAATTATATACTAGATTGAAATATAAAGAATTTTTAATTTGTATGTTTAATGTTATAAGTTCTATTTTAAAAATAAAAGCAATCTTTTTTTTAATTATATTTCCCCTGTAAAAAATACTACCTACAATCACAGAAATTTCTGTATCACATTATAAATATTTATATATATATATATATATATATATATATATATTATATATAACTTTAACACTGTTAAAATTAAACATTTGCAATTTTTAATTTTCCTTCATGGGGTTCTAAAGTCGTGAGTCGATAAGGTAGTAATCTACATTTAAAAAATGTGAATTAAAAATGATTGAACCAATTTTTCAAAATTCGGGCTCAAACAAAGTAATTCTAACCACTGTGCACCATCTTCTAAGAAAATAATAAAGAAATTAATGGAGAATTGAATAAGAATTTTCTGAAATAAGTAAAAATTATATATTTCAACAAATTCGGAATTAATTCTCAATTAATTTCTTTAATATTTTTTAGAAAATCTGGTACACAATAATTAGATCTACTTTGTACGAACCCGAATTTAGAAAAATCGATTCAATAATTTTTATTTTACATTTGTTTAGCGCAGAGTACTACCTTATCGGCTAACCGCTTAAAAGGTCTTAAATGCTGTCATAATGAGACCTTTAAGAAGAACTCATAATGATATCTTTACAAAGAAATCATAAAGACCTCATTATGGTGAGATCAGAATGAACTCATAAATTGACGCATTGGACTACATTATGAGAACATTATCACCACATTCTGATTCAAAATTAAGAGGTCAGAAAAATTTTAGGAGATCTTTAAGAGAACTTAATGAGATCTTCCTGCTGACTGGGACGTCACTATATCTCCTCTCTCTGTTTTTATGCTCTCTTTATACTGCCAGTGGTGAGGATCAGGGGAAGCGGTAAAATAAGGGAAGAAGCCGCCATCTTCCTTGACTCGAAAAGTTAAAATAAGGGGAGGGCCACTGTACATTCTTTAGTAATTTCTCGCAAGGAACATCAAATATCACAGTTATTTGAAAATCACCCATATCATAAAAAGTTGAATTCGTGGTATAATTGTTAATAAACTAAAGAATACGCTTATAAAAGTTAGTAATGACATTTTATTTGTATTTTTAAACAAAGAATGTGCAAGTCAAGAAAATTTAATATATTTGCATTGCATTGTTCAGTGCCAGTAAGGTAGGAAGTTTCACAAAAATGTGAGATTTTTAATTTTAGATTTTTCGAGAAAATGTCTACCTTATCAACGGAGCATTTTAGAACCGCCTTTAGGGGGCGCAAAATGCCGTCTGTCTATCTTAATCAGATTCGTTTTTAACGGCGCTACATTTTCATCGAAAAGCATGCTTTTTACGATGAATTAATAATGAATTACTATTTTAGGGAGCTTTATGCATTTAGTAAGAATGTACTAAAACTAATTTTCAAGGAGATCGGTTGAAAATTAGATGACAATTCGCAAAATTTCGTAGGTGACAACACTAACTGTTTTGATACTATAAAAATATTTTCTTACGAATTCTCTCACCCAATTATAAACTGATCTCACTAAAATAATGTACATTCGTAAAAAGTGAGGGAAAGCGTACTAAAATATATAAGGGCTTCAAATATGTCTATAAGTTTCTGATTAAGGGGATTCTAGAGTGCTCAGACGATAAAGTAGGATTTGCACTAAAAAACATACATAAAAAAAGACAATCGATTTTTTCAGGCTCTGTAAGGGCTTCTAATTGCTACAGACGGTATTCTAGAAAATGCCAAAGAAATTAAGCGAGAAGCAATTTTTATTTATTCCCGTTTTTTAGTGAAACTTCTTATCTTACCGACTGAATACTTTAGAACCCCCTTAATTCGAATATTTTAGGTGAGAAAGTAATGTTATCGACTGCGCAGCTTGTGCTACCCTGTCGGCAACTTCCACTGAGTTGATAATGTCTCCAGAATTCCATGTGCTTCATTCTTACTCTCTCCATTATCAATCATTCTAAATCCTATTATAAGATTTCTTTATCTTGTTCTGGAATGTTTGTCTCTGCTAATATGCATGCACCCAGTAAAAGAAAATGAATAAGATCGAATTAAAAAATTATGTTTCCAATCCGGTTTCTTCTCTGCAAACACGGAAAGTAACAGTTATGTAATATTTACGTAAAGGTTACATTGTTACATAAATGTTACATAGTTGTTACATAACTGTTACTTTTGTGTTTGCAGGGTTGCCATTTCTTATTGAGAAACGCCACAACAAAATTCGACGTTCAGTCGTTCATCGCTTTAAGGAGGTTCACCAGGTCAAAGAATTAACATTGAGAATTTAACGAAAAAATTATAGTAGGTTAAATAATTAAAGAAATTAATGCCTGCTAAGTTTCAAGCCCCTAGGTACCTTCAGAGCAGAGAAATTAATAAAAATGTTCACGATTCTTTAACATTGAGTTTTATGGGAACATGTATATAGTCATGAAATTCGTATTGAATTAACATTGAGTTTTTCGTAAAATTTATACTGCTGATAAAAAAATTTGTGAGATTTTATTTGCAGAAAGAAATACGTCTCTTCTTACCTTTAGAGACGAGAAATAAAATAAACAAATAGCTAAAAGGGTCATTTTTGGTTATGTTGACGGACGGCAACGTCTTAGAAAGCATACCACCGAAGTCATATCGGCGTCCGTTCCACATTTGACTCGGTAGGTACCTGGTGAACCTCCTTAATATATTCACGTGGATTTCGAATGTTTGAATTCGGACAAATTTCTTATAATGCGTTAGATTTTATTATATATTCCTTTTTATTACACAGAAAGAAAAAAATAAATGCTATGTCCATGACAGGCATTGTTTACATTCAAATACATGTAAAACGGCTATAGTCAATGTTTTTTAGGTTATGTTTATGTTCTATTCACATACTATATCGGATTAGAATGTAAAGAATTTCAAGGAAAATGGTCAAGAAACCGAAATAAAACGTATCTAATTCGTTTTAATTCTTTTTCGTTTGTTGGGATATAAAAGACAGTCTCAAATGGAAAGGGATTGAAAGCTATTATTTTGAATCCTTTTATTAAACATTCGGAATTGGTAATTTTCAAATTCCTTTTTAGACACGTGAATTCCGAACAATTTCAATCAATTCCCTAAACTTAACCTAAAATATATTGTTTTGAATTGTTAGGGATTAAAAGTAATTTTTTTTTCCTGGAATAATATGCAATTCTGTAACCTAACCTATAAGGTACATCCCTGCCGAAAAAATACTATAGAACACAATTCAGAAAATATATAGAGCACCATACAAATTATATATATTAAGAAAAAAAGTTGCTAAATACCTGAATATTTATGTTACAGAAATATTGAGGGTAAACAATTTTATTCAAAACTTCCGTCAAATCTAAAAAAAGTAAGAAATATTGCGAATCCTGTGTAAAAAGACCTTGTCCTAATTTTAACTTCGTATGGTTTTTGCACCATACAAAATTAAATTTAGGACAAGGTCTTTTTACACGGGATTCGCGTTATTTCTTACTGTGTTAAGTTTTGAAGGAAGTTTTTAATAAAATTGTAAGCCCTCAACATTTCTACAACGTAAATATTCAGGTATTTAGCTACTTTTTTTCTGAATAAATATAATTTGTATGGTGCTCTGTATGTTTTCTGAATCGTATTCTATAGCATTTTTTCGACAGGAATATCAATATTCTCAGAAAATATTCGTTGGGATTGCAGATTTAACTTTCTATCCCAGTAAATTCCTTCTAATATCTTGAATAAATGGTTCAATGGAATTGAAAATGTCAATCCTTTTCCTTTCCGTTCTCTGGGGGTTTCACCCGAATTCATAGGATATTAATTTCGAATATTAAACTGCAAATCATTATATTTTCACTGGTACTCTTTCGGATCTTGTACATCCACCGCGTTTAATTCCTTCATCACATCATCGGTCCTTGTTCTTCATTTAAAGATAAGTAGATGAAAGTACGGTGGGTGGTTGACTGAATGAATCCACAAACTTGCTTCAACTGGGGAAGCCCATTAATAGTACATTATGTACCAAGGGCGCAATAATCGATTTTCGACGATTGTGAGGTTTGTCGCCCGAGCTAAGCGAGGGTAACAATCACACTCGTTGAAGGTCGATATTTCCCCGTGAACAATAATGTATTTTTGATCCGATTGTCGTAGGATTCGATAATTTGCGGCCGAAGGTATCGCCCTAGTCCGAGAAATCGAGTTTCACGGCCGGAGGGTCAAAAACTGTTTTTATTTACAAATCGCTTGCGTTCTGTGGGTTCTGTGGTTAGGACAGTAATAGCTATAAGGTGCCGTTGACACATCCGCAGTCCTCTCTGTACCATCGTTAACCTGTTCCCTTTGAAGAAATTTTTATTTTTTCAACAAAAAAATATAGCCGAAAAATAAGACACTTCACACCCTAATCGTCCTTATTATTTTTATTTTTATCCCGATCACGATAAAACAAAGAAGAAGAGGAATTATTTCATTTGAACATTGGTCGAAGAAACTACAACTTTCAATATATTTAAGAAAGGCATCTTTGCAAAATGTTTTCGGAATAATGTCGAAAATGTCGCAATAAGGTCAGGCGTCTTTCTTTTTATAAAACAATGATATTGAATACAATTATATATAACATTGAACAAATATTGAACAATGATATATAACATATCTAATAAGACAAGTAATAAGGGATAGAAAGATGTCTAAACATGTTATGCAAAGTATACGGTCATTACGAGATGTCAGACTACGTTTTCTGTGTCTTCTATCGTTTTCCGAAGAACAGGTTTCTCATTTCGAGTGCATGGGTTCTTCAAGTAAACAACAAAATACCGAACCTAAATTTCTACTAAAGAATTTGTCGTAGCGTCATTCTGAAAGACCAAATGGTCTATAAATTATTTCTGCATTTAGATATATGAAGAGAAGCTTCGTAGTCCAGGAGAGCATTTTCCTTAAACCTACATCCGCTATTCTGTTTTATAGATAATATTAAAAATAAATATTTACAGAATTGTTATATAAAATAAACTTGATAATAACCATTTAAATTCTTAAGTCTTCAAAAACAAAGTCTAACGAATTCAAAAGTAGCAATTGATTTCGTGTAATTACATCTACATCATCACTCGTTATTGCAATAAACCACGCTATTTCCTTGAAGGTGAATTTTGAGTTTTATTTCCAATTATGCATACACACAGAAAGCAGGCATGCAAATTGAATATAAGAAGGATAACTGCATCTGCAGGCAAGTGATAATAATAGGGGAAAAGCGGTCGCCGTGATTAGAAAGTCGAGTCGCGCGCGATCTTTCGATCACGCGCAATCGTACGGTGTTATATTAGACTTGGTACTCGAACGTGTGTTATACGGAGTAAGAAATAGCTCTCTTGTCGAGGTATTCGTCGGTTTATAGGGTGCGCCGCGAAATTGCATCGAGTGCGTTGCATGCGTTCCTATACGTCTCGAATGCAGTGCGTTATGTTGGTTTCAGGCGCCACGTGCACTATTGATTCTGCCTAAACACATTGCTTATTTTCGATTTCCAAATTTATACATTTTGAGTTTTGAAATGTTAAACTGAATGATCTGTATTGTGTATGCCTCGAAGACCTGGCGGGATAAATGTTATACAGCAGAGTACATACTTGCATCTCGTTATATTTACGTCCCAGCATATTTGCCCGGTTTCGTCTCGTTATATTTACTAGTTGCTCCTCCCTTTTTCCCCCACCTTGTGGGTAGGGGCCTCAAGAAGGGCCTGATGTGACGTCACAAACATAACGCCACTGAGAAGAGTGGGAGAAGCGACGCTCCCCTTCTTATGCTAAATATAACAAAATCAGAGGGGATGGGGAGGAATCATGTGGGTATATATACCAGAATTCTACTGTAAGTATATTTACACAAATTCAGTCTTCATTAATTGTTTATTTCGTTTGTAACACAACACCAATAAGCGTATGTGAAATTTTATATTATATATCCTATGCAGATATACATGGAAACTCATTTTCAACCTGATAAAAAATAAGACAACTGGTTTTAACTTATACGTCCTTGTCAAAAATTGATCTGTATTATATACTGGTCCTTCACCATGGATGAAAGATTTGTAATCGACGAATATTTCTTATTAACTGACTAGTATTTGACTTTAATTCATGTGATTTTGAATATAAAAATATATTTCTGGTCACATAAAATGAAATTCTAATGGATTTTATCATTTACAAATTTTTGGAATGTAATCGGAGATTCTAAAGGTTCCATTCTTTACATAGTAATTCCCTTTTTCCAGAATTTAGTAATATACGGTATACTTGCCCTCTCGATTCTTCGCCTTCTCCTCCCGTCTCGTTATATTTACCAAAAGAAGGGGAGCGCCGCTTCTCCCACTCTCCTGAATCGCGTTATGTTCGTGACGTCACGGCAGGCCCTTCTCGAAGTCGCAGCCCCCAAGGTGGGGGAAGAAGAGAGCAGTGGCGGGGAAATATATAACAGGACAGAACCAGGCAAATATGCTGGGACGTCAATATAGCGAGATGCAATTATACCGGGACTCTAGTCACATTTCTTGTAATAAGAGTTTAATATAAATTGTCAGCCCATTCGCATTATCGTGGCTTGCAACCTAGCGAAATAATGAATGACAGAATTTATTTCAAATTTTATATAAAAAGTGGAACTCAGTGCACCTAACCAAAACATTCGTACTGTTGACAGAGGGTTAAGGAAAAAGTACTTTGAAAATGTTTCAGAGGAGTTCTGTTAATAATGCTCAGAAGCTGCTAATGACAAATGTTGCTCCTGATGCCCCAGCAAGTCATCATTGATTATAAACGTTAAAGAAGTAAAGAAAATAACGAGGAATCAGGGAATATATCATTAGAGATAGTTGATAAGGACGGGTATCGTTTGCTTCGAATCTGCTTATAGGAGCTGTTACTGACGTCAAAGATGATCCTGATTTGCTGAAAAGGACCATAATTGATGAATCATAGGTATATGGGTACCTTCGAAACCCAATCGTTCTATTAGATTGAGATAATAAATAAAATATATAAATAATAAATAATATATAAAAATCAAATGTTTAAACAATAAATAGTAATAACAAATATTATAACTGAAAAAATGATTCATATTCTATCAAATGTTAAGTTTTGACTGATGTCGTCTATTACCATGGCGTAACAAATCGAGAATTCGTCTTGAAAGATCTCTAAAATTTGAAAAATATTTCTAGCTTTTACATCGCGGTAATTTAACATTCACCAACAATATAATCATGCGTCAGCCGTCATCTTCATCGGGTTTAGTTCAATATTATCAAATTGTATGAAAATAATTATAAAAATGTCTTACTTTCTGCTGGAGTACAATTTGGATCAGTTTATTTGTGAAGAAAATAGCGATTCGGTCCTTTTGAATCTGTTAATTGAGATAGAATCCCACTTTAATCAAGAAGTGACTTCAGTTGATTTTGAATATCATTCTTCGTATTTTAACAAATTTCACAGAATTAGTCCACAGACTTTCCTTGGATCCCATTAATTTACCACTTAGAAACGTAATAGAATATAATTTAACATAAGCAATTACTGATTTAATTGAAATATGTCAATTTCCCATGAAATCCGATTATATATGCACTCTAAGAAAATTATTCCGATGCAAATGCATTTTAGTCCAAACACCATCAGAACTTGCGAATCACCGAATAAACGACATTTTCACATCACAAATTCAACTTAATGCTTCAAAATGTCCTATTTAGTAATTTGCAGGTAACGATTTTTCGTTTAAATGAATTATCTTTACTCTTGCTTAGTAGCCACAGCAATAAGAAACATTTTATCGAAAAACTTAAGTGAGAGGTCTTTAAATCAATTTAAGTTTGAACCAAAGTACTTTTATTCTTAGTATTCACAATACCGATGAAAGTAAA
Source organism: Trichopria drosophilae (assembly GCA_030407085.1). Classification (NCBI taxonomy): domain Eukaryota; kingdom Metazoa; phylum Arthropoda; class Insecta; order Hymenoptera; family Diapriidae; genus Trichopria; species Trichopria drosophilae. The sequence continues at coordinate 208,594,832 of CM059583.1, forward strand.
GTATATAAAACATGTAGAATTATATGTAACAATTACGAAATTATAATGTTATATATTAATTGAATTTATAAGTTTTTGCAGAAACCAAAATAATAATATAGTTTCGCTTAATTTTATCATTCTTTTTACTTTAATGTCCAACGTTTTACAAAAAATGTGTAACATTTCTAAATTTGTTAACTCAGTATTATTTAAGATTAATTTCAATGTTAGAAAATAGCTTACTTGTTTTATATTTACCATACCACTTATATACAATCGAATAGTATGTGACTTTACGTAAAAATAGACATTAAAATATGAAAAAAATTAAGAAACGTATTTCACACACAACTAGTGAAAATTAGTAATAGTCGTGCTAGATATATTGGTACAATGCTCCATCTTGAAATACAGGTGGTAGTTCGTGACTAATTACAGAGAGTTTGATAAGTATGCCGGAAAAGTTAATTCCATTAGTATAATTTAGCTTTCGTTTTTAATTTCCAGATCTCTCTTTCTGATGGACCTATTCAAAACTTAATCATACTTACGTTGCGATTATTTACTAATCAGAATTTATATTCAAAGAAATATTTTTATACTCACGCAAGTTAGCGTAACTGTGCAAGATAAACTTAAATACCGACAATTTTATAGGAGCGGTACTTACCCAGATGTTGTAGTAAGGACAACAGGAAAAAATTATGAGGGCCTAAGCGCAATAGCAAAAATATTTTTTGTGCTGTCAAAATTCGGGTATGGTAGAAGGGGCACAGGGAAGAGGAAAAGAAAATGGGAAATGAGCTACAAGTTTCAAACAGAATAAAAAGATCTCAACGAAAATTATTACAGCGGGTTCTTTTTGGGTTGCTGGCTTCCTAATGGAGCATAGGAATTTAATAAAATTCGAAAGAGAAGTCGATGCAAGGGTAGGGGGAATCGGGGTCGTACATTTAATTAGTTTAAAGTTCAATTAAATATATGAGATGTTTCTATTTTAGCATATTTCTCGATAATTTTCAATATTTTTCGATTTTTCACAATCTCTTCCGATGTTTGTCGATCATCGTTAATTTTACTTGATCATTCTTAACTATTTTTTATCTTTCTTCTCGATTCTTCATAACTCTTTTGGGTTGTTATCGGTGGATCTTAATCTTCCCTAGATAGCACTCGATCTCTATTAATCTCGGTTGATTATTCTGGATCTTTTACGATCTATCGCGATATTTTTCGATCTCTCGTTCCTTATCGATTTTTCTCGATCTTTATGGATCTCTTTTGATCTTTCCCGATCTTATTCGATCATTTTCGATCTTTTTCTATGTCTTAATATTCCACGAATTTCATGACGTAACCAATGTCCAATTTATAAAATTAAGAGCAGTGCAAAGGCTACACTAATTTACAAAAATGTATCGAAAATGCTTATTTTCATTGTTACTATTATAGTATAAAACGTAATATGTTTCAGAAATTATTGAAATCGACTGAAAAGTTATTTTATGTTGAAATCTAGGTCCATAATTCAATTTCACTCTTTCCCTGTGTTTCAACTTTAAATGCGATAAAAACAATCACTTCAAAATTTTGTTGTCGAAATATAATAAAGCGAAAAAAAGCTTTATAAATGTATCTATATGGAAATAGTGAACTTATTTCACTTTACACAATACCCGAGGTGGAAATTTACCATTGGCTCGGCACTGCGTCAGTACGGATTGTACCGGATCAGTACCGGCATACTACAAAAAAGTAACCTGATGGAGTGTTTGCACTATCGGCACAGTACTACAACAGTACTGACCTAATACCGTTACACTTTCGGCATTGTACTGGTCAGGAAAGACTTGAAATTCAGGGTTGAAATGCAAGGTTATATTTACTTAAAACCGGGATCGATATCGACCTATGAACGTTTTTTTTAACTTATATAATTTTGCTTATAGATTCGGTACTTTTTAAGCTTATACTGTCGGACTTTGAAGACGCAGGACTTTAAAGGCATTTTTTATGTTGTATTTACACAATTTTTGACCTGTGTTCAAGAATCGAAAGTCTGGTTGACTTCTAGGACAATTTTTTTATTGGCAAAATATTGTATTATTACAGTTTACTCAATTCTGGAAATCTGACTTTGGCTTGTTCGAAACAATTCTCTTGTTGCTTGGGATAGAATGGGAACTTCAATTCTTCTCTTGTATAATTCTGGTTTAGGATTCAAAAAGTTTTTGTCCGATTTGAATTATCGAATTATTTAAAGATTGCGCCATTACGTCTTACTTCATAAGTATATTAAAAAACATTTTATTCCACGAGAATTAGAGTGTGGAACTGTATTTTATTTTAGCTATGTGTTCGTGAAATTATATTATATGTTAAATTATATGTTTATTATATTTATACCTATTTATATTATTTATATATTGCTAAATATTTTGTTAATTAATATTTAATAAATTATTGTTTTGTGTATTTAATTTTGTCAACATTGTAAGTCATACATAACAGTTGTATGTTACAAAAGTTCTTTTAATATTCTATTATATTCTACGTTTTATATTTAATTTTTTTTCCCAGCGCTCATATTTGTGCAACCTTACACTTGTATATGAGTTTCCCTTTTGATGTGGCCCCTCACTATTTGTTGCAGTTCAAACAAATACCATGCGGCATGGGTGCGCTCTTTTGTAAATAGTACGTGCAGCTGGGAATCGGCGGCAAAGAAAATAAGTCAAGTGTTCACCATTATACTCCACCGCCAAAATAAAATAAAACATTTGTAGTCAAAAAATTCTCCATACTAAAGTATGTATATTTATCACTATTTGTTTTTTGGTATACCTTCAACGTTTCTTCGTTTAGACATAGCTAATGATATTAAAAAGTGAGCATGAATATAATAGTATATTTTCTAACAAGGGCGCAATTACTGATCTTCAAAGAGTGCGAAGTTTGTCGCAGGTGGACAATCACGCTCGTCGGAGATCGATATTTCGCTCATGGGACATACGATATTTTTTTATATCAAGAGCGTGGGGCTCGATAATTTGCGCCGAAGATTTCATTGCAGGGCGCAAAATCGAGTTCTACTCCCGGAGTGTTAAAAAGAATATATAGATATTTGACCCGTAATAATAATAATTTTAATTTAAGGGTATGTTCTAAAGTGGATTATCAAATCATATTCCCTGGTAGAAATGGATTCATTTTTTGTACAATTCTTGTATAACATTCTTATTTACCATGTTAAAAGTATAGGGGAAATGAGCCAGTCGAAGAAAAAATGGACAAATTTCTACCAGGATTCTGGGTTTCCAGATATAGTTGTTACTAATCGAACAGCAGGTTATTAAGTACTTCAGTAGTACTCTGAACTATCAAGAGATTGAAATAGCATGTAAATCCAAATAGATTCAAAAATACTATCGACAGAAAGAATTTTTTTTAAATAGTAACTTTAAATAAAAAATGACGTTGCGTATAGAAGAAAACGACCGATGGAAGAAACATATTTTTGATGCAGAAGGCGTAAAATGTTTATTTTGCGCCCACATTAGCCTGCGTAAAATGCTCATTTCACATATTTTGGAAATAAATTATCAAATTATCTAGAGAAGAATTGAAGTTTCTGTTATTTGAAAACTATCATTGGAGTTCTGAAGATGGCCCACAAGAGGCCGAAACGCGGAAAATATATACATTTTTTTTTTAAGAAAAGATTTTTTTTTTTTTCAAATAGACCGACACACCGACATAATTACATAACATATTTTAATTTACGGTCTATAAAACAACACATCATATAAATTCTATCATTGTTATCGTTTGTAGCTCGTATGCAGTGTATGACGAAATTTGTTCAAAATAAAAAATTCGAAACGTTAGCGAATGTTCACAAAAATTGCTATTCGAAGGTATTTGGGGTCGCTGAATACAAATCTGGTGTCCCATTCCCAAAATTTAAAATGGAGGATCCAATATGGCGGGTGGAAAACTGAAATGGTTAGTAAAATCTCACAAAAATAGTTACTGATAGGTTTGCTGAATACGAATCCGGCATCAGATTTTTAAAATTCAAAATCTACATCGTATTCATATGTACTGTCTTCACCTTTGTCGCTACTTGGGATTTTAGCAAATTCTATCATAAATTTTGTCTTACAGGCACAGGTGAAACAAAAAATGATCAATTCCATACCTCAAATCTGAGTAAAAATTCAATACATCTCTCGTAAAAAACCCCGTCTATCTTGTGAGGACTATTGAAGGTACAATTATATGAAAAAATTGCGTTTAGTAAACTTCCACAAAAAAGTTCGGTTCATATAAAAAAATCATTTAATTAATTTCATCCCGTTTCTGTAGTAAATGAATGGTAAAAAAGAAAAATGTTTACGAGTAACAGTAATGACGAATTGGTTAAAATGCAATTTTGCCAAGCTGGCTAGTCCAAGGAAGGAAAAATAATTAGCGACAGCGTGCAATGTTTCCCATGAAGAAAAAATTATCTCGCGCTGGGAGGAACGCACGCAGACTTCAAAGGGTGCACTATTGGATTACGTCCCTCTTTCGCATGTTCCAACGAGAAGTCTGTCGACGGTCTGTATGGACCCGAGAGAAATGGAAAACACGTCGACTTCGTGTACTGTGCGTAACGCAACGTTACGTTACGTTACGTTTCGGCATCTGACTAAAGGCATATATATCCAGAGGCGAGTCCACACACCGCTTGCCTTTAGTTGGTGTGTATAGGATAGCTCTTATTATGCAGCTTACATATATGTGCGTATTTGGAGCATGTAGGCGCGTGTCCCAACTCCCACGAACGCATGTAACTACGGTGCCGTACACGTCACGCCGAATTACAATTTACGTTGTCGTTCATGCCGCGTTACTGCACACGTACATACATATCCGTTCATGTGTCTCAACGAGAGGAAAGCAACGCCTCTTGCATATCTGTATACATAGATGTACTTACTATAGGTGCGGGGGCGTACATATCCGCCTACACACTCCCGAGTGTGCGCTACCGTCACTTAGCATTAGATGTGAAACTGCCGGGACCGGTAGGTATACAGAACCAGGACCAAGTATTCTCTTCCTGAGTTCCTATACAGGGAGATACGAGTCTATAAGCCCGAATTTCTCCCTATATGTTCCAATACGTGAACTGCAGTTACGAGTCGAAAATTGTGTAGAAAGACATTTTGGTATATAATAATTTGTTTTGCCAGAAACGTTTTATGAACTTCTCATCCAGGATCCCTGCACCGAAAAAAATAATGGTACTTGTTGCACTTTAATATACCCCAACAAGTACTAACTGATAATACTACACTGAGGGAAAGGATTGTTTACTATAAAGAAGGCTTCTTAATAGTTAAAAAATCGTATTACATTTGAATGCGGCGAATCGAATAATTTTTTAAGTATGAAATAATTATTTATTTCATATAAAGCTAACATTTCGTTTGTGCAAACAACGCATTTTTTATCTTAACCCTTTCAGTCCCAGCGGAACACCAGTGTCCCATGAACATGCTATTATCTTTTCAACGTTTATGAGCAATTCCCTATCGATATCGTTGAGGATTTTTGTTCCTGGCCTTCCTAAGACTCCAATAAATGTTAACAACTAATAATATTGCACAATTATTTAATATAATTATTGATATAAACAAATTACTTTTAAAAAAAGCATGATAAAAGAAGTTGGGGTTACAAAAATGTCACTGCAAAAATATGTCCAATTACCCGCAAATACATTGTCGAGATTCCAATTCGAAGCCCAAAAATTCAAAAGAGATTATTTTAAAGTGAGAGAGAATATCATTTGGCTCCTCCATGGTAACCGTGGATATTGTTTCTCGCAGTATTAATTCTTCTATCTTTGAGGCATGGATGGCCACCTGTTTCATCATTAATTTTTATATTTCTTGAGAGAAAAACGAAATATTAAAATCTTAAAATTTAAAAAACCAGCTTTTTTGTATTGTTACCTTTTAATATGTTTCCCGATTTAAAATTTTTTATTCAGAGCAAATAAACATTAGAACATTAGAATTATTTTCGTAAAAATGAGTCGTTAACTGTTAGATGACAATTTCAAAATGAACTTTTAGCTATTATTAGTTTTCGATGGCGCTGAATACAAATCTGTTGTCAGTTTTTAAACATTCAAAATAGCGTATCCAATATAGAGGATTAAATAAATAAAATTTACAAAATTCAGTATTTAGGGGCTATCAAGGTCGCTGATTACGAATAGACACTACTACAGTAACTATATTGGCAATTTAAAAGTTAAAATGTCGTAGCCAATACGGCGGATAAAATAATTGACAAAAAATTGTCCAACATGACTGCATACTGGGTTTTGTAAATTTTGATTTGAATATTATTTATTTAAAACTAGAAACGGTTTCGTAATCAGGAACCTCGAAAGCCCCTAAATACTCAGTTTTGTAAATTTTCATTGAAGCTTTTTTATTATTTTGTTCGCCATATTTCATCCTCCACTTTGAATTTTTAAAATCGGATAACAGATTCGTGATACTTAACCTGTAAAACTCCTTTATAGCAATGTTAAACAAAAATTCGACGTCTAAAAGAATTCGTGACTGAAAAGATTAAGAGCTGGCATGAATGTGCATTAGCCATAATTGTTTTAGCATTTCTTGCAAGAAATAATTGTCTATTGTTTGTGCAAATTGTTGAACTCTTAATTTGTCAGTGTGGATATTGTTTCTTGCATTTTTTGGGGCTATTTTTGAAAAGGTATAAGGTGGAACTTTGGACTGAATTGTCCATTAAAAAAAATACATAAAGAAATAATGTGAGAAATTTAATTGGCAAATGCAATTCCCGTCATCACAATTTTATGCATATGATGCATCAATTGTTTTCAGAAATGGTGAAAGAGTTGCATGATATATTTATCTAATCACCCGTACTTTATCTCACAACAAAAAATCATTGCATTTGCCTGTCTAAGAATATATGTACATACCTAGCAATTTCGTAACATTCTTACAATTAATTTCACGTAACTGACGATTCATGATCGTTAATCCTGTTTCCGTAAATGAAATAATGTTTTATTCATGAACTCTTTCGAGTCACTTTTTACATTGGTATAATAAAGAAATGAAAATACGCGCTGCTTTTACCATTGATTTTCATATCACATAAAGATAAGTTAGGTTAAGCCGAGAAAATGTCCGACAAAAATTGTCACAGATGAATTAGTTAAAAACAAGCTAAAAACTGAATTTTCAATATTCAATAAGACGTTAGATGATGCCGCAATGAAGGTTCCATCGAACGACTGCTTTATTATATTTTCGAAAGTTCAATAACCCTTTTTTCTCGTCAATTTGATTCTATACTTGCCTTCAAGGAACATTTGCTGATGGAATTGATAGATATGCCTTCGGCGACCTATACGATAGTCGCGTGAAAAATGGGGTTAAACTTTTGCACGGTTTCGTTATATTCGATGGGACCTATTTTGAATGCGACCAAAGAAAGTTTTATCAATAATTGCACGTAATGCGCAATGATACGAAAATAAAGAATATTATTTATTATATATCTTATATTATTATTTCCGTGTTTGAAGTATACACATTTCTGTGTAACGGGTCATGAAGCGATAATGTCTAAATAATTGCTTATTTTCTTCGCTTGAGTTTCATCATCCAATTCATTTTCCCTCAAAAGATAGAAAAAAGTCCATTTTAATTATTGTTTTATTTATTCTATATTACACAGTCGTTATGGGTAAACAGGTAAGATTCTCGACATTTAGATAACTTTAGGGGAATTAGTCAAAAAATTGTTATTATATGGGCATTGTTTTAGAACTTTTAAACTTTGAGGTTGAAGAAAATTGCATTTTTTTTTTAGGCACATTCATGAAATTAATTTTATTGGCTTTAGAACTGATCAAATGACAGGAAAAACCTTGCGTGACTCATTTATACACAATGTATTTTTTTTTTAATGTAACATGTTACGTTACTCGTAAAATTAGTTTTTAGTTTTGTAACGTTTAATATACATAAAAAATTCAGTTCTTTTGCTTGTGGCCTAATTTTTAGAAGCTAGTATATAAAATTAAACGTCTAGTTAATAGTTCAAATTTAAAATAATGGATTAAATATGGCGGACTATTTTTACAAAATTTCTTTGATTTTTATAAAATTTGATATGTTAGGGTTTTTGAGGCCACTGATTACAAATCCAAAGTCAGTTTTCATTAAAATTTGAAATCCAAATACATGATTTAACATTAAGGATACCAAAAAATTAAAACGATTTGTAAAGAATAATCATTTTATTATTGTCAAAAATTGTGTTTTTTGATGTATTAAAAAAACACAAAATTATAAATACTTTAATAACATAGGAGAAAAGATCACAATGATTCCAAAGTACTTAGAAGCTAAATTGTAGATGTGCCATTAAATAATTTGATTTTTCAAAGTGAGTTTCGCTTGGAAATTTAAAGTTTGACGTGGTCGCATTTTTTATGTATAGGTGGCACACATTCGGACAAAGGCTCAAATTACTTCTTATCATATAGGTGATGTACCCCTGTTGTGTGGTTTCTTAAAAACCAATGTGAAAAAAATTATCTAAGGTTGATTCCTAAATTGTCAACTATAAAAAAAAGTTATCTCGCAAGTTTGAAGGTATATAATTTTATTCCTCAGTGAGGCACATCATTAAGTTAAGGATTTTTCATTTGTTTATATCCCCAAATACTTCCACAAAAAACCACAGACCATAAAAAAAAAGGTGCAAAAAGTTTCAGTGTTAAAACTGAAAAAATGTAGTGAGTGTCGCGCACCAAAAACGGGCAAATTCACTACTTTTATTTACTCTCATTGTTTTCTACATATCTATAATTAGTAATAAACACTTATTACATGTAAATCGAACAAAAATTTGTTGATCTGTAGTGTTACAAAGTTATATTTAAAATTTTTATGGTATCATAATGAGCGACAACATAAAGTTTAAAAGTTCTAGAACAATGCCCATATACCTGAATATGTAATGAAATATATAAATAAGATATAAATAAAAAAATTAAAATTCCATGAATCTCTCATTAGTTGAACTGTTTTATATTATATAAACAAATATTAAACAAATATTGACACACGTGATAGAATATGATCGGCAATTATTAAAAATTTCCGAACTGGAGGTTTCCGTTGGTAAATTGTCGTTTGATAACAATTACACCGAGTAATGATTCTGTGCGCTACTATATAAAAGGGTTCATATAAAATAAAGGTGACTCCAACGGCGAGCTGATCTATTAAACAATTTCGGGGTGAAACAATACCCACGCGTTAAGCGAATTATGCAAATACGTCTGACACGCGTTTTCGCCATTTTCCCCAGCAGCGTTTGGCCAGTGCACTCTGCTGAATCACACGGCTTCGCACAGAAGCCGGATGACATACGTGATTAACGAAATATTATTTTCCGTGCACCCAGAATCGGGCACGGCAAATATCACTTCATTAATGCCGTAAAACACAATTTATAATTTTCGTTCATCCGCCAGAACACATTTAAAATACCCATTAATGGAGAAGGAAAATACTTATTTATACACATGCTCGCTTGATTCGGTTCAAAGTTGTGTAATTTTGCAAATATTATACAATTACAGCGTTAATTTACATTTGAGTAATATAAATATAAATTTTTCAGTACACGCGGAGGAGAATTGATTTTAGACTTTTTCGTTTACTTTTTTGAAATTATCAAACGTTATTATATGTAACTCTACTTGTTTAAGGAAATCTGATTTTCCAATACAAACTATTTAAAATGTATGAAATATAAAATGTAAATAAATAACTGAATTTTAAATCAAACTTATACTGTGAAATTAGCAATAATAGGTTGTTACTAATCTAACATCGCGTGAAATCAGAACTGGATAGATTACATTGAAATAAAACTATTTTAAAAGAATATTGGTATGTGCACCTGGCACGTGAAATATATTGCTCATAAATTGCTTGTCTAATTGTTATTACAATAATGAACAATACGTAACACAACATTTTTACTAATAATTATTGACAAATTTGCAGTATATTTACACATAGATGTAAACGAAACTTTTAACCCGTTTCGTCCTGAAATGCCGTAAATTTTGACTTCTTTTCATCAGGTGCATTCTTGGGAAAAAATCACTCAATCGTTTTGATATAACCACACCTATTGTATTTTTTCTCGAACTTTCTAAATCCGATTTCAGATTGACCATATCTGCCGCCATTTTTTTACTATGGCGGTTTAAACATAACAAAATTGTGAATTTGAAAAAATTTTTTTCAAACAATCGTATTTTTGAACAGGAAACCGTGTTCGAAACAAGCTACGTCTCTGTATTTGGTAGAGTAATTAGTTACACTAAAAGATAGGATGGTTATTAATTCTCCATTCAAAATGGCGGTTCTCAATCAAAATTTTGTTGAAAAATTTCTGGACCATCTAACTCAAAAGCTACGAGTTTTTAAAAAAAAATGTTAAGGATGAAAAGTTCTTAGAATTCATTGAGAAATATAGTGAAATTTTTTCAGATTTTTTAAATAAAGTTTTGAGAAATTTTTGTTCAAAATTATAATTTATTTACGAAAAATTCTGAACAAAATTTAGTACATTCTCTGATAAATTCTAAGAGATTTTTGTTGTTTGCAATTCTTTCCAAAAGTTGATAGTTTTCAAGGAAATGAATTTCAAATATTATAGTTTAAGATTTTTCTTTTTCGAAAACTAGCAACTTTTTGGAAAAAATGCATAGAATAAAAAACTCTTAGAATTCATCAGAGAATGCACTCTATTTTGTTCAGAATTTTTCGAAAAAATATTACAATTTAGAAGAATTTTGAAAAAAATTTTTCAAAAATTCATTTAAAAAATCTACTATATTTCTCGGCGAATTCTAAGAATTTTATAAAACAAGCTCATAATTGTTCAGTTAGAGCGTCCAGAAATTTTTCAAAAAAATGTTCACTGAGGTCCGCCATTTTGAATCCGCCATTTTGAATGGTGAATTAATAACCTCCTATCTTTTAGTATAACTATTTACTCCACCAGATACAGAGATTCAGCTTGATTCGAACACGGTTTCCTGTTAAAAAATACGATTATTTGAACAAATTTTTGAAAATTTACGATTTTTTTATGTTTAAACATATATGGTCAATCTAAAATCGGATTTAGAAAGTTGGAGAAAAAATACAATAGGTATGGTTATATCAAAACGATTGAGTGACTTTCTCTATGAGAAAGCACCTGCTGAAAAGAAGTCAAAATTTAGGGCATTTCAGGACGAAATGGGTTAATATGTGCGTACGGTTATTTCAATAACTATAAATCCAGAAAAGCAGTATAAGGGTTGGGTTTAAACAGCACCAAAATCTCTACGATGGGATGCTTTTAATTGCCTAACGGCATGTAATTAGTACTACATTTCATAAAATAGCTATCTTTTATCGTTCCGTGTCCGGTATGATTTTTTATATAACTACCAAATGAAAAGTAAAGACACTGAAATAGCAGTTTTGTTTGTATTATTTTTGACAACAAGGACGAAAACCGAATATTTGTGTTATGAATAAATGTAGTTGTTGGATTACATTAGTGTTTGGCAGGTCCAAAGAGATGAGTACCGATAGATATGTAACATATATTACAGCAATCTTAGTAAAAGTATACATTTAGGGTGTGTTGCTCGGATTTATCGAAAGAAGATTTCAAACACGACTGAAAATTGTGAAATATTTGAAAATTTACCAATTCTCGTGAAATTTAGGGTGAAATTTAATAAATCTTGTAATTCTGAAAACAAATTTCAACTTAAATATTTCGGTAAGTATTAAGCACACAACAATTTCAGTAATATCTTATGAAGAGGAATTTTAGTAAAAATGAATAAAAATCTATATTTACACTGACTTAATTAAACAAAATGTGGTAAAACCGATCGGCAGAACTGTTTAGTTAAATTTGATAAATATTGCTGTTGATTGCTTCCTTGTGCGTTTTCTAAGTGCATATATACGCATAACTCATAAGTAGATGAGCTTGCAAGCGTTTAGATAGGTATTGGATACAGTACCAAATCAGCATAAGTACGTCCATTATATGTCCATTGTATATGCCATGAATCCTGGTTGTAAAGGGGACGAATCACGGATGAATAATGGCCGAATTATGAGCACCCATAGAACGCCTATTTAACCATACTGAATGGACGTCCAGCGTTCGTAAAAGTTCCTGGAGAACTCTCTGGTCAGTACTCAAAATGATAAAGTCTCCAGGATTGGCAGCTGCTTGATACACATTTTAAGAGAGAGGTGATACTAAAGTTGTTGGGTTGCGACTAAGCTCTTAGTTCACTTCACAGATGTGGAAATGTCGCAGGCAATTAAATATCCACATAATGAAGTGTCCATACGACAACTGACCAGACGATGAAACGGGGAAGATGTGTCCATAAACACAGATAAATACACATCACCTACTGTAAATATACTGAACGAAAAAATGCTTTTAAATGAATTAATAATAACACCACAAACAGCAAAAAGACATCTCAAAGGGCTCTTTAAGAGGTCCTAAAAATTTTAAGATGACTTAAATATTTATCAGGAAGAGCTCTTGATGTGCGCTTTAAGAAGAATTATGCGTAGATTTTAAGAGCTATACAAGACTCTCAAGAAAATAGGTCTTTATTTGAGAGTTTTGATGTACAAAATAAATAATATAAATGTAAAGCAAATTTCTGAAAATTATAGATTATATTTTTATACCTTAATATTAATTTACATAATTTTTACCTGAGTTCCTTTTTCTCGTTTGTATTGTTATATATTCGATGGTCATTACATTCAATAGAATAAGGATCATACAATAATAACACAAAATAGTGATAACACTTCAGAAGTCAAGAGTCCCACTTTGTCAGGGTTGTCTCAATATGACTTCATAAAGACCTCATGATGACATCATGTTCAGAAAACCCTGAGAAAGTGGGTCATCTGACTCCGTTTAGAGCACATCTCGAAAATAATTCTGAACTCTTTTTTTAGTCTACTCCATGGGGAAAATAGCTAATACAGCATGTCCAACAGGGTTCAAATAAAACCTCAGAACAATAACTTTCATCATTTCTGCCAAAGATAAATTAAAATTACTTTCGGTCAGCCATGTTGAATTCGTCACTTTACATTTATAATTTTACATCCATGAAATTATTCTTTTTCATGGATGAAATATGGACCTGGACTTTTCGTTCATGGACATGTAGATGCAAAATAAACGCAACTTACAGGTGTTCATTGGACGTACAATGCTGTTTGAGTACACTGAGAGAAAGTATATAATAAATCTTACTATACTAATTAGGACTTCGAGGACAGAGCTGCAATTAGTGAACATTGTTATACAATTTTTCTCAGTGCGCAAAAGCCTGAGAATTTCGTAAAAATCCAGAACGTCCTCCGAAAATAATATATTTCGATACAAGTGGGTAAAGTATTTTCTACGAATGTGAGGTTTGCAAAAGTGTGGAAAATAGCATTTTCCGCACGCGTTGTAGAAAAATAATTTTATATCACACTTAAATAATATATTAAATCTAAACTCTGGACATTCATCTGACCGAATACTGACTAAAATATGACTGGGGAATTTCTGGACACGATTTTATCGCGATGCATTTGGTAATAAAAAGGGACGTGTAAATCGGAGTAATTCATAAAACTACGTAATAGACAGGGCTAGCTGGAGGTCTCGTAAATTCAGTAGGTCCGGTATCGGACATTACATCTTTCCGGCGATAGAACCGCGTCGCCGAGAACTTGATTCCATGTGGACTTGACATGCCGCTTGATGGATACAGCCCGAGTACGAGTGGGCGCTTCTCAACCCCAAGCCTTTACTCGCGTTCTCTTTTCCTCGTTTTCCCTGCGTTATCCCTACCAGCACGACCAACGGGTGCAATATTTCACACCTTATTTACTTTTCAGCAACAGCGCACTTGAATACCCGCTCTCCCGCCATCCAATGGGAAACACATTGCGACACGTGCCACGGGAAACAAACTGGATAAGGAGAAAATAATGGAAATGGCAGTCTCTCGGAAAAGTTCGTAAAGGTGTTTTTGCGAGTATGACTTGTGTTGGGGTTTGCCAGAGATACGACTGATGGTACCCGTCGGATCGATATTCTCCTCACAAATTTTAAATCTGATCGCTTTTGTGACCAGCTCGAAGATACCAGATAAGCTTTAAAGCTCCAAAGTAGGTCATAAAACCAATTAACAGAAACAATAATTAGGTAGACTGACATATCGATCCTTCATATGCTCCGGCAATAGACATTCTGCTAATATAATAAAAAGTCTGCGATGTTCTGATTGTATTAATAAATCCAAAGCTCAATAAAGAAAATACTTTGGTGCAAATGAAATTATACAGTTTAATCAAACTTTTATTCATGTTATTTATTCGCAAAAAATATTTCGTCTTTTAAAATATTTTTCTGAAATGTCTCGCAATAATAAAAGTGGTCGGAAAGTCTACACGAGCATTATCCGATTCATCCATCAAAATGACAGAAAAAAATACCAGAGCATTTTCCGTGCATCCCAGTGCCCACGAGGTGGAAAAACCGAACCGAAATCCGGGAAAGTTACGCAGGAAGTTAATTTCTCTTCGGTTGTCGATGTTTAGCTTTTCATGCGCATAACAACAAATTCTCGAAATTGTTTATCATTCCAACCTGATTTTACAACCTTTTTCTTCTACATACAAATAGAATGTTACGATATAATGTGAGCATTACATTTTCGTAATATATATGCACCGATTGAAATTCATAAGTTTTTACCATTTCTAATATACAAATTACACAAATAATGCTCATACTTGTTCTTGGACGAAAAACCATACAATTCGTAGTGCGCGATGAAGAACCGGACATTTCAAAATAAGGTGCGATATAAGACATCGCTATAGAAAATCTTGAAATGTCCGGTTTTTCGCCATAAGAAGGTCAAAAGCCCGGTTCTTCGTCGCAAATTCTGAAATATCTGGTTATTCGTCGTAAATTCTGAAATGTCCAGTTCTTCGTCGCAAAAATTTCGAATTGTCCAGTTCTTCGTCTCACGTTTGAAACGACCGGTTCTTCGTACTAGACATCTAAACAAAGTCAAATCATCTTTTTTTCTTGAAAACTTTCCAGATATTATGATGGCATTCTGTATTTCTACAATATTCCTGCAACCACAATCGCAAAGTTTTACCTACTACGATTATGTACTACTTGAGATTATACTAGAAGCATACAATGTAGTGCATATGGATAGAACGCCTATTGATTTTCCAACTTTCAAATCCCCCGTTTTTTACAAATTATTCCCTATGCTGGACCCCCTTCACCCTTCTGCTGTAATGCTGAACAGAACGCACCGTGCCTTGGTATCGCACCAGTTGCTTGCTTTTACGATTGTATAAGAGTATGAGCATGCTTTTACGTTCTCATCCCTTGTTGTTGGACTTCGAAGAGAGGTATAGATGTGCATTGCAGGGGAGGAAAAAGCTCTTTCTCGCGTTAATGCATTGCGCAAGAGGCGAAAGGGAAAGAAAGTTCACTGGCTGCAAGTACTGCGCAATGCGCAGTGTAACGTTTAGGGCTTTGGAAACAGCAGTAGTCCTGTGCCCTTTTCGTTTTTTGGCAACGCTTGTCTCGGTACCCTCATTATTTCATGTCCTTCGGGTCCGTTGCCCGTATTACAGATTTCAAGCATCGATAAAGCGATCTCTCTTTCTCTGTTCAGTTCTTTATCTAGTAGTATTCTGTTTCCCTCTGTACGTAGCCTCGGTCTCGACTATATGTATAGCTCGTATCTCTGCGGTGGTTCCTTTGACGAGCGGAATGTGCAGACGAGCGAGGTTCTTTCGTTGTGACACGATGTTGAAATGAGCTTTGTATAATGAGGCAGTGAGGATATGATATGGTTTTCTAGATTTAATGGCCAAAGATATGAATTACACGATGAACACGGAGAATAGAAGAATAGTATAAGCGAAATATTTTGGATGTATGAATTACATACACTCTAAAATTATTGGAGTGGAAACGCAGAATTTCAAGTTAATAAAGATTATAATTAAACCTCTTCTGTGTCAGCATACTCAACAAGCTTTAAAAACTCGTACCTTGAATGTGTTAGAAAGCAAATGTTTTAATGTAATTTAACGTGCTGATTACGAGTTTCTTAGTGAATATTGGCGACCACGTCTTTTCAGGGTCGAAACTGAAGTAACAAATTGTTTATGGGTACGTTTGGACAAAGATACCAGATTTGGTTGCATTATTCTCCAATGTGGTAATAAATTAAGATTTATTTTATTTGTTATATAGATTCTATGTATTATGTTGCAATTAGAATCGTTACTCAAACAGCAAAATTAGTCGAAATTACGTTAATTCGACTTCCCAATTGGTCGAAATCACTAAAGCTTGACTAAAGTCATATCGACTTCACGTTCACGTAAGTGGGGAATAAAAACGGGGTAAATTTGACGTTGAAATTGGAAGACATTTCGACTAATACATCATAGATCAATTTGGAGGAATGAATGGACGAGAGGTTGAATATTAGTGAGATTTTGGTAAACACGACCTAATTTTAACTTAATTTTTCCCAGTGGTTATTTTCTTTGTTTGAATAATGCACAATTTCTAGAATCATAAAAGTTGTTTATTATTTATCACTGAAATAATGTAGCGTTTAAAAAATACCCATAATTGGCTCCCATTAAAAGAAGCAAAATGGATCCAATTGCCACTGCACAATATTAAGGAAAGTATGAAGTAAAAGGTTGCACATAGGTTGGCTTAAGGGAGACCTTATTTCGTGCCATAAATAAACGAAACTATAACTAACTATAACATATGGGTTACGAAATTTTCATGCTTGTCTGATGGGTCAAAATTTGGTAAATATATACTAACAAATATACCTCAGATATATTTTGACTATGAGAACATTTTTAAGGCCATAATTTGGTCACAATAACCCACGAAAAATACCTGAAAAGCATTTTCTTTTATACGACATTATTTAGGTTTTAATTTGGTTTTTTTTAAATTAGGGACCTTTAACTGTGGATTGAGAAAGAATTCCTTAATGTGCTGCTTGGTTAGATTTTATACTTTTAAAAATGAATTTGATAAAGACTCCTGGTACATGATAGAACAATTGAAAAATATTAAATTATTTCAAATTTATAAAATAACATCCTTAGATGTTAATACAACATTCACAAATAGCTCTAATGATTTGGTAATAACAAGTATCAAGAATAAATTATTAAAAAACAAGATTAAAAAATTCATTAAATTCCAAAACATTGTTTATAAACCAACGTTTACAGCATGCCATTACTTTCTACGAATCCCTCTAATTTTTACGAATTTGAATTCCTAACAGAAAATATATTAAATAAATTACCGTTTACATACGAATTGAAAATGGATAAAAAATAAGTTATCAATTTAGATGTCAGAATTTTTATTCAAACTGACGGAACGGTGAAATTGGACTGGTTTCATAAAAAAACGTGGTCAGACCTCCATAATTATTCCGTACATCTAATTTCGTATAAAATAGGAATATTTAGGCAGCACAGCATTATTTTTATAGCAAAAGAGAATTTAATTTTGTCAATCACAATACTATTTCAGAACGGATTTATAATTATGAAAATGATGGTTCCGGCAGAGTTTTCCTATCGCATCCTATTTTTGAGAATGGTGAGATTAAAAGTTTTGCTAGAATATAAATCGAAAAATGTCCAAAAATGCATATATTTACACATCTAACCCCACTTTTTTCGAAAATAGAAAGCAATAGAAAAAGTGTGCTTGCGTTATCGTTTTCAGCATAACAAATCTATTTGGAAATGGTAAAAAAAAAGTACAATTTTGTGGGCATATCGATCCAGAACAAAAATCAACGTTTCAAATGAAATAATTACATACTAAAGAGAACTCAAATTAAAATCGAAACATTTATATCACAACTTTTTACTGTTTACCCCTTGACAATTTTATTATTATTATTATATTTTTTGGAACTCATCACTCTCTAATTTCAGCAATATATTTTTAAGGAGCAGTATATTAATTGAAACACGTAAAATATTTTTCACAATTATTTGACCTTGATAAAATTGTTAATTGAGCTGTTAATAATGAATTAAAGTTAACTGTTGTTTTTTTCCCGCTATTGGTTAAATTAAAATGATGTGTGTTGTTTATCTTGGAACACATGACGTACAACCTTGCGCTTTCCATTTCTGAAAAGTGATGGAAAGCGGACAATTCAAGTCTCGGATTCCCCTTCAGAGAAAATTTGAACATAGTCTCTGGCTTTACCCAGTTCCGGCTAGTTTCCGGCTTTTCCAAACGGTTTTCCGTCTGCCAGTAAACATTCGAGCCTTTGTTTGTCGGCTTCTTGCAGCAGGGCCTACGAAATGTTAATCAATAATAAATAAAGATGCAGTATACGTCTTTGACGTGCAAATAATGATGTTTTATGGTCTTAAAGATGGAATTTGTGGATTGTTTTAAGATTTTAGAAAAAAAGAGGTCCATTAAAAATATGCAACAAAAGAACACCATGGTCAACAAAGGCTTACACTACGTCTTTATTTATTATTATATACCACATTATTATGCAATGTATAATCGTAATCCAAAGTCGATTTTCTTTAGTTGCTTCAGTAAACAATGTGCTTCTCTGTTCAAGCGCTTTAACAAATTGTATATGATAATAATAGAAAATTTATTACAATAAATATGTTCATATAAATTTACAAATAATCGTTAAATATAATATATAGTTTCTCCATTTATAATCTACAATAAAGTGATAATTCAATCACTATTAACCCTGTTTCCTCAATGATAGCTGAAATGATCCGCTTTTATTCCGCGAGAACGCCGGTCTAGGAGTGACATATTCACTCTCTGAATCAAACTTTCAACAATTCATTATTGTAACCCATTATCGCCGGGACGGGCAAATTTCCGGCATTAGTGTAGATGTCTAAGGTGAATACATCGTGTCTATTGACCCTGAACATTAAAATTTACCGCGCCTCATTTTGTAATTCAAGATTGCGGGTTCCAAAAGAGAGAGAAGTCCACAGACAACAATGGTCGCAACTTTATGTTAATTTTTCTTTAGAAAAATGAAAGTTCAAGTGTGAGATCAGAATTTTAAAAAATCCCTGTCATTTTAAATCCACTATTATGAATTTAGAATTCTGACATCATATTCATAATGAGCGACTAGAAAATCCTCTATGTACCCTACATTCGTGCAAATTGAACAAATAGCGAAACGAAATTTTCGCATTCAATGCAGTCCTTTTGGATCCGCCATTTAGAATTTTTACATTCTAAAATTAGCGTATAATGCCAACATTACTTGAACTCCAATTTTTCGTAATATACCAATGTGACTGTAGTTTTCAGTGCTCTTCCTTCCATTTTGTGAGCCGTCATCTTGAACTACGAAATACGGCTTAGTGGTCAATGGGGGCGATATTTTCACCTTAGACATGTACCCCGATGTCATTTCAAGTGATGTTTGAATAAAAAATAAATGTAAAAAAACGCATTTTTCTGCAAAAAGGCGCTTTTAACTTTTTTGCGGTTCATTTCATCGAAATTTTCTAAATTCTAAAATAGCATACAATTTTACGTTGGAGATAGTTGTTTTAAAATTATCGACGTCCAAACTGATGCTGAAAATGCGTCCATTTGGGTTAATTTGAGAGTAGTCAGAATGAAAAGTAACAGAAAACCTGGTAAACCTCGCTAATTTGTTCTATATTTTCGAAATATTGATACTCGCTGTATTTTTATTATCTAGAAGATCCTTTCATATATACATTTTATATACGAGTGCCGACAAATAAAGTAATTATGATTATGACAAGTTATGTAATTAATGTATTTTCAACCGCTTGGTATATATGAAATATGCACTCGAATACCGGATGGAATGTTTTTTACTAGGAAAAGAAATATTAAATAACTTGAAAATTATCCCTGTCATTGTATGGTCCTGGACTCTTGGACGTTCGTGGGAACTCCCTAGGACGTATCCGGGACAGATTGTGCTATGTGAGAATTATAAGGACAACAAACCAGAAATGTAAGCTCTATATTTGTTAACATGACATACTTTTTTGATTATGATTTTAACATGTTTTATAAAATTAACGAAACGTTACTTTTAATAAAAGCGGACAAGACTCCAACAATCAAAATACTACCTAAAATGAAAATTAATCAGCTAAAATTACGCTCTTTGAATTCGTGATATAGATATTCATTGGAATGATGTATCAGTGAATGAAAAATCAACAAATTTTTCGAAATGGTTATGAAAATTTCGAAAAGTTTGAAACCGTTGAAAATATTTTGTAGTTACATTTTGATCTATGGTTTTGGTTTATGATTTTGATATACCCTTAATTTGGTTTTTGTTTCTGTATCTATGATACTCATTATAAATAGAGAAACTTTTTATACTGTTTCATTACTGTATTTTCACTTTTAGTTTGGTGATAGCTTAGTTTAGTCAAATTCATTAATTTTCTAAATAGTATCCTATTGGAAATTCATTTAGGGTTCTCAGAAAAATATTTGAAAAAAGTTTTGGAAAGTTTTCACATTCTAAATTTGATAACGAGACGTTATCGTTGTTTAAAATAATTTGTCTTATTCTAAAGATGCAATAATAATAATAATATGTCTTTATTGATAAAATGCATGACGTGTACAATATCAAAAGACGCACCACAGCTTAAAGGAGTTATTATCGGACTGATCTATATTATCTACCAAATATAATACTAAAAATTGTAAGCAGGTTTAAACCCGTCGCCTGAGGAAATTACTAATGACAATTACATATTATACTTTTTAAAAGTAAACTATAAATTTTTTTAAAAATCTGATGAATATGCGCAGGTGATTTAGGTAAAATAAGTTACTAAGGTCTTTCGACCCAAAGTTTACAATCCATTGTGTTTAATGAAAAGACGATTCTGTGTAAATAAATTTTATTTTAAATCCCCTCATCAAAATGCACGTCTGTATCTAAATGAACACGGGAACTATATATATGCAAGTACTTTATCAAAATGAATTACACTGAACTAAAGAAAAGAGTTTCGTTTATTATATATACGAATGAAAATCAGTATAATGCCCTCATGCCGTAGGTATGCATTCTCCTGCATGATGCTCAACGAGTTAAAACTTTAGTGGTATCGTTTGATTGTTCTCCGGTATGTGGAGGGCACATTAAAAATATACGTTATTCAACAACATTCGTTCTGAATACCTGGGCACGAAAATACGCTTCGGGCTTAGAATTCTCACGAGGAAAAGGCGAAGGCTAACAAGATTCCACAGGGGCTTGTCACCGAAGTGCATCGTTCTTACCAAACCTTTACTACTTCTTATTTGATAACTGTAGTTATTTGGTCCTTTAAATTAATATTATATTCGATTTCATATGACAACAATCAATATAAGACAAATTCACTGCTCCCCAGGTAGAAATTAGTACCGGAATAGTATCGACATGGTACTGACACAGTACTGTCGGAGTTGCAGTCCTGACCACCAGCACTGGGCCGGTACTGGGACAAAACCGACATGTAACGCTGTCGAGTGCTGAGTCAGTCGTTTAATACCAAAAACAACTGGCGATCAGTAATGAGTCAGTAGTGATTTGCTTAGGCGGTCAGTAATCTTTTCATACCGAGTACTGGCAATTAGTACTGTACCAGTGTTGATTTTCTCCGGCGATTAGTAATCTGTCAACACCGATAACGGTACTGGCAATCAGTACTGTATCAGTACTGATTTGTTCCAGTGGTCAGTAGTCTGTCAATACCGAAAACAGTGCTGGCAGTCAATACTGTGACAGTATTGATTCGTTCCAGTGATTAGTAATCATTTCATACCGACAACAGTACTGGCAATCAGTACTGTGTCAGTACTGATTTGTTTTGGCGGTCAGTAATTTGTCAATACCGAAAACGGTACTGGCCGCCAAAACTAGGTTAGTACCAGTACTAACACATTTCCGTTAATCAGTACCAGGTACCAGTACTGGGTCAGTACCTAGCCGGGGGTTTGCTCGGCCCATTTCTACGTGGGTAGTGTTTACGTCGAACATAAAATATTTTGTTAAACATCGAATAAATTTGTGTATCCCTCACAAAGTTTTCGAAATGCTTTAAAAGTCAGTAGGGATTCAGAGGAATTAAAATATTTGCGTCCTTTCAACACGACGACTGAAGTAAAAAGAAGCTCGTTAAGTTTATGCTTTTGTTGGGTTATTTATTATAAATGTACGTAACGGGGAAACGATGTTGAAAATGAAAGGGAAAACAAAGATAAAAGGTCCGACCTTCTTTTCAGCGGTCCTGAATGAATAGTGCATGGAAACGCAATCTTAAACCTTTGGCTGCCGAAGCAAGTCTCATCGGAAATAGCGATGCTCCATTCATCGCAGTTCATCGCCATTTATCTTTGAATGACGTCGTTCGCCATCCGCTTTTGCGATCGATCGAGTTTCTGGGAGTTCTGAAAGGCAGAAAATCCCGTCAAACTTTATAATAATTACGGAACTGCTTTATACAATTAGGAAGGACTTGACTGAAGCTAGATTCCCGGTCTCCGATGAAATAAAAACCATTTTACTCTTCTGATCTCTAGATAGAAAGCAGAACAGAAGAAATTTAAAAATAATTTTCATTTTTTAATGACGTTACAATCTAGATTTTCAAAATGCAGGTGCATCTATTAAAATATAAAATTATAACTTGAAACTATTCTTCTGTTACAAGTAGCTGTCAAAGAAGGATTTAAATAATTCGAGTCATTAAAATATCAGTTTTAATAATATTCGCAAATCGAACTGTACCACAATTTCCAAAATAATTTTGAAACGGAAGTAAGTAATCCGTTTTTTGACACTCATTATTTCAACCTTGGTATACGGTTTTGAATTCATTCTTAACTTCTACACGTTGCATGACCTTATTTCAACCCTTATTATTAAATATGAGTTAATTCAGTCTACATTTGCAATTAAAAATACTTCGTAGATCCTATATGAGACCCACGCGAAATAAAACGAGCATCATTCAATAAACATTCTTTTTTAAATAACAGAGTTATTTTTTTTTAGTTGACGTTATTATATGATTTATAAATAATTATTTATATGGTGCATTGAAATTTGTATGTTGTTAAGATTTTTAATATTTATTACAACTTTGCCTATCAAATAATGCAGTGTCTAAGTATACTAATTGAATCATATTTTACGAAGCATTTCAGACTTCATATGAAGTCAGACGAGGAAATACATTTGGCCGTTTATTGGAATAAAAACTTGAGGCATCTATGTGACACTGGAATGTCCCAGAGGCTAGGAATCAAGGTCAAACGAAATACTCCGCCAATTACTACGACGCACTGCATCGATAATGAGTTTAAGAAAATATCACACAGAAATTCTTATAAACAAGATGGTGTGTAAAAACAAGGTTGATGGTGAATGTAAAATTGACATATGATAATCTATTTGCAAAAATGTGTTTAGGTCCCCGTGAATGCGAAACTCGTCTATTTTGCATCTCCTGTACATTATTTTATTTGTCATTCAATTTTATTCCTTTTTCTGTTTTAATTTAATGAAAATCCACTTTTATTATTATATTATTGTATTTATTTCGCACCACAGGAAAAACGGTGGTTCTAAAATCGTTATGCAATGCACATCTTTATCCAAAAGTTACCGATTTTCTGTAATAACTATATGACTTACTGTAAATTTGTCTTATAATATCCGTGTTCATAATTAAAATATGATGAATTGCATAAATATATGTATACTTATATACATTTCTTCGAATGCTTATATTTTTGTGTAAGAATAAAACAGTGCAATCAAAGTTCTGCGGTCGAAATAACTGCTCATCTCCGTAAAGAGGTTCTTAATTCTGTGAATTACATCACTTTTTTCAGATTATAACTCATCGTTTATTAATCATTCCGACGCAAATAAAAACCTGTGCTGTAATAACCCGTGATACAATTTTTTTCAAATATTATAACGAATTGAAATGTTAGGTAAGGAAATGATAAAATATAACAACAATGGTAAAAAGTCCCATCTTTGACCTTCATCACCGAAATACTCATAATTTGCACAGGATTTCGGCATCGTTTTTTACATGCAATAAGTTTTTAAAAACTAAAAAAGAATGCCATTAGTTTCGAAGTCGCTCTTCTAAATAGCTTGAGAAAATTTTCAAAGGATGATGAATATATTTAAAAAAAAAAACCGCTATATTTCAGCTGCAATTTTGTTTAAAAGGTAATTTCACTACGATACCTTTTTCTCGTCAACTTCTAACCTATCAGAAACATATTCCTGATAGTTTTACTTCAAAAGTATGCTTCACAAATTTAGATTTGTGTCAATTTGTAACACAGTATCGAAGTAATTGTTCTTAGGTCGCTTCATATGCAATTCGTATGAAGCTGCTCAAATAATTTTTAACTTCTATCACTACTCAATCTTTTATACTTACCTTTACTTTATTATTTTCATTACAAATATTATATAAAATTTTAACATTAGTTAGTGAAGTTTGAATAATCCATTTGAATATCATCCACGTTCATTTCCAGAGACACATATGCGGAGATGCATTCGCACCCTAATGAAACCGGAGATTTAAACAAATTTTGGCATTTAGGCGTCATTTTAAAATCCAAATCGATAAAAATCAAAACATGAAAACGCATATTTTTGAAGAAAAACTATTGGGAAAAAGTCTCTGCTAGGTTAGCCGGTGATCAAAAACCAGTATCGTAGTGAAATCTGCCTTTAAAAAAATAGACGTAGCTGAGAAATTTTTTTTTTTCAATAATTTTGAACAAAATGAGTTAAACATCCCCAAACATCGTTATGCGATCGAGCACCCATAAAACTAGTGGGATACAGTGTCTCCAATTTGTAAAAATTCTTATTGCATACAGAAAACAACGCTATAATCCGTGTGAAAAGTGTGCACACTTGGGCGTTGAATGGCTAAATAGGCTACTTAAACCAGACTATTAAAAAGATAATTAAACAAATATTTTAAAAAATATCATAAAAGTGTCCTGATGCAATTGTAGAAAAATAGTTTCTTCTTTAAGATACAACGTATGGGCTTGGAACTAATGTATCGCTTAGTTTTAAAGTCGGTTATCTGTCGGTTAAGTTACGTATAATGGCTATTTTTTGTGAAGTTGGGTATTTTTAATAGTTATCACGACTAAAATTTACTATGGAAATAGAAAAAGATAATCAAATACCATTCTTAGATTTAATTTTAATAAAAAACACCGAAAATTGTAATAGATGAAAGTTTGATAGGTACAGAGCTCCAATTTTGTCTGGAAGGATTCAAAACTTCATTTCTTAACTTCCAATATGTAAAAAAATAACCATTGTGTATAACTTACCCTACACTATTCCACAACAAAAATATACAACAGCAAACACTATCTAGATAATAATTATCCGAAACCATTTATTAATAAATATATCTACTAAGAATTCCTAGTTAGAAAAAATTTCAAAACATTTAAATGATAATAAAAAAAAACTAAAAATACCATTTGTTCAAGGCGTATTTGAACCGATTAAAACAACGTTAAAAAACAACACAAAAGTATAATACGTAAGTGGTTTACGTTAATAATAAATTAATGTATACTATTTGAAAGGATAAAGATTTGATCAAACATCGTGACCAAAACTATACAGAATGGAATCTATAACGATTACTTTAGTTTGTAGGTCGGTCAGACAACAAGAGCATTAATAATAAGAATCTTAAAACACAACACTAATATGAAGAGTCATTCATACATAATACATAATCATTTCCAAACTAAGTCAGTTATAACGAAACATAATCAAGAAAACATGATTTTATCAAGTTTAAAATGTTGGGTTTAAGGATAAAAAATGACGAATATTTTTTATTATTAAATTAAAAATAATTTTTATTTTTTAAGCTAAAAAGGGGTTTTTTATTTAAATATTAGTTTCTTGTGACAGATCTGCATGAGTATGCAGCAGAGTTTTTTAATAAGTACCAGTTTTGTCCTATTTTTAAGCACCTTTTTTACGATATTACACTAGTATTAAAAAAAATGGGCGCACATCCGAATTTGAATTAAAATTTATTTATGTTTCATTTTTCGGTCTTCTATATTACAATTAGATGACTCAAATCAATATTTTTTGCGTATTTCGTTATTCTCCAGATGATGTTGAAATCAGATTGCGATATTTACGTTACGCACCTCAGAAACTAATGTTCTTTTATAGGGTGATGCACACTCTACATAAAGTAGGAAACAATGTTTTTAGTGTTTTTTATATTTACAAAAATACTGGTTATATTTGTAGCCTATAGATTTTGAAACTATTACGTGTATCAAATAACGATGACATACAAATACTTGTTCCAACTTTGTATGCATTTTAAGGTATTTTGATTTTGAAAATTAGTAAAATATGTATCTTCCCATTGAATGCCGTTTTCATATGCTTAATAGAGGATCAGAATTATTATACAATATTTATTGTTCACATTTCTGCAAAAAATATTTGTTAAGTAAATAAAATGATAAAGATTACCTGAAACATAATCAGTTTAAATGTAAATTTCTAAAGAATAAACTCCGTTTCTCCTGTTGAACATTTTGTTTATTTTTGAAAACTTCTCATTCTTGGATTTTCTGTTTCCTCAGTTTGCTGAATCTTTCTATTACATTGAAACAAGAATTTATGAAAATTCTTTATGTTGGAAAAAAAACCATAAACATACATTTTTAAAACTTTCGAATAAATCGCGATGCTGCCAGTTGAAGAAATTAAATTTACGAAACAAATTATTAAGATAGATTGATTACTATAACAAAGTTTTGTAACTTGCATCCAGATGTAAAGTCTTTTTTATAATATTTATACATTGTTTTTTTACAAAAATTTGAATGGTTAAATTTAATTAAATTTTGTTTCTATTTTCTGCTATTTCCGTTTTATCCAAATTTGTATTTCATCGAATTCTTGGCAATTCTTCTCGTGTAATATTTTTATTACTACTAGCACCGCAGGTACATTGTTGAGATATTTCTGCTACAGGAACGTGGAATTGAATAAGAATGACTATATACGTCGTTGTCGTACCTATAATCTGCAAAAATAATGTACAATTATCTTTCTTAAACGAAGTAACATTAAACGAACTGATAAAACTTACAGTTTGTATAAGAGTCACATCCAAAGGAATAAGATCAAAAGCGGGGAAACGAACATCGGTATAAACTAAATGCATCGAAAATTCTTTCAACTGAAATAAATAGTAAAGTTATATTTATCTTTTTGTAACCAAGTACATCCAATATTATTTTAAAAATTACTTCTTTCACGACGTTGTTATCTAACGACCTTCTCGTAAGTTTGTACACAATGTCACTGGTTTTTTTCATCTGTAAAAATATCTTTTATAATGTATATTAAAAGACTTACGTAAAACGAGTTATACTTACTTCGTTAATGATTGATGTAACGGTCTTACTTAATATCGTAAGATTAGAAATATATAAAATAACGATGCACAAGCAAGTAAATAAACAGATTGGATTAAAAACATTTTGTCTCGTCAATGGGGATATTACAAAGTACGTATAGAAAACCATTACTATGAAAGTATAAAACACGCACAGTAACATGGGCCAAGAATAAAATTTAGATACATCATGAGAAATTGTGCAGAGCATAGTTTGTACATCCGGCAATAATGAAAGGCGATTTTTATACGAAAATGTCGTGGAGTTCATGGAAATAGATTCTACGAATGGCGGTATTGCTTTGTTGAATTGCTTCACACAGGATAATATGCATTTTGTTAATAATATATACTCGATAAATAACATATTTATTACTATTATAGACACTTGATAACCAAAAGTCACGATATTCGACCCTAAGCATGCATTTTCACTGATAAGTAGAATGTTACAAGTTATGAAGTTTATTGCACAAATCACTGGAATATGATGAAATTGTATACATTCGACGTTCAAATATTGTAAAAGACGAATACAATAACACATACTATTTAAGATTTCCGTAATTTTTCGTTGTTGTACGCAGATGTTTATTATAATAACAATAGCACAAACCATTCCAAACATTACCACGAAGACGTCAATTATATCGTACATAGGCATTTTTCCCTCATATCTTTGATTGAAAGCTTGTGGTAAATCGTAAGTATTCGTACCTATTAGTGCACACATGAAACAAATACTATACATAGTACCCTTCCACGAGTATTCGAATGTCACTGGATAATTCGTTTTCTTTGCATCCGCCGAAGAAGTTCGTGCATTGAAGGGTGCAAGACCAAAAAATTTTAAAATGTAGAACAAGTATTTCATCCACCACATGTTAACAAATGTTTTAAATATTAATTTAACGCCGTTGTTCTAAACTTGAATTGTACACTTTACATAGTCGCAGTACCTAGCCATGCTCGAGTTGTTTCATCGATTTTCTCATTAATGACGTGTGATCATAATAAACTTGAGAATGACTTTCTCAATTAGTAAAATGAAATGCAGTGAGATACGATAGTGTGAAGGGTGCAAAAAGACTAATTTAATGATACTTTCGGATTCGAGTTAATCAATAGTTGTATAATTGCGATAAGGACGATTATCTCTACAGTTTTCCTTAAACCACTGTGTATAACCAAAGTGCTTCAAACAAATTAGTACATTGCTATAGAGTTAAACAAATATTTCTTTCATTTAAACAATTTTTTGGTTAATCACCTTTTTGGTTCCACCTTGTTTTTATTCTTCTTTTATTTAGTTTGTATATTTTTTTTACACTTTTTTTTGTTAATTTGGATCCCCCATATTGAAAGCATCATATTCTTAATCAGTGACCCCGAAAATCTGCCTGTACCAAATTTTATCTCAGGCAATGTTTTACATTTAGATATTACGAAATTTCACCTTTACCGCGTAAATTTGAGTAAAATATGACTAAATAGGTCTTTGGTAATTCTTCCAGAATTCTGTAAATCCTTCTTATATTCAAATATGTTTACGTTCGTTCTTCTCTATTCATCATCTTCTTCATAAAATCTTGTTTTACATTACGTCGCTCTGCGTTTCGTTGCTCTTCTCTTTGCTTATTCTCTTAAACGATTTGTACCGAACTACTTTGTTGAATCCGTGGCACATAAACGACACTGATTCTCAATGAATCCCTATAGGATGCCGACATAAATTTGCTTAAGCCTGTCAACTTCTCTGAATTATAAAGTGACGAGGAATATTCCAGTAATAACTAATGTAACGAAGTTAAAACGACTTCAGGATTTGCAATGGTGAGTAATTTCAAAAAATATTTAAAATTTTTTAAATTAATAGGAGCAAAAAGGTAAATTCATCATCTCTATTCTTTGCTTGTGGTTTTTAATATTATTGCTCGAATATCGTACGAGGTTTGGTAATACATCTGCGACTTGTAATTCATTCCCAACCAAGTCCCCCTTCTTTTTCCACCGGGTTGCGCTTGCAGCCAACTTTCCCCCCTCTATTCTCAAATTTGGCTGTATTAGAAGGATATATAGAAATATTGAAGAAAATATAGGCCGAGTACAATGTCGACATTTTTTAAATCATCTTTAACGAATGATTCATATCTATGGTTGTGATGCACCTTAACAGCGAGGAATATTTCCACTCACGCAAATCACCATTTTTGAAACAACAATAATCGTTAATTCTACAATGACATGTGAACATTTTCCGAAATTCCATATAAAATGATACATTTTTTTGGTATTCCTTATATTGCATCGTCCATTTTGAATAGTTGTAAAACAACTTCAGATTAGCACCGAAAACCACCTATCAAAGTTTCGTAACAAAAATAAATATTGGTACTAAAATTTATCGCACGATCAGACAATTCTTGAAGGCCTATTAAACTTTTTGTATACAAAAATTAATTTCAATGACCATTTTGGAGCAAACAATTTTGAAATTTTGTATGTTGGAACGAATATTTGTAGCAGAAAACTTAAAAACATGATATTTTGGGCCTTTAATGTCTTTTCTTTTTCGACAAGAAAATATTCAACAAAAAATAGTTTTTAAGAAATAAATTGCATTTTTTGAAAATCATAGTTTATTATTTTTTACACGTTTATTATAAGCAAATTTTGATAGCGGAATCACAAAGAGGGATCTATTTTATGTCGAAAATGGTTATCTGAAATTTTTAAAATTTTTGTTCAATATCAATAAATATCCTCGAAAGCATGGTAAAATTCTTGTCTTTTTCTTACACAGGTTAAAGGGTTAATATCTCTTATTGATACTTTCGATAAAGCAGTCTTTAAGCCCATAGCACTTCGAATAGATATTAACCGAGAGATTTGATAACTACTAATAATTATGTGCAAATTACTAGTAAATTTTAGTATTTCAATTTAGTTCGGAGATTTTTGAGTAATGTCGTGTATTATACATTTCAAAGGTAGTTGCTATTTCGTTGCTTAGTATTATGTATTTTCGATATTTTCGTGGCAATCGAGTTAAAATATTTGCGAATATGAGCAAGAAAATATAAAAAAGTGTGCACTGTTACTTTATCTGCCTAAAAGAATCGTACTCATACAAGAAACAGCTTCCTAAATGCAGTTTCCGTATTGAAGAAAGGCTAATAGCAATAATTAAAATTAAAATTATCACTTTATTACAATAAGATCTAAACCGCGGTGATATCTGGGCATTCGTCATTAGTAAACCTTCTCGTAAACTTTAAATGCCGAGACAATACATTTTATGCGCAATTTTGAGATAATTGAGAACAGTTTATTGAACCTCAGTGTTACAATGATTTGATATCTATCATGATTATGAAATTGTGCAAAAACATTTTGCAATTCACAAGCAACGCAATTTATTTCGCATCGATAACATATTATTGTTATTAATTGTCTACACAGGTGAGAATTCATGTACATAATAAACGATGACAGAATTAAATTCCTTATGATCGAAATCTAATAGTGAACATTTACGTTTCCTATTAATTTAATTACATTTCCGTAACATTTTGAAATGTGAGCCCTTTAAACACAGAATTTTTCTGGATGTTTTATCATCTACCTGTATTTCATAAAATATAGATAATAATGCATTATTTTTGTTGAAATGGGCATAGTTATAGAAATATTCACACTAGCAATGTAAATTTTAATGAATATTAGTTAACATCTTTCGCAAAATACAACATCTTCAATATTATTAACAGCATCCTTATTTGAAATCGGACTAAATTTGAACCTGCGTCCAATGTAAATCTACTAATAACATAATATTCCTCAATGCATATTTACCTTTTAGGATTAACAACCCAGTCGAAATTTAGTAACCATAACCCTGTGGCCAGGCCCTGATCAATGCTTTAATAAATTTCTACTCGGGACATTACTACAAGAGAGGAAAGTTTAGTTTTAAAAGTATATCGCCGATTTAAAAACTATTAAAAAAAAAGTTACTATTAATACTGTTTACATACCATTCAATAACTAACGTTTACAAAAAATTAATTTTAAAATATTATAATTAAAATATATAAATTAACGAGAGAAACGTTCCTCGTAATTTCTTCCTTAATTAGAAGTTATTTCATAAAATGATCAGATTGATTAATCGCACATAATCAGTTTAATTGGAATTCGAGGTTACGGTAATAGCTTTTTAAAAAAAAAAACTCTTGTATCGAATGACGAACGTGATGGAAGCGAGAAAATCGATCAAAATAGAGCAGGAGTAACAAAACGACTGAACCTCGATAGTAAATATGATTACGATAGCGACTAGTTTTTCATGATATGCCGGGTTTACGTGAAATGGTTAGTTAATGTGGGCCACGTACTTGTCCCGATTACATTTTAGCGTCCTGGTATATGGAATTTTATCACGATTTATGGTAATTTCGCCCCAATTATATTTTCCCTGGTTTAATGTTTAATCCCAAGTTGTTTAAATTCCATAAATATATTTATGACTTTAATATAGACGTACATCATATAAAATCGCCAATAAAAACAGCACATTTCGCTTTCTTATGTCCGAAAGTTCCATGTACACATCGTTGCGCCGCGTAGCTTTTCTATGAGTTTTCCGTACTCGTCGACATTTCTTACGGAAATTATTTCCATAAACGAATATTTCTAACATCTTATTTTCAATGGTTTTTAGCTCGTTTTTAGTATTCCTTATCAGACTTCAGGATAGAGTTTATATTTGAATTTACATCAATATAGAAATATAGGTAATAAAAAAGAACAACCTTTATGCGTTCATTAGGTAGTCGAAATGTTTATATTGTTGTAATCAATATTATACCCGTTTTCTGTTCTGTACAGATAAAGCTGCTTATTTATTTCGACAAACTTTTTTATTACCGAACGTGTTCCAAGAATTGTGTATTTTGTTGAAAATACATTTGTTTATAATTTCTAATAGATAACCATTTCGAATTAAAGATTTTTCGAATTAGTTTTTAGTTTGAATAAAATAATAACGTTATTATTGTGACGACTTTTAAACGAAACTTATTTATTTTTAATACTTATTAGACCTGAAAATAAAATATATTCAATACCTTAGACGAAGCAGAACTTATTTTTCGTATTATACGGAATCTTTAAGCTTTTGAAAGACATTGTTGCATTTGGTTTTTGCATTTTGACAGCCGGCCATTTTAACCACGTACTTGGAAAAAAATAAATGGTTGAACTAACTACAAAATAATAAATTCAGCTAAAAGGGTGGAGTATATAATATCCAGACCTTTTCTTAGTTGCTTGAAATATGAAATTGAACAAGATAGATAGTTGGAATAACTATATTAATTCCTTAAATTAACTATTTAAATAATAACAGCTTTGTCCCGTTTTAACCAATTAAATCAGTAATCACGACTATTTCAAATAATTGAAAAAACTACCAAAATAGTCATCTTAAGTAGTTTTTTTCTTAACACATTTAGAGTTAGAACACTGACAACAAATGGATTGTGGGATAATGTATCAGTTCTTTGACTTGATGAACTAATATTTCATTCAGTGACTGCTACCGATTATTTGCTTCGATATTACGTTTTTTCTTCTCAAATACTGCATGGAGACCCTAACCTCTAATTTTCTACCTTTTAGGAATAATTCATATAAATTTATAGCTACATTCAACTTTTTAAAGTGTTTTGTTTCCATGTTAACCTTTCCTCTCGACCAAATTGAACATTCGATTATTAACCCCCCGACAATAGTTTCCAAGTGACCTCATTTATTTACCGATAATGTCGTATTTACAAATCGTGCTGGTATTTATTACACAATATAGTTGTTTAATCTGATAAAAAAAATAGTTATTATTTATCAAATTAGTTCCTTCAACAATGGAAATAACTGAACTTCCTTTTTTTTAGTTAGATTGTGTAATTGCGTAAAAATAGTTGAACTAACTACATATGGCATTACTAACATGGCAAAAAGGAATGTCAAAATTAAGCAGAACTGTTTACCATTTTTTATAGTTAATAATTTAACAAACTTAAAATAGTATATTCAACCATAGTTGGTCTGCATAACCTGCTTCGTTATGTAAGCTATTTTTCGAAAAACTAATTTTCAGATAGTTAAATCAACTATTCTGTTTTTTCCGTGTAGAAGATTCGACAGAGCATATCAAAATCCGTCCTAGCAATCATTACCAAAAATAAAATATTCCGAAATGTAATCAAAAACATTTTGCCTGTCCTGGACTAATAAGAATTGTTATGGTTACAATCTGTCAGAATATGATGTACTAGTTGTAGGTTCTTTCCAATACAACGGCTTTTCCCTACGGCATTACTCACCCTGGTTCCTCTGCGGAAATCAGCATCTATCGCCCATGACGAGGACCTAATAGGTGTATACGATTGCATAAACGGTCCTGTATGTGTTCGACACAAGGGACTTCCAATATCCTGAATAATACCCTCTGTTATGGGACACATTGCAGCATATTATTACTGCATTATGGTGAACAAGTTTTTGGTCGAAAAACAGATCGCCTTCATGAATCACATTCTTCAAAAATCCGTATTATTTGGCAATATACATATGGCCCAAATTCTTGAAATGTTCTGACTAAAATATGTTCTCCAATCTGGTGAAAATATTCCCACTATGAACTTTGATATTTTGGTCAGAATATTAATCAGGAACAATTTTTCTATAACTGAATTTCGCGTGTCCCGCATAAATAATGGATTCGTTTTCAGCAACAAGAAAGCTATCAAATATTCTTGTTGCAAACTGAATTGATGTCTAAAATGTGCGGTATGTTGTTATTTCAGTGTAAAGTCTGCTGCTGCCATATGAGATCGGGATTCGATAGGCAGGGTGTTGTAGGATAACGTGGAACATGGGCTGATGTGCAACACCACCGGTTTCTGATTTACAGTTCGATATAGAACAGAATCGTTTACTGTCATTTGTTTGTGTCCATAATACATTTTTGTATATACAACTCACGAGACGCTGTACGTACATACATAGCTTAGTTCAATTTCTCGAGATATATAATATTTTTGGCCCTTTACATATTTCTACTAGATTCGTGAAGTGTTTTAATTTATCTCAGTGGTAAATAGGTATTTATTGTAGTTTTTTTAAAGCGTATTGGAATACCCAAAGACATTTTGCGTTTCCATTACTCTGTATTGCATACAATTCGATATGCGCAAAATATTTGAATTGTTTTTATGTCTTTGAGAAAGTTTTTAGGTATTATGTCGCCAAAGTGAAATAAAAGCATCGCTACTGCGGTGGAATTGAAGCAATTTTTTTTACTTTTTAGTTAAACTTTTTAGAGGTCTACTAAATTCTAGTGACATTTTTTTTCTTCAGATTTGGATTAATTGGCATTTAAGAATCCTATTTTTAACATTTAAAGTAATTCACATCAATATTTATGCATTACATACCCTAATTTTACTTGGTGTTGCACATTAACCTAACTATGTTTGGAAAATTCTAAAACAGTCGCTTTTGAAAATGAGTAAAATTTATAGGAAAAAATTAAAATTCTGAAAATAATACGGAAATAGTTTATATTAATTCCTTTGAATTATTTAATGTTGAAATATTTTCAAATTTTATTATTGGCCAGGTTTTTCGAACAACGACATATTTGTAAAAACACTGAAAGGCAGCGAACTCAAAATTTTGTTACTACAAACAATTCAAGATGCTCTTGAGTTTACAACATTATGTACTGAGAATTTCATTACCTTAATCGATTTTATGGATGGTTTGGATTCTTAGCCTTCTGAAGATTACAAGAATTGTTGATAAATAATAATATTACATAAATACTTAAAATAATTATAGTTAATAACAAATTAGTCCTGAGACAATCAAATTTTTCATAAGACATCCACTAATCCATGCCACGACAAATGTTATTTGATATTTACCTTATATTGGGTTTCAGATATCAGATTTTAACATTTTAAATGGTGGGTCCAAAATGACCGACAAAAATTGATCAAAAAAAGATTTTCCTATTATTTTGCTTTTAGGGTTTTTTAAGGCCGTTGATTACGAATCTGGTGATCGACTAGAATTCACTAGGTTTTCTAGATATAATGTTTTAATGTTTCCGATAATTCATCATATACTCTAAAACTACCAAAATCAAGTACTGTAAAAATATTTTTTCTTATTTGTGTGTGCTCCATTAGCTCTGCCTTTGTGAATTTTATAATTTGCCAACCGATGGCTTATCATAACCTCAAAAACCTCTATATATCAAATATAAAACAAAGCTATGAATATTCAAAAGTATTATCGGCCATATTGGATCTGCCGTTTTGAATTTTCTAATTGTAACACCGGATTCGGAGTTAGTAACCTCAAAATGTCTACCAACCAAATATTGGACAAAATTATCATTTTCCACACTTTTGTCGGCCATATTGGGTTCACCATTTTGAATTTTGAAAATTTGACACCGTATTCGTAATTAACAACATTCAAAAATCCTGCGTACATAAAATTACAAAAAAATACCAACGCTGGAAAAGTTTATGACTGAAATTGTAGGATCTCTAACATATATTACAGTAGAATCATAGATTTTGATTAGATCTCGTTAGATGTCGGGAAGAACATCGTGTCGTGATATATTTGTTCGTCCCCCGTCTGTAAATAACGGGAGGAACACCAATTTTAATATAATATCTGAAAAACATTCTCCTTTTATTAGATGTTTATAGGAATATTGTATTTTGATCTATCTTTGGAAGAACGTGACTTCATAATATGGTTCTTGCAAACATCGCACATCAACAGGTGCCTGGAGGAGCATTAACTTTGATTAGATGTCTAGATGAACATGGATTTTGATTGATTGTTAACATTCGGGTTGTATTCGGAACTTTGACGTAATTCAAATATGGTATCAAACGATGCAAATGAAGCTATAAAATTATTTGGTGGTCTCCTTGAGTTAGATAACTTCGATAGTAACCTGTGAACGAAAATACTTCGATTACATCGATTACCACATTATCGCCTAGATCGAGAATTGAAATGAATTTGAATCAAAATGAGAAACAACGTAATATAATAATTAAAATAATTTGAAAACGGACAACGGTACTCGCCACCGTGCACTGAATATCAAAACTGCTTGCAGCTCATTGTCGGGGTACAAAATGAAACGAAAGAAATGTTTGCAGTCATCGCTTCGGTTTTCAGGTCAATGTGGATGTTGCAATCTTTAATACCTACAGATACTTTTACCAACTGGTAATTGGAACATTCATTTTCTTGAGAAAATAGTTTCGATCATTTTATATATAACGTGTGCCAATAAAGTAGCTGGACAAACTTAAAACATAATATTATAGAAATATTTTTCTGATGAACCATTTTTCATGAAAGTGGGTTTTCGGGGGGTTTTGAGGTCGCTGATCACAAATTTGAACTCAGATTTTGAAAATTCAAAATGACCGATTCAAGATGTCCGACCAAAATGTTAAAATTTACTTGATCCAGATGAAATTGGGTACTAGTGGGTTTTTATGCAAATTCAATATGTTCGACCAAATCAGGTAATTTTTTACATTTTTGATCGGTCATATTGTATCCGCTATATTGAAGTTTAAAAATCTTTCGTTGAGATTCGTAATCTGTGCAAAATCCTCCAGTTTCTAGTTTAATCTCGATCAGATCATTTTCACGTTTTGATCGACCATATTGAATCCGCCATTTTCAATTTTCTAAATCTGAGTACAGATTCGTAAACAGCAACCTCAAAAACCGAGTACCCAGTTTCATCTCGATCCAATTGAACATTTGCCAGCAACAGCATTTTTTCTATAAAAATTACGATTTTTAGCTATTTATTTGTTTATAAATCAAAATGTAAAATAAATATACATTTATATCCACTTACATTGGATTAAAAAAAAATGCACAAATGCATTATTTTGTCTTTAAAAACTCAAAATTTTCAATTCGGTTCCCGTAGCTAATATATTAGCCACCGTGCCGGAAAGGGTTAAGCCAATTTAATAATGTTTTTCCAGCATAATTGCTGCTTGCCAGATCAGACCAAAATATTGTGTTGTCACCAGAGTGTATAATTTTAATAAATCTACCAAGTTTAGTAAAAGAATTACTTATATAAGTGTCACTTTGTATAGCTGGAGCTTTTGAATCTTGAATATAAAGCTGCGACACTCCTTTTGTCGGTATGGCTGCCCAAACTAAAATTTTTGGTTCACATTTCCCTTTGGCGGCGAATATTATAGCGTCAGGAGTATTTGCAATATCGTTTGTATAAAATCCCGTATTCTGTTCGCCATTATTCCAAGCACAGGAGAAATATTTTTCATCGTCAAGAATGATCTCAATCTCACCAATGAAGTATTTTCGATGAAGAATTCTGTACCTTTTTGGGATGTCTTGAAGTTGCTTTTCAGTATATCTAGGAACGGTAACTCTGTGATACTTTACAACTATATTTATCAAGTTTTTACAAACTGTCTCTTTCGAAACAACAAGTTTTCAGTTGTAATATCCCAAGAGCTTCAAAATTATCCGAATATTTCCCGATAGGTTTGTTGCAAACAAGTTAATATGTCAAGCTTTGCAGGTTAAAGATCCCGAGTGCGTAGCAGGATCTTTCTGTAAAACTTAACATATTTATTTGTTCGCAGGAAAGTTAGAGGGAAATATTGCAATTAATTTTGAAGATCGAGGGGTATTCGGCGGATTATTTTTTGTGACCAGTATTTGAGGTTACAGCTGAGCAGAGAGAAGAGGAGAATATATGAATTTAGAAGTTTTAACAAATGAGTAGCGAGTGTGCAATTTTCGAATGCAATTTCCAGGAGCTGCCGTGGAATTTCCAGTATAATTTTAAACAAATGACCGTAGAACCCTTTGAATATCGCGCTCTGATTGGCTGAAATCCAGTCGCGAAAAATAATCTACTTAATTTTCAATTTGATGCTGCAACTTTGTTTACCGCAGCTTTCTTCAATTTCTGAAGCTCAGACTTACTTAATTTTTTTGGGCGACCTTTTTTCTTAATTCCCCCACTTAACTGATCATTTTTGTAACGTTTAAATATAGAATAAATTGTGGAACGTTTACAAAATATTCCAAAACTTCTTTCTTAGAACACTGTCCAAGAAGTTTATCGGAGATAGTTCTCTTTCGCGACCTTCATGATTACTGATTAGATTTATACTAAAATTCTGTTCTCTAAGAAGACTAGATGAACCATTAGAAAAACAGTAGATGAAATAAACATACCTATACCGATATAATATCAATTTACTTCTGACCAGCTACTTTATTGGCACACGTTACCGAGTTCTTCGCAAGTCGATGGCTTTTGTATTTATTTCGAGGATAGCACTTGTAAGAGGAAATAAAGTAATTTGCGAAAAGTGCTTATCGGGTTGTCACCTTGATCCAATTGGGCATAAAGTGCAAGAAGTACAAGCGACGATACGATTCTATCACCGTAAATCTTCAATAATTCCGTAATGCAATTAATAAATGAGATTCCTCTATTGGTGTCACTGAGGGATCAAGAGCAGATTAAACGAGCGGATCAGGTGGAAAAGGAAGGAGAAGAAAAGAACACACGCAGCAATTTCCATGGGTCCTTAACCTCGGCGTGCCGGCCGCAAGCGCATCTTGAAAAATAGGACACCTCATGACCGAATTAAGCGCGTGCTCGTCCCGACGGGGCTTCCGCGTGCGTGCGATCCCCTGATCGTTCAAGCCAAATACCGTACATCGTATGTCGGCGTCTCGTTTTTTTCTTTATTTTTTTTTTTTGTTTATTTGGCAAACTGAAAATTGATCGGCCAATCGAAACGAGTTGGAAGGACGAAATCAGCAGTGCTGAAGCTGGTCGGCTCCTGCGCTTGGACGGGTTTTACGTGTGGAGTGCACGCATACCTAGTGAGTGGGTATACTCGCTCTCTCGGAACCTGGAAAGTCGGACGAATGGCGTGGCGTGCCGGGTTGCCGGTACCCGAAGCTTCAGTCGCTTCGCGCGCTTCCTTGCGAACGGAGTGCTTCGATCTTTTCTGTGCCAAGACGGGACCTCAGCTTCCATCCAGTGCGCGCGCCAAATTCGAAATCTTGCCCTTCGATAGTTTTTTACCGTGCGTTTAAAACACCCCATCCCATTACCAGTGCTTGGGTTATCAATTTTGACAACGACAGTTACATCGGATAAAAGTGTAGTAAAACCGAGAAACGGTCATTCGAAAAGGTAAGATTGACTGTCGACACCTCAATTTCAAAAAACGTTCCGCTGATTCTTAAACGGTCCCCATAAAGTGTTTGCATCTAGGCATATGCTTCACGTATTAGAAAGTCCCAGAAACCTTAAACTCTCGCGACTCCTTTTCCATGTATTGTTTGCGTCTATAACCAAGTGGGATGCTGCGAACGGTTTATCTCGCAAATTTCTTGCAGATACTCTTGTGCAAACTTAGAAAGTTTCGAGGTACCGAGTCCATACGACGATTTCGAAACGTATGCTGATTTGTTTATTCGAAATATAGTGAGTACTCGAAAGTGTTGATTCTACACCTCTGATGGGAATGCGTTGATTCAATATCTGGTTATTCGTGGGAAACGATTCGTATTTATATTTACAATATCAACAGTGTGTATATAACTAGGTTTGGATTTATTAAAGGATATCGTTGATTAAGCATTGTGCTAAATGGTGCAAATGGGTTGGTCGTACTTGCAATTGTTTTGATACCATGGTTGTATCTCCAAAAAATATTGTTTATCAAGATCTCAGAAAAACAATACGAATCCTTAGGGCAATTTTATGAATATTTAATATAAAGCAAAGGTTCTGATCATGTATTCCAAGCTTCTGCTTTCTTCGCTCTGCTTTTAGTCAGTAATCGCTGAAATGTAAAACTCCCCTCGATTTTTTAAAATCGATTAAAAATATCATTTTGAATAACAGCAAAGGTGAATCGGTTGTCAGAGTTGGATCTGTCAATGTCAGATATATTTTGGGTTCTCAAAAAAACTTACTGAGTAAAAATTGCTGAAAATGCTATTTATACGACTTAATTTGCAACAAATGTTGAATTCACTCCAGTTAACCTGTGTATTGAATATTAAAATCGTTACAAACTACTATTAGTTCTAGAGTTATCCATGAAACTATTAAGATACTTGCAGAATGATTACTACACAGAATCAATCAGATAGTGAGATTTGAATATCGTCCCTGTCAAAAGATGCTGAAAATCTCGATTTGTTCCTTTTTTTATGTTCATTACCTTTGTCAATAACGCTTAATGAAGGAGAGCAGCCGTTCTGGAATTTCCACTTCTATAGACACCATAATCTGGAATCTGTTGCAAAAATTAATACAACTAAAACGATGCTTATTATTCTAATAACCAAGACTATTGGAAAATGGTACTAAGCCAAACAATGTCTGCCTATCGTAGATAAAATAATTTTTTTATCGCAGTAGGACGCAAAATGCGATTTTGCGCCTTGTTTCTGGAACGCATAATAAAAAAGTAGGCATTAACATAGTAAGCATATAAATGAATGCTAAGACGCATTTTGTGTCACGAAAGCAGACAATTTTACCACTAAACTGCGGCAACAATTACGGTTGTAAAATGTCATTTTGTGTCCTGGATACGTAAAATACTATCAAACTGGTCCCAATTATGACGGCCGTGCAGGTGGAAATTTGAATACGGCGTCTGTTTTTTCATTAATAAACAGACCAGACTGAAATGATCAATCATTGTATCGGTAAAAATGCCGTTTACTTCAGCATATTTTGTCACCACATTTCGAGCATATGTTTATCAAATCTTGTTAATGTTGCGGTGCAAACATCTAATTGATGAAATAGTCGTATGTCGCATTTCAGTGATTTCGTACGCAATTGACAGTTCCTCGCAACAGCAAAGTTGACTCATGCCATTAGTCCCTTGTCTGTTAACATAAATGATTTCCTGGAGCCAAATTAATAGAGTATTGTTTTACGTTTAACTTTATTACTAGAATAGTGGTCGAATCGTCAGTATTTATCATTAAATAATGGGTCCACTTTTACATAAATATAGTTATTCGACGATGGATTGATATAAAGTTTAGATTGAATACTAATTAAAATGAAATAAAATCTGTCGAATGTTTATATAATACAATATAGGGTTTTTAAAACACTCTATGAAGCATTTGTATTAAAAAGTACCAGTTAATTTCGAAAGTTTACAAAATGATGAATAAAAACAAATCTATAATCGCCAGGAAAAAAATGTGAGAAAAATGCATTTAAAGTTTCATATATATTTTCACTTTTTTGTTTAGATTATTTAAAAAAGCATGTATTTAAGTCTTGATGAAAGTTCTAAATGAACTACTTTTTATATAATAAATTATTCTTTCACCTTTCTAAGTTTTTTCTATTAAAAATACAGAAATTCCTTTCGTATTTTGTATATTGGTGCAAGTATTTTATGCTATAATTCTAATTTCAAAATTGTTGTATGATTCAAAGACCAATTTCCTATAATTATATATAATATAATAAAGCAATTCATTTTAAACGTCATCGCATTATCCTGTACGTTCTGTTTGTCCCCAAGATTCATGAAGTTACTGTATTTTTTGGTGTAAAGTGGCATTTATGTGATTTTTATTTTTTAATATAAGGAATTTCAATTTGATTGAACTAATGGTAAATAAACACATCCTGTTTTCGGTACTTTCGCAATTTCTTCCAAAACTGTAGTTACCTGTGTTTACCGAGCGACTATGGAAATACAAATATTATAAACTGTAAATAAATGTTTATGTGGTCATAATTTCATATGTGTAAATTCGTTTGCATATGAATAGACGGTATACATAATCATTTAGATTAATTTTATCATGTAACTCTAAATTTTCATGTATATCACAGGCTTAAGTTCATTATTATTATTGTTATTGTGTTATTTGTTTTTATTTATTTTTTATTTGACACGCGTAGATACGTAGATACCGATGGTTACTTATATAAAAAAACATCTATTTTCTGTGTATGCTCATATTTTTATCAAAATATTGAAATTTTTTTTTAATAAGTTCAATTATTATTATTGTTATTATATGACTGAGAAAATCTTGATTTGTACTAATTTCATGAACATTTCAACGACAGTAATAGAATTCACTCCGAAATACTAAATTTATCTTTTGAAGCAAAACATTTTAATACAAAATGGTATTTTTAACATTAAGCCAGAAATGAGGTTGATATTTGCACATCTTCGTTGGGTAGTACAGATTCATTGTCAAACTTTGTGTTAGGAGTCTACACGGAAT
This sequence comes from Trichopria drosophilae, assembly GCA_030407085.1. Classification (NCBI taxonomy): domain Eukaryota; kingdom Metazoa; phylum Arthropoda; class Insecta; order Hymenoptera; family Diapriidae; genus Trichopria; species Trichopria drosophilae. The sequence continues at coordinate 208,638,016 of CM059583.1, forward strand.
ATTTGGAGGAAATCCATTTTCATATAAATTTGTTCTAATTATAGAGTTCCAGCTAACTCTCTGCTGTACGTATGTTATTCAAACCTACTAGTTTCTACTAGTAAGTTGATAAATGTTTTAATACATCCTAATCATTACTTAATAAAATTGCTATACTAAACGTACAATCAGTTTCTGTCAAGCTGTATAAAACAAAAAATAATCGCTTGTTTTATTCTTGTTTACTTATTAGTTTTCATGAGTGACAATCAAATCGGCTTATATAACAAGATTTCTGTCTGAATAGTTAGAGATGTTTGATCAGGTTTATAATATCACAAAGACTGATGGAAATATTAAGTATCTTATCAAGTCATACCATATACGTAACAACGATAAATTTATAGATACGAATTGATTTGTTTAAAAACTGGATGAATTGTAGACATCAAAAGTCAACTGATATTTATCTATATTATATTTTGTTTAATATTAATAGATAATATTTATTGACGAATTATATTTTATAGATTAATGTACTGAAAAACGTCTCTTATTTGCTTCGTTCGACAACGAGTTCGCCTAGTTTTCATGTCCTCTTAAGGAATGTTTTTCCTTTCTCTTTTCTCTTTTCTCAAACTTTCGTCAAATAATAGGTAACAAGTCGTTTTCCAAACTTTATTCAAAATATTGGTTGTATGTTAGCTCTATCTAAGACACACTAAAATAAGACATAAATAGATGTATATCCCACAAAGTAATTTAGAATTTTGTACTGGCATTTAGTGTCACAATGATAGCGTCTGTTTTCACCAACTGATAGAATTTAGTCAAAGATAAAAATCTTTTCCCACATACAATTAAGACCTGAGGTACGTTTTCATGAACAACTATTTTACGTCGTAATATCATTTATGTAATTGAAAAGACTTTCAAGTACGTGAGAAAAGTCTATTCTTCTTCATGTTTTCGACGTATAGTATCTAGATGCCATTGAATTTTTATAATAATTGATCTTATCGAAGACAATTCATAACGATAATATGCAACTATTTCTTTAACTTTGAATTTCCGCATAGCAGTTATTTATAATGTTTAATAATTAATAAAATTGATCCACTTTCTTTTCAGTACTTCTTTTAAATATTGAATATATTTTTACATCTAAAACGCCATCAATAACATGATTTTTTTTTTGATAATTAACTCAATACCTTTCTAAATATTTCTATTACGAAGAGGGCAATAATACCGAGCCGAAAACGTTAAATTTAATTGTTTATATTGGTGACCGTTATCAATGCTACTCTGTTTTAATTGTTTGTTAAATTGAAAAGTTCTTTTAAAGTCATGTTATTAAAAAAGTAATCGACCAATGTTTGTAAAAACTGTCATTGCCCTTTTTAACACCGCATGAAGCAAAAAAGAAAGAGGAATGAAAATACTACTTGTTAGTTATTAATTCTATACACGTGTAGAGAAAATAAAATCTTTTTTTATTGCAAAAACGTGCATTTTCATCTGGTATGAATAACATTGAAATATCTCGTTACAATCATTCGAACTGTTTTATGGATAATATATAATAAAAACTTGATACTTTAATTCATCTTTTATTCAATTTCTACTTAGAAGTGCGATTGACAGCGTCTTTCAGAGGCATTAAAATTATTGAAAAATGGATGACAAATTATGACAAATTGCTTCATATCCTAGAATGTCCATGTACTCCTCAGTTCTTTTAGTAATATATAAAGCTTATGTCGACATATTCCTACTATTATAATTTTTTAATTATGGAACTCATTACTTGATAAATATAATTTTATTACCTTTTTGTCAACAATGGAAACCTGTGGTAATGGAATTATTATTATTATGGTTACGAATGATGTTGACATTGTCGTACTTATATAATGATAAATTCCATATTAATGTGTCACCTTAAATTTTTCATTATGTGTAGTCCCTTTGACCCGGAAAATTAATAGAACTAAGTTAAATGACAATGGCGCCTACAACTCGGTTATGTCAACTAAATAAGATGATGGTTTTTTTATATATGCACCAAGTCAACTTTTAATTTTGTATTACGTGATCAATATATTTCAATAAATCTCTAATCTTGTTATAACATACTCGCTATTCATAACTTGAAATGAATATACCTCAGACAAGAAAATGAAAGTGCAAACCTGTTTGAATCCTAAATATATGCAAGGATGATTTCATGCTATTGTTTTTACGCATATCGCATTGAAGATTAATCAAATGTCAAAAGCAAATGTATATAAAATAAGCTAACAACCGAATAATAAAGAAAATACAACAAAAATATAAATCGTAATGTGTCGACTAATAATAATTATAATAAAATGAATAGATCGATGAAAGACAAGAAATAATAGTACAGTAACAATTCATTTTTTTAATTGAAGTCATTTTTTACGCTTGAATGCGCAATCGTTATGCGATTCTGGTTCGTTATATAATATAACAACGTAACAGTAATAATATATTACTGAAAATTACCATCGAGCATTATAATCGATTCCGTACTTAAAAACATTGTATGCGAATCGATATAAATATGAAACTTCATAACAAGTTTCTTGTTAATGTAAATTTTGCAACCAGTTATTAAAAACTATTGTTGTTTTTAATCTAAAATTAATACATTGCACGTGTATAAGGAGTAATGAGTTTAACGTTAAAGGATTAGTTAAGAATGACGTAACTGGAAAGACCACAAATATAGTGTTCTTAGCAGTACTTGCAGAGTAAAATTCAAGTTAAATTATTCATTTGTATTTTATTTTTTATATGTTTGACATGGCGTAATAATTGAAACTTTATTAACATTCTGTTTTTTTAATGAATTCTTGACTAAATTAATGGGTTTAAAAAGTATTAACGTCCTCAACGTTTAGTGTAGTTTACTTTCAATTTTGGTTGTGATGACTTTAATTATTTTGCTTGATATAAGTTTTTCGGTTTTTACCGACTTAACTATTCTCTTCTTATCATTTTACAATGAGTATTAATGTGATGCAGATTTCTAGTACAAATTATGATGCACTACATAATTTTTCAGCGATAAATCTGGAAAGCATTTTCTGTTTACAGATTCTTATAAATTCTCATTTAGTTCGTCTAGATTCTGACACTTAATTGTCTGCGTTATCTTGATTCCGTACATACAAGTCATGCAATATAGCATCACTGCTTAATATGCAGAATCACTCTGCTTTTCCTTAATCAAATAATTAATACCCATTAATACTAGAAATTACGCGATGTTTTTGCGCAATATGGAGAATCCATCAAGGCTGCCAGTGGCATCAACTGATATATAATCAGAGCGATATATTTGAGATATATTTTTCATATTCCGGGCGTGAATGACGATTTTGCGCCCTAGGACGAAACCTTTCGGCGCAAATTATCGAGCTCCACGCTTGTCGTATTCAATACGCCTTTGATACAGTATTTTGTACTTCATTAAGATAATACGAACGAATTACCAACCCGCAATTATAGTGGAATCGTTAGCATCGAGCATCGATCCTAAAAATAGTGAAATATAGCAGGGGCGGAAAGTAGGGTCGAGCATGCGAATGAATCGGAGGACTGTTCAGAACGCTTTCTTTGGTGTTTACATTTGCGAACAGCATTGCGCACACGTAAACAAGGTATGTCGCTTGCGAACTCTGGAAAATTTAGCTACCTTTGACCGCCCTCTCACTCTTGCTCTATTCCACCTGCTTTTAATCGTTTTGTAGAAATTGAAACAAGCGCAATGAACAAACGGACCGCAAAAATTCGTAATAATGTATTCTTCGGATGTCTAGGTCGCTCTTTTATTTCATTTTGTCTGATTCTCTGAGCATTAGTTTCTTTCGCTAATTCAATAAGCTTTAAAATCTTATTTGTGAGTATTTGACATCATGTCTTAAATTTTATTTTGTTTTTATCGTTTCAAAGCCGTCTTGTTGCTAAATTTGTTCAGCAGTAGTGGTGTATAGCGAAATATGTATTAATTTTGGTATTTTTCGACAATCATCAATAGTAGCTGAAACATTTGAGGCGATCGAGACTGTGTCCTGAACAGTGATGTCCGATAGGAATGCGTATATACTTTCGAATTCTTAGTGTGCATTACATGGACCAATATAACCAGTTACCTTCGATCCTTTACTCCCGCGATTCTTCACGGTGTTTTTTTACGATCCTCGAAAATTACGGACATTTAGAAACATGACGTCGTTCGAAATTGTACTCAAAACAACTTCTCCGAAAAATGTGACCTTCGATGTTCAGGTAGACCTATCAGGCGGATGAGAAATATAGTGTACAGACAAATCATGGTAGATAATGATTCCCGTTGAAATACCTCGTGAGATGAGATGAAAGATTGAGAATCAAGTGGATTTAGTCGATTTTGCCAATAAGACTTGGACACAAAATTGTGAAACCTGATTAAACCTGTATTTTGTCGTTTATATTATATTCAAAACGACAAAATTAATTTTGTTTCCATGAAACCGATAAATACTTTAGGACTATTTAACCATGACAAGCAATAAATGTTTCGATTTTATCGACGCTAAAATGTTACGGTTAATACAACAATTTCTATTAGAGGAAATTTAATATTGAATTCGGTTAATTTCTCCAGTTATAAAGCAATTAAAACTTTCAACACATATTCCATACAATCGACTGGAATAGAAAGAAACTGATTAAAACTTAAACGTTGAACTTTAAGCACTATTCTACCGGTGGTATCCAAGTCACCGTTCATTTATCATATTCTCTTTATGTAATATAATAACAGCCATTAATGCATGGAATCTACGTTGACTTAATTTTATTTTGTGCTATGTACGAATGATAAAATTTTATTGAATTGTATTGGAATTTCATAATTCTGTCGATTTACCTGAATCTTTTGACTTTGGATTTCAAAATAAAAGATGTATTTGAATGTTAGTTAGCAAACGTGTCATTTTGTAATAAATATAAGAATCTAAATTTTTTGAAAACATACAAATATCATCGACATTGGTAGTTATTGCTGTTTTGTAATATGTTGACTAAATGACATCCTTTTTTTTTTACTTAATGTTTTTGTAGGTAATTATCTTTAGATATAAATATTTGGTCTCCTCTTTTAGCAAAAAAGATTCGAACAAATCTCAGTTTATAACTGTTTAATCATATTTATTGCTAATTAATGTAAAAAAATTGAAATTAGAATTAAATTATGTAATTTGTTTAACGTAATACCATAAATGTATTAAATATAATAAAATAAATCTGTAGTGCAAAAAACGATCTGAAATAATTATTAATAGATTTTCAACAGTAAAAAATTTGCGTGCATAACAATATTGTTTTTTTTTAAAGAGTTAAAAGGCATTAAAAAAATAATTTTACAAATAAACTACACTTAAGGAAGGATTATGTTGTGTTTTTGTTTAATACTAGAAAACTGTCCGTTCTTTAATAACATTTATAAACTGTCAATATAGAATTAATGTTAGCTTGAAGATTTTTAAATATGAATATAACATCAATATCTTAAAAAGAATACCATAAAACAGTTCTAATTATTTCTTTCCGTATGGTGCAGCAGAATCATAATCAACTATTTCGATAATCCATATCTAGTAAATAGCATGAAAATCATTTTGTTAAAAATGCTTTCACATTGTTGAATTCCTTTTTATTAATTTATGTACGCAGGGAAGAGTTAAATACGTTCTAACAATAATTAATTTTTTTTTATTTTTTATCTGTACATTTGTCATTAGTGTGGGATTATTTGCAAAATGTTCGCAATAAAAAAAGGCTTCACCAAAAAAATACTATGACTGCATTGACACATTTCTACCGTCACAATAAATTAAAAAAGTATACAAAATTTTCATCCTGCCTAAAACTCATTATTCCTTATTAAATCATCATTTATGCGAGTGTGTGTACATAAATATAATATCCAATTACATTGAGGATACGTTTCAGCATGATGATCAAAATTGTATTTTGTTTATACTCTGTAATATTTATAATTTGTTACATTGGGAAACTGAACTTGTTTATGTTGGTTAGTTTATTTTTATTAATTCGTGAAAACAGAGACATATAACCAATACAATCAAGTAAATACCAAGCAAACGTAAAGGTCATAAGGTATGGAAACGCTCCTATTAAAATATGAAACGATGGGAAAAACTTTCACTTACGAGAAATCTGTAGAAAAACTCGTAGTAAATAGTATTTATTTGGTAGTTCAGTCAAGATAAAGGCTGAAATAAAAAGAGCCGATTTCAAATGAGGGTAATAAAAATACAGTTAATAGATTTTTAAAATTAAGTCAATTTGGAGAATAATGCAACTGCTTCATATTGGTATACTGATTTATTAACTAAAATTAAAGACATTCCGATACTCGAAAATGATTTGAACTGAAATTTCGTGTTGAGCATATTTATAGAGAACGGAGTACCGTTTCATATACAAATTCAACGAAAATTATCACAATTATATAATAATTACATTTAAATGGTCCTTTATTTATATTTTTGTTTAAAAGTAGATTACTGCATTTATACGGATGCATCCACGAACGAATTCCATGAATACCAATAAAATGTACTATAGATACATCATTGCAAATTCTGTCATTTTGGTCATTTTTGCTAATAGTTTACATTTCATTCATAACAATTACAAGAATTTAGTTTTATTATTATTATTATTTTATTAAGGAAAAAAGCATTACTCTACTCGAGAAAAATTAAAAGTGCAAAGTTATTTGTTAACGACCTTTTTTCTTTCTCTCAAATTTTGCCATGTAAATAAATTTTTTGAAGTTTTTAAATAAGTTTTAACGTTTGACTTTCGTGAAAAAGATTCTTTACAACTTCCCCGAATTCATTAAGCTAAATGCTTAAATACGCCTAAGCATTACAATTATTCATCAAATGAAAAAGGTAATCATTTTTTTAAAATAAATCCAGACCTTCCACGTTAGCTTTAGACATTTATAAAAATCGTTCCGTAATATTACTACCTTTTCTTGAAAAAAAATGTTGTAATTTATTAAAACAATTTATTTAAATTTGTTGACAAGGTAACAAGACGAGACATTAGAAAATATTGTTTAACAAATTATTTTTTTCGTGAAATTCTTGAAAATGTTACGAAATATTGTACTCCAATATATCTCCAATACATGACATATTGGACTGCAACTGACTTAAAAAATTTGTTTTAGTCATTTAAGTAGTCGCATGGAAATTCAAATAAATATTTACGTCAAGGTTAGGGAATATTTTTTCATACGTTTAGGTTATACCAAAAAGAGATTATAGAAATAGTTTAAATCAAAAGCAAGGATAAAAATCGCCATATGCTCAAATAAAACTTAATTATAATCTAGTAATTTAATTTTTTTCAACATTTTTGAAGTCAGAAAAGCGTCTGTTCAAATCCGAGTTATTTGGGAATTTTTTTCAAGAAAATATTTAATTGTGAAATTGATGAATTTTTACGATTGCTTAAAATAATGATTTTATTTATATAAAAACCATTGATCGAGACAGTGAGTTTTTAAAGTTTACTTTCAGCAATTCGTGAGATCTGATATTTTGGTCTGGCATATTGGGACCGCTATTTTTAATTTTGAATGACAGAAAACTATTAGATTCAAAAATTCTTTTGAGTTAAAATACTTGATGATAACATAATTTTCTTTATTCTATAAAAAATGGTGTTCATGATTAATAAAATAGTTTATTATTAATATTTCTCAACATTTTTTCTTTATTCTGCGATTTATTATCTTGAATTTAATTTTAGTAGATCAATTTTGGTCAATTCTATCATGAGGTACTAAGTTTTCATAAAGCCTTTTCAAAAATATTAATATATGTTTTATTATTGTGTAGTATCAATTTAATATATACTTTAATTAAGTAGTAGAAATCCTTAGTGAAACGAGAAGCCAGTTTGATAAAGACAATTTTAAAAATAGGTATTATTTGTATGCCAGCATTTAATTAGTCGGCATAATGCATTCGTCGTTTTGAACAAATTAGTGAAAATCCTCGGTCTCCAGATATAATTCCAAAAGATGGCATTAAAGCTAAAAACAAGATTTTAGTTTGTATTGATACTCGTCTAATTTAGTCCTATTTCAGAATACTGGTTGAATATTGATCAACACTGAACCAAATTCTTAGTAATTTTGACAATTTTTCATGTATTTGGCATTGTTCAATGGTTCCTCGGCTCCATTTCATTAATTACGGTAAATAACCTGAAAAAGTGAAAAAAACAATGAATGCAGTTATTGCGGAATGAAGTTTATAGTTACTTTTTATTAAATTACAACAAATTGAGTAATATAGTGTTAATAAATCAAAAATAAAATAAAATAAATAAATTGCTAATTATTAACGTAAATAAAAATAGTAGAATTTATTACCCGAATATTTCAACTACACAGTGAAAAATATTTAGTACATTTAACTAAATGGCGAATTACCTAGTCGGCTTTTAACCTATATTTCATGAATTTCTCTAACACTGAGTTAACTCAACTTTCGTTGAACTATATTAAACATACATAACAATTAATCCCTACTAAAATTCATTAATTTATTAAATTTACTAAATATTTACTCAGTGTAATAGTTCATTTAACTACTTTAAAACTAATCCAACGTTACTTAAATTTGTATAATATTTTCCCGGATCAATATTACAATCGAAGGTTGAACTAATACGAATGATCTTGTCAAACCACATTATCTTGTTCAGCCTCCGTTATAATTCGTTAACTATCTAGTGATTAACTACTTTAAGGACGTCTACCGTCATCTATTAATTTTTTTAATCGTGTGGGATCATGGATAACAATGATGGAAAATGGACAATACAAATAATTAAAATCATTTAAGAAACTCTCGATCTGGGTAATAGTTTCTGGCGTGACTGAACGTTTCATGGAGGTGTCGACTCTTGGAAGAGAGTAAAAAAAAACGTGTCGGTATTCGGGTGGGAGGTCAAGCTACTCCTAGGAAGCTTATAGGAAAGCAAACATCCCGTCACCTGTGACCTGGTCCATGACAGCTCGAGATCTGAGCAGGTGCGTACGCGCACTCTCTCCGGGGGTGGCCTCGCCTCCGAGTTGTCGGCTGCTGCAGAATGCATCGGCGGAATTGTTCGGCTTTCTGTACCGTTACAGGAAAGAGAGAAAGATCGCCGAGAAACAGGACGACATTCCTCCACGCAGGCCATCCAGCTCATTTAAATGCCGTTCAGCATCTGGATACTCGCGCACTCCCTACTCGTGTTCTTATAGTACTCTTATTTCGGTTGCTATTACTCTTCGTTGTATTTTTTTTTTATTTTGCGTCGATCTTCTATTCTACTCCTTTTTTTTTTAGGTGCGATCATAATGCGGACTTCCGCGCCGCTCCGTATCATGCGTTTGGATCGTCACTCGGGTGCAGCTTGATTGAACGTACCGTTCGATGCTCCCTTAATTATCAAGGACGGCGGTATTATCACTTGAGATTAAGAATTTCGAACATTTTTATCGAATAAAGTAGCAATTATGAGCGTACGTGTTTCGATCTACTCGGACGATCAGCGGCATTACGCTCAGCTGAAATAAATATACATCTTCGAGTCTTAGATCAAAATCAACACCTACGGAGGGTACAATCAGTGATTCGCACATCAAGAATTTTTCTGGCACGAAGCCTCCGTTAATTTTTATGGTACAATACGATCGGTTCAATGTACGGCTTCTGACCGATTATCGCAAAATGAAAAAAAAGCCATACTTGAAAGAAACCTTATACATTGCAGCTCGTCGATGAACCATACATAATTACCTACTTTTCCTTAATATCTGGAGCAAGTTATTTAGTCGACATTACATGTGGGTGTTAAATTCAATTATCAAAATATGTTATATAATACATTTATTATATGTTATAGATATAAATTCACTGTAAATGACATTTATGTTATCTTATAATAACTTATTAAATTGAATGCTCTAATAAAAGTCATTTTTATATTTTGTGAGTGCGAAATTGATACTAACACTAATATGACAATCAGTCAGTTTTGTAGTAATTATTATTAGAATATACTTACTATGACAATTTAAACAAAAAGAGAATATTGCATAATTCAAGATGTTTAAAAGAAAATACTAGATATTACATGTATTTTTAAGTGAGGTCTAATTTAGTTACACTCTCATCAAGTAATATATTTTTTTCCTTCTTTATGCAAAATTTCGACGTCAACGTTGAACATGTGTACATAGACAGTTAACGTATCACCATTAAAATTTCTAAGTAATTTAATTTTGAATGATACTATTTTACATTTTAAAACGATGTCAGGTTCATCAATTAATAATAAATTTCTTACTAATATAAACTAGTTAAAGATGATCTTTGACATCAAACTTCTTACGATTGATTAAAAATTACTATTTATTAATTCTAATACAAATAATTATTGATAATAATTTGTAAGGGCTTTAACTTTTAATATGACTATTATTATTTCATATATTAAATACGTATAAAGTCCTGCAATCTGATTCAATAGATTATTTTTTTGACATATACAGCAGTAAAAACAGAAATCTTGATCGTGAAATTTTGAATTAAAAGTTGGGTAGAAATGAGACTAAATGCGAAATACGCTGTTAGTAACAAATTTTACAGATCTTTATGTTGCCGGGTTTTCTTATTATATGAAGATTAAGAAGCTCAAATTTCTAACTAAGCCTCTAGACTAATCGAGTGATGTTGACCTAAAGCCTGCAAATACTGATCATGCTAGTTGTGGGAAAGTGAAGGGTTTTTTTTCCGAACGATTTTTTTTTCGTAGAATGCGAATATGGGCTCAAAATTGTCAGAATTTTTAGATATTTGAGAGTATGCTCCCAAAAAAAATCTGTTTTTGGTTACTTTTGAGTATTGGATCATATAAATATCTTTCATTTGAAAGTTGCAAAGTTCAACTGCGATTTTTCTTCCATAACTTACGGTAATTTAAAATTATGAGATATGTACCGTTAATGACATGATCACGAGCATTAAATACTTTGATGTAGATATTTTTTTACTGCGGGTTTTTCTATTAAAAATTTGTGCTTGAGAATTTGTAGGGTTGCCAATTACAAATCTGAAGTCAAGGTATTAAAATTTTCGAATTCAAGAACGTATGTCCTATAAAAAAATGTTCAGTAAACATTGACAATATTGAAACTTGTTTTAGTCCTAAATATACACATGTTATGTAGTAGTTTATATCGGCTCAAAATATTTAATGTAAATGGTCATGTAATGAATAAGACATATCTTGTAATTACAAATTGGCGTAACTTTGTGTAATAATATTGTATGATTCAATGTAAGGTAAAATCCATACATTATGTCTTCTGTACAAAACCACAAATGTTTTATACATATACATATTTTATCAACATGCGCCAATTTTTGGGTACATAACCTCAAATAACTTAAAATCTTGCCGTGATTGAACAATTAACATTCCAGATTAGGATTCTACGCAACAAATTATTTCAAAAATTACGCTTCGCTTTTGAACAACAAATCTATGTTAGCCTATGTTATTGATGAAATTTGACTTCTGGTTCTGTTTTTTTTTATCTTAAGAAAATTAATTTTTTGAAGTAATTGTATGCATCTTGTACTTTTAAAGGTCACTGAATAAAGAAATGAAAATTGAAAATGCCTGATTTGATATAACGGTTCAATTATAAAAATAATGTCTTCATCAATGAAGTTAAACAAATCGCACTTCCGGACTTCGATAGACATGAATATAGGTTTTTATTAAAAATGGCAAATATCATGCAGTTAACTTTTGTTACTCGAAATTTTATAAAGATCTATGTAAATTATGCAGACTGTTCATTATTCATTTGGGATTTTGTAAATCTAAAAATCTCAAAAATTTGCACTTACATGGATTTTTGTAAAATTTTTATTAACAATATAAGAGTTATCAGCTTCTTTGTATTCGTTATTTTGAATCAATCGTATTCTTTATAACCACTTCACTGGTCATTTAATAATATGCGACAAAACTGATACCAAACGAAAAGAAATAGATGCTACTTCATAATATACTGATGGTACCGGATAATATCTGATGGTATCCACTACCATTAATATGTTCTCTGGTAACATCATTATGTTATCGGATACAATATTTTTCTCTCTGTGTAGCCAGTTTTTAAAACAAGGGTTTTATTTTTCATAAAACATTTCGTTTGGCATAAACAAAACTCACCTAACCCCTCCTTTTCAAGCGCACAAGGGTTACGATTTTAAAGGTTCAAAGCATAAATTTTTTTCATCAAATTTCGATGAAAATGTAAACTTGGGCGTTTTCGGAGTAAATGAATACGAACATGAACTCAAAATGTCAAAGTTTAAAATGATAGATCCCATATGGTGCACGAAATAAAACAATATTAAAACATCATTTTTCACAAGGAATTTGTTTATATGAACATAATTTCAATTCATGATTTCAACACAACTTGCAGATGCCTTATTGAACCCTCCATTTTGGATTCGCTATATTAAATTTTGATATCAGATTCATGTGTAGCGACCCAAAATCTACGGTGTACAAAATTCTATAGAAATTCATTCAAAAATTGTGGATGTTATTTAACGATCTACATGTATGATACATTACTGGTCTTAGCACTTTTTTTTTGGACACCTATGATACATCACTAGTGAATTGGTTAAAAGGATTCTAAAGTGGTTCATCGGAAGGGTAGAAAGTTTCACTAAAATACTTAAAATTTTCAAAATGTTGAAAAGTCGTTTCAGTCACTTTTTATTTATGGTTATTAGTGAAAATTCCTATCTTATCGGTCGAGCACTTTAGAATCCCCTTAAGGGTCCTCAAAAGCCCATGAAAATGTTTTCATCAACATCAAACGTTTAGAAGGTTGATTCATACAACTGGTTCATTGAACATTATTTATATTTTTGAACCACTATATTGGATCATGGATTTTAAATTTGGTAATCTAAATTTCTAATTCATAAACAGCGACCCTTAAAATCATAAGGTACATGCTCTTTAAGAAATCGGTTTTAATAGTTAAAAAGATGCTTGTCAAAATTAAGTTATAGTTTTTGCATAGAGAATTTGCAAATATTCTATTCATTGTTGATTCTCGAATGGTTTTGTAGCCGATAAATTATGATGCTACAAATTTTCGAAAATTTTTAACGGCCCAAACAGAACATTCAATTCTTGGTATAACAACAAGTATCAAGTATCAAGGGACTTTCTTCTTGGTACAAATGTATTTTTGACACTTTTTAGTAGGTATCTTTGAGTGTTGGATTTACGAACCATTTTAAACGGGGTTCAAAAAGTTTTTTGAAATGGAGAAGACGCACGTGTGGCGTACTTGAATGCTAATTTCAGTTCCCTTCACTCGATTTCGTGCGCCTTATCTGGAGGTGCCCGAGATAAGGAAAGGTAATGCAAAAATCTTGTAGAGCACGCTTAACCGTTAAGGCGAGGTCACGAAGTACGTACCGGCTTTGTCGACTCGTAACCATTTCCGCAACTTTTTTTTTGTGCACGTCAGTCTTCATCCAACCATACGTTCTCCAAATTCATGCTACTAAGGCTGACACGTCTACGGCGTTTTCTCTTATTTTTTTCTATAAAATTGCCATATTACTTTCTTTGTCAAATTTCTCGTAATCTTTGTGTTTTTTTTCTGGTTTCCCGATTTGTCTTAACTAAACATTTCCTCGTCTACGTCCCTCCGATTCGTTAAGGTTTCCTTCTACACGCTCGAAGTTTTTTTTCTTATTTTCTTTGCAATGGTTTCCTTTATGGCAGCCTCCCTTCTTTATTTCGTACTCTTATTCAATAGTCTCAGTCTCCGGCTTTCCGCCTTTTGAAGACACTTTACGAGATGTTGTATGATAACGCGGAGAAATGAATTCACCGTGAAAAGACGAATGGGAAAGGAAGAAAATCGCATAAAAGGAAAAAGTGAGTACTCCAAGAAGTATTTACGGTTGGGCTATTACGCAGAAACTGTTCACTTTTGATGACAAGAAAATAGGTTTTATAGGATGACCGAGAACGCCGCGTCGTATTATGATGTTGCGCTCAGAAATAACGTCAATGTACAAACATGTACGTATAGGTATGAAGAGTTATGGGCGAATTCTTATCCCATTCCACGTAGTCCTTTCGTTCAATCTCCGACAATTTTGTTGAGACTACTTTTTGGATACGGTTTTAAATTGCAGTTTCCCGTTCAGGAGAAAAGTATGGACCGTTAGTTCATGAAATATTTTCTATAAAACCGGCTGTGAAAGCATTACCCCGTGTTTGTGTATAGTAATAACTGATGATAAGAGGATATAATAATTATAGCATTATGTATAATTACACGTTCAATCCATCCAAGAAATTTGTGTGGGACTGAAATATATAGCTTTTATCAATATGAAAGTACCTGTCTATCAATTGCTAACCGGAAAAATTATCATCTTAATCAGCTTGTTATATCATTATTTTATTGTGTAATTGTCACAAAACATACAAAAAGTAATAGTTATTAAATATTATAACAAGTTTAAAAAATTATAAATAATTAAGTCTAAAATGGGCAAAAAAAATGAGCAGTCGTCTCTTCGATTTTATTTAATTCTAGTGTTATGTTTATGAGCTTAAATAAAAGATATTACATTATAAACATTTAGAAACTTTTCATTTCAATATTGAAAAAATAGGGCGACGATTGAGCGGATAAAGTAAATGCTATGATTACTACGAAAGTATCCTTCCGATACTTGGATGACCTTTCAATACTGATCAAGCATTCGTTTTTATTTATATTGCACCTTTCGAATTTACGCTTCGGCGTTGTAACGGCATTTTTTTGCCTGTCCGCAATATACTTTCTTTGCTTTCCACCAAAAGAAGTATTAATTCAAGCAAGAAATGATTTTAATTATTTTTTTTTTATAAAGTACAATATACTTCTTAGCTGCATGTTAAGGAAAAACGTTATTTGTAATTTAAAATAATAATTATTTCTTTTACGAATGCGATATCGGTATAACTAATTAGCTAAATATCGTTAGTTATCATTCAATAATATTTATTCAACCAATTCTAATAAATAAATTACCTTTTAATTAACCTTTTTGTTGTGGGTACGTTGGATGACATATTTACGAGCATTCCTCATAATTGTATTAATATCATTGGCTCTATTTTTAATAGTTTAACTAAAATTCAAGGTTTATAAATAGACATTTTCTTGCGATAGGAAATACCTATAGATTATATTTTTTGATTCTAATCATCCTTTTTGTTATAAATTTAATACATATTATGTATTAAATATTATAGACAAAACTATTAGACTGAACATATTTTAAGTCTAGTTCATAAACTCTGCAATGCAATTAACATACATAAAATATAAATAATTTTAATTCTAGTTAGTTTGCCATACCAGAAGGATGTTTCTGAGTATATTACAAAGATTATTTCTACACAAAATATTAGAATTGTTGATAAAGCTTATAATGTAGGTGATATTAAATCCTTTAAATATTTTATAATGTAATGATATATAGTATACGAAATTAAATGTACATATTATGTGCATTGATAAATATACATGAAGATGGACGACATATACATGATAAACTTGACAAATTTCGACAACACAGTCCAGAATATTTCTCTAATGTGACCGTGGATTGAAACATTTGCTTTTAGCATTATTGACATTAAGTAAATACAGCATTGAAATCTTTTGTAAATTTTTTAATCTATGAATTTTTAATTCCGTCGAATTTGTTCATGGGTTTTAATTCTTTGATTTTGCAACATGAAAGTTTGTTTCAACGATATTGTAGACATTTTGCAGTATCATAAATTCGGAGACAAATGGAAAACATAATTCGGGAACATAAAATTAATATTCAAATAATGTTCTTTCGTCTCATCGAATCTTTCAACTTTAATTCAAATTTTTTTCGAAAAATCTGAAAATAATCCAGCTTTTCTTACCATCACTAAAAAATTTTTCTAGCAAAATTTGCATTATTATTTCTGTTAAATCAGACGAGTTTCTATCATCAAAAATTAAAACTATACACAAAAACTTCCTGATTTGCTTGTCAAACACGTCTATCGAATATTTAGTGATTATATAAAAGAAATATTTTTATCAAAAATAACATTACAACATAATTAACAAAGGGTATAATTTCGATATCGTATAACGTTATAATTCTAGTCACAAAATGTAATTCGCTCAAACGAATACACATGACAATTATTTTGAAGACGACGTTAAAATTAGTTATCGGAAACACCATGCAGTTACCAGAAACATATTGTTTATTAACAAAATATGATAAAAGCACTTTTTTATAATGGAAATTTTGAAACACCGATATTTAATATAATGATTGTTGTAACTTTTATTATTATTATTTTTCTTACTGATTTTCTTGTGAGTTTTCTTCAAACTCTTCAGGATGAGAGGGAACCAATTTAATTAAAACGTTTTAAGCTTAAAAACAAACCGACAAGGGATTTTTTAAAAAAACTTTTTTTAAAAAAACTTTTGTTAAAAAATAAAAGTAAAAAAAAGCTCAATTTTTATCAAATAGCCTAAGGGATAAAATTGCAGTAAAGCTTTAGAACTTTTTTTGGATGACATTTTTTAAATTCATTTTATGAAATGACTTCATGCTGTCATGTATTTTTCATGAAAGTACTTTGAAACATTTCATTCTGATTGTGGAGTAGAAAAAGAAAAAATATAGCGGATTTAAAGGTTAAGATTTTAAGACTTTCCAAAAATGGCAAAGACTGCAATGTTTATAATGTAATAAAGACATTTCAATTATGATCGTTATTTATGAATTATGCCGAAAGTTTAGGTACGAGTCATATCGTACGAATCATAAAAATGTAAAATCCCTTGGATAGATTTGAAATGGCTAAGGAATAATAAATGAATATTTAAAAGCCTTTACTCGATATTTTTATTTTGTACAAATCATCATTTTTCAGAGTCTATAAGAGTAATCTAAAAGCATATTTATGGAGTTTTTTAAAATTTCAAAACATGTTAAAATTCGTTTCTTGGTACCTATTCCATTAAACAAATTGTTTGGAAGCAAACTGACATCATCCAATGTACTTTACACGAAATTTAAAATATACATGAACAAATTTTACACATCAAATTGTATGGTAAACTGACATCATCCAAGTCGATAAAGTCAGTAAAAATAGAAAAATATCATATACCACCTTTTCCTCGTTCAATATTTTTCATCTTGAATATATATTTTTCCCCTTTAGAAATCATTTCGGAAACTGAATATCCAATGACAAACGACGTAAAAAAAACATGATTTTACGAAATAATAGTTTTTTGAGTTTTTTGAGTATAATTCCAACCGTGACATTATTTTTCGATTTTTGTGATCTGCAATGACTAGAGTTCATACACATATTTGACATTATTATATAAATTAAACGCTGAAAAAATATTTTACATCGGTTTTTGTAGTGTTTTTCACACTTTTTAATCTTTGTTTTGTTTGTATCTTATATTATAAACTTGTTTTGATATCACTATAGGTGTTATTTACAAAGCGGTGTATTCTATAGAGTTAAAATCATATGTTTATATCATACGATAAATATTGAGTAACTAAGTGGTGAGTTACTAGTGAGAACTAAATCTGTCGTTTTTACGTTTCTTTAATATGACTAAAATTTAGTTCATCCAACTTTCGTTTAGTTATTTGAATTCCATGAAGCTATAAAAGCTATAAATTAATTAATTCACACTAGTTAAATTTACTAAATATTTTTCTAAATGTATTAAATTATATTAGAAAAATATTTATTCCACCTTTTTATATTAGAGAAATTTTTTATATAAAAGAAAATTGAATTACATGCCGTAACATCATCAGTAGTTTTTCTAAACACATTGTTTAATTTCTAGATATTTCGTATTTTAAACGTACTCGTAAAAAATAATTAAGTAGAAATTTACGAATTCGTTTCAAAGTTGAGGATATGAGATATTTTTAAGAAATATTATGAATTAATTCAATGGAAATTTTTCAGAAATATTTTTGAACAATTTTTGAACCAGTTGAACAGAGAAAGTGAAGAAGTATAAGGCAAACATTTGAAAATATATTTTGTATTTTACACTTATTAGATTTTTAGAAATATTTGGAAAATTCTGATACTTGCCGAGATTCGAACCTGAGTACGCTAGGTCGAAGTCATTTAGCACCTTCGGCCACTGTCGCATTTTTATAATCAGTAATAAGTATGGTTTGCAATGCTCTAAATTTTTGTCGAGTTTTTCACAAATCCTATACTTCCGAACCATTTTTTTCCGAGTATTTTTAATTGACCGATCCAATTTTTTTTTTAATTTTTAGGTACAGTGTTTGATGTTATTTAAATTAAACAGAGATTCTATCGATTTGTGTACAAAAATTTATATCTAACTTGGCCCCAGCCGAAGCAATCAGATAATTTAATAGGCCGTGCTAAGGTTCATTCATTCGTTTCCACCGATTCTTGAAGCAAATCCAGTCACATACATAACCAAGCAGCTTTCGTTCACGATTTCTACACCTTGGCACACATGGTTGTCCAAAGGAAATACATATTTGATAAGGAGGGAATTGTCGTTCACACGTGTGTCTTAGAGAGCGGTAGCAAAAAAACCCAAGTTTGATTCCGATCGATTCATTCGCTGACAGTCAAGTTCCGATTCGTCTATATAATTTTCTGGGGCAATGGCCGACTGCTTCGTATAAATACGAGTACGTAATTGCTAGGATGCAGCCGATAATTGAGGCTGGCATAAAATCTAATCACGCAAGTAAAAAAATGAGTTCCTCAGAAATGTGGCCCGACACGATTGGTCATTTTTGATTTCGAAACGCGCCTTTCACTAGGATATCTGTACGATGTTATAATCGCATTATATGCGGCAGGCGCGGAGTTATGCGTTTTTTTTTTCTTTCTCGTCATTCTCGAAGACTCGGGTCGGTGGTGGTGGGTATGTACCGTACACCGGGTGTCCTTGCGAAATGAAAGTACCTCACGGAAAACGTGACTCCTCTCGCGGTTCGCGAAGCGATCTTTCTCTTTCCCTTTCTCTGTTTCTCTTTTTCTCGCTAACGGTGCGAATGCCCTCCAAGAACGAGAATTAGATTAGATATAGAGCGCTCGAAAGGCACTCGAGCAAAAAATACCACAGGAAAATTAAAAGTTTACATGCTTAGTTTTTCCAATTAAAATCTGATGCATCGCTTTGATTCTGTCATCAACAATTCTCAAAAGGGTTGGTCTCTAACTTAAATGTTGGTTCATAATCAAGTTTCTGCCTGATTCATTGGCTACTGACAAATTTCGAAAGATTTATTTCACTGGGTCCGAAATGTAACTAATTTACTAAAAGTCGGTCCTGTAGTTCATCGACCGAATGTTTTAATGGGTGAAAGTCATCGGTCAATTACCCGATCACCGTTATGCGCCTGAAAATCAGGTTTTACGACTTCCGAAAACATCCTCAAACATCCAGACGGATACAAGTCCAGATTAAAATACCGTAGACTTCTCAATGACACTTCTCCGGTTGCAACCGTATCTTTTGTTAACTTTGAATCGTTCAACATCTAATGTCGCGTTACCGATTCCATAAGTCCTAGACAGGCCTAAAGTGTTATTAACATCTGTGTGTTCGTATTTTAAGATCAAATTAGCTAGTTTTTTATCATGGAAATGATGTAAGATGTATTTTTGCAACATTGCAGGGGTACAAGAAGACAATAAGGAGTCGAAGGGCCAGGGTCAGAATCGACGAAGAGGTGCGGGAAAGTGGAGCGGAGTCCCGTGCGATCTCTAGAGGACACGAGGAGGGAAAAAATATGAACATCTCGTGAAATCACCGGCACACGTGTCTCTTCTCTCAGCTATCGAGGGAGTCAAACCTCGACCGACCAACATGGAGACCGAGGAACTCACCAGGCTCGTCGACGGCATCTACAAGGTAAATTGCACTTCTTTCCTTCACGACTTGTTTCCATAAACGAATATATCGCCCGTCTCTCCACTCTCCTCTATACTCGTAAACGGCACGACCTTTTTTGCGAAATTAAACGTGATATTCTTTCCACGTCTATCCAAGGCTGCGAGAAATCGCGGACGAGCTAATTCTTTCCCAAGAATCTTGAAAAATACATAGTTAAGTCCCGCAGATCCTTAGGGAAAACCGTCCATATCGTAGTTTGACCGCTATAACTTCGCTTTAAAGGAGATGCGGTTCGATCAAATCCTCACATTTATGAGTCTCTAGAAACGGTTCGCAAAGAAATTCGAGAGATCTTTTATTAATGATGATGCTAATTTTCAAGCTTCAGTTACAATACTATAGTGTTACAATTTACCATTTATTTTCGAAGCGTTGATAATGCTAACAACCATGCACAAATTGTCGTTTTTAACCCTTTAAGGACTAATTATATATACAAACATTCAGCGCGAAATTCGGCATTATTTTCTAGTATTCAAATCCAATAAAAAATGAAATAAACTTAAGGATGCTGGAGTCAAGATGGTAATTAAAGTAACAGAAAATATATGTTCTTTTCCAATGTTTTATTTTTGAAGCCATAAAGTCGTCTATACACTTCAGAATCATTATCAACTTCGCTGGCCGAATTTTGTACAAATGGGGATTGATTTTTACGATTTATTTGGATCCTTTTTTTGATTTTGGAGAAAAATAAGAACCAAACTTTAGAGATTCAATGTGATGAGACTAGAATCCGGAAACTTTCGATTGCCGGTCATTTATTTCAAGATCTTTTGCCGTCTAGTTTCTGACTTGATTCAAAAAATTGAAATATTTGTGTGCGCTGTATTTTAGTTAATCTATTATTGCAACTTGTAGAGTATAATGAACGAAATATTATTTACCTATGCTGTTAGTGTTAAAAACCTCAAAAAGATCTCAAATATACAAGGATTGATTGAAATTTGCTAATAGATTGATTAAGGGGTCGCTGTATACAAAACTGATGCTAATTTGAATACATTAAGAATGGTGGATGCAAATGTAACGAAAATGATCTTGGTATTTTTCGGACATTATACTTAAGTAGACAATAATTAATATATTGTCACTAAATTAAAGATTAGGCATACTTTACGCGATATTTATTATACCCGTGCCCTAAACCACAAAAAGACATCTTGAAGAGCTCTTTAAGATGTCTTAAAAGTTGTAAGATAAATACTTTTCAGAAAAAGCTCTTAAAGTGATCTTTCGGATGCCTTATGCTCGATTTCATAAGCTCTACGAGACCACTCAAAGATGAGGTATCAGAACAGAACTCTTATTTATGATCTTTGACATATAAAATAAATAATATAAATGAAATGCAAATTTTTGAGAATTATAGATTCCATTTTTGTACCTTAATTAACAATTTATATAATATTTACCCCAGTTCCTTTGTGTCGTTTATACAGTTATATATTAGACGGTGATTACAATTAATAGAATGTAAATCATACAATTATAATGCAAAATTGTAATATCATTGCTAAATATCTTAAAAGCACTTACGCTTTACATTATAGTTTAACACTCATTAGTTTGCATACGAAGTAAATATAGTGCGATTTCATTTTTTCGTTAATATGTTTTGCTACATTTGTGGAAGCTTCTTATATTCGCTCGATTTTTTACTCAGGAAACGATTGGTTTGATGCGACTTAGTTACGAGCATTATTAAAAATATCATAAAATTAATGTTAAAATTATGTTTAATGCTTTTTAAATAATCAATAACTGTAGTGAAACACAAAAAATGTAGTAATTCATTGACTTAATGAATATTTAATTAAATTTAGTAATATTTAAACACTTTATACGTTATTCTGATTTAAAATTAAATTATTGATCAATCAACAAATCAAATACAAAATTGAAGCAATGGTACGTAATAAGGTCTTATATTTCTTCTGTATCGATAAATAAAATTTGTTTTGCATTAAGTAGGGAAGCACAACTTTGTTTACATACAAACGTTACTATCATTATTATTATTATTGTTTAATATATTCACATAACGAGTAACAATGAAAAATTAATAATTATAAGAATAATTTCAGTCTTCCATAGTTCCAAGTTTTACATATAAGTTGTCGCAAACCCTCTTCGGAAAAACTTTTCTATGTTAAAAAAAGCTATTTAAAACACTGTAAATCTATAAAGTTAATTAGACACTCAAAAATTATAGGCTGGCATGAAGAATAATAGAATCCACTAAACTTTGATGATCCCGAAGGAGAAATGAAACTATTTTATACAAAATTTGACTGTAATTGACCTTATAAACAAACTCTCTTCAAAGTGCACAAAATCATTTTTCATGATACGCGGAAGAAATGCTTCAAAACTGTTTTTTTTATCTTACAACAAAAATGGAGGAACTGTAAATTGCTGTAACTTTGCATGTAAGCTTTTTGTTTTAAATGAAAAATGGGTGACAACAGGGATAAGTCATTTTTTATGCATATTCCAATTCTCACAAGTAAACCTACCCATGTGTTATACTTCGATTTGGCCGAAACTTTGTATGTTTTTAGAACTCGCAAAAGTAAGAAATACGTATTTTTTTGTATATGTGTCGTTTATAGGTGTAGATGAAGGTCTTGTGGATGAAATGACTTCCTAAAGTTGCTAAAAACCAGCGAAAATCCCATAATAATGTCCAAGCTCTTAAAAAGTATAATTAATTTTCACGAAACATGAGACAGGTTATTTAGGGTTTTTGGGTCGCTGCTGATGAATTTAAGGTCAAATTTAAACAATTCAAAACGACGGATATGAATGGCGAGCTTGAATATAAATATGTATTTTTTGGTGGTTTTTAGCAACTATAGGAGATGTTTTACCTCCTAAATATTCGTCTAAGCCTATATATAAAAAAAAAGAATCTCTTATTTTTTTCGAGTTCAAAAAATATGCCACGCTTCATCCAAATCGGAGTTTAACTTAGAAGTTGAGTAGGTTTACTTAACTAGATAAGTACGACAAACCACTAGGTTAGGCAATTGCTGATGAGAATCCTTAATTTTGGCGAAAATGATTTTGATGAACCAGTCTAAAATGATAAACAGTTTAAATTTTACCAGTATTATCGACTAATATAGTTTAGATTAAGTGTCGATGGCAGACATTTAAATTATTCGTTCAGCAAAATTTTGATTAAATAAAATAAAATAAAATAAATCACCTATTCCTGTAGGGTATTCAAAAAGGTCTGAAAAATGAACTCAAAAGTGACTAAAATTAAGATGTTTTAAAGCTTTGTACATTTTAATTAATGAAATTCTTCCAGTACATTGCTTCTATTTAATGTGTCTCGCAAGCTAGGTTCTGAATAATTTTCGCAACGTCTGCTCAAAAGCATATTACATGCGTGAAGAACATTGCGTCGAACGAATCTCGAGACATCGATATTTCTAAGGGATTTTCCTTGAGTATGAGGAACGTTGAATTCGCCAAAAGTATTAGCGCTGGGAAGCACCTTGCGTTATATGCGAGTTCCGGGCATGGGGTGTCGGATGGATTTAGGGGACCCGTTGTAGCCGACGATATATTGCAACGATAGCGGATATAATAGGTGCTCCGACATGGCGCCGAGCTTCTGTGCGTTACCCACAGAATTTCCCGATAATTAGGTGTCTCTCCGGAAAATTACCAAGCGTCACGGGACCCTATACTGATGTATAACTTTATTAATTGCTACATGATTCCGTTCGCAGCGAATACGAGTTCCAGAGATCACACGTGTTTCGAAACAGCTATTCTATTCTCCCACAGTTTAAAACCTAGTCGATTGTTCAGTCTTGAATTCTATTACAGATGCTAATACGACGAGATAATAAAGAATCCTTAGGAAAAGTTATGATATTTAACGAGATAAATAATTGGTCGTGCTTTACAGTTAACCACGAGCAAAGAAACCCTTTCCATTTAATAACTTAACGACAGACTTTTTCATCTCTACAAAACTTTCGTTATATCAAGCCGCCTTCTTGGAGCGTAAAGTCTTTAGCATTTTAATACGGAGTTATATGCCGAATTTACATTTTAAAAATTAACGCGGAGTTTAAAAAACGACCGGCATTATTTTCCCCGAGCGTCGGCGGAATTACGCGCCAAGGGTAAACGGTGCAAGGGAATAGGCGGGTTGCGTGGGCGTGTGCGTGCATAGGAACGACTCGGGAATAATCCACGGTGTTAATCCTTTGCTTTTCGCAGCCTCTCACTAGGCGGTCCATGTCGCATTGCGTTTATCGTTTATCGGCTAGGTGCATAGATCTGTATCCTATTAAAGTCCTCTCTCTCCCTCTCAGGGTCTGGTTGTTTGCACAGGCACGTGCACCCTCTCTTAGCATTGATGTCGCGCATATCCCACTTTATCCTTGTGGAATATCCGCAACGGTTTACAGATAGGATGGCGTGTCTGGCGATGATGTTGGGGACGCATATTCCCGCGTCGACACACCCCGCAAGGTCGACCACGTATACTGTTGTTAGTTACGCGATGTCCGGTCTGATCCTTGGCCTCTCGTCATAGCCCGTTAACCACCCCTAGAGATTTACCCTCCCATTGTGTTTTCTAAACGGTCATATCTTACGGCCATGTTAATATTATTCTGTACACGCTAAAAAAGGACGATGTTTAACTTTCCTTTACGTCTGAATAAACCCCTTAAAAAAGTCAACTTAATTCTTGAAATACGATTTTAAACATCAAAAAGTAATAACGAAGAGACAAATACTCCCCACATAGTTTTGCTGATTATACTTTTTCGATTGGTTGTCAATTAATTGATACTTTATCTCCATTTTCGAAGCTGAGTATTACGTGTCTTTCAATCGGAATTGTGCTGTCACGTGTACTTGATTACAGTTGTGTGCAAACCAATCCCTTTAGTATACTACGTGTCACTGCTGTAATACTCGCATTTGATAGCAATACGACTGGAAATCTTCGTCAATTGCAAATGTGGTCTGCAATAATTATAGTCGATTGCAGGATCTGTTTCAAGTGCGCTTATGTGTCAATTTACGTGTAGTTCGCAAAACCAATAATTGACCACCGAACTGTTCCGAAAGACCTAAATGCGATCGCGGTTATACCTCTTAAGACTGTCATTGCTTGTGTTACCACGTTACATTTGCTAATAAGCATCAATCGATAGATAAATTTGTACAAACAGATTTAGACTACCTCTTTTAGAAGAATAACTGATTTTTCACTTTTTAAGAAGCAAACGGTCGGTTCAGAAACTTGCGGTTAAGAACCTTAAAAATCATCACCTTCAATTTGTATTTATTTACGACGTTATTGAAATCACTTTCTGTCATTTGTAATCAGTTTGCAATTCA
Source organism: Trichopria drosophilae (assembly GCA_030407085.1). NCBI lineage: Eukaryota > Metazoa > Arthropoda > Insecta > Hymenoptera > Diapriidae > Trichopria > Trichopria drosophilae. The sequence continues at coordinate 208,663,601 of CM059583.1, forward strand.
CGCATCTTTCAATAGACAAAAGTAAATATTCATCAAGATGCCACTAGTAAATGGCAGAAAGTTTAGCAATTCATAAAATCAGTCATTATCTACCAGTCATCATGCAAGTATGTACTTATCAAAGTGAAAATCGGTTTCTTCCATATTTTTTCATACTTTACTCTTTTTCACTTTCTATCAAACTATTTTCGTAAGACATGAAATTATGTCTCTCTTTCGATGTTTATTACTGAAACCTTGCTAATTTTATTAGAAATATATGAAGATACAAGAATGATGTGGGAATTGAAGATGTTCAAAAATTTCCCAAGGCAAGTGAAGATGATTTCCAACATTAATTCCATCTTCACCATTGACATTAAACACAAAGTGGAACGTTTAAGTGATTATGTTTACAGTCATTTTGAGAAATATCGGGAAAGGCGTATTTAGTACATGTGCATTGCGAGGTATGTCGAGCGTGTGCCAGATAAACAAGTTTTAATGAATGTTTTTAATGAATGTATCGATAAAACTGAAATAGTCGGAAAGACGATTACTGTTTTAGTAGCTATAAATATAATGTCGCTTTTCCCATATCGGACAACGAAATTGAATTTCTCTTAGCGCGTACGCGCCGTTGTCGTTGTAACACATTCGATCTAACGATGACTTTCTTCAAGATCCTTATTTACTTTGGCTATCTGACCCAACTGTCCTTCTTAATCTTGAACAGCGTGCGAAACGGTTGTTTATTTTCAATGCAAATTGCTACAAAAATTGTTTTCTCTTTCCATGGATGTCTCGTTACTAATAATGACACGCAAATTTCGATGAAAATTTATCCATCTTACTTACCATTTGTCGGTGAAAATGTTACTCCTTTGTACATGGGCTTTTGTATTGCACTTTTCCAATCTGCATTAATTCCTGTAATTTATCTTTTCATTCAACGTAAGAAACCGGGAGAGTATTTCTATTCAGTTATTTATTTTGATGGAATACCCGCATGATTTTAACCTATAATAAGCTCAAAATTGCAAGTCAGAAATAATTTGTCTGAACGTAATGTTGCAGATTGAGTTGTTACAGCCGTAGGTTGGCCGGGTTGTAGACCACGTGTTTTTCATGTATTTAACGATTATCTCATACACTGGTATCTGTATAGAAAAACTTTTTCAATACCAAGAGATAGACGATTTCTTAATGCTCATAGCGTAATTTTTAAAACTGATCTTTTTGTAGTAAATAATAAAAAGTCCAAACATACCTATCGTACTATTTCTGCTGGTGTCCTTTCTATTGGCGTAGTCTGAATTCGACGTGTTCACTTTTAAAAATCTAACCTCACATTCGTGATCAGAGACCTCAAAAACCTGTACTATACATTTTGTGGGAAATTACACCACTGCAGCTATAGATTTCATCAATAATGTCCAACAATATTCAATATCTCATCAAATACAAATTTTTTGACATATTGACGTTTTGAAAAGATTAGATTGATTCGAGTCGAATCAAAAAATGTCAAGTTGAAATTTATATATTTTGTGCATTCATCACTTTTTAAAGCGTCCTATTGGTTTGGGAGCCATGATAATGTAGTTCTGACTACGACCATAGAAAGTGTATCGTATCCTAAAAAATATATAATAAATATGTTTAGAACTTTTATTTCAATTTTTTGTCGCAAAAAAAAAAGTCTCAAATATCAATGGAGAATTGCGCTTTTCCCGTACTAAATTATCACAGGCGCGTTGTTTATTTATTTTTTGCAAAAATCTAGATGAAATTATTACATTGGATTGGATTTTTTTGTGTCATCAGCGATTACATTTGAACTCGTTATTGAGCTCGGTAAACATTATTGATTGATGGACTGTAGGTAATTAAACAATTTAAATCACCATTAACCAATTTAGCGTAATGGACAAACATTAAAACAGAAAATTTAACCATGTATTTCATTGAAATGATGACTTTCTTCCATTAGAAATGTAAATAATTTGCATTAAATCGTAATCTATTTAGAGAAATTTAATAATTTTTTCACCATATCAAAAGCTCAATGTCAATGATTATTTTTTTCCACTAATTAGAAATATAATCTTAGTGAGCATTTTTCCAACGTAAAAGAGGAATATCGCATGTCAAACAAACCACTATTATCTTTGATCTGGAAATATATATTAGAAAAATAAATCTTAAATAAAATATTGGACGGTATGGATATTAACAAGATTTCCACGAATTTTTTCGTTAAACGACATTTTGAAATCAATCTTTTTGAGATGGCACTATAGTAAATGTAGATCCTATTACACATGAAAAGTTTTATTTTTTAGAGGATTTTCGAGGGACATACTCTCTAAACTTGAATTAATTAAAAACGACTTATCTACAGCGAAAAGTGGGTTACCATCAATTAGTAAGTTTTTTACTGACAAATAGTACCAAAATACTAAATTATTAGTCAAATTCTACTAATCTACAAGTAGACATTGACTTTTTTAGTTTAGTATTTGTAGAATTAGTAATACATTAGTAGATTTTAACTTTTTATTAGCGAGAATGATTACTAATTCATTTGGTGACTCACTTTTCATTTTCTTATTGGTAGTTTTTAACTAATTCAGATTTAGAGAGTACAAAAAGAATTTTCCATTTCGGAACTTAGTATTAATTTTGCAATAAAATGAGTTATTTTTTGAAATTCATTCATACTGTCGAAAGAATTGAATAAAAGTCGTCGTTGAATATGTATGAAATTCCTGAATATGTATAAACATTAAAAATATACCTCTTTCCATAGAGAACACAGAAAATGTGTTATTAGTTGATGGCTTTTATAATTGTAATATTGTGTAAAATGTAAAATTACCTTTCCGTCAAATATACGTTTTCGAGCTCTGTTATAATCTTTTTGCTCTGTTAAGTTCCTGTTTTATTATTTTTGTAATCTCAGTTTCTCAACCTTTAAATATCTAAAAGTTTTTAATTAGGCAAAAATATACATTTAAATTTTCATAATGATCCAATGTCAACATTTTTACGATTTATTTTTCGTCGCATTTTAATATTCATCAAATGATTATTTTAAAGTCAAAGCTTGGTTTGTTTGAAATGGAATTCCAGGATTACTATCCGATTATTTATTAAAATCTGATGTTATCTGTATCTATGTGACATTATGCATTGCCGATGTTTTAAAACACGGAATATATTGGAATATGTTATGTTTCATTTTCAATAGGTTTCGTTTTAATTCAATATTTTGCTACTATCGATAGCTATTTTTTAAAATACTGATTTTATTTATTACACCTTAGAGCATTTACTTTTATGTAAGCGGTCAATAAACTGTTTTCGAGATTTAGATATATGAGTAGTTTCGCGATACTTTTTTTTTAATATTCGATCTATAAAGTAATTTAATCTTTTTAACCTGTACCAAGCTGTAAAGTTATTTTTCTGGTTATATGTGATCTGAATTGCAAACATTTGACCGTCACTCGTTTGTTTAAAAAGGCTCATTTTTTTTACTTTTAGAATTTCAAATCCAAGTATTGTTTTATACATTTCTCTAGTAGAAAATGAGTCCAGTTTCTGTCTAGTTTTTGTCCAGTTTTGTTATTTACCATGTTATAGCCCTGGTAGAAAAAGGGAGCATTTTTTGGCTGGTTTATACCCAATCTTGTTGGTTTCTGCGCAGTTTTTGGCCAACATTTCTAGCTGGTTTTCCTGTGGTAATGTAACGCTCATTTGCCCAGAATCTAGCCATTTTTTATGGCCAAAAACTCTACGAGATTATGCTCGATATTTGACTGGTTTATGTAGGTTTTCGCATTGTTATTACAGAAAACCGGGTAAAAATTGGCCAGTTTTCAGACTGAAAATCTTGACTGAAATCTCTAAGTGCAGGTTATCATTGAGGTAAGATCGTTGTAATATATGCCCATTTCATTGCTAGTTTCTAGCCATAAATATGGGAAATGAAGACCATATTTGCAGGCAGTTAAACTGGGCAAAATCTAGATAGGTTGATGCTAGTCTGGTTTAAAATGGACATTAACTAGCAATTTGTCAACCAATTTCTTGCTAGAAGTAAGGAAGCAAGTTTTGGGCAGTAAAATTGGCTGGTTTCTGGGTTATGCCCATAAAAACTGTTCAGATTTTCTACCAGGGAGGTAAAGGGGAAATGGGCAGTGTAACAAAATACGGGACAGATTTCTACCAGGGTTTGCCTTGTTGTCACACCATCTTTTGTTGCATTATAGTGCCTGACTATGTTTAATTTTCCATGAGATACTTCATTGGAGAAAACTATTATTTACTCATTAATAATACAATGCGTCTCTGTTTGACCCATATTTTTGAGGGGGTCAACATTGAGCTACTGATCAACGTACATTAATGGTTGAGGCATTGTACTAACGTACTTCTGTTATAGTTAGTAATGTCAAAAAATGGTAGATATCGACACTTGGTCACATATTAGTGCAATTAACTCGAAAAAATGCTTGAGTCTACTAGAACTATAGTGCCATTTAAGGGTTAAATTCCTAACCTTGCCTTTTGTATATGAAGTTTCCTTTTAAAAGTATTGCGGAATTACTGATATATAACAAAAATATAAATTTGTTTTGTAGAAAATGATGCCCCTAATATAACTAACTATTCGCAGTGGTAAGGTTTTTTCATCTATGACTTGCTTGTTGGCATTTGGAAGACTTATTAGTGTTTCTGTAGTATATATTATAAATTCACGCTTAGCCAAGGTTCAGCTGTGGCACTTCACCTCTTTGTATACATGTGCTAGCTCCTTATCAGAACGGGACACTCCACGTCGTCGCATCTGAAGAGGGTTGGGCAAGGTATATAGAGGCGCGCGAGAACGATGGCTGTCTGAGAGAGAATGGAAACGGCCAATTAGGAGCGACGAAATGTAGTTTGCGAGCGTTGTGTTATAACGCGTTTAAGTAAATGGATGTTGGAATCCACTTAGTCCTCCGTACTCTCGTGTATCAACGCGAGAAAAGCGATAGTACAGATGCCAGCTACTCTCGCACAGAAATTGAAAATTTTAATAAACACCACCTGGGCCATTGCCATCCGCACACGCAGTGGTTACAACGGCCAGTCGTCGACGCGAAATTAGCGCGTTTAATTATCTTCCACTGGGCAAGGGATTAACTGCCAGCATTATAAATTAATCAACAAACCATTACCATTCAAAATTGAAAAAAGAGAAATGTTTCACTGTACATCCAAACAGGTGATGTTCCAAATTTGAATTCATGTAATATTAAACTGATTTATGCAGAATAGAAATTCTCAAAATCCGTAGGTGACTATTGGATTTTAGGCAGGGAACATATTTTTATCTTCCTCTTTTGGGTGTTCTCTGAAATTCCTCAGAGCAATCCAAATGTCCAGTTTTAGTGTCCTATTAATATCCATAGGACATCCTCAGGTCGTAAAAGGATGTGGTGCTGAATTGCTGCTTTAGCTATTGATAATTGATCTATTTAGTCATGCCGGCAATCATAATACGCGAAAGTATATCGACATGAATTGTCTTTAACACCTAATTCAATCTGAATTTATGACGCTTTACCTGGATATGAACCCAGAGTACTTTAGTTGAATTTTTACGGTCAAAAAAAAATAATTAAAATGCCTACTAATTAGTCAGATTTATATTATTAAGTCTACTGACATGAGAGATGCTCCGATTTTGGAATGTTTACAACGACCGATGTGGCCTGATTAATCAACATTTAAGATGTAAATTTTATGCCTTGCTGTAAACATTACTTTTTGATTCAAAGGGTACCATTTTAAAAAAGTTTCTAAATTGATCTTCTAATACATGGGTCATAAAATCTGGCCACATAAACTAAATTCGAATGAGGTCACTCTTTCAATATCTAAATACGTTGACTATATTTGACACATAACCAATTTTCTTGTACAAAACTGAAATGATGAATTTAGTGTAGATGAGAAATGTCAGTCAATTAGTGTACTCTTAAACTTGCCGCTATAAACAATGTCAAGAATTTCATTTTCCAAGAAAATACTGAAACTATGTGAAAAAACATTGAATTCATGAATCTTTTCACCGACGGCAAATTGTCTTGCCTTTAGATATTTATTAAAGTTAACATGAAAAAAGGTTCAGCAATTTTTGTAATTACAGATTCAATTTCCAATTAACGATAATCAGTTTCTCGATGTCGGTTCGACATCAACGAAGGCAGCCGTGGATTCCCCGGATAGCTGCAATGTTTTCCAGTGTAATTCATCTCTCCGCGAAAAATATCGAACGACTCGTGAAATCGTCGGTCTAGAAAACGAATTCAATATTTCTTCAAGACGGTGCTTCTGCAGCAATATCAATCATCGATTTCGATCATCCAGCTTCGCGCAGAAACGAAAGGTCGCAGAGGCGTGATCGAACGGAAAATCAAAGTCTGGCGATTGCTGTTTTAAAGAAAAGTAGTTTCCATTCCGAACAAGAAAGTGAAAATATGAATTTATCAAATTATATGATAATCTGGAAAGCAGAATGCATCTTCCTGCCGTGTACAGTTATTTATTTTTTCACATTTACTTGAAATATTTATAAACAAATTTGGCATTTTTTATATATTAACGTCACATAAATATTACTGACATGGAAAAGTAAAATAGCATATTCGAAGTTTTCCGATTCGCATTGGCACTTTGCTCCAAGGCGATGGCCTGTAAACATCTTGGATCAACCATTTTGGCACGTTCTCAACGCTTACGATAATATAATGGCTGTTTTTAACGTTTTTCATTCGAATTTTTAATTTTATTAGCTATTACGAAGTTACAAGTAAAGTAATTATTAGTTAATTGAAATACTGCATTCGTCAACTTAAGAATTCACAAATTACATTATTCATGTATTACAATTTTCTAATTCTCGTAATTGATTTACATTTTTCTCATTTATTTTTAGTGCTTTCTTAATTATTTCGACGTCGGGAGAAAAAGATACTAAGTATTTAATGACCGAATAAAAAGAGAAAATTATCGAGCAGAAATGTTTAAATCGCATGGAGGACTGTGAATCCAGGCAACACTTTATTTCCTCTCGCTTCGGTCCGTACTCTCTTCCCTTTCGCATGGGTGACCTTCTTCGACATCGTTGATCTCGTACGAAAGCCTTAAGAGTCCGCTTTAATAGAATTGCCAGACCTTATGTAGTGGCCATTGAATTTTATAGAGGCTACAATAACGTTTTGTCACACTTGTACACCACGGTCTACTTTTTCTCGATTAACATCGAAAAGTACGTGCATAATAATAATTACTGAAATTTATAAATAGTCAGGTAAGAATCGAAAATCACGCAATTTTCTAAACCGATCGATTGTAATATTGTGTTTTCAAATCTGAGCTATTGTTGTAGAAACTTGGGAATTACGATCCAGATTTCATACCTGGTTTATTGCTGTCCATAGATCAAACCTTACAATAAACTTCAATAGCAAGTTGATAATTCAGACAATTTTCATGATAGCATTCGTAAGCGGAACAGATTCGTTGCAAGGTGAATAGTACTTGTAATGGACTTACGAGAGTTATCTATGGATGAAAAAGCACTACAATATAGATCAGTACATTAATATTCCTATTATTGCGAAGGAAAGACGACGGCGACTAGTGGTTCGCTAAATTTCCTACCCGGATGCTGTATACGTGAATTCACTGCAGTTGCCATTTACATGGGCAGCACGGTGGCATAGACCTCTCTGGGGAAATAACGTTTTGATTGGAGAAGAGCAAGCATCGTTTCTGCATCGTCTGACGTTGCGAGGTATACGGGATTTCACAATTGACAATCCGGCCATCTTTCACTCCAAACCCGAGTTATCCTTACCGTTCTATTACCTTATCTTCCATGCACTTCAATATCTAGTTTACTCGTACAAACCTACCATAAATTACTTGTAACGTATCTTGACGTTTGGATAATTCCTATTGACTTTTAATTTGATGCAACTTTCGTTCTCGTTCGTCAATTCTTAATCTGGTAGTTAGATTGACGCCCAGTTTATTTCTTTGAAAGCAACGCAACCTTCGACACGAACTGTGATCTTATATTTACGCTGGGACGACCCGACAAGTGATTCGAATCGTTCGTACTTCAGGTCGCTCCGGTGAGAGTTTTTAAGAGCTTGAGGGAATGCAGAAAACAGGGAAACCCGTGCACACTCGCCAATATTGCCTTCCGCAAGGTTGAACTTCTGACCGTACCGCACTCGATTGATCCTCGAACTCGATGTTCTCCACTCGCCCTTTCTTTTCACGCCGCTTCAATTGGCGCGTATACATGCCCTTTCCAATTTTGAACACGGTAATACCACCACTTCAGCTAATGAAAAGAAATCCGGCTTGCAATTAAATAAATCTGATTAAAAACTACAAATAAATAAAATGGAGTTATTTTCGCTTCAACGAATTGGAAAGCGCTTTTCTTTCCTCTATTATAAATTCTCCAAGGCATTGGTATTGTCGTTATTCAAACATGAATGCTGGAAAGACAGTGGTACATTAATGATACCGTCGCCACTTGGTGGTGCGCGAAATATAAATCATAGCTCAAGAAAGTAGTAAAATGCCATGGATGTAAGTCATGGTAAATCGCTGGTTAATGGGGAATAATTCGTCCAAGATTACGCGGAATTGCAAGCAGTGACTTGTCGAAACGTGGCCAATTTAGCCATTTTACGTCGTCACAAAATAGTCGAAGCGTATGTGTCGTTCTCGCGTATGGGCGAAAGCCGGGACTTTCTAACGTTTACCGCGCGCATTTGTAAGATCTTGTCGAAAGCTTTTAAATTGCTCGAAATATCGCTAAATCGAAGGCAACAATGTAATATTTCAGAGTTCTAATATTAACGTTCCTTTTTGCAACTCTATTCGTAGGCCTTGCTTGGAAAATTCCTTGCGCGGTCACTGGGAAATGCGCATCCGCATACTTGGCATTTCGCGCGCGAAAGTAGTATCTCGCATGTTCTCGTGGTTTATTTTCCCATCTGTGATTGATCGATAAAACTTTTTAATGCGAATACGTTCGTAATATTTAGAAATAGGTTTTATTGTTAGCACCATGACATAATAAAAATGTTATAAATAAAGAATTTATCCGATTTTGTTGACCATCACTCCGATGCATCGAATACTCGTTTAAAATGTATCTTTCATCAGTTTATCGATGGATAATCCTATTCATTATTTTTTCTTCATCCGTGTAGGCCATTCAATTAAGAGTAGATACACTTTTTTTAATTTCCGCGTTCGTCAATTTTCTCTATTACGCTATAAGTCGCGATAACGTTTTGTGTTATAAAATTTTGCGCAGGTGCGATAATATCGGATAAAACTGAGGTTTCCCTATGGTGGTGTTGGTTATACGGTTCAGCCGATTACGGTTGTGCACGTGTAATCTTTAATTACATTCGGCTCGAACAACCGGCCCGGTGCGGTACGTGAATCCGCTCGCACGCGTAACATCCAACATCCCTGCTGAATACATCCTGGAATTATTCTCTTCCAATTTTTAATGATATTCCCCTGCTATATCTTCGGGCTTTACGTCCCTGAATGTCTCTTTTAATTACAAAATTGAGATCGTCACATTTCTCATTCCTTGAAAAATATATGTGCTATTTTTTAAGTAATAAAGAATGGTTTTAATGTTGATCTTCTTTTTTGGAGTCAACATCGTTAACTCGAGTAATTTGCTGAATATGCAAACGTATTTTGGTCAACAGACTGGTCGAAGTGATGGAGGGTTTAGGTGAACGAGGAAAGAGTAGAACTGGGAAAGGAATTTTCCGATTTCCTCGCGACCTCCTTAACGAGCGGCGACCGGCTGCGGTCGGGAAAGGGGAATCTAATCGTGCGGCCTGAATGGGAACTCTCAACTGATGGGCTTCTCTTTGTCTTTCGTTTCTATTTTATATCTGTCTTCTTTTTGCCTTTTCTCTCGGTCAACGAAGACCGTGATCCCGAGACGTCATCTTTCCTCGATTCGATCCAAACTCTACCAGTCTGTACAATCGACGAGCATCGATTCGTGCGGTATACTCGGTATATAAGAACAAACCGAAGGATAAATGATTGCTGGGTAAGGGGCATTATTCGGACGATGGCCTCTATTTTCGGCAAAGAAGATTCGGTTCATTTGCCATTGCACGAGATCAATTCTAAATTATATAAGAATAAAAGGAAGGTCAAGAAAAATCAATCCTAATAATTATAAAAGATTTTACCGTTATTTGACCTTGCAATAACCTTGATAATTATTCGCAAGGTCGAATCTAAAATTACCATCGGTTTGTCCTATGAAATCTTATTCCAAATTATTGAATCATGCTGAAACTTTTGACACACCCTGTACAATACATTACATAATCTTTTGTGTATAAAATAAAAGATACGCAAATTATTTGAGGCAATCATAGTTAATTTTTAAGATTCATAGACTCTTTCAATAAAAATTTATCTTCTTTCAGTGTCTAGTCGATAAAAGAACAATAAAGAGACAGCTCCGCGTTAAATTCATGGAACATTTAACGAATGAATTTCTTCAGTTCCATTACTATTGAGAAGGAATTGAATGGGTTTTTGAAAAAGTGTTAACGACTCCGCTAACTCGCACATCATCAATTTTCAGCAATAGTCCAGCACGATTCGTTTCTGGCGTCGCCACCCTTTCTACATACCTTCTTCCTTCCTCACCTTGAATAGTTCTTTAACGCGGAAAGTTCATCAAACTTTTCGATTTCGTGTCGGTCGCGAAGGCAAGAAAAGCAGCGAAAAGTTGGACGGAAAGTTATGCCGCGTGCACGATTCGAACGATAAGGTCGTCTTGAGGTTATCTACGATCGTTCCACCATGCCATCATCGGCAATGGCCTATAGGAGATTCATTAGAGTGTCTCCGAGTCCTGATGAAACTTGGACTTTTTCGTTGATCCGGCGGAAGTTGACTGCGGCAGGCGCCACGGTCACGTTGCCAATGGCTACAAAAACCTTGAGCTTCCTTCGTTTTCTTAAGGGGAAAACTGCGAGGAATAGCCGGAAGAAGAGGAACGCTCAAAAATACAAGATCAAGGAGAGATTAAAATTCAATTTGTATTCCAGGATTTGGTTTGCAAATGTCAACTGCTCGTTTTCTTTTGAACTGTCTTCTGTTTATTGCTCTTTAAGCTCTTAAAGCCTAAATCGATACAGTAAAGTCGACACCTGCACGATTCTACGACACCGAATTCCAGGAGATTATTCTATAAAATGTTGTGGAATTCATTATCGCGGCAAGCAGCAAAGTGGAGGTTGTCGCATACTGCACGCGTGTTTTCAGCACTAAGGTGTGTTTTAGAAAATATGCAATACGTCATTTACAAGCTCGCGAAAATTTGTCGCACGCATGTATGAATGTAATATGCAAATATTGGAAAGGAATCTGTTACAGAAGTGGAAAATTGTTATTATTCGTGACAAGGTTCGACATGCCAGAAAATCAACGAGCGTGCTAGACTCGTTAATTGTTGTCAGATGCGAATTTTATAAACCAAAGGCAATTTGCTCCGCAATTAAACCGTAATGACGCAGTTGAAATTCAAGTATTTCCTCTAATATAATCCCTCCAGAAAAATGAAAGTAATTTTCATATAACGGCATACACGCGCGCTTGGAAGAGCAACGCGGCACATACGAGTCCTAGTTGCGAGGATGATGCTATCGTAAGCAGTAAGAATTTCCAGTGTCTGCAACTATCGAGAGTGTTTGTTTAATTATACGCGGCCGAATGATGGAACGCTTCCTCCTTTCTCCCCAGTTAGGCGAAAATGCTGGGCGCAATAATGGATTCATTTAATTTCATTATGACCCGGCAATTAAATTTTCTGCACGTGCTAGATATGCACTTCGTTTTTTGTTCTATTACGTTTTTCTTCCTGAATACAAAATCTGTTACATCTCGGTTATATTTTGACCGTGATTGATTCATAACATTAGCCAACGTCGACTTACCCTTATGTAACGGTAATCTTTTAATGAAGAGATGCATTTAAAGCGAAACGATCGCGTGATGCAGCCAACTACGTATAGTTTGCATTTTTATTACTGCAAAATTTCATAAATTAATAAGTTGCAGTGTTAATATACAACTGAACAGTTCCTTTTTAGAGTGGTAAACAACATATTTTTATAGGTAATTTTCGAAAATAACGTTGCGGCAAAAATGATTAATTACATATTTTTGGAAATACTTAGATACACTATGAGGTCATTTCTGATACCATGACAATTCTGATAAAAGCACTCTTACGAATTTTTATTAAATATGCCATAGTTTCTATTCTACGAAAATGGGCAACCGCAAATATAAGACGTAAAACAGTCCAAGGATTTCACGAGAGACTTTGCGCTTGGTGAATTTCGGTATTTTTGTCTGCATTTTTCTGAACGTTTATTAAACTTGATTTGAATTTTAACAACAATAAAAATGTTTATTACATAGTCAAATAAATAAAGATTTTCCCAGACATTACCTTTTTTGAAATTTTGTAGTATGGAATTAGTCGATATTGACTTCAAATTTTTAATCAGAAAAGGGATTATCAATTGACATTTTTTTTGTTATAGGGTAAAAATCATTTAAGAATAGATTATGTTCCAACTTTTCTGTAGTTATGAAGTGCATCGATGTTTATTTCACCTCCGTTTCTGGACACATTCTTTAAAGCCTGGCTGTATCTACATATTTAAATAAAGAAACTTGTCGAGTCAGGAGCAGACGCAGGATCCACCGATTCATATTTATAGAGGTCTCCAGATATGTCGACGACATCGAAAGTAAATCGTATTTGATATTGAATTCTGATACGACCGACATTCGATCGCATAAATCACATTCGGTGCCGAACAAAAAAATATGCGACAGGAGTGGAAAAAGTAATTTGACGTCGCGAGTAATTTGACGAATACATTTTTGTGCTGTAATTAATACTTCCCGTGATAAAATCTCTTCCATGCGAAATTTAATGACCAGGAAATGCTTTTACGAAATACGAGCAATTAAAGCACACGCGGAATGTTTATCGCACGGAAATTAGTATAATATTATCGATATTGAGAAGAACTTTTCCGGGTTCAAATTTTCATTATTACCAAACACAGGGTAACTGTATTTCCGTAACAATTACATATTATGATAAATGGCGCATTGAATGGTAGCACGTCTTTATTTCACGGACAAATAATCACACGAGAAAATATCACGGACATTTGATCACATGTCAAATTATCACAATGATAAAATATCTCGCATAAAAATATCACAATGACAAAATATCACATTGATAAAATATCACATCAACAAAATATCACACATTTAAAAATTTCCCCGTGCAGCCATTCATTTATGCATTATTAGGTGAAAGCGGAGTTCTGAGTGGTTAGGTTAGGTTAGTTTTAGAGAACGCATATGCTTTTAGGCATTATTAGTGGTGGGCAGAATTCTGAGTAGTTTGATTAGGTTAGTTACATGACATTGCCATTTCTCTGTTTCCCCCATTTTAGTAAACAAAATTTTATCTAAAATAATTCTCGTCACAATAACGAGGGTCAAGTAGCCTGATGCCAAAACATCCGGCGCCAAACCAGAGGGACCAAAATGTCCGAAAGCCAAAATGACGGCGGGAAAAGACTGACATGGATTTCCGTGTGCAATGTTCAATGTTTTAGGGCTGGTTTTTTACCTCAGTGATATTTTTGTTTATGATTATTTGTCCATGTGATATTTTGTCGTGCGATCAATTGTCGTGTTCTATTTTGTCGTGTGATTAGTTGTCATGTGAAATAAAGACGTGGAGCCCATTGAATGTTTATCGACATATTTAACTTCTGTCGAACAAAAATCCTATAAATGCTATATTTTTATAATACTCCCATAAAAATGTACACTTCAGAAAAGGTTAATCATTCTTGATATACGCAAACAAATAGTTGGGATTTATATTACGTGCAGTAAAGTCATTCGTTGATCGTCCATTGTATGCAAAATCGAGTTAATCCATTACAAAAAAGACATGAATTCCATCATTTATTGAAGAATTTACACGGTTTGGATGCAATAACGGACGCTTTAGTTATACGGAGAATTCAGTTATGAACACTTGATTGGTATTCAATTACGTGAAATATCCTCCTATTTAGAAAGGAAATTCCAGTTAACTGAGCGGTAATGCGCGGGGGGCGCGGTAAAAAGAAGTGAACGAAGTAATTTTTACCGATCAATGTTTGTCGGCATTCCTTTATCAGCTCGAGGTTTCTCCTTATACGCGCTGACTGGAGGCACCGTTACATAGGAATGCGTTATCGATCGGGAACCTCCTGCAGGGGAGTACTACATACATACATTGACGTTAAAAGTATTTGCTCCCAAAAATAAGACCGGTTCGTGCCTCCCAACGGGCTCCCAGATGACGTTCCTCCCGGTACAAGACGTCGTTACTACTATTAACGGTACATATACATATACTTACATCTTCCTTTCCGGTTTGCAGTTGTAACGCGTGAATCCGTAGTAGATGTGTACACTGCCGGATAGCGCCTCCTGTGCACGTGCAATTATAGACCCACTTATCTAGCACACCCTTTTCCTTCTCATATATGCTAATGCACGCGTGTGCGTATATTTGCAAGAGCTCGGCGTATTTAAATCAACTTCTTTTTTTTCAATTGTACAGGAAGGGCTGTTATAGTCATCCAGTTTCCTTCTCAAAGTTTCCAAACTTATTGGAATTCGCAAGCATCGAGTACTGAAATTCATTTGCCGCACTCTCAATTTTACTTGATGACATCGCAAATATTAACCTTGTCATTCGTAGTGATGTCGGGTAGGAGTTTTCTAATGAGTATTTAAAAAAAGTATGAAATACATTTTGATCAATCGGCCGTTCGACTACTTGGAAAGTAGCATTCCCAAAGATAAACACTCCAAAATTAATTTTGTTAAAAAATAAATTGAAAATGATGGAAACGCACTAAAATATTTAACACATGTTCAACTGTCAGAAATGGAGAATTATCTCGTTGTTATATTCGATTACAAACATGATTGGATTGGTAAAGCATTCAACCGGCAATCGAAGTTTGCGATATAACCGATAGGTCGATATTAATTTTTTGTAAAATTAAAAGGGTACCAGTAGAGAATTTGCATCTGCACCTTTTTTATTCGACATTTTTTCTGTCTGATTGTTATTTCGAAAATAAATGCGAAAAATCGCAAACATGATATTTTCAAATGTTAACCTTGAAAATTACCTTATTGTAGGGCTTTCGAAAGTATATCCATTAGTCGTATCTTATTCATTTCCTAAACTTTGGATGGGATAAATTAATAGTTCCATTTACTAAGCACTTATTTAAAACAAAAATGATCGTCATGACCACTAAAGACGAATTTAATATTACAATTAGTACGTGAGAACAATCAATTTTTTAAAATTTCTAGAATGACAACGCTAAATATAAAATCAATATGCCTAGATCATCACGAAATTTGAATATTGCGATGGATAAAAGTGATGCAACGTTTATATCCGTCATATTATGAAACATTTTGAATTAAAGTAAAACCGGTTATTGACGGTAATAAATATTCATCAAGGTCACTGACACGAAAAATAGTAGCCTGTGTGTTGTTATAAGTTTTCAGATGCAGGTAACTACATTAGATTTTTTTTCGATTTCATGTTTAAATTCATGGCATCTTTACCTGGATTAAACTAATTAGTTTATGTAACTGTTCCTGCTACACAAAACTATTTCCTACACAAAAAGTTGCTATTAAGTTGGTATTTGTTCAATATTATTTATAGATATTAGTATAATGAAAAACAACCTCGAAAAATGTACATATGGTATGTTAATATTTTTACTTTTCAAATCAATTTTCATATATTAACTTCGATCGACAAAAGCGTAAAAAAGGTAGGAATGTATTAGTTTTACAACGGACGTGTTTATAAGTTGCGGTCAAGCTAGCTTCTTTCAAAATAAATATCAACGTTCGACTCGATCATAAACAAACATGAAAATTGAAATCTAGAAAAAATTTCGACACAATTACATTAAACCGCTTAGTCAGCGTGAGAACGTTTTCAAAGATAACCGACAATTTATATTCCTGTTCGACCGGAGCCTGGCGAAATAACCCAAATAATTGAGGTCGACAACCTCAGGAATCGCAGGTGGCGTCCTTGACCTTCACCTGTCCTTCCTTTCAATGTCGCAATATAATCTACGCATTCTAATACCTGCTCACTTTGTATTCAATCTCAATTTTGTTTACATTCCATTGCTAGTCGTTTATTTATTTACTTTTTTGGTTTACAAAGTATGCTGGTGAAGCTATACCAGATCATTCGATCTGGAAGTATTTAGAAATAGACGCTAATAAATAATGAACTCGTATATTAAACGTCACGAGTGCACTACAGGTAAATTAAAATGTTTCTCAAAGTTAAGAGCACCTGCACGTCAAACATTGGTAAAGATACCGGTCCTGTATAATTGGGTCACATTCCTCAAATGTATTCGTTACACTCCGACGGGATTTTACGCGTATTTGTGCCGGAATTCGCGTTCATTGGGAGTGTTGATTTTATCTCGCAGGATGGATCGCGAATTTCAATCCTGAACCTCGTGCATATTTGTACAAAGTCGTCTTGTGACATAGAGTAGCTTAGAACTGGAGTTTTCACGCGCAAGCAAATGCGCGCACACTCACGCACTTATATATATCAGCGTTTCAGAATACCGTCTCTCTCTCTTTCTCGCATAGTTAACTTTGCAAATTAACGTTTGCGCAACTCGAACCTAGGCTCAATTAAGGACAAAATTAATTAGCATATTTTGCTGCGTGTTCGAGTCTCTAATTCGAGGATCGAAGAAGTGCCCAAGCGCGCCTTTAACTTTTAACTCGGAATAAATAGTTAATACAATTGCTCCTAGAGGTGCAAATTTAATATTACGGCAGGAATGAATAAGTGAGCATATAAAAATCAGTTAAAACGAACGGAGGATTACGAGTCGATTCACCTAGTGTCGCCTCTGAGGCATCAGGAATATTCTCGAAAGTGGAATGAAACGGGAATCTTCCCAATCAACAAATTGAATGTTCAAATAGCCTCAGTCACATGGCCTTTGCTTTTTACTGAAGGCCGTTATTCTATATTCAAGGAACTAATCAATTAATGTCGTTGAAAATTAGAAAACGTTAAATCTGGTTCAAAGGGTAAGTCGAGTCGAATTATATCTTAACGTCCAATAGGCGTAATTTCAAAATTGAAAATGATGGATACACAATGGCGATTCAATTGAGGAAATTGATAGGATATCGGATCTCTCCATGTTTTCTTTTTATCAAATAACTAGAAATAATGATTAAATATATGAGATTGGTGTTAATTGAGAAGATGTGCATTAACGGTTAAGCATTAAACAGTCGCATGATTAATGTACATCATGTTCTACACGTTATTACCAAACAGAAGTTTCCAAACTTTTTCAAAAAAACATTTGGTATAAAAATCAAAAACTAAAATAGAGGAAAGTTGCTTCTTCAAGTTGAGCGGGGGACTAAATGTCGTCCGACTGGTTAAGCGTACTCGAAAGCTAGGAAAATTTACCCCCGGGACGAAAAAGAAGAGTAAAAACTTGGAAGTGGAAAATTATGTCCGGTGTAGCAATGGAGAGCAGAAGCATAGCGACGGGGTCACGAGGTCGCTTTCGAGAAACGAACGCACTTAGAAGACCGTTTGTTTACGGGTAGTACAAAATTGAAACGTATGAGCAGCGGACGCTTTCTGTTCAACGCAATAAATTGTTATTTGTTTTCGCCATTGAATTTTTTCACGCATATGACGTTTTTTTAGTATAATCATATATTTTATGCATTTCTGTGTTTCTGTTCTCTTGTTTACATTTCTTTTGGAAAGTTGACATAATTGACCGACCTTAAAAAATTTAATTAACTTTTATATAGAAAAATTTTATATACGGTATATATGGATGTCATTTTCCAGTGTAATTGATGAAAATAAATGATCAAATGATCAGATTTCGTAGCTATTAGATCCCTTTGTCAACTTTATATCCGTTATTTATACATGTGACCGATTAAATACATTTCAAATGCTGACCAGTAAAAATGACCCAAGGGCTTGACGGTCAAGTTCAGGAAGACATATTCCGTTATCGCTTTGCGTAATGACGTGACGAATATCAGCGCCTAAAAGATGATTCTCAACGAAAAGTCCTGTAAAACAGAGAAGAGAACCGGGCGTATACTTAGGTATTTACAGGTTAGCCTCGACTCGGGATCTGGGTAGGGCCGTATGGACCAAGGATCAGAGAAGCCTAACCGTTTCCTGAGAAAGGCGGAGGTGAAACCGATGAATGTCAAATAACGGTATGCGCATCATGAATTTTCGTGTACCGGCGAATAAAATCGATACCCTTCCCTGCATATTCTGATCCACGTCGTACATCGACATATAAATTGTCATAATGAGGTCAGAATTCCTGTATTATGTATTAAAAATATACTTTATTAATTTATAAAAAATAATTAACTACTGGACAATGAGTATGTCGATGACCTCGTGATTTAACACCTGCGCTTATATCATCTCAGCGAAATTGTTATGATGATTTTCCGGCATTTCGCTTCCGTATGAGTTGTATAATCTTTGTTCAGCAAAATGAACTATTTAATTTAAAATTATAACGCGCTATTAAATAATGATTTTTTGCACTAGTTCGAGCGAAATTCATTTTCGATTCGAGCATGAGTAATAATAGAGAAAAGGAAATAAACCATTGAAATACAATATGGTTACGTCAGGTATTGGCGAGCTGGTTGCTTTCCGGAGAGCAGATCCGCGAGCGTTAGTATGTCGGCGAAGAAAATTATATAACGCAACCAAGTCCACTTTGCTAGTGCAATAAAACTAAATCCCGGTAGTATCGGCTTTTAGTGCACTTTCTATGCCTTCAGCATCCCACGATCCACACTAGGATCCAGGTAATCTGCGCGCGTAACTATACATACGGCCCGTCGAGAATTTCTCATGTACTTCGTTGCAAAGATACGTCGAATGCGCGCGGAGGTTTTTAGATTTTTAAAAGCCCATACGTCTCCATGGATTCTTCTCAAAGCATCTCGTTTAGTATCTTTACAGCAGCCGGAACGTTTGAACCGAACAAAATAACCGGAATTCCTTATCGTCAATGTTCGATCCTGTTTCAGATATTATCCTACTCCAGCCACTAGGGGATACGAAATTGCAGCAGCAATTATTCCTCATTTTTCAAGTTAACCACGAACAATTTTCGATCGCGATTTAGACGTAAATTCAGTTTGCTTGCGACATGCGTACCTGCGGCCAAATTTTTTATCCGCGAGATATGCAAGTATAGCGAAAGCGCTAATGTCGACGATGAAACCGCAAGATCGCAAGAAAAAAACGTTGCTATGGTATTGGTTGTCTTTCGTAATGGGAAAATGACGCTCTCTGCGAGACAAGTTATTGGAAGAGGTAAATGACAGCATTAGGAAAAAATGCAGGGTACAGCTGACCCGCACACGATATTTGCATTTAAACAAATACGCTCGGCATTCCTGACACGAGAAAGGCGAAATGTAGATTTACGTAGAAGTGCCATTCTTCATAACTCCCAGATACCGTTGGCTCACGCAATTCGGTGTGAATGGCTTATTGTAGACTTTCGACCTTGCACGATGAAAAATTTATTTCGTATCGTTGACAATCATTTTATGACCGAAAGTGCAAGCTCGAGCGAGCTTTTCTGACATACATATTTATAGGATTCGTTCAATGATTGATACATTACAATTCATTAAAATAAATATTCATTATTATAATTTTGACAGAGAATAAGGTTCAACATAAATCTTGTCCAACGATTATTGACCGATGAATTTAAGACCGATATTCATTGACCTTTATATACGAATTTAAATAGTATTTCAGAAAACTTAATGGACAAAAAGACATCATTAATATTCGATTTAAGGTCCAAATAAATAATAAATATTCTGAAGCAAATTTTCGAAATAATCGGAAACATATCAAATTTCATGTGACGATCCTCCAGTGATACAATGTCCTTTAAATGCCTTGACTTGCGTTATCTAGAAAACGATTTCTTCAATAGGCAATTTATAGATCTTTTGTTCTTAGAATTCAAGATATTATAAATGACAAATAAGACATAGAGATATGAACATCAATCAATATATAATATCTGTATTTTCAAAATTCATTATAATCGAAATGTACAGAGATTACGAGGTGGTGGGATGAGAATTTATTGTACAATATAATACATGATTAATGCGTGTTTTGTAGTTTTCATGACCTTTCATACATTTCGCGGCAGTGTTATTTATGCGCAATATGAATATTACATGCAATAAAGCACTGATTGCTTATTGTGGTAAAATTAATTGCTTATTGGGAAAAAAGTTAATTATTATTTCCATTCTGAAAGAAATGCATTTTATAATTTAAATATGTAAAGAATTACTGTAATTTAATGTGATTTGCTGAAGAATCATTTTTTAATTTTTAAGAAAAAACATAATTTAGATGTTACATCTAATAAATCTAATATATAACACTAAACCAGTTTAAAGGAATTAGTTAGGTAAATAAGTGCATTAATAATTAAATAAAACATTGAACAAATTGAGCATTAAAATCTCTTTTAAAAAATTGATTTTCATGCAGTTTTATGAACGTATATTAAGGTGAACAACAATGAAATCACTTTATGTATGATGTAGATTATATTCGACAAAAAACATACGAAAGTCTGAATTACAGACTGTAAACGAAATGCAATTGAAAAATAAAATCAATTCCATAGAATTTTATACACATGCGGTCTATGCACATGTAGAAAGATAAAGGGATAGGAATGCAGACGCCCAAAACAGTAAAAATAATAAAACACACGCATTCCGTAATACCTCAACTTTGAAAATTAATAAAAAAATTTGTGAAAATTGTACACTTTTTTTACGGAATATCGCGATTCGTCAATTTTCACGGTTTTATATTTTTAGCAATGTTTATTTATTAGATTTTGCTATCCAATTCTAATTATTATTACTTAGTAGAATATTTTTTAATTTTAATTACATTTATGTAATAGGATTATTTTATTAAAAGTAGACAAGAATCTGATATATCCAGTTTGTCGTTGTATTTTATTACCTGTAATTTTTGCTCGAGCTTTTATCGCATGATTTGATACTGATAAATTAATCATCCGAATAAAACAATACGGAATTACACTCCTGCCAATACTCAGCGAAAGTAAATTAACAAAAAATGAGATTAATGAACGATTTGAATTATGTGTAAAAGAGGTTCAAAAACAGCAAAATTATAAAACTACAAATTTGGAAATCGGCTGGAGAATTATTTTTTTTAGTTAGTCCAATGAGTTTACATTTTGAAAAGATATTTAATAATGTCTTGACTTCATTTTTCTCATTATTAGCCATTCTAAAGACACCGGCCGTAGTCATGTCAAAATATACTCGGATTGCATAAGTTATTGCCCAATTAAACTCTTAAATTACTTGGAAAATTATAATTATAATGAAAATTAAAATCTATGATCATATTGTTCAATTTGCACATGAAAAATGTCGAACATGAATGATGTACAATTATCTTAAATTTAAAGCAAATGCTTTCCACGTTTTTAAAATGTTTTTACAAATAATTATTTACGTTTGTAAATAATTACGAGAAATGTATCTCTAATTTGATCATTTCTCCTGAAAAGTTTTGGAATTCCCTTTAAATTGAAAAAAAATCCGTTTCGATAATATGCAACGCAGATATGAACGATTGAGACTGAAAGAAAGTTGGTGGATAGGTTTCAACGTAATTCAGGGGATTTACCTTCTTTTGATCAAATTAAAATGTCAATTTCACATGTAAAAACTTAAAATTTCATTACAAATTATATATGAATAGTTTTACACTGTATGTATGTTTTCTAACAATTTTTTTCAGAATTTTTGAAGATATCTAAACAACTGAAAATTTAGATTGAAAAATTAAAAACATTTTTTTTATCTTATTTTGTAGCTTTATTTAAAAATTATTGTTATCTGATTAAATATTTGCAACTCCAAATGATTTTAGATAAAATCCTGGCAGATAAAATTAAAATTGAAAACTGTTACTAAAAATGTGGCAAGATTTGCATGGAATGTCCCATATGTTACTTTTGATGCTTACTGAAAATATTTGCTACTTATCTCATCACTAGGGCAAATAAGACATTACAAGGTTATCTCATGGTTGATTCCAATCGAATATTGGATTCTGAATTTTAATACAATAATGCCTTTTTAATGCTCACATTGAGAGATCTAGCTGTAAATAGCGAATATTTTCTAACAATACGTTTGGAGTAGCCGAAAAACGAGAAATTTTTTAGTAAAAAATAAGATTTCTGCTATAAGGAATATGTTTACTTCTTTTGTATATAGAGGTTTAAGAATTAAATTTTTCGAAAATAATAGAGCTGCAGTTCTAGAATTAATACAAGGCCACATCCCTAGCCTATTTGCAGTAGCGCTGGCCAGCGACACGTTTGTTTTCTACTAGTGATGTAATAAAGTTTTAAAAATGTATAAAAAAAATCTGAAATATTTCGCAAAGTGAACATGGATTTCTATTGAACAACCTTCATATTTACATATTAAACCATTTTAAGTATTTGAGCTGAGTAAGCGTATGATTCGCATCAAATTCCATTCAATATTTTACAGGGACCCCGATTCAGATGAGAGAACGCCGGATTACAAATATCTTACACTCCCGCAGCTACATGGGGAACTTCACCGAATATATTCGACGCGATTCGTCATAAATCATACAGTATAATCTGTCAAGCAGCCTTGATTTTTAACTTTTTTTTTGTGATGGAATTAAAAAAGAATGTACGATATTTTAGACGGCCGCAGAGATTTTTATTTTGAAAAATAATGGCTAACCTCAGTTTTTACATCGCTGTCACGTATATAGGAGGCATACATTTATACGCGATGCGCGTACGTGGAATGCGGAGCTTTTTTGTAGAGTTATTTAGAAATCCCATTCTTTACAAATCAATGAATAATAGACCGCAACCGTTGGAGAAAGGTAATCCGCGCAGCTCGCGCATTCGCTACTTTCGAGCTTGACATTTACTGGCGTCGAGATACTCGGTTATTTTCATTAATAAATATTTTGCCTGGAATACTCAGTGTCGCAATAACCATCGGACTTGCTGAAGGAATTCAAAGATTTTCACTCCTTTAGAAATTGATGGAGAATACGCTTCTAGCAAATACTGTTTCTACAATTTTTGCATTGTTCTGTTATTACGACATTTTTTTAGTTTAGAGGTATTTTAATTGTTACAAGCAACTATTTCCATTAGTACAAAATGCTATTGACAATAAAAATGCCTAGGGGTTTATATTATGTTAGCTGTCGTGGCTTTTGTAACAATTTAATAGTATATTATGTAACAAGGGCGCATTTACTGATCTTCGACGAGTGAGAAGTTTGTCGTACGAGCGAAGTGACGGTGACAATCACATTTGTCGGAGATCTATATTTCGCCCATGTTGCATACGATATTTTTTAATACGACGGACGTGGAACTCGATAATTTGCGCCCGATGATTTCGTTGCAGGGCGCAAAATCGTGTTCTACTCCCGGAGTGTTAAAAAATATCATTAGCAACCGTAGAATTGGTCCAATTTCCAAATATCTTTTTCCTACGATGATGAACAAAAATAAAAATATAATTAGATTTAGTTAGAACATTCCAGCTGGGCCCAGTGTATATACAATCCGGTTTGTTACTTATCGCTGATCATCTTCCCTTCACCTCCATGAAAACGATCCTGTATAGGTGTGCAGGCTTACTTGCACTTACGTGACTATGAGATCGTTGCGTAACGTCGACTATGAAACGAGGCTTAATAGATTCGAGCACCTCCAGCTCTTGACTCGAACTTTTAAGTGCTGCAAATGATTGGTCGTTCCCCTCAGCTATAAGGTAGGCAAAGGCTGTTTTATTCTTGATTCCTAGCTGGGCGTTTATCTCATTCGACCATTAAGCCGCTACACAATCTTGGTACTAGTGCGTTTTAACGAGAAACAATGTTAAAACGTCTACTTTTAAATCCTTACCGTTTTTTCAATAGAAGTTAATACAATTTTTGTTATTTTAGTGTAAAATCGCAATAAGCCATTACATTTATACCACAAGATTTTATTTTTCCAATTTACTTGGAGCTTCAGCCATACGAGTATTATGTTTTAGTTTATGAAATATAATATTTAAGATATATTAAGAGAATTGGTTTAAGACACTTCCTCCCAAAAATAAAATATTTAGACACAGTTTTTTGCGTTGTAATTTGTTAATCAAACCTTGAACCGCAAAAAATTGAAATAATAAGATTATTTCACGCCGCTTCATATAAATTTCAAGATCATATGTTGATTAAAAATACGAGATTTAGTACACGCATTTTTATTTGCCATGAAGTGAGTTAAATACGTGAAAACCTTAAATTTATTATCTGAATTTTAAATTTAGTATTTCAAATATATAAAATTAATATTTGTTCGTAATGATAAATGTTTAAAAAAATTTAATGTAAAATTTAATTAATTAGCAGCGCTATTCGATGTATTTATTTAAAAAATGTTAAAGATAATTTTTTTAAATCTTTAAGTTAAAATTACGAATTGTTATTGAAATTTAGAAGAAAAAGTTACATACTACCACAAAAAAATTAGATAATATATAGGTACAATAATAAGTATCCCCTTTGCATATTTAATATCTGTTATGAATTTTGTATTCGTAATAAATAGTATTTATTATAATAAATGAAAGAATATTTCTTTGATGATGAGAACTGATGAAATTAATAGTGTAATTGATAATAAATTTAGATTTTTTATTTTTTACTATTTTTAAATTTTGGAATAGTCCTGGAATTTCGAAACAATTTTCAATGGTTAATGATTAGTAACCGTTATTATTAAGCTTCTTTAGAATATTTATTTTCTTCCCGTTAAAGTCTCGGAATTTACGTCTAACATAAACTCAAATGTCAAGTGTATAGGATTTCCCGTTACTCTTTTAACTATTCTTCGGTAGTAGAGATTAGTTGCTGGAAGCAGGGTATATGAAAGATTTTTATACTGCATTATTTTGACTAACTTCTTAAATACGTTTTTTTGTTATTTAAATCTTTACGTGACGTTTGAGCAGAGCTATGATTTTTCATAAATAAGAGAAAAAGACGTCATATCAATACGATTTTTTACATTTTTCTCATATAAACTATGTCCATTCAACTAATGCTTTTTTTAATTTGAATATTAGGTATTTATAAAAATTATGAAAATGTTAAAATCACCTTTCAAATCACAAGTTCACATTGTTAAATGTATACCCTTTAAAAGTACAATTTTTCTATATTAGCGACAAAATTATAGAAAGCGACTAAACAGAAGTAGATCGACATCACACTGTTTTGTTTTCCTATTTTCGTCATTTTTTTTATCATTTCTACGTATTAAACAATAAAAAATTTAACAAATTTCTTCCAAATATATTCCAGTTGCTGATTTCGGAGACTGTTATTGAAGATTTGAAATGGTGGATATAATATGACAATAACTTGAATTTTTTTGTTAAATTTGGTATATTATTCTTTTATGATCGTTCATTATTAATCTTGTGTCGATTTTTCTAAATTAAAAAATGACAAATTAAAAAATTTGTTACATTTTCTTAAAAATGTCATTTTATTATTTTAGGATTTCTGAAAGCGAATCTGACCTCACACTATGAAATTGTACATTCGTGGTTGACGGGTTGAACCTGCTATTTCCAATTTTCGAAAATCTAAGATTAGATTTGCAATGAATGATTTTAAAAAACCTCTTAGGAGTGAGTTTTTTTCTTTTACTCTTCAAGGAGTGAAATGTCACTCTTCATAGCGAGAAATTTTCACTCTTAATAAAAGAATGGCTGAATTTTAACTCTAAGAAATTAGAGAGAATCCAAGACTTCAAGTAATAATATTGTCATCTATTTTCTTAATTAGAATTTTATAATGTTCACTTACTTCACGCAATGAAGAATCTCCTGTATACTGATAGTGCACAAACTATTCTATACATTTAGTGTTATGCACACATCAGAATTCCATTCGAGTCTTTTGTTCAGATTCTGGATACTCTTATTTTGCATGACATAGATTAATAGAAATTTATCATAAGATTAAGAGCTCATTTAAAAAACAAAATAATTTTAATTATTTAAAAAATTGTATTTTAGATAATTAAATAAAAGGCACGATGCCGTTAATATTGCTGACTCTGCCGGAATTTGAGTGTTTGGTCTCATTTTTCGTGTAAACTTCAAGGATAGAATTCTTGCTTGATAGTCTAAAATCGTGATATTCAAACATTCTTTTCGACTTAGCAAGATAATTGTTATTATAAGGTGACTTTTTTTCTGTACTCTGTTCTGTACTTAGTTTGAGTATCGTCAGAAAATTCTTCACAACGGCATTAAAAAATATTCTGTGTAAAGTGTTACTAAGGTTAAGTCCTTAATTTCAATAGATTATCTGTAAATTACTATTAAATAATAATCGCTGTGTCAAAATGAGAAGTTGAAATGTTGCAACCTGTGGTAAGTCAAAGGGTCAGCTGGGAGTGGGCGATAGTTACGCAGGAATTGAAGAATGATGAAGTCTCACGTGGATACATTCTCAATTAAGTTGAACGGGAGTCGTTTACGAACAAGCGATCGAAAATAACGGTGCACGCAGCATCCAAACACAAACGACAAATCAAGGATGCTAGCAGGGGAAACGAACCGTAATCTCGGGCTCAAGCAACTTTAATGTAATACGTCAACATAAACGATCAATAGCCAGCAATCATTTTCTACGAAAAACGTCTTTCCCTATTTCACATTTCAAACGTAAATACTTTAAATCAATCGAAAGTATAAGAATGGATTATCTATTTCATTAATTGTATATATCTTTTATATATTATATGCTAAACGAATCAATTTTATTTTCGTATCTATCGGTAATTTGTATAACCTGTATTTTTTAGTTTATACACGGAAAACAAAATTTAGGTCGTACGGCAAACTGTTTTGCTGCCAGAGCAATATTACAAATAAAATTGGCTTAATATACGTGCATTTTGATGATAGGACCTGCGAGTATGCAGGAATATGACTTGTACAAATTACAAGATTCAAAAATATGATACTACAAATAGTATTGTTAGTTTTCAAGCAGCTGTAAAATGTTCAAAATAGGTTATATTGCTGTACGAGCCAAATATTTTTTTCAGTGTAGTCTACTTGAAATAGCGTAAAATTGACTCTAATTTTACAAAAATAACTTGCATATTTTTTGTTTTTAATTTGATTACAGTAGGTCCTCTCTTATTCGAACCTCTCTTATTCTAATTGCCTTTCTTATTCTAATTGTCCAGCCGCTCTTATTCTAATCGTTCCCCCACAAGTCTTCTCCCACTATCACACGAAAAGTCAACGAAAAATATTGTCCACGAATCACAAGCTCGCAAGCAAAGTAAGTGGAGTAAGGGGAAAATTAGAATAAGAGAGGTCCTACTGTACTTTAGGAAAGATTCCATTACATTGCCATCTACAGAACGTCTTTGCGGCGTTTTTTTAAATAACTCATTTCCAGAGCCTACAACAGGAAAAATAATTAGGAGTAAACATATCTTATAAACATATTCATAATTAGATTCTCTCCAACGTTTATTTTTTCAATATGATTTGGTAAATAGGATAGGTTTAAACGCTCTTATAACTAAAAATTTGACGTTTGGGTCGATTGATATTAAATCCTTTTTAAATATTATCTATTTCTGAGACTTCTTTCAGAGTTTTGGGTGTTCTAAAAAGAAAAGTTGGAAATTATTGAATCATAGTCACTTTCGCGGATCATATTTGAAAAGAGATATCTTATCCTATTTATCAAGTAACATTAAAAATTACATATTATAATGAATATTATGATAAATAAGGAAAAGAAAACAAATTTTTTAAAAACATCATCTTCAAAGTTTGTTAGAAACTAGTTCTGGTAGAGTGAGTTTCGTTTGAGATATATGTAAAATAAACATGCAGATATATTGTTCAGTTATTATTAACTATTAACTAATAATAAAATTTAACTAAAATGACAACAAAATCCAGTATAATTTATGTTCATTTCGACTGGACTATTAGTGATGATGCACATTAGAAAATAATCCTTCAGATAATTGATCAAATAATTTTATGACTAACTTTAATAACAGTTTTAAATTAAATTGTTAACAGTAGTAAGGGAAATACTAAAACAGAATTGATTTAAATCAAAATGATTTGAAGATACAACTATAGTTTAATGTACTCTGTACTCGATTACATACAGTAACGATAAATGATTTCAAGCTTCTTGTTACAATGTTTTCAATTATTGTGTATAACAATGTATATGATAATATGTGAGCGATTTGTCAATGTACGTGAAAGTAAATACTAAAGATTATGATTTGCATAAAGCCTTTTAGTATTTACAAAAGACCTGTAAAGTTTCTTTTAATAACGTATATTATCTTTTTTCATGTCTTTGGGTTTATCTTTATGTATTTTAGATTACATTTAATAGATTGTGAGTTGAAACATATGCAATTTTATTTGAATAAATTTGCCTTGTATTTCGTAGTTTTTTGCTGAAATTAAGCTTTTGTAATGTAACTGAAAAACATTACAAAAACTTTTCTGGTGGATATTTTTAATAATTTTAGTGCGTTATGCGCGTCTTAGAGATGTTTGATAAACATTAAAAATAGCAATTTTAACTTTTAATTTTAACATTATTCAGCAATTGTTACCTTTGTGAAATCTCAATGAACAATTGACATTTCTGTCCTAATTTATGATAGAAACCATTGAGACGAAAAGAACAGAAATTAATATTTGGTATTATCACTCTGA
The DNA here is from genome assembly GCA_030407085.1 of Trichopria drosophilae. NCBI lineage: Eukaryota > Metazoa > Arthropoda > Insecta > Hymenoptera > Diapriidae > Trichopria > Trichopria drosophilae. The sequence goes on from CM059583.1 coordinate 208,692,803, forward strand.
AACTATAGCCTACACGGAGAAAAATAATCAGCAAAATCAGCCGAAAAATCTGCAGATTCTACCAATTTTATCCTATAGGGACAGCTGTTGGAATTCCGTTAGGGATAGCCGATAATTTCAGCCAAATTTACTGAAAAAGTCCGCAAATTTAACGGAACAAATCTGCTAATGTAGCGGAAATTTAGAGCTAAGCGTGAATTGAGTATGGTTAAGGCTACATTAGCGGAATCAAAACAGCTAAAATTGCATATATTTTCGGCAATTCCAGCCGAAAATTTTAGGTGATATGAATCAGCTAATCCAGCGGAGTCATTTTTCTCCGTGTAGCTATACAAAACTGTAATAGTGCTACGATTATTTTCTACTCGGGATGTCCTAATTACACATAAAATTACACTTTTCCCTCTATCTTCCAGTAGGTTTGTCTAGTATCCAAATCTCAGCAAACTTTGAACATCATTTTAAATGACGCAAAGTTAAGACTTAATGAACTGTGCCCCAGAATTACCGCAGAATTCGCGAGATCGTGATCCTGATTTGGTGATAGCAATACTGAAGAACATGTACGTGCTTCCCCAGTATGATCAAAACTGAAGTTAACCTGAAATTTAAAGAAAAAGAGACCAGTTTTGACTATCGACTTTAGTGAGTTATCTGTCACTATTAGCGATCGATACCGAGTTGGAAATACCTTGGAACGAGGAGGAGTTCACAGAGGTTTCCTTTAACTTGGTCGACAGTTGGGAAAGCGACCAATATGATGACAGTATACGCGAGTTTAGCGGCTTGATTCGAAGGAAGGAGAGAGGTTCGGTTGCGAAGCCCATGTATATGCATGTGAACGGGCAAGCATCTTCCTATATATCGTGTTTGCACGAAATACGAAGAGCAAACCCGGCCCTCCAGCTGATAATCGGTGACTGCCGTAGCTGCTGCGGTTCAGTTCAGACTCGAATCTAGTCGTGAATCTGCCGACCGATTTCAATCCTTCCCCCGTCCAACTCCTTTTTAGCAACTCCTCGTAGACTGCTACCAACTCTGTGTGGGTCTCTAACACCTTCACGTTTCTTGGCTTACTGTACCAGATCTTCAAGTTCCTCTTTGATACTGTGGTATCGCGTAATTACGGGCGGTATTCCGTTCGAATGGGACTCAGGTCGACGCTGAATACTATTATTATTTTGCTAAATGCACTTGTATAATACAAACACAGCCCTATATCTTGTCTAATTTAGCTTACGGATTTGCTTGTTTACAACATCGTTCTTCTGTAGAAAGCAACGTAAATAGTCATGTTAAGAATAGAAGGTGTTGCTTTGGATCTTGGACTATCTTGCTAAATAAAAGTAATTCATATCAACAGGTTTAAAAAATGTTTATTTATAGACTTGCATTATCTTTAGTATTTAAGTATCAACCCCTCTAAACGTGGAAAGCATTTTGGCAACGATTTTCGAGGAATATTGTATAACACGTTTCGTTAAAGTACGGGAACTAATCGAAAAACAATTTCCCGGCGAAATTCATTATAGTTTTGGATTAAACGTAACAACATATTAGGTAAGGTGTTTCCTTAGACATCAGCGACGGTGGCACCCTTCCTGGCGTATTCCCTCGCCGTCTATTGCTTTCGCCGTTAGTCCCTTCATTCGACCCTACTCCGTCTGGTGTGCACAGTCAAGGGATAATCGGGTCTCCTATTCAAAGGGCGCCTAGCTTCAGGAAGCAACTGCTCGACTCTGGCGTGATTTGTCGCGAGGTGCAGTTAAGGATGCTGCTTGCTGCCTATCCTCAGTCGGACACGTCCTTTCCGGAACAACCGGAAGGTTCACCGTATCCGACTGTCGATTTCGTAACGACCGCCATATGCCGCAGCCTCCTCAAATCAAGTGATTTGCCCGAACAACGAACGAACCTACACTTCCGACCAAGTTCAAACTTTATTGTAATATGCATTGGACTACGTGCAAGGTATATATCTCGAAAAATTTCTGCAAGAGCAATTTCAAATATTTAATTAAATTTTTATGGGATACCTTTTCATATAGGGAACCATTCGTTAAATTTCTGAATGTTCTGGGAAACGTAAAATTTTAACAAAGTTTCCATGTTTCATAACTGTTTTCGATATTTTCTAAGCCTTCGTGTTCTAGAACCATGCAATATGAACATTTTGAATATTAAATTTCAGAAGTTTTCAGTTACTGATATTGTATACATAATGTTTCACGATTTGCATAATATTCAAACGTGGTTACTTGTAGCAAATAGCAGTTACTTACTTCAGAGAATTGAGAGGAAACATTGACTTTATTCAATGGTATAGAAAATCATTTTAGAAATTAAGAATGCTTGTTTCGATATCAAAGTTAGTCTTCAGGGGTATAATCTTTCAAAAAATAAAGAGCAACAAGTTGTTGATATAAACCAATAGCAACGGACATCAATGCTTCAATAGCATACATTTCCAAAATTTAAAAAAATCAAAACTTTTCACTCGAGAAATAACCGGTGATTACACAAGTGTAGGTCTATCCAGTATTAAAAGAAAGAAAAAGAAACGACTCAAATACTAACAAGTAACCTGTATCTAAAGCAAAGAACTCAGGCACAAGGAAGTGCTGGGTTCAGGCTGTTAACTTTCATAGCCAACAGAAATATATTTAAAGTTTTGAAACCCACTTTGAAAGCTTGCGAAACAAGCAAAACCAGATAAAAGAGAAACGTACACCATTGCTTGCGCACAATCGCTCAATACAGCGATAGAATTTACGTAGTATTGCTATTTTTTGTTGTATCTGGTTATGAGAATCTCGGGGTAGTTTATTTATGTTCGAGAATTCTGGTTATTACTAACTGTACATACACTGACATTGGAGATAACCCTAAACATTGATTACATAACCCTTTCGTTTTAGCTTACCTGCAATATTAACATTTACTATTATATGTTTACTATAACCAAATGCATAATTCGTTAAAGAAGAATTAAATCAAATACTTCATAAAAATCAATACAATTGTCGTATTTTAAGGAATAAATGCGCTCAAATTGGCTATAGAAAAGTTGATTTAATCAAAAAGGGCATATTTCGAGAAATGCTCTTTTTCTTTAAAACTAAAAAGGTTCATCAACTATATGCATATTGGTACATATATTCAATCAAATTCAAAATACATTGAAACATCGTAAAAGCCCGGAAGTATTACGTATATTCTAATTATAAACAACACAAATAAGACACAAATGTCATTAGTCCATGTAACAGTACGACAAATGTAGAAACCATTGTGACATATACTAAAAGATAATAGAAACATATAATCGGAGTAGAATTAATAAGAATCATAAGTAATTGTTGATAGTAGGTTACTTTTATGCAATATCTTGTAAAATATAACATTCAAAAACAATATTACTATAACAAGAAATTATTTTTCACACACTCTGAGAGCAAAATGCTATTTTGTTCCCTATATCACTAGAGAAAAATAGCGCATTCTCTCCCTAGTGATCAAAATGAAATTGGCCTCGAGCAAAATAGTTTCTCACACTCTGAGCCTAAAATACTATCGCAGGAGAAAATAGCATTGCTAAATAGTATGCGTATGAAGAAATAATATGTGCAACAAGGGAGAATAGGTGTTTGCATTCTTATTTGAAATACCGACCTCGCTTCACTCGAACGTCAAACTCGCCCTCGTCGGCAAACACATATTTTGCTCCCTATAGTTGCACAATATACTATGGTTTAATGAATTTTATTACATCTATTTCTCTATTCAGGAATATGTAAAGTGTCTATTTGTCTGTAGAACTGAGGTATATGCAAGCTAATATACTCTACAGAATCTTTAACAAACAGGAAGTAATAATCGAAACAAACTCATTGTCTTGTTAACTACCGAAATAGTTGATTTATTTAGTATTTTAATTTTTACATTTGTAAAATAATGGAATTAACTTTATTTCTCACTCTCGGAACACAAAATGTTATTTTCTTCACACACTTGCGGCCATAAAGAAAAATCGTACACTTCCATCGGGAAGTAAAAAAGAATGCCTCAGACTGCGTGTTTCTCAACCTCGGCTTCGCCTGGGATAAAAATTACACGCAGTCTGAGACATTCTTTATTTTACCTCCTTCGTTGAGTAATGTACTATTTGTTCCCTATATTGTGGGAGCAAAGTGGTGCTTTCACTTCCAAGGGAACAAAATAAGTTTTTCACGCTCTAAGCGAAAAATACTATTTTGCTCCCTATATCTGCACTCTCATATTATACAATCCCTAGCCGTATTATTGGATCCATGTTGAAAAATCACCTTTTTGCCATTTAAATCTTCGTCAAAGTCAATCGTTATATGCTTCACTGAACTTTGTGAGACATTTACAATTTTAGCTATTTGATGCTGGCTTACGCTTTTAGCTTTCAACACACGGGCAATCCTCCAATCCTAGTAGGGGACAAATCACGTAGTGTACCCATTCTGAAAATGCCATAATTACCACAAATCGTAGTTTTACAATATATTCATAAAATTGTGTCAAAACACCTAAAAGAACATACTTCAGTAATGTTTATGTGTTTTACTCAAAGGAACTTATATATTTTATACAATAGAGTCTGTTGTAGTGTATTTGGCGAACTGCTGCCATCTATGTTTTAATATGGTAACTGCATGAACAATTACATAAAATGTTACCTTATGTATTAAAGTAAAAGTTATACTAACGAAAAGTAATGGTTTTGAAATAAAACAACAAAAATTCAGTGAAATATTAATTTTTTAACATGGGTACAGTAATATAGCCAGGGACTGTCAAGTGTAACAAGGGCGAATAGGTGTTTTCTTCACACCGGGAGGAAAGCAGCAACTTTCCTCCCGCAAGCGGAAGGAAAGATGCCGCATATCCTCCCGGCCATAAAGAAAAATCGTATACTTCCCTCGGGAAGTAAAAAAGAATGCTTCAGACTGCCTGTTTCTCACCCTCGGCTTCACCTCGGGTAAAAATTACACGCAGCCTGAGACATTCTTTATTTTACCTCCCTCGTTGAGTAATATACTATTTCGCAGTCCTCGGCAAGCATCTACTTTGCTCCCGAGTTGCACAATGTACCATTTTTCGCTCGGATATAATGTCGAATCATCGGGGTAAAAGAAGAAGAATGAGGAATTCATTCCGTTGTAACTCTAGAAAACAAGAAAATTGGAACTTCCTTACATTGTTATTGTTAAGAAGCAAGAAAACTTATTCACGAGAATAAAACAATATTTGCGGCACAATCTTGATTAATATATGTAAAATCTGCTTCTACGAAAGAGTTTTTCACGCAATTTTTTTAGATTTGGTTTCAAAAATCGCGAAATGATAATATGATACGCGAACAATGACTACATATTAGGTAATAAATTAACTTAACTTTATAATTATATTAAACGATGCCTATATTTTCAGTATCTTTTGTAATTTATTCGAATTTCCAATGCCATACCAAGCCAACATTTTTAAAATTCAGTTCATTCATTTTTGGCTTGTGCGTCGTGTCTCTATAGGAATTTAATAACATGGGTTTTACGAATATTAAAATATTTTGCATATTATTCAGAATTTTCCGAAGAAATGTCGGAAATAACAAAAATTGTATCTATGCCGGGTTTTTCTTACTTAAAAGCTTATCATTTTTCTCTGCGACATCAAAGCATCCTCATAATTAAGCGTTTAATTATTACGGTGTAAAAAGAGACGTTGCAGACTTATTAATCTAGCTAATAAACACACGTTTACCAAACTTTTCTTCATCTTTGGCAAAGTTGAGGGAAGGTGTCCGAATACCAAGACGATCGGGAGTTGGTAGCACCGTCGACGTCGACGTTAACCGACGGAAGGAAATCGGATGCGAAACGTTGACTGAGGAAGAGGAAAAGACGTCTCAGGATGCACTTACGAGAGAGATGACGAAATGAAGTCTGAGAGTCTGGCGTCAAAGCGGCGTCGCCGTCAAAGCTGGAATGTCTCTCTTGCCTTCTCTGCTCGTCTAGCTTTTCCCTCATTGTTTACGTCTTCTTACTTCGTCTAGCTTGCATATCGGGAGCTTTCCCGTTAGCTCCCGAGTTCTGCTAAAGTTATCGCGAGCTTTTGCGCCTGCGGCAGTTCGACGTGTACGCTACGCATCGTTCCTGTTCTTCACCATTACACACGCGGGGGTCATAGAATTTCAAGAAAGATAATTTATCGCTCTTTTGTTGCAGAATCGCTGGCTATTAATTTTTATTGCTGGAAAGGTGTTTCAGACCCTCCCAGCTAAATTTGCAAGGTTCTCGCTCGAATACGGCTTTACCTCAATGAAACCTGCTTAGCACTTGTTGCAAGTTTATTCCAACTTTTGTGTTGGTTTAAGGTTTCTTCCTGTGAGCTTCATGCAAGAAAATATACTACTATTTATATAATATAGTAGAATTACTACATAATAGGCTATCCGGGAAGGTCCTGTCAGGAAGTCGTAATACGTTTAGGGAAAATTTAATAATTAATATGCATACGCATAGCGAGTAGGGGAATTTTGAAAAGCGTCTGAAGAGAATGCAATCGGTAAGACTTTAATAGTGGAGGTGGCGATTGAATCCTGTGGAAATGAACGTTTACCGCTTACTCCAATATTCGTAGGGCGCCGCCAACGGCAGAGGCGGAGAGTTCGGTAATCGTAGCAACTGATAGCAAACTCGATATGTACTCGTATGCCATGCGGCCACACCGCGGCCATACACCTACACTCTATCCATACCTTGTCCGACTCGGTTTTGGCACACATGGACGATGAACCGACAACTTCGCAGCTGTTGTCGATCGACCGCACCTTCCAGGGATCTATCGGTGTTTACCTCATCTCATACCTACCTCTCTTTAATTAATCTAACTCCCTTAATCGGACTGAAGTAAAGCTAGCAACCATCACGAACATACACACACACTGCTGTCGAACTTGCACAAACGAACTTGAAATCTTTAATACATCCATAAATGTTGACCTTATACCTTCGAAACATTTGCTAACTTATACTCTAAATCTCGAAAAGCGAATCTTGAGCCAAATTCGACTTTATCTAAAGTGAATCCGTCATCTTCACTTCTATCTACTCAAATATTACTTTTTGACGGAGAATTAAAACTGTTAAAATGCGATGATTTTTAACCCTTTAACCCCGTCACTAGTAGGAGTTTTCAAATAAAGAGGGCCAAAACTGGTACGAGACAGTTTTCGTACAATTTCGATGACAATGTTAATTAGGGAGTTTTGAGGGTCGCTGATTACGAATCTGATGACAGAATATGAAAATTCAAAATGGCGGATCCAAGATGGCGGACCAAAATGCGAAAAATTACTTGATGTAACAGAAATTTGTTACTCGGGAGTTTTGGGGTCTAATATACTCTCCGTCCTCTTCTTTTCGTTGAGCAGAAGAAATTGAGAATGGCATAACTGCGCAAAAATATGCGCACTTGCCCGCTCCTCTCTTAAAAAAAAACTACTAGTGCGCACAAATGAGCAGCACTAGTAGTGTTCACTAATAGTAATTTTATGCGCTATTAGATCACTAGTGCAATTCTGAAGTATCGCAAAACTATGGCAAAAGTATTGTATGAAATACATGAAATTGAGGTCGCTAATATAAGGTCAAAATTCATTTTCCACATTCGGTCTGCCATCTTGGATCTACCATATTGAATTTAGCAAATTTTACGGCGGATTGAGCAATATACAGTACTTTGAATTATTTAAATTTTTTCACACTATATTAGGTCAGCCATTTTGAATTTTGAGCAACCGATGACAGATTCGTGATAAGCGACCCCAAAAACCGATGAGTAGAAAACATTGCAGAATATGAAAAACTTTTATACTTTTTCGATCGCCATATTGGATCGGCCATTTTGAATTTTGAAATTTTAACCTCAAATTTGAATTCAGCGACCCGAATAAACCCTTCAGTTACACATTTCAAGATGATTAGTTGAGTCGTTTCATAGATATTGATATGACGTCTATAGACGTCATCACCAGTTGAGGGGTTAAGGGACTTCAATGGTTGCTAAGCCAGTAAAATTCATAGACCAAAGTAAAAATAAATACTTCATTTATAACCTTATATAGTTTCAACCTACCTATACACATAACCTATAATGTATATAAATCATAGCGATATAAGATTGCTAAGATTCATATAAATGCAACGTTGCCAACCGTCTTGTTTTCAATATTTGATGAAAATAAAGTACGAAGTTTATTGAGTATTTTATTTATTCCAACACTTACAGGTACTGAAAGATATTATTCTAAGTCAATATAGGTGCCTACAAATTATTACCAATACTTAAAAAAATCCATAAGACCACATGTTAAAATACCGAGAATGTTATAATTTATTTCTTGCTTCATAATTACCCTAGTCTCAGGAAATTTTAACTGAAGCATCTTTATAGCACACTTGAACTTCCTCTAAATTTTCAACGAAATCTGAATGTTAATTCTATTTACCACAGAACTCCTTTAAGTTCTGAATGGAGATTTTTTTACTATAGTTTTCAACTACAATATTTTGGGTAAAAAAAATATCGAAAACATTTTCAGGAAGGCACATCTGAAGTGGAAGTAACTGAACTGTAGGAATCTGTAATAAAATTTTTCAAAAAATGCAGACTATACATGATTTTTTGCAAAAAAAAAATTCAAATGGAATTTTTTTATCTTGTTTCTGCACACTGAAATCATTGCGGAATTCTTGCTTGAAGTATAGAAATCGTGTCCTTGTGACTTGAGCAATGAAATCTGTAAATAGGTATTTTCAAACTAAAGGTGGAGAGATCCAAAATGTTTGCTCAAAACACGAATAAACCGACGAAAGTTCAGAAATGTTTTTCTTGCAAATTATGGACTTTCGGAAAAAATAGCCTTACAGAATGTTTTGAAGACTTTCAACAATTTTTCAAATTTTGATATTTAAAAAATGTTTTAAAAGTGTTCAAAACATTCTGTAAAAATGTTCAAAACTTGAATTTTGAAAGAGACGATCGGATAAACTTTCTGTCAAAAATGAAAGTCGAAAGATGAGAGTTGCAAAACTAAATATTTTGAAAATGTAATAATCAAAATATAAAATCAAAATATATTGATAATAGTGTAAAACTGAAAGCATCAATTGGAAGCTTTATTTCGAAGAGTTTGAACATTCAGAGCGTTTAAAAACTGTTGACCTTTAGACTACGTAACTATTAAAAATGTAATTATCAAATTTAATTTTAATTTAAATAAAAGGATTGTTAATAAAATTAAACAATGGGCGTTTTTCTCTACTAAAGTGTTCTATACTGTAAATTTGCATGTTATTTTTGGTTACTAATTACGAAATAATTCGTCTTAACTTTTACAATATTGAATTTGGCAGATCTCTAATTGCCGTCATGAATGTTCATGTAAAAACACTGTTATTTGTATAAAACTCATTACTTGGGGGTTTTCAATATCGCTAATTCTGAATCCCTCATTAATTTTGTGAAATTCAAGAATGGAAATATTGATACGCGATTAACTCTGCTATCTTTATCGCAAATCGTTATTGCGGACATGTTTTTTGACGTATTTGGATGCACTGAATTCAAATGTCATAATGAACATTTTATCAATTGCGTTTCGGAACATGAAAACCATGAGAGACCTATAAATATGTACAACTCGTATTCCATTTGTGCACTCACAAGAATACTGAATTACACGCAATTTCGATGTTAAAAGCATACACATTATTTACACTTTTTACTCCAATTATTATTTTTTTCGGCATATATCACTTTCTCGGAAAACGTGTAAAAGTTAAAGTCTCGTTAATGATCAGATCTACAATTTCTATTCGAAACCTTTTCTAATTTTCTAAATTTCCAATTATTAACCTAAAAAGATATCTTAAAAAAGACGTTTTTATGGGGTTTACTTTGTGTTCGTCATCAGAAACGCAATTGAGACATTTTTCATTATAATATTGAAATTCAGCACATTTTTTGTTTTTTACAAATTAAAAATTTCTAAACGCAATTTTAAATCGGACTTCTTTGTAATGGTATAGTTCTATAATATAAAATCCCCAGGGTTGTATTAATTCTTTATACTAATCATTCATTAACTTAAAACTTGTCTAAATGCATTCGTCATATTCAATTCACAATTTTTTAAAATCCACTTCAAATTCATAGTCAGTACAATTATTTATGTAAAAAATGTTACACATGTTACAGAACTTGTACTAATTTCTTAGGCCTGCACTAAATATATTATAAACGCATGATTTTAGTATGTGTTGGTACATAAAGGTTTTTAAGGTCGCCAATTACGAATCTGGTGTTAAAATTTCTTTTATAGGTCGACTAATTTTTTACAAAATTAACAAATTTTCATTAAAATTGTTAACGACGGGTTTTACGGGTCGTAAATAATGATTCTGAACTTAATATTTCGAAATTGAAATTAGCGGATCCAATATTGCGATATAAGTTTCAAGAAATTATTGGATTTTCATAAAATTTTCTATCAATTTTTTTTTCGAGTCGCTAATTGCAAATCTAAAGTTGCAAAATGCGAACGTGGGCGGATTTCTTAAAAATTTTTGAAATTTTTAGTCTATCTTATTGACTCAAACAAAAATACATGATAAAAATTTGTATCATTTTTAAGCTATGTTTGTAGATATGTTTGTAAGTTTTTTCTCATGCGATTTTTATATTATTTAATTGTAATTTATATTGTATTTTACTAAAACGAAGGGCAATTATGTCCGTATATAAATTAATAAATGAGAAAAAAAATTTAACATATCTTTGACAGATGAGACTTTACCACATCATAACTCTGTATTTGTGAATCAAAATGATTTCAAATGAAAGTCATATTGGTGTAGTTAAATTTTTATAAGTTTATTTATAGATGTTATTTGAAAGTTATTTAAAATTATCGCGTAATCCTGTTTCCTGCGACTTGTGCTAGGTGTATGTCACTATCACAAAAGAAATAACTAAAGTTTTATATAAGAGCAGTGTGTCCTGACTTTTCTATGCACATTCTTGCTCTGGAGAATTTTAACTTCAAAATCGTTATCTACGACTCTAAAAAGATCGGAGACATCTATTTTTCTAATGGTTCAATAATTTTTGAAAAATTAGTCTACCACGTTGGATCCGCCATTTTTAATTTTGAAATTATAACTTCGATAACGTTATTAGTGACCCAAATAAACCCCCATTCGATTTTTATGAAATCTCAGTGATTTTGCCATTCGAATTTTGAAATTTTAATATCCGTAATCAGCGATCTAAAGCAGTCCCTATTTAAAACTTAGTTTCGTGATTATACCATGATTTTCTAGAAAATCGCCTTCGAAGTCTGCTTTTAAAATGTATAAATTGAAGAGTTTTTTTTATTCTTCGATTATTCTTTAATTTTTTATTCTTTTACATTCTTTAATTATTTATAAAACTTAACAAATATTTCAAATGAGCCAACATAACTTATGTAAGATAATCTCTAAACCTTAAACTATAATTTAAAATTTATTTGAAGTTTTAATGATAATTTGGTGAAATGATAGAGTCAAAGATCTATAAAAGCATAATATAAACTGGGAAAAAATTGCGGTTTTATGTATATTCATTTTTAAAATTATATCTATATCTGTATAAATAGTATATGCATATTATTTGAAAAATGAATGCACAACATATGTATTTAATAACGCTTTTAACAAACCACATTCTGGTACGGAGAAACTTTTAATGGGGGTGATATATTTCCAGAAGCATACAAAATTTGTAACTATCGATCTTCTTTAGTACTTTCTAGTTGTAAGTAAAATTTATGTCGGATATCAAGTATGCGTTTTTCACATATACTGAGTGAAATGTAGGGAAATGTAAATTTAATACAGATGAAATCACTGGCATTCCACAGATATTACAAAATCAATTACTTAAAAATGTAAATAATCCATTATATATTTCCGTCATTATAAAAATAATTGTCATTAGCGTTTACGAAATTTCCATTGAAAATTCCGTTTAAATTTAATGCATTTTTTTAGGAACATTTTTCTTATCGACAAATTGTAGGATGAAAATAGTAAAATGGTATTTTCTCTTACTATCTTTTATTTATATTCAATTGGGCGATTGGATTTATCAAATGTATTACATAAATTGATATAAATTGTAAATATTTTGAAAATGTGAGTTCAATATCTTATCCAATGTTACAAACGTCCTATAGAATTTTAACAATTCAAACGTACAGTTTATGACGAAAAAATAAGTTTTAAGGGGTAATACTAAATTCACCGTTGCAAAATTTAAATGCAATACTTAAAACTACTTACTTGAACTTACATTATGTGATAAATGAGCATTAAATTCATGATACTGATATTGACAGCGCCATCTATACTTACAATAGCTTAAGTAACAGCAGAATGCAATATTGAAACACAGTATGTAATCAAATAATCGATGTGATTGATTTTTGTAATAATTGGTATTAATTTTCTTTCAGAATATTCTCGACAAGTTCAACCCAGGCGCGAGGCAATTAATCAATGCGGGTAAAGCGTATCTGAAAGCACTTCATGGTGAGTGAATATTTAAATGTAATATACTCATATATTGGTGAATTCACAATTTAAATTTATTGTTTTACTCATAAATTCGTTAGTAACGAATTTGCTACATCATACATAATTTGTATATGGGTGATTTCAAAATAAAGTGAAAATTGATGAAGATCGGCTCTTTTTTTCTTTACATTTATTACACATTAGAAATAAGAGTAGTTCATGTCTGATATTTTATATTATATTAACGTAAGATAAAAATATTATTTTTGTTTACGTTTACATAATAAAAAACTCAATTGAAAATGTAAATGTAACATTCCGTGGCTGAAGTAATTCATGAGTTTGATTTTCGTTGGTTTTAGTAGTAGTTAAACAATTTTTTCTTTGGTGATAATTATTCCTATTATCGTGCAAAATGAACTCATTTAATTTTGAATATTGATTTTCTTCTCGCGGAATGTTTTACAGATAATTTGTTTTTAATTCAATTAAATATTTTGGTGACTGAGAGCTAATATAATCGTATCAATATAACAAATATTAGGATTTTTAAATTAAATTGTGTTCAATTTACTAAGCATGCAGTAAGAAAGCTTCGCACGTACACATGTAATTCTTGTGGCATGTCATATTATTATAAACAATTACTTTTTTAATCTACTTCTAATGTTAAGTTTTTGTTGCATCGTAGTGACATAATATCACATTTCTTAGTAAGTAATGTTTATGAAAAATAAATTTTAAAACACTTGAATTTAAACATTTTTTTTAGTCGAAATATTGGACCTCAAATTTGAACTTTACCGTGAAAACACCCATATAATTATTGGAATTTCTGCATAAAAAATGCTCGGATCGCAAAATGATCGTATTAATGAATTTCCTGGTTAAACGTGTAAATTATTTACAATTAAAAATATTTAAGAAATAGGGGATTGAAATTAGGTTTCTTATTCAATTCACTAGAAATCTAATTGAAATTAATGTTAATATTTCATTCCACACATTAATACTCATGACAATTTATCGATTAACGAGAGAAAGCTTAATAATTTATTAAAAGCTCTTTATTTTATGCGATATATGTTAAATATGTATTCATATTATAATATGCGAAATTAAAAAACTGATATCAATTTTAATAATGGAAAGTTTTAACAATCTAAGTAATATATTGGAATTGAAATAATCTAAAAGTAAATAAATAATAGGATAGAAAAGAAGAATTTTGTACAGTTATTTGTTTATTGTCATTATAGATAATTATGATAGAAAGAATTATATTATTCTTCGACATAACTGAGCAGACAAGATTTCATGCAAGCTTCTTTTTGAAAATTGTTAGTTTCCGTTCTTGATGAAATGCATTCTGTGAGATCATTTGCACAGCTATGACTGACGTTATTTTTAAACGTAATCTAATGGATTCCTGTATAATATATTTGAGGTTAGAAAAATGATTGTTCTTTAAAAAAAGTATGTTTGTTCGATTTTCGGTTTTGATACCAAATAAAATTACCCAAATTTTAATACGTGTCTGTAAATTAGAAGTACCTTTAAAGGGTGCCGATTTAAGTTTAAACGGGGTCGTAAGGAGAGCTTAATTTTGACATGCTTTTCGACAACCAGTAGAAGCTTTCGCGAAGCAGTTCCGTAGTTTGGTTGAACTTCTCGAATGATGGTATCAGTTTTCTCACTCTCGTCTTATATTCTGCAGTAAGTTATAGGAAAGCTTGCAAGCTTGCTTCGATATTTCTCTTTATGGTCGATAGGTGAGCTTGTATCAGGGGAAGGAGGAGGAGGTACATGCGGGCAATATTTATGGGTGCGTTTTTCCCATGTGTCAGGATATCGTTTGGTCGATATCGCAATAATTACGACCCTCTTGGTTATTTCTTATCGAAGGACTTCCTAGGATCGTTATAACCTTCCTCTTAATAATTTGGCTTCTGATGTTACGATATTTAAAATTTACATTTGTTTTTTTTTAAGCATTTTGTTGTTTAGAATTTCTCTGTCCATAATGTTTATAAATCATTATTTTTCTGAAATTGCTCAATTTTAAGAGAATAAGTCCAATTTTAAAAAAATTGATCAAAAAATGAAATACTTTGCAGGGTGTCTAAAAACTAACTAGCAATATATCAGATTTAGATACTATATCTTTAGGAAAAGAGTGAGATACCAAAATAGAATCTGGGGCGTAGAAGTTGAATATCGAGCATTGTAAAGATTTTTTGAATCTCTCCTCTACAAATCATCTTTATGAAATTTCGGCTTATGATGCATAGTTCTCTAATCACATATCTTTCCACTTCATTCCCGAACCATCCGCAAATATCTATAAATCGACATAAATTGCTTTATCATCCATTGTTCGGTATTTTCATGACAGATAATGATTATGATGTCAGATTCATCTACGATGGATTCCTTTTGCCTACCCTGAGTATTTAAGCACCTCTTCATAGAAGACCCAAAAATATTTCGAACATATTGCATTGTTGAATTTCGATTTTGGAAATGTCCAATGATAATCTTGTTGATACTAAAAGAAGGATTAAATATTCACACGATGTATTTGTAGAATACCGAATTATTCTGCATGTTACTTTTTTGAAAGGGATGTTAGAGACAGGGGAGGTGGTGATGTAGCCAATTTCATCAGAAGCTCGATGCCGAGACAAGTAGGCACGTATTTCATTTTACCTCGGCGCCTCCACTCGCAGTAACCCGTTTTCCGAAAAGAGAAAGGAATCAACGAGGAAGGACAGAGTCGACGGGCAAAATACATGAAAGAGGATACGTGCAAAATTGTACGAAAAGGCCGACGCGACGACGGTTCTAGCAAAAGAGTCGTGTCAGCTGGAATTTATCGTCGATCGCCGCCGAACTCCACCGCTGTTGGGTCGTAAATCGCACCTTGAAATATTGAAATCCATATATTTCTTCGTTTTGCGACATCAAGGGCTAGGTTTTCAATAACGTCGTCAACTTCGATATTCTTAAACTCCGGAGAAGACGTCGATGAACTTGGCGCAGATCTGATGATCGAAGCTGCAAAATTTTGTTCAATTGGAGCTGTCTTAATCTACTCATTATTTTTCATATTTCATATAGGAAACTAGTATTAACCTTAACAATTCACTTTAAGACGTGATGGTTAAATCTACGTGCAAAGTTACTTTACAACTAGATTATTACAGGTTTGTAACGAAATATCGTTCTGGACTTCAAAAGATACACGCGATGATTGCATCTGATTATAAGACGGAGTTTCCCAATGGTAGCATTTGAAATTAGAATCGGTACTTTGTGGCTACTGGAATGTACAACTGATTAACGATTTCTCCAGTTCCGTTTAAACTACAAGTCAATCTACGTCAGTTGTGAAACTACTATCCTTCCGTGTTAAATATTTTTTATAGCTTCCTTTAGACAGAGCGTACTTAAATTTAATGGTGAAAACTGCCTTAAAGGTATGAAAGAATGGTTTCGACAATATAAATCATAAACTACAAGTGTCGGCTTCTAACTCCAGAGTTGAAGGTATCTCGTTGGTATATAAGTCGGAAAATGATTGATTCCTTCCTTTATTTTGCAATTTTGTCAGCTGCTTAAGCGATATATGAACTTCATATCAAAAAGTAAAGATTTTTTAATCAATCAAACTTAAAAATAATTAAAATATGAAAGCAGTATATTATGTATATCAACAAGATACTCAATAACTGCGTTTTCTTTTGTTAGTTGCCAATCACACTCGTTAGTACACTTATACCATATTGTGTAAAGTCAGTCACTCGCATATTTAGCGCTTTGCTTAAGAAGAAAGATCGTTCATTCCATTAGAAGCGTTAAATAAGCAAAATCACGAACGTTTGAAAATTTAGCACAATGAATTTGTTGTTTAATGTGATCCCTTTGTAAAGCGGAAGGAAAATGTTTAAAATTTGCTTTTATCTGTCAAGAAAGAAATATAATAATCCAGATGAAAACATCTGGGCAATTTTATGAATAGTAAGTGATCATTCTTAAATGATCAATGTATATTGCTGTAGAAAAAATAAAACATAGATTAATAAAATTCTGAAATACAGCAATGATAAACTTTTTGTTCAATTAATTAATTTTTTACAAAGCAAATCTTACAATAATATTTTAAGAAAACTTCTTTTTATCTTGCTTTTGTAAGACGTAATGTTTTGGCAAATTGATTTTGGCATTTTTATCTTTATATTTTTGATTTGTATTATTTTAAAAAGCTAAAATTGTAGTAAAGCAATTGCGCGATAACAATAACGTTGTAGAGTTTCGAAAAATGTCTATCGCTAGAAAATTTGGTTTTCAAATTCAAGCTCTGTAAAGAAACATTCGCTAAATAAAACGTACTGCAAGTTGGGGTATTCACGAATCCTATGCTTTTACGAGATTTACATACGACTGCATCGAAGCTTGTACCACAAATTTCTTTATAAAAATACCGTGAGAAATTCCCATTTCTTTCTAATTGATTAGACCATGACGTTTTCAATCTCGCCCTTTTCGTCGTCGATATTGCAGTTGAAGCAGGCAACGAGAAATTATTAATAAAAGAAAAGTTCCGTTTACAGATATTTCAAAGTTTGAAGTGAGTTACCACTGAACGTTGGAAAGAAGTACGTAATGTCGAGAAACTTTCGGAACGAATGTTTTGTTTTAAATAACGTTTCAATTTGTAATCTAGAGAGGGTATATTATTAACAAGATTTGTAGATTTAAAAAGAGTAATTAAATTATTATTATTGTTGTAAAGTATGCTTAATACGGGGAAGTTTTGAATTGCCTTGAAATTCAACGAAAGAGTATGATTAATGAATATTTTTAAGGTGTCAAATAAAATTTATCTGATGAAGGACGTTGCACAGGTTTAATTTAAGGTTACGCCGCATCTACTTTACTTCTTGGGTAATCTTGTTTTCAGCTGCCGACATTTTATCTTGAATTGAATCGAAATATATGTATATCCACTGGAATCGTCTTTTTTCTCTACGAAATCAAGGAATATTCAACGTGATCACGTGCGTCGTTTTCATTTCCCATAGTACTCAATCGACTTTCGGTGATACCTATCTTGATTCTGTGTTGCGACTTCTTTCCGCTTCGACGAGAAAGAAGGTAATTTTATCGAAGGATGAAATTCATTTATCAATACATTTCCACCGTTCGTTTTTTCTTCCTGACAAGCGACAGTAATCCGGGTCAAAGTAAACTTCAAGCTGACAAAGCATGTAGGTGGTAGTTACGCTGGCCTCTGTTAGCAACAAGACTGGCAACGCGACAGAAACGTGAATATTGTGTCAGTTACAGACTTTGTACCCCGCAAGAGTAAACTCAAAAACACGCTAAACTAAAAGCAGTTTCCTGCGGGACAGGTACATCGGAACTTCGTTTTTGTAAATGCACCGTCTCTGCAAGCAAACCTATCGATTGCTCATGTTAGGGCTAGGAGACATCCAATGATTAAATTGTCCGTTAACAGTAATTTTGTTGCGATTTTTCATTTGTTTGTGGTTTTTCTTGGTACGAGTCAAACGTTTGAATAAGTTGTATCATAAAGTATAATATAATTCATGAGATGTTTATTAAAAGTAGAATCAACACATGAGTATAAAGTATAAGAATTCTAATTCTGGGTAAAAGACCTCCTCTCGATCTATCTGTATTCAAACATTGGAATAACATTTTAATGTCGAAGTAAAATCCTTGAATATAAAACAATCGAGTGAATTCTTCAAAATTAAAATGGTAATGAATAAAAACTAGAATTTATTTAATGCAAACTACAATTTTTCATATCTAATAAGAGTATCATCAAAATCACATTTGTCAATTCTATAATATTTGTTACCTTCAATAATGCATTGAGAAATTCGAATTTTAAAATAATGTCAGACACATTCAATACTGACGCATTCAATAATTATGTTTCATCAATTACAATTTCGACGCGTATTAATATACATTTAATTGCTATTGATGTTAGTATTTGGAATGAATGGCATTCTTTGAAAGAATATTTTTGGTCACTGTGGACTTCATGTAATAGAGTATGGCGGATGTCAAATTACGTTGCGCAAGAATGTCAATTAACGTGGAATATGCCGCCCCTTTACATCCATAAATATTTGCTCAATCGATTAGTAATGTCTGAATAAATAACTAACGTCCAACTGTATCAATTGTTTCATATGATACTGTTATCAGCTTGAAATTTACATGTGTACAATGTTGGGTAACTTTTTGTAAATTTATGTAAATGGCTCGGCTATACAAGCAAAATTATTATATAATGCATTAGATCAATATTGTGTTCACATTTTTTATATGAAACAGCCTTCTGGAAAAAGAAATATCGTATTACACATTATGTACGCAGCGTCGCTGACAATGAGTGCAGGTCACTACTACATGTCATTTTGAAGTCGCCATTTTTAATTTTGAAAATTCTGTCACCAATTTTGTAATCAGGGATCTTAAATATCGCAATTTCAACATTTTCTATTTTGAAACATCCTTTTAGACTGATGGTGCCTAGAAAGTTCGTGAAAATAACACCATTTTGAATTTTCAATTGCGCCTATAATGATCTTGTAACTCAATTCATTACAACCCTGATCAATCGGTCTACCCATTTAGATAACGTCTTCGTATGAAGAATTGAAAATTTGTTTTCACTTTTTTTTGGCAATAATATCATTCAAAATGGACTCCAGATTCGGAATTAGCACAACAAGAAACAATAGTATATGGATGATTAAATAAATACTTTTGTATTTTGTATAAAAACTAGTTACATCAAAAACATCATTTTATGCCGTCTTGGACATTATATAGGGCAAATAGGGTTCTTTGGACTTACTTTGGACAATATTCGCGTATTGGCAATTTCTTTTGCCCATTTGAAATTCGTATTTCGTTTATTATACGGTCAAATTACATCCCGTCCAATGGATATACACGTAAGTGTCTCTTTGAAATAATATAGAAGTATGGCGGACTTGAAAGGTACGAAATTTGGCTGACCTATAGACGTTCGCGGCGGATCTGGTGAATGTACTTTGGACATATGTTCAACGTATAAGTGCTAATTGAGTATTACTCTATTTTTCGAAATAGGAAAAAATGGTATTTTCTCAGAATTAATTAAAGAACTGTCATGAAATAACAGAAACCAATTATAAAAATCGTCACTTATTTTTCGCAAATTAATATGGTGTATTCTCCCAAATTCCTCCTCTGGAATAAGTAGTACCCTAAACGATTCTCATAAGTTCATAGATACACGACACACACTAGCAAGAAATAAATTTAAAATTATTGTCTAGTATCGTTTTATAAAGTACATAACTGTCGCTCAATGTTGAAGTTTAAATCTTGTTTGGTCAATATTTCCGTGTTATTCGACTAATTCAAAATATTACAAAACTGTCAGAGTATAAAGGCAATAAAGCACCTGTAGCATGCTCAGGATCCCAGGGAACATTTATTTTCATCAGCATAGGGGCAAATCCGTTAGGTTAGGCATCCGAAGCCGGCAGCGAAACTCGAGACGTCGCGTCGATTAGGGTCGCGTTTCTGTGGTGATTTGTGGATCGGCGGTGATCGTTTGCCCGTTAATTACGACATGGCTCGCGACCTTGATTGGCCATTGCAGATCGATCTGCTTGTCAACCCATACAGGTTGCCCACGTATACACAACGAGCATCTGCAGGGGCTCTGCCAGGAATGCAGAACACGATGTTCCCCCAGGAATATATGTAAGGCATTCGACGCTCGCCGCTGATCGAAACGGATTCCAAGTTGATCCCGAGACTACTACAGGACCACGGCAATGTCCGACAGAATGAAAATATCTCGAGTTTCTCCACGCCGCAATACGCAAAATTCGCGATGCAATATTATAGATTTGATGCATCCATGGTTAAATCAATAGTCAACAAATAAGTAATTGCCAAACATCATTCAAACTATGTCGCTAATGAAAATTAATTATTTTTTAAATGACGACAGTCGATCATTACTTGTATGAGTAGATAAGAAATTTAGAACTTAAATATCAATTTTTATATTTATTTTCAAATAAGCCAACTTAAGAAATATTAAGCTTTGATAAGACCTGCGTTTGATACTTGGAAAATACGTGGAGCAGGGCATGTTGAAAGGAAATAGACGGTAGTCTATGGATGAAAAATCGTGACATGATTTTCACGCCATCATGAAAGCAATTGGCGAGACGCAGGATGAAGTGAGATCGAATTATAGGGAGAGACGAAAACGCCTTCGGTAAGGGTCTCTGGTCCGTTCCGCGCACCGTTCCTTCCTTACAATTCACTGCACTTTCCGCTTTTCCTCAAGTTCTCGTTTTCCCTGAGGTGTTTGGCTAACTTCTTCCAACTCCACCAACAGCGGTGGGTTAAAGAGGAGAAGATCGCATATTATGTATATCCTATAATCTGTCAACGCGAAAATGCAGGATTCACAACTAGTTTCTTTAGTGGATGCTGGCATTGCTGGCACCCTCCATCCGCTAAATGGATCAGAAGCGATCGCTGCTTTTCGTGCGGAATAATCCTTAAACGTTATGCTTAGCTCCGTTCCCAACAATTCGATCGTGTTTTAAAACCTTTTTTCCGTCGGAGGTCGTCGTCTTCGACAACGACTACTCGCCATCGAATTTATCCTATATAACACCCCCCAGTGCAATTTCTTTTCAATTTTCAAACATTTGCCTCTCGTTTATCATTTTGTAGACGTCAGACGACGGACATTTGATCCTTATAGAATGCATCGAATTGTCGAGAAAATTGCATTTCTGATGAATATTTAGATTATTCCCGCTGAAGTGCGATATTGAAGCTCAACACTACAGGACTATAAAAAGTAACTGTTATGCAATACTAGTTTTTCTCACAGAATTTATTAACTTAATTCTATTGCTACAAATATTTAAGTCGTAATATTTCCTGTATATTCCGGAGAATTTCATATACATTGGAAGTAGTTTAATCTGCGAATTTTTTCTGTATCAATCGAGGTAATTTAAAATCTTCTTCATGGCCCTTGAACCAATCATTTGTATATTGTATTTCTTTATGGCTTCGAACATTTATATACTAATCTCTAAAATTTGCTAATTAAGTGCTATGCAGCCTGTCTGCTGGAAAAATGTTTAATTATTAGAAATATACCTGTTGAACAATACTATCCACATCCACGATTGTTGGTATATATGGAATGCTTGTTTTCTCTACGAATTAACCTCAGGTGTTTCATTAGAGATGGCATACAGAGAGGGAAAGTCAGAGAGTGACATGGTCGTCGGACGAATGTTAGTCAACAAATATTTAAATACCCTGAAGAACGATAAAATCGTAATATTAATAGTAGTGGAATTTTACACCGATGGATAGCATGGTGTATGGGCTCGGGCAGATATTCTGATCACCAAATACGTGTAAAATTTCATATGATGTTTTAGAGCTCCCGAAACTTTACCTAAAGCCGCTATTTTCGAAAGGATTGAAGTGGTTTAAAACAGGCTAGCAACTTCGGGAGTACCGGATGTACAGCAATATTGATTTTCGAAGGGAAACACGATTTACTGTACGGTAAAGAGATTGCAGTACAATTTGATTATACCGATTATTCAATCACATATGGTTGGATAAACGAAGAGTGATTACTGTCAGTGATAAATAATTTGTGGTACGCGTAATCGGAAAAGGTAAAAAATCGAGCCGATACACGATTTCGGTAATTGCGGCTTCGAACAATTAGCTTTCACTCGGGACGCATGGCGAACGGATTTCCATTTGAATATTTTGCGATAGAAAGGCAATGTTTACTCTCTGGAGGCATCGCACAAAGAAAGGGGGGAACGAACCATTCCGAATCCATGGCGTCGTCGTCGCGCGCCTCGACCTGTGACGGACGGGTGAATTTATTTTCTCGAATGTTGATTTCGCGCTGAATAAATCCTCGGAACTTCAATAGTTCACCCTCCTATCTTCAAAAAGAGACCAAACTGGTGGCGATGGCAGGGAGACGCCCTGTCTCGGAGCGTAATTACACCTGACGTTTCCTCGGTAGCTTCGGTGTAGAGTTGCTTTCTATGAAAATGTAGAATATTCGAATTTTCAAGTTGACGACGACTCAGGTCATACCGAGGTCCGTCCGCACCCTCACTCTTTTTCGGAAGTGCGGAAACGAGCGGCGAATATTAATTGGTCTTAATTATTCCAAGGAGAGGAGCGAGCGTGATGATGAACTCGGCGGGAAAAGCACCGAGAAACTTTCGTCAATTTGTTCACATCTCGTTTTTCGAGAATTTAAAAGAAATTAATGTTTCAAATTTCCTCTATATTATCTTACTATTCATGTATTTTATCTCCACATAAATAGTAGACACAATCTGTTATTGTATTATAAATAGTTAGAATACCCTGATATTTTATTATTTTGAAACTAGTAGACGGTTCCTTGATATTATGATAATCAATGATGATTACAAGATTCGATGGAACCACACGACGTCCAATTCTGGATAAACTACTAACATAATTTCAGGAATGCCTTGTGGGGCCATATATTACATAGACCATCCATCCTCGAGAGGTAAGATGCATGTATGTTCTATTTTAAATAGATTGCCGATAATTGAACGGCGAATCCTCTTAGAAATGCAAAAACATTTTCTTTTCATTGGCATTCTGCGCGAATAGCCTGTCCAGGGTGCGGGTAATGAGGCTGTATAGCAATCTCCCGCAGGCGTTTAGGAATGCGATTAAGCGTTGATGGTTTCCTAAATGTAAACGACCGAGCTTGAACGGTAATCGGGGTGGGAAATCGCCGTTGCCGCTTAAGGGTGTGCGTTTATTCGAAGAGCCTAGGCGTTAGGAATGACACCGAACCTCGTCCGAATCATAACTCACCGGAAAATATCATTGTCGGTAGCACGAAATGCCAATCGCAATATTAAAATCGTAATGGATTATATCACGGGTGAATTAAATGTAATGGGGGAACTCAATTTATTGCTGAACGGGCATATGAAATGTCAAAATGGAATGGGCATTATATATTGACGAAGTGAAATTGAAAAAATATGTCCCTTCGTCATCAACAGTTCATCATCAACCGACGAGTATCATTAAGCGACAAACATCTTACTTTTGGCCTCGTGTTTCCAAGATGAAAATGTTCGGATCTAGCTGAAACTTTTTTTTTAATTCGGAAGCTAGTACTTCACTTCGCTAGGTTCTCCACTTCAACTTCAAACAAATTTTACGGTGCTCGAGTAAACTTATGTAATTAAAGAACAATTGAAACATCTGAACCTTTCCAATCATATTGAGGGAGGGGCTCCCGTCTCAAGCACGCTGGATTCGTGTCGAAGCATTTTGTTTTCTGAATATGGAAGAGGGTAACGATCAGCATTCAAGCGACAAGCTGTTACCCGGAATCCGTGAACTATCCTTATTCGTTGGCAATGTTCGAAAACGTGACGGTATTCGGTAACTGCCTAGAATCGGAAGACGTGCGCGTATATATGTAACGCAGCTTTAAAGAATTGACACTTGGCCATTATTCAAAATCCTTCCTGATATATTATGATTGCTCTAGATGCTGGAGCTTAATTTAAGTAAATCCAGTTAATGCTTTCAAATGGGTTTCGCATTTTTACAAATTAGAACTGTGGTACGTGCATTCAAGGTTCCTGTAAAGGTATTGATTGACTTCCACTTGAAACCAACCTAGTGTTTGCATATATTATTGATATTTTTCTGTATTTTAAATTAGTTGGTTGACAACGCGAATTCCAAACTGTCGGATGTCGCCTATTTGAAACAGACAACAAAAATGGTAATTAGCAACGGTATTTTAATTGGGTAACTATCTTTCTCAAGTATTGGTAAAACAATCATAATCAGTAAGTAAAATCCCAAGTTTCCTGGAATCCAGAAGCACGTAAGTGATTTTTATCCAGGACTGAGTTATAAAATTCAGTGCAAGAGCGGATTATAGAGGGAACGTGCGAGCGAGACCAGTAATTACAACCTTCCGAACTGCAATCTTGTGCGTTGCTTGACTCGTCTGAAGTATAGTCCGTCTCTCCCGTTACTTATGCTCGAAGCTCCTTCCTTTTTTACCCGGTTTTTTGTAATTATCACCTCTCGGTGTCGGTTCTCTACGGGGGGAGACCGGCTGGCGAGCGTTGAGTCCCACTCTTGAAATTCCGCTCCTGGTTAAACTTGAACATCATATCACCGCGCGAGTCTGGTCGTTGGATAATGTCTGTAATAATTCTTCGACTTCTTTTCCTTGACACTTCAAGAATAGAGAAGAGACATTTTGTCAGGATCAAGATATTCTTCACTTCATGATACCGGCTATGAATTGAGTGGAATATGCAAAGATTATTACAAAATGTTATTACAAACTATTATTTCGATGTCAGGCAGTCCAATTTGCTAATCCAGTCATCTTAAGCGACGGTTCATAATTAACTTAACGAACATAGCGTAACTTTTTTAAATTTAAATGAAATAAAAAATAAAGACTCCAGAATCACAAATATTAAAAGATACCTAGGGCATTCTTGATTGTACAATTGGAATAATTTACGTCGCGATAAGTACAGTTATAACTTTGCAACATTTAATTACATTTTGTGTGTATTCGCTTTGTCCATTTTCGTTGTAAGATAGATGTTCGGCTGTTTCCAACCTTCTTTAACTTTTGGCAGAAAGAACTGCGAACAATTGCATTGTTTTTAAATTGGTACAAAATTTTGTTTTTAACATTTTTAACAATACCGCAAATAATACAGGGGGAAACTCCTAAGTTCATAACAAATTTGTTTTTTGTCGCACCTGCACAAATTCCCGGTAAAGTAGTCGGAAAGACGTCGATTGCCGTCGGGCACCACAACTACGCTTCTGCGCATGTGCAAAGGGCGATCGAGCAATGTTTACCGCTCGCCTTTTTCTTTGCATGTCCGCGAATTTCCATACAGGAGTGTCAAAAAATAGTACACATATCGAGGGTGGAAACACATTACATACATACACTCTGGCGATATTGGGAACTCTCGGCGGAAAAAATCTGCTATTAGCCTTCGGCAGTGATAAAAGTCATTTTAATTTTAACGTCAAAGTGATCATTTTAGGATATCTAAAAATTATTTTTTAAACAATTGTTTATTCTAAATGCAAATCGTGAATCTTTTTTTATAAAATATGTGAAGTCCAGAGCGGAATGCTTCATAGGTGTTTAGAAAATAACTGTTTATTGTCTAAAATAGTAGTAATTTATTATTCTCTCCGCCGAAATGTACGAAAATTCATAAATTTTCCTTTTTTTTTGAATGGGGCAAAATTGTCTGTCAACCACTAATAGAATCGTTACATTTCCAAAAAGTAACAAACTGTTATGTTTGATTCGTTAATCATTTTTGTAAAATTAATGTACCTCGGTAAACTTGTAGGAATCGATTGGAATGGATCCATTGGGATAGACGAACCCTGTCATTTTTCAGGCGACACCGGGGCAATCAGACAATCTGGTGACTTTACGACTGGCAAGTTCAAGGTGCTATTATTGGTACACGACTCTGTCACTCGACCAGGGTCTCGGCGCAAAGTCCTCGAGGTTTGCTCGATAAGACGATCGATTCACTGTATATAAGAAGTATTTTTAAGATCTTGACGACACGACAAAGCATCGAGATTCATCGTTTCGTATTGTAGCTCGGTAGTCGTTATAAGCCTCCTTGGGGATGCTCGTTTTGTTGACCCGGCAATATCGGAGTACCACCGTCAAGCTCGTTTCGATAACGAGATGCGATAATAACAATAACGCGAATTATCTACCGTTGGTAGTTTCTGAAAAGTTACATCTGTGGTCCAAAACTTGTCTGCAAACGTCAGCATCATTAAATTTCAAATTTATTCTGTTTCGTTATAGCAAGGTAATTCTGCTGTAAAACTTTGATATTGAAATATAAAACCCAAAAGTGTGATCGCCTAACTATTTTGAATACCTGTATATGTATTGCAGAGTCGACACAAATAATGATAACCCTATGACTCCTCTGTCGTGATTCGTCATTCTTTGAATAGATGTCATAACCCTCAGATAACTTATTTACTTAAGGTTATAATTTTCAAAGATGACCGCTCAGCAAGTAAACTGTGATATAACTGACATAGAGATAGGATTATGTGTTTTTTGCTGATATGAAAATGTAGAGATTAGTTCTGCACAGTATTTTGCGTCATTAAAATTCATTACTATGAACGTGAAGGATGAAGACGTCAGGAAAAAAGAACCGTCGACGTTCTTAACTTTGAATTATTCGTTTTGAAAGAATGCACGGAAAGTACATTTCTGATGTAAGTTGAGCATGGATTTCACGATTTTCATTTTTTCGGTTAATTCGTATTGGTCCACTGACCTTCCAGATTTGGAACTTTTTTTAGTACATATTTTAAGCTCATATAGTTTACTTATTTTAATCAGAGTTGTTGTGAATCTCTTCCTCACAATACAGTTTTTAAATAAATTTATTTGCATCACCGTAACGAATATGTATTTAGGATTTTTCCACTACGCATTTGAGATTTTGATAGTAATCCTTCCAGATTTGTAATGACTATACAGTTATAAAGTTCACCCTGATGCATCGTTAGCTCTATACTCAGAGCAAATACCGGATTTTTAAATTAATAATGACCAAATACGCGAATAATCGTACTAGACACAGAATGTACACACAAGCGTGTCAGGGATACTTCGCCGGATTAGGAATAGCTAAAGGTAACGTGGCCAACCACCTTTCTTTTGCATTACATACCAAATAAAAAATTCTACAGTTTTGCGTTTAATTCGGGGAGTTTGACGAGCAAATACTGAGCGAGTCGTTCTTCAATTCATGGTGGATCGATGGACAAATATTATATATATGTATAAATCTGTTCATGACAGGTTATTTGGAATATCTGGCATGGAGGTTGAGTATTTGTCTAACTTTAATATGCAACTTATGAAAGTAATATGGCAATAAGGATTAAGCACCTCACGAAAGAAAAATCGCCAATTACCATTGGGGAAATGATCAGAAAGATGGTCTACAATTATGTTTATAGTACACCATATGTTTGGTCTCTTGGATTACGCAAATTGACTCCAGTAATTTTAGTATCTGTCCCATCTCACCCGACCAAAAAATAACTTTTAATAATTTCGACCACAATAAAAAATTAAAGACGGGAGTGGATGAAGTCTTATTGTGGATTTCAGTTCTTAGCTGGAATGCGCACGTTATAGCAGCTGAAAATTGAAGTGTCCCATCTCGCTCTAACGCACGCTATATAAAAAAGCAATATCCAAAAGTCCCATGTATTTAGTCTGACCATTTTGACATATCTAGTAAGATTTATGAAAACCTGTTTAAAAAGGAAAGCATCGGTTTATCCCTTCCGACCGAAGGCAATACATTTTTCGATATTATCATTTACCATGTAGCATGGCTGTGGAGCCTTTATTAAAAATGTTATTGGCCTCGCAACATGCGGTCGAAATATTCAAATAAGCGGATTTTTTGTCGTTTAGTCCCTGACTTTCCGGAATTAAGAAAGTTTTTCCTACTCGCTGGCTCGAGTACGATGAGGTGACCTTGCTCCGTCCGTTGGGTGCCTTCCGGGCAGAGAGCATGGTTAGATGCTAATTCGAGTACTGCGGACGTTTTGCCGCGAAATATTCGGTATGGGGCCCTCCAACAGCCGGTTGTGAAAACAGCCCCTGTGCATCTCCACGCGAGAATGGTTGAGTCCGTACGGAGTGGCGAAGCATCGCACCCCTGCAGCTTTTTAGTACGCGCGGGGATTTCCGAATGGTAATTGGGACGCCTGAATTATTGACGGGACGGCATGGGAACAACCGCTGCTTCCACACCGGAATTTCCCAATTTCTCTTTCCCTCTCCATTCTTGTATTTCCCCTTTCCGTCTTTCATGAGACCGAAATGAAGGAATAAATGTACTGCATTACGTCCTAAACGACTATGGTATAACCTTCTATTCTTTCCCGGCATCTATAGAATGGGGTTGAATGGATGCTTACATTTATTCGAGGCTAATTAAATAAGTTGATTGTACATAGACATCATTCTTTGACAGGTGTGTTTGTAAGCACTGGTGCATTTCGCTGTGCTATCTCTGTTGGTGATACAAGCACAAAGAAAAATAGCATTATTTTGAAAAATGTGAAGAGAACGAAGGGTTCGATTTTCGAGTTAAGGGTGTACAAATACTCATGTTCCGTGTAGACACCGACTGGGTACTTAGGAAAAGAAAGTGCTCCAGGGCCGACTCATAGTCAGTGACGTAATATATTTAAGAAAGGAGCCAAAAGAAGGACAAATAGGAAGAGGCAGAGGAAGAAGAATGGCACGACGTTAAAACGAATGGCTGGAGTCTTTTCATGCGTCGCCTGATATACGAGCGGCGTATCTGATAACACGAGACTGGAGTGAATCTTCCTTTAGCGGGTTAAAAGTCTCGCTGGATATCACACCGAGGAAACGCGAGACATTTCCATCGAAACGTGAGAAAGAGACCTTGATAAAGAGCTGCTCACTAGCTCGAAAATCTCTAAACTCTGCTATATGATGTCGCTTCACATATACGCATTATCCTAATATACTCGTAATTAGGTGGATGCCTACTTTTGGTTTTATTTATTAGCTAATGTGAAGTAGTCATTCAAACTGAACGAAGGCGGTTATTGTGTTTGTTTGAATGGTATTTATCTTGAGCTGTCAAGACTTTATAATACTGAGACAACTTTGAGTACTAATATAAATCAGTTATCTCGTTCAAACTGGATAGAAGCGAAGAAAACGCAACAGTTTGGTTTTAAAGAAAAGAGGCGAATGTGGTAATGGCAATTTTGGTTCCGTTGATCGTTTCTAGGAGACCTAGAAATGCACGTTGATGAAGTTGTAGGTCGTCACCGCGCGATCAACCGCACTGCCTTCAGTAGGACGCTTTACGCTTGATGGGGTGGTGGGACGGTTCGAAGACGAATTGCATCACTCGAGATGTTGAGCGTTTGCATAATTAAACGCATTGCACGATCAAATTTCCATCTTCTTACGTGACGTTCGGGCTTAATTGAAGTTCAACTTCAAGTTTCGAATGAATCGGTTTATTTATTCAAACGAGTAGCATCGTTATTCCATCGTAGGAAGCTTAGAATAGCCTGTAAAAAGAGGTAGTTTCACGCCAATTGAATCTAAAAGTGTCAAGTAGGTAACTCCATTCTTAGCATCATTCTTTATAATTTTTCGTTATTGACAGGTTCTAATTGCAGCAAGTTCTAGTATTGCAAGATAATTTCGGCAATCGCAACTGCGTCCCATCTGGATTTTACAATCTACCATATAATATTTTACCGTTTAATGGCCAGTTGCATTTTACAAGTCAACAAAATAAGCCCCTAACCGAAGCTATCGAACCCAGATGTTCCGAGATTGGATCTCGGGGATATCCCTACACCACTGTAGGTGTTAATTTTTTTTGTTAGATTTTCCTCTGCTTGCTACGTAGAAGTCTGGTTTCATCGCAAACTTAGAATGAGGAGGAAATTGCAGTTAAAAAAGTACCGGATAAATAGTAAAAGGTGTTAAAAATTAGCTACATTACTGGGAGACGTCGACGAAAGGAAGTATTTGAAAAATAGATCCGCATCTCGGTTCGAAAATAGCAGGCACCTACGCAAGCATTTAAAGGCGACGTCTAAAAGGTTTTCTGCCGTCTCCTAATTTCATGGTTCGACTAGCTACCTGGGGCAAGGAAAAGGAGCGGCAAGGGATGAAAAGGAAAAATAAAAAATGGCGCAAATTCTCCATTTCCCTGGCTCGGCACCCTTTCCTCTCCTCGCTCGAGTTCTTCTTTCACTTGACGCCATTGTAGAGCGTTATTATCCGGCTTGGGCGCACATTTCTCCCGCCGCAACGGAGCTGCGCGCTACTACTGCTGCAGTAGCTACTTGGAATTTATCGTTATTTGCGTTAATACCGGTCTCGTTGTCAGAAAAGCCTTGGCTACGAGCGCGACAGCATCGGAGACACCAGAATTGCAAGATCTTTGCGAAGCGACCGATAGCGCTTTCTATGTAGAATACGCAGACTTCCGGGGCGCGCGAGTTCTCTCTCTATATTGAATGACGCGTCTTACTACTTAATGAAATTATACCGCCGATGCGAGGAGGGTCTGACTGTCTCGAACGCTTCCATCTTGTTCCAAAATGTATCTTTCGTGATAGTAATAAATTGTATGAAGTAATTAATAATATCCCTAATAGTACATGAACCTTACAACAATATTACAGTAACCTTAAATTGCGAGGTTGTAATATTAGCTGGAGGTTAAAAAATCTTTAAATAACCATACCTGCACCTTACATAACATGAAAACAATCGCCCAAATTCTTCCCAGGGACATTGTAGGATAAGGTTAATTTAAGGTTTTTTTGACATTAATACAACATTATTAAAACCTGCCAAATATTAATATAACCTTATATAAACAGGGTGTTAAATACAGGCGATGCAGTCGGGTCGGCCGATAGGGTAGTAAATCTACGCTAAAAAATGTAAATTAAGATGATTGAATAGATTTTTCAAAAATTGAATTCTGTACCAGAAATTCTAGTTACTTTCTTCGCCCTCTTAAAAAACACCAAAGTTATGAATTGGGAATTAACGGAGGATTTTTAGAATAAGTAAAAATCGTCTATTCTGCAAAATTTTCCATCAATTCTGAATTAATTTCGGTGATTTTTTTTAAGAGTTCAAAAATAATTAGAATTTCTTCAAATAAAAATATAAATTTCTAATTTATTTCCCCGACACCCTCCTAGCGGCTGCGGCCGGAACTGAAGTGTTGGGTTTCCCCGGGGATTCGACCTCACTGCTGAGTCGACTGGAATCCCCTTAAATTAATATTTAGATATAGTTTTGATTTGTATTATTTATTATATTGTAAATATACTTTCAAAAATCGAAAACCAAATTCTAAATGTCAATTAATTGAAAAACACCTTTTTACGAAACTATTTAAAAATCCTATATATTATTTCGATTTTCTCCCTATTTCAGTAGTATCTTTTATCACCGTGAGCTGCCGCTTCCGTATTTATACATTCTAAGACGAATTATTGACAACAGCATTAAATTAAACTTAGTATATTGTGTGGATATTTCAGTAATGTTATAGAAAACTTTATTGTAAAATTAGT
Organism: Trichopria drosophilae; assembly: GCA_030407085.1. Classification (NCBI taxonomy): domain Eukaryota; kingdom Metazoa; phylum Arthropoda; class Insecta; order Hymenoptera; family Diapriidae; genus Trichopria; species Trichopria drosophilae. The sequence goes on from CM059583.1 coordinate 208,724,797, forward strand.
GGCATACTATATTAACATTACACATTAAGTTACATTTCTGGAAACAATTTATTAACGTTATGACAATATTTCGTTTTAAGCTTTAACGTTATAACCTTCCTGTAACATTAACTCAAGGTTCTGTGCTATTAGGGATATAATTGCTTAGTATAACGGATCTTGTACCAAGTCTTATTGAATATTATTATATTATATTCGCACATAAAACAACTCTTTCCAAAACATTTCCAAACTTCTATTTAGAATTTTTATATTGTCGAATATTCTGGAGAAATGGATGGCTTTTTATGTAGACGATCTAATAAAAAAAATGTTTAAAAACACGGCTTTGGCCTACAAAATAAGTACGAGGTACTCAAAACGTCGAGGTCAAAAAGGAAGATGTCCGCAAGCATACGTTATTTCCGCCCTGCAGATGAAACCCCTGAAAACTGATAAATTCGGTTAGAGTATGATAAGAGCTAACACCTAATACCGAATTTGAGTGTTTTATGGCGTGAGAAAGTTTACACATTTTTTTTTTAATTGATGTTGAAGTCGAGGATTTTACTTACAAGTACACTACTTAAGCTGACTAGCCAACTGAACTGCAAGTTGGTATATTTGTAGAACTCCTAAAAATAATCGATACGTATTTTTTTTATCGGCCAAAAAGAGGGTTTAAGAGTTGAAACTGATCCCTGAATTAATAATGTATAATAATACACACGCAGATATGAAGGAAAACTTATTTCCAGAAAAGTTGGTGTCTGTGGATTTTTTTGGTCGCTAATTTCGAATCTTCGGAACCAAAGTGACAGATCAAATTTTACAAAGGTTTTCCGTTTTTATATACAAAATTATGACTCCAAAAATCTTTATATATAGTAGGTACTTTTTACGAAAAAACTTTTATAAAATTTGGCCCGCAATTTTCGATGCTCCATTTTGAATATAAAAAATTTTACTTCAGAATCAAAATCAGCGAACTAAAAAAATCCTCAGACAGCAACTTTTATGGAAACGAGTTTTACTTCACATGTGCGTGCATGCTATTATACATTTTCAGGGATTTCGAGCAATTCAAGGATCAGTTTCAACTCATAAACCTTCTTCTTTGCCGATATAAAAAAATACGTATCAATTATTTTTCGGAGTACTGAAAATATGCCAATTTGCAGACCAATTAGCGTGTCACACTTGAATAGTGTTACTTGTTAGAAAAAAAGCTGTAATCTAAGTAGTAATAGACCGCAGTCTTTTATTGGTTGTATAAACAGACTGTTTCTACTTAGATTACTGCATTTTTCTACGCATTATCGGCGAGTTCAATAACGAATTTTCAAACATTCCCACATGTTAAAAGACTTAATTTTGGCATTAGGTGTCAGCTCCTATTATACTCTATCAGAATTTACCAGTTTCCGAGGTTCCACCTCCGGGCCGGAAAACATCTATGCTCGTGGGCATCTTTGTAGGCCAGAGCCGTCTATTTTTATTTTTTGATTCTAGATAAATATTAAACACTTAATATTTTCTTTCTTCGACTCGTTCATGTGCATTTAAGGTCATTTGTTTTACCTTTCACTATATAACGAGACCCTCAAGTTGTCCAAATTTGCGTGAAACGTGCTTCATTCGCATGTTTCTGAGTGCCTGGGTTTCCCCACAATAATTCACTTCCTCGCCCCTGTTCAACTTTTGGTCTGGTTGAGGATAAATATCGCTCAGCGGGCCTCCATTTCTTTAGTGAGATTTCGGGGTCCGAGGCAGACTTCCACCGTCGTATCTCACTGATGAGTTAATACGCGGTGGATACTGAATGAAGCGCCATCCATAATTAAAAGAGACATTAGTGATAATCCAGCATGGAACAATTTTTTTACTCTACGTTATAATCGTACATAACTTTTTTTTTAATGATTAAAGAAAAAAGGTATATTATCAAATTTTGTTTCTTTCTTCTTCTTTTCCAAAATTTTTTTTTTTTTTTGTAAATAATTGTTTATAACTTTTTACACTTTATTGCAGTCAGAATTTTATAACAGAATCTGAAAGAGCGATCAATGTTACGTCGAGACTGTTTTATCTCAAATTTGTGACCTCTTGGGCTCTAATGGTTTAATATCTTTGATTTTTTTATTTTCTCGTTTGTCATACTTCTATATTTGTAAGAAAAAATTGACAATTACTGAAAATAGGTGAAATATGGCACATTTAAGATCTGAAATGAACCATTTAGAGGTTAGGTAACCCTGGTAGAAATTGAGTCTAGTTTCTTTTCAGTTTAGTTACTTCCCATGTTAAAGGTGTAGAAAACTGGGCAATGCAATACAAAGCTGAGCAGATTTCTACCAGGGAGTGGGTAATCATTGTTTTTTAGAATCCTATTTATCCTGCGGTAAAATAATCAATATTTATGCGATAAAATTTTGTGTTTTTGTTTTCTGTTGTGAAGCTGGATATGTGTACTAGAAATGAAATATTACATTTATCAGGCGCCATCTTGGAGACTTCATTTTGTTTTTTGAAAAAAATTCCCTGAGAAGAAAAAAAGTTAATATAAAAGACGCTACTAACTTTGGAATCGTTAATTATTTAAATAATCATCATATAATCAATGCACAACGCATGATTTTTGCAAAGAACTGCCAGATAAATTCACAACGAAATAGCCAGTTGCTGCAGAGGAAGTCCAAAGCTATTAATTTGAGCTTATTTCAATACCATTGGTGATATTTAGATAAAAAGTTACAGCACGTATAAACAATCCTATAAAAATATACCATCGTCTTCTCTTAAATTGTCTGCATATTTTAAGCGTATTTGGAAATAGTCCTACCAGTTCTATGCTTGTAAACATAAGTAGGCTGTTCTGAGTAAATACTGTTGGCTGAATTCCAAAACATCGCATAAACCTCGTATCTTGCTTCCCATAAAGAGTCTTTCTTGCAAGAATTGCCAATATAGAAGATAACATTGGCTGCAGTTTCTTTCTTCGTTTCAGCCCCCATCGTATTAGTTAAGTTGAAATATTGAATTCGATTAAAAATAGAGATGAAACATATTATATTGGAAACTAATTTATCATTTTATTAAGTTAAGTAATATTTTATGATTATATGTTTGTTGTTCTTACTTCAAATATCAATAATTAGATAAAAAGTGAAAGTACATGACCGAAATAATATGTTGAAAGCATAGTAAACTTTGTGCTCCCTCTTAACTTTGCACTTGAACCACATCTAACTTTGCACTCCAAAAATCATTGTATAAAACGATGTAAGCAACTCGAAAGATAATGTCGTTAACTATGAAGCTGCGTGGTATTTTCTTTGATTGTCATTTTATGACGGTATACAAGTAACTATTTCTACTTCAAATTCCTGAAAAAGTTACTGGTGTGCATTAAGCCAAACGTTTCAGTTGATATTGTTCCCAGAATTTCTGAAATGTTTTTTTTCCACGACATTAAAAATATTTGGATCCATCGTTTCGCGTATTGCGAGCCCCTTCATCAACGAAGTTGCTGCATGCAACAGTGAATTTATGCTCCATTCGTACGCGTTAGTTGTATACACAAGAGGAACAGTTGGTGAAAAGCGAGTCAAGTGTAAATTATGGCAAATTTTGAACGCTATCCAACCTTCACATTATTTATCGCTCCGGCCATGGAGCATCACGGGATGCGATCGTGGCTCGTTCCCTATATCTTTTCACATTTACCACACTCTTGGACTCTCCTTTTTCCAGACCCTCCTCACCTGCTGTTCGCTCGTGAAATGTTTATTTTAGACAAATTCACGGGGGAGCCACCCTTATTCTTCCTTCACTCGTCTACTTTTACTTTGTTTGCTGCGAGACGCCCGTACTGGCCGCGGAAAATTTCATTGTTTATGCAACAGAAAGTATCGCCGAAAAGAGGAAAACAAATCATGGTAAGACTAACGAGGACACTTTCTGTTTGTTTTTGAATAATCCTACTGTTGGTTATCTTTTCCCATCTTTTATTTTCTCATCTTTCTTTACTTTCTCCGTTTCATTTTTACTTTTTTATTTCTTCCATTCTTCTAGTATGCTCTTCGTTGCGCAGTAATGAAATTAGTACAGATTTTCTAGCATATAATACATTAATTATAATTATCTTTAGTTTTTATTAATGTCTATAACTTTGAATAATATCTAGAAATATACTGGTATATTTTGAGGTTTAAGGGAATATCGAAAGTCCTCCCCTAATTCTGTCTCAATTGGATTTCCAATAAAACAGTTGCATAAAACCACTTTTCTGTCTGTAATTGTCTCTTATACCTTGTGTAACCAGCCCTATTAGGACATCAAGAAGTCGAATTAATTAATCGACTTAATGTTCGAATTTCCGAATTTCCCTTGGCGGCATCCTGAATTTCCAGATTCTGCTCTCCAGACCAGGTCCCTCCACCCTCTCGTAGCCCTAATTACCTTCCTACACCGAATCTTGGAATTAATATGATCCCCTTTCGAATTAACGCTACAGCGACAAGATGCCTAGTTTCTCCATACCATTCCCCAGCTTTCTTGCATATTTAAGATCGGTTGTGTCTCTAAGACAATAAGCGCTTGCTTATGTATTTTCTACTTTGTCAAATACATTCGCCCGTTACTAATCGCATCCAAACAATATAAACACCGCCTGTAATGAATGTCGCCGACGTCGCTATAGCATACGACATTATTCGATAAGATGAGAATAATGACGCGGAATTACTTTGGTAAATTAATTCCTCACTGTACACGTACGAAATTGAGTTGGTTCAACATTTCACTTTATGCAAAACGAAGCTTAATTTTCAATTATCGGCGAAATTCAGATGGTGCGCCGAGGACGATCACGTGGTTCAAATGGCAGTTGAAATCCTTCTTGTCGTTACTAAACTTTTGTCGATAATGTAACTCCTTGTAATGAACGCAGCTGTTGTCGTGGAGAAGGGAAAAGAATATTGGCACGCGTCATCTGCTATTTTTTATTCGTCTTCCTCGAAAAAGCAATAAAAGGGCGCCGTGTCTTCGTACGTGGTTTATAGGATTTACGCGATGGGTATTAAAGTGAGCATCGCCAAGCGGTTTATGCTATATTAATGTCTACGATTTTCTCATAACGTCAGGGCACTGTAATTGCAATGCGAACTCTTTCATCAAATGTTTTATATGCAATAATAATAATAATATGACAATCTTAGAGTGAAAAGTAATGATTGTCGAGTATTTATTAGACGTACTCAAAATAAAAATGTATCAGTCCAGTAGACCATGAATTTTACTAATTCAAATAGTCAAATTCTATAAAATGACAAAATTATTAGTCAATTATCGTCCTACTAATTGAAATAGTTATTTGACTAATTCAAATTCAGTTAGTCCAAATTTTCAAATGTTGAATACATTTTTACATTACAACAAATTATCCAATATGCATTACAGAAGTTTATGGTACAAATATAAACCTTTATGAAATATTCTCGAATATCTTAACAGCTCGTTTGGAAATCCATTTGCGTCACTCTTATCCAGTTTCTTTCTCGAATAAAGAAGAGATTTACAGTTCGCGATATCGCGTTGAATTGCTGTCGAAGTGCAGCGACAACAAAGTTATTTATGATCCTTGCGAAAGTACGTTTCTAAAGTTTAAATGACGCCAAACCTTGAAGATTCTTTAACACGTCTGGAAAAAAAGTTTATCCAGATAAACGCGACTTTTCCAAGGCGTCACACGTCGGTTTTCATCAGGAGTCCCCTATGAGGTGTATTTTAATGCGGTGAGCCACAAACAAGTATTCTCCAAGTTAAGTCGACTCAAGGCTTTAAAAGAAGCGTGGGGAACGTGGATGCGGTTACGACTTAACGCAGAAAGGCTTCGCATATGGTCGAAATATATGTTGAGAAAGCAGAGTCGAAGGGGTGAGTTACAAATACCTTTAGTAAAGTCTCGTTTCTTCGCCTCGCTTTTTATGTCGGAAATGATGGAACGAGGAAACGTGTACTTTCTTCGGAGCACACATGAGTGAGAATTAAATACGATGGAGTTCGAAGACTTACAGCGTCTTCTTCGTTCATCAGTACCACCTGCCAAGGGTAACATATATTTAGATATGAAGCATATTTTAAAAATGTTCACGAGTTCATATTTTATTACTAGATGATGTTGAATCAAACTTTTGGCTGAACTCGTGAAATATGTATTTTCAGACTCTAAATTCTAATATCATACTGAAAAACATAAATAAGCTATAAAGAACATGATTTTTCAAACCTGGTTTACTGTACTAAAACAGCAACGTGCAATAGATAATCGTTAGTCAGATAACGCTGCAATTAAGCAGTTCGCGTAACTACATGCGTAGTGGTAAATGTTTAATTGATCAGCTCAAGCAAACTGTCGGAAAGGGACGTTTTGCTAATTATTTAATTCCACATCGGCCAAGTAACATTTATTCGCCTGCAGAGCAATAGTTCCGATGGCAATTAGATTTCCCAAGGCGCGTGTCGCGCCTGCCTGACAACATCGAGAAGAAGGCATAAAGCGCAAGTGGTAATGTAATTTACTTTCAACGAGCGGTTCTAACAATTAACACCGTAGACGCGCCCAGAGTTCCTAAATGTGAGGAAAGCAGGAAGCGCGACGAAATCTGCAGTCGCACGTATTTCAGCTGATTTATTTCTTTACAACTACGCCTTGACGAGACTTTTTTCTCAAAATTTTCATCGAAAGAGCAACGATATCCACTTAGATGCTTCAGTAGAGTAATTTTGTCTGGTATATCGAGTTAAAAGTCTTATAAACGTTACTTGTTATTTCAATATATTTAGGTAGTTTATTCAATTTCTTAATTTATTATAAGATTTATAAATTTTTTTACAACGATAAGTTCATTTGTATGGGATAACTTTTTTATGTAATCGTTGTCATACAAAGCACTTTGGGAATATATTATAAACATCAAAAGCTTTTTTGTTTGCAAAAGAATAAAACCTCCAGACGAATCATAACAATAATTTGTTATTTCATTAGTTATTTGTTTTATTTCATTTATTATAATAAATGCATCATTTATTTAAGTCGGATAGCAATGAAAGATACCGATTTAGGATTTTTTCGTAAAAATAATAAAATTAAAGGGGTAAATTAATGAGGAACGCCGATGTTTTTATCCTTGCTTGGGGACTACTGAATGCCCATCGGCCACTCTTTTGAAATTGCACGCGCTACTCGAGGGAACGTACCGACTAATAGCAAGCGAAAGCCGGACCTGCTATTAATCCGCGGTAATTTATCCGCGCCTCGTTACTGAGTCGATCGACTGCTTTGATTTCGAATCTCATTGTAAGCTGGTGCATTAAGTCTCTTGTCGCTATACCAATTTTATATACAGTTTCCACCAACTATATACTTCATTTAGTGGAACGAGTATACTAACGCACATAAGGGGCATTCTCCGAAAAAAGAGCCACCCTGGAAATTTTTTGTTCCGATTTTTTTAACAATCACATATATTGTTGTATATATTGATCTAAGATCTTTGGCCGAGTTATAGATTTTTTGCATCATAGGTTGCCGTACTGTAAGGGGCCAAAGTTTTATGTAAAAAAAATTTCAAAAATTGATATCTCCGAAGCGATCTGCACGCTGCGCTGCGTCACATAATCTCCTGTAACATGAACAATTGTTCCTGTCCCAAAACGCCATTGCTAGGGTTAAAAGGTGATGAAATGCGGAACATTTTGAGATACTTTTAAAAAAAATGGTAGGGGGGGGGGGTTAAAAATAAAAAAAAAACATTATTAAGCATTTTTTGGGTCGAAATTTTATTTACATAAAACTTTGACCCCTTACAGTATGGCAACCTATGATGCAAAAAATCTATAACTCGGCCAAAGATCTTAGATCGATATATACAACAATATATGTGATTGTTAAAAAAATCGGAACAAAAAATTTCCAGGGTGGCTCTTTTTTCGGAGAATGCCCCATAAGTGAAAATCATCAGTTTCATTAGAGTATCTTTTAAGAAGACCAAATATTGAAAAACGCATTTTTAATTTACGATGAACCGTAAATCCTATTTTATCGGCGGACCACTTTAGAAGCACCTTAAGTAATCAAGAAGAACAGCGTTTGAGAACAAGAGTCCTTTGTATCGAAATAAAATCCGAACCATTTCTTCGTAATTGTCCAAGTTCAATTTGTTAAGTGGACGGCTGTAAGCCACCTAGTGATCGCTTTTCCAGGATGTTTACGAGCTGTGCTAAACTGCACGACAGCTTCGTAATTCGAAATAGAGGAATCGCGCACCTTCTTTCGGGTTATGATTTCCTCTTGTGCAGAATAGAAGCACGTTACAACGCGTCAGCCTCCATATTCGGCGGGCGTGCCCGGAGGCTTTGGGAAAACGCGGTTTACATCGGTAATTTTCCGCAACGCAAGCTCTGTTCCCGCCCTCGTTCTCATCTTGTTCGACGGCAAAGCCCGTCGATCTTACCCATTTTTCCAGGCGCTTTATCTTTCTTCGTAAAGCTTTTATTCGCGGAATGATTGAACTATGCACTGATGAAAGCACGAACAAGTGGTTCTATAGTTTTACAAAACATTCGAGAGGTAAATCTTGATTTTTATGTTACAAATATAATTATGGATAGCATTTTGTATATCAAAGTTAATTCCCTTAATATGTCTAGAATATTCCAGTGGAACTTTAGGAATGTCCCCTGAAAATATTGCAGTCATTTTCCTGGAACAATTAAAAGTCTAATGTTCGGAATAAAACTTATTAATAATGAAAATTATTATTACCTAAAGATTTTAACATAAAAAATAAAACCCAAAAAGAAATTGAACCCTATTGTACACATCGGCCACCCAGTAACTTAACCACTCGATCATAACTTCTGTTGTCATATCTTTCTGAAATAACAAATGATTTATTTATATGGTACCAATAATTAATTAAATATTTTTCACTACTTTATATTTATTTTATTAAATTCAAAAGAACAAATAAAGAAAACAAATATTTTTAAATTCAGGAAAAAAGTAGTCGTATCTTTTACGTCCAGGAACGTCAAACATGCAATTTTGTCATTTTTTGTCATAGATATCAAACACTATATAAAGCTATATCAAAAGTAAATAAAAATAATGACGACTGGGGTTATCTTCTTTGTCAACAAAGTCCTACTCCATTTTTTCAAGTGTCTTCGTTATACTCTAGAAAATATATCGACGATAAGTTCGACACGGTTGATCGAAACATTGGAAACTCCTTGGCTCGAAGCCAAGAGATATTGGAAAATTTATTTTCTAGATAAACTGACGGGGAGGAGTAAAAGGTGAAAAATTAATACATAAAGAAAATCGAAGGGTATATGAAAGAAGGACGATATGCTCGAAGAAAAGTTAATAAAAAGATGACACATTTGAAATAAGTCAGGAAACGAGGATAAAAGACAGAGTGACCTACTAAAAAATCGCATTGTAAAGAATCTGTTTGTATTTATTATTATATGTAAATCCGGTAAAATATTTTTTATTAAAAAAAATTTTTTATAGCGAAGTTAATAATCTCGGCACAATACAAAATTGTTGTGGGCCCGAAAACGCAAATTTTAATACATTTACCTTAATTTTTTTTTATATAATAATGACCAGGACAACTTTATAGATTTAAACTTTGAAAATTATACTTCATCAGTGTCGGACAGTGTATTCTATGTGTTCTAGAATATCAAATTTCATATATCGATTTCGTACATATTTCGAATTTTAGCCAAGATTATAATAATGTCGAGATTGAATACAATGAAACCGCTACTTTCATCTTCAAAAACGTACTTTTCTTAAATCCAAGTAAAGAAATGATTAAGGAAATTTGTGTAGATAAATTTTGTTTGCTTTTCTTCTAACTGGAAAATTGATCAGCTTGTAAAACAGATTTCGCGTTGGCAAAAAAGCCCTTCGAAGAGAATAAATTCTTGTTATTGTCGATGTTCACATTAATAATGATATAATTAATTGCTTACGTTAATTAATACGCTATACTCGTAAATGAGTTTCTCTGCAGAATCAAGAAAACATTGAATATCTAATTTTGTTTTGTTCTTACAGGAGCTGCTGCGGCTTCACGCGTTTATGTGGACGCGTTATCGAAGCTTGCGCGTCAAGCCCAACTTGGAACATGGGGAGGATCACAAGATATTGGTAAGAAACAATATTCATTTTTAAGAATAAAACTCTTCCGACCAGATTTTTAATATCAACAAATTTTAAACTGCCACAATGCTGAACAAATGCGGTTGTTGTGTTCAGCAATTAGAACTGGATTCTGAAACATTCATTAGTACATTATATAACTACCAAAATGCACCCGAACTTTATTTACAGTTTAGCTTATTTCCCATATTGAACAAATAAGAACAAAAATTGTGAGTATATTTACTGTTTGATGGTCTGTTTATAGAAAGACGATGAAAAAGCTTTTAAAAATTGCAGTTTTCAGCAAAAGTACTTAAAAACGAAGAGATTTTTTTTTTAAAGAATTTTACGCGAAAACTCTTATTGGCTGACTTAAATCGTAGCATATAAACATGGACTCAATAGTCTGCTAAAGATATCTGTAATACTACACTATATTTTTTATTTGATTGTGTTATAAACAAAAAGGCGATCAATAGTAGGTATTGTGCGATTTTCAGAATTGAAGTAAATCGGACCCGAATGTAATACTACTTGAACAGAACTCGAATTTTTTATCTCTGATCGCTGATGCTCAGATTTTTGAAATTCAAAATGGCAGCTGCAGAATTACCGGCATCATAAAAAATGTCGTTGTAATCGTAATTTGAAAGCATAATTTAATAGTTAACAAATTAACTTTATTAAGGATTAAATATGAAGTAATAATCTCATTTTCATTCGCATTTTTTAAAGTACAATATATCCTAAATGTTTGCAACATCCGATTAAAATGTACCCAAAACAATTCTGTTCAGTAGGTTATAATTAAAAATTAAACTGGTAATAATTTATTAATTGATTTATTTCAAGAATTCGAGGACAGAGTCGAATTGTTCTTACATTTACCTTAGGGTTCATGCGCGGCAGGCTAACAAGTGCGGTAAAATGACTCTCCTATATATATTAGGCTTTAATATTTAATCTAACTTGTCGTCGGTTTCTTTGTCTTTCTAAGAGGTTTCAATTATAGCAGGACAGACAAGAAGGTTAGTCTTAAGATATCCTACTTCTATTGCTAACAACTGTCAACAAAGAAACCTTACGATAGTGTTTGTTGTAGAGAAGAGTCCGTGCTAATGTAATATAATCTCTTGACACTCATAATTAAATATTTTCCTTTACTAATTTCTAGCACAACAATTATTACAAACTTTCTACGTAAAAATATGTAATAATTTTTTTTAAATTTGTAATACATTAAAAAAAATAGTAATTCACATAAATACTTGCCGTCGTTACAAAAGTTACTTTACCGTATAAGAAATGGTATTAATTCTTTTTATGCACCCCACATTGCGGAATGTTGGGTAAAATAAATATCTCAGACATGCGGATCGCAGCGATCAAGCGTGAAATACGTGACCCAAATATAGCCGCATCTAAGAAACATTATTGTGTCTGCGAAAGTAAAAAAGGAAGCTAGATCAGCACCAGAAGAAAATGATAGCTGACGTAGTCATAGAAGAAAGGAGAAAAATGGAGGGCGGCATGGCACGACTTGGCTTCCTAAAGCCAATAAGCGCCTACCTCTTTAACGGCCGTCGCCAAGCCCCGAAAGCTCGCCAGAGAAAAGTTGCTAACGAGATCATTGCACTGTGATAAGTGTAGGTATTAAGTTCGGGTTGGTAACCTGGAAGTGGAGCTGCCACAGGGCACGAACGTACCAACCTATGAACGTGCGTACATGGGAGCAGAGTCTCATGCAACTTGGATTTAGGAAGCTTCTCAAGTGCTAAACTCAACTCCCTCGGAAGTTTCTTTCCGTCGTATGCTGCACTGGCATCGTCGGTGACCCCTGTTACTCTCATTCCCGCTTATGGGATACAAGGTACAACCTCCAGCCGAACTAATCGCAAGGATACCAGAGGAAATTCCTTTTTAATACCACGTTTCACCCAAACTGCCGGTCACTCCTTTCTTTCTACTCGAAAACTCCTCGAGTTTCTCTCTACGTTCACTTTATTTTCCTTGCTGAAATCCTCTCTTTACTCTGTTGTTCTTTTCAAATACAAAAATAAAAGAAAATAATAAATATTTCAACATTAAATTAACGTCAACATGTGTAAAATTTGAACACTCACTTAAATATTGGTTTATTTGTACAAATTGTATAGTGAGACAATCATATTCGACTTTTTGAGCCCGTTCGAATAAGGCAGGTCTAAAATTTTCGAAAAATGACGATTACTACTTGAAAGAATAGGAATATCAATATTCCACGTTTTTATACCACCACATACGATCCTTATCTCTAAGACAATTAACTAAAGTAATTGGGTAAAATTTAAAAAAAATCGGTCAAACTAAGCGAAACAAGATATTTTATTAGTTTTATTAGTATCGATTTGTATTCAACCTGTGTCCAAGATTTCTTGAAACGAACTAATGATTTTTCTTAACTTTCCAATCATTTTAGCTAAAATCATGTCCTAACATGGAATGTGAATGTTTTCTATATATTTTCTATTTCGAAATGTGATCAAATCCACATCCTAAAACATAACTTATCGGATAAATCCATGTTGACAACCTATGTAGGATTCCGAATTATGATCGGATCAGGAAGGGATTTAAGGTTCCTTATTTTCCACATACAGCTACATAGAGCCAAAACAGAATCCAATCAGAAAAGTATTTCGAATGCCAAAACTGCATGGTTCTGACGCGAGTACATATGCGAGATATTCTCTACTTATTTACAATGAACATGTACCTTTAATGTACTAGAACAGATAATAACGCAATATTTTGTGGAATTTCATGAATTCTGATGGGATTGAGTATTTACTCGAGTACCCTTAGCGTCGATATTTTTTTAATTAAATATCTTTATTAGGTAATAAAAGAGTACAAATGTATTTTTTACGTTCTTCTTTATCCTGGGAATTTTAGGCAGTATTTAATACACATAGAAATAATTTCAGAATCCCTGTTCGAAGTAAAGAAATCGTGTCATCCAGACTTGAAAAAGAGTATTCGAATATTTTGAAAATAAAAGTAAAAACATGTTAAACAGTTCAAACCAAGAAATCGTCGATTTTAGGATTTTGGAGAAACTATCACCAAACAAAAAGTTCTTAGAATTGGTCGTAGAATCCGATGAAATTTTTAAACTTTTATCTCAAAATTTAGAAAAAATTAAAAAAGTGTTGAAAGTATTCTGTAAACATTACAGTGTATTTTTCTTTTTGTCCTTTTGAATAACTTTTTGTACAGTAATATTTATTCCGAATGTCACTTTCTAATAAGAAATTCCTTTCCTTTTCCACGACCTTAATTTTTTCGTGTTTTGGAAGTTTTTACCTATATTTTCAAAATGTTCGTATACACACTTTTAAATTCAAGTCTCGAGGGCAGAGTTTACTTAAATCAAACAGAAATTTATAATTGTTTTACTGCAAAAAGCGAGTTTTTTTAGAAAAAAATCATACATAGTTTTTCACGGTTGATTGCACATTTTTTAGAACCTAATTTTTTTGAAAACTAAAATACAAAGACATCTATTGATGAGTTAATGGGTTAACAAACCACAGAAACTATTGAGTAAAAGTGCTTATTCGTAGTATAATCATAAGTCTTGAACGTAGTCAAATCCTTAACAATATTGTAGGTTTGTACTGGATATAAGTTAGATATTAGAAAATAATTGTAAAAATTGGATATGTGGCTTTCTTCTTTTGTAATGGAAACTTGATTATTGTTTTAACCCTCCTGCGCACAAAGCCGAGTATACTCGTCCAAACGAAACGTGCCCGTATGCATGAGGACGAGTATACTCGGCCTAACGTTCTTGTTAATAACTTTTGATCAAAGTAACTTTAAGATGCGAATGGAATTGCAAATTGAAGCTTAAAGTTTACAGATTATGATATAAATAATTTCGAGCCAGAATTTTAAATATTTATAAGTAAATAATACTATAACTTATTGACAAATTACGAATAAAAATGACCAGTTTTTTAAGTTTTAACCCTCTGTGCCACGAACTTTTCTTTTCATCTAATTGACTCAAAACTTGTTACTCGGAGATTTTTGGGATCGCTGATTACGAATCCGTTATCAGATTTTCGAAATCGAAAATGGCGGATCCAATATGGCTGACTAAACTTCAAATTCTTGGCCGATTTACACGATCCGCCATTTTGGATTTTCGAAGTCTGACTCCAAATTCGTAATCAGCGACCCAAAAAACCTCTATATACCAATTTATAACAAAATCCGACTGCGTGAAAAACTTATGAGTTTGCAAAGCGTTTTTCCGGGGAAAACTCGTGCACAGGAGGGTTAAACAATTTATGCATAATCAGTTTCGAATAATATGCCAAGTGAAGAAAATTTGAAGGGAAAATACTTTCTAGTTATAAAATCCTGAAGTAGCCAGCTCATCAGTAAATCATGAAATCGTGTAAATTTTTACCGCCAACAAAATCTCAAGCAAATATAAATCTGAATGAAATGGCATACATCGACAGGTAATTTACCTGTAAGTACCGACTGCCAGTACCCAGCCGCGTATTCGAGAAAATGTTCGGGCTGTGAAGGTCCTCGATTTCTTCGAAGCAAATAATAAATTTGAGGTACGTTAAAGATTTGACAAAATGGAATTGGATTTAAGGTTAAAATCCAGAGATATACAAGTTTGACGGTCGGATGTTATGAATAGTCGATTGAGAAAAGTGTTATGTACGTCAGGCGCCAGGAAAGTTTCAGTCAAACTCATAGAAATGCAGGAGACGGAATCAGAAGAAGAGGAACCGGAAAGGGAAAAGGAAAGGGAAAAAGGGGGGCGCTCGTGAGGCGAAAATCGAATCCAATACCGTTTGAGGCGTAATACGGTTAGGCGCCCGGAATCTTTAGCTCCGGCTTCGAGTGACCGCACCTTGATTTCACCAAACCATCATTCCGGCTGCATCCCTGCGAGTTTCCGTTCGACTTGCCGAAGCTGCTCGGAAACTGGGTTTCCTGCCATCCGTTTCTGTCGCTTGCCTACCGGATCTCATATTATTTTCTCTTTTCCTCCTCCTCATGCCAAAGAGATCAAAAACTCGAATCGACACTCGGAAACCAACATTATACGCTTCAAAATTTATATATTTTCGCAATCCGACCTTTCGCGCCTCCTAATGTCTCTCGAGATCGTTTTGCATACTCAGAATTTCGAGAACATTTATTAACAGACACGAAGCCGCATTGAAAGTTATTTAGATATTACATACATGTGAGATAGTATACTGATTAAATAATCTAATTCAATTTATATGTATCTTAATAAAACGTATTGTAGGTCAGGAATACCATTTTAAAAAAATTTAAAAACATCTTAAACCCTATAATTAGGATGCTTTGTTGCCCTTAACGTTTCGGTTTACTACAGCTTCCATCTCCAGAGGGAATAACACTTATTTATCATACAGAATTCGACCGGTAAATGTAGATTCCCCTTCCTCTCCAAACAATAAAAGTTTACGGTACATCGCTAATCGCATCTGAAATGGGAAGAGCGAGAGAAGGACGTGTGAGCAGCAAAAAAAAAAAAAAAAAAGAAAAAAAAAAACAGAAATGCCCCTTGTGTGTTTCTAGAAGAGAACTACACCCCTTCATCCAGCACATTTCTATATATCGAAGCTAAAACCCATTCCTACATGCTAGGCAAATATGTTTTTACACAAACTCAGACCGAGGATCTAGGAGTTGTGTTGAGGGACAGTTACTCCTACTTCGACGTGTAAGCAGTACGTAGAGTAGGGGGCTCCCAAACAATACGAGCGCCACTGATCGGATTTATTCTTTAGGTTCAATAAAGATACAAAAAAAAATCAGTATCATCTCCATGTAATTATCATATTTGATTTCATGGTCTTGTCTGGCTGCATTTTATAGTCGCTCCTTGTTCGTACGAGAACATGTGATTTTTCGAATCGTCTGCTAGCTTCAACGTCGTTAGGTTGTATCAGTCAGTCGATGGTAGTTGAAGTTTTTAACAATCGCAGGATACATAGGGTTGGTTGGTGCGAGAAAAGCGTTCTAGCAGGGTGTTACGGCAATCGGGAAATTGGCAATGTCGTTCTTCCTTAAAAGCAGAGTTTCTTAGGGAATCTCGGCCTCTTTGAGAGAGCGCGCAGCAGTCGCGCCAAGTTTCCCTTATCCATCTCGAGGAAGAATAAATTGCCTTTCTTCCGTCATTCGCTGGAACCGCCTTGGGTTCCGTCGCCGCCGCCGGATGTCGCGAAGAGAGTCGCGGTAACGAGCGAGCGAGCCAAGTGGAAATGGAATTGAAGCTGCCGAAGAAGCGGAAGCTCGCCCTTGCGCACGGCCCGAAACGAGTTTAATCTCAATTACCGGGAATTCGACGAAAAATTGTTATTTCGCGCCAACGCCGCCAGCTCGAACCAGCACCGAGGGCGAAGGAAAAGCAGATGCTGGCATCGCGAGTATCTTCTCGCGATTCGAGGAAAAGCCGCTTCTCGAGCCGTGGTCCGCTTTAATTTCCGGTTCATCGACGACAAATTCTTTCAATGTTCGCCTCACTCTCGAGAACAAGAAAGGATCAAATCTTTTCAAACTACTTTCCGGTTTAGCTTCATTTCACTAGCTGCAAAGAACAGCGCGCAACTTTGACTTCCTCTCGAACCTTCTTACAAGAGTACCAACATATTGTAATAGCTTTAAAGTTACAGGAGCTAAGTTTTCATAAACGGGATAAGAGTTGTAATTACGACGTCGCCTTGAGTAACTTCTTAGAATAATCATTTATTTTGAAACTTTGCTTATGTTTGGTTCAGTTTTAACCAGTTTTGGTACTTTGTTTCACGATTAATGGATCCAAGTCATTTGCCATTCGCAGCATAGTGGTGTTTGGGGTCCTCGATGTTACATTTATGATCAGATATTTAACATGTCGATAAAAATGGGACACGCTCGTTCTTCAATCATTACATCCTACCAAATGAAAACATAAATATTTATAGTTGTCACAATAGTTAAAAAAAATACGCGAAAAATCCACACAGAAAATAAGTTGATAAATAAATTAAAACGTTTAGATCAACGATAACATATCTGGCATAAAATGTTTTTATATTGCAACAGCGGTATTTTGTGAAAATTCTGGTATACGAAAAGACTCACAGAGAAATTGCTATACAATCAATTTGACATCAGCCATCGCTGCATTCCAGACCTTATAAATTAAAAAATGGTTGTAAAAAATGATATTAGGAATGTCACCATAATATAAATTAATTTCATAGAGGGAGTAACAATTGCTTCAAAGGCAGTGCTCGTTTCAATTTTCGTATACACTCGATTCGGTACCTATGTGAATAAAACAAATCGCCAATGTAGCATACCAAAAACGCGTGATCATTCGTCGCATACAACTGGGATGACCAATATCTAGTCATGGACCGAGTACAGAAACTCTTGAACAAGTGAATGAACTCGATAATTTTCGTGCTGGCGTGTACATGTCCTGAGTTTCAGAAAGCGTAAAGTAACTTTTTTCCATTTCCCAATTAAATTTCCATTACCTCATGTCCCGACCTTCATATTACCAGCTAGTACGTTAGTAGTTAATATTAATTTGTTTACTTATGAAGACCCAGCAAAACATACGAAAATCTAGCATTTTTCATTTTTGAAATTTGCATTTCACTTAAGAAGTTATCATTTTACTTCTTAACATCTGACGAGTTTGTCAGTAAATTTTTTTTAAAATAAGTATCGACGTTATCATTTGATATTTCATAACTGTTCTCAAATTCGTATTTTTCATACCAATTTTGAGATATGCAAATAATAAAATATTGTTTCGAACAATCTCTCAAAACATCTAGTTCTAGAGTTAATAAGAATTCATTATTTTACTCGTTTGAACTTACATTGTATATCCCTGGCCAAAATTTGACTGTATTGTCTAGTTTGAATCCCTCAATCGGAGCATTTGTATGCTTTGTCGAAAAGAGTATAGGGGAATTTCTCTTAGAGAGACTTCCCCACACCTGGAATGGAATACGCAAAACACAATCGACGAATATTAGATCGCGGAATCGAAACGACGATGGTAAAAATGCGTTCGCTGAATATGCAAATACAGGTCGAATGCGATCGAATATCATAATAACATAAATTTATGTACTGAACGACAAAAGATAACAAAAAAAAATGAGTAACAGGTGCAAGAGAAATGTCAGTTACGTTTTACCTGATCTGTAAATATTTTGTTTAAAATAGATTCAATTAACCAGGAACAACATAGACACTTTTTTAGTAGTAGACATAAAATTGAAAAATTAAAACCACGGTTTCAAATGACTCATTAGATTCCTTAAAATTAGTAAAAAGTAACGTTTATTTATTTATTACTTGTGGTAGTAGCCCTAACAACATCGAAACTTATGACAAGGTTAATTAAGGTTCCAGTAAGACTATCAACCTTAAATCAAGCTTATTTAACCTAACTGCAAGGTTTCCCAGGTAAAAATGTTTTATAAAGTTTTTACAAAATCTTTATACAACTTTTTTAAAGAAATGATTCTATAAAAATTTTATAAAGTTTTTATAAAGTTTTTATAAAGTTTTTATAAAGTTTTTATATGGACATATACATTTTATATAATTTTTTATTACAATATTATATAAAATTTGTATGTCCATATAAAACCTTTATAAAAACTTTATAGAATCATTTCTGTATAAAAGTTGTATAAAAATTTTATAAAAACTTTATAAAACATTTTTACCCGGGTTGGTGATGTTATGGAGGTTTGGAGTAATTATTATAAATAATTTCTATGATTATACATATGCCCCAGACTCGTTCTTAATCTAACTCTCAATAAAATTAATATAAAGTCATCCAAGATTCGTGATAAATTCAAGGGATCCACGTAATAACTCATAGGCGTTCTAGCTGACCCATCGTAAGTAGTAACAGGCAGTTTTGCAGATTTGTTCGTTTATTCCATTTTGCTTAATGGATAGAAAGCTGCCTAGACAAAACTGTAGATATTGAAAATACCTTCGATTTGCGATACTTTTCGTCCAGGGGAGCCTTCGAAAGTCGAGCTTTTCATACGTCTCATTAGCGATTATAGAATGATATAAACGAAAATTTTGCGAAACTGCCTGTTACTACTTACGATTTGCCCGCTCGACCATCGAGGGTTATATTGTTTGAGATCCCTAAATTACCAGATTGCATTACTTTTGAACCTTAGTTGAACCTTACAGTAAGTATTGTACTGATCTGAAAATTTAGTCGAAACCAATCTGCTCCACTTTCTGGACCTATGAGCTGAAACTCATGCAGTGTAAATTACTTGCAAAATTTGGACGTAATTTTCTTCAGATGATTTCTTTCGAAAACAGGATTTATGATACATCATTCCATTATTATGAAAATAAAAAAAAATATTAGTACAGCAACCAGGAATAGCATTGGGCATCATTTGGGCAAAGCGATGTTTGGATACAGCGGTACGAGTTCGCATCCATTCGACCGGTTTCCATCATCCTGTCGACTGTCGGTTTGGAACGGCGCGAACAGCAGGGACAATAATTCGCCCGTCTAGCATCGTAATTTTATGCAATTATACGTATTACCATCCTCGCGTTTGCGCCACCAGAACTCCAAGCGTCCAACAACCCTTCGTATGTTGGTAGCATGAACGCCAAATTTGCCCCCGTGTCGCGTTCGAATGCGTGAACGGAAAACCGACGCCGAATTCCCGTTTACATTACTATTATTAAAGCGTATTTACACGCTTGTTAGTTCCTACCTTAGCTGAATTTTAATTTCCTACTAGGCGACCGGCACGCGGCTGTAAGACGATGCGACGCCGACGCCGTGATCAGCGACTCGGATAAAATTATGGGCATCCTCTTGGCCGTCCACGGTGTTTGTCTATGCGTGGCAATACTGGTTTACCTTCCAGTAATTTATTCCCTCTACGCATTCGCCCATTGTTTGGACTCCGTTAGTTCACTCGCGAAAATTTCATTTTGCCGTGTGTTTATTTCATTCTTGCTTTTGGAATCAGGAATATTGTGACAGTATATATTTTATTTGGTAAACCTTCGAATAACAGATTTCTAAAAACAATATGCTGCACAATTTCGATGTGTTTTTGCCTATTGAAAAGCTGGGACACATTGAAACGGTCAGATTGAAGATACAGTAAAAAAATGTGAATTTTTTCTAGTTTTTGTTATTTCCACAAAAGGAGGAGTGTCAATAAGGATGTCTCTTTTTTTCGATTACATCTCTGGATAACTGATGTCAAGAACTTTTCAAAATCATTTTACGTTGGGACTAGGCATATCTATGATGGATCAAAATTGGAATCAAATTGCAAAATAGAGCGGTACAGGTTTAGTCTACAAAATGAAAAAAAATCAATGCATTTTTATGAGACTTTTTACTCGGGGTTTTTTTAGGTCGCTGATCACGAATATGATGACAGTTTTTAGATTTGATTTGATTGACAGAATCAATATGGCGGATGATTTTTTCAAAAATTGAAGGGGAGGGGGTTGATCATGAATACGATAACAGTTTTCAAAGATATCAAAAATCATCCGCCATATTGATTCCGCCATCTTGAATTTTTGAAAATTGTCATCATATTCATGATCAGCGATCCAAAAAAAACCCAGAGTAAAAAGTTTCATGTAAAACTGATGAATTTTTGAAAAAATCATGCGCCATATTGATTCCGCTATCCTGAATTTTTTGAAAATTGTCTTCATATTCATGATCAGCGACCCAAAAAACCACTGAGTAAAAAGTTTCATGCGAAGGTGATGAATTTTTGAAAAAATTGTCCGCCATAGTGGATCCGCCATTTTGAATTTTTGAAAACAGTCATCATATTCATGATCAGCAATCCAAAAAAACCCAGAGTAAAAAGTTTCATGTAGATCTGATGAATTTTTGAAAAAATTATGCGCCATATTGATTCCGTTATCCTGAATTTTTTGAAAATTGTCTTCATATGCATGATCAGCGACCCAAAAAAACCTCGAGTAAAATGTTTTATAAAAATGCATTAATTTTTTTTCATTTTGTAGACTAAACTTGTATCGCTCTATTTTGCAATTTTATTCTAACTTTGATCCATCATAGATATGCCTAGTCCCAACGTAAGAGGACTTTTATATATCGTTTTGAAAAGCTCTTGACATCAGCTATCCAAAGGTGTAATTGAAAATGTGCGACATCCGAGCCCAAAAGTCAGCCTTATTGACACTCATCCTTTATTAAACAAAATTTGAAGGACATGAGTTCTACGCCCGGAGTGTTAAAAAAGAAATTTGTTTTACAAGGATGCCCATTTTTTGATGGTTCAGGTTTTAAATATCTTATTGCAGTAGACGTTATTTTTGTTTTCTTATTTCAGATTTATCGAAATTACTGTTAACGAAATTTATTGCAACATCCTCGATCTATAGTAGTGAGTGGGAGTGTTCGGTACTATTTCAGTATATATTCGGGGCATATTAGGGTAAAATGCCTCCACGCAGGAATTTTGGGGAAAAACGAGGATGGTTCTTCGGGGGTTAATTACGAGAGTGTTATTTCAGGATCTCGCATGCACGGGCCACGTGGCACGCAATCTCGTGCATCGGTGAATCCGTGGAGTATCGCCACGATCTAATCGACTGCGCGTGTGTGGTTATTTACGCAGACTATGCGATATCCGGTGCATTCTGCAGAATAGTCGCGGAGCAATTAATTTCCCGTCGCTTTATGCCCTTTGATATCTCCAGTCTGGCCCTGCTGAATTCACCACCAGTTTTTACGGCGACCCCAATTCTGTCATCCGTTCTCCGGAAAGGATTACGCGGTTCCAGGTCGATACTGGGTGCGTGTCCGAGAAAAAGATAGGTGCCGGAGGCTAAGTTATCTCAAGGCCAATCCACAGGCCAAGGAAGACTCGACCGGTCTTCTACGGTGACGACCTTCATTAAAGCCAACGTGAAAATGCACACTAAAGTAGGTAATTGTTTATTTTGTGACGCGTTTGATCATGGTCACAGGCGCTTTTATCGCTTCTGCTTTTGTTCCATTCCATTCAAATGCCATAACGCCGCGCATTTATTCTGGTATTGTTAACCTCCCAATCATACGCGTTAGATACCGTTATTTTATGTCAATGTAAGGTTATTCGAAATGCTTATCGTTTATTATGCGTGCATTTTATACCCAGTATGCATTTAACTTTATTTTGCTGATGCTTCTTGTTTGTATATACATAAGGAAACAACAAATTACACAGGACCACACAAAAAAATTGTTTCGAGATACCTTGAATCAGGAATAGTGGATCTTATAGATTTTTAGCCGCTTAAAACGAATCCGTTATTCGATTTGGTCCATCACGTCAGGATTTTCATTACTTTTTGCCAATTTAAGGTTAGGATACGTTAACTTGGACAAAGAATTCGTTTTCAGCGATCAAAAATCTATAAGTTCCTTCACTTCTGATTAAAGTTGTGTCAAACAAAAAAAATTTGCGGTCTTGTGTTATTTGTGTTTAGTACCTTCAGGGATTAATTACACAGGACAGCAAAACATTTTTTTAGGGGAGATAACTTGAATCAGAAGTTCTGGATCTTATAGATTTTTAGACGCTGAAAATGAATTAGTTGTCCGATTTGATCGGTGACGTGAGATATTTTACATATCCTAACCTCAAAGTATATTTTTGAGAAGTTTTCAGATCGCATATCTTAAAATCCTGACGTGATGAGCCAAATCGAATAACGGATTCGTTTTCAGCGTCTAAAAATCCATAAGATCCACTATTCTAATTCAAGTTATCTCTAAACCAATTTTTTTTATTTTAATTTTTATGATGCGAAGAATTTTCTGAATGAAAAATTCATCTTTCTTCACATAAATTGAATATTTATTTGTTATTGTTTCATAGACAGGTTAAGACTAAATCATGCATAAAAAATTCTCGAGCCCATTAAATTTTATAATTTGAGTTTTTACACCAGTAATTACATTTCTGTCTAATAACTAGTTTAATCACCACAGATTGTGTTTAGTTAGAACTTACTGCCTGGTTCGATGCATTCCGATAAGAGGTCTTCCACGAATATTTGGCATGCTTTTGAGCAAGTTGAAGGGTTTGTCTAAAAATAATTCACTCACATCCATCTAGTAAGATGATGTAATGTTAGTAAAGAACTTGCAGAATTTAATTCTCATCTTTTTATCTAACCAGTCGGAGAAATATAAACTGAAAAAATTAAAGGAAACATTGATCAGATGTTGTTATTAACATTACATATTTATTATCAGATATTATGAACTACCATTTCGTTGTGTATTTTTTTACATCTTAATATTGAATCATGGTACAAATTATTTTATAATGTTTTACATATTTTAGAAACTTACAAAACTACATTAAATGCACGGAATGTTCTACAATTTTTTTTAGTCAGGAACGGGCTCTTTTTATGAAAGAACGAAACTTTTTATACGGATTTGAATTTTAAATGTGGGTTTGTCGAAACAACAACTACGTTCTACTCGTATGGAGTTGCCAAGTTTTTGTTCCGGTACTTCATTAAAGCACATGTGATATACAAGGTGAATGCCCTAGTTTGTAACTTGGCACAAACCCTACATAACACATGAAACTCACGAGACAGAATGTGAACAAATATTTTTACAAATTTAAAGTATTTTTTTTGCCTGCATCATCATGAAACGGCTTCTCTTAACTTTCTCTGAGAAATGTTTTCATAAAATATAGTTTTTTAAAATTCGAGTTTCGATAGTAGTTAAGTCATTACAGTTTCATAAACTGATAATGAGAGTTTCGGCTATTTTTGTTTATATTTAATATTTTGTATTCGTCATTGACCTACTGTTAATTTGTTTTCCCAGTGTTTATACAATTATTTTTTATTTTATATGACAACTAAATGATAAAAATGTTATTAATATTTAGGAAACCGTTAAAAAATAAAATCGAAAAACATATAATCTACGTGTTTACTCCATCTGAACTATTTTTTTCTACAAATATGATTCATAATATTCTTGTAAAGCTTATTTATATGTGTTCAATAAAAGAAATTTTCAGGCGGTTATCTAAAAATTTCACGTAAATCCCTATAATCCGTTTTTTGTTTGTTACTGTATTCTTAAAACTCCCTTCTCTCTTGTTTCCTCAAAAGCTTTAGTAAGCTTGTGGGACATAACTTTGAACTCGGCAAGTAATGCATGTACATTCTAAGTGGCAAAACTTTCGACGATATTAGCGGATATTTTCCTACTCGTATAAATAATGCAACTCGATGTTAATTTGAAACGTAACACTTCACGCCAAAACTGTTGGTTCATTTAATTTTCTGTTTAATATAACCAGAATAAACAGATATTTGCCGTTTCTCCACGTATTTATTTATGTAAATCATTAAAAAGCATACGATGAATGAGTCAACGAATATAAAAGAAATGGATCATAAGAAGAAAATAAGGACACTGTTTTACACGGTTTTTGTATTAATGCCAATTTTATCATTTAGTTAATGAAGATATAGGTTATCCTACAAAATATCTACTTTTCGGATATATAAATCTATACATGTTAGTCATATGATTTTTTGTTCGACAAAATTGAGAAATTACAATTATAATTACTTCTTTTCAAACTCCCAATTAATTAAAAAACCTCCGAGTGACAGTCTGTACACTGGACATCGAATATACTTCCATGTCTGGAGGTTCTGATGTCCATTGGACATTCATATTCGTCGATCCTAGTTTCAAAATTCATTCGAAATGAATCTCGTTGACAATCCACTAGACGTACATTGATCCATAGGACATCTCTTGGTGCAAATCCGATTAAAAAATGGTCATTGATAAGATATTGGATATTAAGTGGATAAACGGTAGTCTGTACAGAGGAGTTATGGATGTAAAGTTTATATAAAATATATTTGAGAAGTAATTATCGACCAATTTCAAATGAATACTTATCATAAAAAAAAAGGTTTTCGGACAAATCAAGTCCATATAATTGTTGTTAAACGGATCATATAAGATTAATGGACAAATAATGTCTAAATAACCGACGTTGGACACTAATAGACGTACAATGGATTTAATATAGATATATTCTATATTACATTTATATATAGAACAATTTATTTTTATATTACGTATCTCCTTAAGTGTATTGGTATATTATCTTACAGTATTTTTGTCATATTTTAATGTTCAAACGTAAATCAGTGGATCAGGAATAGAAAAAAAATGATTCGAACTTGTTTCGAACCCAGGTCTTTCGCTTCATAGCGTAATACTTTGTGCACTACACTACGATTGCTACCGAATTATTTTTTTATTACTTACGATTTTAATACTATTAATACTTATAGGAAGGAATAAAAAGCTAATCCATATGAAACTGTATCGTTTAAGAAATCCCTGATAGTTAAACATTATACTATATGTCAAATATTAGTTAAACTTACGTATAGGATAACCATAGCAAAATAAACATGTATTCCCATATGTAATAAGAATGAAGTATAATTAAAATGAAAATAATATAATTCATTTTATAATATATAAGAATTGAATACAAATATTAATAGTAATTAATTACTTATAATTAGAAATAAATTAAAAAAGTAAAAGGTGCCTGGTTATAGATAATAATTATTTCTTAGTAACTAAATATAATTATCAATCTCAGATTTTGACAAATTAAAATACATGAATTGCATATGTAGATAATATTCATTTAAACAAACTTTAAAAATTTCTTTTTCGTCCTCGTGGGTATAAAACTTGATTTTGCACCCGAATTTGCGAGACTAAAATGTGACAAGAATTTCTTCCTGCAGTAGAATAGCCAGTATATATTCAAAATTTATACCGATGTAATATTTGCAAAATGTACATAATCCAAGAATGACGTAAATATGAAGATTTTAGAAAAAAGAATTAGTTTGCTCCGACGATGGGAAGTTAGAAAAATCAGCCCTTAATTATCTGATTAGTTTTGTCTGTTTTCACGTCTTGTCCACATTCCTTAATCGTGCACCTTTTCCAAAATTATATTGCCCGGAGGACAACGAAATTGTTTGTTAATCTAAACTCTTTCTTTTTTAATTAAATACAACAATGAATTTTATTCTATCCATTGTACAGAAGTTAGAACTTTAAATGTCTTTTTGGCTACCATGTGAATTTTCTTTTAATTCGAATTTTATGCTCACTATGATGCGGGATAAGTTCATTTTGCGTCCTTGATAAAAAAAGAATTAGTTTTTATATTCTCCAAACTATCATATGAAAAATGTTAAAATAAACATGTGTGTGAAACTATTAACTTTTCCTAAAAAGTTTTTCGAATTAATCGATTTTAATAGATGTACAAATAAATATATTTCATTATAAAATTATTTCAATTTTTGAAATAATATTTGTAATCTAAACACCCAGCAACTCTGGAAAGTATCGATAATCTTCTCTAAAATTAAAAAACCACGGTGAGTTTGAAAACAAAATTAATCCAAAAGTCAAAGTACTTCATGTTTTCAATCAGATAGTGGTTCATTTCTAGATGTAAAAAATCGAACAATCAAAATCATCCCTCGAGAGTTTTTTATTGTTATTAACTTTATTATTAAGTATTGTTAACAATTTGAAGCTTAAAATTTTCCGACCGGAAAATGTTTGTAGAATCTTCACGCATAATTCTGCCAAAAAAATGTACCTTGAGACTCTTCAAAAAATGTTAAACGTTCAAAAAATACAATTTTCAGCATTTTTTATCTGCAAAAATAAGCGTCTTACAACAATTTTATTCCAGACATTTTTTATTCAAATTTATTCTAGAAATTAAAAAAATGTTATTCTAGGATTAAATTTGTTGCATTTTTTATCTGTAAAAATATGAATTTTAAGAAAAATTCACTAAAGATGCTTTTTATTCAAAGTTATTCAACGAGTTTAAAACCATTTTTCCGATCTATTAATAAAAATTGTTTACTCGTTAACAATATTTGTTAATAAAAATAAAAACGACATAAATGAATGAATTTTCGATTTTTTTAAATCTACAAAACACTTTCACTGCTTGAAAATTTGAAAAATTGACTTTTGGTTTAATTATTTTCAAAGACACCGAAAAACATATATAATCGAAAATATGAAAAAAATGTGTCGTACGCATGTGTGCTACCATTCCTCGATGGGTTAATATATAAGTCAGGGACCATGAAATTCAGGCATGGATCGCGACTGTAAGTAAAAGCCCGTTCGGAGCGTAAATCGGACTTTCAGTAGATACGACCGGAAGTAGTCAGACGCGTCGCGACAAACGTTCGTCAGGTCCCATGCGGGTGCAACCAACTATACCTACATACCTATACCTAAATACTATATGTACCTGCGGATGACGTTACGTTTCGTGGCATCGCGAGCGTCAGCTGCATATTACGGCTGCATGATCGAACGCGAACGCGAACCCGACGAGAGAATAATTACCTACCTATCATTTTCTAGCTAATCCGTGAATCGCCTCTGGCGCACTGCCGTACTATAACATGCTTATATGTTTAATCTCTCGCGTCGCTATGCGAACGTTCTTCAACATAACACAGCTTCGTTACGAAATACCTTTACCAAGCGAGTTTATGAAAGTTTTTCAGGGATCGTACTTACGTCACCTGCATGTATGGAATTTCCAATTGTCAAATCACATTTTTTATATATAGAATCATCAATAAAATGTTGTCTTTGAAAAGCTTATAATTTTACTGGGAATTAATTCGTTAAATAGTTTCAACCCTCAATACGATACCAAAGTGTTCAACTATGTATTAGTAAGTGTGATCAGAATTATTAAAGATGTTTCTAAGACTTTTTTATTACGGCTTCATTCTTACCATAGTATTAAGGAGCTATCGAGTATATTAAGTAAAATAATAAGTTAGAGGTTTCGAAAATGATTAAACGTAAAATAAAAAAATAATGGTGTAAAGAATACGTAGAAGCATTACTCTAAGTAGTAATAGTCCGCAGTCTTCTGTTGGCAGTATAAACAGTCTGTTACTACTTAGATTATAATGCGCGTGATAGGGCGCAGTAGATGCAGACGGTAACAGTGAGACGAGCATTTCACGCATACAAAAAAATTGCTATTTAAAGCACTATTTTGTTTACAAAAGTTGCATTACTTTTTGTACTGTAAAATAGGAGCATTATTTTAAACTATTACTGAAACTATTTCCTCATTACTGTCGAAAGATATACTATCTCAAACATTGCACAAAACGGCGTTTTTTCGAACTTTGACCCCGTGTTTCGTGAAACCAAGAGCTAATAAAAAATTTTCATTATAGGATTCGGATTCAGCGACCCCAAATTAACAAAGGTTAGCTCATTTCATCTCCGAAACACAAAATTGCTTCGTTGCCCAGTGTTATCAACGTACCCAGAAACATAAGACAATATGTAGTTCATCTACAATGATGTTTAATAAATACATGTCGGAAGCTGTTCATGAAGCTATATGTATTCTGATCATTAAAGAGTTAATACGCCATTTCCGAGCAATATATTTGACTGAAATTCCCCTACGCAGCCAATACAGACAAGATCGATTCCCGACATACGCATGCACAGAATCTCGTATTCATCCACATTCAATAACAGTAAATGCATTTAGGTGGTACACGAGAGGCCAAAACTTTTTGACAGCAATGCTCAAACAATATTAAACAAACAACAAGGTTCTTTAGAGCGGGACTTGAGGTAGCCGGTCTTTTTGAGAAAATTAAGTAGGGTTAATAGTAAAATGACTGTAGGCAGGGCAGCGAGAAATATCCCCCGAGGCGCGTATCTCTTAACGTCCGAATAGAAACAGTTAATTGCGTCTGCTCTCCCCGTTCGAGTCTGGCGCATATACCTAAGTGATAGGGACCCGGGACAGTGAGAAACGAGTGAATAAGGGAAGGCAAATAGCGTGCAAGAGGGTGCAAAAGGAGGAAATTCATCCCTGTAGTCATCGTCGAGAATGGACGTCGCGCATGAATACTACTTTGTCCCCCGGATCCAAGGCGAAATAGCCGTATGTACTGTGGATTAGAGCCAGCCTACAGGTAGACGCGTCCGTGGTGTCGCGACGCCCTTGTCGGCCGTTCTGGTCTCTTGGAGACGTGTCGTACGTGCAACGATAGAGACGCGTCGCCACCTACACGTGGCCGGATTACTCCAGCCACCCCCTTGGTACAGACGAGCTCCTTCCTGATGCTTTCTCTCCTCCTATTTCCTCGTCTATGGCGTCATCTTAGTCTGCTAACCTTTGTTCTGAAGAATCCCAGCGAGAAAGTGGAAACGCAAAGTCGAAAATACCTCCGACTCTGCTTTATTAAGAATTTATGTTTACACTTGTTATCCTTGAAAATGATGGGCTTAACGTTTACGTTCGGAGTGCAGACTTAAGTTTTTTGTCGGAAATTCTAGACGTTCTTAATTATTCAACTTTTTTGTTTATATTTTTTAAAGGGACTTTAATGGCCAACTCGTTCTACACGAGAGATAAAAATAAATTATATCAATTTAAACCGTATCAACATTAAGAAACTTTGTTTCTATCGAAATTTATTTATTTAATTCATAAATGTCCAAAGTATTAAATTATTAAGTATTTAATTATGGTACATTGACTTTTTATAATATACATAAACACGGTGTCCCAGAACTCCCGCATAATATTCGATGGGGTGAATCTTGACATCATTCTGAGCAAAAAAGTTTCATACCAAAATGGAATTTGAAGCTCATAATTTGAGTGGCGAGCCATTGAAGTTTCAACAAAAAAATAGTTTTTTTGCAATAACTCGGCTCGTTT
Source organism: Trichopria drosophilae (assembly GCA_030407085.1). NCBI lineage: Eukaryota > Metazoa > Arthropoda > Insecta > Hymenoptera > Diapriidae > Trichopria > Trichopria drosophilae. Next base: position 208,754,938 of record CM059583.1, read on the forward strand.
TAAAGTTACTTTAACGACCGATGGCTGATTTTGAAGGTTTTTTTTAGAGCTACAACTTACCTTGGAGAACATATGACCTGTAATGAATATTTTGTCAGTTATCGGCCTAAAAAGGGTAAGAATGGCATTTTTTGCAGTTTTTCGCGTCCAACTTATGTCCATAAATTGCTAGCGAAATATTATATGCAACAATTGTAGAGCTTAAAAAGGGGAAGAATTTGCCCCCGTCCTACGTTTCGTTTTGATAAAAATTGAGTGCGTGGGGAGACGTTAAAAATCAGAAAACATGCGAAATGGATTTGATATTGCTGAAGCTCGTTTTTCGGCTATTTTCTGAATTTTAACGTCCCCCCACGGGCTCAATTTTCATCAAAACGAAAAGTATGAGGGAGAAAATTCTTTCCTTTTTCAATGTTGTTGCACATGATATTTCGGTAGCATTTTACGGAAATAAGTTAGACACGAAAAACTGCAAAAAAGACCATTTTAGGTGGATAACTGGCGAAATATTCTGTGCAGGTCATATGCTCTCTGAGGTAAGTTGTAGCTCTATAAAAAACCTTTAAAATCAACCATTATTCTTTAAAGTAGCTTTAAAACGAGCTGAGTTATTGAAAAAAAAATATTTTTTTTTTAAACTTCAATGGCTCGCCCCTCAAATTCTGAGCTTCAGATTCCATTTTGGTATGAAACTATTTTGCTCAGAATGATGTAAAAATTCACCCTCTGCAATATTATGCAGAATTTCTGGGACACCCTGTATATTTATGTTCCTGGCAATTTTAAATGAAAAAGCTCTCAATATTCCATCTAAAGCTCATCGGGGGTATTTAAAACTTATTCTCGTAAAAGATGAACATAAAGACTGTAAAAGCATTCCACCCAATGCAATACGGATTTTCGAAATCTCGAGTAAAGTTGTAAGTAAAACAACCCGGCAGACTAAAATCTATAAACGAGTACGTACTTAAGAATCCACTGAACGAATCCTCCGTACCAGTATAATTTGAAAACGGGAAAAAGTTTTGCAAACAAGCGCATCGAAGCTGAACATTTCGGTACGATGCTCTAATATTTTTCCTTTAATTCTGTTATCAGCATTTTAAATGATTTTGATCTAGAAGTCAAACTATCCAATATAATAATATATTCTACAACCGATCTCCGTCAACTAGGTAGTAGTTTCTAGCCGCTTATTAGGACGCGAGAGAACACCAGCCATCGGTGAACGGATTTTGGTTAAAACCGCTTTTACTATAACCTGAACCGTCTCTGTCTAGCAGTTAGTTTACGCAACTTCTCTTCTCCTATATATCAACTAGCTCAAGTCGATTCATCCAAACCACGTAGTTAAACATGTATATATTTTCAAAAAATGTTGGTATTAAGTATTATAAATATTGGTTATACTATTGTTGTATAACGAAATTTTCTTCTGATTTACCCATAAAAATGATAATAACAAATAAAATAATCTGTTAGACATAAGTCTTGTCATTAGAATTATGTCATTAGACTTATGTCTAACAGATTATTTTATTTGATATTATAACTTTTATGGGTAAATCAATATACAAGAAGAAAATTTTGTTATACAATAATAATATAACCAATATTTAGAGCATAATTAGGTATATGTTTTACCATCTCGTCTGGACGACTTTACTGCATTGGCTGGTTCAAATATTCTAACCACAAAACATTTGTAGTGACAACTTAAGTTGATTTCTTTGCGAATCTGTTGAGAGAGTGGCTTTTAGCTGGGGTGCATAAAGTTTCTCTTTGAAATCTTGGTGATAAATGAGGACTGACAAATGAAATGATGCGATAATTCAGGTGTCTTCAACCCTTGTCACAGGGAAAAAACATTCTCCTTTTACTTCAGGACTACCTTAATTGGAGCCCTTTTGAAACTGTAAGGACAAAAAATGAGAAAACGTACTTAGCTCGCGCGAATAAACCACCGGTTTAACGTGGAAGTGTATAAATACTTGGGCGGAAAGCCCTCCGACCAGAACGAAGTCAGCATTTTTCGTCGCACCGCAACGACGTCACGTATACGAAATGGAGGAAGCCAGAAAATGAAAGACTGGGGAGGGATAGAGTCGCGGCTGGTCTCTGCAACATGCTGCTTGGCGGCGGTGGTAACAAAAGTGCTCATTAAGGTGATTAACGATCCCAGACTGAAGGACTATGCCGGGATATCCTTGCCGCGTTATCACCTTTAAGAGTTTTATTAATTATCTATAGGACAAATTTGCCGATTGCCTTTAATACCACACTGAGAAACTGATATGATTGCTAGTATCATACGTACAATACTTACCTCACAAGTTTCGGACATTGATTTAGATCAAACTCTGTAGACTGCAAGAGGAATAAAAAATAGTCAATACTATTTTTCTTATACGGCATTCCAAGTTAATATACATATGTTTTAATCGTCTCAGTTCTGAATTTCAAATTTATTATACGTAATTTAATTTTCATGATTGACATTTTATAAATTTATTTACACACATAACTTTTTTTTAATCTCTTAAATCCCTGAAAACACAATCGCAGCATTTCTCATCGCGCCGCACTCGTTTGTGCACGAAGTAACCGATTATCCAAACCAAAATTCAACCGCATGGTTGCGTCTTCGTGGACTGACGAAGCATTCCAATACGATACAGAGAACAACGAGAACTCGCCCTGTGCGTTTCGCATTCCCACGTGAATTTCCCCAACGGTCGGGTTAAAACGAACCTCACGTCCGACTACCCTGCTTCTCTTCCACCCCGAGTATTCACCGATGTGATACTTTGAAGAAAATGTTGCAGGTTACACATATGCACATAATCTACATAAACATAGATTTAATCTGACAAATAGAGAATTATATTGGAAACTGCTGTTAATTCAACCTTATACCCAATATGTAATATCCTTTTTGAACTCGCTGGTGTGTGAAATTTGATTTTACCGAATAGGGCGCAAAATATGATGTTACGATCTCGCTGACTAGTTTGCCGTAGTGATCCGCCATAATCGTTATACTCATCGGTATGATTTCATTTTATGTAGATCTATTCTGTACGTGAAGCAAGGAAACTTCACGCACTATATTATGCTTCACTCACGAAAAAGTCGTGCATAAAATAGGATATTATGCAACTCAAATACGTGCGTGAAGCACACGCACTTGTTGCAGAATAATACATTACGATACAAGTGCGCGATACTACGCTCGGTCGACAACTCCATTCGTGCGCAAAAAACCTATCGAGTACATGTATCGTATTTTGTTTTTTAATGAGTGTGTGAACAACTTCCAAAAGTAGCACATTTACGCACAGAGAATTTTGTACTTCGCACACTGAAAACAGACACTGACCAGACATATCTAATCGTATATTAGCGGTGGGTAAAATACAATTTTACAAACTCAAAATATACTACTCCATCATTATCTAGGTTCGTCCATCACAAACTGATAGAGAAACTGAAACGCTAAACTATATATCGAATATAAATGAAAGAGCTTTTACTAATTATAATCAACAGTTCCGTCATGCTGATGATAGTAAACATGTTTGATTAGATGCAAAATTCTTTTGGCAACTGAATTCAATGATTACTGTTGACAAATAAAATTTGCTCGGAATGTGCGAACTAAATAATTCCCTCTAGTACAAAATTGTAATGCATTTTACGTTTATTACTGACTTACGTGGAATGAAAATAATAAATAAAATAAAATTAAAAAATATTTGTTTTCTTTGCAATGTTATAGTTTTTTATTATTTTACTTTTAATAAAATAACTGTATAAACTTACGAAAAGGTAGCAGAGTCTTTATAGTACCCTCACATTTTCTCTTGAATATTGATGCGCCGTATTAGAATATAATGAAAATTGGTATAAATGAGATTGTCATCGTAAAAATCTCTCATAAATTCTTCAGAAAGAAAAAAAAATGTTGCGTTTGAAATAGAAGTTGTAAATATGGTACTAATATTTGTACATTTTTTTTCTTTAAAGTGATAATGTAATTAATTGCGTATTAATATTGGCAAATATATTTTAAACAATGTTATATTTTTCCAATGATTTATTTTTAATTTTAAATTTTCTGCAGAATAATGGAATTTTTGTCGACATATACAATGTGTCAAGAACATAAAACCATTTTAATTAAAAAATAAGTTGAATTTGAGTTCAACGATCACATACACTGAATAAAATCTACCTAGCATATTGAAGGCTGGATAGTTGAAAGAAAGGTAGTAAAAAGAGCTACTTTTTTAATTAAGATAACTCTGTTGACGGTGTTAATTTTAATATTTGAATTCCTGTAACTATATTTTTATTTGATTTAACCCCTTTACTTGTGGTGACAATTGCAACTTATACAATGTTGTTGCGAATTTATTGAAACACATTTAATAATTAAAAAGTAGCCAAATTTACTGAACATTTTTTCATCGATCCTTAAAAATAGATGAGAAAGTTCTTTTTAATTATTTTTCGAAATGGTTTTTGGTACGAAAGATTTTCATTTTAAATATTTTTACACTGAATTGTAATGAATAGATATAAAAATTATGAATAAACATAAACATATTTTGCATGCACTAAACTAGCTAGATGGCATTAGATCTGAATTTATTTCTAGTAAAAAAAAAATTAGAAAAATCTTTATAATTTAATTATACACTTTAATTACTCTATTTTTCTCATTAAATATATGTTGAAATGTAGTGAAATAACTTAAAAATTATCTCTAGATTTTTGATGTTCTAAAATTACACACAGCGCAAGCTCGCAGCAAAGGATGCACTACTGCAATACGCTTCTTCCTATGCGCATTACGTAAGGGCTTCGAGTATTTTACATTACACTACTCGTGCAAATGTTTGAAATATAGAAAGAGGTGCACAAATATGATTGTATCCCCGAAGACCAAGTGTACATATATATGTATATAAGATAGACAGTGAGTAGCGAGAAAGAGTTTTATCTTGCGAAATTTTAAATTGAGACATTTTATTCCATACGCAGACGAAATACTGAAGCATATCGAAATACACTGCTGGTACTTTTAGATCTTGCTAGCAAATCTAGAGTAAAAATTATTTCTGGCTATCTTGGTCCAGGCATTCAAACTTTTTACGGGGACTCAGCCTGCGAGATATGACTACAAATTAATGTTGTTAAGGAGAAGAAGGAAAAGGAGATTAGCTATTGATTGACACAGATATCCTCAATTATGGACGTTTTCATAAAATTTGGATAGTTTGATCCAAAATCTTCTATCTGTTCATCATTGGTTGTCCGTAGAGGTATTGTGGAGGAAGACTTATTTCTTTTGGGGACATATCGGGTTTGCTCATTCTCGACTCTTTAGTTGAGAATAACAAAGGATGTTTTTAAGAAATCATAATTTGTTAATAATATATTTTTATGTTATCTACTGCCTACATTTGTTACGCTTGAATCTAATGACCTCACGCCGACTGGGGAGTCGTTAGACTCGCGGAAAAAATATTAGATTTCAAACACGACCGAGAAGTCGTTAGAAACCTCAAATGTTTAAGTCTGGAACCTCTCGCCGACTGGGGAATCATTAGAAGTATTAGACCAAAAACATTCTGACGATATCAGCTGATGCAGCTGCATTTATAGAGGATCGCATCCATTTAGTTACGTGGGTAAGACGAAGAGAAAAGATAAAAAGGTGTAAAATTTCGGCGTATTTTTCTAACCGGAAGTCAAGGATTTTTAATTTGTGCATTAGATTAAAAATGCATTTCCGATGCGCGACTCAATGTTTGATGTTTACCGTTGGTTTTGCTACGTTATAGAACATCAAGAGGATTTTTTATATACATTTATTTTGGACAAACGCGTTCTTTTTTGTTAATAAAACTAAGTATCAGAAATTTGTTGTTTAGTGTCTGAATTTTTTTTAATACTTTTCCTAATAAACCTTAGACGCGACATTCTCCAGATATTTTTAATCTACGTCCATAAGATAGGGGAAATATTTATATTTTCACCGACTATTGCAACCTGGATGGAACATTGGTCGAATCAACTTGCCAAGAAGTTGCTGCAGGGAAGAGCAGCGTCGGCTCTCCTTTTCTATCTCATTGAGATACGTCAACAAACAATTCCTAATTGTTTCGTGGCGGGCCGTGCCACGTACTTTTTCAAACTAAAAAACTCGCCGTAGAACTCTCGAGATCAGCGAGAAATAGGGAGTACTAAAAAAGGCGTCGGTTAGGATGAGGTTGTTTTGGAATTTAATCTAAAGTATGGTTGGAAGGTACTTCTCCCTCCGCATCTCTAAATCTCTTCCATTCCCGCTTCTTTTTTTGGTTTGTTTGTTCTGCATCCGCATTTTCTCGCTTCCTTCTCCTTCCGAAATAACATTTGCCTGTTATATTTCATCGTGACACCTCTCTTGCTCGTCAATTTTGGAGACTATCGTCCTGAATAATATTTTACATTTTTGGACATGGCCGTCGTTTAATAGGCAGCTCGCGTGGCGCGAACCTTCACGCGAGGGAAAGGAGGAGCCCCGACCTCATGCACCGAATGGAGATGAGGCCGACGAGTACAAGAACGAACACTACTGGGAGTCTGGGAATGGAGCAGGACACTGGCACGCGCTACTTTCATCCCTCTTTCTGACAGCTCTATCTTACTTTTACACCACCGCTGGCGCTGTTCGCGAGTTATCGTTATCGCTCTTCCCTATTTTCGTCTGTTTCCTCTCTTGCATTTTCTTTCCTTGGTCCTTGTTCCATTTTCACTGCAGCTATTTCCTATGCCAGATTCGTTCTCGAGCTCGGTTCCTTCAGCCACCCTACCCAGCGAGTACGTTTTTCCTGTACCTTCCTTTCGGATATCATTCCCGGCAGGGGATATTCACGGAAGAGTCCCTGGAGGTATGGCTGCAATGAAGGACAATTAAAAATCAAGTGCAGACGAGAAGGAATGAATATTGTATTAAATACCCGATGACCGAAGAGAAAATTTCAGGTTATGGCAAATTGGGAGATTTTTTTGTCTGTTTTATTTAAGAGTAATTTTAATTAAAAAATAAATTATTATGTAGGTTTGTACAAAGTATATAATCGGGTCCTATTTAATAGAATTAGTTATTCAATTCCTTCACGGTTTAAGAAGAACAATTCATTATATTATGTTTGTCACAAAATACACAGCGCAATATGATCGACGGATTCGTATGAAATCCGGCACATAAGTGGTCTTGAGAACGCCTAATTGAAAATGGCGGTTCCAAAATGCAATAAATCTAAACACAACACCAGTTCATCCAAGGACGTCCTCAAATCGTCTCGATGAATTGGGACATTAGAACGTCCTCAGCAACTCCTCAGGACAAATGCAGACAGATTGTGCTGATTGGGTTTGAATTAGTCAATGGATTAAGACGTTCTTACTAGAACTTTTATGGTTACGTCATGTAGTAGAAATTTAAAAAGTACCTTTACAGACTGTCCGGGGGCTCTCTTCCACAGCTCCTCAGGATTTTCAAATGTCTGTTTTCATTGCCTTGGTAATGTCTTCAAGGTGTATGCTTGAAAATATCCTGTCGATATTTAACGTTCGCTTTTATCCCCATCATCAAGAACATCACGGCATTCGACATCATATGAAGCTCCTAAGAATGTTATAACTTTAACAAAAAAATCAATTTTATCGGATAATTAGTTGTATAATAAAGACGTTCGTGATAAATTTTTTAGCTGAAAAATTATGTAAAATACTTTTGCTGCCATTACAACACTGAAAATTAAAACACAGTTTTGCGGAAATTGCAAACACAAATTTACATTACAAAATTTAATAGTATTTTCAATAAATAAATGATTACCAGCACAAAATAAATCATGTTCAAATATTCAATGATAATTAATCTACCGAACAAAATAATTAATAGGATAACATTAATATCCTTCAATACGTTAAAAGTAATTTTCATTAATCCCATAAATAATACGTTATATTATCGTATATTACCGTGAATTTAGCGAAGCTGTAGTGTGGGACGCATGTCGCTCAAACGAAACTTGGTTGATTCCAACAGCTGTTGCGTACGAAATGGTGGGTTCGGTTTTGTTTGGTTGGGGTACACGGCGACGGAGCGGCGGTGTGCGTGGATTAAAACGGAAAAGTAATTCCTTCATTGTTACGAAAGAGTTTATGGACGCGAGAGGGTTGCGAGGATGATAGTAGCCAGTGAAAACGCACGCTAGTTTAACTCTACGTTGAAAATTTTCCTCTGAATTTCTCCAGGCGCCCTTTGACCCGCTGCCAAACGCGATACCATGTTTTCCGCATACCCGAAATGTTTGTGGTTATGTTTCGTGCTTCCGTTTTCTCCAGTTTTTTCATGACATAGCAGAACGAAAACAGTAATAATGCAGTATCGATGTTGATATTTATTCTTGTAGTAAGAAAGAATATTGATAACATTTTCTAAAGTTATAAAGTATCTATTGTTACATCCAGAGTCTATAACGTTTATTTCTATCTTCGAAAATCACTGATTTATTTCGACTTCGAGGAAGCTAGTTTATCTTAGGGCGTATTAGCATTGTATGACGCTACTTCATCGTATCTAGTACTTTCTAAGTGGGGAGGGTTAAGTAGTGCTCTAATGTCAACGCGAGGCGGTATCTCTGAGGAGTATACTCGATGAATATCTTAGATCGTCGCATTTCCATTACAAATACAGGGCAAAGTCAGTCTTCAGACAACTGCCAGAAATAGAGTGATTAGTTACTGCCCCTTCTTTGAAACGAGATGGCATTCGCAATTTAATGTTTCCCTTCGCGCTTGGCTGATTCTAGACGCTTCTTTTGCATCGGACTCGTTCACGCTTCCTCTACTCTATTCCCCTGTTTTTCAGTATATGTTCATAGGTGTTTCAGTGTGAGGAATGGTGTTGGAACGAATGCACGTTGTATCCGGGAATGGGCGACAAAATCCTAACAACGAGATCGCTTCTATGGACTGAGAATTCTCATTATGAAGAATCAATTGTACCAGCTATGTCGCAGTGTCCTCAGAGATGCGTTATATTCCACGTTCGTTATCTCTGAATTGCATCGATATCACTCGTGTCGTTTCGTATACCCCAAACGACTCTCGAGGGTGGGTTACACCTTTTTCATTATTAGATATGCATTGATTTCCAGGGAATAGATACGAGACGAATAAATGTATTTGTCTGTCCTTGCAAAAATTTCATTGGAAATTCACTGTTTTAGCATTTACTTATTCTAAACATGATATGAACTTTTACTGACAGAAAAATGCAATATCGATTCAATTTTATGCTTCATGTCTCCAGACAAAATTTCATACATCGTTTTGCAAAAATTATTGATACCTTTTAGGGAAATTCAGTCAGTAATTGGACCAGGATCTAATAAACGACCAGCAGAGTTTAAATTGAATCCTTTGTTGTGGCAACAACCAGGGCAAACAGAATTCATTTCCAGAAGTTTAAGGACAATCTATAGCGATAATAAAAATGAAGCGCAGTTTTCACTTCAAGTATACGAATAACTTATGGAACAAGCGGAAAAATATGTTAATTACGACGAGAGGTAATGGAATTGAAGGAAGTTAACAACATCCTTCCTTCTCCCCCTTGCCTGTCTCGATTTTCGCATTTCTGACTCTCTCGTTAGGGACAAGATAACGACGCTGCTAAGGAGATGGTGTATTTCTAGGAGCGTCGATGGGCACAGATGCGGAAAACGAGTCTGGGACCCCTCGTCGAATCGCCTCGGTTAAACCCGATCTAACCCCGGCGTGCAAAGTAGACCGACATTTTCCCGCAAGGACCAATGCCGATGTCGCTGCTCCGACCTGTTGGCGCTTGCTGAACTCGTCTTGAAAAGAGCGGACGTCGGTTGAGAGACGGAAAACACCCCCATCCCCTGGTAGTTTCCCAAATCGACGGATAAACAAGCGACATGCTGGACGTGCTCCCCGACGCGAACGTTTTTCGGACGAACGTAATAAACTTTCTTCCCCATTGACCAACGGAAATGGGTTTGTCGATTCTGTAACGGACATCTGCCGTGTACCCTAAGAAAGACTTTTAACCATCCCGCGCATGTTGTCATAAATTTTTTTGTACCTTGTTCGACATAAATCGGTATACATCAGCATTGTTAGTGGAGGTTTTTAAAGTATCCAAAGATCTACCTAAATATAAACGTTTTTTTAATTAAAAAAAGGAATAGTTAAATGTCAGAAATAAAATGCGTTGCTGCATTTTTACTTGCTATTCACCCATCCCTCGATATTTATCATTCAGTTGTATGTTTGTGATTTTGAATCAATGTTGTGCGAACCCAACCTTTCCCGGCCGGCTTCTAAAGGAGGATTTTATTTATCTTGAGTCGGACCCTTGAGAAATTCGATATTAATTAGCACTCTCTACGCGTTTTCCGCAGCCATCGCTGGAGCTGCATCACGTCGCTTTCTAGAAAAGGACGAGTGCCCTCGCGGAAGACGTCGTAATTTACTCTTTGCGTAGTTAATGCTCGTTTCTAGAGACGCGAAGAAAGCAAACAAATTGCAAGTAAATTATTCGATATGCTATTTATTTCGCTTAGTTCTACCCCAACAATTTCGAGGTTTCTACCCTGTTTCTAGATGGCTGTAGCATTTGTATTTATACCGCTCGTTTCGCGAGAAATTGTTGGCTGACTTTAATCATTCTTAAAATACAATAATCTGAATTGAAGCATCATAAAATATATTTATTACTGTAATATAATATTAATTTTTAAAAAATTAGTATTAAACACTGATTCATAAAAGATGATTATATTTGCATAAACGTGAAAATACTTAAAAGTAAAACTTTATATATCCGACACCATTGAAGGCATTAGAGAAACAATGACTACTATTGTGACACTGCAATACTTGAACATAGGAATGACTATGGTCGGTTTCGTTAACACGAACTATGGTCGGGTCAAACGGAATGGACTATTTGGGAACAAGAAGGCAGTCCTAGCGCCACACTACTTCACTACGCATCGTCAGACGCTTGCAAGCAATTCCTATTAGCTCTCAGCAAACTAGGTTGTTGTCAGGGACTCAATCGGCAGCTAGATAGCATTAACCAAGTCATTATTTTAACAGAGAAATGGTAAATGAGGTAGTGGATTATGCCTCTGTACTCTACCGAAACAAATTCTAAGATGACTACTTGCCACATATTTTTTAATTCTGATTTTGTCCTACTGAGGTCAATTGTAGAACATAATGACGCAATTATGTCACAAAGATGTAATTCTGTTCTTTGACCGCAACAGTGAAGAATATCTTTCTTTAAATAATATGCAGAACATATGTACGCATTGCTATTTTTTGACTCATTGATTTTTATTCCAAGAAATTTATTTTACATTATACCATTAATTAATACATGCTATACTTGATGAATTTGGTATTCTTACTTCAAATTATACAATTCATAATTGTAACAAAGGAAATTATTAATTTTGAGTTCAAAATTTGCTAGTATATTGAACTTTGAGTCCAATAAAAAGCTTGCGAAAAAGCAGAACGCGTCACTGTCATCTATCGCAGAAACTTTTCCGTTCGCAGTGATATGGCACGGGGGCTACTTCTGAATAGGTTATTTCTATATTCGTTTCGTTCATCCGGCCGCTCTCATTGAACCACCGACTCCAACTGTGTTCGGGTATTAACTGAGCACGCTGCACATGGGGACTAAAACCACCAAAAGCATTGTGTTACACACTGTTCGTGTACTTTTACATTTTCACATGCATGAACGAGCAGTGCGAATACACGCACTTCGAACAGCATTCTGAACTTTCTATATTCAGGATCGTCGGATTACGATATTGTACTGCGTAAGTACAACTCGGGTGTCATCATGCATCCCTTACGTCGCATCTCTTACAATATTCCAGCACCATAGAGCGCTTTGAGATAAGCTACATTTTCGAAATGGTACTTCCAATTCACCTTGTACATAGAACGGATAAGTTTTCCCTTTGAATCTCTACAGAGAGTCTTGAGATTTGATTTAATCTTATGTAAAGGCACTGTAGAGATTCTGGAAGGGGACCATGCAGAACTTGAAAAATATCGCCGATCTTGCAAAAATATATATGCGATAAAGTAACCATATACGTGCATGTAACTGTTTACATGACAGACAAGATTTTCGTAAATTTGGGTATTATTTTCAGTCGTGCAGATTCTCATTCATTTTTTATAAATAAAATACATTTTTTAGGTTAGGTTACGCTTATTTTTCCTGCTATTGTTAAATCTGATTCATAGATAATCCCCTTTATCTTTCATGTTGCATAAAATGTAAAAATACAAGAAAAGCTACAATCAAGATCTTCACTTTTAAATCGATAATAACGTTAGAATATTAATCCTTCAAACGATTCGTTTACACTCGGTTTACGTATACCTATATATTTATGGTTGAAATGTTATATTCACATAGAATAAATACGAGAAGTCGTGAATATCTCTCGAGAATTATTCGGTTGCCACCCTGCTGGAGCGGAGATTGTCAACTTTAATAATTTCCCAGTATATACTCTTCGCTCATTTTTCATCCAACACGTCTACCCGCGTGTGCTGGGAAGTTTCCTTTGATTTATATTTTATACCTGCAGTATTCTCTGCACCACGTATCATCGATAAAACTTCCGTTTTTTTTATTTATTTGCTTAACTGTAACTAACTTTGCATACATATATAATATAAAAATATTTTATTTCTTACTTTTATTTTTTACTTGACATTTAACATATTCCAGTGAATTTTACAATATAAAATAAAATATGTATATATTAAAACATAGGAAGGAAGCCGGGCTATTTTTTTCGTTTCGCAGAAACTTCAGAAGTTTCGTGCGCTATAGTCGTTTTCTTCAAAACGAGAAAACTTTTTAAACGGCATAGAAAGCGACATCCATTTGAAATTAGTGTTATCGCCGCTAAGACGGCTTAAGTTATATTAACAAGAAAAACTCTTCAGAAGTATTATATAAATTGTTTATAAGTATCAAGATCCATTTGCAATAAAAACATATAATTATTGTTTCACTAACTTTGGATAACAAAAGAGTCATTTAAATCTGCGAAAAGTATCAAGTAGTTACAGACAGTTTCGGTGAGACTGCTCTCTGTACCATGATATAAGCATTAATTAAGCATTATTGAGATATTTCATAATTCGTTATCGCACTATTAATCAAATAAAAATTCAAACCAACACTTTTTTATAATATACTTAGCTTATATTCTTGAATGTTTAATCTTTAGTGTTCTAATGTAGAAACATTTGTACTTTTTAAACTTTGTCATAAACACACAAATCTGTGCTATATAGGGATAAAAATCGTAACTGAGAAAGAAAAGAATCATGTAACTTGGAAATGATGTTCGGACTGACGCGAAAACTTTCCTAATCTGGACGAAATCCTTAGTAATACAGCTGCTACTAAGTTTTTCTATTCGTATTCTACTTTTTTGACGATCGACTGCTCTTGTTTCTTTTTTATTACTTGCTGCGCATCTAGATACCGGATTCTGACTAAGCTACCAAGAAAAAAGTGAGAAAAACCACTCACCGAAAAACAGGAATACGAAAGAAGAAGCTTACGCTTAAGAGAATAGGAACGTGTAAGAAAGGAGGCAATGGAAGTGCGAATATAAATTTTAAAAAGAAACGTTAAAAATTTGTACTTGGACGGCTCGAAGTCAAAGAGGAGATTGTGATGCACTAGTTTGAGCTTAAAATAGTATGTTCGTTGGATTACCTTATCGCCACACGATATGCTGAATTATTTAGAGGTGGCGAAACTTTGTGAATGTCTCGTAAAAGCTTTTGCGACCGTAGTTTCAGTAGTTGGTTAGTTTCGTACCCGACACCTCTATGCGGCATTTGATGTTATTATCTTTTCTCATAATATCAGTAAATGCGAATAATACAATGTATATTGTATGTGATACATTCACATTTTTCATTCTCTTGGAGTACATTTCAAATGATGGAGTATTTGTATTATTTTATATAGCGAATATTTCCTGTACACGAAAAAAAATATTTTCTGTGAAAATTACTGAAATGTTCTGTCTGAAGTTGACGTCCCAACAGATTGATGAATTTTTGTTGAGAAATCATTCAATCTTTCAAGAAACTTCCATACATAATTCTAGCTATCGTTTGGTAATTTTTTAGAAAAATTCCATATTCTTTAGTGGATATGCAGTATTTGACAACAGTTTTTGATATCCTCAGCTTTTCAGTAATTTTAAAGATAAGTAGGAAATATATTTGTGTACTGTATAATTTTCCAACAATACATATGTTTTCAACAATTTAGAAATAATTTAATTATTAAGAACTTATTTTAAAATTAAATTCTTATAAATCAAGTTATTACACTATACTCCTTTAATAAGACTATATAGACGTCGTATATTTTACATTGAGATATAAGAATTAATTGTTAGCTAATATAATTATTTATTGCAATGCGCTGTATTTATTGTATGCGCTTTACGATATCTATTCAAGTATACGAGGAATGACTGAAAAACATATAACGGATCTTATATTTCTGATTGCAGGATCCGCACTAATGAGGATCGTTGAAGTCTATAAAGAAATCCACGAGCAAGAGATGAACATTGTAAGTATAAAAGAGTACACCACTCATATATATGGTTAAAATTCCTTATTAGGCATAATGGCGCAAAATTAGAATTCTACTGTAAATGATAGATATATTTGAATAAAGTCCGTCAAAAGCAGCCAACATTACATTTTGAAGATGTACAGATAATTTGTGACCATCAGATATTGCTCATGAAATCAATAGTAAAATAATTACATTCTATTTTTGTTAATTTTGTTGTATGCACAACCGGTATAGTCTCGTTTTTATTTAGTACGAAAGACATGAATAGTATCAGATTATAAATTAATCCTTAAAAACTACGTACGCACAACGATTGTTTATTAATAACTCATTATCTAATGCGCACTTGACACATAATTATTAAATCAGTTGATTATTATTTAATTTATTGTTGAATTAAACAAATTTACTGAAGCAGAGAAAGTTGAATAAAGAAACTCTGCTATATACTTGTGTATTCAATATTTCATAAATAACGTTTAATAGACTTTTATTGTTTTTGTTTATTATTATACTTGTATATTATTTTCTTATGCAGTTGAAGTAATATTTAGAAACATTTGTAAACATTTGTAATATTGCACGTCACGCTTTTAGGGTTCTTGTATTGCCATCAATTTTTTTGTATCTAAAAATGGTATGTAAAAACCTGTGGAATTGCTCATATGCTTCTTCTGCCCCTTGCAAAACAATGTAAGATAATCTTTTAAGAAATATTGATTTTATTCCTTAAAGAACCGCTTGAGTGTGGAGTAGATCTATAGACGTACTTAAAATAAAAATTAAAAAAAACATGTTATAAATTTCATTTTTAATTTTATTATTTTCATTTTATCATTTATAATTTATTTTAGTAATTTTATCATTTATAATTCGAGTTTCATTATGAATCTGAACTCAATTTTGAAAAATTCATAATGGAGGATCTAATATAGTGGTTATATATTTTTAATTTCATCGGATTCGCATGAAACTCGTTATAATAACCAATTTTATGTCCGAATGGAAAAACTTAAAGTGGTGGGTTTGAAATAAGAAAATTGTTCCATACCAGACTGTTTGAATATTTCATCTGCTAACGTATCAAAATTAATCCCCATTTACAAAATGACTAACAGATAATTTAACACTAATATATTAACATTTTTTTAAATTGAGAACCTCATGTAGAAGCGTAATGATGACAAAAGTTTTTTACGTTAACCTCTACCTCATCCACTGTCGCGGTAGTTTCTGGCAATTTACACAGAAAAATAATGTAAAAATTAAAAAAATTAAAAAAATTAGCAGTGTAAAAGCCTACTTCATGCCTCCAGGTGGTACACTCTCAGGTTGTAAATAACTTTAAAATTATTTAATAGCAAACTTCGAAAGTGGAATTTGATAATCATTTCTCTCTTCGATAACATCTGTATTATTAATTTACATTATATTTATTCCACTATTTTTAATTTTTTATGTCTAACTAAATTCACAGTTAGCGAGCCCGAAAATACCTGAGTGACGAGTCATCAAATTGGATGAAATAACAAAAATGTGATCGTCATAAAGGGCCCACCATTTTAAATTTTTAAAAACTGATTTCAAATTCTTCATCAGTGATTCCAAGGATGCATAATTTTATTTGGTGATCTACAAATTTCTTATCCATTTTGGAACCACATTTACAATTTTTCTTCTTAGAGCGAAGGGGTTAGGTAAAATATAACTAATACAGGATTTCTGGGATACGAGAAGGTCATTTAAATCTAATATACAAAAGTTTGGTTGACATACCGCACAAATTTGGTCGAGAAACTGTGATAATCAATGAGCTAATAATTCTTCGTCATAGCCCACGTGACTTTCGGAATCGCATTGCGAAAAGGTCGAGGGTCTGGACTTTGCTCCCAATGCGTCGAAATGATTTAAATAAACTTCGCGGCGACGTAATTAAGAGGTCGGAAATTTATACCTCGCTTTGGGGGCATACACACCATACTAGTATTGCACGTTGGTCGAAGGCTCAACGAGTTTCAGCGGTTCTTACTACGTAAATACTCAAATACACGGGTAAATGTAGATATGGAAATATCCTCTTCGCCCCTGCCCTGATAGTAGGACGCAACTCGTTCCTCAGGGATATTAATTGGAAAGTTAAAAGACTTTCTGCCACCCTGCCGTCCCCGTTTAAAGCGCCAGCAGTCAAGTGTCGGAAGTTCACTTTGATCTATACTATCCCCTACCTGACTAACGCTATGTATCGCTGTATTTTGAGGTCGAAATTTCGTTCATCATTCGTAAAATTGTCCAGAATTATTTCTAATATCGACACAAGCAAATAATTTCTTATCGTTCTATATTTAAACATATTACTTTAAAAACTAGAATGACAAATGTAAAGCAGAAAATGGTATGTCGAATTCCTTCGCTCTCTATTTTCTCGATATCCGTCGATACCCGAAATCCTCTTGAAACCAGATTTCTGCGGATTATAATAATTCACTTGCGCGACTTTTCCGGATGAGGCGAGAGACCCTCCGCCGAGAGTCTGTGAAACCTGCCAGAACAACCCAATTACCTCTTAAGCGTATCGGGCGAATTCTATTTGGCGCGAGATTTGACCCTTGAGCTCACATACGAGCTTGATTCCTTTTTTGCTCTAGAGTCGTAGATTTTCTAGTCTGATAGAATCTCGAGAGTATTTCCAGCAGTGTAATGTAAATCCATACAAAAAAGGACCAATGGCTGGGTTTCTCCACAAATTATCATTTTTTGTTTTCTTACATCATATTTCTTGCTTGAATGCAAATTCCTGAAACTACTTTAACCTACTTTGTCCCAAAGTTATTTGTGATTCTTGTGTTGAAATCCAGTTATTGGCCAAGGTATTAAATAAAATCTACACGATTAAATGCGTCAATTTTATATGCTTTCCAAATAGGACTATCAGAATTTAATTTAGTGATTCAATTGGTGATACAGGATAACAAGAATTCAGACTTCAATATGTTAATTGACTAATTTTATGACGATTCTCGAAATCATTAACGTCAACAATAACAAAGAAACTTTTTAACAATCTCAACTCAATCCTCTACTATTTCTATTTTATCGGTCTACGCAATCTTATCATTGCTAATACATTCGGTTTCTGCATTCTGAATTCTTCTATTCGCAAAAGTTTTTTGACCAATCGAATAACATTTCCAGCACATCCAAGAAAACAGAATATTCGTTAGAATTTTACAAAATAGAAATATTACTGTGCTATTTACTGTAAAATAATAATGCACACATTTAATTGATATCACAATTTCTACTCGAATGCAGAAAAATATACCAGCGTTATTAATTTGCGCTCATGTAAGGAAACATTGCGTTGGATGAATGGTATTGGTAGAACATGCGAGTTGCTGAAAATTTCACGCGAATTATTGACATTTCGCGTATCCGGTGCAGCCACAATTCAACCCTGATCACGTTGCTGTCTCGTTATCAACTACCGATGTCATAAATTGAACATGATTGGTTCGTATTTTCTACATAACACGCATGTAAAGTTGACACAACAATTGGCGTTTTGATTGCACGAATCCGTTGCTATTCACATATTTATCAGCGTATTAGTGTGTTACGTTTACAGCACGAACCATCCGTGACATCGGGATCCAATCGAAATTATGTATAAATGAAAATTCGATGCTGTTCAAAAAAGAAATTGGAGATTCGTCAACAAAAGAGCAAAATAATACAGAAATATAGCTCTTTCTTCCTAGTAGCTCTTTGCTACGCACTGTTGAGAGTCCAACCATTGGAGTAAAGCCAATTCTTTAGCTCTCGCTATTTTCTTTTGCAGAAAAAGACGAGACTAAAGAAAACGGACAAAGGCGGCCTATCTAGCAGATTTCGCTGCTGAGTCTCAAAGTAATCTAATTAAAGGCTAGTGATTTGTACGAACGATTGAATGACTTTCCGAACATTTTTAATTTCCAATAAGATCGTATTAGTATGGAATCTGGCAGATCGTATGAAATTAAATATCACACAAAAAATTAATTAAATATGCTGCATGACAATCTCTCTATTGTTCAATGCAAGGACAAATCGATATGCAGAATCGGGCAATATTCTGCACTTGAAAATAAGAATGACCGACATTACAGAATGCCTGCACATTTCACTGATATGGAAATGTTACAAAATCTCTCACTGTAATTTGTAACGTGTAACTAATTGTAAAAAAAAAAAGATATTCTGGAAGGACCCAACGAAATTTTGCTCGATGTCCCATAACATATATATTCATTATTTAAGATAAAATTCGGTAATATACAGGGTGGTCCAAAAGTATGGAAACGCTGAAATAACACTGAAGGAAGGCATTTTTAAGAAAATCACGATCAAGACTAATTCTCAGATCACAATTGAAATGCCGTAACAAATAAGTGAAAACTTTTTGTCTGAAACTTTTTTCTCCAAAATGTATTTCGTCAAAGTTAGTTGGCCATTTTCGTGCTACTGAATCACCATGCATGATAGATGCATGTAAAGAAATTATTTTCGTTTCTTGCCGGTTGTAAGGAATAGGCAATAAGGAATAATTGCGTAATAAAAAGGGATTTAAGATAAAGGAGATCAAAAGCCTAGCTATTGTCAAGCGGAACATCGTAAAGCTTTAATTTTTACACCCTATGAATAAGATTATCGTAAATCCGACTGAGCGTTGAGATTATAGACAGCGTGAAGATCTGCAATTTTTAGGTTTATGTAGAAAATGTAGAGCGTCTTCAACAGCTGTCTGCTTTAAATCACCTTCTAAAACCGTGATCGGTTCATTATCGTAAATTATCCATTATACCTCCGCCGAAAGACTTAAGTGCAACTTTATGTTCGAAATTTAATGAATCTGAATTTTACGTGAAGCAATGACAAAGAAGAAGAGTTTTCTGCTCAATTTGCAGCAAATTTTCCAAGTTCCTGGCAGGCCAAAATGATTGTTTACCTTCGAAGATCACTTTTTATTTCGCCTGACATATGTTGAAAAATATATAATGCGTCGCGTCTATTCAACATTCAAGCGTTTATTTCTCACGGGCATTGCCTGCCGCTCTGATCCAGGTGGAAAAAACGGAAGATTATCTCCGCTGTATCTATTCGAGAAAATGGGATTTTCACAGAATCCCGTAAATTCGTCTCCTTGGGGATTAAAGGGAGGCTACATTGACGCTAGTCGACGCGAGAATTTGCAAAAATTTATCAATCACCGAAACCTCCGACAAGAGTCAGCAACTCGTCGAAAAATGCAGTCCTGAAGCTCCCTGTTTCAGATCGACAGGCGACATCGAATCGCTGCCCAGCAAACCGGATGTAATCAATGTTTATTAAACGGAGCAATACACTGGAGTTCCAGGGCGGTCATTTGTCGTGTCGCACATGTCAAAAATGCGTGCGTGCTGCCAAGTCAAGCGCAATAGATTTAGAGTTTTTATCGTGATGGGCCCTGGCATAAAACAGTCGATTCGGTATCTGGTAACCGGCGTGCGAATTTATGCTCCCGTCGTGAGGTTATTGAATTTACTCCATCCGCTCAAAGCAACTTTTTCAGAGGTAGAATCCGCGTGCGTACCGACGCGGAAATATTTCGCCCCTGACACTAACAAGGATTCGTTATTCAAAAACTGGCAAAATGTTTTTCTCGGTTCTACGCTCAAAAAATCCCTTTCATTATACCGGAACATCCAACGAATCACAAATTATTTTATTAGCCCTTTGACGAAGATTATAGAATTACATATCGTCGATCGACAGCGGATGAAATGTCGACATCGAAGTTATAGTTGATTAATAAATTATATGGGACGTTAAAAACGTCGAAATACTTTTGTGCAAACTTTTTTTCCATTGAAAGCAAACTTTTTTATCAGAATAGGACGCAAAAAATCCTCTACTATATTTAATGTATGAAGAGATAAAAAGTAAGAGAAGTAAAAAGAAAATTTTACTTTTCTAATTTGAGAGTGGTATAAATAAACATTGTAAAATGATAATTAAACAAATAATATAAAATAATATATGGTTTCGAGAAACTTTAAAATTACATGGCAAAGTTATAAAAGAAAACTGTATATTTAATTATAATTCAACTCCGAAGCTGGAGATAAAGTGTGATAATGATGTTGACAGAGATTCGTTTCTATTCTGGAACTTGTACTTAAAATAGGTCACTGGAAGAATTGAAGGGCTTACGTACAAAGTCCACATGCTATAGTGTCGTTCAAACAAACGAATCAAGTTCGTGCTTTAACGAATAGTCTCGGTGTTACTTTTTAAGTCGTTATTTCTCATTAAATCCGTTGATTTAGTCAAATATTATTCTTTCTGTTTTAGTTGAAGGCCTTTTACGTCGATATGCTCGTGCCGCTGGAAACAAATTTAGAAAAGGACACGAAAGTCGTTCAGGTAATATAAAACAATATTTATATGTTACTGCACTTTTATCTCATTCACATAAAGATTCAATAATGGGCAAACAAATGTTTTCAGAGTGAACAAAAGAAATTCATGCAACAACACAAAACTAGATCAGAAACATATAGCAAGGCTGCGGCTACAATGAAGAAACAACGAAAGAAGTCGCGTAGCACGAATAAAAGTGGAATCGCTGTGGATAAAGAAATAAAAAATATGCAAATTTTGGAAGAGGAGAAGTCGAAGCTTGATGCCTTTTGTGAGCAAAGTTTGAAGAATGTACGTATATTTTATGACTTTTCAACAGGTTGAAACTATTGTTATTTGATTAAATTACATTTGGCGAGTACTTTATATTACTCAGCAAAATATCGAAACAAAGAATCTAGTAAACTAGATATTACACTATCAGCTTTGCAGAAAATTAATTGTTTACAAACTTTTCTCTGCATACCTGGTTTATAAATGAAATGCTGATATCTTAGGTTCAAAATTGCTTGATGTATTAAAATTGGTTACGTAGCTGTTAGAGGTTAAACAAGTTTTCTCTTTCCAAACTTTAGGCCATGACTCAAGAGAGGAGAAGGTACGGTTTTGTTCTTGAACGACAATGCTCACTTGCGAAACACTACGCAAGTTTTCACGAAGTAGCATTGGCTGCTCTTCATCCGTCCGCAGACGAATGGCGCGAAATTGCCTCAACTCGAGAATTCCTGCCGCAATCTGTAGAGGATATGTTCGCATCAAGACTCCGGGTAAATTACCCTTAGGATAAACATTTTGCACTTCGTTAACTCTTTTATTTTTTAATCCATTTTCTCACATTTTGAATCTTCAAAAGTTTAGTATTATGCGCAAGATCATTTCACGTCATTCTAAAGAATATTGTTTACATTTGCAATTTTGCAATTTTGAATTATGTTTTTCGTAATTATCTTTATCTTTTATCAGTTACATTAGCAGCGAGACTAGGCACGAACATTTAACGTTCTAACATAGTATGCCTTATTTTGCAGCAAGTGTCTTTTTGGCCTGATGATGATGAAAATGGAGGATCCGATTTGACTATGAGTACGCAACTAAGAAAAACCAGAAGTATGGATAGCTCGTGTCTGGAATTAAGGTTAGGACCTACGCAACCCAATAATTCTTCGTCCAATCGTGCTCCACCACAACTTCCATCTCTGGCACGTGCAAGATCAGAAGCAAATCTTCATGCATCGTCTCTTTCAATAGGACCAGGTATGTTACAGTTCGATAATTTTATCGTTAACTGTAATTGAATTGATATAATATCGTTTTTCATTGGTTAGCTAAATAAATTAACCCCAATTCAATTTAACGATTACCGACCTTTTGAAAATTACAAAATATTATCAACGTGAATATTTCATAAAATAATTCTAGTACAATTCATGTCTGCTATGCTTTAATTAGAATGCCCATTCAATGGCAGTGTCACGTTTGTTTGTGCTCGGTAATGGTAGCAGGAGAATCGTTCGAATTGTTTCTGAGTACTGCATGTCTGGGTAATTGTGCCCGTAACGAAGTGCCAGCGGTTCGATTGTGAAGTGTCCATACAGTATATGGGGTAGTGAGAGATCGAATATTCAACTCTCACCGCTTAAATACATTACTAAAGGATTCGTGAAAACGCATTCATTATTTTTTAGTACAATAGCACAAGTAATTCTATATAAAACCTAAACTTTGAAACGTATTCACATTAACATTGTCAGAATGAAAAAACAAAACAAGTATAGTCAACAATTCATCTCAGCGATATCCATATGTACTTGGTATTGTCATCGTCACATTTGAATGTTGGCATTGAATAATGGCATATTTCGACTCTACATTATTATCAGCTGAGTTCGCACCTGCTAACATTTGCTCGATTATCGCTGATGGATGGAAATACACTCTGACGAATAGTGAACTATTCTGAAAATTTTGTTTCCACAGAGGTTCCAGAAACCCCTCCAAGACCGAGATCCATGGCACCGGTTTCCCGCAACGGTGGTGGCGTAAGTGGTGGAGTAATGGCCAGCGGGTGGGGCGAAGCACCTCTTGCGAGGGCCCTCTTCGCTTATATCAGCTCCGGAGAGAATCAGCTTAGTTTTCACGAGGGTGATCTCATCGCCTTGATGGGTTAGTTAACTTAACCAAGCAGCCCGTTGGAAATTTGCTGACCCCCTTCCTAATCTTCTACATCTCACTATTCCTCCCTCACCTCTCTCATTCTATCTGTCTATTTACCTATTTATTGACATATCTAATTGTATATTTTTCTCTTTCAATTTTACATTTCCATTTAAATAGAAGATTTTCAGCGAAAATATATTTTCTCTTTCGCAGGTGATCGACAGAAAGGTTGGCAATTTGGTGAGAATCTTCGCACACAAAGTTCAGGATGGTTTCCGTTAGCATACACCGAATATTTCTTGGACGATCCACTATCGTAAGTAAACGTGGAACGGAATAGCTGGCTGACTTGAATTCAATATAGTTTTTATTTGACACGCACATTAATCGTCTCTTTGATTCACAGGTCTCCCACTCACAGCACTAACAATGGAATTACTCCTGACTCGAAATTGATTCCGCCCAACAAACCACCGCCGTCTCGTCCGTCGATGCCGAACAACGACGACGTATCCGGCAACCATTCCATTACAAACAACGGAAATGCTAACAGCCATAGCACTAGCACGCCAATAAATGTATCGAAGAGTAGTAGCTCTCACAATATCGCTACCCCTACTGCTCGTCAACCGAAAGCGGTAAAAAAATGAATTGTTATATTTAGAACTTGATTTCCGTTTAAATCCGGCCTGTACCTGAGCGTTCTTTCCGATACGTGCAATTTAAACAAATATAAATCCTGTATAAAGTCAAAAATATAATCGTTACATTACTAATTGTAGCTCCGCCCGTCCGGAACGTTACCTACAATGTTAGTCGGCGGTCGTAGAGTACAACCACCGGTACCTCCGGTCCCCCCTCCTCAGGCCGTTACTTCTCTGCATAGTAGTAACGATAGTGGTTTTTCTAACGAACCACCTGTACAACCCGATATCGATTACAGTGACGATGAAGCTATGAGGTAAGCATTCTTTATTCCGATATTAAAGTATATACTGCATTTATTCTACTCAATCGATATGATCGATTGTAAAGACCCTGTCGTAGTACGCTTTTCATAGTCTAACTATCCGTTCGGCATGTTCGCGAGCTTTGTACAGAATCTCGCTTAATATTTCGCCGAGCCACGAGAGGAGAGATAATTCTCGAAAGTAGACTGTAAAAAGTATCTGTATTTTCCCGCCTCAACCTTTTATCTCGGTCGAGCTTACTCTTGGATTATGTTCCGTTTATTTTTCTTTCGTTCTTTGTAGATTCCGCATGCGTTACTACGATCGATGGAATTAAACGCGTCGGTGGTGGCCACCTTCCTACGTCCCGTCTCTCCGGCACCTCTTCTGGCTTTTAAAGAGTCCAATCCTCATTCCTTCGCTCGATTCCACATCGAGTTACCTTCTTCACTTCATTTAGCACGTAGCGATTCCAGTCTTCTTCTGGTTCTTGGTCTTTTGGCATTACCGCATTTTACTATTCTTTCTTTCTCTTTCTTCTTTTCTTCTCTACTTTATTCTCATACTTTATATTCTCTTTTCCCCATTCGTTCTGTTCTTCTTTTTTGTTTTCTTTTATCTTCGTTTCACCACCCAATCCCCCAAAATAGACTACGAGGACGCAAAGCAGAACGGAAGCAAAAGGCGCAAAGTCAGCAAAAGCACCACCACCATCACCAGCAACAACAGCAGATGGCAAGGGAAGAGAAGGCCATGTCCGAGTCCAAGGATTGGGAGAATGACTCCTGGAAGACCATTCCAAGAGACGACAAATCTTGGCGCGTATATCGAAATGCGATGGATCTTTGGCCCGAAACGAATTCGACGCGTCGTAGCGTCGAGAAAAGCGATACGTGCGATACGCGAAACGGTAAACGCCCGGATTCCGAAGATAGGCGAATCAACAGAAACAATAAAAATATTGACGATAATGAAGTTCATATGAGAAAGGATAGAAAACATATTGCTAAGAATGAATTTGAAAATTCTCGAAATCGTTCGAATGGAGAGGGTCGAGGCGGAAAATACTCTATCAACGAAGATCAGCCACGGGGCTATGGACGACGAAACAACGAAGAGCGCAATGCAGACACTAATAAACGCAACCATCGAGATATTGAAACGGAAGATGATGACATCGAAGTTGAAGAAGAAGAGGAGGAGGATGAAGAAACATACGGGACAGGAACAGAATATACAGAAAAATATGATAGTAATAAATATTATGAAAATACAACTGTCCATCAAGAACAAACCGCACGTCGAAACACATACCACTGTGAAGACCAAAGAAGAAAATATGAAAATGACAAGAGTTCAGGCAGCTCATCCGCGACCGAATCTGAGGACGGCAGCACCATAACCATGCCGGAAACTGGCAGAAAAGTCGAACAGATTGCCCAGAAATTGGAGCAGACGGCACAAAAATATGCACGAGAGTTAAGTCCACCAAAATTCATTGAGCGCAGAAATGAATATAAAAATGTCGACCATGAGGACAAATCACCTATCAATTATCCGAGATACGACAATAGAGATCAACGAGGGCGTTCAGAACCACGACAGAACATTCGGGATCGAGGTAGAGACAGAGAATCCGAGAGGGAAAGGGAGAGATTCTTCGAAAAGGCAATGTCGTCGCAAACTTCGACATTGACGCACGACCGAGAACGAGACAAGAATCGTAACATGGAACGATCGCCTAACCGACGTATGGAGGTGCCACGTCCACCATCGGAGGAAGCTCCGGAACGCCCTAGTGAAAACCGACGATTTAGGGAACGAAGATACTCGGAAAAGGAAGAAATTTACGGCGAAACAGGCAGATTCGTAGTCGAAGCTGAACCGATAGAGAAAGATCGAGGTTACGAGTCCAACTTCGAGACTAAACTGGAGAGAAGTAAAATCATACAACGCCATGGATACCCAAAAGTTTCTCGGCCAGCGGAACATCTCGATAAAAATGGCATGACCGAGAGAAACGATCCAAACAATAACAGCCTGAAAGTTAATAACAGAAAGCCGACATTACCACGACAGAGCACCGCGATGGGTCATATGATACAAACAGGTCGCATGTTTGATCTAGATGCCAAGAGCCCGAAGCTTGTTAAAAGGACCAAATCTTTTTGGAGATTCCGTAGAGATTCGGAGGTTCTTGAGGGAATGGCATTGTGGCAACATCGATCGCTTGTCGATATTCCAAAAGTGTTGAAAAAAGATGATAGAGAAGAAAGCGCTAAAAACGCGAACGAAGAGACATCGAGAAAGTCCAGTAGTGACGGGAGTCCTGAATCACAGCATCGCACCCTTGAAAGAAAGAACAGCGACGACACAATCACTAACGAACGACTCGAAATGGATGAACCGAAACCAGCCGAAAGAATGCATGTTCCAGAAAAGCCCATTGAATATTTCGATGATTTTCCAACACCGGCAGAAAGGCCCAAAAGAGGCCCAACCGTCGAGCGCACCGAATACCGAGTTCGTCAGGAAGAACGACAATACTTTGTCGGAAACGTCTCGCGCAAAGCCATAATTGAAAATGAACGAAAGCGGAGCCTGGAAGCAAAACGAAGCATGATCGTTGCCGAATTGAAGGAGAACAACGAAGCAAAAAGAAATAACGAACGAAGAAAAAAAGTGTATGGTGCAGATGACGACGACGGCCTCCTCATCCAAAATTTGACGGAAACCGAAGCTTCTGACGAAGAGTCAACATATAGTTGCATTATTGTCAAGGACCAAGCAGTGAGCGAAAAAACTTTGCTACCGAGAACAAAACTTAGAAGAGACAGCGAGCGGGAACGAGGGAGTGATCGAGAAAGAGAAAGAAACCGAGACCGAGAAAGAGGAAGAAGTAGAGACAAAAACACTTGCGGACCATGGTATGATCTTTGGGGCGTCGACGAGTCTGTTAACAATAAGAAGAAGAAAAAGAAGCAGCAGTAAAACAACTCTCAATGAACCATTATATTAATCTTTTGATTTTTATCTATTTTAATTTTGTATTATGCCTCGATCCCTGCCTCCATCATTGTTTTGAGAATTTTCATAACGAGCCGATAGCCGTCGCTAAAATTTTTATCGCCGTTTAATTACGAATTTCATATCCGTAGTAACCGTTGATGCTCATCTCTTTGTGTTTTATGTTAGTTAAAGAAATCTGAATCGCTGTAACGAAACTAGTATAGAATATTAATTTTTTTTACTAACAGTTTATTATACTACGTCAATCAACAAGTAAATATCATAAGTAATAATATAACTCAGTTCAACAATTGTCGAATTGTTCGTATCGAAGAATTGTAAGAATTCTAATTCTATAAGAATACATGCGTGCGGATTATCGGTTACTAGCTGATGCTGCGTAATTTGGGAATAAGTACCCAAACTGAATTTGACATGGATTTTCATGGCTAGTTTCGTTTTTACATATGCTGCTTGTCGGCTAGCGTTTGTAGAGCATGGTTGTCGCATCCGTACACGAAGCTCGTGTCGGCCCGACTAACTTAACTTTCTTCCAGGACCAACGCCTTTGCCACAGTTAAGCTGCGCAAGACAAAGACCAACGACCGCTCGGCACCGGCGCTCTCGTAAAATGTGATTCGCTTTTTCAACACTGTTTCTTTCAATCAAACAGACGTTATTCATTTTATTTCGAATTTTCCCATAAATTTTTAAGACATTTCGGATGCACTGGTTTCCGATTCCCGTAAGAGCGTATTTTGATATTATCTTAGGTTTATAGCATTTAGACGATCGCGTCGGTTCCTGGTCGTCTCCAGCATTCTTCCATATAAACGAATCGAGAATTTCGAGTTCACGTGGATCGTCCGTCCAAGAAATGTAATTTTCACGTTACCGGGGTAAATCGATCGAACCGACAGGAGACGAGCGATGGTCAAATGTGTCGGGTACACGAAACATTTCGCCATCATACATCGCTTCGAGTTCGAAATGACATGTAATTCAAGTTTCAGCCAAGTTCCCGATCGTAAAGACACGAACGTCTCTGCGCCTCGCCGTTTTTTACCCGACGGAAGTTCCAGCTACCGTCGAGTACCAGGGCAATTGTCGTAAGTTTGCCGATTTTACGCTTGGCTATCTTCCCGGCTAATTTCGGTCCTTATTCGTTACACCTTTCATTCAGTGCACTCGAGAGCTTTGCTTTACTCTCCCCCTTCTCGAGAGAGAAGGAGTTTGAGGAACGCAGAATTCATGCAATGTTTTTATTTTTCAAAAATTCATCGTCATTTCAGATATTTCATTAAAGTGATAGGTCACTTAAAATATTTATTATATAATTTATTATTGTGTCGCATATGTATGCTGCACGGGAAGGTCATCAAGCTCAACTCTAGAAACTGATATTAAAATGAATCGTATGATTTTTAAATACAGTTGAAAGTAAAGACATTCGGGTGTTGTATGAACAATTTAAAACAATCAAACGAGCGTTATAAATTCTTTAATACTAGGGCACATTGCATAGTAATGAATATGATGACAATGGTATACATTAATATTACGCAATCATGTGTAAATTAATTTCATGTTGCAGTCACGTTTCTTCCCATCATGAAACACATTATTTTTTTTACGTATTCTTTATTAGAAATAACATTGTCCGCGATGTCTGTTCTAAATAATTATAATAATATTCTTGTTTTATATTGATTTTTTTGTTATACTATTTTTTTTGTATTATTTTTTTAACGTTATTTTTTAAAATTATTTATTCTTATTAATTATTCCTGTTATTAAATAATATATAATATAGTAAATTATTAATAAATTTAATTACATCTCGTTGTTGCTTCTTATTAGGCTTTCGGATTTTTAGATTATTTATTACATGAATAACAACATGTGCAAATACATTTCAATTGCATGTCAGGTGCAAATTAAGCACTTATTAAACGGTTTATTATAAATAATAAAGAAAGCCTTGCAAAATGTTTCCGTGAATAATGTTATAAATAATTTTTATAAGAAGAAGTTAAGTAATGTTATATATATATGTATTGTACAATATATACAATGTAATTTTCCTAAGTATTTTACGTGAAGCAGTTACGCATATTAACTTAATATATATTAAATATTACTATATGCTATTTTCTTCTAAGTATATTTAATTAATTAATTAATACTGAATATTTATGCTCTCCGGAATTCCATCTATAACTAATTTAAAATTATTATTATTCTTAAGATAATTTTCTTCACATGTTGTTTAATACACAATTTTTAACGTATATATTGCATACAGTATACGAAATATTTCCTTAATTACGATCGTGCACTTAAAATTACGTAATTACTGACGGTTTAACATCATTTAGACACTTTATAACAGTAAAGAAATAAGACAGATTTCTGCTGTTTCTACTGCCAATGACAAATCAGTTTTATCAAATCATCATAATCACATATTAACAACGCCATGATTAATTGTTGAGATGTGCTAAAGGCAATATAACGCTCATTTGACCTATTGGCTGCACGTTTGTCAAATGACTTTAAACGACATACTCGAACTCGAAGCTGAATTAACGTAACCAATGAAAGTCGTCATCTGCAATTGATCTGTGAATATTCGAATTAATGTGCGAAATGTTGGCGGTACTATAAAAGTGCACTACGTCCCGTTTTCGACTTTATTCGGCAGGGATTTGCCAATTTTTGTCAATGTATTGCGCGTATACAATGCCCAAACAAACTACCAATCGTATTATTTTAAATCAGTTCAGTCGCGTAAAAAATTGTGGAATTTGTTATCTCGGTCGTGGGCAGATTTATTACAAATCTGATGGATTTTTTTTGTCGAAATAAATGCTGACTATATTCATATTAAATTGTTATTTATGACCTCATAATTTGCAGGAATACACTACAGCTCTTAGTGTATTAGTACAGTTGTATTAGTGAATATAACGACGATTAATGAAATAATTCGATTGGAAGTTTAGTTTAAAACAGGAGATTTTGATTCAAGCGCGTTGGAAATGTTGAGCCCGCAGGCGTTTTTCGAAATCCGTCGATTTTCACGTCGGATCTATTGTGTACATTTATACGATATATTTCGAGCGAGAACAAGCGTACCTAGCGCATATAATTACCAATCGCGAAATCACATCCTCTCGGTCTTGTGCGCGGCCGTCATAATTCTGTAATCCGATTGCCTGAGATCGAAGGGAAATAGCCGATTACAAGCGTTTTGTATAGCTTTGCGAGGGATGAAATACAGATAAAGTTTATAATATATGTACACATACATAAATTATTATTATAGAAATGTATGTTGTATATCATATGTACATTAATTATATATTATTATAAATAAAGAAGAAGATAACGGTTTAGGACGTCCTTTTATATGCCTGCACTAAATAGGCACCCTATATATACCGTAATTCCGGGAAACGATGTTCCTACCTGAATAATATCGTCTAAATGTAAGTAAATGAAGATATGAAAGAAACATCTTTAGATGGTGCATCGGCGCCGGAAGTGGACTTACTGCTACGGTCTCTGGCGGAAACTGTGCAGCCGGCTGTTCTCGGCGATTTACTACTTGCGGCCTATTTAGTGGCGTTTGGTTATAGACTAGATAGACTAACAAGAAAATCAGAAATTGTTAATATAAGGACCACGTGTACAACCATATGCGTTTTACATACATTCAATATATATTACTGTTATTATTTATACCTTTACAAGTTGTTATTTCCTTGATAATCCCATCCAACCTGTTTTAAAGTTGCAGGAAAATAGAAAAGAGCAACAGGTCTATGAAGTTCTCCTTTTTAATATAGTACTATTTAATGCAGTACTTAATATAGTAATTTCTAATACTTTAGTACATTTAGGACACAGGTAAGTGCTTCAAGCCAGTCTTGTGAAACCATTTAGAAAATAATTTAGACAGTTGTAAATTGATATATTTTTCATTAATTGTTCTTAATGTGTTCTTATACACTGAAAGAACGGTGTAGTTCTGAGCATCAGACGATTAGTCGAAACAACGATACTATATGAGTGTAAGGGTTATTATTACTAATTGTCGTAGTGCCAGTGAAATTCAAAATCATTGTTGGGATTTCTGCATCGATCCATGATGAATGTTGTATAAAATTTGAAGGAAAAACAAATTGCGTAAATAATTTTTCATTACAGATAATTTTGTTCAAACTTGATGCATTCGTACACAAATTATGTAGATAGTTCTGTGGTGGTATAGAAAAAGGACCCAAGTCCATTATTTTTTGAAAACCGAGATAACTACATTTTTAGTGAAAGAAAGAATTAGGGTTCGTTCATAACACATCTTTTAAGAGAGTATTCAAGATGCGTTATTGCAGTTTTCCAATAAAGCATCTTGAATGTAAAATCCTATTCTACTACCGACTGATATCGAAATAATAAAATGTGTTCATAGCCTTATGTCTTAGTGAGTTTTGATCCAAAATAACCTGAGGTTTTGCGAAATTATCTGTAAGATGTATTTTCTATTTTGTATTTGTATAACATATTTTCGAAATACAAGAAAACTATATGTCACCTTTAATCACACATGGGACAAAGTTAACACAAGTAATCTATTATAAGTTCTTTTAAATTAATGCAGAGTATTGATAAATCCAACCTTTCAGTAATGAATTATATTTATATACATAGTTTTATTTTGCTGCACAATGCCTATTTGTAACTTTAATAGACATCCGAATGTACACTGCGAGTAGTATTGAATAAGACGACGTAACTTCCATTGCAAATTGACAACTAACCGAAATCGAATTTCGCATGAACGGCGTCGTTGACAAGCTGTACAAAATTGGATCGCAGATTCCTTCAAAATAACGAATTTTCTGATCTTCTTTCGTCGAAGGGTTTCGCATCATCGTACGGAACTATGTGAACGTCAAAAGTTAGTGGGTTTTCCCGTGAGATAAGGATCTGGATATGTGCAGTTTGATGGATGTGAAATGGAGCAGAAGGCGCGACAACTTGAAAGTCTTCCCTCGTTCGCCAAGTCAGAAGAAAAGAAGTATGGAAGGATATAGGGCACGTGGCGAGAAAATAGAAGCCGATAAAAGTTCTCTGATAAAGTTACAAGCCCGTCAGCTACGTTCGAACAAACTTTTGGACGCTACTATTTCACAATATTCGAGACTGATTCGAAACATTTATTGCCGCAGTGACGATTATCATCGAAGTGGCAATTCGAAAGTTTAAATTGAATTATGAAAAACTTATGAATTGGAGGACAAATAATTTTGCTTAAGTTCTAGCAAACGGTTTGCTTATTTATTTTTATATTGGAAAAATGCTACATCATTATCACAAATTCCTAGATAGGACAATAAAATAACAATAAAAAACTGCTCTTTTAAAATATTGGATGATTATTTAATTAATCCTGAAGTATTTTAAATAATCAAAAAAATGTGTAAACATTTAAAAAATTATAACATCGTTAAACAGTTATATATAGAACTACATTACAGTATTTTTAACTCTTAATTACGAAATATCCAGTCAATTTTAAGTCTGTTGAAGTCTGTGAAGCATTTTGTAAAAGCTTCCGAAAAGGAGCTTTTTCTAGTGGAGTAATCTTGGCTCATTTCGTGACTTCGCGTCCTAGGGCGAAACATTTGGACGCGAATAATCGAGCTCTGGGCTCGTAATCGTAACAAAAAATGTCATCATCAGATGTGAAATGTCAATCTCCCAGACGTGTGACTAATAACTAAATACTAAAGCGATTAAAGCCATTACTTAACACTTTTCATTATGGTATCTATCTGGATCGACATTTATTTAATTTTTTTATCTTTCAATTAATTAAAATATTATTTTGTTGCACCTTTGCAAAAAGTTGTTTTATCTAGACGAAATCTGTTCCACCATTTTGAATTTTCAAAATCAAAGGTCAGATTCGTAACCGTAACCCCGGAAACGCTCGATTAACAAATTTCAGCTGCTTACCACGTAAAGAAAAATGTATGCTTCAGTAAATCAACAGTTGCTGTTTGAACATTCTGGTAGGAAATAACACAATAGCGAGTTCTAATTGACCAGCCACTGAAATCTGTACGGTACTGTGGATCACATTCTATTCATAATTCGACTGGCGGTTCTCGATGACAACACCAGCGGATTACTATGCAACTACATCAATGGGAGATGAATGGTAAAATGTTGTCAAATACTGTATCTCTGCGTGTGACGTATGATATTCGCATTATATGTATATTTTATTATCCACCGAAATTGAAGTTTTCACTAACAACGTTTCATCATTCAATAAAAGCAAATAAATAATTCGATTTCAGTAGTGCCTAGAAAATCCTTCAAAACCGAAAGTACGACAACCTCGCAGAAAAAACTTGGAACTCACCTAGAACCTACAACATCAAAATATCTTCAGTTTGTACAAGTATAAATATATGCCAGTATTATTTTAATGTTTCTAGTGGGTTTCCTTCTACAGTGAAAAAGATTCGTGCTAACGCTAAGAACAATAGGGTTGGGGTGGAAGGGTGGCGATTCAAGACGTTTTCACATAATAATATATATTTCATTTAGTTATATGTTTTAGTTATAATATTACATAAGTTCCAAGATTTCTTTTTGATTTTGATTCCAATTTGAATGTTTTTAATAATTAAATACGTGTGTTTAGTGAACTTAGATATGAATATATTGTGGAGTCGAACCATAAATCGTTTATTAAAATAAGACCTGTCATAGGTATAACAAAAAATTTAGTTGTTCTCTAAGGCGTGCGTATATTTATATATGCGTTGTAAATTCACATTTTACTTATATTTTATATATTTCCCTGTTCGGTTTACCACAATTATTGTCCGATTAGCGACCCGAAGAGGGGATAACCCTCTACCTAGGGGATGAAGGAAATAAGGGGATATGCTCTAGCACTCTGCTAATTAAAAACATACTCCAACATCAACGGACATAGCAGACGAGCATTACCGTAAGAGTTCACAAACTACTCAATAATCTGGGCTGGAAATGGTAGTTCTATGAAAAGTGGAAGAATTGAGGGAGCTTATCTTTTAAATTGCGCTCGCATGTAAAATACGTCATAGTTTATTAGATTGTAATATATATTTTTCATGAGGTTTTTCATAAATCAATACGTCATATTTTAAACAAATTCTTAGTGCAAACAAGATATGACTACTTCAAAAGTACAAATTTTAATATTTTTTATTGATGTTTTGGCTGGCCTTCGGTCAGGTCTAAGTTTTGAAAATACCAATTTTATCACAATTTCTTGAACTGTTATTAGTAGAATATGCCTGAATCTGTGCTTCACCAAATTTCCTGAGCTGTGACTGGTCCAAACATTCTGAGCTAAGATTGGGCACAATTTTTTAATCTGTGATTGGTCCCAATTTCCTAAACTGTGATTGATCAGATAGTAATAATAGTACTAAATGATGCAAATAGTAAATTAGGTGAAACAAATGTTGCATTCTGTATACTCAAGAGTAACAAAAAATTGTTTTTAAATACATAACCTCAAACATTTTAAAATTCTTATGCCACATGCGGATTATGACCTGAAGACTATCAAATTATAAATTGTAAATAATAAGCTTGCCTGCATGATAAATATTGTACATAGAAACGAATGTAAAAGATGAAATAATACTTCGATAAATTTAAAGCTTGCTACGATTTCAAATTAACGAATCTCGCTAAATGAATCGTCCAAATTGGAAAAACGTATGATATTAAAAAAAAAACGTTTTTTCATTTGTAATCGCCGAATTGCGAGCATCGTTGATGATAAAATACTATTATGTTTATAGTAAAAATAGTGTGCATACGCCTAGTAAACTCAATGTATGTTAGTTAAGGGGGTTCTATAGTGCCCCGCCGATAAGGTAGGAGTTTTCACTAAAAACTGTAAATAAAAAATGAGTGTATCGATTTTTAAAATACGGGCTATGTAAGGGCGATTTTATTATAGACGCACTATGGGCCAGAATACCCCAAGTCTTGGCCTAAATTCAAAAACTGATTAGAAATTACTGAAAATGTGTATTGGAGAATTTTTTGGGTCGCTGATTACGAATCTGACATCAAATTTGAAGAATTCAAAATGGCAGATCCAAAATGGCGGACATGAATTTTAAGAAATCGTTTATTTCTAATAAAAATGAATACCTAGGTGTTTTTTTTTTGAAATTTGGGCCAAACACAATTCACGAAATTTCAGCCAATCACAACGCAGGAAATTTGGACTAATCGCTATTCAGGAAATTTGGACCAATCACAATTCAGGAAATTTGGACCAATTACAAGTATGGAAATTTCAGCCAATCACAGCTCAGGAAATTCGGACCAATGAAAGCTTAGGAAATTTGGGCCAAACACAATTCACGAAATTTCAGTCAATCACAACGCAGAAAAATTGGACCAATCACAATTCAGGAAATTTGGACCAATCACAATTCAGGAAATTTGGGCCAATCACAGCTTAGGAAATTTGGGCCAATCACAATTCAGGAAATTTTACCAATCACAATTCAAGAAATTTCAGCCAATCCTAACGCTGGAAATTTGGACCAATCACAATTCAGGAAATTTGGACCAATCACAATTCAGGAAATTTGGGCCAATCACAACTTAGGAAATTTGAACCCATCACAATTCAGGAAATTTGGATCAATCACAATTCAGGAAATTTGGACCAATCACATTTCACTAAAATGCTGCCAAGTACACCGCAGTAAATTTGGATCAATCACACTACAGGAAATTTGGCCCAATCACAGCTTAGGAAATTTGGGCCAATCACAATTCAGGAAATTTTACCAATCATAATTCAAGAAATTTCAGCCAATCCTAACGCTGGAAATTTGGACCAATCACAATTCAGGAAATTTGGACCAATCACAATTCAGGAAATTTGGGCCAATCACAACTTAGGAAATTTGAACCCATCACAATTCAGGAAATTTGGACCAATCACAATTCAGGAAATTTGGACCAATCACATTTCACGAAATTTCAGCCAATTAC
Source organism: Trichopria drosophilae (assembly GCA_030407085.1). Classification (NCBI taxonomy): domain Eukaryota; kingdom Metazoa; phylum Arthropoda; class Insecta; order Hymenoptera; family Diapriidae; genus Trichopria; species Trichopria drosophilae. The sequence continues at coordinate 208,791,334 of CM059583.1, forward strand.
AGCGCAGGAAATTTGGATCAATCACAATTCAGGAAATTTGCGCCAATCACAATTCAGGAAATTTGGGCCAATCACAGCTTAGGAAATTTGAACCCATCACAATTCAGGAAATTTGGACCAATCGCAATGCAGGAAATTTGGACCAATCACATTTCACGAAATTTCAGCCAATTACAGCGCAGGAAATTTGGACCAATCACAATTCACGAAATTTGGACCAATCACAATTCACGAAATTTCAGCCAATTACAACGCAGGACAATTGGACTAATCACAATTCAGGAAATTGGGCCAATCACAATTCACGAAATTTGGACCAATCACAATTCAGGAAATTTCAGCCATTCACAACGCAGGAAATTTGGACCAATCACAATTCCGGAAATTTGGGCCAATCACAATTCAGGAAATTTGGGCCAATCACAATTCATGAAATTTGGACCAATCACAATTCAGGAAATTTCAGCCATTCACAACGCAGGAAATTTGGACCAATCACAATTCCGGAAATTTGGACCAATCACAATTCAGGAATTTTCGGCCAATCACAATTCAGGAAATTTCGGCCAATCACAATTCATGAAATTGGGGCTAATCACAGCTTAGGAAATTTCAGCCAATCCTTACTCAGGAAATTTGGACCAATCACAATTCAGGAAATTTCAGCCAATTACAGCTCAGGTAATTTGAACCAATCACAACGCAAGAAATTTGGACCATCACAATTCAGGAAATTTGAACCAATCGCTAATCAGGAAATTTGGACCAATCACAATTCAGGAAATTTGGACCAATCACAAGTCCGGAAATTTCAGCCAATCACAGCTCAGGAAATTCGGACCAATGAAAGTTTAGAAAATTTGGGCAAAACACAATTCACGAAATTTCAGCCATTCACAACGCAGGAAAATTGGACCAATCACAATTTAGGAAATTTGGACCAATCACAATTCAGGAAATTTGGGCCAATCACAGCTTAGGCAATTTGGGCCAATCACAATTCAGGAAATTTTACCAATCACAATTCAGGAAATTTCAGCCATTCACAACGCAGGAAATTTGGACCAATCACAATTCCGGAAATTTGGGCCAATCACAATTCAGGAAATTTGGGCCAATCACAATTCATGAAATTTGGACCAATCACAATTCAGGAAATTTCAGCCAATCACAACGCAGGAAATTTGGACCAATCACAATTCAGGAAATTTGGACCAATCACAATTCAGGAAATTTCGGCCAATCACAATTCAGGAAATTTAGACCAATCACAATTCATGAAATTGGGGCTAATCACAGCTTAGGAAATTTCAGCCAATCCTTACTCAGGAAATTTGGACCAATCACAATTCAGGAAATTTCAGCCAATTACAGCTCAGGTAATTTGAACCAATCACAACGCAAGAAATTTGGACCATCACAATTCAGGAAATTTGAACCAATCGCTAATCAGGAAATTTGGACCAATCACAATTCAGGAAATTTGGACCAATCACAAGTCCGGAAATTTCAGCCAATCACAGCTCAGGAAATTCGGACCAATGAAAGTTTAGAAAATTTGGGCAAAACACAATTCACGAAATTTCAGCCATTCACAACGCAGGAAAATTGGACCAATCACAATTTAGGAAATTTGGACCAATCACAATTCAGGAAATTTGGGCCAATCACAGCTTAGGCAATTTGGGCCAATCACAATTCAGGAAATTTTACCAATCACAATTCAAGAAATTTCAGCCAATCACAACGCAGGAAATTTGGACCAATCACAATTTAGGAAATTTGGACCAATCACAATTCAGGAAATTTCAGCCAATCACAGCTCAGGAAATTCGGACCAATCACAGCTTAGGAAATTTGGGCCAATCACAATTCACAAAATTTCAGCCAATCACAACTCAGGAAATTTTGGACCAATCACAATTCAGGAAATTTGGACCAATCGCAATTACGGAAATTTGGACCAATCACTATTCAGGAAATTTGGACCAATCAAAATTCACGAAATTTCAGCCATTCACAACGCAGGAAATTTGGACCAATCACAGTTCAGGAAATTTGGGCCAATCACAATTCAGGAAATTCGGACCAATCACAGCTTAGGAAATTTGGGCCAATCACAATTCACAAAATTTCAGCCAATCACAACTCAGGAAATTTCAGCCAATCCTAACTCAGGAAATTTGGGCTAATCACAACTCAGGAAATTTGGACCAATCACAATTCAGGAAATTTGGACCAATCGCAATTCAGGAAATTTGGACCAATCACTATTCAGGAAATTTGGACCAATCAAAATTCAGGAAATTTCAGCCAATCACAGCTCAGGAAATTTGGACCAATGACAGCTTAGGAAATTTGGGCCAATCACAATTCACGAAATTTCAGCCATTCACAACGCAGGAAATTTGGACCAATCACAATTCAGGAAATTTGGACCAATCACAATTCAGGAAATTTGGACCAATCACAATTCAGGAAATTTGGACCAATCACAATTCAGGAAATTTGGACCAATCACAATTCAGGAAATTTTGGCCAATCACAGCTTATAAAATTTGGGCCAATCACAATTAAGGAAATTTCAGCCAATCACAATTCAGGAAATTTCAGCCAATCACAATTCACAAAATTTCAGCCAATCACAACTCAGGAAATTCGGACCAATCACGGCTTAGGAAATTTGGGCCAATCACAATTCACAAAATTTCAGCCAATCACAACTCAGGAAATTTCAGCCAATCCAAATTCAGGAAATTTGGGCTAATCACAACTCAGGAAATTTTAGCCAATTACAGCGCAGGAAATTTTGACCAATCACAATTCAGGAAATTTCTTCCAATCACAATTGAGGAAATTCGGACTAATCACAGCTCAGGAAATGTCAGCCAATCACAACTCAGGAAATTTGGGCCAATCAGAATTCAGGAAATTTGAATCAATCACAATTTAGGAAATTTCAGCCAATCACAGCTAGGGAAATTCGAACGAATGACAGCCTAGGAAATTTGGGCCCATCACAATTCGCGAAATTTCTGCTAATCATAACACAAATGAATACCTAGGTGTATTTTGAGTCGCTGATTACGAATCTGACATCAAATTTGAAGAATTCAAAATGGCGGATCCAAAATGGCGGACATGGATTTTAAGAAATCGTTTATTTCTAACAAAAATGAATACCTAGGTGTTTTTCAGTCTCTGATTACGAAACTGATATCAAATTTGAAGAATTCAAAGTAAGGGATCTGAAATGATGGACGCAGTTGGATAAATTTACAATTTATTCGCTCTCTGCCGAACCCAGAGTAAACGAACGTGGACGTGGCGAATTTATGACTCCATTTTTTTTTATTTTTTTTATTTGTTTTTTATTTTTTTTTTTAATTTGTGTAATTTATTTTGTTTATTTTTTTTCATATTTTTAGTTTTTGTATTTTTTTGGGAATCCATTTTTTAAAGCCGTTCACTTTTTGAAGAATGAATCAAAATTATTAATATAATATTTAATAAGTAAATATTTAAGGTTACTTTCGTGTAAATGTCATTAACATTCTTCTCTACTCTCTTCATCTGGTAGTTCTATAACATCCAAATAATTTTGTACTCCTGAAAGATCAAATGAATCTTCATCTTTGTCCGATTCAGGTTCTGATTCATGAGACTCATTAGAAACTTCCGGCATTATAAGTAAGTTTTGTAATGCCTTCGGAAGAGCCAATCATTTTTCCTTGTTTGATCGAGATTTGAGACTTAGAGTCGATAAGAGAGGATCTGAAGTATCCATTGTTCTATTGAACAATTATCTTCTAGATTATTTGTTCGACTATTTTTTCTTCCATGATATCTTCTGTACATTCTGTAGTCTTTATTTCTACTCTCTGAAGCTTCCTCTCCGAGCATACCTACGTGCAACACACTATTATTAATTATTTGACTGCCGTGGATTAGTATTCTATGCACTGTAGAAGTAGATACCAGTTGTAAAGCGATACATAAACTTGTGTAGTAGAATTACAAATATTTTCAAATTTAGTTGCATTGATAGGATGTTGAAATGACAAAGCAATTAGAATTGATTGAAAATTTTGAATAAGCTCTGCTTTCAAGCCTAGAGTGTCTGCGAAAAGTTTTGGATTACTAAATGCCCTACGAGCAGTATTTCCATCATTTGTGTTACCACTACCCACTACCTTTGGTTTATCGATTTTCAATCCAAAATTTTTCCACATAGCATCTTGAATGGATTTTTTACGATATTTAACTATTTTTTTATTTTTATCACCAGTAACTTTCCACTTTTGTGCGGGTAATCTATAACTTATGTGCAAACAGCATTCAAGGACTCTAATCCATGCATGAAGAGAAGAAATGCCATAACATAATATATTTGGGTTTGTTGGATTGAAAACTTCACTGTTTCTGTTTCACAAATCATTAAAATTTCAAGTCTTGGCATGGCAAATCGGACATGACTGCATCGAAGGTGTATTTGTTATTGTGCTTAATACTTTTCCATCAATTAATGTGAGGTGTAATGAATAATGTACAGTGAACTGATAAGAGTCAGAAATTACCTCAAATGATTTCCGTATTGATTAAGTGAGACAATATGATTAAGTATAATATCTTTCGATTCTTTCACATAGCGTAACTGAATAGGTCGACAAGATCGACATGATTGACAGTTTCTATTATTCCATAATATATCTCCGTTTTCTGGGTTTAAATGTAACGGAATTAGATTAGTTGCGAATAAATTTTCATCGTCATTTCCACCTTCATCGCTATTATTTTGACGATATCGCTGTTTATACGCCGAATGACCTGAACTGCCATCGAATCCCCATGAACAAATTAAAGTTAATTTCATGTTAGAAACGTCATTTTTATACACAACCTGCAGTAGAACTTCTTTTTGCATCTCAACTATTCTTTCCGCAGTATGATTTAAAAGCGCTTGAAGAGGAACTTCAGTTATAGTATCATTCACATAAATTAATTCTTTTGGTGGTATAAGTTGTAATTTTGCTTCAGGAAGCTGATTGTATGGAGGCCAAATATCTGATCCAATCCTTTGAAAGATTATTGTTTAAAACAAATGCAAGGGCTTGTAACGGAGACTTTTTCTTTAAAATCGGCGCTGAACCTAATTTTACAATTTTTGCAGGTAATTCAGAACTCTTTTTAAATCGTTATTTTTTTATTTATTTGCTGCATAGGAAGAAACCATTAGTAATTTCTGAACATTATCACTACGTGCATTACTAACTTCGGTAACTTCTCGACGTTTTGAACGACTTGATTTAGATTCAAAATCAAGAGCAGGCCGTCCAGGACCTGCATTTGAACTGGTATTTTTTTCATTTAAATGTACATCCAAGTGATCTAAGTCAGAAATATTAAAATCTGAATCTAGCCAAATAGAATTTTTTAGTTCAAACCTGTGTTTCATTTTATTTGCAGCTTTAAATTTAACATTACGTTTTGATTGCAAACTTGAAATGGCATTTTTAACCTTAGTTAACGATTTACTTTTTATAAGGGAAATTTCCAAATTTAACTTCTGTAGAATATATTCAACAGCTGAATCAATTTCATTATTTGAAATTATATCCAGAATTTCTCTTTTCGTTAATTTTAACATTCTTTACACAGTGAATGAAGGATATGTAAATAATAGTAAAAAACTGAAATACAAACCTGTATCTGTAGATAGCCCAAAATCTTTAGAAAAAAATTGAGCATTGAGAAAGAAAACGATTGATAATTATTTACACTTAGCTCTTTAAAGTGAGATCTTAGTAGTGAGAAAATCGAACATTCGCTGTCCGGTGGTGAAATATGACATTCGTTTTTTTTTCAGTGACAACTTATTGCTAATATTTAAAACTGCTAAATACTTAGATATCGTTGATAAAATGAAATAAGTTAGTTCGTTTTAGAATTTTAGCCAAATGGCCTTTTATCCGTACTTTATCCTATACATTTATAATGTCCTGATAATATTCAATTAGAAATACAAGTATTTGCAAAACAGAAATAGATATTGATAATTTTCAAATAAAAATGAAATTTTTCGTGCTAAACTTTACAATTCTTTATAACAAAAAGGTGTGCAAAACTTGAAGTAATCTTAATCTTAATAGTTTTTATTGTTCAATTGAATTTTTGCTTAAGAATCTTGTCATTCTATTTTTTATAACAGTCAGTTGGTAATACTTGTTTTCCTGACAATGTAAGCCTTTTACGTTAATTTACACTGACTTTCGTAATGAGCAAATAATATTAGTTTGCAATAAATTAAGATAAAATGAGAAAAACAAAATACGGGCCAAACTGAGCCGTCGAAATCAAAAGTATATATTCTCCCGAAGAAAATGATACTTCATTTGTCTCATCTGGTAGTGGAGTTTAGAAGTGGAATTAAAGGAAACACGTCCACATGGTAATAATACACTATTTGCGTAAATAAACTACACAAATAACAACAAATCTATACATTTATTCTTATTTTTCCGTTGCGTTATTAACATTTGACTTATAATAATGTAAAAAAGCTTTAGTTAAATTAATTGTATCTAGTTATAAAAAAATAAACTACATAATAATTAAACTGATAATAAATTTTTATACTTAATTTTGTGAAAAAGATAAATAATTTTATAATAATCAAATTTTAGGTACTTCAAAATGTTCACTAAACGATAAACAACTCCATTGTTTTTAATTCAACAACTGGTTTTTGGTCAAGATATAGGGTGTTCTGGCCCATAGTGAAACGGGATACTAGAAAATACCAAAGAAAGAGAATTTTCGGAAATAAATGATGAAACTTTATATCTTATCTACAAATTACTTTAAAAGCCCCTTAATAAGCTAAATATCAGAGTCCAAACAGTGTTGATGGGAATATATGCATATATTACTTGTAAGTATTTATCCACACTTTGTAAGGCGCTTGAATCATTACTTTATCGATTACCGATCGTTGTTCTTGATTAACCAGGTGGGTAATACGCAAAATATGACGTGTTACTGGAGCACGTCGTGATGATCAAGACATGAGTGTAGCAGTAAAGTAGAAATACTTGAGATTGGGAGAAAGATGAGTTTGATACCGAATGAAGTGGCCCTTGTTAAAATTAAAGCTATCACTTTTCTATTATCATATCTCTCTTGGTTTACGATAAAGGGGAAAAAAGAAACGTATATTTAACACATTATTTTTTGTTTAAATACAAAGCTATGGAGCTTGACGAGAGTAAGATTATCTGAATGTTCATAGATAGATTTAGTCATGAAACCCTTCATAAGGTAACCCAAAATAGACATAGGCTTTTACGGTTTCAATCGAATACTTATACAGCTTCAGAAAGACATAGAAGATAAGCCTTAAATCAATAGATAAAAAAGAACATTTATTACAGCCTGTCAATTTGTTGCAATACATAGTCGCAAAGTAACACTATTTCATACATTTTCGGCAGACGATGATCCACAGACAGCATAACTTTTGAGTAACATTTTGAAGGCATAAAATCCATTTATAAGGAATGTGATCAAAGGGAGGCAACTACTAGAAAAGGGTAGCCTAGTTTCGGATGTAGCTCAAATAATATAATCTGATATAATTAATTTATATTTCTGTGTATATAGTTCAGTGTATTCAACTTGGATATAAGTTGAATGCTCATTATAAAAAGTTAAATATCATTGCATACATAATGGGATGATAAAAGGTGGATTTGGAAGATCAAACTGATCCAGAGAAGATTTGGAGACCTCTTCAAAAGTATGGATAAGAATCGTTAACACCACAGTCGTCTTTCTAATATTTTTCTTCAGGTACATTGAACATTCATTGAAGACATGTGTAGATTTATTTTGTTTTCATATGCAATCCATACTGGCATTCAACTCCGTGAAATTCTTGAGATTCGCCTTGACGTGGACTCACCTACATTTTTACTCCAAAATCATTAACCTGACGATGAGCAAGGCGTTATCATATATTATTTCTCTAAATTTCAAGGCCTTAGCCCAAACAGACTGCAGCTCATTCATGCAGCCTTAAAGAAATCACTTCTGTTGATATTACACCGAGTATCGCTTTCTAAAACAGGTTAATAACTGATGGTGTTTATTTATCAACGAGAATAGTCGTATGTCATTCCCCTACATCCAATTGCTACCCGACTATTAAAACATGACCAATAACAGATCCTCCACATATGGCTAAACTCACCAATGCACTGATCAGCCGACGAATTGTTACTTTTGCATCGAATCCACCTACACTACACCTTTTGCATCTTAGACAGAGTAAATTTAGAAAATACGACAGTACCCAAACTGCATTTCTCAAAATACTGAACGATGTGGGACGAGAAATCGAGCAATGTTATAACGCTGGTCTTATTCCACATTTCTTAAGCGTTCGATTCACTTAATCATACATTGATCACATACTGCGTGCTAATGGGTTCTGGTGATTTATTTTGACTGTGACTAAACTCATTTTTTACTGAACCTGTTACTTACAGGGAAGGGGGTTGTCGCGCGGTTATAGGGATCGAATATATATTTTAATAGACAATACCGTATTTTCCTACTATGTCATGCTAAGTCGCATGCAAATATTAGAGAAACATAAATAAATAGGTTGGCTGATGTTTCGTCCCGGGTCCGCTCACGGACTCTTCAGTGGGGCTTGTGAGCGGACCCTGCCCCAGACATATCTCGCCAATAAATGTCACTTCTATATAATATATAAATAAATAATATAATATACAATAACAGATATATCGAATATTACTCACCCACCGATGAGACCGCGAAGCGACCCGGGAAGTCACAACCAACGCACCTCAAGGTTCTGTCTCTACGATATACCCGAACTATAATGACAAAACTGGTCCGAACGTCTCGGAACCCCACGATCAACTAACTGAAGGTGCCTTCCGCAGGCATGTTTATTCGGGTTCGGATAATTTGTTTACTAGAGGCAGGACTTCGGAAAACAACAACCACGCCCCAAAACAAACGAATTGCAAAGAAGTTAATTCATATTTTCCTCCTAATTCTACAGGAATTTTATTATAATATATTATCCCACTCGACCTAAACGGTTATTAGGAGCTTCGTCGCGTGGCGATCCGGAACAGAACCAACTATCAGAGATCTGTATAGTTATTGCTCAAGAGTTCTTTATTGCTTCTCGTGTGCTTCAAGAAATTAGTTGAGGTAAAAATGGGTTCATAATTGTAGTACAGCTTATTTTCTCGTCGTCTTCACTGTCGTGATACAGCAACTACCTTTGCAGACCCCAAGCATTTTCACGATGCCCATTTATAGCAACACTCAAGTTAAATATTGTCATCGTTGATCAAAACATTTCGGACATCAAAACAATAGATTTCGACATAGAATCTTGCCTAACTTGATCTACCTCCTAAATCACCCTTAACTATTTAGACCACACGTATACGAAGATACGAATTCAGGTGTTTACTTGCGATTCGAACTGGCATGGAAAATATCTCTTTTATCTCTATTTTCACATGTCAACTATATTTTGTCTCATATTTGAGGGCAGATATTTTTTCTCCGGGTGTACCCAGATATGACAGGTATACCGTATCAAACTGCGTCATATATTAAATTCTGCTACCCTCTTCAGTTACAAACTTCGAGGAGTCCCAAATCTTACATCATTAACTCGTTGTAATCCTCTTCTGAACCTTCATACATTCGCAGCAGCTTTTTCGCCCAGTCTGTTACATATTCAGCAACAGTCTCATTTTGACACTATTTCATTTTATACATCGGTTTATTTAACAGAATATTTTCAAAATTTCTTGTGGGTCAATTATTGTTTTGTTTAAACCGATGACATCCATTTCCACTTCCTGTTTTTAATCTTTTTGCACAATTTGCGCATTGCATCTAAAGCATCAGAACACTTTTGGTGAGTTTTCGGGTGCGTTGCTGGCGAATTACTCTTAAAAACTTGAAATTCAAAATGGCGATTAAAAATGTTAAAATTTAGAATGAACGAAACAGAACCTTGTATTTAGGGGTTTTCGCAGTCACCGACTACGATTTAGCCCTCAGCATTTTGAAATTCTACATGACGGGTCCAGAATGTCGAACAATGGTTACATCTACATGTAAATGCAAAATTATGGTAGTAAAAGCACGTTGATGGTTGTATCGTCGCACATTTATTGTTGTATCATGGAAGTGTGTTGACAAGCGTGATAAGCGATCTATCACTCTAGCGAGAGGTAGACAAACCGTTTCGCAGAGAAGTTATTCGGATATATCCACGCGCTGCTTTAATCATCAACAGAGTCGGAATATGCGGTAAGAGCAGCCAACACAGCAATTTCGACACTCAGGAACGCGCGAAATTTGCGAGCGAAGCGCACATTGCGGGGCAGCGAAAAGTCGACGCTCTCGCGGAGCCGGACGGTTTAATAATTCAGGGTATTACTCGCACGTGGATTACTCTCGAGGGTTGAAAGCCGGGGGTTAGTGCGGGGGCGTGCGACCCCGGGCATCCTCGAGTGCCAATTGTCGATAAAGCTGAATTACCGGCGTTAATAATCGAGCGGCTCCGCAACCGTCTGTAACTCCGACTTTCCTTCTTCCCCTCCGACATCCATCCCTCTATTTTTCTTTTTACTCAGCCCAATACCTTTTTTTCCTATTCTACACTTCTCCCTTTTTTCTCTAAAGAAGAGTCCGTCAATTTTTCAGACATATTGTGATTTATTTCCTAATACTTCGGTATAATTTATTGATAGCTATTTCAAGAATTTTCTACAATTTATTTTTATCTGAAATAATAAATTTACATCTATAAAAAAAATGTATATACTTATAAATTATTCGATAAGGATTTAAGAGAAAGAAATACAGTAAATATTTTACGTACTTGTGTAAGTACAATAATATTATCTCTTAATTTTAGAAACGACTGTTTTATTTTAAATTGACCGAACGCATCTTTATGTATACATCAGATGGGTGGGGAGGGGGGTAATGAGTCCAAAAAAATGTCTAAGAAGTTTAGGGATGGCCCCTTAATTGCACCGTTAAAAATATTGACATCAAAATTAATATACATGCGTAGGGGAAGTAGGGGCAAAGTTGGATGGTTTTGGAAAAACTTGTATACAAAAAATATGGGGTTAGGTTAGGTTAGGTGTGGTTTAGAAACCCTTATTTAGGTCCTCAACTAACTTATTATGATACGCATTTAAAAAATAGTATGTGTTTAATATTCCAAATTTCAATTTTACGAAAAAACTTTTTTTTGAGAAATCTGAAAATCCAGGGGCAAAGTGGGACGGGTTGTTAAAATTACTTCTGGAAAGGTTTGACAGAGAGAGAGAGAGAGAGAGAGAGAAAGGGACGGGGGAGGGAGAGAGAGGGAGAAAGAGAGAGAGGGAGAGGGAAAGAGAGTTCTTACTTATCTCTGTGAACCTAAATAAAAACGGAATAGATCCCACTTCGCCCCAAAATAGAATTTTTTTAAACACGTCGTAAAAAATCATCCTCAAACCCAAATGAAACAAATAAAAAACGAAAATTGAGTGTAAGAGAAGACTATTAAGTCATCCAATTCAGATTTTAATTACGCTTAATTTATTGATACTTAGTAATTGATTGAAAATATGTGTGAATTTACAAATTGACTTCGACTTCCTAGCTCATGTTCGAACGGTTGGTAAATACTGAATGGAAACTGAAATATGTTTCAAAATTTGTATTACGATAACTCTGTTGTAAATAAGCAATGCAAACAAATACATAGGAAATGTTCTAATACAGCGAAATGTCAAAATCCCATTTTGCCCCGTATTCCACTTTGCCCCTACTTCCCCTACATGAAGTCATTTGCATGTACTGTATACTAAATTTAATGTACACGGTTATTATAAATTAATATATGCATGTATTAAATTTCATAAAGTATATGTGAAGGTTATGATTATTCGTTTGTGATTGGTCACTTAAAAAAACGCAAAACAACGGGTGCGAATTGCTCGTTCCCGATTGGCCACTAATGAAAGCAAGAACGAAATTTTAATCAAAATGTAATTTTCTGACCAATCAGAAACCAACTATCGCAAAAATTTGAAAAAAAATTTTTGGGATTCAGGAGGATGTAAATTATTACATATGTTTTTTCTGGATTTTGTCATTTTTGATGCAAGTAGCCTATTTCTATCTACACTGACTACACTGTAAAAAATTTCATGAAATTTAAGAGAAATTTATGAAGCATATTTCATAAATGTTATTAAATATTAAGAATTTATGATGAAATTTAAGAAGTTTATTCCTTAAAACATTTTCATGAACTTAAAACTGAATATGGAAGTTGCACCTCATGGGTCATAATTTCATTTAGCATTGTTCGATGAAGAAGGAACAACAGCCAATCGTGTTTCTATTCAAGAGTTTATGTATATTAAATCTTTAATATTTGAGTATATTCATTTAAAATTGAAACACCAGATATTACAATTAATTTACATGTGCATATTAAAAATGTATTAAATTTAAGAACATTTTTAACAGAGTGTAAATCAGGCAGAAAAATCTGTTGATTCTACAGAATTCTACAGTTAGCAAACTGAAATTACTTACAAATACAATAGATAATTTTGTTGTGCTTATCTACATACCGACTGTTAATTACTAAAAACTAATAATTAGTTCCGAACATATAGAACATATATGCATCATCTTTTATGATTAATTCACATATTAATTCATATTTCGCGTATGCTGCTTTCAACATTATAACTTTATTTGCTATGCAACCTACCTGAAGGGTCGACCTCTATTTAACTAGTTAAAAAAGGCAAAAAACACACAGACAACCCTCGTTTATCTGATAAGGTGTAGCTTATAGTCCCCTGATCAGGATCTGATCTCGAAGTCGTAAGGCACGCCGTATCAGGGGCGTCTGATTGCTGCCTGGTTCGGTCCTGATCATTTTTTAGGCATCCCAGACAGATTTTAGCTGGAATAAGTATTTGAGCAGTAAAATTTACTAGTTGACTGAAATCGTCGGAAACAAATTAATATTTTTATTTATAATTGATCATTTGAATGTATCCTTCTTATATTTTTGAAAATTCGTATGTTCAGAATTTGTCGATCTTGTCGAATCAGGTAAATAATAAAAACCAATAGTTTTAACGTTTCGACGATCTTCGACGTCCTCTTCGAAAACTATATATAACGAATAAATAAAAGTATAAAAAATACACATACAAATGATCTAAATAATACGCTTACAATATATATCACAACAAGAGTTTTTTAATAAAACTTGCATTAAAATAAATAATAGTATATTTCGTAACAAGTGCGGAAAATGCGATTTCCCGCACGCGTAATGATCATACTAACACGAGTGCCCGGCGAAGCCAGGCACGAGTGCTGTGTGAATCATACAAGTGGAGAAAACGTCCGTACGTGTAATGAACGATTTTTTTTGTAATAAGTGTGCGGAAAATCTGGCCACTACACGTAACATTTAAAATTTGTTATAGCATACGTAAAGTACTTGTGAATGATGGGGAGAAAAAGGGGAGGGGGGAGTCGTGGCGTGAAAGGGGGGGTTCGGGGGGGGGCAGAGCCCCCCGATATAAACATATTTATGATTTTACAGATACAAAAACTTTCTTATATTTTTTATAATATCATATCGTTTTCCTATATCAGTGTACATTGTGATTTCCCAAACCGGGATGTGGAAAATATAAAAATTAAATTTTCCACATCCCGGTTTGGGAAATCGCATTTTCCACACTAAAATCTGTTCGGAAAACACACATTAATTGAACCCGTATTACAAAAAATAATTTAAATCACTAAAACTGATTTCGAACTGTACGATTTTTCGCAGTAGTAAATGAATATAAATACACAGTAAATATAAACATACAAACAAATCGACAATATTAAAAGCTATTGATGAACGTACAAATAAACATTTATTAACACTATTATTTTGTAAAGCTTTCTATCTAAATTTGTAAATGAATAATTTCCGAAGTATAGTGCGTTTAAAATAATTGGCCTCTCTGTCTAATATGTATGCGGTATTCATCCCCTTTAAAGTTGTGGTTTATTGATATTCTATATTTGCTTATGACGCTGATTTTTAGATTCTTCTCATGCTCATTTACTCTGATATTTATGTCTTTCTGTCTCACCTACATATGATGTACCACATTCCTCATATTCAATCAAGTAAACAACATTAGTGTTTTCTTCGAATTTTGTTCTGTCTATACCTTTTCTGACAATGTTGTTTTGATTATTTTTTATTAATGGAATCAATTGTTTAGTGCATATGTTATGCTTTCAAACATTCCTGTTGTGTAAATCATAGACAGCGACCCTTGGTTACGTAAATTGGATTGTTATCAGGTGTTTTTTCAATTGGCAAAAGAGATTGGTTTCAGAAATGTGCCACATTACTTACAAGAACAACCTTTAAATATTAAAGAAGACACACAACAATTACGTACTCCTTATATAGGTTTACTTCGTATTCTAAAATTAAGAAATAAGAAAAGATGCGTCCGTCTTGCACACACGCTTTGCCGTAACTTGTTTTTATTGTGTATCGATTAACAATATTCGATTATTAATATTATTATTGTTGTCTTTGTTTTTCTTCACTATCATCGTAGTGCTATACGATCACTTAGTATTAAATCTACGATGCTAACATGCATTTTGAATTTGACGAGTCGGCTCTGTTTAATGACAAATCGTCAATAGAATGCAAAAAATGCATACGCAAAGGTGTACATACGTGTTTAACAATGTAAGTTTTTTAAAAAGTGGTGTAAGTTTTTAAATGGTATTTATTTAAATGTGACTCCGTTTGATTTGTAATAAATGATTACAGTCTCCGAAGATGATAGCTTGGTCTGTCGAAACGTCAGATTGTTTCTAAGTAATGGTTTCAAAATAAGATTTATTAATCCTTCAACACTGACTCGGATCGTCGTCAACTTCTATAGTGATTTTGATCACTTCCCCTTGTAAAAAAGAATATTTTGAGATCTAATTAGTTTCATGCCTTAACAGTTGTTAATGTCGCCGTTTTTCAATTCGTACGTGAATTTTAATCTTGTATGATATGTATTGAAGTTATTCAACATCTCCTTAATCTTGTCATGTGGGATGCAACTAATTATATCACCCCCATACCTATAGTAGAATGTAGATTGTAATGATAGTTTTGTTAAATATATTCATTCCCCAAGTGTTCCATCACAATATTGGCAAAAATTGGAGACACCGGTGAACCCATTGATGTGCCGAAAATCTGTCTATAATATTTATCGTTAAATTGGAAATATATCTTACCCATTAAATACTCTCCCGTTTTAATAATATAATCTAATCAGATGCTGTGACACAAACGGAGTTTCTGGCGATACGTTCCAGACAGCATTTCAGCACTACTTGGGAATGTTGGTAATAATAGTGAAGTGACATCAAGAGATAGAAAGATGTAATTATTATATATAATATAATATATAATTACTAGGAATATTTATGGAACTAATCTTAGTAAACAATTCCTTGATGTTATTTATGGATGAAACCGGTTACCTAAAATTTTTCATTTTTGAGAATTTCCACAATCTTCATACTAAGATAATGTCGTAGTGATAAAGTTATTTATACAATTGGTCTTACAGAGTAATTATTTATCCGTAGCATTTTGCCAATTGAAATAATTTAAATTTTCATACTTATTAAATTGTTTTTATTGTTGAAGAATTATGCAGCAAAACGTATTTTTTCCAGTGACATATATTTGTTTATATTCTTTATACATTTTATGTTCTGAAGAGAGTCATCATTTTTATCGAAACATTAGAACGAGAAATTATTGATATATTCCATTCTTTCATTTTTTCCGATTAGAAAACATTCAATTTGTTTTTGTACGACAATTTTCACTAAATAAAAAATGTAAAAGAAGGAGCTCTGTATTTAGTTTCATACGTATACAAGTATAATTTTCAGTTATTTTGTATGTGAACATAACTAATTTCTACGATTACATTAACTTCTTTTACATATATATGTTTGAAAAATTGCACAGTCAAATTCAAATCAAAGAAATATTGAAAGTAATTCAATATTATTTTAAATACGTTTTTCTGGTCATCATTATCAATAGAAATAAACTACCCATTTCTGAAGAATACCCCTGTTATGACACCATGAGCTCTTTTTGTGTGTTTATAGCAATACTCGAGCTGAGTACTGAACGTGATAAATTTTATATAAGCCATTCTAAATCGGTGCGACTTATTTCGCTGCAATCCGGAATTTATTTCTTTCACAGTCCGATTATATCCATAACTAACTGTTCATCCCCAAAATATAATCCTTGAAACGTAGACATTCCATCCTACAACTCAATTAGAACGGATTTAGAACGTCCTAATAATGACTAAAACTGTTGACCAACTTTCGTCGCCGCAGCGACGATTTCGTTCCCATCAAACTATGGAAATACGCTTTAATTTGTCCTTCCCCATGTCATGTTATATGTGATAACTGCAGACTTCTACTATCCCTCGTTCAACTTTTAGACATGAACTTGCCATTTAAATCGGAGAAGTGACTTTCTATAAAGATAATATGCACACAGTCTTTTATTTTATCATGTACACTATGTGAAAAAAGGATCAAAGATCTGTCGTAAACATCAGAATCAATGCACATGGGTGAACAATTTTACAATCTGAAAATTTAATGTTGCATATTACTATATCTCTAAATATTTTCATACTGCTGTAAGTTTTCTTTGTCGATAGTAAGATGTACTAATTTTTATGTCCCTTTCGTCGACTGATTGGGTTTTAAGCTGTTGATTTTGCATTGCATTTGTGTTCACTACTGAAAAAACGGCTGGATTATTTTATTTTTTAATACATATTTTTTTGTGTTTTTTCCCGACAAATCGAATAGAACATATCTTAAGTTAGCGCGGAAGCTGCATCATGTTCAAAAATGGCCAAAAAAACATAAAAAAATGCAGTTTTACGTCATAAAGAGATTCCTAGCGATCTCCAGAGCCTCTGGAAAATATCGGCAATAGATGTATTTGTTAGAAAATTTTCTCACGATTAAAACTAACTAAAATTCGTCGAAAAATATTAAATAGCGGATTGACTGCAGGCAAAAATATGGAAAAAGTGCCAAAAACGGGTTTTTGCGGTTTATTTGGCATTGACTGCTCCTTTTGAGCTAAAATTTGGTGAAAACGTATCTTAAACCAGCCCAAACAAGATCCCATACTTGGTTTTTGAAAACGGCTTGTGGACCGGTTCAACGTCTTAATCGGCTATGGCCTTTATGAAGACCCTGATCAGGTTCATAATAACTTTATATCTACAGTTATCCGTCATTTTTTCTAACAGCTAGCCAACGATAACCGCGTATGTAAATGTTCCGACAATGGATTCATCCGGTAGTCCAAAAATCCGAAAATAAAATTTCCAAGAATGCAAAATTCCGAAAAATAAATTATACAATATTCGGACTGTGTGTACTGATTGTTCAGTTATTAATTTATCATTGTAATTAATAAAATATAATGATTGTAGTTAATGTTATGTATTGTCCATGAAAAATCCAGCAAAATAGGATTTGATCCCTTTTTCTTTTGTAAGATCACAACTCACTAAATTTGATATTAATTCCAAACAGATTTTATTTCATTTGATGCAATGTTCCATTTGAGACAAATATTCTCGTTCGCGAATCTTAGAGATTGAAAAGACCTTATAATTTATACCGTTAGCAAAGCCAAGCGAATTGCTTGAAGTATGTAAGAATCAGGTGAATCATCATCAATTTAAATCACAAAATTTTCATTTTTATGCCCAACAGAACAGTGGGCTCTTAAGTACGAAATAATAGTTGTTCTGCGAGATTTTCATAACTAAAATTCTCCTATAAACATATGTAAAAAAAATCAGTTACCAGCTTCCATAAGAAGCTTTTTACGGGAGCTGTGATAATAAGAAAACTGGACGGTACGTAATTTTAACATAAAACCAAAGAAATTGGGTTCATTATTATATAATAATCCTTTAATTGTCCTCCAGGGCTTAAAATCTGACTATTCTCATTGAATTCAGTCCATTTTCTGGATAAGCTAAGTGGTTAGCGCAAAAGTGCCTACAAACAAGGTGATAACTAAATCAGCAGATCAGTAGTTTGTAGAAAATAAAAAATACTTGTGAGTTTCGTGATCACTGAATCTCACTTTGGGTCACTGTCACTGCTTCTTATCTGCAACAGCTTGCACTTGATGTTTTCTGCCCCGAATGAACAACATGACACCTGGTCCGAAACGCATTTTAAAAATAGTTTAAATTACAAAGCTATAGGGACGACTTTTCATAATATATCGGTTTTTCACGATAGTAAGTAATTCTATTTATTAATAGCTTTATTTGAATAATTGCGCTAGACATGACTGATATCCCAGTTACGTCGTTTTATTTGTTTGTTTACTTTTCACTCTTTGTGTCATACTAGTAAGAGAATCATAATGCCAAGAAATAAGCATTATATAATTATTTATATAATTATTATAAATTAAAATGGTCGACAAATTTACAATACATATAAGAATATTCTTTATTCGCTAATTGGATTACAAGAGGTCTTGAATAGTAGTGAAGAGCTATCTTGTTGATTACACGCTTATTCCGAAGTCCTTCAACGGTGACTTGTTGAAGTCTTCTTTTTCATTTACTTATTAATAACACAATAGTGCGTGCACATGTCACTAAAGGATGACCCACATTTAATATAATATTATTGCTACCGACTCCTTGCTCAAAATATCAATTAATTTGTGAAAAACTTTGGTATTATGAAATTCAGATTGCTTAAGTCCCGATATAATACAAGACTGACTATTAAGAATTCCTGAACAAGTGCACAAAGTAATGCAAATTGTATAATAAAAGTATACAGCTTATTGTATCAAGATTTACGCCAAAAATAATTTTACACAAATTTTTTGTACAAAATATGTCCAGTTTGAACAAAATTGCATACAATGAAAAATTACTTACGTCAGTTTGTTTTTTGATCAATTTTTATACAATTTAGTTTTCACAGGCAGGGTCGGATTACCTATTAGGCACACAAGGCACGTGCCTAGCTCCCCACATAAAAGAGGGCACCAACATTTAGACAAAAAAATTACGCAAAAAGATGAAGTGTTTAGAATTATTCCAATAAATGAGATTTAATATAAGAGAAACTGAGCATCTCAACCTAATAAACATTCACAGAGACGATCATATCCAAAAGATTTCTGTATGCATCGACATTAACATTTTGATACCAACCGGTCCTCTGGTGATAAAGTACTCGTCAGCTGTATTATTATTACAACTAAATATATTAACAATTTAAAATATAAAATAAATATAATATTAAAGAAAATATACAGAAGATCGAAATCTATATGGTTTTATTGAAAAAACAAGCTATTATCGAGATTCTTTAAAGGAATATTATAATAATGTTTATAAAAAATAACCTCATTTTGTGTGTTTTTTAATAAAATCTTCCATTTAAAGCGGTAGCCTCATAAAATAATTTTATGATGGAGTTTTTCATTTTTGTACGTTAGTGACCTTGATATCAATTATTGATGGTTAAAATTTCCGAAAGCCTGACCAGAGGATAATCGAGATAATCATCTTCAAAGTTTCACTCTTTAACATGCATACCAAGCCTTTGGTAAATGGACAGATTAATTTTTTAGAGAAAAAATGTAAATAAAAACAATAAAAATCTTAAAAGAATGTGGAAAAAAAATAAAAATAAAAAAGGATTGAGAAAAACAAAATCAAAGTTCATCTACGGCGGGTTACCACCTTTACGGGGTGATGGAGCTTGCATCCCAATGACTTTAATTAATTTATAAATCGTGTAAGAAACAAAACTAATGGAAACTCATCAATACAAATTAATATACGGAGAGTAGGGTAGGGTGGGGTAAAAAAGCCAGTGGGGTAAAAGAACCATTTGACTTTTATGTTCAATTGTGTGATCCGACTTATCAGTCATCCGCAGGTTAAGTACCCACAAAGAATGGGCAACTTTTAATCCCTGTTCGATTACTATATTTGCACTTTATCAGTTTTTATTGCTATAATTGTGCTTGCATTGTCATTCGCAAAACATTATGGTGAAAACTCTAAGCACATTTCAACTAATTTTAGTTGACAGATGATGAAAGTTAATCGTTTCTTTATTAAGAGTCATCGTTACTAAACAAATCTGTGCTGAAAGATTTTACATTTTTTGGTACTTTTAAGATTAATATAGCCTTCTATAAAAAGGTTTGTAGTGGGGTAAAAACGCCAAACATCTAATAGCACAAAAAATTTAGTCAAATTTATATGGTCTTAGCTTGTATTGTATTTATCAAAGTCTCTATCTTTGATAACAACATGCGTTGTATGGTTAAAAAAACCAGAAAGCGTTAACATCATCGAAGGCATTGAAACTAAATTATAGTTAAATTGACATTTTCTACATTTTTTTATTTCCTAAAGTATATCGAAATGTGATTAAATTAACTAATTTCTCAGACAAGTGAAGGAAAAATTTGAAGAAATCAAAATGATTAATTCATTCTTCTAAAATCACATGCTGGCTTTTTCACCCTACCAAGTGGGGTAATAAAGCCAATTGAAGTACATTTGTAGAATGCCTACAAATCAGTTATTTCTCAAGATATACATAAAATTGTAGAGTGATTTTGTAGCCAAGGGATTAAACTTTCAGAACCGCTTTGCGATTTAATAAAATTTTTGTTATTACAAGTTTTACAGTGTGAAAGCGAGGAATGTGGCCTTTTCACCCCACCCTACTCTACAGTTGCATATAGGGAATGAGGGCCTTTTAGTTCCATACTAGTGCCTAGGGCACCTCAAAAACTTAATCCGACCCTGTTCACACACGGAAAAAAATCTTTTGTAGATTCTGCCGAAGTCGCTTAAGCAGAATCTGCCGAGTCTGAACTTCGGCAATATTTTTACTATTGTAGTTTTTCGTGGACTGCAACTTTAGCGCCGCGCCACTGTACCCGCGACGTCGGTAAATTAGGGGGCATTTTGACGGAGTAGTTTCTTCCTTTACGCTTACAATAGAAACAGAACACTTGTTTACGGTGGAGATTTCTTATACAGCGTCCTAATTGGTTCTAACTAAGCGTAAACATAAGGAATTTTAACGGCCGGGGAACAAAGTTCCGAAAATCAAAACCCCTAACGGATAAAATTTCGATATTGCGTGAGTCCAAGGTATTTTAATTTGCTTTCTTTTTGCCAAATTTTCAAAGGCAAAGTTAAGAAAATCAGGCTGGAGCCATGCTACATCGAAATTTTGGCCTTTCGGTGTTGATTTTCGGAACTTTGTTCCCCGGTCATTTTAACGAGTGCATTTACACAAACATAACAAATATAAATTCCAATCTACTGTAGCGACTGAGTGGAAAGGTGATGTTAGGTCTCGCCGCGGAATGGCGCTACGAGCGCCAGGAAAGTTCTGAGAGCGCGTAGACAGCACAGCTGATCAGTAAAAGTTGAGACTCGGAAATTTTTGCCGAAGTTACTAAGTAGAATTTGCAGAAAAGTCGTATACGAGTTATTAGGTACATTCTCTCGACATTACCAAGCAAATATTGCCGAAGTAACAATATAAATTTCACATAATGTTGGTTATTGAATTTCTTAGGCAAATTTTACTTGGGTTTTCGGCAGAATCTATAAACATTTTTTTTCCGTGCAGGAATCACATTCGGGGTAAATCTTGATACAATAAATTATTACCTATCTTATTTAATAACGTATTGACTGGGTTGGCTGAATATAAATCATACAAACACTTCTGAACAGCATCTATATTCTCGAGAATCAGCAGAGAACGGTGTGGAAAAAACGAAGAGGGAAAATTATAATTTGTCGGAGACAAAAATCCATTATACTGCAAGATGTGCCCTGAGGTACCCAAACCAGAAACTGCACCCAAGGCAAAAGGAAAATGTTATGTCGGGCGTTTTTTTTTATTTTGAAGGTCAGAGATGGATAATTTGTAACAGAACCACGTATCTCTGGAGCACCTGTGTACAATACCGATGAAAGTGCATAAGAGTAACCGTTCGTCAACGTCGCTTTTCGATTAACTTTCTCTCGCTGGCCGCGGCGGCATGCGGCACGGCGCTATAGTGACAACGACACTCAACGTCGACGTTGAAATTGCCAACAGAGTAACGTGGCGCAGAGCGAATGCGTTTGACAGGACGGCGGTTAATCGTTTTCATCGCATCGACGACTGTGGCGAGCTTCGCTTAGTCGGAATTTTGTTCACCCTTTGTCTCCCAATCTTCTAGTCTGCATCTACTTGACCGTTTCTAGCTGCGAATACCGACATTTCTACATTTCAATCCTCTTTTCCCAGCGGGATACGTTTCAATCTCAACTGTCTAAATACTAATTTATATTAACGCCAACAGAACACAATACTATGACAAAGTTACTGAAAGGTTACGATCTTAAACCTTTGAATGTTGCAAAAGGTACACAATATGACGTGCTCTTAACCCCATTGAAAACAGAAAATAGTATATTACGATCCTAGGCCAGTAAAAAAGAAAGTGCTTCAGATCACATGAAATTGTTGGCCGAGGCGAAGCCGAGTCTGACAAACATGTGATCTGAGGCTTTCTTTTTATTGGCCAAGGGCAATACTATTTTTCTGCTCGACGATAGCCAGAAAACCGCAACTTCGTTTCCCGCAGCGGCCAGGAAGTTGCGGTTTCTGGCCGGAGGGCAGAAATAGTATATTATGTAACAAGGGCGCAATTATCGATCTTCGTCGAGTGCGAAATTTGTTTCACTAGCGAAGCTAGGGTTACAATCACACTCGTCGGAGATCGATATTTCATCAATGTTGCATACGATATTTTTAATACGACGGGCTCGGTAAATTGCGCCCGAAGATTTGCAGGGCGCAAAATTGAGTTCTACTCCCGTAATGTAAAAATAGTAGTTTATGGTACAGTGCGCGTAAAATGCTATTTCACACATTTTACACTTTTTTGGGCGCATTTTACACACACTTGCAACATAAAATATTGTTAGACGCATGTGCAAAAATGTTTTTTTACCAATGTGAATGCGGGCCGAGCTGAAAACGAACGCATGCGTCGAACAATATTTTGTTATGCAAGTGTACGTAAAGTTTCCTAATTCGATTTTTCTTCTCATTAATGCCAGATTGACTAGGTATGAAATAAAACAATTAATTGACGTTTCGGCTACGAGTTTTAGCCCTCATCAGAATTGTCAATTTATAAAAAAATAATTACAGAAAAAAATGCTTTTTCTATCAACTTTTCAGTTTTTTTTTTCAGAGAAAAGTGTCTTTTACCCAGTATTAGAATTCTTATATCCCGTAAAAGATCGTATTTTACGTATAGGGATAGCAATATTTCTATTACCGGTTACAAAAAGGCAGATTTTAGATTTTTCTAACCTGTATGTCAGTTTATTTTAGCCTTTTCTCTTTAACTAAACGCAATTTTGTTTACTGAA
Source organism: Trichopria drosophilae (assembly GCA_030407085.1). Classification (NCBI taxonomy): domain Eukaryota; kingdom Metazoa; phylum Arthropoda; class Insecta; order Hymenoptera; family Diapriidae; genus Trichopria; species Trichopria drosophilae. Next base: position 208,815,030 of record CM059583.1, read on the forward strand.
ATTCATCTAGGAATGGAAAATATTGAAAGTGCCTTCTTTTAGTCGTAAAGAAACATTCTTTTAAAATAGGAAAGTTTAATACAGTTTCGTATAACCGGTCAAAAACAAATTCTAAAAGACGGAGGCTTTTACCAATTATAATATTTCTTTTAAGGGCTACAATACACTGCTTTAAAAAACAAGGGATAGTAACTGGTAAAAGACACTTTTCTCAGTGTAAATTAATAAAAATCTAAGAACAACGTGCTTGTTTTAGCTTACCTTGATTTGTTTCAGAACTCTTGATAAAAAATACCAACAATTTTTACTGTTTTAAAATGTATTTAGAAGAAAAATCAAATTAGGAAAGTTTTTCACTTAAGAAAGAATCAGGTAAGAAGAAAAGAAGTGAACGTAAAGTGCATTTAAAAAATGTCTAAAATGGATAAAGCCGCAGTTTACGCACACTGTATCAAAAATTGATGTTGCACAATCATATATACCAACGTTCTATTAACATCTATATTTATGCATCTTTTAATGTGTGAAGTAGAAATTTCATGCGTGAAATGAACCTCGTGCGTGAAGTACTCCGCAGTCGGTCTAGTTCACGCACTGATTTTAGTTACTACTTCATGCAAGGGATATCCACGCATAAAATATCTTAAATGCAACTCATGCAATACATGAAACATTGCATTTTTTGCATAAGACCCTATTATACGATTCTGTTCGTGAAGATACTGCGTGAAGTGCAATTTACCACGTAAAATGCAACTTCACAAACACTCGTCAGTTTCAGCTGTTCGTGAAGCACGCACATACCCCAAATTTTGCTTTACGCATTTACTTCACGCATATGGGTGATTCTCCAGAAACAGGGCATTTTCGTGTCTTTATGTTATATCTTACAAAAACTTTGACAATAAATTATTAAATTTCGATAGAAATGTTAAATAAACATCCCTGGCCCATGTTAATTTGAAAAAATAATACTTTTGTTAGAAAAAACTGGTGTAAAATGACATTTAAAGACTAAAAGTAGCATTTTTTATATGAGGTAACGACAATGCGTAAACTGGTATAAATGAACTGGAAATAATTAACTTTTTTACTAAAACTTACGAGAAAATCAAAGAAAAAACACTACACTTTACTAATCCTCCATAGAAAATTGAAAAGAGAACATATTTACCTCATGAACAAGTAAAAACTGTATAAAAATACTACGTATTTTTATTAAATTAATTGTCGTCACCCGCCCTAATTTTGGTATTTTGATACAAACAGCAATTAAAAAACGATGAAAACTTAAAGATTAAAGGAATAAACGTTACTGGCAATTTGTTTTTAATTTATTATTGTTTAAAATATGTAAAATTGGATTTTTTTACAAATTTTCATTGTCGTCACCTTCATTGTCGTTACCAAACATTTGGCGTATCAGGTACAATTTTTTTAGACGAGTATTTTCATGAGCCGTGACCGTCCAAAGAACAAATATCTAGTGTGATTATTAATTTAAATAATAATAAGTACAGTTTCTTTATATTTGTTACAACGTTATGAATCAAGTTTATTATGAAATAATATTGTTTATTAAATTTATTCACAAAAATGCACTAAATCAGATATGTACATTATGTTTTTGACTATTTAGAGTTATTTTTTTCAAGTTTTTAGTAAGCAATTGTTGGTTTATATAGCCGTATGAAAATAATAATAATAATAATAATAATCGACGTTATTGCTTATATCAGGAATACACTATATACATGGGAGAGTTCACTTACTTACTAAATATATATAAGCAAAAGGCGAGACACAGCACCACTAAGCTGTTTTACAGTCTGACCCTGAAAAATGCGTCGTAGTAAAAGTCATCCCCTTTCCTTTAAAATAATTTTGTAGCGTGACTACTTTAACAATAACTTAACTTGGTGCTAATAAGCAAGACTCCATTAAAAAAAAACGAATATACAGTAACTTAAAAAAAAAAATTTTCATTCTTGAAAATGCCCTGTTTTTGGAGAATCACCCATATCCTATTTTATACACGACATTTCATTACATGAAGTAGAATAAAGTGAGTGAAGTTTCCTTCTCGGAAAAAAAACACATGGATAGAAAACTACAATTGCTGTATTTGGCGGATTTACTTGTTTTCATCTCCACTAGGAGTGATTGCAACTTTTACAGCTCTGTTTGAATTATGGCATGCTTATGTGGTTCCAACTATTTTAAGCCGTTTCAGTCTCGTAATTCACCCAATAGAAAAATAATTAAAAACTGTACATCATGTACTGTTTGTAATATCGCTGAGCATATAACTGTTATTCAATTTATAAAATTTAAAATGACGGATCCAATATGGGGTATCAACAATTATAAACTGTTGAAAATCATCGGGAAACATTTACTCGAGGTTTTTTGCAAATTTTCAAAATCGAATTAGGATGGAATTTTTTTAATTCAAAATAGCAAATGCAATATGACGGATCAAGGAATGTTTGAAAATCTAAATAAATAATAAAAAGAAAAAGTGTGTAAATCTAAATACGACATTCGTATTTAGTATCACTCTGAACTCTGAAAGAATTATGTAGGAGAGGGTTTTCAGTACATAGTCTACACCATGTATTGAATACGACCATTTGAATTTTAAAAATCATATTCCTGATTCGTGCTTAGCAACGCCAAAAATCTACGACAGTTATCTTTGTAAATATTTTCAAACGTTTGCAATTTTTGAATCCGCCATATTGAATCCGGCATTATGAATTTTTTAAATTGAACTATAATTGCGACATCTCTGGTTTTAAGTAATAAATTTCAATTTTTATTAGTATAGGTTTATTATCAAACATCCACACTAACGAATTATCTTATGAAAAATAACGTTTTTGTTACATCTGTTTAATTATAGAATAACTATATGTAGTTTAAATAGTATAAGTAGTCTAAACAGTATGTTCTTCAGTGGAAAATAAAATATACGACTTTGGTTAATGTCAAGGTGGGTAAATCTAAAAAAAGTTTGGTTGATGACTCACGTGGTATTATATATGTGAGTTTCTCAATTTCCACGTAATTTTACAAACTTTATAAAATGATTATTATTTTTGTATTATAATATCTATTATATAGTTCTATTGGTCAAATGGTGTCATGTATTTTCACAAGATGCAGAAATTCACATGTGGAGATTCATAAAATTGGTAAATTAAATATAAATGAAATGAACATCATTTGCTTGTTAAAAAATTCCAAAATTATTTCTTAATAAAAAAATATCAAATAATGCTACTAATTTTAATTAAAATATCCATTCTTACTAATTAAAATGATTAGAATCTACCTAGTTCAAACTAAAATATCTATAAAACAGCAAATAGTAAATATGTACAGCCAGACAAATTCATGCCTGAGTATTCACAACTTGTTCACTTAAAATTTATACAAAATAGTTCACGATTGTGATCGTACATGTGAAACCCCACAGTATTGGCGTTCAGCAATATAAGAATCGTGAAACCTAATCAAGTATCAACGACTACTTACAGATACGGTACGTAACGACGTTTGTATATTATATCATTAACTTATCTGTAATCGTTAGTGGTATGGCCCTCTAAACTGTTCAAAAAGGTGTTGGCTGCGATGAATGGGGTCTAATGAGCTAATTTACGAAGGTGTGGATTTGCGTTCTATGACCTAGAACTAATTATACAATCTCTTCATTTACAATAGAAACCTGGGCGGAACTAAAGTACATCCTCAGATAATAGCAAGATGTCTGTTAGGTTCAGGTCCTTGAAGGGGAATGTCGCATGTTTTCAGTATTTACGTAAACTTATTTTTCGAGTATTAGGAAATTTTCTGTATCTCATTTAAAACTTATTCAAGATAATCCAAAATTTGTATCGTACAGCGCGTAATGGAATGTTATATCATTAATCATTGTTATCACAATTTCTCATGTATGAAAATCCATTCTCGTTATTATTTGTAATGTTATTACTATCTTAGAATGAATTGTATGATCTTAACAAAATATAGTTTACAATGATATATAGCTGGATCCTTTTTAACTTTTAACTAAATTGTCAAAACCATTATTAAACCAATAATGGTACTCAAATTTTCTTCTCAGATATTGCAGATATGCTTGCTTGAGACCCTAGTGCTTGTTACTTCTTACCATGGTTATGCTAAGATTATTTGTATTGCATAATTTGCAAAATAGCTCATCTGATAAGTAACCTACTTAACTGATCATCTCATCCATACAATTATATTTACCATAGAATTAAAACAAAGGTAATACTCGGGGAATAATAACTACAATAGGAGCACAACTATAAAAGACGCTGTAATTCCTCATTAAAGAGATAACCTTTGTTTATCTACACAGTATGTGTCTTTTTGAAGTAACGAGCCTTTATTGTGTATTTTTGTCTGTCATCAATTTTCTATTGTTCTTTTTATTCATATTATTATTGGTACAACAATATTTGTTATTTCTCGCTTAATATTTCAACTGTTAGAAAATTAAAAAATGAATTTATATAAAGGAGAGGGAATAAAAATATTAATCGCAGAAGAGTCTAAAAATCTGACCAGATCTGTCGAGGAGTCTCTTACATTTTTCAATGATTCGCATCCAGACCGTCGACTGATATCCATGTCGACTGTGAACAAAAAAAGTATGTAATTATATGTATATCGATTTCTTAATACGAATTCTATAAGAAGCTATTCACGAAATGATCGAAATCAGCAACAACTAGCGATATAAGTTTGGAAGTTATGCATAAATAAACATTTGGGGCTAGTTCGGGTGACGCGAGACACTTTTTTGAAAATTATTACTCATACTAAATTATGATAGGTATAAATTATGTTTGTTTGATACATAAACCATAGGATTACAGGATTTATGAAATATTTTTCGCTGTTATTCAGCTGTGCATGAACAACTGAAAATAAATGAATAATTGTCGGGTGACATTTGAGACCATCAAAAAATGTAATAAATGTAGTGATTTGTAAAACTATTTTATTAATAATCACCAAATCGAGAAAAAGAATTTTATTTAATTTGCATCACTTTAATGCAATATGAAATAACGTAACAATAAAAAATCAAAACTCACAAATCTATACAATTTTAGGTTAACTCATTTCGTGGACGCAGCTTCTATTATTTTATCGTTTACATATATCAAATGTGTCTTATTAATTTTATAATATTCTTGAAATATACAATTTGATGATAGAATCATTATACATAATCGAAATATACCTTATCCAATGAACTTGACACTTTCTTAACTCGCCTACCAAAAAATTTCCATCGCACCCTAATACAGTGGGTGAAGAGTTTTAGTATGTTACTTAGGGCCCCAAAATACACAATTTTTACTTGGACAGCCAAAGACCGAAGCATCGCTATTAAGTAAAAAAATGTTTCAAACAAAAATTATTCGGCTATGATGTTCAAAATTGAACTATGACCTCAAGAATGACCTTGACCTTTGTTTTCAAGATTATTTTTAGGTTGAAATGATTTTTTATCCGAATATTGGAACTAATACGAAAGAATAAAATGACCTTCAGAAACTCAAATGTGGAAAGTCGCAATATTTTGAATAATAAGTGTTTTAATCAAAAGTATTTGGGATAAAAATGGGTGATCTTCCTGCATTATTGGTTTGAATCGTTAGATGTCTATTTTCAAGATTATCTGAAGGTTAGAGTATGTTTTTAGTAGGAACCACTGCTTCTGACACCGGATTTGAGGAGGGGAAGAAGATTTACTTTTGAAATGATTATTTATAACTTCCTAAACTGACCTTCAGAAAGTCAAATATCCAAAGTTGTAATACTTTGAAAAAAATGTGTTTTCGAGAAAAAGTCATGAATGGGAAGGGACCAAACCATTCATTTAGCAATATCAGTGAACCCACATTTTTATGATAATTTTATCAGAGCCACATGATTTCTAGTATAAATATTAAGGAGTACGATTCCGATGTTAAAATTAAGATTTATCGGACGACTAATCACCAACCTAGGGTAGGCATCATCTATCTTTTCATTTTCTGCATTTTTGTGGTTTGCATTATTTAAATCCGAAGATGGGGAGATCTATCTATTAATTAAATATATTTAACATACTGAAATCATTTTAATTGTATTTTAATAATTAAAATTAAATGTTCATTGTCGAGAGTCATAATTTTTTTAAGATTTCAAAAATAAATGCATTTTGTCCCTACGTGTTGGTGACTTTGAAAGCTGTCGTCCGATAAATCTTAATTTTAACATCGGAATCGTAATCTGCAACCTTAAAAACATATTGTAAAACATTTATATGACATAAAAATGCATCTTTGTACTTGTCACATTCGATTTCAGGCAGCCACCCTCTCGCCAGAATTTTGGTCGGCAGCACAGCGAAAATAAGCAGTAGTAACAGGTAGTTTAGCTGAGACAACATTTTGTGCATAAAAACAATTGCCCATTTAAGAAAATAATTTTTTACTAGGTCGTATAACAATTTTTTTTCATGAAATAGAAGGTATAAGCTTCATTTTAAGCTATTATTGAAGCCTTTATCGTGTTTCTATCGAAAGATATACTTCCTCCAACAATGGAGAAAATGACGTTTTTTGCAACGTTATCCCCATATTACATGAAAACAAGAGCTAATCAACAATTTTCACTATCGGATTCGGATTGAGCGACCTAAAATTAATAAAGATTAGCTATTCTTATCTCTGTAACATTTTTTGTTGACCAGTGTAATTAGACTGAGATCATATCTTTTTAATTTGAAGTAACTATGTTCAAACCTGTGCCTGAAATTCCTTTAAACTTAGCAACAGAGCCTCTTAATTTTGTAACATCGAAAAAAAAAAATACGCGAATTTAAATTAATAAATATGTGAGGCGTTGGGGTGCAAAACCTGCCAAGTCCGTTTTATGCAGTTTTGAGGAAAACTGTTTGCCGCTAACATTAGAAAGTTACCAGATTCATAAGTGTACATCTCAATTTTAAAGGGTAAATTACACGGTGTTTTTATGTAGAAGTTATATATAATAAAAATATTAATAAGGGTTCGGCTTTGTCCTACAAAGTTGGTTGCTGTTGATTTTCCTCGACGTTTCGAACGACTTGCATTCATTTTCAAGAGGTTACTGTCCTTCAGGACTGAACACAACTCTTGAAAATGAACGCAAGTCGTTCGAAACGTCGAGGAAAATCAACAGCAACCAACTTTGTAGGACAAAGCCGAACCCTTATTAATATTTTTATTATTTAAAGGGTAAACATTTTTTTTCACTATCTATTATATACACAATCTCTAAACATTCAAAAAACTATATGTAATGTCTGTTTATATGATTATCTCAGTTTTTTTATTTTTTTTAGACTTGGCAGGTTTTGCACCCCAACGCCTCAGTATTAAAATAAACAATAAATTACTGGTGAAAATGACAAAGCAAATCTCAACATAGGTTCATTATTCGTGGAAACATACTCATTTTACAAATTTCGATCAGATCTTCCAAACTTTGGCGAATCACGAAGCACAAGTTGAACCGTGTCTTGTTCATTCCGGAAACGTTCAGCTACGCAAAAGTATCTCTCACCCAGGTTACTCGGCAAAGTAGATCATTACAATGCGATCTGTGTTATCGGCGGCAAGAAGCGAGATGCTGTAAGCGGGGTAGACGACGCGACGAAGCGCTTTTATACATATTTATAAGAATCGCGGTTCCATCGAGGGAGTACGGTTATACAGCCGACTGGGGCAAGACAACTTGGTGATGACTTCGAGGTCAAATTCACATTTGTGGCCAACTTTGCATCTTTTAACATCTTTTATAATCGTGAAACAAACTGGCGAGTTAAATGTCATTTTTTTTAATTATTCAATTTTTATTTAGTTCGCAAAGTATTCTCTGCTACTTTATTTACTAAGGATGTCCTGAAATGTACACGTATAAAAGATTGTCAACTTAACTGTATGATTTTAAGTTACTGCCACTGTATACGCAACCGCACTTAGTGTTCATACCTTGCTGAAATTATGTATTTCTTTGAAAAATTAATTTCGTTTAACCTTGAATATCAAGAATAAATTATATAACAATCAATGTTTTCTATTATATATCATTATTTAATGAATATATTAAAGCATAATACTAATATCCTGGTATAGAATGTTGCCTTCGTTGTATCATTGCTTAAAAGTTATATCTCGGAATTTAATACAATATGAAATGAAAAACATTATTTTTCGAAAATCATAATTCATTATGGCATTCAAGGCAACGATGTCATTAGCCCTAATGAAAAGCAAAATGTAGCATCTTGGTGCGAAACCCATTTTAATAATAGCTTAAATTATAGATGCTAGAGGGATAATTTTTTCATAATAAATCCGATAGTAAACGATTCTAAAATTGTACATCTAAGAATAGGATCATTTATTGCGCTAGGCGTGAACTGATATCCAAGTTACGTCAGTTTATTCCAATGGCTGATATACGAAGAACCGGACATATCAAACGCGAGGCTAAAAACCGAACAACTTGGTTTTGAAACGAAGAGTCGGACATTTCGACAATTGCGATGAAAAACCGGACGCTTTAAATGTTTGTTGCGAAAACCCGGCCATTTAGCAGGATGCGATGAAGAACCGGTCATTTCACAACTGTGCAACGAAGTACCGAACATTTCAAAAGTTGTTACGATTTAAAAAATCGCTGTAGAAAATCCTGAAATGTTCAGTTCTTCGCGGCAAGATCTGGAAATGTCAGGTTCTTCGTCTCACGTTTGAGATGTCCGGTTCTTCGTACCAGCCATCGATTTATTTAATAACTTTTCACTTTTTTTATCATTCGATTAGAAGGACCGTAATACCAAGAAATACGTATTTATTTACATTATTATGTGAATCGAAGATAGTAGTGATAAAATTGCCACAGAATCGGAATGCCCGGTCTGAAATACGGCCAAAGATGTCGACTATGGTGAATATCCGACGTCAGATTCGAATATCATTAGTATTATATTCATTTTAATTGTTTTAAATGAGTATGTTACTATGTTTATCAATATTTTGAATAAAATAAAAATCTTTCATCTTGAATTACATGCATCTGTTACTTTCTTCCTAAAATATCGAAATTACTTCATTAATACAAAAAAATATGATGAAAAATAAAAATCATCATGTTGTAGAAGATAGTCAATATTAATTTTCCTGTTTACCCCGTTTCTTTCGGTTTGACCCAAAAAATGTAAAGGAGGTTGACCACGAGCATAGAAGTTTTCCGCCCCGTAGATGGAACCTCCGAAACTGATAAATTCGGTTAGAGTATAATAACACCTAACACCTAATAATACCAAATTTGAATATTTGATCCCATGAGAAAGTTTAAAAATTTTTGTGGAAGTGGCTGATAATACGTAGAAAAATGCAGTGATCTATAATAGAAAAAGTCTTGGATGGGAAGGGACCAAACCATTCATTTAGCAATGTCAGTGAACCCACATTTTCACGATAATTTTATCAGAGCCACATGATTTCTATAATAAATATAAGTAGTAAGAGTCTGTTCATACTGCCAAAAAAAGACTGCGGACTGTTACTACTTAGATTACTGCATTTTTCTATGTCTTGTCAGCAACATCAACAACGATTATTTAAACTTTCTCACATGATAAAACACTCGAATTTGGTATTAGCTCTTATTATACTCTAACCGAATTTATGAATTTGAAGGTTCCATCTCCAGGGCGGAAATCACGTATGCTCGTGGGCATTCTCTTTTGTTTGTTTTATTACTCCAATAATATGAGATACCGTAAAACTTTTTTTATATCTGGGAAAAGTTGCCCAACGAGATAAAGTTTCAAATTACACTTGTTACCACTCGAGTTATTTCAGTTTTCTGGCTTATATAATATAAAATTATAAGGTGTTCAGTTTTACCCTGTCTTTTCCTACCATAATCTTCTAGTTATCTTGTCTACGGTGCTTATAATATAGTACACTTAACAAAAGACATATTTTTAAACAAGATATATTAAGCAAAATTTAATTTAACTAACAATTAGTTAAAAGCATTTTTTTATAAACTTAAAAATCAGTTCATTATGAGATTGAAAAGTAAACACAACTACAGAACTCGTATTCATTTTTATTGAGTGTAAACACTAGGTTTCATTAATTTATCATTCGTGTAATGGCTATGTTTTAAAACATAGCATACTGTAGTACGAACTATTTATTTCACGATATGTATACCACTCAGAGAAACAATGAGTAAAATTAACTAAATATTAGGGTTGGCCTATTTTTTCCGGTACAATGCATTGAGCGAATCAAATATTCTAATAAAAGAATCTAATGCAGTTATGTGATCAATTTCATGTATTTTATGAAGTGTATTAAATATTTAGTTGTTTCGACAAAAAATTTGGTTCGTATAATCTCTATATTTTCTTAACACTTGCGTTTAAAAGGAGAAAATATGGACGCAATCCATTAACAAATATAGCATTTATTAGAATTATAATCTGCAAGTGAGGAAACCGCCTCTTAATATATAAGACGGTTAAGAGTCCTCAAGCGAGTGAAAAAGCGAGACAATTTTTACGCGGTTCTTTAAGAAAAACTAATCATTTTCCAGATAATTGGTTTGTACAAACATATTTAATTGGTAAATAAGTGAGCGATTTTAGACAAATTCTCAATTTTCAGTTTTACTAATTATTTCGCTCATTTGCATAGAACTAAATATTTTCTTGTTTAGTTGTTTTCTTAACGAGCATTATTTAGTTGTTCCACTCAAATTAAATCGGCGGGATAGAGTATATTATCCTAATATTTACTAAATTTTACTTTCCTGTTCAGAGGAGGGAGGATGCCCACGAGTATAGGTGACTTCTGCTCCCGAGGTGGAACCTCCGAAACTAACAAATTCGGTTAGAGTATATGATGTGAACTAAAGGGAAATCCAATTGTTTTATGATGTGAGAAAGTTTTAAAAAAACGTCTTTTAAGTCGCGTATTATACATAGGGAAATGCAGTAATTTCAGTAGTAATAGGCCGCACTGTGTGTCATTCGTAGTAGGTGCGGGCTGTTACTACTTAGATTCCAGCATTCTCTATGCATAATCCATGACTTTGACAACAATTTTGTACACTTTCCCAGGTGATAAAACAATCGAATTTTCCATTAGGTGTTAGTTCTCATCATACTCTACCCAAATTCGGAGGTTTCGTCACCCATACCCGATGTTTTCACCCATACTCGTGGGCATCCTCCCTATACATTCAATTTGAATCTAACTACTCGTTTAATTCAATTTGTATTCCCTATTTCCGAATTGCATCATGTGCTCTAATTAGAGCACTTTATATTGTATTTAGGCTTTTTTCACTCCGGTTATTCGGCTTTGGTGAACACTTTTAGATACCATACGAGATGATCATCTAGTGTTCGTTAATAGTTTTAAGGTTGGGGCGCAGAATGTATGACGTCATCAACGTAAAAAAAATTGTCCCTGATCTTGTACGTACACCCGTCCGCCTGTTCGTTTGTCCATATGTGTGCAGTTTTTTTATCTACACTTATATCTCATGAATATAAAGGCATATAAACAAATGTCTTTTTCTCAACTTCGATCTGATTAGATTTGGAGTCAGATTCACAAAAAAACAAACTCAACCAAAGGTCGCAGGATCGAAACGACTGCTTTCACCATAAAATACCCTTAATTTAGGCCTAATGAGGTCATATGAACCACATATTTAAATTCAACGGTCGCCAAAGCATATAAGTATAGTGCTTTACCCCCTGCAAACAGGTTTTATTTCTTTTTTTAGAACTAACAAAAATTGAAAATAATCTTAAGCTATTTCTTTCTCATGCATGCACGGAATTTTAACGCGCCTTTTTTTTCTTAATTAGGCACATCGAACACTTGAATTTACACTTGGTATGAACTGAAAATATTTAGTAGGCTTCGTGTACTATTAAAAAAATCGAATTATTGCAATTGTTTACGATTTAGACTATGACTTAATAATGGCTGCTGTACACACATTAATGATAGCACGCTTATCGGATTATGCGCAAAACATTCCATTTTCTATAGAAATGAAATGACTTTAGACAATTTGTTGATATCTAAAAGGGCGCACAAGTAAATCTCATAACAGTGCTGAGAAATGAAAAAAAAAATAAATTGGTACGCATGTTGAGGTCTAGTAACTTTTCAATAAACATAGGCACATATATGAGCTACTACGAATAGTTATACTATACGTATGACAATCTGAAAAACTGAAGAATATAACAAAATTCGAAGGGGCGTCCAAAAAATATAATTAAGAGTCGAGAATTTTTCGAAAACACACAGCCATTTTCACAATTTTTCATTCATTCTTTATTTGTTATAACTTTATTAAAGCTATTTTGATAATCTAATTAAACGAGAAGTTTGTTATATAGTCCTAGAAAGTGGAAAAAAATAATGCGGGTGTATGGCGATATTAGATGTAGTATTATAATAATAATAATAATAATATTTATTTCTAATTCTTTGGATACATTTACAGTAATTGTACATTAAACTTATTGTATAAAATAAAATAAAAACATAATAACACAAAGAAAAATTTTTAAGGCTATATTTTTTTTTTCTTCTTTTTTTTATAAGGGTAATAACCCTTGTCCGTAGCAGCAAATAACGGCTTAAACCTAATTATTACTAACCTAAATTAAAGATAAATCTTAGTACCTATTTGTTGAATACTGATATACATAATAAATTGAAGTCTTATTTAAGACACAGCTTCTTAATAATATTGTTTACCGGTGTTTTTAGGTACGCATATAAAATCTTTTTACAATTTTGGTAATTTATTAATTTCACTTCGGGAAGGATTATATTATAGACTTTAGCCGCTACATAATAGTAGCTCTTCCGGCCTACAGTGTTCTTAAAATTATGGGTTATCACATTTCCGAGTGTCTTACTTCTAGTATTAATTGTATTTTCTGTAACATTAAACTCCTTGTTACACTGAGAAAAGTGTATTTTATCAGTTACTATCCGTTGGCTTTTAAAAAGTGTATTATAGCCATTAAAAGAAATATTATAACTAGCAAAATCCTCCGTCGTTCAGCATTTGTTTTTGACAGGTTATACGAAACTGTAATAAACTCTCCTATTTTAAAAGAATGTTTTATTATGACTAAAGGAAGACATTTTTAATATTTTAATTTGCTAGATAAATTTCCATGAACAAAAATTGCTTTTAGTTAAAGAGAAAAGGCTAAAATAAACTGACATATCGGTTAGAATGATATAAAATTTTCGTCTTTTAACAGGTAGTAGAGAGATGGCAATCCCTATGCGTAAAATACTATATTTTACGGGGCATAAGAATTCTAATACTGGGTAAAAAACACTTTTCTCAGTGTAATTATACAAGTTGATCTGAGATAGAATAGTTTTCGAATTGTTAAGGCGTTCATATCAACGAATAATGATTCGGAAGGAAAATATGGGTCTTTGAAAGATATAATTTTTAGAACTCTGTTTTGTAAAGTTTGCAGTTTCCTAATTATATTATTAGTATTATTTGATAATTTGTAACGCCACGCTGAAAGTTAAAAGTTCTGTGGATTTGCCCATATATGTGTTACATTGTTGCATGGGTAATGGTTACATTGTTACATAAATGTTACATAGTTGTTACATAACTGTTACTTTTGTGTTTGCAGGACAGAGATTAATGACAATGTCAATTACATTATCTTCTGTTATTTTATCTTCAATCGCATTTTTTCTGTTTTGTCGGTCATTTATTCGGAAGGATGGTAAAATAAAAATCTGATTTTAATTAAATATCGTTTATTTTTTTACATTTCGACATCTTGTAGATCTTCTTCAGGACTAACAATTTGGTTATAAGAGCATCTATTTCTTCTGTTATTTTTCAACAATTTCTTTGCAGCACTGTCATCTGTGGAAATTGGAAGATATTAAAATTTTACAAATTTCTACTGGTAGGAAAGATACCTACTTTTCTTGCAGAGGGTAATCCAGCTAACATTACACCAAAATGTGCTTTGCAGCTTTGATTAAATTTGTCAATACTATTTTTACCCAAATTGAAGAGACTATCACAAAACTGCAGGTACAGAAATTATTGCAGGACACTGTTTAATTCGCAAACAGTATACAAGATAAATTTACATCGAACATATTGAAATAATTCTATGAAGTTACACGTCTAAAAATACAATATTGATAACACTATCGATAACGGAGTCCTAAACAGGATTATAAAATTACACTTAATTAAAATCGTCGGAAATGTGAAATAATGAAAGCACTTAATTGTTAAATATTGTAGCAGATAAAAAATACTTTTTCATATTTATGGTAATTGAAGAATCGCATTCTTTTAAATTAATGTTCTGATGTCATGCAAGGATCCCGGAAAAGTTTAATTGCTTTCATTGCACGAGTATATTCATAGATGTTCATTGGCTGGCACTCTCCAAGAACATTCTCGAAGTCCTAGCTTCTTCCTGTGCACGCGCGCATCTAAATAGCTTTCTTTTAATTTATGTATGTATGCACATGTACATGTGTCTGTAGTTGCACATATGGAAATTTGCATTACCTAATTCTGGACACCGAAATATTGGAAATTCATTATGGAATGATCAGAATAAGACAATATAAAACTCGAAAGGCAAAATGTGCAACAGATAAAAATAGTCGATTTACGTATTTGAGTGAGGCGTCCTGGAAGGAGAAGGAAATGAGTTTCTTCTGAAGCTGGCTCCTTAGTTGAATCAACGTGTGGTGACTAATGCTTGTGGGATGGTAAAAAGTACTTCTCACACATACCCGCAGTTACGTCGCAATAAATCAAAAGGGTCAAACTGTAATATCGACTCAGTCGAGCAGCGACCTCTGTCGATCTTTCCAGAAATTCCCATCCGTCATTTCCATTCCTCCGGAATTGGAGAGTCGACGGGAACAAAAGCGCAGCGCGATCGCGGATAAATTTTCTCAATTTTCCGAGTTTCCAAGACGCAATTCTTCGCAAAACCAAAATTCGCGTATCTACGGTAAAAGATTTTGAAGGAAAAGTACTGAAAATCGACATGCATGCAAAATTAGAGAGCTGATTACTCGGTTGCGCAGAAGTGTACACATACGGGAGGAGTGTAGTGGAAGAAAGAGCGAAGGTGGGAGGCGAGTGTCCGACCGAGAGGAAAAGAGAAAAACACGGCGTTATTGCTTGTGCAAGAGAGAGAAAGAGAATTGGCGAGGTCGAGACGTCGCGAGAGTGGCAGCAATAGCAGCAACCCAGCAACCCACATCAACAATTCTTCCTAGATCCTCGTCACCAGCTGTTTCAGCAATTTTCCAAATTTCCAAAAGGTTGCGAGCGTAAACGTCGAATAGGTTCCAGTGCAAAGTGTGTATTTTTGTTTCGCGTCCCGTTGGAAAAAAAGACTCGCGTTTCACGGGTGGGGAAGGAAAAAACTGTTTGGCTGATGGCTTCGTCGCGGTCGGGTCTTTCAGGACCTTTGAGGTGTTGATCGAACGTTATTGTTTGGTTCCGTGTCAGATCGCTGACCTAGACAAAGGATGACGATTCTCGCGAAAAAGCCCAGTGGAGCCAAGGACAGGCGGGGCGAAGGTTCGAGCGGGTCCGAGGTCGATGTCCACGGAGTGCAGAACGAACATGGCCAGTCCTCCTCCATCAACTTACCCAACAGTCCCTACCAGGTGAGATGGCCGTCGCTATTTTTGTACTCCTCAGGCCTATTTTCAGCCAGACTTCCTTCCTTAATCGTGAATTTTTTGTACGCCAGGTGAGAGGTGGTAACAGTTTCGGTGTTGACCTCCACTCTGTGCAAAATGATCACAATGCCGGCTCGATCGTTCTGACCGCCGCAGGATCTTATGAAGTATGTCGTCGACCAGCTCTGGCGGCACGATATTTCTATTGTAACATCTTTTTGCTTCTAGGGTGGTGTCGATCGCCGAGAAGAGAAACATTTTGACGACGGTAGCGGTTCTAGTGGAAAGCGCAATCGGCGTAGAGACAGTCCACATACGTACGTCTTTTTAAACTATTACTTTGTGTTCTCCGTTATCGTTCCATGCTCCAATTTTTTTTTTACGTAACTGGTATTCCAAAATATATACAAGACACAGTCTTCGCACAATTCGTGTGCAAAAATGAGTGAAATCAGTGGATATAATATGTGCAATTTTCCAACAAGCACCTCGTCATCATATCTTGAACTCTCGCAACATTTATCCTTATAACAATCACCAATTTTTTGCACCGGATTAGCTGCCATTTACAACTATAAGGCAAAACTTTTTATGTTTTTCACATATTTAATAATAAACTGAAGAAGGCACACATTGGTTGCCGAAACGTTTTCTAAAAACTATATAGACTTTATTCGATAGACCGTCACACCGAGAAACCTTTAAAATTCTTCATAAGAATTTTCTATATATTGATCAAGCGGTCGAGACGAAATTTTGAAGATGGTATTCATGCCTATTCCTTTTTATATATACAAGACATTTGACAAAGACAAATAAACATATCAGTTTTTATTGTGTTAATCGTATAAAACAATATTTCATATAATTTATGCAATCTTTTGGAGCAGTTTGAAAATAATTTGAAAGATGCTTTATTTAGATTCATATATAACAGTATTGTAATGTTTTTATATTACACATGTATACATGAAGAGAGCAAATATCAGTACTGAACAAGATTAATGTCATATTTGAACACTATTGGAGTTACTTAAGAATTTTTTTCTAACAGACCTTTTTATTTGCATCCGGAAGTGCATAACCACAATGTCCATACAGATGTTATGACAGTCTGCCATTTTTTTCTGGAAATGCACATGAAAGAAAGAGATGTCAAACTCACGGTATCTCTGTTTTTCACATGGATTCCGAACCGAAAACAAGCAACTGTCATGGTGGTCACTCTTATGATATTCCACTTCTGATTGCTAATGAAAAATCTCTGAGTGTAATGGTGCATGTGTCATCTCACATTTTTTGATTGGATAACATACACGGGAAGAAATTTGGTATTGTGGTAGCTCGATAGATCTGAGAGAAGGTTGGTACGCATAGAGGTTCTCTAGTAAGAGTGATGAAATCTCCAGAAGGAGTTGTGAAAACTCTTACATCGAGTTGGCTGTGCTCGCTAATCGATCGAGCTGCCACAATTCCAAATTTCTTCCTGTGTAGAATGTAATCTACTTGTCGAAGGAAAAAATATTCATTTGAATGTTAAAGATTTATAATTTTGAATAATACATGATACAAATTAGTATTCCTCTGCATTTTCCAAATTTTTTAGAAAGTCCTATAAAAACTAAATAAGATCGTATAAAACTATTTTGTTAGAAATTAGTTGCTCTCAATATTATTCATTAAGAAATATTAATATTTATGTCATTTAAACATCAAATTAATATTTATTTAAAATAATAGTCTGATATTTACATGATTAATTGTTGACGTTCGATTTAAAACGTACAAATAATATAAAATTTAATTAATATAAATAACTATATTGGTTTTTTAAAAACAATGATCGAATGTAATCTTTTTCATTCACATACATTTTGGACAGAAAGAGACTGACTAACACGGCAACCGTATTTGCAGTTTTTCATTTCCAGCTCTACACTGAGAGAAGTTTAAGATAACATCGGTATTGCTTACTATAGTATAGTAACGCTAAAAGTTAGAGGCAATAGTAGCTCAGCTCAGAAGTGAACTGTCGTTCTAAGTCATAATATAAATATTACACCCAATCCATTGGGAACAGCACTGCCGCACATAAACATTGGGACAGCTATTATTGTTTTAAGACGATAGTTGTATCATAGTAAGAGAAACACGGTGCGGAAAGACGATATGAAAGAGATCTCTTACTTTCGTATAACTGTTGTCTCCTATGGTACAACTCCTGTCTCAAATTTCTCTGCGTGTAGATGAAAAGATTTTTTAAGATTTATAAAAACAGCTATTTTAAAGGTTTTTAACCTGTTATGCAAGTCATGTTAAGTTTTGAATATCCAAATTCATTTGATATAATTTCAATCTACATTTCAGACTTAAATATAGGCCAATGGGGTGCGGGTCGAAAAACTGACAAACCAAAAAGCCGACAGGTTAAAAAACCGAATGTCAAAAAGCTAACACGTAAAAATTAGGCACATCGACAAACGGACAGGCATTTTTTTAAATGTGGTTGTTTTTACTGTCGGTTTTTTGACTATCAGCTTTTTAATTTGTTGGTTTTTCAACCTGTCGGTTTTTTTGCTGTCAGCTTTTTAATTGGTCGGTTTTTCAACCTATCGGTTTTTTGGCTGTCAGCTTTTTAATTTGGTGGTTTTTCAACCTGTCGGTTTTTTGCTGTCAGCTTTTTAATTTGTCGGTTTTTCAACCTATCGGCTTTTCTATTGTCGGTTTTTTGGCTGTCAGCTTTTTAAATTGTCGGTTTTTTGGCTGTCAGCTTTTTAATTTGTCGGTTTTTCAACCTATCGACTTTTCTATTGTCGGTTTTTTGGCTGTCAGCTTTTTAATTTGGTGGTTTTTCAACCTGTTGGTTTTTTTGCTGTCAGCTTTTTAATTTGTCGGTTTTTCAACCTGTCGGTTTTTTTGCTATCAGCTTTTTAATTGGTCGGTTTTTCAACCTATCGGCTTTTCTATTGTCGGTTTTTTGGCTGTCAGCTTTTTAAATTGTCGGTTTTTTGGCTGTATGCTTGTTAAATTTTCGGTTTTTTGGCTGTCAGCTTTTTGATTTGTCGGTTCTTTCAACCTGTCGGCTTTTTAATTTTTCGGTTTGATGACCTGCACCCGGCCAATGGTTACTAAAATACAAAAATGGAACAATTTTTAGGATAATATTAACAAAAATTAAATATAAATGCAAATGTAACATTTTTCTTGTATTGCATATGAAATTCAAACAAAATATTTTTTATAAGAAGCGTGTATATATTGGTAAATAACTTCTAGAGTGCTAGAAGGATATCTGCAAAAACTAAAGCAGTAACTAGTGAAAAATGTCCAGCTTTTGTCTTGGTGTACATGAAATGCAAATTACTGTACTATATTTTCAATTTTTATTAAAAATACAATGACGCTGAAGCTAGCAGCAGATTCGCAGCAGCGGATTCGAAAAAACTATGGTTTTCAGCCATTAAAATTGCCAAAAACAGATTATTTGTATAAAATTTGTCTAAAAATGTTTAAATGCAAGTAATTTTTAATAAGAAATTATCCATTTCCACAGTTTTATTGAATCCGCTGCTGTGAATCTGCTGCTAGCTTCAGCGTCATTTTTTTGATAAATATTTACAGCTCTATAGAATTTTGAGAAAAGTAATTAAATATCTGATGACAAAAAGCTATGCAGCTAATTCATTATTGAATAAAAAATAAAAAAGTGGTACTTGTACATTCTGAATTGTCAGATCATAATCAAATCATAATCATATTTTTAATAACTTTTATTTATTTATTACTTAACGAACCAAAAGTCCCTTCAAAATAATAATACAAAAAGTATAGAAAAAAGAAATATAAATTAGCAAATACAATGCTGGAATGACAATAATAAAGATTAAATATATGTACACATACGCAAATACAATATAAACATAGTAAATTACAAATCAATCATAATACCGGTATAGTAAATTAGACAGTTTTATTAAAATATGCAGCGTATTAAGTGAACGAGTGAACACATTTAAATTATTCCATCCTCGTTTAAAATACAGAATGGGATGGTAGAAAACATAGTTCTTCTTGCTAGTCAATTCTTTAATGACTCTCAGATCTCGGATTGGATAATGTGTGTCCCTTATTGGAAATCATTCAGATAAGTGTGAATCTATATTCAAATTTTAGATGCGCTAAACTGCTAAATTATGATAACGGTGAAGAGAATTGATTGTCGGACATTTGAATTTAAAAGATATTTCATGAAAATTGTGGTCAAAACGTAATAAAGGGCTTACCAGACTTAAATGCTAAAGATCTAAGAGCTCTTCGCTGAACTCCTTCGAGATTCTCAATATCAGAGAGTGTATATGGAAACCATATTGGAGCAACGTAAATAAAATACAGCACTAATGTGCAGATAAAGTATGCTACGGCTAATGAATCTTTGAAATCTTTAGTGGATCGTTGAACAAATCCAAGCATTTTAGGAGCTTTGTTACGAACATGCGATAAGAAAAATTGTCACACATAACCACTCCGAGATCTGAATGCTTATTTACCCTGGACAACTTCGCATCCGATATATTTTAATAACTTTTCATGTTTCTAAAAAATATATATTCAGACCTCTTTCTTGTACAATATTTTACATGAAGCACATATAACCATATTGATACAAAAAACCGCAAAAGTATCTGAGGATACTTGTCCGCGTGTCTGAGTATAAAAAAAAAAAGAAAAACAATAACAAGAATAAAAAATACTATAAAAAATATATAAACAGTAAAATAAAACAATAGTAAATTTAAGAAAAAACATATTATATAAGTACTAGTTTCCGTAATTTTGAGACATTTGTCTCTCTTAACCATTTTGCCAATTTCTTTTTTAAGGATTCATAATTATAAGCATCTGTTCTTAAAGTTATAGGTAATATGCTATATAATCGTACGATCGCTGTCCAATTCTTTTACGCCTAGTCGGAACTTCTACATGCAGATTAGATTTACCTCTGATAGGTTTTGTAACTGCGTGAATAGTTTATTTTTTGTCGAATATAACATTATAGTTAACAGATCATTTTTCCTGATATCTAACACACCACTTTGTTCAAATACTTTATCGGATGAAAATCTACAATTTTTTCTTAACATTTTCTGTAGTACAGACTTTTGTAAGACTTCTAAAGGTCGCAGGATGTTGTCGTATGCTCCACCCCACATAATGATTCCATAAGTTAAAATCGAGTTAAATAAAGAATAATAAATAGCTTTTAATTGGTTGTAACTTAAGAATTCTTTCAACTAATTTTTTTAATTATGTCGTTTATATGATGATTCCAACGCAAATGACTGTCTACCAACTCCTAAATATTTAGTGTACTTTGTTCGGGAAATAACAATTTTATCGCCATGTTTTCTGCAATCAAAATGTTTTCTATTTGCGGGAAGCTATCTGAGTATATTTACTATACATATAACAATCAAAATTTTTAAAATATATGTTTTATTTAACATAAAACAAAACTGCAGTACAAATTATTGTTTAAATAAAATAATTAACGAATGAAGTTACCGCTAAACGTCTGCAGTATTGAGAAAATTAGAAGAAAATAACATTCGTATAGTCGATTTATTAAGTAAAGTCTGTATAATCATGACTATTCTAGTCAAGCAGAACGCTTTAATTTAAGTACAGTTAAATCGATACATTTATGCTTAGATTTAAAATTGGCGTTTAGAATTATTAATAATATGTTAAGTTGTTTTTTCTATGCGTTCAGTACAGCATAATCTTCGGAGCGTGAGACCGGTTTAAGAGCATAACATTAATACAAACTATTTTTTTTTTCATGTATTACACGTATAATAAGATCTTGGAATTGTCTTCCGTCAAGTATTATAAACTCGCCTTCATATATGAGTTTCTCTCGTAGAGTGAAAGATTATTATAAAGATTACTAAAATTCCTTAAACGCAAAGGATTTACTTTGAAATTATTGTTTTTGTCACCTATACACTACCGGCCAAAAGTTCGTGAACGCTCTGAATTTTTTAACTCATCAAATAATGCATTCTACCTCTGAATCGTTAACGATAATGATAAAACTCCTCGGATGTCTTTTAAAGTACACAAATAAAGCTTTCAATTGGTGCATTTAGTTTTACTTCAGGCGTTATAGTTTCGTAGTTGTCAAATTTTAAAAATGTTAAAATTTGCAATTTTTTTCTTTCGACTTTAAACTTTGACAAAAAGTCTAAAAAATGTTTCTGCATATAGTCAATTTTTGTCTAAATACTACAATTCAAGAGCTTTAAAATGGCTCTTGTGAAAAGTCGATATGATTTTTTGTTCCCGAGTTATGATTTTTTGAAAATTGCCAGTTTACCTCATTTTGTCAGAATTCTGTGGAAAAAAAAAGTTGATAACTCAAAAAAATAGTAACTCTGACAAAAAAAAATTGTATCGACTTTTTTCAAGAGCTATGTCAAAGCTCTTGAATTATAGTATTTATCAAAAAATTGGAAATATACAGAAAAATTTATTAGACTTTTTGTTAGTGTTAAAAGTCGAAAGAAAAAAATTGAAAATTTTAACATTTTTAAAATTTGACAACTGCGAAACGATAACGTCTGAAGTAAAACTAAATGCACCAATTGAAAGCTTTATATATGTATTTTAAAAGACATCAAATGAGTTTTATCATTAAGGATTCGGAGATAGAATGCATTATTTGATGAGTTAAAAAATTCAGAGCGTTCACGAACTTTTGGCCGGTAGTGTATATATACCATATTTTATATGTAATTCATGTAGAATGCGCCTTTATTATTTGTTCATATTTTGTAATGGGCTTTATAGCCGTTGATCCAATACATAAATAAAAATAATATAGATTTTCGTACTCCAACAGCGGATGTCTTAGAAGTGCACGCAGCAAGCGAGACCGCGACAGAGACAGGACTCGAGGAGGCAGTAACAACTGCCCGAATTCAGGCGGTGCCGGAAACGATAGAGAAAGAGAGCTTGAAAGGCAATCGTCACCGCCTATTGTCCCCAGTGGAAGCAGCGGTCTTCAAGGTAAATTTCATATTTTATTTATTTTCAGAATTTTGCAAACAAATTTCAAAATATGTTGCAATCAATGTCGAAATATTTTGCATCTTATTAAAGGAGGTGATGGAGCTGTACTATCCAACAGTCGTGTATCGATCGTGTCGTCTTCTCCAAGCCATGATCATGATCAAGCTAATGGTTACAACAGCGGAGATGAATACACAGGGAGAACTGGAAACAATCTTACGTTTGGCGAATGGCAAGAGGTAAGTTTATAGTGAAGTATTTTCTTAAATCTCATTAATTAATACAATTGGATTTTCAAATATGTATTTTCATGACAGAAGTTAAAAATTAGGAATAAGTAGGAAAAACACCATTTTAATATTGCATCGTTTTTTGCAAATTATTCTCTAAAAATGATACAAGACTTATAAGATAAAATGAAGAGAAATAAAAAAACAAGATTCATATCCCATCATAGCATAAAAAACAAATTTGTTTGAAATATTACAACTGTAAGATCTGAAAATAATAAAATATTTCTATTTATTATCCAGAGAGACAGATGGTTCGAAAAACGTGTGCGAAAAATGGGATTCATCATTAAAAAGATGGGCGAAGATGGGGCATGTCTGTTCCGAGCTGTTGCTGATCAAGTGTACGGAGATCAGGACATGCATGGGGTTGTTCGGAAACATTGCATGGATTACATAGTAGGAAAAGATGTCTTATATTAATTTAACTATTGTATAATTTTATATTCTCAAACTTACTAAAATATATTTCTTATATAAAGGCTGCCAATCGCGAATTCTTTTCGCATTTTGTCGCTGAGGATTTCACCACTTACGTAGATCGAAAACGACAAGAATACGTTCACGGAAACCATATTGAAATGCAGGCAATGTCAGAAATGTACAACCGTAGCATTGAACTGTTTTGCTACAGTCCCGGTGAGCTTTTTTATTGTTTTCCTACAGTGAACATTGTTAGTACTGTTTAATTTCTTACCATAATTGACATTTTTATTCTGAGATCTCAATTTAAGAAAAAATTTTTTCCACAGAACCAATCAACATCTTCCATGGCATGCAGAAAACTGATAACGAGCCTATTCGACTGTCGTATCAAAGAGGCAGTCATTATAACAGCATTGTTGATCCGTATAAAGCAACTATTGGGGTAGGTCTTGGTTTACCTGCATACAATCCGGGTGCTGCGGATCGTCAACTTATTTCTGATGCAGTTCGTAAAAGTGAAGATTTACATATAGAGCAGGTTCGAAAATATATACAATATTTCTTGTATAAAATAGATTTTTCAGTATTTTTAATATTTCTTAATTTCATTAGACTATGTTGGAAGATAAGATCAAGGCAACCGACTGGGAAGCTACTAACGAAGCAATCGAAGAACAAGTTGCCAGAGAGAGCTATTTGCAATGGTTACGTGACAATGAAATGAGAAAAGCCGTAAGTTGCTTAAACATAACCTTTGCAATGTTTATATTTGTTTTATGCAGAAAAAACCTAAATTTAATAAAAAAAATGATAATTAATTCCTTATTTTCTCAATTTTTCTTAATTTGGCACATCCTTTTTTCAATAAATAACTGAAACATGACTAAACTAAATATTTATATTTTTTGTAATTCGAAATATTAAAAAAAGAATTCAACATTTTATATATTTACTAAAGTTAAATCTAAATAATTATATTATTATTAATTTCGAGTTTCGATACATTGATTATTGTGACATTGTTCAAAATTGTTGCGTCTAACATTTATATTTCGCATGCAAAGTTTGTAATAACGCTTGAATGAAATATTATTAATGGTCCCATCATAATGCATTATATTTCTTTAAGCGGTCCCCGAATAGTAGTACAAGCACTGTAACAAGTGCACAAAATTTTCATTCGCACAGTAGTCGTACTCAACAACGAGGAGGCCATAGTCCTCCGGCCAGCCCATCTAATCAAGATTCCATGCGCAATTCTCCAAAGGTCTGTAAAATAGAAAACAGTGTTCAACGGACTACTTTAAATTTTAATTTTTATTTGTAGGTGAGTGATTCTGTGCGATACAGCAAAAGATCACCGCAGCACCAAGCGACAACAGGTTTACCACTACTTCCAGCCGAGTTCTCTGCAAATCAAATATCACAAGAACCAGTCGCCGGGAGCAGCAAAGAATCGCAGGCTTCACCGGACATCCCACTGTTCAATCGCCTTCCTCCCGAAGTGTTTGGTAAGTTAACTTCTGAAAAGACTGAGTGAAAAAGTAACATTTTGCACAGATGAAATACGCCCTAGTTGTTGCAAAAATTATATTAATGCCATTTTACAGTAAGAAACTGTAACTATTTCGCAGGCTTAACAGACGGAGAGGACATCGATGTGTTGTCCCAGGTGTTGGCGGCTTCGCAGCAAGAGTATCTGGACAGCTTGAAACAATCGCGAACTTCAAATCTCACAGAAAACTCGGACTCCCATAACAGTTGAGCGATAGAATAATGCATAATCTCTTTCTGCGGTGAAAGAAGTGGTTCTACGGAATGGAAGACGGTCGACAAAACGATGTATACATTCTTACGTCAAAAGGCAGGGAAATGCTGGCGCTGTCCTATCAGCGCTGTATTCACCTGGTCAGCCCACTCTATCCCCCCCTTTTCCCATTTCGAATGAAAAACACTCGGAGGAAAATTCAAAGAATGTTTTCCTGCATTCCCTTTTTAACACCTTGCGTTTTAGCGAATAGCAAATTCCATTGTTTTATTGTAGTCCCTAAGAGCGCGTAGCGCGTTTCAATTTGTAATGAATTAAAACGATACATTTATTTGAATAAAGTAAAGCGTTTGAAAAAGGACGTACGCGTTACGTGTATTGTTAAAAAAAGTAATCGCGTTCAAATGATTCGTTTGTCCCCCACCCTAACGGAATTCCGCGAATTTTTGAACAACGCCGATGTAAACAAGCGGTCGTCGCGTGCGTGTTTACGTGAGCAATTAGTTCAAACGATTTTCCAGTTTACGAAAATTAAAATCGAACTTGCATTAAGCAATGGAACTTCGGAGACGCGACTTTCAATTCGAGGCCCTCTTAGGAAGTGGAAGTTTTGGGTACGACTGGTGTAAACGTCGATTTTTCGCTTTTGCTTTTTTTTTTTCTCTCTCTCCGGAAGAATCTTTTTGTACACCTTGCACTCCTTTCCGTAGCTGAACGTATACATGTAACGAATAGTACATGTCTAATCTAAATTTGATTGTAGCGAAACTAGTGCATGAATTTTTAAAAGGGGATTTGCGATGACTTGCGTTATGAATAGTTTATCGATTTGTTTATGTCGAACTTTTGTGCGGTAGAAAAGTTTTTCTTACGAGACGTCGGAAAGATGGCAAACAATTCGTTATTAAGGAACAAGAGACCATCGGATCGGTCAATGCTGGGATTAATAAGGTGAGAAGATTCAAAGCATGGAAGCATAGAACAGATATATATATATAATACACTTTTGTTCAATTTATTAAGGCCAAATAAATTAATATTCAAAAGATTTCAATGCCGCTGAATATTCAATTGAAATTCAAACATATTTATTTTAATACAATTCTTTTAACAATTTGTAAACATCAAGACGATCTCGGCAGAGGTTCAATGCATGCAAAGGCTCAGGCATCCAAATATCATTTCTTATTACGGAGCATGGCAAGAAGACTTCACTTTTTGTATTCTGATGGAGTACGCGACTCGAGGAACTCTCAAGAATTTGCTAGACAGACGCAAGAAGCCCCTGCATGAACAAGTGAATTAATATCTTTTTTTTTAATTAATTAATAGTACAAAATTGAGATTTTTACAAATTATGCACGTTGGGTTTGTATCACAGATGGGTTACGAAACAGTTTTTGTTAAACTATGAATTTTCATGTGCAATAATGGACAATTGATGATTCTGCACGATTCTTACTTGGTAAAAATTCTCATGGTATTGGAAATGAGTATTGGAATTGGATTTCACTAGAAAATGTGTTCAGTCTGTTGAGTACAAAAGAGATTTTTCTATTATAAATATATAAACTGTGCTATAGAAGTAAAAAATACAGTTCTAAATACTAATATGGTTGACGAGGATCGACTTGTAGCAAAAAATAGTTACCATTGTCACTGCCAGAGTCGCAGTCATGGAACGACTACTTGCGAACCATTTTTACTATGTTTCTACTCGGCAAATGAAAATGGGTTTAAAAATATTCATCTTTAAAAAGAATGATTCGATTGTAATATTATTTGTTAACTCGATTGTCCATTTTCAATTGCTGATTAGGTAAACGAATAGTAACGTACCTTTTATATAAAATTTTACACTAGATAAAAAAAGTCCAGTGCAATTTTGCACCATTTTAAAATGCATGGTGTGACAATGATTGGGAACTTTTATGGATACTTAGCACAAATTTTAGGCACAGTCAAACTAAGAAAAGTTAAACAATTTTTAATAAAAAGAAAAAAAGAAAAATTGACAATGCTTAATTCAAATGTAGTCACGTTAGTTTTCATTTCATCAAAATAAGACAGAAAAAGTCGGAAAAGTATGATTTTTATATTTCAAATTAAACAAAAAAGTTGTAGATCACATCAAAATTAGATTACTTATGAACGATTATTCACAAACCTACTTAAAAACGTTTTTTGTGGCTATAAAATTAGATTTTGAGGTGTAAAAATTATACCATGCCATTTCTTAGTTTAACTAGACAACTTGTGCTAAATTTCTATAAAAGTACCTTCAGTTTTTTATTGTTTAACACTGAGGTGTTTTTAATACGTAAAAGTTATAAGTTAAGACGCGGTTTCGACGCTTTATTGAGTACTTATGAACAATGTATATACAGTGTTTATACATAATTTTATAATCTACAAACAATGGTATACTTTCATAATTATATTATAGTTATATGTAAAAAATGTAGCTACTACGATTTTCTATTTTTAAGCCTATTTTGAAAAGCTATGCTTTTATCTAATTTTTCCAAATGTAAGAAAATATAAAGGTAATACATCCATAAAAACCTTGTTGATCCAAATTTTGGTTGAACCACTTGGGGAAGTTTGATTCTGTTGGTCGCTTCCCTAAGATATGAGTTAAGCATCGCGCCATATAATTATAAGCTAATTATCACAAATGTTGAAAACATGCATGGAAAATGAATAAAAAAAACCAGTAACAATAATAAGTATCATTAATTCTTTTTTTATATTCGCCTAAAAGAAATGAAAATTAAACATTTACCATTTTCTCTTTATTCGCTAATTTTGTAACTTGCCTTATTCTGTTAAAAAATGTATTTCTTAGTTTTCACATGAACATTCTTATATTTGAAAAAAAAAACAATTATTTTCAAGAAAGCTCAATTAATAAAAGTTGCTAAATCCGGTCATATATTTATCAAAACGTAATTTCCGTTTATATTGAAATAAAGATCAATTCCTTCAATAATATATGTATATTTAAAATAATTTTATTCTTTCATTCTTTAGATCTACAAAACTGGTTAGTACGAATAATTTCCACTTATCCAACAGTAAATGAATATTGGCACTTACGAAGAAGTCCCAGTAATATTTCATTTTTTCCACACTAAAATAAACGTAAATCCTTGCACGTGCGAATGTGTATTTCAGACATTTTATATATAATGGAAATTTCCAGAAAAACTTTTTTATCAAAAAAATATTTTCTTGTAATGTCATGTTTAACATTTCGTTTGAAAAATGTTTCTAAGCTTTCATCTTTCAAGTTCGGAATCGAAAAAATACGAATTATAAAATTTCGAAATGTAAATATCCAAATATAAGATTAAGGAAATATCGCGTTGGACATTTTTAGAAATATTCATTGGTAAGTAAATAATAGTGGTTGAATTTTTCATTCTACTTTTACAAACAAATTTTGATAAAAGATTTGTTACTACTAATAAAATACAATCATTTATTAAAACAAATAATTGTGGATAATTGTATAAGTTAATTTACAACGTTATTGTTTACAATATTTAATATTGTTTACTTAATTATAATGACCGAAAAATACCAAGATCTTCTTCATTTATTTTAACCCTTACAAGCACGGTGTAGCATATATGGGGATTCTCCGGAAACAGGGCATTTTCGTGTCTTTACGTTATATCTTACAAAAACTTTGACAATAAATTATTAAATTTCGATAGAAATGTTAAATAAATATCCCTGGCCCATGTTAATTTGAAGAAATAATACTTTTGTTACAAAAAACTGGTGTAAAATGACATTTAAAGACTAAAAGTAGCATTTTTGATATGTCCAAACCTCTAAGTTCAAAACTTTAAAATATTAGCGTTATTAAGAAAGCGAATTATTTTAATTTATTCAAATAATATTTCTATAGTACAGCTCAAACTGACAATTTCTCTCTGTATAATGTTTAATTAAATCAATATATATACTTATAATTATTGAAATATTAATGTCTTAAGAAATTTCTCTGAGGTAACGACAATGCGTAAACTGGTATAAATGAACTGGAAATAATCAACTTTCTTACTAAAACTTATGAGAAAATCAAAGAAAAAACACTACACTTTACTAATCCTCCATAGAAAATTGAAAAGAGAACATATTTACCTCATGAACAAGTAAAAACTGTATAAAAATACCAGGTATTTTTATTAAATTAATTGTCGTCACCTGTCCTAATTTTGGTATTTTGATACAAACAGCAATTAAAAAACGATGAAAACTTAAAGATTAAAGGAATAAACGTTACTGGCAATTTGTTTTTTAATTTATTATTGTTTAAAATATGTAAAATTGGATTTTTTTACAAATTTTCATTGTCGTCAGCTTCATTGTCGTTACCAAACATTTGGCGTATCAGGTACGAAACAAGAACAAAGTGTAACCCGTAGCAGAAAATATTTTTCAAATCATAAATAACATTTATATTTCTCTTCCTTTTAGACATTTATTTAAATGTAATTTAAAAAACCACAAAATTAAATTTTATATTTGTTACAACATTATGAATCAAGTTTATTATGAAATAATATTATTTATTAAAATTATGAATATAATATTATCATTGTAGTTACTAACTAACGACACATTAACTTTAATAAATTTATTTTGTCTAAAACTTCTTCAAAAATTCATGTGTTTTTCTTAATTTTTTATTTATTACTTAATAAATAATTTTCAATTATTCACAAAAATGCACTAAATCAGATATGTACATTATGTTTTTGACTCTTTACAGTTATTTTTAATAAGCAATTGTTGGTTTATATAGCCGTATGAAAATGCGTCATAGTAAAATTCTTCCCCTTTCCTCTAAAATAATTTTGTAGCGTGACTACTTTAACAATAACTTAACTTGGTGCTAATAAGCAAGAATCCATTAAAAAAAAAAACGAATTTACAGTAACTTAAAAAAAAAAAATTTTCATTCTTGAAAATGCCCTGTTTTTGGAGAATCACCCATATGCTTCACCTATTTGTAATTCATTATTTACATATTTAAGGTGATTATTAGTTAATTTTGCTTTCATTTTTTGCTTCTTTGCTTCAAGAACGTGTTAGGAAACGTGAATAAATCAATATTTTTAATTAAAAATGGCCGATTTTTTACGTAAAATATATGTGGAGAAGAAAACGCCTCTCAAATATGACGAGACTGGGTAATCGGGGGTTTTTTGGGTCGCTGAATACGAATCTGATATCAGATTCTCAAAATTCAAAATGGCGAATCCAATATGGCCGACGGAATTGCAAAAATATAGTTGATCGAGGTAGAATTGGGTACTCGGGAGTTTTCGGGATTGCTGATTACGAATCTGTCTGCAGATTTTCAAAATTCAAAATGGCGGATACAAAATGGCCAACTGAAATCTGGGATGAATCTGACTTGTTTTTACATTTCGGTCGCCCATTTTGGATCGGCCATTTTGAATTTTGAGAATCTGAGGTCAGGCTCGTAATCAGCGACCCCGAAAACTCCCGAGTAACAAACTTCAGCTATTTTCTGCATAAAGAAAAATGTATGCTTCAAAGGGTTAAAATGGTCGAAAAGTTTTTTGAAAACATCTATGTTACTATAAAACATTGATGAATTTTGGAATGAATTTTATAAGTTGTCAAGAATTATCATGCAAAATATGTAAAAAATGCAGCAGGAAGATTTTCTGTCTGCTTTTGCAAACATCTAATTACAATAATAAATTAATAAATGACAATTAGAAATGCAAAATGAGTTGTGTTTCACTCGATGTCGAGAACAGTCTCGTCAAGACCGAGACGGAAGCGAGACGATATCCGAGAATCTCGGCATATTTTTCAGCTCTTTGTATTAGGTTTGCGGGATTGTCCTCTTGGAGACAAAGTTTTGAACTTGATTTTTTAAGGTTTATGACCAGATAGTTAACGATTTCGATGCGGTTTTTTGTTCCTGCCTTTTCTAAGACTCCAATAAGTATTAACAAAAAGTAATATTGCAAAATGATTTAAAATAATTATTGATAATAACAAATTAGTACCAAAAAAAGGAATAATTTTCAAAAGAAATTCAAGCCAGGAAGAACTAATCTCTATTATTATTTAAAATTTGGTATGCCGGAGTTTTTGATGTCGCTGATAACGAATCCGGTGTCACATTTTCGAAATTCAAAATGGCAGAACCAATATGGCCGACCAAAAATTTGAAAGATAATGAATTTGGCTAATATTTGGTATATAGCGGTTTTGGAGGTTGCTGATTACAAATCCGGTGCATATAACACTGGTCGAATTTTGTACAACTTATTTTATACAGTTTCTGCTTTTTTCAGCTATTTACTATTATTATTTAGGGGTAAATGACATAAAACTGATGTCCGTGTATAGATGAATTTCGAAAATCTTACATCTGATTCGTAATCAGTGATCTCCAAAACCCCTATATACCAAATATTAGCCAAATTAATTATTTTTCAAATTTTTGGTCGGCCATATTGGATCCGCCATTTTGAATTTCGAAAATATGACACCGGATTCGTAATCAGACCTCAAGTATTCGAAATTTCAAAAAAATGCCACAGCTGGAAAAATTCGTGACTGAAAGGGTTAATACCCTCAGAGTGGGTCGTAGAAATTTACAAGATTTTTTACAGTGTGTGATTTTACAATGCCATGGTAATTTTACTCTCGTCTTTTTTTACAGTGTACGTTTGTTTACCTTTTTTAAATGCGCAGTTTGAGGTAATACAGTATCGAAGTACTTGTTCTTAGGCCGATTCATATGCAATTCATATTGCTCTGTTCAAATCATTTTTAGCTATCACTACTCAATCTTCTATACTTACTTTTACCTTATTTTTTAATTACAAATATTATATAAAATCGTAACATTAGTTAGTGAAGTTTGAATTATCTTTTTGAAAGTCATCCATGTCCATTTCCACATACACACGCGTTCAAATTCTCATACGGATAATAATTTTTGTATGCACTTGTGTCTTAACTATATTTCGCAATTTCTTAAATTATTTGGGACAGATGCACGCACACTTAGATAACTGTAGGATTTAGGGAAATGCAGGCACAGCAATATTTTATAGTAAAATGAATTATATTTATGGTGCTGGTTACGATTTCTTTGAGTGAAATACAATCACAAATATTCATTTTTCATAGTGAAATTTTTTAAACAAATAATCAGTATAAAATTCATTGAAACAATCAATGCAAACATTCATTTTTAACTTTGATTTCCACAAAAAACATTTTTTCTGCAAGTTTCCATATACTTACAAATTTTTTAGTTCTAATGTTTTTTCTGTGGTATACTGAAAGTGATTTTATGTACTACAACAACAAAGCCTAAAGTAGTAAATAAAATTGAGAGAATTAGTGTGTCAAGAAAATCTAGTATATCGTATTACCTTACCAAGTACAGTAAATTTTATCGTAGAAGAGTATGACACAATGCTACTTATTAATCTTTGCAGAGAAAAAATAAAGCAGTGTAGGAGTCAACACATAGTGAAATATAATCTGTAGCTGCATAAATAAAGCGTATTTATAAAGATAACTTTTTGAGAAAATTATTAGAAAAACACAAGCAATTCCACTATTTCGCTTATTGCGATGAATTTCAATAATTGACATTAATTAAACAAAAATACTTTTCATCTTTTTTAATGCATCTACTAAAAGAGAGTATTTATGTTCGATAAAAAACTCGCAGAATACTGCACCTTTTGAAGCACACATTTTTCTTTACATGGAAAACGGTTGGAATTTATTACTCGGGAATTTTCGGGGTCGCTGATTCCGAATATGACCTCAGATTTTCAAAATTCAAAATGATGGACCAAATTGGAAAAAGTTGTTTGATCGAGATGAAACTGGATACACGAGAGTTGTCGGGATCGCTGATTAGGAATATGGTATCGAATGTTCAATATTCAGAATGGCGGATCCAAGATGGCAGACAAATTAGGAAAATGTTGCTTGATCGAGATGAAATTGGGAACTTGGGGGGTTTTTAGGATCGCAGATTACGAATATGGCGTCGGATTTCCAATCTTCAAAATGTCGGGTCCAAGATTTTTAGGGCTTGAGTAAAGATTGGACGTCCAAGGACCTCTGAAGCCTGTTCGAGACCATACAAAATCACGGCGAAGAATCAAAAACAAAAGAAGCCTAAACAAATTTAAAAAAAAAATGTTAAAAAATATTTAAAAAAAAAACAGCAAAAGTAAGTATCAAAAAATATTAAGAAAAAAACAAAAAGGTATAAAACAATAAAAAAAAAGTGGAGCTACAAACTTACTATGTCCTCATACTTAGCTCTGTATTATGCCAAGAGTAAGCAGTCAAAGTCGGCAATATCTAATGTATAATTTTTTAACTAAGTTTTAGTATTTCTTAATTTCAAAAATGTTATTTTTAAAATTTTTGTACTGCCATTTTGAATTTTAGAATTCTGACATCATCATCAGCGGCCACAAAAACATTTGATTAAAAATTGCCATAATTGTCGAAACTGAAATAAGCTGGAAAACCCTTTTGTTTTTTTTTAAATGCATTTTTCTAGCGTTTGTTTGTTTAAAACATTTTTACAACAAATGAAATTTGAATATTAGTAGTATAATATTGTAGAAAAATACCTTAGTTACTAAAAATACCAACTAATATGTTTAAATGCTTCAAAATTGATATTTTTAAATGAAATTATCTGACAAAAAACATGGTCCTTGAGAGGGACCAACATGCTTCAAAGGGTTAAACGTTAACTTTGATCCCATATTTGTAATCAGCGACATCAAAAACCCTTTAGTAACCATTTTCAAGAAAATCCGTAAAATTTTAGAAATGTCATCCGCAATATTGGATTCGCCTTTATGAATTTTGAAAACCTGCGACCTCATATTTGTAATCAATGACTAAAAACGTAAATTTGCAGTTATTAAGCAATCGCCTATTTCGAAACTTTCATCGATTGGCTAAACATGAAAAAGTACGCAAATTTTTCATTTTGGCGTCATTTCTAAATCATGATTATGAAATTTTGAAAAATCGCGGGTACAATTTTGAACCTGAAATATTCTCAATGCGATATGTTGCATTTCCGAGTCCCCTCCGTTGCAGTTTTCAGTTGTAAATTGACTATTTATGAAAAACATGGTTACAAAATTTTTTGGTTTAATATACACCTGTATCTTTTTTGGAAAGAGTTTTGGACCAATTCTATTTGCAGCATCTGAAAGAGCAGCCTTTTTTACGTCAGAAACATTGGGTGCGGATTTTTTCTTGGCCATAACATTATCCAATATCGCGCTGAATTTGTCGATGAAAAAGTGTCCGTCCCGTCCTTATAGG
Organism: Trichopria drosophilae; assembly: GCA_030407085.1. Lineage (NCBI taxonomy): Eukaryota > Metazoa > Arthropoda > Insecta > Hymenoptera > Diapriidae > Trichopria > Trichopria drosophilae. The sequence continues at coordinate 208,849,811 of CM059583.1, forward strand.
GTTAAATTGATAATTTTGTAGCCAATTTCAGTGATATCTTCCTGAAACTTTCAGGACATATATACTTATCTAGCAGTTTAAACATATATATGTATTTTACGGTAAAAGGGTATAACAAATATATATGCCCTAATTCTATAAAGGTCTTCAATTATTTGGACTATTTTGTATGTGGTAAAATACTTAATTTTAATAAACGTATTAATTCCGTCAACAAAAAAATGTTTGCGCCCAATAGTACCTGCAACGAAACCATCAAGAAAAGACAGCAATGATTGTTGAAGCAAAATATTGTATTTTGGTCTCATTATCATACAAAAAGTAAAGAAATATAATTATAATTTAAGGAATATTGGAGTAAAAACAGTTATTAAATTTAACAGCTTAATTTTAAAAAATATTTCAATAAAACACCTCGTACGTCGTAATTCGTCGGATTCCCAAATAGCAAGGCTTTCGAGAAAAATTACTTGGATTCTCCAGTTGAGAGGCAATAGTGAGACACCCCACGTAATCAGACATTCTTTGTGAAGATTTCGAATTGACCATCTATGGAGAGGATTGAGAGATTATGAATATGATTAAGGCCATACGGTTTTCAAATTGAGGTGAATCCGTAAAAACCTGATAGTATAACAGGAATTTTAAAATATTAAAAAAAAATCAAATGTTGGTACAACAATATAAATTTAAGGCCTCGCAACGCGCGTGGTAACACGACTAAAAAAACATAAAAAAACAAGAGTTCCTTTACTTTTACAGAATCGATATTTACCCATCGTTAACCATAAAACAAATAAAATTGTTTATCCCGTGCATATTTTGTAGAACTATTAACCTCACGTGAGAATCCCGAATGCTACCAAAGTAAACTCTGGTGTTATAAGTGTACCTCCATCTGTTTTATCTGAAAAGTATTTATCTTCTTTTCGCAGGACGCTCTTTATCTCTTCGCACAAGTTGTCCTAGGAGTGCATCATATACATTCGAAAAATATTTTACATCGAGATTTAAAGCCCGAAAATATCATGCTAACGGGTCGTCTTGGCGATATCGTTAAGATTGGTGATTTTGGACTTTCAAAGGAGCTAGAAGAGTAAGTTATGCAATGACACAATAAGTGTAAAACAAAAATAAAGTAATTTTTTATTGTGCATATAGGCATTTCCAGAAAAACTGTTATTTTCTTGTAACGTCATAATTTTTATTATTTAAATACGTAAATTCTTTAGGAAACACTCAAGGAAGTGTTCTTATGTAGCTTGAGAAGTAGTATCAAAATATTACGAGTCGACATATATTATATAATGTATAAGAAATAAGTATTCAATCATGAATTTTCGACCATACTCTTGTATTCTGCGCGTAACAAGCGACGAATTTAATATTTCTTACAGTGGTTGTCCTTTGACGCAGCGGTAAAATGAAGCAATAACATTTTTTTTTGTTCAGAAAAGCATAAATAATTGTTATTTCATCAATTTCATGATGTGCTTCATCTTAACTACATTTAAGAAAAACAGGAAAGCTCGTAGCCAGTTTTTAGTTTTTAATGTCACGACCATAATAAACAGGTATAAAAACTGCGCGTATCAATTTTCAGTAAACTTTTTATAAGTTTCAAATACATATATGTACCAGTAAGTTACCCTGAAAATATGAATAACGTGCTTAATAATATATCTTAGTTATAGTACTATATTCAATGATTTTGAAAAAAAAAACGCCACGACCATATCCAGCTGTTGTAAAAAGTGCTTGCATTAAGATTTCTACAGGTATTAATTTTTTCCTGGTACATTTTAATGTTAGAAAAGTGTGTGTTTCAATTTTATTGATGTGCACTTAAAATTCGCTGAGTTGTAGGATTTTTCATCAATACATATCATAATAGTGATTTCTTTCACTACAAACAATTTTGTAGAATCATGTAATATTCAACGTAGGTGAATAATATTTCAATGAACCCTCGAGAAAAAATGGATTTGTCCGCCTTATTTTAAATTCTAAGTTAAGATTCGTAATCAGCGACCCCAAAAACCAGCGAAAGATGAATTTTATGAGATTCGAGTGACTTTTCAGATTTTTATCCGGCATATTGGATCCGCCATTTTGAATTTTCAAATTCTGGGTTCAGATTCATAATCAGCGACCTTAAAAACTATAAGATACGCATTAATAAAAATAATCTATTCAAAAGAAAATATGTCCCTGAAAGGATTAATTAAATTATTTCAAAATTAATAAGAATTACTTGTAAAAAGTGCGCGCAACCCGAAACAGAAAGATGGTATAAAAATAGAGCATCATTTGATACACATATACGACAGAAAAAATTTCAAGAATGTGCGTGCGTCAACATTAATTTTCAAGTTTTTTTTTCACTAAAAATTACACTTTTTCTGGAAATGCCCATATATTGAAATGTGTTGATAACATTTTATTTACAATATGTGTGAAATATTCTCCGTAGCAAGTACCAATTCTAGTGAACAACTTATAAAAACAAATCTTGCTCAATGCACTTACCATAGTACTATAGGGTCCTGATTCAGATGCTTTTAGATATTAAAGTCAATTGTCGAGCCAGGAATAGAAAGTAGTGATAGTGTTTTAAAATACAGGACAAATTTTAAAATCAAGGACGTCAAACAAATTTTATTGTATATATTGCAAGGTTTAGTCAGGACTGAATCGAAAATAATTATTAGTCGTCCGTGCGGGAGGAAAATATTCAAAATTATGAACGGTCAACAGAATGATTATATTTTCAAAATAACGTTCTTTCCGTCCTGAAAGGATCAAATTTTAAAAAATTGCCCTCTATTTATAAATACGATAAAAGATTCTTGTTTATTTTATTTTATTCTGATTATTTTATTACGTTTATTCTGTCACTGAAACGTGAGAATATGATTTCCAACATTACACTGTATTTAATTATGAATCATATAATTTATAAAGGTTTATGATTTACTTTATAGGGACCATGCATGCCATGCGGGTTCGTATTATTACGTAGCCCCAGAAATACTTGAAAGGACACCGTATAATTTCAAAAGTGATATTTGGAGCATTGGTGTCGTATTATACGAAATGTTAACACAAACCATTCCATTTCCAGGAGCTGTAAGTATCATAATATTTTAAAAATAAATATACAGGTGAAATAAATACATTGCAATGCAAAATTATATTTACTTTTAAACCAAATGTTTATGAAAAGTAAATGTTTCATTATATTCTAATTGTTTTATTTAGAGCATGAATGAAATCATAAGGATGGTATGCCAGGGGAAACCTCGGCCTATTTCAACCAACATTTCAATGGACAGTAGAATTCTTCTTTCAAAATTGCTATCACGCGATGCCATTGACAGACCAACAACGAAGCTTCTTCTTTTGTGTCCTCATCTTGTACCATATATTGCCAAGGTGTATTTGAACCTAGGTAGAGGATATGTTAATATTAAGAATTTGGATTTGATTTTCCGAAATTTTTTAGCAAATTCGAAGAAAGAAGAAACCATAAACAAGTCTTAGGAAAATTCTGTAGCAAAACCATTTTCTGCAGGTTCAGATGAAAATATTTGTAGCAGAATTGAGGTGTAAAATACTAGTGATAATTTTGCTTAGTTTCGGTGCTGCTAAATTATTACGAGTTAATTAACCGTCACAGCATATTTGTCAGTTACAAATGTATTCCTTATAAGTGTATTTCAGCAAGTACAAAGAAAAATATTGTAACTGGCCATAATTTAATAAAATAAAAAATAATAAAAATGATATAATGCTCATAATTACTTAACATTACTAACTAAATCATATGTGGTATTAGCTAGAACATATAATATTTTCAGACCATACTTGTAAGAGGAACACTATTTGTATTATATGCAATTTTTAACACTTTTCAAAAAACCTTTAAAGTGCTTCCCTTGAAATTGTTGGTAATTTGCATTCTATTGAAAATAGTGGAATCCAGTTGAAAATGTGAAGAATTAGGATCCTAGCTACCTATAGGTAGGTATCGCATCTTTGAACGATTTTGAACGAGGAGAAGGTTTAGGTACCACGTTAGCTAACGTTTGTAAATTTATGAAGAAAGAATTAAATTTGGATATTTTTTGAAGACTTCTGTTTTAGTGTCACCAACGAATCTGCCAGATTGTCAAAATTCTATCAGACAGATCCAAAATGACGAACAAAAATGAGATAAATTTCTCTACTTGCACCTTGGTCTGCTAAATTAGATTCGTCATTTTTTATTTTAAAAATATAAAGAAATCAGAATAAAAGAAATTATACAAAGTTTACAAAATATAATACAGAATGAAGAAATTACAATTTGACCTAATATTATGGCTTACAATTTTCATCTACCAAGGTAGAAAACTAAAAAAAAATCAAATGCAAAAATAAGTGTTTACTTACGCAAATACTTAAGAACAAAAATAATGATTTCAACAAAGTAATAATGCTTTATGTATATGGAGATATGGCTCGGTTTGATGTTGGGTTATCAATAGAAAAAAGATTTGAATCGAAATAGAGTAGATTTAAAGAATGTATTGTACTCGGACAGAGTTTGGAATCATAGGCATGGAGATAGGAAGGTTTCCCAAAATTTGATGCCAGCCCAAAAAAATTGGCACCTTTCAGCAATACTAATTTTGAAGGGCTGAAATTGCAGGTGGTGCCTCCCCTTAATGTCAAAACTAAAATATTTCTGTCCAAAAAATAATTTAATAAGATGTTCTAATAGGCAAGAATATCATCTATCGAAGTACCTTTCCCTAGTGGTTGGGAAATTATCAGCATTAACCAAACGAAATTTCAGGAAAAGGAATACCGGATACAGCAACACTAAGTAAGATGGAATCATTGTCTCCAAAACAGCGTATAATCTGACCTAACCTATGACTGGATATTTTGCTAATCCTAATATAAAACGATTTTCCAAGGACATAATTAGATTCAAACCAATTTTAACTAAGTATGAAAATATATGGGATCCAACCATTGTAGTAAAACATTTAGCTAATTACATTTAGTCAAAAGAAGAATTAAGTTTATAATCATTGACAAAAAAATGTGAAGGTAAACCCTATTATCACAAGCTTCAGACAATAACGTTAATTTAGGATACAATACAATCTGAATCTAAAATACAAAAATATCTTTTCCTCTCATAGCACAAGACATACTGCTGCCACTTTTGCAACCTCTTGGCTTAGTTTAAGCATACATTCGATACATAAACCACCCATTAATCGAAGAATCTAATTTTGCCAAAGTTATAGTACATATATAGCAACCATCAATAATTATAAATTTTATGTATGTGAATAAAGAGTTAATCCTTCATTAACAATACAGAACAAGTCATTATACATCTACCAATGGAGCTAGACGAGGAGATAATAAAGTATAATTTATAGCAAAAAATAAAATATATTATAATTTATAGTTATGTGTAACATTAGTTTAATTTATCCTGTAAACTCTATAATATAAGTTTGGTCGTTAAGTCTCACGTTAACGTAACATTAGCGTAATAAGTTATGTAAAGCTTTCTCAATCTCCATGTAATGTTGCACATTGACTTGGAAGGTTATTATAATCTTTCAGCATCATTGATGTTCTGTGAGGGAACATATAGAAACCTAATGACATTTGATAAACGGAAATGGATTAAAATGGATTGAAATTACGAATCATTTTAAATCAATTGGCATACGGGTTTTGAATTTACGCAAAGGTATTAAAACCAGCAATCAATCCTTGCGAATTAAGAAACGTTCAACCTAGGAAAAGGATTGAAACGAATTCAAATGGAATTAAATGGAGAACGTAGAATAAATGCATATCCAAATTCAGATTACAAAATAGAATCACATTTTTAATGTTTAAATAGTTATGTGAAAGTTACATAAGATCTGTTCTGAATCATCTGTATATCGTGAATGAATGTTTCGATGCATCGAGAGTAGAGAAAAGAGTTGAAGTTTGACAAAAGTGAAGAGAAGTGACAAACTGTTGTTTCAAATAATAAATGTAAAATGTCTTATTTTTCTCAAATAAATACAATTGAGCAATTAATGATCTAGTAGAATTGATTTGTGCAACGGAGCTTGGTTTAATACATAAATAAGAACTATTCTCTAATCACTGAATCAACAAGCGCTTTAATCACAAGTCATTGATAACAAAACCCAACAAAATTTTGTTGCCCTATAAGTAAGAGTAGATTCTGGCCAATTGGCTGTAGTTTTTGAGATAATCAGGTCAAAAGGGTAAATAATTCGATTTTAGGCATTTTTGAACAGCTATTCACAGCCCCAAAATTTGCTGTTGTGCCACCAGTAAGACTCAATTCTGATTCGATTGGATTTTTCCCGCAGAATCAACAAGAAAACAAATATGTACCCCAAAAATATTGAATCGGACCTACTTTTTGTCCAAATCGAAGGTCAAACAGGTACAAAAATCGTGTTTTAGACATTTTTCACACCCATACTAAAAGAACACGGCGCACAAAAATTATATCTAGGACGACAAGAAAGGGTTATATTTTTTCTACTATGGAACAAGGTAGCGTAACATTTAATTAATGTCGCAAAAATGTTTTATGTCGAAACTATGTAGTAAAACTGTTTTTTCCCGAGTCTATTAAACTTTTGCAGCACACATTCGTTTCGTTCCAGTTTGAATATTTTATTGCGTAATGTCTGTTTTTCTCGAAAAGTAGCCAGCCAAGACGATAACGAGTTTGAGGTGATTAAATTTCGAAAAGTTCATCAGGCATATTGGATCCTTTATTTTGATTTTCGCGTCGCATTCTGTAGTATCGATATGAAAAATGTTCGAAAACTCAATTTTTTATGCTTCTGACCTTTGATTTCGTAAAAAACTAGGTCCATATCAATATTTTTTTTGAATGCATGTTTGCAGTCTGCGGGAAAAATCCTATCAGCATTGACTGTTAGTGTTGGGACAACAGTAATTTTTGCTCTGCGAACATATGCTAAAAAAATAGACCTTAAATATTTAAAAAACTAGAGGCAATTGGCCATTTTGACAGTAATATTAGATTCTGGAGCAAAAATCCAGAATCGACTCTTACTTATAGGGCAACATGAAATTCTCAAATCGTTGAAATCCATGAGGTTGAGTTCATTGAGAATCATCATCTAATCATTTTTTCAGCTATTTTAATAATTTATTTCTTTTTTAAATGTATTAATCTTCAAACCAGTAGGTATTGTAAAGTTTCAAGAAACTAGGTCTTATCTTAAATGAATCGATTAAATTTTAGATGTAATATTTGAGAAATCTTTGAAATCCTAATATAATTATGTACTGAGTTAAGCTAAGTTGAAATTAATTTAATAGTTACAACAATTAAAAAAAATAATAAAGTGATTAACGAAATATAGATTTTCACTCCGTTTAAATATATGATTGAATTGATTTATCAAAATTCCAAAAATGTATTTACTACGAACTTTGATCAATATCAATTAAAATTCGTAGACGCATTGCCGGCTGAAAAATGTAATAAATCTACAACAATTTTGAATTCATTGCAATTGTAGTCAACCTTCATTTTAATCAATTCTGAATTCGATTTACGAAAACTTTAATATATTTGATTTTTGAATCGAGTAAAATTTTAATCTACTCTATTCTTAATTTATCGAAAATTCAATTTGTGCATAATTTCAAATATGTACATATATTAAAGGATTAAAATTTCCGTTCATTTCAATTTGAATCAAATACAAATTCATCGGGCGGAATTTCAGTATATCTAAAGATCAATCAATTTAGGACTTAAACTAAATTTTTATATTAATTGAACTTAATCGCTAAACACTTTTTAATCTCATTCACATATTGAACTACTTAATTTATTTAATAGTTAATAGAAAAGTTATATTAATCAAAATTTGTGTAGAAAGAGTGTCACTAACCGAGCGAAACGCGAATTGAAACTACAGTTTCTTGAGCAAACAACAAACTTTATTGTTTAATGGCGACGATTTTAATTAAACGGACCGGCAACTATTCGGCTAAGCGATCGAATTCGAAAGAGGGCGACGGCATGGAGACACCCGAATTTATACACCGCCGTTGCTAACGAGGATAAACAGCGGTCGTTAGGGAACTATTTTCAATTGTTTTTTCCGGACGCCTACGTTCGAATTTGTCTAGAACATTCTAGATTCTTTCCATAATCAAATTGAAATATCGAAATGCCAAATTGTATTTAATCATAAATCTCGCCAACAAGATTAGATGAATCCTAATAAATAAATATGATGAATCAATTTCATAAATTCGGAGCACAAGCATCCATTCAATCATAATTCCATCAATCGGAGCACAAGCTTCCGCCTTCATACATTTTCCACCAATTAGAGCGCAAGCATCTATTGGATTCGTGATTTCCATTGGATCGGAGCACTAGCATCCGCTAAACTTGTATTTCCCCGAATCGAAGCACTAGCATCCGATTCTCCATACAAGTTTCCTCCAATTAGAGCACAAGCATCTATTGGGTTTCGGCACCAAAAATTGTCACTAACCGAGCGAAACGCGAATTGAAACTACAGTTTCTTGAGCAAACAACAAACTTTATTGTTTAATGGCGACGATTTTAATTAAACGGACCGGCAACTATTCGGCTAAGCGATCGAATTCGAAAGAGGGCGACGGCATGGAGACACCCGAATTTATACACCGCCGTTGCTAACGAGGATAAACAGCGGTCGTTAGGGAACTATTTTCAATTGTTTTTTCCGGACGCCTACGTTCGAATTTGTCTAGAACATTCTAGATTCTTTCCATAATCAAATTGAAATATCGAAATGCCAAATTGTATTTAATCATAAATCTCGCCAACAAGATTAGATGAATCCTAATAAATAAATATGATGAATCAATTTCATAAATTCGGAGCACAAGCATCCATTCAATCATAATTCCATCAATCGGAGCACAAGCTTCCGTCTTCATACATTTTCCACCAATTAGAGCGCAAGCATCTATTGGATTCGTGATTTCCATTGGATCGGAGCACTAGCATCCGCTAAACTTGTATTTCCCCGAATCGAAGCACTAGCATCCGATTCTCCATACAAGTTTCCTCCAATTAGAGCACAAGCATCTATTGGGTTCCTGGTCACCGCTAAATCGGAGCACTAGCATCCGACGAAATCGTATGTCCCTGAATCGAAGCACTAGCATCCGATTCTCGATACGAGTACCGATAATGCAGTTTTCTTCATTCGAAGCACTAGCATTCGATTAAACATGCAACTATCAGTATCCATTGTTGACGTTAATACAGTCAACAGTCGTATAAAATTGGAGCACAAGCATCCAAAGTTCTCGTACATACCCGAAATGCATTTCATTAAAAAGAAGCACTAGCATTCAGTTCTCCATGCAAATCAGGCGCAATATTAATTTGGCACGTTCGATATTCAATTGCAAATATTAATCAAAGATTACATCCCGGATAATTTAACAAAGCATTAGACTGAATTCTTATGTATCCATACTGCCGTGACTCATCCGTTACATAGACTCTTTTAAGTTTTAATTCACGATATCGTCGACATTTTAGAAGGGCCCGTACAATAATGACCTATAGGCGCCCGTCTTTGCGGCTGCAGCCGACTTCGTGAGGAGTACCCCCATTCGGGTGTGCAATGGTGGAGGGAAAACTGCAGAAAAACCTCCACCGGGTACCGCAAATTAAAATACATTGATTTAGTTCGCAACATTCTCCCCCCTGTGCGAAACTTCGGATTCGCACATTTATTTACAGAAACAATGTATTTTCAAGTAAATGATATAAAACACGAATGCCATAACATGTCGAATATTAGAACGCTTTAATTAAATGTAAAAATGATCACAGCACTTAATACGATTTACAATCGCCGATGAAACGCTGCATACACCAATACATAACTACTTAATTTAAACGCCGGCGCAAATTCAAATACTAAATTAGAATATTTCTCATATTACATAGACAAAATTTAAACGCAAACGCATGAAACATTCATTATTACTATACATTTCTTCTATTCATTCGTTGTCAGTTTTTGCAAAGTATATCAACTTGGTCACCGGTCTTACTAAATCTGTCTTTTCGGTTCGAACTTCCGCTACTCTAACGGTACCATCCCGTCCAGGGAACACCCTTTCAATTATCCCTTTCCTCCAAGAATTTCGTGGAGCCTGCTCGTCGACTACCAGTACGAGGTCTCCAGCGGCTAAATTTTGGGTCTGTTTTATCCATTTTTCTCGAGGTAAAAGAGTAGGCAAATATTCGCGGATCCAACGTTTCCAAAACGCGTCCGCGAGAACTTGTACAAATTGCCATTGTTTTCTCGGGCAAGTTTCTCGAATCTCAAACCGTGGTAAGGACAGTTGTCCGGATGAAACCCCAATCAAGAAATGATTAGGCGTTAGGGCTTGATTATCTCGAGGATCGGGTGATACGTGCGTGAGGGGACGTGAATTAACCGTGTGCTCTATTTCGGCCAGCACCGTGAGCAAAACTTCTTCTCGCGGAGCATGCTCCTTGAGTATGGTATTCAGAGCTGATTTAACAGTTCGAATTTGCCGTTCCCATACTCCCCCCATATGCGGCGATGATGGAGGTATGAAATGCCATTTCGTACGCTCGTTCGCGGCGTAACGCTGTAAAACTTCTACGTCCATTTGCAACACGGCTTCCCGCAATTCCGCGTCCGCACCTCGAAAATTCGTACCATTGTCGGAAAAAATATCGGAAGGCTGTCCACGACGAGCAGCTAATCTTCGAATAGCCATAATAGCGGAATCCGAGCTAAGCGATGAAGCTAATTCAATATGAATCGCCCGAACGGTAAGGCAGGTGAACAACACCCCCCAACGTTTTTCACGACGTCTTCCGATCTTTATTTGCATGGGTCCAAAATAGTCTATTCCGCAATGCATAAACGGTCGTAGACGGTGTCCGAATCGAGCTGAGGGTAATTCCGCCATAAGTGGCGCTTTCGGTTTCGCACGTATTATTTTACAAACAAAACATTTTGAAACAACCGATCGCAACGCGGTTCGTAGTTTGGTTACCCAGAACTTTCTTCGGATTTCATTCACAACCGTCTCATGGCCCCCGTGATTCATTTTCTTATGATAGTGTTGCACGAGAAGACGAACTTCGGTATGAGCTCCGTCTAATATTACTGGGTTATTTTCAAAATCTTGACCCAAAAAATTCGCGACTCGTCCCTTAATTCGGAGTAAACCTTCGTCATCTACATACGGCGTCAATTTTAAGATCGAACTTTGTTTATTAATTTCTCGACCGGCGTTCAATGCTAATAACTCGTTCCGAAAACTGTCCTTCTGAATTTCGCGAATTCGGAGCCGCTCTGCCGCAAATAATTTTTCCGTATCGATCTGGACTTCGATTTTTCCCTTCCATCGTTCTACGGCTACTAGCACCATTGCGGTGGATCGCAATAAACGCGTCCAAGACGAAAATCGTTCGCTTTTTGGCAACGGTAGCCTAGGTGTCGAAGTGATAGTACCGACGAATGTTTTTCGTTTTTCCCGCGCAGTTATTTCGCATTCAACTTTCGGCGTTTGATCGCGTTGCTCTCGAGGCCACTCGGATTCGTTAGTTTTTAGGAAGGTAGGTCCATTAAGCCATCGTTCCCGATTATTTTGTTTTTTATACGAGACATATTTCGTTGCGTCATCCGCAGGATTTAAAGCCGAAGGAACCCACTTCCATTCAGAAGGGGCTGTTAGATCGCCTATTTCCGCTAACCTATGAGAAACGAATGGTTGAAACGTTCGCGCGTCTGCGTTAATCCACGACAAAACCGTTTTCGAATCAGTCCAGAAATATCGACGTGAGATTTTGAAATCATGCTCTTCCGCGATTGTTTTTGCAAGCCTGCTTGCTATTAGCGCGCCCTGTAATTCGAGTCGCGGAATGGTCAACGGTTTTAGAGGTGCTACTCTGCTTTTCGCGGCTACAAACGCGGTTTCTGTCACACCCTTCGAATCGAATCTCCAGTATGCTACCGACGAGTATGCTTTTTCACTAGCATCGCAAAATATGTGAAGTTCGATTATTGTGTCCTCATTTCGTAATTTTGAGTAACACCGAGGAATGGACACGTCTTTTATCGTTTCGAGGTCCGCCACCCATTGTAACCACGTTTCCATCTGTTCGTCGCGTATTTTCTCGTCCCAACCGACCGCACTGATCCAAATTTCTTGCATCAGCATTTTGGATCTGATTATAAGAGGAGCTAAAAACCCGAATGGATCGAAAATCGACATGACGATATGGAGGAATTGACGTTTCGTTGGCTTGCACGCACCTTTACGGATTTCATCGGGTATCAAATTTTCGCTGACATTAAAGTTAAAAACATCCGATCGCGTGTCCCATCTTAAGCCCAGAACGTTTTGACGTGCCGACTGATCGAATACGCGTAGATCGATTTCCATTTTATCGATTTCCCTTTTTGGTAAGCAATTAAGAACGCGTTTTTCGTTGCTCGCCCATCCGTGCATTTCGAACCCGCCTTTGAGATTGATTTCCCGGACATTAGCGACCGTCTTTATCGCGTCTTTAATACTGTCGCAGCTATCGAGAAAATCGTCCATATAGAACTGCTTTACGATTTTTGTGGCAGTAGTTTTATCAGTAGAAGACAATAATTCTGCATTTTTATTTTTTACAAAGAGAGCGCTGCACGGTGACGCCTTAGAGCCAAAAAGAAGAGTAGTCATGCAGTATTCTTTCGGAGGATTTTCGCGATCCTTTCCGCGCCATAAAAATCTCTGTGAATCCCTATCTTCCTTTTTCAACTTTATTTTGAGGAACATGTCCCTCATATCCCCCTTGTAGCGACTCTTCCCTGTCTAAATCGCATTAAAACTCCGATTAGCGTTTGGAGCAGGTCGGTTCCAGGAAGAAGTTTGTCGTTTAAACAGACCCCACCGAATTTAGCGGCCGCGTCAAAAACTAACCTAATTTTTCCAGGTTTATTCGGATTAGTTACACCGAAGTGTGGAAGGTACCAAACGCGCTCATTCGACGAATCGGAGTCTATCAGTTTCGCGTACCCGAGGTCGATAAAACGAGTCATTTCCGCGTAATAAAGGTCTGCATATTTCGGGTCGCGATCTAAACGCGCTTCCACGTTTTTTAATCGCTTCATAGCACCCCACTTATTTTCTGGAAAACGAATATCGTCTCCCTTCCATAACAATCCGGTTTCCCAATTATTCCCGACCTTCCTAGTCGTCGACTCCAAAATATTTTTCGCGCGTTTTTCCGAGGGACTTACTTGCTCCGAAATTTTTATACCTATGGCATCTAATTGAAATGATTCTCGCACGAGGCGATTTAAATCATCTTCGTAAGGACTTTCGGGAATTCGTTCGCTACTATATATTATTAACGAAGAACGGCTTTTTTCGGAGCATTTCCTCGGAGTACTTCCGTGCACGACCCAACCAAGCGGCGTTCGGGACACATAGGGAATTCCAGGACCACCGATTCGAGATTCGAGAGTAGCCAATAAATGAGCGTGGTCTTGCCCAATCAAAATCGTAGGGTTGGCCCCGTTATATGGTCGAATTCCGGTTTCATAAATATGCGAATATTTATCGATAAAATCGCGACTTAGCGATTGAGCTGGAAGAGCTAGGTCTTGTACAGTATGTACCCCGTTCAATTCGAATTTCGAATTATTTTTCGACAAACCGGATATTTTCAAATCGACTCTTTTACTATTCGACAATAAAGTAGAACAAGACGTGATACTCGATAATGAAAGGGTTATGTTAGGACCTTGCGCACCAAGCGCACGTGCTATCTCAGCATCCACTAGGGTTATAGTGGATCCGTCGTCCAATAAAGCGTAAGTTCGTATACGCGAAGTCGAACCGAAAAGTGTCACAGGTACAATTTTTAAAAATACCTCGTTCATATACTGTAGCAACAAAACATTCTTATCTTTATTGACATTTTCATTCAAACCATCGGGTACATTATTGGTAGAGTTATCACGAGTATTCAGAATAGTTTTCTTCGGTTTCGGCGGTACATTTTTCTTATTTGAAAACTTAGTATTTGTCGAAAATTCGTTCGGCGTATCGTACAACATAAAATGGAACGGTTTCCGATTATCGCATTTCGAATCATTCCGAACTTCGCGGCAAACTGCAGCGCGATGCCCCGACGAGAAACATTTGAAACACCGTTTTTCATCTCTTACCCAATTCCATCGCTGTCTAACCGATAAATTCTTAAATTGAAAACAATTTACAACGTCGTGCCGAACGTTTTTACAAAATCCGCATCTATTATCCTTATCGGAATTACGGAATGTCGTAGATCGCGCATCCGAAGTCGTAGCGTATACGGCACCGTAGGCATTTTTGTTTCGATTGACGCGTATAGGCTCTCGAATTTCCCGAATTTCTTTATTCGGAACAGTACCAATCCGACCCGATAACTCCGCTCGCTTACTCAAAAATTTCGACAGTGTGATCAAATTCGGTTCTTCGATTTTCTCGGTTTCTAAATACGTTTCAAACCCGTAAACAATTAAAGGAGGCAATTTTTTAACTACATCATGGAACAGTTCCGAAGATTGCAAATATCCGACGTTATTTAATTTTTGCATTGAGGTTACACTGCCCGTTAATTTCGACGCGAACGCCCCGAAGTCATCTGCGGATGCGCCTATTTTCGGCAATTTCCGTAAATCGCTCGCTAATTTACCGGCTATGTTCTGGGGTTTACCAAAACGTTTTTCTAGGAGGTTAAAAATTTCCGCCGCGCTATCGGATGCCATTAAAAGACCTTCCACCGAAGAATACGCATCACCGACTAAGGATTCGGATATACGGGCGACATTTTCGCGATCTGAAAACCCCCCTAATTCCGACGACAGCTTGTAAGCTTCTTTAAATTTTAACCACTGTCGAGGATCACCGTTGAATTTCGGCAAAGGACCCGTCGCGAGTCGATTAACGATTTGTCGCGATTCATTTCGAGAATTTGCACAATTAATCGCGTTAATAATAGCATCGGTGAATTTATCTATGTCGGTTCGAACGGAAGACGTTAAAGCATGATCGGACGCAACCACGCGTTCTTCTCGAAGCGCGACCGCCGATTCGGAATTCAATTCAACCCGATTATTCGAAATTTCAATTTCGCGATCAATTCTGGCTAAAAGCGCACTATCGCGGGTTATTCGCTCTTTATTTTTTTCGATATCCGACATTAATTTATTCCGAAAACTCGTAATTTCATCGCTCACCGAATCGTCGTTCAATTGTTCGCTCGCAATGATGTTCTCGTCGTTGGCGTCTTCTCCCATCAGAGGTTGGCTTCGGTCGACGTTCATTTGTTCTTGGTGGCCGCAAGCTCTCGTCGTCGTTGAAGTAGGCCATCTTGGAAATTCACGCCGCCCGGCGTTCGTTCGTCCTTCACGGATCGAACCTGCAGCTCCCGACGATGATGGATCCTGTCGATTTCCTCCCGCACCACTTCTCGGATTGACGGAGGTCGCATGTAGCTCGTTGGCATTTGGCGACGATTGGACAGTTTCCTGGGTTCGTCGTAGGGTTCGACCATCTTCTCGTCTCGCCTCCTGGCGCGTCTGCGGTTGTTCGACATCTGCATCCTCCTCCGGGTGCCTGGTTCGCGTCCTTTTCGAAACAGCGGCTATCGCAGTCGGTCTTCCTCTCTTTTTAGCAGCTCTCGGTCCCATTTCGAATCCTTTTTTTTTCTTTTTATCACTCAATGCACAGGAAAACTTGAAAATTCTTTCCGAAACTTGTGCACTACACTTCGTCACACGCGAAAAATTATTTTATTCGCGTAGAATATTTAACGGCGTATCTCGAAGTTGTCCCACTGCACTATGGCATCGTATGCGAAACCTCGCAGGACGCGATTCGCGATTTCGCCCGTAATAAAAACCGGCAAGTGTCCCGGGTTTCGGCACCAAAAATTGTCACTAACCGAGCGAAACGCGAATTGAAACTACAGTTTCTTGAGCAAACAACAAACTTTATTGTTTAATGGCGACGATTTTAATTAAACGGACCGGCAACTATTCGGCTAAGCGATCGAATTCGAAAGAGGGCGACGGCATGGAGACACCCGAATTTATACACCGCCGTTGCTAACGAGGATAAACAGCGGTCGTTAGGGAACTATTTTCAATTGTTTTTTCCGGACGCCTACGTTCGAATTTGTCTAGAACATTCTAGATTCTTTCCATAATCAAATTGAAATATCGAAATGCCAAATTGTATTTAATCATAAATCTCGCCAACAAGATTAGATGAATCCTAATAAATAAATATGATGAATCAATTTCATAAATTCGGAGCACAAGCATCCATTCAATCATAATTCCATCAATCGGAGCACAAGCTTCCGTCTTCATACATTTTCCACCAATTAGAGCGCAAGCATCTATTGGATTCGTGATTTCCATTGGATCGGAGCACTAGCATCCGCTAAACTTGTATTTCCCCGAATCGAAGCACTAGCATCCGATTCTCCATACAAGTTTCCTCCAATTAGAGCACAAGCATCTATTGGGTTCCTGGTCACCGCTAAATCGGAGCACTAGCATCCGACGAAATCGTATGTCCCTGAATCGAAGCACTAGCATCCGATTCTCGATACGAGTACCGATAATGCAGTTTTCTTCATTCGAAGCACTAGCATTCGATTAAACATGCAACTATCAGTATCCATTGTTGACGTTAATACAGTCAACAGTCGTATAAAATTGGAGCACAAGCATCCAAAGTTCTCGTACATACCCGAAATGCATTTCATTAAAAAGAAGCACTAGCATTCAGTTCTCCATGCAAATCAGGCGCAATATTAATTTGGCACGTTCGATATTCAATTGCAAATATTAATCAAAGATTACATCCCGGATAATTTAACAAAGCATTAGACTGAATTCTTATGTATCCATACTGCCGTGACTCATCCGTTACATAGACTCTTTTAAGTTTTAATTCACGATATCGTCGACATTTTAGAAGGGCCCGTACAATAATGACCTATAGGCGCCCGTCTTTGCGGCTGCAGCCGACTTCGTGAGGAGTACCCCCATTCGGGTGTGCAATGGTGGAGGGAAAACTGCAGAAAAACCTCCACCGGGTACCGCAAATTAAAATACATTGATTTAGTTCGCAACAAAGAGATTAATTGTTTTGCAATTCATCTTTATTGTTTATCATTTTTTACGGAAAAACTGCAGCTTTAGAAAGCATAATATGATTACGAGTTACTTTCAATTCTTTGGCTAGATTTGACTTTGTCGTGATCAATTTAGTTCTGTTGCTGATTCCTTTTAGCCCGTTATATTTTTTTCTTAATGGGAACTTTTCTCTTCAAAAGTTTCCTTTCTAATTGTAATTTTTTGTTTGCCTGCCCTCGTTGGCAATCACCCCTTCCCTTCACGCCACCCACCGTGGACAAACCTGAATTTTAATTACCCCCTCCCCCCTTTCACCCCAACACTGTTAACGAGGTTTATGAATGTCCTCTTTAATATTTGCACGTACCAAAAGTCAAATTTTTGGTGACGTGAATTCATAATGGTACCTCGAAATCATTATTTTGTATTTTCAGGTATTCAGAATGGTTAATTTTTAATTACATTATTTTTGGATGTGCATGGATTCAAAATTTGAAAATATTGATCGTCTGTGTGGATTGAACTGTATTGAATAGATGCAGTGGATTCCAGGAGATTACGAAACATGAAATCCTGAATTAACATGAAACCAAAGTGTTAAAATGAATCCATCCTCAGTACACTTCAGAGTTCTTTTGCTGATTATTCCATTAACGACGGGAGACGCACATATTTACGTTGATTTTCGACCTTCATTTTCAACAGGAAATAAGATTAATATTGACTTGAAAGTGACCAACCCTACCATTTTCGAGTATGCTCTTTCGATTGGCGTGGTCAAAATTGCATTTAAATTGCCTTAAAAAAAAATATGGCGCATTAAAAAAAAACCAACAAAATTTTGTGTGTTTCGTTTTTTGTGAATTTTTTTTCGTATCAATAATGTTGCCGTATCGATGCCTTTCTGCGACCAAAAGTGCACAAAATATATGAACTTCAACTAGGAATTTTTTTGTTTCGCCCCGAATCAACTATTCGACTAACCTCTTCAAAACGTCAATATCTCGAAAAAATAAACCTTATTCTATCAATTATGAACATTATTGATGAAATTCGCGTATAAACATTACCGCATGATTATGAATTATTTCATGAAATATGGTCGGCCATATCGGATCCACCATCTTGAATTTTAAAAATCTAGCCTCAAATTCGTAATGTACAACCCCAAAAACCCCCGTATACGCATTTATCGCGATTTTGAAGCATTTTATTGAATTTCAGTCCACCATATTGGATCCGCCATCTTGAAATTCAAAAATCTGACCTCAAATTGCTGATCAGCAACTTCGAAAACCCCTGGACTTTAGTTTTAGGCAAAAAAATACCCCTAGTGATGCGAATTTCATCGATAATGTTCATAATTGATAGAATAAGGTTTATTTTTTCGAGATATTGACATTTTGAAGAGGTTATGTTGATTCGGGGCAAAACAAAAAAGTTCATATATTTTGTGCACTTTTGGTTGCAAAAAGGCATCGATCCGGCAACATTATTGATACGAAAAAAAATTCACAAAAAACGAAACACACGAAATTTTGTTAATTTTTTTTTTTTAATGCGCCATATTGGTTTTTAAAGAAGTTTAAATGCAATCTTATTTCCCGTTGAGAATAAAGGTCGAATATCAACGTAAATATGTGCGTTTCCCGTCCTTAATGGGTTAACAAAAAAATAGAGTTTATAAAGAAAACGCAAACAGTATTATTTTGGATCGGAGACATTTGATTCGATGGTACTTTCTAATTGTCAAGATCTACAAGTAAGTAGGATAATCTTAATTAAAGGTACTTTGAAAATTGTCGATTTTCCTTTTGGAGACCATGCGTATCGCCCCAGGTGTAAAATTGTCACGTTTTAAATTAGCTCCGCCTATTGTAGGCACCTAGAACTTAGGTAAACGTGCATATGTCGTGTATCTATAATTCCATGGGTCTCTTTTGAATAGAAACGTTCCCGTAAAATGTGCGTGCACGAAAATAAGCATCACGCGAAACAAGGTGCGGGGACGAGCCCGTGAGCGTGACGGGCGGAAGTGTTCGGCCGGAACTAGGATACGTACGTATACATGGGGAATCAATCTGTGTACATTATTTCGTTTTTTATCGCATTCATCGCGACCTGGTGGCATCGCGGTAAAATCCAAATCGCTCAGTTGACACTTATATCCCACGCGAGTCGGTTGCTTCAAATCCTTTTCAATCCAGTAAAAACAAATCCAACTCGAGACTGATCAATCGTTTTGTGCACCAATTGCTAGTTACTCTAAATTTGTGCAATTTTGGAACTTCCACATTTTATTCTGGACTATGGAAGTGATTGTTGACTCTGCCAACTAAAGTTAATATAATCATCATAACTAAGTTTGATCAATTAGTAAAATTGATTCTTCAGGTTCCACTACATTCGGTGTCATCCCAATGATTTACAGCTCGTAGACTCATTTTTAAATGAACTTTTTGTACCATCAGCCATATTTCGCAATACGTATACTGATCCACGCATATGACTATTACGTTACCACATGACCAATCTCAACTAATCAGTTAATCGAAACGTACATTGTTTTGATGCATTGCTACCATTCAAATTGACTGTCGGTAAAGTTATTCAGGAATATAACAACGGGATTCATGGAAAACATTTTTTTTTTTATTAAATCATCCTTTTCCGTATACGATTTTCTGTAAATTACAATACAAGTAACAAGAGTTGAATATTATAAATTAAAGTATCACATTTAATATTTCGTGCGATTTTATATGTGATGCTGACATTTTGCTTTTGATGTCTATCTCGGCTGAACCGTGCGTATCTTTTTTTATAAATCTTTGTACCAGACTGACAAATGCAGGAGTTATCATCTGTTTTAAACTTTGTTCGGCAGCATTAAAGATCCGCGATTTAAAGCAGTGCTTATTGTTATCCTTCTTACTTAGTCGCGGAAGTTGATGATGTAACGACACGTACCAGCTAGGGTGTTGTTCGCTGTTTCCCACCCACATTAAATCATCGAAGATCATCGCTGACGATGTTACCGGTTTGGGATGGACGAACTATCGGGCGGAGATATAAAGTTAGGCTTTAAGGACATGTCGCTAATTTTCTTGCTGCTTTTGTTGCTTTCATGCTGCGTTTGCTCGCCTACTTTTACTGACTCAACCGAGTCGGTATTGTTCAAAGGAGAGCAAAGAGATTTGATTGGATTCGACGATGTGGATTTTCATTACCAGAAACCACCTCCTGCTGATGGTCGATCCAGTGAAAGTAAGCATTAATTTTATTAAAACGTTAGTAGTTCTTTCTGATGTAAATAAATAAAAACTAGAGCAAAATTATTATTTAATGCTTATATAAAAATACACCCTCAATTTTTTAAAGTGAAAGTTGAGCCACTCTCCGCAAAGGGTGACTTTTTCACTATTCAAAAACGGAAATTTCACTTTATTAGTGTGGCAAATTTCCATCCACTATTAGTAAAGTGAAATTTCCACTTTAAAAATAGTGAAAAAGTCACTTTTATCAGAAAGTGGCTCAACTTTCACTTTAAGAAATTTAGAGTAGTACTGTTACTTGTATGAAAATGAATACTAAATTATTGATCCCTTGTGAAAATAATTCAATGTAATATGAAGTAATGGTTTTACGGTGCGTTGACAAGTAATGTAACATCGTGAAACTAGGGAACAAACCAGTATTTTGGATTCAGTGTGAGAAACTTATTTTGCTCCCTAGGGAGAGAATGAGCAATTTCGATCCCGCGAAATAGGGAGCAAAATAGCATTTTGCGCTGAGAGTGCGAGAAAAATTATTTACTTCGATTTTTTAGTTAATATTTGGACATCAGCAAACTAATTTATTTTGTTTGTTAATACATGTTTGTTACATAAGTTGTGGTTTAGTTAGTTCTTGAGCTGGAATTGTCTTAATACGCTATTAACATAATATACTTCGTATTACATCCAATTCATTTCATAAATTCAAAATAGGTTTTTGAAACTAAAATCAAATTGTTACAATAGAACAAAAATTAGTAATTAATATATGAAAAAAATATATTTCAGCATTATAAATTACATTCAATTTGCCCATCTAAACTTAACGAACAATTTTACTCTAACAAGCATGAAGAGATTGCGTATATAGCAACGAATAGCTGCATCACCACTTCTTATAGTAATTTAAATGCACTGAATTAAAATCTTAAATATGTCGTCTTTTTGTTGCATGGATAAAAAAATACAACATAATCAACAAATACGAATAATAGTATATAGAATACAAATCCACTGCTTAGGTGCAGGGGCATTATTCATATAAAGAATGTCAAACCAGACTTTCTAGTCGAACAATTATAAACAATCGCAAACAATTTCCCAAGCTTTGTAAAAATCTGACCATTTACAAATAGAAAATTAAATGCGCTATATAATTTCGAGTTGTCGTAATTATTTTGTCGGTGGCAGATAGAATCTCGATGTTACAAATAGGCCCATGGGTATATTTAATGTGAAGTGGCTGTCACGCAGACGACCCTATTATACTTTTCCAAAGTTTTGAGCACGTAATTCCGTGAATTTTGTTCTTCATTCAGTTATCTGGCTTCCATTTATAATGCAATATAAAAAACCAGCAAAAAATTGTCTTTTGTCAAAACATATTGTGCAAATCCAATGAACCTTGTGTATTTTTTTAAGAACTGACCTGGAATTTTCTAGTAGTATATTAGTTAACAAGGGCGCAATGACTTCGAGGAGTGCGAAGTTTCACACTCGATTTTTTTTAATACGACGGGCGTGGGGCTCGATAATTTGCGCCTCAAGATTTCACTGCAGGCCGCAAAATCGAATTCTACTCCCGGAGTTTTAAAAAATATGTGAAAGTGATCAATTTCACAGAAATATTGTTGAATTCTGAAATAATTTCTTTGACATTTTTTTTCGGAAACCACATACAGTGATGAGAATGGCGTTGGAGGAGCGTAAATGTTGCTTACATTCATTTAAAATTTTAATGTTTATTTCAAGAAATTTGAGAGCCGAAACCGTAACAACATTTTTTAAGTGTTGTTAGTCATTTCGTGGGTTAGATGGCGATATTTACAAACCCAAACGATTTAAGAATTATCAAATTAGACATCATCATTCAATTTTCAATGCAAAAACAATATGTCTTATTCATTATTGATAAACGCATATAATAATTAGCAAAATAATTGGCTGATGATCCACAAAATTATGTCTAAGAGATGATAAAATCGAAAAAAAACCGTCGTATCGGCCCACTCGAAGCCCGTTTCAAGTGTAAAATTAAGAAGGTTTATTTTCATAATTAGTGTTACCACCTTTTTTAAATGATTTTGTATAGCATAAGCCAATTTTTTTCTAATTCACAAAAACATAATAATTTTTATTATATTCCATAGTTAGGAATCACAAATAACCGGCAAACCTTAATCATTAACTGTTGGCTTACATCTTTGCAACGTTCAGCGGGTATAAATATCGTATAAACCACAAAAATACCTACATTATGCAATCCTATTTAACAAAAGTCATATAACGAACTTATCATTTGAATATTTTGTTCGTAAACTCTAAATGGGTTCGTAACATTTCTCCCTAAGAATTTCAAATATTTGTATAAAAATGATGTGATCTTTCATTTTATCGAAGCAATTGACTGCGACTTGTGCTTTTTTCGAAACGCAACCTGCATAGAGTTGAAAAATTATAATGTTCTCATTTTTCAATGCTAGATTGTTTGATAATGTAGAAAATAATCACTGAGTTTCTTTAAATGTAGAAAAATAGAGCAACTAATTTAAGCGCTACCCATAGCATGCATTGCATTTTTATTTTTTTATCATTTTACAAAATCTAGTTTCACTGCGCGACTTCGTGTAAGAACGTACAGTAAACGATAATAATTATGGCCTGCAAAAGAGATATGATCTATTTCGAACATTTTTTATTGCATGTTGAAAACGATATATTTAAATGGGATTATAAAATTAACATCGATATTTTAGTTTTGATAATGTTATCCATTTAGATTTATGTATCATATGCATTTAGTATAGAAACGTTCAATAGTAATGTAAACATTGCATTTGAAGTTTCAAATTTTAAAACGATCACAGAAAGTAAAACATAACACCCTTTTCCAATTGAAAGTGCATGTTTTATAAGGTTTTATCACTCGTGGACATTTAATGAGTATTATAGACGAAATTATCGATCTCGAGGAGTCAAACAAGATAATGGGATATAAAAATCAACCAAAAAATTCACCGATTCGACTAGTAATTAATTTGAGACAAGGATAATTCGAGTTCTTGAGAAGAACTTAAAAAAGTATGATATTTAATTGAGTTTTTAAAAATTAGAATACTTCAGTAAAAGAACGAAAACAACAACGTAAAATAACGAATTGTAATAACGAAACTGAATTGTCTACAAAATAAACTGCAATGAGAGTTCTATGACCCCTGTTGAAACCAAACGTAACCTAAGAACAAGAATTAAGGGATTCGAAAACAATCAAGATGATACTGTGATTCATAAACATCGATCTAATTTCAGACATAATTTCAAATGGAGGGATGCATCGATTCTAGAGAAGGAAAAGAATTGGAGAAAAAGCACTACGCCTGATGTGATTTTTATTCATTCACGGGGAAATAGCAGCATAACCAAAAAAAAGATACACAATGTATCTATATCTCATACCACAGACTATTGACCGCGGTAATGAAATAAGGGCGGGATATTATATGATTAGAGTAACATTTTGTTTTATTTTTGTATTTATTTATTTAGTCTGTGTTGAAAAAATGTCTTACGTCCCATGGTCAATATTCGCTCATAGTGCTATGCATCGCAGTTAAAGGTATTTATTAATATTTTTTATTTCGGAATGTATTATTTTTCAAAAGTCTGGATACCTCTTATAGACCACCAGGTCTCTTTCCAAAGGTATCTCCTAAATACTGCTAAACCCTGTAGGGCGGGAAAGCCATTCTTTTCTATCAACTTTCAAGACTGTATCTTTTGATGCAACTGGCCCAAAAAAGAGTCTTCATATACCACTTTTGAAACTATAAAGTTTCCTCTTTCAAATGATGTTGTTAAAATTTAAACTAAGAAATTTCTTGCTAGAATATATATATATATATATATTATAGAAGATGACATGAATATTTGCTCTAATAAATCTAGTTGGGCGTTTTTGGAATTTCATTGTGGTAACTTCAACATGGCGACTTAAATTAAAAAAGATATCTAACCGATATTTGTAATTCTAATCTCGTAAATGTTTATCAATCTCAGTTTTAATAAATAAATGCTATACGTAATATGTGTGAAATTCGTCTGTTTTCTTGTCGGTAAAGTTCCGAATTTAATAGAAAGTATATAATATCAGTATTCTCTTCTGCCTAAGTACATATTTATAATATAGTTTTATGATTTCCATGTAAGTTGGATACAGAATTTATGTTTTTAAAGTGCCGAAAATTTGAGAAGGTTTTTATGAGATTGGAATGAGAAAAGTAAAAAAAAACATCGCTTTTATTAATTTAGGCCTCCATGTGCAGACGCCATATTGAGTTTTCAAAAACCCGCTATGTGATTTCTTAGGACAGATACCGATGTCACATTTTGTCATGGTTACGATATTCTATCAAAGTTTTTTCAATTCAAAATGTGAGATCTTAAAAAAAGTCGCAAAATTTCTATAATATTTTAGAAGAATATACTATGACGTATTTATATCGCTTCATAGGTATATTTTAACATCGCCCCTTGAAATAGGAAGCCTGAAACTATTGAAAATGGTTTATAACAAATATCTTTTAGGTCAATTGCATTAAGAGAGGTAGCGTTGAAAGTGGGGAAAAAAGAATGGCTTTCCCGTCCTTAAAGGGTCACAAACAATTATGTAGTGCCTTTCAAATTTCCAAATTCTTTCACACATTTGTTCGCGCCTATTGTTTCGAAATTGTGCCCAAAATCCTTTTGTATGATTAAATACAGATGTGTACATAATGGGTACTCTTCTTAACTTAATAAATAGAACATTTTTAAAAAATGTTATAACGCTGTTCTCAGTGAATATATATTTTTCGTTCGAAATACCTGTGTAAATGTTATAGGTTCGGTGTTTTGTAAAAAATAAGCTTACAATGAGACAACCGACATTAAAAACAGTTTCCTAAGAAGAGGTAAATAAAAATAAGTCATGAATCTGCAGGTGCTGATACTACCGGAGATGAACAGGCTCCTCACTCCTGTATTATTTATTTGATAGTGGGCGAGAAAGCTCTTTAATAATAGCCCTTCGAGAAGGATTTAAGTTATCTTAATATTTTTTCAGACATCTTAAAGAACTCTTAAAGATCTCATATTGTTGTTTGGTACAATATTATTTTGAAAACTGTGGATTTACACTTTACGATGGGTAAATTTACTGCTGAAATAAATACTGATAAGGACATCATGTTGTCTACCCATGAAATTTTAAATAAAATTGGGTTTATGTACACAACACCTCATCCCGTTAGACTCATCTAGATCGATAATTTTATACATAATATTTTTGAAAGTATGTGTTATACTGTTTTTACCCTTGAGAAAAATTGTAAACTCTACAGGAAATGTTTCATAGTCCAAATTACATTTACTCTCTCGGGTACATTTAAAACGTCGATTAACCTCACATGAGACGTATTTTAGACTCGCCATATTTTAAACTTTTCAACCGGGACTTTAAGTGTAATTAAGAGTGTTTTTAAAATCTCAAGTGTTGAAAACCGTTTTATAAGATAGTAGTATTGGGATATGAACTCATGCGTGAGTTACAGTCAAAGCTCCCGCAGTTAAATGAAAAATACTTTTTCATTCTGTCTTTAAAACCCTTAGAGTGCGAACTCTTTTGCGAGTTATTTTATTATCAAAAGGAAGAAGTCTGAGAAAAATTGTTGAATTTCTTCGATCATCAGTTTTACGATCTAGAAATTAGAATGCCCTGTTAAAATGTAATAAAAAATGATAGTTTGTTTCGTTGCAAATGAACAGCGTGCCATCTGGTTGCGCGTTTTTCATAAAATTGACCAATTTTCTCTATCATATATTTTTATGTAACTAATTCTTATCGTATATGGACATTGTCGAATCTTGATGATTAATTTGTTATAAAAGTAATAAATGAAGCAAAAAATCAACAAAACATCACAATTATATTTTGTTGACAAGACAAGGGGCTATCAGATATCAAGCAACGTATGATATTCTCCTTCCTTTTATCATCTTCATTCAAATAATGTAATAAGTTTCGTTCTTAAAACTTATGAAAAAGTAAATAAATTTTGCAATTTTCATTTTATCCATAAAATAGCCCTAAAAAATTAGGTACCTTAACGTACTGTCGCTGCTGCGGTAAGATAATGATAAAATATTTCATTTAAGATTAATTTTATCCATGAAACTTATTTAGTATATAAATCTTTCTGCTAGATCTCCTACTGCCGTCTTTGGGATGAAGAAACGATAATTAATAATTAAAATAATATGCTCCTAACATCAGAAGAAAAAAAATCGAAATAATCATCTTCTGAGTCTATACGTCTCACGAATTTTATTTGCTTTCACTTTACATTTCTGATGTATTTCGTTATACCGTCGACTTTCACAAAATGGTTAATGATCGAAGGACCACTAGACACCGCTAATTTAATTTCTGAATTCATGAACTTTTCAGTATGAATTGCTCACACTGCATATGTATCCTACCTCATATATCCGCATCCTTCAATCAGAATTATACAAATTTAGTAACATACATATTGTTTAAAATAAAAATGGTAAAACTCAACTGTATTAACGAAATTATAATTATAACGAATATGCCAAAAGTAATTTCAACCTGCAAATATCTTTTTCAATCCTTGGGATAACTCACGAGAAGATAGATTAATGCCTGATTTAATTAATCAGCACAGTCTCTTACAAGTTAGTTCAGATAAGTATTAGTTTAGAAGACATTGTACAAAAGAATAATAGAAAGAAAGTTTTGTATTGTTTGAGGATCGAGATTTGATGAGATTGCACGTATATCACTGGTACATACGTTTTTAAACGATTTCTGCATTGTTATTAATCAATTTTACGCTTTCATCAGTCATCAACGATGCTGGACCACACAATAGCCTTTCTGGAGAAAATCAGTCCACACAAGGATCGAGCATTCCGGAAATAGAAGCACGTGCGGACTCGGAACCCTTCGACGAGGTAGAACGCATCGAACCTAGACAATGGCAGAATCGACCGGATGTTCCGTCGACGCGTGAAGCCGCCTTCCCGACAGCAACGGATGCTTCCTTACTTCCCAGGAGAGGACTTTACCCACCGACACTAGCCCAAAGAAACCCTCAGAGGTAGAGAAACAGTAGCTTCCGCGTTTCTACGCGGTTGTCATAAAATTTTACTACCTAATACTTTCTTATGATCAGTTCTCTTAAACTAGTAGTCAATGTTATTGGTTGCGTTTGATGTTATTTACAATGATAATTAATTGCCAGCAGTTGCGTAGTCGGATGTACAACTTACTTTTTTATTGATCGTATGAAGAAAACAACATTTCCTATCCGAAGTTCTTGGAAATTCTTCTTCATTTAGAGCTTACTATTTCCTTTTATATTGTACAAAATAATTGATAGTCAAAATTAATATACGCTTCCATACATCGTTACTCTATTAATTTTTTATACGTATAATCACGTAATTAACAAATTATAATAATTACAAGAAATGCGTATGTAAAGTTAATTATATGATATATTCCAACGACACAACGGGGCACATAACGTAGAGTAAAATTGACAGCATGTAATTTGACAGCATGTCATGTGACATCAGTGGAGAAATTTATGGTGACGTCTACATTTTATTGCAATACCATACATTATTGCGTACAACTCATAGCTTATCTCTCCTTGTAATTAATTTCTATTTGAAAATGGTGCAATTTCATTTATAAACCATGTCAACCGGACGGAGATAGCGGAAGCGTATGGGTTATCCTCAGAAATAGGCGAGGGTTTAGAATTTGCTTCCGGCTTTAAAAAAGTTGATAGATCGCTCTGCTTTCTGGTCATATTATTCCGCACTTTTTAAAATTTTTATAGATATTTTACATTGTCTGTGGCTTGGCCTTTTTTCTACAGATATTTAAACTATAAATTGACGAGAAAATAATGCAGTTAACAAATTAATACAAAAATCTTTGAGTTAAATAGAAAATACTTTTAATTGCACGTATATTTCATATGTATCAAAGCAGCAACGCTGATGAAATAAAAATGAAAAAGATATTATAAAAAAATGCAGTTTTCATATGTTGCAGTGCATGGACCTATTATGAAGTCGTAACTCGCGATACCATTAAAATTATTGAATTTTCGGTTTCTTTTATCTCGCATGATTTTCGAACAATTACAGTATATTGTAACACTTATTCTGCTTTGAATACTGTCGCGTTGCTAGGGTTCCTATTTTCACATCTTTTATTTTAATCAGTATTTAAATAGTCAGCCGAAATAAATGTAACTACATCTGCAGTAATGTTACCAATTCCAATCTACTTGTGATTAGAAATTAAAATTGTTAGAATATAATCGTTGATCCACGATATCCCCAAGTTTAGTTTCCTAAGGCCTATAATTCCTTTCTAAGACAGTAGCACTAAAATTTCAGAGCCAAAATAATTTTGATCGCAATCTTCATTGTAGCTTTGGAGCCGATGAACGACAGTTTCCAACTGCCACCGCCCCACCTATGACAACTACAATAGAAGAAGCATTCTGTGATTTTGGTCCTGTACCAGTACAGTCTCTGTGTGAATGGCAAGATGGATGTGGGGCTTTAAAATGGACTCCTGGTACTGGTATTGGAACAAATTGGCTTGGAGGACCACCGTCGGATTCTACATCTGGTACTATGGAAGGAGGGTAAATTAATTCCATTGAATTTCGAAAATATGTTTCAAAATTGAGAGCGTTGGAGATACAAATTATCCAAAACTAAATTTCTCTCGATATTACTTACCAGTTCACTCATGACAATTGGTACAAGTTAATTTTTAATAAACTTCGAAAGCCAAACTATTGTGAAATTCTTTCAGATACGCTTTTTTGGAAACTTCCTACGTACCAGCACCTATATCGAAAGAAATAAGACACACTTGCAGTCCAGGTGGTTTATTACATAGTCCATTGCTTGCCACCACTGGCGTGACCGGTACATGCTTAACGTTTAAATTTGCTTTCGACGGCTTGAGTTCTGCTGGTCTCAGGATCCTACTGCATTCTGGAGTTGATGAAGTTGCTGCAAGACGAGAGGCTGAACGTGCCAATGCAGCTGCCGGGGATAATTTCAATAATGCAACAACGGTTCCAGGAACTTTACTCTGTAAACCAGTAATAACTACTCCAGAGTTAGACCGAGTTATTTGGCAAGCTCAATATCATTATCCTGGTACATGGCAACAAGCTCAGATTCTTTACACTCATCCTGGAATTCATTCGGTGAGCTTCTTAAATATTATAAGTTGTTAGGTGCATACTGAAGAATAATTTGTTAACTAAATGTATGAATTAGTTGATCTTTGAAGGAATTCCAGTTGATTCCAATGATCCTTCTCGTCTGTATCGTGGGTATGTTGCAATTGACGACATCGACTTGCAAGCCGGGTCTTCATGTGTTGGCTTCTGCAATTTTGCTGGTGGTTTCTGCGACTGGAGTAATGACGCCGAAGATGACTTTGAATGGACCATAGTTAGTATAATACATTATACCCCGTATACATCACTTTGCTTTTCGTTCAATAGTCACACTTTATAATATGCATGAAAATTACATCAGAGTCGAGGAAGCAATAATCCAACAACTGGACCAACAATGGACAGTTCTGCAGACAGGTCAACTGCTGGTGGATACGCCTACATCGATTCAGGTTATCCGCGTCGACCAGGAGATACGGCAAGACTTCTAAGTAACAATTTCCCAGCAACTGCTTCAGATGCTCCAATGTGTTTGCACTTCTGGTTCCATATGTTCGGTGCCGGGACTGGTCAATTAAACATTTATTTACGCCATACGCGTAGTCTTGAAGCTCAGTTACAGAAAATTTGGAGTCTATCTGGAAATGCTGGCAATGCTTGGTTTGCATCTCAAGTGACTGTCAGTTCACTGGACGATTTTCAATTAGTATTTGAAGCTTCTGTTGGCGACACTGGATTAGGAGATATCGCCATTGATGATATTTCATTCACGATTGGTGCTTGTCCAAGTAAGCGAACAGAATATACATTTTTGTAGTAACATAACAATTTAAAATCAAATACTATAAAATATTTAACTTGTTATAACTTATTAGAAATACTACAAATATTATTTTTTATTATAGCTGCACCTCAAGTCTCCGCTTCGATTCCTCGAGACTGCACTTTTGAAATCGATGATTGCGATTGGATAAATACTAGGGACCCTACTCGAGTTGAATGGGAACGCGTTTCGTCTCAACTACTGCCGCCGAAAAATCATCGAAGACCATTCAGCAATGGATACACCATTAATAGGCGAAATGAATATTTCCTATCCCTACAAGGTCGACCAGGAGGTCGAGCTGCTAGTAATGGAGGAACGGCTCAACTTATAAGCCGACAAATGACAGGTTCTCCAGATCCAACATGCGTCACCTTCTGGTTCTTAATGTTTGAACCTTTTATTGATTCTGCTGGACCAAGCTTAGGTATAAATGTTTTCCTACTTATTATTCCAAGATCAGTGATGTGTATTTTTTGTTACGATAGTCCGACCGTGCATTTAGTACACACTAGTAATAACTTTAACAACACTTAGGTACGCTTCGGTTATCCATTCAAACAGTAGGAGAAGGTCCAGAAGATGCAATACCCATGTGGCAACTCTATAATAATCAAGGACCTTCGTGGGTTTACGGACAAACTAGTTTCATTGAGCGACGCGATTTTAATGTTATTTTCGAAGGAACTTGGGGTCCTAACAGATCAAACGGTCATATTGCTATTGATGACATTGCTTTTTATACAGGGAATTGTACAGGTACTAACTATTTCTATTACATCATAATCACGCATCTAGTCAAATAAGATATGCAAAAATCGTGATTCCTCATTATTTCGCTCATTAATTTTAAAATGCTGCACAGTGAATCCCAGAGGAGCTGCAGTTCGTCGAGAGGATTGTTCTTTCGAGAAAGGTCTATGTGGTTGGGAAAATATTACTTCTAACAATGGCATTCGTGGTATTTCTTGGCAACAAGCTTTCTTTGCCCATCGTCCAGCACAACTCGTAGATAAAACCTTCGGAGCATCCGGAGACTTTGTTTTCTTCGACATCTTCACAACTGATCAAAAAGCAAATACAGTTCGACTTCAGTCACCAGTAATCAATATTTCACCGGATGAAGAGTCCATGTGTTTCAGCTTCTGGTTTGCGGCCTTTGGAGTTGAAGAAACCACTAGCTTGCGAGTCATAAAGATCAATATTGGAGAATCAGATGCAGGTACAGAGGATGCCCCTGACGATGAAGATACAAATAACAAAGACGAGGAAACGGTAAGACTTGTTTGGTCACATTTTTAAATAATGTTATAAGCTATTTGATGCAATTTACATCGAACTATTCATTTGAGCACAACACATCTTAGTATAGTACTCATCAAATTGAGACAAACATGACGTGTATATATAAGAAGTTAGTGACTGGATTTATATTAAGATATGTAGGATTATGTCGTTTTTATCATAAACAATTAAGAGCGATAAGTATTAATCTGATTTCTTTTTATAGTAGTATAGCAATTTAGCTACGTTTGTAACGTATATTAAATACTGTTTTTACAATAACAATATTCTGTAGTTATGGTCCTTGACGGCAAAAGGATTTAATAATCCTCGTCCATCGTGGATACCGGCTCAAGTACTCATAGAAGCCAGATCTCCTTATCGTCTAGTATTAGAAGGAAGTGCAAGCAATGGTGGATTTGCCGTAGACGATATTCGATTTCAGACCCAAGTCTGTGCAAGTATGTTGACTAAATTGTTCAATTTATAATAATCCTATAACGATTATAAATATGCATTTTACTTATCTAGACAATTCAAACATTAACGAAAGACAAGTATATGTATGAACATATTATGAAATAAGTTCGATATATTTCCTCAGATTCACATTGAAAAAATAAAATTATAAAATATTTAATTATTTATATAAGATATTTTTGCTAGAATTACGGAAATGATAGTAAAATAAATTACGCGATTTCTCTGTACGTACATAATTTCACAAACTTTTTATTGAAATGCATTTCTTCATTTTGATGTGGTTTCTGTTTAGCACGACCACCAGCAGCTCAACACTCGACGGCGATGCCATCGATACTGCGGTAGAACAAGTGAATCAATCTGTCCAACTAACCATTAGACAATCGTCCAAATTGTTTCGATCGATTTTTAGTCGAGAATGTAAGAAATATTAAAACGAATATTTCATTAAATATATTACATCTGAAACAATAATGTGTACAAAACCATGATAACTGAAAAACTTGGCAGTTTACTATTTTTTAATATAATTTTAGTAGCTATATACATTACCATTTGGTAGCATTGGTTTATTCAAAACATTACATTTACAATTAGTTTTTCAATGTACAAATCAAACAGGCAATAAAACATCGTACTGTACGATCAAGCATGATTAAATGATAATTTCGAAAAAATACTTAAAGAAAGAATTCACTCTAAGAATCAATGTTTACTATTAAACTGCGAACTACGAGAGAAAATAATCTCTCAAGTAGAGAGATTAATCTCTTACATACTTTTCAATAGTTAACTCAATTCCTCAATAGCAACAAGCATTAAAAAATACATATTCAAAATGATGGCTTCGTCCTTACTTTATAATAGATAATTATGTACAATTATTACAAATCCTATGCGGGCGATCCGAAAAATATCAATTTTGTATACATTAAGATTATTAATTAATCAAATGTGTTAACACCAACTTAGGCACATACCTTAACATTACTGGTCACAAAGTAAGTTAATTACGATTAAAACAAACATATTCGTATTTTTACTGTAGCTAATGAATGTCGCCAAAAATTATGTTAATTCTGACAATTAATATTAAGTAATTAATTTTTGTAAATGTCACGCATTATTTGTATTATTTACAATAAATAAAAAAAAAAGATTTTTGATTTCTTTTTTATTTGAATCTTTTATTCTCAAAATATCAACGATTCAAACTTACAAAGAGTGATTTATTAATAATATCTGAAAAAATCAACAGCCCTGGTTTGGTCTGGTTTTTTCTCTAACGTCATCGTGTCTTGGGAATTTCGCCGTAGCACGTTGCAGATACGTCCTCTGCATATCACCACCGGTCCGTCGAGGTTATTTGTGACTTTTTTTACAATCCGAATGATTTCGTTTATTTCCGCCTTCAAATTTTAAACTACAATAGAAACTGTAGTATATAAATACTTTTTATAAACAGTTTCATTTAAAAAATGTATATTTTTACATATTCCACATAAATAATATATTATTCTAAGCATTTAAATTAAATTCAAGGTTTTAAAATGACGACGGATTAACGTCAAACTTCGACGTAATTTCGACGTCTTTTATAAAGTGCTTATAATTTTATTCGTTAAGGAGTTTTACTAAAACATTTTAGAAACGTGTTAGGTAGTCAATTTCTAGACGACTGAGTGCAAAACGTTTATCCAGCGTCTTTGCAAAAACCTTTAACGATCTGATCAATGGAGCAAATTTTCCATCAGGCGATTTTATATAAAATTATATATGGATCAACCATGTTGTAATTCGGACCTCTCTTTTTATCACTTTTTGCAATGGAAGAAAAAACAAAGTCATTCTAACAGGTGTTTGTCCTAATTTTATTACTTTTATTTGAAAAAGAAATAAAATCTTCAATTAAATAATCTAAATAATTCTAAAGTAATCGGAATCCAAATCTAATTCAAATTATTGAATTTTGACTATGTTGCATGAAATTACGTGCGTAAGGTTCTTATGATCAAAAAGTCACAATTTGACCAACGCTCATTTAAGGGTTCTCACGGGGATTGTGCAAAATAGTAGATATACTCACCCAAACTGCGATACCAGATGAATGGTATTATCCATAGTTAACCAAAATCTATCACTGGGATTAATCTAGTATTGCTGCTACCAAACATTTAAATATGTGGAATATAAATTTTACGTTAGAACACCGAAGCACCAGATTTTAGCATTAAAATGAAAAATATTTTTAAATCGGATCATCATTTTCAGTGACATAATTGAAACGATTAAGTTTCACAAGTTTCATGATGGATAACATAGTTCATTTTCAAGATTAATAAAAATTCGCTCGGCAACTTAAAATTACCGCATTTTAGAACTATACCCATATAAGTAACTCGGACACTAATTATGGCGTAATATTAGGACAACAATTCTTAACAATACACTGTTAAACATTTCTGTAGCAATTTCCTGAAAGAGTAACCCAAATTTTTTTTATCGTTACGGTTTCAGAATTTTACAAACAGTCTTTA
This sequence comes from Trichopria drosophilae, assembly GCA_030407085.1. Classification (NCBI taxonomy): domain Eukaryota; kingdom Metazoa; phylum Arthropoda; class Insecta; order Hymenoptera; family Diapriidae; genus Trichopria; species Trichopria drosophilae. The sequence goes on from CM059583.1 coordinate 208,884,770, forward strand.
TTAATTTTTTAAAATGTCTCTTAATTGTGTTTCGTAAAATTCTGAAACGGTAACAGTGAAAAACTTCTAATTCTGAAAATAATAACAGTGAAAATTCCTACAAAAATTTCTAACAGGGTACGTTTCCATAACGGTTAGATCCAGTAACAACAAACAAAAATCGCTGTGCTGAAAATTATCACGCAAGAAGTCAATGAAAAAATAATGACATTAGAAATGTAATTCTAAGGGGCAAACTGCACAGCCGCGATGCAATGCACCGGTACGTTCTATGCATCCGCGTTGCAGTATATTCTTTCAATAATAACATTATGCAGTGGCATAATATATTTCTTAACGCATGTACGTACAATATTGAATATGTATGTACGCATCAAATACTCCTTTACATGGGTTACGGCAGACAGTCTCGTGCCACATTGCTGGTCGCATGACCAGCATTTCGCATTCTTTAACCTTTGTGGATGTAACACTGTTATATAAAAGAAGGAGGTACCCCGGGTAAGTTATGTGTATACATATAAGGAGAAAAAAATGAAAACATTATAGTTAAAAGTATACATTCCCTTTGGTTTCATTTAATCAAGGCTTTTGTCATAAATAATGCATTTTAATTTGAATTTAATACAATAAATAATTATAATACTTAAATAATAGTTTAATCATTATATGATTATAACTAAATAATAATATATAAATAAATACATAAATAAGGTAAGTTTAATATTGTCTAATTTGAATGCCTTTTGTTGGTTACAAAAATTATTTTTAATACTTAAAATTGTTATTTTTCAACTGCAGTTTGTAACTTATTTTGTACGAAACAATTGTGAGAATTTTATCAAATCTCAACATAGCAACCAAGTACAACCATAACTATTAATATAATAGATCTCGTATTTAGGGCTTACAGGGCGAAGGTTGAAGCTGCCTTTCCCGGCTATAATAGCAACAAATTTTCTAATATTTATTACAAAATATTTTCCGTTAATAATTAACGCTAACATTTCTTGTAAATACTAAATGGCCACAATTAATAATTAAAAACTATGCAATATTTGAATGACCCCACTTGCTGTGAACATTTATTGAATTTTAAAGTAGAATTATTATTTCTATTTTGCACCTTCCCACGAGTCGCTACGTAAGATTTTCGACCGTAATAAAATGAAGTGGCTTATCAATATATTGCATTAGAAAAATCTTTAACGGGTACCATCGTAAAGCTCACTAAAATTGACAAACAAACACGACTTATAGAACACTGGTTTATCACCTGTAAAAGAAATAACTTTGCGCACGTCTATTTTCTTCCCGCACGGTGTGAAATAACGTTCTCGTCATGCTCTGAAAAGTCAACTTCACGTTCCCACCAGACGAATCTCCATACTCAAAACAGATTTTTAATTGTCGAATAAGGATGCACGAAAACGTCAATTAGGATACGTTGGAACCAAACTCTATTTCAAAATGTCCTTTAGGGATTTTGATTTTCGTCATTTCGACTTATACCTTCTGATAAGACCTCCGAACTCCTCCATTTTACTAAAATTTTATTATGTTTAACGAGTTATATTTTTACAAAGAATCTTGCAAACATTTGTTTTTAATGCTAGTGTAGTTTCATTAGACTCGCACATGAAATAGTGGATGTTTCTGTAATACATGGTTCAGTTATGATTCAATATATAAATTGCATTCGTACTTTGCTTCGCTCTAGCCAGTACAACGTGAATTACACGCATTGGGACTATATAGCAATTTCCGCGACATCTATTTATACTCCTACCATTTCGCTTGGGAACCTATTCTTAGCAAACCATGGTTTAAATGTCAAAGTTTGTGGAAGTACTCAAAGTGTTTGCGGCATCTTTGAAAACTACAATTGAACCTCATCTGATCTTGATCACCTCCCCAAGCTAATTTGTGCAAAGCCTTCGTACATATTATACATATTTTATTGAATATGAAAGTGCGAGGTTGATCTGAGTTATTACTAATGCGAGGTTTGACCGTGCTTCGCAGGACGAATTCTCATAATACCAAAATAGGTTTAAAATTATTATGTTCTTTAAAAAACGTTCACGGCAAATAAATCAAGGAGTCAAGTGTGACAGATAATTGACGAGTGCGAAATTTGTTTGGAAATTAAAAAAATATAGCTTCATTTATGTCAGGCAAGCCTTAAGGGAATTAACCGATTAATTTTGGACCTCACGTGGTATTCAGTGTATTATTTATCTATTCAAATTTCGTTCAAGAGATTTAACGTTTTGGGTGTCAAATGCTGTAAATTAACGCAAAGGCGTGGAATTGCTTAAAACGACTGGATTGTTAAGAACAAATTTTTGTTAGTCCACAAACTAGACTGCCATCGCAAAAACGACACTGTCAAATACGAGCTCCGAAATTTATATACGTAAATTTGTAAATGATGTATATCCCTACTTATGTTGGTACACTTTCTTTTTAACATACTATAATTATTATAACATTTAGACTATTCCTACTACAAAACGATGTTAATTTTTAATGAATAATCAAATCACATAAAGAACAAGAAAATAATGAGCTTCGATATTGAATATTTCGTGGCAGTCACATAACATATTCCCGACTTTTCAGTTATACCTTATTAAATATAAATGCCTGATAAGTGAAGCTATGGGCTTTCATCGAGCATCATTATTGCTCTGATTGCGCGATGGGTGCAGGAATTTTCGGCATTTTACATCCAAAGAGTTAATTAAATGGAATGAAATTCCGTATTGTATTATACAATACACTAGAAAGTTCCGAACATCAAAGGGATTCATTGAACAATAGAGGTTACCGGCCAATCGTTTACAGTCAGATCTACAGAGAGAACGCAGAATTCACCACCAGTATACCCTAGATCAAAATTCAGCGAAATATGTATACTACAAAAAACAGACCCTTCACATTCGCAGAAAAACTTGCACCGAAATATGCTATTCAAACATCATTAGAATCATTATTATACATTTCATAAGATTTCGACTATTAATTGCATCAAATCTTTACCACACAAGATTAGCATTTTTTTATCATATTGTCATTTTATCAAGCCAATAAGAGTAGAGTGACTTATCTTGTATTTCTTGTAGTGTAAATGTTTGAAAGAAGTTATTCTTACAGTTCACGAGTCTTGTGAAGAAGAAGATGGCATCTGCCATATGAAATTTACACGTTTTAATTAGATATAACAATTAGAAGCTGATTATACAATATATCTTCTTTCTTATTTAATTGCCTACTCAAATAGCATTACGAAAACAAGGTGAAAAGGCGTAGAAGAAAAGGATTGTCCTATAAATTGTACACGAGTATAAGCAGTAAAAGAAGGTGCATCTTTATCCCAAGAATCATATTGTTAACATTTTATTTGTACTCTTTAAGCCCAGTATCTGACATCCCAAAAACTGTTACATACTTTTTTTTAATTATGTATTTAATTTATATCATTCTAGACTCCTAGACAGCATCTGTATTATATATATTCTTTGGTTTATTTTATACCGGTAGTCGCAAACAAATATTTGGAGTAATATGTTTAGTCGCATTTATTATTTTTACTCTTTCCGGAATCTTAGAATAGAATGACCAGAATTTAATCACTGAACAACTGAATAATTTAGCCATATGAGCGGAAAAATATAAAAAAAATATTTTTCGTATAATATTTTTATTAGTACCAATAATACTATTTTTTAACGTTAGGCATTGTAAATTACAAATATTAACATAAAAAGTTGTTTTAAAAGTTTATTGCAGAATGCACCACTAGTATTACAATTATTAACTTTTGTTGAGAGTGCATTCCATAACCGATTAGAGAGTTTAAGGAAGGAATTTCTATTCTATAAGTTGGTATCGATGAGATCATTGTGTCGGCTGGGAACAACAAGGTTCTATCTCGCTGTTGCATAAAAGACGGTTCTTTCTTATTGTGGTATCGAAGACGTTTCTACCTTAGTATGGCAATGGAAAAAGTTCTATCCCGCAAGGAACATTTTTAACGCCAATTTAACTTTGTAACAATTTATTTCCTCGGTGTTGCAGAAAGAAAGTACTAATCTCACGACTTACATTTTAAAAAGCTCAATTTTAAATAGTGTTATTATCTGCATTATCTTCATCTTCTTTATCATCAACAGCGTCGTCATTATCATCACATTTATATTCTTGATTATCGTCAAAGTCTTTTTTAAATAAATCCAGTCGAAATTCAACTTAGGTTGTTTAAGACAACCACATCTATTAGACACGATTAAGTTCATTTAGATCTGGAACATTTTGGTCCATTTTGAACCGAATCATCTCCAAACACATTGGCTCATCTGAAATTTTTTATTATTTTATATTATTATATGACAATAATTTTCTTGTAATATTTGTATCTGAAAAATTCATATTCTTCGTCTTTTCGTGCGATTGTTAGTAACCAGGTTGCTAAGATATGTTGATTTTTAAAATGCCCATTTTTTTTTGAAAGTTGCGGTCGAAAATCCGACTGGAGATCATATTTAGAACGTTCTAAAATCAAACAAAATGCATTAAATAAATGATAATAAAATACGATTTCTTCTCTGGTATCAATAATTTCATTACAATTTTGTTCTACTCATTTTCAGATTTGTAACTACTGATCATCTTCTTGGCCATATGTACTAGTTCGTGGTGATCCAGAAGTTGTCGTCAATGATCAGCGGATATCAGTATTGAAGTCGAAATCGGTAGTTTTAATGTATTTTTAAGGAAATATTCCATTTTCCATGTGGCTGCATCGTTCTTAGCGGACTTTTGCATTTGACTTCCAGCTTGAACATTTGAAATATCAAACGCATTAAAAGGACATTGTTGTTACATAACAATATTAAATGTTCAAAATGGTTCAGAATGGACCGAAAATTTTCATACAACATTTTATACTCGATTACTTCCACATTTCCCAAAACGAATCATATAAATTGTTAGTGTTTGTCGATCAAATATAAATAACACTTTAAATAAAAGGTAAATAAATAAATAAACAGACGTAACTGGGATCTCAGTTAATTATCGTATATGTCAAATTTTAGATTCGATAACTGTTTCGTCCGATATTATCAGGAAAAAAGAGAAAACATCCCTATAGCACTTAAAAATGAAACTATTTTGCGTAAATGCGGTTCTCGATCACAAGGATGTCATTTTGTGCTCTTCAGCAGGACTTATACACTGAGAGAAATTATTTGCTAATAGTTAATGTAAGTTAATTTCAAATATAAAGCCAGAAACGGCAGGTAACTTTGAGATGAAAATACCAACACTATCCTACAATGTTATTGTATATTAACTCCTATATTTTTTTTTTGACATTCAATGAGCATACGTTAACTGTTAATAAATCTTACATTAAATTTTGTCCTTTGAACTGAGCATGTCAGCTACGCGTCGAAAAATTCGCAGAAAATCGAATGGCAGCGCGTATGTTTGTTTATCTCTGATTCGGCGAAAATGTAAGACCGTAAATATACGATATGTCACGTAATGATCCTAACATTATTTTTGAAGTCCCAAGCAGCAAAGGAAGAAATTTTGACCAGCGTTAGATCAAATTGTCTTATTTAGGTTAAAAATAACCAAATTTCGACCTTCAAATATGCCTTATAAGTAAAAATGTATTTAAAGTCTTTGTCTTGGGATAATATTATCAAATTACGACTTAAAAATTACTTCATAGTAAAATTGTACGTGAGGTATTTTTTGAAGTCAAATCCTGCTAAATTTCGACCTTTGCTCTGACTTGATAAACAAACGGACGTTCAAAGCAAAAATAGGTCGTGTTTTTTGGTAAATTTGACTTCGTGAATTTCCATAATTTTTACTTAAAAGTCAGAATTACCAAAAATTTAGAATGATGCTATATTTTACTTCTGCGACTATGATGACGTTTTCTGCTATTACTTCAAAGTCGAAATAACCACAAAAATTGCCCATAAAGTTACATATGTAGAATGTTTGGTCAAAAAGACCAATAAACTAGACCTCATAGTAAATCGGACTACTCATACCTTACACACACTTCAGCGAACGCGTTCAGCTTTATGAAGTCTTTTTTCACTTTGCATTTATATGTCTCCCAATCTTTTTGAAGGGACACTTGAAGCATCATTACGTAAAGTTAAACACTTACGTTTTGGCCATTATAAAATATTATTCGTCACCAGTAAATGGAGTACATAACAATACTCTAACACTATAAGGAATCCACGTTTTTTAATTAAAGCGACAATTTTAAAATAGCTTCCATCCATTTTGCAGTCTCCAATGTGTACTTACACGTATAAAAATATGAATATTTCTTAACTAAAAACGAGGCGTGACGAATGAAACAGTGAACAGTCCTCTGTACCATCGTTCCCTATTCCAATTATAGAAATTAATTTTCATTTGATCAAAACGAATGCCGGGGCCAGGTAAGAATATTCTATGGAGCATATTAGATGCTGTTATCTGTATAGATATGATACATGCATAATGTTCATTATTTTTGTTTCGCGTCGCAGCAAAGGCATATGTTTTTAATTCTGTTTGATCTCTAGTGCAAAAGGACAATAAATAGATAAAGGCAATCATGTTTGTTAAAGACGGGTAGAAGGACTGTAAAATAAAATATGGTGACGATCAGATCTCGACGCGGACTAGTACACCCGACGTCATCCCGAAACGTTCTGAATTAACCGAGCGTTACTTTTTCACATCTCAGTTCCACTTTTCAATTTCTTCAGCATTGACTAAATCGTCATATTATACATCGATATTGTAACATTCGAATTACGAATAATTTTATCGTGATCGTCTTCATTTCGAAGGGCCTTTATATAATTTTCCTAACAGAATACCTTTAAGAGGTAGCCCGATTCGGGAACTGTGAGAAAAAACCTATACCGGATATCGCAGTCGATAAGACATTTATTCTATATATACAATTGTTGCTGATGAGATTTTCGAATACAAAAGAACATACAAAAATAGTAATTTTTCGTTTTAGTAAAGGTGAGTGAAATGTACAATACCATGTCATAGGAATAAGTAGTCCAGGTTTTACCCTGGAAAAAATGATGCCTTAATGAAGCGTTACGTGAGCGTAAAAATGTCCAAATTCAGGCTTATGATACGCTTAACACACTCCTTAGCTCTCTGGTAAAAAATCGTTAAGCGTTTTTTTGTCCAAATTCACTCTTTGCTAACTCTTTTGGCCCCCCTTTCTAACGCTTTTCACACTCCTTTGACACTCTTACAGTCACTTTTAAGTAACGCCCCATTTTTATTAGGGTTATTTGGTATGCCTGGGCATTTGTTTATTTTTCAAATGTGTATACTTCGACATTAAAGGTAAATGTGCACATGTGAGACGTGCTTTGCTGTCTCAGTGTTTCCACATGAGCATTGTTCTGCGATATTGTCCGTGCCAGTTTGGAAGTTTCCATCGCTGGATAAGAACTAACATATCCAGTAGTCTGGTATAATCCATTCTTGTTTCAGCACGATTTAATATCTGGAAATGATTTGTACGATCCTTGATGTCGGTTTGTCTTTTTCGCGGAGCCTACCAAGTATGTAACATTTGCTGCTGGACTGGATATTGTAGCTCTGTTATCTTCATAATGTTTGAAATAGATGTGTCGTGGGCAATCCAGCTTTAATTTGACAATTTTTAGTATCTTATAAATTTATATAGTGCATATAATCGTACAATATTGTAGAAGTATAGTACGTGATTGTCGATATTACAAGAATAAAGTACAAATGTTATTAATGAGTATAACACAGGACCACAAAAAAAAATTGTTGGGAGTTTCTTTAATCAGAGGTAGTGAGTCTTATAGATTTTGGGTCCCTGAAAACGAATCCGGAAATTGAAATTAGCGGATAGGATATCTCGAAAACTTGACGTGATGACCCAAATCGGGCTACGGATTCGGTTTCAGCCCCCCAAAATCTATAAGCTCCACTGCCTCTGATTAATGTAAACTCACGAATTTTGTTTTTATTGTGGACCTGTAATTATTGAGTTAAAATCAAATTAAGGTTTTATCAATATAGGACGGCAAAAAAACCAACTTCGGGGATTTATTTTAATCAAAGATAGTGGATCTTATAGATTTTGGGTCGCTCAAAACGAATCCGTAGCCCGATGTGGGCCATCACGTCAAGTTTTCGAGATATCCTATCCGCTAATTTCAATTTCCGGATACGATATTTCGAAAACCTAGATCCACAACCTCTGACTAAAACAAACTCAACTCAAACCAAACTTTTTTTTTGTGGCCGTGTGTAATTAACGAAAGTAACTAACCTTAATAGTACAGATCCTTTTACCAGATGAAAGTCCCACGAAGACAGATGAGATCAGTGCCGCCAATGACTCAAACCCTACAATAGTTGGAAACAAACAAAAAGTTGAATCCACTAGTATATTATATATTTGGGAATGACCGATCTATGAGCGTTGGAAAAAGGATCACGCAGCGTGGAAATGAAATTCACTTCCGTCTGGGATCGGAGCCTTTTAAATCCATTTCCGTTCTCCGGAAGTATTCCATTCACGCGAACCTACATACTCGGCGAAACCAGCGGCGAGTGGGGGATAAAAAGAGGTTCGTTCATGAAAGACATCGCGAGCGCGAGATGAGGCATCCTCGCACACAGACATACTCCCTTGTAATTTATTCAGAGAAAGTGGTAGAGTGGTACAATGTCGGGAACTGTTCTCGGTTGGGTTCCCGCCATGAGGTGATCCCTTCCAACGATAAAGTCGCACTGGTAGCGTCCGTGACAGGTGCTGCGCTCTCGGTCTGGTCGTGGCGCTCCTCGAAAGCGCTCATGAGCGTTCCCGCACCGAATCCCATGCGCCCATGCCGTCCATCCCACACAGAGGTGAGTGAGAGGAGCGACGTGCTCCCTATTTCGAACTGGAGGCCAGTAGTCGCTCGGCAGCACTGCGGCGCGAACCTATATCTGTCCCTCCAGTTTTGTCCCTGGTCATCGTCAGGTAATAGACTGACAGAAAAACGGAAGCCGACGAACGCTCCACGAAATTCCTCCATCCGGAACGGTCTCATCCAGTGCGAGTGGACGTGCTCGGCTCCCCGGAATTGGAAGAGCGCTCGACTTCCTGGCTATCCCCAGGTGACGGTGTGTTTTTTGTGAAAACGGGATCGTTTGCGGGGGTTCGGGCGTTTCGGAACGTTTCGACAGTGCCTTCCCACTTGCCCGGCCAGGTGCTCCTACACACTCAATCAGATCCATTTAGCCCGGAATACTTTAGAAAATGGTAAGTCCCTACTCTACCTGCTGCTCCGTTTACTTAACAATCGCTCCGGCACTCATTTTTGTTCCTACCAAAACCTTCCTTTCAAAATTCGCCAGTGGTTCCAATTCATAATAGATTTTAAGACGATATCTACTACGAGATTTATGTTAGAAACGTACAAAAATTGGCCAACCTCCCTGGCCTCCAGCTCGATATTGCTTCACATTGTTTCGGTTATGGATTATCATGAATGAGTAACCAAGAAAAATGCAGTCAACGTTCTATTTTCAAAATATTGGTTTGTGTACTAAAAATGTTATATAACATGTTTTATTGACATACTGATAAACTAATTGTATTTAATTATAATTATGTCAATATTTCCGTCTTATAGACTTCGTTAAGGTTCACGCTCAGTATCAAACCGTAGAAATCTCGCTCTCATTTGAGCCTTTATGTATATTGTCTAGAACATTGTACTTTCGGGAAAGACCGTTCTGTGTTAGTGTATTTATTATTATTGTTTTTATGGTTCTGTATAATATATTATTTTTATACTCTGTTCGTTTAGTAAATTCATTTCCATCCGTATGCGCTAAATAAATCTCATATTCTTCAAGCGTGTTTATATGAGTTCTATGATTACAAGTATGTAGTATGGTATAATTGCTATTAAAGTCGGTACATGTGTGTTTTTCAGAAACGATATGTTTTGCATAATGTGATTTCGTTATATTAGTTTGGTCTTCTAGTTTGTCCAATGTAATATTTATTACATGTTATTTTGTATATTCCAGTTTTGTTTTCAATATTAATTTTTTGTTTTCTGTTTATTTATACTATTATTATTTGTGCGAAATGCAGTAGTTATATTGTATTGTTTTTTTTATTTATTTTATTTAATATATTTTGTAAGATTTTGGATGTGATGTTGTTATATTGGGCGGCTATATATATTTTATCTATTGTTATTTTATTTTGTAATGATAAACTTGTTGCATGCTGGAAATATATTGCGAATCCTATAATGCCCCAGGAACATATTAAACGAACAGTGAATGCGCAAAGAACCTAAAACAACATCTAACATATATTGTAATTGCTGGCAGTTCTGGACCTAAAATAACAATGTTCATAGTTAGGAAGCTGTAAAAAGTCGACTGGCGGAGTGAACCACGGAATGAAGCATGCGCTCAAAGTACACAACAGAAAATAACAGATGTAATAGATCGATTGAAAAAGTGAGCGTTTTTATCTCTTTGAGCCCCATTGGGTATTATTACTTATTGCCTGTAGTATACTTGACCAATCAAGATTTTATCGGATCAAATTAGATCTTGCAAAATAAATTTCATTCATCATTTCAATGATTTTTAACTATACTTCGAATCAATTGAAAATGTTGCTCTAATAACATTAAGTAAACTAAATCTAATGACGATGACCCTAAACATCAATAGAATTTACCACAACAAACACAGACCAATGATTTTTTGAAATAAAAATTTACTTTTTTCTTGAAGAAAAAAGACCGAAATATAAACAAGAACACTTAAATTCAAGAAATAATTTTATAACACAGGACAAAAACAAAAAATATTTAATAGAAGCCCCTGAAGAGGACTCGTCAATAAGTTGAAACGTTGGGCGTGAATAAAAAATAGAAATTATAACTGAACCGTAATGACCATTCTATTATTCCACCATCCTACAAGAAAATTATGAATAATCGGTTCATCAATTATTTAACTGTTTTACAACAACACAAAATGTTTCGGACGCTCCTCGAATCACAGGTAGTGAATTTTATATATCACACTGGGTTATAAGGAAAGGTCGAGGTTTGTTTACGCCGAATATCTTGTATATTTCTTTTGAGCACTTTTGAGTTACAGCAAACCCAAAATATCAGGGATACATTTCTAATAGGGCTGAAATGAAAGCTTAGAACTTCTCGACCCGGTCACTGCAAACAGTGGGGGAACTTAATTTATCTAAAACATTTTTATTATAGTAAAAATAACTGGTTTTGCAGGAACTGATCGAAATCGGTTCTTTTCAATCAGATTTGCTTAATCTAGTAACACCAAAGTTTGTTGTGTTTCTGACTATGAATCAAAAATAAGTTAATGAAATGATCAATAAAAGGTAGTAATGGATGCACGCTGTAAAAAGTAATCCTTAAATGGATACAAAAAATGCGACTGAAATCTGGAATTAAGTAAGAGAATTGATTAAAAGTAGGACGTAATGTAAATAAGACAACTTAGACAATGACAGACTTATGCACTATACATTGGCCATCTTTAAGATGTAACCATTTTAAGTATTTGTTTTTACAACATAACCTATCTTAATAGTAGAATAAACAGCGTAAAAAGGTGTTATTGCTTGAATATTAAGTTTATAATCCCCAATTAATATAAAATACACCGTACAATAATTGTTTTTACTATTCTAAGAGATTATTTTCGTTTAATAAATTCAATTAAAACTATTGTAATTTTCACGAATTTTGAAAGTGACTATTTAACTGTAAAATTACGGCGGAGTTAAGGTTATGAATTACATATTTAATGGTACACAGAGAGAAATAAAATGATTAATGAAACCATTCTGTAGTATTAAAGCGAGTAAATACAGAAAGTAGTTAGATTAACTATTTCCATGGTACACGTTACAATAAAATTGTTCCATTTATCATTTTCCAATATTTAAATTGTTAGCACATAACCTCAAATATAAATTTTAACCTCTCGTATAGTTAATTTTACTATTTATATATTTAAAATCGATTCTACCATTTTTTTATTATTCTATTAAACATTTTTTCTCTATGTGTAGTAAAATAGTAATCGGTACAATATTATTCTTCTGTTGACTACAGAAATAGTTAATTGAGCTACTTCCGTAATTTGACTTTTGAAAAATGTTTGGATTAACTATATTTCTTCTCTCTGTGTACATTTAGGGCTCTTATCAGAGCCCCACTGTTTATGACGTTCTGCTCTAGCCAGCGTCCTGTTTAACATCAAGATTTAAATCAGGGATATGTGGGACTAAATTTTAATTAATAAATCAAACTTTCTAATTGGAGGTTTTCGAAGTTTCTGATCTCGAAACTAGAGTCAATTTGGGCAATTTTATATGTTCATAATGAAGGATCCGATATGGCGACGAAATTTTTTAAAGTCAATTCGTTTGATATTTGTTACTAAACGGAGTTCGGAGTCGGAAGATATTACTTCCTGTAGAAATAAAATACTAAAAGTGTAATATCATGTAAATTGAAACTTGAACGACTCCGAACTCCCTTTAGTAACAGATCTCGAACGAATTAACTTCGTCACCATATTGAATCCTACATTTTGAATGTACAAAATTGCCCAACATGACTCCAGATTCGAGATCAAAAACTTCGTATCCTCCAATTAAAAGGCTTTAATCAATTCAATTATGAATGTTTAAAATTTAACTTTTTATTGACAATCAGCAAACATTGAAACGACAAGTTAAAACAACAAATAATTACGGAAAATCATTTTCCATGAGTTCTCGCAATCTCATTTATTTTTCCTACAATAAAAAAGTGGTAGATAAATTATGTTCCCCCAATGTCATTGTTATCACAACATTTTAAGAAAACTATTTTTTGTGTATTCCTTGTACAAAATGTTAAATATCATCGTTATCTGAAAATATAATCTCACGCTACTGATTCGATTTTGTAAATATCTGGGTATGTGATGAATATAGTGGTGTATCTTTGAATACAAGTTTAATAATTCTAAAACCATTAAGGCTTCTATTATCATTTTTCGCCAATATCCTTGGAAACCACATAAACGGTAAAATAATTATGCACATTCCGATGATACACGATTTAAAGCTTTTGAAGAGAAAGGATGTTAGTAAGTTAACGTTATGTAATTTTGAAAGGTTATTGGGTGCTACTTTACCAACCACTAGGTATGATAATATAAGCCCTGACTTCTAAAAAAATAAGATATTTAGCGTTGCATATCAAAAAAGAAAATAAATAGACTTTAATTGGAGATACTAAATTGTTATACCTCAACAAATTTTTACATGAAATTCATATATGTAAACAATGTTGACTAAAAAGGAATTAATTGTTTTGGAGTAGTAATAATCTTAGAACAATGTGAAAAATGGATACATTCCAAGAAATAAAACGAATGAACATTAAGAAATATGAAAATATCTTTACCGTGCATTAATTAAAATATGCATTATAAAACATTGAATCAGCAAATATAGATTTCACGTGCAGTACCAAAATAATCTAAATACGTATGGCATAATACCGAATTGCAAGAATTATTGGGTAATTACTTTTACCATGAATGTCCATTCGTATGATGCCATTTTAATACCAGTTCTCTGGAAATCTTTACAAAACAGGACATATATAAAAACAATGCATTGCTTGCTTTGTTTCGCATTAATCTGTCACAAGCAACAAATGTTTTTCTTTTTACACGAAGACAAGGATTACTTGCGATTAAAAATGACATTTGAGCTTATGGGGTCGTTAAAGATATAAAAATTTAAATCCATGAAGTAAAACGTTCTAGAAACACGAAAGTTTTTAGCCTTGTTTAGTGATTCATCACCTTATTACCCTATTAATGCCTCACATCTTTGCTACATCAAATCAAAGCTGAAAAAAATGAAAGGAACATATTCGAGGTCTCTATTCCAGATTACGAGATCAAAATTAAGTTTCTTTCATCAGAAATTTAAAAATGCCGACACGTTCGAAAAACAATTGGGAAATGTTTACTTTGATTAATTTTTTCGAGATATCAGAATATTGGGATTATATGGAAACTATGTTCAAAGGTGGACAAAATATTTGAATTTTAAGAGAAAATGTTACCACATTCTAAGGTCAATTTTAAGCATAATTTCTTTTTGCATTCTTTTCCAAAAGTTGATAGTTTTCAAGGAAAAAAAAGTCAATTATTATAATTTCTGATTTTTCTTTTTCTCCAAACTATCAACTTCTGAAAATAATAGTAAAGAACAATAAATGTTTAGAATTCACCAAAGAATATACCAATATTTTGTTTTTATTTATCAATTTTTAATTTGTTACATTAACAATGATGTTCTCAATATAACAACCATTGTAATAGATCAAAAAATTGATAAAAATACTTTTTTTTTCATTTGTGGGGTCATATTGAGATTATTTCTGATCTCCAGAACCCAATTTTGACCTCGGAATCTTGAAGGGCAACTTCGAAAGTAGCAGGACACGTCAATTATTAATTTCAGTTTTTTTTCAACTTCGATTTTGATAGGCAATACTTTATTTTAAAAAAATGGCATTTTGGGTGGCAATGGATTAAGATCTACAAATACATTCTATACAGTAAACAATGTTTAAAAAGGATGACTTGTGTAAAGACTCAAATTAAGATATTAAGGAAGTCATTCCGTCAAATTCCAGGAAGGAAATTTTAAATAGCAGACAATATTTATTTTCAATGACTTACATCCAACTCCACGATCATTCTTAGATAGAATAATTATAATTCAGATTCTAAAAATAAACTATTGCAAAAGTTTCCAAACTATTTTAAGAAAGAATATCGATAGAAATCTTTGTTTCGGTGCCTTAATATAATTTAAGTTTCTTATCAAAATTTGATTCGGCTAATAAACTTGAATGTAGTTTTACGGCAAGGATCAAACTTTGAAGATGCAGATTTCATTTTCATACGCTGAGAGATTGTCAAAAATACATCAAAAAGACTTTAGTTCTGCTTCGATGATTCTTTATAAGAATATTAAATTGTATAATATTTTATACAATTCTTATTATATTATACCTAAAAAATTATTATTAATTAATTAAATATTTCTAAAAGCTTCTTGTTTTACTTTTTTTCTCAATAAACTTTTTGAAAAAAAATTTCTAGGTGTATTTTAAAAAAACAGATCGTTAAAGCTTACTCTACTCCATTTAATAATAATTATATATAAGCATAAGTTGGTGTATAATCTCCGTCAGACAATTCAGCGAATTGATGCGAGAAACTAAAATCGTTCTACGTGTTTGGACCATTTGGACGTTAAACGCCAAATTTACGGCAACAGTTATTATAATTTGAGTCCCTACTTTCTCTCGGCAAAGGGTCGTAGTTGACCTGGAAGAAAGCTTTGTTTATCTCGATACTCGAAAGTAACAGAATAACTTGGTAGACAACTTTCATTCAGAACTTCAACTTATAAACGCTAATATTATGCAACAAAGTTTTGCTATTCTCTCATTGTGGTATCATTAGTGTTTTAAAATAATAATCTTCGCATTGTAATACAAATATATATGATGATTTAGGTTTATTTTTTACGATATGTCCTGGGATAACCCAAATTATGCCTGAAAAAAATATCATGATTTATTTATCTGGTTGGTTTTTATTCGGATGAAAGACATAATGTCAAAATTATGTCTTTTATTTTGAAAATTTGGTATTTGAACAGTTTAAATCCAACCGATTTTGAAATGATGACATTTTCTAATATCCAAAGATGGGATCTGTAAAATTTATCTGTTCAAGATACACTGAAAAATGTCTTAACTGTGTTTCAATTTTTAACCAAAATTAGTGAAAACAGTAATTTTGCACAGGAGTGGGATTACCTAAGAAAAATAGTTGTATTCGTGAAAATGTTACAGTTACAGTGAACCAGATAACATGTTTGCAACACTCTTATTCCAGTTTGAACCGATTCAGAAATGATGTGCAGCTGCTGCAAGAATGATTTGTCAGGACCATGAAAAAAGATATGTTTTTATTTTTGGAAAAATGTCGGACGTGCTCGTAATATTCGACAAAAATAATAAAAATGTTGAAAAATTCGTAAAAATTTTGTTTTCATGATCATGATAGTTGATTTTCTCAGAATTTTCAACATTTCTGAATTGAGCAGACGAGTTTTTAACTTCAGAAGTGAAATTATACCTGTAAAAATAACATATGAACTCAAAATCGCTATTTTACAACGTAGAACTCATCATAATCGTGTTATTAATAGAATACAAAACTGGACTATCATATTTCGACATTACATATAATTCGAAGTTAACGATATAGTTAGAAGGTAGAAAAGGTGTAAAAAGCTTCAAGGATAATTGGAGCGGTAATAACATGCAAGTTAACTCAGATTACTCGATAGAAATTAACCTCACATCCCGAACTTGCGAAATGGTACGTATACAAAACGCATGAACTAATCCGAGAACGAGAGAGAACGTGTTTTCTCTCGAGAACATTGAAGGCTGTGTTGTGCAATTCGTGGGAAACAATCGCACCATAACCCATTACGATTATAATCTACGCCCGGTAGGCCAAATGAACCCCACATTATTTGTCGCATGTACGAAATTTCCTTTCCGGCCAATTACTTCCTACTTCGTTTCTTCGTGCGAACCCTGAACCGAGCATTCTTTTCATCTCTCACAATTATTTTTAAGGCACTCAAATTTTGATTTGACTCGAAATATAATTAAGAGAGGTAAAAAAACTCAGGTTTCGAAAGCTTACCGTTGGGTGGCGCATATGTATTACATCGCAACATAACCAGGTTTATTGTCGCAAGTGGTGAAAAACGATTTATGGTTTTTATATGAGAACTGTGCGTTCTAAATCGATCATATCGTCCGGTTCGGTAATCTATGGAAATTTATTACTTCCCGAATGAAAACTTATTATAAATATTCATCTCTCTCCGGCAAATCATGACTTCAATTGTCTACCAATAATTCGATTCAGAATTGCTGATACGGATTATTATGATTATAAACCTTCGTCATGGATCCTATTAAATGAAGAAACTTTTTCCACTGGAAAATTTGTAGGATTGTGACTATCGCACAATATGTTCGTATTTGCATATTATAAAGCTCTATCGCGAAATGCAGTCGAAGCGTCGATGCATGCGAACGCAGCCGCAGCATTACTATTGCCGTCGGCAATTATTTTTTTCCTTCTGTGCAATACCGTAACAACTGGCGACGGATTACAATTCTCTGCCTAACAATAATAATGCCGATAATGCGGGAAGGGAAAGAAAAAGTCAGGATCCCCGACTATGACGATGGTAAGAGGAAAGAATCAGTGCTGTATCAAGTGTACGGTTCAGTCACGAAAGGATTCCTATAGAACATTTCGCGACACAAAATTGATCTTTTATGCTAGCTTCAATCCACTAAACTCCAGAAATTACTTTATCATTACTCGAAAGATACCGAATCACGCAGGAAACCTTTCGTAACGTCTCATCCAGGAAGAAATTTTCATAGTTTTTATCATATTTCCTTTCAGAGATGCCCGATTAATGGCATCGATTAAAAATTACAGGAGGAATTGCATTGCCTATAAGTAATTGACCTATCATATAAAAACAACCGTCGAACTCTATGCATATGATTTTTTTATTTAAAGGCAATGTGGTCTAACCGCAAGTGCTTTCAAAGGACAAATAATTAATAATATAGAATGTGTTAGAAACTAAAAATGAAAAATGCGTCAGTGCAATCGTAGACGGAAAGCTTGGATTATACTACTCCGCAAGCTTTCATTGTTTCATGCGTTAAAAACTCGACTAAATGCGCAAGTGGGTGTATGTACATTGACTAGATGCATTTGATGCACTGTTTTTTTGGCGTCGTTCGGATCTAACTTTACCGTCTTTAGTTTTCGAAAGGCTCTTCTTCGTCCGTCGCTCCGCACCTGTTGAACGGCTTATGTACATATACACACACATATGCAGGCATAGATATATATGTATATCGATTTTGCTGTCACTTTAGGTTATGTACGGTGACCGACAAAAAATCGTTACGTGGACCGGCACAAGATCCTAACAAGTTGCGAAATCATGAGGTCAAACCGACGGAGGAGAGGATTTCTTGGTATTGATTATCTTTCGTTCTATTTTTGGATATTTCAGCGATAAAATGATAAATTCATGAATATTCATTTTCGTTACTGTTGAAAGGTGTTTAAACAAAGAATTTTACCTGTTTTATTTGATTTAATAGTTTACAAGTCTATAATGCTATCTTAAATTAAATGTGTATGTAACAAAGAAAAATTATAACATTCGATCAAATATTTGAACATTTTTTGCACATATATTTAAGAAATATTTCATTAACTTCACTAAATATTTCATTGACCTGTTCTTGAAAATGTTATCACTCCGGGTAGTAATTTTGGACAGACTTGCAGAATGAGAGAAATTATGATTCCGACTGATAAAAATGATTGTGATTTTTATTATTCAGACAGAAAAAATCACGAAAAATCTGGTTTTACCAAAAATAATGGCGTCTTTATAAAAAAAAGGATAAGTCTGTCACAAAATTACCATCTGAAATGGTAAAATTTTTCTCGGTGTGTTTTTCATTAAATTTACCAAATTTTTTGTTAGTTTTACTAAATATTAATGACATATTTTCTTAGTACGTGACGTTGAAGTAACTATTAGCTACAATTTGATTAAATTAGCAAATTCTGCTGGTTCTCCTCCGCAGCCTTGCCAAAATACATTTTATCTACTTATTCCGTCCAAATCGGTTCATCAACTTAACTAAATTGACATTATTACTTTCACAAAATTTGGCGATCAGAATGAAACGTGCTTTCTGAATTTTCTTTACTTTAACAAACACAGATAGAAATTAGAAACAGTGCTTGCAATTCACAATAACGTCACTGATGAAATGCAATAATTCAAAAGTAATAGAATTATAACAAATTAGTACTTGACATTTGATTCATTCATTTTATTAGTAGTTGGTATGTTTTAACTTTGCTATAAAGTATCAATGTATTACCTGTTCTAGACGAATTAAACAATAATACACGTTAACAAAGAGATCGGATCTGCAATAACGATATCATGTCGCGAATGTCAATGCATGTGAACATACCCGCCATTCTACTGTCAAAACTGTCGTTACTTTGGCGACGATTCTATTTTCAAAGCAATTATAGTCTGGTACACTGGTATCCGAATGCTCTACAGAGAAAAGATTCACTGTTGCACATGCGTAAGCCAATAACAATCCGATAGGTTTACGGGTTTTCACATGAATTGATTTTTTCCATAAAGACGTGTCTGGTATAGAACGTTTGCTTTTTCAATTAAATTTAGTTAAAACCTTACAAGTCGTAGAACGAGGTACAAAAAAAAAAAGTAGCCATCACAATTTTTATGTTTTTTTCTTAATATGAGACTTTTCAAATTGACACATTGGTCGAATTTCGATTTTACGTACGGAACGGTTTTCGGTTAAAAGTACGACAAAATTGAACTATTCTGTCGAGGTTTTTGCATGCAGGATCATATATATGTTATTATTTTCATAAAACGTCGTATTTTTAAAAATACGAAATAAAAAAATGAAATAAATAAGTCTGATATTGGCAGACAGTCGCAATTACGATGTGACGGAGAGATGAAAATAACTGATGTATCGAAAGCTCACCGCTGGGTGGCGTATTTGTATCTTGTTATTTCCTGCATTCTCGCAAGTGGTGAAAAGCGATTTATTTCGTTTATGTACGTACTATCCTAAATTGAACATATCGTCTGCTTGCGATTACGAGATAAGAAAATTAGATCTCGATGATCGGTAAAACATAAAAATTTGTTTCCGGATTGGATGCGTATAAGTGTATGGAATTTAATACGGCAGTGAAATTTAACTTTTTCTCTCTTCGTTACATAATGACTACAACTATCGTTCTGATTTCTTTCTTTTTCTTATTTTTATCATAAATTAGGTGTTGTCATGATGTATATCGACTCAGATGAAAAAGGAAGCTAGTTTCAGTACATTTTTTCAAGGTTCCATTTCGTATATCAAAAATAATGGCCAAAATCCTTTTTTTGCCTTACAAATAACCTTAAAAATGTCCGTATTTATTTAATATATTACAAAAAGTGCATAATTCTTAATGCTGCAGTTTTGAAGCACTTTGTAACACGATATGAAGGTTAGCATGAGTAATTGCAAATGCTGACCACGAATAAAACTGGCAATTGAGAAAGTAACTTTGAACTTGCGCGTCTCTCATGAAGCATACTTGTAATTGCCTCGAATGTCGGCGTTGCGAGAATAATTGTTAGAATAGTTCCGATTCGTCGCTCGTGCGGACGAACGTGTCTTACTTGTACATACCGAGCAGGTATAGGCTTACCGTTATATATACCCATGTAGCTGCCTACAGATATGAGCTAGCGTGCATAAACCCACAAAACAAAAAGGGTGATGCTCTACAAGATTGGGGTAGGCACTAGATCGGAAAGTCTGCTTAACGCTTTACAGACAGTTCTTGCCAAGGAAATTATTTTACCATACTCTGAATGTTTGTGAACACACAATGTTTAATTTGTGCAGCAGGGCACTCACAAAGCTACTCTTCCGAAAAATACAGATAAGGCTGGACCCTAAAACTATTTTGGAAATGTAAAGAATTTTTTTGACTTAGGTAATAATGTGAACAAATATTGTTGGAATTTTTGGTGTATTGTATCTGAAAGTTCAGATATCGCAGCGCGAGATCTGCTCCGAGTCTTCTCGGAGACAAAGTAGTTTGTTTGCTAATGAGTAATAATACTGAATACAAATTCTTAGTAAATTTGACTTTGAACTACTCCACATAGTTCACAAATGCATTTCATCAGATGCACAAGCCAACCTAGAGAAGTTGCAGTAACTATATTCCTAATTAGTGAAATGAATTGCAGACATTAACTTCTGAAATGAATATTTCAAATACCTGTTTGTTTAAAGTTATCGACAAATCACTAACACAATTGAATAACAATAGTAAAATCATCCACAAAAGCAGGAAAGCCCGGTCTAAACCAGCAACATTGTACAAGTAGGGAGCAAAATACGTGTTTGCCGGCGAGTGCGAGTTTGAGTCTGCACTTATTCTCCTTTGTTGCACAAAATATTTTCTTATAACTCTAAGTGAGAACTGCAGTTATATACTTGTATTAGGCCTATTTACTTCTTCAACCGATCACCGAACGATATAACATAAAATTGCAATGTTCTGAAAAGTAATTTTTTGTTCGACTACGGCAATTCTGGAACACTTACAATATCTAAATATTGAAATATAATATATATTTAACTAGTTTAGTTAGCATTTTAAAATTATTTATTCCATTAATAGTATTCTATTATTGATTATTGTTCCACTGAATTTGCTTTACACAGCATACTTGATGCAAATTTATTAAAAAATTGTCTGGATATTGTACACCATTCATTCTGACCTTAATTTTAATGTACAAATAATGTATGTCAAATAAGCAAAAACGCCTAAAGATGTGAGAATCAAATGAGGCTGCGGTCATTTAGGTGTCTTTAGTGCTGCGAACAGAACTTTGATTGTTCAAGGCGTTCTCGTTCTCTTGATAGTTTGTTTATATTGCTTCTTGGAAAATGTCTATAAAATTAATAACAAGCCACATTACGTACATCGAACTTTAATAAGTAAATTCTTATTTGCTTATATCAATTAATAATTTTTTAAACGATATTTTGATAGCAGAACTTAATAATGGATATTGAAATCAGATATTGGATTTCGTAACTCGCCATTCGCAAAGTTATTCGCGACATCTAATATATAAGATGTACAAGTGACATCGGTATCTTACAGTTTTTTTAATAAACGTTTAAGTTCGAAAATGATAAGATGCGTTAGTAAACGGGAATATTTTATTACATTCATCGTAGTTAACGGCCTGATCTATACGGTACCGATCAATTACAGGTTTGGTAAAGCATCGTTCTTGCCCATACCTCATAAATTCACTTTACTAAATTATCATATTACAAAATTATTAAACTACAGAGCAAAATAATCATCTTTTCTATACTTGCTTCACCATATAGCTGCGTAAACTTCCCATTAAATCGTATTATGTCTTTATGAAAAAATAATTGTACGTAATTTATCTAAGTCGAAATGGCATTTTATTTCGAGGAATTAAGAGTATGTCGAGTGTTCCACTTACTACAGAAGGAATGAATTCGCCACTCGAAAGAATCGTGCTAATATTGACAATTAATCCAGTTCGAAATTACTCAAAGATGGGTAATCTTGTATTGATTCGTCTTTTTATTGTTCGTTCGTGTTATCCCCAAGACCCTATCGTTTTTATTCGTTCTTTCCGTTTTCTTAATTAAATACACTATCTAAGAATTAAATGCATTAAAATTTCCTTTTTTTAAGGTATAGTGGATACATAATAAGAATGTCCACCGTACAATTATATGCATAGTATTGGAAAATACTTGCATTTTTAGTATTATCGTTTTACTAACTGCTAATAATTTAGCATACGATAATGACATGAAATGTACAAGCTTACAAGAAACGTCAGGAGACTAAATTACGCAGAGAGAAATGTTTGTTTATAGTTAATGTAACAGATTCATAGTAAAGCTAAAAGAATTTAGATTTTGATCTTATTAAGGTAAGCTAGGTACTTCATCCTGAAGTTACCGTACTCTAAGATTTGCTTAAATTTGTAATTTAATAGTTAATATGAGAATTTTAAATATTAATGTTAGGATCATTATGTGACATGTCGTGTATTTACGGGCTTACAGTTTCGCCGAATCGCAGATAAACAAACGTTAGCGTTGCTATAAACAAACATGCCATTCGATTTCCGCGAATTTTTCGACGCACTGTTGACATGTGAAGTTCAAACGACAAAATTTAATGTAAGATTTATGAATAGTTAACGAACGCTCATTGAATGTTAAAATATACGAGTTAATATACAATAACATGCAGGAAAATGTTGGTATTTTCATCTCAAAGTTACCCCGCGTTTTTTACTTTATAGTAACAATTATAAATTTACAATTAATATAAGAGCTTTGAAATTAGCTTACATTAAAAATTAGTACAGAATTTCTCTAAATATAGAAAATAAAAATATTTCTATGATAAATATAACGTATAATCACCCCAGATGGCGGAATAAATAAACAGTTTAGAATAATCTCATAAGGTGTTAATAAATAGGCCAGATGCCTCAAATTATGAGGTTTTTCTGAACGTGATATCATTACGGCCTCAAGTTCAGAAAAACCTCATAATTTGATGCATCCGACCTCTTACAGAACACATTATGAGATCATGCTGAACTGTTTTTTATTCTGCGATTTGGGATCCAAGAAGACAAATCAAGATGCTAAAATGGATTGATCAAATGATAATCCTTTTAAAATCACATAATTTGGACCATTGGTATATGGAATATGCATCTACACCGGCATAATATTCTGTTCTTAATTCTGTTTTTTATATGTTTATAGATCTGTATTATTCTGAATAAAGTGATATCTTATAACGTAGTAAATAAATACATTCTGAACACTTTTTTATGAATTATTTATGGTGACCACTAGTATAATGTTTAACATGTTGAAACCTGTCTTGTCAAATATGTGAATTAAGTACGTATAGCTGACAATTTTTTTCAAAATCATGAGATTTCATCTTGAAATTCATTAAAATTTATTTGAAGTAAGAGTGAAAGCACATAAATAAGAGCTTTTTCGTGCCTGATCTCACCTTTGAAAAGTCTCTCTAGAAGTAGAACTCTTAAAATCGACGAATAAGTGTGCTTAAAGATCAGAGTAACAGCTTTGCCTGTGTAGCATTTCAGGTATCTTAAAATTCTGAAGACATCTTAAAAAGCTCATCAAGAAGTGTTTCCGATATTTGGGATTGGGATATAATTGTACATGAGAAATGTGCGTCTATAATGGTATTAATCCTCAAAAGACGTTCCACAAGCACTCCAAATACTATCCGACAAGAATATTACCATGAATAATTAATAACTAAGTTTTAAAGACACCGTATATAAAATAAAAATGAAATACAACATGTTTGAAAAAAATGATACTGCGAAGCAGAGAAAGATTGATTCTTTTTTCAGAGGTGTAAAGTCTTAGGAGTACACTAGTTTTATTTGCATATAGCCCTAATCGAGAGTCATTACTTGAATTAAGATTGGCCAAGTCTCGGGATTACTGTGATTACGAAGAGCCGAAGATGAGACGGTGCCGACGGATTAACGAACGCATAAAGGACGTAACCGTTGGCCGGTGAGTACGCATGCGCAGTAAAACGCGTCGATAACACAGCCGATATCGCGAGTTGTTGTTGCCAACTGCCGCGAAACCGAGAATCCCAACGGTTGTAGGAGATCGAGCCCTTAATTTTCCTAACCCCTTAATTCCGCCTTAACCACCAGTCGCGTATATAATAAAAAGCGGCGACTATAATAGTTAATCCTGGGAAGTTTTAGTGTAGGGCCAATGAAACTTTGGCGTTCGTGAACGTTCGTGCGTCTACGGTGGCTTGTGTTGATGTCGTTGCACCGTTTGTCCGCGGAGGCGCACGAAAAACCTCCGCCGCCGTAACCACGTGGATTCCCTACATCGACATATACGACAATGGAGCAATATCGCTTTTTGGATTTTCACTGGGGAGAATTCTATTTATAGACCCGCATTGAGACTTAGGCTCCATACCGGTGAGTCTATCCTTCCTTTAATTTCATTATTTAAGATATAATGTTATGCCATGACCTTTGGTCCCGTTCTCCAGTTGTCAAGTACAGTAGAGTCCCGGTATAACTGCGTCTCGTTATATTTACGTCTCAGCATATTTGCTCAGTTCCGTCTCGTTATATTTACCGGCCGTCGTTCTCTTTTTCCCCCACCTTGCGGGCTGGGGCCTAATGAAGGGCCCGGTGTGGTAAATATAACGACACGGGAGGGGAAGGCGAGGAACCAAGTGTTTTCGTTAATTCTGGATTTGTATTGTCAGAAATAAGAATTTCAAAATTAACTGGAAATATTCCGGAACTGCTACTGGCCAAGATTAACAGAGTTCAAGGCCCAAGTACAGTTGAACTTGTTTACATTTGTACCGTAATAACCGATTAAGTAATTCTGAATTTATTACTTTTTGCGGTCTACTTGTTTATACTTCCTTTCTTATCGCCAGTTCCTTAGCGCATTTAAGACGTTCAGTGTTGCACTAATGAATCTAACGTTCGGAACATCTACGGAATGAACTACTGTAATTTATAAAATTTGAATAATAACGATAGCATTTCAAATGGAAACATAATTGCAATGAAAAAGTAGCATACGTTCCGTGCGTAACAACAGGTCGATAACTCGGGAAATAAAAAAAAATCAATATGATTTCCCTACATTGGTTAAAAAGTACTTAGTTTGCTACTAATATAATTAATAATAAGTCATACTCTTAAAAAGGTAACAGATGACTGACTATTGAATAAATTTGCTAGTAACTATATGTTCATCTATTTCTAAAGTAACGTCAATAAATATTTCGCGGTGATAACAGTTTTGTTAGCACGGCCATGTGCAAAAACACGAGTTTCTCAAGTCAGCAGCTGCTTCCGATCGTCCGAGATGTACAGGATGAACGTTTTCGTTTACTCGCCTATACATCGAT
The DNA here is from genome assembly GCA_030407085.1 of Trichopria drosophilae. NCBI lineage: Eukaryota > Metazoa > Arthropoda > Insecta > Hymenoptera > Diapriidae > Trichopria > Trichopria drosophilae. The sequence continues at coordinate 208,910,675 of CM059583.1, forward strand.
TTGCTTTAGTTCCCTTTCAATTTAACGACTGCTAGCAAGTTTAACAATTTCGATTCCCCTAGACGATGCCGTTAGAAAAAAACAATATTTTTAAATTTTGTGTGAATTAATTTGTGTATTATTACTGAACTACCATCTATGGACCATATAAAGATAATTAAAAAACTTATATACAGACAGCGGCAACATAGTGCATGAAACGGCATGTTAATTCTACTTTTATTCCAAACATTTGAGAGTAAAAAATGTGGATAATATTCGCATTTCGCGATTTTGCATCCTAGGGCGAAGCATCATAAAAAAAGACATGTATCGTGCAAAATATTGGTCACCAACTAGTTATTTTGGAGTGATGAAAATGATGAATGAGTGATGAATATTTTCGTGACTAAATCTATTCGTGTTTACTTTCAGTTTATAATATTGTCTTTTTTAATAATGGTAAATAACTTACACTTTACTTGTAGTACATGAATACTCTTTATGATATTAAGCAAGACTAGACGAATGCGCAAAAGTCACGACCTCTGTAAAGTAATGAAATTCCAACGTACATTGTGTGTCTCGTCAAAGTATATTGAATTGATGAAATTTTTGTACAATTCATACTTCAAACTTTTGTTATCCGTACGAGTGCAGAATTGCTGCTCGATTGTGTGGGCAACCCATAGTTCCTTGTCATTGTCGATATTGTAGACAAGCTCTAAAGAGCAATTTCTCGGTTCAAGATTATTTAAATTTAATCCATTAGAGTTCAGAGCTTGTCCACAAATTGCCGAAAAAATTTACTGCAATTTATTTGTAAATTCAATTATTTTTCGATTAGGTCCTGAAAATATGTGACATTTATTTGAATAATTGGAAATTAACAATACTTGAAGTAGGACAGAAGTGGTATTTAAAGGTAGACACAAATCTGGATTAATTCGGCCATGAACGACCTGAAGATCAAACGCGTCAGATGACCTTATTTGAAGATTAAAACACCCCTGAATCGCTCCGTCTATTTGCTTTTATAAAATCAGATTTCCAATATGACAATACTTGATTTTTTAGTCAAAATTTAGAACGTATCAATTGAACATTTCAACGTTCTATGCTTTTTGAAGATTATGAACATTCAGTTTTACAACCAAGAATTACAATGTAATATTATATACAGTAGAGTCTCGGTATATTTACCTACTCGGTTCCTCGCCCTCCCCTCTCGTCTCGTTATATTTACAAAAAGAAGGGGAGCGAGTCCCCTCTCCCACTCCTCTCAGTCGCGTTAAGCTCGTGACGTCACAGTCAGGCCCTTCACGAGGTCCTAGCCCGCAAGGTGGGAGAAAAAGAGAGCAGCAAGTGGTAAATATAACGAGAAGAACTGTGTATAAATTATTTTATAACTTTTATCACCATTGCATTAAATATGCCATGCATGATTTACAAAAACTTTGTTTTTTTGCTAGAACTCGTTTTGATTTCCCAATTTCCAAGATAAGAAATTTAACACAAGATCGATGATATTTTCCACGAAATATTAAAATAAAAAATTTCATTTATTTTTAAAAAGCTTTTGATCGCATGCCAAACTCCAAGCTGTCTCAGTTGCGTTCAAATATATTTCGCAGTAAAACAAAATAAGTTTTACTGCGAAATATGTTTGAAATTTTCAAAACTACTCGGCATTGTTTCAAGATTAAAAAAACTGCTTTTTTTGTTACGCTTGAAAAATAACGAGAGAAGCTTTTAATAGTTTTAGAGTAAAAGAAGGCAATTTAGGCGCTTTTCCTACTATGAATCACGTTCGTTCATAGTTCAGTTCCAGCGTTCATTACTGCGTATCGTACAAACGGCACTTGAAACTCAAGGCTGCCTTTGAAATATCACAAAGGTGTTTGTCCGATGGATTTATGTATTCCACAAGACGTGGACAAAAATTGTGGCGCGAGGAAAATGGATTACCGCAATGGAAGACTATTTCGAAATTGGTTTCGTCGCGGTTACCTTTCCAGCAAAAAAGATAAATCACTGTTATCGAGCTACGATTATTTTCGAATACATGCTGCACTCTCGACTATTGAAAGAGTTTGTTTTATGCTCGCAAAGAAGAAGTTATGAACGGCTCAGGGTTTCGCGGTTCGTATAATACATTAAGACTGGCTTTAATTATAGACATTAGAGAAATGAGGAAATTTCGAACTGTATTTTACTGAATGATCCGATTGGTGGCGATAATTGAACGTTTTACGAGCGATCTGATCCCTGCGTATAATTACTTGGAATAATTAGTGTTGAGCTTTGTAATAAATTTTTCTTCGTGACACGGCAATAAGCATTTTATAGTCAATACTGCATTTCAGGAGTCCGTTTCATACTGTCAATTTAGTAGACAACTCTATTTTACGTTTGTAGACAATTAAGAGTTGTAATGAAACTTTTTAAGAGTAGCATTCGTGTGTACTTCTCGTGCGTTCAAAACTGTTTTCATCCTAAACAGAACCGCGCAAACGACGTTTCTTTTTAAAACCAAAGTAAAGCCACAACAAAAGTGTCATATCCGACATAAAGATTTTGTGCGTACTATTTGTATACATATTAATGTCAACGCTTCTGTTTTTTGTGAGATTGTTAAAAATAACAGAGGGGTGACTTAAGCTCGTGTCGTGCAGCGATGCGACAAACAGATACACGAAATGCATCCATGACTCAAAAGAATGGCATTTTCGTTACTCATGGTGCGGATTTTCGACCTGTCTTCATCCGAGACAAATTGTGGAGCCACATTTTTATTGTAGACCTTCGCTACTTCGTCACATTCTTGTTATTCGACTTCGCTTATGAATATCCAAAGAAATTTTTAATTCTTCCAAGAAATTTCGTAATTTTTGCTATTGTGCACTGTACCCTACCCATTCCCAGCTGAGACTCAGGTAGTTTTGGCAAATTTCTTTATACACAAACTTCATCATGCAGTCATAGTACAATTAGTACGTGTGTTTATCATTACATTTGTTAACTAAACAGACCTATAATATTGTTCTTAATATTCATAAAACTAGTTAAGTAACAAACGATTAAGTGCAATTAAACTTATATTTATCTCTTTTACTAAAATATTAACAAATTATTAAAATAACAGAAAACAAAAAATAATAAAAATTATTTATTGGTATTAGTCTGATAAGTTTTTATATTATTTTCTATATATTTTATAGTTTCATAAATAATCTTACTTAAAACTGTCACTGCCTTTAGTGAAAGTTCATTTCGTAATGACAAATCTTCGCATATAATCATAGTCACACTTTCTGACGATGTATATGTCTTATTAATATGTATTTTTCAAATGTTTCGTCGTCGTATTCTTTTCTAAAAATACAGTTTTGAATCATTCATTAACTCCTATTCAGTACACAATAGAAATCTACTGGAATTTTCATTTTCGAAGCACACTAGTAATTTTGTTTTAATATATGCTTTTTTAAGACGAAAGTTTTCGTCACTAATTTCTGTAGAAATGTTTTGCCACTTTGACGTAAAACGAGGAATCGTCTTAAACTAGTACAATTTGTATTAATTATAGATCCTGGGAGCCTGTAAAAGTTATTGTAATTTAATCGAGCAAAAATTAAACCAGTATTAATATTCGGAACGTTAAATTGTAGTTAATAATATATCAGGAGGAGAACATAAAATGAGGAAAAGTGTCAATAAAGAGAACCGATCACATAAACCTACTTAATACACTAGAATCAGAGGCGTTCTCGTTCGATATTGGAGTTCGACTTTCTTGTAAGGATTTCATGTCCTGCGACACAGGCACGCCATTGCTCTGCATTATCACTGCGGAAAACGGCAACAAATAGACAGCTTAGAGACAATATTGTTTTTAAAAGAAGTGATCGTATTAAAAATACATTTTATTTTACAAAAATATCCTTTTTCTTTTAATTAAAAATTACTAAAATGGATAGTAAAACTTTTTAGAATAAAATGTAGAAGGTAAATCATCGAATAATTTTCTGAACATAGTTAAACGGGTCTTAAAAATTACAGGGAATATTAACACTTTATCTTCGTCCATTGCCCTTACCAAGTATGAGAAAAAAACCACATCGCCTATAGGAGAAAATTGCGTTATATTCGCTCCGTCACATAAATCTGTCTTTCTATACTTTCTCAAATTCTAGGTTGTAAAGTGATTCATTCGCGATGACTGATACATGTCACGCTGGCAAAAAGTAGTACGTTAAAATTCCACTTGAAACCTATATATATATTTTTATCATATTTTTTCCTATTGAAAGATACGTATTTTATAATTGCAAGCACGTTATCGTTGATTCTCGATTTAACTAACAATCATTTCTGTTACATGAAACCTTCCACTATTCGGTAAATATCAAATGATTTTCTTTCAGCTTATAGCAATATAAACTATTGAACATTTTTTTACTGTTTGATACGTTGTAGAATTTTATTTGAGACAACACGTGGATTTTCTGCCAACGTAAAGAACACTGTAATTACATAATTGGACGTTTCGTCGTAGCGACCTCCGTTTTGTTGCTGCTGTGTTGATTACGTTTCTACTGCGTTTAATATCAGAAAATTCTCACGTCTATTTAAAAAACGTGTCGTCTAAACGGATATTTGCGAGGTGTTTATTTATTACAACAGTCCACAAAATAGTTTATGATAGATGATTTTATGTTGAATTTAATCAACAATTTCAAATCAATTTATATTCAGAACCTGCAAACATCGAAACTCACCTTATAAAAAAAGCAGGGTGCTGCACTGGCTGAATTAAAACTCAGTGGACCTCGACTGCAATAAAGGGCAGGTGGCGAGCTTCTATTAAAAAATGTTACACTCTGTAAATTTTTTACTTCTTTTTGGAATAAAAAAGTTTATGTACATGTAATCACTCTTAACTTGAAACTTTAGTGAGTTAATATTACGTTTATGAAATTACACGCCAATATTGTTATATGATATTTGCGGATCAAAAAATTTTTATTTTTTTGTACATTTCACTATTTTTTGCCCAAAATGAGAGAAGCAGTACGTCAACATCAGCTCAGTTTCTGCAGTAGAAAGAATTTTTTTTAATTTTTGGAAAATACATTTCCGACCATTTTGAAGTAGACACTGTTAGAAATGTTCAGAAATTTCGGATACTTTTATTTTACCGAAGTAACAGAGTTTTACTAAATTCTGTTACAGAAAGTACCATCACATTATATTAGCAGAAAATTACGAAACTGTAACAGAAAATTCAAAAGGAATCAGTGAAACACGGTGACATTACTTTGATTTGTAGTCGGTAGGTGCCGTCGCATACCCATTGCAGAAATGGAATTTTCATTCGGTGTTAAACACAGAACAATAACTAAAGGTGTTAAAATCTACGGGTGCCCGGGATACTGGGTATATAACGAGTGTCATCCGAATATTGTTGAATTGTATAATGCCGATTCTGTATATATATATATATATCGTATTTTTTCTACCTTGATGGACATTTACAAAACAGTGTTGTTTTTATTAAATTTTCTATTTCTAATAATAGGGTTGCCTTCCCCAAACGAAGGACAATAAATCATAGAAACACACAAAAAAATATGATAAAGCAAACAAATTTTACTCCCCTTATACTATTCTGTTAATGAAATTGCAAAATTCTGCAACTGTAACAAAATTTTCTGAAACATGTAGCCGAAGCTTTTTACGGTTACCGTTTCCGAAATTTCTGTTTATGTTTCGTAAAATTCTGAAACGGTAATCGTAAAAAGCTTCGGTTTCATGTTTCAGAAAATTGCTACAGAAAGGACTGGCCGAAAAGGACTGTTTCTGCAACAATTTTGCAAAATAAAAAGAAATTGTCATGTTTTTTAGGTCATTTTTTTTCACGATTTTCTTCATCAAAATGGATTATAATCAATGAAATGTATATATAAAAAGTAATCCCGATTGTTGAACATAAATAATATACTAATAAAATATTTTTTAGAAGCAATGGCCCATTCAAAATGGCCACGAGGCGAAGCAAATTTTTTTAAAATTATTAATTAACGAAGGTAAAGTGTGTATGAAATTCAATGCCGTGTATCGGAGGCCATATTGAATCCGCGATTTTCATATTGTCAGGTCAGAATATGTATGATATCGTATTATTTGTTCAACTTTGAAACACATTTATGGAACAACGATTCATATAAGAGGTACAATTTACATAAAGTGGCTATTATGTATCCGCTATTTATCAACTCAAAATTATTATAGTTTTCTTCATAACTAGTCAATATTTGTACCATCATTATATTAAGAAAAAAAAAACTTGTTATGCTCTCTATTTCAAGGAAATAATAATTTTGAAAAACCGTGTTTCGTTTAGCGGCCATTTTGAATCGGTCATTGATTCTAAAAAATATTCTATTAGAATATTATTTATGTTTAACAATTGGAGTCACTTTTTATATATGCATTTCATTCATTAAAATCCGTAAACGTAAAAAATTTAGAAAAAAAAACGACCTAAAAAACATGGCATTTTTTTATTTTGAAAAATTGTTGCAAAAATAGTCGTTTTTTGGCATTTTCTCGACGGGAATCGATAGAACACTCACAAAATAGTCAGAAACATATTTCCCAAAAATTAATAAAAAATTCTTTCTACTGTAGAAACTGAGCTGATGTTGACGTATCTGCTTCTCTGATTTTTGGCAAATAAGGGTTAAGTTCAAACCTGAAACGATATTTCGAACCCCACATTTTGTAATTTCAGGATTTAAAATTGAATAGTTAAAAATAAAAAATGTTGTTTATATATCAGAATGTTTTTAATATTGTAAACAAATTTTCATAATTTTGAAAACAAAAACTAAATCAAGTTAAAAATAATTTAAAAAACGGAGTAACTCTTGCTATCAGACAAGGACACATGAAAAATCGAAATCAGGGATCACGTCACGAATTGTAGGACGTGTGCGTGTCCTAAGCGAGGGTAATAAATTCCCAGGCCTCGACTAACCTAAATTAGAAGTATTTGCCGTCCTGCATACAGAGCTGTATTCAAATTTCAAGGATTTACGTTTCACAGAGATACTTTTTAGTGCAAGCCTCATAAATGTAAAATCAAAATTTAAAAAAAAACAACCTACGACTCATTATTTATAGATATGCTTTTTGTTTCTTCCGTACAATAAGATAGTTTCGTGTTTCTGCACGACTTTGATATTCAGGGTATAAGGACGCGGAGAATCCAATTTCGCGTCTAAAAAATAGCGTTGCATTTTTGTTGCACCGGCCGCGGTGCATTCCTTCGAGACTTCTTAACTGTAAACGAAATGGCTCGGAGGAGAAAATAAATAACTGCACGAGATGCAAGAGAATTTTCCCGAGATTTTCCGGTACATATTATTATTGAATTAGGTTTGACACGAGTGGGAAACGGAGAGTCAAATTGCGAATCGGCTCGATCGCTCCAGTTTTCATGGGCTGGGAAATGATATGCATGCGTGTAACTCACTAGACAGCAGCCGTACGAAATCGTGCACGCGACTCGGTAAAATATGGCGGTGCTTTTGCGTATATCTGCAAGGGCTATTATTGTCGGCCGTGCACGAAGAGGCTTAAGCCGCAACGGGCTTCCCCGTCAACGACCCAAGCTGCCATGCGATTATACATTTCGCGCTCGCGAGACGCTATTATTCCCATTATAGGACCTAATTGCCATTGTTTCAATAACGAGAGACACTCGCAAAATTTCTATTCCTAAGTCTAGCAATTTGATAACGGCTACGCCCGATGGTCATAGATAATTTAACCTAATAGAGTTTCACCAGGGAAATTCCGATGTCTACTCGGTACAACATCAGTTTCCCGCTGTCCGATAATATAATCGCATTATACCATTCTTGGCTATTTGCTCGAGTTTGTCAGCTTTTCCATTGATTTCTGTTTAGCTGGGATCAACGTGTCGTTTAATGATCAGGGCCACATTACTGTTTAGTTTTACATTGCCAGAAACCAATGCATACTCCATCGCTACTCTAAGTAATTATAGAATGCCCATAGACGTTTTTTGTCTGGGCTGGTCTCTGGTAGACAATTCCATGCTAACACTTCGATGTCTAGCGCCACACGCATCTGTCACAGTAATGTCCAATATCTTCAAATATTAAACCCATGTATAGCCCAAGTACACATCCAACTGTCGAAGTAGAAAACAGTCGTGAACAGAGTATAGGTTAGGTCGCGCAAATTCAACGGCGCCTTATATGATGACCGTATCGGGCAACAACTCATGTTCCTACATTGGCCAACGCTAGTATTTCAAACTACCATTAATGTTTGTTGGTGAGCCTAAATTCGTTCATGGACCTATAACTGAACGGATACATGGAAGCTTAAATTCCAGCTAAGATCCCATTTTGATAAGATCGTTCTTACCTGTGCTTTTGAGTGATGCTATCAGCTTCCGATAAAGCTACCAAATATTCACTTTACTTAAAGCGCAATAAATCATAATATGTAGCAATAAACCCACTTCAAATAAGCTTTAAAAGACGTACGAGCTTAAATGTCTGTTTTCGAAAGAACTCCTAGATTTACATTGGTGCGAAACAACCCTTCAATGCGTCTTTTAATTTTTCTTATTTCGTAAATAACTAGTTGCACGACGCGAAACAATTTTAAGATGTAATCAAGATTAATTTAGGCGAGTTAAATTCCATCAAGCGAGGCTACTTTAGACATGGGTTAGCTAGACGCTATGCTTTCGGTGTTCAGTTTGATCAATTGTGCTTGTTAATTTTGTCCACCTAGTTAAAAGCAAACTTGAGTTCAAAATTATGTCTGAACTATTACATCGATAGGAGAAAAAAAAGATATTGAAAAGATTATTCTAATACCTGATTACTTAATTGCAGCGTAATTCAGAAGAGCGTGTTGAATGTCGAAATATGCAGCTTAATAGTGTATTATTGGAATCGTATTCACGTGAATGTATCCAACGTACCTTTGATTTACTAACTCGAGAAAAATAGTATTTCATATATTATGTTGGACGTGGGTACTACGAAGTAAGACGAGCTGTCAGATCCCAACATGCCCTACTTCTAAGGAGGGTATTACTAATGCTCGATATTAAGGTGAACTATTGTTTGCTCATCTGCGATGCAAATGAAAAAAAAATCTAAAAGAAGTAAATAACAAATTTGAAATTATTAGTTAATTTGAGTTCTTCAATATGACAATACTCAACTAAATGATACAGTTTAATTTGGAGTTGTTATGTGAGAATGGAATTGCACGCATTCAATTTAATTCATCGTTCTGATCAAATTTTAGTAAGGGACTCCCGAGGATACATCGTCGAGGACATTCTACTCTGTTGGAACAATTACCGTATAGTCCAATATTACCTATTCTAATCAGCATTCCAAATACATCTACAAAATTCGTCCTATAGGCGAACATAGTATATCCACAAATGAAACACGGAAAGAGTTTGTGTTTCCAGTTAGATTTGGATACTAAAATGTGCTTTAGACGAGACCATATTTAGTTGGGAAGTATCAAAAGTAGCTTATGAAATATATGCAATTTAATGAATAATATTCAATAATAAGGAAAGCTAACTCCCTTAAGGGTACTGCTTGTCAGCGAGTCTTAAACTATATACCAATTTTTAGTTTATGTGGATGAACTGTAGAAAAATATAGAAATATTATTTTTGATACACGTGTCCGTAAAGTAGACACTTTACGGACTCTTTTTAGTCCGTAAAAGTGTGACTTTACGGACTGATTTCTGCACTTTACAGACTAAAAATAGTCGTTAAAGTGCCTACTTTTGCGAACAGTGTATCAAAAAATAGTATTCGCTCCTCGGCCGTAAAATTTTACGACTTCGGTTTGGAGATAGTGCGATCCTCGGACCGGCTTCGCCAGTCCTCGGATGCACAATCTCCACTCGGTCCGTAAAATTGAACTTTACGGCCTAGGACCGAAAAGTACTATTATCTTATTGTGTATGGATGAACTCTAATACAATAATAATAAGGTCAGGCTAGAAAACAAGAAATTTAATGTTATGTTATCGCATACTGTACGATGGTTGATATTGTCTAATAAAAACTTCTTTATTATTGTTAATCTAGGACAAATAATAAACGAAAATAGTGCTTGAACCACGGACAAAATAATAACAATCACACAATTACATTAATTGAAAGTTTAAATCCAGCTATGCGATCATATGTAGGTATTTCTATTAGACTTTTACCGATTTGCATATATGCTAACATCTCTTCACATATATAAATAGTATGAGACTTTATATACTAATTATCGAATGAATATAGATATTAATTTGTAACATTAATCTTAATTTTCTGAAGAGGGCTACAATACCCAACCGAAACGTACAAACTTTATATTTACTTCTTTACGTATTCCGGCGACCGTTATAGTTTACGCTTTTTTTTTTTAAATTTTAAAATTACATACCTATATAGAGAACAAAGTGAAGGCAAATTCGGTGTAATGTTGTGGCCTTATGTATAGCATATACGATAATTAAAGTATAGAATATGTCGAGAATAAAGGAACCGATTATTTTAGAATTAATTTAATAATAAAGCAACAATAAACCGCAAAATTGGACTTCTGGTAAAATCTTTTAATTCAACAATTATCAAGGTGATATCTTTTCCTTGTGGTCGAGATAATTAGTACATAATTGCTATTTTAAAACATTATGTTTCTTATACATGTACTCATTACTAAAATTGATGAGTAAAACTCATGTCTTCTATGAACGTCTTATTTGAAGACATAGACTTCAAAACTGTATTTTCAGAAGGAATATCTTAAGACATCTGTCTTCGATACAAAATATCTAAAAATGTATTCCTATTTATCAACATTTTAATGCCGATTAATTTGCAATTCTTGGCAAAGTGCTGAATAAAATTAATATTTTTGTTGTCATAAAACATATTTTATTACTTGCAATTTTTTCACCATCGTAAAATAATCTGTTGGCTATTAAGGGGCAATTCATTTAATACATATTTATGTATGTAGGTACTACTTGCAGGCTACGATTTTAAATCTTTAGTGTTTCAAAAGAAATGTATTATTTTTTTCCAAAAACATGTTAAAACTGAGAACATAAGTATCCAAAATATTCATTTCCCAACCTAGTTTGTTTAATATGTATATTATCTATAATATTATCTACTGCAAAAGCATATGTGTTGAACAGTATTTTTATAACCATGAAAAAGTAAATATAAGATAAACAAAACTTTTTTCACATCAACTGAACGGCCAGTGCGCTTGAAACAATTTTAAAAACTTTTATCCTTACTTTTAATACATTTTTAATTTTAAAAGCACACTATATGAAAGATTTCTTTGGAAAAATCCTCATTCTGACAAGGAAAAATACCTATATTCTAATAATTTTATTAAAATTTAAAAAACTTCTTCATTTTCGCAATGTATCCTGCCCATGCAACAATGTATGAGAATTTTTAACATACTTTTTGAGTGATTTTTTAAAATGATTTAAATGGTTCTGAATCGCAGTTCCACGAAATACCGAATAATCCATAACCTTCATGTGTATTAATTGTCTGTAAATGAATGGGACGGAGCACAATAAGAACTTAACCTCGAAGCATTAACTTTAATGTTGTTCTTTTCTATCAGCATAAGAGAGAAGAACATAGAACGGTGTTAATGATAGCGTTTCTAGACTATTCTTGTTCTGCTCCAGACATATATTCGTATTCAGTTTGTAGTTTTGGACAAAGAGCCTCTCCGAATTTCGCCTGTTTTCTGGATTTGAAATTTGGGATCAGACAGAATGCCTGACAAATGAAAGTTTATGCTGATAATTTACTGGTGTAAACATTTCAAATTGTGGATATATCTTAATCTTGAGATATTGGGCTTCAAAGGAAGAATTTATTGAAAAAATTGTATTTTTAGAGATAAAAAATTGTCGCAGTAAAATACCCCTTTGAACTCCCATATCGCAAGATTAAGATATATGTTCAATTTGAAATTTGGAATCGAGTAACCAAACATCAGAAACTTTTCTGTCCAATACATTTTTAACCCAAATTTCAGGTCTAAAAAGCAGAGTAAGTTTTGCCAATTTTTAGGATGGCTCTTTCTTTCCAGACGTTAATATAACAAGTATATCGAACTAGCCTAAAAAAGCCGAATTTGAAAATTAAATGTATAGGTTTCGTGGATGTGGTACGTCTTTTAGAAAACGAAAATCATTTAAAACCAATATTTCAAGAATTTCAAGTATTTGAACAAATAAAACAAACAGAAAAAGAATTTTGAGGGTCAGTGAAGGGTTGTTTTCTTGTTTGACATCTTTAATTGCACCTGTAAGAATAATATTTACATCGCCTTTGTCTGGTGTTTCGTCGCTGGTCCGAAACCATAAAACCTACCTCCTTTTTTTATTTCTATTAATTATTGTGACAATTTCCAGTAATTTATCGTTTTTCATTAATATTAAATTAATATTAAATTCAATGTTTTAAACTTTTAAATCGTGAACACAGCAGGTTATGTTAGCTATTCAAACGAGAGTTACCGAATGTTTCCGATAATGACCGAATTAATAATGCTCCTTCGATTTGTCAATGTCTCGAATTACCTGAAAACACCAAAATGCAACTTTGGATCAAAGGCGGGCGTTATAAGACGTTTAATGAGAAACGAGATTTTTAAATATTTTCTAATAAGACATATACTGTGTTTTTGTATTGTTGAACATAAAATGTTGTCTTTTGCGTATTAGAACATCAAGTAAAGTGAATAAAGCAGCAAATAATAAAAATATGGAAATGAAAAAAATGTGTCCAAAATATTGACAAAACAGACCACTTTATTGACAGTTGTTAACTGGGGTATTCCAAAGCCATCACTCTTTTCGTAGTTGGCTTTTACAAATTAGACGTAACGTCATTTCTCTTAGATGTCACCAGCAAGACTCAGATCATTAATTTGATTATTGAGTAGATCTTTTCGAATGCAGGTCCAAACGTATAAACTGACTAGGTTCGAAAACGTTGAAAGGGGAAACAGACGTCGCACATTTCGGCATCCCAGTTGCTAAATGCGGTCCAGCGAGGATGGCTGCAGATTTGTTTACTCCAGAGACTGTAAAAGAAGAGAAAAAGCGATTAAAGTCCAACAGTTGGGCGGTTTCGCGTGCGGCAGCACGCCATCTTCCCTGTCGGCTAAAAATGCCCAAGAGTAGAGGCTCGTTTTAAAAAGGAATTCCCCACACAGTATGGAGTGTGTCAGAGTTTGAATCTCTTCTTCTGGTTTGGACCCCTTATTTTTCTGCCATCTGCAATAATACAGTCGACCGGGTCATAATTGACGCGAAGCCTATAACTCTTCCTTTTTCTCCTTTAGTTGCTGTCTAATTCTTTGTTCTTCTTTCCAGACTTTTTCATAATTTGCGCCTCCAAGACCATCTTCTCTGCCTACCAGTACAATTTTTTTCAAGTCTTTTCTTCTATGCCTTCCTCGTTTAGCTCTCTCGACTATTTATCTCGGAGAAAGTAATTAATCTCTCAATTTATCTCTCAACTCGCGGAAACTGTACTGTCTCGGATTCTTTGGAATTTCTTAAATTAGACATTCATCAAGAGATTTGTACTATTGCTGCAGACGGGAGACGACGATGAAAGTGCGGCAATCATATTGTTTTTATGCATTATCACCTACTTCGTATTATGTAACGAACGCAGAATAATGTAAATTGCAAATGTCAACATTTCTTCGAGAAAAATTCATTGTAATGTCAAGAATACCTTCATGATTAGATCTTTCGTGTAAATTACTGAAAGACAACCGATAAATTGATATTAATTGCACACACACATATATAAATATATGATCGTATCAGTCCAAAAACGGACAATAGAAGAATAGGACGCAATTAAAATGTATTCAGCGAGAACCGACTCGAGAGACTTTTCATATCGACAGGTGTATGAATAACAAAAATTGTAAAGACATTCAAGAGATTCAGGGCATTGTTTTGATAAATCTTATAAGCTACTAAAATTATTTACTGGTGTTCTTATACCCATTTTTTAAATAATATTATAACAATAATTCCATTCAATAGACGATAAAAAGTTAGCTACATATATGGTCGTAGACTTTTGTATTGAGGGTAACCAATACTCAATCGCCTATTGGGATTTGAAAACAATACCCCATAGTAAAATCCATAAATAATTCGTAACATTTCCCCCGACTATGTAAAGTAAATAATTGAACTTTTGAGAATACTCTAAATAATACCTAAATGATTGAACCGATTGTTCAACAATCGACTTCCAAAAAGGTGATTCTAATCATTATATAATATCGCGTAAAGAATATCAAAGATTAGTTGCCAAGTGAGTTTTTTCGAAAATGAATAAAATTACTCGATTAATTCTGAAACTAATCTCTTTTGTACTACATAAATTGTGTTTTAATTTAATTTCGCATAAATTCGATTCAGAAGTGAGAGAGATGAAATTAACTGGACCAAAAGAAGGCCCATCGAGCTTCTAAATAAATTGACTCTAATACTACTAATAATCATCATTTTAGTTTTGTAGAATAATATTATAGAAAATTTTATCGCGTTTCACATCACGGAATATGTGTTCTTTAAATTAAATGGAGGATTTTTTATTGGCAATGAGTATATTGATTATCAAACAATAATTTCGACTCATACGAACATTTTGCAGAAAAACCTAGACTCCATAGAAAAAATTATACGTAGGCTGATCTGGTTAGATTATTTTAGTTCTTAGCTTAGGTTAGGTTAAGTTTAAAGTTGAACGTTGTCATATATAACCACGACGGATTTGGCTACAAATGATTTTTGGCTAATAAACTTGCCTAGTGGAGAGTTTGTGGACAATAAACTTGGCCAGTTATGCACGGTAATGTAAAAATTCTATGGATAGTTTTTCAGAGAGCCTTTTTAGATAAATTTTGGGCATCTTATTTCAGTTTCTAGGTAGATATTATTCAAAATATTTAACACATAACCTCATCAGTTTATTTGAAGTTTATCATGGTTATCTTTCCTAAGAGGTTTTTATAGTCGCCATATACAATGATTACAACTAGATCTAATTATATACACAATTATATTTAAAATATTGTATAATATGATATATAATTCATTTTTTTAGGGAACTGTTAAGACTTGATATAAATTTCATCTGTCCATTCGTAAACCACAATGGCGATATAGGAAGACATAATATCTTAGTATGACGCAGACACTAAAAGGGTATTTGTTAAGATTATGAGTTTGTGTAGAGCGTATCCATGCTAGTAGAAATCGAAGCTGCGTGGATAGTTTGTCTAACCCACTTTACAGCGTTTTCAAAAATTGTTTTGATCTTCTTTGATATTTTATTTTAGTTTGATCAAGAACATTTTGTCTGCAATTAGAATTTTAGAAATCTGCGGTCACATACGGCATTAGCAATGAGAAAAACCCAGTTAGAGTATCTGGTTTCAGCTAGATCATGTAATTTCGGCCCTCCATCTTGTATCCGCCATTTAGAATTTTGTAAATCTGACATATTCGTAATCAGCCACCCTTGAAACTTGAATCCCCAATTCACTTCGATCAAATAACTTTTTCGAATTATGTCCCCCATATTATTGATTCATTTTCAATACCCGATGAACTGGTCATGACGTAATCATTAGACGAATATCAATTTTATGATGCGGTACTACCGATGAACGCCTGATAAGGTATGTTTTATTGAATCTTGCTCATGCCATAGTCAGGTAGGAATGAGCCATAGGAAAGGGTTCCTTCGTACAAGCAGGTCCTGATCAATATTCAGACAGATTAAAAAGATTTCTGTATCAAATAATCAAGCTCTCATTTTGAAAACAGTCAAAAACGCAATAAAAATATTTTTTTATAATTATTATAAAATTTACACACTCTGTTGGAAAATATCAATAGCCTAGGATAAAATACTCATTTGATTTGGTTCAGAATTGACTCAGCATAGGCGACAGATCAGTTTTCATATTTAGGAGTGAATGCAATGCCAAATTTCTCCAGACCATGATGAATCTGTGAGTTGGAATATTGGAATTTTCATTAAAATGGGAAAATGCAGATATGGAGTTTGTTGGAAAGAGGATGACGATCGACTCTGTTTGAAGAAGGAACGTGACCTACAGCGCCAGATTTCTCTGGACCTCACGCACTCGAAGAGTATGGAGAATCCTCTCTCCGTTAAATTTGGCTCACCTACTTCCCAATGGGCGCGTGCGCCAGCAGGTGTACGCGTGAGACCGGGTTCGTTCGTGTGAAACCGAGAGGGAATGAACCTGCTTGATTGATCGACTAAAAAACATATATTGATCAAGCGCATTCGGACGAATTATTCCCGGCTATCGGCGTCCCCAAAGAAATAAAAGTCACGCTCTCTGTAATCGAAATCGAAATAGGAAAGAACGTTTTAATCTACAAATATTTTGTCTTTCAGTTCTAGCATCACCTAGGATTTCGTCAGATCAAAAATACCTTTCATGAAAGGAATGCTCACTTATGAAAACGTCATTACCAGAATTATGCAATTATCAGTATTTCTAGTTCAGTCCTGTTGGGTTAAAGATGAAACGTGTATACTCAACATTTTTTTGATGTTTTTTCATTGTTATTGATTCATTTGAATTTTTCGAAAATCTGGATACTACCAGTATCCAAATGGCACAAAAAGGTAATATTTTCAATAGTTTAACCCTTTGAGCCACATACGTGACATCATTTCTTATGTTTCTCGCGTGCATAAAGAAAGATTTTAGCTGAGTTTTACCTTTTATCACAAACAAGTGTCAAACTTGTTTTTTTAATTAAAAAATATATTGTTAACAACAAATAAACATTAGAAACATTAATTATTTTCATGATTTACAAGTTGAGACGTTGGATGTCTTAACTATGAGTGTGCAGTTTTCGCAATTTCCGAAAATAAATTACACTTCATATAAATGATTTTCCAACATATAATCTCTTGGAGGGTGTACGAGGCAGGGCCATGCCGCAAAGCCTCGCTGATGATTCTAGCGGGTACTTTTTGAGTTTTTAAGGTAATTGTCACTCTGCGAGCACAAGTAGGTGCTGGAATGAAGGCCAAATAACATCTATTTTAATTTAGTTCGATTTCAGATTTATTCCGCTATTCCAAGATCTTCTATATTAAAATTATTGTCGTTAATTGTTAGGTGATGTCAAATTAACAATGAACATGTACGGTTTTCGAGTTTACTAAATACGAATGAGTCCCGTCTCGTCTCGTTATATTTACCAAAAGAAGGGGAGCGCCGCTTCTCCCTCTCCCCTTAGTCGCGTTATGTTCGTAACGTCGCAGCAGGCCCTCCCTAAGGTCACAGCCGTCAATGTGGGGGAAAAAGAAGACGACGACAGGGAAATAAAACGAGACGGAACCAGGCAAATATGCTGGGACTCAAATATAGCGAGATGCAATTATACCGGGACTCTACAGTATTCAGAATTGAGCGGTTTTCGAGGTTGCTCATTACGAATCTTATGCGGCTTCCAAAATACCGAAACACTCATTTGGATTCCAATTTTTTTAACAATTATTACTTAAATTACGATTATTTGGATACTTTTTGATTTATGAAGTCCACAATTTTGGAGAGTCGATGAGCGTCGAACCCTTGAAAAAAGGAAATTTTTGTATGACTAAATCTTTCATTCGTTACTTACACTGTTGAAAATGTTCGGAAAATTATGTTCTGATACTTTTATGTTACCGGAGTAGCAGAATATTACTAAAGCCTGTAACAGACGGATAAATTATGTAACATTATCCGAAAATTACGAAACTTGTAATATAAATATGAATATGAATGAGGGAACGCGAAGATGAAGTTAGTTTGGTTTGTCGTCGCCAGGGGCAGACGCGACGTTAGCACCCCCACAAGAGGTTCCTGTGATTCCTGTTGTAGAAGTTGAATTTTTATCCTATCATAAGGGATTCCATAGCCTCTCTTAATGCATAAAGCATTTCATATCCGAAAAGCATATAATCATAAAGTACAATGACAATGTACATATATGAATAATATTTTATTGTACGCGGAAAATTGTTTGTGGCAGCCTTGTAATTAAATTTGATATATTTTACATAATTTATTTATCTAAATAACAACAAATCAATTTAAATTACTAAGAATTTACATGCGTAAACTATACGTAACTATATCAAACATGTTGATAAATTTATGAAGCAAACAACATTTTTTTATTCAACATACGTATTTCTGCTACTGTAGCTAAAAATTACTAAATTTTATTTCAGAAAATTAAGAAACGGTAACCGTAAAAAAAATTCCGTTACATGTTTCAGAAAATTCCTATAGAAATTTTTAAAGGTGTATAAAATTATGAAGAACGCTAAATATAATTTATATTCAGACGAGAAAACTGAATTTTCTAACAATTAATATTTAATTACCGGATAAAGTATGCGTGATAGATTTGACTACGAATTCGTAGTCTTCTTCGTTTGATGTAACTAGTTTTTTAATAATGCTCTTTAACTAGGAAGGCAAATGAAGCGTTAGTAGAAGTTCAGGCATGGTTGACGAAGATACTCTGTAATTTATGCCCCGCTCGTTCAATTTTGCAGAGAAACGGGGAAACTCCCGTGTGTGCTCTGTAAATTTTGTAGACTGAACATTGAGCTGCCGTAATCGCACGAATTCCTTCAGCGCCGGAATTACGACTAGAGTGTTTGAAATTTCGAACTTTGCCATTTTTATTTAATCAATTAGAGGGAATATAATGTCAATTGTAACAGGGCGAGATAATTTATTATTTCTCTCCTTTATTGTTATAAATAAAATGTTATGCAATGCCTATACTTTTGTTATTTTAATTCCTCTTTCCTGAGCAATTTCGTTTATTGCATGGCAGAAGAGATTTTTAGTTATTGTAGTAAATTAAATAACGCTTAGAATATTTCTTTAGATACAAACTTTTTTAACCTTGCATGAGTACAAACGAACGGAAGAGGAAGGGCGCAGTCCTTCTAGTGTTACCGAACAGGTAATAATAGTACCGTAGTTCTGAGGAAATCAAGTT
This sequence comes from Trichopria drosophilae, assembly GCA_030407085.1. Taxonomy (NCBI): domain Eukaryota; kingdom Metazoa; phylum Arthropoda; class Insecta; order Hymenoptera; family Diapriidae; genus Trichopria; species Trichopria drosophilae. The sequence continues at coordinate 208,929,872 of CM059583.1, forward strand.
GTTTGCTATGTACTAATTATGTTAGATTTCGTGACACCTTTGACTGCGGTATAGTACTCCCGAATAACATTAACTAAAATATCTTCTCTTCTTTAATGGTACGTTTAAGCTATTTCTATTTTAACTGTGGCATTGCTTAATTGTTAAACAGTCATTATTTTTCTTAGTGTCATCTATTAAACGTAAAAATAAATAAATTACATATTTCTGGTGAAATTACTCAATGCAACTTTTATTAAGAGTTTCATTTGGATTTGGTTGATCTCAAGTTCTAATAATCATGACTAACAAATAAGGTCCGTGGTATCATACGGGAAGAAATATTCTGGGAATTTGAATATTTCTGAGTATCTGTTATCTGCATTTTGATCAACAGATTTTTTCCTTTTACGATTTAATGGCTGTATGCCGATGCAACAAAGAATTTTCAGGTAATTTAATGACTCACAGCAATAAAACTGCCTTTTTGCGCAGTGGAAACATCATTTTACTTTACGTCGTATTTCATATCGTTTATTTAAGAAGCAAATTACTAAAAACAGACCATAGAAGTTTCTTAGAGATCATTTCAGATATTTTGGAAAAGCCTGCAGGTTTTTTAACGTCTTTCCATGGAACGTATGTAGTTTGAAGAAATTTCTTTATATCTACTTCTTTATACTTGATATTTTTCATGTTACAAAAAATTCAATTTCACACAAATAAACGAAATTCAAAAATTACAAAAAGCAATATTTACTTTTGGTAAATATAGAATTAAGAAAAATAACAATCGGTATAGTTTATTTCGTGTAACGCAATTGTTATTCGACGTAATCTTTAGACTATTTATATCCTAACCGAGAAGAAACTTATTGTTTTCATGTAAATCAATACGAGTGGGGTGGGCGAGAAAATGTTTGACTATCTAGCCTCGCCCTCCTCTATTGCGTCTTATCATTATCAAATTATATTCATTTGTATTTATGTCATGAAATGTTATTTTCTTTCTCAAAGTAATGTCCAAAAAAAAAGCTGAGTTTTATTTGTAAACTTCAAGTTAGGTAATGAATTTTTGAGTATAGTTTATTTAGTCAATGCCAAAATTGAACATTTGGAAAATCCAACCAGAGGTCATTTACAGCGACTACTAAAAAGTGTAGTGTAGATTTAGTTTACAAAAACCATAAAATGACAAGTGTTATTAAAATTTATCAATAGTAGTGCATTAAAAATGCAGTGTCACCTGTAGCGTACAGAATATGAGAAATATGCAAGGCATTACGACTTTGTCGCAAATGACCCATGGAAATATGTGGAAAATTGTACAATGACATTTCAAATGTTCTCAATGCTTTTCACATTATGGGAATACCAGTAAATTTCACAAAATTTCTCCAATTTAATTTCTAATTTCTGATGTTTGGTTAGCTACGTATACGATTATGATTGTATAAAAATTCATTACTAATAATTTAGATAAGGATTAATTCAACTTGTAAATTTAAATTAATAAGTATTAGTGGTATATAATATTTAATTATTTGTGACTATTTTATTAATAATTACCTGCATTGAAATCAATTATTGATTAGATGACTAGATTTATCCCAAAATTATGTGTATTATTTATAAAAAAAGTGTTAAAGAATTACCTAATGTTTCATATGAAATGTATGAGTGTCTTCTATTTAAGTGTTTATAACATTTGTGTATACGTATTATACGCAATTTAAACAAAAAACACAAACAAAAAGGTATTTTTGTATAACACTCATGGGAAATAAACGTCTAATTTTTTCATTACAACTCTTAGTTAACACGCTTAAGAATAGGTGTTAACGAAATTCCTATTTTCTAATTTTGAAACGAAATAGAATAACTCTTTTTTTTTTTATTTACAAAAAAATATCACATGCACAGGAATCATTATTTCACATTAGTGATTTCGGCTTTCGTAACACTCAGCAGTAAAATATAAATTAGTTAGAATAGTATTAATATTATTAATAGTATTATTGTATTAGTTAAAGTAGTTTTTCAATACACAATATTACCGTGTTTTTGTAACCAATGTTTCTTATAATCGTTTTATTTACTCGATATAAATTTAAAAAAAAATGGAATCGTCTATATCCGACTATTTTTGAGGCCACGCTTTTAAATAATGGGGCTGAAAATAACGTTCAATGCCTCTTCTTTCCAAAAATGCAGACATATTTTCAAATAAAAGCGAGTTTCGATTATTTTATTTTAAAAATATAATCTTTAGGCATTTTGATTTTTAAGATATTTGATATTAATAATTGGCATTATATAATAAAATAATATCTTTAGATTTAAGAAGTAGTACTGTTATACAATAATTTTTCCATAGCAAAATAAATTGTTTAGAATATTTTTTTTTTCCGAAACTTCCGAAAATGTCCCGTGATCGATTTTAATGCATGTATCTTTGTCTGTATTTTTTAGTAGTCGACATTTGAGATTTTTCGATTTTCGACCTGCAAAAAATTTGGCCCTATATTCATGGTGATATTTTCTTATTTTTGCCTGATATTTTGACACAACACGGCTAAATTAAGTTTGGTCTCAATTAATATTAGTCACTGGATGTTTCGGAAGTACACTTAAAAAGTCATGAAATTTAATATAAAGTTAACGTAAAATCTATGATTAATTTCGTGATACTCTTGATATTTGATTTATAAGAAAACAGATTTTTGACTATAGCCACCCAAGTGCAACGTTGTTTTCATTGTTTCCAGAGGTGCCACCAATATAAAGAAATAAATAACACAACATAAAATAACGATTTTCTTCTTTTTTCTTGTTGTCAAATTTGTTATTTACCGATAATGGCCATATACTGAAAAATATAACAAACAAAAAATGGCAGTCAGTTTTGGCGATTTTCAAATTGTATAAATAATGCGCCATTTTATATTTTTTCTTTTAAAATGGCACCGTAATTTAAAAAGTGTAGTTTCAATCGTTTTTTTGTAAAGAAAGCACTCATGCATTGTTGTGAAAATTTGAGATGTACTTTTGTGAAACGATCCTATGTAAATAAATTTATTTTTTATGAAAATTTAATTTCTTTTATGTTTTATTTCAGAAAACAGTCTCCTTCTTGAAAATTACATGTCTTTAAAGTACAAAATTAAAAGATACTACAGAAAAAAATTTGCAGCTTTTTTTTGTTTTCTGTCTAGAAGAACAAAATTCCGGATAGTTTCCAACACAAATCTGTCAATGTAATGTAATTTCATTTTTTTTTCATGCAAAACTAATTATTCTTTATCAACCAAAATTACTGTGTAAAATTTATCTACATTCAGTTCATATAAAAAAAATTGCCATGGTTGTTAATGACATAAAATTCGCCTTTTCTATATACAGTTTCCTAAGTTCAAAAGTATGGAGAAATAACTCATATACATTTTTCTAATGGAATATATCTATATATTACGTACGTTGTAAAGAAATGATGTACAAGTGTTAGGAGTTTTTGGCAGCATTTTTACTGTGCTTGTACGTGTTTTTGTGCCATTTCCGTTCAAAGTAAGACGTTAAAGCAACAAATATACATCTTGACAGCCGGAACTTCCTTTGAACCGTAAAAAACAGCAAAAAGGACAATTTTTGAGGTATTGTGTATTTACAAACGATTCGCAGTCGATTAAAAACGGGAAGCTGGTTCATTGAAGTCCGCGAAAAGCTTCGGAACAAAACAGTCCAGTATTGAATTGATCGTCATCAGAATCGGTGGGCGTTGCGTAATAAAAGTGCGGATTTTCGTTGGACAGGTAACAAGCGAAAATTCCAGCGACAGGTCGACCGTGGCAATTTATAGCCGCATTACTTTACCACCGCGGCAAAAGTAACTGTTTGCTCTGGCTGGACCGCTACAGGGACGATTGTCGTCAGCGAGAAAAAGCCAGACGGACTAAAAGTCCGCGTGCGAGCGACCGAGTAAGAGGAACCTGCCAGGTATAGCTTTGCCGCATTAAAGTTGACTTAGAGCTGGCCTTAGATGAGCGGCTTTTGCACCGTGACTGATTAAAAAGTGTAATTCGACTTTTTTCTTCCGGCCATAGATTGCCATTGCTCTCCAGCCACCTCTTTTCTCAAACAATTCTTTGTTTATTATAACTACAAAAATTTAATTTTATATTAAATAACATTGTTTTCATCGTATTATAGATGTATTTGTATTTCATATAAAATACTGTATCTTAGGAAGTTCTAGAGAGATTTCAAAAATGTCTTCATCTATTATGTCAATAATGTAGAATCGACGTAATGGCGACAATTAAAAGACATTCTCCGAATGAAATTGTCTGGATAGAAAATCAGTTTCTTTGAAAAATTTTACATAAATCATTGCTGCAAGCTTTTTCGTGTATATTAAACGAGGCGATGACACATGGCAATGCAAAAAAAAATAAATTTTGAGAAAATGAAATGTGTAATAATAATAAATTTATAATCAATATCAAACTTATTGCAGAGTAAATATTTGATAGAAAAAGAGAAGAACCAATGAGTGGTATTGACTTTTTAAATCTAATGATCAAGAGAATTCAAAAAACAACGCCACATGTTTCAAACACATTATAAAATAGAGAAACAGGGTATAAGAAACAATTCTAATTTAATATTATTTGAAAAGTGCGCGATATGTTAGGTAAGACAAAAATGCTTAACCTCGAGAAAATACTCTCAAGTTTCAAGTTCCTTCTTAAATCTTGGCCGCGACTCGAATCCCAGTTTCCTTCGTAACACTACTAAGCGTCTAATCTAACAGCACGATTTCGGGCCAAAGTTAGCACTCTAAAAATAATAAGTTTCAAGCAAGCCCTCATTTATTCTTGACCTCGACCTATAATTGACTCGAAAATTAGCATCGGATAACCTCTGCATTTAAAGTTCGACCCTTGAACTCTTCCTTTCGATGACCAAGAAACCATATGTGGCCCTTGTCGAATACGTGACGACTCTCCATTAGGACGGAAAGTTTTGGTCGTTCGGACATATTGCACTTACTTGGGAGAGTAAGTATCCGCACAGTTACCTTCTTGCGTATATCCAAGATCTTAAGGCGAGAGTGACGACCAAGGAGCGATGACCCACTCTTAGCAAGATCTGCTTTTGCACGTTTCGTTGCGCTACAGTAATTTATCGCGCACGCGATATAGATACACCCAGTTTCCTCTAACATAAGAGCAAACTGAATCTTGAAACCTTGGACTATCTGGGTCCAGTTCGCTGCGGAACTGTGCCGTGGAAACATTATTTATCGAAGAATGCGCTCATTATAACGGCCGGTAACTAGTCGATTCGCCATCGACTAACAGATGATGCTGAACATATGGACCAAAACGCTTCTCAGACCTTAACATTTTTTACCGTCAATTAGTCGCATTTTGGGTACGTATTTTAGGGACCACGCGACTGACCTGTACGTTCATTTACGTGAACGTCATCTTTCTTAGAAGCGGAATGAAACCGGATTTTATGACTCCCTAGATCTTTTATTCTTAGCTACAACTAGCCAGTACAAAGTAGATTGAGAGATTTGGGAAATAGTAATAAAATACTGTCTAGGCGCCAGGTTTCAAACTAATTTTCTTAGTCTTCCTTTTTAGTCACAAATTATCCAGGTACACAAAGTCTTTTTTGATTCACCTAAAACGGAAATTTCCGATCTTAATTCACTCCCAATTAATAGTAGGAGTAGCGGTAGTTTATTGGGTATTAAGTGGAATTTAATTTTGAAGTAGTAATAATCGATCGAAAATATCACGTATCAATTTGCGGTCCAAATAATCTACTCTTAATCAAGATGATATTTATGATTAATCTGTGGGATTCAACTATGTTTACTACTGCCTGCTAAACTCAGCAAGTTACTCAAATCGTTTTAGAGTCTATGAATATTTAAGCAAATTTGTTAGTTGAAAAAGTCTGAATCAATCAGGTCCAATTTGCATACAACACAATTACACCCTCTATGATTGATAAACTTGGTAATAGTTGCAAGCTAAGGATACTTTTCCGTAAACTCGGAGAGAACCGATAAGTCATGGTACAAAATATAACCGGAATTTTAAATTCTGTACAATTTTCCAAGCATCCTACTGCATTTTTAAACAATATGGCAAAGAAAGCTACTCGCGTATTACCAAGTTCAATTTCGATCAAGACAAGAAGCCAAATTTCATCATGGTGTAATTGTAGGTTGTTGCTCGACGCTGGGCAGCTTTCCGAGTATCACAAGTAGACAGTAACTACTGACCTCGTACAACAGAGAAAAATACAGTTAAAATTACTGTAATTTCACTATGCAGTGAAAATACGGGATCACTCACTGCTTTACTTATTAACCAACTGCGCCTAAGATACAAATATGGCTTTGTCTCTATTTCTTTGCCATTGTTTTCTTTTGTATATCTAAATTAACGACAGTTGTGCGTGTGAAAAATATTTTATCAAAAGACGTAAAAAGAAAACCGGGTTTTAAGAAAACAAACTCTATTATGAAACGAAAAGTTCTTGTTTCCATTCTTAAGATATTTTCTTTATTTGGGAACGCAACGCCTAATTAGCCAAAATTAGTAACGTAATTCATGAATGAGTTTCTTTTTTGTGTAAGTTCTGCGTATCAACATTTTAGTTTTCCGTATCTTCAGTAGATCATTTTTTATTACACTTTTGCCGTTACGGAAGTTCTCACAAGTGCGCAAAAATACATTATGCTTGTTTAAATTCTAGATCGAATTTTAAGACAACAAGACTTTGTTTTACAAGTATTAAAAGTGTGTAATCAACCTGCAGTGTATAGGTAATTTAAAAAAATAATTGTAATTTGTGTAACCAAATGATATACCATACATTTTTTACAACATCACGACTATCGGCGTTGCAGTTCAATATAATACGTATGTGTACTATCATCTATTTATCAATTATATCTTGCAGACTAATTCAATTTTAAATTTAATGATTAAGCCTGTAATTCCTCCAGCATCTATAAAGCAGACACTAAATCCGGGGTTTATATTAAGCACTTGTGTTCTAAGTATCGTAACAAATAACTGTATTAAATTAGAAAGAGAATAAATTCACTAGTTTTTAATAATACAGATCGGAACAATTTTTTGTAAAATTAGCGATATCTATATTTGTCAATAAATTATTTCATATTCACATTTGTCATGATTTCATGGGAGTAAAAATGAGCCACTTTTTAATTAAAAGTGAAACTTTTACTCTATGAAGAGTGAAATATCATTTTCAATAGAGTGAAAATTTCACTCTTCGTGAAAGAGTGGCTGATTTTTCACTGAAAAAAACACCTTAATAATAATGATTAATTATGTGGTTGCCTAATATCAGCCAAATATTAAGCAATTTCAACTCCATTTTAGTTGAATTCACTAGATTTTGCATGTTTTTTTTGTTGAAAGCACAAAAATATTTAGTTACATAACTAAACTAGTTAGTGTTGCACTAAATACTTAGGTGTTAACAAACACTCCCATATATATTCAAGATTATTAATTTTTTTTAGTGTACATTGAACTTTACGTATATCTAATATACTCTGAAAAACAATAAATTGCTAGATACTACAAAATAATTATCATTACTGACTGATATAGTTTTCAGAAAACTATATTCAAAAAAATACTTTCTATATTCTTAATTTTCGAGCTTTGTTCGCAACCGGAAACTAACAAAACCCACAATTGCGACTTGTAAATATAAAAGCTCCAAAGATTTGAAGTTTCTGTGTTTATAATGAATATTTATCATATTAAAAATGCAATGAAAATAATTCTAGGTTTCAACTAAAAATGCCTAAAATTATCTAAGATTATAAGAGTATTTCTGTTTTTCGTTCAAAATCACCGTAGCAAAAAAAAAATGAAAAATTTTAGTCTCTTATATAACATATTTATTAATAAACACGAAAAAACAATCGTAGCACAAAATACATAGAAAAATATGTTTTGTTGAAAGTCGCTATTACGACATCTATTTTTACAAAATTCAAAATGATGGCCAATAAAAATTATGAAAAAACTATGGTTTCACAAAAAAATTATTTACAGCTGAATGTTCATCAGGATTAGCATCTGTTGGTGGTTTTTAAAATTTATGTTTAGTAAAACAAATGTCTTAATAAGAAACAACGACTTTCAAAATATGGATATATCATTTTTAGAAAAATTCATAGGAAAGTTCATGCCGCTGTATATCTTATCAGTATATATATGTTATATGTGACCATAATGACATTTCCAGAGGTTAGGATGTTTTTAGACGAAAAACAAAAACTTTTTTCAAAACTGGACAATTTTATGCACTTTTGATTAAAACCTGGCATAATGAACCCGTAAAAGAACAGAAAATTCAAATATTCGATGTTTTTCTATTAACCGTCGCCATTTCGGTTTTAGAAAACATTTGAATGCAGTTTTGACAACATCAGTCAAAAGAACATACGCGTAAACGGTAGATTCTGCCAGTCAATATTGATTAAGTTTCTTATTGAGAACGCAGCTCGAAAATCAAGAAAAAACATGTATCTCTAGAACTTAATGGGTTAATATAACTGTAAAAACGTGAACCGAGTCAATGAAGAACAAAATGAAGAAATGTTGCAGTAACTTTAATTCCTCTAATAAAATAGTTTCTTCTTATCTGGAAAAACTAATTTTCATCCTAAAAATTTACTTAAATTTGAATAAATACAATTGTTTTATAATTCTTCGAATAATTCTACAAATCGTATAATACGTCTTGTACATTTTTTTGCGATAAAATTCGATAAAGTTAGAAATAGAGTGTTTTTAAAAACTTACGTTATGTACTTCAAATAACTTTTCGACAATATTAAAATAATATTAAGGATTTTTAGAATTTATACATATTTGTTTAGTTTATCCGTGGAGAGAAAAAAATGTAATAAGATGAAAAAGTTATGTGCCTCGCATTTGATCTTTGCTAACTTAAACGTCTTTGTGTTATATCTATTAAAAGTAGCCTATCAATGTCTTTATTTTTTACTGTAACAAATACGAATGTTTTATAGATTATGTCACATAAATGATTTATTCTGTCAGTATTCATCAAATAAGCCGAAGAAATGTAAACGAAATCAATTCAATTGTTTCTTTTACTTTTCATGGAACATAAATAAGAACCAGGTTAGTAAAATGTATAAAAAAAACACTACACCCTCGTTTTATAATACGGATACTAGGAAAAACGTATACAATTTTTATATTTAAATGAGATTAAATAGTTACTTGGTTTTCAGTTTGTCATATTGTAATATACTGCTACAAGATTCTTTTAGTGTTTCAGTTTTATTTGTTATACTTTATTAAGTACAATGTGTTAAGTACTATTAAACATTGCCTTTTTTAATACTAATTAACAGTGCCAATCACAAATTTCATTTTGAAATAATCAACTTTATGCATTTAAGAATTGTTGATATTAATTTTTCGACCGTGACATTTAATTAATATACATATAGTTTTGATATTCTTATGTCGTTTAATCTGGAGGGCAACAGAATTTAATAATAAAAAAATACTTTTTTATATTAAGTCAACGTTATACAGTGCATTCTTCACTTTTTCTAACCAATATTATTACTTATCTTGTAAATAATATATTTAGAGTTTCAGTACAAACTTAGGATTATAAAAAAGTGCAAACAAAAATTAAGTTATAGCACAATCTTTTATTTTTATTAGTAAATCACATAAATATGCCAGCTCACTAAGCACAAATGCATAATAAAAAACATACGATTATTTTAAGTTTACGTTTTAAAATGAAGACGTGGCAACCAAATGTAGACTCGAATTTTTTACGATTACGGCTAATATGATTTATAGTCATGGGGAGAACTCCGAGACCTTGGATTGTTTTGGACCACTTTCCGTTTAAAGTGTGTCGCCGATAATCATAAGATTGTTAAAGAAACACGTTTCAGGATCTGTTCCTGCGTAATAATTGTAGTCTTATTATATACACCTATAAGTATGGAATTTACGAACACGCAACTAGACTGCATGCAGTTCATAATTTATTTAATAGTTGATAGAGTATATATTTTATCGAATTAGGAACTTTCACTCTATTCTAATTCATTAATCATTGGATATCGTTACAACTTTAAATTCTTATTTTGAAATAATAAAAAGTTTTGAAAATGACTCGTTGCAATCATGAACGACCCAACAACTGAGAAATAGTTTAACTATGATAACAAAGAATATTTTGTTGAAACTCTACAAAGGATTTTTTTTAATATGCGATGGAGTTAAGAAATTTTCACGGAAGTTTTCTGCGCTTGTCGACATAACAAAATGATGGAATCGAACCAAGCAACCGCAACAAATTCTATTGTATTTTCACGTCCGCCTATTTTACATCGGACTAATTGTACTATATATGCATATCGACTCGGGTATTCCGGAAGCGAAACACATAGTACCCGGCGATTGTGTGATTACGTTAATACCAGGTGTGTTAGGTACCGTCAAATGCATTTCCCCCCGGTACCTTGTTCGTAAAATATCAACTGGTCAATACCTAGATGCGATACCTAAATTAGTTCATTGCAAATCGACTCTCATTTACATTCCACTTGTCAAACCTGACATCTGAACTTGCTAACATTTCTTTTTGTTTTATTATGTTTATTTGCTGGTGCAGGTAATGGAGAATATCATTACGAAGCATTCATAAATTTGGATTTACTTTTAATACAGTGGCTTACATCGAACTAAATATTAAATTACACAAATTTATTATCAAGATTAAGTGTAGTTAATTAAGTAAAAGAGCTACATGTCAAACACTTCGTCCTTATATCATATTTATATTTATTGGTTACACCAGTGCAATTTTATCTCTGGTTTATAACTGGTTTTGTATGCACTCATGTGTAAAAGTATGTGTGAGGTAGATGAATTGATGCACCAAAATAATGCGACTACATTGTATGCACTATTAAAATTGTGTATACGCTCTTCCAAGACAGAGCACTGGTATTTAGAGCACATTTACCTTATTTTGCTTGATGGCAAAGTTTCAAGCCGGCTAATAAGTTGAGATTGAATAAGGCCAGCAACTTAGTTACGAAATGATATTTAAGACCGCGAATATTTATAATTCTCTACTATTTCGTAGCTCTGGATACGTAAACTGCCTTCGAATTATTAAGAGTGCAACTTTACGAGATTTCAAATTCGTAGTACGCATTCTCATTCATGACGACAAGTTATGCGTGACATTTGTTTATGAATACGAGTTTGAATGAACGTAGCCTTATTTTGATACATTTGTATGCAGTGTTGACAAAGCACGATTATCGATCAGGTGTTCACTGAATAGTTTTCTTTTCATTCTGTATATACTGACATGTTTCTTCATATTTACTGTAGTTGCAAAAATTAAACCGTTTGCAATTTTTTTTAATTACCATTGATTTAATATTTTTGAGATGAAATGTAAGGATGAGAGTAATGCTATGACAAAACATAAGACTCGCAAATTCATTTTTCGTAGACAAGAAAATTCTGAAAGATTCAAATTAAAACATTTTTAAATGTTATAGTTAGGTCAGAAGTTATTGCAAGGAGGGGGTACTACAAATTTTAAAACAAACATAAAATTAAACAATTTCTTCTTTAATCTCTAATATGATCATTTGTGTTTATTTTGAGATAATTATTGTAATTTAGTCGTTACTTATGTGTCCTGCATTAGGAAATGAGGGTCACCGTACAGTACGATACTTCAAAACAAAAAACAAACCATCTTTATTACATCACTTCATAATGAGCACTTGAAAGTTTGAATCGGGGACATAAATATGACATTATGTAACAGTTATGTAAATGATGCATGCTATGATGGCGTCTTCTTTCTCACAAATGTACCTTTGTTTCCCAGACAAACATTTCTTTAACTGACTTTAAACAATGACAGTTCAGATATTCACAATTAACTTGGGAGATAATTTTTTCTTTATAAAGTGCACTCTATTAATGACTTGTGTGCATGGGATTATACATTGTCTGCCATCTAAATTCATTAAAAATTTAATGTATTGCTGTATTTGGTATTGCTAATTCACTAGCTCCTTAAAGAACAATTTAAAGAAAATTGTTGTGGAAAATACAGAATACATAGGTTATATAACACTGTTTAATTTTAAATTAGCCAAAAACTACTGAAGCAGATGTTAGCAATACGGCTGTTAACTATATTAGTAATGACTGTTATTAATAAAGTGTTTACCTATAAAGAAAAAAGTACTAATTCATTAGTAAAATTTATAACTAATTCAGTTTTAGAAAAATAGGTACTCAAAAATAACATTGATCAGTAAAAAACATTGTTGATGCAATTAGTAGAAGACACTTCGCTCCTTAATTCGTTATTTTTTACTATAGTTCAGATTTAGAAAGCAGGACATCCTAGATTGGTTGTCGGTCGAAAAATTGTCGTACCAAATTTTTCGACTTATCGGTTGTTTCGTTTATCAGTTTTTCCATCATAAACAATAAATTACGAAAACCCCCTTTAAAAAATATTAGAACTTATTGATTTTAGAGATTTTTCAATCGGATTTTTCATTTACACCTATATTATACTAGACGTCAAGTTAAATTATTTTCTTAACTTTTGTATGCAGTACAACATTTCGGAAAAATAAAATAATAACACAATGAGTTATTAATTTATCTTAACCCATTAAGTCCTGGATGGATATTTTTTCACTATAGTTTTCAAGGCTTTTGTTTAAAAAAAGGTTCTAAAAAATGTCCAGGCAAATATATCTGATGTAAAATTATCTCAACTTTCAGAATCTTTTATTAGATTTTTCAAAAAATTCAACCGTGAAAAACTATATCCGATTATTTGCAAATGAATATGCATTTTTCAAATTGTTTTCTTCTTTATATAATTTTTTCACATTGAAATAATTTCAGAATTCCTGTTTTCAGTGAAGAAATAGTGTCCTCGAGTCTGGAAATTTAAAATAACATTTTTTCCTAAAATGTATCATTTTGAAAGAAAAAATTCCTGAACCTATCGCTGATCTTTTCGTGTTTTAGTCGCCATTTTGGCTACTTTCACCTTTATTTTCAAAATGTTAATATGCACTATCGAAGTCTCGAGAACACGATTTCTTTATTTCAAACAAGAATTCTGAAATTATTGCAATGTGGAAAAACCATATAAAGAAAAAAACAATTTTAAAAATGTTTTTTTTGAAAATAACCGTATATAGTTTTTCATGGTTGGATTTCTTGAGAAATTTGACAAAAGATTCTGAAAGTTCAGTTAATTTTAAGTCACATATACCTACTTGCACATTTTTAGAGCCTCTTTTTGCACTAAATACAACCGCAGAAAACTGTAGTGCAAAACGTCCATTCAGGACTTAATAGGTTAAAAAAATAGTCGATCAAAAACGATCGTTTGATTTGGAGGTCTAAAATATTATGTACTAACCATTTTCATCGTTTTTAATCTTCAAAATTGGGTCACACTAGCGGTCCGTTGAAAATATTTTAAAATCCATGCTCAAAAATATTATTAAGCGAATCATTACTAGCATTACAACTTCATCAAGTGATTATAATTATGAATCTGAAAAATTGAAAGGTCTGCTTGACACAATATCCCATACGAGATTAAAAAACGCAGATATGTATATATAAAAGACTTTTATTTTTATGAATATAAAATTAAAAATCGAATCCAGTGGGGATGTCGCGTAATGACCCTCCTGATGGTGCGAAAATCTTTTTTATTACACCAGTAATTTTTTTGAGTGCGGTGCAGACACACGCAAATTTTAGTGTCACCTTATTGAGGCCAATCAATTAATGCGCTGAGTGACGCCAGTGTCGTCTGGTAGCCCCCTACTCTCGTATTGCTTGCCCCTCCTACTCTCTCAATGCCCGTGTCAGGCGCAAAATTGGGCTATATTGCTCTAATCTTCTGCAGATTGTTTTTATTTTTCGCATACTTTGAAAATGTCGATATATGAAGCGATTTGAAAAATACTCCGTTGTTCCATTTGATTAGAACAAAAAGATCTAATTCCCTCTTTTGCTGATAGGATCCCATGCAGGGGTCTAAGTAAATGGACGAATAACGAAAAGCCATCAATGTCGAATATTGTGGGGTTAATCAAAAGATACTAGCGCAACTATGTGGAAGAGTTCATCCTCACCTTGTCTCAATAAAATTATACAAAAGCTATGATGAGTGAGTGCTTTATACAATATAGATAGATCGTCAAATTCGAAAGAATTGAATTTATTCTACTATCTTGGTCCACTTAATCTTGTTCTCCTAAAATCTTTGTCTTGAGTGGAATGTACTAAATTAATATCCTCTAAGTAGATAGTCAATGATCTGAAATATTGTTACCAAAATCTTTATGACCATTTGAGAATGTAGCCGTTTTTAAGTACTTTTAGAGCAGATATTAGATTAGATAAGACAAACCATCAAATATGTGACTAATGGAGTTGTTTGGTTTTATTTGCAGGTAGTGCGCAGTCGTAGAGAGAACTCGTGAAAGGTGCGCAGGAGGATGGCAAGGTTGAGCGAGCCAAACCGGAAGTGGCGAGTGGTGCTTTAGATGGATTGAAATCGGAGATCGGAACGGTCGTAGAGGGCTCGTATACGAAAGGTGGGCAGACAGGGGGTCCAGACTGAGAGCAGGTGAAACGGCAGGGGAGGAATGGGTGCCGGGATGGGCAGGAGCGGCACGAGCGGCGGAAGTCTGCTGGAGGCGCTGCCCACTGGGACGCCGCTCCACGTGGTCATGCTGGGCCTGGACAGCGCCGGCAAGACGACGGCCTTGTACCGACTCAAATTCGATCAGTATCTCAACACGGTACCGACCATCGGCTTTAACTGCGAGAAGATACGAGGTGGAATCGGCAAAGCGAAAGGCAAGTCAAATGTCAAGCCTCTGGATATACCTTCCTTTTACACTCAAATCCAACGATGATGCTTATCGACCAACACTATTTCTTACGGTTTTCCAATTTTCTACTTTCTGTTTTCAAAACTGTCCCAAATATTCCCCTTGTTTATATCTTAAAGTCCTTAATTTTTCCTGCATTTTTTACAAAATGAACTTAGCAGTTATACATATGGGCCTATCTTCACGACGTGGTATGCCAATTTTTATTAACAGTCGCACCCAATGATAGCAATACAAGGTGCGTTCAGGCAACAGAATGTATCTCTACACCTAATAATACCGTTCATATGAAAATATCTGAAATTGCCTTCATTTCGAGAATATCAGATCATTTTTCCAAGTAAGGAGGAAATTTCCAAGCAAAGTATTATTCATCTCTTATACGAAAGGATAGAAAGTAGCAATTACGAAACGGCCATCTGGGAGTATCTACATATTTTTTAGAATATTTACGTCCGATTTTTGTATCATTCTTCATTGTTTATTTATTTTTCATTGGTGGCGGATATATGTTCCCTAGAAAATCGTTCCTGTTATCGGCAAAAATGAAAATTTTTTTTATTCTGGACGAATGTTACCATCTGGAATAGTAAAATTTCCAAGATAATTTTTCCCCGTATATTTTATTTCAGTCACCTTTTTCGTTTCGAGATTAATTATGAATTAAAAATAATAGAATACGCTAAATTCATTGCGGTTCATGAGATTTTTGGGTGCACCCCAAAAACCCGACAAATCGTAAAACGGACATTTCAAAAACCCGACATTCAAAAACCAGACATTTCAAAAAGAAATATTAAACAACCAGACATTTAAAAAAACGTCCATTTAAAAACCAGACATTTAAAAAAACGTCCATTTAAAAACCAGACATTTAAAATGCAGACATATTTTGTAAATCTGTTTTTTGAAATGTCCGTTTTTTTTAATGTCTGGTTTTTAAAAGTCGGGTTTTTGAAGTGTCTCTTTTGTGATTTGTCAGGTTTTTTAGGTGCACCCAAAAATCAGATATTTAAAAAAGCCGACATTAAAAAACCAAACATTTCAAAGAACAGACATTAAAAACCAGATATTTTAAAAAACAGACATTTCAAAAAACAAATACTAAAAAAACCTCGACATTTCAAAAAAAGACATTAAAAAACCAGACGTTTCCAAAAACAAAGATTAATAAACCAGATACAGTAGAACCCCCTTTTTACGACATGGGTCGGTTCCGCGACTTCCCCTCAAGCTCCCGTTTATCGACATGCCAGCTAGAAAAGTGCGTTCCCCCACTGCAACCCATCGACAAGCATGCTATAGTGACGTCACACTTCACTTGACCAATGAGGTTGTTTCGCGGGCTATACACGTACACAAGCGCCGTCTGGTGAGGGGAAGCGTTTAGCCGTGGTGGGGATGACAGGAATCGCTGGTATGTCGTTAAAAGGAGTGTCACTAGTGTCGTAGAAAAGAGTATGTCGATAAACGGAGGTGGCGTTAAAAGGGGGTTCTACTGTATATCAAAAAACTGACTTTCAAAATGTGTTTGCATTTTGAAATGTCTGATTTTTAATGTCGGGTTTTTTAAGTATCTGTTTTGTGATATGTCGGGTCTTTGAGGTGCACCCCTGGTTTTTTAATGTCTATTTTTAAAATGTCTGTTTTTTTAAATGTCTGGTTTTTGAGTGTCTGTTTTTGGAAATGTCTGGTTTTTAAAAGTCGGGTTTTTGAAGTGTCTGTTTTGTGATTTGTCAGGTTTTTTAGGTGCACCCAAAAATCAGATATTTAAAAAAGCCGACATTAAAAAACCAGACATTTCAAAGAACAGACATTAAAAACCAGATATTTTAAAAAACAGACATTTAAAAAAACTGACATTTCAAAAAACAAATACTAAAAAAACCTCGACATTTCAATAAAAGACATTAAAAAACCAGACGTTTCCAAAAACAGAGATTAATAAACCAGATATATCAAAAAACTGACTTTCAAAATGTGTTTGCATTTTGAAATGTCTGATTTTTAATGTCGGGTTTTTTAAGTATCTGTTTTGTGATATGTCGGGTCTTTGAGGTGCACCCCTGGTTTTTTAATGTCTATTTTTAAAATGTCTGTTTTTTTAAATGTCTGGTTTTTGAGTGTCTGGTTTTTAAAAGTCGGGTTTTTGAAGTGTCTGTTTTGTGATTTGTCCGGTTTTTGAGGTGCACCCAGATTTTTATCATAAGAGTCCGTTCATAAATTACATAACTTCATAAAATTTAGCGATTTTGACGAAAACAAATTTGGAGTGACTTTCAACAAAAATAGAACATTATTTCAGGATATAAATCAAAGTTACAGATATAAGACTGTCAAAATAGATTTAAATATCTAGATCTTTCCTTTTCTTTCGGAACGAAAATTCATGAATTGAAGGATTTAAATTAAGGAAAACAAAAACAAGGTTATTTACCTACATCTGAGATTGAAAACCACGTTTTGTCCGCACACGTCCATTATGCAGAAGTTTTTTTTTTAATTTTTTAGGAAAATAATATAGAAATAATCATATCCATGGAGTAAAATGAATAAACGACATATTGTCGACGTAGTTTTTCTTCGAATACAAGGTTCATAATTGTACATGCAAGAATATTCGAGTATCTGACGAAACATCCAGGTTGCGTAACTTTCAAGATACGTTAATCGTTTCCCGCTGTCGGATATTTTATTGTAGCCCTAGGGTTGACAATGTTCGATTGTGTGGCTGCGGGGCAAAGATCGTAATAGTGCGGTACGATCTCAATTGTCTATGTCTCACACTCTCTTGAAAAGGACCCTGTCGGTTTATTATATTCCTGGCACTGGGATATCCAATATATTTGAGGAGATTATCCATTCACATTTGTAAAACAAGCCATCTATGTGGTTCGAAGCATATTCTTACTTCATTTTGTGGAATTTCAATTTACAACTTAGTTTTTCAAGTGATGTTTATGTATATATATTGAAAATCAATTTTCAAAATATTGAACTCGAGAAGCAATTTTTGTATTGTTGCAATTAATCCCTGATAAGATCTTTCTTGAAAAAAAGACTAAATTTTTAGCGTTTTTTTTTTGTGGTTTGCTATAAAAAACATATCTTAACACGTATTAATAGCATATTTTTAAAAATTATAAATGATAATAATTATATCATAATTAAATAGGCTATGAAACTACAAACTTGATTGCTGTTGAGAATTTTGTTTCATAACTAAACAAAACAAATTTCCGAGGACTGTTCGAGGAAAAATTTCATATAATATGCCTTTTTAATAGTGTACAAAGTATTTGTAAATATTTTTAATATATATTGCAAATAATTTTTACTGTGGAGGTAAATAAAAGTCACCCAATGAAAGGTGTATTATTCATTTTTTTCTTTTTTCTTTCTTGTCTCCTCTTTTTTCTTTATTTTATTACAATTTGTTTTCATTATGTAAAATTGTATTTATAAATATTGAAATTAATAATGTTTTATTTTCATTATTTAATAGTCTACTGTAGTATTAAATGCTAGTGAAAAATCAACATATTTATATAAATGCAAGAATTTTTTATAATTGAGTTTTGTCAATCCAGGAATTAAGACATTGTAAACTAACAGAAAACTTGCTTCACGAAAATAAAGTATTACTATTTCAGTTTGTTACACATTATTTTTTTTATTTTATTTTTGAATATGTTTTTGATACGACGAAACGGAAAGAAATATCTTCAATGAATCGAAAAGAAGAAATTTGAAAAATAGATAAAACAATAAAGAAACTAACTAAAAAAAAATTATGACATCAATTTGTCTAATGAATTTATCCTGGAGATATAATGGATTTATCCTTCAAAAAGCAAAGGCGTCGAGTTAAAATGCAGAAATCAATAATGTCTAGAAATATCCGAATTGAATAATCAGCCACTCTGCTGTCATGGTGATCACAGCCAAAACACCTTGCGTCAGCGTACGAAACTTATTTTTCGAGTTACTTAAATTTATTATTATTTGGTTTGACGATTGAAATTTCGAAAATATATAATTCAAAGATTTTTCGGTTTTCATTTTACGTAACAACGAATTACTTATATCTCAGGACAACTAGATTATTTATAACTACAAACGCATATTGTAAATCTTCACCCATCATATTTACAAGTCACTGTCTAAAACCGTTTCTTAAAAAGAAATAAAATCTAAAAAATTATATTGTTAATGAAAAACACGCCATTAACAAAATAAGCAACATTTTTGAAAATAATAAATGTTATAAGACGGTACTAAACAAGAACTTTATTTTAATATGTAAAATAGAATTATTTTAGGATAGTATGAAGTATAAAATTTAATTTTAGAGTGTACATATGCTTGTCTAACCGATACAGTTAAATATAATTCCGGATTACCATTCGCCGAGAGCTGTTGGTGACGTGAGCATTTTATAATCTTACGATAATTGACGATCCCGTTGCTCGCATAGTCTCATCTTCTGTCTGCAACGTGCGTGCATTCGATCAAAACCAACCGACCACCAAGACCAATAAAAAGGCACAATGGCTTCTTTGAAACGTTTTGCTTTACAGACGGTGTATAATACTCCTTTTGCCTTCAGAAATTGCGAAATCAATTTTCGCGTTATAAATTTCCTGAATTCGATAACATCAAATTGGCAGTTTTTCTCTTTAAAGAGATCAAGACAACATGTGGTTCAATATTGTATGGATACGTTTTGCGATTTTACTAATTTTTATTAATAACCTAATGTTTTTTATTGTTGCAAAAACATAGCACCTATGTTTCATTAATTTGATTCTAGAAGCGCCAAATAATACGAAAATGCATAATCGATTACGATACAAGTGTGCGAAGTAGGTGATTTGCGCACTAGTGAAAGGAATAACGTAATATTTTTTTTTAAATAAATTTTTGTTTCAACTCCGTGTAGGAAATTCAATTTCGCACACTATTTTGAGTACGCAAAGTGACCTATTTGCGCAATGTACTTCGTACAAACAACGTACAAATGGTACGTGCTTGTTCCACTCGTATGCAAATCATTCACTTCGCGCACTTGAATGACACTGTGCTTCAACAGCCAATTCCTAGGGATATTTAAAACAAAAGTTGTTCTGAAAGTCATAAATTAATTAATAATCATGGAATTGATTAAGCCGTCAATTATATTGATAAATGACAATATTATTTTCTGAATTCTGGAATTTTTTATTGAGTTTGAAAATAAACACAAGCAACTGTGCTTCTAAAAACATTACATATTAGGAAATGGGTTTTTAATAATAAATTTTGTTATATACGGTGTTTTAATGAAAACTACCTCTCCTTACAGAAACTCCGGGTTTATATTTCATCTTCATTTCATTGATCAGATGTCATGATTTTCAGATATCACAAAATCGAGAACTCATTCGTATATATTCGATGAAAAGCATCCACTTGTGTGTTTTGTTTGAAAAAAGTTGTGGTGATCAAAAACAAAATTTCAACACGCGAATTAGGATGTGGATGATAATCTTGCTATTGTCTTTACTTAAAATACTTGTTTATCCAAAAACAATATTGAAGAGAAAGGATTCTGCAACCATATACCACACGGATTTTCATAATAGTGACAATGATTTAACAAAAACATCAAAAGATATTCTAGTTTGCGTTAAAAATATAAATGTCCTAAAAGATGTTACACAAGGTTGTCTAATTATTTGTAGATTATAATTATAATAGTTTTAATAGTAAAAAGAAGTTCGAGATTTTAATTCCTTATTGATCGTTATTTTTTTTATACGCTGAAAGAAAATGTTAGAGAATTAATTTTTAATTTCAAAAAAGTTATGTTAAATATGCTATGTTAAATATGAAAAAACGTATGAATGTTTGCATATAAATGTAAACATTTTTTATGCTGCAAAATTTCTTGATAGTTAAGAAAGTGATCAAGTTCTGCAATTTTTGCATGCTGACTTTAAAGCGATTTGGAAATATAATGGTTCTAGAGTGCATCCAGATTATCCTGAAAAATTGTTACGAGCAATGCGGAAATATAACGCCAAACATATTTCAGCTTATAATGTAAATTAGTCCCTGATGTAATACTGTTTATTTCCGAGCGTATTTAATCAAAAGAACTTTATATTAAAAATGCATGTAAATATTATTATTATACATTATTATTTTTACAATTTGTAAATGCATTTATTTGTTTTATACGGTTGAGTTTAGTCATATTTACCCTTAAAAGTTTACATTAAACAAGTTAAAATTAGTACTTCTTTCTTAGTTCAAATTTAACTGATTATATGAAATAGCACCATACTTTTAGTGAATTCGCCATTAGCATAGACCATTCTAAATAAACTGTACAAAGAGGAAAATGCATTTACGTACGAAATCTCATACTAAAAACGTATTCAAGTTTTAATTCCTAAAAATAATTAATTTATAATAATATTGTAGTAACAACGCAAGAATCAAATACTAAATAATAATCGAATGATTCAGATTATTTAACCGCCAACACCAAATATGGTAAATTCATGCCTTGTGTGAAAAAATTGTGTGGATAATTCGAAATTTTAATTTTTGTATTGATATATAAACATGCATATGCATATGAATATATTACAGAAAAGTTCAGACATGTGATGTTCCTGAGGGAACTAGACGTGGCGTATTTTATATTTTTGAGTTCGCTAAACATGAATCTGCAATGCTTTTAATTCTGTCAAGTTAAGATCATTTCTTAACCTCAAACATATAGAGGATGTTACTTGATGAACATTTTATAAATATTTATCGATTTCCGCACCTTGATATATAAGTTTTTGAGGTATCAAATTCGAAGTTAGGTTTTCAAAATCCAAAATGGTAGATCGAGAATGTTGGTTGAATGTTTGCAACAATTCTAATTGGGAATCAAACGCCAGATTTAATACACCTGGAATAAAATGCTGATAATCTAAGAAATGAGAGAGAAATATCAGCATACTCGTTATCGCTCTGAAAGTCAAGAAATATACAATTTTTCTCTACACATTTTGAACCCTAAATTAAGAATATTAAGATATTTTCTTCTTTTAATCTATTCACTCCCGTAATTCAGTTGAAAATCGTTACTTAAACCTGTTTTTGGGATCGCTGTGTACCAATCTGACGTTATTTTTATCAAATTCAAAATATCGGATTCAATATGGAGGATCCAATATGTAGAACAAAAATTTAGAAATGTCTATTTGAATAATTTTGTTTGTTATTCGAGCATTTTCGGGGTTACGGATTACGAATCTAATCTCTGATTTTTTATATTCGAAGTTGCAGATTTAAGTTGTGGCCATCCAAGTAAAACTGCGAAAATAACGGTAAAATTGTGTAGTCGAGATTTTTTTTGGTTCAATGATGCGAATCATTATTTAAAATTTTATTCTTTCTCAGCATTAACCAAAGCTAGTGAGCTGGACTCAAAGACGTTTTAGCTGTGATTTTTTAAAATTTTTTAATTTAAAAATAAAATTGTTCTGTTTGGTTTTGTTTATTTTCCAATATTATGGGCTTTTCTTCTTCTTTTATATGTTTTATTTGCTTTAAAATGTTGTTTTTCTAAATTTGTAGTTTCGATGGATAAGATTTCGTGAGAAACATTTTTTAAGAAACTTAGAAAAAACATTTTATAAGACAGAAATCCAGATGAAATGTATTCAAAAGCCTACATGTGACCAAGAAATACATCTAAGAATTTTCAAAAAGGTCGACGTCTGTCGCTGGTGCTGGATGTAAACTTCATTCAGGATTTTATTATTAATTAAATCATTCCATCATTTAAATTTGTGACTAAATAAAACGCCGTATGAAATGATTTATTCTCAAGTTGCCCTTGTTCACTATTCGTTAAGTCTCATCACTGTTTTAAGGTTTATGCTACTACTAAAAGGTCAACAAATCACTGCTATTAGTACAAAGAGAAATTGTTGAAAAGATCAAACCGTTTGCACTGAGAAAAAGGATTGTTTTTGTAATGAAATATCATTCAATTGAAAAGTTAAAATCGTTTTTTCAACGTAAAGTTGGCATTGTAATATTAAAGACGATTTATTTAATATTAGCATTTTATTTCTTACATCAGAATTGACCATTTGTTAATAGTTAAGAAAAGTATACTTTGAACTGGCAGCTGCGCAAATTCACAAATAAGACATGGGACATGTGTCTTATACCATGTATTTGTTTATAAAACGCGCATATTTAAGACGACATATAAATAATATGTTTAATTTATTTACTTATTTCCACAGTAATAACCACCGAATTGCAATAGCATTCAAACGTTCTTAAAAACCTAAACAAAACATCCGTGTTGTCATTTGAGGTTATGTTGCGATGCGTCGCGACTCTAAGACATCATTACTTTGTAGTTACAAACGTATAGTATACAAACGGTTTCTTAAATTATTAAGAAATGTTAGCTTTATATGAAATGAATAATTATTTCATACTTAAAAAATTATTCGATTCGCAACAAAATATACGATTTCTTAACTATTAAGACGCCTTCTTTATAGTAAAGAACCCTTTCCCTCAGTGTGGGTATACTATTCTTACTAAAGTTCAAAATTTTGAAAAGTAATGCATGGACCCCATTTAGAAGCTGTAGCCTGAGATCCTCTTAAAAAATAGATCGTTGATATTCGTGCGATTACACTAATTTAACATCAATTTGTCTTCTCATACCGATAACTTAATCGAAGAAGTAAATCATCTCCACTTAGATAGTATTGATCCGACGCTAATTCGTCGGTATAAGTGCAGGAAAGGATGTAATAATGACCGTATTCGGTGTGTTTTTTTTTCAGGCGTAAGCTTCTTGGTGTGGGACGTCGGTGGGCAAGAGAAGGTTCGCCCACTATGGAAGTCGTACACGAGGTGCACGGACGGCATCATTTTCGTCGTCGATTCATGCGATACCGAGAGGTTAGAGGAGGCCAAAATGGACCTGACGAGGACAGCGAGGAGCCCAGACAACACGGGGGTGCCCATTCTCATTTTGGCCAACAAACAAGACCTGCCAGGTGGGTAGCTCCCGACTTTGCCAAACGAAAGAGAAAATTTGAAAGGGATTCGAAACTCGAACCAACCTTCCGAAAGAAGGGGGCTGTATACCAGGAAAGAGAAGACGCTTTACAATTTTTACAAACGCGGAAGCGATTCATTACCGGCTGTTTGCACAACCTTCTTTATATTCTTTCATTCATCGGAGTCGTTCAACAACCACGTGTTAACATTTTTAAAACCTCTTCCATTTCACGACGTAATTGAACAATTTTTCCAAGTGATAATTTACAGCCAATAAAAATATGAAAGCTTCTGGCTCCAAAACTTTTTCCACATATATGGAATTCGCCGTTATGTAACAATCAAAGAACGTAATTCATTAAAGTCATACAATATGGCATTTCAAGAAGTTACATTAAATTTCTTATTCAAGGTAATCGCTCTTTTTGTGTAACAGATCCCCAAAAGATTGTGCAGTGGCTTGTTTTAAGAGGTCTTTCTTTAAAGTTTCGTATTTCATACCGTTATATTATTCGGTACATTTAACACTTTATGAAACAAGATACGGTCATCGAATGCTAATTCGAAGCATATTCAATTACTACATTTATTTCTAGTATTTTATAAAAATACTATATAATGTACTCTTATAACAATTAACAAATTTTTAAATATTTTATCGTATTCACTGAACAAAATTGCGAATAGCTCAACAAGTCCTCAATTTAATTTCAATTGGAATAACTACCGCAAAGTACATTAGAAATCTAAGAAAATAATTAACTGATTGAACTTGAGTAATTTTATTAAGTCTTTAAAAATTGCGTTAGTTTTACTAATAATAAATTTAATGACAAACTATTAACTTAAAAAACATAATTAAATATGACAATTAAGTTCGTGTTCTAAATATACAGTTTTCTAAATAACAAAAACAAGTTTAATGTTGTACTTAATATTTAATTCTATAAACAAAATACGTAAACATTATATCTAGTAAAAATCAGCTTTGTTTAAAGATAGACCAACTAGACTTGACTTAGACCATATTTTTGCCAATGTTATCTATTGATCTCCTAAATGACAGTTGTTTTTGGTACATTCCATGATACATTTACGCGATTTCTCGTGTAAGATATAGTTCGAGAACTAAAAAATTTTAAAAATAAGCAACCTCTCAAACGCGACCGTATTTGAACCCGTTATCTCTCGTGATTCTAAATGGAAGCAGTAATTTATTTATTATTTGTAACGCTAGACTCAAGTTTCATTAGTAATACTTTCTTTTTAGTAAATTATGACAATGCAAAAACGTTTTCCTCTAAAACAAGAAAATCAATTAATAAACGAAGGCGCCGGTACGTCACGTGATTTGGCGGCACGTCTGACAGATCGTTTGACTCGACAACCGAATATGGACACGTGGTTCGACGTCACGAACAATCTAAGTGACTTTTCGCTCCCACTTGTTTCAACAGTACTGGATCTGATATTGATACAATATTTTCTTTCCTCCTCTACAAATATGGTAACGGGAACAACGAACCTCTTTTTGTTTACGAAATTAATAATTATTGTTTGAAATTTAATTCAAAATTAGGTACAATCATTATTAAACCTAGGTATGAATAACGAAACCAGTTACAAATTAACATTAAATTTTTTACCACGAACGGTTCAGCAATATTTCCAATTTAGATTCAGATCTGATATTTCTATCAAAAAAGTCTAGTACCAAAGAAACTAAGACATAAAATTGGAGTCCAATGAATTTAAAAAAAAAATCACTGCTGCAATATCTAGGTAGATTTTTAAACTTAGTTAGTGTTAATTTTCCAGCCCTACAATTAATTTTTATATATTATGTTAGTATCAGAAACCATCGATATTACTGCAAAAACGTCAAGTTTTTGCCTCTCCACGTAAGTTCTATGCCTTAAATCCAATTTTGGTACAGGACTTTTGCTAGAAATATCACAATGAATCTAAATCTGCAATACTGATCACATTTATATCTAAATAAGACAGTTTGAAATTATGTTTTCTTTGTTGAGGTATTGCATTAGTTATTTCATAAATTTTCATTGATTTAAAAGTACATTAACAGTCTAAAAATTAATAATTTCTCTTCGAATCCTTTAGATATCGTGAATACAAGACGTCAGATGAGATATAATTAAGCAATCAACGGAAGTAAATAGATACTTTTCGAATATACTCTGCACGCGATAGCAATTGGAATACGATACGCATGCTTTGCTAAAATAAACTTAAACCAGATAACCGACCTGCCGATGAATTTAAATGGAAAATATTGATTTGACGTTCGTTGAAGATTTTTTTAGGTCAACGTTATTTTGCTACTTTCACTTTTATTATCTTTGGACGAACTGAAAAGACGAATATTACAGTTCTCTTTTAAATGGCCAGGATGATACTTTCTTACGGATATACAATCCCAATTAAGAAAATAATGATGATTCATATAAAAAAAAAAGTATTTAGCCCTACCTGAATATATGTAACTGCAAACAATATGATACATTGCTAAAATTTGCATTGGTAAAATTATATTGGATATTCTGCCATGTCAGACAGTAATTTAGGAATCAAGATAACTATCAATTGCCATTATTTATTGTAA
This sequence comes from Trichopria drosophilae, assembly GCA_030407085.1. NCBI lineage: Eukaryota > Metazoa > Arthropoda > Insecta > Hymenoptera > Diapriidae > Trichopria > Trichopria drosophilae. The sequence continues at coordinate 208,956,598 of CM059583.1, forward strand.
TACTGACTAGAATTTTAGTAAATGTTATTGTAAACCTCTGGAGCTTTAACAATATCAATAACACAGGTCAACATGGTTTTGTTGTTGGGAAGCTGTGGGTCATTTCCGACGTAATTTTGTGCGCAGAATCAGAATCCGTAGTCAGAAGTTCTCCATCACGTCAGAATTTTGAAATATTTGAAGTTATATACTCGAAAAACGCCTTTTTGCTATTTTTGAAGTTACGTATATCATACGATGTAACAATGCTTTTTGGCCCTTTGTACCATTTTCATCTTTTAGTACTACCCTTACCTTTCAAAATAAAATTAAAAGTTTAACAAAATAGTTACAAACAAACAATGTAAACTGCAGTTTTTTTAGTAAAATCATCGTCTATTAAATATTGGTGAAAATTAGTATATGGTGGATCGAAAGTTCTTAAAAAATATTGACATTACTATTTTTCTCTAAAAATCGTTACTTGTGAGTATTTCATGTTGTCCACCGAAATCGAAATCAATTTTCTCAGCAAATGATTTGATGAATTCAAAACGATAAACTAAAAACACAAAATGATATTAATATGATGTTTTATTCATTTTGATTTGACATTCTGAATCTTGCAAATGAAGATTTCTATTTTACGATTTCTTGTTCGTACTCAACGAACCCCAAAACCTCGCCCAAAATATCCAAGAACAATTTTTCAAGAGAAATTAAGTAGAAGCATATAGAGTTTAAAGGAGTAATGTTACTGCTTTTGACATTTTTAGGACCAATTTCAAAATTGCTATAACTTTGTAAGAAAAAATCGAAGGTGATCGAATAAAAGCTTATTTTCAAGCGTACTAAAAGATGCCAAGAGTACAGAAGGGCGAACAAAATTGTTGCAGTCCGTACGTAACCTCAAACATAACAAAAAAAAAACGAGTTTTTTTAGTACATAACCTCCAATATTTCAAAATACTGTCACGATTGACTAATTCTAACTTCGGATTCGGATTCTACGTACAAAATTATATCGAAAATGACCCACAGATTACCAACAACACCCAAGACCCTCTTTTTTGTAGACTTGTGTAATATATAATACAAAAATTATAAAAATTTGTAATAAAAATGGCAGATTTTCATCTTTACTAAATTACCATCTCAGATCGTAATATTTGAAAGACACTTTTTCTTCACTGTTTATAACTCCAGTAATTCCAAAGCGAAGATTGTAGCATGGGTAGTATGATTTCGAATAGTTTTATTGCATTTTTGATTGCATTATATAAAGATATAGATATTAGATTCGTATTTAGAAAACTTCATCAATAAGCTATTTGCACCAAAAATTAAAAAAAGAAATTAAAAAAAATATATGCATACCGTAAGAGCCCTCTAAATTAGAACAAATTATTTAAAAAGCATTTGAGTGACCAATCAGAAACACGCATAAAACAGAAAATGAAACTGTTTATGTCATATGAATAACGACGTCACTCCCAAGCATTTTTTCAAATTTCAATAATATATCCAAAGATATATTTGTTTCTAATTGCCTAAACTTCTTTCCATTCTAGATAAAAAGAGTTAATTTCATTAGTATCATTGCATTACGAAAATTTCTGATTTTTTCTCGGAAGCGGTATGATTTAGACGAAAATGACGAGACGTAGTTGTCATTGACAATGTATACCGCAATACTAACAACACATACTTCATTTACATAATGTAACATTTTAGGTATGGTACTGACTATTTTGAAACTTCCCTTTTGAGTTTTTTAAAAACTTGACCCAAGTTCATTATCAATGACCCACAAAACATGCCGATATTGCAAACAAAAAGACCAATTAATATTCAATATTTTAAACTCGCCATATTGTGATCGCCATCTTCAACTTTGACAATCAGACGACAAATACGCAATCAGTGACTCAAAACATAAATTTATTGAAAACCACGATGATTGAATATTTAATACATCGTGTCAGCCATCTTGAATTTACAAAAATGTAACTTTAAATTCGTTATCGGGTATCCCAAAAACTTGCGGATAATGAGTTTTGTAGATATAGAATTACTTTTGCGTCCGATGTAGACAATTTTGAAAATATCGTACGTATCGAATTCTATTTTGTTAATAAGATAATAATTTTGAAAAATCTAGAATGGTAGATTTCTTCAGTCGATACATGCGGGAACCACCTTTATAATACATTTTTCAATCGAAACGGATTTTTACTTGAAAATGTACGTATGAAAATCGTTTTTTCAACATATTTCAGGAAAAATAATAGTGAAAATTGTAATCGTTTATACAAGCCATTCGTAAAACCCTACTGAAAATTCTCAGCTGAGATCTTACATGAGAAATCAGCTGAGAATTCACTGTGAGATATCACCTGAGACCGTGAGAACTCCGTTCAGATCTCTGACAATTCCGAAATGAAAAATGAATTTTACTAGACTTGAGATCAGACAAAATTTCCAATTTTCAAAATCCCAAAAATTTGCTCAGATTTTTGTTTGTTGGGTGTTGACGTTGTATCGAAATTGATATTATAAAAAATAACGAAAATAAAACACCTGCAATCAATAATCTCAAGAACCTCGAAAAACACAAAAAGTATTAGTTTGTGTAAATCATTTCGTTCTCCGGGCGTTTGCAATATTTTTCTTTTCTCAATTTCTAGATGAATTCGTTTACGAGGAAATTCTCAGTCTAGATCTCAGCTGATGCCTCAGTTTAACAATTATTGCAATTTTGACACTAGTTTTCATGTTTATGATCTGAAATCTTGTAAAATTCTCACTCATGTGAGTTTTCACGGTCTCGTATGAGATCTCATGTGAGATCTCACAGTGAATTCTCAGTTGAGAATTTTCAATAAAAAAATAAACGCTGATATCGAGGTAAAATTTAGTTCATATGGCGGTGAATGATTCCCATCATTTATATGATTTTCATACGAGTACATTTTTACTTTTAAAATTGCTCATGTACAGTATAGTCCTTCTTTTATTCTAATTTGTCCAGTCAGGCAAGATAGCGGACTTCTTCCCTTATTCTAATTTTCTCCTCTCCCTCACTACTAAGATTTGCTGTTTCACTATTGCCTCTTTTTCCTTTCTTGCGCATGCGTCGTTATTTTTGTTTAGAAAATCCACACGTCAACACACGTCAGTGGGGGGAACGCGTGAGGGGAAATATTAGAATAAGGGAAATTAGAATAAGGGAAGTACTACTGTAGTTAACGTAAAGCAAGCTTCCAAGCAACATTTTAGACTGGCCCCCTTTTTAGGTTCTATATAATTTTAGTATTTAAGGTCCATCAAAATAAGGAACAGAAAAATAAAAAAATTGTAATTTTTATCTGTTACAGGGGCAAAAGATGTGGGTGAACTGGAAAAGCACCTTGGGGTCTTGGAGCTGGCTTCGGTACCAGGCAGTGCTTGCATCAGGGTACAGCCGGCCTGCGCCATCACCGGCGAGGGTCTGCACGAGGGTTTGGACAGTCTGTACCAGTTGATTCTGAAACGCCGCAAGCTCGCCAAGCTGAACCGGAAACGAGCCAGGTAGGCCAGGGCTTCGGAGGACTGCTCATGCGTCTTCTGACAATGCTCCACAACGAACTCGCCCACGATGGCAAACCTCTCTCCATCGCCGCGTTCCCAGCGGCGGGAAAGGCGGAAACCTAAAGAATCGCCTGCCAACAATAACAACGACGAAGACGACGTCGTCGACGGCGACGACGACGACGACGAGGATGCCGAATCTGAGGTCTGCGATGCCGCCGATAGGAGCGGCCTACTTTCCAACGCGCGAAAGTACCCGGGCCTCGGTGATCGGAATCGCCTTTGAAGAAAACAAGAGTCGATCACACGACTCCACCTTTTAGTTTAGGAACACGAGCATCCGCTCTCAAGTTCCCAGATTAAGAAACGCTCGATTTCACAGGACCACTATTTCGAAACCGGCGATTTCGAATTGCGCTTCAGAAAGAACTCTAACTCTAAGACTATATTTGCGAAATTATTAGGATAATTAAACGAATTGTACAGGAAAATTGTTGAGAAATTATACTTGACACTTTAAGCGACGTTTCAGGAGAATGCTGACTATGGCTATTTCTAATTTTAAGGAAAATAGGCACAAATTTGTTGTGCCTCAAACCAAGTTTTATTGTATTGCAATTTGCTAAAAACCCAGCGACGGCGATACCAACTGCGCATGACGAGGACTGTGCGATTGATAAATAATACGATTTTCGTCATACATAAACAGAACAAGTTTATAATACTTTGAAAAAGCCAATGAGACTTTAAAGAAGTTCCGAATATTCTTCAAGGATGCTCTTAACATACATATAAGGACCTAAATGGTTTTACATCAAGACTACCGCAATATTGAGCTATACAATAACAACAAAAGGAACAAAAATTCTGTATTAAAATTGACATGAAATGGCGACAAATCAACTACCGTTGCTGAACGGAAAAGTAACTATTCACTAGATAAAAATGCAGAACCAACACCGGTATGATTCAGAATTGACCATTGGAATAATTTTTCACCAATAACTAAGATTTAAAAATTAGAAGAATAATGTGAAATACGATGCAGCTTGTCTGAATAATTGTGTTCTCATGTACAACCTGAAAGAGCCTTTATACTTTATATACTTTTCGAACGAATATTTTCATGTCGATTTAAAAAAACTCGAAGTGAGTTTGAAAATGCCATCAGCCTAAGAATTGTATGAAAAATCCTGAACTGGAATACTCATATTGTAAAGTTAAATACGATGGAACTTCTCGAGTAAAAATATACTTAGGCAATGATTAAGGCCTTAATATAGTTCTACTCGGGTGGTTGTTGAGAATTGGGCGTTTTGCGCAAAACACAATAAAACATATATTTGTCTTGGAAGAAAAACTATGGCGTTTGAAATGTTTTGGAAATTTTTGTATAGATACTAGAATTTTCAATTAATGTACCATTCTTCAAAGCGAATATGTATACAAATTATTCCACCACAAATGCTAAGCAATTGAAGTGATTTCAACTACAGAACAAAAGTGACGAGAGATTATTATAACGAATTCACTTTTTACACCTTTATAATATTTGCGACTGCTTTGCTAGTAGCGGTAAGTCCTCGTTATCGTAAGTTTTCATAGCGCATGTAGCCATTCGCCTCTCGTAAAACAAATGATCGACAAGGGAGCAATACTCGGTTCGTCTAGTCTTGTAAAAATCGCAGATTCATCCACGGCAGCGAAATACGTAAATCAACCCTTACCAACATTCAGATAACCAAAGTTAAGGAGCGACGTATTTTAATCACATTAATTTATTCATCGAATAAGTAGTTGATCAATTGAACAAATATAATTTCCTTAAGATTCATAGTTGCGCAAGTAAAATTTTTAGGACATTTCAAATTTGGCGAATAGAAAAAGGAAGGAACCGTGTAGATAATCTTGCGTAAACGTAGCGTATATCACAACTACGAATTATCCTGATATTATCATTCGCTTGTAAGTTCACCGATGCTAGTCGACCGAATGATAATTATTGTTGATCGCCAAAAATTGTACATTTCAAGAGTTATTCTGTACGGAAGAACTTGTCATTGTTAAAATCTCCTAAGTAAATGGAATGATTCGTACATGATTGTAAAGAGCGCTTTGTTCGAGACACAAATTTCTCTGCGCAATTACATTATAAATCAGTGCTTTTGAGGTAAAAGAAACGAAGAATTTCTGAGCGATAAATGTGCAGCTTTTTGCCGATTGCTTGACGATTATCGACGACGGACATATGTTCCCTAGCATGACTGAAGCATAGAAGAAGAGGTGGCAATATCCTGCCGGAGCAAATATATATATATATATAGATAAAAACTGCATACTGACCAGTGTAGTAAGTGTAAATCAGTGGAGTATCGAATGGAAAGTAGTTGAACAGTAAAACTGTATATGCGAAAAGAAACAGATCCGACGTGCGCGTTGTTACGTATTGTTGATGTTGTTAATATTGTTGTTATGGACGGTGAAGCGGATGAGTGTCCTCTCGATCGGAATGTGTACAAAATTCAGTGACGGATATACTACCCCTGATAATTATTTCGCTTCGGAAGGAAATACGGTTTGGAGGATAAATTTGCATTTCGTCTGAACGTTCGAGCGCGACATCACTCTCGGAGATCTAGAAAGTAGCATGTAAAGTTTCTGTTGTCTTGTACATGATGTTTGTTCAACGCATCAAAGCATGGCGTGTTGATATTTTCGATATAGTGACTTTGGAAAACCGTGTAGAGTGTATGCTTCTTATCGGGTTTGACTTTGGCAGCTGATAGCTATATTGAAAAAACAATCCAAAATTGGATGAATGTTGGAAGTTTGTTGTTTCTAAGTTTGATCGAGTGAAAATGCAGTCGTTAATTCGTGTTTTATATGTAAAATCTTTTATATATTAACTTTGTTGCATTGATATTTTATGTAATCAGTGAAACTTCTCAAAGATACTAAATTGTACAGCCATATACAATCAATTTTATGCTAAAGTTAGTTTTCAATGAATACATTTATCACCCATTATCCCTTCAAATTTTGTTCCAGAGTCGGTAGTTATCTGTGTAGCTTTTCATTCTAGGTGCAGTAACTTTAAATTAATTACTGGCATTCTTGAATGTCCTGGATAAATTACCAATCTTATCGAGTTCCATGTCAACGAACCCAACGTTTCGATTCTGAGATTATCTAATACATAGAAACAATACAGTTTTTAATTAAATTAAATCCAACCGAGGTTAGCTCTAACATATCATCGATGTCTTTTGTAAACTAACAATAAAGCTACTAAATTCATCTACAATAATAATTTTTTGTAATAATACTATTTCTATCAAGAGCACTCGACTATTTAATTAATCAATTCGTAATCTGATCACCTTCTTCAGTACCAGTATGTAATAATAAATAATTCTGTCTTTAGATTAGAGCTTGTGATATTAAAAGTGCTCGTAATATTTTTTGTTTAATTCCAAAGAAAAGTATGTAACTCATTAACGTATTAATATAAATTTTTGTTGTAAATACTTTAAAATTTACGTGTTTAAATTGACCATTTTGTCAGGTGCTCGAAAAAGTCTTGGACCATTAATGTTTCTATTACCTTGTCCATTTTCAACGCGACTGTAACAAAAATTTACATTACCTAACATATCATATGTTATTATTGTTGAATTGGTCTCATTCTCAAAGAAGTTACTGATTTTATTCACACGGACTTGTGTGGAATATAATATTTTAAATGAATTGTACAGTAATCTCTGATGTTAGTCGACTGTATTTTCACTCGAAGACCTTTAAAAGAGTTTCAAAATCCGCGCAATAATTTTACAATTTGCCGGTAAGTTTACGTGTGAATTTCAAATTCGCTAATACACAAATATTTACGCGTATGCAATTTATTGTTGTCTCATGATCGTCGTCTATATTATGTCTCGTTATAATAGAAACTGCGTTATGAGTCTGTATATGTGGAATGCAAGCGAGAGAGATCAGTGCGAAACGTAGGACACTAGGTTGCCAGTCGACCCCGGATCATTGCACTCAAAACATATTAATCGAATCAGTAAGGGTCACTTAACGCCAAGGAATTTCAATTTGAACAAAACTTTCGTGGCAAAAAATCGGTAATTTTACCAAAACAACGATAAAAAAATATTTTCAATAGTAATATTTCGTTAATTATTGGGCAGGAAACGTTTTTTGCAATTTCTTAGCGTTGAATGATTACTTGAAACTGAGAAATTTCATACGGAGCTTTTTCAACCGATAGATTTCTAGTGTTTACGACGTCTTATCTCGGTGGGCGGATATGCTATATGCGTATGCAACGTGAGAAATAAATCTTAATAAGATTCCATTTCATTTTGTATCATTGTTCTGACGTGTCGAATTTCGTACACGAGGCTAGCGAATCGAATATACGCTGAACGAAAAAGCGTCAACGTCTTCAGAGTATATGCAAACCCACTCGCCTATACACCACCGAACTAACGTCATCTAGAAACAAAAATTCAGTCATATTTGAGTCCTTTTATTCTATGTACATTAATAGAAGAATGTTTTTATAATGTCTATAATGTTAAGATTCTCGTTTTTAAAAATATATTCTCTATAAGTAATGTGTAATCTTCTTCTTTCCCGTTAATCCTGTATTCCGTAGTAACTAAATTGTTTTCCATTTCCCTGCAATGTCCTATTAATTACTTATATCATGAAATTCAATTTAATATTCGATTAAATAAATAAAAACTAGTCCATGGTAGATATTTAGAAAAAGATAAAATTGGTGGCTAATCAGCGAATAAGAAATAATAAAAATTTAAGAATTCATACCAACATGTTTGATTAACAATTAACATACTTGCACAAGGCAAATTATAAGTTTCTTCTTGACCGTAATAATAAATTAATAAATTAATGTAAGAATTAGTCTCGGTAATATCGGTCTAATTAAGTAAATAAAAAGAACAACAAATTTAGTAAATACAAACGGGTTGTCGATTTTCAACCACTAAATATGTGAAAAAAAAAGGTGAAAAAAGCCGTGATTGTGATTTATTATCGCGACTGAAATTTTAATTTTTCTGCCTGTATTTAAATAAAGAAGAATCATTTTAATAACGAAAATTCAGTTTCCCTCTAGCGATAATAATATAACAACTGCTTATTAAGTAAAAAATATACGTTTCGTCCAAATGTACTGGGTGGACTCGTCAGTATTTTGGACGAAACGTATATTTTTTACTTTATTTTTATTAATGATTCTTATTTTATTTAAATACAGGCAGAAAAATTAAAATTTCAGTCGGGATAATAAATCAAAATCACGGCTTTTTTTCACATATTTAGTGGTTGAAAATCGACAACTCGTTTATATTTACTAAATTACTTACATTAACATGTTTGATTACTTCGTGAAAATAGATATTAGTTTTAATCTTTTCTATTTAATAATCTCCGCATTCTAAATTCTCTTAAGGCGAAATTGACTTCATTATAGTGAAGCAGTGAGAATCTTTCAAAGTCAAGTTTAACTTCATATCAAAGTGAAATTCCTCCTTAGCCAAATGATGGAATGAAATTTCTCATTACTTCACTATAGTATTTCGTATCAAAATCCAACTTGAAAAATATTGTTAAGTACTTATCCTACTATTCTCGAGGTTGTTATTCAAGATTCCGAGATCAAAGTTGAGTTTCATACATCAAAAATTATAATCTGGCTTTAAATTTAAAGAAAACTGCCAAAAAAATTGAGAAATATTTCATTGAATTTTTTTCGAGCTGTATCAGAATATTACGATTCTATTGAAACTATAGACAAAAGTGGCTAAAATATTTGAAATTTAAGACAAAATTTTAAATTTGTCCAGTGCTCTATTGAAAAGAGCTCGCAGTGAACATTTCTTTAAAAAATTGCTGGACGCTGCACCTCACAAACTATGAGCTTCTTTTGAAAAAACAAAGTAAACGTCAAGGAGTGCATTAACAATTTTTCAGATTTTTTAATAGTTATTTTTGTATCAAGGGCGTAAAGTGGAGTTTTACTCAAAGCATTAGAGATCAAAATTGCTCATTCAATGCTCGGCTAGATTCAAAAATAATCCCAAGATCCTTAATCTTGTCAATGCGATTTAAGACAATATTAATATAAGTGTACTTATATTTGAATTTAGTGTTTGTTATGGTTACTGCAGCATCTGCGCAGTCATTAAATAAATTAATAAAAATATTTTTCTATTCAGAAAACTATAATTATTATTATTATTATTATTATAAATAACTAAAATTCTATAGATTTGATAGTGTTTCATTCTCAATAATACGAAACTCTCGTACCGATTTTTACGTATTCACTGTCACGACCGTTTTTAAACATTATAAAAACGTTTATTTCATGCAATTTTTCAACAGATATAAGACCAAAGATTTTTGGGCTATCGAAATCTACAGAGAAAATAAATAAATATGCCGTTGCACACAAAATTTACTGACATATTTAAATCGAAACTATCACGACGAAATTTTATCCAAAATGTCACGACCTTCATCAACACCAATAAAATATGCACATTTGTTTTGTGTACTCTCTACATTCCTTGGAGTCAAAATTGAGCCACCCTTTTATTAAGTGTGAAAATTTCACTCTATGAATAGTGACAATTTATTCCATTAAGAATGAAAGAAAAAAATTCAATTCAAAGAGTGTGAAATATCACTCTCAATAGAGGAAAAGAAAAAGCTCGCCAAAAATGGCTTAATTTTCACTCCAAGGAATTTAGTGAGTAAGTTTTAATTTTTTTATGCTTTATTTTGATGTTCAAAAACTATGCATTTGATGCCATGTGCTCTTAAATTTCGCAGAGTGGCAGCAGTTTTTGTAAGCATCTTTCTGTAGATGTAAAATACTAATCAAATTGTAAATTTAATTAGCAAACATTCGGTAAAAAAGAAATGGTTGTTCTGCAAACGAGGTTGAGTTTATATTTTTTTAAATTGAAAGCCTTAAAATGGGGAAACGGTACTCACTTTCGAACTTTTTACGATTTTTACAGAGAAATTAATATAAATAAGTCGGATAAAAACTATGCAAACTTTGTACTGAACCAGCCAGCGGCACTGATTCGCAATGATTTGAAAAATTAAATGAAAAGTGCACTATATATAAATAATTGATTTTCTCCTCCTGATAAAAAGCTTTAAACGTAATCGGAATTGTTGTTCAGTATATTTGCACGGTTCATGTATCTATATTTGTACATACTATTGATACAAGTTATGTTACTGTTTTTAATTTGCTGTGTGCGGAAATAAATAGGCAGCGGCTAAAAGCAGAGTAATATTTCCGTAATTGTAGGTTATTCTTATCAAGCGATAATTACTACTTCGATTGAAGAGCACCTTTGAAACAAAATAAAATTTTCGTTACCTATTTATTCCAATCATAAAACGTTTTTGGGACGAAAACCAAAAAAATACTAACGTTCTCTGATTCACAAAAGTTGACACCTTTTATCAAATATTTATAATTTCTTAAATTATAATATATGTGTATTTATTTCAATATTTAAGACAGTCCTAAAATATAAACTGCTGAAAAATGATATTTTCGAGTGCTGCAGACTTTGAAGTAGCGACGGAACTGAAACAGATTCGAATCGTGATGGTCATTACAAACATCTATTTTTTTCAAGTACGAAAGTATACTGTAATGAAAAGGATTAACTCTCGCCGCTTCGTTTAAGCTGCTCACCCCTCGTAACTCGCCGAGACACGCAATGGAATAATTGACAATAATGGTAAAATTGCCGGCAGGAAGACCAAATTACGCGAGGTGATGAGGGCATCGCAGCAATTGAATCCAAGCTTGTAGTCAGCTGGAGGTTGACAATTATTTAAAGTCGATTTCGGCAAATGACAACAATGATCTCAAACTGCATCTCGGAAATTAAACTCTAATTTCGCAGCTAGACGTTATGTATTGCTTTCATTAAAGAGACATGGTAAAAAACAGTTTTCATGGCGGAGGATGGAAAGAATAAAACCAAAATTTATATGGAAATTGTCTACGGAGAATTTTTTAGGCTGACATATTTCATCGATATAAAGTTTCTAAAATCACTATTGAGTTCACATTAAACGCATTATCTTATTTAAAATATATTATTATTTACATCATTTTGAACGATTAAGGCCCCGAGTCAGTGGGCGGTCTAGCCGAAAAAGTGCTCAAACTTTTACTCCCAGTTGTCGGCTGTATAAAGTGCATAATAATTTTCTTTCGTGAAAATATTTTTTGCCATAATAGCTGACGAATTCGCTGACGTAGGAACCTGACATAGCCACGGTGACAACAAATTGTTTCGTAAAAGAAAATTATTTCAAAAGCTTTTTGTACAACCTGGAACTTCATGCAAAGGTTTCCGTCACCCGGACATGAATTCGAGGGCCATTAAAAGGCCTACAATTATTGAAATTAAGCAATACAGTACAGACATTTATAAAATTCTAGGATTGAAACGCCTATTGAAACCTGAATCTGTCCATTTTCGTATTGAATAGGTTTCGATTATTTGCAATCGCAATAAACAAATTTAAAAAATGATTCTCATTCAAAATTTTTATAATTTGTATAAAAATGAATATTTTATTTTCGTAATAAAGAAAAACAGTCGGTGATGCAAATATAAGGAATTCCACGATATTTTCCGGCTTTTAAAATGTTTTATTCTTATAGCACTTTAAAAAAAAACTGCACCATTACTTTCGTAGGCTCCCAGAGATTCTAAAAAATGTGATACGACTCGTGTATTGACTATTTTTTTTTTTTGTAAATACAAAAAATTGAAAAATGTAAATCTAACATTTCTTTTTACATACAATTTAACTGAATTGCGGAGGTTTTCGGGGTCGCTGATTACTGATCTGACCTGAAATTATAAAAATTGCAAATTGCAAATACAAAATGTCGGACCAAAATGACAATAATTCGCCATTTTTAACGTTGAAAATCTGAGGGTATATTTGTACTGTGCGATCTCAAAAACAAAAGTTTTTTCGACCTTTCAAATTTATTTAATGTGATTAGCAGTTGGTGTGAATCCCAGTATTTTATCACGTTTATTAACATAACAGCAAATTGAATACATCAATGACTACATGAAATTCGATATTTTGATGCGGGTAAAACGTATAGAAAATGTCAACCAAAAAGGTATTTGTTTATAAGTGTCCCATGTGGGTTCACAAGTCGACGTAAAATAATATTAAAAAAAAAAATGTGATCGATGTGCCGATGCGCTCATATGTGTATATCCTTTATATATTTTTTTATTATATTTATATTTATATTTTTATATGCACAGAGAAGTACACAATTTTCATTATCCTATTCATATCCATAGCAATTTTTTCTATTTTTTAAAAATAACGTAAGATTTCTAATAAATGAAGGAATGCATATAGAAATCAAGGACGGACTGTATCTTCAGAAAGATTAATTTTATTTCGAAGATACTGATAAACATTAGTAAAGTAGTATAACATCTCGATCATTAACAATATATTATAAAGTTTCTGAAAATATTCTTAAAAATATAACATAACAGCTTCACAATAGCGACCCGTAAAATCTTGTAAACAATGACATTTTTATAAAGACTAAAATATGAAAAATCTTTGAATTTTATAAAACTCAGATGCGCATGTTACTGATTTCACGCATCATGCTCTAAGTCAGGCACATACTAAATTAACTAATGTTATAGGAGATACTATCTCCAAAAGATATTTCAATTGTAAACCATTCGAATAAAGTTTTTTTTTGACAGCCATGTACTGAATAAAACTCTGGCAATTTTAAGATGTTTTATTCTTTTTATGAGTTGAAGGGTGTTACGAACGCATGAATTACTTCTTCGAACATCATGAAGTTACGATTCGATTTAACTTTCATTTATACCATTTTTCTATTATAGGAATTTCTCATATGCTTTTTCGAACTTGTGTAGAAAATCCAGATAGTTAATGAATAATTTACTGCACCTGTACTATAATATAGGTACCATTTAATCTTCATTTTTAATATTTAGATTAATTCAATAGTTTTGAATTTATGGAGTTGAATGATTACATTATTTATCTTGTAAATCGAATAACTATACAACTACTAATTAATAGTTGATTAATAAACCGATGTGGTTGAAAAAAGATACGAGCTTTTTATTGAATTGAAGCTACGATTATGTCCTGATGCACCAGCGTATAAAACTAATTGTTTATTTTCAATCTCTTTATTAAATCCGAAATAGGTATATCATCTTCCACTCGTTTATGTTCGTCAGTAAAGAACTTGATGAATTCCAATTCTTCTTGCGTAGGTGGCGCTGGAGGTGGCGGTGGTTTCTCTTTTGGGATTTTCACCTGAGATCTGAATATTAACGGTTTCTTTTTTGGTTTCGGTGGTTCCATTATTCTCCGAAGAGCAGCGAGAAGCCTTTGCATGAGATCGTACTGCAACAAATCAACACGATTTTAAAATTTCTCTTAATTAACGGATAAACAAAATTTACTGTGTCTTACATATCTTTGCTCATAAACGTCTGTTTTAATTATAAATTTATAGTTTTAATTTTAAGCCTGTATTACAGTATTATTACAGTATTATTTACCTTTTGAGCTGCCTCTTCAGATTCTCTCATCTTTTTTGATTCTTGTCGCTCGACCTCTTTTCTACAGGCTTCAACCAGATCATGAGGTAACGAATCCAACTCCGAATTCAACTCTTCGTATACTCTTTCGATGGCTTTCATCATTGAGAAACTATCCATATTCGAGTCATTAGGAGCTACGCACGTTTCATAAGCATCTTCTACTAAAATGCGTGCATAAAGAATATCTTCCGAACAGACTAAATCGCGAAAAACTCCTTGCAACAAATGGTTTGCACGTTTTTCTAACTCAGCTGCACGATGTTGTTCTTCTGCTATTGCACTCTGTGAAATTGTAAACAACGGAGGCTTTTAAGCAAATTCGATCTGTATCTAATATATATTAAAAACAATTATTCTCTAGAGAGTCTAGTTAACTTGATTAGGAGAGTTATATGTAGTTAGGGTCTGCAGGACCAAGCAATTATATTAGAAAGTGATTTTGGACTCTTTCATAGATTTGTGGAAATCTTACCTCGAGTTCTTTTATCGTTTCCTTGATTTCTCCAAGTTCATCATTAATACGTTTGTCAGTGGCTCTAATAGTTGCATTCATCTCAGCCATAGGTTCCACAAGAGACTCAAGATGAATTAGTGCATTAAGATTTTGAACTTCCATTGCTCGAAACACTTCAATAAGTTCCTCTGGTTCCTTGAAATACAACTCTTGTGAACCTGGTTCTCGTTCGATGGCTGCTGCTTCTTTTTCAAAAGTCTCTGAAATGTGCGTATAAAAAAATTAATAGGGAAACGTTACCAATAATTCTCAATACAATCAATGAAAAATATGATTCGAAATTTTGGAAAAATGATGGATTTCTATATTTGACTTTCAACATTCGATATGAACACATAGATTAGGGTATCCAGACATCACGAAGCTGAAATCGTATTTTGCATTCAGAATGCGAGAAAAGTATATTCCGAGAAGAAAATTCAGTATATCCTCAAACTGATATACTCATACAACGAAATGTTAGGTACAGCATTAAATATAAAATTTGTGGTGACGATATATTTCTTTAGATGTTGACGTAAGGTACATCAATCGACTTAGATGACCCTAATTTCCCTGATGTAAAAGTATGGCCGAATAGAATACAACAATAATAAAATCAAAATGCATAAAGATAGTTTTATAAAACTAACCAATGAGCGACACCAGCGAATCAGATCCAACAATATTTTTCGTTTCTTCTTGAGGCTCTTCAGTCTGGACTTCTGTATCGTTAGAAAATAAATCCGGTTGGTCGTTTTGATATCGTTGACGCCAGGAAGCTGGTGAAATGTCATTCAAGAATTCCCGACATTTTTTCACCATCCTCCATTCCTCTTCACTTTCGTAAACCTTTAATGTCACTTGTTCCAGCTCGCGTGTTAATCTTTTTTTTTCCTCCTTAACCGCTGCTGTTTTTTGCGCCTCTTCCTCGGCTTCCCGCAATACTCGCATGCTCTCTTCGTGGTCCTGTGCCAGGAACTCCTCCATAGCTGCAACGCATCGTCGATATTCATTCTAGCAAGTTGAAATTTCACATATTTTATTGTATAATAGTTTTGAGAACATTAGGACATTGGTTTGTATCATCTGATTGTACGTAAATGTAACTAAGTCGACATACTGCAGAAATCTTATATTTTTCTCCCTAGGGCGTAAAATTGCTTTTTTGTCCTTAACGCACTTAAGTATGTGAAGGTGACGTGTATGACAAATACGAATTAGCATTTCCGTCAAGCACGTTCAACAGATTAAATAAGATTTTGCGAGGGACAGTAACTTATAGATAAATTATATTTTTAATAAAAAAATAATCGAGTTACTAACCTGCGCCATTTCAAGTCGCCTCTTTTCTTCAGCAAATTGGTGTTCTTCACGAATGGAATCATCGCGTTCGAGACCGGTGATAATCTTATTTCTTAAAATTTTTCGTGCTTGATCACGGTATGTATTGATCGAAAACTTTTCTAGCACGGGTCGACCTTTCAATTCTGAGAAATAACGTGGGTGCAGGTCGGTGACCGCGACAATCTTCTTTTCCTCTGACACATTTCCGGTTTCCTGTGTTGGGGGTGCGAATATTGCAATTATTTAACTCTTTAGGACCTTAGGGTCCAACCGCCTCTAGAGACATTCACATTCTGCGCGGTTTGCGATTGGAATAATGCACGAACTTCACAATATAATGAAAACTACTAAGCTGAAAGTAGCTAAAACACGTTGTGTCTCCTTCACTGTTCCTTGGTTAGAATAAACGATGACATCAATTAACAAAATTTAATGAATCTTACAAATACATATGAACTTTGGTAATGGATATCTCGCTTATTGTACGCTGATAAATCTTAATAAAATCATATGCAAATGATAAATTACAGTATTTGTGATATACAACGAACAAGAAAGGGTGTTTATTTTTTATATATTACATACATATATTAGATTGTTTATATAATATAGAGGATGTCCCACAACTCACGGACCGTGTTGCAGGGAGTAAATCTTGACAGCACCCAAAAAAGATTAATACACAAAGTTGATAGGTATGAAATTTGATTGGCGAACCTTTGAATTTGAGGAAAAAAATAACTTTTTTTGAAATATAACAAAATAGATTTTGTAATAACGATGCGCGTTTATTGAGAATTACACGCCATTACTTAATTTGTATCGAAATGTAACGTATAAGGGCTCATATTCTATCATTTTTAAGCTCTATAACTTCTTTCTACGTGATTTTCGTTAACCATTTGGCGAAAACCCGCATAAATCGGTATTTTACCCACTTTTTGGGAATTCAATAGGAGGTCCAAATGATCGATATGACTTAAATATCATTTGTCTTTATTCATTGCAATAACTTAAGAAATAACCAAGGTATGGCAAAAAAAAGTGATTTTTGTTCTTCAATTCGAAGGTTCGCTATTCAAATTATCACGTCGGATCGAATTTTGGTACCTTTTCTTTTCTGCTTCAAGTAGTGCCCAGATACATCCTCTGCAATATGGTCCATGAGTCGAGAGAAACCCTGCATATCATAAACCATAGAATTATAGACTAATTCACTAGCAAAAATCGACTTCATGTTAAAATTTCAACAACTTTAAATACGACAATAATTATTTGGATAAATTAAGGTTGAATTACTTTGTAGGGGTGGAAAAAACATGTACCTACTAATAAAACAGTTATTTTAAATTAAAAAATAAACGACAACCATTGGTTTCTATGAAATAATTCCGGATGTTTGAACTTTTAAGACATTGATATTTGTATACATTCAAAAGAACATTAAAATAGCTTTAGTATTTTGCTATACCAAAACCTCTTTTCTCTTACATTTTTTCTCTTAAATACGATTTCGTCGAGACGTCTCGATAGTATACATTGATAGAAAATACATCGTCGCATAGAAGAATTTATTCCTGCTCGCGATGCATTTCTTATTAAAAAAAACGTATCTGAAAATTGTACAGTTTGTTAAGAACATTTCAAGCTTCAATTTAAAAACTTGTTTAAAAAAATCTATACGTTGATGGAAAATCATTAGAAAACTGTTTTTTAGTTAAATTGCAATAGAATAAACGTATGAACATTCAGATATTAGAAATTTTATATATCCTAATACTGAAACAACGCATGCAATTACATCTTTATTTTAATGTCGTTTCTGCGACAACCATGGAAAATCGTTCAGTGAACATTCGGAACTTCAGGGACATAAATTGCGGAAGTATTAACAAAATCTAAAATTCAAAGTTTGCCCCTTGCATGGAATACCCCATAACCCACTTCTTGTTCGTTACGTTTCACTTTACTGAAACTTTCGCTGCATTTTATTAGAAAGTACTGGAAATAAGTTCTGACTTCTTAATATGCAAAGATCATAAATTCGTTTTATAAAAATAATTACCAAGATCATGAAATTCATTAAAAAAGAAAATGAATGAACGAAGTGGAATATGAATACGTTGTTTACCAGACAGAAATAGTCTGTATTAAGAACGACAATCTTGGAAGAGGTTTCTCTGATAAATACAAGGTAACAATATTTTTGTTTGGTACAGATTGGTTCTTATGGTGTGCAAATAACTTGAAAAGTCACATTTTAACAAAACTCCAGTTTTCAGAGACACATAACAATAAATAGTACTGATCGTATTACATTAAAAAACTGTCAACTATAATCATGTCATGTAAGAAACAAAAATAAAAATACTATGGGATATAGGACGTTAGTAACTATGTAAAATATTAACGTATATTCAAATTCATTGCACATTCAAGAATGTGGGTAAAAACGCAAAATACCAACCAATGGTCTCGCGCCTACTTTACGAGTTTGACCAATTTTTAATGTTTTAGTAAGCGATAGTAACTGACACTCTTAAGTACCTAAGATAATTTACACGTAGTCTATAAAAACTATACAAAATCAAAAATCAACCAATAATAGCGGAATAATATCATAAAACATAATAAATTTGTTCAAGTTTGTACAGTAAACATCAATTGCGATCATTATTGCAAAAGATAAAAAATACAGCAGGAAAAAAATACAAAACGTAACCCATTCTGGAAAATTTTTTCTCTGGAAGTTCAAACCCGTATGTATCCCGTCCGTTTACGTCAAAGTAACGAGGAGAGCAGTGATCATAGATTAAATAATGAATTAAAGAAATGAGTTTGTTCAGGAAACATACAGAACCCTCTTCAGAGTCCCTGACTGAAGACGATCCTCCATCGGGTGTTGGAGCTTTCCAGCGATGAGCATAAGCGAAAAGTGCCGAACAGGGAGGTAATGTAAAAGGTTCGTCTTTTTTCTTCTTCTTTTTATTCATCAACCTCCAAGCTGGCCCTCGAATGACCCTGAAAATTATTATTAAGGTCATATTTTTATTCTGTCATGAAATAACATTATAGATATTATGAAAGACTGTATAGATCACTAGGAAAAACCACGTAATTTTATTCACATCACCCTACCAGATCAAAATTGTAATTACATAGTCGCACGATCTAAGTCGGAAAACTCATATTTGAGTTCACTATAATTAGTCTGTCAAAAATTAAGATTCAAAATAGCGGATAAAAATTTCAAAAATAATCATTTAATTTTCCGTTACCCCTTTCATCAGTCGGATCGGTCATTTTGAATTTTGAAACTGTCTTGTTCGATTCTTAATTAGTGGCATCAAGTACCTCTGTGTGCACTCAATAATATAGAGTAATATCAAAAAATAAGTTTGGTGCAGTAAATCGGATGAATTGGCATGACTGAAATCGTTGATTCCAGAAAGCATTTAATTTACTAGAAACGATCTGTTATGCACTTTTTTGTGTAATGTATAGTTTTCGTGATAAAAAATACAAAATATCCATATTTTAGATTTGAAACAATCAGTTTTTACGGCTGTTATAAAAAGATCAAACAATTTTGATATAAAACATATAATTACGTAACACATCTGACATGCCGTACGATATTTTGTGATACTTGAATAGGTAAAATGCGAAAGAAAAAATGTAAAAATATTTCTAAATGCCATTTTACGCAATTAATGACAAATGTTTTTTGATCGTTTAATATTGATGAAATGGCAAATAATAATTAATACAAAATATTGTTTCATTGTTATATGTTTTAAAAACTTTTATTTCGCATATTAATTTGAACAAAATTTGTTCATCTTTTATTAACAGTCGTAAACACTAATTAATTTAAACTCAACATTTGTATGGTTTTCATTTTTTTTATTTTTGAATATGGCAAATACTTGAAATTTATCCGCGGTTTTGAATATTTAAAAAGTGTTCCAGATTTGTGATCAGCAATATCAAAACCAATTCAACAAAACCTTTGAATACCAGTCTCATAAAAACCCTTTGAGATTTGTGATTGTGAATATGTGACTAGGATATTACGAATAAAATTACACTTTTATCGCCAATTAGTGTCAGCCAATTTCAATTCATACTTTCCTAAATACGTGAAATTCATGTTTGACATCATATTTCTGAATTTTAGAGGTATGCTAATGCCATTACCCATAATAAAATTCGATATATTAAAAATAAAACAAAAAAATTTCTTCCTTTTTTTGTTTTAAACGCGTACAACTTTGTTATTTCGACATTTGACAATTTGGTACATACACGATTGGAAAGAACAGATCTTGGACGATAAAAAAAGACTAGTGATAGATTTTACTCATGGAGTCATGACTCAAATGCTCAAATTTAGTATCTTCATGAAAAAACATTGTACATGTGGGTTAAGTCATGAAAATTCAGCCGTTTTACTGTGTCGAACTTATTTTTTAATATGTTCTTCATTTGAGTACACAGAGGTTATTGAGATCGCTAATTAAGAATGAAACATGACAATTTCAAAATCCAAAATGACGAATCTAATGTGACTGATAAAACTGGCAACGGGAATTTCACAAGAAAATTCTTAATTTTGTATCTGCAATTTTGAATTGTCGTTTTGGATTCATAATTAATTATCTACCTCAATACCCACGTAATTGTAAGGTCAGTCTGTAAAACAGAAGCAAATGTGTCTCGCATTCGGCACATTTATGTAGTTCTGAATTTAAAAATGTTATGTCTATAATTAATATTTTATGCCAATAAAGCTTAATAGTATAATAATATTAATAATGATATAGGACGTACTTGATAAATCTACCGTTTGGAATACTGAAACCCTTAAGTCCAAAGTTGTATAACTTATTTACCAATTTAAAATAAAAAATTTAAAAGTATGCTAAAAAATAATGACTAACTAAGCTTTTTTTTTATTAATTGGGCTGAATTTCAAAAATTCCAGATATACTGGAAAAATTGCATAGTTAAATTCCTTTTCAGTGTAAAAAATTTACAAGAATCTCCCTCTTACATTCTTGACATTTCACAAGCAGAAAAAGAAAATTATATGAATACCACTTTGCAGGTAAACAAATCAAAGTAACTCCATGAAAAATTGGAATATTTAAAATAGCACTATGGTATCTGAACAGAACTAGAAAATTGGTCTTAGATATGTGCAATAATATTTGTATTAGGAATGATTATAAAATATTTCTACCAATATCCAAAAAAGGAACTGAAATTTTTCATTTTTAATAGCAAAAATAAATACAATTATAATAATAATAAAAATGATAATAATTTGAGTTACTGACCACTAGCAGTTATTTTTCATAACACGCAGTGACGTGGATAAAACGAAATTTTTGCATAGCCAATAAATGATCTTGATTATTAACTTTTGTTATTTGAAAAAATAATAAATGCAATCCTTCACATGATTAAGAATGAGGTTTTTTCATTGCTTATACATTATAACGCGAAACCAAGTAAAAAATTATGAAAATATATGATTCTTTAAATGCATTTCTCTAATATTTTACATGTCCAAAACATAGTTACCCAGGTGTTACTAGTGATCACAGGTATCATTAAATTTTTTATTCAAACGACTATGATATATTATAATATTTAATAATTAGCGAACGCAAAATTATTTTAAAAATAATTCATTCCAATGACAAAACATATATTAATTTGTACGTCGAAAAATGAAAAATATGCAAATCTAATATATGCACACCAATGGCATTTACGAAATGAATGAAATATTGTTTTTCTCTGTAAATTTATTGAATTTACTTAATCGATAAGTAGAACGATATGGCATATTTTAATATAATAAATAAATTAATGATACAGTATATAATAAGTAGATTAACAATTGCTTTTCATAAATATAAATTAAAAATGTACCGCTTTGGTTTCCCAACAGGAAGTACAACATCGTCCTCGGTTTTAGTAGAACTGGCATCTGATGCTTCCGGTACGGTAAATTTTGCACTTAGAGGAAGAATCTCAGGAAACGAGAGAGCCGTCCGTGACTTGTGGACTATATTAAAACCTTCCTGATCCACGTGTGACATCCTTACTCACTCTAGACATATGTGTACATCAATGTCAATGTACTGAAGATGAATTGTCCTGTTTGTTCATATTATATTTTTCAATCTTTAAGCAAATAAAAGCAGTACTCTACATGTTTTTTAGCAGTGCTCAGTGCTAAACGGTTTTCATAACACAGTACAATCGAAGTAAAACGCAAATGTATAAATATTCCATCAACTTTTTATATTAAAAGACCTGGATACTGCTGTATAACATATGATGTACACAATATTCTAACCTGAAAGAAGTTTCGGACAACGCTGTTTTCACTTTTTGCATAAAATCTCGCCTGCACACTTTAAAACTGTGTGCAAAGTTGATTCACCGGATCAGTCGTTATGTACCTGTCAACGTAACAATTACATGAATACTGAAGGCGTCGTAACTCCATGGGCAATTTGACAACTTACGGCCTGTTACCAAGCAACCTTTAACTTCCGCATATTTCGTCGTAGCGAAGCTCCTGGTATGGTTGACATGAATATTCGCGACGACATTTTACTAGTCTAATGCAATAAAAAATGAAACCTAGAAAAGTCAAAATATAATGTAATGAATAATATATCTCAAAATCCTTCCCACTCATGTTGATGTGAATTGTTCGTGCAACTGTGTTAAAAGAAACTCGTTAATACCAGAAATGCGTATTTTCTTATTGATTTTCGAATATTCTCCTTAGTATGGCGTAGCCAGAATTATATTTACATGGCTTCCTTCACTGTAACATTGAAATGCTGCAAATTGTCTCGTATCAAGAGAATTAGACATCAAAGTGTCTTATTTGAAGATAAAGTGTCTCCTTTTAAGATTCTTTTGGTGTCTCATTCTCATGAAATAAGACACTTTATTTTTACAGTGTCTAAAACTAAAACAATGCATTTAAAATTTAACAAACAAACTTTGACAAATATGAAACATTTTTTAAACGGATTTTTGTAAGAAATTACATGGATGTTTTGAAAGTCATTATTCAGAGGACCATGAGAATGTGAATATGTCACATGTTGCCATAAAGCCATTTCTTAGATGTGCGATTTTAATCGGAAAAAATCATCTTCGACCATTATAAATATTTACTTATTTTTTGAAAGCCGGAATCATTTCCATTATCTTTGAATACACTCTGAAAAATGTCGATGTAAATTTACCACGAAAACCGTAGGACACAAAAATACCACTGATAATCGCAGGAAATTTACGAAGTGCTGGTAAAATATAACCTATCGGTGTAAAATTACCTTGGAGCAATGTAATTCTAATAAAAGGGGAATTTTACATCATTCAGGTTATTTTTACACTATCTGCACTGTGATATCGCACTAAACTATTGGGAGTTTACATAATTGCTGTAATATTACAATTTTTAATTTTTTCATTTTAATGTAAATTTACCACGATTATCAGTGGTATTTCTGTGTCCACTGATTTTCGTGGGAAAATTACACTTTTATTGTAATATTACTATGTTTATGGTAAAAATCCTCGAGAAATTATTGAAAAATTACAACAAATTTGTAATTTTACTACAAAAATTGTTGGAAATGATTACATTAATGCAATGTAATTTTACTTGGCACTTTTTTCAGTGTACAAATAAAAATAAACATCAAATTCTCAAGTTCTCTTTATTTGAAAGTCGCAATGTTGGCTTCAGAAACTATTTAAATATGACTGGGTCTATGTCAATCGGAAGAGTTTCCTAAAAAATGAAAGACAAGACGAGAATCAAACTCAAAAACGAACGAATATATATCTCTAGAATTGAATGATTTACGAAAACATTAGACACGCCAGTAAAGAGCTGGCGTCATAATTGGCATTATTAAAACTGTAATCTTGAACTAAAGGATTTTAAATGTGAAACATTGTGGTTATCCAAATATTATAGTTTACTGTCGTTATATTTTGCCATTACCACAAATACTGAAAACTTTGTGAATATTTGGTAATTCAGATGTTTTAAAAAATGGTAGAACTTAAAGGAAATAAAAAGGGACGTTTGCTTTTATGTTAGATCTATTGAAACATAACAAGGTATGGCAATACTAAACAGTAATCCTAGTTAAGGGTGTTTTATAGACAAATTGTCTACATGTATACATTAGGTTCGCCTTTGGCATGAGATAAAAAATGAGAACAACTAAAACAGGCAATTTATTTCTTTTTATTATCTTACATTATGGCCGTGCTCTAGTAAATTCAATAACGACGATGACCAAAGTTAAGCAGAAAATGCATTACATATTTCGAGTACGACGACGCATCCGCTCAATTAAGGAAATTACACCATCGCTGGAAAGTTTGTCACATTTTTCTTATACAAAAAAAAATTTTGAATGAAAAACCCCCATAATTTAATTAGCATCAAATCCTATACGTTTTTATTTAAAAATATCATTTTCATTTTATGTACTTTTATCAAAATGTTTCGGTTAAATAAATTCGTATTTGTATGTTAAGCAGAAAAGTTTAGCGACTAGTACTGTATATCTACAACATAATTATTAATCTTTTCATGAAAACTCATTATTAATTATATAACTATTGATAAATAATAAAATCTAACTATTAGTAAGTAATAAAAACAATTCAATAATGATTCTGAAAGAGTTCAGCACAGTTTGAACAATATTTAATATTTCGTTGAATGTTTTAAATCCACAATAATAATCCGATTCCCTCAACTTTTCATAGCGTAATATACATGAACAGGGTGTCCAAAAACTGGATAGCAATACTTCAGATTGAGATTCCAGGTGACATTTTCAGTAAAAAAAGGAGCACCAAAAATTGCATCTATTCTCATATCTACACCGTTCTTTCGGTGATCGAATTTTAGTGGCGGGCCATTGAGTTATCGAGAAAAAACACATTTTTTAAATAACTCGGATGGTTTTAAAGTTATTTCGACAAGTGAGTACTTATTACGAAGGATGTTTGATATTATTAACTACGATGATTACTTCTTCCACAGAATCACATAAAATTACAAAAAATGCCGGTTTTTGCATGTTTTCGAGTTCAATTCAATGTCCTAATCAAATAATAAAAAATCACGCCAAAAGAATTTGTAGAGCTTAAAAGAAAGCGAAGAAATGGACCTCTTATACGTAAAGTTTCGATAAAATGTGAGCCCAATGCGATCTCTTTAATGTCGAAAGATGAATTTTGTAATAGTGCGGCGATGCGCATAATACATATCGAAAACTAGAGAAATATTCATCATAAACCAAATTGCCAAAAAGGGGAATTGTAAGGATTAAAAAACACTTTAAAATAGGGTTCTCATGTCGAAATAACTTAAAATCCAGACGAGTCGTTGCAAAAAAGTTTTTTCAGCTGGAAAATTCAATCCGTATGTTTTAGATATTTTTTGCAAAAAATAGCAGACAGAAGCAAAATCTGAAATATCGTTACCCTGTTTTTAGACATGCTGTACATACCGTTAGCGAAATTCATATACATTACATTAATTGCACAGGAAATTCCGTGGCATTTTTAACAACATATTTCTATTCTACACAATAAAGTATAAAGGAATGAGACAATTTTTTTTCGAATAAAACAAATTTTTACAAATACTTTAGTATACACAAATAACAATTGTTAACAAAAAACAGCTATTTTATAGCTTTTTCTTAAAGAATAAATTAATATTTCGGAAAATTACTATGCGGACAGCATACAACTATTTTTCTTGCTTTCAACTATTTGGAAGTAATGTAGTTATTTCATTAAAAAACTTTATGGTACATTTTTCAAGAAACGTTTTATAAGTACACTTTTGCTCGGTCTATTACAATTATATATATACGATTACTAATTTAAACCTTAATTTCTATATTAAATTCATCATCGCAAAACTCACGATTGTCAAATTATAAAAATTGAATTTAAAAATAAAAGGATATTCGAATTTCATTCGAACAATAGAATTTTTGGATATTGGAATCAAGAAAAGCAATTTGAAAATTTATTGTATTATTGCAGAATAATATTTATTCGAAATGTAGCTACTCTATAGTTATTAAATATATGCAACTATTTCATTCAAGATAACTTTAGGATCGTGTACGATACTTATTCATAATAACAAGTTGTATGACATTCAAAATTTGATTTAAATAAGTGTTTAAAATTTAACTCAGGTTAATACATTTTAAAAGTTTGAAAATAACTTTAGAAAATAAAGATCAAAGAAGATGATATATGCAACGAAAATTCAAAACTATTAAGAACAATACAGTTCCTGCATTGTCGCTGTCATTAATTAAGATGCTTCAAAAATATCCATTATCAAAATCTCAGTGGCAACGAGGCATAACACTGTTGCAAGGAGGAAAAGAATACGTAATATCAGAATTTACATCTTGTATTGCAATTCTGCAGTTTAAAGCTTTCGCAAGTACGACACCTTTTGTGTAACATGAAAAATGGACGCGCAAGACAAAATCAAAAACATCATGAATATAGATTTTTGCGAAATCATTTGCGTTCGTACTATTTACTGCCAGATAGTTTTGGTCACTATTTTTCAATCGACGTTTTGATGTAGTTTTTAATAAAAAGTTTATAAACTTACATGCATTGATAATTTCTTTAAACTATTCATTAAATACTGACGTTATCTGAAGACATTAATTTGATGTATTGGAATTTACTATCAACGGTTTATTAATTTGCGTGTAATAGCTTGTGAACAGCTTTGAAAAATATACACTGCTAAACTACAGAATTAAATCGGTATAATATTTAAATCGCCATTCAAGTAATCATTATTAAAATTTGTACGGTGACCGTTATTAAAGATCAATTTTCAGTCGAACCCGTATTAAGAAATGTAAATCGCATGACATATAGCAGGAAGAGAAAAACACCTGAACTTCTTATATTTTTTGTTTACTTCAAAGATCAAATTTTTAACGTTTATTAATCGAAAAAAATCTCTTTCCATGGAATTCATCTTCAAATTTTAAAATGAATGGTAAAAGAAATAAAAAACAATCGATATACCGTTTTCTTTTTTTTTTATAAAACATAAAAACTACTTCATCTTTGAATTAAGTAATAACTAAAATAATCTGTGAGGATCTGTCTTTTTTTGTGTTTCAAATTGTTAAAAATTGACCTATTTATTCTTTTTTTAAATTGATCATTTTTCCGGCAAAAAATGATATGTCGATTTTTTTAGATTATTTCCCCCCTTAATTTTAGTAGTCGAGGGTGAAGCCAATCGAGGAGGGATTTATAAATGATGAAAACTTCAGATTTTAAGTGAAGAAGAAAAAATTACAAAAAAGTTTGGGGATGAGGAATTTTCCCCATCTTGAAATAAAACAATTTGTGTTTCGACTAAGAAAAATTGTTTAAAACTAATTAATTCAATTGTTGACAAAAAATTTGGCATTTTTTCGACGAAATATGTTATATCGGTTTTTCATAAACATTTGTCTATTTATTTCAGAGCGAATTTTTTTCTTATAATTGATTTTTGAGATAATAGATATATTAGAAATTTGGTATAACTAAAAAGGGTATAGAGTTAGAGGGCTCTAATTGCAGTAACTCGTTATCGAGTGCTATAACATACCAAAAAATGATAGAAATCGGAGAGCCTGCGCCCGATTGTTTGGTATTTTGCATTTTATCCATATATCTTATGTGCATATATTAGTCATTCAAATTATATAAATAATTTAACAATTTGCACTTTTATTTGGGTATTTACAAAAACGTAAGCATCGAGGTGGGGTGTACGAAAAAATAAATACGCATCGAGCAAAAACCAAGATTCATTACATTTTTGCGTATTAATACTATATGAAAATAATCAACATCCCTTCAAACAAAACATGATTCATAAGGAATTGAGACACCTGGGGAGTAATCAGATGGGTTTAGATAAAGTCATTGGTAACAATGAAGTATTGACTTTTGTAACTTTTCTTCTGAATCATTGAGAGGCATTCAGGAACAAGCTAATGAATTCTTGTAACAGGAGTTAGAATACTTGACAATAGGTAAGAATTAACCAAGGTCAGCAAATGGATTTCAAAGTTCAAAAATTAATACGTTTCAAATGACCACTAATTATATCGCTTCATCGCATTTCATTCCACTCCTTGTTTACTCCATAAAAGTCATTCACATGTGGTATAGAGCCAAACTGTCCAAGGAGTTAATGTCTTCAGAAGCGTACTACATGACCTATATAGCTTCATAATTTTAAATCACTCTTTGTAGAACTTTAATGAGCCAAGTATTAATGACACGGAATTCACTGATCAGTTAAAAGACCTGGTGGGTCTGGAAATGACTTTCATTCTGTCGGATCTATCTACCTCGTGCACCAAGTAAATCAACGATCCAGATCGACGCTTCTTTCTTCTCCCAATGAGTCCATCAGTTGCCTCGGTATATACGCAAGTAGGTACATAGAGCTTGCCAGAAGGTAAAGACACGGCCCGCCCCACGCGGCTGAGAAATCGCGCTGTTTGCCCACATCCACTTTCATTGTTCTTTGATCCCCGAACGAACTGTCGGACGCCTCTAGTTACCAGATACGATGCACTTCTTCACGAACCTTTCCCAGTGCCGCGTCTGATCTTTACGTCTCTAGGCGTAATATAACTATAAACAGTGCAAGTGTTTTAAAAGCTCTGATAGTCTGAGATTACCCGAAGGATAAGGACCCAGTGATCGGGCGCGATCGACCAATCAGTCAGCAATCAGCTGTCGTAAGTAATAAATAATGGCTTAACCGCAGCGCATGTTGTCCAATTTCTAAAAAAGCGTAGGCTATTTGATCATCTAATGAAGATGACAGCTACATCACTTAAAAATTTGTGAAAGTTGGAGTCACTATCGTCTGCGTGATTTCCCATGGCGGCGACTCCACTTACGATTCTTCCGAAAGCAAGTCGCTCAACTGAGAAGGCCTTCTTTGCGACTAGTGAAAAATTGCTGTTCGACCCCTTCCTTATTCTTGTGGCTATGTGGGTGTTTCACGCAAACCGGAAGTGGAAGAGTGTGATTGCCGGATCTAAAAGTGTAGCTGGATGCACGGGTTGTACGTGACAGGTGGAGACGTAGATGTAATTGAGAGAGAAAGATAAGAATAAGACGTACTTCTTTATGCTCTGTTTGTCCAGTACACGCCGATCTTACGGTCACTGACGCCAAGGAGCGAAATATGGGAGTTTTTCAAAAGACAGCGGGAAGGCCGTTTCTAGAAAATAACACTGCAGGTGACAGTGAAGAGTGATTGCGCTTTTGTTTGTTTCATTTGACAGCTTGCATATTTCTGAAAATTTGTACGGTTGAAATCGACAATGATTTTCTAACCGAAAAATAGATTGTTATAAAACTCCACATGCAGTCAAAAAAGTTAATGAATCTTCAGTTTTTAAGCGAAATGTGCAATTTAAATTAATTACAGATCACTCTCCAACAAGCGAAAGTTATTGAAAAGAATTCTCCACCGTGAATTCTGGACAGTTATAATGACTCAAGAATATGAATGAAAGTTTTATTGTAAAAATGTGCATTTTTACCGCACTTCCAATATTCAAGATGTTTTCACCAAGCAACTCCAAACAAAGCTAAAAACTATAAGAAAGGCTTTGTCTTAAGACCTTTTTTTATTTAAGCTGCAACTGACTACAACCAACATCTAACCCATCTAAATTTGGGCCTTCCTAAATGCAGTAATAGCAGAAATATTTCAGACACACGAAACCATATTCTAATCTGAAACTGGATACACCGAATTGATTAATCTCGTGTTCATCCTTCCGTTTTCGACTGGATCGTTGATATTAGGAAGGAAATGCACCCAGCTTTTTGCCATATAGAACTAATGTTCTTTCATGCTCTATTTCTTTTTTGAAAGTTGTTAATTTTCGATTAGTATTTTTGGAGTTAAAAATTCCAAATTTGCGAGATATTTTTTAGACCTCCAACCAATTATCAATTTTTTCAATCAACCTATTGTTCGTAATCAGCAGATAAAAAGTCATTTAAGTCACGTGTGGTGCGTGTGTGCGTGCCTTCAATTATGTGCGTGTGTATGTCGCAACAAACGAAAATTACTCAGAATTCTTTTAACCCTTCAGTGCTTCTGAATCCTACTTCTTAATCCTTGGCTAAGCATTATGAAACATAGAATTCAATATTTTCGCATGCTTTTGTATCGTTCGGTAAATCATACTCGTTTGAAAAAAGGCCACATGTATACATAATTCATCTACTATATAAAAAAAATTCGAAATCTCAACAACAATTGTTTGCCTTTGTCTATTTATTGTACTTTTGCACTAAAGACAAAACAGAATAAAAAACATACGCCCTTGCGGCTGGTGCATTTGTGGGATTCCTTAATAATTTATTTATGTTATAATTTACATGTAGAAACATAAAGAAGAATTCAAGAACCACATTGTCAACTTTAACCGTACAATTTCCAATGATTGATAATAGAGATAATTATTCACAAAGTTCAACTAACAGAATTCAAACCTCAGTCATTAATTTTCAATCATTCTGGATCGTTTTTTAATTGCAGTTTCGAAATGCAGCCACTTGACCATGCGTATTATTGCAGTGGTAACAAAAAATAATTGATAGTTAAAACAGACAGCGTTTTTTACGTTCAGCATTGGAGAACACAACAAATTCGAAATGTAATTCAACTATTTGCAAATATGTCAATATTTTAAAGTGAAACTTTCCATGTAAAGTGTGATGAGTTCCAATGTCCTTACGTATGCATGATTGGAAATAATATATACAATCGCAGTTGGCATTGGAATCTATATGTGCACTATTATGCACAACTTCCAACCTATACGACAAAAGTGTATGAAATCGTATTCGTGCGAATAGATTTTGCACGGAAACGGAAGAGCTAATAATGAATATTGAAAAGATGATGAGAATGTTGTCAGATTCATTCGGATTGAAATTGCGGTTTGCAAAAATATTCATCGGAATGATGTTGGATTAATTAAGATTTAAATTGAGGAATGAAACGGATTGGAGAAGATTGAAAAACTCATATTAGATGGGCGACAAATTCCGGATTGCCTCGTAAAACGTCGGATTAAATTTTTATGTGATAAGCATAAAATGTGTCACAGAAAAAAGTTATTTAAAAGTTTTACATCGAAACGATTTCTTGAAACCTATTACATAAAAAAAAACACAATGATTGCGTGTTCCGTGTATAATGTTTCATCTTAAACATGATTGTCAGGATTAAGTATTTGTCCCGACTTACTTGTGTCTGTTATAACAAAATTTGTTATATAAAATATTTATTTTGCAAAAGTCAGAATATTCAAAGATTAAATCCTGATTTAAACGATTTGGGTGCTCTGAATCTCTGAAGATCTGAAACGATATAAAAGTGATAGTGAACCAATAATTCAAGGTTATTAGTCAACCCTTATCTAGGTAACCCATGTATCTGCTTGAATTTAGTTGGATTTTCTGTAGATGAGATTAATCTTTGATATTCTGGGTATATCCACGAAATTTTGACAACTTGGTCGCAGATGACCGATATATAAATTTTTATCCCTTTAAAAATAGAAGGATACGGAGCGGTTAAAGGTTCCAAATTTACGCTTACAGTACACTTAACGTAACACTGAGAGAAATGTTTATTTTCAGTGAATGTAATATAAAATAAAATAATAGTCTTATAGTAAATCTAACAGAACTTAAAATTTGATTTTAAGGTAAGGTACTTTGTCGTGAAGTTACCGCAATCTCAGATTTGGTTAAATTTGTTATGTTACTAGTTAATATAAGAATTTTAAAGATTAATGTTGGTATCATTACGTGATAGTAGTGTGTTTACGCGCTTACAGTTTCGCCGAAAGAGAAATAAATAAACATACACACGCGCAATTTTTCGATTTTCTGCGAATTTTTGAACGCATTGTCGACATGCGTATTTGCAAGTTCAAACGACAGAATTTATGTTCAAATATACGAGTTAATATACAATAACATTGCAGGAATGTGCTTGAAATTATCTTACGTTAACTATTAGTAAATAATTTCTCGCAGTGTACTTTTATGATAAAAAAGGTGTAACATTAATACACTTTCATTTTTACCACAATTATACAGCAATTAACTTCGCTGCAGACAGGGATACTTTTGGGGTCATCTTTAAACTATAAATCTCCAAAAATTTAATTTTCAATATTATTTTATTATCGCATATTTCGTTGGTTGACATCACAACCTTATTTATATTTATTTTTATTTACTTACCTTCAAAATATTTATTTTTAGTACGAGAGACCGAAAACCCAAGAAATAACTTCCAATTTTAAATTTAATTTTAAATTTAATGATCTTTAAACTATAGTTTATACACACCCATAGGAATATATTATTTGAACTGCGTGTAATAACTGCATTTTGAAAAAGTTCGAAAACGACTATTTTGACAAAACATAAAATACTGTTTATTTGTTTAGAAGAGCTAGTAAAAGTGTCGCAGAGAACAATTTTTTTGAATACGTACAATAATAAGACTTTGGTCGAAATTGTCGTTGAGACATTATTCAGATGCTGGACTCGATCCATAAATTCTTAGGAAAAAAATGTATAAACGAGAATTTAAAAAATTACAAATTCGTCTATCTGAATTGTATCTGATCAAAATACATGAGAACTTCCGGTATCCTGCAGTAACCGAATTTTAAAGATTGACGATCGCACTAGCACGTTATTTGGCCCAAACTTACTCCGATGATAGAGTAAAGAATGACAACTGCGTTACTGCTCTAATAGTTTACAAATTTCTGAATAATCAGGGTGCGAGAATGGCATTTTAGCAGTTGTTGCATTGTAGCTTTGTAGCTCTGAAATGTTGAAACGAATCCATGATTGGGGAAGCGTTTAAAACAGCGTACTTTGGCTAACTGGTGATTATATATGATCGTGATTATAATCCACTTTTCTCATTATTGCACTATTCTTCTACTACAGTAAATGATTACATACAACACATCCTCGCTTATGACATCCGAATGAGATCCAGAGAATATCCAAATGTCCGCTTTTCTCTTCTTGTTAATGTCATATTTTATTCTTAAGTTGATAAAATCTGATATTGGCTCGTCTTCAGTAGCTAATCAGAGTGCCTTCAGGAGGCTGTGTTATATGAGCTCCAAGTACTGAAAAAACACTGTCCATTCCACTTTTTATTCTTAATCAATTGTTCTAAATTTTTTTAAATTAGAACATTCGGTCTCTGAAAAGCACTCAATGGATTTAATACTAGATATGTTTTAGATCTACATATTTCATATTTTTTATGTACACAAAAACTTCTCAATAAACGAATACATAATTATGTACACTAATAGAATTGCAATTTGCTCTTATATTTCCACACGAAAGAAGAACCTAAATCATGCTCGGACATTTCTACACGCAGCCCATCAATCGATTCTTCGATTTGTAGTACAACTGAATCGAATTGTATATTAAAAACATACGTTGTATGTGGACATTTTCAGTAACGTTCATTATGACGGTCGATCAGAGCCGAGAGTTATATTTTTCTAACGTATGGAGAGCCTGAGAGAAACAGAGGCAATATTATGGAGTTACTAGAGGACGTAACGATTGCTTCAAACATTTTGTACTTCATATATCCATTGAGAGGTATAATACGACATTGTGACTGAAAGAGCCAAACCGCAATAGCAGTTAACATATGGGCAGCATTTTGGTTGCGAAATAAATATAAAACATATTGAATAAAGTGGGTGCGGGTCAAAAACCCGACAAATCAAAAAGCCGACAGGTCTCAAAACCGACAGTCAAAATACCGACAATCGAAAAGCCGACACATAAAAAAATAGATGCATCGACATGCGGACTATCATTTTTTGAAGTGTCGGTTTTTTGACTGTCGGCTTTTCGATTATCGGCTTTATGAATGTCGGTTTCTTGACCTGTCGGATTTTTGATTTGTCGGTTTTTCGACCCGCACCCAATAAAGTGACCAGTGATACAATTCTGTTTTTGTGCTGTACGATATTTAAATGAATTGTTTATAAAAAGATCGATAACCTAATTGATATGATGCTCTTTTTTGAGGAAACGTTGCTTATTTATGTGACAATTCTTGAACTAATTGATCCAATTTTATTGCAATTATTCAACGACTAGTTTGACACGTATCAACGTCACCGTGCAGCATTACTGTAATAAATCATTTCTACTCTGTAGAATTTAATAACGTTTATTTAGGTTTGTTAACGATGAAATTACTGTTATAACCAAAATGTTAATAACTCATAACGAAATTCGATGTTTCCGGCATACTTCCACTGTGAAGTATATAATTTTACCTCTGTAAGTATCGCTTCAAAGGTGTAAAAATTAGGCTAGAGTCTTTTATTTACTCTCTCCGTCTTAAATGTTCGTTTCTACGCGTGGAGTCTCACGGTGCGTTATGTATTTCGTGTAATTTTTATAGAATTCACATAATTTGGTGTGAGATACTACACAATTCCATTTGTGATATGATGGACAAAGGTGAGAAGTTTTTCTTAAATAAATTGGTCGCATATATTGCACAAAGTATTTATAACATTTCTCTATAATTCGTAATACTTAGTCCAGTTTGAAAATTCATTTGGTATTTTTTGGGCAAAAAAAATATAGCATATCTTCGTGCAATGTATGTGGTTCAGATTAGACACCACAAAATCAATACACCAATTTCTTGGCCATTAAGAAAATGGAAGTATTTTGTAATTTTTAATTTATTAGTCGTGGTTCGTGGTTATAACATAAAGACTCAAAAGCATATAAAATATATTACGTTAATCTATTTGATGTAAGAAGTGTGCATAAATATAACTTTTAATAATCATATATAAACATTAACGCAAATTATGAAGACATACCCATCAGAATATTTATAATCTATTGGTAGTGGTTTAAATTAAGATATTATGAGCATTAAAACGATAAAAGTATCAATTAAATAGTGTAATAGAATCATCATTTTTACAAAAGATACCAGAAAAATCATTTACAATTGGGTAACAATTTTCGAAAATAGATTATTATACCGCGATAATGAAGCATTTATTCCAAGAATATAATTTTTCAACTGATTTTTTCTTAAATACATCCTTCAGTACAGAATCCTTCTATCAAGGTGGGGGGGCCTAGCGCTTAGAAAAAAACGTTGTGTTCATCGGCATTTGCAGTAGAATCATCTGAAATTCAAAAAATTAGAATTTTTAGTTAAAGTATTACGTAATCTCGGCAGAATTTTTTTTCATTTTTGTAGTTTTGGATGCAAGAAAACGTAAAAACAGTATTTTTCACGCTAAATTTCGCCATTTTGGAAGTGCAAAACTACCTTAAAAATGAAGAAAAAAAAAAGTAATACCGAGGGGGGGAGGTATTTTCTATGTAGAAAACGTGTGCCAAGTTTAAAAAAAATCGGTTGAATAGTTTTCGAGTTATGATGGACACCGATTTTTGAAAAGTCATTTCAAGAAAAACGCGTTTGAAAAAATGCTTTTTAAAAAGTGAAGAAAATATGTTTTTTTCGTACCTCAAACGGAATCGTCCATTCCAGCACCGTACAATGTATTTCCGGCATCAATGTTGTTGTCATCTTCTTGCTTTCTCTCCAATCTGCGAAGAATTCTGGCTGTTTTTTTGGCACGATCGAGTCGAGAAACTTTGGAAACACGAGGCATTATTTCACTTTGCACGAATAGCTTATTCACTAAATGTGCTGCAACTTTTACAGTTTTGCTCCGATCGACTTCAAATTTTGACCCAACATTCTTATCACTATTTGGAATCATATAAGCGAATAAAATTTTTTTCGATTTTTAGACCCCCCCTTAATATAATATAAAATCGGTGACCTTTGTATGGTCTAAATACAATGCGTGCAACAATCGCAGACTCCAATGTACAGAACAGTTCAATGTGAATTCATGCGAAAATTTTTGTAAATAGGTTATTCGAAAACACTTGTATTTTATGCAAGAGCTCGTTCTAAACACCTCTATTGAAAATTCCCTAAAAAACATAGAAAATTTGAGATAGGTTAGATGCTGATTTGACACCTGATGGTCAAGACCACGTAACGAAATGATTGGGTTTTGTTCTGGTCACAAGTTCAAAACTGCAAACACGTCGCGGTTTTACTACGTGGTTGACCAAGTAGTCAAAAGCACCCTGAAATTTTCAATACAGACTCGTTACGTACCTTCTGACCCCCAAATACTAAGATATCGAATTAAACACCCATTGAAGCAATCAATTGATCTAAATAAACCAATCTTGTGCTTTAATCAGTTGGATCTGATGGAAGTCAAGCATGTTGCCATTCTCATTACGTACATCAAACTATAGTCCAGATTAGATTTCCGATTTTCAAAAATGCTTTTTTCATCATGTCAAATATTACCTGGAATCGTGGAGAATGACCTATACATCTTCGTTTAATAATATGAAACTCCTGCTAATACCATCCGATACCCCACCAATAGTAATAATATCATACTTTTCGGATGTGTTTGACTTACGCAGAGAGAAATAATATCGTTAATGGAACCATTTACCGTTGAAAACACGGTACATCCATTATCAAAAATAATTAAATTAACTATTTATATAGTAAACAAGACAATAATCTTGTTCCATTTACTATATCACGATCATTAAATATGCAGTTGCGTACATAATCTCAAATCTACCGTGGTTTTACATTTAAACTTACTTTAAAAACAACTATTGTATGCTGTACTTTTACAACATTCTGAATTGTAAAAGTAATATACATATACTATCAACGACTATATTATTATTAGATATTACAACTATTTCTACATTTTTTCTATTGTACCATTAACCATTTTTTCTCTCTGTGTACCTCTTCTCGAAACAAACCTCACCAATTCGTGACATAATCCAGGGAATAAATAATGGTCATAATTTTAATATTATCCGGATTATGTAAAGCCTTCAATTCCATTAACTACTTTTTTTGCTTAGTTTTACAAGGAAATTGTGTTTTTTTGACGATGATTTTATACTGATATAGTCATTACTTTCCGAGACTTTTGGCTAGGGAGGTGAAGGGGTTCCACATCGCTCGGTTCTTCAGATTTTCTTGTAATTCTACACAGAAAAAGTGTTTTTTACCCTGTATTAGAATTCTTATGCCCCGTAAAAGATAAAATATTACGCATAGGGATTGCCATATTTCTATTACCGGTTTAAAGACAAAGATTTTAAATTATTCTAACCAATATGTCAGTTTATTTTAGCCTTTTCTCTTTAACTAAAAGCAATTTTTGTTTATGGAAATTTATCTAGAAAATTAAAAAATTAAAAATGCCTTCTTTTAGTCATAATAAAACATTCTTTTAAAATACGAGAGTTTAATAGAGTTTCGTATAACCTGTCGAAAACAAATGCTGAAAGAAGGAGGATTTTACTAGTTATAATATTTCTTTTAAGGGCTATAATACACTGTTTTAAAAGCCAAGGGATAGTAACTGATAAAATACACTTTTCTCAGTGTACGGATTCAATATTGTGCTGGTTTTGAAAGCTTTGTCTCAGCATTTCATATTTGGGGCATACTTCTACCAAGTATTTGCGGTGTCTGCCTCACCGCATGTGCATGTTTCACTTTTTGTTGCTATTTCTATGCCAACTTTGCTTTTCTAGCTATTGAATTTTCCATGTCCACTTAAAAACTGGTTTGTCCATCTGTTTGATCTTATCCAGTGGTATCTTAGTCTTTCTTTGATATCTGGTAGACAGTCAAAAGCGGTCATTTATTAAGTTAAATAACCAGCATGATTCTATTATCGTCTGGTCAAATGAAGTGGACATTATCATCAACCACAACACGACTAAGGCAATAATTTTCGCAATCATTCGTAAATTTAATATTGTAATATCATGAATCCCAAATATGTCACATGGTATAAGCTCTCCTTTATCGCCTTAAACATTGGTCGCTTTCAACGAAGAAAACTGTTACGTAACTCTTTCTTTGGTCCGTTAGTCCAACATGTTACGAAAACTGACGTGACGGACCATTCAGTTGAAAGTGTTACTCAACACTTGTGTTCGCTGAATGCTACCATTTCGGGAATATACTTCCACATGCATAAAACTGTTGTTAGTAAGCGCCCTCATGATGTCCATTGCTGATTATGGGTCGTCTGCAATTATACGTATGAATACTTGAATTTAAAATTCCAAGGCCTTCTTAATGCATGCATTCGTTCATCAGGGTGATCATAGAACACCATGTCGTATAAGATCAAAATGGTGATAGAGTTGGGTCGATTATATTTCCTTAGGTCTTATTGACATTAAATCCATTAATCCTCAACCTCATCTTATCTATTGGGATTGACGGTCGTCACAAAAAGGCGAAAAGAGTAGGTCGTTTACCACTTGTGCCAAAAGATATTAGGGACGACCAACCCTTTTTAATCCCATCTAGATGATGCATCACAGTTTAGTCATTCCCAATATCACGTTTTCCTCGTGTATCATTTTGTGGCACAACTACTACAACCACATGATATCATCAAACAATCGGCGTTCAAAATGACAATTCCACACTTGTGAAATTTTTCTCCGATAACGTAAAACAGAGGTTACAAACCGATCGAAAGTCACTCACTGACACAGTGAATGAATTAATTAAACTGAGCAATTGTCAGACAATCCTGGTAACAATGTGAAGGGATACTTGAAAAGCTGATTTATAGCACTCACCGTTTGGTGGCGCATATGTATAGCGCTGAACACATGCACCCTGCGCAGTATTATTCTCGCAATCGGTAAAAATGCGTTTAAAGTGTTCTGACATCTCAACGCTTTAATACACATTAGTTTTTAAGTGACTCTAGGACTTATCCTCGGTCGACAATCGATTTACAACTATTTCTACACTAATTCTACGCACTTAAGGTACCGGAAAATAATGTTTTTGAAAAACCGAAAATAACGAAAAAATAGACCTGTAAAGTGATTTTAAAAAATTTTATAGATAATGTAAAATAAAATAGCATTAAGAATATAAAAATGATTTTAATCAGTTCGTTAATTTTCCAGACATGAAATGGCTGAACGTTCCGTGGTGATGCTCACAGTCCTTCTACTGATATTGAGCACACATTCATTAAGCTTTGCTAGTCAAGTTAGCTGGGACCACTGTGGAGATCGTCTCGAAAGAGCCTTGGATCTTATGCAGAGGCGAGAAGTAGCACGGCCAAGCGATATGGAAACCCCTCTCCAGGCAGAAGTTCCAGATTCACTTGGTATTTACCGAAAACGTTTGGATTCTGCACCAATTGACATTACAGTCTCTCGAGTTACTCTCAAGGTGTGAACACGTAAAATCTTCTGTTTTTAATCATTTTAGTTAACTTTAGAAAAACATATTTCGATGTTTCCCAGCAATATAATGCTATTTAGCCAAAATTTCAGTAAAATGCCATTTGAAAATTCAGTTTAGAATGATCTCATAATGTTAAATTCATGAATTATATTTAAGATCTCATAATGTGTTCTATAAGAGGTCAGATGCGTCCAATTATGAGGTTTTTCTGAGCTTGAGGTCGTAGTGATTTCATAATGATATCGAGTTCAGAAACACTTCATAATTTGACGCATTTCTTATAGAACACATTATGGGATCATTCTGAACTGAATTTTTAAATGACATTTAATTAAAATTTTGGATAAATAGCATTTATCAAAAATTTCAGTAAAATATCGTGTATATATATATATTATTATATATATGTAAATAATAAAATGTGCTCTAAAAGAAATCAGATGTACCACTTTCTGAGGGTTTTCTGAACATGACGTCATTATGAGATCTTTTTGAACTCATGTTCAGAAAGTCCTTATATCTTAAAGAATTACTTTTCGGATAAGTGTGGTTTTTGTGGTTCTACTCTAAGCAAAACGATATTTTAACATATCCAAAAGAGTACTTTTTTATTACTTTACTGAAAAAAAAAAACAATTCTAGAAGAATTCTTTGTGCATGCTTAAAAACGTAACGAATGTCCGCTACAGTTATTAAATTAGAATTTAGATACGAATTGTTTTTTAAACGTATTTTGTGAAAAGTTCTTCAACAACTGTAACAAAGTATTCATAAAGAATTCTTTTATGGAACACCCAGACAGCAAAATAAAAAAGAACTCAGAATGATTTCGAAATGTGCTCTAAAAGAAGCCAGGTGTCCCACTTTCTGAGTTTCTGAACACGATGTCATTATGAGATCTTTATGAACTCATGTTCAGAGAATCATCAGAAAGTGCGACATCTGACTTCTTTTAGAGCACATTTCGAAATCATTCTGAACTCTTTTTTATTTTGCTGTCTATAGCATTACATTGAACTGAATTTTTTTAAAACATTGAATTGTTTCTGAAACAGTATTTTATTGAATGATTTCCTGAGATAGCATTATACAGTTAGGGGACGATTTGTGATATATTCTAAAATAAAAAGATCAGTCTCAAAATTACACGACCTTTCTTCATACCTTCATGGCTATTTTTCGAACTCTCCATTGATGCCTAATTTCAGTCATTACAGTCTGAATCCATTTCAAATCTTGCAGGTATACTAATGACTTGTTAAGAATTAACTTCGGGATAAAATGTATTAATCTAATTGAAAAATAAAGGAACGCGTGTGTTATTAAATTTTCGTAAACAATGTTTTTTAATTTTTTACGAATTGTTGTTCAGAGGCTCGGAATTTCCTCAAGTTGCAAGCGTTACAGATTTCGCGTCTAGATTTATTTTGTTGCATTTTTCGTACTTTTTAAAAATATGTCCCTAAATATGAAAAATGTCGATAACCAATAACGAAATTTAACCAATAACAAAAATTAAATTTAAAAAAAAAAAAAAAAATAACTTACTCATAAATCTTTTTTTGTTTTTCCTTCAAATGCTCAGAATTTATACATAATCATACGTGCAACTTCCGTAAAATTTTGATTTGGTATTTTTCTGTTTCTGAGGAGAACAAACTTTTTTTAAAAGCTCTTAAAATCCACGGTTTTATGATTTCTAGATGCTCTTTTTGTGCTTTTATGACAACATTCTTAATATTTCTTTTTAAAAAACGCCTCTATTTTGAAATTGTTCGGCAAGTTTCGAAATCCTAGCAAATTAAATGATCCAAAATTATTTATGTTTATGGGTTTGAATCCTTTTTTTTTGCCTCCGTGAATAATTTCCTATTTTTGATCATTTTAAATTCTGGTTCAAGAATAAACTACAAAATGTACTCTCTCTCTCTCTCTTGAATACTTCCAAATAACACAGGCCAACAAAATGAAGCTAATCTCCAGAAATCAGATTATACTTTTCCGAAGGTTGTCAATGAGCTGAATCCAAATCTAGACGCAGAATTGTTCCATCGCGTCAAGATTTTGAGATATCCTAATCTGAAAGTGAAAAAAAAAACATTGCTTTTGCTCATATTCAATAAGTTTTTGAGGCGGTACAAAATGCTTTTCACACTTTGTCAAGAACCAGATTAAACCGTTATTTATCAACTTTAAAATGAATTTTTAGTCATTTTGTACGATTTTTTTTCAATGAATTATCGAAGTTTTTGTCAAGGTACGTTTATGATTTTCAATTTTTACACTTTTAGGTTAGAATATCTCAATATTTTTACGCCATAGAGCAATT
The DNA here is from genome assembly GCA_030407085.1 of Trichopria drosophilae. Lineage (NCBI taxonomy): Eukaryota > Metazoa > Arthropoda > Insecta > Hymenoptera > Diapriidae > Trichopria > Trichopria drosophilae. The sequence continues at coordinate 208,998,600 of CM059583.1, forward strand.
ATACGACCAAATTTTGATTCAGCACATCGAAAACAGTCGGAAAAAGATTCTCGGATTTCTGATGAATGCATTTTAATCTGGTTTTCGACATATTGCGAAAAAAATTTATTACGCCACAAAAACTTTCTGAAAATGAGCAAAAACTGTGTTTTTGCACTTTTAGGTTAGGATATTTCAACATCTTGATGTAACAGAAAAAATTTTTAGCAAGGAAATCGGTCGCAGTTTGTTAGTTATTTTCATGTAATTTATTTAAATGTATAAAAATCATTATTGTTCCCTGACCAAAACTTCAATAACTCAATACAGTAGGACCTCTCTTATTCTAATTAGTGAAGTTTTTCAAGATGGCGCCGACCTCTCTTATTCTAATTTTCCCCTTACCCCCACTTACTTTGCTTGCGAGCTTGTGATTCGTGGACAATATTTTTCGTTGACTTTTCGTGTGATAGTGGGAGAAGACTTGTGGGGGAACGATTAGAATAAGAGAGGCTGGACAATTAGAATAAGAAAGGCAATTAGAATAAGAGAGGTTCGAATAAGAGAGGTCCTACTGTATATAAAAACATATCGGAATTACTAAAAAGGCATCTTAAAGACGACAAATAGCACCTTAACCCTTAATTAATGCCTGAATCTCCAAAAATCGTACAGTAACTTTGAGCTAAAATCTTTTAATGAATTCGCGGAAATTTCTATTTGGCATAAGTTGTTCCAGACGTTTTCGGGTGTGCTCTACGGGATGCGACCATTTAGAAAAGTGAAAAATTTCATTTTGTATTGTTTTTTGATAAATTTATATAAAAAATAGCGTTTTTTACGGGATTTTTTCGTAGAAAATCACTATTTTTTAACAGAAAATATATGTTTATCATATTAAAATTAATTAAAAACGTGTCATTAGTGTTTGTACCAACGAACTATGGATGTAGATTTTTTTCTAATTTTTTTTCCAAAAATAGGAAGCTTTGGAATGCAAAAAATATCACTAGCGCGGGCATTATCAGAGTTGTTAATTTTTTGTTCATTATTACAATACCCGTTTATTCACAAAAGTGTCTATTCCAGGTTTTATAGGATGCTGATTAGTCAAAATTACTTTTTTTCTAATGAACGAGTCGATAAAAAATTCTGAAACAATTCATGAAATTAGTTTTTGTAGTGACCATTAGGAGCAATTTTTTTTAACCTTATAGACTCAATCTTTCTACTTCAAAAAATTCTTTTAATTATAAAATTGATTTTTTTTTTAACAATTTTTGATATGTCACAACAAATTTTCTCATCAGTTTTTAGAGTGGTTTGCGCCATATATTCATGAATTTTTTCAAATTTTTTGGTGTAGTGTGGCTATGTTAAAATTCGATTTTTTAAAGGCCCAATTTGCTCTGAGAGAAATATCGCGAGAATTATCAGTATAGATATAAATAACCACTCTTGATTATGAACATTTTTAAAAAATATGAAAATTATTAAGAATGAAAAATTTGTGTTTTTTCGTTTTAAATTTACTCTTACAAGTCAAATTAAACAAAAATATTCCCTTGAAGTAAGGAAAATGTTTGTTGAAAAAAAATTACTCCTTCCGACGACCATCGGCTGTTTCTAAGATTAAATATAAGATTTAAAGGCTAAACAAAACAAATGAAACTAATACGAGGAACGAGGCCACAAAAAAAATTCGAAAAGTCAGTATTTTTTAATAAAATGAAAACTAAGTTGATGGATATCAGTTTGACTACGACAAACATCAGCGGTGAAATATGAATGAAGGTTGGATGTTTACTGATCTTAACATATGCACATAATTGGACTGAAAAAACTTTTTTTAATTGAACTCTAATTTATTTTTCAAATGAACTTCAAATCTTTGACTGTGTTACAAATCGACAAGATGACTATTGTTACAGTCGACTTCATTTCACATTGTAAAACATTTATAAAATGTATTCTATCATTCTTTCATTATATCAACCGAGATAAATTCAGGAAAAACCTTCTGAATAAGCAATAAAATTGCATCTAAGTTGATATTGTCAATACTGTGAAGCTCAGAAATAATTTACAATAAATATATCGCATACATAGATCTAAATAAAAAATTTGAACACCACCGTTTCCCAAACTTTCCAAACTGAATCATTACATTTCTTATTTATTAAACAATTCCAGCTTGGCAGTTTAGAATCGCAGAGTCGGCTCGACTCTCCGTGGGCAAAAGTCGAGCAATGTGTTTACGACCCAGACAGCAGTTCGATTCGCACTCGAGTAACGTTCAATGAGCTTTCAGTCTCCGGTATCGTCTCCATGGCACCTTTTGTAAATCGAGAAGATGAGGAAACTGCCAGGCGCTTCGAATATCCACTTACTGCGGAATCCTGCCGAATGAGCATCCGACTGCGCAGAGCAGCTATAGAATTCCACACTACGCCTATTGCTCACAGTCATGGCCACATGAGAATTCGCACTGAATCCAGCTTTCTTGAACCTAGATTTTCCTCGATATATGCCTTCGGTTGTCGACCGGTCATAGGTAGCCTTCGAAATGATCCACGTAACAAAAAAAGACAAGACAGGAGGCCTCAGTCTTATTCGAGGGACACCGTGCCGGAACCGCGCACCTTGCCAGTGGATTCGCAAAAAGTCGACGATTCCCAACGCGACGCTAATCGTCTCGAATCTTCCAAGACTCAAGAAAAATCCTCGACGAAAGATGATCTTCTTGACGATCTTGTAACATCATCGGACACCACTTCGTCGTTGAGTAAAATAGGCACTAATGCGCTTCTCATGAATCTCTGGCAATCGCGAGACAGTATCGCCAGAGAAATGGAGGATGTTTTCCTCCAAGGTGCCAGTCAGGCACTCACGCACTATATCGAAAAGCAATTACATCCAGCGATAAAAGAAACACTGATGTTGTCGATGGGCTACACAATTAGCTACGGTTAATGCGTCACTAAGGAAAATTTGTGACGTTTCGTCTCTTTCAGAAAGTTTATTGTTAAGTCTGAGTTTGCAACATATTTAATGCCTGTTCAAAAAATGTAAAATACAAAGCTGTCGTCAAGGCAGCTTTAAACTGACTAGGTCCCAGACCCTTGAAAAGGCCCATCTTGCCTTCTTTTTTCATGGTCATCGCGACACAATCCATCATTCCTTTGCACGCAAAAAAATCACCGAAACCTTGTCGGCCGTGTCTGAAGCCCTGGATCTGCAGTCTTCTCCTGGCAAGGTCGAACGGATAAACCACAGTCTTGGCGACTAAACCGGCCCCGCAGCCAGCCACCAGGGAGTGCGATACTCCCACATGATGATTAGGATCTTCCGCTTCTCCAGGAAAGATATTCATTTCTTTAAAAAATTCATACAATCCGAACTGTAATCCTGCGTGAGGAGCAATTTGCAGCAAAGTTGGTAGCAGGCCTCGAAATAAGCCTCTTACCGATTCATATTTTATAATGGACCTATGCAAAATTCAAAGATTATTTGTAAAATAATATTAAATGTTATTTTGATTATTTTATATTAATTTTATGATTTAAGTAATTTAACTTACGTTAATGCGTCAAAATTTCCTTTGTAAATTGGATTTTGAGAAGATTGTGCCACGAGACGAGTCCTTACAGTATCAAATGGAAATGAAATTATTGTACTGGTGCTACCTGAGATTGCCCCTGCCACAAAATGAAGCGTGGCTGTCCATTCGCTCAGTCCAGGGATATGTTCCAAATAATTCGACGACATATGATACGTGTAGAACTGAAAAAATAATATTGTAACATTTGAACTGAATTATCCGATTGTTATACCATACCTGACTTGTACCAAATGTGATAGAAAGAAGCTGAGCTGGTACATGCCCTTTCCATAAGGCTAGTAAACCTTCTTCTTTAGTTACTAAGCGCACAGTTTGCAACATTGAGTGGTATTTGCTGATGGTGCTTTTGCGTATCGGCTCCACTTGCAGCTAAAAAATCAAATTATTATTGTTGTTGTTTACCGAAAGAAAAGAAGAAGGAAAGAAATTAAATAATAATGTTTAATATTGAATTTACGTTTGTAAACACTGCTGATTTTTTAAATTTAAGATTTGTAATAAATATAGAGGAAAATCTTTTACCTGGAATCTTATTTTGACTACATCCAAGGGTTGACAAAGGAACCTAGTCAAACCGCCGCTGACAGCTCCAGCGACGGCATGATGATAGTTGGGTTCCAGGGAGCCGCCTTGTAGCGTCATCTTCACTGAATTAGACTTTTATACCATTTCCTACATATCACAAACATTATCAATGAATTAACCTTGCTGAGAAAATTTAAATTACAGAAAAATATATCTAATTTTTTATCAATATTACTGGGTTTTTAATTTTGAAGTTGCATACACTGTAAAAAATACCACTGAATTTTACTACGTTAAGCGTAAGTAATTTTATGACCAACGCTAAGCGCAGCATTTTCAGAAAGTTGGATTGGTAAATTTACCATGTGTAGCGTAAGGTTTTTACATTGATGGTGTGTACATTTCTATAGAATTTAATGTAATTTTGTGAAAAATCACTTTAAATTTCTTGACCGCTTTCTTGAAATTAATAAATTATTATTTTAAATTTACTCTTGAGTAATTACGGTCCTTCGACTTTATACCATTAAAAGTTTAAAATCATATGATTTTAAACTTTTAATTATGGTGAGAGTTTCATGATATGACTAGTTAATATAATTCTCACAACTTTGTACAATTCTTAATATTTGTAAAAAAATTTTTTTAGAATACATTTTGTTCTGAAGAGGGCCCATAGTAGTGGCCGAAACGTTAATCAACGTATTTTAATTACCATTCCATCCTGGTATTAAGTCGAAGAACCGTAATTACCCAAGAGTAAATTTAAAATAATAATTTATTAATTTCTATAAAATCTTGTTATTTTCATTTTACTGGTAAAATAACACCCTGTAAGTTTCCGCAGTTATAACCAACGTCCAGCATAGGATTTTCTCAGTACGTTGTAATTTCTCTACGCACAGAGTAGTAAATTTACTTTGTATGTTGTAAATTTTACAAAATCTCAAATGGTAAAAACCCAACGCTAATACACTACACATATGGATTTTACATACACTGTAAAAAATCCGTAATGAAATAACCCACGTATAATGGTAATTTTACAAGCTCGTAATTTTCCTATGCTTAATGTGGTAGATTTACCTAAGTATAACAGTAAACAATTATTTAACACTTGGTGTAAATTTACTACATTAAGCGTAGGAAAATTATAATAAGCTTGTAAAATTACAGTGCGTTGGTGAAATTCATTGCAACTTTTTACAGTGTACCTGACCCGAGAATTTCTTAAATTTTGTATATAACTAAGATTTGTGATATTGTTGACATTCTAAATAGGATGAAACATGTCTTTTAAAAATTAGTCCCAAAGTGTTTTCCAAACAATCGATTGAATAAAAATCCTCCTATACCGTCTCTTACAAAATGTAACTTAAATATTTAATTTAAATCGATACATATAAATATTGACCATTTACCCGCCAAATACTCCGTTTTATAACTTTATGCAAAAAAATAGGTGTTTTAAATCTTTATTTTGAAATACAAATTATAAAATAAATTTATAAAATTATAACAACATAATTTTTTCATATTAAAACGTTAGAAAAAGTTTCAACTATGTTTGATTTGTGCCACAACAAAAACTATCTTACTTTTTGAGTTAAGAGTTAATTTGTGTTTATAATTAATATTATTTAGAATTTATTAATAATAAACAAATTGCTGCTTTAAAATTTGTTTATTAATCAAATCCTATATACAATAAAATCTTAAATATTATTTTTTTGGGTTTGTTTTACACTATTGTAAAATAAAAATAGTTTAATGTGAACCCAGTAAACGAAAACTATTAGAAAGTTAAAAATACAAATTGAAATGAATTCAAATGAATTAAAATGAATTAAAAAGTGGATTCAATTAATCATTTTCATGCGTTTTAATTCATTTCAATTCGTATTTTTAACTTTCTATTCGTTTTCGTTTACTGGGTTCACATTAAACTATTTTTATTTTACAATAGTGTAAAACAAACCCAAAAAAATAATATTTATGATTTTATTGTATATAGGATTTGATTAATAAACAAATTTCAAAGCAGCAATTTGTTTATTATTAATAAATTCTAAATAATATTAATTATAAACACAAATTTCTACTTTTGATACTTTATTATTATAAGATTAATTAATTCTGTTGAATTATTTATAAGAACTGATTAGAAAATTTATTTAGAGAAGATAATAGAAATGTAAACACTAACACGCGTTAACTATTTTGATTAATTAGCCCTAGTACTTCACGCTTAAGTTACAAATGATTTTATAATCATTTCAAAGAATTGTGTACTTCTTAAATTTGACTTGACTTTACTGTATTGTATCTCCTTCATTACATAAATTTCATTTGATTTCTCTTACAGACGTACATATCGTATACGTACACTGAAAAAATTTTAGACGAATGATTCACCTAGGCGAATTGTTTGCCCGGAACATCTTTCACTTTTCAAATTACGATTAAAAATATAAGAACATTAAAAATAATTTTTGTCTGAATAGATACAGTTTCATAGTGCTGTTGAGAAACTGTGTGCATTATTTCTAGAAAATGAAATTTTTTATGCGGTTTATTAAAACTGTTAAAAGTGTAAAAACAGATACATTTTTCAGTCTAACATTTCCATATTGAAAACAGTGTAATATACACTAGAAATATACCGAACTTTTTTGTAGAGCACAAAATTTCCTACAAAAAAGTCGGTAAGGGCCCTGGACTAAAGTTAACAGATTCGAAATTTTGTCTTACAATTAACTTATTAATATTTTAGAACTTCTGTAAAATATGATGCATATTCCATCGTTGCTTATGGATATCCTGATAACTTTGGCCCTCACTGACTGCTTTGTAGGAAATTTTTGCTTACAAAAAAGCTTTTGTATATTTTTAGTCTATTTTGTACTATGTTTGATACGGAAGACTAACAAAATTATTTGTTTTTAGACTTTTAACAGTTTTATGAAACCGCATATGAAATTTCATTGTTTAGAAATAATGCATACACTGTGAAAAGTAAAAGTAAAATTACATTAATTATATTGTAAAAATTACCTGAAAATAGAAGGAAATTTATCATAAACATATAAAATTCACAATGGAAATGTAAATTTACAATGTCAAAGGTGTAAATAAAAATACCAGTAATAATTGTGGTAATTTTACATCAATTCTGTAATTAAAAAAATGTAAATGTACGTCTCTTTGTAATGCGCATTGCAAATTCTGCTATATAGATAAATGAATTGGGTCCATCTCACCAATAATCGATTAGCCATGATTTTCAATGGTATTTTAATTTCCATCATTTCATTGTAAAATTAGATGGAAATTGTTCACAGTTTACAGTTTCTCAACAGTACTATAAATTTGTAACTATTCAAACAAAAATTATTTTTAACGTTCTTATATTTTTAATCGTAATTTGAAAAGTGAAAGGTGTTCCAGGCAACAATTCGCCCAGTTTAGGCACACCAGTTGCCTAAAATTTGTTCAGTATAGGATACTAAAATTTAATATATATAAAATAAGTGAATTTATAAAAGATACATACAAAGTAGTAATTTAAAGACTTTCGCGCTTGTAAGACACTCTGTGTAGATTTTTACAAATTATGAATTTTTTTTGAAAATGAATATTATTATCCTGTCAAGTAAGTGACTTTGCTTAAAACTTATTATTAAGAAGTAACTAAAAATAAATATAGGTTGTTAATCCAATGAATCGCACAAATGAATGTACACCAATTATAAGTTAGTTCGCTAATTATACATATTAAAAAGTTATTTAACGATTGTTGGAGTCACAATAATATTTTGTCTATGCATTTTTGGTTACTGCAAAATAACATGTCATCAATGACGAGCAATGCAACGTTATTACATAAGAGAATTATGCTAAAAATACTTTTGTATAAAACAAATATGACATGTGCATTTCGTTTCCAGAATAGTATTCAGTTAAACATAGTTATTATTATATTCACCTGTATTTATAAATTTAATATATTGTTAAACAAAAAGTTTAAAATCAAGTCATGAAATTTTCATTGTGGGATTAAAAATAAAAAATTCAAAAACTAAATTAAATTGGTAGTTTGAAGATCTCTAAACATTTCTAACTAATAAGCCCGGTTTAAAACCAATTTAATTTTGTTAATTACCAAAAAAAAAACCTATCGTAATAATTAAATTACAAAAAAATTAGAAAACATTTATATTTTTATTTTTTAAGCTTATTATTGCTAAAAAAGAAAGTAATATTGATAAATACGTGTGTATCGTGCCAAAAACATCTATGATAAGGTCCGAAATGCATAAGCCTATAAAAAACTAAAAATAAAAATGCTGATGCATACATTTTCGATGCAGTCGAAAGGATTCTCAAGAGTAGGATATGCAACTCGATGTGTGTAGAATATACAAACTTGTTGGATAATATAATACTTTAATTTTTAATATCCTCCAATCATTTGTACTTTAAGACATATAAAAACAGTAAACAAAAATAAATTAATTAGTAATTAATGCTTTTTTCAAGGACTATCGCACAATGTAATATTTCGGAATTTTACGTTAGACCATGCATTTTAGAAGTGTAAATATTCATTTTTTGCATTAGTATATTGCAATTTCCTAAATAATATAATATTTATAATAATAAACTAAATTTCTTCTACCAAAACACATCATGAAAACTTTCATCCCTCATTTACGGACTTGCCGATGCGATTACGGAAAAAATGTATAAAACCAATTTTGTCGAGAATTTTATGCTCTACAACTTTTGTTTGAAACACTTTCTTGTCAGATGCATACATGTGGAAATAAATGCAAAAAACTAAAAAAAAAAGCGTTTTTTGGCTGTTTTTTCGAAATAGCGGCGAAGATATAGCCGAGCGCCAAATTTGGTTGTTTTATTCGTTTTCAGGAGGCCAAAATATGTCAGAAACATGTGGCTGTTTGTTCGATTTCAAACACGTAGCTTTTCCCTTATTTTTCAATTAACTAAATTAAAATTTATATAATAAAAGAATATTATAAAATCCATGTTCAATTTTTATAGGTATAAAACTGCATTAGATGATAATTATTTTGAAATTATTTCGAATAATGCAAAATAAAATAATAATAAAAATTAATTTTATTTAGTAATATTTACTATTTCAAAGTTTTAAGAAGAAAGTATTTCTATTAGCGTACTTCGATAGTTCATTTTTATAAATTTTTAAAAACATATAAATAATAATATCGCAATAACATTTAACAAGTTCAGGTTGCAAATTATTTATTCACATATACATAATATAAAAGATGTAATAAATTACAAATTGAAGTTATTTAAGGTGGTTAGGCCCCAGAATATCATATGTTGAAGAAAAATATTTAAACGTTTAACGTTTCCAAGAATTTAATTTTCATTATTAATAATATTGTTGAAAAGTGAAAGCATTATTCTTCTTGAAAAGAAATTGAATTGTGCAAAAGTAATTTGCTAAGTCACTTTTGTAATTGATTTAAATTTTTCTTCTCCGCTGTCAAGAATTTGTTCAAAATGAACGGATTTTAATGAATGACGACTTATTTTCTCGAGAAAAAGATTTTCTTTAACTTTACGGCATAATTTTTTAAAGATTCTTTGTCTCATCACGAAAATTACAAAAAAATCGTTAAAAGTAGCAGTTCTTTTTAAAAATAAATAGAGATAATTTATCGTTGGCTTCGGAAATTTCAAAATACCTATGGTAAACTTTTTCTCGAAAAAATAAGCCGTCATTCGTTAAAATCCGTTCATTTTAAAAAAATTCTTAACAGCGGAGTAGAACAAATTTGAAAAAATAACAAAAGTTGCTTAACAAATTATTTTTGCACATTTCAATTTTTTTTTTCAAGAAGAATAATGCTGTCACTTTTCAACAATATCATTAATAATGAAAATCAAATTCTTCGAAACGTTATTGAATATTTTTCATCAACATATGATATTCTGGGGTCTAACTACCTTAAAAATGATTTCCCTAAAATGCAAAAAATAACGATGGAATATTTTTGCAAGAACCGTATCTACATTTTACTTGTTGACATTTAGACGTAAATTCACAAGTTCACCAAACCAAAAACAGACGGAAAGTAATTTATTGAAAGGTAACAAAACTATAAATATCTATCAGTAAAACCTTGTGCACATTTTGAATCATGCATGACACACATACAAAATTTGCATCATCGGCCTTGATCTTATTCGTAGTAGCAACTACTGTAGAAATGGGCAAAAAATGTTAAACCCTTCCTCACAATATTATAATACTTTCCTAATAAATAAAACAATGAAGCAAAACATCACTCCCTAAGTTTATATTTAATAATACACTTGTGTTAGAAATATAATTTTAATTATGGCACATAAAAATACGAAATCACAACGTCAATTGGTTTTACTGCTTTTAAGTCAGCTTATTGCGTACTTTATTTATTATTGACTTTAAATCATACCAAGGTCGCACGACTCTTACAAATATTGTATATAACTCTTAGTTATTAATTTGTATTTACTTGATTTCATCAAATGTTGAAATATTAAAAACTAACATCAAAAAAGAAAATACTATTTAAGACATCTTTAGTTTCAAATATTTAATTTAGATATTTTAAGTTATATATTAAAGCATAATATTAATTTACAAAAAAAAACACACAGTAGACAGATTATTAGTGCACAGAATACAACTAACTTTCAAAAGATGTCAAAAATAAACCCAGTGGTGAATAACCTCCTGTCTTGGCATCATATTTCGCATCCTGTGAAATCAGTCGAGTATATTTTTAAATTGAATGAATTTTGATAAAGTCAACGACACTGAAGAAAAATAAAGGGGAAAATTTTAAAGAATTCTTTGTCCGTTTGGTATTTAAAAGTATTCTTTTTAATGAACTGTGCGACAAAGTTTTGGTCTATATATCGGCATATTTAAATATAGAATAAATGGTTAAAAATACTTTTTAACACAGAATTTAGTACTCGAGTGCTAAATAGTCATACTATTGGAAGTAGAACTAAAATATTAACTTTAAATTCAGACATTTTTATTGTGATTTTATTTTAAATTCAATATTTTATTGTTATAAATTGGTATTTTTACAATTTTAGTAGAATTCTGAAGTATGTACAAAAAAATATTAAACAATTTCTTTAATTAAATGTTTCTTTATATATTGATATTTAAAACAATATTAATTTATATATTTGTAAGATTTTGAAATATTTATTTCCTTTGGTATATTTTATTTTACCTGTTCAAGACACCTGATCGATATGAATTTAGATCTGTATATAAAATATTTTTCTTCGTAAACATTTTTCAATAAATTTAAATTATTACAATTTATAAATTATACCGAAATTGTTATAAAATAATTTAAATAGTTTTCACCATTTTAAAACGAAAAATCTTACTGAAAATGTTCGTAATATCATATAATAAATCATATGAGATTTTTAAAATATCAGTCGATCCAGGAAACTTTTCATGTGATTTCTCATGTAATTATAAGAAATAATAATAATATGAGAAAATGAATTACAATCATCTAGATTCCTCTAAGATATTAAAGAAATTATAAAAATCTCATATGATTATACGGAAATTTTCATAAGTGAACAATATGTATGAATATAAAAATCAATAAAATTTGCAAGTGGCAACGAGTGTTATTTATTACAATAGGAATAATCGATTTGAAATATACCAGAGGTGTTATATAAAGGGAATATTGAATGTAGCACCTCGAAATTTCCAGATCGAAAAGTATTTACTTAGAAAGTGAATAAACACATCACCCGTACACAAACGCGCAAAAAATCACTGCGTCGGAGGGAAAAATCCGTTAGAAATTGAAAGCGGAATTAAAGACACATTGTCGGTCAGTTGAAAAACGACGTAACCGAAATTTGCAGATGCATAAAATGACACGACATGGGGAAGTACGTGGTATGCACCGGCAGATACTGAGAATTGGTATCGCGACAACAATGCACCGAGATGAAATTCAAAAAACCGCCGGCGTGTTATCGAAAGCAGGAAACGGCACGAGGCAACACGCGTAAGCGAATCATCATAATATAACCTCAAAAAAGTCTCACCTGCGACCGCGAATCGCTTCGCAGTAACCGCGGCCGCGTTTCTCGCTTTGCTCACGCGAATAATCGAGAAGATAACCACCGACGTGCTTTCGAGTCGGCACCAGGAGCCATCACACACAGTTTCGTTTTCGCGCGAATTTTACATGGTGCCGCGAACAAGTTTCGTTTCTTTCTGCGACTCAGCGCCGGAAGGCCCCCGTCCTCGGTAACGACGGCCGCCGCCAGAGCAATGGCGCTGTACCGACCCCTAGGACGCATTCTCGCCGGCGAGGGCTTCGTTGCGCGGTGCCGCTTCCTCTCGGTCGCCGTCAAGGAACTCGACGGGATCCTGAGCCTCAAGAATCGCAACACCACTAATTGGATCGTCGAGGTGACAAACATGACCCCGTGACCTTGACAGTTGTGCCGTTTCCGCGTTTTACGGGGTGCAGCATCTATGGGAAAATAGCGCCCCGGCGTACGTGTTCGCCGGCACGACAACCGCCGTTCAAGGCCGAGGCCTTTTGCCCGACTTTCGCGTATACATATATCGTTTTCTCTCTTGTGCACGCGCGGAAGTCCTTTTGCAGAAACTCGATCAAAACAAACAAACGATCGCGTAACAAGAAACAAAACACGCACCTTTCTTGACGCTTCTCGACTCGAGAAGAATTCTCTCGAACTTTTAATATTCAGGATACAGGGCTACAGATACCTTATTGGTCTAACGTGGGTCATTCGTGATTCGACGTTTTTTTTATATAAAAGTGCTTAAAAATTTTTGAAAAGATACATGGAGGTTTTCATATTTCCGTCTTTCTGAGAACCGCTTCATTGCCTTTGCACACCAGCTCATATAAATAAGTAAACAATGCACGGCTTTCGGTATCCCGTTCTAACATCATGGCAAAGTCAAAGCAAATAACTGTTTTTTTTCCCGAAAAGGTATAGTAGGCACAGGGAGGGGCAAGAGGGGGCAGTTGCCCCCCCCCCCCCTGGCCCGACAGTGTATATTTATTAGCCTATGTAACTTCCATTAACATATAGTCGCATATTTAATTTTGCCTCCCCCTGAAAATAATCCTGTGGACGCCCATGACAGTAGGACCTTCTTATTCTAATTAGTAAAGTTTTTCAAGATGGCGCCGACCTCCCTTATTCTAATTTTTCCCCTTACCCCCACTTACTTTGCTTGCGAGCTTGTGATTCGTGGACAATATTTTTCGTTGACTTTTCGTGTGATAGTGGGAGAAGACTTGTGGGGAAACGATTAGAATAAGAGAGGCTGGACAATTAGAATAAGAGAGGTCCTACTGTTTTGAAAAGTATGTTCTCGATTTTTTTTAGAAAGAAAAATATGCATACATATTTTTTAAACTTTTTTTGGTAAACCTTTACAAAAAGGCCAACATCGAACAAAGATTGTGTGCTAGGTCATTTTAACCTTTACGCTGCGGGAAATTCTAGTACAAATTGACCTGTTAGGAAATGCAAAAATTATAGATAAAATTACTGGATATCTCAGGTAGAGTCCTAACCTGACTGCTGGTCGATGTATCAACCAGTCCCAGAGACAACAGAATGGGCAATGCAAAAAATTTTACAAAGTTAAAAATGCATCTGATTCACTTGAAAATCGTTACTCGGGGGTTTTTGGGGCCGCTGATTCCGAATCCAATATCAGTTTTTTAAAATTCAAAATGGCGGATGACTTTTTAAAAAAAATGATACAATCAGCTTGAAAATCGTTACTCGGTTACAATTTTTCAAAATTCAAAATGGCGGATCCAATATGACCGACGAAAAATGAAAAATGCATCTGACTCACTTGAAAAGCACTCTGAAGCGCTCTCTTCTACTAGAAATGAAATTTGACCTTGGAATAGCGATTTTGAAGGTCAAAATTGTTTAGAGGAATTGGAAAACTATTTTTTAAGTATTTAAACATCAATTTTTTTCTAAAACATTGAATATTTTGTGCTTCTTAACTGGTCGATATATCGACCATCCCCGAAGCTAAAAGGTTAACGTATTTTTGCCTCCTGATTACGAACATGATCATAAAATTTGACGGTCAGACAAATTGAAGCCGCTATTTTGAAAAAACCGTAAAAAAGCGATTTTTTTTCAATTCGTTGTTTGAATGTCACAAAAAAATGTTTCAAACAAAAAATGTAGAGCTCGAAATTCTCTACAAAAAAGTTCCAAAGCGTTTTAGTCATAATATCAACGATAATACTGTAAAATTAGGGGGAACATGACCATAATCAGCTTTCCCATTTCGGCCCACAATATTGTTTATGTTTTGAGACATTAGTGAACATTGCAGCAATTACAAGTTTCTAAATTTGATGTGGGATCGATATCTGTTGAAATATGGGTTAACACGCATCTTCTAGATCCAAAAATTTAAATTGAACGTATACTGATAGGTGGGTGTGGGGTAAGAGTGCTCTACCTCCGAGATCCCCGTTTACTCCACTAACCAAAGATTAACCCTCTAACTAACCATCACATTAGATGTTGACGAACCTACGTGAAATTTGAGCCCTAGTACATAATTTTAATGATAGAACCTAGGAAGTGCCCCCCAGATCCCCCTTTTTATACTAACCTAACCTAACTAACCCACATTTCAATTCACATACCGAACCCACGCCAACTTTTGATACTTGGTGTATTACCGTTGATATTACCACTAAAACGCATCAGAACTTTTTTGCAGAGAATTTGGAGCTTTACATTTTTGGTTTGAAATATTTTTTTGTAACGCTCGTAGTTTTCATAATAAATGCAATAAACTGAAAAATCACTTTTTTTCAAAATGGCGGCTTTAGTTTGTGTGACCGCCAAATTTGACCATCATGTTCGTAATCAGGGGGCAAAAATACATTAAAATGACCTAGTATGGAATTTTTTTCAATGTTGTCCTTTTTGTAAAGGTTTACCCTTTTTTTTAAACAATATGTGATTAACAATAACAATTACCTGCAAAAGAGTTTTTTTGAAAAACGTAATGGCGAACGTTCAACATCTTCAAGTTCGTTAAGCAACATCAACCGTGATTTTCTTTTTATGGTCTATTTTTTTGGATTTGCAATGTTTTTCCTACAATTGTTACGTTTTAAAATTCAAAAAATGTGTAAAATCATAATTTTTCAACAATACTTTTCATATTTTTAATTTGTTTTTCATCCTTATCTTTTTCGAGATTGGCCAAAAGATTGAATTAACCCATTAGCGCATACGGCATACCAGTGTTGCGATTTTGGATACATGCGATTTTAACCTTTAGAATCAAATTTTGTCTTTCTGGAAACTATATGTACCCTATGGTTTTAAGGGTCGCTGATCACGAATCCGAAGTCAGAATTGCAAAATTTAAAACAGCTGATCCAATATGGGGATTCAAACACAGAAATAATGTTTTTCAAAAAACCAGTTGGACAAATTAATCTTCCGAACGTTCGATATACACGACAGTTGGTTTCTGTATGTTTTTGGGTTCTCTGAATATGAATTTGATGTCAGAATTGCAAAATTCAAAATGGCTGACTCAAAATGGCGGACATCAAGGATCTAACTGTTACACTGACAATCGGAATTTCACAAAAATCAATGTATATAAGCTCCTTAATATCCGCCATTTTGAGTCAGTCATTTTGAATTTTGCCATTCGGACATCAAATTCTTATTCAGCGACCCCAAAAACATACGGAAACCAACTGCCGTGTATATTGAACGTTCGGAAGATTAATTTGTCCAACTGGTGCGTTGAAAAATATTATTTCTATGTTTCAACCGCCATATTGGATTAGCTGTTTAAAATTTTACAATTCTGACTTCGGATTCGTGATCAGCGACCCTTAAAACCATAGGGTACATAGTTTCCAAAAAAAAAGTTTGTTTCTAATGTTTAAAATCGCGTGTCCAAAATCGCACCACTGGTATGCCATATGCGCTAATGGGTTAAAACAAATTTTGTTGTCAATTATATCGTCATTTTGTAAATGTGTATAGATATATTTAATTTTTTTTAACGCAGCCCAGATAACACATGATATTCTCCGTATATTTGAAATTCATACGAAAATCTCCTGTGAATATCCGTAATATTCTCATAATATACTCAGAATATCATAAACAATATATAAAACTTCATATCCCCTATATAGATTCTCAGAATATCCAAAACAGAATATTATATTTATTTCGAAATTCGTATATTAGCCGTACATCCCAAAGTCATCCTGAATTTCCTCTACATACACGTTAAATACGAACGCACCTATCGTATATCCCGAATATATTCTCAGAATATCGAATATAGAATATGACATGAAACGCATTAGCACCTTTCTCGCAAGTGGTAACAGCCGAGTCCGGTAGGTATATAAGAATCGACCATCCTGAGACAGACAAGTACATCGATTCCTGCCAGAAAGTCTGATGGTCTACTACCACCACAAAGATGGCTATAAAGAATTAAAATGCGAATAAAGGAAACTGTTAATAAATAAAATTATAGGAGTGTTGCAAGAAATTTCGAAGTGAATAAACTTAACGAAGCCCAATCTGAACGTGTACGTTTTGTATAAACCTCATACTCTCAAGGGATGAAATGCTTTTTATATTTTTTTAAGGATATTACAAATATATTCGGAGAGAAGCACAGAATATTTTATATTTGATTATCGAAAATGTATGAATTATATACTATGTATATTCTTAGAATATCGTGAATAATATTCTGAGGACACCGTGAGAACATATTTTGGGCGGACATAGGAATATTCTAAATAGATTCTCAGAATATCGCAACATTTATTTCTAATAACCTCAGTGTATCAAGCCTGATATACCGAGTATATACTGCGAATATTCTGTGAATATCATGTGTTATGTGGGAGTAATATTATTTTCAACATTATTTTATAATTTTTTGTAGATCATTTTGAGGAGGGCTCTAATAAAGTGCGAAATGTCAATCGACAATTTTATTTTATTCTGTAATTTCGTCCATTTTGCCAAGAAGTTCACATTCATTAAATGCATGGGACTTCATTAATTCTTCGATTTTAATAAAAAATGTTTGTATTTAGAACAAAATTATACTTCTATTTGGTTTTGTATTGAAAATGGAAGTACCTGGTGTAAAATCACTCTTCGTTTCGGACAAAATTGCTCCGCGTTAGACCATTAAGTGTTAACTATGAAACTGAAATATTTATCAACGTTTATGGGCAAATCCACGGTACCGTGTGATTTAAAGATAAAAATATAAACATTTTTTAAAATTGCAATCACAACGATAATTTGTGGATATATGTTAGAAATACCCTCAGGAACAAAAATTTTGTTGCGTGAATTCATTCAAAAATTCATTTTTCAAACTGAAAAACAAATTACATTCTAACGCATCTAAAGCATGACATTCTTGTTCATTTTTCGAAAGATGGTAAGTTTTCAAAAATGTTCTTATTGTTAGTGAAACGCTTACGCTTTGATAAATATAAATAGACGTTGATAAATACCGGGAAACCTTCCTTAGGACATAAATAATTGGACCTAATTTTTGCCTAAATTGAAAGTCGAAGGGGTAGGAATTCGTGGTTTAGGGCCTTTTTTCCTTTTTCCCAGAAAGTAGTTAAGAACGATAACGAGTTTGAAGTTATTCGAATGTCAATGAGTTCGTTGGACATATTAGATCTGCCATTTCGCATTTATTGCTTTTTTGGTGTCTGATCCTATAGTAAAGATGTGAAAATGTCCAAAAACATGATCACTGGCCCGTTTGACTTCAATTTGGTCAAAAACTTGGCCCACGTCAATATTTTGGCGTATATATTTGGTTTCTCGAGAAAAATCCTCTAAATGCCTAGAATCTAATTTTTTACCCCTTTGACCTTCAGTATCTTAACAACTAGAGACAAATGGATACTTTGCGATCATATTTGAATTCTCGAGCAAAAATCCTATCAGAATTGACTCTTACTTATTGGACGACAATAAAATTCTTAAATTTTTGTTGGGCTGTGTAGTCGAACAAGATTCTAAAAAATGATTAATTCAATTTACACGTAAATTAGAGCCTCTACAACAATTTACATTTAGTCGTATTTAAAAACAATTTGTTCCTTTCAGAACAAACTTCAAATATTCAAAAATTAAACAAAAATTAAAATATTCGAATAAACCATTGAATGTATAATATCATTTATAAATAAAACAACAATATTACTAAATATTTTTCTTAGTGCACTTTTTTGTCGTGATTGCAAAAAGAAGCCTGAAAAATTGTGACGAAAGTGACTAGTCACACGTGTTTACGCCTTTAGCTAAGTTGGAATACAAAATGAAACATGAAAATCTCCATACCAAGTTTGAAATGTACAGGGTCTGCTAAGAAAGTTGCCTCCGTCCTAGAGGCTCTGATTGTATAGAGAATTTCGTATTCTACATTTTTTGTTTGAAACACATTCTTTCGTCCGATGCAGATTTTTGGTGGATTTTTCAAGTTAGCGGCCAATAGCTGTCATATTCGTTCTTAGGAGGCAAAAATACACCAAAAAGATATAGCCTTTTCTTTGATTTCGAACGCGTGCTTCATCCGAAGGTTTACCAAAACAAAATTATATAATTCAGCATCATCTTCAATGATAGACGTTTGTAAAAATATGCTACTCAGGCATATGCCTCTTACAGAAAACGTTCAGAAGTGAACATAACTTAGTTTTTGAAAAGTTTATTATATCCATCATTAGAAAAATATATTTTTGAATTCACTATTTTGGTTTTACGGGGACGTATTCTTCGCTAACTAAGAAACAAAACCCACTTTGGTAGAAGGCCTTGTTTAGAACTCTGCAATATCAATGCTGAGAACATGACATCGAAGCCTTCACGTATTCAGAAATCATCATTTTTTAATGATACGTCAATACAGCTATCAATAAACTATTAATAGCAGTATTAAAAAAGCAAATTACTCAGGTACACGTTATAGTACCACCGCTTACCAACCTCACTTTTGCGTATTTCGCACGAGAGCGTCGGAAACTTGTCAACAGATTGCCAAACAATTTCCGCGACGTGTTTACTATTTTTTGAAACAATGCCAAATTAACGTTTTACCGTAAACAAAAGAAATTTTGTGTTTTCAGTCAGTATACGGAAACAAAAATTAATTTTACGTTTCGTCATAATGTTCGTTATGATTTAAAAATTACAATTTCTAATGTGTACTTACACCGTTGCCAATTTACTATAGGGATATTCGTTTTGTCATTTTCGAAAATGAGATTAACTTTTTTTCAATATTTTACGACTATATACATTGTTTGTGCTAGCACATGCGTTTTATATTTAATTAGAATTGTTCAAACAAAGTAACGTTTACGTACGTAAAATTGACAGGAAATCAGCGTTAGAAAAACTGAAACTATTTTCGATGTATTAATTTATTGAAAATAAATTCATTCAGAACAATTATTGATCACCAGCAAGTATGACTGGCTCTCGCATTTCACTTTTTGCGAAGCTATTTCAAAAATAAGCATGTTATCTCGTGTTATCTCATGTGATTACATAGTAAGTTAAAAATACCCAAATCCCCGTGGTTTTCTATTGATTTATTAATATCAGGTGCAAATTGTACGTCCTGTGTAGGAATAATTAATTATCAAAGAACATGACGAAGATACAATATTCGATTTTATGCTGTATGCACAAATTCTATCATATCCATAGACATTTATCATCAGTTACAGACAATTCAATGAGTAAGACATTTCGAGTGTTCATTTGTCGGACTGTTGCTTTCAACAGTCTATTCATTTCTATTCTTCTGGAAAATATTTTATGTTTTGAAGATGAAACGGGAAGATTAGAAATACTACGTTACGGGACATTTGTAATTCAATATACATATACTCTGACTGCTTACATCATTCATTGAGGCTGTTGTGCAAGAAAAATGATATTCATGTTATTAATTCTTTTTACACAATATTATTCTTTTTTAGATTACGTATAAGATTTAAAATATATTCATCAATAATGTTGAAAAGAAAACGACCCTTTTTCTAAAAGAAAGCAATTAAATCGACAAAATTTACATAAAACTGTTATTTACTTCATATTTTAATACAGTAACATTATTTGTTTCATAAAAATCATGGTTAAAAATTTGCATAAACTTTAGTAAACGAGAGTTTACTTTTTGAAGAAGACGTCTCTCTATAGCTTCACCGAAAAAAGTTTAAATTTCAATATGTCATTTTTTATAATTAATATTTTCTTCAATATATCATTTTTAATTAGAAACTTTTGAAAAAATGGAGGTCAAATTATAATTCTTATTTCACATTGATTTTTCTTATTCAAATTTCTACCAATTATTTTATACAAAAAATTTGGTAACTAATTGAAAATTGTTTCCCTTTGCTACATGTTAAAATCAAAACTATATACAGAAACAACCTTCCAGAAAGGAGATTTATCAATTGGAAACAAAAATAAAGAAAAAAGAAACCGGAAACAAGATCGCTTATTGTAAAAGGAAACGAATCGAAAACAAGATCGTTGCCTTGACTCTCACGAGTCTCGTGGACTTGCTCATGTTTACCTCGACTTCGTAAGTAATCGGAACCTTTCGAGGATCTACGGTTTGCATCTATGGACAAATAACGACACCTTGTATATTAGTTTTCGGGACGAAGTAGTGGGGGGTTTCAACAGCTTCTTTAAGAGGCCACGCGGAAATGGATAGAACCATCAGCCTCGTGATTTATAGCAACAGATTCATGAAAAGCATTATCTGTTATCAGTTTATTTATTTGAATAAAATATTTATATTGCGATTTATTTAATAACTTTTTTTTCAAATAACAAATGAAAAATTAGACCTTACGAATTACATAAAAAATATAATATAAATTTTCTTGGAATTGACGGTCTAGTAAAAGTGATGCCAACTGAAGGCATTAAAATAAAGATGTCACCAAATTACGTTTCGGCCACTGATATGGGCCATCCTCAAAAACTCCGTTCCAATGTCAATTGAAATAATCGATATTACATATTTTATCGTTTACATTCTTCTTTTGTAAAAATGATAAATTATCGTTAATATGTTGAGGATATATCCCGTTCCTCCGGCATCTCAAAAGAAAAATTCTTTGGGTGACTAATTTTGTAATTTTTGTCAAAGTTCGGGAATACGTCCTTAAAAGAAGGCCAACTTGAAATCCGAAAATTAGCCACCCAAAGAATTTTTCTTTTGAGATGCCGGAGGAACGGGATATATCCTCAACATATTAACGATAATTTATCATTTTTACAAAAGAAGAATGTAAACGATAAAATTATTTTAATGCCTTCAGTTGGCATCACTTTTACTAGACCGTTAATTCCAAGAAAATTTATATTATATTTTTTACCTAATTTAACAAACGGTCAAGAAGAAATTATAGATTTTTAATCTTACGAATTACAGTTGATAATATTGTTTTTAATTAACCACGAATTGTCTGAAATTTGTTAACTATTATTTAAACACTGTAACTATTTTATGCAGTAAATCCCGGCAACAAGTAATCTCATTATAAAATATTATGTGAATGTATGGAAAAAATAAATAGCGGATTCTGCTATGTAAGTGTTAAGGTGTGACAAACAACTTTGACAGAAGTTCTTGCTATTTAGATAATGCCATTCACTTAACTGGTAATGGTAGGTATAAAAGAGGTTTGGTCCATATTCTATTTCTAAAATGGTAGCTCTAGCTATCTATCTTTTCCATACATCTGTGTGAACTATTTATATTCTTCATTCGCTTAACTAAACATACTGACTAATGTTTGCACGAATAAGAATTGAGCTTCAAATAAATAAAGTTTGAAATTTCGAAATTGGTATGTCTATTCCATAATGAATTTGAAATCTATTACCCTTTTTTACTGACATAATTTTTAACAAAATATTAGTTATTTAATTATCTTATTACTTAATTTATAGCGATATAGCGATTATTCGTTATCAATCAGATTTCGTGTGTCTTGTTTATTTTTAAACATAGAATTTTACTACTTGCAATCTACACTATTTTATCAATTTTCTTCGAATTTTCAACGAAAATATGTGAACAATCAGAATGACGTCAGGCTTCATATCGTCACGTTTCGCTCAATATTCAGCGAAGAAAATCCACTCATCCTCAAACTGTGCTGCGCAATTTTTTTACATCCATCGTGAACTAACTTAAGTTATCCATTAAATACGATAAGTATACGCAAGGATTAGTTTCAAAACCGTAAAATGGTATTTCATAATACATGTTAATGTAAAAAAAAATCTAGTGTTAAAACGATTACATAAAATAAATGTTTATAATGAAAATTTAAAAGATTTAATTGTTTTACGTACATCGGTTAAAATAACTTCCACCTCGCGTGTTCCTCCGAATATGATTTTGGTTTTCAAGTTATTGATTCGTTTTATTCTTCTGTTGATTATTGTCGCTGTTTACTACTTTTGTTCTAAAGTTGAATAGCGATTCGTCATTTTTTTTTATATTAGCCTACGCGACTGAACTCACGTTAACGTTGTTATTTACTTTCTAAATGCGCATTAATTTCCATATGCAATGCTCAAGACGTTTGTTTATATTTCCTTCGATGATACAAGGATATGCATCATTCTTTATACATCAATATAATTTTTTTTTGCATATAAGTTCGAATTAAATTTTTCCAACAGTATTTTATCTGCACTTTAATGTTTCTGTCTAATGTTTTTATAATCTACTTTATGTTCTCGAGGGTTTTTAATAATTTTTTTATGATATCGTGTTTTTCGGATGGCGTTGACAACTACTAATACCAAAATAACAGGATTTCTTCAGATTCCGAGTAAAAAAATGTTTTTAATAAATCTCGGAAGTTTTCCTGTAGCTTCTCCCTTAAGTTTCCAAAAAATTGCGGGCACAATGCCTTTTATTAGAAACTTTGAACGAAAGATCTCGAAGGCAAATTATCGAGAAGCTTCCAAACAAATTTTATTACAAAATGGAACGAAAATTTTCCTGTAAGCAGCGTGGAAGGAATGTTTGCAAAATGATATTGAAATGTACAGGTAAGGTGCTTTACAGGAAAGTGTTTTAACACGTTCAGGATATTTGCAAGAGTCTAAATAAACTTGCCAGAAACGTCTATAGAGAAATGTCTGGAAAATTTAAGAGTAAGTCTCAAATTTACGTGACATATTTTTCGACAATATTTTACAGACTCCACAGATAAATTTTGAAAAACGTATAGGAAATACCTGGTATCGAATAGGTAATAAAAAAAGTATAATCTTTGATTGTTTGTTATCTACTGCGTCGACATTGGCCAGCATTTGTTCTGCATTTTTATTTTCAAGACTAGTTATTTGGGTCCTCAGTTAATAAAAAATGTTATTGGTAAAGAAATTTGTGTTGTATGCAGGCTTTTTAATAAATAAATATGATGTTGGGTAGGTTTATAACTTACAATATTATTAAAAGGATGGACAAAATTTTAAAATACTTCTCAAAGTTTCCGACCAATCTAGGATCAAGCTTCATAAGGAAATGCTTATCGAATGTGAATTCGAAAGTGACCTCGGTCTTGTTCGCTCCCTTTTATATATTCACTGAAATGATGGGGGGGGGGGGGGTAATTATTCGATTTAAGACGTAATATAAGATCTTCGTATATATAACATTTAAATTTTGGCAATCTTCTATGATATTTAAAGGGTTGGTTTGTAACTTTATGTGTACCGTTTTTTAGATCCTTCAGTTGGCAAAATTTTTCTCGGTGTCTAGTATTTGTACATGTTGCCAATCAAATTCATGATCTGTATCTACTCTGTGTTCTGTAATTACCGAATTACGTTGAGACGGTCTTCGTACGTTTGATTCGTGATCTTTAACTCCGGTTTTGAGCACGGGTGTCCTCAACCAAACAGAAGTTTTATAAAAATGCCCGGAAAAAAGGTTTACGGGATCTTATTTTAGATGTTTCATAGTTTCAAAATCCGTTTCGAATAAAATCCTAGCTGATCATTTTCATAGAAAAACACTAGTAAACATTTTTTCTATTTTTTCTATTTTATCCATTTCAATCCTGTTGTAACTAAAGCACCCAGGATCATTAATCGAAGTTAGAATTTGTTCAAATCAGACTTTTAACATGCACATTTTGTAAAAAAATGTGTATTTTATAAAATGTCAAGAAAGTAGATAAATATGTAAAACAATTAAAAAAAGTTTACAAAAGTACAGGCGTTTCCGTATCACTAAAAATTCACGAATATTTGAACATTTACTAAGAAGTGCGGTAGTTGAATATTCTTCATTACATATTGAAATATTACATTGAAGTATTTTAAAATTATTCATTTTTTAACTTTTTTATTCATTACATAATAATTTGATAAATTAAAAAAAAAACACAAAGAAAAAAACAATAAAAATTAAAAAAAAAAAAAAAAAGAAAAAGCAAAAAAATTGAACCGCCGTATCATCACGTCCCTGTCCCTGTTGGTTCTGGGTTAGGCTGAGAGTGATACTCATTGGAAATGTTTTATTGACATTTTGTGAAATATACCTTTCTCTACAAAATGTGCATGTTATAAATCTGATTTGAACAAATTCTAACATTAATTAATGATCCTAAATGTTTTAGTTACTACAGGATTTTAATGGATAAAATACAAAAAAATAGAAAAAATGTTGAATAGTGTTTTTCTATGAAAATGATCAGCTAGGATTTCATTCGAAACGGATTTTGAAACTATGCAACATATAAAATAAAATGCCGCAAATCTTTTGCCCGGTGATTTTCATAAAACTTGTTTTTGGTTGAGGACACCCGTGTGAGGCTTCATTTTGTTTCGCCTACACAGATAGCATCACAGTCATTGGTAAAGCATGGTGACTACGATGTCCGCTATGATAATTTTATGATAAACGGAAGTTTATAATCTCAAAATATAGTTGCATACTTCAAATATAATTTTTGATCACTTCCCATCAATTGGCGACATTTTTTTATAAACGCTTTTCCCGGTGAGTGTGTAATCCCTCGTGACCTACAGTATTAAGTTAGCAATTATATACAATTATTGTTATGCGATAGGATATCAAGTATAATGAATCTCTGCTTATTTAAAGTAATACTTTATTTTATAGGCACAAGTCGAAACTCTATGCAACAAGTACGTAGCGATGGAGCAGGAAGAGAGAGCGAAATTTCTTTCAACGTTGGCCAAGAATTATGCAGTCAATCACGAAAAAGTCTTAGAAGCTTCCAAAAAACTAGTCCACATCGAGGTTTCTCAAACATTCATCGGTTTATAAACGACATTCACATTCATTAACATTAATCAGAATTTTATAGAATTATAGTTCGCGAAAATACCCTTGAAGAATAATTACAAATGTTATTGATATGTCCATAAAATAAGAGCTGCTATTTCGAACCTTTAGAGGGCCGGAGTGTCCACTTAATATATTGACGTCTCTATTTGCCAAATTTACCTCACATTCACAAAAGTTTTGACATTAAAATATTTCAAATTTGTGGCGGAAATTGCCGACGGTCTAAAGGTTGAATAGCTTAAAATAAAGAAAATTAAGCCCAACACTCTGGCCCTAGTAGACACTTATCCATTTTGCCTATACCTTTAACATGGTGAATACATTGATTTCTAGTAGGGGGTACAAGAATGAATACTAAAATACGATACTTCTCGTATACTGGTATTAATAAAAAATATTGATATTTTTTCTAAAGCAACGATTACACTAAATATCTTCTCATGTTACACATAATCGCTTCATTACATCATTGATATATTAGAGAGAAGCCGGTATAGAATGCTAAAAATGGGGATCTTTTAACGATTTTTTCTACTCAATAAACGGACCAATCGAAATTCTGTGGAAAACCTTTTTAATGGTTTACTTTATAAATTTCAAAGCACAAAAAATAATTTTTTTCAAGTAAATTATTTTCAAAATGGCGGCAGTTCAGTACTTTTCCGAGAGTGAATGTTATTTTGAAAGGGTCCATGATCGAAGACCTTAATTTTTTATCCGGAACAAAAACAAACATTTTGTTAGCTTCTATATATTACAACAACAAGGGATAATATTTTGTTTTTTCGTGAAGTGGGTGAGGGGTAAACACAAATAGATAGAAAAAAATCGACGTAATATTTTTGATAAAACATAAAATATGTGCAATATAAAAGCAATACATACGTCTTCAGAAAAAGATATTTCGAATAATATCAAAATTTCGATCTGATCGATAAAGGTTTCCGCAAATTTAAGAATTTAGGCATTCACACATTTGGGCATTGTGAATATATTTTTGTTTACAAATTGTATACCGGCTTCTCTCCATAAGTTCTAAAAACGTACATCAATTAAAGGAAGACCAAATTGTTTTTAGCCTTGTCCAGAAAACCGATTGATCGGTCGAGAGCGATCTTTGCGAGATGCTCTAACGCCTCCATACCAACAGATATTCACGTCCATGGGAAGACTTGAAAATGGAGTGAAATTTTTAGTTGACTTACGCGCTGATCTTTTGGTAAGAGCTTCGATTATTTAAATCAGCGTTCTCGTATACAAATATTTCATGGTAATTTACTAATTTCATGTATCTGAATGAAAGAATTTTACGTCTCTGTAGAATTTTTCTGGTCAAAAGTGCCATAATAGTATTGACAATTACCTTACAGTATGGGACTTTCTAGTGTAAGTATGGCACTTTTGCGCATATTGCAAGTATATCCCGTTAGAGCTAGATAGTATGGGACTTTTAACTAGCAAAATTTTCTGAGTGTATAAAAGTCGTCATATAATCGAAACGAACTCGTATTAGCTCGAGCGTAACGGGTATTATATTACACTCGATAAGTATATGTTCGTATATATATCGTTTTACATAAATATGCATAAACTTTAAAAGATCTTATATTCTGGTTAATAAAAATATTTAAGGTCTTTACCTACATATAACATATCTAACAAATATCTGCGAATTACTGCTGTTTCAGGAGTTAATTATGCATACACCCCGCGAATCGGAAGACTATTTATGTTTAAGTCAACTTAACTTAAACCTAAGGGATTTACTGTTGATGTGGTTTTCCGTCGGGTTTCTGCATGTTGAGCGAATCACGTGGCAAACTTCCTGTGATATTTTGCAAAAGGTAAAAAGTTCTATTTCACTAATCATCGCCATAATTCGGAATGAAAAATATGCCGAAAGTCTAATAATCCGGAAACAAAATATCCGAAGGTGTAATACGTTTTCGATAAGGCACTGATTGTCCGCTTATTAATTTGTCACTAGAATTAATTAAAATAAATGACTCTGATTAATGTCATGTGTTATCCATGAATGAAGCTAAAAGTTCGGTAATTTTGTTGTATTTTTTCTTAAATTTTGGGTTAATGTACTTTTGGAATTTTGTACTGTACCATATAAAGGAGCTTGAACACAATAAATACATGTGGATTATCAATATTTTCTATTTCGATCGCCATTAAAAATACAAGACTCATATAAAGACGAGCGAAGACATCCATAATTGTATTATTTTGTAAATTGTGATTTAATTTAATTATGTCACGTTTTATAATTAGTTTAATATAACAAGTACATTTAATTATTGCCGAGACAGCCTGAAAATTAATGTTTTTGCAAAATTAAAACATTTTATTAAAATATCGATTTTGTTATGGTATACAGAATTGTTTCAAATTATTGCATTCTAAATTTCCGTTAAATTGGTATAGAATTGAAAGGAAATAAAGTTCGTACAGACGTTTTATTAAAGTCTTTACGTTCGTTCTCCACCAATTCTTACCCGATTTAATTGAAATTTGATATGAGATGATTTGAAATTATTTTTAAAACCATATCGAAGCCGAATAGTCGATATAATTTTTCTTACAGCATGATGTTATCGACAGTAGGCAGTCTCCAAAAGCTTATAAAGCCATTATTCGAAATTAGCCCATTGATATTACCTTCATTTTGCATTTTTGAAGTGAGCACACATATTGTTAATAAGTTTCGTGTTCAATTGTCAGTGTGCCATTGAAAAACAATCAACAACGAGTTTCGCTGTCACTTTCAAAATTGCAACTAATATTTTACTAACTTCTTTTCTGTCTATCACTTTGTATACATCTAGGCTCTTTTTTTTACAGAAAATGGCTATTTTTTATTTTTAATGATTAAAAATATGCTGCACGTACGATCGTTGAAAAATCAAGTAAAATGATTTTATTGGAAAAACTTGTGACACATTTTGAAGGCCTTTTTTGCAGTCCTTCGGAAAGGAGCACATACTGCTCTTTTGGTCTATTATGAAGTGTATACATTACAGACACATTAAAGATCATAGCTGAAAAAGCTAGAAAAGTAACTGAAACACTAAAAAGTAAAGTCAAATTGTGACAGTTCATTTTTCGTCTTTTTATCATATTTTTGGCTGTTGAAGGTAGGAATTTCATACTTACGTCTAATAAATGATATAAATGATTGGATTATATTTAATCACTCGAATCAGTTTAATAGCATAAAAATAACCTTCAAATGAAAAAAATACGCAGTGACGCGAAATATAAAGGTTTCTGAGATTTATCCTTATATTTTTACAGGCAATATATTGCAAGGATTTCGAATTTGTATATAATTGTATATTTTAGATTTAGTATTCGAATCCTTCATTCCTCTATCTTTACGCGTTTCGTTTGTTGTGTCGGACGTTGAGAAGCTGTCATTGAGTCAGTCTTTCTGTAATCTTTACAAATAAAGGATCTAAAAATAAAAGTAATTAGAAGATACTTCAATATTAATTAAGTCACTACATACTATATGAAAATTAATTTTTTAAGTACTTAATTAAATTCTGCAATTGAGTTTCTTTAAAGTTATGAGCCAATTGTGGAAATAAAGAAAAGAAAGAACTAACAATAAGCGTAGCTGCATTTTTTACAATGATATGTTATTGATTAAATCTTTTATTTAAAAATAACCCTTTAAATATAATTTTTCCGCTTGTTACATTTTTTTCAGTATTACATCAGAAAAAAACTTACTTTCTTAAAGTGTATGCCTTTTTCAAAAAGATTTGTGTTTCATCGTTACGCCAGTGGCAATATGCCTGCCAAGCAATCTTTCTTAGACTTGTTTTTAAAGATTAGCATTGGGTATATATTGAAATCTGATGTCGTAATTGCAAAACGAAAAAATTTAGATAAAATTATATTCTTACATAAATTACTGCAAAATCAAACAGCTACAGGATTTAAGTAGATAGAATTACGAATTTCGGGGTCGATGTTCGTGATTCTGATGATAGAATTACGAAATTCAAAATAGCGGGTCTAATTTATTCAAATTCTCTGCTCATCCTATTTTTTACGACGTTACCCCTCATATTACAAACAAAATGCATAATACTTTTTCATACAAAAATTTTGTCCACTCTACAAGTTGTCATTTTCATATTCAGGCTCTAAAAATACTTTCAAATGGTTTGTTAGACAATATGTATTCCCAATTCCCAGATAATCTCGTCATAAAACTATGAATGAATAAAATCATTGCAAACAACATTGGTCAAGTGACAGTTTGAGTATTCGATGTACAGTCTGAATCCAATTGATAAATGTATATGGCTGGTTCTCGAAAAAAAGTCGAATTTAGCTTTATCGAGCTGATCATTTTTTTTTTCAATTTATTACCGAATTTTTTTGCTCAATTCTTAGTTTATGTCTTATTTGTCTCCAACTTTTTCGAGTTTGAATTAAATATAAAGATAACAAATTATAAATTCTCGACATTATAGGCTGTCAGAATATTGAAACGAACATAGATATCTTATATTTATTAGAAAATACATAGTTCCCGCACAGGAATCATACCCTTATCAAACAATTTTGAGGGAATGGTGCTGAGGGAATGACGAAACGAAACAAAATTTCCAGAAGCTATAAACAAAACCATATCTTACTTTCTTACGATCTGCATGCAGAACTTTATTACTACTGAAACATATACAAATATGCTATGATTATTAAATAAAAAAGTGCTTACCTTTGGATTATACTACATGAAGAAATGACTTTAAAAAATGTAATATTCACAAAAGTTTTTGTAAATTCATTTCAAAAAAACATCTGTACTTCAGCCGCCTACTATAGTATATGTTGTCAAGGGTAATGTTTCCAACTACAAAAAAAATGCAGTGGAGCTTGATAAACCTTTAAATTTTGATCCAATCATACTGTTATAAAACGGCGAGGCAATCGATTTTTTACGGACAAATTTTGAATTATATTTAAAAATAATAAAATTGAATTATTATGATAAGTTTTTTTTTGGAAATGAACGAATTTAAATTGATTTTAAACCGGGTTTATGACCTACCAGGATGTTTATAAAAATTGCATTAGATATTAAAATGCTATAGTTTAAAGATCTCTAAACATTTTAAACACCTTGCGCGTAATCACTTGGATTCCCAAACTCTTTAATATCTAATGCAATTTTTATAAACATCCTGGTAGGTCATAAGCCTGGGTTAAAATCAATTTAATTATATTTAAAAATATTTCCAATCGCAATTTTAAACTATAACCTCACGTAGGTACGGTCAATACTATCCTATATGAATAAAAAATACTAGATAACAAACAATAAGTAAAAACTTGTACGATTAAAATTAATGATTCTCTTCGAATTTAGTAGTTGGGACAGTGAGGGAATGATTTTCAGGGTACTTTCTTGAATATGTATTTTTGTTTATCACATAAAAAATAAATTCTTTTTAATAAATTTGTACATCCAGTACAGTAGTTTAATTAATAAAAAAGACTTTTCGTAGTTAACGATCCTCGTTTGTAAAAATCATTAAGGCCATCAATTTCGTTTTTGTTTTTTGAGTCCCACATGCAGTTTTCTTCTGAATATTGGATTAAGGGGCTCGCCAAACCAATCAAATTCGACATTATATAAATTTGAAAATTGTTAATATAGGTTTCCGATTATGAAGCTATTCATCCCATGAGAAATTGGTTGGATTTAAAAAAGAGAGTGGGTGCTTACAGAAGGTGTTACATATTTACTCACCCTTCCATGCCCAGAGAACCGCTTGTTGTTTTGCACACCGCACTTTGTGACATTATACCAGGTGAGTATCAAATACTATCTAGTCAGCGTTGATGTCCGTTTAAAAACATTCGCGTGCCGCACGTTTAACTCACGCACGTGTGACACCGGAGAATGCTTACATTTATCTCTCGCATTCGATTTCGCACGAAAGGAATTCAAATAATAATTTTTTAATTTAATCATTGAAAAAGAGTGGAAGCATTGTTCCTCACTTTATAATTTCTATACATATTTTAGAAAATACCCAGCTAAAATAGTACAACCTCATGTGAGGATATAATTCTTCATTCATTACTCTGAAATATTTTTATGTATCTATGCAAGCTTAATTTCTTATGTTTCACTTTTTAATAAAGTAAGATTATCATTAATGAATTGGCAGTCTACACTTTTAAATTAAAGACTACAGAAATATACAATGTAGATAACTTATGGATTATATGATTCAATACTTGCAATTAGTCTAGAGTAGTTTGTGAAGCGTAACTGCATCGCTGTCTTATAGCGTCTCGATTTATAGAAGGAATAGTGCACATATATTCACCGTATCGACCTACGTTACATCAATATTTTCCGACGCAATTTGAAGATAAAGCAATGATCGAATAATTTAATCTGACGCAAATGCGATTGTTGGAGTAGGCTTATTTTTTCTATTAAATTATGAATTAATTTCCAAACATTTGTTTATCAATAATTAATGTATTCAAATAAAGAATAAAAATTAAAAATGGTTGAGTTTAATGAAAATTAGAAGAGAAAAAAAATAGGGTCAATAATTTGGAGGGTTTTGTAATAAATAATAAATAAATAATTAGCAACGTTTCGACTCTGATATGAGTCCTCTTCAAGGCTATATAAGAAAACGGTGGTGATTTTGTCGTATTTATACGAAAGAAAGGATTATGAAGTTTTGTATGTGTTGATGCTGTGGTACTAAGAATAGAGGAACAGTTGACAAACTATGTATGAGTGAAGGAGATAAGATGAGATTCATTACAGAAAGTGATGGTAAACTTCTGATAGCTTTGATGTTTCGAAAAGGATGTTGAAGGTCTTGGTCTCTGTTTTTATAAAATAATTTTCAAGGTAACCTCTTTCTGCACAGTTTTTTTTCTTTTGTGTCCAGTTTCCAGTCTGTGGTGGGTTAGACCTGTAAACTGTTCCGAGTTTTTTGCAAAAATGTTCCTCTTGTGTTCGTTTATTCGTGTTTATAAGATTTATTGCAATGAAAACAAGGAATTTTATATACAACTTCACTTTGTTTTTCAAAGGAAAGTCGGTCTTTTCGTGGTTTGATTTCTGCAATATTAGTTTTAAAACTATAGAACTGAAACTATCCGTCCCTATCAATATGGAATGACCAAAAAATGCGGCATTAATGCCGATATAAAAATGCCATAAAAATGCCATGACAATGCCTTAAAAAACGAATATTCTGGCTTTTTTGAAACTTGAAGATAGTAAAAATGTCAGAAAATCTGGTCTTTAAGGCATTATCTTGGCATTTTCATGGCATTTTTCGGCATACTTAGAGCATTGCATACTGACAGGGTTATATTTAGAGTTTTAAAAATTTTAACTATTCTAATTATTAATTATTATTAATATTATTCAAAATAGCATTATAATTATACGATATCTCTGTATTAGTTGGGTCAGGCGACAGTTATTCGCGGACAAAAAGGGGAACGGATTCGGTGCAGAAATGATCCAGACTTACGATGATCAAACTAAACTTTATTTAATTATTTTTGGGGCGGAATGGCGGCGATATTTTTGGGCGATCGAAACTGTCTCTGTAACTGAACTTACCGAAGCCGTGTGGACCCTTTTTATACCCATTGACAAACGAATGTTTGTTATTTAGAAAAGACCATCGTTGCTTAGACATGCGAATCCTTCTTTTTAACGTTCGAGTGTCGTAGCGTTCTACGTTACCGACCGATTCAAATAATGATTTTATCCGTCCATGTCATTGTCCGTATTAAACTTCGAAATTCGATGTATCCAATTTTCGAATCGGAGTCGACATCGATAAATCTAGGTTTAAATGGTTTGTTTATATTCGAATCGGAGTCGACATGATCTTCTCGATGCATGTATCCGATTTAGGTATTTTCCGTGTTACGAACCTTCAAACTTCTTGTTCGCCTGTGGCCAGCACAGAGTCGTAAATCGGAGTCCCCATCATATGATTTCCGGCGAAATCGATGGATCCGATCCCTCCGGCCTGGAACCAACAGGTTACGTCTCCATTCGAAGGCGAATCATGCGGACATTTTCGAATATGGTATTTTCCGTGTTACGAACCTTCAAACTTCTTGTTCGCCTGTGGCCAGCACAGAGTCGTAAATCGGAGTCCCCATCATATGATTTCCGGCGAAATCGATGGATCCGATCCCTCCGGCCTGGAACCAACAGGTTACATCTCCATTCGAAGGCGAATCATGCGGACATTTTCGAATTCGCTATCTTCCGTGTTACGAACCTTCATACTTCTTGTTCGCCT
The DNA here is from genome assembly GCA_030407085.1 of Trichopria drosophilae. Lineage (NCBI taxonomy): Eukaryota > Metazoa > Arthropoda > Insecta > Hymenoptera > Diapriidae > Trichopria > Trichopria drosophilae. The sequence continues at coordinate 209,032,582 of CM059583.1, forward strand.
GAGGCCAGCACAGAGTCGTAAATCGGGGTCCCCATCATATGATTTCCGGCGAAATCGATGGATCCGATCCCTCCGGCCTGGTACCATCAGGTTACGTCTCCATATGAAGGCGAATCATGCGGACGTTTTCGAAACCTAACCGTATCGTCATTATTGGTAATTAGGCTTAAAGAATGATTTAGTAAGTAAGGAATTTACGTCAGCCCCCACGACTTCGTTAACACAACAATTCAATAATATCGTCGCCATTTCTAGGACCTTTACAATATATAGTTGCCTAACAGGTCCCCGCCTTTGGAGAGGTACCCCCATTCGGGTGTGCAATGGCGTGGGGAAAACCACAATGTGGGAAAAAAACCCACGCCAGGTACCGCAGATTTGAAACATTCGATTCTGACCGCAACATTCTCCCCCCTGTGTGGGATAATAATTCCACACATTAAGTTTACAGAATCGATGTTTCCATAACCCATACGCATTATTTAGCTTAGCATTCACACACCAACAACGCAATAATCAATTTAGTAACTAGAGGCAATTTTATTTTGTTAACGCCGAACGATCAAATATTAATCGACAAATGATATTGTACAATTAATGGTAGATAAACTCAATATGGCACACTCCACATAAACCGAATGACAATTTAACGTGGAACTTTTTAACACTTCTTAACAATATTACACACACAGTCATACATACTAGTTGCAAGATGGAAATACGTTAACTTTTACTAAACAAATGACCATACAATAATGGTCATCGAATGAAGGAATGCGTCGCCCGAAAGGCTTCCGGAATTTTTATGAACAATAATGAAAGAAATATTACATTGTTAATTCAATATATTTATGTTTCTTTCGCAAACCAAATTACTTTAGCTGCCGATCTAATTAAAGTCCCATTTGCCGTTCTAATTTGCACTACCCGTACCCGATTGTCTCGACCAGGGAAAATCTTCTCAATTACACCTTTTCGCCACGAATTGCGCGGAAGATTATCATCGATTATTAAAACATGATCGCCTATCGATAAATTCTCGACTTCGCGAACCCACTTGGTACGGGGAAGAAGTGTTGGTAGATATTCCCTGATCCAACGCTTCCAAAAGGCATCTGCGAAGTTTTGTGAACATCGCCACTGTTTACGAGGACACATTTCAATATTCTCATATTGAGGTAAATTCAATTGCCCTGACGAAGAACCAATCAAAAAATGATTCGGTGTCAGCGCTTCCATATCTCTAGGATCAAGAGATACATGAGTGAGGGGCCTAGAATTTACTGTATGTTCCACTTCCGTTAATATAGTGAGGAGCGTTTCCTCTTTAGGTACCTGATTTTTTAGAATAGTATATAAGGACGATTTTACTGAACGTACCAACCGTTCCCAAGCTCCCCCCATATGGGGAGAAGCTGGGGGGATGAAATTCCATTTCATATTTTTATTTGTTGCATACCGAGTTAGAGCGTTTTCATCAATTAATTCGATAGCTTGACGTAACTCTTTATCCGCTTTTCTAAAATTGGACCCGTTATCGGAAAATATTTCCACGGGGTATCCCCGACATGCCGCCATCCTGCGCACCGCCATTATGGCCGAATCGGAAGACAACGAGTGGGCCAGATCTAAATGAATTGCTCGAGTCGACAAGCATGTAAATAGTACACCCCAACGCTTTTCGTGGCGACGACCGATTTTCACGAACATTGGACCAAAGTAGTCGAGACCCGTGAAGCTGAAAGGACGTAAACGAAACGCGGTCCTAGCAGATGGCAAATCACCCATTAACGGTTGCGATGATTTTGCGCGGTTCATTCGACATGTCGGACATTTAGCCACCACTGATCGCAGATGCACTCTTAACTTTGTAACCCAAAATAACTGCCGAATTTCGTTAACTACCGTTTCATTTCCACTGTGATTCATCTTCTCGTGATAATATTTCACGAGAAGACGCACCTCAGGGCATGAACCATCTAGAATTGCAGGTTCGTTAGTGAATTCGTCATTTTCGAAATCTCGGACACGGCCTCTAACGCGTATAATGTTCTGTTTGTCAAGAAAAGGCGACAATTTTAGGATAGTGCTTTTGACGCCGATTTCGTGATTAGATTTTAATGCATGCCACTCTTGGCTGAAACTGAACGCCTGCATACCACGGATTCTTAATTGCTCGGCCTTTTTAATATATTCGCAGTCAATAGTACTACTTTTCTTGCCCTTAAACCGATCTATAGCCACCAATACGGCGGCGGTTGCGCGAACAAGTCGCAGCCATGATGAAAATCGTTCGCTTTTTGGAATTGAGATTTCGACTATTTTTAATACGTGACCTACGAAGGGTTTTCGTTTTTCTATCACGATCGCTTCCATTTCACCCTCTGTTACGCGAACGCGTTCGACAGGCCAATTCTTTTCAGTCTGTTGTAAATATGCCGGTCCGGTTAGCCAACGATCGCGATTCTTTGAGTCAAGGGGAAATCTTTGGTAGCAATATCTGCGGGATTTAACGCAGATGGCACCCATCGCCACTCTTGTGGTTTGGTTAAATCCGAAATTTCCGATAATCTATGAGACACGAACGTTTTATAGGATCTAGCATCTGAATTTATCCATTCCAAAACTGTTTTGGAATCAGACCAAAAAACTCGACGTGTAATTTTAAAATTATGTTCCTTTTCGATGGAAACAGCAAGTCTACTAGCGATTAAGGCTGCTTGTAATTCAAGCCTAGGAATAGACGTTGGTTTTAAGGGAGCTACACGGGTTTTTGCGGCTATAAATGAAGTTTTTATTTTCGCTCTTCTTATTCTGGCTCACTATCGAGGCGCTTTTCGAGATTCAGTAGCCGACGATACGCGTTGATTTTACTGTCCGGCAGATCTAACTTATCATCACGCCATAGTAACCCCGTTTCCCAAGAATTTTGATTAAATTTTGTAGTTGATTTTAAAATTTCGATCGCACGTTGTTCTCCTGTCGGTATTTTATCGACGGTCGATATTCCTAAAGCATCGATTTGAAAAGACGATCGAATAAGTTCATGGAGGTTATCATCCGATGACGTTTCACTCCTACTGTCTACATCCCGTGAAATGCATGACGTAAACGGAAATTGAGACGATTTATTGTTTGACATGCCATGTACGACCCAACCTAAACGCGTTCGGGAAACATACGGCAAATTACGTGTACCGACACGAATTTCCGAAGGCGTAATTAAATTTACATTGTCTTGGCCGATTAAAATTGTTGGTACCGCGTCGCGATATGGCTCTAATTCTATATCGTCATTAGTAGAGTGAATTTGGCGAATCAAATCCGGGGTTAAATTTTGTCGTGGCAAAGTAAGGTTATCAATTATGTGAACCCCGGAGAGATCGTATAATTTTAAATCGTTTCCCATGATCTGTATGTTTGTTTTTTGACTTTTAACTGTCAATGAAGTTTCCGGTGCAATACCCGACAAGGACAAATACAAACATGATCCGCGCGCGCCAATTTGGTTGGCAATATTTGAATTTAGTAACGTGATTGTCGATCCGTCATCTAATAACGCGAAAGTTCGGAATTTAGATTTAGGACCCATTAAAGTTACTGGAATAATCTTTAATAAAACAGTTTCTAAACCTAGTCACAAATTTGTAACCGTCGCGCTATTCTCTTTATTTTTTGCAGCTAACCTATCATTCCGTTTTTGAGAGCTCTGGTTTCCATTTTTATTTTTGATTTTGAAAGCCGAACCAATTGATTTTCCGTGACTCGATATTGCTCCTTGTGAAGCATTATTTTTAGGAAAGGCTGTACAACTATTACGATTTCTATCAGTTGCAAATGGAAATTGAAATTTGTTATTAAATATTGCACGATCATTTTGAAAATTAGACTGACAGAGAATTGGATGGTAATATCTTTTACCATTCTGTAAACAGTGGCGACGCTCGTCGTTACATGCCGAAGCACGATGTTTATCAGACAAACAAACATAACATCGGTTCGTTTTTTTAACCCAACTCCAGCGCTCCGGAGTGGGCAAAGCTTTCACAGCATGACACTCAGAAATATCATGATTGTACATCATACAAAATACACAGTATTTACAGGATTTAATGTTAGGCGCAACATTATCAAATTCGACACATTCACGACCCGGATTGGAATTTAAGTTCGCTGAGGTTAGGAAAACTCGACGAACGGGGTTTTTGTTTCTGGTCGGACAAAATGTCGTTTCTCGATAGTCGTAAAGAGCATTGGTACCGGCATCACAAGCCATTTCCGCCCGATCGTACAAAAATTCCGATAATGCCACTAATTTTGAACCCGAATCGTTTCTATTGCGCAAATACGTTTCGAATAATAGCGTTAGAGTATTGGGTAACTTCCGCAAAATATCACGTGCTAGTTCCGGGTTGTTTAAATAACCATCGTGATTTAACGAACGCATCGCGGATACGCCGCCTTTTAATTTAGTTGCGAACATCACTATTTCGTCACCTGTCGCGCCTATTTTAGGTAATTTTCGCAATTCTGAGGCAATTTTACTGACAACAACCTCTGGTTTACCGAAACGCATTTGCAATAATTGAAAAATCGATTTTGCATTATCCGTTCCGAACATAATGCCTTCGACCGCATCGCGAGCGGGTCCTTCTAATGATTCATATAAACGCGCTACATTTTCAGTGTCGGAAAACCCACCGAGATAAGTTGATAGCTCGTACGCCTGCTTAAATCTTAACCAATTTGTGGGATTTCCGTCGAATCGCGGTAGTTTCCCCATAGCCAGACGGTTAACAATTTGCGAATCATTTCGCGGTGTTACGGCTTGCGTAGCTCGCACGACCATTTGAACGAATTTTTCCGTCTCAAGCTCGTGATTTGAATTATTTAAACAACCAGTCGTTATAGATCCAACCGAACTTTCCGGAACCGTTGATTGGTTGTCACTCGAATTAAGTATTTGATTTAGTTTTTCCCGACCAGAAACAAGTACACTGTCGTGTAAAGGATTTCGAGGTTTTGTTGATTGACTCGAGTTTCCCTGGACCGTTGTCTGCTGAGCATTTGAATTTATTACGCGATTCGAATTCATAATATCTGAAACAGCCACGTCATTAAGCAACGAATTTCGCGCATTAGATTGAATCGTATTCTTTGGTATTGTCGATCGAAACATATGTCCCGGCACCGTCAAAGGATTTGAATTTCCCGAATATGCCGATGGAATCGAATTTCGCGAACCTGACAATTTTTCGGCGTTATTAACCTCAACGAACTCTAGTTGTCGCTCAAGTTCTTCTAAATAATTAAAGTCGCGCTGCAAACGTTCGCGAAAGTTATTTATTTCACGCTTCAAATCTACCGCATGATTTGCATTATTTTCGCTCACCAAGTTGGATTCGAAATCGGTAACCTCTGCTTGCTCCGAAGTTTGATGCAGATCTCCGTGACTCAACCGTCGACGATCAATTCCTGTCATTCCTGTCAACTGGAGGTTGAATTCCGTGGATGATCGGGGTTCTCCGTGATTGTCGAAATGACCCGTTTCCTCCGTATGGTGTGAAATCCCGTTTTCATCGGACATGTCGTATCCCGCCGTAGGTGAAAACTCATTCCATTCCTGCTGTTTGAATTGTACTCGTTTTCGCCCTCTTCGACGTCCTTGACAATCGCCGCCAATGTTTGAATTCCTTGCTGTCGCTTTCAGTATCAGATTGGCCGGATTGGCACCTGTAGTCGAATCTGTAGTTGAAGCTGGAACAATAATTTCCACGTTGGTGATCCTCGGTAAATTTCTTTTCCTCCTCAAAGTTCCAATGGAGTTGTCCAGGTTATTCGTCAAATTTGTCTGCGTTGTTGATGACGGCTGAACTGGCCACGAATCTTCGGTATTCCGCTTTGTCCTTTTTGAAGTCGGTTCTCCACATTGTAAAGATCGAGCACGTAAATTATATTTCGGCATCTTGAATTTTTCTCACCGTATAATTGTAAGTCCTGCACGTTCTTCACTCGCAAATGTCCAATCGCGATGTGCGAATCCGCTCCACCCGGACGGTCCCGGGTTTCGGCACCAATATTCGCGGACGAAAAGGGGAACGGATTCGGTGCAGAAATGATCCAGACTTACGATGATCAAACTAAACTTTATTTAATTATTTTTGGGGCGGAATGGCGGCGATATTTTTGGGCGATCGAAACTGTCTCTGTAACTGAACTTACCGAAGCCGTGTGGACTCTTTTTATACCCATTGACAAACGAATGTTTGTTATTTAGAAAAGACCATCGTTGCTTAGACATGCGAATCCTTCTTTTTAACGTTCGAGTGTCGTAGCGTTCTACGTTACCGACCGATTCAAATAATGATTTTATCCGTCCATGTCATTGTCCGTATTAAACTTCGAAATTCGATGTATCCAATTTTCGAATCGGAGTCGACATCGATAAATCTAGGTTTAAATGGTTTGTTTATATTCGAATCGGAGTCGACATGATCTTCTCGATGCATGTATCCGATTTAGGTATTTTCCGTGTTACGAACCTTCAAACTTCTTGTTCGCCTGTGGCCAGCACAGAGTCGTAAATCGGAGTCCCCATCATATGATTTCCGGCGAAATCGATGGATCCGATCCCTCCGGCCTGGAACCAACAGGTTACGTCTCCATTCGAAGGCGAATCATGCGGACATTTTCGAATATGGTATTTTCCGTGTTACGAACCTTCAAACTTCTTGTTCGTCTGCGGCCAGCACAGAGTCGTAAATCGGAGTCCCCATCATATGATTTCCGGCGAAATCGATGGATCCGATCCCTCCGGCCTGGAACCAACAGGTTACATCTCCATTCGAAGGCGAATCATGCGGACATTTTCGAATTCGCTATCTTCCGTGTTACGAACCTTCATACTTCTTGTTCGCCTGAGGCCAGCACAGAGTCGTAAATCGGGGTCCCCATCATATGATTTCCGGCGAAATCGATGGATCCGATCCCTCCGGCCTGGTACCATCAGGTTACGTCTCCATATGAAGGCGAATCATGCGGACGTTTTCGAAACCTAACCGTATCGTCATTATTGGTAATTAGGCTTAAAGAATGATTTAGTAAGTAAGGAATTTACGTCAGCCCCCACGACTTCGTTAACACAACAATTCAATAATATCGTCGCCATTTCTAGGACCTTTACAATATATAGTTGCCTAACAGGTCCCCGCCTTTGGAGAGGTACCCCCATTCGGGTGTGCAATGGCGTGGGGAAAACCACAATGTGGGAAAAAAACCCACGCCAGGTACCGCAGATTTGAAACATTCGATTCTGACCGCAACAACAGTATTGTGCTGTATCTCGCCCTTTGTACAACCTTAATATTGTGCAATAAAGACGTTTATTATTATTATTATTATAATTATTCTCTGAAACAGAAAGTCCTTTTACATGGGGCATTATTTCTGAAGTGTACCCAATTGGAAAATCGATGTTCTTTGATCGGGCTCAAAATTGGGCAAAATGTTGTTCTACATGACAGTAGTTTATGCAAAAAAAAATTTTGTCGATTAATCATATATTAACCGAGGGGGTTGAATTTTATGCAGATATCATGTATTTCAGTAAACTAAACTTTAATTTAAGGGATCAAAAGGGTTTCAGTCCACTTATGTCTTATCACACTGAGCTTGAAGCATGTCTGAGCTCGACGAAAATGTCAACCATAACCATTTGTACAGAATGACTGGTACACTAGTCAAGTTTAAAAAACCGTGCTTACTTAAATCGTAATTGATCCCGTTTTTTGAGAAATTCAGAAATCAACTCTGGACGTTTAAATTCGGCGTAGGTAAGATTTAATCATTTAAGTTATATATTTTTTTAACATGGAAAATAGCTAAAATTCGTTGCCATGAGGGTTTCGGTGTCGCTGAGTATAAATGTGATCTTTGATTTTCAAAATTCAAAATGGCGGATCTAACATGACCAACAGAAATATGAAAAATAGCTTGATCGAAATAAAACTGGACACTGAGGTTTTTGGAGTTCCAGATTATAAATCTGACAACAAACTCGTCGGAATTACATTCAGGAAGTATGTTAAATTTTACTGCGTAATTAAATATATTTAACTGCATTTAATCAAGGGGACCTATCACCGAATTTTCAGCTATATCAAGTCATAATTAAAAAAATTCGTAAATTTTTTTTTCTGGTACTATTGTGGTGGAGAAATAACGCGAAAAAGGAAAAATAAGTTCTTTTTTGAGCATTTTTGACATTGCAATTTTTCACAAAATTAAAATTTCGCAAAAGCCAAGTAACCTACCTTTTGCTTCTAATATTGGTCAAAATTTAGAACTATTTTTATCCCTCTCTTACGGAGTTTCCGTTGCTGTGACAAAAAAAAAATGTCTGAATCTTTTTTGTAGAGAATTTCATGATCTACATATTTTGTTGTAAACACTTTTTCATCAGATTTATATTTCTAAAAATAAATGCAAAAAATGACGCATTTTTATTTGTTTTGACCTTGAATGTGACCTTAATGCCAATTTTTACTACGATATTCGTGTTCAGCGCACCAAGTTACGTTGGTAAACGGAGTTTCAAAGAGATTGGACGTATGGATCTTTCGCAAATACAATCCAAAATCTTATCAAAACTACTAAAAATGCTTCTTCTTGCACAAATTTCAATATTTTTCGATGGCTCCTTTTTTATTTTGTTTCTCAAACCTTCAGGAAGAAATAAGAGTATGGATTTTGTGACGTTTTAATTTTGTGGAAAATTACAGAAAAAAAATTACAAATTTTTTTAATTACAACTTGATATAGCTGAAAATTCGGTGATGGGTCCCCTTAAAATAACGTTCCCTACGTGGCTGATACTAAAGTTTTTCCATTTTGTTATATTATTATTTTTTATTATTATTATTATTATTATTATTTATAATAAAAATATAATATGACATAAAATAAAAAAAAACATGACGGAAAAATATCAATATTTTTAATATTCATATTTTTCCATTATCAGAATCATAATCTGCAACCACAAAAATCCACAGGTATCCAGTTATTCTTGATTGAGTAACTTTTCACATCTCTGTCCGCTATCTTACATCCACCATTTTGAATTTTGAAGATTCGATTCATATTCAGCAACCCCGAAGCCCCTCTAGTAATAAATTTCACTTATTTTTCACGTGAAGAAAAATATATAACTTAAATGATTAACGTAAGCTGAATTTAAACATACAGAATTGATTTCTGAATTTCTCAAAAACGGGATCAGTTACGAGTAAAGTAAACATGGTTTGTTAAACTAGAATAGTGTACTAGTCATTCTGTACAAATAGTTTTGGTTGACATTTTAGTAGAGCTTAGACATGCTTCAAGCTCAGTGTGTTATGTATTCTTATAGGAAAAAACCTGCTCTTTCTATTAAAACAAAAAAAAAAAGCCAAAAAATCTGGTCTCCTTTGGAGAAAAACGCAAATTAATAATTGATATTCATTTTTCAAGGTCAAACAATTGTTATATTAAAAAATGCACATTTTCACCATTCAAAAGAGGGTGAAAAAATCTACAAAAACCTTATTTTTAATCAAATTAATTATTGACGACGCATGAGTAAAATAATGCTGAAATACATGATATCTGCATAAAATTAAAAAATCCAACCCCCTCCCGCTCGGTTATTATTTGATTAATCGACAAAATCTTGTTACCATAAACTACTATCACACAAGAAAATCGATTTTCAAAGTGGGTACACTTCAGAAATAATGCCCCATATACGTGCAACTTATTGTTTTGATTATGTTTATCGATAATAATAGAAATAAAATACGCATTATAAAAAAAGCAAATATGTTTTATACATATGTTCAATTTAGAAAAATACTTGACTATTAGTAATAATTAAATTCGATCGAAAAAGAAACTTATGTTTTAAGACTACCTTAAAATATAACAAATTGACAACTTTCTTCTCTACAATTCTTTTATTAAGTTATTTTTCTATAGAAACCGTCGCAGGAATTAAAGAGTCCGAAATGCGTATGCGTGGAATAACCACAAACTCCTACGATACTTGTCAAGATTTAAAAAAAGAAAACAAGTTAAAAATTAAAGCTGCTATATTCTATTCTATTGCATCGACACAAGTCGGTCTTCAGGTATGTCAATATCAATACAGCATTACATAATATGTACAGAAATTAATTTTGGTTTTTAATTCCAGGGAATCGAACTGGGAAATTACTTGATCAAGGAAGTGGCTAAACAAGTAACGAACGAATTCCCTATTATCGACCAACTCTCTACTTTGTCACCGATACCAAATTTCCGGACATGGCTGCTAGATAAAATTAAACAAGGTTGGTTCTTAATTGATATACGTGAAAATACTTTAAAATACACTTATTAAACTCATAACAATTTTATCCGATATCTATTTTTGGATCCTTTTATTGAACATTTTTTTTTTATTCCTGGTTTATTTACAATCTGTCTGCATTGACAATAAGTAAATATTTAATAACAATTAGAAGACTGTAACATGCAGGTACTTTCCCAATGTTCAGTACCAGTTAATTATTAACCCGTTATATTAGTATTATTACTATAGATGTTTGTCATTTTCGAGTTTTAGAAGTAACTTAAATGTAAATCGTATTGTAAGATCAGCGTTGTTTAGCCTCTTCAATCTTGAGGCTGGGATTCTTTCGGATGGTATTGTATGTACAAGAATATTAGGATGACTTTGTATTCGTTTATTGTACTTTACTGCATGTCGAGTGATTTCTTGCCGTATAGTTGGAATTTCCAAGTCTTTTCTTATTACAGTACTCCTTCCCTTATTCTAATTTTTTCACTTCTCCTATTCTAATATTTCCCCTCACGCGTTCTCCCCACTGACAGGTATTGACGTGTGGATTTTCTAAATACAAATAGAATAAGGGAAGAAGGCCGCCATCTTGCCTGACTGGACAAATTAGAATAAGGGAAGGACTTCTGTACATTAGTATTAGATGTTGATCCCCACAATTGTATACCAAATGTCCAAACAGGTTTTAACATGGTTTTATATAAAAGAGTTTTATTTTTTACAGAAAGGTTAGACTTTCGACCTAAGAGCCAGTACATTTTCTTGAATTTTAAATTTAGTTGTTTACATTTTATTCATATACGAGTCTTCCATGTTAGTCGGCGATCTAAATGTATCCCAAGATATTTAACATGTTCAGATTGTAGAATATTTTTATTGTTCATTGTTACTGGTGGACATACTCCATTTCTCATGGTAAAGGTGACGTGGGTAGATTTATTTTCATTCACTTTTATTGAACATTAACTTTTAAAATTTTAGATCCGAATAACATATTCACCCGAAGCGAACAAGAGGCAATTGAGAGTATTCTGACTCAAGATTCTGAAAGTGAAGGTTTATATTTGAAACTGAAAAGAACTTTCAATAACTCTTTATGGGGCAATGATGAGAAATTAGTTACGCATTTGAAAGAACCATTAATGCGGGCCTGTGCTTGGTATCTTTACCGAGAAAAGAGAAGAAGATATGCATTAAATAATGTTGGTAAGTTGAAAGAGAGATTTAAAATGCAATAATACTATTCAACTGATCCAATATGAAAAAGAACATTTTAATTAAACATAACAACGAGTTGAAATGTTGCATTTATATATCCCTGAGTTTCTTTTAACCCTTTGCGGCATACATTTTTCTTGTGAACCATTTTTAATGAAACTTGGTACTCGGGGGTTTTTGGGTCTCTCATTACGAATCTGATCTCAGATTTTGAAAATTCAAAATGGATTCAATATGGCCGACAAAAATGTAAAAAATTACCTGTTCGAGATGAAACTCGGTACTCGGAGGTTATTAGGGTCGCTGATTACGAATCTGATCTCAGATTTTGAAAATTCAAAATGGCGGAATTTCAGTCGGCCATCTTGAATCCGCCATTGTGAATTTTCAAAATCCGAATTCATATTTACAATCAGTGATCCCAAAAACACCAAACTACCTATTTTCATCTTGATCGGGTAATTTTTCACTTTTCGATCGGCCATCTTGGATCCGCCATTTTGAATTTTGACAATCTGAAACCAGATTCGTAATCAGCGACCACAAAAACCCCCAAGTACGCAGCTTCTTAAGATTTTCTCTAAAAGGTTCGTCAATAATGAATTTTTTATCTAAAAATGGCAATTTTTACACTTTGTTTATTAATTATTAACAAAATGACAATAATTTTACATAATCTGTGCATAAATTTTGATATTTTAACATCCCATGAACATGTAACAAAAAAAATTAGCTGATAAATGGAATAAAAACTACTTCAAATTCGTAAAAAATTGTTTACAAAAAGGTGGTTCCAATTGGAACCACTGTGCCGCAAAGGGTTAACAACGGACCATTGATGTAAAAACAAAAGTGACCAAGAGCGCTCATGGACTATAGTCGTCATGTAAAAAAAATGTCTGAAAACGTTTTCAATGTTTCCTGAATTTGTTTAAATTAGATTGCCAATATAACGTTAGATTTTTAAAATTCAAAATGGTGGATCTAATATGAAATTTATTTTTATTTTGTTTCGGGGGCCCAGATTACGAATCTTTCATTCATTCATTCAAAATAGCAATTAAAATGACAGATGTTCATGGAATCCAATATTTTTTGTGTTCGTTAGATCTTTCATGCTTTGTATGACGACAGAAATTTGTCTAGTAAAAACTATAAATTAATTTTTGTAGCTGAAGAATTTTATAATTATTTGTATAGTTTTTCACAGCAATTTCAGGAGTACAATATTTTAGATTTTACTTTTATTTTATTTTGAATCTGTCAGTCGAACAAGAAACATTAAATAAAACCGTTTTTATTAGAAATCGTATTGACAAGGAGTTAAAAATGTATTTTAGTGCATTTAGTCAATTGTCAATACTCTGTTTGATCACTTTTATCCATTTTTAATAGACATCTAGTCAAAGTGACTTCTAATACTTATTTACCATTATATCTTCATAATTTACTTGGTTACGATTCCCTAGCGACTGACAAATTAAACAACATATAAAAATAAACCTTTTTAATTTTCTAGAAATGTTTATTTATTGTCGAAGAAATATTTTTGATAATATGAAAAAATATCTGTAAATTAAATTATTTGAATGTTCAGATGTAAGCTATCGAAAACTATTCAAAATTGTATACATCGACACAGCGTACAAATGTTTTGTTTAACAATATTAATTATAAATTGAAGGTGAAGGCAAACAAAAATTTTAAGTTTTTTAAGATCATTTCATGATCGATTAAAAATAATATTTAAGAAAGCTGTGCTACTACTCTCATGATAAACCAATTTAATTCTACATCTAAGACTTGATGCTACTTTCTTCCTTTTATATTCCGCAATAAGAAAAATAATGTTACTTTTCAATGTTCAGCCAATTTCCACCTTCGTAACGGAGCTGTAATGTGGCGTTTGAATTGGTTGGCAGATCCTTCACCTCGCGGAATGGCTAACAGCTGCGGAATCATGGTCAATTACAGGTAATCGTCGAATCAAATAAAATGCCTTTCCTATATTCTGTAGACAATAATAAGTTAAAGTTACTAATAACAATAACTAAAAATTCACACCTTTCATTTCTGATGTACATTAAAGTGAAACCATACTTACGTTTTCTTCTTTTTCACTATTTTGTTCACACATTTCAACATGCTGTAAAATCTAAATACTGCGATAACTTGTCACAAATTTTTTTAAATTAACGCTCTCACTAACTCAGTCATATTTTAAAATTCTTCTTTCCATGTAAAATTGTGACAAAAAAATGATCGTAGAATAAAACATTTAAAAAATTACTTTAGAAAATTTCCTTGGAGCCGATAAACATTATTTATCTTTTTAAATATTCTGAAATGCCAGGATCAATACAAATTAGTAAACAATGAATATTTTGGCAATCATCAGATACTATATTCACATATATTTGAGAAGAAAGAAATAAAAAAGGAGAAAATAATAAAAAGATGACGGGTAAACAGTGAGGAAACATAAGCTTGAAAAGAATTGTAAATTTGAACAAGACTTGCATAATCAGTACGTTAAAGTATTCATTGTTCTAGTTCTAAAAATTTACATTTTATTGTACAAGTCGTGAAGTATCACGCATGACACCATACTGTTTTTTTGAGGTCAATTAAAACACTTTGAAAGGGAAAACGCAAGTTGAAAAAGAGCATAATTTTGTTGAATTCACGACACAGGTACTTCTTGGACGATGCCGAAACGAACAGTCGCCGTTACATCGAGGAAGCGCACATACCAGTTTCGGATTGCGTATCGAAACTCGCCTTTTCCTTTGACAAACTGCACGCAATCAGCTGATCGAGCCATGAAATGTTTATTACTGATTTGAGAGAACGAAAGAAGCAACGAATTGAACCAACTAACTACACGTGTCCTTTAAATTTTATGTTTTTTATTAAAGATTGTTAAATTTGTTCATTTTATACAACGGCTGAAACGGTTCCAGCTCGAATTCGAGGCAGCACGAAAGTACGATCCTCAGACAGGTATCTGAAACAACAGCAGTGACGGGGCCTGTGGCAACTGCTCACAATGTCTTGTTGATCGTACCCCACAGTCTTGGTCGCGCGCGATCGTACGATTCTCGCGCGAATTTAATCGCGAAATTGATTTTCACCTGCCTGTGTGTGATGGCAGAGGCGGCGTCGGCATCGGCGTCGGCGATGACGGTGTTGGCGACGACGTGGCCGGAGCTGGTCAAGGTTGGCTCTGGTGAAACGTGGCCGGAAGGTGCGGTCTGCTTTCCAATTTCGTATAATCCAAATGAAAATCTTTGGCTACCTTCCTCCAGTTTTGTGCATCGAAATAATAATAGGTTCCACGCTCATACGTCGATGTCTTTTCCATCAAACCAAGTCCAGGTGCTTGCGTTATCCAAACTTTCTCCTCCATGTGATACCGCCATTCCCTGGTATATCTGAAAACATAATTTCAATAGTCGTTACAAATATGTTATTGTGCCATCGCCAAGTAATGTTAATTCTGTGGTCGAAAGGCATAATAGCATAACTGACGCTGTCATGATTCCGAGAGAAACGGCTTTTAATATTCACTTAGCTCTCCCAAATCGGAAAAGCAATAAATTTGTTTAATATTTAGAATTTTGTCTTATTTTGTGATATATTTTTATAACACGTTCATCTTATTGAGTAAAGTGCATAAATTAATATGAAATTAGTGTTTTTCTACCGGAATCGCATTTCTGAATGCAGTTATGTGATTAGGCAGCACATTTATATAATATGTATGTTTCAAATCGGAAAATCAATAAATTTTTTTCTCATTTATAATTCACTCTTATTATTTAATACAATTTTAAAATACGTTCATGTCACTGAGGGAAGTGCATGTATTAATATAAAATTTAGCGTATTTTGTCTAGCCTAACCGCATTTCTCGATGTAGTTATGCGACTAGGCAGCAAAATTAAAACTTTAAACTTTTAATTTAACAAGAAACTGTATTTATGAAATTATTAAAGTTAATAAATATGTTATTACTAAATAGTTCTTATCTAATTTATTCATACGATCAACATTTTATTATGATTTTTGATTAAATATAATTTTTAACTACTTTCCGATATTTATGTCAATTTTATAACCCTAAAACGAAAGTAGAATCTAAATAACGTTCAATTTACAATACAAAAATGTTACTATTTGATTACATATATACATTTGTATGTATATATGAGTGCGAAAGTTTTATTTTTTAAAAGTTCTAAATACAATATTTCTATTTTAAAATATTTTGAATTTTATGAATGTCAATTGTTTATCGCAATCTGGCAGTTATGCGATTATACCGGTCTTTCGTTAGCAAAAATGCAGTTATGCCTTTATGTTAAGGAACATTTTCTACCGAAATGAGCTTCCAAATGCTTTAATAGTAAGTACAGTTTGAAAAGCATTATTAATTATACGAAAATCCAGAGTTATCTCAAATTTCATGAAAATGTCAGTTATGCTGTTATGCCTTTCGACCACAGAATTTTAAATCATGTCTATTCAATGCAAGTATTTATTTAAATTTTCTTCAATCTCACATATTGTTTTCAAGTATAACTGAAGCTTAAATTGGAAATTAATTTAACCTTTAGACTGCCGGGATTTAGAAGAGCATATCGCCCTCAGAAAACTGGTATTTAAGGTACCTCGTATAAAAATTTCAAATTTAAAAAAAAATTATTTTTAATAGTCGAAAACACTTCTTTCTTTATTAGAACATTATATAAGTTAAATTTGTAGATTTAATTAAATATTTAAAGCATTCTGAAGGGTTGATAGTCAAATTTTAAGGGTTGTTTTAAAGATATTTCACCCCTTTAGACATACGATTAAAATTTTATTTATTTTATAGTGCAGATACACTTTTCCGGAGTATTTTTCGACGTTGAATCCAAATCTAATGACGAAAATACAATAAATTCAAAAACAAGCCCTGAAATAATTAAAAATAAAAAACCACCCCATCAAATATCGTATTCAAGTTTTATTTATTTTGTAGTGTAAGTACACGTTTACTTTTCGTCGCTGAATTTAAATTTTATGTCAAAATTACAATAAAACATAAAACAACCCTTATAATGCGATAAAAAAAACCACCCCTTTAGATACGGTATTCAATTTTTATTGATTTTGGAGTGCAAATACACATTTCCGGGGTATTTTTTGGCGCTGAATCCAAATTTTTTATCTTAATTACAATATATCCTAAAACAACCCTTAAAACATAAAATTTAATTATAGTCTGAAGGAAACAAAATAATGACCACTTGCACAATGTAGAAAATACAGATTTAATGGATTTGGGGTAGGTAAAAAGGGGTGTGAATTAAATTTATCTTAAATGACTTTAATAAGTGAAAATAATAATAAATTAATATATATTTTAGTTTAAAAATAAACATTAAACAAGTTTTTATGATGCGTCAAAATATTGATTTTCCGACAGTCTAAAGGTTAAGCAAATGTTTAACATAACAAAAGAAAGTAAATGAAAATCAGTAGCATTTTATAACATTGAAATGTTTTTCAGGCCAATTATTTATATCATCGGAGAGAAAGGCAAAATTGAAGATTTTATTGACTTTACAAGGTAGCCTTGAAGCTGCAATAGGTTGATAAAAAATAAATAAACAATCGACCTACAGGGTTCGAGTCGTTTTTTTATACAGATTAAAATCCCGTTTGAATCGAAATCCTATCAGTTCTGGTTATTGTTTAAACTAACTTTTAAGGTTTTTGCGTCAGTTTTTTATTTTTTTTTTACTTTTTGCAGTAAAAATGAATACTTTTTGCAAAAATATATTAGCTTTCATTAATTATAGTTATAAACAATCGAAAAAATTGTTAAACAAAAAATTTAGTCGTCGAATTTATGATGCATGTAATTTTCTAAATTTTTATTCTAAGGCTTAAATGAATTTGGAAACAAATCTAGGTAAAATATTTTCACAAAATGAACATAGTTAATATGTATATAATCTTTATTAAAAAACATGTGACACGTTATAAATGAAGAGAAGACAACTCAACGACAGCCTTTTTTAAATTCTTCGAATAATTTTTAATTGAATTTAATTTTAATTAATTTCCCTATTACAGCAGTAAGGTTTCTTTCTTATTGTTATAAATAAATAAGGAATTGACTAGTTGGCTCCATTCCTGACTAGGGAAGATTGTTAAATCCTTACAGACGTTAAATCCTTATAGACGGAATGTTTTTCTGTGCAGTACTGTTAAAAATTGACTTTCTTACATACTTTTAACATTTTAATATGATATTTCGATTGTGTTAAGGTTTGACACATCATCCGTAATGATCACGCAGTAAAAACAAATATTTTCCGTCATTTTTGGATATTTTTTAACTTTTTGCAGTAAAAATGAATACTTTTTGCCAAAATATATTAGCTTTCATTAATTATAGGTATAAACAATCGAAATATCATATTAAAATTTTAAAGGTATGTAAGAAAGTCAATTTTTAACAGTACTGCACAGAAAAACATTCCGTACATACATCTGTAAGGATTTAACAAATTTCTAACAAAATTTAGAAAATTACATGCATCATAAGCTCAAATAAATTTTTTGTTTAACAATTTTTTCGATTGATTATAGCTATAATTAATGAAAGCTAATATATTTTGGCAAAGAGTATTAATTTTTACTGCAAAAAGTAAAAAAAAACGTTTGGTGTAAAAAAGTTTTCAATTATCTTTCCAGGAAATATCCTTAACCCCTTGCTTTCCCAAGCCATGTTTCCTAGGCATAATTTCAAGTCAGAGAATCGAAACGGCGTACAATGCGATTACGTGAAGATATTTTACATTATTTTAGTTGATAGCAAGGTTGGTAACGAGGTTAAAATTATCTATAAATTACAAGATGTTAATGGTATAAGGAGGCCCTGTGCCAAAAAATGTTGGGTAAAGATTATTCATTTTATATTATAGACTACGGAAATGGTTTTCCATAACTGCTAAAAAAGTGGCATTTCTTGCAACATATATCGAATGCAACAATACGTTTTAAAAAAATCTGATTTATTTTCTTGCAGCTGGACTACATATTTAAAAAATCCCTGTCAGGGATAACATTTCAAACAATTCACTGTTTTCAGGTGCTATTTCATCGTCTACATTTAATATGAAGGCAAAAATATTACACTATAACAAACTATCTAGAAATTATATACAATTGTATAAAATATGTACACTATCCAATAGTCGAAAGAGTAGTATAAGAAAAATTGAAAGGTTGATTTGTAAACAGAAAATAAATTATTTTATTGCTGTTAAACATGGTCTTTGTTTTTTAATGCGAATGTTAAGTAAATAATGTAATGCTTAATTTTAGGTACAATATTCTTCATATTTGTAATGAATTTAACGAGTAACGTTGGTTTATTAACAATTTTGGCCTTCCATACAAATTTAGCTAAATCTGTCATGTTTTACAAGAATGGCACACTTTGCATGTTACTCTTTATTCTTTGTATATTTAAGAAAAGTTGGAACCAGAACAAAAGAGCTTTATAGATGCAACAAAAAACCTAGTATCCTATAGCTAAACAGATTCGTTAAAAATGCTCAAGTTCTAACCTTTTTCATCAACGCTCTGTTATAGTTTATCTAGTCAAGTTATCGCGTGGAAAATTTTATGTCGTAGAATTAGGTTTTAATTAATATTGTTACGAGTTGTTGACTTTCGTAAATCGGGTTGTATTTATTGCAGTGATGTTATTATTGTTATTTACATATTTATATTTAAAATTGTTATTTTCAATACGTGTTGTAATTTGCGCTACTTATTTTATTTTTTATTCTAAATTTGTAAAAGGCCTTTAGGTCCTAGAAAATAAAAATAAATAAATAAATAAATAAAATAAAAAACTCTAGAACTGATTAATTTCAAAATTTTTCAATAGACTATTACGAATTTGCATTACAGTTTATTTATAAAACTAAATGTAAATGTCATTAATTCTGATTTATTATTTTTTGTATTCAACATTTTATTTTTAAGAGATTACTAAATATTAATGATTTTATTACAAATTTCACAGATCTGTAAAACATAAGAAAACAAAATCTCTCATCACAAGGAATAAAAGCAGTGAAAACTACTAGTTTCTCTCTAGTTTTTCAATAGTAACTAGACAATATTTAGTTTCTATTTCAGTAGTAACTGTTAAGTCCTGGGGATGTCAACAATGAATAATTGATAACTAGTTGTATTGATTAAAGAATATTTTCAATTTCAATGCAATTGTTTTTATAATATTAGATCTACAAATCTAATATAGGTACTCATCCAGTCATAAAATTGATTTCTTCAAAATCTTCTATTATAATTTATGTAAAAATAATCACAAAGCCAAGCATTTACGTATATTTATTTGTATACCAATTTTGTACAATCAGAAAATAATTATTATGAAGAAGAAATGATGATGACTTGAAATTGTTATTTGACTATAAATATTTATGCAAATGGCTATATTGCTTACAACAAATTTTCATAATAATGAAGGAAAGCAAAATATATTTTAAACAAATTGTTCGTAAATATTCTTAATCTCAATTTGTTTAATGACTATTTGATTTGTGTATTTTGATAAAATTTCTATATGTTTGTACTCTTAAATTATTCATTGATTCATTTTATAAGACATCCAAAAATCGTATTAGTTACTAGTTTAACCAATTATAGTTCCACTCATAAAAAAAGATCATTTTGCGCAAAAGTTAAATGTTTTTTAGTGTAATCTTTGTATCATGTTTCTTTTCTTTTTTAAGTTTAGAATAATTAACTATTTTCAGCATTAGTAGTAAAATATTTTTCGTTATTCTTGTAGCTCTTTCCTTAAAACAGATATTTTCTAGATGTAAAAGTTATTAGATGAAGAAGTTATTTAACAAATAACGAAAATCCAAAAACTATGACAGTGGCACTTTTTTAGTCTAAACATTATTTATGGAGACTTTCGTTAACATCTTTTTACAATAAAGTAATGATAATTTCTTTACAGACAATCTAAAAATAAACACGTTTGTTAAATATGTAAGAAACTCATGAATTTATTTAAGTTTCGAACGGCTGCAATAGTATTAGAAAAATTGAATAGTTGATTATTCATTATTAAGGAATTTAAACTGAATTCAAACAATAATTGGCTGGTACTAAATAATCGTATTTGTTACATTTGCATTTTAATTAAACTACTTTCATTAGTTTGATTATTAATACGAGTTTTAACTAAAACTCATTAAAATAAATATCACACTTATTACTGTGTGATGCAACTCTATAGTTTATTTTGGCTTTCTAACTTGGTTTATTTTGAATTTTATTGGTACATTCATTAGGTTAAAATTATATAAACTTGATTGCGAAATTTTTTGTTTTTAGTTTGGCACTTAATATAATATTATTGAAATCAAGTGGCCAATCATTGTTGACCATTGTACCGATCACCCTACACGAAGAAATTTTAAAGAGCGCTGCTCACCCAAATCTGGGAGCCAATTAATTAATTAAAAAGCCAATTAACCAATTCCAATTAATCGAAACAATAAACCATGATTGGAAAGATGATTTTGCACTGATTTTTGTTGTTTTAGACTTAAAAATGCTTCTGCAGTATTTCGAGATTTTAAATTGTTTAAAAGGTTTCAAAATGAACATAACAGTTTTAAGAGTTTTTAACAACGTTATGAACAATTTGAAAATCATTCAAATAACTTTATAGGCTGAAAGTATTGCAGAGACCTTATAATCGAGAAATGGAACACAACCGACAAACAAAATCTTTTGTAGTATTTTTTTATTCGCATTTTATCGGTGTAATTATATTATATTAGCATTTTCTCTTACGTTTTGTGTGAGCAGTATTCCCAAATTCTCTCTGTGTACTAAGTATTTGAACATAATTATAAGCAATAATGAATAACCATCCAGAGCTGTTAGAATTATCAATTTTTACTCTGGCTAACTATTTAAAGATAAAATGTATATTTCCATGAAATTTTTGTCTAATCATGCTTTTATGATTTTTATCAATATACATTGCCGCTTAAAAGTTTGGAAACATTTTAATTTTCAGATATTGCAAAGCATCGTAACTCAGAAACATCTAGATGGATTTTAAAAAATCCAACAGTATTTGAAATATCAGACAAATTACTAACTCTACGTGTGATAAAAAAATACTTTTTACCCCTGCTTTGTACAATTGTTTTACCAATAAACAATTTGTTACTTTTTTTCTGTTATTGATAAAATCTTAAAATTTTGACGCTATTGAAAAGTAAAAAGGGTGTCTGGTAAATTTGATGCAATTTTTTTCTCTGTGCAGTTCTATGCATTGAAACATATATGACTCAAAAAAGTTGTTTTATAGGTTTTGAAGCGTATACTGACACTTTTCTGAATAACAAATCTGCATTGTATTTAAATCGAGCTGTAATTGCGATGATAGATAGGACTTTCGACAAATCAAAACTGTAAATATATATACCAAAGTTGAAAATGTGAATTTAATTGTGAAATCCATTTTGTAAGGCAAAGAAAATATTAAAAAAACATAGCCATACGTATCTTTTAAGAAATATGCTGTACTTTTCAATGGCGTTGGAATTTTTAATTTTTAACAATTTTGTAATAAAATAAAAAGTTTGTATAAATTAAGAACTGTTCATTGGTAAAACAATCTAGTTAATAAGTGTAAAAAATATGCTCTAGCACACAGGAGTTAGTATTTTATATGCTCATTCAAATGCTCTTGGATTTTTACAAATCTATCTAAACTTTTCTGAGATAATGAGGTTTGAGTTTGCATATCGGAAATTGAAAATATTTACAAATTTTTTATCAGCAGGGTATAAAATATTTGGAATCTAGAAAGCGAGTATAAATTATGTAAAATTTTGTACTCTAGATTTCTTAAGTATTTATAAAAATGAACTGAAATTGATGATTAAAAATGACTGTAGACCGTTCAGTGACTTCGTTGTGTGTATGATACTGTAAAGGGTTTTGTTTACTTTCGGACCATTTTTATTTTTTACTATTTTCTTGAAATAATATAACAAATCAAAATGAGAATAATTTAAGTTTATTACTTTTTTATTTATTTAACTTATTACGAATATAAAAACAATTCGTAATAATTACCTTAGAAGTTATTTCAATGCCTTAAATTTATATTAAAATGACTATAAAATAATTCCTTCGTAAATATCTTTGTAATTAAGTTACCCAGTTATTATTTTATATTAAGCGAATAATGATAATTTTATTTTCATAGCTTTCTTTCGAATTTAAAGATAATAACGTTAGAATTAATTTTTCCATAAGTACTACACATACGCACAAAAACTAAATTTAAATAAATTTCAAGACAAAAACAGTTTACTTAAGCAAACAATAACATTATTGATTTAACAGATACGAAGCAAAGTATTTTTGGGTCATAAAGATATTATCATTGCTTGTTATGTATATGATAATGGAAATACAAGCTTAAACTAAAACCAAGTGTCATTATATTACGAAAAAGCATTATAATTATCATACAAAAAGAATTTTCTTCTTGAGATTTAAATGTTTTTGTTAATGTTGTCCATATTATAGTTTTGTCAAAATTTCTCTGTACACTTCATTATAGATTTGGTTATGAGCTCTTGATAATATATCAAGTAAATAATTATTCTTTAACTACCTAGTTTTGTTCTACAAACTAATAATTATAACTGAAATGTGACTTACAATTCTGCGGCTGCTGCAAGTTGCAATACATCCCCAACATTCGTATAAAACATATAAAATAAGAGATCGTCTTTGTAACGATTTAGCTTGACAGGTGCCAGCTTGTCCCTGAAAGTATAAAATCGTAAAATTAATATTTCAAACCTATCTTTGTAGTTATGTTTCCATAAATTGAATTTTTTTGAAACACATTTTTACAACTTGTAACTTAACATTTTTAGTATTAATAAAAGAAAACATTGCCTTATTTCGAACGAGATGATTGTAATCAATAATAAAAATAAAAAAGTTTGAATGTATGTCTGTAATTTTCCATTGTTTGTAAAAAGTCCGTTTTTAAGTTATTACCAAATATTGTAAAGACAATATAATGAAGTTACCTGATGGAAGCGTTAATGAGATATTCAGGTGGAACGTGAAAGTCGATGTCTTGCGGCCGACAAGGCGTTTCTGCCCAGGGTCCACCAAAATTCTGGTAAAGGTTTTCAGGAGAATTAAGATTTAGCCCGAGCGCTGTTAGGTCCTGCCCCAGCGCCAGCGACACGAGATTCGGATCCGTCTCGGCTGCCCTAATGAAAGTGAGAAGTCCCACCATACCGAATTGGTCTTTGACCATACTTGTAGGTATATTGGTCACTTTACCTGTAGGGGATCAAAAATGAAATTTCCACCAATTAGATTTGTTGTAGGGAGGAGAAATATGGTTCATCAGAATTATGCACTGACCATCCGGAGAGGTTTGAATTCCTCTTTTCGATGCCTGTGACTTTTCCAAGCCGGGTGCCCTGTTAGCTTGCAGAATATCCTGGCTAATTTCCGGACCCAAACCGACCGACATGCCTTTGTCCCCGGACACGGCGCTACCGCCCGGTGAGGGGCCTTCCCTGCTTTGCGTGCCGGGCAACGCGGGAAAGTCCTCTGAACTCATGGTGAATTCGCTCGCTTCAGAGGTTGGCTGTTTCACCATCCCAACTGTCGCAATGCCAAAGCACCATTTTAATTCACCAAATTTATCGGCATCGGGCATCGCGGGTCGGGGGTCGGGGGAAACAAGACGGGGGCCGTGCACGAGCCTCTTACCATAGGGCTGTTTTCCCGGCATCGGACTAGGCTGAGGCATAGACGAGTCACCCTGGCCTCGATTCGTCAACGAGGGAAACTCGGAAAGATCCAAAAGCGGTGGCGTACTGGTATCTCCGCCTCCGCCAGCGCCGCCGCTGCTCCCAAACACGGAATGAAAATTGTTGATTGTTCCTTGAGATCCGTAATTACGACTCTGTGGTATACCGAAACTGCCCATACTACCCATAGGATTCGTGTTTCTGGAAGACAGAAGAAAAAGCGCGGTTACAAGACGTTGTCAGAACTGAAAGAACACGAGCGATGAGATAAGGAACAGCCGCTGCTGTCACTAACGAACCCTAAAGCTGGCATCGTCCGTACAGTACTGAAGGCCCGGAGGCCTCTATTGCCCATAGGGGACAGCTGCTGCTGTTGTTGTTGCTGCTGCTGTTGCGACTGATGGCCAGCATTCGACTGCGAGCCACCTGCACCTGACGTACCCAGATGATAGGAGAGATTTGGCCCGACGACCGAGGAATTGATTGCACCCGCGGCACTCGAAGATGATCCAGAGAACATGCCCGAGGTGGGCGTGACATGACCCGCAAGGGTCGGCGTGCTCAAGCCTCCCCCGCCACCCCCGCGCGCTGAAAGACTTGCGTTTGCGATACTTCTCGGTGGCTGCTCAAAGTTCAAGTTGGCCATAGCCTGGTGGCTGCGCTGCGTTTAGCCGCTGCCGGTGGTGGGACCTGCGGATCAGGAAGCCCCGTTAAATCCACAGCTCAGGAACAAAGAGGAACGCGACGACGAGAAGGTTACAGTTCGACGAGCATCGACGAGCGCGCGGTTAATCGCTCCAGGTAACTAGCATCCGGGATACGACGAGTCCCGTTCTCGTCGTCCGCTCCGAACTTCACTAACAACAAAACCTTCTCCTAGACAACTTCCTCACCAAGCAGCGAGTCGATGGTTCGGGGCTTCTGGCAAAGAACATATACTAAGGCATACAGATACACTAAGAGAAGCGCAGGCTCCATGTTATAGTACTATACATAGTGTAGCGTGTAGCATAAACAAGAAACGATCGGAGTGCCTTCTAGTGGCGCTCACCATCTCTTTATCTATTTCTTTTTTGGCACCTGGACTACTCCAAAAATC
Organism: Trichopria drosophilae; assembly: GCA_030407085.1. Classification (NCBI taxonomy): domain Eukaryota; kingdom Metazoa; phylum Arthropoda; class Insecta; order Hymenoptera; family Diapriidae; genus Trichopria; species Trichopria drosophilae. The sequence continues at coordinate 209,058,194 of CM059583.1, forward strand.
CTCTTCTTTCCAAAATGATTGGCAGTTCGCACATCCAATCTCCATATCATTCTTTGCACATGCGCACCTCATCCAGGGGGAACTTTTAACACTGACGATCTGGACATTTTTTTTTTTTTTTTTTTTTTTTTTTTAATACCCACGTAAACACTGGTTTTTATAGTGGAAAAACAATGTCACTATATTATTGCAAGAACAAGGCACCAAATTTCTACTTTCCAGAAAAATCTGTAATACGTGTAATACATTATATAATTGCCGCTATCTAATCTGTTATGTCGATATAGTGATTTTATGTTTACGCGCGAGTGATTACATACCTACTACAGTAGTCCATCCCTTATTCTAATTTGTCTAGTTAGTCAAGATGGCGGCCTTCTTCCCTTATTCTAATTGTCCCCTTTCCCTCACTACAGTAGTCCTTCCCTTTTTCTAATTTGTCCAGTCAGGCAAGATGGCGGCCTTCTTCCCTTATTCTAATTTTCTCCTCGCCCCCACTGCTTAGACTTTGGTCTCTTTTTCTTTTGTTGCGCATGCGCCGTTATTTGTATTTATAGAAAATCCACACGTCCACACATGGTAGTGGGAAGAACGCGTGAGGGGAAATATTAGAATAGAAAGAGAGAAAAAATTAGAATAAGGGGAGACATTAGAGTAAGGGAAATTAGAATAAGGGAAGGGCTACTGTACTTAGATTTGCTGTCTCACTTTTGTCCTATTTGCTTTCATTGCGTATGCGCCGTTATTTGTATTTTGAAAATCCACACCCCAACACACGTCAGTGGGGAGAACGCGCGAGGAGAAATATTAGAATAGGAGAAGAGAAAAAATTAGAATAATGGAAGATATTAGAATATGTAAGGGAAAGTAGAATAAGGGAAGAACTACTGTACAGTAGGACCTCTCTTATTCGAACCTCTCTTATTCTAATCGTTCCCCCACAAGTCTTCTCCCACTATCACATGAAAAGTCAACGAAAAATATTGTCCACGAATCACAAGCTCGCAAGCAAAGTAAGTGGGGGTAAGGGGAAAATTGAGAACAAGAGAGGTCGGCGCCATCTTGAAAAACTTTACTAATTAGAATAAGAGAGGTCCTACTGTATTACGTTTGAATTTATTTTCAATAACATTTAAAAAACATTAATACATTTACTAATTGCAGTAAAAAGAAGTTTCTTTAAATCCCAACCCTATAAACACAAAAGTAACAGTTATATAACAATTATGTAATAATGTAACCCTTGCGTAAATGTTACATAACTGTCACTTTCTATCCCAGCAAACGGAAAGGGATTTGAATTTTGAATTCCGTTGAATCCCTTTATTGAAGGTATTGGATGGAATTCACTGGAATAGAAAAGTTAAATTTGCAATTCCCATTAATTCCAAGGAATCCCTGAGAATATTGTAGGTTAGGGAATTGAATGGAAATGCGCGGAATAAAAAGTTGCGTATCAGAATTCAACGGAATTCACATGTCTCACGCCTGAATTCCTATAAAGGAATTGGAAGATTGCCAATTCCGAATGTTCAATAAAAGAATAAAAGAGAAAAGCCCTTAATCCCTTTTCGTTTACTGGGATGTTTGCAAGGAAGTAAAAATTGATGCTAAAGTCACTCTTCAATAGACAAACAGAAAAACAAAACAGAGTTCATAATGATTTCGAAATGTGCTCTAAAAGAAGCCAGATAGCCCACTTTCTCAGGGTTTACTCAACATGAGTTCAAAAGGATCTCATAACGTCCCACTTAAAGCTCCACCATGCGGTGAGCTCTCGAAACCTCTTATGTTACCTAACTGTTGAAGACAGCCGCACCATCAATTTGTTCACAAAGAATACTTTAAGACTACTTTTATCACGACTTTGAAACACTTTACCATGCATTGTCCAACATCGTTTTCCCCTTCATACATTTTTTCATAAAGATTACTTTAGGATTACTTTTTGAAGACTTTGAAGAGTCACTTATTGCGTACATTGAAGAATTCCGTATTTCGAAAGTGTGCTCATTGGGAACCCAGACAGCAAAACAAAAAAGAGTTCAGAAAGATTTCGAAATGTACTTTAAAAGAAGTTAGATGTCCCACTTTCTGAGGGTTGTCTAAACATGATGTCATTATGAGATCTTTATGAACTCATATTCAGAAAATCCTCAGAAAGTGGACATCTGACTTCCTTTAGAGTACATTTCGAAATCATTCTGAACTCATGTTGCTGACTGGGTTCCAAACCAGCACACTTTCGAAATAAATAATTCTTTAAGTAATCTCAAATGTTCACAATAAATAATTTTTCAAAAAGTAATGCCAAAGTAATCTTTATGAAAAAATGTATGAATTGAAAAACAATATCGGCCAATGGTAAAGTGTTTCACATTTGTTATAAAAGTAGTCATAAGGTATTCTTTATGAATAAATCGGTGATACTCGGTATATGCGTACATATCTTCGACCGTTCGGCAACAGTGGAGTTTTCGAGTGCTCACCGCATGGTGGTGCATTAAGTTTTCGTTCAACACCACTCTGTATATTATACACATTCATTCTCGCAAGAGACGAAGACACGAGTTGTTCCATATAAAAGCACCGATGTTTGCGAAGACTAACTGTAATATAATACTAATAGTCAATAATTACGGTATAGAGAAATGCGTTATTTCAATGTTATGCTGTATTATTAGTACAGTACAGTTTTTTTACATAATATAAGCGTTTGTAATACAAACGTCTATAAGCAGTTGTAATAACTTTTAATATTATATAGTACAAATAATTATTTACAAAAAAGCATTCCAAAATAATTCTTTAGAAATTCTTAGATTTTTTGATGATAGAGGATTCGAGCTATCCAGACAGCAAAATAAAAAAGAGTTCAGAATGATTTCGAAATGTACTCTAAAAGAAGTCAGATGTCCCACTTTCTCAGGGTTTTCAATTAATAAATAAATAAACTTAACACGAGTTCATAAAAATCTTATAATGACAGAATGATGTTCAGAAAACCCTCCTCCTCGGAAAGTGGGTCACCTTCTTTTAGAGCACATTTCGAAATCATTCTGAACTTTTTTTTTTATTTTGATAATGGGTATTCCGTAAAAGAATTCTTGATGAATACTTTGTTATTTCATGAAAACAATAAAAAAGTACTCTTTTGGAATATTTTAAAATATTGTTTTGCTTATTGAGTAAACCCCCAAAACCACACTTTTCCGAACAATAATCTTTATGATGTAAGGAGTCCGCGATAATTTAATATTTTAAGTATTTAGCAAGAATTCAAATAGTATATTCTTTTTGTATGTAATATTATTTTCAGAAAACAGATTGATGATCTTAAAAGTATATATATTATATTAGACAAGTATTCAAAAAGTATATAAAAAGTACTCTTTAAAACAAATAATTTTTTAAAATAATACCACTAAAAGCTTGGAAAGTATACAAAAGGATCCTTTTTGTATATTTTAATATTTAACATCTTGAACGAGAATCACCTGCACCGTAAACATTTCGAACGCTCACCGCGAGGTGGTGCGCACATGCATATATAAAGTAACATCCAATATTTCTCGCAAGTGGTAAGTGAGTGATATCATTATGGGAACAATACGGCCTCAAGCTCAGAAAACTCTCATAATTTTACGCATCCGACCTCTCGTAGAACACATTATGAGCTCATTTTCAACTATTTTTTTATTCTGCTGTCTGGGCTCCTATGTGTATACTCTTAACTGTACTAAAACACGCAAATATTGAAACAACACATTTTGTGTGCATTCATGATTATTATTATTATTATATTACAATCGGTCTTCACAAACGTCCCACATATGGGACGATGGTACAATCCAATGCAAGAATCACTTGCGAGATTGAGTATGATAATACAGAGGTTGCAAGTATTGAACCCAGCACTTGATGCGCCACCATGCGGTCACAACTATGAAACACTTTATCTTTGGCCTATATCGTTTTTTTCATCCGATTTTTGAAACTATACTTTTTGAATACTTTCAGAATTATGTATATTGCGGACATTCGAGATTACTTACAGAATTCTTTATTTCGGAATTGTACTTATTGGGACGTCATCTGATCAGGTTTTTTAAAGAGAAGTATTTATGACCGCAATAAAAAAAATTGGTGCATCTGATTCCTGCAGAACATTTGAAAATCATCCCTAAACTCATTTTTATTTTTGTTGCTTGAATTGCAGTCCAAAAATATTTAAAAATAATATGAATACGCTGAAGTAAAAAATAATTAGACATGAATATAATTTAATCAATTCTCCCGGTCAGGTGTCCCACTTTCGGAGGATTTTCTGAACACGAGTCCTTAAAGATCTCATAATGACATCATGTTCAGAAAACGCTCAGTAAATAGAATATCTGACATCCTTTAGAGCACATTTCGAAATCATTCTGAACTCTTTTTTATTTTGCTGTCTGGTTCGCTTTTTAAAACATTAATTTCCCAGCAAATATACTAGAATTCCTACATTATACTTTAAATATTACATTACCTCAGACATTCTTTATATATTAAAGAATTATTAAAGAATTCCTTTTTTGAAAAGTGTGCCTGTTGGGATATTATCAGTATTTAAAACCATTATTTTTAAGAGATTTTGATGCTGTTTTGAAATATTACATTGTTATTTTTATAGGATAAAAATTGAAGCCATAAAAAATAATTAATATACCTTAATTTTGAACAATTCCGAATTTTTTAATTTTTAGCTAAACGAAGGGCTAAAATATTGCGCGCAATCAATATGTTAGATCATTTCATCAATATTATTTAATATTTTGAAATGTACTAAAAAATAGAAAGGATAATTATATTGCATATAACCATAAACGAATTTTAAGATTCATTTGACACAACTGGTTAAGTAATTAACTTTATTACAACAACATATTTTTATGTCCAATTATTATGCATTTATATGTTGTTACGCAATGCAAGAATTAATCTTACTGGTAACATTACCAATTAGTATCTTCGGGATGAAATTCAATCAGCAGCAGCAACAGCAGTTTTACAGCCTTTTTTAAAAATTCGGTTTAAGCAAAGCCATTTACTTTATAAAACAGTTAAAAACCATATAAGATCAATGAAAATACTGATTTTCTAAATGTCTTATAAATGTTTTCTTTTGTATTTTCTTACGTATTTTTGTATTGTTTATTTATATTTTGTTACCTCAAAGTTTACTATAAATTCATTATAAACAGTTTCATCTTTTACACTTTACGGTTATACGGATGTATTTTATGTCAACGATGTAAACAGAACAAACAGATGCAAAGAGATGTAATTGACGCGAAAATAAGTAAACAATTTTTTAAAATATTTTTTTTCGACTTATTTGGAAATGGACAGAAAAGTAAATTATTTAATATTGTAAAAAACCGTCAAAACAGAAGAAAGTTCTACTATTAAAATTGACAGAAGAAGACAATTGACTAAAAGAAAAAGTGTCCCATTTAGTAACGAAATAAAAAATACCTTATTTAATAATTAATTATTTTTTGGAAGCTCATGCTTTCATAGTCTATATTATTATTCGATAGAAAGTTACGTACTGCATTTTATTGCGATAACGAAGTATAAACAAAATTTGAACTGACAGTTTGACAACCGTAAAGTGTACAAGTGTCTTCCTATATGTACTAGAGACAAACTAAAAAAAAATGATCACCTGTTGTTTTTTTGAGTTGATTTCTTTTGCATTGTGACAGAAATATGGTGATATTAACTATAACACGGTAAATATACGAGACTTCAGTCTTCTGTCCAACGGACCTCTTCAACTAATCATAATTTATACAGTGGTGTAATTTGTTTACAATGAAAATTCGCCGTATATGTCTACGAACATTTAAGAAGGTATTCGCATACATGTTTACAAAAATGTACTTATTTGAAAAAAGAACAAAATGTACTTATTCGAAAGAAACGGTTATATGCAAAGCAATTTCAAGGTTGTCGTAAAAATATTTACAGTATCTTAAGACACGTCAAATTCGAAACGAGTTAAAGGTATGCGCAGATGATGTTCTTTCACATATTTTAAGTAACAATTTAATATTTCCAAAGTCAAAATTTACCTTGGATCTCTCGGATGCATTGTCGAATTCACCTTCTTAACCTGTCAGTAGAATTCGTATTTATTAAATCAAACTTTACTTTTTTTTTAACTGGGAGCTTTTTCACACACTGTTTCTTAAAGTTACCTTCGAGAAAAGATACGGCGAGTAACGGTTTCGAGGTTGATGACGAAGAAACTTCATGCCAAAATTTAAAATACTACGTGAAAATTACACGCAGGTATACTAATGTATTTCCCCCGTTCTCAAATTCAGATTTTGCCAATTAGAAAAAAAAATAAAAGAAGAAAGAAATACGTAGTATTTTTAGACAACAGATACACTTAAAAATTTCGTAACAATTTATCTTGAAACGAAAATCTTTTGCGTCACCAAGAAATAAATAGGCTCAATATAATAATCTTATAATCGATATTTATTTACGTTCTACTTCGGGATAAACACAATTTAAGTACGCGATTTATTGTAAATACATATATACTATCAACTTTCGTTGCACATTTGTTCTTAAAGTGACATTTAGGAAAACAGATATTATGAAGCGTCATGAATACGACTCCAAGTTCGTAAATAAAATACTTTCTAAAAAACAGTTTCTCTAGTAAACAGTTTTCTTTTAATTTTTGAAAAATACCATATCTTCTATTTTTAAGGGTACTTTATCGGTTCCCGTCGAGAAAAGCGCCAAAAAAGAGGATTACATTCGAAAAAAACTTGTTAAAAATAAAAACTGCTGTTTTTTAATTTTTCGCAATTTTCTCCTCGTGTTTTTACGTATTTCTTCCCGATCTTCCTGATGCCTCTACTAGTTTTCGAAAAAAAAGGCGGCACCCCGAATTTTAGCTAAAAACTGTTATTTTTGGATTTTTTCGTGATTTTTCTTGCATTATATTACAATTTGATAACTCAAAATAAAATTGTTTTCGTATTTTTTGACCCTATGACGCTGAAATCAGATTTGCGATTTGATATTTTTCTACTTGACATATTTATAAAACTAATCTAAATAAAGCTTATGACATAATTAATATGAAAATTTGTTTTTTATTTATATATAACGAATTATATTATATTTAACGAATTGCAAATCGTATAAAATAATAAAATATAAAAAGGTGTAGAAAAAATAATGACGTAGACTTTACAATATTCAGCACTAGGCAAAATTCAGCAATAATATCATTGTGTAGACCTAAAAAGAAGATGAGATCTTCAAATTCTCTCAAAAATCTTCTTTAGTTTCTCTCCACATATATTGATTTGAATTTTTATAACAGAGCCCGAATTAAAAAAAAAACTGATTCATTCGCTTGTAATATATTGTTCAGTATAAAATAATGATTTGTTACTTGCAAATTTCTCATTCTTACCCTGCAAAGACGGAAAGTAACAATTATATAATAATTACGTACTGATTACACTGTTACATAAATGTTACATAGTTGTTACGTAACTGTTACTTTTGTGTTTGTAGGGTACCAATATTTTAAAAGATCTGAAAGTGTTTTTTCTTTGAAAAATTGATGCCTATTTCATTTACTATTGCACGTTTTACTACCCAAAAAATGAAAAAGAATTAAAACGAATTAAATACGTTTTATTTTGGTTTCCTGACTATTTTCATTGAAATTTTTCATTCTAATCCGATATAACCTGAATAGAACATAAACATAACCTGAAAAACATTTACTAATAGGGTTTTTTTTTACATGAAAACATAACCTAAAAGTGTACCCAACAAACGAAAAAGAGTAAGATCGAATTCAAAAAATACGTTTCCAATCCGATTTCGAATTCAAAAACCTTACAACCTAATTCGAAATCGATTTAATACTTTCACGTGGATTTCCGAATATTTGAATTCGGGAAAATTAGTTTTAAAGGGGTTCTAAAGTGATTGACCGATAAGGAAGGGATTTTCACTAAAAATCGAAAGATAAAAAATTACTGTATCTTTTTTTCAAAATTCGGGCTCAGTAAGAGCAATTTTAATTACTATAGACGATATCCGGGAAAATTAGTTTTAAAAGGGTTGTAAACTGCTTGAGCGATAAGGTAGGGATTTTCACTGAAAAATCGTAAATAAAAAATGATTGAATGTATTTTTCAAAATTCGGGCACTGTAAGGGTAATTTTAATTACTATAGACGATATCCTAGAAAATAACAAGGAAATTAATTGAGAATTGACTAAATAATTAACTAAATACACTTATTTCCGAAAATTCTTGGTCAATTCTCAATTAATTTCCTTGCTATTTTTTAGGATATCGTCTATAGTAATTAAAATTACCCTTACAGTGCCCGAATTTTGAAAAATACATTCAGTCATTTTTTATTTACGATTTTTCAGTGAATATCCCTACCTTATCGCTCAAGCAGTTTACAACCCTTTTAAAATTCCCGAATTTAAATATTCAGAAATCCACGTGAAAGTATTAAATCGATTTCGAATTAGGTTGTGACGTTTCTCAATTCGAAACCTCAAGAAATCGGATTAGAAACGTAATTTTTTAATTGGATCTTATTCTTTTTCGTTTGTTGGGTACATTTTAGGTTATGTTTATGTTCTATTCACATATTACAGTGCTCCCCATCCTAAGTTATACAGTCCGTTCATTTAAAAATGAAGAGTGTTTATCCTAAGTTAACCCCCTCACTACCCCCACTTTCGTATTTTCGTTTATGTCCGTTGCGAGCGTATGTGCAGCGGAGCGTTCCGAGGTTTGCCGATCCTTGTCGAATATTGTGTCCATCTGAAATTCTGAACACGCGTGTAAAAAGAAATTGGAGAAAATCGGCATTACATACTGCACATACAATAATTAAGAGTGATTAGAAGCACTGTGATTAGGAGCATTGTAATAAGCAGCAATGGAAAACTCAGCAACAAGCGACTGCATCAACCGCATCAAACCCGAAAAGCCGAGTAAACCGGCATAACCTAAATTTTTACAGGACTTTTTATTTTCGTTTTCTTTAAATATTTAATAATTTAAAATTCTTTGTATATTTTAGAAAATACAGAGAGAAACAGAGGTGAAAAGGCTCACATTCGCCGAAAAAGTTCAAATAAACGAACTTCTGGACTCTCCGTGTATTCTATTTTCTTTTTCCCCATTTTTCTATTAAACGAAATATTCAGTTGGAATTATATTGAAAGTTTAAAATTAAAATTTTTAAAGATAATAATGTTTTTCGCTCCACTGTAACAATGCTTGTTATACATATAAACATATAACATAACCTGTAATTCGAATCACGATTCACGAAGCGCGAAACGATATGGTGGGGATAGAGGGGAAGAGGCTAATATAACTTTGGATGAGACGAAAGTATAACTTAGGATGGGGATTACTGTATATCGGATAACTAAAAATCACTTATTTCCGAAAATTCTTGGTCAGTTCTCAATTAATATCTTTGTTATTTTCTAGGAAATTGTTTACGTTTTTTAGTGAAATTTCCTACCCTACCGGCGGACCACTTTAGAACCCCCTGAATGCGTCGGCTTTATTATATATATTTTTTATTATAAAGAAAAACAAATGTTACGACCACAACAGGGATTGTTTACCTTCACATATATTATTATTACTTATAGTTCCGGTGAAATTGATTACATTTTAGTTCGCAAATTCATTTAAAACTGCGATAGTCAATGTTTTTTAGGTTATGTTTATGTTTTTCACGATTTATATAAGATTAGAAGATTAGAACGAAAGAATTTCAATGAAAATGGCCAAGAAACCGAAATAAAACATATTTAATGCGTTTTAATTCTTTTTCGTTTGTTGGGTAGCAAAAATATTATATAGAGAATCAAAAATTACGAAAATAATTTTTTTTTCCAGTCATCAAAATGTAATACACTCCAATAAAACCCACAAAAAACGCAAAAAATAACAGTTTTTAGCTAAAATTCGGGTGTGCCACTATTTTTTTTCGAAAACTAGATGCATCATGAAAATTCGGGAAAAAATACGTAAAAAAAATTTCAATAATTTTTTTCGGACCCAACTTTAAGGTTATGTGTCTCGTCCACATCTCTTATATGATTTTTTACAAGACTCTCTGCTGTAAACACTCGTCAGAAGAAAGTAATAAAAATAAACAAGTTTTTTAGCTTTATTTTCCCTGCGTAGGATTTTGAGGGTTGAAATTGTCATTATCGAAATATCTTTCGATTACCTTCCGAATAGTCTAAAAGCCAAGTAGGGCATTTAGGAGGGGGCACTTTTACATACTCTTATAAAGAAAAAGTAATTTCGATTGTTGAACGCAAATAAAAGGCTAGTAGATTATTTTTTAGAAGCAACAGCTTGAAAATGGCCACGTAACGAAACAAGTTTCATTTCCTCGTTATAGTACACTTCCCTTTCGTTATTAATAAATATTGTATAACTCTTAAAAAGAGTGCAAAAAAAAACAAAATAAATACATGTCTTAAATAATATTAAATATATAACAGAAAAGATCTTTGTTAAAGAACAAAGTATATAAAAGAGAAGGTTTTAGCATGAACAAAACTCATTAAGTATATACTTTACACGTCGTATTTTATTCGATCACTGTAAACGTATTATCTAGTTAAATATTCAAAATAAGAACAGCTATAATCAACATTATAAAAATAGAATAAAAAAGATAACTGAAATGTCGGAAATACTTATCATAAATATACAATAATTACATGTCTAACATTGTATATGGCACGACCATTTAAAATTATTTTTATGTTTCGCATAAAAAAAGGTGCACATTAAATTTATGACTTGAAGTTGATTTTGAAATTCTTCATTCAACTTAAGAAATGTACCTTAATAATAAGAATGAGCATGATTTTTATTTACTAGTAATGTATAATTGATGAAAAACCACTAGTAAAAAAAATGATTCATTATTTATATTTACAATTAACGTAGTTGTCCCAAGTAGCATAAATTGCTTTATCGGAAGACGAAAACGTACAAAACTTCCCATGGCAAACCAAATACAAGTAAATGTACATGACGGTTCCAATTATAATACCGAGCACTTCTTTTAAATTCTTCAAAATTTATAAAAAGAAATTTGTAAAATGTTCGGCAGCATTTTCTGACATCTTTTGTCATCACTATTATCGTATCTTATAAAATAGTTCGGAATGATTCTTTTCTAAAAGATTCACTTTTACATTTACAAATATTTAATGATTGGAAGAATTTCGTACCAAACACGGTAACGATACAATGCCAGTCTGAATGAAGGAAATATTGGTCCGAGATGCACAAGCAATTACTAATGGAATATCGTTAGCATCTTTCTGAATTTGATGAAGTTTCGTGGGATCGATGGATGGATCCTTTTCGGAGCTGTAAGAAGTAACATAATATTTAAGAAAAATATTAAATAAAAACTTATTATAACCTTAAATTTATATAAACTTACTTGACAACAACGATTTTGCAGGTTGGAGGACCAGGATTGGATTTTCTGTAACATTTTACATTCGAGTAGACTTTGTATGCAGATCCCAACTCAACCCTACGATGTCTGAAGGACCTGTCTCTAGCACTTTTAATCACTCGCAGTTTTTCATAAATCTCGTGCAAACTCCCACCTTTGGAACCAATCAGGGGATTAACGGACCCATTAAGGATTTCGATTTCATCGGTATGCATCGTTTCTTCGTCTTCTATCGTAATCGTTCTTTCCTCTGCCCATTTTTTTTTCAACTCTGACCAAGTACGCGAACCTGGCCTTTTCGTGAAAGAAGGTGTGCTCGGATTGTTATTAATCGCAACAACTTCTTGAGAGTATTCACTATTTTGGTTCGTTTGAGGCATAATTTGTTTATAATTTCCTTGTTGGAAGTTATTTCTTCCATACATGGCCTGCAGTTGTCGATTCATAGGCATCGGAGATCGCCAAGAAGGCATACCTTGATTTTGAAATACTGACATCCTGGTACTAGTCCAAAATCTCTGTGACTGAACGTACGGAGGACATCCCGCTCTCCAAACAGCGTTGCTTTGCGAATAATATTGTACATTTTGACAAAATTGCGGTCGATTGTTTTGCTGATGCCGAAACGATCGAACCATATTCCCCATGACGTACATTATAAAATTAGCACAATCGCTTTGCATGTGAGAAACTTGCTGTTGCACGTAAGAGTTCCGGTTGTACCATTGATTCTGGTTACGGTAATAATAACTGTTATTTCTGTCCTGATAGTGGCGTTTTTGAACCGGTTGATCAACAATTTGAACTGCGTCTGGATCAGCTTCGCTCTGGGCTCTCGATCGAGAAATACGATCGACGCGAGACAAATTCAAAAGTTTGCCTCGATTGTAGCAGTAAAAATCATTTAAAGGTTTCACACCTTGAGGAATGTATCCTCGGAAAATCTTTTGCTTTAACGAAGGATCCTTGGAATCCAGAAGATTGGGTAGCATGTTTAAGATTTCCATTCGTGTCATCGGTCTTGGAATTTCCTCTATTTCATCGTCGGACAATTCAATTATCTACAAGAAATGACATTTAATAATTGAAAACAAGTAAAAAAATATGTAAATAAAAATATACCTCTGGTCGTGGCCTTTTCGCCGGTATGCGATCGTCTTCTTTCTCTTTACTAGAATTCATCTCCTTTAACGTTCGTTTTTCACCCGGTCCTGAAGGATTTAAAACTGTGACACTTGTTACGCTTGGAACAATTTCGTTTCTCTTCGGCATAAGTTTCACGTTTCTTTGAATACGCGATCCGGACCATTTTGAAACTGGATTGATACTTAAATTTTCATTGGCACTAACATTTGTACTAGTTGTAGTTTTTAATTTCTTTACTATCTTGATACTCCCCAAAACTGTTTCCTCGGAAACTATTTCAGGTTTCGAAGATTTTTTAGACTCTGCATTTTCTTTAGCAGAATTTTGATTATTATTCGACGCTTCTTTATTTGAAGATTTTGTGGATTCGTGCGACGTTAAGGATTCATTTTCTTCGAAAGAATGTTTCCATAACCCGTCTGGATTCATAATAATTCGTTTATTAGTATTTGAAAATTTCAAATCTGTCGGTGGTTTACTTTTACATCGTTGTATGCAATATCCGTATCTGGATAATTGGCTAAAGACTCGGTACTCGTTAAGGTCACATTTCACATCTGGTCCAAAAATTAATTCGTAACTTTGCTGTATAGAAAGAGGTACACCGTTCCACAACAGCTCTAAACAATTCTGTAAAACGATAAATATAATATTTATTTACATATCTTATAATTAAAAAAGGTCGTTTAAGTAAAATGTTTACCATTTCTAAAAGTAACAATGCTTCTTCAGGAATTAGAGTCATTTCCCCACCCTGTTCTTGACCAAAATTGCTCCAACTCTGTCCGGACTTCTTTGTAACTAATATCTTTTGTAATTCAGAATTCCATTCAGCTGTTGCTAATTGCGAAAGTCGATCGACTCGCTCAATTTCCATTAATGTTTTACGAGTTTTCAATCCTTTGTCAATTTGTGCTTCTTGTAACCACGACCCATTAGGCTCAAAACGTTTTTTACCCGTTCTTGGAAGCACACTTTCTGAATGTTGCCAATCATCCCATGCCGCTGCACCAATACCTTTTATTTTTATTAATTCCGGTGCACTAATATAAGAAGAATGTAAAAATATATTATTATAATGTTTGTTCTCGTTAATGAGAAATATTTTCATCTCTGTTTCTTGAACATTGATTATATTTTAAAAGAGTTTTATAGTAACTTTGTTTGTGGAATTATTGTAAACAATGAATATTATAAACTGTAATAATACAATTAATCTGTTTCGTACTAAAGCGACAAAATTGTTCGCCAGTTTTCATTCTCCGTAAATTTATGGATATCTTTGAGATATTGTAATGAAATGCAGGTTTCCTACAGTTTATGGGTATGCACTTTTCGAATCTGAAGTCCATTTTTCGATATCACTTTCAATTTTTTGAATATGGCCACTTAAAAAAAAGAAAATGTGAAAAAAAAGAAAACGAAGGAGTTCTGGGATCATATTAGGCCTCAGAATCCTGTAGCATAATGAGTTTTACTAAAAGTTGGTGAATATTAAGATTTAAATTGCAAAATGGCATCCTCACAATGACGATATTAACTTGGTTTCTTTTTTTTGTTATTTGCGTTTTATTAAAATATTTTTTGTAGTTTATCGTGTATTTTGATGAATATGTTCTTATGGATTAATTTTGAAGTTTTTGAATACAAATTCGTTATTAAAATTTTTGAAAATTGAAAATGGCTAACCGAAATTATTTATTTATTTATTTATAAATTCACGGCATTTACATGCCTATTACATAAAATTTTACATGAAAAATTTGTATACATAGATAAACAATAATGTGGCTAATAATAATTGACCATGGCGGTAACACAAAAAAACGGAAGTTTTAAAAAGTTCTTAAAAAACATATGTTAGCTCGTTAATGTAAACCTTAAAAGAATGGAATGGATGAATTAATTGCGATTCAGTAGAAAGTCCATTCCACTCCCTTCGAAGTCTTGTAGTTACAGCAAAGAATCCATAGTTAGATCGATTTGTGGTTTCAAAGAGAGGGCGGTGGAATCTGAGTTGGTGTTGAAGAGATCGATAAGTAAATAAATTTAATAGTTCAGGAGAAGAGAATAGTCTGTAAATTACTTTGTAAACGGTGTAAATGTCGATTGCGTGATGAATGGATGTAATGGTTGGAAGGTTGAAAGTTTTAGCATGGTAAGAAAAATTATGGTCTAAAAAGGAAAGTGGGGAGTTTTTTTTTGAAGACAAGTAGCGGATAAATCTGTGTTGAACAGATTCAAGAACTGTTATTCCCCTGGCTGTGTAAGGCGACCAAATGGGTGAACAATATAGTAGATGAGGAAGTACCAAAGACTTATAAAGATAAATAATGGTATGGATATTTTTACCGGTCATCGTCACCGGTTGATCGCCGCACAAAGCCAAGTACGGAATAGGCCTTTGCCGTTACAATGTTAAGATGTTTAGTGAAATTAAAAGATTGTTCGAAAGTAACGCCAAGATCCTTTACTGAAGTTACTTGTGAAAGTGGGTTATTATTTATGTTATACAAAAAAGACGAGGGGGTTTGACCTCGAAAGAACGATATACTGTGGCATTTACTAGTATTTAAGAGAAGCTTATTAGATATTGACCAATGGTTTAAGGCTTCTAAAAAAAGAAATTAAACAAAAAATTGTCTGGTATTTAGTATATAGGAGTTTTCGAAATCATATTGGATACACCATTTTGAATTTCCAAAATTGAATAACGAACATTCCGCCACTTCAAAAACAAAGTACACGTTAAGATACCAGAAATATTTTAATAAAACGTAAATAACAACAAAATTCTGTATAAATAGCGCTATTT
The DNA here is from genome assembly GCA_030407085.1 of Trichopria drosophilae. Taxonomy (NCBI): domain Eukaryota; kingdom Metazoa; phylum Arthropoda; class Insecta; order Hymenoptera; family Diapriidae; genus Trichopria; species Trichopria drosophilae. The sequence goes on from CM059583.1 coordinate 209,073,721, forward strand.
TGAGGATGCCATTTTGTAATTTAAATCATGATATTGACCAACATTTAGTAAAACTCATTATGCCACAGGATTCTGAGGCCTGAGAATATTTCAAAACTCTTTCGCAATAAAAATTGCAGTTTACTTACAAAGTTTTCGTTTTTTTCCACGTTTTTTGTTTTTGTTTAAGTACCCAGCAATCGAAATTGTATTGAAATGTATTGACTTGGATTAATTTTTCGCCTTTGAATACGCTATTTGAAATTTACGAATACATTCGAATCCAAAAATACTTCACTATTATTTTAATACAAAAATATGAATCCAAATTAATACATAAATAATATTGTTGCCAAAACTACTAAAAATACTCAAAAAAGGCAAAAGTCTTGAATCCATTTGAATACAAATGAAGATTGAAATGATAATTTTTTAATACAATCGAATCCATAAATAATAACCGTTAATTACCGGAATTAATGAATCCATTTGAATACATGACTGAGCAAAATAATGCCTGCTTTAATCCAAATGAATTTAAAATAAATCAATACAAAAATTAAAGTGGGTGAATTCATTTGAATACAAATTCTTAATGATTCTTCATTTTAATACAAATGAATCTATAAAAAAAAACTTCAGCTTTAAAGTGAAAAAATATTAAAATTATGTTTATTTCGTAATTATTCATTTCAATTCCAAAAATGTTATTTTCGAAAATAAAAGCCACAAATGACTTTTCATTCAAAATTTGGAATGTTCATTTTAAACTAATTTCCAATTAGATTTAGCAGTGCTCTGTCGGAAATGGTACACTTTATTTAAGCGTTCAATACACAAGAGTCCAAAAACACTTATTGGACACCTAACTGACACTTATTTTCAAATTTATGCAATATCTCGTAAACGGTATGAGATATATGAAATCTGATGAAATTTTGCCATGATGTGGGATGATTCAGCTGACATACACAATTCATAAATTTCATAATTTTAGAAATCGAAAATTCTCGAATCATGTACAGTGGTTTCGAGTCATCGCTGCAAGGTACCCCTGATTTATGTCAATTTCGTCAAATTTCACGTATCTCGTACCGTTTTCAAGATATTGCGTAATTTAAAAAAAAAATTACAATATTTATTTTACCAACAAAAATATCTACTATCTACATGCTTTCATTCCTCTCAAAAGTCGATAAGCAAATTATTACAAAAATGTAAAATATGGAAATAAATTTAGCAGATTATTTTTATGTAAAATCATGTAAATTAATTTATTCGACCATTCATAGTTAAATAATTACATAAATTCAAAATTAATATTCGGTAATGAATATTTTTATGTACACAATTCATAAATGCTCCATGATTCAACTATTTGTTAGTTTCGCATCATCTTTTACAGCTAGGAAGTAGTCGAGTGATTACGGCTCAAAGTTGTTGTGCGGGAGACCAGGGTTCGATTCTCGGTCGATGAAAATTTTTTTTTCATTAAATGTATGAACTGGAATTATTTTTGGATTTAAATATATTGCCATGCATTACAATTTTTAATACATTTCAATCCTTTTCAATACTTTTAAGATCAAATAGCACATTCAAATGTATTGTAATGCATTCAAAATTTTCAATACATTTCAATGCATTTCCGTAAATTTCCGATTGCTGGGTAGTCATTTTTAAAAAACGAAAAGTGATATCGAAAAACGAACTTCAGATTCGAAAAGAGCATACTCAAAAACTGTAGAAAACCTTCATTTCATAACAATATCTCAGAGATATCCATAAACTAACACAAGATGAAAACCAGCAAAAAAAATTGTCGTTTTGGGACGAAAATAATATTTACACAAGTGCAGAATGAATTTTGTTAATGTCATGAAAAAATTTATATTTTAACAAGGTGAATTGTATCTTTAAACAATCTAGTTATATAATTCTGTGGTAAAAACAAGGCTTTATACGAGATTTTGAATTATTTAACTTAAATCATTAACATTCGAATACCATGAATGTAAAAATTATGTTTACTATTTGATAGTACATTAGTAATAAACAACATCACATATTTTTCTCATAATTACACTATAATCGCAATTGAATTAATGTACCATCTCTAAAATCTGAATTTCTAGTCTCTGACCTTATTTTCTTACACAAATTGATACATTTTGCTTGATTGTCCATTTTTATTAAATAAAATCTAGTGGTATACTAATTATAATAACACTAGAAACCCTAACTTATTTACTTTAAACGTACCTTGTACAAATTAGTCTAAATGTGCCTATACATAGATTATGTAATTTAGCAAATTCAATTGTATCAAATTTTACATAATTGAGGATTCTTACTATATTTACCAAAGAAAAGTTAAGTCACTAGTTCATAAATTTAATTAAGAGTGTACTATTATTAAACACAGTCATCAAAATGAATTAATATCTAATATTTTTTTTACAAATCGATTCGCCCGTTGATTAAATAAATATTATTATTGAGTATATTCATTCTGTGATAAAATACTCCAATTTTGAAACGTCTCAATCTGGAAAAATGACACATGTCTATGTGACTTTTGTCCTTTTTTCAAAACGATGGTACACAAAAATGTCTTTTAGTCATTTAAACTGCAATTAATGTCTTATAACCATTAAGTATTAGTTTTAAAATATTCCTTTCATAAATAAATGTAAATGTTACATCAAAATTTTACAGTTGCCTTTTATATCGTTTTTGACAGTCTTAAAACTAAAAGAATGCAAAAACATTTACGCATAAATACAAAAAATTGATAAATCTACATCCCCTGTACTCAACGATTGACTTATTTATTTAAATGAGATATATAAATATAAACTTTAATAGAATTTTTATAATTAATGGTCTTTTTCCATGCCACTACAGAATTATGGTCAAACTTCACTTACAGGTAAGTTCACTTAACTATATCAATTTTATACTCAGGGTCATCAAATTTCATCAACGTAAATTAATAAAGCAATGTTTAGAATTTACTAACCTTAAAAAAGTATTATTTATAAGTTTCTTATCCTTGTTTACTTTATTTGTGGAGTTATCCATTATGACAATATCCATTGCGACTTAAAATATATTATATATGTATATTACTTTTGCATTTTCTTTCTATAAATACATTATAAACACATGTCATAATTCTCTCTTATTCATTCTGCGACCTCAGTCAATGTGTCTCAAATTTCTTGTACATTGTCCGTACTTATGCTTGACTAGTGCATGCACGTACAGATTGTATTTTGTACTTTGTTTATTCCGGAATCCCGAAGGAAAACCTCGACTCCGCGCCGACTCCCGCAGTTCCCGGTGCGGCCTCTGTTTAGATATATTCATGAATGTATATGTGTATGTAAATATGTATTAACAATGGAAGCATATGACAGCGCACGCATGAATTTTATGTCACGTGCACATGCCCAACCACCCTAACCTCATGCTAACCCCTTCTTGCATGCAGCGATTTAACATAATGACGATCCTGAGACGGTATTGTGACGTCAATAAGATCATAATTGGTTGGTGAACAGAAACGGAGTCAAGCATGAACTACGACAAATTGCGCAGAAAAATCTACCAACGTGGTTTCCCTTCTACATGAAACATTCTATAGCAGCTCTACGCACGCGTACTAAAAATGCCAATAAATCACTAAGGAATAGTAAATTTCACGGGGTTTTCACTAGCTTTCGGGGGTGACAGGCAAGATGGCCGCTTCTTCCATTAAATCATTAAATGGTATTTTTGTTCGTTGTAGTGTATAACGATTTTACAATTACATATGTACATATAAAATCAAAATAGTACATTACTCAACGAGGGAGGTAAAATAAAGAATGTCTCAAACTGTGTGTAATTTATACCCGAGGCGAAGCCAAGGGTGAGAAACAGGCAGTCTGAAACCTTCTTTTTTACTTCTCGAGGGAAGTATACGATTTTTCTTTATGGCCGAGAGGATAAGCGGCATTAGGCTGCGGTGTGAAGAAAATTTATTATGTACACTGTAAAAAATGGTTTCGTAAAATCACAACACAAGTGTGAAATTACACACCCGAGTTACCACTCTGAATGGTGTATAAGTACAAAATCACTAGTATTTTTACACCAAAACTGTAATACACTACAAATATTGTGAAATTATTACTCTGAGAGTAGGTTATATAAATTACCACTTCTCAGAGCAGTAATTTTACACTTTTTGAAATTACTGTTTGAATGTGAAATTACATCTGACAATGTTAAAAATACAATTTCTCTAGTAATATTTTCCATTCCGTGCGTGACCCGGGCAGCCATCATTGATGTTTATATACTTGTTTGGCATCGTATTTTGTATTTAATAAAACGTGGCCAGACAATGTTCCCCACTTTTTTGAATATGCACAAATGAAGTGGCTCGAAATCTATTCAGAAGACGCAAGCAGGGGTAAAAATCAAGCTGTCACCGAAAAAGTACACGTTACTTCGTAAACTACAAATTGTTAAAGCGAGTGCAGTTTTATGAACCAAATTTATTGAAAAATGACTATTTACATTTATTGTTTATTGTCGTTAAATGCAAAACTATATACGAATCGTTGTTTGTCAGGTTGAATTTTATATTACAAATGCTATTGTATGATAAATAATAAATATTAAAATATTCCTAAAAACTATTTAATTAATTCTTAAACAAATTGCAATATTTTTTACATTCACAAAAAAAAACATTGCAATGCATATATTATATTATATAATACAATTCAGTATTTAATACATATATACTGAACGCAACAAATGTGTATTTAACCTAAAAAATGTGAAAAATTCACCGATATTGTAATTTTATTACAGCACTGTAATTTCACTATAATGGTGTGATTTTACTATAAACGCAGTAATTTTACTGCATTAATTGTAAATTCTAAACTGCAATTTGAAGTCTGTTGACAATCGCTGTAAATTTACATCTTTGCTGTAATATTTACAACTTTCTAGGGATTTTACTACTCTCAGACTAGGTTATACAGATTACCTACCCTCAGAGTAGTAATTCACACAATCTTTTTTTGCAGTGTACCTACTAATAAAGAAAATTAAACAATTGAAGCTCCAGGTCCTTCAGGTTCATCAGACGCGACCAATTCGTAAATTAACCACACTTATGAATTACACATGACAATATTGATTATAGGGGAAAATATAACATAGAGGAAGGAAAACCTACAACATAGAGAAGTATACAACATAAGGGAAGAACTACTGCATCCTGTATTAGCGTTTTTCATTTTTATCATTGCATGATTTTTTTACTGACATTGTGTGAAATTGAGTTAACTTTTACATGCAAACATTTGTCTTTATTTTTATGAAATGTGTTACCGTCATGTGATATGTGCCATTTTAAATGTTAAATTAACATCAGATTCGTAACGAGCCTCCCCCCCAAAAAAATACAAAACATATATTGTCAAGTAGGTAATGTTTTAGAATTTCTTTTTCTTAAAAATGATGTAACAAAGAGGCCGTTTCAACACTCAAATTAATTTAGGCAATTAATACTTATTTTTTTACAAATCTATTTCATAATGGGAATATATTGGTACAAAATATGTGGAATAATAGTAGAATTATGTTAAAATTCCAGAAAACTTATTAAGGGTTAACCCTTTCACACCCAGGCAAAACTGGCTTGATAAAAAAACTAATGTGCAACGGTTCTCATAGTTTTCGGGGTCGATGATTATGAATCCGGTGTCAGATTTCCAAAATTCAAAATGGCGGATCCAATATGGTAGGCAATGTTTTACAAATTGATCGGATTGGATTGAAAATTGTTACTTGGGAGTTTTTGGGGTCACTGATTACAAATATGATCCAAATATCCGCCATTTTTAATTTTTGAAAACTGATCTCATATTCGTAAGCAAGTTTTATGCCAATCCGATTAATTTTTACATTCGTATTCAGCGACCCCGAAAAACCCTGAGTAACAATTTTGAGTCGATTTAAAAATGTTTTAAATATTCGTGTTTTTTAACAACAATTTATGTATTTTTTCAAACACGATCTAGGTTATATATTTTTTATAAAACTTTTAATAAATGTTTTAATATCTTGACTTCAAATTCGTATTTGGCAACGCCAAATATCACCAGTGCAAATTTGAAATGAAGATACGTACCAGTAAAAAATACCCGCCTCAAAGTATTTAAAGCATATGCTTATAACATTAATGGGATATATCTCGTAATTTCAAAATGGCTGTAACTCTGTAAGAAATAATCGTAGGTGATCGAATAAAACCTGATTTTGAGTGGTAAAGGTAGTACCCACATAGAAATAAAATCTCCAGAATATCCCTAGAATGTCACAAACGTTACAATTGAAATATTGCAATTGCAATATCTCCAGAATATGCTGAAAATGTCTCAAACAAAATGTTGCAAATGAGATATTCTGATAACATTTCATTTGAAACATTCTATATATATGATTCTCAGAATATCCTAGCGATGTATTATTCGAAATGTCTCACAACATTTCAAACTTGATGTCGCCCGGATGTTGCTCAGAAAATATTGCAGAACATTGCAGATGAGACATTCTGAGAATATTTCATTCGAGATATTCTATATGTATTATTCTTAGAATACTCTGGAGATGTCTCATTTGAAATGTCTCACTATATCTCATAGTTAGTATCGCTAGAATGTTTTGCCAGAATCGTTGCAGAACATTGCAGATGAGACATTCTGGAAATATTTCATCTCAGACAATCTATGCGTATGGTTCTTAGAATATTCTGGAGATACATCGCCTGAAATGTCTCCCCATAATCAATATGCATTGTACGTTTGAGTATACGTTAATAATGTTCACGCGGTAATAATATATGTATATATGCGAGCGTAGCTTAGTGGTTAAGACGTCCAGCGTAGTAAACGGAAGACCCGGGTTCGATTCTCGGTCGGGGTAAATTATTATCAGGTTTATGGATTTATAGCGAAATTGTAAAACTATATTCATAATGACATATCTAAGGACACATACATAATAACAAAAATCAAATTAAATATCTATAATAATTAGTTTTATTTTTTAAGCTTTCTTTATGACCGAAATTTCTTCAGAATATCAAAAGAATATTTGTAGAACATTTCTACAATGTCTCTAGAATATTGCAGATGTCACCAGAATATAAAAAAAGCGGACATAAGACGTTCTGGGAATGTCTCTAAAATGTCCCTGAGAACATCTCCAGAATATTAATGACTCAAAAGTAATATTCTGGAAATGTTATCGGGATATTTCTCTTCTATGTGGGTACTAAATGTTGCAAATAGTACAGAAGGCCAACAAACAATATGGTTGCATCCTGTACGTAACCTAAAACATAGCAAAATAACGTGTTTTTCGAGTACATAACCTCAAATATCTCAAAGTCCTGACGTGATGGACCGATTCTGACTTCGGGTTCGGATTCTACGTACACAATTACAATGTCCCACAGCTTCCCAACAATATCCAAGGTCTCCTTTTTTGTAGACTTGTATAATATATATAAGGAATTCTCGTTTATTAATGATCATAATTTATACCAAAACTGGAATTATACAGAGGAAAAGACGGGGTAAAGCGTAACCCCTGAGTGAGAATAATCACTCGAGAGAAAAACGACTCGACTGGCAATAAGTATCGTTAGCAACTTTTGCTCATTGTGCGACTTTTTCCCAATGATAAAGAAGTTGTAAATTGTCCTCTACTTTTGGAATATTAAAACGAAAAATTTACCCTTTTTGGGGTAAACTAAAACAGATGTGGAAACAGAAACCGTTCCTGGTCAAATAGGAATTTGATTCTTCTCTATTTTTCATCGTATTTTTCAAAAACATTCCGATTTGTCCTATGGCTTTGTTCTACTATTTCTTCAAATTCATACAAAAAGGGACTATTTAACGAGGCAATCTTAAAAAACATTTCAAACTACAATACTGCAGTCCGATAACGTAGAGTGGCCCTCCCCTTTTTTTAACTCCTATTATTTCAACTGCGTCCTTTATTTTAACTTTTTTTCGTCCCTAATATGTTAACTTCTTCCCCTCGTGAGTTCCCCCACCATTCGCCATTTGAGAGTGTTCAAAAGAGTGCGGACTGCGCATACAGGTGAAGAAGGACGTCACTATATCTCCTGTCTCTATTTTTATTCTCTCATACTCCCGCTAAACATGTAACGTAAATGAAACGTTACATGTTATCCCATTTATGGCAAAAACGTAACGTTTCGTAACAACTTCTTGATGCCGTTTACACGACGTTGCACGATATCTAAATACGTAAAGGTAATGTAACATTACCAGAATGTCAATTTATAACAGTTTCAAAAACGTTTTATGGAATCGTTTCTGCAACGTCACAAAATCACCAAGGAAATTTAAAACGTCGCATTCAGGTTACTAACGTAACATTCATGTAATGTTACGAATGCAACGTTTCGTAGACATGATTTGTTGCATATCTTCTATCGTTTCGGCCGGTTCCATCTCAGACTTCGCCATCAAGATTCGGAAGCTTTCGAATGCAGCATTTATTTTCGTATATTAGCATGATTTACATGCAATCTTTTTCTTCTTATAGTTATTCTTTTTTCTGGTGCATAATATTATTTGCTATTATTAATTTTGTTCTTTTTATTTCTTATACGTGTGTAACTTAAATACATTGATGTCCATTAAATTCAATATTTTTTTTGTAATATTACTACAAAAATTAATTTAAAATATAGAGTAATTTGAGGCTGAGACTGCAATGAAGTGAAATTTAACTATTGTTATACTTCACATTTGAAATTGAAACGGGTTTTGTAATATTTAGAGAATATGCATTTTATATATACAGTGTATTTATTTTAAAAAACTCGTTCGCTTTTAATATATTTATGTACAAAATTTGTAAATTTCCGTCACTTGTCCAGAAAAATAACTCGCACCTTATTATTTTTAATGTAAATTGTATTAAATTTAATTCATAATTTAAAAAGTGGTTCACTTGTGTTAATTTTAATATCCGCGTAATTTCATAACTTATTTCCAAGTAGTGCATTTGTAAAATATACGTGTGTCAATTAACTTTACATTTTTTAAACAGTGTCTATTAATCCATTTCGTTTAAAAAAAATATTATACGGATATCTTAAAAATATTTATTTAAATTACAATAAATTACTACAAAATAGTCAAATAATATTAAAATATTATTATTCCCAATATGGAAATGACAAAATTAATTAAACATATCTTGTTTAAACTAAAGCCGCATTTATCAAGAAGCCTTCTACGATTGAGTATAAGAGCTCTCGTTCGCATGGTAATACGTATGCGAGCGTAGCGTAGTGGTTAAGACGTCAGCGTTGTAACCGGTAGACCCGGGTTCGATCCTCGGTCGGGACGGATTTTTCTTAGATTCATAGATTTATTTGCGAGTAAAATTATAAAACTACATTCTTTCATAACATATCTAACGATACATAAATAATAATAAAATTCGAATTGAATAAAATAATTCGTCGAATTTCTTATAATTTTTATTTATGACCGTTTAATGTAACGTTTTTACAACGTTGGATGTATAGTTTTCAAACGTCGCAGGTACGTTACGAATGAAACGTTATTTAAAAACCGTAAATGTGGCAGGACATTTCTGGTTCCAAGGACGTCCCAAAAATGTTTTTGTAATGAAACAAGTTTGGTCGCATGGCTATAATGCGACGTTTCAAAGATGTTGCTGTAACGGAATATTGTTTAGCGGGCTGCCAGTGGTGAGGATGAGGGGAAGCGGTAAAATAAGGGAAGAAGCCGCCATCTTCCTTGACTCGAAAAGTTAAAATAAGGGGGGGGCCACTGTATCCATTTTCTGTTTGTAATCGCTACTCCCAAACAACACAATCCCTCCTGTGATGTCCTGAGGAGCTCCTAAGGACGTCCAAATATCCGTTTTTGACGGGCTTATATTGTTTGGGCTCTAAACGGTTACGGAATGTGTCAAAATAGGTGTCAAGAACTAACATTTTTAAAAGAATGGTCATCACTTACTACAATGTTACACAGTTTTTATTTATTCAAAAGTTTTTGTTTACCACGTGGTTATCCGGTCTTCCCCCATAGAATCATAATTAAAATAGACAGGAATTACTTTTAGATATTTTGCAATATAAGCTATCGATTACATAGAACAATGGCCAAACGCTATATTCGAAATCAATCATAAAAAATAGAGTTCCTCAATTCTCCATCTTGAAACTTATTATTTACCAACTTATTACCTGATTTATAGAAAATTTATAAAGGATGACTGCGATATGTTTATTTTTTTTAATCTTTACTCGCAGTGTTGGCCTTCAGAAAGTAGGATTCAAAATCGCATTAATAATAAAATTATAATTTTTTTATACATTTTTCATTTTTACTATAAAAGTACATGTTTGAGCTTTAAAATTAGTACAAAATCTCTAAAATGTTATTTAAACGCATAAAGTGGCCTTAAATGATCGCGAATGATTTTCAAATTTACCGCCTAAATGTATCCGTCACAAAGTAACCAGACATTTTACTAAATAATTTATGACGTCTTAGCGACGTTGCCGCATCGTCAGAATGGGCCCCGTGGATTGGTCTATCAGAGATTATAGGGATAATCCCTGGGTCTATAAAAATGAGCATCTGACAACTTTTAAAAGACAACATTGAGACATTACAAACACAAATGAAATGCTTACTGGGAGAAATAGATGAGTCAACATATTGTCGTATTTACGTCTACGAAATGACATGCACGCAGCTGGGCAAACGTCAGCCGGTCGATGTGTACATAACCTTAAATAAACATATCACAATGACAGATCGGTTCATCGCATAAATGTCTGTGCTTTTTTTTTTAAAGAATGTGCACAAATATAGTCAAAGGCTCATGCAACTTTCGGAGTTGGAGCAAACCAATCATGAATGATGAATAATGATAAATGTTAAATACGGAAATACCGATGGCATGTGCGATTGAAAGAAAAAAGACTGAATTTGAGGACTTTGGAAGGTTTACTATAAAGAGATCAAGAACGTTTTCAAATCAATTTTGTGAAATTTATAACGCTAGACTTGCTGCGTTAGGAAAACTAGCAGAAAAACGTGCAAAAGAAATATGGAGTAAGTTAAAATTACTGTCCCACATAAAACATAAATTCATTTTTAAATAATTACTTCGACCCAGACCTTAGGTCTGGACAAAGTATTGAAATTTAAATATTGAATTATTCAATGAATTGGTTTTATAGAACACTACCAAGTTTGTGGTATTGCCGACCTGGCAGACGAAGAAAAAAGAATGCAACCTTGTATTTTGATTGGAACTATATACAAATATCAAGCAATGAAACCGTCAATTTTGAAAGAGCTATCTGAAGAATTGCAATCCAAAGTTCAACCACCTCGAACAACATATTGTTCAACATCTGATTGCCTTTTTTTAGAAGATCAATCATTGCGTATAAAACTTATTGGAAATCTAGCACAAAGAGATGTAATGTGCACTGGCTTGGTCTGTGGAGTTTTAGGTTCGGGATTAGAAGATGGATCATTTGTGGTATGGTTCAATTACTTCCATAGGCAATTTAAAAATAGATATTTTTTTATACAGTGGGCATGTTTTTCACTGAAATCATCTTTTTTAAATGCGTGAGCTAAATGCTTACTCCGCACTGGTTACCAAAAATATGTGAGTCTACTTGGCACACTTACACCATAATGTGCTATTACACAAGTCTGCAAAATTCACTTTTTTTTTTTTTTATATCAGAGTCATTTCCGACGTATTTTTGTACGCTGAACACGAATCTGAAGACGAAAAATGTCTATCACGACATGATTTTGAGAAAAGTGAGGACAAAAACACCAAAAAACGTGTTTTTGGGTGTCTTTACCCCTAATTTTCTCAGAAGTCTGACGTGCAACAGATCTGAATTTGTGCTCAAATTAAAGCTTGATTATTCCCCTACAAAAATCATATACGATAGTTTTAAAAAAAACTTCATAGTTTTGAACAAAAAAATGGGTTTAACGTTGCTACTCCTAGTGACTATGATGAAAATGCAAATTATTTAACTACATTGAGCAGAGCTCATACAAACCACTACTTGACTGTTTTCGGGGTTGGTGTTTAAGAATCCAGTGTCGCTTTTATAAAATTCAAAATGGCGGATCCAAGATGGCGGACGTAAAAATAAAAAATTTAAATTAACCTCATGAAAATCAGTACTCGGGGGTTTTTTGAGTCGCTGATGACGAATCCAATGTTAGTTTCACAAAATTTAAAGTAGCGAATCCAAAATGGCGGCCGCGAAATAAAAAAATATATTTAGGATCTTAAAATCATCACTTCATGGTTTTTTTTGTTTGCCATTAGTAATACCAGCGGTTGTTCGATTTTGTTTGCATTTTCATCATAATCACTAGAAATAGCAAGGTTAAAACCATTTTTTTTTTCAAAACTATGAAATTTTTTTAAAAACTATCTTATGATTTTTGTAGGGGAAGCACCAAGCTTTAATTTAAGCACAAATTCAAGCCTGTAGCACGTCAGGGTTCAGAGAAAATTAGGGGTAAAAACACCCAAAACGCGTTTTTTGGTGTCTTTATCCCCACTTTTCTCTAAATCATGACGTAATAGGCATTTTTCGACTTCAGATTCGTGTTTAGCACGTTAGCGTGCAGACCTGTGTTATTTATGAAATAGCAACTATAAAACTGCACAATAACTACATCACCTAAAAAAAAATCTTCGGGACATATTTTCGACGTATTTTCATCTCCTGATTACGAATATGATAATAAAAATCGGCGGGCAGACATCTGAGCCAATGTTTTGAAAAAACTTTGGAAAATCGTTACTTGTTAGAGTTTTTTGCATTTCTTTCGAAAAATACGCATCAGATGGAAAAATGATTCCACAATCAAATTCTCTACAAAAAAGGTTAGATACATTTTCTTCGTATTAGCAACGGGAAGCTCCTAAAATAGCGAAGAACTTGGTGAGAATAGCCCGGTGCGTGTCGTTGCCGACAATAACAATAATACAATTTCGTTATTGAGGTATTTAAGTAAATAAAGAGAGGCTAATCCTATTTGGGTTAGAATAATAATGATATTCCTCCGTTAGTGGTCCGGCAAGCATAAAAAGGGGGTCTGAGGGGCGGAGCCAATACGCAAGCAGTCTCTAGTTCCACGGATTACTAATTGCAGACGCGTAGTTCACGTGGGTTTAATTATTAATAGCGTCTGTTGGTTAGAGGTTAGGCTAGTATAAAACGGGTGTGTGGGGGGCAGGGCCCCCAACACGCAAGCACTCACTAGTTCCACGCATTGCTAATTGCGGGGACACGCAGTTCACGTTAGAGACCCTCTAGTTCTAGTTCACGTGTGGTGACGGCAATTCGCTATGTTAAGTGTCATGGTGGCGCCGTCTGGTGGCCACAGTTCGAAACTTTGAGTACCCCTCGAGACACGGTTTAAACTGAGATAAAAAAGATTTGAAAGGAAGATGAATTTCTTAATTAATTTAAGCGAATTAATGGAATACGTCGGAAGTGGATCTCGCAAATACGTGGAAGGAGAGAACGTAATGCGAGCTAATCATCTCATGTTCGTAGGGATAACCTCAGAAACGACAGAAGAAATCAAAATTATGGCACTGTGTTTAAAAAGCAGTGATCTAAATGGAATACCGCACGAAGTTACGCTTATATACAAAATAAATAATGTCAGTAAAATTGATTGCAAATGTTCGTGCAAAGCAGGGCAATCTGGACGATGCAAGTATAGTGTCGCATTGCTTATTCATTTGACAAGGTAATATTTACACCGTGTTCATATTGTAAACATTGTGATCATTGAATTCCAATATTGCATTTAAAGTTACAAAGTATTTCACATATATTTTTTATTTAATTTCAGATGTGAAAGAAGAATTTCACGTTTGACATTTAGCAGTTTGAATAAGGCTTCGAGGGGTACTCAAAGTTTCGAAATTTGGTCACCAGACGGCGCCACCATGATACTTAACATAGCGAATGGGAACCATCTGAACGATCTGAAGAAAGCACCCCGATGAGGTGTAAATCCGACCATGCAACCTCCACGCGGTGCAGCAGTACCCCTCTTAAGTCATATGCTTGAGGCAGACAAGATGGCGGCGCCTTCCCTTAAGTTATACTTCCCCTCACCTCCGACCACTTGAATTTCTACTTGTCACATGCTCAGACACACATACAATGGTACAGCGCGATCCTTTCAACCAGTGAATGGTGAATCCCTGAGGGGAAAAATATGACTTAGAGGAAGGAAAATATATGCGTTAGGGGGGTATATGCTTTAATGGAAGGTGACTTAAGGGAGGGACTACTCTAGATATCGGGTCATGCTAATGCCGTCGGTATTGTTAGAAAAAAACTGATCATACGTAATGATTAAGGCTGAGCGCACACATAAAAACACATACCAATGCGTGAAACTAGGGAGCGCTTGCTTGCTGGGAGCTCCGCCCCCCAGACCCCCCTTTTAAGATAGCCGAATCTCTAACGGAGAAAAATTATTATTATTCTAGCCGAAACAAGATTAGCCTCTCTGTATTTGCTTAAATACCTTAATAATGAAATTGTATTATTATGTTATTGTCGGCAACGACGCGTACCGGGCTATTCTCACCAAGTTCTTCGCTATTTTAGGAGCTTCCCGTTGCTAATACGAAGAAAATGTATCTAACCTTTTTTGTAGAGAATTTGATTCTCTACCTTTTTTGTTGGAAACATTTTTCCATCTGATACATATTTTTCGAAATAAATGCAAAAACTCTAAAAAATCACGATTTTCAAAGATTTTTTCAAAGTAGTGGCTCAAATATGTTTGACTGCCGATTTTTATTATCATATTCGTAATCAGGAGGTGAAAGTACGTCGTAAACATGTCCCGGCAATTTTTTTTGAGCTGACGCAGTTATTGTGCAGTTTACCAAACGATTTAATTTGAACATATACTTTGAAAGTTTTCATCTATACATCCCAGTAAACGAAAAAAGATTAAAAGTGATTCAAAATTTTTAATCCCTTTTTTGTTGGTATTGAAATTAAAACAATTCTATCTTTTTTAATCCCATATAATCCCAAATTAATAAATTTAAAAAAAAAAGCAGATTCGCATCGACCGAGAATCGAACCACGGTCCTCTGCGCAGCAAGTTCGAAGCGCAACCACTCGGCCACACTCACTGTTGTGAAATAATGAAAAAATAACGAATAGTTGAAACAGAAAGTAGAGAATTTTTCTACGTGTATATATAATAATGTATTCGCGCAGGCTAAAATACATTAAATACCACAATTCACAGCGAAATTGAATTATTTACTTTAAAAACAATCGAAACAAAGAGTTGGTCTTTTTCTGCATGTATATAATATAACATAAATACATAAAACATTTTTTAAATATTTTTTTCGCGCTCAAAATATGTTGTTTCAAATTTTTGTTATATGAAACAAAAGTTAATTTACATATAATTTTATGAACTCGCGCATCTGTTCAATGATCATTATTTATGTTTTTAATAATGTTATCATAATAGTAAATTCAGTATTCACTAAACACAATTCCAAATTTGGTATCCATTGGGATAAGTTTTAATGTTTGGAATCGTTGGTATTCAAGAGGATCCGTAATATATCTTTTGCAATTCTGGGCTGGAATTCAAAATTAATTTAGGGCCATGGTTATTCAAGGGAATTCATTAAAATGAGTTTGAATTCCAAATATGGAATACAGTGGAATTAATTTTGAAGTGGTAATTGATAGATTTCGAGGGGATTCAGTAATACATTCTTTTATGCCATATTTGGTATTGAATGGTATTTTTTAATGGGAGGAATTTGAGGGGATTCAATGAGATATTTTTTAATTCCAAATCTTGTATTCGCTGGAATTCATTTTGATGGCCGTTTGTAGAACGGCATTTGAGGGGATTCAACAAGTAAAAATTCTTTTCATAATTGGGGTTTTATTGGGATTAAAAATCATTCCTATACCCTTTTTGAATAAAATGAGATAAAAACAATCAAATTTTAATCTCCATTAATCCCCTTCTAATACCTTTCAATCTTTTTTCGTTTACTGGGATTCGCATACAACCCGCAAATTTTGTTTTAATTATTTAATAAACTCATTCTTATAATATTGTAAAACTGGATCTATATTTACATTTACTTTATGCTCGGTTATTACCAGCATGTTTAAAAAATTTTAACATAATGTAAATGCGCCGAATGCTAGGTAGAAGATTTCTGCTTTCCCGGTTTTCAAGTAAAACTTACAATGGGTACTCCGTGTCCAATTATAAGAGAAGGTAAATTTCTGCTTCTATTGTCTGGTTTGGATTTTGCAAATAGCCCTAGATCTTTGTCATTGGATCTGTTAATGGATTGGATTACTGGAATGATTGGAAATGAAACTGAGCAACAAGAGATGGCTTCTATTGCTCGTATCATAATAGCTGGTAGGCACCAAATATGTAATTTTGCCAATTTTGTAAAGAAAAATGAATTAAAATGGTAGATTATCAATAGCTATATGTACGTGATATTTATGCAGGAAATAGTGTGAGAAGTACATTAGAAGTAAAGAAAATTCGCAGTGGTTACGTAGAAAATAGAACTCGAAATAATGCCAGAGCAGCCGCAGTGAGTGAAGCAGTGCACAGACTAGATCTCTTTCTCAGTGAAATTGCCAAGTCATGTCCAATAGTACTGATGCCCGGGGAATTTGATCCCTCATCTCATTCAGTGCCACAATATCCATTGCATCCTCACATGTTGCCAGAAACTTTCAAGTAGGCTTTTGTACTTTCTATGTTACACATCACATCAAATTTAAAATTCTGATCAAATGAGAAATTGAGAGTGATGTTCAAAGCATTTTAACAAATTTGTCAAATAATGAATATTAATTAAAAGTTAAGATGAACAATTAATAAAAATATAAAATAAAAAATAATGCAAATAAATAAAAATACAACATTTGAAAGTTAATAAAATAAAAATGCAATTACACTTTTCAGAAAAGGTGAAAATGTACTAGGAGTTACAAATCCGTGGATTGGCAGAATTGACTCAAAGATAGTGGCTGGATCCAGTGGCCAACCAATATTGGATGTTATGAGAACATCCTCTATTGATGATTCACCATTAAATTGGTTAGAAAGGACGCTTGAATGGAAACACTTTGCTCCAACAGCACCAGATACTTTAGATGAATATCCGTTTCAAGAAAGCGATGGGGATCCATTCGTCATGAAAGAATGTCCAAATATTTATTTTGCTGGAAATATGAATGAATTTCAGACAAAATTAGTATCAGCTAAAAGTAAGTAGTTGCCGGCAATTATTATGAGATTTCTTCATTAATTAAATTACTCAATTACGTTATCTGCGATATAGGCGAAGAATATGCCAACGATGAAACAGTGCGATTGATTTGCATTCCAAAATTCTCGACAAGTAAAACTGCTGTCTTAGTGGATTTAAACACTTTGGATACACGTCCCGTTACTTTTGGAACAAGTTGATATGTTTTTTTAGTTGTCAATCCGAAAAAAAACCTAGTTTTTTATGTCGGAATAGAAAAAATATGAATTGTATTTTGAATATTAGGAGAACCAAGTCATATTTGAGAGGCTTACAAAATTGTAAAAATTGTGCTCAAGAACCAAATTTATCATTAATTCGAAGAAATTAAGTTACTTCAAAAGTAATAGCATATTTCTTTAGTAATTAATGAAGAACAACATTGCGCTATTAGAATTTAAGAAAGTAATATATATTGCAAACACGTGAAAACAATGACCAAATTATATTAGATAATAAAAATTTCCCAACTTTTTTGGGGGGTCTGGAGGAGGAGGGGAATCCATGTATATTTTTGTGTGGATGAAATCAAGTCTTAGATTTTTATTGCGTTTGCATTAATTAGAATGTTAATAAATTATTATTTTGTTGCTTCGTTTAATTAATATTTTATCAAAAATAATTTGTATTATGTCTACGTATATTGTGACAAGAGTATTTACTCTGGTTAAATAAAGGAGATTTTTTCTGAAAACCTGTGTAAAAATTATTTTTTATTTCATAAGTTACCATTGAATCGAAGACCATAGACGTTATATTTGTTATACAACAGAGAAAACTGAAATTATATGTCCGCAATGGCTGCGTTCACATTCAAATGTACACACGTATTTTCTTCAATTGTGAATTCAAATTAGACCTTTAACATTCTGAAGTCTGAATGAAGAAGCATTCAGATAATTTACGACGAAACCTTGTTTGGATTCAAAGTTATAACAATTGGTATCTTCAACTTCCTAAAAATGAATACGAAAGCATTCAGAATGAAAATGGATTCAAAAGTCCAAAAAACCGCTATTCAGAATCATTAAAATGAACTCTTTTTTACCCACTCCAATCCATTTGTTTACTAGGTAAGAAGTATGCTGAACTCATTCTGAAGCAAAAAGAAGTACTTGAAGAACTAGGGCAACAAGCTTAATAATAAAAACAGAAACGCTAATAGCAATAGACACCAAAATCAATTACTAGCTGAAGCAACGTCTTATCTAGGCAAATAAAAATTCCACGTATTGAAATAGAGCTATAAGTAAGTAGAAGTGGAACGGCATTGGGAAGACTCTATATGCCATCAACAGTACACGAGGTACAGAGTCCTCACAAAACTTCGTCCAAACTTAAAGAAAAAGCAATGCAAATACAAGTATCAGTCACAAGTAGTTACATATAATTCTTCTAGCCAAATAAAAGTAATAAAACATGAGAAATATGCGTTGAATACTCTCTGACAGAAAGCAGCTGGAAAAACAGGAAAGTGCCTATCCCCGGACGGGCAATCGCTTCCCAGTCAGCAAAATAAAAAAGAGTTTAGAATAAGTTCGAAATGTGCTCTAAAAGAAGTCCGACGTCCCACTTTCTGAACATGAGTCCTTAAAGATCTCATAATGACATCATGTTTAGAAAATCCACAGAAAGTGGAACATCTGACTTCTTTTAGAGCACATTTCGAAATCATTCAGAACTCTTTTCTGATTTACTGTCTCGGTTGGTACAGTCGTAGGATATATTATATTATTAACGTTTTTTTTAAGAAACCCTTAAGATACACAGTTCACTGAAATGTTAAATTCAGCGTTTTTTTTTTGTTTACTAGTTATTATTAAACGCGAAAATTAATCTGAGTTACATGAGCCTGAATTTGTTGTCATAAAATTTGGTTTTTAAAGTTTCAGCGTATTTTCTGAAACGCTGCACAACCGGGGATCCTGTTAAGTCGCCAAAAATTTATCTTTTGAAAATTGACCGAGCTTTCTCTTTTTTTTTACAGGATTAAAAGCGAGGTATAGATATTAGGTTTATAATGCGAGTTCGATCATTAAAATAGAATCATCCGGTCAAAAGTTATGAACAATAAACAAAACCCGCTGCATAATTATATTTAAAAATTTTTTGTTGCACTTAATAACCAAACCTTCAATGTGTTGTCTTTTAAATTTGTTGTGTTCTGTTGCTAAAATTTGAATATTATCGAAATCAAAATTATACGTTCTGATAATTCTATGTTGTGTTAGTCCTGTATAATTTTCGGTAATGCCATAAATATTCTGTTTGTGTTTTTATATTCTGGTTTTGCGTAACCTTCCTGTTTGGCTTATATAAACACTATTCCATTGATTGCATTCAATTAATATATTTATATAATATTTAAGAAGATATTGCATTTAATTAAAGTTAATCTTACCTATTTCTGAAGAGAAATCCAAGCGGTCCGAAGGGTAGAGCCATTTTTTGAACACCTGATTTATCAACGGAATTATACTTATTGTTAAATTGTGGAATATGTGCCCTTTAAATTGCACTAGTGATTCAATTTTGGCATATTTAATTCCGTATTGAAATGCACGTTGTAATGTAGGGTAGTCTTTAATAGAAAAAAATGCCTCTCGTGTAAATTCCTGAAGGGAAGACAACAGCCCACTGTCCGCCGCATTTTTGCACACCAGTGATACAGTTCTTACATACGTTCGAAATTACCTTTAATTATCTCATTCTTACGTAATTGGCATTATGTTTAAACAACATTTAGAACGAGGATCCAGGAAATATGTTGCAGGACTTACAGTTTATAGTGGAATCCTAATGCGGTGGTCTTAAAGAATATACTGATTCCTAATGTGTTTATTTACTCTCATATTTTTTATAGTCATTTTCTCATCGTTATAACAGAAATATATATTTAGGCATCGTTGCATATTGTCAATACATAGTTTTTTACTGATAAATAAATTCTATTTTCATTCAACAAGTTTAAAAATCTTTCGTATTGAACTTTTTACTTTCTTTGAATAAATTGATCTTACACTTATAATTTAAAATATATATTATTTGCGATAAACATCGATGTAATACTGAATATTATGCTCACGCATATTGTAATGTAATCTCTCTCTTTCATTTTCCGTATATAATTTCCATTATACTATGTTATTTATCGCAATTTCACGCAACAAAAATTTATAAATTGTACAGAAATATATATTGATTTCACAAAATGGAGGACTGCTGTTTGCGAAAAAACCACATATTTATCTCCAATTTATCAATACTTAAATAAAGGTAATCGCTGACCTCCATTCTGTTTAATCTGCGGAACATTTTGTTGTATCGTTACCCAATGCACCTATGTGTTATTTCCAAGTTTATGTATGATCCCTGTGTCTATTGTTCCGCCGCTTCTTTTCCAGTTTAATCATTTTTGTAAGATTTGTTCGCAGACTGCAGGTTATTATACTTATGTTTTGATATTTATAATCTTTTCGGTATTTTACACTTACACTAATTTTACAGCTATATTATACATACTTTCTATAATCAAATGTACTATATGCCTTATGGTTTAGCAGTAATTGCTGTCCATCAAGGATTCATAGACATTTTCGTTCATTCACGCATTTATTATACTATATTTATGCACGTATCTCACGTGTTTTTGTTGTGAAAAATAGCTGTTTGCATAAGAAAATTTCTTCAAGGCGCTGACGAGAAAGTTGATGAGGATAATTCTTAATTTATATATATAGCAATTTTCGTAAAGTGATAAAGAATAAGAGATTTAGGTGAGCGTGAATGCAAAAGGATTTGTGAAGTATTGTTCCGAAATTGCATCGTTTTTCGATTCTGTTGTTTCATTGTTTTTTCTATTCGTTTCAGTCCATCAGAATCCTTCGATGTTTTCTATTCTATTTTTAAATATTTCCTGAAATTGTATAAAACTTGTCATGAGTTAACATATACTGATGTTACTCATAGTTGCTGATGATCGAGCAAGTAGCAAACATGATCCTGATGCAATTCAGTTTATAAAAAAACAATAAACTTAAACAATTTGCGTTTTCTCCCAATTGTCAGAACTGATTCTAAGATAAAAATAAGTCTTGAGCATTCAGTCTATGGGCAGTGCATTACGATTCGAATATTTCTTTAGAGGCCTTCATCGAATCTCGTGTGGGAATCCCTTCTTTCTCGCGATTGACGTTCTTTAGCGCTGTCGGAACAGGAAGGACTAAACAGTAAGGAGCAGGAATTCCATATCACATCCAAATACACATTCCTGGATTCGACCAGCGAATTGGAACCGACTTCCTCATCTCCCGCAACTTCTTCTCCGACGATAGCCGGTACACGTTGTTCACTAATTTGTTCATTCGAACGAATTTTACAAATTACGTCCGTTAATGCTATTATGTAATTTTTTGCTAAGGTTAAAGTTTCGATTTTTGACAATCTTTTGTCTCTTGAGATATGAGGAATTACTTCCCGCAAGGACTGAAAATTAATAAATATATTATTTTCGTCAACATATGTACAATCTTGAATGTTATTAAATGGAAATAGTGTCAGGTTATTGGATAAATAAGCAGTAAAGACCTGATACCGGAAGAGCTAAAACTGTATTGTAATTTTGTACTTTTAATGTAAGTAACGCTCTTCTTCGTAGAAATATGGTATTGAAAATTAAGTTAAAAATACATATTAATCGACGTCACTTTTCATTTCATCTATAAAATATACGCTATAAATTCTTATTTGTTCGGACGATTCTCATGGATTCTTATCTGAACTTTGAAACGGTAATTTAAAATTATTTTTATTAAATAGATCCACTTAACACTTGAGAATGCTACGGAAACGCGAATGGACGTAAATTTAAGTCCTTCTAATTATGGAGTTTGTATTTAATTTAAAGAATTGTAAGTTTCAGTTACCTGAAAGGCATCGTTCAAATCGTGCATACGCATTCGTTCTCTTTCGTTGCTCTCCAATCTTCTCATAGCTCGGTCTCGATTATTGGTCGAGATACGAGAACTAAACCCATTTTTTCTATTTTTTGAAACGTCACTCCTATCTTTGCAAAATTTAGAGTTTCGTGTCGGGTCTATAGATTTACTTTCTTCATCCATTCTTTGCGAAGCGTCCAAGTTAATCTTCATTAAGAGTGTCTAGTCTAAAAAAGATTACTTTTGTTTAACGTAAGCCACATTATAAAATATTACAATGTAAAATAAAAATACATCAAACAACGGGTCTTTTACGAGCATCATGCAATATTTGCTTCATTTTCTCGCTTTACCAATCACAGCAATTTTTTTGCACTGGAATAAGGCAGAAAATTTTAAGTAAATTCTACCAAATGAATATTTGTTTATAATTTCTAGACATTTTAGTTACTAATAATGAACTGTAATTATTTGTAAACGGTAGAAATCAGTATTTTTCATGATTATGCTTCTTTTAAAAAACAGTGCAAAATGCACCAAAAATATTTTTTGTGGAGGACAAAATTTCCTAGAAAAAAAATCAGTGAATGCTGTAATCCAAAGGTAATAGGATAGTTATCAGCAATGGGGAATATGCAATGTATTTAATAGCGGTTTTAAAATGTTCATTGCTAACTTGCAATACAAAATTCCAGCATTATTTTTGGCTAACCTATTAACCCCTTGAGTGTGAGGGTACGTCTATACAAGTATATTCTAAAGTGGTCTTCCAGTGTGAAGTACGTCTATAGACGTACATTCAAAAAAATTGATAAAAAGCAAAAAACAAGTAGATTTACATCACACATGCATTCTTCTTAACATGACTTGTGCAAATTACGTTCTCTGAATAGGGAGTGTTCAAAAATCTTGTTTCTATTTCGGGTAGTGTTGCTCTTATCATACACATCTAGTGTTAAAAACATTAAAAAATGTAATGTATGATAGTTTATTAAATTATCTGTAAATGTGAATATATTATCGTAACTCAGGACATGAAATGTTAAATAAACTTATTTTTGAAACAATTTCAACACGTAACAGGTTTCCACAGAATCCCAGGATTTCAAAAAAATATGTTCGCCATATTGGATCCGCCATTTTGAATTTTTAAAAATAGACTTCATATTCGTAATCAGCGATCCCGAAAACCCAGGTGTACCCAATCTTACAAATTTTGGTAGCTTAAAAAATTCTTAACATTTTTTACCCACATTTCAGATTTTTCTCCTCACAGCGAAGAAGTTAACTAAAGATTTTGTGTTTTACAAAAGAGGTTCAGTGCACTTTACGTGAATTTTGTACTGTTCTCGATACGGAAGCATAAACATGAAAAAAGTACTGATAAACGTTTATAATTTTATATTAAATATTCCACAAGGTGTAATAAAAGCGTACTTTTTAATTAAAATTGTCTTTTTTTAGATTTCCCAGATAAGGCTTAGTTTCAATTTGCCGTATAATGTGCTAGGCATTTAAATAATTGTTGAATACATTTTTTAAAGAGATGTGTGTATTAATGTGTATTAAGGACTTTGAACAGCACCAGCACCGACACATAATATAAAAAAATTTTACCGGATTCAACTGTGATTGAGTTATCTCTTATAATTCTTCAAAAACACTGTGTCTCCTATAAATGATGCACTGTCACCAAAAATAAATATTTTTACCGTTTACAAAGCTCGTAAAAAGAAGAAAATTGAATCGATTATATATCGGAGTTCCACCCTACGAGAAGCTGGTATTAAATCACCATAACGCCACTATGACCGTAAGATATTGATTATAAGCGATTCCTTCGTGATTAAAATAGTCAAACTCGCAGGCTCTCAACGTAGATAACATCTAATAATACGGTTTTGAAAAAAAAAGAAGATTCAGTTATATTGATTACATGACCTTCAGAAAATTATGTGTATATATGAATACGATAATATATTACTAGTTTTGTTCAAAACCTTATCACGTTCTTAACATTCCAATGTCATCACACCTTTGGATCATTGTGATGTATTAATGAAATGTTTAACCTTGATTAATGACATTCATTCTGTATTAAAATACAGCATTATTCCAGTCACTTCTTGAATATAATCATACAAGAAACAAATAAAGAATAAGCTCCATTATATTAAACACGCTGAAACGCAGTAATGTTAACCTATAACATTTTACTTACTCGTTCGTTGGCTAAGTCAATAATTTGGAAGACGATTGATAACCGGTGAGGGTGCGGCACTATGGTTTTTCTATTTTCACGAGCCAAACACTAGGGTCGTGTGCACAGTATCAGATATGTTGAACGTTGCTTTAGATGGCTTTTCTGTCGAAGATCCCGGAAACAAAATAATATAAAGGGCGGGATAAATAGAATTCGTTTAGTCAAAATAGCAGTTTCACCCACAAGAGCATGCACCCTTCTGTACTGAAGATCGTCTGGCGCATGGAGGCTACAGGTGGGTGCGTGGGTGGATGACGCAGAACGCCCCCGCGATTCACCCTCCACCCCCGTGTGTGGCTTGTGCCTGAACTTGTCAGCGCGCGTCGATTACACATATATATTACTCTCATTTTCGTCCACTGCTTGCAGAAGCTCTTTCTATTACTTTTGACTGACCCGTTGTCTACTGGCGTGTCCTTCCGTTTTAAATGAAAATTGTGCAAACGACCTTCCCAGTCGAAAAATACCGGTCTACTGGGGTTTGTGAAGAATATTAAATTTAAACTAAGAAAATTGTTAACATAAGTAGTGCTTAAACCACAATAATAAAGTTATGACCCATAAATGATAAAAAATGTGTATTACTAATTTCGTAGAATTAAGTAAATGACGTCGCAATCAAAGTGATTAAAATTAAATAAAAAGCTGTTACTTATTAACCCTTAGTTTCGACGGCTATTTTAAGGCCTTTTCCTTCAACTACCTTGGTTAAACATGTCCTGCCGTTTGAAAATGCTTACAGTTGTGCAATTTGTAAAGTACAATTTGAATTTTCTCTGGGTCGTAAACGATCCGTGCGTCGGGATTAAGGGTTAACAAACGTCACAACAGAATAAGAGTGCCTATTTGAACAACGAATTGCTTGTTTTAGAGAATTTGGACCATATGATTTTGTTTTATATTATTCACACTTAAAACATTGTTCAGCACTTCGTTTCTTTGACGCTCGACAACCTTTCCTATTCAATTATATTAAGTTAGCTGAGAAGTTGCTCTAGTTTCTACAGTTTCTGTAAAGATGATTTAATGACAGGGACTGTGGTAGTTTTAATTGACAATAATTACACTAAATATGTGTAAATAATTTCTTGACCGCTTATTAAAATAATTATAAACGTATAATTATTTCTTAGTTAGAAGGTGTATATGGGGCATTCCATGCCAAACGGGCAACTGAGATGATTAGCCCTTTTCGGTGTCTCGCATTAAACGCTTGTTTCTGAAGTTCTGTGTCCAAGAAAGGAAAAAATAATCAGTGGATTTTATTCGGCTTTTAATGCATTTTTTTCAAACTTGGACGTTTTAAATATTTTTTTAAACAGGCTCAAATCAAAGCTCGTATATTTTCCTATAAAATCCCATTGTCACAATTATGGGCCGCTTGGTTCTTCATCCATAAATATGCATAATAATAAGCACATTTGGGTATTTCTTGGGCATTTCTTGCACATTTCAGGATGAAGAACCAACCGGCCCATAATTATGACAATGTGATTTTATAGAAAAATATACGAGCTTTCATTTGAGCCAGTTTAAAAAAAAATTTAAAACGTCCAAGTTTGAAAAAAATCAATTTTTATTTTTTAAACTTTAAAATCATGATGAATTATAGAATAAAAAATCGTTTTAATCATCGGGAAGTGCATAAAAAGACGAATAAAATCCACTAATTATTTTTTCCTTTCTCCGAAACAGAACTTCAGTAACAAGCGTTTAATGCGAGACACCGAAAAAGGCTAATCTTCTCAGTTGCCCGTTTGGTATATGGAATGCCCCATATACATATGGGAAAAAATAAATAAAGTTAAAGAAGTAAAGAAGCGTAACTACGATGCTACTTAACGCGACACTAAAAAATCTGTGGTAGTTTTCTTTATTTAATTTTTAAAGTTGGAAATATTTTCATTTTAAACAAATTTTTTTTTCAACTTGTTTAGAATTGCTGCAAACATAAAAAGTAGGGTAACTCAAGGAATATGAATAAAAGCCATAAAAGATATGTATTCTCGATTCGCTGTATTTAAAATAAACATATTTACAATAATTACGACTTTCTATTTTTTCCGCATAATTCGATGTTTATTATTACGAACACTTGTTATCGCCATTTGTACACTTTCCGCAACAGGTGTCGCCACGCTTTTCAAAATCGATTGGTTTGTGATTAGGCGTCCATGGTCCTAAACTACTAGTGGCGTAGAAGTCCATTGGGTATGGCTTCAATTCGTCATAAACAGTCGCTTTCAGCGTAACGGCGGCTTCGTACGGCGTCAGTAACGGCTTTTCGAAATTGCTACCCCAATCAATACTCAATCTTGGGCATGCGATCTGAAAATAATAATTAGAAATAAAAGATAACACGCAAAACTATTCTAAATTTACGGTGTTAATGAAACTAGTCAAACATCTCACGAAACATTGCTTTTTAGAACAGGACAATTTGGGAATAGAAGAATTGAAATGAATATGACACCGTAATGGTTAAGTGGTCGATGAAATATGCGCCAAAATATGATTCGTTCGACAAATATCTCAACATGTGACAAAAAGACCATATAGAGTATGAAAACAGTCATTAAATTCGAGAACAAATTTCGATAATTATATGAGAAATACAAGACACTGAAGTGCCGGCTTTAAACGGAATAACATCAATAAACGAGATATGTACATGTTTTACTATATTTAAGTATTAAAGGTAAATGGAGTGAAAATAAGTTAAACATAAATTAATAGTGCACATACTACTTTCTTGTCCAAAGGCCACCGAATTCGAATTTACGTTACATTTTGTTATAATAAATAATATATTTACGTATATAATGTGTGTTATGTATACAATACATGAAGAACATGAAGAAAGTGGTGTGATTGAGAGGAGGAGGAATGGGGGGAGCCCTCCCGATAGTTCTGATTTTAAAGAAACAAAAAATTATAGTAAATTATTTTATTCGTTTTTATATTTTTGTATTGATATTTTTGTAAAATAAAACAAAAATTGTTCGTTTATTTCTGTTGTATGATATTTATAATTACTTATGCATTTGCTGAATCGAAAAAGAGGATTCTTATTAATTTTAGAATTATCGAACGTGAATCCACATTTTCATCATCAGAGAATCCGTCTGGCACAATAAAAAATCCTCTGAGTTGGTTATAACATTTTCCACGTTTGGTTTTGCAAAATTATTTGTAGAATCTATTAAAGATGAATCACATTAATTTTGAACGGCGGAAGAAACATTATTAGTGTTTCCATGACAGGCACTGATCCTGAATGCTGCTAATATTGATACCATTGAAATAAGAAACCGTGAAATTATTTTGAACACAGACAAATCTACTGTTTACGATTGTCGACATTCCCGTTTAAATAATGGAAGGGAGCAATTTATAAACACGAATTTATAAACACTAATGGATATTTTATTCTTTAGGTGGGTTAATTGGGAGGTATCTTCCTAGAGTAAAAGACTTAGTCAAATAACGAATTATTGTATTAAACGATTACCTGTATAAACGCATCGATGCCCTTGAATTTCTTAAGTTTATCGGGAAAAATCTCGGCGAGTAAAATAAAGACGGACTCGCGATTTGCAAGTTTTATTCTATCCTCAACTGTTTTAAAGACAGTAGAACTTGTGCCTTGTCTTCCCAAAGTCCCCACGATTAAACCAAAAGTTTTCGCGGCCGTCGAATCGTCTATTGCTTTTTTCCTGGTGGCCCGCATCAGTTGGTGATCGTAAAATTCTTTGGTGAGCTTCTTCTCGTAGGGATCATAACGGTACGCCTCGAGCTTTGGATTTGCTATCATCGCCGATTCTAGATGAAATCGGCCGTCGCCAACGTAAACCAAAACGTCGGCGAATCCAATTTGAGGAGACGTACATCCCAAAATCTAAAAGCATATTCGTTTTTCACGAAAGATCACGCACAATGGATAGCTTCTACTTGAGTATAAACAAATATTGAGTATAAAGATGCGGACCAAATATTTTTTCTACGTGTCGTTACTACTAAAGTCATTGCCTACGAAAATCTACGAAACTTATAATACAAAAGCAATACAAATATCTAATCTGAATTACCTCTCCTGGACTGAGCGGTTTGCACTGGGGTATCGTCGTATCGTAGCCACTTTGTTTTAATTCCGTTGCAATGGCACGAAGACTTCCGGCGAATTGAATTGTACTAACTAATGCAACTTTACTCGTCACTGGTAAATTGAATTTCAGAGTTTCGACACAGTGTGCAGTGTCGATTTTAATATCGACAAAAATGTACAGCAACTTAATACCGGAAGTTCTGTCGATCGGAACAAGACACGAATGTCCATAGTGTACCAATAGTTCGATTCCAAGAGCTTTCGCCGTATAATCATCTACGCAGCAAGCACCTGCGATCAGATTGATATTTGTGAATTAGATTAATCATTAAACAATATTTCTACTACGTTTTTTAAGCGTTTTTTATGATGGTGTTAACATAAAAAACATCTTTCTAAAAATGTATCAGTTTGGTTCTAGTGGTCACAAAACGTGAAGATATCACGAAATTAGCACTTTCAATTTTCGAGGTGATTACAATAACGATAAATATATTTATAATATGAAAGCAATAACTATACGCATACCGTAAGTAACATCACCCATGATGACCGTATCGGCTTCAGTAAATTCTTCGATTATATCACAAATAGTTGTTGCAAACATAAGAAGTCCTTCCGGCATCTGTAAGCCGACTCTTTTCGATTTCGTCTCTCTGATTCTCCATATTGTTTTGTGAATTTCGAAATTATAATTCGTCGGTAATGGAGCAATTGCTGCGTTCAATTTAGGGTCGTCTAGCAGTTCCTGAGGAATTTTACTAATCCTCGTTGGAGCTTTGAAAACCTTTCTGACAGGTTTGGCTTTGACGACCACTGCCAAATGATCATCGACATTTGTTTCGATTCGGGACGAAATATCTGCTACACTTGAAGCCATTGTGTCAGTCATATTTATGCAGATACGAAAATGATTTCATCTGTCAAAAATTAGTTTTATATATTTCTTTCAATTTAAAATTTCTTTTTTTGTGGCTTAACGATTTTATTTTAGATATTGAACCTTTTAAAAAATAGGAATAACGGGGAAATATACGATGGAAGTTATTTGATGCAATTTTTTCGAAAAAATATAAAACTCGTCACAGTATTGGAAATAGTACTTTAAATATCTTTCTGTGGTTATTGTTTTTGATCGATAAGATAAGAAATAAATCAACAATAATAAATCAAATCATCAATGGATGTAAGGAATGATGAAGTAGAGAAAATGATATTGGGCACTCAAGGAGTCATCATAGAGAGTTGTTGATGATGATGAAAATGTTTGTAAAAGTTGCTTAGAGTTTCTTTAGTTACTTAAGATTACCACTGTCCTCAATTGAAACTTAGTTTAAAAGCTTTTTCTGAACAACCGTTTTTTCGGAAATTATTACTACATCAATTTTTAATAGATAATCTCAGTACTTTTTAAAACACCCGTAGTTAAATTGTCTAAGAATAGACTACAATTACTTCGATGTATTGCCTATTTGATTTTTCATTGACAAAAATAAAGAAAAATTTTCTGTTTTAGATGCTTCTTACTACCTCCGGGAGTTGCCGCAAATTCGGTTCGTTCCTTACGCAATGCTCTATGCAAGGATATGTATTCAATAATATTAAAAAATTGTGTAAACTTCCTCAAACTTTCTTAACGTTAACTTTAAAGTTTCAAGTACATGTTTTTTACGTTTTCACAAAAAAATCTCGATAATTGTCTTTTCGACGGTACTAATAAAATTGGACCCTTCATTCTTTTAAAGGGGTTCGCCGATAAGATAGGGATACTAAAAAAACGTAAATTAAAAATGAGTGAATCAATTTTTCAAAATTCACGCGCGTTACCGTTTGGTGGCGCATCAAGTGATGAGTCGAACGTTACATTCAAACTTTAAAGCAAGATAGATCCCGCATATAAAAACTGCATGCTACGTGGACATTTTATAATTGATTGTATCGTTTGCAGATCTTATGATATATCATAAAAATTTATTTTTTTGGACCTAAAAGCCACATATTTTTGCATACGTTTATGTGCGATTCATTCGTTTGAAAGCGATCGTATTCGCTTCGTGCATGGCGATGGAGGGGATATCGAAATCGACGGCAGCGCTCAGCGTGGAGATTTCTGACAACTCGCATCTGTAACGTCAGAGCTTTTCCATTAAAGTAAATTTAAAAATGCTCTTATTTTGTCGTTAATTTGAGACATTTTAAAGTTTATTTCGATCTGTTGCAAGTGTTGCAAGTAAGGTTTATGGTTTAAAGAACCATTTGAAAGGGTTCATTTTATATTATACTGTACAAAAATAATGATTACTCCGAGTTCGAAATTGTATAGAATACAATTCATTATTCAGCTGAAATATATTTATATTTATGTATATATTGTAATTTTCCATTATTAGTAATTTAGTTAATAGATAAACATGGTATTTTTCTTATTTCCAATGTAGTTTTGTACGGTGGAAGAGTCACTGAGGTTTGCCGAATTACACTGGAACGAATTAATTTATGCTCTGTACATATTCCAAATACTTCTTCTACACGAACTACATATCCTACAGCCAATTTTTTCCCCTTTTCTATACTTACTGGATTAAAGTTTATTGAGTTTGTGATTGATTCAAACCCAGTTTGGATTATCGTATTCATTTACGCCCCTTAACCTCGTTTTGTTCAACTCAAAATGATTCGAATTAAAAAAGTATAATAAGTATACAAACAAAAATGTACAACATTTGGGCCGAATTTCAAACAATATACTCAAAGTACTAATGCTTTTGAAAACCCGCTGAAAATTAAAAATAAATTAAATATTTCACTTTCTCATATCACTCTCCATACAAATTGCAGATGCGAGGTGTCAAAATTCACCACCAGGCGGCGTGGCCGGCGTCTTGCACTAAGCGAATACGATAGTGTACGAAAAACTATCGTTTTCATATCGTTTACATCTGATACCGTTTGTTGAGCCCTCTCGTAAAGTTTATCCCAGTGCTGAACCGATCTCGTTGAAATTTGGTATGTGTTCATGAAAAAACACGTAAAAGAGCCTTAAAATAGATTTAGGCTTGAATATGCTTCTTGTTTCGGTTTAATTTACATTTTTAGAGTAGGAAGTGACGTTATCGACAATGTCTCTGAAGCAGCCCAGTTAACACAAGCTCCGGAAAGACGTCATATAGGCGTCGTTTTCGAGACGATTTAAAGTCGTGTCTAAAAGCTAACAAAAAGCCGGCCTTTGAAGACTGTCTTGAAAAGGTCGTCTAAACACCGTCTCTATTTATGACGTCTGAGAGGCGTCTATAAAATGATGCATGATTCTGCCTTTCTCGCAAGTGGCAAAGTTTTAT
Source organism: Trichopria drosophilae (assembly GCA_030407085.1). Classification (NCBI taxonomy): domain Eukaryota; kingdom Metazoa; phylum Arthropoda; class Insecta; order Hymenoptera; family Diapriidae; genus Trichopria; species Trichopria drosophilae. The sequence continues at coordinate 209,105,851 of CM059583.1, forward strand.
GTAGACCAGTATATATGCAGCCGAATAATTAATCACATATCAGCTCTATGTTATGACACGCTTTGCACTTATCAAAGTGAACATTACAAATAAATAAATATGCACGTGTACCAATTATTCATGAATATTAAATATAAACATTACTCTATTACTCTATATGAAAAAATAGATTATTAAAATAGATTATATATTTCCAACACTGGACTGATAATATTAGTCGCGTCGCCGCGAGAGACGGCATAATTGTTCTTTTTCTTATTTGGCCTTTAAGACCGGCTTCTGAGGGTACATATCACGTCTTTAAGGCGTCGCAGAACAGTCTTCATGACTAAAAAGTAAGACTGTCTCGAAGTTGTGAGGATAGCTTTGCGTTCAACTTTCAGACGTCTCGGTGTTAACTGGGAGATTTTGAATATTCGATTTTTTTGCAATTTACGCACATTCACAAGACGGAGTAAAATTACCCTAAAATATATTGAAAATATGTTTAATGTCTGTTTAATTTGAATATTGTAGATTAGGCATTGACGTTAACAACTGACTAAATTCAGCAGATCCTTAAAGGGGTTCTAAAGTAGCCCGCCGATAAGGTAGGAATTTTCACTGAGAACCGTTAATAAAAAGTGACTGAATCGATTTTTCAAAATTAGGGCTCTGAAAGGACAATTGTAATTACTATAGACGGTATCCTAGAAAATGCCAGAGAAATTAATTGAGAACTGATCGAGAATTGTAGGAAATAAGTTATTTTTTATTTATTTTTATTCTTATTAGAGTTTTAAACTGGTCCACGGATAAAGTAGCAATTTACAATAAAAACCGAAAATTAAAGGTTTTTGAAACCTATTTTTAAAATTCAGGCTATGAAAGGGTTATTCTAATTAAAAATTAATTCTTTTTTCATTTTTGAAACTATTAGAAATAAGTGAAGATTTCCAATAATGCATGGTCAATTCTCAATTTATTTCTTTGATATCTTTTATAAGACGCCATATAATATTTGAAATTACTCTTACAGAGCCAGAATTAAAACATTTTATTTTATATAAATTTTTTGGCATAAATTTCTACATTATCAGCAGACCACTTTAGTACCCTCTAAGGGACCGCTAACTTGAAAAAAAAATGTAAATTAAATACAAACGAGATGTATTTTCAAGTCCAAATCTATTTTAGACGTTTTTACATATTTTTTAAGAATGCATACCATATTTCAATTGGATTGGTTTAGAATTGCAAGAATTCACAATAATAAATATGTGTCATAGTTAAAAGTTCCTGTTGTTACCAGCCAAATTTATTTTTCCGAATTCTCATTCATTATTATTTTGATCTTTTGTTTTTTATATAAATATTAGAGTTTGTTACTGTAAAAGTACCCTTTAAAATAGTAGTTCAATATGCAATACTAAAATAGTAACTTTACTTTGGAACATGTTTTTTAATGAAAATACAACCTCTGTAAAAGAAAATTTGATAAGTGTAGCAAGTTGTTGCTATGGTAAAACTGCATATTTTTGTTATTATTTATATATATTATGAATAAATTTAATTTTATTTTGTAATTTTTATAGGAATAAACATTCATTGACAAAATACAAAAACGATGGAGTTAATACATCATAAAATACATAATACAGTAGAACCCCTCTTATTTCAATTGCCCCTCTTATTTGAATTGTCCAACCCCTCTTATTTGAATCGTTTCCCCTCAGGTCTTCCCCCACCACCGCTCGAACATCTCGATACAGTTTACAGTGTTTACACCATCAAAGTTGTACAGTGTAAATACCGTTTAACCTAAATTTGCAAATATGTATAGTCGGTAGACTGATATGTAATGAGATTTCAAATTGATTTAAAATTTTGCATCAAACTCATGATTTACATCATACAAATTATTCGAGAAGCTGCTAATTTCGTAAAATAAAAGTGCACATTTGAAGGTTAGGATGTTGTCAATTTTTAATGATGTGTATTTCAAGACCTCCACAAAAGTCTTTCATTTGCAAAATAACAAACAAATCCAATATCAGCAGCTTAGTACTGAATTTGAAGTGATTTGAAGCTTTCATTAATCATATTTGGGTTAAATATTGTCTCCTATATTCATTTCGGTCTCAATCACAGTGTATTTGTTTGTGAAATAAAAAAATTATTGATACATAATTATATGTGATAAAGTGGATAATGTAAATTTAAAATGTTTACACTCGAATGCAGATATAAATGACCATAAATAAATGCGAAATGTTGCAGTCTTTATTTATCACATAAAGGCACTAGTTGTGATCTCGTTACATTTTTATCCAAATTTAAAATTCTCTACACATTTTTCAGATAAATTGTATATATATTTTACATAATTCAACTCTAAAATATATACAAGGTGTAACAAAAATAAAAAGATATCAGATATTATCATCCACTATTAAAGCGTTAAGTAGAGTAAGGGGGTAAGGGGAAATTTCAAATAAGAGGGGTCGGCGCCATCTTGAAAACCATGACCAGTTGAAATAAAAGGGGTTCTACTGTATTTAAATAAAATAATGTAAGTAATATAAAGGAAATGACGAATTTATAAATATATAATTTTTGTTTTGTACTTAAATTTATTGTAGTATTATATAATTGTCTATGAAGTTCTAGTTTAATATAAGTACAGAAGGAAAAATATTAATACCATACAACAAAAATTTATTCCCATATCAATTGAGAAACGAAAAAAATAAATTTCTCAATTTAAATGTCTAAAACAAAAAATCAATGTTCATTACACCGTTATTATTTTCCATCATAATTTATTTTTAACTATATTTAATTCAACATAGACATAAATATATATTACAATTGTACATTTTTCGTATACTTAATCCTTGGAATAAAAAATCATAATAATCTAAATATTATGAATTTAATAGTACACGATTCAAACAATTATTTCATATAAATTTTATTATACGGAGGTGCAATTATACTTATTATGCAAATTGAGGTCAATGACATGTCATTCATTCGCCTTTAAATCCAAAATCCAAAACTACTGAATCCATTATACTTGATAAGTAAAACAGGGAATGAATTTAGTATAATTTTGTGATCATTTGCTAACCTCTCATTCCCCTTGGACTTTTGTCTGTGACGAGCAGAAACCGAAAAATGAGAAGGATCACTCGATGAACAATTCTGAACTGAACGGGGATCACCTAAACACGTTCAGAAATGACACGCTGGTAGACATTGCTCTACACGCACTGATCACGCTTACAGCTTCACTTAGTAAATCGCGACATTATATATAACATGTATATATATATCACAAGTGATATAAGCACTCACCAAAAAACGCATACATATTCTGTATAAACGTCTAACTCCGATTGTCAAAAAACTCTGTTGAATAAAGGCGTTAAGTGGGATAAGTGCCTACATATGAACATTGGAAGCTTTTGGAGAATTAAAAAATATATATGTTCACCCACACGTGCGTACAATATGCGTACGGCGTACCATGCACATGTGTATGTATATGGTGTACATACATCAATGCGCGAGAGTCAAGAGAGATGGCGTCCCTTGTCGAACCTATGATAAAGTTTGCCATTCTTTTCAAACTTTCACTTTTTTATTCATTGCAAGTTCTGGTCTAATACCAAATAGTTCGTGTGTTTACTTCATTTATTTTCTATATAGTTTATATAATACACACGCGCATCGAGCTTTCTCTTATATATGTAGAAAAAAGAATACTTTTTTAAATAGAATGGTGCGTGCAAAAAAAACCTTCCCAATAAACACTGACTACTGGTTATCTGATAGATGACTTTTTAAAGTCATCTTTTTGTTTTACCTTTAAGGTGCCTTTAAGTCACATGTGCGGCACGCTTTCATAGTTACCTTTCAAAAGACATAAAAGGCAGCCATTTTTTAATACAAAATTAAAACATTAAATATAGAGATTATAGACCCCCTTGGAGAAACTCTAGCGTAGGTGCTGCCGGTAGCCCCCTTTCGTCCCGTTCCCCGGCCACGACGATACAATCGCGGTCCGCGAGCGCCCTCCCCCCGCTCCGGAAGTCGTGGCGACCGGAACGTGAAATACAAATGGCGACATCGGTACTCGCGGTATAGGATTGCGCCCAACTGGTGTAGACACTAGCAGGTCGTCGTCGTGTTACGGGAAAAGAAATTAAAAAACGGAGTTCACGAGGATTTATACCTGATTTTAGTGTTGTGTGCATGGGCAAATTCGGAGCAGGAATCCACGGAATAACGGTTCAGCCGACTTACGGCACCGGAGGATGCGGCGCGGCTGCTGCGCGATCAACTGCTAATCCGGAACGGAGTACCGCTTCCAAGGGTCATCGGGGATCCCGCGGACGTATGGACGGCTACCAGAAGGTGAGTGATACCACCCGCCGTCGGAAATTGAAATTGCCGGGTCACTCGGGGATCGCATCGACGAGTAAAGTCACGCCGAAAAGTGCCGCCGCCAGGTGCGGCCTCGAGACCGAAGCCCCCCCCTCGGCGATCGATAATTCGGCAAAGGTCCCGGCATATCCTCCGACTTGGCTATTTTACCAAAAATTCCCCTCTTGGATGGCCTAGGAGAAGGTTCCCTAAGTTCGGCGATGGCAGGACTTCGGACCGCGAGGAATAAGGACCGCGCGCGTATCGTACTTTTATACGCGCAAAGACTATGAACACGGCCACGTGCGCCTCGCTTTTCTCCCTCCTTAAACGGCCCTCCGATCGAACCTATAGGCACCCTGTGAAAAGTAAAAGAAAATTTTCATTTCTGAGTTTTTACACTTTTCTTGAAATTTCCTATTAAAGGTACGATTTTCGTGTAAAAATAGAAGGAAATTAACCACAAACATGTAAAATTCACAATGGAAATGGAAATTTACTATGTCAAAGCTGGAAATAAAAATACCAGTACTGATCGTGGCAATTTTACATCGATTGTGTAATTAAACAAATTTTATTTTACAAGTGCACTGTAAATTGTGCTGTAGAGATTTATGTGTCTGCTACTTCGTCTACAGCGACTTCGTCGGGACCTTACCAATAACCGATTGGCGTCTTATTTACAGTGCAACTAAATTTAGCATGATTTTCACTGGTATTTTAATTTCCACCATTTCACTGCAAAATTATATGGAAATTTTTCATAGTGCACTATTATTCTCAAATCGACATCCTGGTACTTACCAGGGGAAGAACTCATTCATTTTGAAAATCTTTAATCGTTTAAATTAATCTTTAATATCTGGTTTAAAAACTCAATGTCTATTCTTTACTCCTGTATCGATAATGGCGACTTTTACCAGATATTGCTGTTTAAATTCACAAAATTCCTATTCTGACAAGTAACGGAGCAATAAATGCTCCAATTTTGTTTAAATTATAAAAATAACATTTTTAACACTCTTTGAAAGATAATTATGATATTCTTGGATACTTTGAATTTATCGATGATCCGAGTCATTAACCAAATTAAATCAAGAAAATTATTTTTCTTCCGACGTTTCGACATCACATGATGTCATCTTCAAAGACTACAAAAAAGTATTTTTTAATTTGTATTGTATCGAATCGTCGGGAGTGAAACATGTTTTTTTCTCTGCTGGCTTTTTAATCGTTCATCTTTATTGTTTGTGGTTATAATTTCTCCGTTTTATTGTAAAGATTATCTATTCCTGTAAAATAATGTACTATATTTTAATAAATGTGTAACTTTTTTGCAGTCTCTGAAGATGACATGTGATGTCGAAACGTCAGAAGAAAAATAATTTTCTTGATTTAATGTGGTTAATTTAACCGTTCATTTATCCTCTACAACGATTTATTTTCTAATTATGATATTCATCAATAATTTTTTTTTATATTCTACAATTCTTCATCACAATTACGTCTGATTTTGTTATTGTTTATATTTTTAGTTATATGTGACACATTTGTCATTTGTTGCACATTTAGTTAATTGTGATCAGAATATACCTTTCGCATAATTTTATAAGCATTAAAATGTATTAACAATGAATTTAGTAAATAACAGCAGTCCGTGAAAACCATAAATAATGTATACATAATTCAAAGAATTGAACACTTTTATATTGATATTTTTAAAAAATCGTATTGAGAATGACAGCGACGCTGTCGAAATGTCAATTACATAAACGGATCACAATCTGCCGTTCTTATATGTACCTGAAGTTCGGAACGATCAATGAACGATTTCTAAAGCGAGTCACTATAATAAAATACATACTTCATATGATTATAATGAAATAAGCATATAAAAATTATTAAATGGATATATTTTAATGCTGAAAAAACGCAATTATACAATTATTTCATTATTTTGCCAGTGCGACACCTATGAGAAATCGTTCATTGAACATTCGAAACTTCAGGTACATGTTGGATAATTGCTTCATTTTTTTTTATATGAAAAACTATGTCTAACATTCTTTCAATACTTTATAAAAATAAAAAATTCCTTTTAGTCAATTTACAAATAATTGATTGCCACTTATATAATAGTAGAAATGGTCAAATTTAATCCTAAATGAAATATTATCCAATTAACATTCTTTGAAAGTATTTAAGGTTGGAATTAAATTAATCTACAAATTAAGTAACTATAATACAACAAAAAAATGACAACATTCTCATTAGACCTATTTTGTGCACATTTTTAATTGCTTTTTATATGTCAAATTAAAAATGAATTTCTGTGCATCTGAAATATTATGTCGCCAATAGTAATCATATGCTCACTTCATGCATCTCTGTCATATACTTGTTATTTACTTAACTTACTGTAATTTGTGTACAATAGGCTATGTAAATGATTTATTTGCAATATGTTTATTGGTATTATTGAGTCTGTCTATATTTCCTTATTTATACAATTTATAAACATGCAAACAAAAACTAAACACATATAAAGGAATTCAATATCGAAGCTTAATAATAACACTACTGAAGTAAGACACGTTTATGAGATTTACCAATGATACTAACGCAGGTACGAATTACCTGGTAAGAAAGCTTGCATTAAAAGCGATTTAAATTTTAATGATAATGCGATTCAAGCAACGAATTTCCAATTGAATTGAATTCTTGATGTGGCCAAAAAGGTTTAATGCCATAATTCAAAATTGGTTATTAGTTAAAAGACGTTTAATGCACGTTGATTTACGAGCCATTCTACGATTTTATATAAGTAGTAGAGTTAATAACATGAAGAATTAGAGTTGATATTTAAGATTGTGTATGAACGATTTTAGTATCATAAATGGAACAACTTTATTTCGTTTACCATTGAAATAGTTAATTTAACAATTTTGTTTGTATTCACGCATTTTACTATTACAACATGGTTCCACTATTTTCTTGCTCTCTGTGATCTAAAAAGTATATTTTCCAAGTCCGAAAAAATTCAGATCGAAATTTCTTGCTTCAAAATATGTGGAATGAAAATATTTATTTCATACATCATTAATCATTAGTAAAAACTATGTTCAATGTTCTAATATCTTATTTGCAACCAGAAAATACATGTGTATGGATAGGTAATAGATTAAATTTAACAAAAGTAACAAAAAAAAATTAAAATCATTGTGATCACGTGTTAGTGAAGGGGTTTTCGGCTCTTGGATTCCTTCGTAGAACTACTAGAGTTTTCAAAAATTCACATACTTTACTATTACTCTATCAGTCACTTGTCTTACCTCATTTTCTGTATTGCTCTCAAGTTTGGGCACCGTATTCAAAGACTCGGATTAAGAAACTTGAATCGGTTCAGCATAGATTTATCCGTTACCTCTCATTTAAAATCAAGTCCCCAATGTCATATTTTGATCACGACTATTCGTCACTCTCGCATAGATTTAACCTACCAACCATTGAATCTTTACATTATTTTCACGATGTTTTATATGTCTTGTACAATAGGATTAACTGTCATCAGCTTTCAACGTCATTTACTTATCGGCACACTATATATCCCATTAGAAACCCACGTATTCTTATAGAAATTTCATCTTCATCTCGCTATGGTTATCATTCGCCTCTTTCTCGTTTAAGACGCGAATGGAATAGCTACTGATATAGCATCTCATGTAGTTGAATCTTGTTATGTTTTGTAATGAATTCGCTTTTGTCTTATTTTATACTTTGGAGCACTGTTACGCCATTATTATTATTTTATTATTGTAAAAGGCCTTTAGGCCGTTAATGTATGAATAAATAAATAAAAAAAATAAATAAAACTCTAAACACTGGCATTTAAATATAATACAATGAACAGATTTTCGGATATTCATATCTGAACCCATATTGTCATCCTTTTTAGTTGCCATAAATTGAAACCTTTAAGCGAATATTTTCAGAAATTGAGGAATTTAATTTTCCTTTAGAAAATTTGCAGATTATTATCGAACACCTTCTTGTGCAGAGTTTACAATCGATATGTTGAGAACACTTGTGGAATGAAAAGTTACATATCACACATGAATCGATCATTTTAAAATTCTTTTTCCAATAACCTTCTAATTATAATTGTAACTTTTTTTTTAAGTTTGCTTTTTTCCGTACAATCCATACATTTTTTCATGGAATTTCCTGATATTTGTGATGATGTAGGTTACTATGATCTAAAATGTTATATTATCAAATAATTTTCTCTCTGCTAGATAATGTGCAGCATGAACAATTTGAAACTATTGTGTGTTTCTTTGCTTTCAGAATGATGAAAATATGGCCATCTATCCAAGTTTATTTATTTCTTTATTCATGGAAAATATTTATTTTGACGAATATAATATTGTTTTGAATGAGATAAAAAGAGGTTTCAAAACATTCTATGAGTTACAGAAAGAATGAATCGATTTCAATACAATTTATCAGAATATAGATTTTATACTTTTAATTCTATCTAATAACAGCCCATTAAGAACGAACTAAAATGTGACAAAAAAGCGATTGAAAGTAGCGAATTTTAATGATATTGAATACTTAATTTGGTCAATTTCATTGAAATTTTGTTACTTTAATACTATTTTCATTAAAATTTCTTACTGACTTCCTTATTCCGTCTTCTTACCGACCTCAACTGAATCTAAATGTTTATTAACTATATTCGTTTCTTTTTTTTTTTGAAAATTTGTATTTAACTCATTATTAGCAAATGTCAAAGGTGCAAATATATACTTTTCAGTCTTGTTAACAAATTATTGATATTTGTACATCAATTTACACATTTCAAACAGTCTATTTATCCAAGAATTATATTCTATACTTTAAATGATAAAATTATAAAAGTAATATTTAATAAAAATGGAATATTCATAAAAAAACATAGTAAATAAGCTAAGACATTTCCCGTTTGTCTTCCTCAAGTTGAGGAAATTACTAACAAGATTTCAATGTCTAACAATCTATCGTTCATTGTTTTTATCAATATTAAGCTATGGTATAGTAACCTGGGGAAATGCTTTAAATAATATTTTCAAATTTGTTGAAGTTCTTCAGAAAAGAGTCATCAAAGTTATATTTTGTAAAGATCGTTTATATCCATCGAAGAAGCTATTTGAAGGCAGTGGATTACTGGAAATACAAAAAATATACTATTTTATAATAATATTGTTTGTAACACAGAAAAACTTAGTAGTCCACAAGAGAACTACTGTAAATACGAGAGCCCATAGTTTAAATCAGGTTGAAGTTCCCTTCAGTAGGAAAAATATAGGTCAAAGGTGTTATATCTCTGTAGCGAGTAAATTAATAAATTTATTACTACAATTGAAGGTAATTTCTAATTTAAAAGTAAATAAATTGTCACTGAAAAAGTGGTTGAGTGGCGAAAATAATCTGGAACTTGATAGATTAACATCAATCAAATAATAATTAAATTGCTTCAACACTGTACGGTATTACATTATTGTTCAGGGGTATATTCAAAAACCATACCTAAACGATGTGGAAAAGTAGTTTTAACCCATTAACGCCTGAAATGACAATTTTTATACTTCATTTTCAATCAAGTATTTCGTATCAAAATCAAAGTTGAAAACAATTGAGAGGTGCGTATCCTACTGTTTTCGAGGTCGCTCTTCAAGATTCCGAGGTCCAAATTGAGTTTCAGCCATCAGAAATTCCAATACGGTGCCGAATATGAAACAAATTTCCAAAAAATTGGGAATTTTTTATACTTATCAATTTTTTTCGAGCTATTAGAATATTGGGATTCTATTGAAACTCTGAACAAAGGTGAAGAAAATATTTCAATTTTAAGGAAAAATTTTACTTTTATACCCTACATCATTCTAACGACCTCAAAATAGCGTCAATAATGAAAATGTCTTTGAGAAATTTCTGGACGCTCTAACTCAAAAACTACCAACTTTTAAAAAAAAATGCCCAGAATGAAAAGTTCTTAAAATTCATCAAGCGATATAGTGGAATTTTTTGCAAAATTTTTTGATGACATTTTGAGACATTTTTTTTCAACATTTTTTTCATAATTGTAATTTATTTACAAAAAATTCTGAAAAAAATTTAGTGTATTCTCTGATGAATTCTAAGAGTTATTTGTTCTTTGCAATTTTTTCGAAAAGTTGATAGTTTTCGAGGAAATGAATTTCAAATATTATAGTTTAGGATTTTTTCCCCCCAAAAACTATTAACTTTTGGAAAAAATTGCAAAGAACAAAAAACTCGTAGAATTCATAAGTGCATACACCAAATTTTTTTCAGAATTTTTCATAAATAAATTATGATTTTGAAACAAATTTTGAAAAAAAATGTTGAAAAATGTCATCACAAAAATCTGAAAAAATTCCACTATATTTCTCGATTAATTCTAAGAACTTATCATTCATAGCATTTTTTTATAACAGCATGTAGTTTTTGAGTTAGAACGTTCAGAAATTTTTCAAAGAAATTTTCATTGCTGATGCCATTTTGAAGTTGTTACAATGATGTGGGGTATAAAAGTAAAATTTTTCCTTAAAATTGAAGTATTTTCTTCACCTTTATTCAGAGTTTCAATAGAATCCCAATATTCTAATAGCTCAAAAAAATTGATAGGAATAAATAATTCCCAATTTTTTGGAATTTTTTTAAAAGTTCGGGGCCATATTGGAATTTTTGATGGCTGAAACTCAATTTCGACCTCGGAATCTTGAAGAGCGACCTCCAAAACAGTAGGATATGTACCTTTCAATTGTTTTCAACTTCGATTTTGATATGAAATACTTGATTGACAATGAAGTATAAAAAATGCCATTTCAGGCTTTAATGGGTTAAGTTAGTATTAAGCTAAGTTTAGTCTTCAGGGCGTGGATAAGTATGTTAAATACTTTTGCGAACTTTACCGTGTATCAGGAATTCCCAACATGTAAAATTTTTTTACCTGAATAAATGTATTATTATTATAAGTGTAATAATGACCCAATTACATGTTTTAAAATAAATAAATTAATAAAGTATAATCTCATTTCAGGTTGTCGCTAAAGAAATAAAACTTGTTTTTATTAAACAAACGTGACCTGTACAAACATGCCGGCAGCAAGTGTGTGCGATATGGTCAGCGTGACTATACGTCATTCGCTGGATGTACCGAATGGCCACAAGTCTGGCGACGACCTCAACATCAACTTGGCGGGAAGCGCGTCGAGAATACTATGTACTGAAATTGACTATGAAGAAACTGAGAATTATCAGGCTACAGCGTTAAAAACTAAGTACAAGGTTCTCAGCTTGCCGAAAGTTGATGTAGAAAATGGAAACAAAGCTAAAGACGGAACTGCCTGTGTAAAGAAAGTAGAAAATAAGAATACAGAACCAAGACTGCCAGAGCCGAATGTAACGTTATATCCGGCGAGGGAAGTACGTCTGGGATGGAAGGATTCTTCTGTCCCTATCGGTGCTGGAATGATAAATGTTGGAAACACATGTTACTTAAATAGTACACTACAAGCCTTGTTTCATGTACCAGCATTAGTCAACTGGCTTTTGTCAGATCCGCACCATAATGCAAAGTGTGAACAAAATGGTGATTATCAATTTTTTTATATATATATTACTGTCCGTTTCAAATTCCTATTATAATTTTAAAATAATTTTTACAAAAGATGTAGGTGGAGAGTGCCTTACGTGCGCTGTATCGAAAACACTGCAATTCACCCATCAAAAGTCAGGGGAAGCCATTAAGCCATTTTACGTATATAATAAGCTAAAACGTAAGTTTCTATTTAGTTATTGAAATTCATTTAATTATTGCAGCTTTGATGGTTTTGTAAATAAATTGTTTCCTTTCAGTCATTTGCAGAACTATGATACTTGGGCAGCAGGAGGATGCCCATGAATTTTTAAGATACCTTTTAGAAGGAATGGAAAGAGCCTACTTAGCTAGGCGCAGAGCAACTAAGTTAGACAGTTACTCCAAAGAAACGACGCCTATAAATCAAATTTTCGGTGGCTACATTCGCACTGAGGTGAAATGTCTTCAGTGTCGCCATGTATCTACAACTTTTCAGCATTTTCAAGTTAGTCGTGTGTTTATTTGTATTTTCTAAGGAATTCTGTATTTTCTTTTCAAAACTAAAAAACAACAATTATTCTAGGATTTGCTGCTGGATATTCGAAAAGCCAGTTCGTTAGATGAAGCACTCGCCGGTTATTTCAGTCAGGAGCAACTGGATAACAACGACTACAAGTGCGAGGCGTGTAAGAGAAGAGTGCCAGCCACTAAGCAATTCAGTTTGGAGAGACCACCCAAAGTACTCTGTGTTCAGTTAAAGCGATTCAGCGTTCTTGGGGGGAAAATTTCTCGACACATAGGTTTTAAGCAGAGTGTAGATATGGGGCCGTATATGCGGCGCGAGCCGGGTGAAGAACCCAAAAAACTAATGTACAAACTAACTTCCATGGTAACTCACATGGGCCCTTCTGTCAATTGCGGACATTACACGGCTGTCGCTCAGGTCGCATCGGGAAAATATTATTGTTTTGATGATTTTAACGTAAGTGGTTATATTTTGAAACTTATTTGCATGTAATATAATATGATAAAATAATTATATATTTAATTATTATCGACAGGTACGTCAAATTAATCAGTCGAGTGTTATGAGCACTAACGCTTACATCATGATCTTTGAAATGGAACCTCCATCTACTCAACTTCAACAACAAAATCATCAAGCTATTCGAACGAATGGATCTTTCACTTCCAAAGGTCAAGTTTTCCTAAACGGATTAGTGACAAAGAAACCGATAGATTCCTTTTCATCGAACGGTTCCTCAATGAAAAGTAAAGAATGCGCCGATGAGAAATCTCTTCCCGTGTCATCGTCGCAGTACCGTAAGAGCCACAGTTTCATCGGCCCACAATTGCCTCCATCGTATCAAGCCTCTAAATCTTCAACAACGTCGAAAGGAGGAAAACTGGTTGATTACGACGATGGCGGTTCCAGCGACGATGAAGCTATTCCTGAAAGGAAAATATTATCCGAATCATCTTCCACTTCTAGAGACTCTTCCAAACTTAATAAATCCAACTGTAATGCCAGTGCTTACTCACCTGCACCTGGGTCAAAACAATACGGTCAGAACGGTTCTTCTCAGGGTATAAAATTGCAAAATGGATCGAACTGCAGTAGTAGTAACGGAAATAACCACACTTACTCAGGGAATTCCAATAATGGAAACAAATATTCTAATGGAAAATTCGAAATGAATGGGAAATTGGAATCGAATTGTAAGGATAAATGGCACCATGGGAACAGAGGGCCAGGAAAGAACGGAGGATTGGACGATAAGAATCCAATGAAATCAGGCCAAAATAACCATATGAAGATGCAAAATTCTAAGAATAACCATACGTCAACTGCACATGCGACGACCGATGGTTGGTCGGTTACCGATCACAAGTAAGTAATTTTAAGTACTTTCAAAATATTTGATTTTCTCGTTGACAATTAACCTAATTATTATAATAGTCAGATTCTTAATTCTAATTAGTATCTAGTTTTTAGTTTTGTTTTCGAAAGAAGACTAATTTGTTTCTAATTAGTTTTTATTTGTTTGCAGAGTTGACACCAATAGCGATAAATATTATAACATGACACCTAACGCTGCTGCAATGCGTAACTTTAACGGGACCAACCGCTCTGACGCCGTTCAGCATCTTTACAAGACCTCGCATTTAGGCTACGGAAGCAATAATGGTAAGATAAACATTTCATTAGTTAGATTCGAGAATCCTAATCGTCAATATTTACACAAATCATGTTTTTTGTAACCTGCAGCACCTTTCCGCCCTTTCTCACTTTCCTGGATATTTTTCTTTTTCTTTGTCCAATATCCGTGAGTATTTTTCATCATGGTCATTAATCCTTTAATAAGTACTTCACAAAATGCCAATATTTCCAATGATTTAAATATCAAGTTTAAAAATGCTAACCTCTAAATACAGTTCACAGATGGGACGACAATCGTGCGCATATGAATCGCGAGGCAGACAATGAAAGGCGACACGAGCGTAAGCGGCATCACGACGAGTACGAAGAAGACCTGGACCGTGGGAGAATAAAAAAAATGAAGAACCGGAGTTGCGATCGTGGACCTTCGAATCCCGGTTACAATCCGTTCCAGGAGTACCAAAATGCAAAAAGTTTCGACGGGCCTGGCAATTTCCGACGGAACCATTACAATTCAAACAATGGTAGATCGCGAAACGGCAAGAATTATAGGCATCGTAATCACTACTACCAAAATAAACGACAGCATAGGTAGGGCGAATGCAATTGCAACGCTAGCATTCGTTCCTAATTTCTCTAAACGTGTTGCGTCAAGGATCCCAATTTTGACGACTGGATTGATCGAATGCATTCAACCAACGCAAGTTTTAATAAGTTCCTTGATGACGAAGAGACATTAATTAGCTGTATCGAAAAATGGCGAGTTTAATCTTTTAGTTTCACCCAACGGATAAACGGGTGATTTTTGCGCGTGAAAGCGCGTCGAGGTACGTAGTGCAATCCGTCCTCCATTATAATCTTAGAGCGTCGTGGAGTGAATATGGAAGAATGCAGTGAGAGGAGAAATAAAAGTTTTCCAGAAACACTGTGCTCATGTCAAGAGAAGATTCTTGATGGGCCGAAAGGCGGCGACTCGCCTTCTCGATCCGTAGTGGACGGTTTCAAATAAATAAAGGGCAAGAACTATTTGTACCGATTTAGTGTAATTCTATTCTTCCCCGTCGGCACACACGAGTGATCGATTGACTGTACATTTTTTGTTACTGGTTATTTTTTAGTATTTGCCACGCATATATTACTTACTTACTTCGTTTCCTATCTCTTTTTAGTAATTTAACTCGTAGTTTTCCTAACGAATGGAATGGAGAGTGTAGGATGAACCTTGTTACGTTATTCTCGTACGAACTAATACTAGAGAAAAAACTTTGGGGGTTACCCTGCCGACAGAGAGCGGCAGCTACTCTACGATTGAACATGAACATTTGTCGATGACGACAAGGGATGATCATAGTTTTAACGTAATGCAATTAATAACGTCGAATTTTAACGTATGTACGAACTGTCTTGTTGAGAATAAAGTGCCGTTTGTATGTATTTGCATGGATCCTAAGTATCTCGTCACAACCTCTCTGTTGGTTATGTCGCATGTATTTGTATTGGCTGGTTGATATTTATTTGAAGGTCAGAGTTTATAAATTGAAGCAATACTCACTGTATTGCTAAGGTAATCTATGTATATCTTGTGATTAATAAGATAAGATATTTTTTAAACAAATGTTATATAGTGAGCCGAGGGTCGCCTGATTGACGAGTCTACCTGAGTCCCTGGGACGAAACGTGTACATATATTTTTTTACAATATGCACTTGTTTCTCCCATCACCACGAGAGAGAAACGTGAATTCATTATTAAAGCATAAATTTATACTAATCTATACCAAACTATAAAAATCAAGGATTCCAATGTGGTAATAGCACAAAACTGACATAATTAGTAATTTTTTATTTTTTGTTGCCTTAAATCCAAAGCACACACTACTATATATTAGTAATATTATGTTTTTGTTTTTATTTATTCAAAAGACTGATTTTACCAAGAAATTCAATTATATTATTTATATTTACTATCAAGAAGAAAAATTTATTGATTTATTTGTTATATAGTACTGTTTTTTATATTATTTACATTTTTATATTTTCCGTATTTCGATAGATTTCATTTAACCCAAAAAGTCCCAAAAAGACAAAATTTGTATCTTAAGTTTGAGCTCAGGAAATTTTGTAAAAAAGTAAGAATATGCAACCCTACTATTTTCGAGTAAGCTCTATACGATTGAATGGTTTAAAAATTTAAAAACTTTGATTTTCAATTGTTGATTAACAAAATATGATTTTTTTATGAAAAATTTTTATTTAATCAAAAATTTGAGTGGGAAGCATATTTTTTTTACTGTCTTAAATATGCACAGAACATCTAAACTTTTCAACCAGCTTTGGTTTTTTAACGTACAATTTTTTTCAGCAAAATGGCGGCCAAAAAACCGAAGCTAAAACATCCAACTTTAATTTTACTACTGTTTTTTTCATTGGAATCGTGTAAATTACTCGATTTTTTTCAGTAAAAATGTACTTAAGTATAATATATTTTTTTATAATAACTATAAAAAGGGTTAAATATGAAAAATAACGTTTTTAAGGTTTTAAAATGTCGTTTTTTACGATTTCTCGTCATTATTTGAATAGGAACTAATGTAATAATCTGAATATCGTTGATTTTCGAAATATTGGTTTGAATTTTGGTATTTTCAGAACAAGTAAATCTAATCATTTTCCCATTTTCATCTCTTAGCCGTTATTTTATTCTTGAACAACGATGCTCGAAACTTACAGCGTGGAGGTCGATAAATTCAAGTGTCTTCTTTTTTATTTTTTTAAAACCGAAAAAAAAATTTTTTTTCATATATTTTTATAGTTATTTTAGAAATAATATTATATTTAACTATATTTTTACTGAAATGATTGAATAATTTAAACGATTCCAATAAAAAAAAAGTCAAAACTAGTACTAAAATAAAAATTTTATTTGAGCTTTCGTTTTTTGACTGCCATTTTGTTAAAAAAAATCGTACGATAAAAATCCAAAGCTGGTGAAAAGTTTAGATATTTTGTGCAATTTTGTGCATATTTGCGACAGTAACAAAAATTTTGTATTAAATAAACATTTTTCATAAAAAAAATCATATTTGTATTTGTTAAATTGTTAATCAACAATGGAAAATCAAAGTTTAGACAATTTTAAACCATTTTATCGTGTAGAGCGTACCCGAAAATAGTAGGGTTGGATATTTTCCAAAAGATTTTCTTACTTTTTCACAAAGTTTCCCGAGCTCAAACGTAAATTACAAATTTTGCCGTTTTGGGACTTAATGGGTTAAGTAATAGACATTCATAAAGCTTTTAAAACATTTGAAAGAAAATATGAGATATTTTTCGATATAAATCATAATTTTTATACGAAAATCGACTCATGACACCTGCTGTACTTGGTGTAGGTTTCTGCAGTTCCTAAATTTCTTACACAAACGTGAAGTAAACAAATTACAACAGTACCAATGTTTACGTGATAAGTACTAAAAAAAATGAGTTAAAAAATATATCCAAAATCGCCGAAAATCGGAGAAGGGGAAAGCTATTTTTTCTTATAAAATAGGCCTAATTTTATTTTAAAATGGCTGTAACTTTTTAATGACGCATTATAGCGCAAAATATGTCAAACAAAAGTTGTAAGAAATTAAAAAATCTATTATTTTTAATCCGATATTTTCTCTAACATATTAAATGTCACTTTGCAGTTGTTCAATTGAATAAAAAAATTTTCACGTCGACCTTGTTTGCAAGAAAAATTTATTCTGCAAGATTTGAGTTTACATTTTTAGGTGTTGCCAGTATCTACAACTTATCCAGAAGGAACAACTTATATAAAAAATTTTTTTAAAAAAAGTCAACTGATTGGGTTAAACATAGTTTATTGACGATCATGTTCATCTACAATTATATATGGGTGATTCTCCTGAAAAGTACACTGAAATGTGTCGCCAATGTCATTTGACTGTTTCAAAATGAAATACTATCATAAACATTATGTTGTTGCAATTTCCTATAAATTGATTCTTAAACTAGAATATATTGACTAACTTTTCATGCATATAGACTAAATTTTAAATTTGTTTTTTATTTTAAAACGAGCGTTGGAAACTTGTCAAATTTTAACAAAAATGGCTATTTAATGTATTTCTTTGCAGTAAAGTAACATTAAAATATAAATAATTTTTTGCAATACTTGCAATACTTTTACAAATACTTTTAAAAATTACTTTCAACTATGCTCTTTATAATGTATAAGGTTAATTACGTATAAATGTTGTTTTATATCTTATATCACTGCTTAATGTTTGTGTTTCTTTGCGAGTAAAAATTCCGGGTGATCTCCGAAGCCTCTCATTTTTGGAAATAAAAGTGAATCAACGTGCTATAAATAAATGCTACTGCCATAAAACTTAAGTATTCATTGGTCCTAAAAAGATATTATAAGGATATTTGTTTACATCATTCCGTTATTTAAGAACATTCAATAATATGTCGATTTGTGATCTCGAAGCCTTTTTATAAAATATTTATTTAGACTGCAAAAGTCGATCATAATCGTTTGAAACTTATTACTCGGAGGTTTTTGGGGTCGCTGAATCCAAATGTGATGTCAGGTTTTTCAATTTCAAAATAGCGGATCCAATATGGCGACCAAAAATTGTACCAAATTCGATAAAGACATACAATCATATCAAATTTGATTGATTCAATCAATTCGATTCAACGAAATGATCTGTTACGATTGTCCAATCAAACAGAATTGCGTACATTATCATAAAACAAGAAAATAATAATATTGTATGGTAAGAATGTAATACTATATTAAGTAGTATTTGTAAATATTGTTTCTTTTACTGTTCTAAATAAATAATTATTAATTGTAAATTTTAGCTTATCTGTCGATGGATTCATGATCAGCGACCCTGAAAACCTCTAAATACCCAGTTTCATCTTGATCAAGTAACTTTTTAAGAATTCGGTCCGTCATAATGGATTCGCCATCTTTAATTTGAAATATTTAACAATTTATAATCGTCGACTAACATAATTTGTATTGTTATATGTATATTGACTAATGTTTAGAGTGCAATATAATAATATTATTCATTTAATGTATAATCCATAATTAAAATTTAAAAATGGCTATAGCATTAATAATAACAATCATAAAATCACAACATATTTAACACAAAAAAAAAATCATTTCGATAAAATATTTGTTCGTTAAAAACTTTCGAAAACGTGTACTTTTTAGGAGAATCACCCATATGTTTCGAGCAAATTAGTGACCATTAAAATATTTTCTGGTATACCCTTTATGTAATTTCATAGTTGTAATAAATTTAAAAAATGAATATCTCTATAGTAGCAATGGCAATGATTAAACTGATCTCTAAGCATAAATAAGTAGACAAAACTTACCCACCAAAGATCTGAGAGTAGGCCAGAATCAGGAACAAGAATTTTATCGACTTTGGACACTACCATGTTGACTTTGGAATTCGTAGAATTTTTATAAGTGATGTCCACAGGTCATTAGGTTTAACCCTTTCAGCTGATCCGGTTTTGATCCAGTTTGACATTATTTGCAACGACGCAACAAAAATATTTACAGAATTGAAGGGTGCCTGACAAGGCTAATTGTAGTTATCGTAATTTCTTTTATGAATCTAGTAATCATTGAAACATTCATATCTTTTAAAGTATTCATCGTGGCGTAATTTTACCTCTATTCAAAGTTGTCAAAAAATACTCATTCTATCCAAAAAAACGTTAATTCGATTGAAGAAAAAATTATGTGTGTACTGTTATTATTAATTGTTATACAAAAACAGTCCAGCTAGAATTAAACTAATGAAAATATTGAAAGAACCTAAATATTAAGTACATGATATAGTAAATAATAAACAATTTTACAAAAAGAGTATTTTCAATGCTAACACTTTGAAAAATTAGATTCACTAAATCCAAAGTCAATGCTTATAAAATTACATATGGCATCCTAAATGACAAAATTAAGCTGAAAAACGTGTGCATTTTTTATAATTTTTTTTTTCATTTATAAAATCTTATCCGCCCTATAAATGGTAAATTTAAGAAAAGTGGTAACAGGCATTTTGTAGCAAAATTCAAAAGTCAAGTCACATTTACTGTATGACAAAAATATATTACATATATTTACATTGCATATGGCTAAAGGATGCGCGTAATCGAACATAATCAAATTTTTAAACATGAAATCGTTAATCGAAACAAATATTATGATTTAAATGACAAAAATAACATAAATTTTGACATTGTGTTTTAAATCTGCGCTTGAAATTCTGATCTGAGATCTGCTAAAAGAAAAAGTAAATAATTGAGTTGTAACCAGTCAACGATTAAACAATGGAACATGGAAAAATAAATAATCTTATATAGAAACAGCACAAAACACTGATTAATACTCTGTAGTAATCATTCTATTCTGATCTTTCCGGTGGTGCCAGGCTGGAAAAAAAGAAAATTTCAGTATATTATTATAGTGAAGTTTGAATGTCTTACAGGTGAGATGCAACAGTTGCATGTTAGCTATTTTTTAAGTACTATTTTTAATTTTTAAGTACTATTATTTTTGCGCACTTTATTAGGAAACGAATGCAACAGATATTAACCTTTATGATGTTAACCCTTCAGAAATGTACCAGGTACATATAAATACCTAACTGTTTCTGCCTTTTAAGGCTATTTTGAATTTGTCGTAAAACATGTTAATCTAAGAGAATTTTAACATCGTTATTTTATACTAAAATGCGATCCGTTCCACCTCAACTATACTCGATGTTTTAATTAAATTAGTTAATAAATTTATAACATAAACTTTAACATAGATGCACAAATATAAAATATATTTACCGATGAATGGAAATGTCGCTGTCGGCTTGAACGTTGGATGCATCTAAGGGAGTCAAAAATCCGAATTGACTTTGCGGATGAGTTTTAGCATGATCAATAAGGATGTCCATGATAACTCTTCTGTTCACTTTATCCTGAAAAGAACAAATGTTTACAGCTTATTGTGTTATTAGAAGCGAATTTGCTACACAATATCGAACTTTATTGATGAAGGGTGCAACCGTTTATTTTCTATAAAACAATTTCATTATTTTTTGTTGTTCGAAAGGGAGTGCGTTGTCTTATAATAGTAAGTTATGGAGTAAAAATAAAGGTCCAAAATGAAGTACGCAGAGAACCATATTGTACAGTGGTTTAATTAGAATTGAACTAAACTCTTTAAGAATCCAGAAAATCACTGTACATGTATTACCACATATCCATGCTATATTTGAAGGAAAAAATATATGCCTATTAGAAACAGAGATGTTATTCTCAACATGTTTTCTATACAAGAGTTTTTGAATCAGTAACGCCGCCGATGTCCAATTTTCAAAATTCAAAATGTAAGAGATGATTTGTCAAGCGAATTTTATAATCATCCCATTGTAAATCATGCGAATGTTGTATGCGAGTTGTAATTATGGACAGAGTTATTTTACTACAGTCTATTGAACTATTTTTATGTTCACTCATTCTTATTTTGAATTATTTCGTTTCGCCGACATACATTAGTATGCAATATACTGTCCTGCTCATGGTCAAATTTCATCTTTACCTTTTACACTGTATTTTGATCAATAATGTTGTAAAGCTTTCACTCCCAAAGGTATTAAGGAACGGTTGATAGACTCGTACATGCCTTGTATGTGGGCAAATCCACAGAACTTTCGACTTTTATGATATTTTAAGATTCACTTAAATAACATGTACAGAAATATTTATAAGATATTACTATTTACAAAAAAGGATATGCTTTTCAAGGTACAGTTATTCGTTTTGCATGGTAGTTGATTAAAAACCATAGGAAACACGAAAACTCATAAAATTTGAATAAACTACTGAGTGAAAATTGTATTTTCTTTAATATTTTGTTCCATAACTTTTGGAACGTGTATTCTTTTCATTTGCAAATCATGTGGTTGATTAATTGCACTTTATAAAAGCCAAAGATACTTGAAAAATAGGTCTGCCTATCTCTTAACCCCTTCGCTGCGGCAAGAATTTCACAAAAAGTCCCCAAAATGCGGGAAAAAAAATTTGGTTAGATTTTACTGTAACTTGGTGTATAGAGGTTTCTTGGGACGCCGATTATGAATTTGAAGTCAGATTTCGAAAATTTAAAATGGCGGATTCAATATGGCGGACGTCTTAATCAAAATTCGAACTGATTACGAATCTTATATCAGTTTTTGCATGTACAATATTACGGCAATTTGTTATTCATATGTCAATAAGAAACACTCTCGTGATTATTTGTAGAATATTTATACCAAATTTTGTATTTTTATCAAAAACTTCTTCGATTCTGCAGCTACAAATATATATTTTTAGTTTTTATAGATATTTTACAAAGTTTATTATCTATCCAGATTATTCCGTGTAAATTTCAAAATTTTGTTATGTACTCCTGAGTTATCGTGTTACATGTGGGAAAAAAACACTGATTTCTAGAGTTCAATATGTTACAGTTTTTATTTCAAAAACAATTTTAAACAAAAATATATAAAAACAGAAAAAAATTGCACATTGAAGACCTTTCTCGAACCTTCTCGTAGTAAAGTGTGTAAGTACATATTGTATATCGAAGCTAACGGGGGAAGGCTAACATTAACCTGCGGTACTGGATCCGCCATTTCGAATTTTCAAAATATATCATCGGATTTGTAATCGGCAACCTCGAAAACCCCTGAGTAGCAAGTTTCAACCGATTTCATTAATTTTTAATGCAGAAATTGACCTAATACGGCGACATAGCTCAAGATTTTTACAAAATCGTAAAAACAACATATTTTATCCACTTCAATGGTAATGGATCATATATGATGGATTTCACGTCAAATGTCCAGACAAAAAAAAAAATTTTTCCAATCGAGCCCCAATTTTTTTTATGAGTTGTACTATAGGTTAGTAATTATTCAGGAAAATATTTTTTAATTTTATTAAAAATTGGAGGAGTGGGAGGGGGTGAAAGTTTTGAACTTTTTTATGTCACACGCTACTTTGTGTATTTATTGCACTTAAACAAATAAATACAAAATTTGTTTCAGATATGATTTTGATAGGATTTTTCATGAACTTTCGATTGGTGTAGTCCATTTTGAATTTATTTTTTATTTTGACCAAAATTTTTGAAAATAAAAAATATAATTCAAGTTTTTTTTTTTATATATATTTTTAACAGAAAGCTGAGAGTTTTTCCTACAAAATACTTGAATTTCAAAATATCGTTTTTTTTTTGTTTTCGAGAAATTGAATTATAAAGATTGCGCGTCACGGCAACTCGAAGCACCAATGCACCGCGCTGCTACGCTAACGACTTTGGATTATTGCCGACAGGTGGCTGAACTCGTGGCATGTTTTCTCATACATGAAACGTTATAATACAGAAATATGGTAGGAAATATGATATTTACTAAATCCCTTTATCACTCATATTGCACTGTGTCTTTTATCATGCGTTAAACTGTAATTATTCATTGATTTGATCTGAAAAGATAATTGTACGTAACTGCACTTTTATTGACATTTGCAAGATATTTTTTGTTTTAGATATATCTTCTTTTTTTTCTTGGGTTTAATTTTTTCATTTATTTTTGTTTTATTAAAAAATGAATGTTAAGGCAAGAAACGTGTGGAGAAGCAGGTGAATCAACCCACTTAAAAAAAAACTATTAAAATAACAGGTTTGATTAGTGTTTCTGAGAGTTTACGAGAGAAATATCCTGAACTTCCAGAAGGTTAAAAAATTTGTACAGCGTGAAAGTTTGCACTTAACCCTCCTGCGCACAAAGCCGAGTATACTCGTCCAAACGAAACGTGCCCGTATGCATGAGGACGAGTATACTCGGCCTAACGTTCTTGTTAATAACTTTTGATCAAAATAACTTTAAGATGCGAATGAAATTGCAAATTGAAGTTTAAGGTTTACAGATTATGATATAAGTAATTGCAAGCCTGAATGTTAAATATTTATAAGTAAATAATATTATAACTTATTGACAAATTTCGAATAAAAATGATCAGTTTTTTAAATTTTAACTCTCTCTGCCACGAACTTTTCTTTTCATCTAATTGACTCAAACTTGTTACTCGGAGATTTTTGGGATCGCTGATTACGAATCCGTTATCAGATTTTCGAAATTGAAAATGGCGGATCTAATATGGCTGACTAAACTTCAAATTCTTGGCTGATTTACACGATCCGCCATTTTGGATTTTGGAAGTCTGACTCCAAATTCGTAATCAGCGACCCAAAAAAACCCTATATACCAATTTATAAGAAAATCCAACTGCGTGAAAAACTTATGAGTTTGCAAAGCGCTTTTCCGGGGAAAACTCGTGCGCAGGAGGGTTAATAACTCTGGAGAACTCAAAATTCAATCTACAAATGAAGAAACAGTTTCCCAATCTACCGATGAAAAAATTGTATTTGATCCTATAGAGGAGAAAATTCTTTCTGATGAAAAGTCAGAAACGGATCATGTTGATTCGGATTTTAATGTTACTACAAGATATAACAAACAAGAATTAGAAAGCTGCGTTGTAAAGCAGGAATAACAACCCTAAATAAAATAAAACAAAAGTTTCTAGAATCAAAATCTAGGTCTGAAAGAATAACATTACTTACACTTGCACCGAAACACTGGGGTCGTACGAAATTAATCAAAGAATTTAATGCAACTGAGCGAGAAGCAAGAAGTGCTGTTGAATTGGTGAAGGACCATGGAATTTTGACTTACCCAAATAACATATAAGTCGTTTGATGCCAGGGAAGAATGATTTCGTGTCTATAAAGCAAATTAATGGAAAACGTGAACATGTTCAAAAACGATTACTACTTGCTAATTTGAATGAAATATATGAAGTTTTTAAAGAGAAACATACAACAGTAAAAAAAGGCTTAACTAAACTATACAACTTAGGCCATTAAATTGCGTTGTTGCAGGAAGCAGCGATTTATTTCAAATAAATCGATAATACAGTAGTGCTCCCCTTAAGTCATACAGTTGGGGCAAGCAAGATGGCGGCAACTCCCCTTAAGTCATATTTCATAACATTCAATTTCAATGGTTTTGCAATGTAATTTTCTGGTACTTTTGGTACATTTGTTAGTTACATATTTGTACAAAACGTTACGCGAGCTACCGTTAAATAGAGCTCGTGATTGGGGAACGCATCAGGGTTTATAACCTATAAAATTATGATTTAGAGGGAGCAAAAGATATGACTTACGGGGAGCATATGACTTAAGGGAAGATGACTTAAGAGGAGGACTACTGTATACTGTTTAACGCTTGATGAAAGACACAATGCAAGCAACACACAATGTAAGAAGTGCAATATAAGGGACGAAGTAACTCAGCAGATTTCATATATTTTCGAAATCTACTGCACTGTTTACAGCCTCCTGTTTATCAATTAAATGAAGTAACGTTTCATGTATGAGAAAACACGCCACGAGTTCAGCCACCTGTCGGCAATAATCCAAAGGCGTTAGCGTAGCGGCTCGGTGCATTGGCGCAGTGGCGCGCAATCTTTATAATTCAATTTCTCGAAAACAAAAAAAAAACGATATTTTGAAATTCAAGTATTTTGTAGGAAAAACCCTCAGCTTTCTGTTAAAGATATATAAAAAAAAAAAAGTGCCCAAAGTCGAAAAAACTTGAATTATATTTTTGATTTTCAAAAATTTTGGTCAAAATAAAAAATAAATTCAAAATGGACTACACCAATCGAAAGTTCATGAAAAATCCTATCAAAATCATATCTGAAACAAATTTTGTATTTATTTATTTAAGTGGAATAAATACACAAAGTAGCGCGTGACATAAAAAAGTTTAAAACTTTCACCCCCTCCCACTCCTCCAATTTTTAATGAAATTAAAAAATATTTTCCTGAATAATTACTAACCTATAAGACAACTCATAAAAAAAAATTGGGGCTCGATTGGAGAAAATTTTTTTTTTGTCTGGACATTTGACGTGAAATCCATCATATGTACAAAAACAAATTATTGACAAACGTGCTAATGGATCATATCTGTACATTTTGCAATAACTTTTACAATTCTTAATGAATTTGCATGAAACTTCGTATATACCAAGATATTTTGGGTCGCTGAATCCGAATCTGTCGTCAAAATGGGAAAATTCAAAATGGCGGCTGTAAATTTGCTAAATTTATTAAAATATGCGGCGCACATTTTTCTTTATACGGAAAACAGCTGAAAATTGTTACTCGGGGGTTTTCGGGGTCGCTGATTACGAATCTGAAGTTAGATTTTGAAAATTCAAAATGGCGGATCCAAGATAGCCGACCGAAATGCGAAAAATTACCCAAACTTTATGAAACTGGGTCCTCGGGGGTTTTCAGAGCCGCTGATTATAAATCTGAAATCAGATTTTGAAAATTCAAAATGTCGGCTCCAAGATGGCCGACCTAAATGTAAAAAATTTACTTGATTTTGATGAAAGTTGGTCCTCGGTAATTTTTTGGGTCGCTGATTACGAATTTGAAGTCAGATTTTGTAAATTCAAAATGGTGTATCCAAGATGGCCGACATAAATGCGAAATATTACTTGATTTTTTAAATGATTAATTAAATGTTAAATGGTATATTTTAGGAAATAATGGAACCCGTGTTTCACCGTTTTTCGATATCTTAAGTACAGGGCTGTACCTCTTTTGGCACTTTTTTTTTTTAAACAGCTACCACCGAAGTGGTTAAGAACTTGTACCTTTTTTTTGACAACATGTTTTTGAAAAAGGACAATGCCATGTTGTATACCTTAGGTTGGCTAGAAATGGTCAAGTTTTTAAATTGGATATATTATTCACTTCATTAGACTAATTTATGTCATGACAAAGATTTGCTTTTTTGCCGCAGTCAGAGAAAAGTCTTAAATTACAAACATCTTCGTCATCCGCAGCGAAGGGATTAATAAGAATGACATGCGTCCAAAGTCGAGTTCAGTGAATTTATGAAAAATGGAATCTTCGTTAATTTCTAACTATAACTTTTGGAACAAACAATATTACGGCTTCGTACTTTGGAAACTTTTAACTTGTGTTATAAAAAGTGATGTATTCCAAGGAATAAGGCGTGTAAATAATGTTATAAATATCTGTAATTGATGTTAGTACTGATTACAAACACCGTTAGTAAATCCTGTAAATAAACCGTTTTTTTTTTCTATTTTCTTGAAATCGACCTTTTCGGCTTATGTATTTTATCATAAATTGAATCTTTGAGGGGAAATAGTTACGAATTTTTATTATTTTTATTATATCTTTAAGACATTTCACATTTTTTTTAGTTTTAAAATGTTAAGAATGTATTCAGAATGAAATTTCGTCATTTTCAATCGTGAAAATATATACCAAATGAAAAATAGACATTGCTGGACAAATTCATTATTATTGAACTAATAAAATTCTAACTTACCATGAAAACATCAAACTCGTCAAGGAAATAGAATGGTAGCTCCGTGCACTCCCAGAGAGCCAAGATGAAAGCCACCGTAGAATACGATCGTTCTCCCCCCGACAATGATCGGGCATCATTGGTCGACCTTTTCGCGTCGTTTACGGGACTGACTTCGAGATCGAGCGTCCGATGAGAATGATCGATTTTGATTTGTCCTTTGTAATTCCTCAGTCTTAATATATTCGTAAATGCTAATTGAACTTTGGCAGTAATTTCTCTTTTCATTTCGTGGAAAAGCTTTTGTCGTCCCGTCAATCGCTTGATGTGTTTCTGGAAACACATTTTTTACTTTAATTCAATCTGTATTTCAGTTAAAAAAGTATTTTTAGTAAAATTTATCGATATCAACTACGTACATTATTTGCTGATTCTAGTTCATCAGTAAACTCTTTAACTTCATCGAATTTAGCCTGTTTTTCTGCCAATTCTTCGGATAAATCCTCTTTGTTCCCGTTCTGTTGTTCTAATGCTCGTATCCTAGTCATCAGTTCATTTGCCAAGGCTGAAATTTCGCCTTCTGATCTGAAAATAAAAGAAACAAACATATTAGCATTATATATCGATGAAACAAAAAGAACATTAAACCGAGAAATGTATTTGTTGTATTATAAATTATTGAACGAATAAATCTTAAAAAGATTATAATCTACACTTTACTCACCTGTCAGTTTCTATTCTTTCGCATTTACTTTGAGCGACTGAAAAGGCTTTGTTCACTGCGCGTTGTTGTACATCGTGTTCGGCAGTTAGTTTCTGCAGCGTCATCTGAGCCTCCTTTATTCTGCGAGTCGAGCCCTGACTATTGATTTGCATTCTTCTCTTTTCGTCATTCAAATTACGAATTTGCTCCTACATCGTAAGGAAAGCAACGTTAATATTGTTTCATCTTCTAAGATAAAGTTTTATAATAACTTTTAACCTTAATAGGGTTTAATTTCTCATCGATATTATGCACGAAATCCCGGTTCCGCTTAACTTCATCTTTCAAGTCTTCTAAATCCTGCAGCGATTTCCTGACATCTTCGATCAAGCGTTCCTCGTCAACTTTGGCTTTTGCAATTTTCTCTTCGTGAGCCTGGACATCTTGGATCTAATAAAATTAACAAAAAATCATTACGATTTGTATTTTGCAATTAAAAGTTTACGATATCTAAGAACTTACAAACATAGCCACAGGATCATTTTTAGTTGGCTCGCAAATATCTTTCAACCTATCGATTTCATCTTTGTACTGAGCTTGCCTGGTCAACAGACTTGTAACTATTTTTGTAATTGCCTGCAATTCTTTTTGCGTACACTGCATTTTCTCGCGGACGTGCCTGTGATCAGTTTCTTTCACGTACTTTTCTTCTTCTGCAACGCCCAACTCTTCCTCCAAATTTCTGCAATTTATTTATAATTAGACACTACGTAAGAGGTTATTACCGAGTGGACTTACTCGATGGCTTGGCTGGTCGACACTTGCAAGAACCTGGCTCGCAAATGTGAGTCACCGCCGTAACTTCTATAATTTGGATCTGGGAAGAACAAATCGTTCATTTGAGTTATTGCCCTTTTGCAATTGACTGGCACTCGACGATAATCGTTCATGATCTGACACGCTTCCTGGGACGTAGATATCAGAAGTATACATTCTATTTCCCTCATATCGATTAATGCATTTGCCACTACCGGATCTGAGATCTCCAAAGCGTCAAACATATTACAATAATTGGGCGACCGAGCACAGTGCCTACTCACATCATGTACCTGTTGCATAACGAAATTAAAGTTGAATATAAATTTTAACCTTGTTGATTGCAATTCCAGATCATTAATGCCTCATTTTTCGACAAAAAAGAAAAATCTTCTGTGAAGCCGTTTTTTAAAAATGTCGATTTAAAAATTCAAAATGACAAAGAGTCAACTTTTTCAAGAAATATTCATTTGAGAAATAATTTCGTCAGGTGGAATTTGTAGATATTAAAAAAAGACATTTTTTGTATTTGTGTCATTGTTCTCTACAATTAATAGTTTATGAGAAAAACGAAAAAAAGTAACTTTTTGCATGTGTTTTTCATTTTTTAACTGATTTTTTATAGGGTACTTAGGATTTAAATGAGATAAACGAAAAAAAGTAACTTTTTGCATGCGTTTTTCATTTTTTAACTGATTTTTTATAGGATACTTAAATCCTAAGTGTGGAACTGTTTTTGAAAAATGTCGATTTAAGAATTCAAAATGAGGAAAAGTCAACTTTTCTGGAAGAAGTATTCATTTGAGAAAAAATCTCATAAGATTAAATTTGTAGACATTAAAAAACGGATTTTTTTTTGTCTGCATCAATTTTCTCTACAATTAATAGTTTAGGAGAAAAGCGAGAGAAAACCAATTTTTTATGTGTATTGTTAAGTTTTTTTTACACTTTTGACTAGTTTTTTTACTGTGTGTGACAATACAGTACTTTATTATTGCCAAAATTGGTATGCTTTAAATTTTGATCAAAACAATTGGTAGCCGTAATCTTAACAGGTGTCATGAAACGTTTTAAAATAAAAACTATCATTATAACTTTATTAATTAAATTAAACCTGTTATTGTGAGCTGAATAGTGAAAATGTTTAAAAGTCGAGCTTTTACACGGCTTACAGTGTGCCTACTATGTTTACAAAACAAAAAAGATATGTATCCTATAAAAAAATCAGTTAAAAAATGAAAAACGCATGCAAAAAGTTACTTTTTTTCGTTTATCTCATTTAAATCCTAAGTACCCTATAAAAAATCAGTTAAAAAATGAAAAACACATGCAAAAAGTTACTTTTTTTTCGTTTTTCTCATAAACTATTGATTGTAGAGAACAATGATACAAATACAAAAAATGTCTTTTTTTAATATCTACAAATTCCATCTGACGAAATTATTTCTGAAATGAATATTTCTTGAAAAAAGTTGACTTTTCGTCATTTTGAATTTTTAAATCGTTATTTATTCAAAAACGGCTTCACAGAAGATTTTCTTTTTTGTCGAAAAATGAGGTATTAATGATCTGGAATCAAAATCAACAAGAAATTCTGACAGAGGAAAACACTAACCTGATGGAAAAATTTACTTATAGACAATTGCGGGCATTGATCGTCGTGAAAGACTTCTTTCATAATAATACTCATAATTTTTGCATCTTCGGTATTGTCGACGCAGAAAGTCATTAGAGTACCAGATCCAAGGTGAGCTTCGACCGCTGGAATCCATGCGGAATCTTTTACTTTTATATAAGCACCTGCGAAGAAATCCTTTGTTTAAATTAATTCTTCAACTATCTAAGCTGTAAATGGTCGGCACAAACCTATAGGGCCGCGTGGCTTTTGTCGGAATTTTCCTTTTTGATACTCCTCTTCGATACGTTTAAGTAAACGTGGCATATTCGGACCGTAAACGGTCAGAGCATTATCCGATTGATTCTTCAATGCAGATAATTGGTGCCTAATTTTACCTGGAAAATGTTGTCATTTAACAAAGATAATCATGGACACAAAAAACGAAAAAAGAATGACTATACTTACGAATTACATTATTTTTTGAATCGACTTCAATTTTTTTCAAGTGCTCTTCTTGAACGAGTCTTCTTTTATCTTCCTCAAAATGCATTTGATCGGTTTGCTTGGTTCGCAGAGCAGCTTCAAGCTCGTCGAGATCTTGTTCTAATTTAGCCCGCTTTTGGCGAGCTTCGTGTTGCATGCTGCCCGCTTTACTATTTATTCTACAAATATTAAAATTATAATAAAGTCGTATGAAAATTGCTAAAAAAAATAAGGAAAATGGAAAATACTTACTCTTCTAATCGTTTAATTTCAGCTTTCATTTCTTTAACTTCATCTTCCTTTCGTTTTTTATTATTCAGCACTGCACGCAATTCGTTCTTCTTTCCTTCGTGCAGCTTTTTTTCTTCAAGATATCTCGCTTTACTCGTTTCATAATTGGTTGAGCTACTCGCTGCTTCGGTCTCGATGGATTTTATTTCCGTTTGCAATACACTGAAACCAATTTTTGCATTTTTATTTATATTCGGAATATTTTACAGCATAATACTTACTCAATTTGTTTATTAATATCCTGTTCTTTATCCGTTCGGTTTTGATCTATTTCCATTAACTTTCTCTCCTGCTCTTTCGTCGATTCAATATTACCATCGATTCTAAGTAGTTTCTTTTCTTCAGCAATCGCCTGAAACGTATGTAAATTAGAGAAAATCTAATAAAATACAATGATTTTAAAGAAACACTTACCTTCGCCCAGTGCATTTCATTTTGTAGAAGATCGTAATCTTTGCGAGATTCTTCTATGGATTCCAACATTTTCAATCTGTTTTGTAAGTCTTCAATTTTCTTATGATTTGTATCCAAAAGCTTTTTCGCATTACAGAGTCGTTGTCGAGCTTCAGTGCTAGCATTTAAAGCGTCGCTGTAATTAGTTTTAATAGCATCTAAGCGCGTGGCCTTCATGAATAAGTCATACTTATTCTCTGGCCCAGAAGTGACTAAAAATGTCCGTGACACATCCTGATTCAAGACTGATATAGGATTCTCAACTTGAATGTTTAGCGCGCTCACTATTTGTTCTAGTTCATCTCTTTTGTTGCTAATTGTGTCACCTAATAAACGTGTATTTGAAGGACATTGGTTGAAATATAAATAAATCAAATTTTAATATGGTGAAATTCTAAAAAACTCACCCCTCCAGTTTTTTATTTTGTAATTCGACGAAGCACCTATATTTCGCACAATGACTATTGAATCTCCATAAATCTCATGTTTGAAAGCTAGCGGTCCTTGATTAGAAATTGTTATTTCAACTGATGCGGAGGCTTTTCCTTTCTTTACAAACTCTGAAATTATTATAAAACTTAGTATTTTGAAACATGAAAGAGAAATTTAGAAATAGGGTTTTAAGATAGGCTTGATTTTTTCAATAAATGTAAATGTTATGGGCTCTGCCTATCACTTGGAAAAAAAAAATTAAAAATTTCTTCTTTCTTCCTTCTTCATGGATTTAAAGACACTTATCACTTTTTAAAATTGAAAACACACGAAAAAATAAAACTTAAAACTCTTTAAAAAACATATACAAAAAAATAAAATTAACTTTAAAAGACTCAACGTTTCGGACCTCTCGGGTCCCTCTTCAGGAGTACTCTAAAAGTTTTTAATTATTGACTCCTGAAGAGGGACCCGAGTGGTCCGAAACGTTGAGTCTTTTAAAGTTAATTTTTATTTTTTGTATATATTTTTTAAAGACTTTTAAGTTTTATTTTTTGGTATGTTTTCAATTTTAAATAAAGTCTTAATTTTAAAAAGTGATAAGTGTCTTTAAATCCATGAAGAAGGAAGAAAGAAGAAATTTTTTATTTTTTAAGTGATAGGCAGAGCCCATAACATTTACAGAAATTTAGAAACGTTATTAAAGGCTTCGACAGGTTTAGTAGTTTAATTTATTAATGCCAAAGAGGACACAAATTTCACCAAGATTTTTGGAATATTTCTTGACATTAAAATTCAATTGAAAAAATTTTAGACAAATCATTTTCGACGTAAAATTGATCGATCTTTCCGAATCTGCTGTTAAAAAATCAATTGAGTCCATTCCGAAAAAGTTATGCTTGGTTTTTCACAAAAAAATCAGATTTTTCACTGACAAATATTTTTTAATCAGCATTTTTACATTGGAAACGGTTAGGGAGATCACTGATCGCTGAAAATATCATGATATCATTTTGAAAATGAAGTTGGAAACTGTCAAAATGGTGGCTCAAACACGAAAAGAACAACGAAAAGCTCCTGAATTTTTTATTTGAAAATGATAGGCTTTTGGAAAAAATAGTGCTGAACAAAAAGTTCTTAGAATTGGTCAAAGTATAGGCTCAAATTTTTTCAGAATTTTTAAAACACTTTTCTTTATTTTCAAAATAGCAAAATTTGGTAAAAAGTCGTAAAACAATTGTGAAAAAGTTTCGAGGTTTTTTTTTTATCAATTCTAAGAACTTTTTGTTCCGTCACATTTTTTGCGAAAGTCTATCGTTTCCAAATAAAAAGTTTCTGAACTTTTCAAAAAATAGGGAAACAGGAATTTTTTTATTTGAAAATGTTCTTAGAATTTATCAAAGAATGTGCTCAAATTCTTTCAGAATTTTTCTACGACTTCATATTTTTTCAAAATTTTGCAACTTTGAAAAGTGTTTTAAAAATTCTGAAAAAATTTGAGCGCATTCTTTGATCTATTCTAAGAACTTTTTGTTCAGCGCTATTTTTTCCGAAAGCCTATCATTTTCGAATAAAAAATTCAGGAGCTTTTCGTCGTTCTTTTCGTGTTTGAGCCGCCATTTTGACAGTTTCTAACTTTATTTTCAAAATGATACCATGTATAATGACATTTTCAGCGATCATTGATCTCCTTAACCGTTTCCAATGTGAAAATGCTGATTAAAAAATATTTATCAGTGAAAAAATCTAATTTTTTGTGAAAAACCAAGCATAACTTTTTCAGAATGTACTCGATTGATTTTTTATTGGCAGATTCGGAAAGATCGAACAATTTTACGTTGAAGATGTTTTGTCTAAAATTTGTTTAATTGAATTTTAAAGAAATATTCTAAAAATCTTAGTGAAATTCGTGTCCTCTTGGGCGTTGTGAGTGGGTTAACCTATATTTGTTTTGTCACTTTTGTAAATTGTAATGAATTTAATACTAAAAATAAGTCTCTTTAGAACAAAATAAATGGTAATATACCTTTTATCGAAGTTCCTCGACTGGTGACGTTAGCTCTTGCACCAAGACCGACAGTTAATGCGGTTAGAATGGCACTTTTACCACTTCCGTTTCTTCCAACAATAAAATTTACTTTGGAATTTAATTCGATTTCCATAGCTTCATGACACATGAAGTTTTTCATAAAGATCTTCTTTATTTTACCTGCTACATTCTGTAAATTTATAATATATATTTCCACTTTGGTTATTCTGTAGTTTCTTAAGGATAAATTACTAAAGTACTATGTCTTCGTATAATTATAAAACTGCGACAATGTAAAATATTAATTTTTACAATTTATATAGTCTTGAAAATGACAGCAACGCTGTCGAAACGACTACATGAACAGAACAAGACAAAGTGTTTATTTTTTAACATTTCTTGAATGAAACTGAAACTAGCCGCATATTCGGAATAGTAATAAAAATTGTTTATTTCATTGTAACTATTAAATTATTGTTACTTATGAGTGAAAGGACATCTCAGAATTGCTGCTTTTTCAAAAAATTACTTTTTTTAATTGAGAACCATTCTTTTTTTCGAATCTACAGCTAGTTTCAGTGTCATATTTCTTGACTCGGATAATCGATCTAGTCGATTTTTCTAATTTGAAAACTTCACCGAATGTTAAATTCATGAATTATATTTAAAGTACTATCAATTTTTAAAGCAGAAATTCTAAATAAACCCTTGATTTTTATGCAGAGTTTAAAAAAAACGAGTAACTAAGGTACACAATTAAAATTCTCACCTCTTCATTATGAAAGCTCTGACTAAGAGGACTAGTGTCTTGTCCCCTAGAACGTTTCGGCGGGTGTTCGTCAGAATCCCTGCCGGTTTTGCGTTTTTTAGCTTCTTGCGTCATGTTTTGTGCATTAAAAAATAGCCAAGTCTATTTACTAGAAGATGACAAGCGACCAGAATGCAGGATTCACCATCAACGGATCAGTTTCATGTGCTAAACAATCGAGATATATTCCAAAGATAAATGTCGCACTACAAAATTATGATCAATATCGAACTTGAGTTTTTGCGGATTTATTTATTGTCTACTACTTACTAGCAGATAAATTGACGAGTAAGAAATCTCAACCATTCTCTTCCCGCGTAACTTTCGATAAGATCATGAAACATGAGGCTGTGTGACTCTGCAACGGCAACGCTCATCTCATGGGCGCGCGCTCTTTTTGCCTGTTCTGACCTGTTCGGCGCGCAATGTTGCCGCGTTTGCACCTGACCACCAAAAAACTTTGCCTGATTGGTTAAAAAATGGACGCTGGGAAAAAAAGAACCTATCATATAATTTCTTGTACAACGGTCGCTATACAATATGAAAATGTAAACAAAAGGTTGGTCGTAAAAATATGCGACAATTTTATTATTAGGAATAAATTATAAAAATTTATAATTGTTGCACACTGTTAAAAATTGTGTTTCACTGCCATTCATGCTCCTCAGCAGAGCTCTTGACAGTCCTGCCCAGGACGTAAACATAAACATAAAATATTAAGGTATAAAATCGACCTAAATCCCTGTGAATGATTAAATCTATGAAGTTTTATCGACCACTTGCAAAACATAATATATTATTATTATCCACCCAGTAAACAAAAAATGCTTAACCCGTTTCGTCCTGAAATGCCCTAAATTTTGACTTCTTTTCATGAGGTGCTTTCTCATAGAGAAAGTCACTCAATCGTTTTGATATAACCATACCTATTGTATTTTTTCTCCAACTTTCTAAATCCGGTTTCAGATTGACCATATCTGCCGCCATTTTTTTACTATGGCGGTTTAAACATAAAAAAAATCGTGAATTTTGAAAAAATTTGTTCAAATAATCGTATTTTTGAACGGGAAACCGTGTTTCAATCAAGCTGAATCTCTGTATCTGGTGGAGTAAATAGTTATACTAAAAGATAGGATGGTTATTAATTCACCATTCAAAATGGCGGATTCAAAATGGCGGTTCTCAGTGAACATTTTGTTGAAAAATTTCTGGACGCTCTAACTGAACAATTATGAGCTTGTATTAAAAAATTCTTAGAATTCGCCGAGAAATATAGTGGATTTTTTTTTCAGATTTTTTAAATGAATTTTTGAAAAATTTTTTTCAAAATTCTTTTTAAAATTTGTAATTTTTTTTTCGAAAAATTCTGAACAAAATTTTGTGCATTCTATGATGAATTCTAAGAATTTTTTATTGTATGCATTTTTTCCCAAAAGTTGATAGTTTTCGAGAATGAAAAATCTTAAACTATAATATTTGAAATTCATTTCCTCGAAAACTATCAACTTTTGGAAAGAATTGCACAGAACAAAAAACTCTTAGAATTTATCGAGAATGCACTAAATTTTGTTCAGAATTTTTCGTAAATAAATTACAATTTTGAAAAAAAATTTCTCAAAACGTCATTTAAAAAATCTGAAAAAATTCCACTATATTTCTCAATGAATTCTAAGAACTTTTCACTCTCAACATTTTTTTAAAAAGCTCGTAGCTTTTGAGTTAGATCGTCCAGAAATTTTTCAACTAAATTTTGACTGGGAACCGCCATTTTGAAGCAGCCATTTTGAATGGAGAATTAATAACCATCCTATCTTTTAGTATAACTATTTACTCCACCAGATACAGAGATTCAGCTTGATTCAAACACGGTTTCCCGTTCAAAAATACGGTTATTTGAACAAATTTTTTCAAAATTCACGATTTTTTTATGTTTAAACCGCCATAGTAAAAAATGGCGGTAGATATGGTTAATCTGAAACCGGATTTAGAAAGTTCGAGAAAAAATACAATAGGTATGTTATGTCAAAACGGTTGAGTTATTTTTTTTCTCTAAGAAAGCACCTGATGAAACGAAGTCAAAATTTACGGCATTTCAGGACGAAACGGGTTAAGAATGATTAAAATTGGAATCATTCTTAATTCTTCGGATTTTTTGGCCTCGAAGTATTCAAAATGATTTAGAAA
Organism: Trichopria drosophilae; assembly: GCA_030407085.1. Classification (NCBI taxonomy): domain Eukaryota; kingdom Metazoa; phylum Arthropoda; class Insecta; order Hymenoptera; family Diapriidae; genus Trichopria; species Trichopria drosophilae. Next base: position 209,143,391 of record CM059583.1, read on the forward strand.
TATAGAATACATACAGTGTGAATACTTGTCAATGCTACAAATGCTTCAAAAGTTATTCAGAACGATTCAGCAGTACTGAAAAGATTTCGTTAAAGAATAATTATTTGAAAGCATTGAAAATGAGAGTAGATTTATTCCTAAATCAGGATTTAAAATGATTGAAAATAGGGAATTATTCACGGAGACCAACAAAAAGTATTCAAATCCATAATACTGAATACGTTTAAATAATTTTGAATCATTCTTCGTTTACTGCCCAGTAAAGAATAGAAAGTTAAAAATACGAATTGAAATGAATTCAAGTGAATTAAAATGAATTAAAACGCATGCAAATGATTAATTGAATCCACTTTTTAATTCATTTTAATTCACTTGAATTCATTTCAATTCGTATTTTTAACTTTCTATTCGTTTTCGCTTACTGAGTGGGCAGCAATCGAATTTAGATAGAGGTGTATAGAATTGGATTCAATTATTAAATTCTGAATCCATACTTTGGTCAACGGTGAATCCATTTTAATACGTAAATACAATTCTATTCGTTCATACGAATAAAAAGGTAACTGTCTGAATTCATATTAATCCACAAAAAGTTTTCTTTTTAACAATTAAATTTTAAATACATCCGTATTCAACATCACGGATTCAAAACTATACAAGTGTATTCATTTCAATCCAAAAAAAGTTTCCTTCTTCGAAACGAAATATTGAATGCCTCCGTATTTAACATTACGGATTCAGAACTATCTAAGCGTATTCATTTCAATGCAAGAAAAGTTTTCTTTCAAAAACGAAACTTTGTATACATCCGTATTCAATATTATACGGACTTAAAACTATCCAAGTGTATTCATTTCAATCCAAAAAAGTTTCCTTCTTCAAAACGAAATATTGAATGCCTCCGTATTCAATATTACGGATTCAAAACTATCTAAGTGTATTCATATGACTTCAAAATTAGAGTATTTGTTATATGTTATTTGTCAGTTTGCAATTTATGCATAATTGTGCATAATACTTTTGAATTTTTATGGATAATCGATTCGAAAAAGTTACTCATGAGTTCATCGTCAATTTCGATTTTAAAATATATAATTATAGTTATGGCGCGTTACTGTACTTTGTTCGTAAAATTGAATACAGATGGATTACTTTTTCTGAAATTTAATCCGGCAAATTACGCTTCCGATTGTATTCGTAAAATTGAATACTGACGGATTCCTGTATTCGGAATTCAATCCATTTGACTACACATTTACGGAATCAAAGTATGAATTCAAAATAAATTGAAATTTTCGATCCAATCCTATCCAATCTCGATTGCTGGGTACTATTATTTTTTAAGTTTATATTATTTATTTATTACATTATTTTATGTACATCTTCCGAGGCAGCAAGTTGATCTCGGAAAGAGCTCAGAAAGATATCAGAATTATGTCATAATGTGACCAGATTAGTCCGGACAATTTTCTCCGTGTAATACCGCTCGCATTCCCAAACGCCAGGTCTTGTCGAAACATTTATAGTCTCAACTAGTAATGAAATTCACAAGAGAAAAATAAATTTTTTGCGAAATCTCAATATAGATTTCTACAAGGCAAATCCACCGACCATGCGATTACTGAAGTCACCAAATATATTTACGAAGCACTGGACAAAGGAGAAAAATGTATTGGACTTTTTATAGATCTTAAAAAGGAATTCGATACATTAAATCATAATACCTTAAAGGAAATACTAGATGAAAATGGAATTCGAGGAAACCTCTAAACGTAATCACCTCGTATTTAGATAATCGGCAACTATATGTGGAAATAGAAGAGGAACGAGGATCCATTAGTACCACAAATTACGGTGTACCACAGAGAACAGTTTTAGGACCTCTCCTCTCCTGTTCATTATATATATAAATAGTTTATTTAGTATAGACACAGCTGGTACTATTATCTCGTTTGCGGATGACACAATAATATTATACAAGAGACACACATGGGAAGATGTACATAATGTAGTAGCGATAGATGCTGCAAGAATATTTAATTGGTTCAACGAACACAAGTTGACCGTAAATTACAGTAAGACTTACTACATGACTTTTGGATGCTACTCAGATAGCATACCTACAAACAGTAAAATTGTGATAGACTTAAGTGCAAATATTAGTCACAATAATAAAATAGATATGCAAAGAACTTCATCTATAAAATAGCTAGGGATTATATTGGATCAACATCTCAAGTGGAATGAACATATAAGCTACATAGTAACCAAACTAAGATACATGACCTTCGTATTTAAGAAGCTGAGAGCAATATTAAATAGAAAAACACTAATCACTGTATATAAAGCACTTTTTGTATCTATCTGGAAGTATGGAATCATTGGATGGGGGAGTGCAGCAAAAACAGTAATACAACCCTTAGAAATTTAAAATAGAAGAATTTTAAAAATAATTGCATTGAAACCAAGATTATTTCCAACACAGAACCTATACAAGGAATTAAATGTTTTTAACATCAGGCAGATGTATTCAAGAGTGAGCATTAAAGCATATATGGAAACTACGAAGAATATACCACAAATTTATGGGAAAAGAACTTTACGAAGAGACACGGCATACATGGCCAATGTTCCCAATAACAAAACAACAGTTGGAAGAAGATCGCACTCGTACGTGGCATCTCGAATATTAAACCAGATGACCGCGGATTTTCGAAGAGACATCTACACACACTCTAAGAACAGTCCTCTTGCTACAAGTGGAATATATTTGCGGCAAATGGATAATCCACTTGATATATGAGTAATCAGATTTCTTCTTGCCACAAGAGGATCTTTTTGAAGAGAATCCGCTTGTAGTAAAACGATTTTATATTTGCATCAAGTAGCATATCCACTCCAGAACTATGAGTTTCCAGCAAAGAGATTGTCATTTTGCTGCTAATAGAACAAAATAAGATTCGTGTGCAGTAAGTATAGAATGTAGACTTAGAAGTTCTATACTTACAGCGTTTAAAACGCACTCATGTCAAAAACCCATTGTAAAAACCCATTGATACGTCTGAATGCAGCCTTCGGATATATATTTCCCAACGAAAAATTTGTTAACCTACAAAAACTACCCCACGGGGTACTTAATTGAAAGTATTTATTTAAATAAATTTTCAGTTTCTTTTTTTTAGCAGGTTATGTACCTCTAATTGAATTTTAGGTTAACCTCCCAATTCGACATAACTCCTTGCTCATTTTGTATAGTTGTTTATAAAGTATATAATTAAATAATATATAACATAATAAAATAATAAGAACTGACAGTTCTAATATCCACGAAATATCAAGACCTGTTTAGCTTACAATTTATTACAACAAACATTTATAAATAAAACTGTTATAAATACATCAGGGTATACCTCGAAAATGATCTGTCCTTTACATTTTGCCAAGATATATTTTATAATTCGTATAAATATATGCACATTAAAACTATTCTCGAGTCCAATAACAAATATTGAATGAATAGAGTATGTTATTCAATTTTGTTTACATAAATGGAGTTCATGTTTTATATTAGATTCCAATACACATTATATCACTACCGACACCGTAGTTTCGTTACATTGGTTTCGTTACCATGGTGCACTATTCATGCAGATCTACTTTAGCCAAGCGGATTTCTTCTCCCGTCAAATGGAATTCGCTTTTGCGGCAAAGGGATTGCTTATTTGACGTCAAAAAGAATCTCTTTGACGGAAGTGGAAATATTTTTGCCTCAAGAAGACTGTGATCAAGAAGACGATCCTTTTACAGGAAAACAATTATTTCTAAGAGTGCAGGCAAAGAAATAAAAAACAACAGAATAATCAAGGAGATTTTTGAAATAGGCAGAGAAAAGATTATGAATCTATTTTCCTAAAAAAAGAAAAATAAAAAGAAAAAAAAAATATGAACAACGCCAAATGGTGTATATCAGAAATAAATTTAACTGGACTTGGACATTCACACACAAACATTAAATGCTTATAGTGAATATATTTGTATGTATGGATGAAACCCAGGACCACAGGGCACGCAGAAAAGTCGGATCAAGAGACTGTGATATTATACATGTAATATATAAATTGTAAACGTCATATCTTTTATGAAATTATTTAAATAGTGGTAAATAAATATTATATTATATTATAAACATACAAAATAGTACATTTCGTAACATGTGCGTAAAATAGAGTTTTACGCAAGCGTTGCGAACAATATTTTTCGATTCTGATGCGGAAAATTCGACAGAAGTAATGAAAATAATGAATACTAGTTTTATGGATAAGAAAGAAACATCGCCTTGGGAAAACAGGCGAAGAGGGCGATGCTTTAATGAGAAATCAAATATTAAAAAAGAAAAAGTAAATATACAAGGCAAAACAAAATGGGGGGTATAGGAAGGGTCGGGGTAGGTAGGGGGTTCGGGGGATGAAGCCCCCCGATATAAGGTTAGAAAAAAGCGTTTATTTTTCTTGTATACAATGCACTTCCCCCCCTTCCATTATTGAAACTATTGTTCAATCACATTATTTTGAAGTGTAAAAGAAAAAAATCGATTTTTCATTATTTTCTATTTATTTATTTATTTATTTATTTATTTTATTAATAAACGGGCAAACCCCTTCATATACATAAAGAATATAAAATACATGGCGATAATAACAATGATAATAATAATAGTAATAATAACATAAAAAAGAATATTTGAAGTATGGATAAGTAATAGACTATGAAAATAAAAAAATTTACATAAAATACAATTTAATAACAGTAATAAAAAGATCTAATTCTCACAATGATGGTTGTTGTCTGGATATTGCTTATGTTTAGTAGGTTAATGTTTCTTCGACGTTGTAGCGAATTGAACATTGTGCACATCCTTGGTATTGGCGAATTTGCAGCATATGTTCTAATATGAACAGGTACATAAAAAACGCTTGGAACTCTAAGCGTGTAATTTGGATCCGCAAATGGTAGAAGGTCATACAGAGCTTGACATTTAATACCTCCAGTAGCAAGTTTGAACAGAAAAATGATATCATTGGCTTCTCTAATCGATTTGAGGGTGGGAATTGAGAAGCGTCGTCCAATTGGTTCATAGTTATGATCAACAATAGCCATTGGATTGCCTGATTTATAGGCTAAGTATCTTAAGAACTTATGCTGTACTTTCTCTATTATCGCAGAGCTATTTTGGAGACCATACATTAGACGCATATAATAAAATAGGACGAACAAGTGTTAAGTATAATGTTCTAAGAGCAGTGATCCCTTTAAAGTCAGCTGTATTACGCTTAATAAAGCCAAGCAGTTTAATGGCTTTGATCGCAATGGTGTTGATCTACGACTTAAACGATAATTTAACGATAAGTAAACTCCCAGGTACTTTATAGCGGTTACTCGATTAAGGCGAGAGCCAAGGAGATGATAATCAAAATTAAGTGTGGTTGATCTACTGAAGGATATATCACACTTCCCTTGATTGAGTTTCAGACCGTTCTTGAGCACCAAAGGGCTACTTGATCAATGTCTTTTTGCAGAAGTGAACAGGCTCTAGGTTGATCAATCTCTATAAAGAGCTTCAAATCATCAGCAAAAAGAAGTGGCGTTGAATAAGAAATCCCCGATAATATGTCGTTAATAAATAAAATGAATAAAAGTGGACCTAAGTGCGATCCTTGTGGCACACCAGATGTGGTAAAGATAGATCGTGATCTTGCATTTTTGTAACGGACAAAGAGTTATTCCAGAGAGATACAATTTGATCCACTTTAAGAGTGATGGGTTGAATCCCAAGCATTTTAATTTGATAAACAGCCTCTCATGGTTAACAGAGTCGAACGCCTTTGCAAAGTCAGTGTATATACCCTCAACTTGCCTGCCTTTGTCTAAAGAGGAAATCAATAACTGCTCATATAAAACTAAGTTCGTTGTAGTTGACCTTCCCTGGACAAAACCATGTTGAAATAAGGAGATTTTGGGAATCAAGATTTCCGTTAGTTTACTCGCAATTATAGCTTCAAAGATCTTCGAGATGACAATCAAAATACATATTGGCCGATAGTTGCAAATGTTATTCTTATTGCCAGATTTATGACTTCTAGGAAAATTCCTTCTTGTAGAGACAAATTGAATAGTAAAAACAAGGGGTATACTATTGAAGGCTCACATCGCTGCAACAAAATTGATGGTAATTCGTCAGAGCCAGTTCCATGATCCGGTTTTAATTTTTTTATCTCTGAACGTATTTCATGACACTGAATTTGCAAGGGTTCGACGATATCGTTATTGGGGTTCGGTAGTAGATCTGAAGAAGGTAGCCTATCGTCGGTATAAACACTCTCAAAATAATCAGCAAAAAGGTTGACAATGCCTAATGATGTATGAACACTTCTTCAAGTTGCATATCTTTAGGAAGTCCAGACTCCTTCTTAGATGCATTAACAAATGTCCAAAATGATTTTTTTTGGCCTGGATTACTGATGCTTGTCTCGATATTAGATATGTAATTCTTGTAACAGGTTTCACTCATAGATTTACATAAAGATCGTAAACTAGGGAAAATGTATATAATCCTGTGAAAGTCTTGTCCTTTTAAATCGCTTATGAGCAATTTTTTTCTGTTTTATCATGTTCTTTAATTCAGATGAAAACCAACGAGGATAGTTACTCGAGTATCTAACGATCACTGGGATGTACTTAAAATATATTTGCTGAATTATTGAGTAGAAGCTGGAGACAGTTTCCGATACAGATAAGTCCTTAAAAATATAATCCCAATCAAGTGTTGCTAATTCAGCATTTATAACTTGATAATCAGCATTTTTAAAATCAAGAAACTGCTCATAAAATTGTATCATGTCCGTCGTTTCAGAGGCAAACGAAGCCCGACAAGTTAGAGGACGATGATATTGATCGCAAGGAATTAAGGGTTCATCTAAAACCAATGATAAATTAATCTTTTCTGAAGCGAAACATAAATCAAGAATATTGCCATAATGTTCATATGTTCGTTAAGTTGGTATAAATTTAAAAAAGAAAAGGATTCACATAATATACTAGCAGAATCAATTGTATGCTTTGATGTTGTTTGATGGTTAAAACCAATGCCATTGTTATTATTCCAGGTTATTTTTGGCAAGTTGTAGTCGCCAAAAATTAATAAATCAATATTAGGAAATTTTAATCGAATATCCTCAATGACATATGTGTGCTCAGCAAATATACGAGGGTTCGAAAGAGGTGGCAGATATGTGGCTCCAATAACACATTTCCCAGAAGTTGTTGTTATCACAACAAATAGGTGCTCAATATGTTGGAGATCATTAACAATTTCATGAATAGCATACGTTTTTTTAACAGCTATCAGAACACCTCCGCCACGCTCTTTAGTACTACGTGTTGAATCTCTATCTTTTCTGTATATAGTGTATCCATTGAGTTGTAGTTCGGCGTTAAGTATTCCGGAATGAAGCCAGGTTTCTGTCAGAATTATGATATCGTATTGTGTGGTTGATAAAAAAGCATTGTTAGTAAAAAGATTTAATCTATTTCGAATACTGTGGGCGTTTTGGTAATAAATTTTTAATCCTAGTCTGTTACAAATTAGTTTTTTGAAGTTGACTTTTTTACAATTTCTGGAATGCCTTTAACATACTTAATAGTTAAGTCACTCTCACCCTGCGTTATCCTCTTATCGAGCTCACTTCTCAAATTGTTAAGGTACTGTCTCTGGTTGAAAGTCTCATCATCGCTAATTTTAACATCCTTGCTTTCCAGATGTTTACTATTTTTTAGGAGCCAGAGAGCCTTATCAGGATTTATAAATATAACCTTGAGAGGACGTCGTTTCCTAGCGGAATCAATTTTTCCTAGACGGATGGCATCTTCAACGTAGTCCACACAAGGCATATCTTTCAGTAGCTGTTCGACTAATTGCTTTTCTGATCCTACTTTGTCAGCTTCTTCGGGCACGTTATATAAAATAACATTTTTAGCACGTAGAAGACGTTCGCGTGCTTCATGGAAAATTCCCTCGTCAGTTAGTCCTTGTGATGAAGTGCCAGATGTTTTGGAGTTAACACACTCTTCAACACTAGTTAAACGAGACTCCATCCGTGCCATGTGGGATCGAACTCTTTGGCTAAGTTCAGCTGTAGCAGTTTCAAGAGATTGTTGTAGTTCTCGTTGGACTTCGGTAATCGAATTACCTAATTTACGCTCAGTTTCAGCAATCGCACAATTAAGCTCTTTTTCCAGATCAACTTTGGCATCAGTAATTGACTTCTCAAGTCTTCTTTCAGAATCTGACATTCCTTTCTTAAATTTCTTCCATAGTTTGCTCATGGCCATATCGAGTGCTTCTGCAAGATCACTTTTAGTGATCTGAGCCTTTTCAGAATCTTCAATGTTGATACTGGTCCCAATAGCTTTGTCGGTGCACTCATCTTTTTCAGATAGTGTGTTTTGTGCTGTCGAGGTGGTGCTCATTCGAGAGCAACACAGCGCTGTCCCATCACTGCGTAGCCTTCTTGGATAACACGCTTCATGAAAATATACACCACATACGCACTGTATTGTCTTTTCAAGATTAACAATAGGCGGTTTTTTCGGACACAGAAAGCAGTAAATAGCAGGCATGGTAAATTTCCCAATACTCGAAAAGGAGGATAGAAAAGTATAGGATTTTTTCCAATATTTTCCTATCCTATTTTTGGCACGAATTAATTCTATAGTTTTCTATCCTAACTAAAGTGGATAGAAATTGATAGGATTTGTTTCGATATTTTTCTATACTACGTTCGTCACGAATTTCATTAATTTTTTGTTTTTAAATTTTTTCCTCATTGTATACAAAAAAATTTTTTTTTATTTTTAATTTTATTATTATTTTTTATTTAATTCAAAGATTTTTTAACTTTTTTTAGTTGATTTAATTATCTTAAGAATGTTGTTCTCAAGCGGTCACCTATCCAAGTAGTGTTCCCCACCAAGAATACTTGAGACTAGAAACAACGAACGCGCACGACACCGACCACTGGTCTACCACTGTCGATCACATATCAGTAACGTAATATGATATTTCTGTTACACATTCAAATTTTTGAAAATTCTTATTTATCTCAAAAACGGCCAGAGATAAGCAAAATATGACAAAATTTTGGAGGCTATCGAAAGGGGGGATCCCATTGAGTCGGTTAATGTACGAACGAATTTTGAAAATTAGCAAAACTGAAAATTTTCAAAATTCTCAAATATCTCGAAAACGGCAAGAGATACGTAAAATCTGACAAAATTTTGGGGGGTGTATTGATAGGGGGGATGACCTCGAGTCGGTTAATTCATACATGTAAACAGATTTTAAAAATTTGCAAACCTGAACATTTTTAAAATTCTCAAATATCCTGAAAATAGCAAGACATAAGCGAAATCTTGATATTAAAACAACAATTGCTGGGATACACACACATGCGCGCGCGTGGACACACGCGCGTAGTGTTTTGTTCTTCAAGTGGTCTGTTCCATAGTTTTCGTTGTCCAGGTGTTCCGCACCATAGTTTTTCGCCGTCTCTAGGTCGACTGCTCCATAGTTTTCGTTGTCCAGGTGTTCCGCACCATAGTTTTTCGCCGTCTAGGTCGACCGTTCCATAGTTTTTGGTATCTAGGTGGTCCGCTCCATAGTTTTCGTTGTCAAGGTGTTCCGCACCGTAGTTTTTCGCAGTCTAGATCGACCACTCCATAGTTTTCGGTATCTAGGCAGTTAACTCCATAGTTTTCGTTGTCCAGGTGTTCCGCACCATAGTTTTTCGCCGTCTTGGTCGACCGCTCCATAGTTTTCGATATCTAGGTGGTCCGCTTTATAGTTTTCGTTGTCCAGATGTTCCGCCCCATAGTTTTTCGCCTGGACGGTGAAAAACTACGGTGCGGAATACTTAGACACCGAAAACTACGGAGCGGTCGACCTGGACGTCAAAAACTACGGTGCGGAATACCTAGACACCGAAAACTGCGGAGCGGTCGACCTGGACCGTAAAAATATAAAAATCACATTTTGATTCGTTTTGATAGAATTTCTATAAATTTTTAGGATACATAATGATAAAAGTGTAATGAGATACATTTGGATTGATTCTCTATACACGATTGGGATAGAAATTTATTGATTTTACCTAATGGATAGAAAAATATTAACATTGGCTTTACTTGAAGTATTCAGATAGGATAAGAATTGATAGATTTACACTAAGTGCCAAAAATAGGATTCAAAAGCATACGAATCACGCAGAATTTCTATACTTTTCTATGCTTTTCTATCCTCCTTTTCGAGTAGGGTAGGTAACCACGTGGTTCGGAGTTAGAAAATTCAAAACAATGCAAATGACCTTAATTTTACGAAAGTAGCACTAACACTGAGTAAATACATTGCGTTAACTCAATTTTGATTGTTTTTATGTATAAAAAATGTAATTAATATTAATAATTAATCAATTTAATAAGAGCAATAAATTTATGTAACTTGTTTATAAAACGCCATCTATCGTTCTCCTATATTATTTTGCGAAATTATTGCGAAATAAATTATTCTATAATATATTTTGCGAAAGAGGCGGAATTAGTGGTGGAGAATATACGACTTTGAATAAATGGACAATGTTAGAATGAGCTGTGTTCATTGTAGCGATTATTAATTAACCCTTTCAGTCCCAGCGGGACACCAGTGTCCCACCTACTTGCTATTAACTTTTCAACGTTTATGAGCAATTCCCTATCGATTTCGTTGAGGATTTTTGTTCCTGGCATTCCTAAGACTCCAATAAATGTTAACAAATAATAATATTGCACAATTATTTAAAATAATTATTGATATAAACAAATTACTTTTAAAAAAAGCATAAATTTCAGAAGAAATTCATGCTAGAATGAAGTAATAGGTTTCATTTTGCGATATTTGGTATATAGGGATTTTCGAGGCTGCTGATTATGAATCCGGCGTTAGATTTTCAAAATTCAAAATGGCAGATCCAATATGGCCGACCAAACATTTCAAAAAACGGTCATGTTTTCTCATATTTGGTATATAGAGGTTTTCGAGGTTGTTGATATCGAATCCGATGTCAGATTTTCAAAATTCAAAATGGCGGATCCAATATGGCCGACCAACAATTTGAAAAAACGATCAATGTTGTCTCATATTTGGTATATAGAAGGTTTGAAGTAGTTGATGACGTATCTGATGTTATGTTTTCGAAATTTAAAATGGCCGAGCTGATGTGGTGGATGAAAAAAAACAAAATATATTTTATCAGAAATTTGATCTTTGAAGACTTTGGAGTATTTGATCACAAATAATTGAAAAATTCTAGATTTCTATGAAAATGCTTGTATGTGGATTTCTATCTTTCATAATTATAATTTAATTTAACACTTTTTTTTTACTGTATATTTGCAAATTTTATTGGCAACAGCTCTCAATCAAAACCAGAGACACGAACGAGGACGTGGCTGATGAGGTCTCCATTTTTTTCTTTGTATTTTTAAGAATTTTATTATTTTTTTAAGATTTTTATTATTTTTTTTATATTTTTAAGATTTTTAAATATTTTTTTGGTTTTTGTCGGCCATATTGGATCCGCCATTTTGAATTTTGAAAATCTGACTCCGGATTCGTAATCAGCACCCTCGAAATCCCCTATATACCAAATTTACAGAAAATACCCTTCGCAGGAAAAATTCGTGACTGAAAGGGTTAAACGTATATATGTAAATAAATATGATAATAAGGGTTTTCAAAAGGAAATATAAATAAGTTTTAAATAACCGTATATAAAATATTTACCTTCGTTTGAAGGAATTTATTATCCGGAGCTTCATTCACAAATCTATTTACTTCTTTTGTCGTAAATATTTTTGATTTTTTCGGCTTATAACCCGTGTGATTTTTTTTCAAAAAACTTTTCAATTTCTCATATTTATCAAGATTTGTTCATGTTTTTATATTAATGACATGTTTTAACATTGAATACTTTGACCATAAACTTGAGGAAGTATAACTTTTTGCTAAATTTAAAAAGTAAGCCAGAAATATTCTTTCATCCAAAGATTCTGTATTCATTGAACTTCTCCAGGAAATAAAATCATTGTAGCACTTTTCGTATAAGTGTTTCGATTTATCTGGCAACGTATTTGCACTAGCTTTTTCCGCGGCGTGCAATATTCCCGACGGAAGGTTGTCAACATTTTCACTCACACCTTCGTCCCCCATTTCACTAGTTTCAAACGAAAACACCTCCTTATACTTTAATCGTAAAGAAGTAACTGATCGTTATGTACCGTTCTTTATTCGATAACAAGGTAACGGACAGGAACAATTGTTTATTGCAGGTCGTGGTTCTCAATGTTTACATTTTCATCGATTATTAGGAAAGTTGCTTGGTGAAGGATATTGAAATAAAGCTTGAAACGTAAATAAAATAAAAATATTATATCCAAGTTGTGATGATTAATTTCAAAAATTGAATACGGTAAGGCGATTTGAAATTTTGCACAATTCACCTATATATAGTTATGAAATGGCCGTAAAACTTTTTAGCATTTCTTTATTAAGAACCCTCTTCCTCGTTCACTTTCAAGAAGACTTTCATTTTACGCACACGTATGCGTAAAACGCTATTTTACGTAATAAAACCGATAAAATCGAATTTTACGCACCCGTGAATCGAAATAGTATTTTACAAACGAAGTTTACGCACGCAATTACGAAAAAATATATAGACATGCAAAACTTATAGTTATATGGATATAATTTTTATCTTTTACCTTTTTTCGATTGTTAATTTCATTACTAGTTGAGATTATAAATGTTTCGATTGGGAATGCCTGGCGTTTGGGAATCCGAGCGATTACGACGCAAGGTGTTTGAAATATTTAGAGATTTTCAAACTATAGCATTTTAACATCTAATGCAATTTGTAGGTCTAAGCCGTTAATTATATTTATTTATAAATATCCTGATATGCCAAAAGCCCGGTTTAAAACCAATTTAATTATGATTTGTTAATTTACAAAAAAAACCTATCATAATAATTTAATTTGTAATATAAACCTTTTTATTTCATAGACATCTTTTAAAAACGTTAATATAAAATTATGTATTTTATTTTTCACTAACAAAAGAGCAACTTAAACGATGTTATTTTTTATTTGTTTATTTATACATATATTTATTTTATTACAAAAAGAATTTCTTTTTATTTTATAAAATAATTAATTCGTAGTGGTTTTCTTTTTATATCAACCTCTCATTCCGTGTATGTATGAATATTATACATATACAAATAATACATAAATATTATACAAATATTATTCATTTCAAAATTTATTACTAACTTATGACTTTTTTATGATAAAAATATGGTATCATGAATATGATATTTTTAAGATACCTTTATGATCACGGTTTATCGCATTCTGACCACATTATCCCAGCAAATGAAAATGGATTAAATGGCATTCAAACTTTTCAATCTTTTTGAATCCCTTTTTCTGACGGAATTCGGTGGAATCAATTGGTATTAAAAACTAAAAGACTGAATCCCATCTAATCCCTTCGAATTCTAAATTATCACAATCCAGCGAACGAAAATCGATATATAATAAGATTTTGCCCTCGTTTATACAAAATAATATTTTGTTGTAATTGTGTGCGTAAACCTCGTGCGTAAAGCACTTTTGATGCCTGTTTTTCATGCGTAATGTTCACTTTCACGCACTTCCGACGACAAAATTCGTAAAGCGAACGATCGTGCGTAAAGTTGTACTTTACGCACTCAACCAGGCATCAAAGCTTTACGCACCCAATTACAAAAACTAGAATACGTAACATGGGTGTAAAGTATAACTGTTACGCATCGGTCGGGAGTTTTACACATCATTCGACGCCTTTGGCGCCTCGTATGTATAGTTCCCGCCCGGTGCGTAAAAGTACACTTTACACCCTTGTTAGGTAATATACTATTTTTTAACTGCGTGCGCGAAGTAACCCATTTGCGCACTGAAATGAATGCGCGAAGTACTTCGCACTTCGTACTTTGCAAACTCACACTCATGCGCAAATCACCTACTTCGCGCACTTGTATCGTAATATACTATTTTTTGTTTTCAACTTTTAACTTTTTATTTAATTTAATTTCACTGTTTTTTATATTTGTTTTATTATTATAAATTAATTATATTTAAGAAAAGCTGCTCTCGTACGGTTGGTGGTCCACCGCGTATGACGCTTAACTTGATCCCGAGTAGAAATTTGTTCAGGCCCTGATCAGGGCCCTAATAAATTTCTACTCGGGATATTACTACAAGCGCGCAACGCTGACATCTGGTCAAACACTATCTTAATCCTAATTTAACGTTTATGTACACGTAATTGCCCTAGTAGAGAAATGAGCGAATTCTGCAAGCAGGCTGAGAGAAGATCTGCTGAAGACTGTAAATGGAGTATGTCCGAATTTGCGCGATGATCTGCCGTCAGAACCTTCCTAAACAATCGAAAGTGTTATATAACTGCAGAATCTTCTTTGCTTTGTTTTCTGAAGGAAAACTTTAGTTTCTTTTATAAAATAAATTGCAGTCTGTGGGGAGAATCTTCATCGTTATGAACTCTACCTTAATACGACGGTATATGTCAAAACCTATAATAAGAATCTTCGTTATAACCAATTGAAACTCTTATTGAATGCAGTCTGCTTTACTGCGTCACTATGGACTTTTCAGTACAAAATCATGAAGATTCGATTTTTTTTTACAAAAAATACCAGAACTTAAAAGATAAGAAAAAATCATTTAGTACGGTAAATTATCGGCAAATTGCTTTAAAATATTCTAGGAGATCATATACATAGAGCGTAGAAAATAGCCGGAATTTTGAAAAATCGATTAATAATTTTTAATTTACGTTTTTTTAACAAATTATTTGCACAATTTTTGTGCAATCATGGAGTGTTTAAAATGTAATTTTGCAAAAAAAATTAATTATGTCGATTATTTTAAAAAAGAGAATCTGAAAATTTGTATCTTAAACTTAGGCATTCAAGTTATTTATTAATCATTAATTTAAATGAATTGTATACCGAATCTTCATTCCAGGCATTCTAGTGTATAATATACTTTATAATATACTATACATGCAAATTGATTTTGAAAATTTTCAAAATTCTGAAATATTTCGAAAACGGTAAGTGATACCCGAAATCTGACAAAATTTCAGAGGTAAAACAAGGAGGGATAACAAAATTTCTTTCAGTTTGACGATTTCTTAGGTTTAAATTTTATCGAATCGCAAAATGTTATTGGAGTAAATTGTAGGCTTTTTCAAGCTAATTTCGAGGTAATTTTACGCTATGTATAGAGAGGACTGAGTTAGATTGGAAAAATAACAAAAAATGGAAAAAATAGCGATTTTTGTCCCTTTATCGCGATTTTGGCACCGTTTACCTTCATTTATATATCAAATAAAGTGAAATTTCTTTACTTAGACATCATTTAGAAACTTTTCCAACGGTAAGCCAAAAAACAATTTTTTTACGGACACCCTAGTGTATACGTGTATGTATGTCAGTATTATAAATTTCAGCTTTCAAACAAATTTCTAAGTAACTTATGAAATAGCAATCGACTGAATTTCCCTTAATATTCTAGTCTAGCTAAACTAACATTCTATTAATAGATTCTTCCAGTCATCTGTATGAGAATCACGTACCATTTTACCAGACATAAGAATCTGCATTCAGTCTGTATTCAGGTACCACTATGCAGATTATTTATAAAAATAAGCTTCTGCTGAAGATCTTCTATACGACTGCATTGAGTTGACGTGAAGAATCTTGTGCGAAGAATCATCCATCAAACTGCAATAATTTTAATCTCAGATTGTCATTACAGAATCTTCTTTCCTCTAGTCATGAAGATGACCCTACTAGGGTGGCTTTATAATTGTTATGCTGAAGAATTGAGAAGCATTCAAAAGTAAAGTGGTCAATTCTTGTAATAGGATTTGGAGCGATTGACGATAGGGAAGTATTCACGATGATCAACAAATATATCCTATAGGATTCAAAGTTCAAAAATGAATACTTCTAATTGTTTCTCAATCATTCTTCGTTTGCAGGGAATTTATTACATTAAATCTAACCTTCAATAAGTACAAACGTTGCATGTATTACCAGATATTTTTATTTTAAACCTACGTAATTTTTTATCTGATACTCAAAAGTAGTTAATATAATTGTGTCAGCACGGATGAACAGAGATGTGATGGAATTGCAAAAATTGTCGGTGATTTTCTCAAATTTTTGACCGATTTTTCACTAAAAAGGAATTAAAATAAACTACGTCGAATATATGGACACGACGAGTGGTATGTTTTCTTCAGAATTTCACGCCGAATCGACGGGATCTTGATTTTTTGACGTCGCTTTGTCCGTTGGCCTTCCACACGATCCGTTATCGGATTAGAAGTCTGCCGGAAATGGAATAATTTGAGAAATATCCGCAGATAACTCTTGATCTATGAGACCGATTCAAACGCAGTTGGGCTTAGAATGCGTCTCCCGACTAGTTGCACAAATTTAGGAAGTAATATCACCCGAAAGTCCCGATGAAAAACGTGAAAACTCCATTATAAGTAAAAATTTCCCGTGATTATCTCAAATTTCTGGCAGGTTTTTTTTTCGGACAATAATTCGTTCTTTTTGGGTTCTCCACTCTCTCTTGCACATCTCCTTGTGACCGAAAAGGTATTCAATTTCGTTTTGTCTATATCCCTATGAATTCCTTTTTTGGCAATTCAATACCTATCAAGCCCTCTTTGTTTGCTGGGCCATCTCATCGCCCTTATTACTCATCCATGCCCACTTCCCTTCACCCAACTTTTCTATTGTATCTTCGCCAACCTGCATCTCCATAACAATCAATTTCCTCCAGAGTCTGCATTCGCCATTATTCTTTTTTTTCTATCTTATATCCGCACCAAATTTTCCGATGTCCAAATTTCCATATCCATTCCATTGCAACCTTTGACTTTCTTATTCTTTCCTCAATATGTCCTCTTCACATTGTTTTTCTTCATAACATATCCAAGGTATTTAAACTCCTTTAATTCAACAATTGTCCCTTTTCCCTTCTTTAACTTATATTGAATGGATGATTAGTTTTGTTGAATGCAATTTATGGAAAATACAGGTTTAGAAGAGTTTCCAGAAGGTTTCGAGAATGTTGACAACTTTGAAACTAAATGGTTTATTCTAATCTCTCCATGTCATTACTGCATAACCAGGACGGGTTATTCATAATGTAAACAATGCAATGGAATATACAAATATTTAAAAATTACGAATCACAAGAATAAGAACTCTAATTGAAACAATATATACACAGCGAATGTAATACTTGCTAATATATGTATTTATAGTATTTAATACAATAATAATTTTAACAAATTCTGTTTTACAATCCTTTTTTATTATTTATTTATTTATTCATTGTTTAATAAGCAATACAAAGGTGTCGTTTTAAGACAACTCCCGGTTTCGTATACTAAAATTACCTTTCGCACACTAAAATGTTAAAAATTTTTCAAATAAGGAAATATACATTCGCACAGGTATTCAAATATACGATATAAATCAGTAAAATTTTCTTAATAGAACGCACAATATTGATAAAAGGCAATCTACAATATACAGCATATACAAAAATATTCGTAATAATTTGACAGCAGAAATTCACAACTTGAAAACTGCAAATACAAATTAATTGAGATAACATTTAAAAATCCGTACGCTTACGTGGGTTTAATCAATTCACATTACGGATTCCTGTACACCCTTAAATAATTTCAAAAATTTGTTAAAAAGATCACTGCGATGATGAATTATAATATAGGAAAGGTTTATGTAGATGTTTTTGCGTCAAAGTCAGTTTAGTAGTAATCCTTTCAATCACTTGAATCAGAACAAAATGAACCATTTTTCACTGGAACTAACTCATACTTGTGAAATATTAAAAATGATTTTTATCATATTATTACAAGTAGCATCGATTAAGAAATAAACAATTTCTTGTTCATTATGTCTCTTTAAAATTGCTAATTAAAACATTTCTATCTATGATCATTAGATATTTTTTAGGATTTTAAACTTTCATCTATCATTTTATGTAACGTTTAAACAATTTTTTATTTTATATAATTGAAGTCTTTGGATGATTTCACGTATTCACATCTACGTAATAAGCAATACAATGGGACGCTTCTAATGACCCTCCGATTAATCTAAAATATAGATTTATTCGAAAACAACAAAATTACGTTACATGTAATACACATCAAAGTTATCAAATAAAAGATTAAACTTAACGATTTTTGTCTTTTTTGCATAGGGATTGATTTGTACACTAGCCCTGGTACACTCTTAATATCATTTTCACTCTTTCGTGCTTTTCATCACAGCCAGTGTGTTGAAAATTATTATGTACACATTCTTCTTAAATGACGGGCTCATTTCATTGCAAACGACCCTACAATATTGCACCCAGTGTAGAAATTTGAAATCGATGATGGGGAGAATTTGGTAAGAAGTAAAATAGAAAAGAAGAAGTATAAAGTGTTAAAAATCTTTTGAAAAGGGGTAAACCAAACTTAAAATTAAACCTGTGCTTCCTTGTTTTTATGTGGTGTCTGTGTTGCCGGGAATACAATTTATGGAAGCTAAAAATTGAAATATCGAATAAAAAATGAGCGTTGATTTAGCTGAATAATTGTCTGAAAGGATCAAAATATAATGTTAAACTCAACATGGATGATGCCAAAATAGCAGCACAATGAGTGTGGCAGGCTACCAACAAAACTATTCGCTTCGCGTGTGGCGTCCGTAGCGCTGCCAGTGGCATTTTCAGAAACTGTATACCCCGAGAATTACTGTAGATTGATAGAGGACATAAGGAAAAACATTTTTTTTAAATTATTTTGACAGAATGTAATGTGTGAATACAATATATTAATTCCAAGGTAGTCCATTTTCTGTGTAAACAAAAGATTTTTACGATTTTTGCATAAAAATTCAAATAAAAATAGAATTCTGTTCTTGGTGAATTATTTCGTGTATTTTTGCAGTCAACCACACTACAATATACATTGTTCTTTTTGGAGTCACTCATCATAATTTACACTTCAAGAGCTATCAGAAACACAGGTTATGCTGACTTTTTGAGCAATAATCTTTTCATTTTAAGCAAAATATTGTGCGCATGCGCTACGTTAAAACTGTACGAAACTTTTCGGTTTTCTGTACAAAACTGTACGAAACAATTGAATTCGAACTTGCGCATTTCATATGGTGAAAAGGCCTATTAAAAAGCTGTATTTGGAAGTTATAAGAATATTTGGATAACGTAAACCATAAGAATATTTCATTAAAGGTCTAATACGAACTTCTGAATATTATCTGTAATTCACTGCAATATACTCATAAACTTCAATTAAAAATGTCGTATTACTGTGTATATCAAGGGCTTTCGATATATACTCGGGGTACGCAGTTCCGGGAATTGCTACTCGAGCGCTGCTGCCGTTTTACGTATCCCTTCCAGTGCCACGCACGAAGCGAAAATGTCCCAAAAAAATGCACATACACACACGCGCACGCGCGCTCGTCATAAATATTCCCTTCCTGCGAATGTTTCTTTTCCTCTGGGCTAACTTAAATAAATCACTAACGATTATTATCCAGTAATACCGATATCTTCTTATATAACAAAAGATATATA
The DNA here is from genome assembly GCA_030407085.1 of Trichopria drosophilae. Lineage (NCBI taxonomy): Eukaryota > Metazoa > Arthropoda > Insecta > Hymenoptera > Diapriidae > Trichopria > Trichopria drosophilae. The sequence goes on from CM059583.1 coordinate 209,163,245, forward strand.
GAACTATTTATCTGCAAAATATCCCACTGGATTCCAAAAACAGCTTTCACTTGTTTCCAGAGGGAATTCTTCTGTGTCGTTTGGCATCGTGGTCGGCATCTCGGCGACCTTGCTATTTATTTACGAGGTGAAGGTATGGAATGCGGGAAGGACATTTATCACGTGGAATATAGAACATATTGTTTAGGAAGCAAGATTAAATAGGAGTCGCGGTGGCCGTTGATGTACAAAACGAATCGTGGGTCAAGATGCGGAGAAATATGTCATGGGATGCTCAGGAAGTGACAGGAAAACGATTGCAAACAATGGATAATGCATGAATTTGGAGGTATCATTTTGGAGCCGAGCCTTAGAATGCTCGATATAGTGTGATCTGCAAAACGTAGAAAAGAATGAAAAATTGCGTATCTGACTGTGCTCAGGAGACAGCGGTACTATGACTTTGGTACAGAGATGCAGAAAGAAGTTCTTATACCGTATCTCTGGTTAGTCAACAGGGCACAATTCGAGTAATGGCACCATAAGGTATAACGATTCTAGAGTTCGCAATTGATGAAGCAATTCTCCCTTTTACATGTCTAATGGCATTAATGATGAAATTTTCCTTCACTCGTATTAAAGTTCTACGTTTGATTAACACTAGGTCACTGCGGTCCTTTTGAATTATGGAGCTGCTTATATCCCTGAAAAAACGAAAACATGTTACCAAAAGAAATTCATACGAGCACATTAACATATCTATCTATATATATATTAAAAATTGAGGGCACAGGCCGGTGTTGATAATGGATTTTCTACAAACGAATGCATTACCTAACTACTGTGGAAACTTTTAGTAGTGAAATTAATTTTAAATAAATACGTAGAGCTGCTAGGAAATTTTCGATGAGCGGCATCAGAAAGACTTTTTGATATACGAATATCACCTAATTAGTGGAAAAAGTTGATCATCAATATACTATTTGACAAATACCGATAATATTACTTGCCAGTTTATTGTATTGTTGCGTAGTATACAATTGTATCCTAGTCCCTCATGTAAATTCAATTAAATAACTAACTACCCTTTTCTGAACTCAAAATCTATTAAAGTACTGACTATTGGTAAAGTGACCAGAAATACTTGCTTTCAAAACTGTTCTTAAGAATGTCTTATTATTTAAAATGTTCCACTGATGCGATTTGTTTCATTAAAACAATTGAACTATTTGCAATATTATTAAGTAATAATATTTATAATAAGCTAAATAATATATTATTTCTCACATGGTTTTGATCACAGTTATAGGACACGGTAAGGTCCAAGGCTATCCTAGCGATTGTCTTCTCAATCTATCCACTAGTTTACAAAACGTTATAAAAAATATGCAGGATAAAGCCAATGCTATTATAGAAAATTGCTTACTTAGATAATAATTTACAGTAAAATCTTAGGTTTCATTTGATGAATCAGCAAGTGTAGTTAAAAAAAATATATGTCTCTAAAAATGCGAAGAAACACAATAAAATGTTCACGGGTGAAAGTTGACCGTAGTGAACCGGATGTAACCTAAGGAATTGGACGAAATTCTATGCGAGTTTGGAAATTCATAAATTTTTGCATTTCTGACTTTGAATTTTCTACGCATTATTGATGTTCGGGAATGCGTTGATAGTTCATGCTGCCGTAATATGGTGGGCGTACGCTTGTTCTGTCACTTCTCATCCTTACAGCTTTGTTGAATGAATCCCGCAATCGCTCCGTGAATGTTTTGTATTCCATGTCTGCGTTGTTTTGCCCAAAGTCGAAATCGGCAACTTCGACAATGAAGCGGGAACGACTTTGAATGTAGTATGCAACCCCAAAGACGATCAGTACAACGGCAGCCAATGAACACGATACTGGCACTACGATCACTGATAATTGGGGCTTTGTCGTCGCTGCAACAAATTCTCGTTAATGTAGCATCTACCACATTATATGACAAGCAATAACAGTTTATATCTTAGGGGAGACTGGGGCACATTGGCGGCTGGGGTACATTGGCGGTTTGCTCTTTAAACAAATTCTGCACATCAAAAAATATTGTGCCTCACACAATATATTCTTTGTAACCAGCTGCATCGTATTACCCTAGTATAGCTTTGTTAATATTATTCAATTTCGTTATAATTTGGATTGATTGATTTGGTGTACGAAATGTAACTAATTACTTCCAGTTAAAGATTCACATTTCTCCGTATTGTGAACCGTATCAAAGTAACTATTTATATATTTATCTTCCTCTAATCTCACTGTATAAAGCCTACAATAGTAATATCGTAATATTTATACACGACATTACGAAAATCGCCTTTTAACCTACGAACTTGGGATGGTGCAGTTTGGCGGGAAGACCCTCAGGAACGTAATTCTTTATTAATGGAATAGAAAAAGTCGAAAAATGTTCAAAAATATTGTTTCACCAACAAAAATACATAGTTTGGTAAATAAAGATAATGCAGAATATTGTTCTTTTTGACACGAGTGTGAAATCTATGTTTTATTTACAAAGGCAGGGACTGCCGATAAATTACAGAAAAACATTTACGCAAATGTCTCCGATAATTTTTATGGGAAGTAATGAAATGAAGGAAAGTCGTAGATTTGATTTATTTACTACATAAACATAGTTTTGCATCTATCGCCAATGTGCCCTACGCGTGGGGCGTATTGTCGGTTTTGAACTCGCCGATTGTTTAGTTATTTTCTCTCTTTCTAGCAATATTTCTAAAATGTTAATCAATGTGTCTTAGAGATAGGGCTTACACCTTCATAATTGTATATTATATAAATTGAATAATACTGTTTATCATTTTTAAGAAATGATTTAACAATTTTACCGCCAATGTGCCCAGTCTCCCCTGCGTCATGTTATGCTTAAATCCTAATGTTCAACATAATTAAATAGAGACATTATTAAGCAGCTTATAAAATCGCAAAATATAAGATATTTCGTAACTGTAATTAATGTACACGAAGTTGTTTCATGGTTAAAAAGCACATCAGCAAAGCGAATATTTTCGTCTTTTAATCATAGTAAAAGTATGTCTGCTTATGCTAAGTCTGTATTAACCCCTTAACTGAGGATATAATTTCAAATAAAGTGCCCAAATAATAAAGAGACAAAAGTGTCAAAATTGTGACGTTGCTTTATGTGGAAGTTCTTATTTCGACAGCTACCGTAAATTATTATTTCTTGATATACTATATTCCAGGCTTTTAAATCCACGTTATTATATAACATTTGTTCTGCATAACCAATATAAAATAATTTATTTTTAACTGTTATATTTCCTCGTACACTATGTGTTATATAAAGAATATAACAAACAAAAAAGAAACTAAACAATAAAAACAAATTTGTAAAAAAAACAATAAAAGTGAACTTCTAAGACCTTCCTTCAACATTCTCGTGGTAAAGTGTGCAAGTAAGTAAACAATGAAATACGGAAACTAATGAAAAGAGGCCCAAGTAATGAGTTTCCAGCAAAATTGTTCAATTTTCCAGAACGGTGTTCGGCATATTGGATCCGACAGTTTTAATTTTTCAATATCTGACTTTAGATTCGTAATCAACAACCCAAAAAACCCCGAGTAACAAGTTTCAAGCAGAATGGTTCTACTTTTCAAAAAAGTGTCCGCCATATTGGATCAGGCATTTGGAATTTCCAAAATCTGACTTCTAATTCGTAATCAACGACCCCAAAAACCCTTGAGTAACAAGTTTCAAGCGGATTTATAAACTTCTTATGCATAAATTGATTGTCATACCTCATAATGAAGATTTTGAAAAAATCGTGAAAACTACCACCTTTGCATGTAAACGTATATTTTTTTTTTGACACATCGATTACGAAAATGGACGTCATCGTATTCAGTACACCTTAGACTGTCCAGAAATGGATTTGATTTTAATTCACATAAATTCCAGAATTTGTTATTCTAATTTATATCACGACGAAGTCAACGGCAGTAAAGGGGTTAAGCATAGTTCTATCGACGACGATAGGTAGTACATTAAACATTATGGGTCGACTATGTATTGTATCGAAAAGAAAAATTGGTTGATATAACAAACTCTCTTTTCGGTTAAATTATCTTATTGATCTTATCAATGGACAAAGAAACTAAGTTATGTCATAAACTGCATAGTTCAGATTCACTTCCTACCTTATGTCATTAGTATGTTATGCCATTTATGCGGCGAATGAGTAAGGTTATTATCAGCATCCCTCATAGGACTATACAGACCAATAAACAATGAAAATAACAGCAGTCTTGAATTCATATATATACCCAGCAAGTTCCCTTGCATTTTCCGCAATGATAATAAACAAAAACAGTTGCCGAATGAGGGATCGAACATACTACCCAAGGAACATTCAGTTTAGGAGCATACCATTTAATCATCGCATTCCCTAATCTCCACTGTGAGAAGTTTAAGAGAACAACTGTATTGCCTACTGTAGTACAGTAGCGACAAATTAGAGACAACAGTGGCTTAGATTGGAAGCGAAATGTCGTTCCAAATCATAAAACAAATATTACTCCCGGATCATTGGGAATAGTGAGAGTACTGCCGCATGTAAACATTGAGGCAGCTATTGTTGTCGTAGGCGAAGCTTATACACCTCGAATTCAAATGTCGCGCCTTCTTGATTCATTTTTGTAACACGACGCGACGATATTCAAAAACCTCCAAACAAACTCTTGAGCTTCTCTCCGGTTCTATTACCAAAATCGTTCCCCTCTCCAGTTTCAGTTTCGCACAAGTCACGAAGTGCACCGGCACGCGAAATTAGTATAAATCGTGTTCGAACAAAAAAAATAAACAAAAGTTAATTAACTGGCTGTTATCATTCAACAAAAAAAAGAATAACCTATCCCGCCTAGGACTGCAAAAGAGTCCAAAACGCAGTCATCTGCCCACATTGGTCCTTCGAAACGAATCTTCGGAAGAAAAACACGTGGTAGAAATGCCATATTGCAAGACTTAAAACCATCGTGTTTGCTGTTGAGAATCTTTATACCGAATATTTTCGGACCTTGAACAAAACAAAGGCAAGGTAAAAGAAGAAAAAGAATCGCGAATGCCGGAAAATACATTGAAACTCCAAAAAGTTTCTCCAAACTCAATTCGCAAAAAGTGTTGACGACGGACCTCGTCTTTCGAGTTCCGAAAATTTGCAACGAAGAAACGGAGTTTTCACTCACAAATCAAAGTGTTCAAGTTGCAAGGAACGTCGCGAGTTGCATAAAATCGAAGTCACTTCTTCCGCACACTTCAAGAATCGCTTTTTCGAACACTTTGTCGACCGTTCTACGGAAAATACGAAGTTCGTAGTAAAAATTAAATTCGCAAAGTGTTTCTAGTGTGCTTCTCTAAGCTCAATGTGCTCAACTTAAGTTTGGCGTGAAAGGCTAACGTTGTCAATTGGCGGTGGTCAACTTTGAGAGTTGAGCAGCCACTGTGAAATTTCGAACGCCACTCGAAAGTTAATTAACTGGCAGTTATCATTCAACAAAAAAGAATAGACGATCCCGTCTAGGACTGCAAAAGAGTCCAAAAAGCAGTCACCTACCCACAATTGTATTGTTTTAAGACGACAGTCATATCAAACTAAGAGAAAAACAATGCGGGGAGCCAATATAAAACACATCTCTTGCTTTCGTATAGCAGTTGTCTCCTATGATATGATTTCTGTCTTAAACTTTTCTCCGTGTACCCTATGAACGATTTTTAATGAACAGACAAGAAAATTAGCTTTTCGATGAAATGCGAGTAATGCAATTGAAACAATTTAAAAAAAATAAAATATATAAATAGGATAACTCAGAATAAACGGATGTTTGTTTCATAAAATACAACGCACTGTAGTCTTAAAAAAGGCTAAAAACACGTCGGCTTCAAATAAAAAACGGGATGTCCACTTTAGACCATACAGCCATAACTCACTCTTTATAACCTACATCTTAATAATGAAACAAAACACGTACACAGGATGATGAATAAAATGAATGGATCGAACGAGCAATTTACATGAAATTACTACTAGTGTCTTCGACCCTGCGGTCTTTAGTTCATATACTCCTCGACTGGGTAGGGTTTGGTAAACCCAGCTATTTGTTTGACAATAGAAAAAAACTGAAAATGATCATTTCACGACCACCGATAGGCCGAGCATTATTATATAACACATTTATAAATATGTATCTTCTTAGGTGGTTCAATTTCTTGTCTTAAGGCACTTTGGTTTTAATGATATTAAATAAATAAATAATAATAAACTAACTGAAAATCTCCAATCCCATTCCCGAATTACTTTTTAAACTCTTATGTTAGAACTGGACGCGTCAACTTGATTATTACAACGTTCATACGTATTCTACAGAATCATAGTTGATTTTATGAAGTGCACATAACCTTTTGTGTATAGAATTTTGTGCTCTATCTTTTTTGTTGGCAGCATTTTTTGTCTGATTTGTATTTCTGATAAGAAACGTAAGAAACATATTTTTTCTTCTTTTTTTAGTTCGATCCTCCCGTAATCTAGTATGGATCGATTCCAAAAAAGTAATTATAGATGTAAGTTAGGCCATGCCAAACTCAAAAAGAGGTTAAACTTTAAAATCGGTTTTACCATTCGTGAGATACAGCGCGCGAAAATAATGACACATACGAGCGGACGGACCTTCGAACAAGATCAAAGACACAAATTTTTTATTACTTTTTGTGATTTTTAGGGTCTGAAACGTTGATATTTGATGAAAAATCCAATATTTCGATCAGATCTATGTTCTGGGTCTAAATAATATTATTTCTCTAATCCTGGAAACACGTAAATACTCGGCACTTTATGAGTAACACAATGAGTAGCTCCAAAATTGAAATAAGGGACATAGTCCACTGTAGGACCGACTTAGGCCACTCCTCCTTGCAAAGGATTCTAAATATAAAGACTCCCAAAACACGAGTGACGATGTTTCGTTGCAAAGGTTGCAAAGGATTATTTTCAAAATTTCTTTTTAAAAATTAACTAAAGGACTTTTTTACAAGACTGGTAGCCATACTTTTTATGCAATTTTTTGTGTTAATCCTTATATAAGTTTTCAATTTTTGGATACTTTGAATACAAAGTGTATTATAAATGATACTTATTATCTGTAGAAGTACTGAGCTCTGCAGTCAGAAACATTAAAATTTGTGACCCAAAAGAATAAAGCTTGGAGAAAAGTGTCAGAGAATAACCGACTTGCTAACGGATCGAAATTTCTGCGCGAGTAAAGCGAGCGGGGCACCATACACACCCCAGTTATTGAAGTGAGTTTTCTATGTTTCATTCTTGTTATTATTAACGTAATAACGTTAGTTTTTATCCCAACAAACGAAAAGGAATTAAAACGAATTAAATATCATTTTCATTGAAATTCTTTCATTAATAATATAAAAAGGTAATACAATCGAAATTTCGCGAATCGGTCAATTTAAAAATAGTGCCCAATGCACTTAAAGCGTCAAAATTTGTTCTATATTTTCTTTTAAAACTACCAGTAATAAGTAAGTTATTGTATAAATGATTCTTTATGGGTCATTCTTCGAAAAAGTGTAAAATCGACGTATTTTTTTTCCACAAAATAAAAGATTATAAAAATTAAAATTTAAAGTTTAGATATATTCATTGGCTTGCTAATTACGTAAATACGAAGTAATAATGCCTCAGCCATCGATACGCATGAAATATGCAAGTAATTTAATTTTTTAATGGAAATTTGATATAAAAATAGCGAAATGTTCACTCTTAGCGAATGAGTGACTCATCAAGAGTAAGAATAATATTAACTTAATAATATTCATTTTATAAAACTCAAAACAGTTAAAATTATTATGGAAAATTATAAATTGATATGTTTAGTTATTTTAGCGATGTAAAAAAAGTTTTGATTATCACATATTACTGATGATGCGCGTTTAATACTGAAAGTTAAGAAAATTGATGTAAATAATAAAAATCCGTTCTATCACTAATAAGAACGGAATTTCCGTAAATCACTACAATTGCCCAGGAGGCTTACATGGCAGAGGAGCTTACATTTCAACGTATTAACCATGTTAACATAAGAACAAAGTAAATTTCGGTCAAATGCACTTCAGGCATAAGAGTTTAATCTTTTCTTTACATTTTAAGATATTACTCGCTTTCTTAACATGCTAAATTAGCAAATATGGCACGAGGCTTACAAGGAATAAACGTACTGGCCTTAGTTCTAACAATATTACTAAATTTGGGTTTAAATTAGTTTTGAAATCAGTAATTTTATACACACAATCCATAGTCTAAAAGTAATAGAAATTGTAGAACGATTGTCTGTATCTACATTTAATTTTTTTCGTACTGGAAATGGCATGTATTCTGTACTTACATTTATTTTTTAAATCATGGGGACACATTTTACAAAGCCATAACAATTTTCAGGAACGTTATAGCGAAATTTTCACAGCACTATTTGTTTGTTATAAGTAAAACAGATCATAACCACTTTTAAACAAATTTAATCATTCACATGAAAGAGAATGGCAGTGATCGAAAACGTGTTATTTATTCGCCCTGTTAAGTTCTGCTGTGTGCGACCCCACCGGCGACAAAATGAACTACTGAGAGGGGGATATGTGACACTAATCATAAGGGAAAACGGGTTTATTTCGCGAACAGCTTTGCAAACAGACATTGATATTACTGTTTTATCGTACGGCATTTCAAAGACTAAAAGTAATTTGGAAATATCAGTTTGCTGAAAAATGACATTTGGAAAAGCTATTCGCAAAATATGCACGTTTCCTCATATCATTAGTGTCACATACCCCCCTCTCAGTAGTTTATTTTTTCGCCGGTGGAGTCGCGAGTAGCAGACTTAACAGGGCGAATACCTGGGGACAGCCAGGAAGCTTACATTTCGGACCTTTAGCAGTATGTCAAAATTTTATCATGCGATTTGAACAAATTATCTCTTGTGCAATGCTTACATAAAAGTATAAGGCGCAAGAAAAAAAAATGTTTGGAGAATAAATTCCATTATTTGGATAAAATATTAAATGGGGACATAAAATTACACTTTTGTGGAGAATGACCCTTAAGGTACGTTTTCATGGAGCGGAAAATATCCAGATATTTTCCCCCCTCTTAGCGTAATTGCAGCTAGATATGCGCTTAAATAGTTGGACTTTAAAATTGGGATTTGGGATTTTAAAATTGGATTTCGTAATTAGTATAGTTTAGATAGTTTATATCTTCATATTTATTTTGTATAATTACTTAAATCTACTCAAATAATAAATATTTACATTTTTATCAAGGACATTATCGTTATTCTCGACATTTCTTTAAAATTCCATGCTTTGATCTTTCGCGCGATCATCATAACCTCAAAATTGCAAAAATCAAAATAAAACTAAATTATTTCTATTTTTCTTTCTTTTTAACGATTCCAGGCAAGAAAGAGAAGCAAATATAAAACGATTTTTCATAAATTCAGAAAACAGGGCTTTTTATGCATTAATTTTTTAAATACAATTTCAAATTATATATCCAGATATTTTACGCTCCATGAAAACGAGGGAAAGGCGATTTTGGTCAGATATTATATCCCGGCGATTTTGTGCAGGTGGGGTGAAAAGATGGTAGAGTGGGGGAAATATCCGGATATTTTACGCTTCGTGAATTCGGACCTTTATTATTAAAAATATACCCCCACTTCGGCCACGTTTGTTTGAAAACACTATCACCGCGCATTTGACGGTGGTACAGTAGTCCTTCCCTTATTCTAATTTGTCCAGTCAGGCAAGATGGCGGTCTTCTTCCCTTATTCTAATTTTCCCCTCTCCCCCACTACTTAGATTTGTAGTCTCACTTTTGTCTCCTTTTCTTTTGTTGCGCATCCGCCATTATGTATTTGTATTTAGAAAATCCACACGTCAACACACGTCACTGGGGAGAACGCGTGAGGGGAAATATTAGAATAGGAGAAGAGACAAAATTAGAATAAGGGAAGGAGTACTGTATTTTTCTTCCCCAATAATACGCGAATAGAACAACATTGACTAGCAGTTTTTTACATGAAAACACGAACTAAAATGTAATCAATTTCAGCGCAACTAAGTAATAATAATATACGTGAAGGTAAACAATGCCTTTCATGGACGTAACATTTGTTTTTCTTTTTCCTTTATACTAAATATATATAATAAAGTCGAGGCATTAAAATGAATTTTTACGAATTCAAATATACGGAAATCCACGTGAAAGTATTAAATCGATGAATTGAGTTGTGACGTTTTTCAATTCGCAATGTAAAGAAACCGGATCGGAAACGTAATTTCTGAATTCTACCTTATTCTTTTTCGTTTATTGGCGTGGTATCTTAGTTTTTATGTAGGATGAGAGGAATCAAATGAATAGATATATGTAATTATGACTTTTCGTTGTCTCGTTTTTGGAGCAATGTACTTCCATTGTTCAATGCAGTAGAACCTCTCACTAACGACACCTCCCATCAACGACAGAAAATCACTCTCACGAACGACTATACGAGACACCTCTCCTTATCCCTTCTACCGGGTGTCTGTCTATGTAAATACGACGCCCTGCCCGCAGAGCGCATCTTATTGGTCAGAATCATGATGGTGGTGGAAGAGTCTTTCTCTATCGAGTAGTCGTTCGTAAGAGGTATGAGGGGAGGGCTAGGAACCAAACCAGTCGTTAGCGAGAGGTCCTACTGTAATAGCGTATGTATTATGTAACAAGGGCGCAATTACCGATCTTCGACGAATGCAAAATTTGTCGCACGATCGAAACGAGGTTGAGAATCACACTCATAGGAGATCTATATTTCGAATAATTCACTGCAGGGCGCAAAATCGAGTTTTACTCCCGGAGTATTAAAAAGACAATATTTATATTATTATTATTAAAAAATATAAAGTAGTATATTACCTTTATAAATATTTATCGTCAACTGTTTAACGACACTGCTGATATCATTGTTGATAATAACAATTATCGTGTATACACTGGGTTCAAGGAAATAGTGTATAATTGAAAAGTTACAGGATGGAAGTTGAATTTCTGTTCCACTGCATGTCTCGTTTCCAGTGGCGTTGTATATTCCGCGGTGAAATTTCAGACACTTAAAGAAAGGACCTGATCCGTCACAAGTTACATTTAACGATAACATATCCCATGGCTGAATCCAGTTCGTACCCTCGACCGCAATATTTACAATCGGTGCTGAAAAAATCAGTTGCCATAATAAAATAAATTTTATATGACTAAAAATAAAGCAATATTTTGAAATCTGCATTTTTATTAAATAAGAAAACTGGAGACATTTACTAATTCTCTTAGAAAAAATTGTTATTTCTGTCCAAGAAATAGATATGGATTAAAACTAATTAGAATTAAAATATTTTATGTAGTTACCTCTAACATTAACTTTCCTATGAAAATATCCATATATCTTCTTAGGGTCTGGAGGAATAATAGATGAATTTAGACACACATAAGGGAATGTCAAATTTCCAAAATTTGTCGAATTCGGAGATAACGATGTTGCAGTTGGTGTTTTCATCAATGTAGTTGCAGTAGTTGGAAGTGGAGTGGTTTGCGTAACTGCATTAGTTGTTATATTTAATGCAGGTGTTACACTATTATTTGATATAGGAGTAGGAGTCACTGTAATTGAATTAGTAGTCGTAGGCATTGTAGTCGTAGTTGATTCAAACGATGCAATAACTAAAGATTCTATGGAGTGTGTGATGCCTGGTGTCGTAAAATTATATGAAAGACTAAATCCATCAGTTTGGCCATAATATTTACAATCGATAAACCAATAAGTTGATATCGATGTGGCATTTTTCGTAATAAATTCGTTGTCCCCTGGTCGTAATTTTACCGCTACTTTAGCCTCTGAAGCGGACGATACATAATCGTTTTTCACAGTTTTATTTAACTGCGCTACGCTGAGATTACCATTGAGTAACGCTGTAAGATTCATTGCAAATTATGTGTACTATTGATAATAATTATAAATCTATATTGCATGACAAAACTGTTTAAATATGATGGCTAGTAATTTGAATACCATTACTTACAAGTAACTTTGAAACTCGTTGTAACACCAGTCAAATCTTCACAATTTAATTTAAAAAACCATTCTTTACATACTGTAACTTGCATTTCATACTTTCCAATACTATATTTCCCTGGTGGATAAGTTAACGTATAATATGAGGTTGTGTTTGTCGTGGGACCAGTCTGGAAAGGAATTAATAAAAGTATTTTTGCTTGATCGAGTGATGTTTGCCAAGAAATGCTTCAAATTATTATTCTACTTAAACTTTGGTATTGTGTTTAATTTCTCATGTTTTCATTCGAAATAATTATAAACTATTTCATCAAGTGTTCCAAATAAGGAAACTATTGATAAAAAAATACAATAGAATATAAATAAGTTCTTTGTTCTACCTTCCATTGCTCCATAATGAGTAAATGAAATCATACATTTAAATCATTGTAAAATCTAAACTATTAACTTGAAATTATTTATACCGTATAGTAATCTAAACAAGGCTATTCTCATAAGAGACACCACAAAGGCATAGTTGTCAAAGTATTCATTATGACGAATATATGATTCAACAAATAAATTGTATGTATATAATTTATTAATATCTTGGACATATTATCCCTAGATATATGTGTACATAAGTAATAAAAAAAAACAACAATTTAAAAACAAAACAATATACAACGCAAATAATAATAAATATAAATATTACAAATATAAATCTTAGCGCACAGCGGAAATACAAAATGATACAAAGTATATAGTGTACAATTGTGTATGTACCTTGTATACATGTTGATAAATGCTGTTATCTAGAAAGGTATATTCAAATGTAGCCGCTGGTCGAGTACCATCATCATTGTACAGATCAGCTTTAAACGTTATTGTTCCACCGAGTATAACTGGTCCGTCGTTGGTAAGATTCAGGACATAACTGTCAGCAATTCTTGCTGTTTAAAATAATTATAACTTTTAAATATAAACCTGAATGTTTAAAATAATGGAGAACAAAATGCAATAGGTATAATATTATAAAGTACAAGTTATTAACAAAAAAAAGTTCAGGGATATTGTCGATAGTTGGACTTTTTGAGTATCATTTGTAAATAATTGTTTACACCCGCTTTAATCATGTTTGTTAAGAATAAGAGGTCCAATTGTTTTTTAATCATTCTACACTAAATATCTAATTTTGCAATAGTACAAAAATTACCTGTCCATAAACAAAAAAGTGACACTGCCACAAAGACAATGCAATTGTGATTTTGATGCATTTTTACTGACACATCTATCTAAAAAATGATAAATACGTATATATATTTTGCAGCAAGAGAGTCAAAATTTAACAGGCACAAACGACGTAATTCACAAACGAATGACGTTTTTCCTGAATTTTTTGCATTTCAATGGACCTAGGTACGATGAGTACGAATGGTGCCTAGACGTTGTCGTTGAGCTGATTTCTGTTTTACTTTTTTGCACTTGAATCATATGTCAACAGTGACACAATTTACTTTATCACATGCATCTCATGTGATGTTTTTACTGTCATTCACGAATATACGAGATGCATTTTACACGGCGCATATGTCAAGTAAAGTAACACAGTGGGCTATGACAAGTACGCCATACGTCTGCGCAGTGCGCAGTTGCATTCATCTTTATAGGGGCGGAGTCGGTGCGCAGCTGGTTATGCTCAGTCGCACTAGCGTGTCTAGGGATAAATATAGACACGACGGGCAGCACAGAGTGTAATAATTATTACACTCCGTGCTCATACAGTGTAGCCGAGAGATGTCAATGTCGTCAAAAAGGTGACTAAAAGTCGCTGGCAATAAGCATGTTATGGAACTAGAGAGATTGTGAATTAGGACGAGATGAATTAGGACAGGAACTACTGTACCGACTGTACCCAATGAACGAAAAAGAATTAAAACGAATTCAATATGTGTTATTTTGGTTTGTTGACCATTTTCTTTGAAATTCTTTACATTCTATTCCGATGCAATACCTGAATAGAACATAAGCATAACCTAAAAAACGATGACTATCAGTTTTTACATGAAGACACCATAACTAAACCCAGTAAACGAAAAAAAGATTGAAAAGTATTAAAAAGGGATCAATTGGGATTAAAGTGAGACTACTTTTAATTCATTTTGTTCAAAAAAGGAATTAGAGTGGTTTTGAATTCTAGTAAATTCCAAAGTAGGTATATAAATTGAAATTATTGAATCCCTGTGAATCCTCCTCGAATAATTGTTGTGAAAATCAATCCCCTTTAATGCCATAACTGGGATTGAAAAACGTATGTTTCAATAACCGTGAATTCCACATCTGTCAGTATCGTTTAAATACCATTTCTGGAATTAAAAATTCCTTTCTCGGATCCCCTTGAATACCATTTATTACCAAAGATTTGAAAGAATCCCATTTAATACAAGATATGGGATTTAAAATTATATTTTTTGAATTCCATCGAATACTATCGATTACCAATCCCAGTAAACAAAAAAAGATTGAAAGGTATTAGAAGGGGATTAATGGAGATGAATATTTGATTGTTTTCGGGAACCCACTTGAATGTATTAAATCGATGACCTTTCAATTGGTTTGTGACGTCTCTCAATTCGAAATGTGAAAGAACCGAATAGGAAACGTAACGTCTGAATTGGATATCTTACTCTTTTTCGATTGTTGGGCAGTAAAACAATGACTTCCTAATAATGACTTCGTAATCGACGTCGTAAAAGATACCGTATATGTAGAAATTTGTGATGGAAAATAACGTAATTAAAAATGTAATTTTAACGTGTACCGAAGTCGGTGGCTTCGACCCCAGTAAAATTTAAAATTGCTTGTAACTGTTAAAATTGGGACAAAAACTGTACGAAAAAAATTTTTTTCTTAAATATTACGAATGGTAATTCAATTTGAAAGCTCGAAGAAACAGTCGACTAAAAGTAGACCGTCACTTATAGCTGCCAGTAAATTAGGCGTTCGAGAGCTATACGTCAACTGTAAGTAGCCTTTTCTTTGTGTTTACTGCACGGAGAGATTCGTCTGGCGTTTATATGATGGGTCAATAACTTCATTCGAAAACTCGCGGGCTCTCTCACTTACGCGATTTGTTTGTTTTCGTATCCTTTTTCCGCGGCCGCGGGCATCGCCCGTCGTATTACACCATCGACTCATACAGTAGTCCCCATCTTAAGTTATACCGTGGGTTCTTTCAAAATGGTGGAAGTTTGTCCAAAGTTATAGCCCCTCACTATCCCTTCTTCCGTAACTTTGTTTATATTCGTGCAATGAGTGCTTCTGTGTGTGAGTGTCGCGAAGCGAGTATGGCTCAGCGAGACAATGTAGTTGGGGAAAGACAGGGAAGACGCTGGTATAACTTTGGACAAGGCAAATGTATAACTTAGAATAGAGATATAACTTTGGACGAAATAACTTAGGGCGAGGAATACTGTACTAAATTTGTTCAAAACCCGCAGGATTTCACGGGGGATACCTCCGTAGGAACGCGGTGCTCGATGTCCATACTGTATTCGCTCGAAATTTCTCTCCGTGTGGGTAATAGCAAGTGCGGACACATTTGAAAGTTCTTTTTAACACTCCAAGAGTAGAACTCGACTTTGCAGTGAAATTCGTAAAATTCGGACGCAAATTATCGAGCTCCACTCCCGTCGTTAAACAATATCGTATGGAACACGGGCGAAATATCGATCTTCAACCAGTGTGATTATCGCTCGTGTCACAAACTTCGCACTTGTCGAAGATCGGTAATTGCGCCCTTGTTACATAATATAGTATTTCAAGATGAATTCAAAACACTGCGCAAAGAGCGCATTACGACAATTTGCGACGGAGTAAAGTTGTACTTATTAAAGAATTAGAGGTAAAAATCTAATCGGTCCATCGCCGTTAAGGCAAGACTGCTCTCGGTCTTTGAAAGCGTAGCTGACATAGAGCCTAGCTAATAAAATTCCGTCTTGCTTTAACTTGCTGGGCTCGATGTCGGCTTTGCCTTCAAATGCCGAGTACAGTCTTGCCTTAACCAACTAGGATTAGTGCCAGCGCAAACACGTATGAGGCAAGGGAAGTACTCACCTCACATTGAACCAAGAACATCGCAAAAGCGGATACAACGGGAGCACTGAACAGTCATTGAGCTGCCAGAGGTAGCACGATGGCATTCACAAGGAGCGTGAACGTTGAAGCAGCTTGGCTCGTGGAGCGTGGAATTCAGCGGAGGACCATAATCGAACCTGGAAGAATTCCTAACTGACCTTAACGAATGTATAGTCTAACTCGAATTAAAAGAGCCAGATTTCCTAGAAGTGATACAGGGCTTGTTGGATAGCAAAGCCAAGCAATGGGTATGAGAGGAACTCTCTGTACTGCGCACACGAAGAACCTACGAGCGGCAGCTAAGAAGTTTAAGACATCAGCTGTAATAGGTACAGTTATGAAGTTTGTATTTTAGGTGCCTTCCCTCCCTTGCGGGTTTAAAACACCCACGGGGGATGGGGCCATGTTTGAGTAGTACACTACACCGCTGGTTGTGCCGTTTATGAAAACGACAACAAGTCGGCTACCACATTTTTAATAACAAGCTGCCTGCCTTGATATTTCTGTTGGTTCAAAGAAACCTTTCAAGCGTTACCACGACCCGCCAGAGGCCAACCCTATTTGCGGTTACTACCGGACGGACACGGCATGACGAAACGCTCCCCCGTGTGAAACTCGCCTGTAGGGGCTTGACACCGCACCTTGGCTCCTCAGTACGGTGAGTATCTCTAGTCGTTTTACGATCAGGCATTCGATGGTAACAGACCAACCAAACGATCGGGTCCATGAGATCGTCAATTCTCAAAACTTGCTAAGATATGCTGATCTTTCAAAAGCATTGCTCCTCTTCGAGTTCGGGCACTTCGACCCCTCCCTCTTCCTTGCGGACGGAGTTACCCGCTCCGTTCTCTTCCACAAGTCCCCTGCGAGGATGTAATAGGTACTGCGTAGCAGAAGTCTTATGCTTTACGACAACCACGGCGAAACTTTTAAGATTATTCTAAAATAAAGCACGGCTGCTATGCCAGCACTCTAATTGTACATTGTATTGCTGCCGTCCGCTTTCACTAGAACACCTGTTGACTGTATTTAGGACAACTACTGCCCCAAACTAAGGCATCCGTCATCTTAATCGACGACCATCACCCTACTAAAAAAATCCAGGTGGGTTTTTCCACGTGGTCTCAACCTGGTAGTTTTGGCTCATTTGACGACAGATCGAGACCATGTCTGATTTTGTCACATATACTTGAAAACAGTAGGAAAGGTACCTTTCATAAATAAAAAAATCTGTTTACTGTAGAAACTGAGCTGAGTTTTATGTACCTGCTCTTCTTATTTCGAGAGGAAAAGGGTTAAATCCACAAAGGTTATTATTATTTTTTTAAATCATCGATGCACTCCTACCATCAATGAACCAATTGGTTCCCAAAAATAAGTATCATTAGATTCTTAAGTATCAATAATAAAACTGCATACATATATAATTTTGATAAAGTTAAAATAAAAACAAAACATTGAATTAAGTTGAAATATATTTATAAATTAAATGCTCGTACACGTACACAATACACGCAATATATTATAAATAAGTATTTCAACACACATTCCTATTAAGACATAGATTCTTTAAATAAAATATAAAGATGAAAACTTAATAGCAAATCGTAGCTAAAATATATAATATAAGTGACTAAAAGATTTTGGTCAGTATGAATTTCTTACCTGTATTATTAACGATTATTTGTACAGTCTATATACAATGTTAAAAAATCATATTGTGTTTAGGCACTTTTTAAAAACTTCGCACGATAATTTTTGCCATTTCGTCGGAGGCACTACGTTAAGTCTTTCGGTACTTTGTAAAGTGTTAAAAAAATATTATGTTCTTAAAATATACATAGATCGGAAGCATTTCATTAGTCGTTATCATGAATAAACTGGCGGTATTTACTTTTCTTGTCAAAAGTATTAAAATTATTTCCTGAACACAAATAGTAAGTATTTTACTACTTTCGATACTATTATACTAGTTAAAACCCGATTCAGGTCTAAGGAAATTCTCTTCATTATTCAATGGCGATCAACGTTTCATCTTGTCCAGAATCGGCACTACCAAGTCGAAAGACGGTCTTTTTCCAGGATCTTCGTTGATGCAGATTCTAATTAGTCTTGCTAGATGCGGAGATATCCCCGGAGGAATGCTGATACGTAAGCCTTCCAAGGCGATCTGTTTCATTTTAAAATTGCTCATAAACATGTTAAAATTTTACCATCTTCGACATTACTAACGTAGAGTTAATAAACATAGAAAATGCTTTTAAAAGTTCAGGCATTAAAGGATAATAGCGACATGTACAAACCTTCATTCCACATTCCATTGGCGACAAATCAGCAAAAGGCACTTCTCTTGTGGCCAGTTCCCATAACAGAACTGCGAAGCTCCACATATCGCTAGCTTCTAAATTAATATCGCTGGGTTTCTTGCTAAGTGCTTCTGGAGACATCCAAGCTGGTTCATATATTCGCCCAACTTCTTGAAAAGAAAATTTCGAATCTGCCATATTGACACGTGCAGTCAAATCTTCATCGATCTTGAAACAAAAACATAAAATGTTGCTACGAATTCTTGTCAGAAAATATATATTCCACTTACCATGACATGTTTGCTGTTCAGATAAAATCTGCAACGATTTTGTCTTTCTAGTCCATGGAGGAAAGCCATGGCCCTTGCAACATCGAGTGCTAATCGAAGAGCACGAGCTGTGTCTACAACGACTCCAGTTCCTCCGTGAAGAAGGCGATGAAGACTTCCTCTGGCCATGTACTGCGATACAATTGCCAATTGCGGGGGCTGACTAACACAACCAAGCACTGGTAGCACATTTGGATGAGAAAAGATTCTTAATTTCGGAAATTCTTCGTTGAAATCCCTTGTTATACGTGCAGAACATTCTCGTAGATGTAAGATTTTCACTACAATGTCGTTATTTTGCCAACGACCTCGCCATGTGTCGCCACTTGGTGTAGATGCAAGTTGCGTGTGTAATGACAAATCGGCCATGTTGATGCCCTTGTGCCTCGACAGAGTGGCATCGCCTGAAATAATTGGGAGGTTAATTATATTGTTTATTAAAATGTTTGTTTTCCATTTCTTGTAAAACTTACGACTTCGAGTTTTTAAACCAAGCCAACTTTGATCTTTAAATTGAATTTTTTTAAGATCTTGCCCCACTTCTACAGCTAAATCTGCAACAAAAAATTGCGTTGTTTCTACATTCTTTAAACAGTGGGTATCGTCCAAACCTTATTAATAAAATTGTTCAAAACTTTTCTATGAAGCTGAAGCTAGCCTCCTATTCTAACCCCTATTTCTTTCACCCCTAAATTTATAACTCGTTAATTAGTTTCAGCATCGTTAAGGTCGTTTCGGATTAATGTTCTGCATTTATTTCGGCATATTTATAAATTTTCTGGATCTCAAACTGATCTGCGTATGCATATTATTTAGACTATCAAACAGGAGTAGAGGCTGGAATAGGGGGCTAGTTTCAGCTTCATAACTTTTCTTGGGCTACCTTTATCCACTTCTTAAAGACTTAATTACCTAGCATTATTCAACATTTCAGTATGATTATTTAACCACAAAGGAGTATCCGATTTTAATGATTTCCTAGAAATATGTAACCGCATCTTTTAACTATTTCTGCTTCAGGATCTTACGAAACAAAATTTATTAAAATTTATTAAAATACAGTTACGTATATTGTATTCTATTATTTGTTCTTATATTCTTAGTATTGGAGCTAAATTTATTAATGACATAAATAAACTATATAAAACATATTAAATTTAATGAATCAAAACTGGAAAATAAATTTGCTGCATACAAATAATATTATTCATATGTTGTCATTGTACTCATATGTATAAACGTCATAATAATTTTATAATGTTTGGATATGATATTTTTGATGCACTACTGAAGTTTGGCTTTGGCCATGGAATAACTTATGATGGAATCAAAATCCAACTTCTACATCTTATGCTGCTGATTCGTATTCAAATTTCTGTTATAAGTTTCTTAATTTTTTAATGTTGTACAATTGTTGCACAATTATAATATTAAAACTAAAATTCTGTTACCCCGTAAATTAAAAATTATCAGGATTTTCCGACCATTGTGTACACTCTTTACTCACCATGCAAACGTTTCGCCAAGTTGCCCCTTGCCTTGTCTAAAGGTGTATCGCTATCTTTGTTGGCAATTGATACCAAAGCACCAGCCGCAAGCAATTCTTCAGCAACTGCTTGATCACCCCAGAAACATGCATAGTGGAGAGCCGTATTGCCATGCTCATTGGTAACATTTACATCTGCCCGGTTTCTGAGTAGCTGAAGATTAATAATAATGATCACATTGTAACACTATTAATAATTATATTGATTCCCATTCTTTACACAATGAAAATGTACAGAAACTGTACACAGGAAATCAATTTCTGCCGCACTTCTAGAATTCTTAAAGTGAAAACTCCCAAGCCTCACTGTATAAAATGCTGATTTGACCACTATTAGTGAAAATGATTAAATCGACACTTTTATAAAGTGAAATTTTGCTGTTACACAGTGAAATTTTCGTGTTCTCACTTTAAGGATTTTAGAGTGTAGCGAGAACTATATTCTTGTTAACAGTTTGATCGAGCACACTTGAATCATCCTAATCCCTTATCGACAACGTATACAAAACGGCGTCAAATTTGTATTGAGTGACAAGGTTCAATCGTTCTAATCTTTAAGGGTTGAACTCGGAAGGGTTAGTACGCTTTCGTCCCTCCATTTACAGTCGTAAGTACCGAATAGCAAAGGACAACAAATTCCTTTTTTTCCAAACTTTCTGTCCTATCAAAACAAAAGGGAAAGTAATAAATAGTGTGTATTTAAATTCATTCTACGAAAGAAAACGTATGAGATCCTGGTTTTTT
The DNA here is from genome assembly GCA_030407085.1 of Trichopria drosophilae. NCBI lineage: Eukaryota > Metazoa > Arthropoda > Insecta > Hymenoptera > Diapriidae > Trichopria > Trichopria drosophilae. The sequence goes on from CM059583.1 coordinate 209,184,446, forward strand.
AAATTCCTTGTAGATTGCTGGTTTTGTAACACTGGCTTATATTTTCGAAAAAATGCAGTTTCAAATTTTCATGAAGTCTATGTTTTCTTACTAATATGCTGGGCACAATTCGAATGTCATAGGGAAAATATCATGCTTTACATTTCTTGTTTGAATAATTTTCAAAAAATGTCACATATTCGGAAATAAATGCGAAAAACCATAGCTCAATTTTGTTTTCATAATTTCATTCACGCCAATTTTCGCTACAATATTCGAAATACATCACAATGAGTGAGAAAAATTCCTACAAATGTTTGGCACCAGCCTTTCGGAAGTATGTCCTAAAGCTGCTGCCATTTCAAGTTCACATAAACAATAAATCTGTTTATACTTATTTAAGTTAGATGAAATGCAAAAACGCTACTAATGACAACTTTACAAAAAATTTGAGCTCTGAACTAAATTTTCATTCTGATAATAAAAAAGAATTCGAACATATCACCCTCTATTAAGGGTGGTTTTTATATTTTTTGGCATGTAATATGATTTATTTGACAACCAGATTATTATACAATAAAAAATTACTGACGGGGAAACGAATATCCGTCATTCTGAATATTAAAAATACCAATTAATAACTGGAAAATATATGCGCCAGTCCGGCAGTCTAAAGGTTAAAAATGTGTAGTAGCAGTCCTTAAATCTAAAAACTTTCGGAAAAATGTACATGAAATAACTTAGAATTTTATAGCTTGATAGTTGTTTATGCTAAGCTTCAGAATAAACTTATCTTTTCTTTCATAATATCAAATATTTTAAAAGAGAAAAATTAATTTTTTTCCTGACTTAAAAGAAAAATGTATTAATTCGCATTTTTGTGAAAATCTGTAAAATTTAATTCTGTTTATTGTGTGTTTAGGGTAATTTTATATAATTTCCATTCGTGAAATTATTGTCCGTGATCTTTCTATTCGGTAAATTTTCGTTGAACTTTCGAGACGTTCAAAATTCGGAACATTTGATTTCTGGATCTTCGTTCGGAGAATTTATATTCTGATATGCTGAACAGTTATACTTTACACCCATGTTAGGTATCCTAGTTTTTGTAATTGGGTGCGTAAAGAGAGTGTGTAACGTTTTGATGCCTGGTTGAGTGCGTAAAGTACAACTTTACGCACGATCGTTCGCTTTACGAATTTTGTCGTCGGAAGTGCGTAAAAGTGAATTTTACGCACGAAAAACAGGCATCAAAAGTACTTTACGCACTAACTTTACACAATTACAAAAAGAAAATTGTTTTCTTCTTTTTATTCAAAAGAGTTTGAGAAATGATCCGAACTTTGAATTTTTCGATTACCAGCACCGACAAAACACTACGGTCTAAGAAATGATTGTTTTGGTCATATTATATTGATAACTATTCCCTTCCATATCTATGGTTGCTAGGGCCATATCTGTTAAAAGGGATTTCATATGCAAAGTTCTCTTTTCAATCGCAATGGTCGATCTATCAATATTTTAATTCACAATGCTTCTTTGGTCGTTGCGTCCAAACCAGTTTTTCCGTGTAATATATTTCTAAACTGTTTATGACTCTTTTTGATACATTTTACGCATGCAGATTACAATGATTATTTTTCGCGACTGGATATCAGCCAATCAGAGCGCGATATTCAAAGGGTTCTATGGTCATTTGTTTAAAATTATGCTGGAAATTCCACGGCAGCTTCTGGAAATTGCATTCGAAAATTGCATGCTCGCTACTCATTTGTTAAAACTTCTAAATTCATATATTCTCTTCTCTCTGCTCAGCTGTAACCTCAAATACCGGTCACAAAAAGTAATCAACCGAATACCCCTCGCTACGCACTCGGGATTTTTAACCTGCAAAACTTGACATATTCACTTGTTTGCAACAAAGCTATTGGGAAATATTCCGATAATTTTGAAGGTCTCGAGATATTACAACTAAAAATATTAAATATAGAAAAATTAGCATCCATACCAGTAGGACAATGTCTCGGTGTCCATGGGCAGAGGCAAGATGTAAAGGTGTATCATCACCTCTATTTGTGGCATTTATTCTTGCACCTCTGCTTACCAGCAACTCTGCTAATTTCGTGTGTCCTTCCTTACTACACCAATGTAGAGGACTGAAGCCGTGGTCATCCCTGTAAAACATTTATATCAATTATATTTGTATACTATTTATTTATAGTACTTAATATTAATAAATGGTGTTGTTGTGTAGGAGGATATATAATATAAAAAAATAAGTAAACAGATCGGCTTTGTCCTACAATTTAATTTGATGAAGTTTTTCCTCGACGTTTCGAAGCAATAACCTCTTGAAAACGAACACAAGATTGTTCGAAACGTCGAGGAAAAACTTCATCACATTAAATCGTAGGATAATGCCGAAATGTTTACTTATTTTTTTATACTACGCAATATTTTTATCGATATCCGAGATGAAAGCGTTTGTCTGATTCGGAAAACAATTTTTGATGACTGATGACTTATTTACAAATTCTTTATAATCAAATGTTTATATTTGCTTGAAAGACAATGTTTATGAAACAATATTACTACACAACCAAATAACATCAAACTTGGTGCACGTCTTAACATTTGACGAAGTTCTTCGCAATTATTTGAGTCGGAGAGAACTTGTATGACCTCCTGATTAAAATGGTAATAATGTGTACAGCGGTAATGTTGCTAATAATGACGAATTTGCCAATTGAATGAAGTGTGAAAAATGATAAAATAAATTAACGAAGTTCTATGGTTGATCAAATTCCCGTTCAGAATTGACTTGTCATTTAATGGAAGCTGATATAATTACAATTTTTGTTGGCAAGAGTCATGCGCCATGTTTGAAATTAGTGCTTACACTCTATTTCCTTAAAATTAATTTCGAGCTAAGTTCGCTAAAGTGATTCCGTAATTTCCATTTTTTTTAAGTGAAATATTACTTTTTAACGGAGAAACATAATGATCTTAAAATAGCGAATACTCCTAACTTAATAACCTATAAACACAGATTCGATTACGCATATGTTTACAAATTAGTCGTCTTGATAAAATTGGCATGGCTGTATTTAAGTTCATAGATCAATTTTTGATATTATGGCAAGGTTTAGTGGCTGAATTTACGTTGTTGCATACACCCAATAATTCAAGTGCTTCAGTTGACGTGGAATTTCTTTGTAATGTAGTCAATTTGAGGCCGGCGAACAAAGTTCCGAAAATCAAAACCCCGAAAGGCTAAAATTTCGATATTGCGTGAATCTAAGGTATTTTAATTTGCTTTCTTTTTGCCAAATTTTCAAAGACAAAGCGAAGAAAATCACGCTGGAGCCATGCCATATCGAGATTTTGGCCGTTCGGTACATTGAATTTCGGAACATTGTTTCCGGCCAAATTTGACTTTAAAAGGGTGGCGCAATTCTTAGTGAAAATCACTATAATGAAGTCAATTTCACTTTAAAGGAATTTAGATTACAAACTTTTTCATTGGTTAACCAACAATATCATACAAAATCACTTCTTAATGTTATGAGATGAATTTCCGTGAGAATTTTTTAATTGAAAAGCGATCAATCGTTTTAAAATCTCTCATGAAGTGCCTGTGAAGGCATGAACGAAATCAAAACAGAAGTTCCTATTTATCTACATCAGCAGCTGTTCTATGCGAAACATTTTCCAGTGACGCATTCATATCACACTTCGAAATATGCCTTTGAATATAGGCTCAATCTCATGTATACATACACATGCCAATGTGCATACCAGCTAGTTACCCTGCTAGCGAAATAATTATATTAGTGTCGACTGATCATATATTGAAAACTGTGTAAATTAATATGCAATTATCTTCTTCATCTACATTTCTATAAATAACTATGAAAGAAGTTAGGAGAATGATACCGGGAGGAAGATATTAATAAACGAGATTATCATTTCATAATTAAGTATGCAATTCCTACTAGACAACGAAAAGAATCTCCAAATGATCTGCCGACACCATATGCTTTAATTTTCCTCCTGGGCACCTCTTTTCATACAGTAATCTATTAAAAAGTTACAGCCACTATATTGAAGACAATATTGGACGAAGATAAATTTGAAGAAAAATAGTAAAATTTCGTACACAGTGTCGATTTTTCACCCTGACGATTTCAGGCGATTTCAGGTCAACACATAAGTAAACTTTAACTTTTTTCATAATAAATAAGTAGTAGTGATTTCTCGAATAAACATTACTCAGCGAAATTTTAGACCAAAATTAAAATTTAAACATTTTGTTCGAGACTAATAATACACTTATACACTGTCAATGAGAAACATTGTACAGGAAAAACTTAGTATAGTGCAAAAATACGATCTGATTGGTTCATCTACAGCCTTAAATCTTCAAATTTAGTAATATTTACTACGAAGAGAACCAAAAAACTTTAATTATTCATTTGAATTTAGCGCCTGGCCTAGTATGGCGCCACATGTCATCTAAATTATAATTATGATTGGATTGTTTCAAGATCTCGAAATTAATGATGCGATTTGCAAACTTTATACTCCAGAAGCCTATGCTGTGCTATTAGGCGAACAGGTAACATCGATATAATGTTATTATACAGTCTAAACCGCCTTATTGGCTGATGGTCGGGACCAAAGGGGAACTGTAAACTCCCTTATTGTCATCCCCACTCCCACCCACTTTTTACGCAACCGGCTTGCCGACGTAGAAAATGTGCGCGCGCACAATACTGCTTCCTTTGAGCCTTAGAAGAAATGCTCCCGAGCGAGGTGAAGGAGTAGGAGAAGCAAAAAGACAATAACGGAGTTCTCTTAACAGACAATGAAGGATTGTTGACAATTACGGGGGTTCGAAATGTAGTGTCATCTCTCTCCACAGGACAATCTGTATGAATGACTAAAGATCGCCACTTGATTGTTATTTCTCACCTTTAAACATAAATTTGCCTACCTTTGAAAACAAAATACATTCTTTGTAGAAATATAATTATATTGAACATTGTTCTAAAATGTTTTTTGAAACAATAAATCATTTATTATTGATTGTAAACAATATCGACATTACTGATAGTCATTATTAATACCCATTCCAACTTTTGAGTCCAGACACTTATGGGTGATTTTCAAGAAACTGTGATATTTTTAATGATAATTCCCAGATTAAGTAAAAAATTTATTTTTCCATTTTCTTATTACATATAGTATGTGTAATGTGTACTGAAAGTAAAACAACTACAAGTAAATTATTTATAGAGTATAGAGTATATTGGAAATAAACATTTTTTCATTATCAGAAAAGTAGACAGACATAAAAATATAAATTTAAATTATTAAAGCTATAAATATAAATAATAACTGCATACTTTCCTGCATAGCAAATGGAAAAACTAAGGCGATTGAAATAACTGGTAAAATTATCATTTCAATTTAATTTTTAAATTTTTATTAAACAATATACAAAAGTTACAGACACATTGCTAATAATTTCATTAATTATGACAGTATTTTCCTGTATATATTCATTGTTCTTATTATTCATAAAAGTATGTATTCTTTATTTCATACGAAAAAACAAAGTAAATAATGTTGAAAGTTAAATAAAATAAATTTGAATGGAAGAAATAAAGATTTTAATCAATACTTAATTTATATATAAATAAATAAAATAAAAATATTTTTTGCATATATGTCGAACGATATTTTGTTATGCAATGTGTGAAAAATGAAAATGAAATCAGTAAAAATTATGTAAAATCAAATTTTATTACGGAGTGTAAAAAAATAATTTGATAAAGTTTCGTTATTTTAAAATAAACACATAATTTATACACTATGTATCTAACCATTGTATTTACAATGTAGAATTGACATATATGTATACTTTTCTCAAATCGTTACATAAGAATTTTGTACTTTTCTTCAGTTTTGTACGTTTTATTGCATGAGGTTTTTTTTATCCTTTCTCTATATTTTTCTTCAACTTTACGGTGGTATTAACAATTGATGTTTATGATTATTTTATACAATAATCAGTGCTCATAGGATACTTTTCGATTACATTATGAAAGTTCTAAATAACTTGCATGTCGGCACTACTTATAAGTGGTACTGACCACAATTTTTTTTGTGTAACCAATGCTTAAAATTTGGAGACCATTTATGTCTTGAAAACATTCAGTGATTGCTTCGATCAATGCTCATTTGTTTAGCGCAATTAACTTTTCAATGTACAGCGATGTCTTGTGAAATAGTAACACAAATATAATGTAACTATTGAAAAACTTACATTTTCACATAATTATGCTTAAAACTGTAGACAAAATTCAAGTCGTTACAGTGTAAATTAAAGATGAGAGTAAAACTGCATACGATAATCACTTGTCTTCCTATACATTGTTATTTTCAGGCCAATAAAGTTTCCCAGTAGAAACTAGATTCTATGCTGAATAACTAATTGATTTTAAAAATTCGAAAAAAGACTGGCGGTACTGACATTTTACTTATATTTCAGTATGCAGAACCTTGAAAATAGTTTTTATATTTATCTTTTTTTTTGATTTTATACAGCAATCCCTTATGCCACACTTTATCAAATGCTTGCGTAATGTCTAGGAATACTGTCGAACAATATTTTTTGTCTTCTAAGTCTGCATTGATTTGTCTGGTCACTCTATGCACTTGTTGCACTATGGTGTTCTCGAAATCCAAACTAATGTTTTGGTATTACTTCTCTTTTCATTAAATCCGGTTTTATTCTACTTAGGAGTAGTTTTTCCAAGAATTTCGCCAGTAATGGTAATAGACGAATGGGATATTCATCAATGGGTCAGTATGATGTTATTAGTGAGAGGTCTTTGCCTGGTTTAGGTTTAGGCAAGAGAATAATTTCTGATACTTTCCATAATAAAGGGAAGTAATTAAGCCTTATTACAGCATTATAAAAAATAGTTAACAATCTCACTACTTTATCCGGTAACTACTTTAAGATTATTCCTAATATTAGGTAACCTGGTGATTTTTTGTGATTAACTTAGTAATTGGGTTCTTGACTTCTTTTACAGTAAAATGTTTTAAAGGAGATTCTTGTTGTGGTAGTGCTATAAGGTAGTTGTTTATTTCGTTTTCGTCTATAGATGACATTTCGCTAGAAAAAGGTTCAAACCCTTTGCTCAGATGTTTTGCAAATGTTTCTGATTTTTCCTTATCTTTTTCATATTTACTAACAAAAGTTTTCATGTTTACTAACTTTTTTATACATAAAAAAAGGAATATGTACTTGAAAGAAATGTATTTTCATGTAATTTATAGTTATTAGGGAATCACTTTTGTTAGTAAATATGAAAAAGATAAGAAAAAATCAGAAACATTTGCAAAACATCTTGTCAGATTCAAAGTATAACAGTTTTTTTAGAATCACCCTTGTAATAAAATGGTAAGTTGTCAGTCTATATATAAGTAGTCTCATGGAATTAGAAAATACAAAAGAAATGATTGAATAAGCAATATAGTATTTGGCTTTAGATTAAGATTATATTCATTGCACAATAAAATATTAAATTTCAAAAGAAAAAGTAAATTTGGCACTTTTTGAAAAAAACAATAAATAATATGTCTTGTTTCAAAAAGAAAACATTGTTACTTCTTTCAAAACATGGCAAAATATCATTTTTAGCTTAATATATCAGAAGGAAGAGTTATATTATTTGTAGATTAATGTCATAAACAAAATTCTATTTTGACAAATTTTGGAAATGAGCTTCTCAAATGTGGTTAGAAAATTGAGGATTAATGTGAGAACTTGTAATATTAATTTATGAGTCCTAAACTAATTTTTTAGTTAATCTATTGTAAAAGTTTCAAATGATGAAAAACTAACATCAGGAGGAACTTTAATCGGTTGTATTCAAATAAACATGGATATCTTAAAAAAGGTAGATTGAACAAGAAAATCAGAGTTATTGGCAAGTTGTAAAGTACTTTATGGTTTCAGCCAAATAAATTTCAAATTAATTCTGAATAATTAAAAAAATGAAGACAAAAAACTCCAAAAACTTCTCAATCCGTCTTATATTAGAAATAAGTATGTTGAATTTTCATAATTCTTAATAAATTGAAAAGGGTTGCAGTATGAAATTATTGGAACATTTGAATATAGAAAAATTTGTTTAATTATTTGTTGATTCATTGCAAGATTTTTATTTATTTTTTGTTTAAATTGTGTATTAGTATTTACCAACTAGTATTTACTACTCCTTATGATTTTATGTTCTGAATGGACTTCTTCAATACAGATTTCAATGGTTGTATTTTATTTAATGGCAAGTTTTAAAAAATGTTTCTGAAGTAGTTATTGCATGTTTTTCAGTCCATTAAAACAAATTCCTACTGTTTATATATAAAAAACTTATTTGACATCATGTAAAGAATATTTGCATTACTCCAAAATGACAGTTATTCAACTTTAAAAACATTGTGTTCTTAACATTGTGTTTTAGGATTATTCCAAGTTTTTTCTTTGCTTTTATACTTTTTAAACAAAATGTTTATTAAAATGTGGATGGGAATTTGCCTCGCCCTAACGTCGTTCCGTTGCGGGACGCTAATTCGAGATACACCGACATCAAAAAACGTGGCGAGATGCTGATGTTAAGTTGTTTGCATCCAAAAAAGGAAATTTCATCACGTACCCTTGATTCATGTCATTTGCAGTGTCGTCCAACCATACCCGAACCTGCATCGCGTTTCCTTCGCGACACCATTGGAAAATGTCTTCCATTCTTCCAGCTTCGATAACGAAAGATGAAATTGAATAGGTTTCTAAAAATAAACCTTACAAGGGCTCCTTGGAAAACTGCTGATCTGACGTTATGCACTAAATATAACCATATTTTTGCGGTTTTTTAACAATGTTTTCCAAAATTCTGAACGACGATAATTCGCGTTTCAAACGGAGCACACTCGAAACGCGACTTATTTGTATATTTACTACATGGAAATTGAGGCGAGTCGCAAGCGATTAAGTAAATTCTGACACTTGTCGCGCGTGGGTGCGGACTTTGCCTGTCACCAGTCTCTTTTTTCTCTGATGTGGCCAACGAATATAGACGCATATAGAAGCGCAGAGCCCATGTTACAGAATTGTCAAGTATCTGGCAAACATGAAACCACTAGTTTGTTTGCCAACTGTATGGAGGCGCTGATCGTAATTTTCCATCCCTGCCTTTCTAATGACGGTGCGCTCGGATCCTCTCTTTCCTCATCGCTCATGAGAGCTTTTTACTCTGTCTCTCTAATGGGGCAAACGTATCTCATCCTCTCTGTCCTCTCCTTTTTACGCTGGCCACGCTTGACTCTCATGTGTCCCTATACAGTAGTCCTTCCCTTATTCTAATTTGTCCAGTCAGGCAATATGGCTGCCTTCTTCCCTTATTCTAATTTTCTCCTCGCCCCCACTACTAAGATTTGCTGTCTCACTACAGTGGCCCTCCCCTTATTTTAACTGCGTCCTTTATTTTAACTTTCTTTCGTCTCTTATGTTAACTTCTTCCCCTCGTGAGTTCCCCCACCATTCGCCATTTGAAAGTGTTCAAAAGAGTGCGGATTGCTGTTTGCGCTTGCGCATACTCTCATACTGCCAGTGGTGAGGATGAGGGGAAGCGTTAAGTTAAAGGAAGAAGCCGCCATCTTCCTTGACTCGAAAAGTTAAAATAAGGGGAGGACCACTGTATTGTCTCTTTTTCTTTTGTTGCGCATGCTCCGTTATTTTTATTTAGAAAATCCACACGTCAACACACGTCAGTGGGGAGAACGCGTGAGGGGAAATATTAGAATAGGAGAAGAGAAAAAATTACAATAAGGGAAGAACTACTGTACATATATGTATAGATTCCACGTGAAATTTTCATATCAAAAAATTAAATCACTTGGTATATTTTTTTTTTAAATTCAAGAAGGAAAAATATTCAATACGTGTTTTTTTATTTTGATATGAATTGCAAAGTTTTCAAGTTATGATTTTTCAAAAATTTTACCACGAAAATACCGATCCTTTTTCAATTGATATTATAACTCAGAAACTATTCAAGTTATGAAATTTTTGTACAGAGATTCAATTTTTGGTTTTTCCTCAACTTTTAAGTGATCATATAAGAAAAACGTTTGTTTTTTTGTTTATACAAAAAATAACAGTTTATATATAAAACAAAATGAATTTTTTTCACATTTGCGCACGATTAAAAGTGATTTTTGTTTTTTCCACACAAAGTTGATAGTGTTACGATTACAATTTGTGCGTACAAGCTCCACGCAACGCTGCAGTAGGATTGTCTTTAACAACTCGGTAATCAGCCATTCTTTTCCCACAAGAAGAACACATAAGATCATTAGACTCTAAATAGTTACATTTTGCCAGACTTGAACAAGATATGCGGTGTAAACTTTCCGTTTTGTTATGGTTCTTTTCGTTGAAAGGGTTGCAGCACATATTTTTCAATTTTATGACAGAGATTCTATTAAAATACACTTTACTTAAATGAAATTTTATTTAAAACCCTATACGAGATTTCATGTATATCAGACGAATACAAAACAATAACAATAAAGATATTTTTATTATTGCACGGACATAAAAACAATATCAATAAAGATGTTTTTGACCTTCCGGCCGGAAAACTCGATTTCTCTATAGGGCGAATCCTTCGGTCGCGAATTATCGAGTCCTACGACAATCGGATAAAAAAATATATTATTGGCACTTGACACATAATGTGCTACAAACATTGAAACGTTAATTATTGACAATTGAAAATTGAATGCTACGAGATTTCGCGGAAAATTACGCTTCCTCTATACGTTTAAATTACGTCTTAAAAATTGCAAGACGTCATACCGAACGTAATATTCTGTCTTTGAAAGTTTTGATTCAGTTTTTGCTATCATGTTAGGAATTAACTTTTTTTTTAAGTTAAAAAGATCTAATAATTACAATAACCGATTGTAAAAAACAGTTCTATTAACAGTACATTAAGAAAGGACACGATTGCAACGCGCTGAGAGGTGTATCGCGCTTGGGGTTTGTAAAAAGGAGATATTTTAAAAAAATTTATTCCAACAAAACTATTTGTCGGCGTATTACGAATCCTTCGGCATTCTATTCATAACACTTCCAATTTTATGTAGAAACAAGAAAAAATCACTTTTAATCGGTCCAAAATGACACAAAAATTCATTTTTTTTAATAAAAAAACTGTTATTTTTTATATAAACAAAAAACGAATCGTGTTTTTTATATAATTGCTTAAAAGTTGAAGAAAAACCAAAACTGTTATCTCTTTACAAAAATTTCATAACTTGAATACTTTCCGAGTTATAATCAATTAAAAATTGGTCGGTATTTTCGTTGTAAAATTTTTGAAAAATCATAACTCGAAAACTTTGCTATTCATATCAAAATAAAAAAACACATATCGAATATTTTTCCCTCTAGAATTTGAAAAAAAATATACCAAGTGATTTAATTTGTAGATAGGAAAATTTCACATGGAATCGTCCATATACATACGTACTTGGAGTTGGAATACACATTCAAATGTTCTCTTTCTGCGCCGCTGGATTGATGCCGGCGAAAATCGAAAAATTTTGATAATATTCATAAATAATTCTTGGTTTATACAGTCATCGTAAAAAATACAATTAAGAAAAATTCCATAATAGTTTTCAATGGAAAACATGAAATGTGAGTAAAAATTAAGTTGTAAAAAATATTGGAGTGTGAATCGTCTCCAAACGATCCTTTTCTACTGTTACATTTATATGCTTAAAAGTTATTAATTAATTACAGGTTCTATTTCCCTCTGTCGACGATTTACACAAATATTGTGTATTGTAAAAAACCACGTTTCGTCCCAGGCAACCGTGTGGACTCGTAAGTAAGGCGATCACGGCAGCCCTGTCTTATACGTGTTGGTTATAGTAAAAAATGTTGATATTTTAAATATCTATATCATAGAAGGATTATTAACAGTTATTGAAAAGTGTAACATATTTTTCAAAGTTAACGTGATGTCGTTAAACAAAATATGTACACAGATTTCACCAAAATAAATAACATATGATGACCGAATAATCCAGGCAAAATTTCAAGAGGAGCATAGGCCCCGTTTAGGGGGTCAAAGTGGGCCTGTGTAAAAAAAATATAACACTTTTTAAATGTCGTCCGCTACATTGAATACGCCATTTTGAATTTTTGTAATCTGATTTTAGATTCGGATTCATCAGCGAAGAGTCTTAAAGAGACCATTTTATTTCAATTTTTAGAATTTTTTAATTCGAATATAAAAGTAAAAGTGTGTTATATTTTTTATTGGATAGGGACCAATTAACCCCCCACATCTCCTAAACGGGACCTATGCTCATTTTGAAATTTTGCATTAATTATTCCGTCATCATATGTAACAATTTGGCATACAAAAATTTCGAAATTCGAGGTACGTAAAACGGGTATTTTGTGCGTGGGACTTGCCGAAGCTCTTTCTGTCGTTTACCATAAGAACAAAATTTCATGTAATAAAAATTATGACATGAAATGTCATTTTTTATGAGTTTTAATTTAAATTTTGTTTCATTTTTATTACAGCTTTAAGGGATAAAGCAAACGAAGATATTTGATTTTAAATATTTTGAAAATATAGTTTAATTAATAAAATATTCACCTTTTATTGGAAGAATCCCTTGAGAAGGTCGTGCGTATACATAAGACTTTTCTAACGGTACACGGCAAAAATGCATCTCTAATTGAGTTATTTTTCCTTAAAGAGCTTTGAATTAAAATAAACAAAATGAACACAAAAATTAGTTCCCGTTCAATAATATATAGAAGAGAGATAGCGATTAAATTTAAAAGAATGATGGTCCTCATGCCACAGTTTTTCATTAAATATGTACGTGCTTGTTCATAACTTTTTGAGACATTTCAAAGATATCTAAACAGATAAAAATTTTGATCAAAGTTTAAAAAATTTCTTGCTCTTATTTTGTAATTATATTTAAAAATTAATACTTTTAGGCAATATAACTACAAAAATCATTATGCGAAGATTTTTTTTTAGAGTTTATTATGTTCAAATAAATAAAATTCTGATTTCGGTAAAACCTTGACCTCGTCAAATTCATGGTATACAATAATAAGCAAAGACATTTCGAATACACTCTTCTACACATATCTTTGATTCGGATAGTTATTGCTAACTGGAGTATTACATTTTAAAAGTATTAAAATATTTTATTTTAAAGTGACGAAACAGAACAAAATCGTAATATAAGTATAAACATTACCGTTTACAGCTCATAGCAAAAATATCAAATATTTTCGAATATCACTTTCATTAAAAGCAGAATCAATTCCTTCACTATCATCGTCATGATCTTCTTAAGCCTTAAGACGAGAAAAATATTTAAAAAAAACGTACATGTATACAAATTAGAATGATGTCCATAGTAAACGTAAATAAATACTATATATACCACTATTTTCCAAATTATTCGAAAATAGTATATTATGCAACAAGGGCGCAATTATCGATCTCCAACGAGTGTGATTGTCGCTTGTGTTTCATACGATATTTTTTTATACAGTAGAAACCCGCTATAAGGAAATGTTTCCATGCAGAATATTCGCTATACGGAATCCCTTTCCATCTGCGCTATTTCCCCTCAAGCTTCAGAGGGGTAAGCTCGGAACCAATGATATTGCGGGAGTGGGAAAACATAGAGTTACGCGGGGATGTTCGCCACGCCTCTTATTCCTTATACTGAATAAAATCATTTCCTTGTAGCGAGTGAATTCCTTATAGCGGAGTTCCTTATAGCGGGTTTCTACTGTAAAACGTGCGTGGAACTCCATTTTACGCATCTGAACATTTTGCCCTAGTGCGAAAAAGCGAGTATCTCGCACGGAGTGTTAAAAACTTTTTTTAACTCATTTTTTAAATTTTGTAATTGAGACTAACAAAATGCAATTACTAATCTAGATCAATGGCTCAGGAATTTGACTGACATTCAGATTCCTAGTAATATAATTAATATTATAGGCCTTGAACTAAAATATTCTGTTTGTTTTAAATTCACATAAAGATTTTCTGTTACAAAATTTCATGTCAGGAATTGAAGATGGTATCTCTAATATTTCCAATAAAAGATAAATCAGATAATATTATTACATGCGTAAAAAACTCAATGAGACTTAAAATTGTCGTATTTTACAAAACTTGTTGACTCGCTCTAAAATTTATTTCTCACCAGAATTATATCGCCAGTTAAAAATTGTTGAAATATGAATTGTTTTTAAGAATCATGGCTCATTTTTTGAAAAAAAAAAAGATTATCTACAACTTAACCGAACGAATATTTCCGAATTTTACCCGATAGAAAAAGTTACTCAGAAATTGTGAAAAGTAATAATTTTTTTACAATAATAAATAGTTGTAGAGAATTTTTTTTTCGTAAATAATACATCACTCGCTAAAATCCATTAATTTAAAAAAAAATACTTAACTGGCGAAAAGAAAAAAAATTGAGTCATTAATAAAAGTTAAAAAAAAAAGAATAATATAATATAAATAAAGTTTTTTAAGAACAATAATGCTTTCTCTCGTCAACAATATCACTAATAATAGAAATTAATTTATTGTAAACGGTATTAAATATTTTCCCCAAACATACTATATCCTAGGGTTTAACTACTTTGAATACCCTATTTTATAGTACATTAATTATTTAACTAATTTATAGTAAACAACACCCCATATTATTATTATGAAGTATTAATTCGGAGATAATTTTAAAACATCTGAATCGGAAAAAATGGCATATGTCTGTTGTAACCTATACTGTTTTTCAAAACGATGGTTTATAAAAATGTACTTTTAGTCACTTAATCCGCAGTGAATGTCTTGTAGACATCTATTATTTATTCAAAAATATTTATTTTATAACTAAATCCCAGCAATCGAGATTGGATAGGATTGGAATGAAAATTTCAATTCATTTTGAATTCATACTTTGATTCCATAAATAGGTATTCAAATGGATTGAATTCCGAAGAAAGGAATCCATCTGTATTCAATTTTACGAATACAATCGGAAGCGTAATTTGCCCGATTAAATTTCAGAAAAAGTAATCGATTGAAATGAATACACCTGGATAGTTTTGAGTCCGTAATATTGAATACGGATGTATACAAAGTTTCGTTTTTGAAAGAAAACTTTTCTTGCATTGAAATGAATACGCTTAGATAGTTCTGAATCCCTAATGTTGAATACAGAGGAATTCAATACTTCGTTTTTAAGAAGGAAACTTTTTGGATTGGAATGAATACACTTGAATACTTTTGAATCCGTAATGTTAAATACAGATGCATGCAATGTTTCGTTTTCAAATAGGAAACTTTTTTTGGATTGAAATGGATACACTTGGATAGTTTTGAATCCGTAGTATTGAATACGAATGTATTCAAAGTTTTGTTTTTGAAATACAACTTTTTTTGGATTGAAATGAATATACTTGGGTAGTTTTGAATCCATAATGTTGAAGACGGATGTATTGAAAGTTTCGTTTTTGAAATACAACATTTTTGGATTGAAATGAATACACTTGGATAGTTTTGAATCCGTTATGTTGAATACGGGCGCACTCAATATTTCGTTTTTAAAAAGGAAACTATTTTTGAATTGAAATGAATACACTTAGATAGTTTTGAATTCATTATGTTGAATACGGATGTATTGAAAGTTTCGTTTTTTAAATACAACATTTTTGGATTGAAATGAATACACTTGGATAGTTTTGAATCCGTAATGTTGAATACGTATGTATTTAAGATTTAATTTTTGAAAAGAAAACTTTTTTTTTTTATTAATATGAATTCAGAAAGTAACTTTTTTATTCGTATGAACGAATAGAATTGTATTTACGTATTAAAATGGATTCACCGTTATAACCAACATATGGATTCAGAATTTAATAATTGAATCCAATTCTATACAACTCTATCCAAATTCGATTGCTGGGATGTACATAATTTTATATCGAAGCTTTACCGAAAATTAGTGACTTTTATATTGTTTTTCATGCAGTCTGAAATAAATAGAAGGTGTAAATATTTTCTAATAAATACGAGAAATCTGCAACACTGTACCGTTGGCTTATTTGTTCAAATGTGGTACATCAGGGTGAGGTTGTAAAACGTTAATTCTGCGTCTCCCCCGTTGTACGTATTATGTGCAATAAAGTCGAATTATTTAGGCAATTTTATTTTTGCATGCATAAATTTCTTTAATTTTGTAAACCTGATTGCTGATTTTTTTAATTTTGCCGCCATTTCAAGAGTTTACGCAATAGCCAGAAGATGTCAGTACTGCGTTGAGCACTAGGGACTTGGTACACGCTATTGACCCAAAGACCATCTATGTACAAGTTGTGCCCATAGGCAGAAAATACCGAAAGAGTTACTTTTTGCTTAGTAAGTGTTCGGTGGGTAGAACACCCTTAAATTAACAATAATAGAATCATGGCAGAATCTAATGGAGTGGACTCTGGTCAAATAATAAAAATGGAAGTAGATTACAGCAGTAATTGTGATACCAAAATTCCCGACTGCAAAGACTTAGCGCGTAAAGGAAAACTACATGATGCCTTAGATCAGCTATTAGCTCTTGAGAAGCTTACAAGAACGGTAAGTTCATCATGTTTTTCAAACCATCAGATATCAAAATATTAATTTATTCCAGGCTGCTGACATGGTATCTACATCTCGAGTACTGGTGGCTATTATAGAAATCTGTTTAGAAGCTAAGAATTGGACAGCGTTAAATGAACACATCATTCTTCTATCTAAAAGACGTTCTCAATTGAAACAAGCGGTAACGAAAATGGTCCAAGAGTGCTGTACATATGTGGATAAAACTCCAGATCGAGAAACTATGGTGAAACTTATAGAAACTCTTCGTTCCGTAACAGAAGGAAAGGTAAGTAATAAATAAAATATAATAAAACAAGACTTATCGTATGAAAAATAATGTTTCTTTAATTAAATAATCTATTTATAATATCATTATCAAAATATTAATCATTGTTATTTCATTATAGATATATGTCGAAGTTGAAAGGGCTCGCTTGACTCACAAACTTGCCAAATTAAAAGAAGAGGAAGGAGATACAGCAGGTGCTGCATCAGTAATGATGGAACTTCAAGTTGAAACCTATGGAAGTATGACTAGAAGAGAAAAGGCCTCCCTAATTTTGGAACAAATGCGTTTATGTTTGGCTAAACAAGATTTTGTCCGCACTCAAATCATTGCAAAGAAAATCAATATTAAATTTTTTGAAGATGAGAATGATGAAGAGACTCAAGTCTTGAAATTAAAATACTACGAGTATGTTTATTATTATATTAGTACATTTATATTGAAGTAAAAATATGTGTATTTTAATGGCTGCTTTTCAGTTTGATGATGGAATTGGCTCGCCATGAAGGTTGGCACTTGGAACTTTGTAGACACAACAGAGCTGTTCTGGAAACACCAGCGATCAAAGCAGATGCAGCAAAAAGGCACACAGCTTTATCTAGAGCAGTCCTTTATTTAGTATTGGCACCTCATGAACCAGAACAAGCAGATATGACTCACAGATTGTTGGCGGATAAACTTCTGGATGAAATACCAACATATAAGTGGGTACTAACGTGCGAAACAAACAAATGTAAAAAGTATATTTATCGTTAACTTTGTTTTACAGGGAATTGCTTCGTTTGTTTGTTAATCCAGAATTGATCAAGTGGTCTGGACTCTGTGAAATTTATGAAAAAGATCTCAGAGCAACTGAAGTGTTCTCTACCTCTAACGAAGAAGGCTGCAAACGTTGGAGCGAATTAAAAAATAGAGTAGTAGAACATGTAAGTGAAAGAAAAGAGATTTTTATAATTATTCAAATTTACACAAACTGATACTAAAATTGATTTGCAGAATATTAGGATAATGGCCAAGTATTATACTAAGATCACTCTGTCTCGCATGGCAGAATTACTAGATTTGCCCCTGGAAGAAACTGAGACGTGCCTGTGCAATCTGGTTGAAACGGGTGTAATAAATGCACGTACCGACCGACCTGCCGGAGTTGTCAGATTCACAGGCACCCTTGAGCCTGCTGCGCTACTCGATACATGGGCAGCATCTCTATCTAAATTGATGGGACTCGTAAACCATACAACACATTTAATTCATCAAGAAGAAATGCTGGCTGTTGCCAAATCTGCTTGATTTTATCTTTCCAGAAGTCAGTAATGACCTATACATTGTTTCATATTGATTCTGTATTTACGGCTATTGCGTGTTATTTAATAATAAAAAGGAAAAAACAAGTAATTTCTACCAGACTTCTGTCACCAGCTACAGTAGGGTCTCCCTTATTCTCTAGACATCTCTTATTGCATATATTCCCCTTCGGTCGACTTCCCCCTTCCATTGCCTCCTAACATAACCTTCGCGGCTGAGCGAATCTCGAACCGTTGTCGACCGTCAACCACTGAGAGTGGGGGTAAAGGGGAAGTTGAGAATAAGAGAGACCCTACTGTACGTACAAACTTACTCCGAAAGTCAGAACTCGTTTATTTGAGTATTTTGCAACGAAATTAATAGACACTATACACATGTTCAAAAGGTATTTTTATTGATTTTTACAAAAAAACCTGTAAATTGGAACATTCTTCATTTTTAAATGCATACAGTGGTCCTCCCCATATTTTAACCTTTCGAGTCAAGGAAGATGGCGGCTTCTTCCTTTAACTTAACGCTTCCCCTCATCCGCACAACTGGCAGTATGAGAGAATATAAACAGAGAGAAGACATGTAGTGGTGTCTTTCTTTATCTGTAAGCGCAAACAGCAGTCCGCACTGTTTTGAACACATGTATGTATACACATGTGGACTGCCGCTACAAGCGCATGACGAATGGTGGGGGAACTCATGAAGGAGAAAAGTTAAAATAAGGGGAGGACTACTGTACCTAGCATGAAACGATTGCCACCCAATCCACAGTATAGTTCTTCCCTAGGGAATAAGATAGAATAAGCTTATTCTAATTTGTCCAGTCAGGCAAGATGGCGGCCTTCTTCCCTTATTCTAATTTTCCCCTCTCCCCCACTACTTAGATTTGTAATCTCACTTTTGTCTCTTTTTCTTTTGTTGCGCATGCGCCGTTATTTGTAAAATCCACACGTCAACACCCGTCAGTGGGGAGAACGCGTGAGGGGAAATATTAGAATAGGAGAAGAGACAAAATTAGAATAAGGGAAGGGGTACTGTATTTCAAATTTTCAGAAAGAATATTAAATAATTTCTACATACATTACAGCTTTTTTATGAATAATGATCATTTATTAAACATTTTATGCCATATAAACTTATTCATACATAGATTTTTTTTAATATTCAAGTACTAAGATAATAAGTATGGAAAAATAATCTTTATAAAAGATACAACAAAAGAAATAAGTAACACTGTGCGATCTACGAAAAGTTCATCAGTCTTTACACTATTTGATACCTAATCAATAGTTATTTAGTTTGTAGATTGTGTGGTGCATGTTAACTGAACTCAAATTACTCTTGTAGCGTTATATCATAATTCGCAATTTTTCTTATTTCAAGTATTAACAGTCTTAGCTTACGTTATCTAGAATATAAAAATACAATTTGATCACAAACGAGTAAAGGCACCCAGTAACCAGTCAGTTAAGGGGAACAAGTGTGCTACATTAGGCTGTGTTGTAAATCTTTTCGAAAAACTGATTATATGGATCACTCCTGTTTTTTAAAAATGCAACTAGTTTCAATGAAATTAACAGAACATGGTAAATTGAGCCTAAAGAAAATGACTTCATTCGAAAACTATTAAAGGTTCAAGAATACCAAAATTACCCCCTTCCCTGCTGGCTCAATTCATCTCTATGTTCTATTAACTTAACATACATAAAATAAATTGTATCTAATTATTGATTGTCTGCTACGTGTGAAGAACTATGTACAGATTGATAACTAATTTATCCATTCAACTCCCTATTTCAATAGTAAAAAATGACAGATTTAAAGCTATGTTGTAGTAATGTTTTCCATACATTTCGCAGAAAATGGAATAAAAATAAAACTACCGTTTTTATGTAATGCTACAACATTCTAGCATATAAGCATCTGTGCAAGGCATCGACAACTCAGTATTCCTTGAAGAAGGCCAATCTTGTTATGTACATTTCTGTCCGCATGATTTATCTTCATGCTGCGCTTTAACTTGCATACGGTTGGCGCTTAATGCCACGGAGGTCATTTGAGCCAAATTTCACGTTCACGAAATTGAATCACAGTTTAGAAAGTCACTTGTGCCATCCTTCATTACTTGCTAAAACATGAATACTATTATACTATTTTGCATAATCCTTGTTATGGAGATTTAGTTTACTGAGAAAAAAAAATTGTTTATAAAGTATAAATGCAAAGCTGAAGAAACGCAAAAAATTATTTTTGTTTTTATGACGCAGCGCGGGATTGGTTTTAAATACTATCACGATACTCTCGAAAAATGTTCAGCCCCGAACATGCTCTAGGTTTCGAGATATAGGCCGATTTTGGTTGCTGCGTTTCGTAATGTTTTTATCCAAAATATTATCTAATTGTTTATTATGTAATGTTTAAAAGGTCCATAAAGACTCAACTTGATAGAAGAACTTTGGGACATGTCATTTTGAATCATTTGAGCGATAGTTTTTTTGTTTTTTTAAGAACCTCTGTTTTTCCGAATCCACTGCCAGTTTCAGCGTCATTTTGTTTTTTCCGAAAAATCAAGCACGTATTCAATTAGGTATCACAAAGTTTCTTTTAACTAAAATAATAAATACGATTCAGTATCATATTATCTGTACATATCATGAAATGAATCATAGTTCATATTGTGCAAAATCAAATAAACTTGTTTATCCCTTTCAGTCACGAATTTTTTCAGTGATGGTTTTTTGTTAAATTTGATTTTTGGAGCCGCTGATTACGAAACCGGTGCCAGACTTTCAAAATTCAAAATGGCGGATCCAGTATAAGGCCAAATTACCGTTTCTCAGAATTTAGGTCGGCCATATTGGATTCACCATTTTGAATGTTGTAAATCTGGATTCGTAATCAGCGACTCGAAAAACCCCTGTGTACCAAATATCAAATAATAATAGCTATTAGTTTGTCCTGACATAAATTTCTTTTGAAAATTATGCTTTTTTGAAAATAATTTCTTATTAACAATAATTATTTTACATAATTATGCAATATTGGAAGGGCAGGAAGAAGAAACCGTAACGAAATCGTTGACGAAACACTCATAAACGATGAGAAGTTGATACCATGTAAATGACTGTGACTGAAAGGGTTCAGCTCATTAAAGTATGGTTCATTCAAAAACTATCATCTATTTGTACTCTAAAAACAATCAACATTCTGCGTTTCTGCGAGAAAGTAGGAGTCTTGATACAAATAAATTGCATGCGTTTTACCTTTGAAAATATAAAATAAACAGGTGTGCGTGTGAAACACTTTTAAGAAAGGGAAGCATTTTGATTAGGCTGAACTTTCCTAACAGCAGTCCCACTGTCTTCAAGTACCCGACAGAATTTGGCATCTGAAAATAATAAAGCATTAAATATTGATATTATACTTTAATAACATTTTAATTCATACAAAATTTAAATTTATCAAAGAATCTCTATATCCAGAACATAAACTAATAATAAATATAAAAACAATTATTATCAAACAAAAAAGTGTATTTGTAAATCTTATATAAATAAATAAACAGTTCCCAATGCATGATTTTATAGCACGAACTGAACATGCAATTTATAACATAAAAAATGAATCTGATACAATAGGAAATGTATACAATCATCAATAATTAAATACGAGAGAAAAATGTATTTACAACGCAATTTTATTGATGTGGATCTATTTATTATTAATAGGTTTTTAAAATAAGTAACAATTTGAGATCGAAGAATTGATTAAAAATGTTTTCTTCACTAGAGCTGAGAAAGGGAAAAGCAAGAAACACTGTGTCAAAAAAGGATTATTTATTATAATTGAATAACCAATATTACCAATATTTACATAGTTCTTACCCTGTTAAATAAGTCATGCGTAGGTTGAATAAATAATGTAAATCATTATGACAAATAAAAAATGGTGAGTAATACAATTTTTCTCGCTTTTCCTTTGTCTGATCTCGTGAAGACAACTTTTGATTCAACATAAACTACAAAATATATTTACACTACCCCCAACTTTTCTTATTATAAATAATTATGAACCCCATAATTTTTCTTATTAAAAATTACGAAATGAGAGATGTTGCATTAGGAAATTAGTACTCTGGCACAGAGATTCCCAGATTAGGGTGATTTTACATCCTGGGTAATTTTATGTACTTTTGGTTAAAATCTGGAATTCTGATTTCATTATAGAAAACATTCATAAAAAAAAGAAAGTACAAATGTTCTCCGTTTTCTTTTTTAAAAGTCGCCATTTTGGTTTTAGAAAATATTTAAATGTAATTTACAATATATAGAAAGAGCATACTGGAAAATAATACTTTACGTCACTTTCAAGCCAATATTAATCATAATTTTGAATATTAAAGTATATTTACCTTTGTTTTTGGTATATAATATAACGAAAAAGATGGTTAAATAACCAGTTTGAATAACGTTTTAATTGCTCGGTTTCCCTGGTTAAATATTACTATATAAGTACGAGAAAATATGCTGAATATGTACATCATATGTTTTTCCCTATATAAGCTCCCTCGCAAGTTTTCCGTCGTTTTATTTACGTAATAAACATTATTAAATGTTAATGTATATTATTCTTCAATTATTTGTCCAATATGGTAAAAACATTTTTATATCTGAGACAACTTTGAGGTTTTCGCCACCTTTTTCCAATTTCCATGATGCATCAAATGCAAATGTATTATTCGAATCCTTGATTTCATATTTTCACATTAAAATAGAAAAATTTACATAAAAATATTTAGCATTAAGTTATATTCGTTTTTAGTTGCAGTTTAATTAGATGTGCAACAATAGTTGCAACGTAAGTTGAAATTGGTCCTATATGAGAAATGATCGTTATTTTTTGTTTAAATCTATATGTACCTTGAATTCCGGTTTGATGTAGAAGAGCAACAGCTTCTGCGTACGACGGTGGTGGCATTTCCGTCGGAGTTTGATTTTGTATGATAATATCGTAAGACGGAGGTCTTGAAGTACCTGATGGACCAGACGATACCATGCTTTGAGTCCCCGCAAGTTCATGTAAATGCTGCAAACATTGTTGAGAATAATTCGTCTGTAACTCATCATGTACTTGAGACAACATGTCAAAAAACTAATTTTAGTAATTTTCCTTTAAGATAAGTAAATGCACCTCGATTTTTAATGATCAAGAAGGATGTGGAAAATACATAAATAATAGAGTCACAATTTTTCAACTTAAATAATATTGGCTTGATAAATAGTTCACATTTATGGTATAATAACGGAACTAAAGTTGGTCATTATGGGACAAATAAAACACGGTCTATTTCATAACGAAAAGAAAAGCTCTGTATTATTTATAGGTATGGTAAATTTATTTAAATATATGTAACATAAAAAGAGTAAATGCGGTACTCATTACAATAAATTACAACTTCCAGCTAAAAATAATTAATCATGATTAGTTTGACCAATGATCGCCGATTTTTCAGACCCTAAACAACTCAAAAATGCAATAACAACATTTGTGTCCGTGGTTTTGTACGTACGTCCGCCCGTCCGTACGTACGTCATTTTTTTCGCATGCGATATCCTCCAACGGTAGAACCGATTTTAAAGTTCTCTTCTTGAGCTTGGCATGACCTAACTTAGAACTGATTAGTTTTTGGAGTCGATCCATACTAGATTACGGGAAGGTCAAACAAAAAAAAACATACGTTTTTGCGTATCTTATCAAAAATATAAATCACATAACAAATTGCTTCCGAAAAAAACGAAAATATAGACCATGAAATTCTCTACGCAAAAGATGATATAAAGATGATGTAAAATCAACAGTTGTGAAGTGGTTATTTCAAACAAAAAAGGTGGAGCATCAAATTTTCGACAAAAAATGTATATGCATTTTCTACGTAAAATAAAAAATAATGCCACAAAAGACAAATTTACATGAAAATAATCAACTTTGACGTGTTCAGTATGTACGTTCGACAGATTGGCAAGTGTGACCTTTTTTTTGAGCTTGACGAGACGTAACTTAGGTCTAATTAGATTGTAGAGACAATCCGCATGTCCGGTATTTAAAAAAAAATCGTAAAAAACGTTTTTAAAAAAATGCTTTAATAATAACAAAATTTTCTCTACGGATTGCATTTCTGAGAATATGTTTTCAGCGACGACAGTTAATAAATGGTCGAAATAATCAGGACAATGTTGGGTTTCACTTCATTCTAAGACTGATGGCTGATTAGTGGCGAAGATAATACATGTGCACTACCAGTGATAGTAAACGTGTGATATGCATTGAATAGTATATTGCAAAACAAGTGCGTCAAATAAGTATTTTGCAAGTATTATTTATTGATACTTCGGCTGGCCTGTGGTCGTGTTCGAAGTTTTAAAAATGCTCAATTTCGTTTTCCTTCGACCCAAGCCATTGGTCAATCATTTTCGATTGTTATACACTTAAGAAACGCTATATTGTTGTAATTTAAATATCGAAGCCACTTGGACCTAAATATGTTCGGAACTCACCCCCTTCTTTTTTGCTTCAGTCCATAAACAAGTATCGAAATAATTTTATAATATAACTGGAAGCTGATAGTAAACGAACCAGTATCAAGAAATAGGCAACTCGCCACAGGGTCGAAGTTTCTGAGCGAGCAAAGCGAGCAAGGTACCACGCCAACACTAGTTTTGTATTTAAATTTTCTTATAATTTCCTAATCGGAACCTTGTCAATACTTTTGGCTCTAATTTTGGAGTTCATGAAACGTAATTTTCAGTTAGTGCAATGATATGTATAAAGTATTTTCCTCCTTTGGTGCGTTTCTTGAATGTCAATACACTTTCTTCAACACCTTTGGTTCCTTCAAAATATTTTTATTTTTTTTACAACAGACTATAAAATCCATATCTAACATTATTATTTATATACACAGAATATCCATTATTGTTTACTTTAATTTTGATTGAATTCATATTTCATATGTAGAGAACACATAGATATCGCATAAAACTGATTACATAAGTAATGTTAACGAACTTGTATCATTTCCGTTAATATTTAATAGTTCGTGAAGAACCAGTTGGAATTGAAAGAAGAAAATATATCGAACAGCATCTCCAGTACATGGACTCTGGTGCTAGTCATCACATGACATGTAACAAATCAGTTTTTCGAAACATAGATTTCTTTTATCAGCCTGAACCAATATAAGTTGGATATGGGATAAGAATCTATACATTTGGAAAAAAGGATGTAGATTTAATTTTTGTTGTCGTGAATGGAAGAAAAAGTTCCTAGCTGACGTGATATACGTTCCTGACTTTTAATTTAATCTTTTATTAGTGCAAGCCTGGATAAAGGATTTAGCTTTGAGTAAAGTTCACCGCAGTGCCTTGTTTTCCTTAGAAGAAGCTTAGGTGCAGTGGGAGGGAGAATGGAAGGGATAACTGTTCGAGATGCAACAGAACCAAAGATATTCGTTAGTATTGACTCCGAAAATTCAGCAACCAAGAAGAATGAGGCGACCATGTATTATGAACGTCTGGTTCATCAGAATCTCTAACAAGGAGAAAGAACTATAGAGTTGAAATCAAGGACCAATTATCATTTTGTTATGCCTGTGCTCAAGGGCAAACTCAACGTTTACCATTTGAGAAAAGTCAATCCGATACGAAGGGTGAAATTGGGTGAAATTGTTCACTGAGACCTGTACGATCCTGTGGAGGTCAGTTCGCTTGATAATTCCAGATACTTGTAACTCTTGAAGCATGATTACTCCAGTTACAAGTTCACATTCTTTATATGAAGTAAAGAGGAGGTAAAACCCTGTCTACAGTATTGCTTTAAAATAGTTGAATTTTAAAAAAGGTGATAGAGTTCGTACATTTCGCACAGAAAATGGTTTGGATTTTATATGGGACAATCGAATAATAATACAGAATTTTTTGATAAATTCGGGAGACGCTGGAATCGATCAAGATGGATAATTGACAGAAGACGAAAATTAATAGAATTTCATGCGTTTACAAATGGATTGAGATGTCATTGGATAATTTCGAATAGTTTGTATTCTACTGAACGGATATATCTGTACTTCAATGCATTTTTTCGGAAAAGTTTGCATGTGCCTAACAAACAGGAATATCTATGGATGTCTATTTACTGAATAAGAAATGGAAAATATAAGATTAAAATGTATCAAACACGGATTCGAGATTTATCCGGGTTTGTCCTATTTCATGGTACGCTCAAGAACAAGTCGTATCACTTACACAGGTTTCTTAGGGATAATGAATCTTAAGAGCCTTCTTATGAGTAAAATAAGATAAGGGAGAAACCAAGAATTTTTATTAAAGTTGCCACTATATTCGAGAGATATCACGGCAAAGACTTAATTATTAAGTGCGCAGAGAATAAAAATCAACGTGACACTCTGACAAAATCAGGGATTTTGCGCGCAAGGGGCGAGAAAATCTTAGAATTCTTCGGAAATATTTCGTGAGCGGGCAGTACAGGTTTTTATATGGGCACCGGGATTCAAATCTGAGTCGGAGGGCACTTTTCATTACCTTATTTACGTAAATCTAGAATTAAAAATTAAAATTTTCCTTGGTCTTTCTTTTTTAAATTGTTTCAAATTTTTCTTGAACTTTGCAGTTAATATTCTTGTAGAGTTCCGGAATGATTCTTGACAAGTTTTCAGACATTTACTATTAATTAAATCGTATACCAAATTTTCTCAAATCCTCCACATCCGAACGAGTTCAGGGATTTTCATTGGATTATTTTTTTCCGTGAAGAGATGTAGTTTGATGTATGTAGAACATGATTAGGAACCGGACAGGTGTGCGAATTGCGATATCCAGGTATGCATATCACATTATCACCGTGACTTCATGCTTCGTTTATCCAAATGGATTCTCGACTTCACAATCGTCAATACCTAAACCTAAATCTCAATTACAATCTTTAATAATAACATCAATATTTTTAACCGTAATTTTCGTTACTTCGGCTGAAATCAGGTATTTGACATTTGTTTTGGTACTCGACTTTATACTGTATTTCGTGACACTTCTTCAAATGTAAACTGGAAGAGGATACCCAGGTAAAAATCCCCAAGTACATCTCGTATATAGATAAAACCCCGTTTGTTTATAAAATCAAAGTAAATGTAATTTGTTTTTCACAATAAGTGAAGGCACAAAAGGAAATGTAATTTGGACCATTGTAGGGTAGAGAAACCAACGTCTGCCCTGAAAGGGAAATACACATTCTCCCGCGATTAACGGAATTAATGGGAAATCGCCCGGTAGTTTTTGGCGATTTTCTTAATTAAACTTTACAAGATCCACATATGTGAACAAACCTTTCTTTTATTTATATATTAAATGTGAACTGTTACTTATTTATTTACCTTTATACTCAAATTATTATTTTCATATGACCGATAAATACCAAGAATTCCCAGCACACATAGAATTCAACGCGTCATCTTAAATGATTTTTTTTCATTCTGAAGTTTTTTAATTCTTCACCTACGAAATCGCATTATTTGACTTTCAGTTTAAAATAATTTCGTTCAACTCATTAACCCTTATTGACCCAATTTGTCCGTTTTTGTCCGTCAACTATAAGCTCGGACAACTTTGTTATTTATGCTTAAAACAATCGGAAACCGGATCGAAAATTTTGAAAAAACCACCCCTTCCTACCCTAATTTTCAATTAAAAAAAACACGATTTTTTAAGGTATTTTTTTGTTTAAATCGTATTTTCCATGCGACAGAGGTCTTGGCGATAGCAGAAACCACAAAAACTCCGGCTCAAAATGTCGAAATAATAAAGTTATGCACATAAAAAGTTCATTTTTCATCATGAAGGAGTTGTGTGTCCACCCCTAAAATAAAATATTTGCAAAAAATCGCTATTTTACGGATGTTTCTGAACAAAAATTGTTTCAGCTTTTGAAAACAGGTAAAAATGGGGGAAAACATATCACAGTATGGTTAAATCAACGATATATAGTTATAAAGAACGATATATGATGAATGCCATGCGACTTCCGGTCTTTATCCCTAAAACTATCAATAATGGGTAGACATTATTTCATAACTTTATCATAGGCATTGTCTTTAGTATGTAAGAGTATAAAAGCTGCTCTTATTTATTTCTAGAACTAAATTTATTTGTATTTTTAAAAAACTGCCGATTTTCACCCGTTTGGGCTATTTTACGGGGTGGTAACGAAATGTAACCTTACATAACAAAAGAAAAGATGTTTTCTACTATCTGTGATATGTTTTCCCCCATTTTTACCTGTTTTCAAAAGCCGAAACAATTGTTTTTCAGAAAAATCCGTAAAATAGCGATTTTTTGTAAATATTTTATTTTAGGGGTGGTCACACAACCCCTTCATGATGAAAAATGAATTTTTTATATGCATAACTTTATTATTTCGACATTTTGAGCCGGAGTTTTGTGGTTTCAGCTATCGCCAAGACCTTTTCGCACCGAAAATACGACCAAAAAAATACCGTAAAAAATCGTGTTTTTTTTTAAATTGAAAATTAGGGTAGGAAGGGGTGGTTTTTTCAAAATTTTCGATCCAAATTCTGAAAGAGCACCCTCGAAAATACCCGCCTACAAAGGTTACGATTTTTTTAAAGCATAAATAACAAAGTTGTCCGAGCTTAAATTTAACGGACAAAAACGGACAAATTAGGTCAATAAGGGTTAAGCGATTAATGGAAAATACGATTACCCGAGATTTAAAAACGTGACTTTCAACTCCTACGTAATTGTTCAAGGGTCATGTGGTACAAATTGGAATTAGGTTTGTCTACGAGTATAAACGAATTTTATTTTTAAAATCTATTGTTTTGTGGAACGTGAATAGTTTACCACCTTAAACAATTTTTTGTAAGTAGCTGTTCTTATTGCCGACACCCGCGCGAAGGGGGAAGGAAGTCTTTACTATTCTAAGGTCCGTAACGTACGCATCTAAACATTCATGAAAATATTCAATATTTTTCGATTTTTTGTAAGTAAGAAATGTTACACCAAATATTATTTTACATTAAAAGGGCACAAAAGGAAACGCAGATACATTCGATCAATAACGTGATGCGTACACTGTTACAAAAATGACTCATTGTTGACCATTGCATTTCTTCCTTGAACTTTTATATACTGATATGACATTTTATACATGTTTATCAATTTTCTGCAATTGGAAACGGTAACAATACACAATATCAAGATACTTGTCAATCCTATTTTTTACCTTCTATTTAATCAAAACTTAATTTTTTTAATTGTTTTAGTTTATTCTTTTTTAAGACTTGAACTACAAATTTCAATAGAATATAACATAATTCATTGTAATTATGCATTTCAATGGAATTACTGGGTTTATTTATAAATAGATACAAGGAATTTTTCACAACAAATAATGCTACTGGATTACAAAATTCTTTGATCAACAGTCAATTTCAGTACATTTTATTTTCCCTGACGATTGCTTACTAAATCTGATCAAAATCCTAATAATCTTGAAGGAGTTATTATATAATGCTACTTATAGAACCCTAAATACTTATCAGTGTGCAATTATGTGCAAATTTCTTGACCACAATGGAAATAATTAATGTAAAAACCTTGCGTATACAACTGATGATAAAAGGGTGATTTAAATTCTCTGGACCATATAATAACATTTTTGGAAAATGGCTATCATCATAAATGAAATGCAAAATTAAAGCAGTTCATTTTATGTCAACAGACCATGCATCCAAAACTTTCCCTATTAATTTTCTATTAATTAGGCTTAAGTAATACTGAATATGTAAATTGGTGATAAAATCTTTAACACATTTAATTTTAAATCTGATATCAATCCTAAGTCTAAAGGGTTATGGTCTTCATTCCTAACTAGAGGCAAAGCAATTTGTATTTTTAATTAAATCACTTCTTTATTTTAATAAGTTTTTATTTTTCAATGTTCAGTTAAACCAAATTCCTTTAAAATATGATTAAAGATCATTAGTTTTTTATTGAGTATAATGCGGGATTATTTTATTGACTAATGTAACGTGATAAATCTGAAAGTATTGCAATTTTGTGCTAATGATTATAAGGGAATATGAAAGCAGAGCTAACCATTCAAAAAAATTTTCTCCAAGATAATTAATGTAAAATACCGCTTAATCTCATTCCAATGAAATACTTTGGTAATCATAGGAATCTATACGATCTATATGCATTGGTTTGTTTAGGTCAAAGCCTCACAATGAAGCCAGAAGAGTAAAGAATATATTTTCATATTTCCATATCCATTTTTTGACTCAGTGTATGTGCTCTGGTACTTTAAATTAATTGTTTATTAGCATAGCCTAAGAAAACTTGTGCAATAATTATGACTGAATCAAAGTCATACAACTTATGTGAATATTTATTTAATCATTCAACCCTAACTTTCTTTCTGCCATGCACTTTCAAGAATTTTAAAGTACCTAAATTCTTCTGAGAGAATCAATGATAGCTATTTTACCCTGAAAAGCTGGCGTTGGTGGAAGATCATTTGTATCACAGATTTCCTTCTAAGATACAGCATGCATTTAATAGCGACCATCAAACCGGAACATATGAATATTGGTCCAACGAGCCACATGTGTCCAAGATGTGAAAATATGTGTCCATCAACTACATCACCCAAAGCCAAAATTGTGACTGCTGTACCAACGGTAAACAAAACAAGACTCAACGCCAAATAACTGTAACTTGTACAATCACATCTGCCAAATGTTGTTGGCTCTTCATATCGTTCTTCTATCTGACGGAGTCTATTAGAAAGGAATGGGCTCTCAAAAACTGTTGCCATTCTATCAAGTTACATATAACTTCGTTTTCTACACGGCATTGAAGTAAATTATATCATCTATTTGGACTTCATGATAACCAACTAAAAAGTGTATTTAATATATAAGTAGGTAGATAGCTATCTGTAGAAAAATTCAAAAACAAACTCTAAATGTGTAAACCGAGTGTACATGCATTCAACAAAAAACGCAATGTCACAATAATTGACCGTGGGTTATTACCTCCACGTACGCTACAAGGCAAATCGCGGAACAATCTTCCGATTGTTCATTTTATGTAGATACTTATATACTTATTTACAAAAAAAGGACATTTTTCGCACTCTCCGCTGGAGGCTACTGTCAGTGACACTTGACTTGACACTTAGAAACACCTTATATCTCTATGGAAACACCTTATCAAAGTTACGGAATACGGATTACGGAAGCGGTAAATGGGAGCTTCCACAAGTTGCGGCCTTGCAGCCTGCGAGAGATGACAATAGAGGGACACATGGTAGTGTATGGTACATACACATGTGCATGCAAGTATAGAATCCATAGAATATATCATATAATGTAGGGTGTATATAGGTTGTACACCGAAGACAGAGATTATAGGAGCAACGATTGTTTCTCTATCAATCTTTTTTTATCTTTGTTTTTCGTATGCAGGCATATAGGTAAAAATAAAGACAAAATAGATCGATAGGGAACAATCGTTGCCCTTACAAATAACCCGTACCCAAGTGTGTCTCACCGATTGGAATGAAACTTTGCATACGTGTAGAGTATTGAAAAATATTGGACATGTATTTTTTTTTTGGGCCCTTAAATCTTTTTAGGGGGTAAAAAGTACCCCCTGTATGATACGTTTGTATATATTTATCACATTAACTGTTTAATAACGCAGCTAAAATAATTGAAATGATTGCAAATTATACAGCATTTATTTTTTTTGATGTCGCTGAATACGAATCTGGTGTCAGATTCTCAACCGGAACGCCTCTAGAAAACCAGGCTGAACGACCCACCGTCGGTCGGTGTCTTCCCAGCGGTTGCGCCCTCGCAAGAAGGTGTGACGGCCCAGGAGTCGCCAACGGAAAAAACCAGGAAAAGACCTTGCGGAACTGTAAAAAAAAGAGCGTGTAGAGGCCGACATTGGTGGCCCGGGCGCTAACACCAGTACCGGGACGATGCAAACTCCGAAGAGGGGGAGGCATCTACAGGAGACCCCCCCCCCCCCCCCCCCCGTCGAGGCAGAACCGTCCAAGAAAAGCAGGGGGAGGGGGTGCGCAAACCAATCGCCCAGCGGGCGAACCCCCTCACTCTCGTCGTGGTGAATGAGGATTACCACGATGCCGAGCTGACAAGGGAGCATCTCAAATCCTTCTGCCGGGCCTTCTCGAGGCGTGCTGAAGAGCTGCCACAGGAGCAATGGCCGAAGATCGAGGCTTCCTTTTGCAAGGCCGGGGCCATCACATTCATCCCGGCGAACCAGTCCCGTCTCATGGCTGAACTTGCGGCCGAAGGAGGGCCCCTGGAAGGGTCCAATGATTAGGACCGGGGGGTTGAACTCCTCCAAAAGATGCTGAAGGCTACAGCCTGGATTCCGGATGAACCAGAGGATCCGGCGGTAATACTTCGGCGTCTGGGTGGGTACACCCCCTCGTTGAAAATGACGGGCTGGAGGGTTATCCGACAGTCGGCGTCGTCAGTTACGGCTCCAGCATCTGGGCAACCAAACCGAACAAGAATGCTGCTGGTTGACCAGATTCCGGAAGCCCAAGCAAGGGCGCTCGCGGCCCTTGATAATCGGCCTTACTACCAGTGTACCCGGGTGGCATGCAAGGTCACCGGTGGAACCAATCAGTAAGGACCGATCATGGTAAAAGAAGAGGCGCGAACTTTCACAATGGCGTCCGGTCAACTTCAGTTTACCCAGATTAACTTGCACCACAGCAAGGGCGACTCTGCTTGTTTACAGAGGCGCATGGCTGTGGCGCACATAGGCACAGCGCAAATCCAAGAACCTTGGATTGTCAAAAATGCCATTAAGGGGCTGGGGGCTTTCCATTGTTTTAGCAAAACAGGGGCGGTCAAACCCAGGGCCTGCATTCTCACTAAGGGAACCAACGCAGTTCCATTGATTGATCTGAGTAACGGAGACCTGATGGTGATGACGATCAACACAAATGAGTTGGGGAAAATAGATGTGGCCTCAGTTTACTTCCCATATGACAGGCCAGTTAATCCTCCAAGGGAGGTAAGGAAACTGGTGGAACATTGCAAGCAGAAGGGGCTCCGCCTACTGATAAGCTGTGACGCTAATTCACGCCATCAGATATGGGGCAGTACCGACATTAATGAAAGAGGGCAGGCGCTGCTGGAATATCTGGTCACCACTGACCTGGATGTCCGTAACACCGGCAGCACCTTTCCCAACGCTATCAGAGCTGAAGTCTTGGACCTCACACTCTGTAGCAGTAGCCTCCTTCATAGGATCAAAGATTGGAGGGTTAAAGATGATCCGTCACTGTCGGATCATATGAAGATTGCATTTCATTTGGCGGCTGATGTAGGTGTCAATATGAAATCTATTAGGAACCCCAGACGTACAGACTGGGATGGCTTCAAAAGAGACCTATGTGTAGCTCTCGAGGGTGTGCCAAGAGCTAAGATCAAGAATCCCCTGGCAATAGAGGAAGCCGCCAAGGCGTTCAGGGACAGGAGGCTGACCTGTGGAACCTCACCCTGGAGGCTAAGAAGGTTAACACTAAAAAGCTTTTCAGGTTAGCCAGGAAGAGGAATTATCCCCAAACCTGGGACAGCTACACTATAGCAAGAGATGACTTCAGAGATGCAGTCAGGAAAGGTTTGGAAAGGTTCTGGCGAAGGACCTGGCTGCAATCATGGTAGGAGTACTAAAATTGCCAGAAGGCATCAGTACGACGACAGATGCGGAGATTCTGGACTACCTGATTCAAGCCCACTTCCCGGGCTTTTATGGGTTTGGGAGTGGGAATGGGGGAGACGAAGACCTGAACCGAGCCGTTCCCGGCACGGGAGGTGGGATGTCCAAGGCCCGCAGAGAACATGGACGCCAAATCGCTTGGGAAATCGTCACCCCTGTGAGGATGAGGTGGGCCGTTACACTCCTTTAGTCCGTACAAGTCACCGGGGCCAAATGGAATTCATCCAGCTATTCTCCAAAGAGCTCGCGATGTCATTACAGAACTACTTATGAGACTAACTACAGCTAGTCTCATTCTGAGCCGTGTCCCTAGTGCATGGTAGGGTGTCAAGGTGGTTTTCCTACCTAAAGTAGGGAGATGCGGTTATGAATCGCCCAAGGACTTTAGACCAATCAGTCTAACGTCATTCATACGAAAGTTAGTAGAAAGACTCGTGGATAGGTACATAAGGGAGACGGTCTTAGCCCGATGCCCACTGCATGGGAGCCAACATGCCTCCAGAACGGGTCTCTCCAGTGAGACGTCGCTGCATCAGGCTGTCTCACTGATAGAGACCCAGCAGGAGAATAAGGGCTTCGCAGTGGGCGCTCTGCTGGGCATTGAGGGGGCCTTCAATCACACCGCGCGTGTAGTGATAAGGAGAGCCCTCAGTGCGCACGGCACGCCGGAACCAATCGCGGACTGGGTGGACCAAATGCTGGCGAATCGTAGTCTGCGAGCGGAGAAAGGTGATACGAAAATCCGGGGCTATGTTGACTCCGGCTGTCCACAGGGAGGGGTTCTTTCACCACTACTATGGAATGTGGTGATGAATGAACTCCTGGCTGGAATCATGGAGCTTGGACTACACGTCACGGGATATACGGATGACGCCCTGGTAATTGCCAGGAGACCGTTCTTGAGTCGGCTGACAAGTTTAATGCAGCGTGCACTTACATTTGTGGTGCACTGGTGTCAGGAAACGGGGCTCTCTATTAACCCTAGGAAAATAGAGGTGCTGGTGTTCACCAGAAACTACAAATGGGACCTGTCTGTTCGCTCACTCTGTCTGGACACAGACTAGAGTACGCGGAAACAATCAAATACCTCGGGATGACTCTAGACAGCAAGCTTAGCTGGAAGAAACATCTGAAAGACAGATGCGCCGGAGTCACAGCTTCCCTATGGCTAATGAAATGGCCATAGGCAGCAGCTGGGGCATCAAGCCGGCTACTATGCTATGGATATACGAGGCTATACTGAAGCCAAGGTTAACCTACGCTTCACTGCCCTGGTGGAATAGGTCCACTATGACTACATCTGTCAAGGACCTAGAGAAAGCGAGAGGGCTAATACTCAGGAGTATCACGGGCGCTGCGAGGTCAACCCCCACGGCGACGTTAGGTGTTCTACTGGATATAGAGCCCTTTCTCATAACCTTGAAAGCCGAGGCCGCAAAGGCCTGGCGCAGGATCAAGGCAAAGAGTGGGCACAGGAGCTCCGTCAAAAGAACAGGACCTCCGGATGCCTACTTTCGTGGTAGCGTCTTAGACGAGATCGCAGATCGTACGTCACCCCGCTATAATCTTTTTGACAAAAAATACAAAATGAGTCTCCCGACCAGAGAAAACTGGGAAAGCAACCATGCGACACTACTCAGCGGTAACAACTGGTTCACAGATGGGTCAGTTGGGAGCCTACACCACCGTGTTGCAAGCAGAACTAATGGCTATCATTCAGTGTTCCTATAGAGCGCTAAATGAGGCTAATGGTACCAATACCACCATTTTTTCTGATAGTAGGGGAGCCTTACAGGCCCTCAACAACTTTAGTACAAGGTAGGATATCACCTCCATGGATGCTGCGACCATGGACGCGGTCTGGATAGCTATGCGCCGTGTGACAGAAGGAGGTCATATGAGGAGTGCAAAGGGACTACCCAAGCACTTAGGTTTCCGGTCTGCGCGACCGGACCAACTCTAGTTTTCAATTATTATTATTAACGACAAGGCCCACAACAATTGGTTCTTCATCTACTCATGCGGACGAATCCATAATGGCGTATGGAGCTGAAGTCTTGGCCGACAGGCTGAAACTAGAATGCTACCACCTGAGAAATGCTGAGAATAAACTCAGTAGACCGCGATAAATATGTACGATTTACGGACGGTAAAAAACACGCTGACGAAGCATTCGATGACAACACAACACTTGGTAGGCCAGACCCTAACTCGCAGGTTGATGTTCTGGATGTTCTTGATGGGCTTGTGAAGGTAGTGGGCGAACTTTTGCGGCGTAGGGCCGACCGTCTCTGAATTTCAAAGTCAGTTTTCTGGAAAAAAAAACAAAGGAAAAAGCAGTGTTAATTAGTGTACCTACCTTCGAATTGTAGGACCGAATTTACTATCCCTATTTCTTCTAATTCTGCAAAAATGACTGAATCATTGCAAATGGGTGTATTGTTATAATGAGTGCTCATCTTGTTACAGATTATAGAGATATCTAACGCGTAACGTCACACTTGGATCATGCAGAAAATAACCTAACAATTTCTAATTGATGAAATAAATAAATACATTGTGTTTTATAGGACAGTAGTACAGTACATTGCACAACAAGTGCGCAAAATAGGTAACTCCCGCACGAGGCGGGTTTTACGCCCGAGCGTAGCTATCAGGACATCAAAAGAGTCGAAGGCGGAATCACCTATTTTAGAGCACTGTTGCATATACATACAGTAGAACCCCTTTTTTACGACATGGATCGGTTCCGCGACTTCCCCTCAAGCTCCCGTTTATCAACATGTCACCTAGAAAAATGCGTTCCCCCACCTAAACCCATCGACAAGCATGCTAAAGTGACGTCACACGTCACTCGACCAATACGGTTGTTTCGCGTGCTATGCACGTATACATGCGCCGTCTGGTGAGTAGTGGTGAGGGGAAGCGTTTAGACGTGATGGGGATGACGGGAATCGCTGGTATGTCGTTAAAAGGGGTGTCACTAGTGTCGTAGAAAAGAGTATGTCGATAAACGGAGGTGGCGTTAAAAGGGAGTTCTACTGTACTATTGTTCCTTAATGACTTGCACAAAAAATTCGATTTTTCGCCCGAGGAACAGCGAAGCCGCCCGAAGGTATAATCGATCGCCTGAGGTTAAAAAGTCTTATACGTCGCGCCCTACGGCGAACACTACTTTTGGCTATATGTACAGGAGGAAGGACATACCTCTTTAAGCATCGATTTGAAGGTGTAGAACTTATTTTTTGTAATTGTGTGCGTAAAGTTAGTGCGTAATAGTATATTATGCATCAAGTGCGTAAAGTTGGGCTTTACGCACGAGGCGCGATGGCGCGTACGAGTGGCCGGCGGAGCCGTGCTGCATATCCTATTTTTTGCACGTCGGTGCGTAAAGTTCGAAACGGAAAATAAAAATATCGGAACTGAATTAAAAATAAAAATTTTTGTAATTTGTTTGCTTGAACTTAGTTGACTAACTGAACGCATTACTGTTGCGGTTCGTGTGGGCGCGGACAGAGAGGGGGGTTCGGGGGGCGAAGCCCCCCTATTTAACAATATATTATTCATAATGATAATATGTGGATTACCATTTTGTATATATTTAAACTAAACCTGCTCATACATTATGTTTTTAATTTTTTTCTCTATCGTCATTATTATATTTATTTACAAAGACATATTATTGCTTCTTTTGTTATTGTTTATGATAGTGTTATTGTTTATAAAGTTTATTTACGAAGTAACATCTATTTTTGTTCCAGGAATTGAAAAAAATTATATGTAAACGTTAACTGGAATGACGGGGGTTTGAGGGGCGGAGCCTCTCGTTCACAAATGAAAATAATGCGAATAATTTATTGTTTCATAGAATATACTTACGCTCGTGACACAGTGTAGGATTGGTGCGTTTGGGGCGGGAGGTTTCAGTGTTATCAGTTTAAGGGGATTTTGTACGATAGTGGGAGAAGCTTACACAAGCATTACAGTGGGTAGGCGTTTTATCACAATCGCCCAAATCTCCCTAAATTGGCATCACTGCTTTTACTTTACGCCCTAGTTTCACTTTACGCACAGTCTTTACTTTAAGCACACGTATGCGCTAATGGAGTACTTTACGCACGGAAAAAGGCACTTTACGCACGAACTTTACGCAAGGGCGTGCAAAAAATACTTTTGATGACTGTTTTGTAAAGTTCACTTTTACGCAATCCCGACGACAAAATTCGTAAAGTCAACGGTCGCGCGTAAAGTTGTATTTTACGCACTCAAATAGCCATCAAAACTTTACGCACTCTCTTTATGTACCCAATTACAAAAACTAGGATACCTAACATGGGTGTAAAGTATAACTGTTACGCATCGTCTTCGGCGCCTTGTATGTATAGTTCCCTCTCGGTGCGTAAAAGTACACTTTACACCCTTGTTAGGTAATATACTATTTACGTCAATTGTGAATCAAATTTTCAATAAAAAAATAGTCGATTGCCTATTGCACACACCCGCAGATCTGCAATTGGCGCTCTCGAACGACAATTGACGTCTTTCCGACTACTTTACCGGCACCTAGAGACCCCGCGAATTCGTGCAGGTGTGACAAAAAATAATTGTTTCCTGTACAAACACCTTGTAACAACGTGAGGGGTTTTAAGTAAACAAATTAATTTGATGTCTGTTAGATAACATAACATAACATAACAATAAATAACAATAAGACATAACGGTGAAAATCTCTACTTACAACTTACCTTTTTTCTATTTAAAGATAAATATTCCAAAAAGTTACCAAACGAAGCAAAAATTATTTGTTTAAATGGGTTCTAAAGTGGTCCGCCGGTAAGGTCTGAATAAATGACTGATATTAATTGAGAAGTGACCGAGAAATTTCGGAAATAAGTGATTTTTATTTATTTTCGAAAATTCTCAGTCAGTTCTCAATTAATTTCTTTGGTATTTTCTAGTAAACTGTCTATAGTAATTAAAATTGTCCTTACAGAGCCCGAATTTTGAAAAATAGATTCAGTCATTTATTATTTCCGATTTTTTTAATGAAAATACCTACCTTATCCGTCGGGCACTTTAGAACCCCTTAAAATTGAGTTATTCGCGTTCCCATGACACAATGGCACAATGACTATTCCACCACATGGTAATCGCTCTTACTTTTTTCTGCATTATCTGCCTGGTGTGACGTCACGTTATCTGTCATATCTCGACACACATTTGTATGTACACATACATGTATCTTGCGTTGCGCGCAAACAAAAATGATAAATACGTGTAATGTACAATTGTATTGTTTATTTGTATCCAAATAATGCATGTAAATTAGTTATTGTTCTGCGGTGCGAAAGTGAATGAATAATTTTATGTGTGTGTACCCATATATACATATGTTTATCCGTGTCAATCAGAATTATAAGAAACTTGCCTACATATAACTGCAGTCGACCTTTTCGACAGCTTTTTGGCGACTACATAGAACATTTTGTTTAAAAGATAATCTGATTTATTATAATTAAATCCTTTTCTTGTAAATCTTTTCAAAGTTATCATCGTTTATATTATCGTTTATCATTTTATTAAAACCGATGCACACCAACACTAATTTTTGTTCATTAAATTTCGAACGGTTGAGTATTTGCATAATGTATTATTATAATAAAATCCTTTATATTTATACAAATTTCTTTTTATAAAATATAGCAGCTCTTGACATTACGATATGAACTATTATTTTGTTTAACAGGTTTAATTTGAGGTCGATTTTGTTTTCTTGGGTCGTCAATTAGCATACAGTTTAATGTCTGAAATACGATGGGTCTCTCCTATAAGGTTGGTATTTAAAATGATTGTTGTCACGATTAGATCTGCAGAATTATATCGATGATTTCATATGTGTAAATATTGATAAGAAAATTATAAACTTTTTCTTCTTAACAAATAACCTTTTTCAGTTCATGATTAAACCTCGGTAAATATAAATTTACATAAAGAATGGCAGATAAAGAGGAAGAGGGTGAATTGATCATCCAAGATCCTGAAAAATTGAAAGAAGCTCCAGAGGTTGCATCTGGTGCAGACTCGGCTCAGGACAAAACTTGCTTGACAATTTTGGAACCTACTGCCACTTCTGAAACAAATATTCCTGGAAACACTGGGACACAATTGTCAACAAAAGATAAAAAAAGTGAGTTCATACACTTAATATTAATCTACCTGTTATATTTTATGATATGGGTCATTTTTCAAAAAGAAGATTTTACATCGTCATAGACGGTTTGTAGGGTGCGATGAAACATTTATTATGTTATCATTTTTCCTTTTATAAAATTACATTTTATCTTTTTTTAATCCTTTATATAAAAAAATAATTTTTGAATGTTGAAATTCTGAATAGGGCCCAGATCTTGAGGCTGAAATATATATTTTTAAAAGTTTTAATTATTTACAAGGTTGTTTTTATGTTTATTTTTACTTACCTCGTTTTTATGGTGACCGTAATTATCAATATATGTAGGCCGGGGAACAAAGTTCCGAAAATCAAAATCCAGAAAGGCTAAAATTTAGATATTGCGTGCGTGCAAGGTATTTTAATTTGGTTTCTTTTTATCAAATTTTCAAAGGCAAAGTAAAGAAAATCACCCTCAACCATACTAAATCCAAATTTTGGCCTTTCGGTATGTTGATTTTCGGAACTTTGCTCCCCGGCCAATATATAGAATACAATTTCATCTATATTTAGTTGTATTTTAAATTTTTATGTGTTATTTTGTATTTCACAGTTTATATTAATTCTGAAACAGTATTTTTTTAAATTATTTATTTTGTCCTTTGTCCTAATCAGTATTCTCAAAAACTTCTATATACCACAATTTTAGACTTTGATTTATAGTAAAATTTTTAGAAATCTATTCAGTCAGGAGACTCTTGAAAGAAGTTTTTACCAATTACAATCTTAGCAATGAATAAAAATTTCAAAAACATTGCACATGGGGGTTGGCTGATTTTTCCACCTATTTTACTGAGTTGATAGTCAAATGATTCAAGAAATGCAAGAAAAATTAAAAGAGAGATTTGAATCAGTGAAAACCATCCTGAATACCAGAAAATACCATTGTTTTAAACCAAGTGATAGACGTACCATCGAAGTTAAAATTACCTCATTTCATGACACCAAAAAAGTTATTAAACTATAAATTAATAAATGTTAACAATTTGTTATTTATAATAGGGTAATTAAATACAACAGTATTAAGTACTCGAGCATTCCTTATATACGCCACATATAATCCTTCAAATTATCTAAATATTCGTTCTAAACCTGACAAAAAGTCAAGCTTTCCTATAATTGTGTACGCAATGTGCAAAATGTGGTTTTCTACTATGTTTGGGTGAAATTTTCCCAAAGTTACAAAAGAATTCATATATTATATTATATGTATATGTAAAAATTGGTGACAATATGTCCAATTTCGTGATTTTCAAAAATTGACCTAACTTCAAACTATAACTTCGGTTCTACTGGGTAAAATTGAATGAATAAAAAAGGAAATTAAACGTTTTTTCCAGACAAACGAAATGAGCCTAGAATGACCTTCAAATATACAAAATTCATAAAGTAGTAAATTTTATTTTATTTCTATTTTATTTTATTTTATTTATTAAACAGGCCTGAGGCCCTTATAACAAGTTACAATATATTGAGGTAGTGTACATAGATGAGTTATTTACTTGAGGTTATACAGGGTTCATTGAAAGCAGTTTAAAGAAGTGAATAGATAATGAGTATGAATGAAATGATAAGAATAAATTGTGTTAGATTAAGCGTATTCAAGTAGATTCGATTTGAGGGATTTAGTTGCAGTAGTAAAAGGTAGTTGAAAAATGTTGTTACAGTTATGTACCAGGTTATCAGATAATGAGCATAATCTAGAAGATGGAGAGTTGTAACCTAAGTTTGTTCTGTAATTAGAGGCACGATATATTGGTTGAAATCTTAATACAGAGTGATATTGTGGTAAGATTAAACTTAAATT
This sequence comes from Trichopria drosophilae, assembly GCA_030407085.1. Classification (NCBI taxonomy): domain Eukaryota; kingdom Metazoa; phylum Arthropoda; class Insecta; order Hymenoptera; family Diapriidae; genus Trichopria; species Trichopria drosophilae. The sequence goes on from CM059583.1 coordinate 209,226,684, forward strand.
AGGAATCAGTAGTTGGTTATTATGTAATTTATAGAGGAACTGAGCGTCTGTAAATTGTCGGACGGATTTTAGTGTAGGTATTTTTAAGCTATTTGAGATCGACATATAATTATGCTCATTGAAAGGCATTGGAGCACCTATTTTGTAGGATGCATATTCAACAAATTTATTTATGTGAATATTATAATAAGGATTCCATATTATTGATGCATACGATAATATGGGACGGACTAGAGTGAGATAGAGGGTTTTTATTGTCTTTATATTTTTAAATTCTTGAGTATGACGAATAATGAAACCCAATATTTGTTCAGCTCTTTTGCTTATGTCAAGAATATGATCAGTAAAAGTTAACTTGGAATCGAATATGATGAAACTGGATTAAATAATTACAACCGACTCTGTAGAACAACGTGTTTAATCTAATGCCTTTGGTATAAGTTTTTATAAACAGGAAGTATATTTTGATGTATTATATGTAAACAATAGATAGCGTAACCTTTGCATAAATATAAGTGCGCGAAATACAAATATAAAAGAAGGTTTACACAATATATATATATTCCATATTTAACAGAATATTACACCAAGATCCTTAATCTTCTCGACTCTTTGAAGCTTAAAATTTTGAAGATGATAATCATAAAGAATAGGAGACAGACTTGATGAAAACGTGATTAAAGAGCACTTACTACTATTAAGTTTCATACCATTTAGTTTACACCAGTTACAAATGTTATTTAGATCTCTTTGTATTTCCTCTGAGCTTAATACACTTGTTATGGTATTGTAAATTTTCAAGTCATCTGCAAATAGCATAAAATTTGAATAGGCTATTACCGAAAAAATATCGTTAATAAATATATTAAATAGGATAGGGCCAAATGATCAAAGATAACATAAAAACCGACCAAATTCGCATTCACATTTGGTTTGTATAAATCACCTATTGCATTGTAATAAATCAACATATTTTTTTTCCAAAAGTAGACAAAAAGATGAAAATTTTCTTTTTTTATGTGCTCGAATTGGTTCAATAGAAAAAATCAGCCGACCCCCATGCGCAATGTTTTTGAAAAGTTGTCTGGAATGACACATATATAAATCGAACGTACTTAATTAAACAATCTATTCATTTTAGTTGACGTTTTCTTAAAAGCAACGGGGGATGCTCCAATAATGAAAAAGAAGAAATGGTCTGTGAGCCAAGATTATCCAATTGGTAGAATTTCAGAGTTCATAAAGAAATATATTAAACTGAATTCTGACGAGAGACTAGTAAGTAGTTTTTACAATTTGTAATTTAAAACAATCTTGATAATATTAAAATAAAATGTTTTATTTCAGTTTTTGTATATAAATCAAAGATTTGCACCATCCCCGGATCAAACAGTAAAAAATCTTTACGATTGCTATGGATCAGATGGTAAATTAATAATTCATTACAGTAAAAGTCCGGCATGGGGATGACTCAATTTGTGCTAGAAAAATACAAACTTACTTTAGCACAAATTCTTTATTTATTTCTATAATTAATGCAATTGCATTTATCCTATAAATAAGAAATTGTAATTGATACATTGAGAAGGTAATAAACATTCATGTACGTATTAAAGACAATGTACACCTTAGTGTTAAATAAAAGTTACGTTACATAATATAGGGCATAAATATTTTATTTAAATTAATTAAAAATCTCTTAAATAAATAGCAATTAATAATTTATAATCAGCCATTTTCTATTAATACCAAAAATTTGTTTTCATTTACCTAAACATTTAGACTGTAAAGGGCAATTGAAAACATTTTACCACTATTTGGAAACTTGCGATATGATTGATGATTTGCTCTTAATAGAATGTTCGGATTTCACGCTAACGTTTGACTTAGATGATCTCGTTTCACTGCATTCACAACATGGAGATGGCTGCACTCGATCACATCCACATGCTTTTTCGACCTCTCCTGCAGAAAAATTATAAACAATAATATAAATAAATTAATTTTATATCTTTATTACCGCACCAGTGTAAAATGCTTTTACGCTGCCCTCGGCAGATCTTGCTGAAAAGTTCTCGACAGTTTCATCTTTTAGCTCGCCTAGTTGTTTTGTAAATTCCTCCTCTCTGATACTACACGTTGACCTCGACTGAATGCTCGAGCTTCGTGTAGAACTTGGAGCGGATGCAATTTGAAAAGGACATTTCCAGACCATAACTGCCCCATCGCCACTAACCGTAACAATGTGGTTACTATCTGGACTGATTTTGCAGGCCGTTATGATAGCTGCGTGTCCCATTCCAATATGGGTGGTTTCCCCGGTATGATAATTCCAAAGTTTCACTATACAGTCGTTGGATCCTGTTACAAAGTATCGTCCATCCGAACTAATTTCCAGACAATTTAACGCTCCTGCCCCTGATCCTTCAATTTCGCGAACTATTGAACCATCTAAATTTTCCCAGTATGTTATTTTTCTGTCTGTACCACAAGTTACAATTTGCACTCCATTTGGACTGAACCGAGCAGCCATATACATAGTGTTACCCATTAATACTTGCTTCCTTGAACCTCGACTAAAAATACATTATTAAACACTGTTTTTGGATAACGGAATATTAAAAAATGGAATATTGAATGATAAAACATACTCAATGTCCCATACAATACACGTTCCATCAGTACTAGAACTTATTACTTCAGTAGAATCCTGCGAGATATGTAAACTAGTAACTTGGCCTCTGTGCTCCTTTAAAATGCTTACTAACTTCTGAACGGTGGGTGTTAACTCCCATATTCGTACCTGCATTGTATTATCTTGATGAATTTGAAATATACTATTATGTATCATATAATTTCAGATACACTTCTAAATGTCGCATTAATTTGCGCTATTTTAATATAAAAATAAATAAGTATCAAATTTATATAAAGTAATGTTATAAAGGTACTGAGAGTGATTCTGTCATTTTTTTTGCGTTACTTAAATAATTAAACATACTTGTCCATCACAGCCTCCACTAATCAATTTTTTTCCATTTTGTGTGATAGCTACTGCAGAAACAGCTTTTAAATGCGCCGAAAGAATTGCAAATTTCAGTTTACCGGTTTGGGGTGTGAATGCACGTATAACACCATCGTTCCATGCTATAAATAAAAAAATTTATTAAAATCTTGTTACTTTGAAAGAATCACAATATACAGCTTTATCATTTCTAAAATTTTTATGAATCTTTTAAAAAACATATACCAGATATAAGTAATTTTCCGTCATAAGTAAAACATAAACTGCAACACACAAAATTCGGAATCGTTATGCGCAACAGTTCATTTTGCGTCTCTAGCCTCCAAAGGCGGATGTCATTTTTACTTCCAGTGGCAAAAATCTCAGAATAATTGCTAAGTAGTAAATCACACGTGAATACATTTGCAATTAGTACATTAACTATTGTGTATTTATATACTCACTGTGGAAAGGCAATGTCATATATTGTATTTGTGTGACAAGTAACAATTAGTCGAGTATCAAAATTAGAAAGTTTAATTTGGTAGATTTCACAAAAAGTTGTTGCTACTAGCACATAATCATTTTTCCAGAGTAACATTGATGTAATTTCGCTGCCGACGCTTTGGGATTTCAACTGAAACATTTATTTTTCTATTGTAAAATTGCATCGTAGCATTAGGCATATAATTTTACCGTTTTTATTTGAGGCGTATTTAAGAGTTTTAATCCCTTAAGATGTTTGGGGAGTTCTAAGATGGTTGCCATTTCAACTGTTCCGTTTCCTGTGCCAATTATTAGTTTTTCGTTTTGCAGAAACAGTAGTTGCGTAACTCCACCAGCATAAAGATCACCTTCTCCATTTTTAAATTTCTTAGCATCCTTTGGGATTTTTGCCAAACAACTAATCATTATAGGGGTTTGCATTGGCTCCATGTGTTCCATGTTATGATAGTAGTTTAATCTGATTTTAAAAATATTTTACACTTGCTAACTGCAAATTACATTACCAACACAAATAATTATTCAAATTTTATATTCAAATACTTTTAAAACACACCTACATCATGAAAAGGAAGTGTAAAATTACATTTCTTAGTTTTTACAATTTAGTTGACATTTCCATTTACTGTCTAAATAAATCTTTTTTCTTTTTCTCTGACCTTTTTGTAAGTGAAATTTTCTTGATAAGTTTCTTGTTTTATTTTATGTCAGATTTACTTGGAATTGTAAAATTAGAGTATGATTATCCTAGAAGTAGTGTAAAATCAATAGTCGACAAGAAATTTTACAACTCTGAGCGGTGTAAAATTACAATTCCACTAGGAATTTTACCACTATCTTAGTAATTTTACAACAAAATTGTAAAATGACTCCGTTCAGAGTAGGTAATCTACAAGACCTTCTCTGAGCGTAGTAATTTTACTACTGCAAAAGAGTAATTTCACTACTTTGAAAATCGTAATTTTACTACGCTAGAAGTGGTAAATTTACAAGAGCATTGTAATTTTACAATCTTCCTAGGGATTTCCTTTCGTTCAGAGTGGGTCTTTCTGATTACCTAATACCATAGTAATTTTACACTAAAATTTTTTACATTGAACAGCAACGCAGTGGTCGACAATTAGAGCCAGTTTACATTGCACTTGTAATTTTACTTTGAGAAGATTGAAAATTACAAAGACGATGTAAAATTACATTTTTTTAAAATTACACAATCGATGTAAAATTACCACGATTACCATTGGTATTTTTATTTCCATCTTCTGCACTGTAAATTTACATTTTCTCTATAAATTTTACACGTTTATGGTAATTTTCCTTCCGTTTTCGTTTGCTATTTACTGGAAACATGTAATTTTACAACGATAGTAATAGGATTTACTTGGTGTAATAAATTAGACAGTTTTTAACGTTTCGGTCATTTATTTTGACTCTCTTCAGAAAAGTATATAATTCTATACAAAATAATAGAAATTACAATATAAAAAAAAATATAAATATTTCTGAAAAACTTTTCATAACAATTATTCGGGTTCTATTTGGAAGTTAGTGAATTTGTTTTTGTTTCTGCTTACCTGTAAAAATTATATTCCTGTTTATTACATCATATGAGCCAGTATGAAAAATGAGAAGGTTTGGTTATTCTGACACTGTAAAAAAATATTTTTTTATTTGAGTTTTCACTCAGTAAGCCGAAAAACAAAAAAAATTTGGAAAAAACTATAATTTTAAGAAATTTTTTGATTATTCTTCTATTGATAAAAAAGTACTATCTATTGATAAAAAAGTTTTCCATGTGTTTCCTTTTATGTTTATTTCTTTCTATTGCAAGGATTTTGACATTTGAAAAATCAAAATTATGTCCTGTGTTAATTCTATGTGTTGTAAGCCCTGTGCATTTGTCTTCGTTTAAATAAATATTATGTTTATGTTCGGATATTCTATTTTTTAAAAGTCTACCCGTCTCACCTATGTAGACTCTATCGCAATTGTTGCATTTAATTTCGTCTTTTTGATGTAATTTATCTGTTTTGTCCTTGAACGGTTTAATACCACCAATATTTACGTTCGTTGGTTTGAAAACTACTGTAATATCATCATTTCTGAAATTGCTTATATTCTCTGAGATTTTGTTGAAATATGGAATGATATCTGTTTTAATGTATTTTTTATCGTTTGATTTCGTGTCAAGGGTGTTATATATTTTATAAACTCTTTTCCTGAAACATTCATTAATTATGTACGTGGGATAACCGTTTTTAGTTAATATTTTCTTGACTAATTTTAAGTTTTTTTCTCTAAATTTAATGTGTGCTAATCTTAGTGCTCTATCGATTAATCCAAAAGCTACACCTATTTTGTAGTGTAATGGATGATTAAAATGGAAATTTAAATATCTGCATGAAAATGTGTTTTTATGATACCAATCTGTAATTAAAGTGTTTCTATCGTTTATAATGAGCAAATCTAAAAAACTAATTCTTTTGTTATTTTCTTTTTCCATGGTAAAAGTGATTTTATTTTGAAAGCCTTTAATTTTGTGTAAACTATTGAAAATAGGTAAAATATCATCTAAAAATTCGTTTGGAACAACTGTTAAAATAGCATCAACGTATCTGTGGTAGAAAGGAAGTTTACATGGTAATTGTTGTATAAGAATGTTCTCTATGAAATCCATTAATAAAACAGCTACTACCGGTGATAATGGTGAGCCCATTGGTAAACCGTATTTTTGTTTGTAATTTTTCCTTTGGAATTGAAAATACATATAGAGATTTAAAAATGATATCTAATCCTTCAAAAAATTCTGTTTGTGGTATATTGGTGTGTTCTTTAATTTCCTTCCATTTGTTTTTTACAGTGTCAGAATAACCAAACCTTCTCATTTTTCATACTGGCTCATATGATGTAATAAACAGGAATATAATTTTTACAGGTAAGCAGAAACAAAAACAAATTCATTAACTTCCAAATAGAATCCGAATAATTGTCATGAAAATTTTTTCAGAAATATTTATATTTTTTTTTATATTGTAATTTCTATTATTTTGTATAGAATTATATACTTTTCTAAAGAGGGTCAAAATAAATGACCAAAACGTTAAAAACTGTCTAATTTATTACACCAAGTAAATCCTATTACTATCGTTGTAAAATTACATGTTTCCAGTAAACAGCAAACGAAAACGGAAGGAAATTTACCATAAATGTGTAAAATTTACAGAGAAAATGTAAATTTACAGTGCAGAAGATGGAAATAAAAATATCAATGGTAATAGTGGTAATTTTATATCATTGTGTACTTTAAATAAATGTAATTTTACATCGTCTTTGTAATTTTCAATCTTCTCAAAGTAAAATTACAAGTGCAATGTAAACTGGCTCTAATTGTCGACCACTGCGTTGCTATTCAATGTAAAAAATTTTAGTGTAAAATTACTATGGTATTGGGTAATCAGAAAGACCCACTCTTAACGAAAAGAAACCCCTAGAAAGATTGTAACATTACAATGTTCTTGTAAATTTACCACTTCTAGCATAGTAAAATTACGATTTTCAAAGTAGTGAAATTACTCTTTTGCAGTAGTAAAATTACTACGCTCAGAGAGGGTCTTGTAGATTACATACTCTGAACGGAGTCATTTTACAATTTTGTTGTAAAATTACTAAGATAGTGGTAAAATTCCTAGTGGAATTGTAATTTTACACTGCTCAGAGTTGTAAAATTTCTGGTGGAGTAGTAATTTTACTCTACTTCTAGGATAATCATACTGTAATTTTACAATTCTGTAAGTAATTTTACACCATCATTTTTTACAGTGTTGACCATAAGAACTGATTCTTTTTTATTTACAGTGCCCATGTAAAATTACATCAATAATGTAGAAATTTTACTACGTCATTTTAAATTTATAACAATATTCACTAGTACTGTAATTTCCACCTTTTTACTGTAAGATTACATCAAAATTTTTCAGTGTACGACGAAATCGATAAAGATTTTATGTGGATTAATAAATTAAATAAATTGTTGCAGCATTAGTCATAAAATAAAATATACATTATGACAATTAAAATTAAAAAATGTTTGTTTAATGTATAATGTAACGCAATTAATAAGTCTGCAAAATTATAATCCACACTATAATATATACATGATACAGTATTGTATTGTATCGTAATGATATCACGATACTCTTTAACATAAGGATTGAAAAATCGCAATGGAAAAATTAATATCTCTTAATTTAAAACAATAAATAAACTAATATTACCTCGCTTTCATAATGTCCCCGGATGTAGTACCACAGAGCGCTTCTTCATCCCTGGGATCAATGACAACGCAATTTATACTACGTCTCACTTTTCCTACCTTTACCGTAACTCCACTTAGTTTTCTGGTTTCTGGATTGATTCTCCATACCTTTAAAATTCTGTCCCCGCCTGTCAGAAAACATTGATCTCGAATGTTTGTTGCTCGAATGGTATATGCATTTCCCGAAATATCGCTGCCAGCAAAAGCTCCTGAAAAAAATACATTAATGTAATATGCTTCGTAAAATGAAAGTGTTTCACACAAAGTGGAACACACAATATTCTGTACAATACCACAAATTGGTTCGTTAGTTTGAATATTCCATACGACAATATGACCGTCATCCCTCCCACCAAGACTGATAAGGTAACTACTGCGACATGTGAAACTTAAATCTTCAACTCTAACTTTGTGAATTTCATAACTGGTTCGTTTCTTTCTCTCTTCAAACTCCCATATTATGACCATGGCCTGCAATAATAAATTTAAGAATCCAGAAAATTTAAAATAAATTACTTAATGCATTTGGAATACCTTAAACCCTAAGTGGTTTACTTGTCCAGATGCAATAAATTTTCCACATGGTGAAACACACAGGGCGGATATTAAGTTTGTATGACCGGTAAGAAACGTTTGATTTCCAGATTCAGCATTTTTTATCGTTACTTTATTACCCATGGGGTAAATTAGGTGTTTTTGATCCGGATGAATGCGTAAGGCATTTTTAGTTAAACCTACAACAAATACAACTCAGCATGTCTAAATTCATAGGTTTCGTAACAGCGAAGTAAGAGTACGCCGATCATAAGACGATATGAATTTAGACAATTTACGTTATTTATTAGTAAATTACTAATTGCTGTAATATGGTTATTATATAAGTAAAATTAATTTAAATTAATTTACTTAAATTTAAATAATTTTTACATATAAAACTAGAGAATCGTTTGTAAATTTAAAAATAGAGCTCACCGTCAAATGCAATTATGCCAGTAAGAACAAGATCTGCTATCTCCATTTTTCAAATTATCACACAGGAAATGTCAATTGTAATATTTTTCATAGAATAAAAATATTCACATAGACGATCAAGTTGCTAAAGGCTGATGAAGGGAATTTTATCGCCATGACAACCATTCTTAAAAATTCAAGCAAGATAAATATTGGCGCCTCTGTTCCACATGCGTGCGCAACATCTGTCACGTGACTACAAAATTCAAGTTTGTTTACTTTCTTGTAATAAATTGTTAAATCAACATTTATAATATTCAAAATATTATTATAGAATAAAAACTAAACTATTTAAATATCTAAAAAACATTGATGAAATTGGTGAAAGTTGCTCATTTGATTATACACAAACAGTGGGGAAAACGCGCGCCAATCCATCGGCCATCGTCCATAGCGAATCTCCGAAATTTGTACACAAAAGTTAATGACAGTTCGAAAAGTGGTCGAAAATTTAGTTGAATTTTAAAATTTTATAAAAGTTGACGTCAATTTGAGAAAATGCACGAGATTTTAGTGATGTTTGAGTAAGTATTTTGCATAAACTTAAGTACTAATACTATTTTATTCCTTGGTCGTGAATGTTATTAAAATCTTTCCTAACCTATGATGATCTTGTATTCAAATTTCTTGAAGGAATGATGTATATATATGTAATTTAAAAACATTTTTGCAACGAGGAGTAGGCTTTTATCAATTTAATCTAAAATAATGTTCCAAAATAAATGACTGTAACATTTTTACGCATCCAACGACTAAAGTCGTTTAGTTTAAATTATATGACAAAAAGACTTAAATAATGTATAATCCATGCTATCGTTTATTTTGACATTTCATGATTAAAAAACTATTGTTTTACAAAATGTAGATAATCATAATAGTGACTATGGTAAAATTTATACTGTTTCTATGAAAGCAATTATGAGAACATTAAAACGAAACAAATAGTTCTTATATGGATTTGATATATTATTTTTTTTTTTAATTAAAAGCCCATTAAGTATTTAATTTAATATAGTAACTAATCATAAAAGAGTAAAAAATGATTACAATATTAAAAAATAAGAAAATATCAACAAAAGTTTTGATTGCATCATTATAAATCTACAAAAAAACGACTATGTAGTTGAAGTAATAATTTCATTGCTGTATTTTAAAAATAAATGTTTCTCTCAATTATTTGGATAATCGAAATATAGTCAGGCACTAGTCTGCTTTAGAAGATTGAAGAAAACATTTTTTTAGCCATTTTTGTTGAAGCGAAGGAATTGATTCCGGTAAACGGAATCTTGAGACCATAGTGTACTATATTTCAGCTTTAAAAAACAATTTTTTTATAGAAAATATTGAAATTTTTCAAAGTTATAAAGATCGTCGGGAGTCTGCTGTAAATCGGTACCGGTGATGAAGGTTGTGCGATTCATCTGAAACAGTTGAACCATTTTTTAAAATTTTTACAAGTTTCTTTGCTGTATAAATTAAAAAAATACGAAAGAAGTTACGAAATTCCAAATTTTTTTGAAGTTTGAAAACAAGTAGTTTAAATAATACTTTTGTGCGATTTTTTTAGTTCAAATAGAAAATAATCTAATATTCAAGCTAGATCACTTTTGATTTTTTTTTTATCAGACGTATATTCTTTTTGCTATCACCGGCACTGATTTACAAGTGCCGACTCCAGGCACGGCAGAAAAATCATTATATTTCCAATAATAAAAATTGTTTTTTACAGCTTAAATATAGTACACTATCGTTTCAAAATTCTGTTTACCGTAATAATTTTCTTCCCCTTCAAAAAATTGCTAAAAAAATGTTTTTTTTTCGTCTTCTAAAGCAGATACTGCCTTAATGCTCGATTTACACAAAATTATATATGGTAAATATGGTAAAGGTTTTGTAACGAGTAAATAAAGATCTCAATGTTGCAGTATTATTCTAATTTTTCAACAAAAAATAATCCATCTTTAGTTTTTGTGAATATGTATCTATCGGAATATACCTAATGGAGACACCCAACTGTATATGGGTGATTTTCAAATAACTGATATTTGATGTTCCTTGCGAGAAATTATTAAAGAATGTACTAAATGCGCTTTATTTCTGAGTAAATAATATTGTCATTATCAGTTGTAAAATCATGAAAATTAATTTATTCGACCGTTCGTAGTTAAATAATTACATAAATCGAAACTGAATCTATTAATTAAGTAGGATTTGATATCCTTAATATACAGACAGTTTAATCATAATTCAGTGGCAATAATATCTCTTTTTTTTTTATTATTTCCATGCATTTTTATTTTTCACATATTACGTGGTTGTACATCCACAATCCATTGTTGATATTTACATTTTATTTATGTCTAATAGACCGTATTACCGAATATTAATTTTGAATTTATGTAATTATCAGTTGTAGTTGGTACTTATACTAGTTTACTCACATATACAGATTACACCTTTTTATTAACTACAGCATGTGTTAAATATCAGTTCCGTGACATGTCACCGAAGAAAAAATTAAGTTTATTTTCTCATTTATAAGTTAATCAGGTGCAAAAAATTTAAAATAAATCATGCAGGCACTAAATCGACTTGATATGTAACACAATTTTTAAAAAATCGTCCTAAAATTGTGAGCCTACATTTCAGAAACACTGTCTATACATTGTCGCCAATTTTTTAATGAAAAAGATAATTTTAGTTCAGAGATAATTTTGTGTATCTTATTACATTTTTTAAAATATTTTTGCCATGCTAATGTAAAGTTTAAACTTTGTAGTTAGTTAAGCACCTTTTATTTATTGCAATAAATGAAAACTCAAATGAATAAACAACTTTTTTACCAAAACTAATGTTTTATAAAAATACTCAGTCAGTTCTGTTTTATACTACTAATTTTATACAACATAATATTTTTAAAAATGTTTAATTTACAATAATAGTATACATATGGGTTTTGTGAAATGTATTCGGAAAAGTTAAAAACTGTTGGAGTTTTTTTTTAATAATTCGTTAAATTCGATGTCATTTCCATTAACGATTTGGGCGATATGAATGGTGTGGAAAATCTGTAATAAAAATGGCTCAGACTCGGAAAATAACAACAAGAAATGTCAAGAAAAATGATAAAATGTGAAAAAGTGATGCAGCGAAACTATCGAATGCTAATAGAATCAAAGCAAAGAAGAGTAAAGTTTTCGAGGTTAAGAGATTAAAAAAGGTATAATTTTATTACTTAATATTGTACAATTTTAAACTTATATCAGTTGCAAATAATTTAAAATAAAAATTTATAATATTTTGGACAGGGAGAAAGTAAAATCAATCGAGAACCGTTAGTTCCGTTTCGCATAATTTTTAATTTTTCAGTGTAACTTCCTTAAAACTCAAGTTGTAATAGCACTACGTTGTGAACACATACATTTGATGAAATAAAGCAGAATATCCTAAAAGTTATGGGATATAATCAGTTTTATATTTCGCCAAAATCGCTTGCGAAATAATACAGTTATTTGAAAATCACCCATATATTATGTATAGACAGATTAATAAGTTTTAAAATAAGATTTAATAGATAATTAGTATGTAATAGTTGAGTTCGTAAATGTCAATAAAAATTAAGGACAAATTAACCACCAGATGGTGTTTTCTTATAATTTTGCTACTTTGCTATCTGGGATTAGTTTACATTAAACTGTAGAAGATACACATCTCGTTACAAAAATGTATTGTAACTTAAAGATACTGTTTTTCTTTTACCATTATCTTAATTGACATACAAAAGATAACTTGAATTAACCCTTTCAAGAATTTCGATTACGTTATATCTCATGTGGTCAAAAAAATATTTCACTAAGAATGCATAAAAATTTGAATCTTTTCCTATGAATATATTGTTAATGTAGCTCCTTAATTCCTCTAGACGAGTGGATCCGCTCTTTTGGAGTAAAAATAGGCTAAAGACGTTTAAACATTGGCCTTTTGTTTCGGGAAAAAATAAATGTAATCCAGAGAATATGGCAGCAGCAGGATTTTTTGCAGTTGGAGGCACAGATGAGCCAGATTCAGCAGAGTGTTTTATTTGCCACAAACAGCTTGATGGTTGGGAAAAGGATGATGATCCATGGTAATTTTTGTTATGAAAAATACTTTTTTTTAATAAAAGTGTCTTTTAATTAATTTTTATAAAGATGAACAAAAATTTATTGCAGCTCAATTTTTATAATCATGCAGTTAACAATGTCAGTTAACAAAGTTGATAATTATAATTTTGTTTTATTGCGGTAATAGATGAAATTTTCAGATTTGTAAAGTGCCTAATATTTTCAGTACCTGAACAGCACAAATTAATATAACATATACATTAACATTGACTTGTAATTAATAAACATTTCCTTTTAAATGTTGTATGTTGTAATTATGTTTATATGCAAATAGTCTCATCTTAAAAACATACATGTATATATTTATAAATAATGGCTTTGTGTATCTGTAGTAATATTAAAATTTAATATCTGTACTCTACTTGTTTATATAGGGAGGAACACAAAAAACATCAGCCATCTTGTCTCTTTGTCAAAATTGGCAAATGTGACGAATTAAATTTGACTTTTGAAGAATTATTCCAACTTATGAATGAGTCTTACTTGCAAGATATTGTAAGTATTTAGGATTTTATAATTTTAAACTAAGTTTTGTTTTTTAAATAAATTTAACTCTTTTTTTTGCAGAAAAAGTATCAGAATAAAGCTATGACTCAGTTGAAATTAGAATGCGATGACAAACTGAAACAAATACCACAAATTTATGCTGCCATAAAAAAAAGTGAAGTAAAATAAAGTATTAATCTATATGTATAATGTTTTAAACCAATACTACATTATAAAATGCAAATAAATTTAATACTATTAAGTATTCATAAGTTATGTAATTGTGATTATCAGATGATTGCTTTTATCAATTACCTGGGGAAAAATTCCGAATTTTTGAATTTATGCATAAGTTTCTTGTTTAATTATAGACACCATAAACAATTTGAGAATATTCGAGTTGAAAAAAAGTAAGTATGTCTTGCAATGTTAAACTTATTGATGTCGTGTTAATTGGGATTTTTTTATAAAGTAACATGTATTAATGTCGATACATAATTAGGTTTACAAACTATTTGTTCCGCGATTTGATACCCTGTTTGATCGGTAGATGCGAATTTAACCCTCTTAATGTATTCAGGAATTAAACAAAATCATACCTCCCTTTCCAATTACCAACTTATGTACTCTATCTTTTTTGTTGGAAGCATTTTTTTTGTTATTTGTATTTTTGATAAGAAACACAAAAAACTTATTTTTTAGCTTTTCTTTTTATTCGATATCCCTATAATCCAATATAGATCTACTCCAAAGATTAATCAGTTCTAAGTTAGGCCGTGCTAAATTTAAAAAGAGGTTGAACTGAAATCGGTTTTACCGTTGGCAAGATGTCGCGTGAGAAAAAAATGACGCATACGGACGGACGGATGTACGTATGTCCTCTGAAACGTCAACATTTGATGAAAAAATATTGTGTAATTTTGTTTGTCGATGTGACCAAATTCAATACTTCGTCGAGACCTATGGTCAGGGTCGAAGTAATAATTGCACCTCTTCATGATACTTCAAACATGAAGTTCTATTATAAAAGAGAACACCTCAAAAATCCGAAACATTCATAAATCGACATTTAAAAAGCTGACATTGTTGTTTTTATGAATATTACAGCTTTATGATTCATTGGCTTTTTGACAGTCATCTCGTCGGATTTTTAAATGTCGATTTATCAATGTTTCGGATTTTTTAGGTGTTTCCTTATAAAAGTATCAAACCAACATAACCGCATAATTTATTTTTCGGAATGTTACACCTAGACTTTCGCACTTTCTGAACATTTTTCATTCGGAATTTTGAAAATTGGCCGAAATTTCAGACTGTTTATTGGATATATATTAACTAGTACAATTCTTGTGTAATTCTTATGTAGGGGAAGTAGGGGCAATGAGGGAGACGGGGCAAAGTGGGATTTTAGCGTTTCGGTGTATTAGAACATTTCCTATGTATTTGTTTGCATTGTTTATTTACAAAAGAGTTATCGTAATACAAATTTTGAACCATATTTCAGTTTCCATTCAGTATTTACCAACCGTTCGAACATGACCTAGGAAGTCGCTAAATAAATTGTTAATCAATCTCTTTCTCTCTCTCTCTCTCTCTCTCTCTCTCTCTCTCTCTCTCTCTCTCTCTCTCTCTCACCTTTATTCTTCGCCCATTATCTTCACACCCCCCCTTCATCTTCTCTGAAATCACCTGTAACGAAGTCATCTCTGGTTTAAATAATGTATTGCTTAAATCACGCGGACTTAGTCCTGATCACCTCCCCATGTCCCACCTTAAGCCCATATTCTCAATATTAGCCCCATATCTCACGACCATTTTCAACCTCTCCTTCACCTCTGAAAAATTTCCGCTCATATGGAAATCATCTTATATTATCCCATTAAAGAAAATTGCAAATCCTCTCAGCCCATCCGATACTCGACCAATTACTAATCCCCCTCATCTCGCCAAGATTATCGACTCCATCGCCACGAAACAAATCACGAAATTCCTAGAGGATAATAGCCTTCTTCATTCCAAACAATGTGGTTTTCGCAAATTTCACAGTACCCAAACTGCATTGCTTCATCTCATGGATGATGTCCGCATGGGTGTTGATCGAGGGGAAATCACGATCTTAGTATTGTTCGACTTCTCTAAAGCCTTCGATACTCTGAGTCATCGTGTAATCCTGACATGCCTGCGTGACATTGGGTTTGAGGAGTCGGCGTTGAGATGGATCCACTCATTTTTGACAGACCGTTCACATACGATAATCGGACTAGACGGCAAAACATCTGACCCTGAGTTCATTTCATCGGGTGTACCACAAGGTTCAAGCCTCGGACCAATCTTATTCATTACTGTCATAAATACACTATTTTCGAGGCTTAAATATTGTGGTGACACTACCATCATCTTCGCTGACGACACTCAATTCTACCTGTCCACCCCCATCAGCCGTCTAAATGAAACCATCCATAATATCAATAATGACATTGCCGAACTTGTTAAATGGTCGGAAGAATATGGACTCACACTTAATCTGCGCAAGACCCAGGCCATTATCCTCGGATCATCGCAGAATCTTACCAACATCAAAAAGCTCTCCTTACCACCTCTTACTATTGGGCAGATCATCATACCGTACGTAAGCGAAGTCAAAGATCTTGGTGTAATAATTACGTCTGACCTTACATGGAATCGCCATATTAATACCATATCGTCTAAAGTACACAATGTCCTTTACCGGCTCAGATTTCGTGGTGCGTTTCTCCCTTCATCCATCAAGCTTTCTCTCGTTAACTCATTAGTCATCCCACACCTTGATTACGCTTCCCTTGTCACAGCTGATCTCACTGGTTATCTTAATACCAAATTGCAACGCCTCCAAAATATAGCTCTACGCTATGTTTATCGCTTGCGTCGCGATGAGAGGTTAGCACCTTTCCGACAGAAAGCAAACTGGCTTACTGTAGCATCCAGGCGTCAGCTATTCCTTGGGAACCTTACCTACCAAATCATCACCACTTCACAGCTTTCCTATCTAGCTGACAGATTCATTCCACTAAGTGATTCCGTACGTCGATCATCACGTCATTTGTCTTCTCGCTTCTCTCTCCCAACCCCACGTACCAACCTCTTCGCTCGCTCATTCTGGATCACAGCAATAGGCTTCTGGAACTCTCTCCCTCGTCATTTTCACTCACTTACTTCCCTTGCATCTTTTCGTCTCTACCTCTTCTCCTATTTGTCTAGAGCAGACCAGAGCTAGGACTCTATGTTATATTGTATTCGCGAGAAGCATTCTGTTAGTAAATAAGTTGTAGTTAAGTATTGATATTAATATTAGTTTCTAATACAAGTCTAGTTGTCATAAAATCTATATTAATTAGTTATTTCTACGCGTTATTGTTTCATTCTTTATCTATTTTTCTTAATCTGTAATTATAAATTCATCTCTATGTTAGCGATTTACTGCCTTATAGCAGAGCTACCACTGTATTATACACTGCTACATCCTGTCCGAAACATTGTAACGGCAGGATGTTCTGTCAGATTTGCCCACGGCCCGTAGTGGCCAGGGCAATAATAAATGTCTTCAATCAATCAATCAATCAATCAATCTCTCTCTCTCTCTCTCTCTCTCTCTCTCTCTCTCTCTCTCTCTCTCTCTCTCTCTCTCTCTCTCTCTCCCTCTCTTCCTCCTCCCTATCTTTCTCTCTCTCTGTCAAATCTTTCCAGAAGTAATTTTAACAACCCGTCCCACTTTGCCCCTGGATTTTCAGATTTCACAAAAAAATTTTTGTCGTAAAATTGAAATTTGGAATATTAAACAGATACTTTTTTTTAAATGCCTTTCATAATAAGTTAGTTGATGACCTAAATAAGGGTTTCTAAATCACACCTAACCATTCTTATGCCCCATATTTTTTGTATACAAGTTTTTCCAAAACCATCCCGCTTTGCCCCTACTTCCCCTGGCTCCACGTCTTTATTTCACATGACAACTAATCACACGACAAAATAGAAGACGACAATTGATCGCACGACAAAATATCACATGGACAAATAATCATAAACAAAAATATCACTGAGGTAAAAAACCAGCCCTAAAACATGGAACATTGCACACGGAAATCCATGTCAGTCATCCGCCGCCATTTTGGCGTTAGGACATTTTGGTCCCTCTGGTTTGGCGCCGGATGTTTTGGCATCAGGCTACTTGACCCTCGTTATTGTGACGAGAATTATTTTAGATAAAATTTTGTTTACTAAAATGGGGAAACCGAGAAATGGCAACGTCATGAAACTAACCTAATCTAACTACTCAGAATTCTGCCCACCACTAATAATGCCTAAAAGCATATGCGTTCTCTAAAACTAACCTAACCTAACCACTCAGAACTCCGCTTACACCTAATAATGCATAAATGAATGGCTGCACGGGGAAATTTTTAAATGTGTGATATTTTGTCATTGTGATATTTTTATGCGAGATATTTTATCATTGTGATAATTTGACATGTGATCAAATGTTCCGTGATATTTTCTCGTGTGATTATTTGTCCGTGAAATAAAGACGTGCTACCATTCCCCTACCGGTAAGAAATAGACTTTTCAGGTCATTTTCATCTGACATTTTTATTGCTTATATTGCTCGATGAATTTGAAAATATACAACAAATGTCAATTTTCGACGTTGTGTGCCAACTAAATCATATTAATTGATACCACTTCGTTGCATATTAATGACGCAAGATGGATAATTTGTGGCGATTTTAACCTCCCAAATATTGTATGGGACTCTTCTGGGTTCAAAACTGTCGGGTATGTTCCACCAGACATTAAGCATGCAGCGTTAGTTTGCAACGATATTTTTTCTTGTCTCGATCTAACGCAGTATTTCCCTCTTCATCCCAGCAAAGGTTATTCATTAGACCTCATGTTTTCATCTTTTCCAAATACCTCATACCACGACAGTTCGGACTTTCATATCCCAACAGACTCTAATCATATCCACGCTTATTTCGATTTTTCATTTGATATTCAACAATCCTCTACTTATAATTTTACTTCTCTTAACTTCAATAAATCAAATTTTGCTGATATTAATAGGGATTTATCTTCCATCGATTGGACCAATGCGTTGAATGATATAGACGCCGAAAGATCGCTTTCAAATATTCATAATATTTTGTGTTACGGACAGAATCGATGTTTTATCAACTGCGGTACCCGGCGTAGGTTTTTTCCCCCTAAGGTGGTTTTCCCTATGCCATTGCACACCCGAATGGGGGTACCTCTCAAAATGAAGCTGGACTGTTAGGTAATTATGTAAAAGGCCCTTCGAAATGGTGACGATCTCGATACGATTATTTGTAATTCGAATAGTATAATATCGATATATAAAATTACGTTGTAGTCTATTTAAATATTCGAGAGTTTGAAAAGTCGAACTAATATGAGAAAAAGTGACGATCGGGCTTAGATGAGAACGTTCCGGAACGTGGTCGGGAGAGGAGTCCGCGTCGCGATTCGGATCGTCACCGATCGATCGGAATAAATAATTGAGATTTTAGTCGGCCGATCAAATCGCGCGTTTTATTTCAAAGCCCTTCCACCGATAGTTCACATTTTGTATACGAGTATTTTAAAACACACTCCGATAATGTGACTAACATCGACTTATTTTCCTTCTTGGTACTGTCCTGAAATAAAGGAATTGGTTTTTAGAAAGAAAAAAGTATACAGGTGTTGGAAAAGGTTTAGATTACCTGCGGATTATATTGAATTCAAACGTCTTCGCGCAAATTGCCTAAAAATCTCTAAAGAGCTCTACAAAACTTATATTGAGGGCATTGAAACGAAATCGAAAACAAACATTAAAACTTTTTGGTCATATATTAATTCAACGCGACATAGTAATACACTACCCTCCAAGATGAACTTTTGCAATAAATCATCTTCTGATCCTAACGGGATAGCGAATTTATTCAACACTTATTTCAGTTCCGTCTATTCTATAAATAAAAATTTGAACCCGTCATTGATACACACTGCCTCGAGAAATTCCATCAATCCATTCACAATATCTTCTAATGAAATCAAGGAAGCTATTGGGAATTTGAAGCCTACGTCCACGTTAGGGTCGGATGGTATTCCATCTATTATTATTAAAAATTGTGCTGTGCCTTTGATAAATCCATTGTATTGTTTATTTAATGCTTCATTGAACAACGGCGTTTTTCCATCAAGCTGGAAAGAAATTTTTATTACTCCTATTTATAAAAGTGGTGACAGCAGCGATGTGGAGAACTATCGTCCAGTAGCTGTGATCAGTTGCATTCCGAAGCTGTTTGACTTTATCGTTGCGAAATAAGTTATATGATGTTCTTTCCAAGCACATAATTGACAATCAACATGGTTTTATCAGAGGGAAGTCAACAGTCACCAACTTATTACTATTTTCCGATTTCGTTTCAAATGTTTTATCAAGCAACTCTCAAGTAGATACCATATATTTAGATTTTTCAAAAGCCTTTGATACTATAAATCATTCTATCTTATTGGACAAACTTAATGATCTTGGTTTTCCTGGCTCTTTTTTGCGTTGGCTTCAGTCCTATTTATCTAATAGGACTCAAAAAGTAAAAATCAAGAACGGAATTTCAACATCCTCTAGCGTTCCTTCGGGTGTACCTTAGGGTTCACATCTAGGTCCAATTCTGTTCAATATTTATATAAATGATATCAGCAAAATTGTAAGTTTTTCAAAGCTCTTGATTTTTGCCGATGACGTAAAACTTTTTTCAAGAATTTCATTACCGATGGATGCATCAAAATTACAGATCGACTTAGATTCGATCGGAATGTGGGCTGAACAAAATGCGCTTAACTTAAACATTATGAAATGTATGAGTTTTAGTTGGTGTTCTAATAAATTTGAATTTGCATATAAGTGCAAAAATCAAGTTTTATTCAGAGTAGATAAACAGGTTGATCTGGGGGGGGGGGGGGGGGTATTTCAAGATAACTTTTGTTTTACGGACCACATACTGCAGTCCTGCTCAAAGGCGCTTAGGATGTTGGGATTTATTCAAAGGACAACCAAGGAATTTAAAGATCCTGAGGCAATCGCGTGTCTTATTCGCTCTTTAGTTATTCCATACCTTATTTATGCCTCTCCTATCTGGTCTCCTTATATTCAAATTGAAATTAAAATGCTTGAACGGGTTCAGAGAAAAGCTCTGAGATTTCTTGCCTTTAAATCGGGACGTCCTATGTCGTGCTTAGATCATAATTATAATTATGTTGCGAGGAAATTTAATTTTCATGTGCTGAACCTAAAGCTAGGCGCAGAATATTGTTCTGTTACGTCTTGATTTATACATATCCTAACCTTAAAATACAAAACACATAGTTTTTATATGGTTTTTGTCAAAATTTTATTGAACTTTTTGTTTGTAATTTGGTAGAACGCAGATTAAAGTGCTATTGTTATACTGACTATTTGTCTCGTATGCAAAAACTTCATTCGAAATTGTACTTTGAAAATCAATTTTTAATATTTTTTTTATTACATTTTGGTATTTGTCGACGGTGCTCATTAACTGTTCGCAGAATTGCCTATTTGTTTTTTAATTGTAGAAAACAGGATTATTATGGCAACTGCTCTTGCAGCAATGTCATGTGGGACTTTTTGACGAAAAGTTCTTGCGATACCCATGTTGTAGGTTGGGTTTTTAAGAAATCCGATACAAAGTCTTCAATTTTTTTAGTCCATATTTCGATATTACGTATAACTTCGCGCTTTAAGCTTGTCAGCACTTCCTTCTTGTTTAGAGTATGTATACATACTCTGTTTACCGTGTTTATTTTGCTCTCAACGGATACAGCCTTTTCGAAGAATGCAAGATCTATAAATTCGTTATTAATGTACATCAGATGTCCTGAAAATTTGGTGACCCCTATGGAAATAAAAATGGTATGTTTTCGTTACATTTAAGCATGATTCCGTACGATTACGTACGATTTGGTACGTTTAGGTACGTTTTGGTTACGATTCGAACATTTTTACAGCATTATACAGAAACGTACGCGAACATTTATTATATTTCGTTAAGCTTGTTCGAAGATATTAATATTATTAATTATTAATTCCAATTGGACTCTAAAATGAGGCATCATCGTGCGGCGAGTCACCGTACTACATGGTTAATATCTTCGAACAAGCTACTCATATAATTATGGTCGAACTTCACTTACAGGTAAGTTCGTTTAACCATCAACAATACATATGTATAGCGAAATCTACCCCCTGCACCGTTTCTAGACCACTGCACCGGTGTAACGGTGCACGTGTTCCACCCAAAAAGCGCTGGCTTCAAAACGCATATAGTCTCTACATTAAAATCCCCGTTAAATTTTTTCTGCCTATCTATATGAGACACCTGTGACCTTGACAATTTCGCTAGATATATAAAATGTTCTTATATAAAAATGATAGCTTCAAAAATATCGGTTTTTAAATGAAAATAACTAAACAAACGAAACCTAACCTCCGTCTCTAGCCGAGAGACTTGCACCCGGACGGTGTTTATTTACACGCTTTTGATGCAAAAGTGCAACACTGGTGCATGGGGTAGATTTCGCTAACAGTAGTGTCCGTTGTGTTGACGTGTCGCTGCCCACAAGTCGCTGGACGGCTCAGGTACATACTGCCTTACAATAAACTACGGGCTCCAGGCATTGGATTCAACGTTACGCGCAAAATCGTCAGTTACATATATGTTGTTAAGTAAATGTTTAATGTATTCCAAAATTATTTACAATGGATCTCGTTATACATCTTGCACATATAATCGATGTAAAAAAACGAATGATTCGGTATTTCAAACCAGACATGGAGATTTTGGTATAATACAAAAAATTTATAAAGTAGAGTATAGTAACAGAAATAAGGTATTTATATTTTATAAAAAATTGGATGTTCGTAATACTTATATTTTCAAAAATGCGGATGTATCTGTTAAACATTTAAAATATTGTAAAATAGTGGAAACAAATGATTTCGATGTCATCAGTTGTAATGACATTTACAGACCATGTATTTTAATGAATGTAAGAAATCATCTATTCATAGGTTCTGTGAGCAAAGCAACTACTGCAAAATGTATCAACTAATTTAAAATTTTGTTATTATTCCAATAAAGATATTTTGTATGACATAAGTGATATAAATAAAAAAAGCATTCCTTTCAGTTACCTACGGTTCCCTTCTGTATATTTATTTATTAGAATCATACGGGCGTACACGCCCATTTACATAAAAAATATAACAAAAAGTTATGGCGCATAACATACAAATAAAAGTAATTGAAAAAATCAGTAATAACATAAATCTAAAGAAATGAATAATAATAATAATAAGTAACAAAAATAATTAACATGATTGCCTACAGTAAATAATAAATCTCAATTTCATAACTAAGTAGCATTATAGTTCTGTAATAACAAATTTCTACAGCGATAACGAAAGGTTATATCCGAAACAATGGTAATAATATTCTTTGGTAAATCATTCCAAAGGCGAGTTAACCTAAATACAACAGAGTTAAAGCACCGATTAGTTCTACAGCTTCTTTCCTGTAGAACTCTAAAATTTGCACTAGGGTAATTTATCTCGCGTTCAACAAAAAGATCAGTAACAGATGCTGACAAAATTTCCTTTTTTAGAATTTTCCGAGTTAATATAACATCGTTAAACCTATGTAGAGATTCAATGGTTGGGATCTTGAAAAAAGTCGATATCCTAGAATAATCATGCGAAAAATAATCAAATGGTTGACGAGTTTTGTATGCGAGATACCGAAGAAATCGTCTTTGTACAGATTCCAACAAGTGAATATCAGTTTTTAAGTACGGAGACCAAATGGGTGAGGCATACAGCAATTTAGATAGTACCAAGGTTTTGAAGATATGGATAATGGTACTGGCATCGGAAAAAGAACTAGTTGTACGAATTACAAATCCTAGTTGTTTATAGGCACTATTCGTAACAAACGCAAGATGATCTTTGAATGATAATGTATTGTCCATTATCACTCCAAGATCTTTAATAGAGTTTACAACTTCAAGAGTTTGGTTATGAAGAACATATTGAAACGAATACTGCTGTGACTGCGATCTACAAAACCTTAGTACTTTACATTTTTGTATGTTTAACGAAAGAGCATTAGCCTTACACCAATCTAATAATGAGTCGATATCTCTTTGTATATTTGATGCATCAACTGGCGATTTTATAGTGGAATAAATTTTTAAATCATCTGCATAAAAAACGTGATTACTGAATTGAAATACTCGGCTAAGATCATTAATAAAAAGAATAAAAAGTAATGGTCCCAGATGTGATCCTTGAGGTACGCCAGAGGGAACGTCAAAGGAGAAAGATTTAATCCCCTTAAGACGCACAGTCTGGGTGCGATTTTGCAAAAAAGATTGGATCCATTGAAGCAAACTTCCAGTGATGCCTAGGTTAGCAAGTTTACGAATTAATACTGTATGGTTTACAGAATCGAATGCCTTGGCGAAATCAAAATATATGGAATCAACTTGATACGAGTTCTCACGAGCATCATTTATAAAAGATGTAAATGTCATAAGATTGGAGACTGTAGATCGTCCCTTTACAAATCCATGTTGAGTTGTTGAAATAATAGTAATAAAATGGTTACTTAGTTTTTCAGTAATAATGGCATCAAAGAGTTTCGGAATTGTACTAATAATTGATATTGGCCTATAATTGAAAATGTCTTGCCTATTACCATTCTTAAAAATTGGAGTGACGAATGTTTGTTTCCAGAGATGTGGAAAGATACCGTGCTGTAACGAATTGTTAAAAATAATGAAAATAGGCTCAATAAGCGACGATATACAGCTCTTCAATAATATGGGAGGAATCATATCTGGTCCACAACTAGCTCCATAGTCGAGCCTCATAATAGCTTGTAAAATATAATTCCGAGTAATAATGATCCGGTCGATAGTAGATGCAATCGTGTTCAAATCAGGCGGCAGGACATTTGAAGTGACAAACGATGAAAAGAAATGTTTAGCAAATAAGTCAGCTATATGTCTAGCATCATTAGCTGTTGTTCTATTCAGAAACATAGAACTCGGAAACTCATTTTGTTTTTTTAAATTATTTACATAAGACCAGAAAGATTTTATGTTGCATTTAGAAAATTTTTCAACCTTCTCAATATAATCTTTATAACATTTCCTAGACAAACGGATACAACTTGTTCTTAGTAATTTAAATTTTAAATAGGCCTCTTGTGAATTTGTTTCCTTCCATAATGAATGAGCAATTTTCTTAGAACGAATAAGATCAAGTAGTTCTGGCGTACGCCAACGAGGTTTATTTGATGATTTTAAGATCTTCGTAGGAACTAGTTTGCGAATAGGCACTTCTAATAGTTTATAAAATAATTGAACACTGTCGTCCACATTTTCATTTTGTAGGGCATTTTTCCAATCTATTTCAGACAACATTTTATTCATTTCGAGAAAATCACAATGCTCATAATCTAATAAAACTTCAGAGTGTTCTAGCAAGGTCGATTTGTTGGTATCGAAAGTTATTGATAAACAGCCGTGATGAGAATCTGGTTGAAGAAGCTCGTCATCTGCATAATCCACCTTTAATTGTTCAAGTGACGAAAAAACCAAATCCAGGGTATATCCTTTACTCGGCAAAGCGGGTGCTAATTGTAGTAACTCCAAATATGAAGTAGCTTGAGAAACCAAAGTCGTAGCATTAATAATCCCAGGCGCAACGTATGAAATCGAGTCGATTGTAGTTGGTAAACTTGAATTCCAGGTTATGTTGGGTAAATTAAAGTCGCCGAGTAAGAGCCATTTATAGTTTTCGTGATTTAAAGATATACGCTCAATTTCTCCAACATAGCTGGTATAAGATAACAAATCCGAATTTGGAGACAAATAAGAAGCACCAAGTATAATTTTAGTGTCACCAATGGTAATCGACACAAATACATGTTCAGACGTAGAACTAATTAAATTGACCGAACACTTAGAGAAGATGATGTGTTTAGCAATAGCGACTAGAACTCCACCGCCTCGTGTAGAAGTAGATAATACATAAGATCGATCACATCTTACTATGTTGTAGGCCGATAGACCCAGCTCACTGTCTTCGATTCCCTCATGTAACCAAGTTTCGGTAAGGACTAGAATATCCGGTTTTTTACTAAGAGTATAAAAATTTTGTTTAAATCTATCCAACTTTGAACGAATACCACGAATGTTCAGGTAGTAAACCGTTATACGATTACTACCATGTGATACATTCGTAGAAGACTTTAGTTTTTTGAGGTTACCTTATTATCTACGATAGTGGGAACTCCTCTAACATATCGTATAGTTTTTAATTTATCTGGATGTGTTTCATTAAAACTTTTTAGTTCATCCCGAAGTTCATTAAGGAACTGACGTTCTTGCATGGTTTTATCCGATGAAACTTTCACCCCATCTGGTAACTTCGATTTACTTCTTAAAAATAAAATAACGTCTTGTGAGGAACCTAAAGTGGCAATTAATGGCCTAATCTTCCCTTCGATGTTTGCTCCGATTCTCCTGGTGTTTACTAATGTGGTACTATAATTGGGTGACGATGACAAACACTTCTCGATAATTACCTTGTCTGCGTTCGGTAATTTTGACTCCGGTACTCCAAAAAATATTAAGTTAGAAGATTTTGCTTGACGTTCCTGAATTTCTCTAAAAAATAATTCACGATCCTTACTATTTTGACCACCAGACGAACTATCGACAGGTCTATTCGATAAAGTCCTTAAGGATTCCTGTATGGACGCTAGTTCAGTTGCTAACGCATCAACTTTGCTAAAAAGTTCAGGCAATATTGATAAACCTTTATCACATTGAGGGCAAAAGAATTTGAGTGCCCTGCCAGTCTTAAGTTCTATACAGCGTTGTTCCGTTGCAGAAATATTAGCACAGACATAATGAACAGGCTTGCGACAGCTATCACATGATACAAATTTGGAGTCAGCTTGCTGCTTGCAAATCCTACAAATTCCAGTATCCATTTCTAAGCTCAAATCCAGAAAATATCACAGTCTAGATCTGACTCGCTACCAGACATGTGCTAATTTGTATAGGCAACGAAAAAAAGTGAGGTTAACTTCGTAAACCACGATATACGGTAATCCTCTTTATCACAGAATGGAAATTATATGTTCACAGTATAAAATGATGTAAACGGAAACTACTGAGACTAGTATTTAATTTTTTAAAAAAGCTATTTAATTATATTATAATGTTATTAATAAGAGTAACAAATAGAGTACTATGTAGAGGCTAAGCGCCATCTAATCATAAATATTTCTCCCTATCATCTAATCATAATATTGTTCATTTTATTCTTCATTACGTGCATCATTTACAATGTATATTTAAAGAAATATATGTGAGGCATTCCATGCCAACTTGACCGCAATCCGTGAACAATTGCCGACTTTGATGCAAATAGTTTATATGATTTCTCCATCGAAGAAAAGCTTACACAAATTTTTCGTGATTTTTTTTTAATAACCTTGCAATTGTAAAAAATGCCCGAAAAATATGAAAAAATGTATAAATATCCCTAAAACACGCGACAAATTTTTGGAATATTTGTCCAATGTAGAAGAATTGGTTTGGGTCATTTTTCTCCAAAATTACGTGAAAAATTTTGGACAAAAAATCGAAAAAAAATAACCGAAGAAAAACGGGCACCTATCTGGGATATTCAATATTCGTGCAGTCGGGCACGTTCCTGTAAATAGTTCTAAAATCTCGTACGTTTCTATACATGGCTGCATATATCCGTACAATTGCGTACGTTTGCGTACTTCTGCGTGCGTTTCAGTACATATTCATATGATTTCGGACGTTTTTGTAAGAAAATATTTTATTACGAATGGTTGTTTGACATCTATAGTGTACAATGCTGTACATCTCCGCATGCTTCAGTATGTTCTAGCAATTTTGTGTACGTTTGCGTACGTTTGTGTACGTTCGCGTACGTTTGCGTACGTTTCTGTACAATGGTGTACAAAATGTTCGAATCGTAACCAAATCGTACGCGAACGTACGTAAACGTACCTCACCGTACATAATTCTATACAGACGTACCGAAATGTGTCATTTTTTTTCCATACGGGGAATGCTGCTTGAGCCACTATTTTATTATCTACCTGATACTTATGCAGTGCATTTAAGAACCAGATATCATGATTTAGAGCAAACACTGCTCTTGGCGCCGTGAAGTACGGCTTTACGTAAACCTTTTCAAGAAATATGCAAATATCATATAATCCTTAAATTTCACGTTTGATCAGTTTAAACTTTGATCAATATAGATCTTTAAAGAATAAAGTGCCTTTGATACCCACCGCGCATGGTGCACTGTACCTGGAGACCGAATTATTACATCCCGTGACGGAGTTTCTCCTAAGAATATTAACAAAAGGTCAAGGAATTCTTGATAATCTTCTGGTGGATGGCATTCCTAAAAAAATTTAAATATATTGAATATTATCTTATTTGTATAATACATTTTATACGGAGAACCTTTTTAAAAATGTAAATGATTAAAATATTATGGTGGCTCGAGGAAAAATTAACCGACAGCAGAATTGCGTAAATTTTGTTAAATTATAGTTAATAACTAAACTCGGCATCCTGTGAGATTTCAGACCAGGTCACGAAAGTAAGAAATGAGTAAAAACTGAAATATCGATGTTTATTAGCATAGGTTAATAATATCCGGGTTGTTTTATTTATTTATTTAATTATTTATTTAAACGGTCCAGACGCCCTTTTTACAAAACAAAATAAAATAATCGATCGCGGGTAAAGAAAACGAAAAACATACAAAGTAAAACAGCAGCACACTATACAAAACGTATAAAAAATAATCAAAGTCTTAAATTAGTCACATAACAAAGGCACGAATTTGTACTTTAAAGGTACTAATAGACTCACACTCTCTTAGATGCGGTGGAACAATATTCCACAGGCGTCGCAATCGATGGACAGATTAATTAAATTCATAATTCGCAGAATTTATATACTAACAAATCAGCGCCTTTTTAACCCCTTTGCGCCCCGTGACGAGTATACTCGTCCAAACGTCCAGTTTACATTGTTCTAGTCCAGAAACATCCGGGCGCAAAAAGGTTATTTAAATATATCACTTTAAGTCAGGAGATCTTAACCAGAAACCACATACATATATATCACTAATTTAATGAGGATTTCATTCCAGTTTTAAAAATATACTCTTACCTAATTGGACTCCGGACTAAATAGCAGTCATAAATATGATATTTTTTATTCTAAGAAACGTTCTTTTTAACCCTTTAAGCCCCAAATGTGCACAATTTGCACATGGATTTCAGCATCGTTTTACGTATAAAATAAAAATTTTTAAAAAATGGAAACATCTATATCCGACTAGTTTTGAGGTCGCTCTTTCGATTGGCGCTACTGAAATTTTCGAAAAATGAGGTTTAACACAGTTTTTTTTTTTAAATACTGAAAAAACCGCCATTTTTTAGCTACAATTTTTTTTTTAAATGCATTTTTACCTATGCTACCGGTTTCAAATCACCTTCTAATCTGTCAGAAACGTGTCCCCGATTGTTTTACTTCAAAATTATACATTCACATATTTTGATTTATTTTGTTTTTCGTTTCAAAATGGCATCTGAACGTTGAAAATTTTTGAAAGTGAAGAAAATGCTATTATTTTGGATCTGCTAGGTTTTCTTTGTAGTAAAATCGTACAAATAAGTTATTACGAGTTTTGTATGACCTATTTTGATTTACGGAAGCAGTAATATCCCATAATATCCAATTTCAAGATGGTGACTGTCATGTGCTCAGTAGAAATACGTGTATTTCGAGACAACCAAAATTGGTGTGAAATTTGCTAATTACCATCTCATAAGTTTCAGTCATCGCTAAACTCAAATTTTGAGTCAGTTTACCGGAATTCAATTTTTCTCTTTTTGACCCTTTTGACGACGTTTCACAATTCCCAGCGGCGTTACGCCAGCAGCGGTAGATAACATACAGACAGGTTTGGAATCCATAACAGAAATAAAATTAATTCCACTTCTTTTATCGTGCTTTACATCATATTTTCCTCGTTCATCTTTACGTTGAATATTATGTTTGAAACCAACTCTGTTTTCTCTAACTCTGCCCGTAGCATGAATTCCATGTTTTTGTAAATGACCAAGCAGATCGGAACACGATTGAAACAAAAAATAAAATAAATCAAAATATGTGAATGTATAATTTTGAAGTAAAACAATCGGGAACGCCGAACGCGTTTCTGACAGATTAGAAGGTGATCTGAAACCGGTATCACAGTTAAAAATGCATTTAAAAAAAAATTGTAGCTAAAAAATCGCGTTTTTTCAGTATTTTTGTAAAAAATGCAAAAAAATGCAAATTGTGCACATTTGGGACTTAAAGGGTTAATTAATATTTTCATAACTTAATGAGAATCTATTAGATTTCTATACCAATAAAGAAAAGATTTACAAAAAATGATGTATTCCCGTGTCGAAATTTTAGATTCTCAGTAAGAACTTTTAAGTTCTCTTTATAACTTCATTTAATTTTCTTTACATTTCTTTAGTTTTCATTTGAATCTCTAAGTGGCAGAATTTAAAAAGCGCACGTTTTGAAACTTAAATGAGGACTTGGAAAGAACTAAGAAGGCGTAAAAGAGGATGAAAATTGGTTACTTTTTAATTTTGTTGAAAATATAAAAACAATTAAAATTAGAATTTCTTTCACATGTATCTTTTTTATATGTACCGTTGAATCTACATATACTGTTTTTGAAGAGTTTCAATAAAACGATTATGAGAGGCAAAAATGCAAAAATTTCTTAGTTGAAAAAAGTCCTCATTTGATCCTCGAACCATGCGCATTTGGAAATATGCGCAGTCTTCGCGGCTTAAATGAGTATAGTAAGAACGGAGGGTTAAAAGAAGACTAGGGTCAGTAATAGGGGCCCTTAGGAACCCACCAAATGTCAGAGTTGGGGTGCTCGAGCCACCTTACCTATTAGCGCATTGTATATGACGAACCACTGGTGCAATTAAGACAGACTGTCAAACGATTTTAACCGTTAGAAGCGGTAAGGAGAACACTTTTTGGTCCTGAATGTTTTCGATAATATTTGACTATTCAAAAGTCGCTTCATTTATGGTACATAATGAAAATTTTGTGCGCACTTATGACATAGGTAATGCGTACGGTCAAAGCCATATATGCTGTAACATGTAACATTAGGAACTACATTAGGAACTATGGGTCAAGAGGGCTGTCTAAATGTTGCAGCATACATGGCTTTGCCTGTACATACCTTTATCAGTCAATTTCAATGCTGTCAACTAAAAAGATTGTTCCAAAACTTATTGAAAATCCCTAATGAAATATACTTAGAAGTAATCGCTGATGACCACTAACGCGTCTGTCCATAAAGTGTCAGGTCATCAGAAACTCGTATTCTTTTATCTGTTTAAGGGGTAGGCTTTCCTCTAAGTTCCGTGCCGAAAGTGGTAGACGACTTTGACGTTGGGAAATATGGAGGTTACTCCAAGATATAATCTGTTATAAATGTTGACTCACCATATTAGTAGCCAGTAGACGTTGGATTCGGATTCAGCGACCTAAAAAACAATAAGATACCAAGTCTCAAAGAAATTCGACGTAAAATATACAAGTTACTCAAGATGTGTATTTTGCATATTTATTCCAATACCATTTAACCGGTTACAGTAGTCCGTTAGTTGAGTGTAGTTGCTGTCCGGAAACTTTTCGATGTTAATGTATGAGGAAAAATGTACTTGTACTTTATTCAAACTGCGCGTCATAATATCGTCTTTGACATCGAATAATACATGATGCACAATTTGAAGATAAACTTAGACATAATAATAACTTCGACGTCATCGGTAATGAACTATTTGACGAGTTACAATCTGCTGGCAATTTGATTTTAAAAATTTTTACGAATGTTCTCAAATTTATAAATAAAATATCCTGCAGGCAGTTTTGCCAAATCTCTGGATAGCACTCAGAACATTACTTATAATACCTATCACGGTTACAGGTGGTGAACGCAGTTTCAGCAAATTAAAATTGATAAAAACTTATTTACGCACAATGACAAGTGATGATCACTTAAGTTCACTAGCTATATTGTTGATTGAAAATAAGATTGCTTAAGATTTAGATACAGCCGATATCGTCAAAAGTCTGTCGGAATTAAAAGCAAGTAAAAACGCATTTTGATTGTTTGTATAATTATTTATTAAAACCAGGAAATTTAAAGTTGAAGAAAAAGATAAAAAAGTATATAAAAAAACAAATGTATAAATCTAAAAAAAAAATAAAAACTAATTTAAAAAAGTATAAAAATAAAAAAACTTCTCGTTTTACATCAACCTTGACGTGGTGGGAGGGCTCCATACTAATAGATGTTACGGATTAAGAGATACGCCAAATGCAATAAATCCTTACTTATCGCTCTTACGATAATATGACAATTTTTAATTACTTTAAGATTACTTTAGAAAGAAGTAGCGAGAAAATTCGCTTTTAACACATAGAGCTTGGAGCAAAGACTTTATCGCTTTTCCCCACCCTGACCACCTCAAAATTGCCAATAAAATTAAGAGGTTTTACAAAATTTTCTAAATCTTACGTGCATTGTATTTACATCAAAGAATTTCTAAGTATCGGCGATAGATTCGTAATCAACGAGCGCAAGAAATCGGATTCGACTCACTTTTCGACTGTTGTCAACTACAATATTATTGAATCATGCGCCTTGAATTTTAAAATATTGCAACGCGTTTCATCAGATTCTATTCATCATTCTAGTTTTAGACTGCCATAATGTATTAGACATTTTGAATTTTTGAGTGTTGTGTTCTAGTCTGTCCTATAGAATCCGTGTTTCGCATATTGAAATAGTGAATCCGGATTCGTAATCAGCGATTCAAAACGAAAACCCAAGTAATGAGCTTGATCCGATTCGAGTCATTTTTCGAGTTTTAGTCCGTATTTTGAATTTAAGAGTGCGTACCCTTAATCAGCTTCGCGATAAACTGCATAGTACCGATTTTTTTGGTACTATAGCCGTAAAATCCGATTTTACGGCCTACTTTTAGTACGAGTAACATGAATCAGCGCTGCCAAAAACATAACCCATTCAAACTAAATGCTGTTCGGGAAATCGAATTTTTAGATCTTTCAGTACCGAATAATAATGATCGACATTCGGCCGTAAGACTTTACGGCCTCATACGATCCAGCAATCGCATTCGAGCCGTAAAATCTTGTTTAACGGCCTTGTATTTAAATATACTATTATTCAACGACATTGTATTTCGACGTCTGAGACCAAGAACCTGCCATTTCAGCGTAGCGTTCATGAACCGGCCGTTTCGAGATGATCTTGCCACCTCGAAAATTGGTTGATGAATACTACTAAGATAAGTTACAACAAATAAAAACATAAGAGATTTTACTATCGAAGGAACTCAACAAACCAATGTAAGTAAAGAAACTAAACAAGAACGTCAAATCAATTACCATATACAAATCGAGTTACATCGAACTACGTAACAAGATCATCATACTGAAACATGAATCATTGTACGACGACACCAGGATGGTGGAACACTGACAATGAGTATCCGAAAAGCATCGTCGTTACAACAAGACGGTGAACTTGGACTCTTTGCAAGAATTTCATATTAATTACATATCACAGTACTACACATTGCACACACAATCTCTAACCGAATTTTATTACACATTATTTTATTAATCGCTGAGTGACCGCTTACGAGTTCATTCAATGATCATCTATCTTGACCAGAGCAGATTCCTGTATCTACTCTGTCACGACACCGAAATCTATCCGACTTCATGACGTTACAATTTTATTAATAACTCTTCTTACATAGTTACTTCATTTTTTTTAAGCAACTTTGAAACTATTACTCCTAAGTAATATGACCATGAAAAATAGTATTAAATAGTGCATTTGATTATAATGTATACATATTCATTTTCAATTCAATTTTCGCAATAAATATATATCACGCAGCGATGAAGTAGTGGTCCCACTACAAAGTTCCTTTAAAAAAATCTAGTACGCTATGACCCGCATCTTTAAATTCAATTACGATAATGATATCTAATAATTTCCCAATAATTGGTTTTAATTTCTATTATGGAAATAAATGCAAACTTTGTCATTTTCATTCATTATTTGTATTATTGTCGTCACTATCATCGTTATCATCATTATCAACATAACATCATCGGTATTCCCATTGAAATCTTTTTTGTCATCGTTATCATAATGGCCATCCTAATCAAGGAGGGCAGTATCATTGCTGGAGAGCATTGTTATTATCATCATCGTCGTTACCCGAATTACGTCGATATCAATATTACGACTTATCAAAAATATTAATTTAGCCATTCTGACAAAATTAGAATTCGCAACCGTAGTTTTGTAAAGCAAACGGACGTTGCTTAATTAACTACAATAACTGTTTTCGGAGTAACGATGGATGTAGTTTATTTGGCAATTTTATTAAAGCTGCGTGCCGATTCAAAATGAGGATTGTCTAATAGTAACTAAAATTATATAAAAGTTCAAATTTCTTACCTTCTTTTGAAAATTTTCACATTTTGTCATAATCTTGTGTCAAGAAAAAAATGTAATTAAACAAATTTATGTAAATATCTACGCAATCCTTACTTTTAACAATATTGTAACACCCGTTGTAGACACAGCTGTTATTAAAAATTCCAGTAGGAAATTGAGTTATCATGATCATGAAAAATATATGTTGTTAAAATTATTTTTCGATTTCCAAAATAAAAATAAATGTTTTAAATTGAACAATATCAACGTTATTTTGAAAATATTATTGTGTAGTATTTTTCAGGTAGTATATGGGTTCATGTACCCCATGGTTATTTCCAAAGTTCCGTAAAGGAACCTCTCATAAATACTTTTGTTTTACTTTTCATTCGCTTTTCTACTTCAATACAGAAAATGATAGTTGTAGGTTAATTCTATCTTAATTTAAATTCATTAAAAAATGTTCAATTTATTAATTGCACTGTAACAATTAATATTAATAACACTAATAACGATAATAAATAATGTATTGTACATATTTCTAAATTTAGTTTATTTATTACAAAAGAATTTACAAACACTGTTTTGGGACTTTCCAGTGCTCTTGAGCCTACGCTTTGAATGTTGTATATAGGTATCGAACTTTGCGTATTTAATAGGAAAAATCGTATACGATACTGGTGCGCTACGTAGGTGTTCTCACACTCGCTTTGTTGTCACCGTCGCTTCGCTCTTGTGGGAAATACCTTCTTTGCGCACTCGTATCGTAAAGTTCTATAATTCGTAATGCAAATTTTAAAAGATGAAAATGCTCGTGCGTGTAAATAGTACAATTAAGTTATTATTTTGAACTTGTTTCGTTATCTGGATCAGGATGACAATGAAAGGGAAAATTATAATTTGCCTTTGCTCCAGGATGGTATACTAATTGAAAAACGAAATATCTAATTCTTGAAAATAATTTTATTCGTCATTTTATGGATAACCATAAAACTATATATTTAAAATTACAGTTTTACCTTCTTGTGTTCATTCGAAATATATAAATATATATCAAGTGGAGTACGTCAAAAGCATTTATCTGCGTCACAGTTTGTCATTCCGCTCATATCTCACAAACGATCGTAATTTTTCTGCATGCTATTATTTGCATTACATTCAATTTATTGTTTGACTTGCCGGAGTTATGCGAAGGGTTAAACAAAGTTCCTTTTTTTCTATCTGCTGGACTATGATGTATTAAGATTTAAAATCGCAGTTAACGAAAACTTATTATCGACAACTTATAATTCATGACTTTAATGATATAATAAACGAAATGTTATCGAAAATATGCGTTTCTCTTATCTAATTTACTCGGCAACTTTCCGGTCGATCTTGATTTTGGAAAAGTGATTGATGATCACTGTAGCTTTTGATAAAACACTTTAGATTACTGAATTAATAAAGAATTTGTCAAAAAATTCCTATCCCGCAATAAATACTTTTAAAATACGTTCAAAATATTCTATCTAAAACGAAGATCACAGTATAATAAAGTAATACGTACATTAATTTTTCACGCATTGTTTTTATATCATACATGTAGGATCGTAGCTGACATTATATTTATAATACTTAATTTATTCATGGCAGACTCCGAAAAAGTGTAATACAAAAGGATAGAATCGAAAAATTTACTGTACATAAGAAATTATAGTTACATTTTTTACATGTAAGTTCTATTTTGTCACAACATTGGCAAAAATATATTCATTAATTATTGATACTGACGTGTGTATATACATATGAAAAATACGTATATATGATCTACAATTAATGTATAATACATTACGACACAAAAATGCGTTAAATATTACACTTTACAAGGATATGAGAGATGATAAATACTCAGTGGTGATGATGTGTACATGATTATGTAATTGTGTAGGACTGATGAAAGACAAATTATTTTTGGCTGTTGGACAAATGGATGAATCTTGCATTTCACAATTTATTTTGCTATGCACGTCCTTAATAAATTGTAGATTCACAAGAAATGTTTTACTGTTCATTTAATTTCGTTACATCTGGATTTAAATCATACTCCAAATGTATGTAAGTAATTGCTGTTCTCGCAATTACTGTTTTATTGAACAACATTTCGTTAGTTGGAAAAAGTATTAGAATTTTGTAGAGTTATTCAAATTTTGTTCCGTATACTGAATTGGAATTATATTGATTTTCAAAGATACCAACAATCGATTCACATCGATTAAAATGAAATCACCTTCTATTGCACATAAAGTGCTGATGACTTCACTCAGCGTTCCCTTCACGAGTTGCTCTATCTTCTTTCCTGAGTCTATTTCTAGACATCATGGACCTTATTCAAGTGCCATAAAGGCTTCAAGACTTGGTTAATAAACATTCCACGTATGTATGATAGATCATACTCGATCTAGTTTTTCGTCGACCGTTTTGTTTTCAGCTTCTTTTTTTTGTTCTTGTTCTTCCGTAAGAAATTGCGGATCATTCCATTCTTGGACTTCCCCACTAGCATATATAAGATAGATGGCATTGGTAATTATAAATATCATGAAAACAATCCAAAAGACAATCTTCCATTCTGAAATAGTTTGATTCGGAGTTAATACTCCGACAATATAAGGCGTAATAATTCCAGTGAGTGCACCAAATCCATTGGTTATTGCCATTAAAGTGCCAGAATAATTCGGACTGAGATCTAAGGCATTTACTTTCATGCCAGGATAGAAAGTTCCCATCAAAGTCATGCCGATTGTGAAAAGAATCACGACAAGCGTTGTGTCGCATCCGGCGTAGGAAGCTCCAATGATAAAGATTCCCGGACCTATGGATGCAATTGTGGTACCGAGCTTGCGAATGTTAGTGGTTGACATATATCCAGCGGTGATCATCCAATCGGCAGCCCAAGAGGTAATGATACTACAAAACCACATACATAAGTACGGTAATGATGACAAGTAGCCATTGTCTTGAATAGGTAACTTCAGAACACCGCTCATATATTTGGGCAGATCAGTGACCATTGTGAAAAATCCCCAATCATGTCCAATCTGCGCAGCGATCAACGCCCAAAGTGGCACAGATGTAAAAATGTGCCTCCAAGGTATGGAATGAGGTTGTTTATGAGTTGTTGCGTGCATGCGTTCATGCAGATACTTGGCCTCGCAATCGCTAATGTAAGGATGTTCTCGTGGGTTATTATAACAGAGAATTACCCAAAAGAGAAACCACAAAGCACCAAGACCTCCAAAAACGTAAAAGACTGCATGCCAACCCAAATGTTCATATTGAAGAATCAGACCGGATAAAGTTGTGGCAAAAACTGTACCTAGCTGTGCTCCGGCGAATACGAGAGAGCCAATTTTTGACCTTTCTTCGGGTGGAGTCCACTGAGCCAGCATTGCATTTAATCCTGGAAAAGTAGTTCCCTCGCCGAGGCCCATTAATACACGTAAAGCAATCAGAGCTTTAGAATTTCCCCACACTACAGCCACTGGAGTTAGAAGGGTGAAAATAGCAGTAGAAAGTATGCCGATCCCTAAAGTATATTTTCCTCCAAATTTTTCAGCCAGAATTCCGCCAGGAAGGTGCGTGACGATGTAGCCCCAATAAAACGATGAGAGAATGATACCCTGCATCACAAAAATGTAATTAGTTTTTAAAAATAATAGTATATTGTGTTCCGAGGGGTAGAAATGGATTATTTTGTAACGAGTTTAATAGTGCAGACAGGAGTTGCTATAAGCACGCACCATAGGCGTGTGAGAAATATACCGACGAGTGCCTGCGCACCCACATTAAATGAGTTACATTCATCCATCTAGCCCTTGGCGTAAACAATATTTTATATGACGTAGGCACGATAGCGGCAATTCTCTTTTTTACACGACGTACTAAATGGTCGTCAGGTTTTGTTTTCCTTAAGGAAAATAAAGTACTTTAATTGCTCGTTTACGTCACTAAAGTATATCGTTTGTGTCATATAAAGTATATTACTTAAAAAGAATGTACATCATTATATAATTTTCTAATTAAATAGTTCATCATTTCAAAATCATGTGCGCCATTAAGTAAATCGTAGCTACCTGAGTATACTCATCCCATTCATAAAGACCAGATGAATGTTTGACTGAATTATCAATTGGCCTTGTACTATTTAGAGATATACAAGCTTCTTCTGATTCAAATTTGTGTGAACTTATAGGTACAACCATTTCTGTTATTGCAATTGATAAACAAACTCTCATCGCATAGGCATTGAACAATGCCAGAAAGCCCATTACAGCAAAAACCCATCGTTGCGGAATGCAGGCACCTGTAAATTAATAAAATAAAACAAAATTGAACCAAATATTCAAAGTATAAAAATTGACTTCCAGATAGAATCGTAAACAATCAATCACTTAAAAATATATAATAGCATTAAAATAACTCGTTGATCGTTGTGTAGAATTTATTTCAAATACCACGAGTTTGAAAAGACTTGTACGATATACACGAAAGCAAATTATTCCCACGAATTTGTAACAAAAAGTTATTTTCTTTTCTATTCAACGGGCGAAAGCGCCCTTTTACGTAGATTTAACAAATTAGGCATACTTTAAAATATGTACAAAAATATTAACATTTGTATTTCTTATCTGTAATGTTGATTCCTTTTGCCAAATGATAAAAAGAATTTACAACGATTATAAATACAAATAGGATCGATAAAAATAAATTTATTGAAATACAGATTAGCAGTAGAGCTAAAGGGAAAAGCCCCACTTTTTTTACTGCTGTTCGTTGATGTTTTTCCTTCCTTTTTTTCTAACAATTTGGCTGTTTTTAATCAATTTTCCAACAATATTATAGGATGTGTAATTAATGACTGAATGTAGTCAAGTATTGCAGAGTTTACGCATTTATATTTTATATAATTTATTTACATTTTTAGGTTGTCAGAGGGATCAACAGCTTGGTCTTTCTCTCCAGAAAAGACACGGTTTGTATTTAAATGTAGCGCTTACTCAAACCTGGTATTAACTACTATGCTGTAACGATAAAGTATGCTAATATGATCTTTTGGCGTACTACATAGTGGACAGATGTACCAATGCAGTATGTCATGGCATACGTCGATTTACTACTCACAACTAGTTGTCGTAGCCATCTTGACAAGTAAACATCGTAATAAAACTTTTCACAACATTGGATTATATGTATTATGTATTTGTAAAACTTCCTCTCGACAATAAAACGTTCTTTTTCTTCAATATATCCTATGCCTGCGTTTGAACTTATAGTATTTTATTATGAAATCGTTGAACATGAATCTTAAAGTTCTTTCGGTTAAAATGAGATATGATCTTTTTAACGTAATACCTGATAAACGATAATTTAGTCAGATATTATTTTTGTAAATAAACAGTTCATCTGCAGATACTGTTCATTTTTAATCATTGCATGAACAAATGTAAGTACCAACAGTGCGCACTAATTCAGAATAATTTCCAAGAGGTTTAGCAACGCCAAACCGATACATACCGCAAATAAAAAATTAATAAAAAAATTTACTTTTAATGATACGGATTTTTCCATTCTATCTTATCACATTCTAAAACAAGCCACATCACTACGACTATAATATGCGAATATCACGATTATTAGCTGTAGATACTTTTTACGATGTGTGATGTAAGTTTCGCACTACTGTACCAATCGCCACTAGTCATCGAATCCGGACCGCCGCGTCGCCCGTGTAAAATATCTATCATGATAACGGTACCCTGAATTTGACTAATTATTATTGATTTAACGTTAGCAATTGTACAACTTTTTTGAAGTCTACTAACAAACACAACTACTTAAAAATAGCTTTCTTCATACAAAGTGATTCTCATTTTCTCGGTCACACGATGATAAAATCTTGGTATTTTTAATAGTTGATGAATCTCCATCTAGATTCTTAGGTTTATCACATAATCTTCTACAAATGAATAATTTTGAAATTATGATCGTTTTTTTTCAAGTGAGAGATTTGATATTGATGCTCAAGATCGTGCGAAGGTGTCAAAACATTCGAAGAATTTGCAGAATGTGTATAAATGTCTACAAAGTTATTCTAAGAGTATAGGATACAATCTGCAGAATTTTCGTGTAAATCGTACTTCGCATTATAATTTCTTCTGAAATTACAATTTATCATCTATGTACACTAGTGATCAGAGATTCTGTTATCTGTTATCTCTTTTTTCTAATACCTAATGCAGATGCAAACAAAGATATAAGGTGGGAACATGTATGATCTTCAATGTAAAATACTAGTACATTTTCTTTTAAAATATTTACCTTGTAGAAAATTCGACTTATGTGCTTAACTATCAAAATATAGCCATTCCAAGTTTGCTTAGGTTTAGCAATGCAAGCAATTTTTATTATGAAATTTACGTATAGGGCTTCCGCTTCTTATGTCTTATACGAGAAGCTTCGAGTTCAAAATTATAGTCCATTAATAAAGAACAAATGAAAATAACACAAGAACTCCAATCTAAATTCCTATTGCTACGGATAAATCTTTCTTTCGTTTTCCGATGCATACTAACTTCGTGTACGTTTGAAAATGCCAATGTTCTGCTTGTATAATATAAACCTGTGTTTACAGATATTGCGAAGTGAGGTCGGAAACATAATTTCCGTCAGATAACATTAAAAAACTCTTTGATGCATTGCTGCCGATGCGTGAAGCAAATCTTTTTGTCGTCCTTACATTTTATCACAAAACACTAAACTAGCTCAACGTAAAGTTCGCATAATCGAAAGGATAATCGAACGTACCTAATAATACCTAACTAAATCAGAATAATACCTATCTTTTAACCCGATTCGGTCTTTATCGAGAAGGAGGAAAACCGATCCACTTTTACATAGTTTACGATCCAAGACAAATACCAAGAATCCTATTTACATTTATCTTAATGAGTTGTTACAGTGGAGCATTTTTAATTCGGATTCACATAATATATCATTCTAGGAAGCATCTGCAAGTCTACGAACGGGCATAAAACATAACTGATGACTGCAACTAACGATTCTTTTGCCAAGTAAATGTGCAAACTCCGATACGATATGATTTTACGTTATTTTTTATATTTTAAAATGAAAAATATAAAAATTCAAATGAAGCGACTGTTTATTTTCTTTAAATATTTTAACCGACAGCGCAGAAATTTCTGTTAAAGGCAATTTTACTGTTAAATTAATTTGTTAATGTCGGAAACGTTTTGGCATTATTTAATTTCTTGGAATCTTTATTTCTGATAATTCATTATCATTTTTGATAATGTAAGTGTGAGCATCAAATTTACTAGAGGTATAAGACATCCAAAAAACATATTTATTTTATTATCGCAGCGGATAAATAATGTGCTGCATAGTATGTTTTGAAATATTTAAAAATAAACGGAATAGTGAAAATATAAAAATTGCTGCTTGTGAAACCTGTCGGATGTGCTACGTTGAGGTTAAACCGCAGTGAATGTTATTTTTTCAGCAGAAACAACGAATCATAAACGAAGATTAATATTATCTCATTAATAAATAATTCGTTCCCGAATCCGTGATAATGAATATATTACAAAAGAAATATAAGGATTATACAGCACCAAAAACATAATGGAAAAATTATCTTAGGATTCATGAAAAATTGAAAGGGCTTGCATGAAAAAATAGCTTTGGTATCGACATCTAAAATAGCCGTATGTTCTAGTTGTTTTTCCTTAATCCGTTTATCACTCGACTTTGTTATATTTCTTAATATATTCTTTTCGGACAATTGGCGTTTTGTTTTTATCTCATTTCTGATTTTATTTAAACCTCTCCTATGTTCGGATTAAAGGTATGCAGGTAATTCAATGACCTGTAGTATTTTAAACAATCCATGACTTTTTCCTACCATCTGCACCAGCATTTCATAAATAATTTGACCTTTGCTTTCAAAACCTTGAGTTTGTTTTACCTGTAAATCTTTCTTGCTTATATCACTGTCACAATTCACAGTTAAAATCCAGCACAAAATTAAATGTAATTCATCACATGTGTTTTTATGTACCGGTCTGAACTTTCATAAATGAAAAAACGTTTAATTTTTATTAAAAAGATAATGATCCTTACAACAACTTTTCCATGTGTTCCACATCTTGATCTTGACGAATGAATAAACAATTTATTAAGGAAAGTAACCTGAGTGATGCAAAGAAATACTTATTGTTTGTGTATAATAGGGAGGTGCGCATTTACACGTAACACCTAACAAGATAGGCAAGCGCACAAGGAATGACAAAAGATTACTGACTAAACCTGCAGTTAATACGGCCTTTTATCCACACTTGTTTTATCCGTGACGATAAGGCGGCGTGGCACCAATGGCTTTGGGACGGTTGTCGAATTGAATAAAGTAAATATAATAAGAAGCCACCCCGACGAATTAAAAGTAACGTAAATATTCAAACATTGAGTAAATTGATAGAATGTGATACATAGGACGACACAATTATATAAGTTTCTTTATTGTTCAAACATGTACAAAAAATTATATAATCATATACAATAAAATATACCTTAAAAGCCCGATGGAATTTACATTCGTTCTTAATTCGGCATGAATAATTTATTTCCCAATATAGATTACTTAAAACGGGGTAAAATGCAGATTTAAGTACAAAGTTTTTTTCACATCATTTGTTTTTCGTTATGCATTGCTTCTACAAATACGATTTAATTTGCATATAGTGTAAAATGTCATATTTCTGTACAGCCATACATCTCTATACGATAAATTTTCGTAATCACTTCTTGTGACCGTCAGCGTCATAAGTTGCCAGGGATCGACCATCTCGCAACATCGTCTAATCGTCAATATCCCCATCACCAACTTACCTTATAAATCTAACCTATTCTTCATATCGTTCTTCATGAATGGATTTGTCGTCGTCCTCATTCTGTCATCCTTGTAATTATTGGTGTCATCGTCACCGGTGGTCGTCATTGCCTAATATGGTCGATGGAGTTTTCGTTATCGTTGTTTCCAAAATGTCTGTCAAACTTATGCAGGCGTGAATTTTATATGAACCTTTTGTTGGTAGAATCAAGTAGATAAACAGAAATAAATATTCTTTTATGCTCGCTTTATATGTACTTGTGTATGTATTTGTTAAAATAAACATCAATATGGGATGTTGGCCTTACAGCAAACGTAGATGTTAACGTTGCAATATTAATTCATTTTTCGAACTACATTTCCTCCAATGTCAACGAATGTCTGCTGAAATTAGAGCTAATGCAAATTTATTATGGAAATTCGCATATTTTTTTTTTGAATACAGTAAAAATAGGAAGTATCGCAAAAAATGAGGACCATTAAAGTGGAAAGATTCGTTGCGAGTTAAATTCAGGACCTATCCAATGGCGGTCTAATGCTCTTCCATATAACAAAAGCTACGCAACTTCCGACCACTTCCCAACATTATTTTGGGGATCTTGAGACAATCCAATCATAAGCAGGTCATGCTCTCTAATTGTGAATCAGCGAAAACCACTACGAATCAATACGCATGCATATATTAGCCACCCCGTTTTTTTTATTTCCTACAACTGAATGAATTAGGGGTACCTGAGTCCTAATATGATAGCTTACTATGCGTTACTACGCCAGCCGCAAATTTAAAATATAATTAAATATTTTTATTCTAGCTTTATATAAATATGGTGTGTTGGGCTTATAACGATTATTATTGTGATTCGATTGTTTCTTAAAAGTAATGTTGCGAAGTGGCCAGAGGGCGGGAAGCTTAGTTGGAAGAGCATTCGACCGGTAATCGAAAGCTCCGGGGTTCAACTGACATTAATATTAAGTTAAAGTGGTATTAAAGTGTAAGATATGTATTTAACCTTTATAACTATCAGATAAAAACTGCTGGGAATTATGATTTTATTAAAAAATAAGTTTTCGCAGAAGGAATTTTTCGTCTAACTCCTGGATATCTTAAGCAAAATTCATTGCAAAGAATACCGGCAAACTTTCGCTTACAATCCGATCTTCAACATCCCAAGTGCCACAGGGATCATCACCCGGACCTATTTTGTTTCTCATTTTCA
This sequence comes from Trichopria drosophilae, assembly GCA_030407085.1. Lineage (NCBI taxonomy): Eukaryota > Metazoa > Arthropoda > Insecta > Hymenoptera > Diapriidae > Trichopria > Trichopria drosophilae. The sequence continues at coordinate 209,271,089 of CM059583.1, forward strand.
TAAACGTTTCATTTTTGCAACGATTCATTTATACTCTTTGCGGATAACTTACAAATTTATTTCAAGTGTGAACCGAATCAAGTCGACGACATTATTTCAAAATTAAATCAGGAAATCTCATCCATCGTTACCTGGTTAAATAACGTTGGTCTAGAAGTCAACCCTAAAAAAACGAAGGCAATGATTTTTCATCGCCTCGAAGTTAAAATTCATTCAGGTTTCAGAACAAGTACCTAGCATCAAAGTAAGGGGTATCCATTTAGCCTGCGATTTGTCTTGGGAACTCGCATATTTCCATATATGTCGTAGGGTTTATGGTGTTTTATATCGCCTCAAATATCGAGAACATGTACTTCATCCCTCCATCAAACTGTTAGTCAATGTCCTCATCATACCTATTATCGATGATTGTTACCTTGTTTATAACGATCTCACAGTGTACTTAAATTTTAAATTAACACGCTCGTTAAATACATGTCTACGTTTCATATATGGTATATTAGACGAGATCAACACATCACACCATATAGTATTAAAGCAAATTGGCTGGCAGTCAGTTAACGTAGAAATTATTTTTTTGGTTCATTATTATTTTTAATTTTTTCATCCGGCTCCCCATCTTACTTATTTAGCTGTTTAGTCTTTACAGATGTCCGTCGTTCAAATCGCATCACATCCACCTCTAAATTTGTCCTTCCCTCTTAGCCTACTATTGCCCTCCAACGCTCCTTCAGAGTATTTAAGATATTAGACATTGGGAGTCCTTACCACCTGACATTCATAACATTACGCACTAGGTATGTACATCCACGCTCATTAGTTCCCGTGGGGAATCCACACTGTTATTTTAAAGTATGCATCTCTATGTGCAAAATAAAAGCAACAAATATGTATAAGAACTCTTTCGAAATTTTATTCGTATAGTTTGTTTCAATCTTAAAATCGACATAACGCGAATATCAATATCAAAGTTTCAAAAGTATGTATGTATATAAAAATGGAAATACAGAAGTATTGATTTTAGAGTATAAATGTTATAGATAATAATTTATTCATTTTTGTACAGAGGTGCGGAACTTCTACATATATTTTTCTTATTTGAGAGAAATATCCATTAGGTCATACCAAGTATACCATAATTTGTGTTTATAAATTCGTGTTTATAAATAGCTCCCTACTAAATTCTTAAACGTTAATTTCGAAGTCTATAATAATAAACAGTAAATTTTTCGAAAACAATTTAATTTTTGGAATGTTTATATCCTGTTGTTTTCATATTCATTATATAATCGATGTATATCTATTTTTCCTATCCTACTCCCACTCCCCTTTATTTTGATTGAAAGTTATTTAAACATTTCTCGCTCGCCGAGATGACTTCTCGGTATTCATGCAAGTGTTTTTTATATACAGCGGATGTATACATACGAAAAGACGAGCTTCTTGCAAAGTAATATGAAAACATAAAAAAGTAATTGATTCTATCTTTAAAATCAGAATTTTATTATTAAATAGGGGAAGAGGGAGGGTGCTATGATCATCCAAGACTCGTATACTTGCGAAAAATTCCGTAATTTAATGCTTGCCAGATTTAACGCAGCAGTCATTACCGATCTATTATAATATAAATACAGACTTAGCGAGATAATTACATTTTTGTAAACTATCGAGCATACCCATACTTCAAAAGTTAGAAGACAATTCACCATTCTTTAGAAGTCATCCACTCCTAAAGTTTATACTTTTTCGTAAAGTTCAGTCCTATGGTAAAGTGTAAACTATTTAATAAAATTATTTCAATGCACGCATAGTATATTACTCACCAAGGGAGATAAAATAAAGAATGTCTCAGACTGCGTGTAATTTTTATCCGAGGTGAAGCCGAGGGTGAAAAACATGTAGTCTGAGGCATTCTTTTTTACTTCCCGCGGGAAGTATACGATTTTTCTTCACGACAGGGAGGAAAAGGAAGTTTTTGTCCCAGTGTGATGAAAAATATCTTTGATCGTTTTATGCTATTAAGAAATTTAGTAATAAAATTACCATCATCCATTGCCTTGTATTTTGAAGGCTCCTTTGGTGTACTCATATAATATTTCTTATTAATAACCTGCGGTATGCATACTTATATCCAACGTCATTAATTTGTATCGGGTATTCCCGCAGTACTCCTTGGTTTCACCGGCACTTTATGTGAAAAACAGATAAAAGTTAGGGGGTTCCCGATCAGAATTAATGGCGTTTGTTCTACAGACGCAATGCCATGAATTCGGTTCTGTGTTTCGCGTAGTTTATCATGATTGACCTCGCAATACAGAACTCTTCCAACATCTTATATATTACCCATTAACTATAACTTCTATATAAGAAACTTATTACTTCCTTAATCCTCCTGCGCACGGTGTTTTGCCGTGAAAGTAGTTCCCAAAGGCGCGCGTATTTCCTGCGGCTGGATTTTAATATGTCTTGGTACATTAAGATTTTTTGGGTCTCTGATTGCGAATATAGCGGACTAATTTTTTTTAAATTCTCACAAAAGAAATATCTAAAACTTTATAATATAAGAGCAGTATACCCTGAATTTATTATTCATATTCTTGCCCTGGAGATGCCATTTTGAATTTTGAAATTTTAACTTTCGAATGGTTATCTGCAATTCCAAAAACCCTCATACAACAAATGTTCAATGATTTTTGAAAACTTAGTCAGCCACTATCGATACGATGATTCGTTTCGAAGATGTATTTTTTAAATAGTAAACAAAACAGCATTGAGCTCACAAAATGGCGGCAGCAGTGAGAAATTTCTTTTTAAAAGTTCATAAAAACTTCAAACTTTTTTTTCTACCTTCGAATTACGATCAACTGCAATTTAGGTCTATTTCAGATTAATGAAAGACCGTATGTCTGAACGAAGTATTAACTTTGGTCACTTAGGACCAAAGATTATACCAAACGGTATAATTTTATAATAGAATTGAAAGCTGTTGATAAACGAACGAGTATTAAGGAATAGCCAACACGCCACGGGGACGAAATTTCTGAGCGAGCAAAGGGAGCGAGGCACCACGCCAACACTATAGTAACACTTTCTGTTTACTAAGTCACATAATATTTCTTATAAATTCCGAAATATTTCTTTATTAACATATGTGGATATAATCTTCTTAAACTGTACTCTTCTTATTATATACTTTTATAAACACCCGTGCTATCTGTGAGAATTTTTTTTACTTTTCACTCCGAGTTAACATTGAACAGGTTTATTTTAATTTATAGATGTTCTAGTCATTTTCATGTGAAAAATGAGTACATTTTCTCAAGAAGATAGTCTGTCCCTACATTACCATTTGAGACGATTAAGAAGTATATCTCGTAATTGAAGTATTACAATTCATGATATACAAATATTAGTAACGATAGGTGGTTACGTAAATAGTAGATATTTCACATTTTTTAGAATAGTGTTATCATATTTCAAACAGCCTCCCGTTTGAATTACCTTGAACTGCACTCTCCTTTATTAAAACTTGAATATTGATTAATACATTTATACTTAAAAATGATACAAGCCAATTTCCCACTGTATAAATTACTGAAAACAAATTAGTTTTAACTGATTTGTAAATATAGTCTTTTCTTAACGTCATGATTCTCCCATTATTAAAAATATGAAGTGAATTCCAGCCTTTGATATCTTAGGTGTCCCCCGAAAGCATTAAAAATTTGAATGTTCATGAAGAATCCTTGGAATACTTCTAAAACAGTAATGATTACGTTAATAGTTTCTTAAAATATTTCCGCTCTTCTTGGATTACATCGATAAAGATTATGGTATTCGCAATAATGATGTATTTGTTGCTAAACAAACGATCGATATTTTTTTGGAACAAATTCATATTTGTAAATATATTGAAATATTTGATTATCATTTGGCTTTGCCATTTTCCATTCATGTTATGGAATATTCCACGTTCAGAACCAGAGATTAGTCATAATGTATGATTATATAAATCAATTAAGTATGATACGATTAATTTTTTTCTAAATTAATATATTATTGTCTCTCGTACGTAGAGAGTTTTCCTCTTTTTTTTTAAATTGACTTCCTTTTGTAGCGTTCAAGCAACATAACAAATCTTTAGCCTTCCAAATACCGTAATTGTTCTTATAAAAGCAAACCATATTTCGCAGTTATGCCAAATGTTGTCAAAATGGACATTAAATACATTACATTGTGCAGCTTCGAATTTACAGTTGACTTTGTATCCTTTCCAATAACAAAAATGTAATGCTTGTTCCTTCACTTCCATAGCGAAAAACCAGTCCCAGTCCAATTCGGACCGTTTGTTATATAACTTTGTTCAATAGCACATATATCTATAACAATATTTACTGGAAAATCGACTAAAGGAGATATGCCCGTAATAGATCAGACTTTGAAGGGAAAAAAAGTTTTTTTGTAATACGGGTTCGGAAAATGTGTGTTTTCCGAACAGATTTTAGTGTGGAAAATGCGATTTCCCAAACCGGGATATGGAAAATTTAATTTTTATATTTTCCACATCCCGGTTTGGGAAATCACAATGTACACTGATATAGGAAAACGATATGATATTATAAAAAATATAAGAAAGTTTTTGTATCTGTAAAATCATAAATATGTTTATATCGGGGGGGGGGGCGGAGCCCTCCCGAACCCCTCCTTTCGCGCCACGACTCCCCCCCCCCTTTATCTCCCTATCATTCATAAGAACATACTTTACGCATGTTATAACAAATTTTAAATGTTACGTGTAGTGGCCACATTTTCCGCACACTTATTACAAAAAAAATCGTTCGTTACATGTGCGGACGTTTCCCCCACTCGTATGATTCGCACAGCACTCGTGTCAGTGTGATCATTACGCGTGCGGGAAATCGCACTTTCCGCACTTGTTATGAAATATACTATAACATATCCGTTCACTTCCTATATTTTTACTACTCAAAAACCCAATTAGAACAGTCCACGCTATTGTGAACGGGTATAGTATACAAGGGTGACCCATTTTAACTTAGACAGTGAAATATCTCAAAATGTAAGCGTTGCCCGAGAAAAAATTTCATAGAAGCCAAATGATGGTGACCTCGATTTTGACCTTGACGATCATTTTCAAAGTCATTTGAATGTCATCTTCGTTTTTTCTTATGGGAACACATTTTTTTTTCATGGATTCGGAAAGAGCGGGAAATTTTACGTCCGAATACGATATGGTAGATTTTTCCGGCAAGGTAATTTCAAGGTCAAACTTAAAGCTCTCGGAATTGCGAATAAACTCAGCGGGAGTGCATTTTCGGGGAAAGTGTTAAATACAAAAGTTGAAGGCTTTCTCATTGGCCATTTAATGGTACCAGTGAAATTGATCTTGAACATGACGTTGAAGGTTATTTCAAGGTCAAGTTTGTTTTTTTAAATGGGAACCCCTATTTTTTTCATGGATTCGGAAAGAGCGGAAAATTTTACGTCCGAATATATGACCGATATTTTGGTCAAGGTCGTTTCAAGGTGAAACTTAAAAGTCCCAGAACGGCGAAATATCTCACCGGGAGTACATATTCGGGGAAAATGTTTCAGACAAAAGTTTGAGGATTTTTCCATGGCTATTTAATTGTACCCGTAAATGTGACCTTGTTCATGACCTTGAAGGTCATTTCAAGGTCAAGTTCAATTTTTTAAATGGGTACCATTATTTTTTACAGCGAATTTGGCTCTTAACATATGCGATCAGAATCCAGATTTATTTTGGAACATTTGTTTCAGCGATGAAGATACGTTTAACAGCACCGGTAGTCTTAATAGGCATAACAGTCATTACTGGTCCCCAGTAAATCCCCATTGGGTGTAAAATATTCGCTGAAAATGGTCGTCAAGGTAAAAATCGAGGTCACCATCATTTGGCCCCCTTTCAACCATACAACTTTTATTTGAAATTTTTTCTCGGGCAACGCTTACTTTTTGAGATATTTTACTTTCTAAGTTAAAATGGGTCACCCTGTATGATCTTCTAGAAATAATTCGTAGTGATCCTGATTTGGCACCAAACGGGTGATCTTTATTTGGTCCTTGTATTTTTTATTTGTTTTTGTTACTGTTCTGCATTGATGCAGATATTTTTTTTTTCTATTCCTGATTTTTTTTGCAGTAATGGGACGCAATTTTAAATCTAAGAAACGAGAGCCTTGTAATTTAGCAATGTTATTTAGCCTTATTATTTAAAAATGTTATTTGTATTTTTTGGATTTTCAGCATTGTAATCGAATTGACTTTGTAAACCAACATTTTAATGAGTTATTTATTTATTTATTTATTTATTAATTAATTAACGGGTGAATATCTAATTACATAAAAAATTATAACAGAAAAATCAGTAACGATGGCCAAAAGAACCAATTATATATATATATATATATATATATATATATATATATATATATATATATATATATATATATATATATATATAAACACATTTGAAAAGAAAACGTACTATAATAATAATTTAAGAAAAACCAATCGCACTTTTAATTATATAACTAAGTAACAATATTTGTGAAATTAACAATATTCATAAAGTCTATTCCGAATCGCCCTATTAAATTCTAAATAAGGTTGTCGTAGTATGTGTATATCCGACAACAAAATATTTTCTGCGTTACACATTCTGAAAAGCGGAGGGTTCATAGCATAGTTCGTACGTGCACGTACATATGTAGTATGCAACGAAGATATTAGGATTCCATATGTCAAAACTGGGAAAATAAAGTTGAATTTTGTTAAAAAGATAATCACAATCTATATTGTTATGGGTTAATTTATGCAAAAAGATTAGATCGTTTACTCTAATAATTGACTTTATCGAGAGCAAATGCAATTCTCTTGAAACTTCCATATATAAGCTATGGAAGAATCTATGCAACGGCTTACCAAGCTTATAAGTAGCGAACCTGAGAAATTTATGCTGTCTAACTAGGATTAAGTAGAGAGATCTTATGGTATTTATGCTATGCAAATCAGTGCACATTATTTTTATAAAACCTAACATTTTAAGTGCCTTTCTAATATTGTAGTTTAGATGGTCAGCAAATGTTAAATTCGTATCCAGGATAATTCCGAGGACTAATTTAGATGCTAGTTTTGTTAGAACTTTACCATTTAATTGGTAGTTAAATTGAAAAACCTGGTGCATTCTATTAAAGGACATTGTATAGCATTTATCGAGGTTCAATTTCATACCAATTCAAAGACACCACTCCGATAAGCGAACAAGGTCATCTTGTAATAAATTACAGTCTGAAACTGAATTTATCGGAAAAAATAATATAAATCATTTGCGAATAAAAGGGGTGTTACGTGTTTTAGAGTTAAAGAAATATCGTTAATAAAGAGTAGAAAAAGAAGTGGACCTAGGTGAGATCCCTGAGGGACTGAAGATATAACTGCGATTTTTTTTAAAAAGTAGTTATTATATTTTACTAATTGAGATCTATCGGTGAGGTAACTTTGTAGCTAAGAAAAGAGTTGACCTTTTATGCCTATTGATTTTATCTTACCTAGTCAAATTTTTTATTTTTTATATTTTATATTATTTTATAAAATATTTTATTGCGAATGATCGACCGTGTCAAATATTTTCGAAAAATCTGTGAACATCGTATCTACTTGACGTTTACTTTCCAAATGATTAATAACAGATTGAGTGAAAGTCATTAAATTGGACACTGTTGATCTTTTCGGCACAAAGCCATGTTGATATGGTTTTATAACAGGACTAACTATCCTAGACAACTCATCGGTGACAATGCTATCTAAAATTTTAGGCAATGCACTAATAATAGCAATTGGTCTATAATTAGAGACAAAAGCTCTATTATTATGTTTATAAATTGACGTAATATAATTCAGCTTCCTATATCAGGCAATATTCCTGTTCGTAGGGATAAAGTGAATAAATTGAAAATGGGTGGCACTAAAACTTGCCCACAAGCTTTTAGAAACGAAAGCGGTATAACATCGGGACCTGGGCCTTGATTGGTTTTAAGCGACTGTAATGTTTTAGCGATGTCAGAACGAGATATACTAAATTCAATAACAGAAAAAAGGGGAATTGAAAAAGTTAAATTTGAAGTGGCTACTTAGTTTGTAGAATATGTTTTCTTGAAGTGATCTGCAAAAAGATTACAAATTTCAGCTCCAGAATTTGCTTCTTTACCATTATATTGCATGGCATTAGGAATCCCACTATCACCCCTTCGTTATTGAACATAACCTCAGAATCTACGCGCATCATCAGGAATTGACTTTTCTACCTCGCGAATATAATTCTTATAGCAGTTATCAGCTAAGAATTTACATTGTGTCCTAAGTGTCTTAAAAGCAGGGACCCGTAACGAAAGTAACGAAATTAAAACTATACCAAAAATACATGGGATACCGAAAAGGAAACGAAATATTTCGTTTCGTTATCCTATGCTGACAATGTATAAGCATGATAACGTTACGGGTCCCTGCTTAAAAGTATTATAATCATTGACATTTCGAGTATTCTTATAATGCCTATAAGCCAATTTTTTATCTCTAATCAATTTTATAAGTTCTTTTGTAAACTATTTCGGATGATTATAAGACTTTTTACATCGCTTCGGTATAAATAAATCGAAAAATCTGTATATTATTTTATAAAAATCACTGGAAGCCTTATATATACAAGTTTAATCAACTGCTTCATTCCAATTTATATTATTCAAATATTCAGATAACTTTAAAAACCTCATAATTAATGTTTCTAAAATTAAATTCGGAAAACTTAAAGTCTAAAGATAAGTTAATGTTGGAAGCATTATTTGCAAGAACAGATTTAATGACTAGCGACGGATGGTAAAGATCTAACCTAATTAATGGATCAATGCATTCTTGCACGATAAGATCTCTATTTTATGAGAATACTAAATCCAGTAAGGCATCGTTAAAATTACAAATGTTATTGTGTTAATGTAAACCGAGAGACGAGAAACTGTCAGAAATAATAGTAGCTGCATGATTAGCCTCCAAATTGTCCATTCGATTTGAATCACATGTAGCTCCATCTTCATCATTAGTCCAAATTGCCTTAGGTAGATTATAATTCCTCATAATCATCAACTGATGATCTGGGTAACGAATTTGAATGTTTGACTACTGTCGAATGGTTAAAATAAGAAATGTGTGAAGAGACCGATCTTATATCGACAACTCCAAAAATTACTTTATTAAAATTAACCTTTACAGAAACGAATAGGTACTCAATTTCAAGATCTGGAATATTTTTTCTAACCTCGATGAGTTATTGTAATAAATAAAGTATAAAAAAAATCTGGTCTTCGATGACTTCGACGTGCAAGACAAGGGGACTCACGATAATCAAGCACCCCAAAGGGAACAGAACTTACTACGTCCACGTTGTTGTTTCCGGGTAACACTAAAAGTAAGATGGAGGTGCTTTTGACCTTGACATGACCTTCGAAAGGTCAGGTCGAGAAAGTAAAAATCCCTATGCTCATACAACAAAATGCCATTATTTAAGAGCCCAATGTCAAAAAACAAGTTTTGTAGTAAAAAATGGGGTTCACCAATAAAAAAATTCGTTATGACCTTTAACCAACTTTGAAAATTGACATCAAGTTCAGCCAGTCAATGTGATCAACACTTTTATGATTCATTGACTTTACTAAAGCAATATTATGTTACCCTGAAAAACAAGCCATTTTAGAAAAAGTACGTCAGATCGTTTTTTAGACATTTAACCTTTCTTTTTTTACCTTTCCAAGGTCGCAAACGCAATTTTTTCATAAGACAAATTTGATGTAAAATTTTTCGCTCTTTCGATTGCCGAGGTCGTGCCATTTAAAGAAAACGAAGGTGACCTTGAAATAACCATGAACATTGATCTCAACGTCAGAACCAATAATGTACAATGATTGCCCCCTTTGTTCTGAATAAGTTTAGTTCGAAACATTTTTCTTTTCGTAATATTTCGCTTGAAATATGGGACACCCTGTATATGTTCCGAATTCAAGTCCCTGTTTGTTCAATTTTTTGTTTGAAAATTCAGACGAAATGCTGAATGGAGATGCAAAATCGAGACTGCTACCGACCCCGGGTGGCAGTCGTCGGCACCGTGTATTAGTTTTCCGTGATCGAGCGTCGTAAATATTGTCTTGAATGATAATAATAAAACAATATTTGAGATGCGCCCGATACGGCAGAGACCACTGACTCTCTGTTGCCGGTGTCGGAAATGTGTTGATTGTAATCGTGTTTTATTTATTTGTATGTATCATTCGGTGGGATGATGAAAAGATCCTTGACCATTTAACCTGAATGGTATAAATAGGAGCAAGTAAAACTGACCATCATGTTTATACCTACGCATGTCACACTATATGTGACTATATGCCAGATTTGATAACATTTCAGGAAACACAAAATGTTCATATGTGGAGGAAAACACAATACACTTTCCTAAAGTAAACAAACAACGTAGCTTGGCGAAACGATTGCGAGATGTTACACAGAAACAAAGGAAAATTATTTATGTAACAGTACGTATGAATTTACCGCACGGGTAAACTGTATGGGTATAGATATTACCGCACAGGTTTGGAACTGAACGGTAACGAGTCATTCTCAGCACAGTTCAGAAAGTATCATTTTTCAAACACTGTGCGGAAAGTTTGTACTTTCCGCACGGAAAATCGTGTGGAAAACAGTTAATTTCCATTCAATTTGAAAATCATGCGGAAGGTGCACGGATTTCCGTGCGAGAATGACTACAATCGGTCATACAAACTTTACACACAATGTTTGAAAATGTACTACTACTTCACAATGTTACAAATTGGAGACATGATATTCCTACGAAAAATTTTAGGAAGGATTTTCATGAGAATCTAATTATATGAGAAATTTTCTCATGAGAATTTGAAACAGGATTCTTATAAAAATCTGATGAGAATCTTATGAGATTCTAGAATCGGCTGTATGAGAATCTAGTGACGCTGTCGTGAGAATCCTTTCAAAAATTTTTCGCAGGTTTAGCAGTGTTAACTAAAGAAATTTCTTTCATTTATTTGTCTCAAATATAAATAATAATTTCTCAACCGATTCTAGAATCTCATAAGATTCTCATCAGATTCTCATAAGAAAGCTGTTTCAAATTCTCATGATAAAATTTCTCATAAGAATGCTGTTTCAAATTCTCATGTGAAAATTTCTCATAAGAATGCTGTTTCAAATTCTCATGTGAAAATTTCTCATAAGATTCTCATCAGGTTCTCATAAGAACCCTGTTTCAAATTCTCATGAGAAAATTTTCATGATTCTCATGAGAATCTTACCTAAATTTTTTCGCAGGGATATATTTGCGATGTCAGAAAGTCGACAAAGTTTGATGGCAATCTCCAAAGCGTGGCAATCAACTAGTCTCTCCGCTACAATAATTAATGAAGAATTTATTTGCATGTCTAAATATCTTATTTCAGTTAGGAACAATGACATTATAACAAAGTTGTGATCGTAACTGGGAATAAGGATCTGAAAACTAATACTGTATGTTATTTATGGATTTAGTAAATCCATCGTCATAAAGTATAAAAGTTAACTTTTAGTATACAATTAGGATTCAAGTGAAGAGAATGCGACGAAACATTTTAAGGGCTATAGGTGAGACATAGGAGAGCTTCTTTCATTCGCACCAATGCTTTTTTAGTGGGAAGTATTCTTTTTTAGTTTATCTCACTCATTCCTATGCATATATTCCTATAGCAAAATAAATTGTCAGATTATTCTACTCGAATCCAAATACAGTCGGCGTTAAAGGTTCACGACATTAAAATTCATTGAGTAGCGAAAAAACCGCCCTTGAAATATTTCATCCTGTTCTCTTCACTAGAAAGTATTGGAATTCGTTTTGCTTAATTTGTTGGGCAAAAAATTGCTTTTATTTTGATATATTTATCAAATCATGTGGGTTTATGAATTATAACAGATTGATATTAATCACTTGTGACCTGAAAACCGTCATTTAAAAACACATAACTCCGTCGACACATTCCTAAAGCATTAAAAGCAATAGATATGAAGGTCATAGAGCTTAATAATATACCAAAGTAGTTCAGTTAATTGTAGATCAAAACATGGCGCCGAAGTATTATTTGTTATTTTGCTCGATATGCTTTATTTCTATAAACAGTAGATTACATATCCAACAAGAGGGTATTATTAGATACGGGCGGCATTTGTACCCGACGAGGTGCCGAATCATGCGTAAAGTTTCCGCGCGAGTGTATAAAAGTTTATACTTTATACCCACATGTCAGGTATACTATTTTTTGTAATTGTATGCGTAAAGAGAGATGTTGCTATCGCAACGAATATTATATTTTGTAAAGAGAGCAAGTTTTGATATCTGCTTGGATGCGCAAAGTAAACTTTCGGCTTGACCGATCGCGTTACGAAAGTCGTCGTCGAGAATGCGTAAAAGTTTACTTTAGGCGGAGAAGATAGTCATCAAAAGTACTTGTCTATATAACTGTGTGTGCATAATAGTATATTACGTATCTAGGGCGGAAACGGAGTAATTGCAGCGAGCGCGAGGGGGGCCGAAGGCGAGCCCGCAATGCGTTTCCGCCCGCGATATGTACAGTATTTTTTGTCACATTTGTATGTAAATTCGTGGGCATGCAAAAAAAAGCTCGGCGGGCGGCAAAAAATGTCAAATTGCCCTTTCCACATGCGCAGAAGCACAGCTCCCAGCAAACACAAAAGTAACAGTTAAGTAACAGCTATGTAACATTTATGCAACAATGTAACCATTACGTAAATGTTACATAATTGTTACTTTTTGTGTTTGCAGGGCTGTGGTGCCCGGCGGCAAACGACGCCTTTTCGATTACTTTACCGGGACATATAAAGACTGCGAATTTGTGCAGGTGCGATAAAATAATACTTTATGTGCGTCTTTTCGGTGCGCAAAGTAAACTGTACGCACTCGATTATACGGCACGGAAAAGCCGTATACGTAAGCAATATTTCGGTACACGTGTGTATGTTAATACTATTTTTCGATACAAGGGCGTAAAATGCGATATTACGCACCACTATTTAACATACAATTTGATAGGAGCGGTGCGTAAAATCGAATACTTACGCCCGTGTATCAAACGGTAATTTTCGACGTACTATGCGTAAAATTCGCGAGGTTTTTTTAATGTGTGTTAAAGACGATTTTACGCACGTGTGCTGACCGCCGGAGTCGAGTGGCCGGCAATGCCGGACACGAGAGGGCGACGCGATAGTACAAATGCGTAAAATCGTATTTTCATCACACTGGAACGAAAGCAGCAACTTTCCTCCCGCAAGCGGGAGAAAAGTTACTTCTTTTCCTCCCTGTCATGAAGAACAATCGTATATACTTCCCTCGGGAAGTAAAAAAGAATGCCTCAGACCACATGTTTTTCACCCTCGGCTTCACCTCGGGTAAAAATTACACGCAGTCTGAGACCTTCTTTATTTTACCTCCCTCGTTGAGTAATACACTATTTATGCATAGTATGTCAAAAAAGTTCTTTACGCATAAGCACTTGTATCAGAAAATACTATTGTGCAATGTTTCTTGTGCGTAACGTGGACACATTTGTAAAGCAAATATCGTGCAAGACACTCAATTTGTCCACTATATGCATAGAAAACAGTGCTCGGCGCATGTCTGGTGTGTAAAGTAGTTTTCGTCCTCACGAGCGTAAAATCGCATTTTGCGCCCTCGGGAATTACATGGCTGAGATAAGAGTTCCCCATCTACCCCAGTTTAAAATTCGGAGTATATATTAAAATATTACACTCGCTCGGGTAAAAAATATTGTTCGCAATACGGGCGTAATCTTTTATACCCCGTATAGGTGATCACTAGATACCCAAGGGCCAGCTTTGTCGGCAGAAAATTCATTGAAAACTGACCGAGTATTTTCGGAAATAAATAAAAACCACTTACTTCCGAAAATTCCCGTTCAATTTTGAATTAATTTATTTGGTTCTGTCTAGTATTAAAATTTCGATAACATTGATAAATTTGTTGAAAAATCGTGTCAGCTTCTGTTTTGTAATATCGATGGTTCTCAAAATATTTGACCGTTTCCCATTGTCTGTATTTTCGTGGTCGTGGTCAATGAAATTAGAAGTAGGTGTTTGAAATGTTTGGAAATATCCAAACTATGGCATTTTAACATCTAATGCCGCCAAAGCTCAGGTGGTTCGGATTCCACCTTCATAAACGGTAGGTCCCGTCACGATTTAGTCCCATTTGGGTTCACGAAAGTCGACGTAAAATAATATTAAAAAAAAAATTCAACGTTGATTTGGAAATAAATATTGTTAAATGTACAATTTGCGGTAATTTTAATAAACCTGTTGAATTTTCTTATTCAAAGTTCATTTATAATATTTTAGTATTAAATTTACTTATTTAAAATTTGCTTTTACGTTTTATTCGACAAAATTAATTTATATAAATGTTGTATTATAATGTTAATAGCAGTATATTGCAGATAATAAATATTAGTCAAATGAAAAGAGAGAACAAATCTTAATATATTTCTACGACCAGGTAACACTTGAGGAAACAATAATTTACCGGCACTGCAGTGCCTAATGCCCTCTGTCGGTATCTCCAATGCACCATTGCGTTGTTGTTATCATCTCTCTCCTCAAGGGGTTCTAAAGTGGTCCGCCGGTAAGGAAGGAAGATACACTAAAAAACGTAAATTTAATTTCATTCAAAATTCAGGCTCTGAAAAAGTAATTCTAATTACTATCGTCGGTTTCCTAAAAAATACCAAAGACATTAATTGAGAACTGACCGAGAATTTTCTGAAATAAGTAATAATCACTTATTTCCAAAAATTCTTGGTTGGTTCTCAATCAATTTCAATGAATAGCATCAATTGCCAAGAACCTAGTAATCTGTTACCAACATGTATTTGGTATTTTGAAATAGATTTCGAAGTAGCAATAGTGCCTTTGCGTACCGGCAAAGCGTACAGCAGGAAACGTATTCAAAGCGTGTTCCATCTGGGGCCGGGCGGGTGATTGTAGCGATTTCGCGCCCGCTACACAGGGCGTTTTTCACACTTTCGCGACCGCTACTCGTTTTTCACGCTTTCGCACCCAACGTGCATTTCACCCGCATTATAAAGGCGCAATTTTTTAAATACAGATTTGAGAAAAAATATTGTGCATATCACGGGCGAGAATAAAAGCAGCGGAGACAAGCTCGCCACTACAGTCCCCGTCGACAGGGTTCACGTCCCTCCCCCTTGTTCTGCACGGCTCGTCTCCTTCCTTCGCGCCCTTGACACACAATATACCATTGCACTATAGGCCAGAAGGCATCTAAAAACGGACAAAAGTCCACTTCAGAATTTCGAATTTTGAATTTCATAGTCTAATTGTATAGTATATGGTACAACTTTTTGTAAAATATTATACTAATGGGTCAAATATTATGGCGTGCATTTTATTTTGTATTAAAAAATTGTATTAAAAAATTTAAAAGGCTTGGTATACTAAATGTAAGATTATTTTTTCAAATCGATTATTTTTATCACTTCTAAACGTTATATCTTTGTTATAACATGCAGTATGTTGAACCAAAACAAAGAAAAATTAAAAATAGTCTGTATTGTAAAAAATAAAGCACATTCTATGTAGGTGAACGTTTTTTTTTCTAAATGCACTTGCTTCTGTTTTGTGGTTCTCCTAACTTCCACACGATATCATAAAAAATGAAAGTGGAATCTCTTCTACGTGAAATTAACTTTCAGTTAAATTTGCCCATTTTTGCCCGTTTTGTATTTTAACGAAGTTACACTTGAAATAAAGCGTAAACAATTTTGTTTGCCACTACATAAATTCTTACAAAGGAGATCTTGATCTATAAAGTTCGGAGCTCATTAGTATTATCACGAAATTAATTTTATATTATATACAACTTCACCTTCTCCCATACAAGCTCCTTGATAGCTTCTGGGGCCCCTTTGAGGGGTTGATAGAAATGTAAAAACAAATAAAAAAAAGTTAAAAAAAAAAACAATAAAACAAAAAACAAAAAAAAAGAAAGAGGCTAAAATACTTCCCACGTCCACGTCGTTAGTCTTGAGTCACACTAAGAGGAAGTACATAAATGGTGTGCAATAAAACTGCCCAGTAGCTGAAAATCCGCTCAATCAATGATTATTGCTCTGCCATGTGAATTTTGTTCAGACCTTTTGAATGCTGTAAATCTAACCTCATATTCGTCGTAATGAACGACCTGACAAACCCCTACGTAGCAGGTTTTATAATTATTTAATGGTTTTTTGTAAAACTCATCCGTCATGTTGGATCGGCTATTTTGAA
This sequence comes from Trichopria drosophilae, assembly GCA_030407085.1. NCBI lineage: Eukaryota > Metazoa > Arthropoda > Insecta > Hymenoptera > Diapriidae > Trichopria > Trichopria drosophilae. The sequence continues at coordinate 209,287,556 of CM059583.1, forward strand.
TTTTGTTAATTTGACCTCATATTCGTAATCAGCGACCCCAAAAACCCCTGAATACCGAGTTTTAAGTGATTTCGTTTCATTTTTCAACATTCATCCGCCATATTGGATCCGCCTTTTTGAATTGTCGAAAATGGATGTCAGATTCGTATTCAGCGACCCCAAAAACCCCTGAGTAACGAGTTTCGATCAAATCCGTTCAAATCTTGCATAGTGTCCGTTATTGAATGCCTTCTGTCCCATAGTGCATTGTAGCGAACTCTGATCAGGAAACCATAATAGGCCTTAGTGGTTGAGGTGCTGGTGTCCTGGTTGCGAAAAGAATATCGTTATCATCCATGGCTAGAGATCTTATATTTCCTGACATTATGCATATTCTTATTACTTTACACGAAGTAACATAAATTTTTAATTAGACCGATATATATTTTTGTCGTTCGCGTCCTCGATCACGCCGACATCCTCGTCGTTGCTGTCCAGTCTCGCCCTCATCATCGTTCTCGAACTCGCCCTCATTCTCGGTCCTTTTGTTGTTCTAGTCGTCGTCTTCGTCCTCGTACAAATCATAATTGTCATCATCATTATCATGATCATCAGCATGATCATCATCATCATTATCATGATCATCAACATGATCATCATCATCATTATCATGATCATCATCATCATTATCATGATCATCAGCATGATCATCATCATCAACAACAACAACGTCGTCATCGTCATCGTCGTCGTCTACATTTCGTCATCATCATCGCCATCCTCATCTTCGTTAACTCCGTTGTCATCATGATGTTTTAATGACGATGACGATGACGATGGCCATCATATAAGAACGAGGAGAGCAAGAAGAGCGGGAACGAACACATCGAGAGCGTGGCGACGACAATGCTCAGGATCCTATAGAGACGCGGACAAGATGTCCCACGAAGATTATACTAACGATAAGAAGAAAGTACCACATCTGTTGGTCCCAAACTTCCGGAAAACATTGTTAAAAGCTCGTTGCTCCCTTGTGACTCCCCTAGAGGCTATTGCTTACTGCTTAGGAATCCTCAGTATAGCTAAAGCATGACATTCTAATTATATTTCGAATACAGAAGATGATGTTACAACAAATATCTAATCTTTTTGGTCATGTGTAAATAATTTTAAGAAATCAAGTGGGTAAAAACAGTAGGGGGCATTTAGAGGACCATTATACCCACTATATGAAAAATATTTCAAATTTATATGTCAATTCAGTCTCCAATTGTTTCATACGCTGATTCTTATAAGCTAATTTATGAACAGTAGTAGTAGTTGGAACACTTTTGCGCACAGCTGAAATAGTCGAACTAGCCTCATCACCAACCGTGACTCGAACTTTTAATCTAACTTCTTGAAGTATATTACTGTAATTTATTGCAATTGATTACCAGCCCCGGCTTCAATAGCTTTAGCGTTGCCGTGAAAATTTAAACAGCCATTTTTTCTCTCGTTGCTTTTCTCATGGCTGCAACAGATTTTTATCTACTTTTCTCTTTTTACCTTTTCGAAAATTCGTTTGCACTACGAAATGTTTTATCAATCTTATATTAGCATAGATTAGTATTTTGTATACATATACACTCTATCGGAATTGATTAGGAGTATTTACAATGTCACCGGCTTTTATAGATCAAAATTTTTGTATGTTATCGTACACGGAGAAATATCTGTTTCAGCTGTTTCCAAATCAGATGTCAGTTTCTTAAAGCCAAAATGGAGGATCTGTCATGGTTGACCAATGGATGCCCCTAATCCTTTTCTGCCTTGTAGTACTGTATTTTTATTTTGTTACGACGTCAGTTCCGGCCGACGTATACTATCAACCAAATATATTTTTATGTGCAAATTGCTGTTGAGCCATTTTCTGGAAAATTGGATGTCCCTAAGTCTACCCGGCCGGGAGTTGATGAAAATCTATTACGTTGTTACTCAATTTATCGGGTATTTCATGAAACGTCAGTCTCCATTATGAAAGCACGGATTAAATTTTAAACGTTTAAACCTAGTATGTTATAGATTAAATTAAAATTTCCATCTAAATCGGAATAATCGCAGCGTTAAAAACTACTTTACAGTTCTGTTCGAAAGTACAATGTTTTGGTCAACCTGAGGTGACTTTGATCACGCAGAGACACTTGCATAATTTATTTCTTCCTCATGAATTCGAAAAATATTTCACATAGAAATTCAACAGTTGATCAAACAAAACAATGTTACTTGTTACAATATGTATTGCGAGAAAATGATAATATATAAACAACGTGGTTCTACAAACATAATCTGTCGTTTTAGTCATAAATTGATAAGGAAAGAAATAGCAATGTAAGACGAGCCCACATTTCGTTACACATGATTGGAAGTTTATATCTCTCGACACGTGGAAACGCTTATCATTATATTATCTATTAAATACTCGTATGTCATAGAGCAATGATTCAAAAACAAGACCCACGCGATAATAAAGCCTTTTGCAACCGATGCATGAAGGCTAAAATAATAATAATAATAATAATAACGATATTAGATACTCATTCACTAGCATACTGTGTATCAAGGGCGCAAAGAAAGCCGCGCCGCACTCTGCAGGACGAGATTCCTTCATTCTCGCCTGTGATACCCACGATGTTTATGTTAAATTTGTACATTAAAAAATGCGCTTTTCTAATGCTAAAGTACAAGGCGGGTACAAAATTACGAAAAACGAGAATTGGTTGTGAAAGAGTGAAAATCGCCCCATCAAGCGGACGCGAAATCGCGAAAAGCGCCCGCTGTTGTGACCCTCACACTCCATGGAGAGCATTGTTTTGCATGTGATATATATGATATTTTCGGTAAATCTTGGGATTAGAGACTTATTCGAAATTGAAAAAATATTTGTGATGTATTTTTCCCTCCTGATCACGAATATAACAATAAAAATATTCTTAATAACAATAAAATTATTCGTCATCTAGAAAAGAATTGAGTACCGAAATGTTTTTGTAATCGTAAAAGAAAGCACGCTTTCCGACATTTTTTCGTATTTTTAAAAGAGACCATTTTTTTTGTAAAATTCGTAAAATATCGATGAAATTTGGCAATCCTAAGAATAATAGCCTCCCTTGATAAAAATGGAAGCGTACACGAAGAGTACAGTGAGAGTTAAATTAAGCGTACATTAGGAATACATACGCTTTGTGTATAAGCATTCAGGAAACGTACGAGCACTTTACCGCTTCCCGAAGCGTACAATAAGCGTGGTTTTGGAAATTTAGAGCTATCGCAGCATACGAAGAATGACTGAGAAGCAATGAGAAGTATTCATTTTTGAAATTTGAATCCTATTTGTTGATCACCGTGAATACTTCCCTATCGTCAATCATTCCAAATCCTATTACAAGAATTTACCACTTTACTTTTGAATGCTTCTCAATGTTTCAGCATAACAATTATGAAGCCAATACTTCCCTATTCTGAATGAAGATTGACATATATGTTTTCTAACATTCTGAATAGTTCCTATGCACATGTTCTTTGAGTGCTACCACTGGATGATGCATAAGAGCATGATTTAGGATCAGCTGGGCGCAGAGATCAAGCTCAATGCCATTGTTGATCTCATGCTGCGAAGTAAGGCTGGAACCATGTATCAGCGTATGCGGAAACTACACTTGGCATTAAAAAAATTAATTAGAAGTGAGTGAAGAGAATGTAATTGCCGAAGGTTTACCGAATAAAACCTTAATCTCACGTGGTTTTCCATAAACCACGTGCGCAGTTTGCGGCACAGAAGTGAGTCCCAATTGCTCTCCTCCTCTGCAATACGTCTCTCTCATAGATTTAAAACGCAATTGCCCTCTCCGTACTTTCTTATGTGTACAAGACTCATTATTATTATATTTTCAGACAGGAGTATAGTATGAAATGTTTTCCAGTGCTTCTTTTTCCAATTATAAAGAATATTTATATTTTAAATATTTGAGAAAAGAAAAACTCGTGCTCAGGAGGATTAATTTCTCTCGCCTCAAATGGCATTTCACTTTGCAAAAGAGTACTTGTCCAAAATGTCACGTTTCCCGCGAGTAACCATTTTCAAAAAGCCTTACACACTCTCTTTCCGCATCAGTAATACCTTGGTTGCATTTTGACATTATCAAATCGAATCGACATAAACCGATATTAATGCTAAATGGATATATGTTTAATAAACATCAAGAAACGACCACCAAAGTGATCTGGCGATGCATTAAGTACCGAAGTGAATCCTGTCGTGCTATATGTCACATCACTAAGGCAAAACAAACAGGCTCTATAATTAAAGAGGGTACACCTAACCTAACCGAACCTAACCTAACCTAACCTAACCTAACCTAACCTAACCTAACCTAACCTAAGCTAACAATATTTCGTGTAGTCTACATGAAAATGGTAGAATACTGAAACAAGCTCGAAAACATAACCTATTCAAATGTTTATGTTTTATGCGATTCATGGGATTCATTAAATTGTTTTTTTTTATCCATTATAAACGAAAATGAATTTTTCCTGAATTCAAGATGCCATGGTATTTGAAATCATAAAAGAAAAGATTAAAGTGGTTAGACCCCAGAATATCATATGTTGAAGAAAAATATTTAATAACGTTTCCAAGAATTTAATTTTCATTATTAATAATATTGTTGAAAAGTGAAAGCATTATTCTTGAAAAGAAAATTGAATTGTGCAAAAATAATTTGCTAAGGCACGTTTCTAATTGATTCAAATTTTTTCTTCTCCGCTGTTAAGAATTTTTTAAAAATGAACGGATTTTAACGAATGACGGCTTATTTTCTCGAGAAAAAGAGTTTCTTTAACTTTACGGCATAATGTTTTAAAGATTCTTTGTCTGATCACGAAAATTACTAAAAAATCGTGAAAAGTAGCCGTTCTTTTTAAATATAAAATAGAGATAATTTATCGTTGGCTTCGGAAATTTCAAAATACCTACGGTAAAGTTGTAGAGAATCTTTTTCTCGAAAAAATAAGCTATAATTCGTTAAAATCCGTTCATTTTTAAAAAATTCTTAACAACGAAGAAGAAAAAATTTGAAAAAATAACAAAACTTGCCTAACAAATTATTTTTGCCCATTTAAATTTTTTTTTTCAAGAAGAATAATGCTTTCACTTTTCAACAATATCATTAATAATGAAAATCAAATTCTTCGAAACGTTATTAAATATTTTTCGTCAACATATGATATTCTGGGGTCTAACTACCTTAAGGAGGTTCACCAGGTCAAAGAATTAACATTGAGAATTTAACGAAAAAATTATAGTAGGTTAAACAATGAAAGAAATTAATGCCTGCAAAGTTTCAAGCCCCTAGGTACCTTCAGAGCAGAGAAATTACTAAAAATGTTCACGATTCTTTAACATTGAGTTTTATGGGAACAAATATATATTCATGAAATTCGTATCGAATTAACATTGAGTTTTTCGTAAAATTTATACTACTGATAAAAAAATTTGTGAGATTTTATTTGCAGAAAGAAAAACGTCTCTTCCTACCTTTAGAGACGAGAAATAAAATAAACAAATAGCTAAAAGGGTCATTTTTGGTTATGTTGACGGACGGCAACGTCTTAGGAAGCATACCACCGAAGTCATATTGGCGTCCGTTCCATATTTGACTCGATAGGTACCTGGTGAACCTCCTTAAGTAATAAACCAATAAATTTTATATTCCTGACGTAAAAAATAATTTATAAGATTTGTGAAATAAATTTTATTAATTTCTAAAATCACAAAAGCATTTTTCAAAAACAAGATAACCTCCTTAATAGTGACATTAGCATTTGTAACTAATATTTTACGGATGTATCTTTTTGGATTTTTCAGTCTTCAGTTTGATTTTTAACTAAAAAATACACATATAATTGCGCCAAATAAATTTAAAAGTTTGATGTAGACTACCTCCATTTGTGTAGAAAACAGAAGATGTAGTCTACGCCATATTCGACTCGTAGAAAACTGAAGTAGTTTACCTCCAGTAAACCATCCGATCCATCCCACCTCACTGCTTTATCCGATGTTCGAAGAATTTGTTACGAAAGTTGCCGTTCGACCTATAAGCGCGTCGATCGAATTTGTCAAAAAATAACCAAAATATCTCTCTTGCTTTACCCATGGTATATATCACTTATCAGTATGTGTTCTGTGGTTATCACTGTTCTGCATTATTGTTCTTTTGGTTCTATGGTGTGCACGACTTCAATGAATATTTATTCTGTCATTATACGCGAATGAGTTACGAAATCTTTTTATCTTGATGTAGTTTTAGAACTTAATTTCTTCCTTTAGAACTGAAAGACAGATTAGTTCAATCCAAAAAATGGCCTCTGGGGAATCCAAAGATTCGGGAGTTGAGACTGAAAATGAGTCAAGTGACAGTTCTGTCATACAGACTCAGAATTGCATAGATCACACAAAGAACAATATATCTACTGCGCTCATGCAGTTTGAATCCTGGAACATAAGGGGTGTCCAATGCAGATCTAAAGTTGGCGAAATACAAGAACTGCCTTTGACAAATATACAAAAACCAGTGCAATTGTACAATGTCCGAAATATTATGGATTCTAAAATTGAACGTTGCTTTGAAGGAATACCAATTGACAATATGAAAACTAACTACAAAGTAAGTGCATTATCCTTATTAGACTTTCATTACTTATATTTGAAATTAAATTTAAAATTAAAAAGTTACTAGCGAATTGAAAAATATTAACATATTTGAGACAAAGCATACCAAAAACCTAACATGTTCAAACCTAGCACTTCGTAAACTTGACAATATATAACAAAAAAACTGAAAAGAAACTGATACGGCAAAAGTCATGGAAATGTCGGTTTGTTGAAGTGTCGGGTTTTTGAGATGTCTGGTTATTGCATGTTACATTTTGGAAATAATTATTAATATTATTTCAATTATTAATATATTCCCTTTATGAAATAATTTAGAAAATTTTTTCTTGAAACAAAAAAATACGGGTCTCCTTATTTGTCCTAAAGAACAACATATTTCATGGAAAAGAATTTTCAAGATGTCAACATTTTACTCCTGCCCGAATTGAAATGGAATCGGTCTACTGTTAATAGTAAAATCATTGTGAATACTGATATTTTCATAAATAAACTTATGTCTAGAATTATGTAAACGTAAACATTTCTATTTATGAAAAAAATATAAATACGCAGGTGTGCTTTTAATAGATGTACTGATTAAACGGTTCAATTCCAGACAAACACACATTATAAAATACAAATGAATATCAAGGTTGCCTTTTTCATTGAATATAAAATACACTGAAATATACAGACTTTATTTAGAAAATAGTTTGAACAGAAAAATTTGAATATTTGCTTTAAATGAGAAGATATTCTGTTATGAAACATGAACATAGTAATTTTGCTTTACCAATTAACAGAAAAAAACATTAGTTTTCAAATATAATAATAATAATTATTAATGATTATTATTAATTAATTATTCATTAAATATGGTCTTTATTAAACAAAGAAAAAAAAGATTTGACCAAAGGGCGAGACACAGCAAAATGCTGTTTTACAGCCTGACCCGCAGATATACTATGTTTTAATCTACTTAGGAATTATATTAATAAAACTCGGTTCTTATATGCTAAACCTGTAAATTTTGTTTGCCTCGAAGGTCAATGACTCAACTAGGGAACCGTTGCATTTTAGAACTAAAACTCGCACATTAAGTTATTAAGATGATTATGCAACTTGCCTGTTGTTCTCTTTTTAACAGCAGTGTTCCAAACTGCACCTTTTCTTTCATGTAATTTTTTTAATGCTCTACAAACAAAACTTACATTTTATACAATTATTGCTATTATTTTAGTCGTTAACGATTGTATTTATAATACTGTAAGTTTTTCACATCACAAAAATCGATGAACCTATGAAAAATGGGCATCCTCTCAAAGTTATTTTAAACTATACTATTTCGATGTAATTTTTCCTCCTGAAAACGAATGTGATTATAAAATTTGGTGCTCGGCAATATTTTTCCCACTATTTTGAAAAAACAGTAAAAACAGTTTTCTTAGTTTTTTGCATTTCAAACAAATACAAATCTGACGAAAAAATGTTTCAAACAAAAAATGTAGAGTGGAAAATTCTCTATGGATTAGAATTGTATTTGTTTGAAATAAATGCAAAAAACTAAAAAAAATATGTTTTTTGACTGTTTTTTTCAAATAGAGACCAAGGTACTATCGTGTGCCGAATTTTATCATTATATTTGTTTTTATGAGACAAAAATACATCAAAATATGTAAAAAAAAATTGTTTACGAGGATCCCCGTTTTTCGAAGATTAACTAAATTCTAGTATAAATAAACTTATTTACTCCTGCAATATTCTCCAGTCTTGAATGAATTAATTAAAATATAATTAGTTATTGAATATAATTTTTCTCTTTTCTTTTTTTCTATTACCTTTTTTTGTTGTTAATTTCATTACTATTTGAGATTATAAATATTTCGACAAGGCATAAATATGTAAGAATCTGAGCGATTATGACGGAAGGTGTTTGAAATGTTTATGAAATTTCCAAACTATAGCATTTTAACATCTAATGTAATTGGTAGGTTTAAGCTGTTAATTATTTTATTTTAATTTTTAAATGCACCTACGTTAAATCTATATTATTATTAAAATAATATTCATTATTTAAAAATAATAACTTATAGATTTTTTTGTGACTAAACTGCTAAAACATAAACAACCACAGCATATAAATGAGTGAGTGGTAGATAACTGAATTGGTGATGATGTTAAGCACTCGTACCATTTTGAATTCGTGATTAATCCTCACAGTGTAAAACTGTTCACTGAAAAACTAAGAAAACCGTGTTTCTTCTTAAATTCATAAATTTCTTGGCTGCAAAAATAACACCATCGACTTGTTCTAATACTATTCTGCCGGCTTTCACTGATATTCTTTGTTTGTGAATTACTAAGGCAATTGAACCATCATAATGATTAGTATGGCTGTGAGTATAGAGTATCAAGATGTACACGGAAAGAAATTTTAAGTCAATGCGACAGCATTTTGGGAAGTATTAGTTACTGCATAGATTCTGACGAATTTGATATGCCGGTTAAAATTCGAATTCGTTAAAAAGAAAATTTATTAATAAGTATTTGTAATGATTTATAAACATTGTTGAAACGGAAAAACTTGGTACTTTTTTCATTTTAAAGCTTCCGTATCGAAAACAGTGCAAGATACACTAAAAATGCACCTTTTTTATAGAGCACAAAATGGCCTAAAAAAAGTCAGCGAGAGCCCTAGTCTAAAGTTAATAAAATATCCATGAATAACACTGGAATTTTGTCTTACAAGTTAATTATGAATATTTTAGAATTTTTGTAAAATATGAGGCATATTCCATCGTTGCTCATGGCTAAGCTATTAACTTTAGCCTAGGGCCCTCGAGTTTTTTGTAGGAAATTTTGTGCTCTACAAAAAAGTTTCAGTGAATTTTTAGTGCATCTTGCACTGTTTTCGATACGGAAGCTTTAGAATGAAAAAAGTACCGAGTTTTTCAGTTTCAACAACGTTCATAGATCATTAAAATTAATTATTAATACCTAAATAGTTGGAAAATTATGAATAATTGTTCAAAAAGGTGTAATAAAATTGTATCTGTATAAAATTGTTGTTCATAAAAATGTTCTTTTTAACGATTTCGAATTTTAACCAACATTTGAAATTCGTCAGAAATCATGCGGTAGCTGTGACTTCCCTGAGCAGTGGCATTTATTTAAAATTTCTTTCCGTGTAGTGTATGATGATCAATGCAGTTATTCCAGGGTAATTAATTTTATGACGGACCGTCTTGGTCGGAAAGTCTCAATATCACGTATTGATTATTGGGATTTTACACTTTAACTATACTTTACTTGTGTATAATGGCCTGCTTTCGTTTATTCGTTATACAATTTAAATTATGAGCTAGCAATTATATTTAAAATTCTGATTTTGTATGTATGAAATGACTATAAATTTCTTTTCATTTTAATAGTTCATGAATACGAATTACTATGATAATTCGTTGCGTCAAGTTGAGACTTCTTTGGTTCATCGCACAACTAAATATTTCCGAAACAATCTGAAGCCACATCGAAGAAATCTGTATGACAGATTAGAATACAGAATGCGCTTGGCGGCCAGTACAAATAACGTTGCAATGATGAAACAACTTCTTGCTGAAGATATGGTTTCACCAAACAACAGTGATGAACTAGGCCGATCTCCACTACATTTGGCATCATCTAGGTAAATTGCATTAGTACATGCTTTATAATAATGGAGCTTAGGAAACTGTTTTATTAACAAAATTTCTATTTTTCTTTTGAGATGCAGTATTTCCTATACTTTTATGTAGGAAAATTCTCATACTAGTCAGTAATATTTTGATAATAGAAATTTCTTAATTTTTCAAATATTTTTCAATGATATAAGTTCACATTACAGCTGACATCTGAATAATTAATTTCATTTCGAATGCTGTAGTGGAGCACTAAGCACGGTGAGCTACGATTAAGTTCAACCCAAAAGCCCCCCCTCCCGGTTTTTTTCTGATATCATTTCAGCAATATCCCACGGTAATTTTAAGCCGTAAACGAAAATAATCGTCGGAGGGAAACGGAAAATATCCTAAATTTCCATTATTTTTTAGAGTTTATTACAAATATTTTTAATGTAATACTTTTTTTACTCAATTTTTTTCGTTTTATTTCAATATTTCGTATTACGAAACTAATCCCTGAATGATTAATGTATTTTTAGCATTTAAATATGGAGAAATTTTCAAAAATAGCTGATGAAAACGTGTGCCTATAAAACTTAAATCTTATCTATAAAACTATCCTAATAAGTTTCCACTATTCCCAACATTTCCAAAGATATGGCCATTTAAAGTTACCTATTCATGACAATTTTTTTCTTAACTTTTAGATTTTGTTGAATATCTTTTTTTCCTGCGAGTTTTAGTGATAAGTTGTAAGGAAATAAGTTGAAGTGTAAGTAAATATATATAATTTTTAAAGAATTAGAACAATTTTTATCCTATATATCAAAAGTTACAGAGCTTCGAAAACACCTACTTCGATCTGTTTTAAAACAATGTTATCGCCTTCTAAAATAATATTCAATGTTTAACCGATCTTTTGATCGTTTTTTACACTGTTCGATTATTATGTACGTGAAATATGTACAGAATTTAATTTAAAGAAAAACGTTTATTTCAATTATGTATATGACTTTGAATTCATATAACACCACATTTTCATATGCACATGAAAAAAAAATAGTGTATGGTTTTTGAAATGACCGAAATACCTAACTTCCAGTAACTATTTTGAATCCTTCTATGATATTTTCTAAAAGATGGTGAATATAATTAAAATAAATATTGTTCTTCAAATTACATTTCCCAGTACGTTTTTTCCAACATTCATTTCAAATTCTGCACATATTTTGCCTAAATAATAATCGAACAGTGTATAAAACTCTAAAAAGATTGGTTAAACATTAAACATTATTTTATACAGCGATAACATTGTTTTATTACAACAGTCATGAAAACAGATCGAAGTAGGTGTTTTCGAAGCACTGTAATTTTTGATATACAGGATACAAATTTATAATTTTTTTAGAATTATACATATTTACGTACACTTCAACTTATTTCCTTACAACTTATCACTGAAACTCGCAGATCTAATACTCTAGAAAAAATTTGTCAAAAATTTGTAACTTTAAATGGCCATATCTTTGGAAATGTTGAAAATAATGGAAACTTATTAGGATAGTTTTATAGATAAGTTTATTCGCTTCAATTCATTCCTAACGAGTTTTCACGAGAAATGCTGCCAAAAAAGGATCATAGAAAAAAACCTGTGAAAAACACACGTTTTCAGCTATTTTTGAAAATTTCTCCATATTTAAATGCTAATCATTCAGGGATTAGTTTCGTAACACGAAATATTGAAATAAAATGAGTAAAAAAAAGTATTACATTAAAAATATCTGTAATAAACTCTAAAAAAAAAATGGAAATTTAGGATATTTTCCGTTTCCCTCCGCCGATTATTTTCGTTTACGGCTGAAAATGATCGTGGGATATTGCTGAAATGATATGAGAAAAAAACCGGAAGTTGAACTTAATTGTAGCTCACCATGTGGGTTCATGTTAAGAATATGTTCATATTTTATTGAATATAATATTAATCATATATATAAATTTTCCAGAGGCTACACGGAGATTGTTCAACTTCTATTGCAGTATGGTGCAAATCCAAATAAGCGAGATTCTATAGGTAACACACCCTTACATCTGGCAGCGGTAGCTCGCAAAATATCCATCGTCACCCTCTTATTGAAAGCTGGAACGAACGTACAAGTTTCAGATCAACATGGTCATAATCCACTGCAATTGGCCATGACGAGACTCAAACTTTTACACCCATGCAAAGGTTTGGAAATGAACAAAATTAAAGAGGAAGTTCGTGATATCGTTGAAATGCTTGCTGTGTACTTGCGCAAGCAGAATGATACCAGAGACCGGGTAGAATCACTCAGCGATTTATGCTCTCAACTGTCTATATCTAGCACAACGAATCAAGTGGAAGATGGCGTCAGGCAGTTGCTGGCAAATGTTGAGGCTCTTAGCATAGCAAAGTAACTGTTAATCGGTAATCAAGAATTGTATGTGAAATATTTGGGCCAAAATGTTGACTGATTTATGAAATATTTTACGTGAAAAATGTAAAATATCACCTGATGTATCTGTAATTTATTGAGAAGCGTGTACAAACCAAATTTTCACATTGAAGTAAATTATTTATTTCTCACTTGTTATAATTATAACACGGAAAATATTTTTGTTCCTGAAGAATCCCAGAACGGGTGATAATAGAATATTTTCGTCAAAATTATACGCAATGCGTTGTTAACAAAAATTTAGAAACCATTCAGAATGTATTCGTACACTAGGAAGAAGAATTCAGATTCTGCATTTCACAGAAACTAAATTCAGGAATATTACTAGATATTACTAGATATTACATTGAAAATAACTGCGTTTGCAGAAAACATGCCATCTATTGTAAGACCAGTATCGTCGTCCGTGCATCAAATTTGTCTTCAGTTCAGGAATTTTTATAACGGAGGAACAGAAATAATTTCGCAAATCTTCATGAACAATTTGAAATATTTAGTACAAGAATATCTATGGAATTATTCTCATATCCTCCGTTCTACAAGAAGTTCAAGAATTCATCAGGAACAAAGTTTTCCCATGAAATGATTTCATTTTCCCATAGATTTCATACGAAGTTTCATCGATTACATAATGACTGTCGAAGTTGAGTGAAAATATTGTTCGATACATTTTTTACTTCTCAACATTGTGCTATATGGTGACGTTATGTATTTATACAAACCAGTGTCGCGCGCCTTCCAACAGACACTTACACTTGTCGAGTATGTTAAACACTCTATCAAATGTATCAGTGACTATGATACGATTGCCTGCTGGTTTCCTTGCGTCAAGGAAAATTGTGGTTCATCTGTCGAAAATAATTGTAAAATTGTACGAGCAGAGAATCTAGCTCATGGCCTACAAAGACAGGTACTACCTCCTGTGCTCACATGAAGGGGATTTAGTTTAACAATGTAAAAACTAAAATAACATTTTATTGTTTATATTGGATCAATGCCGAAACTGTACCATATTGTATTAAGAGATTTGGTAGGTAAATAAAAATGGTTAACATGGAAAGCATTTACGAATACGACTGTGCAGTGACCTTTTTTTTCCATATTTTTAGTTTTTTCTGAGACATATGTTTTATTAATTAATCTTAAACTTGTAATTGTTGTACCGAAATGTTCCTTTATATTTTTGACCAGCGTCAATTGCAATTTGAAAATTATGAATAGTTGACGAGAACGATTTCTAAAATGTCAGATACTGAAGGAAAAAAGAAAGTATATATATTTACGACCTGAGTTAAAATTTCATAATTAAGCATATATTATATATTTTACAACTCTGAAGTGTTCAACTGTCGAAGTACATAATGTACATACATATCTACAAGATGATTTAGTATAATTCATTACATAAGTAATTAGTTTTGCACCCAGTGCAGAACCCGGGCTTACTTAGATACTACAACGAAAACAAGTACATATGTTATATACAATTCTACGAGGTATTAATTTTATGTTCCGTAAAGAATAATGTATCTGAAATAATTTGGCAGCGCCATCTCTTTTGAACGTAATGCGGAAATGCAGACAAGGAAAAAATATTTTTTTAATATCACCAGGAACTGTAACGACAATGATTTCAGTTCCTTCTCTGCTGCAGACCGAGTACTTGGACGTATTATATTGACGTGTTTGATATCTCGTCAAGGACACATAATCGTTGCTAGCGATGAGAAGATTTGTCCTTGAATAGGACCATAGTCCACTTTCTCGCCATCAACTGTCAAAAGGCCTGTTGAGCCATTCTCTGGTTCGATCCTAAATGCTTTCACTGGTATCATTTCCACTCCAGTGCACGTGAGATGTGTTCCACTGTTCATACCTAGTAAGAACTGAAAAATGGTTGGAAATTAAAAAGTGTTATATGTTACAAAAGTAAAGATCGAGAAAATAATAATCTAATAAATGTAAAACTTTTCGTAAGTATTATATATATTCCATTTCAGATTAAAAGTTACTATAGTGCGTTTGCATAAAAAAATGTTCCATTTCTTGAATTATAATTTCCAAAATACTATCTTGGTTTTAGCAGATTTTTCATATGAATCTGCATTGTTGCTTGAGCATCTAAAACTTTATCAAGTAAAATACTTCATGTCATTAAAAAGAAAATAAATTTATAGTTTACATGGATGATTCAACTGAAAGAGAACATGAAATGTGTCGCTAGATGAAATTTTATTATCATATCCCTAATTTTGCAATTTGCTATAAATTTATACTTAAACTAGTATATATTTTATATTCATATAAACAATATTTTATTTGTGTTTTTCATTTTCAAACAAACGATGCAAAATTGTCAGTTTCCAAAAAATTTGGATTTTTATGTACTGTAAATAAATATTTGCAATTCATTAAATATAACATTGGGCCATGCTACTTACGTTGTATATCGCGTTATTTATTTCGTGTAAAGTTCTTTGTTGTATTCTATACATATATATTGTCTTTCTTCCGATTAAAAATGATTATGCGGAAATATTCAACCAAATCTCAAATTGTTTTTATAGCAACTTTTAAAAATATTTAGTGCTCCATAACTAATTAATAAAAAATATATATTAAAATATGTTCCCATAAACATGTGGGGCATTTCGCGTCAAATCTTACTTTACTTTTAAATGGCTCAGACATTATAAAACTATTATTTAGAATCAGAAGTGAGATATGGGTTAATGAAATTAAAGATCAATGATATGTTTACATAAATTACATTTTTCATCAAACAATTTCAACGTAAGAATTTAGTAAGCAAAACAAAAGATTTTTCCGACTTCAACACGCTAAATTTGAATAAGAAAATAAATGATGTACCTGTGAAAAAGAAAATCAGCTTCTTAAAATCTTATTCTAAAGTTTGAAATACGTTTTCCGTAATAATATCAGATTTACCGAAGAATTCAAAACTCTGACAAGTTGGTCCATTTATAGTCTCGGAGTAATTCATTTTACTAGTGAGAAATCGATAATATGTAGCAGCGCCACAATACGAAGAGTAATGAACTTCAAAAGATAATGCAATGACGGCGGTAGCCGAATCTCTACGTAGAAACTTTGTATACAGTTCTTGGTCATTATTTGTAGTTAGACATTGAAATGTTATGATTTTGAAAAAAAAAGATCACCTTTATAATTAAAAAAAAATTATTTCGACCAAAATTGAGGGAGATAATCGAGGTTGAATTTGAATAAAATAAGTCCCCTGTGTTATGCAGTTTATACGTTATTCAGGGGACCTCTATTTATTTACAATTTTTCAGGTTGATGTTTTTATTGTAAACCGATATAGAGCACAACATTTTAACTATAATGACATAAAGGGTATATTGGTAAATCCACAACACTTTTGACTTTGTAAAAATAAAATAAAAAAAATGAGAGCGCACTTGCCAGCTTTGGTGAACACTTTTAGTTACCATACGAGATGATTATTTAATTTTCGTTAATCGTTTTAAGGGTGGGGCGCAGAATTTATGACGTCATCAACGTACAAAAAAATGTTCTTTTATTTCATAATTATTGGTACATTACTTAACAAACTTTAGTCGTGGAAACAAATGAAAAATAACAATAACTGTGAACACATTTATTTAATACATAAGAAAAAATGGTAACAAATATATTGTTTAAACAAACGAACTCAACCTAAAGGCCGCAGGAACGAAGCGACTGCTTTCTCCTTAAAATACCCTTAATTTAGGCCTGATGAGGTCATATGAACCACAGATTTAAATTCAATGGTGGCCAAAGCGTATAAGTATAGTGCTTTACCCCCTGCAAACAGGTTTTATTTCTTTTTTTTTGAACTAACAAATATTGAAAATAATCTTAAGCTATTTCCTTCTGATGCATGCACGGAATTTTAACGCGTCTTTTTTTTTAGTTAGGCACATCGAACACTTGAATTTACACTTGGTATGAACTGAAAATATTTAGGTTTCATGTGCTATTAAAAAAATCAAATTAATGCATTTGTTTACTTAATTTAGACTATGACTTTATAATGGCTGCTGTACACCACACATTATTGGTAGCACACTTATCGGATTATGCGCAAAACATTCCATTTTCTATAGAAATGAAAATACTCTAGACAATTTGTTGATATCTGAAAAGGCGCACAAGTAAATCTCATAACACTGCTGAGAAATGAAAAAAAAATAAATTGGCACGCATGTTTGAGGTCTAGTAACTTTGCAATAAACATAGACACATATATGATCTACTACGAATAGTTATACTATACGTATGACTATCTGAAAAACTGAAGAGTATAACAAAATTCGAAGGGGCGTCCAAAAAATATAATTAAGAGTAGAGAATTTTTCGAAAACACGCAGCCATTTTCGCAATTTTTCATTCTTTCTTTATTTGATATAACTTTATTAAAGCCATTTTGATACATCTAATTAAACGAGAAATTTGTTACATAGTCCTAGAAAGTGAAAAAAAATAATGCGGGTGTATGGCGATATTAGATGTATTATTTGATCATTTGTAACGCCACGCTGAAAGTTAAAAGTTCTGTGGATTTTCCCATATATTAAACCTTTTTTATCAATTTTTTCAGAATTTTAAAAAAGGTCCTTCATTTCTTCCTTCCTTCCTTCGAAAAATGTAAATTCAAAACGTAAAACGACTTTTTAACCTCATCCAGAAATAATGCATGAAAGCGGATAATTTCATGAGAAAGGGCATCAATAAAACTACGAAAAACCTGTGTTATATTAATTTTCAGTCCGGATACTTTTACGCTTAAATAAATTAAACATTGCCAGAACAGAAAATTACATTTTCCTAAATATCCTCATAACTCGTAATAAAGTCGATTTTAAAATGTTTTGCATGATTAAGAATACTTGTTTTGCATGTACTAACAATAAGCAGGTGATAAAACTACAATTCAAAATTGTGCGAAAAAAAGTTGCCGACTTGACGTGGAATGCCCCATATGTCGTATATTTCTATATAACGAATACGTCATTAGAGTGAAGAATACATTTGTTGCTTACAATGCACCTCATTCATTTTATCTTACTAAACAATTAACTACTCACAATATGGCCGGAATTGACATTTGGTCAATAAATGAATCATCCCCGCCCTGAACGTTATGGCAAATGTAAACAATTTTTTATTTTGGTATAGCTTACATTTTTTATATTATGATTAGAAAAAAAATAATTAAACAAACTGAGAATTTGGAAAAGCTAGAGAAGAGTATTTACAAAAATATTGAAAGGTACATGTCCTATACTATTCTCGAGGTCGCGCTTCAAGATTCCAAGGTCAAAATTGAGTTTCAGCCATCAAAAATTCCAATATGGCGTCAAATTTTAACAAAATTTTCAAAACACTGGTAAATATTTATCAATTTTTTTCGAGCTACTAAAATATTTGAATTTTAAGGAAAAATTGTATTCTTATACCCCACATCATACTAACGACTCCAAATGGTGTCAACAATGAAAATTTCTTGGAGAAATTTTTGGACATCCTTACTCATAAAATATTAGCTTTTTTAAAAAAAATGAAAAGTTCTTACAATTCATATAGAAATATTGTGGATTTTTTTCAGAATTTTTTAAGGATATTTTGAGAATTTTTTTTCAACATTTTAATTTATTTACGACAAATTCACAAAAAATACAGTGTATTTTGTGATGAATTCTAAGAGTTTTTTGTTCTTTACAATTTTTTCCAAAAGTTGATAGTTTTCGACGAAATGAATTTCAAATATTATAGTTTGGGATTTTTTTCTCGAAAACTATCAACGTTTGGAAAAATTGCAAAGTTAAAAAAGCTCTTAGAATTCATCAACGCCATTTTGAGGTCGTCAGAATGATGTGGAATATAAGAGTAAAATTTTTCCTTAAAATTCAAATATTTCATGAACCTTTGTGTATAGTTTCAACAGAATCGCAATTTTTTAATAGCTGGAAAAAAATTGACATGTAAAAATATTTCTCAATGTTTAGAAAATTTTGTTTAAATTTGGCGCCATATTGGAATTCCTGATCGTTGAAACTCAATTTTGATCTCGGAATCTTGAAGAGCGATCTCGAAAATAGTAGGATATGTATCTTTCAATTTTTTTGAACTTCGATTTTGATACGAAATACTCGATTGTAATTGAAGCTTTGGGCGTTAACGGGTTAAATGTCTAAAGACAATTAGCCGATACGAAATATTGCCGAGAACCAACAAAACACTTTTTTCAATTTTCACTATACTTAATTAAAAGATTTTTGAAGGAGTATGTTAAACTTTTTTAAATTCATCGTTTTGGGTTATGTTATTATCCACACTTCTCATAAAATTGGTTCCAAAGAAATAAAATTGATTGACGAAACGTAATTATTAAACTTTTAATTTGTTCGTTGTACAGTATCTTCTCATTTTTTATCCCGATAATCATACTATGATATGCGCCAAATAAATTTAAAATGAGATTGATTGCAAAAGGGAATATGAAACATAGAATAATACCTGCAGTAAATTTGCTCTTGAGATTCCAGCTTTGATTACAAGTAACCAGATTATTCCGTCCGCAAGTTTGGCTTGTGGTGCAAAAAAACAATCTACACCTAGATGAGATTGATATGCTGCATGCACCATGACGAATTCTCCTATAAAAAACAGTTATTTAAGATTAAATAATTCCAAACGTTCACTGAATTATAATAAAACTAATACTTAGGATTTGTATATAATTGTTAATATATGTCTTTTTTGTATATATTTGTTACGGTGACCGTATGTATCACGAATATTTATAATAATTTATTAATCTAAATCGGTCGAGAAAATTTTTTTTTACTTAATACTTAGGATGTACGGTATAATAAATGTTAGTTAAAAAAATAATTTTTAGTGTAATGGATGTGTTTGTTGCAACTTAAGAGAGAGAGGTGAATTTCTAAGCACACGTTTTATAAATTGTGAGGGCCAGCCACGATTGTCATTTCTTATATTTCTGCTTTCAATTTTATTTTTAATTATCGGCATCAAGACGAATGTGATGGTGTATATCTTATATTATATATAATATATAATTATAAATATTATTAAATTAAAATTGCAAGATGTTTTTTCCGTTACTTCGAACCGTGAATATTTTTAAATAAATCAATAAATTATTTCACATTTCGGTTCCATTAATTAATTTTGTAGTCCTCGATTGTCACCGGATTTGGTGTCCGTTATGTACCTTAACTTTAATTAATAGACAAAAGTCTATATTTAAAAGTATGTATTTAGAAAAATTAGTTTATCGTCAGACGATTGAAAGAGAATTTATCTATTAAATTTAAAACTTCAAAATAGATTGACTACAAACATTATGGGGACTATTCTGTTTCATCCACTTTCAAACATCCTTCTTACACATATTGCAAAGGGTCTAGCAGGATAAGAAGGTCCAATCTGCCCCAGCAGGGATTCAGATGAATGAAATTTTATCCTTTTCTATGTCGAAAAATCATAATTCTCAGAAATTTTCAGCTCCCTATCCTCAAAATTGAGCTCGCTATAGGAAAAAACGTGAATTTTCAGTTTTTATTTTTTATTTCGTAGCCACACTATGCAATCTTTACAGAAAAATTCATACGTGTAAATAATATTAGAGTGCAGCTATGAAAAATGTTTTCAAGTAATTTGACCTTATAGAAACTTTTTAAAAAATTAATAAAAAATTCAAAACATGTTTTCTCGAGTTTAAAAAAAACGCCCTCTTGAAAAAATTCAAGAAAATGTATTTTAGACCAATCTATATGGTCATTTTCTTCAGATTTCTAAAAGTGGTGCGCCATAGTAAAAAAAAATAAAAACGGTATTTTTCCTCATTTTTTCGCTCAATTTCTATCAAAACGAAACAACTTAGGGTGTTAAATTGTAGTTCTTTTTAAGCTCTACAACTTTCTCCTATACAAAAATTCACTAGCTGTTGAACGAAACGAGTTAGAGGCGAAAAACCGCAAAAATAATCATTTTTTTCTCTCTTTTTATCGGCTCTAACCTGAGAAATATTCATTTTTTATCAAAGTGTTTTAAAACTAATTTGTAGGGTTTGAAATTAGCTTCAAAATTGGCTGATATATCGTTGTCGAATCTTAAGTAGAAGCCAAGATATTACCAAAAAACCAGATCAAACTATTATTTTTTTTTTGTTTTACGGTTTTATATAGCTGTATTGAGATGAAAAGTCACCAAAATAACTTCGGAAGTATTTTTTTTCTAAAAATTCAATAATTTTTGTAAATGTTCAACTACTTAACCCGACCATTAAGCATGTTATAGAAAAACACGTCAGTTTTTATTTGTAATTTTACGTTACTACGAAGGTGATTTTACAAAATAATTTATGTACATAAATGATATGAGGGTATAACTGAATTTTTTTTTTTCAAATGAAGCGCAATTTTAGGGATAGGGAGTTGAATGTCATTTTGTTACATTTGTTATATATGTTATACGTATGTGTAAGGATGGGAGCAATTTTCGAGTCGAATGATAGTGAAGATTACAGTTGCACGAGTCATATCAACGAAAAAAACGTAAAACATAATGTAAATAATGAGCAATACTGCAATAGGTTTTTGTGATTAATAATAAAATAATTCTTATTATTTTTTTTTTATTATAATTCAAATGGAATTAGTAAAGTATTTCTGGATTTCTCTATCTTGAATCGCAAATTCGAATTAATTTATTTCAGTGGAACAACAGTTCAAATCATTTGATCTCGTTTAAAGCCCATACACTAGTTGATTACGTACGAATATTTTGCACTGAAAATGTATTAGTGGGTTAAATCTAATGTCTGCATATGTAGTGTAACTATGATCTGTTAAGAATATTGTTCGTGCTAAATTGACCGAGGCGGAGGTTCAGGGAACGATTTACGAATGTTGTTGACGCCGTAATTCAGAAATTTGTTATTCAAGATTGACAGATGCTCCTAATATAGTCGTCTGTTATTGACTTAATCAATCTATATCAGTATGTTGTCTGTGATCTCGCAATATTTATACCATAATGATAGTAGACATTCGGTTGGAATATAACCCTAGTAAAAATGGGATGCTTTGAAAAGCGTCCGTAAAGCGTACGTTAACTACTAACTAACTAGTTTTAGACTGCCGGGATTTAGAAGAGCATATCGCCCTCAGAAAACTGGTATTTATGGTACCTCATATCAATGATTGATCATACACAAAATATAGATCATGAGATGCGTCAGTATATTGATTCTCCGGCAGGGAACGGAACTGCTAATGGTAAAAATTTCAAATTTTTAAAAGATGTATTTGTAGAAAACGCTTATTTCTTTATGAGAACATTATATAAGTTAAATTGGTAGATTTAAAGCATTTTCAAGGGTTGATAGTCAAATTTTAAGGGTTGTTTTAAAGATATTTCACGTCTTTAAACATAAGGATTCAAATTTTATTTATTTTATAGTGCAGATACACTTTTCCGGACTATTTTTCGACGTTGAATCCAAATCTAATGACGAAAATACAATAAATTCAAAAACAACCCTGAAATAATTAAAAATAAAAAACCACCGCATCAAATATCATATTCAAGTTTTATTTATTTTGGAGTGCAAATACACATTTCCGGGGTATTTTTTGACGCTGAATCCCAATTTTTTTATCTCAATTACAATAAATCCAAAACCAACCCTTATAATGGGGTAAACATAAAAAACTACCCCTTTACCTTGCGTGAATGATTTTGAAACACCCTCCTCTTTTGAACACGGGCTTGTAATTATAGTCTGAAGGAAACAAATAATGACCACTTGCACAATGTAGAAAATACAGATTTAATGGATAATTTGGGGTAGGTAAAAAGGGGTGTGGACGGGTAAATTTATCTTAAATGACTTTAATAAGTGAAAATAATAATAAATTAATATATATTTTAGTCTAAAAATAACATTATACAAGTTTTTATGTTCCGTCAAAATATTGATTTTTCGGCAGTCTAAAGGTTAAGCGTGTTCTTAGACAGAACGTAGGATTTTTTCTGCGTGTGCATAAAATAACGTGTTCGGGCAGGCTAAAATGCATTACATAAATACTAAATTCACGCAAAAATAAAATCGTATTTTTTGTTTCAACCATCCGTTATTTTTTTATTATTTTACAATAATAAGTGGAGTCGAGTGGTTACAGTTCGTACTGTGCCGTACAGTTCCTGATATTTTGGGAAGCGTACAGTACTTCTGTCGTACGTTTACTGGCCGCTTCTTTGTACGCTTTACGAATGCTTTTCAGAGCGTCCCATTTTAACTAGAGAAATAAATCATAATTCGTGAATGCGGTATATTTTTTTAAGAAAATATATTTTTAGTTATTTCGGTTCACGAAGATTTAATAATCATATTTAAAAATAAATTTAGAAAATAGAAATCGGCAGCTGACATAACGGAACATTTAAGTTACCGGCGGAGTTTCTCGCAAGCGCATGAGTCCGGGACGATTACAGCATAAGAAATCTCCAAAAGGATGTAACATTATAGCACGCGTGTAATAGTGCACGTTTCATATGTAAAGTGTTGTGCATTGCTGGAACATTGTTACCCGTATGATGAATATGCAACTTTATAATTTGTGAAAGTGAAGTGTGCTTGCATGCGTGAGTGCGTTCCCATATCGTTGTTTCCTTCTTTCTCCGTCGAGAAATGCTCGTAACAACATTACTAGAAAAAATGTCACTAGTTTTTCCAATTTCCTCAAACTATTGAGCCATGTCTAAAAGTGATCGGTCGGTCAACACAAGTTCGGTAGACCATTTCTTGCAGTGTAATGATATAAGTAAAATGTTTTCTTGATATCCCAAAAACTAACAAAATTGCAGTTATTGTGTTTCAAAATAGTTTTATTTTTAATTTGTCGACAATAATATTTTTAAACGTTAAAATAGTGTTTAAATATTATGTGGTACTGTCGACTTCTATAATTACTTTTTAATTCATAACCCCCAGGCTCCCCTGCGGGCGAGGTTGTACCTTCACCCCCGTTAAAGGATAGATTTTTTGGGAAATCCTTCAACGTGTGTCGGCATTTTGCAAGAAATTTTTGTTTTCTGAAGTTATTAGCCCGGTCTGGGGCTTGATGGACACGTTGTTAAATAAATTAAACAACAAACATAACTGTTGAAGGTGAGCAGAATTTGATGATAGGTTTTAAAGAGTTTCTTTATACATAAAGGGGCCGCTTTAGGGTTCCCCTTTATTGCTTATGTAAGCATTTATGTTATGAGAACTATTTTACGGATATATAGACAGCAATATAATGTTAGTTATTTGTCCATAAAATTTTACCGGTTTCGCCTATCCCGTATTTCGATACAAACTAATATCAAAAAATTACGAATGAATAAAAAAAAACGCAATATCACTTCAATGTCAAATTAACACAGAATTGCGCGATCATTATAAACTATATTGTATCCTCTTTAAATTAGATCTTTCTAGAATTTAACATCTTTCGGTGCCAATCAAGACTAACTCATTTATACAGATAATAGGACAAATTAATGATATCTTCTATTACAATAACCTATTAGAATAACCTTCTTCCATCAGGATTTTCGCTAATTTTTTCTTAGAATTTTCGTCATTTTTCAGAATTACCCACCCTTGAATGGGATGTCTAATTTTTGTAATCGAATGGTCAGTTTTCCTTTTCCCTTCGTTAGCGAGGTTCTTCTTTCTTATATCTTCTATTACAATAATCTACCTCGTCTAGAAATTCTCCGGTCATTCTTAGAAATGACGTATCTAAAAATTTCTCGGAATAATAATTGAAAATATATCGAGTACCATAAGATATACCAAGGTCTCCGAACCTTTTCGGTGAGTTTATAAAGATACGTGGTAGGATTTTCCTTTTTTTCTAATGGTTTTTTGTTGTTTTATTTTTTCTAAACGTTTTCCTTTTTGCTTCGTTCCATTGATTCGATCGATCTCCCTTTCACCCTTCCCTTGCTTTGTTGTTGCTTTTCGTTTTCCTTTTATTGTTTATCGTTCCTATATAAAGTGTTTTCCCATTTGATTTCATTCTGTCTCCAACTGGTAGTCTGGATAGCTGGACACTAATCACCGGTCACTTGATCCAGACTCTCCGCAGATATTTTGGCAAAAAACATTACAGAGATCAGATAAGAAGTACGAAATTTCTATTTCAGTCATATTTAAATAGTGTAATTTATATTTAATTATATTGTTGCAAGTGCTTTGCCTAAGCCTTCGATGTTTAACCCCTCCACTAACAATCGCCATATTACGAATGGTACAGGAGGGGAGCAACTTGCCGACAGAAATAAGGAAAACTTGAAATTTAAGAGAGATTGTTGTATAAATATATACAATGAGCAAAGAAATGAGCAGGGACTCGGATGTCCTAAGCGAGCGTTAGCGAGTGAAGATATAAAGCTCGTAAACATATAAATTCAATACATCTCAGCCCACAGAACTGTTGTTATGTGGAGCGACTTCGATTAATTTTACCTTTAACATTAATAATTATTTAAAATCAGGTTATATTCACTGTTCTACAAATCCTCAGTGACGAGCTCCGGCTCGAGTCGCTTCCTGGATACAAGTGACCACTTGACGAAAAAGGTCGTTATATCTCTTCAAGTTTTGGAAGGTTCGTGAACACGATGGAATTTGACATTCCACGAAACATTACTAAATGTCAACGGTGACAGCTCGTTCGAATATAAAATTACTATACAATAGCAATACAACCAAGCCTAAACTCATACACTCATACACCGCTGGCTTGCTACTTTCCAAATACATAAACATTGCATGAACTTTTAAAAGGACCGAATATACCATATATATAATCTCACAATTAAAACGGTACGCAACAGAACCATCCTCCAAAATACTTTAAAACGGATACCTCCCTTACTTTTGCGATAGCAGATGGAAAATGACGGGGCACTCGTGTACATACACGTAGATAACCAATAGATATGAAATCTCTAAATTTTATAATAAAAAAATTGTTATTTTTATCTTTTTTTTATGAATAACGAATACCAATTAATTACGCCTAGGCTGATGATAGTAATTGTGAGGATATTGGATGAAGGAACTTCGCACCTGATATTTGGTTTAACTCCCCACCCATTTACGTTATAGCCGATTACTCTATTTATATTGGCGCTACTGCGATACCATTATATGTATATATATTCCGCATAAACGACTTTATCAATTTACCTTGAATTTTAGTCCACGAAGTCGGAACCTGAGCTGTCAATGCAGGTACAGTAGGCGCTGGTCCGTACATAATTCTAATTCCTCCATTGTTTGTATCACCATTACCTGTATTGCATAGACATATCATGATATACATTTAGAAGATTATTAGCATATAAGACCATTAACATGTATCCTATTATTTATATAACCCCAACAAATGAAGTTTAAAAAAACAGTAAATTAAAACAACTTTAAAAGTATCTGCATTTCTGTAAAACGGGTATAATAACCAAAGGTGTACTGTACACTTAAAGCCTTAACAGAGTCTTGATTTTTTTATTACTTCGGTTTAAAACAGAGTTGTTTTTTAAGAAAACTGCAATTGGATCAGTTCTCAGGTTTAAAAAAAAAAGTACATAATTAAGCAATATTGATGGAGGAGGTTTTATTCCCAGGGAAGTAAAAAATGCCACAGAAACCACATAGTAGTTATTGTATTAGCTATTATATCGATTGGATTGAATGATGAATTAGAAACCCGCTTTCTTTAAATTGAAGTTTTAAAAAATATTATTACTATTATTATTATCTTGTTTGCGCACATTTTGTAGAAATTGCAAGCAAATTTTACCTTCAAGTGCCTTGCTTATGTCTTCTAAACTATGATAAGTACTGGATAAGGAACCCGAACCGGTACTGAAGTATGTCGATTTACGTGAATTCGTAGAGAAAAAGCTATCAAGACGATGTCTGCTTTGGGTTTCCGTTTCTAACGACAAAGTATCGGGTATTACTTGGCCATCATATGAATCATTGACTTCGTCACTATCGGTCGACTTGCAACCGTTCAAACAGAGACCATCTTCAAGGACGTCGTGGTAACTGCGAGATTCACGGAGACCATTACTGTATCTGGAAATTAAATAACATTAATTAATATTGAAGTTCTGCAAAAAACGCATAAATAATATTTTTATATCGTGCACTTGTCATCTGATATGAACAAATAAATAAACCATTTAATATATCTAAGCAAGCATATTTAACGATGCTTAAATATCTTTAAAAAATTCAATTGTCATATTAATTAATGTCATTTGCTGTAAAGTTCAATATTATATTTCACGAGGTCGTATGAACGACTTGAGGTGGTTTTACTTGTTCTTAATAAATTTAATGTATGTAAAATGTATTCTACATTTTGTAAGAGAACAATGAAGTGCTCTAAGAAACTGTATGTTAAATTTATGGGTCGGTTATTGATCAAAAACTACTTTAACATGGACTTTTTTGCCAGGATCTCTTCAGAAGGTAGGAAGTGAACGATTTTGTAATTGGTAACTATCTTAGACAAACTTGAAAAGTGAGATTTTAATAGGTAAAATTCTAAACTTTCCACTTGTTCCTGTTGATGGGGCGTAGCTAGTTAAAAGATAAACTGTCGAACACCCTTTTTTTAAATTGACGAGTACAACATTTGGTATTAGAGTATTAATTGAGATTAATTGGAATACTAATAGCCGAATTTGCTATTTAAACCAATAATAATTACTGATTTACTATTAAGTGTCATTGGGTTACATGGGCCAAAAGAAATTCTTTGAACACATGTTTGTGTAGGTTTGTGTGAGGTTATTTTTTCAGATTCATCCATAGTGAAGAAGGAAGGAAGGAAGGATATTAAAAACACTTCAGCCAAGTATTACCAATGCACTTACAATTGAGACACATACACGTATTTGTTCTTTCATTAAATATATATACTATTTTTTTCAGTTTTATTACGTACCTATCTAATTCATCTCCGAAACTCCTAGAATGAGACATTTTTACGTCATCGCCAAGACGACCAATGTGTACTTCTTTCTGAGAATACATATCACCGTTCCTGTGAGTGGCGGCGGGTGGAAGATCTTTTGGATCACACGGCACGTATGAAACGGTTCCTTTATATGTTCGTAAATTCATGAGCCTGGCCATGCTCCAAATGGCAAAACGTTGGTAGCCAATTGCTCGTAGACGTTCACTTTCGATGTCAATATCTGCTAATAATCCCCAACCCACTGACAGAAAAGAATATACTATTTGATTAAGGGTCTCCACACGTACAAGATCCATCTTCCTCTTTTTACAACGTACTGCGGATAGCGCGCTAATCAACACAGGATTTTGATCATACGGTTCTCTGTCGAAGAAAAGAAATTCAATGAAAAAATGAAAACGAAATTAATAGATTGTTAACTTACTGCTTAGCATGTGCGATGGACTTGGCCAGACCATTTCCGGATCCACAAGGAATTACTCCAATTGGTATTTCCTCCATAGCGCGTTCCCAATCAGGCCTTTCTAGAAGTCCATTGATTGCTTCAAATACTATCCCATCACCGCCTACGAGTATGATACCGCTCCATTGATAAATATCCCTAGTGCGTACGAAATCCCGTGCATAATTTGAATACTTGGTGATAAAAACATCATACGGTTTTTCCGCTTCAGCTAATATTGGATGGACTCGACGTTGAAAATGTTCCCGTCCTCGCCCGGGACCTGATTTTGGATTCAAGATAACCAGTAACTTTCGACGTTCGTCAGGGCATGCTATGGATAAAAGGAAAACGTTATTTTGTTTCACTGCACATGATCATTAAACACAATTTTTCAAATTATTATTGTAATGTAAACATAGTATTTTATTTTTTTCCTCGTTTTTTTCTTATCAAAATCATCGCAAATACTAGAAAAGGGATTACTTTTAAACGATAAATATCAACTATGATCTTAGCAGCAAGCAAGGTGCTTCATCTATTCACCTATTTAAGTCTGAGTACCTATTTAGGACAATTAACTTGGAAGAACGAAGCATAGTGCCGTAGTAGTTATCTAGTTCTCCGTGGTAGAGGATTAATATTAGTTATTTTAATATTTAATGTAATTAAAAACTCAGTACTGGTCAAACATATATACAGTAGGACCTCTCTTATTCTATTTACCGTTCTTATTCTAATTATTCAGCCTCTCTTATTCTAATCGCTTCTCCTCAAGTCTTCCCCTACCATCACGCGAAAAGCGACTCTGAAGCACTCTGAAATATCGCGACGCTAATATCGATACGTACACAAGCTCATGAGTGGGGAAAATTAGAATAAGAACGGTCGGCGCCATCTTGAAAACTTTTCTAGCTGGAATAAGAGAGGTCCCACTGTAGTAAAAAGATATATTTACGGAATATATGAGCTTTTATAATAACCGCTGATGCTGAACAAAAGATTTTTTTCTAACCTTTTTACCCCTGGAGTCAGAGATTCGTCTGTGCAATTCAAAGTTTTTTTTTTGTAATTTTTTGTTTAAAAAAATGCTGTCAATATTGGATATTATCACTTAGTTGGTAGAACATTCGAGCGGCAATCGGTTTAATCCCCGGAGCATTGAATCTCTACAAGTTCGACCTTCATTTTAATTATAAATGATCCAAAAACAAATTTTTTCCAACAAAAGATTGAGAAGGAACTCGGCATGCGCAGATGAGTTTCTGACTTCAGGGGTATATAGGCTGGGAAAAAATAAAAAAAAGCAATTTTTATCTTTCGTTCAGCAAGGCATTATTATAACGATATACGTCGAAACAAGTTGAAGCTTTTCATAAAAGTCACATGCAGTTTGCGCATTCATAAACATTAATTGCTGTAGTTAAAAAAATCAGACACTTATTTATGTTGGGAAAGTAATAACTAGCTTCTATGCTCGGGGCTGAAGCATATAGTTGGGGACACGAGTATGTGTTGTCTCCGCAAAAACCAAACTAAATTCCAGGATAAATATTCTCACCGTTTAATTTCTTTTTAATGATTGATTTTAAATATGCAAATCAAAAAGTCGGTAAAAAAAAAATTCCACTTTATTTATTTATGCTATCTTGCTATTTTTAAACGATTGATATTGTCGTACAATAGCATAAAATAAATCCACAATTGAAAAGGCCTTAATTTTAAACGACATTAATTTCACAAACGCAGATGATGATGGTATCTTATATTTCCAAGATTGAATATTATTCATTGTAAGAAATGCAATTGAGTGGGATACGAGATGAAAATTTCCGATGAATATGAAATCACTCTTTTCCTCATCTTATATCACCTAATTAGGATAAATCGAATGTCACCGTGAAACGGAAAAATGCATTCTACGTACACATCGTTCAATTAGACTTTTACAATTTGAGTTTAAAAACCTAAATTGAGTTTCAATGTTAGAAAAATAAACGTAATCAATAATTTTTTATTGATGTTTTAAATAAATAAATAACAAAATGTGCGCATTTTGAGACAAAGATGCTGTTTTTGAAACAGGTACATTAATATCTTAAACAAATAATATTATAATAGGTTCACTGTTTTCTTGTTAAGAATTAATGAAATCTAATTGAAGACTGGAGCGTCAGCGCCTCACAGCCGGGACGATCTCGTGAACACATACAATACAACTATTCATGAAGTGCATGTTTAAAACCGAACTTTCGACCTGACTGATATAAGAGATCATTTAAAAAATCCCATGCTTGATCCTATGTCACCCCGAAAATACGAGTCCACGAGTTAATGAAAAAAAGCCATGACAGACCATTACTCGTGATGGAACTTATGTGATAGGAAATGTGAATGAAGGAAAGAAATGGTTTGAAACTACAAAAATAAAAGAATTACGAAATACCTATTTTATGTATGAATCTTTGGATTTTTCCAAGGAGAAGAGAATTAATGGTTTGGTGATCCTATGTTTTGCTTAGCACCCTTCCAAGAAAATCCAATTTTGAGGAACAATGTATTTTGAATCCAATCAGTATAGGCATAATAACCTGAACAAGAGGTCGTGCCAGTGTTCAACTACGCAATCGTGCAAATCGAGCCGTGATATGACACAATTATAAACGCGATAGCACAAAATATTCCAGATAATGGAGTAGGTGACTAAGAATAACAATAGGTATTAGGTGTCACAAAAGTATGTAGGTTTCGCGGATTTTCCGGCTATGTTCCCAGCATTCACCTGTTGTTGATGTCCAACTCGAGAGTACTCTTATACAATTAAACTTAAATTACATATGAACTGTAGCTGTCGAGTCCGAGCACGGAATGCCAGTAATCCCATCTTATAATTGAAAAATCTACATAAACGGCATTTCCGTTACATTGTTCTACATAAAACTGACAAAATTATTCGATACGTTTTTATACATAAATAGTTTTATAAGAACAAAATTAAATCGTTTTCTCTAATTATTTAATTAGAAATTAATGAAAACTTTGAATTTATTAACCTTTTTTAATGTATGTATATCCTGGTTAGATATTTTTCCACTTTTTATCCATTCTGTTTCTGTGAAGCAATAATGAACCAAAGAAAAATAAATAAATTTTTAACTTTTTTTCTGCATCCTAAAAAAATCGCGAAGTTTTAACACATTATTGATTAATCGTTAAAATTGAATGTTCAACATACTATATAATGTCTTTATTGTCAAAGGAGGAAGGTTATAAATAGATCTAGCTAAAGAAAAGATCAAATATATTTTTCATAAAAAACAAAATCACCTATTTCGCGCACTTACATTAAGTAATTTTTTGCTGATAAATATTATTTTAAGGAAATTAAGAGAAAAGTTTAGACCCACTTCACTATCGGTCTTCGGCTGATTACGTTTCCTTCAGTTGATTAATCCGTTATTTCTATTTCCGTGGTCAAAAATTTACTATTTACAAAAGTTATTGTGATCCCGAAATGACCTTTTAGATCATGGTCAAGGTCAAATATAAGATCACGATAGCATAGGTAAGAAAATATCCTAAAACTATTGTCTGAAATTTTTTTTCCTAAAGTGTATTCCTCGAAAGTTGTTTTTACGATTCAATACTTTTGGATTCCCTAGGATATGTATGTATATACTATACACTTATATAATAATTGAAGAAGTTAAAAAAAATTAAGTGCCATTTTAACCATTGAAAATTACTTTAAAAGTCGTAAAAACTATTTTAATTCAACTGGCATGATGTCAAATCTAGGCAGAAAAAGTAGGTATCTTCAAAGCTCTGCAACTTTTGATGTAGATGATAAAAATGATTCCATTTTTTTTTAAATTGTTCGTAATTAGCTTCACTTTAACTTTGTTCTATATAACTTTTGTCAGAAATGCATAGGAAAAAAGTTAATCAACCATAAACAACAACGACCATAATTTTTTCTCCTTAACTTTAAATGGCCATATTTTTGGAAATACATTAAATAATGGAAAGTTATTACACTAGTTTTGTAGATAATTTTCTTCGCTTCAATTCATTCCTGAGCCATTTTAACGAGGAAACTGCAGTAAATGAGCCAGATGCAAAACAGCTGTAAAAATGGCTCGTTTTGAGCTATTTTCGAATATTGCTTCGTATTTCAATATAAAAAATGTACTAATCGTTATGGAACATTGCTGAAATGATAGCTGAAAAGATTCGAGAGGTGGGGAGACTTTTGGTTTGAACTCAACCGTCTAAATATCAGTCACATGGATGGAGTACATAGTTCCTTAACACAACGTGAAATACAGTAGGACCTCTCTTATTCGAACCTCTCTTATTCTGATTGCCTTTGTTATTCTAATTGCCCAGCCTCTCTTTCTAATCGTTCCCCCACAAGTCTTCTCCCACTATCACACGAAAAGTCAACGAAAAATATTGTCCACGAATCACAAGCTCGCAAGCAAAGTAAGTGGGGGTAAGGGGAAAATTAGAATAAGAGAGGTCGGCGCCATCTTGAAAAACTTTACTAATTAGAATAAGAGAGGTCCTACTGTAAATATATAGAATATTACGAAAAATGTCGTTGGTGTAAATTATTTTCAAAAATAATTTTCTATGATGACCTATAGAATTATTTTACAGCAAACAGTGTATATATCTTATCGTCCGAGAAGAGGGAACATATTCTACTTGAGAACACATTATGTGAATATATGTGGCTGAACAATATAGATGTTTGTTTTCTAAATTATTTATTTTAATAATGAAGGTGAATTTGGAACTCATTTTGACGAAAACAAATAAAACTTCCGGTCACCAATCTTACGTTTCACCGCCCTTCGAGCACTCAGATTGCGATACGAATATAAATATTATAGTACTTTATTCCTATCATATGATGAAAAAATGAGAACAAAACTCCTATAAAATGTTAAATTTTGCCGGGAGCAGATGGTTCAACCAACAGTGGACAAAACTTTCTTATACTTGTGCTTGAACAAAATTCCCCATAATTAGTATATTAGAATGCGCTTCTTCAAATTTTTCAGTGTTAAAATGTATTATATGAAAGTTCGAGATAAATTCGCGATAAATCGACTTTACAATTCGTCGGTATCCTCCTCTGTAATATTCATTATAGTCTGCATTATGATTTTTTTTAGAGTTACATTTTTTACATGCAAGTTAAACAAAAATTATAATCCAGGTACGTTAATTTCGGATGGTGATTCTAAGACTTAATATACACGCAAATTTGTTCTTAATTACATACTATCTCCAATTGTAAAATTCCCTATTCAAACTTCCTATAAAATTTTTCTCTGCCCGCCAATATAAGAAAATGTTCTATATTATATTGTTACAATTATATACTTTGGTTTCTATTTGTGATGAAAATCATTAATAGTTGTAAATTAACGTAAAGAAGTAACCCTATGTAAACTAGAGTGCATGTACTTACTTACAGACCTCTAAACTAATACAATATATACAACAGGTTTGCGGTGTCAGCTATATATTTTCGGTTAAATTTCATAAGGAAAAAAAACTAAATAAAGTCACTAAATATTTGGTGGACGTCTTTGACGAACAATTCATAATGTTTTTGTAATGCATACTTTTAATTTTTCTAGCAAATTTTTTCTGAAGACAGAAACTTGGTTGTTCGTTCAGAAATAATTCAAATTTTACGAGAAAAATTCATAATTTTTTGTATGATGGAAAAGATGGAAAGGTTGGATTATTTTAAGATTTTTCGAACAAAATCTGATTATTTAATTACGAGCAAAAAAAATTTATTTCATTTAAAATTATAAAATTTATTAAATTTTCTGCTCTAGAAAGGAGCTAAGGTAACCCATTACCTCATTATGATAGGGTTGTTGAAATATTTTGAAATGAATGGTGCGAAGTGTTCAGATGGCGCGTAGCTTCCCAGATAGCATTTATGGTATCGTCTTTTTTTATGTCAAACCGATGTTGCTGTGCCGTCACCAAGACGTCATACGTCCATCATAAATAAAATTTCTTTTTGTAGACATAAAAACGTGTTACAGGCTTAAAAACGTCTAGGACACGATTAAGACGTCCGAAAAAAGGCGTGTCATTTATGACGGACTTATGACGCCTTGGGGACGGCACAGCAACATCAGTGTGAGGTAAAAAAAAGACGCTACCATAAATGCTATCTGGGTTAATTGGTAGAACCTTCGACTGGTAATCGAAAAGTCCCGGGTTCAACTCCCGGTTCATTAGATCTTTCCACTTTGGTCTTCATTTTTTTTCGAAAAATCATACAATAATTCAACCTTGCCGTTTTTACCCTCATAAAAAACGTGAATTTTTTTAGTAAAATTTGTGATCGAACAGACGAGTTTCTGTCATAAAAAAAATTTGCTAGAAAAATTAAAAGTATGCATCACAAAAACATCATGATTAGCTCGTCAAATACAAAGCTCGTCGCATCAACTATTTAGTTATTATTCAATTACGAGCACGAAATACGTTTATTTATTTGATTTAAACCAAAATCGTTCGTTTCGAGGATGTTCTAAACTTTACATCTTTATTGAAGATGAATACGTATATACTCATCGTGTATTTTTCTGATATTCATATTGCTTCCTGCTATTAAATTTCATAAGGAAAAATAATAATTCGTGGATTATTCCAGGCTATTTTAAAAAAAGTATTTCACATATTATAATCGCACGGCGATTGCTCGTAAATTATTATATTTTGCTGCGTTTACAAGGGTGTCTAAATAAAAGAAATATGAGGGTAGAACTTTTTCAATGTAAGGACGTATATTTTTATTAAGTTATTCAGGAAATCATGTCCGAACCGTCATCTTTTGTGAAAGTTGCAGTCAATGTGCGTAAAAATGCATTCGGAAAGGATTAGTATGTGCTAATAACATATAAATGTCAATAAGCATTCATGACGAAGTTAAAAACGTTTGAAATATCAGCTTGGTATAGCAGCTAGCAATGCAAATCTTATGTAAACTTTGATAATATATCCACAATAACGGTCTAATAGCAAGCTGTACGGACTACTGCGTTCGACGAAAGTTATACATACGCACACACACACATACGATGAACATAAACTATATTATGCATTACGTAACTTTTTGTGCATATTATATTTTTTTTCTGATACGCTTATCTTGTATATCTATTTGTACGTTTAAACGTAGACTATTGCAGTCAGAATAAATACAAGCAAAATTCTATTTTTTTTCCACATTGATAATTGCATGTTATTTTACTAGCTGTTTACGTAACTGATAAGGATTTTTTCAACTACAAACTTAACTAATGTCTAAATGATAGAAAAAAAAGAGGTAGCAAAATTATTCACGTATACAAACAGGGAATAAAGAATTAATATCTTAAAACAAGTAAAAATACGTAGCACAAAAACGTCACTAAATGAATAAAACAAGCATTATGGAAAGTTTAATGCGGTTTTGAATGCACAGGAAATATATTCTTGTAAAACATAAATAATGCAAGTACAACTGTCAATAGTGTGCAATTATTGACTCGTTAATGAAAAGTTTTCTTAAATAGATTCTTATCATCATTATTATTATTGGTGTGTTTTTTTACAGTTTTGTGTTGGGAAGATAAAACTAAAAAATTGTGAAGATAGTGTTCTAGAAATTAATTAGTATCATTTTTGTCATTAATACTTCGAAAAATATATTCGAAGGAACCACAACAAAAATAGTAAACATTGCCGATCAAGCAATTATATTTTTCGTTATTACGTATTAAACCCGAGTTGGAATTGTAATATTGGGCGTCAAGGTCCCACCTGTTCTGATAAAGAGGAATGAATTATCAGCAGCACATATTTTCAACTGATATGCAAATAGCTTTTTACTTTTTAGTGGATGGATCATTTCTTAAACATGTTAAGAAACTATGTTTAAAAAGTGATGAATTTTCATAATTTATTTCTAGATAACAATTGTTCTGATAATTAATAGTTCGGAATTATGTCATATCATTGTTATAAGTCTTCGAAATACTTTCTGTGAAATTAAAATAAAACACATCATTTTCATTTTTATTTCGATACAAATAGTTTCAGGCATGTTTTTTCAGTAAACAATAGTTTGTATACGTTTCTTGTGCCCGTAACTCCTCCACTCATATCCACCCGGTATCAAATTTTCAAACTTATATCAAGCTATAACTCGAGAGTCGGTTATTTCTTATCGTTTCCCAATAGCTTTTAGTTTTGATATAATATTATACTGATATTTGTTTGTAGACTGAAACAAAGAAGAAGGGGGGAAGAGCGTCCAAAAATATTTAGGTTGAAGTGGTTTCGATAGATATATCATAAAAATAGTGTTTCTTAGATGTATAAAAATAGAAAATGATTTACACCTATGGTTTACGCCTGAAAGGATTTGTAGACTGAAACAAAGAAGAAGGGGGAAGGGGGTCCAAAAATATTTAGGTTGAAGTGGTTTCGTTAGATATATCATAAAAATATAGTGTTTCTTAGATGTATAAAAATTGAAAATGATTTACACCTATGGTTTACGCCTGCGTCGAAGTAAAATTGAAAATGAACTTTTTCAAAATTTAGACCACGACCACCTTCGGTCTAGGTCGAAATAATAATAATAATAACCTAAGAATTTAAAAGCTCTACTTCGCACGTGCAATCCTATTTTCAGATCACTGTATTCTTTTTAAACTCTTATTATAGAACATACAGGACATGTCAACTTGATTATTTTCGTGTTTATTCATCTTCTATCACATGACCGTTGATTTTACGAAGAAAATGCATATAACGTTCTTAGCAGAAAGTTTGATGGTCTACCTTTTGTGTTGGAAACATTTCTTGTGTCATTTGTATTTGTGATAAGAAACGCAAAAAACGTATTTTTGTAGATTGTTTACTGTTCAACCTCCGCGTAATCTACTATCGATAAACCACAAAAACTAATAGGTTCTAATCAAATAAATGTATTCTTACGCTCGTAATAGTAATCAACAATTAACTATTTGATAGAACCTTCTGCATACTTTTAATTTTTTTTCATGATAGGATCACGTTTGTTCAATCAGAAGCAATGCAAATTTGACTTCATAAATTCACAATTTTGTTATGATAGCAAAGTCGCAAAGGTTGGGATGCACCGAGATCGAATCTTTCCATTCGGGTCCTCATTTTTTTAGAAAAATCTTCAAATAATCCAATCTTTTTAAAATCGGTTTTACCGTTGCTGAGATACCGCACGCGAAAAAAATGATACGTGCACGATCACGGACACAAATATTTTTATTGGATTTTTGAGTTGTTTAGAATCTGAAACATCGACATTGTATGTAAAACTATAATAATATAAGTTTTTTGCTCGAAGTGACCAAATTCAATATTTCGTCCAGATCTAAGCGCTAGGTGGAAGTAATTATAAATTATGTTTATAATGTAACGTATGTTATTGAAATTGTAATATATTACATTTTAAGTCATGAAAATAAAGCGCAAGAAATGGTGGTCCATAGTAGTAACGTTTCAAGTAAAAAAAATTTCTTTTTCACTATTTTGAACGATGTGATCAAGAAATTGCAATATTCTTTTGGTAGAGCTTAGACATTTCAAACAATTTTCTATTTTTTAAATGCATTTTTATTTTTCATGTTTAAAGTGCATTTAACATTTCATTTATGCCGAACTTTATTTTTAGGAATGTAAGATACGCATTGTACTTTTTCAATGTTCTGTGGTCATTTACTTAATACTTAACTTGTTTGTATTCACATGCGAATTATATGAAATTACGCGGGGGTAATGGCTGAAATTTGTTACTTGAGGGTTTTTGGGGTCGCTGGTCACGAATCTGGCTGCAGACTTTTCAAATTCAAGATGTTGGATCTAATATGGCGCACAAAATTCGAAACAATTGCTTGCTCAAGCTGAAAGTGGGGGGGGGGTCTTCGGCATGGGAGCGGGCCTAAATTTTCAAAATTCAAAATGGAAGATTCAAATTAGTTACAAAAATGTAAACATTCACCTGCACGATGAAAATGGGTTCACGGTACTTTTCGAAGGCCAGGGAGTCGAACTATGAAATTTCAAACTATGAATTTGTTCAGAAAACCCCCAAGTACCCATGTTTCACCTTGGTCAAGGACATTTTTACATTTCGGCCAGCCATCTTGGATCCAACCATTTTGAATTTTCAAGTTTGAGGCTAGCTTCACAATCAGCGATCCCTAAAAACTCCCGTGTACCCGTTGCGTCCTGTTTCAACGACGGTTTCTTCTGAGCATACATTCTTTGTCAAATAATATCGAGAATAATACGTAATTTTTATACACTGTTCGTCATTAAAAATATTAATAAAAATGAATATTAATTTTTTTACTCTGACCAACATGTTATTGAAGTCACGAAGAAAAAATGTGCACTAAAATTCAGTCCTAATCGACACCATGCTTCAAAGGATTATATCACGTCGTTTTTTTTTCATATAAAATCGGATGAATTAAAAAAATTAATCGTACGTATTGGATTTATCATTTAAAAATATAAATCGGTCAGTCAGTTCAATTCATTGATATCGGTCAGTCAGTTCTGAAAAATGGTGATTAACCTTTACTGACTTTATTTGCTTTCGATTAGGAGCATTCTTTTCATTTAATTGTTGTCGCGGTGTGAACTCTCACAAGTGAATAAAGGAATACACATTCTGGCCAACGAATTCTCGAGACATAAGATGGACGTGGAAGGATTAATCTCCATGCGAAAATTGAATAGACATTGATTTCTCTATAAGTTAATTGTCCACGAGTCTATGCGAGGCGGGTCTTCTTCGCGTCATTATAAACTACACTATTTACTGTGATGTAAACCACATTCTTAATTTATCTATACCTACAACTGACAATAACAAGGTAAGTCAGAGAAGTTTTGTTAAACTCACTCACTAATGCGATCTATAGGTATATAAATGGGAACTCTAATCACGAGATGGATGTGTCACGTGTACTATTACAGATGCAAAGCAATGATCTGGAATTATGCGTAAGGAAATTTACAAAAACATTAAATTTTATAAATTAAAAAAACTATATTTTCTTAAGGTGATCCAATCAAAAATAAACATCAAGAGCTCTCGCCTACAATTTGATGTATACTAGTACTAGTATTCAATGTTTTTAATCATTAATTTTTATCAGTTTCTTAGGCTTCCAAACTATAGATGGAAAACATCACTTTACAGAGGAATGGGATGCCTTGTTAAAGTTGGAGAATGAAAATGGAAAGTGAGAATGAAACATCTGGTACTAGCGAGTATAGTATATAATATATTAACTGTAGTCAAATTAGTGAAAAACTATTCTAAATGAATTATGCATACACATATTTATAAGTATAAATAAAAACTTACACGAATTAATAATTAGTTTAAATTTCTGTGTACAGAATTACAAAAAGTTTAATGTACTTTAAATCATTGGATGCTTGTTTTCAGTGTTTTCTATTGCCTATTTCTTTATGTCATGTCTCATTAGTTATAAAAAAAAGATCAAAGATCGCAGCCGTGAAGTTCGTAGAATAACGAATGTAGTCTAGGCAAAGGCAACAAAATAATATAGACTTTACATAAGCAGTGCGTCATTTTAGTAAAAAAAGTTATCGTGATAAATATTCAATTTTGACCGAAAAAAATTGTTTGTCGCAGAATATTTCGTTGTCTATATACATATCAATCGAATGGCTCTATTAAATTTTTTGTTTATCAGGGCAGTAAAGAAAGTTTGCCTCAATAATTACCAATGCTATATACTCGGTTAAGAATATTCTGTAGTATTTTAATAGTTTTCTATTAAGTTCGTAATTATAAAAAATCGGTTACTTGCAGTGTAAGTGTAATTTTTAAGTTCCTTGTATACGATATTCATGTCAATTATTTCTTCGTCATTATGTTCCTAGCATTGTTAGTTTAAGTTCGCCATAGATACATTCATGTTATTTGGAAAAAAGGTAGATAACAAAAACATTAAATTTACGGGAAACTTCTAGTAACAAACTAAAATCATTGTACAAAATTAATAGAGAAATAGCATTAAGAACCTTATAATAAGTAAGCATTTTCGAACTATGTCATATGTTCTTTTGGAAATTTTTGAATACCACGAATTTGTCGATAATAATTTACTTGACATGTACTTATGAAACGTATTAAAATATCGATGCAATAGTTCAATGCCTATTTAAATGTCAACCATTGGTTCTCAGTTTCAAAAAAAAAAAAGTTATAACAACTCTGACAAACATTTGACAACATTATCTTTTCAATAGACGATATTAACTGAATACATTTCATTTTCGAAAGGTCGCCAAAAGTACAGTCCAATACCAAGTTTCATAGAATTCGGCATTTTTCGGCCTGGATATTTTGATATTCGTGTTATTAACACGAATATAAAAAATGTCTTGTTAGAACAGGAGAAGTTTATGCACTACACATTGGCTAAATTTAAGACTTTTTTCTGCGAATGTTCTCGATACCCTACGAGGTTAAATATTTTTTATAATCAGTTTCCAAGAACTTTGGGTAGTTCGGCTCGTAAAAATTATAGTGGGCGATTTTCCCACATACAAGGTGGAAAAAATAGTGAATATGCGGGAACACCTCAAAAACCCGAATTTCCAAAATCCGAAACATTGAAAAATCGACATTTAAAAAGCTGACATTGTTGTTTTCATGAATATTACAGCTTTATGACTCATTGGCTTTTTGACAATCATCGTTTTTTAAGGGTCGGCTTTTTAGATGTCGATTTCTCAATGTTTCAGATTTTTGAGGTGTTTCCGAATATGCAGTTTCTTGTAGTCCGGGTGCAAAATGTGACAGTTAATAACCCATTCAAACCAGAAACCATTTCTAATGCTACTAGAAGAAGATAATTATGATTATGACGCATGCATGAACTTTCCTCATCAATTAAAAGTTGACTTTGCATAGTTGCGTAATGATGTTCAGTGAGTTACTTCTAAATCGCTGGATGTACAACAATGTTTTCTTAGAACTAAGCAAAACTTATATGACATTAAAGCATTTCCTGCGTGAGTAATTTCGTGATTTTTCTGACTACGTAAAGATAAACGTTTTGAAGCTCGTATTGTCAGCTTGACTTAAAGGAGTTCTTTTTATAACACATTAAATTTGTTGGTGAACGCCAAGTGATAATGATATAAACTTCTGATATTCTCTCATTAGTACTTAACTAAATAATATCATTTTCGGATACTAGTTCCAATGAAGTAGTTAATATTTTTTGGTCAACGTGAGGTCTATTGACATTAGTATGTTTAATTGCAAAATGTGAATATTTTAAAGCTTTTATTATAATAGATACATTGGAGACGACTGATTATAGTCAACGATTACTATGGCGATGTGCATAGTTAGATCTTCAAGATCGCCTTGCTGAAATATTATCCCTTCATTTACTGACCGAGAATTGATTCTAGCTTTTGAAAGCTTCAAATGTACCTTTCAAATATGTCTACAATAAAATATTATATGCCAAATTATGTCTTCGAATTTTAGTCAAAATGGACATACTAAACAAGAAGTAGAGAATATAAATAAAAAATCTACAACCGGTTACAAAGATAGCTTAGATTTTCATTTTGATTAAATTAATATCATAATATTCTGTATACGATAGTGGAATGGTAAAATGGCCATTATATATGGTTGTGAAACGAAGAAAATCTTAAGGGACTATAAGAAGAACGTCAACCGTCTGAATGAATATCGAGAAAGATTATTGTTTTTAAACAATTGTCATGTCCATAATGTTCTACCCAAACATCTACAAAAGCCCCTGAAGAGGACCCGACACTGGGTTGAAACGTTGGGCGTGAAAGGGATTTTTGTGCAATAAATTCTTTTGCCACAAATAGAAAAATTACATCGGAACCGTAATGGCCATTTTACCATTCCACTATCCTACCTAATATTATAAATAATCCTTTCAACAATGATTTAAAATCTGTTTTACAATTTTAATATCATGATATATGTATGCCCTGGTATGGACAGGGTCTCTGTAGCGTCCGGCAGGCGTGTTTTAACAGATTCGACGTGTACAAAGCGTGAAGTTAGACATATTTTACGTTTGCAGAACGCTCGATCAGATGTTCTGCGGGAGGGATATGGGTGTCCATGGATCTATTTTGAAGCGTATTTTTTTCACAGCTGCAGAACGCTTGGTCGGATGTTCCCACGGAGGATTTTTTCACATCCATGAGACATTTTCAAGGCTACCTTTTTTACTTCAGCGGAACGTTCGATCAGAAGTTCCTACGGTGGATTTGAGTCTTTATGGGACTTTCAGACATCAAGCGTACATTATTTTTAAGTGCAACTTTATAGGTTATAGTATAGAGCATACGTTGGTGTAATTAAACGGGGTTCCAGTGCATATTTTTTTATATGCCTATATACTGATAAGTTCTGCTGAAACGCTGTTTTGGAGTGGATGAAGCATACAAACAGGTTTTAAGCGTTCCATTTTAACAATTTCATTTCCAAAAATTGAAATTGTCAAATATCTCGAAAACAGTGAGAGATATTTTTAAATATTACTTTATTGCATTATGTTTACCGATATTCTCTCGATTGCTCGTGCGACAAACATCGCACTCGTCGGATTGATATTTCGCCCGTGTTCCATACGATATTTTATAATACGACGGTCGTGGGTCTCGATAATTTGGGCTCGAATATTTCACTGCGAGTTGCAACATCCAGTTCTACTCTCGAAGTGTTAAACAGAAATTTGTAAAATTTTCAAAATTCGGAAATATTTAAAAAACGGCGAGAGACACGCGAAATCTGACATTTTTGAGCTTATTCAATGGGGAATTGAGTTCGCCTCAAGCATGCATGCATATTGTCAACATTTGCAAAAATTGTTGTCAAATTGTGTTTCGATTGTTTATTTTCGTTTATTACAATAATAAGAATATCAGCGCACATGATCGTGACGAGTTTGATATCGATCTTCTAATACCTTCGAAATTTTCTTACAAATTTTTAGGTTTGAACTGTTGTTTTTTTTGTTTAACAATTTTTGCTAATAAAAGCCCAGACGACAAGCGCAACTTCTGCACCCCCTCCCCACCTGCGTCGGCCGCATTTCTTGGAATGATTGGAGATAAAAAAATGTCATTTGCGTGCACTATCTGCGATCGAATTTTGTCGGGTCTTGAAGTGGCTTTGAACAATTTTGTGATAACTTTTTAATTGCTTATACGGTTTTCCTTCATTAGGGGCATCTCAATGTGATATAAAGAATCGTACTTTATACGATATCTGAAACAAACTTTTGAACTTCTCTGCATGTATTAATATTCCAACAAAATTTTAGTTATTTTTATATTATTATAGGCTAATTTGTTTATGGCTAGGCCATTCATATTTTTGTCGACATTTCGTGGATACTTTAGTATTTGTCATTATTATATTAGTTTTTAGCAATAAGAAAAATCAAAAAATTTCGTTGTACTCCAACATTGTAAACTTTAAGTTGCTTCAAAATATTGTTTTCAATAATTGATCAATCAAAATTTCAGAAACCTGAGATATGTTATGAATAATGTCCCTTTTTTGAAACACTACAAATAATTGTTACTTTGAAAACAAAAAAGGAATAAAGACATAATGTCCCTGGTAGAAATTTGTCAATTTTTTCTTAGACTGGCCCATTTCCCCTATACCATTAACATGGTAAATAAGAATGTTATACAAGAATTATACAAAAAATGTTTTCATTTCTACCAGGGGTAAAATAAATTATCATTTGAAAACTCCGAGTGTTTATACCCACGTGACATTGTATGGTACAGTTCTACTGGTCCAAATCTGGGTTGGAAAAAACCTAGAATATTATTTCTGCAGA
Source organism: Trichopria drosophilae (assembly GCA_030407085.1). Taxonomy (NCBI): domain Eukaryota; kingdom Metazoa; phylum Arthropoda; class Insecta; order Hymenoptera; family Diapriidae; genus Trichopria; species Trichopria drosophilae. The sequence continues at coordinate 209,331,888 of CM059583.1, forward strand.
TGTTCTGAGAATATTTCGGGGTTACGTGAGATATTGCCGGAAGTAACAATGATTATTTTTCGCGACTGGATTTCAGCCAATCGGAGCGCGATATTCAAAGGGTTCTATGGTCATTTGTTTAAAATTATACTGGAAATTCCACGGCAGCTCCTGGAATTGCATTCGAAAATTGCATACTCGCTACTCATTTGTTAAAACTTCTAAATTCATATATTCGTCTCTCCTCTCTGCTCAGTTGTAACCTCAAATACCGGTCACAAAAAATAATCCGCCGAATACCCCTCGATCTTCAAAATTAATCGCAATATTTCCGATAATTTTGAAGGTCTCGGGATATTACAACTGAAAATAATTTGTTTTCTACTTATTCCAGGTATTTAATATTTATCAGAGACAATAATGTCCCATTAGAGTGAGGAACAGAAATATACTGACCATTGAGCAAAGTTTGCAGATTTGCGCGCGTAGGGCTCATCAATGGCCATGGGACGGGCACTCGATTAATAAGGCACTTTATGGCAACCCTCCATCTACTAGCTTCACGTAAGTTGTCCTCATACTTATCAAAACTACGAAAACGTAGTGTGATCGTAGTCCTTTCGCGCCTCCTGGATGATTTGTTGACAGCCTTTGACCTTTTGAGGGTGTATGCATAAATGTAGAGATAAGCAGAGGTGTCATATTCGTCGTGGGGCTGGACGAGTTCAGTAGATTCGACCAATCTCAATTGACCTTTGGCGCCGCCCGGACGACAAGCGCAGCTTCCTCGGCTGCATTTTTTGGAACGCATGCATCGACATCCGATTATGTCACCGAGAGCTATGGTTTCGGTTTTGGTTAGGCCGCTACTCTCTTTTCGTAAACTCAAACCTCTTTCGGTCAATTTAACCCTGTACAGCGTACTTTTCTTCGAGGTAATGTAGAAAGTTTCTTCCAGGACAGACGAATGTTGGCCAGCTCTTTCGCCCTGACCACACGGGTTTTCCATTATCTTACAATTTTCTTTCTTCTTTTTTTTACTGTCAATTACCTACGATCGATAGGCGTCTTAGCGGGAAACTATTTCGCGGCCCGTATCTTCCTGAACACTTTAGATGCTTGTCAATTATAACTTGTCTCATCTCATTAATCAATCGTTCTGTATTATAATTGGATAAAGGATGGCTCTTTCTGTACAACTTTTTCCAATATCATAAAACGTATCAAATGAATTAGATGAGTCGTTATCATTTAAAAAAATCGAGATATATTTATTTCTTATAAACGTAAACACAGCCACTGGGATGAAATAATCCACACCGATGCGTGCGCAACCTTATTTATTGTAGACGAACAGGATTCGATGATGACAATGGCCAACAGGGATTTTATATCGATAACGGACGTTTGGTACTTGATCACGAAATATTACATCACTGTTTCATTCGTATAATAAACTGCATTTCGTTCCGAGACTTTCGCGCCATGATGATGAATCATGCAGACCGACTTGTCGCGTGGGCGAAGGCTTACTAGTTCGTGTTCGTTTGTGAATTAAGACTGAACGTTCAACGGCGTGTGACAAACTTCCTAAATACTCCGGCAGAGGGACGCACCTTCCGGGAGTTAATTGTAGGGAATTCTGTAGGTAATTGTTCCATACAGAGAGCAGACTTGGAACTTTCGGAACACTGAAGTTATGGAGTTTAATGTTAACGCCATCTCTCAGGAGTATCAAGAACTATATATAGAATCGTAGCACTGATGCTACGATTGTCGAACGGATAGTATTCTTGCCGAATACATACTACAGAAAACTATAATAGACCAAATTAAACATTTTTTTTTCGAAAAAGGAAAAAATTGTTAACAGGGATATTATAGTTGGAAATTGTAAAATGGGACGTAATAATTGTAAAAAAAATAAATGCGTCAGCAGAAATGTTTCGGGGGGATTCTAGGGGGGTAAAAAGGGGTCAACTATGCATTATTGCGGTTTTCAGCAAAAATTGAAGTCTGAGAGAAAAGTGTACAATAGAGAAGTTGTAGATAAACAAAAAATCTACAAGTTTTGTTAATAATATAAATTTTATACATAACCTCAAAATAACCGAGAAAAATGCTAAAAACTGTTTTTTCCGTTTTTTATTTTTCATTTCCACAAAAAAAAATTTATTTTGACGAATCTTGGTGAAAACATACCTTTTGGTTTCCTAAACATCCACAAATTTTTGAGATAAGAATATTTAGGGGTTTCCGAGATATTCACGTTTTTCAGCAAAAAAAAAGTTTTTTTCAAATGAAGGGTCGTAATCACATTCGCAGAATAAACATTTACGCACATGTTTCATACGATATTTTATGTCACTTGAGTGCGTAAAATGCGACCGAAAAATGTCAAAAGTGTGTAAAATAGCATTTTACGCATCGAATGGCATAAAAAAAAATAATGTACGGTTCTGAATGTGTTTCCTGAATCGTGGTTCACACATAGATAATATTATTATGTATCCATTCAATCGTGAGTCGTGCGCGATGCCGGACGATTCGGACGGCACCGAAGCTTCTTCGAAGTCGGAATGTTACAAATGTTGTGGGAAAAAACTTCTAAATAAAAATTATGTCTGCGTACAGTGTGGTGGCAATTATCATAAAAGCTGTTGCGAACGACAATTTAATGAAACAATTATTGGAAAATGGTTAGTAAATTGCTGTGGTGAAACTGATCAGTGTGGCTTTACAAAGTGCGAAGAAAAGAAGAATGAATTAAACAAGACAGTACATGAATTAAAGGATAAGTTACAACGTAGAAACAAGGATTTAGCAGCATTAAACGAAGAAAACAGCAAACTGCGAAAAAGAATTAAACTGCTAGATGATAATCTAAGTAAAGCTAACGAAAGTATTTCCGAAAGTATACAAGATATTACAGAACAGCAAAAAGATGTCAACATAGAACGGGAAAACAAGATCCTACAAAAATTAGTGAATGAAATGGAAAGTAAAAATAAATTATTAGAGGAGAAAAATGAATATCTAACGGAAAAGATTGAACGGCTTAGGAAAGAGCAAGAAGAAAATAAACAAACTACGGGCCCCTCACTCACATACGCAACAGTGCTCAGTGGAAATGTAAACAAAACAAAACGGCAAGTAGTACCTGATATTATAATTAAACCAAATAATGTTCAGCAGCCTGGGGAAACGAATAAAGATGTTAAGAAAGCAATTAATCCAGTAGAAATAGGTGTGAGAATTAAGTACATTAAGGAGTATAAAAATGGTACCGTTAATATCAAATGCGACAATTTTGATGATGTAGGAAAAGTAATAGCTGAATCTACAAATAAACTAGGGAGGAAATACACAATAATACAGGAAAATTTACTAAAACCTCGCTTAAAAATTGTAGGAATAAATTGGAATGACAATAACAATGCTGATATGTTACGTACAGCTATAGTAAATCAAAATTTTCCAAGTAATTCTGGAGTTGACATAAATGTAGAATACATTCAACTCATTAAATCTAAAAACACTTATACTGCTTTTGTTGAAGTGGACGCGCATACCTATAATTTAATAATGACCTCTACCTCTTCAACAAATAAATTAAATATAGGTTGGACGAAATGCGCTGTGTATAATGATTTCAATGCATCAAGATGCCAACAGTGCTGTGCCTATGGACGCAGTAAAAAGAAATGCACGTCTAAACTGGCATGTAGTTACTGCGTCGGTGAGCATGATACTAAGCAATGCTCATATAGAACAAACATCGAACAGCATAAATACATCAACTGCCTAAATTATAATACCAGATTTCGGCAAAACAGGGACACAAGCCATTCTGCCCAAAACCATGGGTTGTGTGAAACTTATAAAGCAAGGATAACGTACCTCATCCATAAAACCGATTACCCATACCAACCAAATCTAGCCTTATAAAAAATAACCACATATACTAACTACAATATCAATAATTATGACCGTGTTTGCAAGGAACTTTAACTGTGGTAATATTGAGACTAGCAGATATTTCTCACGAGGAGAATTTTTTCAAGACATCTCTGTACAAGGCAAATTAAACGTAATTCACTTCAACATCCGCAGTTTAAATCGAACTAAGTGCATTTATTAAATTGGCTGACAATGCTTTTGACGTAATTTGTTGTACGGAGACATGGAAAGTTGAAAATACAACTACTTACGGAATTGAAGGATATTCAATCATTTATAATAATGGAAAGTACAATCAAAATGATGGATCAGTAGTATATATAAAGAACAACCTAAAATACACAACGGAAATTGTCAATGTAGGAGAAATTAAAGCAATAAAAATAATACTGCAACTCGACATCATTGAAAACTTATCTATAGTAACGTTATATAGACCTCATGGGACGGATATTTCCACTTTTAATCAAAACTTGTACATGCTACTTAATAGTAAAGATGAAAACACACTATTTATTGGAGATCTTAATATTAATATTTTAACCAACGATAATGACACCGAAGAATATTTAAACAACCTAAGTGAACTTGGATTTCTTTCTGCCATCAACACCTACACCAGAGTACAAGGCGAGACGAAAACATGCATTGATCATGCATTTGTAAAGTCTAGAGTACACAATCAAATTAAAGCTGCAGTTGTTGAGGTCAATATCACTGACCATTATCCCATATTCATTCAATGGCCCCGAAAACAATCAAATGATTTAGAAAACGAAGATATATTTGTAAAAACGATAAATTATAACAAATTATTGGAAGACTTATCACTGGAAACGTGGACATCAGTACTACATACTAATGATGCCAACCTTGCAGCTATAGAATTTATAAACAGAATGACCTTTTATATTAATAAGGCCACTAGTATAAATAACGCTACCAAAGGAACCATAAGTCACAACAAAAAATGGATTACAGATGACATTATTACTCTATTAGATACTAGAGATAAACTTCATCAACTAGTCGAAAGGAACCCTGGTAATGCAACACTTAAAGAAAATTATAAAAAGCTTCGGAACAAAGTATCAACGATTATCAAGAAAGCAAAAGGAGACACTAACAGAAGAAAAATAGTTGCAGCATCAAATGATCCTACGAAATTATGGAAAACTATAAAGCAAGTAGTCTCTGAAGACAGCACAGTGGTTAACTCCGTCTCATCAATTATGGGTCCTAATGGTGTTTATACCACAAACATGCAAGAAATAGTAAACGTCTTGAACGAAAATTTTGTGAATATTGGACCAACGTTAGCTTCTACACTTATACCAACTAAAATTAGTGCTTCGATAAATAAATCTATGTTGGATTCAATACTTCTTTCAAATGTGGACTATTCTGAAGTTTGTAAAATTATAAATACGTTAAATCCCAAGAAAGCTACCGGTTCGGATGGAATTCCAGCACATATTCTTTTATATTGCAAAGACTATGTTACAGCTCCCATAGCTCATGTAATTAATTGTGCATTTGTTACTGCTAGATGTCCTGCCTCATTCAAAGAAGCGCTAGTAGTTCCCATTTTCAAGTCTGGCGATAAGAATCATCCACTAAACTATAGACCAATTTCTATCCTCTCATCATTAAGTAAAATTTTTAAGAAATGCCTATGCAGTAGACTGATAAACTATCTTATTAAACATAAGATCTTAAATAATCAGCAATTTGGATTTAGGAGGGGAATTTCGACCGATCATGCAATTGCATCGCTAGTTGATGAGTTATATACTGCGCTTGATAGAAGTAGACCTACTTTAGCACTATTTATAGATCTTGCGAAAGCCTTTGATACCATAAATCATAATATACTACTAGACAAATTAAACTCGTATGGTATTAGAGGTGTAGCACATGAGTTGATACGCAGTTATTTGACGGATACAATACATATTGTAAAAATCCGATCAGTTAAGAGTACCCCGAAGAATATTACTTGCGGTGTACCTCAGGGCTCGATAATGGGGCCACTATTATTTACATTGTACGTCAATGATTTGTATAACTCTTCATCATTAGGGAAAATCATAAGTTTCGCAGATGATACAGTTGTAAGATACGGAGGAAATAACTGGAGCGAGTTATTAAATACTGTTAAATGCGATTATCCAAATATTATGAGCTGGTTTAATCGAAACTGCGTCACTGTAAACATAGGTAAAACTGTTGCAATGTTATTCGGTTGTTATAGGGATAGTATCCCTCTAATAAGCAATCTAGTTTTTCCTGATATAAATGTAGAGATAAACTGCGTTACCAAAACAAAATATCTAGGAGTGTACATAGACAGTTACCTAAGATGGAACCATCATGTTGACTGGGCAGTCAACAGGCTGCGATATATGTTATACATTTTTAGACGTTTAAGGATGATATTAAGCAGACAACAGCTCATAATGGTATATTACGCTCTGTTTTCTTCAATATTGACCTATGGTATTGTTGGGTGGGGTGGAGCTTACGATAATGTATTTAATAAACTGCAAGTGCTACAGAACAGAGCGATAAAAATTATGTTGTTCAAGAATAGACTACATCCTACCGCTAAATTATATGAAGATTTGACTATATTACAAATTCGTAAAATATACTATTTTAAATCGATTTTATATTGTCTACAAAATAACATGTTACATCAAATAGATAAAAAAAGTTCATGTACGAGAGGGAAATCCTTAGGAATTCGAGCTGTACCGGTATATATAAAAGTATAGGACGGAAATGTTACAAGTATGTAGCGGCACAAATATTTAATGAAATTACTCGCTTACGCCAACCTATAGATTCAAACCCCACTCAAATGCAGTACTATAAAACAGTGATAAAAAGTATCTTCAGGAAACACCATTAATGGAAACAGCTAATTATGCTCATTGAAACATAGCGGCCAAAATTAATGTACTCAGTGAAAAGTACTATACACAGTCACAACATTTGTAACACCTAGACCAAAGTTGGTATCTACCAATTAGTTAAGTTAGGTTAAGTTCATGAACTACGGATAAGGACTGTGGTCCTCATGTAGTATATTATATTTATTATAAGCTAGCCTTCTCAATTCCTGTATTTTATACTGGATTTGGGACCTCTATAATGTCAACACATGTATATGTATATGGAACTATATATTGAAATAAAATTATTATTATTATTATTCGTAATTTAGAATTCCCTGCTTTCAATCAAACCTCTCTCTTCTTTTATTTATATAGCTTTGAGTTGCGTGAGCATCGACGTAGATTTGTCATTGTTATATAGAACCTAAGATTTTGATAGTTTATGATTAAACGGTCATAAAATAACACCACCTGTATTTTATTAAAAGTAGAATAAAACAATATGTTTTTACTTATTTAATGTTTATAATAAAACTCAGTTTTTGCGTATTTAATACTTATGGGTCATTCCACGTCAAATTTACAATTAAAATTTTAAATTCTGCCGCATATTTTTTTTCATATTCTAGAGAAAAAAGTAAAATACACGTGTTTTTTTATTTTAATATGATATATAAAATTTTGATATGATAATTATGATTTTTTAGTTTACCCTGGAAACATAGAAAGTAACAGTTATGTAACATTTACGTAATGGTTACATTGTTATATAAATGTTACATAGTTGTTATATAACTGTTGCTTTTGTGTTTGTAGGGTTACGATTTTATAAAAACGTATTGTTTTCAAGCTCCTGTAACTCAAATTCGTTTGAGTATAGAAAAAATATTTGTTAGGATGAAAGATTCGTATTTACTGACGCTTTGCGATGAAAAATAAAAAAATTTAAAAAAAAATGTTTGACATATTTATTTGGTAAATGTTATAAACAAATTCGATTTTCTGAAAAGCAGCATGATTTTTTAACATTTTTTTGCAGTAAAAATATTCGTTCAACTGTGTAGAAAATACTGTAAAAATTTCAGTTATTTAAGTTCATTAATATATTATTTTATTGAATAATTAAAATATATTCGCTATATTGAAAAACCGATTCAGTTAATGGCCTCCGTATGAAGTTACAAGACTTAAAACTTAACATACGGACATCAACTTTCAACCCTGATATTATTTTATCGGAGACACACCTCACCGTTCCAACGTGCACCAACATACATTTGTAAAAATAAAGAAAATCCTCTCATCTTCTCCTATCCTATCGATTTATAATCCGAAAACGAAAAGAGCAGAGTTACAATCCGATGCTAGTGCAGATAGACTAGGAGCGATACTTTTACAAGAACAAGATGACGGTTTAATGCACTAGGTATATGCCGTTAATCGTCGTACGTCAGAAGTCGAAACAAATGGTCACTCAAGCAAACTCAAAGCATTATCGATTGTTTGGATAGTAGAACGGTTGCGAGTTTTCGTAATTTCAATTCCGTTTACCATATTTATTGACTGCAAAGCACTTGTGTATTTAAACGCGCACAACACATTAAACCCGCAGGTTGTTGGATGATCGATGACTCTTGCAGAATATGAAATCGACATTAGACATCGGAAAGGGGCTCATATGTAGCATGTAGATGCGCTGTCGAGAGCTCCCCTGGAAACCGGAATCGACTGTAGAGATAGTGATGCAATTTTTAATATTTATTCGGAAGACGAGATTCTTTTATGTCAACGAGTTCACACGCGTTTAAATATGAAATGGACATTCTATCAAAACCGGCTAGTGATCCTACAAAAACAGAAACAGGCTAGATATCGGATTATGTATTAGGTAATGACATTTTGTACAAAAATAATTAGCGACGGGAATGAAAAGCAAGTGTATGCAGTACCAAAACACATATGCGTAAAGCATTGACGATAAAGTTTCGTGATTTGTCGAGCCGTTTTGGACCGGATAATACTGTGAAGTGTATCTTGATGTATTATCACTTTCCGCATTATATGTGATCTTATGTACGAAATCATGTGATACGTTGCATTCAGTGCATTGTTACGAAATTATAAACTGGCAGACAGAGTGGGTTGTTAAATCCTATTGCTATTCCTTCGGGTGTACGCCCATTCGAAACTCTTCATATGGATCATGTTGGCCCGTTCATTGCCTCCAGTAAATGAAATAAGCATATTTTTTGCTTTACTTATTGACTAAATATGTGATACTGATTCCGGTTAAAAGCGTAAACGCATACAATATATTCAGCCATGTAGAAGAAGCGATTTTCCGATATTGTGCTCCAGTCAGTCTCGGATCGTTTCAGGAATTGTGTAAGCGACACGGAATTCGGCATATTTTTATAACACGTCAGAGAAGATGAATTAAAAAAAGGATAAAGGAAAGGAATTATCCCCCGCTTTAATGACATTTTTAGCCTATTTGCGGGTCGGCTCTCGGGTGGATAGGTCGGAGAGACAACCGAAGACATTTACAAGACAATACATGACAATACAAGGCAACACTCACCCAGAGCCAGTCCCCCCATTACTGCGCCCCGTAGAGCGACTTGACCCCTCTGTATCGCATTTGCACGGGGTCTGGGAAAACTTCGGAAAAACCAGACAGATACAGTCGAAAAACTACTATATCATCCGAGAATACCCTGTGATGGTAAAGCAGCTGTGTCTCCCACTCAGCAATCGGCCTGCTATCTACGCTCGTTTTTTTTAACAGTCACCTTGCAAGTATGGATCCCCAATCAGGATGCTTTACTTGAAAGAGCGACTGCGCATCGCGCCGACCACAGGGCAATCGCCGTTGGTGAGAACAATAGCGACAGGGAGTAGCACTAAATTGCAAGCAAAGACAAAAGGGCCATACGTAATTGACAAAATATTACAAGCAGATAATTATCGAATTGTTAAATTGGCGGGAAAGCGTCAACACCCAATGTCAACTCGTGTGAGCCAAATGAAAATTTGGACAGTGACAATCGCGAACCATGATTCCGATTTGAGTGACAGTGACGAAACGAATGTAGCGAAAGAGGACTTAAACGCGAGAAGAGCGACTGAAGAAGAAATTTGTGAAAGCAATAACATGTCGCGAACGCGAAATGTAACCCAGGTCCGAAAAAAATTGATATGTGACACCGGAAGAAGAAATAGTCGTCGAACGAAAAGATTTGATGATAATGTTTAGTCTTTGGAAGGCTATAAATGCTATTTGCGGGACCAAACATTTAGTTAGGTTAGACCGAATGGACCGAATATTAGCGGGTTCGTTCCTAACTTCTAATGGATACCGCGGCGCCACGAATATTCGTATGTAGGGTATAGCCGAATAGCGGGGGCGATTTTCCATTTTCATGGAAATCGTAAGACGCAGTTCATGGTAGACGGGAATGTTCTGGGTAAAGACTATGCTCTAAATATAATTGGCGACATGCGTAGATAGTAGATAGATTAGAAACCGTAATGTACACCCTTCGAACCAATGAGAATCGTTTGAGGAAGCGACAGTTGATCCAAAGAGATCATGTAATCTCGTTACCAACTGCGAAAGTAGTAATCCGAGTATGATGGATGTATCGTATCGTCAGGAACAAAGTATAACTCGTCACTGACACAACAAAACTTGCAAAGTAATCCTAAAACGACCGAAATGAATGATTCTGTAAATGGTATATTGACCGATGTTATAAAACGATCTTTAGCAAATCAACCACACAAAGTACCACAACCTCCATTGTTTCTGCGTTGTTCTGAAAGAAGTGTCAAACTGCATCAAAGATTAGATTTATAAAATGTTATGTGAGTGCAAATGTAAGTGTGAAGGATTGTACTACATACGATTAGCTGTAGCGCTAACGACTTCACGCGATTGGTCAAAAGCCAGACAAGTTTCAGACACCGATCAAGACACCTTTTATGTAAACCAGATATTCGTTAATAAATACTGATTCTTTGTATACCTGAAATCATACGTAGTTATAGATAAAATACATTACAAAGATATAATGAAAACACGCAGTGTGTACATTCAAAAATATTCATGAATTATTATCCAGGGATTCTAAATCTGAATCTATTGAATCGATTTTCGTTTGCTGTGACCTTAGGTAAATTGAGAAGCGGGAATGAAGAGATAAGTAATATGTATTGATGGAGGATTAGCAGAAATGTAGAATATGTAATAAGAAGAGTGAGAGTATGGAACATCTAGCCAGAAGGTAAATAGAAATATGTAAATAGGTGCGGGACATAACTGATTGGCTTAAAGGAACTGGAAATGAATGGTTGAATATGATACAATATAAACGAAAAAAGACGGAGAAACGTTGGGATAGGCAAACAGAATGAAGGGGAGAAAAAGAACGCGAATGAGAAAGAAGGAGTGAAAGGGAAAACAGGGAATGAGAGAGTCAGAGTATGTGAGAGAGCGATTCCCAAAGATATGCCACGGATCGGAAGGACTGATTTGGTGACTCACTCAATTAATGTACAGGATGCGCCAGAGAAATTTACTTATTTGAAAAAATTCCCAACCGTTGAGTTGGGCAGGTAGAGGGGCGGGAGGGGGCGCATCTGGAAGGGGACGTCCCCAAGCTTGTTTCCCATTCTCAAAATTCGCAAGATGCATGCGAATTGCTGCTAGACAACCAGCCTCAAAACGCGGTCCTTTTCTTCAGTGACGAGGCTCATTACAGGAGCATGATCGAGGAATTTTTTATTCCAAGCCTTGAAGAAATAAACGTTAGGGACTTGTGGTTTCAGCAAGACAGAGCCACGGCACACACAGCACGAGACTCAATGAATTTGCTGTGACAACATTTCCCCCGACCGCCTCATCTCTCTCCGAGGCGATCTCCCGTGACCAGCGCGCTCTTCGGATTTGACTCCATGTGATTTTCTTTATGGGGTTATTTGAAATCTCTTGTTTATGTCGATCGACCTCGTACCATAGATTAGCTGAAGAACAATATTCGCGACGCTATTGCCAATATTCCGATTGATATGCTGAGAAGAGTGGACGAGAACTTCAAAAAACGACGTAATCAGTATATGCGCGATGGGGGTCGCCATTTAACCGATGGGATACTTTCGGCCAGCGCACTCCCCCAGTGAGGGAGCTACCGATTTCCCCGTCGGTGGCAAGACCGCCCTGCAAAAAATGGAAGCATACGCGTACGCTTAAATGTCCAAATTCAAGCTTCTTTTTGACATTTAAGAGTGCCTGAAGAGTACTACAAGTTGAATTTGGACTTTAAGCATACGTGTACACTTACATTTTTGGCAGGGCGCAAGGTTGCCGGCCCCCGCGGTACCGTTCGTTGTCAACGGTCGGACGTGCGTGGGTCAATTTGACCCACTATTAGTTTGCGCCCTTGCCAGCGCGGGACTGGTCATCCAACCCGGGACATGCTGGTGCTTGTTAGATCTGTAGGGGATGGGTCCTATGGACTCCAGAGCCCCCAACAGTATCATGATGGTAAAGAAATAGCAAGGAAATTACAGCCGATTGTCGGTCCAGCGTCGGGCCGGGACTGGCAAATGTTTTTCATACGGACTACAGACGATTATCGACCCAGCGTCGGCCCAGAATTGTACCGTGTCTCGGTGCAGGGCTGGTAAATTTAACTCCTCCATTCCGGATAGCAAGGCGTGAGTCTCACGTTGGGCTTATATTTGAGATCTCATTTGTGGGCGCGAATGAGTTCACATGAGACTTCAAGTGAGAGTTTGATGCACTACGCTAGCGCGAAAAGTCTCCTCTTCTACGTATATAGTGGAGTATTTTGTGATTCTTGTAATGATTGGCTAATGGTCTTGGTCGGTAACCATGTGCGAAATGCCGATGTTGACCATACGGCCCAGTATTGGCCCAGCGTTGACAGCCGATTTCGGCTGCCGATGCTGGTCCAACATTGGCAACTTCACTGTGCCAGAATCGGGCCAGCATTGATAGCCGATACTGGCTATAACAAATTGCCAAACTTCGGCTGAAAACTGGCCAACGCATCGGGCCAGGCCTGGAAAATTAATCTCATAGGCATTTCTCCCGATCGTCGTCCCAGCGTCGGCCCAATGTTGGACTCGGGTATTGGATCAAGTCTGGCAAAGTGATAGTGCAAAATCTCGGCCCAGCGATGGAAGCATTCGAGACCGAACATCGGGCCAAGTCTAGCAAATTTATTTCATACAAGGTACTGCCGATCGGATATCGACCGTATCGAAAACGATGAAGATAGAGCAAAAACTTACTGAACCTTTTTTTGTAGAGGAAGAAATTTCCTACAAAAAAGTCCGGGAGAGCCCTAGTCTAAAAAGTATAACTTAGGCGGGAGCAAGACTCCAAGAAAGCATCGTAGTTTTGCTGTCTCAAGCGTTTTAACAGTCTGAAACTGTGAGTTTCTTAGATTGATATCTGGCGACCCAAGGTGCAGAAGCAGCCCCGAAATCTTAGTACAGTGGCGAAGGATTCTCTACAGTTTTATACTTGCAGTGTTCTCTCGGTCACCAGTTAAGTTTCGGCCGTAGCCGCTAGGAGCGTGAATGAAAAAAATTTTCACGACGAATTAGACATTAATATTTTTATTTACAGGAATACGTTGGAACTAGTAACGACGTTTTACGAACTTACTAATCCAACTCGTTGGTGTTCCAAATTTTCGCCCCGCTTACAACATAACAAGACTCGTCAATAAGCAGGGATATATCCATATCAGTTCTGGCTGCCGAGTCTAGGCCGTAGTGACGCATCAGGCCTTGAGCCAGTGCTGGCTGCCGACGCTGAGCCAATATCAGCTGCCGACGCTGGACCAGTGCTGGTTGCCGATGCTGGGGCAGTGCTGGCTGCCTATATAGTCTAGGCCGTAGTGACGCACCAAGCCTCGGGCCAGCGTCGGCCCGGTTCCCCAGCCGAGCATCGGCCGTACTATTACCAGCGCTGGCCCAGGCCTGGCCCGTTCTTGGGATATGATTTATATATATTTCTATTTCTGTTATATTCATGCTGGATACCTCGAACGCAGAATTTTTTCAAAATACTGCCTAATAAATTAAATAAATATATAAAATACACATGATTCAATTTATTGAGGAATAATAGTTTGAAATTTACTTCTAAGAAAACTAAAGAAAATATGTATTTAAGCAGAGAATATTGTTATAATATATCCATCGATTAAGAAATCCATACTACTCTAAGCACTATTAATTTTGGCTGCGGGGTCGAATGCTCTAGTTTTAGTACTTTTATTCTGCATATTCAATTTTTTTGTGCTTACTTCAGTTCGTGTATTGAAATAACACTGTTACGGAAATTGAATGATGAAAAAATCAAATATATTTTTATAATAAGATCAATTAATACTGGATAATGTTTCTTAAGTACTGTAAATAGACGTGATAACAATGGATTGTAAGTATAATTACTTCGACCCAGACTAAGTCTGGACGAAGTATTGAATTTGGTCACTTCGGGCATAAAAATTACCCTATAGTTTTTCATCAAATGTCGACGTTTCAGACCCTAAGGAACCCTAATCAACAATAAAAAAATTTGTGTCCGTGATCTTGTACGTACGTACGTCCCGTTTTTTGTCTCGCGATAACTCGCGAACGGATAAGCGTATTGACATCCATTTTTTTAAAAATACGCGTCTTGACATAACTTAGATCTGATTAGATTTTGGCGCAGATCCATCCGTCCATTACTAAAAAAAATTTGCCCCAATTAAGTTTCGTCGTAGTTTTTTGCATTTATTTCGAAAAATACAAATTTTATCAAAAAATGTTTCCAACAAAAAAGATAGAGCATGAAATTCTCTACAAAAAAATTTTATGCATTTTCTTCCTAAAGTCAACGATAATGCCGTAAAAACTGGTTTTAAAAAATGCTTATGACTATTGTCTGAAAAAGTATTGAATTTGGTCACCTCGGCAAAAAAATGACCCTACCGTTTTTTATAAAATTTCGACGTTTCGACCTCCTACCTCCTAGGGGTACTCTTCGCCAGCCCCTCGGGCGCGGTGATCACCTATGGGCGCATAAGTTCTTTTACGCCCTTGATACGAAAATTCCTATTTCGATATAGTTAAAAGATGTCTTATAATATCTAAAAGATATCCGTCAGATCTTTTCGACACTTTCAAGATATCTTTGACGAATTATATGTATATATGTTGTATACATAAGATCATAATGATACAGACAGTAATTAGTAAAACACTGTAAACATGTAATATGCATCGAATAGTCTATTACAATACAAGTGCTTGAAGTAAGTGTTTTGCAACTTTTATTTATTAATACTTCGGCTGGGCTGTTGTCGGGGTCGAAGTTTTTAAAATGCTCATTTTCAATTTTCATACCTATAAAAAACACTATATTGTTGTAACATATCTATCGATGCCACTTGGACCTAAATATGATTGGACCCCCAAATATCAATATAATTTTATCATATAATTGAAAGCTGTTAGTAAACAAATGAGTATTAAGGAATAGCCGACTCTCTACTGGGTCGAAGTTTCTGAGCGAGCGAAGCGAGCGACGCACCACGCCAACACTAGTTTTTAGTTGGTTTCACTTCTTTATTGTCGTAACAACAACTTGTAAAATTTCGTTGGGGACTTATTGAAATACTCTGAGTAGTTAAAAAGTAGTCAAATTTACTATGATTTTTTTCAGTCCAATGTGTAATTAATGATAAATTTACTAAAAGAAATCGTCAACAAAAATAATTCAAAAAACACGTACGAAGCGCATGCATATAAAAACTATAACAATTACACCCCAGTAAACGAAAACGAATAGAAAGTTAAAAATACGAATTGTAATGAATTCAAGTGAATTAAAAGTGGATTCAATTAATCATTTTCATGCTTTTTAATTCATTTCAATTCGTATTTTTAACTTTCTATTCGTTTTCGTTTACTGGGACTTCTATGCGATGACAATCTATGCATATGTCTAGAAAATCTGGATTGATTGATTGATGCGATGCGGAAGTGGAATCACAATAAAATTCCCACATACAGAAATTATGTTACGAAATGGTCCGCATCTTCGAATCCCTTTCCGAATTGGCCGCTTGTTTTTTGTCATTTACAAGATGGCCGCTTTTCGAACAGTTATCAAAATGGCCGGTATTTCGAAACTTCCGCGAATTCGAGCAGCGTTCGAAATGACCAGTTATTCGAACTCATTACGAAACGGACGGTTCTTCAACGCTGCGGCGTAACGGCAGGTTCTCAGGCTTCGATATGCACATCTAAACAAAATGTTGATGCCCCGCAAAGAACCTTTTTGATACGATACTGAGGACGAAAGTTAAGGTTCGAAATGTCGTCGTCAGATGTCATTCGAATGAGTGAGTGAAAAGTTGTAGGCGTCGCTAGAGTCAAATCTGACTTCCGAGTTTTGGACTGTTTGCGGTAGAACACCCTTAAGTGTAGCTTCTCGCTTCTGATAAGGATAACTGGTATTCGTGCGGTCTGGTCGACTCCTAGCGTGGTGTTGCCGTGGTGTTACCGCACGTCATGTCTTTACTCGCATCATCCTCTAAGGCATGTCATGATAGTACGGAAGAGGTTTTGACCTCCAAGTTTAGGATGACTACGATACCAACACCAATTGCAGCGGTTAACAAATATCTCGACGATGAAGACTGGAAGATACCTCTGGCCTTCCACAAACTCCGTCATAATGACATGATCGAGGGAGCCCATTGCTTTACTCAGACTTGGAGAATGAAAGAACGAGTCTGTTTTTGCTAAGCATATTCTTGTATATTATAAATTTAATTAATATTTCAAAGATGCGATGTATGCTTTATAGTTAATCGGCAACTTTTACTTCTTTATTTCTTTTGTTTTTCAATTATAATTCTTTACTTTACAAATCCTAAATTTAAAATTACAATACTAATCGACACATGTCCATAATGTCAAAAAAAAACAATTACTTTTGTAACAGCATTGGGATAAAGCAAGGAAAGCTTAATCATTTTAAGATTATCAAAATATTTTCAAGATATGTCAATTTCAGTCGTGGTATTGAAAGATCGTTTACATATTTACATTAAGAATTAACACAAAGTTTTCGTCATTTTTGTAGTCGACAAGAAGATCGATTATTATCCTTAAGTTTTTGATATGCTGTATTTTTTCATTTGTACTTTTTCCACTGTTGCGTTAGACAGTATTTTTTTCATTGTATTTTACATTATATTAATATTGCATTGCTTTACCATTATGGATTTATGAAAAAAGTCTTTTTGTACATTGATTTTAGTATCTTTGTAGCATTTGTAACTCACAGCTCTATTACTGTGATTGCAATTAGATAACGTAATAATTTAGATTATATTACAGTTAGCAGAATAGATGCTATCAGAAAAATTTGTAAAAATAAACCTGTTGAATACATTAAAAATTGTAATAATTTGAAAAAGTGACATTTGAAATTTTCCCTGTTATATTCTCCCTGTTAATGCTGCTAAATCTTAATATTATTTATACGAATCAAGTATATTCATGTGTATCGAAATGCACTAAGCGAAAATACATGTTCAACAACATGTATACACATATTTTAATGCTCTTTACTTTAGCACTTAGTAGATGAATAAACTCAAGTCAGCGTTATATGAATATAATAGTTATTAAAATGCACATACAGTAGGACCTCTCTTATTCTAATTATTAAAGTTTTTCAAGATTGCGCCAACCTCTCTTATTCTAATTTTCCCCTTATCCCCACTTACTTTGCTTGCGAGCTTGTGATTCGTGGACAATATTTTTTGTTGACTTTTCGTGTGATAGTGGGAGAAGACTTGTAGGGGAACGATTAGAATAAGAGATGCTGGATAATTAGAATAAGAAAGGCAATTAGAATAAGAGAGGTTCAATTGTAGATGTTTTGATTGAAATAATTCATTACATGTGTAACATATTCTGCTGTATCTCGGAAGAAAAGTTGTATCTCAATTTTTGGTAAAATTGGAATAAAATTATATTTATATTCCTTATAATGCAATGCATTATTTCCTGAAAGAAAATATCTGAAATATTTGTTATTGGCTACAAAAAAAAGAAAAATACTTTTATTAGAAATACAGTATTTCTGGTATAATTAAAGATTATAAAATTATAATCTGGTATAATAAAAGAGCCGCAAATCCAAAAATGAATGTATTTTATTATAAAATCACATCCGAAGATTCCTTGTATAATGAAATATGCTGTATATTTTCTAAAATTAATCGTTAAATTAAGAAATTTAGTTTTTGGTTAGAATCGGTTTATTGGAGATACGACTTTTCTTCCGGGGTACGGCAGTATTATTAGCTAGATAATTAATCTTTGTCAACTGATGAATTGTAATCTTTGCAGATGAAAACTGTCAGCGTTGCACTTGTCTTATGTTTAAATGTTGGTGTTGACCCACCAGACATTGTAAAAACACAACCATGTGCCAGGCTTGAATGTTGGATTGGTAAATATTTACCTTTGTGCTCAATATACTTCTCCTTATTTGCTCTAATAATTAAATGTATCTAATTTAATAATTAATAAACAATAATTTAATAATCCCATCAAGTTCAAGATGTTAAACCAAATTTTATATTTCAATTTAGTTATTTGATCACATTTCAAAGCTTAGAAATGATTTAGTGGGGAATGGGGCGTATTGTGGCCAAAATAAATGTAAAAGAATATAGAATAGAAAGGAATTGCAAGATTTAGTAACCTCAGTAAATGAAGTTTTCAAGTTCAAGTTTCGAGAAATGCAATATGTTTTTAAAGGATTACGTTTACTTTATTTGGCATTTGAACTTTGTAATAATCGTTCTATTTTTAGATTAGTAATTATTTTCATTTTCGGCATTTTACTTAATCGTAAATCAATCGTTTGGATTAATTATTGGTTAGTTATGAATCAAGTACTAGGTCAGCCAGTAACGTCGTCAAATTAGTCATATATTAGATATAAGTATATTGATTGTTTTTATGAGAAAATAAAAAACAATGATTTAGAATCAAATGGATTTAAATTTTACTAACCACTCCCAGTAAACGAAAACGAATAGAAAGTTAAAAATACGAATTGAAATGAATTCAAGTGAATTAAAATGAATTAAAAAGTGGATTCAATTAATCATTTTCATGCGTTTTAATTCACTTGAATTCATTTCAATTCGTATTTTTAACTTTCTATTCGTTTTCGTTTACTGGACTCTTGTCTTTAACAAATATGGTTCTTCTAATAGTTTTTGTAATATAAAATATGGTGGATTTGGATTTAAATCCATTAGTAAATTTACTAATAAATGCTGATCTAAGATTCTATACAAATTTGACAAAAATTGGTCAAAATTTTGAAACAAATTGCCAGATTATATTTTGCAAATGGAATAATGTTTAGGGGAGAGTCCGGTAGCCCGACCACCTAAGGTTTTTCGGATATAACTTATTCTTCGCGACTTTAACAAGTAATAGAAAGTATTAAAAATAATATTTCTATTATATTGAATGCATCGATGGAGAATTTGAAGAAAAAATAACGAATCTGTTAAAGAATTGAATCCTTTTCGTTGCTCTTAAAATTGGTTACGCCAGTTTACTTGTCTGGTAGCCCCGACCACTCAATAACTTAACTTGTATATAGTAAAAATGCATTATTAAATACTTATAATGGACTTTTATTGGAAATAAAATAATATTTACATGCCCCATTCTTTAATATAACTTAAAATAGATGTAGTAAGCAATGTAATAAACATATCGTTAAAAAAGTTTTTTGATGAAATTTTTAAAACTATTGAATATGAATATAATTTTTTCTTGCTCTTTTGCCTTCGCATTAAAAAGTTATTACTATTATTATTATTGAAAAATAAAATTATTATTAAAAAATAGCTTTCTTTTTTAAAAATATAATGTAGAAAATTACGTACTCAAGATCTGGTAATTTCCGTTACTGTTATTAGAATTATTTATTTCCTAAATAAATATATAAATCACTTCACATAAATAAAGCCAGCGTACGATGTGTAGTCGTGTCAGTCTGTTCGCGAGAGGATTTTTATGAAGAATAAATGCAAAAGAACGAATTACATTTAAGCTCACTTTCATTACCGAAGTCAAGTTAGCTTTTAAAATTGTTAGATAAGCAATATTTTTAGCGGTCGGGCCACCGTACTCTAAATGGTCGGGGGTACTGGAATAAGCCTTGAAATTGTTATTATAAACAAATGAGTCATAAAAAATAAAGTTTTTGTAGCCTAAATCGAAAGCTGAGGGATGAATGATTGTGTAGACACGATAATTAGCTTATTTATTATATGATAATAAATATCAACTGCAAAATTTACCTATTTTTTTTTTAAATGTTCATTTTATGAGTTTGAAGAATAAAAACTTATGGCATACCATTAAAGTAAAGACAAATAGCTTCCTATTCTCAAATTTACAGTTTTGTGTAGTGTACCATAAAAAAAATTATAAAATTCGCCAAAATCTATCTTTACATTCTTAGAACTAATTAGTATCATTATCATTTTGTTATGGTTATATTATTCTATCGTCACCAGTATACGGAATATTGGTCGTTTCTTCCAAGTGTAGTA
This sequence comes from Trichopria drosophilae, assembly GCA_030407085.1. NCBI lineage: Eukaryota > Metazoa > Arthropoda > Insecta > Hymenoptera > Diapriidae > Trichopria > Trichopria drosophilae. The sequence continues at coordinate 209,352,418 of CM059583.1, forward strand.
GTATATTACATCTTGGAGCCTGACCGACTCCTGATTGCGGAACAAAAATCTGTTTCTTTATTTTCAGCAGGAGATATATACGTAGCTGATTCCATAAGTTAGGGTTTTTTTTTTAGCACTTTCGGTTCTTTAATGGGAATGCAATACAAAAGAGTTATTGTACCAAGTGTAGTGTGAAGGGATTGGCTCAGCGTGGTTGTTTCGTGTCGTCTCATTTTCTCGTGTTTCACTTAGTTTCTGTATGTTTAGCTTCTCCATTCCAGGCTTAATCTCTGAACAGGGTTAAATGTCGTTAAAGTGGGGAATAATTCCAATCCTGTCCCTGCCAAAAATGAAGCGTCCAGTGAGAGAACAAGAAACGTTTTTACGAAATTGTACGCTTAATGAAGCAAATAGCACGCTTAGAATAAGTTTAAATGACGTTTAATTGAAAAGAGTTCTGAAGCGTGAATATGCACCTTTTAAGCGTTATCTAAACGTCCAGTTAAGCGGCTTCTAAGAGTGCATCAAGGTTTTTTTTAACTTTTGTACGCTACATGAGAAAACCAAAATTAAAGAGTTCATGAGACGTTCGGCAAGATGAAGTAAAGCGATTTTTTCAATCTTCTACAAGTTTCCTTATGAAAGCTTATAATTTTCAGCCTTCAAAAATTATTTTGCTCCACATTATACTAGGATCAATCATTATTTACTCATTATCAACAATCATTTTTATTATCAGTGGTTGGCGTCAGTCTTTGTTTCACATTAAGCATTGCATGCTGTTGATTACGACTGGATAGTTGACCGAATGAGAACACCTTATTTAAAGATAATTAATTTATCTTTAAAAAAATTAAATTACAGATAAAAGATAAAAACATATTAATTTTTAAATAAAATGTAGAACAAAATATAAAATAAATACAAATATTTTTAAGGTAACTATTTTTTTCTTATGCATTAATCAGGAACTCTTCCTGTATGCTTTCCAAAGCATAGACAGTCTTTCACAAATGCAAAGCGTTGAACTCTTAAAAGGTACATATTGACGCATTAAGTACTCTTATAGAACTTTCGTGGAAGCAGAATGCCCGTTTCTTGAACGTTTCCCGAACGTCAATTCCATGCTTTATGAACTCTTAATGGACGCTCATATTTTTGGCAGGGATCTTGTAATAAATTTTATATGATTTATACATTATTTTTCCAAATAAAACTAAATATAAAATGTTTTCAAAAATATAGAATATCTAATATCCTTGTAGATCCATTGTCCATGAGTCCGCAAAAAGCATTAGAAACAATTGGCTCTAATCTTCAAAAGCAATACGAGCGGTGGCAGCCACGCGCAAGGTATAAACAAAGTCTGGATCCGACGGTAGAAGAAGTGAAAAAATTGTGCACATCTCTGCGCCGAAATGCCAAGGAAGAACGAGTTCTTTTTCATTATAATGGTCACGGTGTTCCTAAACCTACAAGTAACGGAGAAATTTGGGTTTTCAATAGGGTTGGTAATGTATAGTGATATTTGGTGTTGTCATTTATAATTTTAACCGTTTTAGAAATGAAAAAATATAATTAAAAATTAATTAATTGTAATCATGAATCTATGTATTATTGTTTTCATTTTAGAAATTTAAACCTACCATTTTAACCGATTCATTCACATATTATAACGAATTGAATCTAAACGTAAAATACATCGTAAAATGTTTTTTGTTTTATTTGACGTACTTGAATTGTTGTTCTTTAATTAAGGATTTATTGTATTAAGTTTAATTTTTGACAAATGATAGCTTTAAGAAAATATGTGGATTTTTCTCTTGCAGACATTTACCCAGTATATTCCTCTATCTGTTTATGATTTACAAACGTGGATGGGTGCCCCAAGCATTTATGTATATGATTGTTCGAATGCTGGCATCATTGTCGACTCGTTTCAGCAATTTGCAGATCAGCACGAAAAGGAATTTGAGGTACAATTTTCATTTCCTGTAGTTTTTTTTTTTGAAGAATTAATTAATAATTATGCATACGTTATATCGCATAAATAATATTCTTCTTTTCCGTATTTGTTTTTCTTAAGTGAACGAATTCTGATCAGTACTAATGGTTTTTGGTAAATGGAATAGTTAAATAGGTGGTTTAATAAAATAAAAATTTTGTTAACATTTCGACCTATGGTCCTATCAAAATTTATTTTCTAGAAATGTTGAAAAAATTATTTTTGTTACAATAATAAGTGAATAATGATGAGTGAAAAAAATGGTACACTGTGGTATATATGAACGAATTGAGAAAAATTTGTTATTAAAATCTAAATTATACGATTGGTTTTTGCACAAAATATTACCAAAAATGAAAAAATCTTCTTACCTTTTTGTAATTAGTTTTTTATGTAATAATCGAGTAACCTTTTCACTAAATTAATGGATCTGCTATTGAAACTAAACAGAAATTTGATAAAAACGGGTAAGTTTAAATGAATTAGTAAGAAGATACAATATTACTAACTTGTTTGTAAAGAGAGCGAACATATGCATACATTATAGATGGAGAAACAGCAGAATCGAGCACCAGGTGTCCCCAATGCAGTACCTTCCTATAAAAATTGCATTCAGTTAGCAGCGTGTGCAGCGAATCAGATTCTGCCGATGAATCCTGATCTTCCCGCAGATATATTCACCGCTTGCCTTACCACTCCAATCAAAATTGCATTACGATGGTTATTACTTGATTTAAATATTAGGTTTAAGATTCACGTGCAAAGTTTTAACATAACATTCTTTATTTAGATAATGTTTAGAAAAAGTATTAGTTTCATCACCTATTTTGTGAAGTAAAATTTACATAACATAACGACTGCATATAGAAAAATGTTAAAATCAATAATTCTATTAATTTATTAACAATTTAGGATTTGTTTAACCCAAAATTAAACGAAAATCTATAAAAATTCTACGCCTAGTGATGTTTAGATAATGAAATTGAAATTCCGTAGGTTTGTGATGCAGAACACATCGAAATTGGTACCAAAAGTGACACTCGATCTTATAGACAAGTATGACTTTAGTCATTCGCATTCAATCGTATTCACGAGAAGTGTATTAAAATTTAATACATCAATTTCAGAATTCCCGGTCAACTTTCGGATAGGAGGACAATGTTGGGAGAACTTAATTGGATATTTACGGCAATAACAGATACAATAGCTTGGAACACTTTACCGAGAGGTACACATTTTAACCGTGAGGGTATATTCTGTAGATTTGGTTTAATTTTCATTATTGTAACTGGTTTCAGATTTATTCCAGAGGTTATTTAGACAAGATCTGTTAGTTGCAAGTCTATTTAGAAATTTTTTACTTGCTGAGAGAATTCTACGTTCTTATGATTGTACACCAGTGTCGTGTCCAAAATTACCACATACTTTTCAGGTAATATTAAAAAAAAGTATAAAAATTGTTTTCTATAAGTAAGAAACATTATTTTACATGCAACATCTTTATTATTTTCGAAAAAATAGTGTTTAAAATTTGTTGTTTTTTCAATAATGGTTAATAATTAAAAAACTTCTTGTCCATAATTAGATTCCTTAAGTGGAAAGACTTCAATATTAAAAATTTGTTGAAATAGAAAACCTTGTTTAACGTTTCGACCTCATTGTGGGCCCTTTCCAGAAATTAATTTTATTTTCTAAAAAATAATAAATATAATACAATAAGTATAACGGTAAAAATTACATAATAATGTAAAAAAATTTTTTTTAAAGAATTATACAAAGGAATTAGAATTACAATTTACAAAAAATAAAAAAATATATTGAAAAACACAGTATAATAATTAGATTACTAAATTAGAAATAAAATCATCCTCGTAAAACAACATTTTCGGATAAAAATTCAAATTAATAACTATGAACGAAATAAAAATTCAGTTTACATATTCAACTAATTTACTTCTTACCTTGAAAGTTCATCTTAATACCGAGAAAGAAGATAAAAACTATAACTCCAATATGAATGATATGGAACCTATAAATTAAATATAATAAAAGTGTAAGTTATTAAAAACTTAGTAAGAAGTAATACAGGAAAAAGACCATTAACCGAACTATTGTATTATAACTTAACAACTGACTAGTTAATTCAAACGTTCTAGATTAAAAGTAATCATTTGTGTTTAAGTGTGTATAAATATAAATATGATGTTGAAGTTTGAAACGTTGGAGTCCAACAAAAAATTGTTTTTTTGGACCAATCAAATTTTTTTTCAATCCTTGTCATATATAAACCTAATTAATGCAAAAAAAAGTTTTCTAACCTCCAAGGGACGGGTGGGGGGAGGGGTAAAAGACGTAAAACACACATAACGCTCCATAAAAGTTACAATTTTAGTTAGCCCACTCGTTTTATTTTTCGAATAGTTAATAATGATGGCAATGAGTAATATTGTCGATTTAAACAAAAAAAATCGGATGACAGGAAGACATTGATGCTTTCCTGTCAACTTTTATTAACCTAATGACAAAATATTGTTTGTAATTTTCAGCGGTTTTCGACATTTTTTTTCCCTCCAGCGAATTAAAATTTTTATTTTTTAGCAATTTTTTAATTGTATATTGTCACATTGTATGTGTGTTATTTTATTATTTAGTTTTTTGTATATATTTTGTATATTTTTTATTTTTTATTTAATAGAAGCCCCTGAAGAGGACCTCCAAGATAGGTCGAAACGTTGGGCACGAAATAAAGGATCTGTTCAGATTTTTTATCAACGGGAGGAAATTGTCATTTTTTTTTTCCTGTTAGGACTGTGTTGGCCATTTTTAAGGAACCTTACGTAGATAATTTTAAATTACAGTTCATTGACTACAAATATCACTTTATTCTATTGCTAAAACTTTAATATTAATATAATCAAAATTATGTCCAGTATTAATCATATGTGTGGTTATTCCTGTATGTTGTTCTTTTAGTAAAATGTTTTTCTGATGTTCCGATTGTTGTTTTTTTTTTGGTTACGGGTAAATGAGATTTTGTGTTTTGCGTATGTTAATTTCATTAAAGAAGATTATAATATGAGCAGCATCCAATGTGGCAAGCGTGGGATTTGGCCCTCGACCTATGTTTATCGCAATTGCCGTTAATTTTGGAAAAAGAAGAACCATTTATTCACTCGGCCTTTTTCGAAGAACAACTGACGGCGTTTCAAGTTTGGTTGGTTCTTGGTTCGAGGCATCGCAGTCCGCCGGAACAGCTTCCAATTGTCTTGCAAGTCTTGCTTAGCCAAGTTCATCGACTTCGTGCGCTCGAGTTGCTCGGAAAGTTTCTCGACCTGGGTCCTTGGGCTGTCAATCTTGCACTAAGTGTTGGCATCTTTCCTTATGTTCTGAAGCTCTTGCAAAGCAATGCCAGGGAGTTGCGACCTCTTCTGGTATTCATTTGGGCGAAAATTTTAGCCGTCGACAATGTAAGCATTTTTTAATAAACTCGTAATCACGATTAATTAGGTTCGCCCATAATAATCTTTTATTTCCTCGTATGAAGACTTGTCAAACGGACCTAGTTCGGGATAGTGGTCACAAGTACTTTTTATCCGTCTTGCAAGATGCCTCCATGCCTGTAAGTAATTAGGACTACATTTAATATATTATCCTTGTACTGAAATATTCTAATTAATTCTAGAGTGAACATAGGACTTTGGCCGCTTTCGTTTTAGCGTGTATAGTAAACAACTATCCACCAGGGCAAGAAGCCGCTTTGCAGGGAAGCTTGGTGTCTATTTGTTTAGAACAACTTGGGGACTCGAATCCCATGCTTCGACAATGGTTATGCCTATGTCTAGCCAGGTTATGGCACAATTATGATAAAGCAAAATGGTGCGGCGTAAGAGACATTGCGCATGAAAAATTATATACTTTACTACAGGACAAAGTGCCCGAAGTAAGTTATGAATTCTACCAACGGTATGATTACCTACATTATAAATTTTACTTTTATTTCCCAGGTCCGGGCTGCGAGTGTTTACGCATTAGGAACGTTCATAAACAGCGTGACAAAGAGAAGCGAGCATGCCAACAACATCGATCAAATCATTGCTATGACCTTAATTAATACAGTTTCCCATGATATGTCTCCAATAGTTCGAAAAGTAAGATTTGAAATCAAAACTTGAAAAGGGTTCACACTATTAAAAATATATTTCGTAGGAACTAGTGGTGGCGCTGCAATGGATGGTTTTGCATTTTGAAAATTCTTTCGTAACTCTGGCCGTGGCTGAGGAAAACAGTAGGCGGGACCTGGTGGTTGAAACTTTCTCCCCTTTCAGTGGAATGAGACGAATCAGTTCGAAAGATCGACTGAAGTTTATTATGCTTTCCCCTAGCGGCAATTATTCTACAGATACGACGGATTCGGGTTTCTCCCAAGATAAAATCAAACGCGTATCATCCGTATCGTCGATAAGTAGTCTAGGTAAGACAATGTCATTTGAAATAGAGAATGCACAAGTTTTTAGAGAATAACTTATGGTATTGGATATTTAACTTAACTTGTTGTTTCATCCTGCGTCCCAGGAAATAATTGGGAGTTTGTGAGGAAACCTTGCGAATCCCTGGGTATTGTACAACGAATAATATACATGCTTATTTGCACGTACACTTGGAAATGAGTTCGCATTATTCTTTATCTAAATAACACATATTACACGTGAATTGGTTCAGTCACCTTTCAGAAATTAGTCAAATTTAGCATATTGTCAGTTCCTGATCTGTCCATAATATGGTCGTTGTTAGTTTTTTTCAACATAAATTAATTGTAAAATTAAACAGTCAATTTGGCAGCGGAAACGTAAAAAGTTAGCTGGCACAATCAAACGCCTTGCTACTCGCGCAAAACTACAAAGAACTAATTCGATCGTATTTTAACACGATATTCACCCAAGGACTTTCATAAATGGGCCCATTCGACATTAAAAACTATGAGTTTTGCTTTTTGGACCATTCAAGAACATGAAAACCAAAAGACAAAACTCGAGTTCCGATTTAAAACAGCAGTGACGATACACGGGGCACGACAGTTCCATGCTTTCATTCCATTGACGACAAAACAAATACAATGTAAAATTATCTCGAAATCGGAAAATGCGATCAGATTAAAGATTATGCGTTAAGCATAAAATAATTACCTACTTTTATTTTCTTTTTTTTTCTGAATTAACTTTAACTTTTTGTCGGTGTTACTTTGCTTTAACATAAAATAGCAAAAGAATAATAAAAATAAAAATATGTAAATAATTCTTGTCAATAATGAAGTTGATTCGTTATAGGGCACAAATTTTAGATGTGTAACGGCCATATTACAATAAATGTTTACATACCGAAAAAAGGAAAAAAAATAAATAAAACAAGAGTTTTCGAATGTCGTTTACCTTTTGTGGTGAAAACTGGACTACATTTAAATTGGTAAACGGTAAAGAAACGACAAAATGATTTATACTAGAATGTTGGTAGTTTCTCTTTTAATTAATTGATCATTTACCAGACAGGTAAAAAAATCATGTTAAAATAAATTGTTATATAAATAGTACGAAATCATGATTTTTTATGTTGCAAATAATTTAATAATAAAATATAGTTACAACTTTTGTTGTATAACATTTTTTTTTATTCAACTTGAAGCAAAAAAGTTATCAAATTGTTAATTAAAAAGTCGAAAAATTTTCCATTGTTCATAACTTGGACAATTTAGCAAATAATATTTGACACCTCATTTTATATTATCAAGAACTAATGATATGCAAAATTCGACTAATTTCTGCTGACTAAAGCTGAATTTAGTAATTGACATTGGACGTTACAAACACCCTGAAACATTTTTTGTATGGCTGTACAAGCACAATGTCCGGGTGCTTTCTTGAAGATATTGTTGATCTTCCTGAATAGAACTCACTTCTAAACTATCGGCATCTTTATGTGCTTAGAAATTTTATGAACGTATTCTGTTGCAAATTTAAAATGAACATTATGTTCCGTAGGGCACAGTTCGCTTGGAAACTTGCCGAGCGTTTCTTACGGTAGCGTTTATATGAAGCTTTGGCACGGTTTGTGCAGTCTCGACAATGATCCTCATCCCGGCGTTAGCTCCATGTCTCAAAAAGTTACTAACTACATTAGAAGCCAGGTAATTCAGTATTTTGTTTGTACCGATAAAATAATCATTTACAGGGCGCATTAATTTAATAAACGTGAGGTAACAGGTGAAAGAATCGTCAGCACCAAAGGAAGTCAATGAAGCTAAAATGTCATCCTCTCTTTCGCTTCCACCGTCACCGTCGAACCGAACAAGTTATATGAGGTAATAAAAATGATAAAATATTTATCAATTATTAAATTTAAAGAATTTTATTTGAATGCATGCCATTTGTTAAGAAATCTGTAATAGTAATTTGCGATAGTCTAATAATCCTAAGCTCACAATGTGTTTGACAGTGTGTCAGTTTGTGTATATACCATCGATGTGCGTTACTCAGTTATATTTCCTTGCTTAACCCATTAACGCCCAACGGCCACTTCTTCTTGCGTCAATTTCAGTCCAGTATTTCGTATCAAAATCGAAGTTCACAAAAATTCAGAGGTACATATCCTACTGTTTTCGAGGTCGCTCTTCAAGGTTCCGAGGTCAAAATTCACTTTCGGCCATCAGGAATTCCAATATGGCGCCGAATTTGAAAAAAATGTCAAAAAAATTGGGAAATATTTATTCTTACCAATTTTTTTTCGAGCCCTTAGAATATTGGGATTGTATTAAAACTGTGAATGAAGGTGAAAAAAATACTTCAATATTAAGGAAAAATTTTACTTTTATATACTTAGTCATTTTAACGACCTCCAAATGGCCGCAACGATGAAAATTTCTTTGAATTTTTCTGGACGTTCTAACTCAAAACTACGAGCTTTATTTAAAACATGATAACATTGAAAAGTTCTTAGAATTTACCTAGAAATATCACATTTTTTTATGACATTTGGGGATTTTTTTTTTAAATTATTTTTCCAAATTGTAATTTGTTAACGAAAAATTATGAAAAAAATTTACTGTATTCTCTAATGAATTCTTAGAATTTGTTGTTCTTTAAAATTTTTTCCAAATGTTGAGGCAAAGTCGAAAACGAACATTAAAGCCTTTTGGTCTTTTATAAATTCTTCCCGCGATATTAATGCAATGCCATCTAATATGAAATATAAAAATAACTCATCTTCTGATAAAAATGAAATAGCTTCTCTATTTAATAATTATTTCTCCTCAGTGTACTCCGCTGTTACGAGTTCTAACCTATTAGTAGAGCATACTGTTAGTCGCCATTCAATAGAGAAATTTATTATTTCTGATAGTGAGATTAAGAATGCAGTAGCTAAGACAAAATCGTCGTATACACAAGGATCTGATGGCATCCCTTCTATCTTAATAAAAAATTGTTTGACCTCCCTGCTCAATCCATTGTGCTATCTCTTTAATGCTTCGTTGAACGATGGTGTTTTTCCATCAAAATGGAAAGAAATTTTTATTACCCCCATTTTCAAGAATGGAGATAAAAATAATGTCGAAAACTATCGGCCGGTTGCAGTAATTAGTTGCATTCCGAAACTTTTCGACTCTATAGTGGCCAATCGTTTATATGAGGTACTATCGAGTCACATTATTGAAAATCAACATGGTTTCCGCAGAGGAAAGTCGACGGTCACAAATTTACTATTGTTTTCAGACTTTGTTTCAAATGTTCTAGCTGTAAATTCACAAGTAGATACTATATACTTAGACTTTTCAAAAGCCTTTGACGGTATAAATCACAACATTTTGTTGAGTAAATTAAACCATATTGGTTTTCCAGGCTCATTTATGCGTTGGATTCAATCTTATTTATGGAATAGATCACAATGTGTAAAAATTAAGAACGGTATTTCGCCATCCATTACGGTACCTTCTGGAGTTCCACAAGGATCCCACTTAGGACCGATTCTTTTCACCTTTTATATTAACGACATAAATAAGTTTATACGGTTTTCAAAGTTCTTGATTTTTGCAGATGATATTAAACTTTTTTCTCAAATTTCATCCCCGATGGATGCGTCAAAGTTACAAAAAGATCTGAACTCGATTAGAGAATGGACTGAGCGAAATTCCCTTAAATTAAACGTAGAGAAGTGTAAATGCTTAAGCTTTGGTCGAGGATCGCAAAAATTTGAATTCGAATATAAGCTGAATGATAAGCAATTAACCAGAGTCACCAAACATATTGATCTTGGCGTAGTAGTCCGTGAAGACTTTTCTTTCACCGATCATTTAGCTTATTGCAGTACAAAAGCGCTGAGGATGCTGGGGTTTATACGGAGGACAACTTCGGACTTTAAAGACCCTCATACTATTTCGTATCTGATACGCTCACTAGTATTACCCCACTTAACTTATGCGTCTCCGATCTGGTCTCCATATACCCAATTAGACATTAATATGCTAGAGGGGGTACTTCGGAAATCCCTCAGGTTCCTTAGTTTTAAGTCAGGACATCCTATGTCGCATCTCGACCACAGCTATAATGCCATTGCTACTGAGTTTAAGTTCCCTACTATAAAATCACTACATTCGTATCATGATGTATTGATTGCGTATCGTATTTTAACATCTTTATCGGATACCAATTTATCTACATTATTTCCACACAGAACCAATCCATACTCTATTCGTAATCCTCGTACCATCTCGGAATCTACTCTCAAAAGTAACTACTTATTCTTTTCTCCGGTTCCACGACTTAAGCGAGCATGGAATGCATTAAATAATAATATTCGAGAAGTTAGTTCGTATGTGAGATTCAAAATATTGTCAGCGGATAATTTATTTAGATTTTATGAATAAATGTGAAAACTAATTAAGCTTCAGTCAATGCTATGTTACTAGTATAGGAAATATGTCGTTTTATTGTAATTCTTCTTTTTTGGCGTAAAAATGTATAATGGTATACTTATTTGTATGTTTAAAGGGCAGAAATGCCCGTATATAAATAAATAAATAAATAAATAAATAAATGTTGACAGTTTTCGAGAAAAAAATCCTAAGCTATAATATTTTAAATTCAACTTTCGGAAAAAATACAAAGGAGAACAAACTCTCAGAACTCATAAGAGAATACACTAAATTTCGAAAATAAAGTACAATTTTTAAAAAATTAAATAAAATTTATTACAAAAATCTAAAATATTTCGTGATATTTCTAGATAAATTCTGAGAACTTTTCATTCTTACCATTGTATTAAAAAAGATCGTTGTTTTTGTGTTAGAACGTCCAGAAAATTTGAAAGAAATTTTCATTGTTGCGGCCAATTTGAGGTCGTTAGAATGATTAAGTGTATAAAAGTAAAATTGTTCCTTAAAATTTAAGTATTTTTAAACGGACTACCGTATAATGCAACGGTAATGACGTCTAAGGCAGAGGTTCTCTTAATAGCATTACTGAAGTGTCCAACTCCAGATCTCAGCTTTTTAGTAACCCTGATTGTCGCGAGAGGGACGCAGAATCCATTAATAGTCAACTTTCGTATAAAATACATAGGCAGTCCGTTTAAATCAGAATTTTGTCATAATAATTATACAAATCCCGACTATATGCACACAAGTTTGTTTCCATTGCCCGTCTTTTCTATCGAAAACGAAACACATGCGCTGTTAAAGTTATTTTTTTTAGTTTTATTTTCAGACAACCGACACAACGAAGAAACAAATTTGCAATTTACTTATTAATTAAAGCGGTCGAGTAATATTATTAGATGCTTTTGCATCAAGTTATTATGTTGGTAATGACACTTTATTATGATAAAGTAGTAATTCCCAATGGTGTATCGATTGTGTGCAAAAAAACGACGTATCTTAGCGAACAATGTAAAATATTGCTAAAAAGAACTTTGTGACATTTCTTTGTTTCCAGAAGCCAGAAACTATTGTATAAAAACACATGAATTTTTTTTGGTGTTTGTTATAGCGGTGGCAAAGGCGAATCACCGCCTACCGTAAATTCTGCAACCGAACTTTTGCGATCTACGAGAATTCAAATTCACACAGGCCGCACTAGAAAACCAATCCCAAATACGGTATGGAAATAATATAGACATTATATAGGTATACTGAAAATAATCTTCTAATTCAACATTTCCACGACAAGAATTGTCAAGCCGACTTGACATTGTGCCGTTTGACTTATGTTTTAACTTATTGTCTGTGGCGGCGTTTTATGACGTTGCAAAATTCTGTAGTCTTGACTGATACTTCAAAAGAGCTCTTGCATCGTCTAAGGAGTATATTCGATTCTACTCTAGGTGTTTAATTCCGAAATAGCTTCAGTGTATGATGTTCGACAATTATTTTCAGTATACTTTGATATTTTCGATTACCGGTAGCTTAAAACGTATGCTGAGTGATATGGCGGCATTTCAGATTTCTGAAGAATCTGATGAAGTGCAAGGAACAAAAAGTCCATTGATATCCTCGCAATTCGTGGAATGGAGTTGTGCGCATTTCGCAGAACCCGTCGTTGTCGAACCAGATACTGAATCATCCACAGATTTTGAAAGTCGATCCCATTATGAACGGGAATGGCGGTAACAGATTTTGCTCTTCTTTTTTATTGTGTTTACGTTTAAAGTAATACTGGTATAAATGTCTAAATACATACAGATATTTACGGAATAAGAGGCAAAGGAGAGATGCGAGAGAAGAACAACAGAAAGCAGTCAAGGGTCGTATCGAATCTCAAGTATTTCACGTCCGGTGCCCACAGTCGCCGGAAGTTCTCGTATTTCACCCTTTCGATACTCATTTGGCAGTAGCGTGCAAAGATCACTTCGGGTAATGCGGACGATTTATCGCATCTTTTACCTATAAAGAACAAAATATATCATTTCGTTTGTGCAGTTTGTGCAAATGTGATGCTTTCATTTATTTTCCAGGATCTGGGATTGGATGACGGGTTCCAGGCTTATGTATCACCCAACTCGCGGCAATAAAAATTCGCGAGTTACTGCATTGGAATATATAAATTCTCACGATGTGACATTATTACTAACAGGATCAGACGATGGTTCGGTACGGATATGGAAGAACTATTACAATATGCTTGGACGCGAACCTATGCTCCTCATCGCGTGGCAAGCACTTGCTGATTTACAACCTATTGTCAAAGGCTCCAACGGTTAGTAATGATTGGGATGAAAGGAGACGATATAACATGATTATCAATCGATAATTTTGTAACAGGTGCCGCTGGTCTAGTTACTAGCTGGGAACAACGATCTTTGACCCTGGCAGTTACCGGCGACGTTCGCCTAGTTAGATTGTGGGACGCCGAGACGGAACTTAAACTTCAAGACATTCCCACCGGCGCAGACTGTTGCGCAACTTCCCTGGATACAGATGGCACTGGTAAGTTGTTTTAATTGTTTGTTTGCAATAAATGTCACTGTCGATATATTTGTACTAGAATCCCTCCAGGAAGAGTCAGCGCATAACAAAATACTGCTGGTCCCTCTGTTTTGTACTCGTAATGTTTAGGGTCCTGCGAATAGACGAATATCTCAATTTGTATCAATTTAGTTTCGTGAACTGATAAAACTTTAGAGATATTATAGTTATTATAACGTGTATTTTTATAAATTTCATACGTCCCTTTTAAGCGAGCGATTCTGGTAGAGTCTATTTGAAATTAACAATATTTTGATACATTAACGATAATAGCGCGATGACTCCATTGTCGTTTTTTTATTTTTAAAATTAAGGTCCAAAAATAACGAACTGTGCTAATAAATATTATGGTACGTCATTTTTTACCGTTACGTACACGATATTCACACATGCATTCCCGAGGATAAACAATTAACCAAATATTGCACATAGTAGAACAGGGAAAAGATAAAGTATCTTTGGAAAAACAAAGCGAATTGATCTACAAGATTCCTGTCATTCACTGTAACAAGTCGTATATCGGTCAAGCATATGTACCATTAAATATACGACACAACGTTAGGGAAGTTTTTTTTCTTTTTTATTATTACTTAACCGGCAGAATTGCCTTTTTACGCGGAATTTTGTACACAATCAATCTTGAGATTTGCGAAAGCTGCAGATCGACTTAAGAAGATGGCGCCATACTTCACATTTGTGTATGAAATGTAGGAACTGCAGAAACTGCAGAAACCTACACCAAGTACAGCAGCGGTCATGAGTAGATTTCCGCCATATAAATAATATTTTCGAAACGTAAACAAACAACGTGGCCCGTCTTACCAACAGCGAGTCGCTGCTTGAAAACGAAATCGAAAAATTGTTCACCGGACGCAGATCGAACTCACGACCTACGACTTCTTAGTTCAGTACATTACCGCCGAGCTACGGAGACGATTTTTGCAAAAAATCTGAACATTTTAGTGGTCTAACCCGGCGCATACTACAAACTGACCCTATAATGAATAACACAAAAATTCTGTCAAAATAGAAAAATTGGAGCCTAGAAACCAACTAATATCATTTACGGCTGTAGCAATTTCTAACCCAATTTACATAATTGTACAAAATTAACAATTGGTTACAGAATTTTTAATACATTTCTGAAGAGGGTCTTGAATAAATTGACCGAAACGTAAATTAGTGTACATTTTATTCTATTAACTATCCGCTTACCAAGAAACAACAAATAACATATTTATTTCAAATAGTAACGGATTAAGAAATTATTTACTTTTGAAGTTTTTTTCAACTTCAATATTTTAAATTGTGCTAGTAACGGTTCCTTTATTCGTAGTATGTACTGAATTACTAACGTTAAAGATAATTATAAAATTTATACTTTTTCGCCCTGCAACTAGGAAGAGGTTCGGCTTCTCATTTCATTTTTGGCTCATAAATTTTGTTCAACTAGATATTATGCAGACATATGCATATGTATGGATAGCTAGACACCGTAGTTAACTACTATTGAAGAAACTAAATTAATAACACTGAAAAATCTACTAAAATTTGGAAAAATGACGTAAAACCGACTCAGATATGAGAATTTATTGATTTCAAAACCTTTAACAACACCAGAATATTGATCGCGAAATTGCTGTATAAACTTGTATAGTTTTCTTGGATATTTGAATGAAACTGTCGAAAACATAATCCGCACGTAGAAAAGTGAGAGAAACAAGAACAGATCGGAGAAAACTTGGAAAACCAATGATCGATTATAAATTTTACAATACATAGGACAATATTTTATGATTTGTCCAAAAAAAGGGGTGTTCACCACCGAATATTGAAGCTACATTAAAACCTTATGAAAACAAAATTACTTGTGCACATTGTGGTGGTTGTCGTAATTAAATCACTACATATAATAGCTTTACTATATAACTATGCGTCGCACTTATCTTTCCTGTTATTGTTTATATGCGGTCGAAACATATTAAATCCTTCATTTAATACTTTTGAATTTCTACTACATTAAAATCTGACGTGCATATTTTTATTATTATTAAATTCTGCTGCCCTCTACATTAAATGACCTGAGAATACCAAAACCGCATCTATATTATTTAAATATTACGGTCGAAACTAATTGTTTTTAAATCTTTGTAACGGTTGTAAATGTGAAATTTGGGAACAAATTCTTTGGGATTCTTACTTTATTTTTACAAAAAATACGAGAACCAAACTCGAGAGATTCGATTCGTCAATCTATCGAAAACAATTAAAAACAAACATGCCGTCGTTATTATTATAACAATTCAATTTTTGTTAAGTATTTGTCTTTCTTTCTCTACATAGTATGTGGTAAATTGATGTTCTTCCACCTGCACACGTACTAAAATGCCACTACACTAAAAAAGAAAATTAAATACCACAGTTTCAAAACATTATAAAGTAGAATCGGGTCATTTGAGGCAATTAGCAAAATGCGTTCCTAATAGGAAAAATGTACTGCTAAATAACATAATGCACCAATGCAAATCATGGAGAACAAATAATGTAGTCGATAAAAATTTGTTTTTAGGAAATATGATGGTGGTCGGATGCGGGGACGGTTCGGTGAGGCTATTTGATAGGCGATTATCGCCTGCTGATGCTAGAGTTCTCACGTGGCGAGAACACAATGCCTGGGTCCTCAAGACATGTTTTAAAAAAAACTCGACGTCTAATCACAAACTGATCACCGGCTCCTCGTCAGGTGATATTAGATTTTTCGATCTCAGGAAAAATACCTCAGTCAACTCCGTACAAACGATGCAAGGGATTACGGCGTTTGCAGTTCACGAATCCGCCGATATTTTTGCAACGTAAGTATCTCGACATTTTGCAAAAAATGGTTAACCTTTTGAAGCGCACAAATTTCTGTACGTTGGATTCGTTTCAAAATTGATTTTTGAAAAATTAATTAGAACTTGGGGAAATTAACGAAATTATGCACGGACAATGTATTTTTTTAAATATACAATGCAATAGTTCTACTGTACTTCCAAAGGTTAACATTTGTTTTTTGGAAAAAGTAGACGGTTTCAATTTGTTTTTCGTTTTTGCCAGTGGCTCGACGAATCAGTGCATAAACCTTTACAACGTGTCTGGTCAGCATTTGAATTCGATAAAATTCCACGAAGGTTTCATGGGCACTCGAATCGGTCCAGTGAACTGCCTCAGTTTTCATCCTCATCGCGTTACTCTAGCCGCCGGTTGCGTCGATAGTAGTATAACCGCATATGCTTGCGAACCTCGCAGATGACTAACGGAGATCGATCTCCTGCAGGGTTACATCTTGTAGGACCCTAAAATAAGTAATGCTCACACGAATGCTTCTAGTCAAGCTAATACGATTGCAGCATATTTTCTGGTAAGCTAAAAATCGCTGTTCTAGATCGATTTCGAAATATCTGTGAAACCGATGACGACTTGCCGAATTGTTATTAGTATAAAAGTTACTTATATTTTCGTTGCAAGTTAATAATAATGCAATGATTGAGCCCAAGATTAGATTACTGGATTCACAATTTTCTTAAGAATCGATCCTAGAATTGCAATTTGTAGACTATTCGAAAAACATATATTTATATTAATTACCATACGATACAATTTTATACGCGTGCATTCAAAGCGAATTTGTCTGTCAACGTTCTGTTAAAAATAATTTCTTGAATTCCGTTTCGTCTTTTAATACTTTTGACCATTCGCTGTCTTACGGAAAACATTCGATGCACGGTATAACTTTCGATTGGTAATGGAGTTCGTTAATTGTACAGTCGATTAGAAAAATATTTAAGAGCTAATTTTTTGCAATAAACGGTCCAACCTGTAGAAAGACTTGGTAGAAACGTTGTTAAAACTTGAGCGTCGTTGAGGATATTTTTTTTTCTTTCTTTCATATTTTATTTTTATAGCGCGATTTTTCGTTGATCGAGCATCTTTTACAACTTCTAAACAATATTTTATCACGAATTATGGATTTTAACGTGTTAGAATATGATACAATTAGAAGTACCGAAAGCCTAAACGCGCAGTGTTATGAATGACTGGGAAAAAGAATGATTGAATACAAGCTGTTGAACTTAGCATTCAATGCGGGCTTGTCGAATGCCAGAGTAAACTTTGTTGCGTCATGTTTAATAATGCACAACGTGAGATTAAAAATTAATTGTAACGTAAGTCAGTGCTTTCGACGTTAAAACTATCTAGGACTTATCCTAGCCAGCCTTAGACAGCAGTCACAAATGTCGACTTGAATGCCATAACGTTAATTCTACAGTAGTTGTCTATTAGGCAGTTTAGATTTTCAAATTATTCCTACAAACTCGATAAAGAGAAACCGATAAACAAGATTTATAAACCGTATTGCAAGGAAATGTTTTGAAATTAATTGGAACGAATAGGCGATGGACCACTTTTAAACGTTTTAGTGCCTTTTATCTTATTGCCTACATTTTTCTTAAAATAGATTCTTTGTCATTTGTTCACTTTTTGATTTACTTGCAGAATTGTTCAGTTTTTGAAAACGAACGGACCGGAGTTAACATTAATCGTTTTTAATTTCAAGATATGTTCCAAAAGATTTCTTTCAAATATGGAAATCATTTGATTAATTGATTTGTTTAAGTTAAATATAATTTTCAATTCCTATCATTCTATAAAGTTTTGTTTACATGGCATTTGTTCTTTAATTTGTTGTCAGTTCGTAGAAAACGCATCAATAAATTATATGATGAAAATCGCACATGGTGCGGCGTCGTCTTATTTTAAATGTGTTTCTAAAAGTATCCGCTGCGGACGTCGAAAACTTTTGTCAATGAGGTGACCACGAAAACATTGTTCTAGTGTATTTAATCGGGGTACCTAATGTAACGCGATAAAAAGCTGATTATCGATCATCATTATTTTTAAACATTACGTAACGTTGTGATGTTGCCAAGATGGAAGGATGTCGTTCAGCCGAACTTGAGGTTAACGAATGAGGTTTTGCGCTAATATAGAATGATTTAAAACTATGGAAAACCCTATTTCATTATACCGACGTTTGGTAAAATGACGTCATCAAGTGCACATATGTCAATAGTTATGTTTTCTGTTATAGCAAATTTTCCGTTTATAATATTTCGACGTATTAAGTATATACCAGTAGGTGTTCATGTTAAAAAATGCAACAGTTCTCTAGTAACGGTACTAACTAATGAGAATACTAACGATACTCTGTAAATATTAACGAAAATGTAAATTTCATAACGTACGTTAATTTTACGTAACGATTTTGTATTACTTAAAACATTTATAAAAAATAATCGTTTGTAAAAATATTATTAAAACCATCAACGACCCCGGATAAATATTTTTTTCAAATTTGTATTCTTTTCTTATTAAATTTAAAGGTTGAAATAAGTAATGTCTTTTTGGTGGACTCATTATAGCTGCGAGGCGAGACGCAGGTACGAGCATGTGTAATAGAATTTTTATATATTTATATTTGAAAAGATTTAGCCGCAGTGCAGTTATTTTCAAAACCGGCTAACTTGAGAAATATAAAAACCGCACACGCTTAGAATTACTGGGGAAAACGAAATGTAATTGGATGGGAAATATCCTAAAGTTGTGCAAATATATGCACGGGATAAGGTGGTTTCCGATAAGATTCAAAATCCACTTTCAATACAATTAAAGCACATTTTTGTATTATATCGACCGATAACCCCGTGGTTAAATTCGGAGATTACTAAGAATAATTTACGCGATTTGATTTATTTCGCGTATATCAGTTCCGATTTAGAGGGCTTAAAAGCTGATATGTAAAAACCACGTCAAAGATGGTTATAGTTTGGGGTAGGGTGTTATTTTTGGCGTAAAGTTTTTTGCTCTTATGCCAACCCATGTGATAATGTAAAAAGCTTATTCATTATTTTCGAAAGGAGGAAAAAAAAGGACGGAGAGAAAATAAAGAAGAAAGCGGCGTATGTATACGCCATTGTTGCATACTTGGTGCGCAGAGAGTCTTTGTACATAATATGCGTTTGCACATATACCGGCCGGAAATAGTAAGGTAGATTGTAAATTGAATGAGCCGCGAAAAGTAGCATCTAAATGCCAAGACGACCACTTATTTTTATTGATAGCATTGTAGCGCTATTCTGTACTTAAAATTATTATGATGCAGATAAAAGCGAAATAATGATGTACAGCTGAATAAGTAGTTTAGCAACGTAGAAAATAAACCTCAATACGTACCATGCTGTAAGAAACTAGTCGGTTTAAGTATATTATGTTTATTTCAACCAACGGTAAACAAATTGCACTCGGGAGTGTCCAAATGTTTACACGCACGTTCTCCAGTCTCAAGATTTCGCCTTTGTACGGGAATACCTGGTTATAATAAATCGCAATACCAATATGTCCTGCAATTTATTCTGTTGGTGAGCTACGTTTATTGGAAATGTCAATGTAAAATATACAGAATACGTAGGTTATGTTTCCTGATTACTTGTAATGTTAGTAGTACCAATTAGATGAAATTTTGTTTTTCGTTTTTGCGGGCAACGATTATTGTTTTCTTGCATTTGAGGAAAATTATACAGAATTATTGAAGAGTATTCATATGGTAAGTATTTATTTACACTTTGATATTACATTTCTATCGTGGTATAAGTTATTGAATGTTACAGGTACAAATATCGGCCTGTAGTTAATAAGCGCATAATGCTTTAGGAAACACCGGAATAATGCGTTAGCATGACCAAACAGCAACGATACAAAAACGATTTATGGTAGAAGAATGGAGCCGAGAATGACGATGAAATTGTTATGCTCTAGAATCTGGCCTATTCGAAAATAATTCCGTATATTCCAATTCAGCTTAACCCTTTTAGTCATAGGCGGACACCATTGTCCAACCTAGATGATATCGATTTTTTAAGGTTTATGAACAGATAGTTATCGATTTCGATGAGGTTTTTTTTTTGTTCCTGGCTTTCCTAAGACTCTAATAAGTGTTAAAAAAAATAACATTGCAAAATTATTTAAAATAATTCTTGTTAATAACAAATTAGTACCAACAAAAGGCATAATTTTCAAAAGAAATTCATGCTAGGAAGAACCACTCGCTATTATTATTTGAAATTTGGTATGCCGGAGTTTTTGATGGCGCTGATTACGCATCTGGTGTCAGATTTTCAAAATGCAAATGGAAGATTCAATATGGCCGACAAAAATTTTGAAAAATTATAATTTTGTCTAATATTTGGTATATAGGGGTAGCTGATTACGAATCCGGTGTATCCAACGTTGGTAGAATTTTGTACAACTTATTTTATACAATTTCTGCTTTTTTCAGCTATTTAATATCATTATTTTGGTCTAGATGAAACAAAATTGATATAAATCTATTTATAGGCATTGCAGACAAAATATATGCATCCCTGTCTTGTGGCTTTACACACCAGTAATCTTTGTAAGATTATGATTTTCTTGTGCCCCTTTGAATATTGATACCTAAGAATAGAAGGATTTCTTATTTCGTAATAAGTCGGCATAATGGTTTTACAGTCGATTAATAATAGGGAGCTTAACATAAATGAATTTTCATAACAATTCGGATTATTTCAACGATTTGTGATCAAATACTCCAAAATCACCAAAAGTAAAAATTTTTATTTTAAATTTTGTCCGCTGTATTATCTCTGCCATTTTGAATTTCGAAAATCTGATACCGGATTCGTAATCAGCGACCTCCAAAACCCCTATATACCAAATATTAGCCTAATTCATTATCTTTCACATTTTTGGTCGGCCATATGGGATCCGCCATTTTGAATTTTTGAAATCTGACTTTAGATTCGTTATCAGCGACCCCAAAAACCCCCGAGTAATCAGTTTAACAACATTTCGATCAATTTTAAAAATATCGTCCGCCATATTGGATCCGCCATTTTGAATTTTTGAAATCTGACTTCAGATTCGTTTTCAGCGACCCCAAAAATATTTAGATACTCAACGCCATACAAATAGAAAATTGAAAAAAATAAGGATACACAGATTATTAATACTTATAGGGAAAAAATTCTTCCGCCAACATTTTTGATCCGCCATCTTTAAATTTTAAAAAGTACGTTTCGCCATTTTCAAGCTTAGATATTGCGGACGCGATATTTTCAGGTGAAACAGTGCTCTGGTGACCTGCTATATGAAAAAAAAATTCAATTCTGAAAGAAAATTGTCAAAATTTTAGATTTTTCTTCAAAAAATATGGCTGTAACTTTTTGAAAATTCATTTTTTGGGGATTTTGATTGCAGATTCTGAAAGAGCGAGGTCAGATACATAACAAATGGTTCCTGAAGAATTTTTTACATTCCTAATCGCTGAGAAAATTAAGGTTGAAAATGAACGAAAAAAAGTGTCCGTCCCGGCGTTAAAGGGTTAATGTATTTATATTTTCAAATTTTAATTATTATTTAAAGCGGCCGAGTAATTCTATTAGATAATTTTATGGAACAGGATCGTTAATTACAAAATAGTATACGATAAAAGTGCGAAAGTCACCTACGGCGCACGTGTATCGTATTCTATTTTTTTTGACTACGTGAGAGAAATTTTTCGTGCACTGTTTTGAGTATGCGAAATACTTCGCGCACTCATTTCAGTGCGCAAATGGGTTCAGAATAGTATATTACTCAACGAGGGAGGTAAAATAAAGAATGTCTCAGGCTGCGTGTAATTTTTACCCGAGGTGAAGCCGAGGGTGAGAAACAGGCAGTCTGAAGCATTCTTTTTTACTTCCCGAGGGAAGTATACGATTTTTCTTTATGGCCGGGAGGATAAGCGGCATCTTTCCTTCCGCTTGCGGGAGGAAAATTTGCTGCTTTCCTCCCGGTGTGAAGAAAATTCAATTTCGCGCACGGAGTTAAAAAAAGTCTTTTTCATTAATTAAACTACTGTACTAGATGTACAAATTTATGCTATGTCCCAACTGCTAAATTCGAAGAGAATCATTAGCTTTAATCGTAAAAATCCTTACTTATTGTTTATAGTTCAATTGAAAATTTGTACGTAACAAAATTATTATTTTCTCACTGTTTTATAACATTGTGATTGGATCAAAATTTAAAGGTTTACAAAGCTTGACAATTTTGTTGTGTAATTGGCAACATTGGCCTTGACAACAAACACTACAGCGGGCAGTTGAAGAATAGATGTTTCGTTGAAACTCATTCGACGAAAACTTTTTTGAATATTACATTTTTTAAAGTATTTCCTTCATGTAATGTAATCAAAGTTAATATAATCAAAGGTACTTTTTTATTTAACATTCATACCATATTTGTATATGTTTCCGGTAGTAAGAAAGTACGGTACTTGGTTCGTAAGAAAGTAAGGTTATATATGTCCAATCTTCTTGGTAAAACGGTCCTTTTACTTAAAACTATTAAGTGAAATTGGACGTATATTTCATATAAGCGGTTAAGAAATTTGAACGTTGAAATACGTATTATAAAAGTAAGGTTATGTTTATAAGCTTCTGGTAATTTTGTTTTATTTCGTCATTCCCTCATCATTCCCTCATAAAGTTTTTTGACCAGGGAATGATTCCTGTGAGGGATTGATGTATTTTCTAATAAGTATAAGACATTTATGTTTGTTTCAATACGCTGACATTATAATGTCGAGAATTTGAAATTTGTTATCTTTATATTTAATTCAATTTCGAAAAAGTTGGGGACCACTATAATATTTTTATTAAACAAGACATAAACTAAGAATTGAGCAAACAAAAATTCCATAATAAGTTAAAAAAAAATGATCATCTAGGTAAAGCTAAATTGGACTTTTTCGAGAACCAGCCACATATTTATATGCATATAATTGGCGAATCAACAGCTCAAGTCACGTATCTGAAGGTCGAGTTTGAATTAAGATGTACACGACTCGCTGTGTGATGTTCAATGAAAATAAATGGGCTTTGAAAGTTCTTAAAGCTTATTTTTATCTTAGAATCGATTTTTCATTGTCCATTTTATTGAAATATTTTATAATTCTGGAAGAACTGATATGTACTTTCGAACAGAGGAGAAAACAACGCGATTGAATCAATTGTTGGGTTGCTGTGTTAAAAAAAACAGCAAAATCATCTCCATCAGGTTCCAAAAGATCTTTACTATTTAATACATCAATATGGGGCTGTTCCGGTTCAGCACAGGTGGGCAGGTGTAAATTTGAAACACCTTACAGAGTAGCGCAGAAAGAATATCATTCACCAATCCACAAACAAGATCTAAGATGAATGGCATCCAGACAATTACAAAGACGTAACCTTCGAACGAAAACTAAAAGTAGAGGAACTCGTCATCAGTATGGCAAACTAGACCAAAACACTATTGAACTTGGTGGGCTGTACGTTCCGGAAGGAGTAGGTACTTGTTCAGAAAGAAGTTGAAGAAACACAAGAGGTTTCTGTCATACGTCGGATTCGCCGTCTAGTTTGGGAAAGCGCAGAGTTCTACCACGATAAGAGCAACAGAGTTTACAAAGCGACATTCGCAATCTGGCACTATCTGCATACGATATATTAAACTTGGAAGTTACCAAGATACAATATCTGAAAAATCAAATCAGATATCAGGTAGCATCAATGTAAAGGGACAGAAGAAGGTATCGAAATATGCAAACGATCAAGTTTGAAACGCCTGAAATAGAAAAGCGTTTGTAAGCCCTTGGAGCAGATCTTCATATCTTTCAATACGCTAATACGAAATACAATAGATCCCACGATAGCGTTTTTCGTTCTTTCCGGTGACCTCTGACAGCTTTCTTTTGCAGAGAAGAAGAATCCATCCCCACTCAATCCCCACAACATTTTTCAATTCCTTGTCAATTTAACAATATTGATACAACATTAATAAATTATAACTTTTATTCATCATATTATGTAATCATTCTGTGGTAGATCAGTAGAAGTTATCTCCTAAAAAAATTAAAGGGTTTTTTCCATTTCTGGTTCTTCTGGAAACCCTAGAATTTTATTATTACTGCTTTAAGACAGCTTGGTGTTTTAAGCCAAATTATAAGTTTAAAAATAATAAATATTTACAATACTTCACTTATTACTGTTTTAGTAGTTTACATAATAGCTTTCTTATGTAATGACCAATTAATTTTTGTATAGATGTTTGTTTTTAGAAATTTAATGAATTAACTGAAGCACTCCTTGATAACAGTTATCACAACGTCTCATTAATGATTTGAGTTTTTGTACTCTTATATGAATTGACTATAATGGATTTCATAAGTTTAATGATTCCTTACACCGTCAGAAATGATATAGAAAATGTAATTATTTCAACTACATCTCTAAGATCCGACGCATGTAAAAAAAAGTTGGCTGGCGCAACAAATTAGAATGATTCAAATATTTTCAATCGAATAATTCAAAGATTAGACCATCTTCAGAATTAATTTTTTAAATTAAACTCATTTTTAAACAAGAATTTGTATAATTATTTCTATTTTTATTTTTTGCGTTTCTTTGCTTTTATACTTTCGAAATTAATTCGAAAGAATGTTCTAACAAGAACTGCAAACGTTAAAACTTAGTATTTTTAGTACAGTTTACCATTTTTCTCAATATTAATTACTAAATTATTCGATTGAAAAGATTTTAAATATTCTAATTTGTTGCGCCAGTCAAATTTTTTACACGCGTTGGTTCTTAGAGATGTAGTTGGAATAATAAAATTTTCTATATCATTTCTGACGGTGTAAGGAATCATTAAACTTATGAAAGCCATTATAGTCAATTCATATAAGAGTGCAAAAACTGAAATCATCAACCCATTTTGTACCAAAGTGTCCGTTTTGTCCGTCAACGTTCAAAGACGTATTCCTATATATTTTCAGCCCCTAAAAACATCCCCAAAGCCATACTGCACTATTTTCGAGGTCGCTCTATTAATTTATGCCATTTAGAAAACAGAAAAACAATGTCCTACCCCTCATTTTCTTCAATTAAAAAAAATGAAGCGTAGTTTTAACGCTATTTTTTTCAAAAAAGTGCAATTTTCAATGCAAAATACACCATAAAATAGTGAAATGACCAAAAACAGGGCGATCGAGGACCAATATAAAGAGTTATGACATGTGCTTATTTTATTTGTTACATCTAAGGCTTGAAAATCCACCCTTAACCCATAAGAGTGAAATGGAAACAAAACTGATGAATTATCGTAAAATGTACAAATTAGAACTTCTCGAATGGTAGAAATTCAGGAAGTTTTTATTTGAAAATGACATTTTCGGAAAAAATGTCGGTGAACAAAAAGTTAGAATCGATCAGAGAAAAGACTGAATTTTTTTCACAATCTTTTTAACCCTTTTTTAATTGTTCCCAATTTTGGAATTTTTAATAATTCAAAAAGTGTTCAAAAAAGTGTTGAAAAAGTTCAGCGCATTTGTTCTTTGATCGATTTTAAGAACTTTTTGTTCAACAAGTGTTCAAAAAGTCTACCATTTTACGATAATTCATCAGTTTTGTTTCTGTTGACACTTATGGGTTAAAGTGGATTTTCAACACTTAGATGTAACAAATAAAATAAGCACATGTCATAACTCTTTATGTTGGACCTCGACCGCCCTGTTTTTGGTCATTTCACTGAATTTGATGGTGTATTTCGCATTGAAAATTGCACTTTTTTGAAAAAAAATAGCGTTCAAACTACTCTTCATTTTTTTATAATTGAAGAGAATTAGGGGTAGGACATTGTTTTTCTGTTTTCTAATCGATAGAGCGACCTCGAAAATAGTGGACTATGGCTTTGGGGCTGAAAATAGATAGTAATACGTCCTTGAAAGTTGACGGACAAAACGGACACTTTGGTACGAAATGGGTTAATGAGACGTTGATTATGAAAAAGTAATGACTATGAAAAAATGATGTATGTAATTAATACCAAACGCAATTGAGGATAAACATATAATAATAAAATTGAGAAAAATAGAGAAGGTATAAAATGTGACAATATACACAGATTTACTCAATAGTGAACGATTAACTGAAAAGTTAAAAAAAGGTTTTAAAATATCATAATGTCCAATCATCATTCTTCTAAATGAAAATGCACACGCAGAAATTCTACAACAAAATATAGAAATACAAATATGTATGATATACATTTAATTACTACCATGATATAAAATAAATATGTTAATGTAGTGTATATATTTTTATATGAAAATTACAAATATCAACCGCGGACATAATATGATTATACTCTTCGAGGTATGATTGTATGATAAATGAATTGAATGTAATCGTCAACTTTTACAGAAAATCGTTCGCATTGTTTTTAAGAATAAATATATTTGTACAAAAATTAAGTACGAAGAGAGTTTTAGTTGGGATGAGAAACTCGTGTAAGGACTTATTAATGTGGGGGTAACATTTTAAGCATTTCATTAAGAATACTGGTTATGAAAAGAGGGTTCGCGGTGGACATTGTAGTGCTTAGGTTCATTTCAAATTACTTTTTACATTTAAAATGAAGAACTTGAAATGAACGTAAGATAAATTTCAGTAATTATTTATATTATAATATTCATTCACAGTATTGCACAGAAACAATGACCAATATACGAAATTCTCACATAAAAATCAAAATGAGAAAGAAATTAAGATTATAAATGGAATGACCAAGCAGGTGTACCAG
The DNA here is from genome assembly GCA_030407085.1 of Trichopria drosophilae. Taxonomy (NCBI): domain Eukaryota; kingdom Metazoa; phylum Arthropoda; class Insecta; order Hymenoptera; family Diapriidae; genus Trichopria; species Trichopria drosophilae. The sequence continues at coordinate 209,379,648 of CM059583.1, forward strand.
CAAATGAAAATGTACAGGATTTATCCGTCCTGTACATTTTCATTTGCTGCTTCATTCAACAGACGCAATGCGTGAAATAGGAGGTGAGATTTATAAATGATATGTGAATGAGATGAATAAGATAGCCAATGGATCGAGCGATCGATTTTCTGGCATGGATGAATAATGAAGAAAGGTCCGGAGATGAATGAAAAGAAGGATGAGGTGACGAAAGAAAGCGATATTGGGAGAATCCGAGTAAGAATGAAAGTGATTATGCATGGCAAGATCGCTTGAAAGAAATTAGGAAATCATTGAATCTAAAAAACCACCTGAGAAAATTCGGTCTTTGAATGCATATTTACCACTGATGCCAAATATTATTTTCAGTTTCTCAGGAATGTACAATTTTAATCCCATTTTTCATCGATATGGATCAACTTTAATTCATTTCATAAAGTTATCGGATTATCAAACTTGTCCTAAAGATTGATTTGAGAAAAATAAATCCATTAATCGAATATGCTTATTTTACTTTTCATTTAATTAGTTATAATGTATCTTCAAATTTCTACTAATGTCGTCAGCTGAAAACTTAAACAATGATCCGTTATTTAGCTTTTATAAAATTCCTATTATGGAAATGGAAATTCCATCGTTCCTACACGGAAAAAAATTTGAATTTGTGGTAGTTCGATAAATCTCGAGAAGGTTGGGATTTCTATGACTCGTGTAGTTCTGAGGAAGCACGACCCCGCATGCGCAAAGAGGCTTTCCAGTGGAGTTGTGAGAACTCCAACATCCGAGTCAGCTCAAACAATGTTCGACGAATGAATCGAGTTGGCGGTGCTCAACAATTCCAATAACAATTCAAAATTTTTTCCCGTGTAATTATAAAGGCGGAATAAATGGAAGTTTATAAAAATTGTTAGGTGAAACTCCTTTAACCTTAAACATTTTTTATTAAATCGTTTTATCATTCAAAAGTTTACACCTGAAAATGAACACAGAAAGACTTTTTATTTGAAATTCAACTATTCTATTAATAATTTGGGAACGTAAAGTTCGTGTGGGATTATATTAAAAATGTATAAAAGTTTAAATCACTTTTTTACAACACAATTTTAAAATTAATACAGACTTTTGTTTATGTGGGAAGTAATTCTTTTTCGACAAACGTCATTTGTCAACTGTTTATAGCTCACCAGGCAGTCGATTAAAGTTATCTAAAGTCAACTGGCAGTCGACTTACATTCGACTTTATTCGGTTGACGTAAAGTCGACGAAAGTCAAGTTTTAATAGCCGCTTTGGTAGTCTTGTATTTTGTCAACTGACCGTCGACTTTTAGTCAACTCTGGTTGTATACGTAAATCCTACTTTTGCGTTAAATCTGTTAAAAGTTAACGTCAATTTATTATCACGTGTGTTTTAATCACTGCAACATTGTACTATACCAAAAAAAATCGCAAAAATGTTTTACGCTTTAATCATTTCGATGAAACTGCTCAGGACATCATTCACAACAAATAAACGTCCGAAAACTTCCTTTTGTTTGAGAACAACCGGGGGAGATTTATAGACTTACAAACATTGACATTATATTCTGATTCCAAAAGTTAATAGTTTTTTGGGGAAAAAATCCTAAACTATAATATTTGAAATTCATTTCCTCGAAAACTATCAACTTTTCGAAAAAATTGCAAAGAACTTTTAGAATTCGTCAGAGAATACACTAAATTTTTTTCAGATTTTTTTCTAAATAAATTACAATTTTGAAAAAATGTTGAAAAAACTCCATGATGATGAATTTTAAGAACTTTTCATTCTAGGCATTCTTTTTTAAAAATTTCGTAGTTTTTGAGTTAGAGCGTCCAGAAATTTCTCAAAGAAATTTTCATTGTTGACGCCATTTTGAGGTCGTTAGAATGATGTAGGGTATAAAAGTATAATTTTTTCTTAAAATTCAACTATTTTATGCACCATTATGCAACGTTTCAATAAAATTCCAATATTTTAATAGCTCGAAAAAAATTTCTAAGAATAAAAAATTCCCAATTTTTTGGAAATTTTTTTCATATTCGGCGCCATATTGGAATTTCTGATGGCTGAAACTCAATTTTGACCTCGGAATCTTGAAGAGCGACCTCGAAAACAGTAGGATACGTACCTCTCAATTGTTTTCAACTTTGATTTTGATACGGAATACTTGATTGAAAATGAAGTATAAAAATTGTCATTTCAGGCGTTAAGTCGTGACATTCTAAATTTGTTCGAAATATTCGCCACTTAATTTATTAACGTCCACAGGATCCAATTTCGTCAGTTATGCTTGGATCGTATCCATTTTGTTGACGATCGTGTTCAACCAATGTTTGGGAGTCATTGTATCTTATGTTTTTAAGGATACTCTTTCTAATAGAGGTGGATAATATGGTTTTTAAGCATGAAAAATCCAAGATTAACCAAAAGACATGCTATTTTCTTATTGAACCGTTTTTAAAAATTGGTTTATCGTCTCTTATCATTTGTATACTATACCTAAATCGCGCCCTCGATGTTTGAACTTCAAAGAAACCTGATAAGACTAAAAAATCGTCTGTTAATTAAAAATAGCGACTGCAATGACACATTTTTTCCCTTGAAAACTGTAGAGGAAATTTTCATAGAATTCCCTTAAATTTTTTTTTAAATGTTTTGATAAAATGTTTGTTTTTGATAGAGTCGATGTCTTATTTATATTTTTGAGGTCGCCAAAGTCGTTTTAAAAAATATGCAAAACATAAAAAAAAAATTAAAAAAATCTGCTAAAATAATTAAACAATCGATTATCTCCAACAAATTTAAATCTAAACAACATCAATTTTTATATTCTTTTTTAACCATATAACCATATGAAGCGAAACTATTAATGGCGCCTCACAAAATTAAAAAAGGCAGACTTTCTTCATATAATTCCAAACTCGATACAACATTTATGGGAGCGCCAGCATTAGCGTTATCCGATGTGCACCGCAGTAAAGTCATTCCATGCCAACTATATCGAAGCTGAGGTCGAGGTCTCCATAAATCAACGAAAATCAAATATTTTATAGTTATAGTCATGAAAATAATTTGTTAAAGTATTTTTTTTAATTTTCAAAATGGCGGCCGTTTTATTTATTGAATTTCTTTAAATCACGATATCTATTTGTCTATGCTGGTCGAAAACATTTTTCAACCCAAATTTTGGCTACGTTACCGGGATTTTTTTTAAATCTTGATTTCTCATATATATAATATGAAAATTGATAACGCGCTCATAGCACGAGAAAGTCCCAAGAAGGTTACAGTAACCTTAAAAATTACGAGCATTACACGAAGGTTACAATGTTAGTGTAACTTTCTGATAATATTACAGGAAGGTGAAAATCTTCGCAAATTTTAATGTTGATGCTGCTTAACGACTTCAAAGTTTAGGTAACGTTCTACCAACATTACATTTACTTTACTCGTATGATGCCATTAAATAGGGTTGTCGATTACGGTGTTTAGGTATACAGGCTCCGTTGTTTTTTATCTTATAATGTAAAATACGTGCACCGTGTGCTAAGGGCCTAGTAACTTAAAAAGGGAGGGATTCATAAAAAAAAATACTTTAATTTTGATTCGGTTTTTACCACCCGAATTTACCATCCGGATTTGCTGGCCTGGGTAAATTTACATGATTTACATGGTGTCCCGTTCCAAATTACTATAGGTGGTAATATCAGCCAGTAAAACCGGACGGGTTTTTTCAATAGGGGAATCTTCCCGAATCTTCTGAAATAATACAAATTTCACATGATTCAAAGACATTTTCAGTAGGATGCAGAGAAGTGCACTATTATAATTTTGAATAGTATATACAATGGAATCACGAAAGTATCAAGACATTACATAATGGATTTATTATCCATGTCAACAATTTTTTGCTGGAAGATGCAAGTAAAATTTTTTGCTAATGCTTGTGATTAATTAATTAATATTTAACGTTGTTTTAATGTTAATGAAGATCACCTATTACGATTAATATGCACGAATATTGTTACCATAAGGTACAACGATTATAAGATTACAGAAAGTTTCGTAAATTCCAGACAGGTTGCACGGTAATGTTAGTGATTAACATTTAATGTTATTATAATATAAATGACGATTATACGAAGGTGTAAATCTTCGCGTACATTAATGTTAACGAGTAATCTTTATTTATATTCTAACCGATAATATAAATGAAGATTACTCGTTAACATTAATGTACGCGAAGATTTACACCTTCGTATAATTTTACCGTAAAGTTACAGAAAGGGTCTGCAAGGACCATGTAATGTTACGAACTTACAATGTAAGGTTCATGTAATCTTCCTGGGATCTTCACGTGCTATGAGAGCGACTTCTTCCCTTTTCAAGAAATGATTTTTTAAGAGCGCAACTCCCGGTTTACGTTGACGCCAAATAGAAAAAAATATTAAATGTGAAAAATAGATATCGTAATTTACAGAAATTCAATAAATATGACGTTACGGCCACCATTGTGAAAATTAAAAAAATTACTTTACCAAGTTATTTTATATTGTTTATGCCTATACCTATCATACATATCATTTTCCTTGAATTTGGAGAATTCGACCTCAGTTTTGATATAATTGGCGTGGAATGACTGTCGATTAGGGAGATTACATGTTCGTATTTTGTACATTCTTTGGGTAATCCTTTTTCATGAAAACAATACACTTTAAAAAATGCTTTACAACAAAATTCTTAAAATTGTTTTGAAATTAGTTAAAGAAAACTTTTAATAATAAAGACTATTTTCAAACACATAAATATTTTTTCGGGGTTAATAGTAAACAATTGTTAATATTTTCCATTATTTCAGATTCTGTTTTAAGAGATGGCACCTGTGAGATTATCGCTTCATTAAATTGCAATAAGAACAAATCCTAAAATTTTGTTTTTAATTTTAAAATGTTCAATAGCGTAGACGAAAAAAGAAACAACATTTTTTTGGCCAAAAGATACAAAAATGTTGGTTACGATTGATTGAAAATGTTAGAGAATGAGATACGTTTTTTAGGTACTTTATGAGCAATATTTGCTAAAATTAACCACTTTTGGACGACAATGACTGTTTATTCCGTTGGTTCAAAAAACTGAAAAATAACTTCTCTTGAAAGGTAAGTAAGTAAACTTCTCTTCTATAGCCATTTACAAAACAAACATTTTTTATTTATTTTTTTTCAACATTTTAGATATTTTGTTGTGAGTTTTGAAATATATTTCTTACATTTATTGACTTCCTATATTTAAAATTTATCTAGTCCTTTACAGTATGAAACAATTGATACTTCTATTGTAGTGTAGAAAAATTCCAATACTCTATGAAAACAAAAGAGGCTAGAAGAATTTATGTATAATGTAGGAATTATCTAAAGAGAAGTAGTATTGTAAAATGGTACAGTATTTTTTAATAAATAAAACATTTTTTTAAATCGAAAAATAAATAATCTATAATTTTATATAGATGACAAAATAAAAAAGAAATATTTTATTTATAGTATTTTGTACCTTTTTATTTGTATTATGTTTTTTATGTCAGGCTAGCTGTTTAGAATATTTTCGCTCGGTAATATTACTTTCTTTTTTATCCATAAATTTGTATACCTTGTTTTGTGTGAAGGATGTAGAAAAGCAAACTTAAAATAAAAAACATTTAATAAACGAAATAAAAACAAAAATGAATAAGATAAATAGTAATTAATCATAGAAAATACATTTTCTAGGTTTCAAGGAACATTTTTTTGATATTTGTTGTATTAATAAACATTTATTGTCGCAAAAAGTGGTTGATGTTAGTCAATATCGATCATAAAACATATTTCCTCCTCCAGTTTTGAATGAATCGAAATCACATTTTTTTGTATGCTTTCTTCCGGATTTCAAAGAAAATTAAGTATGGATTTAACGATGGCATACATCAAAAATAAAAAAATCTAACTCGAACAAAAAATTCGTAACAATGTCTTTCCTTAACATCAGTTTATGCAGCCCACACCGCAAAATGTATTTGTTTGATGCAATGAAAGTTTCTTAACTGTTAACAAATGAAATTGTCGTATTTGTTGAAATAGTGATTTGTCAATTACTAATAAATCATTTAATGAGATCCTGTATAGAATGCTTCTTCACTTGAAATTGCCATTTATTAATATTAAAGAAATAATTGTTTTCGCTACACAAAATATCTTTTAACAGCCAGAATACGTTGATTAACAACCAAGTAAATATTTATTAATTTCTATATGAAAAACTATAATATAAATGAGACGTTAAGGGCTTATATTATGTATTTAATTTTAGTCTATCTATTCTCTTCTAATATCAGAAATATATAAATATATGGAAAGAATCAAAACAAAATACAGTCCAAAAAAAGGAAGACTGTATTATCGCATTTACATTAATTTTTTGGTTAACTTTCGGTCGACTTTTTCGATTGTCGATCGAAAATTGACCGTGTGCCGGAAACATTTTAGCCGAAAGGTACTTTTTTTTATTGTCGACTCTAATGAACTTTCATCAATCGATTTTCACTTGAAGTTGTTCGAAAATTGACCGAACAATAGTTTTTTTATTGAGTCTATAATGAATCGACTTTGTAAAATTCTACCGTTTGTCAACTGAAAATGTCATAGGTTGATTTGTAGTTGACTTTTATGAAGTTGACCGAAAATTTATCGAAAGGTATTTTTTTGATTGCGTCAGTAATCGGTCGATTTGGTAAAAGTCGACGGTGAGTCCACGCCAAACTTTCATCAGTCGATTGTCAGCTGACTTTTAGGAAGTTTGAAAATTGACGGAATAATGGCTTTTTGATTGAGTCAATAATCGATTGATTTCGCGTTCTTTAATTTGACCTAATATTGACCGATTTCGGTAGAGTTGACTCTAAATCGACTTAAAAAACGAGTCAACTTGGGCCGATAGGAATATTTTGTGTTATCAATTTCAAAATTTTCAGCGACTTAGCGACGTATGAACTCACGAAGAAGAAAAGCAGCGTGTCATTTGTTTTCTTCGTATGTTGCGTCTTCTAAGAAATTTGGTACTGACAAACTTACTATTTTATGTACGACTTTTCGGTGCGTAAATTCGTGCATAAAATACTTTAGCCTCCGAAATTAATAAATTAATTTTAATTATATTAAAAATATGTTCAAAACTAGGTCAAATAATTATATTTTTTATTGAACAAACGTTAAAAAATTTACTAGGTATTTTATGAAAATGTCTGCGCATACTGTAATAATTATACTTATTAACGGCAAAGATCTACTTTTAACCGTGTACTTTTGACCAATTTTAGAATTTAGTTGAATACTGCCGTCGAAAGTACAGATGCCGTATCTGCAAATCTGTCATTTTGAGATATTCAACCAAATTATTTTATGCTTTTCTTGGCCGGGGAACAAAGTTCCGAAAATCAAAACCCCGAAAGGCTAAAATTTTGATATTGCGTGAGTCCAAGGTATTTTAATTTGCTCTCTTTTTGCCAAATTTTCAAAGACAAAGTGAAGAAAGTCACGCTGGAGCCATTTTATATCGAAATTTTGGCCTTTCGGTGTGTTGATTTTCTCGGAACTTTGTTCCTCGGCCCTTTTCTTCACTAATTTTATACCAAAAATCATACTGTTAACACATTATTGAAGGTTAAGTATGACGTAAAATTATATTCACGCTATAAATTTCTAAAAATATGCATTCATCGTTTTTAAAAAGCAGATACGACTAACAACAATGCAGATACGCCTTCACGATTTGCAGATAGCCCATTTTTAATCAGTCCCTAATAAAAACAATCGACATGCTATTGGAAGGCAAATTAGACGTAACTACGTAAAATAATTTTTAACAATAATTATCACTATTATAAAATAGTTAGTAAATCTGTTATAAGAAATTCGGCGACGCCCGTCTTAAATTAAGTACGTACTGACTGCCTTTTTTTTCATTTTTATTCATTGAATTTGATGTGTTAATAATATAAACTCCCTAACCTAAGAAAGACATTTCTAATCAGCAAAATAGCCATATCTATTGACTTGTAACGTAAAAAGATTGTAACTCAAATTCTCTAGAGCATTTTGGAATCATCTGAATTAAAAAGTATACAATCACGCCTTTTTAAAGATTTCTTTATTTGTTATTATATATATTATTAAACAACCCAGAAATCGAATTTGGATAGAGTTGTATAGAATTGGATTCAATTATTAAATTCTGAATCCATACTTTGGTCAACGGTGAATCCATTTTTATACCTAAATACAATTCTATTCGTTCATATGAATAAAAAGGTTACTTTCTGAATTCATATTAATCAAAAAAAGTTTTCTTTTTAAAAATTAAATCTTAAATACATCCGTATTCAACATTACAGATTCAAGACTATCTAAGTGTATTCATTTCAATAAAAAAATAGTTTCCTTTATAAAAAAGAAATATTGAATGCATCCGTATTCAACGTTACGGATTCAAAACTATACAAGTGTATTCATTTCAATCCAAAAAAGTTGTATTTCAAAAACAAAACTTTGAATACATCCGTATTCAACATTATGGATTCAAAAGTAGCCAAGAGTATTCATTACAATCCAAAAAAAGTTTCCTTCTTAAAAACGAAACAGTGAATGCATCCGTATTCAACATTGCGGATTCAAAACTATCCAAATGTATTCATTTCAATCCAAAAATAGTTTCCTTTTTAAAAACAAAGCTTTGAATGCCTCCATATTCAACATTACGGATTCAAAACTATCCAAGTGTATTCATTTCAATCCAAAAAAGTTGTATTTCAAAAACAAAACTTTCAATAGATCCGTATTCAACATTACGGATTCAAAAGTAGCCAAGTGTATTCATTTCAATCCAAAAAAGTTTCCTTCTTAAAAACGAAACATTGGATGTATCCGTATTCAACATTACGGATTCAGAACTATCTAAGCGTATTTATTTTAATGCAAGAAAAGTTTTCGTTAAAAAACGAAACTTTGTATACATTCGTATTCAATATTACGGACTTAATACTATCCAAGTGTATTCATTTCAATCGATTACTTTTTCTGAAATGAAATCCGCCAAATTAGGCCTCCGATTGTATTCATAACATTGAATACAGATGGATTCCTTTCTTCGGAATTCAATCCATTTGAATACATATTTACGGAATCAAAGTATCAATTCAAAATCAATTGAAGTTTTCAATCCAATCCTATCCAATCTCGATTGCTAGGCGTCTATCTTTTTAGAGATTGAAAGGAATTAAAACTACTGGATGGTGAACTTTTGCAGGATTGAAAGGAATTAAAATGGATTTCTGGCCAATTTTGATCAGGAATTAAAATATTACCATAACCTTATTTCGTTCCTTTGGATCCGAAATAATTCAAAGGAATTAAAATTGTTTGCTAGTCAATCTCGATCGAGGAATAAAAAATACAAATTTCAATTCCAGATTGTCGTTAATGAGATTCAAGACGTAAACTAGTTAATTCTTTTCAATTTCTTTCAATTCCTTGCAATTCCTTTCTGTTTGCTGGGAAATAACCATATCAGTATTCTCTCGTGTCTAAATGTACATATTCACAATATATTTTAATGTATTCTGTGCATATTATATACAGAATTTATGGCTAGTTCATACGAATAAAATAATTTATTTAATATTAATGATAGTTTATTACCATTTCTGGTGACAACATTACGCGTTGTTACAATAGTGCCACACAACTGAGAGAAGCTCCTGTCGTGTAAACATGCAAGTTACTTAGAACTTCCATAATGCAATCGGAAAATATCTCATAGGCAGTGTAATTAATTGATTTTTAAAAATCTTTGAAATATCCATAATTATGTCATAATAAAAAAAAAATGCAGATCGGCATCTGTGCTTCCGACGGCAGATTCGTAATAAAAAAACATTTTTTTTTTCGGATGAATTATGACATGATTTATAAGAGGACGCGCGCGCGTCGTAGGCGAGTTGCCCGCGGCGGGTTGTTGCCACCTATAGATTTTCGCGACGTACTAAAGTCGGCTATCGGAATCGGCTGAGTGCGTCTCGACTCCGAACCTGCGCGCAGTCGCGCTCCGACTTTTCCGAGGAGACAGAGCTTGGCAAGTCCGATCCGCGCGCACGTGCCCACAGTGCGCGTGTACAGACGGTTATAGTCGTGTCGTGTGCGGGCTTGACAGCTCCTCAGTACTGGCCGATTACATTAGCCGTCCAGGAAAACTCAACACCGAGTCAACTCAAAATGGAAAGAACCTCGTCGTCCCTGGTAGTCCGCAAGATCGTCATCGACTTTACCTGCATGTTTGTCGGTGAGTAACGCTCGTAAACGTCATCGAGATCGGTCTATTTATTGTGTATGTACCTGTCTCGCTCGGACTTGTCCGCAAGTCTCGCATTACGTTTATGTAAGAGCTCCTTTCTTCTGGGTTCTCCATCGATCCGAGGGAACCCGGACTACGCGAGCGGTTCACCTGTCAACTTCGCGGTCACTTCGGGTTCAACGCTCCATTCACAATTCAACATTATTTTTTATTTTTTTTTTTGTTTTTTTTTTTTCTAGCACTCTGTTTTGTTTTCATTCATCCAAATAAAATATCTTTTTGATATTGCGTATTGACAATAATACACAAAAACAAAAGCGCGCTGAAAGAACGTGAAAAAAATGATTTTCCTGATAAGGACGTAAAATATAGTTTTATACACGCGACATCGAAGACGTCGACAATGTCTATGTTTATCCTCGTGTTAGATTTCTGTATTTCCTACCAAAGATTATATTTATATACAACTATTGACGCGCTGTTAATATCGTCAGGATATTAGTAGCTAAATTTATTGATGTTTAGTAAATCACTGACTTATGGAGTTACGTTCTAGAGTATCATTTTCTTAGACATGTGTTAAGATCATCAACTTTGAAAACCACACTGAGAAAAGTGTATTTTATCAGTTACTATCCGTTGGCTTTTAAAAAATGTATTATAGCCATTAAAAGATATATTATAATCTTCCTATATATTATAATTATATATAATAACTAGTAAAATCCTCCGTCGTTCAGCATTTGTTTTTGACAGGTTATACGAACTGTAATAAACTCTCCTATTTTAAAAGAATGTTTTATTATGACTAAAAGAAGGCATTTTTAATATTTTAATTTGCTAGATAAATTTCCATAAACAAAAATTGCTTTTAGTTAAAGCCAAAATAAACTGACATATCGGTTAGAATAATATAAAATCTTCGTCTTTTAACAGGTAGTAGAAAGATGGCAATTCCTATGCGTAAAATACTATATTTTACGGGGCATAAGAATTCTAATACTGGGTAAAAAACATTTTTCTCAGTGCAATTAGTTTAGAACCAAACGGAAAGAAATCATAGGTAGAATTTGCCGAACTTAGTTAAGTAACATTTACCGAGTCTCATTTAAAAGCAAAATGTATTGGTGATTATTAATAAATAGTATTCTAGCTCTTTAGTAATTAGTTGTTAAATTATGTTTAATAACAGATTAAGGAAAAACTAGGCTAGAAACAGCACTCGCAAGAAAATTAACACCAGTGTTATTAAATATAAAAATTATGTGAATTTGTTTACTTGGATTAGATTTTAATACATCATTGGTGTTAATCAAACATTTAAAAGATAAATTCCAGAAAAACTGCAAAAAATTAGAATTTTTCTTTTAATTATTTTTATTGACAATGGTTACTGAACTTTTACGGTAAATTTTACCTAAGTTCTAAGTAGAATTTACGAATTATTTTTGTCTGTGCAGTGGGTTAATGACTTTGAAATTTTACATGCAAGAGTTCACGTTGATATTTCAGAACTTAAATTTCAAAAAACTAATGAACCTCATTAAAGTTTAACTTAACAAGTAAAGGATAACTTGAGTATCATTGAGTTTGCACTAGGAAAATAGATATCAAAAGTACTTGAAGACATAGTTACAAAAAAAAAACTTTTACTATTATTCAATTCGAAATTACTAAGAAATATTCCGAACTAATTTATTTGTAATAGCGAACGTTAAAACTAAAGATTAGGCATCTGATACCGTACGTTTTTAAAAATCGTTAATCCGTGCGCAAAAGCGGAGGAAGTTATCGAGTGACAAAGGGCGGTGTTCCGACTATTTTGCCGGTATCCAACTTCTATGTAAATTTCAAAATTTTGCATTCGTTTATACCCGGTGTTGTGAGCCGCTGCCTTTGCCCTAAGGCTCTCAAAACTTGATACAAAATAAAATAGATGCGAGAAATGGGAATGCAAAATTCCATAAGATCAAGATTTGCCGGAAGCATTTCTATAACAGAATTTGCGTCAACTGTAAGCTTTAACGATCATCGCAAGTCCTTCGATCGTGTCTAATATGGTCTGGTCAAACGACATTTTTGCTAGGTTCAAGGACCAATGGTTGACGCGTAACGTACTCCGCACGTTTGCTCACATTTAATAATGTGTTTTATAGTTACGCACGAAAACGTGTTTTTATTTATGCAAGATGACAACTGATCACACGTTCTCGAAAAACAGGAAACTTCTATGGTTCCTAAATACTAAAAAGGCCGCTTTTTCCAATAAATTTTAAAGTTTAACTGATGATCAATATAGCATATTGATTTTTAATCGTTTCTAAACCAACCATTTTTCACGACTATTTTAAAAAGTTATTTTTTTTTCTTCTTTTTGGACTATAGATTTTCGCTACGAAATCGGTTGAAACGATCTTTGTAATCTGAAATAAAAACATCCATCGACATTAACCCTTTAAATCCCAAATGTGCAAAATTTGAACATGGATTTCAGCATCGTTTTATGTGTAAAATAAAAATTAAAAAAAAAATGGAAATATCTATATCCGACTAGTTTTGAGGTCGCTCTTTCAATTGGCGCTACTGAAATTTTCGAAAAATGACGTTTAACACCGTTTTTTTACAAAAATACTGAAAAAATCGCGATTTTTCAGCTACAATTTTTTTTTTTTTAATGCATTTTTAACTATGATACCGGTTTCAGATCACCTACTAATCTGTCAGAAACGTATTCCCGATTGTTTTAATTCAAAATTATACATTTACATATTTTGATTTATTTTGTTTTTCGTTTCAAAATGGCGTCTGAACGTTGACAATTTTTGAAAGTGAAGAAAATGCTATTATTTCGGATCTGCTTTTCTTTGTAGTAAAATCGTACAAATAAGTTATTACGAGTTTTGTATGTCCTATTTTGATTTACGGAAACAGTAATCCCATAAAATCCAATTTCAAGATGGCGACTGTCATATGCTCAGTAGAAATACGTGTATTTCGAGACAACCAAAATTGGTGTGAAATTTGCGAATTACCATATCATAGGTTTCAGTCATCGCTAAACTCAAATCTTGAGTCAGTTTACCGAAATTCAAAATGGCGGATCCAATATGGCGGACCCGTTATGTGAAATTTCACATTTCTGGAATAGGAAAAATACTATCGTATTCCACTCAGATTTTCAAGTCAACATTATTCTTAAAATTTGTTTGATGACATAAATGGTTTTTGTGACAGTCGCCATCTTGAAATTGGATTTTATGGGATATTACTGCTTCCGTAAATCAAAATAGGTCATACAAAACTCGTAATAACTTATTTGTACGATTTTACTACAAAGAAAACCTAGCAGATCCAAAATAATAACATTTTCTTCACTTTCAAAAATTGTCAACGTTCAGACGCCATTTTGAAACGAAAAACAAAATAAATCAAAATATGTGAATGTATAATTTTGAAGTAAAACAATCGGGAACACGTTTCTGACAGATTAGAAGGTGATCTGAAACCGATATCATAGTTAAAAATGCATTCTAAAAAAAAATTGTAGCTAAAAAATCGCATTTTTTTCAGTATTTTTGTAAAAAACTGCGTTAAACATCATTTTTCGAAAATTTCAGTAGCGCCAATCGAAAGAGCGACCTCAAAACTAGTCGGATATAGATGTTTCCATTTTTTTAATTTTTATTTTATACGTAAAACGATGCTGAAATCCATGTGCAAATTGTGCACATTTGGGACTTAAAGGGTTAATATCACATTAACTTAAAAATTATGTGGTAATGAGAGGCCATTTTGAGGTCCGCCGGGTTGAATTTTTTGAAAATAAACATCCCCATATTGAAATCTACATATTTTTGACGCATTATTTGTACTCGTCTAAGATATTCCAGTGCGGGAAATTATGCAAAAAAAAGATACCTTGAAAAATCGTATCTTTTATTCATTAACCACGTGTATATTTTTTTATTTTTGATTTGCAATATTTTCCGATACATCATTCGAAACAACGGGGTTTGAGCCATAAAAAACATCTATAATAAACTTTTGTTCTTTGCGTTTTAATACTAAAAGGAGTAGCAAACTTCGCTTTAAATTTTTGTATATAAAATTTGTTTAGATCACATGTTATGAATTTTTGATTCAAGATTAAAAATAATTTATTTACTTTTTCGATTCATATCTAAGCAGGATGTATGTAAATATTTTCGTTTTTAAATCACCAAAAGTAAAAATATCAATGACTGAATGTCTAACGGGCTATCAAAAAAAAATTGATATTTATTTAATGAATCAAAATACTGAAAATACTTAGTTTCAAGAACAATTAATACAATTAATTACTATCTCAAAAATGGTTTGAAATAATTGACCTCTAATTATAAAAATGAAGAAATATTATTTGTACGTTTAGATCTGATTAAATAATGAGCATATTAGGAATTTAATTAAATACCTAATAAGTGGAAATAATGCATGCCAGTTATTGTCCTCTGATGTCACGTTTTATTTTGCCTCTATAAAAACAACACCTGATTTTTATTTCCCGACACAACGACACTATGTCATCATCCTGGAAAAAATGTGTTTCTATTTTGAGATATGTATTACAGATTTTTTTTACATGAATATATAAACTATTCTTTAATAATTCCATTCGCGATGACATATACTAATAATACTAATTAATCATTCGTATTTTCTTAATTTTATATAATTTTCCTTCTTTGTGTCTGCTGCGACTAATATTACTTCACACCGTATAAACTCTATTCTTAGTTTTCCCTATTATTTCGTTGATTGGAAAACATTTTTGTTATTAATAATTCTATAGTTATAAGTAAAACTTCTGGTTATTAGTTTTCTGGTAATTCTTATAACATTCTCTAGTAAGTTTTACAATACATTTTCAATGATGATAACCAGCATATTTTATCAAAGAAATTGCTTTCACCTTACCAAAATTGATAATTGTTAATTGATAATTGTAGGTAAATTTATTCTTTTTCTAATAAACATCATATGTTCTTTTGGAAATAGAATCAAATACCTCGTATTCTTCTTCATTTGTATATACAATGATATAATACTGACTAATAATGGTGTAAAGTGATTTAAAGTGTTGGTATGAATTAAAATTAAATTAAATGTAAATCTGAAAAAACAATTTTTGTTTTTATAGTTTTTGTAAATAATTATGCGTAATATATTTGTAATCATATATCCATTAACCCAGAGGCCAATACATCGTTCGAAAACTATCCTATTGTAAAGAGAATCAGTGTCTTTAATTTGAACAAAAATATTTCTTGTTAATTTTTTGTTTAATTTGACGATAATAGAAAACTAGTCCCGTCGATAATATTCCCTTAAAAAATGATGTATGCTGTATTTAAAAAAGTGTATACGTAAATTAACCATTAATCCTCCGTACTTTATAAAAATTGTTTTGCTTTTTTGGATATTTCCAAATCGCTTTACTGATTTGTTGATACGCAACAGAGCAATCTGGAAATATACAATTAATTTCCAAGGTCGCGATTTTGGCGCCATCGACGAGAGATATTTGTGGCCTTGCGCCAACTTCACATTATAAATCGATCCATTTTCATCTATAACCTTTTTAAAAATTTCTGTCAAATGAATGAAAAATAGTTGACAGTCTGAAGGAGTATTATCGCTTATGGTGTATTCCAACGTTTTTGTAATTTGTAATTTGTAAATTGTAATTTGTTCAGGTAAACATGCGATGCATATATTTTCATGGGCTACTATGGAAACCGGGCAAATACGGCGCAACCATCCGAATATGCCATTAGTAATACCCTTGCTAGCAGGGAAAAAATCAATTCAGTACTCGAAATGAAGTTGTAGCGAATAATCCACGCACACTTTAAAAAAACTTCCAAAATGTTTCCGTTACATGTACATTAATTCATAATATTTTATATCTGTATATACATAATATATATATACACCTTTAAAAAAATTAATGTACTGTACATTGAATGTGCATGAAATTTCATGACATTTTTAACAGTGCAGTTCGACAAAAAAAGCGGTTAGAAAAATAATCCATGTTTTCTGACATGTCTGCAAGTACCTCAAAATGGCCAAACAAGTATCTGACATTAGACGAAAAAAATTAATGAAATCATGATTGTTAAAAAATGTCATTTTAGCTTGCAAATATTATTTTACCTTATAAATATTCATTATAGAATGCGTAAAATTAAATTGCATCCAATTGAGAAACGGTAGTTGACATAACCATTGTGGACCAATATATATCGATTCGACCAAAATAGCAGGGCGGAAAAATCGAATGAAACATTGGTAGACCTTCGGAAAGACTCCGTCACCTGGAAAAAATTTTATTTACATGTTTTCCGACGTATTTTGGGTCGCTGAACACGAATCTGAAGTCAAAATTTGTCGCTCGGACATATCTTGGCCGCTATATTGAAAAAAAAAACTCGAAGTCGCACAAAAGTTTCAAATAAAAAATGTACAGCACAAAATTCTCTACAAAAAAGGTCCTATACATTTTCTTCGTAAAGTCAAAAATAACGCCGTAAATGGAGGTTGAATATGAGAACAATTGACTTGGCGTGTGATGCCGCGTTTAAATTCAGCGGATTTAGACTGCGGTATTGCAAGATGTCAAAAGTATGTTATATACTTTCAATGCGGTTCACCCAGACGGAGCTTAGGCAAACCAGGAAGTTTCAGTTTTTTTTTAGGCAGCCCAGTGTAGGCATTATGCTGAAAACACGTCAAGTCAATTGTTCTCATATGCAACCTCAATTTACGGCGTTATTTTTGACTTTACGAAGAAAATGTATAGAATCTTTTTTGTAGAGAATTTTATGCTCTACATCTTTTGTTTGTAACTTTTTTTTGTGTAACTTCCACTTTTCAAGATATGCGAAAAACTAAAAAAAATGACGTATTTTCACTGTCTTCTCAACATAGCGGCCAAGATATGGTCGAGCGACAAATTTTGACTTCAGATTCGTGTTCAGCGACCCAAAATACGTCGGAAAACATGTAAATAAAATTTTTTCCAGGTGACGGAGTCTTTCCGAAGGTTTACCGAAACATTTCTGTACATACGTCACTATAGATACCTATATTTCTTTTTTCCCGCATTTATGTGGAATTGATATACATATATACATCGTCAGAAGTAATAAATTGTTGAAACCACATGCGTCTGTAAAAAAGTACGAGTGCTGTCTTTAGGTAATAAGTTTTCGCCATAAAGACGGAGGGCATCAGAATTCACCCGAGGATATTTAACTTCCTAAAGTCGAAGGTTCTATAGAAAAGAGCAATTAACGAATTATTCTCAACTACTGAAATCTCGACGAAAAGTATAATGCGAGGCCAATTTGTCTGGGAGAGTCGAGATTACAGTGGTTAAAGATGCTCGAGTCACAACTCTCATATGAGCCTTTTCAGTTTAGGCTCTGGCCACTTTGCCCACAGAGAACCATTTGACGTTCCCTAACCTTCGTATAGCACATCTCGAAACCGTTTTGGCTCGAGGCTGATCCATCGCATTGCCCCGTGTCCGTTCGTGCGTCCGGTTAATAATTGGCTTCTTTCAAAATTCGTTAGGACCCAAAAGGGGTAACAAAGACTCTGATAGAGTGGGAACGGTGCACGCAACACCAGCTACAGTCCCTCAAGACCCCAACATTGCCTTCTGCGACGTACCGCGACCAATTTTTTTCGCTCCCCATTTTAACCGTCGCACCTTTGACCAACAATTTTCCCGTCACGTTCCTATAGGAGGATCAGGTTTCAACGATGTCACGACATCCCTGAAAAATTTGATTTAACCTTTTAAACTTATGCGATGGATGACAAGATAATCTATATAGTCTCAAGCTTTTACTTGCCTTACATTTTTTTTTATCCAATTCCTCCTCAATGCCTTGTCGATTATCGGGAAATCATTTCTACCTATGCGGTATACAACAAAAAATCGTCATGAGACTGACAGGGGAAAAAATCGGTTTTTTGGTATTCTTTTAACGATCTAGATTCATATATAAAAAACATTGTAGATATATAATTAGTAGCTAACAGTAATTATTAAATACATGATATCATTATAGTTAATTATTTCAAGAGTTTTAAGCATGAGTCAAATATCTTAAATTACTCAACTATCTATTATTTGAACAATTAAAGATTTCATTTGCAATTTCTTTTCTTTAATTTCTTCGTGAACTGTACAAAGAAATTGTACCAACATTCTTAAATATCGAGACACCATATTTTATGTTCACCATTATTTAGATTTTATGTTATTATAAATTCAGCAAACCAAAACCAACACTTTTTTCTAGAAAGAAGCGTTGCATAGGTTATCGAACAGTATAAGCTGAGAACCAGTATACTTCAATAATTGAATATCGGCATAACTTCCTAATGACTGCTAAAATTAAATTAAATTTGTGAATTCGTGTTATTTATAATGTAAAAAAAATGTATCGATTATTGCGATGCTATTGTGGTTAAATTATAAAGAAATTATATTTTCATTGTTTTTTATTAAGTCTATATTTTAAAAGCTCCTAGCATATATTATATTCTATAATATATAAATTGACAAAGCCTAATAACATTTGTTACAACTTAATGTACCTAAAAATCGATGTTTGCTGAAGTTACTGTGGACATTGAAACATATTGCTATGAATTTTTGCCGTCACGATTTTCATATAGTCATAGTTAAAGGGAGTATTGTGAATGATTCAACGAAAAGTAGTTTTCTTCCAATTGCAAGAGTGACACGAAAACCAACCACTTAAATAAAAGATTTGAAAAAAAGGTACCTTGATGTGATATGAGATACACGTTTATCTTAGCATTTTATTAATTACAAATTAGTTTCTAGGTAGGTGCATTTTAAATGAATTTCATTTAAATTCAATGTAAAGATAAAAAACATAAAATTTCACATTTGTTATCGAGAATTTAAATAAAAGTTGGGTACTTAATGCAGATCAATATGATAATTAAACGTATGACCATTCGACGGCCTTGATACATACAACTCTATCTTAAATAACAGTTCACTATGAACATATCTGAAATACCAGCGAAAAATACGTATATAATAGATGAAAACCATTTATACCTAAAAAAGTTGAATTGTAATACTTGTACATTCAAGTAACATATAATTTAAAATATAAATGGTAATTTGGTTAATTTCGAAATTCAGAAATATAAATGTTTTTAATAAAATAAATTATTTTGAAGAATTTTACAGATTCTTGAATTTAATTTTTAACATCTCATTCTTTTTTTTAAACATGAAAATAGTTTATATTTCTGTTTATATTTCAAATTCTATATATTTAGAAAACGATTAACAATTTCGCATTTTTATGGTCTAAATGTTAATTTCTATATATTTTAAATGGGTTCATTTAATTAGAAAGTTTTGAAAATAATCCATTATTCTTTGTTTAACAGCAAATAGTTTTATCCCTACAAAGATTCTGAATATAGCATACCAATGAAAAGAAATTATAGTTGAAAAAGAAATATATTAACATTTTAAAATATATTTTACAAATAAATGTACACAGTAAGCAATTGATATTATAAGAATAATACATTTAAATATATTTCAAATCTTATTAATCGAAATTATAAATTTCTAAATAAATAAATAGTAGATAATATATCTTAATAAAAGAAAGTAAAATTTATGTATACATATCGGGTAAATATTAAAATAATATATTGAATGATATTGATGACAATTTATTTTTAACCAGTATTCATAGGACATTTGGACAATTATTTATGTTTAATACTTTTTAGTAAAGACTTACCTTTTTGGTATTGACATTTCTTGAAGAAATGTTCATAAACTCTTTGAAAATCTGAATTAAGAAAAGTTGATGTCGTTTATAATTAATGATTAATGGATTTTTAAATTAGGAAAAGTATTTTTTCCAATGACATGTAGGTTAATTTTGAATCTTGACTACCCCAAAAATATGAGATGTAATCTATAAGAGGGCGTTACAGTAACATTCAGTATGTTCAACATTCCGACGACCAAAACCCCGAGACATTGAAATCTCGACGATAAAAAACGCTACAGTTCAATATCCCGACTTGTTCAAAATCCCAAAATGTCTAACTGAAAACTTCTAAAATCAAATTATGTTGATGCATTTAGTCAATTTGTTGAGTGTCCTATGGGATTTTGAATGCCAGGATGTTGAGTTGTTGGATTTTTAATCCTCCGCATTTTGATATGTCGGGTTTTTGAACTATCGGGTTTATTATAGCACATCGGAATTTTGGTATCCATCCACATTTGGAATGTCCGAGGTTGCACACCGTTTTTAAGATATTAGTTTTTATTGCCATGTGAAACATTAATTCCATATAAATTCATTTAATGGTAAATTTAATACATGTATCCTATGCAGTTACAAATTTTGTTTCATAGATCAAAAATTAACAATAATTTCTTAAAAACTACTTGTCATTTAAATAAGTTAAGATATCAAAATTCTGTTCCGCAGTAGTAAAGATATAGAATAATATTTAATTATTTTCAGTAAAAATATTAGGAAAATGTCCAGTGAATTTTTATTCCATTAATAAGTATAAGAACGCAGTTTTTTTTGCTTGAAATGTTAGTATTTGTAAAATTAGATAACGACATAGAAGAATAACCGCTTAATATTAATATAACCATGTTATCGAGACTATTAAACCAGTATGCATTTAGATTGTACAATCTTAGGTGATGGCCGATGTGACATGTATTCGCACCGTTTGACGCAATAAACACTGTTGTGCCTGCGGAAGTCGTAAAAATCTCCGATAATCATTACATACTAATTCCCTCAGCGTGTCCATCTGTATTCTCTCAATATCTGGTGGAATTGTAGAAAATGTCTGATGCTATTAATTTTCAAAAGTGTATTCCTCACTCGATAATCATATATTTCTAGTATAAAAGAAAACTAAAAAAGTTAAAGTTAAAGGAATGTCTATGATTTATTCGCGAATGGCTTTAAAAGTTTTAAATAAAAATTACTACTTTCATGAACTATTCAAAAGTTCAGCGGAAGATAGTAAACATAAAAACAATTTGTTATAAACAATATAGACAAATCATTTGTTTACCCTTATTTCGCAAAGAATGCTTATTCTCGGAAATGGAAAGTGTATATATGCAAATTTCCTCATACTTGAAATCGTTTTATAAAAATGACTTTAAGTCGACTCAAACTTCACGTACAATTGTCTTTCATAGGTAATGTTTCTTTATATCAAATTTTAAAACATTTTATACTAGAAAAATAAATAAATAAATGCAAAATTTAACATTTTGTTTTTAAAAGTACAAAGAGTTAATAATTGTCTTTTTCTTAACATGTGGAAATAATGTGTACTTAAATAAACGAATTAGTCTTAAATACTTACTCTTTCCTCCATGGTCTACATGAAATAAATACGTTGGAAATACGTCTCAAAAAAACTTTTTTGTCCAGAAAAGAGCATTTGCGCATACCACATCGCTTTTGTCTTCCGTTCAATTTTATACGTTCCAAGATCGGCACTTTTATAATACACGAAGCGTGTCAAGGTGCGGTGCGCGAACGTTGCTGCCCCAAGAGATTTACTGCATCATTGCCCGTTCTGTTATACTTCCGGTAGCAAATTATCTGTTGTCATTTCACACAGCTCCTCATAGAAGAATATCTAAATATCTAACAATTAAAAAATATGATGCAAGACCATAACTGGTGTTGAACATCTGAATCCTAACAATCTGCTTTGTACATGATGATCAAGAAGAGACGTGGTTAAAATATAAAATCCTTACAAGGATGTAAAGTAGGCACTTTTGTCTTTTATGTTTGACAAATGAAGATTTTCTTCGAGGTACACTGTATGCGGCGTGCAAATCCGAAAATAAAATCGAGGATCTGTTTTTAGCACTAATGTCGAACTGATGGGGGGTATAGAAAATGACCATATCCATGTGAAAAATTAATTAAAGTATAGACATTTTCGACGATTTTTTTACGCGGTATTTGCAGTAAATAAACCCATAATTTTTCAAATGTCCGAACGAGTAAAAGTTTACATAATATACGCTAGAAACCACCTGAGAAAAAAAAGCGACGGATGTAGTTTTCGCATACAATTACAAAATATTCAACTTCATAACCTGCAGCATCGTCATCCAATGTTTATCATCCATGGAGAGTAAAAAGATACTGTCGAATGGATGGCCGATATCATCATTGTTATTGGAGAAAAAAACGAGTGAATTGTACTTTTTGTATATGATTACGTCCTTAAATAATTATAGACGTATATTAAAAAAATAATAAATTAATTCAAACTCTCGTAATAAGCCAGATTATGAACGGCGCTAAACCCAGGAAACAGCGAAAAGCCATGATGCCGTGCGGCATTTTGCTTAATACTCAGGGTCTTGAACTTAATGACTTGAGCAGTAACCGGATCACCCGGTTGTCACCAATTGCACACGAAATCGCGACAAAACGTCCCATTATGGACTGGAAAAGGCTTACTCACGCACTAGATTTACTTTCCAGAACCACTTTTTGAGAAGAGCTTAAAATTTGCACAAGAAAACGACAGCATTCAGCTGAAAATGTCAAATTATTCTAGTACCACCGTAGATGCTATTCTTAAATTTATTCTGAAACTGTTCTTAATCTAATTTGTGCGTATAAATGCACCGGACTAAAAAGGGCACATTTTTCAAACCAGACAAGCAAAATTGGTATTTATTCGATAATAAATTTGCTAAGTAGTATTTGAATCACAAGTTTATATTCAATGCATAAATGTTCGAAATAAAAATATACAACACTGTACATTTTGTTAAATATTATATAGTACACGGAAAGAGTACAATTGTACTTTTTTATATTTATGCATTACATTGCAATAATTAGAAAATCTCTCTATCTCTACATTCAATTTCTCGTCCATTGTATGCTAATAAAACGATCACATTCTTAAATTTAAGACTCCAAATCCATTCACCTTAATAACCGTTCAGTCTAAATCGTGGAATCAATGAGACTTTATGTCAGAGAGCTCTTAATTTCACACTTATAACAAACATATAATTGTAATTGCTTTATTTGATCACAGAAATAGTTATCTGAATTATTAAACGAACTTCATCACAAGTCAGAACATTACAAAAATAACAATACATTAAATTAACAAATGGTATATGATTTTAATCATTCTATTTGATTGAATTACTCACAATTTAAAAAATTAATGATATTAATTCACGGTAATACTTCCAAATGCCATACAAGTATGAACATCATGATGTTAATTTACTCATAAATATTATTTTTTCATGATAGCTGCTGCTAGTAATGAAATGGAAAATTATTCAGTTTAAAGTGGAGAATCAGTTTTAGAGACGTTCACTATACTTAAAACATTGAAAAAATGCATATCAGAAAGATCGAACTATTGCCGTCTTCCAAACCTACGTAACCAAACTTTATGTTAATATATCAATAAAATTAGTATTTAAAATTAATTGAATATTGAAATACGGATAAAGTAATAAAATGATCAGTTCCTAGAGTTTCTCAGAAAAAAATTTGTTATGTTTAATCAATCTTATTATATCAACTATATAAAACAAGTGTGTTTAACCATTTATATTCCATAAATTTATTTTCCATTCTAGTATTATTAAATCATAGTTGCAGTACTTCCGAAGCTACAAAGGGTATCTAATAATATACAGTAAATACAATTTTAATGTTTTATTATTAAAATATAGGAAATATTTTCATAATTGCTTATATTTTAAATATTCCCATAAATTATAAACATTGTCTGCAAATGTTTTTTATGAACGCTAAATATTCGCTAACGTGCAAAAACATTATTATGTCTTAAGTCTTTAATTAAAAGTTTCATCAGATGTGTTATATAACTATCGATTATAAACTACGGAATTTTTAAGTATTCCAAGAAATATTTTGTGAAACTCTTGTGTAAATGATAAAAAATAGATAAAGACTTAAAAAATTTAACAGGCAAAAAATTATAGTAACGAAATCGTTACTGGATTAAATAAATGAATTGATCGATCACCAGGTAAGCCAAAATAAACACAGAATTTTCGTATTAATTATTATATAAAATTATTAACAATTGCGCGGTCCCTAGCTTACCTGGAGGGATTCCAAACATTTGCTTAAGCCAAGCAGTGCATTAAAAAAAGAAATGTTGTAGCGTAAAAACCGAACAGATCGATATTGATCGATTGATCAATACTTATTAATAAACGAGCTGTCCCTCGTGGTAATTCACCAACTTTCATACGGAAACACATATCGCACATGACAATGCACTAGTGTATTGCATAATGAAACGTTTAATTAAATATAAATATATATGGTCACCATAAAAATGACCAGTAAGTATAATAAAATATTTCAATGATTTAGGATCCATTTTGTAGAACTAAAAAAATTTGTATTGTTTACTTGTCCATTGTATTACTACCACCATTTTTAAATAAGTATGGAACGTTCATTTGCCGATATTTTTACAGCCATTTATAAGAAATATCGTTTTCTGTTAATTTATTAAAATATAAACTTGTCGAGAGCAATCAATTGTAGTAGAGAGACTTAATAAGCGAAACATTCTACAGTGTAGTAGACAA
This sequence comes from Trichopria drosophilae, assembly GCA_030407085.1. NCBI lineage: Eukaryota > Metazoa > Arthropoda > Insecta > Hymenoptera > Diapriidae > Trichopria > Trichopria drosophilae. The sequence goes on from CM059583.1 coordinate 209,404,778, forward strand.
ATAATTGTACTTAGTGAATAAGTACATATTTCACTTTTTTTTTTAATATGTCGTACGTACTAATGTACCAGATAATGAAGTGTATTTGTTATTTTAAGTCCATTTTTTTAAATTTTAATTATTTATGTCGTGACTAGAAAATAAACTTTATTACTGGCAATCAAATTAAAATATTACAAAATATAATGACCATTTACCTGCGGAGATAGTCAATAAGTTATAAACACAAAGTCTTATTTCATTTTGACGACCAGGATACGTTATACGGAACATTCCCTGCAAAACGTACCAAACTAAGAGTTTCTGAGAAAGTTCTACAATCGTTCAGGATGTTCAGTCATTATTGTCAAAATTGTATGATATCAACGTTTAGTATTTTCGCAGCCTATATACAAAATATCAGCACTTGATAAATCCGGCGAATACAGAGTAATGAGTAAACATGATCCCGCTGCAATTTATGTACTTTACACTTTCATTAAATTACAGTTAACATATTTAATCAGAAAATCTATTATATAAGTATGTAGGTATTATTTTTGGAGTTAACGATTCTACATGCAATTTAATGATTCACAACTTTTTGAAACCATTCGAATACGATTTGTAATTTGGATTTTCACCGGTGATAATTTAATGAATTGATGTCACCATAAAAGATGATTTCACGGAAATTATCCAGGTCGTTCAGCTACTGAGCGTCTATCCGTTTACGAAACTGAGGCATAAAAGTACATACCGGTTGATCTAGCTCCCCGTCGAATCCACTTGATGCTACATGGATAGCTTCGATGCTAATTTGTTGTCTCCTCTTTAAATGGATTTAATCGAGGAGCACCTGCTCTTCCAACTAGGAAGTAACCAGAAGTAGGCTTCTGGTGTCAACATTATGTATATTACATTTAAAACTAAATTCTTTCTGGGAAAATGATTTTCTTTTCGAACTGATTTGTTTTATACCTAAGCCAATCATGTCAATGTATGAGTAAATTTAACAATTTAACGGCCCCTTCCCCCAATCCCTTCGTGGCAAGTATACTCGTTCAATGGACGTGCGTTTACACACGCTCCTATTTATGTTCATAAGTGGTCAGCGGCCCATTTTATTTACTAAAAGTTTAGAACAATTGTGACGAAAATATTTTGAAACGTAAACTTTATTTTATCAAGGTTTGCATAGGTTGGAGTCGAAAAAATAATCGAAAACATTTGTTTTATTTTTATTTTTTGCTATTGTAATGTTAAGTACTCGCGTTTAACACATAAACAACACATAATACTACATATAATTATACTAAAAATACCGGAATTTTTTGTTGGATTCCAGCGATGTGAACTTTTGCATTCCCTGTATCTCGTGTGGGAATTTTTTCAAGGAAAATGTTCTCAATGTTTCAAGATGTGTGCAAGCGGATAATATACCTGTACACGAAAAATAATGAATTTTTTACACTTGCTAAATAATTGTTATCTAAACATTCGAATTATTGGTATAGAGTGGTTTATTTTGTAAACTGGGATCTCAGTTTACGTCAAGCGCGTTACTTTATAATCTTATGTAAAATTTTGGATTCGATAGCTATTGGGTTTGATATTAAAAGGAAAAAAAAAACATCCCTCTAGTGCTTAACAATGGAATTATTCTGAAAATGCGTTTCCCCCGGGATATCATTTTGTGCTCTTCAGTCGGGCGGAAGAAATGTTAAACCATAGCTAATGTCCTTCAAAAACTGATTTGCATAGAACAAATTTTTTTAAATGTATTAAGGGGTTATTAACTGACAACTTTTTTAAAATTAAAATTCCTTTTTTTCACGGAAACATGCAAATTAAGCTCTACAATGGAGGTTTACATTCGCGCAATTGGTTTTGTTGAATTTATCATGCTTTTTTGAACACTGTCAATAATATCTAGTGTTTTTACCTTTAAATGCGCCATTCTCCAAAGAAATCGATCATTTCATCCACCGTTAAAAGCTCAGCCATTTTAAATTTTGTATTTAACCTAAGATTCTTAATCAACGATCCTACAAAGTAAAGGGTTTTTAGAGAATTTAGTCAGTTTTTAATAATGGCAGCTGCCACAACGGATCCGCCATAAGCAACCTCGAAAACATCCCAAGTAGCATAGTTCAAGTCCATTCCATCATTGTATTAGGACATTTCTCATATTTTTAGTTTGTACACTCGACACAGGACCAGTAATATTAATGTTTTTAATTTTTTTATGAAGTTCTATTTCTGAATTGGTTGTTTTTAAAAAAATCATCCATATATCAAATTTTGTAACTGTTTGAAACAAATGTTGTAGATGTTATTATGGATATTTCCCATTATATATGGATACATTTTCCGACATCGAACATTTTGACATAGGAAATAAAATTCTGAAATTACTTTAGTGCGGAACTCTTCCCGGGTTTCGCTATGCTCGAATGCTACCAAACACATGCAGCTAAATTCGTAAAATTTTATTTTTAGAGTGGACCGACTATAGGCAGAGTGTGAAAATTCAGGGAAATATATTTATTCAGAATTACGAAATTTTTGATAGGCGAGTAGATACGCTCAGTCATGTGAAAATTAAACACGAAAATGTACAGGTTAGTTAAACACATACAGTCTTAAATTTGAATTGAAGCTAAGAGAACCGCGTGCGCCTTGGTATAATTCCTGAAGCGGCCCGAATTAAAGAGACACGTTAAACGTACGTTAGTCGAACAAGTGATTCACATCGTAAATAAAGACCGGCACAAAAGTGCGGTTTCAGTCTTGTATCAATTATGTCACTCGAATGATAAGATATCTGAATATTAAGCGTTACTCGTGTCGAGGAGCAGTTTTGCCTTGATAAAGTCGATGCACGCGCACGCATCATTGACAACATCAACGACAAACTGGATTTCGAATCGGTGCTTAATGATGAAATGAATGATCGCCGGGTTGACTGGCGACATTGACATTGTTATTTCTACTCTTATCATTTCCTATAATTATTTCTGATTGTAGCAAAAGTATAATATTACCACATCTTTCCTTTGCAGTTGGCATATGCGTGCTTCTCTTCTGGCTATATGGAAAACCTTATCAACGAGGGTTTTTCTGCAATGATGAATCACTTCAACACCCCGAGCTGAATTCGACGGTGTCTAGTCCGATGCTTTACGTCGTCGGGATGCTCCTACCCATAACCACGGTGAGTCAATAAACGAATGTTTGTATTCCTTTCCTTGTTTTACCAGGATCGTCAACGGTCCGGCGCCCTCGTCTAGTCGCTACCGTATCCATCCGTCTTTAACCCAACCCAATTTTATAAAACACACAAACTTTTACCGCACCCGTAGCGAACGGATGATTTGTCATTTTGGCCAAATATTGAGGAGTCATGTCTCAAAAATCTTCCGACGCATATTACGTTTAACCCATACGAAGCATTTGGTATAAAACAAACAAAAGCTGCTGCTGCTATACCCGACGCCATCATGAGAGTGCGATTTGAAAGCAAAACGAAATTTCATTAATCTTCAAGCGCAAACTGTCTTAAAATAGGTTAACGTTTAATTATAGCCTTATCTCTTCAATCATAACTTTTTTTTCTTCCAATGATTAATTTAATTTTATTTCCTGCGCGTTCTCATTTAGCGTATGTATTTGAACTCTTATGTTTGATGCAAGACTGTTTTCATTCATTAAATTTTCCTAGAAGAGGCTGGAAGGCAGATTTTCTACTAATTGATATCAATAAAGCGGTCTTCGCAAGAGCAATCACTAGACCGAGTACTCTTTGATGCATGTTCAGTTATTCATATAGGAGCGTTTTCCGTGTCTTGAATGCCATGAAACTACAATCGAAAGTAGTCGTATTTCAAACTCTCTAAAGAAGCACGCCTAAAAATAAACGTTTTCTTCTGTGCTTCTTTTAGCAAACATTTAATATAATATTCAAATTGGAATAGACGATAAAGGCAAAGAATACTTTTGGATTAAATTCCAATCTGAAGGAAACTGAAGGTTTTTGGAGACGTCGGGAGAATGTCGGAGAATGCATGTTCCATGGGTTATAATAATAAAGTACGTAAAGGGCGGTTGATTCGAATATCCTTGTGGCCCGCAGGGGGCGATGATGGCGAATTTGCACTGTCGGTCGTCGGTGATGTTTTTAAGAGGCTCATGTAACATTCGCGCGCGAACAGTCGTCTGCACGTGCAACCCTATACGTACTCTGTCTTCTTTTTTGAACTTTTTCTCCTCTCGACCTCCCTTTTTATTTCTGTTTTTTAGGCCTTCTCAATCTCTGTTGCCCTTGGAACATGTACCTCCATTCTTTCTCGCTGTCTCCGACGCGGCCCCTATTTGTTCTTTATTTATTCCTTCGCGGTTCTTCCTAAACCCTTTCTTCGTTAACCTTTTCAATTTCTGATGCTTTGAATCTGATATCGATTCTCTTTAATCGATTCTCCGGGTTTTCTTTATCGATTGAATTTTTTCCCTTTGGCAGACGATATTTTCTTCGTAATGTTTAAAGAAGCCGCTTTCTTCTGTCCTTGCTTTATCTCAAACAAATGGATAATTTCGGTAGTTTTGATATGTCAAATGGGCTACATGACTAAATAACTTTGCAAAAATAACTCCAACAAAAATAACTTGAATAAAAATAACTTCAGAAAAAATAACTTTAATAATAATAACTTCAACACAACATTTGCGAATTATACATATCTCAAAGCGTCTGTACATGCATTAACAAAAATTACAAAAAAGTATTTTTCGAAATATCTCTCCTAACCTAACCTAACCTAACCTAACCTAACCTAGCCTAACCTAACCTAACCTAACCTAACCTGACCTAACAGATTACTATTAAATTAAAATCGATATTCATAATGATTGATGTAGAAAGTATGAACTTATCAAAATGTAAACATATATTCATGTTCACTCATTTCCATGAATTGCTTCAATAATTGATAAATAGTGGTTAAGAATGTAATGAACATTGTTCGAACAATGTTCTATTATGTACGCAAGTTATTTTTGTTAAAGTTATTTTTTTTAAGTTATTTTTCAGAGGTTATTATTGCAAAGTCATTTTTGCAAAGTTATTTAGTCTTGACACCGTAAAATGTTCTGTTTCTTATTGGTCGCCTTATAAAATGAAAAAATTTATTCCATGCTTTATTAATGTAAATGTTGTTCATTATAAGTTAAAATGTAGATAAAATGATAAAATGAATATCTATATTGTACTTTAATTTTCTGTACCTTATATTACTTTATTGCATAGCCACACTTTGTGAATCTCTGTATGTAATATTTCTATTGAATCAACTGTAAACTGAAAATATTGTGGCACCTTTGCAATTAAAGGCAGGAAGTAATAAACAAGAAAAATCGGGTTTTCTGGTGCAATTTCGGACATTCTACGGACAAATAGTATGTGTTTATAACCGACCTCATTGCGATGACGTATAAGTCCCATAAACGCAGCCGTGACATCGATTCTCATGGCCATTTCGAACACCAATACCGAAAAATCCTTTCATGCATTGATTGTGCAAATCAGAACTGGGTATAAAGCATTACTTAATACGAGAAGAAAACATTTTTTATTTTTCTATAAAATTAGCTTTACAAGATTTCGAATGTACTAGTTTTCTTGACAAAAAGTCTATAATGTCCGAAGCATAAAACTGTGATGGTTTCATGTTACAGAGTGAATAATTAACTTCATCCTGAATAAACGTTTATTTCAAATATAACGGACCTTGTTGAGGAACCCTAAATCACTACCTGCGCTGGAAAGTGGCCTTGACATTAAGAACACAGCATTATCTAAGTAAAATCTCGCTTATAATCTAATCTTGTTTACATTAGACGCTAAGTAATTCTAATTATGTTTCTGAGATTTCCAGATAAGCATTAGTTAAGTATTTTAATTTGTCATGCTACGACATAGGTCGACCAAAGATACACAGAGAGGAAATCATAATATATCTGAGATTCGGGGATGACGTTTCAGTATCGTAAAATATACATATTTACTAAGAAAGGCCAATTCATTCTTTGCATTATTTTATCTCTGAAATATATAGTTTTCAATACATGAAAAGTCAGCGTCAAACAGTATTCAAAACATTATTACGCAAATAATAGACTTCCGTAATGGTGCTTAAACAGATCCTGCACGAGTCATTTGCGAGATGTTTTAATGAGTCCGATTAGGTGAATCCCTTGGAACACTAAATTCTCACGGTATACATTAGATGACAATGAATAACCGTGGTAGTACTTCATCAAGTTAGCGCTATTAAAAAGTAGATAATCCATCAACAATCAATAAATATATCTCCAGGAAATGTAACAGAGTGTAATAATGATTAAAAGGATTAAGATAAGCAGGTCCGAATATAAGATTTAAGGTTTGAACAAGACTTGTTGGTTGTATGAGACGGTAACGCGCGACGCCGAGCGTGACGCGTAGACTGTCTTCTGCGTGTTATACATTACTAAAAAAAGAAGATAGGGATGTGAAAGAGACTAGTGTCTCAGCACGGTTGTCACTCCGTCAACAACTCTGACTTCCTTTGAGAGATTTACCAGCAAATTTACGGTTGAAAATCGTCAGACCGAGAGACAACAAAATTCATGTTTAACCTTGATATTAGTAAAAATATTCTATATTAATTGCCTGGTGGACTCACATGCAAGATAATATTTTAATTTTTTACTCTGAAGTTTTTTTATTCTGAAGTGGGACCAGCGTCCGAAAGGTCCTGAGTTCAAGTCCTCGCGAAAGGAACCTCTCGAGTTCGTCTTTTTTTTTTTAAATTTAAAAAATGAACAAAAAATAATTAAAATAAAACATAAGACTGAATATTCCATCTGGATTCATAATACAGCAATTTATACAGAATATTATTACTTATAAATATTTACCATATTGGTTCCAAAATATACAATAGAAATGGAGTAAAATCAATTATACTGTTTAAAAGTTATCGTAAACTTCTTGAACACAAATTATAACAAATTATATCACTGCATAAATACTATACTCATCGCAGAGATTGAAATCTGTCTATACGTGCAAAACTAAAAAGAGAATATCGCGGGAAAATGTATGTATAATTGTCATGTTCTCGTATCTTTGTTTTATTGCTTACAACATCGAATGTGACAGTTTGACGTACGCGATGGGTAAATAAAACGTTTTCTTATCATTAATAGTTTTTCTTTTATTTTTTCTTAAATATTCATTACACATTTTGTGTCTACTTTGTGCAGAAGTAAATTATATGTATTCAGATTTTGCAACATTTTCGCAATCTTTTATTGTTGAAGTTATTGTTACAATGAGAAATCACTTTTTTCCTAAAAACTATTTCTAAAACTGTTTTAAATATTTATACTCGAAATATCATTGCTCATATACCGTTTTTTAAAATAGCAAATTATAGTATTTATTATTGTGTTGGAGTATGAATTTCAAGAATACGAAGATGCATACTAATTTGCTAATAAAATAAAATCCGGATACATTTTCGTGATATCGATAGTACGACTTATGCATTTAAAGTGATTTCGGTAATATAACACTCGACATAAATTACACCCAAGGTCAAAATTAAAATATGTCGGAGGCGACACGATCTATTTGGCGATGCGACGTGCAAAAAATTGTGTTCGCGACTGAGTTTTTTTACGAAGAATTTCTTAGAAAATATATACCTTTTTCAGAAAATAAGTAAATCTCTAAGGATTTTATTTAGATTGTCTGCATGTGGATCACGCATATGTCGCATCCTCATCGAAATACGCGTTAACATGGTCCTCACCGAGTCGATTCGCATGCCAGAATTTGGATTTCTGCGAGACTGAAATCTTTCCTGACAAAAGTTGCTGGTTTTACACAGGAAGTATGCACTCGACGATTATACTCTCTGTACGTTTTATTTTCGGTCTATCTGCGTATACTTGGTTTAACTTGACTGCGTCTACCCTTTAGTCAGGGTAATAAGAGGACACGGGTCAAGTCCAAGTCGTTGAACTTCTGACTGAGCAATTTCGAAATAGACTATCTTTTGGCGAAAACTCGACATATTTTCCTCACCTAAAAACATTTGAACAAATTTTGCCACAAACGTTGGGTTTATGACAGGAGCAACACATTTGTAATTGACGATTGGTAACTCTACGTTGTTGGCAAATACGTTTTTTGTTTACAGAATGAATTGTATTATTGTATTACGACAAGTTACATTAATGTAATTATTGCCTAGACTTTTCGAAAAATTATTTTGAAACAAAGCTATATTCAAATCTGTCTTGTTCTCTAAAATATTGTATAGTAAAACTTTTGCTTGAAAGTTTTAATTTGTCATATCAATTTGTAATTTCTTCAATATGAAATTATTGAACCAAAGAACTTTTCTACTCTGGTTATATCCATTTCAACCCAAAAACACTCATTTCACCAGAAAAAAAAAACCGTCTTGACGTAAAAGGTATTACCGACGTATGTGTGTTACTTGTATCATTTATAATTTTCCGAAGATTACGCAGGATATAAGTTCAACAGAAAGGAATTAATATAAAAAAATGATGAATCCAAAAAATACGTTTTCTTGTCATTAAACGATTTAATTTTATATAAATTTCCACATGCTTTGAAACATTTGTTATTCTGATCTAATAAAAAGAAATCAAAAGCAAAGTTAATAAATATTTTACAAATTTTTAATGAAATGGTGTAATTAATCGTAAATTTAAAAAATTGACTTGATATAAACTGGTTCTATTTAAGCATTTATTATTACTAATGGATAAAGAACAACCTATGAAGGATTTTATCCAGAACAAGGTTCTTCCATTACTTAACATGCAAAATACCGTACGCCTACAATAATACGTTTATAAAATCGTTATTATTTTCTAAAGGCAGATTCTTCATAGTCTTAAAGACGTCTAAAAATTATCTTTTAATCCGTCAAAGATATCTTGAAAAAGTCGAAAAGATTTCTAATGACATCTTTTAGATGTCTTATGCAATAATTTCGGATATCTTTCAGATTATCCAATAGATTAAAGAAACGAAAAAATTGATAAAATAATTACAGCCCTGCTTATTTTTAAATCAAACTTTTTTATTAGTAATATCAGTTTATTTAACAAATAAGAAAATACGTGTTCCGGCGGGAATCGAACTCGTGTCTCTCGTTTGTTAACCACTACCCTACACTCTAAATAGTAGAGAGAGAAACTACCAAAATAACTTCTTTTTCTCAGAAAATAGCATAAACTTATATTATAACATATGTACTTCATGAAATGAATGAAATGACCCAAATTAAAACATAAATATCAGAAAAATACGGAAGTGTACATGCGCGAAACATGGGAAATATATCGAGGAAATGTTCTGCACAACATGGCAACTACTACAACTACTACAACAACTACACAGAATAAGATCGTTAAGTTCTGTTTGCACAAAACGGCTTTTAGATGTCTTTTCGCAAGATATCTTTGAATAGCTATCTGAAAGACATATTTGGCAAGATATCTTCAAAACAGATATCTTTTAGATGTATTCGTAAAAACATCTTCCGAAAAGATATCTTTTAGAAATCTTTTACAAAATAATCCTGAAGAAGGTGAATTACAGAAATTTTTTATGACACTTTTGGCTTCTTATCGGAGACGCACATTCGCTTTCTAAGATAAACTATGAGCAATTTCTTATTTAATGTTTTATTACTTATTTAATTTGTGATGAATTAATATGAAATCTGTGTATTCACCGGATAGCCGATGACATTAAAGGAAAATTGAAGATAAAATCAGTACGTGTTTGACGTATAAGACTCGGAAAATTTCATTTTGTATTCGGGTTTACATTTCACGGTGGGATATAATTCACATTAAATTGAGGTTAAATATATAGAAGTTTCTAGGAACATTGTTAGTTAACTGAGCCAGTCACAGGTTGAGTCACGTCAGTTTGCAAAATACTTATGAGTTCAGAATAATCTTTAAATGTGCTCTAAAGGGCATGAGATGCGCCACATTCTGATATGTTTCTAAGCTGGAATTCATACAGGTCTCATAATCAAATTCTGAACTATTTTTAAATTGGCTCTCTAGTAAATTAATGATTAAATAGTTCAGCAACGTTAGGTATTTGTCACTAAGGTGGTTATATTAAAAAACTCAATACAGTTAGCTATTCGTGGAAAAGACTTGGTTAAATATTCTTTATTTCAAGGAATGTTCACACGCATTTCATATTCATACTGTATTTGTCTTTTTTTTAATTTCTTATCAAATCATTCCGTATTAAAAAGCAAATGTATTACGTAATAGTCGTTTCAAACTGTATGACTTTGAAAGGCTCAGTGTACATAACCTTACGCAGTAAGGAGTAGACCACGCTTAGTCATGACTTCATATTTTATTATATTCAGCACATCTTCATTTTTCTGTATGCGCATTTGAAACCAAATAATTTGTTTTGAACATATCGCTTTGTAAATATAATCGAATGTATATAATTATGACTCCATAATTAATCTGCGAATTTTGTTGATGTAACCAAATCTCAATTGAAGTAACCATGGGTATGACTTAGAAATGCTAACAGCTAGTCGAAAACGTTAATCTGGGATAGAAATGAGGTAGGCGCTGGAAAGAGAAAGATAGAAGTTCTTGTTTGTATATCCTCCTCCGGCCTCGTTGTTACTTTGTAAAAAATTAGAATCCAAGCTCACTTACCGGGTCGTAGGAGGAGCAGCGACAACATGAATTTGATTTACGGCATTTATTCCAAAAGAAACGTGTTTCTACCTGACTTGCCATTCAGGAATAGCACAAAAAAATATTTCCGCGTATCATGCCAGACTGTGTTATAAAGTCTACGAACGTTCTTGAAAAAGTACGCAGAGAAAGTTTGAATCGTTAATCGCTCAATTTGTATAACTTATCCCCCAGATTATATTATCTGCTTTCCCCCCTGAAAAACAATGCGGAATGAGACAATGCAACGTCGACAAATGCAACAAAATCTTTCCTTCGATTCTGTATTCGTAAAATGTTTTTTGTTTATGTGACAATTTATGCCTTGGACTGCCGTAACATTTTCGAAATAATAAATGATGTTTAGGAAAGGGGAGTGAGAAACTCTGGCGACATTAAGACGCGTACGATAAAGTCCTGGACTTTTTTAAACAGGGTGTTTGTAAATATCATTTTGAGTGATAGTCAGTTAAATGCGATTTGCGAGATGTAACAGGTGGAAGGAGTGCGGTTAGGTTAGGTTGGCCGGCCGTCGGCCGCGTTCTTTTATCATTCGCGGAGCATTGCCCTATCATCTCTCGGTGCGGTCGTTTTCTTAGCTGCGACGATATCTGCTAAGCTCGCTAACATCAGTATCTGAGAGCACGAGTCTTTGCTGATTGAGCCGGATCGTTTGCTAAGCTCACAGACTCCCTGTTATTTACACGAGATGAGGAACGAAACGGGAATCCTGCAAGTGGGAGAAAGAAGATCGAAAGTACTAGACGCGGTGACTGGGTGCTTTATTCCGACATTACGACTCGAATGCGGATGCTGATGTTGGTGTAGCACTATGGCGTATTTAAAGAAGAAAAGACATGTGCGTAAGAGTAGCTTCGGCCCATTAGCGGCCCATTCCCGTCCTCCTCCTCGAGGCCTCCGGATTTTTCAGATTTCAGAAGGAGCGAGTCAGTCTCTTTCAGAATGCGGAATCCTGGAGATACTCGGAAAGAGCCGCTTTTTTACTTCGAGAGGGACATTTTATGGGATCTTTATGAATAGGCTACTTCACGCTCGAGGAGCAGGTGGCCTCTCTAACCACTATCTTTTTCATTTCACCTCATTTTTATTCCCTTAATTCTATAGTTAAATACTTGGACATGTAACTTGACAAAAATCACAAGATAACAGTCCTCTGACAGTATTTCTCTTATATTTCTCTTGTACATTATAATCGTATTAAAGGTAAATTAATACCTTCTTACAGCTTTAGTTACTGTACGTAAAATAATACATAAATATGAATAACTAAGATATTGATGTTTTACATGCGCAAATTTCGTGGAATTTTGCATTAGGAATGAATTTTTAACGATTTTTTAGGAAAATAAAAACTTTCTTATCTTTGCACCACTTTTGAATTGTGGGGACAAGTTTCAGACTTTACAAGAGAAATCGCTGGAAATTAGGACAATGAGAATCTTGCAAATTTTCATATAAATCGTTCAGTTTAAATTATTTCCAATACCCATTTATATAGAAAACAAACAAATGTGTCACCTCGAAAGTCGAAAAAGTTAAAATGTCGATTTCTGGCGGCCATTTTGATTGAGCCAATTTCGCGATGGTAACTTTTTTCGCATTTCCATCGCCGGCAAACATTCGCGATTAACTTTTGCTTTTTGGGATCGAATCGAACACAGTTGGGCCTAAACTATGTCCCGACGATTTGCACCAAACTCCAAGGAACTAGTGTAGGAGAATGCATAATATAATATATTCAATACAACGTATTATCCGCAAAGTATTTGATTTACTCAGATAATAAAATAAATACAACAATTAAGTACGTTTTTAAGGAAAATCAATGCAATTTTGCAAAATACATACTTATCAGTTCACCCAGTGAAACAGTCAATTAATAGAAATTTAATAATGATAACATTTTAAATGAATAGTTATATACACACGGAAAAAAGTCATAAGTAGAATTTGCCGAACTCAGTTAAGTAAAATTTACCAAGTCTCATTTAAAAGCAAAATTTATTGAAGAATATAAATAAATAGTATTCTAGTCCTTACGTAATAAGTTTTTAAATGATGTTTAATCACAGATTAACGAAAAACTGGGCTAGATATTCTACAACAACACTCGCAAGAACATTGACACCAATTATATTAAATATAAAAATTATGTGAATATGTTTACTTAGATTAGATTGTAATACATCATTGATGTTAATCAAGCATTTCAAAGATAAATTCCACATAAACTGCAGAAAATTAGAATTGTTCTTTTAATTATTTTTATTGACAATGGTTACTTAACTTTTTCGGTAAATTTTACATAAGTTCTAGGTGTAATCTACTAATTATTTTTTTCTGTGCAGGCATTATAATTATTCACATGTAACTAAAAGTAGGTCGACACCTGCATACCCTCCCTTCGCCAGAAAATTTCATAGATCGACAATTATGTTAGTATTTTTTTGTCATAGTGTGCGTAAAATGCTATTTTACGCATTTTTTACTTTTTTCTGACGCATTTTACACACACTTATAACAAAAAATACATTTCGGCACATGTGCGAAAATGTTTTTTGAACGAATGTGCATGCGAACCTCGCATTCGGCTCGGCCCGCAACCCCCCACATTCGTCCAAAAAACTTTTACGCCCTTGTATCGAAAACTACTATTTCTAGTATGTGAAAATAATAATTGATGGAACTAAATTTTTTGCACCTTCTAAGGTTATCTTTCAATGGCTATCTTCTTATAATGAGCAACTTTGATGTTGAAATCATCAATGCCCACATTTGTACCTACAAGTGGTATTACTTTTTAAGGCGATTTAAGATGTTGTCATCGTACTTTGAGACTGAAGAAGCTAAAAAGTCTTATACGAAGTCGATTTGAACTTGGATATAATCCTTCAATAAAAGTTGCATTCGTACCGAAAATCAGTTAATATATATTTGGTAATTTAGTCGTAAATAGTTAATAATATATAGTAGTTTTTGATACAGCTATGTAAAAGTGTTTTCTACGAATGTGAGTGCTGCCGGCAGATCCGAAGGCAAGGTCCGGATTCAAATTAATTAAAAAAAAATTTCGCACATGCAGCAAACAAGCAAAGGCGTAAAGTGAGGTTAAAAAATGTTAAAAATGCGTAAATTCGGGAACGTTACTGAGTTTGCATAGAAAAATAATATTATATAAGATTTTTAATAAAATATAAAAAAGATAAATTAAAATACATATATAGAATCTAATTCAACAATTTTTATATTGAATAAAAAAAGATGTAGAATATTGTAATTGCTTTGTTGAATATAAAAAATGAATTTGCATACATGTGCAGCATATAAATAGAGATTTTATAGCACATATTCATTCCTAATGAAATTCCTGTTCACAAGGGTAAGGATATCTTTGTTCGATGCATTCCTTGCTGTTATTTGATCGGTTTCAAACGTCCACATCTGCAGACGTCACATATCAGAAAGAATAGTCAGTCAATTCTAGAGTTTTGACAAATTTAGAGAATTAACAAGAAGTGCCAAACTGATATTATGTAAACAGAGCATATAAAATATAATAATGAAACGTAATATTATTTGTAATTTTGTTATAAACTAAGGTTTTACGTTTTAGAGGAACAAAAGAAACCGAAATCTGTGTACACCAATATTTTTGTTTATTATTTCCATGCGTAAAATGTCGTTACTTTTTATGCAGTCCGGACGATGACACATTTAAAGAGACAAGTCGGGCGTAAGCAGGATCTTCTTTACGCACTTGGAGAAGTATCGAAACACGCCCAAATTTTACACATCCTAAAATAAAAAGCAGAATACCTAACGCAAATGTAAATTTGTACCCGATTGAAAATTTTATAGCGTATTCGGCACCTCCTACGTGCAGCTCCAGCTCGCTCATAAAATTTAAACTTCACATCCTTGTTGGGTAATATACAATTTCACAATGCTTATATTCGATGGCATAGGCGCATGTTCAAAAAGCGAGCTTATTTCATTCAAACAAATTATCTGCAAAGAGCATTCGAATAAATTATATGGAATAAATTTGTTAAAATACGATTTCTGTTATAGACGCAAAATGTCATTTTTTAGTATCGAATTGGTATCCTTTTGCAAATGTAAAGCTATCTTCACACATTGATAATTGCATGATATGCAATTATAATTACCCACGATACGTCGTACGACAATAAATACTTGAAGTATTCGAGCAATTCAGAATGGTATTCGGTATGAATGAAGTGCGCCGTTTATTGGCATTTTATCGCATACGAGACTTACTGCGATCCGATTTATTTTTAGCGTGCTCATTTCTTCTTCACCATAGCAAACTATACGTATGAAGGGCGCGAACGTACGCTAGATCATCGGATTTAATATCCGTCGGAAACGAAAATCTAATCATATCATAATTAAAAGACATACCGACATAATCAATGACCTAGTCTAGTTTAAAGAATTTTCATTTATCTATAGTGCATTAAAGGTACAGAAATTAAAGTTTACTAACGTTGTATGAGCAGCTCGAGAAAAGATAAAGAGTTTTTTCCCTTGGTTATTGCACAATAAATTGCTATTATCTCTATTTAAAAAAAATCTTATAAAAGCAAACTTTATTTCCTTTAATATTCATCAACCCCACTGATTTTATTTTTATTACTTGATATATCGTGGAACTATTTGGACTTTATAATGCAATGCAATGACAAATAAAACTCCATATATGAATTATTAAAATATTTTTATTCATGTAAATTCGAGCACAATATAGTATATTAATAGTCGTTTACGTTTTTGTTAGAAAGACAGTACACATTATTATTTATAAAATGCCCTTTTTATTCATTTTTTACAGTGTACACCAACCTGCTTAACTTCTTGCTCACCATTGCTTTATCTATTCTGCTATTTGTTAATAATTATTTTGAGCGTGAAAACTATAAACTTCAAGAAGATACCAAGGGTTTTTATAAAAATCTATTATTGCGCATTGTTCAATACGATTGTAGGCCAGTCTATAACATGTTCATTTGTATTTCGTCACTATTTTAACTATATATATAATTTTTATTTCGAGAAATAAGAAAAATTACTACTAAATTCTCTATCATATCATAATCGCCGCATATTATAATATAGGTATAAATATTAATTTTAATATATATATATTAAAAAGTATTAAAATAATAAACACCAAATAATAATATTACATTCTTCATAAAGAAAATATTTTCACATTTCGACAAACATCAGTAAAAATATATGTTAAAATTAAAAGTTTAATTTAAAAAATTGTAAATTATGTACAAAAACCATTTCCCCCGCAATGGTGCCGATATCAGAGTCAATCCGCGGTGGTATTAGTTTATAACCGAAATGACTTATTGACCGAAATGACTTATTCAAGAAGTTACGCTCTACTTCTTGAAGTAGTCGAAGTTAGTTACAAAAATACTTTCCTCTGAGTCTACGCGATTTATACATTTGTTTCTTTCAATTTGGTAATTGACTCCCGTTTGACGCGACAATTTTTAATGCCCATTAATAACAGCAACATTCGAATTCCGGTTATTTTTAATTGCCCTGTACATTTTTTTAGTTTCCGTCAAAAGGGGGGATTTATATATAGATCCATCCTATATATAACAGCGTGTCAAACTTAAATCTTTCAAAATTGCATCTTCGGGATGTTTACAAGTTGTAGCGAATAATTAATTTCTATTTTTTGCTCTTTGGTCAATGAATGTAAAATACAGTTTTTCACTCAGTAAAATACTGAAATGTACTAAACACTTGTTCAAAATTAGAATAATACGCTTCAACGTATTTACATAAATATACTGACAATAGGTACTTTTTAATCATTCTTTTTATGAATAAACAAACGAGATTTTAAAGACTACTATTATACTTGCGTAAATGAACTCCTTAAGTAATCACTCATTTTTTCACCACACGTATTTTTCATGAAATATAAGTTTTAAGGTTCGCATTACCTAAATATAAATAGAAACATGACAGAGCAAAGTGAAGATGGAAACGTTGCAATATGCATATCATTTTTTAAATAATGGCAACTAAATAATGTCAGATAGTAATTTTAGGATAGATTTGCAGAGTGTGAAAAATGTCCATTTTTTCTGATAAAAATGACTATATAAGTTCTTGGAATTTTTACTATTTGGACAGTAAAAATTACAATAAAATCTAATCAATTTTGCAGAAAAAATGGAATTTTTCTCCATTTTACAAGTCTGACCTAAAATTATAATCTTATAAGGTAAAATTTCCAAGAAAATCTTTCCTAAATTCAAAATTTTTTTGATTATTTTGTAGATTTCCGAAGAAACGATGTCCATATTTAAGGAGATGTGACACCTATACATTAGTAGGACTTCAGTTTTTCAAAAACCCTAAAAAAAATCTAAATGAACAACATCTTTACTATCCTTAAATTTTTTTAACACAATTTGCAAAACTTCTAACACGGCAGACAAGTTTCTGACATTAGAAGAAAGTAGATGGAATAATTAAAAGCACATTGCAATCTTTCCGTCTTTATTTGCTCTTTTTAAAACCAGACGTGCTTATTGTATTAAATATTTTAAATTTATTCCATCTAACTTTTGATTTTTATCATAAGAAACAGAAATATCATATAATATGACTTCTGAGTAATACTATATTTAAGTGGTTTTTGAATATTTGTTAATGATTCAAAGAAAGCATTTCCTGAAATATATCTGACGTATACATTATTCGGACACAATAAATCTAAGTAATTGTGGTTCTTTTCAGATAATGGCAGGGGAATTTATACATACCAGAAATCTGGCCGGACAATCGCCGATATCAATCGCAGGACATGGAGTCCCACCTTGGGTAGTGTCTTCTTACGCGAAGGTAATTTATTTAACTCGTAGTCAATTTTTCTTCTTATCGGAAAGAGCCCGAGCAAGTACAAAAATGTTTGTCATTTGTATTGAATATCTCGAATATATGGGAAAATCTCAGAAACCTTTACCTTTTGTGTCAATGTGTATTTTGCACATTTGTACATTATGTCATATTCAGTAAGCAAAAAGGAGTAAACTAAACACCACAAAAGAATGTGTGCTCCCAATAGATGCCAGTAAAATAATAGTTTTTAGTTTGTAAGAAACAGTTTAACTAGTTTAACAAATGGTAATTTTTCAATGGCACACGGTCAATTGAAAACGAACTTTATTCATAATAGGTGTGCTCGTTTTACAAGTGCAAAATGAATATAAAACTTCAAACTCTTCAACGTTGCTTAAAAATGAAGCACATATCAGCGTCATTTGTACATAAATTTGAAGTAATTGCTAAACAAAGAAGACTTTTACAGTTTTATGAAAAGGTTTCAGAAATTTGCCCATGTAGTTATTTGCAATGTTTTTATACAAAGTATATATACAGAAAATACAGTCCGTCCTATAAACCATTAATACCATTTGGTAATGTTTCGTTTGTTGTCATTGAAGAGCTTCCTATTCAGATCATGAAGATAATGCCTACTCGAATCTTTGCTTTCTGTTGCTACTGACTTCATAATATCATAAAGAATAACTACAATTACATGATTTCGTAATGACGTTTGATAAATTTGCTTTCAACAGCATATGTTTTACTATTAAAAATGAAATAAACTATTTGTTGATTAATAAAACGTTATTCTCTATTTAGATAGGAGTGTTTGGATTCGGGGCAGCATCAACCGCATTGACGACTGATGTTGCAAAATATTCAATTGGTCGATTAAGGCCACATTTTTTAATGGCTTGTGAGCCAAATGTCGACTGCACAGACCCGAAATACCACCACAAGTACATCGAACACTTTACTTGCACTGCACCAGACCTAAATCCGAGGAAACTTAAGGAAATGAGGTGAGTAGACTTTGTATTGTTAGGTTCTAGTACATTACGATACAAGTGCACAAAGTAGGTGTTTTTACGCACAAATGAAACAATTTTATTTACGCATATGTAGGTATTTCTGCTGTTCCTTGGTAATAAGTTTTTTTTGCGGAACGGTAACTTTTTAGCAAATTAGGACTTGCATATCGCATGTATCAATGAACAATTATTAAGATGTCCCTTGCAACTAAACATATCATTTTGATTACTGAAATTGCATGATAGTACTGCATATTAGATTGAATTAGAATGTGCCGAATGAATACAGTTGAATAAATCCGAGATTTCTGTCTGATGTGGCTTCATCATCTCGGAGTGAAACTGACCCTTCTAGGAATGTTCTTAGGCATAATTAGTAAATATCCACATAACAAGTTTTTTATAGTGTTAAAAGAAAGTGTTAGCCAAAATAATTTACGTGGCAGAGGTTCACTAATTCTTCATATGTAATCGTAAATAATTTCACATCATAATGTCATCAACAAGTACCTCTCTACAACAATGTTTTTATTTTGTTTTAGTATTATTTTTATTTTATTTTTGAAAATTGTTCAGGATGATTTGAGGAATCTTCGCTCAAACTGACAGTGAATGCATTCATTTGGCATTCGTTCGTTCATCCATTTGAATCACCGCCGTCCCTTTGGCGCCCCCTTACACACGCTTTTTATCGACAAACCCCTCTTTCCCTCCACCTGTACATACCACTGTGTCCTTCGAAGGTCTTGGGAAAAGAAATTTTTTGCCTTTCTCTCATTTTTTGTTCATCTTTCAGCCTTTCGCATTAAGGTTTACGGTATACGAAACGAAGAAAAAGTCAAATTGTAAACCTGGTATTTATCCTACATTAATTTTACTACCGGTGTGTGTACTGGTAGAAGTCCTTAAAAATTTACTACTCTTTACTTAAACCCTTTACAATGTTGATATCAGGACTAGTTCTATACCAATAATTATATAATTAATCAATTATTACAGTCAAAAAGGCAGTCTACCTTTTAGCGGTATTCCGTTAATTCCTAATGAAGATGTGTAGCAATCTCAGATATGAACTTTAAATTTTTATATTGCACTATTATTACGTACCTTCTATGTGCAATAACATCTGATGATTTATTTTAATAGTCGCATTCAAAACTGGGCACAGTAACGCTATATTACGCTAAAAAAACATTAGTTTATATTTTTTTAAAGAATTTAAATATATAATAAAATTTTTTAAAAATTCGAAGATCGAAGTTTCCAAAAGATAAAAAATAATGTCCAGATATGAATTTACCGAAAGGCAACTACTTTTCGTGCAACTACTTAAAAAATAGGTTGTTTTTCAATAAGTTGATACGATTTGCACCTTATTTGATTAGTGATAGCTTGCAATACAAATCGACAAAAATATTCGTTGGTTTTTTTCTTTAGATTTGGATTCCTTGTAACGAAGGCTTCGAATTCGGGTTTTACATGCGTGCAAACTGGTAGCACTACGCAGGGGCATTCACGCAGGAACTTGAGTGAAGTTACGAAAAAAATGCATCTTAAAAACAAATAATATTTTGGTACTATTATTCACACAAAAAATGTAAATAACAGTAATATATATTTATTCATAATTATTTATATGCAGAAATATAAATTCAATAGTACCTAACCTAATATATATAAAAAACAAAATAATTGGTGTAAATCAGTAAACATTTGCATTTACTTAAAGTTCAATAATATTTTCGCTTTATATTTATTTTCTTTGCATAATGATAATCTCATACTATTTTATATCCGAATGACGTTGATAAATATTTATTAGTTTTCGGTATCGTTGAACAATAATTGTTTTCGCTTTAAAACATAAAATAGTGATACACTTTCGAACAAAATTTAATTTTCCATCTTATCAATGTTTAGTTCGGATACCAATTAAGATTGAAATGCTGAATTCCTTTGGTCTATATTAATGTTTATTTTAAAAAATGACAGAGTCATACAATTTTAGTGAGAAATTCCGGAAAAGTATTAAAATATGTACTACGACTTTGACTGCCAGTAATAAAAGCTCATATAATTTTATCTATACGTGCATTAAAAACGAAAATATAGAAATACTAATAATCTCTTAGGAAACATTTAAAAACATCTCTGTTAAATAGAATATTTCATGTTGTTATATGCAAAATGAAAAAAATGTATCTTCTTAAGGATTGTTTTGAAATTTATTGTCCCAAACACTGTAGGATATTTCGGAATCATTTTTAATATCCACAACATCACATGACATGTACAAACGCTATGCTCTCAGTCTCTGAGTTGTTAAAAAGGTCTTCATTTGTACTTTTCAACTTCAGAATGACGTATTGTAGTAAGGATGGAAACAATTTAGTGCATGGGAAGCTCTCCCAATAAAAAAGAAATTAAACAATGCAGCAGGCGTTACTGGCATACTACAGATTATTTCTCATAGCTATGTATGAATTGCGAATGTAACGTTGTCCTTGATCATTATTCATCGTGTTATGAAAGCACAGGCGATAAGAAGTACTGAACAGTTTTCAAAACGTAGTTTCATCATTTTTAAATGTTCCCTGCGCTTGTGATAATGTTTATGTAAAGAAGAATGTAACCAGTTTAAATGAATTGCATCCATGTTATACGTTAGAAGGAAAATGTGTGATGTTGACCCATGATTCGAATCGTGTTGAAAAAGAAAATGTGTAATCGAAAGAAAGACATAGTGTTAATTGATACGAGAGCCCTCGGAGGATAAGTCTTTGATCTGCATGCGGCATAATATTTCTTGGTGGTGCATGATGTATACAAACGCAAACAAAGATCTTGAATACAGGTTATAATCATATTTGTTTTTATACTACGCAAAAGGCAAATTTGGAAAAGGAAATAACATTTAGTAAGATGTATTAAATATCAATAGAAGTGAAAATGGTGAATTTATATATTTAGATTATTTATGACAGAAAAACGACTTCATAAACATTTAATTTAGTCAAAAATTTGATCGATATTGACTATATTTCAATTTTGTTATTCTTTATATTAAAAAGATGGTTAATTACGTTACTACTTTAAAAAAATATCAGGTTTACAAGTTTACGCCGCCTCATCATTTAGATCATTATTTTACCTTGTATTATTTTATTCTGTACTTTCAATTTAATTTCAATCAACCATGAGTTAAAGAATGGTAATTTGTCATAAAAGACATTTGCAGTAAAAATTGTTACTACTGGAAGACTCAATGGAATACACTTGACTAGTAGACCGTTAAAATCTTTCCCTAATGAAATATTACATCGTGCCCCCCTGAAGTGGCAGGTCGTTTCGTGATGAGAAGTTTCGAGGTAAAAGACATTTCCACTTTTCAAGAGTAAAGATTTATCAGGTTACCCTACAAAGCCATTAGAGACAGGTTCTACAGTAATAGTCAATATTAAATTACAGAAGCGGGTTCAAAGGAGTCCATAAATTTTAAACACTTATAAGATAAACTTATCTAAAATGGCTTAACTGAAATTTCAGAAAAAAATTTAATACTATCAAAGCTAACAACGATTATTCATTGATCGACGGGATAACTCTCCATGAACCTAGATGATTGCTTGATCAGATATTTTTTTATATAATTGAATAATTCCCATGAATTTGCTTTAAAATGTTACTCATAAAAAACTACACGATGCATCTAATATAAATCAACTGCATATTATACAGGTCATAATACGAGGAACGTATTTAATTTATTTCAAGATTGTTTAAAGGAACAATGCGATTGGCTTAAATTACTTATTCAAAACTCTATATCTGTGACGGGAAACAATAGTACATTAAGAAGAACGTAAACACAGAGGAACTTTCTCTTCGAAGGACATTCTTACCGCTTTCCTCCCTAGTGAATAATAATTGAACACTTTACCAAGATGACATTATCTATAATCTTGACAAATACGAAACTCAGCAAGAATGTATAAAATTCAATGTAAAAAAATGGTCGTCGTGGTGGTTATAACGGTTTATAACGGATCAAATATCTCCCTGCATGATACGTGTTTAGTTAGTGGCTGTCACCACCCACTGAATCTTATTGGATATGAGTCAATATTAGTCTTTCCAGTCATGACAATATTTTCTGGAGACGTCAACGTACACCACTGAAAACAGTCGTAATGACCAATAAAAAATATTACCTATTAATAATGCTGACAGAGCAAAACTGATAATAATCTGAACACCTAAACGTAGAATAAAGTAAGAAAGCGAGAGCCAAACTCGCATTTCACTTAAATAAAAATGGTTTGATAACATACCTTAACACAAAGGTGGATGCATCTTGAATAAGTAATATTATTTATCATGGTAAGAAACTAAAAGTTGTCTATTGACGTGTAATGCAGAATTCCTTTGAATTCTAAGCAGCGTTTTATGAATCAACCTTTGTAGTTTCTGCTGTTTCTTGTCTATAAATACAAATGGGTTTTGTTTTTAGAGCAGAACTAGCAAATGTTTCCCAAGAGTATCTTGATGAACGTGGAATAAATAATACATAACATTGACAAATCATTTAGGTTGATAGAAAAGCATATATGATATTGCGCCTCTTTACTATTAGTCTTTCGGTGTTATCTGGGTGTAATAGAAATCTGAGAAGAGTCAATTAATGAGCGGAAATTGATGAAATAAGAAACAGTAAAAATTGAGAAAGTTGTACTCGAGTCGACAATAAACCATGATTGGTAATTAGTCTATTATAAAAGAAATTATAAACCGTTATTAAATTCAGCAAAACCATGCTGAATGTTTTTCTTCATTATGAAATTATGTACTATTCCCATTTTTCTCACAATAAAATCTTTTCAATTATATTCTTCGACTAAAATATTTATGTATTATGTATATGTAATTGTAGTATCGATCTAGTTAACTTCTTCTTAGTATCCTTTACTTTACATTTTAGCGGAACAATATTCTGAAAAATGCATGTAAAAGGAAAAAAAATGTTTCACATGTATAGGGATTCCGAATTTAAAAGAAATTGGCGGTAAAGATTACTAATTCACAATTACTGAATTTAATACTTCCAACCACGTAAGCTTAAACCGGTATTACATCATTTTCCGATAAAATCGACATTACTCATCAAGCTTGGGGGATTGTCGGTTTTGAATACATAAAGTACACGTGAATGATTTTCAGTACCCCGATCACAATTTTGCCGTGGAATATATACATTTCCCTTTGCTGTGTAATTATAACAAATGTCACGTTACACCGGTTGATTTTTTTATTATTACGATACCATTTGTCCGCATATCCGGTCATACGTTTATTACAGTAATGGCGTGAGAATGACTTGGACTTAATATGCATGCATTGAATAATTTATGCACGGTAACATGTACTGTATTTCGATTGTCTGCGAGTACCCCTAACTACCTACGTATTAATTGCTCATTGCAGCAAGTACACATTACTAACCTCGGATCGATAGATATTACGTTGGATACCGTGGATGGGTTGGACCCTCAACACCTTATATCGCATTGGGGAAAGTGGAAAGGAACTGCAGTTTTACCATATATGCTTCCATTTTGCACGCTCCTACCCATAAACGAATTTATAGCGCGATACAATGGACTTTCTATTTCAAAATTTATCTGATGCGATTTTCATTGATCTTTGCAGATTATCCTTCCCTTCAGGACATTCGTCATTCTCTGCCTACACGATGATCTACCTTGCGGTAAGTTTGTACAATTTTACTTTTTTTTATCGATTTAAATAACTTGACAATTTATAATGTGAATTGAGATAAAAAAATCGTCTAGATCTTTAGTATCTCGGGTACATTAGGATTAAAGTGACGAGAAAGTAAAAGGCCTCCACATAAGTAATCTGCATGCATCGTAACTGATGAATCATGTTGCAGTAGATGATTCATCGTTCAATGTTAAATACAAATTTTATTTTAAGCTTATTCAGTACTCGAAACATGCTTAGAATATAGTTTCAAATCTGGGACGACAGGTTATGAATGTACGTGTAATTAATACAATCCAAGAATCACTAAAAAAACTATACGCCCTTCTCCCAATAAATTGGGGATCTCGCAGAAGTAGCTATGGTCAAGGTGAATTTCACTTGACTCGGTGCCGAATTCTTGAAATATTTTGAAGTAATAAACAGCCGCAAAAGGCAAAGCTGTTTCCTGCAATAAACATAATTTTATGGCATACTCGAATGTTGGTCCATAAGAATTTATGTTTTTTATGCGAAAGTTCGTATAACTTGTAACACCTAATCTAAAATTCAAATAATTTGTATTGGAAAAAAAATGTAGCTTACAATAAAATAAAAAGTTCTCATTATTCGGGTTTATATATTTTAAACGCTGTAAGAGATGAATTAAAACTGTCGTCCGAGTCGTACATAATTAAATTAAACAAAAACTAAAAAATTTATAATCTTTAAATTAATTTTATTTATTATTCAAGATAAACAAAATTTAATTGCAACAAAATCTTATTGTCTCTGTTCTCTCCCTCTCACTTTCTTTCTTTTATTTAAATTCGCATATTTATACGCAAACGCATTTTGCAAACTACATAATTAAAAGAACATTAGTTGCATTAAGATAATTTCCAAAGTGTAATTATGTAAATTTAAATGATTCCAGCTATACCTTCAGCTGCGTTTCACTTGGGAAGGCAGCAAATTACTAAGGCACGTTGTCCAGTTTTTATGTCTGTTATTGGCATGGTTCACTGCGATGTCGCGAGTTTCAGACTACAAACATCATTGGAGTGATGTTTTAGCTGGATGCTCAATAGGCACGCTCGTTGCTTTTATTATGGTGAGTGACTTTCGATTTTCATTTTATATATTATTTTATTTCTTTCTAGATTATGATTGAAACGAATTTGATCATTTTTTAATTATATATTTGTCAAGTACAATATACTAGCCCGCGAAAGAAAAAATAAAACCCCTAGTATTGTATGAACATTATTGTATACAATATGATACTGATACAATGACAAGGATACGAGTTATATAAATGTAGACAATATGTTTTAAGCAAAGTGCATGTTACTCTTTTATCTTGAGTTATATTTAGTAACTTCATAATATATTTACAAGTTATTGGTAATTTGAAAAAGGAAATAATGGGTTAGTAACAAGCCGCAGAAAAATCATTAACATGTACATTATTAAATGATTAGTGAAGCATCATATTATTTATATTTCACCGTTTAAATAATGTTTAACTTGAAATGTAAAAATTGAATCCTATTCTTGGAAGACGTTTTCAAGGAATTTATGTTTATTTCGCTTAATATGATTTGAATCCAAGAATGAAACTAACTTTGTAATCGTATTACAATTCGGCGCACGGTAGATGACATCGAGTAAACATATTTGTATTACATTGGATTGTATAAATTATTATTCAAGGTACTGCATATGAATTCATGCGTCCTTAAGGTGAAATTACAACTTAACATAATTAAAATTTATTCCATGTCTTACTCTAATATGATGCAAATACTAGTCTTCAATTTAATGTATTGGAATTTTTTATTTTTTTTTTATTTCCTATTTTATATTCACAGTATTATAATATACAATATTATTTATGCGATACTAGTTATTTTATTGTTCTCTTTATTATATGAAAGGTCGTGTCATACTCGAAAATAAATTTATAATAGACAATTTCGACATAGTTATATATGTAAAATATAGTAATAAATATTGGTGGTCAATAACCAGAATTATATTTATTAAGGTTTAATAACCTTATTAAAAAAAATACCTGATGTATCTTAACATATATTTGAAACAAAATAGTACAGCTGAAAATTCTCTGTGAAGAAGGTTGTATTAATTTTTTTTAAATATCAACGGTAATGGCGTTTATGTAGATTTAATCCTTTCGCTGTGGACTATGTGTATACATGTAGTTGCAAAAGATTGAACAAACAGAGAATAAACAAACATATATCTACCAACGTTATGTTTTATTAGCTATTTTGAATCGCTGGATCCAAATTTGAGATCAAATTCCGAAAATTCTAAAAGTAAAAACCAATATGGCGGCTCAAAATCGGACAATTTTTAAGCATTTTTCATTATACAAGAATTATAAAAGAATGAATAAATAGAGAATAAAGAAAAAGATATACACCAGAGTTAGGTTTTATTGAGTATGTTGAATCGCTGAATCTGAACTTGAGGACAAATTTTTAAAACTTCAAACAGAAAATTCAACATGGCGGCTTGAATTTAAAACAAAAAATTGGATCCGCCATTTTGAATGTTTGAAAACCGACTCCAAATTCGTAATCAGCGACATCGTAAACATAAACATCCATATCTACACAAATTTCAAATTGGCCGGAAACATCGTAACTTTTTGAGCCCCCTTTCGAGATTTCGGACTTCACAGCAAAAGGGTTAAAGGCAAATTTGTCATTTGGGTTCAATTTCGTATTGAAGATGACTGAACAGTTCGTTTAAAAAAAAGGAACCGAGGTGTTGGAGGGGTTGTCACCAGGGAGGTTGTTACCATCCTTCTAACATATAAACATACTTGCTAGTATAGTGGTCCCTGTCGTAATTCATACATTTCGTTCCGAACAAAATGGGCGCCCCGTCCTAGTGCATAGGTTCTAGAGCACCCTCAAAATTACTCTCATTCGGCGTGATGCATTAGGACAGGGATCCCTGCAATTGAACCCGAATGATCATTGCGTCTGTATAATTTGAACAACGTGAATGACTGCCGTTTTTGACAGATCATCTATCCTTTTTTCTACATAAAGTGTGTGGTAACATAAAAGACTGTCAAAACGACAAAAGCTTTGCACACGGGTGTACATATAATCATGATGTATATACGTATTAGTTACGTCACTTTTTAATAAATTTTTTTACATTCTTTGTAACTATATTTATAAATAAATAACTTTTTTATTTAACCCATTAATGCCTGAATGTCCAAAAATCGTACAGTAACTTTGAGCTAAGATCTTTTAATGAAATCGCGGAAATTTCTATTTGGCATAAGTTGTTCTAGACGTTTTCGGGTGTGCTCTACACGATGAGACCATTTAGAAAAGTGAAAAATTTCATTTTGTATTGTTCTTTGATAAATTTATATAAAAAATAGCTTTTTTTACAGGATTTCTTCGTAGAAAATCGCCATTTTTGAACAGAAAATATACGTTTATCATATTAAAATTAATTAAAAACCTGTCAATAGTGTTTGTACTAACAAACTATGGATGTAGATTTTTCAAAATTTTTGTCCAAAAAATAGGAAGCTTTGGAATGCAAAAAATATCACTAGCGCGGGCATTATCAGAGTTGTTCAGTTTGTTCACTATTATAATACCCGATTATTCACAAAAGTGTCTATTCCGTTTTTGGAGGATGCTGATTACAATTCATCTGTCAGCAATGGAAAATTAAAAATGGCAAAATTTTTTGCATTCTAAAGCTTCCTATTTTTGGAAAACAAATTTTGAAAAAATCTCCATTCATACACTAATGACAGGTTTTTAATTAATTAATTTTAATATGATAAACATATATTTTCTGTTCAAAAATGGCGATTTTCTACGAAAAAATCCCGTTAAAAACGCTATTTTTATATAAATTTATCAAAGAACAATACAAAATGAAATTTTTCACTTTTCTAAATGGCCGCATCGTGTAGAGCACACCCGAAAACATCTAGAACAATTTATGCCAAATAGAAATTTCCGCGATTTCATTAAAAGTTTTTATTTCAAAGTTATTGTACGATTTTTGGACATTCAGGCATTAATGGGTTAAGATTAAAGGTGTAGTATAACAAAATGTTGTTTTTCCAATTCTTTTCCAAAATAGCTCTATTAAAATCAGCGATAAAATGAAGAAAGGACTTACATTATCGTTGATATTGCGAAGAAAATCAAACTAACCGTTTTTGCAGAGAATTGGCTAATCTATTTTTTTTATTGGAATCATTTTTCTATCTCATATTTTTTAAAAATAAATTTTGTTTGCAATGTCGTAGTTTTTCAGATAGTTTAACTAAATATATAAGAGAATTCCGGAAGCCTTATCCTGATAGTCTATTGAATTAACCGGTTTTGTATGATTGATCAGGTGTTCTGCGTGGGCGATTTATTCAAAGAGAGGCGGACAAGAAAGAAGATGGATTCTGAGGAGAAGCTTCGAGTGGCCGATTATGAGTGTCAGGATAACGCTGGGACCCAGGTGAATAATGGCACGGCCAATCGTATCTGCTGACCTAACGAGCTCGCTCTCCGCTTGCTACCTGCCACGCAATAGCGTTGCTAGTTCGAGACTGATCAAATTGCAAGAATTCGCAAGCTCCAAGAAACTGCGATTTCTTAAGGTTTCGTTTGCGATCGATTAATCGGGCCGAGCTCGTTGCAGTCCGACGTTGCATCCGCTAAGCTTCAGGATTCGCCGAGCGAAGCGGAGCGGAGAGCGACCGTGGTAAAAAATAGGCAAAGCACGAAATTTCCAAAAACCTCCGAGTAAGATTTCGAGCCGCTCCGAGAGTAGGAGTTACTAAATGGAATCGGAACTTTCCATTTTAAGTAACCCACGGGTCGTTTCATACTACTTTTTTAATCAGGTCTGGAAATTTCAAAGTGCTCTATTTCTACGACGGCCAAAGCTTCTGTGATTTTTTAGGATGGCGTATTTATTTTCCGTACTTCGCTTATTTATTTTTAGGTAGAAGCATGGGTGAAATTATTATAAACAGTTGGAAAGACCTTTTTCTCTCATCGAGGCACAGTCACGTGATCTGATCTAATCTTCGAAAAGACAATTCCGTGAAATCTCGCACTCCAATCAAACGAACGTTCACCTACCTTAAATTGAGAAAGAAAGTCGTTGATTTTGGTACCCCTTGTGTCTTTGCTGATAGAACGAATCGATAACACAGACGCGTGGCGTCGTGTAATGCAGCCTGAATACAGGAAGTCGTTTCTTTTTTTTTATTTTATTTTTTCATTTGAGAGGTATGCTTTTAGGCTATATACATAAAGTAATGTACAGGCAAACGTTCTCAAACTAGTCAACGACTCCAATAATTGAGATTTTCGTAGTTGTAGTTTAGTATGCCTCCTTTTACGTGTTACACGCTGTTCAAAGTAAAAACTTCAGCATATGTACTCCCTGCATTATTCAGGTAAAAGTAGAATTTTTTTCTTCGGTATTTCGATAGCAAAAGATTACGAACCGTGTCTCGCAATTTCAATTGCAGTAAAACCCAACTGTGTATAATACTTTTGTTATGTTTTCTTTACGGAAGTCACTGATACATCGGTCAAAGACTTCTTAATAATATTAAAAAAATCTTGATCTTTAGTTTTATAAAAAATCACTAGTTTGACATGTTGTGCAAACTAGCATATAAAAATGAAAACTACAACTTTTCTGAGGAATGCATTTGGGAAAATATTGAATTCAATAGTCACACAAATGTTTTATTTCATGTAAGAAGTATTCGATAAAAAGAAGTTATTATTTATGACTATTTCTCAATATTTTCTTAACTTAAGTTTTACAAAATACGCCTCTGCTGTGAAAATTACTATGCTCTAGCAGAAATTGATAACTGATGAAATTCTGTTGTAAAGTTGTGCCTGATAGGTTCCAATTATTTATTAATTTGCGATATTTGTACATATTGCATTAGTTTACGTTTTTATTCAATGCCGTGTGATTTTTCAACAATTGTGCTATAATTTTCCGGTCAAAGATGTTTCACCAATCAACATAAGAAAAGTGTAGTATTCCTTGAAATTTGTGGCTATTGATTTTAATTTTTCTTAATATATATTCCACGCGTTTATAATACGTCCGTTGCCTCTCCAATTTCGGAGGGGGGTAAAATTTCCGAAAATACATTTATCCGAAGGTAATATTTTCCGAATTTTAATAATTCCGAACGCCAATCATCCGAAAGTGAATAAATCCTAAAGTAAATTTTCCGAAGGTTTAAAATTCCGAATGTCAATTATCCGTAAGGTACAAAGTTCCGAATGACAAAGTTCCGAATTAATCTAGGTGCCCTGAATCCGATTTTTTTGGGTAGAATGCCTGAAATTGGTGCAGTTGATTTGTTATTAAATTTCATGGAACCGTTTTTTACTAATAACATGTTGAATATGGCAAAAATGGATTTTTTTTGAAGTTCGGCAATTTTTATCTCCGAAATATGCATTTTTTTAAAAATTCGCAGGACGTTTCCTGTCCAAAATGCCCCAAAGAATCTAACAAAATCTTTCAGGCCGAAAAATTTAAATTTTTAAATTGTTAACAAAATTTGTTAATAACAATCAACTGCAGCACTTTCACGCATTCTACTCACAAAATTCGCATTCAGGGGCCCAAAATACATAAGAATCACCTTATTTTAGGAATATATAAAAGGCCATTCCGAATTTTCATTCGGAACTTTGTACCTTACGGATAATTTACGTTCGGAATTTTGAATCTTCGGAAAATTAACTTTCGGATGATTGGTATTCAGAATTATTAAAATTCGGAAAATTGTACCTTCGCATAAATTTATTTTTGGAATTCCCCCCCCCCCCCAATTTCACGTTAGTATTACTGAAATTAAAACTCACATATTGAGAGATTTTATAAGAAAACAAAACAAGTTATGTAAGGAAATCGAAAAGTATTATGGCATTTAAGTTTATATTTTAATTGAATTGTATATAAATATGTGGTCATATTTTAATTCTCGTTATATCATAATTTTATCAAATAATACAAATTTCATTGGATGTAAAATCCACTTGGTAATTGCATAATACTGGAGATATTACATCGCCATGTAAAAAATGTTTAGTTTCTCTATTTTCCAAACTCTAAATTTCGTTACTTTTTATCTAAATTGAATAAGAAGGGCATATTCGGTATTTTAACATATTTTTAAAGTGAAATATGAACTGTTTTTTTAATTCATAAAAATATTATTCATTTATATTTTAATACTATATGTTGCATTCGTTAGATACTGATAGAATAATGACCACAGTGTCACCAATGATTATATACCCAAGTATATTTATTTGTTCGTCGATGTATAGTATTATTATGCTTAAAATTTTAAATAAAATGATTGGTTATTATATTGACGGTTTCTTGAAAATTTTGGAGAATCTAACTATACCTCCAAAACATTAATGCAGTTAATTTTGGTACTTCTTGGTATAAACTACATTTATACTATAATCAAAATATTCAGTTAAAATATATTTTAAATTAAGGGTTACTGAAATCCTCCACATTGTATCACCATTTCTTTCCGACAGTTTTGTCTAACCTTTGAAGAACTTGTACAGATATGAATCTGCGTCCTGTTAGTCACATTTGTTTTAATGGTATACATTTCCTCTTTTATTAATATTTTAATCACTAAATATAAATTTTAATAAACTATTTATACATCTCAAATTAAGACTGCTAACAAACGTTGGTAAAAGTAAAAACTATGAAATGAACAAGAATCTCTATAAAATGTAAATAAAATCCAAGAGAATCGGTTAATAAATGTGCCTCACGCTGAAATACTAAATTACTTTATTCAAACTTTAGCATTAGGACTGACGTATAAAATGACAATAATTATTATTTTTCTATTATTGAAAAATTAGATTACAAGAAATTAGAAAAGAACATAAGTAAGTTTTGGATGAATATTGTAGGATTAAGAAATATTCTCTCAAAAACAATAATATTTTAAAAAGTTGAAAAAATTACACAATATTGAATGCCTAAAAAATAAATAATTAATAAAAAAGTAAAGTCAGCATACCAATATGAATCACAACTTTACGTGTAAATTTTAGATAGAATAATGAACCTTTCCAAAAGAGGAATAAGATTCGAACCTTAAAGTACCGAATTAACTCAATTTTCTTTTTTTCGTTTTGTGATTCTCCGAAATTTTTAAGAAAAGGTTAATTATAGTATTATTTCTCAAGCCTAATATTAGCAATAACTAATTTGTACGATCGAATTGGTATCTACCATGTTTGATAATCAATTACCACGCGGTGATACACTAAAGTGTGGTCGCATTTTGTGTGTCTTTTTATACTGTATGATGTAACAAATATATTTAAGTATTATATACATACATATATTGAATTATTTTGAATCGTCCACAATAAATGAAAAACGTTTCACCAAATAATATATTCTTTCATTTTCATGTCACGCAATTACAAAAATATATATAAAGTAATAGTATATGTTTCCGTTATAAAAGAAAATATAAATAGAAAATAGGGTACATATTATATATAAACTTCACTTTCGCAGTGTGATGTATACCACATTTGACTAAAAGATTTAATCTGGCACTATTGTTGGAGATACAGAAGGAATGAATTTTGTTTACATTGAATCAAGATAATTAATTAATAATGTTTTTGGGCTGAACTTTATAAAATGATTAAAAAAACACTTGCACATCAATACAAGTTGGAAACTACAAAAATATAATTTATTTACTTAAAAGATAAATAGAGTGTAACTTTATCTTTGAGTTGGACTTTACTCTCCTGCACCTTTCTTCAGCATAATTAAATGTGCAATTTGATGCTAAACAAATATATATGTACTGTTTATGATAACAAAACACAGTAACAATCATTTCTAAACATTGATCCATTTTTACATTTCGTTTGTCATCATATTAATAAAATAATCACGGTGCTTTTAAGGGGTAATGGAAGTTTATAAAAGATGATTTGACACAATAAGGACTCAAAGTTAACATGAAATTGCGTCGTATTGGTTTATATGAGATATATACTTAGCAGACTTCTGTTGGTAGTTATTAAACATTTAAGGTGTTGTAATCTCAAAGCTGCTGTATATTTCTTATACTAGTCAGGCTTTAATGTCATGTAAACTACATCATTGTTTGAAGTGATTTTTTGTAAAAAATCATAATAATTTCACAACGGAGGTATTTTGTGGAAAAAAATCCACCTTCATGCGCAGCTTGTCAGAATAATTTAAGAATACGTAAGTCACCCATAACTCCACAGTTCATAATTGTATCAGCCGATTATTGTCATAAATGCTCACGTAGTCTTATATAAATATAGTATTTATTTGCATTTTAATTGTACATTTGCGTTTATATTGAAGCGAATGCAGCTGTTCAACATTGAGTTGCATGAGTATTAGCTGTTATAATATAAATGACTGCACTTATGTGCAAAGCGTCTACATGTACGTCGAGACCGTATAGCAATAAGCAATGATAAATATTGATTTAATCAAGTGGAGTTTGTAATATATCGACCCCGCGGATCATTTGCTTACGGTGCTTTGTTGCTTTTATATAGATGCTAACAGATTTTTGTAGTTACTACAAAAATCAATTGTACAAATTATTTTCAACTACGGTAGACGATATTAACAAGATACGCTGCATTATAAACCTGTAAACTTTTATTTATACCGTAAAAGTGAAATGTTCACAAATGAGTCGACTACCGTAAATTTATGTCCTAACCGTATTTGTTGCGTTAATCTAATGGATATCCGCGCACAAGAACGATATGCAATCAGGAAGGATTGCAAATGTATTTCCAGATGTACCATTTTTCAACTGAAACATTTTTTATACAATAAGAAAACATTCAAATTAAAAAAATTCGACTCTGTTGTTTATTACTTGGCATCCAATTCTACTTATTCATTGATACCACGACATACCTACACTAAAAATTTCATTAAACGAAAAGGGTAGATTTCATTATGTCATTCTGCAAAATAATATTAAAAGTTGGGGTAACATGGTTTTACTTGTTCAACAATAATTCTTACAATAGATATTCTTTACATTTATTTGGTTCCAATTAAGCAAAACAGAATTTTCTAATTTATGTACATAGATCAGTGCTACAATGCCGATTATATAATAATCAATGTATGAACATACGCAACTCCATCGCTGGTTAGAAAGGACCTTGCAAATATTTGTTTATGTACATGAAAAAATGTCCATGATTTATCGAATTATATTTAAGGTGCATGTTGATCGATTTCGAATTACTTGAGTGCCATTAAACTGAAAGTTTATTGTTGTATAATAAAGACAATGAAGAAAACCAACCTTCTAAAAAAATACTGTACTACATAATACCAACACAACGATAAAAGAAAAAGCATTGAAAAATTTGAAAACATTTGTACGAACTCATTTCACGTACAGAGGTGGCACGCTGAAGCATATATGATTAAGAATTTGGTTCACTACAATTTGGAGCTATAACGTCTGATGATGTGAAAAATGGAATGAAATTCTTCAGTTGTATGGAGAACTGAATATATACAAATGATCGTTTCTATCAATTGGTAAGATGACATAAAGTATACCTGTAATTGCATGGTTTGAGATACCTCTTGACTTGGTTTTTTCTAGTCTAGTCTAAGTTTAAGATTTCAGAGGATTTCTAAAATCATCGGATAATACACCAAATCAGAGATAATATTAGAAACGGTAAACATTGCAGATCACGTAAACATATATTGACCAGTCGCAATAAGGTATGTTTTTAAAAAATAAAACAAAAATAGAAAATAGTGTTTGAAAACACAAACCTTGTAACGAATGTAAATTTGGAAAAGATAACTGGTACACATAAATCTTCAATACCGTGAATGCGGTTTCCAAATTAAATCTACTTCCCCGAATATGTTACTCTGCACGGAAACAAGATGTTACCTGATAACATCAGTATGTTATCGGATACAATATTTTTCTTTCCGTATGGAAACAAATTTTTAATACATCCAATACGCTGTAAAAATATTTACTTTAATAAAAGATCATTTAAAATAAGATACTTTTGAATAAACTTTACGAATTAATTATTTTATCAGTAGTAAACATTTTGCATAAATCCACGCAGCTTTCGTGATTTATATGTGCTTATGAGCTGAATTTCATTTTTGTTCATCCAGTCATCACATTGCATGAAATTTATTTGTACAATGGAAGAATTTATAATAATTTTATTCCTACTTTCCTTTGCAGTGCGAATCCAGCCTTTTACGATGCGAAACGCCTACATACGGCGGATTGATGACAACACCAATAGTCAGCGTTTAAGGCATTTCTTCTCATTTTATATGACTTAAATATATTTTAATAATTGGTAATATTTGTAAGTTCATTAGTAAATTATTTTCTGTTTTATTAAATTATTAATTGATTTTTCAATAGTAATTCTAGGTTTAATTGGGATAATGTTGAAATTAATTAAACTTTTTGCATTAGTCCTCAGAATTATTATCAATTATTGATTCTTTTGATGTAATATTACACTTGTACGAATAAGCTACATTTTATAATTTGTGTATTATTTCAAACTGTTGCAGCTCGTGGTTACGGTTCACATTTTCAATCAGTCATCTTTCGTGTAGACTAAGTTAGCATGAGATAGTGATACGAAATGCATCTGGGAAGTTATGCTCTAATAATTAAAACTTTATATCTACACATTTTCTATGCTGCTAGTCTTCCAAGATTTTTCATCGTTTCCAGTCCCAGATACTGTCTGCTTACTGTTGAAGCAACATTGGAAATTTTGTAACCAAATGTAATCCACAAGATTTTGGAGATTTAGTTTGATTACCGTTAAAAAGTCGATTTTATTAATTAATTGTAAATGATCTCTGTTACATTTATTATACATATTTTATGCATTTATTTCATACTGATGATTCCGATATATTTATAATTGTAATATATAAACTCAGTCATAAAAAATACAAGATTCAAATTAATATGACTTCTCTTCATCCTAACTATACATGTATATATTATAAGTGAACAATATACCTAAATTTAAATAAGAATAAAATATTACATAATACGAACTCAATATCGAAATCAAATTATAGAACTGTTTACATGAGAGCTGTGTATTATAGACTATTATGTTTCGGGAGATGTTCTTAATGCATTTGATTAGCTTGAATGCTACTTTTACTAAAAGTCAGCTCTGTTTTCTGCACAACATGCACATAAATTGTTTCACAACAAAATTTACTAGGATAATTGTATCCAGACAAGAATACTTTATTAAAAGATTTATTTTTGTCATTATACCGATTGAGTTGACGAAAGTACTTTGACGTTGTCACACATTAATTGTAACACCCAACAATACTTTTCGTAAAACCATTTACTTTGTCTTTTGAGACCCTAAAGGTCGCAAAAATGCAACAAAACTTGATGATTTGAAGATTGGTTTTTGACGTTGGATTAAACTCAATTGGTAAAATGTTCAAACGAACGATTTATCGAGAGAAATTCAGAATTTGTGACTGGTTACTTTCGAGAATAAGAGTTTTCTAAAATTGCGATCGAGTAGACCATACCATCCGGTATCTGACCTAAGTATCAAAATAGTACAATTCATTTGGAAACAATAATATACTGATATAAAAAGTCAATAAAAAGATGATCCCTTCAAAACGAAATTCTAAATGTTGAATAATTTGCTAGCTCCTAATTGAAATAATAGCTCTTAATATTGAAATAACATCTTAGGGCTCGTGTAGAAACCAATTCATATAGAAAGAACATTTTTATTTTAAATATGAAAGCTCGTAGTATAATTAATATTATACCATTTTAATTTGGGTTTAGTGATTTTAATTGTATAACAAACTGTTTATATATTTTTATATTTTAATACATATTTTATTACTTGTCAGATATAAACTCTTTTACCCCAGTAAACACAGAAAATTGGGTTATATGGGCAAATCCGCGAAACCTTTGAATTTTGAGTCATAAAATCAAAAAAGTTTTATGTGTTAAGCACAATATTGGAATTTTTATATGTTGTCATATAGATTAACAGGTAACAAATGACGCAGTGTGCTTCATGTTTTAAGCAACGCTGAAGAGTGAAAATTATGATCTGAGAATTTTTATGTTAGTGATCTTAACTCTTAAAATTTAGAGGAGACGTTCACCATTTTGGAGCTGCTATTTTGAAGCCGCCATATTGAATTTCGAAAATCTGAACACTAACTGAACTGCACATCAAGAAAGTGCTTTTATTTGAGAAATTGCTACATGCGATTATCAATTTGAATGTAAAATTTATAATTAAAAAGTACTAAAATGATTGCATTGGTATGCATTCAGATACATGTTGGTCTGAGATATATATACATTGAATAAAATACAACAAATACCATGTTTTTAGATAGAAATTTATTACATAATTACATTTTAGTACATTTCCGGGCTGGTCGAGTTTTAACGATTATAGGATTTTTTTTATTACTGGTAGGTTTAGACTTTTTCTTTATTGTTTTTCTATTTTTGTAAGTATCCTTATCAACAGATCAGCTGTGTGGTTCTAAGGAAAAGTGACATTACATGACACGTGCAAACTTTTTGCATCTTCTGGTAATAAAAGACCCCGAAAACCCTCGAGTTAAAAA
This sequence comes from Trichopria drosophilae, assembly GCA_030407085.1. Lineage (NCBI taxonomy): Eukaryota > Metazoa > Arthropoda > Insecta > Hymenoptera > Diapriidae > Trichopria > Trichopria drosophilae. Next base: position 209,443,060 of record CM059583.1, read on the forward strand.
TTTTAAGCAATTATCACGAAAAACATTGCCAATAATGAATTTCTTCGAAAAAAACGGAATTTTTTCATATTTTTTTATTTACACTACCTAAACAATAAACAATAATGTCTTCTTAGCCATTTATATATGTTATTTTATCACTAAACTTATAGAAAATCGTAAACAATAGACATGAATGCGTTAACTGGAATTTTAATAATGAAAAATCAAAGAAAACGTTATTTACCATCGTGATACAAAGGGTTAAAAACATTATTAGATGTTAGCGTTTTGATGTTACCTCTATTTTGCGCTTTTCAAAAGATCACACATGTTGCAAATAATGTTCTTTTTCAATTGACGGTGTGCCATTGAAAAATGACCATTATTTTAAGCAGTTACGCAAGTGCTTTTTAACTTCAAGCATATATTTTTTTAACTTCTCTTGTGAGCACATTCTTAAATGACGTCTGGATTTTCTCCTATTTCTATGTACAAAATTATTACTTTTGACTCGTTAACGCGATTAAAGATATATTAAAGATATATTGTTTTTTGAAAAAACGAGGACACATTTTAAAGGCACTCTTTTCAGCCTTTCTGAAAAGGGCACATAGCTCTATAAGGGTGCAAATTCTTTGCTTTTTTTTTTGTCTATTAGTTCGTGTAAAAAATCCAGACAGATTAAAGAAACGCTGAAATCGCTACAGGACCAAACGTGATATTTTAGGCGTTTTTGACATATTTTTCAGTTTCAAAGGTATGAATTTCGTACTTTTATCTCATCAATGATGCATTACATATATTGGTCGATATATTTGGAGTATATCTTAACAATGTTGACCAGTTTAAACGCAAAAAAATAAAATAAAAATGCTCAAAAATACACAGTGGCACGAAATTTAAAGGTTTTGCAGATTTGTCCATATAACTGGAACAGGATATAACGGTAATATAACATACACATAATATTATTGTATTCAGGTTATAATTCGGTTATATATGGAGCGTTCCACGTGAAATCGACAACTTTTTTCAGACGATTTTTAATTTTAGTTTTTACAATTGGGTGCCATTAGTATATACAAAAGACGTATTCTGGACTATATACAACATTTGAAAGTAGATGTAAATCCGACCGAGTGATCTCCTCGCGGTACATCTCAGGTGATGCTAATACCGGCGGTAGTGCATTTTGAACGTGAAATCGTTGCAAAAAGTTTTCGGTCATTATGTGTAGTCAAAATTTAAAATTTAATTATTTCAAAATATTCACTTTGTAGAGCATCAAATTATCTTTAAAATGATAAAAAAAATTTGTTTTTCGACCAAAATTTAGCGAGAAAATTCAGGTTGAATTCTAACAAAATAAAGCCCCTGTATCGTACAGTTTTACTTGCTATTCAAGGGACTTTTATTTATTTAACAATTTTTAAGTCGATGTTTTAATTGTAAACCGATCTATAGCCATAATTTCAAATATACTGCCATAAAGGCTATATACATTAAACCTTATTTAGGATTTTTTTCGGAATTTTAAAAATGGTCCATCTTTCAAAAAATATAAAATGATTTTTTAACTTCATCCTGTAATAATGCGTAAAATTGGATATTTTCACAAGAAAAGCCATAAAAAACTACGAAAAACATGTGTTACATTAATTATTTGTCATGCCATTTTCGCGCTAAAATAAATTGAACATTGCAAGAAAAGAAAATTACATTTTGTAAATATCCTCACAACTTTCACTAGAGTCAAATTTCAAATGTTGTATATAGTCAAGAATACTTCTTTTTGCAGTCGCCAGGAAATATAAATCATAAAAAAAAATCAAATTTTTCTGTATAGATAAATAACGCATTATAATAACGTATTGCATTTTAAGCAAACAAATTATTTTTGCATCATTTGGTAATTTCTTAGAATGTTTATCCCTGCTTAAAAACGGATAGGAATGGATGCATATGGATAGAAATGTTATCCGAAATTCGATCATTTCTATCCATTTCAATCCGTTTCTATCCAATACACTCATATTTATCCGAAAATATCCATAAAAAGTATTACAACTTAATCCAACTTTGTAAGAATCTATAAAAACCACTAAGTTCATCCATTTTCATCCGACCTAACAGATACACATTCTTTCCACTTTCATCCGAAGACTGTCTTATCCGTTTCTGTCCACTAATCGTATACAGATCATATCCAATCTAATCCACTGTATCATCCGAAACTGAAATGTGCAATTCTATCCATTTGTATCCTATCGTTTGAACGTCAATCCTTTCCACTTTCATCCAAAGACTCTTAAATAAGAGTAAGGATAAATTTTTACACCGTATTTCTACTTCACGCCTAGTAGGCGTAAAGTACGCTTTTACGCCAACTTTTGGGGGCATAAAGTTGAACTTCACGCCTACTATGACGAAAAAATGTGTAGGTCCTTCTAAGAAAAAGCGCATTTTATTTTTTGTCCGAAAGAAAAAAATATAGGACTGTTTACTAGACAAATCAGCCAATATAATGTGGTTTCATTCGTAAAAATGATCGAAATTTTGCATTTCTTATTTACTTTTTTATTTCTTATTATTATACGCAGGAGGATGGTTAGAGGAATATTCCTCACAAATGTCCCCTGAATAATATGAGTAAACGTAAAATTCAAGAGCCTTCGTCTTCTTGAGGTCATTTTAAAATAAACATTAAACATAAAAATCTTTGACCACCCAACTTTTATAACTCCATAAATTCTTCGTAATTTCTGAAGGAACTAAAGAAAAAAAATTTCGTCATAGTGGGTGTAAAATTCGAGATTAGATCCGAATTTGCCTGAGTAAAATATGTCAGCTGTTTCCAAGCAGCAAATTCGGGGTATAATCAAGCTGCAATCAAGAGATCAGACAGAAACGTATTCACTGGTAATGAGAACACCATAATGTGGTCGGAACAGTTGCCGTCAAGAGATCGGATAGAAACATATTCACTATGGCAATGAGAGCCGGACGATAATGGATACAGTTGTCATCAAGAGATCGGATAGAAACGTATTACATTTAGTACGGACAATAAATGGAAAGAATTGCATAAAAATGAAACGGATGGAACATGATAAACTGTACATGGTAGATTTCGGATAAATAAGTATTAATTTGGCATACTCGTCATTTGCGGATGGAACAGGATGGAACCGGATTGGAACTTTTCGTAAATCAGTTGGATGTAAACGTATTGTTTCTCTATCCAATATTCGGATAAAGAATGATTAAAATAATACGTTTAGAAAACAGGACGCAAGCGGATTGACTTGCAATCCTATCCATTCCTATCCGTTTTTCTAAGTAGGGATGCATATATTGCTGAATCCCAGAAATCGAGAATGGATTCCTTTTTCTTTATTTTGAATCCCGATTTTGTCCAATTCCAATTTCTGATTCCAAAACTAAATCATTTAAAACTATGAATACATTTTAATACAAATATACAAAATATACAACGTATCGGTTGAATACCCAATAAGCACAGATTTTGAAAAAAAGATTACTTTATGATTTCTCGAATGTCCTCGTTCTCATATACTTATAGCACATAAGAAGTAACAAAAAAGAATTCTTTTACAACAAATTTACGTATGTTACTGTATATTAAAGCATATAAAACTATTAGTAAATAAGTGCCCAGTAATCTGAAATGTATTCGAATGTTCAAATATAGATACAATTTGATTCATGAAAATTTTGAAAATTTGAAATGTTGACAATTTAAAAACTGTATAAAATGGCTTAAATTTTGAAAATCTAAACAATTTTAGAAAGGTCTTAAATTTAAAAATGTTAAAATTTAAAAAATTTTGAAATTTAAAAAAAATTGTATCATATTTGTTTGAAAAAGAATTCTTATCTAACTCTTAGTTTAATAACTATAGCGGACATTCGTTATATTTTTAAGCATTCACAAAGAATTCTTCTAAAATCCTCGTTTCATAAAAGCATTCAAGAAGAATTCTTTTTGAATATTTAAAAATTCCTTTTTGCTTATTTTGGGTAGGTTCCAGCAAGCACAAAAGTAAGAGTTATGCACTATATAACATAATTGTTACTTTCTGTGTTTGCATGGGTATAAATAAATATTTCAATTCAAATCTACAAAATTCATTAAAGTGCAATTTTATTTTTGAATCCTTTTTAATACACCTGAATCTCGTCTATTTTTAACTCCAATACATTTTCGATTGCCAATGGCAGCTGTAAATAAATTATTCTTTTATGAAGGGTGCGTCGATGGAAATGTATTTACTTAAAACCTAACACGTTATTACACGTTTTTCTTTATTTGTATAAAAAATAGTTATTTTATCGCCGTTCTAACACATAATGTATATTATTGCACCACTTGGAAATGTTTTTTGCATTACCGACCCAGTGTCGTTAGATAGGTCGGTAAGGTCGTTTCCATCAATACATATTCTGAACGGCGACATTCTATTGGTGTTTCACAATCATGGAATGGATCCGTCGGATTCGGATCTCCCGTCATTTGTTATTCTTTATTTATATTGTATAATTGTATGTTTCCATTTTCTTACAACACCTTAAATGAGCATGCGTAGTGCGAATGCAGTCCAAACTATAAATAAAACTCCTCCAATCATGATTAATTTAATTACCAACTTCAGTTTTTGACATTGTTTTGTTGTGTTTCTCGATCTTGTTAGTTTTAAAAGTGACATGTTAAGAAAACTACAAACTGTGAACTCTTTATACTTTTTGGGAGGACTTGTAATGTGTCTCATGCTGATGATTCAGGTAAAACAGATTTATGACAATAAATTGAAGAGCAACAGGTACATGGGCTACAAACAATTTGTAAGTACAATAAATGTTGAAATAAGACATGTAGTAGAAATAAATAAATTAATTTTATTTATAAAATATTTTTAACCAAACATCGTTACAGATGAGTGAAATTTCTGAAAAAATGTCAGTTGTTGAAAAATCTGTAAATGAATCGTCATTGTACGTCCATCGATTAAATGAGGCATTGTTGAAGCAAAATGAACGAAAAGTGAAAAATTCTTCTCAAACTCGACCCACATTTGCTTGGTAATTAACGGTGAGTTTAGATTTTATATTTGATGCTATAGTTGTCCAAGGGCAAACATTGTGGATTTTGTTTACCAATTTGCTCAAGAATACCATCCGGAGCGCACATCCAAGGGTCATTTGTATTTTTTTGCCAATTTCTTAACATTTCCTTCAATTCTGATAAAACAGGCTGCAACAGAAATTAATTTAGAACAAAAAAACATGAATAAAGGTTAAATATAAAATCTCTTAAATACCTGCATTGAAGATTTTTTAGCTATATTGTTAAGTTCTTCCGGATCATATTTTAAATCATAAAGTTCCCATTCTGGACGGTAATAGTAACTTTGCAATGTTTTATACCAACGAAGCGGTTGATTGGTCCGAGATCTGTCAAGTAAATCCTATAATACATGTAAAACAGTTCATAAACATTGTATGCAAAGTAACAAATATATTAATTATAGTAAAAAATTACCTGGAATGTTGGTGACAAATAAAAGTCTTGGTCAATTGGGAATGGCATTTTATAATTTAAATTATGTATTAATTTGTATTTTTTGGTTCGCACAACTCGCATTGGATAGTACATAGTAATTTCATGGTGGGTTTGACTTGCATATACTGCAGAGCTGTTACTTTCTACCGGTTCTATAAGATTTTAAGAAAAATTATAAGAATTTTTTATTTGTCTGTGAGGTCAATTTGAATAAATAAAGTTTATTTAAATTTGTCAGCTTCATATATTTGATAATTATCACCTTGGGTAAGGAGTGGAAGAAGAGACTTTCCAGTAAGAATTGGTACAGAATCGTTGTTGTTATCTTTGTTATATGAAATGTTGAACCAGTCATATATTGTTGGAGCTATATCGAGCAAAGAAGTCATGCTGTATGTAGCTTCATTTTTTCTTGCTTTGTGATACGGTGATGACATTATGAAAGGTTCTGCCATGCCTGCAAATATATTTCCAGTAAACGAAAACGAATAGAAAGTTAAAAATACGAATTGAAATGAATTCAAGTGAATTAAAATGAATTAAAAAGTGGATTCAATTAATCATTTTCGTGCGTTTTACTTCATTTTAATCCACCTGAATTCATTTCAATTCGTATTTTTAACTTTTTATTCGTTTTCGTTTACTTGGTTGCTTTATAGATATATTATTTTCATGTAACTTCATTCATGTATATTCCTGTATAAAAAGTATCTATGAAAAATGTTTTATATTAATGTATGAATGCATACCAGGGTCATATAGATTTGTTCTACCACTTGGAAAAGGAATCCCATTATCTGAAGTATACATAACTAATGTATTGTCTTTAAAACCTGCTCTTTCTAATTCTTTCAAGACTAATCCAATGCCTGAAAAACACCATATACAAAATATTATAATTGATAAATATTTAAAAGTCGTTTTTTCTATAATAAATGCAACAATTTTTAAGAAATATTTTATTCAGAATTACCTTGTTTCGACCACCATTATGCATCCTTTTCAGAGACTTCCCACAAACCAATGGATATATTAGAACAACTCTGTTCTATCCATTTGGAAGTTTTTGAAGAGGATTTAATGTGGTCAAAATGTTGAGCAGGATGGAATGTAGGTCATTTGACCTTATTTTTGAACAAGGAACTTTTGAATTGCAATGGGCATTCTGAATAAAATATTCCTTCATAATTATAATTGTTACATTAAATTAAAAGTATGATATAAAGGATATAACCTTGGTCGAGTCGAGACATGGCTGTATATTGAGCAGTTATATCTCTTCTAGCTGCTTCTGTGTCTTGGACAAAATATGGTAGTTTCACTTGATCCCACTGATAATAAATAGGATTCCAGTCAGGAATTCGTCCCATACCTGTGTCTCCGTTTCCAAACTTTTCACAGAATGGTCCATATTCAGGATAAGTGTGACCACAACGATGTGGATCATGAAAAGATACTAGCAGGAAGAAAGGTCTGGAAATCAAATCTAAGTCTATGTAACTGAATACATTAATACTTTATTCTCTTGTGTTTGAAATCAAGAGGTTGTGATTGGTTTTATTAAGCATAAAATTAAGAAACTTACTGAGAGTTATTCTGCGATAAAAATTCTCTAACCAACAATTTTATTCTAGTTATATTTCTTCCAACTTGTAGAATCGATTCATTTTCTTCAGTGTGTGAAAAATCAAAGGGATACACATTTTCTGGTCCTACATGTTTCTTACCAATGATTCCTGTTACGTTATTGTTAGTTATTAAAGCCAATTTTACATCGTCAAAGGTTTTGTTAAATACTGTTTATCTTGTTTATCTTAACAAATTGTTTACCTGTCCTTATATTATGCTGCTTTAATATTTTTGGTAATGTTGGAATATCATCAAAAGAGTTGAAGTGGTGTATGCCGTGATGAAGGCCATACATCCCATTTTGATGACTCGGTAAACCAGATAATATTGATGCACGACTAATGTAATTCAAAGTATGATGAAATATGTTTTTTATACATATTTTGTATATTGCATGAGAAAATACCTTGGAGAACAGCTGCTTACAGATGTGTAGGCATTATTGAATATCAGACCACTTTTTGCAAATGCATCTAGGTTTGGAGTCTGACAAATTTTATTCAAGTATGATCCAGTCTCGAAACCACCATCATCAGCTATAAGTATTTAGTGATTTTTTAAATTAATTTAATCATTTCATTATTTCCTAATTAAGAAATAGTAAAATTTATTGTTTCAACAACAGCGAACATATTTATTTTTTTTCAATTTTAATTTGTAATAATTTTAATGAAAATATTGCAATTGCTGTTTATCAACAAAAAAATTGAAGAAATCTGGTTATTAATAAAAAACGAAGAATAATGGTTATTAACCAGGTCTTTAATTGTTTAAGAAGTCGTAGCTCCAAATACATATGTATTCGTAATAAATAACATTTTGGGAAAACCAGATAAATTTGCACTTCAAAACATTTCGTTAACCCTTAAAGCGCCCTGGGGGTACTGGAAGACCCCACACATATATATTACATTTTTTTTCCTTCTAAAACTGCACTTTTACAGCATTTTTTATCTTAAAGAGCTACATTTCCAGAGGCACAAGTTAAATTTTTAGGATAAAATATTGAAAATTGGCTGAGTTACGATTTTTTGTGTGAAAAACGTCACTTTTGTATTTCATGTTTTATAACGAGCACCAATAATTTTTTTTATCAATATAACTTATCTACGCGGTAAAGTGATACTTGGAGAGTATCCAGTAATTTTGTTGAGACGAAATAAAGAAAACTGTCCGAGCAGGACTATATCATCTTCGGATTGGGGTCTCCCACGACCCCATATGGCGCTTTGTGTTATTTTTATATAGGGTGTCGCTTAAAGTGTTGATACTGGCGAATTTCCACTACCCAGCTACAGATTTTTATTTTTTGATGGGATGTATTTGGTTTACAACCTTTTACTTTCTCTAGATTAACGGTTCTGCTTTATTATATATGCGTTTCATACCATTCTATTTAACCATAGATAAAATTAATTTTGTCAGATAAGTAATACACCGGTAAATTCAAATTTGTGTTTACATACACAAGTGACATAACAATAGCCAAATGATTTTGGAACACTTTTCATACTTTCGAATATAAAATAATATTCATTCATATCACCTAAATATGTAATTCTAGGCACATCTGTAAATTGACTGGTACAAATGGAAAACACATTTCTTACTTCATAAAATTAGTTTCTCAAAGTATTTTCAGGTTACTGAGATTATCATATAGGATTTGAAAAATTTAAAGCGTCTGACAAATTTTTTAAATTTTGTTTGATTTCTTTTTTTCAGTTATAGCATTAAGAGTTTTTAAAACAATCATTCCCAAAAATTAACTTTATTAGAAAAAAAGAAAATCATTTAATGCTCTGTTATTAAATGATATTTTGCTATTATGTATGATTGTAATTGAAAACACATGTTGTTGCATGTTCTTAACATTCAAGTTAGCAAGAAATCATGATCGTGTATCATGTCAAAAGCATGTCAAATGTGATGCATTGACTCATTTGTCTTCATTATTGTAATGTCAAACAAGCAACATGAATAAATTCTGCCACTATTTTGATATCTCTATTATGACCGTTTTATGGTATATACCAGAAGTAGCATCTTGCTTTCTCATAAGCACTAAAGATTTAAAGTCATCGGTATATATAAAAAAATAGGAATATTCATATTATGTCAAATATTCAATTTCATGTTGTGTAAAAACTGTACTCCGTATCCATGCCTGAAGCAAATTTTATTCTCTACAAAATTATTATGTACCTTCATTCTACACTATATTACTATTCTTTATCAAGATATATCTATTAGTCATTATATATTTAAGTAATTACTGAAGATGACAGACAACCATTTAAATTTTGATTTTATAGAATTAAATTACTTTTGTGCGGAAATATGAACTACATTCTGTAGCCAGTTACAAAAACACTTGATGAATGTAAACTAACATGTTAAATGAGCAATGTATAGGTAAACAACGCTTGCAATATTGTTGCGATTAAAGAACACATCGACACAAGAAAAATCCCGTAACCACAGTAAAATCTCAATTTTGGTATTAGGATTTCTTAAATGTACAACTTCTGATGTTTCTAACTGCTCTGTTATAATTAATTTATACAGAATGCTTGTTTTACCTATATTATATTATAATTGATCAGCTCGAAAGGGTTCAACATCGGCTTTTGAGATACCTTTCATGTAAATCTGGGTCACCTATTAGATATTTCTCGCATGACTATACAGCGATTGCTATTTTCTTTAAATTCCCTATTTCATCCCTCCATCACGAATGTGATCTACTTATCATCCGAAAAATTACCTTGAACTTAAATGTAATCAATTATTTGAAGTTTTTTTCCCTCGTACTCAGTATTATGAATTGAGACAGCATCGTGAAATATATGAAGGAAATGCTAAATCTAGATTCAGTTTCTAGGCTAGTGTTGCTAGCATGAGTGGAATAGTTTAACATTAGATATAAGGTTATTACAACAAATGAGAGCGTTTAAAACTGCAATGGGAAATTATGTTTACAAATTTTAAGTTTCTTGTTTCTCTTTTTATTTATTATTTAAACTCAGATATTAAATATTAGGTTTATTAATTATTTCATCATTATTGAGCGCTGATTGTTATTTATTTTTGTATAAAGACCTTTCAAGGCCATCTATTACAATAAATAAATAAATACATTTCCATGTGGAATGAATTTATATCATATTTCAATTTTGTTAAACAGTTATCTTTATAAATTACAATTAAATCCTGCATATGTTGTAAAATGATCAATTTTGAGTTCAAGTTCCAATTGGAGATAAATTTAAAACTTTAATTATATTTTTTGTGTGAACTATATTAAAAACCATCCAATGGACAGTCCGTTCACTAAGATATCTAATAAGTAATTCTATTGTGATCATTTCCATAGGTGAAACTAAAAAGTAAGATAAAATTGTGAGGACTGTGGCATGCTCCTTTTAAAACTTTAGTATCTTACATGTATTAAAATATGTAATACTATCATATATTAAAGCTGTTTAATGCCTAACTTGAATTACAAAATTAACTTGATGTACACATTAAAAAAAGCTTTTATAATTTAATATTTGGATAATCATACCTCTACAGTTAGTGAAAGTAAAATTTTACTGGTTTCTAAATAAGTTATTTTGAAGGATGAAGTAAGAATTTCTAAGAGTTTCAACCATTTGTTAAACAATTGCCAGAAATATGGCATATCATTTTTATATTTTTGACAGTAGCTAGACAATTATTTGGGACATTATAATTTCTTTATCACAATAAAAACAAACCATACTATGGAAAGTAAGATAAATTTTATAATGAATAATAATTATAGAATTTATCAATTTCTGGACTAACATCTTAATCAAGAAGAGTGGTATTAAATAGAAAACACCCTCATTTGACGTTTCGGCGGCAATATCAGCCCTCATCAGAACTAAAAGTTAAATTTATTTACAATAAAAAATATAAAACCATAAATTAACAATAATTAAATTTAACAACATTAAGAAGAGAATAACTAAACTTAGTTAACACATGTTGTTAGCGTGTTGAGTTGTTGTATATGACTGACAAATAAACAACCGAACAAAACAAATGTTTTATACAATAGAAAATCAGAACATTGAAATTATTTTTCATTTTAAATTTCAAATGTTTAAATAAGTGAACACCTGTTTAATATGTATAATCTGAAAAACACGATTTATGAACTTATATTTCAATTGTTTTAATAATTGAACTTAAATTTGTTTAATAATTTAATATACGTAGAGTGTAGATTCCGGGTATCTTCCTATATATTGATTGGATATTTTTGCATATGTATATTTGTTAAATATATGTGTACATTTATATCCTATACACATACATACATATATTGTTTGTGTCATACGCTTAATATAAAGTAGTGCCCTCTCTATAGATTTAAGAACCCATGCGCCACTACGAGAGCTCTTCATTCCTCTGTTGAAGGTGGTTTATTCAACAGCTCCAAACTTCTCTGTAGTATATATACATTTAGTCTTTTTCTTACATTTCAATATACATATTACTTAAGTGTCTTTTCTCTACGTCTACTTCTACGTCCACCTCAACAATATTGAACATTTCTGAGATAATGCACTTTTCCCAAACCGGCTAATAATCCAGGATCTTAACATTCTTCCAATCAAAATTGTGCTCCAGAGTTTTCCGATGTTTGGTAATGACAGACTTCGTTCGTGAAGTTTTGTGGATGTTTTTCTGGTGTTCATTAATGCAAATCTTTAGTTGTCGTTTTATCTCACCAACATAGTAGTTACAAGTGATTTTATAAACAATATTTATGCAACCACTCATTCATTTTGTCTTTCTTTTTTTTTATAATGTTGCTAATATTAAATGTCGTAAAGGGCACTAATTCAATGTTGAATTTCATTAGATCAGACGATTTTTTCAAAAAAGGCATTAAATTAATTAAATTAAAATTAATATTAATTTTAAGTCATTTTTTTCTACTAATGAATTTGTTTCATTTATTTTCGTTGATTTATACAAATATTTTTCATTATTAGTTCTTTTCCTTTTCAATAAAAATTTTAATTTATTATGCTATCCCTGAAAAAGAAAACGTGGCAAGAGCGCTTGAATATCTTTTCTAATCATTCAGTGATCATATATTTTTAAAATCGTAACGAAATCGTTATTAAATCATTACATGTGATTTTTTACAAAGATCTGTCTTTTTAAAGTTTTGTTATTAAAATCGAAATGTCATTTAACCCTGCATTACGTGCATTACAATGCAGTTCCTTGTAATTCAGCGTTACTTTAATATTTTTTTTCTCATTAGTTACTTCGGTAACAGGGTCTGAAACTTTGCAGGATGACGAGTGGGGTAATTAACTAGAATATAAAATATTTTTACGCAATTCTGTCGTTGGTTGATGTTTGCTCGTGATACATTAACTGTTGAGAGATAATTTAAATCAAATGAGAGGGTTTTTTATTTAACATCACTCTTCGTGAGTAAGATGTTAGTCCAGAAATCAATAAATTCTATAATTATTCATAAATGGGGTTGTTGTGTAGAAGTATATATAATAAAAACTATAAATATACAAGTCAGCTTTGTCCTACAAATTGATTGGATAAAAGTTTTCCTCACCGTTTCGAACAAACTCGTATTCATTTTCAAGAGGTTACTATGAACACGATTTTGTTCGAAATGTTGAGGAAAACTTTCATCAAATCAATTTGTAAGACAAGCTGACCTGTATATTTATATTTTTTATTCTATAATTATTCGTTAAAAATAGTACTGGACGATAAGAGTTTCTTCTCTGAATTGTGATAAATTTTACATAATTACATACATTTCTAACAAGAAAAAAATCTTTGCGAGACAATATGACAGTTATTTGCAAATCACCCATTAAAAAAAAGAGCAATATTTGTCTGAATGCTTCTACCGTAGATTAATACCAGATTGGTGAAATATTTTTTAAATTGCATCTCAGTGGATCGGGCCATAGAAAAACAAATAATAAATTGGAGTTTGGAGTCGGTCGAATGATAGACATCAATTTAAACAAAAACCGGGGAATCTTTAGCGATCTCTAACCGAATTAATCTGAGCTTATTGTGCATACATATGTCTGCAATTATCGAATATGTATGTATAGAATAAGAAAATGAGTTTTTTTTTTTACTGCGCATGTGCGGATTACAAAAGCACCGCAAGTTGGGCGTGGCAAAATGCGCTCAAAAAGTGTTTTCATAATTTTCGAAATTCTTGCACAATTTATTACCGAGTAGTAGAAGAACGTTCTTGTTCGAAATGCTGGCTTGTCCTCGAACATTACACGGTAGGGAAAAAGCGAAAAGAAACGCGCAAAATAATGAAAATGTATAAAACTCGCGTGACATATTTCCCGCTAAATTTGAGGTCGACGAACGCGGCTTTTTCGACGGTAGAGATATGGAACGGCGGAACAGCTCACGTGTCACGAGTTTGCCGTCGCCGCCTCGGTCATGTGTCGAACTGACTCGAAACCAATCGAAACGTCGGTTGTCTTTGCGCCAGCACCTCGACTCCTTTTGGACTTTCTTTTTGCTTGTAAGTATATCCATGGAAAAAGTTTGATACACTGACAGTCAATAACTCTCGGCATAATAAGCCACTATAGCTAAACGCTCCAGCAGTATCAAGAATAGATTACTCGACTCGACCATAAGGATACCGAAGTACATTACGCTCCTCAAATTCATTCGACTTACACTAAACTGTCAATGAATTTTAAATTACTTTTGTTATTGCATTATACAAATTTTAATAAATTATAATAAATGAATTGTGGGATGAACAAACCGACACTCATAACGAGTATTCTAAAACCTACAGTCTTAAAACAGTTTCGACACACTTCTGAATTATTTTATTCGTTTATTTAATTCGTTATCGAAAATAATGTAGTAAAACAATTATAGAAATCAGTGCCTTTCAATAAAAATACGATTAAATCTAAAATATTTACCTGGTTTAGAAGTCGTTTACTAAACGGGTCTTAAACGTTTGTATTGATATTATATTGTATACCATTACTCACCGTTCCTCAAGGACCAACAAGTTTAACAAAAATGTCAAAGAAAACTGTTGACGGCATCTTATTCTACATATTTCGTACTTCCAAAATCAATTTTGATCGAAATCATACTTGGTCGTTTTCCAAAAATAATCCAAAAAGAGTTTTTAATCATTTTCTGCCATTTACGCAATAGTTGAATTTAATACGAAACTAAAGAAATTTGATTTTCTATCACTTTTTACATCAATAAAATGATAAACATTTTCATAAAATTGTATTCATAAAATGATAAACATTATTTATAATTACATAATAAATAACTTTTTGACAGATTCCAAAAATTAGAATTTATTTCTTGACTGCTTTTTTTGTGACTCGATTTCTTGGTTTTATTGTCCTTTTACTACTCTCTAAATAAGAATTAGTGAAATTTAACTAATCGATAGTGACATTTGACTAATTGAAATAAGGAAAACTCAGTTACTAACAATTAGTAGAAAATTACTAATAGAAATAGTAGTTAAGTATAACTAAATGAATTAGTAAATTCTGATCATTTTTCTAATTCATTAGTCGAATATTGAACTACTGATTGAAATTCTACTAATTCATATTTAGAGAGTAAGCATAAAATTAAATGCTAAATAAAAAACAAAAAACATATAAAAGCAATAAAAGAAAAAAACAAAAAAAAAAACAAATATGGGGCTACATTTTACTCTCTACGTCCATGTCGTTAGCTCTGGGTAATACAGAAGGAGAGTAACAAAAATGTAATTATTTAATTAAAAAAAATATAAACAAATAAACAAAAAAAAATATATATATCATTTAATAATTTTACACGAAGGGCTATTGTGCGTGTCTTGAATATTGTTATTTAATTATTAAAGCAGTAGGGTATTGATGCAAAATTGATTTGTTGTGTTTTTATATTAAACTCAAATATTGCATAAATGGTAGAAAATGATTTAAAACCCTTTTTAGATTATTTTATGAAAACGAGCAAGTACGATTTCGATCAAAATTGATTTTTAAAGTGCAAAATACGTAGAATAAGATGCCGTCAACAGTTTTCTTTGACATTTTTGTCAAACTTGTTGGTCCTTGAGGAACGGTGTGTACTGTGATACAAGATTATTTTTTTTTTTTATATACTACTTATATTAGGTTTTGTTCTTTTTTCTATTGTTATTTAATCTTTTATTTTTTGTCTTTATCATATTAATTTGTATTTGTTATACCGGGCCTGCGTACAGATATCTGCGATATCTCCTGTGGAGTACTTGATGAGTGTACAATTTTGTGTTCAATTGTACTATTTTTATGCATACCTGGTTAAATAAATTTCAATTTCAATTGTTTCACAGATGAATATGGTCAGATTTAGGCAGGTGTATTAAAGAATTGAGTTACGATTCGATTACATTGAAAAAACTGACATAAACCATCTAAATCTATTTAAAATATAATATATATTCGAAAATATTTGACATTTACTTTTAAAACGATAATTACTCGTAATAATTAGAAATTTATTATTTCAGGATAATCAAATTTAGGTAAAAATGCCGAAGATTATTTGTTTGTTTGATGTTGACGGTACTATTACCGAACCACAACAGGTATATATTGATTTTATGACATTTCAGTTAAAAATTTTGTATTATAACATTTGCACATTAGGATGGTCCACAAAAAATCGAAGTAGTGAATTTTAATTGGGACATCCCCCAGAATTCTTCTATATTTAAAATAAAAAGACAAGTATTTTTTTGTTTTGCGATTCGTCGATATTTAATGGTGCCGTCGGGCCCATGAAGTTTTCCATGTATTTTATATGGGAAATAATCGTTTTCTCGAAAATTTGATGTAAAATTTCAAAAAATTAATATTTTTTCATGAGCAAAAGATATTTTTCTTCAGAAATGATGAAATAATGAAATCGTAATACATCACTTTTAAAATTTAAATGGATTTGCAAAAAACTTATTGTTTTATATGGCTCGCTGATTATGAATCTCAAATCAGATTTTACAAATCCAAAATGGCAAATACAATATGGCGGATATAATTTTTAAAATACAAATGAATTTGTTTGAAATTTACTATATGGTAGTTTCTTAGGTTACAGATTACGAATCTAACATTTACTCTTAAAATTATGCATTGGCATATTTCCTTTGTTTCGACACTTTATTCATTATTCGCAACCAAAATTTTAATTGTTACTATAATTTTTGCATAAGAGATATCAAATAAATCACTTGTCTTTTCTATACAACCTTGTTCTGTCGCTCTTGAATTCTTTTCTTTGGTGATTTCTGCAAAGATCTTAATTCTTCATATAGCTTTTCCAACTTTTCAACACAGTGACATGTTAGTTGGATTGGTCCGTCAAAAAAAAATAATAACAACAAACTTAAAAACTATGAAACCGTGGATTTTTCTACAATTTGTAATATATAATATGAAATTCTGATGTCAGGTTCTTATTCAGCGACTCGCAAATACTATGAGTAATAGGTTTCAAGACATGAAACTAAGGTACTATATCGATATACATTATTGGAAGAATATTTTCACTTTTTTCCATTTATGAGCTTACTGTGTGGTTGTTCAAAAAAGTTTTTTTTATATAAACGGTCAATACGATTTCATAATTTCATCATTTCTGAAAGAAAATATCTTTTGTGGACCACCCTATTGCACATATTATTTTATACATATGTATTTGTAAAATATGTTTATGTTGTATTATAAATACAATCTTGTTTAATAGTATAAATTTTTCAGAACATAAGTAAACAAATGGAGCAATTTTTGCTCCAGACAATCAAACCGCAATTCGACATTGCAGTTGTCGGAGGATCTGACTTGACTAAAATAAAAATGCAATTAGGAGGAAATGACATCTTTGAGAAATACGATTATATTTTTGCTGAAAATGGACTTGTGGCGTACCAAAATAAAAAGAAATTACCAACAGAGGTTAGTAACATTTAATCACGGAAATCTCAGTAAACGAATAGAAAGTTAAAAATATGAATTGAAATGAATTCAAGTGTATTAAAATGAATTAAAACGCATGAAAATGATTAATTGAAGCCACTTTTTGATTCATTTTAATTATATTTGTTTTGTTTAGTGGGTTTTTGGTTGTATTTACATGAAAAGTTTAAAACTTAATGAAAATTAAGAAATGTTGAATAAAAATAATTCTTTTTATATATTTTAAGACTCATTTAAATAAGGAAACAAAAATTAATGGTCGTCTAATTACAGATATTTAAATTCTCGACACTTAATTATATCATTTTGGAGTTTAGATATTTATCGATTTATTTAATTTTATATTAATTTTTGCAAATCACCAATTTTGTCAACTATTTTCATATCATTTCAGACTATTCAAAGTGCGATGGGAGATGAAGTGCTGCAAGATTTTATAAATTTCTGTTTGAAATATATATCGGAGCTTAAACTGCCGTTCAAACGAGGAACATTTGTCGAGTTTCGGAACGGATTGTTGAACGTTTCCCCAGTCGGTAGAAATTGCACCCGAGAAGAACGACTACAATTTAACGAGTACGACGTTGAGCATCAAGTTCGTGCCAAATTTATTCAAGCATTGAAAAGGGAATTTCCAAATCTTGGACTCACTTACAGCATAGGTAATAAAAAGTTAATTTTTTTACATTTTTATGAATTAAATAAAAAACTGATTTATAGGCGGCCAAATATCTTTTGACGTGTTTCCAAATGGATGGGACAAAACTTACTGCCTGCGGCACATAGAAGGTTACGACGAAATACACTTTTTCGGAGACAAAACTAGAGAAGGTGGTAACGACTACGAGATTTACGAGAGCGACTTGACAGTGGGACATCGGGTAACTGGCCCGGAAGATACGCTGAATCAATTGAAAGTATTGTCAACAATTGTTGCGGAAAAATCAGCGAAAGAACAAATAAACACTGCGATGCAATGTGTCTAAAGAAAAGGTATTGTTTGGATGATTAATTGCGAAGTGTATTTTATGTAAAATGGTTTGGTTACAAGTGCCATTGTTCAGCTTCCTCGTAAACATTCCAAGTTATTTCGTTTTATGGGAATTCAAATATAAAGTTTAACTACATACATTGTATATTTGTAGACGTACTTCTGTTGTAAGAAGGTATAAGTGGAAGTAGAAAATGTTTAAGTAAAAGCTGTGATGGATTAGAAACCGCTGTTAAACGATTTTAGTTTTCAATAAACAATTGTATTGTGTATATTTGTACAAACAACAACATGTCTTAAATATTTAAACATCTTAGGTAACAATGCCGCATTTTATACATATACAATGAGGTCGAAACGCCCCAACTATAAAAAATATTTCTCTGTAGAATCGTCGTAATGCCCCTTTACCCTTAGAGGAGTTTTGTCGAAATAAAAATATAGATTAGTATCATATTAATTTCCAACTATTTGTAAAGAGTTAGTCGTAATCCTGCATTTCAGTTTTAGGCTTCTTATATATATAGTTTTCTTTATAAAAATGTAATCGAACGTCGTATTTTTACACCCCACGATAAACAGGTGCTCGTTTCGACGAAAATGCTGCAAGTCCTTCCAGTCGATCTTCGGTATTCAGAAGTTTGGAATAGCACTGTTTTTCTATTTCAAAGCCATTTTCTATCGGTACTTCGATACCTCGAGAAATTGCAACTTTTGCTAATCTGAAATTAAATATAGACGAATATACTAAAACTGATTTATAAATCGAACATTTTTTTTATTGATTCTAGAAATTATATTCAAGATTGCAAAAGATAGTAATTCTTGCAGTTTAATTCAAATAACATTTTTTTAATACGATTGACGATAGATTAGAACTTTCTCACTTTTGCTTTAGTAATTGAACCCTTTTCATGCCAAAACTCCACAATTATTTTATGATTTTCAAGAGAATATTTAGCTATGTAATGATAAGCAAACAAATTTCAAACCCACATTTTCTGACGTACATTTCAAATCTGCCATTAGTTTTGTTCTATGACAATTGATTTTTTCAAAATGGCGAATAATTTACAAAAAAACGTGATTTTTTATATTTTTTTATTTGTTTGATGTACTGGCTAATAATGTTCCCGTTTCCAGACCGGCACAAGTGTCTAGATCCTGTGGAATAATCACCATAACTAAAATTTAAGCGACGTAGAATGTTAAAATTCAAAATGGCCGATACAATATGGCGGCCATTTTCAATGTTTTTTCTTTTTTTGTTTATTTTTAGTCCCTGACGCTTACTTTTTTAATAATTTTGGTATATTTATCTCCGTCTGATACCGATTATGCTAGAAAATAGCAATACAAGATGATATGAAATTCAAAATGGCTAAAAATGCAAGAAAATAACAATATAAGATGATGTGGAATTAAAAATAGTGGATAATATTCTATTTTCTTTCATAATCCACATCAAACCGAGATAAATATAATAAATCTATTGAAAAAGTAAATATCATGGTCTAAACCCATAAAATAAAATGAAAAACCGTAAAAAATGCGTATAAAAACCGGTTTTATATCAAAAATTTATTAAAAATGGTTTTTATATTTTATACGCATTTTTTACGGTTTTTCATTTTATTTTATGGGTTTAGACCATGATTTTTACTTTTTCAATAGATTTATTATATTTATCTCGGTTTGATGTCGATTATGAAAGAAAATAGAATATTTTCCACTATTTTTAATTCCACATCATCTTATATTGTTATTTTCTTGCCTAATCAAAGTCAAACTTAGATATACTTAATAAATCTATATTATAATAAAAATATAATATTTTTAGCCATTTTGAATTTCATATCATCTTGTATTGCTATTTTCTAGCATAATCGGTATCAGACGGAGATAAATATAACAAAACTATTAAAAAAGTAAGCGTCAGGGACTAAAAATATATAAAAAAAGAAAAAAACATTAAAAATAGCCGCCATATTGGATCGGCCATTTTGAATTTTAACATTTCACGTCACTTAAATTTTAGTTATGGTGATTATTCCATTAAACAAATAAACAAATTGTCAAAATCACATTTTTTTTGTAAATTAGTCGCCATTTTGAAAAAATTAAATGTCATAGAACAACACTAATAGTATATTTGAAAAGTACGGATAAAAACAAGTTAGAAAATATGGTTTTGAAATTTTTTTCATTACACAAATAAATATTCACTTGAAAAACATGACAAAATTATGGCCATTTGGCATGAAAAGAGCTAATAGATGTTTTTTTATACTAAATTTTAATGGGCAAGTATGTACCAATTACTGTGTCATAAATATTATATGTAAGTGCATAATAAAAATCTTTATCTTTTGTTTAAGCAAACGCATTCGAATAAGTAAAATTAAGAAATTAGAGAGAAATATACCCACTTTACACCGATTGGACCATTTGGTAGAATTTCTCTCGCAATTTGAAGCGCTTCCTGATACGCAGCGTCGCCAGTTTTGTTTTGCGGTACTACTCTATTAACCAAGCCTAACTGATGCGCTTCGTTTCCATCCAAAATGCGCCCAGTGAAAATGAGTTCCTTGGCTATTGCCGGTCCAATAATCCTAGGTAACCTTTGGGTACCACCGGCTCCGGGAATAATAGCAAGCTTCGTCTCTACTAGACCCATTTTTGCCTCGGATGCTGCGGTCCGAATGTCGCTGGCAAGCGCGAGCTCTAAACCACCTCCCAGGGCAACTCCGTCGATGGCAGATATCACAGGCGTGGGCGAAGACTCGAAATCATTCATAAGCTCGCGCAGCGAAGTGACGAAGGATGATATTTCCGAAGTCTCCATTTTTGTCCGTTCGCGAAGATCGGCGCCTGCACAAAACACTTTAGGAACTAAACTACGCACAACCAGGACTCTAATTTTTTTGTCTCCCCGAATGGTGTTTAGAGCGTCGTTTATCTGGGATACCAGGCTTTTGCTGAAGGCGTTTCTAGCCTCGGGGCGATTCAAACCAAGAACTGCGATTCCATTATCCTTGCCGTCTAGGTACTTGATGATGACTTCCTTGGGTTCTTCGTGGGGATTCAGCATCGTCTTGGTAGACAAAGCTCGCATCGATGTAGTAAGAACATTGTATAAATTAGTTGCGACACGTGGTGTTAAAACAACCATTTTTTTCTGCTTAGCGTAATGAGAAGCTGAATAAATTGGCTGGAAGGAAATAGCAGTGTCAAGAACGAGGAGTTTCAAGGTCGCTAAAAATAGTTTGAATGCTAATGCGCGATAATTCAGCCGGCGGAGTTTGTACACACAACTCTGCGTAGAAATAAAAAGTATTTAATATTTTTTACTTACCGCCGGGAAAAATTGTAAAAGTGGTAAAAAAGTTTGGCAATGTTTTCTTTTATCGGAGCATCGAGTAAGGCGACGGAAAGGAAAGTGAGAAATTTTTAGGAGCAGACGTCTGCTGGATGCTCGCTCAGCGGCGCCGCGAGTGCAACTGCGAGGATAAAAAAGAGATAGAATCGCGAACGGGCGAGGGGACCGAGGGGCGGAGATTGATACCGACGTATATTTTGTATATATGAAAAAAGCCAGTCAAAGAAGCGAGAGAGAGAGAAGGGCGTGGAGTGGAGTAGCCAAGGACGTCGCGGGCTCTGTTTACATTTGCGCTCTTTCGAATAGAAAGCACTGTTACGTCAATTTTGATTAACCCGCAACCAGAACCAATACCGATACCAAATTACCAATAGGGACGTGTCGCGCGATAAAGGTAGATACCGTTCGTTGCAGTGTTCTGCGCTTCCGACCGAGTCGATAACGGCGCAAACGTTTCGTAACAGTTTTCCTACATGTTCCTCCTCGCCGCTCCCTGCTCCACGATCATCCTACCGATCTTCGATCCTTCACGATTTAAGGGGGACCGCTAAGTTCTAGAGAATAATTTCGTTTTTATGGATCGTTCATTTTGTATTTTATCAACAGGCATTTTCTGAAGAATTTTGTTTTGTCAGTTTGGTTTCGTATCGCATCACATTTATATCCAAATCAAAGCTATTTTATAGTTACATATTTTTTGAATAAACAAACCCATCAACGTTGTTCGATATCAAAAAAATGCCGACAGAAACAGGTTTGCAGGTCAAGTTCAACGCCAGAAAAAACGGAAATAAAAAACCTGGTAGAACTTTTTTCGAGTTACCCTAAACAAACCTACACTGCAAAAAATCGAAATGAAATTATCCACGTATAACATGGTAATTTTACAAGCTCGTTGTAATTTCCCTACTCTTAATGTAGTAAATTTAATAAAGTTAAACTTAGGGAAATTACAACGAGCTTGTAAAATTACCATGCTTAACACGGGTAATTTCATTGCGATTTTTTACAGTGTAAACAAAGAAAAAATCTGCAGTGTTGCCATACCTGTTAGGGGTTTCCCCTAATTTTGGAGAGTCCTAACGATTTATGGTTGTCTCTCTGTTCCTGATTTTTTTATCCATTCCTATTCGTGCTTATGATATTAAATGAATTCTATTCTTAACCCTTTGAATTTTTCTATACACGGAAAACATCTGAAACTCGGTACTCGGGAGTTTTCGGGGTCGCTGATCACGAATTCGGTCTCAGATTTTCAAGATTCAAGATGGTAGATCCAATATGGCGAAATGTGGAAAAAGTTCACGAATGTGGACATACATTCTGTAAATACCGCTCTCAGCCGAGATATACTGTCTCCATTTTTTTTGTTATTTATTTTTTTTTTGTTTTTTCATGATCATCTGCTAGACATGATAGTGGAACAAACTAACCTTTATTTTCGCGGTGGCGTCATGTTACTAATAAGCAAAACCGTTACCCGCAAAAATCGAATACAAAATTTTGTAAAAATTTTTGTTTATTTATAAGAAAAAGACAAATTTGCGGACTGAACATTTTACAATTCGATCCTTGTAATCGGCATTTTGAATTTTGAAAATGTGAAGATAGATTCATGATTAAAAAATCCCCTAAGAATGTAGTTTCAGCTTGATCAAGTCCCTTTTTATGAATTTGAATCCCTATATTAGATTCACTAACTTGAATGTTGCAAATCTGATGTAAAGTTCGTGATCAGCGGCCACGAAAAATCCCGAGTGCCCCAAGTTTTTTTTTTTTTTTTGTATTTATATGAAAAAGTATGAATCGGACGAAAAAATGTTTCAAACAAAAGTTGTAGAGCGGAAAATTCTCTACAAAAAAGGTTGTATACATTTCTTTCCATATCCTAACGAAAAGTCCGCAAACGAACGACAAAAATGCCTGCAATTGGTTTCTGGGTAAAAGTGTAGAAAAACTGCCTCACCCCAAAAATGAAATGTGCCGGATGTTTTCGATGTATTTTGGGCTGCTGATAACGAATATCGCAATAAAACTTGGCGCTCGGACGTATCGAACCCGCTATCTCAAAATAAAACGCTAAAAAACGTGATTTTTTAAAGTTTTTTGCATTTAATTTGAAAAGTACGAGTTCGACAAAAAAATGTGTCAAAATTTTATTTGGCATCTCGGATATATCATTTTGAATTTTAAAAATCTGAGATCTGATTCGTAATCAGCGACCCCAAAACCCCCAACTAACGAGTTTCAAGCAAATCGGATGAATTTTTAAATATTCGTCTGCCATCTTGGACCCGCCATTTTGAATTTTGAAAATCTGAGATCAGATTCGTATTCAGCGACCTAAGAAACTATAGCATACCAAATTTCGTGCAAATTCATTGAAAATTGTGGAAGTTATTTAAAAATGTACATATATGATACCATGTATACAAAAAATGTACATTACCAGTCGTGGCACTTTTTTTTTGTACACATATGATACATTACCATTTAAGATGGACGAAAATTAATTTATATAAGAGATTCATGTAATGTGTTTGAATAAACAATAATTCATCATGCATTTTAAATGCATTCATGGCTGATTCTCAAAAAAAAAACGAAATTGATGTCCTAAATGATTTTTACGAACCAGGATCGTTAATTACAAAAAGTCTTTTTTATTAATTAAACTACTGTACTAGATATATAACTTTATGAAAAAACGTTATGTTTTATACTATAAACAAAAAAGGTACCCTGAAAATTATCCCAACTGCTAAATTCGAAGAGAATCATTAACTTTAATCGTAAAAGTACTTAGTGTTTGTTGTCTTATTTTATTCTTATATAGGATACTATTATTTTATTATTAACTGTACCTACATGAGTTTATAGTTTAAAATTGCGATTGAAAATATTTTTAAAAATAATTCTAAATTTTTCGTAAAAAATCGACCATTCCCTCAGCGATTTAAAACAGGGTGATTGGAGCAAAATTTACAGGTTTATCAAGCTTCACTGCATTTTTTTTGTAGTTGGAAACATTGGCCTTGACAACATACACTATAAAGTAGGCGGTTGAAGAACAGATGTTTGTTGAAACTAATTTAACAACTTTTTTGAATATTACATTTTTTAATTCCTGCATGTAACGTGATCAAAAGGTAAGCATTTGTCTCTTTAATAATCATAGCAAATTTGCATAGGTTTCCGGCAGTAATAAAGTACTGTACACAGTTCGTAAATAAGTAAGGTAAGGTTATGTTTATAAGCTTCTGGTAATTTTGTTTCATTTCGTCATTCCCTCATCTTCATTCCCTCATCTTCATTCCCTCATGATATTTTTTGACGAGAGAATGATTCCTGAGCGAGAATGATGTATTTTCAAATCAGTATAAGATATTTGTTTGTTTCATTGGTTTCAGTAAGCTGACAGTCTACAGTGTCTAAAATTTGAAATTTTTTATCTGTATATTTAATTCAAACTCGAAAAACTTGGGAACCACTATAATATTTTTAATAAACAAGACATAAACTAAAAATTCAGTAAAAAAAACTTCGATAATAAGTTGAAAAAAAAATTATCAACTCGATAAAGTTAAATTCGACTTTTTTCGAGAACCAGCCTCATATGCAAAATTACAAACGAAAATTTTGCTTTTTTCGCGAATATTATGTTAGGATGAAAATTGATTGAAATAAAAATGGGATCTTATTCGAAAATTTGGATAGACCCATACTAATGATTGACTTTTTTTGCTAATATTGTCATTGGATTCGCGTGGATTCTAAATTACAAGGACCATTCATAATAACGCGAGAATTAGACACGGATTAGCATGGATTAAAAATTCAAATTGGCTTTGTAAATAGAAATACAAAATGGATTCTTTTTTTACCAAGCACTAATTCAAAACGTTTGAATTATTTCAAAATGCATTTTAATACTTTTTTATCCATTTCTGATTAATTGTCCGTATTTTTGTTAATTGTAGATTTATATTCCCCTCATTAGTGAGGAAAGGTGTACAGAATTTGAAATTAAATTAATTGAGGAAATCCGAAATGGAATATCAAAATATTGTATAAAATTGTCAGAACTCTTAATGAATTTTACTTCCGAACATGCAAAAAATAAATACTATAAAATAAACTAAGATTTAATATGAATCATAATATAATTATAAAACTATGGATGCAATGATGCGAATGAGTTATCTACTGCCGAAAGCTTGAGCAACATTCGAATAACGCCTAAATTCTTAAAATATTTTAATCAGAAGTTGCGTTGGAACGTGAAATTGATGACGAAGTGGGGGAAATTTAGAATTTAATTGAATGAATATAGCTGTAGTATAACTGTATATGCAAGATAAAATGTATATTCGATAGTTAAAGTTATTTACAAAAATACTTTTTGGAATTCATTTTAATTTGAAATACTTTACATAAATAATAACAACATAACTGATGACAGAAATTTATATTTTATTATCGTGTTTTTATATGTAACATATAATTGTAGGAATAATGTTCTGTTTTGTTAATCATTCGTCAAATTTCGGAGGAAATATGGGACATTTAGAACACGATTTAAGGGGAGTGGAAAATGTTCTTCTCGAGGAATCCAAAGTTTCTATACTCTGAAAATCCAGCATAATTTGGTGCTTATCACTTTTTAGTTTTGGTCAGAAAAATTCAAGGAAATACATATTTGTTTGTATAGTGATAATTAACTGAATATTTAATATAAATTTTTTATATTATTTCAACAGTCAATATCTTAAATGGAATATTCAATAAAGTAAAAATAATGAAAAAAAAAATTGATAACGAAAATCGATCAAAGCTTATCTATCGTTAGAGTTAGAAAACAAACAAAAACACAGTCATAATATAAAAATTCTAGAATATAGGTGTATATACTAAGGTAGGTGACTATATGAATTGAAATGCAGATAACAAGCTGAATTACTCCGATTTAAAAACGTCAATTTATTTCAAATCATATGTTAGCTTTTCCTCACAATAATTCTGGACCTTTGAATAGATACTTAAACACATATGCCTTAAAACTTTTTTGCATACCACCGATTATTGTTAACCATTTTTCAAAATCAATTCTGTGGGTATTATTTTATGTCAACACTATCAATATTCTTGTCGGAGAGCGGAATTCAACTAGAAAATGAAATATTTGATAGCTGTAGGCAAGGACAATTTTGTGGGAGAATATGTTTTTTGCAAATTTTCGAAATTATGACGTCAGGATCAATGAATTTCATCAAATTGTGATATATATATATATATATATATATATATATATATATATTTTTTCCATGTAAATGGGACTGCGCGCATTTTGTTGATAATTGCGAGTGCATTAGAAAATAAAAAAAATGTTAAAAAGTATTAAAAAATTCATATTCTTTTGAGTTGGAGTTTATTATTCATTAAATCCTTATAAAGGAATCCTTATAATCCTTCAAATGCAAAGAGGTCACAAAGTGCCTAACCAATAAGTAAAATACAAAGTCATTTTTCATCCTCGAACCTCTCATTTTCTGCGTGTAATTATTTCAAACTTAGTGCTTCTTTCAGTTACTTTAACATCTGCGCTGTTATAAAAATCAATAAAAATGTTTTCCTGTTCAGAAAACTGTAAATTTAGTTATTTATAACTAACATTCCTTAGAATTGATAGAGTTCTTCTTTCTGATCCCAAGCATGCTATATGATTCGTACTTTTTAGATTAAATGAAACAAAAAACTTACGTTTCTTCGGCGTTTTTTCAAGATGGCGACTAAAATACGCCCTATAGGCTGAATATTCACGATGAATTCGTTTTCAGCGACTTTAAATACGTTGTAAATTAATTTTTTAACATTTAAAAATTTATCAAAATTACCTAGAAAAGATAGTAGCTAAATTGTAGTAGACATATAGAAATTAGATGGAAGGATTATGAACATGAAAACCCCATCACTTTTGACTCGCCATCGCTTCCTCAAGATACAGTACGCTTGTTTAAGCCAAATTCCATACTTGACGATGCAAATGTCTCACTTCCGTGTCGAGTTTAAGGTCATCGGTATAAACCCGATTAGTGATTCGAAATCGACGCTTATCGGGCTGGTCGCAATTATATTCTGCAGATATTTGGGTGTACCTACCTTCTCTTCAACATCTTAATGATCGAATCATGCGATATTGAATCATATGCTTTTTTTAATCTCTACAGTGCAGTACCCTGTGTAACGCAGCTATCTATGAATCGACAAACACTCTCTGTCTTGCTGATAATCCCTTCTACAGCATTCTTGCTCATATTTCTTACTCCATACGAGCTTAGTTGTCTTAAGGCTTCCGTAGACTGGATCGTTTTCGCGACCGAAATTTTAGCAGTCACTAAAATGGTGAATTAAAAATAACATGCGGAAATTCTAATTCTATGTTCATATGCATAATATATGGGTGATTCTCCAAAAACAGGGCATTTTCAAGAATGAAAATTTTTTTTTTAAGTTACTGTAAATTCGTTTTTTTTTAATGGAGTCTTGCATATTAGCACCAAATTAAGTTATTGTTAAAGTAGTCACGCTACAAAATTATTTTAAAGGGAAGGGGAAGACTTTTACTATGACGCATTTTCATACGGTTATATAAACCAACAATTGCTTATTAAAAACTTGAAAAAAATAACTATAAAGAGTCAAAAACATAATGTACATATCTGATTTAGTGCATTTTTGTGAATAATTGAAAATTATTTATTAAGTAATAATTAAAAAATTAAGAAAAACACATGAATTTTTGAAGAAGTTTTAGACAAAATAAATTTATTAAAGTTAATGTGTCGTTGGTTAGTAACTACAATGATAATATTATATTCATAATTTTAATAAATAATATTATTTCATAATAAACTTGAGTCATAACGTTGTAACAAATCGTACCTGATACGCCAAATGTTTGGTAACGACAATGAAGGTGACGACAATGAAAATTTGTAAAAAAATCCAATTTTACATATTTTAAACAATAATAAATTAAAAAACAAATTGGCAGTAACGTTTATTCCTTTAATCTTTAAGTTTTAATCGTTTTTTAATTGCTGTTTGTATCAAAATACCAAAATTAGGACGGGTGACGGCAATTAATTTAATAAAAATACGTGGTATTTTTATACAGTTTTTACTTGTTCATGAGGTAAATATGTTCTCTTTTCAATTTTCTATGGAGGATAAAGTAATCTAGTAAAGTGTAGTGTTTTTTATTTGATTTTCTCATAAGTTTTAGTAAAAAAGTTAATTATTTCCAGTTCATTTATACCAGTTTACGCATTGTCGTTACCTCATAGAAATTTCTCAAGACATTAATATTTCAATAATTATAAGTATATATATTGATTTAATTAAATATTATACAGAGAGAAATTGTACAGTTTGAGCTGTACTATAGAAATATTATTTGAATAAATTAAAATAATTCGGTTTCTTAATAGCGCTAATATTTTAAAGTTTTGAACTTAGAGGTTTGGACATATAAAAAATGCTACTTTTAGTCTTTAAATGTCATTTTACACCAGTTTTTTGTAACAAAAGTATTATTTTTTCAAATTAACATGGGCCAGGGATATCTATTTAACATTTCTATCGAAATTTAATAATTTATTGTCAAAGTTTTTGTAAGATATAACGTAAAGACACGAAAATGCCCTATTTCCGGAGAATCACCCATATACGCTCATCGTATTATCATATATTTTATTTATAAGTGATATGTCGCACCATTAGCGACACCGTTGCGACCGCTACAAAACCACTCCAGTCTGAGGTAGCCTTTAATCATATTCAAGTATAGAATGAAGAATTAATAAGACTATAGTTATAAGCTACTAATTCTTCGGACCGGACAAATTGCTGTTCTTACTTCATCAAACATACCGTGGAACGGAGTCATCTGAACTTTAATACTTTCATTTATTCTTTATTTTATCTCGTTATTACTAGACTATGGTTAAGTTAATACAGATTTACACATTTTTTAAAAAGGACATTAATGCAATATTCTCAGAAAATAACGATGATTTTTCAGCTCAGTCCTTCCAGAACTCTGTAACCTGGAGGAAAGGTGTGGGGCGCGTGCAGTTTCAGCTACAAACTCTCCATATAGTATTTTTCGATACAAGGCCGTAAAATCTTACGGCCGTGTTTAGAACATTATTTTTCGGTACTGAAATCTGTAAAAATTCGATTTCGCGGACTGCATTTAGTTACATTTTTTACAGGGCAGATTCATGTTCCACGTGATCCGTAAAATTTCATTTTGCGGACTAAAAGTCGGCCGTAAAGTCGTAATTTTACGACTATATTACCGAAATAGTACTTTTCGGCCCTAGGCCGTAAAGTTCAATTTTACGGACCGAGTGGAGATTGTGCGTCCGAGGAGCGACGAAGCCGGTTCGTAATATAAATAAATAATCTCCAAACCGAGGTCGTAAAATTTTACGGCCGAGGAGCCACTGTTTTTTGATACACTATGTTCGCAAAAGTAGTCACTTTACCGACTGTTTTTAGTCCGTAAAGTGCAGAGATCAGTCCGTAAAACCACACTTTACGGATACGTGTGTCAAAAAAGTAGTTTTGCGTTTACAAGAAAGGTCTGATTCTTTTTATTCGCCCGGAGATACAAGATACAAAACAAACGTTTTCCTACTAGTCGAAAATGTTGGTATAAAGCGTAATGTATGCAACCAATTTTAATCTAGGACTTGTCAAGCAATCCACCACCCATCGAATCTTTGAACGTCCAAAAGGATAAAGAATCTGTGCACGGAATTTAGCCTGATGGAACTTGCAAGTTAAAGTATGACCGGTTTACCTTTTGTTGATCTAGCCAAGTAATTTTTTCCTCGCTCATTGCAATATCTAATGTACTCGCTTTTCTTTTTTCGAATAATTTTTGGCGTTCAGGTATCATTCAAAAATCGAAATCGTTAAAAATCAAATGCGCTTCTTTAATTTTTCAAATTAAATTTCAAATGCGCTTCTGTTAGGTTAGAAGATGTTTGGAAAGCGTTACCATGGTGTAAATTACGGTTGAACAATTTAACAACAAAATAGCAGTATCTTTTGATTATTTGAAAACAAATGTAGTGTAAAATGACGTTTTCCGAAAACTTTGCCTGCCCGATTCTAAAGAGTCTATTCAATCTGTCCCGTAAATCTCTCGTGAGGGCTGTCACTGATAAGGTCTGGTGTTCCGTGGATCGAACGCGCAACATATTAGCAACAGAAAATTGTTTACAAAAGCAGGTTATTAGCCTACTTAAAATGTAAATGAGAATACTAGATTTTACCCATTTCTAGCCTCATATAACAGGTAGGAAATATCCTGGACGTATTCGCAACCACAAGCAAGAAAATAAGATGTCCTAGTCAACTAAGGAAATATCTGAAAAATGTCTCAGAATGTAACGGTATTTTTTTAATTTAAAAATGAATCTTCTTGTGGAGGTTATTGTGAAGTTTATTGTAGATTCATAATAGGTATATACGCATACTAAACAGACTACTATAGATGAATGCATTAATTTTTATGTCTGTCTTTCTAGTCATTGTCAAGTTTATATTATGGCCTTGTGAATTTGACATTTAATATTCTTATCAATTCTTAGGTAATTATTAAAATTCAGAATTTTCCGCTAATGACATTAACTGAACTTTAAGTTTATTAAAAATGTTAGAAATTGATAACTCTGTATTACGAAATCAGTCAGTGTTTATTTTTCTGAATGTAAAGATAACGTACTCTTTGGATGAACAACGCAACTAAACGAGGCATCAAGAAAGATTTTATGTTTCCAATTTTCTTCAATGTCATTTCATACAAAAAATTAATGCAAACTCATTTAATCTGTTGAATTGCTAAAAATATTATGACATTTTCATCTCACTCTCACACTGTACATTTTTTGTTTTTGTTCTGTTTTTAATGCGATAGAAACTATTCTTTCAAAGAACACGATTAAAATTAGCATAAATTTGTATAGAGACACAGTATACAATTTTGTAAGAATGCAAAGTGTTTCTTGGTTTTTTAAACCATTGTTTGCGTGCTATTTACTATCGGTTTGACAAATTATTGTAGTAGTTGATGAGATACAGCATTGCTTTCAAAGAGTAAAATTGAAATCTGCAAAAATTAATCGTCTTATATTACTAACTTACATTTGAATAATGAGGGGATTTCAATGAATTATAGAAACCATAAGAAAGAATCATCTGCAGATGTTATTTAGTTCAAATTCTATTTTAAACAATTTTATTTTTAATCACTTTATTAATTGGGTTATTAAATTTAGTCGTTAATTAATCATTTTCCCTACAAATACAATGGTATATGAAAAAGCTACAAACTGCTTTTTAAAATGCCATTTAAAGAAATATTCCTAAATATTTGGTTTGTAATATGCGTTTGAATTCCCTGTAGACATGCAACAGTAGTCCAGTTCTGACTTCTTAGTCGTTCTATTGAATTAATTCGTCATTGTCGAGTACTTGAAGGTTAATTTCACGAGGACAGCGATTGAATATGATTACAACGCCTATTGAGTGTTAATTGAACAAGTTTTGCTTTCTTCTCATGATAAACCATAACTATTTCGTGAAATGCAATATTTAAGGGGTCAAGTCGATCTACGAGAATTAGTTGGCACTATTCATTGTGTGAGATAAATCCAGCCAAAAGCCGACTCGAGAATCTGCTAAAAATATGATAAGTTCTTCCTTTTTTGTATTATTATGAAATAAGTTTTATAGTCATTGTTAAGTAACAATATTGTTTTTATCATTGATGTTAAATCATGTCGGTAGGAAAATTGTTTTACGACTCCAAGCCATTCATTATTGTATAAAAACATTTCTTTATTGTAAGTACGCATAGAAATACGGATTTAAAAAGTAATGCAGTTGAAGTTATAAAGATGATATGCAATACTGACGTTGTTAGGATATTATGTAATTCTTATCTGAATCTTCTAAAGTATATTAGATATTCTATTGTAATTATCGAGTAACAAATATATAATTAATATATGCATAGATGCTGCATTGCGCACTCATTTAACTACTTTTTAAAAATCTGTTATATTCGAAGAAGTTCATTAATTAACATTATTATTATCAAAACTAGCAATGTTGTTCATCACATGTCAAATCGAATGTTATACACATATTACTCAACAAATATAAAGTACTGAAATGAATTTAAATTAAAATCTTTTTTACGAACTTTTTTTATACATGAAAGGTTTCTTAAAATTTTAGTTTCGTGGTAATTTGGAGATATTAAACAAAGTTAATAATGCAGAGATGTTATTTTGGTTGCATTTTAACACAAATCTATGAGCATGGGTTGGTAATGGAATTAAAAACTAATGTAGAACACATAAAATTAAAAAAAAAAATCCTTTTATCTGATGAGAAACCATTTTTATAGCATTTGAATAATTTTTAATGGTTTTGATATTCCATGAGAATGCATTATATTAAATTTGATAAATATTACCAATCCCAAGTCGATGTTGAATTA
This sequence comes from Trichopria drosophilae, assembly GCA_030407085.1. Classification (NCBI taxonomy): domain Eukaryota; kingdom Metazoa; phylum Arthropoda; class Insecta; order Hymenoptera; family Diapriidae; genus Trichopria; species Trichopria drosophilae. The sequence goes on from CM059583.1 coordinate 209,476,258, forward strand.
TTTATTTTATAGTAAATTCGAGACATAGATTTAAGTAATTGAATAGATTTAAGAAATGCATTTACATCTCGTTATCATTGAATCAGTACTTGATATACACAATTCACACGTAGGTGGAGAACCTTGCCTGATAATCGCGTAATAAATCTTGACCTAAATATTCGAATTTTACTATTTAATGAATATGAATTTTCATAATGTTAACAATTTCTTGCAACAATTATTTGCGTCAAATTGTTACTTCTTTTGTATCCGAAATATTTTAATAAAAGAGATATGTTGTGTTAAGTATTTATTCATTTAAATCGCTTTAACCCATTAACGCCTGAAATGACAATTTTTATACTTCATTTTCAATCAAGTATTTCGTATCAAAATCAAAGTTGAAAACAATTGAGAGGTACGTATTCTACTGTTTTCGAGGTCGCTCTTCAAGATTCCGAGGTCAAATTTGAGTTTCAGCCATCAGAAATCCCAATATGGTGCCGAATATGAAATAAATTTCCAAAAAATTTGGAATTTTTTATTCATATCAATTTTTTTCGAGCTATTAGAATATTGGAATTTTATTGAAATCTTGCATAATGGTGCATAAACTAGTTGAATTTTAAGAAAAAAATTTATATTTATACCCTGCATCATTCTAACGAACTCAAAATGGTGTCAACAATGAACATTTCTTTGAGAAATTTCTGGACGCTCTAACTCAAAAACTACGAATTTAAAAAAAAAATGCCTAGAATGAAAAGTTCTTAAAATTCATCAAGCGATATAGTGGAATTTTTTCAAAATTTGTTGATGACATTTTGAGACATTTTTTTGAAATTTGTAATTTATTTACAAAAAATGTTGAAAAAAATTTTGTGTATTCTCTGATGAATTCTAAGAGTTATTTGTTCTTTGCAATTTTTTCGAAAAGTTGATAGTTTTCGAGAAAATGAATTTCAAATATTATAGTTTAGGATTTTTTCCCCCCAAAAACGATCAACTTTTGGAAAAAATTTCAAAGAACAATAAATTCATAAGTGAATACACCAAATTTTTTTCAGAATTTTTCATAAATAAATTATAATTTTGAAAAAAATTTGGAAACAAAATTTCTCAAAATGTCATCACAAAAATCTGAAAAAATGCCACTATATTTCTCGATTAATTCTAAGAACTTTTCATTGTTAGCATTTTTTTATAACAGCACGTAGTTTTTGAGTTAGAACGTTCAGAAATTTTTCACTAAATTTTCATTGTTGACGCCATTTTGAGGTCGTTGCAATGATGTGGGGTATAAAAGTAAAATTTTTTCGTCAAATTCAACTGTTTTATGCACCATTATGCACGGTTCCAATAGATTTCCAATATTCTAAGGGCTCGAAGAAAATTGGTAAGAATAAATATTTCCCAATTTTTTTGACATTTTTTTCAAATTCGGCGCCGTATTGGAATTCCCGATGGCTGAAACTCAATTTTGACCTCGGAATCTTGAAGAGCGACCTTGAAAACTATAGGATATGCACCTTTCAATTGTTTTTAACTTATATTTAATACGAAATACATGATTAAAAATGAAGTATAAAAAATGCAATTTCAGGCGTTAATGGGTTAAATGACTAAAGAGTTGTTGATTTATTCAATTTGTTCAATGAACGTTGTAGTTTCAGACAATCGCTACATCAGAAATATAATCATAAACAAATCCATTTTATTTAATTTGATAAACAAATGCACCTTTGTTTATTCCGTTCGAAAGTATGATTTACATATACGTAATTTTATTACATTTTTTGACACTTTTTTGGACGATTACTCATGTTATGGAAACGCTGAAATTTCAATAAATTATATAAAAATAGTAACATATATTTTAACATAATGTAAACGTACACAATATCGAGTAGCAGTTTGTATAACTAAATTATGGTTATTATCATGTCTGTGACAATTAAATATGATAAAACCTATATACCATTTTGTTGGTAGAGAAATCTCTAAGGCAACAAATAAGAAGTATGTGCAATACGCATTAAAATGACGTTCGTTTTCTAAAAAAAGACTTGAATAAATGCTGGAACTGTTGTGCCGATGACGACGTCATCATGCGCCTTCAGTGACTTTTCTATAAATGATTCTGATTTATGAAATCAATATTTTTTTCTACCATGTACATTGAAACGATGTACTCGCAGTTCTTCAGCATCACTAAAAGTTAGCTGATCCTTCCATAAGCTTGTATGTAAGGATCCTTAATAAATAATTCAGGATCGTATTTCTGAAAACTGTATAATGTACGATGTATTACTACCATCTGAGGGTTGCTACAATAATAAAATGATCATGTTATTATGTTAGTTATTGGTACTATATTTATTGCAATCTTTTATTGGATTAAATGCTAATAATAGATGCATATTTAATCAAGGTCATCTCTTGGAATAAATAGCCTTCAAAAGATGATTATTTCATACTTGATTCAACCGCTCTTTCCATCTCTCGGAAAGGTGATAAATTTCAAAAATATTTGGTTTTATTTATTTACTTGCAAATGAGCAAAAAAACGTAGGTGACGTAAAAGTAATAAAATGAATAATGACAAGTTTCCGCCATTCGGTGTTAATTAGTGTAAAAAATGTCTGACATAGACGAGCGCAGTAAAATAATTTTTCATTATAATATTTAAATAAATGATGATTAGCGTTTAAAAATGTATAAGAACAAGCTCGAATAAATTGATAAAGATTCATAAAGAACAGGGATGGACCAATAAGGTTTTCGAATATGACAAATATATATATAGTTTTATAGTTTAATAGCACAATATTCTTACGTCGAGGACGTATCAGGAAATCTTAAAAAGAACCATTGAATTGCAATGCCACTGAATGGACATTTGATCCTATACGAAGGTATTAAACACAAAGTTATCTGCTTTAATGAAAAGAGACTGTACAGCGAAGAAGTATGCTTTTAATAGTTCATAACGCGAACAAGACTTGCATAAAACATATACATATATGCATAAAATGGATGTGTCAATGCTACGCCTATATAATTGACTTCAATTCATTGCTTTTATATACTGCTCACATATGCTTATGACTAATTGATTTTTGTCCCATATCAGGAATTATTACAATACAAAAAAACAAAGTTATTTTTCAATGCTTAGGCGTGTTGTTCTCAATTATTTTAATGATTACATTTGATTGGATTACAAAATGTATTTAACATGAAAATGTGTCGTAATTTGTTTATTGTTTTTTTTTATATATAAACATGTTTTTTGTATTAAAAACCTGCAACTGTTCTATTAGTGCAATACAGGTATAATTTTAGATTTTATGCTCGATGAGTTTTTTAAACTTCCGAGGAGTATACCGGTTTTATAAACATAATATTTTTTAAATTTAGAGTATTTGCATCTATATATTAAGCAATAATTCCACAAAATAAAAACAGATTAAAAAATATAAAATGTTTCGCATATCCTATATTTACTAGATGATTGACGTAGGTTATGTAGTGGTGTTAAATTTTCCTAGCCATTCAGTCTACTGCTCGTGAATCAATCTGGATAACAAAATAAATTATCAGACAATCCGTAGGAAGTATAATTATCTCGATGTAGGAATTAAGTTGAACGTGCAACTCTGAACACTTCTGTTTCAAGTGATGCAATATTCACCTCCACAGATATAAATCTTATGGAAGATGCGTAACATTTCCATTGTTCCAATATTTAAATTTTAAAAAATGTTTGAAATGTTTTTTTTTCAGAAAATTATGTAATAGTGCAGTTTAGATAAGCGAAAAAAATTAAACAAAAACAAATCTTAGATCTACATCTATCAATCGTTTAGAAATGGTTTATAATAAAAACAATACATTTCATACATTATTGAATATTTTTGTAACGTTTGCGTCTAACGCAATATTTTAATATTATATGCGCAAAACGTTGCAACCTATATTTTAATGTTCAGTAAAAGTAGGTTTCCGTATGTGTTTAGAGCATTTTTATCATTCTTTAACTTAACAGCGTATTATTAAAACTAGTACTAAACATTCTGTTATACACTTTCAAACTTGCCAATAAACTAATGTAATACGTACTACGTGGGAAAGGGTTTAACAATTTTTAACAATATATTTTAGAATAATATATTTATCACTGTCTTATCATTGCGATACACGTTACAAATAATGTATAACTATAATATTACAGGCTAAATACACGGATTAGCAATATACGAGCTTTAACTAAAGAATTTTCATGACAAGAAGTATAAATAAATATATAAATAAAGAGATAAATAAATAAATAAATAAATAAATATAATCGTTGTCTTAAAATCGAACGGAGAGAACAAAATCTTTACTTGTTTGCGAATAGAATACTCAGTGTACGAGAAATATTATTTTTAATGACAGATATTGTATCGTCCTTTTATATATCAATGTCATTTATGAAGTATTTAAATGTGTAAGTAGGTAGGTGACTTGCACTTTCTCTGTGTTAGTGTAATTAGATAAAAATTCTGTTTAGTCATGATCAGCGAATAATCAGATGCGATAAATGATTTTTGTCCGATAATTTTTTTTTCGCGTAAATTTGGTTCGTTCCTCAATTTTACAAATCGAAAGTGCTAAAAGATGACTTTTATTATGATTGTGAAGAATAATGTTAAACCATTGTACACTTGAGTATTCTTTTCAGTCATTTTAATGACGGATGGTGATAGGCAGTCTAGTTCTGTATAAATGTTTACTTTGTGTGTTTTGTCTGGAAAAAAAGAATAACAAATAATCTATCAAATTTGCTTGTAGTATACTCCATTCAAATAACGACGCAGTAAAACAATGAATATTGCACGAACATAAATTGAAATAATGTCGAATTTTACAAATGCATTCGATTCTGCTCAGAAAAGTTACTTCTATGTATATTGAGAATTATTTGGTATCCTCATTTCCGCATAAAACACAATAAACATACATACTTAGTATAATATTAATATTTCTCCATCCGGCAACGATATGGCGAGTAGAAGTACATTTCTTGCGTTGTAATTATTTATGACTTACATTTTGTGGGGTCATATAACGCTATATCATAAATCACACATAATAATTGTTTATATGATACTATTAAATCATTAAAACAATACTAATGTAAACGGGAAAATAGCATTAATATACCGAACTACGTAGTCAGTTCAATGTACTAATGATATAAGCAAATCAATTGAGTAGTATGCTACAACATGTAAAGACCGCTTTTTGAGAATTACACATAGTAATTTGGAAGCCGGCTATTTTTCTGCGAAAATGCATATTTAATTACTGTAAAACACACTATACGTTTTGGAATGGTTTCATATTCCTGCAATCTGTCAGTCACCAAATTACTATATATAAAAATTCCAACGAAAAGTCATGAAGTAACTTACTACAAATATATGATATTCGAAAGAATTATTTTTTCTTCCAGTACCCTTCGAAACAATTATCTCTGAGCATTTGTCATCTATCAAAACATATCTTTCGTATTCCAGTGCCCGTAAGTAGTAATCCGGAATCAGTCGTTCACCATTAAATAAATGCGTGACTCTTTTGTCCTCACCTAAGTGAGGTAAAGTAACACGGCTATGAAATCGCAACTTTCTATTTACCTCACCGTTGATCGGGATAATTAAACCTATTTATGCTTTTAAGCAGCTTTAGCAGTCTCTGGTTGTGGTCGAAGCATTGATCTCGTTGCTGAAGATAGTTTCTGAGAAACCAAGTGGGCAATGTGCGATGATCGTTTCCATACAAATTCTCGAGTTTGGTCGTGATCATCGGCGCTTTCTATCCTCATCTGCATCAGAAAAATTTGATTGATCAGATGATTGGTCGGTATTTAGCGTTTTTAACAATACATTTACATGAAGCATATGAGAGGCAATTGATAAAAGAGGACCGATGTAATAAGATTTAACGACACCATGGAGAGTAAGAACCCAGTCCTATACAGTTATTCAAATATAATAATTATATAATATCTCATATGCGAACTGGTATACATGTCCTGACTAATATATACGAATTCATCCATGAGCTTATACTATCATATATCGTAGAGTTAGTCGCACTATCATTGATAAAACATTATGAGTCAGTTCATAGAACAGCGCATGGCTGCGACTCGTATTTTGGAACCATGTTAGTATGGAATGTATTATTTGTATATGGAGCTTAATAAGTTCAATAAAGAAAGAATTATTAATTTTACATCCATTTGAACTCCTACGATACATGTTCATTGCTATAAGTATACTTTTGCATTTCAATCTCTTAGTAATATATGTATTGGGTTTGAAAAGGTCACGCGCAAAAAGTATTCAATCAATCCACAAAAATGAAAGCATAAAATACCTAGTGCCCAATTAAATTGTTATTAAAATACCTAACAACACCAATAATGCAAATTCATACCTGTTTAGGCTGCAACACACGAATGGAATGTAGCGTCGCCGACCCACCATGAAGTACTCGGAGACTAAGCCTACCAGACATTTCCGCAGTTGTAGCAGTTGCACTTCGTAATTCCTTCTTCGCCGCTCGACCGAATTCTTTTTCCACTTTCAGGATCAATGGACCTAAGTTAAATTTGGTTCTAATTGTCGTGTGATCACTCATTAAGTTTACAGAAACGTCACCAGACCGTTTCAGAGTTGACAATCCAAATAAAGTCGCCTTCGCCTTAGGTTTCGTCCTTTTTGCTTTTGTCTACGTTCAAATTAAGAAGAATAAAAGAAATAAGAATATATTTATACATCGTATTTTCAAGAAGACCTATTTTTGGATTAATTAGTAAATCTTTAAACCATAATCTTTACCTTATTATTGGTAGGAGGAGCTCTTGTGGTAGATGCTTTTGTATGTGTGCCAGTTTTTGTTCTGTTCTTATTTTTCTTCCTCTTTGATTTTGGTTTGGTACTTGATGCAGCACGGTTACTGACAGGCATTTGCGACACATCGTTTGTATTTAATTGGTTCGCCAATTCCGCTGATATAGTAGTCTTATTCATTTCGGCTACAACTGACGATACAGTCGAAACGTTCGAAGGTTTGGCAGTTTTCTAGAAAATTTGATACTCGTGTAAAACGCATTTAAAAATCTCAGTAATCTACCCACAATTTGAGAAAATGTGAATTTATAATATTCGAAGATCAGTTATTTTATCGAAATTTCATTTACCTCAGATACGTTCAATGACGAAGACGATCCCGTAGTACTTTTTTTGGAACCGGTCTTGGTGTTCTTTCTCTTGGTCTTTTTCGTCTTATTTTTGCTAGCTTTTGTATTAGTATTCGGATTCGTCAGTTTGACTGTAACGGGATCAAATTTGGCTTTCAAGATTTTGTTAATTCTACCAAGAATATTGTCGACAAATCGATTGTATTTCGACACATAAATGGCAGAGACGTCAGAACTGCTCGGCGCAGCAACCATTGACCCTGAAAAAAGCCAAGCATTCATTGAATGTGGATCCTTTCATATAATATTTTTAAATTTATTAATATGTACGTTCTTAATTTATTTATTAGAATTCTTTACGGTATCCAGCTATATACCTACGTAGGAATATATAGTATTTAGATATGAGTAGTGTGAATAATTCAGTTGATGATGAAAGCCTGTTTTGTTTTGATTTATTGTCATAGTTAAATCCTTTGTGAAACAATACTGTAAGGATTATTCGCGGCATCTTCGGAAACGATATCCGAATATAACAATAACAATTTAAAGACACGTCCAAAAACTTTTTTTATTAACCTGCATTTATCTTCAAAAATACAAATGTGGCAATCAAATATGTCAAATAAAAAAGTAGAGCACAAGATCTCTACTAAAAAGAACATTACTTCAGCTACGTGACTACCATATATTAGCCTTTCTACTATCAGCAGCTACATTACATTTGTGCGATGTGCACTATTACGCTTTACATTCATAGCAAATTTATTCATTTGGCCTATGCGGAAGAGTCGCGTGTGGAATATCTAATCTCGTATGGCTCTTCAGAGAGAAAATGCAGTGTTAGAAACGTTTGTCACAAATCCACATGGCGGATAGGAATGCTGGCCCAATAATAGGGGGTACCTGGAGAAAATCCCACATAGGCCAAAACCAGTTAGTGGAAAAGGTACCAAAATAACAAAATGTATGTTAGTGTATGGGTAGAGAGATGAGGCAATTATAAAAAAAGATGAAGGTTCCACTGTTCTCCCAAGTGTTTTGGCAGAGTTTTATAAATTTTCCAAGCTTCTCTTGTTCTTAACCCGGGACCAGCTGTGGGTTAAATAAATACTGCGCATTATTGGCTTGCATATTTGTTTTTCACGTCTTGCCCATAAATGGGCCTAAACACGATATTACGTTAAAAAATAAAATGAACGGGTATGACATTTATTCTCATGTTCATCCATCTTTCAGACGAAATACCTTCCATATTGCGGAAAAAATGCACTAAGGTTGTTTGTAGGATTTTGTTGCTCTACCGTATTTGTAGGAGCTTTTCTTCCGCTAGGTTTGTACATTTCAAAGTTATTGAAAAAAAAAAGAATTAAATAAGATTCTATGCATTTTTTTAAAGATAGCCGCTTCGGTTCTCTATTTCTATCATCGTGTTCGAAATCATAGATCTAAAATACGATAGAAACCATACGATTTTTTTAAGGATTGTGCCCTTTCGGAATTCGAAAGAATTTGGATAAAAGGCCCTATTGAAATGTTTAAATAACAGTTCAATTACCATTGGTTGCCAGTTCAGATCCTAAGCCATTAAATTTTGATTGATTAATTCACATTATAAAGCCTGCATCATTAGGTGTGGGTAAGCAACACCCTATGTTCAAACATAACTTCGGAAGAATAAACTAAAAAAATACAACTAATTCAATTTTACACCTTCAGTTTCAGCTTATAATGTTTTTATTGTACCAGGTATTACTGGAAAGAATAAATTTTGATTTATTGTAAAACAGTAAGCAATTAACAATTTTCTAAATTTTCTGCGTGGGGAACAGTAATCTTAACTATAAATATTTGCTCAGCAATAGATATTTTTCAACTGATGACTTTTAACCCTTTTCATGCCAAACGGCCATAATACTGTCAAGGTTTTAAAGTGAATATTTATCTGTGTAATGATAAGCAAACAAATTTCAAAACCATATTTTCTTACGTATTTTTGTCCGTACTTTTCAAATCTGCTATTAGTTTTGTTCTATGACGTTTGATTTTTTCAAAATGGCGGCTAATTTACATAAAAACCTGATTGTAAACATTTTTTTATATGTTTAACATACTGGCTAATAATGTTCCCATTTTCGGATCGGTACAAGCGTCTGGAACCTGTGGAATAATAACCACAACTACAATTTAAGCAACGCAGGATGTCAAAATTGAAGATGGACGATCCAATATGGCGGCTTTTACACGCATTTTTAACGTTTTTTTTTTATTTCATTTTATGTTTTTAGTCCATGACATTTACTTTTTCAATAGATTTATTATATTTATCTCGATTTTGATATCGATTATGAACGAAAATAGAATATTTTCCACTATTTTTAATTCCATATCATCTTGTATTGTAATTTTCTTGCATAACCGATATCAAACTGAGATATACGTAATAAATCTGTATTAGACTAAAAATATAATATTTTCAGCCATTTTCAATACCATATCATCTTATATTGCTATTTTCTACCATAATCAGTATCAGACTAAGATAAATATAACAAAACTATTAAAAAAGTAAGCGTCAGGGACCAAAAACATACAAACAAAATGTAAAAACATTAAAAATGCGTGTAAAAGCCGCCATATTGGATCGGCCATTTTGAATTTTGACATTCTGCGTAGCCTACATTTTAGTTATGGTGATTATTCCACAGAATCCAGAGACTTGTGTCGATCTGACAATGGAAACGTTATTAGCCAATACGTTAAACAAAAAACAAAATTTAAAAAATCACGTTTTTTTGTAAATTAGCCGCCATTTTCAAAAAACGTCATAGAACAAAACTAATAGCAGATTTGAATAGTACGGACAATAATACGTAAGAAAATATGGTTTTGAAATTTTTTTGCTTATCATTACACAGATAAATTTTCACTTGACAAACATGACAAATTTATGGCCGTTTGGCATGAAAAGGGTCAATATGTAATAATGCTTTTGGATGGCAGCATTTTAATGTGGTTCTTGTGAAATGCTATTAAAATATAGTGATGCTAATTTTGCAAAATTAATAACAATCATAGTAATAATAAAAGGTTCTGATATTTAACGTGTAAATGTAGTGTGATAATATATAATATATGGGTTTTTAATCAGGGTATAAATTCTTTGTCGCTTTTTTACGTACATCGCTGATTAATATAATTGGATTACTGACATGTATACCTTATTTTTACATCACGTATATTACTTATACTGATATTTTCTGTAGTATATCTTGTTATTATTATTCTGCGCTTGAATTACTAAACCATATATTAGTAAGTATGATTTATGTTGTTAAATAAAGGATAAGTCATGTAGAGTTGTCTATAAAATTAATTCAATTCACATTTCATCTATGCTGTTTTTTCATCATAATATGTTAAAGTAATCAATTAGGTTTACACGTATTAAATGCATTTAAAAATAAACAAAATAAATACATATATTTTGTCGACTAGCCTTCTGTAGATTAGCTTCTTTAACGTAGCAAAAGGAAGATTGTACAAGTTGTTGTGATTGACAATGAAATTAATTATTATTAATTGTATGTACGTTCTCTTTCGAATCATATATAATTTTTGTATACGTTGGTTTTTCTTTTAAACACTCGATAAATATTCATACGAGTACATTTTGACAAAATATAAAAATGCAAATAATATAATCGCTTAGGTTCAAAAATCCAAAAATGAAATAGCCAAAAGTGTAAAATTACGATAAATAAATGGCATAATATTGGTCCTGATTGTCCACTTATTAATTTATTACTAGAGTTAATTCAAATAAATGACTATGGTTAATTTTATGTGTTGTTCAGGAGTTAAGCTTGGAGACTTCCTGTCTCCTTTTGTAAACAACTAATTTCAATGATAAATTAATAATTGGACAATTAGTACCAAACCAACGCCGCATAATTTATTTTTTGGTTTATTAATTTTCAGGATAACGATGAACAAAATACATGCTAAAAACTCAAAATCTTCGCACAAAGGCACATTAATATATTTTTACAAAAGAGTATTAGTATTCACTTTTTGTATTGTTTAACCTTTAGACTGCCGGAAAATCAATATTTTGACGCATCATAAAAACTTGTTTAATGTTTATTTTAAGACTAAAATATATATTAATTTATTATTATTTTCACTTATTAAACTCATTTAAGATAAATTTACCCGTCTACATCCCTTTTTATCTACCCCAAATCCATTAAATCTGTATTTTCTACATTGTACAAGTGGTCGGTATTTTGTTTCCTTCAGATTATAATTAAATTTTATGTTTACCCCATTGTAAGGGTTGTTTTAGGATATATTGTAATTAAGATAAAAAATTTGGATTCAGCGCCAAAAAATACCCCGGAAATGTGTATTGCAAAACCAAAATCAATAAAAATTGAATACCGTATCTAAAGGGGTGGTTTTTTTATCGCATTATAAGGGCTGTTTTAGGTTTTATTGTAATTTTGACATAAAATTTAAATTCAGCGTCGAAAAGTACCCCGAAAATGTGTACTTACACTACAAAATAAATAAAACTTGAATACCGTATTTGATGGGGTGGTTTTTTATTTTTAATTATTTCAGGGGTTGTTTTTGAATTTATTGTATTTTCGTCATTAGATTTGGATTCAACGTCGAAAAATACTCCGGGAAAGTGTATCTGCACTATAAAATAAATAAAATTTGAATCCTATGTCTACAGGGGTGAAATATCTTTAAAACAACCCTTAAAATATGACTATCAACCCTTCAAAATGATTTAAATATTTAATTAAACTACAAATTTAACTTATATAATGTTCTCATAAAGATAGAAGCGTTTTCTACTATTAAAAATACATTTTTTAAAAATTTGAAATTTTTTAACTTTAGCAGTTCCGTTCCCTGTCGGAGAATCAATATATTGACGTACCTCATGATCTACACTTTGTGTATGATCAATCATTGATATGAGGTACCTTAAATACCAGTTTTCTGAGGGTGATATGCTCTTCTAAATCCCGGCAGTCTAAAGGTTAAGAAATTAATTTAAGTAGAGTATCTCATGTGGATTTCATTTGGAAAGAGTGGTACTATACCATCACAAAACTGTTACTGATTGTGGTCTATGAGACGATTCTTATCCAGTCCAGCGAAATCAGAAACTTATTTTGTAACTTGGTTTTCTTTTCACGAAATAATCTATATTTCCTATATGAAAAACGATTGGGTATTGTTGACTTTTACAGTTTACTCCATATTCTTGTCAGAATTTCCTTTTCACGATCAGCGTGTACAAGATACGATCTCTATTTTTTGTATAGCGGATTGATCGTTTTTTCATGAAGCAACATTTAATTGATAAAATAATAATTATTGCATTTCGCGCATTGTTTTAGAGGAAAGCAATATTTTCTCTCATTTGTCAGTCTTCAATAAGAGCTTGTATTTACTCGCTCGAATTTGTTATTAATTATCTCCATCCGTATATTAATTTCTTTTGAGATCTCTCACTTTCAGCTACAACAGAATTTCTTGAAGTATATATCTATTAGTGTTTGTAGCCGGTTTTTCATGATACTCATTATGGTTCCATGTAATTCTTGGCACCGGAAAAATTCGAAACCTACTTACGTGGCAGAAACAATGTTAACGGTATGTACAGGTCTGTTCGATTGCCACGCCGGACGTATCGTTCCAAACTGGTCTACAATTCTGGGTCAGAGCTTGGTTCCTTCTCACCTAGAGACCTACTCGACGCACAAGTTGCATCGCCTCGAATTCTCGCCTTCGGGAACCCGTCTTGGTTCACAACTTTCGCCAGTCGCGGCCATTGGCCGGCCTCCCAACCATCTTACCGTCATGCACTTTCTTCCTTTCGAAAATTGCCCAGTATCAGCCATAATGAATTTGACCCTTCTTAGGTAAAAATTCTTCGGCGCGTCCCTGGTGAAAGGGGCCGCGATGAATAATGGGTCACCAAATAAAAAGGAAGATGAGAAAATCACTTTCATTATGAAGAATCGTAAATTGACGTAAAACACGCATCTTTCGAGATGCGACCATCACCAGGACTCGGGTTGGTTTATGTAATTTAACTGAAATAGGCCAATCGGTGCTATTTTCTGTCAAATGTTTCACCTTTACGCAAGTGAACAATTAAAAGGATACATTTTGTGTAAATACCAATTTTCGGTAAAGACTAGGGAAACCTCCTCATAATGGATATACTTCTCTCAAAAGGTTTTTAAACCGGCCTATAATGTAACTCGAAATTTACTACCTATCATCCGGCAAGATATATACAAAATTGAATATTGATATTGACTTTTGGCATTCTTAGTGTTTTGTGAAAATATTCGTGACATAAGGAACACATGAATACTTGTGCTACTTTTTCTATTTAAAGCGGGGGGTCGGAATAATTAATTCATGAATGCAGCAGTTCAAGAATATTTAAACATACGTAGGATCCGTTACTTGGATGCGTAATGCCATATTCATTCACGTATTATTTTATAGTTCTCACAAACGGGTTTTAGAACATTTTTGTATATTAAATATTATCGACGGCAGGATTTGTTTCAATAAATTGGGTAATTTATTTTGAATATTATTTTGAATATTAAGGTTTTTTAACTGTCCACGTCTAAAACGTGGACAGTTACATGGAGAATGATCTTATGAAAAAAGATTCTTTAGCCCTAAATTTGATTTGATGTCGAACTACAAAATTAAAAAGAATATGTACCTAACATATGTGCCATATGCAATGTGCGATAAAAAGATTATTAATTAAAACAAACGATCTATAAATCATATAATTTAAAAATCACAGAGCAATATGAGCTTTTGATATCGATGATTTACTAAGTATCATATACATTTCAAATATGAATAATATTCTGTTGATTTTTTGAAATCTACTAAAGCAGTCCCTAAACCAGTCTCAATGTAGCGTTTAGAATTAAACGAAACTCGACGTCAGATAAAGAAATATTTTGTTGTGTTTCTCTTTTGAGATCCTCCTCATTTCCTGCATCGAATGGTGTCAAGTGTTGTTTACGGAGTGAAAAGAAATGGAAATATATATAATTAACCGAATTTTGCATAATTAATTCCAATTGAAACTTTCTTTCCGGCACCGGTGAGATCGCTCATCCCAAGTAGATAGTCAATTAACCAAGTAAATATTTACGCGGAGAGATTGAAAAGAGGAATTACAGCACCTCGAGTGCAGTAGAGTAATTGCAGTTTTCAGCGGTTACTTGCACCCATCCCCCTTTATTGTTATAGTTATGCATGAATTAAGTAAAGAAGAAAGGAAAGGCCGAAGGTAGCCGAGAAGAGACCGAAATGAATGTGGGATAATATAGCCGGCGTCTGATTAGCGGCCATGACCGTGTAAGCCGGCGTGGCGTGGCCGAGTGGGTCAGGGTCGCGCCTCGAGACCACATGGACGATCGGTCCGGGTCGTTGGCCCCATTCTCCGCTTTGCCGACGAAACAAACTTCCCATACGTATATGTACATGCCCGAGGTGAAAGCTGCAGACAAAAATGCCGACCTCATGGCCCCTTTAGGGAGGAGATAGACGATCGATCGTTTCTTCTTCCAAGAACGAGCAACGTCGCAATGCAATTGAGAGAAACGCTTCCGCCTGCTTCAAGGTCAGCAGAAAAGATGAAACGAAGTTTCTTCATTATTCCTTAGATTTTTTTGTCCTTTGCTTACTGCACCACCGAAACACCGGAGAATTCCACCTGATCTCTACTGCCGTATTGACGTGGTTAACGAGCCACCAAAAGGACCACATTCTTTAACAAATAGACTCTTCTTTATAAAAAAAAAAGGTTCCGTAAGTTTCGGTGACCGAGAACGGCTCGTCGTTACCATTCATTCACGTACTTGACATATAAGAAAACGTGAGGTGATCACTGGGCGTATATGGATATTCCATTTACGATCACACGCGTAGATGGTGAGATTTGGTTCTCATGCTGTGCATTAAATACTAATTATGTTGCAAACCTTTTTAAATAAATATCATGTTACTTCAAAACATCCCTACTGCGCTGTATGACATGCGTTCTAAATGTATACTTAACCATAAAAGCAATCATGATCATGCATAAAGCATGGGAAAGGATACGGTGCCAGACGAATGTATGAAGGCCTAATGTTCCCGAAAATTGTATTAGCAGGCCTCTTTGGTAATAATATTCTATATGTTCGACATATCACTTTGTTAGTAATTCGATTTTTTGGCTTCAGTTAATATTAGAAAGTGATTCTACAGTTGTGCCTTTTTTTAAATTAAGCTTATTCTAATCTTTTTATCTACTGATATCTTTGAGACACGGCTGTGGAACCTACTTTAAGGGAACTGCCCATCCCTTGTACGGCCAGAACCCTGCGGTTTGTAAAGCAGGTGCCTATCTAAAGAAATTAAATTAGTGCTATTGTTTTTCCGATTTCATCAAAAGATAAAGGTCCTCTATTGAATTCCGCTTGACTGCTGGGGATATCAGATTGTGCCAATACTAGGGGACTTACTCTGTGCGTTAATTAATGCTGTGCCGTTATTATATAATATGTAGAGGCCAATAAAACTGATTAGGGTGGCACATAAAAAAAAATCAAACGCAACATTAAAACGAGTAGGTCGGAACGTCACGCTGTAAAAGTTAAGCAAAACTTGTTCGCGATCTCTCTGTCCGCTGCCGATTCATACAAGGTCTAGCACCGCGTGGATGATGTTCAAACGGAAAAAAGAAGAGAAGAAATTCAAGGCAATTGAGTAAAAACAATAAATTATCTATATTTATCATTGATATAAGATCCAATTGGAACAATGTTTCTGTACAGTTTCGTATTTCGTGTTTTTTAAATTAATTTTTTTTTAAATTCATTTTCGTGTGTTCGTGTGTTTGTGTGTAGGTGAATGTACGTGTGCGTGAGGAAGTATAGGTATTCGGTCTTCTCCCTCCGATCGAAATGCATCCTCGATCGCACGCGCACACAGACTCTCTCCCTTTCGCTCGGAACGAACGAGAAAAACGAGTACGATTATTCGTCACTTTTTTTGCTCGTCGCGAGCCTAGTAAATGAAAATCGATGATAACGGAACAGAATGAACAACGTGACGCGTGACGTCACCAATCCTACACATTTTAATGATAATTTAGGTGTAAAAAGTCTCGACGTATAGTACCGAAGACCATATTAAATATAGACGCATTTCAATAAATAGCAAATAAATACTAGACCACTAGTCGATTCTACAAAAGTACGTCGCGCGAAATAGCGTACCCTCAGGTCGACGGGGTTGTCATTCGTAGCGCGCGACCCGTCCAAGATTGAATCCGGACTCCGGGCACAGTCTGGCTGAGAAAGCGACAAATGATCTGCAACAAAGGCATCTTACATACAATAGAACGCCGTTCGCTATTGAAGTTCGCAATCGAAGCCTGACTGTGTTCCGGATTCAACAATATCGTATAGAGATGGACCAAGTTCAATAAGTTTACACGATCAAGTTCAGTCGAAATATGCGTTCGCGTACGCGTGAGGTCCGTGTTTTTACAATGGTTTCGCAAAAACCATTATTTTACGAATATCAACTTCCCAAGATTGCAAAAATCAGCTATGTTCTCTTCAGGCGGCAATTCGCAAAATTTAGAAAAAAGTTGAAGATGATTCGAACGAGCTAACAAAGGTAATTGCCGTATTTGCACTTCACCAGTAACTGCTTCAACTTTTCGCACAATAGAGTATACATATTTTCATTACATCAGCACATTCGTTGATCGTTCTCTGCATTTCTCATACACAAGACTCATTGATGCAACAGCCTGAAAAGAACACAGTTACAATCCCGGTAAGCTGCCGTTTGTGTGGCCAAGTTCTAGGCGGTACTTTGCGAACATTTTTGAACGGATCGGCTATTCCGTGCTTTTACTACCGTGTCTGGGATTCGCGTTACGCGAGTGTTTTCTCGTGTTAGTGTGTTTCTTGTTTTTTCCCTTGAACTCACGTGCTCGGCGCGCGTCCGCAATGTCGGTAATGCCATCGAGTTCATCCTCCTCGTCATCATCGTCGTCGGATTCGTCCTCCTCCTCCTCCTCATCGTCATCGTCGTCTTCATCTTCGGTTATACCAAGGTCAACTTCGTCGTCATCGTCGTCGTCGTCGTCGTCATCCGAACTAGCCGGAGCTGCTGGGGCTGCGGCGGGTGCTACAGGTGCAGCGTGTTGGGATACTACGTTGTGCGAAATGGCTTCAGCTCCTTCTATCGAAGTGTCATGAATTGATGCTGCCTGGCCTTCGATAGGAGCATCGACGGATTCACCATCTTCGTAGGAGCCAGATTCGTCCACCAGAGACACGTCGTTAGCGGCATCTAGGTCGCTCTGTACCGCTGGTGGGATGGGAAGCGTATTCGATGATGATGCAGATGCTGGAGGCGACGCAGCGGGTGCGGCAGGTTGTACCGCGTTACTTTCATCATCGTCGTCGTCATCGTCGTCATCCCCTAAAAAATAGAAATACCATTATGCAGTTAAATTATTGTGTGCGGAAATGACCATGCTAGCGATAGTAGTTACATTTTAGGTGAACACGAAACCTTTTCAAATATTTTATTATTATATCTAGAACTCTGAATTGCCAAGATCTTTCTACAGTAATTCACGCGACCGTCAATGTATTTCTAATGTTTGCACAGAAGAGTGATTCTAAGGGCAAGTGTTCCTTTAACGACAAATATCGTTTTATAAACAAATTTTTATTCATGAGTCGCTGTATCGAAATTTTGTTTTGAAAGCTGAGCAAATCGCAACACTAGCATGTTTGGCAACTTTAGAAACATTGAAACATTTAATTAATTAATTATTTCAGTGTTAAATATTGAACCGAACAGGCTTTCTTAACAGAGAGCAGAAATTCTTTGGCCCTCCTTCGACTAGAATCAGGGTAGGGAAAGAAGAAACGAAGCTTTCGTGTGCAACCAGCCATTAAATCATAATCTGTGCAAACTTGTAGATCGATTTACGAGGATGTTGCTATCCATTCGCCTTTCATCGTAAACGTCCCAGATTAGTTCGTAATCGACTTAGAGATGTTTAGCGAGCTATAATGGGCCGCACGCGTCCTGAGAAAGAGGTTTCCGGATCATCGATAATACTCCGATTCTCTCTGTGAAATGTTGCGATATGATAATTCATTTTCAATTTCATCGAAATGGCTATTTATCAGTAGCTTTCTCCTTAATCGCCCGGAGTTGGGTATCATTTCATTAACCTATAATAGTATACGTAGTAAATTACGTACAGCTCTTCGAGTATATCTGTAAGCGATATGTAATTTCAAACTTATGAATGTTTAATAGAAAACGACGGGTAGTTTATATCTTTTAACGTGTATACGTTCTCTTGCGACGACTACCGATGGAGAAACTATTCGCGATATTAATCTTATTATAAAGATCAGGTGCAGTTCCGGAAACATAAATTATTCAACTTTTTCATCGAATTATGAATGATATTGTTTGGCATATATTTAGGACGAGAATGACTACATAAAATATAGACCGGTTTTTAGGTCAAGTATATGTTATTGCATTTGTGCACATTATAACTGGGTGTTAAGAGATTTGCTCTTCATCCGTGGGTGTAAATAATCGTAACTGCCCTTTCGCACGACGGGAGCCTCTCGATATTTTCATCTAATTGAAACCAATTAGTGATCGTATTATAATGTTTGCAGTATTTTGGCTATCTTCGATTACGATAATAAACTGTTGTTTTCCCTGTTCATTTTCATCCCGATAGTTTGATTATCGTACAACCAATTGTAGATTGCTTTACTAGTCATACACAAGCAGAGTTGATAGGACAACAGATAAATGCGCTAAAGGGCGTCAGTAATGTTTGAAGAATTCGCACTACAAACATGAAATGAAATGTCTGTTTTCGTGCTAATTAGACGTAAAGGGTGTTGCTACAAAGCAAGCACACTAATGAAATTGCTCGACATGTACTATTAGGGAATGTGTGTCAATGAAAAAGAAGTAGCGCATAGAAATTCTCGCGATGAGACGCGTGGATTATGTTAATTTGGCTGCAAAATCAAAGCTTCGTGTCCCGTTAGAAATCCATGCGTTGGTCCGTGGCACCACCGCATGACATCGTATCGTGTCGATGTGTAGATGAAGCGTTGCGTACGTCCGTATATTCGCACACTTGCTGCGATTACGTCTTAGCCGTACAAATATAACGGTTGATGAGGTGCGTGCTGTAATGTAAGGAATTCGCGATCAACCGCTGCTCGCACTTGTCGGGGAGACGCAGCATTTTTTTTTATTGTTCCGGACAATTAGAAACCTCCAAGACACAACATTTACCCGTTATGTAGTCACTAGGCACGTAAACTTCGGCGAAAACGTTGCCAAAACCGTATGACATCATCCTGGATCATGATCCAGCAACTTTTCGTGAATCAAGAATTATTATATGTGTAGAAAGAAGGCGCCGAGCGGAGGATTGTGCGAATTTTAACAGTTAATGAATTATTAGAGTGCGACTAATTGCGCGGAATTTCCGACAACGCCAGATCGAGATAGATACTAGCTTGTCTGCTATCGAAAGGCGATCTGTGTATTAAAAACATCTTTTACTGTAAAATATTGCATCAATTGAGAATGGGCCCCGATATGACAACGCATCCCGTTTGAATCGCGCCGATATTTCCACTAGTATTCCATAGCAGTACTTTTGCTACTTGGCATCAATTACGAATTTCTGTCAATATTATTTTGGATTATGTTTATACTTTTGAATCAGATCTAGTTCCCGTGAGAAATCTTTCTAATATCTTAATAAACGAACTTATTTCAAGATGTTAAATAATAGATACTGAAATTGTCCTTTTAATATTCCAACGAGATTGAATCTTCTACAGGAAAAAGTCACCATCGTGAATATTAAGTTCGTGGCTACGATAAAATCAAGACCTTTTTTTTACACAATGAAAATTGGACGTAATATGTAACTTACGAATATGAACGTTTTTCATATTAACCTTTAGCATATGCTGTCTGTAATAACCGTATTCTAGTATGATATTGCGTCCACAAATCTTATGACATTTTGTAATTTTGTAACAGAAAAATAAGAAAAAAGACAAGTCTATCATATTTCACTCCAAATTAATATTTAAAATAAACTCGATATTACTGTTTAAAATTGGAAACTTTGTTATTCGCATTAAAGGAATCGTGACCCTGAACTACCTTGAAATGTAACGAAGATTAAACTCACCACCGAGAACTTCTTCGATGAACCGCTCCAAGTAATCCTCACTATCGTCATCGTCATCATCATCCTCTTCTTCCTCCTCGTCGTCGTCGTCATCATCGTCAGTTAACCCAAGATCATCGTCGTCATCATCGTCATCGTCGTCGTCAGCGGCCGGTGCCGGAGCTGCCGCAGTTTGCCTGGCAGTCTGTTTGTGCCCCGAATTTTCAGCGGGCCTTTCAACTATTTGAGCAGGCACGGGGTTGCCGAAGACGTCGATCGCTAAGCAGCACAAAAGTGCCAACACCACCACTAACTTCATGACTCTGCAAGACAACAATGAAGATCTGTTAATGCCATTATTACGTAGTGAATTCCGTAAATGCCTCCACATTTTGACCGGCCGGCCGAAAGACTCGATAGTAATGAATGCTCAAACGTAGCAGAAAGATATTGCGATGCAATAACTAGTATATTCAAAAACTTGAAAGTTGAGTGTGGCATTTACCAAACTCACTGTTAAAAAAAAAGTAAAACGCGTCTTTGAAGAAATGAGTGCGCACTGAGGGTCGCAAGAGTTTCATTGAGAAAAGTCACAAACGAAATAAGAAATTGATTCTCCGGCACTTGTTGCGAGCACTGAGATTTGCACAAGCACTGAGGTCAATCACGGTGACCTTTGTTTCTGCACTACCGATCGAGGGCAGACTCACCTCAACTGGTGTCCCTGTCGCCCTTGACAAGATGATGATTGAAACAGAGAGTCTGTCAAAAACGCGTTTCCACAGAAGGGTGCGTTCGGCCACGAGGTGAGAGTGTGAAACAGACCAAGCGCCGGGCAACGACCCTTTTATACCGATCCACCTCCTCCGGTCTCTTCCGCTCTCTTCCGCTCTCCTTCTTCATCCTCGTTGACTTATTCGTTCGTTGCTATACACGTGGAGGCGCACCTTTTCTCGCTTTCGAAGAGAGCGACTTGTCTTACCTTGCCTTCCTTCATCATTTTATTTTTCTTCTACTTCATCTTCATCTTCATCTTTATCTTCTTTTAACATTTCCCTCTCACCCCCACCCACCTTTCTCTCTTTCTTTCTCTTTGTCGTCAGATCTTCATCATTATGTGAACATTTTGAAATCCCTTCCATAATACAAGTGATGGGTTTTACAGTTGGTTGTAATGAAAAATAAAACATGCGTGAATCTTACAAAAATGATTAGAATCCATAAACCTTTTAACTGTATTAACCAGAAATTTGTTTAATTCCGTGAATTATTTGGTGCAGACATTTTTAATCACGGTTCCAACGATAAGGAACCTGAAGAAATAATTCCTTTATGTTTTTTATAAAAAGTATATGCAATTTTTAATTTGACCAATTTTCATTCGTGTGAATAAGAAAATGATATTTTATAGGACTGAATACGTCAACATGCAAGAAACTGAACTCATATTAATGCCGAAAAACTGTAATTAGTAAATAATAATGAAAAAATGCAAAATAATTTAATGCCTTTGAACTCCAAAGTTCGAATTCGAACAAATGCATGGGAATTTATGTGAATAATGTTAAGGTAGCTAGACCCCAAGATATCATATGTTAGCGAAAATAATTTAATAACACTTCCAGGAATTGAAGTTTTATTATACATGATATTGTTACAGAGTTCAAGCATTATTATTCTTGAAAAAAAATTGAAACTTGCAAAAATAATTTGTTAACTAACTTTTCTTAGCGACTCAAATTTTCTTCTTATTTTTATTCAAAACTTTTCTAAAAATGAATAGATTTCAATGAATGATGGCTTATTTTTTCAAGAAAAAGATTCTCTACAACTTCACCGAATAAATTTCTCAAATTTTTTGCCTGATCACTAAAATTATTCAGAAATGTTAAAAAATAATATATATTTTTTTTAATAATTCGAGATATTTGACCCTAGTTTTAGAAATTCAAGAAATTCATTCGGTGAAGTTGTAGAGAATCTTTTTCTTGAAAAAATAAGCCATCATTCATTGAAATCCATTCATTTTTAGAAAAGTTTTGAATGAAAATAAGAAGAAAATTTGAGTCGCTAAGAAAAGTTGGTTATCAAATTATTTTTGCAAGTTTCAATTTTTTTTCAAGAAAAATAACGCTCGAACTCTGTCACAATATCATGCATAATAAAAATTTTATTCCTGGAAGTGTTATTAAAATATTTTCGCTAACATATTATATCCTGGGGTCTAACTACCTTAATATATAGATTCGAAGGCATTCCCGTATATTGTCGTGAATGCAAATAGACAAATTGCGACTTTAGATGGATTAAAAATTACAATCCCTCCGAATGCTTTTTCATTGTTGGATTGGGTAAAATGACTTTTTTCTAGTTTCCATAAATTTAGAAATTTAAATTAATTTTTTCCCGACAGGTAATTTGAGTTTCAAATTTCGTGGCGTAAAGTAGATCACTCATGATAAATAGTTCGATACCGTAGTGATTACGAAAAACTTCACTTTCTTTACCTTTATGAATTTTAAAGACGATTTCTTGTGATTTATAATAACCAAATGGGAACAACTGCATAGATGGCAGAGGTGCCGAACTATGTTGGATAGTTGTGTTTTGTGCCCACTTGTTGATTTAATGCTAGTCCATTCGATTTCTTAAAGAGACATTAATTTAGTGAACACAAGATTACAATCATTTTTTAAATAAATTCAAAGTTAGTAATTTGATTAATAGATCCGCACATATTTTATTTTTGGTCCAAATAAATATCAAATAAAAAATGTAGGAATGAATCGTCATAAAAAGACACTTCATCTATTTTTAATCGATGGGACTATCTTTCATTTGTCTGATGATAATTAATTTTCTAACATTGACTTTTCCCAGGGGTTAATGGTCCACGAACATTGAAATGAGTGTCGCAGACAAAAATATGACAGGTGAGAATGTATTAAATAACTTTCTTCTATAATTTACTAGAAAATTACGTGTAATTATCTACTGTAATAAAAACAAATATTGAATTAACAATCTATTCACGTATCAAATTGTTGGAAAACTGTCGTAGCAACATTTTCACACTTCCAGTTTTTTGACAATGCTGGTATATAGTAATGTGAATAATGCAGGAAGTTGAAAATAGTTTTAGAATGTTTCGATTCAATGTGCATGGACGAAGAGAAATCTGAAACACGTAGCATACAAAAAGAAGAATTTAATGCATATATGTGCATTGCATTTTAAAAATAAACATAGTAAAATGTGTAATGCATGGTAAAAGAAGATTCTTTATGTCATGAAAAGTGATGTCAATGAATAACTGCTTCCAGGCATATAATGTACTCATACACTTGCAAAGAAGTTGTACTACCGTTATTTATGCTAACTCTGGTGCTTTGACGCAAGTGAGTTGGTGCGAAAAGAGACAGTAATTGCGGTAATCGCCTACATATGCCGATTTGTATTACTAAAGCAAACATAAACAGTAGTTTCGGGCATGACGCAAATAATAATTACTTCATATCATTTCATCAAATATATCTATCAACGATATAAAACAATTTTCATTACACTGTGAAAGATGTCTGGAAATCGTCGCGTGTCTTCTTGGTTATTTACATTAACATTTTTTCGAGTATCAAGTAACCGACATAAAATTTTAAGACTGTAAACGAAAATTATATTCTACTTCAGTTACAAATTAAATGATTATATGTATATTCAATGTATAATATTTACATTTTAAACGAATGATTTGACTTGAAATTAATGAGGA
This sequence comes from Trichopria drosophilae, assembly GCA_030407085.1. NCBI lineage: Eukaryota > Metazoa > Arthropoda > Insecta > Hymenoptera > Diapriidae > Trichopria > Trichopria drosophilae. Next base: position 209,500,579 of record CM059583.1, read on the forward strand.
GAACTTAAATTTTCGATTTGTTAAATCGTATGTACTGCTTACATTGACCTACAAAATTTTACTTTTTGTTTCATATGCGAATTATCGTTTCCGTAGTATTTTTAATCTGAGAACGAAGGCGTTAGCACACTTTACCTGTTACTTCCCATTTTCGAGAAAAATGAGGTTAAATCCAAAATCGTGCGAAATATGGTCAAATTCGAAAGTTTTGTGGTAATACCCTGGTAGAATTGAAAACATTTTTTGTACAATTCTTGTATAACATTCTTATTTACCATGTTAAAAGTATAGAGGAAATGGCCAGTCTAAGAAAAATGGACAAATTCCTACCAGGGTAAAATGAACTTCATTTTTTTCTAAAATGCGATGTGATAGGAAAATTCTACTAACGTGATAATTTTATGAACAAAGAAAAAGCAATTCGGAGAAGTCTACTTCACTTATCAAAGGCAAAATAAGTTTCAGACAGTGTTATTTATGTATCGTGTAGAAAAAAATTTAATCACTTTGTAAGAACTTTTATTACTAGAATTTTGAGAGTATACATTATAGTGGACGGTAATAACCACAAGTTCTCATTTGTGTCAAATATGATTGTTTAAAAAAAACAGGTTTAGTTCAAATATTACCTAATCATATCAATTGAAATAAAATATACAATCTACGAGCATTAGTTCTGGGTAATAAAATTAATTTCGTAGTAATATATGCGTAAGGAAAAATAATAAGTTCTGAGTTTGACATATATCTGAAATATAGGTTACTTTACTTATGATGTTTCATGTAAATTGCCCCATACAGAAGATTGATTATTTTTCATTCCTTGTGAGAAAGCAGACTGGAAAGATAACCCAATAAATTGAATACTCTCAATTTGAAGACATGCAACTCCCTGGCGTTTGGTGACGATTCACGTATAAAATAATTTTTTTTACATACAATCACTTATTCGATAGACTAAATAATTTCTCTAAAATACTTTTAATGATACCTCTCTGGAAATAAGAATCCGGTATAATTAGTTCTGAGCAGTACCAACTTTGCGTATAAACAGCCAGAAGAATATTTATATATCTTAGTTATTAATTTAAACTTCTTAAGACACGATAAATTAAGACGCTATCAAATACTGTACTGTTTAATTTGTACGAGGCCGATTTTATCTAACAGGAGAGACAGGATTAATTATATGTTCTTTGAGATTAAAAATTTATTAATAAAATATTTAATTATATTTGCTTAAATTGAACTTAAATATTACTCATCAAAATAAAATTACCTAAAATTAAATTAAACCTTATATATGGTCTAAGTACATATATGGTTAACATTTTTTGGATTTTACTTTTAAAAATAACATTCGTTATATTTTATGTCAATTATAAATTCACTTAAAGAAGAAAACTACCAGATGAAATATAATTATTTATTAGACATTTTATTTTAGACAAATTTTCTATAAGATAATAAAATGTAATCAAGTTTGGAACATTATATTGAAGTTATGACCTGAAAGGACATAAAAGAAAAATGATCAAAAAAGAACATTAAAGAAGGACGAAATAGTGCATTTTCTTGGAATCTAGATTATCATATTGGTCATTTTCATGAAATGAGATTTTATATTCCAAACATTCCAATCGTTTTGTAGCTATAATGCTTTACCTGTTTGGGGTGAGCCCACTCACTTACGGTGTGGCGGCTTAATGAAAAACCTGTTAGGGCATCAAATCTTGTGACATTCTTTCAAATTTCCACGAAAACTTCAGAACGATCCTTGCAGTAACGTGCATACTTTTGACACATACATCTTATCGTTATTATCAATATCAGTTGAAAGGCTTAAACTGTATCATTTATATGGAGCACGAGAATAAACGTCAAGAATTTCATTATTTACGATATTATACAAAATCCCAAGAAATGGCCAAAATCTGTAGTTTTAGTTTTGGTGACTTAGATTATTTTAATGTATGTGTAAGGGTTAATTTGGAGGGCAAAATAATGCGAAAAGAGAGATAACTGGAGGAACATAAAAGAAATGTAGTAATTAAAGAAAAGAAAATATCATTAACATCTGGAAATCGAATTCACGAGTATCCGTATTCTGTACATCGTTATCAAAAATAAAGTCAACGTTATGATCGACCACGCCAATTTCGACCAATTATGGTCCCGGAAATTGTTGGTATTCACCATAACGTCGACGTTATTACTAAGTAGGATTTACAGAATGCGGGTACTGTACCCGGTTATATTCGTTCGTAACATTTTAAGCTCTTTACAAATTGGTAAAAATAAGTGTTCTAATTTGACAAAAAGACCTTGACCTTGAATTGACCTTCATGTGGAGAAACTTTAACTTTTATCATGACATTATGCCTAGAAATGCAATCTTGCAAATATATCTTGTCGTAATTTTATCTGCCTGTAACTCTGTAGTTATAGAAAAAAGAGTAGTCAGAAAAATGAAGAACACAACTTTTTGAAGAAGATAAATTTTTACAAATTTGTCTTCTCTCCAGTTTAATTTAAACCTTATTTTTGGAAAGTCTTATCAAATATTTTATTTTGAAACATGGAAAGCTGATTTTTAAAGCTAAGAAAACGAACGGATAAAAAGTGTTCCCTGCAGGTAACGTTACGCTGCAACGCATTATTATTATATTATATTATTTAAACATTTCAACATGGCTGAAATATTTTCAAGTTCCCTCAGTCAAAATCCGTTTGATTCCCGAACAGAAAAATCCTCCGTTAGGCAGCAGTACCATCGTACCTTGATAAAATTGCATAAAACTGGTATGATATTATCATTGATAGGTATGTCATTCGCTAATAATTTATCAATATTATGAATACTGGAGATACCGACTGAACCCTTTTGATTTTCCTGGATGAAGAATAAGGGTATTATTTGCAGTACAAGTGGCAATATTAATCAGTTCTGTACTGAAATCATGAAGAGCTTCTTGTGTTATTTTATATCGAGAGCTGAAAAATGTATCTCATTTGCATACATTATTAACTTAACATGATCACAGCAATTATAAATATCAATATTACGAATAATATAAAGAAGTGTTGTAATACCCATGTGAATACCTATTGCGACGGCCAATACCCCTTAGATGGATTTGGTATGCCTCAGTTATTACCGACTGCGACCCTTTGGAAAAATACGACTCAATGCGTTTTCAAGGACCTTCAGAAAAACTATTATAATGCAACTTACTATTATAAAAAAACTGCTAAGAATTAAATTGTGACAGGTAAGCGGGAAATAACTTGAAATTATCAAAGTAGTCAAGTATTTACTCGTAGAGAATTCTTCCACAATTTACAAGAACAGTGGAAGGTGAATAATTAGGCGTATATCAGTGAGAATTAAGTCTAGTCTAGGTTCACGAATTTTAGGAAACAGTTCGAACTCTGTAATCCATTCTTAGCCTCAGAGTAAGCCACCCATATTCGAATAATGAAGGAGTCATGTGGCCAAATATTCTATCGCCAAACCCAAAGCGTAAGCATTCTTGCTTACCTTTGTCTTTTCGAAAAGACCGCGAATTTGTGCAGGTGTGACAAAAATAAAATTTTGTATATTAAATATTGTATATAAATTAAAAAAACGCGCCTTGTGAGAAGGTAAAGCGTGCTATATGAAACGTATTCAGCGATTGTGACTTCTAGTGTCCGGCGGGCGCTTTTCACGTTTACGCGCCCGCGGGCGTCGCGATTTTCAACTTGCCCTATACTTTACCGGCATTATAAAGACGCAGTTTATTATGTACTGGTGTGACGAAAAATATCGTCTATATCACGTGTGAGAATGAAGGCATCGCAAACAAACCCGTCGATGCAGCGCACCTGTCTCAAATCCCTTCTTTTGCGCCCTAGATATACAGTATACTATTTTATGCATGAAAAGAAGTATCTATAGTGAATTGCGAAAGCTCAAGAAAAATTGATATCAATAGCAGAAAACGCCAAACTGGCTGCTTTTTAAACCGGAAGGTCTTCGTCATTTTAGGCGTTGAGAAGCGCCGGTCTGTAGATACAAGTATGATCTGCGGGTGCACTTCATCCTGCGCAGTGTTATTTGGATCAAGACCTGAGGCGCATCAACTTGGCACGATTTTGTCATCACTCATCATCATCAAGGAAAGGGCTGAAATCGAATTCATTGTCGATTCCTCTTTGTGTGGATCTTTACTTTTTGCGTCATTACAATCCGCAAAAAGAATTAACACCGTTGAAAAAAGCACTTAACTTTCCATTTAATTGCAAAGGCAAATTGTTGTCATTGATATGAATAATGCGTCTTCTTCAAATACAAAGTCAAGGATATACACTCATCAAGAAACTCAATGGCAAAAGATTGGTAATTGTTTCGTACGTATCTGTGAACATAAGCCATAATTATGTACTCTCCATCGTATTTTGATGCACTGATGACTTATTTCGGCATTGTTAAACGGTCGTGTGACTACTTTTGTATCTTGAGGCTTCATGTTGAGTCAGTTGTTTTGTTAAAGTTCGACTCCCAACACAGATGTATTTTCAATTGATTTACAATAAATTTATATTTTTGGTACTATACGAGTTGATTCATTTAAAACGATAACTGGTTATTGTCCCAGATCGCACAGTGTAATCAGATTGTGAAGTATGACCGAAAAAATGAATGTGTCACAATGTAAATTTGAATAACTCCGCGACAAAGATGATTGATATAAATGGCGATTCATTGTTCGGAGTTTGATGGAAAACGGGGACGATCTCCGGGATGTCTGTGAGGGCATACAGGAAACCAATTGACGCAGTCGATGACGAATACTTACCTGAACGATAGGAAGGTGATCTATGAAGTGTAGATAGCTGTGGAAGATGCATCAGAGTAGCGTTCGTCGGAAGAGAGTGATGGACTGCGAGTATAGCAGTGTTAACGATGAAGAGGAAAGATAACGGGAGTGCGCTATAGAAGGAGCAATGGTGAAATGGATAGGGACGCCCGGTATACTAAGACGTTGCGAGTGGAGATTAACATTTTCTGCACAGGAAAAAGAGACAGCCGAAGATTTACCTTGCTAGATTAATAGGGCCAACAGAATCGAAGTCTGTAGCGGGATACCCTTCATAAATCTCTGACAAATTTAAACGAAGGCATGGTCGGGGTGCGTTATTACTGTCAAAGGGCAGGGCACAGATCTTCAACGTGCCCCACTCGGCCATGTTGTACTTGCCAGCAGATTGGCCATCTATCCAAGTAGACAATGTTATACGTTGTCAGCAACCAAGACATACTGCTTACCAATGTCCAAACAAGACATATGAACTATCTCGGTACCAAAAAATGCCAAGTCTGTGGTACCGAAGGGAATCATTTTAATTCGTGTAGGAATTGTGCTCTTTTGCGATAGATGTTGGAAAACGGGGAGGACCGAGGGCTACCGAATCCCATACCCTCTACTGCCGGTCGGCAGAACTAAAAATTTGTGAGAGCAAACACGAAGAATAGGAAGTTGAAGTTCTAGTGAGTAGAAAAAGTAACGAAGATAACGCAAGGAAAGGACCCGGATATGTCTGAGGATCAGATTGAGCAAATTCAATTAGAAAAAGTTCGCCAGGCGGTGGAACTGTTGCGTGGGGATTATGCCGGTCCACTGACGCGACGGGTCAACTAGAATCAAATCATGAATTGGAAACAGCGACATTAGAGGGTAAGTGTTTCATTAAAATTCAATTAGATGGTAATCTCTTCGTTACCATACATGACAGTGGAGCCTTGGTATCAATTGTGGGACTGCGAGTTATAGCAAAATTTAGAGACCGGCTGCCTCCTACTAGTTCAGTGACGAGCAATGTTCCTGGGAAGATAACCCCATTTCTCGGTCTGTTATGAGTGCCGATAGAAATTGATGGATATTCCACGGAGTTGGAGTTCTGAGCTACAAAGAAGATAACTTCCAATATAATATTGTTCATGGATTTCGAAACCGTTTTATTTAAATCTGCCACAGGTTGCAGCTATATTGTCTGCGACGGAGTATTATCTGGAAATGGGTGATAGTCGACAATAAAGTGCAAGTGTCGGATCTGAAAAGACACATTTTCCCGCGGAGAACTAGAGGGGTAGTTAGCGGCGGCGGTGTATACCTGGAGGCCGAGTTATTTACATGCATCGAATCCGATCCGACCATCAGATCATTGGGGTTAAGAACTGTCAGTAGTTTGCGCAAACTAGGCTTTGGATCTTTCCCATGGAATTGTGGCTGGAGGAGGAGATACCATACACTAATACTCGTCGAAGACGTCGGCGGAGTGCTCGATATAACTTCGACTGTAGTTGAATGATGATATCAACGATGAATAACTACGTATCTCCTTCTTCCGCCTTAACCGTTTCCTCGCTGGTCTCTCCGGCTCCAAATGTTAGAAGGCAGGAAGCGGAAGAGCTTCTGGGGGCATCCGATTCATCGGGGTGCTGGCTGCGGCTCCGGCAGTAGTCCAAATATTCTTCTTAGTTGAAGTACACCTCCTCCAGTTTTGCCCAGATCTCGTTAGATAGCTGCCAGTGAAGCTACCACGGAGGGTGCTATATTCAGAGGACTATTACCCGTTCCGCGTCATGCGAGACTAGATCTACCCGGGTATACCTCTTTCAACTGCTGTCAGGGAAGGAATGGACGACGAGATTATACCCTAGTCCAGCGATGGCTCGTTATTGCCATAACTGGGGTCGGCAAGGGGAAGACCTGTACACGCTGCGCAGCTGCCCATCGATAGTTTCTCAGAGAGTGGTGGAGGTTGTTCAAAAAGGAAGAAATAAAACACGCGGTCAAGCTTTTAAAAACTAAAAACTTTATTGGCTTGAAGCAAGCGTCGACCGCATTATCGTTGGGACAATTTACAAGATTCGCGAATATGGAATCGCTTCCTCGGGAGATGCGTTCGGTTTGCTCGCCAAATTGTGACTGACCGGCCTCAAGGAGCGTTCCAGAAGTTTCGTAAAGAAATAAAAGAAGTTCGGCCCTGCAGGTATTCAGGTTCAAACCGCACCAATCGATAAAATTAAATTTCAACGGTTTCTTTTTGAATTTGCATCGAAGGTTTTCAACAAATTGAATCGATTCCAAATTCAAATCGTCCGCGTCCAGATTCTCTAGAGTTCTCATTTGCCAGTGGCCAGTACACCATTATACCAAAGACGGAGTTTAGCCGCGGAATTAATTCAGTTTTTCCAAATTTGCGGAATCTCTCTCAGTTACAATGGTATTGGGAATATTAATTCAAACTTGGCGGCTTATACTGTGCAAAGAAACTGGTGGTAATTACATCAATCAAACATTTGAATATGGTTAAAATATTTTTCAAACGCCATCTGTCGAAATCCTTTCGATTCTCAAACAGGCGGCGTTTTTTAAAAAACATTTTCAAAAAAATGCTAAAAATGCTGAATTGAGATGTTAAATATGAAAACTGTGAAGAAACTGAAAATATGTGAAAAATTCAGAACAAATATCGTGGAACTTGGAAGAACATTCGGTAGATACCAGGGTTCGATCCTGGGACCTTTCGAATGCCTGTCGAATGTCTACCAACTGAACAATATCTCCCCACATCCCTCCGCACTGTTATTTTTTAATTATTCACACATTTCGTATCTATTTATATTATTTCATATTACTGCGTTTGACTCTTTCTAGCCGGACGGCTGGGTTGCAGTGACGAGTTGCTGAGCGAGATTACCAAGAAAGTACTGTCTGCAGGATGTTATAGTCAGCCAATTGGAACTCTTTCTATACTGTTCACGACAATCGTCACGCGTCGGAGTCGATAGATATATCTGAGAGCAGCGTTCCACAAGCATTGCAATTTGATGTTCAGGTAGCCAGAAAGGTCTGCAAAGAAAAGTGTGGCGTAATCAAGGTGAGGAATTCCTAATGAGGTTACAAAAGTAAGCTTGATAGAGGTAGGAATAAGCCGCGGAATTTTTGTGTGAGGAACATGCATGACCACGCCACGATAAATTCAGTATTTAATTCTTTAAATTTATACATAGTAGGTCGTAAAATTGATTTTATAATTTTTATTATAAGCATAAGTAAAAATAAATAATTAATAAATTATTAATTTATTCCAGAGGGTCGCGACGAAGACGTAAAAGCAGCCAATCAATGACACGAAAGAAGGAGACATCGAGATCGTGAGAAGAACGACTTCTGGAATTGTCATTGAATTTTTGGTTGCGAATCAACACCGATGTATTCTCTCTCCTTTCATCATTTATACATATTGTTAACAGGTTGTATAGAGGATCCAACAGCATGATGGCAAGTTTAAAGACATATTGTAAATTCAATTCAATAAATTGTAATTCCATGAAAAATTACGCATTTTGACCTGTAAAATAATATCCTTTCAATAAAATATGTACAGGAATCGTAGTAATAGAATAGTGATTGAAGCAGTGGAAGTAATTAAATAAAGATGCAGATCACTTATCATAACTTTATTCCTTCTTTCCTCGTTTAAAGTACAAATTTATTATCTTATTACTACATTACAGCGTATTGAAGAGTAATTCGAAATTATTGGCTTTCCAGCAATATAGCAATATTGATAAAATGGCAGCAAAAATAATCTGTACAATTCGTCAATCTTCTTCCACATCATCGGTATCATCTATTTCTGGTCTCTGTCTATGATGAACTCTTCTCTCGGCTCCGGGTGGCCTGGGAATAGAGTGATCCAAAAGATCCATATTCAAGGCAACTCGCTTGTAGTATTCCTCTAATCTGTTCTCTTTGCTCCAGGATTCTGGTGCATCTTTTAGCACTGAAGTTAAAACGTAATTCCGTAGATCAGTGAATGTCGAACATTACGTAAAGCAAGTAAGAAATTTTAATTTTATTTTTCACATTTGGTATCTGTTACACCAAATAAATACAATTTATGGCACAATACTAAATGGTCTGCATGGCAAACAGTAAGTCGTGATATTCCATAGTTCAAATGTAAAATTATTATACACTTGGTAATGTTTAGAAATTGTGGTATTTTTACAGATCTTTTAGTATACTGCATCGATTACAATTAAACATATTTATTATTTTTTAATGTCATGTAAAAGAATAGAAAATAAAATGTTTACCATTTAAAATATTTCCTAACGTATTTTTTTGAATAAATATTAATATTCCTAATTAAAATTCAAAGATTAGCTTCTTAATTTGGCTACAGCGCATCTCTGGTGAAACTGTTTCCAGTTGTTTCAAAGAAACGAGTTCATACACAGTAATGGTTCTTGGATAAGGTACAATTTATAATAATAGTCCATACAAAAAAATATTTATTTAATACTTTATATTGCGCTGGACTGATAAATAAGAAAATATCATTAAAGTTAGATTTTTATATATTATAAAGAATGGATGGTCCAGTTATGAAGTTTGTTACAAAAGTGATAAATAAGTTATTTCTTTTTAGCACTGTCAAGAATTTTTATGGCAACTACAGACAGTAATTCGATACAGAAATCATTGTTTTTACCCTTGCATCATTAAAAAAAGCCAATTCCGTAATTGATTTTATTTGCTCTTGTAATATGGGACAATTACATTAGATATTGCAAATCTCTCTACGGCAGTTAGATTATGAAAAAACATTATCTCAAACTTACCAAAGTGAAAGACGTACAACCACAGCCAGAAAGAACAACCGCAAAGAAAGAGAACACATCCCAGTATTGACTTCCACTCAGTGTCAGGTGCATCCATTTCAGCAAACGTTTGGCAAAAGCTGGCTCTGTATAAACATTTTTTTTCTTCGATAGTTAAATTCCGCCAATTCCCTCGTTCCTTTTCTCTTAAAGCCTGCATTTTTAAACCAATGTTGTAATTTAAAAAAACAAACAAAGCTATATTTGGAAAACATTTGATTATTCTAGTATATGCTATAAAAATTGAAAAGTAAATACGTTACGTTTCATTTAAATGTACTATGCATTATTTTTATGAATTAGATTATTATTTGTTGAAGTGCGCGAACAATTTAATTTAGTTTGCATAATAGTACTGGATTGGTGAAGAAGAGATTAGAAGAGAACGGATTAGAGTTCAAAACTTCTTTGCTAGCAATATCTTTTCTTAGTTTACTACAAAAATGTAAATATGTTAGCAACAGAAAGAATATATAAAAAAATCATTTTTGTTCGGTTTAATTCTATAAGTGAACATTTCTTCAGGTTTTTTTTTCCGAAAAATTGATTTTGTTTGATGATGTCTTGGATTTCCAGTTTAAGGAATTGTATCTTGAACTTTTTGACTATTTATTGTTGTTTGATAATTGTAGGAAGGTGAATAGAAACTAGTGTTACGTGTGAATTTGTTGAAAGATATGTGTTTAGAAGGAAATTATTAGAATTACATCCTTACATTAGACCGAAGTATTGAAAAACGAACCCTATTTCGAAGCGGACAATAAACATTGTATTTGAGCAACTAAATCTACCACCGGTATACGAAGCCATTATATATAACGTAGTTGTTATGAATTTAGATTTTAAATAGCCTAAACTCGTTTTTGTACACCATTTCCATTTGCTTATTGCATTGAATCATATTATGTTTTTCATTACTATGTACGTTCATGATTGGAATGTAATATAAAACTGTAAAAAACATAATGTTCTTATCTCTGATCGTATGGACCGAACATCGTTATTAACATCGAATTTCTTAAATTACCGTTAACCACGAACAGTATATCTCAACGCCTATAATTTCATGAATGACATAGTTCGTTCTTCTGTGCTTTATAAAACAATGTTTAATCGATCTAGTATTAATTTCTTCATTTTTTGTTAAACATTTCATTTTAAATTTGTCTACCGAATTCTGGTTTGTGTATCCCAACGCTATCGGGATAATTCAACAAAGATGTTTCAAATCTTTTAAGTTGTATATATTACTTATGGATAAGTGTAATTTTTTAAAACCTATATTTTATATATTTTTTGTAGACAATAAATTCTGAAGAAGGTCAACATTATGGCCGAAACGTAAATAAAAGTTTATTAATATCCAGTGACCAATACACGTACTATTCTAATCTAATCTCAAGCTGTCAAGAACTTTTAAAAATGCATCAGCATAACCATTTTAATTTAAAAGGCATAAATCATGAAATTCCCCAGAAAGAATCTTTTTTTCGAAACATTAACGGTAACTCTGTAAAAGGAGGATAAACATAGTTTTATGTTTCCACGTGTAAAGTACTATATTAGAAGCAAAAGGTAAACTTTTTATTTGAATATTCAATTTTTGCTATCCTACATGATTAATTGATTATACGACAAATTTCGATATTGACAAACCTCTCGATTTGAACCATTTGAATTGTTTTCTTCAGTGTATGTAGCTCCATATTCAATACCGATTAATACTTCATTCTACATCCTTCGTATTTCGTTGCGGTATATACTACTTATTATTTATTTATTTATATTAAGCGTACAAAACTTTAGCAAAATTCAACGTAATGAGATTTTATCATACTTGAAAAGGGACATTTTATCGTAAACAGCAAAAAAAAAACACAATTTGAAACTCCACAATATTATATATTATGAAATTGGCTACATTTACTGCGTCTGAAAATGTTATCCCTACAAGATAAATAGTAATGGTACCATTTGGAATGGTTAATATTTTTAAGGAGATTGATGTGGTTGAGAATTAACAAATAGATGTCGACAAAAAATTACTGAACGTTAATTTAGTGTATATTAACTGATGTCCCTGAAAATGTTGAGTCATTTGGATGCATCAGTATTGAGAAATCATGAGAAACATACTGTGCCTATATTAACGTGGTGTTTTGTGTAAAATGGCATTTTCCAAGCTTTTCTGTGCGAGATTTGCACAGATTTACTGAAAATGAATTTCCATAAAAAAATATAGGAGAAGGCGGGGCAAAGCGGCGAGGATTTTTTCCAGTTATCATATCTCTCCTTCATCTTCATATTTAGGATGATGCAAAGTACGATTTGATAGGTAATTTCATAGTCAATGTTTACATACGTGTTACTTGTGGTATATGTTTTACTATCATAAAATTAAGTGCAAGTTATAACCTTTTAAGTTCTTATTGTTTGTTTTAATAAAAATAAAATTTCCACGATGGCGGAACGAACCTCTTCAGATATATCAAAGTTTCAAACAGCAGCAAGAAAAGAAATTGCACCTTCGGAAGCTTTGAATACTCGTACTATATCAGGATCACCTATTTTAACTTCATCTTTGGTTGCTCAATATATTCATCAAAAGTAAATTCTAAATTAAAAAATGATCACCAAAAAGACATCTCATTATAAATACATAAAAAAGGAACAATTCATTTTTTATAAATAAGTAAAAACAATATACTTTTAGAATAAACATATAAATAGTGATTATAAAACTGCCAAAACGATAATATTGATCAATCTGAGAAGAAAGTAATGGAAAAGGACTTAAAAATGTTGTTTAAAAATTACATTTCTCGTTCCCAAAGATACACAAGAGAACGAAAAATGAAATATTATGCCTCGAAATGTGTAAAATAGTGTAAACATAGAAACCACATATGATATTTTACAATCAGTATGATCATAATGGAAATATTTAAGAGTGGAGGAATTAGATCGTTTGGATACGCTGTATAGGCTAGAGGGATTAATTGAAATCATTGTCAAAAGTGAATTTTCGTATAAATTATGTAGTAGAAATTATTTGACATCTGTACGGTACTGAACTAACCAAAATCGAACGAATGAAACACTCCTGACGACTCACTACGTACCATACCATCCTCCACAACGCAGTGAATGAAGTCAATTTCACACATGTAATGCTGCTGTAAATATTACAATTTTCATTTCTACATTCAATACAGGCTTGATTTACAACAAGATAAATGAATTACTGATAAAAATATCACAAATGAAAATATTCAAAGATATCATACAAATATATATAAAATATTCAATGGTATCTAAAAAGATCATACATAAATGTCTTCAGAGAGGATGTGTTGTATATCAGTTTATCTTTCAGTTACGGAGTCTCATCAGATTTATATCTTAAAAAATAAGTTTAAAAACCGGTTGAAATAAGTCGTTTATATTTGTTCGACCTTGAATTTGACCTTGGCTAATTTTCTCTATGATAATCGTATTTAGCGTATACCAATTACGTCAAAAAGTATGGCTTTAAAGAGTCTAAAAGGATGGGACTTTTGGAAATATTATCTATATAAAGTTTTATAAAAAAGCAAAAAAACATTGTTCAATGGTTCCGTTTTATTTCTCACAGCCGCAGTAATAAGTAAGGCTATGCATTTTTCATATTTCATTTCTATGGGCTATAAATGTCAAAATCCATGATAAAATCATAATAAATCGACATTTCAAATTGTACAACATAAAACAATTTTTATGCCCGGGCGTGTGTAAAGTTAGTGCGTAAAGTCATTTTTTCAGTGCGTAAAGTGATTTAAATAGTGATTTAATCTAAAATATCGCATAAAGGGCATAAAATATCGTATGCATCTCGTGCGTAACTTTTTTTCACTCGAGTGACAGTCCCCCACTCGTCGCCGGAGCCGTGTTTGCACGTGTCGCTCTCGTGAAAAAAAGTACACTTTACGCACTAGTTGCATAATATATACTATTTTTGAGCCGTATCTTATGATGGGTAAATGCCTAGAAGTATTTTGTATTTAAACAATATCAACGACCATTGAATATATTCGGTTCGGGTCCACAATTTTACTTTAACAGGATAAATATTGTGAAATTTTTTCCAGATTTTGTAGTGCACGAGGCCTATGTTTTCTTACGAATTTTGTTTGAAAATTGCCGCACATGAAATTTTTGTAGTAAAAACGAGGAAAACAATGAAAAATCATATTTTTCCTTATTTTTCTCTTTTATATCCAGAAATATTAAAAATATCGAAAAATGAAGAGCATGAAATTCTCTACAAAAATGATGCAGTGCTGGAATCTAGAAGGGTTCAGCCTCCAGGCCCCACTTTCTCATACTAATTGTATCTAAGCAACTCACAGTGGAACATCATTTATCATTAAAAATAAAATAAGAATCGCGTTTGAAGTAAATAAAAAATACTTCCGGGAGTTTTCCCATCATCATACGGCCCAAAAAACGGGTACACCTCAAAAACCTGACAAATCACAAAACAGACATTCAAAAATCAAACATTTCAAAAAACTTGTCTGCATATTAAAATGTCTGGTTTTTGAATGTCGGTTTTTTTAAATGTCTGGTTTTCAAAGTGTCTGTTATATAAATTGTCGTGATTTTCAGATGCACTTTAAAAAACGCTTGTTTTGGTGTTAAAAATTTATGACAATTTTATGAAGAAAATTAAACGTATGTTATACAATTTAAAATGACTAAAATTTTTCGTGCAATTTACCTAAAAGTCTATGGAAAATGATATAATTTCTTTTTTTATTCGTCCTGGTAGGACCAACAGAGGCGGAGTTATTAAGAAAAACGTAGTAAAAAATGTTTTTTTCAAACGAAAAAATCTGAGAAAATTCAGTTTAAAAAAACAGGTAGGTTCTTGATCTTTCAAACCCCAACCTCAAACCTCAATCCTTAATCCCGATAAAAAATACCCATCAACGTTCAAGGGGGTTATCCTACTGAAAATTCTCAGCTGAGAATTCACTGTGAGAACTCACATGAGAAATCAGGTGAAAACTCTGCAGAGCTCTTTGAAAATTCTCAAATGAAAAATGAATTTTACAAAATTTGAGATCAGGCACAGAGAAATCTCCAGTCTGAATTATCTTAAACACCTCGAGAAATCGAAAATGCATTCAGAAAAGATTCAAATGCATTCATTTCATAAATTTTGAATCCATTTTTGTCCCTGACGAATCCATATGAATACAAAAATAAACTTCGATAAAATTTTTATTGCATATGAATTCATTTATATTCAAAAATAATATGTACAAAAAAGAACTTGAATTCAATTGAATGCATAAATAATATGTCATAATGAGCATATTAATTTTGAATCCATGCAAATGCAAATATAATATTGATTTATTAGTGGTACAAATTATGAATCCGTGCGAATGCAAATTTAATATTGGTTTATTAGTGTTGTAAATTATAAATCCATGCGAATGCAAATATAATAATGGTCTTGATGTTATACATTTTGAATCCATTAAAGCATGCTGGGATATACAGGACACACACCAAGTTCATTATTTTCACATTCATTCGCCATTTATGGCGTTATCGTTGACTTTAGGAAGAAAATGCATAGAACCTGTTTTGTAGAGAATTTAATGCTCTAACTTTTTTGTTTGAAACATTTGTCAATAAAATTTGTATTTTTACAAAATAAATGCAAAAAACTACAAAGAAACCTAATTGTGGCTAATGTTTTTTTAGTAACGGATGGATGGATCTGAGCCAAAATCTAATCAGATGTAATTTATGCCAAGACACGCATTTGAAAAAAAGAATTATCCCGATACACCTACCGATATGCGAGATGTCGCGGAAGCAAAATTCGATTACTGGGGGGTATAGTTTCACGTATCTCGTAACTGTTTAGAGATATTTCGTAATTTATTAGAAAAAAATTACAATATTTATTTTATGAACAAAAATATGTACTATCTGTATCTATTTGTTCTTTTCAAAAATCGATAAGTAAATTATTACATAAATGTAGCCCTGGTGAAAATTTCCGTAAAATCATATGATAAATCATATGAGATTTTTATAATTTCTTTAATATCTTAGAGGAATCCAGATGATTGTAATTCAATTTCTCGTATTATTATTATTTCTTATAATTACAGGAGAAATCACATGAAAAGTTTCCCGGATCGACTGATATTTTAAAAATCTCATATGATTTATCATATGATAATTACGAACATTTTTAGTAGGGAGAAAATTGTAATAGATTTACGACATTATTTTTATTTACACAATTCATAAATACTCCATGTTTCAATTAATCGTTAGTTTCACTTTATTTTATAACAGCGAGTGTGGTTGAGTTGGTACGGTTTGAGGGTTGTTGTGCGGGAATCCTAAGGTTCGATTCTCGGTCGATGCATTATTTTTTTTTCATTAAATGTGTGAACTAGGATTATTTTTTTATATAAATGCATTCGAATTTTCAATGTTTCTGAATGCATTTCAATGCACATCTGCATGACAAAAAAAGGCATTTAAATGCACTCAAATTTTCAATGCTTCTGAATGCATTTTAATACATTTTTATGGACATTTTTATATGCATTTATATGAATTCAAAAATTCCCAATGCCTGCGAATCATTTTTCAATTACTGGGAACTCAAAAAGAATTTTTTGTGCAAATCCATTCCGAGATTCTCCGAGATTGCGCGTGGGTATGTTCGTCTTTTCTGAATTTCTAGAGGAAATTTTTTATTCTCACGGTCTCGCGTGAGATCTCACGTGAATTCTCAGCCAAGTTCTTACTTGAGATCTCAATGGAGAATTTTCAGTAGGGGAAGGATTTCTGATTTTTTTTATATTAAATTTTATTTAAATTATTCTAAATGATATAAATGTAACTGGAAATTCAGGAATACATAATTCATCTAATTATTGTATGTTGTGTCTCGTGAACATTTTTAAGGTTAGAAATGTAAAATCGGGATACTATAGCAAAGTTATTTGTGAATCCATCGTATAAACTCTGTCGAAAAAATACTATAGAATACGATTCAGAAAACATATAGAGCACCATACAAATTATATTTATTGAGAAAAAAAGTAGCTAAATACCTGAATATGTACGTTGTAGAAATGTTGAGGACTTACAATGTTATTAAAAACTTCCTTCAAAACTTAAAAACAGTAAGAAATACTGCGAATCCCGTGTAAAAAGACCTTGTTCTAAATTTAATTTTGTACGGTGCAAAAACTATTCAATGGTGCAAAAATCATATAAAGTTAAAATTAGGACAAGGTCTTTTTACATAGGATTCGCAATATTTCTTACTTTTTTTGGTTTTGACGGAAGTTTTGAATAAAATTGTATACCCTCCACATTTCTGCAACATAAATATTCAGGTATCTAGCAACTTTTTTTCTGAACAAATATGATTTGTATGGTGCTCTATATGTTTTCTGAATCCTGTTCTGTAGTATTTTTTCGGCAGGGAATGCAACCAAAAAAAACTATAGTAACTGGCACCAATCATTTTGAATACATGTATATATATGTTGTGTTTCTCAAAATTACTACATAATGGATTTAAATTCCAATCTCGAAATATGAAAGATCGATTTAAATACAGTCCGACCTCCCTAATTGAGAACCTCCGTAATTGATCAAACTGTAAAAACCTCCATAATTGATTCGTCGAAAACTCCCTAATTGCAATTTTGGTTCTCCCACCCAACCACCTAACCTACACGTTACCGGTCGTATATCGTGCGCGCGCATTTCCTCCATCGGCAAAAGTGAGGGGAGTATATCGAATATAGATGCTAGTGGGAGGTGATCAATTAAGGAGTTTCAACCTCCCCTCCAGTCCCAGTATATGATCAATTAGGGAGGTCGGACTGCATACGTTGTACATGAAATAAAAAAATCACATTTGAAATATAGAAAATACTGAAATTGAGTAACATAAATCTATAAATATTCACGCAAATACATTTGAGTACGTTTCATCTACAGAAAACGCATTTACAGGCGTATTCACAGTATTAAATGGTTTTGAGTCCCAGTTCCATTACTGGGACCTATTTTACCGACATTCTAGATCTATTCTTACCATAAATTCGGATGTGCAGGCTCGAAAACGTACTGAGGGAAATGGCACAACGGGTCGATCTATATACGATGGCATTCCATTCATCCCATAACCCACAACCTCTCTATTTCCAATAAGGTACCGATCGTCAGAACTAGGACCATAAGCCGCGAATCGTTTTCCTGGAGATGAAATGTCTACCTTGCATAGGTACCGTAACTTTCGTACTTTCGCTAAAAACATTTCACCTAAATCGTTGGTTCCTCTTTTTCCAAAATTTCTCCACCATAGACATTTTCTAACGTAACTTTAACCTGAAGATTGATTAAATGATGCCCACATGTTTCGAATATGAATTGGAACCTATTCGAATTCGAAGATTACCGCCAGTTCGGAAGATTAGGTTAGGTCGTTGCTCCAAAAGTAAGATCAGTAATCAAGATTGAGGAATCAGGAATGGGATTGAGGAGAGAATTTGGACGTCGTCGTGTCGAATCGAAGGTCTTGGGGTGCAGCTGGGGTGCAGTTTGGTCCTGTGGTTTTCCACAGTGGTCCAAAACATATATACTCAGCAGTCGGTGTTGCTTAAATTTCGATGTCAAAACATCCTGCAGTAACTTGGGGTTGAAATGTCCACTTCAGACTCGTTTAGAATTCTTCTAATTTTTACTCAAGTCCTCTCCTAAGGAATAATGCCCAAAATGAATAACAAAGACAAGGATAATAAAACACTGCATGATAAGTTGCGACAGTTCTTTCGCAGCAACAAAGGTAAGAAAAAGTACAAGATCTCCCTGATTGGTACGATTAATGGAAAGAAAACCGAAGAATCATTAGTATTGTTTAACTTTTGACAATGCAGGAAATTTTAAGAGCAGAGAAGATATCACTCTCACCCAAGATGTCGAAAGAGAAATCAGTTCCGACAGTCCGGTTCATCATCGCACGAAAGTCATCAAGGACTTGTGCGATGCAGTATTGAACAATCATTGGGAAGACGTGAGTAATTTTTGTTCTTTGTCGGCCGCTAGCAATAACATTGGCCAATCTTTCAGAGCGCCGCAGAGAAGCTGTGGTACTTGGTGCGAGATCTACTTGGGCAGGACGTACCTCGAGAGCACAGACATGTTACTTTAAACTTTCTAAAGTGCCTTGTGCAAGGACAATATTCAAAACTGTCACCTTTGATGCGAGTCAAGTTTTTCACTGTAGTTACCGAACACAATATACTCGAGGACATCGGCCCAAGGTAGATTTTTTGTTTGTTCAATACAATAAGTGGGTCATCTGTAAAAAAATACATTTGAAACAGGTTGGAGCTTCTGCAAAGCCTGACCGAAAATGGAAGAGATATTGTTCATCTAGAAGAAAAAATGGGACCTTTCTTGTTGGAATGGATGCCTACTGTAACCGAACAAGATGACAAACGGGGAACCGAATTCCTAACACTTCTCGTGAATGTTATTAAATTCAATTCAGCCTGCATTGACGAGGATGTCATATCCGGCCTTGTCGAGTAAGCAAAAAATTACAGAATTTATTTATTTATTTATTTATTTATTTATTTAGAATCAACAGCGAAAAGCCTATTACATAAAAATACAATAACAATATTAGGTGAAACTTAACAATACAGTAGAAAAATAGAAAAATAAGATAACAATTAAATCGCTACCTATAAATATGTAATTAACATAAATAAAAAAAATTCATCCAAAAGTGGAAACATTAGAAAACATTAGAAAAATTCGAGATTTAAATATCGATAACGACTCCAGTTCTCGAACTTCAGGCAAAAGTGAGTTCCATGCTCTCCGCAACCGAGTTATCGGAGCATAATACCCGATATCCGATCGATTAACCTCCTCAATTAATAACCTCTGTGAACGAATGCTGTAAGAAATCCGACGTAAAGGAAAGGACTGTCTCAATTCGGTACACTTAATGACGCCCTTCATTATTTTAAAAGTATTGATTAAATCAAATCTATTATGATTAGATTTAATGGAGGGCACATTAAATTCCTTTGCCAGAGCGGAATAATCGTGATCCTTTTTTATAAGCTAAATAACGTATAAATTTATATAAGACAGACTCTAAGATTCTAATATCCTGCGCATAATGAGGGGACCAAATCGGAGAACAATATAAAAGACTGGGTAATACAATTGATTTGAATATTGAGATAATCGCAGGGATACTACGAAAATCTCTAGTAGATCTTTTTAGAAACCCAATACAGATGTTGCGTTTGAGACTGTCCTAATTAAATGCTCTTTATAATTAAGAGAGTTATCTAAAATGATCCCGAGATCCTTCACAGAGCTTACAGAGTCTAGAGGCTGGTCATTAATCTTATAATTAGACCAGACAGGAGATTGACTTTTAACAAACCGTACAAAATTACATTTTTTAATATTTAGGGTCAATCGATTTAACACTGAATTATAAATTAGAATTATATATTAATTTTTATAACTGTTTTATAATGCGAGGTATACATAAAATACAAGATTCTAATTAAGTACAATTTTGTTCGAAAACACAATAACAATATTGTATTAATCATAAAATTAAAATTTGATAATTTTTTTTTTTTCTTTTTTTATTTATAAATGTAGAAATTTTTTTCATTTTACGAGTGATAATTCTTATATTTCATATTGTTTATTTACTTTGATTATTAATTATGTTATTTTTAAGTTTTATAATTAATTTTTAGTCATCTATTTATGTACACTACCGGCCAAAAGTTCGTGAACGCTCTGAATTTTTTAAATCATCAAATAATGCGTGCATTTAGTTTTACTTCAGACGTTATAGTTTCGTAGTTGTCAAATTTTAAAAATGTTAAAATTTGCAATTTTTTTCTTTCGACTTTAAACACTGACAAAAAGTCTAAAAAATGTTTCTGCATATAGTCAATTTTTGTCTAAATACTACAATTCAAGGGCTTTAAAATGGCATTTGTGAAAAGTCGATACGATTTTTTGTTCCTGAGTTATGATTTTCTGAAAATTGTCAGTTTACCTCATTTTGTCAGAATTCTTTGGAAAAAGGCAAAAAGTTAATAACTCAAAAAAAATAGTAACTCTGATAAAAAAAATCGTATGTACTTTTTACAAGAGCTATGTCAAAGCTCTTGAATTATAGTATTTAGCCAAAAATTGAAAATATATAGAAAAATTTATTACACTTTTGGTTAGTGTTAAAAGTCGAAAGAAAAATATTGAAAATTTTAACATTTTTAAAATTTGACAACTGCGAAACTATAACGTCTGAAGTAAAACTAAATGCACCAATTGAAAGCTTTATTTGTGTCCTTTAAAAGACATCTAATGAGTTTTATCATTATCGTTAAGGATTCGAAGGTAGAACGCATTATTTGATGACTTAAAAAATTCAGAGCGTTCATGAACTTTTGGCCGGTAGTGTAGAAAACTATTTTTTCCATTTTACGACTGATAATTCTTATATTTCATATTGTTTATTTACTTTGATTATTAGTTATGTTATTTTTAAGTTTTATATTTTTATAATTAATTTTTAGTCATCTATTTATGTACATTGTTACTACTTAATTATGTATAATGGGTAGAAAAAATATTTTTTATTGCATTATTTTTCAGGTGCATCTGTCATTTGTGTTTCTATAGTAATAGCACAGAGGTTGTCGCAGGTAGCCTGGAAGCTCTCGACGCTATAGTTTGCTACAGTAATTTGCAGCCGGAATCCTTGCAAACATTCATTGTGGCATTGTGTCGTAGCGTCAATGTCGAAGCTTATTGCCAAATTAGTTGGAAGGTAAAAAAAGTTAATATTTATATTTGACAATGTGAAGAACTAACGTTTTGAAAATATCGATTGTCGTAGATAATGCGAAATTTATTGGGAACACATATGGGTCATTCAGCATTGTATAAAATGTGTCATTTATTACAAGAACCAAATTTTCAATTGGACGTTCATCTTCTACGTGGCGCTGTATTCTTCGTCAACATGGGCCTTTGGGGTACTCACAAAATTTCTAAGCTGGAATGCACGCCATCTTCCGTTTTACCATCTTTTTCTGCAGTATGTTTTGATAAAGAACAAATGAATCATATATTGTATGCATTGATCATTTACCAAAAATAAGTTATTGATGTTTAACTAACGTTATAATATACAGGCTTTACAGTGTCAACATCCTATTGTTATGTATGAAGTAACTCTATCGATTCAGAGACTAGTAAATAAATATGGGCCAGAGCTTCAGGAACCGACGTGGAGTATCATTTTAAATATAATTGAAAAAGTTATTGCGCACATAGGTAAAATTTATTGTAATCGTTATTTTAGATGCGATTATGAAATTGATTCTTAATTACAGAAACGAGTAATCAGGTGTCCATGAGTTCGCACGAAACGATCAACAGTATTGAACAATTGCTGGATACCAATTGTTTTAATGGGAATATATCAAGATTTTATGAACTTGTGGAACGATGTTCGGATGCGAGACCTGTAAGTAGATAACTAATTAGATTATAAATTTTTATAAGTATTATTTATATCGAAGTTAATTAATATAAGTCGGTATCTTAAAAAGTATTTTACTAATATCGGAGAGACAGAAGTTTAACCGATGAAGAGAACTATATAACAAGTACAAAAAAATTCTACAACTACATAATACAAAAAAACAAATAAAAAATCTAAAAAAAGAACTGTTCCGATAGAAAAATCTTTGGAAATATTAGGATAATATAATGAATGTAAAAAACAATATGGCAAATTGAAATGCGTAATAGTTAACTGTGATTTACTAATTCTCAATCTCGGAGTCTTCGTAACCCTGTCCTAAGTTATATTTTTTCTCGAATATTCTTAGGATCTGTATTGATTTCCATTATTTCAAAAGATGGTTATTTCGATCTGGTCATGATTAATATTTAAACGTATAATAGTCAGCAGTTTACATTTTCATTTTGTAGCTTATAAGAAGTTATAACTTAACTTAGTCTTACTCAACTTAGTAAGTAAATTGCAAGAATTAGAATATAGTAGAATTATTTTAAAGTTTTAACGGTTTTAGCGGTCACTGTACAAAAAACGGGGGAGTAAATTAGGGGATATATTTGAAAAAAAACGAAAAAAAGTTTTAACGTTTTCGGTTCTAATACGAACCCTCTTCAGAAAAATAGTAAGTCAATATTTCTAGTAAATATAACGAATAAAATTAAAATAATCAATTGTTTTTAAGGGGAGCAGATGTTAACTCCTCTTATTCATTATGCCACCCAACTTTTTGGAACATTAATGTTTCTTTTTATGACAATTGATTGTGAAATGTGTGGAAGGTGTCTATTAATATTTGTCGTATATATAAATAAATTTCCAAATTGATGTTGAGAATGATTAATAACTGAATTAACCCTATCGTTAGTTAAATGAAGAATTTAAATATCATATACATATCAGATTTAATTGGTGTTGTTAATAAATTAGACAATTAACGTTTCGGTCATTTATTTTGACCCTCTTCAGAATAGTATATATTTCTATACAAAAAGTTTAAAAAATCAAACTTACCTGACACATATATACCTCTCCTTCAAGTACAAAAATCAAAACAATAAATGTAAATAGAACGACAACTGAATGTACGCACAATATTATGTAATCTGAAAAACTTTTCAGTCTCCTTTTACACAACACACAATAACAGTACGTGAATATTCACAAAAAATTCTTTTTTTTCTTTTAAAATTATAGTGATATTTTTTGTTTCTTCTCTTTCATTTTGTTCTGCTTACTGAGCGAAAAATCAAAAAAATAATTTTTTTACAGTGTCACAGTTCCATAATTCAAAACCGACTCATACAAAAACAATAGCATAAATCCTACAGGTAAGCAGAAACAAAATCAATTACATAAAACCCAAGTTCAAAATTCAAATAAAACCGAAAATAAAAGATTACGAAAAGTTTTTCAGAAATATTTATTTTTTTATTGTAATTTATATTATTTTGTATTTTTTGTATAGAAGTATAATTAGAAACGTTAATTGTCTAATTTATTAACAACACCAATTAAATCTGACATAAAATACAAGAAAATTCAAGAAGATTTCACTTACGAAAGAGTCAGAAAAGAAAGAAAGAATTAATCATATACATAGACTGTTATTTATTACAGTTTAAGTAAGAACAACATACACAATACAGAATTCATTCCAAAACATATTGTACAATTTAGAGAATATTTAAAAACACAAGATAATATTATTCTCACAAAAGCCCATAAAGGAGATACAGGACACGATTTTGATTACCAAAACACAAAAATCTTAGCAATAGAAAAACATCATACAAAACGAAAGGAAATAGAAAATTATTTTATCAAAAAAAATTCTGAATCAACAGTTAATATTAGATTCGAAAAATCTAAATGACCTGAACTATATGACATTTTATTTACAGACTCTAATAAATAACAGTATATGTATATGATATTTAAATTCTTCATTTCACTAACAATAGGGTTAATTCAGTTATTAATCATTCTCAACATCAATTTGGAAATTTATTTATATATATGACAAATATTAACAAACATTTCACAATCAATTGTCATAAAAAGAAACATTAATGTTTCAAAAAGTTGGGTGGCGTAATGAATAAGAGGAGTTAACATCTGCTCCCCTTAAAAACAATTGATTATTTTAATTTTATTCATTATATTTACTAGAAGTATTGACTTACTATTTTTCGGAAGAGGGTTCGTATTAGAACCGAAAACGTTAAAACTTTAAAATAATTTTATATATACGGTCGAAATAAATATTTAAATTATTAATATAGTACAATCTCTTTCTTAATATCGTAGGAATCTTCAATTTTTAAACTAATTGAATACCGAGCATCGAGCATAAGTCCGACTCACCACATGTGGCAATCGAAACTAGCATCTCTAATGGATAGATATTTCAAAATTGAAACCCGAACAAATGTCAGAGTGAAAGTTCTTGACGTTTTGAAATTAGTTCTTCAAGTGAATCGGTAATTTCTTTGTTTAACTTGCATTAATATTTTATAACAATTTTAACGTCTTATTATTTAGATCAAGGTACGAAGATGAACTTATAGAGCGAATAGTTGTACCGTACTTGCAGCACATTGATACGGATTCTGACATTACAATTCGAAATTTCGCTGCACATTTATTGATAGAAATCTGCCTGGAATGCGAGTCGAAAAGATGTTTGGAACTTCTGGATATTTTAGAGAAGGTACAATTGGAAAGCATTTGTAGTTTATAGCACCTTCCAACCATTTCTATAACTACAAAACGTATTGTGTCAATTTTCAGATAATTAATAAGCCTTTTACCCTCGAAATGCCGATTGCAGTCGATGCCGACATTAAAGATGTGAAAACTGCAATTTCTGGCGTAATCAAAATATTAATACAGAAAGTATATCGATTGCCATCCAGCCATGCGATACGCGCATATAAAATACTAGTCAATCATCTCGAACAATACTATAAGGATTCGAAAGAAATTTTTCGCGACGTTGCTACAATTCGCTATTTGGTGAGTACGAGAACTATACATTCGGTAGTTAATACTTTTACTGAACAGTGCCTGTGTATATCCCTCGTTCTTGTTAAATATGGACTCAACCAATTGATGTATATTATGTTTTTATTTATTGATTTTAATTTTTTTGACAAACAAAAGAAGATTACATTTTAACTCAAGTTTTTTCTGAGGAGGACCAAAAATAAATAGGTCGAAACGTCTATATGGTTTCAATTATTTCGGTAATTCAAGAAACAATTTATTTCAACAAAATACATTTTCACTTAAGAAAACAATATACGGAAAAGAAGATATATATATATATATTTTTTAACTAATTTTACTGAACAGTGTTTATTAATTACTAAGTTTTTCCTCCAGATTTTCGAATGCTTTTTAAAGACTCGAGCAAATGCTCTGTACCATCTTGGTTTTTTGGATGCTACAACCAATGTAGTTCCACGATTCAGTCCATATCTGGTTTTGGAACACGCAACGGGTGAGAGATTGACCGGTACCGGTGGGGGAGGTAGCCCACCTCCAGCGAGTCCGGTGCCAATGCAACATGTCACTTGTCAAGTGACTTACATTTCTTTAGTTCATGCCTGCAAAGCAGTCACTACATGCGTCAAACAAGAAAAAGGTAAATAAAATTAATCCAGAACAATGCATTAACCCTTTAACGCCGAGAAGTCCTGGAATTCTACTACAACTTCTTAAGTATATAAATTGTACAAATAATTTTTTGTTTTTTTCTAAACTAACGTATCTAGACGTTTCAGAGGTCGCTCTTCTCGATTATCGGGTTTAGAACATTTAAAAATAAGTCTTTTCACTAGATTTTTAATGTTTTTTGTAAAAATATAGTTTTTTTACATTTTTCCTCAATGAATCCAAATTTTTTAAAAATTCTGCGCTTCCACCGGCTTCTAATGCACGTAATTGGTGGACCCGATAGTTGTACTAAAGAGTTGTGGAGGAAAAATATTTTTCTTAAAGCTTGGCGCATCCATAATGGCGGCCGCAATGACAATTTTTTTTTTAAACCTTCAATTTTTGTCAGATCAAAAATGTCTTAGAATTGGCCAAAGAATACCCTCAAATTTTGTTAGAATGTTTTGATGCAATTTTTGGTTTTTCAAAAATTCAAAAAATCGAAATTTTGAAACGTCATTTAAAAAATTTGAGTATTCTTTAACTGATTCTAAGTCAACCGATTACGTCCATTAGAAGCCGGTGGAAGCGCAGAATTTTTTAAAAATTTGGATTCATTGAGGAAAAATGTAAAAAAACGATATTTTTACAAAAAACATTAAAAATCTAGTGAAAAGACTTATTTTTAAATGTTCTAAACCCGATAATCGAGAAGAGCGACCTCTAAAACGTCTAGATACATTAGTTTAGAAAAAAACAAAAAATTATTTGTACAACTTATATACTTAAGAAGTTGAAGTAGAATTTCAGGACTTCTCGGCGTTAAAGGTTTAATAAAAAATTAATAATTTTAATAACGGTGTTCTTTATACTTTGATTGCAGATTGGAAAGTGTTACAACTTGTATTAAAAGAGCTTCCGTTGTTGATGCAAAATCGTGCTCTGATTCTGTCACGGTACAATAATGACGTTGGAGCACTTGCAAGTGCGTTGTGTTCAATGGTTAGTTATTAATAACAATTATGAAAAATATTGCAGTGTTTATTAATATTTTTTTATTAATCATTTATTTTATTTTTGTATGAAAACAGGTGGAAGAAAAGGGTTGTCGTTTGCTCGAATCATTCTATAATGTACCTCTGAAATTCACTTTTTCCGAGTTTCGTATGCACTTTTTTCCAGTACTTTCTTCGTTAACATCCTATCATGGATATTTGGATTCCAACACCCAGCAGAGACTGATCAAGTGTTTTGAGGTAAACAAATTTTATTGAACATTTCTGGCTAAAGTTTTAATTGTCGCTGATTTCAGGATGGTTTAAAAACAACATGCGCTAATCAGTGCGTAACCAGTCTCATGACGTGTACCCTAGAAATGCGAGACACGATGAATAAACTGGTTTCAAACGTGCTATTGTGTTTGTCAAAAATTTCTGATACTGTACACATTGCCATCCCAATTCTTGAATTTCTTTCGAGTGAGATCGAGTTTTTCATTATTTATAGAATTTTACACACGAATTTGAATGTCATTTTAATTAAACCAATTTTTGTATTTTAGCCCTAACTCGCCTGCCGAAAGTTTTTGCAAGTTTCACCGACGACCAATACATGTCCATTTTTGCAATCATGTTACCATACACGAAACCGACGAAATACAATCACTACACGGTTTCTTTGGCACATCACGTAATTGCCGTGTGGTTTTTGAAATGCAGACTTCCTCTTCGTCGAAATTTTGCCAAGTATATTACAAAAGTAAGCAATTACGAACAGTCTTATTAGATTTACATGTATACTAAGATTAGTTTTAGTATTGTTGAAAGATACGTTTATTTTAAAATATTTTTCACAGGGATTGAAACGGAATGCCGAAATGCTTCTTGAAGAAGGCAATCTCATGAAATTGGATATTGGTCTCAGCAACGAAGATTCATCCAACAGAAAACGAAGTTCTAGTTTAACAGAACAAGTTCGTACAGTTTTGTTTTTTTTTGTAAACACCCTGGCTATGCAATTTTTAAACATTTTCTTCTTCGTAGGGCAGTAGAGGTCGCAGGTACATAAGCAGAGAGAGCAGAGCACTCGATTTAAAACCGCCTGTCGATAAAGCTCTCATGAGTTTTCACGTTGAATTGACGGAAACCTGTATAGACTTGATGGCCAGATATTCCTACTCAATGTATTGTGCTCGTCCAAAAAGGTGAGATTTAATTTTAATTAAGAGAGCGGTATAGGATAACCGGTTCAAAAATTCGAATTTTCAAAATATTTTTATCTGAAAGTACAACTTCTTAGAAATCTTGTCCTAAAATCCCAGGTAAATTCGAGTTAACCCATTAAGGCCTAAACGGACACATTTTGAGCATCAGTTTAAACGTCGATAATTTGCATATAAAAGCATTTGAATGAAAAGCAAAAAAGTTATACACGTTTTTTTGTCAAAAAAACATGGTTTTTTAAAATTAATTTTTCATTCTAACATCACTTTTACCTCGAAATTACAAACGGAAAACATGTCTAACGTGAAAATATCGCGTCCATGGACCCTTGGGATTAAAACGTAGCGTGTTCTAATTTGAATTTCAAGATGTCGACTTCCAAAATGGCGCCTAGAAGCTCAAAAATCTTTTTAAAACTTAACAAATTTTTTTCTTGAAAACTATAGACTTTAGAGAAAATTTGCAAAGAACAAAAATGTCTTAGAATTTGTTAAAGAACCTTTTCACATTTTTTCAGATTTTTTAAATGACTTTGAATTTTCAAAAAACCAAAAAGTGTATCAAAACATTGTGATAAAATTTGAGAAGGTTCTATAATCAATTCTAAGACATTTTTGTTCTTAGCAAATTTTCTCTAAAGTCTATAGTTTTCAAGAAAAAAATTTGTTAATTTTTAAAAAGATTTTTGAGCTTCCAGTCACCATTTTAGAAGTCGCCATTTTGAAATTCAAATTAGAACACGGTACGTTTTAATCCTAAGGATCCATGGACGCGATATTTTCAACTTAGGCATGTTTCCCAATGCAATTTCCAGGTGAAAGTGATGTTAACCCATTAACGCTCAGAAGGACGGATTTTCAGTATCAGTTTGAACATCGATAATTTGTATATAAATGCCTTTAGAAAAATTTGAGCTCCACTGTTTCTAACGTAAAATTGTATGCTCTTTCAGAATCTTTCAATAAAATTTCGATAAAGTGAATCGCAAAAAAGTTATACGCATTTTTCTATTAAAAAACATGTTTTTTTACATTTTGTTTTTCATTAAAACATCACTTTCACCTCGAAATTGCGTTGGGAAACATATCTAAGTTGAAAATATCGCGCCCATGGACCTCCAGGATTAAAATGCACGGTATCAGAATTCATAATTGAAGATGGCAGTTTTCAAAATGGCGCCTAGAATTTCAAAAATCTTTTTAAAACGTAACTATTTTTTTCTTAAAAACTATAGACTTTAGAGAAAATTTTCTAAGAACAACAATGTTTTGGAATGATTCAAAGAATTCTCTCAAATTTTATCAGCATGCAATAATACAAAGCTTGAATTTTGAAAAATTCGAAAACTCGACATTTTGAAAATAATTATTTAAAAAATCTGAAAAATTTGAGTAGCTTCTTTAAATAGTTCTAAGATATTTTTTTTCTAAGGAAATTTTCTGTAAAGTCTATAGTTTTCATGAAAATAAATTATTAAACTTTTCTATATTTCAAGACCAATAATTTATTTTCTTGGAAACTATAGGCTTTAGAGAACATTTTCTTAGAATAAAAATATCTTAGAACTATTTAAAGTACCTACTCAAATTTTTAAAATAACTTTTTTCAAAATTTCGATTTTTCGAATTTTTGAAAAATTAATCAGTGCATTATTGCATACTGATAAAATTTGTGAGTATTCTTTGACTCATTCCAAAGCATTATTGTTCTTAGGAAAATTTCTCTAAAGTCTATAGTTTTTAAGAAAAAAATGGTTAAGTTTTAAAAAAAATGTTGAGCTTCTAGGCGCCATTTTGAAAACTGCCATCTTGAATTATGAATTCACATATACTACATTTTTATCCTGGGGATCCATGGACGCGATAATTTGTACTTAGATATGTCCCCAACGCCATTTCGAGGTGAAACTTATGTTTTTATAAAAAACAAAATGTAAAAAACACGTTTTTTAATAGATAAACGTGTATAACTTTTTTACGGTTCATTTTATCGAAATTTTATTGAAAGATTCTGAAAGAGCATACAATTTTACGTCATAAATAGTGGTAATAAAATTTTTCCAAATGTTTTTATATGCAAATTATGGATGTTTCAACTGTTGCTCAAAATGTGTCCGTTTAGGCCTTAATGGGTTAAACTGTACGAATGCGTCAAGCGGATAGTCGAAACTTTAAGCGTGATTTTTTGAAAATCACTTTCTTGAAGTCGGTGTCCGCGATAACTCAAAAACTTTTGTACCAATCAGGTTGAAATTTTACATACTTACAAATTTTACAAATTTTTCTACAGGACAACAATCCCTTTTTCTTTATTTTTTGCTTTTGATCAATTGTACAGTGACAAAATGGAGCCAGTTTTAGTAGAAAACCCCGAATTTTTTACTTCAACTGACCGTAAAAAATAAAAAAAAAAATGTTGTAATAAAATGGGACCGTTGATCAGGAACTGTATTTCTAAAGGACTAATGTTTTCCAACCGCATGTATTTCAGATAATTTTAATATACTATTTTCGACATGGCCCACATCAATGCAGCATAACTCCGATATTTTTTAATATTTTCCAATTAAAAAATTACTGAAGACACTTTACATGTTACACAATAATATGCAAATAAATTATTTAAGTTTTATATTAACTTTAATTATTTGATTTGATTATCTGGTCAATAAACTTATTTAATTAACATTTTAAATTTAGAGAAAATGTTTTTTAATTTCTTTGCGTTTATACGCTTTCATTATGGAATTAAAATTATTTCTCTCTTAAAGGAATGGACAAAAATTTCAAATACATTAGTTCTTCCTAATCATTTGTTTCATTTAAAATTAAACTCGTTCGTTTAATGATTCATTTTCCTTATAGGTGACCTTTCCGATTTTGTCAAACCTATGTATAAATTGTCCTTTTCTTTTCTCATATGTCGTTACGATGAAAAGTCGAATCGAATTATTTTTTACACTTACAATATTTCTGAAGAGGGCCTTAATCCTTGGCCGAAAATTAAAAATTTTTTGTTTTGTTTTCCTTCTTTTTTGCTTTTTTAATGCATATTTTCCCTAATTTTTAATTTTTGAAGTTGATATCAATAATAACCTTTTTCTCTGCCGTTCCCCCGTTTTGTTTACGTTTTGTCAATGACCGTGTTTATATTTACTTTAATTATTTGATTTGATTATCCGGTCAATAAACTTATTTAAATTAAAATTAATTAAGTTAACTTCAGTAGTTTCGTAAAACAAAAATCGTAAAAAAGTGATCTTTTTTAGACCCGTTATCCCATAACCCCCTTAACCCTTCCACTGTGGACTACGTGTATGCACGTAGTTATAAAAGATTTAATGAACAGCTATATACCGACGTTATGTTTTATTGGGTGTTTTTAATCGCTGGATCCGAATTTGTGGTCAGATTTCGAAAATTCTAAACGTCAAATCCAATATGGCCGCTCAAAATCGGACAATTTTTAAGCATTTTTCATCGTACACGTAATTATAAAAGAATGAATAAATAGAGAATAAAGAAACAGATATACTCAAGAGCTATGTTTTATTGGGTGTTTTGAATCTCTGAATTCGAATTTGAGGAGACATTTTTAAAACTTTAAACAGATAATTCAATATGGCCGCTCAAAATCGGACAAACTTGAAGCATTTTTCGTAACACATTATTCTTGATGGCATGTGCTTTCGAAAAATATGGATAAAACCAAAAAAAAATAAAAAAAAATAAAAATAATAAAAAAACGAAAAAATAAATAAAAAAAGAAGAGGAAATCCTACCACATACCTCCACGTGGTACATTTTGGGGTCGTAAATAAGAAATACTTATCAGCTAAATTTATTTTTCGTAATCATAATAATATTACAATACGTATAATGTACTATAATTATAACCCAATAAATTGAAAATATTGTAATAATACAAATGACTTTAGAATTACAGCTGAACCCCGTCAATCTCACCATAAATTGGTCCATGCAATGACAAATATAATTCTTTTGAACCGTTTGAAAACTTAGTTCATATTCGTTAAATTTTTGAAAACTGACTCCAAATTCGTAATCAGCGTCGTCGAAAACATAAATATCCATATTTACGCAAATTTCAAATTGGCCGGAAACATCGTCACATTTTGAGTCTACTTTCGAGTTTTCGGTCTCCACAGCGAAAGGGTTAAAGAGATTAAGAATAAGCAATGCTCAAAATGCAACTTTCTGGTCAGGTGTATATGCTATTGTATCTTTTAGGTTCCCAGCATCCGATTTCCTTTTGAAAGAAGGACAATCAGTGACTTGGATTCTTAGAAACAAATTGGTTACGGTAACGACTAGTGGTTGTAGCAATAAAGCAATGCGAGGAATGCTGTGCGACAATTGTTGGGCCGCTTGTAAAACGACACCTCCAACCCCTGAACATACCAGGACGAGTCAGTTTGCTTCTTGGAGAGCATCGAGTACCGAGGTACGAATATTTTTATTTAACATATATCGCCGACAAATCCACGAAAATTCTAACCTTTGTAAGATGGCTTGAGACTTTTCTCACAAAGAATTATACAACAACGCGAGCAAGTATTAGAAAATAAAAACAGAAACCACTCAATATTTGCGTGCACTTATGAATAATGGGAAAAGTGTTAAAACGTCTTTAAAAAGATGGAGACCACCTTTTTCGATAATCAATATTGTGCGGATCAATTTATACAATAACCTTTTTAAGTTTTCATTGGACTAAAATGTCGTAGGTGGTCTCGTTTTAAATAATAATATTTCAGCCTTGCACTAAGTTGTCGATTTCAAATGATTTCAGAGCTAATGCTCATCGCTAATGCTTAATATTATCAGGAAAAAGTTAAAAAGAATCCACAAGAAAGGTTGAACTTAGATTTTGCATGCGTAACTAGCTACCAACACTAGTTTATACCTTTTTTTTGAAATTCTTAAATTCAACATTTCATTGACATAAATTTCGTCAGATTGAGATTGATGTCTAGACAACCTGCAGAAAATATCATGGCGGTTATGGTGTCACATTTGAAACTAGTTGAAGAACTATACTTTTCGCAGTGTTTTCATTTATTTATTTTTAAACGAATATAATATATATATATATCTAATTATTTAATAGAATTTAAAATACTGAAGTTGAAAAAACTTCAAAAGTAAATAACTTCTTAATCCGTTACTATTTGAAATAAATATGTCATTTGTTGTCTCTTGGTAAGCGGATAGTTTATAGAATAAAATGTACACCAATTTACGTTTCGGTCAATTTATTTAAGACCCTCTTCAGAAATGTATTAAAATTTTTGTAAACAAATCGAATTTTTACAAAAAATATAATTTTACAAAATTATTAAAAAATATGTATGAATAATTTACAATGCAAAAGAATTGTCATAATGTAACATCGAGATATTGTAGATGATGAAAAAAGGAATGACAGGTGATACACTAAAAATGTTTTTTATTGCCAACAACACTTTTTTTTCTGAAAAATTCCCAATAAAAGTTTTTAAAAAATTTACTAAATTTGTAAAAAAAAATATAATTTACATTCTGACCTGTATAAAATCCATACAGGCACAACACTATTTAGAAAAAATCTGTTAAAAATCGTGAAAACAGAGCATCTTGGAACCCTAAAAAATAATAAAAATGTTTGAGTTTTCTAAAAAAACGTCAGTAAGAATGTAAAAATTAAAATAGGATAATAAATAAATAAATAAAAGATTATAAATAGTCCCTATAATTTACAATACATTTTTACAATTTTAATTAATTTTTAAAGGCACAATTATATTTAATAGAATGTTAAAGAAAAACGAGCGTTGTGCTGTTGAGTGTAAATATCGATATTTAAACACTAGCAGTGAAATAAAATTTCCTAAGAGAGCACCTTAAACAGAACCTGATGATTTTTGTTTATAAAATGGTTACTTTCCTAGAATAATCTCTAGGAGAATATTGGGTAGGTAATATTTTAAAATTCCACAATGAATATAATTTCTGCATACATTTTAATTATAAAAATCAGACTTTGTAATGCTTGCATGTTATTACTTTTTGGTCATATAAGAATTAATAAAAATACACGGCTCATCACTTTGTTACTTTATGATAAAAATTATAAAAATAGTTTGATTAGTATGATAAAAAATTCCTTTTTATTTAGTTCCAATGTGTTAAAAATTAGAAGTATTAAAAGTCTCGCGGATTATCAAAAAGATTGTCTTTTAACCGTCCGCTGGTTACCTCAAGTTTATATTTTGGGTCCGCTACTATTTTTGGCATTTATAAATGACTTGCCTGTAAATCTCACTTGTAATGACTTGATATTCGCTGTTAATATCGAACTGCTGTGTTATATTCTCCATGGAAATGATAATTGACTATTAGAATCAAATATAGACATCTTGAGTGAATGGTGTAACTTATGTTTTCAAATTTAGCATTTATTAATAAAAACACTTTTCAGACGATTCAAACTCTTTTGAGTGTACAAACTTTCGAGAATAAAAAATGTATCTTCTCTTACAATTTTTAATATTTTTCAACGCTAATTATTCTCTAAACGTATTTTGTAATTTTTAACAACCTTTCACGCGGATTTGAAAAAAACTGGCAAAGAAAATGAACTCCAAACTGGTGAAAAATTAAAATTTAATAAAATTTAAAATTTAAAATTGGTTGTGTTTGTATTTGAGACAGATTAAAAATATTACATGCGTAGGGGAATAAAGAAGAGAAGCTATCTAGGCAGTCATCTGGAGGGCATTGCAGCTCGAATGCAAATACGGCCGCGAATTCCCCGACGGAAGACGTAAAGAAAACTTTAGAAGATGCGGACAGTTCTAAAAAAGATTTCGCCGATATATGTGACAGAGAACCCACATCTGAGGCATCCAAATTAGAGCAGATGATAAGCAACGAGAAACACGAGGAGCATGTACCTTGTGCTTGTTGGTGTCAAGGATGGGCAGAAATTTACGTCCGGAGGCCAACCGGGGATATGTCGTGGATTATGAGAATTCAAAACTCTACTCACTTCGACACCCCGCTGGATTTTCCGTTACACGATATCACCTCGTTATATATGCCCATGTCAGATTTGTCGCATCCGAAAAATCAAGATTTATTATCCGAGTTCTCTGGCGATGAAATGGAAGTAAGAGATGTCGCGTTTACTTAACCAGTCTAACATTTCAATTTTCTGTGAAATTTTTACATATGGTGATTATTCTTGCAGGACATCACTGATGTAAATTATGAGCAAGGTCAAATTGATCATAACAATACGCTAAAATCGGTTACCTCGTCCTCGGTATCCTCGGGACCGATAGCTATACCAGGTTCTCCAGCACGCCCAAGTCCATCTAGGCAAAGCTCTCGCGACAGTGTTGAAAGTTTGGATGAGGGAGATGAAGGTAGGCTATTTAGCGAATATGCCGGATTGTCTTTCTTCATGGCAATATTCTAAACATCGGTTAACTTTCAGAGATGCGAAGATCTAGAAATCCTGTGCGTCGATCAAATTCTAGTCCAGAGATGAGTTCAAATTGGAAAAATCCCTTTTTAAATAAAGATAAATTAAATTTACAACAAACAGAGCGAGATGAAGATTCTGCTAACGATTTTGATATTAAATTGGACGCTGAACTTAAGAAACATACTAAAATTGCGTATTCCAAAGATATGAGGTACATTTGATTTTATTTCGCTAGATTGTTTTTAAGTCATTAGAAATTGTTACATGTATTCTGATTGCATATGCAGAGTTAGCTGCGAAGCTATTCCAGAAGAAATTTCGGGAACCGGGACGACCCCGCCATCGACCGAGAATATCAATGATCATCCATCGAGTTTACTTTCCCAACGATCATATCCAGGAGCTACACATATCCCTCAGACAACAAACAACACAAGTAGCACAGTGCCGCCATCTCCTACTGTCATGCAGGTTAGAGAAACTCGGTAAAATTGATCACATTATTTTATAATATTTAAAATGCTGTAAATTTGTTTGACAGCCACCGGTAAATCTGCTATCGTCCCAAAATCGCAACGGACATATACAACAAATCCCTGCGCAGCAAAAACCAGAATCACCCACTCAACCTTACTCTCGACTTTCGAGTCTAGACCTGAGTCACAATAATCGACCAGCAGCGCAAACTTTAGAAACTAAACCTCCCATTGGTCGAAACCATTTAATTGAAAAGGTATAATTAAAAATATTAAATTGTACTTAACGATTTTTTTTAGTATTGGTGTAATAAACATAATTGTTGCATAAAAATGTAATTTACTATTTGCAGCTTAAAGATGAAAAAGCCGATCCCTCGTCTTTGCCGCCGCTTGCATTTCGTGACAGAGTGCATACAATTTCTGTTATGAGTCCTGCAAAGATTCGGCGAGTTAATTTGCCTCGTATCAATAAGGATTCGCTCAATTCTTCCAATAATCGTAACGGCCTTAATCCAAGGTAACTAACTAGAACGTACTTTTACATTTTAAGGTTATTTTTCGGTACATGTAGCTCTAACTAAATTGGGTAAACGAAAATTCCCTAAAATACTTGTTTACATAAACGAGAAAATCTCCAGGAAACAGAATTGTTCATCCTAAAAAGAGGAAACGAATGAAAGTGAAATACTCTAAAATCTTATCGTACAAAATATTTTGATATAAGAATTTAATGTATTTAAATTCAAGAAATATTTGTTAGAATCAAATGACGTAACCACAATTTTCTACAAACATTAATCGGGATAAATATTTTTTCAGCTTTGTGTTTTTGCAACTGTACCAAACCAGTCATTTCGGTTCTCCTAGCGAGAAACCGTTACTGCTACCACAATCGAATGCGATGCAAACATCGATTACAAATTTGGATCGCATTCAGCCCTACGAGACTCACAAAATTGGAATACTCTTTGTCGGTACGGGTCAGGCCAGTAACGAAATCGAAATACTGGCCAATCAACACGGTTCGTTGCGCTATGCAGAATTTTTACAGAGGATCGGAACCTTGGTGAGGCTGAAGGATGTCGACGATAATGTTTTCCTTGGCGGGCTAGATCGAAATGGAGAAAACGGCAATTTCGCGTACATCTGGCAAGATGACGTAACTCAGGTAATTTTCAGTTTTATCTGTATTGAGTCTGGGAAATGCTAAACAGCTGCAAATTAATCACACAGGACCACAAAAAATTTTTTTCGGTTTGACATTGAAACGCGACTAGGCGATTCTTATAGATTTTGGGCTCCTGAATTCGAATCAGTGGGCAGAATTTGTCCTATACGTCAGGGTTTTTTTATATTCTAGATTTTAAGTGTAAAAAATGCATTTTTATGGCTATTTGCTAAATAACTGTATAAAACAACGATTCCACCACAGAAAGAAGCCTGACTAGACAATTCTTTTAGATTTTGGACTCCTGAATAAGTATCAGCGGACAGAATTTTTCCTATACGTCAGGTTTTTTTTATATTCTAGGTTTTAAGTGTAAAAAAATGCATTTTTATGCATATTTGCTAAATAACTGTATAAAAAACGATTCAACCACAGAATGAAGCCAGACTTGGTGATTCTTGTTTATTTTTTGACGCTGAATTCAAAATTCAAATCCTGGCACAGAGTTCATTCATCACATCAAATTTATTTTATTTTTTAGGTTATAAAACCGAGCATATAGAAAAACCCTGACGTATAGGACAAATTCTGTCCACTGATTCGAATTCAGGAGCCCAAAATCGATAAGTATCGCCTAGTCGCGTTTCAATGTCAAATCGACAAAATTTGTTTGTGGTCCTGTATTATCGATTTAGTATTATAATTTTGCACGCTGCGCAGAATGCGCATTTGCGATACAAGAAAAGTGTCTTATTACCAATACTATAGTGCTGATCAGGCTGCAAAGCAGCTTTAGCTGTTAATATAAATCTTTGGGCCAATAAAGACGAATTATTATTAATATAAATAGGGTTTTAAGATAGGCTTGATTTCTTCAATAAATATAGATTTTATGGGCTCTGCCTATCACTTGAAAAAAAATAATTAAAAATTTCTTCTTTCTTCCTTCTTCATGAATTTAAAGACACTATCACTTTTTAAAATTAAGACTTTATTTAAAATTGAAAACATACAAAAAAAAACATTTTTTAAAATTATAAATAAAACTTAAATCTCTTTAAAAAATATATCCAAAAAAATAAAAATTAACTTTAAAAGACTCAACGTTTCGGACCTCTCGGGTCCCTCTTCAGGAGTCAATAATTAAAAACTGCGTTTTAAGAGTTTTAAGTTTTATTTATAATTTAAAAAAATGTTTTTTTTGTATGTTTTCAATTTTAAACAAAGTCTTAATTTTAAAAAGTGATAGTGTCTTTAAATTCATGAAGAAGGAAGAAAGAAGAAATTTAAAATTTTTTTTCGAGTGATAGGCAGAGCCCATAAAATTTATATTTATTGACGCATTATTATTATTACTATTAATTACGGCCATTTCGACCGATATCTAGTTACTTTCTGTTCTCAATCTCCTGATTATCTTCGTATTATAATTTTTATACCAGCCTTAGTCTTTGGTACGCAATACAAAATATAGAACTCTCATATGTTTATGATTACTGAATTCATCCAGATTAAATTGGAAAGATTCAATAATTCCCGCTCTGTTCACAACAATTTCTCCACGAACCTCAAAAAATATATGGCTCCTGTCTAACGCTTATCATAATGCATTATCGTATAAGTCACATGAATAATAATGTTATTATTTGGATATTTAGGGCAGTGAATATGATTTTTTTTATAGAATGCCACGGAAAAAACTTAGCTTACTGTATAAAGTATGTTTGTCATAGGTTGCATTCCACGTGGCTACATTAATGCCGACGAAAGCCAGCGATCCTAAGTGCACTTCAAAAAAACAACACATAGGTAACGATTACGTGACAATAGTTTACAACGAGAGCGGAGAACCATACAACATGCAGACTGTTATGAAAGTGAGTATTATTTTACTTTTTATTCATATATGGGTGATTTAAAAAAAAATTTTGAGGTCCAACAATTTGACTAAAAAATTTGTTAAAATCTCATTCTTTTTAACATTGATTTTTCATGTGTACCACTTAAAAAGAACTCATGCAAAACGGTAGAGCATGAGCGCATTATTTAACAAAGTTATAAACAAATCGATGTCAGGAGAATTACATAATTACATATCTTCTTCTCTTAACTCAAGTTAATACACACATATGCACACACACACACAAGCGCGCGCTTATTTTACGACAACCATTTTATTTACTTGTATAAATATATGGTATTGGAAAAAGAATCTATTAACACAAATAAGCTAAACTTTATATAATAATTAATAATTACTTCATTTTGCAACAAATTTTCTTTCTTTTCTTGCAATTTTTTTGTTCTTCTTCTGCTTAGTATCTTTACGCTTCGTAAACTATTTTTTCTGATGTTTAACTTTCTTATTGACATATTTTCATGGTTTATAGACCCTAAATGAAAATGTTGACAACGACTTGCTTCGTTGCACTCGTAACAACTAACAATGTTAAAATTACTGCTGTTTGGCTCATTTCGAGACCACTTCCATTGGTGAACACTCATTGTATCCTTGAAAGTGCTAAATATCGGATATTTTTTATCTTCAATTTTTTTGATATCATCTGACGAAATTGCAACACAAGAATCACAATATTCAATTATTTCTAGTAATATAAAATGATCTTACAAAAAAAAAACTAACTCCCAAGGTCTTTTCGTTATTGAATGGGAGTATATTTAAGATGACGGGTAGTTTTTCTAATTTTTATAAAGAAACTACTGAGTAAAAAGAAAAACCATGCATCACGGTTAAAGGTGGCATCAATACGAGTATTTTCGTTTTTGGTTTATCTCGATACGTCATGACATTCCCGAGATAAAAATAAAAACGTCTGTTGTCCAAGGGACGTTACAAAATCAGGGTACGTTACACTAGTTATTTTTGTAATATTTTTGAACTTATTTAAGTAATTAAAAATTTGATATAGTGTCATTAAGATACAGATAAAGCTTACATTTTTTCATTGAAAGTAAATTAAAAACACAATTGTTTATAAAATTACGACATACCAAGGGAATTACACGCTAAAGAATACGTACGAAGCGTGATTACTGTATGCGTAATAAATTGAATGCGATTTAATTTAAAAGTTCAACAGATCTAGTGCGTTAGTATGATTAGCTCTCATTTTCTACGAAATTTATTTCAATTGAAAGT
Organism: Trichopria drosophilae; assembly: GCA_030407085.1. Taxonomy (NCBI): domain Eukaryota; kingdom Metazoa; phylum Arthropoda; class Insecta; order Hymenoptera; family Diapriidae; genus Trichopria; species Trichopria drosophilae. Next base: position 209,541,150 of record CM059583.1, read on the forward strand.
AATTATCGGTTTTTATTAAGAAAAATCTGCATAAGGTCCCGCGAGAAGAAAATCAGTCTTCAAGATTAGACGACATGCTTTACAAGCCTACGAAAAAATTATATGGAGATAGTATACTTCATTTTTCACGATAATAGGAATAATTTTCACCCATGAAACATTTGTTTAATTGGTAGCAATAGCATAATTAACACCAACGATAATAAAATTCATGAAGTAAATGTAAATAAATTACGATGAAGTAAATTAAAATTCCAAAATTGAATTTTCAATATGTGTAATTGTTAATTTTTATAAAGAAATTCATTTTTTATAAAGTTGGACATGATTTTTTAAAACTTTTTTTCAGTAAAACTCTTCATTTAACTATGTAGAAGATAATGTGAAAATTTCACAGTGGTAGTTTTAGAACTTATGGAGTTATGCATGATATTTTATGAAATGCACACATACCGTGTGCTAGGAAAAGTGAACACGCATTACTGGGAACATGGGGCGGAGATACCTTTCACTAAATAAAAATTCATAACTCGATAAGTTCTAAAACTACCACTATAAAATTTTTACAGTATCTTCTGCATAGTTAAATGAAGAGTTTTAGTGAAAAAAAAATCATGTCCAACAAAAAAAATGAATTTGTTTATAAAAATTAACAATTATACGTATTGAAAATTCAATTTTGGAATTTTAATTTACTTCATCGTAAAGCTGAGCCAAATACGAAACTTTCATCCCTTAGAATATTTTTTGTATATTGTATCGGTTTTGAGTTGAGTTATATAAAAAAAAATTTCAAATATCATTAAAATAAAAAAACACGTACATTTTATTTTGTGTCTAGAATAAGAAAAAAAATCGTCAGTTGTAAATCTGACGTGGAAATGACCCAATATATAAAATAGGAAAAGGTAATATTTTTATCTTAGGATATTATAACGGAAAGCAAAACAAATAAATTAGGCTTATTTTGAATATTTATTATGTGTTGAAAAGAAAAAAAGAAGCGGATTTTCATAAAAATTGCACTTTATTTTGAAACCACCCATACGCAACATCCAATGCGCAGTATTCATAATGAAACTCGCCGGATTTATCGAGATCTACTAAAAATGTTCTGTCTTATATTATTTTTATTTGACCAAATATTTCTCATAGCCTTTTATTTACCGCGTTAACGTCTTTTATCTCAGGGTCAGTTTAACTATTCCTGCGTCGTTATTCAGCCGTTGGATCACGGAATGAATCAAGTAACAGTGCAAGCCAGGGAAGAGCTGCAGGAACACATCGGACATAGTGAGCCAAAAGTTATATCCGACCAAAATTTGGCGATACTTGCACGACAGCTTGCCCTCCATGCGAATGTAAGCAATAACTCCATATTATGAATTGATATAATTAGAATTCCAATAATTTTCTTGATAAACTATAGCCTCTCTTCTGATTTGCAGCTTGCTTCAATGGTTTCCTCCTCGTTGAAACAAAAAGACAGGAATCCTTATGCTTCGAATTGGTTGGAAAGGTTGCGTCATATTAAACGTTTACGGCGCCGAGTATTAGAAGACCTTATCCGTAAACAACCGGCTGATGACCGGTTGAAAAGTACACTAGAAGAAGAAGACCGACTGAGAATTGCCGATGATCTCGTAGACGATTTTACCGATTACACAACGTGAATCTATTATAGAAAATTGAAATACGATAATAAAACTGTTTATTATTATTAAACATTACGTATTTTATTTTAACACAATTCTAAACATTGCAAATATTCAATTGTCTTGTACAACAAAAACTGGTTCCTTTACATTTAATTTTATTTAAGACCAGGTTACCATGGAAAATTTAGAAAAAAACGAACAATTTTTTTTCGTAAATCGCTAGGAAATACTCTCAGAAATAACATAGAATTAGTACGAAAAACAGGTATAAAAGAGGGGAGAGCGCAGAAGATTCATGGGGCGGTTATCAAAAGGCAGTAGCTACAGATAAATTACATGACTTCAAACATCCTTCGGCTTTCGATGAAGAAGTGAAAGATCTTTTAGAACCAATTTATGAGGAATTAACCGACGAAAAAGTGCTAGAGAGATGCTTAGGCACTAATACTCAAAACAATAACGAAAGTTATAATTCGTGGGTTTGGAACATAGCTCCTAAGCACAAGTTTGTTAGTAAACAAACACTTGAAATTGCTGCTTTTAGTGCTGCTTGTATTTTTAATGAAGGGTTTTTACCGATTTTGAAAGTTATGGAAGTTATGGGTGTTACAATCGGCCCGCAATCAAGACAGTACGCTGATAAAATCAACGACAGGCGTGTTGATCGAATCGAGCTTGAAACGACGGAAGCATCTAAAGAGCAGCGGACTGCAAGAAGCAACGCAAAAATCCTTGAAAATAACGCATATGAAGACCAGGAAGGAGTAGTTTTTACAACGATTTTTCACGAATAAAACAAAAAAAAAACTTTTTAAGTTTTTTCAACTTAATGACACTCTCGTTTAAAAACTATTGCACCTATCGACATGAACCAAACGACATTTTACTTTTTAAAGACCTCTCTATGGTCTGGACTAGGATCTAAAATATTCATTGTTATTTAAAAAAGTTATGAACAATTAAAACTGAAAAAGGGCCAAAAAATTGAAAAGGTCTACATTTTTTATTCTAGTTCATACGATAGCCAATGTCATACAGAATAAGAAACCATTTTCATTTTTGCTTGCAGATAATTTTTTGGATGAGAAATCATGTCATTGGTTCGGAGGAGGAGCGACTTTAAGCCGCAATTTTGACAAACAAATTACGGAAAAATATATTTTAATTGTTGATGGCATGTATATTAAGATATAAAAAGTTCGATTTCCAAAAACGTTTTTTAGTGCGAATGAAATGTATTAAAAAAAAAAACGAAATCCATGGTAACCTGGCCTTAAGGATGTTATTAATTTAATACTTTCAAGAAAAAAGAATGTCGATCATTTAATTTAGTACAATATAAATCTTTATTATACTCTCGACCGGGTTTGAATAAATTTATAATGATAATTTTTGGCGTTTCTCGGTATGGTTTGATAGGTAAATAAATAAGTAAACATAACTGGGATCTCAGTGAAGGTCTTGCGCAATAAATTAAGACCTTATATTTAGAATTTTCGATCTGACTACTATTGGATTTAATATTGAACAAAAAAATCCCTCTAGTGCTTTTAATTAAAACTATTGTGAAAATGCGTTTAGCACCAGGATGTCATTTTGTACTCTTCAGCAGGACTAACATCTATGCCTTTGGCGTAATAATTAATTTTAATTTTGTAATAAAAGTATTATATTTCTTATTTTATATTGCAATTAAAGGTGTAGTTTTTAAGCAACAATAAAATGAAGAAATGACTTTCACGGCTATAACAAGTTAGTTAACCATTTTTTAAATAATGTACGTTAGATCCGAATTAAATTTAAAAAAAAATTGTTAAAAAATGTTTTGTTAATTTTAGGTTACAAAAATAAATTAGTAAAATTTGTAATTTTCAAAGATGCTTGTTTTCGTTCGCTTCCGTTTGGTCACTTTTGAAAGAAATTCTTAGATTTTAAATTGGAATGGGCATTTTTATTAAAATTTATTTCTGACATTTTGCGATTGTTTTTAAACAGGCTTTGATACAGTGCTTATTATTAAATGTTGTGTACGCATATTAGCACACAAGAGAGAATGTCAACCCAGCTATTTTTTTTCTAACAATATGGTTTGGTTCTAAGTGGGACAAAACTAGATTTTTTTTAGCAAAAGGAATGTAAAAGTTCAATACTTGCACACAATTCGAATAAGAGTCTTTAAAACACTGTACAAATAGTTTAAAGTGAATACTAAATATATAAATGAATCTTTTTTCTTCTCTGACCTTTTCGTAAGTGAAAATTTTCTTGATGAGTTTCTTTTATTTTATGTCAGATTTACTTGGTGTAATAACTAGACAATTTTTAACGTTTCGGTCATTTATTTTGACCCACTTTAGAAAATTATAATTCTAAAAAATTATAAAGAAATACAAAATACAATATAATAAAAATTACAAAATAAAAAATAAATATTTCTGAACAACTTTTCATGACCTATTCGGATTTTATTTGGAAAGTAGTAAAAATGTTTTTGTTTCTGCTTACCTGCAGAATTTAGATTCCTATTCCTACATCACACGGGCCAGTTTGTGAAAAACGAGAATGTTTAGTTATTGCGACACTGTAAAAGTAAAAAATTTTTTTTTGAGTTTTCACTCAGTAAGCAGAAAAAAATGAATTATATGAAAGAAAAATGAAAAGAACTTATAAATTTAAAAAAAATTGAATACTAAATTGTATAAAATACATAAAATGTTTTAAAAGTTAATGTTGAAGAAAATGTCAATATTAATGTCTGTTATTAATTGTACTCTGTATTGAATATCCAAATTCCATTCCATGACAAAAGCTGAGATAGTAAATAAACTTTTTAAAGCATAAAAAATCACAGGCTGCTTGAGGAAAAACTGAGGAAAAGAAATCGACATGCGCATTAGCTGCAAGTTGTAAAACTATGGGGAGAAAATACTTCGTTAACAGGAGTAGTGGAAGCTATTAATCAAGTTATTACTAGTCAGATGATGCGTCTCATGCTTCGTTATAAACAAAACTTGAGGTAGTACGGAGGATATCACTTACAAACACTTAAGGCTTGTGATGAATTATTTTATTTTATGTATTAAAGAGGAAATTATATTTTTAGAAAACAACTCTAAAAGCTTTTGTTTCGTGATGTTAGTCTATGTTAAGTTCTTGTTTTTGATCCCACTGGCGAGTGATTCAACTATGCAGAAAAATGAAAATATGTAGCTGTTGATCTATAAATTGCATTGAAAATTCATGAAAAGGACCCCGCATCAAATACATTAAAAATTGCTCTCGGTAGAATTTTACTAAACTTTGTAGTTCATAGGATTGTAAACATAAAATCTTAGTACCAAAAATTTAAAAAATGGACAGTTTTTTTTTGTTATAAATAATTAAAAATGCAAAATTCGTAGTTAGCGAAAAAAACAAAAAAATTATTTTCAGTTTTCTGGATAAAAGCAGAGATTATGATGATTTAAGTTTTTTAATTCACGAGTACAAATACGAATTAATTGAACGGTTTTTGAAATGTTTACATAAAAAAAGCAGATTCAAAATAGCGATTTAATAATATAAAATGTATTGACTTACATTGTAAGTAAAAACACGTGTTTCATACACTCTTTAAAAATAATAATAACCTATGATTAAACAGACAAAAAATCAAAATGAGTCACAAAAGTGACTTTTCCAGAAAACTGAAAATAATTTTCGATTACTTATTTTTTTGTTTTTTTTTCGCTAACTACGAATTTCGCATTTTCAATTATTTATAACAAAAAGACTGTCCAATTTTTTGACTTTTGGTACTAAGATTTTTTGTTCTCAATCCTATGAACTACAAAACTACAAATTCTACCGAGAGTAATTTTTAATGTATTTGGTACGGGGTCCTTTGAATCAAATAAATCAGGAACAATTTTTTACCATTTAACTTTTGTTCGCATTTGTACGATTTTAGAAACTTTTAACAGTAGCTTTATTGTTAAATTTATAGAAAAATAAACCACACCAAATCCAAATGAAACCTATACCGACCACATTCATTTTGATATAAAAAATAAGAACATTTTTCGCACATCAAAGTAAAAAAATGAAGCTGTATTCTAATTCATCATTGAGAAATTCGAAATCAACGACTTCAAATTCCTTCAGAGTATATACGTAAATAAAATGTTTAAAAACTGCCACCTTGGAAAAAATATATCATTTTTTAAAAAAGAATATTCTTTATTAAAACAATCGAACTATATGTACAAAACACTCGTGATCAACAACGCTTATCAAAGATTAAACTTATTCTCCCGCAACTGTCTTTTGTTCGCCTTTTCTTCCAGCTCCGCATAAAATTCACTGTACATTAACCTCAAACTGGAGTAAAAAAGTGGGAGAAGCGTCAACTCTGACAAGCAGACTTGCATGTTATCGTACGCAATGCCAATGTTGTCAACTTCACCGTCAAGGTAGTGCTGTGGTAAACGCGGTATTTTCGAGTATCGTTGACTAAAATGTGTGAGAAGAGTAAATTCGGCTTCCATTCTTATGCCAACATTAATCGCTTGCGTCATCGTTGAATGCATTTTCTGTTTTGCTTCAGTTTCCATCCCGTCTTCCATCGTGGCCTCGTGTATCAACAAGTGGCTGTTCTTGCCAATCTTCAAAATTCCTTCGCAAGGAATGGTATCGCCACTGAAAATTTCAAACAAAATGGTCTTTATTATGAAGTCTATTATTTATCATGTTTTATACTACAAAATAAAGTAATCTACTTACCTATAAGTAATTTTTCTACCGTCATTAAGTGTGATGGCAACGCAGTACGCAAACATGCAATGCTGGACATGTTCGGTGCAGATATTGCTGATATTTAGGGCTCCAAATAAGTTGTTTTTTGTCTCCAAAGGTAATGTCCCATATTGATAAAACAATTCTTTATTGGGAATAAGATTGTAAAGTTTCGATATTGGTTCAAATCTTTTGTGGTATAAATTAAGCCAAGCCGAAATTGGTTGTGGAGCAAGTAGAAACACTGGTTCATTAGTGGTCTGATTTCGTTCTTGCAAAACTCCAATTAAACCAAGATGATGATCGGCATGTAAATGAGAAATATAAATAGCCTGAAAAAATATTACTGATTAATACGATTAAACAAAAAAGTACTAAAACTGACACATCTTTGAATATTGGAATTAGTACTGACCTTAATGCTGCGCAAAATCCTATCACTTTCCTTAGGACCAAACAACCGCAGAATTTGACCCATGGTCCCTTCTCCGCAATCGAGAAGTATACTTCGATCATAGTCTATATGAAGCAGTATACCACTAGTGTTCCGAACTTTACTAGGTATTGACGAACCAGTTCCGAGCATAGTAATTTTCGGATATTCTGCAATGTCCCCTAAGGCTTTTGTTTTTGCGTTAATCTCAGTCTGTAAATCCGCAAGCGCATCTAAGAAACCTTCAATTTCAAAAGTTTCTTGAACGTACTGTTGCAAATCAACTTCTACCACTTCGGCAAGTAATCCAGTATGCGGCCTTAAATAAACTGAATTTAAAGTTTTTGCTCGATGAACCAATGGTTTCTGAATGTCAGTCTAGAAAAATAAATAAATGTTACAAAATACATTCTAAGATTTTAGAAATTAATTTTATGTTAACATTTCGTACATTTACAGCCGAATCTGTTTTGTTTTCATTGGTTTTCGTCATATTTTCATCCAAGTCGCTTAGAAGCGGAAAAATCTTAGGATGAAGTAAGTTAAGTTGACGCTGAATCCTGTGAATTGCACTGCTGCTAAAACCTTTGTTGGATTCATTAATTAATATGTGCTCTGCTTGATCTCCAAATTTCTTTACCCACTCTGCGTACCTTGAATCGTTAAATACTTCATCTGGGGTAAAGTGCACCATATAAGAAACCGTTTCGTCCTCTTTAAGGTTTTCACCCTGATACTTTTCAAAAGCTGGATTTTTTACAACCTGATCTATCCAATCTTTGTTGGGACATTCGAGTACTGTAAATAAAAAGTTAGCAATTAAAATAGTTTATTCGTAAAATTTGTATTTTCTTAACTTACCAATAAATAAGGGCCCGAGACTAGGAGGCGAGACAACATCTGAACTTAAGACTACAGTTCCGTCTTTCAGTACCACATCTTCCCCAGCTTTTAGCTTACCGAGAATTGGCCCAGGGGTCACACCTTTCTCCACGCATTTAGCCAAGTCTAATGTTCCCACCCGTGGGTGTATTTTACAAATATAAGCCATCATGCTGTTGATTCGTGTAAGGTGTCTATTTTCAAATTTAGGCGACTTTCTAGTTTCTTGGGACGTCGACGATGTCCTTTTCCCATTTGTATTGACTTGATACTCGTAATAATTTATATCATCAACTATTTCACCCTCCAAATCTTCGTCGCTTTCTTCGTCGGTAGATTCCTTCGTAATTGGAACATAAGATACCGTCATTGTTTGATCTGTATACGTTTTACAGTCTGAAGCAGTTACTTTTAAGTTGTTAAGAATTACAAACTTTTTTGTAGCTTCGAACATTTCAATCGTTCCTTCAGGACCGTGTAAGGAAATTTCAGGAACGCCATTATCTTGAATCGTTAACGATAGACCTGGAAGGCCTCCCAAATTCTTCCACGTTGGAGACGTGACAAATATATGCTCCAATTTCGATAATCTTGTACGATGTTCCGACGCTATTCGCTGCGTACCTTCTCCACAATTGAAAAGGTAACGTGTATGATCCGTAACGAGAAAAACAGCTCGAGGCTCGCTACGACGTCCATTCCCAATTATCTATATTTAAATCGACTGTTAAAACAAACTAATACAACAAAAAAAGTAATAATGATCTTGTAGAGTATGATGCAATCTTCTACAATATCATCAACCATAGTGAAGTAATGGTGAAACTTACTTGTAGAAATATTGTGCTAGGTGGATACCTAGAACTCAGAAGTTTAACTTTCTGACGATGTTTTTGCATTTCTATCACGCGAGTCTGGTTGTCTATCGGCATATTTTTTCTTAGAGGTCTTTGCGAAATCTTATTAACTGCTAATTTACGAATAATTGTAATACTACAACGCGTTTGGCGCACGCAAAAAAACTTGCTAAAAATCATTCGCAACGTTATGCAAATGACATGTTAAAGAGAATTAATATTTGTATATAAACATTTATGTTGTTATCGTTAGTACATAATGGTTATTCTAACCTCCGTATGTATTCGAAAGTGAAGCGAACATGTGTTGCATGTGCGCCACCTACTAAAAACTGGTAGGGATTTGCGCAAGCGTAATACACACGTGTATTGTTGACATCCCATATGTTCGCCCATTCGTACTGCGCATGCGCATGTATGATGGTTTTTTTGGGTAAGCCGCGTATGTCCGACGCGCCATCTGTCCGACTCCGCAAATGTAACTATGAAAATTACGGATCCGCAGCCAGAGATAAAGAGACACCTGGGATTTCATACGAGTTATTTTTGAAAAATATATTGAACATGTACACATTGAAGATGGAATCAAGTTGCATATATTTTAATTTCCCAGTCGTTTGAAATGTTTGCTTATTATTTGTATATACTATTATTCGTTTTGATGTTGAGATTTATAAGCATTCATCCAACGTAAATGCTTAACCCAACAAGATTTTATAATTTGGGTAAACCTTCGGAAAAGCTACGACATCGCAAAAAAAAATTGTGCCATACTAGTTTTGTGTATTTTTGCCTCCTGATTACGAATATGACAAAAAAAATCGGCGCTCTGCTACACTGAAGCCGCTATCTTGAAAAAACACCTAAAAATCGTGTTTTTTTTAGTTTTTTCCATTTATCATAAAAAAAACAAATCGGATGAAAAAATGTTTCTAATAAAAATTGTAGAGCACAAAATTCTCTGCAAAAAAGGTTTAGTAATTAATTTTCGTAATCTCAACAGAAAGCTCGAAAAAGAGCGATGAAAGTGACCGTAATAGATTTCTGCAAGGTAAAGCGATTATGTATAAAAGCAATTGTTACCCATGTTTACATGGTTAGAGGTCAGGGTAGTATAAAAGGGGGGTCTGGGGGGGGGCGGAGCCCCCTAGCACGCAAGCACCCCCGAGTTTCGAGAATTATGTTCAGAATGTACAATTGGCATTCTCCTACAGTTCGAAAGGAAATGCGTGAAACACGAGGGTGCCTGCGTGCTGGGGGGCTCCGCCCCCCACACCCCCCTTTTACACTAACCTAACCTCCAACCATGCAAATGTGGATCTATACAACAAACCGTTACAAGTTATTTAGTTATTTGCGGAGACTTTACCTCTCTGAAATCCATTACGGTCACTTTCATCGCTCATTTGCGAGCTTTCTGTTAAGATTACGAAAATTATGTATCAAACCTTTTTTGTTAAGAATTTTGTGCTCTACATTTTTTATTTGAAATATTTTTTCATCCGATTTATATTTTTTAAGATAAATGGAAAAAACTAAAAAAAAACACAATTTTTAGGTGTTTTTTCAAGATAGCGGCTTCTGTATAGCAGAGCGCCGATTTTTTTTGTCATATTCGTAATCAGGGGGAAAAAATATACAAAACTAATGTGATGAAATTTTGTTCTCGAAGTCGTAGCTTTTCCGAAGGTTTACCATAATTTGTTATGTCCAAAAATATTTGTTGTAAATACATTGAACTGAAGTTATTTGTAATTGATAATAATTGTACTAAAATGTAAAAAATTGTCTTAATAAATAGCGAAAATGAAACATTTATAAAGAAATTGTAATAAACAACGATACTTCAATTTCAAAAGTAACACATATTATTATAAATCTTCAAGAATTTCTTCTCATTAATAGCAATACTGTTATACCTCGGAAGAAAAACCGTATCTACATTTTAATGATTTTGACATATTGATGACAAACAGCTGACGGAATGTTATCTGGGTGCTTATAAATCTCAACATCAAAACGAATAATAGTATAAAAATAATAAGCAAACGTTTCAAACGACTGGGAAATTAAAATATATGCAACTTGATTTCATCTTCAATGCGTACATGTTCAATATATTTTTCAAAAATAACTGGTATGAAATCCCAGGTGTCTCTTTATCTCTAGCTGCGGATCCGTAATTTTCATAGTTACATTTGCGGAGTCGGACAAATGACGTGTCGCACAGCGGTCGAGTCGGACAGATGGCGCGTCGGACATACACGGCTTACCCGTTTTTTTTTAAATCGGCAAATCAACGAAGTTTTTAAACTTTGAGATTTTTCACAGAAAATATTTATTATAACAATCTGATAAAATATTTTTGTATAAGTTTTGTATGATTTTCAAAAGTTCAGTTCAAAATCCATTTAATTTTGTACACCTATAAAAATTTTCTGATTAACAAAATTTGTGATAATTGTTGATTGTTGCTGTTTGTTGAAGTTCATTTATCAAAAAAGTATTAAGTACGGGAGAGTGGTGTAAGTTGGCACGGTTTTATTCATTTTGTTACAGAATTTTTTGAGTAATGAATTTTAAAACGTACTATGCGGCATTCGAAATATCATAAATTCCGGCAACTTTTTAATCCAGAAACTTTTTTCTATCGTGTCTCAGAAAAAAGTTACAGTTGATTTACCAAAAAGTGAAAAAAGTTACTTTTTTCAAAAGGTGGTATAAATTGGCACATGTTGAAAAATTAAGGAGAAAATTATTAATCAGCCTTAGAAAAATTGTAAACCACGTGATTTGGTGCTGCGGTATTACTGCTAGTCTTATTATATTGTTGTCTTATTCTAATCTTATATAAATTTATATAAATTTTGTTATTTTAATTGCGCCACGTGAATGTTAATATTTCATGTAAAAAGGGTGTTATCGCCTGTAAACATGTAGTAAATATAGAAATAAATAATACAATATATAATATACATAAATAATACATGCCAACTTACACCACCTTCCATGTGTCAACACATGTATATTTTTTATATTTTATGTAATAAATTATTTACCCGATATTTTTTCGTAAATTAACAAATACCAATAAAAACGGGTTTAAAAGTAAAGTAAAACACACACTTTCCTTAATTAAAATTTGAATGCAAAATATTCTTTTACGTGCATTCGACGAAACAAATTGAGACTTCCGAACTATCCAATATTGTTTGTATGTCGTATTGCTTCGAAGGAAACAAATAACAACGACTACATACCATCAAAAGTTGCCGTGTATTAAAGTTAGTTTATAGTATAAAAGCAGTAAGTCTGGTAACACTGTAACGGTTAAAAAATGGACTGTGCCAACTTACACCACTCTCCCCTATTAAACAAAAATTTAAGAATGTAAACAAATGTTAAAAAGTAATAATTATTACTAAAAAATATATGCTATACGTACTAAACTGTGTTTTTTATATAAACAGCTAAAAATAGAATTGGTTACTCTTGGAATATACATTTTTTTAGTGTATTTTGAAAAAGTATTTATTTTCAACTTTAAAAAAAGCCATTTTTCGAAAAAAAATTACATTTCGGTATATTATTCATCATTCTCGCAGCAAATATGACAAAAATATAAATAAAAATAAATAAAAAAATATACTCAACTTGAAAATATAATTTTTTCATAAAAAGAGTATTTTGAAAGACAATGGATTCAATGTTAAGTCATGTAATTTTGATACTCGGCGTTTTATCGATCATTTATTGGGAATCACACGTTACATTTTTAATACGCCTGGCTCAGACATTTTTTTCGGTGTATAGCAAATTGTAACTTACATTTGCAAAATGGAAAATGGTGGATTCACGACAGTCGAATATTTTACTTTTTTTAGGCTGCTGGATACAATCGTAAAATACTTTTATATATGAAAAAAAGGATAAGCTAATAAAATACTAATAAAGGTATAAAGTATTCTTCTGATTATTCTCATAAAAATAGAAAGTATTATTTTCAATAAATTTTATCTATCGTGATATGGCTTTCAAACTATATCAGAATAACTTTTAAGGTGTATCGTGAAGTTTCAGAGCTTTTATTCTGGATATGAAAAAATTTTTTGAAGATGCAAAATGTTGAATGCAATATGACGACATACGGAGCATTTTTAATTGTTGCTGTAGTCAAGCTGAGAGTAATAATTAATGAAGATTCAAGATAATGGTGTGTCGTAAATATATAATGTGACAATTTAAAAAATTTGTTTTGTTATCTCCTTACGGGGGTTTAAAGTGCACGACCGATAAGGTAGAACTACTTACTAAAAATCATAAATAAAAAATTAGTGAATCGATTTTTCAAAATTTGGGCTGTATAGGGACCATTCTAATGATAAGATACCACCTTTTTAAAGATATCAAATAAATTAATTAAGAATTCACCGAGTATTATCGGAAATAAATGGTTTTTATTTATTTTCGATAGTTCTGGTCCTATTTTCCGTGAATTTCTTAAGTATTTTATAAGTTATGATATATAGCAATTAAAAATACCCTTACATAGCGACCAACTTTTGAAAATGATTCGAAAACTTTTAATATATGATTTTTGCGTTGTCATTCTTATCGGCAGATTACTTTAGAAAATTAAACGTAATTTAAAAATGTCCGACTTATTTTGTAGAAATTTGAGCTCTGTAAATTCGACTTTCTATATACGGACTCTTACAGAATACCAAAGAAAGTTAATTCAGAATAAACCGATAGTTATTTTAAATCAATAAAAATCACCTTATGCCATCAGTTCTCGTTTAATTCTTAATTAATTTCTTTGACATTCATTAATTGGTTGTATACTAATTAGAATTACCCTTACAGAGTCCTAATTTTGACAAATTGATTCAGACATTTTAATTTAAGATTTTCAGAGTAAATTCATACCAGTGGAACACATTAGAACCACAAGATTTTGGCTCGAGCGGAACAGGTAATCCTCCAACCAACGACAGATGGAACCTCAAGTCCAAATTTCTCTCGTAAAAATGGTTAAATTGGTTTTGATATCCGTTGAGGTTAAATTTACCAGTGGCAGATGAGGGGTAAAATTTAACTCACTCGTCTATCACTAATTGGTGAATGCAGTTATAAATGAAATGCGGAAATGGACGGATTATGGCCAGCACTGATTTCCATAAGCGAGAAATTCTCGGTAACCTTCACTTATAAAAAGAAACAAAAATAAATATTAACAAATTAACTACTTTTATTTTTCTATATTTGCACAATTATAAAATAGTACTTTTCGGTCCTAGGCCGTAAAATTTTACGGCCGAGGAGCGAACACTATTTTTTGATACACTGTTCGCAAAAGTATGCTCGCTGTTTACGGACTAAAAGGAGTCCGTAAAGTGTCTACTTTATGAACACGTGTATCAAAAAGTATGTTTTATTGAAAAATAAATGTTTTTAACTACCTGGGTAGAATTTAATTGCGATTAAGACCATTGTCTTGTTTTTAGAAAAACTCCCTTAATGTCAAATTTTATTATGTTGACATCGGCACCGGAATAAGCGATGTCAAAAACCTCCGAGTTTTTATTTTCGAACGATTCACTGCATCATACGCGAGATTGCAGAATTTAAATTGCTAACGCCCTCTTAATATCAAAATTTTGTCTATGCAAACTTTCAGAACGTTTAATGGATAAATGGTTATATTTCTCGTAATACAGGTGCGTAAAATCAGTGTTTACTTCCGCATTTGCGGGAGTAAAATGTGATTTTACAACCCAAGGGGTGTAAAATTTAATGATCCCAATTATTATTTCCAAAACAGTAAAACATGCCTGCACAAGTACAACCCGTAAATACAAATGTAAAACACGCATTTTACCCGAAGTAATTCCAACCATTTTGTTTGCAACACGGGAGTAAGATTTTAACACCCTCGTGTGTTCAACTATCCACTCGGGATGGCTTTGTGAGCCCTCGTGACTCGAAAACACTCCGGGTGTAAAATTCACTTTCATTCCCTTTTTACAAAAATAACTATTAAATAGAACTTCTCCCATTTTTTCTACACATACATCGTAGGAAATGCAAGAAAATTTTCATTTTTTCACTTACAATGTCAAATTTTAAAATATACCGAGCGGAATATCATTCAAAATGGGCTTAAGAAAAATGGATAATGCCTTACGAATGTATATTGACAACTGTATTGATGTGCCAATAAAGAATGATGAATTTGTAGTCCGTGAGCGCAGCGATGTTGTTACGTCCAGCGTCGAACACAACGGAGTACAAATAAAAGAATGAAGTTTTTAAAATTTATAATTCGTCCCTCTTACCTTGGGACGACCGGGATGGTGGAGAAATGGTGAAATAAAATATACAATTATTATTATTATTATTACAATTTATATTTTAAGTACATTACTAAATCTTGGAAGATAGTATGATTTTTGGGAAAGGAAACTAGGGAATAATCGATTTGGGGTTCAATTAACAAAAAAAAACGTGGTTAGATAGATACTTTGAAGTTGGTACCTTATCGAGGAAGCATCCAACCTCAAGCCTTTGAAAATAGGATTAGTTTTAAAGAAAAAAAAATCGAATGAATCGAAAAAAAAAGTCTTTAATAAAACAACAAAATTAAGAATAGAATAAGTCTTTAATTCAATACCTCGAGGTTGGTACCTTGACGACGAAGCGTCCAACCTCAAGCCTTTGAATTAATTTAGAAGAATTTTGTTTAAAAAATTAATTTAATACTCGAAGTTGGTACCTTAACTTGAAGCATCCAACCTCAAGTTTTTTAAATTAATTTGGATTAAGGTAAAGGGAAAAACAAAAGGAATTATCCTGGAAATCAAAAATGGTAAACAAGATTGTATAATTATAAAGAAAAGATTAAAATAAAACGAAACTTACTTCAAACTGTCGACTCTCGGACTGTCGACTATCGGACTAACTTTTAAGTAAACTTTTAATTCAACTTGTTAACTGAAACTTTTGAACTGAACCTTTTAACTGAAACCTTTGAACTGGACCTTTTTTGAACTGACTTTTGAAAATAGGTTTTCCTAAATCGTCACCTCGGTTAGAGCTCTAGGACTTCTCCCTCTCTATGCTCATGAGATGAGAGTCAAAAATTGTCTATGTCAAGATTGGACGATAGAGAAAAAGGGGCAGGGCTTATGTCCGGAAAAGTGGGGAAAAGTGGATATGATGTATACTATCTTCCCTTACAATATAATATTATAAACTTATATCTAAACGCAATAATAATAATTAGTAGTTAATATACAATAATAATATTACGTGGATTACATATTCGCAATTGATGATATATGCATCGCGCAATACTCCAATTACTTATTATTTATAATCATAATTGTTATTAAATTAATACCGTTAAAAAGGTATTAAATTGAAAAAGATATACTTCTAAACTTATTGACATAAATCTAAATGTACGCTGACAATGAATTTTATTAGTAACGCTTCTATAATTAATGGTTAATTGATTATAATAGTTGCAATGGTAATTGTTGGTATTACTAAAAGAAAAACAACGAGGACGTGACATCATTCGGGACAAAAATTATTTAGTCTTTTTAGTTTTCCACATGTATTCGACAACAGGAAGTGTTCTATCGGTATAGGATATTTTTAAGTTTATTATGGGATAATGCTCCGGCCGTTGGCTACGGAGGATCGTGTGATCGAAAACTGATCTACGAACAATCATAAATTTACACGAAATTCGAGAGGGTTCGCGGCATTTCTACTACGATGATGCTCGACATGGATCTCTCGGCCACATGTTGCAAGAAGCTTATCTTCTGGTTGTCGAATGTTGGAAAATAATACATTTCCTTTTTTTTTAATTTTATTAGTAACAGCTGTGCAAGCTATAGAAAGATGAAACTCTGGGAAAACTAATTTTTGTTAGAACTAAAAACGTCCCACGTTACAATGTAACGTTCTTTCCATCGATATTGAGTTCCAAGCAAAGCACAAACTTCTGTCAAAATACGGTTTGTTTCGTATTTAGTGAAAAGTACCTCATATGTCAAACAAAATATTCAATTCAAAAATATATTTTTTAATGATGGATGTAATAAATAAAACAGAATTTTTCAAAAACTGAATTACGTTTACTTCTACGCGTTTTCTTTGGATGAGAGGCACATGTTTCAGTAGCATATTTTTATAAACTTTTATATCATTATAGAATATACGATGTAATATAAATGAAATTGCTGCAGGTATATTTTTTTTATAACAACTTCAAAAATTAATCGTCAATGTGTACCTAATGAAATGGTTAAAAAATTTTATCTTTTAGGTGTTTTTCATTACGATATTGGGCAACAAACCACTTGAAAAGTATCATCCCATATGCTTTTTAGTAAGATTATATGATATATAAAAAGTTTCCGAGAATTCTTCATACATTATTCAAAAATTCAACCAGAAACTGACGTTTCTTTCGGTTAATTTTCAATTTTTCTACGGTTAAAAATCCTTCGCTAAAAACGCACTTTGCATGTTATAACAGAACACTATATTTCGTTGCAATGTCGCAACGCTCAGATTTTCATAAAGTGTTCCTTTATTTCATCGAGTTGGAAAAAATTGTTATCGTTGGGCAACATTAACGCCAATTGTTATCCTATAGTAGAAATACAAAAAACACAGGACATTTTTTATTCTTTTACCAAAGATTTTATACCAAAAATGTGTATATGAAATCGTTATTCAAACTCGTCGAAACCACGGATCGGGTAGATTAATGATTTGTTCTTTAAAGCTCAAGATGCGTGATTTCAAATTGAAACTGGCGGATTCACAATGCCAGTTTTAATTTAAAACATGCATAGAATATCGGATTTCTAAATTTTAACTTTTTATATAGTAACTAGAAATAATGCTGACACACGTAAGAGTTACTTTTGATAGTGAATTTGTTTAATTTTTGATAATAATTAGTCTGTTCCAGCAAGTAGTGATTATTTTCATGGTCATTTGTCTTCGACTGCATATGTATTACCTACGATTTTACGAACAAATGTACATAACTGTTGTAGAAAATTAGATGTTATGCCTGTTTGTTAGAAACATTTTCTATGTGATTTATATTTTTGAAAAAAAAAATCTAAAAAATATATTTTTTCATCTTTTTTTGTTCTGCCTCCTATAATCTAATATGCAACGACTCTAAAAACTAATCAGAACTAAATTACGATGATAAAGTTAAAAAGTGGCACTTTAAAATCAGTATTAGAATTCGCCAGATATCGCGAGACACACACAAAATGGGAAGTACGTACGTACAAGATCACAAATAAATATTTTACTATTTCATTTTTGAGTTCGTTAGGAACTAAAATATCGATATTTGATGAAAACTATAGGGACATTTTTTTTGTTGAGATGACCAAATTCAATAGTTTGTGGGTCGACGTAATACTCAAGAAAAATATTTATTTTGAAATTATATATTGCAGTATTATTGAAATTAAATTTTTTATTTCCGTGGTCCCGGTTCCGATTTCTTAATTGAGGTAGAGAATGAAGTACAATATATCCTAGATAGAATCGTTGTTTTAATTACTATCTGATACGCTATGTACTCGCCGCGAGATTTTAATTTTTAATGAAAATTTTATTTAATATAAGTCTGAAAACATTCAAATGTTTTATATATCATTTTAGTTTGAGAACAAGTTGCATTTGACCTGCCTTTACGCATTGTTATATTCTGCATTATGACTACATTTTGTAACCACAAGTCATCAAATACATTATTATAATACAATAAACAACTTTATTTAAAAAATTTTAAATGCAATTATAGTTATTATGTAACCATATTAAGACTTTTCGATAAATTTGCATAAAAATCAATCATACGTTATTATTTCTTAATGATTTTTTAAAAATAACTTTTGTCTACAATTACCTTTGTAACCAACGTTTTGGATGTTATATATGTGCCCATTGTAGTTAAAAAAATGTCGATACCACGCTAATCGATGTCAAACGTCAGGATCATACGTAAAATGAAAGATGAAAACGATGACGTATAACGTTTTGTCACTTATTTCGACTGAATGAGCACTCTTTTAGAAGGACGCAGTAATTGCTTTATATTTTGCGGATATTTTTATTAAATCGAGTCATTTTTTGGAAGGGTAAGTGGTTGCTGTAGCCCTTTGCTTATTCATGAACATTACGATTTTATCCTCTGAATCGCATTTAGTTAAAATCTACTAATTAAAAGAATAAGTGTGGGTCATTAATGATTTAGTAACAACTTTCAACAGTAAATAATGAAAAACTACTAATTCATTACTCAATCTAAAAACTACTAAATTAAAATATTGAATTTCTAGGTTTAGATTAGTAGACTTTTATTAATAAATTAGTCGTTTTTTGTGAATTCAGATTTAGATAGCATTGCCATTATTATTGGATTTAATATAAATAGTATAAAATGAAATGATCTTACAGTTGGAGTTAACATATTTACCTTAATAATGTACAACATGTATGTACTCTATTTCAACAGCCATTGAAAGAAAAACAATTTTTGAAATAGTAAAAATCTTTTTCAAGTGTCCATTAAAAATAAGTTTCAGAAGTTTATAGGCGAATTATTCTCACAAGAGGATGAAAGGAAATAATAATTCTTATATTGAGAAAATTAGGATGATTTATTCTGACAAAATTGCATACCTTTTCAATGAAAATTTACAATACGAAAAATATGTCGATGATGCTTATTACTAGTAGATTTATGAAAATGGAAAGGAAATGTTAGATATATAAAATAAATGGAAATTATATTCTATCATTTCTGAAATGACTTCAATAGCAATAAAACAATATAATGCAACTCGACGTACACGAGTAAAAACTTTAAAAAAGCAACGAAGTTATTTTTACGGAATAGCTATATAGATATAAGAAATCTTTCGAAACTTCTTTCTGCAGAAAAGCTTACTTCATGAAAATGTACGAAAGTTTGTTTTTCGTATATTAAAGCTATTTAAGACATCTTTTTACTGTACAATTTGTTTCGTATTTATTGAAAATTATAAATTCTTCAATCTGACTTATAATCCAAACTATTTCGTAATACAAATTAGTAAGTCAATTGAAAGTTAATATTTTAATTAAATACAATACAATTATACGTTTGCAACCTCAGGATTGTTGGCTATGGTTAGTCTGGCATTAATCACAGTCCATGAAAAATGAGAGACTTAAGTCGGAGCGTATCATTAATCAACCAGCCCCTATCGTTTTTCAAAGTATCAACACTTATAATAGTAGTTTCCCATTCTTAACACCTATTAACTTATAAATTTGCACTTGACAATACGTTTATCCAAATGTGTAAAAAGATTGGTAAAAACGCATGAAAGGAGAAACTTATAAATTTAAAATATTCTGAAGTATTTCAATGTTTTATTGTTATAGCGTAAAATTCCTGTGCACTTTTCTTAACAATTTCCAATTATTTTCGGGATGAATTCAATACTTCAAAATCAAAAGCAATGTCGATAAATTGGTAGTTTTTCCATGGTTAGGGAAGAAATAATACTACAGAATCGTCATTGCTTATGACGTAACTTTACCCTACGACCTACAAAACTTGAAAGTTTCATTCCAATAAACTGACATAGAATATATATTGTAACATTATCCATTGGGAATTGTCCTTATAAGGCTCATTTTAAAAGTGCTGAAATGCTTTTTTGAAAAACTTATCATTAATATGAGTTTAAGTTTAAAAGCAAATGTATCCTATTGTTAAGCAATATTATTTTTATATGGTCGGTGCTTTTCGTTTTATAATTATTAAATATATTGAATGTATCCGTCTCTATTCTACATTACACTCAATATGCAACAGATGTGACTATTTAATTCAAAGTATAGTACTTTACTGCCGAATTGGAACGTTGCCCAATTTACTCTCAGCTATAAAACAGGTGCTTACTGTTACTAACTGCAGTCGTCTGTTCGGCGCATAACTTCTGACCGTTTAATTAGCCACCTGAAAGTGTTATTGAAGTTACATATAAATTATAGTTCAGCGTTCATCATTTTAACTTCAATGTAAAGTCGGATATTAAACTTTATTTTTTTTTTTGGTACAACACGTTTTCCCAAAGTCCTAATTCCAAAATAGAAACGTAAAATACGATATAGAATGTACAAAAATAATAACTACTAACGCGAGTAACCAGAACTTCTGAGACTTTTAATATAATATTTGGTATTGTTAAAATATAATTTTGGTAGTCTAGTTTAATATTGGTGGTAACAATGATATCCACTGTATCAATTACATACTGAAGAATTTCTGTAAGGGGAGAAAAGTGAAATGCGAAATGTGTAGTTTGAACTCTGATTGAACTCATTGAATAATATAACTAATATAACTGATCACACGGAGAAAAATGACTCCGCTGGATTAGCTGATTCATATCAGCTAAAATTTGCGGCTGGAATTGCCGAAAATATATGCAATTTTAGCTGTTTTGATTCCGCTAATGTAGCCTTAACCCTACTCAATTCGCGCTTAGCTCTAAATTTCCGCTACATTAGCAGATTTGTTCCGTTAAATTTGCGGACTTCTTCAGTAAATTTAGCTGAAATTATCGGCAATCCCTAACGGAATTCCAACAGCTGTCCCTATAGGATAAAATTGGTAGAATCTGCAGATTTTTCGGCTGATTTTGCTGATTATTTTTCTCCGTGCATCGTCAAACCAAATCTAAAAAATCACGTGCATATTTTAAAAACGATATGTATTATTACAAATATTCTACAGATGTAACACCTTAGCGCCTTTATTTCTACTAAGTCGTAGGCAAATGCATATAAATAAATACATAATATTAAATGCATTATCGAATAATTTTTGTACCACTCTTAGATGAATAAATATGGGTTTATATAGTCGTACAAAATATATTATAATATAAAATATTCGTCATATTTTCGCATGCCAAGAGAAACAAGTCAATGTTTGTGTTTCATGTAATTATTTTGGTTCTTAATTACAAGTTCTTCGAATCTTTCGAGTTCATTGTATAGTGCGTATTACGTTTTTAATAATTTCAAAGTAAGTGGAGAAATAGAAATTCAATTTCAAATAATTGCATTTTCTCTGTTTTAAACGTATATAACAATCAAAAGTTATTCAACAGTTATGGCTTAATATTCAAAGTAAATAATCACTTTAACGTTATCTGATGTGGTTCAATTCATATTAAACATTAATCCTTCTTCTCTCAACACATATCCTCAATTAAATGGATTAAATCAAGTGAACGTCAAACACTGCAGCGGTTGGCTCTTTGAGGTGATTTGTGAAATGTGTATTTGTTTGAATGTGAAAAAGCGTACACAGGAAAATATTATTTTCGTTACAGAAAACGTAAAGAAGATACGTAAATTATTTTAAATTGTAATGGTCTTTACGCACACAGAGCAAAAAGTTCTTTTCGTAATTGGGTACGTAAACCTAAAGTATAATAGTAGTTTTCGATAAAAGTGGGAAAAAGTGTTTTCGAATAAATGTGTGGGTTGTGACACAAGAAATAGTTTTAAGCAATATGATCAAAAACTATAGAGTTCGATACCTGGATAATGTTTTTGACGATTTCGAATACCCAGTGCACTCAAATATAAAAGTACCCACCTAACAAAAAAAATGTTCATATTAAAGAACATATTGAATAACGTGGGAACCCAACCTCTTAATGATTGGCATAACGAAATGAGTAATAAACTAATTTCTTATGGATAATAAGCATTTAATAATGATAATAAAACGCAAGTCAAATATTTTCAAAAATGAAAACTCAAGAATCATTGGCATATTACGTCCACTCGGAAAGACCGAATTGGTTAGGGTAATCTAACAATTGATTAGGCAATTGGTTAGGCTAATCTGTCAATTGTTTCCCCCAAGTAACTTTTATATGGGCAACAGTGTTAAAAGAAGTTTGGACTTATTCTTTTCGAAATTTTAAACCAAAACAAAAAGTTTGCATTACGTTGATATTATACTTCTAATCACTTTAAGAAACAAATGAGCATAGTGAATTGAGCATAGCCCAAATACAATTTGAAACGTAGCGTCTTTCGTATGAAAATCTGAAATGTATAATATTGTGCGTCGGGCAATCTAAAGCAGAGCGTTTTTTGTCGCAAAATTAAACGTAGCGTTCTTCCTAGAACATTTGAAACATATTATTTAATGATACAACACATGATTTTAATTATGATAATATAACAATTTTAGCTACAGAACACAATAAAAATATAAGAAAACATATCGAAAATTATTTCATAAAATCTAATAATAACGCAGTAAACATAAAATTTGAAAAATCATTATTACCCGATGACTATTTTGCAATAATGTAAATTTTCAAAATTGTTTTATCCGTTAAAGCAATTTTGAATTTTTTCTTTCGTTAAATGTATTTATAACCATGTTGACACTTTTGTCTCGTTTCGTTATAAAAGTCAAACAGGAATCAGTCTGTGTTTAGATCGTTAACAAGTGCGTGATTGTAATATTATATTAATAAAATTTGTACATTTTATTTTATTCCCCTTACTAAGTTTTTATAACTTACAGTTTTTATTTAATAATTTTAGATGGACTCATCCTTTTGATTTTTTTTTAAAAATGTTTTCTGATCACATATGACTTTTTTAAGGAATTATAAGGTAAGGAGAATAAATTTATTATTTGTGACTTGTTTTTATTGAACTATTTCTGTTTGACTTAGCATATATTATTTTTGTATTAATTTACTGTCATCAACTAAGTTAAAAAATTGTAATATTATAGTTATCTGAAGAGGACCGTAAATAAATAGGACGAAACGTTGTTGTTATTTCTACTATATGGTTTTATTTTACGATGGTTTAACTTTTTCCGGGAACTAAGAAGAATTATTACGAAGAAGTGGCTAAATCGATTATCCGAGTCAGTAAGGTGTAATGAAGAACAGCAGATTTTGGTCCGTTCATATAGTCGACGTTTCGACAGCGTCGCTGTCATTATCAAGACTATTTTTGCATAATTAAAATAAGTTGTGCTTATTTTAATTATGCAAAAATAGTCTTGATAATGACACAACTTATTTTAATTATGCAAAAATAGTCTTGATAATGACAGCGACGCTGTCGAAACGTCGACTATATGAACGGACCGAAATCTGCTGTTCTTCATTACACCTTACTGACTCGGATAATCGATTTAGCCACTTCTTCGTAATTTGAAATTTTACCGAGTGTTAAATTCCTTGAATTATATTTAAGAAGAATTATATTCAACAAAAAAAAACTATTTCACTTACGAAAAAAATTATACGGACAAGAAGATAATTTTTATTTTTTACGAATATATTTGGTTTTTAAATAATAGGCACATGATTTCGAACAGTATCTCTGATTTTGATCGCAAAAGCGATCATGTTGAAGGAATCGGTTACATTCGATCATGCACGTTATCAGGCGTGCCCGAGCTGTTCAAATTAGTACAACTACTTGTGGTGCCTTTGATTTCAATTAAAGTGTGTGTGTGTGACTTCAATTTCACGATTGTCGAGAATAGTATTGGTGCACGGTCCGCCGAGTGCGACCGAATTTTCCTGGGAATTACACCGAGCAGAAAATGTGCTGGGAGTTACTTCAATCTGTACATCGCTTTTGCAGCACTTGATCCCGGATTGTAGGTACACTGAGAAAACACATGGGTATAAGATATAAATTATTAGTATGTAATACCAAGTCTCGTGGTAACAGATACCAACCAGTGCTATCTAATACCAATTCGTTTTCTCCGTGTAAGTTTTGATTGTTCTAGCGGATCAATTTCGAAAGGGCTCAATTTTTAAGAGCCATACCGAAGTGATCGCTCCGATTTTGGAAATGGCACGTTCGCCTTTTCAAGTGTGAGAACGGAATATAATCCACACGTTTCAACCGTCACGATTCGCGTTATAGTAATAGAGTCCGTGTCAATTCAGTTGAAAATATACATGTTTATTTATTAATTTTTGCATATGTAAAAGTCTTATTTCTATTCTGAAGAGCCCAACTTCGCAGTGCGGTCAGTTAGAATATCGGTTCGAATTAACTATTTCAAACTGAGTCAGTCGGCAGTCAGAATCTTTTGCTGGGGTTTTTTGAATATATATTCAAACATACCCATACTTAAGCGCTACTTTAATTTCTTAAACTTTCTTTTTATTCATTATTGAAGCTTAATTATGAAGTACCATATACTGGATGGACATGACAAAATGTTTTGTAGGGAAACTGTTTAATCTAGAAGTGTTGACATGATCAAAGGATTAAAACGCAAAATAATATAAAATTGACTTACGCGTCTGTATAAATAAATGACTATTAGTAAATTTGTATATCAGAAATAATGCAAATTTTACAAGAAAATTCATAATGTTTTTTTCTTTCTTTTTATATGATGGTATAAATGGATTACGGTTGGATTATTTCAATGAAGGTTGGATTGCTTTTCAAAAACTTTGTCAATTTTCTTGTAAAATTTGCATTACTTTTGAATGAGCACGCGAGTAACTGTCAATGCACCAAATACATCACAGAATGTACTCATTACTATATGTATAGTAACCATAACAATTTTTCTTTACAATCCATTTCTCTCGGAGTGCGTATACTACAGTGGCAGTCCCACAGACTGAAGTGAAACAAACCGAGTTTATTGCGCCCTGAACATGAAGAAAGGCAATTACATAGGTGATGAATGAAATCTGAAATAAATCGTAAGCTTTGAATGACCACCGTCTTCTTTGAACTATAATTTTAGTTTTTAACGCATTTCATTGTAGTGAACACTAAGTTGAACGATAAAAAAGTTAATATTTTTGATATTGCATTATCAATTTGGAAATTCTGAATCTTATAAATGTAATTTTAGTATTGTTTCGTCCATTAAGATGTTTGTAATGTTTATCTGCTATCTTATTGTTGTTTACCCTGAGATTATATCACTACCGTACTGTTAAAAATGAAATGAAATTTTATTAAATGAAATAAGGTCCGTACTCACGAATATATTAAAAATGGGTTGTAATTTAAATGTCTCCTAATGTCCAGAAACATACGGATTAAGGTACTTCAACATTATATTTCATGCATAAGACAATGCAATACTCAACGTGTTGATTAAATTTCAATACAGTTTCAGAATGTACATTTGTGTATGTACATTTTTAATGCGTTTTTGGAAATATTTAATTTCCTGCTCTCTGAATTTGAAAGCAACGCAGTAGCTGATGCGAATGAGCTACCGCAGACTAATCATCGGTAGGGTTATTAATCAGTACACTGATTCGCAGTGACTGATTCAAATTTAGAGAGTTTATCTCCAAATTCAATAAAAATATATAAATATATATTGGCAGACGCATATCGAAAGCGAAATTAGTGACTTTATTGATACCTTCACGAAGTATTGCTTCACTTTCACGAATGATACCTATCTGATGAGTTTATTTAATACAAAATCGACTTAGCGGGCGAAAATCATATGTGCCAAAATATGTTAATTGTGTGACACTAGTTTTTAGTTTTAAAATTTCAGTTCAAGCTCTAAATTAACGATTTTTTAAAATTTTATTTTACAGTCTCTGATTACAGACGTCACCCAGATTTTCACAATAAACAATTTTTAATCTTCCATTGTATCCGGCATATCCAAAATAACGGATTAAAAAGTTTATTCTGCTACAATAAAATGGAGTTATTATGGATTTTCGGAGTCGCGAATCTGTCCTGAGATTTATAAAATTCAAACCATAGTTGTTTTTTAACTTGTGCAGTTGGGAAAAGTCCAAATATCATCTTTTCAGCTGAAGGCATCTGTTTGGAAAAAACAATTATTATGGACATTTTATCCGATATTTTGGATTTGAGATGATCTTAATTCAAATTTTTGGCTAACTTTTTTATCTTATCTATCTATACTTAACAATCAAAATAATTTTTACCTTAAATTGCTTAGGCTAAGGTGTACTTTTGCTAACAAAATAATTCACGAGACAAATTTTGTTTTAAACAAAAAATTAAAAAAATTGTTTGAATTCTAATATTTTAAAAATATACCTTCCAATCAGATTTTTTTTCTTCATAGTTGTTGTTTAGAATATTTAGAATAAGTCCTGAATGTTTCAAGATAGGACTGTAATAATTTAAGTGAATAAAAATTAAAATTCGTGCGCGGAGCGTGAAGGGTTACGCAAAATCTTTTGCAATCCGTGTTTGACAATATGCTTTAATGATTCTTTGATAAGTACGTAGTAATTTTTTCAAATAAAAAAATAAGAAATTATGTAGTCGTACTTCAAAAAGGGGTAATTAGGGAAAAATTACACTCTAAAATTCTAAAAAGTGAAATGCCGTTTATCAAAATATGACTTTCATTGTCTTGAATACAGTGAGGTTTTTCATTGCTGGCCAAATAGTGAGATTAGAACCCTTGTCAAAATTTACTACATGACACAGGAAGTGCGGCTATTTTGAACTGAACTTTGACCAGACGATTTGACGGAAAGACTAGAAAAGTTGATGTATCGAACACTCGCCGTCTAGTGGCGCATATGTATCGTATCGAACATATCCACCGTATGCAGAATCATTCTCACAAGCCGCGAAATGTGATTAATTACGTATATAAGACATTTGCTATGAATCTATCGTACCAATACCACTCCTTTGCTATTACCGTATGGAACAATAGACATCGATAGTTGTTAATCTATGGAAATTTGCTCATGAACGGTTGTCCGAGTAAATACACATGTAATCCAAAAATATGTAAATAACATGAGACATATATACAGGGTGTCAACTATGTACCAAGACGGTCAAACATTTCAACAACTACCAACATTAAAAAAAAACGCTGAAACACGTGAAACGATTTTTCAACAAATTTTTGATACCTCCGGTACATAATTGACATATATATATATACACGAGACATCCTCGTGCTTGCAGTGAAGTTTCACTTTTTATAAAATGCAGTACTTTTTTAACTAACTCGCGACGCAAGAACCACAGTCACAAATGTAATTTTATTCAACAAAATTATAACCGTCCCATCTGAAAAGTACATTACTTATTCTAAATATGCTAAATAATAATTTTACAAGAATTTGATTCGAAGATATATAGTTTTAAATTGAATTCCAAAAAATTAAGCAAACATTTTTTATGGATTCTTTTTCTATCAAAACTAAACCTTATTGAAATAAATTTAAGAAAATTATTATTCTTATTGGACGTCAAATAATAAAATTACATCTGTTTAAAATATAAAGTGGCCAAAATTTGTATAGGGAACGATTAAAAGAATTTTCAAACGTTTGAAAAACACCTTGTGGGTTTTTATTCAGTAAATCTTTAACAGCACATTAATAAAAAGCCATTAAAATTAGGTAGATGGTCAGTTGTCGTGGAATTGTTCATATATAATATACTTATGTTATATGTTATATTTGTAATAATACATAGATTATAATTATAGTTTCAGCTTACTCTTGACGGAGTTTTTTACTTTATGTTATATAATGATATTAGCAAATTTCTTATTAATTCTATTCTTAATTAAAAAGGAAATGATTGAATATGCGTATACTATTTTGGAAACACTAAAATAACACTCCTGCGAGAAAAAATATCAATGATTGAAAAGGAAAGGATGCTGAAGGAATGCCCGAGATAAGTTAAATAAAAATGTGTCATGATGCTTGAAAAGTAGGAAATGTAGGGGTAGGACTTATTCAATTTTCCTTTTGGAAATTCTACGGGTCATAGGGCAATAGTATGAAATGTACCGGTGATATCTCTTTAGATGAAATTGCATTAGACTATTTGAATCTCAGTTATTTGATCGTAAAGCAAAATGTGTTCTATATTCACGTTCTTCATCTTGTTGGTGGTCGTTCCGTCCTCAGAAAACGAATTACCCTTCTTTAAAATTGCACAATTCTTAATACACCAATAATTATAAAAAAAATATTATAATATGGTTATAATGTTGGTGTTAATAAAACCAAATTTAATACTGTTAATAACATTTTACTTGATTCAAGTAAATGGTTTCTTTGAATAGTCGCAGCAAAATATTGATTAGAAAGAATATTCACCCTATTTACTTGAAAAAAATTAAATAACTAATCGACTCAAATTAATCTATACTTAATTACACGAAATATTTCATTTTTTCATGAAAATCAATTCTTTGTTTGAGCATGTTTTAGTTTCAGTAAATATTTACTTGAAAGAAATAGATATTCACTTCCCCGTATGAAATCATTTCTTCCTCCAACTTGATATTAAGTAAATATTTATTTAACTCCAGAAAATATTTCATTGCTTGGAGTAAACAATTACTTGAAAAAGACAAATATTTATTTGGGAAAATTCAAAGCTACAAAAATGATAGTATCATATTACGATATTACTACTTGCGTTCTGTTGTTTTTTATATATTCGTACGTATTCATTTAACACTCGTAAGCTGAACTTCACAGTCATTTACTTCGCTTATAATACGCATACCGTCCAAAAAGAAAATGCAGGTTTTTATATCCAGTGAGAATCGATTTTTCGGATTGTGCATGTAGAGAATTATTTACTCCCCACCTGTTGATAATAACGAGAAACGAGCATGGAGACTCTGAAATGAATCGCCAAATTTGAAATGAGCTACTTGCATGTTATGTAAAGGAAGAAACACGTTTCTTGGTTCAAGGAAATATTTATTGGAATGTATCAAACTATTTATTTGAATCAAATAAATTACTTTTGATTTCGGTAAATTGTTGTCAGGAACATATTTATTAATATCAAGTCATACCGTTTTCTACATCTAAACATGTTAATTGGCGGTGCGAAATATTTGTTTAAAATGATTTACTTCTTTCAAGAAAGATGATTTACTACCTTTCAGCAAATTATCTTAAGAAAATACTATCTTGATGACAATATTTTCTTAATGTACGATCAGGATATAATATACCAAGGAAATGATTTAGTTCAAGGAAATAAATCTTCTCTTAAACCAACCACAATTTATTTGAATCTTAAACACGATTACTTGATTCAACTAAATATACTTCGTTAAAAGAAGTGCATTATTTTTTAGTGTGCCAAAAACGTTTTTAGTGAACAAAATAAATATACTTATTTCAATCTTTTCATCAGTTTCTTTTCAGAAGTCATTTGCACAGTTAAAAACTGAATTTGAAAACGTCAAAGGTTTAATTCCGAGTGCCTAATTTTTTAAAATAAAAGAATAGCTTAAAAAATCGTATAAAATGTCTTATTGTCATGATCATTTCCCAGCATCATGACAACAACTTTGAATTGTACTGACAAGTTTTTTATTTCAGAAGAGCAATATTTCAATAAGAATGTTTCACAAAATTCCATTAGCATTGTTTGCAAATTAATTGTACATAATTCAAATGAAGTATTTGTGGAATAGTGTAGAAAAAGGCTAGTATGCTTTCGGAGGTTTTTGTAATTTCTACTTATTTTTTATTTATTTTATTCTCAAGATGATATCATCCAATTTGTATGTAACGATATATAATTGTGTAAAAAGGGCGATTCCGACCGTTCAATAATAAAAAAAAAATAAATATCGTAAATTACTTCTACTTGAATAAACAAATATTATTATTACAATTTGTACATTTGCGTGTTGGTTTCATATAAAGCAGTACAATATGAAAATGATATTTATATCGAGTTTACTGAAAACTTGGCTGTAAGGATTACATTTTGAAAATGTGAAAAGCGGATGAAAAATAAACGATAATTGTTTGAAGAACTTTCTAGATGTGCTGGTGATCCCGGCCTGACCTGGCTGACTACTCAAGCAAACTCGGGAACCGGGATAATGCCAAATTCCGCAGAAAAATTTGATTTTCATCCGTGGACCCTATATAAATCTCTGAGTCCGCCTACGCAAACCAAGATTGGTGAATGCTGTTTCACCATTGTAGTTCACCACTTGAAACAGAAAGAGCCATAAACTGTTTTGAATGGCGGTTATATGTGTAGAAAGAGGTTCGTACCCCCTTCCTCTGTTCTCTTTCCACTATTTTCTGATCCGTCAATCCCTGTCTCTCTCTTTCTCTTTTGCATCAGGTTCTTTCTTTCTTTTGGCATCTTTCTCTGTCCCTCACTACCCACGCAATCGATATCAGTAGCCAGCCTATACTATGGATTCTACTGAATGGACTTCGCCATCCGTTTCCCTCCCCTAGCCAACTTCACCCCCTCCTCCATGTATATTGATTACTACTGCGAGAGTGAGGGGGTAGGGAGTATTCTCTGTGCTCCACGCTCTATGCTCCATCGACCCACCCAGCTGTAATACGGTTCATTCATAAATCTTCGGTTTTCACTCACAATGCTCCGGGATATCTCGCGCTTTCCTATATTTTTCATAATCTCTCTTACCCGTTGAAAGACTGTGATGAAAAATATGCTAATGAAACAGTCACGCAGGTGAACGTATTAGGATCGATCCTTTAACTGCAGATTTCTGTGCAATAATAGTCGTTTTATTAAATCGTCTAGTCTACATGAATCTCTAAAGTAAAATAAGTCATTAAGGTAGTTCTTAGGAAATCTAAAAAATATTTTGAGTGAGTACACTGAAAGACCTGCGGAAAGTGTTACATTTGGAGGTCGGGAGAGTATTAATGAAAGGGCTTCTTCGGGAGGACAGGAAGTGAAAGATTTTTAATTGATAACCATTTTATTGTTACACAAACTTAAAAACGAGATTTTACTAGATACAGTATAGTCCCGATATATTTACCTGCGTGCTCGTTGTATTGACCAAAAGAATGGAAGCTCCACTTCTCCCACTCCCCGCAGTCGGGTTATGTCCGTGACGTCACCGCAGGGCCTTACCAAGGCCCCCAACCGCAAGGTGCGGGAAAATGAGAGCAGTATCAGATAAATAATAATACCGGTACTTTACTGCAATATAAACTTTCCAAAATTTCTAGAAAAATCGTAGACTATCCAATGAATTCGAAAATATTTAGGTGTTGAAATACACCAAATCATGTCAATTGAGATAAATAAACAATATGGCGTTCCCGTCGAACAGTTATGTTGAGGTTAGAAAACATTAACTTTTGCAAAACTTCGTAGCACATCCGCGTAAGTGTCCAATAATATATATAGACTTAAAGTTGCATGGTTTATTGAACTCTTAATGTTGTATCCATTACTAGTCACAATAAATGATAATTACTACGGATTAATATAACGATTTACATTAAAAAGAAAAACGACGTGACGTTCTCCGATGAACCCGAGTCGCGGGAGTTGAATTCTCTACATGGCAAAACTTTGTCAATAGTTTATATCAACGCTCAACTAAGTGCAGGATACGTTTTAAATAATAAAAATTGAGTTAAATGTTTTACAAAAACTTTTTGACTGCAACTGAAGTATTTGTGGAAAAATAAACGAACTTTCTATAGACTTGAGAATACCAGTAGAACCACCTTAAGTCCAAAAACCAAAAATTTAGTACAAAGTATGGGTTAGAAACTAACCTTTTTGATGGGAAGCTCTATCTAAGTAGCAAAATAGAGAGGAATTACCTCTTTTCGTTTGTCCATAAGGGCGAGAGATTTTCTCTACCAGGAGATAGGTCGTCGAGAGAGTCGAATTAAGTGGAGACAAAAAATTTGACGGTTGAAAATAGGTAATATTAGGCATTTTCCCATTGGGTCTTAGTCTAAATTTGGTAATATTAGTATTAGGTAGAAAATTCGAATTTCTTCGACCTACTTCTGACAATATCTGTGCACCTTTAATTGTTAATATGCACTATATAATCTATAAACCAACTGCATTTTTCGAATTTAGATAAGATATTGGTAAAACTTAATAAAAGTTGTTTTTTGTCACACCTGCATAAAAACCGCGCCTTTGCGTGCCGGCAAAGCTTGCGACATGAAACTTATTCAACGCTTTTGCCTTCTAGGCTCTGGCGGGGGCTTTTCACAAGTTCGCGCCGGCTTCTCCCTTTTCACGATTTCGCACTTGCCGTGTACATGACCGACATTATAAAGGCGCAGTTTTTTTTATGTACAGGTGTGAGAAAAAAAATATCGTGTATATTACAGGCGAGATTGAAGAAATCGGAGACAAGCCTCCGTCCCAACCCTCGGGGTTAGGACTCCCATCCCTCCCCCTCGTTCTGCACTGCGTACCTGTTTCCATTCCCTTCCTTTGTGCCCTAGATACACAATATACTATTAACTCTTTATAGAGAGAACATTTATAGGAAATAGTAGTTATGAAATAGAATGAAACTAATTCATATGTTAACCCTACTATAGGCATAAATTTGCAGATTTACCACTTGGAGTATTAACCCTTTCAAGCATACATTTTTCTTTACGCTGAAAATAGCTGAAATATGTTACTCGGGAGTTTTAGGGGTCGTTGCTTATGAATCTGGCCGCAGATTTTTAAAATTCAAAATAGCGGCTCCGGTATGGCCGACTGAAATCGAGGGTGAATCTGACTTGTTTTTATAATTCGGTCGGCTAATTAAATTAGCTGTGTAAATAATGTGTAAATAATGAATTACAAAAAGGTGTAGCACATACGCTGCACCCTGCTTCAAATGGTTAAAGTAGGTTATCATGAATCGAAATATTGGGCCTACTTGTATCCTTCATAATCCCAGAAAAGTACTCTATTCTTTTGCATCGAATGTTTTTGAAATAGTTTTTGAAACGAGAATGAAAATAAAAAATAAGTATGTTTCGAAGTAATGTATTGTTCAGTTTTTAATTGTTTGAAGTCATATCTCTAATATGATTTTTCTATCACATTCGATTACAACTAAGCAAATTATGGGATTGTCAAAACCTACTAACTTTAATGACAAGAAATTGACGTTTAAAACATCTATAGTTACACCATTACCATAACATTAATTTAGGTAATTATTTTTCAGGTAATAAAACTAAATCAACACCCTTTGACCTCTGTTGATGGGGTGCGCAACATTGACTGTATTTCAAGCCTTATTCTAACGATATTTACTTTTCACAATATGATTGAGCACACAGTAATTAAAGATTACTACGACAAAATAACCTGGAAAACACTAGTTTGTAAGTATATTATGTTACAAGGGTGAAATTTCCAAGTTTTTTTCGACAAGTACAAAGATTGTCGCACGAGCGAAGCGAGGGATGATAATCACACTCGTCGGAGATGGATATTTCGCCCATTTTGCATGCGATTTTTTTTTAATGCGACGGGTGTGGGGCTCCATAATTTGCGCCCGAAGATTTCACTGCAAGACGCAAAATCGAGTTCTACTCCCGGAGTGTTAAAAACAATCTAACATAGTTTGGTCTAGAGTTAATGTTGTATTTATTAATCTTTTTGATAATTTTACGTAAAATTTAGCAGGTTTTAGTTTATAATAGAGAAACGAGATTAAACATTACATTAAACATTAACTTTAATTAAAAATGTTTAAAATGATTTCCTCTCCAGGAAATATTTTTTTTATAAAAAAAATGCTATCAAAAGTTCTATAAACTTTATAAGAATGGGTGACGTATATGTTCTCCGATAATAAATGTCGCAGAAAAATCACCTTCGAGAAATAATGTCCAACTAACTTAGTTATGTGACGTAGAAAGGGTTTTCATTTTCGATGTTCTTTTAATTTAGAAAAGACGTACTAGCGCTTATTATATTTAATTTACAAGATTCGTCAAATCAAACGTATATACAATTCTAAATTGCGTGTGTTTTTAATAATGTGTATTTCATTAACGTTAAATATTACTTTAATTTAGGCTTTAATGACAAAACTCCAATAGAAATCCAGTTAATTATTTATAATTTGCGAAAATCCAGAATTCAGCCAGTAATAAATCATCACATCTAAAAAGAATATTTTTGAGCTTGCTATTTTATTTAAATAAATTCTTCTATTCGAATCTCAAATTTACCTATTCTCTTTTTCAATTATCATCGACTAATATATTTGTTCTTACGTATTATTAAATCTTTATCAATTTCATTACGGTCGGAGTTATTTTCGATAATTGAGTTACAATCAAGATTTGGGGAGTAATCAGGTTTTAGGGCATTTAATAGAAAATCGATTTGGGTGTGTGAGAAAACTTTTTTTTGCGAAAACTGAAATACGTTATATAAAAGTAGGCGATAATATTGCATTTGTCAATTTGTTTGTAGTCAGTATATTAATATTAATAATATCTTATCTAATTTTACTATTATTTGACTTTATTACATTCTTAATACTTTACTTATACTCGGAGGAAACGAATTGTTCCCAAAAAAATCTTCTGTCTATAAATTATAATTATATAGAATTTGGATGTGTAATTGTTTTAATGAAAACCAGCTTACATCATGATATAGTAAGATAAAACGTTTCTATTCGATTTAAATTTATTTCGGCACTTTAAAATCCTAGTTAAAAGGCTAATGATAAATATTGCTAAAGAGATCATCAAAGCTCTAAAACTAATTCGATTTGTAGGAAATACATTCATTTAATGCATTCTTGGATATAACAAAATGGGCATCACTAGCTATGCAGACTCATTTAAGAATGATCAATAGATATTTCATCCGAATGAATATCCCTATTATGTATGTATATACCTAGATACCAAATTATTTGTACGAAAACCCACACAATGTCGTTTGTCTTCCTAAGGATGCAATTCTCTATTGCCTTAATGGCCGAGTTTGAAATTCAGATTCCACCTCACTGATTCAATTATCATACATTACGTAAAGAAATTTCCGAATTCGAATATTCCTGGTTTTGTTTGTCGGTATTTGGTGCGCTATGGGGACCCATTAGAGTTTACGTGCTGGAAATTTCGAACTTAAAATCCGCTGCTTCGCAAAATGAGTCGTTACAGCTTTAGTCCTGAAAATATTCGCCACGATTTTCTGTGAGAGACGTCCGTGTAATTATTTAGGAATGTTTTAAGAATATTTGTGTTTAATTGAATATGTATTTAAATTTCTCAGAACAAAAACTAATTATTTCGTATATTATTAATAATCTCAGCAGGAATATATGTTTTTAAGAAATTCAGTTTTTCTACATCAACTCTTCATTTTATTAGGAAGAAAAATGTATTTGTGTACTTTCAATTTGCTTCCCGCTATTTTAGTTTTTGGACTGCTTTTCAGGCAGTGGTAGATTTCACTTTGTGGGATATCGTCTATTTAAATATATATAAGATAATAGAAACGTTACATTAAGGTTCAATTTAATAGACATTTATTTACCAGTTGTCTTCAAAGTTATGTACAATATGACACATCTATTCATTACTATTAAATTATCTATGAAATTCAATGAGTTTAAAGCGTACGGCGCAGCGTTCCGAGTTGACAACCACGTGGCTGTTACTACTTAATTTTAAGATCAGAATTCGATTAGACATCCCTCCTCTTCAAGTGCTAGAAGCTTCGGGAGAGAAATTAAAATCTTTATTTATGATGTTAAAATGTTTAAATTAATATAGCAGAGGTGGCATACTTCATAGTGTTCAAATACCTTTCAAAAAACTTTGTTTATTTTTAATTTTAATATTGGGATATTTTTATTTTTAATATTTGTATTGACATTATCGAGAAAATTCGATTTTGGTTATAATTATATATGTAAATATTACTTTTTCAAAGGGTAAAATTGAGAATACATCACTTTATCCTGAATAAAGATGGAATTGTAAACAACAATTTTTAAATTATTTTTCAATTACTCTTAATAAATTTGACTAATTTTTAATTACTCAAAGTGTTTCAGTAGGAATGATATTTTGAAAGTTCTTTTGACTAAATTTTATAAGATTATTGGAGTTTAACGATCGAGAATACGGAAAACAATAAAGGTAATTTTTAGTTGATTTACGGTCGTAACTGCAACTTAAACAAAATTTACTAAAATTTTAAATACTTGTCATGCATATTTTTTTAGTTTAAGCATTCTTTTTAGTGGAGCTATTCTTTTTTATCATATCAGTAAATATCTCTTTGAGATTATTATTATATTTCAATCGTCCTGAATACCGAATAAAATATATTTTCGTTAACTTAACTACTGATTTTTAAAAAAGTAGTACAATTGACAAAATCCTAACTTAAAAAGTAAATTTTTTTTACTGTTTTTCTTCCAACTTCCCAACGGCATTTTTTTTTTAGTTATAAACTCGAAGTCACAATTGAGAGTTATTTACAATTTTTCTTTCGAATGAATACTATACAAAATGAGTCCGTTTTTTTGAAAGTGTTTGTGCTTTCATCTTCTTGAGAATACTCCCGTTGACCTACAATTAATAAATATTTTAGTAAATTTTATAGTACACTTGGTTAGTATTATAATGTACTACCATGTACATACATTTTCTAAATTGGCACGAACATATAAGAAATATAGGAAACGATACATAATATTTTAATGAAAGGTCACGTAGTATAAACTGCAATTATCCTATATGTAAATCTGTATCCTCTACTCCTATGTATTGAGCTAACAACGTGCACTTTAAGTGTATTATGTGTTACCAACTTCTATGAGAGATTAATTGCGAATATTCCAGAAAATAATAACCATTAGATAGTTAGAAATATTAAGGACCTTTGTTCTGACTAAATTAGATAAACTACTAAGAATATAAGAAATTAATGTCTTATTCATGAAACTACTTCACATTTAATATCTTTAACAAACTTTCTAGGAAAGGTCTAATCCATTAATATAGGTTACATGCTAAGAATAGAATAACATTTCGTCAGTATTACTACGGAATAATAATAATAATAATAATAATATACAATTTTCAGAGTACATTAGTACCAAGTAATCTTACAACCTAAAAATTAGAAGACTATAACCTAGTTTCATTGATGGATTAAAGCCTAATTTTATCGACGGTAAGGAATATTTGAAATGTAACGATATACAAAATATAATTCGTAGTAGAAATCGAAATCAGTCACGCTGGTACTAAATCGACACGTTTTAGCCAGGTTTGGTGCAATACCTATCCGTGTCTAGACAAAACGTGACGATTCATTGCTAGAGCTAGATACAAAGTTGATCGAAAATTGATGGCTTATTTTTATAAACACTTGTAGTAAGTGCAAACAAATTATCTTAAAAGCGTCCAAGGATCATCAGAAGAGAACATCGAGTAGATCATCAGATCACTGTTTTCATGTATGTCAATTAAAATCTCATCAATCCTATTAGTATGATTTATAACATATATTTTGTCAATCAAACGTGAATATATGATTAGACACGAATGAAAACATGAACTTAGTGCAATTGATGTCTAGTAAATCGCCATTTAAGTCACCAGATATTAATGACATTGTTAAGTGATACTTTTAGATTAATAAACCCGATATTCTCTGGAATGTTGATCGCCATCGAGTATAAAAGTGCATTACGCCCTTGTTACTAAAATATCCATTATTTTCTTTCTGAAATCCTATAACACGTGCACTGTTGAAAATGTAATGAAATTTAATATACATTTTATGTACAGAACCTCAATTTTTCAAATGGTAAACATTGTGAGGAATTATTCTAAACCTATGCGCAATGATTTCATTGTTTTTAACATAATCTATCCTTTTTTTTCACATAAAGCGTGTATAGTAAAAAAAAATACGAACAATCTGTCAAAAACGTGTATGTGTTTTTTTAGCATTATTTTGCAGTGTAGTTTTTGGCCTGGTGGACAAAACAATACAAGTTATAAACGTATGAACCTCATTAAATATGTCATACACGTATAATATTCCACATCTTAGAACTATAAATATTATAGTCGCAAAAGGAATTTTTGGGACTTGGTTAATGTTTTATTTTAAGCGATTATAGTAATTTCCAGTTAACTGCATGTAAGCTACTTGATCAATCGGTGTTTTTTCTTTGGATGAGCTGGTCTCCAAAAGCGGCAACTCCGTATTTACTCCGTGCTTGTATAAGATAACTTCTTGAGCCGCAGCATCTGTGCTCCTAATGGGGCCTGCGGGACATCACATTACATAAAATAAAGTGTATATGTATAAGAAAATTATTTGTTAATAATTATTCTAACATT
The DNA here is from genome assembly GCA_030407085.1 of Trichopria drosophilae. Taxonomy (NCBI): domain Eukaryota; kingdom Metazoa; phylum Arthropoda; class Insecta; order Hymenoptera; family Diapriidae; genus Trichopria; species Trichopria drosophilae. Next base: position 209,580,007 of record CM059583.1, read on the forward strand.
ATTTTTTTGAAGATAAAAACGTTATCAGGAAGAAATGAGCATTTCTTTTGTACCGCCGTCAATCATTAGGTACGTAAAGAGTACATGTACAGTAAAAGTATTATTTTAGTTGATACAACGGTATATTTATTCGGCTATATATTTCGTTGACTTGGAAGTTGAAAAACTAACTTGCTGCAGTCGTAAAAAGATAAATAAATGTTTACGAGATATTGTAAGAAGTTTTTATGAGGCTATAAAAGTGGCTTCTAAGCTTATTTTTTCTATATAACCAGGACAAATTTGCCAATACAGTGAAATACAACGAAGTTAAAATTTAGACCGAGATTTTACTTTAGTACATTTATGGTAATTCAGTATTGCCCTAAACTTTTATTATCTACATATAATCGTATTATAGCACGATATTGATTAAATATATGCATGCAGTGACGATGTAAACTTGCTTATATACTGTGTTAGAAGACGTGGACTAGTTGCGCAAAAAAAGAAACGTAATCTGCATCATCTTGTGGCAAATGACTGAAATGTTGGGTGTTAAATAAGAGGATTCCTCTCAATTTGATAGGAAAATTAGAAAGCTTTCCTTACGCTATGTTTCCTTTCATAAACAGAGGAATTCCTCTTCTTTCTAGTGGCATAGTCTTTTTTTTAGAGGAAAAAGAGAGGATTTAAAAAGATGAATTTTCCTCTCAAATTAAGAATATTCTTTTTACGGTGTGATTTTAAAGAAACAAAAAATTATAGTAAATTATTTTATTCGCTTTCATATTTTTATTTTGATATTTTAGTAAAGTAAAACAAAAATTGATTCGTTTATGTCTATTGTGTGATATTTATATTCATTTTGCATTTGTTAAATACACATTTTCATCATCGGAGAAACCGTCTGGCACTATCAAATCCGCTGATTTGTTTGTAACATTTTCCACGTTTGGCGTTGCAACATTATTTGTAGAATCTTTTAAAGATGAATCACATTCATTTTTAATTGTAAACAAAGCATTATTGGCGGCTTCCATGGCGGGCACTGAACCCGAATGCTGCTAATATTGATACAATTGAAATAAGAAACTGACAGAGACAATGAAGAAGAGAGAAGTATATGTTATTGTTTTGAAGGCAGACAAATCTATTTACGGTTGTCGACGTCGAAATTCACATTCAAATATTGGAAGGGAGCAATTTATAAACACGAATTTATAAACACTAATGGATATATCATCGTTTGGAAAGTGTTAATATTTCGCGGTCTCGGCCTTACATTCGGTATTCCGTGGCCTCTATACGGGACGCAAAAATTCATTTCGCGGCCCGAGGACAAGAATAGTATATTGCGATCCTAGGGCAGTAAAAAAGAAAGCGATCTGAGCCTTTCTTTTTTATTGGCCAAGGGCCGTATACTATTTTTCTTCCAGCCAGGAAGTTGCGGTTTCCAACCGGAGAGCAGAAAAATCTTTTCTTCTTTCTCCGCAGACACATACATTCCCTTTGAAATAAAATAGTCTAATTCAATTTGTAATAAAACATCGTGGTATGAATGAATGTAGAATGAAAAGAATTTTATAAGAATTTTTTTAATATTGGGTGAAAATGAGCGGTTATATGATGCCCGGAAATCTGAGCTTTGAAATCTGGTAAGTCTATTAAAGGGAACGAATTTAAAATTATACTTTTGAAAATGAGTTTGTAACTACCGTTTTATATAACTAAGGATATGGAAGAACACTGTACGTCATACCACTCTCAATTAAACATCACGGACTTTATCGTTTATTAAAATAAATTCAAAATAGGATTTTCAATAATCAGTCAAGTTAAAAAAAGATTCGACTTTATTTTTCTCCTAAGTGAAAGTCGATGTTTTTTTCTCTTCCTCAACGATTCGGACCTGATTGAATTCCTCTTCAGGAGGTATCTATTTCTATTTACTATGAGAATCTTTAGCAAGAAAAAGTTGTCCAAAAACTATTTTTTTACTTTATTAGTTGGGGTTCATTACATATTGTTCCAAGTTTCTTAAGATTAAATCATTAACACCTATGTACAAAAAGGAGTGGAAATAAAACGGTTGATTTGTTGTCGAATGCAATTATCAATTTTATGAGGACACTCAGGACGTAGGCGACAATTTCTACAACAAAAAATCGGAACGACGCGGGTTTACCGACGTGGCTACCACTTTCAGAGCTCACGATCAATTTTCGAATGCCAGCCTCGAGGAGGTTTCCAGGCCAACCAAACTAAAATAAGAGGCAAACGTTGCCCGGTCAAACCCAAAAGTGGGGCTATCGAGCGATCATATCGGAACAGAAATCGATGAAATTCAAAGATTAATTATTTTCGACTTTGAACCAAAGACTACAGGAATCGAATTCCAATTCGATTCGTCCACGCTGAGATTCTCAAGACTTCTCGTTCGCCAGAGGCCTGTGTAAGACACTTAGTCATACACATATTCCTGTCAGGTTACTATCCATCAGGAGATTGAGAATCATGCGGACCAAAATATGTGACGCTTCTAACCTCCAGACTTCTTGTTCACCAGGAGGCCAGCGCCGTCAAAATTGGAGTCTGACCCCAATCCCCGAACTCGTAACCACACAGGTTACTCTCCTTCCAGAAGCGAGCCACGCGTGACATCAAAGTTCGATATCTAAAACAATATCTGCTTTCAAAATTTCCCATAACGCAAACCGAGCTAGATAGACTTTCGCCAATTTGGGACGGATTTCGCTCACAGGAAATTCGAATTTGCGGAATATATTTATACTATTAAAGCTCACTTTACGTTCAGGATTCAATGAAAGGTTCCAGAGGGCTATCTGCCAGGATGGCCCTGAGTGCCCACAAGGACACTTATCAAATTTCAAATCAATCACATGAATTCAAACAATAATTCGCAATTTATGGCTCCTCAAGGCTCGCAAACTATAGTACATACTTTGCTGGTATTATCGATATTGTCGCCTTTCAGGATCTTTACAAACATATGCCTAACAGATCCCCGTCGTTCAGCCATAGCCAGTTTTCAAGAGAAGTACCCCCATTCGGGTGTGCAATGGCACAGGGAAAACCCCACTCATGTGGGGGAAAAAAACCTGTACTGGGTACCGCGGATTTTTAACATCGATTCTGTTCGCAACAACCTACATAAATCATTATCCTGTGCTATGATCTAATTTGACGCGGCTCTTCCACCTTTTTGAAGAGGACTCAAATCAGAGTCGAAATTTTAAAAACATGCAAATCTTCAAAAGATAGTATTTTTGCATGCGATGTAAAGGCCGGGGAATAAAGTTCCGAAAATCAACACCTCCCGAAAGGCCACAATTTCGATATAACATGGGTCCAGCGTGATTTTCTTCACTTTGTCTTTGAAATTTGTCAAAAAGAAAGCAAATTAAAATACCTTGGACTCGCGCAATATCAACATTTTAGCCTTTCGGGGTTTTGATTTTCGGAACTTTGTAACCCGACCTAATCAAAAATACAAAACAACGTCTTTGGGCTACAAGTTTACAAATATAGTAATAAATATTTAAAAAAAAAATATATATATAATAAATATAAATAACGAGTCCAACACTGGTTACTATTTGTTAATTTGTAACCTAAAGCCGTTGTTTCTTATTGTTATATGCAATCTCATTTTATCCGCAATGTAACCACAAAAAGCCTTCTACTATTACATACCTAGGGTTCCATAGAGCCCAAACAAGTAATTTTTTGACAAAGTTATTTTTATAAATGTATAAAAAAAAACATTAAAAAAAATGTTTTTCTTTACATTTAGATGCAATTTAACTGAATTTTATTACTTGGGAAATTTTGGGATCGCTAATTACAAAGGTGACCTAAAATTATAAAAATTAAAAATGCTAGATCCAATAGGTCGTAAGAAAATGCAATGTTTAATGCAGAAAGGTTCATGCGAATGGCATGCACCTACACCCGGGTGCATTGTTATTCTCCTTAGATGAGGATCATTTTCCGTCGGGTATAATTAAAAAAATAATAATATCCCGAGTAGAAATTTATTACGGCCCTGATCAGGGCCTGACCAAAAGCGTTACACCCTGATCAGGGTCTGAACAAATTTCTGCTCGGGATAAACTTTTTTTTAAACTAATATTATCGTGGAATTCTTTATTTATAATTATATATGTATATACTTTCAAAATGTATACGCAATCTTCCAAATCTTGAAAAAAGTATGGATCCGTAATATTGTCAACTTCAATTCGTAACTATTAAGCAAATTCGTCACAAACATTAAAAAATTATCTCACCTGTAAAACATTGGTTAAAATTCCATGGAACTTAGCAGTGTAAAATGTATCTTTCTGTGCAACTGGCGTCGTTTCAGGGCTAAAACGCGGCTCTGTTCAGACGCGTTTTCGTTTTTAGAGTAAAGAGGAATATCTCGTATTTTCGCTGAAAGCGGTTGGTAAATTGTTCTCTCGTGCGACCAAACATTCATATATATTATATTAAATTATTTAAATAATAATAAATTCTATAAATAATACTTAAAATAATTGTTAGCTGCATTTTATAATGTGCAGATAATTTTTTAATAAACTGGACAATGTGCTTGTAAAAGAACTGAGCAAATACAATAAGAAGTTTTAATTTAAAAATACAATATGCGGTTGTCTCCCCAGAGAGTTAATAGATTTCGCAAGTTTATTCTGGCATCCTTTGGGGGGAATTATCTGATCCTCTTTCAGCTGCCCTAAATCTTAGCTGCTGACGTCATTTACAGCGTTTCAACATCGACAAATGAATTTCACTTGGAACGGTTTCCGATCAGTGATAAATATTGTGATACAATTGAACAATGTGAAGTGTAGACGTTTAATCAAGAGAAAAAGTTTGATCGCCGTCTTATTGCTTTATGTTCCTATCCAAAAGGAGCATTCTATTTATTTCAAAGGCGGAGATTCGATATTCGCGAGGTTTGAACCATTCAGAGTATCAACTCTTGCATGACTGGAGGCGTTAATTGCTACGTCTGCATCTGCTCCACACCATTATGTTTGCAGTAGTTAATCTACACCTACTTAATAATATTCTATTCATAATAGAAAGCTCAAACAGAAATTATAATTTCATTTGTTAATAAATCATACCAAAATCAAGTCGCGCGTTATTTCTATTAATAACAATTATTAAATTCAAATGAAATTATTTTTATTAAAATTTCAATACGAACGGTAATATCAGTTTTTAAGGTAAAGTAAGTGATATAAATACTCCTATTATTTCGTAGACTTTTAAGAGATTAATGAATTAATGAACACAATCATACTATTATTTAAATTTCTTTAAATGGACGGGACTTACTAAGCATAAAATAGACACAGTGCATCATTTTAATCCCAAAAAGTTAAAGCAATAAATGGAAAAAGAAATTAAATTTAAATTATCGAATTTACTCGAAATATATTTTTTGAAGCAAAAATGACCATTTCACGCCTACTGCATCAAAAAACAATGTTTGAATCTCAGGTGTAGAATTTTCACCCTCATGAACCTCGAGCCGGCTTCGGCATCTCTCGGGTTCTATTGTCAAGGCGTAAAACTCCATTTTACGCCCTTGATATAAAAATCACTATTTCTTTTTCATTAGATGTTGGAAAACTTTTATCCATCGATCGTTTTTTCAACTTATTTATTTCCTTTTGTACGGGTCAGACACTGATTTTTATTTATATTTTTAAGTTTTTATTAATTATGGACTGAACATATTTCTTTTACCTGTATATTTTTCTGTGATGTTTTTTTAACACAGATGTGTAAGACAAGAGTTTATATTATTTTTCTTTGCAATTTTAACAACACTAAGTGCTTTACCCAAACCATTTTTAATTAAAATTATACTATTTCATCGAATTCACTTTTTTTACTTTTCTGTATTTATAAAATTTCCGTTTTTTTTCGGAAAGTTTTATAATTAAACTAGATGCTACGCGAGTCTGTGGTTTCTGGCTTTGAACTATAACTCGAAGTTGTCTCTGACTCTCTAAATCATACGTGGAATTTTTGGTGAGCTCGGAAGTGCTTATTTTCCTGAAGTTCTTGCTGTAAAATATTGATTAATGTAAAATTTATCTGCATTTGACTTGATACTGCCCATATTTAATGTTTAGTAACTTTTACAATTCTAATTAATTATTTTGTCCGAAAGTTTATTGAAGAATTTTTAATTTGGAATTCGGAAATGTCGAAATTAAACATAATCAGGTATTTTTCCAATGTTGGGTTTAAATAACCGGGGGAAAGTGAGATCTTTATAATGTTTCAATACATTCGATATCATTGTATACATATGTTGACAATTTTTAATCAGATATAAACATAGAAGAATAAATACGCAAAAGTTTCTTAAAAAGTCAGTTTTCCTTTTCGATGTTTATAAAATAATTTGTCGTCATTTACTTTTTAAGACCTAAAAAACTACAAATTTCAAATAACCAAAAATAATAATAATTTCTTTTTTAGAGAAGTATTCAGTGAAAATTTAAGGTGACTATCGAATATTAGTTTATAAACTTGAACTGATGTTAATAACATTGAAATTGACAAGTTAGCTATTTTAGCATTAAGGAAAATAAGACCGCACAATATAAATGGAAATAGAAGATTAAGCTAACTTACATTGAATACTGAATACTGCATTCAATATGTACTGATTAACTTATGCCTATAAATGTAAAAAATTTTAAAATGTTTTTTGACCATATTTCACAACATTTTTTAATATCGTGAATTTTATGTTATAATTTATCGCTTTACTCAAAGGATAATTTTTCAATTACATGTGTGCCTCCAATAATTGGAATCATTAATATCCCTTTTTAACTGTACTGCATTTATTCATTCGAATAACTGAACTTCTTTCTTTAAGTTCACGAGTTCCATGAGGTCTATATATCTTCGAAGGAAGGGTTTCCTTTTATTACATTATATGGTTCTCCTTTCTTTGTCGATAAAAATCCCTTGGAACTGGCACAACTTTATTCCTTTTATCACTTTTTCATTCTTAACGGTTTCAGTAACACAGGATCGAACCGACTTTGGGCTGATCTAGAAGCATCCATATAAAACATAAAATTAGTTTTGATTTTGAATATGTTACATTTGTAAAACGATATTATTTTAGCCAGTTTTTTGCAATAACAAACACTAATAGCAAGTCATTTATCTTAGTTTTTATTTTATATTAATATGCATAAATAAAAATAAATATTTTGGCTATTTCAGCAGAAGGATATTTGCAATATTATTCATTAGGCTAACTCCGCGTTTCTTTATAGTATGTCAAACATTTACAATAGTTACGTAATATGTATATCCCTGTAAACATCACAATATTTTTAATTGTTCTTAAAAGTTAATGCTGAAATACTTATAAAATACTCGATTATTTATGGAAATCTGGCGTTAATTTTTCCAGATTTTTTAGCGGGAGAATTACATTGTGAAATTTCTAATCCTGTTTGCTACCCATTCAAATTTGTTTGCGTAGACAATACGTACTTATCAAAACTAAGTATATCAAGTCAACAATGCTGAATAAACGATAAGTTAAGAGCACGATCAGTAATAATGAAGGAGATCTTTTAGATGCTTGCGATGAAAGTATTTCGCATAATTGGCCTTGAAAGTTCTGATTATTATAAAGTTATTTTCACTGTAAAAGCTAAGCATGGTAGTATTTTTCCGAAATCACCAAAGTTGCAAATGCATTTCGGATGCTTATAATAATTAGTAGTATGAGAAGAAATACATTTATTAATAGGTTTGCGTAATTAAGAATATAAATCATCTACCCATCTAACATTGTAGACTAATAAACAATTTGGTAACATGACGAAAAGATGAAATTAAAAAAATATATACACCGAAAAACACTCTTCTTTTGAAATATTTGTGCTAAAGACACTTAACATTTAGTCAAATTTTCAATAAGGGTTCCCATTTGAAAAAAGGTCTTGACTTTGAAACGACCTTCACGGTTATATCAATATTAAAGTTAATATCGCCATTAGACAGCCAGGCCTATATTTATATATTATATATAAACCCTACATTTTTGCGTGGCACTTTCTCCAAGAATGCAATGCGAAATATTTTGCCGTAACCGTACTTTTGGGTAACTCTGTAGATAGTTATAAAAAAGACATTGTCTTAGAAATGTAGAACATAATTTTTGTATGCTTTCTTATTCATATAAAAGTGCAAAACCAACTCTGGTGCGTGCGCTTTTGCTTTTAAGTTTTTCGTTAGTTTTTAGTGGACTTCCGAGGATTTACTTATACAATTAAAAAAATATATACAATTATTAAAATGTATCATGCAGATTCTTATAAGAGACGAGTCACTTTAAAAAATATATCAAATATAGCGAGAAACCTACACGATTAAATCAAGAAAACGCATGCAATCTTACCTTGTCAAATGAAGAAAAAGTTATCCCAAAAAACTATTGAAACTGGAGCGAAAAAGTATAACCCAGGGAAGGAAAACTAAAATAGAAAATGATTTTATAAATTCACTAACAAACTTATAACTAGAAGTCAGATGAGCAGTGAAAAATTATTAAAATTCAAATTGGAAACAAAATTATTTCAATGAACATATGAAAAGAAACTTAACATTTCGTTATATCTGTACTTTATTGGCAGTGAGTTTGAACACGGAGAAAATATATAATGCCATTACTACGTATATGTTCAAAATAACAGCAGGCATCACCAAGTAGTTCTCATTACTATTTTAGATATTATGCTTTATTATCTTGATGTTGAGAACAAGTATCACTGTCACTCATTTCTTAGGTAGTAACAATAAAGGGTGTACCTCATAAACCCGACAAATCACAAGACAGACACATAAAAACCCCGACATTAAAAAACCAGACATTTCAAAAAACAGAGATTCAGGTGCTCTATCGATTTTCGTCGTATAAATAGCAAAAAAAGATTTTAATCGACAATTTTGCAAAATCAAATAAAAATGCTTTTTAAAATCTTTCTTAATTTTGAACATAAATAATATGGTAGAAATAGTTTTTAGAAGGTCGATACAAAATGTCCAAGTAACGAAACGAATTTAACGCACACACACACACGCAATGTCAGAACGAATTCATGTTAATAAATTACATGTGATACCGAGCGAAGGCTGATGGCCACAATGAATCGACAATTTTGAATTTATCAATACAAAATTCTTATAATCTTCGTACATAAGCTGCCAATATTTATATCAACATCATAAAGCTACAAATTTGCTACAATCTTCATTTCAAGAAACTAATAGTTTTGAATATATTTGATTCGTTACGTGCATGGTAAAAACAGAATGTCTCAAAGTAACTCATTTTAAGAGAATGAAACACTATAAGTGTCTTGAAACAAGATATTTTCTCTTTAAATGAGACACTTTGTCTAATTCTCTTGAAATGTGGCACTTTGAGACGTTCCGTTCAAGTGCAGTCTTTTTTAATTGTCCATTACTTTTAAAAATTATTCTACTACCATATTATTAATATTCAACAATCGTTATCACTTGTTATGTATGCATTTCATTATGTATAATCCGTTTCAGTAGAGAAAGTCGAGAAAAATTAAAAACAAAGATTTACATAAATCATATAATTTTTATTTTATTTTGAAAAATTATTGCCTTCTAATTTTGTTGACAGCAAGCGATAGAGCACACTTAAATATACGAGTAATGGTATCTTTAAAAAATTAGAAAATCATTTTACTGAAGAAACTCAGCTGAAGATGGCGTGTCTGCTTTTCTCATTTCGGGATGAAAAGGGATAAAGTATAGCGGAGATCTGTTTAGTTGCTTAGATAATATACAATACAAAATTGTTAATCAGAAATGCAGAACCGAAGTATCAAGTAATGAAATATTCATTTCTTAATCAAACCTAACAATTTCACAGACCTGTTTTCTATATATAAATAGTATTTTATATTATAAATTTACTTTTCAGATGTCGATCAGCATCATTTTGGGATAGACTTGCAGAATCAGAAAAATTGTCATTCTTTCTGGTAAAAATTACTGTAAGTTCTTAGAATATTTACTATTCATCATGACATTTCTGCATTCTACAATTTTTTCCTAAAATTACCACTTAGAATAGTAAAATTTCCAAGAACATTTTAATCCGTGTGTGAAAAGACATAACAAAATAATACCTGAATATACACTGAGGGAAAGGATTGTTTACTAAAAAGACGGCTTCTTAATAGTTAAGAAATCATACATTTAAATACGGCGAATCGAATAATTTTTTAAGTATGAAATAATTATTCATTTCATATAAAGCTAACATTTCTTTAGTGCAAACAATGCATTTTATATCTTAAGAAATATCTATTAAATGCAACCAAACATTTCTTAATATTTAAGAAAATACTTGTATACTATACGTTTGCAGCTATATAAGTAATGATTTCTTAGTAGTTACCAAATGGTTGAAGTCGATATGCATCGTAACATAACCTCAAATGACAACACGGATGTTTTGTTTGGTTTGTTAAAAACAATTGAATGCCATTGCAATTCGGTGGTTGTTATTGTGAAAAGAAATAAATTAAAGATATTATTTATACCTCGTCTTAAATATGTTAATTTTGTAAACAAATACATCGTATAAGACACATTATGATCCATGTCTTATTTGTGAATTTGCGCAGCTGCCGAGTTCAAAGTATACATTTCTTAACTATTAAGAAATGGTAAATTCTGATGTAATAAAATGCTAATATTAGATGAATCGCGTTTAATATTATAATGCCATCTTTACGTTAAAAGAACGGTTTCAACTTTTCAATTGAATGATATTTCTTTACAACAAACAATCCTTTTTCTCAGATAGAGTTGCTTCTAAGTTAATGCATTTTGGCGGTATTTTAAACCTTTCGAAATTTTGAATTGATAGTCATAATAAGCAATCATAAAACCCCCCGAATAAGATATTACTTAAAAGTCAAATGATTCCAGATGAGCATTTTTTCAACTTAGAGATCCATCACATATTAGCACATCCGAATTAATTGTGAAATATATGCTATTTTTCAACGTAAGTGGTTTAAAAACTATACCAAATAAATAAATAAACACATATTGTTTGTCTCGGAATACAGCTATTATATCCCTACGATCTATGAAATATCATGTACATGCCCACATTTGATTTAATGCAGTATTAGAATTAAAAAAATATTTCAGGTGTCCCATATGTGTTACACCACCTCTCAGTTAAAATTGATGGAACACTGATGCCCCGCTGTAACTGGAAGTATTAAAAAAGCGTTCAATTGACTAATTTGCAGTACTATTTTCAGGACAAAGTTTATGCATTAATGCGTAAAACGCTCTATTTCTTTATGCATAATATTACACAATTCCGGAGACAAACGTGATCTACAGCAGATCATTACGTTGCTGATCACGAAAAACCTCTTTTTCTAGTATTAACTACGTCCTTTACCGTTGAGAGGTTCTACCTTGAGAAAGGTAGAGAATATATTTCCAAGTGAAGGTATTTAATTGGTGAGTAATTTGTATCTGTTGAGGTAAGCGATGAGACGAGGCGAGAAATTGTCTGATGGTGAGAAATTGAAGAAAGGTCTGGGTCGACACTCGAATCGGGTGTTAACACGAGAGTTGACGAGTCGATGAATTATTCGTATTAATAGGTAGATACTTAGGAGGGTGCTTTTGCAAAAAAGACGTCGAGTGCTGCGGGGGCTGTCGGGAGCGAAGGGTGAGAAGGACTTGGACCACCCCCGGTCACGTAGGGCGGCGGAGGCGGCTTGGAACGGGGACAGGACGGGGCGGGTCGGTGGAAGCATAGCGCACCAAGTTGGTCGGGAGGTGCCGAGGGGGTGGCTTGACGAGTATACGTAGGTAGGGCGGAGTGGGCGAAGAACCAAGAAGAACCAAGTGGAGCCGGCCCTGGGCACGGGGGACGTTGGGGGAGGGCCACCGGGGGTTGGTGCGAGAGAGAGGTTCACGCTGAAGCTGGAACTGGAGTTGGAAACGTGACTGTGGCTGCGGCTCTGGCTGAGGCTGTAGCTGTGTAGCTCCATAGCGTCTCTCGTTCTGGCGCTCCACTGATGGCCGCTCGTCGACGTTCGTCGCCGCCTCCTCTCAGTTGCTCCACGGTTTCCGGACTCTGCGGACCGACTGACAGGTTAGTGCCACGTTCGCGATCAAATTTATCATTTTCTTTTTTCAAGATACCCTCATTTCTTTTTTATCATCAAACGGAGACTTTTATACTCGGCGAATTTTTTAACGCGAAGAGTGTGAAGTTGGTGCTGCGAAAATCCCGGCGCTGATTGCGAATTCCCATGCACGAGGGTGCACCCATTGAAACCGCGAATGCTGAATCGTCCAACCGTTCATTCACAAGTGCCGAATCATTTTCCTTGCGTGGCGGGCATATTCCGACGCCGCGACCGAACGTTTTACTACGAGTGCTTTTGAATATTTTCCCTCCATTCAGAGCTTTCACGGATGCTTAAGCTTAATTAAAAAGAACGAGTTGTGCCCAATCAAACATAAACAATAAACATTTTAGAAATTATCTCTTAGTTTTAAAATAGCATTTATTTTTTATTTACCACGATAAAAATGATTGGCGACAGTATAAAGAACATAAATAATTTGGAGAACAAGATTTAGCACTTTGCTAGTAAGTAAACCGTAGTAGTGAATGGGAGTGCAAGTGTACAACGTCGAAACCAGTAATTCTATAGTATCCTTTGTATTTGCATTGTTTCATAGTACCTCAAAGTTCACAAAGTTTGACGTTGTACTTAATTGAGATGTATACACCAATTAGTGACCCTATTAGAGACTTGTCTAGTGTAATTACTCGAGGCAAATAATTGACAAGAATCACTCTGTAATTGAGGAGTCACTAGCTAATGCATCTATTACTCTTTAAGAGTATCTCACATTAAGAACTTACTTCCCAGCTGTTTTTTTACACTTGGAACTTAATTTACATGACATAAAATTGCTGATCAGAAATATTCGCATTGAAACGAGTAATTTCAATGCTACTTCCGACTTTTTGAAAATGTGTATGGCATAAAAATGTTCCTCAGATTTGTTAAATTTTATTTTAAAATCTTAGACCGAATACCTAAGTCAGCTCGAAATTTGTCTCCTGCTACCGAGCGACGTCAAATCGATCCACGTTCACAGGCTGATGCTTAGTACGGGCTTGTTTTATCGGGTCACTTGTTGCGTGACAAGAGCGTGATATTCTTCGGCTCTTTCCATTCATCCTTCTATCTTAGGTATTTCAGGCATCTTGGAATTTTTTAAACTCGTCCCCGACATCTTTTCTTTTAAATACGCATATTTTCTACTATAACATATCGGATTGTCGTTCATATACGCCTTAGATTGTTTTCTATTAGTCTAGGTTCATTTTCAATCCTCTCACCTGGCTCTTCTCATGTTCTCTGTGACGCTTTCAGTAATGACTAAATTTCAATTGTTGAAGTTGTTTTTTAGGCTTTTGGAATTGTCCCCATTCGTGTGGATACACCTATTTAGTCAGCATCATCTGCTTTTCACTTCTCGCCTTCTTCTTTTACGTTTCTTTTTCTGTTCAAAGCCATTAACCGCTTCAGTCAATGTTGACGTCAACTTTAATCGACTTCCGGGCATATTTGGGTTATTTCTGTTCATTCAAAATTTATTCGAATTCTTTCGTGTCATTTACATCCTGTATTTTCGTCTACGATTACTTTTATTCTCTCTAACATACTTTCCTACGATTTCAATATTCTCTTACTCGTTTCACAAATTCTTCATGTTTATTGCTTCGCTCGCTTTTGCGTTTGCCTTCATTTTTAAGATACCTCACATTTTTCTGCGTAGCCTAGATTCCACTAATTTTTTTATTGCATCTAAGGTGTCCAATTTACTTTTTAACTTTATGATTATTTAAGATACTTTGATAAATATGAAAAATAAATAATTTTATATAACCGTTATTTGATATTCAAAAGTTATCCGAGTACATATTGCAGTGAGACATTTCCCGACACATTCCTAGGTTCAAAATCTGTTTCACACTCGACCTGACCCGACCGAATAACTAGGACACTCTGCCTTTCGTAGATACGTCACAGCTTTTAGGACGTGTCTGCAAATCGAGCCAGCAGAAAATAGAGGACGATACTTTTTACGCCAGGAATCAAATGACAGCATCGGATTGCATCGCTTTTTGCAGGAAATTTATATGATTTACAGCATTCAAATTCATCCTGGTATAACGCGATTCAAATGGGAACTGTATGAAATTTTCAGTCTATTGAAAAAGACATTCGGAATTCTGATAATTGGTTGGTAATAATCTGAAATATGTATCAAATATGTGTCAAAAAGTGCAAAACGTGGGTGAAACTAAAATATTCGTTTAATTTAATTTCCCCAGTAAATCTCTGAATCGTGCATATTTGCATGTAATTGTTCTTCAAAAGTCTCTTGATTAATGGAGATTATTTAATGAGTAACGGTACGCTCGAAAGTCCTGGATAAACCAATTATTTATTTGGATATTAACGAATTATAATTTTGTAACGATAGTACTTATTTGCATTCCGATCAAAAATAATCTGCACGAATGATTAAATCTTCGTCTAACTACTGTAAAATTAACATATTATGTACTTCATTTTTACGATCGCGTTATATTTCCTCTGGAAAGGTTTGCATATTTTTAATATTCATGAAATTTGATACTATTGCAATCTGGATAAATAATATCTCCGGAATATGATATAATAATCACATTCAAATTATCTTCGTTCGTGACATCAGCAGTATTGGAATATCGTTAGATTTGGTTAGGAAAACAAAATTAAGTAAAATGTCAACAGTTAAAAGATTAGATCCGCTCTTTATCCTACGCAAATATTTGCTGAAATAAATTTACTAAGGAGTACGAAACAAAATCCTCTATAAATATATTAACTTTTTCAGGTTATATGCCGCGTGTCAACGTGGTGAATATCACGTATACCAGTTAGCTTAACGTAAGCTTTCTGTTTTCCAGTTATTTCTGGAAGGATGTTTAAATTTGAACTTTGGCTTTATGCAAAAAATTAAACAAAGTAATAAAATAACTATAAAAACAGATTTCATGGTTTATGGTAGCATGCAACTTGTGGGTGATCTTATTTCGTTTTTAAGGTACTCGAGGTACCAGATCACTTTAACTAGATTAACAAGTTCAAAATATCAACGATTAACTTGACGCATAAATTATTTTCTCGAGTGGATTCATGACAACATTAGTTCGGTTCAAAAGGCTATTCACGCGAAGGGTCGACGGAATTAGAGAACGTTGACAAGGCATGAGTCGAAAGATAAGCAGCGATCAGGAACGATAAAGGGGAAGACATCATTAAAGCAAAGAAAGCACCGGGAAGTCAATATTTCCGGGTTTATGGATGTTCGTCAATCGTTCTCATATGGTAATTACATTCGTCACTTCCTAGCGATTATAATGACGCCCGATACTTCACTGGCATTTATGATAAGAAATATTTCGACTCTAATGTTCGTCTTATTAACCGTTAATGTAGCAAATATAGGAATAGTGTGTGAAACGACGAAAATTAAGTATATTTAGGAAAAAACTTCTAGGGTGAAATCGAACCACTTTTATTCTTGGACGTGTAATATTCGATATGATTTATGTAGGTCTCGAAATTTACCTAATATTACGTCACATTATGGAGAAATTGGAACTTCATTCGTGACGCTACTTCAAAATACAGTAAAACGTAGTTTGGCTTGCGAGAGATATAGCTTTTAAATTCTATTTTGTTTTCACCAATTAACGTAATAAAATTAATGGGGTAAACTTAATTCTTGAATAACAACAAATTTTGAATTTCTACTAATTTAGATTTTGGATGAATGAAGTGACGATTCCTAAAATCAACAATTACTCATAACTCTAATTTGTATATCCTGATACATATGGCTTAGTTGGATTACCTGTCAAATTAGTACGATAACGATTAAGATCAATATCTTTTAAAAAAGTTTCAATCCATGATATATAAACAGTATTTTTCACCCTGTACGCGAATTTGTACATGCGAATCTTTCTTTTCTATAAGTATCGTGTGGAATTTTTGTAATCAATACTTGGATATGATCATAATTGATTTCTATTGGGTGTATATTAAAAACGTAAATTCTGCACTGACACACTATAGAAATTTCGTTTACTTCCGGTTACTTTTGTGCATTTTCTTGAGGGCAGTCTGTAAAGCGAAACTGTGACTCGCCCTTTGACTAGACGAGGCCACTTGTAACTCTGTATCTTTGCCAATGAAGACGACTTATTATTGTTATTATTATACGGACAATTCCACAAAACTTTTAACTTTTGCGAGGCAGGTAAGAAATTTCCCATAAAATATTTGATACAACAACGCAATAAAACCATTAAAATCCCGTTTAGATCATTTAAAATCTACAAACATTGCTCAATCTTTTTAACTTGAAGCGCTCGCATTTTGGTCTGAATTATTGTGTACCTATAATAACTAAGAAAAAGTTAAAATATCCTAGAACGTTTTTTTTAAATACAGGTTGTAAGATTATTTGTACAATATATAATAATTAAAGTATTCAATAATTTAAAATGTTTTCTTTTCGTTATTTCTTTAATTGAACTTTCTTAAAATTGATTCTTTCGTAAGGAATATTGAAGTGGTGTAAATAAATAAATTTTCGGCTGTTTTATGTAGTCCTTATAAGAATATATTTCTGTCAAAACGACACATAAAATATTGATTTTTACAGAAAATAAAATCAAATCAAATGAATGATGAGTATTAATTTTACGAAGTATTAAAATAAACCTGTGCATTTTTCTACATTAGCATAAATATTTCTGGTTATTTTATTTCTACGACTTTTTTTAATGTAAATTGTGAATTTTGTCTTTGAATGGTTTAATACCGACTAAGGTAGTGTTTGTCGGTTTATATACAATTCTTATGTTGTTATCTGTTAGAATATTTTAAATACATTTTGAATTAATACATTGGGTATATTAATAGTGTTTAAGAAGTTAACATTATCAGAGGTATTATGTAAGATAATGTGGAGTTTATGGACCCTTTTTTGATACTTTCTTCAACAATAAAATTAGGTTCATTATTTTTATATAATATAGTTTTATGTTTACATTTTTCTGCCTGAGTTTAAGATATGATATTCATATTGCTCTACGTATTAATTCGTAGGTAACGCCTATTTTATAACGCATAGGGTGATTCGATTAAAAACTGAGTTGTATTAATGAAATTATTTAGAACGATAGTAAAAGTATCTTTAATATAAATGGTAAAACGGTAGATTATTAATTAAAATATTTGCAATGAAATCCATTGTTATATCTATAACTTTAGATGAAAAGTGGAGGACCCACTGGGATACCAAAATTTAGTTTATACACTCTTAAAACGCCCTCTTGTTGTATGATCAAGAGGATTATTTTACTTGCTGTAAGTCGTTTCTACTTGCCGCAGAATAATTCCGCTTGCGACAAGAAGACTCCAGAGGACTATTCTAAAAGTTTAGGTATTACCTTGAAATTTAAAATAAGTTGAGTTTAAAATTGGTTCTAAACATGTCAAAAATTCATCAGTGAAAAGCATCCACATCTAGAGATATTAATCTGTGATTAGGAGATTAATTTGAATTTTAAAATTTTATAATTAAAATCTTAAATATCTTTAACAGTTTTAAATAAGTTGGTATATTGTGTGATTAAATCGAACTAGAAAAAGTAGGCAATTTATAAGTAGAGCAATTACTTTTGGACACAATAATACGCAATGGCCAGTTATTGCTGGTAAATCATATGCTCTAGGATTGGATGAGCTATAAGTTTTGTTTTTAATACAAATTACTAATTTTTGTTATTTCTGGATAAATAATAATAATGACTAGTGTTCCCTTTTTTCTTCGTTTACGTACTAGCGACGAAGAAGAATTAAAAATAGAAAAATTAAGAAAAACTTGTAATACTATTTTCTTTCAAATCAAAAGTTACAAGTTCTAAAAACATTTAAACTTTTTGATGGTTCCACATTATTTTTTACTACTTTTTAAATATCAATGCTTGTGGAAAAGAAATAAATCGTCCCGTATTTTTCTCCTTTTTTAAAATGTACATAAAAATAAAAAGTAAGTTTAGATACTATGCATTTAATTTAATTTTTAATTAACGTTCAAAAAGATCATTTATTTACTTTAATATTATGATTACTGTATATAATATGTTTTGGCAACGTTTTGTTTTCAACTTTTAAATGAGAAGCCAATGTTAGTAACTGACATTTTTTTTATATGATGTAAAACACTGATTTTTATTTCGTCGATACTTCTGCATTTAGTTAGACAAAAGAACTCTAGTAACCTTTCTACCGAATACATGAAAAGGATTTAAGACGGTAAAAAACTTTCTTTCATAATCTACTTAATTATAAAGTTCTACATTGTACTCCAATAATTGCATTATGAACGAAAGAGTAGAACGGTAATTTACTTTGCAAAGTAATTAGATGTTACCACTATCTTAATTACTGAGTTTACATCTTCTCATCATGCGTATATTTTTCTCAGCAATCAACTAAATTATGTTTATGTTGTCAAATTTAATCATACTTCATTTAAAACTTTTTACACTTACCTCACCGGTGGTATTCAATGGTAGCGAATAATCGTTTAAGTATTTAAAATAATAATAATAGTACTAATATTCATAAGCCTTTATTTACCGCTCTTTGTATAAATGCTGGTTTTTTATTTGATAGTAATAATGCATATTAGAATACCAGCCGTGTATTCGATTTTAATAATCTTGAAATAGCAAAGAATAATTAAACTTAATTAAAAGGTTATTTATATTATTTATTTATATTAAGGCTGTCATTAATTTTTGCAAATAAAAACAATCTATGTCATGTAAAAAATATTATTGTGTTGAATCTTTGATAAATTCATTGTAAAATGTTTTACTGCAAATGCACCACCTTGCAAAATCAACATTAATATTCCCTTATTTCCTTCATAGCAAATAGAGGCAGTTTGTCGACTTTTTTTCGCTCAAAATAGGGCCCAGAATAAACTGCCAGTACAGAATCAAAACAACATGGAAAAAATATGTTCTGTTCTGTGTTATTTATAAAAAGTTTCGTAACTCAGGCGTAGAGTTGTACAAAGTCTGTTTTAAGAATTACAGAGCCAATATAGTGGGTCTTTTAGATAGATATATAGATAATATTTATTATTGTCATGGAACAAAAGTTCATCAATTTTACAAATTATACTTAGAGTAAATTTATAATATAAGTGTAGTGTAGCGCAATGAGTTTATTCATAACTATTGATTAGAAAGCAATACTTGATGACGCATATTAATGATTTATTTATAAAGCATCAAAGATCAAATAAACAGTACTATATGTACACAATTTAGATAGGGTTGGAAAAATTTTTCATATGATAGAAAGGGATATTTAGTTTAAAATTCTGAGTAACGCAGCATTGAATGATGACCCCACGGGCACGAAAGTCCCGAATGTTTCTAAAACGTTTTTAGAACGTCCCAGAAACATTCCTAAAACGTTAAATGTCTGCAATATGGATGAAACGTTTATAAAACGTTCCGTAAAAGTTGCAGACATATGACGTTTTAGGAACGTTTCTGGAACATTCTAAAAACGTTTTAGCAACATTTGGGTCCTTCGTGCCCGTTGGGGAAGGTGTTTTTTAGTCTCATAGCGTATTTGGTAGACTATTCCATAAAAGAACAGCTGTAATCCAGCAGGAAGGAATTCGAAAAATAATCTGTTTGACAAAGTTGGAGGTAATAGGGACTTGAAGTTTTTTATGATCGTGGAATATATGCGGTGTTAATAAATTTTGAACGTAGGTGCGAAGTCGTGAGTACTTGGAATGTGAACAATCTAACGAAATATTTACGGCGAGCAGCGATTGATAGACATTTTGTTGATTTACGGTATGGACTTAGACTACAATCGCGTCACAGATAAAATATGAAGTGAAGAGAGCTATTAAGTAGGTGCTGTATATTGATATGAAGATAGATCAAAGCATAAGGGAATACCGGACATGCATAACCCAGATGAGGAATGACGAGAGTTTACTAGCCTTAACTTTACTTGCAGACAGTGAAGAACCGCTATTACGAAGGTGGTAGATAGTAAAATGCACTTCAAATGAGATGGAAGAGATTTGGCGATTCCAAGACAAGTCCGAGAAGATACAGACACCTAGATGTTTAACGTTATCAACAAACCTAATGGGATTGCCATCAACATGTAATGGCGGAAGGACTAATGTTTTGACTAGAGTACAGTTGTAATTAGCCACGAACACTATTTCTTGAATTTTTTTAATATTCAAGGTTAATAAGAGATTCAATATGTGCGTTTAGTCTGTATGTCGTTTCATCTAGGCCGTTTATAAGAGTGTGAAGGTAAAGCTGCAATAATGAGGCTAGTATCTCTAGAACATAATTTAATGGCCGAAAAAGGATGTTTATGACTATGATAAAGATTCAGGGCCAATGCTAGTTTACCCTAAGGCACGCCAGATGTCGTGGAAAATGGCCCAGAATATTCTCCATTAGTTCCAATAATTTATTGGATTCGACATGTGAGAAATGAATCGAAGGCTTTAGAGACATCAAATAATACCGGTACAGTAACAAGTCCTCGTACGATAGCATAGCGTACGTCATCATGAATTTTCAAAAGAGCTGTTTGGGTGCTATGATCGAAAGCCGCACTATTGAGGATAGAGGATGTCGTTGGTTTGGAGGAAGTCCACTACTTTGCATGAGACAAGAGTGTCAAAAACCTTCACTAGACGTGGTGGATTGGGTCTTGCATATATTGAGGATCCAGGATTACGTTTTTTATTTAAGCGAATAATATCCAATATTTTCAATATCCAAGGGAAAACACCACTGGCTAATGAAAAATTAGACGAGGTCTGTTTGAGATAAGCTAAGTGGAGACCATCAGGACTACGTCCACGAGACGTTGATAATGACATTTTAAGTCGCTCCAATACCTCTGCTTCTTGTAGAAAAGGCACTTTTTAAGGTTCTTTTATACTGATTGCCGGAAAGGTCCGTGAAATTTACAGTGTACTTTCTTAAGTTTTACGGTATTTTTCTGTAGTACGTATGAAAGGCCCTCCATATTAGTTCTGTAATTCTTAGCAGAAACTTTATAAAACCCTATATTTTGAGTTATGGAAAATTTTGTAAATTATACAGAATATATTTGTTCAATGAACTTCTGTTTCCAATAAAATCTAAAAATTTCTCTTTTAACTAAGTTTTTATTTTTCTTAGGGATTACACGTTTTTTTCAGAAAAAATTAGTTCATAGAACTAAATATGCAGTATAATTTTTAAGAAAATAGATTATTTCTGAAGAGGGTTCACAAAAGGCCAAAAAGTCAAATACAAACTTTTTTAAAATAAACATGTTGTTATTTAGAACGACTGATACAATGGAGAAAGAAAAAAAGAAGCAATTAAATAATGATATACATTTATTACTACGTGTTACGCACACTAAAACTGTTTTAAAACTTACTTTTTTCAATATCTATAATAAAAGGTCCGAAATCACGTCTCTTTCTAGACAGATCCAAATTAATTGTTTGAAGTAGACATGTTTATTAAAAATAAATTATTCTCATTTTTCACATTTTAATTATGTTAATAAAACGTTTTCGTTTCGTTAGTGATACGCTGTACAAGTTTTGAAAGAATTAATTTTCGGTCGAGAAGCGTCAAGTACTGACATTCACTTATTTCGGTTCTGTTTACAGAAAAGATTTGATCTCTATTACCGTAACAAAACAGATTTTGAGGTTTCCTCTTGATAGAGGATTCTTCATCCCCGCCAGCTTTGATCATTCAATATATATTATAAATCTCACAAATAGAGACGATATTAAAGATTCATCTTTCTTAATACATGAGAGAATAGTACATTCAACTATTTATGAATTAGACAGCACATTTTTTTTAACACCTAAGTAAGGCAATATACGAATAAGATAGAAAACATTAATTAAAGAACAGCATCAATATTTAACAAGCAAACTTGCTCAGAATGGGTAATCTATCTGATTCGAATGATAATTGTCTATCGAAAAATATTAAACACGCATTTCTTTTGGGAACAACAGAATCTGACAAGAGATTCGTATTCATCGACTCTAAAATTACTATTATCTTAATCATTTCAACTGCGCTAGTGCAGATAAGGACTTCAAACAATACATACGTGTCAAATAATTTTCTGAGCCTACACTGTATAATAAACTCCAAACGGATCGAAGATACACACTTGGATACATACAACGAAACTTGTTGTATTTTTGTCGGTTTACGATAATGATCCACTTAAAAATAATTTCGCTACTGAACTCACGAGAGCATACAAATCTACTATTTGCATTTAGTTGTCCGATTTCTGCCCATTTTGTTACTTTATAACGGCATTAAATATATAAAAAATATAAAATAAAGTAATATAATATAAAAGAATACTTTATAGATCCCGGTCGTGCTGCAACAACATTGATAACATTCGCTCATTAAATCATGAGACACGAGAGTTGTTATGTAACAAAAAAATATTGCAGTGATTGTCAAAATTATTAATATTTCATCGAGTATTTAAACTACTTCCTTTAGGATTTATCACGGATACGGACCTCTAATAGAATTTATGAAAGCAAGAACAACGGTTTTTCCTGAAGAGTATATTGATACCTTGTTTCGTTCATGAGTGATCGAACCTGGAATATATCAGCATGCGAACGACCATTCATACATATGTAACGGATAATTCGAATACATTGTATTATCAATTTTGTTGGTCGTGGGTGGCAGTAACAAGATGTATTAATATTCAGTACATTAATATAATTTTATATTTCCATAAAGATCGTTCTAAGTGCGCATGGTAAATAATGAGATGTTTTCTATATATCCCAGTAATTCCTCTAAAAAGACCTTACTTGTAGTGTTTAACCGTCATGTGCACAAGGGCGAGTATACTCGTCCAAACAATATTGTTTCCATATGGAAAAAGAAAAACTCATGCTCAGGAGGGTTAATGCTCAGTTACTATACATTATTATATATGATATGTTTTTTTATTTTTATTTATAACTACATTACATGATATTACTAGTAAATAGTTCATATATTTATGTATAATAGATAGTTTCGAACAATGATGCCCTTGGTTAATTAACGATCATTAATGAATATAAGATGTAGGCCTTATAACGAGCAAACACAGATGTTATCGTTGCAATATTCTTATTTAATCTTTTTAATTTCCCTGCAATTACAGAAACTTGTCTGCTCAATTAGAGGTATTGGAAGTTTGTTTAGAAAAATTCAAAATTTCGTGTGACGGAGAAGATAGAAACTGTGGGATTGTTTTTTGATTCGAATAAAAATGAGGACTATTAATGTCAAATGATTCGAAGCTTTGAAGTTTCTGTCATAATAGGTAAACATTTACAGAATATTGCAATATTAGCATCTCTGTTTGCTCCTTATAAGACTTACATTTCATATTTATTAATGTTGAATATAAAGTGAGGACAATAAATCTTTAAACAGTAAACTTTTTTACATGTTCGTAATCTTCGTAATGAGGATCTTAACGATCTTAATTTATTGACCAACCATATGCCTTTAATACAATAACTTGCTTTTTTAATGTTAGAACATTATGACATAATGGTGTAAGCAATGTGTCCATGTAGACATTGGTCACAATATCTGATATATGAAAATTCGAAATATAAAAAAACCTTTCTTTTTTAGGGACAGGTACAGTTTTATTATACCATGGAGAATATTTTTTAATTATAATATAATATAATTTCTATGCAATTTAGTGACTAATAACTTATTTCAATAATTTGTAAATGATATTAAAAGTGTAGAATGAGTACTTTGTACATTTTTATGCTTCTGAAAATAGCGGAAAATATATCAAACGTGCACTGAATCTTTTCTGAAAAGCTCAAAATTTGTTACAAAAAAGTAATGGAGGACTGCAGTTTAGTGTTCATAGATTAGCCACAAATATCGCTGGAATTTGGTGTTTCAAATTAGCGGTGATTATTTTAAAATCTCCATTAACTTTATTGCACATTCCCTGTGTTGCTCATAGCTATCCTATTACCTTTAGACTGTAACACGCATTAACTTTTTTGTAGGCGCTTAAAAAGAATGTGAGAATTGCAGAGAAAAATCTGTTGATTTTGCAGAAAGTAATAGCAGAAATAATGTTATTCGTAATGAAATTTTCTGTAAATTTAACAGATTTATCTGCAAATTTAACAGAACTATCTATACATTTAATAGTAACCCTTAATATCAGCACATTTAATTCTGTTAAATCTAATCTGTATGTAGGCAGTTTTGCGATCTAAAAAATACTGGTTTTTATTTTAACGTTTACAGGGCATCAGAATTAATTATAAGTAACTAAATCATCTAGCAATTATAAACAAATATTTTCCAAGGGCAATAAAAGTATAGCTATTCATAAACATTTTCGTTTAATATTTCGCATTTTAATAATTGTTTTTAGTTTATTAAAGCCTGCGCAGTTCTACTTCATTACTACTTCCTGGGTTCCGTAGAATCTAGTTAGAATTTCTCAGCGTGTAATATCCCCCACGGAAAAAATATAATTTGAAATATAAATTATTATAATTTTTTATAATTTTTATTATATATTTTGTGCCCCTAAAAATACCTAATTTTACAAAATTAACCAGCAATCTTTTGGACTATATAGCTACAAATTGAACTACCAAAAATATAACGAAAAAATATAAATTAATTATATTAAATTATATTAAAATGGCAAAATCTTATATAAAACGATTATATTTTTGCAATTATATTTTGTTCCATGGGAGATTGTACGGTTACATTTTGGTTTTTAAAGAATTAATTCGACAAATTGGCATTTATACAAATTCTTATATCGTTCATCGGGAGCAACAAGTTTCTTATTTCGCTGTAGCAATAAAGACCGTTCTATTTAGTTGCGGCTCTAAAAAAGGATCTCTTTCGGTGTGGCATTAAAGAGGGTTCTATTTAGTTGCGGCACTAAAACAGATTTTATCAACGGTGGCAATGGAAAAGCTTCTATCTCGCGAGGGACGTTTTTTGACGCTTTTATTTTCACGATAATATCTTACCACGTTGAGATAAAACCCTTTTTGCTGTCAACTTTAAATAAACGCTGGATACCCAAACCGGGGCACTTTCGGTGGATCATAAAACCGACAGTTTGAAAACGCGACATTCAGAATCCAGAATGTTGAAAATTCCTGACGAGCATAACTCCGACACTCCAAAATCCAAAAACGAAACTTCATCAAGTCGATGTTTCTACAAGCAGGTTTTTCAGTATCGGAATTTTGAACAACGGAATTTTGAGCTGTTGGGTGTATGTCATTTCCGGATTTGGACACGTAGGGAATTGCATACCCATCCGTTTTTACTTACAAATACGAATATAACTTATGAATGAGTGAAAAAAGGTTTTTTAATTTCGACATCCTAAAATGTGTGATATTCTGGTTTTATATATTGCATGTAGTTGCAGAGTTTAGTTGCACAGGAGAAACGCATGTAACATGTGCACTTTCCTCGTATAAAACACGTTATGACATTTTATGAAGAATATATTCGTTGATATTATTACATTTAACAATATTTGTACACAAAACGACTCTTGTACATCCCATTTATGGCCTTTTTATGGTAGATGCGCAACTTATCTCGTTTATGACATTTCCACAGTTTCAATTTGCACCTCTTCTCTTTTCTCACATTGCTACATCCGTTGCTTAACTTCATATATTATGCGTGTGATGGGGAGGAAAAGCACGTTGCCTACGGGCTTGCGTGTACCTCTGTTCATTCCTTATCTTCTAATCCTTAATATTCTGTTATAACAATTAATGCATCAAATATTCACTCATGTAAACATTAATAATATAATTTAATTTCGGTGTGACTCAAGGGCAACGAGGTGATTAAGATCATCCATCCCAACTCAGATAAGTGGTATGTGTCTAATAATTGTTATGTTATACTTCGGGAACATTATTTAATAATGATTTCCATATTTGACAATCTAGAGATTGAAGTATAATACAGCTTATTGTGTAATTTATCCAAAGTTTTGAATATTTACGCATTTTAGTTTTTAATTTATCAGAGATTTAAAAAATTTGTTAATTTATAATTGTAAAATGATAGACATTTAACCCATTAAGTACCAAACAGACGATTTTTTTTTCTTACTTTTCCGATCTCATTCCAGATAAGTTTTCAACATGAAAAAAGTCAAGCTGCGTCATTATAATTCTATTCGTGATTTTAAAATTCTCAACGTTTTAGAAAATTTATTCCGCTTAGTTTGCACAAAATATTGGCGATCAGCGACATCAAAAACCTTTATGTACGAATATTGATAAAAATTGAAATGTTTGAAAATATTTCATCCGTATATTTGGTAACTGATTGCGCTAAATTCGATTTTCTGCTCACAAATGAGTGGTCTATTTATCTTGTTTCGTTCAATAGTTAGCAATTTTACAAAGTTTTAGGAGCTGGAGAGCCTTAGGAATTCACACTTTTCATTTGTCCAAGTGGTGGTTGTCAAGGAACAAATATGCGAATTCCGAAGGCTTAATTGAAAGTGTTTTCAACACCTACAACTTTGTCAAAATTAGCTGCAAATTGCCAAGTATTAAACGCTATGAGAAAAATGAAAGTAACTCCGAAACTGACTGTTACTACTTACAATGGGCCGGTTTGAGCACCTAATGCCTTATTGGACAAGCCCCTTCAAATGGTCTGTTTTCTTCAACGCCCATAAACCAACTGTTTGACCTCATGTAGTCGTGTAGAATTTAGAAACCTCTTTTTCATACTTTGGTTTGTTTTTTTATTTCTTAAAAGAGAAACGTCTAAAAATTTGAAATATAAGTGACGTCTGATGCAAATCAACAAATTAGCAGATACGAATTGTATAGAATGTTAATTTTATTAAATTCAAGATTTTATTAAAAAAAAACGTTCTAATTTATCGACTTAAAAATATGACAAAATTCATGTATAAATGTTAATTGGTTTTAAATGGTGGCCTAAAATTTAAGAGGTAAAACTCTGTTTATGAATAAGATGTTAAAAAATAACTACGTGTTATATACTACTAAGAATCTCAAAGTATGAAAACATCTGTTAAATCTTAAATCTTATCAAAGTTATTCATTGAACTTTGTAAAAATAGCCATTTTGTCCAGAGACATAATTATGTCAAATTTTAAGGGGAGGGGCAAATCAGAATTTAAACTCTTGATTTTTAAATATTACAGATTTGTAAATGATATTTGATTAACAAAATTTTTTTTTAAAATTTTTTCATGATTTCAAATTTTTACTTTTTTAAATATGTGATATAATAACAAATGCATGCGAGGGATTGTTTAAAATAGAAAGAAATACACGTACACACTTTTGTGAAGAGAAACATTTAAAATTACGAGAAGAGTTCCATTTGCAGAATTTGATTTTCGATTTTTACTGCAACATTAGACTTTTAAGCATGGAAAATATTTAATATGTTAAATTTTCCAACAAGTTTTCGTATAGTTATCAAATATAAATAATATTTTGAATTTTCAGAACTTTATTGTGATTTGTTATTATTTAATTTTTATTTGTATTCGTACACGCACATAAAAAATTTGTTGCAGCTATACACAAAACTAATTATTAGAAAATTCCTGGACCGTCCGTTACACGCTCACTAATGTAAAAATAAAATACCTCAAAGCGTCTCATTTTAAGAGAATTACACATCAAAAGTGTCTGAGAATAAGGATCTTTCTCTTCAAATGAGACTTCCGTGTTGTCAAATTCTTTTGACATAAGGCATTTTGACACATTTTGTTTTTCCACCGACATTAAGAAATTTATTAAGGTCATAAATATATAATGTATGTTTTTGCATTAGAAAATATACCCGACACTGCTTGATCAGACCCGGAATAATACTTTTTTCCTTATATCCTTATATCGGTTTACGTACACTGAGAAAAAATATTGTATGATAACATACTGATATGGCACTGGATACCATCAGAAGTTATTCGTAACCATAAGTATGATATCCGGTAACATTATCGGTTCTATTTATTCCGTGTAGTTTCTTTCTGATATTCTAGCCAGTACATAACAAAGAAGTGAACGAATAACTCAAAGAAAATTGAATTACATATATATGCCAGTTTGAAGCAATCAAAATTTGCCAAATTCTAGTTAATTAAATAATCTCAAAATATAACAGTGTTTTTCAAACCCTTGCAAACTAAATCACTTATTTCTTACGTCAGTCGCAAACCATTTTACTGACACCTGAAATAAACGTGATCAGGTCCAAATACCTGGATTACGTACGGTTCACTTCAAACGTTACATTTCTGATCAGACCCTGACATATATTCAGGCAGTATGATCAGCTCCTTATGTCTATTAATTAAAAAATATAATTAATCTAATAATTAAACTTAGAAATACATTGCTTAGAATTAAAACGAATTAAACATATATAACATTGAGGTTGTAATTGATCTTATCTGGAAAACTTATAAAGAATCATTTTACTGGAATTAGTTTTCAATTTTATTAAAGAGGAGTAAAAAACTATCAATCCATTAGTCAATGTTAACTAATTTATTTTAGGTATTAAATGATAAATAAATAAGGTATTAAAAATACTATGACCATTTTAAAATTCCTCCTTATGTAAAGATAACTGCTGATTCAACTAGTCACCAACTTGTCACTCCTTGATTAGCAGTTTGACTAATTCAGAGTTCGAGACTAATAATATATAATATTTCCTTCATAAATCACAGATTATGCGGAGGGGTAAAGAACTTTTTTACCCTCGGCTATCCTTTATATGAATGAAAAATGCCACGGTCATAATACCTATACAATATGAGAATCTTAGAATGGATTAAGTTTCATAAAAGTTGACATCTGAAACTGACACTTGTGGATGATATAAAAATACTATTAATACATTATATGGTATATTTCAAACATATATTTCCGATAATTTTTTCCGAACAGGAACGAGTTCAAATATACAAAAAATTATGTTTTCTAATGCAGCATAAAAACTCTTGATACAGTTTTCTCTGCATTTAATAAGTTGAACCGTAATGTGTATGTTACTGTAATATTGCATTTAAATGTAATTATATTACAACTATACCAATTCTATAATAATAAGGATCCAAATCATTTTCATGTAAAAATGTTGACAAATGTTGTTGTAAACATGGACAAATTACGCGCTAGGATGTACAACCATTATACATCTTTTGTTCACTCAACAGCGTGGCACGCGTACATCTTTATTCATTATAGCATTCGTCACGCATAAGAATAAAAACAATTTAAATGCAAATGCATTTCTTCGCATTTTAACGAGAAAAGACCATTTATATTTTAGATGAGAAAAGTTTAATATCTAAACAGATCGTATATATATAAATGTTTAAACAATAAATTATCTTTTTTTTTACAATGCTTTTAATTCATTCGCTATACTACACAATTACAACTATATAGAATACTATGTAAGATTTAAAGTAATTTGTATTTCGTTGTCATTATACCACATCAAATTGTACCAAGGTTGACTGCAATATTTTGATCTTATTTTGTTTCTCATTTACCACATATGCATTACTTTTTAAAATAAACAATTCCGTTCTCATTAATTTGAAAACGTATAATGTTCTTGTATTATTCTTTTGCTAATAAAATGTTACTAAAGTAATATATAACGGGTATATCACTAGAACTTTTAACATATAACACTACGTCCATTATGATAAATTGAAAATCATAAAAAATATTTATAACACCACGATTTGACTGATTTTAGTATCTTTTATATGTACTTAATGCGAGCTAAGCATTACAATTATATACCAGTTACGGAACTTAAATTTTTTCTTAGCTTACGCTGCACAACTCTTATTAAAACTTTGCAGGCTTTGTTGAATAGACTACAAGTACTGCAAGTCAAGAACACTCAAAGTCCCACGATAACTTTTGTTTAGGAATTTTGATACCTACACGAACATCACAACCTGAAAATATCAGACCTTAAGGCATGTTTTTTTGAGAGTTACGAAGCGGGAAAGAAACATAAATAAACATTTTTTTAATCGAAAAGCACTAACACGATTTTAATGGACTTGAAATATATTATAACCTATAAGTAACATTTATTTCCCTTTTCATATGAGCAACACCTAACCTTATTTATTCTGATCATTTACTGAAATGTTTATTTCAACAAAAAAATATTGCTCAAATTTTGTGCAAATGCGTTTTAGCGGGGAAAAATCTAAACTGAACATAGGTATCATATGGCTCCTACTTAAAAAATAATCGGCCGAATTCGTTTAAATTATTTATTTGATTCCTGATTATAAGTCTAAAACTTATGAACTTTAAAAAGGAGCATCCAACCAAGGTACGGTATTTTGCTAAAATTAATCAGGTAAATTTGAAACTTGTTGCTTATGATTTTTTAATTTTGCCTTTTAGGAATCTGAGATATGTGGCATTTATAAATACTTAGACATACAAAAATGATAGTTTCCATAACATAAGTTTGCAGTGAGTTTTCAAATTGTTTTTCAATTTTCTTTATATTTTTTAAACTTTTTATTTGTTTTTAAATAAATTTACTTCGTCAATGTCTTCATCGATGGCTACTACGATTTGGGTTTTTAAAAATATAGTCACTTTAGGATTTGTTCGCGTATTGAGTGAAATTGTAAGATCGTAAATTTATAATATTCCATTGATATAATCATGCTGTTTAAATGCTACGATGCACGGGCTTTCGATTGCCTAATGAGCCATACTCCGTGGTTACTCATACTACCCCGACGGATTCTATTATTCATTATCAGCATATCTCAAATTTATGATCTTTCTTTCGAATTTATATTTATTCTATATAAACGCTGGAACGAGATGAAAATCGTAGTCTTTTCAAAAGTTTCTCTTAAATAAACGATTAATTACGCAAAATTAATTGCCAATTATTTTATCGAAAATCTCCAATAAAACGATCCTGAACCGCTCAGTGTCGTTAACACCTTATCGATACAAAGGATTTGAACTGATGTAGGAATTCTAGATAAATACGTACCACTTGAGAGGTAATACACAATTGTTGCAATTTACGAACAGTAACCAAATGCCTTCTCATATAACACATTCACAGGCAAGGCCTATTAGTATATTAGATGTTGGGGAAATTTTTCGTGATAGCCTTCTGAATTAAGAACATTTAATATATAATTTTTGTGGAAAAGGTAATTAATTGATTAATTAAAGTAATTAATCAGGCTAAACAGAGTTTTTCATCTGAGCCATCCTTTCTCTTCTGCCTCTATAGCCAATGTATTATGAACGTGTTTTATAACTGTAGATTATTGGCAATATATGACTTGTGAATTTCGAATCAGATTGTAGCGTTTTACCAAGCATATTATTACAAAATCGATCAGGAAGCCTGGATGTCTTTTTCCATAAGGGGGCCCTAGTTGTCAATCGCAGAGGCGCGGATGTCGCGACAGCGTCTAGAGGCGGCAAACATAACTAAGCATGCGTAGCGTCTTATTTACAGGAAATAAATGGATGATTATGGCAGGCTAACGCTATCGCACATTATTGGAATTGCCATATAAAATGCCATTCATGTGAGTGTGCTCGTAGTAGAAAAGTTCGTGTTCACATACGGCAGCAATCCATCAAATGATCGGTATTTATCTATAATTTCTAAGCCAGCTCAAATCCTAAGTGATATTTTTTTTTAAACCAAAGCCATAGCCTTCAATATAGACTGTATTAAGTAAAGAATAAGTAAAAATGAATATTTTTTAAACTAAGATTAAAAAGGATGAAAAAAGTGTACACAAAATTAAAAACAAAAAAAATAATTAAAAATGTTAAAATATAAAAAATAAAGAAAGTAGTTTGAAAACGTATGCCACCTTGGAAAACTATAGTTTCTGTAGATTAGTTTAAAATTTTTTTTTTTAAATTCTCTTTTTTAAAAACTCGCTTTTAGCTCGGCCCGTAACCCTCACATTCGTAGAAAAAACTTTTACGCACTTGTATCGAAAAGTACTATTATAGGCTTAATAGTATTGTAAAAATCCTGGTAAACCTTCGGAAAGACTTGGCCACTCCGAAAAAAAAAATAAAATATGGTTTCTTATGTATTTTTGCCCCCTGATTACGAATATAATAATAAAAATTGGCGGTCGAGCAAATTAAAGCAGCTATTTTGAAAAAACTGTAAAAAATTGCGATTTTTTCCAGTTTTTCGCATTTATCTCAACAAGGACGAGGCGGATGAAAAAATGTTTCGAACACAGAGTGCAGAGCAGATAATTCTACGCAAAAAAGGTTGTATACATTTTTTCCGTAATCTTAACGGTACGCCCGTAAAAGAAGGATGAACATGAGAATAATCGGCACTGAGCCTGTAATACCGTTTCATGACCGCTAGGAGGCATATCGTTACTGTCGTAGCCTGTTTAGCGTTCCCTTTAAAGAAGTGGATTTTCGATTTGTATATTAGGAGACTTGCCAAGGCGTGTTTTTAAAAGCATATTACTAGGTGAAGTCGTGAACATGGAGTTTACACATACCGACTTTGTAATAAAATTCTAGTAGTGAAAGATGGTACGTTGAATTTTTATTGGAAAAAGAGATTTTTGAAAGGAGTATAGCATGTCCAAGTTGTGAAAATATAGTATCCCTAAATATTGAAAAACAAGTGTTTTGGTGCTATCGCCGGAAACTTGTGAAATGCAATAAAAAAAAGAAATGCAGTAAAAAATGCAATACTTTCATTTTCAGCAAAGACAAATACGTGGTTTCAATTTTGCCACATACCGTTGTCGACTGCTTTTACATTTATTGCACATTTTTTGTGGATACCTTGCTCCCCCGATATTCTTTTATATCGAACGACTTGTCCTTGTCATCTGAGACAATAGCAAATTGGAATAGTTATTGTCGGGAAATATGTGCATACTGGTGCAAAACCCATTCGAAAAAATTAGGCGGTCCCGGAGTAATAGTAGAGATTGACGAGGCCAAATTTGGCAAACGAAAGTACAATCGAGGCCGTCTAATTGATGGAAAATGGGTTTTTTCGGGGGGGTATGAGCGGGGTAGCAAAAACATATTTTTGTTGCCCGTTCCAAATCGAACAGCTGATACACTGCTGGGTTGTATCAAAGACTGGATACTTCCTGAGACAACAATTATGTCAGATTGCTGGAAATCATACGATTGTTTGTCGCAGGAAGGATTCCAGCATTTGGAAAGTAAATCATTCCCTAAATTTTGTTGATCCGGACACTGGTGCTCATACACAAGGTATTGAACGTACATGGAGAGAGGTACGGGCTAAAAATTTCACGATATGGTGTACCAGAAGAACAAATGGAATCGCATCTTACAGAATATTTATTTAAACGCGCCCATCTTCCAAAGACACGTATTACTGCATTTTTCGATGCAGTAAAAGAATTTCAAACTATAGCGATGTCAAGAAATTTGCCCGAATGCGAGTCTTCTGAAAAGTCACTATGTAGTCACACACCCATATGTTGCAAGGAGGGTTTGGAGTCGTTGTAAATACCGTAGAATTGACGAACTACGGGGTCCTTATCCTTGCAACACACACACACACACGCGCGCGCGCGCACACACACACACACACACACACACACACACACACACACACACACACACACACACACACACACACACACACACACACACACCCACACACACACACACACACACACACACACACACACACACACACACACACACACACACACACACACACACACACACACACACACACACACACACACACACACACCACACACACACACACACACACACCCACACACACACGCGCGCGCGCGCTCACAAGACAAACAGCCCTTTTCAGGGCTACATGATGTGCAAAACCCGACCGAGCAACCTCCCCGCGGTGCACATCGGGTAACGCTAATGCCGGCGGTACGCGCCGTCCTTATCTCTTTATTTTTTCCATTTCAACACTATCGATAGATATATAGGTTATAGTTCCATTATTGACCTCCATCGAATAAACGAAATTACTATATTTAATAATAAAATTAACTTCAATGCTTTATAAATCCACACCCACATACGTATACAATCTTTATCAGGTCCCACATCGGTGTGGTTAGAGGTTAGGCTAGTATAAAAAAAGGGGGGTCTGGGGGGCGGAGCCCCCCAGCACGCAAGCACCCCTTAGATTCACGCATTGTCTTTATAATTTGTAATTGATTATGTCTTTTAGTTAAAAACGCAATGGGTGGGCCTAAGGGGTGCTTGCGTGCTGGGGGGCTCCGCCCCCCAGACCCCCCTTTTTTTATACTAGCCTAACCTCTAACCACAAAATAACATATACTTATATATATAAAACTATGTAATATATAATATCTTTATGTAAATATCGCAACGTACATAAATAACGTGAAACACGGTGACACGGAACACTAAATTGACTATTTTCATGTTCATCCTTGTTTTACGGGCTTACCGTTAAGATTACGGAAAAAATGTTTAGAACCTTTTTTGCGTAGAATTTTCCGCTCTTCATTTTTTGTTGGAAACATTTTTGCATCCGCCTCGTACTTTTTGAGATAAATGCAAAAATTTGGAAAAAATCACATTTTTTTGCAGTTTTTTTCAAAATATTGGCTTTAATTTGCTCGACCGCCAATTTTTATTACTATATTCGTAATCGGAAGGCAAAAATACATAAGAAATCATATTTTATTTTTTTTTTAGGGGTGGCCAAGTCTTTCCGAAGTTTTACCAAAATCCTTCCACCCGAGAGCCGACCCGCGAATAGACAATTGGTCATTAAAGCAGGGGAAAATACCTTGTCCTTTCTCCTTTTTTTTTTTGTTATTTTCCGCTCTTCCTTTATATTATAAAAGGACGTGGGAACTTCGTTATCGTTGTATAAATTTAGTTTATTTTTTTTTATATACAATTTTGTCTGCCGGGCACTATAGTTAAAGATTTGTAACAATAGAATTTGTTTTATTTATTTATCCAAACAAATCCAACTCCGGCCCCCGCATTGCCAATCATCCTCAACGGTCGACGTTTCTGGGTTACTTTGGTCCACTACCAGTTGGAGCTCTTGCATGGGCCTGGTCACTCAGTTTGGGTCATGCGGTTACATTAAATCCGTAGACGATACGAAGATGGGTACGAAGGAGTTAAGAGTCCTTTACTGTACCTTTATAGGATGTACAATATAGTAAAACAAATTGCATTCGATCATTTGCTTACACGGAGAAAAATGACTCCGCTGGATTAGCTGATTCATATCAGCTAAAATTTTCGGCTGGAATTGCCGAAAATATCTGCAATTTTAGCTGTTTTGATTCCGCTAATGTAGCCTTAACCCTACTCAATTCGCGCTTAGATCTAAATTTCCGCTACATTAGCAGATTTGTTCCGCTAAATTTGCGGACTTTTTCAGTAAATTTAGCTGAAATTATCGGCTATTCCTAACGGAATTCCAACAGCTATCCCTATAGGATAAAATTGGTAGAATCTGCGGATTTTTCGGCTGATTTAGCCGGTTATTTTTCTCCGTGTACAGAAAATTTTCTTTAGAAACTTAAAAGCTGAAAAGTTCTGGATATATACCCATGCCAAATGCACTTTAGAATCCGTAGCACGAAGTAGAAGATTAATACCATGTTGTCCACTTTCAGTCGATGAAAAACGAATAAAGTATTAATCCCTTCACTGTCGTTGTCTTCTACAGACATGGCTAATTTTAACGCGCAAGTATTAAAATTCGCAATTTCGGCTGTCATGATGGATTCCTCGTTTTAAACTTCAAAAATCGAACATCAGATTCATAATCAGTGACCCCGAAAACAGTCGTACAGTAGGTCCCCTCTTATTTTAAGATTTCGAGTCAAGGAATATGGCGGCACCCCCTCTTATTTTAATGCTACTTCTCATCACCAGCAGCGTGAGAGAGAGAGGACACGAAAAAAAGTTAAAATAGAAGGGAGCGAATCCTTAAGATAGAGGAGGAACTTAAAATACGAGGGGTTAAAATAAGAGGGGTACTACTGTACATGTTTAGCCATTAAATTTCGTTGCCTGGATCCCATTCCGCCCTTTGAATCCATTTTCTGATTTTTGTCGGGCACAGTGAAGGGGTTAATAACAAATATAACCCAAAAAGTAACTCCACAAAAGAAAGAAAGCTTAGCGTTTCATTTATTGTTTGTTCCTTGGTTTCTCCATGATTGACATTCAAGTTTGAAGTACCCCATTCGCACTGATCGCATTTGACATTTGATATGACATATATAATATCAACATTTGATAAAATTTATGATTCATTATAACAGCAATATAAAATAACAAT
The DNA here is from genome assembly GCA_030407085.1 of Trichopria drosophilae. NCBI lineage: Eukaryota > Metazoa > Arthropoda > Insecta > Hymenoptera > Diapriidae > Trichopria > Trichopria drosophilae. Next base: position 209,616,765 of record CM059583.1, read on the forward strand.
ATTAAGAGTTAAACAATATTAATAGTTCGGAATTTGGAATTTGTACGACAAGCGTCCCATGCTAACCACATTCGTTTGTGTATACGTCATAAATCAAGTTATACCGTTTTTTGTACTGTTATATAAAAATTCCTCGTTGACCGATAAATTTAATCCCTGTTAACAGCTATGCACATTCTTGTTACCTAGAATCGAACAAGGTGAACATCATATATCGTTGTCGATGCTATTTAAACCTCGGTGATGTCTCTTTTATCATCCGCATGTACTGAAAGGTTTTCTTCTGCAAGACACTCGAATCAATACCTCTTGTATATCGTTTCATTTATGTGTTACTCCGGAGATATTACCTTTTCAATCATCTCCGTACACTGTGCAGTGCTTTTACCACTAATACTGAAAGAAGTTTTAGTATTGATGTTTAAATATCATTACACTTATTAGCATAAAAATACGTAATAAATGCGTAAAACTTACAATTTTATTTTGACACTTTTGCTTCTGCGACAAATGATGTCGATTATTATACCATTTTGTGAGAAATGGGAGGGTAGTTTTAAGGAAAGGGCGTTCACGTCTTGAGGAAATAGGATCCCTAAAGATTCTGATTATCAAAAAAAAGCTGGTTTAGGAGAGTTATTGAATGTTGCATTAGACATTTATATTTCTCCCATGAAGAAACATATTTGTTCAGTGAATGAAGCTTCTATAACTTTATATTATATTGAAGCTATATTTCTATCTGCCTTAAAAAATTATCTTAAAAACTTCTTTTTACTGTCATGACAGTTTTGAAATCGGCCTCATTATGCGTTATTTTAGACGTAAGAGTAACAATCAGTTAACAATCTTAAAAGTTCAAGTATAATACGAAATATAATTAACCAAACCTCGTTAAAATTATCAAACATAATAAAAATATTGTGGATTAATAACATATAAATGTAACTTAGTAGTAGTGGTAATTTATTCTCATGAAAATTTGTAAACAATATTTAATAAAAACATTTAAAAATAATATAAATTTATTTATTTAACAATTTCTTCTGGCTTTTTAATAAATCTGATATAATTTTAGAAAATATTTCTTAAATTCAAGCAAATATTTACTTCTGACTACTTCAATAAATATTTAATTCATTCTGATGTTATATTTTCAAGCCATTCATTCTTTTAAAAATGGAAAATTCAAATTTTAATATAATAATGAGAAGGGAATTTTTATCAGAAATTTTACCATTCCACATGATTATTTTGGAACATACTTCCAGAATAAGAAAAATTGCCATTCTTTCTGCCATTTATGCATCAAAATGATTGTAAGTTCTATTCAGATAGTAAAACTGACCAAAAGTCTAGTAATTTTTATCAGAAATAATGGAAATATCCTCCATTCTACAAGTTCGTCTGAAAATAACCATCTGGAATAGTAAAATTTTCAAAAACCCTTGGACTTTTTGAAGAAATTTTGGCCTTTCGGTGTATTAATTTTCGGAACTTTATTCCCCGGCCGAACCCTTTTCTCCGTTAATAACAAATTTTTTCACTACCATGTGGCAATGTAAATATGACTGTTTAAAAAATTATTAAACCCAGCTTAGAGGTATCAAACGAAACGCCCACAATCATTTCTTATAATCAGTGTTCTATTACCGTTATTTCGTTTCATCCTCCATGAAACGTCTTTTTATCGTAATGCGAGAATCGTTTTGTATCTATTCATAATACAGACATCACGGTCTAGATGTATTTTTGAAAAGAAAAACATAGTTAAGTACTTCCTGTTTTTCACTTTTCTTTCATCTATCCCCTGGTTCACTTATTTGGATATTTTTGAATAAGTCTTTTTTTGTATTAGAAGTTTGAATAACATTCCATATTTTATCTCTTCCATATTTTAAGCTCTTCTACAAAAATATACAATTATATATCATTATAAGGCAATGGTCTGGTATTATATCAATGTATGTTGAACATACTACACTCGATCATGTTAAATTGCATCTGTAATTGTTCAATATATAATATTTTTAATATATAACATTAACGATCGCAATTTTTTCTTCTAATTCACGATGAAATTGAAAATTCCGATTAATAATAATTATTGCGATAAACTACTATTGACGACAAATTAGAATCAATAGTTATTATGTGATGTGACAGTAGTTTATTCCACAGCTACGAGACTATTTGTATAATAGAATTTCAGCTCTTTTCGATAAAGATGAAATAATTACAAAATAACTTGATAAAAAATTATTCATACTATGGGCAGGCAAACAAAGCTACTAAATTGTCTCCATATTTACCGACAAAGATGTGTTATTTAATATCATAATTATTATTTTACTATCAGGCAGAAAAAGAAGGAAAAGAAAGGAAAAAGTGAAATCTAACTGTGAAGTCAAGCTCTTTGCGATGATACTAAACACAAATTAATTATTTTCTAGAAATAATTGAGAAACTAAAAAATATAAACATATATTGTCCTGTCGACCCTGTATCTTAATATGTATGTATCGTGTTTCCTGTAGCAATAGTACCCGGGTGCAAGTGTAGCTCCAAATTATCACATTACGATAGCACAGAACGTAATACTCTTAAGGAGATTGCGACATTTCTTCCTTTCTTATTATTGTAGCCAAAGTGCAATTACGTTTTCGATTGATTTTGTGAATGGTTGTAATTCCTGCTTTAATGGAATCTGTTTCATTTATTTCACTTCCGACATTCTGCATATCAGATCAAATCTACTTACTACGAAGAAAGTCATTATATCGAAACGTGATTTAAATCGAAAATGCATATACATCGTCAAAAATCTCTTGAATGTTCTCAATTTTATAAGAAAAGCCGATTCAGGAGAAAATGGGTTGAAGTGGTAAAGAGTATTCTGATTTTGAAATTTCGTTTTATAGCCGGGAATGATCGACGTTTTATCCGTGATGCTTTTCCAAACGAGTTTGCTTTACGCCTCTTGACGATATTTGAATAACACGGTATATAAAAACTAAAAAACTAAAAGCAACCTAACAGAAGTTCTAGGTGAAGTCATACTAAGAAATATGGTATGGTACCATTTTCACAATTTACATCCCAAAATTTCAGTTGATGTCCCAAAAATCATTTTTATATAGGTTTATGTGAATAATAACTCATCACTTTTCTGATTTTAATGCGAATTACAACTTTTTTCAATTTAAAAACTAAAGAGGTTATCTTTCCGACTGCCCTACAAGTTTAAAGTATTGACGATTTTTCGTTTTCTTCCATTGTTTTCAACTTTGACAATGATTTTTCAATATTGTTTCATCCTGCACTTCGCGAAATTTGAAGTTGTGACTGTATTTCACTCAAGTTTATGGTAATCTCTCATCGCAAACCGCCAGTACCAAACGCGTTTTTTTGTCAATTCTACAACATTAAGAGTGTTCCCGCGGACTCAATTTTTATCGAAATCGAGCGTATGAGGGGGAAAATTCTTCGTCTATTTGAGCTGTACAATTTCTTCCGGTATGACATTTCAAGCTATTTAGCGAAGTAAGGTATATGTGAAAAACCGCAAAAATTGGCCTTTTTTACCATTTTTAAGGTATTCACCGCAGGCCGAATGTTCTCAGGGATGAATTGTAGAGCTTAAATAGAGCTTGAAACCTCCCTCATTCATTGAAATAACGTAAAAAAGAGCCGAGTTATTGCAGAAAAAGTATTTTTTTTCCAAAACTTTATTGGATAGTTATTCTAATTCTGAGCCTCAGTTCCAATTTTGGTACAGGACTATTTTATTTGAAATATAAAGCAGACATCTATAAAAATATTGCAGTTCCTATATTTAACTCAAGTCTATCAGTGTTCTATAATTTTCTCTGAGTGTGGAAACTTTTGTCTAATTAATCTGTTGAAAGTAAATTTAAAGATGCGTCGAAAGCGCTTGTGATGAATAAAAATGGGTAAAAATACATGGAATTATCTGACTTTTAAAATTATAGAAGTTTTTCCGTTAATAAGTTAACATACCCATGGCGTTTTTTCACGTTCACTATATGTGATCTATGTTGATCCCAAAAATTTAAAAAATGAACATTTAGCAATATTAAAAAACGATGATATTTATAATTGAATCCGAATTTTATATATTATTAAATCGATGCATATATAATTTTACACATTTAATTTAAGTTCCTTTTGATTTTATACCATTAAAAAATAGCAATAATTACTGATTCTACTAGTGAAAAGATTATATAATTATATTATCAGGTACGTTTTGAGTTCAGAACATATGGAGCGATAAAAATCAAGCAGTTATATATTTACTTTAATGATATAATAATTACTAATTAAAATGTATATATCCAATTTGTAATGGTTGAAAAATTATGCAAAAATATTGTAAAATAATTTAATATTGCGGCCATCGAATTTAACTGGAAAGGTGTAGACTCGTGCATTTGGAGAGGTTACAATGAAACGAATTTATTTGTTATTGTCAATATTGACAATCGTACAATATTATTAATCTCGCGAAATGCGGATATCTACTATTTCAGGAAAAGTCTGTGACTACAAAGATTATGTGTCCATATGTAAGTGTAGTGCATGTCTGACCAAGAGACCCATATCTACTGGGCGCTGTTGATCGAAGGATTGCAACCAAAGACTTACGTGTAAAGAATTTTTTGAATATCGGATGTTATAAGTAAAAATATTAGTGGTATGAGAGTTGCAAAAGTACTAAAACATTAATTACTGTAAAGCATTATCTGTTTATATAAAATAATTATTACAATAACAAGAAAATGGAAAATGACGAATTATATAGAATTGGAGACCTGTAGATACCTACATAAATGTGTGCACGTAATATATTAATATACGCACATTTTTAATATTCTTAAAATACCCCCAAATTTTTTGTTTAATATTAAAGTTTGTTTACATTTTGTGTTCCGTTGAATTCCTTTGAAAGAATTTTTTTGTTCTTTTCGAATAAATATTTCATTCTACTGATTTTATGCCTAAACTACCCCCTTGCAGACCTTTTTCAGGATAATAGGTCCATAATTGCCAAGAATAACGTGCATTCTACAAATGAGGACCATTTTGAACTCAGACGATATTTTTTTCTGCGAGTTAGTCAAGTCTTGGGTTTTCTAACTAACATTTTCCTAATATTTCATAAAAGGCAAAAATATTCTTATTTTTGAGCTTAACGCTCTCTGGATTAATTTTTTTACTGGAAGGGAATGTGACGACCTTGTTACTAATTCATTTGTTTTTAAATGATATTGATTTTTCGACCGTTTTTGCATAAATCACCATATTTAGTTTTTTCTCTTCATTTAAAAAGTGAATATTTAAATTTTCAATATTTGGAAAAATTGTACATCTTCTAAAGTCTTCTTTCTTTGGTCCACAGAACCAAAGGAAAATATTGGTAAAAGCAGTCTACGGAAGTAATTAAAGAACTTATTACATATATATATATATATATGTATATCAAAAAGTATTACTCTAACGAACCCTGACGTTTTGAATAACATGCACATGCATAAAACGTTATTCAATTTTAAAAAACAGTTGAGTTTACTACCAAATCCAATTTGTCATATTTTCACAATTAAACTGCAAATTGAATTTCTGTCAGTTTTCGCAATACTGTTTTATTTCTGCAATGAAATTTTAAGCCGATTTTTAGTTAACGAACTTTTATTAGGCAAAATTCTTTTAATTATACTTTAATACTATCTTTACATTATTTTACTCATACATTCGAAACTTACGCATGCAGGAAACGAATTGAACGATTTAAAGCGAATATATTATTGGGGGTGAATATATCATACAATAAACTGTCATTGAATTCTCATTTATTTTAATTAAGAAGAATGTACGTTGTGAGTGTTCAATATTGTACGTTCTAAAAAATAAAATCCGCATTTCATTTGAATGAATGTGCATTTATTTCAATCGCATATATTACAAATACCTAATGTTTAATTAGCTTTTCTCTTTATTACGATAATATGTTAGATACATATATATGGTAACCAATCAACCTACTCACAATAATTGAAAAGTAGTACATTTTTTCAATTTATATATTACCTACTAATTATTGTGTTAATAGTTTATGTAAATATTCCCATTGCAGTCTAAAACTGAAATTGAGAAGCCGATTAATCATATAAAATTGCGTCAGTTTAATTTCATATTTCGGTCATGCTAGTCAAAATTAGTAACGATCAACCTAATAAAAAAGTGTTAAACGAAATTGGCACGAATTGTCTAAATAAAAATGTAGTTATCAGGTAGATTATTTTTTAGTGTATGACGCCTGTTAATAATGGTGTCCGATATATCGATCGGACAATGCAATAGGAATTCTTCCGCAATTCGCGTGTCGTTTTTATATTTTTTTTTCATTTTGTACTTTTTTATATTTGTATTGTTGTTATTAATCATATTGTATACGTATTGTATGGCGACGTAAAGAATAATTTTTATGTATTTAACCGCAGAATATCGATATATTATTTGAATATAAATAGCTATTGTGGAAGTTGTCCATATGGCCTGAACAGCCATGATATATTTTGCATTTGCCATTGTTTTCCAGGAACGCTGCTATAGATTTAAAAAATTCAGGAAATTCTATTTGTATATTGTAACCGACTTCATTTTGGTATCTTTTCGTTGTATCAGTATTAGCGCAAAACAGAAAATGTCTTATCTCGAGTCAGGAATTGCACCGATTCCAGGGTGAATTGTGACATCGGTATTTTATTATATTTTAATAAGTTTGTTAAACACTCACAACATTAATTTAATCTGGAAAGAGATTCATCGGAAAAACTGTCCTTGAAGCAATATGAAAATTAATGTACCGCAATGACGTACTCAATAAACATCCATTGTTTTCTGCGAGCTGAGTACTCTTTGAAAGCGTTTTTTCTTAATATCTTCACATCTTTGTTATTCAAAGACAAACGATTATACTAGCAGCAAGTTTTTAATGGAAATCTTTTATTTTTTGTTTTGCAAAAAATTCACAGAAGATAAAAGTGTCTACAAATCTGCCAGCAGAATTGTGCTTTCACTTCAAGATTTTGAGATATCCTTACCTGAAAGTATAAAAACACCGTTTTTGCCTATTTTCAGTAAGTTTTTGTGTCGGAACAAAATCTTTGTTCGGAATTTGGCAAAACCTAGATTGAAATGATATTCATAAGCTTTAAAATGCTTTTTTAGTCATTCCTACACTTTTATTTCATCGAGCAAACCGACCGTGCATATGTAAGTTCAAAAATGGGCTAAAATTTTGCATATACATGTATAAGGTAGGATATTACAAAATCTTGACGCGATAGATCAGTTTCGCGACCAGATTTGGTTCAGCACATCGAAGGATACACTTAAGTGTCTGGGCAAGAAGATCGGTCTGATTGTGTTACTTATTTTCATACACACAAACGTGTACTAAATGCACGACAGTCATACCTTGATAAAAACTTCGATAACTTCGATAAATGTAGAAAAGTTCTTCATTTTCATAGTATATCACGCCCATACAACAGAATATTCTAATTTTTCGACGAGATATTTTCTAACTGTATTGAAGGACTCTTAATAAGACATATAGTAATTATTTCAGAATTTAGATGATTATATCTTTCGATAACCCTCACGTCTCACATGAAAGTGTATATAAATTTACTGGTAAACCGAAAAGACTGTTCATGATCTGCGCCTTAAGAAGATAAAGTATTTCAACTTAACGATCCTCTCAGGCTTGAAATTAGTACTGAATATATTTAAAATTGTGTGAAAAGTATTTCCTGATTTGTCGTAGAATGCTATACGTGTATAAAAAATGTTAATATAATTTCGTTATGACTTCTGTTCGATTAAAAGTTCATTGAAAATTTTTCGGTGCATCTGAAGGTGTTAGAAATATGTCGATTTCAGGATATGAGCTTGAATCGAGAAATGTTGATTCAGAGAAAAAAATTTCAAGAAAGAGACTACACTTGGAGTAGTGCCAATCACTTAACACTTAAGTATACATTGAGTTTCTGAACACGAAAAGGAGTGCAGACTACTCGGTAAAGTGTTTGTTCCCGTTTGTACAGATATCCCTTTGGAAATTAAGTTTTCGGAGAAGTATTATTTTCATCTAATGTAGTTAAATAGAAATCATTTGAAAATAGCTTAGATTGCAAATTAACTATATTTATTAGGAAAAATGTAATAAAAAATTGCTTTTATATCCAAATATTCTTATGCTGGAAACAGTTATATTCGAAAATCAATAAAGTAGGCAGTTTGTTATATATTTAAAAAAGCGACGTTTTGTTATTGTCATTGAAGCCATGAAAATCGATATCCTTCATCTTTCGAGGGATAAGAGGAGACCAGAATTACACGGCGTATGTCGGTGAAATTAATTGTTTAAATTATTTTTTCAAAATATGGTAATTATCTAATATGTAGAAATGATGACTTTGAATTTAAAGTAAACTTTTGGGGACGTTATGTTTTTACGTAGAAATGATGTAGATTTTGTTGTTCCAAATCAGTCCTCCTAGCTGTAATAATCAACAAGTATGTGTCTTTGACAAGCAAATGTTTAATGGATTACATGAGCTGTTTCAATAGTAACGAATGCACTTTACTACGAATTGCATAGCAATGTCAGCGGTCTTAATCATTATTATTGTAGACGAAGTTAGTAATTGAAGTTTATAGTTCGTAGAGGTAAAGTTTAGGAAGTTTGTTAAGTACGCGGTACATCAAGTTCACTTATATTTTGTTATTGTATCATGGAATTATTACACGAAATTCTATATGCGGTTCGCTGTAGTTGGTATTCACTATTAAACCTAAATCAGAATAATTAATTTTGATGGATATAATTCTCATAATGTCCATGCTACTCAGAAGTATTACATTAATGACCAACAAATTCTCAGAAATGTTTTTCGAATTTTTTAATATTTATTATATCGTTTAAGAGGTCAAGAAATTTATTTAAGAATGTTTGGAAAACCATTTTCTATACAATTCTCAGTTTCAAAGCTATGTGTTTTTCCCATATATTCATATTCAAATGCTTAAAAACTGGGGAAATATTCTACAAATGCAAACACCTGTTGCGTCTGTTAATAGAAATAGGCACTGGATTATTTGTACTACTCGTACTGCATATTGTACCTATATATTGTTGTTGCATAATTCTGTATATTACTTGCAACTTCACATATGGGGGGATGTTTTCCTGGCCTCTAATACGTTCGAGACTTACAATTAGAGCATCAATAGGAAATAAATGATTCTTGTACAAAATGAGTCTAAGAAAATAACATCAGAAGAAAAATTCTCCATGGAATAAACCTAAACCCTCCTGATTACTCCTCCTCGGCTCCCGCGGAACTATCCAAAACTTCCCGCCCTTTGTATATAACCACGGTTCATACAACATTGTTAAGTGAACTAAGTATCTCTAAAACGGTTACCTCAAAAGTTTGAAAAAAATAAACACGGTCTATATTAATTGCACGTGCGGTATGTAATAGAATATGATAAAACATATAATAAACATTGATTTCTTCTTTATACCCTATATGTTCGGTTCATCCAACCTACACATGTTAACTGTGTTTATTTTGTTGAAATCTTTATGTCTTTTAAATAATTATTTTGTACCCAGCAAGGAATGTATATTTACTCTATCTTCGTACTCTAATTATAATATGCAAATGATCGAGCTTTGTCCATGACGTATTAAAAAATATCGTAATATTAATCTCTAAGGTGAGACATAATTCTGTTATCCTGTATCAGTGATTTGAATTATATTTCCAATTTTTGTTTCGCAATTATTTAACAACACACCCTGGCCTATGTTTACACTGTAATGTCAAATAAAAAATAATTACCCATAAATGGTTTTAAAAAGAGGATGTATGATATAATTAAATGCTAAAATTAAAGGCAATTAAAATGTAAGTGGCAACAGGAAAAATTACTATGGGCGCTTTATCCAAACTTCCTATCTTCGGTACAAAGTAATTTTTGTTTAAATATAAACGTTAATGTCTCGTCTTACTCCTTTGCATATTTAAAAGATTTTATATTTTGGGGCTTGGTTATTAAACTAAAAGTGGAAATATTTTCAACCTAACCGTTAATAAAACCGACTTATATCCGCACTCTGGAAATTTGCTACTATAATTTACACTAAAGCTGCTGTAATATATGTTTAGTATAATAGTCCTATTCTAAGATATGATATCGTATTAAAAAAAACAGAAACAGCTACGAATTTGAAATTGTTACCTGAGAATTTTACATTATATACTTCCAAAAAGGTTTTTTTCTTCACACCGGGAGGAAAGATGCCGCTTATCCTCCCGGCCATAAAGAAAAATCGTATACTTCCCTCGGGAAGTAAAAATGAATGCTTCAGACTGCCTGTTTCTCACCCTCGGCTTCACCTCGGGTAAAAATTACACGCAGCCTGAGACATTCTTTATTTTACCTCCCTCGTTGAGTAATATACTATAATTGTTTTACATCTATTATATTTATAGTTTTAGGGTGGGATTTAAACTCCTGAGCAGAGTAGTATATTTAATAACAAAATTTTGCGTTTATTTAAATTGTTAGAGAGGTACACATAAAGTTGTAATTTACCAAAAAAAAACTAGTACCCAAAAATGAAAAAAAAAACGTTGATATAGTACATCAGCTACGAATAAATTCCTAACACGTATAAACATTTTATACACTTTGCCGTGTAATCATATTAGCCAGAAATGCGGTTCTTTAATTAATTTATTTAATTAATTTTAATTAATTGCACCTTTTTAAAGGAACATCACTGGCTATTCGCTGAATTGCTCAAGTTTCAAATTAAGAGAGTAAATGGTAACTTCATACTCTTTTTCTAGACGAGGTTGGCAGGTGCACATCAAGCAAGGGAAGAGGTTAAAAAGCAAAATGATTTTCATTTATAATTTAATATAAGATCGTCAAATTTAATATATACTGGACCTTAATATCGGTCAAAATTTTATCATTTTGTAAGTGTGAATATTATACCTCTGCTGAGTGGATTCGCATGAAATTACTGGAGGCCGGAGGGTATATTTTCGCGTAAAAAGCTGCGAAATGTAATATTATACACAATTTAAATTAAAAAAACGGCTTACGGCGAGTTTGATAATAAAAATTAGATCAGACTTTTCAATTTGGTAATTTAGTTTCTATTTGGTAAAATGGAATGAATGAAGAGAGCAAATCAAAATGCAACCAGTGTGGTAGTGCATCACATTCACGAACACTGTTTCTTTTCATCGTGTTGCCGGCGTTCTACAGAATCCTGAAGTTCTTTTCTATTCATTCTATTTCGTCCTCTTGATCCACTCACTCACTTTGTAACTTGCAGGAACAATTAGTTCGAGAGTCGGTTGAAATGGACGTTCAAAATGTTCTTTTTTTAGAACATGCAACATACGTAGAAGTCCACGTTATATTTTCATGCGTATACGGGTTTAAAATATTTGCTCAAATTCACATTTAATCATTTTTGGAGCTGTAACATGGAAATTAAAATTTCTAAATCATGTCACGTGCAATAATATTTAAGTATCACTTATGTACAATAACCAAGATTATATTTATTTTTCATATGATCAGTTCTGATCATTCAGTAACATAATATTGAATAATTAATCTTTGTAGTCTGTTATTCTTTCATACGTGTGCAACTAAATTACGTAATGCATATGATTCGGTGGCAACGACACAGTCGCTAAAATAGCATCGAATTCAATTTGAAAGCAGTAGATTTTGTTATCGTAAATTTAGCTTTGAGTTTTCTTTTTGCTGTTCTTTATATCATTTTAATCCCTATTCGCTTAAGTTTTTGAGCAACGAAGATATTAGCTTTAACAATGATAGTCAATATCGTCGAAAGATCTTTGACGTATCGTTAAATTTGGAGCTTCATATTAAAGGATCGTTAATAATCCAGTTAGTGCACTATATTGGAAAACTGTTAATGATGTATTGATTGCCATAGTTAATTATCGTATGACGTTGTCTATTATAACAACATCTGCTTACAGTGCACTTCGCCTTCGAGCTCTATTCTACAATTTCTGATATAGACAAAAAATAACTAATTATGTCATTTGTTTGAACTACTCTATGCTATCAAAAATTTTACGGTGAAACATTTTGTAGAATAGGTTAATGTTGTAGAAAAGTAATTTATTGCTAGACAATAGTTATCATTTAATACTTAGGTATAAATAATAATTATTCCATAAGTGTTTAATGGCGTTTAAAATTGTTACGTTAAAGTTATACGACACCTCTTTAGTATTAGTGTTAATAAATTAATGCAGTTGGGTGAAATTACACAAGTCTTTGCTTCAGTTAGTTTAATTTACAGCGAGTAAATTTACCCATAATGGTGACACTGAAATGTAGATAAAGGCTCCAAACAATATTCCCTAGAGTAAACGAATAAAATTATATTTGAACCTATATTCCCCATTTTGCTTTTCAAAGACTAATACATTACTGACATATAACGTAAAATAGTAATTGATTATTTTCTTGGTGAAATCATTACACATCAAAATAACAAACGACGAAAATAATACACATTGAATAGATAAAGTATCATCGCTAAACAATAAGCAGAGTTATTAACAAAATTGCAGATTCAAACGGAAATTAACACAAATAACTTACAAGCGCAAATGGTGGGTGTACAAAAATGATGAAAACAAAAATACTCAGTAACACGCAAATAACATACAATAATATTGAAATCATTTATTTTTATGCGCTATTATTGAATTACTTTGAGTCAGACAGGTAAATAATTAAAAAATGAAGTAAAAAATTGTTTGTCCATTATCTTGTAGGTACGTACGTATGTCCGTATTAATCTATAACCAGCATTGGTGGCCGTAGCCAACATTTATAAGCGGATGTACCCACGTTCATTATACCCATTTCGGCCTCCTGAATTGCGAGGTTAGAATGTCCTAAAATGAAGAGAACAACGTTTAGTTTAGTGATTTATTACAAAATTCTCAAAGTCTACCGTAAATACGTCATCAAATTTAGCCAGGCTTATTATACGTATTTTCACTCTCCAAACCCGAGCATCGATGGTCTAATGTTTTTAAATAGAAAGAATCTTTGTATAGTTAACCACTTTTGAAGCATGGCGGTACACCAGCGTACCACTTAATTAGATAAAATATACATGTTTTACATTAACAAGTAACGAACTTCCACGCAGAAATTTACCAAAATAATGTTTCAAAAATATATCATCAAACCAAAAGTATGAAATTTTTAAAAATCAATTAATACTTTATTGTTGAAACCCCAATGTAATAATTAATAGTAAACAAAAATCGTCTTTCAAAGGCTTAACAGTCATGTATTTTGCAACAAAAAACATGTTAACCCATAAAAAACAAAAGGATACTTTTTCATGGAATTTTTCAACGTCTGTTTGTCATACATTTCTTTACGAAACTACGAATAAAATTTAAGAAAAATGCAGATCCAAATCACTGCATTCGATTATTTGAAAAAAAGTACTCTTTTTAAAACAACACTTACATTTACGAAAGATTTTCGCATTGAAATAGGACAAAGAGATCTCGGTAAAGTGAACAAAAAGCGTCCATGGATTTTAAACTTCAAATTGTATGTGCCAAAATTTGTTATTTCACAATATCTATATCCAATAAGGGGACTTGCTGTAAACATGTTGCGTATACAGAGAGAAAAACATTGTATACTGAACAGCACATTGATGGTACAGGACACCATCAGATGTCATCTACTACCATCAGTATGTTATCCGGTAACTTCTATTTCTTTCAGTGTAATATTTCCTTATTTCCAAAAACAATGATTCTGAAACAAGATTTTCTTGCATAGCATAAAACCTCGAGATAAAATTACATCCTTGCTAAGAAAGGAGGATACCCATGGATATAGATGGTTTGTGCCCTGGAGATGGAACCTTCCTAATTGGCATATTTGTTTAGGGTATGATGTAGGTAACACCCTATACCAAATTCGATGGCCCAATCATAGCAGATGGTTGAGAAAATACCTGTTGAAGTTTATTGTCTGATCAGTACCTACCAGTACTACTTGCAGAATAATGCATCAGACAACAAATACATTAAATATGAAATGTAAATAGATACGGTACACGCCTATTATACAGGTCCACGAGGTCAATTTACACATTCAAATGCAGAATCATACACACGCGCAAGACATGGGCGCATTTTCCAAACACGGCGAAATCGGTATCTAGCACGTGTTTATATGATTGTGCATTTGAATGTGTGTATTGACCTCGTGGAACTGTATACATGCTCGGGTAACCGTATCTACTTACATTTTATATATAATATGTTTTGTTCTGATGCATTATTCTCAAATAGATCAATTGAAACGCAAGTAGTAATGGTAGGGACTGATCAGTCAATAAACTTCAACAGGTATTTTCTCAACCTATGATTGGACCATCGAATTTGGTATGGGGTGTTACCTCCCATCATACTCTAAACAAATATACCAATTAGGGATGTTCCATATACCCGTGGTATCTATACCCGTGGGCATCCTCCTTTATTACGCAACGTTATATATACATTCAAAATGACGGACAAAAATTTAAATTTATTTTCAATTTTGATAATAATTTGTATATAAGGGTTTTCGGACCGTCGATCATGAATTTTGGGTTTACTACTTTAATTTATAAAGTTGAATAATTAATTTGTTATCAAGGATGTTCTCTGTCTTAAGATATCAAATTATGCAAGAAAATCTTGTTTCGGAATCCTCATTTTTGGAGAAAACAAAATAGTGCTAATATTTTTACATCAAGTCGCCATATTAGATACAGATATCGAGAAATTAATAATTCTAACAAATATATTTTGAAGTTTCAGGACGCTTTCTCTTCACTTTACCGAGCTCTCCTTACGTGATTTCAATGCAAAAATGTTTCTGACAAAAAATTTTTTTTAATTTTAATCGCAGATATTTAAAGTCCGATCAATTTCACGTCAGAAATGAGTGGTCGAGAACTCTTTCAGTTCCAGAAATAAATGATAAAGAGACGAAACATCCATGAAAATGTGTCCGTTTGGTCCTTAATGGGTCAATTTTGTACACATTAGTGGTACAATTTTCAGTAAAACATGTCATTTGTTTTCTTATTTACCGATTAGAATTACTTGTACCGAAATCGAATTTCGGAAAATTAGGTTTTTAAAATTTTGTAATTTCTGTCGACGTCAAATTGGATCCATTGTCATTTGATTTTCAAAAGATGGCCAATTGACACCAAGAAGGTAAATATTTTGATACCATTAGTTACTGAATTGGTACCGAATTGTACCTAGAGGACTTGCCACAAAAAAATGTCGTGCTGCGTAGTTGCAAAAATCCCTCGTTCGATTGTCTCTTTTAAGAAAACGGATATTTGGGAAAACAAATAAATATTAGGACATTGTAACTTTAAAGCTTGGATTCAGGAGGTCGAAATATATTTAAAAATTTAATATTATTTGCATAATTTTGTATTAATAGAATTTAATTTAATTTAACTCGTGAAATAATTTGCTATAGAAAATTGTTGGTCATATTAGATTTAAACTTATAATATTACTTCGAACCAGACTGAAAGTCTGGAAGAAGTATTGAATTTGGTTACTTCAGGACAAAAAATTAGAGAAAGAAGCTCTAATCTTACAAGGAAATTCCACTGTTTTTCCGTGGAACCTTTTAACTATGGCAAACATGTACTGACAAGAATCAATGAATTTTAACTGTTCCAAATTGAGAGAGTATAGGAAATGCAATTATTGTCACTTATCGGATAATACACCTCGATGACTACTGCTTCTATATCTGTCACGTTTTGCATACAATTGTGATTTATAATACACGAATAAACGTTTGTTAAGATAATTTTTATTCCACTTTTTATACAATATCGCCCAGTCGAAATACATAAGCAAATTGATTTTTGAAATTTGTTTTGAATGATTTATTAACTGGATTGAAGGCAAAATGCAGCAGAGATTTAGAAAATGTAAAATGTTAATGGACATAAAATATAACCTGAATTTGAGTGCGAGATGCAAGCAATTTGGTGACAGATTACAAATAGACATTAAAGAAGGAAGAAGTAAATATGATACATTAATACTGTAGTTTAAATAAGTTTATTAATAGTTTTTTCGAAGTTTCTGGTGTGGATTGCAACATTTATTATTGATTTGCCTCATTCCCTCCAGTTTACACGTTCGAAATATTTCAGTTGATAGATTTGTTCAAATTTCCATTTTCCTCACGGTTTTCCACAAGAAGAAACACGAATAGTGCCTGATATTCCATACACTAAAACTTGCAAGCATTTTTTAAATTACATCAGGGGTATTATTTGATATACGAAATTGTACGGACGAATCTGTTTTTGTGATATGAATTGCTGCAAAAATATCGAAACGAAAGTATGAAAAACACTTGAAATAGTCAAGAGGTGAAATGTAACATAAAAAAGTGAGTTACCCTTGAATGACACAGGCCGATTTATTTATCGACATACGCATTACCGTCAATTTCTTTTCTTCCTTTCGTTTGATTGCCTCTCATTGTTCGACTGAACCTGGTGTTTAAACAACGTCAACTTCCTCTTCACCAACCCCTATAGGATTCTCTACAAATTCCACCCATTCACTTCCTTTTCCACTCATTTCAGTTTACCACCCATTTTCATTAGTAATTTATGCCACCAAGGTGAATGCGTATTTATATTAAAATTTTATATTCCATGAGTTTGAATTTAAAAAATACTAATAACAATAATATCAACTTTATTAGCCCTGCAAAACATATACGAAACAATAAAAGTTAAGTCATGAGAAACAACAAACTGTATTACATCGGAAATTTAAGATATTATTTTACATTTTATGCTAATAGAAAAGTTATTACCTTTTTTGGAAAGAATTCTTTTTGGAATAACGTAAATGATATACAATATATAGAAATACAACTTAAATAGTTATATAAGTAAC
Organism: Trichopria drosophilae; assembly: GCA_030407085.1. Lineage (NCBI taxonomy): Eukaryota > Metazoa > Arthropoda > Insecta > Hymenoptera > Diapriidae > Trichopria > Trichopria drosophilae. The sequence continues at coordinate 209,633,912 of CM059583.1, forward strand.
TTATTTCGTTAATTATAAATTATTATTGAGTGTTCCGAAGTATTGTTATTTTTAAGTTTCATATTTTCTTCAGTGCTGACGTAGTTATATAATTTCATTCGACTAAACTCAATGAGTTTCATGAAATTGGTTGGTAAATGCCCTCAATAAGCATGTTATTACGTCAGTTTCGAGCTATAATTTAATCAGCTATTTTTGGATATTCTCCTTACATATATGTTTGCGAATTCTTGAAGAATTTTACTACCTTCGCATTTTTACGGCTTGACATACAAAAAATTGTTGATATCTACATGCATTAATTACATTACTTTGAGGGAAACTCGTTTGATGGTATAAACACTTACAATACTTTAGTGACATTTTAAAAGATTTTCATAATAGGGATCTTTATATAACTAAGTATGCCGCAAAATTCGTTTTTATCGGATTTCCATTACCTCCTACATCAGCTTAAACTGTTTTCAAGTTTGATAAGATAAAATTAAAGTCTGCATATTTAGGATCCCCCGTGTACCACTCTTGCAATAAAATTCAATCATTTTTTGCAATAATAATTATTCTGTACTCAATAATCTTCTCATGAATCTACTTTCAATCATTTTAGGCTTGAAAATCAATTAAGCGAAGCATAAAAAGGATGTCAAAGATTATCCATGTACAATGGAAGATTATATAGGTACGCATCATTTCTTCTCTCACAAAAGCGTGTATGTGCACAAAAAAATCGTATCTACACATAGTAGCAGCTTGTATAGCATTAGAGTAAATTTATTCCTATAATACAAAATGACTAATTTTTATCGTCAGATCTATATGAAAGTTTTGACCATTAATTTCGTATTTCACATACAAAGCTCGTTAAACATTTATTAATCGCAAATATGAAAAATGATTTTTACCGACTCTTCAAATTGCACATAGTAATAGAATACATCACGGTTCAGCAGCAACCATTCAACAGCAAGCTAAACGCGGGATTTCGTAAAAATAGAAAGATAAATTGAATTTTCATGCAAATTATAGGCACAAAATTACGATTATTGAGTTATGAATATAGGAAATAATATTGAAATCTTATCAATTTATTTTATCACTAATTTTTCGTTCACATTTTTACATATTTCGTTACCAATTCAGCGACTTATACTTATTTATAATTTTAAATTTCTTTTTATATAATGTTAATTATATTAATATAATGTTGGCAGATAAGTGTAAGTTCTGTATAATTTCTTCGTCAATTACGCAATTAAGTTTCTTTATATTCATTTTCATATTCTGTGCTATTTTTAATTTTAATAAAGGGTTTGACAAGAGAGGCAAATTTGCATAGCCTTAAATAATTATTGTACATTATTATTGTGTTTTATAATTATTAGTAGTATTACAATTATGCAATTCAGCAAGAAAAGTACAAAAATAAAGATAACATTAATATGACGACCTATATCGCCGACCTTAGCACCGTGAGCGAGGACACAATTTCATAATTCACAGATGTAATTACAACTTTCAAGTAAGTGTATACAAAATAAAACGAAATTTCATGATTATTAACATAATATTAACATTTAATAAGTGTCAAAATAATATAGCAGTTAACAGATTATTAACTGGAAATTGTAATAAAAACTAAACAAAATCTACTCAATACGTTAAATTACTAAGGATTACATGAAATAATTGTTTATTTCTCCATCGATAATATAACCATACAATAGCTTTGTAATTAATCAAATTTATTAACAGAATTTTTTTGCTAAAGACGTTGATTTTTAAGAGTTGTTTATGTGTTCAGTATTGTGAGAAAAATGTAGTCATATTTTCAATGTAGAAATAGTGAACAATCAAAAAAATCATTTCGGCAGTTTATTTAGTAAAGAACACTGCGAGATAATGGAAGTGACAGTTCATGTACATCGTGTACCTGCAATAAGGTCTTTAATCGAGCTGGTGCATTTTTTTAATTTATGTATTAATGAAACTGATAAAGCAGAATATTATTGTGTGGTAGAAACGACATTCGCTTAAAAATGACAATATTGCTGTAATTCTGTTGGTGTTACTTTTATTGTTATATCTAATTTTTTAGTATCTTCTTCTCATCAGGACACCAACTGGTCTTTTGAATTGCACCACATGATCGGTATAATTTTTATTCTTATCTTTTTCCCTTTTTTGTTTGATAAATGGGGTAATCTGATTGCTTGATACAAATATTGTACAAAAAATATAGACAATTAATTTTTTCAAAAAAACCAAAGTCAATAAGCGGGTCAGTCTGTAAAACAGCAATATTTTGATGCTGTGACTCGCCCTTTGGCATTGTACGAATCATTTTTGTTCTTATATTTGTATCCTTGTGTATCGTATTGCCAATAAAGTCAATTATTATTATTATTATTAATATACGATTTGAAAAATCACACTTGCTGAAAATTATAATCCATTACTGTATTAAATAATTCAAATTTTCTTCCCAAGTAGAAATTCGAATAATTCCGTTCATGTTTTCTTGGTACTTCACACGCATACACCGAGTATATAACCTGTTTATTATAAATTCAAGCATCGTATTTGTTTACGTCCTGTTTGAAGATGACCCGAACCCAAGGGTCGCAACGTCATTCGTATTTAATTGACATTTTCCCAATATTCTGTAACATTATAAAAATATCTACCTTCCCCCTTTTGCAGTTAGTCATTTTACGCAGATATAACCGCAATACTCGTATTGTTTATTATTAATTTTTTTATTTTTTAATACAATAGACCGAAATATATCAACATGATTTTAAACGATATAATAATTGAGGTTGATTTCTATCATATGAATGACAACATATAATATGGGGTAATGAATGACAATATTACCTTCGTGTTATATATTTAACAGCACAAAAGGGTCCAAATCAAAATTGACAGTCTCACAATTTTTTTAAATTCTTAGTACATAGCATCATCGCATTTGTAGCATATCAAGTATTGTTTTAATATCACGTATGATATCAAAATGATATGTTAATTTAGTGAACAATCAACTTACCTTAAATGTGCCATATGTGAAAGAATAGTTACATTGTGTTAATTACTTGACATTAATTTTTCAGAAATTTAAGTTTGTGGCATTCTTAATGCGTAGGGCGGCGAGGGTTGTACCGCTCAGCGGGTAACACCGCTCAGCAATATTTCTTAAGATCCATTATGAAAAAAATGAATTTAAAATTTTTTCTCCAATATCTAATTTCAATAGTTTGTCAATTTAAAAAAATTGAAATCCTTTGCCATGTAATTAAAATAAGAATTAGACTTTTTTCCCATGGTTCCAGTATTATTTTGATCACCACTCTTTGTGTAAAAATCATTAATTGAATTACGTTCTCTCTCTCGTTATTATCGTAACCAGGATCGTTATCAGCATCATCCTAATCATTGTCATCATCATCGTCAATATCATCCTCAGCATCGTCATTATCATCCTCATTATCCTCATGATCTTCGTCATTCTCATAATCATCAGCATCCTCATCAATATTATAATAAGCACCCTCATTATCAGCCGCATCATTATCATCATCATGATCATCAGCAAAGCCATGATGAGGCACAAGTATATGTTTGTATCTTATCAGTGTTGCCAACTTAAATTTGAGGGTGAAATATCGCCATACGAATAAGATCACTTTTTGAATAGAACAGCCGAGCTGACCCATTTTTAATTTGAAATTCCGAGTTTGCGCTTTCTTCCATTGCGATATACTCGATTTTAGCTTTTTATGCAACCTACGCTTTCCCGGGTTGGGCTATACTTTTATGGTGGGAATCAAATTACCTTTTATAATTTTGCCCGCCATTGTGAAATTATAAATTTTTATACTGTTTTTTTATTTATGAAGTCATGAACACACAAACCAAGTACCACCCAGTATCCAATCAAAGTACTTATTTTTATTTTGTGGGTAAAGTATCTAACAGTGACTGTACTGTAGTCCTCACCTTAAGTGCGTTGGATAAAAATGAGTTATGAGTAAACTATTACTTCTAAATGCTAAATGACTACCGACGCTCCACGTCAACTTTGTGTCAAAACTAGAAAAAGGAATTTTTACAATAGAATTGTTGTGGCGTATTCGAAAGCACTTCAATCCTTGTACTAACAAATTGACGTCGAGAAGCACTTTATATTCGTGGCTCGAACTACAAATGTTCAAAATAAATTTATTGACCAATGTCGTCAAACCCCGACTATGTGGATTAACGGGCATGAATAATTCATCTATCGAGTGGCTATCTACTTTGGATTAGAATCGTGGGAAGTTCACCTCATCGCACAATTCGATTGAAACGGTCGTTGATTTTGCTTTTGTGTAATGCGGCATTTGCGATGGTGAAAACGACGATGGTACCTTCATAGTTTAATCATATCATGCATTTCTGATGGTATTTGTAGCAAAAGGAAATTTCAACTAGTAATGACTATGCATTTCCATATTTAGAATCAAGTATTAACTTTTACAGTGATAACAGAAAAATTACCGACTTTTTGATTACATAGTAAATTTAATTTTGTTTTAAACGTTTATAAGGAATAATTGGGTATAAAATAAAAAATTATGGAAGGATAATTATTATCAGAATTTTTTTTCCATAATTGGGACGTTTTAGGAACAATTGTTTGTTAAAAATCCTTCATGGTTAAAGTTTGCAAAATTTGCAGAAAGGCGTATTTTTCAGTTGCTCCGTTTGTTTATCAACGAAATCCGTATCACGTAATCTACGACGAAAGGAACACATCTGTGAAAATTACAGGTTTGAAGAAATATATCCTTATAAGGACTTCAGATTTTCATAATATTAACAAAATGCTGAAATTATAAAATTTAAATTATATCAGTTTTCAAAAAATTGATATACATGTTCATAACGCGCACATCGTGCATTTTAATTTTAAACTTGATCCCCACAAAGGAGGTTAATTTCAAAGTGCCACTCTTAACGTACGCAGTTATATCATAATATATTGAAAAAATTGTAAAATTAATTTAAAAAATTAATTAAAATTAAATACTTTTGCTATTTATCCGCATTATTTGCTATTGAAACAGATGACATCGTTCTTTGGTGCTTCATATTCAACCCAACGAATGTATTTTGTTGTTGGGAATTCCATAACTCCCTAAAACTATTCCAAGAGTGCATCACCGTTGAATAGTTCAAATAAGACTATACATTGTTCAAAATGCTATTTGTGAAACCTGCTTGAAGTACAGTGAATAAATTTAATGAAATATCTATTATAATTAATATAAATGTTCAGGTTTATTACTTCATTTACATTTTTGCCAGTTATTAAGGGGTTACACCACTGTAATGGCCAAAAAAATAACTCTTTTTTGAGAATATTTTTTTTAATGGAAGGAAATGAAAATAAGTATTCATATTTACAGAAAATCATTATCATATATTGAAATACGTCTACGATTTTTTTCATTAGAAAATATCACAAAATGGCGGAATCGCGACCATATTGCCGATGCACTGTTTAAAAAAAGGGGTCCGCGGCAAGCAGTGTAGCCGGTGGAAATTTGCACCTAGAACAAATAAAAAAATTCCTCATGATCTTCAATGGTATATCTAGTAAAATACGTACGGAATTTTCGAAATATTAATATTTGATTAATTGGCGACCATTTCAATAAAAGTGTTCATTTTTTACCTAAAAAAAGTATTTTGGCAATATAAAATCGGCAAAGCAACGAATCAAAAATTCCGTGCGTATTTTAGTTCGAAATGTTGTTTTGAATGTACTGTATAAAAATTGGAGTGAAAATATTAAAAATTGTTTGAGTTATACTGCTTGCCGCGATAAAAAAACGTGTTTCGAGAAAAACGCGTTTAAAGCTTGGAGTTGTATTATAAATACCGTTTCGGAGTCGCCCGCCTCGCTCGGTACATTGCTCGAAATTTCGCTGAAAAAAATTAGTTTCACGTATAAAACTTTTTTCTTCGTATTCTAGCGGGTTCAAAGGATTTTTTAAGCAAAAACAAAATGTTTTGATTTTTTAAAAATTTTACAGTATATAAATAATTAAAATTAAGTGAAGAAATAAATGCCATCGCAGTGGGAAAAAACATTTGATGGTATTTTCATATAGTTATGAATGAAAAAGTAGTCGTGAAGAAAAAATATAGCATCGCTACATACACAAAATAAAAAAAGTGTAAGTCAAGGGAGTCGAACAAATTATTTTCGACATTTTCCGTGTAATGGTGATTATTGTTACTAAATGTGGAGCATATTTTGGGATTGTTAGATATACCGATATTAATTCTCAATAATTCATGTCACGTAATGATGAATTGTGTTCAAAAAGAACTTTAAGCTTTCGACGCATATAAGAGTTTCGGATGAAATTTGTAATGTGTTACTTATATACCGACATTTTGTAAAAATGGGCGTTCGGGGTATTATTGGACACTTTTGTCGACGTCGAAACTAGCGCGGAGGAAGATATTGATTTTTCCATTATTTGCATGAAAAATATGCCCAAGAAAGAAAATCGCCGAAATACATCCCATTGTACCGCTTGTGATCGAGGTGTTCACTTTAGTTATGTCGGAGTAAACTCGAACACTTTCACGCGCCTGAACTACGATTCTCAATCATTTTCATCGATATTTTTCACTATATTTTATTCATTATACTATAGGTATTCTTTAGTTTTCATTAACAAATAAACGTTTTCCAGCAATAATTTTCACAAAACTGTCCAATACCCCGAGATTTTTTAAAATCTCAAAAACCGATTTTTTGCGCCAACTGATAGAGTGCGTACAATTTTAAACAATTAGGTCAAATTACTGGTACCAACAGAAAGGTTATTTATAGTACCACAAAATCAAGCTCTGACATTTTGAGAAAAAGCAACTTTTTTAAGAGTGTCTGGACAAAATAAAAGTGTGTCCAAGCATACCCCGACCTCCCTACTTTCAATTTTCGAAGTGATTACAAGAACTTCCCTGTAGATCGGGAAGTTAATAAGTATAGCGGATTTTAAGAAATCTTGTTTGAAACACTGTCCCCATGACACAACCAACCCCACTCTCCAAAATCTCAACGTTAAAACTATAGATTCTACTAACAATTTTAAGGTTTACGTTTCCGGTATGTCAAGTATAGATATAAAAACTAATATCTCATAATTTACGTTTTTCTTTAGCTTGACTCTAAAAAGCCTTGGAAAAAACGCATTATAATATTTTAATATTCATTTTTGTGTAGTCTCCGAAAATAATACCACACTTATAGAAAGCAAACTGCTTTTGAATATTTATATTACTTGCGAGTTCGAAAACCACTTTCAGAAATGACTGGTTAATACTAAGTAATTCTATTATTTACTCGAAAAATAGTTGTAGAGAATTTTTAATTATAGAAAAAATAGAATAATACTCCCTTAATCTGAACCTGCGAAAAACTACTAATTGACAGTTCACAGTCGCTAATTCACAAAGCGCATTTGCGATCGCTTGGACACTGATTTCAACAGCGAACTCATCTAAATTGGCTGTAAAATCATTGAAATGAAATCACATTTCTGCGGCATCAATCCAGTGAATTTGACTGAAATCGCGTGCTTTTCGCTGGAATATAGTGTTTACTAACTGATAGATTAGGCGAATTTCACTAAAATCACTGGAATCAAACGATATACTTTGTGCCAGTAATCAGTGGTCTTTTTACTGATTAATTCAACAGATAACCGGAAAAATAACTTATATTTTATAAATAATAAAAACGAATTTCGTGATCTGGCTGCTGAAATGTGACTGCTAACTTCCGTGTTATAGGTGGTAAAATCTATTTCAAGAAAATGAAACTTATAAGGTGCAAATACTACTTTATACACTCCTCTCAAACTATATAGTAGCATCTGCATGCAATTTTAAAGGTTATAAAAATGGTTAAAAACGAACAATTACGATAAACATTAAATACATACTTGAAACAGATCGCTATTATTCAATTTTTCGGTGGCTTCTCCAGGATCTAAAATTTCCTGCTTACATGAGCAACTTGTGGAACTCAAATGCGATTATGAAAACGCACAAAACAACACATAACATTTATTTACGTTCCGCTTATAAAAACTTCTTGGGTCAGAAAAACTGGCTCAAATGCGAGGATTGAAGTTCTTGCAACTTTAAAATCTACTTTATTGAAATGGTATATAGATGTTCAATTTTATGTAGTATGAAAAACAAATTACTAGTTATTTACAGTGATCGGTATTAAAAATATACAACCGAAGAACCAGTGAAATAATGGGCATTAGGATTGAGTTCTGCAGGAGTTTCAGTAAATACAATATTTCGACTGGTTAAATAGTAAAATCAACTGGTTAAACAGTGAAATTGGCTGATTTTACAGCAAAAATTGTTTTTGCTTATGCATTTGTCGAAATCGAGTATTGTCTATTGTTACTATTTGTAGACAAGATCCTCTCTATAGTAGTACAATTCCTACTTGACATGGTTGTAGCGTTTGTTTTACTGGCGTAAGTATTACGTAATTTAATTGCTAGTATATACGGTCGATGGACTAAATAAAAATAAAAACAAACTACTAATGTAAACAATGGGGCTCTGATGAGAGCCACCGAATATGGGAAAAGAAAGTTGTATGAGCCGGATTTTGTAATTTTGCCAGCTAACTAACAATTAGATTATTATATACAATTAAGTTTCGAACGCTCAATAAATCAATTTATAATATATTTGTTCATATCAAGTATTACGTAGTTTTATACTGTTTAATGCTATTTCTTTTTCTTAGTATTGTTAACTATATTGTTGTCTTTCTTTCAATTGTCGCCTTTAAGAGCGTAAATGCTACAAATATTTTTGATCCTTTACATAATAGATTTAATAAATTTGACGAATTTGGTGAGGTGTTAAATAAAATATTCCTTGTATGCAATGAACTAACAATAATAGCCGGACTCGACCGTCCACTACATTTAGCAACAGCTGAGGCTAAAATGTGACTTTCGTAATTATGTGCATGTCGATGTATGTAGGCTGTGTGTAATATTTTACCTAGTTAATGACTACAATCCAGGTTGCCTGCCAAGTGTCTTCGAATTCGCAAACACTAAAATTATAATTCCTCATATTTATTGATGCATATTATATTAGTTGATCGCAAATACCAAGAAACGTAACAATTTTTATTGTTGACGAAATATAATTGCTGAAACGTTAACAATATATTTTAATATAAGGGTGATTCTCTTAAAAAGAAAAAATTCAGATATATAATTGTATTAAAATAATTGCAACTATACACTGCTGGTTCTATGTCAAGTGTAGATTTTCATTTGTCGACCCGCACCCGGTATTAATAATTTTTCATAAACTGAATTAAGATTTCGGCGATACTTATCTTTGTTTAAACGTTTAATCCTTTTCAACCCAGAGAAAATTCAAATTGTACTTTATAAATTGCACAATTGTAAGCATTTTCAAACGGCAGGACATATTTGACCCATGGTAGTGGGAGGAAAAGGCTGTAAAATTGCCGTCGGAACTGAGGGTTAATGTATTTTATTACAGCTTTATATTCAACATTTCCGAAATTCTTCTGCTGAACCATTTTTCTTCGGTGTCAAGATCATTCCAGTTAAAATCATGATCGGTATTTAACCGACGTTTTGTAATTACTGAATTCCTTTGTGAAGATCTCCGGATATTAGCCTCATGTTTGTGAATTCTTCTTTATATCTTCTTTTAGTCTCGCCTGCGTAGGTGGCATCACAGTCATTGCTGTTAACTTGTTATTACCTTTTGCAATAAATAAATAGATATTAGATTATGCGTTAGTGTCGAAACAGTTTAGTATAGTTTAAAAGCCCTTCCCATTTCTAATTTATCTATTATTTGAACGAAACCTGTATTAACTCATGATTTACTAACTACAGTTTACAGTTAAAAGCCATTGAATTGCGTTATACAGTATATTCGAATAGTACTTTCCGTAAGCCTTGTAGTAGAATTGAGTGATAGTTATTTTCTTGAGCTGATTTTCTTTCGCTACTACTTAATTTCAAATGATTCAGTTATTGTCATTTTTTGGGAAGAAAGAAAATCGAAAGATTTATTGATCACTGATAGTTCGTGAGATGCTGAAGTGATTGAGAATAGTAGATGTATAATTACTTTTATTGACAGCGTAGTTTGTACCGATCTACACACAGGAATTCAAGTCTGCTCCACGTTTCACTGAATGGCCATCGTATCGACAGTTCTCGTCTACAGTTGTTTTATTAGCAGTCTGAAAGCACGTTTATTACATTCGTTTGAAGGAAAAGAGGTCGGAAATCCTGAAATAAAAGATATTCTCTGTAAGTTTGAATTTGTAGCGAAATATCCACCGATTACTCGACATAGACGTCAAAGTGTCATCCCTTTATGAAAAAAAAGAAAAAATTTAAATTTATAAACGAAAATGTCCTGCGAAAGCATTTTGAATACAAATGATTTTATCTATATAACGTTAATGTCATATTGCACGAATTTTTAATATGACACTGGTGACTGAGTAGTTCTAAACAACCACGATATACAGTCTTCATTAAAAAGTTATGACTTATAAAAAAATGCAGCATTTTAAATTTTCAGCAAAATTTGTAATGTCACGAGAAGAGTCTACTAATACAAGACATCCCGAATGAATTATTTTCTGTTGGAGTGTAATTTTATATCAAACTGTAAAAATCGATGGGTTAAATTATGAACCTAACGTAGTCAATTTTCAGCCCTTTAAAATAAATAATCTACTCTTAATTGGGAGAGATCTTAATGTCGTTACTCCATAGGATTTGTATATGATATACCCCAATGGATTAAAATCTCTTAATTACTCTTTATTACACAGAGTTGCTCCAAATTACTCCAATTGTTATGAAGTGATAATCATTTCATACACGACCATGTGTATACTTTATAATCTTTTTTAGACTTTTACTTATTTATAAAATAGGTCACCACGTTTTATTTTCATTTGCTCTTCACATTTTAAATTTTGACGATAATAAAATAATAATGGTTTTCATCAGCATGTCAACGTTACATAAAATTTGTCGAATTGAATTTACAATTTTATTTAAAAATGTTTATTTTCAATTCAAAACATTATCTGAAAACTGGAAATTTAGGAGAAAATATTTTAGGAGTAACACGTATTATTGCTTGAAGAATAACAATATAATATTGATTTTAAAAATTACATTTTTAACTTTTATAAATAAAAAAAATTGTAATTAAATGATTCTGATTGTGCTAGTGTAATAGAAAAATCTCATTTTGCAATAAATGTATTGAAGATTATTTACTTCTATAATTTGATGCAAAATTGAACATGTCTGAGAAAGTTCCAAGAATAACTTAAAAATATCACATTCATTCTAAAACTTCCTGCGTACCATATTTGCTGTAGGTCATCATATTATACTAATTTATAAAACGAGCGATAAATATATAATAAAAACTTGTTATCAATATTTATGGTTGATAGTGTATAATACTACTAGAAATATACATAGGTATAATAATACTATTACATATATACTTATACTATGTGTGCTTATAGAATGACAATATTCGATATTGCATTGAATACACTTGAGGTTTGACATCCTTACAGTTTGTTATCATGTATTTAAACTTTAATATAAAAGCATTTGTAACTATATTAACAGCATTTTTGTTGTTTATGGAATCTACAAAGAAGCGTTATTGGAAAACTTTTCGTATTAACTGCTTTTGTAAGATTGTAATATAGGAAAGAATGAAACGTAAAGAAGATGCAGTTGTATTTATATTTTATTCGATGGAGTTATAAAAAAAAATCTTTCTCATTGTTAGATCGGAATTTGTAAACATGAAATTATTAAAATCTGTAATCACATTATATTTATAAATTTTTTATAAAAATATTTTCTCATCCGTTAATATAATAAAAGTTAAGTTTTAATATTTATTTATGTACACAAATACGTTATGTAGTACAATATTTTAATCAAATTGTTGGAATAAAAAACCGCTAATTGTTGGAATAAAAAACCGCTAATTGTTGGAATAAAAAACCGCTAATTGTTGGAATAAAAATGCTGATAAATTTAGCATTGCCCTTAAAAAATAAAATATAATAAATTTCGTGTTTACATAAATAGAACTCCTATCAATGTTGAAAATTTAACCCTTTATAAAGATTTTTAAATAACATTAAAATAAAAAACATTCTTGATTTTTAAAACTTGATTTAATGTTAACATTTGTTTTGATTTTAAACAAAAATGGTAAAATAATTTTTTGTATGAGTATTCCAATTCTATGTTTTTCTCATATATCTTGTTACTTCGGCTTTTAGGAGACTATCCTATTTTCGCCTTAAATATATTATACGCTTTCTGAAATGGCGGTGTAATTCAATAAATGACGTTGTCTTCGATGTTGGAGGAACAATAATTTAATTTTAGAGATATCCAGTGTGAAATTCTTCATTTTCATCTAAACATGGGATGTATTCATGGGATGGATTTAAAATGTAAAAATCACATATTTTTAAATTTAATATATTCCTTTTTTAGGTTTTATGCTTATTATGGAAGTTAGCTGTCAAACTATTACTAAAAATTGTCCAAAAATCGCCTCACAAATAAAAAATATATACAGACATACTAATATGTATCTATTCTCACAAACAAGATTGATCCGACTTTAAATACTTTTTCTTCACACCGGGAGGAAAGCAGCAACTTTCCCGGCCATAAAGAAAAATCGTATACTTCCCTCGGGAAGTAAAAAAGAATACCTCAGACTGCCTGTTTCTCACCCTCGGCTTCACCTCGGGTAAAAATTACACGCAGTCTGAGACAGTCTTTATTTTACCTCCCTCGTTGAGTAATATACTATTAACAAAATCGACAATGGATTAACCTCCCTTAAAATTCTCTCTGTAAGTTGAAATGAAGAGCGCAATAAACTTTTTAGATATCACCATTATAAAGAACCACTAAGAAACATGAAAATTTGATACCAAAGTTTAACTATGTCTTATGCATTGTCATTTTCACAGTGCTTTATATTATAAATTAGATACAATTTATGGTCTTATGGACAAAAACATAAAATAAGTCGAAAGGGAAATAACAGAAAGAATGACATTTTTTAGCTCGGAAGACCCTGTCGATACTGTTAATTTTACAGTTTGTAATCAAGTCAATATATTAGTCAAATGGACGTAAATATTTACTCAGAATTCATGTTGATTGAAGATCAAGAAAATGCGATACTGTGTAATAATATCAAAGAGCTATATAATAATATAATAAAAACAATCCGACAATAAATCCACTAAAAGAATTTAATCACATAAACATCCAATATTTAAATCCACTATATATTTATATAATTTTTATATATAACTGTATTTTTCCAGTACTCCAGTAACTGCAACATATAATTCGCTGAGTATGTTAAAAAGCCCAATTTACCAAGACACTTTTTTCAGTGCATCTGATGTTTCAGAAAAATTTAGATCTACTTACTAACATAAGAATGGTAATCCAACATACACGTGTATTAACCAAATAAGTGCCAATTTAAAAAATATTTTCGAAAACATGTATTTAATTACGTTCATAATATTAGCATGCCTTCATTGCAGAATTTGCTAATCATTCAATGTGTTCAATATTTATGATTCTTTGTTTTATATGTATTTAAAAAGATCAATGTAGCGATTTCAATAAATTAGTAAATGCTAAGTTCATTATATAGACTTTTAACGCGCAGTAGTTTTTAGCTGCGATAAGAATCACAGTAAATAAAGTTCCTTACCGGAATGCTCTGATTTCTTGTGAGATAGTCAACAGTCACGTTGACAATAGTCAACAAATCGCACTGCGATAGCACCCACGTGTTGTACTTTAGTAATGTTCAGGTGTTATCCGCAAACCCGCTCCGAGAACCGGAAAGTCTTTATGACACGATGCAGTGATAACTTCAACTTAAATTTTCGTCTCTCATCGTTACATTCTAATGCGAATTTTTTTCATCTTTTGTGTTAGTAAATAGCAAGGTATAAATCATATCAAGCATTATCTGCAGAAGTATTTTTTCTAAATATTCTGAAATGTTACATAAATTTTGAATGTTGCTGATTGATTCTATCCCAGAGGAATTAAGATAAATAATAATAAGGTAAAGACACACGTCATCTTATTTTAGCTATTATTAGTACCATTATAAATTAATTTAAAAAGAATACAACACAGATCAACAAAATTTAGAACCAAGAAGAGATAATTTTGTTTAAAGAATCGCCACGGTTTTTCAAAATACTACGTTACCCTTTCAGAACCTCTTTTGAAATGTGAAATAAATTTTATATATCTCCAAAACTGTTTGTTGAAATTATTGCTCTTATAGCAATTTCTTTGTTGTCTTTACATAATACCGTGGGATCACTGAATACGAAAATGACGTCTGATTGTTTTCAAAACACTAAAAATGCCGGATTTAATAATGAATTTTTTAAAATTTATCCAACTGGCTTGAAAGTTGATAGTCGTGGGCTTTACTCACTGAACACGAGTCCATTAAAGTTTAGAAAATAAAAAATTACGAATAAAAACAATTTTTATAATCAGTCTGACATATTGCCTCTGCCATTTTGAATTTTCGCAATGAGACGTCATTTTAGTATTCACCAACATTTCTTTAATGCTTATTGCATTGAGCGAGACAAATAAAGTTTTTTCGACCCTCAATAACGCATTTTGAAGAATAATAGTATTAGTCAGAAAAAGTCAGAAACCGTGGCAATTGTTTTGAAAATAAATTTAGCTTTTTAGTTCTGATAGTCAGTCAAACGAGGTCGGCTTGCTTAATTGTACATTTAACGATGGCAGTGCTATATAAAAGTGTTAAATATATTTTTGTATTCTTTTATTATTGCCACTAAACTGTGCGTGTGCTGTTCAATAAATCAAGTTAAGTGAATTTGAAGAACTGGACCTCTTTTGCATTGTGTTTTTTAGACTGTTTAAAGGAAACACATGAAATTTCCCTCGAAGCACATTTCAATTCCGACATTAAACGACTTTTAATGTAACAGCCCTGACACCGCACGGAAAACTGATTTTTAAAAAAATCGCTCTACAGTTTGAGTAATGGCATGTGGCCAGTTTTCAAAAACTTCTTTCATCAGTTTGAATACGAGTATTGAATAATCGTTGTGGTTATCGTCATCGTCGTCGTTATCGTCATCGTCATCGTCGTCGTCATCATCGTCATCATCGTCATCATCATTATCATAATCATCATCGCCACTATCATCATATTTTACCTTAATATCCATAAATTATGTATTTTTGACAAGAACTTTTTGTTTTCGCTCTATATTGTATTTTTACAAAATAATCTCATATTTTTAAAGTGCTTTAATTCTCAAATTGAATAACAATTTTTTAAATATCCGAAATATGTATTTTTAGCGATTTTCAGCCTTTTTAGCCTTTTAGCCTTTTAGGTCTCGTCTAGAAATAATAAATGACTTTGAATTATGAATTATCGTTGAATTATTATTAATAGTAAGTTAAAGTTGGCACTTTTTGTTACTGTGGGATCTTCAGTCTCAATTATCATATTATACCTTTTTACTTACTATTTCATATGGGAAGGTACATTTATTATTCAAAACCGAAATATTAAATAAAATATTATTTATTAAGTACAATTTATAAGTTTTCGTTGTTGTACTAGACCGCAGATGACGAAAATCCTAGAGTTGTAGATAGTTTTGTTATGTTTCCAAGTATTCCCTTCGTATTCCACGAGCATCCGTTATATCAATGTAATCTCGATGTAAAAATTCAGTTCATTTGAATTTAATACAGAATACTTTTGTTAAAATATGTTAAAAAAGTTGCATTAGGCATAGTTAATATTATTTACAATTAACTTAAAGAATACACTCGCTGAAATATTAAATTATGCATGGGACATAGCGACCCTTTGCATTCGTTATTATTCTTTTTTTTTTGTGAAAACCCGTGTTGGAAAGAAAATGATATTTACATTGAATTACTCAACAACATGCAACGACTGCGTGCATTTGAAATCGTGTTACTGAAAACACAATTGCGTGGGTGCGAGTAACATTCCAGAACAATGAAAGCGTCAAGCCGGAATCCCTGTCAACGGTTGAAAAAAATTGAGAATATTATTATTTAAAAATAAATAATGTTCTATTTTTTCCATGGTAATTGAGGTCGCTTACAATATAATAATAAAATATATTGTGAGTGTTAGAAACTTGTCTAAACCGTTCTTGGCAGATCAAACACTACGAGACAATTTTCGTGCGACTCAAAGGGTTCTATCTGAACAACAACTTTAAATATGATAGTTATCCACTTCAATATCTAGTTTTAAAATCTGAATCGAATGATCGAATGGATTAAGCTAACTTGTTATTGTATTTCGAATTAAGAAAATTCCTTTAATTGTTTGTTAATGACAATTATTATATAGTGGATTATACTACAACTATATTTCATTATGTCACAATAGGTAGAAAACCTCTTAACGAGATATTTAGACCATTTTGTAATATCGTTCTGAGAGAATAAATGAATGTGAAAGAGTTGTGGAAGTGTCGTCATGTTATGGGCATTTCTATATAACTATATAATAATATTTAATGAAAAAATAAAACGAGCTATATTTCATTACTACTACAGTTTGCATTTAGCAATATCAATGCCTGTTTTACAAAACTTTATTGATCCGGACAATTGCATTAAAACTGTCAAAATTTTAAATCGTTGAAACCGTTTTAATGTTTTAAAAATAATATATTACTATCGTAATTTCATGAAATTATAAAAAAATAGGGTAAAAGTTATTAAACATGTGATCATTTTTAATTAGCACTTAAATAATTATCTTTTACTCTAACAAAGTTTTTGTTAATTACTTTTTATTACAAAGTAATTTGCACCATGAAATTAATTTGTTCTGGCAGACTCGTTATTAAAGGCGGCAGTAAAAACATTACAATTTTCACGGGATATTATCATTATCTTCACATCAGATATAAAACTACTTTTAAAAAAATATCTGGTACTTCAAGTTTATTTTACTGAAGTAAGCAATTAACGTAAGAATACATATCATTGTTAATACCTTAAAAATTTCACGATGAATAATGCGAAAGATAATAACTTTTGTTAGAAAATGAAAGAATAAGGTGAAGAAGATGGCGGCTGAATTTTGAATTATCCATTATCGTATTTCTTAAACATTGGTAATAACGCGATTCATTTAAAATAAAAAGTTACATAAAAGTATTATATAATATGTTAGGTATATACGGTATAGTTGTGTGTTTGTTATGTATATGGGGCATTCTGTATAATGAGAGCAACTTTTTGAACGAATTTTTTATCACTCAGGTATGTAAATATTGACTTTGAGCCCATACAAAAATGGGTGAAAATATTTAATTTATTAAAAATGGTTTTAAAAAGAAGGCCCCTAAATAGCAGGTGGACACATACACTTCAGGAGCTTTCTAAGTGTAACTGACCATAACTTCGTCAATTTTTATCGCAAGAGAACGAATTACTTTTTTTATTTTGAATAGAATTCAGTGCCCTTTAACATAAAAATCCATACGTAGCTGTATTTAGGTTATTCGGTTATGAAGAACTTGAAAACATCCTCGCATGTAATTTCCGCGTTGACGTCATTTTCGCTATTTTTATTACTGAAATATATATGTGCATTTTAATTGAATATGAATATATAACTGCCTGATGGAGTTGTGAGAGCTCCACGACATGGTCAGGTACTGCGCAATTCGAGCATTATGAAAAAAAAAACAATTTTTCAACATCAATTCCATTTATTGTAATTTTTATTTCTATTTTAATAGAAATATCGTTTGCGAATTACGTCAATACAATACGCTCGTGCAGTTTGAAATACGATAGCATTACTTAATTTTGTCTCATTATCACTTAAGTTACAATATCACTTGCATTATATATTCGCATTCAATTAAAATGTACATATATATTACATTTTATTACTAAAAATACCGAAAATGACGTCGTGAACGCGGTAATTATATGCGAGATGTTTTCAAGTTTTTTTACGCCTACTATATGACGAAAATAGTATTTGTAGAGCAGGATGTAGAATCCAAAGGAAGGAACATAATACTGTTCAGACATCCGGTTTCTCCATGTATTCTCAACTGTCCTAAATTGTTTTGGAAATTATAATAAATGTGCTTGTAAACTAAATGGAAAACTATATGTCATTAACATATTAATTTCGGTTATGTTGTTCTGTAAAATATAACATCATGTAGACCCTGCATAACATCGCAGTCATGATTGCTCTTTAGTTATTCGACTCTTGTTAGAGTGTAATATGTTATATTTAATTCCAAGCAATTTGTTTTGCCTATTCTCTGAAAAATTTGCCTAAAGTATATTTTGACAACGCTTCAGCTTTTCAGGAATCATTTCAAGTTTGAACTTAGAGTATGATCTTCGAAGTTTAAATTTATTACAACTTTAAAAGATTGCACTCATTATATTTCAATGACATATTGTTATCTAGCTGCATTAAAGGAAACTCTTGTAGTAACTATTAATGTAGATAAAGAACTATATTCACTAGAAACTCAAAATTTTACTATTAACAAGTGATTAATTATTTTTTTCCTGTGTGGAAAAAACGACTTGTTTGGAACAACCAACTTTGAATTGATTCGATTATTGGATAATTGGGTAATTGGTTATTACAAATATTAACTTGGTTTATAGAACTATTAAAATAAATTGAGCTGAGTTCCTTTATCATTTACAGTTACTTATATGATGTAGTTCGCGTAAAAAGGCAATTTCTTAAAATGCGACCAATTTGTTTGGTATTAGTGGAAAGTATATTGTTCGTATTATTATTACTTTTTTTTTCTCTAAAATTATATTATCAATATCAGTGCCCTAACTGACGTCCAAGGGTTAGATTACAAGAGTACATATATACAGTCATGTTATGAGAAATGGATTAATTATTCGGTTTCGCAAGTAAACTTTTTCTGGAAAATTCAGATGTAATGAAATAATTTTTTTGAAAGTTATTAAATGAAATAATAATGCTGTTGCAAATAGTTTTCATAAAATAGAAATTTAGTCATAAAAAACACTACAAGTTTGGTTTCAATTAGTCCACTCACCAGTTAGTTAAATTTTCTAAATATTTTTATTTGGTGATAAGTCGCGGGGTCAAAAACATTTTTACATTAATATAAAATCGTGCAAGTATCTTTCGATTATTGACAGTATCATACGTAGACTTATTTCGACTGTTATTCGCGCTAAAATTGACACAAATGACTAAAATAATATTTTGGTCCTTTTTTAAAATTTATTTTAAAAATTATATTTTGAAATTAGGATTAACTTTGAGCAATTACACCGAGATATGAGATTGTATTTCTTGTAATCTATTTAAATTTAATTAAAATGGAATCTGAGGAATTTCGTTCAGAAAGTGTACACCATACCTTCCTTCCATTTATGTAAAGTTATGAAAATGGATATAATATTATGAATGATGTCTTATAACGTTAGTTCGTGATCGTTCCATCGTAAAAGCTAAGAATTTACGCAGGTAGAGGAGAGTACATTTTCATTTTATCTGTTTTACACTCAATTCATCTGTTCTCTTTGATGTTGTTTTTCTTATTAGTTTACACTGATTCATTAGAGTATATCAATATTAATCCGTATATGATTATTTATTTAACTATTATAAATTAACCTTAAAGAACATTATTTAACATAACATTTTTAAAATTAAAATAACGAAAGATCCGACTTCGTATCATGTGAGTACATTTTTAAATTCATTTATTTTTTTAGTAATTGTTAATTGACTGGACATAACAAAAATCCATTAATACTGAAATTTTGCGCAATACTATCTGTTATAATTCGTATTTTTTCTATTTTGAGATATTTGGATAATGATTTAAGATAGAAAATAAAACGTAGACAAGTCTGGCGTGTAAGCTTATAAATGGAAAAGGAGGAGGAATTTATATATTAATCCAGCAGGTTTACCGTACTTGCAATAGTCATTGGAAATGCAAATTTGAAAGACTTTTTCTATGTTCGAACAAACTTTTCGATGAAAAATAATATAAGAAAGTATCTGAACTATTTCAGATTAATGAACCAGATATACCTAACTCGAGTTAGTATATCTTAACTTGCGTTGGAGTAACTTGAGCATATGATAAAATCAAACTGAATTGACTTTAATTGAACTTTTTGGTGGTAGGAATCAGATTGTTGTGCCATTAAAAAAAAATATCTATCCAAACAATTAATGTAATTTTCGATCAGATATATGAATTTGGCCTAGGTTCAAGTAATCAACAGATGCATGTAACGATATGAGCAGATAATAATTTGTGCTTCTGTTACTTACAGGGAAGGGGGTTGTCGCGCGGTTATAGGGGTCGAATATATATTTCGATAAACGATACCGTATTTTCCTACTACGTCATGCTAGGTCACATGCAAATAATAAATAAACATAAATAAACAGGTTGGCTGATATTTCGTGTCGGGTCCGCTCACGGACTCTTCAGTGGGGCTTGTGAGCGGACCCTGCCCCAGACATATCTCGCCAATAAATGTCACTTCTATATAATATATAAATAAATATAATATACAATAACAGATACATCGAATCATTACTCACCCACCGATGAGACCGGGAAGCGACCCGGGAAGTCACCACCAACGCACCTCAAGGTTCTGTCTCTATGATATACCCGAACTATAATGATAAAACTGGTCCGAACGTCTCGGAACCCCACGATCAACTAACTGAAGGTGCCTTCCACAGGCCCGTTTATTCGGGTTCGGATTATTTGTTTACTAGAGGCAGGACTTCGGAAAACAACAACCACGCCCCAAAACAAACTAATTGCAAAGAAGTTAATTCATATTTTCCTCTATTCTACAGGAATCTTACTATAATATTATCCCACTCGACCTAAACGGTTATTAGGAGCTTCGTCGCGTGGCGATCCGGAACAGCTTCTTTAAATTAAAATTCATGTGTTCAAATTTAAATTCAGAGAAATGAAACTCCTTTATACTGTAAAGTTAACTAAATCCTAGGCTAGTTGGGATAGTTTCATATAGAGATGTCGCTTGTATATAGTCAAGATCAAGTGCCAACTTCTGATTAGATTTTTTGAAATTTCGTCTAATCACATTTTGCTATATATTAGCTTTACCCCAAATCCCATTACGATTTAGGTTGAGACGTATTTTATTTTAAATAATAATAGTTAATTATCTGTAAATATAAATAAATATAGAAATCCGTTTAATTTTCAGACATTGCACTGTGGATACGAAACATATCTTCCAACATATCGTCGAAGAATCCAACATTTTAACCATTGTTAGAATTGACAAAGACTGAAATCGGTGGTAAGAATATATTTATATATATATTTATTCTACGTTTCAATTAATTACTAAATTATTAGTTACGAAACTTTTAATCGACAGATAATTGCGATTGTGTCTGTGTGGGTGCATAAGTTTCATCGTGTATTCCATACGTCACTAGTAACGTAGACGTTAATCCTACGAAAGCTTTAAGACGTCATCATAATCTTACCCTCTACTTGCATGTAATTCTATAATATTCATGACTACACATACAATTATAGTTATTTAAGCCAGTCGATGAACGATGAGTTATTGACGTAATCAACACTAAGAAAGTACATTGATCCTTTAATACTCTCTATATAGATATATACTAATATATAGATATACTATCCTAAGGAAATTAATGTGCCGTTTATTATTTCCATAACAAGTTCTATTACATTTTTAATATAGTACCTAAATGTAACAGGAATTATAATAGTGATTTCTGATGATACATTTGATAAAAGTACTACTTATCACAAGAGGAAATGATGATAGAACAAATTCATGAAAATAAGATGATGATGCTCTTGTTAAGTTTTATATACTTACACGGCCTTGTTTTGAAAATTTTTAACTTTAGTCAAATATAGATTTTCTATTTACCCTTTCTTCTTCCTCCACACCGTCAATTTCTGTGAAATGAAAACAGATTATTCAACATTTTTGTTTCGTTAGTTTAAGTTTTGTAAATTTGTAATAGTTCTGAGTACACGCGGTCTAAAAAAGTCTGAAACTTTTGGCTATTACTTATCAGTTACGGTACCGGTAGTTCCATACATATTTAATAAAACATTTCATAGTTTTTATAATCATGAAGGGAAATAAATTTTGGAAAAACTATTTGGATTCTGGGCATAGGCATGGGTGAATTAAAATATGATTATATCTAATAAGTAATATTTATAATATTGTTAAATGTCGAAAGATTAGAAACATAATGCGGCAACAAATGCTTCACTCAACTGCAATCCATAATTATTTCCAAACTTGCTATGGGCATCGATAATGTTGACTATATTCCAATTAGTGTGCCGTCGATTTAAAAATCAAAAGTCTATTAAAAATTGTAAATCAAGCCCACTAAATTGCTTTCTAAAAGCGTCTACACACATTGCAACCGCGCAATAACAAAGTAATTCAAATGTAATTCAGTAATCGCAAAAATCGTGGAATGAATTGTGTAATCCGTTAATATTCTTTTATATGTCATAGACGATGTTGCATCCGCCATTTAAAATTTTGGAAATACGACTTCACATCTGGGCAATAATTTAGAAACTTCAATCGATTAGCTAACAAAGAAATAATATGCAAAATCATCTATTATTTTGGGATTAAATTGCAGATTTTTTTAAAAAAAACACTTATAAATTCTAGCGATTGAAAAAAGTAATACTTGAAATGTTATAGAACAACTTTCATACACCTCTATTCTGCATATTTAGAGTACAATTCTACTAATTTAAGTAGTAACAGCACTTATGAAAGACTTTTACTTCATGCATGATACTTCATTCATCATTCAGCTTTTTATTTTCCTTGTAGTAAACAATAATATTCAGCCATTTTCACGATTCTTATAACCATAGTAGAAAAATAAACTCAATTCAATTATAGCTTCATGATCAAACTTTAGAAGATGCAAATTTAACTCAGAAATTAGCTCAAGATTGTTCATAGGTGGTACAATTCTAGGAATAAATAACATATATGGTAATCTATCGTTATTCTATACCCACTAATTCTTTTTTAATTGTCGTTTAGTATAAAACATATAAGCTAACGTATAATTGTCTGCCCAAAGCATGTGAAACTCATTACAATCTCTTACGTTTTGCTAAATTAAGTTTTTAGTTAGCTCCCAAATGATTTAAAGGCTCCCACAAACTAGAACGTTTTCTATGAATTAAAAATTATACAACACGGAGCTTCTAAAATGTATTCTTTTGCAACAAAATTCTGTACAATTTACTTATAAGCTATATGTTGCACCTTCGGCGAGACCACCGAAGTGGCGCATCGCAAAAACGATCAAGTCTTTGGGGTTTCTTAAGGCAGTGAATTTTGCCTGCTAATAATAATAAGTTTGACTTATTAAAAGCCAATAGAATAGTTGATGAATTGAGCGAATGTTTTTTTTATAGTAATTAATAGATAATCCCCAATAAATGTTTCGAAAGGAAAAGTACGCTATCAGAGCTTTTTGGATGAATTTGAATTGCAGAGAATGCGCATAGCCGCGTTATGGGCTACGCTGATTTTGGCGCATTCGAGCAAAGTCATCGTTGGATCGCAATACGTCGGACATTTTTCGCCACAGAGGCCTCCACAAAACTACGAAGTCGGTGAAAACGGTTCTAGCGGAAAGCGTGCTAATGCCGCTAAAATAGCCAGTACCAACGGCATCAATACGAATCCTGCAGAGCCTACGTGCGAGGAATTGCGAGCTATGTGGAGATATAGCAAGCGGCAAAGCAGAGCCGCAGAAAGCACCAATGAACTGCCCATGTACCGTGATCCCTTTTCCTACAACGTTTGGGATGCCTATCCGAGCCGAACGACTTCCGGTTTAAAAGGTAATTTCAACATTTAATGCATGATAATTTTAAGTTCTGAGCTAATTATCGAAATAAAATTCCATTATGTACAACGAAATTTGTTCAAATTTGCAAATGATGTATAGATCATTAAGTTACTAACTAAATAACACATTTTTCTTGCAAAATCCGTTCTTTGTCCATAGCTATATTAAGTATTGTTTTAATCTTTTTGTACACTGTTTTGTACAACGATTAGCCTTTCGTCTAAAACGAGGCTTCAGAAGCTATAACCTTATCTACCGCCTCAAAACTCTTTTCTGGAAGCATCTTTGTAAGCTGCAAGAGCGGGTGGAGGTTAGTATTTAGAGGCAAATCACATGATTATGAGGGTGGAAGTAATATGAATCGTAAATCGTTTTCTTTCATAATCATTTCCAAAGACTTTTGGATCGATACATCGTCTTGGTAATATTCCCTTTTTTCGTTACCGCGTTATACTTTTTCAGCTTGAGTGCGTCAGACGACTGATCCAATAACCCAATGTACTATAGCTCTCGGCCTCTCGCGTCCACTTAGTTGTCCTCTTTTTGACTCTGCCGCATTTTTATGAACCCCGTACTTCATTCAGATAGAGATAACATTCATTATTATCATGGAACTACTTTTCCTTTGGCAAAACTTCTAAACTTACAAGCCTCTCTTAGCGTAGCATAGTGCACGTTATCTAATATCTTCAAAGGGCTGTTTGGGAAATTCACGGAAGCTACACTGATGAAGATGAAGAAAATAATTTATTTCTTAGAAATGCACTTTTCTAGAGACAAGATCATTAATCTTGCATAAATGCGGCGGTTTCGCCATAAGTCTTGAATTTGCAAAGGGTGTAGGATTGCCCATTTTATGTTGAGGTGCATCTAAAATGTTTTTCTAGACATATAGATGGGGTCATATAGATATATATCACTATAGCTAATGAGACCTTGAATAGAGCAGTCAAGGACTTCTAATGGCCTTAAAGCGCCACAAACATCAATAAAAAAAATGCTATTTTCGTCATCTGTGTCCGTAAAGTGCGTACTTTGAAGTGCAAAGTTGTTTCTATAGACCGTCCATCTGGATGACGTGCATATGATTAAAATTATATGTATATAATTATACACGAAATTTTTTCGCGGGTATGTTCAACTTTGAAAGACATTATTATTTACATCCGGTAGTTATTACCGATCCGACATTTTGAATTTATCAACTCAAAATTATTATAAACTTCAAAAAATGTTTGCATAAATAATCGTTTTCTTATGCCACTTTCTCCATGGGAATCGTTAGAGTACACTTGAAAACAGTAGGAAAGGTATCTTTCAAAGTTTAAAAATATTTTTTTCACTCGAGAAACTGAGCTCAAGCTGACGCACTTGCTTTTCCAATTTTGGACAAAAAAAAGGTTAATTTAATAATTATAGCGAATACTCGTTATATTTTTAAGTCTGCATAAAGAATTTTCCTTTTATAAAAACACTCAAAAAGTATTCTTTTGAAATATCTTTAAACTTTTTTTTTGCTTAATGAGACCATAATCAAATATTCATGCAGATTTTTGAACCTAAAATTCTGACCTAAATTTAAGTGCAAATAAAAGATCAGGCAGAACAATATTGTAGTTGTTCTGTGGTATTTATAATCTATACATACTATAAACAAATAGTTATTTTTTATGAGTACTTTTTCGAATAATATTTTCCAAGTCATTGCTGAGCTTGAATGTCATTTTATCCTATTCCGTAAGAATGTTTGATTAATACATGTAATATTAATTTTATTCTAGTTTTAAATAACATAAGATGCAGCATCATTTAACATTAAATATCTGGAATAACGACTAAGTTAAATATCATGCATACCACAAACGATATGGCATTGGCCGCGCGAACTACAAGTCAGTTTCGAAATTTATCAGGAAAGAGTTAATGTTGCAAAAATTAGAGGAAGCTTTGTTGTTTTTTAATCAAAATATCTGCTGTCCTATATCATGTAAAATGTATTTATTTGTTAACTGGAATTAGATGTCCTGACAAACAAAATAATATATCTGCTGGATATAAAACTTTATCGCTATAATCACAGGTACATTCGTTAACTTTAGTAATAAATTGCGATAATGTTGGAACAGGCGTAATTAATCACCGGATAATCTAAAGGAAGTGTCATATGCCCATTAACTAATGGTACATTAA
Organism: Trichopria drosophilae; assembly: GCA_030407085.1. Lineage (NCBI taxonomy): Eukaryota > Metazoa > Arthropoda > Insecta > Hymenoptera > Diapriidae > Trichopria > Trichopria drosophilae. The sequence goes on from CM059583.1 coordinate 209,660,297, forward strand.
AGTTGCCAACAAGAATACATTCACGATGCGAATAACTCGTTCATTTGTAGCAAAAGATGAATTTTAATTGTCAGTCAAATATGATACACCTATGATAAAATTTTCCTGAAGAGTGAACTTTGACTAATTGGGGGGTCCTATCGAGAAGGGATTGTTTTTGGAAGTATTATACCGTCTAAGAGATCTATGCACTGCATAATCTCGAAGGCACAATTCTCTGTCGCCTATATTTTCATGAAGTCTTGTTTTCAAAAGAGCTATAATATCAGGCAAAGGACCGACGAGTCTAAAGTTTCGTTGAATTTCTGAGCATTTGAATCTGAGGCTGTGAACATTTCAATAATAAAAATTGTGATTTACAGCGCCTGTAATTTCTTTAATTTTTCAAGCTATAGTAGAGTTCTATGGGAGGAAACCTCTGGTACAGAATATTTCTCACGTGGACGTTCTATGCAGATAAATTGAGCTATAACCAAAATAGCAGCTTTAACCATTCTATACCGACCATTTTGAACTGTTTCCAGACTGGGCCGTATATCAGAATCAATATAGAGTATTAAATTACAGGTTTAAGATAGCTTGTCTAAAATTTCAGCGTATACATTGTTAACATTTAATATACGATTAAGACGAACTGGTCTCTACTAGTTTTTTTCAAAATCCATGCTCTTTCTGTCAACCTAGACTAATAGTTAATTAATTAAAGTAAGATTATAGTTGAGAGAATAGATTAAAAATTGAATGCTTTGGAAATCGAAATGCCATTTCTCAAATATAGTAGTAATAGTAACATTTAAATTCTCCGTTACTGATATAATTTCAATGACGGAATTACTCTCCATTTTAATGTCTTTGGATTTATTTTTTATAATCATTACATGTGGAAATCCAATTACAAATTTCGACAGATTAATACTCGCTTGAATCTTTTGGCAGCAATTTTACAGTGTACGATTAATTTCTAGAACATTTTTACCAACGATTCATGTTTCTCCAACTATAGCTGGTGCGCATTTCTATGGTTTTGTATCTCTATTATTTCAATTCATTACAATAAATAAACTCGTTTTAACAATTGTATGCATATTCCAAATGGTGTTTGGAAACTTTATACTTTTTCCACACAGCTTTGAAGTCATCATTGCACGGACTCTATCGTCTGCTCGGTGTAAAATCAACCATAACTTTTATAAATTATTTTAGTCATATCTAAGCACGAAATATCTTTTGTCAGAAATATTTTACACCACGAAATCGCAGAAATAGGAATTCTTTCAGCTTTACCTCATTGAGAAATATTTGAGCTCTACCACTTACTCCTGCGGAAATTTGCTCCATCTCTTCACAACAAAAAGTTGACGCAGAAAATCACAGAGATATGAATTTTGTGGACTTCTGCAGATAAATTGTAGGACACAATAAAACTTCAAAATAACCCAATAGGTTGATGTTATTTATCCCGTAGGAACCGAGCTATTAACCAAAATGAATAATTTTTTCATAAAAATCACTAACAATGTAATTTTCTCAGAAATCTAAATTAATTTTTAGGCTTCAATTTATCCACTGGTATTCCAGCAATGATATTTGTAAGAATCAGTTACGGACGAGCACTTTTCATTTAAAAATTCATCGAAGCCCAACGTGCAATTTTACCATTGATATTGAATAGATTATAGTGATCGAGAACACTACCTATTCAGTTTAGTGATATCTGTGCTATATGTCAGTGGGAAATGTGTTTCTAATTTGTACGATTCACAGCTTGCACACTTCTTGCAGCGTTTATTTATTAATTGTTTGTCGAACATAAAAATCTAAGAAATAATTCATAGTCAATAATAGTTACTAATAATATAAATAATGTTTCGTGCATCTTGTTACGAATTTATTATTTAGCTAAGATGAAATTGGCGTTAAAGCATTTTTTGAAGATCTAAAATATTTTCATTGAATTATACGATCATTAATTGTTATATTTTATCATTACTTGGAAATAAATGTTAAGAATGGTACCAAAATAATCGTAAGGAGTTGAAATAGGTGCAATTTATAATATGACATTTTAAAAATATTATTGCATGTTTATGAAACTTCATGAAGAAAAGGATTACTGACACAGAAATAATAATATTATATCCAACATTATATCCATCAGATATCTTTTGATAATAAACCTTAACACAGCAGACAAATTTCGTTTTAGTTTTCAATAATTATAAATAAAATAAAATATACCATTCGAGAATATTGAAAAAAATGCCTATACAGGCGGTCTGCAGAAGAAATCTATATTATTTTCAATTTTAAACTTAAACACTTTGATAAGATTAACAAAGAAAACTCTCTAGAGCATTCGCTGTTAATATACTATTATGGTCGATTGCTTTGAGAGCGAGATTGCGAATTACCGAAGGATCTCATGGGAATAATCTCAGTTTCCCCGACCTAGATATGGATATGAACGTAGGGGAAGAAATTGAACTTTTTCAAAATATTTACAACAAAAATTTGCTAGTACTAAGCGAACACTGTTAATTACGTGATTTAATAATGTGATATGTCAATACCAAACTTTATACTATTTCATTATTTTACTTTTGCATATAGAGTAGATTTATTATGCAATTACATTTGCATTAAATAAAAAAGGCTTAGTTTTATTATCAAATCTTGAATGAAGTCTTATCGCTGATTTGTAACCTTTAAATAGCATTTATTTAATACTGGTAGACTAAGGCTTACGTTTGTCATAGGGCTGTTAAATATTTTAATTAAATAAATAATTAATCGTAATTAAAGAGGAAATAATTGATGTACCCATGTATTTCCGAATCTAGAGTACAGCATCAAAAAGGATAAATTTATTTAGTATAAGAGGCTTGGATCAACAGCAAAATTTACGTGGACATGAAGTGAACATAAAAATCTATGTATCTAAAGATAATATTATTGGTATATGGTGATTTGTATGGTAAATTTGTATAATTTTGTAATTGGGAGTTTATATTCGCATCGTACTGCAGACTTACTGTAGAAGAATAAAAACTCTTTTCGTGAACAAATTGCATGGAATATTGCAAAATTGTTATTTCAGTTTTTATTCGCTGGATTTAACATTGTGCACTGAGAAAAGTGTATTTTATCAGTTACTATCCCTTGGCTTTTAAACAGTGTATTATAGCCCGTAAAAGAAATATTATAACTAGTAAAATCCTCCGTCTTTCAGCATTTGTTTTTGACTGGTTATACGAAACTGTATTAAACTCTCCTATTTTAAAAGAATGTTTTATTATCACTAAAAGAAGGCATTTTTAATATTTTAATTTGCTAGATAAATTTCCATAAACAAAAATTGCTTTTAGTTAAAGAAAAAAGGCTAAAATAAACTGACATATTGGTTAGAATAATCTAAAATCTTCGTCTTTTAACAGGTAATAGAAAGATGGCAATCCCTATGCGTAAAATACTATCTTTTACGGGGCATAAGAATTCTAATACTGGGTAAAAAATACTTTTCTCTGTGTGCATGTTTAACGAGGAAACTGATCGATTCCAAAAACTGCAAGAAAGGATTTGAATGTACATATGAAAGCCGTTAGGAAACATTACTGGTGTTGATATCCACGTTCATTTCCCCAGTAATATTTAATTAAATTAATTTTAATATTATTAATATGTTGCAAATACGAATCAACTATTTGAAATCGAATATCACGAACAACAGCTACGAAGATGATTATTACGTCTGCAATTTAAGTAGTGAGATGCGAACATCTTTTATTTACAACTTAAACTTTTTCGTCCCAAAATACTAAAATTTGGACGAAACATTCAGTACATTAACTTTTGTTCCAATCGCGATTTAAAGAAGTTAAGATAGATAGTTCTGGATCTGTTGTTTCGAATTTCATCTTCGAATCTTCAGTATGATAGGTGAGATCATAGCAGTACCTGTCTTAGCAGTTTCTTCTTCAGCCTTGTCCATCAGCTCTTTAAGGTCCTGTAATCTAAATGTTTATATACGAGATCAATAATTTTAGCGAGGTCTTCGAAATTGGTCTTCGAAATTGTTTTCTATTATTTCTCTGATCGGACATAAGGCTTTTCCGATTTCTATGGCATAATCACCTAGTTCCCGGTTAACTGATTTCTCCCGTATTTTCAGTTTTTATTTACTACTACTTTCATTAGAAAAATGATTTCTTCATGTTTCTCTCAATATAGTATATAAAACGTGAAGAACTTTCAAATAGGGTTAAATTGTATAATTTTATAATATAATCATTATAAATAGTCGAAAAAAATCGTTTCCAATGAACTTGACACCCTGAGTATGAAATGAGCGCTATATACATATATACTTTCTCCGACTTGTCAAAATTACAAATATGTATGCCTGTCCCATCTCACCCGACCAAAAAAACAACTCAAAATAATTTCAAACACAATTGAAAATTGATGACGGGAGTGGATGAAATTTCATTAACGTATAAAACTTTAATATCCTATGCAGTTATTAGGAGGAATGAGCACGTTAAAGCAGCCGCGCCGTCCCAACTCACCCAAACTTACCCTTTAACAAAATTTTAAAAAACATTTAAAAAAATTCTAGTATATATTCCGTCATAAGTTCCAAGCAATTTTTGTTCCTGTCAATTGTTTCCAAAAGTTGATAGTTTTTGCTAAAAAATGTCAAATGTAATAGTTTATCGTATTTTTCCGAAATTGTTAACTATTGAGAAAAATAGCGAAGAACAAAAATTGCTTAAAATTTATTACGGAATATCCTAGAATTTGTTGACATTTTTTTTTAAATTCAGCTAGGGGAGGTCGGGGTATTGTTGGACAGTGCGATATTTTTCCCGTTTGTAACGCTTGGAGTTAACTGGCATCGACTCGTCTTATCATAATCTCATTGTCTATTAAGCACTTGACTTATTTTGACGCATCGGTATCTAGCTATCATATAAAATAACATTTTGATGTTTGTAAAATGTTTTTTTCACTTAGTGTTTTGTTAATTTTTCGAAGAACCAAGTCAGGTAAATATTTTTATAATAATCTTGGAACCATAAGCTTTTGACGCATATAAGAGGTTTTGATGATTTTTGCATTGCGTTACTTATACGCCGACATTTTGTAAAAATGATCGTTCAGGGTATTATTGAACACTTCTGTAATTTGGACACTGATGCAGAGGAAAATACTGATTTCTACATAATTTGCATGAAAAATATGCCCGACAAAGAAAATCGACCAGCCCATTGTATCGCTTGTGATCGAGGTGTTCACTTGAGTTGAAGTCGGAGCAAACCGGAACACTTTCACGTGCCTTACTTTGTTGTATTCATTATAATATAGATATTCTTTCGTTTCATTAACAAATAAACGTTTTCCAGCAATAATTTTCATTTTTTTTATCGATTTACAAAACTGTCCAATAATACCCCGAGATTTTTTAAAATCTCAAAAACCAGTTTAGCGCCAGCTGATATAGAGTGTACAACTTTAAACAATTAGGTCAAATTGCTGGTACCAAATGAAACGTTATTTATCGTACAACAAAATCAAGCTTTGAAATTTTGAGAAAAAACAATTTTTTTAGAGTTTGTGGACAAAATAAAAATGTGTCCAAGAATACCCCGACCTCCCCTACAAAATTTCTCAAAATGCTATAAACAAAATTTGAAACTTTTCATCCCTATTATGTTTTTGGAAAAGCTCATAGTTTTCGAGTTTCATACAGCGTCGGGTTTCAAATAAATTGTTATCGTGAACGACATTTTGAGGACGCTACAATCAAGTGGCGCCAAAAAAGTAAACTTTTTCTTAAAATTCAATTACTCAGTGCACTACCGTGCATAGTTTCAATCGAATTGCGGTCCTAAAAAATTGATAAAATGATTATTTCTTTACTATTACTTCATATTTTCTGAGTTAATACATTGGCAAGCATACTTGAATTTATATCAGTTGTTGGGAATAATTTGGAAACTCCTTAATGTTCTAACTGCTTCAGCAATATAGGAACTTGTTGGATTAAGGCTTAACATAATTATTTAATTAGATATTACCCAGATAATTTTTTCAGGCTAGTTTCTGAAGTCCGATGGTCATCTAATTAAATGGTTATCTATTTTCTGTCATAGATGATTACATGGGACCGGCTCGAAGTCGAAGTGCGGGTGGAGCTCCGATTTACGGTAAAATCATTCACAAGGCACCAGCAGGTAGCAGACTGCGAAATGGGATGCCGGATCGAGCCAAAGCTTTCGAAGAGGTAACGCGTTTATACGGAACAGTTAATCGACATGCACCTTCACAACGACGAAGACTTACGAGCTTTCGAGTTGGTGGTAGTGGCGGTGGAATCTCGGATGATTCGCAAGTACCACAGGCTGGGAGCTTTCAGCACTTGAAGGAAATCATTCTCGCTGAACGAGCTCGTGAATTGCAGGTAAAAGTGTTGTTAGCAATCATTTACCATTACCGATTACTTCATACATCATTTCATTAAAGCTAAATAGAGTCACTCCAGCATGTTTCGCAACAACACAAAGCGATTTGTAACTTTGGTAATTTTCGTAAGTGGGAAGTTTTGTAATTTACGAAAGCAGCACTGGTATGACATCCCAAGAGTGTGTAAAGACATTCTAAAGAAGTTGCAAAAATAACAACTGTATCAAGTAACCAGAGCATACTATTCCAAAGATTTCCGATGCGTTGAATCCAAATCTGGTCGCAAAAGACCTCTCATACTTCAGAACTTATAGATATCTTAATAAAGAAGTACAATAAAAAACTTTCCGCTAATTGGTTAGGCTATATAGAGTGTTCAAAAACTGGGTAGCAATATTTCAGATTTAAATTTTAACATTTATTCATAAAAAAAGCCTAGTACTAAAAATGGATATGAGGCATAGGATGTGCGAGGTGAGCCATTCAATTTTCTAGGAAAAACTCACCTGTTATGAATTTGACTGGTTATAAAGTGCTTTCGATGAGTACGTATACAATATTTTTGGTACATAAGATTTTTTCAAGTCCCGTAACATTTGATGAATATTTCTCTAGTTACCTAAAGGGATTTTACCGAAAGGGATTTTTGCGTTTTTTAGGTCTATTCCTCAGTTTGGTAAGTAGCTCACGAAATATCACATAGAAATTATATGAAAATATGAAGGATGTGACTTCTTTTAATACAGAGTCCAGAGGGCGCTTCTTAATGTTAAATTAACGATAAACGTGTACTGACATTACAAAATTCCTTTTTCTACAATTGTCTGACCTAAAAGGTCCCGATTGGCTCACTTTATATGGAAACTTAATGTATAAGGTGGAAAATATTTTAATTTTTTTATGTGATATTCCGTTAACTGTTTAGCAAATTACGTTATACCAAAAAAACTCAAAAAATCGGCATTTTTCACTTTATGTTACATATGAATTGTAGGGCTTAAAACCCCTTTGTAATGAGCACTCACTCATCAAAATAACTATTAAAATAACTTTAAAACAAGCCAAGTTATTGGGAAGAAACTGTTATTCTTTAATGGATTGCCACTCGTATTTTATTAAGGTTGAATAATTTATGAAAATATCACGTAGTAGACACTAAATCTGAAATATTGCCGCCTACTTTTTGGATACCCTCTCAGGTTTATTTTTCAAAAAAGTATACTCAGGATTTTAAAGTATTTATCTTCCTCTTTCAAATGGCGTTAAGTTTCCGCGAATAACTTTTTTCACGGGTATGGAACAAATTTTACTTTAATTTTAAGTTAAAATTTTAATTTATCTGCATTTGAAAAATCGTGGAAATAACACACATCACTTTTCAGCTTAATAAAACATCTTAAAGTTTTTATGCGTAAAAAGAGCATATTCAAGTGTTAAAAGTGAGTACTATTTAACGACAAATAGAAAACATAATGTACCAAGCTGTATTTCGAATTTTCGAATATAAATGGAAATAAGTGCGTTAACAATAAATAATATGTTAAATAATTATAAATATAACATAACTAAAACTCGTAAAGTTTTACTTAACTCAAACAAAGATGTAACTACAAATGTGATTTCTGTATTTTTCAAAACCGAAAAAATAGTAGGAGAGCCGCTTACCTAAAATGTGGGAGGACATGCAGTAGGAGAATAATTATATTAACTCCTAATCATGTAAAAAAGATTCTGTTGGTAGCTTTGGTTTTACAAAAACGCCAATACGTATATGAAGGCAAAAAATGAAGGAGTATATAATCTTAAGTTCCTAAACTTAATAAATGATGTTTCAAAATTTAGAAAAGTCCCGACTTATGTTTTCGGTGAAAAGCGATCACAAACATTTATCGCATACTTTTATGTAAATAAACAAAACCTACGAGGAAAATATTACCTCAAAAATAGACATTAATTATATTTATGTTACAGAATGCTATTTTACTAATTTTTCACTTTTTTACACACTTGTAACATAAAATATTGTTCCACCCATGTGCGAAAATGTTTTTTGTACACCTACTCGGCTTGCAACCCTCACATTCGCAGAAAAGACTTTTACGACCTACTAGAAAATCCGTATGTGAAAAGAATATCGTGCATGAAGTAAACATCACGCACTCTATCTACTTCACCTACTGAATTTTACGACTTCACACATTAAAAAGCTATGCATAAAATATCGTATATTCAACTCGTACAGTTGTACACTTGTTGCATAATATACTATTTTTGTAATGTAGTAAATGTGGTTTTATCCCATTTCTTTCATACAAGGTGTTGAAAAAATTTTGGCTCATTGGCTCTCTTCGGGAGCGTTAATTATTATTTATTACATGCTAAGTTAGTCACACTCGAAGGAAAAGATTCATATTCATCTCATTGTAGACTACAAGCCCTTAAGACTATACATTGTATTTATTTTTTGTACTTTTTAGAATAAATTAGAATCCTGCAGTGATTCTGCGACCAAATTTTGGTTTCAGCTCATCCGCAATCTGAGAACTAGTATATTGTCCACAGAGGCTAGTTTTTGAGTAAAACTTTTGTTAGACTGTTTATTTTATTTATTACAGATCGGTTACGGATATACTGTAAATGGCGTCTTCGTTTAACAGATTGAATAAAATAAAAAAAAGTGCGCTACAAAGCACTGAACAAAGTCAGTCTTAAAATTGTTACAGTCGCAATACAAGATCGTTTAAGACAAAACTGCAACATCCGAATTTTTTAAAATAAGTCAGTGTTGAGAATAAAGCTTTACTTGCAGGCCTCGGAAGTGACTTTCGGCTGATGTATTGATTTTGAATAATATGTTTCTAATTTGGTGCCACAAGCAGAACAAATCTAATTTTAAGCATAACATCGGCTGTAGTTACTTTTAACTGTAAAGTAAGGCTTGAAACTAAGCATTAGTTAATCTTAGAAATTTTATCTTTTACGATGTTGAATTAGAGATGTTCATTATAAGACTTATTCTTGTCCGTGTACATGAATATCATCACTTGTTTCTTAATCAAAAACCTTGTCTAGGGGTTTCGTTTTTTTTCTCAATAAAATAACGTGTAAAATTTTAATTAAAATGGTTTTATGGATTACACGAGATTGTGAAAATTATTTAAAGCCCATATAGAGATCAATATATCGGTGAGGTTAATTATGATTAACACTCTATTAAACAAAACCTCAAATGTTATTTTTGAGAGTTTCATACAATTTCTAGAAACACTTTTGGGTAACAACTTTTTTTAAATATATAGAAGATTTATATTTTATCTTATATATATACATACATAAAAACTTTTGTTTAAACATTTGTTATATTTCGATAAGACTGATATAAATAGAGCAAAAATCGTATTTTTCTATGTTTTAATTCAGAATTTTGTCTAACCACAACAAAGATGCGAACCTTCAATATCCATCTATACGAACTTCGAATTCGAATACGAATTCATAACTTCATCATAGACTAGAATAAAATTTATATTTATTGTTTATTTTTAAATAATATTTGTATAGAACAGTTAATCTCCGCCAATTTAAATGTTCGAGTTATTTTTGGTACTATAAAAAAAGCATCGTTTCTTTTTGTTTTACTTGAAATTGAACCAGTGAAGGAAACTTTCTTCCAATAGTTTGAATTGAGTATTCCTGAAATTTCAGCCTCAGCAGGTTCTTATGCATATTTCATTAAAATGGTAATAAAAGTTTTAATTTTATAAACTCTGACATTTTTTCACGGGATTTAAGTTCAGTGGATACTTAGAAAATTCAGTATAATGTATTCAATTTTCCTTTTTGATATTGATTTTATTATCAGTTTTTGGCATATTCATAAACTTTCATCATCTTGATAAAATACTTATCTAGTTTCAATTACTTAAACTTGTGTAAGTTAACATAATGTACTAGTATGCAATGAAATCTGTTTCTCTGTCGAGAAATTGGTTAAGAGTTTCAAATAAATATAGAAACTTTTCCGGCTTTAAAATTAAATAGCCATATCGTGTACGGTATATAAAGTTTCTAGCATTGTGGCATGTAGGAATGCAATAAATCACGTCGATGCAACCAGGCTGCATCTCCGCTCGATTAATGGCTTGCTAATTACTCATTAAACTCCTAAAAGCTGCAAAACTTTACTTTCAAACATTTCATTGAAAGAACTCGTATAATTACGAATAAAAATTACGTTAGCGGCAAAACCATACTTCATCATCAGCCCAGATACCAGACGTAATTGCGCCGTATCGACGTTTGTTAAAAGTATTTTACAGATTTCACAGGAGATGGAAGTAGCGTGAAATAACTTTACTTACAAAAGTGCTCTCGATTCTTTAAGGAAATTTACTTTTTACTGCAGTTGTATTTAAACTGAGGAACTTAACGTTAATAGGATCATTCGAAATCTAATACAATTTGAATATTTTTACATTGAATGCAACTATTTATTTAATTTGACTTAATGCTCAATCTGAAATGCAAAGAAACCCACTTTTTGATACTTTCTTTAACATTACACTTAATGATTGAATAAAATGTGCGGACATTTTGATATTATTAGATCAACAAATCGATAAAAAATGCTTCATCATTACAATTAGATTTTTTAAATATGCCATTATAAATTTTGATGTTTTTGAAGACAATTGAAAATGGTTTTAAAATAAGCTATTTTTCTATCAAATCGCAATATACCAACTTGCTTCGTTTCAGTGATAGAATCCGAGAAAGGTAATCTGCATTTTTACATGCCGTAAATAAGATGCATTGCTCTTATATATACCGACTCGCCTTTAAATTTGCTTAATATTTACTTAATATCTACTTATAGAAGATAAGTTTCTAAAATCTCAAGCTCAACTAAATGGAAATTATTTGAACACGTATCGAGATACATGCGAAAAACGTAATTCAATAAAGACAACATTTTCCTGTGTTTTTCAGCGCCAGACAAGCTTCCCCGAATGAAAAAAGCCATTTCGCTCCGTTCAGTGCAACCACATCAAGACAGTAGTAATTTTCTTTAAATGCTTTAAAGTTACGTGCGTTATATTGACGCCTCATATAAATGAAACCGCAATATACGTAGAATTGAAATAAGATATATTTTTATTTATATTAATTAAATAGAAGCAAATTGAACATTTAACACATATGTATTTGGACAAATCTTTATTATTAGTTTCATTCGTCAGTGACGACAAATTGTGAGTAGTAATGTTTTAATAATTAATCCAACAACTCCATGTTTTTTCATAGAAAAATTTCATTTTACATTTACATGATTTCATAACTCATAATCATTGGCAACGCTATCGGATATTATAGTAATGCTGTTCTAATTCATACTCAATGACTTCCATATCATCGGTTGGGAGCAACAAGGTTCTATTTCACTCTAGCAATATAGATTGTTCAATTTCGGTATGCAATAAAGTAAGTTCTACTTTGTTGTGGTACGAAAAATACATGTTTTTATGTCAATTTTGTTGTTCACAACACACATCGTCGGTATGACAAATAAATGCTATCTCGACTATGATTTTAAGATCTTGTCGTAAAAACAGAAACGAAATAGCACCTTCTTTCTCCAACACCAAGAAAATGTATATTGTTAACAACCTAAAACGTCAAAAAATTTACCTTGCGAGATAGAACCCTTTATGGTATCACAACAAAATAGAGCCGTTTTATTGCTACAACGAAATAGAACCGTCTTTATTGCTACATTGAATATATAACTTTGTTACTCTTAGCCGAGGATGTAATGGACTGACGAAGAGTCCGTAAAATCTCCATGAAGCTGAGACTCATTTTATCTTCATCTTAATTTCATTTAAAATTATTAGAATAATATTTCTTTAGTCTGTGGTATAAGAAAGATTTCATTAATATGATACTTATTTTCAAACAATTTCTATTTGAAAAAAATGATTTCAGCTATTACTTTAGAAACTTATCTTTTTTCTTATTTAAAGTATCTATTAAGCAAATTTACGAATTTAAAAGTTAGATGAAGATATGTTAACTTTTAATACTAAAATATTAGATGTAACTTAACTACTGGGGTAGGATATTCTATTCTAAAAATATTTATCATACTCTGAGGGTGTATGGTATTCACCTTGTACTTTTGTGTAATTTTCAGTTAATATACCTGAGAAAAGAAAGTTCACAAAAAGAGGAAAAAGTGAATAGAGCGCACAACTTTGTATAAGGGAAAAAATGTTCAAAAAATGTTTTTTAAAAATGTCCAATCTTGACAACTGATTGATAATCGACAACTTTAAACATGACTGAGAACCGAGTTTCATTTAAATAAATTCAATTTTGGTATTTTGGTCTGTCATTTCGAATTTCGAAAATGTGACAATGGATTTGAATTTTGCGCCTTGCAAAATCGCATGATTAAGGAATTTCATACAATGTTTGCAATATACTATGTAATACGGTTTCTATTATGAATTTAAAAAAATTAATGACGAATTCCTAAGCAGTGCCGTCTGAAATCTTTAAGAACTGAGTTTCATCCAATTCAAACAATTTTTCGTATTTCGGTCCACTATATTGTAACACAGTGTCATAAAATTCCCATGAATTTGCCCTTATAGTACCAGAGCCTCAGAAGCAGTTTGTGGAAAAAACAAAGAAAAAACGCCTAAAGTAGTATATATACCCGATAGTGGGAAATAATCAAAGCTTTCGATTTTTGTTTGTCATTCGAATGCATTTAACCTATTATCGTCCAAGTGTACAATTTCGCAATAAATTTAGCATTTATATGCGCTTTTTAAATATTATCTGTCAAAAAAAGATTTCAAAACAAACTTGGATTATTCAGTTGGGGCGATCTCCGAACAATTTTAATGTAGTTGTAATATACCTTCTAAATTATTTTGAAAACTTTATTAAGAATATTGTGTTTATGTTGTTTTCATGCAAACAAATTGCCCGCAGGAAAGGCGTCGTGCCGAAGAATTAGCGGAACGAGCTGCCGCTCTTAGGGACGTATCTTTCAGTGAACGTCGGAGTGGAGATGCTCAAGACGCACGGCATGCTAAATACTTAAGTTCCTTACAAGGTCCTAAAATGTTCGAACTTAGTCAGAGTAGATACGCTCCAGACATCGGGCATATAGATAACGTCTATTCTGTAAGTAAAATATAGTTTCAAATATGTATAACTAACTAAATGTATAACTACTTCAAAAACCAAAATGGATTTTTGCTACAAATTTTTTATATTTAAGACCAAAAACATCTTACATTTCATCATTTTATTATTTTTAATTTGATATCATATTACATACTTTTTTTAAATTAATTTTAACATTTGTGTCAAGGACTAACTCAGCAGTATTTTTTTAAAAAGGTAGTTAAAAAGTACTTAATGACCAGACCGTGACTGAATAGAGCTATATTATTGCTTTCAATAGATTACTATCCAATAGAAAGCAGTTAATCGCACCTTTAATAATAAAGTCTATTCATAAGCAAATGGTCGAAACAGCATATTTATACACTGAATTACTGTTCCAGAGACCTGACCAATATAGCCGAGAATACGTGTTGCGCTAAATAGACTCCAATCAGCTTTCAACAAGAGCATTGAAGGATGTTCAATCGTGGCAGACAATACAAGTCAATGAAGAGAGGCTTCGCGAACGTCGTTTTTTCATTCATCGGTAATTTATTTATTGCGCGATCACTGGACGATCCCTGAAACGTGAAAATCAACGTTTTAAGGATCTCCCAAAATCACTCGTTTCGTTGCATTTGCTAGTACTTATGCTTTTTTTACATTATTTGTTAAGTTATCATGAAATAATCGGTTATTTTGACTCCTCTGAATATTTTGTTACAGCACGAAAATTTTAATCTGAACCTTAAATCGTGGTTTCATTACGAGGAGTAAAGCATTTCCATATAAACGGAAAATTCGCGTGGACAATACAATTTACAAAATGGTGCTTCATCTTAATCGATGATCCATCAACATATCTTAAACCATAAATATCATAAATATTCTCAAGGCGGACATATATCGTCTCGTGATAAACAAGATCGAATCGAGTTTATCGCGTGCCAACGGAGAAAATTAATAACTTCGATACTACTCAAGACAATAATTTTTATCGAATAACTGTTAAAGGTATATGTGTACACATCCGCGACTAAAACATAGATATGTTAAATGTTCGAAGAGAACCCATACTAATTCGCATCACATTAATATTTTGTTCTCATCGGCGTTTGAGATGGATGAGAAACAAACCGAGATTTGTCTTTGTTCGACAATATGAGTTATTCTCGCTCATATGACTTCTCTGGATATATTTCATCCACGTGGAAACGTCAATGATCAACAAAACCGAAGGAATCTGAATAAATAACTTATAAGTGCAGGACAATAAGTTTGTCTCTTTTACGAGCTGTTGATAAAGACTCATATCTTGTTATAATCACCTGACTTGGCGCGCTATCATAAATTATATCGAACATATATGCTTTTGAAACAGAGTTATATACACTTGCGATGTACTTCATTAGAATTTTCGCCAACAAAATGGCAAATAGGAAAATTTGGGGATGTCGGGAAAAATTAGAAAAAAAAATGAAAATGTAATTTTATGGGCGCTTCATTAATGGCAATATTTAGAATATCAATGCAGTCCTCTCGTCTTGAGCAGCATTAATAATAAGTGCTTGATCTTGGAATAAATGACATTTTACGTTCTTCAGAATATGATGCATCCATAAAATTAAGTCAAAAAATGAATATTTATATAACACATCTGAAAACGGTAACGTTCGATCATGACTCGTGAGAAAAGGCGGTTTCCGAGTTAATTCCAAGTTCCAATATTATAATGATAAATGTGTCTGACAATAATTGCTTAAAATATCGTTATTGCGATATGCGACAATAAGTACGTGCGAAGTTGTATATGAAAAGGCGCGCTATATAACAATAAATAGTGGCGAATTTTTGATCCTTCGATCAGTACTGTGTACGTTTACAAATGATAATGAGGTCGTTATTGTTTTACGTCACCGATATTTGGTGATATGCACCATCTAAGGTCGATATGCTTAAAAGACTTAATATGTATGCAGGATTGTCATCTTTTTCCTGTATACTGAATAATGGCTTGAATTGCACACTTCTGATTCATAGATAATATGATAAAATAGGATATGATAATTAATCCTAAAAGAATTATAGCATTTGGGGACGACGATTTACGTGACCTTTCAGAGAAAGTTTATTCATTTACAGACAAGTATTCTTAAAATAGAAATAAATGCACAAGATCGTTTTTTCTAGTCTTAATTATTTTCTAATTAGATATATTTTTGTACCTTTAAGCACATCATTTACGACACAAACTTTGTTCGATATGCCATTCGGCGGATATTCAGAATCTTCTGGATGTAGGTGGGCTAATAATTACATTTGTAACAATATTCTAAATTTCCAACGTTGTCAATTTTTACTATTGTCAATTCTGATAGGTTTCTGTCGTACATAATTTCTAAAAGTTGTTATTACATATCAGGGGATGTTACACATATCAGTAATCATATCATTCTAAAATGTTTATCAATTTTGTTAAGAATATTGAAAGTCGATAACAAGTGATTTGATGCAGATTTTTTAGTAATAAATTAAATGTTAAGAAAACAAAGTTATGTATTTAAAAAAATTATAAATTTTAGTTTGTATAACTTCAGATTTATGGAAATGGCACGATTATAAAATCTATTAGAATTGACAAATCAGAGTTAATAAAAAATCGTTCCTTTCTAATGAGACAAAGTGTTCTGGTCGCTAATCATTTTTCTATTTCTCATTTCTAAGTTTGCTTACAAGATTTTGTTTTAAAAAATGACTCTTCATACACATTGTAGTTATTAACATTATTCTAAGACTACAATATAGTCTAAATGGAAATGAGGTAAATAACTTTTGTAAGTGACATGTACAACTGTACGTTCAGCGTAAACGTGTTCGATCGCATATATATAATTTAAATATAATGAACAATATTTAAATATTATATATTAGGTATCTGTCCGTGCGTTTATGGAATTGTTAAGGTCAACATTAAGCGAATACGCAGGAGTCAAGTCTCGTATTTCCACGTTCGATATAATGCAAACTTATGTATCAGAAATATAGCATGCACGTGCGTGCAGAACATATATACTCAGGATGCCATGCGTAATATATAGTTAGGAACTTTCTTTTGCCTGATTATATTGATTACCAATAAGATCTTTAGCTAACAACTCAATTGATGAATTCTTAGGACACTTACCCAGACAGCACATAACCTTGCGACAAGGTTAAGTCAGACTGATACAAGGATGTCAACCTTTCAGCAACCTATTGTTAACTTTCTCAAAAGTTTCGGTGCTGTTAGGGTTAGTTAGGTGCTGTCGAAAATTTGAACATTGGTTCCATATATTTTACATTCCAAACATGATAAAATATGTAGACTTTTCAACAAACAGGAGAAATAATGATATAACATTTATATAACTTTTACATTTGTTTTTTGCCGGGTTACTTTGAGAAAAAACGAGATCGATTCATGTTTTTTCGTCGCAAGAAAGTTTTAAAAAAACCACAATGTATAAATTAATAGTAAAAATAACAAATTGATAAATCAGAACTCGGCATTTCGAGTTGAATAAAAATAATGAATATGTAAAAGTTACAGTTTCTCCAGTGATAGTTCTGAGCATATTGGTTTAGTAACATTTGAGTCACTCCACGAACAAACTATATTGCCAGTATACGCAGAACCTGTCGGTTTTCATTTTAATGCTTACTATAGGGACATTGGATACAATCAGATGGGCACTCCACCTGAAATTTTCGACAAAATGATCAAATTGAATCGAGAAAGACCGATGACAATAACTTTCAAATATACTGGACGAAGTAATATCTGTCCAGGACGCGGGGCATACCTGCATGATAATATGTATGATACAATTCGCTTCGCTTTGCACGATGTTCGATCTTACAAGCTAATCTTAAGGCGAGTCTCAAGGAAGCCTCTTTTTCCGTTTTGAATGAACGAGTATGGTAGTCTGTCATCCGCGAGACTCGAATGTACTTTAGCATTCAGCTCGTTTATATATAGTACAAATATAGACAGTGTAATTTTACATTGACGTACGTCTATTTTTTTATGTGTAGCTATGGATAACTATGCGTGAAAACGCAATCCGAACCGGACAATAATTAACACTACTTAATACCTGAGCTCTTGGCAGATTTTCTAAACAATGTAAGAATGTTACAGGGATTATTCGCTGGGCCGAAAGAGAAAAAATTCAATACTTAAATGTCGACATCTGCTGACACAGAAGTCGTACTGACTAAACCGTTTTATAAGTAAATAACATTTATTATCGAAACATTCAGTTGTTACAAAAATGCAACCATTACTTGCAACACGTAATAGTTTAATTTCCTTAAATACAATAACTTTTCAGTAAACTACTTTGCCATTATCTGCACTTCCAGGTTATTAAAATATTGACAATTTTATTAATAAAACGTCTTATTAATTTCCTTTCTGAAAAAGAAACACGGATAAGGTTAGAGAATTGTTAAAAAAGTCAATCAATTGATAAAGTTAGGTCGCTTACAAGAATATCTTCATTCTTAAATGCATGTATAACCTTACCTTTAATCCAATTTTGAATAATGAATAGAAGTAAAATTCTCTTCCAACGAATGAGTGCACGAATTAATTCTCTTTTTCTTTAATATTTGGAGAAATATTTCTTTCATATGTCGCAGTTATGAGAACTGCAACGTAGTGTATTAGTATGATATAATGTTATGTTTTATTCTATAGTTTTGATTAGTGGATTACTCAAATTACACGGGATAAAGACGTTTAAAAAGCTACAAATCTATTAACTGTGCTAAGACATAGTGTACTGAAATTCTTAAAATAATTTTGTATCGCGCTTTCAATATATTAGATAAACTGCGTTTTCTTCAAAAGGGGCATTTTTTAAATGACTGATACTTTTAAAACAATGCTATTAATGTTATATTTACAATTCCGATATACCTAATTTGTGCCGTGCACATGGATTTACTATTTCAATGGAATACTCTTTTCAAAAACTGTCGGTTCTCCATACATAGATTTTTAGATTAACTAAATTTGTAAGGATTGGAAAACTTAATTTTTTGTTTAAATTGAAACCAATTAGAAAATGTAAATTTTGCTACTTTCAGTTACATGTTGACGCTTACACATAGTAATGTTGAAATGAAACAGCCCTAAACATCTCTGATAACTGCTAAAGTATCATTCAGATCCCCAAGTCGGAAAAACTATATTGTATATTGTCTGGAAAATCAACAAAAAATTGAAAATCACTTCTACTAGAGTTTCAATGCTTTATTTACCTTGACGTATTTGATCGTTCAGTTTATTCAAATTTAAAGTTTGTTTGTACTCAAGTATTCCATCGTGGACGTTACAAAATTCTACTAAACACGGAAAATATATTTTGGGCTCAACACATGGCAGTTAAGGTGGTTTACGCCGCTTAAACTTTTTCCCGTGAATAACGATTGCTTAAATATGTGTTATCTATGCTGTTCATTTCTAATAACAAAATAATAAAATCGTGACATGCAAAAAATGGAGAGATAACCATTTTTATAACCTCGATAATGGTAGTCCCAAGTCAATCAATTATCCAAAGAAACTAATTGAAATATTACGCTAATTAAAAACAGGGACAAACGTCTAAGAATTTATACTGAAAATCCTGTCGTTATTACAGATTATTTATTTGTTATATAAAATATGTAATATATATTTCGAAATTTATGCAAACACAATTTAAATATAAATACCCTTTCTGAAGAAGACCCGAATTAGGGTCGAAACGTTAATTTTTATTGTTTACCCGCCAGTAGGTCCCTATTTTATTTATATTATTTATTTTAATTTATATTCAAGAAATTATTTTTTATTAAGACCCCAAAATAACCGAAACTCTAACCGATAATATTTATATAATTTAAATATGTTAACAAAAGGTTTAATTCTGATTTCTTTACAAAATAATAAATATGCATGAAAAATATGGAAGACACTCTTTTCCCAAATATCCTAAAAAACTGCAGATTTTTACGGCTTGAAAACAAATATATAACTAAACTTTAATATAACTAATACTATTTTTTGTTAATTTAATGCAATACATCGAAATAGATTATGTTTATAAAGAATCATTTGTTTACATAAAAAGTAATTATGCATAATGCTTAGTGAAATCTTTCCACATGTCCATTGCATAATAAGCATAAATATATATAATAATCTTAAAAGACTGTCGGTCGTTTACATCGACGTGCATAGCTTTCAGAATTTCTTAAAAAATTTGCTTGGAGTTTTTAAATTTTCAATATTAACCCCAATGACATAGAATGATCGTAAATTTTAAGAGAGACATATTTTAATTCAAATGATTCAAATAAAACTCAAAAAGGGTTTAAACAAAAAATATTAAGATTGAACCATGGTACTGTTACAAAGTTATTTACTATTAGTCTACGAAGAAATTAATATCTTTTATTGTGCAGAGTGAACCGAAGTTTCATTACAGCGTAAAATTCGTTGAAAATGCCATATTTAAAAGGTTTCTTAAGCTTAACCTCACAGTATAATATATTACCAAAGTTTGTTTAATTAAAGCCATAATTTTTATCCTAAAAATTTGATATAGTTTATGTAATAAATATTGTTGCTGAGAAAAGTGGTTTGCTACCAATTGATTCATGAGCTTTTAAAAACAATATTAGGCCTAAGTGGAAATTAATGATAAATATGCACGTGGAATCATGTTGAAGGATAATTTTATATGTAAATGTTTATAATTTTCTAACAAATTGTCATATATTCGGGTTAATTCTGTTCTTGTAATTTCGCATGGATACTAACTGTATGAATGGTCTCTGAATGAGCACTCGTTTCTTCACTGAAAATGATACAGTTAATTGATTTGTCATATTTCATATTCGTCATCTGTAAATGATAATTTTTTAAGTTGGCTTAATTATAAAACCAATAGAAATTAAATTCACTTTAAATAACGCGATCACGCTTAAAAATGTTTTTCAAGTAAGCTAAAATAACTGACAATAATTAATATTAAAAACTCCATTAAACATACTTTGCATCAAATGTGCCTGGTTGACATATACGTCATTTCAATTTATTATGAAGAAAATCAAAATACGCGTTTCATTAGCGTTTGCAAAATTTATTGTTTCCTTATACGTCACCAGAAGAATCTATGTATTATAATAATAAGACGTATCTGATAATACACCCTACCATACCAATCTTTCCTCTTCCTTAGTCTCAACAAATTCAGGCCCCACAACATAATATCTTTTATTAACAAATTATGGATACAAACATCTCTGTCAAGAGGAACTAGTTGGAAATTATTCTAATCCGTTTCGAATCTTATCAAAAAAATATTAATTTTAATTCGCACAATTTTGTTACGTTTCGTAAATTTTAATTGATTATATTATTTCATTACTTGTTATATATAGTAGAATTTAAAATTACGTTATGAATATTATTATGCATATACAAACATTTTATTACTACACAAAATGTAAGTAATTTTTATTAAATGTTCGATGATATCGTATTTGCAGTTCATACACTCTAAAACGGTTGGAGTAACTTGCTCAATGTAATAGTACTAAAAACATTCATATTCTTTGGGGGACCCTTTGAATCCCATGGAGAAATAATTAATATCACCCACAGTTAGGAGTAATTATTTACACCAATGAATTCTAAATATACTCCTTTAGTCAGAGAATTTACTACATTTGGATTGAAAATTGACTCCAGGTTCAACGGTTGACTCAGTTGGAATTTAATTTGACTCCGACAGTTTTATTGTGTAGTATAAAGTTTTTCAAGCTGTTTTGGGCACTAATAATATGTATGTAATGTTATGTAAGCCAACGAGGGAAGCGATGTATAAGTGTATAGCGAATGACAATTTATGCGCCACATAATAAATGAAGTCAATATTAAAATAGCAAACATTGTATACATGTACATTCGCAGATGTCTTTACTATAATATCCTTACTTTTGAATTTAAGTGCAAGACCAAAAATCTACTAAATTTTGCCGGCATGTAATATACTAAAAAGCTTTGGATTCTCTTAACGTTGCAAAGCTTAGCCGGTTGAAAAGCTTGAAAAAGTTTAAAGGCAACATAATTTTTTAACCGAAAAGTCTGAGTTGAAACCTCATCCCGATACAAACTCATGAATTGAATTCAATTTAAAAACTTTGATTGTACAAAACGCCAAAGAAAAATAGATTGCCTGATCAACTATTTTTAAAAGACCCGGGAAAAAATTCTACATTGATTAATTACATTGATTTCGAATAAATGATTTTTTTCACCTTTGTCATCAACAATTCTCCTCATTGAAATATATATAATAGATTACTAAGCGGCGATGTGGTAGTTAGTAAGTTAGTAACTATTAGTTGCGAACATTATTTGGAATTCATTCATGCGATAACGTTATATTTGCCATTATAATTGTGACGGTTGCTACTGCAATGTAGATTTTATACTAACATTATTAGACGACTTTCATTAGATTTTATTATTTCATAGGCAATAATATCAGTCTCCAAGTTGTACTGCATCTCTAATGTTGACTAAATCTATTACAATAATCTGTTCGTTCATCCGAATAAATTATCAGTTTCTCGAAAGCTAAACTGCAGCTACATTTTTATGTATGTATTTTTAAAATTCGTTTTAAAAATATACACAATTAATTATACGCATCGATTTAGACCGAGAGTTAAGTAATTTCGGTATCTAAAGGGCTGTCGTGACGAACAATCAATTTCACTTATCGATACAAATTTCGAAAATGTGTCGGAATTCCGCTGGCGTTATATACGTTGTATATCCCTGTACGATAACTGATTATATTTTAATTTCAAATATATGTCTATAATAAATTAAAATCTGCTTTTTTTCCCTAACCAATTTTCGCTAATTATATTCATTTAATAATAAGATTAACATATTAAGTATGTAATCGCATTGTCTGAAAACACTGAAATAGACGTGTGATCTGATCATATATCCGTATAAACTTTTCTGTGTGTTCCCAACGTTATATATGTATACCAAATTTTTTTTCTGTCTTTTAAAATAAAACACTTGAATCATTTAGATATTAGCTCAAATATTGTAATTTGATACAAAAACAATTATTTACGTTATTCTTCGGTTAATTAATATTTTCTTCTTCTTTGATTCTTTCGTAAGTGAAATATCTCTTCAAAATTTTGTTTTCCTTGTGATGAAGAATGATTCTTCATTAGCAAAATATTCTTCATAAATGTTGTTTGGTAATTTTTTAATAATATGTCTCCAGAGATGTAATTTATGTGCTCTTAAAAACACAATTTGATCTATGGTATCTCTAATTTCTAAGTTTAGTAAATTTGACTTAAAATTTTGCGTTAATTTATGATGTTCGTGAATAAATAACGGTGAATAAAAGGTAGTATTGTGTGAAAATGTGTTATAAAAAATGTGTTTAGGAAGGAATTGATTCTTTTTACATCTAAGTAAGAAAATTCTTCTCATAATTGATTCTTCGGTTACTGGTGTCAAATACGTTTAATTGTGGGATGTCTCAAGACCTGGAGGATTCTTTCAATGTCTACAATCTAATGTAGTTGTGAAAGGTGAGGTGAGCGGTTCAATATCGATCACTTAAACCGTAACGATTTTGTGAATGCTAAAATATTGTGTATCTAAAGATCGTACACGGCGCGCTTGTTTATTCCTTCCTTCGCGTCCTTGATACACAATATACTATTTATTATATGACACAAGCATGGTAATGAGTGATAGGAACAGAAGATGGACATTTTGACCTTAACAAAACTATTGCGTCATGTATTTATTGTAAACAAAAAATTAATTTTTAACTGTTAAAAAACAAAATTTATCCCAAAACGAATGCATTATCTGTGATTTTAGAGAAGCCTACGTCTTTATTCTTTAAAAGTGCGTTCCGAGAATGCATTGAAATAATAACCAGGCAACTATCTTTCTATTTGCAATGTATTATCCAGACGAGGTAATAAAAACATTAATAAAGGGTTTAGGGCCAATTCGAATGGCACATTCAACTTATTTTTAAAATATCGTTATAATCTAAAAATGTTACGATTCGTTTGGATAGAGACATAAATGAACATGGTCTACACATCTTTCCGAGATATTCAATATCTCAAGAACACCGGATGCCCACATTCTGAGTTTAAAGCCACCAGCTTCCGTTAATTATACCCGTTCTTGAATGACAATTTGTACTGGATACTGAATCCGCTTCCGAGAGGATATGGATGTCCTCATACTACACAGACACATAGATGGCCTACACGGTGGGCTTGAACCAACTTAAAATAAAAAGTCTTCCGAAATGGGATTTTCTTGTTGATTCTGGTACTGGTGACCTTCCTAAGTATTTTCATCAAAAAATTAAAAAAATCGGTCGGGCACATTTGTTTTAAATTGACTTTTTATAGAAAATTAATAAAATTACGAAGTATAACGTATGCTTAAATATTCTGAAATGGGATTGTCTTGTTGATTCTGGTACTAGTGATCCTCCTGAGTATTTTTATAAAAAAAATCAAATTTTAGATCCGGACTACTCCAAATATAATTAATAATTTAGTTATTTAAGTCTCGGAATTTCAGTTACCTCCAAAGCGCATTGTATTTTTGTACACGTGCAAGAATTTTTGCAATAAATACACGGAGAAAAAATTTCCTGAAAAATGACCGTGCTAGTCACCTGAAAACGGGTGCAACTTGATTTTTCGGAAATATTTATAGCAACAGACAAGAAATATTGCTTTTCTGGACACGAATATTTGTAATAACGGCTAGATATTTTTATGTACGAGCTAGTCGAAATGTTCAGTGTAGCACAGTAAAATTTACAGGACAGCAAGTTTTTAAGTTAGTGCAAGTCAAATAATCCCCAATATTTGAAGAATTTATAATATGTTGCTTCATTATTTTTACTATGCCACTTCTCGAATTGGAAGCGAAAGTTTCCGAACATATTCGAATGCTACCGAGTCTAACTGCGGTGAAAACAAAAGAGCACCGATATGGCGGCCGAGTAGTCCGACGTACGGGTCTGAACTGGTCCGAACCGAGTAAACTGTTTTTGTTTTCGTTGCAGTAATTTCTTTTGAAATAGTTCGGCCAATTTATGCAGGGTAATAGGAATATGTGAATCAGTTATTAATAGTCCATTTCCTATTGCTTTAAATTTTAATAAAATATAAATATTACTTTTTCAAGTTGAAAGTAAAATAGACATTTTTTGTTCGTGCATACAAATAATATACAACAAACATTGATATATCTTGTCAGCTGAAAGTAAATGTCGATAAGGCTTTTACGATTTTAAGAACTATTGATATTACTTGTAGGCTTGCAATTTGTTTCATCTATACCCAATAAACGATATCGTGTGCAAAATTTTCACGTATTTTCTGTTTGCATTCGATTTGTTTCCATTTTGAAATGAACTGTGAGCCAAAAATGTTTACTATGCTATGACCTAGGAAATTCTACTGTATTGTGGCACAGGAATTTTTGCTGTATTGTGGCACAGGAATTTTTACTGTGCTCTTGATCCGAAATTTTACATATTACTTTGGAAAAATTCAGCATAGCAATGTAAATTTTACTTTGCCAACAACATGCACTGCGTTTATGGGACAGCACGGTAATTTTTCAGAAAATGTCCGTACAAAAATTCTGGGATTTTTTTCTCCGTGTAGCAGTTAGGATTAGGAATATTCAGCGAACAAGCTTTTGACTCGGTTCATCATGAATTTAATACTATTTGGCTAAAAAACAAAGTTGGCCCAACACATTCGGACTACAAGCAACATTTATTACGCGCTGTTTGCGATTTTAATGGTCTCCATTTTTAATATTTATTGTGACCGATATGTAAAAAAATGTTAATAAATATTAAAATAAGAACGACTAATGATTTATTATTTTCAATGATTTCACATAAACGTGTTTTATTCGTTTAAGTTGAACAAAACTTTATCCTCATGTGTACACTAGATTTCAGGGTTCTTGTCGACAAAACATTAAAAGAAATCTATGCAATTTATATTGTTTTATTCATAACCTATCATTAAAAACAAAATAATATATGTTTAAAATATTTAAGCATGCGTTATACTTCCCATACAGCATAGAAATTTTCTGTAATGTATCGGAAACGTTTCTGAAACGTTTCCGCGAAAATTTGAAATCATTTCAGATACATAACGGATATATGTGTCGGAAACGTATCGGAAATCTTTAAATGTAGTAACCATGGCCGTTTTAGCTAGTCGCCGAAACGTAACGTAAAGATAACAGAAACGTATTATAAACATTGCGGATGTGAAACGTTTTTTGAATATTATGACCGCTATTTCCTCGAAACGTTACCAAGTTACGTGGCCGATATGTTTCCGCTATATTTCCGTTACATTCTGAAACTCAGGGGAAAAATATGTCCGTTATGTTTCTGTTATCATTCCGTAACGTAACTATAAATACAACTATTACGTGTACGATACCTTCCAGTTACATTTCCGTTGTATTTATGTTATGTAACAAAGCGCTTAACGTTACGTTTCTGCGACTAGCTAAAACGGCCATGGTTACTACATTTAAAGATTTCCGATACGTTTCCGACACATATCCGTTATGTATCTGAAATGATTTCAAATTTTCGCGGAAACCTTTCTGAAACGTTTCCGATACATTACAGAAAATTCCTGTGCTGTATGGGTTCGTAATTTTATTCATTTTCTAATTTGCCAACAAAAAGTCAAGTTTTAAAAAAACGGCCAGACCGATTTTTTTTTAATTTTTTTATGAAAATACTCAGGAAGGTCACCAGTACCAGAACCAACAAGAAAATCCCATTTCGGAAGACTTTTTATTTAAAGTTGGTTCAAACCCACCGTGCCTACATAGATGTCCCAGTGAGAGCGTGCGAAGCTGAAGAAATACCGAAATACTGATCTGCCTTAACATCTTCTCTACGTCTTCTACGATAGCAACGGAATGAGAAAAGCGCGATTGAAGAGATGTAAATCTTTGGTCCTTTAACTTTTCTCGATTTCCATCTCTCTCTCTCTCTCTCTGGGGATTCCATGCAAAATCCTCGAATTCAAATTAGAATAGAAAATTTATAGTGATTGGTGTTTCGTCCCGGGTCCGTTCACAGACTCATCAGTGGCCAGTGGTTAACACACTATGATCGTTGTCATTTTTAACTAACATTCCTTCCGTGCAGACCAGATCCGAGTTTATGTGTTTCCTTCGTGTCTGCGCTTCGATTTCTTGCCACAAGGTAGAACTAGCGTATTAGTCCCCAAAACTACAAGTATTTCATTTCGTCATTTGTTTATTTCTTAACTTGACTTCCTCTTTGAAGAAGAGTATTTTACGTTCATTTTTTAATTTTAGTTTGTATGTACTTAAAATGGTGAGAAAACACTCAAAATTTAATATATAGGAAATATAAAATTAGTTGAAAACCATTGAAAACCATTATGGAATTTTTCTTAATTGTATTTTTTATGGTGACCGTATGAACCAAGAATTATTTATGAATATTCTGAAAAATAAAATTAGTTGGTTTTAAACCTGTGAAATTCCTGAGTATTCATTATAGTTCCAAAAAATTCTTCGAAATTATTAAATTGTTATTTTAAACCGTTACACAAAAATTGCTACTGAGTAAACTAGCTCTCTTAGGTTTACATTTATACTCCGAGTCATCTTCGTTGAAAATGACGTTGAGCTCATGCTTTCGTTTTTTTTTTTGCTGATGAATGCTATTGCGATTTTTCCCAAGTATGTATTTTTCTTTGAGCAATAATACCCGTTTCTTGTGAATTAAATAAATAAATAAAGAAAATTTTTACAATATTTTAATTTCCGGATGAACATTCAATGCAATTATTTTTTCTTCACATTACGTTTGAGATTTTCCAAAATATGAAATTACATACTTACATGCGGCATTACAGGTTCAAAATGTATGTAATATGTGTACAAATTGTTTCGCCCTGGTTAAGTTTTCGCGTTTTCTTGTCTTTCGGAGTTTGTTTGGTGAAAGCGAATCCATTTTAGCAGCACTGTGCGTCGCGACGCGTCGCACAGAGGTCAATTTTCAAGTTCTTGACTTTTTTTCTGACAAAAATACTTGCGGGATGTCAAATTTCAACCAAACGGGACAATTTTTTTTTCAAATTACTGCCGAAATTTCGAAATCGGACGGCATATCTTCATTATTCATATAAACACTTTATTCTATAAACAAATTCATGATTTTAACAATTTGATTTCTATTTTTCTTATTTTTTCTATGCGATAACACTATTCTAGGTTTCCAGGGTAGCTGATTATGAATCTGATAACTCACTTTGAAGATTAAAATTGGCGGATCCACTATGGCGGAAGTTTTTTTAAAAATTAAACGAAATCGCTTCAAGCTCATTACTCGGGGATTTTCGGGCTCTCTAAACACGTATGCCGTCCGATTTCGAAATTTGGGCAATGATCCATCAATGTGCAATCTATTGCGAGTCCCGCAAGTATTTTTGTCGGAAAAAATATCAAGAACTTGAAAATTGACCTCTGTGCGTCGTGTCGGGTCCATAATCCTGATAACAACTATATCGACACTAATTCTAATTAAACAATATTTACGAAAATTCCATAGTAAAATGAATGTTTGAGTGTAAAATTAGCCTAATGTACCAAATCTTCCAAATTATTCAATCTTGATAAAATTGAGTGCTTATTGGTTTTCGGGGTCCTGGAATAAGTTGTTCATTTCGTGGTCGTTAATGCTCTTCAGGTGGCTTTAACTCAAAAGCTGTTGGAGATATGCACTTTTTTTTAAGTATATTATTTTTAATGGTGGAAACTTTCGAAATATAAAAAAAAACAATTTTTTATACACATAGTTACACTATTACTGAAATAATACAATATGGTTCCCATTAATCCACGAATAAATTTTGATGTATGAGGAAAGAAAAATATTCATAAATATTCTTCATTTCTATGTACATGGAGTGAGAAATGAAATTAGATCTCTACTGTTTGCTCGGTAAATATTTGAAACCATCATTAGCGAATGGAATTGACTCCGTCGAAGTATTCGACTGAACATGTTCATTGAAGTGAAACATATTTTTGATATATTTCGGATCTCGCTCACTACCGACCGAGGAGAACTGCGTGTGGGAAGAATAATACTTAAACGAATTTTCTAACTAATATAACACGGATCGTAGATGTTGCAACTTTCGCCCTTATTTAAAGATTTTTTAATTTTAAAGGACCGCGAATAAAACTGTTACTGCATGTGTAGCTAAATCATTCTGTAAATTATTAAACATGGATCGGTGTTTCGTCCCAGTGCCCGTATTCTGTAAGTCGGTATTACGAATAACGTCGACGTTATGACAATTCCAACCAACCACGGTCCAGGATATTGTCGTTATCGACAGTAACGTCGACGTTATTCGTAATAACGACTTGAGGAATACGGGCACAGGTCTGCTCACGGACTCGTCAGTTGCGTTATGTGAGCAGACCCTGCCCCAGACACGAAACTAATCGTAAATAAATGTAATAAAATAAAGGATACTACTCACCCATCCTTACCGCGACTCGCAAAACCGGAACCGCCACCGATCCTTAGTGATCTTCTTCGCGACACAAACTAACTGATATTGATCAACCGAGTTGATATTTATACGGTTGTCATGCAGGTTTGTAAACAAGCATAATAAATATAAACAAAACAATTGAAAGATTCCTTCCCTATCTCTTATTTTTCTTTATATTCCTCTAAAATACCGCCACCTCTAAAGCATGGTGCCTCAAAACAAAACACACCATTACACTTAGAACTCATTATTTTTTACTGATACTGTAACATTAGTCCCCGAGC
The DNA here is from genome assembly GCA_030407085.1 of Trichopria drosophilae. NCBI lineage: Eukaryota > Metazoa > Arthropoda > Insecta > Hymenoptera > Diapriidae > Trichopria > Trichopria drosophilae. The sequence goes on from CM059583.1 coordinate 209,689,939, forward strand.
AAAATGGCACGTTTCAACAAGAAAAGTAATATTAACCTATCAGCTTTTTCGTTCTTTTATATGCCTACATATTGGTAAGGATAACAATTTATCAGAAAATTAGCATAAATAGTTGGTCAGTAATGCCACATCAATATTGACGGCTCTTGGCGTCACCTGTGGAGGTGGGATAACTCCAGTCTCGGATCTGAATTTCGTCATCCCTGTACAGCGTAGAATAATGCTGCAATGGCGGTCTATTGGCATTAAGTAGTCTAAAGATCGAGATAGTACGAAGCTGCGTCAGTTAAACACAAGGGGGTTAGATTTTCTTTCCGTGTAGCTTTATTTCATTATTACATCACTCCGGTATCGGCGTATATTTATATATTTTCATGAAAACATGTTTGTCGTAATTCACAAATTTATAAAACTGCCTAAGCAACACCTTTACAATCCATGATCTTGATACTTGGATGAAAAGGGTGGCAAGTGCGAGTATATGTATGTACAAAATAAGGTTTTGTTCAAGACAATTAATAGATGCTGCGCAGAACTGCGCATGCACACCAGGGCTTCCATAAAAGCTCGTCTTACAGTGTATTTACAATTTGGTCACATCTTTGAATGATGCTTTTATCGAAATGTCTAGAATTAGTTTATTCTACGATAGCACGTTTTTTAAACCATGTATTCGTTTTCTTGTCACAAATCTTCATCTCTCTTAAGTTTATAACGGAGGATAGGTTGAACCCAGTGATCATATGGCAAATCCTCAATAAATTCGTCCGCTTCGAAAGTTCTTAATCAACTCCTTAGAGAAATTCGTGTCGGCTGAAAAATGTTTAAGAAATTTAATTAGATTTTTATAAGAAACTGGACAAGTTATGATACTTACGATTTCTTTACATTCTGGTAAAGAATGAGCGAATGCGTTGGTCAGACTCCATTCGAGGTAGGATTTATTGTTGGTGGTCTTAAGAGGTCGTGATATTGTATCAAGGCTTCCCTCAATGAACGCGAAACTTGACCAGAAGCTGTCGCTACTGTGCATTCTACCAAGCATGGATAGAGACCGATCAGCTGTTCCCAAACGGACCGTTCGACTACGCAATTAAAGTTTTATTAAATATACAGAAATTGTAATAATTTTGATTACTTTTTAAAAACTTACCTTTATTGGCTGGTGCCTTCTTCAAAGAGACTACCAGAGTTGCAACTGCTTTCAGCACAAACGATATCTCCGACAATCTGTACCTAGATAAGAATTTTATGTAGCCTCCTATTTCTCAAAAATCTCTTGTAAAACAAAAAATCAAAACAAATACAAGTATATGTTAAGATAAACGCTACCTAGGAAGAGGGCACTTTCCGCTTCGTCTCTCGTCCTCGATGTAACGCTTCAAAACTTCTTGAAACCGGTGTAGAAGCGCAGTTACCGCCAATCTTCCGGCCACGCCACCTTCATCCAAAGACTTTTCCGGAACGAGGTTCATGTCGGTGCTCAATCCATCCAGCAACGAAAACTGAAGGAGGGTTTCGAAACAGGTTTTTGCAAATTCTTCCCTCAATTTTGGCTCACCGTTCTTCTCTATATATAAATTTCGACATTACTATTACTGTTACTATTATAATGTAATTAAATACACTAGTTTAATGAATTAAAATTTAATATCTTTTTCATTGTAATAACAGTAATATTATTTTAAAACCTACTTTCCAGTGGTATGAAAAAACATTCAAAGTTCCTTGATATAAAATCATATAAATTAAATATAATAAATTCATAAACGAGGTTTATTTAATACAGGCATATAAAGATAAATTATTCACTCAAAATTTCAATTCCCATTAAATATTCGTGCTACGAATTGACTTGAATAAAAACGATATTTACCGATATTGGTGGTAGTCGCTGAATGAATGGATCCTTTATTCAAAAGCATCACGACTCGCAAAATGAATTGATGCGGGATATGCTTAGAATGCGGTAAGACTTCGTCTCGTAGTAATTCCATTACTTGGCAGTCGACAGCTTCGTCCGCTTGAATTTCTTCGACTCCTTGATCGACATTTACTACGCTATAAATTAAAAAACATTTAGCCCGCGAAATTATTGCACAGGCTGCCAAAAAAATATTGAATTTATGATTGCTGTAGTCTCTCCATCTATTATATTAATATGCATAGTATTTAATATAAATAATAGATATACTAGTATGACGAAACAAATTGTGTATCGAAAAATATATTTTAATGAAATAATGAAAAAGCGGATATAGTTTTTCGTCATAGTTCTCGAATCTACATTGCTTAAAATACCGACCAACCGACGTTTCTTAAACATTTTATTAAACTTTATATGAACATTAAAAACTCTGTTTTCATACATGGTATTTTTTAAATCCGTAAAAATATTGAAGGGAGAGTTGAACTGGACATCAATACGACTACGAAAAAACATCGATTTTAGCAATTGAGTATAACAAAATAAAACGTAAACAGATGGAAAACTACTTCATCAAAAAGACGAAAAATACCGTCAACATCCGATTTGAAACGTCTAAACTTCCTCCCATCTACAATGTTCTAAAAGATCTCCAATCCTAAAAACTTTTAAAATGCATTCTAACACTTTCGGTATATAATACATTTTTAAGTTAATAGATCTCTAACTTCAAAAATGTATTATAATACTAAATATATGTAATACACTTCGAAGACAATAGGTAGAGGATCGTTAAAATCATTCCCGATAATACATTGCCCTCTAATTTATTAATAAAAGCATCATTCTAATTATTTTCAGACATCATTTTACTTTATAATTCATATTCTGAAGAGGGCCACGTATTAAGTGACCGAAACTTAATATTTTATTTAATCAGAAGATTTAATTTTAATTTTTAATTTATAATTTAAAAAAAAAAAACTTTTCCCCCCTTTTTTTAATTTAAAAAAAATTGTTTTCCCCTCTTTTTTAATTTTTTACTAATCTATTATATTCCTTTCCAAAATAATTAGTTCATTGGCCTGCAAAAACGCCTTTTAGTATAATTTCTTGTAAAGAAATATAAACAATTTATTATTGTTTCCCTAAAAGTAAACATGCCGCACCAATTTGTGAATTTTATCAATTTTAAATATGGACAAAAGGCTGTTTATTTCTTGAATGTCTGGATGCGTACAATGGTATTTTTTAATAAGAACCATTGAAAAAAAATCAACAAAACCCTAAAATGGCGTAGTTTGCAGAAAATTTTCTATATTTCTCCGCCATTTTTGAATAGATATCTCTAAAAAGTTCCTGCATATGGGTTTTCTCATCGTGGAATTGTTCGTGGACACCGTACGAACATTTTGAGCCAAAAAACAAAAAAAAATCGCAAGGGGTTATTGAAAAAAAGTCGATTTTTGTCCAAAAATATAGGGATAAACGCTCTCCTGGGCTGAATTTTGATGAAATCGAATCGAATAAGAGATAAAATTGTAGTTCTTTTTAAGCTCTATGGCATTTTTCTGTGTGATATTTCGCTAGCTATTAAACGAAATGAGCTAGACGCAAAAAACCGCGAAATTATGCATTTATCACTTTTTAATGCATTTTAAAATTGCATATAGGATTTTTCTGCTGGGAATTGTTCCTGGTCATCGAACAAACAATTTGAACCCAAAAACAAAAACTCTCGGTGGAGCTTTTGGAAGAAAAATGCATTTTTGTTCTTAGTTTGTATCACATTAGTTGACATAGGTCTGTATACTCCAATTTTTAGAAATAAAAAAAGGCCCTAAAATTGAATTTTTCAAAATCTATGATACCAAAAATATTAATTTTTTGAAGAGATTATATTAAATATCTTTTGAAGCCTTAGAATTCTTGAATTCTCTTCATTTTCTGTTGTAGCTGATTAAAAGGGAAAAATTCATCTTTTTTTCTCGGATTCAGGTCTAACTCATTTAAATAACGAAATATAATACCGAAAAATTTTATAATTTTAGCCCTTATTCGATTTGATTAAAATTGAGCCCAGGAGGGCTTCTTTCCCTATCTTTTTTGCCAAACATTGATTTTTTCAACCCCCCGCGATTTGTTTGTTTTTTGGTTCAAAATGTTAGTTCGGTGTCCACGAACAATTGCACGGTGAGAAAACCCATATGCCCGAATCTTTTAATTAAAGTTGGTTCCGACACACCGTGTCATATGTAATGATTACATCAACCTTTACACAATCAGCGTTCCGAAAAATGAGAAATATTTAATAAAAAAATATAAAAAAAAACCGCAGTAACCTCTTGAAAATGAACACAAGTTGTTCGAAACGTCGAGGAAAACTCTCATCAAACCAAATTGTAGGTTTAACAAACACCATTTATTATTTATGAGAAATATTTGTTATTTAATTTTACGTAATTGAAGTTCGCCGCTTTGGCAACATGGCGCAGTAACATGTTTATCTCAAAATTGTTCTGATGAAATATAGGAGCTTTAAACGCTTATTTAACGAAACAGCTCTGTAAAAGTTATTTCGCGGGGCTAACAAATATACCTAATTTTTCAAAATTCGTTTTCGTTTAGTGATCACAGGAAACTAAAGGAGATAAATTGATCCATATTTTTGGCTACAGTATTTTTTCGGTTCGGTGACATCCCATTTTAACCTCATGCTCGTTCAGGCATCCCGAAAAGTACTGATGATGTAGGTAACAAAATAAGAATTCAAAATTTGGAGCCTCTTAAGACGCGGCTAATATCGACTCGGAGCTTTAATCAAATTCGCTTTTTCTAACACTGTATTTTGATTTAGGTACATTGTTCATGGAAAATTCGTAATGAATGACTATTTTAACGATACCGAGAGGGAATTCGTTCAAATTCAATTATCAATTTCATGGGTAACAACGCAAACTGTGCACGAGAGAAAAGTTGTAGTTAGTTTTACTTAACAATTTTAGTCAGCTAAAATGTATTAAAAACTACAAAATATCAAGTACCATTTACGAAACGTGGTTCAGTTTCGTTTGGTTGATTTTACTAAAAAGCTTAGTACGAGGGACTTTCTGTTTAGTAAAAGTGACTATTCAATGCGCAGTGTACAATTTTTTCAATATGGCGGAACGGTGAAACAGTTTGAAAAAGTTCATGCTAACTGCGAAATGGATATTGCAGCTTATCGCTAACGCGTTTGCAGGTTAGTATCTGTGTGATTGTCCGAGAAGAATCGGATATTTTTGTGCTTGTACCAAACTTGCGCCAATAAATCAAGACATAATTATTTCAAATGTTTGTCTTTGTGTGGTATGATTATACAAGTACATTATGGAGAAAAAATGTCATTCACATTTATTGCTCTGTCGAACATTATGACTGATTCAACACATTTTATAATGCTTGATAATACAACTATATTAATTTTCATACATTTTTTTATTTAAATTTGAAAACACTTGTATTTATATCAAAAGTTTTATAAATATATTTGTCATCATTTGCCATTCACATGAAAAATAAAACATTATAATTCATCACTTTTGTGGATTTTTATGCCAATTAGCAATGTTAACTGAAACCCTGATTTGAGGTTAACTTGTCAACCTATTACTTGTCAATCCTAACTAATTCACTTTACTGAAATACTACAAAGATGAACTAAAAACTAAACTACTAGAAACTTCTAAATAAAAAGTTTAACTAATTTATCAGATTCTATGAAAAAAATTTAATGTGACACGCAATCTAGTTGCGTATGTATATTTAGCAAGCCTCATTATACTTATTTTTATAATTCATAATATTGTAAAATATAACACATTAATTACTGGTTATGATAATAAGTAGCTACTTTTGTTTAATCACTTTTACTAAATCTATTTTTTTAGTGAAGAATATTTCGAGTGACTATTTAACTGTAAAGCTACGGTACATTTGAGATTATATGCTATGCTGCATATTTAAGTATCGGGAAATAGTAAACGGAACAATTTTTTTTTGTTTTGTTTTACTACGGAAATTGTGAATTTAACTATTTTTTATAATCGCGCATTTTACTTTTCTAAAATGGTTCCATTAACCTTTTTCGTTCTCTCTGTGTAGTTCCACAGTTTACTACACAGGTTAGTCCGTTTAATCCTAGTCGAGGTTACTTTTTACTGTCTTGTCACATCGACTAAACTTGTGTTTAGTAAATCCAACTACCAATTTAGTCAGTCGAAAATGTACGATTCTATTTAGTAAGTCTAACTGACATAGTAGTAAGATCCACTACACCCTTCTCTCCATGTGAGAGTATCATAGAAATGTATTTTTGAGCTTTCTCGTACATTTCTAAAAAAAAGTGTCAAGTATCTTTAAAATTCATCTAAACTTGAAAATATATCTCTTTTCTATTTAGTTTGAATATTGCACGTAAGGAATTAAAGTTATCAACACAGATGCTCTGATCAACATTGACAGGTAGTTGGAAGCAACAAATAGATATAAATTTATAAAAGTTAATAAGGTGAAAGAATTCATACCTGCTTGGGAATAAAAAATTATCCAACGTATCAGCGAGTTCGGGCCACATGTTTTGAAACTGTTCTGGATACTTTCTTGCCAGGGGTAATCCAGTGTGTAAAATAGCCAGAAGACTCGTGACAGCTAGCTTCCATGTAGTGTGTGAAGGGCACGCGTACTTCATTGAAAGAGGTACTCTTAAACCTTGAATGATGTTCTTCAAAACTTGACCTTCGATAACAGCAATATGATCGGCAGTCTGCTCGTATAGACTGACAACCATCGACAGAGCCTTCTCTCCAAACGGCACGTAATTCATTGAAATCCAATCCGCCTAATAGATAATAGATAATAAGTTTTCCTTTTATATGTATTTTCCTGAAGAATTCAGATACTAAAGGGAACAATATTTTCACATTTATTCATCAGAGAAGTTAAAGCAACAATATTAAATGTGCGATATATATTCTTGACCTCTTAGTTACTAATCAAAATAATTCTAATGCATTTCATTAAATCTCTATATAAATTACAGTTTATTTCATTGCTTTTTCGTTTTTATTTTATATACTTCATATTGAAATATAATTCTTTCTTCATTTATAATTCACACTCGGCTAATAATAATAATAAATAAGTAATACATAAAAATTAGTTTGTCTGTTAAATAAGACTGTTTACTCACCGTTATCCCTCGTGTTTGAGAAACTTGTTTGGTAGCGACTTTACCGTACACTGGCGCTTCGCAAGCTAATTTCGAAAAATACAGAAGTTGCGTGAATATAGGAACTATCATTGTTTCTTCATTCTCCGAGCTTTGCAGTGTTTCCTGGAACAGATTTGCTGACATTATTACACAATTTATAAAGAAATTGTCATTTAATGCAATAATAAATACCTTTTGAAGCAACTCCACCGAATGAAGAATTCCATCTTGAAGTTGAGTAAGCATAACGTCCGGAACGGTGGCTAAGATGTAGGGTGTCGATTCACCATGTACAGGAACAGCCACTGCATTCTGCAAGACGCTGCACAATTTATGCAAGTCGCTGCTACTAAAACTAAAAAAGAAAAATTCGACGTTACAGATGGAACCGTGAAAAAAAATTGTAAAATAATAAAGAAAGAAAATGGATAAATTTACTTGTTTCTGACGTGTTGAAAAACGGCCGGGAATATTTGAATAAGCGCAGTCAGGAATGCTTGGGAAGGAATGTACGGTTCGACGTCGCTCTCTTGAGGTGGTGTCGTACTCTCGACACCGATGCTCAACCAGATCCGCCATGCAACCACCCACAGTGCTTCCGAATCTTCCGATTGCGCAGGATCGGTATTCTCGGTGTTTTTCGGCAAATAAAGAATTTCTTGAAATGATTTTAATGCAGCAAGAGAAACCTGAAAATTTATTGAATTTTATATTATTTTTATACTCTTTTTGAAATAATCGTATTTTTAAAACAGTACCTCGTTGTTTTTGCTGAGAGCTGAATTTTCGATAAATTCCAAAAGCAGGGACCAAGCCCTTGGAAAGTCTCCCAATAATTGCAGTAGTTGCCGTTTGGTGTTAAAAACTCTTGCAACGCCACTTAACGTCAAAACCTGCAAATCAAAACATGACAATTTAAATTTGCAAGTATTACTGTGTCAATAGTGCCGATTCTACTAATTCTGATCTTCTTCAGAAGCATTAATATCAAACATATTTATTTATTAATTTTACACGAGTATTATTGCCCTTATAGAATGAAAACAAAACATTGTCGCATAAACGAATCGAAGAATTTTAATAGAAAAACTTAATGAATAAACTTACAAAACTAAATAATGTAAAGAAATGTTGTGTTAAACAACTTACATAATAATACTAATCATTGGCAAAGACTAGATTTAAGATTCAAAAGATCAAGGATCATAGAAACGAAGTTGGGATTGCCTACAACTGGTAACAAACCCAGCAAACGAATCAGAAGTGTTCAGATCACTACTAATAGTATTCCATAATCTAATAAGACGAGGTAGAATTGAATGAAAACGCGCATTATTCCTATAACTTCTTTCAAGCAGTGGACGATAATTTCTCCAGGTGTTCACAATGGCGTAGTTGAGAAAGTATGGTATCTGATTTAATACGGCCCAGTAAAATACTAAATATAAACGTTATTAACAACTAAGAACGTTATATTGCAAAATAGTCGATTCGACATACGTCTGATTATTTAATGACGCACTACACGGTTTAAGTATAAATGCTCATACTTTTATAGAAGAAAGTAGATAAAAAATTTCGTCAATGAAAATGTAAATTTGTAACGATGCAGTGTAAACAAGGTTAGTAGTTAAAATTAATATTACAACAAGAAAGATGTGACTCATGATCCCGTTTTCACTGAATTTCATTCAGTTCCCAGTGGAATTTTAAAAATATAGACTATGATCGTGTCTCATCCGCTTTCGAGAACATTGGGATAACTTGCTTGTGGATTACTCTATTGTTGAGATTATGTAGCACTTTTAATTTTAAGGTACGCGCGACTATGACGTAATTATACTTGATAAATTGTAATTATTATTAAATTTTATTTTCCGGCAAAATTAAGTTTTTCAAATTTTGCCTGAACGAAAAAAATGGCAACGGTTTATAAAGTATAACAAAAAATTCTGATAAATTTTGGTTTTCGAGCGAGCCACTTTAAGGTCAGAATGTATATTTTGGATATATATGTATATATGGGTAAATCCACAGAACTTTTAATTTTACGCTTTAAGAAAACATTTTTTTTTCCGGTGGCACACATTTAAAATCAACCTGAGGCCACTTCTAAATATATAAAATGTAGAAAAAACGACACGTTACGACTTTTAGAGGATTGTTCCAGAGCAGTCAGGTAAAACGAGACCTAAAATTATATCTTCGAACCAAACATATTTCTGTACGCGGAAAACAGATGAAATTTGTTACTCGGGGTTTTTTAAGTTACTTTTCACGAATCCGTCAACAGATATTCAGAATTCAAGATGGCGAATTCAATATGGAAGACCGAATTTGAAGTTACTCACACAAGCTGAAATTGGGTATTGCGGGGTTTTCTTTCTTTTTGCTTTTAGGTTCATAATATACAAATTTTAGCAGCTAATATTTATTTATGTCGATTTAAGGTAATCCTGAAAAAAAAATTTTAAATAGGTATAACGTAAGTTGTCATTAGTACCATATTTATTCATTTTTAACCAGAAAAGATGAAGTAAGGGAGATGAAAAACAAAGTTACCAAAAGTTACATTTTCATTATTTCTGGAGCAAAGCTATAGCGAATCTCGACCGATGAGCGACCCCGAAAACACAGTTTCAGTTGGTTCAAGCAACTTTTTAGGAATTTGGTCCGCCATATTGTATCTACCATCTTCAATTTTTAATATTTGCCAACGTATTTATGATCAGTTATGAATAAAACCCGCGCGTAACAAATTTCAGCATTTTTCCGTGTAAAGAAAGGAGTTTGTGTCAAAGAGATAATTTCATGTCTTGTTCTACCCCTGAACATCGTATTGTATTTCTGGAACAAGTTCAGAGTATTATTATGACACCTAAAACAATAAATTACGCCAATAATCGAGACATTTAATTGCGTATAGTTCGTGTGCCTGACAAAAGTGTCATTTTTCTACAACAGTAACGCACGAAGACTACAGGTTGTAATAGGCACAGAATTGAGATGAGACAAGGCAGACCTTATTCCTTGGAATACGTCGCTTATTATATCATCAATTAAAAATTCCCAAAGTATGGAGTCATAATATTGTTTGTTCTAAAAGTTATTGTTAGAAATTAACGAAAATTCCATTTTCCATAAATCTGCTGCACGCGACTTTGGACGCATGCCATTCTTATTAAGCGACAGGCACACTTATTTTTCAAGTATCTTTGGCTTTTATAAAGTGCCATTAATCAACGACATGATTTTCAAATGAAAAGAATACACGTTCCAAAAGTTCCAGAACAAAATATTTTAAAAAAATACGATTTGCACGCAGCAGTTTATGCAAATTTTATGAGCTTTCGTGTTTCCTTTGGTTTTTTAATCAACTATCATGCAAACCAAATAACTGTTCCTTGAAAAGCATATCCTTTTTAGTTAATAGTAATGTTTTATAAATATTTCTGTACAGTTTATTTACGTGAATCTTAAAATAACATGACAGTCAAAAGTTCTGTGGATTTGCCCAAATAAGGAATCTTAAAATAAATAATGATCTTCCTAAAAGGGTTTTTTTTTAACATGATCAGAAATCTGATTCTTTAGTCGAATCATCAAATTTGTTATAAATCTGATAATAAGTACGATATTACAAATTGTCGCCCAATTTCTATCATCACAGTCTTCGGGAAGCTGAAAGAATTTCATCTTTTTTCTCTCCTTAAATATTGTTTAATCCGCAACACGGTTTTGTTAAAGGATGATCTACCGAGACAAATTTACTTTTATATACAAATTATATTGCCTCAACCCTTCAAGAGAAAAGATTGACCGCATAAGTTTTGAACCGGATATTTTAAGAATGCAGATTCATTAAAATCACTTTTAATTGGTTTCCTCGCATATCAATCGGGAAAGTTGCATTCATATCACATAAAATATTGTTTTATAGTTTTTAATTGGAATCGATAATTTCAAAAAATGCCAAAAAGAATTTTCCGATTCAAAATAATAGGGTTTAATGGCTTCCCAACAATAAAATTAAATATAAAAATACCTTTCGACTCACGTATGAGTTCTCTTCAGTTATTTTGTTTTGGAACGCGAAATGTTGCTTATATTAATAATAAACTCATAGATACATCGACTCGTATTGTTGTGTGTGTGTTGTTACGTAGAATAACTGAATAAAATTCAATTTGAATTAAATTTCGTAACAATAAATGCAAAAAGATTTTGATGAAGTATAAAAATTATATACTTCCAGAAAACTCGATCTTTCTAATCTGATGTTGACTGTTTTTTCTTTTTACGAACAAGCTTTAAACCTGACACTTAAGAATTCATTTAAAACAGTTTAGAATGATTAATAACAGTGAAGTATTCCGTGAGAAGGACAAATAAGATTCAAAGTTAACAAAATTAATAATTCTTAATCATTTTTCATTTTCACACCGCTGTGTATGAGTGTAAAAAGAAATACCAAAAATTAAAGATTTTACTTTTAAATTTGCTTCATCAGTAATTTATTTTATTTATTTATTTATTTAGTACAAGCGTAAACGTCCAAAATACAACAGAATTACAATAGATTCGAGGTTATGTAGGGAACAAAAGTAAAAATATAAAAAAATACAATACAACAAACATAACAAATGTCTAATATGACGTCGCAAAAGAAATGAATCAAGAATATAACCTATAATGAATTAATACTACTTTAGTAATAACAAAAGACTAGTTTTTTGCAAATTGCTTTAAACGTGGCTAGATTCGTTTCTTCTCGCAAGTTAGATGGCAGGGCATTCCATGTTCTGCGTAGCCTATTAGATAAAGCGAAACATACAAAATTTGATTTACTATGCGGATCAAGTAAGGGACGCATATTTCTCACGTTTCTCAAAATCTGTCTATCTATGAATAACCTCAACAGACGTTACAGATCCATGAATTATATTTCTAATTAGTAGTATCTCGGAATAGTTATGAACCGAATGAATTGTGGGGATAGAAAAGGACTAAGATGTAGGTCCAAAGTCGTGATCCAAATAATTCTAATAATTTAAATAATCTAAATAATTTACGCTGAATAGATTCTAACAATTTAATGTCCTTTAACCAGTATGGGGACCAAATAGGCTAACCATAACATAGAGAAGGTATGACTAGAGTTCTATATAAGCTCAAACTGAGTAATGGTAAAATATTTTAAAAGTAACTATGTAGAGTAAAAAGTTTCACGTAAACTAGTAGATATTTAAAAAAAATTAAAATGCAAATACAAAACATACCTGTGTCTCTGCCCATTGTTTCTGTGCGGTATTTCTGCTGTGATGTATGAGAATATTCCCCGAAGTATCGACTTTCTCGTTACTTGCCGAGCTGGACAAACTCCTGACTTTATCTAGGAGAGGGAACAGAACCTGCCACAATACCGCTTGCCAGGTAGGTTGATGTAAAAGGCTCCCGTGAGCCGAAATCGTCGAAAATAAAGTTTGGCTGGCTGATTTTCGTACTGCCGGTCGCGAATCCACGCAGAGGTCACCCAACCGCGCGTATAGACACATCCACAACTTATCAAACGGAGGCATGTTAGTTGTCCCAGGAAAATCGGGAAACACCGACACAGAATCGGCGCGTAACGAAGCGCAGATTTTTTCTTGATTTTGGTAAAAATAATCACTAATATTCCACTGAAATTATTATTAAATTTGATTATTGAATTTATCACTTTTGTGCTCATCGATTCGAACAATAGAAACTTACCATTAAACCGACTGCGGTTAGGGAAATGTTGAGCTCCTGGGTTTGCGAGCCAAATTTTGCAGCAGTATCGACGCAGAGTGGAAGGCACCTCCAAGGCATTACCGGTAGGAAATCAGTCACAACTAATTGTAGACCCTGAAAGGCTATACGAACCAGTGCCTCCCTGTGTATGCAAAATAAAAATAAAGTTCATGAAGAATATTTGTTAGAGACCACAGAGTTCGCATTAACCCTTTTCGTCCCAAAAGTCCAGAATTTGGACACAACTTTCAACTATGTAACTTTTGTTCCAAACAGCGTTAACAAAAATTGAAATAAGACAAAATCGATAGATTTGGACCTCCTCTTTCAAATGCCGTGGTCAGAAACAGCCGGAAATTACAAATAAAAAAGTTATGATCATTTTTTCGAAAAAAATACTGTTTTTTTCGACATTTTTTCCCAATAATTGCGTTTTTTGACATTGAAAAGGGCAGTGCTGATCGTTGCAAAACATACTAATCGTGTCTTTTTGCTCAGACCATTCTTCTCCCGTCGGATTTTTTTTCAAAAATACAAAATGACGGTTTCAAGATGGCGTCTGGAAGTTGTAAGTTTGAATTTTCTCGCACAAATATCGATTATTTGAACGTGTAACGACTCAAATCATGGCGAATTGCAATGAAAAAGTAATTACTATCATTTGTGAATACCTACACTGTAAAAAATGGTAATGAATTTTACAACTGATTGTAATTTTCATGGGTGCAAATTTGGCAACATTTCCCACATGTAGCGTAGGGTTTTTACCACTTGAGGTTTTGGATTTTACAACGTTTTTGTGAATTTACCAGACGCGGTTGTGAATGTACTACGCTGAAAGCAGGAAAATTACAACGCGCTGCAAAAGTACTACACTGTAAGTTGGTCATAACTGTAGACTTACCACGCGGGGTAATTTTACCACTCGAGGGAAAAATACAGGATTTTGTAAAAATACACATAGTCATTGTAAAAATTCTAAGTTAATTGTAAATTTACATTTAAAAATTGTAATATTACCGATTACATGTTAAATGTACATTCTGATAGGAAAAATACAGGTTTAAAGTGCGAAATTCATTGATCGGCCCGTCTAGTGTATAAGATCTTCGAGCTGAATAACCTACAAATTTTAATATTTTGTTGTAAATTTACAACGTACATGGGTAAATTTAATACACTCTGCGTGACAATATTACCGCATTTTTTGAATTTTAATACGGTGTTGTAAATTTACAACTTTACTTAGAAATTTTACAAAGACGAAAAGGAACTTTACATAAGGTGGTAAATTTACAATAAAAACTGTGTAAAATCGCTACGCTTAGCGTTGGTCATATAATTGCCTACGCTTAAGGTGGTAAAATTCATTACTATTTTTTACAGTGTAGTCTCATCATGATTTATTCATGACCGCATAACCTCAAATTAATTAGACGCAATGGGTTTATACCGATTATTTGTCTAATTTTCACACAATTTTCGACGTTTCCGTAACATTACTTATGTGTGAAATTAAAAATGACCATATACCCTTATGATCTATTAATTATCGGGTTATAACCTAAAAATTTAGTACAGTTCGATTTTTTTTATTTTTAAAATACTTTTCTTCATTTTTTTTTTTTTATTTTAATTTTATTACTTTCATTTTTTTTTTGTATTCAAAACACGTGGAGGCAATGAGGAAATACTTGTTTTTTTATTTTTGTGTTTTGTTTTGTATTTTGTAAATCAAATAGACCTACAAATTGAATGAAAATCGGACAAAATATCGGTAGTAACCTATTGTACATGACTAATTTGAGGTTATGAATGAATCATGATAGGACTAAGTATTCACAAATGATAATAATTACTTTTTCATCCAAGTTTTCAGTGATTTGAACCGTTACGCGGTCAAATAATCAATATTTGTGGGAGAAAATGTAAAACTACAATTTGGAGACGCTATCTTAAAGCCGCCATTTTGTTTTTTGAAAAAAATCCGACGGGAGAAGAATGGTCTGAGCAAAAAGACGCGATTAGTACGTTTTGCAATGATCAGCACTGCCCTTTTCAATGTCAAAAAACACAATTATTGGGAAAAAACGTCGAAAAAATCAGTATTTTTTTCGAAAAAATGATCATAGCTTTTTTCTTTGCAATTTCCGGCTGATTCTGACCACGGAATTTGAAAGAAGAGGTCCAAATCTATCAATCTTGACTTATTTCAATTTTTGTTAACGTTGTTTGGAACAAAAGTTACATCGTTGCAAGTTATGTCCAAATTCTGGACTTTTGGGACGAAAAGGGTTAAGTTAAATTTGGAAATTTTGAGATGCGTACAGATTCATTCATACAGTTACTTAGGTAAGAAAGCATTATAGAAGTGAGTTTGTAAGCGTAATGTTTGATTAAATAATAAAAAAAAAAAAGAAAATATTCGAAAAGATGTCAAATAAACATTATTTAAATGTCTAACAATTATTGTCGAACTATTCATACCCATGATGATCTGAAACAGCTCCGATAATTCCAAGCACCAAAGGCCATCCGTGGAAAAGCGTTTCTCCAGCTCCGTGCAGAACTTGAAGTACGCACTCCAATTGCCTTTGTCTCACATCCGCATGACGAACGGTAGAAAGCTCAGATAACGGCCCCAATAGTAACGTTTGCAATTTCTGAAATGGAAATGTATTATAATGAAAATCTGAAACACAAACAAGTAAAATTTTCTTTGCATTTGCATACGACAAGTCATTTTACCTGGTTATCCCGCAGAGGTTGAGGATATTTGTGCTGTAGTGCTGCTTTAACCAAGTAAGTAATGGCTTCGACACCCCACTCCCTCATTCGAATGTGCGGATGTTGACAAACCTCCAATAAATGGTTCGTTAAAGGCCTCCACAACACTTCGACTCGAGGCAAGTTTACAAGACCAGTTTCTAACAATTTAGCGACAGCAAACAGCGAAGGTTCCTTTAGATAATAGAATACTTTAGTATTTAAGTCTAGAAAATAAATTACAAGATTCTTACCCTATTGGAATATGCCAATTCCATAGCTTCGTGGCTTAATTTGCAAAGCGCATCGATCAGATGATGCAAGGCTACATCGTCAAGATGCTCGCTGCTTTCGAACAATCTGCTGAGCATTGCGCTGAGGACCGGTAAGTCAGCCATGACAGCGGTTGTGAGCATAGCGTTGGAATCGGCTGCTGTCCTTCCAGCTTTTAGAGATCCTCCGGTCGAAGGTTTCAATCCCAGAATCCAAGCTAAATGTTGCAACGTCGTCAAGACTAAATGCCAAGCACTTCCCAGGATGCTTCCATGACAGTGAGCCAACAGCAGAAGTGCTCGCATGCACTGAAGGTTCTTCACGGTCAGCATGACAGGACCTTGCTGAGCACCTACAGTTTCATTGACATTTTTTTAAGAAACAAACTAATAAACAATCAGCATTATATATTTTTCAGTTTTTACCTATTGGTAACGAAGCAGTTGGCAAAGGTGTTCCAACTGCAACAACTTGTTGCCGATAATCGGACTCTCCCATTGTCGCTGGATTGTACTGCGTGGCGTCTTGAGTACGAGCAGTGGGAAATCCTTGAGGTGCGCTGCACAACACTGTCAAAGCATAGTGCGGGGGCAACGAAGCTTTGCATATTGCCGTAATGAAAGCATCCCGTGGTATTTGTAAATCGAGCAAACCACATAGAGAAGCAAACGTTTGAATTTCTTTCAAAACATTCTCCGTTGCCGATTCGTCTGTACTGGCATCGATAAGGGGACTTAAAGCTGCGAGTAAACCGCACCAACTAGAGTTTATTAGTTGTACGTGAAGTTTCTTTTCCTCCTCTGATGGATTATAATTTTTTTCTATACTATCGTCCCTTAGTCCGGTAATTGCTAAGGAGATTGATCTTATGATGTCAAGCAGGCAAGCATATGCGATACTGATTCCGTAGCCGTCTGGGATTTGCGGGGGCTCTATTTTGTCCAGCATCTCCAAACTATCAATTATTAATGAAGTATTTAAAATATGATATTGAATTGAAAAATTAAAAAATGACATACATAACCTAAAATAACATAAATATTTGATATAACAATTTGACTGTAAAATTTGAACTGCCTAGTATTATTAAATAATTGGTTCTATACTTAAAAAAATTACTATTATTTTAATCCAAGTTCATTTATTGGGTTTCATTACGCTTAATAATTGTAATCTTACTATGTCGATTTAGCTTGACCACTCGTAAAAGATGCTACTACTGGTAACCAAATTCCTCTGGAATAAAATCCAGGTTGGGGAGTGATACCTGGACCGATAGGCATCCCTGCGAGTAACGCAGGGGCAGCCCCTTGTGCTATCGGTGCAACTGAACCTAATTATATCAGGTGTTAATAACTTATTTTAAATATATCACTATTTTAGAGTATTAGAAATTAAAATAGGTCAATATTTACTTACCAGTGCTAGATTGCCCTACATGCGGATTAACGAAAAGACTATGCACATACGCTCCTAAACTATTGACAATATCTTGAAATATGTTGGTAGCGTGAGGTTTCAGGTCGTAACAATTACAGAAGCTGGTTAACAATTCCGCTTGTACGGTCATTTTGTGCAAAACTTCCAGAGCCAAAGCTCGCTGCCATGTCGGTTTATCCGGATCCAAAAATTTAACAATTAGGGACAAGAATATTTCACACTCGGTTACCTGAAATTAGTTTCATATAGCTTAATATCTTCTTTCGAAATAGAAAAATGAATCTGAAAAAGACAAATGAGTTTGTTTACTTACCAAAAGTGAATGATATTTCTGCACTAAAATAGAAACAACTCTTAAAAGCCTCACACTAATCGGAAAATATGGTTTATCGAGAGGTGTCGCTTGTTGAATTGATGCAGGAATAGAATTACGGTACTTAATGTTGGGGGAGAAAAGTTTTATGACGAGGGCACACACGCGTTCTTTCAGAAGAAAACTGAACTCAGGGTGCTGAAAATAAAAAAAACATTGTTTCATTTATATCTAACAAATCAATTGTTCTCAACGTTTCGGTAAAAATTAATTACCTTAAAGAACACCGAAGAGAAGTTTGTTAAAACCGACTCCAATAATTCCAATCCAAAAGTTCTCGTCATCTCTGTGATCCGAATCAGCCAGTACGGTTGATCGGCATTTACGAGTTGTACCAAATCCTAAGAAAAAAGGGACGTATTAATAAAAGATTATAAAAAATTACAAAGAAGTATTGAATTTAAATAACAAACTTGAAAAGTGAGGTACGCTTCGGCGGCACAGACGCTCAAACTCTTTGGTGCTGGATTCATAGGGATTTGCAATTCCGAGAGCAGACTTTCGTCAGTTAGCGGTTGGTAAGGTTGTTGTTCGTCTTCCGCTACTACTCTTTCGAAAACCAATGAAATTAACTGTCTGACAGTAGCTCCGGCGGTGTTGATGGTTGTCGAATCTTTAGTGAAGTGGAGGCGAAAGCAGAGAACTAAATTCTGAAAATATTTCAATATTTATTAGCGTTATTCCGACAAAACTTTATGGAAATCTTACTTTTGCGAGGATTTCTCCATGGACCAGCGAATTGCTCGTTAGAAGCAAAGTAACGGTTTGTAAAACTTTTACTTCTTCTATGCCAGATTCCATAAGTACCCATAATGTGTCAGTTATGAATCGAGCACCTTTTTTATTTATAACTTGTTGCGTTATTAATCTTTGCACAATTCCTAAGCAAACCTGAAAAAAATATACGTTTCATTAACACAACGACCTGAATTTACTTTATACAACAAAACTTTTCGATAAATGCATTTATGATCCTACCTTGACAATTTTTACATCTTTGCTTTCACAGCCTTCGACTACAAGATATAAAATTTTACCGACGACGTAATTTATATCGTACCAAGGTTCGTCCGCCGGAATAGGCTGCCGAAGCGTGACTATTGCTTCTTCGCATGACTTAAACACAGAAATGTTTACAAATTGGAGTATACCGACGACTAACGCCAGATTGTTTTATTTTTGTGTATACTAACCTCTTTGATTTGTGGATACTTCTTTTTGGTTTCTGATGCTAAATATTTAAGGTCTACTTGCAAGGACTCCAAAAATTTAGTAAGGTTTTCTTGGCCAGAACTAGTCATCTTGCAGAATGTATTATTTGCGAGGCGCAAGTATAACGTTCATGACACGTTTTGTCAAACATAAAACACTAAGGGAATCTCATCAGCCGTTAATTTAAAAATTGCTCAAAAAATCTAATGTCTTTTTGATACGTGACGAAGTAATTTTGCCGATAATATGCCATATTTTGCATGTTACATTAATAGGTTGTCGCACCTACTATCCGAGTAATCGATCAATAAATTGAAAGTTTTGTTTTGCTTGTGGACATCTGTCCTATGCTTCTTACCGTCGTTGCAGTAAAAGTGGCAAAATCTTTCCTTGACGATGATGCGAAGCATCTGGCATTGTGCAGATATTTATCAGCAGGGTAGAGATGTCATTATTAAATAATAGAGTACCGAAGCAGAGAGCTTTGGCTGATTTTGTAAAATGTAGGAGATAAAAAAGAAGTGTCGACCGGTGAGCGACGTTCACCACGTCGCAAAATCAACAATCGACTCAACCGCAGGTTTCGACGCTGACGTCGACAGGATGAGACGTTACTCAAATCCACGGTTGTGTTGGTAAACGATCCTAAACAAATACATAAAACAATGAAGTAACACGTTTCACTGCACTAACTCTGGATTAGCGATCCACGTCGTCCATAGAGAGATTCAGGCGATTTCCACGTATGTGTGCGTCGCATTGCGAGCGGATTCCATAACCGGACGTTTAGGGCACAAGTTTACTCCATTCTTCTGACGTTCCGGTGACAGTTTGACATTTGACAACAGGAGCGTAGGTGTCAGTGTATCTGCAGTATTGCGAAGATCACTCTATTTGTCCAATCTGTCACCCCAATGATCTAGTTGTGTGTATATACATAAAGGAGATATGTATATGCTAGATCGGCCAAGATGGGCTCGTACAGTCGTGGACAGCGCAGCTGGCGACATCATGACCGCAACCAATCAAGATCGACACTAACTTTCTCACTGGTACAAGTCATATACAAATTTCTTCGAATTTGAGTACATTGCTTATTTTGCACTTTTTTTTAATAAATATTTGTGTAATCTGCGTTCAAAAATGTCGACATAACCTCCTTACCCAACAAACCATAAAGTATACCAAAATCTGTATACGATTTAGTACGAAAGTCTTTCTTTTGCATAATGAACATGTTTATGTGTTTGTAAATGATTAAGGGGAGGTGAAGTTAACCGGCCATTAATTAACGAAATCGATCGAAAATAGCGCGAATCGTTTGCGAATGATTGCGATTACCGATTTTTCGTTTGCGACTTCGTCGTTTTTGAGTTATTTGCAAAAAACGACATGGCCGGCTAACTTCACGTTAGCATTTTTGAAAACGCAATTACTTGGCAACCAATCGACCAATTTCGCCCAAATTAGGCTTGATCGTTTGCGATTCGTTTGCGAATTGAGAAAATATAGCAATCTCCCGAATATCATAATAAATAATGCGAAAATAAACGAATTATCGAAAGTTACTAGATCCAGCCCGCCTCGATATACAAAATCCTTTAAAAGGTTTGCGATTTTTTTGCAATCGGTCTCAAACGTTTGCGATTCGTTTGCGAATTGAGAAAATATAACAATCTCTCGGATATCATAATAAATAATGCGAAAATAAACGAATTATCGAAAGTTACTAGATCCAGCACGACTCGATATACAAAACCCTTTAAAAAGTTTTCGATTTTTTTACAAATCGCAAACCTTTTAAGGGATTTTGAAGCGAACGTGAAGTTAGCCGGCCGCGTCGAGTAACTTTCGATAATTCGTTTATTTTCGTATTGTCTATTATGATATTCGGGAGATTGCTATATTTTCTCAATTCGCAAACGAATCGCAAACGTTTGAGACCGTTTTCAACAAAATCGCAAACCTTTTAAAGAATTTTGTATATCGAGGCGGGCTGGATCTAGTAACTTTCAATAATTCGTTTATTTTCGCATTATTTATTATGATTTTCGGGAGATTGCTATATTTTCTCAATTCGCAAACGAATCGCAAACGTTTGAGACCGATTGCAATAAAATCGCAAACCTTTTAAAGGATTTTGTATATCGAGGCGGGCTGGATCTAGTAACTTTCAATAATTCGTTTATTTTCGCATTATTTATTATGATATCCGAGAGATTGTTATATTTTCTCAATTCGCAAACGAATCGCAAACGTTTGAGACCGATTGCAAAAAAATCGCAAACCTTTTAAAGAATTTTGTATATAATGGGGCATATAGGATAATTTATTTTTTTTATTTTACAAGTTATCGGAAAAAGCACACTCAATTCATAATTCGCAAACGAATAGCAAACGATCAAGCCTAATTTGGGCGAAATTGGTCGATTGGTTACCAAGTAATTGCGTTTTCAAAAATGCTAACGTGAAGTTAGCCGGCCATGTCGTTTTTTGCAAATAACTCAAAAACGGCGAAGTCGCAAACGAAAAATCGGTAATCGCAATCATTCGCAAACGATTCGCGCTATTTTCGATCGATTTCGTTAGAATGGCCGGTTAACTTCACGGAGGTGGCCTCGGCAACAAAATCAGCTCTATGAAATACACCTTTAAAAAATTTGAAAAAATCAAATCTGTAGTAATTTTTTACGTGGAATTCAGTGATGCTAGAGTAAAAAGTGTAAACAATTTTTTTGACCCATAAAAAATTTTTTTTTTTTCGAAAAAATTAAATTTTTTTAAATCCAACCGCAGTTATTTAGAAAAAGTGTTTTTATGTTCAACCCAATTTTTTCAAATTTTTAAATTAATTGAGTAAAGTCTAGAATCATTTTTTCCGTGCTAAAACAAGTAGGTCAAAAAAATTATTTCTTTAGTAATTTTTTACGTTAAATTCAGTGGTGCTAAAATAAAAAATGTAAAAATTGTTTTTGACCCATAAAAAAAATGTTTTTGGCCCATAATAAAATTTTTTTTTGAAAAAAATGGAATTTTTTAAAATCCATCCGTAATTATTTAGAAAATGTGTTTTTAAGTTCACCTTAATTTTTTTGAATTTTTAAATTAATTTAGAAAAATGTAGAAGCGTTTTTTAGAAAAGATAAATTTTGTTTCGAGCTGAAATTCATGGGTTAAACAAATTTTTTATTCTAGCACCACTGAATCCCTCGTCAAAAATTACTAAAGAAATAATTTTTTTAAACCTTTTTAAAGGTGTATTTCATAGAGCTGATTTTGTTGCCGAACGATGATTAACGTACGTAACCTACAAGAAATTATTAGGCCAGCAATAGAGATTGGATAGGATTGGATTGAAAATTTCAATTCATTTTGAATTCATACTTTGATTCCGTAAATATGTATTCAAATGGATTGAATTCCGAAGAAAATCCATCTGTATTCAATTTTATGAATATAATCGGAAGCGTTATTTGCCGCCCTGCAAACAATAAAGTAACAGTTATGTAACAACTATGTAACATTTATGTAACAATGTAACCATTAAGTAAATGTTACATAACTGTTACTTTCTGTGTTTGCAGGGCGCCCAGTAAACGGAAATGGATTCATTTTGATGAAATTGAATCCGCGGTTTTCATTATTCTAATCCCTGCAAATCCAAAAATATCGTATTTTTGGATTCCAAGGGATTGATATGAAGCTCGAATTCAACAGCAGGAATTCACATGCATTGAAAATCCATTTATTTTTGGTAATATTATTTTTGGATTTGCAGGAATTGAAAAAATTAAAATCGAATTCCCCAGCAGGGATTCACATGTATTGAAAATCCTCTCGTTTTTTTGAAATATTATTTTTGGATTCGCGGGGATTCAAAAACTTAAGACCGCGGATTGAGTTTTATAAAAATGAATCCACTTGAATCCATCTCCAATCCATTTTCATTTGCTGGGCGGATTAAATTTCAGAAAAAGTATTCCATCTGTATTCAATTTTACGAACACAATTACGAATACAGTCGGAAGCGATATAAGAATACAAATAAATACAGATTTATTCAAAGTTTATTTTTTGAAAGAAAACTTTTTTTGCATTGAAATGAATACGCTCAGATACCCAGTAAACGAAAACGAATAGAAAGTTAAAAATGCGAATTGAAATGAATTCAAGTGAATTAAAATGAATTAAAAAGTGGATTCAATTAATCATTTTAATTCAGCGTTTTAATCCATTATATTTCACTTGAATTCATGTCAATTCGTATTTTTAACTTTCTATTCTTTTCGTTTACTGGGTAGTTCTGAATCCGTAATGTTAATACGGAGGCATTTAATATTTCGTTTTTAAGAAGGAAACTTTTTTTGGATTGAAATGGATACACTTGGATAGTTTTGAATCCGTAATGTTGAATACAGATGTATTCAAAGTTTTGTTTTTGAAATACAACTTTTTTTGGATTGAAATGAATACACTTGGCTACTTTTGAATCCACAATGTTGAATACGGATGTATTCAAAGTTTCGTTTTTGAAATACATCTTTTTTTGGATTGAAATGAATACACTTGGATAGTTTTGAATCTGTAATGTTGAATACGGATGTATTTAAGATTTAATTTTTAAAAAGAAAACTTTTTTTGGATTAATGTGAATTCAGAAAGTAACCTTTTTATTCGTATGAAGGAATAGAATTGTATTTACGTATTAAAATGGATTCACCGTTGACCAAAGTATGGATTCAGAATTTAATAATTGAATCCAATTCTACACAACCCTATCCAAATTCGATTGCTGGGAGACGACTGAAACTGGAATTTAACAGAATGGAATTCGCTTGCAGCTCAGAAATCGGGAAAAAATATAGTCTATGCTTTTTCTAAATCGGCAGTTAGATTTTGTACGATTTTAAACGTCCTTGTAATTCGAGAATCGGATAAAGACAGCATATCTAATACATGCAAAAAATTATTCGTTCTAAGTGGTTCTAATATAAAGAAGATGGTTTTCTACTGTGCCGATTTACCCATTAAAAATGGATTCAAATTACGACTCCTTTTTTAAATTCATTGGCATGCGGGTAGGGAAATCTTCCCAACAAACGAAAAAGTATACGAAAAATCTGCCTACGATTTAATATGAAATAAGTCTGTTTCTTTCCCACTCTTTCAGTTACGAATGCGAAATGATTACTTTGGTTATCGAATGATTTAAACTCAAAACTAAAAAAAAGAACATTTCTTCGAAAATTATGAAATACGGAAAACGATATAATCAATTCTTCGATTAAATTAACAGAATTTAAAGCTATTCTAAGTCGCAACAAATCAATTTCTGTAATGCATGAAATATACGGTATCGTATAAGATCGAATCAATTCAATTCTGGTATTACAGGTCGTATAAAATAGTATAAATTCGAATAAGAATCTCGAATAATCAATAAGCCATTAGAAAGAAACAGAATGCAAAATATCGATTCCATATACTTTTTCGTTTATTGGGTTATTAAAGGGATTCAAATGACCACTAATCAATCCATCTAAAAAACGTTCAGCTTGCAAAAGGGATTGAAATGAATTCAAATGAAATGGAATAAAGAAAGATGAATGTATTCCAGAATTTTGCAGATTACAAAATGGACTCATATTTTTATATAGAAGTTTACTCAATTTCAAATAATTTCTATCTTTTTTATCAGATTTTTGAAAATATGCTTAGGTGTCTTAGAGTTAATTAAAATTAATATTAATTATCATTAATTAGAATTAAAATAACACAGTCCAACAAAATTTTGTTGCCGTATAAGTAAGAGTCGATTCTGGTACGGTTTTTACTCCAGAATCCAAATATAACCGCCAAAATTGCCAATTGGCTCTAGTTTTTTAGAAATTGAAGGTCAAAGGTGTAAAAAATTCGATTCTACGTATTTTTGAGCATCTATTCAAAGAACAATAAAATGCTGTTGTCCCGCCAGTAAGAATCAATTTTGACAGAGTTTTTCCCACAGAATCGAAATATGTACGCCAAAATATTGAATCGGGCCTATTTTTTGCCAAAATTGCAGGTCAAATGGGCAATCACGTTTTAGGGGCTTCATTCAGTTTTATCGAAAAGTAGTTAAGAAAGATAACGAGTTTGAATGTCAGTCAAATTTCAAAAAGTTAGTTGGACACACTGCATCTACCAATTTGCGTTTCTTGATTTTTTTTTTAAGTCGCAGCCTAGAATAAAAATGTGAAAAATGTCAAAAACTAGGTCCACATCAATATTTTGGCGTACATATTTGGATTCTGAGGGAAAATTGACAATCAGAGTTGACTCTTACTGGTGGGGAAACATCATTCTTTTAGGATGTGAATAGATGTTCAAAAATGCCTAGAATCGATTTTTGTACCCCTTTGACCTCGAATATCTCAAAAGCTACAGCCTATTGGCTATTTCACGATCATATTTGGATTCTGAAGCAAACATCCTATCAGATTATATAACTACGTCGACACTGAAAAAACTGAAACGATAACTGCTGTTGTGTAGGAGTATATAATGAAAAATAAATAACCAATAAAAGGTTACAGCGACAGTATGAATTCATAATCTTACGTCGAATTCATTATTTTTTATTTGAATTCGGAACTGTTTCATTTATGGTCATATTATTTTTGGATTCGCATCGATTCAAAGTCTGACTTCGAATTTTAGGATTGATTTATTTTGGGTGTCATAATTTTTGAATATGCAAGTATACATATAAGTAAAATAAGATTATTATTTGATAATCATATGCTTTTGTACCGATTGATTTTTTATATACTTTATGGTTTGTTAGGTGAGGAAATGATGACTTTATGTACACGAAGCATATATTTAACATATTATTAACAGTTGAAAATTAGAATACGATTTTTCGACCATGTGAAAGTATAATGTATTTTTATCACGAACGGTCCCAATAACTAGAAATTAAATAATACGATTTGGAACGGAAATGGATTGAAGATTGCATCGAATAGATTCATTTTAACGTTTTTGAATGCACATTACTAATTATTTTAATTCCTGCGAATCCATAATCCTTATACAGTGAAGAAGAATTCACAGAAAGAAGATTACTAATTCGAATCCATGCATATACCCAAAAATAATATTGTTGGAATAAAAAAACAAAATCATCGGTTCTAAATGAATTTTTTGTTGGTCTGCATAGTAATAATCTAGTCTTAAATTCGAAATGGGTATCCAAATATAACACCGTTTAAAGCAATAAGTTTTGTACTTAAAAACATGTAAGATTGAACATTTGAAATTATCAAAAATTGTTGTTCAGTTAAAAGTAATAAAAATTAGAATACGACTCATGCCCCGCAAGTGGTTAAAAATTGTTGGTGAGCTATCCTCGACATTTCCAACCTCTAGTACCTTATCTCCTGATGAAAACCCTCGAGTAAATACTATTTTCAGGTAACTCCGAACATTTTTACAAAATTGGTCCGTCATATTGGATCCGCCATTCTAATTACCAAAAACTGACTTCGGATTTGGAATTACCAACCTGAAGAACATTAAAAACAATATGTACTTGAGTTCCTCGTTATAGTTGCTGAAAAATATGGGAATTTGGCAGCCTTTTACTCTGGGATGATTCGGGCTGATCTGCTCGATCATTGTGCTCCACTGTTTGTCATCATACAGATACTATATCTAATGTTTCTCATAACAAAGGAGAAAATCTCGGCAATATTTTCTTGCGCTATTACACCGTCTTGCTATACTGTGTATCACTTGTTGTCTCCCAATATTCGACATTTACGCACCAATCTTCCGGTTCAGATTGAGAATTTATTACTGTTTATTGAATAATAACTCATCAAGAGAGGCCTTTAGGAATCGAAGTCATTTACAGAAGATATATACGTAGGTTCTTCCTCGTTCGATTCTTTATATCATTTTTTCAACATCTCAAGACTATTGGTTTTATAGCTTAATGCTTACTAATGACCTACTATTTTCATAAATAGCTAAATACACGATAAAAATATATTGAAAGAATCAACGGCAGATGGAATAAGAGTTTTTCTATAGAAATATTGACATGCGTTCATAGATATTTAAGAGGTATCTTTACGTCATAATTTAGATGTCCATTGCTCTCCAGGCAGCATCAGAAGCACGATTCACTATTCCGAAAAACCATCAGTTGTCTTGAAACTATCTTTGTTAAGTTCACCAATCTTCTTTATAACACAATTAGTACGCCTGCTGAGCCATTATAAAATCATATGCAGGAAAACGGATTTATACAAGGTATTAGGATTTAGAAAGAATATATTTATAAAAAGGTAATTATTGCAAAATATGATCCAGTACTTATAGAAATATTCATGATGGAATTTATTATAGAACTCGGTCTTCTATCAGAGAAACATACATTTGAGTCCAACAAAGCGTGAATTTAGCAGTTCAATTTCATTTTTACCAATGAATTGTTAAGTTTTTGATTGTCTTATCCTTAATAAATATTTCTGGAACCTCAAGTGTTGGGGATAATACGTGATACAAAGATCCAAGTTGAAGAGACCTCTTTTTGACAAACCATTACGTAATATATTAATGTAGTAACCCGTGGATTGTCAAGTTTCTTTTGTGTGGTGAGGAAATGAAGACATTTATGTTGGGCTATAATGATGTGCCAGTGGGAAATACCACTTTTCATAATGCCATTGCACAATAATATTGGACCTTTTGGTGTCAAACATTTTGAACAGGGTTTAAGTTGCTTTCTCGTGTAGCTGATTAAAATTGATTTCATACTCATATTATAATTAACAAACCGATGTCTGAATATGGCTCAAAACTAAGTTAATTTGTTGCAGGTTAAGGAATACAAAAATAACTTATTTAAATACCACTTTAGTTGTTCAGAACCTACAATTGATGATGTCGCACCGTATGGTCAAAATCGGAAACCCCAGTGATCAACCTGCATTCGCGTCTAACTGATAGTAATGCCTTAGTTGTTGATTATGTGTCATTATAGTATTTCCGTCCTATTGCATTAATATAGTTTGTGTAATATATTATAACTCTTCGTCACTTTTTCCTTCCTAACCGTAGAATCCTTCAATTGAGAATTCTCAGAGCATTATGAATGGCTACGTATTGATGACCATATGCGTGACCTATTTGAAATGTTGCGTGTACAACACTTGAAATACAATAGGTGCTCGTGGTAATTGCACAAAAAATTCCCCTTTTCAGTTTGTGATCTTTGTTAGTAGTACGTATATCAGGTGACGTTTTTCCGGTATTACCCTTTTTTCACCTTATTATACATCGAAGAACAAATCACGACTCTGGAAAGCTTTTATGAAAGTTACGTTTTATTAGATTAATAATGATAATAATAATATGTCTTTATTGGCCAACAACATAAGTTTACATTATGTACATGGCCACATGTATAATGCCAAAAGGTGAGTCACAGCTTGAGAAGTTGTTTTACAGATTGATTCTATAATCAGGATACGAAATATATATACATAATTGTAGAACGTATGTAAACATGAATAAGTGAGTAGTATAAATGAGTTAGTGATTAAATTTAATGTTTTTTTTAAAATAGAAATAGTTTATTTTTATAAATGAAAAGAATGTCTTTAATTGATAAATCTTTTTTCGACACTTAAATCTTATCTGACCAGATCTGTCGAGTAAGAATCATTAGGGTATTGTATAACTTACGTAAGTTTCAGACATAAATCTTTACCCTAATATTATTATTAAATAGGTTTTACATTTTATACCGATCGAACATTTCAAGAATGCAATGCCCAACGTCGTATTTGTGCCTGGCAGTGCGTTTGGAAGAAATGGACCTCTTGAATGTGGTCTACGAATATTTTTTGGTAACTATAATTATGTCCTCTTAAATATTACTTGTTTGAGAATTATATAATTTCATAGTTGAAGCTACTAAAGAGCTTGGGAAGACCGCTACATGATGAGACTTCGAAATGTCTTAATTTATTCAGTGGTAAGTTTTCAACTTGAATTATTTTATAAAATTTAACAACATTTAGAACATTTATTGCTAATTATACGTAATATAATTATAGAAGGTATTCTAAAAACTGTATTATTCGGATCGCAGCCATTTATTGCGCAACAATAAGTTAAAAATGTGTATATATTATGAATGGGCATTGTAGAAGGATAAATTCTAGTATGTTTACATTTCTGTGGTTAAAAGGTATAAGAGCATAACTGGCATTTTCATCCAATATCAGATAACACACGATTTGTGTATAATTAGTAATACTCTTCAAACTAATCTAGCTGTCAGTATTTAGAAAGTGATCTTTAACAAAATCGCATAATTGCACTTTTGGCAATGAAAAATCCGCACAATCGCATAATCGTATTCAAATTAAGAAAAGACGTTCACAAAATTCAAATTAATATTTTGGAATAAAATATTGAATTTATATTTTTTAAGAAAAATGAAACTTTAATACTTAAATTTGCACATATGTTATAAAATAGAAGTTGAAATGAATTAAATACCTCCTAAAAAGTTCTTGGGTACGCTTATTATTATCAATATGAAATGCCATTTTGAATATTAAAAATTAGATTCCACATTCCTATTTAGCAATTCGAAAAATCCTGATTAGATATTTTTGTAAGAATTTGAAATCGTTTTCTTCTTTATTCTTTAATCTTCAAGCAATCAATTTCAAGTGTTATCAAATATCTCCGCTAACCAATTATATTACCAAAAATACGATTTTACGCCTCTGTTTATTTATAATAACTATGAACTTCTAAAGTTTAAGCATCATTTTAATTAAAAATGTAGAAAATCTTAATTTGTTACTTATTACTATAGTGGCTGCTTGATTGAAAGAGTTAATTAATAATTCCATTAGAAAATAATCGTGGCACTGCAAATATTCTGTATAGATAAGTATGAGTACTTTCTAGTAAGATAGTTGTAGTGGTGCGATGTAGATAATCCATAACTATAGGAACTATGATAAATTGTAACAATGTGCTCGACTACTTATTATATAGTTTGACTGTACGAAAACTATCTAAGATTCAGGAAACTAGGAAAACTGCATTAAGACAAATTGTAGAAAAATTTAATCTATATTTCCGAATAAGAAGTTATCTTTTATGTCTTGAAGTTCTCAAATTGGGGATAAAATTATAATTTTTAAAATAATGATTAATCAAAATGATGTGCGCATTATACATACAAGAATATTAAAATCATATTAAAGATGCCCGAAACCCGTACACATATGCAATATTAGTATAGTGTCTCGTGACGTGATGGTTTTATGACCAAATGAAAATCCATTTTTATAATGGGAGCCACTAACGCGAGAAATAGAGCCCATAGGGCCGCGGCGGCACCTGGTGATAACTAGCCTAACTAAACCTATTGAAATTCTATACAAGCTCTGCATAGATTTATCATTTATTTCTCATGGTTTAACTAGGCACATAATAAAATAGTTTTACTAAATAGATTTAAGATAGTACAGGCATTTACGAATTTAGTCGAAATAACTGTCTAGTTACTATACCTAGTGTTACGTGACAATTTTCTACATGGGATACAACTAATTCATTATCTATTAGATATTTCTAATAATGTTAAAGTATTACTTTATAAACAATAAATGAAGAATGTGAGTGTTGAACAAATTTAAATGTCAAAATAGAAATATAAGGTGCATATTACGCCCAAAAGATATTTATTTTATATTCCTAAGGGTTGCAATGGTGGCCCCTGTATGCTTATGGTTTTCATATATTAGTATAGATATAATGTTTTACATTCATATATGAAACAGAGATTTAAATATTTTGAGCAATTTGTACAAAGTAAATTCAATCTACAAGCTAAAAAATCGATAACAAGCAGGACAATACATAAAATTATATATCAATATTTTCAATATATCAATATATGTTGATGGCTAACAACATAGCATGAAACATTTAAACATGAAATGAAAAGATTTCGTTCTTTTCCTGCATACTGAGCGTATAATTAAAATTTCTTTTGCATTATTTTTTTTACGATTAGTTGCATTAACTTATTGATAGTGCGGTTTTTAAATAACAAACTTAAATGTTTTAAGCAATTAAAATTGATATGACCAAAAATAATATATCCTGCATTATTACTGATTTTTTAAAATATATGTTAATTTTGTTAACTGTATAAATATTTATACAAAACAGTATATTTAAAATAAACATCAATTATTCAAATTATTAATGAATAATAAATTATCGCTTTTTCAGGATTCAAACCCGGTTCTTAATTACGTAAATTTAGCGTTTAAGTTACTTCTTTTCTTTGAAATTACCCCTAAACTGAATGAATTAGGTTAATGTATATTTTTGAACTTTGCGATATTCTGTCTCGGGTTTGGAATCTATCAATGATTCTTGTTTGCTTATAGAGGAGGGAATGTAGTAAATTCCGGGGTCAATTCTGTTTTCCTCCCAGCACGGTAAATATAAGGTCGTTCGATTAAAAATAGACTTTTACCCCGTGCGTATAGTTACAAAAAAATATTGTAATATTATCAGTGAAGTAAAAATCGCCATTATCAAGCGAAGAAAGAAGCATTTTCTTTTATGATTTTCGAAAAACTTCGATCGAAATTTTTGTTTATTTCAGACATATTTTTAGTGAAAAGTTCAGTCCTTTTTTATGAGAGTTCAGTAAGAATCCGTAGTAATGATATAAAATCCCCTTTGAATTTAGAAAAGTTCGGGAATTTAAGACGAGTTTTTCTATAGAAATTAGATTCTATAGAATTGCAAACAAAATTTACACGTAATTACATATAATTTTACATCATTTTTGTCTCTATACAATTGTATATAAATGTTGTTAAAAAAGTATGACAACCAAAAAGTATTACTAATATTTAACGGTGCTCATATAAATCATCTTACTAAATACAACATTTTTGGAAAGTTCATCAGCATTATAAGCCCATTTTGACGTTCTGGTGTTTTTGTGGATAAATGTAAAAAAATACTAAAAAATTTTATTTTATTAAATTTATATATGATTATATACGAACGTATATTATTATATACAATCATATAATCCTAACTCCAATTATATACAATCGTATGTAAGTAATTCAATCACAATAATAAACTTAGTCAGAGAATTTAATAGCTATATTGACCTGAGAATGTAAAGATTTAAAGTTGTTTTAACGAAATTAATCATTTTATTTTTTTTTATTCGCAACTTTTCTAATACCATATATTGGAAAAGCAGCGTTTTACACACTTTTTTTGAAACTCGGGTAGAAATAGCCCGAATAGATATCAGGTCCCACCCAGGATCATGTCCCGGTCAGTAACCCGATCGTACATATTTCTTTGACTGTAATTCAACCGGGTTTGCCTGATCAAAACAGGTCAGAAAACCCGAGCCAATTCCGAATGCAAGCGGGGTAACCCAGCTGGATTTGGGCTAAAGCCCAGTTTTAAATTATTGTACCCGCTAAGTGTTTCCAGAAACCCCAAAAAATTACAATTAATTGAAAAGTGAGAAAGAGATAATATTTCCCTAGTCAATGATCTCATTACATCTTAATTTGATCCATATTACTATAAAAAAAATACTTTCGACTTTTTTCTGTTTTCACAGTGTCTCTTCTAGCTTTTACAAATGGGCAATATTTGGTTAAAGAGTTTTGTGCCGAATCTAAAATGATGATAATTTTTGTGAACAAGATTGGTTTTCGTTAGGTAGTTGACCATAAATAAAAATCTTTATTAATTTTTCGAAGTGAATTTCAACCTCGTTCTATTATGGTAATACTTTTTTTAGTATTGCATTCTAAGTGCACCGCGCTTTCCACTTGTAAGGTTCCTTTATTTATTTTTGATCATTTTTTAAACTAAAGATAGACATAATATTGTATTCAACATTTTCTCGACTATATTATGAAAATAATAGAAGATAGTTATTGTTATGTTGTCAGGAATAATTTAGCGGTTCATATAAATCGCTAATATAGAAGACAATATTTTTCTGTAGCATATGTATATTTTTAATACAATGATTTTTCAGTGTGTTAAACATGAAAACTCTTTGTCCCGTCGTTGAACCATGCAAGCACAGGACTAGAGCGCTCAACCGGCGCGTGCTCTAACAAAAACATTTCCTGTAAATAAACTATAATAATTTATAATATTAAAATTAATTATATATTGTAAATCTCTTAAAGTGATTTTTCATCCATCTTCCACTTTAACTAAAGTGAAACTTTGACTACAGAAAAAACGACATTTCCACTTTTATTTCGTCAAATCTAACCTCTGAATAGACGTTTCTCCTTAAAGAAGCCAAAATTATTTTAAACAAAAGTGTATGACTGTCGCACTGAAAACCAAGAGAAAACAGCGCAAATGAGGTTTGAGGTATAGAACCTGTCGACCAAACATCACTTTAAGAAAAGGTGGCTGAATACTGACTTCTTTAAAGTGAAATTTCATTACATTAAAGTCGATTTCACCTTAAGAGAATTTACATTGTAGTATCTTAGAAGTGGTTGAAACTTTAATTTATTTATAAATATAATTGTTTTCTATCAACTAACGAAATATTTTGCAAACGAAAATAAAAATTATTGCAGTACCTACAATATATCATTAACTTACAAAAAAGAATTTATTAACTTTGGTCGATTGGTTGCAGGGAAATACATTTGAAAAAGAAAGTTCTTAAAGTGTTTATTTGTTTGTAACAAATTAACTAGTTAATATATGGCCGTACAATTTACCACTATTATAACTTAGTTTTTATGTATTAGTTTCCGAAAATTACGAACCTTGGAAAATTCAGTGCCCACTTCAGAAAGCCTTACTCAAATCGAATATGACTAAAAAGTGCCCGATTGTGTTGCCTTCTTAACTACTTTAGAATCCCCTAAACAACTTGCATACAAAATATACGATAATTCAATCTTAAATTGCCTTATTATACTCGTATGATTAAAAATAATATAAAATATTCAATTGCTGAAATTGATAAATTATTATACCAAAACAGATGTCTAAATAATTATGAGAATATTATCTCTGTCTCATTTTTGAGCTCAAACATATACTGTCGTTGAATCATGATATCTCAGTCGAAATTTTGTTCATTAATTACAATTTTTTAGAAGCACAATTTTTTTGTGCAAATTTTAAACGGTTTTAAACAATTTTAAACGGTAAATCTTCGAAGACTGCGTCACATCGAAAAATTATTTTTGATATGGTTTCCGACTTATTTTGGGTCGCTGATTACGAATCTGATAATAGAAATTGGCGGTCGGCCATATCTCGGCCGCTATCTCCAAAAAACTGATTTTTTTGTAGTTTTTTTAATTTATATCGAAAAATACAAATCGAATGAAAAACTATTTCAAAACAAAAAGTTTAGAGCGGAAGATTCTGTATAAAGGATATGCGATGTCCCACCCAGATTTGTTCATATTCCATTACTTTTCCCACAGAATATAAAGGTACAGGGACGAAATCTATCGCCATGTCTTGTATATAACCTAAGTAACGATAGAAAATTCATTTTCTAGTTTAATGTTATCAATACAATTGTTATTAATTGAGTTTTTCGACTAAACTCACTTTTGTGCAAACTATACAAGTGCTTTTAATATGGATTTACTTATAAAGGATTTTATGTCGTTGATTACGAATCTGGCATTAGTTTTACTGAATTAAAAATGGCGGATTTAATATCCAGGACCAAATTGTTAATAATACCAACATTTGAATAAAATTTGTCATTCGGAGGTTTTCAAGGGTGGTGCTTATAAATCCGATTCGACATTTTTAATCAGCGACCCCCCCCCCCCGTAACACATTGTTTTGAATGGTGACATTTTAAAATTTGTTGTATTGAATCAGGCAATTTGAATTTAGTAAAACTAACTCCGAATTCGTAATCAGTGACGCCAAAAAATCTAGTCTATTGGATTTTGATAAATTCGTTCGTTATTTTGAATTTTTGTAAACCGACTTTAACTTCGCAATCCGCGACAAAAACGTGATAGTATAATAATATTTTTGTGAAAATCTGTTCAACCGAAAAATGTAAGCTGTAAAGGGTTAAACGTGTCGATTCTAAGAATCGTTTAAAACGCGTGTGAAAAATGGCATATCAAAAAGATTTTTTTGATACACGTGTCCGTAAAGTAGACATTTTACGGACTCCTTTTAGTCCGTAAAGTGTGATTTTACGGTCTGATCTCTGCACTTTACGGACTAAATACAGTCGGTAAAGTGCCTACTTTGCGAACAGTATCAAAAAATAGTGTTCGCTCCTCGGCCGTAAAACTTTACGACCTCGTTTGGAGATTGTGAGATCCTCGGACGTACAATCTCCACTCGGTCCGTAAAATTGAACTTTACGGCCTAGGACCGAAAAGTACTATTAAACGGACATGGACAAGCTATTTCCAATTGTTCTCTAAATCTTAAATACACCGTGTTTATCCCACAGGTTAAAATTTAAACGTTTCTTAATCATCGATCGATCAGGTTTACGGGTACAACTAATTCGGTATACTATTCTTTCGAGAAACTACCACTTTAAGCACTAGTGGCATAATGTACTCTTCACAAATTTTCGTACTGTTCGGCACGAATTTTTACTGAACTGTAAAACAATTACCGAAGCCAGGTATTACTGAGGTGTGTTGTTTCAAATTGTTATGACCACTTTTTTTATTTTTGACAAATTGTTATAGGCGTCGTCTGTAATGGTTGCCTGGTCCATAAATTTTCGAAAACAGCACATTATAATCGGGATCGATGATTTTTGAAAATGATTGGTGAAGCGAAGCGAAGGGTAGGTATTGGGAGTGCCGAATCGATCGGTCGACTATGTTGTCGTCAATTAGTATTTCCGCGTTCCAAGTAAGAACTATATAGTTTGGTGGGTTAAGCAGTTGGCTTGGCGGTCAGCTGCCGCGATGTTTATATTCGTCGTTGATGACGACGTTGAGCGGTCGACCCGTTCGGTGGCGTTGCCGACTTGCGACAGTTGGTCTGCTTTCTGTCTCGGTCAGTTCTTCGCTGCCTGCTGACCGCGGCAGATTAATCGCTAAACAAAGGGGCGACTGTCGCTATCGATATAGTGCTGACTAATCGACGACGAAACACGCGTGCGGGGTGCGCCTGAAGATGTCATCAGTCTCGAAACTTGCCAGTAGCTTTACTATACGATACCGGTTTCTCATTCATTGCTAACATCCCAACTATCGTTTTGGATCCATCAACATCCCACGTGAACTTGATGTTTCGAAAAGCGGCGATAATGGATGTCCACTCGAAAGTGAGACCTTGACAGAACGATCGTAGAATTGGCACTTTCCGGTAGCATCATTCTGCCATCCCGAGGACGGATGTCACCATCTAAGATTGCTCAAAAATTCTCCGTAACCGGTGAGTGACCGGCCCTCGCATTATTTACCTTATTCATAAACTCCGGCTTTTTTTTCCGTCCAGCTTTTTTCGGAGCAGCTTCGCCGAACGAAGAAAGCTCGGGTAAGGTTACATATCTGGCTTTTCGTCGTTCCCACGTTGTTGGCGGGAAAATACCGCGATTATTTTTGAAGTAATGATAACAGCTACCCAGCCACACGCAGCTGAGCTTAAGCAAAGGCGCCGGCGCGGCGCTAGTCCCCCCTTGTCCAACTAGATCGCTCTTAACAGCTCTTAACTTTCCTCTTATATTCCCTCGAGTCGATATCAATAAAAAGCCCTCTTTTGCCAATGAAAACTGATCAAGAAACAGACCTTGCTCGGATTTACATGCTTTCTTACTCCATTTCGGTCAATCAAGCGAGTCACGATATCCGACATCGTCATCGTCCCTGACAGAATTGTAAAAATATAAATACTATTAGAGGTTTCCGCGTATGTTGGCACCAACCTGCAAATGCAATTTTAACAAAGTTAACGACACGCGGAATGTAAAAATAATTGAATAGTAGGCGCCGATACACCAGGGACATTTTTTTGGAAAATACAATGGTATTTTATGCAACATTTCATAGCGTAGTCAAATCTGAAATCGTAATAATAATCGGTTCGTTTTGGAGGCGCACAATGCCAAGCATTATGACGCCCCCGTTTCGTTGACTTGTTTCCAATAATGAATGCACAGAAATTCGTCACTTGATATGCCGGCATGCCAAACCCCGCACTCTTCCTACCCTAATGTAGTTACTAACCTAAACTAACCAACAGTATTTGGACTACGTCGCGTCTTAGTATACTGGCGCCAAAACGACGAGTGCCAAAAGAGCGGCGCTAACTTACCCTACGTAGAATTCCCTAAATCTTTAGATAATATACTCACAAGCGGAAATGAGATTTTTGAATGTCGCTAAGATTAAAAAAGAATCTGTAACTTTTTACTACTGCTTTCTTCAGTGGTTGACGAAATGAAAAATTCAACTGATTAATTTGGATAATAATTTTAATAGTTACACCTGAATTATTATGTTGTTGTATAACAAACGTTAGAAAACGATTAGTAACATCAACAATTCAAAATACTGTCGGGAATAATCTTGGAATTACATAAGACAATACGGGCCACCGAAGATCATCAATTAATGGGAATAATTGTAGATGGTTACTATTATCTATGTTCATTTCTATGGTAGTAAGTGGACACTATTTTATGGTCTAGTAAGAAACGAGTGTTGTAAATTTTAAAACGAAATAAGGGGGCATTTTCACTACCATGCTTGAAGGACTCCTGGAAACTATGAATAGCTACTCACTTCAAACACTAATGTTAATTGTAACTTTCTTATTGCATCATTACTAAGTAATATTCTCTAGAATTTGATAATAATTGAAGATAGTAACTCTCAAATGTTTAAAGGACCATTGCTTTAAATACCATCTGCTTAAATAAACATTAAATGGATAATATTTGCTACTCAATCATTAAGTTTCAATAAACATTATATAACAATCAATAATCAACAATAAAAATTATGCAACAGTAGATATTACATCTTAAAAAATAACATTTCAACGGTTTTTCGTAAAACGGCCCAAAGAAAAGATGTTTGTTTTGTGATGTATCTAGGTGTTTGTATGTCACAAAAGTCATCATTTATTCATAAAAATTTTTATTGAAAAATTATACTATTACACCCACCGAAGCTTGCAGATATTTTTAAAGTAATAACAGTAATACAACAGAATTAGTTTAGTATATTATTCTAAGAAAAGGTCCTTTGATTTTTGTTTATAACGTCGAAATTTTTCACTATTAATACAATTGTTGTTTTGAAAAATAACGGAAGCTAAGTGTCGTGTAACAGACTTATTAACAATAATATTGATTAGAAACTATCCGAACATTATTAAATTAAATCTTCATACAAGGATTACCTAATAATTATATCATATTGAAGTAATTAAATAACAACACTAACACCATTGAAAGATTTTTTAGGGAGAAGGACGAAATTTTGCAATAATCTTGTTTCAAATTTTCAAAGTATTTCTCTTCTAGCCATAAATACATCTGCAGAATTCAGAATTCTTAAAAAATTCTTTACACTTTATTAAAAAAAAACACAATGTCAAGAAAAAAATTCGAAACGCCGGGAGTTGAACTCGGGACCTTTCGGTTGTCCTATGCTCTACCAAAAATTGTCAAAAATGTCATCTTTTTCATGTCTAATATTTATGAATTTGAAAAAGTAAATGATTGTTTTATTATACATTTTACTTAACTTCCGTTGTTTGCTGTTTTTATATTTGCGCTGTTATAATAATAAACATATGCAGTATCTAATCACTATTATTGGTAATTTCCGCGTAAAAGTAAAAAAGATTAAAACAAATCTTGAAAAAAAATTATTTAATCCTTAGCGGCCACACAGGGTAACTCCCAACGATTGAAATCCGTTAATTATCAAAAAAGATTGATTATATTGCATAAATATAATTTCAGCAGTTCATATCATATGATTAACTGCTCTAGTTTAATGGCACTATATAAAATTTTTAATCCAATAAATTACCGGAAATGTAAATGCCCTAAAAGAATTAAAAAACTGATTGTTTACATTTTGCATTTGTCAATTTGCGTTCCAGAAGTTGTATTAATCGTTACATTAATGAAAATTTATTTACTGTAAACTAACGTTTGGTACGTCCAACGAATTCCTTCATTGCCGGCAATTACGTGTTACGTCACATTTAATTCGTCGTGCGTATCGGATTCAATTTGAGTTGTCTACACATTGCAGTTCCTACAGTGTTGTATGACTTATTATCACATTGCAGTTCATAATTTAAAGTAGAAATCAAAATATTTCCAATACTTCTTTTTAAAAAAATAATTTTATTAACTGAGTATGGTTTTTAATCTACAAATTAACTATAAAGTTACCATGGATGGTAGTATTTTTGGTTTCCGATCTTATCGTGCAACGATTATGCACAGAGAAAAGTGTTTTTTACCCAGTATTAGAATTCTTATGCCCCGTAAAAGATAGTATTTCACGCTGTTAAAAGACGAAGATTTTAGATTATTCTAATTAATATGTCAGTTTATTTTAGCCTTTTCGCTTTAACTAAATGCAATTTTTGTTTATGGAAATTTATCTAGCAAATTAAAACATTAAAAATGCCTTCTTTTAGTCATAATAAAACATTCTTTTAAAATAGGAGAGTTTAATGCAGTTTCGTTTAACCTGTCAAAAATAAATGCTGAAAGACGGAGGATTTTACTAGTTATAATATTTCTTTTACGGGCTATAATACACTTTTTAGAAGCCGAGGGATAGTAACTGATAAAATACACTTTTCTCGGTGTGTACTGTCAAATTTGTGGAGGTGGTGGAGAACTGCGTTTAAAGTATCCTCAATTTTTTATAATAATTTATGTTGCAGTATTCTATGGATGATGCGTTTGGTTGTGATGGACAAATTTTCTTCGTGTTCATAAATCCATTTTTTTGCTTTTATTTCTCCTACGCAATTGGCATTGGAATTATTGCATTTGATACAATATACTGAATTGTTTTTTTTTTCAATTCTCATTCTTTGGCTTTAACTATTATTTAAATAAATTGAATGTTTTTTTCGACGCGTGAATAATGTCTGCAGTTGGATTCTCTTCGTTTTGTCGGTCATTTATTGCGGAAGGATAGTAAAATAAAAATCCTATTTTCTACGCCTAGTTGTCTACGTTTCGACTTGTTGTGGGTCTTCTTCAGGACTGATTACATTATTTTGTATTGTTTTTGCGATTCATTTTTGAAATTTTGTATCGAATGATTAATTCCGTTAATATATGAAAGATTTTAAAATGGTATGTATCTGTTATTTTCTCTGACATTGTGTTGAATTCAGTTATAACAGCTACCATGCGTTTATTAATGTGTGTGTTTACTAAACTCTTTGGGTAGTTGAAAAATTATGAAAATTGAGGACATGACGACAATGTACAAAAGATTTGATCTATAATTCCGGTTCTCGTCGAGAATCCGACACTCGATCTACTTCTAGGTTTAGCTGTGTAGCCTTCGTCGCGTCGTCAGTTTAGAATGGGTCGGGTCACCAGTCACCGCTCGTTGCTTTATATTTAGCGAAGCTCGTACAGTTGCCATCATTTTCGGAATATTAAAACTTTTCGATTATTGGCAAAATTATTCCCCACCAAATGCTGTCAGTTGCCAATGACAATATTGCGATTCTTGGAAGTTTCACCCTAGTATATTGTACAAACATATATGAATAACGAGCGGCGTCTGCGTGTTCACCTTGTACGTGCCATGCCCTAGCTTTCCTTAAATTAGATCGTCGACTGAATGGCGAATCGTAATCGACTCCCGTTCGGATTTACCTGTTGCACTAAATCATCCGAAATTCCTTAGTCATACAACTCTACCGTGTATCAAGTGCATTCTCAAATGTACGCACACAATTAGTTATTGATAACCAACACAGTGCTTTCCAATAGACTGGTGGAAGGGCTTGAAAATAAAAAACTCAGACTACAAAACGATACTCAATTTTTTATCACCTCAGATCGAATTTTCGATTTTCTTGTTTAAATGTACCGAATCGATATCCTATAAGTGGACACTGTAACATTCGGATTACAAATTATTAATTGAGATCGCCACCACCTTCATATTGAATAGTACCCCCATTCGGGTAAGCAATGGCTTAGGAAAACCACTTTTGTGGGAAAAATCCTACGCAGGGTACTGCTTTTGATAAAACATCGATTCTGCCCGTCACATACTCGAAATGATTATAATGACGATTGTGACAGCGGTAATAGTTATAGCAATGATTGGTTGCCAACGATAATGATTAACAGACAATGATGGCAGTGGTGATGATGGTATATAAACGACTGTGACAAGTGACGACGGTACCTATAATCATATTTGGCTCTAGGACGTGAAAACGTTATCTGACGCATGTCGCCGTGTCATGATGTAATTTGCATGACATAAAAAACAAAAACAAACATATCTTGAATGCGTTTAAGTATATGCTTAACAAATGAAACTTTTACAGAAAGCTTTTAAATGCATTATGAAATTCTAAATGTTACGTGAAATATGCACCGTTACAATACTTGAATCATAAATTTGAAAAAAATTTGTCACTCGAGCGTGTTTCAAAATTGAAAAAATATAGCTCTTTTATAAGTAAAATAATATTGAATTTTAATTTAATCTTATGATCCTGCAAGCTCGTAAAATTCAATAAAATAATATTGTGTTACATAGAATGAAGTTATCGTAATAATAAAAGTGGTTCTATTCCACATTGCAACAATGAAAAAGACTTGATTATTCATTGCAGGAAAAATAAAAGTCGCTACATTTAGTTAATTACGTAAGTACTACATCAGTGTACAAACAGTTATAGGCATATCCTGTTTTTCACACCGCAGAAACTTACATCCACGTGCTCTCTACGTACAAAAAGCTATATGCCGGCAATTTATCGAGTATTTATTTAGTTAGTAATGAAGGAATCTCGGAAGTTCGAATCGTGAATGTTCAGATTACTTGGAAACTCTCTTAACGTCGATGTTACGACAAATTTTCTGTTTTTAATGATTTCTGTACTGAAAGATGTTTTATGAAAGTTTTATGAATGTTTGTGATGAATTCAGAATAA
The DNA here is from genome assembly GCA_030407085.1 of Trichopria drosophilae. NCBI lineage: Eukaryota > Metazoa > Arthropoda > Insecta > Hymenoptera > Diapriidae > Trichopria > Trichopria drosophilae. The sequence continues at coordinate 209,732,194 of CM059583.1, forward strand.
AAATTTAATTCCGTCCACTTAAAATTTAAAACGGTTAGAGTGTAATAATAAAGAATATGTAGATTGGTCCATTTATTGAATTTATCTCATTCGTTAATTATTTTTATCAATTTTGTAGAATAGCTTAGATAGAATTAAAAGTATAGATAGAACAAATTAATTATGTTGTAAATTGTTTTCAAAATTTGGTGCTACTATCGAACATTGAAGCACTAAAAATCGTTTGCAGACAGGATTGATTATGGTGGATTCATTATTATAATAACTTAGTTAAAAAACGAATTGATCTATCTAAAACGGAATGCCACGTAGGCACCATTATACATTGTATTATGAAGTAGAATTTGAAATAAGAAAATATAAAAGTAATGTCATGATCTTTTTTGTAGAATTAAATACTTTTTTGCAATAATATTATATGCTACCTGAAATTTCTGTCATAACTTTTACTATTACAAATGACGCTTTTAATAGTTTTACATAGTTTTGATCTTAGATACTAATTGTCATTGTTAGGTTATAATCGACTACTGTAAACATATTTTATGCTATTTCTTAAAAGGCATTAAGAAACTACTAATATATTTTGTTAAATTTCAATAGATTTATTTTAAACTAAACAATTATGAAAAATATTTTATTAGTTTTTTAAATGATATTTTATATCCTTGATACACATTTAATTAGTGAGAAATATCAATTCAATTACTAGATCTTTCTTAAAGTTTTGAAATTTGTTACATTAAAATATAAAAAAGTAGTTTTTTTCCGTTATAATTGAGACGTTAAAGACGAAAATCCTGTTAATCATAACTAATGGAATTACCACCAACTAAGTAATATGTGCTAAGAAATATATCTTGGTGATTCATTGTTATTAATGAATTCTTCTGCGGAGAAAAGGTCAGGAGCAAAAGAGAATCTTAATAGAATTAATACCAAATTAGCAGTTTGTATGAAAACATCCTGTATATGTGATTCTCTTTTTCTAAAGCGGTGTTATAAACAGAATCATGTTATATAAACAAAAATATCAAAGTCGAATTTACAAAATGCAATTCACAATGTATTTCGCAATAATATATAATAAATATTAAAAAATATATTTCTTAAATAGTTACAGTTTAGGTAAATAAATCAACACAGAAATGTCATTAAGTATTCAGGAAGCGTGGAGGCGAAACGCTTAAGTAACGCTTCGAGAGGCACTCTTGAGTTAAGAGTCACTTAAACGTATCTTAAGAGTGAATTTGGACATTTTCACGCTTCGGTCACGTTTCGATCACGCTTTCATTTTTATCTGGGTAAATATATACAATAAATTATTCAGTACCTTTGCAGGGCATGCATTCTAGAATACAATCTCAACTATCACACACCATTCATCCTAAGATCTTAATACCATGTTTTTATTGGAGTGTTAAGACCAAGATTAGGAATAAATTGAAACATCTTTGAGAGTAGGCATGAAATGTTATATTTATTAATTGAAATCATTGAATTTCAAGTTCAGGAAATGGCAGTAATAGGTCTCCTTATCGCTAATGCGATGTCCTTAGTGAATAATGAAGTGCTGTCTGCAGCATTCCAATCAATACGAAACGATTATCTGCTTGTTATGCTAGGTCTTTTATAAATACTACTATTTTGAAGGCAATATGGTCGATTCCATCGATTTCGTCCAATAATAGTTTGAACTCCCATTTATCACTTTTATCAAACATGTCAAATAATAAAAACATTAAAAGCGATGCTGTTCTCCTCAAATGCTTCAACAGTTCTGCAAGAAAAGAAGATTGTAAATTTTACGAAAAACAAATTTATAAAACGTAATTCTCTCAAATACAAGTAAGTTTTGTAAGTTGTGATGTTTCTTGTTTCTGCCTGATTCCTATATTGTGCAAGGATCTTATTTTTTGAGCAAATATAATTAGGAATAAAGTTGTTAGAATGTTAACTTTATAATAGTAAAATCTAAATATATAGAAACGTTAATAAAACCAATTACTATGTTATTAATACACAAAGAAAACTATAGAGGTTAGATGAGGATAATAGACATCCTATTATTAATCGTTAATATACTTATATTATAGTCACACGGAGAAAAATAATCAGCAAAATCAGCCGAAAAATCCGCAGATTCTACCAATTTTATCCTATAGGGACAGCTGTTGGAATTCCGTTAGGGATAGCCGATAATTTCAGCTAAATTTACTGAAAAAGTCCGCAAATTTAAACAAATCTGCTAATGTAGCGGAAATTTAGAGCTAAGGGCGAATTGAGTAGGGTTAAGGCTACATAAGCGGAATCAAAACAGCTAAAATTGCATATATTTTCGGCAATTCCAGCCGAAAATTTTAGCTGAAATGAATCAGCTAATCCAGCGGAGTCATTTTTCTCCGTGCAGTGTCTGAGATATTAGTGGCAGCGGTACTTCATGGCAATGTTAAAAATGTATATTTTAATGCCAACGTACTAAAGAATAATACCTAAGATAGTAATGAAATCTATTTTTTTCCGTGTAAGAACTAATTACATCGAAATAAACGAATTATCATCAATTATTGGGATTGATAATCTTTTTCACCTGACTTCTTTTGACTATGAATCCTTTGAAAATTAGACATTCTCGTCTGAGCTTCAGAAATTGTACTCTGTAGGTCAAAATCATTATCTTTATTATCGAATGCTCGTGATATGAATTGCTATTCTTGTGCTGTGGTATGTATTTTGTACATTAGCAGGAATCCGGATGTACCTATAAATGATTGGCGGAAATACTTGATTCAACTGTACTTCCTCTTCGTTTCCAGCACAATGTATATAAAACAGTACAATACACGCCCCTATGAAAAATCGAAATTTGTACACGCATGTCTCGGTATCCTATTCCATGAAACGGAGAAGTTCCTGGGGATTGCGGATAAAAATCTGCAAGGAATTTATTTCATGTCTCTTATATAACGCTGTTATCTTTCGAAGAAGAACAGAATAGAATATCTCCTGTTGCACTTCCATTTTACTCCAGTATGAGTGAATCTCTATCAGAAGATTCTCAGGAATGTCCTAATTCACGGCCATATTAATAGCTAACACTTAGTAGGATTGGCTTACGCAGCAAGTTTGGACTTTGTTGATATAATTATGGAGTAATTTAGTACTTTTTAATAGTACCGAGATGAACATTATAACCTTTTTTACATTAGCTATTTACATTTTTGTGAAAAAGTTTAATATGATTGAAAAACTGGATATTTAAGTAATTCTAAAATACTTTTATCAGTTATTTTTTCTAAGTTACGTACCCAGTCATCGGAAACGGAGTGAATATAGTGAAAATACGAAAATCAGTACGTACTGATCATGAACGTTTTCAAATTCATGATACATCATGTTTTATCTGCCATTATAGATTTTACTATACCAAAATGATATTCCTCATCAGTAAAATAAAAAAATTTAAAACGCATTTCGGATTTTAGTCAGCCATTCTGAAAGGTGGTAATTTAATCCCGGATTCAAAATCGGGGACCTGGAATACAGAGTATAATTCGAATCAAGTATGGTGTTTTTGTAGTTTCGTCCCCAATATTGAATAAGTCATCTTAGATTCCGAGCCTTTAATTTAATTTTCGTGTCACATTCCATCTAAAATGAGTTTCAATTTGATTAACAATGGTCAAGATATAGACATTGAATTTTATGCTTTACAGCCTTATTCGCTTTATGTTATAACTATGTTGTTTGTTTACATATATTATTTATTTATTATTGTTTATTGCCGCTGCTTCTAAGTAAAATTAAGTTTCGTATTTGGAGCTCCAAAATGTATCATTTATTAACTTGAGAAGTGAGAGTACTGTGCAATAGAAATAAGACGCAAGTGTAAAATTGTTCATCAATGTGATCTTTCACGTAACACCCAGAGTCATCATTATATTTACTATAATTCTACAACAGTCATTGACCGACTTAAAGTTGGTGTATGCGTGAGTCGAACGCCAATGAGAAGCCTTTGACAATTTAGCTCGATCACTCTGCCACTGTAATTCTTGCTTGCTTGTGTTACGTATTACACATTTGGACTGAGCATGACGAAATAAATTAAAGGAAAACAAAGTGTCATCATGGTGTTGATTTAAACGTCATCTTTAGCGGATATAGCCTTAATCACTGATAAAATACAATTGCGAATTTAACAGTCAATATGAAAATAGATCAATCGTATTCTCTAAATTCAATTTATCGTAGCGTTTGATCGAGTCCTTGTGCTCTAAAAACGACGATAAAATGTGTGTTCGGGTATATATTTACTGAATTAAGTAACCTCGTTTAAAGTAAGTCAGAGCTGCTAAAAATTGAATTAAAATACATTTTCTGAATGCAAGCAAATTTTTAGTTGCGAATATTGGAATAAAAAATTACTTGAATGTATTTCTGTTTTTAGTGCAGAGCGGTACAGATACGTATACAATAGTGTTGATGTTTAGGGCGTGAGATTGCTGTAACTATGATCTTAAGCACGTCATTATCCGAACTTAAAAACGACCCAGCAACATGTTCTCAAGATATCGAGGTATTTCGAGTCAAAATTAAAATCATCCATGCGCTCTTTTGGAGGTATTTGATGTTTTCATTATATTCGCTTTAAACGATTGCATCCCAGAAATGGAAAACTTGATTAGTAACTTTTGATCCAAACGTCGTTAAAAAACATTTGAATATGTCACGACCATTTAGGCCTGATTTTTTTAATTTCGAGAATGGATTGTTGATTTGTCAGTTGACGATTTTGCGGAAAATAATAACCTCAACTCCCAAGTTTATGTCATACTAGCTGTTTTTCTTATATTTAAAACATTTTCTATCGTTTCTCCTTTATATGAAAATTAATTTTTATCTAATCGATAAAAAAATTAAATTTGTCAAAAATGTCTACATGGATAATTTAATTTTTGGCTCGAGATATCTTCTTTTTGTTCGAAATCACATTCCTGAAAGAATACAACCTAACCAATATAATCGTTTTGAGTTTTATTTATAACTCATCATGCAGTTTATACTTACAATTAAACGGATATAAATAAAAGTATATTGTTATATTTACAACACATTGAAAAATAATATTGAATGTAATCACGCAGTATGTCATTTAGAGTACTGCATATTGTTAAATATTAGTATATACTTTGAAATCTCATGGCGTATTTGTAACTTTATTATATTTCAATTTTACACGACCATTATTAGTGATGTTATGAATGGCAAAGACATAAATAAAAAATAAGATCATTGAGCAAAAGGTAAAAGAAAATCATCTTTTAGGATGTTATCATTGAAAATTAATTTGATATATTATGTTACAATATATTACAAATATATCCTAAGGTTATTTATAACTCCCTCGAGCACTGCTCTTGTGATTATAATAACAATTTAATACTCAGAAATACCTGTTATAGCCACAGGTCCCACTTCAAACAATTGAATTTCATTTCACTAATAGGTACTTATGCAAATACAAACTACAGGAGTACACAACATTGGATGTTAGACAATTACTATTGTGAAATGCAAATATTACGTAATGATTTAAACTATCGTTTAAAGAACACATTACATAATATATAATTCAAAAATAGTCTAAAGTTTATAAATAAACAGAAATATATCTGAAATACTTTATTAATGTATTTCTTTTGACATTTGCGATTTAAAGAGTGAAAAGGAACTGTATACAGATGGATGTTTGCAATACAAATGGGCTATATTATTTTTAGGATAAGAAATCAGTACCTTCTCATTACCAGCAGATCGTTTTGCAACACTACTGTTTTGAAATTTGTTTATAAAAGTCATGATTTACAGAAAATGTTTTCGATGAAAACGTCATACTTAATTTTACCCTTTATTAAAGTAAGATATGCAGTAAAACTAAAAGCAGACCTGCAATCAATTCTAAGATTGAAAACTATTACAGGAGTTGATTTCAAAATATATGGTGAAAAGAAACTCTGTTTTATGGAATTTACCATTTTAATGTGTATTTTGATTTATTCGGCTAAAAGAATTACGGGAAAAATACAAGAGAAATCTAATTTTACATCCGAATTTGCGGGACTAAAATATGACAGGACTTTCCTATCATTTGGAGTTGCAATTTGTATTGCAATGATCATCTAATTGCATGAGATTTAGGTATTTTTTGCATTCTTTTTAGCAGAATGAATACTTCTTTTATTGCAATACACATCATATACAGATTATATCCCTTAAAAAGTGGATGAAAATAATTTTAGAAACAAAATGACAAATACGTGGTTATTTGTTTCTACAGTTATGATACACATTTCGTAATGATTTATTTAATTTTCCTTTCCACAATTGTGGACAACTGTATGTTTAAAAATATATTTCTTATATAATTTTTATGTAATTTTTGTTCTAACAAGTGGTAGTGGCACAATCGAAAGTGACAGAATGAATATGGAAATGAAATTATTTGTGCGAAACTTAGAAACAATTACATTGGCTATTTAATGTTCTGATTCAGACAAATTAGACATATTTTGTAGCAAATAATTAGTATCGCTACTTTTTGCATATCGTCTACCTTTTTTACAAAATTACAGTTGTTAACATAATCAATTTTTAACAATCGAATAAATAAGTTCCAACAAGCAAATTTCACATGTTTTACAGAAGTTCCTGTCTTGTATGGATTATCCTGTTTTGTTTGTAACTTTTGTTGATTATATATTCTGAAAAATGCAGAATTCAGGGCATATGTCAGTAGTGATGATGTCTTTTCCATCGTAATTAGTATCGTAAAAATGTCTAAAACATTCACTTAAGAGTACCCGCAACAAAAGCATAAAAATCAAATGATTCTTTTACTAAAATACGAAAAAAAGTGAAGGGTCATTCATAAACTTGATATTAAATAGTATGGATTTCCCTTAACATACAAAATTCCCCAAGATGGACTTCTTAAATGCCGTTGAGGAGGGAACAGATATGAGGTCGTAGGAAAGACTATTATTGAGTTTTTACTCTGATTATAAAATGGAAGAATTTAATTCGAAATAAAACTCTTTTTTTTCTACTTGTGTGTTTTAGATTTGAATCATTACAATTATTAATATATGTATATATTATTTCTAAAATGGTTGAAATAACCCACATAACATAATCAAGAGTATTACAGATATTTGGATCCTTTGGACAGTTTGAATTTCATGTGATAATTAGAAGTAGATTATTTACTTCCAGAGATTGCAATACTCCTTTAAATTGAAAATTATTTTCGGGTTCCACTGTTTGATATTTACTTTAAATTTGATACCAATAGTTTTAGTGTGTAACGGTTTGCGTTAAGAGCTAGGTTAATTTACCCGAGGTAAAATTTATTCGAGCTGAGATTAATTTAAGACTTCAATCACAAAAAAAAACTCATAACAATTGAAGATGTCATAAGTTTAAGACCTAGTTTTTCACTAAAACCTCATAAAGACTGAGTTGAGAAGTACTGTGTTTTCTCGTTGTGTGATTCATATACTACATTAATTTGTTCATTATATTATCAGTAATTTCAATTATGTATAACATCTTAATATACGATACAAAATGAAACTAACGTTTTGTAATTTTTAAAATTATTATTTTCATTTAAATCAAAAGGTTCCAATATGTTTAGAACACAAAGCGACATGTACGGACCTGGTAAATTGTTGTATGTAAGCAAAAATTGTTAAGAGATGTACAACATTCTAAATAATTATGAGCAATAAACTAAATGCTAACAACTGCTTTCCAGCATCTGTCCCAGCAGTAAATGTCTTTTTTTATGTGGTCAATTTTCGGACATCTGTTATTACTCACGCATATGCACTTATGTCATCGTTGCATTGCATATGCTACTGCTTATAATTGCTCATGTTGCTATGGTCACGACCTTTTTAGCAATAGGATTCTTAATGTATTGTTGTATAACAGTTATTCTGTTTCTTATGTTTGATATGAGCTACCGAGAGATGTAATTGATTTCTGCTTAGCATTGGTGGTGCAGTCAGCCGTTATCAACACCTAGTAATGCGTAACCAATGCTTTAGCCACACTCGCAAACAAAATAGTTCGGAATCAAACTTTTGGATAATATGCATCATACAGTTATCAATATTTTTATGAATTTTGAATTCAGGATAATTAGGTTTGAATGAAGAAACATAGTCCTTATAACAATTGCATATATTGTAGGTAATAGTTATACCTGCATTCAATATTATATATAGTTTTTATCTTTGCCATTTTATTTATAGTAAAATATTATCATTCACGGAGAAAAATATCTTTTACTATTTACTTTCCCTTATCTTTTAAAAATGTGCTTCGTAGCCTTCAACACAAATATTGTTACTTTTAATGTCGATTAAAAGTCAAAAGAAACTTTATTCCATGACTTTTCTACATGAATACATTAACGACAAGAGGGTGAAATTCTGTCGTTCAAGTTTGTACCCTGAGAATTCAAAGAAAAATTATTTTCTGATTGAATGTTTTTAAAAAATAGTTTTCATTCTTTTACAATTTTTTATTGGTATAAAACCCTAAAAAATTCCTTAGAGCAAAATCCCTTAAAATTGGTTAAAAAAAACTCCAACATTTTTTAATGACATTGTTCAAACATTAAATTTTGTAAGTTTGCATACCGTATTTATTTTAAGTTGAGACATCGAGGATCCGACTATACTATAGATTTTAGACGTATGTATACAAAAAAGGTAAGGGAACGAAATCCTATTTTTAAAAAAGATTCAAACAGAAAATAACGGTTCTTTTGGTTAATTTTAGATTTTTCCAGGGTTGAAAGTCATTTTACCATTAGAAAGAGCACCCTCAAAAACATAAGCTACAATGATTCGCAAATATTTTTTCATCGTGCTCGTCATATGACGATTATCCAAACTTAAATGACAAAATAGGGTCCTCTGAACATTAATGGGTTAAAAGAATATTTAATTCCTATCAAACGTGGAGTCTGTTCAATCATTAAAGGATTTTCAGTATACAGAATGGCTTTTAAAACAAGAGAAAAGTCTAAAATTTTAATTCAACATTATTTAATTCGATTTCGAATTAATTCGACACCTAAATCTTTAGAAAAATATTTTGGAATCATTGAATGTTTTTGAGGGTGCTCTTTCTACTTATAGTGGTTAGAATTTTCCAAGATGACTTTCATGAAATATCGTCCTAACTTAAAATCTATGTCAGTTAAATTATCTTTCAAACGTTAACAAAATAATGGAGATAACTTTGTTGAAAGAACAGCTTTAATATATTTTATGTATTTCTTCAAAGATAAGTTTTTTATGCTACGTTTGATATATTTTTCGAATATTTATAATGTCGATCTTATTATTAAAAATACAAATAGCTTAACTGAGTAGATAGCTCAAGGTTTTTATTCAACTTTTTATACATTGTACGCGCATATTATGTTCGAATTATGAAACGAAAATTATGTAATTTCAAAGAAAAAATAATGTTTCATTTTCAATCTCATAGTAAAGAGCCCCTACTTACACTGTATCGAAATTCTAATGCAGCCCTTCGCATAAATAAAGAATAAGAATAATAATTCAATAAAGACGTGGTTTTCATTATGTGTGTATACTGGAGGTGCGAAACTTGTTAAACGATAATCAGGAAATAATTGGAGCATTTAACTTGTTTAGTCGCAAGAAACACATCTGCATACTCCGAGTAAAGGTCAGACATTTTACATTTTGTAACTGAATATTAGTTTAGAACTATCTTAATTCGTATAAAAATTGATTTCATTACAGAATTTATAAAATATGATTAAGTTCAATCGTTGAATGTTTAATTGGTATCATTTTGACCATTAAAAAAAGTCTTATTTTGTGAAATTCGGTTAATAAAAAATATTTTTATGACAGATTCTGTTTTTGTCATTGCCTTATTTAAAGGCCACTAAATAAAATATTGTATTCAGTTTGGTAAATAAGAAATTAGGTTCGGGTAATTTCAAAATCAATGATACTGTCGAAAATACAAAAATATAATGTACGAAACGAAACGAAAAATGTAAACATATTAATATAAACAGAAAATATATTGACGGTATAAAGTAAATATAAAATCTATATCCGAAAGTATTAAATAAATTCTTACTTAGTTACACTGGACACCTTCGCGAGGTGAAACTAAAAAACGCCTTCAGTCGCTCCACGATAATGCATGTACTAAATTCGTGGTGTTTTTTTTATGGACATTCTTTTGGACTATAATGTATAGTACATAAGTTAAATAGAATTGTGTGAGATAATCTAAGTTCATTTCAACTACAGGAAATAAAATACAAATTTTAAGGTAGCCCAAAGTTAATATAATTTTTTATTTATCGTGATCAACAACTGAATAGTCTAAAAATATTGAAAGGAAAATTTATTGTTTATGTTCTTTTCAGTAGAATTCATTTTTATTTAAAAAAATTACCGCTACAAACTCTTTGTAATAACTTTGTGGATCACAATCATTCGTTCTTTGTTAAAATTAGATGGTCAAAAATTTTAAAATAAAGATTAACAAACTCATATTTCAAGAAACGTTTATTGTTACGCGACATACATTAATGTAAGATATCTGTAACAGTGTTCCATAATATATCTTTAATATTGTTCAAATATTTTTATTTTTTTTAATCAATATACAATTTATTTTAATCCCAGATTTAGTAAAAAATACAATTATTGGAAAAGATCTAAAACGATCAATCTCTTGTTTATCGGTCAGGAATTCGAAAAAAGTTTGCAAAATTTAAAGTAAGTGCTTTTAAATTCTCGGAATATCAGGAAACTTTTTAATTGGTTTTGATCTGGAGTTTCAAACTGAATTATTCGTCCGAACCCAACAATATTGAAAAATTGAAATCAAATTCCACTGTTTTAGGGTCACAAAGTTTGTATTTTTAATGCGTCATATTTCTATCAATCAGTGTGTGCATATACATTTATAAAGAGTAACGAATAAAAATTCGTTTTTTGAAACATTTGTCAATTTATTGTGGTTAAATGAGTCAGTGAATAAAAAAAGGATGTTTTTAATTCTGAAATAACCAAGCTGTGTTTATATAATGAAAATAACTGTATTTTAGGGTCAGGAGATTTTAATCAACGAGCGACTTGTTTTTCAAAACCAAATTTTTAATATCGAATGTCATTTCGAATTTTCTGGTGCCTGAAAAACTAAGAAGAACAGTAAATAATTACTACAAAATCTTTTACGTGTTACAAAAAAAAAAAAAACTAAAATGAATATAAGTATCAATAAAAGAAACAATTCTTATGTATGTATACAGGAGGGATGTAATACCACATAAACCATTAAAAACGTTGATAAGATACAAAACTACTAAAAAAAATACATGTATTAAATATCTTATATTAACTAGTAAAGTGATAGAATTTAATACAAGTAAACATTGTAAAGCTTCTAACAAATACGTGAAGTTTGTATTAAAAATAGTATATTTGTATTAAACAGTATTTTAGCCATAGGTTGAATGTCGATTATTCAAGAGTTTGGTGATTAAAACATACAATTTTTGAAAGCAGTATTTTATTCTATTTGTGAAGTTATAAATGTTTAATCACAAAAAATCAGTTGCTGTGAAAAGTAAAAGAACTAATAATGAATACAGAGGTTTTTTAATTGTATTTCATAAATAATGAAACAAATTTGTAATTAGGAATGACTTGTTTATTTGCAATGAAAATTGAGGTATTAATTTTTTTAATTAAAAAAATCTTCTACTGCTAAACTACACCCAAAGAATATCCACCCAATATATTAGTTATAAAGGATCTTTTTCCTTTCGAATTTAACCAAAATTGCTTGTCAATGACAATTTTGTTTGAAAAATAACTTTAAAAAAAAAAATCGCCGTAAAAATTCTAAATTTTAATATCTTGATTGTGAATGAATATATAAAAATTTTTTGGGTAAAGGATCTCTCAATATGCTTTTCAGACAAAATTAACTTTCTATAAGATAATACCAAATTAATATAATACCAAAAAATATTGTTTACAGTCTAATTTATTGAAATGACGTAAAAAACTAGAATTAAAATTTTCTATTCTGAAATTATTTGAATGGAAGAAAAAAATGTAAAGAAAATTTCCACAAGTATTAGTTGCAGATTTAAAATTAAAATTAGAAAGACGTTTTACAAAATTTTTGTTGATCTTTTCAGCATTTTTTTCTTATATAAATAAGATGAAAAACTACTTTTTGAAAATTTGTCAATCTTCTAAATTTAATTAGCTAATAATTCATGTTTGCATTTAACTGAAAAGCCTCTGTTAAAGTATAGAGGCATACAAAAATTGCATCTCATGTAAATACAAGGATGCGAAAATTAATGTGTAGGGTATAGCATCAGTACTCTCTCCAAACGATCATTGAATACTCTGCTCTCCTAGACAAGGACGGTAAAGAGAGAATGTAGACCGCGCTATATAAGGGACCCGAATTCCCACATTGCTTGCGAGAAAGGTAGCCACGTAGCGGCAGATGGACAAACCGTTCTGGGCGATAGCATGTTGACTGACGGTCGATAAAACTTACCACTCTATTCGAGTTACCTGCGGGGAGCCTCCTTTTAACATTCGAGTTGACCATCTAACGATACTGTCGCGCTATGCTCGAACTATAATGGCTCGAACGATTAGATGCGAGTTTCCATAACTTTTGTTTACATTATTATAATTTACGACGTGCCTTCCGGGTGTAAAATATGAATATTCATCCCCCAACATTTTAACCCTTTGAAGCATACATTTTTCTTTACGTTTTATTGACTTGAAATTTGCTACTCGGGGGTTTTCAGGGTTGCTGATTATGAATCCGGTGTTAAATTTTTTAAAAATTAAAAATGGCAGATTCAATATGGCGGACAAAAATATGAAAATTCATTAAATTGTTGCGTTTTTACATCATGATGGCCGCCATTTTGATGCCGCCATTTTGAATTTCGTAAAACCAATATCGGTATCGTCATCAGCGATATCTAAAATCTTATTATACTGAATTTCCAATGATTATCTTAAAAAACAGCGTCAATAATGAATTCTTTCGAAAAAAAATCGTGTTTTTTCATGTTTGTTTATTTATAAATCATAAATAATAAACAATGATATCGCAATAACAGTTTTTAGTCATTCTTCTATCATTATAGTAATAGAAAATAGCAAAAAGACCGATCTAAATGCGTTAACTTGAATTTAAGTTAGCAAATATGAAAGAAATCGAGGTGGTAACGTGGGTTACCACCATGCTTCTAAGGGTTAATCCTTTGCATCCTCGAACAATGAATAACTAAATTTTACATTGCGACAATATTACTTGCAAACGAAGTTTATTGTTTTGGAAAGAATATCATATAATCTAATTTGCAAAAAGGCATTTTCAATTACGTTTTCTTGTATTTTGCTTCGGACTCCCAATAAAAGTGTTTATATTTTTGGGTCGATGGCAAACTTGTATTTTCCCCACAGCACGAAAATATATAATTGAGGGATTTTACAAAAGTAAAACACGGGATGAAAGAAAATAGATAAATCAAATTAATATAAATAGGCTTTTAAGATAGGCTTGATTTCTTCAATAAATATGAATTTTATGGGCTCTGCCAATGACTTGAAAAAAAATTATAAATTTCTTCTTTCTTCCTTCTTCATGAATTTAAAGACACTATCACTTTTTAAAATTAAGAGTTTATTGAAAATTGAAAACATACACAAAAAAATTGTTAAATTATAAATAAAACTTAAAACTCTTTAAAAAATATATACAAAAAAATTAAAAATTTACTTTAAAAGTCTCAACGTTTCCGACCTCTCGGGTCCCTCTTCAGGAGTCAATAATTTAAAACTCTTTTAAAGTTCATTTTTAATTTTTTTGTATATATTTTTTAAAGAGTTTTAAGTTTTATTTATAATTTAAAAAAAATTTTTTGTATGTTTTCAATTTTTAATAAAGTCTTAATTTTAAAAAGTGATAATGTCTTTCAATTCATGAAGAAGGAAGAAAGAAGAAATTTTAAATTTTTTTTCAAGTAATAGGCAGAGCCCATAAAATTTATATTTATTGAATAAATCAAATTACTTATTTCGGTAGTAAACAAGACCATAATATTGATCGGTTAATATTTTCCGATCGTTAAATATACAGTAGAGTATCACCTCAAATCTGTCGCAGTTTTGCAATTAAATAGTAATCTTACGTATTCTGGAGTAGTAAAATAGATTTGAGGCAGTTGATTTAACGAAAATACATCATAGTCACATTAGCTATTGTATTGTATTTAGTATATTTTGCAATATTTTGAATTTTCAAAAATCACATACTCTCAACAACTTTTCTCGTTCACAGTGTGCTTTTTGAATTTTGAACATCAGTCTTTACCGGTTTTTAAATTTTTGCAAAAATATGGTCTATAAGTATAATTGATAATGGCGGAGTCAAGACGGCCAACCAAAATGTAGAACTTTCGATTGATACTTGGTAATCTAGAGCAGATTTCGAATCTGATTCTAAAATTTTAAAAATCCAAATGAGAGATCCGTTTTTACATGGGAATCTTTCATCTTGGATCCGATATTTTCCATGTTGAAATTCTATAGATCAGAGACATTACACAGATCTAGAAAAAAGGAGTTCATGGATGTTGTTGGGAAGCTGTGGGTTATTTCCGACATAATTTTGTGTGGAGAATACGAATCCGAAGTCGCGGAATTGGTCCATCACGTCAGGATTTTAAAATATTTGAGGTTATGTTCTATGAAAATGATTGTCTTGCTATGTTCAAGACTTTGTACAGAATGCAACATTTTTGTAGTACTGTTTAAGTACTATTTGCATCTTTTAGTACTGCCCTTACACTTCGAAATGAACTTTTATTTAATCACACACGACTTTTTCTGCGCATCTTCATTTGAAAATGTGTAGTGGGGATACTTGGAGTTGCCGAATACAAATTTGAAGTCCACATATTAAAATTTTTTAGGCGGATACAAAATGGATAAATCAACAATAAAAAATAAAAAGAGTTTACAAAAAATTATTCACAATATTGAAGCGTGTTTTTAGACATACATATTCAAATTTTATAATAGTTGTTTATATTTATACAGGTTTCATGACATTAAATTTGAGTTTGAGCTTGTTCTCCAAGGTTATTTCAAGTTAAATTTTTTTACATACATATCGCAATTTCAAATGAGCGTATCTTGGTGAATAAAAGTCTTGATGAAATTTTGCTACTCTCATATTAAAGAGAAGGAGTAGCAATGTATGATTCAATGGGAGGCAAAACTCCTAAAAATGATGTGTCGTCTGTACATATCCGCAAAAACGAAAAAAAAACGCGTTTTTTCAGTATATGTATAACCTCAAATATCACAAAATCCTGACTTGATGGATCACTTCTGACTTCGGATTCGGATTCTACGCATTACAAATTCCGAGTTACAAATTTTAGATGTTTTCTGGGTAAAATAACATGTATCCTTCAAAAGTTTATTTCTGCGATTATTATATATTTGAACCAATTCTGTGTTTAAATCAACTAGTTTTTCTTAGTGTACATGTTCCAAAATTATTGATTGTAAAGACAAGAGAAAATTTTCGAAAAGTATTGCAAGTCTAAAGAAATGAATACTTTTGAAACATAAATCTTTCATGTGAAAAGTACTAAAAAGTATTAGTGAGCATGTACGGGAAAAGATTCATACGTTCAATATAAAAATCGTTATTTTCCTCACCGCGATTTTGGCCTATCGACGTGCAGCATTCGGGACTTGTCAAAACTTCATGGCGCTTGTTGCTTTGATTATTTCCCGAAATGAAATTTTTAAAACGGGAATCGATCCATAATGTTGTGCCAGAATCGCTGTGTGAAAAATAATTGTATATTTCCCTCTCAAATTTCCTTCCATATAAACGATCGAGACAACATTTTTGACAATTTCAAATTTTTAAAATTCTTAATCCACTAATTGCTACGCAACGGAAAACTTATATTTTTATCATTTTTATTTGTATCAAATGCCTGTTATTCCCAACCACAAACAGGGGTTCACGTTTTTATATAACTTACAAAAATTATCTTGATCAGTCCGATCTTCGAACATTCGTGATCACGATGCATCTTGCAGTATATACTGTTAATGGTTAAAAGGAAAAAACCGAATAAATAATTTTGGAACAATCTCTCTGGAATTCCTCTTGACAATGTCTTGGTATTAATTCTGAAAGAGGCCCAAAATTACTTATATATTTTATTTTAGTTTTAGAAACCATACATTGTAATATTCAAGAGAAAAGGGGAAGAAATAACTCTTCAGGTTTTGAATGCCTAATACTTCAGTACGATGAGGGCAAATCGTTTTCGTCACCTATGGAATAAAATTGAAGATGAATCTTAATTCTATAAAACATATTAACGTAATCCCTGGTAGAAATTGAATCCAATTATTGTACAATTATTGGACATAAAACATGTATACAATAAAAGTGTCCATAAAATGCCCAAGTATTGGACAATTTTAAGCAAAACATATTTTAAACAAGAAAATCTTACAAAATTGTCTAATTCTTGGACAAGAAATATATGCAATAATTGTGCGATATTTTTATCCAATTATTATCCAAGAAAAGTGTTTTAAACACCAAATCTTAGATGTAACCTAAACATTACTTAATATTTGAAGATGAACATTATATCACTCGCGTATTTTTCGTTTTGAACAAAAATCGTATGTATAATGTCCGGCGAAACTTAATATTTTGCATTATCTTAGAGGCGATGATTTTCAATGTGTTATTAATTTCTGTTTTAAAGTTCAGCAATCACGGATATTGATTAAAATTGAATAAGAAGATATTTGAATATATTTAAAAGTCGTTCTAATGAAAAGCAAGAGTAGACGAGTTTTATGGTTTATTCATCGCATGTCGAAAATGCTTCAATTACAAACCTCTATGAAAACAAAGCGATATAACCTATAATGAATTATTGACGTTACCGGCTTATTTTCTCCACAGAAATACGGCGAATATATGCCTGAACACAACAATGAACCGAATATGAAAATCGAACTTGAATGTCGCTTCATCCTTCTGTATTATCTAGTCAGATTAAAAGACAAAAACATATTCAAGTTCTAGTTATCATTCGATTTGCGTTTTCGTCGGTAAGATATTGTTTGATTTCAGGCGATAAGTTACCGACCGAACGCTATACTATCGGTGAATCACCGTTTGGTTTTTCGGGTTTTGCGGCTACAAAACTTTCTCGAAAGTACATGAATCCGATGTATTCAGTATATAAGCAACCTTCGACTACAGCATTTAGTGAACGTTTCGCTACTGCGTATTCGCTTCGTGCATGGCGATGGAGGGGATATCGAAATCGACGGCAGCGCTCAGCGTGGAGATTTCTGACAACTCGCATCTGCAACGTCAGAGCTTTTCCATTAAAGTCAATTTAAAAATGCTCTTATTTATTCGTTAATTTGAGACATTTTAAAGTTTATTTCGATCTGTTGCAAGTGTTGCTAAGTAAGGTTTATGGTTTAAAGAACCATTTGAAAGGGTTCATTTTATATTATACTGTGCAAAAAAAAATGATTACTCCGTGTTCGAAATTGTATAGAATACAATTCATTATTCAGCTGAAATATATTGATATTTATGTACATATTGTAATTTTCCATTATTAGTAATTTAGTTAATAGATAAACATGGTATTTTTCTTATTTCCAATGTAGTTTTGTACGGTGGAAGAGTCACTGATGTTTGCCGAATTACACTGGAACGAATTAATTTATGCTCTGTACATATTCCAAATACTTCTTCTACACGAACTACATATCCTGCAGCCAAATTTTTTCCCTTTTCTATACTTACTGGATTAAAGTTTATTGAGTTTGTGATTGATTCAAACCCAGTTTGGATTATCGTATTCATTTACGCCCCTTAACCTCGTTTTGTTCAACTCAAAATGATTCGAATTAAAAAAGTATAATATTTTGTTACAAACAAAAATGTAGAAATTTGGGCCGAATTTCAAACAATATACTCAAAGTACTAATGCTTTTGAAAACCCGCAGAAAATTAAAAAAAAAACTAAATATTTCACTTTCTCATATCACTCTCCATACAAATTGCAGATGCGAGTTGTCAAAATTCACCACCAGGCGGCGTAGCCGGCGTCTTGCACTAAGCGAATACATATTTCTATGTATATGGCGTGGCGCTTCTGTTGTACAATTTCTATATCTATATGTGATGATTTAAACGTAGAGATAAATAAATACAATGGTGTCCGAGATCCCCGAAATGTGTATTAAAATTTCTATTTTCTTTTGTCTGTTTTTCAATTCATACAATATATAAGCAATAAAATTGTGCAAAAATTGTCTAATAAAACTGTCCAATAAATAGCCAACAAAATCTTACATTTGTGTCCAAAAATTGCCTATGAATATTGTACAATAAATGCCCAATAAGACAGCCGGAATTTCTACTAGGGATAATATATTAACGTCATTTTATAGAATATTGTAATGCTTCATACTTTCTTAAATATTATTATTAATTCATATACACAGATCATACGAACTCTTGTCTAGATGATTGTGCAGTATACATTCGAAGAGTCACTTCACTGGAAGCAATTACACTGTAGGCAGGAAAACGAGCTGCTGCAATCAACTAAAAATGTTTCAGATAAATGCATCAAATGATGAAAAAAAATAAATCATCATGATTTTTTATTTAAAAATATAACGAAAATTTAATTGAACTAAATTCTTAATTTAAAGTTAATCAATTTCGAATTAATTATAAATTCAAAATTATTCACCTTTTTCGATAAATAATTCAATAAATTTTAACGGAGTATATGCTTATCACAACAAAAACTAACATTACAATGAAAACAATATTCAATCATTTATTTAAAACAGAAAAATCAACGGTTGAAAGAAGTGATTAACGGGTAATTATTCCATGATATCCTTTTTTATGATAATAACCACGTTATTAATAATTGATCATTCGAAATTAAAGCAAAGTAGACGTACAGTTAAAATCCAATTTTTTATTCTAAAAAAATTGAGAATTGGTGATGTATAAAAAGTTAATGTAAGGGTTAAAAAATTAAGTACTATCGACTAAATCAAGGACGGGACATTTGATTGGTAAGGATAGTCTTGTCAATCATGTATTATTTAATCGTTTGAGCCAGATTCGAATTGATTACTTATTACCGAATTTACAGTCACCTGACTAAGTGTTTCGTTTAGTAGAATGCTGATTAGTTGATATTCCACAAATGTGGAATTGCTTTGGAGTTATTCTCGATTTAAATCGATTAAATAATTTGAGGAGTATGAGTAAGCTGATAGACATGAATTAGTAAATAATTGTTATTTATATTTTCTTTTAACGGACGGACAAATCTAACAAAGGTATTCGAAGAAAGAGAAAGAGGTAGAGATCCGTAATTTCATATCTGTTACTATATATATAACAAAATTCTTTTACAGAGATTGAATTAATATAATTAACTTGATATAAACATCTTGAATAAGCACTTTGAATTGTGAATAATCTATAAGTTTAAAAAAATGGACGAGTTTTATTTTTAGTTTAATTTTACGTTCCTTCAATATGATATCCGTAACGTAGGACACCCTCTATATTGTTTCTTTTATGAAATGTGTTTTAGTTATTATTATATTTTCGTTTCAAGCGAATAGATTTTAGGCATGTTGTGGGATTCTTAAATTTATTATGAGCGTATACTTCATTCATTGAAGTTTTAGTTAGTTGATAATACTGGTCTTTTGTACTTCATTATTTTTATTACTTTTGGACTTTAGAATCATGACGGATTCATTTGTTTTAAAAGACATACATCGAATCAATTAGTTTATTGGAATTCCTAATTCTCTTATAGAGATTTGTTATTATTTCCTTTTGTATGATTTACATACGATAATGTCAAAAAAAATATTTTTGCGAAAATTGGTTTTATAATATTTGTTCGCGAATTTGGCATGCGAAACTGCTTTGTACGCCAATAAAAAATAAATACAATTTACGAAAATAGTTCGTAGATGTGTCTGCCTCCTACGCTCTTAGCAGCTAAATGTGCTTAATTTTACTTTAAAAAATCATGCTTGAAGGTGAAAATAACCCGGATGAAAACTATATTTTGTATAAATATATTATGTTGCAAAGTTATATGCCAGTAGAAAAATATGTATTCCTAAAGATGCATCAGTATTGAAACGAAATTTGCTTCACATTATTGGTTCACAGATTTAATTCATACTATTTGGTTTCTAGTTTGGTTCTTTAGTTACTATTACAATATCTTACTTATAAATATCTTACTTATAATGACTTATAAAATTCTGGTGATTTAAAAATGTTACTAATCTGGGAAACTCAATATTGCATCCTTGGTACTCAGCTGGAGGGCAGACCATTAATTATTTTTGAACAATATTTTCCATTCTAAATATAGCGAAATATTTGCTTTTTCCAATTTACAATTTTATAGAAGGAAATATCAAATAAATTTCGTAAGACGATACTGTAAACTAGAATAATAGTATTTAATCAAATGTAAAAAATGAATATTTATAAGGATAATGATAGTAATATTCATAATGGTCTTGATTTTATTTACATATTCCTTTCAAAGGTTTCTCTTTTTTTACGTAATCCAGCTATTATATGAAAAACCCATACTAGTGACACATAATTCCGTTAAATAAACAAATCTGGTGTTATTTTACTCTGATAGAGGGCAGTCAAGTATATGTATCTTCAAATAATAACAAAACAACTCATTATCACATTTTTATTTTTAATTAATAACTTAGACAGATTTTTTTATAGAAACCTTCGTGAAATAAAGTTTGTTTATAGAAAAAACTGCAATGTAATTTTTTACAGTCATATTTCCATATTCTATGGAATGGACGTGAAATTTGATTAATTTTTAATTGACAATATAACCCGTAAGGCCCATACGGGGCCCAAAGGATCCCATTTACGTTAAAGCTACAGCGCTTTAAGAGTATAGGAGAAAAAAGAACCTACGCTGCCATCTATACTTTGTTTAGGATCGATACTAACATTAATCTGTAAAACAGTTGGTGAGCGTCGCCTTCCGGCGTGCCGCGTCCTTGCCGTCATTTCTTTAAAAAATCACCAAATTAATTTTGCAAAAAAAAAAAATGTTTGAAATCTGGTATCACTCCACAATATTTTACTTTAAAAAATCACTATTCAAAAGTACCCACTTCAAATTTTAGCTTAAAATATTAAAAATTAAAAATTTATGACACTTTGTTGGTATCGACCTATATTCTGATCGCCTGAATTAATTTTCGGTCATTCTGAGAATTAGAACTTAAAAATAATATCATATTGAACAGTCTATAATTGTTTCACAACGAAATTCTAAATAGTTTATGTTACAGAAATCATTTTACTAAAATGATTTTAGACGTTGGATCTGGCGATCCCATATGCGCTTTATGAAATTCTGAGGTACGTGTGAGCCTTTAAGGGATAATATCTCAATATGCATTTATGAATTTATCTAATTTCATTTTAAAGAAAAAGAAACAATTTTATTACTGCTCGAAATTTATCTTTTCAAAATATTGATATGGAATGCCGCAATAAATCCCTTATCAGGTATTCGATCATGACATTTTTTCGTGCAACATATATATCCAAGCTTGTCTGATTGATTATCATGCTTAATTTCTAAGAAGGGTTGAAAAACAAAACAAAGATATTATGTCACATCCTGATAGCGTGTTCCAATTTTTGTCGATACTAGTACAGTAGGCACTATAAGCAGTACAACAGATGTTTACGAAATAGTACTTTTCGGTCCTAGGCCGCAAAGTTCAATTTTACGGACCGAGGTCGTACAATTTTACGGCCGAGGAGCGAACACTATTTTTTGGTACACTGTTCGCAAAAGTAGGCACTTTACCGACAGTTTTTAGTCCGTAAAGTACAGAGATCAGTCCGTAAAATAACACTTTAAGGACTAGAAGGAGTCCGTAAAGTGTTTACTTCATAGACACGTGTATCAAAAATAAATTTATGTAAATAAAATATACCATAAACCACATAAAAGACCCAATGAGGCGATCCTAAAATGTAAAAATAAAAAAAATAGCTTTAAGATTCTTTAAAATGCATATATAAAAATTACGGTCCTATTTCAATTAAAGGAATCCAGTATGGCGACCGAAATGGCGCATTTTCACAATTTTTTGCTCGAGTACCTACAACTGTAAGAAAAAATTTGATAGAAAAAATTTTAAGTGTAACTATTAAATTCTACGTCCAATTGCACGATTTTAAAAGGTTTTATGTAAAACGAAGGTGCTTCGAGGTTTATAGGGTGTTTTGAGGTTATGTCTAAAACCTGAAGGTTTAAACAGACTTAGGATTCGGATTCAGCGAGCTAAAAAACATAGGCATAGTCTGATATCCAGATCTTGACTATTATATATTTTTTTGCAAATAAATAAATATGTGTTGAACATCTTAAACGAGCCGGTCGCGATGTTTTTGGTGCTAACGATAGAAACGTTTGGATTGTTTTAAGATTTTCGAAAAAAAATTAGGACCAGTAAAATTGAAAAATTCGATATCCCTGAAGTTAAACCTGGGACCTTAAATTGATGATGCAATGCATGTTATGATGCAAAAAGCTGTGATTCATTCTTCTCAATATTTGCTCAGATCGTATCAAAGATTACCAGATGAACGAGAGACTTGTGAGTAGGATTTAAGAACCGTCTAGGACTAGAAGTAGGATTGCTTCTGCTTAGATAGACTTCGGATTATGATGTCTGTGAACTAATAATATTATTATTCTATCTGTTCAACAGAAGTAAGCGTGTTCAACACAAATGTAATCATCTATAATAATATTCCTATTTTAGACTTATTTTTTAATAACGAATATTGTACTATCGAAATCTTCGAGAATTAAAGGAAATTTGTATGTATATCGACTACTAATACTAAAAGCACAGTTTAAAACATATTTCATTTGTTCAAAATACAACGATAAGTATAACCATTAATTTAGTCATATTATCAAATTTTCGTATTATTCATCTAATATTTTTTAAAATAAAATTCCAATCAATTTGATAACGAAAACTCATCCACATTTCACTTCAACGACTTTTCAATTAATAGTTGGGAATCACTTGTAAACCTGAAGTGAATGTATTAACTATTTTTTGAGAGTATTAATATAGACTATTTCTGGAATACAACGTTACTTAGTTTTCTCTTGTTAGATTCTAGAAATTTGCAATAAATATGCAGAAGTAATCACGTTGTTACTAAGCTAAGGTTTTCTGTAACTGCCAACTTCCAACAGATTTTTTATTTGAATGCTCTTTCATTTATATAAAAGCTAAATGACATGTGTCGTTATTAAATTACATAAAGTGATATAAACGGCATTACAAAAGTATTTAAAAACTGTTATTGCTAAGATAATGTACTAATTAAAGTAATAAAAAGATAGTGCGCCCAGTATGTATTTACTGAAATCGATTAAAAATTGTCTTTTGATTATGAATAAGAATAACTAACCCTAAACCTTTCGACGGAAGTTTTAGTATTCAGCCAATAACAACGTATATAAATGTATTAATCGCTGGTGCATGTCAAATCTGAGAATTGGAGGTTCTTGTCACCTTGGGGAAGCTGTAAGATGACATGAACATTTGATTCTACTAAAATCACAATGTTTTATTAATAATATATATTTCTGGCTTATTTATTTTGTTTAAATGAACCTAAATATAAATATCAGATAGGAACTTTTTGTATTATTTTATTTCTCTAATATCTTTTCTAGAATGGATCATAAATAGAAAAACCTGTTTTATCTTATCGTATTATAATGTAGATTAGTTCACACTAAATACTACGATTGTGCTGGCATCTAGTAACCTTCCATTGCTTCAGGGACCACCGGTAGTGCATGTGACTAACAGAGTGTGTTCAAACCTACCGGGGTGCGATTCGTATCGGAACTTCTTAAACTTAATCAAACATTTGTAATAAGTCAGTACACAGTGCGAATTCTGTCCAGCCAAAGAAGTTGTGAACAGGATTATTGATTTTGGTGAGTTTTAATACAGTTATACAACGTAAAATTTGCTAAATTAAACAACAATATATATATAAAATTAAACGTTATCTCTTGTAACAAGAAAATACTTGAGTTTCCCGGATTTAACTAGAAACTTTTATTAATTCAACATTTCTTCAATCGTTTGAATTGTTTAAGTAAAATATTTTTTTAAATAGTTTTTATTTGTATTTTAATTATATGATTTTAAACAACTGTAATTATTATCTACAATACAACTCTCTTTGTAATTAATAAATTCTAGTGTACGCTTTATCCATAATTATTATATAATACATTTCCACAAAAAAAAAATGTTTGAATATTAATTTTCAATTGTCATAATGCATATAAAAATACAAGATACGTCTAGAAATAAGCTGGAATTTAAACCGCGCAAATCTCTGTCCCATTCAAACAAGTTTAAGTTTAAAAATTATTAATAAATGTTTCTTCTCTAATACTTCGGTGCAAAATTGGATTTATTGTTAATAATTGATTTATTGACACCTATAGATGATATTATAGAAAAGCCTTACAGTTTGTTATGGGTTAGTATGACATTATTATCGATATAAAACAAACTTCGTTGTATAACAAGCAACAAAATAACAAAATTCGGCGCATTTGATGATCGATATAAGAACCATATCGTAATTAAAAAATTACACATCTATTTGACAAAATTATCGTAGGAAAATATTTAGGATATTGACAATGAATCTCAAAACATTTCGAAAGTTCAATTTCGCTATTACTAGCATTATGATCGGTTTTTATGCTAACGTATGATAGTGGTAATGAATACCTCATTATTTTCCATTTCAAATTTCAGATAAGCCGCTGCTATATTAATTATTAGATGATTGGAAAATAAGCGTTCAAAATCAATGGAAAGTTAAAAAAATTCAACGATTTTATCATTTATATAAGAATCGTAAATTCGCTGGTAAAAATTAAAAAAAAACGATGATGAATACTTTTTTACAAAATTTGTTATAAACACAATGACCGGTATTTCTTCAAAAATATTTTGAGATAGATATAATTAAACGTTTAAAAAAACTGAAATTCATTAACATATATTTTATTTTGATCAATAGAAGTAATGAATGTCGAACATGCAATTAAAGCGTTTGTCAAAATCCTAATTGTTTTTTGGTACTATTTCAACATTTCTACCAGCGGCATTTCGGAAATAAACGCTTTCAGCAATTTTGTACAATTTTTCAGCAGTTGTTTTCCCAGTTCGGTTAACCATGCCCACAAAAACTCCGTTTGGTTTGTCAGTCAATAATTCATAAGGACTACCAAATTCCTGGAATAAATAAGAAAAGCTTGATGTACTTTGACTTAATGTGCAGCACTCTTCATATTTCGTAAAGAGTGATGAGACTGAAGCAATCATTTGAAATCTTAAAAATTTGATACATGTTTAGTATATCTTTCTTATTTACTTATATTAATTAATTTATTTATTTTTGTTAATCACAAACCACAATTTGACCCGCATCCATTACGATAATTCTGTCATTGTCCATGATGGTATGGAGTCTGTGAGCTATAGTTAGTATAGTGCATGATGAAAATGTAGATCGTATCGTTTTCTGGATTAACGACTCCGTACTGTAATCAATAGAAAAAAATTAATCTGCCTGCAATTCAGATTGTTGTGTAGCGCTAAAACAATATTTGTTTACTAACACGTTCATAGAAAACATCGTAAATATTTTTGTACACAACATAAAAACTTACTGCGCATCGATGTTTGCAGTAGCTTCATCTAAAATTAGAATCCGATTGTTTCGCAGTATTGCTCTAGCTAAGCACACGAGTTGACGTTGTCCAACACTAAAATTGTTTCCTCTCTCTGCAACCATCTTATCAAGAGAAATATTCCCTAGTTCCACTTCGCTGAGAGCTTCTAGTAACTTATCATCGTTGTATTGTCCAAATGGATCTAAATTGAATCGCAATTTTTCTGCGAACAGGACTGGTTCTTGAGGAATGATGGATATTCGAGACCTTAGTTCTTTTAACCCTACTAATCTGGTATCTATACGATCGATAATAATTTTTCCTGTCAATCCATCAGTCAACCTATACAATGCTGTAATCAGCGAAGATTTACCAGCTCCGGTTCTACCGACGACACCAACTTTCCACCCTTCTTCAATTATAACATTCAAGTCCTGAAAATAATCTAACCAACTAAACAAACCTTACTAACCAAATCTATCATTGTATTTATAATATACCTTTAGTACTAATGGTTTATCTTTTTTGTAAGCCATTGAAACATGTCTTAAGACCAAATGCCCCTTTGCAGGCCAATTCGAGGGTATCGATATCGACGATGACTCCGGATGTTCGCAAGGTAGTTTCGTGTAGGCTAATACTCGTTCCACAGAAGTTATGTGCGCTAAAAATTCCGCTGCCTGCTTAAGACCATAAGTAAAATGTGCCATGATCATCATTGCTTCCCAATTAGCTAGTCCAACCCCGCTGCCAAGAATGTCTCCTGCAATAATAATTCGAAATAAAGATATGTACCAAATCGAATATAATTCAACAGCATGTCCACTTTTCATGGCCTCACCTGTATCGAACATTAATATAAGACAAAAAATAACGAATGCTACTAGAGCACAACAGAGAAGATCTGCAAAAAGACCAAAAGCTGTGCCTACAGCTGTTATGAGATGCCACGCACTAGTATGGATATTTTGATATTCGTGAAACTCTTTTCTCAGTTGATCAACATATACACCGCTACTTCGAATTGTTGTCAAACCATTCATGGTCGTATTCACATGTGAAAAGATTGGACTTTTGGCTAGATGTTTACCAAAAAGAAACGTTAAAAAATATTTAAAGGTTGTTTGTTATCACACTGCTACGTATAAAATGTCTACTGTCGTAAAAGAATAATAAGATAAACAGAAATACAGCTACGTTGCATTGTTTAGTTTTGAATAGTAAAACCATTTCTCATGACCCCAACTATTCTGTTCTCATTGTCAACTAACCGACCCCTTCGAGACGCTTGAGTGCTTGTATAGTGTTACGATAACAATTTAACATATAGTAAAATGGAAGTCCAGCTAGTACTAAAGGTATTATTGTATAATAATTTATTATGCACAAAAGTATTAAAATCGCTATTATAGTTAGACCAATTTGAAGAGTTTCCATCATTATTGTCGGCAAACGTTCATCGATTGTTCCAATATCTTTAGAAAAACGATTCAAAATTCGACCTGAAATGAAATAATTTATTAAACTTAACTAAATTAAAAACAATATTATTCCATTTACTTACCAGACGGGTTGGTGTTAAAAAAGAACATTGATGTATTTCCAACATTACCAAACATTAAATTATGAAGGTTTTTACTGGCTCTCGAGCCTATATTCAATAGCAAATAGTTGCGCATGCAACAGAGTATTATAACTGCAATTATACAACCCGAGTAAATGTAACTCGAAGTATTAGATGAAAACATAACTTGTCCACCAAATCGCTTAAGTATCTCATGCAATTTATCATCGGTAACATTCCGATTACCATCAGTCGTTGAATTATATAAGCTCGACAATTCTTCGATGCTCGTCCAATAACATATCCAATAGTCAGCCCCAATTATAGATAATTGAGAGCAGATTACTACAATTGCAAAAGATATGATACTAAATAAAGTACCGCCTGCTTTGAGATAACTCCAATAAACGTCAGAGGAAACTTTCCCCTGCTCCAATTCTTCTTCGTTTTGTGAATTCTTTTGCCTGGGTTGATCCTAAAAGAAAGGTATAATAATATCAATATTTCTTAGGTCGCACAATTTACACATACTTTTGATTGTACCATAGACATTGAGCTATCAGATTTAGTTTCTCTTCTGGGCACATCTTTTAGTTCATCAGGTGAAGACAATTTGTGAAAGTCTTCTTTGTTTTCTTGATTCCCTTCTTGGTCCTCAGACTGATTTGTAGAAGTCGTTGGTAAGTTGAAACATATCTGATTTAATTCTCTGAAAGAGCCTTGATGTTTTATACTTCCCTATGCATTCAATATTATTATATTCGTTAACATTAATGTCATCGCTTTCAATGTATAAGAATGAATAAGCGTACTTGTTCGATGATCAGAATTTTATCGACTCGTTGAAGGTACTGCAATTGATGAGTCACAAGAATTCGAGTCTTTTCACGTAGATAGTTTAAAATACATTTGCCGAATAAATGTTCTCCAACATGTGTATCGACAGCACTTAGCGGATCGTCAAATAGATATAGATCAGCATCCACGTATACTGCTCTGGCGAGATTAATTCGAGCTCGTTGGCCTCCAGATAGCGATGCACCTCTTTCGCCAACGACAGTTTCATCTCCATGTGGGAATAGCTGAAAGTCACGAGTCAATGCGCAAACTTCCGTTACCTTAAACAGTGCAAATTTTAGTTTGGATAATTGGGTATCTTTAGTGATGTTATCCGTTAGGGAAACCGCGTTTGGTCAATCACATATTCTATAAGTTTGTACCTCATTGTAGCGTGTTTTGTCAAAAAGTTGACCAAATAGAATGTTTTCCCTCACCGTCCCGGAGAACAACCATGGTTCTTGACTTGCATAAGATATACGAATATTTGGATCATCCGCGTAATAGCCATTCGTACCTGCACCCATTCTGTTTATATTTGTTTGGTTAAATATAACTTCGCCACTTTCCAAATGTAATTCTTTCAACAGGATGTTCAAGATTGCGGTTTTTCCTGAACCGACGCTTCCGGCCACAGCGCAAAGATGACCAGGCTCTATTGTGGTTGATATGTTGCACAACGTTGCCGGTGACTGCTTGATGTTCCAATTAGCCGAAACGTTGCGCAATTCAATTTTCACAGACTTTTTTCGTAGACTTTGGTCTCTTTGATAATTATCGCCAATTGGTTTTAATATCAACTCTGTACTTGCCAACGCTTTGTTAACTGTGGATGGTTGCGAATCAGCAATCATGTTTTGCCTTGAAATACTTAATTCCTCAAGAAGTAAAAATTCCTAAGTAGAAAATACTGGTACGGTAATCATTTTTAATTGTAAAAAATACTGCATTGTATTTAAATATCAATGTTCTAAGTCATATTATAGTCAGGTTGAGAAGTTATTAGATTCATTTAATAAATACCTGAATTCTTTGAATAGACGCATCTGCTTGTCCATAAAGAATCAATCCTATTGGAACAAGGATCGCCAACGAGAATTGTAAAACTGTGAAATACAGGGCTAAAGTAAATGCAACTTCTGCAGTTAGGCTATATCCTTGAGCTACGCTTATTACGATAGTTACAAACAGCGACACTCTGCCCGCAATTTCTATAGAGGAATTATTAATTGCAAATATGTAACACGCTTTTATAATTTCTTTCATTTCGCGTACTCGAATATTCGCAACTAACTTCTGGAAAGGTGACTCCCAGGCGTACATTTTAACCACCTAAAAAGAAAGTCAAATAGTTTACAGCCGTTTTTTAGTAAAATAATATGAAGAAATGAAGGAAGTACTTGAATTCCAGCTATCAACTCGTGCATTAATTGAACTCTCTTGTCAGTCATCAAAGCAATTTTCACTCTTATGGTATTACTAATATTCGAAGATATAATTTGAACTGGAAGTGTTATTAGGATAAATACTATGATTCCAATAATTGCTGCAACTTTTGCCAATTGCCACATGAAGTATCCACCTACGAGAACCTAAGAACCGAAGCGTTCAGTATTATTCATTCATGATACTTGTAATAACCGAATAGTTGTCTTACAAGACTGTTAACATCCGTATACTTTCCTGAAGTGGCATTATCCATATATAATTAAGAAATACGGGGAGATGATCAAACCGGCTAACGTCATTACTCATTAGATTTATTACTTGCCCAGCTGCAGTTTTTCCAACGACTGATTTGTGCAATCGAAGGACCTTTAACACATCCAATATAATCTTTTCTATGGTCCAAAGATAACGAAGTATAGCCAAAATACTGTATATTAAACAAAAAAGTGCTTTATTATACCTTGGAGTAAATTAAAGAACTGCATGCTATTCTTGCCCTCATTCCAATACGTAAACCCATATTAAATGTGTGTTGCCACAAGAAAACCATAACGATAATACTCAAAATTAAACCAGTCGCGTAGTAAAGTGCGTCATTTTTTGTGGTATTAGAGTTTAATTTGTAATGGTTAATTATCCATCGCTGAAAAATCGGTTGAAAAATACGAATACCAACTGCTAGAATAAGTTGGAAAATTCCTAAAACACAATTCTGCCAGAGAAAAGCTCGAAACAATGCACGTTTTAAGCTCGGACGACTGGTCAAAGTCCACATGTGAGTTTTCAAGCCAAGTTTTCTTGTTTTGTATCTCGTGCGATTTGCATTTTCCACTTCGCGATTCCATTCTCTGAAATGAAATCTCACGTATTGTTGTTGTTATAATAGAATGGTACATAGAAAAAATAATTAGAGACTCCACGGTGAAACGCGGTTAAAAGCTATTGTTTGAGTCTACGATATATTATCTTTAATTGTACAAGATAAATACTAATTTACTTGTGAAGAATTATGTAAAGTTGTTTAAAACTGAGCTTGTTACAACACTTTAAAATACATTTTAAAATTACCTTTCCAAGCAATTACTTAAAATTTCCGACTCTTCACATTTGGCTGGTCGATACAAATCCTCCATTTTTAGGTTACCACTGGATGCAATCTTGAATATTTCCATTGTCCACCTTTGTAAAAACGAGACGAGTGTGAGTGTGAATAGTATTGATATAAAGTGCGAAAAGTGACTAAGATCTAGATCAAATAATCAACAATTATTTCTATATTATGATTACATGTATAATTTTCCAAAGTATGTGAAATGAAGAAACTGACAACACGCAATTTTTTAATCGGTTCATTCAATGTACGAACTATATTTACAGTTAGTACACTTATATCTAAGTGACTAAAAATTGCTGTAAACGCAATTATACAAACCACATAAAAAGTAGATTTATAGGATTCACTGAATCTTGTGGATTTTTTCGTGTCATATTGACATCTGATCACTTTCGACATTTAAACCACTTTGAATCGTTTGTACATTTTTAATACTGAGAACATACGCATAGGAGTAGACAAATATATAAACTTGACAAAGGTCGTTCGATAAGGTAATTATGTTATAAAGCCTGATATGACGTTTTACTTCACATCAGGTATGTAACCCATCCATTTTCCACTTAGTATACACGTCCACCATTCTTTAAGTGAATAGGACATTTACTTACGTGTACATGATGCGAAATGAAAAATGGCAATTACTTTTCTTCGCTTTTGAGAAAAGAAGAAATTTAAAATATCAACAACTTATCTAAATGATAATTTACCTTAATTATGCTTTAGGATCACTACCTTAAGATTCATGCTTAATATATAAATTAAATCATACGAATTAGTTTTATCAAATTAATGTAAAGTTAGAGGTAAGAATGAAATGTAACTTTAATTCCTACATTCTATTTTTATAACTTTAAACTTTTCCTACAATTTTGCGCATTTTCACAAACGCCTGTTTACGCATTTTTCAAAAAAGTTGGGGTGATGGCATTAGTTTTTACATTCGACTTCGCCGGATCTGTTTTGATTAATTTTATTGTATTTCATGATGTATTTAGTAAAATGTGTAAAACTACCTTTTTTTCTTTAGTTGAAGAAAATCAGGGGTTGAACGTTTTTCAAGTAGCATAGATCGATGGAGCAACTTCGGACCATGTTTTTTCCATATTTTTGAGTGAAAATATACAAGAATACGTTGTTAAAAATTGATGTTCATTTCAAAGCAAGATGGACATTTCGAAACGAAATGGGTTGACTAATTTGAGCTGTTCATTTGTGATCAATAAATCTCATCTAACAGATTTTCATAAATCACTCTATTAGCTGTGTCTTTTTGAATCAACCCTCAAATAGATCAGAAGGCTAACAGACGCATGACAGACTTTATTTTTCTCTACATCGCCGCCTACTTTTTTAGTTGTCGAGGTAAGAAAAATGGCGGTTTCTACTATTTTAAGTTTTCCCTTCATCAGGGAGAAAATAAGTTGTGGGGAACTTATAATAATAGACGTCTTTAAAATAAGGAAAGTTAAGATAAGGAGAGGATTGCTGTACTTTAATATTGTCAAGTGGAATACCATGAGCATGTTTTAAAAAATTAACTACCATCCTTAGTAGGAATGATGTAGGCGAATAGAATTATTATCCAGACGACTGACGTTGTTACCACCAGACAGATTTCGATACGTTGAATTTAAACAGGGTCAAGAATTACTCTTCAGGGTTGTGTGATATCCTAACCTAAAATTACAAAAACCCCTGCCTACTTTTGGAGTTCAGTGCGGTCGAATATCTTTTTATCTGAGGTTGTGCATTCTTTATTTGATGAAATTTCAATGTTTCCTATGTAATTAAATGAAATAATAATTTTCTGCGTAAAAAGAAAGGTCTGAGGTGTTACTGAACCCTTTACACCATAACAGGGTAAAAATATCCGGACTATTCATAACCAGCAACCACGAAAAGTATCGAGTAACAAGCGTCATGCGAATCCTATTAATTTTCATTGTTGTGCCCGTCGTATTCGGTGATCGGTCCGCCGATTTCAATTTTGAAAATCTAAGGTGGGATTCGTAATTAGCCACCTTGAAAACCCCCGAGTAACTAGTTTCAGTATAATCAAGTAACTTAGATTTGAAAACCCCATCCTGAATCCGCCATTTTGAATTTTGTCAATCTGAGATGAGATTCGTGATCTGTCTGAAAAACTGACATTTCAATATCTGAATTCAGATTGATTGTCCGTTGAAATTCAGCTTATCGATATAGGCAATAATAATTAAATGTAGTCATGATGGTCTAACCCTATATAATTTTATTAAGCATAGATTTATGATACGCCAATGTAATACTGAATGCTAGCACATAAATTAAATTTTGTTAAACTGAAGCTTCAAAATTTAGATTTTGAAGTAAAATCTTCAATAAATGAACGAAATCCTAAATAAACATAAGTGAACAATCGCGGTCTCTCGAGACGGTTTTTTCTGGTTTTTGAATAATACTAACACAGGATATTACCAATATTTGATTATCATATTTACAAGGTACAATTACATGGAAAATAGATTGTCGATATTTTGAATACGTACTGCATCATCCAAATGTATGTTTAGACACAACAATTTAAAAAATACATAGATTTGTACAATGTTTTGTAATTATTATACATGAATCAATAAACTGGAGTATTATGCGACTTGTGAATCCGGGCATTTGGACACTCTACATCCTCATGCAACATAACCTCTTGCGTTGTTGGCGGCCATAAGTTCGTTTGAAAACAAAAACTAATCGTTTCTTGTTGAAAATTCCCTAGTGGTCTTGATCATGTAAGAACCACGTAGTACGACGATGATGTTTTGGCAATTTCGAACAGGGGACCAGGCTCAAAGTTACCTGAAGCTTTTTTCAAATTTATTTTTTAAAACGTAATTTAAAATTAGTAAAGAACTAGATTTGTTAAAAAATTTCAAAAAAAATTGGGACGGGTCACCACAGCAAGGTAAAAACAGCAAAACCCATATTGTTTTGGCCACATGAATAGACTACGTGGTTTGACCAAGTCAAAGCCGCACGTTGACATTTTCAATATTCATTCTTACTGACATGGATGCGTGCAGGATGTATACACACCAGACTAATTTTGATCAGTTCATTAAGAGGATATAAAAAGAAAATATTCATACAAATGATTGATGCGATATGTAGGAAAACTTGAAATGTCACATAAACGATCCAGGAATGATTAGTTTACGGTAGCGATCAACGGCTCCGATTACCATCGAAATACGTCGCGATGGCTTCAAGGACGTCTTGCCGTCGGGATAGAATTGACGGCATTGTAACCGCACACCAAGCCAAGGTCATTGAATATGGCAAACTAATTCTCGTAATTCTTCGTCCGTGATCGTGACGGTGTAACCATGCAGTGCAATTATTCGCGACACGACTGCATATTGTGTGTTCTTGGTCAACAGACAAACACATGGGGACATTCACCTACACGCACTCTACTCATACGAGATTATCCGGGCTAAATCCGACTGGAACCGATCCGGCGACTAGCGGAAGAAGGCACCCGAAGCAACAATGGCACGAACCTAAGGTGCGATATCGCAATCTTTGCGTCGTCGTATAATGTAGTAAACACGTAAACAGTTGGCGTGGCCTTGTACTGCGTTATACAGGTATACGGGTCACTGTAGTAGACCATGGACGGAGTCGCGAGGTGAAGATGAAGATCAGGATCGTCGAGGGTTTCTAGAAATCAACAGGTATGTGCAAGGCGAAGGGTAGTAGGTTATCAGGATTACCTCTACTTCTCCACAATTGTCGAGCAAAGTATGGATGAGTGGATTGCCCGACTGTTTCCCTGGACCAACCGAGTTCACCGATCTTCGATTTCATCAAATACCACAAAGTAACCGCCAAAATATCCGAACCTTCAACGTTTATTTCTTACATGAAACACAGATGAAAAAAAATCAGGGGTACATGGATGTACCTTTGCAATGTAACTTTAAAATTACAATTTTCAATAGTTTTTTGCAAAAATATTTTGAAAAACACGATTCGTAAATCACGTATTTTTTTTCGCTGAATTTTTTGTTTTCAATCAATTGGATTTAGAAGAAAGTCACAGGAGACACTTTTTCTTGATAACGATGTTGCCCGCTATTTTGGATTCCGCCATTTAAAATTATAAAACTTGACCACAGATTCGTAATTAGCGACCCGAAAAATATAAGGATATTAATAATAATCAATACCCATGAATGTTTAATATTTTGCCACCGACATATGGGATTCGAGATCATGAATTTAACAAAACTAACCCTGAAATTGGCAATCAACGACCACAAGCGTCGCTGCGCCCCAGTTTCCAATATAAGAAATTCCCTCTCATTTAATATTTCCAATTGACAATTAACTATTAAACTAGTAAGTTTGAACATACATTTTGCAACATGTACTTGATAAATTTGGTATGGCGGTCGCAAGTAGGATTTCTCAAAACTTTGAATAGTTATTTTGTGAAATGATAAATTTCACGCATTTTCCTCGGAATTTTTTTTTCCTAGCTTAACCCGTTTCGTCCTGAAATGCCCTAAATTTTGACTTCTTTTCATCAGGTGCTTTCTCATGGAGAAAGTCATTTAATCGTTTTGATATAACCAGACCTATTGTATTTTCTCTGGAACTTTCTAAATCCGGTTTCACATTGACCATATCTGCCGCCATTTCTTTACTATGGCGATTTAAACATAAAAAAATCGTGAATTTTGAAAAAATTGGTTCAAATAATCCTATTTTTGAACAGGAAACCGTGTTCGAATCAAGCTGAATCTCTGTATCTGGTGGAGTAAATAGTTATACTAAAAGATAGGATGGTTAATTATTCAGCATTCAAAATGGCGGTTCTCAGTGAACATTTTGTTGAAAAATTTCTGGACGCTCTAACTGAACAATTATGAGCTTGTTATAAAAAATGCTAAGAATAAAAAATAGAAAGAGTTTTTTATTCTATGCATTTTTTCCTAAAAGTTGATAGTTTTCGAGAATGAAAAATCTTAAACTATAATATTTGAAATTCATTTCCTCGAAAACTATCAACTTTTGGAAAGAATTGCAAAAAACAAAAAACTCTTAGAATTTACCAGAGAATGCACTAAATTTTCTTCAGAATTTTTCGTAAATAAATTACAATTGTAAATTGCGAAAAAAAATTTCTCAAAACTTCATTAAAAAAATCTGAAAAAATTCCACTATATTTCTCAATGAATGCTAAGAACTTTTCATTCTTAACATTTTTTTTAAAAAGCTCGTAGTTTTTGAGTTAGATCGTCCAGAAATTTTTCAACAAAATTTTGACTGAGAATCGCCATTTTGAAGTCGCCACTTTAAATGGAGAAATAATAACGATCCTATCTTTTAATGTAACTAATTACTCCACCAGATACAGAGACTTAGCTTGTTCCGAACACGGTTTCCTGTTCAAAAATACGATTGTTTGAAGAAATTTTTTTCAAATTCACAATTTTTTTATGTTTAAACCGCCATAGTAAAAAAATGGCGGCAGATATGGTCAATCTGAAACCGGATTTAGAAAGTTCGAGAAAAAATACAATAGGTATGTTATATCAAAACGGTTGAGTGATTTTTTTTTCTCTAAGAAAGCACCTGATGAAAAGAAGTCAAAATTTAGGGCATTTCAGGACGAAACGGGTTAAGCGAATTTTATTTTAAAAAATGTGACCTTCAAAAAATTCCTAGCATAAGCTATTACCGAAGTTGATGTATAAAACCAGTAAAATATGAATTGCAGCATTAATGGTGCGAGTCATTTTTACAAATTACAAGAATAAATGTATATTTAAAAGTATTATTATTTTAAATAACGAAAAAAGTATGGTATATTTACGTTAAAATGACATAGCACCCTCTGTAGGAAGGCTTAGCGTTAAAATCTCAAAGAACTCGTTCTGGATTCTTCCTCAAACAACAGGGATCTTATATGCTCGATATTTTATAATTAATTTTCTTTTTTTAAGAGTACACAGGGGGTGTGCAGGGGTGCTACATGTTTCAATGTTCCGTAAACGAAATGAAGGATTTGATAACTGTATACAGAGTAAAATTCATAAATATACTTTTACGTCTAGCCTACACGATTTTTTTGTACTTTGTTATCTGTCATTGTAATAGTTCATTAATTAATAATATTTAATACATATTTAATACGTTTTATAGTACTAACGCTTGTGACATCCACTACTACACATACACACATTTTTCAGTATTTTAACATTAAAATTATCAACGTTACAGTTGATAATATCAAAATTTACTTTTCTGGAAATCAAAGGTGATACAACATATCTTATCTTTAGATTGTTTGGTAGTAGTTACTGACATCTTCAGATATGCAGAATATATTCCGAAATGAGGGCATTGGTGACGTATCTAAATACCATCAATAGGTAACTTGACTATGATTAAAAAATGAACATAAAATTTAAAATTTTAGTGTTTTAATTAAGCATTTTGATTATTATCAAACATTCCAAAGTAAGTTAAATTTCATTTATAATCCCGTCAAAATTGTAGAGTAATCGGTACAATTGGACTCTGAAGAGACAGTTCGCGTTTACTGTTTTGTTCTAGTTAATATGAAAATAAAGAACAACTTTTATTTATTTAAGAATAAAATGGCTAGAGTATTATGTAAAGAATTTAGTTGATTATTTGCTTTAATTAAAAAATGATTGTATTATTGGCCTCCTCTCAGATAAAAAATATAGTCATTGTCTCGGTTGCTTCGGTAAAAATGTTCTTTTCGTTTATAGTTTTTTTTTTTTTTTTTAAACAGTGTAACTAAAAAAGTTTCATATACCTACATATATCAATTTCAGATATTTTTAGTGGGGTGTGATAGATGTGTTTTACTAAAATTTACACCTGATATACGGGTTATTATAATGATAGTAGGATTTATAACTATAAAAATTATAGTAAGATTTTTAATATGATTGCACATGACATGTTAAATAAATTATATATTGATTGAATGAATATTGATTAAATAATAAAGGGCTGGGGCAATATATCTGATAATTGTTTGCTTTGAAAATCAAAGAAATCTGCACATAATGAACGAAAATGCTACAAAGTAATTAAAAATGTATTTTAAAATCTGTAAGCCTCTTGCAGTATTATTCTAGCAGTTGGTATTCATCTTTATTCATCTCATTTCTTTGTTAAACATGCATATTTTAACTTTAAATGCGATGATTAGATTTTACTTTTTACAGAGATAGGTCACCGTAACCGGGAATTGAATTCCACTATTATTATATTTCTATTCCGAAAAAATTATTAACTTGACTCATGTGTTAAATTTTCACAAATTATGTAACAATAATTTGACTAAACTCAGTAATTGGCCGTTTGATTGAAGATAATAATTATTATCTTCTTATTCGTTTACAACGACAATAATTGGCGGTTTTATTTACTTATTCCTGCATATAATTTTAAAGTTACCGACTACTAATAAAAATTCATTTTATAAAATACGTCGAAATTATTACAAATTACGATTGTATGAATTTTATTGCGACGAACCTGTATTAAAGTGAACTTTTCAGTTTGATTTATTATATTTATTTATTTATTATTAATATACGGACCAAATGGTCCTCAATACAATGCGAAATTGTTTCCGTTATACGTTAATATTTTTTTTTGCAAATTGTATTTCAATATTGCAATTAATATAATGACAATATTTCAATACTTAAATATTTATACCTACTGGCTAACCATTGTTTGGTAGCTCACAATTGTACAGCATGTTCTAATTAAAAAAATTTCACTTGTGAAAGCGTTCGATAAGAAAAAGTAAATTGATAAACTAGAACTCATTATTGTTGCAAATTGCGATAAATGATGTTTTATACTAATATTCAACAAACTTTTACGTATAAAAAGCAAAATTATATTTGTGTTCTTAATTTTTAAAAAGTCGTGTCAGTTTGTAAAAATAATTGCATTTCATTGTATTCCTTGAAATAAGTGCAAATATATGTATATAAATAAATAATTGCAATGCTCTAAATATAATTATAAGCTATGCTAATTACATGTCACACGCGAATTTTATGTAAACATTTGTTTCCTATTTCGTACTATTTACTTAAACATTTCTTTATTTGCGAGTATAATTTCCGCGCGATATCTGAAGGCATTATAATGCATTTATTAAAATAAAAATATACTATAAAGAAATTCTTACGCCGATCATCTTGAAGTTATTTCAGTTTATTATTGCATTTTTTTTAAAATAATTTGGTAACATTCAATATTATGTAGTTTTGTGATTTCTGACAACTATGATCTTCGATGCCACATTCCGTTACATACTCCTTTTCCTCAATGAACTCAAAATGGTCACTTTGGGTAGTCGCTGAGTACTAACGCATTATCAAATTTTCAAAACTTTAAATGGGTGCATCGATATGGCGGACAAAGATTGACCTAAATGTACATAAATCTCAGTATTTTTGTTGTTCTTAATTACGAATACATCATTAAGTATTATGAATCTTAAAATGGCGGATAATATGTGGTGGACTAAACCTTGGAAGATTTCTACGAACTTGGATACTCTGGGGTAATCCAACAGCAGTCAATAGAAAGTTATTTAACACATTAACCAATCAAATGAACATTACATACCCTTCAATAACTCCAAATGGTGTGGCATATCATAAACAGTAAAATAGCATCTTCTTAAGGGACAACCGGGGCAACCAAAGCGACTCGATAGAAACAATACATACATACAAGTTCAGATCAATATTAAAGCTATTTTACGTATTTTTTGTGAATACACATCAGAATGCATAAAAATGACTAAAAGAAAAATTCAAAATTCGGGCTCTGTAAAGGCAATTGTAATTACTGTAGACACTGTCCTAGAAAATACCAGATACTTCAATTGCGAACTGACCGAGAATTTTCTGAAATAAGTGTGATTTGTAATTATTTCTGATAATGCTCGGTCAGTTCTCAATGGTGTTTTCTAGGAAACTATCTATAGTAATTAGAATTGCCTTCACACGGTACGAATTTAAAAAAAATGATTCAGAAAATTTTTATTTATGGTTTTTACTGAAAAATCCTACGTTATCGGTGGAGCACTTTAGAACTCCCTTCCTTTTAGGACGGGACGGACACATTTTATGCATAAAGTTCAGCGCTCTGCCTAACGATGCTACGGTCATGCAAAAAATTCTTCAGCCATCATTTCTTACGTATTTTTGTCTGCTTTTTCAGATTCTGTTGACGAAATTGACCAAAATCTCTTATTAAAAAAGATACAGTTGATTTTTTACAAAAAAACACGATTTTTTCAAAAAATTTTTTCATAAATCTAAGATTTTCACCCGAAAACAGCAACGTAGAAAGCATGCAAATGCCTAATATCGCGTCCAAAATAGTTCAGCTTTCAAATGATACCACTCGCTTTTCAAAATTTCAAAATGGTGGCCAAACAGCAGAAATTTTTCCAAATTTCCTTATAAACTAAAAGACTGAAGTTTTAGCATTACTATATTCTCGACAACTGCATACTTATATGTTTTTGATGTCGCTGATTTCAAATCCGAAGCTAGATTTTAAAAATTCAAAATGGCGGATCCAATATGGCGGACGAAAATTTTAAAAATTTGTCGGATATTCACAAAATTTGTTATTTAGGGGTTTTCGAGGTCGCTTATTTCAAATCTGTAGTCAGATTTTAAAAATTCAAAATGGTGGATCTAATTGCATGCTTCCCACATTGCTGTTTTGGGTGAAAATCTTAGATTTATGAAAAAATTTTTGGAGAAAATCGTGTTTTTTAATAAGAGATTTGGATCAATTTCGTCAACAGAATCTCAAAGAACAGACAAAAATACGTAAGAAATGATGGCTGAAGAATTTTTTGCATGACCGTAGCATCGTTAGGCACAGCGCTGAACTTTATGCACAAAATGTGTCCGTCCCGTCCTAAAAGGGTTAAGGGGATAATTTACTTAAACATAATTTATTTTTATCACATTTTCTTACACTGACAGAACAGTTGTGAGGATCAAAATTATAGTCAGTTTTCCTTCCAACCCTGAAAAATATAACCCCGAGGTTCATAATATAGTTATCTCGACTACATTTCTGATTCTTAACTACATCCCCGTTCTCTCACTCCATATTTCTAAGTTTTCAATTATCCAAATGTAGAATTTTCGAAATATTGCGTTGTTTTTTTTCTTCCAGTTCTAGAAGGAAAATAATAAAAATATAACTCATTCTACATTAGATCTTATATAATAAAATGTAATTGTAATATGCGATCGATTTTAAAAACCCTAGTTGAAATTCAAAACGATGTTACTGAGAAGTGATTCTTATAATAACAGTAATAATTTTGGCAATATCCTAACAGAGTTTGTTATTAGTAAACATAGCAAAAATGCTTAAACTTCAACGAAGCGCCGGTCTTTGATTATGTTTGATCAGCCATTTTGAATTTCGAAAACCTAACATCGGGTACTCAGCGATACGGATATAACAGCGTGCATGATAATAGTTTCCGATACAAATCGATAAAATTTTTTTCTGCGAATGTGAGGGTAGTGTATTGGCACAAAAAAAGATTTTCGCACATGTGTCAAAGGATATTTTGTTATGCATTTAAAAAATGTGTAAAGCCATGTTGAAAAAATGTGTAATGCCTTGAAGTACACGCGCTTGTTTCATAGTATATTATTTTTAAGACGGGCGCAAAACGCGATTATTCGCGCCCGAAGGTTTCGCCCTAGGGCGCGAAATTGCGAAATGTATCCAGAGTGATGAAAAGAAACTTTGCAGTAGGGTAATTGTAGTCGACATCGAACTTGCATGTACTTACATATTGTTTTGCAAGTAATATTAGCAGCTGTTACGCATAAATTGCAATTGGAGATGTTTACCTCCTAATTTATTCGATAGAAATCTGTCAAAATGGTAGACATTGTATTACGCATTCACTAGAAGGTGAATGATACAAAGTCAGATTGCAACTGACATGATTCAGTTGAGTATGTTGAGATATCTTACTAGATCAAAGTCCCAGGCAAAGCTGAGAATCTCGGAACGTTTGAATGATTGGGGATAAGCATTAATCCGCCAAGTCCAATCCCCCGAGCTATTCATCAGAACCACGTGCGAATTGTCGTCGTCTGGAGGGTCAGCGCGCTCTGATAGGATGGAGTGAAGCTCCACTCCAAAACTTTCCATCAGAATCTCCCATCGGTCTCGCTTATCTCAAGCGTAAGCGTAATGCGGCGTACCTGTGTTTTCCCATTCCCCATTCCGGAGCTCTTTTTTCCTCGTGACGCTACCGACTGATTGAAGGTAGACTCCTAGATTGCCTGGCAGTCGTCGACGAGTTGTACGAGATATATATTCGGATCGGCTTAACGCGTGGCAGATGCGCTCGACCCTGGCAAGTTTCAAATCAGTTGGTAGGTTGATCCATCGACGGTCTTAAATTTGGCATTCAGTTACAGTAAGTTCAAATTTCAAAGGATTTCATAAAATTGTAACAGTGAACGTGATAATGTCTTTGGATTGGGATGCTGGGTAATTCTTACGGTTGTCGAATGATAATAGCCCTGTATGAATAAGTACAAGTACATTAACGTTATGATGTGTAAAATATGAATGGCGCGATAAGACAGATCTTAAACCATAGTTTACATAGCTATGGTTTTATTTGGTATTTGCTCATTTCTTGTTCGATGATAATTTATTGGGATAGGCATAGAGTTAGGCATATTACCCACAGCTAATGTTCGAATGTCTGCTTCTATTCCCTACGTTTGAATCGGCGAATATTCACTGATTATCA
Organism: Trichopria drosophilae; assembly: GCA_030407085.1. Lineage (NCBI taxonomy): Eukaryota > Metazoa > Arthropoda > Insecta > Hymenoptera > Diapriidae > Trichopria > Trichopria drosophilae. The sequence continues at coordinate 209,775,083 of CM059583.1, forward strand.
AAACATACCCTGTAGGTTGATTCGAAATTACTTTCGTTGATTGAAAATTAGAGGTATTTTATTCTTAATAAGCTACAAGAGGTCGATAAAAAGATTGGTACAAGTTAATTCAATAATTTGATCGACAGAAGAAATCAATAAATTTATCAGATAAATTTGATTGAACGTTTTTGGGATTTACTCGAGAGCATCTTCATTCGCAAAAACGATTTTATGAAACCGCTTGAACAAATTATTGTATATAAATAGAAAATGCGAAAGGTAGGGATTGTGAAATAACATTGATGTACCAAAGGTAAATGATCTAGACCACCCTACGTCGTACTAAGAGTCCACCAATCAATGTCACGTGTGTGCCCATCACAGCCGAGAACGCAGTCGCGACCCGAATACACCGTCACGCGTAAATCGATTACCTTTGTAAGATGCGTCGAGAAAATAAAGCCAAGGGTCATCTTTGCGTTAACAAAACACTGGAGGGATACTTTTATCGGGTTATCTTACGCCAACAGACCTTATCAAATAATTGTCAATGATATGAGATTGGGGACATTCCTGAATGAAATGAATTTTTATCTTGTTTCAGTTCTCTGAAATTGACTTTCGATACTATGTAATATGCATAAATTATTTAGAATTCTCCCATAACTAACTACCCTTGGACATATTTGCGTAGACCTCATCAACTGCTTATATATCCCCTTTTTCTTTTATCAACAAAAGCTTTCTCGAATGTTATGAAGAAATGATGGGGATGCTAAAATATCTTTGGGAAAAGGGACATTTGTCGCATGGAAATGTATTGAAATGTTATGTTCAATACCAATACAGATAATAATATATGTATTTATTATATAAATTAACCTTTGGTGTTTTAATTAATTCAACTATATGCGTTTGAACATTATTTGTGAAATTTGAGGGATTAGGTCGAAATATAACAATAGTAATATTGATAAGTGTCAAAATGGTCGGAAAAGGGTAAAAATTATTATTATATTTATAACATTCAAACATCTAATTAATTAAACACGAAAAATAATTTTATCCCGATAAAAACCAAAACTTGTTTTGGGTTATTTCTTAAATTTGAATGGTCGAGAGCTAATAAGTACTATTCTGAAATTAATTTACACTTTACTAATTTACATTTTCAATTCTCCCCTTAACGAGTAATGTCTGTAATCAATACTTCCAACGATATTGATAACACCCGTACTACGAAATGACGTTACGTTTTTTTCAAAAATACCATTTCGCGAAAGGAAAAAGAACTTCTGGATAGTTTTTTTTAATATATCAATTAACTATTCTGTTATTTAATATACATGTGAAAGCAGAGGAAGGGGGGGGGGAGAGTTCCGAAAAATAAAATTTCCGAAATTCGTATATACGAAATGCTGAACGTAATGAAAAGTAAATTTATTCGAAAATTTTGCACAAAAATTATCAAAATTTATCATGTTACGTAATGTACGGCAGTTTTTGGGTTTATGAATTGCAGCGACATTTTTTTGTTATTCTCATTAAATTTAATTTTACATTTGTAGGTCAATAATGTTACATTATAATATAAATTAAAATATCTAATTCATAAATATTACGAGTGAATTTATATAATAGTGTTTTATTTTCAAAAACACATTTCTCAGATGATAATTTAGTTTAAAATTTTCAAATGTTTCTGCTCGGTTCTTTGAATATTTGCTATTCTCCATATCTTTAATGCCTGAAATTTTTACTTTAATTTCAATCAAGTACTTTGTATTAAAATCAAATTTTAAAAAATTTGAAAGATAAGAATTCTACTATGTTGTAGTTGTTCTTAAAGATTCCTAGGTCAAAATTAAGTTTCAGCCACCAGAAACTCAAACATGGCGTCAAATTTGAATAAAATTTTCACTGTTGTGAATGTTTTCAAGTAATCGAAATATTGGGCTTTTATTGAAACTATTGATGAAGGTCGACAATTTTGAACCTTGCAACTCACAAAACTATGAGCTACTTTTAAAAAGTGCTAAAAATAAAAATAAAAAGTGATTGAGGAATATTCTGGAATTTTTAACGATTTTTTAAATTATATTTTCAGCAATTTTTTTATTTACATTTTTTAACAAATTTTTAAAACTTTACGTAATTTTCTGTAAAATGTGGTATATTTTTTGATGCATTCTAAGCATATTTTGTTTGCAATTTTTTCAAAAAGTTAACCGTTTTTGAGGCAATGAATTGCAAATATATACTTAAGTATTTTTTCCTCGAGGACTACAAACTTTGGACTAAATTGGAGGCAACAAAACATGTTTGGAATTTGGAAAGAATATGCCGAAAATGAATATATCAGAATTTTTTGTGAAATTCTAAAACTCTGTTAAAAACTCTGAAAAATGTCAGTATATTCTTCGGTAATTTCTAAAAACTTTTCGCTTTTAGCATTTTTTTAAAAAAGCTCAGTTAGAGCATCTAGAATTTTTCAAAAGAAATGATGACATTTTGAGGTCGTTGCAACTCCCTAAATTTCTTGGAGTGAAAATTGAACCCTTCTTTCACAAAGGGTGACACTGTCACTCTATTGAGAGTGATATTTCATTCTTCTAGGGGAGTTTTTTTTCTTTTACTGTTGATGGAGGGTAATTCCACTCTTCATACAGGGAAAACTTCACTTTTAATAAAAGAGTGGCTCAATTTCTACTCCAAGGAGTTTAGAGAGAATGACCCCTGAATTCTGATGGCTCAAAACAAAAAACACTTAATATTTATACATTTTTTGCAAATTTTGTTCATATTTAAGCCCATATTAGAATATGACTGAAACTCAATTTGCAAGAACGACCTCGAGAATAGCAGGATAAATAATTTATAATTTTTGTCAATCTGATCATAGAATTATTTAGAAAAAAATTATGTCATTACAGAGGCTCTATCACCAGTTTTAATTAACTTCTATTTTATGTAAAGTCAGTTAATTCCATTAACTGTTCTGATAATTTTATTATCTGCAACGATATTTTGGGTATTTATATTATTTTTGTACCATTTCTTGTCTGTCTATACTTGAAATCGAATTTCTTCAAAATGTTGAAAATTACACAGTTAACGTCTGAAGCTAACAAATAACTATTTTGAATTTTTTGTTAATAATTAACAAGCAACGAAATATGGAAATTAAATTTATCATTGCAATTTCAAGCATTCCTGCATTCGGCAATATAATTTGGTAACGTAAACTGTTAAACTAGTAATATTCAGTTTTTTAGTCGAGCGATAACAGAATATGGTCGATAATTGAACTAAAAATGACACATATTATCAGTATTCAAATACCAATGATTTAGGTAATCAATTTCATATTTATATATCAATTAAAGTTCAGTAATAAATGCAGTTACTAAAAATTACTGAAGTCATTTATCACAAGATATGTCATAACAGGATCTAGAAGAAAAAAAATTATAGTTATAATAGTTTATGACATAGTTTTCTTATGTATCTTTTTATCGTAAAATGTGAGCAGATACAAACATTGTAGAATAATAAAGCAATTCCAAAGAGGCTTGGTGTTTATTTCGATGCACAAGACTGTATTGTATGCCTAAGATGCATTTGAGATCGCTAAAAAAACGTAAAAATAATTGAAACCCACATTTCAATCACAGGTTATGTTTTTAATGCGTAGTTAACAGTTTTTAATTCATCGTTTAGGAAGAACTTGTTATTACGCAAGCATAGAGGTACGTTGGTAACACAATTTGTGTCATTGCAGACCGTCACAGCTCTACGGGTAGTAAGATAATGTCGAGATTATTCGCATATGATTTAAAACAGCGTAGATCGTCAAACAAGATTTCTTTTTAAAAAATTTGCTAAAAGTCCTTCGTTTGAGTTTTCAACACGTTTTCCTACTAATGCTTATGTATTAAGCCAATATATATAGTCACGTATTTAGAAAACATACATTTCAAAGCCGTATTTATTTTTAGTTGCACAAAAAATATAACAATAACATTGTATTACCAACAATAAATGTTAGTTTCGGACTTTTAGCGTGGAATGTAGAAAAATGATTTAGGAAGATAACTGAAACTTCACACATCCATGAATGGAGTTCAATTCAACTCACTCTTTTTATGACTTCAATATTTCACTTATTATGCATGCATATAAAATATTAGCTACAATATTCACTGCAAAAAATCCTTAGTATATGTCAATACTTTTCGATTAACCTATGAATTTTAATATGTCCGCAACTACAATTAATTACTTATCATCAACTACCATAAACTAGTTAAAAAAAGCTACTTGTGTAGTTAGTGAAATGAATGGTAGGAGTTACTTTTACTAAATTGTTAAGAAATTGTCGATATTTAACGTTGTTGATAAATTTAACTACTATACATGAACAAAGACAAAAATAGCAAAATTAACTACATCAACAGGAATGCCCTGACTATCGATATTACCTTAGAACAATTGAATTCGTCAGAATCATTTTTTTTTCACTGTTAGCGAAAATTTAATGAGTTTTAAAAATGTTTTACAAATGAATAATAAATTATAATAAAATAAAAGTATATTGATATTAAGCCATCCAGTTTTCCTTAACATATTTCGATAGATTGAAATTATCATGTTATCAGTGTAGAAAATATCAAAATCAATTTAAATCCATTTATCAGTGTTGTGCGCTTTATTAAGATTAGTAGTATTAGTATTTTGTCTATTTGGGGTAGCTGACAAGATACATACCAGGGTGTTTTGTTTTAATAAAGAAAGCAGGTAAATGCAATATAGTTATCAATAAGAAAGGGACATCTTAATCGTAATATTATATCATTAATATTTAAACTTTATTATCTATCCCCTTTTTGCTATATGGTTATTTTACATGAAACTAAAAACAGATAAAGTTATCGTTTGCTTTCATGATCCCTGTGTTAATTAATCTATATAATGAAAGACCCCAGTTTAAAGTAAATGCAAATACCCTCCATTTCAACTAAAAACTATTTTACATTATTTAACAAACAAAAATAATACTATAAGAATTACTTAGCAATATATGCAAAAAAAATTGTGAATCAATATAAATTCCTTTTCAAATTCAAATTAAATTCCTTTAAATATCATTTTTGTTATTTTACAGAATTCATTTAGTTTTCATTCGCATTTCTGAAAGAGATTCCCAAACATAAATATAGTCAATCTTAACAAAAAAAATGATACAGCATTTATGAATTTTAGTTCCGCTTAAAGTAAAAAAATTCAGAATAGGCCTCATTAAACGATTTTAAAATAATGAAAGAAATATTGCCGATGATGCTGATAAGATAATAAATTCTATTCTACGTCACGACATTTCATTCTCTCATCTGTAGATAAATTAGCCAAAGTTTGTCACATTGATGTGGAAGTCTATTGGTATTTTGAAATAATAATACGGTGAAGTTTTCAAAGTTTCATTTCAATTGTTAACATTTAATCATGTTCACTGGTGAGTTTCTACCTTCAAGGCAAAGATAACGAATATGTGTATTCAGCACATTAAGCCAATTATGAAGTCAAGTAGAGATAATGAAATTCATAACTTTGACAAAGATTGGAGGATATATTTAAAAAAAGCTATATTTAATACATGGGATTACTCTAATTTTCGGAGACAATAGTAAAAACAATAAATTGCATAAATTAAAACGTTAAAAAATTTGTCGGCTTTCTAAATAATTTACGATGTAGGATAATACGCGAGACTTAAAAAATTACGGAAGAAGTAAGGATGTTACGCGCGTGGCCTTGATTGAAAACGGTGTATATTAGCACGTTGACAGATTTTCTGAATGTGTATTGGCTGAATTTGAAGAGCTAGAAAAATTGTCCTGAAGATTTAAGTACCATTTACTTACCACTTTTAATTAGTAAATAAATATTGTGTTTTCTAAACTTTTTAATAGATAATAATTTTTATTAACTACAGTTCATTCCTTGAAATTAATATCGTTCCGCAATGATAATAAACTAATTCTTTAAATTAGTAGACTAGTATTCAAGTAGAAATAAGATACTGACTGATTAGTGTGTTCCCAAGAACCGATGTTGATTAAGATTCGCGAGAGTGTAGAGATGTGACTTAAGTGTGTTAATCTCAGAAAGTACAATGATACACGAATTTACTAGGTAAAGATATTTTATCTCGGCTTTGGTATTGCAGTATGTGAATTACGGAGCAATATCAGTTTTATAACATAATTTTATACAATAAAAATATGACGAATATATAGAACTTAAGGCTGCCATATATGAATTATCTCTGAGTGCTTACACGAATGTAAATGTAATATTGAAGGCAATATTCTTTTCGAAAAACAATGTTCAGTTAGAATTCGTTCAAAGCGTGTAAAATTAAAAATGGCAAATTACAATCAAAATTAATAAATTTGATTATGCATTATGAGTTATCAATTAATGGTTAATATTTGTCGTTTCAGATTAAAAGAAGGAAAATTCAGCCGTCAACATGGGAGCAATGTTTAGAAGTGAGGAGATGGCTCTATGCCAGCTCTTTATACAACCAGAGGCAGCGTATCCTTCAATATCCGAACTCGGCGAAACTGGAACTGTACAGTTTCGTGACGTAAGCATAATTGGTCATACTCTATTGTAATTATATTGAGCACACATTAAAAGTCTATTTATTTCAGCTAAACGTTGATGTCAATTACTTTCAAAGAAAATTTGTCAACGAAGTAAGGCGATGTGATGAAATGGAAAGGAAGCTTAGATACATCGAGGCTGAAGTGCGCAAAGATGGTGTACCAATCGCTGAAATTGTGGGCGAACTTCCACGAGCTCCAAACCCACGAGAGATCATAGATCTGGAGGTAAATTATTCCTGCTTATACATGACTAATATTATAACGCAATAAATTCGTTTTCTGTTAAGAAAATATTTTCATATTTTCACAAATATTGTTTGTTATTTCAACCAGGCTCATATTGAGAAAACGGAGAACGACATTTTGGAACTGAGTCAAAATGCGGTGAACCTAAAAAGCAACTACCTCGAGCTGACGGAGTTACGACACGTTCTGGAGAAAACCCAGGTCTTTTTCACAGAGGTACTTAAAAGAAATTCGGCAATAGTGATCGCCGTATCATCCCCATTCTTGTAATCGGTATTTATGTTTTGTCAAAGAATCAAGGATCGCATCTTCTTCTGTACCAACAGGAAGAAGCCAACGACTCCATCACGAAGGCGTTGATCAACGAGGAGAGCCAAACCCAGCAGAGCATCACTACCAGGGGTCGACTAGAGTATGTTTCAATTTGTGACGGTGCTTGCTGAGCTTCACAAACTACTTGTTTTCGTCTCTCGTACTTGTTTCCTTACCTAATTTAACCCAATATAACCTAACCTAACCTTCTGTAGATTCGTCGCTGGAGTGATCAACCGTGAGCGTGTACCAGCTTTCGAGAGGATGTTATGGAGGATTTCGCGCGGTAACGTTTTCTTGCGTCAGGCTGAGGTTGAAAAACCTCTCGAGGATCCTACCACGGTATAATTTATATTATATGTTATTATTAAGTATATTTTCGCGTTTATACTTTGCATTATCTTGACTATTCTACCAAGGATATGTTCTGTTATATGTTCTGTAAATTAATTCAGTTTTGTATTAAAGGGGAATGAGATATATAAGACCGCATTCGTCGCGTTCTTTCAAGGTGAACAACTGAAGAGTCGAATCAAGAAGGTTTGCACCGGATTTCACGCATCGTTATACCCCTGCCCAAGCAGTAACGCCGAGCGTCTGGAAATTCAAAAAGGAGTTCGGACGCGACTAGAAGATTTAAATTTGGTAAAATGATTAAACCTGCTGGGAATTTTTTATATTATGATCGTAAATATTAAATAATATCTTTGGGTGTAGGTTTTGAATGAAACTCAAGATCACAGGCAACGAGTACTGCGTAATGTGGCAAAGGATCTTCCAAACTGGAGCATTATGGTACGAAAAATGAAAGCCATATATCATACCATGAATCTCTTTAATATGGACGTTTCCAAGAAATGTCTGATTGGGGAGTGTTGGGTGCCGATGGCGGATCTCACAATGGTTCAAAGTTGTCTCACAGAAGGATCGGTAATAATTTACATACATTTTAAACTGACTGTTTATTAATATGAACAATAATTAACTGGTTACCTCAAACATTTAGCGTCTCTGCGGAAATTCTATCCCATCTTTCCTCAACGTTATTCACAGTGATGAAAATCCACCGACATTCAATCGTACAAACAAGTTCACCAGAGGCTTCCAGAACTTGATAGATGCTTACGGCGTTGCATCATACCGAGAAGCCAATCCGGCATTGTACACCATTGTAACTTTTCCATTCCTATTTAGCGTCATGTTTGGTGATGCAGGCCACGGTGAGTAAGCATTTTTAAAAATTAGTATCCATATCTATAACATTTTTACAATTCTATAATTTTAGGTTTACTCCTGGCGCTATTTGGAGCATATATGGTTATATGGGAAAAAAAGCTATCCGCGAAACGTACGACAAATGAAATATGGAATATATTTTTTGGCGGTCGATACATTATTCTTCTTATGGGTATATTTTCCATTTATACCGGTATAATCTACAATGACATTTTCTCGAAGTCGTTCAATATATTCGGGACCAGTTGGCGGCCTTCTATTAACGAATCCGACTTTGCAAGTATTAAGCAGCCAATAATGCTAGATCCCATAACCGACTACATGAAAGCGCCTTATCCTCTTGGTATAGATCCTGTTTGGATGGATGCCAAGAATAAAATCATATTTTTAAATTCCTATAAGATGAAGTTGTCTATCATTTTTGGTGTAATTCACATGGTTTTCGGAGTGTGCATGAGCGTTGTCAACATCGTGTAAGATATTAACTATTTCTATTTTCAAATATATCCAAGCAAATAGTTAATTATAATTATATAAGAATCTCTTCATTCACAGGCAACAAAAGAGATACGCTAGTTTATTCCTGGAATTTTTACCGCAACTGCTATTTCTTTTGCTACTATTCTTCTATCTGGTTGCATTAATGTTCCTTAAATGGGTTGTATTCTATTCGTCTAGAACAGGTAAGTCACAAATTGCTTTTTCTAGCATTATAATATATTAATTTTCTCACGTTTGACGGCAGATGTTTTTCACGGATCTTCTTGTGCTCCTTCGGTCCTAATCACCTTTATCAACATGGTGCTCTTCGGACACACACCTACTGACAAGCACTGTTCAGAATACATGTACCATAATCAGGAACTTGTTCAGCAGATTTTTCTAGGTCTAGCGTTAATGTGCGTACCAGTAATGCTTTTCGGCAAACCTGTGTATCTGACCATCAGTAAAACCATGATAAAAAGAAAAACTGTCTATGTGAGTAAATATCTTTTCTTTCATGTTTAAAAATACTGATGCTACATTGATGAAAAACAATTAAAGATTATTATAAAATCTAACTGTATATTTTATTTATAGACTAATGGATCCGCCTCTCAAGATATCGAACTACAGGCTGGAGGTATTACAAGCAATCCACCAAATGAAGGTGCTCAGCACGAGGAAGAAGAATCCTTTGGCGAACTAATGATTCATCAAGGCATTCACACGATAGAATATGTGCTCTCGACAGTATCACATACTGCTTCATATCTGCGTTTGTGGGCATTATCATTGGCCCATTCTCAGCTGTCAGAAGTTTTATGGAAGATGGTTTTAAGCAAGGGACTTCAAGCGCCCGTTGACGCTTATTATAAATCTGTTATGTTGTTCTTAACGTTTGGCGCCTGGGCGGGGTTGACCATTGCTATTTTAGTAATGATGGAAGGACTATCAGCTTTTCTACACACATTGCGTCTTCATTGGTAAGCCCCTGTTTAATTTATTCTCGGAATAAGAGATTTTTTTATTGTCTGAATAACTGTAAGATTTGAGTTTCGATTTTCTCTCAAATTTTTTAGCATTATACTTTCATTATTGCGCTACTACTAGTTTCTTCTTTGCATAATAGGGTGGAATTCATGAGCAAGTTTTACGATGGACAAGGATATCCTTTCCAGCCTTTTTGCTTCAAAACGATATTTGATGCGGAAGATGCCGAGGAGTAGTTGACATCAGTCCGTCCGAGCTACGTCAAGCGCATGCACACATCAATCTGCATACATCCATAATACATATAATGGCAGAGGTGAACTTTGAAAATGCTCCCGGAAAGCTGCCATGATTGAAATACGTATTGCAAAAAGAAAGCGACAAAAGAGCGCATAGCTAAGAGAATACGTGACTCTAATCTGAAAATCTCAGCAATGTGTCGACAGTAAAAACAAAAAATCGCGATGTACAAAATATTTACGCGTCTATAGTATTATTTCGGTACTTTTAAAATGAAAAGTATCAAAACTTGCATGTTTTTTTTTAAATTTTAATTGAAAGTTATTTATAAGAATATCGTAATTTGTATTCGTGAGAAGCGATCGTCGATAAATGTAATAATGTCCCAACAAATATTTACATAATAGTGAAACGTTTTCCGTGAAATCGTGCAAATATCTTTTATTACATAATTTAAGAAAAAAGAGCTGAAAATAAATGAAACGTTTCAAGGCTAATAGTTCTGTATTTTAATGAACCAACCAAATTGTCAAATTTCTACAAATACAAACGAGAAAAATTTCGATTTAAAAATATTCTACCGTTAATTGCACTCGAAAACTATACGAAATGATCACTCAAACGCTCGAAATCATTTCAGGTGGAAGCAGCAGTAATTTAAATCCTAGAACGACTCAGAATCAGGTTAACAGCAGATGATAATAAAAATTTCTCTAGTAAATATTGTTTATAATAAAAATTCCAGAGAATACTAATTCGCTTTATTAATAATATTCTGGAAACCCAGTTGGCGAGAATATGCTTTTATCTGCGATCTTTAGAGCTTTCGATCATATGTAAATGTACATGATAAAAAGTTCATAAGAACACTTATTCAAAATTCGCTAGTCATGTATTCAATTAGGTTCTTATCATGCTGCAAGAATTGGTGTTTGCATACTGAGTTCTGTTCTGTAGCAAATTCATCATGACGTAACCTGAACTGCAAAGTGCACATCGAAAAATGATTTTTTTCCGTCGAATATCAGCTTTTTCTAATACATCAACGAAAATTCCTACGACAGATCCCCAACTTTAGGCAGTACCTCACGTAATAGAAAATTTACAAATTGCAATAAAATTCTAACATAATCCAAAAGAGTTTTATTTCCTTTCGCATCATTTATTCAATATCTACTTTCGAAGGTTTGCGACTGACACAAGTTGGACACAATAGAGCAATCGATTTTTGAAGATCAAGGCAACTGATATAAGAAATATTCCTGGCGTCGTTCGCACGCATGGGAATTCAAAATGTAAAAATCGCGTACTTGCTCTTGATTCTTATTTCGTGCGAGTAGGCAAACGAGGTCGATAAATTCGAGATTATACGTTTATATTACCCTTTTCTAAAAAGCACCTGCGTGCCTGAAAACTATTACAGCTTTTTAGCCTGGATCTCACATACTAGCAAATATCACGTATGTACATGTTTGCTTAGAGGACAGCGTAAGTGACGTAAATTAGTAGCATGACAGGGAATCCTGTAGTACAATGTCAGATTACATTTACGTCGATGGCGTCTTATGGCCATCCTCTTTTTAGGTTTAATTTACTGTGAGCATTGGCATTGGTGGTCTAATTACGACAGATTGTTCATCTTGCAAGTCACCTAACGGTGACACGTTAATCAGGCATTATTCTCCAAAAATTTATAAAATAAGTGAGAAATTCAATATTGACTATTTAAGTAAAATTGATGTCCAAGATTTTTCCCTCTCACCATCGTTAAAATTAATCAATTATATTATCCATGATGGGCAGGTTGTAAACATTTGATTTTTCTACTTTGTTTTTCGCTGCTCAAACCAAAGCTGGAATAAAAAATCCTAGTTATGAATTCAATGCAAAAGATATTCACATTTCATAGGAATATATATAGGATAGCAATAAAAGTCGATTGAATTTGTGAATTACAATCGCATGTCTCTAATTCCATTCAATCTACATTTTTGTATTGAATATTAGTTTTATAATGTTAAGAAATGTTCAACCACGGTCTATGGATTTTTTTATTTTAAAAGAAAGTTATAACAAAAGTTTAATGTTGAAACTACTGAAAGAATCATATTAACGTCACTGATTATTCTCAGATTAATGTATACGATTAGACGATAGCACTAATTTGTAAAAATTAGGCTAAAATCTACACCTGTACGAACCGTAGAATATGTAACATATTTTTGCCTATAATACTATCAAACTTTTTATATAAATACATTGCATGCACAAGTTGATGCAATTAAAACATAATAAAAACGACGATTACAGTAATTAGAAACATTTAGATTCAAATGACTATTCGTTGCTTGAACGTAATTTTATAAACGTTATAAATTTCGATATTACACCATGATTGCATTTTAAAAGTGGTTAAAAATCTTGGTGTTAAAAATGTTCCAATTAGCACGAAATTTTCAAATTCATCAAAATTATGATTACAAAATTTTAGGAAGAATTTTTTTATACTAATTATTATTTTTTTCAAATAAAATGAACTATTTTTCTGATGATTATTGCTATGTGTTCTCTTGTTCAGTACTTAATTATACTATACAGATTTCAATCACGGTTCTTTTGAAAAAAAATAAGAATTTTATTAATATACCGGATTCCATCTTCAAACCTGCGCCGTAAAAATTCATAATAAAATTTAGAATCATCCTGTAATTTTCGCCGGTAAAAGTTGGTAACATTACAAAATATGATACGTTTTTTTCTGCTATATCCAATGAATGGCAAGGTTTATGTAAACTTGATTCGATAACTTTCCGCCAAGTGGCAATTTTACCATCGGCGACGGGGCGGGGGTATACATAATCTTGTGAAAATTTAATGATAATAGTGTTGTTTCATTTTAAAACGAAATAGTTATATATACATCAGATAGGAAAATTACTTCGTTGAATGTAAATATTTCCTGTAATAAAATACCTGCTGTTCACTTAAGACGCTTTGAAAAAAGTTTGTTTGTTTGAAATAATTATAACAAACTACAGCATTTAACAAATAAAATTTACCATCCCTTTGAATATATATGATTGCAAATTCACTTGAAATACTTAAAACACCAAATAACATGTTACTAATTTGCGCTGTGAAGTGATTCCAAAAGTGCTTATAAATAACAAACATAAGTATACATTAATAATTTTACTCAAATTCAATTATTATTATTATTATTAATTATTATTTTAAAAATACTAAGACATATCCACATAGTGATGCGCGTAACGTGGGAATTCATCTAGTACATACTTTAAGCGCGTGATTAATGCTTTTTTAAATGTTTCGTGAACGTAGAATCAAACGCAACCATTGTTTTTTGTTTTAAGGTTTTAAAAAACTTTTATAATTTTGATTATATTTTGAGCTATAATTACATAGCCAATAAAACCATATCATTTCTGAGAAAGTGCCTGATCGATTGAAACATCGTTCACGCTAATGAAATACATCCCAACGTAAAACTGATATAATTTGTGTAAGAAATCTTACATGTGTAAAATTAGATCTAATTAGAGTTTGCAATTTTATAAACAAAATAAGGAAATGTTTGGTAACATGGTCGTTTACAACACCTGCAGCGTAAAATGACGCAGATTTTTCATTTTCATTTTTTGACAGCGTGTGGAGTAATAAAGGGTATCCAATTTAAATTGTGTTTTTCAATTCTCCGTGAAAATGAAATCAGCAAATATTTGTCAAAAAGCGATATTTTATATACAGATTGATCTTTGAAATTATGAAAGAAAATCGAACAATTTAAATAGCCACAATGCTGACGTCAAGTAGCCGCCACAAATCAGTAATTAGGCTCCTTTGAACCATTTTCTGCGGTGAACAGTTAAGGGCAAGTGTTACGCTAACCATCCAAAGGCAATCGACCCTTTCAAAGATGAAATTGAGGTGAACATTGATGCTATTTAGCCTCAAACAGCGAATATGTACTCCAAAACTGGGGACAGTAATATTAGTCAGGGTATAGCCATTTACACTAAACTGTATTCCTTTCATAAAGAGAATTTAATAAAACATTTTAAATATACCATCCTTTATATGTATAGCATAATACTCTAAGATTAAAGCTGTTGCAACTGCAGGAGAAATTTTGAAAAAATTCAAGGAAATAAACTAGCAGCTTAGACGAATACGCAATTATATTCAAAAGTTATATATGGCGATGATTGTGATAATATAATTTTAGGAAAAGAAAAACAAATTATATTTATGATGGTTCCACATGTTAGGACAGTATTTAATGATTAATTAAACAATGTTATTTAAAAACACATAATCCTACCTACATCCACTCATTTGCCTTTTGAGGGCAATTATAAATGTATCGCGTAGAATACCCTGATTTATACGAATATACATTATATTTTAGAAAAATGATTTCAAATAGTTCTTTTTTATATATTCATCTTAAAATATATACTTTTTCACATAAAATTATTTTTCTTTGAAAAATTAGAATTCCAAATTAAAATCTGTATTTTCGTCCGATTATAATTAATGATAGCAACGTTTACGGACTGTCATGTACAGTAGAATCCTTCGAACGTTGATGTCTGGTAACGTTTATGACGTAATCGAAAAGTGTATTCAGGCTAGCGTCTTTATTGCATCCTGAATATGTTCACCGGATGCAAAAACACGAGGTAATCCATTGTCGGTCTCGTATAGTACAACGATGTTCAAGCTACCGTCCTGCCAATAAAAGTACATCTTTTTCAAGAAATATATAATTGGAGAACCGGTATAGTTTCACAAAATTTACCCCAATTTAACATTCTTATATTAAATATATATATTTATAATTCTTTGAAGTGTGTGTAAGCATATCCATTAATTGAGTTTAGAATGAGTTGAAGCGCTTTTAATAACAGTATTTTCTTTTTTTTTTAAATGAGAGAGAAATAATAAGATGGTCATGGAAATACATTGCCTAACTTAACAAAACAGTAAATAGTCCTGGTATAAAGTAACTATAAAAACTATTACGATGGCTTTCTGTAGACCCAATTCGATTTTTAAATGCGTTAACAAACGGAGCATCGATAATCTGGCGAGACAAAGAATTTTACATATTTACTAAACGATTTCCAAGAAAACGTTTGAAACAATTCTTTCTGCAAGCATTAGATTTCAATTTCAATCTGTGTTGGAGAACAGAAAACACCGCTTTTCGGAAACAATATTCACACGGAATATCGTTCAGCTTGGCCATCTGCAAATACGGTTCACAAATGCAAAATCACAAAGGTTTATAAACCCTCCGAAATGAGCCCTGGACTGGGCACAAGGAGATTTCCGTGGACAAAAACACACTGGCTGTGCAATTTTTCAAAAGGCACGAAACAAGATGAATAGGTGCGGGTAGTTCCAAAAATGATGATTCGCGACCATTCACCGCAGAATATGATTTTATTTACTTTAGAAAAGAAACAAACATACAAATGATAAGCAAATCGAAACGGAAGTCCCTGGAAAAATGTAAAGTTAAAAATGCACAATTCAATGCGAATCAGAAGTATATATACGATTGAATTTCAAATAAAAAGATTGTTGGAATCTTCGACAATAACTTATAACAACAAAATTAAAAATATCCTAAAAGTCACTCATTACTATCAGATAACCTAATAATACTACTTCAGTAGAGAATGATCGATTAATGACCTACAAATTTTTTACCCTTGCAGAAACAGTGAGATATTATCGTTTTCTTAAATCGATTTTAGTGACTGTACATTGAATTTCTGAAACAATATTCCCATCGTTTTCTAAATTCTCCCTACCCATACATCTAGCACTCTCCGTGCGTGTTTCAGAGTCTTGTATCTGAAGGTCATCAGAGGTATGAGTCGATAGAAATAATCGTATACATCTTTTGGAAATTTTTGGATACTTTTATCGTAAAATTGATGAATAGTCACTCTGCAACATCACACAAAAAACCCGTATGTTTAACTATATTTATAGAAGTTGCAACTTTTCTCCATATAATATTTACTGATACAAGTGGAATAATAGAACTTAACTGGTTATCAGGTTTGATTAGGAAAACACATCATTTATGTAAATTTTTCAGTAACTGCTTAATCAACTAACATATACTATTTTATAGTATCATCTAACTAGATCCATATAATAATGTCCACTATTTATACAAATATTGTAAATATCTCTATTATCTTTCAAATAATATGAATTTAAACTAGGAAAAATCATTAAGAAGTTTCATTCAAGTGAATCAATTTCTATTTAAAGAATTGGCAAATATTACTTTAAAATAATTGAAACACTGAAACAGCAGTTCTGCAGGTTTGATATATCAGTACCGAGAAAATTACCAAAGTTACCATATCAGGTGAGAATGAAGAATTTATAAGGTAAATTTTCTTGTATATTGGGGAAAAGCCATTTTTGCTGTGGATATTCACGTTTTGTTATGTCGTGAATAGTGCGGTATTTGCGTATTATTGCATTTATTCATTGATATGCAGAACAGACTTATAAATCAATTTTGCTCGTGATAGTCGGTATTATTCCACTTCCCTCTATGATGAATCTAATTACATGTTTTATTAACAAATTACAGTTTCGACGTTTCAACAAACTGCACTTGGTCGTGCAACTATAGTTTAGTTCAGTCACTACAATGATATTGCAAAAATTGAAAAACAAACAATTTCAAATATCATATCACTCACTATAAATGATATACAGTAATGTGGAGAGTACTGTTGATTAACTAACAAATAACATTATTTATAATTAAATTATTAAATTTACTGCCTGTTATAGGAAATTCCCGTGTCCTTCCATCGGTGTCTTTGGCTATAACCTTGGCCATGACCTTCAACGACTTTTGCAGGTCAAGTGGATTTTTGTTACAAAATCATACACTTTTTGCCTGGAAAAAGAACCCAGCCAAGAAAGTTTCGCGTTCCGACATAGCCTGAAGAAAAAGTTCTTTATTTCCATTGCTCAAAGAGAAGATTTCCTGGTCATGAAATAATTGTTCTGAAATCCCCCGAGGATTTTCACTTTTGCCCAAAATGGTTCGAGGTTAGGGTAATATAAGATATAAGATATTTTTGTCAAAGTACAAAAAAAACTGCTCCGTTATAATGCCAATGAAGTACATGGCGGTTGCGAATTTCTGGAAAACGAAAGCTGGCGCTAAATCGCGAACTTTTCACTTTTGAACGTACTTTATTTAATTTTTTTTTAGATACATGTGAAATACCAAAAACCATTCAACTTTTTGTTGAGATTTACAGAATTTATTAGGGCTACCATAAAATTAGAAAATTGGGATAAACTTTCGACATCAAAATTAAAAGAAAATGGGTGTTTCCATTTTTATTATCCATTTATTCAAAAAAGGCCTCCAATTTTTATTGTAAATTTAGAGTTTGATGTATTTTGGTGGGCGCATTACGAATATTGAATATCGAAGGCGCTATAAAATATTCTGTACTTAAAATAGTTTCAGCTCTCTAGAAATCCAATATGACGTCAAATTCTTAAATAATTAGAAAATATTTATTCTTTACTATTTTTTTCATATATCAGAGTCTCGAATTTCTATTCAAATTGTAATGAAATGTGAAGAAAATATTTTATTTTTCTAACCCACTTCATCTTAACGACTTCAAATTTATGTCCTCAATGAAAATTTCTTTGAAATATTTCTGGACGTTCTAACTAAAAATTATGAACTTTTTGAAAAATGTTAACAATTAAATGTTCTTTGAATTCATCGAAGATTATACTGCAATTTTTCTGATTTCTAAATTATGTATTGAGAAAATCTTTTTTTCAATTTTTTGTTTAAATTCCAAATATTTTCGAAAAATTAGGAATTTTGTTGTTGTTGTGTGTAATTTCCTCCGGAAGTTCATAGTTTTTCCGGAGGAAAAAAATCGTAAACTATAATATTCTGAATTCCTTCCCTCCAAAAATATGAATCTTTGGAGGAAATTGCAAAGCATAAAAGACGCTTAAAATTCACCCACATTATGTACCAAAATTTTTTGTAAATATATGGAATTTTTCAAATATTGATGAAAAATTGCAATATATATATTTGGATGAATAAAAACGTTTCGTTTTCAGTATTTTTAAACAAAATTTTTCAGCAACGAAAATTTCAATCTGTGCGATTTAAAAGGGCATTTTTTTCTAAAAATTCAAATATTTTCTTCCCTTTTCTTCAGAATCTAAGTAGAATTCCTATATTCGGATAGTTGAAAACTGATAAGAATAAATATTTCTAATTTTTGTAATTACTACTTTGACCCAGACTGACAGTCTGGACGAAGTATTGAATTTGGTCAGTTCGGGCAAAAAACCTACCCTATAATTTTTCATCAAATGCCGACGTTTCAGGCCCTAAGGACCCCCAATTAACAATAAATAAATTTGTGTGTGTGATCTTGTACGTACGTGGCATAACTTAGATCTGATTCGATTTTGACGCAGATCCATTGGTCCATTAATAAAAAACATTAGCTCCAATTATGTTTCTTCGCAGTTTTTTACATTTATTTTGTAAAAATACAAATTGTATTTAAACATATTTTAAACAAAAAAGATAGAGCATGAAATTCTGTACAAAAACAGTTATATGCATCTTCAGCTTAAAGTCAAGGATATTGCCGTAAAAAATGTTTCAAAATCCGTATGACTGTTGGAGGGGGGGGGGGGGTATAACTACGTCGACATTGAAACAGCTGAACCTTCGCGAGCTCTTCGAGCGCGTTGATCCCTTACGAGCGCAAAATTTATTTTAATAAAATATTATTTTACGCCCTGGATACGAAAATAACTATTTCGATATATTTAAAAGATGTCTTATAGATATCTAAAAGATATCCATTAGATATCTTTTTGACACTTCGAGGATATTTTTGAAGAATTATATGCATATGTATTGTATATATAAGATCATAATAATACAGACAGTATTAGTATTAAAACATAGTAAACATGTAATATGCATCGAATAGTCTATTCGCATCAATACAAGTGCATGATCTAAGTGTTTTAACAGTACTGATTATTAATACTTCGGCTGGCCTGTCGAATGGCGGATCCAATATAGCGGACGACTTTTCTGAAAATCCATCCATTGAAAATTTTCAATATCAATTCAACGTTAGATTCGACTTCATCGACTACAGAAACTTTAAGCTGACGAGTTTCAAACAAATTGGATTACATTTTTCAAAAGTCATCAGCTATATTGGACCTCCCGTTTTGAATTTTGAAAAACTAACATCCGATTCGTAATCAACGACCCCGAAAACCCCCAAGTAATAATTTTTAGGCAAATTAGATCGATTTTCAAAAAAGTCCTCCGCCATTTTGAATTTTTAAAATCTGACTTCAGATTCGTAATCAACAGCCAAACAACTGTAAAGAACCATATCGTCTGATTTTTGTTAATATTATTCGAGTATAAATGTGAAATTGATGTACATTTTTTATTGGACATGGTCAACTTTGACCCCTTACATTTCCGAAACGGGGTATATGTTCACTTTGAAATTTTGCAGGGATTATTGGGTCATCATATGTAACCAATTGGCACAAAAAAAAAGTTTAAATATTCGAGGTACGAAAAAGGGGCATTTTTTGTATGGGGCTTACAGAGGCTCTTTGACCTCAGAATCTTGAAGAGCGACCTCAAAAATAGTAGGATGTGTACCTTACAGTTTTTTCAACTTGGATTTTGATGCGAAATACTTCATTGAAACTGAAGTGACAAAATTGTAATTCCCGGCGTTAATGGGTTAATGGAATTGCACCTAGATTGAACCTGAAATGTTGAGAAGCTCCTGCTAGACAGACATCTTTTAGCATAAATTGTGAATTTTTGCGAGAATTTAAAAACAAAAGCCGGATGGAAGCATCAGCATACCCTTTGCGAAATATGAAAGAAAGCTGTATGCCGTTAGAGAGGAATGGGCATCTTTGCTGCTCGATTGGATAAGCGAATCTATGGAGGCGCGGAAGCTGAAATTGAGTCGGGAGTACGGGTTGCGTACGGGTGCACTCTGCATGCAACACGAGAAGCGAGGAAGATTCGACGACGGAGGAGGGTGACAGCTTCAGAAAGCCCGAGAGAGGCAAATTTCCAGGGCGAGAGGGTGCTGGGGAAAAGGGCAATGTTAAGGGGGTGATGCCGCGGGGGGCAGTGTTAAGGGGGTAGGGCCGCCCCAAGCGTTGCGCGGAGCGACGGCGACGGTGCGGCTGCTGCTGATGCATCTGCGACGGCGTCCAAGTCCCAAGAACGGCGCTAGCCGGCTGCTGGAACCACCACTTCGTTCTCGGGTTCAGTTGGCGATGCGCATTCGACGCCGCGACACCTTCGAATAACATCTCGCATGTCGCAACATCAGATTCATTGCGCAGCTGAGCGCTATCTGTCCAGTGTTTACATTCGGAAACAGACCTAGACAAGTCCGGAAAAACCCTGTGGTTCCTGATCCTCCTGAAACCGACCGGAAGTTGCGTAGCTACCGTACGCTCTCCTGCGTCCTGCGTACGTATACATCATTATTTACTCAAGCCGTGGATCGAGTCGACATCGCTGATCCGCGATGGAAAACTGTTAAGGGGACGGTTCAGCCACAAATTCACCCACATCAAGTATTCCTGCAAGAAATACATAAGAATTAGTTCTTTAGTCATTTCTCATGACAAATTTAAAAAAAATGTGTCGAAAATTGAAAATATTCTTTTTCGAAAAAAAGAATGGAATTTGTTCAAATCTCTCCGTTATTAGCAAAACAATGTTTTACGTTCGACGAATTTCTTTTGAATATTCTTATTTAATTTAGTGAATTTTAATAAACTTTATCGAAAAAAATCGTCTTTTTACGTTACGACTTTAAAATGTGTTTGTACGTTTTAAATTTTATTTATATCATTAGATTTTTGTTCATTACCTTTTAACATTTCGTGCGTTATAAATAGGACTTTCTAAATAAGTTAAATCACTTAATTTGCCATTCTTTACAATATTTTCTTTGTGTTTATATAGTAAATTTTATTATTATTACTCTTATAAGAAAGATTGTTCCCTGTAACGAGGGAAAATTACTGCTGCATAGAATGTTTTATTTATTCCCCAGTTACATTTTTTTGTTTACAATTTATTTTGTTTGGTGTTTTTTTTTTTAGTGTTGCTCGCTTGTTACTACTTTTAGGTAAACAGAACTCCATTCACCGAGGGTAACGAAGCGATTTCGCCAAATTGTTGTTTTCTCTCGAGCGGAATCTAATCTTAATATAAATATTCAACTACGGAATCATTTCAGCAATAATAATATTTTCAAATGATTTCTTTTTGGTAAGGGTAGTGGCGAGTGGCAACGCTTACCATGCGTGTACACACGCGCACGTGTCTGTGTTTGTGAAGTAGAGAGAGAGATTGATAAATTGATTTCAACTTTTTAACGTGGTAAATAATTTTTTTTTAAACATAAGGCTACTATAATAATGTAAAAATTCAACAGAAATTTTATTGTCAAAAAAATTGTCAACAATTTCTAAAGAAATAATATTTCCGTATTTTTTTCGTAAAAACATTCCCTTTAGCAGATTTTGTGCGTGAACCGTCCCCTTAATGCGCTTACGTGATAACAGCCATTCAAATCATCCAGTCCGATCCAGCGGTCCTGCACAAATGCTCCAGGAATGCATCTCGGAAATTGAGTAAACGCGTACAGCTGATTGGCATGCATGCGCTCGCGCGTTAACAAACCCCATAATCGGCGGCTTCGGTTTGTTTTGGAATCTACTTTTCGGATCCTAGTTTTCACTTCAAATAACCATTCTATTATCGCATATCGCAACAATTGATTACCTGCACTTCAGAACCATTTTGCAATTCATCCCCGAATATTGTTAATTTATTTCTAAAGACGCGATTGGGCTGTGCATTTAAGGATTTAGCACAATAGATGCATCTGCGGCAACGCGAATTCCTAATGGGTAAATATTCGACTGCAAGCTCGTGGAAAGAGTGACCTGTTGATCGGTACACAACCGGGTGGTTGACGCCGACGCCGCCGCCATCGTTCACCCCTTACGGGTGAATTCCCAGCATCCGTGCTCCATACCTTCATCACACCACCCTGTTACGCGATTATATTTCAACCAATAGGAACTTCATGCGTCGAATAAGTTTAATACGCGGGAAAATTCCTTTCGAGGCAAGGAGAAAATGTAAGAATTACACTCAAATTTTTGTAATGTCGAATTACTTTAAAAATTGTATTTTAAAAGAGGTATTGACGGTCAATTATAACTAAAAAAATTGTGCATACGGGTTTTGTCACAGTGGAATTGTTTCTGAAAAGCGTACGCGCATTTTGAGCATACAAAAAAAAAATGTCGGGGTGTTTTTAAAAAAAACATATATTCTTGTCCAAAAATGTAGGTTAAAAGGCCCTCCTGAACCCAATTTTAGTCAAATCGAATCCAATAAAGTTTCCAATTGTAAGGCTATTCAAGCTTTGTAACTTGCTTCTGCGCTGCATTTAACAAGCTATTAAGCGAAATGAGTTAGACCTGAAAAACCGTGAAAATATACATTCTTCGCCCTTTAATCATATATACATCCCTGGTGAAAATTTCCGTAAAATCATGTGATAAATCATATGAGATTTTTATAATTTCTTTAATATCTTAGAGGAATGCAGATGATTGTAATTCATTTTCTCATATTATTATTATTCCTTATACATGAGAAATCACATGAAAAATTTCCCGGATCGTCTGATATTTTAAAAAGGAAGAAATATTAATTACAGCTCAACTAATAAATTTTAGAGATCCTAAAGGACTTCAATGTAAGCTCCTATTTGCTCTGAAAAAATTAATTTTTGGCAACGAAAGATAATTGACTCAATATTTTGTTCAAAAACCAATTTTTATTCAAAACTTCTTCGACGAGGTTGTTGTTAGGCTGAAAATGTTCATACGGTCTCAAGAAACAATTCTACTATGAACAAAATCTATTGAACCGTGCATTATTATACAATGAACCTGTTTGTGGTATTATCCGAAAAATGTCAGTTACATGCATAAGTTCATATGCACTTTACCTGTTTAATTTTTATGAATTATAGATTAATTACTCGTATCGGGGATAGGCACAAAATATTACTGACACTTAATGGTATCATATCGTACGATCTAAAAAGTCTCTAATTATTCCATACATGCTAAAATCATGCATGCAACGATGTAATATAATATTTCAAAATTACGAGGATCATAAAAAATGACCTTTAGTTTAGCATTATACTTGGCGCACTTAACACAATGTGTAATATAAGGGCAAAATATCTAAAAAGCATAGTCATAGCCTGATAAGTGCTTTGATAATAGAGGCCCACAAGACAAATTTGTTTCTAGTAATTATTATTTTGCGATGTTAAATACAAATCTGCAATACGAATTGGGTCGCAACATACATAAAAAAAAGCACACAAAAAATCAAAGTTTGCAGCCAATATAGAATTGAAACACTCCGCATTAGTTCTTTGCATTCAAACCTGCCGAAAGACAATGCAATAGAAAACGGAGGTCGCAATTTCCGATATAACCTAAAAAATTGTACGAAAATCACTTTTTATTGGGATCTGTGCATAAAAAAGTTTTGTTGAACATGAATCCGTAATTAAAAATATTAGACGCCTATGAATTTCAAATCTGACCTCAAATATTGCATTCTATATAAGTTGTTTTTATAATTATTTAGGTCGCAAGTAATAACCGGATATATTCGGGGTAAGAATAGTTATGTTTCATATATAATTTAATCGCTAAATGCAAATATGAAATAAAAAATGTTTAATTAAAAGAGAGTTGTGAAAAGTGATTTCCTTATTTTTTTGGAGGCTGTCGTATGAAAAACGGCATTTAAATAGTGTAATAAATACGAGTATCGATCATCCGTCAATCAGTAATTGAATATTCGAACTAAAAAGGGCTGGGAAAGATTAAATAATAATTGTAAATGATATCCCATCGCATTGATCCATACAGGTTTTTCGTTGTTTTTTAAAACCTAAAATTATCTTCCTTTTGGTTTGAACACTCTTCATTGCAAAAACATACAGATATATACATACTGTTTATAAGGACAGCAAACTTGATTGCACGACTTTTCCCCACCGCAATTAAAAACGAATTTTCCAGGCATCCTCACCCAGGATTTCCCGCAACATAATGTATATTTTTTTTCTAACTATCCATCCTTTTTATTTTTCGACTACTGAATTTTGTAGAAATTTCTTGGGTCCATTTATTTCACAAGAACATTGAAGCGTATTTTGGAGGAATAATTGAGATTTGTTTTTTATCGTATATGGTGAATAGAAAAGTAAGCATAATCTATATACAGGGTGTTCAAGGACCAACGAGTGAAAATCGTAGAATTTTTGCAGATTTTCTGTACATTATATATGCAATATTAAAATATGTATCTTCAATTTAATGCACAGAGCGTCCATAACTGGTAGACGAAAAATTTTCGTACATTTTTTATACTTGGATTTGTACAGGGCGAACAATTTTCTTGGAAATTTTTGTCTTTCCAGATGCTAATTTTGGGACACACTTTATACAATGAGGAAAATTGTCAGTCTTTACTGTTCATACAGTAACAATTACAACAGATTTAATAATTTTTATGAAAAATAGTGGCAATTTTACTACCATATTGACCTACAAGTTAGTACCAAAATTACCATCTGACATGGTAAAATGCCTAAGAAAATTATTGTACTCCGTTTACGTATTAATTTTCATCGAATAACAATGATATTTTCATTAGAAAAGAATTCGCGACAACTATTAATTTAAATGTTTTTATATGAAATAGGAATTAGAATTTTTAGATCCTGTTTAACCCATTAACGACAAAACCTGCACATTTTTCACACAGTTCTTAGAATCGCTTTATTAGTGCAAAATAATTATCTTTAATACACACGTCCATTTGCGACTAGTTTAGAGGTTGCTTTGGACTTTTAAATGGCCCCGGTGCGCCAATTTTTGTTCGCCAATGGGAAATTGTGTGGTTTCATCGATTTCTATATAGATCATACGCATAATAATAGTTTTCGATACCAGGGCGTAAAATGCGGTTTTACGCACCGCTATTTAACATGCGATTAGATAGGAGCGGTGCGTAAAATCGAATTCTTACGCCCGACTATCAAACGGTATTTTTCGACATAAAATTTGTGCGCTTTTTTTAGTGTGTGTTAAAGAGTTAGAAACTGTTAAACCCCACTCGGTTTATTTTTGGTTACAATACGAGTTTTGTCAGTTTGCAATCACAAATTTAATTTTACTCTAATAATCACTATTGCCAAATTTATACATTAACGATTTATAATTTACACATTTCAAAAGCGTTTTATTTATACAATAAACATTTTAAAAAATAGAGCCGTCTGTACTCTCTCAATTTTAAACAACAGTTTCCAATCATGTGTATATTATCACAGTATAATAGGTTATGCATAGAGAAACTATATCCAGCTGTAAATTCATATAAACATTTTGAACATAAATAAAAATATGTTAAAACTATTCAGCATTATTTACTGTTCAGAGGACAGAGTATACTTTCTTAGATTCAAAACAAATGATGCATTTCATACATATTTTGAAATTATTCTTTTTCACCGAAATTACCATTATTTTTATAACACCGGATTTCTAATAAAACAACAATAATAATAATAAACGACTTTATTACCATGAACATTTTCTGCTGTTTTGCAGTCTAACCACACAAGAATATAGATACAATACAATATTAAACTTACAAAATTAAATACAATACAACATTAGCCTACAAATAAATGATAAATAAATGACAATATTATTCGTAATGGAGTGTGCATTTGGGAAAAACCGTGATAAATTTGTGTCTAATAATTATTATATCTAACAATATACTGAAAACATTCCTTGTAAACTTCATTCTGTATCATTAATCATTATTTTATATTTTTTTTTTTTTCTTTAGCCAAAATAGAATACAAAGGTAAACAAAACATCATTGTTTAAATAAACTTTCTTTGAAATACACTTTTCCATAATGTTGTTATTCTATATTTAAGAAACCAATATTCAATTATACTATGTAACCCAAACTGATACTTAATTCTAACAGTAGCCAAAGTTTGTTCAGTTTGTGACCTGCAAAGCGGCGAAACCTCATTTTCGATGGCGAAACTAGCCTGGGATTAGAGGACGGATCTTCTTGATAGGGTTAGTACAGCGCGGACGAAATTGATCATTACTTTTTGTTGTTGCATACTTTCTCAACATTAAGTCGACCTAATAAACCCTTTATTACAATATTGTTATCTTTAATAAAATATGCTTGAATCTCATTGAAGCTACATTAGTGCATATAATTTCATAGAAACAAATGATCCTTGTGCATTTCTTATATTATGTAATAATTGTTTCGACTGTGTGAAAATGCTAATATTATTGTTGTAAATAATTGTAAGGTGTTAATTAGGATATACTAATGGTTGTAGAAATCTTCACTTCCTCTGTAATTGTTATTTGTATTTAATTAATATAGTAATTACAGCTGAAAAACATTTATAATTTAAACAAAGTTTTATACAGATTTATAAGTTGATCACATCTACGTGAAAACTAATTATTTCAAAATTGTATTTCAAAGTTAATGAAATATGTCAAAATGAGATAATTGAAACAGACTTTTTTCATGAAAACGATACTACAGAGACGTGTCCTTGCTCAGGAAAACTGCGCGTGCATTTTAATTCTTCACTAATTAAACTGAAATATTTTTCCATAAATTTTAAATCCTAATGAATTTCGTCAATGCCTGATAATTTTAAGTAATTTTTTTACTACTCTTATCAGTTCAGGAATTCTATCTTACGTAACTCATTAGTACTCTGAAAGTGTGTTATACCATCTGTCATGTGAAACATTATTATTATCATCGTAGTTTGTAACTGTATGTGTATCGAAAAATTATAAGAATATATTATGTATGGAAACCGGAAAAAGGTTCTGTAGAAACAAATATTGGTTGCCAAATATATTTTAGGTATAATCAATGCGGGTAACAAACAAGTTCGGAATAATTTTCGATAGGCAACATTTTGGTTAGACACCTACTTCGATAGACAACTACTTCAATAATTAGATGAAAAGTCATGTTAATAATTATCAATGTGAATTTAAGATAAATGCTGAATGCAAAGCATATTATGATAATCAGTGTGAATAAGCTCCTGTAAATCCTCTTATCACGCTTCCATACACCTGGATTGAATGAGGATTTCCTACAATGCACTTTAGTAAACATCGCGTACCTATTAGTATGTTCGGTTAATAATGTATAAATAAACCAGTTGTAATAGTAGACGATTTTTGTAAAGAACAGCTTATACATTATTTGAACATGAAAATTCATTGGTTTACGTTTGGAAAACGATTTTGAACTGAATTGAAATAAATTTAAATAAGCGAAAATCACAGAATTTTAGGAGCTGTCATTGGTTCCCTATGAGTGGTTCCCTATTTCGTAAAGAATTTTGGCGTTTATCATTTGGATTGGTCTCAGCTTCGTGAGTTATGATTGATCTTAATATCTTACTTTGTTGTTGGTCAAATTTTCGGAGGTTCTGATTGGTCCAGATTTCGCCAGCTGTAATTGGTCCCAATTACAATTCAAATAAATTATGAATCTGATGTATAATATCTGTACCAAAGCAAAGTGACTCAGAAATCTACAAATTTTTAAAAAGTGCATTTTCATCTTGGTTGGACATACCCAAAATTTGAATTAACTCTAGAGCTAATCTTGAAATTTTGAATATTTTCATTTCCGACACAAAGAAGAGAATTGCTGAACTTATTTAATATTTTTGTTCTAGTTTTTGAAATTATTATTAGTATTAGCCATACTTAATATTGTAGAATATATGTAATTTGTGGTTCATTTGCAAAACAAATAAATTTATATTATTAATTACCCTGTAATTTATTTGCTTAACAAAGGGTGCTTTCTTCATAATTTAATAAAATTAGCATACTGAAGTAAAACCATGGTGGGATTATATTATATTACTGTAGTAGTGTGATGAAAAAGGTTTTAGAAACTATACTTTAACTTAAGACATTTTTTTTGCATAATTCCAAGTTTAATGATACGTGCGAAACGGCTTTCTTAATTTTGTTTAATAAAAATACAATGTTCTCAAAATGCATTTAAAAAATTATGTAAAAATCTTCGTTATTAATAATACGTGGTACGTAATTCCTTATTTGTCAACATGTAATGCCCCTCAACTTAGGTAATATTCTTATAATTGTAACTTTACTGCTATTCGCTACTCAATAAATATTAAATGAGAAACATAAAAAAATGCATCCTTATATTTATAAAGTACACCGTAAAAGTGTAACCTATACAAAATAGATGCAAGTTACACGAATGAATATCTCTATACTGAATTACAGTGCATTCTAGAAAATTAATATTATAATATACCATTCATAATAAGAATAATAAATAAAATAACATAATAATATCAATAACACAGCCACACAAAAAAGAAATGAGTGTCGGGGTCTGGGGATGAGACTACCGCTTCTTTATTTATTTTGATGCGTTGAACACGAATCTGTGAATTTTTGAAAACTAACTTCATATTCGTGATCAGCGACACCAAAAATCCACGAATAACGAGTATCACGCAAATACGGTCAATTTTTCAAAAATGTGTCCACCATATTGGATCCGCCATTTTGAATTTTTGAAAACTGACTTCAAATTCGTGATCAGCGACCCCAAAAACCTCCTACTAACGAGTTTCACGCAAATCCGTCAATATTCAAAGAAGTTTGCCTGAGGCAGAACATCATCCATGTTTTTTGAGGTTAGGATAATATCCTGACGTGATGGACCAAAACGGACTTTAAATTCGTGTTCAACGCATCAAAATACATAAAGAAGGGGTAGTCTGATCTCCAAACCCCTACACTCATTTTTTTGTGTGGCTATGTAATTCAACACGAGACGTGCGTGGTTATGAATTTTGTAAAAATATGGAAATATTACAAAATATGCGTTGTCATGTACTTGCAGTATATGTACAGGAATTAAAACATTTCGTCGATCAGACTGAAGTATAATCGCATAAATATTTATATTAGCATACAAACATACGTGAAACAGCATTATTTGATATGCATTTGTGTAAAAACAAATACTTTTAATACCTGGTAGAAACAAGGTGGAAGTGATTTACAAAACAGGAAATATTTCGTACATCACGTACCAAATTTACAAAGGCAAAAGCTCTTTGATTTTACAACAAACCCTTGTAGACAAAATAAAATCTGTTATAAAAATAGTGATTTAAAATTAGTCTGGATATTTTATTACGTAGAGAAATTGAAAGCGGGAAGTACATCTTATAAATGTGCAACCACGCATTAATAAGTGGATTAATGTACCTGTAAATGGAAAATAATGTATTTGAGTTAAATTGCAAACGTATCAGCATCTTTTTCGATATGATGGTTTCTAGAAAAATAGATAAATTGATGATAAACTAGTATCATAAACATAGTCTGGTAGAAACCTACATTACCGCTCATATCATCGTATGGTTGACATGAGTTATGGCTTTGTGGATAGAGCCATCACCCCATCAGAGATTTCTGTTACGAAACAAAATTTAAAATTCATATCGAGTATTTTTGTTAAAAATTGTTTTACTTATTAAACCATTAATTTAAAAAACGAGTATATTATATTTATAATAGTTATTCTTGGCAGAAATGAAACTGAGATAAAATCACTTGTACTATACATTCGTTGCTACGCAATAAATTTAAAAAAGATTTTATGAATTACAATATAGGAACTACTGGAATTCTTGTAAATAAAAATATAATAGGTACCTGATGTTTTTTAAATACAAACTTCCGATACTATTATGACAATAATTCTTGCAACAAAATTTATATCGATGAGGCTTGCGCATCTGTAAAAGTAAGAATATGTAATCTATAAGGAGCACAGAATTCGATGAAAAAGGATATATGCTTTCATTCTCAATGCCACTGTAGTGATCTAGCATAAGCAACTATCTGGAGAAAATGAGTGGAATTGGACATTTTCTATGTCAACAAATAAAACTTTAGTCAACATTATATTTAAAATTTCGAGCCAACTATTTTATTTTGATCCATATCTTAATGTTAAGAAATGAAACATGTTTTTATAAAAGCTGCTCAAAATTAGCATCGTTGAATATTATTGTACTATTTTGATTTTAATTTAGGTTATAATTTTAAACGCATATTAAATCCAGACAATTTTCAACAATCTCAGCGAACACTTTGTCAACCTATAATAAAGAAACTGAGAATTAATAGTGTGTATTAAATTGAAGTAGTTTGGCACTCGTTTTATGCCAAATAACAATATAAGATACAGAGGACAAAAATATATTGCCTACATGCTACTTAGAAAATACGTACAAGCTAAGTACAAACTTGTGGATTCCTTCACTAGTTTACTTCGCTTCTTATCAGTGCAATAGAGATTTAAATTAAAACATATAATATCTTTGAGCTGCGGTAGTTCAGTTGGTAGAGCATCTGCTTCGTAATCAAAAAACCCTGGTTCGATCGTGGCCTCTGCCATCTGTCATCGGGACACCTCTGTATTTGTTTATAAGTCTCTAATAAAGCCAAAGCTCAGGTGGTTCGGATTCCACCTTTATGAACTGTAGGTCCCGTCGCGATTAATCCCATATGGGTTCAGAAAATTCGACGTAATATAATATAAAAAAATATATATAATATCTTTGGCATATATCATAAATATCATAATTTACCAGAGACAACGTTAATGACTATATTATAAGTTAAATTTGTATTACTTCTATTGGTTTGAAAATCTCCTCATTTCATTCGTACGTAAAATTGTAATTTTCATTTTTTTTTATTTTCTCACTTTCAAGGAGGCTCATCTGTAGGCCGGAAGCTATCGCAAAGTACACATGTTTCTTTGGAATGCGTTAAGATTAATCGCAATTTTGAAAATTTAATTTAATAACTATAGAATAATTGTATACAATTTATAGTTATCATAAATGAATTTTTACATTATAATTAGAGTAAAAGTTGACAGGAACACAGTGAACAATGGAAAATTTCGAAAATGAAAATGATAGATGTCAAGAAGAATAAAAAAAAATAACATTAGAACCGAAATATAAATACAAAGCGTTTCGTAAGAAACATAAACGTTTGTATACTTGATCACGCCCAATACACTTGATGCAAAGGAACCCAAGACCAAGATCTTAAGTCAACCATGTTGTTTTACTTCGCAACATCACTTGTGTATGTATGCAGTGAACTAGAGTGCTCCTCAAACATTGTCCTTAAATTGGAAAGGATCATTTTGCATACTGAGTTCTTATCAGTTTGTCTCTAGCATAGCTATTCATGATACTGTTTGTTACAAATTGCTAATATATTAGTTTTTAGTTGTGGCGTTTATAGTTTTGAAACATTGTACACAATTTTAATCGTTCTTTAAATATTATATTTATTCTCTAAAAAAGTTTTCGTAAATGTAAGTACTAAACTATAATTACACTTTATAAACTATCTATATGTATAATAAAAATAAAAATAAACTAATAAAGTTCTTAAAATATACATTCAATTTAAAACGAACATCGCGTGGGCGCAATAAGTTTGTTTAACGTATAAAATTCTCGGTGGATACAATGTGTAAAAAGGCACAATTTCTTGCATTATAACGTATAAAAATAGTTCTGTACACCGGATTTCAACAATTGAAACTCATTTTCACAATATAAATACTTCATAACCCTTATTTAACATTTTTACTAAAATCGTATTCGACAATTTCCCGATCTGAATAACGATTAAAGTTTTCTTAATATATATTATCTAAAATTAATAAGAACGCAATTATTGGCCGATTAGATCACAGTGATTCGTGAGATCAACGAAATTTGATCTCGGTACCACGTTGGCATAACCAGGAGCCAAATACGCTAATCGTACATTCAATGCTCGATTGCGCTTACATTTGTGGTTCGTTAAGTTTCAAATAGTTACTTTAACCGCAAGCGTGAAAAGTTTCTTTTGGAGATTGTTTTCATTCACTGATTCGTGGCTAAAACCATACCGATATTCTTCCAAACGAGTACATCGAACGACAATCGAGTAGCAAAAATAGATTTTTCTCAATTCGAACTAGTTTTTAAATAAATCGTCGACAGTAGTTTTAAGTAACTAATTCGTATATAGCTATTATAAATGATAATTCGTTATTGAAGTCACGATCATAATATCATCAATAACATAACGAGTTTTTAAACATTGTTACTTTTTTCTTTGTTGTTATCGTTGGACTGCTGTAGAGCAATTTCGTACGATCGTTTATCACCACGACGATTAAAACAGGTCGAAAAGCAAGTATCGCCTTTCCCAAAATTTTCGCCGTCTTCCAAACTTTCAGGCATTGGCTGATTGACGGTCTCCGGTAAGTAAAGAGTCAGGAAACCAGACAAGAGGGCGATAAATCCAAACAAAATGGCAGGCGCTTTGGGATCAAATGAATCCAACAAGAAAATCATTGGAGTAAGAGTACCGCTAGCACGCGCGCACATGGAACCGATTCCCAGAGCGGTATTTCGTAACACAGTTGGAAATAGTTCAGCGGTGTAGTTGTAAATGATTGCGAATGAGCCTGCTATGCAGGCTTTTCCAAATAATAC
This sequence comes from Trichopria drosophilae, assembly GCA_030407085.1. Classification (NCBI taxonomy): domain Eukaryota; kingdom Metazoa; phylum Arthropoda; class Insecta; order Hymenoptera; family Diapriidae; genus Trichopria; species Trichopria drosophilae. The sequence goes on from CM059583.1 coordinate 209,808,156, forward strand.
GACGGCGGCTTTGGTACTTTTGTCACCTTCCGGAATGAAAGTCGCAATGATACAGCAAACTCCACCGATTAGCATAAGTGTACTTGTGAGGCTTCGCCTTCCAGTCTTATCCAGAACGCATATGGTGAAAATATAACTAGGCACTTCTACAAGGCCACTCAAGAACAGCATGAGGAATGGGTTTCCTACCAGATTTCCAGAATTTAGAGAAAGTCCGTAATATACCAGAGAATTAGCGAACCAATTAAGGCATACATTCAGTGACTTTTTCCTCAGGTTTGGAGTTTTAAAGAGATCGGTTGCTCCGTAGGTATTAACATTATCCCTGCTGTCCTGGTCATTCTCAGCATCTGATTTGCTCTTAGCAGTAAATCTATTAACGTCTAAAATTACGTCGCTACCATTCATTCGCAATGCCCTTTGGAGGATTTCCAAAGCTTCGTTTATACGACCTTGGCCCCATAGCCACCTTGGAGATTCATCCATAAGCCACCAGTGACCAAGTAAAAAGGCACCGTGTAGTCCATATACGATTTGTAGCCACATGCGGTCTTTAATTAAAGCTCCCCAACCAGCCACTAACATGATGCCGATAGCGAAGGAGAGCTGAAACATAATACCACACGCTGTTCGTCTTGAAGCTCCCACGAGTTCCATACTAAGTACGAAGCCAGTTATATATGCTCCTGCTGATCCAAATATTCCGTATAAAAATCGCACAACTAAGAATGCATAATATTCAGGCACTAGAGCTACACCAACTCCCAAAACCAATTGGGCTATAGACGATACGTAAAATATAATTTTCCTTCCGTATTTATCGGCCATGCTGCCTAAAGTCACCGCTCCAATAAATACTCCAAACATGTAGGACGATTGAGCGAGAGATCCCATCCACCTGCGAGAACATACGAAGTTCCATTCCATTCCACGAGATGACTCGTGATACGTCCTGTCGTAAGTCCAAGAATCGCAAGGCAGGGTAACGTTGAATTCATTCAAGTAATTGCACTTGCCCAATGCCTTTGGTGCCCACAGGTTCTGTGTCGTTTCATTGAAATCTAATCGGGGCACTTGACACTGGTGCTCCGGAGTTGCCGCTACTGTTACTAATGTCAACATATGCAAGCCAGCTGTCAAGGCTGCTATTATATGCAGTGCGAATTGCCATGCTTGGTACTTTCCGAATTCACCCAGATGTGCCATTACTTCTTCCAAATCATTGTCGACGCTCGCCATTGTGTGCGTGCCAATTTAACACTCTTCTTTTCAATTCCTCAAGTTTATTTACCTGAAATGAAGTAAACATTAATATCTCAGAATAGTAAACAGAGTGAACATTAATATCTCAATTCTAAAATGATTTTCCTGTAATTATATCTTTTCACATTCATATACAACGAGTGACGAATATGGCTGCAGAAAGAAGTTACAATGAAGCAAAACACGATTGAAAGCTAAATTTTATTCTGAAACGATCGTAGTAGAGAAAAGTATAGGCAGTACCAAAATAACCTTTCATTTGTTTTTGATCATATTTCATAGGCTCGTTCTCGAGAACAATATCCAGTCGCTTTGACACGTCAAAATTCGCTACGGTAAGAGTGGTTTAACTTTGGCACTTTTTATTTCACTTCTCTTAATTTTATGATAGTCATTATTAATAAACTTGACATTGTTTCACTGTACCAACATGTCATAAAAATTAGTTTTTCAAACTCAAGAAATTTAATAAACTACTTTCCACATAATGCTCAAACGCAGCAAAAAAGATTGATCGAAATCGCAATGTAAAGAAAATTTAGGTTATCACATATGTGGAGAAAAATTCGAGAAATTGTACCAACGAATAAAAAACCTACATAATATTGTTGAAACTTTGATTGTCATACACTACAAAATGGAATGTGTTATGGATATCTTAATGGAAGACGTTGTGGAATTTAGAAGTGCCTTTTTCTAAAAAGTGTCTTGCTCTATATGTCTGTCTACGTGAAATACTAAAGGCTAAAAATCGAAGGAAAATTAGTATCTACTGAAAATAAAAAAGATATTTACCTATTTTGAAAATTGAGATACATAATAAGGTAGAGCGAATTGTGTCTTGTTCTACGAGATATTATGAGATTTAAAATATTTGGTCGGAAAGACATTGAAAGAGTTGTATTTTCAATGACCGATATAAGTGCATGATGATGCTCGTGACTTTATCCTACTTAAGTAATTTATTTACAGTTTTGCGCTAACGGCATATGTCTTTCACAAAATAATTTCCTAAATCAATACGTAAATAGACATCATAACATCGATTATTTATTAATGTGTTGACCAAGTTTACCAGCTTAACTCATCCGTACAATACGTCGTAACCGATAGACCGACGTGCTGCCTTTGGTCACTTATACGTATTTTGCATATGAAGTCAGCTAGAATTCAACGCCAAAAAATTACCATGAACTTGTCTATCCTGAAGGCAGTCTTTTCTGCAGTGTACAAACCAATAGAGAATCGTGGAAAATATCTCCACATGTAAAGAAATTTGTAGGTTATATATCATGTTTTGACATCATGATTTTTTGTAACCGTGACTAAAAAGCACTAAACCATGCTTTTACAGTATGACTCCATTGCTTTTCGAGGTTAAAAATGCTGGGAAATAAAAAATCACGCAAACCGTGATATAAAACATACATTGAAGATTTAGGAAATACATTGACGAATTTAATGAATTGATGATTGAAAGTATTGCCAAAAATAAAAAACAACCATTCAAAAGTATTAGAAGTGCCTAACGGCTTCTTTTTTAAAGGAATTAAGTACTATGCATATTTGGAAAATACTTCGTTTAAGTGGAAACAAGGAATTCCTTAAAATAATATAATATAAACAAAAATTATGGAAATGTATAATCGAATTATATATTTGTAAAAACACCAACAAATAAATATTGAAAATTGTTCTCTTCTACCAGATATGAAATAAAAGAGTCATTTGGAGACGAAAACTTTAATAGAAAACTTTAGTAATCTGCCTATTGGAATCTAGATGCTTTAATGTAATATGTAAACCATGCAGAGCGAAGACTTTTTTTGCCAACTTTCAGCGTCCCGAAAATCTTCTTTTCACATCTCAACTCAATAAAAATACTTGCTTAAAGTAATACATAACTAATGGTTGACTCAATAATCTTATGGGAATGGTGTTTTAGTAATGAATTAAATGAAAATGTCAAATATACTAAAGAGATTCAAAAAGCTTGTACTGTTATAAAAGAAAAGTGATTACTCAAATCTAATATTCATTTTTCCTAACTCTATCACCTGTTGGGATATTAACAGAAGCCCCAGCAAGTTGACCATTATTATTATCTTTGAACAAGGCTTTTGATATAATTTCAATATTATAAAAAATATCTATAACGATTGAAACTCACCTAAAATTTTTTTACGATTACACTTGTATATACAACACCGTTCGGCGGTTATTTTACAGTGTAACAAATTTGCAAAATCCTCTCATAACTGGCAGCTCGGTTTGGCAGCTTGAGAATTATTAGTCACCTTCGCGGAGATTGTTTAACCCGTAAATCTCTAGTGGAAGTAACGTTCGAAAAGACCGTTGGGGTGTTTTGGACCTGAGGTTGACTATTACCTGAAAAAATTTCACTTTTACATTTCTGTACATTCTCTGAATTCCTGACATATGTTGAAAGAAATAACCAAGTGACAGGCAGTCGCTTTAAACGTGACTTAATACAGCTTACTACTTAAAATCATATTATTGAATCTAATCATTATCAAGGCAGTTCAAGTATATTATTGTATTTATGGAATATTTAAATTTATGAAGAATTTTCTATACAAGATTTAATTGAATATTAGCACTCCGATAACCTATTATGCGACACTATTATCATTCGCGGAATAGGTTCAATAACATTGTAATGTATGTACGATAAGATTAGAAATAATGCAAGTTTATTTAAAACGATAAACTACTTTTCTTGCTTTCTATCACAGAATGAACACATCGTTATATGTCTCAAAAAGGCTTAAAGTTCGATATCCTCAATTGATTTCAGTTTCGATTTTTACACAGAAACACTTTGATCTTTAGATGATAAAAAAAAATTATCAAACACGTATCCTTTTCATTATTTCATCAGGATCAAGCACAAATCGACAATACTGTTACTACACCGAACTGCTGTAAGACACTAATCGGATGTGTCATTCTTTAGATCGTTAAGGATAATTGCACCTTCCCAAATGCCTGCAAGTTTAGTCGAACTTATGTTTCAATTCCTCACATACCGATACAGATAAAACCTTCACCCCAACAAAGCTACCATTCATCGAACATTTACCGGTTTCAAGTACACCGGTAGCGTAGAGTTTGTTCTTACGCAATCGTTTGCATTTATCAATAAAATTTTATTTGTTTTTTTGCAGCAATTTCAGTTCAATTATATTAAACGCATGACAACTTTTCTCTACTTGTCCAACCGGGAAAATTTTATAAAAATGACATCGGTTCAGGAATCGTCTTATAATTTTTCAGTAATAATAAATGTAGTAATCGTATATACTGCTTGAAATGTGTCACTTTATTTATTTTTATCTCGATTCAACCATATAAATTTGATAATTACATGTATAACCAAAAGGCTTCGAGTAGCGATACGCTGTACGCGTTTTAATTCCTGCTACCGTGGTATTATAACATTTTCTCTAATTGAATGTGTTTCTAAGTTTCCAGACTGTATTATTATCTTTTCATGTACGATGCAACTTGTGGATTGGTAGTTTCCTTGATAATAATTAAACAAAAAAATAATTTGCTATTGCCGATTAATTAGAATAACTAACAGAAAAATAAAATAATATTGTAAGTATGCGGATTATAAAATGAGATTTTCAGAATAGGTTCGCGTATTTTTAGTAAAAAATGGGATTTAAAATTCTGTTTAAACAAAAATTGACATACAACTTTTATTTATGTTGTTCAGTTTACAGCACGAAAACAGGGCATCCAATTTCAGTCCGAGTGAATGATAATTTGAGTAAATTGTTTAATCGGAGGTATTCTTTAAAATCCGGTTTTACACCTTTCCTTCGCCAATTATAAGTTCAAATATAATAACATTTCTTATCTAATATTGACGAACTGATTGTTATTTTTAAAAAAAGTTTTAGGTGTTTTAGCATCCGTTGAAAAATTATATTTGGCACATCTCGGGTTATTTATGTTTATCTGATAAATTTCTTTTTCTTATTCATACTTCCTGTCGTTTCTGTCAAGTTTTTTTACCTCCCATTTACGTCCACTCTACTGGTTCTCCAGTATTAATTAATTAATTGAATTAAAATCAAATAAATATTAATCAATTGAACGTTTCCGTCGTCTTCAAATATTTGAGAACTGTCTTTAAAAACTTCTAGTGAACTTTATTCCATTTAATCGTTGTTTTAATGTACATTTAACGACAGTTTTTTAAAGTTTTCGCTACTAAAATAAGTATTAGTACTCACCAAAGTATGTCACTATACCCGACGTAGTATGTAATAAAACAATTTCAAGACAACACAATGCTTATTTTGTTAAAATTAATATCCAAATCTTACTTTTATTGTTATGAATATATTGTTGAAATAGCAATTATTTATTATATTATATAGGGTGTATTATCTTATATTTCTTGTAACGACAATTTTTCTTGTAAAAATCATTATGTATTGAAAGTTACATTAGCGCAACTGACTACTTAACTGACGCAAATCAATACCTTTACTGGACTTTCGATTTCTCCACCATCGATCATCGATAGTCTAGTTAAAATAAAAAGTCCAGACACTGAAAAACAATTCGTAGTAAATTTGACCAGATCTCCATATGAATTTTATCAAGCGTAAGAATTACTGAAATTGAGAAGTCTTCAAAAATTACGCCAGGATAAGTATTTTAGTAAATTTTACTAACTAAACTATTGACGAAAATAACAAAAGTAAATATTGATTTGGATTGTATAACTAAAAAAGTTTCTTCTACTATTTTTCTCCCAGCTGTCTAGCGGTAATAGATTTTGTGACATTTTTTTCAGTGTAGTAGAAGATATAAAATTACAAAAACTAGATACGGATCGCCTCTAAACTGAAGAATAATATTTTTCTATATTAGTATAATACGTATTACTTGCAAGACATGTTTATTTAATGAAGTACATGTAATTCTCAAAAAAGAGATACTAAATGCATTTTGTATCAAGTGTGCAAACGGTTAAATGTGTGATAATTAATAGACAAATACGTGATAAAGCGATAGTTTTATCGAACGGAATGCCTTTTTCAAATGAACGTCGTTTATAATCACGAAGCAATTTAGTCTCGGTTCAAGTGTTAATTGCAAAAGTGAAAATAGAAAGTTAATTTATTCAATAATTGTATTATTATTTTAAATGTAAATCATTTTCTTGTTAATTAGAAAACTCTAAATTAGCGATGTTTTAAGCATTCAATTCTTGTTACGTATCATCAAGTTATAATCATTGTTGGCTGATAGAGATGTCTCGTTACAATAGTCACTACAATCAATCATCGTTTAGACTGCTGCAACTAACTTTTTGATGACTGCAAATTTCTTAGAGCAAATTAGGCAAATTGTAATTGTCATGAAACAGGAGCTTCAACGATCTGAGAAGGCTACGAGAAATAAAATGTCTGGAATTTTCTTCAAAGTTCAGGCATTTTCGAGTTCATTATTACAGAACAATGAATTTATGAAGTTGTTAATAGAAATATATATCAGTTGTTATTAACAACTGAGTTAATTTGGGTTGAACGTCACTTGTGTAATATCGCGAGATATAATAAAAATATCAAATGCGGTACTTGAACTCAGGCATTAAATAAAAATGCGACCATTAGGATGCAAGATTCATGAAACGAGTACGTAAAAGGTCAGGATATGCGATTGTGCAATAACCTCCGATACCACTCAAGAGTTCACCGTTGTTACACGATTCATGAATTTCATTCAAAATAATTTCATTGAATACACGTAAAGTTTTCACATTCAATTTTCGTAAGCAATTCCATATTGTTCAGTATATTTATAAAACAGTATTCATTTTGCGAAATGTCGTTATTATCATTAATAAGTTTTACGAACGAAATTTTTTAACAACATTCTTTAAACCCCGCCGAAAAAACATACGTAAGATTTCCTTGAAAGCGAGTAAAAAGGTAATCAGATTTCGTGGCATCAACAAGTTAGATTATATTCTAACAAGTTTGCAAAATACATACGTATTCCATGCGTAGATATTCAACATTCAGAATTTCATGAATGTATACATGGGCGTATATTAATATTCCACGAGGGGGCTCGGCACTGCTTTTCCAGACTATTTACGTCGAGAAATATTCGCTGTATAGTTTATCACTATCTTTTAGTTAAAAACATTTATCCGAACTCTCAAAGAAGCATGTCTAATGCGAATTTCGCTTCGAAGACGATAAGTCCGATAACATTGTGACATCTGGACTTTCACACATTGTTCAATACAGGGATCAAGAATTTATGTGGGATTCGCATTGCGTGAATATCAATTTTTATTTTTCATTCACCAAAAAACTGCACTAATACTTTCGAATAGACAGAAACAATAAAATAGTTATAGGTAACTCGATGTTTAAAAAAAAACGACTAATGCAAGATAAGAACGTTACTTATAATTGTTGTCATTTATATAGAATTAATTGACCTGATGAAATGTTTGCGTGAATTTATGATGTTCACCTTGAATTCATATTACTTTAGGCCTTGAACTTTATATTGGTTTATTCGAAAATTGTAACTCTATTTTTGGACCGATTGCTTACTTTACTAATTTTCTTTGAGGAAACCGGACGTGAAGCTGCGGTTTATATGGTCTGAATTAAGATTTCACTCATGATGTAAAAGTTAGGTATGAAATTTGATATTTTAGAAAGCATTCAAATGAAATAAATACTATGACTAATTATTGTATATCTATCAAACACTTCAGTGAAAAATAGTCTACTAAAGATACTTAATTGAAATCAACGACAAATTAACCCAAAACACTTACATGGTGATAAGAACCAACTAAGTAATATTCAGTATAATATATTGCAAAGCCTTTGCTACTGTATTTAAAACGTGTTGCTGTCGTTTTGATAACTGCGAAGGACTGTTACAACTTCGGTCAAGACCAAGAATTGTTTTTTTTTCGAATTCTACGAACGTATACAGGATCCTTATTTCGTTTAATTGACAGAAATTGAATGTTTTTGGCAGTTGAAGATATGTCACTTTTCTAGAAAACCGCTGGCGAGAAACTTTTTCCAACTAAAACTGACTGGATCAATCTGAGCACTTGATTTCATATTTCTGCAACGCCGAATGAATCCGCGGCATCTTTGACAGACGCTGAGAGATTTCGCGCGAGAAGAAGAGGGAAAGTGAAAGATGAAGTTGCTTAACGTGTCAGCATTATTCGCGAAATGATTTTAGTCGGACGGTTTATGAGTTTACTTAATACAGTCAACACAAGTTAACACTCGCGCCTAGAGAGAGTTCGTACCTTTTTAGTCATCGATGTCCAGGCACTGGTCAGTCGTTCTCGATTTTTCAGATCTTGCTACCATAAGCGTCCAGAGCGATGGTGAGAGTGCGAGCGCATGCGGCGCGATTCGCAAACTAGAATAAGACGCGTGCCAGTACTCGAACCGAGTTCAACTTTATCGGTGAAACGGTGGGACGCGCATTCTAATCGTCCCGCTTGCTAACCGAAAGCTCGCGGTAAGATACGAATATGTATAACATATATATGTATATATATATTATATATGGCTGAGGCGGGGCGTCTACAATCGAATTGGCCCAACCTAATTGTCCATCGGGTATGGTGACCACGAAACCTCGTGTCCGAGATGCACTCTGATTGGACAGAAAATTGGAGTCTGGAATTCGGTGCCAGAGAATTCGCAGACTTTGAAAACCAGCGATAAAGTGGCGTCTCATGATTAGCACGTGCGGTTGGAGCTATCCCATCCTACGAGATGATCTCTCGCACACCAGCCGCTTTTCGTATACGTATGCGAATTCCGCCTATAAGTCGAAGGTCGTCCGAAGTCGCTCATGGGTTTCTCTGATAAATGGCGGTTCTATGGTGCAGCCGTCCTCGTGATTTAACAGATCCCTTTCTCTATATTGCCTCCTTTTCTATAATTTCTCTCCTACAGTCTTCGCATTCTTTTACCTCATGGGGAGTATATATGCATAGTTTTTATTAACTTCATGGAAACGCAGTTTTATCGCGATTACCGACGAAAGATAAGTCATGTTTGTTGTAATATAAAATTTCATAATAATATATACGAGCGAGCGTTAATGTGATACCCATCAAGCATTGGAACACAATCATGGTGTTGAAGGTGACGGCTCAGCCACAGATTCAGCTACATGAAACACTTGTTCGAAAATTCTACGAGAAATGCAATAGAAATATAGTAAATATTTTTTTTTTTTCGAAAAAATCAAATTATTTTTCACGCGAATTTTAATTTAGCTATATTTTATTCATATTAAAAATGTGTGAATATTCTTATATGGGCAAATTCGCGAATCCTTTGAATTGTCAGTCGTAAAATCAAACAAGTTGTATGTGTTAAGCACATTATTGGAATTTTTATATGTTGTAATATAGATTAGAATGTAACAAATGATGCAGTGTGCTTCATTTTTTAAGTAACTCTGAAGAGTGAAATTCTGAAAATTTTTATATTAGTGATCTAACTGCTTAAAATGTAGAGGTGACGTTCGACATTTTGGAGCCGCTATTTTGAAGTCGCCATATTGAATTTCGAAAATCTGAACACTAACTGAGCTGCACATCAAGAAAGTCCTTTTATTTGAGAAATTGCTTCATGGGATTATCAATTTGAATGTAAAATTTATAATTAAAATGTACTGAAATAATACAATTTTTGCATTGGTATGCATTCAGATACATGTTGGTTTGAGAATTATATCGTTGAATAAAATATAATAAATATTATGTTTTTAGGCATTTATATAAAAGAAAACGTTATTTACCATGGTGATACAAAGGGTTAAAACCACTATTAGATGTTAACATTTTGATGATACCTCTATTTCACGCTTTTGAAACGATCATACATGTTGCAAATAATGTTCTTTTTTAATTGACGGTGTGCTATTGAAAAATGATCATTATTTTAACCAGTTACGCAAGTGCTTTTTCACTTCAGGCATATATTTCTTTGACTTCTCTTGTGAGCACATTCTTAAACGACGTCTGGATTTCCTCCTTTTTCCGTGTTCCAAATTATTACTTTTTGCTCGTAACGATTAAAGATATGCTGCACGTCCAGTCAGTAATGAACTAAAATTGTTTTTTTTTTGCAAAAACGAGGGACACATTTTAAAGGTACACTTTTCAACCTTCCTGAAAAGGGCACACAGCTCTATCAGGATACAAATTCTTTATTTTTTGTCTATTAGTACGTGTCAATAATCCAGATAGATTAAAGAAACGCTGAAATCGCTGCAAGACCAAACGCGAACAAAAATTACTGTGGGGACACTTTATTTTAGGCGTTTTTGACATATTTTTCGGTTTCAAAGGTATGAATTTCGTGTGTTTATCAAATCAATAATGCCTTACATATATTGGTCGATATGTTTGGAGTGTTCCAAATAATGTTGAACAGTTTAATCACAGAAAAATAAATTAAAAATGTTCAAAAATACACAATGACACGAAATTTAAAGGTTTAGCAGATTTGCCCATATATGCATGCATATATATATGTGTATCTACTGATCTCCAATTTTATATAATTCGTCAGTTTTTATTTTCTTTTTTTAGTTTAATTATTTTATTTTTTGTACGATATACAAAATGTTAGTTGTGTGCATCGCAGTCTTGGTATTTAAAGTCAATATTTTTGTTTAATTGTACAAGAAAGCAGACATTTTGATTTTTCAAAATATTCATTTTCTTGTAGGTTGTAATTTCAATATTACATTTTGAATACATCTGTTTTATAAGTGAGAACTTCTAAATGCTGTATAGTTCTGCATTCTTCTGCAAAATTTTCTCAATTCATTCTTATTTGATAAATGTCTATACCCGTAATGGTATAAAATAAACAGACAAGACATGCAAACGTTACATTTTCTGATACTAATCTACAAAACTTGTCCAAAATAATACAGAGGATATGTATTTATATTTACCATTGAATCAATTGGTGTTTTTTAAAACTTTTTCAATTTTTAATGTTTTTAAAAAAAAATCACACTTATCAAACATAACTAAAAATATCGTTTTAACAAATCTGCATTTGGTCTCCACGAGCTGTGGCCAAACTACCAGATAAATAATATTATATGCGAATTCTATATCTAAATGCGAACTCAAGATGCAAAAATAGCATCAACTTTATAATACAAGATCTAAGTTTTAGCTTCAGTTAATCAATTCATATTTCAATTATTATGACTAGTAGTGGCTTATATCGAGAAAACTTTGCAATTTAAGAATAACTTCGGATTTTTACTGAATTTTATTTCATAAAAGCGGTAGGTGGTTGCTACACAGGATTGATTAATTGAATAGAAAAGTATAACCCCCAAAAAAAGTTTTTTTTTGCAGTAAATTAATGTAAATATTTAACAAAATTTTTGTGAATATAAAAAATTACTGTCTGAATAATTACGGATGGATCTTTGAAATTCAATTTAATTTTTTTTCAAATATTTTTATTTACTATTTATATGATATTTTAAGTAGTAATTTTTTGAAGACATACTTGATATAGCTGATTTTATACCTGAACTAAATTTATATCGAATTTCAAGAAATCAAAATTTTTATAAATACCGTGTTTTATAACTTTATATTTTATACCATTATAGTAAAAATGGTTACTCTCTGCAAGAGAACTAAATATAGCTGGAAAACTAATGAAAAATATAATGTAAATTTATAAAATGTATTGATTCGTGTATAATAAAAATTAAAATTTGGGCTATAACATTCGCATCGTCTGATATTAAAAACTAATTTGCTGTGCTTCTTTATATAAGGCTTTATCATTTCTATTGTACTAAATGTTAAAATCTGAGCTACGAAAAATAATTTCGGATAGAAAACAAGAATTTATCGTTAGTTGAAAATTTTCTTTGTAAGAAAGTAAGTAATAATAATAACAAAAGATAACGATCCTCAACTATGATTGAAAATCTCGTTGCAATTACAATTTACTTGTAATATATACTTGCGAACATACTTATCAACTAAAATTTACAACTTTTGGATTACATATCGCTAATGTGACTTCATTGCGGGACTGGGTTAACGCTAAAATTTTATAATATTTTTCCTAATAACTGAATTAAAAAAAATAGTCCTAGCTTTATGATACATGCATCGTAGAAAGGAGTTAAATAATTTGGGTATCAACATGTATGAATAATTCAATCGTAAGAATCACGATATTACACTCTTGACGCAGATTTCTTTGCTCAACTCTGTAACTACCAAATATACAGATTTTTTTATGGAATTTCACTATATGTAGTGAAAAACAATCACTAGTATTTCCTATTGGCCAAGATCCGCGCTTTCCAATGGTGTATGCTAAAATTTTGCATATGTTGAACGTGTGAAATGTTAGGCATGTTTAACAAACGCATTAAATCTTCTGGACAACGAAAACAGGATGCAACAATTTTGGCAATTATTTTATCTTACCTCCTCTTTGAGAGTATTCCTTCTGATACTGAATATTAGTTGTGCCTTTTTTTTTAAATGTTTATTATACATACATTTTTTATATGCCCTGAATTGTAGATCGCGGATTCGATGTATAAAAAAAATACAATATTTTTGTAGTTAGTTAAAAAATATACAAATTTTATGTCGGCAACGCATTCATAAACTTAAGTTATGATCATTTTGTAATTCATTTTTACACATGCACAATTTTATATAGTAAACTATTTCTGTATTTGTAGAAATAAATTATATTGACAAAAATTATTAGCGTGGCGGAAATTCTAAGCATAGTTTATGACACTCTGTGAATACATAATGTTTTAGACTTACAGTGAAAACTGTGCTCGATTAGTAATTATGCAATAATACCGCAAATACTATGCGGAATTATTACGTGATTTTATTGAAATTAAAAATGTTTAACATATAATTTGTGTAAATCCTGCATGTTTTCACATTTTACTATAACTTTAATTTAAACAATGTTTTTTTAAAATCAATCATAACCAGATTTACAGAATTTAGAAACTACATCAAATTATTTAATCTATCATTAGCTGAATAATATAAAAAATAAATCTAAATATCCGCAAATACCCTTTACAACTTCAAATTTAATACTTGGGAATCACCGATGTAATGCATTGGAATCCCCATCGAAATAAATTTTTAAATTATGAGCATAAAAAAAAAGGAATAAAGTCTTAATTGATCCAAGAAATTAATCAACATACACTAGATAATCGTAGAGAAAACACGTTAGTGCCCCTTTTACAATTTGTTAGTCTGTTCTGATATAAGCGTATCTGCGAGATAAATTAAAAAAAAAAAAACATTCGTAGCCACTATCAATATCTCTCATTTTTGTATCGAAACGAAGAAGTTACGTAACTTCTAGTTCTTTATATGGTAATGAACTTTTAATAGCGTTCCTTCTAACCATTATAATTAAAGCACAAACACTCAATTAACTGATATGTCTACATATAAAAAATTTGTTATTTCATTCAATGGGATTCCATTGTATTGTTGCAGTGATTCCCATATTTAGCATTTGGGATTCCAAAGGATTCAAATTCGAAAATTGAATTTCGGGAATATAATTTATATCATATAATATAACATGAAAAGCCATTACATTTCATGGACACTTCATCTAAATTTTTGTTATAGGTTTAGTAAAATATTTTGATTTCTTATGGAGATTTTTCGAAATAAATTAGTCGTTAATATTGTCTTGCTATGCTGAATATTATTGTTTAAATGAGGTACCGGATGTGGAGACCTCGTAGTTATGAGTACTTACATATCTCAAGAATGAATTCTTATAAAAATAATGAAAAATAAAGCCATTGCAGCTTTATGTATCGTAATTAATTAAGTGAGAGCAGAAAATATCGAGTTTAGAAGAAAAAACATTTAAAATGTATTTTACTCTATCTTACAGTTGTTTCATTGTAATTAGTATATAACCTAAATGGCTAAATGTTTTGCGGTGTTTGGAATTATCCTTGGAAGGAGCGGGAAACCACAAAATTTTTGTATGGCCCATTCATGTTTAACGGTCAAAATACATGGGCGTAACACGGTCGTATCTTTAGATCAATATATTTTTCATTTTATGCGTGCCTATTGAATTCAATATTTCATATAAATTATTATAATTCAGGATTATGTATGGTCACAATACTAAGACATTACGACATGGATTATACTATTAACTTTTTTATAGTAAAAGTAGCAAGTAAATGTCTATATTAATAATCACTATTTCTACGATAACGTTATTGAACCTCTTTCCTATACTCCCAGCTCAGTCTTATCGCAGAAATGCAAATGCACTTACAACTATCTGACGAATAGAAATTCGTAAGTTCATTAAACTGGTATAGCTCTGTAGCATGCCTTCAACGCACATCGCATAAGGTATTCACTTGCGTCATGTGCATTGTGTTTATTGATGAGAATTTACGATGACGACAGAATATTACTTTTACAAAATAAATTAATATGGTAATATGAGGAACCTATCTATGTTTTATATGAAAACGAATATATTGATACCATAGTTCTATTAAGTTAACTTTTTTTCACAATATTAGAACAGTGCCAATATTTGCACAGCATTGTTATTAAATATTATTTAATTTTTCTGCAGGTACTAAAATATATAAAAAAATAATCATTTCGGTAAATATTATTGTAATTTGTCAAGAATGGTCTGTTATTTATATGAAGACAACTTCATATAACACAACATTTTTTATCAATTAATCAATATTTAAACGACGTTACTATCTTTAAATAGTATTTAAAGTAGAAAACGGCACTAGTTGCAGCTGATTTAATACTTTTTTCTGACTATGATGCAAATATAGTCACGATAACTGCATTATAAAAATAGTGAATACTTTATAGATTGTCGCGGCTATCACTATAAAAAGCTGTAATAATTTTGAATTCGTTCAAATATACTTCAATAGGTCCTGAAGTACATTTCACAAATTGCAGTAACTATCCTAAACTAGGTAATGAATTAAGAACGTTGTTTGTGTCAATGTAATTCAAAAGTTAGTTTGACTGCATATCAATCAATAGTTTTATGAAATTTCAATAAAACTGCTAATTATTAACTGAAATGAAATTTGTAAAATTATTTATTATTTTCAATTTAAATTGATCAGCATAATATTTACACTTTAAAAAATCTTTAATTATTTTCGTAAAGAATGTTCGTTAATGCACTGGAACTCCCACCACGGCAGATCAATTAATTATCCTTAATATTCATTAATGTTAATAGTAAATGATTTCTGCAAATGTTACAGAAAATATCATCTACAGAAATGGTGTGCAATGCTTATTTTCTCGTATATATTAGTTCAAAAATGTGGGTATACAATTTCGTCTTCTGTCATTCAGTAGTGATATGTTACAATACACGATCATACATGAACTGCGAAATACCACAAACGAATTCATCCCAAATATAGCCTAGAATAGGCCATGAAATACACCATGATAAAAAAAATACATGCACGAAAAAACCTAATTTACATACATCTGATGCACATACTGTAATTCACAATTATCCGTAAGAACAGAAGAGCTTCTACTTTAGGATTTATTTTTTATATTCATAATCTTTAAATCTTTATAAATAATATCCATAGTTTTTTTATGAAATTGATTTTTTTTATAATAAATTTGTCTTTCTTTCCTCAGATGTGTTTTGAGTTTATGTTCGAAATTTAACATAAGTAAAATTTGAACCGGGAGAGGAATGCCGTGTACACATCGATTTTCATCGAGATTGAACGCGACAATTTCATCTCATGCGATTGATGCACCACAGATGCACATTTCAAGCAACCTCTGAAATGCCTATGTAATGTGTTTGTCGGAAGTTAATACAGTAATTGCCGAGGATCTTGTATTTTATGTATCGTAAACATTATTTATTTTTATCATTACTATGGAATACCAGATATAATCTCGTGATTGGTTTCTTTTATTATAATTTACATTAACCTTCGATACCCGTTTACGAACAAGAGTTTTTGTTATCTTTGAATCAGGGAACACACTCTATCTCCCTCTTTCCCCACGTTTTCCGTCAGAAGAAGGCATATCCTAGAATTTAAGTGACAATATTCTTTTTCACTTTTATTTTGAGACTAATGTACAGCGCATTTTCAAAAATTAGACTATTTATGCTGTTATCAAATGAATAACAAAAAAGCTATCTTTAACATTCTATTCAAGGTATTTATAACTTTATGTTCAAAATATATTCACCACTTCTGAGATATCACATTTATATTTCATAATTTCAATTCTGCAGCTGGGTTGCAATAGTATGTTTTGAATTCTCCAGTGACGTTCAATGAAAATCCTGCCAAAACTTTGGAAATATTTTGTAATTTTCGTATTACTGCATAAAATATTTTAATTTCGACACAATCAGATTTTAGAGCCTATTTTAGATCTTGTCGAAATTAAAATTTGTTTTTTATTTTATTTATTTAAAATCATTCATTCACAGTCATAAAATCAATCACTGAGAATTCTGACAAAATAATGAAAAAGTATAAATTCAATGTATTCATATAAAATTGAACCTGCAAATTTCATTTTTTAACAATGACATCGGCATGTTAATCCGACCACAAAAAACTTAGTCTCCTGAATGACATGGAAACCAATGGAACACAGAGGCCATTTTTCTTTTAAATTCAATCGCTCATATCTCCATTATACATATATATTATAAAATCCGAACCATTTTTTTTCATTTTAAAGTTAATCCAAATCTGTTTAAGGAAAAATGATTAAATTAGAGATACGTTTCACGAAATTATTTATAATACCTTCGACAGCATTTGTTTGGAATTTAAGACTTTCTTGCATCATTAATGTTCGAAGTTTTTCATGTGTGAATTTAATAATGTATATTTGGTGATGTTCCTGTACAAATCATAGTGCTCAAGTGCTTTATAATTCTTGATATCAGACTCTCTTAATCTGAATCAGCGAAAAGTACTGAGAATCAGTCTATATGCGCTGATTCAGAAGCGTCGGACCCCTTTTTTTAAATTACGATTTAAGCCATCGACAACTATATTTATTCTTTTACTATTTTGACTCAGTTATCGACAATTTTAATTTTATTAACATTTTTTTAACTAGATATACTTAATTTTATTATGTAACCCATTAAGAGCCGATTGCACCAACTGCGGTTAAAAGTTAATCAGTTATTAACGTCAGTTTAACCGCTCGTGAATGGTCGGTTATGGATTTAATCATCGATTATGTTTTAATCGGATTTGGTGAAATCAGCCCTAAGTTCTGAATGGACATTTTTTCACTATATTTCAACGGTTGTAAATATACAAGCAGGTATATCTGCCGTAAAATTAATTCAACTTTCAGAATCTTTTATTAGATTTTTCAAAAAATTCGACCAAGACACCGTATTTAAGATTATTTAAAAAAAGAAAGCATTTTCAAATTTTTGTTTTCAAGTTTTCTTTTCTCTATATCGTTTTTTCACATTGAAATAATGTCAGAATTCTCGTTTAAAGTAAAGAAATCGTGTCCTGGAGGCTGGAACTTTATGATGAAGGTGTAATAATTGTAGGCCATAAAGTTAGATCTATGTACAATTGAAATTCCTGTTATTGTTTTTTTTTTTTGTTAAATAATTTATTTATACTAAAATTTAGGCCGTGTATTGATTTAATTCCACATTTGCAACTGTCGTATACATCATTTAACAAATATTGAAAAATGCTGGGCTATTTCAGATCTGATTTGCTTCTCTAATACCGCATTAATGTGCGTTTAATCATTGGCAAGATGTTGAAAACTATTAGTACTCGAATTTTGTACTGTTGCATCAATATAAAACCGCCTTAAGTCATTACACACTGCCAACCATATACGTATCTGCAATTTACCTAGTGTGCATTTCCGATATGGCCATGCTACTGATAATTTGAACCAGCTTTACAACTTTACAACTGATACGTGTACGGTGCCATACGCAGATGTTTAAGTCAAATAAATTCTCTAAGGTTTTATGTTGTATCACGTTTTCTTTTAGTATAATTATTAATCAAAATAGATATTTTGAAGATGACCTTTTTTCGCGCATGAAACTAATCACTCTGCGTATTACTTCTAAAAAGTTATTACGAGTATGACATAATTCGTAATGCCTGTCGAATGCCGGCTTGTCTATAATCATAGCCCGCAGTAATGTGAATAATTTGTTGCGCGCACAATTCTGGATTACGTAAATAAGTGCACATATTTAATAACGCGAATACACTATTCACAAAAAAGATAATGCAAAAAAGTAGTTCGCGCCCGATTGCGCAGATTGCGTCATCATAAACCATTGCGTTTCTAATCTCAAAGCACAACCTGAAGGCCGCTACCGTGATGATATCGTTACGAGCTCGATGACCTATATACCGTACACTAAAGAGAGGTGGGATTTTATTTGATGGCTACCGTCATTTTCATTCTAGTTTGGATTCATTTTACACTGATGATTCAGATCTTCTGTTTATATTTGGTTTGAATGTCGGCTGTAAATACTAAGATTATATACCTGAGAAATGACCACGGTACACCATCTAATGAAAAATGTAGAATCCATAGTCCTTCTGATAGTTTTTAATATGATACCAATCGGATGAGAAGTCACTTAAAGAGGGCACTGTTCAATTTTCTTCGTATATCAGCAAGAAAAACAGTGCCAGCTGAAAAGATTCCGTTGCCATTCGTAAATATGTGCCGACCTCTGAACAGTTGTTGAAATAGATGAAAGTGTCAATTCTTTTAAGTAAATGTACATACACATTTACCTTTTGCTCAGCTCAGATATATATCCAAATAGAAAATGTGCGTAGAACCAGGAACTAGACTTGTTTTGCTTCAATGATTTTATTAGCATCATGATCACCACAGAAAGCAATGCAATAAAAGCAATTTGCACCTTTATGGATGGCAGCACCGAACAAGAAAACAAAATGTAAATGTGCGTTATTTCTATGAATATATTCAGTTAAACAAAAAATGACACTAATATATTTATTAACGTGATTCACTTTGGGCACGAGCAACGTGGCCCGGTGTATTGCATACTGACATTGAGAAAATATCAGGCTTTTCGGAGTTCGTGTGGGATACTAATAGGAATGATCCAATATTCTTAAACGGATTTAGACTGGTTTGCGCGCGCGATTCCTACTTCGCGGTCAGTGGTGTCTAGTCCTCGCATATTTGAAACACATTTTTGCAGTGCCATGCAATAAAAATGCGAATTATACATTTCCCTATTATAGATTTATTACAGAAAATTGGAACGTGTATACTCGTACTATGAAGGACATTTGCGAAGCAGAGCTACTTAAAGTTCTAACATCACAAAAAAATACATGGTTTTTTATAATCATTTTACATTATTCATGAATACTTCCTCGATTTGAAGAACATATCATTGAAAAATGTTCACATAATACCACAGAACAGCTCATAATTATTGGGTAATTTTTCTGGAAAACTTGATGTTTTATTTACACGCAGGGAACTTAAAACAATACCCAAATCCTTTTAGAAGTCGAATGGATTCAGAGAATTCAGAGGAAAACACAGGATTATTTTTTAATTCTGCCTTCGGCCAAATTGCAGATACTTAACCGAGAATTCGATACATTATGTACACCCATCCTATAGGAATATAGCGGTCGGTTATCTAGAGTATCAACACGCTCGTGTAGTATACATTAACATTGCACAAAACTATACCTTTCAGCGTGACTTAACAAATTATCAAATCAGACAATGTTCGTTAATCCTCTTAATCAATCGGATCATTCAAAATATTTTATTGGACGCCCATTTATATATTGTTATATGCTTGAGTTTTTCTGACAGTTCAGTATACACTGTTACTGGACCAATCAGAACTGAGGATATTGTGACCAATAATAAATCAAATCAAGTCAAAGTTCAGGGAAGTTGGATCAATTACAACTAAGGAAATTGGGGCCAATCACAGCTCAGGAATTGTTGGCACATCGCAGTCGAGGAAATTTGTTCCAATCACATCTCAGAATATTTGGGCCAATCACAGCTCAGGCAACTAGGAACAATCATAATATCCTAAATTTGGACCAATTACAGCTTAAGAAATTCGGGACAACCATAGGTTTGAAAATTAGAACCAATCATAATCTCTGAAATTTGCAGTAATCACAACTTAGGATTTTGGATCCATCACAGCTCAGGAAATTTTTAACAATCAGCGTTCACAAAATTTTGCCAGTTGCACATTCTGAACAATTAGAATTTGAGAATTGGAAATTTGGACCAATCACAGGAAAATTGAAGTAATCAGAGTTTCGAAATTGGGGCCAATCAGAGCTCTGAAAATCTGGAGCAATCGGAGCTCAGAAAATGTAGACCAATTATAGCTCCAAAAATTTGAACCAATGAACGCTCAGTAAATTGAGGCCAATTACATCTCAGGAATCTCGGATCAATCACAAGTCTGGAAATTACACCTATCTGGATTCCGGAGATTGTGACCAATCATAGATGCAATATGGAGCAATCACAATCTCCGAAATTTCGGCCAATCATAATTGATCCAATTGCTAAAAAAATTTAATAATTTTATAGTTTTAATTTCGCCTTCTTTTATTCTGTTGATACAAATTGACATTACTCTTGAAGAAGACCCACAACAGGTCAAATCGTAGAAAATACGATATTAAATAAAGACCGAAGAAATGAAGAAAGTACAATTGAAGATATTTTCACTGCGGTCGATAAAAAATTAAATTTATTATTATATTAATAAATTGATATATAAAAAAACAGCTATTGAAATAGATTTAAAGTTTCGTTTAATTGATATAACTGTGAAGTTCCAAGCTACTTAAGACATTTAGCATTTGAATCGCGTTAATTTTAATTTATAAGAGCTTATTGTCGAGAAGGTTCCATTTCCATATTAGTTGTTACTTCAAGAAATGCAGTATAAATTAAATGCGGGAAGTTAATCTTACTAATGCAACAAACTCTCTAAGATATTTGTTAATATCCATATCCCGGAAGCTATACTAGACCGGTTGTATTTCTCACAGGTATTTGGCCAGGGATACAAGTGGTGCACAATCTCTAAGTGGTTCTGAAAATATTAATAGTGTCATTTGGGTTGCATTATGAAATATCTACGTTCGAAACATAAAAAAGCTAACTCGCAATAAAATAGAGGTATGAAACAAGTCTGATGTAATTGATGAATGTAGTTCTTTATTTTCAGCTGGTATAACTGCATTTTCAAAATGATAAATGCAATTTAACAACGAAAAAAATTGTAAAAATTCAAGACAATGAGAAATTAAAACTATTTTAGTGAATACAAATATAAAATTTGAAATTTACAAAACATATAACATTTTAAGTCATTACATGTAAATGTTATTTTTTCTAACTCTAACGCAAAATTTCAATTTTGCATGTATACGCAAACTAGTGCGCAAAATTATTGCGTGATGCAACTGCATAATCGCGTGGTTGAAATTGTCGATTTTCGGTTGGTTACGCATGCATGCAATATAGCAAAAATAATATTTTTATTTTTGGCGGAGGGGGAAATGCCATAGGCATTATAGGGGGTTGATGACTCGGATAACCCCCCGTGTGTCGGACTTCCTTACTCGTTGATGTTAACGAGAAGGTTTACCAACAAAAACCATAACCTCCTTTGGCCCTCCACAATCCACGAGTGCATTCTGCAGCAGAAAAGTGGTTCCGATATCTATCTCCGCTGTGCCTTCATTCTGTAACTCGTTATTACGAATAACGTCGACGTTATGACAATATTCCAACCAACCACGGTCCAGGATATTGTCGTTATCGACAGTAACGTTAACGTTATTGTTAATACCGACTTATAGAATACGGGCACTGCGTGGTTACAGGACACCGTGTGAGCTCAACAGACAAAGCGATCGCAAAATTATCATTATCATTATTGTTACTATTATTATTATTATTATGTGCTTTGCTTTCTAATGGAATGAATTTTGATAATGAACAGAGTAGTAATTTTACTATTTCCTTCCACATGGAACGTCGCGTCTACCTAACTTCTACACCCTCATTAAGCAAGTCTAAATTTTTATTTGATTATCGTTTTCTAGTAATTCAACATTTTTAATGCACTCAATAATATTATAAAAAGTTGTCGAAACTCGATTTTTGCACGATAATCTTTTTCGCTGTGACGACAGTCCAATATTTACAATGTCCGTATAATTTTGAACAAACTTTAGAAACAATAAAAGATAAAAAGCAATTGAATAATTATTCTGCAGATATTTTAGAGAACCACAGCTGATTATAAAATCCTGCGGAATTGCAATAAACGATTTATTACTGATCAAGTGGACCGTGAACATAATCTCTTCAAATTACTAGGCTTTATCTGTAATTACCACGTCGTATGCACCAATAATTAGTAGTGTTGACGACGATATGAATTGCAATCGATTTGTGCGGGTCTGATCCCACCAGGTTTACGTTCATTGCTAAAAGGAAATTAAAAGTGATATTTTTAAACTGTTCATTGGTATAATATTTATATATATTTTATATATTACAATTTTAATACCATTAAAAAGATTCCAGAATAAATAATGCGTAAATATTGTCTCTCTTTAAAAGAATTCCTAACTGTTCAATTCTTTATATTTATTAATAATAATTTATATGAACACTCTATACATATATGGTACTTTATGGAAAAAAATATCCTTCATTAATAGTAGGTATTTCAAACATTTTTTATTTATTTCAGTCTTTGAATGTCGTTCAATTGCGAATATATTAGGTAATAGCAAATTATATAATAATAAATAAATATATAGGTATATTTCTTGGCCGCTTAAATTAAAATCAATAAACTAAAATATTAAGTTTTTCTCCGTAATACAGTCCTCCTATTAATTGTTAAAAGGTAAACGAAGAAAATATAACGTAACTGGGATATCAGTTCACATCTAGCCCAATAAATAATCCGGTACTTATATGTTAAAATTATGAATCACATGTTATTGGTTTGAATATTAAAAATCATCCCTCTAGCGCTAATAATTGGAATTATTGCTTAAATGCGTTATACGTAAGCAAGTCTTATGACATCCTTGTCCTGGACGCGATATTCAATTTTAAGTTTGCAGATCTAATTTTCATTTTAAACTGCATTAAATGCCGGGATAAAGCATTTAATCAATAATAAAATGAAGAATACATTCTAATGTACAATACCATAAAAGCCGAGTAAAGGCTAAATATAAATCGCATTTCTCAAATTTACATACTCTGAGTTAAATTGTGACACTAGATAAACACCGTCAATTTTCAAACAAAATGTGTCACCATTAGCATCTCGAAGTGCATTTTTAGAAATAATAACCGTAAAATTAGAGCTGTGGGCTTGCGATCTTTATAGCAGCTACGTATGAAAATAAAGTATTCCGGGGCTGAAGACGAATCGTTTCTGATAGTAAACCATAACACACTCTGGTACATGTGATGATAACTGTACAAGGGGCGTATAAGTTTTTTCTACGAATTTGATGGTTCACATTTATACAAAAAACATTTTCGCATATTCGTTAATAGTAGATTACGATCCTAGGCCAGTAAAAAAGAAAGTGCTTCAGATCACATGAAATTGTTGGCCGAGGCGAAGCCGAGTCTGACAAACATGTGATCTGTGGCTTTCTTTTTTATTGGCCAAGGGCCGTATACTATTTTTCTGCTCGACGTAACCAGAAATCCACAACTTCGTTTCGCGCAGCGGCCAGGAAGTTGCGGTTTCTGGCCGGAGGGCAGAAAACAATATTTTATATTGCAAGTGTCTGTAAAATGCGTTAAGAAAACGTGAAAAATATGTAAAACAGCATTTTACGCACCGTGTAATTATAAATGTAAAACAGCATTTTACGCACACTGTACGTAAAATATATTAGTTTCTTAGTTTCTGCACTACGAAGGTAATGAGAAGCATATGGAATTTACTGCAATAGTAGAAATGTCGAAATTCGAATGAAGATAAATTACCAATATTTAACATATTTACGTAATAAGAAATTTTATGTAATAAATTCGTAAATTTTGACTTGGACAAACATATATTATCGCTGACAGAAGGGTGTAGTTGCGAGCATCAGAAGTATAATTCCGATAAATATATTGTGATCTTGAAGGGTTAGGTATACTTTTCAGGAGAACTGACTAGATATCTAATCCTCACTGCTATACTGTTCTATAAGCGCGTATTTTCTTTACTGTATTTCTGTTTTTGGCTCTCTTTAATTTCAGATATTTGAAATTGTAGTAGTGCACTTAGAATATTTATCCTTGCAAAATTTCATCTTCCTGTTTAAAACGAATTTAATCTAAAATTAGAAGGTTATGGAATAATATTTTTTACATTTTTGCCTTAAAATATATAAAAAAACCGTAGATGCCTTCAAAAATTATTAACGAAGAATTTAGTGTAATTTCTCACAGAAGAAAATAAATATATTTACATATTTCATAACTATTAGAAATGAATGTAAATTTATTGATATTGCTTTTTTAAGATATAACCTCTCTTATAAACGTCTCCCACAGATAGCAAACGACGGCTCTGTTCTCTAGTTCATTACGAAGCATGCAATCTGAAGACATTTGAAACTCGCTAAATCGTAGTCCAGCTACCACGAGAAGTGACAGCCTAGTGCGTGTACAGATTGCTAAATTGAATAATGACTGAACCGGGTGTGCGATTATTATTTATTTACCGCTCCGCTAAATCACTTCGTCAGCGTGATGAATGGAGACGAGTGGTTACTGACGAACGATTTTGAGTAACTTATGCACGCGAACAGCATTCTATTGACCATTTGTTTATAATTTATAATCGTCCCTGCACCTTGTATTTTAGCTATTTGATTGGGTTGATTATCCCAAGTAATAAACGCTATCAATAATTGCACAGTAAGAAACTTAAGATCATCTTCAAGTTTATGAAGGGGATAGGTATATAATGAGCAATCCGATATAGCAGGAAGAAACAGTAAAATTGATCACAAGAAGATTTCGACTTGGTACACTGTGATTAGGATGACGCCGATTGCACTTGGATAGTTCACCTTCTTCTGATTTTTAACGGAAATCCGAAGCCGTACGAAACAACCATGGAAGTAAAAATGGAAGGATGCAATATTCCTCCACAATATGTGCACGGTGGTCCGGAACACGACGCCATACAGCAACGATCTGCAGGATAGAGCATATCGGAAAACGTAATTTCCTACAAAGGAGTAATTCGAGCTTAAGCCTCGAAATATGGTGTCCGATGGAGTGCGATCCATCCTGTCGATCGCCCGTGTACTGCGCATCGAATTACCAGCAACGCTTCTCCGTCTCCTGCATGGGTCTGCGAAGACGTCTGAGACTGCATCAAAACTGTCAGCTGACATCCCCTACCTTGTACTCTCTATTGTATGCACTTACTGTATATGAATGTGCACTCCGACAATCTGGGGTCCTAACTTTGCGCGACATTGCTACTGCATCCTACACACAGCTCTCTCGCTTAATTTATCGTGGCACATGTGCACCTCTATATTGGTATTTACTGACTAAAATCGATAGTTCACTTCCTCGACTATTTCGCTTTGATGTATGACCGCCTGTTTTTCGTTCGCTTTGACTTTGCCACCTGTTTCCTTTTACATTCTTTTCATTTCGACTGATGTTACACTGTCAGTTGAATTTATTCGTTTCATTTCGCAGTGTTGAAATTTTCAATTGTTATTTTTTAAAGTTATTGCAAGCGAAATTACTTTTTCATTAATATTAGACAACGATATAAGAAATATGTAAGTACATTTTTATGCCCGGTTAAAAATAATTAATGTAAAAGAACTAGTTGACGGTCAGTAGATATTAAAAAGAACAAAATCTTAATTTAGCCTTTAGGCCATGTAGGTCACCTTGAAAAATGTATCATATTGATTGAAATATATGTAAAATCGTGATTTTTACGAAATAGTTACTAAACAGTGTTGTCAAATAGTGATATAAATAATTTACCCATAAGTGTTGCGAATTCGATCCATATGCCAATATCCCTTAACAAACTGGATATTAAACAATATAAAAATCGATATAATAATTTTTTTTGGGACGACGAAGTTCACTTTCATGCTTTCAACAGCACACTCATTTGTGTCATAATAATGTATATTTCGGTGCAATGGATGGATGTTACAAATGAAAGATCAGCACCACGTCGTAATTTCGTACGAATTATTCTGTAAACATGAACTTCTTTTTCGATCATTCACTTTTCATACAACAAAAACGAATTATTTTCTTAAATATATTACGTATTTAATGACCAATAATTCTAATTACCGTGCGATTGCTTTTTCTATTTATCTATCATATTCTATAGGATGTTAACACCATGAAACTTGCGTATAATTGCATATCGCTAGATTGCATCTCGCATCATCATTAAGCACCCCAACAAAATTCAATGTCACAGTCGATTGTTGCAATGATTATTACCGAATGCTTTTAGCGTGCTTAATGCTACTTTCATCTTAGCAGAATTTGAATACCTATGCGGACCAACAAAATTTTACTTATTTTGCCTTAGTTTGCCAAGTGTAATTTCCACATTTTTTATTTTGAATTTCCCTATCATATCAGAAAAAATAGGTGTTGAATATACTCACTTTTCTCGAGTTTGCACAAGTATAGGGCCATTTTAAATGTGTCATTTATTTTCACGTGAAAAGTACTAAGAAAACTTGCTTTTGATATAAAAAAATTAAAATATGGCAAAATGTTGACGCATTTGAGCTATTGTTGCTTGATGCATCGTGATAAGAAAAGTCTCATGGTGCCATTGGTTTCAGTTCAAAAATTGAAATTAAAATAAAAATAAAAAAAATAGAAACGGCAATTGATACATATTTAATCTGATTACTGTTGGATTCCGATATGACAGGGAAGTTGTCAAAAGGCCATATTTTCTGCGTGAAAACATACTTTGGAAATAATACTGCTAATAACAAAAATAAATCCTCTCTATACACAAAGGATTTAAATATGTCGAAAATGGCCAGTTTTGCAGGTTAAAATCTCTGGCAGGTTATTAACGGCAAAATCTCGATATTAGATCTCGAAGTTAACATTTTCGATTTTAACGACGAATATAACAGGAATTAATCATTAAATGATTGCCATATTTAGATAAATTTATCAAGTATAATAACTATAATACTGCAAAGAAGTTGTCGATTTACCATCCTGCAATTATATAAAAACAACGACATAGAATACGATTGTGTATTTTTACCGTGCCGGTAAAGTAAGAAATATGGAATATGGAAATAACGGAATGGCGTTGATTGCTGCCGAGCACCACAACTGCGCTTCTGCCCATGTGCACAGGGCGATCGAGCATTAATTGCGCCCCACCCCCCGGCATTTTCTTTATACATCTCGAATTTCCATACATGTGTGAGAAAATAGTGCACATATCGCGGTCGGAAACAGATTGCACACACTCGGACGTTATTGGGAACTCTCGGCTGTAAAAAATCTGTTACTCGTCTTTGTAATTAAAGAATTCAGAATTCATTTTTTAATTAACATTTGTACGTAAACTAATTTCCGATAGATTAGTAACGTAAGTACTCCGATAGCTGAACGCTTAAGAAACGAACTGTCGCAGTAAGGGAACGGGCGGAATAAAGCATTAAAACTTGTTGAATTGGATTCATTCCAGAATGTAGTTATAAATGATTTTTCTTCACCCGTGTCCGTAAAGTGCGCTATCGCGCACTTTTCGACACTTGTGAAGAAAAGCAATGTTCGCTCCTCGGCCGTAAAATCGGACGGCTTCGTGCCTCTTGTGCATCCTCGGACCAGCTTCGCAAGTCCTCGGACGCCCAATCGGTACTCCAGCCGTCCGATGTTACTTTACGGCCATGGACCGAAAACTACCATTTTAACTCTATTTTTAAGCTTTTCGCCGTTATTACAATCTTGCTTCTAAACAGGTAAAACTCCATTGTTGTTCAAATACTGGGACATATTTGGACATTTACTTTATATATAGCAGAATAATCCGTTAGAAAGAAAAGTTACTTTAGTCTTATATATAAAACCTTCATAACGTCATATATATATATATATATATATATATATATATATATATATATATACAGGGTGTCCGAAAAGTATGGAAACACTCAAATATCTCGGAAAATCGACATCGAATCGAAAAAGTAAAAATACACGTATTCAATGGTTTCAAGAGAGCTATCCAGTGACACCTAACACAACCCCCCACCCCCACCCGCTGGGGGTGATAGAGGGGGTAACTTAAAAATTTTAAATGGGAACCCCCAATTTTTATTGCAGATTTTGCTTCCTCAGAAAAAGTTACGTAAATTTTGCCTACCATTATAATTGTTTTTGTTGACAGATGGCGCTGTAATCAACGAAATTAAAAAATTATTCTAAAAAGTTTTAAAAATCTCGCGAAAAACACAACGGATCAAAAAAGTAAAAACACACGTATTTAATGGTTTCAAGAGAGCTATCCAGTGACACCTAACACGACCCCTCACCCCCACAGGCTGGGGGTGATGGAGGGGGAAACTTAAAAATTTTAAATGGGAACTCCCAAATTTTATTGCAGATTTCTCTTCTTCAGAAAAAGTTACGTAAATTTTACCTATTATAATTATTTTTGTTAACAGATGGAGCTGCAATCTGCGAAATTAAAAAATTACTAAAAAATATTTAACTTGACGTACATGGAATAGCATACCACGTTTTCAGAATTTTAAATAACGTCTTTTGCCTTTAAATATTTCTAGTTTACCGATTCTCACCGCGAGGAGGTAGACGATTTTGAGAATCTTCTGTTTTACTTTTTTTTTTATTTGATTTCTGTTTTTTACCTTTTTTTTATTCTTCACTATTAAATTTTTTTATGTTTTTTTTTAATGTATTTGCTTACCTTTTCTTCCAGATATTAAAATTCTTTATTCGCTCCCCCCTTGTAATTGTGCATACAAAGTTTTTGACAGAAAAATGAAGAATCGACATCCTTATTCTACGAGGAAGTGAATGTCGTGTATCCGAATAGCGTAAATGGTGACCAAATCCGCATATGGTGTTATGGCTTTCTTGCATGACTGTGATTTTGTATACTTGTGTGAAAGTACTGTAGGTATCGCTTGCGGAAACCCATTGCATACACTCGGTCGATTTTTTCAACTGCCAGTGTTACAGAGAAAGTAGTCAATAATCGAACATCGTCAGCGTCCAAATCAAAACAGCACGTCTTAGTATTAGTTAAGCTCTATTGTTTGAATGAGTCAAGGTCTCGGTTATTTTTCAGCTTTGTGAAAATTACACATGCGAGCGTCACTCTTGTCGAAAACTTGGTCAAATTCGTACCGCAAAAAATCGCAATTCTCTTCGTTCTCGCTATTTGATACTTAATGTAATGTTTCTCTAACATTTGAATTTCTTCTAATTTTTTATATTTCTTTTATTTCTTCATTCTTTGCTTCATATTTCTTCCATTTCGATACATTCTGTATTCTGCCTCCTGTTGTAATTTGGCATACTATGTCTTTGACACAAAAAGAAAGGATCGAAATCCTTATTCTGCGAGGATGCGGCGATAAAAAAAGAACATACGAACAAGTCGTCCGCCAATTTAATGATACCCATCCTGATCGTCTACCTATTTGCAAATCAACTGTTTGTAAGACTGTTTCTCGGTTTCAAGATACTGGCTCTGTCAATGATCGACCAAAATCAGGAAGACCAAAAACGTCCACGAACGAAGACAACAGTTTAGCGGTCTGTGCAAGTGTCGTTGAGGACGTCCATACTTCGGTAAGAAAGATTGCGCAAGCCACTGGTATCGGCAAATCGTCTGTCCATGAAATATTAAAAGCAAATAAGTTCCATCCATATAAAATAAAATATGTACAAGAACTTTCGGAAGATGACTTCGATCGGAGATTAGAATTTTGTGAGGAAATGATGAGACGTTGTGACGAAAATGAATTATTTCCTTTCTGGATATGCTTCTCTGATGAAGCTACGTTTCAGTTGAGTGGAGAAGTTAATAGGCACAACCTACGATATTGGTCGGACGAAAATCCTCATTGGATGAGAGATACTCACACACAACATCCACAGAAAATCAATGTTTGGGCTGGCATTTTGTGCAATCAAATTGTTGGGCCTTTCTTCGTTGAAGAGAATTTCACGGCTGAAAGGTACTGTAATTTGTTAAATAACCAGATTATACCGGCAATACGAAATATTGCTGGTATAGCGTTTGATAATGTCTGGTTTCAACAGGATGGAGCTCCTTGTCATTTTGGTTTGATTGTACGCAATCTATTAAATAATATTTTCCCCCGACGTTGGATTGGTAGGAGGGGTTCGATCGAGTGGCCACCGAGGTCACCTGATCTAACTCCTCTGGACTATTTTTACTGGGGTTTCTTGAAGAACAAGGTCTACGAAACGAAACCAAAAGACATTGATGAGTTGAAAGAAAAAATAATTCAAGGTTCTAATACAGTATCTCAAGAAATGCTGCAAAAAGTTTATGATAACTTCTATGCACGATTGGGATATTGTCAAGTTGCTGAAGGACTTCAATTCGAACATCTTATAAATTAGTGGGCATAGACATGTTAAAAATCCAGTAAAGAAAATAGAAGCGAAGGAAAATTTAAACTTTAAAATAGAAAAAAAATTAAAAAAATAAAAAAAAAACAAATAAAAGGTAAAAACAAAAAAAAAATATACAAAAATAAAAAAAAAAGATTCTCAAAATCGTCTACCTCCTCGCGGTAAGAATCGGTGAACTTTGAAATATTTAAAGGCAAAAGACGTCATTTAAAATTTTGGAAACGTGGTCCGCTATTCCAGGTACGTGGTTCGCTGATTGCAGCTCCATCTGTTAACAAAAATAATTATAATAGGTAAAATTTACGTAACTTTTTCTGAAGAAGAGAAATCTGCAATAAAATTTGGGAGTTCCCATTTAAAATTTTTAAGTTTCCCCCTCCATCACCCCCAGCCTGTGGGGGTGGGGGGTCGTGTTAGGTGTCACTGGATAGCTCTCTTGAAACCATTAAATACGTGTGTTTTTACTTTTTTGATCCGTTGTGTTTTTCGCGAGATTTTTAAAACTTTTTAGAATAATTTTTTAATTTCGTTGATTACAGCGCCATCTGTCAACAAAAACAATTATAATGGTAGGCAAAATTTACGTAACTTTTTCTGAGGAAGCAAAATCTGCAATAAAAATTGGGGGTTCCCATTTAAAATTTTTAAGTTACCCCCTCTATCACCCCCAGCGGGTGGGGGTGGGGGGTTGTGTTAGGTGTCACTGGATAGCTCTCTTGAAACCATTGAATACGTGTATTTTTACTTTTACGATTCGATGTCGATTTTCCGAGATATTTGAGTGTTTCCATACTTTTCGGACACCCTGTATATATATAATGTATGTATGTATATATAAGTTCAAGAGTGGACATTTTTAATTTGCTTTAACGCTTCATGAAGTATACATTTTTAGGAGATAGCCTTTTCTTCTAAATTCTTTTAAAATTTAAATACAAATCGCATTAAAAAATGTTTCAAACAAAAAAGGAGGAGCATCAAACATTCTATGAAAAACGTTGCATGCATTTTCTATGTAAATTCAAAGTGATGCTGTAGAAAACGAATTTACATGAAAATATATTTAACTTTTTCTCTATGGATTGAATTTCTTTCAATATTTTTTTATCAAGAACAATGAGTATAAATGGTCAATATACTCAGGACAATTTTGTGGTTCACTACACTCTAAGATTTGATGAAAAACTATAGTTTAATTTTTTTTGTCAAACTGATCAAATTCAATACTTCGTCCAGACCGTTAGACTGGTAATAGAAAATGTAGAAGATCGCAAGTCTTGATGTAACGCAACAATTTTGTAAAAAGCTTCAAAGTAGATTTAAAATTTTAAGTAATGGTTACACACGTTATATGTTATACACGTTATTATGACATTTATGCGCGTTTTGATATTTTGTAATTTGATCCTTTCACATTACAGAACTAGTTTTCCATTTTTATTACACGTTATATCTTGTGCATTTAAATACCGTTTTACAGTGATTTTTTATGATATGAAACATTTTTTATTAATTATATTCGGTTATGTGAACTAATTGATATCTCTAACATAAACGGTAAGTTATTTGATCGTTATTATATTTTATTGTCTGTAGATGTTTTAATATGTGTACATATATAAAGAAGTAAGAACCGTTTAGCTGCAATTAATCGAATGTTTCACGTTTTACCCAACGTTTTAATTTTTTCCTAAATTTGAAGAAACTTAACATATTTATTCTAGCGATCATTTTTACTTTTAAAGAATATTTGCAGAAAAATACTTTTACAGTAATGAAGTTCATAACCGGAAAGTGACGGTACTGAGTACTTTTAATCCCAAGCGATCACCGATGAAATTTATTTTTAAACCCCATCAGATGGCCAAACTAAAATATAATTTATTTTACATAATTAGGAATACTTATGGTTATACTTAGAAAAATGTTGCTTATACATTTCCTACATTTTTGCGTACCAAAGAACCTCGACGCGATTGGAGGAATTCCTTCGTTTCTAGATAAATATTATATAAAACTATAATTACGATGAGAAAGGAAGAAACTATACGGTAAAACCGGACAAACCAGTCGGTAGGAGGAGCTTAAAGCCTCCCAAGTTCGAAGACCTATAACGGATAAGTGAAATAAAAATTGTTATCGTGTATCGATCATTTTGAATGAGACACCTTGCATAAATTTCAATATCTAATTTTATTCGATGTGTATTATTTACATATTATAATCCCAATTAAATCTATTTCCCTTTTTTATTAATCAAACGGATACATTTTTCTAAATGATATATTCCTTTTTTTATAAAAAAATGTAGATGCTAAAATTGTAAATTACAATTTCAAAGAATTTGTATACATTTAAATATATGACATAAAAGTCGCTTCCGTATGGACAGCGTGTATTATGCGACGTGAAGAGGTTTATGATCACAGGAATAGTTGCCATTCGATGCAGCTTTTATAATGTTGACTCACCATTATGCTTAACGAAAACGGCCGATGAGCCGTATCAAAACAAATCACGTTATTGCGACATTAATTCTTAAAGTGTTTCACGTCGTTTATGTTACGACAGAATATTCTTTGTAGACACTCGTGTCTTCGAACTCTTATTTTTTTATTATGATGGAGTAATTATTATAAGAATGATACGTAAGTATTTTAAATATGCTTGGTATTCGCACAGAAATGTTGATTGGTTGTATTGATTGTGTCTCTCCCGCAGTTATGTTCGACCGGTTCATTAATAGTTTAAAATTTCATGACATTCATAACAATATTAAAATTTCACTTTTCAAATTTTAGAGTTCATAATTTTCTCTCAGAGATTTTAGCAATGACAAAAGGAGATTTCGCCAATATTTTTCATCTGTGTTATAGGCCATAGACTTCTCACTCACTATGATATAACATTCTGATATGAAAATATAATAAATGAAATCAGTATCCCCCTGCAAATGTACTATAACGGGATTTTGGATCGGGTTATTAAATAAAATTTTAAAACAAAAATTAATAAAATTAAGAATAAATATTTACAACCAGAAAGAAAACGGTAGACAATATAATAATAAAAATACCAATAAAAATTGATGCAACGCAATAAAGTGACAATAAAATGATACTCGAATAGGAAGTGGTATGGTTGCGGTTATTATTTAGACGCGAAGTGAAATTTTTTTCGAAATGACTGGAGTAATGTAAAAGGAAGAGGAAAATTATAGGGAACGCAGCTTTAAATCTACTAGTTACAATATTGAAAATTCAAAACTTTGGCGACAATTGCACTACCCGATAACGAAAAGTTATTAAAAAGTATTTCAAAATACTAAACTAGTGTTGGCTTGGTGCTTCGTTCGCTTCGCTCGCTCAGAAACTTCGACCCAGTGGAGAGTCGGCTATACCTTAATACTCGTTTGTTTACTAACAGCTTTTCATTATATTATAAAATTATATTGATATTTGGGGGTCCAATCATATTTAGGTCCAAGTGGCTTCGATAGATATGTTACAACAATATACTGTTTCTTATATGTATGAAAATTGAAAATGAGCATTTTCAAAACTTCGACCTCGACAACAGGCCAGCCGTAGTATTAATAAATAAAAGTTGCAAAACACTTACTTCATGCACTGGTATTGTTATAGACAATTCGATGCATATTACATGTTTACTGTGTTTTACTAATTACTGTCTGTATCATTATGATGTTATATATATAATTCGTCAAAGATATCTTGAAAGTTTCGAAAAGATCTCTGACGGATATCTTTTAGATACTATAAGACATCTTTTAGATATATCGAAATAGTTATTTTCGTTTCAAGGCCGTAAAAGAACTTATGCGCCCATAGGTGATCACCGCGCCCAAGGGGCTGGCGAAGACTATCCCTGGGGGTAGGGGGTCGAAACGTCGAAATTTTATGAAAAACTATAGGCTAATTTTTTTTGCCGAGGTGACCAAATTCAATACTTTTTCAGACAATAGTCATAAGCATTTTAAACCAGTTTTTATGGCATTATCGTTGACTTTAGGAAGAAAATGCATAAAACGTTTTTTGTAGAGAATTTCATGCTCTATCTTTTTTGTTTGAAATATTTTTTAATAAAATTTGTATTTTTCAAAATAAATGCAAAAAACTACGAAGAAACTTAATTGGGGCTAATTTTTTTTAGTAATGGACGGATGGATCTGCGCCAAAATCTAATCAAATCTAAGTTATGCCAAGACACGTATTTAAAAAAAATGTATGTCATTACACTTATCCGTTCGCGAGTTATCGCGGGACAAAAAAACGGGATGTACGAACGTACGGACGTACGGACGTACAAGATCACGGAAACTACTTTTTTTATTGTCGATTTGGGTTCCTTAGGGTCTGAAACGTCGACATTTGATGAAAAACTATAGGATAATTTTTATGCCCAAAGTGACCAAATTCAAGACCTAAGGTCTGGGTCGAAGTAATTAGAATCGCAAACGGAAAAATGAAAACTCGCTAAGAAAACGATAAATGTAGAAAACGCTAACGAGGCGTAATGAAGGGAATGTTCGAATGAAAAAATTACCCCTTCTCTACCTTATTTAGATCAGGAAAATATTGGTTGGTATCGGTAAGTTATGGAAAGGAGAGGGGAGGGGAACTGGTGGAAAGAAAATGTATTAATAAGGCATATCACAATGGGAGTAGCAAGGACAGACTTGCATATACAGGGAGGGATAGAAGAGCAAAACGGCCATTCACATGAGTGCGACGAGTGTAGACCACAGACAACAAGAAGTACGAATCCCTTGTACTGCAAGAGAGACAACACGAAAACATCCATTGACAGAAGTTTCCAAACTTAAAGAAAAATTAAATCCAATTAATGGAAAAGGACCACGCTATAGGAAAGAAAGGGACTTACGAAATATTTGTAGTTAATGATACCGCAAATGAAAACGAAGGAATGGTCATAATCAAATATATCTCGATTTAATTCTCATTTACTCTCAGAAATCAAACCGTCGGCTCGGAGCAAAAGGGTTATATCTCGTTGTGGCACTAAAAAAGGGTACTACTTCATTGTGGCAACGAAAAAGGTATCGTTTCAAAGGAAAGGTTTCGTCTATCTCATGACGAAAAATTTTTGACGCCAATTTAGGTTGGTACCGATACATTTCTGCGGCATTGCGGAAAGAAGGTTCTACTTTCGTAGGCTCGACTTTCATTTGGGAATGATTTTGTTGGAGTTAAGAAGGTGCTATCTCTCGTTTTTGTTTTCATGATTTAATGATAAAGATAAATAGGGGATCAATATTACAGTATCGTTCGAAGTATTTTTTGAATTATTACAACAATTCTCATATTTAAATTACACAAATTTTTAAATCATTGCGATTTCAGAATACAGTATTTAACCCTTACTTCCGACGGCTATTTTAAAGCCTTTTCCTTCCACTACCTAGGTCAAATATGTCCAGCCGCTTGAAAATTCTTACAGTTGTGCAATTTATAAAGGACAATTTGAAATTACTCTTGGTCGAAAACGACTCTGGAGTCGGGATTAAGGGTTACTTATTACATTGCAGTATATTAAATACTATATTGCCAGGTGTATTTAATAGATAAACAAACATATAGCCTGTTGTTTATTATTAGTCTAATGTATATTTATAAATAGATAAAGGAATTCTAAGTATTAGATGAACAAAAGATATCAGGCGTCGCAATTAATGAAAATAAAATTGATTGAAATGAAGTAAACAGAGATAATAAATTATACACATATAAAATCGAAGATATTTCAAACATTATTACTTTCATTCAGTTTCTGTACCTGTTACTTTCATGTGCAATGGGAATAAAGTGAATTGAAAGATATTTTTTTTAGAATAAAATGGATATCTTGCAAATTATGAAAACGAAATCGAGATTGCACCTTCTTTACTCCGATAAAATCATTCCGAAATCAAGGTCGAGATAGAACCTTCTTTATGCAACACCACAGAAATGTATTGATACCAAGCTAAATTGGCGTCAAAAAATGTTCGTCGTGAGATAGAACATCTTCCATTGCCACAATGAGGTAGAACCCTCTTTAGTGCCACAACGAGATAGAACCCTTTTGCTCGGAGCCGACGAAACAATGATAAAAAAATCATAAAAAAGAACAATCGTTACTACGAGCGTGAGAATTTAAAATTTTCAAATTGTTCGGAATCACGTAATCGAGTTACTGACATTAGAACAGAAACATTAAAAAAAATTCTAGTTTGAAATTCTTACTTCATCGACGTTCAACATTATAAATAGCATTTTTAGGGCATAACTTTGTGTTTTGACAAAGTTTTGTGGTAACCATAATAGAAATCTAAACAAATCTTCATGGATTTCGAATAGTAAGGAAAGTAAAAATATTAACCACTTGCTATCCTGTATAATTTCTAAAGAAAAGTCGCGACCTATTAAACCAATCAAAAGTTTACACCTAAAAACTTGAATTTAGTATAATTTTCATTGCAAATAAAGTTTTTGACGTAGAAGATGTCGTATTACATACTTCGTAAGTGTACTGCAATTAATATAATACAGGTAATTATTTATCTTGCCGGTTAGAGCTATTATTTAATTATTATTCAATTGTTTAATAAATTTTCATTATTAATTTTAATTATTTGTTTCCTGCATTTTTCTGCAATTTCTTAAAAACTATGAAGTATAGCTGAAAAGATGTAATAACAAAAGAGTTTCTACTTAAAAGAATAAGTTTTCAGATTAGTTTAAGTTTAATACAATCTTTTACTTTGCAGATATGGCCTTTATTTAAAACTTTTTTTGTCCGCGTTTTCGTCCGAAAACCTCGAATTCGGATTGAGCAGCCAAAAATACGTATAAAAAACTTTGGTTTCCGCGGGGATCTCAAAGATACCACGAGATGTAAATGACGGTGCCTCTAGACTACAACTAATAAAACCAATTTTTTTTTCTTTTTGACTTGAATTGAAACTTTTTTTTGTCCTGAATAACAAGATCTGTGGACAAACTATTGATTACACTATTTTATGAAGTTTTTTTTGAATGAAATAAACTCCATAAATTTAGACAGTTAATTTTATCAATTTTTAAAAAATATTAACTGTATTGAATTTGATCTGAAGATTTGTCGTGTAGTAAAAAAACAAGTATTAAAATCTTTAATCATGAGGGTACAAACGCTAATACAGTAGCAGAATTCAGTAAGTTAATTAATAATATCCTAATACTAAAAAAATATGTAATTTTTAAATTTTCACTTATAGAATCAAAGTTTTTTATGTATTTTTATATGTAGCATATTTTTTTGTTACGAAAATTGTTATTATGCGGTCTACAATAAAATGAATTACATTAATTTTGGAAGTTTTTCAAATACAACTAATTTCTATATCAAAATGATTTAAAATAAATGTGATAATAGATGACAAATAAAGTTTTACGGTACTTAATTTTGATGTATTTTTTAAGAACTGTTTATTTAGTTGTAATTAGTAATAATAATATATTAATAATGCGTTTACTATTGAAGTAGAAGTAAACATACAACCGATTCATATTTAAATATAAAATGAATTAAAATATTTTTCAAGAACATTAAATGTATTGCAATCTGACGAGCCTTAACGATGGTTTATTTTGCCGACTACCCAGTAACATAGTAAGGATTGATACAAATTGATATATCGTATAAGTAATTAGTTGATTTCAGCGATATAGAGGCCGGACATTAGAAACAAATTCTAATGTAAAATCATATTTGAAAGGGAACTTCTTGACGGATTGAGTTGTGTATATTGTGAAACTATATAACAAAGCAATTCCACACTTACGTTTTGGCCTAAAGTATGGTCCTCCTTAATGTAAATTCTCCTCCTAATAATCAATAAACAATAACAATCTTCCACCTTCTAATTACAGTGTAAGTTTACAATGTAAGACGTTATATTTTGAATTCGAGGATATGCTCGACTTGCACAATTTCAGTTCTATAAAACAAATTTTAAAGAGATAATTTGTAAAAAGTTGAAAACGGTAGAGAAATCTTAAAAATAAGGTAATAATAAAAAAGTGAAACAGATAAAAAATATAAACCTATAAATTAATCGTTAGGTTATTATGTCAATAATGTACAAAGTTTGTTAAAAAGCTCTTTTATTATTGTATTCACTTAAGATGGATAAAATATTAGTTTTCGAATTTTAAACAAACACTATGATTTAACATTTATAAAAAATTTGAAAATTAAATAATGCTTTTGCAAACATATATTCTTAAAACTAACCATTGATTTGAAATAGTCATATATTGTATGTTGTCAAAAATAGACGCTGAAATATAATAAACCCGCGATTTTTGAAATACCTATATGAGATCGATGGTATTAAATTACCTTAATATAATAAAAATTTTAATTAAGAATTTAATTTTGAGATTTTTTTCATTATTTTGAATCATCTTAATTAAAGTTTTTCAAACAATAATCAAAATGTTCTAATCGCATATTTTAATAAATAGGTTCAACATTTTCAAGAATTTCGTGTTTAAAAATAAATCTGTACAGTGATAATAGGTGACATAAATGTCGTTCCATGTTAAAAACGTGTCAACTTGGAATTGAATCGACAAAATTAGGTCACTTTACTGCTTTTTGAAATGTCAAATTTACACGTTTTTCACTCACCGACACCTGCTGCGTAGATTTGTACACATAGAAAAATGAGAACGCTGCTATCTTTTCTGCAGTTCTTCACTGTAAAATTTTCAATGTTTACGACTCTATCTTATGAATCTATTATTAATCTATTAAAAATATAATTCGTTATTTGTAAACCGACTATTTGTTTCAGAAAACCTTGATTGATTTATTTTCTTATGCACAATTTGTTGTGTTTTTTACGACTTTTAACACCGGCCATGATTTTTGCTCTTTTATAATCATATGTTGCATCCATTCAATGTTTGGATAAAGAAAATACGGAACATAAACATAATTTGAAACTTAAATTATTAGAAGGGAAGAAATTATTTGTAAATCATTGTGATTTTTATCTTTATTATTTGTACAATTCAAAACATAACCTAATATTTAATAAAAATGTTCGAAGAAGGACTATACTGTAGGCCGAAACGTTTAAAAATAACTTATTTTTAAGTTGTTTACAATCAAGATCTAATGTAAACCAACAAATATCATAAGTTATTTTGAATATACGGATCTCGTACAGGACGAACAGCAATTTCGAATGTACCTTAACACCGGGTTGCAGTTAGTTTTTTGTAGTCCTTGGAACCAGATTTCAAGGTCATTTCAATGTCAACCACATTTGAGTCTTTTTCGAAGCTTATTTGGTATAAATGGAGTCACCGTTAAATGACTTCACTTCCTCGACTTCAAAAAGACGTAGGTAGGTAGGGTACATGTTACCTTCCAGGTATTTCAGCTAATATTTTTAAAAAGTATGGGGTTAGGAATTAAAAAAAATATATGGATCCCATAATATACGACTTCGGATACCTGGGGCATGTAATTCAATCGAAGGTATGAAAAACTGCAGAAAGCGATTCCTGGACTCCGTGATGGGTGACCCTAATTATTTAGAGCACGCTTTCTGCAAGATAACTTCAAAAACCACAGACCTTTCCTATACTGCCGTAAATGGCGAAATAAACCTTGCAGAAGAAGGGAATAACATGTACAGAAAGATTATAGTAAAATCGGATAATAATTATTAAAATAAAAAACTGACGATATTGTGTATTTGTGGGTTATTGAAATAAGCAATCGTTAATGAATGTATTGCAAAATGGGAGCTTGAACATTTATCTTAATAAAATATTGTGATGTTCTAAAGGATAAATTGAATTGACTCTTTCATTTGCTAAGCATTTAAATTCATTTTTGGTCAAGAACTAGAACTGCTCATTTTTTACCCATTCTATCAATACTCAGTATCTGGTACAATACTCAGTTCAGTGATTCTCAATGAATAGTCACTGACTGCCACAGTGAAAAAGGCACTACTAAGATTCAGTGAAATTTCACTGTTTGAGCCAGTAAATTGGTTCACTACTTTAATCAGTGAAATAAATTCCCTGCTTGAATCGGTGATATTATTCACAAACGAATATTCTTTATCACACTCTATCTCCCTATATTGCGGGAGTAAAATAGCACATTCTCTCCCTAGGGAGCAAAATAAATGTAACCGGGCGCAAAATAAGTTTCTCACATTCTGAGTGCAAAATACTATTTTGCACCCTATATCGCGGGAGCAAAATAGCACGCCCTCGTATGAGAAAATAGTATGTGCAACTATGCTTGCTTCGCTCGGGCGTCAAATTCGCACTCATCGGCAATCACCTATTCTGCTCCCTAGTTGCACAATCTACTATTAATTGAGAGATTCTACACCACATTTGTCGTCTGGTATCAAGGTTTTAGGTTAGTTTACGCGCGTCGTTTTCCTTTTCAAACGAGGGTGGGTTCTGAGAGTCGGTTCAGTAGAGTTCTCAGCCGCATTGCATCTTTGCCTAACGCATGGAGTTAGATAATGATACAATGCTGCTGATCTCTACTGAAACGGCTATCGGAAGTTACAAATTAATTTACTGAAATCTGAGCAGTGTTTTCAGTAAACCAGTAACTTTTTTTTTGCACAGATCCTTATGATATTTATTGTACGTGCCTTCTGTGATGCGTGTTAATCGAAATGAAAATTTATTAAATATCCTTGACCGTTTGTAACTGCAATATAATTGACTGTAAGTCACTAGAAAAGCAGTGAACGCAAATGTAACAAGTTTCACTATTCCCTCAGTGAAAAAAGAAATAGTAATTTGTTCATTTCACTGGTTATGCA
This sequence comes from Trichopria drosophilae, assembly GCA_030407085.1. Taxonomy (NCBI): domain Eukaryota; kingdom Metazoa; phylum Arthropoda; class Insecta; order Hymenoptera; family Diapriidae; genus Trichopria; species Trichopria drosophilae. Next base: position 209,850,188 of record CM059583.1, read on the forward strand.
GTGAACGCGTTTTAAACCACTGATTCAGAAGTGAATATTCATTCACTGATTCCAAAACTGAACTTTTCACCGTTTAAAATTGAGAGAGTAACAAGCAGTGGTTTGAAACATTAATATGTAATGAGACAGCATCAAGCGACATGTAAGTTAGTGACTGAAAAGGAGGTTAAGTGATTCGCTCGAAAGGCTTTTACGAAAGATATAATTTTTTCATCGACTTTACATACGATAAAAAGCATTAGCATGTTATGTAAGTGAGAGAGCTGACAATAGAAACCACCAACTTTATGTTCCTTTAAGAAGTCCTTATATACCAGTGGTCTAATACTATTATATATTTTAAGAGATTTACCAATGCCTATTGTGACATACTTTTCTCCTACCATTGTATAATTAATCTGGTAACTTTCCGTAAGAAAAGCTACTTTTATCAGTTACTATCCTTTGTTTCTTAATAGTGCAGCCCCTAAAAGAATGGATCATAACTTTTAAAATCCTCGTCTTTTAGAGTTTCTTTATTGAAGGTTAGAAGAACTTCGAGCAAACCCACCTGTTATAAAGGAATGGTTCAATATGTTTAAAAGAAGGCATTTTTAATTATTTCAACTGTTGGGTTATTTTCAATATAGAATGTTACTTTTAGCTGAAAGAGACATCTCTACAAAACTGATATACATATATAAAATATTAAATTAAATACAAACTGATATGTAGGTTAGAAAAATAAAAAATTTTCGTCTTTTAACAGGTCAAATAAATATGGTTGTTTGCGTAAAACACTGTAATTTACAGAGGAATGACGATAGATTTGGACCACGGCAAATGAATAGTCAACCTATATGGGAGTTTCTTTTTTAACTGAATACTGCAGACATTTCTGATTATTTTGCTTCAAAAATCAAAATAATTGTTAAAGCTGAATCGATGTTTTGTAGTTATTATGAGTTTGCGAGGCTCTCCTGGGCTCAAATTTATCGAAACAAAACAAATGGGGGATGACAAATGTAGTCAATATAAAGGCAATTGTAACAAAGTCAAGCCTATCAAAGCTCGCTTGAGGCAATCATTAGATCTTGTAGGCAGCAAATACGTAGATAATTTTAGGAACGGTTATTTAGACTTAGAAATTTCAGTCACTCCTAAAATGTATATATAATATTTTTGTTGCTGTTAGCGAATTTTATGAAAAACATCACATAGAACTAGGTATATTCAGCGAACAAGCTTTTTTATGAGTTCATTTTGAATTTAAAACTATTTGGTCTAAAAATTTAATATAACTCATTCGGAATATAAACTTCACTTGTTAAACGCTGTTGGTGGATTAAAGAATCTTCATGTCATAAGTGTAAATAATGATAAGTTTCGAAATGTAAATAAATATTAAAATTAATCGTAACACTAAAGTATTATTATTTTCAAGATGTTGCAACAATTTATAATCGATAAAAGATGAAAAAATGCTGATTATTCATTTTCTCCCCCCTAACTTCTTGATAGTTCGCGAAATTATATATTAGAAAAAAAGTTGTAGAAATCGAAAAGACCTACAATTTTTATTATTATTTCGATAAAATTTGAGTCCAGGCGAGCCTTACAATGTTACGACTACACTAGGCAATACAAAATCGATTTTTTAAAAAAGGACTATTACGATTATTTTTATTTTTGGTGGAAAACACTCTCGAATGTTCACAGTATTGAAATGAAAAAGAAAATTGGTTAAAGCCCACGCTGATCAGCAAAAAATGAAGTATCGATTACTTAAAGTCCATATCCAACTATTTTTGAGTATGCTGTTTGGAATTGTATAGATAAAAATGCCGAGAAACCGTAAAAATCCGATAAATTCATTATCATATCCATTTAAAACAATTTGTTTTTAAAGGTTCTTTTTGATCGGGTCTTTTCTTTACGTAAATGCTTTTAAAATTGATTTGATATCAACCATTACGGACCTACAATATTTAATTTCGGCAAAGCGAATTGAAAAGGGCTATATGGAACATTAGCAGATTCAACCTTAATGCTCGTTTTTACTCAAATACGGTAACTTGTATGATAAATTGTTATAGAACAGAAAGTGTTTAAAATGAATAAACAAATACGAGTAATCATTTTAAAGTCATTTTTCAAAAGAAACAATTCTTATCTAATACGAGAGTGAAAAAAAAAAGGAAAAAGAAAAAACCAAACATGCATTGTCTACTTCCTTGTTGATCATTCATGATCATTCACCTCCTGAAGAGGGGTCAGTAGATCCGTTCAGGTTAGTCTTAAAAATATTTAGGTTAATCTTGGAATATTGGTTCTTTAGCTTTTCGAAGTTTTCTCGGTTGTCTGGGAAGAGATTTTTGGTTTCTTCTTTTTTTCTCTTTTTTCAGTTTTGTACTTTTGTATATTTTCATAGTCATATTCTTTCTCTTTTATTTCGCTATACAAAACATTTTGTATAGTTTTTTTTTTGGTTAAATCATAAAGTTTGCCAAGAGTCCATCATTCTTTACTGCAGCTTCTACTTTTAAAGCTTATGTCGACATAAAAGATAAGTTTTTATGATTTTTGAGGTCGACAATTAGCACAGGAACCTACAATTTTTATTGCAGGTCGTATTTAGCAGCTTAAAATACATCGGATTAGTGTGATTTGGAGTCCAGCACGGAAAACAAAAATTATTTTGTGAGCCTGTGTAATTATTTAAATTTGTTTAAAAAGTGTATACACAGTTATACTAGATCCTTAATTGGCCAAGATGAAACCGAATAGTTATTTTAGAAAAATATTAGGAAAATATTTATAAATTATATTGTTTATTAATAGAAATATATATTGACATTAAATTGTACATAAATAGTGATTCTTGATTTTAATTGATGCTGTAGCGTGTAAATACACTTGTAATTTTGTAAGCTTTAATAAGTAAATTTCAACTCGTGATTACGTCGACCCAGACCTTAGGTCTGGACGAAGTATTTAATATGGTCACTTCGGGCATAAAAATTACCCTACAGTTTTTCATCAAATGTCGACGTTTCAGACCCTAAGGAACCCAAATCAACAATAAAAAAATTTGTGTCCGTGATCTTGTACATACGTACGTCCGTACGTCCCGTTTTTTTGTCTCGAAATAACTCGCGAACGGATAAGCGTAATGACATAATTTTTTTTTAAAATACATGTCTTGACATAACTTAGATCTGATTAGATTTTGGCGCAGATCCATCCGTCCATTACTAAAAAAAATTCCTTCGTAGTTTTTTGCATTTATTTTGAAAAATACAAATTTTATTAAAAAATGTTATAGACAAAAAAGATAGAGCATGAAATTCTCTACAAAAAAGGTTTTATGCATTTTCTTCCTAAAGTCAACGATAATGCCATAAAAACTGGTTTGAAATGCTTACGACTATTGTCTGAAAAAGTATTGAATTTGGTCACTTCGGCAAAAAAATTACCCTGTAGTTTTTCATAAAATTTCGACGTTTCGACCCCCTACCCCCAGGGGTAGTCTTCGCCAGCCCCTCGGGCGCGGTGAATGGGCGCGCAAGTTCTTTTACGCCCTTGATACGAAAATAACTATTTCGATATATCTAAAAGATGTCTTATTGATATCTATAAGATATCCGTCAGAGATCTTTTCGACACTTTCAAGATATCTTTGACGAATTATATGTATATATATATATATTGTATATATAAGATCATAATGACATAGACAGTAATTAGTAAAACACTGTGAACATGTAATATGCATCGAATAGTCTGTCACAATACAAGTGCTTTGAAAATGCTCATTTTCAATTTTCATACATATAAAAAACACTATATTGTTGTAACATATCTATTGAAACCACTTGGACCTAAATATGATTGGACCCCCAAATATCAATATAATTTTATAATATAATTGAAAGCTGTTAGTAAACAAATGAGTATTAAGGGATAGCCGACTCTCTACTGGGTGAAGTTTCTGAGCGAGCGAGGCACCACGCCAACACTAGTTTCTTATTGTATGACATATACATTGTATTTTTTTATATCAATAATTAATTAATTCAATTATTGAAATGAAGATTGAACGTAAATGTTTTCGATGTGTCGTTATTATTAACGGTTGCATTGTTTTTTTTTTTGTTTGACGAGAATTTCATCCGGATTTCCTATTGATTCTCATATAAACATATGAGTTATTGTTTACAGTAATGGGGAGAGTCTTGGTTGTCCGAGTGAGAGGGGTATATTTGTTTATTCATAACAAAGGCACATTTCCCCGGATTTAACTTTATATATATATATATATATATACCCCTCTCACTCGGACAACCAAGACTCTCCCCATTACTGTAAACAATAACTCACTAGGCGTAAAGTTAAACTTTACGCCCGCAAAAGTTCGCGTAAAAGCGTATTTTACGCCTACTGTGACGAAATGGTTATTTTCGTACGTTTGGCGTAAAGTACGACTTTACGCCTGCAGGCAATTCTCATGCCGGAGGGACGGCGAAGCATTCCAATCGCCGGCGGGGGTAACTTTACGCCCTAGGGTTCACTTTACGCCTAGTAGGCGTAAAAGTCAACTTTACGCCCGCAAAAAGAGGCGTAAAGACGTACTTTACGCCTACTATGACGAAAATATATTTCATATACCTGATCTGGTAAATGGATACTGGTTATATGTACACTAAATTAATAAATTTTAATTTAGTAAAATTGATTATGTGGGTAGTCAACTTGATGCATTTTCTAGTAAAATGTGAAGAAGTTGCAAAAATAATTTAGCCGATTTGAAGAGGTAAAAAAAGGTACTGAAGCAACGAAGACAAGGAGGAAGAGAAAGAGGAAAGAAGAGTATCGGAGAGTAGGAGAAACAGACGATACGGGCTCGGCAGGTCCGGAGCATAGGAGAGGCATGTATGCAGTCGCGGGGGGACTGTGGAAAGGCATCGAAAATGGGGCAGAGTAGGACCGACGGGGGCCGACGAATAGGCTACGAGATTTAAGGTACCCCGTGTCCGATGGCAGTCACGCGGGGACCGCTCGAAGCGAGCGTACGATTTTTTGAATCTTTGGATGTTTGTATATATATAGTCTGCTGTGATTTCCAACGGTGAGGCATCCTTCGTAATTGGTTTGTAAATCAATCCAAGATTCGACTGAACCGAACGTTATCGTGCTTGCGATAGTGCACCATCTTTCTTCAAAGTGCATAAACAGTGAAAGAGTTGTTAGTTTTATCCGCTATTGATTTTTAGATCGATCGCTAAATCAGGATACCGATCGAGCCAAGATTACGCACACCTACCAGCCCTCCTACTTGCTCCCCTTAAAGGCTAGGTGTTCCGTTATACCTCCGTATAGACAACCTGACCTAAGTCTAGTGCAAATCGAGTAACTAGCAACAGCAGGAAGTGATTAATGATTTGCCGAATGCCTAAAAGTTGTTGATATAACGATCGTTCGTGTTTAAACTGACGCGTCGCCAAGTTGGACCATAAGGTTATTTCGACGAAGAAGAATACAATATATGACCTTAGATCATTGTTAAGAGTTACATTTTTCGTTTAGTTGCTGCGTTAGAAAATTTCTAAACTTATTATTTAAGGTATACTGGGTTTATACCATTTAATGGCACTGTAAACGTTTGCACTTTTAATGTGAGTATTATGAAATTTTAAAATTTGGGTATTGACTTACAAATGTAGGTATTGAAATCTCACGTAGATCTTTGATCATTCAATTTAAGAACTTTTAATTATTTTTATCTTTGTCATTATTGAAATGTCAGTAACATGCTTAATCGTTTGCTTCCAATGTAGCTGATTAAATTGAATAAATAAAAAAATTAAAAAAATAAAAGTAGATTTTAGGAATTATTTTATCTTAATAAGATGTCTGACTACATAAAATATTTAAAAAACTAGTTTCAAAGTAGACAAAATTTGGTGTCCGTGGAAACGAATTTCAAAATGGCGGCTATCCAGCAGTTTTCCGAAAGTTCATATGTTTTTGAAGAGGTCCGAAAACATCGCTTCCTTAATTTTCAATCTGGAACAAAAATAATTTTATTTACATTCAACATAACGACAGCAAGAAACAAATTTTTCAATATTTTCTCTTTTCATAAAATGATTCACGTTTCAACCAAAAATTGAATTTTTCACTAAAAAAATTAAGTAAAATTATTGGTAAAACACAAATCTTCAATAGAGAAATAATTACGACTTCGACGATTTCCGAAAAAAAATTATCAAAAAATTTCGTTTTTAACTTCTATACAAATCAATAATCAAAATTGAGATTAACACAGACAGCAGACGTTATTTTATTAGACGAAGACAAAAATGTCAGGACTAAATTTCAGGAAAATGATAGAAAAGCCTAATATTTGATATAGGTTATCATTCTACCGAGTAAACCATCGGTGTTAAGATGTGAAATGGGTGCTACTGTGTCGTCCGCAAAAAAACAAATAAATAGATTCAGAATAATCGTTCAAATTATAAACAAATTATTGAGTTTCCTTAGCATTATATTAAGCAATATTTTTTCTGCAGCTTATAGTTGTCCATATTACCGTGGATTACATTTAACATCATACGAGGATTTCTTATAAAACATTCTTGTAGGCGTAAAAGTTACAACCAAAACCTAGCACACCTTGCACTTTGTATTGGCAAAGTTTTATTAAAATTTTGTAATTTTTTGTTAGAAATACGTGTAACTATGTAAACATGTACAATTTTGAAGGCTTACGTAATGTTATTGAAAAATATACAAAGAAACTTTTTAAACTTAATTTATAATTGTTTTAACCATCACAAAACATGAAAGGAAACACTAGTTAGTGTTGATTGCATATGCCACGTTGACTATAAATATACAAATTTAAACGTTTGTTCTTAGTAGGCGTCTTCTTTTCAATTTCAATGCGAAACGAAGACGCCAACATATTTTATATTTGATAAATGTGATTTGTTTATATTCGATTTAATGATAATACTTTACGCGACTATAAATGTGTTGCAAAAATCTTAATGGAAATTACATTTCTCTTAGAATAATCTATTTTGCGTTTAAATTCTCAATGATAGTAGATAAAAATGGTAGAAATAAAAATCAGTAAGTAAAAGAGTAATAAAAACTAAACTAAACTCCAAATATTCAACTGTTTTATTTCCATTTTTATCATGCTAATGATACGTTGGCTGGTTGCAAAAAAAATATTTTACGTAGTTCGTTAATTTTTGTTTCTAACAATAAATATTACTTAAAGTTATTATTCACAAGCATTTGTTGTGCATAATTGAAAAAATAAACACAATTATGGAATTATCATTGAAGTATGTCTATTTATATATCAGTGTAAAATCATTTACAAAGCATTTTCAACATTTTTGTTTTAGAATTCGTTGTCAGATATAGTTCTGATAAGAGCGTGTTCGTGGAAATTACAGTAGAAAAATTGAATATTTTTCAGCAATAACTGCATGACTAATACCCGAGAACTAAACAAGATTTAACTGATTGCAACTTTTTATAAAACACGCGTTATATTCGTGAGAACGAAATTAGTCTTATTAAAAAATAACATGCTTCTCATTGTTCAGCATTGTTCATTTATTTCTTGCTAAATATTGTCTAGAAGAAACAAATAATTATAAAGGAAACAAATTTATTTATGCAATGGAATTCGACTGAATTTATTATGTGTTCTACATATTATGTAAAGCACAAAGACATAAAGAGCAAAGTTTTAGTAAGAAAGTTAATGTTCCACGGAGTGCCCAGTTAAATAGATATTCATCGATGCGGAATCTGTATCGGTCCACACCCTGACTGATGTCGATTGTCGACGTTAATCAAAATAGAAAAACATTAAAAATCATTTTTTATATTATATTACATTACCACATTGGCATAAATTTATTTTATTTATGAATTTTTTGTTGTGCCTTTGTATAAATACCTTGATTGAACAACAAATTTAGACCTTATTAAGTAATAAATTGTCAACTATCAATTGTATACAATCATTGTTACAATGCTCTGAAATAACCTTTCACGTTTTTATAGAAAAAAAAATTTTACGGAGAAATAACTTCACCATCCTTGATCCTTAGGTTGCGTATATTTGATACATTTCTACATTTTTATTAATTGCATAATCCATTAAAAAAGTGGATTTTGGTACCAACAAATAATAATTACAATAACAATATTCCAATCAAACCTTAAGAAGTAATTAAAATTGTCGGAAAATGATACTACAAATATTTTAAGCATTTCTGCTTGTAATTCCTACGAATTTTATTTTGATGTTTTTGCATTACTTTAAGCTCTTACGCAACGCCTGAATTCATACTTACATTTTCGCACAGAAAGCAGGAAATATTCAATCGGCAGTGACTAACAATCTGTTACACGAAAAAAAAAATGAAAAATTGGTTATTTACAAATGATGTTTATTAGTTATAACCTTTTTCTAAGAAATATTTTAAATTTTAGAAATATTTTAGAAATATTAAAATTTGTGCAGCTTTTCTAAACTGTTCAAATAGTTCACTTTAAAAAGAATGTTGTTAATATTCATTTATTTTTTATTTATTTATTTATTTTTTATTTATTTTTTATTTATTTATTTATTTTTTATTTATTTTTTATTTATTTATTTATTTAATTAACGTGCAAATGTGCGCTCACAATTTACATAAATATTTTTAAAAATAAATAAAGACAATACAATTTTAAATATAAAAATAAAAGATATAGACTATAAGGACGCGTATACCCAAAAGCAATGATCATATTGCATAATATTTCGGGCTGACGATCAAATAACTGCCGCTAAATTAACAAATGTAAAACAATTTAAAGCGAAAGCGTAGCTCCGTATATTCTGCAAGACCAGGATAATTTTATTGTGGATTTTGCTAAGTTTTTAAAGTACGCAAATTATCAATAACAAAATGTTATTTTAAATATGATTACAATCTTCATGATATGTGTATATTACTTTCACGTTGAATTTTCGACCGTTCGAAAAGTCATATCTTCTTCAAACGTCTGCAAAGTTTTGAATATTCTGTTTGAATATTTTTGAATTACAGTGCTGTTAACACTAAAAATGGTATTCCTTAAAATATTTTAGTACATCAGCTAAAGTTTGCAGACATTTTCAATAAGACATTCGTTCTTTGCTCTAGTTTTAGTTAGTTTCTAAAAATATAATAATCAAATTATTTTAATTCAACGTGACTAACATTTTTTCCGTTATATAAATAGAGCATTCCATGATATGATCATATTTTATTTACACTAAATTACTTTGAAATGTAATTTTACAAAAGAAATATATTTATTTATTTATTTATTTATTTATTTTCATTAAACGGACCACTCAGGCCCTTACAAACAAAATAATAGTATATAAGAGGTAATATATATAGATTATAAAAGTTTTAATCCTTTATTATAAATACGGCAATAGAAATTAATATTTGTAAATATTAAAACAAGGTTGTGATTACGAATACGATCTTTCGTTATAAAAATCTGCGACTTTCGTAGATCTGAGGTGTTGGGCATAATTAAATCTATACGATGTTAATTAGCAAGTATGAACTTGTATATTAAAGATTCAATACAACCACACAATTATAATACTTAAAATCGTGTCTGGATGATACGAAATTCATCTATCATATTCAAAATTCGCAAAGATTACATGAAATTTCTAATCAGCAACACCAATGACCGACCAGTTAATTATTAAAAGAGAATCCAACGAATCTAGATATTTTAAGGCAAACGCTGGGTTAGAATTAATTTTTTATTTAAACTTTGCTTAAAAAAATATGTTTATCCGTAAAAGTCATGGCATAACTGTTAGTATTTAAACAAATGAAATACTAAATCAGATATCGGTCCCAAAGTGAAAGAAATTATTGCTTGTAGACTCGTTATACTCGTGCGCAAATCACCTACTTTGCGCCCTAGTATCGTAATATACTATGCTCACACTCCGAGCGCAATATGCTATTTTGCTCCCTATACCACACACAGAATTGTATAAAAATGTATAATATCGTTTCCAAAAAATTAATTTTCATAATTACCTATATTGTTGACGAGAGAAAACATTACTTTTCTGAACAAAAATTGAAACCTACAAAAATAATTTGTTACCCAGCATTTATTAATGACTCAAATTTTCTTCTTTTCGCTAGTGAAGAATTTTTTAAAACTTAATCAATTTTAGCGAGTGACGGCTCATTTTTTTGAGAAAAAGACTCTCTACACAACTTCATCGTCCGATTTTCGAACATTTCCGAAGTTAACGTCAAATATCTTTAATTATTATATTTAATTAATTATATTTAAAAAAGAATATTACATTTCTCAATTTCTGAAGAATTTTAGTGATCAAGTAAAAAATAAGTTCAAATTCGCTCGGTTAAGTTGTAGAGAATCTTATTCTCGACAAAATAAGCCGTCACTCGTAAAAAAATGTGTAACTAAGAAGAGTTTTTCAGTCATTAACAAAAGTTGTTTAACAATTTATGCAGTTCTTAATATTTTTTCAAGAACAATAATACTTCTGCAAAGTCATTATTAGTTAAAACTAAATTCTTGAAAATGTTATCAAATATTTTTCCCAAACATATCATATCCTGGGATCAAAGTGCCTTAAATGTCATTTGTGTAATGAAAACTACTTGACATTTTGACTTTCAATTTTAAAAGGTTTGTATTATTTCTGATACAGGGCTTCTTCTTCTATAGAATCGATGCCACATCTCGAACCACAACGACAAATTATTTTGGAAATTCTTAATGACTTACTTGGTGATGCGACATAATTTCTCAGATAAAAGATCACACGACGAAATATTCAGGACATTTCGACGCCTCTTATTACGCAAACATTTATTACCAAAAATATTAGAGAGACACGATGATTTCGATTCTTCGACAAATTTTATAAGGAAGATTGATTCATTTCGACGATAAACGCTAAAACCGTATCATTTCGACGTTGAATCACGAAAAGTCCTCATTCATTATGGCCTTTAGATATACATGATTACTTCACTTATCTCGCTTTATTAACGAACTTCACATTATCCACTTTATGTCGCAAAGAGATGGGGGGGGGGTATTGGGAGGGGGATGTTAAGAGGGGGGAGAGATCGAGAGAAAAGGGAGATGGCGAGAGAGGGTGAGGAGAGGGATTGATTAAATTATAAATTATAACGTTTTTAGTCATCTCTTGGCCACGAAGGGCCATGGAAAAATTCTGATAACATCATGTTCTTACAAATATCTGCAAAGGATGGACGCAAGTTTAAAACGTAGTTGATTAGCTACTCTCTAGAGGAAACTTCAGTAGCTAGTGAAGGAAAGAGAGAGAGCGAAACGAGAGGGAGGGAGAACAATAGAAATGCGGGGGATGAGCGTGGGAGAAAGGGGGAAAGGGAAAAAGAGAGGGGAGAGTTGGAATAGGCGAGAAGAATATACAGGATCCAAAGGAAGTTATCAAATTTTTAAATAGATGCCGAAATGAATGACCTTTCAACATCCCCACGAGTTGAATGAAATTTCGCTTAGTAGAAATACACCCTTCCTCTCAACACACGGATTGAACGAATTTTCGCGATTCCCTGAAATAGGTATAGTATAGATAACAATGATTGAAAACTGATGACCAAAATTCGCAACGCGAATCCAGGAATAGTCCGTTTGGTAACGCAACATAGGTTAGGGTCAGATTAGGTTACGTCAGGTATTGTTGAATATCTTTTTATTTCAACAATCATAAGTTAAAAAGTATGTTGGACTTACATTTGTTCAGCAATTTGGATGCTGCTTCTATTTTATTATCATGTGTACCATATCTTGTCGTATGATATAAAATTATTAGTCCCGGTATAATTGCATCACGCTATATTTACGTCCCAGCATATATGCCCACTTCCGTCCCGTTATATTTGCCTGTCACCGCTCGCTTTTTCTCCCACTTTGCGGGCTGCGGCCTCAGGAAGGGCCTGCTGTGACGACACAAACATAGCGCGATTGAGGAGAGTGGGAGAAGCGGCACTCCCCTTCTTTTGAAAAATATAAGGAGATGGAGGGGATGGTGAGGAACCGAGCGGGCAAATATATCGGGTCTCTACTATGTATAGCAAATTGAATTACATTATAATTTGTTGTGAATGAATCGGTTTCAAACAATCCCTTTTCAATTTTTCTTTCAGACGGAAAACCAATAAGGGTCAGGAAGCATATGTTTACGTGACTAAGGCGGTAGGTCATTGCCATCTCTGCCGAATTATGTATGCATAGATGATGACCGTAAGAGGGATTTCCAGTTTCCTCGATTATGATTTGATTGGCCGATCGTTTGATGGCGACAGCGGTAGAAACGAGGCATCGGACACGTATCTGGTTTGTACCGGCTCAGGTACACGAAGGACTACGCTTCCTTAGCCTCAGCCTCATTGTCGACTCGAGGCACTGACTGGTCAGTTCGATCGACCCTCGCCCATGCCTATACGATAATACGTCATGTCGGCCACGGCCGTTCTCTCTCACCTTCGTCCAATGCTCCGTACGCGATATTCATAATTTTGTTACATAAACGAGGAATGACCGGCGTTTTTTGCACATTAATGTGCAGTTCGTGTTTCGACCTCAAGGAATTGTTCTATTTTTATCGGTCTTCAGAATTTTGATAAGGGCAACTCAAAATCGAACACCCCCGGCTTAAACGCCACAAACGGAAAGATCCTTGCATGCTAATAAATAGCGTCCCGATGGATTTGAATAAATTGTTATTATTATCAAAATAACAAAGACCATAGGGTTTAGATGATTATTAACCACCACTGCATCAAGTGAGGTCTAAAATGACGTCACGATTAACGTTGTGGGTCTTATATGACGTTCGAAGGATGGGTTGCAATAACAACCATTTTGCTGATTTCCATACTGCGAGATATTTTTGTTTCCTATGTATTCAATTTGTAAAAAAAAAAGTATTTAATTTTGTTTCCTATATTCATCAATTTCCCATAAAAGAATTTTCGAATTTCTATGCCATGCTTACTATCGTTAATCGGAAAGTCACGAGTTACGTGATAATTTTCCACTTATTATCCTATGTACCATTTTAGAAGACGCGTCCGGTCGTCATAGATTTAAAAATGTTTCATGTCCATCTTGATCCTTCAATTAAGGTAACTCGTAATTCAGTATTAAAGTATGCAAACATTAGGAAATGTTAAATGAATTCATCGCGGGTTATTGCAGTTACTGAATACGAATCTGATACCCAAATTTTCACAATTCAAAATGGCCGATCCAATATGGCGTCAAAAAAGTAAAAATTATTCGATCTTCTATATTTTTAAAAATCGTGTCTATTTTGAAGGGTTTTTAGGTTCGCTGATAACAAATTTGATGTGAGAAATTCAACGCCTAAAAGTATCATACTTTCAGTCTTTTAAGAAATATCGAAATCTGCACTCTGGCGATAAGAGTGAATTTATAAGTGTGGATGAGATGAAAGTAGCTTGGCCACCGCTAGGAGCGATCGCGACTCTCGAGGTTCAATTGTTCTCTGGTTCTGGAAGCGTATTTCTATACATATATATTTATTTGATAGCTTGAAGGATTGGTATTCATATATTGGAGTACAGGTCGAAAAACCGACATGTCAAAAAAACCACTGTCACAAAACCGACAGTGGAAAAGCCAATATTCAAAAGTTGACACGTAACGAAATAGAAACCTCTACAAGCGGATAGCCATTTTTTGAGGTGTAGGTTTTTTGACTGTCGACTTTTCGATTGGTCGGTTTTTTGACTGCCAATTTTTTTATCCGTCGGCTTTCAGATTTGTCGGTTTTGAGCTGCATCCAATAAGTTTTTAATTTTTTTTATTAAGTTTTATTTTTTAAAATTAAATAAATATTCAGCAAACTTGAAGAAATGTGTAGCATGCGTAAGTTAAAGTATATAGTATTGCGTCCATTCTGGATATTTCGTTAACCATTTGTAATCCGTCAGTTTTGGTGATGCGTCTAGATAAGTATCCTACATTAAAAAATGAATATTCAAGTCTGTAACAATTACTATTATTGAAATTTAATAAAAATAATTAAAATAATTCTTCAAAAGATAAAAAGTGGGAAATTAAACAAAATTCCATGTACATCGTGACTTTTTTAATCACATTAACTAGAAATCGTCCAAAGTATTCGAAAATTCTTTTAGGAAAAGTTGAGCCATCTAGTACCCAACAATTTCTGCAATATGCGGAAGTAAAATGATGGGAGTCCAAAAATGAGGACACATTCTATCGATACGTTTACATTGATAAAACAATCGTACGGTCACATTCCTAAGAAATAAGCATATACAACAATGTTTTGTATTGTATTATTCTGTGACCTGTGTACATCATGGAAATTTGGATTGACTATGATGGGACCGTGCGCATTTATAATAAAATGGCAGCAATAATTCTTTATATCATATGATTTCAAATAAACATGCATTATATCTTCCTTTAGACCACAAAATATGAAGTTCTTTATGATATACTCACATGAAACTCTACTGTTTACTTCACTCAAATGGGTTGCTTTCTCGACACTGTATATTTCATTACACGAAACAGCACTTTTATTCATTTCCACTTTATGAGAAATTCTAAGGAAGTAACGAAGTCCACGTTCTTTAAGAGTTTTCCAATAATTGCATGTCGTAAAAAGCACTTTAATGATATAGGCCTAATGTAATAAAAAAAAAGCTTTCAATCGAAAGATTTGTTCTGTACACGGAAAATTTAAAATGGTATTAAATAATCAAGTTGAAATAGTAGTTTTTTTTATTTGGAAAACTTGTATGAACATTCGTGGACATTTGCATATCAAAAGTACACTAATTAGTTATTCCTGCAAGATAACCGTAGACCTAATGACAAAATGTCATTGTTATAAAAAAAGTGTTACGCTACTACAACTTGTTACTATTTAGAGATTTTTCAATTTTTCAATCATGTGTAATGTAATAAAATTATTGTACATGCGAACGCCTTCTTTCATCAGAATTACCAAAGTTTTTTTGGGCGAAGAGTCTATTTTAATACCGATGAGGTATTATGTTATTACCCTGGCATGAGATCATATACCCGGTATAAACACAAAATGGTTAATAATGCTTATAAGGTTCAACAAATGATATTACACGAGATGAATTGCACATTGATTAATAATATTAAGCAGGAAAATGCCTGTAGGCTACTAAAATAATGATATTAATCATGTTCGTATATTATAATAGCAGAAGAGGACTTAAAATTATCAAATAGTTTTTCCTAAAAAACATGTTTACTAATTTGAATAATTAAAAACGCGAGGGAAATACTCGATTAATTTATATACTCACAAATATATTCAGAGGATTGCACAAGCTGACAAAATGTGACCCATACCCGGAAACTGAAATATACTTCTTTGCGAAGATTTTGAATGCACTATCACGTCAAGAATTTGAGACATCCTAACCTAAAAGTACAAAAAACACCGATTTTTCCAAGCATTGGAAATTTCCGCTCATTTCCAAGTTTCATGTAAGTTCTTTTGATGGAACATAATTGTTTTCAAAATGTGGCAGAAACCAGATTAAAGTACTAATTATTATCAGCAACCGTAAGCAGAGAAAACATTTGAAGCGTTACCAGCGCCACTTGTTTCTACGGCAAGTCATGAAAAGATTCATAGATGTAGAGTATAGAGATAAAGGAATGATAATAAGAATATGGTGGAAATATAGTTGAGTGAAACAAAGCAATAACTCTGCGAAAATCATAATGAAATGCGCGAAAAGATTGACATTCTATATGTAGAATTTCCAGCTGTTACGACGAAAGGACATTATTATGGTGTTTATGTTCTGCAATAACGAGAACTAATTCTAAGAAAATGTAATAGTTTTTATGTCATATTATATTTTGGAGAACCTTCGAAAATCGACGAATGAAGAGGTATAGAATTTGTTACTCTCGCTTTTTCTCTATTCTGTTTTTTTTAATAAGAGATAAAATGAAAGAACAAACTAGTGTTGGCGTGGTGCCTCGCTCGCTCAGAAACTTCGGCCCAGGAGAGAGTCGGCTATTCCTTAAGACTCGTTTGTTTACTAACAGCTTTCAATTATATTATAAAATTATATTGATATTTGGGGGTCCAATCATATATATAGATAGATATGTTACAACAATATAGTGTTTCTTATATGTATGAAAATTGAAAATAAGCATTTTCAAAACTTCGACTCCGACAACAGGCCAGCCGAAGTATTAATAAATAAAAGTTGCAAAACACTTACTTCAAGTACTTGTATTGTGATAGACTATTCGATGCATATTACATGTTTACAGTGGGCTGGCGAAGACTACCCCTGGGGGGTAGGGGGTCGAAACGTCGAAATTTGATGAAAGGTAATTTTTATGCCCGAAGTGACAAAATTCAATACTTCGTCCAGACCTAAGGTCTGGGTCGAAGTAATAAACAGAAATTTCATTGCCGTATTTTCCTTATACACTTATTCGATGTATGTACGTCTTCTGAAAATTTTCGATATAATAAGTCATATATTTTTATATTTACCATTTCTTGAATGTAGACGTCTTGTTTTGCTTATTTGTTCAAGTTTTATACATTTTTTTAATGCAATGTCATATTTTTATCGACGTGCTTTACTTTACTAGACGTGCGATCTTTAGAATTCTGCAATTTGAACTATTATCAAATGGATCACTTGAATCCCCGATACTTTATTGAATAATCTACTTTCTATATACATCTTGTGTTTAAAAAGCCGCTGGGGATTCTTCAAAACCAATGCCATTACGCGATGAAACGTCGTTTGTCAATTTGACACCTACTTAGGGAAACATTACACCCAGAAAAGGATTACACATTCCAGTAGACGCAGTGAAGATACTTTGTTTAAGTTCATCTTCAATTCTCACTTTTTGGGTAAAATCAACATTTAAAGAAAATACCTGCTCTTCTTGTTAATTCTCTTCCAATATTTGCATCAAATGTATATTATCTTTAAAAGATTTCGTTAAACCAAATTCACATGTCTTAACAATGTTGTATAGTTTGTTTTTTAAACAAATCAGGGAAGGATTTCAGCTAATTACAGATAATTAAGGATTTTACTGGTCATAATTTGTTTGCAACTTTCATCTTCAAATATCTCTATTTCAGGGCTCGAATCCAAATGTCGAATCCAATGTTCCAATCATTCAGCATTGCTAGAATCATTAAATACTCTAATTTCCAAACAATGTTTTGATTAAATAACTTCGAATTTAATAAACAATCAATAAAAAGCTGATTAATTTCTATTTTTAATTAAATTTAATATAAAGTTTTTATAAGGAAATACTTTCATCTTTCATTAAAGCAATGTGCAAAATCAAAAATAATAGAAAAATCATTATTCACGCATTTATTACATGAACTGAAATTCTTAAGATTCAATAATTCTCCAGGTATTAAGATAAATCAGCATTGTGTCAAGATTTTTAAAAAATATACGCAACAAACCAACACCGAATCTAATAATTTAGCGAAATTAGGAGTCGCGGTATGAATATTCATGGCGAGAAGGAAGCTTTTTCTCGTTATGGCTTCAACGTACACTGTATACTTCTGATGTTGTTTTTTGACATAAATTAATGCTTCTATGATTTTCTCGGAAATTAAAAATATACGATTATTATTGCACAGATATCAGCAAAATATTTTTTTTAAACAGCCAGCAGTTTCTTGGAAGTACATTTTACATAGTTTTAAACAATTCGAATAAATATTTACTTCAACATAACCATTTTTGCAATACAGCATTAATGTATTTTTAACCACGAATTTAAAATTTACGATGAATAAGGAAAGAATGTATTTTATATTTTTCATTAATGAAATTTAAATTTTTACTAAATTTTATAAAAATAAATGTGTAGACTCATCGCGAAGATGACTAAATCGCGAGAGGTCTTGGCAATGATGGATAATCACACGACGACATTTGGACGTAAGAGAGGATGCACCATCTCAAGATGCGGGGCGTTTCTTCTTATTGTCGTTTTCATTATCTGCAACGTGATATCGGGACTTCTAGTCTACCATTTCGTCCCGTGCATGAGCAGTAGGGGCGCAAGGTCTTTCAACGGTGGTTTAGATGGAAATTCGATACTTACTTCGGACGAGAGCTTTCCACCTACGAACAAAAAGATCCTCGACGTTAGACTGCCCAGATCCGTTCTACCAGACACGTATGAGCTGAAGCTCATCCCGTTCATATGGGAGGGTAATTTTACTTTCACTGGAGAGGTAAGTAGTTTTCACTTGTTGGTAAATCTAATAAAGAAAATCTGAGAATGTTTAAGAGAAATTTATCCCTCTACATAAATACTTGGCAAATCGATCACGCACAAGTGGTATAAGTCGTAATGAAATAATTCTATCCCAATAGGTCAAAATTTTGGTGAACGTTACACACAAGACAACGAATATCACTCTACATTCGGTAGACATGGTCATCGATGAACAATTTACAAAAATAGAGGAATATCCAACATCGAAAGATAGTACTCCAAAATCCATCAAAATTACTCACCAAAGGAACGACACTGCCAGACAGTTTCACATTATCAATACAGACACTATTCTCAAACCTGGTCGGCAATACACAGTTCATCTCCGATTCATAGGCAACCTTAATGATTACCTTCAAGGGTTTTATAGAAGTTCGTACACTGTTGGTAATCAAACAAGGTCTCGAATTGTTCACTCGTAATACCTACAAGCACACGATTGCACAATTTTAATGTTAATTGTATGCCTTCCAGATGGATTGCAACAACGCAATTCCAACCAACAGATGCGCGACGCGCCTTTCCATGTTTCGATGAACCAGCACTTAAAGCCAAATTTGAAATTAGCATCGCTCATCCAAAGAATATGTCAGCCATTTCGAATATGCCAGTAAAAACACAATCCACAGAGGTGTCAGTACATGAAATCTTTCAAATTAGCCATAGTAGCCAATACTTAATCAATGTATTATCGTAAAATGATTCTTTTAGGGATGGATTACCGACCTATGTATGGGATCACTTTGAGAAATCGGTACCAATGTCTACGTATTTGGTAGCTTTCATTGTGTCCGATTTTGATAGATTGCAGTCAGAAACGGGAAATTTTAGTGTGTGGGCTCGTCATGAGGCGATCGAACAAGCCAGATATAGTCTGGATATTGGACCCAAAATTCTTAAATACTTTGAGGATTATTTCCAAATTAAGTTCCCTCTTCCGAAAATGGATATGGTTGCGCTGCCGGATTTTTCGGCTGGAGCCATGGAAAATTGGGGATTAATAACTTACAGGTAGGACAGTTTGGTATATTAAATATGAGTATGAACGAGATTAATCATCGACTCTATTTAACAATGCTCTCCCTTGCTTAGAGAAACTGCGATGCTCTATCAGAACGGTGTGTCTACTAGCAACAACCAGCAAAAAGTAGCTACGGTAGTATCTCATGAATTAGCGCATCAATGGTTTGGAAATTTAGTAACTCCTAGCTGGTGGACCGATCTGTGGCTCAACGAAGGTTTCGCTAGTTACGTTGAAAACATTGGAACAAATGCTGTACGCTCTTTTTTCTATTTCTAAAATTTGTCAATATTAAGTAGGTTGTTAAATTATTAAATCGTGAATTGTATAAAATAGGTGGAGCCAAGTTGGAAAGTATTGGAACAAATAGTCGTTCATGATGTACAAACGGTGTTTGCTTTGGACGCTTTAGAATCATCTCATCCGATTTCTATAGAAGTAGGTCATCCGGACGAAATAAATGAAATTTTTGATCGAATTTCTTATGCTAAGGGTAAGTATAAATAAATATGCAAAGAATATTCCGTATTATAAAAACCTAACCATTGTAAAACAATTAGAATACATCATGTTTTTGATCAAGGTGCATCCATAATTCGAATGATGGATCATTTTCTAACAACGGATGTCTTCAAAAGGGGGTTGACAAATTATTTGAACGGAAAGTAAGTCGTGAATACGATGTAAGCTTATTGGTGAAGGATTTATACTAAAATTGAATGATAAAAATTGTAGGGCGTATCAAAGTGCCGTGCAGAATGACCTCTGGGACGCTCTAACGAAACAAGCTCATGAAGATAATGTTCTCGATCGCAATGTCACTATCAAGCAGATTATGGATACTTGGACCTTGCAGACAGGATTTCCGGTTGTAACGGTCACCCGCGATTACGATAACGATGGAGCTAGAATTACTCAGGTACATTACAAACTGTCTTTTTAGTACCAATTTTTATATAGTATTTAAAGCCACATTCATTTTCTTAAATACAGGAGCGATTTATACTCTGTAACGATACAAAAAAAGCAGCCAAGGAAAGAAATGTACCGCTTTGGTGGATTCCTATTACGTATACTTCCGCCAGTAAGCGGGATTTTAATGTCACAAAACCTTCTCATTGGATGAGAGCCCAAAAATCGATACCTCTATCAAACATAGGTGCAAGCCGCAGCGACTGGCTTATATTCAACATTCAAGAAACAGGTAATATTTCAGAATTATTTCTTACAACAGACTGTGTAGCCCCTTATGTTTTGTGGTTAATTGTTAAAAAATCTACATGCAGGCTACTACCGAGTAAATTACGATGAAGCTAACTGGCAGTTGATCATTAAGCAATTAAACAGTTCCGAGTTTAAAGATATTTCGACTATTAATAGAGCCCAGCTGATTGATGACGCGCTGAATTTGGCTAGAGCAGGGCATTTGGATTATTCGACAGCTCTAGATGTAACTTCGTATTTAATGCGTGAAACAGAGTATCTTCCTTGGAAAGCGACATTGGCAGCTATGGGTTACTTGGATAATATGCTTATTAAGTTTCAAGGATACGACAAATTTAGGGTAATTATTTAACGATGATAGTCAATACTTTCCCAACCAAATAAATTCATAACTTTACTGAATTTACCATAAAAGCATAATGTAGTTTCGGAACCATCTACGAAAAGTGCATTTTTGTTTTCCTATTTCAGCTGTACACATTAAATTTGCTTAAGAAAGTCTACGAACAAGTGAAAGGCTTCGAAGATAATCCTAATGATCCCCAACTGACAGTGTTTACGCGAATCGATGTTCTTAGTTGGGCATGCAATTTGGGGCACGACGATTGCGTAAAGAATGCCATAACCCATTTCGCCAACTGGAGAACATTGCCGGATCCAGATAAAAATAATCCCATTTCACCAAATTTGAAAAGCGTCGTCTACTGCACGGCTATTCGTGTTGGCGGTCAAATAGAATGGGACTTTATGTGGCAACGGTACCTGGAAACAAATGTTGGTTCTGAAAAAGATTTACTATTACACGCTCTTGGTTGTACAAGAGAATCATGGTTGCTGAGTCGTTACCTCGAATGGGCTATGATGGATAATTCAGGTATTCGTAAGCAAGACGTAGCCAGAGTTTTTGGTGCCGTTTCAAGTAATGTCATTGGACAACCTCTTGCCTTTAACTACTTCAGAAATAATTGGAATCGTCTACGAAAGTAGTGAGTATTTTTAAAAAATATACAGAAAATTAACGCTTTACAGAAACTGTAAATAATTTTGTGCTTTTTTAGTTTTGGAGCATCCTTGATGACGATCAACAGCATAGTCAAATCTACTACTAAGATGATAAATACCGTGTATGAACTAAAGGATGTACGTAAATAAAGAAACTTGTTGTAACGATATTTCATGCAGATGTAAATTAACGTAATTAATCTTTGCATTAATTTTATTCTTAGTTGAAAGAGTTTGCTGCTGAACACCGTGAAGAATTAGGTAGTGCAACAAGAACTATTCAACAGGCCATAGAGCAAGCTGAAGCAAATATTCAATGGATCGATCGGAATCATCCAAAGATTCGAAACTGGTTATTAAGAAACACGAAATAAAAACATCCAGCTATCAAGTGACAAAAATTAACTGAAGATCGAGCCTGATTATTCAGCTCATTAGATTAAATAAACAATATGAAAGTGCTTGACAATCAATGCAAGATATGTCACGCGAACTTTCTGTCCTACTGGACACTAATTTATCGATTGATTATTTTGTATGTATATGTAAATAATACCTTTCATATACTACTCGTGATAATAATTGGCCGTGCAGAGTAAACGCACTAATTTACAACAGCAAGATTATATAATAGACGTACCGAATGAAAACGTGCTATGAAAGTTTTGTGTCTAAGATTCTATAGAATGACCCATGCCAAAATGTACTTTATAAATGATTAAATCGCTTACAATTTCGCACACAGTAAAGCTTATCAGTGTATTTTTGATAAATTCAATGTTGGATACAGACAATTTTTACAAATGTCTCCTCGACTTTTAATACTATTCCATTCAAGCTGTATGAGATTTTCGACATTCACCAGCATAAACGGTCGATAAGTTAGTGTCGCCGAAATTCTAAGTAGTATAAGTACCAGTTAACATTTATGGGAAATATGGATTCTTGCGAATATCGGCAATTTTACTCTACGATCATTCGTTTATTATTCCAATTTTATATTGTAGATGTTTAAGTACAATGGAAAACGCTTTCGCGTTGTACGGTCAGTATTATTAATTGTTAATGCCACTTTAAGTGCATTGCGCACAAATTACAAATTATGACTTCATAATACAAGAGTGAATAATGTAAGCAAGATATCCTGAGAAATTGATGTAAAATTCTTTGAAAATTTTCTAAAAGATATATGCATTCTCATTTCGGTACAAATGCCGCATTTGTAGAAAGTGTTAAGTTGTCGACCGGTAATTTGTACATGATTTTATTCGTAAACGTATTTTTACTGAACAAACTTAATAAAGTTGTATTGTTTTTTAATTTTCTTGTTTTACCAGAAAACATCAATTAGCCTATCCTATCCATTCCTAAGTACTTACAATATAAAAACATTTTATAATAATATATAGAAAATGTTCCCAAGTATATTGTATACTAATTCTATTACTAGTTTTGTGTCAAATCGCAATACATTCATTTATAATTCAAAATTACAATATAAATCCAAAGTCCCTAGTCTAGAAATTTAAAAATATTTAGAAACGTGTATAGCGTGTTGTATTCACGCAGTCATTACTCCGTATCAAAATGTTCAATAACCATGAAATTTTCTTAACGAGTGTGTACGTGAATTTAATCACATAGTGATATGTAAATTACATTGTGAATTGCATGATTCGTTGACAAATCGACCTATTATTCAAATACACACAGCAGTATTATTCTTCTTCCTGTTTTAAGTTTGATTGATAAACGCCATGTAATATATTAGCCCCTGCTACGTTGATTTCCTCAAAACCATACTTTTCCATAGCTGCCTTGCAATTTTCGTACCACCTTGCAACATTTTCGTATCTTGCTATGTCAAAGCCAAAAACCTGTAATAATAAATTATACTTTTGAATTTAAGACAAGATTGTAAATACGATACTAAAACGTTGAAAATTAAGAAATCAAATAAGGGAGTACGCTATGAAAGTATATCTGAACGTTCAATCTTATCACGATCATACTAACTCAAATTAAATTACAGAAAGTACTGGATTTTCGTCCGTCGAATATATGTAGGGTCAGCATAAAAACATAAAAGGACACTTTTTATTTGACACAGCTATATAAACTCGACTTATCAAAAGCGATTAAATGCTATAAAACGTGTAATAGCGAATCGCGTTGTTTCTAAAAAAAGAAAGTCAATTGTGGAGGGTTATAAAACTTGACCTACTTCTGTCAATTCCATAAAATATATTATACGGGACTTATAGTTTATTTTTCAATTGCGATAATCTTTTTTTTATTGCGCGAGTTAAATCAATAACCACCTCAGCATTAGTAACGACGGTGACGATGCTATAATCTGCTATTGTTATTTCATCTCCCGCAACCCACTCCATGTCTTGTAGAAAGCTATTAAGTCCTTCGAAAGCACTTTCAAGGGCTGGTAAATTTTCCTCTGGTGGGGTATCGGTTTTGCCAAATATCACCGGAGCCTGCAGAAATTCATAGTGTATAATGAAAATCAAAGTTTCTGTAGTTGAATTAACTTTATCTCTCGCCAAAAGTCGAGAATATGTTGATTGTCGGTATTACTTTTTGTATACAATGGAATGTACAATTTTATTAATAATTGTAATATCGAGTACATTTATTTTTAACAATTTTAAATAATGTAATGAGCGAGGAAAGTAAAAAAAAATAACTTGAAATTTTGTGGCATTGCTTAATATTTTTCTGCAGCGAATATACAAAAGTTCATGTTGTCTTATGAAAAAATGAGCATGCATAAAATACAATTGGCATCGCATTCATGTGTCTTACGTAGTACGCCGCAAAAGATTCCATCAATGTTGATGAGTCGAAGTACAACCTTTGATCAACAATTCCACGTTTTTCTGGGTCCTTTGGGTACAACGACGAGTTTTTCGCATACTTGGTCACGAGATATATCATAATTGCTCGACTGAAATATAACATATTACGATACTCATATTAGTGTTTGTCGAAGGTATTAATGAAAATAAA
Organism: Trichopria drosophilae; assembly: GCA_030407085.1. Classification (NCBI taxonomy): domain Eukaryota; kingdom Metazoa; phylum Arthropoda; class Insecta; order Hymenoptera; family Diapriidae; genus Trichopria; species Trichopria drosophilae. The sequence goes on from CM059583.1 coordinate 209,874,906, forward strand.
GTAAATTAAAAAGAAAAAACAATAAGAACACGTGTGCAAGAAAAGTTTTTTATCTACTTTTGTATTGATTTTACTTAGTCACATGGGTGATTCTATTTAATCGTAATAGCATTGTAATAGTGTTCTCAAAGTGTGAGATTTCAATAAATCTTTCATATACTTTCAGAATGTATTTTTAAGATCCTCTTTAACTTGTTAATGGCTATTATCAATTTAGCTCTGGTAAGAGTCATTGAAAGGCGACAAAGTAAATTACCCTGACTTTATACTTTTTTTTAACAATATATGTATAAAGAGAGAGAGAAATGGAAGATGAATGAGTTTGAATTTTTAAATGGCTAAAAGAAGTCTTTTTACGTCCCTAAATACATACCAACAGAGAAGTTCAACAAAAAATTACATTGACTTTCAGCGAGCGCTTTATTTAGATTTGCTTTTGTTTGCCTATATTTTATTTCATTTAATACTTGGCAGTGTCTCTCAAAAAAGTTTATTTTCGTGGTAGATGGCAAATGCCTATCTATTTTCTCGTTTACTATTTATATGTTACTAGTCTTATGTATCTTGTAGTGAGTATCTCTTATTTATAAATCAAGTAATTTACTATAGATCGTATTTTTATTTTACTATCCTTCCGAAATAAATGACCGACAAAATTAAATATATATTAAGAATGATGTAATATAGTACTGTAGAAACATGTATACCAGTTAATGTTTACTTGATAGAAATTATATTCAAACTATTGAGTAAACTCCCGCGGTATAGTAATGCTTTTGTCGTAATTTCTATTTAAATCGTAAAGATGTGAATCTTTTTTATAGCCATTTTTCTGAAAAATGCAAACACTACTGCATAGGAGTACAAGGAATACACGATTTAAAAGAAATCAAAACAGAAGGTATTTCCAGCTGTGACTGACAAAAATCATCTCAGTTGGCTGTTCCTGTTAAAAGAAGAGGAGATCTGGAACCTATTATGGTTGCTAAGAAAACCTAGAGAAAAAATCAGCCGTATCTATAAAACGAACAAAAAATATAATAAATTTATTTGTCAAGACAATAATTGTATTGTTATATTATTTGAAAATTATATGACCTTAGTGTATGTTAGATGTGCGTTTTGTTACTAAACATTATTTTGTTACTGTTATCCCAATGTTAAGTGTACATAATATAAAGTAAATGAAATAAAGAAAGAAAGCTTCTCAAATACGGAAGTTTTCATTGTGTTACTTTTGTTCAAAAGGTTCTTAAATTTATTTCTTCAAACCACACATAGTACAAGCATACGATATAACATATCTCAGATAATTTACAACTTTTCTTTGGCATAAATATTATTAGATAGTAAATATTAAGTGATTGCAGTCTACAGAAGCAATGCTTGTTGTATATAACTTTTTAAATTTGAATTATTTAAAAGCTATTAAATCGTAAACGTAATCGTAAAAGTGGGATACTCATTGGATTAGTAATAAATATTGCTAATAACTTGTGTAAAACTACTATTTCATTAGTCAAGTATTATTCTTCAACATTACATTTGTAGAATCAACACACATCCATTATGATTCCACTACTAACATAGTGGTCAAATTACTGTTTATTAGTGGAAAATTAGTATTTTGTTAGTATATACAAATTCCCTTAGATCGGTATATTTTTTATCTATATTATTTATCTATATATATTTGCTACTTTAGGATATTTTTACAAAGGATATCGCTATAAAAATACCCGAGTGAAATAAAAACCTTTATTTTCTGTAACTTCAAAAACCCAATTTGACTCGTTAGTAACGAATCACCCATATCATGGATTTCTAGATCGTCTAATTAAATTCTGTATTGCATGGTTCATATAGTAACTAATTGTGCAGTCTGCGAACAATTGTGATATTCTGTTTTTATTAAATATTGTGAGATTTCAACAATTTGGATGAAAAGGAATTAGTAGCTAAAAAATCAACTACAAAATAATTCTCCAAAAGAAATAAAAATAAACGCCACAATTTTTGAAAAAGTTCTTTAGAGTGACAGTCGAGAGGCTGTAGGAGATTCAGGCAAAAGATATTTTGTAAATTAAGTGCTATTTGAAATATTATGTTTCAGAGAAAAAAGTAATATTACTTTGTTATATGAATATATACATGTATCATACACAAATGCAAAAATGGATTTGGATTAATTCGTCTGATATTTTGAAATGGCTGAAAGTGTACATTCGTGTAGGTATATACCACGTAGAGTAAGTAATACACGCTACTTTACGCGATCGAATTTCTGCTTTATACACAACCTGCGTACGCGCACTCCTGCATATTTCATAAGGGTATCCCGTTCCCAACTAATATATACTTGTACTTTTAAGAAAAATAGATCAAGCATACCACACTAATTGAATACAATATATCAAGTTTTACAAGTTCAATTGTATAGAGTTCGGGTATGTTGGTGGATAACAATGTTTAAAAAATCTCAAAGTTAAAATGTATTTACAGTTATACGTTTAAGGGAGACATAAATACCTAAAAATTAAAATAAGATATAAATCTAAGTAGCAAGCTGCAAATAATAACTACTTTTATATATATTTTCAAAATAAATAAGTAGGTATATTTGAAACTTTACATTGAAAATTAACAATGTAATTTGGCTCTTATCAATTTATTACTTTTTAAAGTAAATTGCAATTCATAAAACTTTTTTTATTTGTTATTAGAGCATAGTATCTCTGAATTTAGATTAATTAACTTTTTATCAGAGGTTATAACAAAAAAATATAATTTTCGTCTATCAAGGTTATAGCAATTTTTAATTAGTAGACGGAAATTTGAATTCTAGTTTTTTAAGGATTGGTCAAGCTTATACATATACAGACTAATACGTTTTTGCAGATATGAAAAGCGGAAATAACTTTTTTGTCTCAGTCTCAAATGAAATGTAAAGCTTTAGTGACAATTTCGAATAAAAGTCTCATCGGATTTTCTACCTTACCATGCACGGACTGACTGTATATTAATTGATCTCGTTGTTAATTTTTTACGGTTCATATTCGATTTAAGAACCATTCGACTGAAAAAGCAAAACGTCTTTTTCTAACATTGTTCTTGATTCTATCGATATTTTATATATTCTTCGATTTATTTCATTCCGTAAATGATTCTCTGTAATTCACTTCTATCAGTAATCAGAAAATAATTATACAATGTACAATACTTGCTTTACTATATTCCTCTCAAGATTTTACCAATAATACTGGGGGAAGTGGGGTAATTCCGACCTACCCAAGCAAAATCCATTTTTGAGTTATCAACTGTAACTTAATGAATCTGTGAGGTACGTATGCTTTTTCAAAATGTATTATGTGAGTAAATGTTTATCGATGTTTTCAATACCTCCATAAGTTTGAATTTACAGGTCTACTTTGATTAAACAAAAATCGAAATTTTTAAAGGTTCTAAAGAAATTTAAGAATAAACGTCTAATCCGTAAATTTGCAGCACTGATATTTTCTTAGTATGCAATTTCATTTACAGATTTACTGACTCGGCAATGTCTATAACAGATACCATATAACAAAACATAATCCTTGTCGAAAAGTGGTCCAGGGTAAAATATAAACATTACCACTTGCAGGAAAAATGCTACTATCATTAGTCTATAAGCGAGATAATTGGGGGAGTCGGAATTACCTAGGAGGGAGGTTGTAAATACGCCTTTCTACCTAAATGGAGCATATATTCAGCAATACACGTAATTTGTTTGTCATGTATAATTTGTAATTTTTTTTTACCTTCCTCATCATTTTAAATCTCCATGTAACAAGCTCTTTTGAAATACGTACAAAATCTGATAAAGATTTAAATAATTATTGTAATATTACCTTTCCCATAGAATGAACCCGTTATCGTTGATTGTTGGAACGGCGTGTTGTGGATTCATCTATGTTGTAAAAAAAATTATTAATAAGTAGTAAATTAACATAAATGTTGTGTCTAAAGTATTTGTCAAATAACAAATCACAGAATTTTGTATTACTGTGATTAATTTTATTACCGCAGATCATAACGTCACGAATGTTAATTCGACACTGCATTTCCACGGTACAAATGTGAAACATAAGTTCACCCTAGTTACGATAAAATCCTTCATTTTAAATAATTACCATATACTGAAACATGATTCCGAATCAAGTTAAAACGACAGCAAAAAGGGGAAATTATTAATGGATTATGCTGTCAAGATAACAAGAAGCTTTTTTCGATTAACCTTAACTTTTCCTTGTTATCCTATCGATCAAATGGAAGGTCAAATGAAATTGACAAATTTCTTAACCCATATTTCTTTCGAAATAGCTTTGGTCAGTTTTTTTATTAGACATGCTTAAATTTTCAAATTTAATATTTTGAAACATTTGAGATTTTGATAATTTTTCATCGGTAATTTTACGTGTAACATTATGCAATAAAGTTAATGTTAAACCATTCAAATTTTTCATTGTTCATAATTCACAAAACTGAGTAAATAATGAACAGAACAAAATTGTTTACTAGCGATGAAAATTTAAAATTTTTTTTACAGCTTGATCTGTACATATAAATATTAGAAATTCAAACGCTGTTTATTTCGTTAATATTGCATCTGATGTTTGCGATATCGTTTATGAAACTGCTCATATCACTTCGTCTCTTTGTAAGAAAGAATGTAGGTAATTTATGTACTTTACTGTATCGTTTAAAAGTTTCGTATTAAAGAGACCTATAGATACACTGTACATATATTGCACGAACTATTAACGAAGCTGATTACACCCACGGTACGCGCATAAGTTAATTATTTTCGACCCTGAACTTGAGAATAGTTTAACGCAACAAATTATTATTAGACAAAGTAATTTATTAATGATAAATTGAATACTCGTATCAGATATGTTCTCTCTAAATTTCTTAGAGACAGATTTCATTCATTATGAAAAACAAATTGGGTCACACTTGACCGACTATAATGATTTCAATTTTCTCCACTTTTCAATCCAAGAAATGCATAGAGATTTAACGTATTAAAAACTTCAACATACATCATCTATACCTCCTTCCGTTATCAGTGCAGTTATAGTAAAAATTGAAAGGAAAATTATAAAAAGAAATAATTTTCATTATGAATAAAGTTAATAAAATATAACTCATATTTGTATGGCGGTGGATATAATTACATTTTAATTTGAAAATAATACTTAATTTTGTGTATAAACCTGATTAACTCTATTCAGCGTTTTTTTAACAACCTTATGATTCTCATCTCATATAAAAAAAGGCAATTACGTACTAATAAAATATCCGCTAATTTTTAAGGTTATGGCAATAAATTTTATTGAAACTGACTTTAGCTTCAATTTAAAACGCGTTGCTGCTGAAATGCGCGATGCTTCGATATTGACTTACTGTTTCACGACACGGTACTCCTGGAGTTTCAATCGATGCTGTAACTTCAAAATCGCTTTTTAATAAGCCGTAATAAGGTTGGTTACATTTAGTGAATCGTATTTGACTTAGCCATGTTGAGCAAGTCGAAGAGATCGAATCATTTTAAGATACAAAAAGTGAAAATCGGAATTATACTATTTTGTAAATGTCGGAAACAACCTACATTCGCAATTTATGGATTGCCATAAATAATTTAGGTTGCAAATATTTTCGCTTACCGATTATGGAATACGTACCTATGTACCGTTTAAACGGACAGGCGTCAACAATGAATTATTCATAAATAATTAAAATATTCGGAAGTAGGCAAAGAAACTATTTACCTCAGAGGGTAGGTCTCAACATCGATATTATTACTTAATCTTAAATAAAAAAAGGCCAAATTCGGTTCCAATAATTTATTTTTTAACAACGTTTTGATCGACATTGCCATCCTCTTTAGGGGTTAACCTTAACCGATCGATATTATTGACCTCGGGAGCATAATAAGATTATTTGGATAAATAGTGCGCTGCAGTATATTATGTTTTGTATGAAAGCATTAAAACATTAAGTTTTTTACTTAGTTACATCGATTGCATGTCTAACTGTTAATTTGTCAATAAATGTAAATTCCGAACGCAAGACAAATAAACGACAGTTACATATTGTGAAAATACTTTACAATATTCAAAACTGAAATTTAAACGACAAAGGGTCAATGCATGTATTTGAGGTACGCGGACTATCAATTTTCTACTATGTAAGTTAATTTACTTTTGTCAAAACCTTGCTTAATAATTTTATAATTGTTTACAGTTATTTATGCGATTTGTGTTAAACAGTCAAAATCAAGACAAATGAAGATGATAAGAAGACAACCTGTCTTAATAATAAACCTCCTAAGAGTTAATTAAGAAATAAGATTTCAAATCAATAATAATTAAATATATTCACTGATATACTGCTATGAGTTAGTCTGGAATGCAGTGATCAACCCTACTCTGGACACTTGCACATAACTGAAGATTACATATAATATATTCAGATCTAATTGAATGAAAGATGATTCGACACATATTTGTTCTATTTAATAAACCAGCTTTGGTTTAAATTAAAATACAAAGTATCCAAGTTTCTTCATTAAAAAAATGTTTGCATAATTTTTATAATTTCAACACTAATTTATATATTTATATAATAAACGAGATATACACCAATGTAATAATTGACACCTTTTATGTACATTTTGTTAAAAATGTAACAACACTAAAAATGGGCGAAACTAAAGAGTACCGTATTGGAACTTAAATCTAATGTAAACAATTGTATGAAATATTAGTAAATGATAATGTTAGATATTTCATACCTCAATAAAATCCGGTTTAAATTGATCGCCCTTTAGAACGTTGACTAACTTTAGATTAAGTCGGATCCCAATTTGCTTTGCCAGCATCATAACACCGCGACTCGGAGGACTCGGGGGTGCGTAATAGAAATCTATAGTCATTTTCACTTTTTTTGAGCAATTGGTTCCGTAAGAGCTCTTTCGTGTTTTAAATTTTGAAGTCGCTGCGAATACAATGTCTGCGATTCGATTCGCGACACTGATGTTCAATGCGCATTACAGTTTCCATAGCGATACTCACAAACATAATAACGTAAAGTAAAAATAGCTAGAAGTCGAGATTTCATTGGACTTGGAAAATCAAATGATCCTCAAATAAAAACGATATAAATTTACTGATGTGTCATTAGAAGTTTCATATTGTTCTCGAACATTAATATATTCCATTTTATTCAGTTTAAAATAATTTAATATTGTTCCAAGACTTTCTATTGCAACAATGACATACTAGTACAACTGAACAAAGATTTTTAAGTAGAACGTTGTGAATAGAAGACATAACCTGCCCCCAGTCGGTAAACGCACAAAGTTTCGTCGAGGAATGTCGAGATCGATAATTTGTATTTGTCTACTATTTCCAATCTTCGTAAAAAATGGAGCATCATGAAATACCAAGCACATAGTGCTCAGCTGTCTAGTTGAAAACAACAATACGTTATAATAACAAATTATATTCCATATAAGCGCGGGATTATTTCGGTCACTTTCAAACGTCAATATGTTTTGTATCAGAACTCTCCGGATCTTTTTTAAATTACGCATCGTTTGAGGTACAAACAAAATGTTACAGTGTGATGAACAATAAATAATGTAATAACAAATATAGTTTTGTTATAACTCTGTCGGTACACGTAGATGGCAATGTTATCGTGACCTCTAGGAAACTTGCTTCGTGCCGTGTTTTGATGTATCGCGAAGGTGTGCACCAATTGTAAGATATTTAATCTAAAATCATTAATAATTACAGCACCTGTTAATATATACGTTATGTATATCTGATGGACATGAAATTATGATAAAAGGTACACGTTTTATGTGTAGCATTACTTAGACTTGCATATTGCTGATTTATCTTTATGAGCGTGTTTCGTACAAATTCGTGTGAATATTGTGCTCAGTTTAAACCATATATAATAACTAACTCCATACAATTCATGGATTTTTAATATATATTAAGATCGACTGTGTAAAATAATTTAATCTCCGTTGAATTTGCCTGAATATTGAAACGAATATAATGAGTAATTCACGGTTAAACAATTGTTCATGGAACAATCCTCAAGTAATCGTTATTTAATTACAAGGTTTACGAAATTATTACGATTTTTAAAATAAAACAAATTTTTTCGTTTGAATATCTTGCAGTAATATTAACACTTCTAAAATTAAGTAATATGTAGATTATAAAAAGTTTGCGAAAAATCTATCAATTTTTTTAGTTTTATAAATGGCGTTTTATGTTCATGGCGTACTGAACAAATAAATATGATACTGAAACTGATTTTGGTGATGTTAGGCATGGCTCCATCTCGGAAGACGATCTGCAGCTCCCGATAAATTTTGTAGTGACATAGAATGTAAAAATTCCTGCAAAAAGGGCGATTCCACCCGTTGAATAATAACATAATAATAATGTAATAATAAGACTAGAGTCTTCGACCCGGGTGCCTGGCCCTGCAAACACAAAAGTAACAGTTATGGGACAACTATGTAACATTCATGTAACATTACGAAACTATTACATAACTGTTACTTTCCGTGTTTGCAGGGTACGAACAAAGTACCTATATAGTATAAGTAATACAATATATAATACGAGTTCGTATTGTAGTTTTTTTAGTAAAAATTGTAACATAACCACAAAATGAAAAAAAGGGGGGCGCTTATTAGAGCATTCCCTATGTAACTTAGGTAGTAAAGAAGGGGAGTGGAGGAGGGGTTTCCTTAAATGGGTAAAAAGTGAAAATGAATATTTTCAAAACTTCGTCCCTCACCATATTTCAGCCGAAATATTAATAAATCACATTTTTAACACTGCGGGGGCGAAGTACGATTTCGCACCCTAGAGTAAGACCCACGCTCATCGAATTAAAAAATATTGTATGTATGTATATAATATCAATCTCCGACGATTGTGATTGTCGCCCTTGCTTTGCTCGGTCGATAAAACTTCACAATCGTCGAAAATCGCCCTTGTTACATAATATACTGTTGTTTTAGTGTCGACGTACTTATATCGTCATGTAACATTTTTACATCTACGACAAAAATGACTTAAGAATCGCGTATAGTGATAATACTTATATAACAATGTGATGAAAAATTACAATCTAATAATACACTCTTATAAAGTTAAAATATTTTCTATCCTAAAATATCAATATATTCTACATGAAATTACAACAAATGCTATATTGGAAAAATGCAAAATATATTTACATATTACAGTGTGTGAAAAGAAACAATTTAATATGGAGATTGTGTTTTTTTAGCTGTCTTTGACGTGAATAGTGAGTTGGGATAAAATCGTTTACTACGAGAATAAATTTCAGTCTTCAATTCATTGTGATAATATACAACGAATTGATGTACATTGCCTTATTTACCTGAGAAGTTCCATGTCTCTGATGAATTTCACATAATTAATTATAACATGTCTTTATAGCGTTGACTAAAGTCGTGCAATGAACGAATATTCAATTCAAAACGTAAAAACGTTATACCATTCGTAAAAACGTGCACCATTAATTAAAACTGCTTATATTAGTTAGAAAATTCTTCTTTAGTTTTCTTTGAACTAGTTTGGATTCGATTAAATGTTTGCTGTGAGTGAAATGTCGCAAACGAATTAAATTTACTCATTACATACATTTCAACGTTATATTGAACCAAATGAGATTTCGAATGCCACGTTTTTAATTTAATGTGAGTGAAGTTAAGTTTCCTCCTTAACAGGTACTACATGTATGTATGTATTGTATTGTATGTATTGCAAAGAGGAACCCATATATTAAAAGTAGTGAAAATAAGTGATGTTATAATACTTTATATTATGTTTGTGATACAGTTTGCATTGACTTGTATTACATCAATATTTTATTACGTACAAAGATTTTATTGATTTTCGCAATATTTTCTAAAATATAATAAAACTTTCAAAATGTACGTTTTGTTTTTAAATGAAACATTTTGAGTTTTTTATCATTATTTGCAACGACATAGCAAGAAATTGTTTTGAATAAATTATGTTAAGAACTTTGAATAGAGAAGTCATCCGTTCTTACAGCAAAATTAATATCTTATGTATTATGCACGGCGTAGAAGTAAAAAAAAGTTAAAAAAGCGGAGTTGAGAAATGAGTTACAATAATATTAGATTAATACACTGAAACATTAACGTTAATCGTTTTAAAGAAATCCTATTATCTTATTACTATATCACTGATAAATTATCTATTAACATTTTAATTAAAAAAGTCAAAAGTATAGAATTGTCTGTAAGTACCAAACCATCGTTATTGTAATTTTCCCGATGGCCGCACTATCTAAATAATGATAAAAAATGTTAAACAATATAAACTCCGAAATTGAAAAACATTTTCATAGATTTGAATTCATGTTTATTTCTAGTTTTAATACAATAGAACAAACAGTTTTTTCTGTGGTCGAACGATTTGCTCAGGAATATCAAATTTTGCTAACAAGCGCATTTATCAGTTAATGAGTAAAAGTGCATTGTTTAGTCAGACGATCATGTTTAGTACCACTCATCTAAGACTTTCTGCAACGAAGCATATTCAATTTCTTTTTTAAATATCCATTTTCCCATCTTGGATGACGTTATTAGATAGGTTACAACTTCGCGGATTTTTTTCTCTTTACTATTCTCTTTTCAATGCTGGAATTCAGTTCAAGAAGTATTTTCAATCTATGACCCAGCAGATTTCGACATGACATAGTTTCAATGTTCTAATATTAAAGTAATCTAAAATTAATATCACTTTATTGAACGTAATTGTAGACAACGTATATGACATTATATTCGTCTAGTTTAACAAATTGTACATATATTTTGCGATTATTCATATGTTTTACAATATGTAATATCTATGTATATCAGATTGACCATTTATGACGGTGGTGATTCGAAAAGTTATTATAGTCGCAAAATATAAATATATGAGGAAAAATGACATTACTAAAACAAATATTAAATTTCCGCGTAAAAATGTTAGCGTTACATGTCCATTATGTTTTGTAGCAAAATACAGTTCGTGAAAGAACAAAAAAAGAAAAAAAGACAAACAAACAATTCATTACGTATTCATCATTGGAAATGTCCCCGTCGCGGATGATACTCAGCTCGTCATAATATATTATAATATCGAAAGCTTAATACAACACAAGAGAAGTCTGGTTCTTCCAATATCTGCAAGATTCATTAACAAGAATTCATATCTTTACAAATATTACCCACAGAAAAAAAAAAACATTAATAGAACCACCAAAAAATTGTAAAAACTTTCAACTATACCATGTACTAGTCATTTTTATAATTATATGTAATAAACATCTAGTTTACTGCATTCAGAAATATTGAATGTGACATTTCAAGACTGTAGGAAGTTGATTTTTTGAGGTTATTTATACGAGAAATTTTGATATTTTCAGGAAAATTCGAAGGTCTGTTGTTTGTTTGCCTGTAAGATATTACATTACTGTCATGAATACAAACAGTCTTTAAAACGTACCTTTTTAAATGTCGAATATCTTGCAACGTTTTAAAATGTGGCTCGAGAAGTGCTCGTATTTCCCAGGACCCGGGGGGATTTTTGTTGTCAATTATTAACTAAGACTTAAGGAAAATCCCATTAGCTATTGAAATAGTAGTTCAAAAAATACCAAGAAATGATTTCTGTTTTTACCAGGAATTGAATGGAAATATTAAAAGTGATAAAATACTTGTTTTTTTGTGTTATTATTTTTTCTACATTTATTGAATGATTTATTAATAGAATTGAATGCATGTACGAGTGATTTAAAAAAAATTAGAATGTACGTAGTATATCATGAGATTATGATTACTTTCACTTAAGAAAATGTCAGAAAAGAAAAATCAAAATTAATTCTACGTAGTATATGTTTTGTAATCGCGAAATGTATTAATTAGTAATAGATTACAAATAGTCATTAGAGAAATAAGACATAACAATTATGACTTAAATAATACAAATATGTTTGTGTCAACGGGTCCCAATTTTATAATGTAAGCATAAGTTTTGAATTTTCAAAATATTTATTGGTTTCAGATTTTGTTAACAAGGAGAAGGAGAGAGATTCACTGATTGATCAAATTACACTTTATAATCTGAAAATAGTTTCATTTCGAAAATAAACTATTAAAATTCACTAAATTAATAAAAATATTCAAAAGAATTTTGGTGAACGTACAAAAAGGTGTATAATTACAGATGAATGTTTAAAAAGTCAAATTTTTGTCCAAACAAAATTTTGTTTCTCAGCATATATGTATAATATAGCACTTTATAGTATTCGTGTAGGTCGTGAGTTCTACCCCCATTGGGTGAATAATTATTCGATTTCATTTTCAGATCCACGATCCACGTCATTTATTTACGTTTCGAAAATGTTTGTCTTGCGGAAATCGACTCATGATCGCTGCTGTGATGTAATGGCTTGTGTATAGTTTCCTGCATTTTTGACAAATGTTTAATAAATTAATGTAAAAGGACGATTCCGCCCGTAGAATAGAAATAAATAAATTAATAAATACTTCATACAGATATAATAATTTATATATAATAAACAATAATATTTTATTATGTATTTGTTAAACGTACCCAGTTCTATGATTATATGTTTAAATATCAAAAACTATATCATTCACGGGTGTACTATGACAAATTCACTACTATTGTTTTATCTATATAAAATGGTTTGAATAACTATTTTTTGTTCTCTCTGAGGAACATAAAAATTACTTGATTCAGAGAAAACTTTTGTAAAAATGATTATTAAAAAATAGTTGCATGAAGTATTAACGGGTTATGAGCATACAAAATTCTGAAGATATGATTGAAATTCACGTGGAAACTTCAGTGACATAAAGTGGATATATGGATATTGAAGAGACCACCTTTGGGGCGGTCCAGCTAATATAGACCCGTCGCCGTCGGCCAAAGGGAGTCCGGTTTCTATTCCGGAACCCGGCAGCACCGGAACCGCTCACAATTCGAGCCCTCGTAAGTTTCTTACGAGGTTCGCAAGTTAAGGAAGTCGTATCTTAGCTAACGAAAGGATACTGGAATTATATAATTTCGAAATAGTCAAATAATAGGACCAACAATGATCAGCAACATTTACCCGGAAGTGACACTTTAATGCCACACCATGAAAATCAAAGACTTACAAAATATGTAAAAAATATATATAAAAAATATAATAAATAAAAAATATATATATAAAAAACATGTTTTAAAATCAGTATTTGCTAATTTCATATCGTAAGTTGAATATACTAATGTAAAATTAAACGATTAACTAAGGAAAAAAATAGATTTGCACGAGACATAGAGTGATAAATTTGAACCCTGCCCGGCACCCATTTTTCTGATTTCTCATCATTCATCTTTTTTCTTCATTCAAAAACTTGAATGTTTTTAGGGTAGCTGATTACGAATCTAAGTTCAGATTCCGAAACTTCAAAATGTGAAAAACTGAAGTTTGTTTGAAAATGATATTTTGGGTATGTATCAGAAAAAATAACCACTCTTCTCAGTTTTTCGTGCCCTAGAAGATCTACTATGCCCCGTTAAAAGTACATTTAGATTTTTTCACACCGCGTTATTTGTCGTGCAATCTATGTTCCGCCAATTTTTCGTATAATCATTTTCAACTCTGCAGAACCTACTAGATGCTACATCAAAACAGATAACAAAATGAAAATTAACTAGTTCAGCAATTTCACACTTTATTCTTATTATTCTTATTTAATATTAATAATATTGTTATAATTAATTGTCATTAAATATAATTTAACAAATATAATGTAATTATTATTGAAAATGATAAAAATGGGGCATTAAGTAGCAACAAATGTCGTGATCGAAGAATGTCAAACGCCATTGTCATTAGTATTATAGCCAACGTTGCCAGCTTTCGAACCCGCTATCCTCGAGGAAATCGTACAATACAATTGAAGGTATTGCACATTCGGAGACAAAACCAATGTTCGTCGCTTAATACCCCACAGTCAATTAATATCCCACTTTGATTTACTTTCTTTTAATATCTAATGATCTTAACCTATCAGAATAATTTTATTCAAATAAATTGTAAATTCAAGCCAAATATGCAAAATTTTACAAAAAAGTCTTCATAAAAATCATGGGCTCATATTTTCTATTACTATTCAAATATATTTTGAATATCAAATTTTGAAATTTTTGGAGATTTGCTCAAATATGAGAGTTTATCCATCATGCCCAAAAGAAATTCTACAAAGAATAAAAGTGAATATTTTGGGACTTGATAACGTTTTAGAAGAACAGTGATAACCAATGGAGAGTATAGCTTACGTATCAATTATTAAAATGCATCCTTTGTCATGAAAAACCATCTACCTAATAACTAAATTGATTTAAAAAATACTTATTACTAAATTTCACTCAAGTATTAAGATTCTTGATTTTTTAACTCTCCAGATATGATACGTGTTATTTGTGGGTTCTACTCTCTGTATATCAAAAACCACCCTTGGTGTTGTCTACGAGTATGAAATCGTGTCAAAGTGCTGATATTCATAGTCTTCTTACTTAACAGTACTCTTCATTTCTGGACTCTACGGATATGTTTAGGGAGATTGTGTGGCTAACTAAAATATCCCTATTGTCAAATAAGGACACCTGGTGTTTCCCATGGGTACGAAACCGTGTAGAAAATTCGTAGCTTTTTCTTACTTCACGCCACCCAGATTTTTGGATCTCGCACATAGCCAATTTAAATCATGATCCAGGCGGGATGTCTTATTATTAAAATGCATTACTTTATAATGTATGTAAATTCCCATAGGTAATACCTTAATGTAGTTTTAATTCAGGTTTCCAATAACCTTCCGGCTTCGTAGATAACTTCACTTATTTGCAGTTTACGTAGTCCACCTTTAAAAGGTCTAATAACCAATATCGCCTTTGACTAATTTTCGCGTAACATTAACACTGCTAATTAGGGTAAAAAACATTCACGCCCTGTTTAATATTTTTGATGTATTTCAATAATATATAGTAGTAATTGAATATACACTTACCTAGCAACGATTGATATACTTGCAATTGTTGTTACAGATAAATTATTATAAACACGTTAAAAATAGAGTATTATATTTTTAATGATAATACGGAATATTTTGGATCTTTAGTCCTAAAGTGATTGACGATGTCGTTGATCTTCAACGAAGCAAACTTTATTTTTCCGTGTACATATATAAAGTCGTAAATACGCTCCAATACATCCGTTTTAGTGAAATCAACCCCGAAGAAATCCGTTCTAAAGCGCACGGCCGGACAAGCAACGGGAAATAGGCGGTAGCAACCTGGAAAACATTGGAAATTCAACTAAGACCAATACTGAGGTAAATCGGTGCGTCTTGGGAGGAAAGAAAACGGACGAGGATGTTGACCTATGTCTATCCTCTTATTCTGTTTGCGGAGAATAATATATTGTGACAAAACAAGTACTGGGATTTTGGAATGTTATTTTAACGTGTTCAAATGTGATTCGTTTCATGTTCTAAATATTTTATATAGTTTATCATAGATTATTTTATTCGAGGTTTATCAGTGCAAAAATTATTACAAAACAAATATAAATATAAGCAATAAAATTCAGAAATTATGTAATATTGATGCGATTGTACCATAAGTTTTAACCTAATTAAATAAAGTACAATTTTCAATATCCGACAATGTAGTACACGAACATTAATAGAATAATAATAATTCCAAAATCAAGAAAAAATCACAAGTGCAAGATAATATATTCTACTTAAAAAATGTAAATAGAACTTGAATTGGGAATGAAAGAAGGACATACTTTCTCACTAACGGATCCAAACACTGAAAATATTGATTTTTTCAAAAATATTTTGACAAATTCATTTTTAAATTGATTAAAAGTGATTCCGTCTTCTTAATTATACAGCCTGCTGTATTTAATGTATTTACCTTATAACGTCAACGTGTTAAAGTGAACATTCTTTGCATATGTTGTTTAGCGAAATTTGAGAAATCACGGATTTGGCAGCAGGTAGAAGTCTGGAAAGATCGTAGGATTACTGGGCATAAGTAATTACTCTCTAAAAACTTTAAAGGTGTTTTTCTTGAAACTTTATTTTATTCACTGGTGTCACGATTCAAACAGACCGAAAGTTTAGATCAAGTTGATAAAATAGAACGGGTTGAAGTCGTAATTTGCTTCTAAGCCCTTGCATGAGCTTTTGAATACTTCAAATTATACGATTATGTTAATAGTTGGTTTCCTTTTATGCACGAGAAAAATATTATGCGACATCATCGGAGTACAACGTTCATTACATTTTTCCATTCAATAATTTAACTCTTAGAAGATTCATAAAGTACTATCTGAGATTATTAAGTAAATCGCAGTAGCTATATTGTTTTTCATTATTTTGATCTTTAATTATTTTGTAACTATAGTATCAATTTTTCTAGAATTTTTGAGCAAACTTAATTATATATCTCTGAATTATTTTCCGGATGAAAATTGCTACTTACTCAAAATTCGACAGACTTCCGATACCTGTTCGTATGTGACGCGTTACCGCATGAAATAGTGGAATAATTTTTCAAACGATTATAATGATTTCTAGCTTGTATTATTAACCTTACGTGATTATAAGGAATATTCATTATAAATATGATATATTAATTTTAAAAATTTGTGGAGTTACGGTGAGTTTAGGAGAAAAGAAATGGAAAGAGAAAAAAGAATGCAATGCCGCAAAAACGAACCTGTTTTTTTGTTTTGTAAATATGATAAGAGTGAAGGTAACTGACAAAAATATGCACTATAAAGTTTTTTGATTGGAGATATTCTTTAAATTTCAATTTGCAGAAAAACAAATCGGCAAATTCAAGGAAAATATGTCAGGACCGGTTCTATGATCTGGTGCCTCAAATATTACCCTTCGAATAAATTTGTCTACTATATCACAAAACATCGAGCAAGTTTTATACTATGTGAAAAAATGAAATAACAGTAAAAAATATAGCGCAGAAAAATAACATATTCGTGCAAATCAGCCAGATATAAAAGTATACAATTTTGGTATAGAGATGATTTTATATTTTTAATGCAAGATAATCCATCCAAAATATGTATGGAATTTATTATTTTAAACGTCTCCAAACAGCTCCATGAAATTGTACCAAACTTGCATTAAGTACATGTGATCTTGAAGCAAGAAAATTAGTTAGGAAATTAACGATTAAATGATGACATAGATTCTATAAGGGGTCAACTGTAGTAAATTGCATTACCTGATGAAAGATGAGTTCCGTACACTCCAATAGGACTTAGACGGATGAGAGAACTTGTACCGTAGACGAAACAGAGGAACTATATCCGCCCTTAACATTCATGGTTTAATCTGTGCACAGAGATATTAGACGAACTAATACCTTAACTTCGTGCCCATAAAACAGAGTAACTTAAGGACATTAAATCATTTAGAAGGAAATAGACAATTTTAGACCAATGGTTATTGTACACATTATATTCCAAAAATGCCCGGAGATATTTGTGTGCACATGCGCGTGCGCGAATGTGTGAGTGTGTACGTGTTCTCTCTTGTAATTATTTCAGTATTTTGATTAGGATTATTTCTGTTACATTTTCAATACTCTCAGTTCCATTGCAATCAGTCAAAAAGTATTAGACACATGATCATATAACAAAATATACAAATTCATTGATATTAATGCAGGCATTGCGTTAGAATAGCAATTAATAAATTCGTATATCGACTTCTAACCTGCAATGGCAATTCTATGTTGTCAAATAATTATTTTGTTTTCCAGTAAAAATTGTTCAGAAAATTTAACAATACATAATTACGTACTTGATTTATTCGTTTGCACATTGTAAAAACCAATGTAAAATGTATGAACACGTATACCTAATTATTATTTCTTGTGACGTTTGCTAACATTGGTACTTAGACATGTATTATGCAGGAATATAGTTACAATCGTTACACAGTCGACGTGTTCAACACAGATATGATAGTGATTTTTCATCTGTTAGGTAAACACAAACGTAATAAGATTTGTTTTGAACGTACATACCTACATAAGTTTTATACTATGTTCGAATATTGATGCTTTAATGGAGTTTGGTCTTATTTGATGTTTCTCATAATGGCAAGGGAAAGGTGAAGACGTTTATTTGTATAAATTTGTTAAGTAAAGACATGTCTCTTTCCTAAAACAGCACTGAAATATTAAACATCAAAGTGAAGGAAATATATTATACAAGAAAATGAAATGGTACATAAGCAACGTCAAACATCTGATGAATACAAATGAACATCCGTCACCCGCATGATCGCTTAAATGCTTCCGATAGAACGCAAACTCGCGGAAACAAAATGGAACAATTTCAAATTACATGTTTCAACACTGTACATAATTTATGTCCGAAAATAATATAATGCTTTAAATGATACTTTTCAGACAATTTTTCATTCAATAAAGATATTTGCCATGCTGTTAAATGTCACTTGGACAAAAACACACACTGTTACAGATATTGCAATAAATGTAAAAATTTACATCGGTCATATTAAGATGAACAAAGTAATTAAAAAGTTAAAATTTTAAATAGTTATTTAACATACCTTAAAATATAAGTGAAAAATACAAGCAGTTTTTTTTTAAATTCTCTGTGGTTTATTGGGATCGGATTATTGCTTTGCTTTTTGAAATCAATTACTCGAGAATATAATCATTTTATTATTATGAATCTTCAACAGTAATCAATAATTATATCCCCATCCAGAAAGAAATAACACCATCGCACTGTACCAACACTGTGCTAATTTTGAATTCAAATTAATGATTGATCAGGGAACGCGATGGTTAGCATGCTCGACTCGTAAACTGAACATTCCTTAGGTAGTGAGTTCGAATCCCCGTCCTGCAACTTTTTCTGTTTATTTCCATTGCGGATAATTCAGAAAACCGTGCTGGGCGAAGGTACGAATTTGGGACTGTTACCGACATTAGACGGCAGTTATCGACACCGTGGATGGTTTTTCCGTGGTCGACACTTCGTAGATATTGTCTTGAACGAAAATACGGCAATGTTTGCGATGCACCTGCTACGGCATAGTCCATCGACTAACTGTTGACGGTGTCGATTATGTGTTGTATTTATGATTGTTTATTCGTTTGTATCGTCCTGTTTGGGATGATGACTAAGCCTTGCCCGATTAGCCATAGATGGCATGAAGTTGGCAAGTAAAGCTGACCAATGTATGTATGTATATAATGATGGATCTGTAGAAGTAGCATAAATTCTGAAAACTTAGGGCTCTGATTATCTCGTTCCAAAGTTGACAGGAAACTCATGTTCAATAAATTACTTCATTCTTGAGTCTCAAATTTATCAACGAATGCTTTCACATTTTATTTTGTAGTAACTGAAGAAATAAACAGATTCTTTATTATTGCTAAACGCTGGCCAGAGAACGATTCTGCGTAAAAAGGTTTAAGATTGGCAAACAATCATGAAAGTCTTAATACAATTTTATAACATAATTTTCTTATATAAAAGCTTTATAATTCTATGAATTTAGAAATTAAACAGTCGGCCCCTCAGTAACTCCGCTTCAAAAAAATTTACCTTCTTCTCAATAGTTCCGCTATGGAGTGCCGTATTGGCACTACTGCGAGAGGGAACGAAAAATTTTCCAGGAAGGAGTACAAATTGGGGGCAACCGTGTTCTTGGAAAAACCATACCCCTTTGAGGATTGTCTAATATTACTGAGAGGGTTTACTGTATTTGAAATTTTTAAAGAAGTTCTGTCATTGCGATTCAATTCTGTGTAAACAAATATTTTGTGATGGAGACACCATGCGTTGTATTATTTTATTCCTTGCAAGTTATTTTTCTAATGCCAAAATTTATCATGGAATTAAAATTGATAAAATTATTTTCAAAGAAATTGGAAAAAGAAAGCGTAAGGTATAATACCTGGGTATCGAAAACTATGGACTGAACGCCCTACGCGAGGAATAGAGCATTTTACGATATGACGTCATGTGGCAAGGTGGCGTTATATTGGAGTGCAAGAGTATATAGTAATCTTATGGGAAATACATTAATTATGCGGTTTCGCAAGGGAACATTTTCCGGGATTGAGGTCTACCAGAATACAAACATACGCGTGGTAATCTTATTGGACAAAAGCTTGCTGTAAAGTAAATGCAAGCTTTTCTAAAAAACTGATAACTTATAAAGTAATTATATTTTTTTGAAAGTTATCGAATGAAATAATAATGTTACTGTAGACAAATTTCTTAAATAGTTATTTCATTCAAACATGTATGTTTGCATTCCGGTAAACCCCAATTTTATCACATAACGTTACAACATGAAATACTCCAGAGTTACAATGTGGTGCATTGTGCCTAATAAGAACAACAAAATTGGTTGTTTTTAATTTCATTTCAAATTTAACCAACTCCAAATAATTGTCTCAACCAATTTATTCATTATTCCAACCAAGTTGTTTTTTCCGTATATACATTAACTTCTTAATTTTTATGTATATTTATTACACACGGACAGAACGAGTTGTAAAACCAATTAGCCTTTACGTTGAATTGACTTCAGATTTGTCACTATGTGGTTTTTGGGGTCGCAGATTGCGAATCCGGTGTCCAAATGTCAAAATTCAAAATTACGGATTCAATACGGCATATTTGTTGCATATTTACATCGTGAAGGCCGTCATATTGAAGCCGCTATTTTGAATTTTATAAAACCAACATGGGATTCGTCATCAACGACCTAAAAAACCCTATAATACCAAATTTCAAATCATTATCTTAAAAAACAGCGTCAAAACTGAATTCTTTCAAAAAAATCGTGGTTTTTTCATGTTTTTATATTTATAGATGATACACAATAAACAATTACACCTTAGTAACTGCGTTTATACATTCTTATATCACCATAGTAACAGAAAATACCAAACAAAACCCAATTGAAATGCGTTAACTGAAAATTTAAATGAGCAAAATCAAAGAAATCGAGGTGGTAACGTAGGTTACCACCTTGCCACAAAGGGTTAATTGATCCCCCAACCAACTGGCTGAGTGTGTTAAAAACTTGAAATAAATTGGTTGGGAAGATTATTTTTTTTTTTTGTTATATTATTTTACGTCGACTTTTCTGAACCCATATGGGACTAAGCTTTATCGTTATTAGACACTTATAAACAAATACAGAGGTGTCCCGATGACAGATGGCAGAGGCCGGGATCGAACCAGGGTTTTCTGATTACGAAGCCGATACTCTACCAATTGAGCCTCCGCCTTCGCTCCCTATCCGATTTATTTATTCTCCCATCCAAATAGTTTTCCTACCAATTAATTGATTCTCTGAACCAACAAATTTCAAAAAATTCAAAGTTGGTTTTCGTAACCTACTCTTTTTTTATCGTGTATGTATCAAGGACGCAGTAACAGACAATAATATTATAATTCAACTATTCTATTCATTGCTACACTGAAGAAATATTTTCCCAATGCCTTTATTATCATTAAAGATACTCAATTGCAAGCCTCTACATGTGTATTCTATTTTAAAATTATATAATAGAGTTGAAGTTATACTTACCCTACATTTTAATACTTCCACTATGGTAAATTCGTGGACTATATCTCTCATTATGCACGCATGCATGTAGATGGTATGGCACGAATCCATGCATAATGTGACGTAACAACCCCTGAAATATACATCGTGTGCGATGATTGTTGAATGCAAGGGAAGATCAAAACGCAAATGAATTACAATTACTCTAATATCACATTATCTCTTTACTCTTACAAATATAAAAAAAATGACAAATTAAGGAATAGGTAATCCAACCATTTTATAAACGTAAGTCGAGTTATTTTATATTATACTATATATTATTTTATATTATATTATACACCTTGCAACTGTTTGTGACTTGTGTCTTCGTAATAAATGGCAACCGAAAACTTGCAAAGGTGAACTCTCTTATTTCCAGTTTCGATTACATATGGACCTTCCATGTCAGCCTGACCAACCCGTAAACCTGACGCCTGTTCAAATTTATATACAAATCTTTGATTTGGCATCTCCGCCGAAAGAAGAATTCTTTTTTTCAATACAAACGTGTACACGAATCTTATTGGATAACAGCTTGTTTTTAAAATAAGTTTGCAAAATTTTTCCGAAAATTGACAAGTTATAAAAAAGTTATTTTTTGAAAACTATTTAATAAAATAAATATTTCAAAAATATATTGGATTCCGAGGGGGGCATCCAATATTGACCTTGATCTGGATCACGACCTTTAAAGTTTTTTCAATATCACGCCTCGTTTAAAAAGAAACCCTTATTTTTTTACTCCGTAAATCGAAAAAGCAACAGATTTCGAGAAAAAAGAGTTTTTTATTTTTCTTTTCCTCCCGTGTAGGCCAAAATCTGTGGGGGTTTTTATTTGTATACGAAATCCCCTATGCCCTTCCCTAGATGAATTACAACTTTATGAATTTCAAATTTTTGTAGAAAAATGGTGGACACGATTGCGTACACAAGGCGAAAAAAAGGGCAAACAAAGGTACAAGACATGTGACTGGCGAGTTTGCTTCTTACGTATGAACTCGGAAAGGCACTTCCCGCTGTCTTACACTTAGTTAGGATACCAACAAATTTAGTTATTTTAAAAAATTGTATGTCTAACTAACTATAAATGGTAAAAGAATAAACCCAATTTATTTTAATTGGCCAAATAAGGAATTCTTTTCTACTTTTTTAATGACTGAAATGGTAGTACACAAAAAATGTTCGAATGTGTTAAAGCTGATGATTAAGTCATTATTCGTCCAAAAACGGTTAAAATTAGAGTCAAAATAACGAAAAATATTAAAATAATCTTGAAAAATTGTTTTCATAATTAACTTGTTCATTTTTTTTAAATTGTATAAATGAAAACCAACAGTTTTAATATCTAAAATATTGACGTATAAAAACTTATGTACAATGCTTCTTATTGTATATGAATTTTTTGTTTAAATCCTGCGATTTTATCGGACATGCCTTTAATGTAAGGAATGAGGATTTCGTATACTTGTTTTTTAATCCAGTTATACATTAATAATCATAATATATAAAGTTATTAAATTATATATGAAGACAACCATTGTCTTACAGAATTTATTAGAGATAATAAAATTTTTCTATTAACATTTTATATTACGTAATTTTATAACTCGATAAATTATTATAAGTACACTAATCCAATATATGTTCTCAAATTGCGTGAGAGACGTTGATTTAAAAATGTTATCTCAATAAACATGAAGATTAATAAAATGAATAACCGTTTTTCATCGATCACCGGAATGGAAGAAAATTAACATAATATTACTAAATACATGCATTGCATGGATTATAGACAGGATTTTATACCTACCAAAAAAGATTTCAAATGGTTAGCTGAATAACCCCAGCCACTATATTTTTCCAAAAACTTTGGGTATATAAGGATGGAAATTTATCAAAATCGGTGATTTTGAGTGCGGGCCCATGATGAAAATGATGGATTCTAAATAGAATTTTTTAAATTCAATCCGTCTATTTATTTATTTATTTGCCTTTTTACCTTTCCATATATATACCAGAAAGAGGACACCATAATACCAAGAAATATACGTTGACTTATAAAATTAGCAGTAGCAATTAAAAGTAAACCACTATCATAAAAATACCAAGATACTATCTTTCGCGCTAATCCAAAAGTTTTTGAAAATTGATCAGCGATATTGGAGTTGCCATTTAACACTTTTTAAAACTTAATTTAGATTGGTCATCAGCGACCTCGAAAATCTCCAAGGGAACGGTTGAAACTAATCGAATTTAATTATGAAATTTTTCGTCTTCTTTTTTTGGTTTCGGCATTTTGAATTTTCAAAACTCCCAGGTATTTTACAATTTCGCATGTATTTCAGCAGTAAATAAATAACAAACGGCTCTGATAGAGTATTAGGTACACTAAGAATTAATTTTTCGGAATATGACACGATTTGTGGGGTCATAAAAATGGTTTTATTCACCGTCTTCCTTTATTTATTTTTCGTACTTTTAAAGTTGTCTCTGAAGCAGCAAACCCAGTTTTAAAAAAAATCAAATTCAGTAATTAATTCATAGTAGTTGTCGATGCAAAAATCCAAGGGGTTGTAAAAGTTTTTTCTGCGAGTGTGAAGATTTTCGTATGAGTCGAAGACGAGGCCGCATTCACATTGGTACAAAAAAAATTTCGCACATGCCTCGAACATTATTTGATGTTGCAAGTGAGCGTAGAGTGCCGCAGAAAAAAGACAAGAAGGTCTAAAATAGCAGTTTACGAACACTGTTACATAATAGTGTATTATGTACCAAGGGCGCAATCACCCTTACACTCGTCGTAGATCGAAATTTCGCCCGCCTTCCATACTATATTTTTTAATACGACGGGCATGGGGCTGTTGGATAATTTGGGCCCGAATATTTCACTGCAGGGCGCGAAATCGAGTTCTATTCCCAGAATGTTAAAAATTATTATAACTTTATTTTAAAATTATGTTATAATATTTGGACAGAACGTAACACTTTTTTAACCATTAGTAAACAATTGAATTTAAAATGGCTTTGGAGATAATGGATTTAAAATTCAAAATGGCGGGTCTAAAATTTTAATTTGCATATAAATATGTGCAAGTTATCCTAGCGATATTAGCGGAATAGATGAGTTCAAATCGTCATCGAAATTTAAAAATTCAAAATGAAGCACAATTTATTTTAATTTATTTCATTTTCACCGATTTCTCTGAAACTGTTATTAGCGCGGGTTATGGGGGTATCGAATTCAATTCTGACAAATTCAAAGATTCAAAATGGTGGCCGCAGTAAATTCTTCTGAAACAGAGAAATCACTAATTCAGAGCAAGTCGTTTTGTAACCCTCCATATTTCCATGCTTGCAATAAATTTATCGAGCTTGATTTGCATCTAAGTATTACTTTGCAAATATTTTATAGGCTATTTTGCAGTTCATATTGATCTGAATATATAATAGGACATCCATGAAATTAAATAGTTAGTCTGTAAAATTGAAGATGTTTGTAGACTCGGAATGATTCAATTCATGGATTTCCAGAAACTCGAAAGTTTGTAAAAGGTAGCGTGACTGGACGTGATTACAGATCACAAATTGACGCATATTTCATAAGAAACTCGTTTATCGAGGACCATTGTGGACAATTGGATTAATCGTAAAAACAGTATTTTTTATGAGTATTGTCACGCCTCGACTCACCGGATTGAACTAGACTTGGGTAAAGGGAGATTTCGAACAAAAAATCGAACCGCGCTGGAATCGTTCACCCCAGGGTACCTGCCCGATACGCGGGTTGCCGTGGAAGCGACGCGACGTTCCCGCAGTTTAATAAAAGATTAAACAGCATCGGAGGTTATCGGAGAAATAGAGGTTGATCGCGATGATGAGCCTGGTGGATGTCAGGACGTGTCCGGGTTGCGTGTGTCCGGAAGTGGCACGATGATGAAGCCTAGCGCCAGGCCTCGAAGCCCAAGTGTCCGAGCATGTAGGCGTCGGCGTCAGCGTCGGCGTCGGTTCGGGTCGGGTCGGATCGGGATCTGGACGGGCGGCGTTTAGGGAGTCGTGGGGCAGAGGGCGAGTCGCGGATTCGGCAAAGGGCGCAGCCGCGTCGGCGAGCCGGAAACACCCGTCGACCCCCGCTATCTCGACAACCTCGGAGTCGGCGGCGACGGAGACGGGGTGTGCGCGGGTCAGTTCCTCGACGTCGATTGCCGCGCGCGAGGCTCCGCGCCATTTCTTTACCAAATTTCACTGGGTCTTTTGAGTTTCGAAATCTGAGTTGGCAGTGATTCGTAAAGAGTTCGGATCGTTCGCGGTGCAGATCGCACAGTGGCGCGGGTGCGAATGCTCATCGAAATCTGGAAAGCACCGTCCGATGCGTCGGGAGTCCACGATTCGGGATCTCGGGAGTCGGGATGCAGCCATAATGCAACCAGACACTCGCGGGTATCTGTGATGGGCAAAAGTTCGGAAAAAGCACCAAACCCATCAGGGCAACGACTACGCTGAATCGGGATGAAAGGTTGTCTGGCAGGCCGGTATACGTCGGCTTCCGGTTCTTCTTCCTGCCGTTCGATTCCTGGAGCCTCCTCCCCTCGCCCCGCTCTCTCGCGGCCTCTTTTCCTCGCGGCGACTGACACCATCCTTTACACAGTGTTTCCTCCTAATATTTCCCAATTGAAAGGTTACATAAGGTTCAGCCGCCAAGTTTTCATGATGCTTTAAACGGTGATTGATTTAAAAGAACACGCGAATTTCTAGAACCCGAAAGATTCGATCGATCAGCGAATACGATACTCCTTCCATCCTTCCTCTTTTAAACGTTGCTTCGTTCAATTAACAGGTTACATAAGATTCAAAATAGAACAATTCGATAATATTACTGATTCAGGGACGTCACAGGAACCTGGAATGAAAATATAAATTTCTTAATTTCTTACCATGATATCCTTATATTCGCTGTAAAACGTACGTCATAACTGTAAAACATTAAAATGAACAAAATTATACAAACACTACACGAAGAAACGCAGGTCCCATGTCTGATCAGTATTGGGTTTTTCTACTTACTCCTGTGTTCGATTTTAAGGAAATTTTCTTATTCGGTCGAATGCTTATTTCTCATTTTAAGTAAACTCTCGTAATCGTGATTTATTTTCATTTACGTAATTGAAAAATGATTTGATTTCGTTGCTAAATTCTTTATTAATACTAAACTATCTTTGAACTTATGACGGATTTATTCGAACAAACCTTGCGTACGTAACTAGTCATTGACCGATAACGTCAAACATTTTCGTGTAAACAAGAAATTTTTTACTTTTATTATTGACTTCAGTACCCTTTATGTCCACAGTGAAATGTTTGGTTTCAAACGAGTGGGGCGTTTATCACTCAACTGAAATGACTAGAACAACGACAATGTTTGTACCTAATACATGCCATAAATTGTTTCATTACTACATACGTGAATGTCGACAATTTTCTGTTTTCGCCCTAGGGTACCAAATCGATCATTTTACCTACAATGTTAACCCTTTCATATGTAGGCAAACGTCATCCAACGTATAATTCATATTACATTTATCGCAGAGTATAAAAGATACATGAACATTTTTTTATGCTACTTACATATAACTTAGAACTATTAAAAAAATAATTGTTTCATTTAATTTTATTATTATTAACAAATATTGTTGAGAAAAAGGAGCCGAAAACTTTTTTACTTTAGAATTATTAACTTTTTAAGGACCAAATTTACATAAATTTAATATGAAGATTCACCCTGCTATTTAATATTAAAACGCATTTTTTATTATAAATCCCGTTTTTTTGAAGCATGCTACAAATTTTTAAAAACTACGAAGATTTATATTACAAAAATCACAATTTGTCATGATTTTTTTCACATATCGTTATTTTTTACCATTTTGCTCATTAGAATATCCAAAATGGGTACATATATCGTGTGAAAATATGTGTAGTAAAATACAGCTATAACATTTAATTTCAAAATGGCGGCGTAAAAATGACTACTAAAGACCGTTTTTTGTAAATCATACTCACGTGTACTTCATCGACTGGCGCCAATGAAGTCACTTCAAACATGATACACCAGCAGTTGCTTTGATCTCTGAACCTAAATATCAAGTTAGCTTTCAGAAATTCAAAATGGCGGATCCAATATATCGAACGAATTTAGTGAAATCCATCGAAATCACTTCAAACATGGTAGTTGGGTCGTTGTTTAGACCTCAGACTCCAAAATTCTTGATAGTTAACAAAAAATAGCCTATCCAATATGGCTGATGAATTTGCCATAATCCTCGGAAATCAATTCAAGGATTGTTTGAAAACAACCCTTTTGTTAACTGTTGGTAACACATTTTATATTGCTTACTAGTTGAATTTTAAAGCCGTCACTTCAATTTGACGATGACATTGTTTCTGAAAACATTCCAACTTTTTCATACATCAAAATAATTCTAATATTTATAATGTTATCTAACTCGTATTGCTAGGTTTTAAATTTTTTATAATATTTTAGTTCTTTATTAAAAATTTTCCTCTTACTTTACGTGTGTTGTCAAAACAGGGTTTGCCAAAAAGTATTGCACACTTGACGACTAGAAAAGAAAAACGACAAAAGTATCCAATTACGTACCTCCACTCGACAACACTCGGGCAACATTATCAATATTTCAATTAGGATACTTATGTACCAATGATACATCAAATTAAATAACCACATTGTATTTCCATTTTCAAATAACATGAAATTTGTAACTCGCGATGAATAAAACATAAGTACCAAGATTGAGGTGATTTCGATCGATTTTAACAAATTCATCCTCCTTATTAGATTCTTGAACTGCCATTTTGTACGTAATTTTTTCAGTAGTTCTATCTTGTAGGCCGATTGTAGTCTTACCAGATTCAAAATGGCGGACCCAATGTCGGATGAGAACATTAAAAACCATTTCAAATAAATGTATAACATATGAGTTTCGGAAACGCTGATTACGAATCTGATTTTGCTTTAACGAAATTCCAGATGGCGATTACAGTGAAAAGAAAATAATTTCAATAAAATGGGTAATAATGGAAAAGTAATTTCCCAATACTTGGAAAAGTATTTTCCCATAAAAATTGCTGTACCTTTATGAAGTCAAGGATATTCAAATGCAGAACATTTCCCCATTATATTGCCAAATAAACACCGAAGGAGATGTGGAAATTACAGCACTAACGTGAATAAAAGTAGAACATCATTTATATGCAAATTTTCTAATGTCTCATAGTATTTGACAACTGAAAAACATGTTTCAATGAATTTCATAAGTATCCAGGTAGAAAAAAAGTTCAATAACGACAATTTATTCAAAAAAGTTAAAAAATCGACATTGCAGAAAATAGATTGCAAATGTCTGTGTTGATTTGCTTATTACTGCTCTATTTTGTTGATCAAATAATGCTGAAACAAAATTCCTATTGGCAAATTGCAAAATATTCAAGAGTTTTAAAGTTACAAGCCCTTAAAGACCGCACTACAACCCTATATAAGAGCAATCATAAATAACAAACGAAACGATTAAATCCTATGCATGCAGGTAAAGAAGAGATATCAACAAAATATTCAATTATCACACACATCTAACATTTTCGTTGTGAGAATAACTAGAATTTCTGCATCCAAAATAAAAAATCCACGGGCGCGCAATAGCACACAAATTTCTGACAGAGAAACAACACATAATACTAGTAGTTAATTTACAGAAAGCTTTTATTGTTAATTTTTAAGTGTAATGCGATGTGCTTCCTATGGAGGTTAGGCCCAAACTATCAAATAAAATATATCTTATAAAATGTATATATGTCTTTTTTGTCAATTGGATCGTTGGAAGCATGATGGTTGTTTTGTTTTGAAGGAGCTAATTGTTTCAACAGTTTCTGTCTAACCTCCGCAAATGGCTCAACCCATTTAATTTAAGCATTGATAATAGGGGCGTTTATTGTCTTTGATTTAGAGAAAGATTTCTTTGGCGTAAAATTTCTTCTGTAGGATTTTTTATGCTCGGGTTATATCAGCCTTTTTTTAAACGCAAGAGGACGATACGAGATGAATTTGCTGCCCGTATTTGCAAGTCGTCAGTTTTCGTTAACTGATCTCCAGGGATTTCATGACTTTTGTGTGGTTTATTTTCGATTTTTTTTTTCATTTGGAATTAGAAAAGCGGTTTTCCGGATTATTCTAAGCATTTCATAACATTTTAATTTTAATCAATATGGATATAAAAAAAGTATTCAATCAGAACAAAATTATGGATTCGAGTCATATTAAAGAAAAAACAGTTCGAATTCGATCGGATTTAAACAAGAATGCAAAAAGGGGTCACGTTTGTATGAATCCATTTTAATTAAAGCAGATCAAAATAAATTAAATTCTCATAAATGTAGGTCTGAAAAATATCGTATTAGAATTTGGGTATTTTACCTTTTACTTATTTTGGTTTTTTAATACAAATTTTAGTAGATTCTTGACATTATTTGCTTTGATGGTGTAACACGTGATCTGAAACATTATCAGTGCCCCGTGCAAAAATACTGTCAAACAAATTTTCTTAATATCGTCCAATTCATGGATTTATAAATTGTAACCTATTATAGAGAAATAATTGAGATTTTTTCATTTATATAGCATCCAAAGATAACTTGTTGACATATTTTTTTGTAAGTGCATTTACCGGTATGTAAGAATGATCTTATTATGTTAGCTCTTGATAGATCTTGTTAAAAAACCGATTAGATATTAATAGATTCACTAAAATCTTTACTTGATCTAGTAATAATTTCGTAAATACGAGCAGAACTGTCATCGAATTACTCTATATATATAGGTTAGATGTATATATATATATATATATGTATATATATATATATATATATATATAGGTTAGATGTATATATATACGTATGTAATATTCTATTTTTCACCTATAAGTAAGAAATTAAGAATTTCTAAATCAGTGAAACTGCACTTTTTTAATACACAGACCATTAAAGGAATAGCAAGTTTTCAACAAATGGCAATGAAAACGGTTGACGGCATATTGTTTTGCATATTTGATTGGAGTACAAAAACAGAAATATTCGATTTTCCATTACTTCCAATATTAATAAAGTATTGTACCATTTATCATTATCAAAAATTGTATAAAGAGAGCATTAAAAAGTTAAATCCAATTCCCAAAAATGCTTGCACAAAATAGGTTAAAAGATTCTAATGCCCTTCTTGATCCTCATATCTATAAATATATAAGTTTGTTGACATTAATGCCCTTCATAGGTGCTTGTAAAATAATGACATAGTAGTAACTTGTTGTTTATCTACAAAAGAAGTGAAACCAAATCTTGATTATCATCTTCATGAACTTAGAAACGCTTTCATTGTTTTTCACTTGTTGATATTTCAGGAACAAAGAGTACATGCATAGTTCACATTCATTTGAGATCGTTGTTCAAATTTTAAAGCCAAAGTTTTAGGCTACTAATTAAAGGTAATTCACTGTACATAAAAGTGTAAACGACGGATTTTCTTCAAGTAAAGACATTTAAAGCGTACGTTTCATATTACAATTGTCTTTATATATGAAAACAAAATGATATTCGTAATTACCTAGATGTCGCTATATCTTTCATGATATACGTAGTTATTAGTTTCAAAACATACTCAGAAGACGAGTATACAGACCGTCTATTAGCACGTACAGTTGATACTTAGAACTTTAGTAGTATGTAGAACACAACATTTCTCCAAATTTAATAATAAGTATCTTATTCAACTAATTCATTAATTCAGATTTGCTACTATTTCATCAAAATTTCGTTAGATTTGATAAATAACTGGAATCTATATATGAAATATTGGCATACAGGTTAGAAAACTGATACAGAATATAGAGCTCACATGAAATTGTGCATTTTTACTTAATTAATAAATAAATATCGCTGTGTGTATGATGACTTTAGATCAATTATAAAAGACTCTAGGTTCTACTTTAATAGAATAATGAAAATATATGTAAATTTTGAGAGTATATGGATATATTGAAATGTTAGTATCGTTAGTTATTTGGGAACTTATACAACTACGCTTAACTCGAGTAAAATAATCACAAATTAATTTTTTTAACTTTGTGGTATAATTGCAACTATATCAATAATATTATATATTTAAGTAATCTTACAGAATATACTGCAAAGTAACTTTATTTCTTAATAAATAATAAAAAACTATATAAATTAATAATTAAATTAAGGAATAATAAAGTATAAAATGGAGAGCGCATACATGGCACTGTGGATATTAATGTCTTTATTCATTTGTGTAATTTCGAATTGTGTGTTGCAAAGTATTTGTAATGATGGCAACTATAAGTTGTCGTAACTTAAAAAAAAAACTCTATTACCTCCTCAAAGTATGGATAAATTTCATTAAAAATAATTAAGGAAGTGGCGGATAAAAAACCACAAATTTATTAGTCGTTACTAATTCAAACAATTGGTAAAATCTTATATACTGAATTCTAGTTGAAGAAGTACTTGTCTGCAAGCATCCATGTAATCTCTGCTTCAGTATTAGTATTGTAAACTTTATTATCGATCTTCTTGTTCACACATGTAGATGTCGGTGTGTTTACTTGATCTAGATAGCACTGTTTGGTGTAAACTTCTGTAATGGATCAGAATGAAAATAACGAGTACCTCTTTTTCACATCGATACTTAGAATTAGATTATATCGCGTATAAATTCTGGCTCCTCCTGATTCGGGGTTATCCATGTTGTGTGGGGTTGCCCTGTTTTTATTTTAACGATCGAATGGAATTTTCGATTCCCGTTTCTGTTCTGGGTAGATAGCGTCGAAACGAACGAACGATTTGTAATCCGATCTCGCATTCTCTTCCCGTCGCGGTCCTGATTTACTAACGACTTTATCGTCGGCCTGTTACCGTTGGCAGCCTTTGGATTTGCTGGACATGGCCATTTCCAGCCATGTTGACAAGATAATGCAACAATATGACGATTGAACCTAACCTGTACTTGCACCATTTCCACGCACTGTATTTGTACCTAAGAGATTTTTTTGAAAAGCTCTTCCAATTAGTAATTAAGACCACGGAGTGGCATAAACTTCTTACTTACAAAAACATACTAAGAAAAGATGGCCTAGTCATAGCTGATATTTCAGCTTTTGATCCTAAGCCCTGCTGTGCATTACTCTTTTCTCTACTGCACAAGAAATTAAGCAAGTTTCGTAACAAAAACTTGAGCCGCATCCTTTTGCATAATTAAATGATGTATAGCCCATCCGTCATGAAGACGCCAAAAGAAACGAAGCTTCATTTCGAGGCGTCTGGCAGAAGTCCTAGGCAACTTTTGCCATCGATTCCAAAAGCTGCCATCAAGACTAGACGTGTCGTTGCAGAAGATTAATGACGCCAGCGATTTCACCCCCTCGCTTTCCTCCCTTATCCCTCGGCTAAAAAGCTCAGACCTCGGATTGTAGGTGTAACGAACCGAAGGGTTCCGCTCAAAACGATGACAAACCATTTTTACCCACACTACGCCCTGCTGTGCGTACTAAAATAATTCACGTCAATTTTATTTTTGATTTCGTTACAATCAGAATTTCGAAAGTACTTCATATAATGTGGAAAATTATAGTCCATGAAAATGTGAGGTGATTAACGTGTAATAAATTTACATGACGGGAACATTTTATTAGGTAGATATACCACGAGGTTTGAAATTAGACGACATTGAAACTAAAGACCAGAAATGATTTTTTCTTCCCACAGATTCCTTCAATTTAAGTACATTAAAATAATCATCTTAAATCTTCTTTAATTTATCATTAATAGTTTTTTTTTATTTGTAGGTCTTATATACTACTAATAAATAATTAATTAATTATTGAAGTAGTATGAATGTCCGAAATCTGAATTTCGAGCAAATCTCTTCTAATGCTTTCAAAAAATTGACAATATATTTATATAAAAGAGATAAAGTAGCCGATATGTTTAAAATATAAACTTAACATTTCATTTAGCAAATAAAAAATAAAAAAGCCAAAAAAATAATCTATATAACAAAACATTTGCTAGCTACAAATGAACAACTAATAAAAATTAGTTAGTAATTCGTTTTGTCCCCTACTCAGGTGGTAGCTAATTTGTTGATATTGATTTTTTTATTATACTTTCATAATGTACTTTATGCGTATGAATTTTTCAACACATTAATTGTCATCCTTTTAACAATATTAACGATATTTTTAGATACTGATCTCTATTTCTCACAGCATTTCCAAAAGTCTTATTAATCCTACGTAAATAACCTTCGATCATATCTAAAAAGCAACTAAAAAGGCATATATATAAAAATTAGGTTTATGATTTTTTGATACGCTTAAAAAAGTATATTAATGGTTGTTATCTACATCTGAATCTAATAGGGAACATCAAATTTGTTTTTTATACCACATTTATCGATACCGCACAACCCTCAATAGAAGGTTATATAATATATTTACTTTTACTTTTTAAAGGGAGACGATTTAGATCACTAATCTTTCGTGCTCATTAATCATGGTTATTGCACTAACTTTTTGTAAATAAAACTGTTAGATGATAAATCTTTCTTGTCGAAAATACATTTTGGTTTCGGTCTCTGTAATTTTCTGGGTGAAATGCGCACCTTTTTCAGTATACTCAAATCCTTCTTTAACGGACTACATCGTCGTTCATAATTTTAACTTAATATTCGATTGCTGTTTTAAAATAATACGTGAATTTGATATAATTAATAACATTAATACTATACAAAATTTATTACAAAACCATTATTTTTAAAAGGGTGTAAAAGCATTATGTTCGATGTCCGGAATTGTGTGAAAATAAATACTCACTTTCAATGGATTAATTAGGCCGACATAATTTTAACTAAAACACATAAAATAAGATTAATTTTGTATATATATATACTCTAAAAAATTGCATAATAACGATGCGGCGGATAACTAAGCGGAATATAATTTGTCATCGGTATGAATTGAGATTTTATCATCTTTTAACATTTGCATTATGCGTCGTTGCATCATTGTGAACATCAAACAGTTTCAGAAGCTCCGATGTATTCGAGGAAAACCCTCAAAATGGACTGCCAATATTTTGTTTTTCTTTACTTCTTCCTTCAGCATACTTTATAGCAATAAATTAAAGTATAAAAAAAGCAAATTTTGCGACGTTTGCATCTTGAAGGTGTCTCCTTAGCGATTATAAAACAAATTACATTAATCTCTACCAACAGAATCGACTAAAAAATGAAACATAAATTTGACTTTGTTCATCTTTTATTTACTATTCCCACTTCATTTCTGAACGACAAGGTTTTTCTTTTTTACCTTCTTCAATATTCTCTCTCGTGCTTGCAACCATGGAATATATTCACCAAACTGGTCACGCCACGGGAGTCGATTCTTTGTTTTCCGAACACTCTCCTGTTTCGCTACTACTTATAGATCTAAATGGCATTAGTATTTGCCGAAAACCCTGCAAAAAAATAATATTGGATTTCTTATTCAAAGTAACAAACATGCTGAAAATTGGTTGTACACTATTTAAATTAATCAATAAATAAGAAACATGCATATAATACAATCCATATGTTCACATAGCTGATATTTAAGTGTATATTACCCAGAAATGCATGGGCATTCGTAAAACTAAATATGAATTTCACTACTCGAGTTTTTCTTCTGATTTCTGGCAAAAGCTGTAGTTCAAAAGACTGGTATCTATACAGATATTCCAAAATAACAGAGTAGATGTAATCATAAGCTTTATAATAATATCCCTACCTCAGAAAATCCAGAAAATGAGTGTATTTAATATCACAACAAATAATAAATAAATCTAAAATGAAAAACTTAATGTCTTTAATTATTTTCCAAATATTTTTGGTTCTATCCCGAATAGTATTTAAATATCGTAAAATGAATTTCGAGTAATAAACACCTTCAATAATAACGCACTAGGCATTTAGTTAGTTATGTATTGCATAGTTTGACATCAACAAAAATAAAATTATCTGAGTCTTTTCGATCAGGTACGATGTTAGATTATGATTGTTTGTCGAGTTTGCAGAAATGACACAAGAAACGTACTGAATGTACATATATGGTTGAGAAGGCAGAAGTCGTAAAAACGATGCAAATTCCAAGACATTCTGCAGTCCTGACGACATCATAAATTGTACTACTCGTTCGGGTGCTCCTATGCCGGTATACGATACATCCAAATAAAAGACGAAAATCCAGTACATATAAGTGCAAATGACGAATTCTTTTTGAATAAAGTAAAAAATAGCGAAAAATCACTTTGAGGACTATAAAGAATATAGCAATGAATCAATAATATCTATGTTGGAAAAACATTAACATAATATGCTCCACCATCTCGGTTTTCTTCAAATTCAATTTGTGCATAATTTTTGGCACAAATGTTTACTTTAATGATTTTTGTTGAAATAAGCAATCATAACAATTGTGATACAAAAAAATAATTTGAGAAACAACTATAACCAATTGTTATAAAAAATATGATAATTATACATTTACATTTGGTATGAATTAATAAATAAACAGTTATACTAGGATCATCCAACGCATAAAGCATTACGTAAAATAAGAATTATTTTACTATATTTTTATGTACTCATTTTACAAAAATAGTAATAAAAAAGATTTCGTAATTATGTTATCAAAGGGATTCAAAGCATTATTTGAGAACAAAATTAAATAGACCTCAAATTGGTTGCACATGTACAAAACAGTAATAAAAACGTTAATAACTTTCATGTCAATAAATAAAAGTGAGGAAATAACTAAAAATAATTAATAGAATATTGATTTCAATGAAAAAATCGATCAAAATTAATAAAAAAATAAAAATACTGTGTATTAACTAGAAAAGGCAAAATGGGTTAAACAAATTATCAACAACGCACATTTTACGTTTTTAATAAAACGAAATGAATTTTAGGCATTAGTAATCTGTAATCGCTTTCGGAGTAAATGGGAAATAAAACGAAAATAAAACAGAGTTTACTGAAAAAGAATTTTAGAGCACTCAGATCGCAAAATGAATACTACTGGAAAACCTCAAATGAATGTGGTTTATAAATAATGTAATTTAATTCGTATAGGTTTTAGAATTCAATTGATTCTGCATTTTAAATAACGGCTTTGAATTACATTTTTTTATTATGTAACATGAAAGATGAGTGCCATTATGAAATTTTTAAATATGTCAAAAACGTTTAAATTTCAATCTTAGTGTGGAATTAGTCAAAATATCACATGCAAAGGTTTTACTATGATTTATAATAAACCTTTCGACTTTCCCAAAATATGTTACTATCACTAATTAACTTAAAAAACTTCAGGGCGGAACCGTAAAAGTTTTATATAATTTTTAGAACATAGCCATGAACAAGACATATCTTCTTTTTCAGGGCTTCTTTTTTAACGGTATTTATTTACACACAGCAAACGAAAAAAATGTATAATTTCAAATAAAAGTTGACTTGCATAGTCGCAAGTAAGTATTCACTTGACATAAGAAAATATTATTTTAAAATAAGTCAGATTTTTTATAACGAATAAATATTTGTAAAAATTAATAACATTTTTCTTAATGGAAGTAACTCTTTTATTTCAAATAAACATTTACTTAAATACTTTTTAATAGTTCTATTTTTGGAAATTTGTTAAATAAACACACAACAATATCTAGAAATAATATACATATAATAATAATTACCCTGAAATATGCTGATTATTTGTATGAAAAATAGCAAAATTGTCTCTTCGATTTACAGGTAATTCTATGAAATTTACAGATAACACTGTTAAATGTGCAAATAACTTATATAAGAATAAGCAATATTTTATCAGTTGTTTATTTATGTAAAATCAACAAATTTTTTTGTAGAATTCATATATTTTTTTTAAGTATGCACTATTCGCAATTATATACAGCATTTTGATAATTCGATGTTCCAAGTTAATTTCTCAAGTCATTAATTCTAGCTAGCAATTTATCAACATATAAGACTCTGTATATGATTACCTTTAATAGAGTTATAGCAAAAACATAATAGTCGTTCGTTTATAATATGTAATAGAAGTTGTTATATTAAATTTTCAATACACATCTAAACTAAATTTAATAATAGATATGAAACGAAACCAATTATCAATATTGTTTTTCTAATTTATTACTTTAGTGTATAAATATTTTTGACGTAGACGTAAAATACAGATAGCATTATCGTTTAATTCGCATTACTTAGGGATGTTATTATATATAAGCAATTAAAATTGATAAAAGCATGAAATACTGGCCAAAACTGTTGCTCTTAGTCACTGCATAGAAGTAAAATCGATATTTTATAAAAAAACCGTTAAAATCTCAATAGAAAAATAAATGATTTGAGTAAATAAAGTTGGTATATTCTTTAAATATTGGTTGTAATATTAATACAAATAGCCAGTAACTGTCTTAATAGTTATAAATTTCGTGCGCCACTCACGACACAGAAGCATCGCGATGTATGAACAGCTGTATGTAAATTTGCTCGTATAACCGATATGTAAACATTGAATATGTTTATTTTTTTAATAGCCCAATACGGTTGAATGGTTATCAATAACGTGGCAACGTTTTAATTCGTAATATTCAAAAATAAATTTTAATCAAATAAATTCAATTCATATAAATGAGTGAAACAAATCAGACCAGATTTAACGTTTATCACGAAAAGTATATTATGTTGCTGACAGTAAATAATGTTGAAATAATATTTGCTTTATTAACACACAAATTTATTATTATCTGATTTTACATTCATGTGATTAAAATTGTTTTAAAAACTGTAAATATATTTATAAAGAAAGATATGAACTTGATCAATGCTTACTGTTAAATTAAATTCACATACATCGTAGCTTTCAAGTCTGCTATAGAATTTATTGTTGGTGGTTTATGGTAGAAATTGAATTTATTTTTATTTAAATGCGTATTTATTAAAAATCGTTCAGAGCTGTAGTGAAAGCAAATACATGGCAACATTAAGTTCGGTGTGCTATAAGGTCAAGAAAACATGTCTCATATTTTTATGCAGTATTATTACTGAATTAGATCAATTAATCCATAAATAAAAATAGTTTAAGAAAAGTTAAGTGTGATGCTATTATTAAAGTGTATATGAGAATTATTTAGTTAATAATGTAATCCTTAATTTTCATTATATTACAAATTTTAATAACATCATTAATGTTGAACTTCTATATATACAATTTATACTAATTGTAAGAAATATAGAAAGTAAGATAAACAAGCATGTATATTTTTCTTGTCTTACTATATATCTAGTATTAAATCCAAGGTCTTTCTAGAAGTTGTCAAATTGATTTTAAACTAAATTAAGGCTTTAGGGATCAAGCTGGAGTTTTTCGACATCGCGTGCGGAAAATGCAATTTTTCACACTTTGATATTTTTCGGACGCATTTTCCAAACGCTCACGTCGAAAAATATCGTTCGACACACGTGCGAAAATGTTTTTTCAAGGAATATGTGAATGCGAACTCGGCTCGGCCTGCAACCCTCACATTCGTAGACAAAATTTGTACCCACTTGTATCAAAATATAAGAAGAAAATACGTATTTCCCGCATACTATTAAGAAACATTATTTTATCTCACTCGAAATAAGGTCCGATTTAATAAATAAGTATTTAATTATTGTTTATAGATGATATAAATATTCAATGAAAGGCTGATTTCCCAAAAATATCAAATATACTTGTTGCTGAACGCAACTATTTTCTCTAATATTGCCTGTTTTCGTCGATTAATTTTTAATTTCTTACAATTAATAACGTCTATAAATAATGTGTATGAAGTGATAATGTTAACTGTATTTAACGTCTAAGCGAGCACGCATTTATTAGACACGATTAATCAATTAAGTTAACAATGTCGATGATTGAACTTGTGATTGTTTTCTATTAGTAAACTTAGTCTAGGTGGGTAGAAGAACATCGCCTGTTATATATTATAAGAGCCATTATCAAATATATAACATATTTCTGCTCTAACAATATATACACTGTTAAAAATGTTATGAAATTTCATGTACATTCAATGCAGAGTACATTAATTTTTCTATAGGTAATATATCTATATATTATGTATATATAGGTATAGAATATGATGAATTAATGTACATGTAAAGGAAGCATTTTGGAATTTTTTTTTTTTGTAACAAAACAACATATACGTATATAAAGTATACATTGACAAATTCGAAGCTGCATTTTTTGTATCATTCCAATTATAATTATAGTTGATGAATTAACTTAGAGCATCGAATTTATTCAATTGTTATACAGTGTAGTAGAATGTCAACATATAGTAACAGGGGGATTAAGATGTTGGGTATAATAGTGAGTAGTAATTATTAGTGTGTATATAATCATTCTGTGTGTGATTTATCACGTTTACTTAAAAAATATTGCAATTTACCAAAATGAAATACATTAGATGTTTTTACAAATTGTATGCGAGAATTGTCCAGTATAATAATTTTCCAATGAACCCTTGTTTAAAACTGTGAAAAATGAATATCGAAACTGGTCAGATAATGTAATACAGTAACTTTAATAATATTCATATGTAGCTAAACTACTATCATTTCGATTCGACACAAAAAAAAAATTCTACAATTTTGATTGACCTAGCAACTGCATTTGGATGGGAAAACCTTACATCTATATTCATGTTCTAGATTAACCTAGAAATAACACCCGATCAGAATTTTAATTAAAATAAGAGTAGATATAGAATGGAAGATCCGGATTACCTACATGTCAATCCTAGGATTATAGAGTATTGAATGTAATTACATCTAACATGTGATCAAAGTACGACGCTACCAAAGCGTATTGTATTTGATACGTTCTATTCAAATCCACAATATCAGATTTCAGGAGTTACTAAATGTAATAATTACTTACACGGCCTGGTTTTTGGTATGATTAAATGTTAATAGCCATGTGATGGTTCGAGACAGGTGAATGGGAGAGCGTATGTTGGTAAAGCTTCATGAAATTCAGGCTATATCTGAAATCATGTCAGAAATTTGATTTGTATTTGACACCAACTCTACTGAATGATTGATGCCTAAGTAGTAATAGACAAGTGTTTATAAAATATGAAAATTCACTGCAACTTTAAAAGTCACATCACCTTATAGCCCACTAAAATTAATTTTTTTATAGGAAACAAATAACTAGATTTAGGTATACGGGAACCTTTTAACGTGTCTTTGAACATATTAAAAATCCAGCCCGTCGAGTGACCCCATTTCGAGTTATAATGACAGAAACGTTAAAAACCAATTATAGATATTAACTCGAAAAGTTTTAAATACATATGTTATTAATTAATTTAGATAAATATATTACTACAATTAGTTTTAGATATAAATAAGTACCGAGTAGAACTGTAGTTAATAAAAATACCTTAAAGTTCACTGCAATCAACGTTAACATCCCTTCTTATTTAACCTCCTGCGATCAATATTACGCACAATTGGTCTTTGAAATGATTCGATGTAGTAACATGCAACGTCGTGGTTTTATTTATTAGATGCATAAAATAAGAATCACAAAAATATGATTTAATTATGTGATTTCACTGATAATAAAAATAGTTAACAAACATTTTTCGATAATACGTTTTATACGTTTTAATATTTATACGTTTGAAAATGATAGTGAACTTTAAAAACGGTATTATTGTAACACCTGTTCTTGATATAATTTTTCGTCCTTTGCAAATGATGATAGCAATTTTTTCGTTTCTGTCATCGAAAATCCGAAAATGATTAAAAACCTAAGTAAATCTGTTTTTAACGAAAATGCACAAAAAATCTGTTTTTTTTTTTGAAGAAATTTAATTTTAAATCGTATTTCTCTTTAGTATTAAAGATGTACAAATTATTTTTTTCAAAATACCTGTCAGGATGTTTTGAAAACTACAAATTAGGGAATGAGGTGGGAATGAGGTGGGATCAACTGACACTCGATTCCGTGGTTTTAAAAAAAGCCATGAACATCAAGACTCTTTAAAAGCGTCAGTAATACACGACGAAGCTCGGCCTCAGTCCTCTGACACGTGGTACCATAGCCACTCAGAATTACCATAGGACGGACTCAATGAGAAATAAATCGTTCTAGTACAGACAAGAAAAGTGGGGATTGAACAGTCAGTGACTAAATGCATTGCCTTGATACATAAACATGCATAAAGCACGATGTACCCCTTATACGCTTTATGTCCGCGACCTGGTACACTACACAGAAAGAAATAACGCAAGGTTCCTGGCATACGGATGAGTAGATCAGCTATATGAAAGCCGATCTAACCATAATTAGTGCTGATATAGCCATACGTATTCCAGGAAACTTGCGTTATTTCTTTCAGTGTCAGACCCAAAAGACCTAAGGCAAAATTTACACCAGAGGGGTAAAAAGGAAACGCTGGACGTACGTCAGAAACAGACAGGGGGCAATGTTTTGACTCGACAAGGAAACCCTATATCGGGCACAAACAACGTTTCTCACCAATGTTTCTGCACGGCAAATCCAATTTCGTCCACTACTAACTTTAGGGTTAGAAGATTACCACCATACAATGTGGAGACATGGCAATGCCAAATGATGAGCCAGGTCAAGAAGTGATTTGTATGATTAACCGAATGAGTTATTCAGCGTTTTGCAGGCGACCACCTATGCGTGTGACTCTGCTGGGATCAAGAGACTAATGAGGCAACTGAACTGGACCTAGAAAGAGGTAGACTTGGGCGCATTCGTTTAATTTCGGCGGAATGTATCCTCTCTTGAACAAAACGATACCATGCACTGACGTGCTTGCAACCGAAACTGGGTACCGGATAACTTCAATGGACACTCAGTGGAATTTCTCAAGTAATACAGAAACGCGCAAATACATACCCCACCATAAAGAAAACTCAAGTATGTACTGCAAAGGAGCCGGAGCCGAAGCCGAAGCAATTCCACTGACTGCGTGGGAATTCACGATGTCAGCTCCTAGCGGGGATCTGCGCGCGATCTTTCCTTCCTGTAAGGAAATGCCTAGTGCTAGAGATGGTAAAGTTCGGGGCGAGACTTCTGAATCTCTCTGCAACCAACGGGGTTCTTTCCACCATAATTCTGAAGCAGCCAAACTGGACTCGGTCATGCAGCGGGACACTGTGTCCTCAAGATTTGTATCATTGAACCCATAACGCCACTTAGCCCTAGGTATGAGCTCCTAGATAACCTGGACACGATGAGATATGAACGATTTCCAACGTGAAGGAGAATTCATGCTCCAATGCAGGTTCACTGTGCAATCTGATCAACATTCGATAAGATCAAGGTCTCGATTACCCAATTCATGAACTTAGTCAACAGCTGAGCTGCACATTGCTCCTATCGCTGTTTTAGGTGAACAAGAATACTAACCGCTGTTTCGGTAAATCTAAACGAGTCTTGAAAGTTAACAAACAAAGACTCGTCGTAGCCTCATGGAAGATACGTATATAAATGGCGTAGGCAAGTTCCGAGGCATCGACAAATCTTTAAATATGAATCGTGGCAACTTCGCTATAACCGGTCCAACGAGGTACTTTGAGTGAGTTTAGGATATGGAGACCTACTAATAGAGATTGCTATGCATTCACAATATCTAGTGGAACGTATCACGCTACCCGAAATCTACCCGTCACAGATGCTCAATAAATCCTTTCATACTCGCTACTACGGGGGACCCTAATTCGAGTGGACCAAATAATTTGACTACTTAGTGCAAAATAGTTCATTTCGTAGGAACCCAGTTTTTACTTCGACCCAGACTAAGTCTGGACGAAGTATTGAATTTGGTCACTTCGGGCATAAAAATTACCATATAGTTTTTCATCAGTGTCGACGTTTCAGACCCTAAGGAACCCAAATCAACAATTAAAAAATTTATGTCCGTGATCTTGTACGTACGTACGTCCCGTTTTTTGTCTCGCGATAACTCGTGAACGGATAAGCGTATTGACATAAATTTTTTTTTTAAATACGCATCTTGGCATAACTTAGATTTGATTAGATTTTGGAGCAGTCCATTACTAAAAAAAATTAGCCCCAATTAAGTTTCTTCGTAGTTTTTTTCATTCATTTTGAAAAATACAAATTTTATTTAAAAATGTTTCAAACAAAAAAGATAGAGGATGAAATTCTCTACAAAAAAGGTTGATGCATTTTCTTCCTAAAGTCAACGATAATGCCATAAAAACTGGTTTAAAATGTTTATGACTATTGTCTGAAAAAGTATTGAATTTGGTCATCTCGGCAAAAAAATTACCCTATTGCTTTTCATCAAATTTCGACGTTTCGACCCCCTACCCCCCAGGGGTAGTCTTTGCCAGCCCTTCGGGCGCGGTGACCACCTACGGGCGCATATGTCCTTTTACGCCCTTGATACGAAAATAGCTATTTCGATATATCTAAAAGATGTCTTATAGATATCTATAAGATATTCGTCAGAGATCATTTCG
The DNA here is from genome assembly GCA_030407085.1 of Trichopria drosophilae. Classification (NCBI taxonomy): domain Eukaryota; kingdom Metazoa; phylum Arthropoda; class Insecta; order Hymenoptera; family Diapriidae; genus Trichopria; species Trichopria drosophilae. Next base: position 209,919,467 of record CM059583.1, read on the forward strand.
ACACTTTCAAGATATCTTTGACGAATTATATGTATATATATTGTATACAGGGTGTACGAAAAGTCCCGGGACGGTTGAATAACTTTCGAAAGAATAAAAATTTCAAAAATCGCCGAAATACGTGATTCGATTTTTCAAACAAGCAATCTTTTGAGAGGGGGTTTCGGCCCCCCAACCTCAAGGGGGGCGGGGGGCACGAGAGGGGCCAAAAATCTTAAATGGCAACATGGTTTGAGTGGGGGCTCATTTGAAAGGTATTTTCGAGACGAATTCAGATCACTGGTCATAGAGGGCGCTGCGATCATTTTTCGGAGAGATACAAGTAAAAGAGCTTTTCAATGTAACGTTCAGAAACGGGTTGACACCCGTTTAAGAATATTGTTTTACACGATTTTAAGTTTTTTAAGAATATTGAATTACACGATTCGGCGACTTCGAAATTTTCATTTTTTCAAACGTTAGTACGTCTAAGATCTGAAAAAAGTCAAAAATATCTGCGAAAAATGATCGCAGCGCCCTCTATGACCAGTGATCTGATTTCATCTCGAAAATACCTTTCAAATGAGCCCCCACTCAAACCATGTTGCCATTTAAGTTTTTTCGTCCCCCTCGTGCCCCCCGCCCCCCTTGAGGTTGGGGGACCGAAACCCCCCCTCAAAAGATAGCTTGTTTGAAAAATCGAATCACGTGTTTCGGCGATTTTTGAAATTTTTATTCTTTCGAAAGTTATTCAACCGTCCCGGGACTTTTCGTACACCCTGTATATAAGATCATAATAATACAGACAGTAATTAGTAAAACACAGTAAACATGTAATATGCATCGAATAGTCTATTAGAATACAAGTGCATGAAGTAAGTGTTTTGCAACTTTTATTTATTAATACTTCGGCTGGCTTGTTGTCGGGGTCGAAGTTTTGAAAATGCTCATTTTCAATTTTCATACATATAAGAAACACTATATTGTTGTAAAATATCTATCGAAGCTACTTGGACCTAAATATGATTGGACCCCCAAATATCAATATAATTTTATAATATAATTGAAAGCTGTTAGTAAACAAACGAGTCTTAAGGAATAGCCGACTCTCCACTGGGTCGAAGTTTCTGAGCGAGCGAGGCACCACGCCAACACTAGTTTTTTATTGAAAGGAGAAGGCAAAAACATCAGTCAGGGTACAATAATTTAATCCAAGGAGTTTTGCTTGATCATCCTCTTACAAAGAAGTGAGAGGAGCGAGATCGCAATCATCCACGAGGGTTCCGGAAAACATATCCACATTATTGCCTTTCCAATAATATATTGCCTTTCCACTTTTTTAAGGGCAAACAACAGGAATCAGTCAGTGCCATCATCTCGTCGCGCAAGCTAAGACATTCCTTGATAGAGCACGTACCAATCAGAACATCGTCGATGTAAACATTACTTACGATCTCTTTGGCCACATTCGGAAAACACGCAGCTTCATCGTCGGCCAACTGCTTTAATACTCGCAGAAGCCGTACCGTAAACGACGGCGTTTAACCTAAATTACTAACTTTCTAAATTTGCAAGAAGACGCCACAAAAGCAATTGGTAGCGCGAATGCTCCGGGTTGACGAGTATTTGTCGGAACATTTTACTCCCATCCGCGTTCCATACATACTTATACAATAGCCATCTGAACAACCCGAAACCAAGTCCTGATGCGCTTTGGGCTTATATATTAATTGTCGTTAAGAGATAGACCAATGGTACTTTGCGATGACGCATTAAATACTTAAATTTAGTAGACGTGCAATATTCTTTCACCACCGGATGGTGCAGTATACAGGGTGTCAATTATGTACCGGGACGGTCAAATATTTCGGCAACTTCCAACATTTAAAAAAACGCTGAAACACGTGAAACGATTTTTCAACAAATCTACTTTCTAAAAGGGACCAGGGGCGCGAGGAGGGTCGAAACGTTAAATGGCAACATAGAGCGAGTGGGGGCTCATTTAAGCAGAGTGTAGATTTGTTGAAAAATTATTTCACGTGTTTCAGCGTTTTTTTTAAATGTTGGAAGTTGTCGAAATATTTGACTGTCCCGGTACATAATTGACACCCTGTATAACATACCTGATTGCCGCTTTGTATGTCATTGCCACATGTGTCCGGATTCCGAAGGTATTCCTTTAAAAAATTATGATCGATAGCTCAGAAGATTTGGATAATCTAGTCTTCAACCGTTTAGAGTATTTCTTTTTTAAAGGGTATATCGACCCGATAACCACTGTCGGTGTCACGAATTCTTGTCTTCGCAAACATGGATTCGCAATACTCCTCTTCTTCCATGAGAATGTGCAGTTTTGGAACTTATAATTATAAAAACTTTTGCAGAGAAATATTTAAGTACACATTAGACGTGACATATAAACTCGTTACAGGCGCATTCAACTTGGAAGAAAAGTTAGAGCTCTTGTGTGGTTCCATCATCATCCATCAGAATCGAGTCTTCTGAGCAATCGAGGCATATGGCGCCCGAATCTGAAGCCCGAACCCATCCGCGCCTACAATAAGCAAAATAGGATGTTAATTCAGAGGATCACAATCGGCTAATAGAATAAGAAAAAATAATCGAAGACTTCTGAAATGATTCCAGGAAGAAATGCTACCCGACTTTCGAAGAACATGTGATATAAGCCTTGGAAGTTTCCAAGCTCGGATAAATAAATTATTATTATTTACGAATTCCAGTCATTTGCCGCACATTGTCAGTCTCAACACTAACACCACTCATAACTACCGAATAAGAGAAATGAGTTTTCAGGTATTGACGTCCATATGCATTACTGAAAGTGCTATTGGATATGAACAGAGATATAAATCGGGAAAACATTCTTATTCGGAAATATCTCAAGAAAGTCGGCAGCTGAATCCTCGGTAGAACGACAAAGTAGGAAGACTGCGCCGGATGTAAGTACAATGTACCTTTCGTTGTTCAAAATTGTTGTTCGAACAACTGATCCAAGACTTCCTTGTAGATATTTTCTTGTGTAATGAACACGCCTTCGGTGAAATATTCTTCGGATAATGCACCATCTAATTGGTAATGGACTAATTGGATATCCTTCCATTGCTGTTGTAACATCTGTATCCGAGATTCGAGTGACGATGCACACATCTTCTCAATTGCGTTGGTTTGACAGCGAGATAGGAGTCTGGCATTGCTGAGTATACAAAGGTGGGAGTGGTCCGTTGGAAAGATTATGGCCCCATGGAGTACTGGCAGAGTGTCTCGAACTGCCTCCACTCTCGTGGTCAGCCACTGTGCATCCAAACAGCCAACAAGGTCTAATGAAAGCGAGTCGCAATATGAAATGCAATCTACTTTTCTCATTTTTTCAACCTTTTTACCTATTAATTCGTAATATCACTACCATACAACTCGTCTGTACAATCCAGAGTTATATGCAATTTTGTTGTTTATATGACTGCAACTTTGTTATGAATACAATTTTACTGTCAATTATAGCTTGTATTATCAGCTAATTTGGTCACATGGATATTAAAGTTTTTGCAGAGCAGATTTCTATACATTACATCTAATTCTGACGCGATCTGTTAACAATGTAGGATTCGTATCAGATTTTTCCATTGCGTTCGCCGTGCACAAACTTATATTCCTCGACGAAACTTAGGCGAATGTTTTTTACGAACGCAATACGCGTTTTCGACGTCCACATTGTGCCGTTCGGAAAGTTTGGAAATCGGTACCATAGGTAATTGAAATTCAAGGCGTATACCGTATACCCGTAGATGCGGGTTACAGTGCGGCCTCGGCAAAACCAATATACCGCCGCGTTCGCCGGGCAACGAGAATTTACCGTAAGAGCCGCTTGTACGGTATATGCACTTGCACATGCACCGTGTAAGCGATGTAACTTGCTCACCAGCAGAGCATGGCCACTCGTACACTGATATCTAAGTACATGGATTTAAGTATGTGCACCAATGTGGGTGTGAGATGTATTCACATTCTCCCAAACAATTTGCGAGTGTGTCGACACACGGGGTTGCTCGCGAACATATTTATAGGAGAACAGGCAGCTGCAATGCGCGTGTATATATGCACATATATGTCAACATATAATGTAACATCTATCTCGATGTAATGGTGTCTGCCTCAGTATAGCGATTACCGATAACGATAGTTATTGCGTCCGGTTGCGGCGTCGGCGCCGACTAGACGAAACAACTATATTCTCCCCAGGAGACCGATCGAATCTTGCATTACCAAAGGCCAAAGGCTATCTGGTGTTTCTATCCAACACGCCTTCCCTTTTCAAGAACCTGAAATTGTTAAGAGTAAAGTAATGACATGAGCTAATGCATACCAAAATCAAAACCAGCTTTTATTTTATTTAATCAAGCAGCATTAACAGACATACAAAGGCAACTTGAATTGAAGCTAATCTTATTTTGGTTTTCATTTGGTTATGCATAAAAGCATTCAAAAGATATTCTTATTTTAATGCAACGTATATAGTACTCAGTTTTAATCGAATTGCCTTTGTCTGGGCCTTGCACAATAAGACGTGTTCGTGATATTGATCTTAGCTCAGCAGGACATATACCTAGTTAATGAAGAAATATCCTTTGTTAGAACAAAATCTACCCTGTCAGCTTTAGAATATTCTTAACTAGACTCATATCTACTTTCAATACAGATTAAAAATCTCTCATTGATAGTCAAAGCTTGCTAAATGAAATTGACAAGTTTTATTGATTTATTTTGTAAAATACGATTTATTTCCCAGAAACACTAATGAATAAGAAATGTTTGGAATTTGATGCACGGTCATTGAACTTTATGAATGTAAACATAAGTACGTCAAGATAACATAGAAATAAGGGAATTAATTGAAGATCTAAATAATTTTAACATATTATAAATGTAAATTTTTAGGTATGTATAAAAAGTAAGAAAAAAACATAATTGTTTTTCCCTTTTCCAATTTTTTTTTCTATACCCTTTTTAAATTAAAACTCATTTTCCCCCTACTTTTTATATCCTAACAATTCACATTTATAGTATGTTCAAATTATTTAGATCTTATTCAATTAATCTTCTTATTTCTATGTTATGTTGACATATTTATATATTTACATTCATAAAGTTCAATGACCGTGCATCAACATCAAAACATTTAAAATTATACGTTCACCGATCAATAATTATTATTTTTTAATGAATAATAAACTTTAATTATTTATAACCATTTGAATGATTGGAATACAATTTGAAGAGCCTTTAAAGATAGATAATGAATAATTAAAAAGAAATCCCCCCCCGAATACTGAATTTTCAATCCTGGAAAGTAATGATTTAAAAAAATCAAAATACCCTTTTCTGATACAGTATCGGGAGAATAATTGGGAAGAAAATCATTTAAAAAAAAACTTTCAAGTTTGTTTTTACATTAATTATAAAATGAAAATTTGTTTTGTTTCTTACACTGTCCTTAACAATTAACGGCACATATTTTAGTGCCTAGATTGAAGAAAATTTTATATTGAGAATGTTTTATATAAGTACAAAAAATACTTCTTCCACAACCTGAAATTTTAATATATTTCAATAATTCTTTTTTTTATTTGTTTTCAAAACTCTGTCTAAGAAATAAAGGAAACTTTGCGAAATTGTTAAAATAAAAATGTTTAAAATTGTTGTAATTATTACTTAATATAGCGAATAATTATAGTATATATCCCGTTGCCGTGGAAGAAGTTTTTCGATTTGTACGCTTCAAGTAATGCAATGGTATGCTCTAACAAATCTTAAGGTACGCTTTGTTGCAGATGGTGCTCGATAAGCGTGATTTTGAACCTACAACTGTACGTGTATGCTTTTACAATATAAACGTAAGCGTATGCGATTCAATTGTAATTTTTTTGTTTTGAAGCTTCAGACTTATCATTTGCAAATTAATGGAGACTCCATGTCCCACACATATGTAATGGTGCGTCAACATTTATTAAAACTTTATATACACTACAAAAAAATGTTTCATATATATACCATAATGTTTCATAATATACAAGTATAGTTATTAATTTCCTTCCAACTTCTTCATATTGTGGTTGCCTTTACCACATGATTTATGCCTCAAAAGTATTCTTACATAAGTTATACAATTTATTGTTTGTGTGCCTTTAATTAATACTTCACCCTGGAGTGATCCTTCCATCTACTACCTAACTATCAAGACATTGACTACCCAAGATCACGACTCCTTATGTAATGTAAATTTATTCTTGCAAAAAATGTAATATATAGAGTAATCTCCAATTGTTTTTAAAAACAGAAAATAGTGGGTTAGACGGGCGAATTTTAAAATCGAAAAACGCTATAAATAGATAAATCTAAATAATTACTAATTTTCCGTTGGACTATTACGATTTATATTCGATCTATTTTTTGTTTCGTTAATTAAGAAGGTTTTAAAATATCAATTTCGATCAAGAGGGAATAATTAAGATATTATCGTATTTTCGTTATATTTAAATATTATATTCATCAATTACTCTCCGAGGTAATTTATTTCAAGCCAATAATGCATATTTATGAGAAAATAATTATATAGTATATATATAGTGTAACTCGTTAACATATCGTTGAAGGTATGAAGACAATTTCGACACTGATAGATACGTACTACCACTTTGATATCAGAGAGACCTAAAAGTTATTACGTACCTTAATACGTTAATTATTAGTCCACATACTATGTGTATAATATATTATAACATATACATTACACCATAAAATATAGAGTTAACAGAAGATTTATAATCTTTGAAGACGTTCTTCACTGTTATGGAGACAAATGTATAACAATATAATATAATACAAAAGAAAACGATGGGTACAGGATGTCTTGAAAAATATAACATTTTTCTATTTTCGTACACTTTTGATTCAAAGAGCGATCGTATTGAACTCTTTTATTAAACGCCAAGTTCTGACTTCAGACCATCATCTATAGAGATTGTGTTATCTTAATGTTTTTAGTTTCTTTGTCAAATTCTTAATTACGATCTAATCACATCCAAGATCTGAACTTCCTTTGTACCTAGTCACTAATATATAACCTCTCCCAATTTTTGTGTGCTTCCTTCCGAAATTAAATCAGAAGAGCTGTCAGCCGTAATTTATGCGTCGCGACCCTATTTTAATCTGAGAATAAAATTTAACTGACAATCACTAGGTCGCTGATCTTGGAATAAATGAATTTGGCCATTCATCTAAGACTGCATCAGCACACGCAGAGCTGAGGCTCATTTTGCACGGCTAAATCATTCCATTGAGCTTGCTGTACCGACAGAACAAAGACAGGATAAACATGCTTTTAGATTACGTGTTGCTGTTATCATGGCTATGCGTCGTACAAGGAAAAGAGGGCAAGTACAAAACTTAAGATGAATTTCTCCCATCCCGGGAAAGTTTTTACGAGGTATTTTATGACTTATTCATAAATAATATACTACGCATTCCAGGATACTTTTGGCATATCAGCGACATCCATTACGATCCTCTCTATTCCATCCAGGGCAATTCCGAACGGAGTGAGTACATCTTTTCGTTTTGTTATGACATTGATAGAATCGTAATAACATTTCGATGATGTAATCACTGACATTTTTATTATAGAATGTTGGAACTCGAAAAATAACATAGATGGTGGACACGCAAGACTCACCGATAAAATGCCATCGGCTGGGATTTACGGCCATTACGGCTGCGACTCACCGTGGGCACTTATAGAGTCAGCTGCAAATGCTATGAAAGTGAATCATGGCGACGGCATTGAATTCGTTCTATGGTCGGGGTATGTTAAAAATTTTCCGAAAAGGGTTTTTTAGAATATATATATATATATATATATATATATAATATATATATATATATATATATATATATATATATATATATATATATCTTATCAATGCGGTATTATGCAATTCGCAATTCCATTTATTATTCCTTATCATTCTGCATTTTTACGATTATAGATCTATTCGCAAAATACAAACTCAACATTGCAATTTAACATTTTCAATGTTTTCATTATTAAACACGCTTATACATACTATTTCGATTACAAATTAAATATTGATATATTATAAATTAAAAACACATTCACAATTATTAATGATTAAAAATATAAGACATATTACCTAGAATAGATTGACGTGATTGATTTTATAATTTATACTTGATTAATATTCTTATTTTTTTTAATATTAATTGTTTGAATACTCATCAATACATAATTCATACAAATAAATGTATGAAAATAATAATTTCAACAATATCACGTATGAAAAAAGTCAAATCAACACCCAACAACCTCATCATTCAAACTCAACATATCAAAAACCAACATTCGCAAACTCAATATTTGATAAACACAGAATAAGTTAAATACAAAATATAATACAGTAGTCCCCTTCCTAATGCATACCATCCTAACGCATGCTCCTGTCCAAATGCATAGATTCCCCTTCATCCCTCTCCCCACAACACGATTCGTAATTGCTAGCATTGCCAGTGAGGCATCAACGCGCATGCTCAGTCTAGTAAATGCAAAGAGACTTTTGCCATATTGGGGGTCGAGGGACAATATGCGTTTAGACGGGGGCGGCCATCTTTGATGGAACGAAATATATGCGTTAGGACGGGGACTGCTGTAATAAGATTTAATACAACACTTTAACGACCAAATTTTCAGAATTTGCACACGGAACTCGTATAGTAACTATAAAAATGTTAAAAAATGGTATGACTTGATTATTTTTGTGGTCAGTTTTTCGAATGAAATGCGTAATTTCCGAAAAACGTGTTTTTCCTTTGCAGTCCTTTTTTTGAAAATATCCAAAAAATACAATTTTTTTAGGTGATACACGAAAAATAATTTTTGTATTGCCTCAGCCTAATGCGTGGTGCTGGCGTCATTGCCTTATCGTAGCCTCATATTTATTGTGAATTACGCTTTCGGTACTGTACTGTAGGAAAACGCTTGTGCTGCGGTAGCACAACAAATGCTTATGCTGAGGTCGTTATACCGCCGCAAGGTAATACTGACGTCATAGCCATATCCGCACCACAATTTTTCTGTCGCACCATAATGTGAGCCTGTTGCGGCGTAAAATTATTTTTCGTGTATGTATTGTAAAATCGGTAAAAATTAAAACATGTAAATGCATATTTTTTAAGTAAAACTATCAGGAATACGGTTCAGATATAGGTTAAAAGATTTGTCGAAATTTAAGAAAAAGGTAGTGTAAACTAAAAAGTTGCCTACCTCATTTTTGTTCCATTTTTACCTTGCGAATACCGTAACTCTGCATTCGTTGTACAAATTCTGCGTATTAGGACACTAAAGGGTAAAATTATAAATTTTATTTCTTAGTGATTTTTCGGTCCTTTAACTTGTTATTATACATTTCATTCTATATTCTTCATTTCATAGACAAAATGTATAAATATTTATTTCTAAAATACAATTATAAATACAAAGTTTTGGCACAAAAATCTAACTAACATCATAACTAAACATAATAAACTCGTTGTGGTTACCGATATGTAAAATTACATCAATTTCTGAGACATGACTGATATTCTCTCACGTGGAATATCTCATATGAATATACTGCAGATAAATTTTGATTGACAGTCATCAATTCTGACAGAAACATCGCGTTACTAGTGCAGTTGTGCCTCTACGTTCTGTATTGACTCAAAAAAAGGAACAAACATTTGTCCTATGAAAGATATTTAGACAATTTCTAATATAGATTCTAACATAAGAAACACATACAAATATATATGAATGTTGAGTACGAATGTTGAAATTTCAAATGCTAACATTTATCAACGTTGAACAGACCTGATACCACATTTATTTATTTGCATGTGCATGTCGTTATGATCAACCAAAATTCTTCCATTATGTACATTTGCGTAAATCGCTGGGTGCATTCACTGCATGATCCGATCATTGTGTTCACAGGGACGCCCTGTCCCATGCCGATGGTATATCTGAGGAGTTACGACTGCAGTACTTGAAAAATTTAACAGATCTGCTGTCTCAAACATTTACTGGACAATTTGTTTTTCCGGTTTTGGGACACGAAGACATTGGTTTCAATTTAACGCAGATTGCACATCTATGGAGTCACTGGCTACCTGAGGAAGCGCTTATTACATTCAGAAAAAGTAGGTTGAATGAAATTATATTTTAAACTTAATTAAATACCAGCATAAAATAGTAGTTATATCAAACACATGTGAGCAAACATGTTTTATTTCTAATTTATTTCGGTTTTAAGAGCCGATAATGTGTCGAAATTCTTTGAAGGACGAAAAATACGTACCTGTAATTAAACCAAATGAGAAAACTAAAATAGTAGTACGCTATCAAACGTGCAATTAAACATAATTAAAATTAATACAGTTGTCTAAGAGTTGAGAAACTCGATTAACATTAACTTGCAAAATCTTAAGAATAAATAACTCCTGAATCTTCCCCGTAAAAGTTATATCGATTGTAAACTTTCAACCGTGCTATTAACGTCTTTGCGTGGCACCATGTTTCGTGCAAACAAGATGCAACTGCCAAGCTGAAATACTTGAGCCGAGAATCGATAAATACAACTGGTGCAAACTAAATGAACAATAATAACAATGATCGAATTAATAATATTGGTCTTGGTAAAAACATCCATCAATGTAAATTAATAACTTTGGCAATTAGCTATGGGAAACGTACCTTCCATTTAGCATATTTCTAGAAAACCAATAGTTGTTTGCATATTTGTATTTTCTATTTAATTAAGTAGTAACGTTGTTAGAGTACGTTTCTAGAGTTGCGAGAAAATCGATATCAGTCGTTTAAACCGCAGCCTCTCCCGCAAATGGCGCACTACGCTTATATCAGGGAAGATATAAACCATATTATTCGTTCTTTAAAAGAGGAATGCCAGTTTATACAAAAACTCATAAGTATAACTTGACAAGATGAATATATCTCAAACAATAAAATTAGTTTCTAGATTCGAATACATTACACACATGGTACACATATATCTGCGAGTCAAGACCTGGCGATGACCCTTTTCTCAATAAATTAACGCGGCGCCTAATTCGTAATCTTTAGAAGTTTTCTTGCATATTCCTCTGCATATAATCTTACCATTATTGGCTTTGTGAATGTATTCAACCTAGTTTTTATTTTTATCTACATATCCTTGCTGATTTTGCATATTAATAACGAAGTACGTTAATAGCAAAGGCTAACCATTAATACAATAACAATGTCAGGGATTCGCGTTGTTCATTTTTTTACTGCAGATTAAATGAGAAATTATGTTCACAGCTGGATACTACATGATCGAACAGCGATCGAAAAAATACCGTATTATTTCACTCAATACGAATTTATGGCTGAACGGAGGCTCTGTCATTGATAACCGCGTCTCGTCCCATCGATCGACAGGACACAGTGCTACCGGAGACAGTTCGTCTGATCCATTCAATCAATGGACCTGGTTCCGAGAGACGCTCAAGAAAGCACGAGATCAAGGCCAAGCGGTAAGCAGATCTTCTACTACACCGAACTTTGTTAACACCTGTAGTACGAAATAGCTATTGCGTAAAACAACAATTTTATACCCATAACACCTCACAAAAGCTTTATCGATATTAATTTTGAATTCGCCTCGACAAATATTTTGTATTTTTGTTTACTATATTACATCTAAAAATGACGATTCTCATATGAGCCTTTTGCGTAGTGGATTCAGTTCCCCACCCGGACACACCCCAGGGTTGATCGGCTCTTGTACTTTTATGTCTCACACGTAGTTCGACCGCCCGGGTACGTTGTACGCTTTTCCATTTGAAAATTCCGCGCGAATCGCACTTCAACAACGCGTCAGCAAAATCAGTCGCCGAAGTAATATAATGGAATTACAAGTAACTATGTATAGCGCTTTTAATGCCACTAGCGCGAATAAAGTGATCAATCAAGGGACCTATTGTCGACTCATCCTACCCAGTCGGTCCGTTGAATTGCATGGTGATTCTGGACTCATTCGTGCTTTCCGCCCTTTTTACAATTTGACGTTGCACTTTTGGATTACATTCGGAAGTACATCGTATAATTTTATATTTCAGGTTTACGTCATGGGTCATACGCCACCTGGAATAGATGACAGGGAAACTGCTGCCGGAGGCTTGAAGGAAGAACATAATCTGAGATATCTCCAGATCGTCCGCGAGAACGCCGATGTCATTCGAGGACAGTTTTTCGGTCACTGGCACTCGGATGCTTTTCGAGTTATTTACAACGATGCAGGTATAATAGTTTAGAATAAATTGTATATCTGCATTTATTTACAAAAATACTTCGACTCAAAATATATTGTAATGACAAAGGTGAACCTGTGTCTTGGGTAATGGTAGCTCCAAGCATCACCCCTTTCAGACCAGGCGGTCCAAATAATCCTGGATTGAGACTCTATAAATTTGACAACGATACTGGTCAGGTAATAAACAGTATTCAAACATTATTACAGTGCTTAACCAATAACATGTTAATCATATGAGTTAAACCTATTTGATGCAATTAATATTTGTCATTACTCAGGTTCTGGATTACGCACAATACTATCTCAATTTACCGGAAGCAAATAAGGACAAACATGCCAGTTGGCGGTTGGAGTACAAATTGCGTGAGTGGTATGATTTACCGGAAGTAACAGCTTTCACACTTCATGATTTAGCAGATCGATTTACGCAATCTAATGACAACGCATTCGTTCGGTAAGAAATAAATCCATTGATGACATAATTTTTTTCAGAAATTCTGCCATACACATACAATTATAGAAGTTACTCTATTTTTTAAACTGATTTATGTAGATATTACGGAGCCAATAGAGTATCACTGCCAAGGGAAGTAGAGGAGATTTGGGGTTGCGGCGGTCCGCTTAATGGCTTTTGCGCACTACACCACTACTGTGCAGTGACCCGACTAAGTCCAGCGTCCTACAGTACATGCGTCTCGTCGTACGCCTTATACGCACTAGCTTCAAATGCGCGTCCGTCCATCGAGCACCTGAGCACGTGCTATCTCATAATTCTCATGTTCGTCTTCCTTTCAACTATACGATCAACGCGGTAGGGAAGACGTCTATACTTTAAATAAAAAAAAAAGATGGCTACGCGACATTTGTATATGAGTCTATACGAGAATGAATGGTGCAATACAAAAGTTGCACATGGTTGAACTCTTCCAACCAAACGTACATCCTGGGAATGTACGACGCACTGCTATAGTTCAAGGAGAACTGAACATGTGTGTCATTTTGAGTAGAAAATGAAAGAAATTTATACAATTTCCAAACTTATACGAAAGGATTTTAGCAATCACCGACTACAGCAAAGTTAGTCGTGCCAAATTCATCGACAAGCGTATTTATAACGCGAGATTGACGTTTCATTTCAATGTGCTTTTGTATGTTCAAAATTGAATCGTTCCCGAACACAGTGTTATCAATAATAGGTAAGACACTCGATACGAACTCGCTAATACCCCGTTTCGCGAATGGCGAAATCGATGTTGAAAAAATTTAAATAGATCTTGGCGGATATTTACAGGATTTATAAAGAAGAAAAAAAATGAAAGAACCTGCATGTCTCGCATATCAAAATACCTTGCGTATGCTGATTTACGTAACGTCACCTAAAAGTGAAATAGATTTTTTCAACACAGATATATCTGCTTCGTGTATTAAACGCGGGATCATTTAATGTCGTCGAAAGACAAAGCCAAGTTTCGAAAGAAATTAGCTATGACATATCCATAATTATCATAAGTGTATGCAAGAGTACTGATTTTGTTTTGAGTATTAAAAACATTCGGTACTGCATCAAACGCAACATTGCATCAAGATTCGAATAAAACACTAAAACCGAACATGTAAAGGAAACCATGCCCTGTAAGGACCAACGGTCTTCGTACGACCAACATCAAGATTGCGCATGTTCAATTATATAATGCAAAACGAGAATATGATAATTACAATGACATATCGAATAATTTTATTCAATACCGTATATTCCAGAAAGTTTAGCAAAATTTTTTCCAGAAACACAGGAAATAATATTTTTGGTTTAAACAATTCGTAGAATATAATTCAGAATTGTTCTTCTTTATATATATCCTGCAAAACGACGAATTTGAAGGCAATACTTTGAAATGAAAATGAACTCATTCCATACACGTTTCCTTTTTACAGTGCTACGCATGCCTTTTTTCTTTAATACATAAGTATGGATGAAGATTTTTGAAGAAAGTATAAATTTACGAACTTGACTCTAAGGAAATGCACAAATAGGGTGATTGACTGTACCATACTTCTGTCGTTAATGTGTATACTAATTTTTTGTACAGTTTTTTTACCCTGTAAAACCACATTAATTTATGATGTATCTGAACTCCCTGCTGAAACCAAAAAGGCAGAGGCCATATTTCTACTGCTTATATCTCAATTTAATCTAACGAATTTTTGGAAAGCTTTCAGTTAATCTCAATAAAAAATATGTCAATAAAATTGACTTAATATCTCACTCTTGTTGATTAAAATTTTGTTTCAAATCTTTTCTCGCTCAAAAGACGACGAGGTGAGATTGAGATCGGAATGCGTTAACACTTATTACGTCAACGCACCGAGTAAAATGGTCTATTCATGGTAGTTATATTACTGCCCATACTAATCGTATGTGTCAGATGTAAGAAGCAAGATGAATATCCATATCTCACCATGTAAACATAATTTAGCATGTAAGAATGATCGTTTGTGGCATTGTTATAAATCCCCTGCATATATATAAGACGCAAGGCGTTGGGTAGAATCATCTCCAATTGCAAAATCAATACAGTGGATCTACCAAAGAAAAGAAATTAATCTACAAAAAGATTTGAATGCTAATTTATATAAATTTATAAATACGAACAAGGACAAAGGTTTTTAATGGCAATTGTAACTGGTACGTAACACTCATGTAACATTTACGTAACTAAGTAACAGGTATATAAATGTTATATAACTGTTGCTTCTAGTGCGCGCTACGATATTCCTTATTAAGCAGTGACTAATTATTATCTATTTTAATTTGAAATTATCTTTTGTAATTTCATTTGGACACAATGATTTACAAAATCTTGATAAAAATTCCTGTGGTTGAAAGACATAACATCATAACTGACATATTGTTGGCCTAGGTAGCGAATCATTTAAATTGTTATATTAAGTATAATGCAAATGTTCCTTAACATAATCACAAAATTTCATTTTATCTTAACGTTATCACGCTTATACATTGTCGGCATAGGATAAAGAAACGAAATATTTCGTTTCCTTTTCGGTATCCCATGTATTTTTGGTATAGATTTAATTTCGTTATTTTCGTTACGGGTCCTTGAACAAAATACACTTATTTTAAAAATATACTATAAACTAAGAGGAAACGCCAAATATCAAATAAATCTATCGATTTTCCGATTTGAAAAAAGTAAACGTACATTAAAACCCGTTTATCTCGATGTCATGACAGGGTCAATTGCGTAATTATGATTTTCAACCACAGAATTTAGGACCTATACTTGACCCAAGGATGGTGGAATGATATATATATATATATATATCTGTATGTGTGGGGGGTGTGTATGCGAGTGTGTCTGTGTGTTCGAGGTAAGCAGAAGAGGTGCGCGTGATGCGGAAATGTTCCAAAAATCACGTGATTCCTTCTCGGTTGCGGTGGTGTTATGTTTGTAAGATTTCAAATATTTTTCTCTAAGTGGATAGAGAACTTGTTAGCTTTTTGATTCTCAATTTTATAGTCGATCAATTGTGCATTCAAAATTCGATTTATTTAAATTCATAGCAAGGAACGTGCATACGCTTACTTTTATAGGTTAAATTTAATTCAGACAATTTTAATAACCTGATCCGTCGATCTATAAATTAGTACTTCATTAAATAATGATCCTTTATAGAGAACTATGTAAACTAGGCTCAAATGTATTTCTTATAGAATAACGGATATCATAAAATTTTCATTGCTCTTTATCGTTGATTTTTGAAATTTTTTTGTGCAAATGTGGATGGAGATGTTTTCCCAGATTTCATCCATTTATTACTAAAATAATTATATTTAGCAGCGATCGACAAAATTGAGTATTCGTTGCGGCACTGTTAATTTTTTAAAGGATCGACTGATTTTACGAGAAGCGTCCTCCTCTGCTACATGTCATCTGCAGTGGCCAGAAAAATATGGTTATGTACATTTCATAAATTCGATGAGTCGATGACTCGGGAAGGTGATTATTGTAATACTAAAATAGCCTAATAATAATGCGTAATTTGTATATGTATTTGCTGCATAATACGTATATAAATTCGTGCCAGTTTTGTGATTATCATCATGCAGTATTTCTCAATAAAAGAGCAGTTTATTTGTACATCGATTATAAAAATTATAACCCTCCCATCCTCCTATGTTCATCTATATTTTTCATCTATTACATATTCTTACTCGTTTTACGTGAATAGAACGGAATAGCATATATTTACAATAGACCGCAACATTGGAAATTACAACGCCAGAAGAAAATAAAAAAAAAATAAAAAATTGGATTAAAGCCGATATCTTTAAGATTTCAATGGCTTAACATAGGATGTTCAAGGAGTATATAATTGTCGAAGCTTTATATTTGCAGAGAGGTGTAATCGGTTGTGATAATATTGTTAGTTATGTGCGCGAGATAATTCTTGTAGTCGAAGATGAGGGTACTGTGACCTTCGTTGTTTTACTTTTCAATGAGCAATAAGGCAGTTTCAAATACACTTTCTTTCTGAATACTATTATGAAAAGTATGCTTTCTATTTCGTATTGCTCTGAATAACAACAGTATAAATGTTTCATAAAATAACATATAAGAAGTATAAAAAATATTGAGCAATTTTCTGTGATTGTTTTCCTTTTCAGTTTTTATACTGCAATTTTATAATTTGCATGTTGCGTTTATATATTTAACTTTAAATAATATAATTAAAATTTCTTTGAAACAGTGTGCGCCTCGTAAGAAGGAATCGACTAGATGGGCTTTATGATATATGAGCAAGTTACGAAAATGGAAATTCAACGTTTAGTATAGTCAGCAAGTCATAACTCAACTTCCCTCATTTGCTACGAATGATATATTCTATCTGTTCGGATGTAAGCTTTGAAATCACCGACTCCCTTTACGGGCGATTACTGTCAAAATAACTGAAATAGTCGACCTGTTATCGACACTCCCAACCACGGTTTATTGCATGCCAATGTCAGGGTTCCAAGTCTTCGAAACCGCAAAACCCCGTTGCAAATTAGTTCTGAAAATAGCGGCAAAATTGTGCGATCACAAAATTCTTAGTTGAAATAAACTTTTATCTTATATCGATACTAACTAATTTTTTTAAATTTCAAAACTCAGTTTATATGTTTGTACAAGAAAACATTTAGAAAGCACCAGCTTTTTTCAAATGTAGTGACAATATTTCAAGTTAAGTCTAATTTTGTTATTAAAAATATTTTTAGCACATTTTTTGGCTATCAATCCTGGATTATTTGTCACACTCTTTCATGAATTAAAACTGAAGTACACCGACGTGTTATTGATTTCAACCAAGAAGCACTCAGTTCTGGCAAATCAACATTGAATCATCAACATCAATGTCGATTATACCGTACCTCGAATTAAAAACGTATTTTTTTTTTCAATTCTGCGACAACTCCATCATAAGTTTAGACGTGGTACAAAATATGATTACCCAATAAACGAAAAAGTATACGGAATCTAAATTTTGCATTCTGTTTCTTTCTAGTGGCATATAATATTGATTATTCGAGATTCTTATTCGAATTTATACTATTTTATAAGACCTATAATACCTTAATTGAATCCATTCCATCTTATACGATACCGTATTTAACGCATTACAAAAATTGATTTGTTCCGGCTTACAATATAGAATAGCTTTAAATTCTGTTAATTTAATCGAAGAATTGATTATATTGTTTTCCGTATTTCATAATTTTCGAAAGAAAGAAATGTTCTGTTTTCTAATTTTGAGTTTAAATCATTCGATAAACCAAAGTAATCGTTTCTTTGAGGTTATGTGCGTTTATGCATCGCGTATAATATCGTATACACTCGTATTCGTAACTGAAAGAGTGGGAAAGAAACAGACTTATTTCGTATCTAATCGTACACAGATTTTTCGTATACTTTTTCGTTTGTTGGGTATCTACCACTTGCAATAGGAGAGTCCGAGCAGGAAAGTAACAAACATCAGATTTGAAATGTCAGCATTAATAAAGTAATACGTCAGATAAGTTACATTTCAAAGCTTTTATCTTCACCTTTCAAATAAAATGTGACTCAAAAATTAATAATTAGTTATTCCACAATTGAACTTTTTCACAAACTCTCAATTTGCTACTTTCCTTGTCACCCTCTAGGATAAAAATAACCTAGGAGGAAAGTGATATTATGCAAATAGGCCAAATACAATAAATTAAAAACCTAACCTAACCTAATATGTTCCTATTATGTGGGATAACATGTAATAATTTTAAGCACAATTCGTACAGATTTACTCACATTTCACACATATTTTGCCTATTTCAGTTTTATAGATGTCTGTAATATATGGCTTCTCATAATTCGGGCCTTTTTTGTTACGAATCAGATGAAACATTATAAAAACGGCAGAGTCGCTGATTACGATTCTGAGAATAGTTTGTCGAATTACAGGATGGCGGATCCAGTATGGCGGACAAATATTTAGAATATAATTATATTTGCATTACTCGGAGGTTTCTGGGATCGCTGATTTCGAATATAACCTTGAATTTATTAAAAAAATCTTGGACACTTTTCTTTAGAATGCATTTATTCGAAAAAACGTACTTTCTTCCGACCACGGACGTACGTACGTTCAAGATCACGGACACAAATTTTTTTATTGTTGATTTGGGTTCCTTAGGGTCTGAAACGTCGACGTTTGATGAAAAACTATAGGGTAATTTTTATGCCCGAAGTGACCAAATTCAAGACTTCGTCCTGACTTCGAAGTAATAAAATAAAGATCAAACCTTTATTGTGTATATGATAAAACTCATTTTTCAATGGAATGGTGATATTTTCAACTTCCAGTCGCAGCCGAAAGTAGCAGTTTCAGACCGGAAATGCACGTTTTTAAATGGAACATAGCGCTTTTTACCAGAAAATTTTCGAAAATAAAAAAGTTTTGTATTTTTTCGAATAGAAACACAACTGGCGATAAATCGCCATTCAATAGAGCGCCAGGAAAAGACGTATTTTATATAAGGTTCGCTGATCCCAAAACAGAGCTCATTAAATAGTTTTACAAAAAATGAAATTTTCATTAATTGCAGTCTATTAATTTTTTACCAATTATTAAACTTAGAAATAACATATCAGTAATTCTATAGACCGATTCCATATGAAATCATGCAGGTGGAATATATCAATGTCTTGGAATTTCTTGAAACTCAAATATGTTGTTCTTTGATGAAAATAAGCTGATACGTATTTTTTTGTTTGGCCGTTTAAAGTGTTTGAGTCGCGTTATGGCGACTTGAATGTCAGAGCGCTTCCGCCAATTGAACCGAAAAATTGGTTCATTTTTTTTAAAACCTCTCTATTTCTCCAAAAAATTAATGAAACGTGAATTCTTTTCTTATGTGCTATTGACCAACGTGTAAGGTTGTAAATTGGGTATACAGAATTTTTTGTTTCGCGCAATTTACAAAATG
This sequence comes from Trichopria drosophilae, assembly GCA_030407085.1. Classification (NCBI taxonomy): domain Eukaryota; kingdom Metazoa; phylum Arthropoda; class Insecta; order Hymenoptera; family Diapriidae; genus Trichopria; species Trichopria drosophilae. The sequence goes on from CM059583.1 coordinate 209,939,384, forward strand.
GCGGCCGATTTTAAAAAAATAGTAAATATTTTTTTTCTCAAAAAGGCCATCTCCGAATTTTTCGCAATTTTTTTCTTAAATTAATATTGATGTGGAGAATACACATGAATTTTGTCATTACAGAACCTTTAACTTTTATAGTACGCGACGATGTATCTTGCAAACAAATGAATATCGAACGAAACGATCAAGATTCTTTTTCTACGATGTATTAAAATGTTAGCCCTTATAGGTTTTTTAAGGTAATAAACCACTGGAAAGAAGAAAAACGAACGTAAAGTAGGATTTTTACTGAATTTCACAACGTACAATCCAACAATTTCATTTTAATATCACTAAAAAAAATAACTCTTATCCAATCACTCTGAAAATTTTAGAGAATCTTCGTACAATCTTGGAGTTTCAATAAACAACATGCCAAGAGTGGGCTTATCTTCTGAAAAATACTGCAGCTTAAAATGCAAGCGTCCACCCATTATTACAAATTGGGGAATTTATTACTTTTTTCAATATGGAGAAATAGTATATTATGTATCTAGTGCATGAAGTGAACTTTTTTTCACGACAGCAACACGTGGGACCGAGTGGCCGGCGAAGCCGGCGACTAGGCAGCCACTGTCGCTGGAGTGAAAAAATGTCACGCACGACATTGCATACCATATTTTATGCTCAAGTGTCCGTTATGTTCGTGGCTATATTGAGCACTGCCTAATAATATATTTCTAATTTGATAAGTAAAGTTAGTCAGCTGGTAAGTCGGGTCAGTAGGGTCGTATGATCGGGAAGGAAGGGGGGGGGGGCGGAGCCCGCCGAGATAAAATAATCCTGATTGTTACGGACAGAATCGATGTTTTATCGACTGCGGTACCCGGCGTAGGTTTTTTCCCACAAAGGTGGTTTTCCCTACGCCATTGCACACCCGAATGGGGGTACCTCTCAAAATGAAGCTGGCCTGTTAGGTAAATTATGTAAAAGGCCCTTCGAAATGGTGACGATCTCGATACAATTATTTGTAATTCGAATAGTATGATATCGATGTGTAATATGACGTCGTAGTCTATTTAAATGTTCGAGAGTTTGAAAAATCGAACGAAGATGTGAAAAAGTGACGATCGGGGAGAGAGAACGTTCCGGAACGTAAGAAGGTTAGGAAGTCCGCGTCGCGATCGGATCGTCACAGGTTGATCGTAATAAATTTTGAATATTTTCTTTCGGCCGATCAAACCGCGTGTTTTATTTAAAGCCCTTCCACCAGTCGTTTACACTGATTTTTAAAGATAAAAAAACAGCCATTTATGAAAAAAATACGCAGAAACGGGAGGTGCATGGTGGGCGGTGATGGAGGCGATAATATCTTATTAAAAAGTTCCCCCACGAACGTCCAAAACCTCCTGAACATGTAACACTGTGCCTTCCTCGTAGAAATCGGCGGTGTGGGGAGGGGAAAAGACACTAAATATATAGATATTTAATGCAATAGAAAAGAAATGTCCATTTATTCTTGAAATACATAGGTATCTAAATATAATACATTTAATATAAATAATATAACATTCCTGTAAATACTGCCCAATATTTTGAAAATAAACCATACTTTTTGTAAATAATTTAATGTTTCTGTAAATATTATAATACTTCTGTAAATACTATGTCGCACTTCTTGTACATAAACTATTTTTTTTTAAATAATAATAAATTTTTGTCTTGTTTGCAGCTGAGGTTTACGACCTATACAAAAAAACAAAATTATTCAAAATAAGGTGTCGTTGCGCGTTGTTTCTCGAGCTATGTGTCCCTTATTTACAAATAATATACATATTTCTAAATGGCTAATATACATATTTATACATATTGTACATATTTATAAAGAACGAGGACAGACATGCCAGATCCTATTTTAAATGTACATCCCCACTCTGCCAATCTGGCAATTATGGTCGGGAACCCAGGGCGTCTTGAGCCATGCGTGAAGTAAAATTTGTTCACGCATCGCTATTGTCTTCACGCACAGTGTAAAATAATGTTCACTTCACGCACTGAAATCGTAACTTCACGCACGAACTTCACGCACGCCCGTAAATAAATAACTTTTCATTTCTTGAATTCTTAGTTTCATAGAATAATTCTACATTAAAAGCCATAAAAAATAAGATGCAAAAATTGGAAAAATTTAATTCTAAAATTTTTGTATTAGCGTTAATAAATAATGAGTTAAAAAATTGTAGTTCTCGTAACAAGTACCTTATCTTTAAATATAAAAACTATAAGATATATAATATAAGTACATCTGCATCTACCATTAGGCTATTGTTTAGTTTCAACTTTGACTTTATTCAACTTATTCAAAAACATGCTGTGAAAACCAAAAAAATATATCCCATTAGTGTGCCACTAAAATAATTTTTATGACTTTGAACAGTGAAAAGTGAAAAGTTCAGTAGAATTACTAATATAAATTTATCAAAATTAAAGAGACATAAAAGTGTTGCAGCTTTATATTTAGAATTAATATAAAAATAATGTATAATATAATAAATGATATTTAATTTCATTGGTCGATCTCAGCAAAAATTATGCCTAATTCCTTGTACTCGACATAGCTACGAAACTCCCACGAATGCACTTAAAAAGCGTTCAATTCAGCTCCGTAATTGTATTGCTGTGACGTCGATTTTGACATAGTTTACTTGCCAGAGAGCTTTCAAGTCTCCTTAATGGCATAGAAGCCTCGGAATATTGCCGATCCGTCAACGCCTCATAACTTCTGACCAAGGAAGACAATATTTCGTGCAACTCAACCTCGGAGAATCGATATTTCGCGTGACAATATGCGGTAGAAATAATTAAAAGCCTCTGTATTTATGTACAAAGTGCATGGAAGTTTGATTTTTAGATTTCATGAGTGGAAAAACAAGAATGACACGCACGGCATTCTACTTTGCAGAAGCTTCTTTCTTACACAACTTGTATCTTTATCACGGAAATTTATTTGACATACTTTAGCTGCTTTTAGTTATTGTGATATATGCAAAGTTTTTTAATATAAATATAATGCATAATTCTGATTGTAACTTTTATTGCCTATTATCCTCGGTAGGAAATCTAAGGAAGATATGTAGATATCGACTATATTTCTTGTCAGGCAATAATGTATTTTGTAAATTTAAGTATAATTAAACTTACAATTGAAAAATATGGATGGGATAGTTGACTAATAGAAAGCAAAATTATAGTCATAGAATAGAAGTCTTTCGTATTTCGCATGATAAATCTATAAGTTTCGATTGTCTTACTCCTTACTAATATGAGTCACGGACGTGAATTCTTAGATACTACTCTTACTTTTCGCCACGCTGACTCTAGTAATTTTTTTGCTCTGTAGTAAATAATCAAAAATTAAGTGATAATCTCTTGCAAATGAAATTGGCAGTGCTCATATTCATTACTTGTTCTAAATGAAGCTGGCCAAGAGATGTATTGTGTGCACAGAACAGAAGTGTATTTAGTTCCATCCAGGATGAACTAAATAACCAGTTTCCGGCTGTTTTTCTCTGTTCACCATGCTGTAATTAATGAATCCCTGAAAAGCTGGGCAGAAACTGGTCTCATTCTTTATTAGGGTAACGTTATTTTGGTAGTTCAATAGATAATATCTCTTTATACATTCTACATTTCGTAGTGAATTTGGAGACCAGTACGACTTGATGTAAAACGAATCCGTAATTTCCAATCTGTCTCGTAAAATATCATGTTTTAACGTAAAAACAAAACTGTCACTAAATAAAAATAAATAAAATAAGTTTACGAATTAATTTGTTATCGTTTTGAAATTGTTTGTATCAAACTTTGGATTGTATAGACGAGTCTCTGACTTCACAGGCACAAATGTTAAAAAATTGCAATTTCCATCTTTAGTTCTGTATAGCTATATCGTTAATGTTTATTTATGAAGTACAATGAAAGTACGTTAAGATTAGATGTTAGAATTATTTACATTTATCCCATTTATAAGTGGACACAGATAAACAATTTAGTTAATCCAACCATTTTATAAAAGCAAAACACAAAATCACAAAAAATATTTAAATTAACTATTTTTGTAGTACACAAGACTTTGGTATAGGTATAAACTCAAATCTACGTGGTTTACAGTTAAATAATAATTTTAAATATTCATGCATATTAAAATTGGTTTTACGAAAATAAAATCTGGTCGTGGTAAAAATAATTATAGTATACTTTCCTAAATTTTGCATTGTAAAATTAACATTCAGTCCTCTGGGCACATTGGTAACTCTACTGTTATATGTTAGAACCATCTCTACCTTCTTTTTATCGTTCGATTAACCCTTTTTCTCTGTGTGTAAATTTACAGTTATTTAATAAATTTTGCATACTGTTCTCAATATTCGGCAATTTGTCAAGCGCAGAAACTCTCCGAAATGCGGCCAGCGATCCTTTTTATCACGTGTATAGTTGTCGTATTCGTTTTAACTGTAGAGAAATTGATAGATGTCCGGTTGAATTTGCTGAGAAAATTGTAGCTTTTATACTCTTTGTCAAATCTCATTAATCCACTTTCTCAATGATTGATTACAGACGGAGTTGTATATGAATTCTTCCAAAAATTGAAATACGCATAGTGCTATTAAGTAACGAATACATCATTGATATCTACTGACGGACAGTCTTATTTTTAATTTCTGATTCATTTTTTATAATTACACAAATCAATAGCTATTGAAATTTGCATTTTCTAACCTGAGACGAGTACAAATAAAAATACCACTGTTTTCACAAATTTTCTAAAATATTATCGTTTTTGTTCAACTGGAATTATTTGTTAATGTAGGCTTTCATGATGGACCATTAAACAATTTGTGAAAGAGCCTCTGTAAGCCCCATGCAAAAAATGCCCGTTTTTCGTACCTCGAATATTGAAACTTTTTTTATGCCAATTGGTTACATATGATGACCCAATATTCCCTGCAAAATTTCAAAGTGAGCATATGCCCCATTTCGGAAATATGAGGGGTCAAAGTTGACCATGTCCAATAAAAAGTGTACATCAATTTCACATTTATACTCGAATAATAATATTAAAAAACAATCAGACGATATGGTTCTTTACAGATTTTCGGCTGCTGATTACAAATCTGAAGTCAGATTTTAAAAATTCAAAATGGCGGATCCAATATGGCGGACGACTTTTTTGAAAATCGATGTAATTTGCCTAAAAATTATTACTTGGGGGTTTTTGGGGTCGCTGATTACGAATCTGAAGTCAGATTTTAAAAATTCAAAATGGCGGTTCCAATATGGCGGACGACTTTTTTGAAAATCGATGTAATTTGCCTAAAAATTATTACTCGGGGGTTTTTGGGGTCGCTGATTACGAATCTGAAGTCAGATTTTAAAATTCCAAAATGGCGGATCCAATATGGCGGACGACTTTTTTGAAAATCGATGTAATTGGCCTAAAAATTATTACTCGGGGGGTTTTTGGGGTCGCTGATAACGAATCGGATGTTAGTTTTTCAAAATTGAAAACGGCAGGTCCAATATAACGGATGACTTTTGAAAAATTTAATGTAATTCGCTTGAAACTCGTCAGCTTAAGGTTTTTGTAGTCGATGAAGTCTAACGTTGAATTGATATTGAAAAGGCACTCAGCCTTCTTTGTCGCTGCATTAAATCTGTTTGGACCCTGCATAGGAAACAAAAGAAAATCTAAAAAAATCCAAGAAAAAAGTCGTCCGCCATATGGGATCCGACATTTTGAATTTTTAAAATCTGACTTCAGATTCGTAATCAGCGACCCCAAAAACCCCCGAGTAATAATTTTTAGGCAAATTACATCGATTTTCAAAAAAGTCGTCCGCCATATTGGAACCGCCATTTTGAATTTTTAAAATCTGACTTCAGATTCGTAATCAGCGACCCTAAAAACCCCCAAGTAATAATTTTTAGGCAAATTACATCGATTTTCAAAAAAGTCGTCCGCCATATTGGATCCGCCATTTTGAATTTTTAAAATCTGACTTCAGATTTGTAATCAGCAGCCGAAAATCTGTAAAGAACCATATCGTCTGATTGTTTTTTAATATTATTATTCGAGTATAAATGTGAAATTGATGTACACTTTTTATTGGACATGGTCAACTTTGACCCCTCATATTTCCGAAATGGGGCATATGCTCACTTTGAAATTTTGCAGGGAATATTGGGTCATCATATGTAACCAATTGGCATAAAAAAAGTTTCAATATTCGAGGTACGAAAAACGGGCATATTTTACAGAGGCTCTTTCCGGCATATTTGATTCGCCATTCCGTTAGACCCGGAAAATTCTTGCGATCAATTTGGTATTTTTTCCGTCCCCAAATTCGCAAAAATGAATTCGCTACCGTGAGTTAAAGCGCAAAAATATTGAAATTTTGTATGACATTAAAATGATATTTTTTTCCATTTATTTAAAAAACTAAAAAATTTGGACAATTTTGTCACGGAAAAAAAAGTTTTCTAAATTTCCTACAAATACCAATTTTCATTTTTTCGATCCGAGCACATTTGAAAATTTGTTATTTGGGCAAAAATTTTCGGACCGAATCCTTGCGCATAACCCCGTTCTTGCATGGAAGCTCTCAATTTGAATTGGATATATGCTCAAGTTTTTTAGAGCTTGAAAATTTCATATCTCCTAAGATTATTGAAATAACTTCAGGTCTTTATTTGTTTATTTTAGCCTATTATTTTTCATTATTTCAGAATCTGTGCAAGAATATTTACAAACAACCATTCTTTCAGTAGTTCAGTAGATGATAAAATATATTCATCTCTAGAATCACAATCGGATATAAACGTACACAAGCAACATCATATTTACATATACTAGTCGTCTTATTTATATATACGAACTTATGGATGCATATGCGTAAGATGCACGTACGCTGGCATCTGTACTTTGTATGTCTACATATATGTACGTGCATAAAACGTCCTGTTACGTAGATTATTCGTTCCGAGACGAGTGAAAGTAATATAAACATAATGTGTATTGTAATGTCCTGAATTGCGAAAGAAATAAGACACACCGTAACCTGTTATCATTATTAAACCAGTAAAGGTTTATTTTTTATTTATTGAATCTTTGCCACACATTCAAAAATATATACATAATCGTATCCAACTATGTTACAAAAATAAAAGACGGGATTACAAAAAATAGTTAAATTAACTATTTTTGCTGTAAAGAAGATTATGATATTGTTATACTATTTGCCTATCATTACTACACCATATAGAATATCTAATTTCAAATGGATAATTCGAAAGCCTCTTCCAAATGCAAACTAAGAAAAACAGATTGTTGGTTTTTATCTGGCTATGCTGATTCTATGGTGTAATTATTGTCGTTCGGACGCAAAGGTGCGATGAGACCGAGATCGCGTGCATGTTGCAATGGCTAGAGTTTCCTTGTTTCTCGGAATTACGTCTTTAATTTCTTTATTGTTAATTGAAGATATGTGATTCTTTCTAGGATTTAGGGATGTTTTTTAACTAGGCGTGACGATTATAGATCATGACCTATAATACCTGGCCTTAAATATCATGGCCCAAAATATCATTAACCAAAATTATCCTGGTAAAATATTTCAAATTTATTAAAAAAAATATAAATTTAACTTGTAACATTATGAACTCAATTTATTGCATTAAACGCAGAGAAAATTTTCGAACGATTATTTTTATATTATTAAATTTAGTGCAATGCCCTTTAAAAAGCTTAATACACTGCCAATGTCATAATGCTATGTTAATACACAACTACGTTCCTTGACCACGCGATTAACCATGAGTTGTGCTATAACATTTTCAAAACTGTATTTATGAATTTTATAAGTATGTATTGACATGTGTATTAATATGTACAACAGTAAAGCTGCATGTAATGTTATCTTTATATATATAAATAATATAAATTAATATTACTTCGCTCAAACTGTAATAATCTAAATAGCAAATCTTAAATTTTAATAACGTACAGAATTAAGCAAAAAGTCTTTGTAATTATTTATCAACGACTGCATAAATTAAAATATATATTGATATGTTAATTTAATCAAAGATGTGTAAATTGTTCGGGAAAAGGACGTTATTACGCAATCTTGACATTATTTTGATCTACGCAGTCTTCGATAACATGTTTGTGTTATACTCGCGAATTTGACGGCGCTGCCCGTTGGGAGATACGCCTATTCGCAAAAATCGAGATCGGCATTAAGTTATTACGTGTGCATATATGACGGTTTACCTATCTATCCATTTTCTATCAGGGGGGAAAATATGATTGAATGTGGGCAGCTGAAATTAACATAGAACTACGTTAAAATATCATAAATGTACAATTGAGAATATAATGGATTTGTTCCTACCAATTGTTAGCATGAAGTTTTCTTTTTAGAATACAAAATGAACGTGAATAATAGCCATACTAATGATAGCAGGGAATCTTACAAATAAATCTTGATATCATGAAAAGAATACGCCCCTGTAATTTAAGAAAGAAAGTCAAATTCAAAATTTCAGGGGTGACCTAGAACGCATCGAAAAAAATTATCCAGCACTTATTACACATCTGTCAATCTAAATGCAATAAGACGGATCTAGATAGGAATGTCCAAAGCAGGAAATACAACATTGGCATAAATAACAAAACAAACCAAAGTTCCTGCAGAAGCACTAATACACCAACCACGTACTAATCAAAAGCATAGAATGCAAGGACATTAAAACGCATATAAATATAAATACAATATCAACATCATATTAGTGAAGACATTTTTGGAAACGAGAAATGCTTAGAAAACCCTCTCTTTTTTTTCAATGACCTTTGAAAATAAAATCAGTATATTGAAGGTTATGAAATCGAAATGATAAGAGGACTATTGGAAACTAAAAAACAACACATGAAATGCAACTTAACACCAATCCCCTATCTACTTTCACTGATGTGCAGCAATACGAGGAACGGTGGAAGTATTGTTCCTTTCGAAAATGTACAGGGACACTGTTTTACTTCTTTTATTCTTTTTATGCACAATTGCCATCCAAGAAATCAAGAAATAGGAATCAAGGAATAGACTCGAAGGAATCTCTCGCGAATCATAAACAAATTTTCAGAAACTCTGAGGCGAATCTTGTTGGTAATTATATCAACCATTCATCTTGAATCTCATCGAATTTTTTGGGAACTGCCGCCGGCTATAATTTTTTCTATGAACTGTTTTGAATGTAAACAATGTTCTTTATCGTTCATATTATTGTTATTTTTCAAGTTTTCATGCCTATAAAAATGAGAATATTTGTTCAAACATCGAAAGAGAAGAAAATGTTAATTTGCGTAATAAATATGAGTGGCTCGATGAGCGGAAAATATTTGTTCGAAAGAAAAAAAGTAGGTGGTAGGAGAGTACTAATCAAAACAAATGGATGTAGGAACTTTTATTACGTGCACTCGGTTTAACGAACGTATCATCCTGCGGTATTTTTATGCTTCCCTTATGGTGCACAGGTAGCAAAAGGTAATTAAATCTCGACGGCGTACTCTCAATGTTCCAAATGCGGTTAATTAACGATATACGCTTAGCTGCATTCCGTCGGAGGTATTCGCACACCTATACCTTGCGACTTTATACCGGTTTCTCCATTTACGCACAATTCATGCAAATAACATTACGATCCGTTCAGTTCCGTCTCATTTATTTGCATTATTTTGATCGCAAGAGATGTTTACTTTGCGGCACGTTATCGACCTATACAACAAACATATAGGCCTAATGGAGAATATTTATTCTAATCAAGGTGTGCTTACCGAGTGTAATCGATATATTCAAATGTAAATTACAAGATATGCAATTGGCTCCAGATTTAAATTTTTATATGCGTATTTTATGTTATAAACACATCAGAATACCAAGAAATATTTTTAATGTTCTTTGAATTATTTTTAACATTTTTTTTTAAATGTTTTCCTTTCAAGTTTTTGGCTAATACTAAACGAAATGGAAAACTATTTCCGGATATACTTCTCAAAATCCTATTTCTTAAGCTAATAATTGCCTACAAGACCATTTTCAGGGTTGAAACATGTTGCAAACATTGCAGTTACTTTCACAAAAAAAACAATGTCATAACTTTTCTACGTTTGGGACAATACCTATCTGCAACAATCTCAACCTACAAAGACCACTTTCGAAAATCGACATTTTCGTATATGTATCTTTTACCAGTTTATTATCACATAGAGCAATTTATTCCTCTATATTTAACGAAGTAACGAGTGGTCTTTACCGTAAGCTAACATCGTAACCATATACAAACAATCTTATTAAAAATGGTCCATCATAGGAATAGGGCTGATTTAAATTCTGCCCTAAATTATGTTAAGGTGAATTTCACCTTAATCCTTTGAGCCACATTGAACTATTATGAAAATTGGCAAAGGATCGTCCGGGTCTCAGATTGCAAATTCGTTACTGGTTTTTTAAATTTGAAAATGACACATCCAATATGGCGGAAGAAATAAAAAATAATTTAATAAAAATGTATGAAACTTATTATTTTAGGATTTACATGGTTGCTGATTAGGAATCCGTTGCTAGTTTTTGAAAACCAAAATGGCAGATCCAATATGGCGGAAAAATAAGAATATAGAATTAAAATTTACGAAACCTTCTGTTTCGTTATTTGAAAACGATTTTGTTCACCATATAGGCTGTGGCATTTTTAAATTTTAAGGAGCGATATAAGATTCGTAAAAATACTGAATTAAAATCTTTCGATTTGCATTGAACCACCCTTTTTATTTCAAATTTGACATCACATCAAAATGAAATTCCACATTAATAAAGGCACTATGGTATTGCACAAATGTTCGACCTTGGACAAAGTGCCAAATAAATAAACTGATTCAATCATCCTACCTTAGTTGTCTGTCAAAATTACTATTAAAAAATGAGCTATAGGTACCTTTTTATGTTTTTTGATGTACCATAACTGCATTTCGTCAAATGTTTCTTTATAAAACCACTTATCGTTTCCTACCAGACTCATATAAAAAATTAACCTGAATGACAAAAATATACTTGATATATATGTGTGAAATTTTAAAAAAATGCGCCATTTCCCCATGTCTGGGTTTCGAATAAATTTCTCTGAGATTCTAATTTCCGTTACTGATGTGGTTGCATCGAGACTGGCAAAGAACATTCTTTTAACCCATTAACGCCTGAAATGCCATTTTTTATACTTCATTTTCATTCAAGTATTTCGTATCAAAATCAAAGTTGAAAACAATTGAAAGAGACATATCCTACTGTTTGCGAGGTCGCTCTTCAAGATTCCGAGGTTAAAATTGAGTTTCAGCCATCAGGAATTCCAATATGGCGCCGAATTTTTAAAAAAATTCCAAAAAATTGGGAATTATTTATTCCTATCAATTTTTTTCGAGCTATTAGAATGTAGCAATTCTATTGGAACTGTGCATAATGGTGGATAAAACAGTTGAATTTTAAGAGAAAATTTTACTTTTATACCCCACATCATTGTAACGACCTCAAAATGGCGTCAACAATGAAAATTTCTTTGAAAAATTTCTCAACGTTCTAACTCGATAACTACGTGCTCTTATAAAAAAAATGCTAAGAATGAAAAGTTCTTAGAATTAATCGAGAAATATAGTGGAATGTTTTCAGATTTTTGTGATGACATTTTGAAAAATATTTTTTCAAAATTTTTTTCAAAATTACAATATTTATGAAAAATTCTGAAAAAAATTTGATGTATTCACTTGTGAATTCCACGAGTATTTTGTTCTGTGCAATTTTTTCTAAAAGCTGATAATTTTTCGGGGGAAAAAATCCTAAACTATAATATTTGAAATTCATTTCCTCGACTATCAACTTTTCGAAAAAATTGCAAAGAACAAATAACTCTTACAATTCATCAGAGAATACACTACATTTTTTTCAGAATTTTATGTAAATAAATTACAATTCTGAAAATAATGTTGAAAAAAGTTTCTCAAAATGTCATCAAAAAAATTTGAAAAAAAATCCACTATATCTCTTAATGAATTTTAATAACTTTTCATTCTTAGCATTTTTCTTATAAGAGCACGTAGTTTTTGAGTTAGGGCGTTCAGAAAATTTTCAAAGAAATTTTCATTGTTGACGCCATTTTGAGGTCGTTATAATGATGTGGGGTATAAAAGTAAAATTTTTTCTTAAAATTCAACTGTTTTATGCACCATTATGCACAGTTCCAATAGAATTCCTACATTCTAATAGCTCGAAAAAAATTGATAAGAATAAAAAATTCCCAATTTTTTGGAAATTTTTTTCATATTCGGCCCCATATTGGAATTTCTGATGGCTGAAACTCAATTTTGACCTCGGAATCTTTTAGAGCGACCTCGAAAACAGTAAGATACGTACCTCTCAATTGTTTTCAACTTTGATTTCGATACGGAATACTTGATTGAAAATGAAGTATAAAAATTGTCATTTCAGGCGTTAATGGGTTAAATAACAGATACGCCTGGGAACAAAAATGAGTATAATGGGTGAATTAACTTTTTCAACCAGCAAAAATGAATTATAAGAATGTTGTGGGCAAAAATGAACTACTTAACATTGGAAAGAAGCAAAACGGACTTAAACGCGTGATTCACTTTTGCCTGTATGCCAAAATTTTGTCCACTTTTGGCCGTACGCCAAAATTAACCCAGTTTTGCCCATAGGCAAAATTTAATTCAGTTTCATAGTAGTTTTTCAATATTTATTTTGAAGAGAGCCACCAATCCCTGGCAAAAAATGAATTTTTACTTTATTTGTTTTTATTTATAGAAAAGTTCCCAAAAGTCTGAAAGTCAGGAAATTGAAGCGTACCAATTCTATAGGCTTGTTCCTAATTCGTTATTTTTGCCCGTAATATATTTTAACCCAATTTGCCCGCAGCCTTTAATTTACTTGGTTTTTGTGCGAAAACTATAAAATAAACGACGTTTGCACGCATCATTATTATAGCCCATTTTTGCTCTCAACTTGTCAATAAATGCTCTTCAAATTTCTCCAGAACTGTCGAAAATGCAGCTGAACGTACGTAATGGAATTCGTGAAGTCGAACATAGAACCTAGGAAACTCCGTAGAAAAAGAATAATGGAATCTAGCGCGAATGAGACCTCTGCATTACTTCTACCAACAATTTTATTAAGTTCACTTTTTTTTTAATAACAAGAAAGCACAGTTCACTAAGTAAATGCGTAAATTAAATACTAAGTACACGTAAAATAAATGTAACTTAAATAAAATATTTGTATAACTTCATATGCAATTCAATACATAAATTTCGAAAATTGTATTACACGAAGAAAAATTTTCATGTAAATTTTACCATTTCAGGCGGATATTTTGGGAGAGACTTTTACAATGGAAAAATGTTTCATTTCTGATAGAAATCATTATAGATTTGTGTCAGTATTACTATATGAATAGTACAAATTTCAAGAACTGATATAGTCACTCTGTTCAAAACAACTATCTAGAATGATAATGTTTTCATGGAAGTTTTCTCTCCGGAAACAAAGCTAAAAATTTAGTAGTATTTGCATAAACTAAGTTATTTGTAAAGATAAAAAACATTTGCAGTCCACATGCGTTACTTCGATATTTACCTTCGACTTTATATAGAACATACAGTATATTTTAGGTTAAAAAGCAAAAGAAGGTACAAATTGATGTTTTACATAGACGTTAAGCGCAGGCAACGGTCTTTACTTAGAGAAGATGGACTTCAAGAGATGGTACACGGCATCCAGGACATGACAAGGACGTACCAAAGACGAGGACAGAGCAAGAATACCAGCAATATCAAAGGACATACAAAGGTGTGACCAGTACTTCCAAGTACAAAGTGCAGTCGTGCGCACCGCATGACACTTTGTGCTTGGCGCGCATCAAAGATATACTTTCCTTATTGTATTTTCCCTATATACTGCTGCATTACTCGACACAGTTATAACAAGTAAAGAATTTTCTTATTTACTATTCTATGCGAAATCTCGACGACATAGTAGAAGAGCAAATTCGATCTCGACGAAAATTTATTTTTTGTTTATTTAATCCATTTACATTATGTAATCATTTTAGTCTAATTATAAGTTAATCAGTCGTTTTAAGATTTCTAACTCAATCTACACTTAATTTACAAATAATTCTATACGCGCTCATCATTAAAGATCTTTTATAGCTCCCCTCTATCTCTCCACAAAAATAATCTTTTTGCGTCGATTCGTTTTATGAAACCGTGTACTGATTATGATGCGTACATGATATGATAATCATATATGAAGTCAAATCCCAGAAGAAAACAAATATGTTTTGTATTTCAAGTAATTTTTTTTCGGTTCTATATCCGTAAAACCCGATTTTACGGCCTACTTTTACTCCGTAAAATTTCATTTTACGGATCACGAGTAACATGAATCTGCGCTGTCAAAAACAAAACCCATACGGATAAAATGCAGTACGCGAAATCGAATTTTTACAGTTTTCAGTACCGAAATGGTATATTACGATACAAATGCGCAAAATAGGTGATTTCAAAGTCACCTACGGCGCGGCGCACGTGTATCGTATACTAATTTTTTTTCTCACACTCTGTGCGCAAAATGCTATTTTGCTCCCTAAATTGCGGGAGCAAAATAAATATACCCGGGAGCAAAATAGGTTTTTCGCATTCTGTGGGCAAAATACTATTTTGCTCCCTATATCGCGGGAGCAAAATAGCACGCCCTCGTATGAGAAAATAGTATGTGCAACAAGGGAGAATAGGTATTTGTAGACTCGTGCGAAATGCCGTCCTCGCTTCGCTCGGGCGTCAAACTCACACTCATCGGCAAACACCTATTTTGCTCCCTAGTTGCACAATCTACTAGTTACTCCGTGGGAGAAATTTTTTGCGCACTGGTTTGAGTGTGCGAAGTACTTCGTTTATTTCAGTGCGCGAAGTGCAGTGCGCAAATGGATTACTTCGCGCACGGAGTTAAAAAAAATAATGTTCGACACACGGTCGTAAGACTTTACAGCCTCATGCGATACTGCGATACTCGTTGGTATCGCATGCAAGCCGTACACTCTAAAATTATTGGACTCAATTGCGGAGTCCAAGAGAGAGTAATCGTTAAATTTCACTCTTATATAGACTTCTATTTTACTCTCTTGGAGTCACATTTACTCCTTTGGGGTATTTCATGCGTGTAGTTATATACTGCATCGAAAACTGGTTACTACATGGCCGGCCGACAAACATGTTTTATTTCAATTCGCTATAACTTATTCAATTCTGAGAATTTTGAAACGAATAAAAAAAGAAATTGTTCGTTAGAGTTTTTTGCATCTAATGAATAATGAACAAATGATATATCTCAATAAACAATGAAGTTTTTCAGGGCCTCGAAGCACTTGACGCGTTGGTCATCGACTGCCACCAACTTTAAACATGCATTACTTTTTGACTATTACACCAATAAAGATAAAACTTTCCAGAAAATTTGTTCTTACCTTTATGAACAACTTTCTCGCTGACAGTTTTCAGATACTCGAATTTGCTCGATAAACGAAGAGCCAGAAGGTATATTTTGCAGTTGCGTAGATAAAAATTAATAACTTTATTGTTTATTGAGAAATGACTCCTCGACGAACAATAACAAATGAGAAACTCATGCTTAAATGAACAATATGACACGCAGTTTAGACATGCTAGTCATTTCTGTTACCTCTATTGCGCCCCACGTTTTCTATTTTAAGTCTTACAAATATTTTATTACCTAATAAAATGAAAAATTATTGCGTATTTATTTCGGCATGGTATTAGTCACCTGTGTGGATGGGTAACATTATTTTATCCTTATTAGTCCATATATAAAAACGTGGTTTTTAAAAAGAATTTTTTATTTATTAATTATTCCGTATATTTTGACTCCAAAGAACTCAAATTTAGTCGAACTCGGCGTACCCCATTTTCTATTCCTTTGGGCTGAAATTTGATTCCAATAATTTTAGTGTGTAAAATCTCGTTTTACGGCCTTGTATCGAAAAATACTATTTATCAATTCAATATGAAACTAGTGTTGGCGTGGTGCATCGCTTTAAGGATTCGGAAAGAGCTGGAAATGTTAAGTCTGAATATGATATAACCGAAATTTTGGTCCCGTATTTTAATTAAACGTTCCCGAAACGACGAATAATCTCAGCTGGAGTTTTCGGGGAAACTGTTTCAGACAAAAGTTTAAGGATTTTTTCCTATTCATCTAATGGTGATATTAATTTTGACCTCGACTATTATTTTGAAGGTCATTTCATGGTCAAGTTGAATTTCGCAAATGGGTATCACTATTTTTTACTGTGAATTTGGAAAGAGGGGAAAATTTCATGTCAAGAACATGACCTTCAATATGCCTTTTAAGTCAGAGTCAAGGTCATTTCAATACATTCCTGTAGGACAGTAATATCTTGACGAGATTGCATTTTTTTGCCTCTTTTTTAATCTTGACTATTACTTTGAAGGTCATTTCGAGGTGAAGTTGAATTTTTCAAATGAGAAGTTTTACCTTGACATATGACATTCGAAATGGCACATTGGCAGGATAAATATTCCAGATTTTTTAAATCAAGTGTTATTTTTAAGCAAAATAGTTATCAAAAATTGTTCAGAATCATTTAAGAAATATGAATTTTCATTAAGTCTTATTTTTCCAATTTTCATTTTGCTCGGCAGACAATCATTAACATTAACAACAAGATTTCGTAATGTTCAACATAAATACATAAAAACTAAATATCTGCATGCTTTGGATAAAACTCAAACCCGCTCCAAAAATGTTAAAAAAGTAAAGTTTTTGGAGGGTTCCTTCACTTTAAGAGAAGCCAAACGAAGGAACGTACTCAAAAATACTCAGTTATGGATGTTAAGTTATCTTTACTTCTAATTTTGTTAATTAGAATCGCACGGAACTACTTCAACACTTGAAAACTGCAATTGTAGTGCAACTCTTAATGTTGCCACGAGAATGAGCAGGATTAACCACCATCCGTCTCCCAGAAAGCTTTACTCCATTGCCCAATCTTACGACAAACAAGTTTTTATCTACGTACCGCCTCGTAATTTATTACTTATAAAATTTCAAAACCATTTATAATTAAAACGGAATAGATCAAATTTTCTTGTGTATTGTAACGCTGTTATTTTTAATCAACCCGTTACAAGTTACCGATAGGTATGGAAATTATGTCAATTGAAAGGAGAATCACTGCACTCACTAATTTTTATGATTTCTTTCAATAAATAATACCGAATTATTTGTAATCTGACCTTCTTGTAAAGTTTGATATTAATTCATTTATATTTATTTTTGTATTTATTTCATGTACGAGCTGATAAGGTAGAAAACTGTAAAGGAGAGTCGCCCTGCTGCACATTGGGCCAGGAGACCCGAGTGAGTGGCCAAAACTCATAACTCCCAGAATAGTGGAAACTTATAACATCTCATGAATGTTTTTTTAGTTTTTGGGGTATCTTATTACAAATCTGCATTTAGTTTTAAAAAATTCAAAATGGCGGACAAAATTTTTAAATATCTATTACTGTTTGGATATACATTTTTCTACATTACCATATTATAATATTATTAAGTACTGAATTATTTACCGACATGTATCTAAATTTAATATAAGTTGCGACACCTATTGGGACAATGTTGATTAACAATAGGTGTATTTAGTTTATAAGAATGCCGCTCTTAGTTCCGATATTTGCGTCCCTCGTTTCCGAATTCGTCAGATTTCCGGGAGCTTCATAACCGAATGGACGCATTTGCGATTGATAACATCCGAACAAGTTATTCATCGGGCCGAATCCACTTCACGGGTATAAAATCAACTTTCCGCGTGTGATTGTACCAATTTAGTGAATAATTTTTATTATAATAAATCACAGTGTATTATTAACCACCTCGTGCTGCGTATTTTCTCCAACCTGGAAACCTTTACGAAGTTTCACTCCAGTGGTTCTAGTTCATAGTGATTGAATTACCCATCAAGAAACATTTGGCGATCCTGCCAGGATTGGAGGCTGTGCGAGTGATTAAAGTGCATACATAATTTTCTGGAATTTGTTTTCCAATTGAACTTTTTCCAAAGACGCTAACGGCCGAAGTTCCACTCGGCTAAATTCGGCTCCATTCGGTAATCATCGGCTACGAGAAGCTATCTCGCTACGGAGAACATAAGCTTCGAGGAGTTCATCAAGGTGTATCTGGCCCCTTCGGTGCCTGTAGCCCCACCATTCAGCCTTTCGGATTCCCCTGTCTAAGGGAATTCGCCGCTAGCATCACATCCGTGCATTGATTGTCTAGCCCCTACTCCAGGACTCCCACTTCGCTGAATCTTCTACGGCTACCACACGGCTCCAGCCTTCAGGACTCTCCCCTCACAGGTTCTCAAGACGATCTTGTCACCTCTCCTCGGCCGATGCGCCCCACTTGGACTCTCGCTCCTCGGCACTCCTTTCGGCGGTAATCAACGCCTCACACACGCGTCATTCCTTACCACACGCACAATTGGTGTACAGCTGCTTCTTCTTTCTGATTTCCCGCTTCTTCAAGGATTTCGTTGGGAACGACATTTGACAGGGAACTTTAGCAACGTCTTCATATGTCTACCAAGATGTCCAACTCGGATCAAGATGAGAATTCATTTGACATAACCGCATTTAACAACTTAATTGCGGAACAACAATTGTATTTTGATGCAGTAGATCGAGTGGCTGCCATGGTGGATAATGGTGGTTTGCGAAAATCTCAAGCTGCATCAAGACTCGATTATATGCAAAGCCTGTGGACTAAATGCATTTCACTGCATTGTTCAATAATGAATTATTCTCAAGTGCCTGAGTGTCAGGCTGACTCTTATTTCATCGATGATCTGTACGTGAAAATGGAATTAGTGTGCCTCGACACTCTTGGTGCACTGAAGGAAATCCTGTTCGAGCCACCTCCGAGTCAAACCTCAACACCGGCACCGACTGGAATTGCTACAGAGTATCGACATCGAATTGCGCAAGTACCACCGTTACATTTACCGCGATTTTCGGGTGATTACGCATATTGGGAAGAATTTAGCGATTATTTTCATTCGATTTTTATTAATGATCCAAGTTACGATAATTTGCAACGATTGCATTATTTGAAATCGTGCCTCGACGGCGAGGCTGCATATTTACTGAAGAATATAACGATTACCGCGGCAAATTTTCCGATCGCCTGGAAACTTTTATCAGATAGATATTCGAATAAACGTCGTTTACTAAATATCCACTTATCAAAATTGTTTTCGTTAAAATCGGTTACGCGCACTAATTCGTCGTCCGAGCTTAGAAAACTTTTGGATTCCTTGAAGGAATCGACTGAGGCTCTGAAATGTCTCAAACGTCCCGTTTCCGATGACGTTCTAATATTTCTTTTGCTCCAACGGGTGGACTCAGAGACGCGCGAAGCATGGGAATTAAATATTCAGGACAACGAGGAATTTCCGAATTTTAATGACCTTGAAAAATTCCTGAATGCTAGAATACGTGCTCTTGAAGCATCCGACCTTGCGGGTAAGTCAAGCACGATTTCTAAGCCTCGCTCGATACCTTCACAAAGGGTAAACTATGCATCAAAGCCGGGATCGAAACACTCTCATACGTCTAATGCACAAATGCATCTCGCAGATGCCTCCAGTGCAGTTAAATGTCCGGTTTGTTCAGAAAAACATTCAGTCTACAAATGTTCGAAATTTTTGTCGAGTTCCATATCCCAACGATGGGATTTGGTAAAATTAAAAAATTTGTGTTCTAATTGTCTATCTGCGACTCATAATAATCGTAAATGCCCAAGCAAACGTACTTGCTTCGTGTGCGGCGTGCGACACCATTCGACACTTCACAAAGAATCAGTAAAAAATGCATCCGATGCACGCGTTTTAAATGAGTCATCCACTAGTACTTCACCTACGAATGATGTACAAATTGATGACAGCCTTGTTCAATCATACCATGTAACAGGTGTACAAGCCGCTCACGTCGTCTTAGCGACTGCATGGGTATGTATTTCATCATCATCTCAACGTCTTGTGCGAGTACGCGCTCTCCTTGAGCATGGCGCCACTCATACATTCGTATCGGCAAAGGTGGTCAACGCTTTAGGCACGCGTACCTACCCCGCGTCCACTACTGTAACCGGGCTCGGGCAAAAACCTGCAGAGGTTGTAAATCGCGTTGTTCCAATACAAATTAGATCGTCAAATAATGATTCGGCCGTGTTTTCCACCGATGCATATATATTGAAATCTCTGACATCATATGTCCCGAAATTTCGATACCCAGTATCGAAATGGGATCACTTACGCGGGTTGTCTCTCGCTGATCCGCGCCCTACCGATGATACATCCATTCATATGATCATCGGGTCTGATCTCTATCCATATCTGCTTCGTGATGGTATTCGACGCGGAAATACGGACGAACCAGTTGCGATAAATACCGTGTTTGGATGGGTGATATCGGGAGTTACGAATCCGCAGGGTAAGCATGATCATAAATCAGTCCACACCCATCATATACAAATGGACGATTTAAATTTGTCCATGTCTCGATTCTGGGAAATCGAGGAGATTTCCACTTCTCACCCGCTCTCATCTGAAGAGCTCAAATGTGAAGAGCATTTTCGATCTTCGCATTCGCGAACAGCTGATGGGCAATATGTGGTGCGTATCCCATTGACGCATCCCTCACCTCTGAATATTGGCGACACACGTTCTCGTGCAATAAAGAGTCTCATTTCCCTTGAACGACGACTTTCTACACGGTCAACCGAACGCCACGCGTATCACAGTTTCATGAACGATTACCAATCTTTAGGCCATATGCGTGTAAGTTCAAAGCCTGCACTGTCACAACCGCATGATGTAGTTTACTTACCTCACCATCCAGTCTTTAAGCATGATAGTACTACAAGTAAGTTGCGCGTTGTATTCAATGCTTCGTCTCTCGGTTCGAACGGACATTCAGTGAATGAATTTCATATGGTTGGTCAAAAATTACAGACAGATCTTGCGATGTTGCATATCCAATGGCGTGAGCATAAATTTGTCTACTGTGCGGACATCGAAAAGATGTATCGTCAAATCCTAATCGATGTTCGTGATGTACATCTTCAACGAATTTTATGGCGCGATTCGCCTTCTGATCCTATTCGTGACTATGACCTTCTGACCGTCACCTATGGAACGGCAAGCGCCCCTTTTCTAGCCTTACGCGTACTTCAGCAGCTAGCTGAAGACGAAGGCTCAGATTTACCTCATGGCAAGCAGGCTCTTTTAACTAATTTTTTTGTTGATGACACTTGATTCGGTGCCAATTCAATAGAGAAAGCAAAGTTGATTCGGGACCAACTTGTATCTCTCCTCGGTCGTGCAAAATTTACATTGCGTAAATGGGCGAGTAACTCTCATCAGTTGCTGGATGACATTGATGCTGAGAATCACGGTGTTGCATGCGACCACAGGATACAGGCGGATGAAACATTAAAGATACTTGGTATAAAGTGGCAGCCTGCTACTGACACGTATCGTTTCGTTGTCTACGACTCCGAATGTATCGTGTGGACAAAACGTACCGTGTTATCACACATTGCTCGGATCTTTGATCCGTTGGGCTGGATTGCTCCTGTAATGATCACAGCGAAGATTTTTATGCAGTCATTGTGGTCCTGTAAAATTGATTGGGATTCTCCCCTTCCACCCACTCTTAGACAGCATTGGTGCGAGTTTTATGAGTTTCTTCCGTCGTTAACTTCTATCTCCATTCCACGCTGGTTGGGAACTTCCAATGGCGATACCACGATTGAGCTGCATGGGTTTTCGGATGCTTCCACCAAAGCATATGCAGCCGTAACATACATTCGTGTGCAAACGCCCGCGGGTGTTTCCTCGTTGTTGCTTATGAGCAAAACTCGAGTTGCTCCTCTAAAACAACTTACTGTTCCGAGACTGGAGTTGTGTGGAGCAGTTCTTCTGACGCGTCTCATGGCCAAACTGTCTTCATTGTCAATGTTCAGTCAATGCAAGAAAACTTGCTGGACTGACGCGACAATAGTTCTTGACTGGATTCGCGGTTCCCCATCATCATGGAAGACATTCGTCGCTAATCGCGTCGCTGATATTCAGTCAACTCTCCCCGACACACCTTGGAGGCATGTATCCAGTGGTGACAACCCTGCCGATCTAGCATCACGCGGTGTATCACCTACCGATATTGCATCCCGTTCGCTGTGGTGGCACGGCCCTTCTTGGCTAAGCACTCCTGAAGAACTGTGGCCCAGTCTGGAACCTCCATTACCAAATGATGCAGATCTGGAAGCTAAGGTTGCCTTCGCACACGTGTCCAACACGTCAGATGATTCGCAATTGAATGCGATGTTCTCACGATATTCATCATGGCCCCGCATGATTCGTGTATTTGCGTGGATATTACGTTGGAAGTATCGAACGCCTCCATCTCAATCTGACCAAAAGGTTGTTTTAAAGGCCGTAGAGCTCAATCGTGCCACAAACAAAATCTTTGCAGTCTTGCAAAAACAGCAGTTTCCTGACGAACTTGCTATATTACAGGAAAGTCCTTTATCTTCCGATGGTTCTCGTAGAATCACGCCAAATAATTCTTTGTCTCGTTGTAGTCCACTTCGTTACCTAAATCCGTTCCTGGATGACCAAGGGTTGCTACGCGTGGGTGGACGACTATCATTAAGTAATTATGATTACAACGCAAAATTCCCTGTTATTTTGCGTCCATGTTCCACGTCTCGCCTGCTCGTGCTTGATGCGCACAATGCTTGTCTACATGGTGGAATTTCTCTCACGCTCGGTACTCTGCGGCAATCCGTCTGGGTCTTACAAGCACGCAAAACCGTAAAATCAGTCATATCGAAATGCGTTGTCTGCGCAAGATTACGAGCTGACGTCCCAATGCAACTCATGGGATCACTCCCTCCCGCACGTGTTAATCGAACAAATCGAGCATTCGTCAACTGCGGAGTTGATTATGCTGGTCCTGTGGCAGTCCGAATGGCGGGCGGTCGCGGAGTACGTTCTCGACAAGCGTTTATAGCCGTCTTTGTTTGTATGGCAGTCAAAGCCATTCACTTGGAACTCGTCAGCGACTACTCCTCTGCCGCGTTTCTGGCCGCGTATCACCGATTTTGCTCGCGACGAGGTTTACCACGTACCATGTTTAGCGATTGTGGTAAAACTTTTCAGGGCGCCGACACGGAATTACGTGCAGCTTATCTTGCTGCTCTTAACCATCCAGATTTTCATGAGCGTCTCGCCATGGATAGAGTTGAGTGGCAATTCAATCCACCGTACGCCCCTAATTTCGGCGGTTTGTGGGAAGCCGGTGTAAAGTCGATGAAGCGTCACTTTTACCGGATTCTTCGGGACAAAACACCGACTTTCGAGGAACTGTACACTCTTCTCTGCCGGATAGAGGCGTGCCTCAACTCTAGGCCGTTAGCTCCCTTAAATGATAATATTGAGAGCCTGGATGTTTTAACCCCGGCTCATTTCCTTATCGGCGGCCCTGTAACTGCTATCCCTTCTGCGCCTATTCTAGATACCTCGCGTAATTGCTTAACTCGATGGCAATGCATTCAACAAATGCTGGAACAATTTTGGGCACAATGGTCCCGAGATTATCTCACTTCTTGCCACCATCGTTCCAAATGGCTAAAACCAACAACCAATGTGAAGGTTGGGCAGATGGTTCTTTTACGAGATTCGCAACTTCCGCCGACTAAATGGGCTTTAGCACGCGTTACTAAATGTCACCCTGGACATGATGGTCTCGTTCGTGTTGTGGACGTCAAAACGGCTAAATCGTCATATCTTCGACCAATTTCGAAGCTGGTTCTGCTTCCAGTTGATCTTGATAAAATGAACCAATTTGCCTAACCTAATAGCCGAACTGTTGTGTTTAAAATTGCGCGCATGGTCGGCGCAAGGCGGGCGGTGATGTTTGGATATACATTTTTCTACATTACCATATTATAATATTATTAAGTACTGAATTATTTACCGACATGTATCTAAATTTAATATAAGTTGCGACACCTATTGGGACAATGTTGATTAACAATAGGTGTATTTAGTTTATAAGAATGCCGCTCTTAGTTCCGATATTTGCGTCCCTCGTTTCCGAATTCGTCAGATTTCCGGGAGCTTCATAACCGAATGGACGCATTTGCGATTGATAACATCCGAACAAGTTATTCATCGGGCCGAATCCACTTCACGGGTATAAAATCAACTTTCCGCGTGTGATTGTACCAATTTAGTGAATAATTTTTATTATAATAAATCACAGTGTATTATTAACCACCTCGTGCTGCGTATTTTCTCCAACCTGGAAACCTTTACGAAGTTTCACTCCAGTGGTTCTAGTTCATAGTGTTTGAATTACCCATCAAGAAACAATTACAATAGCATGAAAATCGTTAATTTGGGGGTTATTTAGGTGCCTGCCGTTACGAATCTGAAGTAAGTTTTCAAAAATTCAAAATGCGGCCCAATATGGCGGATAAAATTTTCAATTGCCGATTGGATTAGCATAGATTTAGTTATTTGGGGTTTATTGGGTCGCTGATTGCCAAGCTGAAGTAAATTTTCAAATATTCGAAAGGTCAAATACAAGGTACTGAGCAAATGTTTTAAAAATTATTTGAATTTTTATGAAATGTAGTCTGGTATTTAAAAATGTACGTCTATTTTACAATTGGATTATAAATGTTAAAAATAACAGATTCAATAAGAAGAAATCAGTTTTTAGATGTAGTGACTTATTTAAAATCTGTACCTATTTAAATGAAATATAACTTCTAGTTATAGTTTATAGTAAATAGTAAGGAAAATAATATATATATATATATAATTATTACGATATTATTTTTTAATATTTATATTTGTAATAATATTTCTGTTCATCAGAGAGCTAAAATAGCAATCAGCGAAATTGTTTCTAATTTCGAATTTTTACGGCTAGAATGAGCTGTATTAATACACCCAGAATATACCGCGAGGAGGTTTCTATAGACCGATTTATAACCCGTTTTTTTGTATTTTTTTAACGTTTTTTATTTTTTTATTTTTATTTTTATCAATGGGTAATTGAAAATTTAGTAGTTAATTTATCAATTGAATTTTTAAATTTTGACTGAATATTCTAACTCGAAGACCTCAGAATCTTCCGAGTAAACATTTTCAGGCAGATTCGTTAATTTTTAAGAAACTTTTGTCTGCAATCAGACAAAAAAATATACTTGTCGACATTTCCAAGCCGCCATATTATATTTTTACATTTAGATGGATTCAGTGACCCCGAAAATATACTGTATAGCAGTATCACATTTTGTCAACAACATTATTATCTCAACACATTTTGGTCATGAAAACATCATTTCTCTGAAATGAGAAGCAGTTAATACAAAATTTCAGGGATATTTCTTAAAAAGCGCAAAATGGCGCATATACAATTCATACAATATACTACTACGAAGAACTTGGCATAAAATTTGATTCATTTGAAAGCGAAACATCGGGGAACATCATAATGGAAGTTACCCAAGACTAAGGAAAAAAAAGATTGTGCTGCTTGCCGTTTATTAAAAAAAATACAACGATAGTACACTGAAAGAAATCGTATGTAGATTTTACCTAAGTTGGTCAAGTAAAATCTGCCGAACTGAAAACTAAGTAAAATTTGCCGAACTTGTTCAGCACGTATTACTTAACTACTTATGTAATAGTTCCTGAAATTCTATTAAGTAGATATTGCTGAAAAACTAAGTAATAATTACTTGACTATCTTTTTATATGAAATCAGTGATTTTCTACTGCAAATATATAAAGATATAGACATAGTATATAATAATAAAAGGTGGGTTTGAAATTATATATAAATATATGTAATTATAGTTCAGCTGTGACCTCCGGGATTTGCGATCACTAGATGGAGCTACTATACGTGTGCTTGGCAACCAACGCACAGATGTTTTCCTGATTACGGTCTCGAGATATGACGATTCGCAGTTTTGAATCGGATTGGCAAAATACATATTTGCTCCAGGTCTTTAGGATGACCGATTACGGGGAGTAGGTATCGCTCTCCAGTAGTTTTTCCCCATTTTAACTAAAATACGTGCACCAGATGTTTAATTCGCTGATTAAGGGATCTAGGTATCGCGCTGCATAGTTTTTCACGATTCTAGCTGAAATACGTGCACCAGGTATTCAAGGTCGTCGATTACGGTGTCTAGGAATCGCGCTCCGTAGTTTTTCATCTTTTTAACTAAAAAACATGCACCAGGAGTTTGGGGTCGACGATCAAGTGGTCTAGGTATTGACTTCGAGTTAACCGACGATGACCTTGAGGTCAAAGTTAAAGGTCATTTCAAGGTCAAATCAATTTTGCTTATTTTTCTTCAAATTTGAACGTATTTACATTTGACCTTGAAATGACCTTCAAATTTTTTCCAATTTGGCCCAAGGTCAAGGACAAGGTTACCGTTGTTTATCAGATAAAATTGATTTAGCCTTGAAATGACCTTCAACTTTGACCTCAAGGTCATCGTTGTCCCCCCACCCCCCCCCCCCCCCCCCCCCCACCCCCCCCCCCCCCCACCCCCCCCCCCCCCCACCCCCCCCCCCCCCCACCCCCCCCCCCCCCCACCCCCCCCCCCCCCCACCCCCCCCCCCCCCCACCCCCCCCCCCCCCCACCCCCCCCCCCCCCCACCCCCCCCCCCCCCCACCCCCCCCCCCCCCCACCCCCCCCCCCCCCCACCCCCCCCCCCCCCCACCCCCCCCCCCCCCCACCCCCCCCCCCCCCCACCCCCCCCCCCCCCCACCCCCCCCCCCCCCCACCCCCCCCCCCCCCCACCCCCCCCCCCCCCCACCCCCCCCCCCCCCCACCCCCCCCCCCCCCCACCCCCCCCCCCCCCCACCCCCCCCCCCCCCCACCCCCCCCCCCCCCCACCCCCCCCCCCCCCCACCCCCCCCCCCCCCCACCCCCCCCCCCCCCCACCCCCCCCCCCCCCCACCCCCCCCCCCCCCCACCCCCCCCCCCCCCCACCCCCCCAGAGAGTAGATGAATACGGGACAGATCTCACGGAGTTCCCGCCGCCGCCTCCAGGCGTCGCCACAGGTCGCGGCGCTGTCGCAGCATGCGAAGGGTTGGTGGGGGTAGGATTTCGTGAAACTAATTCGCAGACTGATTCGTGGACTAATTCGTGGTTTGAGTCGCGGACTGACTCGCGGGCTGATTCGCGGATTGATTTCGCATTTTTGATTTACTGTTTTTAGTACGCGGGCCTTATAATTCACGACTCGCGGGCGCTGTCGCAGCATGCGATGGTGGTAGATTCGATGAACTAATTCGCAGACATGATTCGTGGACAAAATTCGTGGTTTGAGGTCGGCGGACTGATCTCGCGGGCTCTGATTCCGCGGATTGATTTCCACATTTTTGATTTACTGTTTTAGTACGCGAGGGCTTATAATTTCAAGACTCGCGGCGCTGTCGCAGCACATGCGAGGTGGTATGATTTTCGTGAACTAATTTCGTGGTTTGAGTCGTGGGGACTGGCTCGTGGTTTTGAGTCCGCGGAAATGGACTCGCGGGCCGATTCGCGGATTGATTCACATTTTTGATTTGCTGTTTAGGTACGCGGTTTCAAGAAGTCTCTCACATGGGGAAATCTGAACTGTCGCTTATGAGGTCATTAAGATGACGCAAGACTTTGGGGATGGTCTCACTACAAATTTTAAAAACCTAAGATTAGCGTTTTGCATAATATCTTTCGGGTTATTATCGACAATCCTTGGAAAAAACCATGTGAATTCCAAGCATGATTACATAATATATCGAAAAGCCTTTGAAGGTCGAAATACATAGGTAATTTTAATAGAGTCTACATTGGCAGCATGGAATAGAGAAGGTAAAGGTCAACGACGTATTTATTAAATTTCATTAAGATATTGTTAGTTTAAACCTACAATCAGGGCGTTTGGACCTCTTACATTATCATCGATGAAAACGAATTCACCTTTCAGAGTTCTAATGCGTCGGGGAAATCTTTCCAAATTCAAATCAGCTAGAGATTGAAAAGTGTTGACCGGTACGACATTGGTATTACCATGTGTCGAAAATCAAATTTAAAAAGTCGCCATTCATTAAAGGTCAGATATTGCTACATTATAGGGCGCTTATGGAAATACAATCGTATTCGGTAGGAACCTGTATTATTGAGAGTGAAAGTAAAAATGGCCTGTTTCCTCGTGCGTACACCGTTACCGACCTTAATTCTGATGTTACATATCTTTTTTGATGAAATTGACCAGCGTAGATTTCCATTAGTCTGAATACCAGTTTTGAAGGTGTCTTAGCTCTAATCTCGTATATTCGACGACCTATCTTTTTAAATCTCACAACAAATTTTAAAAACCTACAATCAGGGCGTTGACCTCTCCCTTACCATGTTGCTAAGTTTGAATTCAACTTTCAGAGTTTTTCCTCTCTTTCTGTCGGGGGAAATCTATCCATCAATATGAACAGTCGTCTTGACAAGACCGTTAGTGTATCTCAATGATCTCCAATAGTGGACGAAACCGTCTGAGCCCCTTCACACAAAACCGCTAAGTACCATATAAAAAAATTAATTTAGAAAAAGCCTCTAAGCAATTTCTCAACGCGTTTCAAAAGACCTGGTGTCCCGACACCCGCTGATGCGCGGAAACCTTTTCCCTCCGTGCGTTTTTCTACTAATCATCTCTCTCGCTTCTTCGCATACTCTTATTTAGATTCCATTAAACAGTAGCAGTATACCCGTTTTCACCGGTCGTCGATTATCCGTGGATCACTTATTCATTCGGTAGCATTTTGTTTTCCTGAAACTTTCGAAAAATGTATACAGGTTCCAGACACGTTTAAAAGGTCATTGCACAATTTTCTTCAAAAACATTATCTTATTTTTCCAATTTCGGCAATCCGTGACGTAAGAGAAAGGAGGCAGTTCTAATTTCAAATATTCCAATGTCATAATTTCTATGATCTTCTCTAGCTCTGCCTATTATCTCTTTCTTTAGATCCATTAAAACATTAGCCAGTATACCGTTTTCCAACGGTCGTCGATTATCCGTCGATCCACTTATTCACCGTACATTTGTTTTCTCGAAACTCTCGAAATTGTATACAGATCCAGACATCGTTTCAAAGAAATGTCGCGTTCCTGTGTCTATGTTTGACAGTACGTAAGCACCTCTATTTCAAATATTGGTATTTTCTACATCAATAATGGTTAGATGTCTAAAAAGATTTTTGAGGCCTTGAACAGTGGTTTTACAGGCACTCCTTGAAGAAGAACGCTGCTGAGGAATCCATTTTTAATCCAACCTTCATTCGAGAAGTCCATCAAAAAAGGGATTGAGAAAAATCAAATTAATTCTTAAGGACCAATCCTCACATAAATCCAAAATGGGGTGACAGTTATATCGATTGGAGACAACGTATTCATTGCATCACGCGTAACAGAGGGTTACGCGAGCTGCTCCACGCAGATTGTAATTTGGACCCCAGGTATCTCAATGATCTCCAATAGAGGACAAAACTCGTCGAGTCCCTTCACAACCAAGACCATTTTGAAATTAAACGTAGAAAAAGCCGCCTAATAGCAAGTCTCTACCGCGTTCAAAAGACCTGGCTGCCGACCCCCTAAATTATTGTTGATTAAAAAATGTCCAGCCGGTTAGGATGGTCATTGCAAAATCGGGCCTCTTTCTAATGCGTGATCTTAAGGAAATTAGTTCATAAAATATTGAAAAGTACTGGCTGTTACACATTAGTATTGTCCATGTGAGGAATGTTCGAAAAAAAAATAAAAATTGCAAAAGCAATTCATAAAAGGTCAGCTATTGCTACATCATATTCGCTTCTCGATGCCTATGTGGAAATACAGCGTAGGCTAGGAACCGTATTTTGAATGTGAACATAAAATTCTAATAATGACCTTTTCCTCCTGCGTGCTACTACCATCTCTCTTGCTATCTAGTACCCGTTGTTAGATTATACCGTTATCACGGTCATCGTCATCGCCGATTACCCGCCGATCATTTTCACCATATATTTTCCATGTATACAGGTTCAGACGCTGTTTAAAGTCATTGCGCAATTTCATCAAAAGGTATACCAAGTAACACATTTTCTCTTTCCAAAATTTTTAGACAACCTCCACCATAATAGAAAGGAGATGATCTCAGTTCTGTATTTTATCTAGGAATAACATGGCGGCCACCTGTAGACCAACTCACCCCTTTGTTAACAAAAGTAGCATAAATAAATAAATAAATAAATAAATAATTTATAATAATAATATTTAAATAGTAATAAATTTCACATAATCCGAATAGCGCTATTAAAATGTATAATATAGAAATGATGGAAGAAGCTAGCAGTAAATTAGAAAGAGAGGATGACACGCTTATTCCCTATGCATTTATCTATTCACGATATTTACGTGTTTTCCATGACGTTCGAGCCATAGCTATACGAGTTTGGACACGTGGGTAATATAATTAATCAGGTTCCTGACCGTTTTTTAATATGTGTACAATTTACGACATCTTAAACATCGCCATACAAGTTTCGACCTGTTAATTACCCGTAGACTTTACTATACGGTAACAATGAATCTGACTTCTCACAAGTGACGAACACATACGAGTATCGACTTGCTTCTAATATAATTAATTAACCTTCATTTAATATTTCCCACTTTTAAAATTTCTGAGAATAAGAAGATCGAAATGACGACGCAAAAATCTAAGAGAAGCGTGTAAAATTCAACAGTTTCTTTCTATCTTTACGCACAGTTTTGTGTCTTTTAAGTAAAAAGTTAAAGGAAATGATAATGCTGCCATCTTTTGGTATGTTTAAAGAGATTGCAGAATCTGCGTGTTGCAGAATGAAATATGTGGGTGCATCTAAAATGCATAAATTCATCGTAGGCTGCCATCATACACTTGCTGATATGAGTGGCTATGGAGCGATTACAATTGAATATGAGGTTCTTGAAAATTGAATCTAGTTGACAATTAACCTTATTATCGCCATACAAAAGAATATGAAAGTGAAATTGTTAAATATTACCGCGCATCTACTGCAAAGCGAAAGCAATCTCGCTATTTTTAAAATACCTATACTGCCATTACTAGACATCCCTCTGAAATTAACACTTTGCATAGTCTTTAATCATAGGCGGTTGTCTATCTGCGGTATCATCACTCGTTTCAAAACGTTTATTGACGACATTCACGTAAATCTGGATGCATTTGCATTGTGAGTGGTAAGCATGACCATACTTCTTCAATTTCACGTTCTGCAAACGTTGACATGAAATCTATAGGTAGACTCGATGTCTTTTGTTTCCATTAATGCAAGACGTTTCACTTCATAGTAAATTCTCATTGACCTTCGAAGAGATGCAGGCTAGTCTTGAAGATTTTACAGTATACAATTTTAAAGCATTTTAACATTTTCTTTAGCACACTTTCCGTTAAATGTATGATTTTCGCAATTTATTGAAAATCGACGATGTTGTTGTCCTATGAGTTTCGGTAGAGATGGACAGGCTAATATGTCTATGTCGACAATATTGTCAGCATCTAAAATTTCCTGCAACCTATGTATTTTATTTGTCTGCGCCTTTTATGTATATCTTGTGAGCACATGTAACGATGTCTTCCATCGTTTCGTTGATTCCATCAAAGGGTATATCGCCCGATTCCAATCGTAGACCATGCTAATTGTGCATTAACCAATTGTTTTATGTTCAAAACGTACTTTACTACATTACTGTCGGAAATATCCATAATGTACATTTCCTTCGATATAAACTGATTACCAGATCCGGGGAATCCTTGCACGTCGACAATATTCTACATTTCTAGTATCTAATACTGATTTGCTTGTCCCCTTCATTAATTGACGCATCATTCTCTCTCACACACACACTCTTTGCCCCTTCCACATATGGCGTGGTACCTCTAACTTATGGGTATACGTCGTACCTTTCTCTCTCTAGATCGTAGTATCTCTTCGTAAAATCCTATGAATCGGAAATCAAATCAGAGTGTAACAAAAACGTCGATTCTTCAGCGGGCCAACACTTGAGATTTTCGATAGTTTGTGAGTTACGATACTCAGACGATGAAGAAGTTAAACGTAATATTAAATCGTTTCAAGTACTAGCACCAGTATGATGGTCACCGCACTTTCACAATTGAATAAATCTTTTCTACGATATTCGATCTAATTGAAATGTGCATAGACGTATGAATACAAGTTTCGATTGGTTTATAATACAATTGAGCGTGCCAAAGATCTCTAAATTTTAAATAAAAAATGATCAGTCATTAACTTGACATCCTTTAAACAATTAATTTTTGTATGTATATTAAATAGCGATACACTGCAGTCTTAAATCAAATAATTAAAATCATTACATCTTAAAGTCAGTCCATGCATAAATCTTACATGGTCTAAGTCATCTTATCTACACTACATCTTTCTTTCTGTAAATCCAAAACAAAACGAAAGACAACAAAGTATTTATCATTATGATAATAACAAATTCTTTCACATTAGAACCGCGTCTAATAGCCCACATAAGGTCGCCTTATTCGTAGTGAATTTAACTTTCGAACTGTCATCTTTAATTGTCGATCATTCTCTCTCTCTCCCTCTCTCATTAGCTACCGATTTGTTGCATCTATACGAATACTCTTACATCAAATCGAGTCGTATGCACATTCTTGTGTTGTAACATTCACACGACTATGGAATGAAATTCATTCTGAAAACCCAACAAGTACAAGCGTAAATGTATTTTAATACTAACGAATGGTATACCTCTTGATTCGAAATTGTATGTAGCGTAACCGACATGACTATTTAATTCCGTTTACAATAATGATTTGGAGATTCACACCGCACGAAACGTTGTTATATTTGACAGATTTTTGCTACTTCCACATTGTAATCTTAATTAGTTAACTAAGTTATTCACGTATCAATACTATTGTTATATGTAGGTATTTTGTTAAATATATTGCCATAAGGAGAATGTCCTCCTATCCATCACACCTAGTGTAATACCAAAAGATACAAGTCATTATATCAATAAATAATGTTCATAGTAATAAATTAACCTTTAAAAACTTCTCATGTTTTCACATCATGCACTAAAATTTCAGATTATTATTATTATTATTATTAATATTGAATCGTTTATAGAACTGATGTTTTCATACATAATCACTTAAAAAGACTGCTACCATATATGAAATATAAGACTAAACAACAATTCAACATGAAGACATGCATAGATTAATTCTATTTAAAACATTAGTCATTTTGAAAGGAAAAGTGAAAAATTCTCAATGACCTATCTGTAAAGCTTCTATCTTACTTCTATCTTACTTCATGTTTCTTTTAGACAGTCCAAACACATCGGTACATAAACACACTTTCAATAATTATTGAATAATTTCTTATATAAGGGAGTAAATATTCAACGATTTTTTCGTAAATAATGAAACAATTTAATATATACGATCATTATACAATTTTACTAAAATAAGCTTAATTGCGGTGTTTTGGAAATGTTGGTGACAAAAGTATGAATATGCAATTAAATGAATCATTTAACACACGTATCTCTATCATTACGTTCAATTATATAATTTTTTAATACTATAACACGTACATATTTACAATATTTGCAGACTGTACGTCAGTCTTTTCATTTTCATGTTTAGACTAAAATGTGCGTCAAAACTGACTCTTGCTCGTCATTAATTATAGGCATCTAGTACATCGGAGCTTTGAAACACCTTTACAATATGTTGTATATGTTCTTAAATCTGAATGCATTCACGTTACTGATGACAATAATGATTCTTTAGTTTAATCTTGACCAAAGGTGCAAACGCAACATATTGAGATGAGTACTATTGCCAGTGTCTGAAATTTCTTACCCACACCGATGAAGGAAATGTCGTATATTATAGGCAAAAGCATTCACAGTTATTAATATGATTCTTTATAAATCATAAGTATATACTGTCGACTAGATTCATAATAAACATATTGTTTAATGTAGATCGGTAAGTATCTAATTCCTTATCTTACATTTAATTCCTCACAATATTCAATATGTACCCTTCAAAGCGTCGTGTTTTATTTTTGATTATTGTATTTTGTAATATATCTGCTCGCACTCTCTATATTGAATTCATATTTTAAAGATAGATTGTAGCCACTCCAGATATTAACGAACACCTTACTAAGAACTAATACCTACACTAATATTCTACCTATACCAAAAACATCTAGCAA
Organism: Trichopria drosophilae; assembly: GCA_030407085.1. Lineage (NCBI taxonomy): Eukaryota > Metazoa > Arthropoda > Insecta > Hymenoptera > Diapriidae > Trichopria > Trichopria drosophilae. The sequence goes on from CM059583.1 coordinate 209,973,988, forward strand.
ATAATCGAGATAATATTTTCACTTCAAATTTATTATTATACTTGAAATATTTCTCCGAGTCTAAACTTCTCTTACAAGTTTACTGTGTTCTGCATCTCACTTATCTTATATTGGAAACGTTAGTTAACTAATATTTTATGCGTGAAATTTGTATATTTTCCAATCCATATGTTTGAACACATTTATTCTCTAAAGATTACTCTAAGTGTTTTCTTTCGACTCTGAGAGTACAGCAATCTACCGTCTTATTTCATACTGTGCACACTTAAACGTGTAGAATATACGAATAATATTTATTTACCCATAATTAATAATAATTTTATATACATTATTACTTTCCCAGTATTACATTATACTCTCACTGATATTCTTCTTCTAACATAATACACCTCAATCGTTGTATTCACTTTCAAAATTTGTAATTATTTTGAATTTTCCATTTATATCTCAGTAGCTTTCTTATATTATAAGTTTATTTCGTATCGTCTCTGCTAACATTCCTCACACTATTAATATTCCCTAACTTCATCTATATAGTTTCAATATTTCCATAGCACATACCGACTATGGCGTAATCGTGTATTTCATATTTTAAAGATAAAAATTGTCAGCTACGTGCAGAACGGAAATTATGATACCTTTGATTGTCAGTCTTAATTTTTAGTAAGGTGTTCGTTAATATCTGGAGTAGCTGCAATTTTTATCTTTAAAATATGAAATACACGATTACGCCATAGTCAAAAGGTATGTGCTATGGAAATATTGAAACTATATAGATGAAGTTAGGGAATATTAATAGTGTGAGGAATGTTAGCAGAGACGATACGAAATAAACTTATAATATAAGAAAGCTACTGAGATATTAATGGAAAATTCAAAATAATTACAAATTTTGAAAGTGAATACTACGATTGAGATGTATTATGTTAGAAGAAGAATATCAGTGAGAGTATAATGTAATACTGGGAAAGTAATAATGTATATAAAATTATTATTAATTATGGGTAAATAAATATTATTCGTATATTCTACACGTTTAAGTGTGCACAGTATGAAATAAGACGGTAGATTGCTGTACTCTCAGAGTCGAAAGAAAACACTTAGAGTAATCTTTAGAGAATAAATGTGTTCAAACATATGGATTGGAAAATATACAAATTTCACGCATAAAATATTAGTTAACTAACGTTTCCAATATAAGATAAGTGAGATGCAGAACACAGTAAACTTGTAAGAGAAGTTTAGACTCGGAGAAATATTTCAAGTATAATAATAAATTTGAAGTGAAAATATTATCTCGATTATTTGCTAGATGTTTTTGGTATAGGTAGAATATTAGTGTAGGTATTAGTTCTTAGTAAGGTGTTCGTTAATATCTGGAGTGGCTACAATCTATCTTTAAAATATGAATTCAATATAGAGAGTGCGAGCAGATATATTACAAAATACAATAATCAAAAATAAAACACGACGCTTTGAAGGGTACATATTGAATATTGTGAGGAATTAAATGTAAGATAAGGAATTAGATACTTACCGATCTACATTAAACAATATGTTTATTATGAATCTAGTCGACAGTATATACTTATGATTTATAAAGAATCATATTAATAACTGTGAATGCTTTTGCCTATAATATACGACATTTCCTTCATCGGTGTGGGTAAGAAATTTCAGACACTGGCAATAGTACTCATCTCAATATGTTGCGTTTGCACCTTTGGTCAAGATTAAACTAAAGAATCATTATTGTCATCAGTAACGTGAATGCATTCAGATTTAAGAACATATACAACATATTGTAAAGGTGTTTCAAAGCTCCGATGTACTAGATGCCTATAATTAATGACGAGCAAGAGTCAGTTTTGACGCACATTTTAGTCTAAACGTGAAAATGAAAAGACTGACGTACAGTCTGCAAATATTGTAAATATGTACGTGTTATAGTATTAAAAAATTATATAATTGAACGTAGTGATAGAGATACGTGTGTTAAATGATTCATTTAATTGCATATTCATACTTTTGTCACCAACATTTCCAAAACACCGCAATTAAGCTTGTTTTAGTAAAATTGTATAATGATCGTATATATATTAAATTGTTTCATTATTTACGAAAAAATCGTTGAATATTTACTCCCTTATATAAGAAATTATTCAATAATTATTGAAAGTGTGTTTATGTACCGATGTGTTTGGACTGTCGAAAAGAAACATGAAGTAAGATACAAGTAAGATAGAAGCTTTACAGATAGGTCATTGAGAATTTTTGCACTTTTCCTTTCAAAATGACTAATGTTTTAAATAGAATTAATCTATGCATGTCTTCATGTTGAATTGTTGTTTAGTCTTATATTTCATATACGGTAGCAGTCTTTTTAAGCGATTATGTATGAAAACATCAGTTCTATAAACGATTCAATATTAATAATAATAATAATAATCTGAAATTTTAGTGCATGATGTGAAAACATGAGAAGTTTTTAAAGGTTAATTTATTAATATGAAAATTATTTATTGATATAATGACTTGTATCTTTTGGTATTACACTAGGTGTGATGGATAGGAGGACATTCTCCTTATGGCAATATATTTAACAAAATACCTACATATAACAATAGTATTGATACGTGAATAACTTAGTTAACTAATTAAGATTACAATGTGGAAGTAGCAAAAATCTGTCAAATATAACAACGTTTCGTGCGGTGTGAATCTCCAAATCATTATTGTAAACGGAATTAAATAGTCATGTCGGTTACGCTACATACAATTTCGAATCAAGAGGTATACCATTCGTTAGTATTAAAATACATTTACGCTTGTACTTGTTGGGTTTTAAGAATGAATTTCATTCCATAGTCGTGTGAATGTTACAACACAAGAATGTGCATACGACTCGATTTGATGTAAGAGTATTCGTATAGATGCAACAAATCGGTAGCTAATGAGAGAGAGAGAATGATCGACAATTAAAGATGACAGTTCGAAAGTTAAATTCACTACGAATAAGGCGACCTTATGTGGGCTATTAGACGCGGTTCTAATGTGAAAGAATTTGTTATTATCATAATGATAAATACTTTGTTGTCTTTCGTTTTGTTTTGCATTTACAGAAAGAAAGATGTAGTGTAGATAAGATGACTTAGACCATGTAAGATTTATGCATGGACTGACTTTAAGATGTAATGATTTTAATTATTTGATTTAAGACTGCAGTGTATCGCTATTTAATATACATACAAAAATTAATTGTTTAAAGGATGTCAAGTTAATGACTGATCATTTTTTATTTAAAATTTAGAGATCTTTGGCACGCTCAATTGTATTATAAACCAATCGAAACTTGTATTCATACGTCTATGCACATTTCAATTAGATCGAATATCGTAGAAAAGATTTATTCAATTGTGAAAGTGCGGTGACCATCATACTGGTGCTAGTACTTGAAACGATTTAATATTACGTTTAACTTCTTCATCATCTGAGTATCGTAACTCACAAACTATCGAAAATCTCAAGTGTTGGCCCGCTGAAGAATCGACGTTTTTGTTACACTCTGATTTGATTTCCGATTCATAGGATTTTACGAAGAGATACTACGATCTAGAGAGAGAAAGGTACGACGTATACCCATAAGTTAGAGGTACCACGCCATATGTGGAAGGGGCAAAGAGTGTGTGTGAGAGAGAATGATGCGTCAATTAATGAAGGGGACAAGCAAATCAGTATTAGATACTAGAAATGTAGAATATTGTCGACGTGCAAGGATTCCCCGGATCTGGTAATCAGTTTATATCGAAGGAAATGTACATTATGGATATTTCCGACAGTAATGTAGTAAAGTACGTTTTGAACATAAAACAATTGGTTAATGCACAATTATCATGGTCTACGATTGGAATCGGGCGATATACCCTTTGATGGAATCAACGAAACGTTGGAAGACATCGTTACATGTGCTCACAAGATATACATAAAAGGCGCAGACAAATAAAAGACATAGGTTGCAGGAAATTTTAGATGCTGACAATATTGTCGATATAGACATATTAGCCTGTCCATCTCTACCGAAACTCATAGGACAACAACAACGTCGATTTTCAATAAATTGCGAAAATCATACATTTAACGGAAAGTGTGCTAAAGAAAATGTTAAAATGCTTTAAAATTGTATACTGTAAAATCTTCAAGACTAGCCTGCATCTCTTCGAAGGTCAATGAGAATTTACTATGAAGTGAAGCGTCTTGCATTAATGGAAACAAAAGACATCGAGTCTACCTATAGATTTCATGTCAACGTTTGCAGAACTTGAAATTGAAGAAGTATGGTCATGCTTACCACTCACAATGCAAATGCATCCAGATTTACGTGAATGTCGTCAATATACGTTTTGAAACGAGTGATGATACCGCAGATAGACAACCGCCTATGATTAAAGACTATGCAAAGTGTTAATTTCAGAGGGATGTCTAGTAATGGCAGTATAGGTATTTTAAAAATAGCGAGATTGCTTTCGCTTCGCAGTAGATGCGCGGTAATATTTAACAATTTCACTTTCATATTCTTTTGTATGGTGATAATAAGGTTAATTGTCAACTAGATTCAATTTTCAAGAACTTCATATTCAGTTGTAATCGCTCCATAGCCACTCATATCAGCAAGTGTATGATGACAGCCTACGATGAATCTATGCATTTTAGATGCACCCACATATTTCATTCTGCAACACGCAGATTCTGCAATCTCTTTAAACATACCAAAAGATGACAGCATTATCATTTCCTTTAACTTTTTACTTAAAAGACACAAAACTGTGCGTAAAGATAGAAAGAAACTGTTGAATTTTACACGCTTCTCTTAGATTTTTACGTCGTCATTTCGATCTTCTTATTCTCAGAAATTTTAAAAGTGGGAAATATTAAATGAAGATTAATTAATTATATTAGAAGCAAGTCGATACTCGTATGTGTTCGTCACTTGTGAGAAGTCAGATTCATTGTTACCGTATAGTAAAGTCTACGGGTAATTAACAGGTCGAAACTTGTATGGCGATGTTTAAGATGTCGTAAATTGTACACATATTAAAAAACGGTCAGGAACCTGATTAATTACATTACCCACGTGTCCAAACTCGTATAGCTATGGCTCGAACGTCATGAAAACACGTAAATATCGTGAATAGATAAATGCATAGGGAATAAGCGTGTCATCCTCTCTTTCTAATTACTGCTAGCTTCTTCCATCATTTCTATATTATACATTTTAATACGCGCTATTCGGATTATGTGAAATTTATTACTATTTAAATATTATTATTATAAATTATTTATTTATTTATTTATTTATTTATGCTACTTTTGTTAACAAAGGGGTGAGTTGGTCTACAGGTGGCCCGCCATGTTATTCCTAGATAAAATACAGAACTGAGATCATCTCCTTTCTATTATGGTGGAGGTTGTCTAAAAATTTTGGAAAGAGAAAATGTGTTACTTGGTATACCTTTTGATGAAATTGCGCAATGACTTTAAACGCGTCTGAACCTGTATACATGGAAAATATATGGTGAAAATGATCGGCGGGTAATCGGAGATGACGATGACCGTGATAACGGTATAATCTAACAACGGGTACTAGATAGCAAGAGAGATGGTAGTAGCACGCAGGAGGAAAAGGTCATTATTAGAATTTTATGTTCACATTCAAAATACGGTTCCTAGCCTACGCTGTATTTCCACATAGGCATCGAGAAGCGAATATGATGTAGCAATAGCTGACCTTTAATGAATTGCTTTTGCAATTTTTTTTTTTCGACATTCCTCACATGACAATACTAATGTGTAACAGCCAGTACTTTTCAATATTTATGAACTAATTTCTTAAGATCACGCATTAGAAAGAGGCCGTTTGCAATGACCATCTAACGGCTGGACATTTTTATAACAATATTAGGGGGTCGGCGCCAGGTCTTTTGAACGCGTTGAGACTTGCTTAGCGGCTTTTCTACGTTAATTTCAAAATGGTCTTGGGTGAAGGGACTCGACGGTTTTGTCTCTATTGGAGATCATTGAGATACGCTAATTAATCTGTGAGCAGCTGTAACCCTCTGTACCGTGATGCAATGAATACGTGTCTCCAATGATAACTTCACCCCATTTGGAATGTGAGGATTGGTCCTTAAGAATTAATTGATTTTCTCAATCTTTTTGATGGATTCTCGAATGAAGTTGGAAAATTGATCCTCAGCAGCGTCTTCTTCAAGAGTGCTGTAAACCCTGTTCAAGGCCTCAAAAATCTTTTAGACATATACCATATTGATGTAGAAATACAATATTTGAAATAGAGGTGCTTACGTACTGTCAAACATAGACACAGGAACGCGACATTTCTTTGAAACGATGTCTGGATCTGTATACAATTTCGAGAGTTTCGAGAAAACAAATGTACGGTGAATAAGTGATCGACGGATAATCGACGACCGTGAAAACGGTATACTGCTAATGTTAATGGATCTAAGAAAGAGTATGCGAGAGCTAGAGAGATCATAGAAATTATGACATTGGAATATTTGAATTAGACTGCTTCCTTTCTCTTACGTCACGGATTGCCGAAATTTGGTAAATAGATAATGTTTTGAAGAAATTGTGCAATGACCTTTTAAACGTGTTTGGACCTGTATACATTTTCGAAAGTTTCAGGAAAACAAATGTACGGTGAATAAGTGATCGATGGATAATCGACGACCGTGAAAATGGTATACTGCTAATGTTAATGGATCTAAATAAGAGTATGCGAGAGCGAGAGAGATGATAGTAGAACGCACGAGGAAAAGGTTTCCGCGCATCAGGGGGTCGACACCAGGTCTTTTGAACGCGTTGAGACTTGCTTAGAGGCTTTTCTAAATTAATTTTAAAATGGTCTTAGCGGTTTTGTGTGAAGGGGCTCAGCGGTTTCGTCACTATTGGAGATCATTGAGATACACTAACGGCTTGTCAAGACGACTGTCATATTGATGGATAGATTTCCCCCGACGAGAGAAAACTCTGAAAGGTGAATTCAAACTTACAACATGGTAAGGGAGAGGTCAACGCCCTGATTGTAGGTTTTTAAAATTTGTGTGAGATTTAAAAAGTAGGTCGTCGATATACGAGATTGAGCTAGACACCTTCAAACTGGTATTCAGACTAATGGAAATCTACGCTGTCAATTCATCAAAAAAGATATGTAACATCCGAATTAGGTCGGTAACGGTGTACGCACGAGGAAAAGGTCATTTTACTTTCACTCTCAATACGGTTCCTACCGAATACGATGTATTTCCATAAGCGACTATAATGTAGCAATATCTGACCTTTAATGAAGGCGACTTTTGAAATTTGATTTTCGACACATGGCAAAGGTCGTCGATATACGAGATTACGCTTCAAGCTGGTATATGGATAGATTTCCCCGACGAGAGAAAACTCTGAAAGGTGAATTCGAACTTACATCATGACAAGGGAGAGGTCAACGCCCTGATTGTAGGTTTTTAAAATTTGTGTGAGATTTAAAAAGTACGTCGTCGATATACGAGATTGCGCTTCAAGCTGGTATTTAGACTAATGGAAATCTACAGAGCCATAGGTCCCGATATATTATCTAATATGCTTGGAATTCACATGTGTTTTCCCAAGGATGGTCGATGATAAGGGAGAGGTCAACGCCTTGATTGTAGGTTTTTAAAATTTGTGTGAGACGAAGTCTTGCGTCATCTAAATGACCTCATTAGCGACGGTCAGATTTTCCAATGTGAGAGTCTTGAAACCGTGTACTAAACAGCAAATCAAAAATGTGAATCAATCCGCGAATCGGCCCGCGAGTCATTCCGCGACTCAAACCACGAGTCAGTCCGAGACTCAAACCACGAATTAGTTCACGAATCTACCACCTCGCATGCTGCGACAGCGCCGCGAGTCTTGAATTATAAGCCCGCGTACTAAACAGTAAATCAAAAATGCGAATCAATCCGCGAATCAGCCCGCGAGTCAGTCCGCGACTCAAACCACGAATTAGTCCACGAATCAGTCTGCGAATTAGTTCACGAATCTACCACCTCGCATGCTGCGACAGCGCCGCGACTGTGGCGACGCCTGGTGGCGGCGGCGGGAACTCCGTGAGATCTGTCCCTATTCATCTACTTTGTTGGTATGCATGTGCGAGATCAAGCTTAGAAAAAATGTTTCCTTTACCCACTTTAATCACTAAATCATTTACACGAGGGATTGGGTGCCTGTCAATTTCAAGCTGAGGATTCAAGGTGATCTTGTAGTCACCACATAAACGTAATTGCCCATTTCTTTTTAAAACTGGAACAATTGGTGTCGCCCAATTGCTAGTAGAAACTGGTTCTAAAATGCCCTCACTAACTAATCGATCAAGTTCGGCTTCAATTTTGTCACGCATCGCATAGGGAACAGGTCTAGGCTTACGAAATACAGGAATTGCTTTTTCTTTTACATGTAATGCAAATTTACCACCTGTACATTTTCCTAACCTTTCTGAAAATACTGTTTTAAATTCTTTAACTAAGCTAGTTTTTAAAGTTTCGCTACTATCACTATTCAATGCATTAATAGATAATCTACTATTTTCTTTATTAAACGTAAATATTTCTAATTTTTCCAACCAAGCTCTGCCCACAATTGGAGGACTATCTCTGGCAAAACAAATAGTTCTAAATGATAAATTCTATTTTTATGGGATACTGCGACTTTTACAACCCCCTTCGGAATAATATGATCGCCTTGATACGATTTAAATTTGCGCACTGTATTCTCTAAAATAAAACCAAATGATTCCCTTAAACTTTTAAAATTGTGTGCCGAGATTGCAGAAATGGGTGATCCTGTATCGATTTCAAAATTTAGCTGCCTATTATTAACTGCAAGTTCTATTTCAAACGGTTTAATATTCCCGATTTTGCTCGAACTAATCTCAGATTCGATATGAAAAAGTGAATTAAAATCAGCATTATAATCATCTTCTTCAACGTAATGCTGTTTTTCCCGAGCTTGATATTTTGTTTTAACATTTGATTTCGTTACATTTTTACTTTTGTTTTTATCTGAACTTAGCTTACATACCTTTGCTAAATGTCCAATTTTGTCGCATATATTACACTTATATGCTTTAAAACGACACTCGCTCGATTTGTGGTTAGGTTTTCCACAACAATAACACTGAATCACTTTGTTTTTTGCACTAGTAGCCACGTTCTTGCTCGTTGTCCTTGTCTTCCCCTCTTTGAAAAAATGGACTGCTCCGTTCCCGCCGTTTGAGGTTATGTTCATCGTTGCTGCATCTCTTCCCGCTGATTCCAATGATAACGCTAATTCGATTGCTCTCTCATAAGACAAATCTTTTTCTCCCAAAAGACGTTTTCTCGTAGCTTCACTTTCAATTCCCCATACAAATTGATCACGAATTGCCGTCTCCAGATTCCCAGCAAATTCACAATTTATCGATAATCTTTTCAAGTTTGCAAGATATTGCTTAATATCTTCGCCAGCTTTTTGTCTGCGTTCTTTGAATTTGTATCTTTCTGTAATGATACTAGGCTTTGGCTGCAAATGTTCGGACATAATTTTTGCCAACTGCCTTATCGATTTCTGTGCCGGTAATGCAGGAATGCACAAGTTCCGTAATAAAGCATATGCTTCGCTTCCTATAAGCGTGAGAAACATCGGTACTTTTTTAACTTCTTGAATATCATTCACAATGAAATATTGTTCAAGTCGTTCAAACCATAGCGACCAATCATCTTGTAGACTGTATTCACTCAACGATCCTATTGCATTTTTAATGATTACCTGCTGTTGTAGCGTTGATTTCGATGCCTGTTCTGCAACTTGCGCTGAATACTTTGTGTATTGTGCTTGCATTTCCGCTTTTTGCTGATTCAACTTCTGACTTTCCTCCTGTAGTTGCTGTCTCTGTGCCATTATTTGCTTTTTTGCTTCATCCACTTCCAACTGTTGTTGCCGCAACTTTTCGGCAACTTTCGTTAACTCGCCATCGGACGCCATTTTTTTTTCCTTTTTTCTTACCTCGTGCGCAACGACCCTTTGTCGCTTTTCACAAAGTTCACTTCGGTTTTTCTCCTCGTCGCCAATGTAGTGTCTTGGATGGGCGAATTAAAAGGCACGCGTCGTAATAAGTAAAAATGTATATATTAATTAAATGTAATAAGTACTTCACAAAATATAATACATAGTTTTAAACAGAATGAGTTGTCGCGCTAATGGTTACATTGAGTCTTTTTTTTTTTGTGTTCGTTACGCGCGCTCAGTGGTCTGCGGCGTTGCCAAACGCAGGGCTGCCACTCGCGATCGTCTAGGGATAATCCCTATATTCAAGTATATTACAATTCTGTATACAGAAATGATCGCGAAAATCGTACAGGGGGAGGCGTGGCCATTTTAGTTAAAAATTGTATACCTCACATCTTAGCTAAGCTCCCAATAACAAGCTTAGAAACAGTAGGTATTAAATTAGCTGACGATACTCTTATAATAAGTGCGTATAATAACCCCAGGAACATTTTTAACAATAATGACTTAAATAAGATATTTGATCAAAATGCCAAAATACTATTGATCGGTGATTTAAATTCCAAACATTTAACATGGAATTGTCATTTAAATAATACTAATGGCACTACACTTTTTAATTATACAAATATTAATAATATAAATATTGAATTTCCCGATGAACATACGCACTTTCCAATGAATGATATGACACCAACAACTATAGATCTAATAATAAATAAAAATGTTCTTCACTTATCACAACCTAAAACAATAGCAGAATTAGATTCAGATCATAATCCTATCATTACGTATGTAGGGCATCAAATTAAACAAAATGTAACGAGGAAAGTAACGTCCTTCAAAAATACAGACTGGAACACATTCAGACAAGTATTGGATTCATCGATCACAATAAACAATAAAATTACAACAATCCAACAATTAGAAAATGAAGTTGAAAAATTAACAGAATCAATAAATAAAGCTAAAACAGAAACAAGTAAAACAAAAACCATAAATGCAGTTAAAGATGATATTCCAGATGAAATTAAAAATTTAATAAAAGTTCGTAATAAATTTAGCAAGAATTGGCAGACAAATCGTAAAATAGAGGATAAAATGGAAATGAAAACAAAAACAAAAGAAATTAGAATCAAACTTACAGAATTTAGAAATGATAAATGGGGAAAGTTTCTAGAAAAAGCTAAACCATCTGACAACTCATTATGGAAAATCACAAAGTCTCTAAAGAAATCGTATGAACCAATACCTAGCCTAGAATGTAATAACCAAACTTACATTACTAATATGGACAAAGTAGAAGCTATTGCAAATGTATTTGAAAAAATACATCATCTAGACACAAACAATGATACAGTAGAACAGCAAAATATGACGGAAACTGTATTAAAATTAACACAAAATAACCACTTAATAGAAAATAAAGATTTGGATAAAATCAGAACTTCGCCAGCAGAAATAACAAAAATAATAAAAAAGCTAAATAACCGCAAATCTCCGGGACACGATAAAATAGAAAACATTATTATAAAAAACTTATCGAAGAAAGCAATAGTATAATTAAATTATATCTTCAATGCAATGATTAAATTACAGCACTTTCCATCTCAATGAAAAGAAGCCATTATTATCCCTATAAAGAAGCCTAATAAAGATGGGTAACTCCACAGAAAACCGTTCAACTTTTTTTCGAACTATTTCGGATTTTCTCCAGATTTTGATATGTTTTAGTACGTGAAAAAATATGAACTTTCCCAAATTTTTAGCCCCGTAGCTCAATTATTTCCGGAGAACGAAGCAATTAATGTTTTTCACTAAAAAATTTTCAATTAATTTTTACATATATAAATATTTGCCCTACAAAAAAGTGATGTAAGACCTTTTTACGTAAAAATGTCTAAACTTTTCGAAAAAAAATGTTAGCAATATTTATTTCTTTAGTAATATACTCAGTCACAATAATGCTACAAAAAAATCTTTATTAATATTCCTTTAATGTTTCACACCGATTCGACCGACAGACTAAGCTCGCATCGCGACAATTTTGGGCACTACTCCGTGCCTTGTCCAATTGCAATAATTTTTGCGCTACACCACGCTCGTCTACTCTTCCTGCGGACCGTTTCTTTTCGCGAACGCACACAATTCTCCTCGCGTCGACTGAAGGATCTCCAGGAAGAAGGAAGAGTCTTCCCTTACCACCGTATTTATAGACATGTATTATGTCCTCTATTAGCGACAATGGGTACTATATTTAATTAATTATTTTCGTTTTAAATAATTGCCAACAATCGGCCATCCCTGCGTTTCCTTGGCCCCCAAGGACAATCTTGTGTGCATGGTCGCAGAGAGAATAACTACATTACATGTAATTAAAAGAACGCAATTACTATTTACATATCACAAAATCATCCAAATACTTAGGTTTTCGCACGTTTCGCTTGGGTCTTATTTCATCTGTATGACTCTCAGTTACTTTAATGATGTCTTCATTCTGGTCTTCCTTCGAATATACAGCCTCCGTGACAGCATCAACATCATCACTTACCATTTCGCGCTCCTCATCTAAGTCAAAGGATCCTCTCCAGATTTTCATCTGACTTACATGAGCAGTTGTAGGTCGTGCCATTCGCCTACCTCCGACCAAATAATTGATTTGATACGTATCACTAGGCTATATTTTCTCTACTACAAATGGACCCTTTGTTTTCTTTTGCAATTTCGTGCTTTCACCTGTCGCAGTTGGATTTGTCGTTATATACACTATATCACCTATCTCGAATATCAAATTTCCGCGTCGCTTTCTATCATATCGCGTTTTGTAACTGTTTTGAGCGGTTTCGATCTGATTTCTAGCCTCCTTCCTCAACTCTATTGGATCAGAATAAGTCTCGCAATCCGTCGTCAATTCTCGACTCAACCCTGCCTCAAATCGAGGTAAGTATCCATACAATAGTTCAAAGGGCGGTTTTCCTGTCGCTTTATTTACAGTAGAATTTACATCTCGTTCAATCAACTTAATTTCCCTTTCCCAACTACGATTTTCCCCTTGTTCAGTTCTAATAGATAAAGCAGATATCAAGGTTCGATTCATACGCTCCACTAATCCATTAGCCTGAGGATGGCGGCTAGAGTTAAGAGAATGTTTTATTCCGTGTTTTCTACAGAAATCTACGAATAATTCACAGTCATACGCCCCCTCGATCAGATATAATTCGCACAGGCGCTCCGAATCTATCGACTACAGATTCCAATTTACGCACCAACGGAACTGCCTTTGTTGTCTTTACAGGTTCGAAAATGGCATATTTAGTTAGAGTATCGATTATTACAATAATATGCATATTACCTCTATTGGATCTGGGAAATGGTCCTACATGATCAACATGAATTATTTCAAAAGGACGTCTACCCGGTGGAATTGGGTGTAACAGCCCTTCGCGTTTTCCCGTTTTAGCCTTCGTTAGGATACATTCCACACATCGCGCAATATGGTTTTTAATGTACATTCTCATTTTCGGAAAATGGTAATAATTCGCTAAAGCACAACATGTCTTATCGAGACCAAAGTGACTTGCTAGATCGTGATATTTAATTACCAGAGCCTTACGCATATAAGAGGGAACCGCATACACTTCCCTAACAGATCCGTTCCTTTCGACTTTACGAAACAATATACCGTTTTTCAAAACATATTTCTCTATTTCGCCACTCTCAATACGCGACCTGTCATCCACCTTTTTAAAGAGGATATCTATTTTCCGACGTAGTCGTTCGTCATCGCGTTGACACATTAAAATCTCTTCCTCACGAGTTACAATTTGGTACATTTCGGCGCATTGATTCACATCTACTTCATCAGAAAACGGAGCACGCGACAGCGCATCGACATGCTGCATTGCAAGACATTTCCGATGTTTAATATCAAACTCGTATTCGGCCAACAACATTGCCCATCTGACAATCTGTGGGTTTTTCGTTTTGTTTGCATTGAGGTAGACCAAGGCTTGGCAGTCCGTATAAATTGTAAACATTACCGACATTAAGAAAATTCTAAGACGTGATACTGCCCACACAATCGCGACCAACTCTAATTTACTCGAATGATAAAAACGTTCAGTCTCGGAAGTTCTACGGCTGACCGCATAAACCGGATGCATATTACCATCGGTTTGTTCTTGGAATAAGATTGCTCCTAAACCAAGTGCGCTTGCATCAGTGTGCAATTCGGTACGCGATGCATTCGGATTATAAACAGACAGAACAGGTTCAGAGGTCAACAATTCCCGGACTTTATCAAACGCCTTTTGCTGCACGTCGGTCCACGTAAATACAACATCCTTACGGGTCAACTGAGTTAGAGGTGCAATTATCGAAGCAAAATTAGCAACAAACCGCCTAAAATAACTCGCCATCCCGCAAAATCTCCGAATTTCATGCACGTTTAACGGACGAGGTAATTTCGCGATTGCCTCTACTTTGTCCTTACCAGGTCTGATACCGTTTTCTCCAATTCGGAACCCCAAGAACTCAATTTCGCGCATTCCGAATTTACATTTTTCTAAATTCAGTGTTAATCCTGCACTACGTAGTGCTTCTAACACGTCTCTTATTCGATTGATTAATTCATTCCAATCACGCGCAAAAATGAACATATCATCGAAAAATAATATTAATATTTTATTTCGCAAAGGACCGACTGCTCGCTCCATTAGCTTGGCAAAATAAATCGGAGAATTCATAAGTCCAAACATGGCACGAGTAAACTCGCCCGTTTCGTCCGGAGTTATGAATGCTGTTTTTGCACTCGCTTCAGCCGTCAACGGCATTTGAAGATAACCTTGCTTTAAATCTAAGGAAGCAAACACCCGAGCACCATTCAAAATTTCAAGACCCTCATCTACACTAGGCATCGGAAAATTCACCCGTTCCGTTTGTGCATTCAAACGTCTAAAATCGACTACTAATCGCGAGTCTCCATTTCGTTTTTTGACAAGCAAGACCGGACTTGCATACGGAGAAGAAGTTTCGCGAACTATACCCGCCGTTTTCCATTTAGTTACAATTTCCTTAATTTTTTGTCTTTCAAGATTATTCGCGCGATAAGGTTTTGATCGTACCGGAACGGCTCCGGGTTTTTCAACAATATCCATTTCAATAAGATTAGTACACCCTAACTCACTATCATTCACGGACACACAATCACGATAATCGTTCAACATTGTCACTAATTTACGCTTTTCTTCGACTGTCACGTCACCGGTAATCACTTCTTCTTCTTTAATATCTTCTGCACGATGTTGGATGAAAGGCGCTGTTTCAATGCACTGTACTCGTTGTCCAATTTGACTATCAGCAGCAATTGTCTGAGAAAGTTCATCACTGTTGAAAAGTGGCATCACCACTGCTTCATTATCCAATTTCATCTTGATAAAATTCATTGAAAATCCCGGAACATTGACTTCCTCGGTTACGGTCATCTGTGTCGATACGGATGTTTTCTCAATTTCCGGAAATGGGAAGTTTGTTCGTTCGAAAAATTTCAATTGATCATCAACTCTGACATAGGCGACTTGTTCCAACTCTGTGAAATTGCGACCGATAATTACATCCATTGATTGACTCGTATCAGGCACTATTCTAAAGACGACATTATCAGCTGTCACATCGTCAATTGTTACATCCGCTTTAACGTATCCTGGGGATTTTACAACATTTTGGCAAGTACCAAACCCTGTGAGAGTACTAGCTTGGCGTATCATGACTAAACCAGTACTCCAAAAGATAGACGCTTTCAGGGTACATGTATCACTTCCGGGGTCAATTAAAGCGGTTGCTTCAGCGTCACCAATTTTAATAGATTTGTGATATTTATCGCTCACTCGATGATTTGAATCAGAAGAAATTGAATTAATTTCTGTAATTGTAAGAGCTTTTGGTTTTCTGCACTCATGTTGACGATGACCGGATATTCCACAATTCCTACATACATTAACTTTCTTCGGTTGATCACACTTGTTAGCGAAATGGCCTTCCTTGCCACAATTGAAACATCTGATCGAAGATGGTTTGGAGTGTATCGACGGTACTGTTGTTGGCGAATTTTTCATCGAACGAACTGGATATTTTCCATCAAATCGTTCCTTAGGCTTCCAACTTGAGACTCCTCGATTCGTAGCACGATCCCAGCTACTAATTGTCCTTTGAAACGACAACAAACTGTGCAGAAATTCGTCTTCATCTCGTGGACTTTTCGAGATAGCATGCGTTGCTAGTTCCTTTGAACGCAATCCAATAGCTAACTGCTCCTGAAACTCCTCTAAACGCAATTGTAAAGCCTTACAAAGCCGCAACTTGTCATAATAATAATCAATTAGATTTTCATTTAAGCCTTGTTTTCGACTTCGCATCGTATTCCATAATTCTGCCAAAGATAATTCGGGCATGAAAGACTTTTTAAAAGCATCACGAAAAACTTGCCAATTTATCAGCTGATTACGTTTCATACAAAACCACGAACGTGCAGCCCCTGTGAGATGCAACCCTGCAGATTCTAGGCGAAATTCATCTGGCCATCGATGTATTTTGGCTGTAATTTCCAATTGCTCAAGCCACAACTGAGCTTCCATAGAACCGGATAATCCATCAAAAGTTCCTATTGTTCGCGAAAGATCCGGCATTACGTGATACGAAGAGCGATTCGATGTAGAATGGGATGTACCATTAACTGTTGGGGCATTAATACGTTCTCGAAGCAGATGCGTGTTGGTTTGCAGCAGTTGCGCCATTTGCAGCAATAACTGGTCACTCGCCGATGAAACAGATAATGGCGGTGTTATCACCGAAGCACTCGAAGCGCCACCTAGTTCTCTAGCACGTGAACTGGAAGTTCCGCCATCTTGATCGACGGGAAGATTAGATATTCGGCGGCCATTTTGAAGTCCGTTTGGATTTTGAATTCCGAAATTCATTTCCGTTCCGCCATTAGCCACGTAGGCCAAATTTTCACGATTATCGACGAAACGAGAATCAACATCACTATTTCCAACATTTTCTGCTGCCGTTAATAATCCTTCACTGGAATGCCTCGATATCGGATTATCTAATTCCATTTCTTCGTGTGAAGTCGTATTAATTGGGAATATTCTTGGAAAACCTTTAAATCCCGATGTTGTTTTCGAAGATTCACTTGCACTTTTATTATTCATTATTTTTCTATTTATATTTCTGTCCTTTTCTACAAATCGTTATACCTTTCCACAGACCGAATTCTATTTGTCAACACACCACTTTATTCCGATCAGGCCACGTTTTTCTTTTCAATTTCAACGCTATGACGATTGACAATTATTATTAAAACTAAACACTTTCATCGCTCAAATGAGTCATTCTTATCCCACTTCTGATTTGTTAGCAATATTTATTTCTTTAGTAATATACTCAGTCACAATAATGCTACAAAAAAATCTTTATTAATATTCCTTTAATGTTTCACACCGATTCGACCGACAGACTAAGCTCGCATCGCGACAATTTTGGGCACTACTCCGTGCCTTGTCCAATTGCAATAATTTTTGCGCTACACCACGCTCGTCTACTCTTCCTGCGGACCGTTTCTTTTCGCGAACGCACACAATTCTCCTCGCGTCGACTGAAGGATCTCCAGGAAGAAGGAAGAGTCTTCCCTTACCACCGTATTTATAGACATGTATTATGTCCTCTATTAGCGACAATGGGTACTATATTTAATTAATTATTTTCGTTTTAAATAATTGCCAACAAAAATAAGTAAAAAATTTATCTCAATTCCTTGGGGTCGAAATCTTGTTTTTTCTTAAAAAATTGCTTGTATCTCGGCCCGCCCACTCTGTACTTCAATTTTTATATTTTTTTCAGAAAATTCAGAGTTTTTTTAATAAAGATACGAAATTTGCAGCCTGCGCTCGCAATGGGATCAATCACAATGAATTATTTTATTAAGAAATGATTTCCACACAAATATTTCAATTAATTTGTACACGTAAAAATATTCACCATACAAAAAAAGTAATGTCTGAACTTTTCGAAAAAAAATTAATAAATTCTATATTTCAATTCCTTGTGATCGAAAATGCATTTTTTTCCTTAAAAATCGCTCGTATTTCGGTCCACCTAAACTTTTTTGCAGTTTTTATATTTTTTTTCGGAAAATTCAGAGTTTTTTTAGTAAAAACAACAAATTTTCAGCCTGCGCTCTCATTGGGATCGATCGAAATTAATTATTTGATTAAAAAATGAAATCCGCCTAGAGTTCATTAGGTGGCAAGTTCGTTGGCTCGAAACGTAAAAATATTTTATACGGTAAAAACATTCTAATGTTTATACCATGGGTCACCTTCGGAACGTGTTTATCTCCGTGAAAAAGATCACATATACGCGTACAAAATGGTTATACCATATACGAAATAAAAATTATCAACAAATTATTCAGTATTTTCTGAATCGTGGGAATGTGCAACGTTGTACATCATGTCTAAGGTGAAAAAGTGTTTAAATCCATTTTCTATTAATGCCTTACGTGAGTTATTACCAATACGCAACTTACGGGTAGTATTGATAAGTATTTTATTCTAAATTTGTGTCATATAATTTTCGTAGATCCTCGTTCTGATTTGCGTTCATTTTGTCGGGATAAAGTAATAGATGTTATACCAAACGCACCGTAGAACTTTTGGTTGTGCAGGATATGTCGAAAGGAGCTGAATAAAAGGAGAAACGACAACGACAATACAGAAACAAATGTAGGAGATATCGCGATGGAAGAGGAGGCAGACGTTATGGTCGAAGATGTTGATTGTGATTATTTCTCTCATTCAAGTAATCACTTGGGAGAGAGAACCTTCTGATGAAAATTATGAGCCTTCTTTATCACAAAACGAACATCTACAATCAAAAGTGACAGAAGAAATTGTTAAAGATTATAAACACATTTTACTCAAAATACGGCAATGTTTTTCTTCAGGATCTTCCAGGTAATTCTTGTCATCGTGGCATCAAATTAACAAATTATATTTTCGATGTAGATGTCCATAAAATTCGATTTTAAGCATCGTTTTTTAAAATGACGTTTTACACACTTATGCGTAAAATAAAAATAATGTTAATATTACACTTCTCTCGCAAAATTTTACTTCAAATCGAATCGTAAAAATTTATTTTACGCGCGTGTTATGAGAAACACTAGGTATTTTTAACACCCTGGGTTTTATTTATTCCATTCTTCATATCCGATTTTTTAGAGAAATACAAGTAGCACTTTTGCGGCTCTTGCCGGGAGACTGGAGTGTCAATAAAATTCGGAAGGAAACTGGGGCCTCTTTTTGGTTGATTCGTAAAGTGAAGAACAATTCGAGTGAAGAAAACGACTCAAAAGTTACCACTAATTCTGGCAGAAAAGCTCTGGATGCCGATAAAGTTAAAGTCATCACAGATTTTTACGAAAATGATGAATACTCGAGAATGATGCCAGGAATGAAGGATTGCGTTTCCGTAAAAAATAATGATGGAATCAAAGTTAAAATCCAAAAACGTCTAGTGCTGAACAATCTACGAGAGTTATTTGCGCAATTCAAAGCACAATATCCGGAATTTAAGATCGGATTCTCTAAGTTCGCAAGTCTGAGACCGAAGCATTGCGTGTTGGCTGGTACCCCGGGAACTCACACAATCTGTGTTTGTGTTTACCATCAGAACACGAAACTGATGTTGGAAGGTATGTTCAATCTTAATTTTTAAATGTAGGTGCATGATTTTCAATGAAGTCAACTGGGCATGAGAATTCATTTTGCTCATAATACTTAAGAATTAATTAGGAAAAGTTTACGGAATTTGTTCAAAATCATTCGATGATAAAAATAATAGTCTAACTACTTCGCTATGTAGTCTTAGTATAGTCTTACTACTTCGCTATATGTTTGTTTTCTCATTCAATCACTCTGAATTTATTCTCTTCAGGCTGCAAATTCGAAGAATTATTCTCGGAAGATAACTCCTTTCAAGATGGAGACAACCTTTCTTATCGTACTCTGCTAAAGTGTTTAATCTGTGAAAATCCTACGGACGTGTACGGAGTGTTACAGTCGATCATGTGTTAAATGTTCGTGCACGGGTTTACAGATGTACGATTTATTTCTGAATTGGTTTGAGGAAACTGAAATGGAAGAAATCGAATATAAAGCATGGACAACTACTGATCGTCCGAGTATCGTAACTCAGTCTTGCCCAGAGAATGAATTTGCATCACGATTGGTTAAAAATCTAGAAAAACTATTGTTACACAATTTCATCGCAAAAAATCAGAGCCGATATTTCAAAGAAGAAAAAAATAAGTTGAAAGTCTGAGAAGTAATTGTTGTAATGGATTATTCTGAAAACTACACCTATACTATTCAGGATGTAATTCAAGCATACCATTGGAATAATAATTCGGCTACATTATTTCCAATAGTAATCTATTATAAGGAAGAGGATGATGGAGAGTTGAAACACTGTTCTTTCATGGGGATTTCTGACTGTCTCAGACATGACACTGTAGGGGTGTATACCTTTCAAGTAGAATTGATCAAATTTTTGAAAGCAAAATTTGGAAATATCTCTAAATTCAAATACTTCACAGATGGAGCTAAATCACAGTTCAAGAACAAAAAATGCTTCGTAAATTTGATCCATCATTTTGAAGATTTTGGAATAGAGGCAGAATGGCATTTCTTTGCGACGGCCCATGGCAAGGGACCATCTGATGGTTTGGGTGGCCAAGTGAAACGCCTAGCACGACTCGCTAGTTTGAAAATGGGTTCCACGAATCAAATAACAAATGCCATAGAATTTTTTAAATGGGTTCGTGATAATATTGCAAACGTGCATTCTGTGTTCTGTTCCCAAGCCGATCACGACAACATTAAACAGAAACTTTTAACGCGTTTTGAGAATTCAAAAACAGCAGTAGGTACTGCTTCGTATCACAGCGTGATTCCTTTTAAATCATTAAAATATCTTAGATTTAAGACATATAGCAGTTGTGAGAAGTGGAAGGAAATTCCTGTAATAAAATAAAATTAACGCAAATTTGTCGATTTTTTTAATCAAATAATTAATTTCGATCGATCCCATTGAGAGCGCAGGCTGAAAATTTGTTGTTTTTACTAAAAAAACTCTGAATTTTCCGAAAAAAATATAAAAACTGCAAAAAAGTTTAGGTGGACCGAAATACGAGCGATTTTTAAGGAAAAAAATGTATTTTCGATCACAAGGAATTGAAATATAGAATTTATTAATTTTTTTTCGAAAAGTTCAGACATTACTTTTTTTGTATGGTGAAAATTTCTACGTGTACAAATTAATTGAAATATTTGTGTGGAGATCATTTTTTAATAAAATAATTCAGTAGTACAGAGTGGGCGGGCCGAGATACGAGCAATTTTTTAAGAAAAAACAAGATTTCGACCCCAAGGAATTGAGATAAATTTTTTATTTAGTTTAGACATTTTTACGTAAAAAGTTCTTACATCACTTTTTTGTAGGGCAAATATTTATATATGTAAAAATTAATTGAAAATTTTTTAGTGAAAAACATTAATTGCTTCGTTTTCCGGAAATAATTGAGCTACGGGGCTAAAAATTTGGGAAAGTTCATATTTTTTCACGTACTAAAACATATCAAAATCTGGAGAAAATCCGAAATAGTTCGAAAAAAAGTTGAACGGTTTTCTGTGGAATTGCCCAGATGCAAAATTACCTACCAGCTACAGGCCCATAAGCTTGCTACCTACCTTGGGGAAAATTGCAGAAAAAATAATATTACTTCGGGTTCTTTAAATCGCAAATAAATTCAAAGTAATTCAAGATGAACAGTTTGGATTCAGACCACGTCATAACACTGTCCAACAAATAGTACGTATAGTTAACGACGTAGCCATAAATTATAATAAATGTAATGTAACCACAGTGGTACTATTAGATATTGAAAAGGCGTTCGACAAAGTGTGGACAGATGGTTTAATATATAAATTAATAAAATTTCAATTCCCGCCTCATAGTATTAAATTAATCAACTCATACCTACAAAATAGACATTTTAAAGTAAAAATTGAAAATGCATTTTCCTCAAGAAATTTAATAAAAGCAGGAGTCCCTCAGGGTTCGGTATTGGGTCCAACTCTCTTTACAATATATCTTTCTGACTTGCCATCTTACCCGAAAACTAAAACTGCAATTTATGCAGATGATACTGCTATCTATGCACATTCCTTCAGTGCCATTGTTGCTGCTAAGCAAATTCAGTATCATATGTATAAATTGCAAGAATACTATGACAAATGGAAAATTAAAGTAAACGCCGAAAAAACGGAATGTATCACGTTTACCAAGAAGTTCACAAACATAAAAATATTTGATTCAATTAAAATTTATGGAAAATCAACGAACCCAATTAAAGTTGTAAAATATCTAGGTTTTAGGGCTTTAAGATCACTTTACCCGTTAATGAACAAAAATAGTAAACTAGCCTTAAAAAATAAAAAGCTTATTTATACTGCATTTATAAGACCAGTCATCACGTACGCTGCACCCGTATGGTGTAGTGCCTTAAAATATACTATTAGACCACTTCAAGTATATCAAAACAAGTGCTTAAGACTCATAACTAATTCGGACAGGTATACAAAAATTGTTGATTTGCATACCAAAGCGAACATAGAAACAATATCTGAATATGTACAAAATGTATCACAAAAATTCTATGAGTCGCAATTAAATATAAATCCACTGTTGAAAAATATTACTAATATCAGAAAACATAATACTCCTTCTCGCATAAAGCACAGATTACCTTATCAAAATCTTCCAATCTTCACTCAGCAAAACAAAACAAAAAAATAATAATAATAATAAATAAAAATAAATAAATAACAAAAGAGACAACAAAAATAAACATATATGAGCATAACTAAGATGGGAGGTCCTACAGGGAAACTAAATGCCTACTATACTTAAATAGTACTTATCAATTATCTTAAGCAGGTTTTTTGGCTGCTTTCTTTTCCTGTATATGTTACTATATATCTAAATCCATTCATTATTTGTATGCGCCAATATTATATTTTATATATTTTAGCATAAGAAAAAGAACAATTGTTAAACCTAAATATTTTTTACTAAATTAATCCGATACGCTAATAAGTAGGAGCGGATTTTACTACCATCAAGAGCTTAATGTAAATATGTATTATACTCGATATGTTAATAAATATTTTTGTAAGAAAAAGAAGGTCTTTGACTGGTGATGCAGAGGTTGGGGGTTCGCGTCCGCGCCCGGTAATTTTTTTTTTTTTTTAATTTATTTTATCTTTTTTTGTTTATTTTATTTGTTTTATTCATTTTATTTGTTTTCTTTATTTTGTATATTTTTTTATTTCAATTATTTTATTTATTTTATATATTTCATTTATTTTGTTTATTTTATTTACTTTATTTATTTTATTTGTTTTATTCATTTTATTTGTTTTTTACAATATGAGTTACCTGGTTTTTACCAAAAATGTGGTGTCTTTCTGATTTTTATTGGAAATGTAATATTTAATCCGAATTTCTATCTGACAAAATTATTATAAATTAAAAATCCTAAAATAAATAAAATAATTAAAATAAATAAAATAAACAAAATAAATGAAATATAAACCTACAAGCATTTAACCTAAAATAGCCAAACCTAGAGGAAGGCAGTCTTCATAAAATATTAGTTAAACCTGGAAGCATTTAACCTAAACTAACCAAACCTGGAGGAAGGTAGTCTTGATAAAATATTTGGAGTGTATTTTTGAATTTTTATTGCTTGAAATTACGTATCGCATATAATTTTAATCAAAAAACAGGAATTTTTATACTGTCATGCTTAGAAAAAGAATATTTTTTGCAATTTCTTAATTCTTTCTTCAGTATTTCAGAAAGAAACATGTCTTGCACCGACTTGGTAAAAAAACCGAATTTTTCAAATGCATTTTCATGTCAAAATTGATGATTTTGCATTGAAACTCATCCGCCAACGTACCGATTGAATTCCCGCGGTTCCGCGGGGAGTCGGGCGGCCAATCAGCGCAACTTCGTACTGCGCGTGCCCGAGATGCATACTAAATCTGTGAACACTGGTCACCAGTATGTAGTAATTCAGAGTGAGGTGGAGGGCATTCGGGATGTGAGGGAATTGATGCTGATCTATGATCGAGCAGGAATTTCCACGAATGGTAGTCTTGGCGAGCTTCGGGATCGTCTTACCCGATATCGCGTAAAAAATCGATACCCCGATACTTTGGTGAATTGGGAGTCCGTCATTGATTAACGGGGCGGAGGACCTCCCTTCCCCCTCTCGTTAGCATTAGAGGATGACATTATTGGGGATTGCCTCCAGAATGTAACTCTCTATCCCTATTCTGGACCACCTCGTACAACGGCCCCTCCTACAATGGACGTGTCGTCACCCTCATTTAGTCTTCCCATGATCACTGATCGTGGTCCTTCCGTAGGATTCCAAATACCCTGGGGTGAACCTTTCCTCCCTTCGGATCAGTCGAGAAATTTTTATCAGGATCCCCTATCCTTTAATGAAACTAACATTGGACCTTTAGCGGACTTATCGCGCATTAGACCCCTTCCTCACCCGGCCCCAGTGGTAAATATCCATATTACCCTCTCTCAGCCCTCTCAACCTGCTATAACCTCCTTTTTAACCCTTCCTTCTTCTCAACTCCCTAGCAATACCCTCCATCCTCCCTCCAATTGGTCTCTACCTCTCGGCCGAAAGTCGATATCCTCCTCCACCTGTACCTCTCCTAAACCTCCTCGATCCACCCCGTTTCCTATTCAACGTCCCGTTACCTCCCAACCACCCCTACAGACTTCTACTTCCTCTATACCCCCATCTGATAACTTGATAAGTTTGGTATTCTGGATGAACAAATACATTTTTGCGGTCCTATTAAAAAAAGATCATTTGTTTGCTCCGAAAGACAAAAAATATAGGGCAGTTTCTTACAAGAACCTTTAGAAATAATATTTAACAAAATAAAATTACATTTTGGGGGTAATGAAGAATATGAAAATGTGGGTAATTACGGGCTCATAATACAATGAAATTGATACCATAAAACACGTATATTGTTTTCGGAAAGTAGTATAAAGATACATTTATATGTATATACAAAAAATCCAAATACATTATTTCTAAAGATTCTTGTAAAAGACTGTCCTATATATTTTGAA
This sequence comes from Trichopria drosophilae, assembly GCA_030407085.1. Classification (NCBI taxonomy): domain Eukaryota; kingdom Metazoa; phylum Arthropoda; class Insecta; order Hymenoptera; family Diapriidae; genus Trichopria; species Trichopria drosophilae. Next base: position 209,999,377 of record CM059583.1, read on the forward strand.
TAAGATATTGTGCATCATTCATTCGGGAATTATAATTCTCCTTCAAACAAAGCTATTGTGCGATATCTTCCTACATCCTCTTTATATAAACAAATTGTTTTGTTTTTCTATAATACCAAAGTTTTTGTTGAGTTTCCTAAATATCAAAAGTACCGTAGAATACGATATCCGTGATAACGTCAATTATTCTGCAACAGCGATAATTCTAGTCTTCTATTTGTTATAGCATTTTAATTTACTAATATTTTTTGTTATTAAGAGAGATATTTATATTCATATAAATGTATATTTTCACTATTTTTCGAAAACAATACACGAGTTCTAAGGTGATGCTTTCAATTGATTGCGAGTCCGTAATTATCTATTTTTCATATTCATCATTACCCCCAAAATGTAATAATACAGTAAATTCCATATTATAGGGACATTTTTAAAAATATACGATCATATTTCTTTGCAATATTTAAATTATAAAACTTTAAACAATTCTTTTACTTCGACCCAGACTAAGTCTGGACGAAGTATTGAATTTGGTCACTTCGGGCAAAAAAATTACCCTATAGTTTTTCATCAAATGTCGACGTTTCAGACCCTAAGGAACCCAAAGCAACAATAAAAAAATTGGTGTCCGTTAGGTTGTACGTCCGTCCGTGGGCAAAAATTTGTATACGCGATATCTCGCGACTGGCAGGGCGAATTTAAAAAGTACAAACGGATTTGGGTTTCTCTTGGCCAAACTTAGATCTGATTAGTTTTTGGAGACAATGCATACTAGATTATGGGGAGGTTTAACAAAAAAACGCTCAAAAACACGTTTTTCCATTTTTTAACAAAAAATACAAATCGTACAAAAAAATGTTTCAAACAAAAAATATAGAACATCGAATTCTCTACAAAAAAAGGTTGTATTCATTTCTTCGTAAAATCAACGATAATGCCGTAAAAAGCAAATTAACATACATTGTACATACACATATACAATGCATATGTATGTATATTATATACATTACATGAAAAACAGAGAAACAGAGGAAGCATGGGAGTGAGACGGGTATCGGGAGGGGGGGGGGCTAACTTTAAAAATTTGATTAAATTTTATTTTAGTATAAAAATTTCATTAATTTTTGTTTTTTTAAGCATCAGTGTGAACAAGACGTGCTCATTTATCAGTGCTTCGGCTGATCTGCGGTCGGGGTCGAAGTTTTGAAAATGCTCATTTTCAATTTTAATATAGGGTGAATATGCCAATGAATGGACGACTACCAATGAATGGACGATTTTCTACATATTTCTATTTCTTATTAATGTATGATGCACAACATGCAACAAAATACATATTTTTATGTTCTTTGAACATTCAAAACAATACTTACAGTACTATTGATCTTCCAGTGTTTATTATTTTGGAAAATCAAAGCAAAGTTTTAAAGCCATCCAAAACTGGTACTGAAAACGTCCCATTTGATTTAACCCGTCTATTCATTGGCGTTTAGCGGATTTTTTTACAAACGTATGAAGACGAGGCTAATAATTAAATAAAATCAAAGGTTGAACTACACGGTCATAAAGAGCAGAGTCTAAAGATTCTAATAGTGGTATCATAATTAAATTTTCATTAAAGAATTCAAAAGTTACAATCGATCAAAGTGTGAAAAATGCTTAACCGTCCATTCATTGGCATATTCACCCTATTTAAGTGAAACGATCGTTTCTACGCCTATTATGTAGATTATAATAGGCGATATAATTTTTGAAATATCGCGCGCTATACGGATAGCGCCACCTATATCCTCAAGCGGCCCTCTATAATCATTGATCCGGAACGGCGCGCGCAGCGCTTCTTCGAGTGGGGCCTACGCCGAGTGGGGCTTGCACAATGAATAAAAGCCAGGCGCAACGGAGTAGTAGCAGCAGTCGTCCTCCTCCTGTAGACGACAAGCCCGGAGCTCTATTTGGGTATCGCCCTCGTGGAAGCTCGACCCTCCAGCCCGCATCCTAGGACAACTTGAGTATCGCTCTCGTTGACCATCCACCGCCGCTCATCCTGAGTATCGCTCTCGATGAGATCCTGCACCGGGACAACCTGAGTATCGCTCTCGTTGACCATCCACCGCCGCTCATCCTGAGTATCGCTCTCGATGAAATCCTGCATCACCGGGACAACCTGAGTATCGCTCTCGTTGACCATCCGTCCACTGCTCGACTTGGGTATCGCCCTTGTCAAGGTCACCTGTTCCTGCTGTCCTGAGTATCGCTCTTGACGGATACCTCCCCCGCATCTTGGGTATCGCTCTTATCGTGGCCACCTGTTCCTGACGTCTTGAGTATCGCTCTCGATGAAATCCTGCACCGCCGGGACGACCTGAGTATCGCTCTCGTTGACCATCCGTCCACCGCTCGACTTGGAGTATCGCTCTTGTCGTGGCCACCTGTTCCTGTCGTCTTGAGTAGCGCTCTTGACAGATTCATCATTCTTCTCAACTAGAAACATCTATAAACCAGCAGTTCACTAATTGTTACTTTTACCATTTTCATTTGCGTCCGGACCGTTCCTACCGTGCATACGGCTATAGAAATAGGGACTCAATATGTAAGCGTAGGGCTTCTTGAATAATAACGGTCATTTTGTAATCTTAATTCTCTGTGTCACTTTACTTGTCTTCCTACCCTGGCAGTTGAAACTACAGCCCCGACGTACCCTGGTCTACCGATGCGAGCTGGGCACGGGGCGGCGGGGAAACTCCGTTACATGGCGCCCGAACAGGGACTTCGGTCACGTGTTTAAAAAATAAATGATCACGAGATCAATTTCCCCCGGTCCTTAACTGCCAGGTCATGGAAACAACTGAAGGCAGACAATGGGTTTTGCGCCTCTCAAAAGAAGAATTGCAGGAACTACTAACCAGATTAGACGTAGACTCAACCGGTCAAATTAATGACCTCCGCGGCTGTCTTCGTGCCATTATACGCGCTAATCCTGACCTTGTGAAAACAATGTTAAAAAATTCCCCAGATTTCCATATCCCCGCGGAGTTTGATGACAATATCAACTCCCCCACCACGACTTCCGGAACGGCATCCGTCGCCGATGTACCAAAAATTATTTCGACAGCTATAACTACGGCTCTAACCACAGCGGTTACAACAATTTTTACTTCCATGAGTAATCTCATGTCTCTTGCTCAACCGCGGAGTGTCCTTACACCATCTACCTTTCAATTCCCGCCGGCTCCTCATACTGACGGCGGGAACCTAACAGGGTCCATCCCTGCTTCCAGTACTTCCGGAATACATCCTCCGCTTGCCTATACAGCGCCAGCTGTTCACCCGTACGTACCGAATCTGGCACATCGACCCCCACCCATCGACCAAATCCGTGGGGCACAATACTTCTCCACCATTGACTTAAAAAATGGGTACTGGCAAGTTCCCCTGTCAGTAGGAAGCAGGCCACTCACCGCATTTACTGTACCAGGACGAGGGCTCATGCAGTTCCGAGTAATGCCCTTCGGCTTACACTCAGCCCCGGCAACATTTCAACGACTTCTAGATGGGATTCTAGGGCCAGAATTAGAAGGATGGGCGATGTGTTACCTAGATGACATCATTGTCTTCAGCACGACTCTGGAGGAACACATGTGCCACCTGCGGGAAGTCTTTCGTCGTTTACGCTCCTGCAAGAACAAGATATTGTTACAATATATGTATAGAAACTACTCGAACCTAACGATGCTAGAACTACCCTCTGCTGCCTTCTTTCCTGGCAGTGTTAAAATGGGAATATTCCCGGAAGCATCAGCCTTTCGTCAGGGAACTGCAATACAAATTTAGCCAAAATTGTAGGCACCCGGGTCGAAGGCATCTAGTTTTAAATGTTCTCAAAAGGGAAAAAGACCGAGCGTACTTGAAAATAGTATAAGAATAGTGTATTACAGTACTTAAAAGAAATTCTTTTCTTGCCGCTGCAGGTTAAACTAGTTTAAAGAATTTCAAATTGGCGATTACATTTAAATGGAGGGAAGGGCGCAAAAATCATAAATTAATTCATATAAAAATGTTTCGCATTCGACTTTTGAAATGTTTACAGGAATTCGCTGTGGGATTATGATGCAGATGTCAGACATTCGAATGTTTCAAGGGGAATGTATATGACGTTCCAAAGTTGATATATATATATATGGCAATAAGGTTAATTTCAATAATTTATTGCATAAAAACCAAAACTCATTGAATAAAATGCTGAAACACGTATATTTTTATTTTCGCCCTAGAATACGTACAAAAATTTCCGTTAAAAATCGTGATCCCCCGACCGTGGGTTCCCCTTGCAATGCGTCGCGTTTACGTGGGGCACATAGCGATCTGTTATTAATCAGTGGTTTCGTCTTTCGATCAAACTCCTTTATTCAAAATATCAAACACATATCATCACCCATTCCAAAAGTGATTTTAAGCTTATAGTTATTGTTAAGGTTGAGGTTGAGAGTGATAAGATCAATATACAGAAGAACTTATTTATTATAATGTGAGGAAACTATGTATAGACTTATGCACTACAACTATTAAGCAACTACGGAACATGTTGCCCGTACCTAGTTCAAATAGAAAGTGACTCGAGAGAAAAGCTACAGTACTTGAGTAAGCTTACGGAGGGAGCTACTATGTACCTAGCATAACAATATATGTACACATATATGTACGAGTATGTGTATAGGAGATTAAATGTATATACTCAACACGCCGCCTTACATTTATATTCTATACTTTTATACATAGTTATTCGTAGCAAAATTTTTTAGAATTTTATTTTATATTTAATAAGAGACCTTAGTTTAACAAATCTTTCTTTTCCTAGTGATTTTGTGAACAAATCTGCTAGATTATATTCTGTATCGATTTTTACAACTTCTATATTTTTATTCATGCAATTTTCATGAACATAATGATAGTGAACCTCAATATGTTTTGAGTTTTTCGTAAAATTACCATTTTTTGCTATAATTACTGCTCCTGCATTGTCTTCGTATATTCTAACTGGATTTTTAATTTCTATGTCAAATGTTTTTAATATTTCTTTAATAGATATGATTTCTGTCACTGCTTCTGACAGAGCAACGTATTCTGCGAACGTTGAAGATTTAGTGACAGAATTTTGTTTGTGTGACTTCCAAAAAATAGTGTTACCGAATAATCTGACTATGAACCCGGTAGTTGACTTTCTGTCGACTATGTCACCTGCCCAATCACAATCTACGAAACAATCTAAGAGCTCACAATCTTTCACCTTTTTATTATAGATTAACTTAAATTCTTTGGTCATATATAGATATTTCAAAATTCTTAATGCATATTTAAAATGTGTACTACTGTAACAATTTTGAAACCGACTTAAGTAGTTTGTACTAAATGAAATATTAGGTCTAGTACCTGTACTAATGTATAACAGTGCACCTATTAGATTTCTGTATTTTATATCGCATTCAGTGTTATTGGCTCGTTCCAACTTTAAATGTGTTTCCATGAGTGTAGCATACAGTCTCGAGTGAACAATATCATATTTTTCACTTAATGCTTCAATGTATCGTTGTTGACATAACGTCAACTGACTGTTCGATAGCCTATCATATTCTATGTCGATACCTATATAACTTTTTACTTTACCCATGTCTTTCATTTTAAACCGAGTGACAATTTCTTTTTAATACTATCAATATTTTCTTTACATTCGCTCGCAATTAGTAAATCGTCGACAAATAATAGTATATAAATTGTTTTACTATTAGCTTTTCTTAAATATAAACAATAGTCATGATTGTTTCGCTTGAACCCTAATGTATTTAAAAACTCATGGAAACACTCGTACCATTGCCGAGGGCTTTCTTTGAGACCGTATAGGGACTTGTGCAGCTTATAGACTCTTTCGGTTCCATCATCATATCCCAAAGGTTGCTGCACATATACTTCGCTGTTAATTTTTCCATTTAAAAATGCTGTTTGCACATCCATCTGTTCGATTTGAAGTCCCTTTTGGCACCCATACGACAATAAAATTTTTAGTGTCTGCATTTTGGACACAGGTGCATACGTATTGTCTATTTCATCTCTCTGTTGAAAACCTCTTGCAACCAGTCGGGCTTTATGTAATCCATCGCCTTTTTGTTTAAATATCCATTTTACATCGATAATAGTTTTCTTTTCTGGTTTTTTTTTACTAATTCCCAGGTACTATTTTCATTTAGGCTTTTTATTTCATTATCCATTGCATTTTTCCAGAAATCAGCTTGAGGACTTGAAATCGCCTCATTGTATGTTTGCGGATTCATTACAGAGCAATAATTTGCATACATTGTGTTGTATACGTAGTGTTCTTTGTACAATGGTTTTCGCTCCCTTTCGGACTTTCTGAATTTTGGCGTTTCTGGTTTAATTTGTTCTGCATGTTCAGTTTCTTCGGATGATTCGAACCTATCTTCTTCTGAATCATTTCGTTGAACATTTTGTGTTTCGCTGATACTCGACTGACTTTCTTCATCTTCATCAGTATCTGACTGGGTGTTAAATCCTATACAGGGTACATCTTCTTCGATGATTTCAACATGTCTTGCCACAATAATTTTATTATTTATTAGGACTCTATAACCTACTTTTGTGTATGCAAGTAGTATTCCTTGTTGAGCTCGTTTGTCCCATTTTGACTTCAACTTTTCTTTTGGCGTCTTTACGTAGACTTGACTTCCATACATTTTCAGATTTGACACATCAGGTTTTTCATGGAAAAATATTTCATATGGAGTCTTACGTTGAGTTGTATTGGCCAATGTCCTGTTTTTTAAGTAAGCGGCAGCTTTTACTATTTCAGGCCAGAAACTTCTGTGGACCTTTGCTTCAACTAGCAAACACCTTGACATATCCATAATGGAACGATTAAATCTCTCAGCTGTACCATTTAATTGATGTACATGGGACAAAAATCTAACTGAATACCCTTTGTTAACGTGTCCTAAAACGATGTATCTTAAGAAAAAGAAAACCGAACATTAATTTGTAAGGCTTTAGGTTGTCTATTTGCCGACATTATAACATTGTAAACGCGTTCGTATGCGAGCTTTGACTAGCGTAGTTTTATGAAACTTCTCCCTCTTTTTTGTTCGCGAGCATCGTTAGTTCCGCTTGGCTGCTTGCTTCGATAGGATCAACTCTCGCGTCGGACCAAGTTCCGCGATCATCAAGCACTTTGTGAAAATTATTAAATTTGAGTTTTGAAAAATTATTAATAAATCTTGCTCTTGTGTTGTGTGGTAAACTTTGTGTCTCAATACTACTGCTAAGTTCCATAATTTCGATCGAGTGTGGATTCACCGCCGAGACGATATCAACCGGCTTTCTGAATTGCAATTAATATTAGGAATAAAACGATAATTGCATTTCCATTTGGTCCTTCGAGCCGGATACGAGGACAATTTTGGATTAAAAAAAAAAAAAAAAAAAAAAAATTGAAATCAAGATTTTGTCAAAGCAGTCGAAATTGTTAAAACCGGTGAATACTTGTGAAAAATTAGGTGCCGCTCTCCGCTTTACCGTCGGGAACGCAACCTTCACAGTGTGTATTTACGTGTTTTGGATATACAGTGCTTCTTCGTGTTGAGACCGCCACCTAAAGTGCATATTTTTTTTATCATACAAACATAATTTTTCATATTTCACTTTCGTTCTCGCCATTACGCTTGGCTTGGTCGCGTTCGTGTACATGAACGGCCATATTGGAAGTTGAGCCTCACCACGTTTCGAAGTGCTACCGGCGCCACCTGTGTTCAGTGTTGTGAAGTTGCTCAGTCTTCGCTTGTCGTTCCATACGCGCGCATCGTGGAAGACTCTCAATACCGCGACGGTACAGTCGGTCGCGCCGCGACCGGTCGCCTTTGTCTAGTTCGTTGTCGACTTGCCGGCGCCGCGTGAACAATAGTTAGGGACGCTGTTGTGAATAAGGACAGGTCCGGAACTGCACGTGAAACCTGCACTGCTCGCGGTGCGCGTATTGGAAAATTTGACAGTGGTGATACCTTTGTTCTAATCCGTGCCTCGCTTTGACCTTTAAGTACAGTAATACGCGTCATAATACTATCGTACTTTCCTAAAATAATTTTCAATAGTGGTGACGTTTATTAAAATCGTTTCAATAATGAGTACTTCTGAGAAACGTACTGCCTTGCGGTCGCAAGGAGTCCTGACTCAACTTCACGCGCAGCAATACTCAAATTTTGAATCTCTCACACGGATGCTTGGGAAGGCTCGACGCTTGAATCCCGGTGACGTCGCGGAAAACGTCGTACGCTCTCGTCTTTCAATAGCGACCAGCTGCTGGGAGGATATAAAACGAGTTCACTGCAACATAGTGATCGCTACTACTGATGAGAAGGAGAAAGTTGATCCATACTTCTTAAATGACGAATTTGGAGCTCATGAAGACTTATATTTGGAGTTAACGGATCTTTTGTCCGGATTATTACCTGAGACGTCAAATCAGCCTGCACGGCCCCGAGACGCTGCTCCTGTTGCTGCTACGCTACCGTCCAGATCGCTACCACGACTGACGATTCCACGTTTTTCCGGAGACTTCAGAGAATGGGACAACTTTCACGATCTGTTCCAATCAATCATCGTAGACGATCAGCATTTACGTAAGGTTGAAAAATTTCAGCATTTAAAGACACTGTTAACTGGTGACGCGTTAATTGCCATTTCGAATATTTCGGTAACGGATGATAATTTTGATGATGCATGGTCGCGACTTGTTGATCGTTTTTCAAATAAACCATTGACGATTTTTTCTTATGTTTCACATTTGCTTTCGTTACCGTCAGTTTTGGCTCCCAAACCACAGTTGCTTCGGAATTTAATAGATCAGACGCGTTCAATAATAGACTCACTAAGTCGATTGGGTGAACCTGTCGAACGGTGGAGTACACTGCTCGTTGTAATAACAGTCTTACGCCTTGATCGTCAGTCACGTCAGGAATGGGATAAAACCGGGTTATCCGCCGATCAATTTCCAACGTTTGAAAATTTAGAAAAATTTATTATTCAGCGAATAAATTCACTGACAATTTCTGATTTTAAACCACCCGTTTTCGAGGCAACTAAAAACGTGGAAAAAAGGGTAATAAAAACGATCAACTCGACCAATCGACTTTCAACGCACATGGCTCAAATTTCGCCTTGTATTGCATGTAATTCTTTACATTCATGTTCGACGTGCGAAGTGTTTAAGAAAATGTCGTCGAATATACGTTTACAATGCGTTCAAAGAAAACGTGCTTGTTATAATTGCTTGACAGTTGGGCACTTTCCAAAGCGATGTTCGGTAAAAAATAATTGCAATGCTTGCAAGAAAAAACATCACTCATTACTACATGAGGGACTGTTAACTGCCGATAATTCAGTTTCTACTTCGCAAATTTCGGTAGATTCGACACAAACATCGCCCGAGTTTTCGAGTAACGTCGCTCATCATCCTAATGTTGCTATTGCAGGTCAAGTTTTGCTCGCTACGGTTCTCGTGAAAGTGTCCAGCTCTCAAAATCGCAGTTTGATTATGCGAGCGCTAATAGATCAAGGATCTGAGAGATCATTTATTTCAGAAGCAGCTGCTCAAGCGTTAAATGTGAAACGGATACCGTATTCAGCGGTTATAAATGGAATTGGAGACCGATCGTCTGTAAACGTGCGCCACAGGTCACAAATTAAGATAACTTCGCGTTTTTCTGAAGACTTTATCTCGATTGATGCACTTATTTTGAAGAATTTGACTTCTTATATGCCGCGAGCGACGATCGACCTTCAGTTTTATCCGCACTTGCGCAACATTCAATTGGCGGATAGTGTGACAAACGAACGTTTACCCATAATGGTAATAATTGGTGCGGATGTTTACGGAAGAATCCTTCGCGAGGGTCTAATTCAGAGCCCTGATGGGCCAACTGCGCAAAATTCGATATTTGGATGGTTCTTGTCTGGTAAGTGTCTCACAAAAGAAGGTAGCGAAACGAATGTGAGTCAATTTACGTCGCTACATGTTATATCAAATTCCGAATTACATGATTCTCTCGAGAAGTTTTGGAACGTGGAAGATGTACCGAAAATCGCGCATTCATCTCCGGATGATTTAATTTGCGAAAAAATATTTAAAAACACGACATCTCGTAACGATTCGGGACGGTATTGCGTTTCGTTGCCTTTCAAGTGCGAACCGCCTGATATCGGAGTTTCTTACGACATCGCTTCCCGCTTGTACACCCGCCTTGAAAAACGCTTAAATCGCGATCCAGAACTTGCTGGAAAATATAATAAATTCTTGCGTGAGTATTTAGAGTTGGGACACATGTCTGTTTGTAAACATGCTCTTGACAAACAAGGATGCTACTTCCCCCACCATCCTGTCTTCAAAGAATCTAGTTCGTCAACAAAGCTACGCGTCGTTTTTAACGCGTCATGTCCAACATCTAATGGACTGTCCTTAAACGATAATCTATTTATCGGACCGAAGTTGCAACAAGATTTGCCGGCCGTTTTATTACGTTGGCGACAACATCGCTTCGTATGCACCGCTGATGTCACCAAAATGTTTCGGCAAATTCGAATTATCGACGATCATACGCGTTATCAACTCATTCTTTGGAGACCGGATGTTCACAGTGAGGTGAAATCGTATTCTCTTAAAACTATAACTTATGGAACAGCATCTGCGCCTTATTTAGCGCTTCGTGTCCTTGAACAATTGGCGCGCGATGAGGAAGTTAAGTTCCCATTGGCAACCTCGGAGATTCCATCAAGTATTTATGTGGATGACGCTCTATTTGGAGCATCCACTCGAAGGGAATGTATCCGTTTAAGAGATGACATGATTGGATTAATGTCCTCTGGTTGTCTTCCATTAAAGAAATGGAGTGCCAATGACCCTGCCTTATTAGCTGACTTGCCCTCCGAGGATTGCGAAATGAGTCCCAAAACATTCCAGGAAGACACTAAACTTCGAGTTTTAGGCACTTCTTGGGATCCTAACTCGGATAAATTATATTTTCCTATTCATCTTGAAACGTTACCTACCTTGAGTAAGCGCATCGTTTTCTCTCAACTTGCGAAACTTTTCGACCCCCTTGGGTTAGTATCGCCCGTGGTTATAAATGGAAAAATATTTATTCAAAAATTGTGGATGTTGGAATTGCAATGGGACGACCCGCTCCCGTTGGATGTGGCTGGAGCCTGGCATGCATTCTATAATGATCTTACAAATTTGTCAGATATTGAGATTTTACGTTGGATAACTACGCTTCCGAATGCAATTTTACAGGGACACGGTTTTTGCGATGCATCACAGCATGCTTATGCAGCTGTTGTATATTTGCGCGTGCAAAACGGTACCGATGTGTCCACGCATTTGCTCTGCTCTAAAACTCGCGTAGCACCGGTGAAACAGTATGTCACAATACCTCGGTTGGAATTATGTGCTGCAGATTTGCTGTCAAAGCTACTTGAATGGTGCTTCCATGCTTTGAATTTGAAGGATGTACCAATTTTTGCGTGGTCTGACTCATCCGTGACCTTGCATTGGCTCGCTAACTATCCCGCGCGCTGGAAAGTCTTTATTGCCAATCGGGTTTCCGCAATTCAGTCTCGTTCACTTCCAACAGAGTGGCGGTACGTTCCTACGGATGACAACCCTGCGGACTTAGCATCTCGAGGTGTGTCTGCAGCCGAATTAAAGACTTCCAATCTGTGGTGGCATGGCCCCGAGTGGCTGGTCAAAGACACGTCGTGTTGGCCGAATTCTATAGTTTCCGTTGATCCGGCCGTGGATCTTGAAATCAAACCCGTGGTGCTTCACGTTTCATTAGCGGAAGAGTGGGAGTTAGTTAAACGTTATTCAGATTGGGGTAAGCTTTTGCGAGTGACGTCGCTTTTGTATAAGTTTATTTCCGTGACTCGTAACCGGCTTAAACGTTCAGATTCAGTATGCGCATTGAACCATATCGAATCCGCTCGAATATTTTGGCTCAAATACGTGCAAGGACGAAGTTTAAAAGCTGAAATCGCCGCTCTTTCCGATCGCCAACGTTTATGCAAAGGTAGTCGTTTGATTTCGCTCGATCCATTTCTTGACTCCAACGGGCTTATTCGCGTGGGTGGTCGCCTACAAAACGCGTTTGTGTCAGAGAATGTTCGACATCCTGTAGTTTTAGTTGACCACTATATAGTAAAATTGTTAATTCGTCACATACATTTGTGTGTATTGCACGGGGGCACTCAGTTAACCCTACGTCTTTTACGCGAACGATATTGGGTTCTCCGTGCTCGTTCCTTAGTCAAGGGAGTTATTCGGGAATGTGTAATCTGTGCCCGTTATCGAGCGCAATTGTGTACTCAAAAAATGGCGCCCTTGCCTGCGATTCGCGTAAACCCCGCTCCCCCGTTCTCGGCTACTGGCATTGATTATGCTGGCCCCTTCCTGGTAAGAACGGTTGGAGGACGAGGCTATAAATCCCACAAAGCATGGGTTGCCCTTTTTATTTGTTTACGCATAAAAGCTGTCCATTTAGAGTTAGTGATGGACTGCACTACTCCTGCATTTATAGCAGCTTTCCGTAGATTTAGTTCGCGACGCGGTTTACCCGCTATTATGTTCACCGACCACGGGCGTAATTTCGAAGGCGCAGATCGCGAATTGCAACAGATTTTTCGACAGATCATTAAGGACCCTGCAACCGAATCCGAATTGACGATGAACGGCATTGCTTGGAGGTTTATTCCCCCACATTCTCCACATTTCGGTGGAATCTGGGAATCTGCTGTAAAAGCAATGAAACATCATTTACGGCGAGTTATGGGTGGACATACACTGACTGTCGAAGAGTTTGTCACATTTTTATGCCAGGCAGAGGCCTGCATGAATTCGCGGCCGCTCGTTCCATTACCGAATCATCCTGATGACCTTTCCGTCCTCACGCCTGGCCATTTTTTAATTGGACGTCCTTTACGTGCGCTTCCTGAACCTCTGAAACTTGACTTGCCAGAAAGACTTCTAAGTAGATGGCAAATGGTCCAATCTATCCGCGATCATTGGTGGAAGGCGTGGCAACATGACTACATAACGTCATTACAAAAGCGCAATAAGTGGCGTTCGGCACATTTTGATGTACAAGTGGGAAGTGTTGTCCTGATACTTCGTGAAGACTATCCACCGGTTAAATGGCCTTTAGGACGTGTAATTGAATGCATTACGGGTCAAGATGGATTAGTTAGAGTGTGTAAAGTTAAGACAGCTGATTCGATCCTAATGCGTCCGATTCATAAACTGTGTGTCCTACCTATCGAATCGAGTGATACTTGTGTTAGTTCTTAAGTGAAACCGTTTCTTTACGGCGTGCGGCGTTTACCATTTATTCCTTATTATTCCAAAACGGCGTGCGGCACTATTATTATCGTTTCTACCAGAAACGAGGCTTGCGGTATGTTAACGTTTCCTAAAACGATGTATCTTAAGAAAAAGAAAACCGAACATTAATTTGTAAGGCTTTAGGTTGTCTATTTGCCGACATTATAACATTGTAAACGCGTTCGTATGCGAGCTTTGACTAGCGTAGTTTTATGTAACTTCTCCCTCTTTTTTGTTCGCGAGCATCGTTAGTTCCGCTTGGCTGCTTGCTTCGATAGGATCAACTCTCGCGTCGGACCAAGTTCCGCGATCATCAAGCACTTTGTGAAAATTATTAAATTTGAGTTTTGAAAAATTATTAATAAATCTTGCTCTTGTGTTGTGTGGTAAACTTTGTGTCTCAATACTACTGCTAAGTTCCATAATTTCGATCGAGTGTGGATTCACCGCCGAGACGATATCAACCGGCTTTCTGAATTGCAATTAATATTAGGAATAAAACGATAATTGCATTTCCACCCTTATTTTTGACAAATGTACGAATGTTTTCATTAACATATTCTTTTCCATTATCACATCTAAGTTTTTTAACACGTTTACCTGTCAAATTCTCTACTTCATTTACGTATTCTTTGAAGCAATCAAATGCTTGATCTTTACTTCTTATACAAAAAATTTTAACTAGTTTGCTATAATCATCTATGAACGTAATAAAATATTTTTCTCCACAATTACCAGTAGTTGAATGTGGGCCGTTTAAATCAGTGTGAACTATTTCGAGAATCTCTTTTGCTTTGGTCCTGTTATTTTCAAATGGTAAATTGTGCATTTTATTTTCAATACAAATGGCACATTTCATGAAGTCAGATTCCAATTTATCAGGCATACCTGTTACTAAATTATTTTTGCACAATAAATTCAGATATTTGAAATTAACATGACCAAAGATACGATGCCATTTTTCTTTATGTGTTATATTCGGTTTATAGCTATGTACGATATTGTTTGCTGCCATTACAGCTTCGTTTACTTTTACAACTCCTTTTATTATATACATGTCTTCACCCGTTTGTTCGGCTATCGCAATTAATGTTTTGGAGCTTTTACAATAAATTTTACATTTACCATTCTCGGATACGATTTTATGATCACGATTAACTTTACCGTAGCTCAACAAGTTTGATTTCATATTTTCTACGAAAAATACATTTGGTATTTTGACTTCAGTGACTGTATTATAAACATGGAATTTCATAAGTATTGTTCCTACTTTAGTTGCTAGCAATGGGTAACCATCACCCAACTTAATTATTGCTGGCTTATTTAACGATATACATTTCTCGAAAAATGTATCATTATTTATTATGTGATTTGTACAACCGCTGTCGAGAAACCAAGTTATTTCATTTCTATTTTGAATATTATTATACACAATTGAATTGTTTACATTACTTGATACAAAACAATTACCACCGTTGAATCCTTTGTTGTTCACGTACTGGGCTCTACCTCTACCTCGGTGTCGACCTCTGAATTTCTGGAAACGCCGATTATTGTTGTTTGTCTGATTATAATATCCATGATGGCCTTGATAATTTCCTTGGCTTTGGGACGTACTTGCGGTGTGATTGTTGTTTGTGTGAGCTTCTTGTTCATTTGATTTAGACCATGTTTGTTTATTTTTCTTAATTGGTGTCCTTGAAGCGACGAACACGTTTGAATTTTCTTCTTGAAATAATACATTTCTGTCTTCTAATGCTTTCAACTTTATTTTATTTTTTAAATAATCAATTGTCCTGTCTTTTTCATCCAGCACATCTATTAGATCGCCAACGTAACTGTATGCGGTTGGCAATGCTTTTAGCATATAATTGAGTTTTTCTTGCTCAGACACTTTAGCACCGGCATTTTTTAATTCGTTGACAGCTTTTTCAAACTCATCGAAGAACATGTTCGTGTTTGAGTAATTTTGCAGCTTTATATTTTCCAGGCGACTTCTACAGACTATTTGTAGTGCGGTCGATTGTTTTAGATACATTTCGTCGAACTTTTGCATAATTTTGAACGACGAATCTAGTTCACTTATATATTCAAGTTGCCTGTTTGAGATAGCACTGTAAATGTAATTCGTTGCCTTGATGTCTGCCAATGCCCAATCTTCATCTTTGTCTTGATCGTTTTTTTCTCGATCAGCTACCTCATTGCATTTCTTGTATTGTAAGAATTTCATGATTCGTTTTTTCCAATTTGTATAGTCTGCACCATCGAATATCGGTATTGCAATGTCGTCACACCGTATTAGTGACATTTTCACTTTTTGCAATATAGTTTCTCACTTCAAAGGGCACTTAATCCAAAAATTGCGGAACACGTGTTTTCCACTTTCTATTTTTCTTCACGCACGTTTTCACGGCCACCTTTGTTTTTGTACTTCTACCAACCTTCCAATGTTCAACCAAAAACCTTAACCACGCTCTGCTACCATGTTAAGGTTGAGGTTGAGAGTGATAAGATCAATATACAGAAGAACTTATTTATTATAATGTGAGGAAACTATGTACAGACTTATGCACTACAACTATTAAGCAACTACGGAACATGTTGCCCGTACCTAGTTCAAATAGAAAGTGACTCGAGAGAAAAGCTACAGTACTTGAGTAAGCTTACGGAGGGAGCTACTATGTACCTAGCATAACAATATATGTACACATATATGTACGAGTATGTGTATAGGAGATTAAATGTATATACTCAACAGTTATCTCCTTGTAAACATGGAAACGAATTCTATTCACAAATAATTGAAATGCAATTATTAATCTGTGCCTAAGGTTTGTAAGAAAAAAATTGCCCACAACTCGGTCATTCTACTAGAAAAATATGCCGTTTGTGTCTACCATTTCATAAATAATAAAATCATATATCAAGTTGCATTCGTCGATAAAGAGTTGGGTCAGAATCAATCGCGCAGGGAGCAGGAGAATTATAAAGTGTTGAGTTTATGTCGTAATTTAAATTCTGAATATGCGCGCGCATCTATACGGCCTTAATTACATTACGAAGTGTCGCGCGTTCGTTAGTGCCCCTTCCCGCTCATAAATAATTTGCAGGACTAGATTTTGAGAAACCCTCGAAGCGAACGGTTGCTTCTCGAGCCGATTCGAAAACCGCGTCGACTTATAATTTCCTCTCACCGTTTTCACCATCGCAACTGTGTAACTATTATAGACGAAAATAAATTCATTTTGGATACGCAAATATTTTTTTTATCAACACGCATAACGTGGATTATCCGAATAATATTAGCATAAAGTATATATTGTATTATAAACCGACTGTATACTTAGAACTTGTAAAAGTCAGGTTAGTCAGAGCAACAGCCGTTCCAAATGTCGGCATTGGCGCTGAAACCAGTGTAAATGTTTGACTACAAGTACACACGGGACCTTTAGCGATCTGTTATTAGTCTGTGGTTAAACTTAAAACTGTGTAGTTTTGGTGATGAAGTAACAGATACACTTGGCTTGGTTTGTTTTATGAGTGTGACAATGACAAGAAGAACGGAATACTGATTTAAAAAAGAAAAGAGCGAAAAATGTTAAGAGAGAGTAAGCGAGTAAGGAGCATGCATATTGCCGAATTTTTTTCCATTTATATACGAAGATACGTTAATACATAGACAAGTTACAACACCTTTAAAGTCTAATGTTTTGTTTTGAAAGAAAATAATAACAATTAGAGAATTTTTAATACGTATCCCTAAAATAATGTCTGGATTATTTGATCAGATTAAACTTCTTTATGATCAAGCATTGTATTCTAATGTTATTTCATTGGTAAGAGGACCTATTTAATATTCCAAATAATTTATTTAAAATAACAAACTAAAAATATTAAATCTACTCGGTTTATCCCTAGGCAAATCTAATATTGTCACTGAGTGATCATAACAGCGATGTTCTATCTGGATATTCAAAGTTTCTCATTTATGTGTACTGCGCCGATTCACATTTTTACCTTGGAAAATACAAGAGAGCAGAAACGCTATATAAGAAATCGCTGCAGTTTAGAAAATGTCTTCTCAAGTCGAAAGGAGCGACAAAACCAAATCCAGAAGGTCAAAAGGACTTGGCATCAGATGTAGATATAAAATATCAAATTTATACTTGCCTGGTAAAGTTAAAAAGTTCACAGGAAGCACTTCAAGTTTTGCAGAGCATCCCTGGAAAGCAACGTACTCCTAAAGTAAGACTTTTATCAAATTTCAATAATGTGATCAAAATATTTTTCTAGTTAATGACTACTTAAAAAAATATAACCTTAGATCAATATGGCGTTGGCTAAAATGTTTCAAGAACAGGGAATGGAGCGATCAGCAATTGCTACATATAAGGAAGTTCTACGAGAGTGCCCCCTTGCACTAGAGGCAGCTGAAGGATTACTGGCCCTTGGTGTGAAAGGAATTGAAGTTAATTCAATTATTGTAGGCTGCAATTTGAATTTGCAGAATATGGATTGGTTAAACGTCTGGATTAAAGCTCATGCACACATACACGGTCGCGAGTACCATCACGCAGTGACTACTTTACGCTCTTTGGATAACATCAATTGCCTACGGGATAATTGCAATTTATTGATTACCATGGGAGAATGCTACTATTATGCGGGCGATTACAAAAATGCACTTTTGTGCCTAAGGAGAGCTCGAAATATAGAGCCAGACTTGACTCGTGGGTAAGGTTTTCTCCTTGCTATGCATTCATTAACTAAATGACATTTCATAATTACTAATACTCCTCTTGACATTTGCAGCTTGGATATTTATGCAGCAGTTTTGCACAGAACACATCATATGGGAGATCTGGAAAAGTTAATTCCTTCGATTTCAGCAATGAGCGAGTCTACCCCTGAAACATATACTGCAATGGCATATGCTCTATTTACCATTCACAAATTGAACCGTGCTAATACAATCGCCAGTCAGGCTATACAGATGGCTCCTAGCAATGTTGAGCCACTTATTCTCCGTGGTAATATTTTTATTGAGCAGAAAAAATATCAAGATGCCTTGCATCAATTTCGACAAGCTATGCAACTGAAACCACACCGATACGAAGCCCATAAAGGACTAGCCGATTGCTTTGTGCGAATGCATAGACTGCGAGAAGCCTCCAACATTGCTTGTAGCGCTCACAAACAACTCGGACCAACGCCGCGCGTTCTAACAGTAAGTTCTCATGTCAATAAGACTCGTTTGCACTGCTATCGTGAAATTAGGTAACAACCTTGATGTATTTTCAGCTTTATGCATCAGTCCTTATGAAAGATCCAGTAACGGTCAGTAAAGCAAAGAGTTTGTTAGAAAAAGCGCTAACCTTGGAAGAAACTCATTTACCAGCGGTCTACTATTTAGCAGAAATTTATGAACAAGAAATGAATTTAGAAGCAGCTATCGATTTATTAGAAAAACAAGTAGAAGCTCAACCGACATGCAAGTTGCACCAAATGCTTGGTGATCTCTGGTCAAGAGTGCATAATGCAGAGAAAGCTCTAGATCACTATGCCGTTGCTTTAAAGTGAGTAGTCCCAGATACATATTATTCATATTCAATTCGTTTAATTTAATCATTTTGTTTTCTTTAGCATAAATCCAAGTGACCGTCGGGTTTTGGAAGGTATGCATAGATTAGAGAGCACCTCAAATACCATAGATTCTTCTTACTACATGGCAGTTGGCGAGGACCACACAGACACGACTTACGATGTTGGCGAAGGTCTGCCGGATACAGACAACGATGAAGTGGCTGATGAAAGTGAAACTGAAGCCATTTGGTCAGACATGGATCTTGAAGCAAATAGTCAATAACTAAAAATAGTTTTGCTCAATCAACTTGGCAGACTGCTGGACATTTGCATTGATTGTAAGATGAACACAATGAACTTTACAAACTTTGTACATGTGTATAAATTTCCTTTATTTATTTATAATTGTATATGTATAAGATTTTTTATCTTTTTTTCTTCCTCGTTCGTTTCTTTTAACTTATGCACATACCTATAGCCCCAACTAATGATGCTGCATCGACGAAAAGTTGAGATTCTATTAACGATCTTATGCTTTTTCTTTTTTCAACATAAGTAACCCAACTTTTTAACCTTTATGATCTACGATCATATCAGTTTACACCGTACAGTATAAAATAATTTCGAGTAGAATATGAATTTATAAAAAATAACACTCAACAGAGAAATTCTTCATTCTTCAAGTTGTTCACTAAAATATGGAGCATTCAAAAAATGAGACGTCCCTAAATAACTAAGATCTTAGAAAAATATGCTCGAGGCAAATTTTCGTTATTGTATAAAAATATTGACATTAAAACGATATGAAAGTATTCTTTAAAATTTGATAACGTCAAGTTATTCAGACTGAATTTTTCAAAGACATATGTATATAGTATTATAGTTTTTGTTTGCTTTTTTCTTAAAAACTCGTGCCAAAACTGGACCTGCATCGTAATTTCATAGAATTGGTTTATAAACTTTTTGTTAATGACAAGTTAAAGAAAGATACCACTGGAAAAAGATACGAGAGACATAAGATAAGATAGAAAGCCGACACAAAAGGGTCATGCAAGACGATCGACTTTTTCTCTGCGCGACAATAAGACAAGGTCAGTTTTGTACATACGAATGCGTATTAAGTTGCAGCTATCTAAAATATTCGGTACGCGATAATCGGCGCTCGGTCAACGAGCCGGCCTGGCTCTCGATACAAAAGGGTCTCGCTTAGTGAAAAAATATGTCACAAAATTTAATTGCACTTGAATTCTGCACCCGAAAACAGGCAGTCCACCATTTAAAAAAAGATGTGTGACATTTTCTAACAAAATGTTCCTTGTACGTCCATTTAAACTGTGTGCGTTTCTGATAAATCTTTCATTCATTGGCACGTATAAAAAGTTAAATATGTAGAAATAATCGCAGTTATGTCAAACCGGTAAAAGGAACCATCGATACGATGAACCAGCTTTGTATCCGATCCGAAACAAAACATCCTATCAAAATTATTGTATGGCTGATAGAGTGTACCGAGTGCCTCGAAATTAGGAGTATCACGCTCCTGAATGTATTAGTAGAGTTAACACTCGCGTTAGTGTGATTATCTCTGCAAGTGGCACTCCTCAATTCCAGGATCAGCTTTCAAACTCGTTGCTACGGTTGTTCGCGAATGTAATAACTTCATTCTGTCTTATCCTATTTTTAGGGCTGTCGACTCGACTAGATTACAACATACAGCATTTCTTCTTGTTCTTTTTGTAATTTGGTTTCAGCGGTGGCCTCTCGGACAATTGGAATTTTCGTACTATGCGCACAAGCTCGTGAAACGACTGATCAACATTCATTCGTAACTTGGCGCTGCATTCGATATAAGGAATTTTCAACTGACGTGCGAGGTTCTGGGCTTCTTCAATGGAGACCTGAAATTATTATATTTCGTTAAAAATTTGCAATAAAACTACATTTTTATACTCAACGTTGTACATTAGTGTATATATTTTGTGATTATAAAAATAAGTTAATAAAACTTGCATGACAAACTGCTGACAATGGCATTGAATCAGTCTTGTCGTCAAGTTTGTAATAACCGTTATAGACTAATGTAACTCCTTTCCTCGTTTTGTCGCTAATTTTAATAAAGCAATTTTGGAAAGGAAAAGAAAAAATTTACTTTTTATAACATACCTTTAGTCTTCAAACAAATTTATATATACATACACACACACACACACACATGCATGCAGAAAAAGACGAAAAAGACAAATGAAACAGTCTGCGAAAAGTGAAACAAATATCCAGAAATACACACCAACGGGTGAAAGATAAAAAAGAAGAATAATGGAGTAAAAGGAAAAGAATATGAAGTTATCAAAGTGCGGAAAGACAAAAAACGTGTGTGTATAGATGTTATACAAATGCAATAATATATACATTCCAATTTCAGAAAATTGTCTGTTTTTCGTGGCACATTAAAAATATCGCCAATATCAGTTGTTGCGCAGTGTGCTGCTTTGTATATATTTATATGGGTGAATTATCAACTTTTAAGAAAATAGTAATTTTAATTCATGAACCAATATACGTCATAAAAGATCGGAATTTTTTATAAACAGAAATTTAGTGAAAAATAACTTTTAAAAATAGCATTTCAGTACATCCTAGCCTCTGAGTACCAAATTTTCAAGTCTTTTTTAATTCATAAAAACAAGGATTATCTGTTCAGTTAATATTTTTATATTTTAACCAGAAAAGTAGGGGATGTCGGGGTATTGTTGGATAGCGCGATATTTTCTCGTTTGTAACGCTTGGAGTCTCCATAAAGTAGCATCGACTCGTCTCATCATAATCTCATTTTCTATTAAGCACTTGACTTATTTTGACGCATTGTTACCTCGCTATCATATAAAACAAATTTTTTATGTTTGTAAAGTGTTTTTTCACTTAGTGTTTTGGTCATTTTTACAACATTTTTCGACGAACCAAGTCAGGAAAATATATTTATAATATTCTTGGAACTATAAGCTTTTGACGCATATAAGAGTTTTTGGTGAAATTTGCATTGTGTTACTTATACGCCGACATTTTGTAAAAATGAGCGTTCGGGGTATTATTGGACACTTCTGTGATTTGGGCACTGATGCGAAGGAAACTACTGATTTCTCCATAATTTCCAAGAAAAATATGCCCGAGAAAGAAAATCGCCGAAACATAGCCCATTGTATAGCTTGTGATCGAAGTGTTCACTAGAGTTGTGTCGGAGCAAACCGGAACACTTTCACATGCCTTACTTTATTTTATTCATTAAAATATAAATATTCTTTCGGTTTCATTAACAAATAAACGTTTTTCAGCAATAATTTTCATTTTTTGATCGATTTATAAGACTGTCCAATAATACCCCGTCTATTAATCTCAAAAACCAGTTTTTTGCGCCAGCTGATACAGAGTGTACAATTTTAAACAATTAGGTCAAATTGCTAGTACCAAATGAAAGGTTATTTATCGTACCACAAAATCAAGCTTTGAAATTTTGAGAAAAAGCAATTTTCTTTAGAGTTTCTGGACAAAATAAAAATGTGTCCAAGAATACCCTGACCTCCCCTACAGTTTGTATTTTTGGAAATTTCATTTAGATCAATATACATACTAATAATCGCTGAAATACATGTGTCTTAACAAAGTTGCATGCAGCCACGGTAATACATAAACTGATATAAATTAAATATACTGAGTGCACTTTTTATTTAAACTCATCGGAAAATTATAGCAAACACTTGTCACTACTCGAATCTCCGTCAGAAAATTGAAAAAAATTATGTACATATATGTTTTAGAAGTAATAATGCTAGAAAAATACTGAGTATATACAAAAATGATAAATCTTGACTAAAAAGCAGTAAATTAAACATGAATTGTTTTCTTTTTAATTCAGACCTTATAAGGGTCACTCTAATTACTACAGACGTTATTCTAGAAAATACTACATCACTTAATTGAAAACTGACCGAGAATTTTCTGAAATAAGTGATTTTTACTTACTATCTGTAATAATTAGAATTACCTTTACAGAGCATAGTTTAGTCATCTTTAATTAACGTTTTTAATGAAATTTTCTACCTTCTTGGAGGACGACTTTGGAAGCCCCTTAAGAGGTATTACAATACATAACAAGCTGCTATTTTTTTCAGTAACATTATTTTTAATACCAAGTTTATGTTTCAAATTATAACTTTTTCATTATTGAATACACTAATGTACTAGAGTAATACATGATTAAATTACTTACCGCTCGCTGGTGATCAAGATCAGCTTTATTACCAACCATTAACATTGGAAACTCATCTCTATCCTTTACTCGTAAGATTTGACGATGAAATTTAAACATTTCATCGAATGATGAATGATCCGTTACTGAAAATACTAAAAGGAAACCTTCCCCGCTCCTCATGTACTGCTCACGCATAGCACTAAATTCCTCTTGACCTGCTGTGTCCAGAACTTAAAAAAAGGAATTGTTGATCAATCTCCGAGATAAATGCATTAAAATTGTTTAGAAAACGATTTGATTCAGTTTTTAAAAGATTTAATTAAGATACTAAACTAAATTAGAGTTATTAATAATTACACAATTTACAGAATATTTGAGAGCTTACTGTCCAATTTTGCTGGTACATCATCAATAACACATTGCTTGGTATAGGAGTCCTCAATTGTGGGGTCATAGTCGGTTACAAAATAACTCTGTAAATTAGAAACAAATCTTGTAAGAATGAATGCTTATCATATATACATTTTTTTTTTAGTGAAATTCTAAAATTGTCACATTATAATTTTTATAATAAACAATTTTAAATACATTTTTTTAATAAATAGGAATTAACTTTTTAAAGACATTTAAGCTATTTGTCCCAAAATTTGGTGACAATATGCTGAATATTAATTTACTAGATACATATATACATGAAATGTATAATTATGACATTCAGTATTTATTTTTTCTGCAGTATGAATTCTGCACGAGTCCTTTTCAAGATCGCAAGTTCAATGACTGAACAGTAAAGCAATCTGAAACTTCCTGCTATATTTCGTTCTGCATTCAAGAAGAACTACATTTGCATATCAATCATTTCCATACAGTGGTTTACTTAAATTTAAATTTCTTTAATTCAATTGCTTGACCAAATGTGTTAAATAGAACTGTGAATATGACTTTATTTACCCTTTTATTCTTCAATCATTTCCTAACTGTTTTATGTCTTTATATATGTATGACTCTTCTGATAACTACACTGAAATGTGTCGCCAATGTTATTTGACTGTTTTGAAATGAAATACTATCATAAATATTATATTATTGCAAATTTCCTATAAATTGATTCTTAAACTAGAATATATTGACTAATTCATGCATGTAGCCTAAATTTAAAATTTGTTTTTTAGTTTAAAAGGAGCATTGGAAAATGGCTATTTAATGTATTTCTTTGCAGTAAAGTAACATAAAAATATAAATAATTTTTTGCGATGCTTTAAAAATTACTTTCAACTATGCTCTTTATAATGTATAAAGTAAATTACGTATAAATGTTGTTTTTATAACTTATATCACTGCTTAATGTATATGTTTCTTTGCGAGTAAAAATTCCAGGTGATCTCCGAAGCCTCTCATTTTTTGGAATAAAAGTGAATCAACGTGTTATAAATAAATGCTACTGCCATAAAACTTAAATATTTATTGGTCCTAAAAAGATATTGTAAGGATATTTGTTTACATTTAATACCATTCAATAATAGGTTGATTTGTGATCTCCGAAGCCTTTTTATAAAATATTTATTTTAATTGCAAAAGTTGATCGTATTCACTCGAAACTTATTTTTCGGGGGTTTTTGGCGTCATTGAATCCAAATGTGATGTCAGATTTTTAAATTTCAAAATGGCGGATCCAATATGGCGACCAAAAATTGTACCAAATTCGATAAAGACATAATTCAATTCAACGAAATGATCTGTTACGATTGTCCAATGAAACAAAATTGCGTACATTATCATTTGGGAGAATTAAAATTTGTGAATAACGAGTTTGAGAAGAAAAGTAAGAAAATTGCAACTAGAAAACTTTGGTCAGGTCAGAAAAACTTGTAGCAAACAACCGAAAAGGAAAACCAGAAAATAATATTGTATTGTAAGAATGTAATACTATATTAAGTAGTATTTGTAAATATTGTTTTTCTACTGGTCTAAATAAATAATTGTTAATTGTAAATTTGAAACACTTGAATTTTAGAATTCGGTCCGCCATATTTGATCCGAGATCTTGAATTCAGCTCATCTGTCGATGGATTCATGATCAGCGACCCAGAAAACTCCTAAATACCCAGTTTCAACTTGATCAAGTAACATTTTAAGAATGGGGTTCACCGGTAAAATTTTTTTTTTGTTTTTTTTTGTTTTAAATAATAATTTAGGTCATAAAGAACACAAATAAAATCTAAAAAAAAATGAATTCATTAATTTGGACATTTTATTTGCCAATTAAACTCTCCTCCGTTTGAATCGCACTTTTACCGCGCCAGTTTCGTGTGACGTCACTATGCAGGTTCGGCTGTCGACCAATCCCGTTCGCATATTCTACTGTGCATTTATGGTCATGTTTAACCTCAAAAGTTGCTCCGAAATTTTTAAAATAAAACAAGCAAAACTTATATTTTGGAAAAAAAGGATATAAGACTTGCTCACAATGTCCGTACATATTATTATGCCGTTATTTGCGTTTGTTTATTTGCAAAAATAGTTTAAAAATCTGTGTATGCATATGTTGTCTGCTATAAGGCACCTTATTGGATGAATCGTCGTGATGTTATTGTTTGCCGTCCCGCGTATATTGAACCTACATGAAACCGTTTTATTTTTTCAAACTAAACTGGTCAGAAAGTTTGTTTCGAAAGCACGGAAAAAATGTGTGACACGGGTTTTGTGAAAGCACAGTCCGATAATCTTCCGAAAGTGTCGACTGAGATGATCACGGAATAGAGGATCACTTGGCCTTTTCCTCGGATGAGTTCAACCCATTTTTCTCTCAAATCACCCTTCGGCATTGGCACAAAAATTTTATGAGGAGTACTGTGTGTTGTATTTTTGCATTCCTTGAAATAGCAACTCTTATAACTCTTTTTTCCATAGTGCAAGTTTTCTCGTTCCATTTTATAAATTTCGGAGCAACTTTTAACGTTTAACGAGCAACGGTTAAACATAACATTTTCCGTGCTTTCGAACCAAACTTTCTGACCAGTTTAGTTTGAAAAAATAAAACGGTTTCATGTAGGTTCAATATACGCGGGACGGCAAACAATAACATCACGACGATTCATCCAATAAGGTGCCTTATAGCAGACAACATATGCATACACAGATTTTTAAACTATTTTTGCAAATAAACAAACGCAAATAACGGCATAATAATATGTACGGACATTGTGAGCAAGTCTTATATCCTTTTTTTCCAAAATATAAGTTTTGCTTGTTTTATTTTAAAAATTTCGGAGCAACTTTTGAGGTTAAACATGACCATAAATGCACAGTAGCATATGCGAACGGGATTGGTCGACAGCCGAACCTGCATAGTGACGTCACACGAAACTGGCGCGGTAAAAGTGCGATTCAAACGGAGGAGAGTTTAATTGGCAAATAAAATGTCCAAATTAATGAATTCATTTTTTTTTAGATTTTATTTGTGTTCTTTATGACCTAAATTATTATTTAAAACAAAAAAAAACAAAAAAAAAATTTTACCGGTGAACCCC
The DNA here is from genome assembly GCA_030407085.1 of Trichopria drosophilae. Classification (NCBI taxonomy): domain Eukaryota; kingdom Metazoa; phylum Arthropoda; class Insecta; order Hymenoptera; family Diapriidae; genus Trichopria; species Trichopria drosophilae. Next base: position 210,026,165 of record CM059583.1, read on the forward strand.
ATTCAGTCTGTCATAATGGATCCGCCATCTTTAATTTGAAATATTTAAAAATTTATAATTGTTGACTAACATAATTTGTGATTTTTATACGTATATTGACTAATATTTAGCGTGTAATATAATAATATTCTTCGTTTAATGTATAATCAATAATTAAAATTTAAGAATGGCATAGCGTTAATAATAACAATCATGAATTTTGTGCAACATTCGATTCTTACTTCAGAACACGTACCAACAACATATTTCACATAAGAAAAAATTATTTCGATAAAAAATTTGTTCGTTAAAAAATTGCGAAAACGTGTACTTTTCAGGAGAATCACCCATATGTATATAGAAATTAAAAAATGTAATAAAGATAGAAATTTGTACTATTTTTGTGTCAACGCTTCTGTATTGAAAACAGAGCAAGATAAAAATTACATTCTGCCATTTTTAACAAATGTAATAGTAAAAAGTAAAATAAATATTTATAGATTGTTCTTTTAAAATAACAATAGTACATTATGTGCCAAGGACGCAATTATCGATCGTAGACGATTGTGAAGTTTGTCGCCCGAAAGAAATGAGGGTAACAAGTACCCTCGTCGGCAATCGATATTTCGCCTGTGACCAATAATGTATCTTTTAATCCGTTTGTCGTAGGACTCGATAATTCGCGGCTGAAGGTTTTGCCCTAGGGCGAGAAATTGAATTTTACGGCCGGACAGTCAAAAAATAAATTTTGTTTAATAACTGTAGGTTCTGTGTAATCAAATACGTGTAATGTCGAAAATACAAATATACATCCATGGTAAATTTTCGTATTCTGTATCATAACAATTAATATAATGCGTAACAATTTAATAATTTGATTCTCATGATTATAACTATCTTTTGTTTTTATATTTAGTGCGGTAAAGAAAACGTTTTGGTCACGTTGTGTGCAAATACTGATATCATTTTTTTCCTAAAAATATTTTATATATCTGAAAACCATGAAGCGAATCGGCATAAAATCTGTTTATTGTATTTACAAAAATCGAAACAGATATTTCTAATTAGTTAATTTTAATGTTTCAATTTTTACAACATCCGCTCGAGGAATTTTTAAAATTTGTTCACTACAATGATCAGACAGCGATGTAGAAACATGAAATTAAAAAGCTTTCAAATGACACGCATCTTTCATTTAAACTTGGCTCCGGAGCACCGTGAGAAGATGGATTTCTCAAAACGATATGTAGTTTGGCTCTGTTTACAATTTCTAAATTTATTTGAAGATTCTGAAAGCTGGACATCTTTCCAAGAAGAACTCTGCATGAAAGGAAAGGGAATTTAATTGGCAGAATTTCCATCAGATGGATTTTGGATAGGAGGTGTCAGAAAAGAATAAGTTTGAAGTAAACGGAGCATAAGAATAGATAAACTGAATTTTCTAGCAAGGTCGACTGATTTTACAAGCCAGCCCTGGATTATACGGTTATTCATAGACCGGTGCCAACGGCTTTGGCATTGAGTACCTCTCAAGAGTCAAGTCTACTGTGGCGTATTGTATACAAAACTGATCGTGCCAAGTTGCAAGGCGTAATTAAAATTGCCGACTAGTTTCTCATTTGCTAGATGAAAATGAAAGGAAAAAAAAAGTGTGGCATCAATGCAATAAATTGTAACGGTTTATCAGAATTGTTCTCCATTAGAAGTAGTAGAATGAGTTTGGATCTGACGGCTACATAATGAAAGATGTCATTATCTAAGGCGTGCGTTACTCACTTGTATGAATTGTATCGTAATGGCGGATTTCCCGACACCTCCTCCCCCGACGACGACGAGTTTGTAGGTCTGGGAGTACCCTTGCCTCTCCCCGTTTCTAGACATGATCGTGCCCTTCCTCGAACTGCTAAAATATTCCATAAACAGGCCTAGGAACCTGTAGGAAGCCTTCTGTCACTCGAGTGTCAAATTCACTGCACGGAGCACAAACAGGCAGAAACCATCGACGAAGGTGTTAATGTTGACCCCGATATCGTCCGGACGAAAATAACACCGTAAAATGGTATGTATGGTGGGGCCTGGGCGAGAGTCGAGACCGTCGAGACGCAAGCAACAACGGCAGCACCCGCGATTACGTTACGGGACAGAGAGACGGGACGGGATTACGGGAACAGAAGATCGGCCAGATCAACTATGTATACATGTACATGTTAGCAGCCTTTTTCCCCCTCCCGTAATAAGAATCTAATGAGAAGCATCGACATATAAGTACTGACGCGCCAGAGACAAGGTCCGCCCTCGAACCATACACGAATCCGCACCCATACCATACATCTTTTATACGCGCTGCTGATCCATTACTCAAATCAATTCAACCTTTTTCAAATGATGTCATTCTTCCAGTCGACGACCAAAATACCACCAACCACCAACTTTCGAAATATTGGACCTTCAGAAAACATTTTCAAAAGTCTTTCCTGACCCAATAAGCAAAAAGAAAGCTTGAAAAAAATACTTCATTCATCGACGAATCGAAAAGAATTCTTTGCGCATACTTAAAAATACATATAACTAAGAGTTATAAATTAAGTATTTTATTTTCTTAACCGCTTGAAACTAAAATTTGTCAAAATTCAGATACTTGCGGTGCTACGGTTCTTTTACTACAAAGCTTTATTTAAATTATTGGGTTGTTGATGTCAACCACTAAATATGAAAAAAAGTTTGCTATAACCTGTTTGTGTATTATTATCGAAAGCAGAAGCAGAACTGTTCATTTCTTCAGAACTGCATATACGAAAAATTAATGACTCGACCACTATCGGATTTTGCATCCCTCTAGCGATAATATCTAGAACTATATGCCTATTGCTAAAATACACGTTCCATTATTTTTAGTATTCCTCCTCTGCTAAAAATATTTAAAATCTCAACTTATTAAAATAAAAACCATATACACGTCTAAGACAGGTCCTCTATGTGGTCTTACTGATGAGTCCACATATAGGGCAACCGGGACGAAACGTCCTGCTTTGAAATGTTCTGCTTTCGATAATAATACACAAACAGGTTATATCAAACTTTTTTTCATATTTAGTGGTTGACATCAACAACCCAATAATTTAAATAACTTTCTTAATATTATTTTAATGTAGTAAAAGAACCGTAACACCGAGTATCTGAATTTTTACAAATTTTTTATTTTTTATTTTATTTATTTATGGATCAACGGCCCGAAGGCCTTTAAATACAGAAAATTTGAACATTGTATATATAGCGCTATAACAATAAAAAAATTAAGTACAACTAAAATAATATGAAACTAAAACAGCGTATAACGATTTTTAACAGCCACAACAAATGCACTCCTTCTAGTCAGACTATAGATACATCACGAGGTAGGCAATTCCATTCCCTCCGAAGACGAGCTATGGCAGAATGAAAGCCATAGTTCGACTTATTATTTTCTTCAATAATATTACTTTGGTTTCGTAATGCATATTCCACCTCACGTGGTTGAAATAGCGAACGTAAATCTAAACAATCTAATTCACTGTGCAGAATCTTATAACATAAGGTTAAGTCACAGACGGTATGCATGGACTTTATGGTCGGGATGTTGAAGAGTGCTGAAATACCCGAATAATCATGGTCGATATAAGACATTGGGGATCCCGATTTGAAGGCTATAAATCTTAAAAATTTGTGCTGAACTGACTCAATTTCCTTGATGTACAGTTTATAATGTGGGGTCCACACCGGAGAACAGTACATAAGATGAGGGTGAACTATGGACTTATACAAAGATATCACTGTTTCCAAATTTGTAAAGCTCTGGGTAGCTCTCAATAAAAAACCTAATGACGAGTATGCTTTGGAAACAGTCAAATGAATGTGCTCAGTAAATTTGAGAGAGCAGTCCATAATCACCCCAAGATCCTTGATACTATTAACGGATTCCAGAGGCTTATTTTCTACATTGTAGTTAAAAAATAGTACGTTAGAACTTAATTTACGTCGAAAGGTTATAGATTTGCACTTCTTAATATTTAAACTTAATCTATTCTTTTTTGACCACTCGACCAAAGAGTCTAAGTCACGCTGCAACCTGGAAGCGTCCAGAGGGGACGAAATGCGGGAATATAATTTTACATCATCCGCAAATAATAGGATCTTACCGAACTTAATATTTTCAATTATATCGTTGATAAATAAAACGAATAATATTGGACTGAAGTGGGAGACCTGAGGAACACCAGAGGTTACAGCGTATGACTCGGACAAGTGACCCTTTATGCAAACCGTCTGTGTTCGATTAAAAAGATACGATGCAATCCACTCAACTAAATTACTACTAACACCCAAATTGGTAATTTTGGCTAATAGAATCCCGTGATCAATTGTGTCGAAAGCTTTCTCAAAGTCTAGGTAGATTGCATCGACCTGAGAAAAATCCTCAAGGGCCCTTGATATATAATTACAGTACAAAAGTAAATTAGTGGTTGATGAGCGACGTTTAACAAACCCATGCTGAACTTTTAAAATCGTATTACAAAAGGCATCAGAGATCTTATCAGCCACTATCGAATCAAATATCTTCGGAATTGCATTTAATATGGAAATTGGTCTATAATTTCTTACATCGCACTTATTCCCCCCTTTAAAAATTGGTGTTACAAATGACTGTTTCCATAATGCGGGAAGATAACCTTTTGAAATTGATTCATTAAACAAAACTAATAGCAGGTACTTGATCTGATCAATGATGCGTTTTATAAAGACAGGTGGAGGAAGGTCAGGCCCTACCGATAAACTTGCTTTCATTTTGTTAGCTGCTGAAGTGATATTATCAGTTGTAATTCGAAAATCTTCGAGGACTCTATTTCCGAGAGTATTTGACGGATTTGATTTGTCGTAAGAAGTAGAAGATATGTACACGGATTTGAAATAATTCGCGAACAGATTAGCAATTCCTTGGTTCGTAGAGGAAGCCCGATCATCCAAAAACATGCTTTGAGGGATACCAGCTGTTTTTTTTAACTTATTGATATAAGACCAGAAGGACTTTATATTCTGACTAGATCTAGCTTGAATCCGTGTGATATATTCCGCATAGCATGCTTTAGACATTCTAATACATTTGGCTCGCAGACGTTTAAACTCTATGTAATCGGACTCAAAGCCGAACTTTCGCCAATTCTTATGAGCTAACTTCTTATCTTTAATCACAGTTTTTAACTCTTTTGAAAACCATATCGGATAACTACTCGTAAAAACGCTAGACTTAGGTACAAATTTATCAACAATTTCATAAACACTAGAATAAAAACTTCCTAACATTGTCTCTAATCAGTCATCAGACAAAACCTGACTCCAATCAATAATGGATAAGGCACCGATGATACCCTGATAGTTTGCTTTAGAAAAATTCCACTGGATGGAAGATATGTCCATTTCTGGATAGCTGTCTAGCTGCAACTCGAAAAAGGCTGGGTCGTGATGAATCTCCTTTGGAATTAAACAATCACTCGATTGCACAACTTTAAATCTATCGATAGTAGAAAAGGCAAGGTCCAGCGTATAGCCCTTGAGAGAATTGATCGGAAAGTGTTGTTGCATGTTGAGATAATTGACACAGTTACCTAGCAGTACAGTATTCTCTCTTATCTTCCTGTCCCAATGACTGCAGGAGAAATTAACAGGTTGTGAGGTATTCCAGTTTGAAGATGGTAGGTTATAATCGCCGAATAGTATTAACTCATGGTCATTATATTTCTCCATAAGTGATTCAACCTCGGTAATATGTTGAATAAAAATTTCGGAGGAAGACCGGGGAGGCATATATACTACACCAACCAGAAAGCGCAAAGACTTGATGTGCACAGACAAAAATAGGTGTTCAGAGTCATTGTCAACAATATCACATCTATTAACAGAGATATGATTTTTTACTGCAATTAAAACTCCGCCGCCTGCCCACGAATTTCTTGAAGGATTAACTCTATCTCTCCGAAATCCATTGTAACCACTGAGACCGAGTTCGCTATCTTTTAACTCAGGATAAAGATGAGACTCGGTTAAACAAAATATATCAGGTACCGGTACTAATAAATTTATTGAGGTACGAAGATCACGTAGTTTTGTACATAGCCCATTTACATTTTGGTAATAGAAAACCAGTCTCCTTGCCGTTGATCCAGAAATTAGTTTCCCGCAGCTCCAAAATTCTTCTTGACCAACATAGGTGAGCCGTCAATAAATTTAACCGATTTAGGAGATGTTGGATTTGTAGCATTATGACGTGTTGCTTCTTCCTTGAGTTGCTTAAACAAGGCACGCTGATCCAATGTATGACCCCATAAGAGTATTCTCGTGGCAGTTTTTTCCACTCCCGTAACACCGATCTCACCTCGAATTTGTCCTTTAGTTTGACCGATATTGGTCTGGTATAATTTCGTCGTTCGGATCCAATGCGAGTAACTTTGGACGGTGTGACGTTGGCTGATTTTAATATGGTGGAAACTAACTCAAAGTCATCTTTATGAGAAGATTCAGGCACTTTAAAAATTAGCAGATTTTCCTGTTTGCGAATTCTTCTATTCATTTCAATTATGACAGACTCTTTATAGGACAGATTGTCAGGTTTTATATCGGCTACTTGTTTTTTTAGACTATCAATCTCCGCTTGCATCTTATCGACAACTGCTAGAGATGACTTAATTTCATTGACTGACTTTACTAAGTCAGCAACTAATTTTTGCATCGAAGGATCTGTATTACCAGATTTTTGACAAACTGCACATCTGTACACCAGGCGAGGTTTTTGTTTTAGCTCTAAAACCTTTATTTCGGTAGCTGTTACGCCAGCGCAATTCGCAGTACCATGATAAAAGTCGTTGCAAATAATGCATGACATCTAATCTAAATCTCTAATTTTAACTAAGAGTTAGATAAGAATTCTTCTTTTTTAACGGATTTAGTAAAATTAGAAAAGTTAATTTTACAATCCAATTGCAAATAATAAAGACACTTTCACCGATTTGCCTGAATATTCGAAATCCATCGAAACATCTAAAAGTCCTTAAGGAATTCTTTAAGAGTGCTTGATTTGAATAACCTCTAATCGCTGACATGTGAGTAAACACTCAAACAATTATATTGTTGACTATTATTTCCAGACATCAAAATAGGAAAGAGTTCAGAATGATTTCGAAATGTGCTGTAAAACAAGTCCGATGACCCACTTTCTTATGGCTTTCTGAAGCAATTTTCAAGGTTTTGAAAGGAATAAAAAAAGAAATTATAATCATTAGTGAACAACTTTCTCGCTGAAATTCGCTGGATAAACGAAGCTTTTGAACATATATTTTGCAGTTTCGTAGAAAACAATTAATAACTTTATTGCGCTTATTGGGATATATGTCGTTTATCCTTTCCTCATTAGATGCGCATAGCTCTAATGATTAATTTCTTTTTTATTCGTTTCAAAACCTTCAAAATTGACTATGCTATATATATACCCTACTGGAAGTAAACGGATTCAAACGGATAGAAAATTTGTATCCGTTTGAATGCCCACTTTGCATTCTTTTCAATCGGTTGTTGTCCGTCAAAACTGAATACGTTCTGGATCGGTGGAATGGAAAATTGATCCGCCTCAATCCGTTCTAATATGAGCCTGTCGAATCCGTGTCTATCCGTATCCATCCGTGATATGGCACCGAGTGTGCACCTGTTTTTCTCCGTTTCTATTTGCATAAATACTTTCATCCGTCTCAATCCTTAAAAACTGAGTCAATATTTATCAGCATATATCCGCCAGCGTATACGAAAATTAAATTCGCTTCTATTCGTTTGTATACTTGTATCCTTTTTAACCGTAAAAATGTATAAATATTTATCCGCATATATCCGCCTGCGTATACGAAAATTCTATCAGCTTCTATTCGTTAGTATACTTTGATATTATCGTTTGTATATTTCGTAATACAAAGCACGAAATATTTAAAAATTATGCATTTGAATATTTATTACCAGGATATACATCTTTGTATTAATTTAATGTAAGAATATTGTAAGATAGTCGTTAGGGTTGTTCAAGTATTGCGATTTTTCGAAATTGCCCTCCCTCCCCTTTCGTCATGTACATGGAAATATGCTCAAGTGGCTTCATTTTTCCGAATCACAGAGTTGCACGGATAGGGAATTAACGGAACGAAAACATTTCCGATCCGCCACAGATAGTTAAAATTGCTCGCAGATGCCTACCGATGGAGACGCGGATTGAAACCGACGGATCGAAACGTATAGGCTCGGAAACGTATCGAAACGGATTAAAAACGATATGTGCGGACAGACAATCGGATAGAAATCCGCGGATTAAAGCGGATTAGAAATGTAATTTGCGAATCGCGAATATGCGCGGATAGGAAACTATTGGAACGGACTCGTGTGCGATCCGCGGCAGACGTCGGGAATAAATTAATGTTGGACGCGGATACGGACGGATTAGTCACGGATAGCCTTCGGATACAAGAGGTTAAAAATGTATTGAAACGTTATCAAACGTATATAAACGGATAGCCGAAGTATTAATACGGATAGGGTTTGAATCCGTTTACTTCCAGTAGGGTACACCCAGTTGAAATTAAAAATGTTTGCGAGCCGGCTACGCAGTATATAGCCAGTCCTGTGTTGACAGGAGTGAGTCCTGTTTCGCCCTTTCCGTGCAGGCAATCCTTAAAACAATGCATTTATTCACTTTTATTATTATAATATTACAGTCGGTTTCGCAGGTGGTACGAATACTTGTGCCATGCCATGTAGAAGGAGGTGCTTTTATATGGAACAACTCGTACCTTCATCACTTACGAGAATGACTGTGTATAGGGCATGTGTTGAAATCTCTTGATGCACCACCATGCGATGGGTACTCAAAACATTATGTTGCCGACGGGACTGTTTAAGATGGCCACACATATACCGTGTACCCATGTATCATGAATTTGTTAACAAATACTACTTTACGACTTTTATCATATATAACTGCGTGAAATACTTTAGCTTTGACCGATCGTGTTTCAATTCATGCATTTTTTCATAAAGATTTACGCCTATACATTTGAAATACTTAAAGAATGAACGACATTTGAGATTATTTAACCCTTTGAAGCATACACGTTTTTCTTTACATGGAAAAAGTTTGTCATTCATTACTGGGGGGTTTTCTGGGTCCCTGATTACGAATATGGCGTCGGATTTCGAATATTCAAAATGTCGAATCCAAAATCAGGATTTTAGAGCCTGAGTAAAGATTGGACGTCCAAGGACCAATGTAGCCTGCTCGAAGCTGCGCAATCGTTACGAGCCCATACAATTATGCAGCCAAGAATCAAAAACTGAATTATGTTTGCATCATAACAACGATATTTCGCGATTTGTCAATAAACAGAGGAATAAAGAAAAAGAGAAAGTGGAGCTACAAGATTACTACGTCCTCGTCGTTGCTCTAGTTGCCAAGGGTATAAGCAGTCAATGTCGGCAATATCTAATGTACAATTTTTTATCTAAAATTTAGTATTTCTTAATCTCAAAAAGATGAATTCAAATCAGTCTCTGCGAATTCATTTGAATCCAAAAATAATAATGTCGAAAATAAGTATTACTGAATGCCTCTGAATCCCCAGAGGCGAATTCAATCCGGCCTGCGCGAATCCATAAAAGGTGGCTTATCCAATCATGATAGTCAAAAAAGAAGCTTTTCTTATATTTTTTTTTCGAAAAAGAGCTAGGAATTGAAAATGGGATTTACTTGGATTGAAAGGCATTCGCAGACATAAGCGTGAATTAAAATGAATCCATTTTAATCAATTTCAATCCATTTCAATCCAGGACAAATTGTGAATTCGCAGGGATTCAAAATTTGAAAACATGTCATAATTGTGCTCTAGTTAAAACGTTAGTTCTTCCACCGCTATATGCTGATGAGAAACCTATTACGCTTGTTGATACCGTTAAAGATTTGGGTGTCAATATTTCGCCTGACTTGTCTTGGAATCCTCAAATCTCTTCCATCTCGTCGAAAGTTCATTTTACCCTTTCTCGTCTTCGTTATCGTGGCTCTTCATTGCCCGCAAATGTAAAATTAATGTCAGTAAACTCTCTCATCATTCCACATTTAGATTATGCTTGTCTAGTATTTTCTGATTCTTCGGCCTATCTTAATGTCAAGTTACAACGCCTACCAACGCCTACTAAATAGTTCTCTTCGTTTCATATTTAATTTACGACGTGATTGCAGTTTAACTCCTACCTTTATACCTAACAAGAACAAAATGGTTATCGATCCAAGCTCGTCGCAAATATTTTCTTGGAGTCCTTATATTCCAAGTACATATGACATCTCAGCCTCCATATCTACGCTCTAAATTCATCAATCTCTCCTATCTTCAACGCTCATCTAGAACTTCAGTTTCTCCACACTATCTACCATTTTGTCGAATTGATTACTACTCTAATTCCTTTTGGATCACAGCGCTTCGCTTCTGGAACAGTTTGCCAGACACACTAAGAGACTCGAGAACTCTTTCATCTTTTAAGATAGGATTGCTCAGATTCTTAAACTAACAATCTCCTTATTCATGTATATTTTGTTTTCTTTTTTTTCCTCAGCTTATCTATACTGCGTTTATAGCGTAACATAAAGCGTGCTATCCATTGCTCTATTAATAATTTGCATCGTTAACTACCTCGGTCATTTAAAATTTGCATTGTATAAACTCACCGTTCTATACTAGATTGTAACATAGTTATAAGAATTTATTTTACTTTATCATTGTACATATTTTGCTTTTTTGTCTAAGGAACTTTTGTTCTATGACAATAATAAATATCTATCATATCTCAATTTTATCAAATTGTTACATTGACACTTATATAAGTACAATGGCAATATATGAATAATATTTTTGTATATGCGGAAAATCCATGTGCTAGTATTGGTACATTAAATTTAATGTTTTATATAGTTTGCTTATATAATTAACAATAAATCAACCTAAAATACTAAAGATTAACGTACGTAAATCATACATATGGGCGATTTTCAAGAAACTAGCCTACAGATTAAGTAAAAATGTACAAGTTTTCCATTTTCTTGTTACATATAGAATGTATACCTAAAATAAAACAACTACAAATGAATTATTTATAGATGTTGTAATATTAATGTAAACTGCCTTATCGACAGGGAATATTTTTACATAATTTATAATCTAGTTTATTATATTGTCGTGGGTGATTACGGGTGTGACTTGACTATAGCAAGTTATAGCAAACTAGCAAGTAGTTGGTTACAAGTTACATGTTTCTTTACGGATGTAAAATAAAGAAGAATAAGTTAACTACGGGCAGATAACGTGGATTTATATCTTTCGGCATGCTTTAATTTATAACAATATAGTTATATTAGAAATAGACATTTTGTAATATAAGGATACTGACATTCAATGGCTTTCTAAACAAACACAATATCCACGCAGTTCACGTTCATTATCATTAAAATAGGTTTCTCGTGAAATATAAGCAGAAAAGTAGACAGATATAAAAATATGAACTGAAATTATTAATAATTATAAATATAAATAATAACTGCATACTTTTTCTTCCATAGCAATTGGAAAAACTAAGGCAATTGAAATAATGGTAGAATAATTTGTATTTCGATTTAATTTTTAAACTGTCATTAAATAATAATATACAATAGTTACAGACAAATTTCTATAATAATTTCATTAATTACAACAGTATTTTCCTGTATATATATATATACAGGGTCATCGAAAAGTATCGGACCCCCCTAATATCTTCAGTTAGAATGCACTTAGGAGAAAATGTCCAATAGCAAAGTTGTATGGTTTCAAGCGGGGAGTAAGATGATGACCTTGACTTTGACCTTGACCATGTCCTTCAAGGTCATTTCAAGGTCAATCTTATTTTTTTAAATAGAACCCCCTACATTTTATTGCATATTCTTATAGCTTATCTCGAGAGCTTTCCAAAACACTATAATAAAATAATTAAATTCCTTGAATTATATTTACTATAATAAAATATTTTTTTATTAAGTACTTTTTGAGTTATAAAGGTTTGAAGTTAACAATTTGCATTCTTACTGAAAATATTAGGGGGATCCGATTAATGTATTTTCTTTAAACCAATTAATTGGTCTCATTATTCCGCGCACAAAAGTATTAAGGTTATGATTACTGAAAACTAAATAATATTTTACAAGATATTCTACATTTTGTGTCAAAAAATTGTTAACTTCAAACCTTTATAACTCAAAACGTACTTAATAAAAAAATAGTTTATTATAGTGTTTTGGAAAGCTCTCGAGATAAGCTATAAGAATATGCAATAAAATATAGGGGGTTCTATTTAAAAAAATAAGATTGACCTTGAAATGACCTTGAAGGACATGGTCAAGGTCAAAGTCAAGGTCATCATCTTACTTCCCGCTTGAAACCATACAACTTTGCTAGTGGACATTTTCTCCTAAGTGCATTCTAACTGAAGATATTAGGGGGGTCCGATACTTTTCGATGACCCTGTATATATATATATATATATATCGTTATTATTATTATTATTCATAAAAGTATGTATTCTTTATTTGATACGAAAATGCAAAGTGTTTAATGTTGAAAATTAAATAATAAAAATTGGAATGGAAGAAATGAAGATTTTTATAAATACTTAATTAATTTATATAATAATAAAAATATTTTTTGTGTATCTGTCGTAAAATGCAAATAAAATCGATAAAACTTACGTAAATACATTTCTCAAATCTTTACTTACGAATTCCGTACTTTTCTTAAATTTCGTTGTATTGCACGAGGAGGTTTTTTTGTTCCCTTTCTCTATAGATTTCTTCAGTTTTGCTATATCTCGTTACTTTCTTGTACCTGGAGGCATTTTGTAACAAATTTACTTCAAATTTGTGTCGGTACTGATTGCGCGGTAATAACAATTGATGTTTAGGATTATTTTATACAATAATCATTGCTCATAAGATATTTTCTGATTGCATTATGAAAGTTCTAAGTAACGTTGATGTTTACACGACAGGTTACCTTTCGCTTGCCGAGAGTACGAGAGTGAATTTTGACATTTTAAGAGTACTCGCGTACTCCTTATGGAAAACTGTGTTGAGGAACAATACTTGGATCGGAGACTGCTTGAGATCTCAGCTTTTTTAAGATACTTTATTTATCTTAAAAAAAGTTCAAAAAATATTAAAATTAAATAATAAACTAAAAATAAGAAAAAAGTGAAAAATACAACTTTTTATTAAAATCTCTTATTGTACATTTTGGGAAGCGGTATTTAACTGTACGTACGTTCGCTCTTAATGTCCAAAATCACTCTTGCTGTACGCTTATTGTACTCTTATTCTGCACTTCGGGAAGCGGTACGTACTTTTCGTGTACTCTTATCGTAATATACACGAAGCGTACGTACTCTTCATGTACCTTTAATTTCACTCTTACTGTACTCTTCGTGTACGCTTCCATTTTTACCAGGGCTTAACTAAGAAATCGGATGGCTCCGACAGATTTGTTTTTAATTTAAAAAAGCTGAATGAATTTATTGATCCATGACATTTTAAGATGGAAGATGTAAGAAAAAGTTTATTAACACAAAATGCATTTATGGTTTGATTTATAACCGATTTAAAAGATGCCTTCTTTCTGATTCCTTTGCATAATAATTGCAAACAATTTTTAAGATTTCGCTTTGAAGACATTACTTATCAATTTAATTGTCTTCCATTTGGACATTCAGTGCTTTCATTTTTACAAAAATAATATGAAACCAGTAATTATCAGACTTAGGGGTTTATTGTCTGTTATATTATCTTGATGATATTTTGTGCATAGTAGTAAATGTACAATAAACTGTAGGTACTTGAAAATTTAGGTTTCATATAATTAATTATGAGAAAAGCTCATCAATTCCATCGCAACATTGTAAATATTTAGGTTTCATTTTAAATTCTAAAGATTTTAGGTTATAATTGACAGAAAAGAAAAGATTGTGCACCATAAATTTATTAAATTCATTTCAAATAAATTCCGAGTTTAACATTAGGAAATTTGGTCAATTATTGGGCATACTGAATTCTTGTTGTCCTGCCCTTGAATATATTTTAATTTATTGCAAACGATTAGAACGCGCAAAATTTATAGCATTATTATTAAGTGGCAGAAATTATGATGGTAAAATGATAATCCACGAAGATTTAGAATGATGGAAGGTTCATATTTCTATTGGATACAATCCTCTTCGAACTCGTAAATTTTTGTTAGAAATGAGCACTGACACGTCTCGAACGGGTTGGGGGGCTCATTGTAACGGTAATAGTACTCATGGATTTTGGAACGATTCGGAAAGATCCCTTCATATATCAATTATTTGGAAATTTCGCAGATCAATTATTTAATTGCGAAATTTTACAACGTATAGATAATACAACAGCATTCGCTTATATTAATAGAGCTGGAGGTATAAAATACCCTAAGTTAAAAACTCTTTCTCGTACCATATGGCAATGGTGTGAAGAACGTAAAATTTGGATATTCGCGTGATATATTGCCTCGAAACGAAACGTACAAGGAGATGCAGCTTCTAGAATAACAAATTTTGATCTGGAGTGGGAACTTTCTAATCAAACCGGAGATTATAGGGATTAAGCTTTTAAAATAGTTAAAAATAAATTTGGTAGCTCTGAAATCGACTTATTTGCAACAGGTTTAAATAAAAAATGTAAAATATTTTGTGCACGAAGTATGTAGATGCTTTTACTATATCGTGGAAGAATATACTGTACAAAATTGTCAACGATCAAACGGGCCGTTATGTTATAGTAGTACCACAACGACCACAGAACACAACGACCCACTCAACCTTGGTTTACATTACCAATGACATTACAAACAGAACCAATTGTACATTTTCAAAGACTCTCGAACTTATGGCCGTGAAATTATTCACTGAACTTATATTTTTTATCTTCTATATCTGAAGCAACAATTAAATAATATTCCGGACCATTGAAGGACTGGTTAAGCTTTTCAAAAAGTAACAACTTTGACATTTTCCAGCCAAGTATAAATTCGTTGATGGAATTTCTAGCAATGAAATTTAAGAACGATGCAAAATATAGTACATTAAATACAGCAATTTGTGCTAAATAAATCGTTCGGCAATTTCGTTGATATCTTCGACAGACATATCAAATCATCCCTCGATCACAAGATTTTTTAGAGGAGTATTCAGATTAAGACCAATAAAACCAAAATATAATTCTATGTGGAATCCAGAACTCGTTTTCACATATATAGAAAATAATTGCATGCATAAAAATCAAAATTTGGTAAAAATTTCCAAAAAAAACTGCAACTTTACTAGTGCTTATTTCGGTTGATCGATATTAGAGGGAATATATAATTTCAACAACTTCTGGATTAGAGATCAAAATTCCTAACATTATTAAAGACGTCAAAAGGAGGTTTTTATCAACCTAACACAATTCTACCATATTTTAAGGAAAGGCCCAATATTTGTGCATATAAAGCCATACCAAGTATGCGGATTTAACAAAAAATATAAGAGACAATAGCAACAATTAATTTATATCAACAAGAAAACCTTTTAAAAAAGTTAGTTCACAAACTATTAGTCGATGGATAAAATCTTTTCTTGAAAAAGCAGCCCAGAAAGGCATAGATATAAACATTATAAAACGTACGGCAGGCTTCATCGAAAACGTTTGCACGTTTTTATAATTTACCAATTAAGAATAGTGATGATTCATTTGCTCTTTCTCTTTTAAACAATAAACCATAGATGTTTATATTAATTCTGCAGCTTCATTGTACGAAAAATTTAAATTAATAAAAATAATAAAACAAGAAAAGTATCTCTAAAAATCTACATGTAATCTCGAGAACGAGACGCCGTCACATAATTCTAATCGAACTTGACTTACAGGTAAGTTCGTTTGATTATGCAATTATACAAGTCAGTGATGTTTTCCCCAAAATACTTATTAAAGAAATATTTATTAAAATTACATATGATCTTATAAAGGACTCTTTTTTTTTTTGTCTGTACAGAATTACGAAAATTAATGATGTTAATTGTGAAAGGTAGGAAATGCGAATAAGTGACAGCATTTGTAATACCAAACATTGGTTTATTTTTTGTTTTCTTGTATTACAACGATATGTACAAAGTGCAGCTGGGTAAACGATTTATATTGGTAGTAAATTACCAATTCGAATTTCCACCCCAGTTTTGAGTTTGCACATTACCCTGTCCAGTAGGAGCAGCAGGCCATTCTTCAGGAACCTGTAAATTAATTTCTTTGTCATTAAGAGCATTATATATTATACAACATATCATATTTCTTTACCCCAGAACAAAAGTTGAAAATTGTAAATGAAAATTCTATTTGTAAGTTATTGACATTCTTGCAATATATTCAAATACCCTAAGTGACGCCTGTCATAATACTAATTGCTGTAACTGGTAACTCGAGTACAATTTAAATATTTTGAAGTTGTTCTTACCGAAGCTGCCCAATCTCCTTCTGCTGCGAATGGTGCAGCCGCCGGCGGAGCAGCTGCCGGTGCAGTAGTTGGTGCGACTGCAGCTGTCGTTGGTACATCGTCAGCCCAGTTTTCTGTACTGGGAGCAACATTACTGGTCGTTTCATTACCCCAGCTTGCTTCTACCGTTGGTTCCACAACCGGTGCAAATTCTTTTGGTGGAGGAGCAATTTCCTTTGCCTGTTCTTCTTTCTCAGCCTGCAATATAGGAGCCACTTGACTTAATTTAAACCAATACACGAAGCTGCATTGTCGAATTTATTTTATAAAACATCAGAAAAGATTAAGCCAAATAAATCAACAGATTTTTTTCTGATCATAATGTTAACATCACTTGATATTTTTCAAATTAAACTAATATTTCACAAGCAATGCATAAAACAAAAAATTTGACTGTACCTCTTCAGCATCTCGGTAGAAGAACAAGTCAACGACAACATTCCACTCGATATCCCTTGGGATGGTTCCTCTAATTCTCAAAACTTCTCGTGCTAACAGCCACCACATCAAACCAACACTGTGGAAACCCTTTGTATTGCAAGGTATAGCAATGTCGACAAATCTTAAAGGAGAGTCGGTATTGCAGAATGCAATAACGGGAATGTTCACGTAGCTGGCTTCGGTTATGGGCTGATGGTCTGTTGCTGGGTCCGTAACAATGAGAAGCCTAGGTTCACGGAATGCTGACTAAAATAATAGTAAAGTTAAATATTAATATTAAAATTTAGTTAAATAATTAATATAAAAAAATATGTACAAGTATTCAGAAAAGATTAAGCCATATATGATTCAACATAATTAGATTTTGGTCATTTCAAATTCATCAGATGTGTAAATATTTTAAAAATGATATTGATATTAATAATTTATAGGACAAAATGGTTACTACTATTATTGTAAAGAATGTTATAAATGTATTAATTAATCCAAGACAGGAATGTTTGTTGTAACTTACTTGAATCTGATTAGTAAAAGCTCCTGGTGTAAAGCGCCCAGCTATGGGAGTAGCACCGGTATGAGCAGCAAATTTCAAAACTGCTCTCTGACCGTAAGGTCGACAGCTTATGACAAAAACTTCACTAGGATGCTCAATAGCACAGATGGCTCTTGCAGCAAGTAATAGTTTTTCCCAAGTACGGCGTAGATTAATTATGTGTGTTCCGCTACCTACAAGTCCAATTTTATTTTAAGATTTAAGTCTTATTGTATTTCATATTTAATTATATAATTATCTTACCATCGTTACGTCGTTTGAAGATGTACTGATCCATTTGGTAATTGACAATTTCAGATCCAATATGTGAACCAGCTGCCAACATTTTGGTAACATCTTTCTCTTGGAGACCCAACACTTCAATACCTCCAGACATCTTTGCTCAACCTAAAAAAGTTAATTTTCTATAACCGAGTTGTATTCAAGAATGCCATCAACTTTCTTATATTTATTAATGTTAAGTAAAATGTTAATATTAAGCATTTATCAATTGTATTTATCAAATGCTTACTACATTAGCAGCAATAGTACTTATTTACACATTTAATGCAGCTCCATTAAATTATCATAATTAAATACCAGTATTAACAAATCATATAATTCTAATTATTTTAATATTTCAAGGTTCAATAATATCCGCATTTGTAAATCATTAATATAATTCTGTTTTAATATGAAACCTATGTAGGACATTTGTTATGTGTACAGTTTAATATATTATATAGAAGAAAAAAATAAAAACACAAACTGTATATATGAATACTTATTTTATTATTGTGATTTTCATTTGTAAATACTCATAAAATCTTTATGAATATCTGCCTTCCCACACAAAATAAATCAATTTAAAAGATTTAAATGGTAAAAAAATATTATGGAATTTACTATTAATTTTTTGTAATTTCGGTATAATCTTAACTATAAAATTAAAACATTAATAAATTTCCATCTAATTTTAATGCATTTGGCATGCACATGAAACTCATCCATGTAAATAATTACAAATTGAAACTTGAAAAATAGTACTTTAAGCATATCCTAAATTAGAATCGTAATGGAAAGAAATCTTCGATATTAACGCAGTTTCTACTCACAGTGACGCTTGTCAAAATTACTAGTTTAATCATTTTTTTCACTCACAGAATTATAATTTTAAAGGATAATTAGTGGAGAACTTTTGGAAATATTAGAAACACTTCAATATTTATACCGTAAAATTTGCTATATATTTTTTAGAGTAGAGCAATATACATACAATCCCATATATATGGGGGATAAATTTTGAGGTTAGACGCCACGTGTTGCTGTAAACGGCATTTTTACTATGGCAAACATAATTAATTATTAGTATTTTTTAAATGTTAAGTTTAAAAGAAGCCATTACTTACGTTATTAAGCCGATAATAATGAGATGAACAGATGAATAATGTTCAAAACTGACGTTACCGCCAGGAAAGTACTTCAAAGTTCTTCTTGCGTAAGAAAAAGAAAAATACACGCCACTTCGGCACTTGGCTTGGAGGCGCATGGGGTTGAGATTGGAGACACGTTGGAATTGGATTGGCCGAACGGATTTTCGGCACATGGCTTCCCTCTAGTAAGTTACTATAGGGTTACTAAGGTGTTTTATATATAGGAGGTTTTAATCGTTTTAATACATACACTTTTAAATACAATTCCCAACAAACGAAAAAGAATTAAAACCAATTGAATACGTTTTAATTCGGTTTCTTGACCATTTTCTTTTAAATTTTGTACACTCTAATCGGATATAATAAGTGAATATAGAACATAAACATAACCTAAAAAACATTGACTATAGCAGTTTTTACATGAAATCACCAACTAAAATGTAATCAATTTCAGCGGTATAATATAAATATAATATATATATAATAACAATATATGTGAAGGTGAACAATGCCTGTTATGGATGTAACATTTGTTTTTATTCTTTCTTTGTAATAACAAAATACATATACATATATAATAAAATCTAACGAATTAAAACGAATTTTTTAGAATTCACATATTCGGAAGTCTACGTGAATGTATTAAATCGATGAACGTCGAATTGTATTTGTGCCGTTTCTCAATTCGAAATGTCAAGAAATCGGATTGGACATCTAATTTCTAAATTCGATGCTATTCTTTTTCTTCATTTCATAAATTAATTTAATATACAATAATAAATAATAAACGAACAATCTATTTTCTTATTGTATATTAACTTTCGGGATAAACTTCCGAAAGCCACACACCTCCAATTTTTTCGAAAATACGTATACTTACGTAATTTGATGCGCTGATTACGAATTTCGTAATGAAAATTGCCGACAAGGTCATCTTCAAGGTCAAAATGAAAAAAACGCGTTTTTTTTTGCATTTATTCGCATTTATTTCCGAAAATACAAATCAGACGGAAAAAAGTTTCCAACAAAAAAGATAGAGAATCAAATTCTCTACAAAAAAGGTTAGATGCATTTTTTTCGAAATATCAAAAATAATGCCCTAATCGGATGAGGAACATGACAATAATCTAGTTAACGTTCTCTTTGCAATGTAGTTAGGCTTGTTGCCACTAGATGAAATTGCGGTGCTCAGAACTTTCTGCTAGTCATTTCCGGCTCCCGTTGACAGGATCAGGGCAATTTTTGCCCTTTTTTATACTAACTTTTATACCCCCCCCCCGTTCAGATTTATGATTATTTACGGCTACCTCTTACAGTTTGAAAAGCAATGCTTGAATCTAGTACAAGCGTAACCTGTCGATAGCCTAGCTGGATTACATGAAGGCGTATGACTCAACATCGCACGAGCTTTTAAGCTTGTTGCTCAAACACCTCCATGTCCACCCAAACATAGTGAGAATTGTCGAAGACCTGATGCCTCTTTGGAAAACACGCTTTGTCATGACATCGGGCAAGCGTCGAACCATGTCTAGACTGGTTCAATTCCAAAGAGGTGTCTATCAAGGAGATTCTCTGAGTCCTCTGCTCTTCTGCATCTCACTATTGCCTCTATCCGTTGCTCTCCGGAAATCTCAAGGAAACATGTGTGGACCCCCTGATGGACGTGTACATAAGATCACCCATCTTTTCTATATGGACGATCGTAAATTATACGCATCAGGCGAGGATCAATTACATCGATCTCTGAACATCGCCCTCGCATACTCGAGAGATATCGGCATGGAATTCGGATTGGACAAGTGTGCAGTCGTTCATTTGCACAGAGGAAGGTCAGGCTCCCATAACAACGATATGGAGCTCGTCAACGGAAATGTCATCCACCACCTTAGCGCCGAAGAAGCCTACACATACCTGGGCATACCTCAAAGGCTTGTCCAGGATGTGCAGGCTGCTAAAACCACCATCAAAAAAAAAATACCGTCGCATTCTCCGTCAGATCTGGTCATCCGAATTGACCGGAAGAAATAAGGTGGCAGCCACGAATATGTTGGCCGTATCACCCGTGCTCTATTCATTTGGAGCACTGAAGTGGAACGTTGACGAGCTAAGGGATCTTGACCGAAGCACACGGAAGATGATTTGTATGCAACGCAGTTTGCATCCAAGATCTTCCGTGGAACGACTGTATTTGCCCCGAAATATGGGAGGTCGTGGCCTTTTAAGCCTGGAGTGTATGCATGACCGATTGGTCCTCGAGACAGCTTGCGACGTGATTAATCGAACGGAGGATCCCCTGATGATGCTAGTTCATCAGCATGAAATTCAGGGGAAGGGGGCGTTTTTGTACAATGCGGCGGAACGAGCGGCGCGAAACCTCGGTCTGGTTTTCAACGTGGGACGTAGTGGTGCACAGGAGGCTGAATCAGTCATCAATCTGTGCCCAGTGCGTCTCAGGGCTAACATACGGAAAGAACAACTCCGTATGTTGGAGGGAAGGCATATCGACAAGCCATTGAATGGACAATTCTTTCGAAATGTCCAACAACTTGCCTTCTCGGCAGAGATGACCTTCTCGTTCTTAAGATAGCGTATCGCCAGAACATCTTACACCAGGCGGTACAGAGTACGCTTTGTAGATTGTGTAGATGTCATGCTGAGACACTAATGCATCTTTTGGCAGCATGCCAAATATATGCAGTTTCAGCATACATCGAACGTCACAATGAGGCTCTTCGAGTGCTGTATTACCATCTTCGCAGCACTTATGGTATTGATGCAACCCCAGTTTTGCCGTACGTCCCCACTGATATTGAATCCGTAGTCGGGAATGAGTCGTGCCGAATATACTGGAATTATTCATTCCCGACGAGCAGGCAAATATCATCCAATAAGCCTGACATCGTCCTTGTTAACTTCGATGACAAATCCATCTTCGTCATCGAGTTTTCTGCACTAGCAGAAACAAATATAGACAGCAAAGAGGACGAAAAACGGATGAAATATCAGGAACTCCTGTTTGAGATTCGCAAGCTGTATCGAGGGTTCGAAATCAAGCTCGTCGTGCTGATAATTGGAGTGCTGGGAGGAATGAGACCAACTTTCCTCCAAAACATCAAAAGCATTCCGGCCTGTCAAGAACATGCAAATTCCATCGCAGGCCGAATGCAGAAAGCAGTGCTGCTGGGATCTCTCCGTCTACTGAGGTCACACGAGATCCTGTAACCACTAACCCAATGGTAGAGGGAGTGGTTACAGTTACAAAAGAAATGGCCCGGTGCAGTCTGCAGCGGAGGAGATGGATATCGGAGCCACTTTTCTGCTGCAGACTGCACATGTGGATTCTGGAGGGCCAAGGGAGGTTAGGGTTTTAGTCGGTAAACCTTGCCGTTAACATCAAAGGTGAGGGAGTTCGACACACGGGGGGTTACACAACATCTTCAGCCCCCTATGGTGCCTAATGCATTTCCCCCCTCCGTAACAAAAAAATAATAATAATAATAATAATAAATTATGGGGCCCAAAGGGAATGAATGATGCGTAACACAATGCGGCTATGCAAAAAACTGCATCTTAGCCTATCTTCCCAAATGGCCTACTCTCACCTCCACGTGTGCTTATTAAAGCCGGTGGGCCCTGGACTCTTAGCAACCTTGCCAGAGATTGGGTAACCAACCCCAGTGGGTGGCGAGGTAAGAGACAAACGAGAGAGGCATAACAACGGGGAGTAGGGCTCCACCCTACTCCCTGTATTTGCGGTTACAAGGAATGCAACGCGCAGGGCTCCTGACCATCGGGCTGCTTCGGATGTAGCCCAGTCCCGAGGTGGAGGAGCCGAAACAGGTGTCCCGGGACCACAACACACGAATGCTCAAGGACGATTTCAGTGGACGGAGGATCTCAGGCAAGATTTAATGCGCTGCTACGAGGAGAGTTGTCCTCAACAGCGAGGCTACATGGCGCGAATGCATAGTCGGTTTGCAGTAATGCATCCCGAACTGGCAGATCGATTTTCTCAACAACATCTGAGAGATTATGTGGCCTATCTGAGGCGGATAGGTTTCGTTGTTCCCAGCTGTCAACCGGTACCGGATGTGAGGGTAATCACAACTGAGTCCGTACGCGGTGCTGGAAGAGATGCTCCATATTATGAAAGCACGACACTCGTGTTTAGGCGAAATCTGACAACAACAATTTTGCGTAAACAACGAGAAATAGACAGGGCAAATAGCCTACTTCTGGATGCTCTTCCGGATGACTGCGACCTGTGGTAAGTCAATTGTGCCGTTTACGAGACTGCGAGTGATCTGGTGACTCCACGAAATCTGACACAGATATCGGGGAGTCAACAGATTACAAAACGCATGTCTCAATTGAACGGCAAGATTCGACTCACACGGAAACTCGCTTCCCGAATTCAGTGTGTGATCGACTATTTAAAAGTCAAAAAGTTCGCGCAACAACTGTGGACGTACTATCACACACTGAATAAGCTGAAGTTGCTCAACATCAAGCAACGTTTGGCGGATAAAATTCTTTTTTTTTTGCGGATGTCAAAAAGTCGCTGCAAAGATGGGAGGATGGAATTCGATAAAATGCAACATTTTGGTCAAATCCGTACAACCTCTTCAAACATCATATCGCAACCTCACACGAGTTTCCGTCGATGGGCTTGAGGAATTCTGGGGGAACATCTACGAGAGAACATCCAGTTCTCAGCAGAGAAGGTCTGCTGAGATCAAATGAGATCCTGCAACCACTAACCCGATCATAGAGGGAGTGGTTGCAGTTACCATCGACATGTCCCGGTGCAGTCTGTAGCGGAAGGGATGGATATCGGAGCCACTTTTCTGCTGCAGACGGTACAAGTGGATTATGGAGGGCCAAGGGAGGTTTGGGTTTTAGTCGGTAAACCTTGCCCTGAACCATGGGCAAGGGGGTCCGACACACGGGGGGTTAACCCACATCTTCAACCCCCTATGGTGCCTAACGCATTTCCCCCTCCCTCAAAAAAAATGTCTTTATTGACATAATCGTAATAAATAATTTACAATTGCCCAAAGGGCGAAACGCAGCATACAATTTCCTGCTTTACAGCCTTGCCGATTATTATTTATTATTTACATCTGAACTTTATGTACGGTGCAGTTTCCGTCTTATTGTATGAGATTATTTCACTCGTATAGACGTGGATTTCCAAATAGAAAAATTAATTAAAGAAACAACCGAAGCACACTTATAAATTTTATTTAACTATTTAACTATTTACTAGTTGCTCGGTGAGAGCTCCGAAGCCCAGTAAATGAATTTCGTACAACAATTTCGTCGTTAGTTGGTATAACACAATGGCATATAGAGGGGGAAGTCTAAGGCACGCATACAATAATACAACATTAATTCAGAAAAATAAGAGATATATTTACATTCAGAATATACCGCCCGCCTGGATAGACCTTACTATAAATAAAAAAGTTATATACCATAATATAATACCATAATAACCTAATCAGTACATTGAAATACAAAACAAATAATCAAGAATTATTAATATCCTTTTCTTCATCGAATGGTAAAGGGCACATTCTTGTGACAGCTCGCTTAAGGACGCCCGTTGCGGTTCGAATTGTGACAACTCTAATGATGTTATCAGCCCCTGGATGAGTCTCTATACGACCCAACTTCCAGCTTAATGGAGGTGAATTTTCTTCCTTGATCACGACCAATCTGCCGACCCTTAATTTATTACTTCGACCCAGACCTTAGGTTGGATGAAGCATTGAATTTGGTCAATTCGGGCATAAAAATTACCTTATAGTTTTTCGTCAAATGTCGACGTTTCAGACCCTAAGGAACCCAATTCAACAATAAAAAAATTTGTGTCCGTGATCTTGTACGTACGTACGTCCGTCCGTACGCCCGTTTTTTGTCGCGCAATAACTCGCGTACGGATAAGCGTAAAGACATAAATTTTATTTTAAAATGCGTGTCTTGTTTTATTATTATATTACGTATTTAATTATATTATACGTGTTTAATTTTATTTTAAAATCCGTCCATTACTAAAAAACATTAGCTCCAATTACGTTTCTTCGTAGTTTTTTGCATTTATTTTGTAAAAATACAAATTTTATTAAAAAATGTTTCAAACAAAAAAGATAGAGCATTAAATTCTCTACAAAAAAGGTTGTATGCATTTTCTTCCTAAAGTCAACGATAATGCCATAAAAACTGGTTTAAAATGTTTATGACTATTGTATGAAAAAGTATTGAATTTGGTTACCTCGGCAAACAAATTATACTATAGTTTTTCATCAAATTTCGGCGTTTCGACCCCCTACCCCCCAGGGGTAGTCTTCGCTAGCCCCTCGGGAGCGGTGATCACCTACGGGCGCATAAATTCTTTTACGCCCTTGATACGAAAATAACTATTTCGATATATCTTAAAGATGTCTTATAGATATCTAAAAGATATCCGTCAGAGATCTTGTCGAAACTTTCAAGATATCTTTGACGAATTATATGTATATAATATTGTATATTATATAAGATCATAATGATACAGACGGTATAGTAAAACACAGTAAACATGTAATATGCATCGAATAGTCTATTACAATACAAGTGCATGAAGTAAGTGTTTTGCGACTTTTTTTATTAATACTTCGGCTGGCCTGTTGTCGGGGTCGAAGTTTTGAAAATGCTCATTTTCAATTTTCATACATATAAGAAACACTATATTGTTGTAACATATCTATCGAAGCCACGTGGACCTAAATTTGATTGGACCCCCAAATATCAATATAATTTTATAATATAATTGAAAGTTAGTAAACAAAATAGTATTAAGGAATAGCCGACTCTCCACTGGGTCGAAGTTACTGAGCGAGCGAAGCGAGCGAGGCACCACGCCAACACTAGTTTGTTTATAATTTGTTAAACAGAGTTGGGGTGAAATAAACAAACCGCGTGTTATATGAAGCAGATTTAATATTTCACTCCGTATGTGTGCGAATACAACAAAATAAATTATTATGAAAAACAAAAACTTTATTTTCTTCGGTGAGAAACTCAGAGTTACGTTTTAGAGATGAGAACCGCGCGACCGTTGCGGTAGGCTGATCGACGACGTCTGCCGAATTTCAAATCATGTACATTCGATACACACAGCCGCGTATACCCACTAACACACTTAAGAACACATCGGTTTTTCTCGAATAGAAAAACTGTTAAATTATTTCTCGTAATTTCTGGTTACCGATATATTTGAATATTGTTTATTTTGATACTGACTGAGAGAGTGTATATGTGTGTGTATGTATGTGTGTACCTTCTCTCCGAATTATTTTCTCTAACTGAAGCAGACGGCGTCGATCAGCCTACCGATATAGTCGCGCGTTCTCAACTGTATAAGAAACTTATATAATAAACTCAGTATTCGGCAACCCAATAAAGTTTCTTTTATTTTATTTTTAATATTTTACATACGCACTGCTAACAGGTTATGGGCCCAGTGGTTTGTAAGTGATCGTGGTACTATAATTGGAAGTGAGAAGAAGAAAATCTCATTTCGGGCACAAACTTTAAAAGCTGTGCTGGGTGCATACGTACGTGTGTGTTTGGCGTGATCGACGAAAACAGTTAAATTTGATTACGGTTGAGAACACGTTATTGTACAGTGTTCCGTAATTGTTGAAAAATGTCGGAAGTGAACACACAAAGTATGCTGAAATTTGATGGAACAAACTTTCAAGTTTGGAAGTTCCAAATCACTGCAGTTTTGACGGCCAATGGTATCCACGACATTGTAACCGGAAAACGACAAAAACCGGAGGATAGTATGAATGCTGAGAAATGGATTCGAGAAGACGCGAAAGCTATGTTCATTTTATCGAGTGCAATAAGTCCACAGCAACTCGAAAATTTTATTGTGTGCGAATCGTCACATGAAATTTGGAGGCAGTTATCGAGTCTGCACGAAGAGAAATCTGAAACAAATAAATTGGGATTATTGCAGCGTTTTCATAGACTGCACCGAATGGAATCTGGCGAAACGGTCATGCAGTTTATTACGAAAATTCGTAATGAAGCTAGAGCATTGAAAGACATAGGAGAAACGATGTCGGATTTGTCCGTAATTGCAAAAATTATTGATGGATTGTCATCAAAATTTAATCCATTTGTGTCTGCCTGGCATAATGTCGACATTTCGAATCAAAAACTTGATACTCTGCAAGAAAGATTGCTGAAAGAAGAAAAACGGTTGGTTGAAAATGATTCAGAGGTGATTGCATTAGCAGCTACGAACGGTCGAAATTTCGGTAAACAACATCGAAATTGGAATTCTAAGGAAGTAAACAATGGATCAAAGTCGTTCACTGGAAAACAAAAGGAATCGATTGTTTGTTTCAAGTGTAAGAAGCCAGGTCATGTTATTAGAAATTGCCCATATAAGAACCAGGCTTACAAAAATAAATACAAAGTGAGTGATTCAAAATCAAATTCAAGTTCGAATTCGTTTGCAACCGCATTTGCTGCGACGACCATAGGAGATAAAACAGTCGAAGTCCACGACATTTGTGAAGAAGAAGCAGCATTTTTGAATCGCGACGTTATCGACGTTTGGCTTTCAGATAGTGGTGCTTCTCGGCATATGACTTTTAGGCGAGAGTGGTTTGCAGAATTTTCACCGCGAGAAGGCGAACGTGTTTTTCTTGGCGATGACAGGTCGTGCGAAGTAAAAGGTACTGGTGCAATTATTTTCGATAGATTGGTTGATGGTAAATGGATCGAAGGCCGAATGGAAGACGTGTTGTATGTGCCGGATATGAAGAAAAATCTATTCTCGATTGGAGTGACAACAGCGAAAGGTTTTGAAGTTAGGTTTATCGGTGACAGTATTAAGTTTTATTCTGAGAATAATTTAGTAGCTAAAGGAATAAAACAAGAAAACAATGTCTACCGAATGTTAATTAAAGTTCGCAAAAATTTGTATGAAGCAAATATTTCAGTTAGTGATCCACTCTTATGGCACGAACGTCTAGGACATATCAATCAGCAGAGATTGCAAGAAATTTTCGATTTTGATCTTGTGAAAGGAGCTAAGGTGCAAGGGAGAAGAGATTTCTTTTGCGAACCGTGTCATCTGGCGAAATCTCATAGACTGCCGTTTCGAAAAGTAAGTGAAAACTGCAAATCATCCCGACCTGGAGAATTTTTTCACAGTGATGTGTGCGGGCCAATGCAGGTTGAGTCACTTGGTGGTGCACGTTATTTTTTAAATTTTAAAGATGACTTTTCTGGTTTCAGAACGGTATTCCTTTTGAAACATAAATCGGATGTTTTTGACAAATTCAAGGAATTCGAGAAACTTGTGGCGAATCGTTTTGGACGACCAATGGGAAAATTGCGGACAGATCGAGGACGAGAATTTTTAAATGATGACATGGAAAGATATGCACGAGCAAAAGGCATTGCTTTTGAACCGACAGCACCGTACACGCCTCAAGAAAATGGTCAAGCAGAGAGGGACAACAGAACGATCATGGAAAGTACCAGAGCCATGTTGATTTGTAAGAATTTGCCCAAAATCTTATGGGGTGAAGCAGTAAACACGGCTGCATATTTACTGAACAGGACACCAAATAGTAGAAATAAACGTACAACTCCATATGAAGTCTGGATGGGTAAGAAACCTGATATATCGCACATTAGAGTTTTCGGTGCTGATGCATATGTACATATTCCTAAAATATTTAGAAAGAAATTGGACGCAAAAGCAAAGAAGGTCATTTTGACAGGATATCATGCTGACTCCTGTATTTATAGATTATATGATCCTTCTAATAAAAAAATAATCTTGTCACGTGATGTTACTTTTTGTGAGAATAATATTTCGACAAAAGAGATTACTGATAAGGCATATGTTTTGTTCGACTGGCAGGACAATGACAGTGATCGCCTTGAATCTAGAAAGCTAAGCGAAGATAATAGGAGAAGGGAAACAAGTTCAATTGACGAAAGTAATGAAGAAAGTGAATTGAGTGAGGAACAAACGATATCGAATGAACAAATATTCGCAGGTGAAGATAGTAATGACACTGAAACTAGAGCTGAACCTCGTAGATTAAGGGACAGATCAACACTTAAGCTACCGGCGAGGTATCAAGCAAATCTTGCAGAATTCTACGAACCAAGCACATTTCAAGATGCCATTTCTTGCGATCAAGCAGAACACTGGAGAAGAGCCATTTCAGAGGAATTAAATTCACTTGAAGAGAACTGCACTTGGACACTTATTCCCAAACCTGCTAATTGTAATCTTATTGACTCAAGGTGGGTTTTCAAAGTGCAGCACATGAAATTAGGACAGGCAAGTCGTTTCAAAGCACGACTGTGTGCCAGAGGTTTTCGTCAGCGGTACGGAATCGACTTCGAGGAATCCTTCTCTCCAGTTGTGAGATATGACACCCTGCGAGTTCTTCTGGCTATCGGTACTCAAGAAGATCTAGAAATTGCTCAATTTGATGTAAAGACAGCTTTCTTGTATGGCCATTTGGATGAAGATGTATATATGAAGATTCCAGAAGGTTTTAGCGGTTGTAGTGGCAATGGAAATGTAGTGTGTAAGCTTAATAAAGCGATTTATGGACTTAAGCAAGCATCAAGATGCTGGAACCGTACTTTTTCTGCATTCTTGTCGCGATTTAATTTTAAAGCTTGTGTGTCTGATGCATCGGTGTATGTAGGAGCGATTGATAATGACAAAGTATACTTGGCGTTGTTCGTAGATGACGGATTAGTGATGGCTAAAAGTATAAAATCAATTAGTTTTATTTTAGAGAGCTTAAAATCTGAATTCGAAATAACGACTACTGAGCTTGGGACCTATGTAGGTATGCAAATTTGAGAGACCGAAGTAATCGATCAATGTTTATTTCCCAAAGTGCATACGCTAGTCGTCTACTAGCAACTTTTAATATGACTAACTCGAAGTCTGTCACTACGCCAGCGGAACCAAGTGCTGATTTAAGTTTAGTTGCGAGTGATGAAATTTATCCATATCGAGAATTGATAGGCTCACTATTATTTCTTGCGAACATGACGCGTCCAGATTTAACGTACTCTGTTAATTTGTTAAGTAGATTTTTAAGTAATTATGGTAGGAATCATTGGCAAGCCGCTAAACGTGTACTTAGGTATATAAGAGGTACAGTAGACTTTGGATTATTATATAGAAGCAGCGGGAGTCCAGTAAATCTAGAATCGTATTGCGACGCAGATTTTGCTGGGGATATTAGTACGCGAAAATCTACGTCAGGAAGCGTGTTCAAAATATCAGGTGCTCCTGTTTCGTGGTTTAGCCAGAGACAACCGTCTGTAGCATTAAGCACAACTGAGGCAGAGTATGTGTCTGCAAGTTTAGCTTCTCGTGAGGTTGTTTGGTTGCGAAAACTATTGGAAGAACTTGGCTATTCAAATTCTACCCCGACGGTCTTATACGTAGACAATCAAAGTGCCATAAGATTAGCAAAAAACCCAGAGTTTCATAAAAGATCAAAGCATGTTGATATTCGTTACCATTTTATAAGAGAAAAAGTGGCAAATAAAGAGATAGAATTAGAATATGTACGTAGCGAAGATCAACTTGCTGATATATTTACGAAGGCATTATCCAGAGTACAATATGAGTGTATTAGAGAACGACTAGGTATATGCAAACTATAGTGACAAGACTGTTTAACAGAATATGAATTATTATTGTTCGAATGACTAGTTAGAAATTACTTAAAAAGCGGGAGTGTTAAATTATTTCTCGTAATTTCTGGTTACCGATATATTTGAATATTGTTTATTTTGATACTGACTGAGAGAGTGTATATGTGTGTGTATGTATGTGTGTACCTTCTCTCCGAATTATTTTCTCTAACTGAAGCAGACGGCGTCGATCAGCCTACCGATATAGTCGCGCGTTCTCAACTGTATAAGAAACTTATATAATAAACTCAGTATTCGGCAACCCAATAAAGTTTCTTTTATTTTATTTTTAATATTTTACATACGCACTGCTAACAAAAACAAATAGCAGGATTCAAAATTGCGATAAATACTTTAACATAATTACCTTTCCTGTACAGGATATGTAAATAAAGAACGCAGAGTAGATAAGAATGTTGTTTTTATATTATTTTTATGTATCGAAACCTGTAATGAAATTAAGGGATTCTCTCGCGCCTTGCCGTTCGGACACGGGTTACACTAAGCTTAAGGCAACTGTTGCACTAAATTGGGAAGCGTCTGCCCGAAGGCTACGGGCGACACGTTTCCCTTGGTTAGTGCAGCTGATGTTCCCGATAGTGTAGCTGCTACACCAAAGTGCTCTCAGTGCATACGTGTACAAATTAACGATGACGCGAAGAGGTGAAAATCCGTCGAACCGCACGCTTCCGAGCTCTCTAGACTATCTCTTACTTCATGCTCTAGACGTGTCTGTCCTCGTTTTTTAAAAACTGAGCGACGCAAAAGTTTGAATTTGCTCGTTTACCTTTTTCAGCGGATACTGTAAATATTTATCGCTCCTGTTGATAAACTTCACAGGCGCAACGGAATGTGGGAACAAGAAAAAAGTAATCGGCTTATGAAAGTATTAAATGAATAATCTTTATTTATCGTTGCACAGTTAGCAAGTGATTCTCTCACTTTTAAATAAAGATGTAGAACAATAGTGTTGATAAATATCTTCAGAATAGTTCGCATAAAAATATTCAAAAAGATAAATCTAAAAATGATTTCAAGATAAACCAAAAAGCGCCTTTTACAGCGCTTTTTCACTGTTAAACTGTAAATTATATTTAACTTTCTGTCTTAAATCTATTTGTCCTTTTGCACGTTCTTTCAGACTTTTTATTTTTCACACTTTAATTACGCTTTCTACTGTTTTCTTTACTATACTTTACAGGCTCTGTTTTCTTACTTTAGACCGATACAGACTAACTGACGGAAACGATCTCCTACCGTTCTATTCGTATTTTCCACCATCATGATAGAATTCGACTACCAATCAGAAAATAGCATTTGTTCATTTAACCAATAACGCTCAACTTCTAAACTACGCATATAAAAATAATTGCACTTCAACACTTACTTACACTAAGACTAGTTTGTAAACATATTACACATAGCCGCGACATCCTGCCACATCTTTTGCTTAAGCGCAACGCATCATTTATTAACATACATCGTTTTTTAATATATAATCAACAATTCTTAATTTTTCTTCCAAAAAAATCTAGTCTATTGCGTAAACACTACCGCTGTCGCATTACCTGCATAAATCAACCTCGTAAATTTGGTATGCGATAAATTCGTTAATAGTCTAACACAAGGTTTTAACACTTATAATATTGGGGAATTTTACTCACACGTCCGCTCCTTGTCGTTACGCTCGCTTTTTTAATAACTTTTGGATTGCTCTTATCTATTACATCGGTTTGAACGACGTTACGCTTTTTTACAATACAAGTTTCTCTCTTCTCGTTACATTTTAACATCAGCCTTTTAGCGTAGGTTCTTGCTGACCTCCTGGTCATATACCCTTAATTCTAATGGATAAATTCTTTGTATTGGTCGCTTCACAATTCCCTTCTGTGTTTTTAATGTGAATGTTCTATCACTCCCATCGCGTCCCGTAATAATATCCATCACGCGTGCAAGAGGCCAATCTATCTGTTTGCGTATATAATCCCCTAATACTACTACGTCCCCAATGTCGATTTTACGAGTTTCCCTTTTACATTTTTTAAATAGTAATTGACTTAATAAATACTCGATTTGAAACCGTGTTCGAAGGTCGTGAAAGATCTTTTTGCCTGTACTGCAATTTTTTATTCAATTTTTCGTGATATACCATATCACAGTCAGGTACCCCAATTTCTCTAACTTCTTGCAAAAAAACTGCAAGTGTTAAAGGTTTGAGGTCGCTTGGAACTTCTGATATATATGTTAGGGGCCGAGAATTAATAATAGCTTCAGCATCGTATAATGTTGTGAGTAAACTTTCATAGGTTAGGCATGCTTTCCCTAAAACTTTTCGTAATATTGTTTTTAAGATCCCAATAAGACGTTCCCACCAGCCACCCCACCACGGCGCGGATGGTGGAATAAAATACCACTGGATCTGCATAGCCGAACTGTATTTAATTATTTTTCCCCAATCTAAAATTCTAAGTGCATTGTATGCACCTACAAAATTTGTACCATTATCGCTGTAGGTAATACGTGGCCTCCCACGTCTTGCAACAAATCTACGTAAACAATCTAGAAAATTACCCGTTGCTAAGGATGTTGCTAATTCGTGGTATATACAGCCCTATAGACTGCACAGGTAAAAATGCATATCCACCACTTCCCCCTCCTCTGATGAATAATGGGCCAGCAAAATCAATGCCAATTATTTCAAAAATACATGCATCATGTACACGATTAAGAGGCAAGGGAGGAGATTCACATTCCATGTGTTTTGCCTTCTGTTTTTTGCAAATAATACATTTCGAGATAATTGACTTAATCGTATTTCGTAGAGAAATGACCCAGAAGAGTTCACGTAGATTGCTCATAATAATTTGAGTTCCTGTATGACCTAGTTTTTCATGTGTTTCTGGAATAAGTAAATGTACATTATCATTTTTATTATCTAAAAGAATAGGGCACAGTATATTATTTTGTTTATTCTATTTTTTAATAATCGTCCTGGTTCCCTAATATAAACCCCATCACAGTTTTTGCATTTTATTTCGTATATTATTTCTTTTTTATGTAAATTATCTATTTTATCTTTAAATGGTTTTATACCGCCAATTATATTTGTATTGATTGGTTTATGTGCAATTCTAATGTTTTTCTTTTTGAATGTATCTTTGATTCACTCTGAAATATTTTTTACGTATGGGATGCTTATTGTTTTTACAATTTCTTCCTTCTTGGTAATGATTGTATAAGAGTTATAAAATTGGTATAATCTTTTTCTGATGCTTTCTTCTACAACGAATGTAGGATAATTATTGTCTCGTAAGGTGTATCTAACTATATTTAAATTCATTTTTTTAAATTTAATGTGCCTAAGTTGTATTGCTCTAATTACGCCATAATTAAGCCATAAGTAGCTCCAACTTTATAACATAAGGTTTTTACTAAAATATTATATCTTTATAAATGCTAGTGATACCGATTCTTATGTATGCGTCAGCCATCTGGTCGCCCTACACTCAAGCCCAATTTAACGAACTTGAATCTGATCAACATAAAATGTTACGATATATCTCTTGTAAAACTGACTGCCCGATGCGCTTTACTGACCACGACTATAAACCAATCATGCGTAATTTCAATTTAATGTCAATACAACAACTACATATATACTATAACCATTTATTTGCTTATAAAATCGCCCATAGTTGGTTTAACTGTGAGAGTATTTCGTCATTTTTCTCTTACCGAAATATTGTATACAACATCTGAACACCACGTACTATTGTAGAAACACAGAGCTCTTTTAATTATTGTTTTAATTCAGCAGTATATAGATTGCGGCGCTTATGGAATAAGGTTCCCCTATCCATTAGAAATTGCATTTCAGTCGGTCCTTTTAAATTTCAAATCCGAATTCATATTAGGCACCTTGATTCAATGTAAGTACTTAGTGTATAAATTAATGTAAACAAATTCCTATTATATTTGTCGTTATCACTTCGGGTTTCTTTGTTCCTTATACACATTAATGTATATTAACGTCTTTTATAATGCGATCGTTGTATAATTTTGTACCAAGGGCTTCTGGTCCGTTTAATTACAATAAATAAGAAAAAAATATATATCCACCAGAATAGTACATTATGTGCCAAGGGAGCAATTATCTTCGACGATTGTGAAGTTTGTCGCCCGAGCGAAATGAGGGTAACAATCACACTCGTCGGAGATCGATATTTCGCCCGCGACCAATAATGTATTTTTTTATACGATTGTCGTACCACTCGATAATTATGATGCCAATCAGTAATGAGTGTATTATTCTCATTAATGTCTAGTGCGTCTAAAAAATTAAGTTTATTATTAATTTGTTCTTCAATTGTGAAAGTAATTTTATTGTGAAAACCTTTAATTTTGTTCAGACTATTAAATGTGAACATACTAACTTAATCAAAAGCATCTAATAATATTTCTCGACCGCTTTAATTAATAATTAAATTGTAAATTTGTTTTTTCATTGTGTCGGTCATTTGACAATAAAAATAAAAAAAATAACATTAACAGCGCAAACATTTGGTTTTCGATAGAAAACACATGCGATGGAAACAAACATATACATATACATAGTCGGGATTTGTACAATTCTCGCGACAGAATTCTGATTTAAACGGACTGCTTATACATATATTTTATATGAAATTTGACTATTAATGGATTCTGTGTCCCTCTAGCGACAATCTGGGTCACTAATGCCTATTGTAAAAAAATGCATTTCGTCCCGAGTTCTCGTGTCGGACTCTTCAACGAGGTAAGTCTATCTCCACCAAAATCTCTGCCTTAGACGCCTTTGTTTTGCTTAATTTGAAATTTAAAACTAACAAAGGAGGAAGCGTTAGATTATTGCTTATATATATATATATACATACGTATCTAAAATGGTAACGGGATATCGTTACCCAGTACGTATACGTAAAAGGTACTAAAAGCTGGCAGAGCACCTATGGCAGAATAAAACCAAACTAGTACCATCATTTGTTGCTCAATTGTTGGTCAAAAGTTGCCCAAATCCCGTATTTGATGCTCCCATATTAAAAAAACAGAAAATAAATAATCGATCAAAAAAACAAATACGCTGCTAATTGTTGCTCATTTGTTGCTAAAAGTTCACTTATATTACACGGGCCCCACACCAATTGCTTCCGATTTCTAAAAACTCTAAATAGTATAAAGAGCAGAGGGAAACAAAAGAACGCAAAAATTATATAGAATTTGTTGCTGGGTTCCAACAACTTTTTAGGACATAAATAAGTCAGTCTGTCCCCTGCAAAAAATGGAAGCGTACGCTTAAATGTCTAAATTCACGCTTCTTTTTGACATTTAAGAGTACCTGAAGAGTACTACAAGCGTGAATTTGGACTTTAAGCGTACGTGTATACTTACATTTTTGGCAGGGTCGAGGTCCGGTCCGATTCTGCTCAATAGATAAAAAAATATTCCACTTTGAATAACGTAAAAAACAGCTGTTTATGGAGGGTGTACCAGTGCCGCATTTTGAAGGTCTTGGTACACCAGGTATTAAAACACCGGATTGAGTTTAGTTTTCGAGATTACAACGGATTTATTAAATAAGAAATCAGAATCGGAGATTTACATGTTCATGTACAGAGCGTTGTTTTGTAACTAAACTTTACTGCGTACGTGTACTTGAGTTTTTCAATAACATGTTCTCATATACATACACGCACACATACCCTATCAACTATACCTAGACTCTCGCTTGAGTAGCTGTGTTACAGCCGTGTATATATGTTTATATGTATATATGTATAAACACATTTTATTTAACAGAAGGTATATCAACAATTATGTAGCATTTGTTGCTCGTTTCGAACGAATTTTTGAGGCATAAATAAGTCATTCTATCGAGGTTCGGTACGATTGTGCTGGATAGATAAAAAAATATTCGATATTGAATGACGTAAAAAACAGCTGATTTTTCACAACAATTAGTTGCCTCGTTTTTTTTTTTTGGTTGGTTGTTTATTTTTCCTGTTTTAAGCATATGTTTTGCCAGCTTTTCTACACGCAGAACCTGATTATTTTTTGAAAAATATCGGAAGCAATTGATGCGGGAGGGGGCCCATGTAATATAAGTAATCTCTTAGCAACAAATAGTCGCATATTTGTTTTTTTGGTCGATTATTTATTTCCTCTTATTTTACTTATGCTCTGCCAGCTTTTATGCAAGCCAGCGGAACATGCTTATTTTTTTTAAATATGGGAGCATGGGATTTGGGCAACTTTTTGAGCAACAAATGTTGGTAATAATTTGGTTCCATTCTGCCATAGGTGCTCTGCCGGCTTTTAGTACCTGTATACGTATGCTCGGTTTACGAAAATTATAATGATGCAAAAGCATCTAATAATATTTCTCGACCGCTTTAATTAATAATGAAATTGTAAAATTATTTCTTCGTTGTGTCGGTCACCTGAAAATAAAAATAGAACTATTAAATGTTGTTATAATATATGGAATTATGATGACTATACTATACGATGTATAAATAATTTGATTATATTTTAAAATAAAAAATATTGAAAATTGAAGTATAGCTTTCAATTCCTACTTATATCGTAGAAAATTAAGTTTTTTTATTAAATTGGAACACAGCAAACTGAATTTATCATTAACTTTCCTTATTTCGAAAGTTGGGTTCTTATCCAAATCTATATAATCTTTTTCCTGGTATGATAATAATTATTATGACATGATAAAGGCAGGTATATGTTACTCGGCATATCTACTATATACTGAACACACGTCTAGTGGATTTCTTTCTCTATAAATTGGTTGGTAGTATCCCATATATGTGTGTAGAATTGAGGTGTGTCTGGATGATCTGGATCATTGATCTATATTTGCATCATTTGCATCAACGATCACTGAGCAAATAGAGTAGAGACTGCATGTTTGTGCATTGCACTTATGCATGATATACGTACATATGTACACGTTATTGACCTTATATTCTATAATTGGCTTCGATTTAGGATTTATAGGCCGACTCGTACCCGTTAATTGTCCTTTTGTCCCCGCATTTATCGTTTCCTTGTTCCAAGGGACGATTTGTTCGCGTTTAACGTCTAATCGTACTGCATATATTAAAAGAAATATTCATAATTTGCAAATCTTACACATTTAATATATTTGTTAATAAAATTATATTGGGAACACTAAATGTATGTTTAAATTAAACATATTACAATATATAATAAAGACTTTGCTTCGGATTCGGATATTTTTAGCAGTTTAATGGCGTGAAAAAAGTAACTCGGGAAACCAGCTATACATATTATTATATCATAATTATATATGTAGACGATAAATATAATATATGTACATATTTCTGATATGTGTAAGCATAATCGATCTCATCCGTCTTTTAAGAAGTCTCTTATATGTATGTATGTAGGGGAAAAATAAGAGAATGAGTAATTGGCAGCACTGATTGCACATTTTGAGGCGGGTTGTGGTCTCTTTCTACTCGTTGAGCGGACACGTTGTAGTTTGACAGTTCAATAGATTTAATTAATTTAAGCAGGTAGATATGATGAAGTGCTCGCATACTGATTGATATGCGAATGCATCACGTGAGTTAGAATTCCGCTTCAATATTTACAATATCCGTTGTAAACTACACCAGACACATCGGAGGTCGGTGCAGAATTTTCCTGCATACTTACATATCTTGATTTCTGATCGTAACGTTTTCGTTTTGTGCAAAAAAATATTTTCGATGTCGCTGATGTCTAACACGATATACGTGGCAATGCCTAATTGAAATTGATAGCATTTTTCTGGTTCCTGTCACGGAAACTTTACTGATCGCATGCCGCAAATTCACGCATTTTTCACTGTCATTTACGTAACCTCAAACCGTGAGTATTATTCTCCTGAAAAAATATTCAGTTTTCCAGTCCTATCAGTTAATTATTATAGTTTTACAAAAATAAGTTTATTACTTTTTAATCCTAACAAATTTATTCGAAATAAACTGCACCAGTTTAAAAAATAGCAATTGTTGAGCTAGTATCACAATGGGCTCGAGTCCTATGTATTCGAATCACTTGTGTTTATATTTGATGACTCATTAAAAATCTTTATTATTCAACATTGTCGAACAATGTATTTTATGATATGCCATTTCTTTGTATAGTTTTGCCTTGCATCTTTGCCTACGTATTCAAGATTTTGGCACAAACTGAACTTTATTTTGGCTAGGGAAACTACAGATTTATATATGCATACATATCTATATGTACGTATATGCATATATATATATATATATATTTAAGCATATTATATACACATATAGAGAACTCTGTGAGTTCTTTCTAATTCTTTGTTTGTTCTTAACAAAAATTGTGGGTAATCATGTCTTTACAAATTTCCTTTCCTTACAAGACTGTTTATCAAGCCCATGGCATCTTTCGAACTGCAAAAATACTAGTGATGGTCTGAAACTTCATCATCATCATCATTATAGTTTAATCCATCGAACAGATGGTGAGGAAACGGGCTAAGCGAAAACCTACCGTCGCCGCAGGAATCGTGAGTGCTACCACCACTCAAGACAACTGTGAAAAAGATCATGCTCCACCGAATAGTCGGAGCTCGTCAAATTTTACTTCCAAGTGTGACCTACGAGACATGTCACGCGACGAGCTTCAGATATTCTTAAAGGAGCGCGGCACAGTTCCTGTGTCGGAAAATTCACCTAAGAAAAGATCTACGGTATAGCGTAGTAGAAAGTGATTAGTTTTGCTTCGCATCTTTTATTTTCCCTGATTTTACTGTAAACGTTTGCTTTTTCAAGCTCAAATTTTGTCATGGCTGCAATTTTTAATACCTTAACAACATTTATTTATCTTCTATTCTGTGTTTTAGAGCTATTAAATATTCATATTAGTTTCGTAGTTCTTTGTACTGATTTTTTCTTTGTCTGCAATCTTTATGACAGTAGATAAATTTTTGTTAAAAATACGTCATAATGACATTTGTACTGGCACAATTGTTTCCAGGTCGTTCTCACTTGCACATACATGTGTGTGTGTGTGTGTGTGTTGTAATTACATGTGGAAATCCTTGATCTCTGACCCGACTGTTTTCATTGCTTCACTTCATTGATAATGGTGGAAATAACTCTCTTCCTTACTTACGCGACTAGTTCAAGTACTTTCTGCTTTCAAAATATTTTCATGAGTCGCTTTCAATTATGTTTCTAAAATAATCAAAATCATGGATGAATACATGATGAAAAATAATTATGTGGTTATTGATATGAATCCTGTCATGAGAGAAGTATTTCAATCTTACGGATGTCATGTAATCTTGCCAATGTTAATGTAAAACCGTTTTACAAAACTAAAACCTTATTTTTATATCAGAATTTTATTTTATATTTTCAACTCTTAACAATTAATTTGTTAATATTATCGTTAAATCTGTCGCAAAATCACAAATGAATATTGAAGAAATCTTCTAATTTGATTATACCAAATTTTAAGTAAAGAATACTTTTTAAAAGTAACCAAAAAATAATCAATTCAATATTTTCTAATAAAAAACAAGTAATGAAACATGTACCTATTTAAAACTCGCCGTTCCCTGAATTCAAAATACATGTTTGTAATATTATTGTTGAGATACGTGTCGCACAGAATAAAAAATATATACAAATTCAATGTTTGTCGTTGCAACAACTGTCCTATTTTTTCAGAATAAAAAATTAACCAGCATGGCACATAGGGGGAATGCAAGTAATCGAGAAAAAGAATTCGTATCAACAACGACAAATGGCGCACGACTGAGAACTATGGAGAAATCTGACGATGCAGCCGGTGATCAAATCAAGTCGGATTCAAAAGATAACATCGGAGACATTGACTCGGATCATTTAACGCTTTTTACGCATCCGATTATAACGTTAGATTATTTTGTACGAGAACTGTTCATTGACTGCTTCAGCTTTGCCAAAAAGGTCCTTCAGTACAGGAGATCCGTCTTTTTTACTGCAACTCTTGTACTGTTATTTTTTATATTAGGACACATTGAGGGCCCACAGCAGGAGGTAACTTTTTAAAATTTATCTTCATATTTGCTAGAATTTACTATGTCAATTTTGTTATTGTCATTAGTATCTATTGTTTGCTTGAGTTATTTTCATCTTCAGTAACTTACGACCGTATTTAACATCTGCGTGTATCAAATCTATTTCAGCTTCAAATTTAAACAAAAATACTTCATTGCCTGCAGCTTTCTCATTCGAGATTATTGCATTATGTCAATGATAGGTCTGTGATAAATTCAGAATTTTTTATATATGGGACATTCTTTTACAAATCCAACATTCTATATTGGATACCGTTTTTAATTTGTTTCTAAATTTTTGTATGCGTTTCTTATACAAAAAAAGTCTACACGTGTTTTTGGATTTTTTTGTTTAACCAATATTTTTGAAAATATGGCAGTTTGAAATTTTTTGTATAAGGAACGCATAACAAAATTTAGAAGCAAATTAAAATTGTCGACCAATTTTTTTTTCGTAATCCGTTCGATTTGTAAAAGAATGTCCCATATATAGTCCAGACAACGAACGGTTTGACCCAGAACAAATTGCAACAGAACTGATTTTTTCGTGATAATTACTAAAAAAATGAGTTACAAAACATATCCAAAATCGCCAAAAATCAGAGTGGGGGAAAGCTGTTTTTTTTTTTTACAAAATATGCCTAATTTTATTTAAAAACGGCTGTAACTTTTTAACGACTCATTACAGCGCAAAATATGTCAAACAAAAGTTGTAGGAAATTAAAAAATCTATAAAAAAGGTAAGAATGATATTTTCTCTATCTGTCGCCATTTTTGAGATAATGGCTTGGAAATTTGCAACTTATTACAATGTTGGTCAAAACGTGAAATATGCTATCAATTTCTACTCATTATGCGACTACACTACCGGGAAATTGGGTAATGTGATACAGTCATCCCTCTCAATAGTTCCGGGGATGCTGGAAAGGAGCAATGTTTTTCCGAGAACACAGGTTTCTACTCATCATAATTGTTGTGAGGTGACATGCTCGTATATATGCAAACACACTCGAAAATAATATTTTTTTAATTTAAAAATATTTTAAAACCATTTTTTTAATGATGGTCTCTGATTGGGATATATATGACACTTTTCGCCTTCATTTTCTTGTTTTCGGTGTTACACTTTTTATATTGCAAGTTTAGAACAAACAAAATATTTACTATGAATGACACAAGAAAGCGATCTTGCTTAGCGGAACTATTGAGAATAAGGTACCTAAAATTCGAGAGAAAAAATTCCGGATTAGTAGTGGGGGAACAGCTTGCTCGAAAAACTGGGGAAGCGGAATTATTGAGAGGGTTGACTGTATAAAATGTCTGTTTGTCCGACATAACCTACTTTTCGTAGAAATATAACCTGAAAAGGAGATATTATGAGCGTTAGCATTTTAGCGGCAAAAATATATCGGAAATTACATATATACTTAACAAAAAACAGAATAATAAGGCTCGTTTTGACCAACATTGTAATAAGTTGCAACTTTTGGCGACAGATAGAGAAAATATCATTCCTACCTTTTTTATAGATTTTTTCATTTCCTACAACTTTTGTTTGACATATTTTGTGCTGTAATGCGTCGTTAAAAAGTTACAGCCGTTTTTAAATAAAATTAGGCATATTTTGTAAAAAAAAACAGCTTTTCCCCACTCCGATTTTCGGCGATTTTGGATATGTTTTTTAACTCATTTTTTTAGTAATGATCACGAAAAAATTGGGTTGCAATTTGTTCCTGGTTACCCGCTATTTTTTCGTTCGTTTCCTGGACTAATAAGTTGGTCATCTCATTAAACATCAAACATGATGGTACCCAATATCGCATTAATAATGTGATATTGATTGCATTCAGTTTTTATTATAATTTCTATATTTAACTGTGCAGTAACACTTATGTTACAAGACAGAATGGCATTTTATAAATGATGGACTACACTAGCTCTCATCCCTTTATTTATTTATTTATTCGCATAGACCCTTTAACCCTTTTCATGCCAAACGGCCAAAATTTAAATTCTAAATCGTAATTCATGTTCACAATTTCTAAAACAGTTAACGTTTTTCAAGTCTATCTCAGAAAATGTTCCAATAATGTTTGGTTGTATCAAAATGGACGATAGTTTACAAAAAAACATGATTTTTAAAATGTTTTTATTTGTTTCATGTACTGGTTAATAACGTTCCTATTATCGGATCGGTAGAAGGGTCAGAATCCCATAAGAGTAATCACTATTATTAAAATTTAATCGGTGCAGGTTGTAAAAATGCAACATTTTTTCGTTTAATTTGTCGCGAAAGTATGCTTTCAAATACAACATAATTCAATATAGAAATTTTTTAACTAATACGTTATGTTTCGGGAAACTGTGAAAAACAAAAAATATTAGATTCTGTCTCTATTTTTACTACTAAAAGAAGGAAAGAGTCATTTGCAATAGCAAACGAT
The DNA here is from genome assembly GCA_030407085.1 of Trichopria drosophilae. NCBI lineage: Eukaryota > Metazoa > Arthropoda > Insecta > Hymenoptera > Diapriidae > Trichopria > Trichopria drosophilae. The sequence goes on from CM059583.1 coordinate 210,069,556, forward strand.
GATAATGTTGATTGCTGTATTTCTGATTCAGATCGTTTCTGTTAATTTCGGAACATGATTATGATAATTACAGTCTATCTGATTCTGACAGCTAGTATTTTTATCAACGTTCAATAAGCGCCCTGATCAACAAGAGTAATAGTGTAAAAAACGACCCAGATTTCATATATGAGTTTGTTTCATCCGCAATAAGTAGAAAACAATTACTTTGATCCAGACCATAGGTCACAAAAAAAATGACAGTACATATAGTTTTTCATCAAATGTCGACGTTTCAGACCCTAAACAACTTAAAAATGTAATAAAAAATTTTGTGTCGAGTGAGGTACCAGGCCAACACCCCGTTTTTAGAAGTCAAATTGAAAAAAAAATTTCCTAAACTAACTTATCAAAACGATTCCGACAATACCTGGCAAATTCATAAATTCTTAGATTTATTCAGACAAAATATAAAGAAATTTGTTGCTTTTTTTTCCCGCTGGTTTATCACTAGACAATATGATGGTCAGATTTTGTTTAAATTAAATTTTTTAATATTTTGGAAACTCAGTTATATCCTACCTCTGTTTAAATCAGGTAATAGAAATGTGATTCCTAATTATAGACCTATCACGATTATCAATTGCTTAGCTAAAATCTTTGACTCTATTATTGCAACAAAATTACAAGATATACTTGGGATATTTCTCATTCCCGAACAACATGGTTTCGTTCAGAGATGCTCCACAGTTTCAAATCTCGCAATTTATACAAACTATATTACGCAGGCTTTTCTTCAAAAGAGGCAAGTTGATTCTATTTATACGGACGTTGAAAAAGCGTTAGATAGAATTTAATCACTCTCAATTATTAAATAAGCTTGGGGTTCATGGTCCTTTGCTTGAGTGGATGAGTTCATATCTCACCGATAGATGTCAATTTGTGAAAATTAAAAACTTTGAATCTAGATCCATCACTTGCTCTTCGGGGGTACCTCAAGGTTCTCACCTCGGTCCGTTGCTTTTTGCTTATATGTAAATGCCATTGCTTCCGTAATAAACTATTCTAAGTTTTTAATTTTTGCTGACATCAACATTTTTTCTATGATTCAATCTCCTTGTGATGCCATTAAAATCCAATTGGACTTTGATAGAGTTTATGCTTGGGGATTAAGCAATGGTCTGAACTTGAATATAGCCAAATGTAACTCTTTATCTTTTTATAAGTCCATTTCACCTTTGAAATTTACGTACAAAATTTCAGGTATTAGTTTAGAAGCAGTGTCAAGTATACGAGACTGATGTTATCATCGATTCTTGTCTAAATTATCATGAGCATATAAACTTTGTTACATCCAAGGCTTACAGACTACTTGGATTTATTAGACGAGTTACACGTAGTTTTCGGTCAACTTGACCTTTAATATCACTATACAAATCTTTGATCATTTCTATTCTCAGTTACGCCTCCCCTACTTGGTCCTCTCATATAAATTATGATATTCGAAAGTTAGAATCAATTCAGCATAGATTTTTTCGCTAGCTTTCTTTTAAAACAGATAGCCATATGCATCCATTTGACCATAATTATACTCCTATAGCTCGTCATTTTAATATTTTTTCTCTAGAATCCTGTCGCAAACTAAATGATCTTAAATTTGCATACAATATTGTAAAGGGTAATGTTGACTGTAGTGAACTTGAAAACTTATTTTCTTGTAGGGAGTTGAATTACCCTCTTAGGAATTATAGGATCTTTGTTGAGCCATCATCCACGACTAATTGGTCTTACTTATAGTAAGGAAGTTGAACTCTTTACACCACAAATAGCAAGGGACAGTGCGACTCTTGGGATATTTATTAATAATATTAAGTATATGCTCTGATATTAAAGTTATTTCCTTTCATCTTGTTTTATTAAAACTTTATTTTGTTACGTTTGTTATATATGATTATTATGGCATCTAGTGTGTATATTGTTTTATGTAAAGGGTCTAGACCTGTAAATAAATATTAAATAAATAAATAAATATTTAAGAGTTATTTTTTCATTATTATAACATACGCACACTAATATGACATAATCTCTGAAATAAATGCTCTTTTTACAAATTTTCTTTTATTGTTACGCATTACTTAATGGTTCTCTGAATTAAGAGCATTAGGTAGGAACGGTAGGAAATTCTTATAGATGGCAGTGGTTTAGAAAGAAATACTTAGCAATCTTTTAGTTCTACATAATACCTGCAAAACTTGTTTGGACCACTCAATTGAAGAACCACAAATATTTTACAATTTACTAATTTTCATATTTATTGATTACTATATGTAAAGTTTTATGTGGAACAAAATTCTTAAATGATTTTTTGACTTTTTATTCTTAGATAATCAAAGCATGGGAGAGTCAAATAAGATGGTGGCTTTACTGGGTTGGCCTAGGGGTCCTTTCTAGTGTAGGACTCGGAACTGGCTTGCACACATTTGTACTATACCTTGGACCGCATATTGCTGCTGTCACAATGGCAGCTTACGAGTGTGGTGCACTCAACTTTCCTCAGCCGCCGTATCCAGATCAAATAATTTGTCCGACGACGGTGGATGCTCTATGGACTGTCAGTGTACTGAATATAATGAAAAAAGTTCGAGTTGAGTCAATGTTGTGGGGCGCCGGTACCGCGCTTGGTGAACTTCCACCCTATTTCATGGCAAAGGCAGCTCGCCTCAGCCGTCAGGGGAAAAATACCCAACAGACGGACTCGGAGGAGTTGAAAGAACTAGAAGCGATGGAGGCTCTCGAAAGCGGAGAAAATATCCCAATCATTATGCGAATAAAATTAATTATGAAGCATTTTGTGCAAAAAGCTGGATTCTTGGGAATTTTGGCATGTGCTTCGGTAAGTTAGTTGTAGATGCATGGAGTTGTTAAAGATTTAATAAATCGTTTTTAAACATATATTTTTAATATATATTATTTTCAGATTCCGAATCCATTGTTTGATCTAGCTGGTATTACTTGCGGTCATTACCTCATTCCTTTTTGGACCTTTTTTGGTGCCACTCTTATTGGTAAAGCTGTTGTTAAAATGCACATCCAGCAACTTGCTGTAATTGTAGCATTTAATGAAGAGTTGCTAGACAAGGCAATCAGTTTCTTAGCAGTAATACCTTATGTAGGAGTACAGTTTCAGCAACCACTAAAGAAATATCTGGTTGAACAGAAAAGAAAGCTCCACGACAAATCTTCGCATGTAAGTTACCTAACAGCGTAAAGAATGCACATATATTTTAGAAATTTCATTAATGTTATTGTTATTAGGAGGGTACAACAACAATTTCTTGGATGTTTGAGAAATTCGTTATGCTAATGGTTGCATACTTCTTAGTGAATATCATTCACTCGCTCGCACGCAGCTACCACCACAGACGGCACAGCAAAAAATCTGTTGATTGACCAACAGCCAAACTAGATTAAATTTGAGATTCGTCAAAAACTCAGTCGGAGACCGAGAAATGACCCGTTTGAGTATGGGAGTGCGGTTAAGCGGCACCTATTGGCAAAGTAATTGGATCTCACCACATCGTAATGAACTCTTTAAATTGAATTGTACTGCCTGTGTGTCTTAAACATCTCTAGCAATTGGTCGAAGATCAGTCGATTGAACGGTTTTGGATGTAACTGTTAGAGAGATTCGAGAACTCGGTTACCTGCTACGAGTGACGTACTCTATAACATTCCAAAATCACCAAGTTGACGTTCGAGGGATCACCGCAGCTTGGAGGAGGCCCTTTGGTACCACGTACGATGTATAGCATCCTCAGTGTCGCTCCATCGAATGTTCGATAATCAATGGAACGCCTGGACGCAGAGTAATAATGGACAGGCATCCAGGGATTTCGCTTTAATAAATTTTTACACGTTTGGAAGAGACTTTTACCATTCTGAGCATCTATTGTTATCATGTGCAATTCCTGGAAATAACCAGTAGTCGAAATGTAGTTTAACGTGTTTTACTTCTTGTTTTTAATATTATTATATTATTATTATTATTATTATTATTATTATTATTATTATTTTAAAAGTACTATGGCCATCAATTATTGTTACTATTATTATTTTTTTTTTTCTTTCTTTTATATTATCTTATATTCCCTTACTGCATGCAACTCCAAGATTGTCCTCCCTCTAGAACAGTCTCACTCTTGATCGTTCATTAAGTTTTCCGTGTCTTCTGTGCTCCCTATAAGCCCCATCACAACGGACAGCTGAGAGATGCTCTCTTGCCGGATGACGTTTTGTCCACTTCTTGAGGTGGCTGGTAAAGCATCTGTCCAAGGGTGCAACTCCTCCAGTCGTCGTTTCACCTCTCCCTTCCAGGCTAGAATTGCCTGTTTCCGGGCTCTGATAGCATCCACAGGTGGAAGGTTCTCTGGAAGGTCCGCAGTCATTCTCATGTTGTATTGATCACCAAGTGCTTTCTCTAGCAGCTTTACTCGCGCATTAATCAGCTCAGCCTCTTTGATTTGTTACCAACCTCAGAACATCCAAGATCGCTGCTTTCTCCGTTTCAGACTTGAAGGCCATTATGGCTTGTGCCTTCTGAAGGGGGAGGTGTTGAACCAGTGAAGATATTGCAGAGATAGTAGGTGGCGGAGGATTTTCACCACTGTCTCAATCGCGGCCTTGTTTGCGACACTGGAAATACGTTCGCTAACCCCCGCGACCCTGTACTCTTTGAACTTATGATCGAATACAGGGAGTATAAAGTGTATCGAAGTGGAGTGGTATTTAGTGTAGACCAACCTAGCTTGTTCCAGCAGGCTATCAGCGACAGATCCTATGATTTTGTCCCCTGTCAACTTATTGATCGGCATAAGATTAGTTAGTCGAGCCTCAGGGTCTGATTTGCTTGCCGTCATTTAATGTACGCGAATAGAGTCAGCAGTACAGTCATCACTCGGCACTCCTGAGTGTACTCCTGACTCTCAATGATCTTGAAGAGTTGCTCCTCTGGGGTCAGGAAGCAGAAAGGGACGTTAGCCCCCACAGATGCCAACTCAGTCAACCCTTCCGGCATGGACAACACACTGACCGAGCTTTCATCGATCGGCACCTCCAGATTTGAATTAATCCCTTCCAGAGCGGTTCTTATTGTTGCGCAGAAAGATGCACTCCCCCCTACTAAGTGATCATACGTCCAATCCCCTCGTCTTACATCGTGAGCGATGTAGTAGAGATAGGAGTTATTTGGGATAGACGGGTTGTTCACAGAGAACATTTGACACTCGATCGTTGGTGTATCATCAATTTAATGAGACATGCTAGTGTCTGTTGGTACAAATTTGAATATATGCGGGTACCCCTTGATGACCCACACCTCCAGGAGTCCCGTTAAGGGGGATGCATGTCCACTCTCCCAGAAGTTGTTTATTGTTTCCACAGAGACCGCTATGGGGCTCCCTGACGGTACCAGGTGAGATAAGGCTACTGATTACTATTGGTGGGGATGATCTGGCTGGAGAGAGGCTTTTTATATCTTTGATTTCTGTTTATATTTTTTATATTATTATTATTATTATTTTAAAAGTACTACGGCCATCAATTATTATTACTACTATTATTATTATTACTGTCGTTATTTCACTCGTACTGGAGATGCAGTACAGACAAGGCATTTATATTAAAGAGCCTGACTTCTTTACTTTGAATGACGAAGAATGAAACAGACGTTCCTACCGATATACATAACAATAATGGCAATGACGACGATAAAGACGACGACGACGAAAGTCACTGCCCAGGTTTTATACACATTGGATGTTTATACCTTGTCAAACGAAACATCACGTTTTTACAGTTAAGTCACTATTTTTTCAAGTACTTTGCATCACATTTAGCACATGTATAAAAGTCAAGGACTGTTGTATATTTGAATAAAGACACTCATGGTTACAAAATGCAGAGCAGTCAATTCGCCAGAGGCATGATCATATATGTATGAGAATCTGAATTTTCATCTTAATTAAACCCACTCTATTAATCAAGATCGTACATGTTTATTATTTCACAGTCTCCAACATTATTATGCAATGTCGGATACAATGTTGCCTTAACAATCTAGTAGTTTCGATACTAAGTTCGGAGAAACATCAAATAGAGCTATGAAGCATGACTCGAAAGAAATATAGTACAATAGTGCAATTATTTACCAATCGATTTAGTTCATTTAATTTATTTTTGTTCATTATTTCCTTCTTTGGAATCAGACTGTTGCTTGATCTTGTAATTAGATAGAGCTGCTTTGATGGCATCCTCGGCAAGCACTGTTAACAAAAAAATGTAAATAATTAAGTATCGACAATGCTATAGACTAGATGCAATATAGGAATACAAACTCGAACAGTGCAGCTTGACAGGCGGAAGGCGCAGCTCATTCGCAATGTCTGTGTTTCTGATTTTCATGGCTTCGTCAACCTGAATGGTCATTTACTTTCATTTTTAAACTGAATATTTCAAAAATATGTTAATTTTTTTTAATTTTAGACTTACAGTTTTGCCCTTAACCCATTCGGTCGCTAAAGAACTTGACGCGATAGCAGTTGTGCATCCAAATGTTTTAAACTTGGCATCGATGATTTTTCCATTAACATCAACTTTGATTTGTAGTTTCATAACATCGCCACATGCCGGAGCACCTACCAAGCCTGTTCCGACGGTTGTATCATTTTTGTCAAGAGAACCAACATTTCTAGGATTTTCATAATGATCCAAAACCTATACGTAGAATTACATTTTGCATCGAGTTAAATATATATATTTAATTTATTAGAAATGGGAATAAAACAAAAATTATACAAGTTTTATCAATATCCTTGTATATTGCACAACAGAGTGTAATAAATAGAAAGTTCTGGAATGATTAAATTTTGAGTGCAACGGACATAAGTCATTATTAAAAGTCATTACGATAGATATTTAGTTGTAATAATAAAATAAAAAAGAAGATTCAAAGTCTGGAGTTTGAAGGTTAAAAATGGAGGTCGTAGGTGTTTACTGACTTTTGGATGATAGTGAAGAGCCGGAGTGCTAGAAAATACTCCCTTCGAGGTTTGCACAAGGTTTGTGGACAAGCGTCTGAATAAAGCCATCGTTGACAATGTGAAATTTGTTTAATTTTTCTGATTAATTAATTAATGTGATGAATCGGTAGGATTCCACGCGCACACTGACAGATGCGCGATGCGAATCGAAAACTTCCGGTATTTTTTATTTATACCAGAGAATTCTCTGAAATCAATATACATATATATATGACGACTAGCACGTGATGTTCTATTTTGGTATATTTTTAAATGCAGATTCCGCATGCGTACCTGTGCTAAATTAACCCTTCAAGCTCTTGATCTTTTTGAATTCTTTGTAAATAACTTTTTGCTGTACGTAAGGATCGAATCTTTCGAATTCTAATTTATCAGCAATTCTTTCTCGGGGTGCTGCGATTTTGTGTCCGGTTATCACACTTTCCATCAGCACAAGGACATTTTTACTTTTTGCTTTCTTCAGTAATACATTCGTTATGTACATTTTCGGAGCACCTTAGTTGCTTTCTAGAGGTACATACATGTGTTATTCTACGTTACCATCCCAGAGTCCGGACTTGCTCCGTGGTTACTATTTACAGAGATTATAGGGTTATATTATATAGTTACTAGATGGTTACTAACTGAAGAGTGTATGTAACTAAAAAGGTCTTCTTTTTCACGTTTTTCTTATCACAATCCAGTACATACATAGCAGAAAAATGAGTTGGCATCCCTGACGATGACAAGGAGTATTCCGCGATGATATCGGAATCTCCACCACTAAAACAGTTCACCATACGATGACCGACCAATCACAAGCAGCCGTTGTAAGTATGTACAGTACGACCTCTCTTTTTCGAACTTCTCTTATTCTAATTGCATTTCTTATTCTAATTGTCCAGCGACTCTTATTCTAATCGTTCCCCCACAAGTATTCTCCCACTATCACACAAAAATTCAACGAAAAATATTGTCCACGAATCACAAGCTCGCAAGCAAAGCAAGTGGGGGTAAGGGGAAAATTATATATTAGAAAATAAGAAAGGTCGGCGCCATCTTGAAAAACTTTACTAATTAAAATAAGAGAGGTCCTACTGTAATTCATCTCTTGGGGTTAAAATATCTCAATTGTCTCTTTGAACACAGATTAATAACAAAGGTCCCGTGTCAACTTTTCTTATTTCTTAGTTTAAATTTTTCCGTACTTCTTTGCCCCTCAGGAAAATATCAAAATCCTTCAATGGAACTGCTTAATGTTTTCTCGAAATTTGACATAATATGAGAAACATGGTTAACAGCATGAAAAATCCTTTAAATTAGGCAATTATAATATACAATTAGATTCGAGCGTATGGACAACGTTGGGGCGGCCTCTCTCTGTGTCTCCTGGTGACCATTAAGCCAAAATTTAATTATCGAGTTAATCGCCGGCTCAATAATTTAAAGGGATTAGAGATGTTAGAATTTCGAAATTACTCCATAACGAAACGATAACTATCATTAATCTTTATAGCCACCCCAATTCAAGGCAATGAAACGAGGATTGGTCTGACGTTTTTCCGAATTATCAGGCCAGTTACACAGTCTGTGGGGACTTTAATGCCCACCATGAGGCCAAGAGTAAGGGTAATCCCAACTCAGTCGGTTCTCAAATGAAAAAACTTATCGATAAGTACAAATTTATAATTTTGAACAATCCTCACAACCACGCCAAACTACCAAACGTAGCAACAGACAAAATGAGTTCTCCAGATATCACATAACACCAGACCATTATTTACATACGTCCTGGACCCTTTTCGGTGACCCCTTCGGCAGTGATTGCCAATTGTAATTGAACTGGTGGGTAAAGCTAAGTAGGCCACAAAAACTAGACACAAAGCTAGTCGACTGGGGAAAATTCAACTGCAAAATCTTAGAAAAAGTTAAGAATTTAAAAATTGATGACGATGATATCTTAAATATCTATAGTAAACTATGTGAGTCAATTATTGATGATGTCAAGGAGTTGGGCTTCAACGAACTATTGGTCAACTGATAAATGCAATCAGGCAGTAATAGCGCTAAAAAGACAGTTTTAAAAGCGTTTCGCAAAGATATCTCCCCCTAATTTATACGCGTTTAAGGAGATAGCAAGTAATGCCAAAAAGATTATTAAAGAAGAGAAGAAAAAAGGATACATTAGATTCTGCAACAGCATTAGCAGATACATAAACCCGGGTCAGGTATGGAAGATTGCAGCATCTTTTAAAATACGCGAAAGTTAAATCCAATAATAAGGATAAAGAAACCTACTACAGCCCCAAATAATTCAAGCCATCCACAAAATTAAATCTCCTCCCACTATATCAGTAGACAAACCACCTATCCCTGAACGGGAATGCCATATTTTAGATTCTCCGTTCACGATAGAGGAATACAACTCAATCCTTAATCCCATAAAAACTAGCTCTAGCCCGGGGCGAGATCCTGCCTCCAATCAAATTATCAGCAAACTACCTGCCCACTTCATGCCCTTATCTTAAGAATTTTCAATCAATGTTATTTACATGGAAAATTCCCCAAGGCTTGGAACGAATATGACATTATCCTCATCCCTAAGCCCAACAATAAAAGATTCCGTCCAATAGTAATTTCATCGAATTTTAGCAAAATCTTTCAACTATACTTGTCAAAATCAGGTTGGAGTGGTTCTCAAAACAGAACCTAATTTTACCGAGATCACAATTTGGATTCAGAAAGTCAATGTCCACTACCAACAGCACGCCCATCTTTTCAACGACCGAATTTTATTGACACTTTGAATGTCAACAAGGGCCTCCCCAAAGGTTCCGTCCTGAGTCGAATCCTGTTTAACCTGTATGTCAGAGAATTGGACATAAACATAGGCAATCAGGCGCGGGACTTGTACTTTGCTGATGATTGCGTTATTTATTGTTCTCATACCTCCTTGGCGGTACGTATTAAATCCCTGGAAAACTCCTTCACAGCACTAAATGGCTCTCTTTCAATACAGGTCTATCTATTGAAACATCTAAGACTAACTTCGTCGTATTTTTAAGACTCAGATCCGCGCCGAAGAACACAACCATTAGCTTGAATAATGTAGGTACTAATCCAATCAAGCAACGAAGTAACATTTTTGGGAATAACAATTGACTCTAGATTAAGATGGCAGCCCCACATCAATGATAATATAAGTAAAGCAAAACGGGCACTAAATATGTTGAAAGCGCTAAACTCTATCTCTTGGGGAGCTCACCCCTCCCATTTATTGATGATCTGCAAAGGACTAATTGTACCGACCCTCACCTGGGGATCCCAGTGCTCTTCAAACGCGGCAAAATCCCACATGAAAAAATTACAAACGGTACAAACATCCGCGCTCCTTATAGACTTAGGAATGCTAGGATCAACACCTACCAATGCACGGAGAGAAATTAAAAGCCACGGTTTCTTTACTCGTTCGGATTGAAATGGAGGAATGAAACGGATTGCAAATATGATTCGAAATGACTCAGGATTCGTTCGGATTGAAATCGAGGAATGGAACGGAGTGCAAATATGATTCGGAATGACTCAGAATTCGTTCGGATCGAAAACGAGGAATGGAACGGTTTATATTTGTGTCTCGGAATGACTGAGGATGAAAACGGATAGAATTTTCCGGTATGGCATGGCTTGGAACGGACTGACAAAGTGACCCGGATTAAATTCGGATTAAACAGGGGACAGATTCTGGATAGTCTCGGATAGCACCGGTTTCGGTCGGATTAAATTCCTATCCGGAACTTTCGCCAGGGATTCGAACCATTTAATTTTATGAAGAAGCGTCCGCACTTCTCATCAGGGTAGCCAGATTTTACCGATAAATCGCCAAATTCCCATTTGAAATGTACATCCCCACTTTTGGCCTTTCTGGCAATCCTGCTTCTCATGTCGAATGCAAACCGGAAGGGAAACAATCGATGCTCTTGGGTGTACACAACAACGTATGTCGGATTGTCGGTTACCGCTTCTGTGAAGTGTGAAATTTATTGGCATTTGGAGATCAAATATTATGAAGACTTTTTTCGAGAATTTAATTTCGGCCCTTTATTACCGCATTTTCAAAGTAAGTATTAGGGTAATTATTTCAGTATATATATGTATGGGTTTGCACGTTTGGATGTATTTTGAATAGAAAAAAAATCGGACGTTAACGGGTTAAATAAAAAAAACAACAAATTTGACATATGTCAGTCATACAAGTAATTTAGTCTGGGCGCCGACCACACAAGCCGTGGCCATCTCAGGTCCCCGCTTGCACCCAAGTTTTTTAGACATATTTTTGACCGCTGAATCCGAATTTCAAGGAATACGAAACATCGCTCCAAGTTTAAAATCGTTTTAAAAGTTTTCTTTTTATATTTAGAAAGTTTTTTCTTAAGAAACCTTTACAGTTACACTCCATAGTTTTCGAGATATCGCCGAAAAACGCTTTTTGACGCGCTTTTTTCATCTACGCCGCTGGCGGCAAGCGCGCGCCGCCTCCCCTTTTTGCGTTATCCTGATATAATTTTCCTGAATGTGTAGTAAATATGCTTATGATTTTGTTTAAATATTTAAATTATATTGAAACAATTTTTAACAATAGCCTAATGTTTTTTATAATAAACATAACAACAATGAAAATGTAATGAACAATTGATAAAATGCTTACACTTTAAAAGTGTAATTTTTTTACAAACCATTAAGTTGTCTACTACTTGCCCGGGCATTTTCACATTTCATTGGCAAAAAATTGTTGTTGTGTTGCAGCAATGGTACCTTGTTTTTCATTTTGCGTTTGTAAAAAAAAACAACACTTGTAAAAATAAAGCCTAAAATGATTAATATAATTAATTGATTGTTCAATAAATTTTTATTGTTGTTACGTTTATTATAAAAAATATTAGATTATTGTTAAAAATTGTTTCAATATAATTTAAATATTTAAACAAAGTCATAAGCTTATTTACTACACATGCAGGAAAATAGATAACGCAAAAAGGGGGGAGGCAGCGCGCGCTTGCCGGAGCCCGGAGCGCGCGGCGTAGGTGACATAGCGGATCAAAATGCGTTTTTCGACGATAACTAAAAAACTATGGAGTGTAGCTATAAAGGTATGTTAAGAAAAACTTTCTAAATAAAAAAATACAAAATTTGAACCCGGTTTGAACTTGGTATGATGTTTCACTTCGGAGATATGGCCTTTTAAACAATTAATTTGTTCAAAACTTTTTTTCGACACTTTTTAGGCCGAGCACCCTCGAAAATCGGATTCAGCGACCAAAAATACGTCTAAAAAACTGGGGTGCATGCGGAGACCTGAGATGGCCATGGTTTGTAGGTTCGGCGCCCGTACTAATTAATAATAACGTACATTTCATTAACTATATGATTATAGTTGTCAACTTACTAATTGTGTATGTCAAAGTACTGAGCGCTGTGACTGACAAAATTCGGACTTCTCCTGTCCGAAAAATCGGTCTGCGCCGGTACCTGAATAGTTTGGCACCTGTACGAAGAGTCTCTCCGTGTACGGTCGGTAACGAAAACATAGCAGATTTAACACGCATTTAGGGGAACCTTTGGCTACTGTTAATAATCTGTGGTATAACGGGTAACAAGTTTCACACATACAGTACACAATGATGACAACTTGAATTTGTGTACTGTACGTGAAACCCATCTCAGTAGTTCCATTTTTCGCCACTAGAGTAGCGAAATATGTATGTATGTACCCGCATGTACATACTTGTAGTACTTGTACAACAGCATGTTCTATGTCCAAAATTATTGTAACCCACAAGCCTAACACTAAAATAATTTTTGACAGTGCATACAAACACAGATTAATAATTAATTATTAATACACAGATCAAAGATTAATTATTAGCTGAACTAGAGCGTGTCGGCCGTCTCGGCATAGAGTGTGATTTAGTACCTCTACTTGAACGTCTTCATGCTGTTTACTACTGTTTACCTTTGGTAAGTGTTCTGTGCTCTTTATGAGCACATATTTTTTTATTTTTTTGCCATCCAAGTCCCAGATATTTCATCCTTATTTTTCTATGTTGTGTGAAAAACTGATTATTAACCAAACCAAACAGTCAGATTCGGTGATAAACATAATATCTGTTGCTATTTCTTTTTGAGCAAAGTTATTTGATATTACTTTTTTATAGAGAGGTCTTAGGTTTGCATGTTTTTCTTATACCGAAGACTCAAAAGTACAATGAATCTACATGTAATAAAAAGTATAAATCTGCACGTATGAGAAATGTAAACAATCTTAACTCTCAGAGGAATTAATAAGGAATATTTATTTTGTAGAAAAGGTTTTCTTCTTAATAACTACATTCGATACTCGAAAGTATAGCTGGTATAATTTTACATTGTGAAAAGTAAACAATATTTGCTGTATAAATTCTCAACAAAAAGTAATGCATTGTCTAAAGTTTCTTAAAACATACCTAAATAAATACCAAACATATTGTATATACATAACAATTTTGTTGTTATTTTGTTGAAATTATATTTTAAAAAACCATCAAGACATTATGCATTGCATTATGCATTATGTCACGTATGTCATATTAAAGCTTTGTATAAAGTATATATTGATAAGCTTTATCTCATATGTCAATAACAGTGGATTTTATATTCTTCAAAATATCTACAACTAATAATGAGATTGATAATATTACAGATTTTAAATAATGGCTTTTCAACTGCAATTGTCATCGATGCTGGGAAATAACACAAAACACTTGGGAGAATTACAACAAAATGTTATTAGGCCCTTAATTCAGTGTAAGTTAAATATTTTATTGTATTTAAAAATAGTGCATATAGTTTTTTAATATTTACCAACAGTAGCAGTTAAGGCCTTCGAACAAGAGTATATAGAAGAAGGTGCATTGGATATTATTAGTAAAAATTTTAACGTACCACAAAGTCACATTGATGAATGGTACGCAGCGGTTTTAGCAATTTTGAGACTGCATTTTCGTGCTCCAAATGGTTCGATCAAAACTGCAGAATTTAAACAATGTTTGCAAGAACTAAAGTGAGACTAGTTCACCAATTTCATTATTTCTTTATAATATTAAGTTTATTCTATTCGTACTTCATAAAATAATAGATTAAAAAATTCAGAAGGCATTTTTTATTTGTTGTAGATTGCAACCTGAATGTATACAAGACCTTGCGTCAGTTGCCACTGGATCAAAACGTCCAGTATTGTTGCAAAGTTTGACAAATAGAGTTCAGTTTTATCCTCATTTAGTGTCATGTAAATGGCGAATCGACATCACAATATCTTCCAGGTAATTCAACAAAAATCGTATTCAATGGACTTTAATTAAATGTAGGATTTTCAATTTTCAGTTCCCTCTCAAAAGTTTTGGAACCTCACGTTATAATGGAATGGATCTTAAGTAACGGAGAATGCCATATATTCGAATTGTCTTTGGCACGTTTTCATCAATTACGATACACAATAGCAAAACTACTTTTAGAAATTGAAACTTTGGAAAATCATAACAGAATTAAAAATAAGTAGAGGTACGAGTACATATAAGTAGAGATCATTTTGCGTATTACTCTATTCGATTCAAGTTAAACGTCCTTTGAACTGTGTTTTTTATGTATTTTCAAGATGGCAGTGTTAATACATATTGCCAATTTTTTATTTATTATCAAATTCGCAACAGACAAAAATGAACCCCGTATTTTACTCTATACTCCGTTTTAGCTCTATTGTTTCACCCACTCTGGTCTGGTCGCATTCAGTAGTTAATACCATGACAAGAAGCGTACTGTTCAAATATGTAGGTTCAATTTTTGCGCAGAATCCCCTCTCTTAGCTTATAAATTTGAACCTGACAGATCTGACAGCTCCTTTATTTATCCATAATTATGGTATTATTTAAAAGTAACTTTATAATTTAATTATTATTAGTTATTTCACCTTAATTACTAATGTATAACTTCCTTTAAATATACTGTTTATGAACATTTTTGAAAAAGATGGAACCGTCCACATCGACAGCAAGTTCGTCAAATAAACGGAAAAGGAGTTTAGGAGAAAGATTAAAAGGAGATAGGCTTACTTACAGCCAAAAATTACAAGTCATTGCCATGCTAGATTCAGGAGAGTCGCAAGCCCAAATATCCCGAAAATTAAACATGAGCCAACCATCTGTGAGTTACATAAAAAAAAATAAAGAGAATATCCTGGCAAAGAAAAAGATTTTAGACGAGCGATGTATAGACATAAATACGACGAAAAGATTTACAAATGCCATCGAGTCAGAATTGGAAGGCAATATGTGCACATGGTTTTCGCAAGTGCGAGCGGCCGGTATCGCAGTATCTGGTAGAGTTATCCAAGAAGCAGCAGCCAGTTTTAATAAAAAACTTGATGGTCCCAAAAATTTTCAGGCGAGTAAAGGGTACTTGTATAGATTTCAAAAAAGACACGGTTTATGTCCCCTACCCAAATCGGTAAAAGATCAAGAGGAAAAATTGTCATCCGATGCAGAAGGAGCAGCTGAATTCCACAGTGATTTTTCAAAATTTGTGCAAGATTTTGGATATGACCGTGACTGCATATACAATGTGGTCGAATCGGTACTTTTATGGAAAGCACTGCCAAACCAGACTCTTATTAAAACAGAAGTTAAAAGTGAACCGGGACAGACATTTTTAAAAGACCTTGTGACGATCATTTTCTGCAGTAATGCAAGCGGAACTCACAAACTACCCCTTTTTATGATTGGTAAATCAGAGCAATCTCGTTGTTTGAACGACATCAACATGAAATTGTTGCCTATCATTTACACGGACCGAAGAAATGCCTGGATAGATTCAACTACATTTTTGCAGTGGTATACCGAAGTCTTCCTTCCTGAAATTTCCTTGAGACACCAGACGAGTGGCAAAAAGTGTCTATTAATTTTAGACAGTGCACCAACGCGTCCACCTGTTGAAACTTTAGATGAATTGAATAATTTGTGTTCGGTAATATGTTTGCCGCCTAACGTAACATCCCTGATTCAACCAATGGATCAGAGTGTTATTCAAAAATTTAAAAGAGTATACAGAACAAAACTTGTACAATCTTTGCTTCTTTCTGGCAATGAATTCGATGTTTATAGTTATTTCCGCGAAATGAGCCTTTACAAATGCATTATGTTCGCTTCTGAAGCATGGAATTCAATAACACCTGGGGAATTAAAAAACGCATGGAACAGACTCTTCGTTCCATTAGAAAATAACATCAAGTCGGATAATGAAGACACCGACATCACGGAGATCATGGCTCTCGTCGAAAAGGTTCCAGAACTCTGTACAGTTTCATTTACTGACATTACATCATGGTTGAATCACGATGATATCATACCAGGATGTCAGTTTCAATCGGACAATCAGATAGAGTCGGATGGAAGTTTTGTAAAAGAGCAACCAGAAGATGTTGATAACGAAGACGAAGGAGAAGCGTTAAGCACCGAGCGGGGAATTCTATCTGCTGTACAGGCAGCGAATGCATTTGAAGCATGTCAAAAATGGTGCCTCAGTCGTTGGGATTTAACTCCAGAACAAGAAGCAGCTCTTGCTTCGCTCCAGATTCTTAAAGAAGCTGCTGCAAACATAGCAGTAGTGGAGAAATTATATTAATTATATAATTGCGTTAATCCAGGATTATTTTCTATGTACACAATATAACATGTAAATAATTAATATTAATATTTTAATATATGATAAAATGTAAATAATTAATATTAAATGACTCAGTGAATTATAAAAGACAATCGTTATTCATTTCTCAAAATTCTTTTCTACAGTATAATAATACATTTCACAAAAAAAGACACGTTTTTATAATATTATATACAGACACTGTTAACTGCAGGTGGAAGGGCTCGAAATAAAGGCCCCAGTAAACGAAAAGGGATTAAGGGCTTTTATCTTTTATTCTTTTATTGAACATTCGGAATTGGCAATTTTCCAATTCCTTTATAGGAATTCACGCGTGAGACATGTGAATTCCGTGATACGCAACTTTTTATTCCGCGCATTTCCATTGAATTCCCTAACCTAACCTAAAATAGTATGGATTCGTGGGAACTGTCGGGAATTAAAATTGTAATTTTTTATTCCGCGCAATTCCATTCAATTCCCTAACCTAATCTATAATGTTTACATCAATATTCTCAGGGATTCCTTGGAATTCGTGGGAATTGCAAATTTAACTTTTCTATTCCAGTGAATTCCATCCAAAATCCAATATGTACCTTCAATAAAGGGATTCAACGGAATTCAAAATTCAAATCCCTTTCCGTTTGCTAGGGCGCGATACGATCAGATACGATCTGAAGTCTCCTACTGAAGAATTTGCTACACGGAAAAAACAGGTTTGGACGTACCGACCAAAGAAGTATGGTTAATTAAAGTATTGATAGGTCGACCATTGCTATGGTAAAGAGAACTTTGCATATAGAAGCCCTTTCAAAAAGTATGGTTACAGCAACCATAGAATGGCTGGTGTAACCATAGAATGGAAGGGACATAATTATCAATATAATATGGTCAAGACAACCATATCTAAGGTTGTAACAACCATGGTGTTTTTTCCGTGTAACAATGGAAAGAGGTATAAAAATACTAAAAAAATAATCTGTGATCAGTATAACACATTCTCGAATAATTGAGATTATTAATTAATAAAATCTTCGCCAAGTCTTTTCGTTCTTAATTTTTACAATTCCACCAGACTGGGTCCATAACCTGATGGGAATGGATTAAAATAAGCGCGGTGGATTGAAGAACGTATATTGTTTATTCAACGGCAGTATTTGTAATTAACTTTTGTTATATATAGAGAGTCGCGAGTTACAATAAACAAAATAACCAATCACGTCATCATTGGCGCGAGACAGTTTAAATATTACTTTATAACACGCCGGAGTTAGGTAATAATATTCCAAGAAGCATATTATGTGCAGGTATAGTACAAACATTTTTCATAATAGGTGACCCTATCAAAAATATCAGCGTCCATTAAGAGTTCAACGCTTTGCATTTGTGAACGGCTACGTATACTTTGGAAAGTACTTTGGAAAGCGTACAGGAAGTGTTCCTGATGAATATATAAAAGAAAAATACCTTGCAAATATTTTTATTTATTTTATATTTTTTCTGCATTTTATATAAACATTAATTTTTATTAATTTTTTTCAATATAAACTAGTGTTGGCGTGATACCTCGCTCGTTCAGAAACTTCGACCCCGTGGAGAACCGGCTATTCCTTAATACGCGTTCGTTTACTATCAGCTTTCAGTTATATTATAAAATTATACCGATATTTGCCCTGATAAAACTGGAAGTATTCCGCAAGCGTCCGTAAAGCGTCAATTAAGGTGTCAAAGAGACGTACAAGAGGCGTTCGAAGTGGATATGAAAACGTCCACGAAGTTTGAAAGTAGACACTAAAGCGTGTTCTAAGCGTACATTTGGAATAAATAGGAATTAGGGAAATTTGGAAAATAGGAATTCTTTTAACTCCGTGCGCTAAGTAAATACTTAGCGCACCGTGCACGAATGTTCTAAATTGCATGGAAAACAATGTGCTAAGTGAGCACTTAGCTCACACGTTAAAAAAAATAGTATACGATACGCGCACGCGTATCGTAATGTACTATTTTTCTACATGTGTATAAAAATAACGCATTCGGGCAGGCTGAAATATGTTAAATCCCAAAATTCACAGCGAACTTATGCTGAGTTATTTACTAGAGCTTTCAAAATAATCGAAACAAAGATAGTATGCCTTTTTCGCATTAGTGTGAAATAACGCTTATTTTTAAAATAAATAATAATAAATAATAATAATAATAATAATTTATTGTGGGAAATATACAATACCACTACAGTATAACTGTATACGTGCAGTATCGTACTCGCAAAAGTACATAGCACTTGTCCGCGTCCCTAAATACTTGATATAATTACAATTAAATACACTTATATACATTACATACATTACACACTTTTACACTTTTACACTTTTACATTAAGTTTAAAACCAATTACATTCCATTGCACTTATGTCACTTGATTTGGTAATAATGAAGAGACTATGTCGTTTGTTATCCAATTTCTTATTTTTTTCTTCAGGTACTTAGTAATCATCGTTGTTGCACGTAGGTCCTTTGGCAATAGGTTCATGATTTTTCCTCCAATGTATACAAAAGATCTCTGTCCAATAGTTTTATTTATTTATTTATTTATTTATTTATTTATAAACGGGACAATGCCCATAATCTACAATATTATAAAATGTAAAGATAGCAATAACATTAAAACTAAACTGCCAAAAATTCAACGAGTCAGATAAACTAAATTTAATAACAAGATATATAACAAGATATATAGTTCGTAAGAACGAATTATGATTAATATTGCCTAAGTACAGATTTTATTTTTGACACAGCCGTTGACAATTGCAGTTCCTGAAGTTCTAGTAGATTTATACTTCCTCTTCGATGTACTTCATTAAATTGATGGCATAGTCTGTACAACGGAGCGTTAGATATATAGTTCCTAGATGATGTTGGTAGTTCGAATATGTTAGAGAGACGAAGCGCATAATTCGGAGTAGTGAATTGTATAAGATTGTAGAGTTCTGTAGAGTCGATGTAGCCAGTTATTAATTTATGAAGAAAAATAAGATCATTTGCTTTACGGGTGGATGACAATGTAGGTATCTTAAACTTCCGACCAGTTGAATAATAATTATGGTCATACAAATCCATAGGACTTCCGGACTTGTACGCCAAGTACCTCAAGATCTTATGTTGTACTTTTTCGAGATTTTTTGAGTGTACTTCATAGTCTGGTGACCAAATTACAGAGCCATATAGCAAAATAGGTTTAATTAACGTATTATACAGTTGTTTAATTGAGTCCGTTGTTTTAAAGTCCTTTGTATTGCGCATAACAAAACCAACAGTTTTTAATGCCTTCTTTCTGATGTAATCCATGTGCGGAAGAAATGAGAGCTATCCATCAAAGATAATACCAAGATCTTTGACCAAACTAGTCCTGTTTACCGAGTTATCCTGAAGTTGATAATCAAAAAGCAGCTGTTGATGAGATCTAGTAAATGTAACAACATTACATTTCAGGGGATTCAATTTTAGTCCATTACTAGAGCTCCAATTAAGCAGCTGTTCGATGTCCAGTTGAAGGAGTGAAGCATCTCTAGGTGTTGTGATCTCTCTGAATATCTTAATGTCATCTGCAAACAGCAAGGATGTACTGTTCATAATCGTACTAGGTAGATCGTTTATGTAGATATTAAAGGGAAGTGGTCCTAAGTGCGATCCTTGCGGAACACCTGACGTTGCTTTAATTGTCCGTGAAATTGATTGTTTGTATCGAACAGACTGAATTCGATTTGTTAAATACGATTCAAACCAATTTAGCAAAGCACTATTTATACCAACAATTTCAAGTTTCCTTATTAACCTAGAGTGGTCTACGGTGTCAAATGCTTTGAAGAAATCTCCATAAAAGGCATCCACTTGATATCCCTTTTTAAATGCAGAAATAATTGATTCTTGAAATTGCATCAGATTTCTTAACGTTGATCTTTTCGATTGGAATCCATGTTGAGACTTGGTGATAAATGGTAGCATTATGTTAGCGAGTCTAGCAGTTACTATGGACTCAAAAATTTTTGAGAAACAGTTGAGAATGGCGATGGGACGGTAATTCTGAACATCTTCTTTACATCCATTTTTATAAATTGGTGTTATGTAGCCTTGTTTCCATTTTGCTGGAAAAATACCTTCTTTCAGTGACTGATTGAATATGTAGTGAAGTGGGGTGATTAATTGATTAGCATACGAATCAACAAATAGAGCTGGAATTCCATCAGGTCCGGCCCCTTGATTCGTCTTCAAGTTGTTCAGAGCAGTTCGGACTTCAAGGACTGAAATGTTTGGAATATCTGAAGGAGGATGTTGTTTGTCGACTAAATCATTCGTAGACAGTTTGGTATTCGTATATGATGTCCGAAAGAAATCAGCGAATAAATTTACAATACCATCAGCATTGTCAGCGTATCTCGAGTCCATGAACATTGATGATGGGAGCCCGGCTTCTTTTTTCTTGGAGTGTATATAGGACCAAAATGGAGCTATTTGTTGATTTTGTAAATTCTGTTCGACTTGAAGTATATATTTCTGATAGCACGATGTTGCGAGTAATTTACAACGGGAACGGAGACTGGCGAATTCTTCGTAATTCTTAGTTGATCTACATTGCTTAAATCGTTGATGAGCAGCTTTCTTGTGTCTTATGAGATTTTTTAGTTCTGTATTGAACCACCGAGGATACGTAGACGAGTAGGTTACAGTTTCTGGCACAAATTCAGAAATAACTTCATAGAGTTTTGAGTAGAAGGCATCCACCGCATCGTCAACTGTCAGATTTTGAAAGATCTGTTTCCAATTTATGTTTGATAATTTGCAAGTTATTTTCTTATAGTCGGCCAGCTTAAAATTTAAGACTCTGGTACAAAACTCCAAATAGCGAGTTTGAACCGGTGAGTACTCTTCACAAAACAGTATCCCGGAATGATATCTGTCACAGGTAACGAGAGGATCGTTAGTTATTCTACAATAGTCATGCAGATTGCGTGAAAGACATAAATCTAATTGATTGCCACTGATATTGAGTGAATTCACATGTTGGTACAAGTTTAGCGAGTTAAAACAATCACATAGTAAAGAGGCTGCTTGCCGGACAGCGCTCGTGCAATCCTGTTTTATAGATATTGACACACCATCCGGACTATTGGTCCAAGACACTTTTGGAAGATTATAGTCACCAAACAGTAACAAATCACTGGATTGAAATGTCATATTTAAATCTTCTACAGCATTAATGTAGTGTTGATATGTTTCAAGCATGGCGCAAGGTGGAATATAAACTGATCCTATTATATATTTCTTAAGAGATGTGCTAACAGATACAAAGAGTTGTTCTATTGGTGAGGTTACTTTTATTACCTGACTTAAATGTTTTTTATTGACTGCAATTAGGACTCCTTCCCCTCGAGACTTGTCGCATGCCAACATGTTTCTGTCGTTTCTAAAAATTGCAAAGTTTGAGAGACCTAGTTCGGCATCGAGAATGTCAGGAATTAACCAAGCCTCAGTGAGAACTATTACATCAATGTTGTAATGAACAGTGTAAACATTATTTATAAAATCAGAAAGTTTATTTTTAAGACTACGTACATTTTGGTAATATATTGTGAGGTTATGGGCAGAAACTAGTTTTTTGAATTTGGTTTCTTAATTATCTGAGGAGTTCCTTTGATATATTTTATTATAAGATCGGTTTCACCTTCAGTTATTTAAATCTTCTCTAATCTTCTTTAATTCATTCTGCTGTGATATCGTTTTATCGTTGTTGATGGATATATTATGTTTATTAAAAACAGACTTATTTCTTAAAAGCCACTGGGCATGCACTTGACTATTAAGTGTTACTTTTAATGGTCTTGGTTTGTCCTTAACAACTTGTTGTCCTAAACGTTGTGTAGTAAAGACTTGATTAGTACAAGGCGTATCCGCTATCAAAGATGTTATACGAGACTTGTCATCTTCCGGCGTATTACCTTCTTTCATATTGTAACATATAATATTGCTAGCTCTAAGGTTCCTTTCACGCTGCTCCGAAAATCTTGGCTGAGTTTGATTGGACTCTTCAAGGATTTTCACTCGCTTAAGTACTTCTGTAGTTTCATTTTTCCATTCTGTTCGGAGGTTATCTAAATCATCCTTAACTTCACTCCGTAAGCTGTCAATGTCATCCTTAATCTCACTGCGAAGGCCTGTAGTGCTGCGACAATTTTCTCGTTAATACTTGCTTCCATTGCTGACATTGATTTGGTAAAGTGTTTCATCAAGGATTTGATTGCAGAATCGAGATCCTCTTTCGTTAGAGGTATTTTTTGAGTTGTATTGTCCATAGCAGGAGACGAAGGGCGAGAGCCACAGCATTTTTTAAAGGCCTTGTTAGGAAGGGAACCACATTGTTCCGCACAACTTGGGTGATACGGCGAATTGCAAATTATACAGAAAACCGCATCACTGGTTTTTTACACTGCGTACATATTTTTGGCGGTTGTAGGCTCGACATGCTCATTAACCTTTAAATCGAACACGTGGTGTTAACAGATTGAGGTTAGGTAAAGAACTAATGTCGTTTTTGATTCAGGTGTGGCTTGCGTTTTAGTTTTTAAGACACGTTACAGAGTTACACTATCGCAATAATAGGCTTATGCACACTTCCACCAATTTACGAACTATAATTAATTGTAAATTTGTTTTGAAAAACCGGACCGTGAATTATTGGACTTATCTAGACGGCCATCTTCTATATTATTTATTAATACCAGGGAGCTCAACATTTTGTTGTTCTTTGCCTCTGGTATTGTATTTATGTTGTACTTCCCGATGCGTAGTAGAATTACATACAATGTAGTTGCATAACAGAAACTTTTCCTTATATCCAATATTTTACTTATCTTGAAGAGTTCTTCTGAAGGAAATAATCTCATTTTTTTCAACATTTTTTTAATTACGGTTCGTTGTAATATCTTTACAGATTTAATTTCATTTTTGCAAGCACTACCCCAAGCAAGTATTCCATATGTTACTACAGAGTGAAACAAGGCGTAATAAATTTGATATAATTGCTCAGTACTTAAAAGTTCCCTGAGTTTAGTAATAGCGTATGGCATGAAGCGTAGCTTTTTCACTAGCATACTGATGTGGTTGTTCCAACGTAAGTGGCTATCAATTAATATACCTAAGTATGGATAGGAATCCACACGTTCAATTGTTTTTTTCCTCCAGGTATTCCTATGGATAGTTTTCTTGATGTAGGGATACTGTCCTTATAGCAACCGAACGTTATATACTTAGTTTTAGTGATGTTAACTGTTAATGTGTTTTCTTCAAACCAATTTAGGATTTTAGGAAATTCGATGTCGATGATCTTATATATATTCGCCCATGATTTCTCTTTATACAGTATCACACTATCATCAGCGAATGCAGTTATTTGATTTGTGATATCAAGCTCAAAGATGTCATTGATATAAATCAGGAATATCAAAGGGCCTAAGACTGTGCCTTGAGGAACTCCAAAACCACATGTATTTACCACCTCACTCAATTGGTCTCCTATTGAAACATATTGTTCTCTGTTAGTTATGTAGCTCTGTATTAGTTTTAGAACATTTCCTCTGATTCCATATTGCTCTAGTTTTATGAGAAGTTTTTTATGGTCTATTGTATCAAAGGCTTTGGAGAGGTCTACGAATATACCTAATATTTTATCACCCTTGTCTAGTGCGGTATAAATTTCACTAACAACAGAACTAATCGCATCTGTTGTAGATTTACCCGTTCTGAACCCAAATTGTTTATTATTTATAATTTTGTGTTTATCAAGAAAAGCTGTAATTTTATTTTTTAGACAGGTTTCAAATATTTTAGCAACGTTTGAAATTAACGAGATTGGCCTGTAATTATTAACTATGTCTTTGTCTCCGGATTTAAATATCGGAAGAATTTTTGCTGTTTTAAAATGAGAAGGACAATAACCAGTTTCGAAGTATCTATTTATAATATGGGCTATAGTTTGTGAAATAAAAGGAGCAAGATTTTTAAGAGTTAATACCATCCAATCCTGGTGATTTATTAGTTTTCATTGCAATAATTATATTTTGTATTTCATTCTCCGTCACAGGAGTCAAGAATAGCGAGTTAACTACCCGAGAAGAATTTGATAACTTAATTGATTTGGGTGGTATTTTTCTAGCCAATGTCAAGCCTATAGTTGCAAAGAATTTGTTAAAACTGTTTGCTATATCCACGGAGTTATTGAGGATAGTTCCGTCATCCATACGTATGCTTTCAGGAATTTCTATCTTTTTCTTGGCTCTTGTGTATAAAAAAGTATTTATCGCCTTCCACAGACCTTTTGGGTTTTCAGTTTTATTTAATATCATCCTCTGATAGTAATTTTTTTTAGACTTGTCTATTAATAATTTTAGTTTATTTTTGTACATTTTAAACTGTTGTAGACGTTCTGGGTCTTTCGTTCTCACAGCTAACCTATACAGCCTGTCTCGTTCCTTGATTGATTTCAGGATACCTTGTGTAATCCAGACCTTTTTAACTTGTTTAAGGATAGTCCTTTTTTCAGTAGCCTCTTTAGTTATTTTTAGTATCAGATGTATTAGATCAGTGACGCTTGTTTCTGGGTTTTGTTCATTATTAATTGTGTGCCATGAGGTTTTCTTTGCTAAAGAGATAAGTTTTTTCTTATTAATTTGTGATATTATTTTTTGATCAGAATTTTTTATTTGCATATAACTATTTACGTTTGATTCAACAGGGATGCTAACAGCAATTGAATAATGATCAGTAATCGTTGTATCGATTACCGCTGCCTTTATTTTGTCAATACAATTGGCAGATTTGACAAAAATATGGTCGAATACTGTCTTTGAATTTTTAAATACTCTGGTAGGTATATTGATTGCCGAGATAAATCCATTGGTGTAGTAGGCATTTAAGTATAGATTTGACACTTCATTGAGTTTAGATGTATCTATATTAAAATCACCGATAAGAATATGGGTTTCACTCGATTTGTTTTTTAGATAACAATACAAATTTTTTATAAAATCATTACAATCTACAGCAGGTGATTTATAGATAGATGTAATCTTTAGTGGCGTACTAGAATTCTGTTGGATCCGTACCTCAATAGCTTGTACTTCACCAATCTGAATTACTTCCATATCATGCTTAATCGAGTTTTTAATGTATACAATTACTCCATCATTCTTATTTACATTGCCGTTATTATAATATGTAATATATCCATTTAATGCATACATATTTACGTTAGGAACTTGCCATGTTTCAGTGCAAACAATAACATCAACTGATTTATGCATTTTCAATACTATTGCCTCTAATTCGTTAAAGTGATTATCAATACTGCGTATATTGGTATGAAATATATTTATATTGCTCTCTTTATGTTGATTGTTTATAAATAGTTTAGCCGTTAAGTCTTCCAGAGAATACAATTTACTTTCGATAGTTATTTCATTAAACTGATTAATAAAATTCATAATAATTAAGGAATATAAGATTTTTATTCTGATATTAAGTCACCTATTGGATATCTTGTTTTGGATATTATATATATTTTTCGCAGTCTGTAAGTTTCACAAACCACCTCTGCATTTGCTGCATGTTTAATGTCTCTATTGCATTTATATTTTGTGTTTGCATTAATACAATTTATACACTTATATTCTTCTTTTTGGTTCTGCTTATCACAATCTTTTGAATGATGACTACCCGCACAAAGCTGACATCGAACCTCTGAAGGGCACTTCTTCATGCCATGACCGTAACCACAGCTTTTCAGACATCTTTTCAGATTTAAAGTGTCATACACAGAACAATTTTGCCATCCAATAAATACTTTTTTTGTTATCTTAAGTTTCGAATAAACATTATTTTCGTACGGATAATAAGTAAGTAAACGGATTTCGTATTTTGCCACCTGAGGCTTGGTTCTGCATCGCAACTCTGTGTGTCATGACGTCCGATTTAGTTAATCTCAAATTTTTCTCTTCTAGTAGGGTATTTTTATCTTTAATTTCCTTGATTAGGTCCTTAAGCAGCGTATTTTCATTCTTAATTCTAGTACATTCCTCACATTCATTTAAACATGCTGAACAGCTCGACTGTACATTGACGAAACCTATACAGATTCATCTCCCTCTGATTCTTCAAGCTCTTCGACTCTTCTTTTCTTACGTTGGTTATCTTCCAAAGAAGATAAATGAGAATAGTCACTTCTTCACATTTGTCGGTGTCTATATCATTTGGAGATATGTTCAGCTTACAGCACACTACAAGGAAACCATCGATAACTTGAACATTTTTCACTCGTTTTACACAACTAAGATGATAAAGCGAATTACAAATAAGGCACACACTTATTTTGGCTGGTTTAGCTTGTGCACAGCATTTGAATCGCTTTCCATCATAAGCTGACTCTGAAAATGCGTCGTTTACATCGTCGGCCATGATATGTACATAGAGTGTAATAATAATACGGTGCAGGAGCTAAATATAAACAACCACTCACGATGACTGTCTTTCAAATATTTGAAATGAACAAAGAACTCAATGAAATTTCAATATGAATGTTCATATTTAACATATTTGATCTTATCCAGACACTTTATTTCATACATACGCAGAAAAAAAGTCTATCTTTCTGTTTCAACCGTTCGTTATTTTTATTTACTTACAGCACAGCAAGTGCGACCGAGTGGCTTTTAAATTATTCTAAATGAACGCGTACCCAAAAGCGCACTTGAGGAACATCTGATCGGGCGTTTCGCAAACGTAAAATTTGTTTAATTTCAGGCTTTGTACTCTTATATAGTAAAGCTTCACTGAAGATTGCGTTGAGCGTCCGGATCCGCTCCGTAAGGTGTACAATCTGTTGAAAACGCTTGTGGGACGCTCCCGGGACGCTTTAACGTAAGCTTCATTAGGACCAGGGTGGAGGTCCTATCACATTTAGGTTCAAGTGGCTTCGATAGATATATTACAACAATATAGTGTTTCTTATTTGTATGAAAATTGAAAATAATTTACAACTTTCTTTTTGAAAAAGAAAAGATGGCGTCTTATGGATAACAAAACAAAATATAAGCTCATAGTTCTTTTGTTAATTTCTATACATAAAACTCTTTCCACATTTAAATATTGTAAGTTATATTGTGTGTTAAAACCCAAAGTGAATAATAAACTTAAAGTTCACATCTTATTAAGTGCATAATTGTGTAAACTGATATTGTTTGTATTGGGATGAATTTAACCTTGAATCGAACACGTGGTTCTGTGCAAAACTGTTGGTTATAAATGAAATAGGCACTTTATTTCAAACGAGATTGATGTTTTTATTGTCAATACTTCGTAACAAATAGTCGATAGGAAAATTAAATAAAATAAACTTTATAATCTCTACTAAGTGATTCCTCGCCATACGCCTTGATTGCGCGACCGTGCTCAACTAACGGAAAACGGAGAGACCACGAACAACAGAACATTAATACACACATACCGTTATTCATAACAATCCATGTTTACTTATTTGAATGTCGAGACGCACACGCAGATAATAATACTGAAAATCAAAATTACGAAAAGCAATTGTTCAACAAAAACAAAAATGTCAACGACTCCGAAAATAATTTACTGTGGTTTATGCGGGGAGGGAAAATCTCCAATATCAAACTTGGACACTGCTATCGAATGTTCTACCTGTGGCACTTACTATCACCCCGGTTGTGCAGAACGTGCCAAACGCAGATCTGATGGAAGTTTCCAGAAGTGTTGCAAAAGACCTGACGATCAAAAAACATCATCTAGATCTGTATCTTCTGGCGGTTCGAGCATCACAATTGCAGATTTGGATAATGCAATTGAGCGAGGGAACAAAAAACTATCGAAGTCTTTTTCTTCGGAGATTACAAAACTAACTACTCTAGTTAACTCTATAACCAGCCCAGTTAACACAAGCTGCGGAAAGACGTCATACAGGCGTCGTTTTCGAGACGACTTAAAGTCGTGTCTAAAAGCTCACAAAAAGTCGGCCTTGGAAGACCGTCTTGAAAAGGTCGTCTAAGCACCGTCTCTATTTATGACGTCTTAGAGGCGTCTATAAAATGATGCATTGTTCTGCCTTTCTCGCAAGTGACAAAGTTTTATGTAGACCAGTATATATGCAGCCGAATGATTATAATCACATATCTCCTTTATGTTATGACACGCTTTACACTTATAAAAGTGAACACTACAAATAAATAAATATGCATATGTACCAATTATTAATGAATATTAAATATAAACATTACGATATTACTGTATATGAAAAATAGGTCACCAACGCTGAATAATAATATTAGTCGCGTCACTGCGAGAGACGGCATAATTGTTCTTTTTTAGACGTCTTAAGTGAGACGACTTTTTTGTCGCCTTTACGACCGGTCTTTCGAGTGTGCATTGGACGCTTTTAAGGAGTCTTTGAATAGGCTTTGAGACTTAAAATCAGGACTGTCTCAAAATTGTCAGGACCTCTTTGCGTCTAACTTTGAACCGTCTCGGGGTTAACTGGGAGGAGTCTCTCGATGGCATCCAATCAACTTTAAGTGATGTGCGTTCGCGTTTGACCTCCCTGGAAGATACCCAAACGAAACTGGAAACGCGTGCATCAGCCGTTGAACACGACCTTTTAGCGAGACCGGCAATTGAAAACCATCCGAGTATATTAAGTATCCAAGAAGAGATCAAGAACATTAAAGAGTCCATCGATATAGCTTAAACCTGCCGAATGAGCTAGACAGGCTCATTCTCCAGGCAAAACATTCCTCCGAAGGTAGGCAAATCGAACGTCGGTCGAAGAATATTATATTTTATAACATACTAGAAGTCAACGGCACCCAGCAGGAGATGGTCGATAATGATTGGACCAAAGTTAAGGATTTGTTAACAAATCAACTTCGCCTGGATATAACCCCAGTGGCTCTTTTTCGACTTGGGAAAACTGGAGTTAATATAAATAGACCCTTCAAAGTGGAAGTTTATAAACGACCGTGAATGTAAATAATAACATAAACAAGTGAATAAAATCGTTATATACGGTCAATGAACTAATTAAAGGATTAAATATGTAAAATTTCAAAAATAATCTTACGTTTCGGCTGTGAAACTTTACAGCCCTTTTCAAAAAACAAGTTTTTACAAAAAATCTATAGGGAGGGCACAAAAAAAATATAAAAAAGGTAGGGGGGAAAAAAATAAAAAGGGTGAATAGATTATTGTCAAAAAATTAAGAAACAATATTTTTGACAATATATATACCCTTGCTTGTCACCTGTAAGACCGAAGCAGATGTTTTCAAGATCTTTGGTAAATCCAAATTCCTCACAGCACCGCTTAAAGTTGCCATGGACAAAACGCCAGATCAGCGTAAGCTTCTGAATCATCTTCACAAAGAAATTGATAAACATAAGGAATCGAACCCTAATGATTTGCTTAAAGTTAAAATTCTGAACGGCATACCATCAATAGTGGGGCCTGATAATAAACCACGTGATCCAAAAAACTTGTAGACTCACATTCTTATATTACGGTGTACTATCAAAATGTCAATGGGTTACGACTCAAGCTTACACCGATCTAAAACTTAATATGTTATCTATGTCCACTAAACCAGATATTATACTGCTTACCGAAACCAGTCTTACGTCGGAATTCCTGAACTCCGAACTGGGTTTCGATGGATACTCAATCTACAGGCAGGATCGTTCCCCATATAGCAGTATTCATTTGAAAGGTGGTGGCGCATTGCTCGCAATCAAGAAAAGTTAATACTTGGGTGCACATATATCCCACCGCACTCGCCATTGGAAACATATGATAAACACGCAACCACAGTCGAGAGCATAAGTCTTGCACACCCAGAATTTAAATTAGCTTTGTTTGGTGATTACAACCTCAGTGGTGTAACATGGCACCGTCACCAGGCGCTCTCTCCTAGCTTTTCATCAGGGACTCCGTTACTTATCCGTGAAGCAGCATCTATCATTGGAAATAATTTTTCCTTTTGGGATTAGATCAATTTTTCCCGGAGCACCCGTTAAAAGGATACACACTTGATTTGCTCGTCTCAAATATTCAACATCTTGAGTACTCCCATCCGCTAGAGCCTCTTACCAGAATTGATCGTCATCACCCACCGGGCATTTTCAATATTCAATACACACAGAATTTAGCGCTCGAGTATGAATTTACCCACTACAACTTTCGATGTGCGGACTTCGAGGGACTCTACAAATACCTCACGGAAGCAAATTGGGATTTGGAAGATACTCAGAGTGTCGATAAAATGGTATCATGACTTTATAAAGTGTGAAGCAATTAACAAGTACGTCCCCAAGAAAAGATCCAAATCAGGGCAATTTCCTACATGGTTCAGCAAGGAACTGAGACGCCTCGTATACCAGAAGAAACTCGCCCACAAGATCTACAAGACTACCTTGGATAAAAGTGATCGTTTCCACTTCATCAAATTACGTGCGCAGTGTGTCAAAACACGTGACCAGTGTTACAAACAATATATTTCACTGACAGAGTCTAGTGTGAATTCCGATGTCAAGGCTTTTTGGCATTCGTTAACGCTAAATTAAAGACAAATAGCATTCCCAACTGTATTACACTCGGCTCGCAAACTGTACATACTGGACCAGAAATAGTAAATCTTTTTAGTACATTCTTCGGCACCGTCTACGATAATTCTTCTCTTCTATCCGTTTCCTCGATGCAGTTTATGTCAGAAATTGCTGAATCTCTTCGAATCCATCATAATGACTTTTGTTGACGGTAACTCAGGTGTACACAAATTTCTTAGAAGAGAATAACCTTCGCTCCCTATGAGCGTGATAAACAATGAAACTTTCCTTTGATTTGGGACTTCATTTGCAATTACATACTGTTCAAATCTTTCACACCATAAATTCCAATCTTCTGATTGCGAAAATTCAGTGATATGACCAATTGTACCTTTCACAATGGTTGTCGAACTTTGTTGACCCAATTGCACCTGCTTTTGCTTTTGCCAGTTAGTTTTCTCTTCATTAAATTTTTGATGTTCCACCACCAATTGTTCACGTTGTACTATCAGAGCCTTTTTATTTTCGTCTAAATTTTTGCGTAGCGTTTCTAGTTCAGATGCATATTTTTCCAATGCCTTTTGATCCATTCTGCCAATTTTCTTCGTCGCCAATGTAGTGTAGGTAAAACAAGAGGTCGAGTGAACACACACTACTTTAGTACAAATATATATTATATTTATATGGTACGCTAAACACTTATATTACATGTAGTTATATACGGACCGATCGTGTGAGCTATCGAAAAGCAACTGGTTATTCCAGGCGACGCGCGGACAATTTCCTTTGTGCTTAACGCCATCTATATATTTTAATATTATTTTAACAGCGGACATTACAAGTTGTAAGGGAGTTCTTGTTAGCTGTACATTTTGCAAAAAACCACTCACCTAGAAATTTCGTTCGCTCCTCGATGAGTGTTAATTTTGATTCAGCAATGACTATTATGTTTGGAGTACTTAACCGATAACCGAAAGCAGATCGTAACGCTGATCTTTCAATTTTTTCCAAAGTTTCGATATAGTCAACTCGAGTTGGAAAATGAACAGGAGCCATAGTTAATAATCGAGCGCACAAAGCTTCTGTACAAGATTGTCAGCATTTCTGCAACCGATCCCCACAACGTCTCGCAAAAATATTCAGTGATATTACGAGCCTTAGAACATTTCTTTTTAATTTTGGCAGGTTGTCGCAAATGTTCGATACATATAATATATAAAGCAAAGGGCTCAAAACGCCGCCTTGAGGAACACCTCTATGAAGTGATGTGCACTCATTTTGCAGTGAGTCTGTAAAGTTTTTCCTATCATGCGTCATGAACTTAACACATTTGACTGGATAAGCAGAACAACCAATATCAAGTAGCTTATTAGTAAGTCGATATTTATGCTATCGAAAGCACCTTGAAGCCTAAAAATGCCGCAAAAACGTTACTTTTTTCCAAGAATGCTTCTTCGGTTTTAAGAGTGAAAGTTGCTAGATTGTCCGCGCACGATTTGCTCTTCTGCAAGCCATTTTGTTTAGTCGGGATAATATTGTAGTATTCAACCCACCAAGAAAGACGATTTTTAATTAAAGTTTCAAATAGTTTGGCGACACATGACGTAAGTGCAATCGGGCACATACCAGCATTTTGGGTTTCGGAATGAAATGTATGAACGAGTGAGTCCAAGTACAAGGATACTCATTTTTTAAGTATATTTCGTTGAAAATGTCTAATTAGATTAATTTTGTTTTAAGCCTTAATTTTTTAAAGATTTCATAATCAATTCCGTTTATGCCAGGAGCTGATTACAATCTCTTTTGTTCTAAGGCGATATTAAATTTTTCAAAGTTGAACATCGCGTCAAAAAATGCATTTTCCTGGCATTGCGGAATCCTTGATGGGTCTGACTGCACCCAGGTAGTGCTGATTTTAGACAATGCTATTTTTATTTTGACTGCACCTCCAAGGTTTTTTGAACAACTGACGGGGTAACTTTTCACCCACCTATTTTTCAGTACCTTACAGATTCAATACCTCGTCAGCCAATAGTCATACGCATTTTAAAACAGTTTTTATGGCATTATCGTTGACTTTATGAAGAAAATATATCCTAACCTAATCTAACCCAACCTTTTTTGTAGAGAATTTAATGATCTTCGTTGTCGAAACATTTTTGAATAAAATATGTATTTTTAAAAAAATACATAAGTGCACAAAAACTACCAAGGAACGTATAATGTTGTTTAGTAACGGACAGATGGATCTGCTCTAAAATCTAATCAGATCTAAGTTAGGCCATGAACGAACAAAAATTCAGACGTATGTACGTACAATATCACACACACACGCACGCACGCACGCACGCACGCACACACACACACACACACACACACACACACACACACACAAATTTTCTTGTTTTTTTTTGTGCTATAGGGTCTGAAACGTCGACATTTCATGAAAATATGCATCGAAATTTTTTGACCTGAAGTGACCAAATTCAATACTTCGTCCAGACTTTCAGTAAAAATGTTAGGTATGAAATTTTATACGTAGAGGTATTTATTGTGGAAATGATCGGTTTAAATGATGTTTGAGGTTTATGAACTTTTGGTAAGCCATAGTCTCTTGGGAGTATTTTATCCGTGTCTCTCTTACATAATACCCCTAGAATTACGAAGAATTCGAGGGTATTTGATTTCAAAGTAGTGAGACGGTTTGTATCAACTGTCGAGTAGTACATTCAGATTGCCATTGAAGCCACTTGTAGCGTCTCAAGAGAAGTCATTTATAACTTCTGTAAGACACCCAAAAATGCCTTAAAATTGAGGACGAAAGTGTTCCAAAAATAAGACACCTGTTTTTGCAGTGTTCGATTTTCGAATGGGATATTACAACTGAGAGTTTTTGTAGGATTTTCGGAAATAAACTTTTGGTTATTTCCATAAATTCTCAAGACATTTCTCTGATATTTTATAGGACATCATGCATATTGAGCATAATTGCAGTTACATTTTAAGAAATAGCTTCGATTATTTTTAATTTAGATTTTTCAATATAAACTAGTGTTGGCGTGACGCCTCGCTCGCTCAGAAACTTCGACCCAGTGGAGAGTCGGCTATTCCTTAATACTCGTTTGTTTACTAACAGCTTTCAATTATTTATAAAATTATATTGATATTTGGGGATCCAATCATATTTGGGTCCAAGTGGCCTCGATAGATATGTTACAACAATATAGTGTTTCTTATATGTATGAAAATTGAAAATGAGCATTTTCAAAACTTCGACCCCGACAACAGGCCAGCCGAAGTATTAATAAATAAAAGTTGCAAAACACTTACTTCAAGCACTTGTATTGTAATAGACTATTCGATGCATATTACATGTTTACAGTGTTTTACTAATTACTGTCTGTACATATAATTCGTCAAAGATATCGCGAAAGTGTCGAAAAGATCTCTGACGGATATCTTTTAGATATATCGAAATAGTTATTTTCGCATCAAGGGCGTAAAAGAACTTATGCACCCGTAGGTGATCACCGCGACCGAGGGGCTGACGAAGACTACCTCTGGGAAGGGATCGAAACGTCGAAATTTGATGAAAAACTACAGGGTAATTTTTTTGCCCAGGTGACCAAATTCAATACTTTTTCAGACAATAGTCATAAACATTTTAAACCAGTTTTTATGGCATTATCGTTGACTTTAGGAAGAAAATGCATACAACCTTTTTTGTAGAGAATTTCATGCTCTATCCTTTTTGTTTGAAACATTTTTTAATAAAATTTGTATTTTTACAAAATAAATGCAAAAAACTACGAAGAAACTTAATTGGGGCTAATTTTTTTTAGTAATGGACGGATGGATCTGCGCCAAAATCTAATCAGATCTAAGTTATGCCAAGACGCGTATTTTTAAAAAAAATTATGTCAATACGCTTATCCGTACGCGAGTTATCGCGAGACAAAAAAACGGGACGTACGGACGTACGTACGTACAAGATCATGGACACAAACTTTTTTATTGTTGATTTGGGCTCCTTAGGGTCCGAAACGTCGACATTTGATGAAAAACTATAGGGTAATTTTTATGCCCGAAGTGACCTAATTCAATACTTCGTCCAGACCTAAGGTCTGGGTCGAAGTAATTACTGCCTTATCGATAGACGATTTTAGGATACGTTTATAGAATTATCAAAAAGCTACCAACAGGATTCGCACTCAGTTAAATGAATGAATTTAAATGCTTCCCAAAACATTATTGGTTTGCGTTATATAATCTTGGGAATCGTTATGTAATCTTACTTTAATGTTTACAAATGAAAGCTCTACTTTATCGTTGCTCAGTTACATCTGGGGCTCTCCGTATCTAGGGCCAATTTTATTTAATAGTTTTATATTCACTACCGAAATTGCTCCGCACTGCAACTGGAGAACTGTTAGATAATTACGATGCAAAATAGCGCGATCCCGTGCAAGGCGGGAAAATAATAAAATATCATAAAATATTCGTATGTATAGAAATAGAACCCTCTCATACACGCGACGACGCCTGACGGCGAGAAGTGTAACTGCAATGGTGGTTTAGATTTAAAAAGTCCCTGGCGACTTAGTTATGTTATATTAACATAAATTACGTTTCAAAAAGTTACATATACTTACATTCTACATCTATTTACGTGGGATATTCATGTTACGACTACTGGTTGTTCTGAATTATTTTATTTTTGCTACAAACGAGATGCAACGGAATGTTTTATTTATAAACAGATAAATAGATGAACAATCGAAGTTGCATGCATCATCATGATATGCGTGATGTAGAAAATATAGATGCGTAATTGGAAATAACAGTCGGTAAATATTGAAGACAACATCCATCTGTGTGATTGGTCTGGTACTGGTACAATATATACGGTGGTATGGTATACGCGAACTACGCGAACTACGCGAACTACGCGAATTATAAGTAATGTCGGTATTGTCAACATGCAAGTTAAAACTAACGTCGGTATTTTGGCATTGCGAAAAGCGCTGGCCAGTTAGGCCCCCAAACAACGAAACTGGAGCTTTCGATCTGTTATTATAATCTGTGGTCTTATTCAATGCATTTAATGCTCGCGAGAAAAACATTGATACGCACTCATACATTCTTGTAATCACGCCTCGAACTCATCGTGCATGATCCGAGATCTCGTCAGAATTGGTCAGAATTCAAAATGGCGGCGAAGAGCGGTGGTGTCATCGACTGGAGCTCGGTTATAAAACCGATTTTAGCCGCTTCATATGGATCGTTTAACAAGAATGATATTTTAGAGCTAGTCAAAGCCGTCGTACAAAGGTAGGTTCACCTCTCGTCCAACATCATTACTCCAAAACTCGAAAATCGACCACCGTTTATGGACGGTTCAAGGTGACAGTACAGAAATGGATGGCCCCACTGGCAAAAACCGTTGCATTTACCCAACTAGTTTATCGATTCTTCCATCCAACAAATACTTCCATCGCCTCTCCTCTACTTTTCCACCGATTATTTCATACTTCCTTCCATAACCCATCTTTCATCCATCTACCTTTCCATCATACACAGTTTTTCCTTCAAGAGCTCATCGTTGCCAACTACTACAATTCCCTTACAATCTTCAACATACAATTGTATTTTTCATTATCTCTTTACTTTTTACCACTTTCAAATTGTTTCCGCTGACCATTATGCATTCCGGGAGCGAGCACCCATCGCCTCGTACAAACATTTTAAGACATATATTTTACTTGTAGCGAACCCGATTTGTTACTTCATGAAGAAGAGTACGAAGCCTTTTACACATCGTTTGCCGCCTTAACAGCCGATTATATCGGTTCCTGTGCAAGCACCTGTAAGTAATGTGTAGAAATTTCAGATTTGTTTTCACTAGTTTTGCCAAAGTTATATATTAACAAAATATAACGCACTCAAATACCACAAATTAATATATCTACCCTCAATTTCATAATATTTCTTTACATTTTCTAACTTATTTCTGAACAAATTATTAATCAAGATTTTTAAATTTTTTATTAAGCACAGCACATCAATTACGCTAATTTGAGTTAAAACGATTTATAATTAAGGTAGTTTTAAGTGTATACAATATAAAAACTCAAGTAAACTTAGATTATTCATAATATTGCACTGTAATCTATCTTACACACAAGTTACGTTTATTTATAATACAGGAAAACAACATTTTAAAGTTTAACTCAATTGTGTAATATTTATTTGCTGAAACAAAATTTGTATAAAATTTACTAGCGTTGCGCTGGATTATTATTTAATAATCTATTGGGTTTGATCTTTTAGTTACTAAGCAACAGATTCCGATTGTCTGGCAAGCATGTCGAATCCTCTTGACCTACTTAGTGTCGAAATTGCCACACCACTCCCAATCAGGAGAAAATTGCAATGGTCCCACTATTTTGACAACGAAACACTTGTTATTGCCAATCCGTGCTCTATGCATAGGCCAAAGTTTGCTTACAAAAACGGAAGAAGTTGCATTAATCGTCATCATGAAAAACGCCAAGCTGCCACAGGGCGTTAAGACAACACTCGGTAGTAATGAAAAAGATGCTACTCCTCAGCCAATCAAGGATACAAAACGTATGCGCAACGATTTGTCAGCCAGTATCTTGGAGCAGTTGACCATGCCTTTGCAAGACTTTACCTTGCCCAGCGAGAGCGCTCACGATTCAGGGAAAGCAAATTCAGAAACGTTGAGCACAGATCAAGGCAGCGACATAAAGGTCGGCTTTTTAAAACAATTAATTTTCAATTTACTTATATTAGTGGATGTTGGTCATTAATTACTAACGAGTAATTCTTTCTTCATATTTCAGTCATCCTTTGTGACAAATAATATAAATACGCTTCAAAACATGGGGGCAGGCGATGTTCTGCTTAACATGTGTTCCAACCTTCCCAATTTGTCAAGGTACGCCCGGAAATATCAAGCGTACTTATACCGAAAGAGTTTCTGTCTCCCGGCGAATCAGTCGGAAGCTCATACGATACGACACACTTTACATTCGGTGGTTAACGATATTAATATTGTACACACCGTTGTATCTTTACCTATTTTGGAGCCATTGACGCCTGCTAAATTGGAAAAGCTTTCGTTACTGACAATGTCGTGTCTTTACTGTTCAATTGCAAATGCGACAGCTTCAAGTATTGTAGGCATAACCAATGCAATTTCACCAAAGTGTAGTTCCAATACTTCCGGAAGTACTCCTGGTAGTCAGAACGTAAAGAGTACCGAGGAAGAATACGACACCCTCGCGATTACCGTTGTGGAAAGAAGTTTAGAGATCTTTGGATTAATTTCAAATATCATCAAGCACAGTACGCGTGCTGGAGGACACGTAAGCGTTTAGTCCTCAAATTTAAATTAGACAGTTTGACTTTTTATGCATTATTAATGCCTTTTTCTAGATATTGCAAAATCACCTCTTAATTGGGGTATGGCTCCTAGTCGCTGGCTTGCAAGCACAATTTTCTATCAGTAGCTTCAGCGCTACCGATAAGGGCAAGGAAGAAAAGGGAAAGTCTCCGAGTAAAGCACGCGACGGTACCGGTCGAATTAATCTAATGAAAGTGTAAGAAACTGATCATTTTAAAAACTTGTAAAAACATAGATTAATCGATGATTTCATTTAAAAACGCAATTTCCTATTCAGACAACAAGGATTCGGAGTATTGTCCGTGGCTCTTGCTTCGCATGCCCTTACCCTGATGGGCTCTCTGCTAGACGACGTGTCAGTCGAAGCTGGATCGGAACAAACGACACAACCCGAACCCGTCCCGATGAACATATTAGGGTCTGCCACGGCTCTCGAGAGAGCTGCCACTTTCTTTCAAGCTGCGCCGCTCAATCACTTGTTATTTTATCTTGCAACAATCAGCTACCGAAAAGTATACGTCGTTTTAAGAATCATTATTAAATATGAAATTACATTCATTAAACACATTTCAATTGTAGGCCTGCACTTTAAAAAGAGTACAAAAGCATCCTTTGGAAGGTGACACTCTAAGTTTATCCGATTCTGCTACTTATTACGAAGATCTTTTGAGCTGTTCCGACAGTTCTATGGATCAAGGTAAATTAGCGTTAAAATAGTGATATTGAATCATGTGTGCCATTTGCTCATTTAATAAATATTTTTTATCCCACAGAAGAAGACAGCGAACCTATATTGGGTCTGTGGTTCGAAGAAACCTTAGATTCCTCGGATGGACCACCGGCAAATACTTCAAAGGAATCAAACGAAGAAACCAATGCCGAGCGAAACGCCACCGTTGTTCCCGATAATCGTGAACCTCACGGGGTAAGTCGTCAACCGGTTACAACTAGTTCTATTGCAATATTCACAATTCACATGAGTGAAAAATCTTTTCTGTTTTGAATAGTACATT
The DNA here is from genome assembly GCA_030407085.1 of Trichopria drosophilae. Lineage (NCBI taxonomy): Eukaryota > Metazoa > Arthropoda > Insecta > Hymenoptera > Diapriidae > Trichopria > Trichopria drosophilae. The sequence continues at coordinate 210,109,442 of CM059583.1, forward strand.
TCTTTGGCTACCCAAATCTTCCAATTCATGAATCAACATTTGATCGGAAGTAGAAGTTCTTACGTACGCGAATACGTCGTTAATGGACTAGTCGAACAACAAATGGTGATATTAGCGGCAATTATTCGAGACCTCGATCACGAAACTGCCCATACTGAAACTGGTAAGTTTCATGGATTTTATCCTAATACTGAAATTTAAATCCGTTCGCTATCTTTGCAGGAACGATTTCGGTCTTCTACGGCGTAACGTTAGGTGCCATGTACTCGGAATTTTCTCAGGCTTTGAGCCGTTATACGCATAATTTACTAGCACGTAATACACTCAGCGAAACCCTGCAAAACACTCTGCTGCATCATTTAGGAGTTAGTCCGTGGTCTACCGAGAATACAACACCTGCAACGTGGCCCTTGCAAGTTTACCCGAGAACCCTCAGTGTTCTTGCTCAAGTAATTATTATCTTCACAAATATTTACAATATAAAGAAAATTTTAACAGGCGATAAAAATATTGATATAAATAATTCTTTTCTCTAGATCCTATTATTAAAGCCGCAGTCTGAAAAAGAAGCAGCTTGCATTAGTATTTGGCATCGATTGGTGACAACAATGGTGGAAAATGTTTGCAATCCACCAACTACATTTGAGACTGAAAACGAAGGTAGGATAACTTGTTGTACGACTAGTCGATAATAGAAAACTTATGCGTTAACAAAAAATTTCTAATTTCAGATTTGAACGTCGAACACGCTCAGCTAGTGCTTTTCTTGTTCCATTCCTTGAATCTAATGCAGAAGAAATCTGTTCTTCTCGTTACCGGCAGTGGAGCAGTTCGGTGCAGCGAAGCAGTCAAAACGCCAATGAAAGACTCGCAGATCCTACATCTTTCGCGATTGTTGCTGTTGCTCGAATATATGATGAAACATTTATACGATGCTCCGTCAAGTTTGCTCGAGCAAGTAAGCACCACCGAACTACTTTTCCAACTAAGAACTACAGTTTAAAATTAAAATGAAAAATGCATCTTGCAGTTTGTCAGATTGACTTTCCATACGTCAATCGCAATATTCTTTCGCATCCTTCATCTTTCATCTTATTCTTCCATCTCATTCTCTATTTCTTTCGTTACTCCAAACTGCAGATGCTAGAGCAATTTAGTCGGATGTTTTATTATCTGGCGCGAGATAACAGGGCCGTCTTTCCGAAAGATAAGATCGTACGGTAGTAATCTTCTCGCACACTTAAAAATCTTAAATTTTACCAATGTAAAAAGTCGGGTGTGTTTGGTATTTTAAATAATTCCTGGTATTATTTCCATATTATCAGGTGCAATGGAATTTATTTTCTGCAACAAGTATGACCGTAGACGCAAAAGATGGAAACAAACAAGCATCAAGAATTTACAGTCCATGGAAAGAAATTGAAGATAATTACCGTAAATTTGAACCTCAAGGCGAGTTTTCTATGAAGCCGTGTTTTTATAACTTAACATCGTACGATTTCAATAATCAAGATACTCCAAAACTCGATGGCTTGGTAAGCTTTCAAGGAATTTCGTAACTTGGATTAAATTTAGGCTCTTGGTTTAATGCGTATATTAATCAATTTTCAGGCGTGTAATTTTATTCTGGGGACGCCGGATAAGATGAAATACCCATTACTGGTCGATGCGTTGATTGATATTTTGAACATCATTAATCAAACGAATATGCCATGTAAATCGAGTAGCGATGGAAAAGACAAAATTACATTTAAGAGTTTATGTGCGACACAATATTGCTTTTCTATATGTTGGAGGTAATTTTAACAAAGGTTAAGACATTTAGTTCGGTCTTTGTGGTATGTTAATTATTAATTATGAATACAGGCTTCTGCTGATGCTTCCTCCGTCGACTCCGTACATGGATAAACTAGCACTTGGAGAAGAAATCCCATCCGAGCCAATGTTGCTGCATTCCTTGATTTGGGGGCCCAGAGCAGCATACAAGACCTTTACCGGCTGGATGAAGGTAAATAAAATACAAATTTATTTTTTCCGCTAATGTTTTTATTAAAAATGATTCTCACTGCACGAACGTTTGTAAACAGGATTGTTTAGTAAAACAAGGAGTTTATACGCAATATGCAGAAAATTTGTTGAAAACCGTATCGTCTACTGTAAATTCTTTGAAATATGACGTAGCACTCGCAAAGAATTATATAGAGTCTTTAAAGCCAGAAGTGAACGAAGGAGAAAAAATTATGCCAAAAACATCGCTTCCAAAGCTGAGTTCTTTATGTTTATTGTCGGCGGTAATTGGGAAACTGCAAGTTCTCATGGACGAAAGCTTCTGGAAAACTCCAAATGATAACATCGAAGCTTCAAAGTGAATATTCAATTAATATTATTCATTTCTTTCTAATAATTGAGACGTGAAATTTAATCATTTATATTTTTCTTAGATCTCCGCAGTCGACTGAGTCAATAGCATCGAGCATCGACAAACTCATCATCGACATTTTACCATACGTGCTTTCATTAACTGATTCCATGTTAGCGGCTTGTCGATCAAGTATTTTGCATCAGATACAAGAAACTTCGGAGGCTGCTGGAAAGTATACCGTGAGGGACTACACGATACTTGACGAAATGATTTGTATGAGCGGAGCCCAATGGGCTACCGAAGCCTCGTTAATAGCTTCGTTACCAAATAATGTCAGGTCAGTGCTGGATAAATGGAAAGAAATTGACGTGGCACATATTCCTTGGGTAAGTTTCTTTTTACTTTGGGTTTGTATGGTATGTAAATTTTCTATCGCTAACCATCGATATTGTTTGTAGAACACCTACGCTAATGACATAATTCCAGCTGAAAGCTACATACTTGCAACGATCAATAATCACATCAGTTCACTTTCGGAGTACGGTTCGTTCTCCATTAATCCATCGTTGAAAAAATTACTGTACTCGTTAGTCGTCTTCATTACGGAATACGTCAAGTAAGTATTGAACATAATACAGCTAAAAAAAATGTTGGACAAGATTAAAAATGGATTATCATTGCAGTTCAACAACAGCTCCGGAAAATTCCGAAATTCGCAATCATGCCATAGACATTTTGATTTCTCTTGCGATGGATGTACGCACCGAATACTTCCACGAGATGGCTCTGAAGAGACTCTGGTTATTGCTCGGGGAGCCAAAGACTGAAGCTCGTCAATTGCGAGAACACCTATTTGTACTTACGCATACTTACAACTTGATCGTTGACTATACGAGTAATTCCGAAGAATCAATTAGGTTCGGATCAATTAGGCATCGTTGACGCGTATATCCCAATTCTTATTATTCCCCGACTAATGTTAGATTATGTGTTTGTACAATTTAGCATATCAATCGACGAAAAGATTCTAAAGCACTGCATTAAATATTGGGAGGGACTACTGGAAAAACCAATCGGCTGCAAGGCTTTAGACGAATTCTTCGCACCAACTACCAATCGAACTCTAGTCTCGGTGCTGCTATCGATCGCTTCGCCTCAATCTTCTCAACAATTTAGTACCCACGTTTTGCACTTTTTCAATAAATTGTTTAAAACAGGTATGTCGTTGAAAAGACCCAAATTAAACGGTTAATGAAATTATTATCGATTCTGATTTTCCCCGTAGCGGAAAAAGATGCGGATAGTTGTCTGGATCGATTGTGTAGATCGGTTTCAAATCTTGCCAAAGTCGATAGCGAAAAGCTGCAATCTTGGCTGCGACATGTGATATTGGGGGTTACTAATTTGTCTCCGAGTGCCTCGTCGACAAATGTTCCAACGTCAACGATTATCACCACAGCGTAAGATTCTTAAGACTGGAATTAATTTCTTATCATTTGTCTTTCCCTGGATAAAAGGTTTAATTAATTAAGTATAACGATCGTTTTAAACAGATTGTTAGCAGTAGGTGCCAACGTAACTGAAGAAGCGCCAAAAACCGTGCCCGACGCTTCGGCTACTGCGCCGAGCAACGAGCAGGGGACGCAGGGACAATGGCCAGCCGTGATGATGGAAGGTTCGGCGAGCAGCAATCAAGCAACTGCGTCCAACGATGAGCAGCACTCGCTGCATGAAAACAACCAATTATTACGCGCTCTTACTAATTACATTGTGAAAGACAACAGGTAGATTTGTCGGTTTCCTTGCTTTTTTCCGGCTTTATTTTTGTTTTCGAAAAATAAATATATTTTTTAGCAACGGCAGCGATGGAATCTCGGTTACAATGTTACAAGCTTTGATACCGCTGGGATACCACATTCTGCTATCCGCAATTGAAAGTGCAAGTTTCCCGGAGCTGATGCAAGTCATGTCGACTTTGGCTGATGCTGGGACCGACCGCGGACATATCTTGTTGTTCCAAGCCGCAACCGAATGGGTCGAGGTTTGGTAGGTATTAATCAAAGCTAGACAACTTGAATTGTTGCTATAACTAATTGTTTAATACAGCAAGCAACAACTACTGAATAAAGACCAACAAGCGCTGGACAAGTCAACGCCGTATATCGAAGCCGGCTGCTGCGTCCTGAACTACATCGCCGACATCGTAACTGCTGTCTGCCCCCAAATAACGCATGGTCACGATCGTGCGACCAGTCCACCCTGGGAAGGTTTGACGCCTTTGAACGACGTCACCGATAGCGATTGGATCGATGAAATCGCTCACGACGAAGATGACAGCGGGGCCGAAGACTCGGACGAAGACAGCCTATGCAATAAACTCTGCACCTTCACGGTGACGCAAAAGGAGTTCATGAATCAACATTGGTACCACTGCCATACGTGTGACATGGTGGACGGCGTCGGCGTCTGCACAGTTTGCGCCCGGGTCTGCCATCGGGGCCACGACGTCACTTATGCAAAATACGGAAACTTCTTTTGCGATTGCGGAGCGAAAGAAGACGCCTCGTGCCAAGCGTTGACCAAACGCAGTCCCCAGAGTTCCGAGCATCAAGCAACTGCGGGTTCGACCTACCAAGCCGCGGCAGCGGCAGCGGAGAGCAACGTCCTCCTACCCAGCAGTTTACGGCGCCGGGCTTCTAGTCCAGTACACTATCACGAGAAATTCGATCGCGGCGGTAAAGACCGGCAGAAGCAAGCCGCGCTTGCCAAACAATTAGGTTTGTGTATTAGAATGAAAATAAAAAACGTAACATGGAATGGTGTATTTCATTCCTTCTGTCTTGTTACAGAAAGTTCAAAAGACTGGATTTTGTCAAAATTGTGGAGCAGCGACCTGGTCTCATCGCTGGTTGAATTGACCCGCGTCTTGGTCCCAGCTGTCGAAGCTTCTTGTCGAAAGTTTTCTCCAGTTGGATGCCACGTTAGAGCTCAAGACGCACTCTCGCAGTTGCATTACTTACCGATGAAGTTCGATTACACTGACCAACTCATGGTAAGAAATCATATTAGATATTAATGTTTTTCCGAATATAATATTCAGAGGATTTATATAGATATATCGGTAATATGTATGGTGCATTATTTTTTAGTTACCCACTTTGGGTTCTCAAGAAGGTGCCTTCGAAAATGTACGAATGAACTATTCTGGGGATCAAGGCCAAACCATTAGGCAGCTTCTATCAGCTCATATGATTCGACGCGTAGCGATGTGTTGCCTATCCTCCCCGCACGGCAAAAGACAGCATCTTGGTGAGTTTTTATTGAGTTTCCAATCTTTATCGATAACTAGAAATGGATCAAGTACGTCAGTCGTATGGTTGAAACAGTTGATTACAATTTCTAAGAATTAAATGATGTGTACGAAATATGTCTTGACGCCATGTCAAGTTTTAACCCATCTCAGTAGTCCAAATCTGGCCATCGGAGTAACTTAACAGGGTGAATACGATACCCATTGACGAAAAAAATGAATTAAAGTAATTAGGTTAGAGTCATGAAATCATGGAATAATGTAAAAACATGTGAGAAATAAAAAATCTCATTCCAGCGCGTTGGATCGTAATTGGATGTGTATAAGATGATGTTTGCATCTCGTTAATTTCAATCGATTGACGTTAATGGTAAATATCAATTTTACAGAAAGTCTATTTCCTAAGTTAGCTAAAAATGTCCTTTTTCTTTTTTTTACACTAAAAAAAATAAACTACGAAAAAGTAAAAAATAACCTGGTATAGCTTTGACCCTCTAGGTAGATAGATATCTTAAGTTAAATCAGCTTTTGTGTAGGTTTTTGGGTTTTCAGACCATCAACACTAGTTTCTACCAATTTTCAGTTGTCTATTATTATGGAATAATACTATTACTTTCGGGAGTGATCACCCTTGTGCGGTTCATTACTGGATAATTGACATAATAATAACGACTTTTTAATAGACATAGGTCTTGACGAGAGTGGGGCGAAGCGGCGCACGGTTTTTATTAGCGTTTTAATGGTTATCGCTTAATTAGGCAGTTAAAACTTAATTGTGGTAAAAACAAACAACACCAGAAAGGAAACAGTTTTCATGATGTTTTCATGCAAGTAAGTATAGTTTGTTAACCCATTAAAGCCTGAAATGACATTTTTTCTCTTTATTTTCAATCAAGTATTTCGTATTGAAATATGAGTTACAACAAATCGGAAGGTACATGTCCTATTATTTTCGTGGTCGCTGTTGACATTTGCATATAATTATAATGTATGGGTTTTTGCATAAATATTAAAAAAATGAGGTTTTCTTTTTAGGTAGGGGAAGAGCTCCGGTTGTGGGAACCCTTTTGTTTTTAACGAATAATTTTTGACAACATTCATATTATGCAGTCATATGTATATCAGTGGAAAGCTAGATACCTTAGCTAACTCCTGTAAAAGAATTAAATTGATTCCTTGTAAAAGAAAAATAAGCAATGTATACGTAATGTAGACGCATCGTTAGCATACATTTATTGGACGCCGTAGCTTGAATAGAATACGTATACGGGTACTTTATTGTACTAGTACGTTTTAAGGCACTTTATTGTACTCTTTTCATCGTGTACGATAAAGCGCTACTTAGTGTACGCAAATCGTGCACGATAAAACGCGGAAATCGTACGGAGTTACATAAAATATTAAATACTTCGCTTCGAAACAATTCACACCGATTTATATCACTTTGAAAACAGTGTACAATTACTTTTCTGTTTATTTATTTCAGCTCGGTTTTATTATGCTCGCTGCTACGACGGAAATATATATATATATATTCTTTCGGTATTAACACGAAAGCTGCATAATGTCAACATACACGTTTTACAATACTCAGTTCAGTCCGTATGCTTCTTGTCCCAATTTATAAAGAGGGGTCCACAATCGGGACGTGCCCATAACCGGCGCACTTCCCCTATATACTTTTTAAATTCATGTTTTCACCCCGATATCGGATTGCTAATGCGCTAAAACTTATTGAATCGTGGACCCAATAGCTGTACTAAAAAGTTACCTTGGGGGATTTATTAAATTCAAAATCGAGGATCCAAATAGGAACTCTGAATTGTAAAATTCAAATGCATTCTGATTAAACAGTTGGGATTAAATGACCAGTTAAATTACTTTCATCTGTAATCAACATCAGATCCTATAGAATAGTCTGGATTTGTAACATAATATTCAACGCAGTCATCTCTTTCAGCAGTTTCTATCAGGTCTTGGATAAACCTTTTGTGTTTTAGCGTGGTTGTGGAAATGAATAGATATAGATGTAGTGGGTTGTATTAATTATTTTAGTTTATTTTTAGTTAGATACTCGACTGTACAATTGAAAGTCCAACTATCTCTTTCGATTACATATTTCATGTACAGAATTCTGCACATGCGCAATATAACAGTAATGGTTTACACATCCAAGTCACATACAATAAATTAACTTATACACCTTTTATACTACTTTTTTTCTCTGACATGATGATCGTCAAAAGCAAACAAAATGAAATTATTAAAAGAAAATTGATATTTTTATTATATATTTATATTGCCTAATTTTTTTTCAATCTCTTGTATTTGATTTTTATTCAGAAGTACAGAATCAGTCTACGATAATGCGCCTGCACAGTTATGCACCTCATATAGACACAATGTAGTTATTCCAGCGGCCGATTGTCGTATTCATGACTATCGCAGCGCCTTTTTGTATCCGTTAGAGAACTGGGTTTCTTTTTTGTATACAAGATCAGTTATAATAGATAAACCGAATGTTGCTTGGAGACGTGTCGATACCTTGTATTAGTATTTGAATTTTTTGCTTGTTGATAGATCGTGAGTAATTTTTGTTTTGGATTTCAATTATTTAGTTGTGTTATATTCAAATTCTGAATGATTGACCGCCAACACCTCCTGTAAACAATTTCATTCGAATCGAAGCCATTTTTCGCATTTTCGTCCGCCATACAGGATACGCCATTTTAAATTTTACCATTCAAAGTTCAGATTTTTATACAGCCTACTCCAAAATATCATACATATCGTTAGGATGAATATAATGTTTTTTAATTCGCGATTTTGAATTTAATAATTCCACCAAGATTACTTTTTAGTACAGCTATGGGGTCCATGATTCAAATATGTTTTAGCGCATTAGCAATTCGATATCGGGGTGAAAACATGAATTTAAAAAACATATATACCTAAAAAAACCTCAATTTTTTAATATTTATGCAAAAAACACATATAAATCGCAAATTTATGCAAATGTCAACGACGCCATTGAAAAGAGCGACCTCGAAAATAATAGGACATATACCTTCCGATTTTTTTCTAACTCCTATTTCGATACGAACTACTCGATTGCAAATGAATAGAAAAAAATTTAATTTCAGTCCTTAATGGCTTAAGTTCAATAGCAAGTTTTATCCGATAATTTCTAGTTTCCCACTATTAGATGATATGTAATTGTAAAAAAGGAAACTGAAAAACATGATCCAAATTTAATAATGTGTGCCTTAAAAAGTGTTGAATTTAGAATATCTGTTAATATTCTGCTGCATTTCGGTATAACAGAAACTGGCCGGCGAACAAAGTTCCGAAAATCAACATACCGAAAGGCCAAAGTTTCGATATAGCATGGCTCCAGCGTGATTTTCTTCATTTTATCTTTGAAAATTTGGCCAAAAGGAAGCAAATTAAAATACCCTGGACGCACGCAATATCGAAATTATTATAGCCTTTCGGGATTTTGATTTTCGGAAGTTTGTTCCCCGACCCAGAAAGTCATCATTGATGAAACAATATTGCAGTAAACGAAGTATGGACAGGAATATCTCCGATCACATGGAAGTGGTTTGGTATGATTTTCACAATAATTTGTAAATATATCACATCTTCATCATCGTCATCACTGGAATAAAATTTCTTCATGCTGTATCATTTTCTTTGAATTTACCGTTATGGTTATAATTTTGCAACTTTAAGTTTATTATTCCATTGCATTTCAATAAAAAAATATAGTTTAAACTATAAAAACAATTGTTTGTATATTATTTTTTTATAATAATTTTAAAAAATCGGTGAAAATGCAGTTTCGCCACGGCGCCCCGATATCGGCGAGTAGCCCCGTGATTTTATGTTTTTTTAAAATATCCTTAGCGCGTTATTCGTAAAACATACGCCAAAAGTGTTACGTAGAAAGTGTTAGCTATGAAATTACCTATCAAACGACACCTGGCGTCAACCGAAATATGAAATACACGAAGAGATATGGCATACAGAAAAAATCCTCGCCGCTTTACCCCGCCTTGCCCTGCATTGATTTCACCTGCTTTAGGCTCTTTTGCATTGGAAAATCCAAGTGTCACTGGCTGCATATTTTTTTTTCAGTGAAATATAACTTTAATAGTGTAGGAAACACAAATAAATGGTTTTTAGAATAACGACCAAGGGATAGAGTAGTTCTTAATATATCATCTTATCTACGTTTGAATGAAAAAATAATAATATACGCCGATGACACAGACCTACAAAATGAGACTGACCTCCTTGCCAAAAAACCTGACTACTTTTCGGAAGGGTTTCGCTGCGCTGAATCCAAATCTAGTCGCAGAATTCCTAATTCACTTTCTGATATTCTAATCTAAACATGGGAAAAGCAACGTTCTTTCTCATTTTGCGTTTATGTATATTGGTGATTCTGCTGAAAAGGAGCGGGTATCCGAAAAATTTTATGAATATGTGTTTTGCTGAACGACCCATTATAAAGTGAAAAACTAATCTGTCCAAAATATATTGTTATTGTTATACTTTCATCCGATTAACTTGAAATTTGTTCCTTGGGAGTTTCGGGGTCATTAATTGCAGATCGGTTGTCAGAATTTCGAAATTTGAATCTGTTAAAATGGCGGATCCAATATAGGGGACGAAAATCTGTAATATGGCCGATTAAGCAGAAGTTTGTCACCTCTACAAAGTGAGGTGTCTATATTTAAAGCATAATGTATGATGTGAAAATGATTATTTATATTGTTGAATACGTTTTAATGGTAATGAAACACGATGATACTATTTTTGTGAAAAAGTTAGGTGAAATTTCAAGAGCTCGTTCGTGATTAAAAAATGTAAAATATACTGTCTTTAAATCGGTGAAATGATAATTAAATGACATTGGTTTATGACCTGATTTATGCAGTATTTTTTTATTGGAAAACTTTTATGTAAAAGTTGGAAATCATTAAAAAAAAAAATTGAAGGTTGAACTTTTTAAAGAGTCGATGCGCCGGGACTTTACGACGAGTAATTACAATCGAATTAAAAAAATTGAAGCTGTTGTGCAAGCTATATTAATAGAATCTGCCATTATGAACGTTTAAAAACCAATTCGTGACGGATTATTAATCAGTGAACTGTAAAATTCCGAAATATTAAGTATTGTACATTTTTATGAATTATTAATATCCGATAACGGATTCGTAGTCAGTGACCTCAACAATATAATGCAGGTATAATAAGAGGTACAGTCTATGATTCGGTTGGTAGTTTTTGTAAACAATCCATAGTGCATGTACAATCTCAAAATTGGGAGGAGGAAATGGTGTCTTAGTACTTACAGGTTAGGATGCCCCAAAACAGTGGTACGGAAAAAAATTCTGCCGCCAGATTTGTATTGACCAGTAAAAATAAACTAAACCAGCGACAACAAATACAAATTTTCACTTTCACGAGTATAGGTATTATATAATTCAGAGGTGTACGTGTACTTATAATGCTCCGGTTTCTAGACAAAAATATTCTGTTGGCCTGCGAATTGTATTTAATGTGGTTTTACGTAAAAAAGACTTGCTTGTAATTTAACAAGTAATATTTATCATGTTTTGTTGGTTTTGGAAATTATTAAATATTTGATCCTGTATTTTTTTACATATGTTAACATTTACAAATGTTACATGTTATCTTAATGGATTTACAGCCGTTTCCCACGAAAAAGGAAAGATAACCGTCCTCCAACTAAGTGCATTGTTAAAGCAGGCTGATTCGTCGAAACGGAAACTAACTCTAACTAGATTGGCATCAGCACCAATTCCTTTCACCGTATTGTCAATGACCGGTAATCAATGGAACGAAGACTTTCTTGCTGTATGCGGTCTCAAAGATTGTCACGTTTTGACGTTCAATAATTCAGGAACAGTGTTGGATCATTTGGTTTTGCATCCGCAACTGGAGACTGGAAATTTTATCATAAAAGCGATTTGGTTGCCTGGCTCGCAAACGCAGTTGGCTCTAGTCACCGCTGACTTCGTCAAGATATACGATCTGTCCAAAGACGCGCTCAGCCCGCAATATTATTTCTTAGTACCTACTGGAAAGATTCGAGATTGTACGTTTATTCACTCGGATAATAACGAGTTTCACTTATTGCTTATGTCTTCGGCTGGGAATATATACAGCCAGGCGATGGATGAAGAAAGTATGGCAAGGCACGGTCCATTTTACGTGACCCATACCTTGGAAGTTTATCATCCGGACATAAAAGACAATGGTCTAGTTTGCGGTGGCGGAGTATCGATCTATTACTCTCACACGTTACAACTTTTGTTCTTCAGTTACGCCAGCGGCAAGAGTTTTGTCGCGTCTCTGAAGTACGTCGATGACACTGATTTGGTAACCATGATTAATTTAGCTAGTAAAACAAATGGAAACAAGTCGAACAACAATCAGCCACAACCGCTGTGCCAGTGGAGCGAAGTAGCGAATCATCCTGGACTTGTATGTTCGGTACTGCAGACTAGCAATAACCCTGTTATTCTGATGATCAAACCAGACACGATTATGATTCAAGAGATCAAGGTTGTACCAGCTAAGGCAAAAATCATGGATATGGTGGCAATACGACATCCAAGCTCGAATGCGGAGCATCGCACTACGTTGATTTTATTATGCGAAGATGGCAGTTTGAGGATTTACATGGCTGCCATGGAACAGACTGGATTTTGGATGTCCTCCCGAGTCCAGCCAGTCGGAGTTATAACAACGATCAAACAAACGAGAAAAAAGAAAACGACCAAGGTCGGGAAACCTTCGGGTTCGGTGACTTTCCCCATCGACTTCTTTGAGCAGTGTCAAGCGATGAACGATGTTGAATTTGGAGGGAACGATCTACTCCAGGTTTACAACGTTGCGCAAATCAAGCACAGGTTGAACGCAACAGGATTGTACGTAGTATCCACGAAAGCAATGGGCTTTATTGTTGAAGTCACCAACAGCGACGTCTCGTTGGTTATTACTGGAATTCGCGTACAGCTGGGCACGCAAGATCTTCAGAGAACACCTATATACATCGAGGTATAGTTTCAACATTACTTAATTTTACCTTGACTTTTTTATATATTAATAAAGTCATTAATTGTTAGAAAAGATTTTAACGGAAAGATAACAACTGAGAAATTTTGTGTAACAGATTTTTGGTAGAAGTATAATAACAACTTTGACTCGAAGTCGGTGGTTCGACATACCTTTAACGCGAGAAGAGAGTCTTCAAGCCGATAAAAAAATCTCTATTACTTTTGGACCATCCCAGGATCCAGACGGAGTCATAATGGTTGATTCAATTAAAATGTAAATTATTCGGAATTTATATTAATGTGCAAGAAGGTCTCTTTTATAGGCGACTGTACTGACATGAATTTTTTCTTGGTTATGGTTAGTTACGGAAGAACTAAAGATGCCTTCGGTTGGCCCGAAGAACCAGAAGAGGTACCTGCTGGACAAACGACTCCAGCGCAGCCAACAGCCGGTGCTGCCATCACTAACGACGCAGAAAACACAACTATCTCACCAACCCCTTTAACCTCAATTGACAAGTAAGGAACATTTTTCGATGTTTAAACGTTTTTCTTCCGTATAATATGATCATGCTCTTAATTTATTTCTGCATCCTAATATTGCTCTTTTGAATTTCCTTACATTTTCTCACAAAGAAATGTCCAGCGTTACGCTAGTATTTATTCATTCGAGTTCGGGAATAGGGTTCACCAGTGCCTTTTTATCGGTTTTAATTGTTAATTTAAAACATTAATTCTACCTTAATGTGACATTTAATAATATTTAGAATTCTACACGAAACGGTTGTTAAGGTAGCTATACTTGGACTTTTCCTGGTGTGCCCTTCTCTCCCCTGGCGTAATTTAAAAAGAATCATATTTACCCCTGTAAACGTCGTATTCCATTTTTAGCTGAGAGATTTTTTTATCAATTACATAAGAGAAATAGATTAAAATAAGTCTAAGAGAGAGATAGAAAGTTTGTGTTAATGTAAAACTCGTGAAGCTAATGATAGACTGCGACGCATTTATTCAAGAATCAGTCTAACGTGGTTAAAATACGTAGATTTATATCATATTTTTCTTTTGTTTTCTCATCTTAATGCATCAGACCGACAAAGGATGACTCTATCAATATTGAGAGGTAAGCTTTTTAGGATATATGAAGGTGGCGTGTAAAATATCGTTGTCCGGAAACTGACGCGATTGTTGTGCAGTTGATAGCATCACGAAAGAGTACAAGAATTATGAAATTAAAAAAGATTGCTATTGCTTTTCAGAATGGTTTCGAGCATTCTCGAAGTCTTGGAATCTTCGTTTACGTTATCTTCCAACGACGACACCAAGTCGGCATTGAGAGAAACCGTAATAGATGTAGCTTCAAGCCTGTTGACTCTTCCAACGCCACTTAGTGTCCAGGTGCATACCACTGCACTTTTAGCAGCATTGCATAATTCGAAAACTGTTTACCATTCTCATAAGGTGATCAGAGATATATATTACTATTTTCTGAAATGCATAATTTTTATAAAGATCACAGACGTTCAGGATACGAATCCGGTTTAACAAACTGAAATGCTTTGATTTTTAGGACCAAGTTCTGCTGATGCATGTCCTCGAATCTCTGAAAACTATGAGAAAAATTGAAGACCCTTGTAATATTGATGCCGAAAACTTTTATCGGCTGGTTTTAATCGTTCGAAGCATTGCTGTAGCAAGACCGCATAATCTCGCGAAATTTGCCGGACAACATACTAGCAAACCAATAGACGAAAGAAAAAGTGAGTTATCCAAAGCTATTTTAAAAATGATGACATAGCTATTCCAAGTTTAAATATGTTAATCTATATTGATCTTTCACTTTTTCGTGGTAGTTCCAATCTTCCAGGCAGACAGATCTACCGAGGAAGCTAAAGCTGCGAAAACCGACAATCCGCAGTTGGTGGTACAACTGATGGATGTTCTGTGGGCATTGCACGCTGCTTATCCAAAGAATATGGCGCTAGCCCCTGTTGTCGTTCCAGGCCTTACACATACGGAATCGACGATTCACGCGATTGTCGAAATAATCCACGCTTTCACAACCTGTGACGTGGAGGGGAATACCCCTCTAGCCGCCAAACTCTATCTGCAGTTGCTTTTGTGTTCCGATACGAGCATTAGCTTCAGCGCCAAGCAGGCAATTATTAAAGTGTTGCGACCTCGGTACAAAAAGAGAAGAGTTTATATTCCAAGTCCCCCACATTTTAGTACTCATGGTTAGTATATTGTACTATTTCCATAAAGTATTTTCGCATACTGAATTTAGCTGAATCCAACGATTACAATTAATTCACATAAATATAGGAGTATCTAGTGAAATCGAAGCAAAATCTGCAACGACTGCTTCAGTTTTGCCACCTTCTCAAGAAGTCCCTGAAGCTGAAGAACCCTATGATGTGGATAATGTTGTACCGATGGAGCTGCTTGGGGCCGATGCTAGTCAAGCGGCGACAGCGTCTCGTGCTTCGAACCCATTGGAAGCACTCCTCGCGCCTGGAGGTTTTCCGCAGTTGCTCGACATTCCTCAAGCAGAAGACGACGAAGCAATGGTTGAACTCGCTATTGCTTTAAGTCTTCAAGATCACGAGGGTGGTGGTCAGCTTCTTCAGGCATTAGCAGCCCAAGGCCTTGCACAGGCTCAGGGTACTGGACAGGTATGTGCCCTAGTTTTACCGGCACCCTTATTATATACGCAGAGTACAATTGTTTTAACGTTTCTTTTTATATTGCAGAATCAGGAAGCCGGTCATTACTCAGATACAACAGCTTCGGCCGGGGGTTCGGATGACGAAGGATCAACGGCTGCCACAGACGGCAGCACTCTCCGTACGTCTCCAGCAGAACAGGTTTGGAATTTTTATTTATGCTCTTGACGTATACTTTGTCAGCACGTATCAAGGATTGTTCCTTTTAAATGACTCTGATTGATGTACAATTAGGGTGGAAGCGGCGGGAGCAAAGGCAGCGAGAGCGGGGGTAGCGAAAGCGGAGGCAGTGTAGTCGACAGCATCATGGGCGAACACAGCGTATCTGGTCGCAGCTCTGCATACGGTGATGGGACGGTAGAAGGAATTTCATCCGCGGTGACCGGAACTAGTCAACCTGCACCTGCTATAGACACTGCTCCTATCAGTGCTCCCGCAACTTTTGCTGTAAGTAAAATTCGCTATTTTTCTCTAATATTATTCATTGCTGGGAGTTAAATAGAGCGTTTATGAAACATCATTATTAAAAGTGTAACGGCCATTTAGAAATAAACATTATTTATGAATTTTACACATAATTACTGACAAGAACCATTAGTATCGTTACTAAAAACAATAACAACCGATTAGTCCCCCATTGTTAAGGCTTCGGCACAGGAAGAAACTGGAAGGAATGATCCAGGGGTAGAACCAGAAAACGAGATGACATGTGAAACGACGACGAACCTTCACGATGTTCGTCTCCTACTCTTGAACAAATTGATGGAATTCATTCCTCAACTATCAAATGTCCCGGGCGTGCGTGCCATTCCTTTTATGCAAGTACGTGTACCAGAATATTCCTAGATTTGAAAACTATGCCGGAAAATTTTCTAAATTTCTATATTGATAGGTCGTATTGATGTTAACTTCGGACCTGGATGGCCAAGACGAAAGGGATCGAACTTGTGTTGAGTCATTATTAAATTTACTTGTTAAGGAACTAAGTATGGATGTGCCAGATGTTTTGGATGTCTGTCAACGTACCAATAAGAGAGAAATTCATCTCGTCATTATGCGCTTATTAAGTACGTCCTATATTTTACGTCATTCTTTCTCAGTATTTGCTGCCTAAAAGAACTTTGTCTGTATAACCTAAAATTGTAGGTGTACTGATGTCAAGGTCGAAATACAACGTGAAAGGGCAACCGGAAAGTTTGAACTTTGCTTCGCAGATGACGGCGGTGATTTTAAGCGAAGCCGGGGTTATCGACTACTGCTTAAATTTATTGATAGCAATGTTAGAATACTGGAAAACGTAAGTATTGACCAAGTCTGGTATATCATTGATCCGACTTTTCCTCTTATTTTTTATTACAACTTGATTTTCGTTTTGGGTTTGTATTAGCGTTTCCAACGAAGAGCCTGGCGTTGTAACCGGTGGCCAATTGTTGAAAGAACATTTAACAACGTCCCCGCCGGATATGTCACCTTTTTTCCTTCGCCAATATGTTAAGGGACACGCCAACGATGTTTTCGAACCATATCCACAACTATTAACCGAAATGGCATTGAGGTTACCCTATCAAGTTCACAAATATTCTGAAAATAGTACTGCGCAGCCAACCTTCGATCAGGTATAGAATGCTAGTTTTCAATATTTCTTAATAAATAAATAAATTCTTGAAAGACTAAATATGTCCCAGTAAATCAGGAGATACATCTAAAGCTTTCTTTCTTTTTCTACTTAACAGCAGGCGTGGTACTATTACCTTTGCGAATACATGATGTCATATCAAACGCCGTACGTTCGACGACAAGTACGGAAATTGTTATTGTTCATCTGCGGAAACAAAGAAAAGTATAGACAACTTCGGGATCTCCACGCTTTAGTGTCCCACGTTAAGGTAAAAATATTCTTACAGTACATTAAGGATTTATTACATGGTACTCCTTATACGTTGGTATTTACCTTATTTTCTTGACACATTAAGCTCGAAACCTACAACTTGTTTTTTTTCGCCTTTCTGCTCTCATTTCTGATAAGTTCTACAGGTCCATCAAAAGTCTATCCCTTTGACCAGACCACATATTCTCATTTATTTTTCGATGCTGAATCCCAATTGGTCAAAATAAAATAAAAGTAAATTAAAATAAAAGTCAAAATATTGTTAGTACGTTGTAAACGGTGAACTGTGTATTCGAAAAGATTAAAAAATCTTTCCACTCCATGAATAAACTGTACTTCAGCTGAAAATGCTGAAACGTAAACAAATTTCTCCATATCGAATCCGTCATTTTGAATTTTTTTAATCATAATCAGAATTTTCCGAAATCTCTGATTATATGATTTAAGAAATTATCAAGCGTCATGGGAATGAAATAAAGTAAACCATTCCGTTAATATGAGTAGAACAGGCAAATTACCGATGTTATCGACTTTGAGAGATTCGTATTTGCAGGAAACATTTTTTAAAGCAAACTACCCTCATATTCTTCAAGTACAAGTATTAATAACACGTTTGTAGTCGTTTACTGCATGAAGAAACCGTTTCCTGATTAGAATTGGTCGTTTAAAAAAAAAGAAATCTTATAAAAATCGCGCCATTTTACCAAAATTTTCTAAAAACATCAAGTAAATCCAAAAACATCAAGAAAATGTCACTACATGGAGTAAAAAACTAACAGTGATTTGATTAAAATTTGAGAGCCCAAAGTCGCAGTTTTCAATTTTGTGTTATTCAGGCGTTAATGGGTTAAATGTTCATATCATCAAAAACATTACTTGAAAAAAAGATATATATGTATTAAACAAAAAAAATTTATCAAAAATATAAGAATTATTTTCAAAAAACAGTGAAATCATTTAAAAAGGCCGAATTTATTTCAATTTCAATTTTTCGTTCTGTATATTTTTATTTTCATTGTTAATAATCAGAACTCGTGTAAAAAGGGCAATGTACCGCAGAACTCTTCCGTAAATAACTTTGAATCAATGAATAATCCGAATTATGATGAGATGTTGTGATTTCATTTGTCAAGTTGACATCTCAGGCCCTTAAAATCCGAATTTCTTCTAGTAGATTCTAGTTGATATGCTAGCTTCACATAGGTAATGGAATGTCGAAATTATTTTTAGTCGGTGCAACAGTGCTGCAACACCGGGGGTTACGATCCGCTAGAGGCACGACCGCATTCTATAAATCTGCCATATGATTCGCTAGTAGAACTCATAGAACATTTGAAGTCTTGCGTGGACATAGCAACTATTCGCACAGGAAACTGGCAACGTTTTTGCCTGAAACAAAATACTGTGCTTTCGTACTTGTTTACAATTTCAACGCTTCTTGACGAAGGCGTCAGTCCCACTGTTCTTCAATTGCTACAGTGTGCCATATGCTCAGCATCGAAACCAAAAGAAGTTAAAAGCAAGGTACGTGTTCCTCAGGTCTCAATCCATCAATGAACTTCTTTTCTTTTTTCTATACGTGTTGATACTGAAACCTATTGAGTCTATTAAATTAAAAATATTTTAGGATTCAAAGTCTGCGCTTAATGCAAAAGAGAGACGAGATCGTGAGAAATCCGAAGATTCTGATACAGAAGCGAAATTCGAAGAGACGCAGTGCATCAATCTCGTGGAACAGATACAAAAGCAAGTGTCCCCAGGTTTACTCACTAAATTCATACAAACGTTCCTGCTTGAGACGAACAATACCAACGTTCGTTGGCAAGCCCATTCTCTGATACTTGCAATTTACAAGTAAGTATTACGTATCATTTTTATATTTTTTTGCAATAGCAGTAGATGGATCGCATTCAGCTGTGGGAAATAGTGAATAACTATAAAGAAAATATTTCTTAATACAGAAATTCGGGGCCTGTCGACCAGGAAAGTCTTTTGGATTTGTTATGGCGATTATGGCCATTACTACCAGCTTACGGTCGAAAGGCAGCACAATTCGTCGACCTGATAGGTTACTTTTCTTTGCGAACACCTCACGCTGGTAACAAGATGCACGTATACATGGAACAGGCCTTCACTGTGCTTCATATGCAGAATCAACTGCTTGCGCGACACCCGAACGCTAATCTCTACGCGAATCTCGCGCAATTTGTCGAACTCGACGGTTATTACCTCGAGAGTGAGCCGTGTCTTGTGTGCAACAATCCAGAAGTACCAATGGCAACAATCAAATTATCCTCAATCAAGGTCGATTCGAAATTCACGACCACAACGCAAATCATAAAATTAGTTGGAAGTCACACCATAAGTCGGATAACTCTGCGCATCGGCGACTTGAAGCGCACGAAAATGGTTCGAACCATTAACGTGTTTTATAACAACAGATCGGTCCAAGCTGTCGTGGAGTTAAAGAATAAACCGGCTATGTGGCACAAAGCTAAAAAGGTGACGTTAGTTCAAGGGCAAACAGAGATCAAGATGGAGTTCCCCTTACCGATTGTCGCTTGCAATTTAATGATCGAGTACGCGGACTTTTACGAGAACATCCAAGCATCTTCGGAGACGCTGCAGTGTCCCAGATGTTCGGCGAGTGTCCCCGCGAATCCGGGGGTTTGTGCGAATTGCGGAGAGAATGTGTTCCAGTGCCATAAGTGCAGAGCCATCAATTATGACGAAAAGGATCCTTTCTTGTGCCACGCCTGCGGATTTTGCAAGTATGCCAAATTCGATTACTCGCTGACTGGCAGATCTTGCTGCGCAGTTGATCCTATAGAGAACGACGACGACCGAAAAAAGACCGTGGCCACTATCAACACCCTGCTGGAAAAGGCAGACAGAGTGTACAAAACATTGATTATGAACAAGCCAACGCTAGAAATGCTGTTAGTAAAGATCTCGGAACATCGGTTGGACAGGACTCCAGAGGACGGCGGGGTAACAATCGCAGTCAATACGCAAGTGAACCGAGCCATACAACTACTTGCCCAGAAATACTGCGGAGAATGCAAAACTTCCTTCGAAGAATTGAGCAAGATTATTCAGAGGGTACTGGCCTGCCGGAGAGAACTGGTAGCCTACGACAGGAATCAGCGCGGTCAAACCAATTTGAACTTCCATGGTCCTTCGACGAGCAACGGAGATAAGTTGGAGCCTGTAACTCCGGTTGTCGGCAGGTGTTACGGTTGCGCCTCCTCAGCTACCGAGCACTGCTTAACTCTGCTGCGTGCCCTAGCGACCAACAGTGCTGCCAGGGAAGTTTTGTGCAATCAAGGACTTATTTACGAACTCGTTGAACACAATTTACGAAAAGGAACGGTCCAGGTACAAGAAGAAGTCAGGCAATTGTTGTGCCTGGTTACTAAGGACAATATGGAATCGACGACGGAACTTTGCTCGTTGTTGGCCAATCGCGTCATGATGACGCTGAAGGGTCGTATCGTTACTTCGGACCTTTCCACGGCGGTTAGGCACGAAATGGCACTTTTGGGAGCGTTAATTCAGAAAGAGGATTCTTGTTGGGAGCAGAAGTTGCGATGCGTGATGCAACTGTTCTTGATGGCGTGCAACGATTCCAAAAGCCCAGTCGTCATGGAGAGCATTATACTACCGTGTTTGAAGATTCTTCAAGGACTTCTGAAACCCGACCAACCAGTTTCCAAAAAGAACAAGGTAAAATATGATATTTTCATTTTTATCAATGTTATTCCAGAAATTTTGATACATGATAATGAAAATATATATAAAATATCTGTTTAGGTATTTCAATATGTAAAAATAACTTTTATGCAGATATACATATAAGTTATATATGTATGTACAAAACGTCAAATAAAAGTTATTTTTTTTATTTTGTAAGATTTTTTATAATGTAATTGTTTAAAAGTGTCGGCTAATGAATTAAACATTTTAAATATGAAAGGAGAATTATAAAAGGGAAACGAATTTTTACAAATGAGAGGACACATCGACAGAAAACAACAATTATTAGATACATGCACACAATTAGTCTGATAACCAGAACAAGGTTCTAATAATTTATAATAATTTTTAATGCTAATTAACAAAATAGGGCTGAATGGCCTTCGAATATAGTTTCAGCGATCCCAAAAACATAACGGAAATGTGGCAGTGCACTTCTAAGCGCAAATTATTCTTCATTTTAACATTTTAAGATCGAATTATAGTATTTTTCGTAGTTATGACAAAAACCTGACGTGATGGGGTTAAATGGACTTCGGATTCGGATTCAGCGATGCAAAAAATATATAATGTACATTGTCTGTCCTCCGGATCCGGACTTCCGTATTTTTTTTTTGGGGCTGTGTAATTGACGTGTAATCTTGTTCTTTTCGCATAACACTGTAACTGTATTATAGCGGAGCTGCAAACTAACTTGTCACGTCACAATGCCAACGACCAATGGTATCGCGTTTTCGTTTTTGTACTTTTTAATAATTAATTTTAAAAATATGGTAATGATAAAAACGTATCAGTGCTATCGCACTTAAAAGTAAGTAAATTTTGAAAATATGAGCAAAAATTAGCTTGTTTTTTTGTTTTGTATGCATCTACCTATTGCAAATACCATCGGAAGGTCATTTGAAGAATTTCGGAAAGGTGAACAATGCTGAAAATCCGAAAATATGTTTCAATAACTCTCTTTATATATTCGTATTGGTTATCCGTACACGGTGTTTTGAAAAATGTCAATACTCCAAAACGTGGTCGAAATTGAATGGAAATGCCCTGCATTATATATGTTTTCATAAAATGAGATGATATCGATAAATTCATCCGACAAATTTATTAGGATAAAACTGTCGAGTCCCTGTCAACCATTCAACCTCCGGATGGTGTCAGTATTGCCTTATTAAGATGGCTTGGAGGAGATCCGAAATATTCGTACGAAGAATGGCTACGTCGCATGCCAGGAAGAAAAGCTGAGCCAAACGCGAGTAAATCATTGTCAAAGGTAGGTGCAATCAATTTATGTTACACTTTTAGCATTCTTCCTTTAACACATTACTTTTTTACTTTCGCCACCACCATTACAACTCTGTGCATAATTAATACACCTGCTTACGATTACTAACGTCGACAAATTACTAAACTAATTAATTTAGAATGAAAGAATAAGACGGTCAAGACAAGCCGTGTTCGTTTTTGTTCTCAGACCATTTAGTTAATTATTTTGCCGAAAAGACCTTATGCAGAGAGGCTAACAGGGCGAATAGCATTATTAACAGAGTGCGGCTGTAATTTATATATTGTTGATTAATTTGGATATGAATGTCGATAAACTCTCACGTGTATTATTTACTTTCATACAAAATTCAGAAAGAAAGGCTTAATAGTCGGTATAGTTGGATTAATAAGATACAGATTACGAATTTCATGTTGAAATCGTCTAACTCTATAGAGGATATTATATTAAGTGATACTTATAATAGTAATGTGATATAATACATCCACCATTTTACAAGCAAACTGATACTTAAACGTCAGATTGGTAATTAGGACAAGGATTAATGAATGTCATATAATTTAACTGAATTGATAGAGAGAAATATAATAAAAATATATTAAATGAAAATTTATTTGAAAATTAAAGGAGGAAGCGCGAATGCTGTACCTCATGGAAAAATACGGTCATCGTTGGTACTACCGGTGTCTTCGATTACGTGGAGTCGAACCTCTGAGTTTGGTGGACGGTTCTTGGTTAAAGCAAGTTCTCTTTAACCCTAGTTCTCGTCTAGCTCGTCAAGTTGTTTGCAATATGGTAGAACACCTCTGCCAAAGTAGCGAGCGAAAGAAAGAAGTTCTCCTCCTGCTAACTGGATACCTGGAAGAGTTATGCACTGCCGGCGAGGGTAGCGCCGAGTTCCTCTGGCTCTATCAGAATTTAATCAGGCAGGCACCCTGGAAGCAGTTCTTGGCCGTGAGAGGTGTGCTCAATCAATTAGCCGATCTTTTGACAAAAGAGATCGCCGAATTGCACCGCTTAGAAGAAACAACTTTGACAAGCGACCTTGCACAGGGTTATTCGATTAAAATGCTTACAGAACTGTTAGCGATCTTTCTCGAACAAGACAATATCAAGCAGTTGTACAAAGGAAGGCTGGTTGGAGCTGTTTTAAATGGGTACTTGTCACTGAGGCGTTTGGTTGTTCAACGAACCAGACTCATTGACGATACGCAAGAGAAGCTCCTGGAACTCTTGGAAGAGATGACCACGGGTAATACTCGTAGTTTTATTTATGTTTTAGAGTTTAATTTATGAATTAGAATTCAAAACTACACAAAATAGGATATATTGTACAACATTTGTCAAACGCGAACATATCTGCGCGCATGAATTTGTTTCTAGGCTTCATAAGTTAACTTTGTGCGATTATTCAGTATATTGAACTTTTTTATGAGCATGAACTATTTCTATAGGCACGGAAGAGGAAACGAAAGCGTTCATGGCGGTTTGCGTGGAAACTGTTCAAAAGTACAGTCCGGAGGATATACGAACACCGGTCTTTATTTTCGAAAGGTTATGTTCAATTATTTATCCCGAAGAAAATGATATCGGCGAATTCTTCCTGACGCTAGAAAAGGATCCACAGCAAGAAGACTTTTTACAGGTTAGAATGTATTTTGATTTAATCCGTTTATTACAGTATAATATGCTTAAATATTTGTGAATAAAGATTATACACCCTAGTCGTTGTTAAATAACCGTCGATCAAATGACTTATTTCGTTGTTTCTTTAGGGTCGCATGTTAGGTAATCCATACAGCAGTTTGGAGCATGGACTAGGTCCATTAATGAGAGACGTCAAAAATAAAATCTGCCAAGATTGCGAATTGGTAGCGTTGTTAGAGGATGATAATGGAATGGAGTTACTAGTTAATAACAAGATCATTAGCCTAGACCTGCCAGTGAAAGAGGTAAATCATCTGTTAATGAATAATTTGTTGATTGATAAAAAATTGGCGCATAGAGCAGCAAGAATAATATTATTTTCCGAAAATATTATTATCACTTGTGTTATTTAGTTATGTAGAATATTGAAAAAAATAGCTGGAATTAATGTTGTTTGTATCTCAGGTTTACAAAAAAATCTGGGTGCTAGAAGGCGGCGAATGCGACGCAATGCGCGTGGTTTACCGAATGCGTGGCCTTCTCGGAGATGCGACGGAAGAGTTTGTTGAGACGTTGAATGCAAATAGCGAACAAGAAGTAAATAACGAAGAAGTTTACAAAATGGCCAACGTCCTTGCTGATTGCAACGGTCTCCAGATCATGCTGGAACGCCTCGCTGCCATTCGGGATGTTAATAGAGCGAAACCTTTACTTCAGGTTCTCTTGAAATTGTTTAGGCTTTCGGTGAAACTGAAAAAAAATCAAGAGGTTTTAAGTAAACCGGAATTGGGTGCCGTTACAGTCTTGTTGGATATTCTCCAAAGGTGTTTAGCGACGGAAGCCGACAGCTCACATGCGAAAATTACCGAACAGTTACTGGATGTGAGTGGAATCATTTGAATTATATTTATTATTTGTCGAATTATCCTTAACCTGAATGATTGTTAATCATTTTGCCATTATACAGATCATGGAAACGATTTTGGCAAACGCGGCGTCTCAGCCTTTGGAATCGTTCGAAGAGTTTTCACGGACACTGGGAAGTCCGGAACACGTTAAAGCGTTACTATCGTGTACGCAATCCGCTGCCGCTCGACAGTCGGGCAATGTCTTGACCCACCTTGCACGCGTCCTCGCAGCCTTAACATACGGAAATAAGGAGAAAATGGAATTGCTCATGAATTATTTCGAGCCCGTGTTGAATTTTTACAAGTTTGATTTTGAACATACTCCCGAAGAGGAACAAAAGCTCGAACTCTTTTGTGTATTGACGCAAGGCATCGAGAGAAACGCGATAGGAAATACGTTGAAAGATTACATTATCAATATGCGCGTAGTCAAGGATGCTTTCGACTACATAACGGTTGTAGCTCCTAGTGTAAAGCCAACTTTACTTCGAACCGACAGTGACGAATTAAAAGAGTTCATATCTAAACCAGCGTTGAAATATATTTTACGGTTTTTAACTGGGTTGGCAACGGATCATGAACCTACTCAGGTAATTCAACATTTTCTTATTTTCCATGCCTTCGAAGCGACAGATTATTTCAGATGAATTTGTTTGAATTACAGTTGGCAGCATCGCAAGTTGCAATCGGAATCATACACAGATTGGAGCAAGTGTCGTCCAACGAACACGTTGGATCGTTGGCGGAAAATCTGTTGGAGGCGTTGTGTACGAATAAACGTGTCGCCGAGCTGATCGAAGAGGCGCGGCAAAACACCCGAAGCGAAAAGAAACGTCTGGCGATGGCGATGCGAGAACGGCAACTCGGGGCGCTCGGTATGCGTACTAACGAGAAAGGCCAGGTCACTGCGAGTGGTACAATCTTGCAGCAAATGGAGGATCTTGGGGAAGAAACGGGACTAGTCTGTGTTATATGCCGCGAAGGATACAAGTTTAAGCCGAATATGGTATGTTTTTCATTTTGAAAATGAAAATTTTGGATTTGACACCGATGATTTTCTCGTGCAGGTCCTCGGTATATACACGTTCACGAAGCGCTGCAATGTTGAAGAATTCGAAACGAAGCAAAGGAAAACCGTTGGCTACACGACGGTAACTCACTTCAACGTCGTCCACGTGGATTGCCACATGTCAGCCGTCCGACAAGCTCGCGCTCGGGACGAATGGGAGAGCGCTGCTCTTCAAAACGCAAATACCAAGTGCAACGGTCTTCTGCCGCTCTGGGGTCCGCAGGTACCAGAATCAGCGTTCGCGAGCTGTCTGGCTAGGCACAACACCTACCTCCAGGAGTGCACTGGGCACAGGGACATTTCCTACTCGTCGACAATTCACGACCTGAAGCTGCTTCTACTGCGATTCGCCCAGGAGAAGAGTTTCCACGACGACACGGGCGGCGGTGGACCGCAATCAAACATGCACATGATCCCTTACCTTATCCATATGGCACTTTACGTTATAAATACGTAAGTTAATTTTGGAAACTTAGTTAGCTTAGTTTTTAAGAGTTTCGAAGGTTATGTTGGAAGTACTGTGTACTTGACCGAATAGTAAAGATGGTTCATGATTTCAGGACGCGATCGGCAACTAGAGAAGATAAGGCTTTGGTTACGTATTTAGAATCTTCTCCAAGTTCCTCGTGGCTCGACAGTTGCTACGAAGCCGAAGGTCCTCTTTATCAGTGCACGTTGTCGCTTCTTATTTTGACGCCGGCACGCTGGGATCAAATGAAGTTGATTCATTTGAGAAGGCTGATCCTCCTTGCGCACCAACGTTACGTATCTCCATCCGCCACGACCAAGACGTTAGTGGATTCGGTAGTCAAGGACTATTCCGTTTACAAGAGCGTTCTCGTCTTTTTCGGTCTGATCGACAGCATCTACGTCTACTTTTTCAAGGTTAGTGTAGTTACGAAATTTGCTTTTCCATCTTTATAAAGGGGTTTGGATTTCAATAATGTTTCTCATATGCAGAAAGTCAACGCAATAAGCGAAGATCAGTGGCCGGTGGTTTTAGCAGATTACATCCGACACAACGACGAGGCTATGCTGAAAGCGTCAGAAAAGATTCTCTTGGCTTACCGAGATGAACTTTTGCCTTGCGCGTCTTTCGAAGAGTTCTGCGACGTTCTAGGTAAAATTCTTTTTTAGAGTTCATTTCTATAATAAGAATGTGAATGAAAATTGCAACAAGAAAACAATAAAATTACAGGTCTTCTGGAAGAGATACCAGTTTCTTCGGAATACATGAACGACATTCTTCAGAGTCTCGCATAATCACGATGCTGAATTCCCAAATCAGAATACCAATCGGTACGGAAGAAAAAAAAAAGGATGGGAGTGTACTTTTTCATCAGTTTGCATGTACTTTTCTTTTTGCTATTGTGATACAAACCAAAAGCGGCTCGCGCATCACCCTTTAATACGCTTTCGCGAGCGAGAAACGATAAAAAGTGTAAACAATTCATCGGGATTATTCATAGAATTCGTTAGTGTATAAATCGTAAGTTTCCTTTATTCTTCGTGGATAAATTACGCGTGTCACGTCTATTCTGTGTGTATTCGTTCATTTCTTTTCTGTGCGCATACGTAAGTACGATCTGTAATAAATATAAAATTCAACACGTTGCGATGTGTACGGTCGTCTTTTATGCGTTGACTCGGAGAATTGGTAGACGAAAATGCAATATTAAAGCGGATCGATAAAAGATCAATGTTATGAATGATGAAAGTCAACGATGTGTGATTAAAAATTGGTAATACATACCGGGTTGATTAAAAATACGACGGTCTTCTTCTTACTCATTTCCCGCCTTTGCTCCTCTATCCGATGGTTACTCTTTATTTTTCATTTACACTTACTATTGTTGTAATTACTACACTCATACCACATACAATTTATAAGAGGATACTAATGTAATATATGGAATGTAATTATAATGTAATTTTGGAAAAGTATACCTTGACGTTTTATTTGAACGTTCTTTTGACAGTTCGAGGATGTAACTACTAAAGATTCTTTCAGATGTGAATGCGCAGAACACCGAAATGACCTTGTGTCGTGATCTTCCGAGTCCGATTACAAACATTTTTATTTATTTTATTTTTACATTTTTTTTCCACAAGGCCGCTTTTGGGTTACAGGGCCGAGACTGCGAAATATAAAGATGTTCGAAAGAATGAAATGTCCATTAGTGTTTATAATTTGCTCCCTTCGAATATTTGAACAATTCATAACACAAACGACTCCTCGCGTCTCTTCTTCCCTGCCTTTCAGTGTCTGTCATGGAAAACACTAATAATGTTTCTTCTGCTGTTAAAAATGAATGTTACTCATCTTAAATAGATTTTACATATAATTTTGCAACGCCAAACGTGGAAAAGGTTACAACCAACTTAGTGGATTGTGCTAGAAGGTTTTTCTGCTGAATTAACAAGAATCCTCTTTTCCGATTTAGTAAATGCATATTATATTAACTATAAATAGGTATATCAATTTTTCTATTACTTTACAAAATTGCCAATACGAAAATATAAAAACGAATACAATAATTTACGAATGCATAGAAATTTCTCAGTATTCACAACTTCGTTTTATGTCATATTAAGATATTACGAAATAAAACGTGTGACAAACCATTAAGAACTTGGTCTTGAGTGGAGAAAATGTGTTTCAATGATTTTGAATGGTTAATAGCTCATAAAAAGTTTTTCGATATAATGATTTTGAATGGAAAAATAGTGGATTGAAGAAATGATTTCGTTGAATGAATTTCAATGGAAAAATAGTTATATTTGCCTGGAATGATTTTGAATGGATAGTTAATTATTACAGGACTACAAATTTAATGATTTTGAATCGACAAAAAATTAGAAGAAAGTGTAACTGATATGAACGAAATCGAATCGGTTATTACTAATAGCAAGGTTGGGAGATAAATGATTTTGAATGGAAATAAAATATTTAAATGAAAGAATCATTCAAAAAATACCAAAAAGTTGGTTCTTTAGTAATTTTTTGAGGAATTCAAAGATATTACGTCCATAAATAGATTTCTATTGATATTTAGTGATTAAGAAAACCAATTGAAATCCGCATTGAGATTCATTCAAAATCACTCAATGAATTTCAATGAATTTTCGTTGGCTGGGATGACATAAAAATTTGTCAATACATCTACAAAGATTGAAAAGAATTCGGAATATAAAAACATTAGAAAAAGTTGAGAAAGTGAACTCATCAGACATCCAGCACACAATTATTATGAATACTTTTCAATCGCTTTTCCTTAGCAATATGAGAAGTAATATAATTTATAGATACAATTTTGTTATGTGCTTATAATTGCTAAGTTCAGAGTTTTTTCCGCATCTACACAAAAGAATTGATCAAGCGAAAGTTGTTCAGGATATTGCATCCCGTCTATTTGAATTATTGGTTTTGACCTTGCAGCTAATGTTCAAGGTTATTTGACGGTCAAAATGATGCTTTCAATCTGGAACCCCAATTTCTAACACTGTAAACGGAGAGGTCAGGAAATTTTACCAACGAACTGATCGTTAATAATTTTCTAGAGCGACTATCAAAAGGTTGCATGTTAAAAAGTTGTCAAGAAATAAACTATGATGGTAAAAAAATGTTGCGATACGAATGTTAAAAATTTCTGAAAAAAAGAATATTCAAAGAAAAAAGACAACCTGGTGTTTCCAAATCGAAAATTTGTAAATACTATTTTTGTACCCTAATGCCTTATTTTCACATAACATTTAATAAAGTAATATTTTGACGTAATATTATAGCAAAATAATAATACGGATAACATTCTAAGAACATTTGACAGGCCGTCTAGTGCAGACTCGAAAATTCATTGAAGGTCGTTTGAAATTTATTGATGACATCGCGTCTAAATTAGGAATTATTTTGGAATGAATTTCAATGAAAAAATACATTTCAATTACTTTTAATTCTTATAATGTTGGTTAATAGATTGTAGAAAGTTACTCGCTAATTATTTTGAATGGGAAAAAAGTGGTATGGAAAAATTGTCATCGTTAATGAATTTCAATAAAAAAATTGCAAATAGAATAGTTAGAGATCGAATTAATTCCAATGGAAAAATAGTTGATCTTCGTTAATTTCAATAAATTTGAATTATAACCAATTAAAATATGAAAGATAACTTAAGTGTTTTCTCGTTGAAATTCGTTCCAGACGATGAAAAACCCCATTCAGAAATGATTCAGTGAATGAATTTTTGTTTACTGGGTAGTATTCATCGAGCTTGTGCAGCAGAGAAACTTGCTAGTTTTGACAGTGCAACGTTTCAAAAGGAGTATGTGTCTTTGAAGCTACGCGGAAAGAAATTTCAAGTAAATGCCACTGCCCATAGGGAAGTAACAGCTACCGCACGATTTCTGACGAATTTCAAATGGCAGTTAACATTCGAAATCGTTAAAAAGAACATTTTTATAAGTAGATACACTTTTATTACACCTTTTTTAATAGTTATTCATAATTTTCCGACTATTTAGTTATTAATAATTAATTTTAATTTTAATTTTAATTTTATATAAAATACACTCAACTTTTTTTGTAGAGCACAAAATTTCCTAAAAAAAAGTCAGCGATAGCCCTAGACTAAAGTTAATAGCTTAGCCACGAGCAACGATTGAATATAATATGATAATCTATTAACTTTAGACTAGGGCTCTCGCTGACTTTTTTTTAGGAAATTTTGTGCTCTATAAAAAAGGTTGAGTGCATTTTTAGTGTATCTGTCACGTTCCACGTAACATGTCAACAATTAATAAAACTGTTTAATATAATTTTTATAAATCTTATACGTTTAAAAATTATTTCCAATAAAGCAAGCTACGAACGCGTAAAAGAATGCGTAATCGAAGGCGTAATGTAATCCTTTGATAAGGAAGCACCAACATAGCGTTCCCATGTGCATACAATTTCATTTTATTGATTATTTCGTATTTATAAATCAACCAATGAAAAGTAAAATACATGTAGATGATGATTTCCTAATTGTCAAAACATTTTTATACATTGAAATACGACTATTTTTATTCTTAAAACATTAAAATGCATCACCCAAAGAAATTATAAATAAACAATATATTCCTTATAACAAATGGGAAATTAATATTTTTATTGTTGATAATGATCATTCATACGAAATAATTATTAATAATTGTATTAATATATATATATATATATAAAAGAAGGAAATCTTACAACCATATCAACAAACAATCTCAAAAAAATAATGTAAAATTATATTATTCATAATTTATAATCTCAGGAAAATTTAAGAATCAAATGCATCAATAATATTAGTGTCATGACTAATAAAAATTATATTAAATGTAATTATTGTAAAGTTATACAAAAATTTATGAAACTATAATTGTAAATTATTAAATTTCAAAATTATTCCGAATCTTTATATATCAAACAAATGTAAAATTCTTAAGCTTAGTCATTTTATTTAAATAACTTCAGTTCTATAAATGCTAGAACTTTCATTCATTTTTGTATAAACTGATACGAAACAATTGTAAAACAATCAACCAAAATATTTAAAAAAAATTTATTGCAACATCAAGAATTTCAATATTAGCAGAAAAACGTTCACAAATTGTCACTTGATCTACCCTCCTCGAACCAGACACCCTCGCTTCCCAGTCCGAAGCTTTTCCACGGTGGGGCAGGCAGTATAAATAAACCTATGGACACGCTGGAAAGACAGACTTAATTGTTTTCTCACTTAAGGTGCAGCGAAACAGTTAAAAATCTCAAAACAGTTCTCTCACTTTGGTGCAGCGGAACTTTCATCGTCATTCTCAGTTCTCTGACTTTGGTGCAGCAGAACCATCATCATCATCATTCACAGTTCCCTCGCTTTTGGTGCTGCAGAACTGATCACTAGCTAACACATCAACATCAGCCACCAAGCGGAATTGTTCTAATTACGCCTATTTAATCAACACCAGATTTTGTAAAAAGTGAGTATCAATAAAACCTGTAAACCCTTCTTTACTAACAACCTTTCCCTAAAACAAATTAAAACCCTCCGAAAAAATGAATCATTTATTGATGCTTAGGCATTAATTTTATTTTGATAATTTAAATTTTGTTTGAGACGAACGTATTAATCCCTTTATATATAACATTTTCTTTTAATTATTAAATAAAGGAAGAAAGGGATAATACCTTAGGGACAATATTTTTTTCTTTAGTAATCGTAGTGAGTTGACTAACATCTTGGTGTTAGCCGACAGACTAGGATTAATAGGGACAGTTAGGTATTTAAATAGTTCTTATCTTCTTATTTATTTTAATAAAAAATGTATTATCCCCAATTACATATAAAAATATATAAATAAATATAAAACAATTTCCTTATTACTTAAATTTTTCCTCAACTAACACTCACCCAAAAATCATCATAGCGGTTATTAACTATTCTATTTTTGTCATTGTTACAGTAAAATCCAAATGTCCACCTGAGCCATCCACCGGGAAATTAACTGCTAATTTACCACTCCAACATCCATTTCTGTATCCAATTTAAAAATTTATTGTAAATTAATAAATAAATAAATGAAATAAGATTAAGATTAGTCCATTAAATTTTGGTTACATTTATCTATCCATTCTTCTCAACACAGTAGCCCTCGTTCGCCAAAAGAACTTTAGGATTAACCAGTTGATTAATTCGACCCCTTGCTTGATCGAAGGTAAGTTTGACTAATTTCGGTCATAACATATCTTGCACTGTTTTCAATACGGAAGCCTTAGAATGAAAAAAGTACCAACTTTTTCCGTTTCAACAACGTTTATCGATATAAAAAAAAGGGGGGTTTCTTGGTAAAGTCAGTCACCATAATATGGAAGATGTAGTTTGGGAAATAAAAATTTCCAATAAAAATATTGAACGCTTCGTCCTTGGATACGTGTAGGACTTATCAATAAGGTTCCACGCATCCATCCTTAGTCGTTCAAAAAATAAATTTTAAAAAAGTCTCTGAGCATCCTGATTTGGATGACAAAAAAAGGAAAAAAGTAAAGAAGTGAACGTTTTCTCATATGATGAAAGCAAAACGTCGGGCAAAATTTGAAAGAAATGATATTCAATCAAACCCACGCAACGTCAATAACGTCCAACATATAAACAAACAATAACACATTCTACTTGCGAAATACAAATTAAGTAAATGAGAAAACGTTCACTTCTTTACTTTTTTCCTTTTTTTGTCATCCAAATCAGGATGCTCTGAGACTTTTTTAAAATTTATTTTTTGAACTTCTAAGGATGGATGCGTGGAACCTTATTGATAAGTCCTACACGCATCCAAGGACGAAACGTTCAATATTTTTATTGGAAATTTTTATTTCCTAAACTACATCTTCCATATTATGGTGACTGACTTTACCAAGAAACCCCCCTTTTTTTATATATATACTTAATAAATATCGTATATTTTTCCATGGCCATTACAGTTCTGTATATTAAAAAACCTCAAGCCCAACGTTTCGACCTTTTGTTGATCCTCTTCAGGGGCATCGTATACGAGTCAGATGGAACAATAAATTGCTTTAACTGCCCATAGGCTGCAAACTTTTTCGTTGATAGATATTGAAAATATTATATTTACAGATTCAGGTGCACAACTTCGGATTCCAGCTAAAATAAAAACTTCAGGCCTGAATCGATCACAACCATTATTAAATTTATGCGTTAGATCGCATGGATCGTTCTAAAAACTTAAGAAAAAATTCGAAATTATTTATATGTTACAAAAAACCTTATGAATGCGCTACCAAACAAACAATCAGCAGATGGTTCAAAAATGTTTTAACAAAAAGCGGAATTGAAACAAAATTATTTTCCTCGCATAGTGCTCGTCATGCATCTGCAGCAAGTAGAAAAGACGTTTCTATTGAGATGATAAGAAAAACCGCAGGTTGGACAAATAAGACGCATAGATTTGTGCGATTTTGTAAACTCAACGTAACAAATGATGATGCATTCGCAGAAAGTATTTTAACATTGTAATTGTTGAGTTAAACGTACTTCTATTTTCTCTTGTCGTAACATCTTTAAACAACTACATTATGATCATCGAGGAAGAGGCGAGAAATGCAATTAAATGATCAAACGAACTTACGGTCGAAACGTTGGGCTTGAGGTTTTTTAATATACAGAACTGTAATGGCCATGAAAAAATATACGATATTTATTAAGAAAAACGGTTCATAAAAAAGTGAAAATTATTTTAATATATACTTAATGCAGTCGAGAAACAAATACCTAAATTTAACGTTTATCGATAATTACAAATAATTATTAACACCTATATCGTCTAGAAATTATGAATAAATATTCTCAAAGGCGCACTCAAATTGGGTCTGTTTATAAAACTTTTCTTTTTAACGAATTCGAATTGTAACCGTCATTTCTATAATTCGTCATAAAATTTCTTTGCAGGGTCTCACCAAAATGAAGTACCTCGAATATGAGAAGCAAGGGCATTCCGTGAAGTAAGCATGCCAAAGGAAACATATTTTATTATTACCTTCAGGTTGGTTGCTGGGTAAAGATAAAAGTAAACTCAGCAACCCTGCACACGGAAATACATTCAAACAGATTAAAATTTTGAATCCTGTCTAATCCATTTGAATGCGCAGTTTCAATTCAGGGAAGTCGGAAGGATTCAAATGAACGCCGATGAATTTTTGTAAATAGAAGATATGTGCAAGTTACGAAATGGATTCGGATGTATTCAAATAAAGCGTGATTGCATGCGAATTTCGATAATTGTATTCTTCTCTGTAGATTATGCCTAAGTTAATGAGGATCATGGGTTCGCAGGAATTAAGAAAATCAAAATCACGCATTAAAAAATGTTAAAATTAATGCAATCGAATCAATCTCCCATCAATTTCCCTTCGCTGGGAATGTATATGAGACATTCTTTTACAAATCGCACAATTTTCAGACGACTATTTTTTTAAATCAGCTGAACATTTGTTTAAGCGTTTTAGGTATGAAAAAAGTCGACACGTGTCTCTGGAATTATAAAAAAAAATTTTGTTGAAAGCTAATTTTACCTATAGTTGGTATATAATAAGCGAGTTGGTACGGTCTGGGGACGTGGAAGTATTATTTTTTTTCGATTAGTCATTTTAAATGTACCATCCTGGAAAAAGATGTTTTTTTTAGTAAATTCGATGACGTATTCAATGGTATTTTTTTTCAACTTCCTAAACCTGGTCGATCGCAGTTAAAATTAACTTTCAATAATTAATTTGTTATAAACAATGCTAATTTTGCAACTTTTCCAATTGAAAAAACATTTCTCAAAAAGCTGATGTTTTCAGCTTCAAAATGAAAAAAAATAGCTGCTAAAATTTACCGAAGATATGTCGGTTTGAATCTGACCATAAAACACATGACGTCAAAAATTAAAATCACGATATCTTTTAATTTTTTTTTTTAATTTCCGAGACACGTGTCGATTTTTTTCATGCCGAAAACGCGTAAACAAATTTTCCGCCGATTTAAAAAATAGTCGTCAGAAAATTGTGCGATTTGTACAAGAATGTCTCATATAAGGTTTTTTATTTAAAAAAATTCATTTAATGTTTTTATTTAAAAGTCGATTATTTTTGTGTATTTAAAATAAACGCATGGTTTAGTAATCAGTGACTTGGTAAACCTCTTCCGATACACTAGCGTCTTGAAAATGGTACGAAGAATTCGAAATGTTGAGGAACAAAATTACACGCCAGTATCCAATATTAGTACTTATTTTGTATTCCAACATCGTCTACATAAAAATACCATCTATTTATAAAACATGAAATTTTTAGAGAAAAACAACCCTGCAAAGAAATTGTTGTTTCAGAAACTTCGACCCTGTGACGAGTTTGTTATTCCTTAATACTCGGACGTTTACTAGCAGCTTCAAGTTATAATATAAAACGAGTTCGTAAATGTATAAAAAGTGAAAATAGGCATTTTCAAAACTTCTACTCTCACCATATGGCAGTCAAAATATTAATAAATAACATTGTTAACACTCCGGGCGCGAAGCTCGATTTCGCGCCCTAGGGCGAAACCTTCGGGCACGAATTATCGAGCCTCACATCCGTCGTATTAAAAAATATCGTTTCAATGTCGACGTAGTTATAACGCAAAAAGACGTTTATTTTTTTCGATATTCTACAAGAATCCACTGGTCAGTAAAATCGATTTTTTTAACCACCCTATTGTGGCATTAGCGTTTACCGGCGTGAAGTTGGACCGGAAGTATAAAATAGAGCAACAAACGACAGCTTAAAAAATTGCTCCCAATTTGCTCCGTCCAAACAATTTAATTGTAAAAATGCTCCCTTATACTTTTTTTGTAAATAAATTTTTCAACAAAATCGTCGATAATTTTACATCTAATTGAAATTTTGTAATGTACGTTTAAGTTACGTTCAATTTGCTCCGTCCATTAAACTCAAGTATAATTTAAGAGCAATAATATTTTATTTAAAAAAAAAACGAAAACCTATTTCTAGGTCTGCGGGCCGAAATCTCTTCTGAAAACGTAGTAACTTTTTATTGCAATGTCATTTTTCTACAAATGAGTGCTGAAAAAATTGCTCCGAATTTGCTCCGTTCAAAAAGGCCAAATTATATACTTATAAACTGGCGTATTATTAATTAAATTAATTTTTTGAGCACTCATTTATAGAAAAATATCAGTGCAATAAAAAGTTACTACGTTTTATGCAGAAATAGGTTTTCCTTTTTTTTTTAAATAAAATATTATTGTTCTTAAATTATAATTGGGCTTAATGGACGGAGCAAATTGAGAGCTTTAATTTCGTAACTCAAGCATTACAAAATTTCAATTGGATGTAAAATTATCGATGATTTTGTTGAAAAATCGTTTTTATTTATTTACAAAAAAAGTATAAATTCGGACGGAACAAATTGGTAGCAATTTTTAAACTGTCGTTTGCTGCTCTATTTTATACTTCCGGGCCAACATATACATGACCTTGTCTGTAGAGAATTTGATTTTATATATTTTTTGTTTAAAACATGTTTTGTTTGATTTGTATTTTTTGCAATGCATGTAAAGGCATAATCCCGTAATAAAACACATTTTCAATATTGCGTCTGTATGTTTGAATGGAAATTTTCATGGTTGTATTCGAAAACAGCAGGCAAAAATATTTTTAAAAAAACTAATTAGGTTACGACTTACGATTCTTTTTTTGATTGAGGAAATTCACCCGCTCTTTTACCCATGATTATGTGTGTACATATTAGGTTAGGTTTATATCCACTGTTTTCATAATCGATTCTCGAATCTCATAAATAGGCTCGAATGCTCGATCGACGAATCTCGTTTTCAAACGATTGTAAAGTTTAGGTTAGGAATGACCCGGTATTATTTATTAGGTTAGGTAATACATATATCAATCACAACATTTGCTTTGAGAGTGGAGCAGAGTTGAGTTTGTCACCAAGTGGAGTTTTAACGTGCATACCTTACAATGCATTGTTGTAAAATGAAACCCCATTTGCTGTTGCGTTTTGTACCTTCAATTACTAAACAAAGCAGACAATTCTGCGCTGTTGCTATTCAAAAACATGATACTGAGTCGACAGAGCTTGAAGAAATAGATATTGAATATCCAGAGAACCTCGATATGTCCTTTCGTGCAAAACAGAGAAGAAAACGACAGGAGTGGCACGATGAAATAAAAAATATAAGCACAGTTGAAGAGAAAATATTTAAATTAAATATGCCTCGATTTTACGGCTGGAAGTCGATGATAGTGAACGAGGGTGACGTACCGTACAATGCTATCGATCAAGCGCAGCATGTAACAAGAACATACGTACATCCGGATAATCGACTACCAGCTTATTATGATAATATTTTGTCTAACGAAGAATTAGATTCGTCCGTTAAAGAACTCAAGGAACAAGTAGAAGATTTTCTTAGTTTCGAGTATAAAAATAAATAGTAAGTGGACATTTATATTTAAACTAAAGATAAGTTCAAAAATAAGTTGAATAATTTTATTTCAGTGCCTATTAAAGTAAACATTTTTTTATTCCAACAAGTTTTTTCAATACCCACAAACGTGTGAGAATAGAATTTTGTAAGCAATTTGGAAAAATGTGTGCAAATGTAGCTAATTATTTAGGGTACCTCGTAATGAATAGTATATAAGAATTTACTTCCAGATATAGTTCAAATTTTTATTCATTTATATTAATTCTACAAATTTATATTAATTGTCATCTTAAGAACAATTTTCAGAGTTAATACTACTTCCTCTAAAAGTTTCTTCGTAAGCGTGTAATTTTCATTTTAAATAATAATGAATTATGAGGGATATCTAGATTTAATATCGATAATGAACTGTTATATTTTATGGGCCTCCATTATGTCTTTAACTGTCTCCAAATAGATTTAATATTTTAAAAAAATGTATTGCAGTAGGCCCAATTTGAAAGAAAAGACTGTAGATCAATTTTCTGGCATTATCGACGAAGAAAATGCAATATCGAAAGATATAGCAATACAGATGAACCGTGCGCTCTTAACAAACGTAGCACAACATGTGCCTGGTTTAGTAGCTGCAGAAACAGACATCGACCCACGTATCGAAGCATTCTGGTTTGTAGGTGGTATCGAACCACCGACTTGCACCAGGAAAACTAAAGAGAGCGTTGAGTGGCTGAAAGAATATGCCAATGATGAGATAAACCGAACTATTCAGTACTCGGGCACTCCCACGCTTCAAGTAAGACAGGAGTTTCCCTTAAAAGAAATTATTTCTTTGCAAGATTCTGAAAATCCAGATTGGGAAATTCCTATGATTCGGTGTGATCCACGAACTCTTGGATATTTCATTCAACGTAAGCATGCTGCAGTCACTCCAGGATTTTGGCCATCGCACAATCAGTCACAATTTGGGCTCGTGTCGTATCATAACTGTGGTTACTTACATAAAAGGTCTACAAAGTTTCCTGACACGTTTGACGCATTAAAAGCTCAGGCAGTCTTTGCCAATTTCAGTTTCTTATACGGTCAGGCATGCTTTCAAGGTATTTGTTTGTACTTCATTATTTTCTTCATTAGTAGTTAGAAAAATTGCAGCTTATCTATGTTTTCAGGTTTTTCAACATTCCAAGATGTCACATATCCGTTTGTAAATCAAATGGCCATAACAAACGGTCAAATGTGGACTTTGTGCGTTTATCAGTTAAATACTACAACAGTACATATTGATGCTATTCATGAAAATCCAAGACGAAATGTATGTTGGATAACTGAGCCGATGAAACTGTTTGAGAATATTGACGAAAATGGAAAAGTTCATGGCCTGAATGATGATGTTTTGAAAATGTTAATAAAGTTCTATGCAAATAAAGCAGAGCCAAAAGAAAACATTGAAATGACGCCATATTTAGGGAAAGATAAGTATATCCAGGATATAGAACATGATGAACGTCGAGCATGGGTGGAAAAGCATTTCAAGCATTTAATGAGCCAACGATCCAGGCAGAGGTAACATATTTTTTTAGGCTTCTCATTCATTTGCCAAAAGACCCTAGTTACATTTATCTTATCAATGTTTAGGTTAATGCCTGAAATACCTCTTTGGCATAAAATATACCTGATTGATAACAAAACAAGGCCATTGGAGAAACGTCTCGATCCTTGGCAGTTTGGATTTTACCCCAATGGTCGCAGGCTGGATGACCATGCTAAAGTCTATATTCCCAAGGCCCTTAGAGCTTATCCAAAAAGCAGAAAGAAGTTTGCAAATACTTACTATCCTTAAGAAAGCAGTATGTACAGTCGAATGTAAATAAACACACCATATCATTACATGAATTTTTATATTAAAGTTAGCAATATT
Organism: Trichopria drosophilae; assembly: GCA_030407085.1. Classification (NCBI taxonomy): domain Eukaryota; kingdom Metazoa; phylum Arthropoda; class Insecta; order Hymenoptera; family Diapriidae; genus Trichopria; species Trichopria drosophilae. The sequence continues at coordinate 210,149,429 of CM059583.1, forward strand.
TATCTAAACTATTATTTGATAGCATGTTTTATTTAGAATGCACTAAAATTTCGTAAAAATGGGATAGGGTAAGAAATTCATATATTTAATATAGGAAATATTTTATTATATAATTGCGTACAAGTAATTCAGTATCGCATTTACACAATTGACATGTACACGGACAAACTATTCTGATTGAAAATAAGCATTTTCAACACTTTCTTTGAAGTAGTCATATTTTATTTATAATGCTAAGTTGAAAAAAACAAATTGCCAAATAGAAATTTCGGTAAAATTGCAGAACTGCCCCACCCCAAAAATGAAATGTGCCAGATGTTTTCCATGTATTTTGATAACGTCTGCAAAAATACGTCAGAAACATGTCGTATAATTAATTTTTTAGGTGGGGCAGTTCTTCTGCAATTTTACCGAAATTTCAAATATGATACATATTTTCATACAAAAGTATATTGCATAACAATAAACCAATTACGCATTTTTTTTTCACTTATCACATATGGAATATCTGATTGACATGAATGTGGAAAAAATTAAATTTCAAAATGTAATTTCAAAGAAGCGGCTGAAATTTATTTTGTTTTTCAAAGCTTATATGTACTATGTTTGACCCGAACGAAATTTCAAAAAGTGGAAGTCTTTATAATTGCTGTTCACGAACTTGAAGTAAGTAAATATAGCAGATCCAATATGGCGGAGAATTTTGTCAAAATCGATCAAAAACATACTGGGTACTCGGGTTTTTTATATTTATTTTTAGTTTTTACTTGAAATATAATTATAACATGGATTATACATATAGTTTGCTGCATAATAACTGCAAACAGATTCAAATTTCAATGCTTTGAAAACTCAAAGTTATTGATATTGAATCTCCAAGGAAACCTTGAACACCTGAAAATATTGAGTTCTTTTCGTATTCCATAAACTCGAAACTATAAATATATTCCAAAGATAAAAAGACTCACAGACTTTAATAATCGATATTCAGATTTGACACCATTTCAGTAATTTTTTGTGGTTATATATTTTTGTCTGTTATTAAATTTTTAGCAACACATTTGAACGAGTTAGTAATGTGCTAGAATTATATAATGCGACATAATCATGAATATTGGGCATTTTTGAATGATCTTTCGAGTAAAAATATTAATTTTCAGAAATATAAATAAAATAAGGGTAAAAAATGTATAGAAAATAATAATAATAACTGTAAATTACATTATTTACCTATATGCTATTCACCGGTCAATAAATCGTAATTTAATATTTGAAAAATTTATTTCGATCCGTATGTACCCTTCAAATACCATGTCGGCTCGGGTCGACCGAAAATTGACCGGAAATCGACCGCAAAACGGTCGACTTGTGCAAAGAATCGACACAAAAATTGACCGGCAATTTAACCGGCGTGAAGTTGGCCCGGACATATAAAATAGAGCAACAAACGACAGCTTAAAAAATTGCTCCCAATTTGCTCCGTCCAAACAACTTAATTGTAAAAAATGCTCCCTTATACTTTTTTTGTAAATAAATAAAAACAATTTTTCAACAAAATCGTCGATAATTTTACATCCAATTGAAATTTTGTAATGTTTGGGTTACGAAATTAAAGCTCTCAATTTGCTCCGTCCATTAAGCTCAATTATATATTTTATTTAAAAAAAAAACCAAAACCTATTTCTGGGTCTGCGAGTCGAAATCCCTTCTGAAAACGTAGTAACTTTTTATTGCAATGATATTTTTCTACAAAAGAGTGCTCAAAAAATTGCTCAAAATCGTTTTTATTTATTGACAAAAAAAGTATAAGGGAGCATTTGGACGGAGCAATTTTTTAAGCTGTCGTTTGTTGCTCTATTTTATACTTCCGGGCCAACTTCACGCCGGTGACTACGGTCGATTTTCGGTCGATTTTCTTGTGTCGAAATGCATTTTGATTAGGTCAATATTAGGTCGATTTAGTAAAAGTCGACTGAAAATCGACCCAAAATCGGCATTGCGTCAATTGTGCGTCAGATCTGGGTCAACTCCCTGTATAATTGACAAACGGACACAATAAACACTCAGAGAATAAACATGTATTTATTTACAGTATTACACTTTGTCCCAGAAAAGTGGCGAACCGTCTACCCCAGCGGCTAATGAAAATCTGTCAAATTTGACCCTAATCTTCTTGTCTTTTGTCGGAAAAGAAAACGCAAACTCCGTACATGCATATATAAACATTTACGCATCACATCGATCCCTCTCGTCTTTGTAAGGAATAAATTTAATTTCAAAAATTGGTGTGCAACACCCTGCACAAGTCGACCGATTTTTCGGTCGACCCGGGAAGATAGGGTCCACAAACAAAAATACATGAAAATAGCTCTTTCATGTAATAAACTATTAGTAAATACAGAAATCTTATACAACCAGCTAATGTAAAAGAAAAATCAGTTGAAACCGCACTGCTGCCAGAGAAGAAGGCTCCTGCGGAATATACGTAAATGCACATAAAGCAGACACCATTTAAGGGCCATTGTGCATTTGCTAATACATAGTTTCTTACTCGAAAGAGCTATTTTCATGTATTTTTGCTTGTATATTTAGAGGATACATACACATAAAAAAACTGATTTCAAAAATTAAACTACATTTGTTACCCTCGATTTATCTACCTATATTTGTACTCGATAATCATCCAAAACTGCACAAAATTCATGACAATATTTTTCTAACTCATTTCCATCTCCGCAAAAATAAAAATAATCAAACTCAAATGATAATTCCAAAATATGAATATATTATTCTTCAAGCAAATACAAGTACTAAACAAAAATTAGTGTTGGTGTATATCGGGCTTAATAAAATGATAAACGATAATAATATGACAGGAAAAATTGTAATAGTTGGAATATGAAATTTTTAGGAATGGAGAAGAAAATAAAAGATAAAAAAGAAAAATTGTGTTTATTTAAAAACTATAAGCTTTGAAAAATAATATACGTTCAGAAAATAAAGAACTGCCAACAACATAAAATAATTGGTTTATCAATTTATCAAATACACTGATTCCGAATGACATAAAAAACATCGTCACATTAGGTGAACATTATCAATAATAATGAGGTACCTATACATAAGATCACTTCGAGCACTGAGTCAGGTTTTTTGGATCACGAATGAAGATAAAAACCTTGATTAGACATGAGTGAACTCAAGCTATTTGTCAAAATAGTTCTTCACAATCCAGTAATAATTTCAAACGTACAGATCAGCATAATTACACAATTCACTAAAGACCATCCTGACATCTTTTTTAAAAAAGCTGATAAAGGCAATGCTACCATGCCCTTAAATAAATCAGATTATTATTCAAATATGAATAATATCCTTGCCGATACCAGCACGTACAACCCTGCTTAAAACTGTAAATATCGGATCGAAATCAGGATAGAAACATACAGACATTTAATCCATTTTTATATCCATAATGCGGTATTTTTATCCTCTATTCAATCCGTTTCTATTCGGCTGTGTCCGATTATATCCATTTTTTTAAGCAGCAAAACGTTCGAAATTCGAATATACTGCTACAATTACAAAAAAACATTAACAAAATGCTTAAAAATTGGAATGCAAGAAAACTTATCACTGATATTACGTTAAAAACCTTAACCTTAACCGTACTTAAATAAGATTTATGTAACAGGGGTACAGTTTCCTTGGCATTATGTTTTAAGGACCTGAAATTAGTTATTATGGAGGGGCGGCTACTTTATTGTCCGAGGACGATAATGTACACATTATGTATCTATGTGCATGCGCATAGGCATATAACCTTACTTTATCGTCCGTATACCATAAAGCACTGAAAACACGTTACACGCATATAACCTCGGAAACCACACTCCCGATACATAAAATATCGTATGTAACGTGGAACTAAAACTGTAATTCTGGTCCGGGCATGGTGTTCCAGCTACGAGGCGCAGACGAGTAGATAATATACTATTTAAACCGTCATTCTTTTACAGATACGTGGATGATATCCTCACGTCTGTCCAGACGATTTTCAAACGATTTTTTATCGCAGTTCACCTACTTTGATGAAATTAACTATCTCGATATCAGAATTTTGATTCATGCAAAGGGTAGTTTAAAATTTAAGAAGAGTAATCTACAAAATGCCTTGTTTACAGTGTAACAATAATTCGTACATTGTTCAAACAGGAAGACCTTTAGAGGTGCGATTAAAAGAACACAAAAAGTATATTTTCGCCTCTAATGAAGAGAATTTTACAGGCCTAACAGATCATAGGTTGAAAACGGGACATGATTTGAATTACGTAAACAGGAGAATCTTAGCTAAAGAAACAAATTGGAAGAAAAGAACCCACGTTGAAAACTTTTTTATTAAAAAGGAAAAAAAAAACACCGTCAACTTAAAACTTGAAAAGTCAAACCTACCGAAGTCTACACTGTTTTTACTCATAATTAAAATTTCAGTTATATTTACTTAAATAATTCCACACTCAAATTAAATACTGGCATTTAAATCTTCGGTATCACAAACACATAAACCAGCTATATATGTTTGTCCGGCATTTAGTATGAAATATTCAGTTTTGCTTCGAGTTTTGTATTTGTTTTCTGAAGAGGACCTATATCGGGTCGAAAGGTAGATTATTATTTTTCAAAGCTTATAATTTTTAAATAAACACAATTTTTCCTTTTTATCTTTTCCTCTCCATTGCTAGAAATTTCATTTTCGTACTATTACAATATTTCCTGCAATATTATTGTCGATTATCATTTTATTTAGACCAAAACACACATAATTTTTGTATATTACATTTCGAACGGTCGAGTATGTGCATAATGTATTATTGGTATAAAAGAAAATTATTAAAGGGTATCGGTTATGGAAAATATAACTCGGAGGAGATTTTCCGTGTAGCTTAAGGACGATATTGCATAAGGGAAGAAAGGGGGACTACTGAAGGATACTATAGTTTGTATACTTAATATTAGTTAAAATTGTCGAATAGTATATGAGTATTTCATATTACTTAGAAAATCGAGGCCTTTTATTTCCTCCTAACATTTCAACGTACGACTATGAAATTGGTAGGTTTAAATTAATGATAAACCCTGCAGAGTATAAAATACTATTGTAGGTCAAATATCCTACGCTGCGAATTTCAGCTCAATTGAAGATATTAGTTTTTTTACAAATATTGTAACTTCAGCTTATTAGAAATATCTGGAGCGTGATGAACAGATTTTGGTGATAAATAATTAAATTTCCATCTAAAATAAGACGCGTCATCCCCTTACCCATTTTCATAATTTGAACTTATATTGAGTTATCAATTTATTGGAATATATCCATTTCTATTCCACTATCAGAGCTACTTTGTTTTTAAGTTGTTTAGCGTAATAACGTTCTTTACAACTTATTTTTACTGGCAGAAATTATGAGCTAGAATAAAGCAATATCACGGAAATGCAGAGTCTCAGGCACGCGAAAACGATATAGTGTAATAAATATGCATTACCGAATATTGTAGTGATATTACCAATCGATATACGTCCATAGTTCGCGTGTCCGTTGACGGAACGTGCAAATTACATGTTGCAATAAATGCTTTTTTCCAAAATGAATATTTAACGCCGTTCGCGGGTTTTCTCTCCTGGTGAAACGAAAGTTGCTCAATCTTGCTTTTGTTTCAATTGTATGAAACTTCTCGAGTAGTCCCATGGTGGTATTTGGAGAACGATATGAAATCACAAGCCAGGTTTGCCATTGCCTTGTGGGCATATACTCCTGTCTACCTTACGTTCTACGATTTGCTGTGATTATGTCATCGCTTGCAATCATGGTTTGTATCATACCTCAAATTGTAGATAGCATAATACAAATTCCAGAAATAAAATTACTTTTATAATTTAAAACAATAATTGAGTGAATTTTTTGATACAATTAACATCCAGATAATAAGGTGTCCCTGGTAAAAATGAAGCGCACAGTAAAGCGTCCTGTGAGAGTACATGAAACACATCTACGAAATTGTAGGCTTAAAGTGAATCGCAAGCTCAAATTAGGTTGAAATTATGCTTATTTGAGAAGAGTACTGAAGCGTGAATATGCACCTTTGAAGCGTTATCTAAGCACCTAGTTAAGCGGCTTTTAAGAGTGCATTTTTTTTTTTAATTTTCTACGCTATATGAGAAAACCTTAATTCAAGAGTTCAGCACTCTCAATGAGACGTTCGGCTAGAAGGATTAAAGCGATTTTGACAATCGCACCCCTTTATATTGAAGAGTTCTTCTACGCTTAGTGTAAAAGGCTTAAGTGAAACTTGCTATTGACTATCGATAAAGGATGAACAAGTTTAAAAAAAATTTGTCTGCAATTATGATGTGATAAAACGTTAGGATTGACAATGCCTTTTGAGTCCGAACTTTTATTTAACTTGAGCACGTGATCGATTTAAAAAATACATTTCAATTTTGAACAGGTTCCTTGCGAAACCTTATAATTTTCAGTATTGAAAAATATTTTGCTCCACATTATACTAGAAGAATATCAATCATTTTTATTTATTATCAACGAAAACGTGTATTAGAATACACGTGTAACACAATTATCATATCATGATAAATGTGAAAATTTTTATTTTTTATGCATTAATCAGGAACTCTTCCTGTACGCCTTCGAAAGCGTACGTAGCCCTTTGCAAATGCAAAATATTGAACTCTTAAAAGGAGCATATGCACGCTTTAAGTACTCATGTCGAACTGTCGGGGAATCGAATTCCCGAACAAAGCTCTCATTAGAGGACGCACATAGGACTCACATAGACTCTAACAATGCGTTTTAATCTTAATTATAAGCAATTATTAGTTCCATGCGAGTGCTATTGAAGACTCACGCTACTACCTGAGTAAAGTAGTCCCCGATAGAAGTTATACCGACGAAAGTTAAATGCCCATCCTAAGTTATACACTCGCATTGTCCAAAGTTATACTAGCATCTCCTTCTCCCACCACATTGTTTCGTTAAGCCACACTCACACCCATTCCACGGATATAAACAAAGACACGGAAGTGGAGATAGTGAGGAGCTATAGCTTTGGAGAATCTTACGCCATTTTGAATAAATCGACCATATAACTTAGGCCGGGCCTACTACAGTTATAAAAATATAATTCTAGCGATAAAAGGGTTTTTCTATTCATATTTTAAAAGTTACATCTCTTATTTTTTGTTATTATTAATAGTTTTTTTTTCGTATGGTGTAAACAAAATTCTGCGAAATCAAGAAAACCTAGGATGTGTATTTAGTAAACATTACCTAAAATAAAAAATTTGTTATAAATATTTTTTCGTAACGTGTATAAAATATACCTCCTACTTTTTGTTTAATTTTCATGAAATTTTATAGAGTGTAGGTATTACAATATTCAATCGTTTGAATTTCTTTATGATCTTGTAATGGTGTATAACATTGAAATATATATCTATTTTTTATATGTAGCCGAACCCACGAAAAAAATGGTCAAGAAACAGAAACAGAACGGACTTCGTACAAACCTCATGGAAAGTGGCCCTCGGTTAAATTTGTTCAAATTGATGCATGTTATAGCTTTTGATGTTCCGATGAAAAGTCCCCATTGCCGCAAGGCCTGAAAATGAATAGTTTTTTCTGTACCCGCGTCTAAATTAGTAATATTTTGCTATGACAAATAACTATTTTTGCTATAGCTCAGTACGTTTTAAAGATATTGCATCGTCTAAGGGCTCATTTTAAAGCTTTTTCAAGCCCTGCCATTCATCTTTATGTCATTTTGAACTAAAATGAATATTTCTGTAGTTTTAACGGCATAAACGGGGAAAAATTCTGATTTTTGAGATTTTCCGCTCTTAATTCATTTCGCTAAGTAGTGATCGTAATATCACAGCAAAAAAAGTTGTAGAGCTCAAAAAGATGAACAACTTGACCCTTTACATGTTCCGTTTCGATAAAAACTGAGCCCGTGAAGTGCGTCCTAACGTCGTGAAATTGGCAATAAATGCACATCTTCGATACAAAACCCGATTTTCGTAAATTCTCTCATATTAACTGACTCCTTATAGGCTTAATTTTTATCAAAACGTAATGTATAATACGCCATTTTTTTCGTCTTCAATCTCTATAACGTTTCCTAGTATGATATTACTTTACCTACTTTACTTTACGTTGCTCAAAATTAGCTAAAAGCGGAAAACCGTTAAAATCTGGATTTTTTTCCCCTTTATGCCGTTATAACTAAAGAAATTTTCCTCGTAGGTCAAAATATCATTAAGACGAATCGTAGGACTTGAAAAAAGTTTCAAAATAAGCCCTCACTCGATGGTATATTTTTAAAAGGAACTGATAGCGATTTTCTTACATCAAAATATTAGTATGTACTTTGAATACACGTGCAGAAAAAACTATTCATTTTCAGGCCTTGTGGCCATGGAGACTTTTCAACGGAACATCAAGAACTATCTATAACATACATCAGTTTGAGCAAATTTAACCGAGGGCCACTTTCTATAAGGTTTGTGCGGGGTTCTTTCGTATCCATCTCTGATGTTTGAATATACTTACAGTTATAGTCTAAAAAATTGTGATACCTCATTTACAGCTACGTCAAATGTGCTTTTAGTCCATATATAATTTTATATTTATTAAAACAATATTGAATATACAACGTCGAAACACGTGTTTTTATAACTTTACCCTTTTAGTCGAGCTTGTATCTGAATAAATAAAAACATACAGTTTTTCCTTTCATTTGGCACCCCTAATTCTCATATTTTTATAAAATATAATATTGCCAAACTACTTACCTCATATTTTTGTAGCGTCAGCAAAATTTCCTGAGTACAACACGAAACAATTGGTGGGTGGTCGTTGATGTGGAAGATTTAAAAATACAATTCAATTACATGGAGCCAGGCAGTAAGTCGAACATGAAATTTAGTTGGAATTAATTTTTAGTTGTAAATCGTAGTTTTTATTTTAATACCCTTATTACGTACAGGTAAAGATTTAAATTTAGTTGATAAAATATATCATTCTTGGAACGGATGGTTGGCCTTTAATTGGAAATTATAGATATTCTTTGAAACTTTTACAAGAAATATTATATTATTTATATTATTTACAGCATGCATCCTCATTGCTCATTTCAACGTTACTTTGACACATATATTCATGATGATGTTATATAGAGCTTTTCAACAAAACGGAATATGCTGCCACCGACTGGGGAAGCTAACATGTTTTAAAACTTTGTTACTATTAATTTATGGTTACCTCTTGTGGTGCCCAAGATTAAATACTACTTCTTGCCGAAGTGAATTATTGAATTACGCACAACAGATGCTTATCAGACATGATATGAGTATGTGAGTTGTCTTTCTTATGTTGCTATTATGCTTAAAATAGAATAAGGTCGAGTCACCTAGCTGGACTTGAAATATCGAAAATAAGAAGGGATTTCAGGATCGGTTGGTTCCACTTAAATGTACACTTTCAATAAAATGTAAAAAGTTGCCTTCGCACTAACAGTTTCTAAAAGTTGACTCCGAAAAGTTGACATGTGCTTTCAACACATGTTTTAGTGAATATGGCGTTACCAATATGAATTGAACACCCTTTAAATATCAGATTGCAGTGCATCTGTTTTCATGAGTTATATGTTTGGAGAGAAAATGTGTTGCGATTTTAATGAGGTTATTATGTTCGAAATTTCAATATAATAATTTTATGAAATTACGATTAACCATGTTGTGTTAAATAAAAAAAAAATAAGTTTGTAAATTTGTAAAAACACATTTTTTTGGTCTTTATTCATAAGCGACGTGTAATTTTACCATATTTTTATATTAGGTACTTACTGCAAATAAATAAAAATAAATAGATACAATATGGTCCCTAAGTTAATTTATTTGAATATTGTTATTCGGATAATTTTTATATGATTTTTACAAAAATAGTTAATCATTCGAATATCCTGAACCGGGGTTGCAATTATATTTTTTATACATTGCATAATTAACTCCATTCGAATCGAAAAAAAAATCATAACCTTAATGCCCAAAGACCGGATTCAAATGTTATCTCTGAATCTAAAAAAAAATAACGTTAAAGATTTACATTTAGATTGAAATAAAACATTTATGGAATCTGAAAATCAAATCAATGATTCGGAAAACCCATATATTACCTCAAATCTCACGCTGATTAATTTTGAAGATTTTATTAAACCGAATATCACGACGGAAACAATTATGATTCAACGAAAAAAAATGTGCAAAATAGAGAGCATATTCCGTAAAGAATAATTTCTCGTCTCTATACAAATGACAAAAATTATTTTTATACCTAGCCTGTCCTAACTTAACGTATCGACATTTCTTTTATGATATTCTATCCACAAATTGAATATACTTTACTACAGATGAATCCAAAATAGTCGTAAGTACTAATAAAAAGTAAAAATAGGGTCCTATCCATATACTGTCCAGTTTTCAGGAATCAAATCAGATTAAAATCATATGTTATGCGTCTATTTTGACATCAGAAGTCCTAGCCAGAGGAAATCCTTCCTTCAAACATTCAAGAAAATCCTGTCGGGCAGTTGGTTAAATTGGATATAAATATTTGCAATCGATAATCAGAAAACTTGTATAAACAATAATAATATTGGATTCATGATATCTTTTGATTATTCAATTATTAATGCACTACACACAGTAAAAGTTGGGGCAAACCAACGAAATCTCGTCTGGATCTGAGAGCATTAAGGGGTTGGTTGCACCAACCAATCTTTCTTTCCCTGGCAATGACATTTTGTATCATTGTATTATTATATATGATATATACGTATATACATGTCGGTCATAGTATATTATGGAACGAGTACGTAAAAGTTCATTCTACGAATGTGAAGGGTTGCGGCCCGAGCCTCATAATCACATTCGCTGAATAAACATTTACGCACATGTTTCATACGATATTTTATGTCACTTGAGTGCGTAAAATGCGACCGAAAAATGTCAAAAGTGTGTAAAATAGCATTTTACGCATCGAATGGCATAAGAAGTATTATCTTACTTGTGAAACTTTCAATGTCACTATATTACTATTTGTAAATTGTAAAATTGGTTCCAATTGTTTTAGAATAAAATCATCAGGGTTATGTTCGACGAAGTTTTCATCAATATTATCATTCTATTTGCGTACTACGTGGTTTCTCCGTATCTGCCACAAACAATGTCTGCAATATCAGAGTTTGAGGAACGAGAATTATATGAAAGATGGCCTTGCAAATGACGTATCGATGGATTGTCTAAAGGAATTGCACTTGCGAAATATAGATATTAATAAAAATAATCGCTTAATCATTAACAATTTTGTCAAGAATGTGTTTAATTATTTTTAAATTGTGGATTCATAAATAAGGTATGAGATGCTCATTTTATATTAGACAATGATAAATTAAAAAAAATAAACTGAAAAGTTGGAGTATATACGTATGATAACTTATTATTACCTTTTTCAGAAAATTTTAAAATCATAAAGATACATAATTCTTATATATTTTTTAAAATTCTCCTAAATTCTATAATTCTGAATGGAATTTATTAATTTCATAACAAATTATATTACGGAGATTTTTTTATTTTAATTGTAAGGAATTATATTTTGGATTGTAGTAAAGCTTGCGCTCGTGTTAGGAACAACATTTTTCGTCATAACGGGTTTTAAATTCGAGTTTAAACCCACAAATTAAAACTCGAAAAAGTAGGAAACTCCTATCTTATCCGTGTAATTTTCGAAGTGGTATTGGCAATGGGATTTTACAACCCGGTTTGCATTTTCTAGGAAACCGTCTTTAGTAATTAATTAAAATTGCCTTTACAGAACCCAAATTTTGAAAAATCGATCCAGTCATTTTTTATTTACGGGTTTTAGTAATAAGTCCTACCTTATCGGTAGAGAACTTTAGAATCTCCTTAAACAAAGTACTCATAAATGGGCTTTCATATTTATATCCGAAACATTCTCAGCGACCAATTACTGTCTTGATATAACCATAAAAAGCACTCATTATAACGTTTTCATGTTCACGGACTCTCTTAGTGTTATGAAAAAATTGTACTCGACAAATTTAAACATAAAAATCAACAGAAGTATGTATACATTAAAAAACACGATGAAATATATGGGCTTCTCAGAAATTGAACTCTTTTACATAGGGGCTAATAAGGGAATCCTTGTAAACGAAAAAATCGACTGGTGTTTTGGTATTCAGGTGATTTATGTAAACAGTATATCATCGCGGTTAAAATATGTACTTCCCATTAATATGCGAATAATTTTTTATGTACAAATATCCTGAATATGTTTAATTTAGTTGTTTTTTTATTATATATTTTTGCCTTCTCCAGATAACTTTGAGTCGGATATTACCTTTTTTTTCAATTATACATGCTATTACACATTAGCGATTTGGGATTTTGTTTTTATGTAGTATAGAATAGAATAGAATAGAATAATATTTATTTGGCTTGAGGGCTGGCCTCATAAGCTAACCATACATAAAAATTACAGCAGTATAATTTACAATGAATACAGAGTGCAAGAATTTCACAATAATATTAAACATAGTAATAATAGAAATAATAAATACATATAGAATTACCCTGGTAGAAATGAAAACATATTTTGTACAATTCTTGTATAAGATTCTTATTTACCATGTCCAAGGTATAGGGGGAAATGACCAGTCTAAGAAAAAATGGAGAATTTTCTACCAGGGTAGGAATCGTACATTTGAATTAACCGCTCTAGCTCTAGTTAAAATATGGACAGATGGATTGAGAAAACACATTTATTATTTGTTATTTATTAACCAATCAACTTTATACTCGAGATTTCGCAGTCGCGGAGAAATCGAAACAGTTTAAATTTAAAAGTTTGGCTATATTTTACGCTGTTAGGTAGAGCGGTCCAGAGACTAGTGGATGTGATCAGAAACGATCTGGAGTATGCTTCAGAGCGATGGATAGGTATCCTTAACTTCCTAGTGGTCGAACGTAAAACACGATCCGTTATGTCACTACACCAGACATGTTTCTCGTATAAGTAATGGGGAGTCTTATATTTGAGTAATTGGTAGCTGTCTGTTGTATTTTAGGTGCCCCACCTGTCGAACGACTTAAGAACACCCCCGTCTCGCTCGGGACGTGTGAACCGGTTGAGGGCCTCACCATACCCCGCCATTCCCGCTATTAACGAGTAACAGCTACCACATTTTTAATAACAAGCTGCCTGCTTTGATATTTCTGTTGGTTCAGAGAACCTTTCAAGCGTTACCATGTCCCGTCAGAGTCCAACCCTTATAGCGGTTACTACCGGACGGACACGGCACGCTGAAGCGCTCCCCTGTGTGGAACCCGCCGGTACGGGCTTGACACCGCACCCTAACATCCCCAGTACGGTGAGTATCACGAGTCGTCTCTCGATCATGATTCGATGGTAACAGACCAACCAAAGGATCGGGTCCGTGAGGTCGTCAATTCTCAAAACTTGCTAAGAGAAGCGGATCTTTCTGAAGCATTGCTCCTCTTCGAGTTCGTGCGCTTCGACCATCACTCTTCCTTGCGGGCGGAGATACCCGCTCCGCTCTCTTCCACAAGTACCCTGCGGGGGAGTAATTGGTAGGTGGTGATACCAATAAAGTAGAGTCGTCGTGATGACAACAGGAGCCAGTTAGGTTTGATGCGATATGACGTTATGTGCATGTCTCGCCGGAGGTGAAAGATGAATCTTATACATGAATTGAGCATCCTCTCCAACTTCATTTTTAAGGTCGAATTCAGATCATTGTAAACGCTGCAGCAATAGTCGAAGTATGAGAAGATAATGGAAGTGATGAGCGTTTTACGTGATCGTTTTACTTAACCCTCCTGAGCACGAGTTTTTCTTTTCCCATATGGAAACAATGTAGTTTGGACGAGTACACTCGTCCTTGCGCACATGAGGGTTAATTTAATAATTAATAATTTTGCTAGAGTTCTCTCAGAGTAGAATAAACACGGTTAGACGTAATTATAATGTATTGTTTCCATGACAAAGTACTACCAAAATATAAGCGAAGGTTGCGGACTGACTTGACCCAAGGAATTGTGTTGTTTCGTATTGTAATAGGTGGTAAATCAGCGCTAATAGATTTCTAAAATACGGGCTACCAATTACGATTGCTTGCGTTTTAGAGTAGTTAATGACAAAATCATTCACATCCCTCCTCGATTGCTTGCGGGGCACAGCTCAGGAAGATTTGTGTGTTATCGGCAAATATCATATGTTTAGTATATCGCAGGACTGTTGGGAAGTGGTTAATAAAAATAGAGAAAAATAACGGGCCAAGACAGAGCCCTGGGGTACACCAGCATTGAGGGGTAACCAAGATGAGGCAATCTGATTGTTTAGCAGAATGGCCTGCGATCAGTTTGTCAGGTATGAAGCAAACCATGAAATTACTCTATTGGAAAAATGTACATCTCTCAGTTTCTTTAGTAAAATGGTGTGGTTGACTGTATCGAAGGCTTTACTGAAATCAAACACCAAAAGGATTACAATATTGGGGTTTTCGATAGCTTCACGACAGAAATCAAAAACCATAAGTAGTGCTGTTTGAGTACTGAAGCCTTTGCAAAACCCAGACTGATATGAATCGAACCAATGTTGCTCTTCTAGAAAGGTTGTTATCTGATCGTAAACTATTCTATCCAGTAACTTCGATGGTGTGCATAGAATAGCAACTAGGCGGTAATCAGATGCATTGGTTGGTATTTTTTTTAATTTAAAGCACTGCCAACGCTTTTTTCCATTCAGCAGGAAAGGTAGAAGTGTTCAGTGACAGATTAAAGAGATCGATCAAATGGGAAGCAATCACGTGGAAGGCTTTCAGATAAAAACTAATTGGTATTTGATCGACTCCTTTGGCCTCAGATCTAGGCCGAGTAACACATGCAAGAAGATCGTCAAGGGTTATACTTGAGAAATAGAACAAAGTGTTGTGGCAGTTAGAAGTCGATGATGTCTAAGTTAGAGAAGACTGAAATAAAGCCGGTATGCTATTGGTAAGCGAAACAAAATGTGAATTTAGTTCATCAGGAGTGCAGCAAAGTGGAGGAGAGTTTAACTGAGAGTTGGCTAGTCCGAGACTCCTAAGTTTGGCCCAAGTGCTTTTAGGATCCTTGTTTATTAAAAACAGCTCGTGATAATACTTTTCACGTGCAATTAGCCAAGCTTCTCAGTATGTCTTATTGAGATATGCTAATTTTGGTTTTATCAATAGATCTAGTGTACGGCGAAAGGCACGCAGTGTGGAGTTACGTTCACGCCTAAGTCATTGCAGCTCATCGGTATTCCAGCGAACAGGTTTATTTTTTGGAGTAAATGTGTTTATTGGTGCCAATTTGTCGAAAGATGATAAAAGTCTTTGTGATAGAGTTGTAGAAAGTAGATCAAACGAGCAATGAATTCCAGTTGGATTCCAAAACATACTCCAGTCGCATCTTTCAAGATCACCCAACAGCAAGTCGACATTAAAATTACGATAGTCGTGACAAGTAATTGAGTTTGATATTTTCGTGGGTATATTTAAATTGTAATCAATATATATTAGATCATGTCCATGTACGAAAGGTAGGGTAACTTGCGAAGAAGCCTTAACATTGTCCAGACTAACCACTATACAATGATCAATCCATGTGTCTGCAGTACAGCTATGGAAGGTAGAAGAATAGTTCACAATCTGTAAGCTGCATTCAAAACCAAACCTCAAGATAAGCAGCAGCACGTGAATTTTTATATAAATCCATATTAAAATTACCCATAACAATGATGTTAACATAACTACAGCTCAGAGATTGCAAAATACTTCCAAAATTTTCTGGCAACGGTTTGTTACGCGGCCGATATATAACAGAGGCAAGTACTTGGCTGGATGCGTCGCAAGATATCTCAGCAATAATAAATTCCTAACTCAAATAAATCACTAACGTCTGATACAGCTAGAATTTTGAAAGTGAGTTGATTTTGAAATACAATGCGACGCCCCCCCCCACCCCCATAGCGCTTCGGCGATCATGGCGAATCAAGTAATCAAGTTCAAAAAGGGAAAATTATTAAGGAACGCAGTGAGCCTTTTTTTGTTTTTTATTTCTTATTAATCTATTTTTACAATGTACGAGTAATTTTAATAACTAAAACGACCAGAATCCGACAATTGCATCAATATCATATTTTATAATACATTTACAAAATGAAATTTGTTACATTTATTTTCGCTTTCTCATAACAAATCCAATATTTCCCATCGCTAAAAGGCATCGTCTTATGCCTTCTTGACAAAGATGATAGTCTCTTATCGGCAATGCTAGAGTTTTATCGAGGATTTTTAAAATGGTTAAGAAAGATTTGTAAGAATCAACATGATTCCCTGCCACGAGATCGCTGGACGCAGTTTTATAAATCGAATCTGTGTCTTGTAATGCCTTTAAACCTTTCAGGATTACGGTGTTCTTATCGCATTTTTTACATTTTATCATAAATTCATTGGAGTCTGTTCTCATTTCGATGACATTTCCGCATTCCGGCCCAGTGTCACACTTGAACCTGTTGACAATATACACAACTGATGTAAACTTACACATTTTTGCAAGTTTCGATTTATAGACGTGTAAATCTATAATAATAAATATTTGTATAATTTATATTCGTAATTATAATTTAGAGTTATATTGCAGTTAAAAAAATTACATTATATTACTATTTATATTTGATTATTGTCATTCCCATAATTGTAATATGAAAATCACCAAGTGAATCTTTTGCCCTGCTACAGTTACACTCTGGCGTTCATAATATTGCGTGTATTTATTTAAATTGTACCTTAAGACCGTAGGGTCGATGTCACATAGTAGGGGCCAATTGTTTTTGCAAGCTTCGCAGGAGCAGTCGAACCAGTATTGCAAACGAAGCTGCTGTTGCCTTTGTATTACTGGAGTTTCAGTAAATATTGGTCCATAATTTTCACAGATTTCGTTACCAGCGGAAATTGTTCTTATTGCTCTAACTACCATAGTAGTGCCCACAAAATACCTAAACATTTACAAGATGTTATTATTTTGAAGATTCTATGTTATTGTTAGAACATCGTTTTTACTAATAATAAGAATATTCATTGATAATATATGTTAAGAACGTGTTCAACTTATTAATACACTTCTTAACAGAAATTATTTTTTAAATTGACAGCCGTCAGAATATTATTGGTTTGAAAATAATTGTTGTGGTATTTAATTGATTACCTCACAATGCCAGGATTACACGAGTGGTTGAATAATGCTACGGTAGGATAGACGCCACCTCCAACAAAAACGCTAGTTGCTTCTTGTAGATTAATTTTCCCCATTGGTCGTGTCAATTCAGAGACCTGTAATATAATATTTTAGTTGAGAATTAAAGAATGTTAAAACATCCAGCATTTTTTATTGAAATATTCATAATTATTAAAATACTTTACATGCAATAACATCTAAATTTGAAAGAGCAAAACACCGTAAATATTCTTGTTCAAAATAATCAGAAAGTTAATGAATTAAATATTTGAAAGAAACCGATTATGTATTATTCATTTAAGGGTATTCCGCTTTGGAGGAAGAACATTTAGATGTCAGAAAATTGAAAGGAAAGGAAAGGTAAAATAACATTTGAACACATTAACAGTAAATGTCAGATTGGCTCCCTTTTTTGTTAGCGCAGTTTATGAGAAAACGCAATTAATTATTGAATTCATAACTGTTATATTACTGTGTTCCTTCAGCAGGAGAACATCTTTGATTTAGTTTGAATACGAAACAAAAAATTTCAGTTTTAAAATTACTTCATGAGAATTGAATTGTAGCAATTGAAGATTGTGTAGTAGTTCGCCAGCTATATATAATTCGCTTTTCGATAGCTCTGCCTCTTTCGAGTCTACCGTTTTTTCTTCTTCCGGGATGTATGATGTTGTTTTTAAAACCCTTAGCAACCACGCTGCCATAAATGCCCGATGAAAAAGGTCTTCGCTTGTTCTTTTCTTCTCATGAGTAACTGTAATAAATACAATTGATTAGTTTGAAAACATTTGGAAGTAAAATATCAGCATTAATCTGTTATAGTAGTATAGTTAGTAGTCAATTATTCCCAGAGAGCAAAATAAAGTTCTGGATGACCTCCAAATGCGCCTTAAAAGAAATCAGATGAACCAACTTTTAAAAGAATTTGACAGATGATTATATATCCCATCATTATAAACATATGCCTAAAAAAAAGTTTGTAATATACATACAAATGTGATACGAAGTGAAAATTAATTCTTCGTGTAAAAGAATGAATCGTATTGGTTTCGTTTCAAAGTTAAGACAGATACAGTTACCCTCGCTTCAGACGATAATTTAATTTAGAATATACTATTTCGCAAGTGTAACTTGATATTTAAAACATGCCAAAAACAAAGATGCGCTATTCAGAAGAGTTTCTCGTCAGACATAAGCTTGAAAAGAGAATTGAGTATTAAAAAATTGAAAGACGAAAAGGATGAAACCCCCTCCCCAGATAAGAGATTCAATTTTTCTATTCTTCACATTAATCCTGGAGCTTCAGATACGGAAAAAAGTAAGAGTCGATTCTGATCGCGTGTTCGCACCAAAATCCAAATAGTTTTTGAGATATTCAAGGTCAAATGGGTAAACAATTCAGTTCTAGAGATTTTTCACCAGTTCACAGCCAAAAAAAGGTGTGGTCTCACCAGTAAGAGTCAATTCTGATTTGTCAAAAAGGTACAAAATCATGTTTTAGGATATTTTTTTCTGTTTTTCTCGAAAAGTAGCCGAAATCACTATTAGACCGTTTTCAGGCATAGTCCGTAGCGGCGGAAAATTCCCAGCTGAAACGTATTGTCCCCGAAACATTTTCAAAATGTACACTATATTGTAATAAATTATTGAACATTTGTGAATACTCTTTTTTAATGCCCTTTTATTAAATAAATTATTATAAAACTATACTATTTTAAAATTTTACCAAGAAATTAAGACAGTGAAAATAGTATATTACCTAACAAGGGTGTAAAGTGTACTTTTACGCACCGGGCGGGAAATATACATACGAGGCGTCGAGTGATGTGTAAAATTTCCGACCAATGCGTAACAGTTATACTTCACACCCATGTTGGGTATCCTAGTTTTTGTAATTGGGTGCGTAAAGAGAGTGCGTAAAGTTTTAATGCTTGGTTGAGTGCATAAAGTACAACTTTACGCACGACAGTTCACTTTACGAATTTTGTGGTCGGGAGTGCGTAAAAGTGAACTTTACGAACGAAAAACAGGCATCAAAAGTACTTTACGCACTAACTTTACGCACACAATTACAAAAAATTAATTTAATTTAAAAAAATGTTCACCAACCTAACTTGTGAAATGTTCTGTAATCGCTGCTTCGATATGGTTTTGATCTAGTGATAACGAGATCTTCTTCGAGTTTATCTTTGAGTTGCATTAATTCGGAGTAGGGTTTTTGTAATATTGCTTTGATTGCCATGATGCTCGTAACAGAGGCCTTGGAACACCAAAGAGCAGTAAGGACACTGCATTCCAATTCATGGTTTTTCTGGTCAGCATTACGACACTTTAGACTGCAGTAGGCGACGTTTATACATTGCGTGCATGCGGGAGGATACGGTGCCGTCGCTCTTATGAAGCAGAAGTGACAGTGATTTTTCCTTAAAAAAAAATACAAACAAATATATATATCGTCGTCTTTAAACCAAAAGATGATGTACAATTGAGTAAAACATTTCTTTGATGAATTTTCAAGAAAAATAATCTTACTGGTATTCTTCAAGCAAAGCGGCGCAATGTGCTTTTTCTATGGCGACAATTTCTCCGGGTTGGACATCTCTTGTGGCCACGACATATCTTCCTTGATTCTCTCCATATCGAAGTTCGGCAGCAATACTCAATGCCGGGTAAAGTGGATTGCATTCTGTCATCTTGGGTATCCGATGTTGAGTATGCGTAAGAAATTTCTCTTTTTCTTTCTCTAACGACGCAGTTTTCTTCTGTTCCTTGAGCTGTTTTCCTTTCCCCATTAAGGCAAGCATCATCATAATATCATTTTCTAATTTTTGCCTTTTCTCTAATGGAAGTTTTGAATCATCGAGGGCTCGAAGGGCTTTTTGAAAAGCCTCAATCGCTTTATCATGAAGATTTAAAGCCAAAGCACATCGAGCTCTTCGCTCTTCTATTTTGTAAATAAGGTGTGGCAAATATCCCATACGAAGAACTTCTTCGCAGTCGGATAATCCCATTTGAAACATTTCCATACGATAAAGCGCAGCGGATCTATTAGCTAGTAGAACCGGAAGAGCTGGAAGTAGCGAACAAACATTGTTAACAAGAGCATCATCGATTCACAAATATCTATGGTTAATATTTACGGCAACATTTGATGATTAATAATTGATATCTACGAAGATACAGAAGAAAGATGATCAGAAAATGTAAGCGATAAATAAGTGAGTATAATTAAAACAAAATAATTAACGGCAAGTAAGTATAATAATTTAATAAAATAAATAAGTACGGTGTAATGGCCGCATTTAGAACACTTTTACATAAATATTCTAAGATAACGTTATTTACGCTTCAAAAATTTTATTTCTGTAGAATTCCATGAGATGGATCTCAATTTTGATATTATTGACGTTGAATGACGTACGCTTAAAAATTAAAAAAAAAAATATATATATCCATCCATACTGTCAAAAAAATGAAATCACAAACCAAAATGTCTTACTGATTTTTGATGCAAGTAGAATTGCACGAGAGTAAGTATCTATAGCTTGTACATAATATCCCATTGAAAAAATTTCATTTCCATCACTCTTCATACTCAATGCTTTCTTATCGTCTTTTCCTTCAAAGTCTTCTAACTCAATTGGCAGGTCAAAAATGTTGGGATAGTTCATTATGAAAGCCACCCTCTCTGAATTGGTTTTCAATGAGGCAAATTGTTTCATTTCATTATCCGAAAGTGCTTTTCTTAATGCAAGAAGTGGTCCTTGGAAAAAATACGAAATCTCGGAATCTTTGCTCTTTTCTTCATTTGTGCTTGTTTTTGTCGTTCTTGGCGTTTGTGGTTCTGGTTTCGGTTTTGGCTTTTTTTCAGGATTTTTTGTACCAAAAATTTCTTCGTAATGTTCAGGTTCAAACAAATCAGGATCTGCTATACACTCAACTTTTTCTCCGAACATATTCTCTTTCTCTGAAAGCTGTTTAAAGAATGCTTTCGGATCAAAATTCTCCACATCGATCTGATGTTGCGATTTCTCGTTGTCAGCCATCGTGAACTTCTTTAATAAATATCCAGTTTCAGTCTTTCTAAAACCCTACGTGAATTTAAATGATGAAAGTCAAGAATTATTTTAAAGTTTTTTAAAATAGCTTAATAAATATTTCTGATGTTTACCAGGATACGCTTTAATGGTTGGAGTGATTAGCCAAGTCTAATAAAGAGTAGTCAAAATATTTGAATCTTTTGCAATACACTTTGAATCCCATGGAGCAAATTCTTAATATCTCCCCTGAGTAGATTATTTACCCCAAAGGACTGCACTATAGTACTCATTTAAATTGAAAATTGATTCCACGAGATGGAAAATTGACTTCTTTGGAATTAAATTTGTCTGCAACACGTTTACGGCGTATAATTAATTTATTAATAAGCCAATTTATGAACCACCGTTTTTAAACGTGATACTTTAAAAGTATTTCACTTAGTACAAGATGTTCATAATTTTTAGAAATAGATTCGTATAATCCTTTCTTTTGCATGTTGAATATCAACATTAAAAAGCTCACTTATTCTTTATATTCACATAGATAAAATAAAGGCGAAAACGGAAATTCCTAGACATTTGTACTAGCTCTGACAAATGCTCTCAAATGACAAAAATAAATAATTTGAAAAATGTAAACTTACCTTGATGAAAAATTACATATAGAAGACAGATTTACACTTTAACTTTCACGTTATTGTTATATCGAAAGGACTGCATAATGGACCCCAGTTACTCGCAATTATTTTACAATAAATGTTATAAAATAGACACAATTTAGATATTAATGCTAAACAATTGTGGACACTAAGAATGGCTTTCACTAATGACAGATGCAGAAACTCACTGAAGAGAAAGTCGGCAAAAGCGCGATACACTATTTTCGATGATCTATTTAGGGAAGTTAGATTGAGCGCTTTGAGTATACATATAGGGAGATATATTTAAACAGAAACTTCTTGCAGGCACAGAAAACTCCTGAAATGCAGAAATTACGACATCAAATGTTTGCGTGTTACATATTTGTTTTTATAATAAATTACTTTTTTAATTATACAAAAATGACTTCATAATAGCTTTTTATAATTAGCATTTTTTTTGTTGTACACTATATACAAAAAATAACCTTATTACAGACAATTTCGACATTTTTTAACAATAATTCTTCCAGGTTGGGAATAAGAATTTATTATATAAACGAAATTGAGGCTGTGGCAATAAATATTACATACGCTCAATGAAAATGATTCGAAAAAAATAGTATTCATCTCCAAAATTTGGTTTAATTATTAGTGTTGTTAAATAAAATACGCAATCGTATGGGTAACTTTGTATTTTATTCCAATAAATTAACAGTCGCATACGTATTGTACATTTCATAGAAGAATATTACATTAACAGTCATATAAACAATGTTCGAGATTTTTTTCGTAAACTCGACACATAACAATACTTCGTAACTTAGCGATATACTCATCTTAACCCGATTATCGGTGTTAAAAATCATAAGGAAACACGATTACTGTATTTGCTTATTCAGATAAGTTGCTAGTCGTAAAATATATTTTAACTATTTTTCAGTTAGAGGTGAAGCAGGAATCAGATTCTATAATTAGAGTAAAAATAGTAATGTTTACTTAAAGCAAATGCATTATTGCTGATAATGCAATAAAAATATAAGAAAAATATTCTTATTAGATACATTATGAAATCCGATAATTAATAATATTTTTCTATATGATTAAAATAATTTGAATTTAATTACACACTTGTTATGAATATATTTGAGCTTAATTTGTTAATTTTGTTTTAATAAAATTCCCTAATGCTAATTCATTTTACTTCAGTTTCATGTAAATTTTCACTCTATATAGGTATTTGTTCTTTTTCTCATTTCAAAGTAAGAGACGTAGCAACTACTCATGATAAAGACATTTTTTGGAATACCACATATTAGGATTTTATATTTTGTTTAATTGTCGTAGATCATTTCTTGAATCGATTATGATAACGTATGTGAATATCTTGAATTTTTTAAATTTGTATTAAAGTTAAAATTTAAATAATAAGCAAAATATTATCAACTTTATACATAAATTATTGTTAAGGCATATTGTAATCGTTTGTAAATCTATTTGTACTATATATAATACAAAAGTTAGGTTTATTCAAATACATACGGAAGTACTTAATGTATAAAAAGTTTCAGTTATTATTAATAACTAAATTTAGACAACGTTACTTAGTATGAATTAATATATTCATTCCCTCGTTATTAATATAAAATTATGAAATAATAAACTTCATTATTAGACGAAGTATTCTTTATATATAACAGAAATCAATTTGTAAACTAAATATTTTCAACGTGTTAGTAAAATCCCTGTAAAAATCACTTATTCTACACATGATTTCGTCTGAATTTAAAAATGTTGTGATGATGCATGGACGGAATCTTTTTTGATGTTTTGTATTAATTTTTTTTTGCATACATCTATGATGTTTGCAATATTGCATTTTCTTTCAAAGCCAAAACATTGTTATAAAATGCATGTTCTATTGTTATGAGTAACACAGTTGAAAGTAGACGCTGAGTTCAGATCGCTTTTTTTGATAAGATACCAGGGTTAGATACCATTCATTAATTATACTGCTATATAGTACATAAAATTGTTAGGCGCAAAACATTTTGAATGTTCTGAATTATTACGTCATTTTTCATGACATAATTTTGAGGACTTAAAATATTTGTATGTATTTCTGAAACAATATTGCATTGTTATTACTCTTTGCTTTTCAAGTAAATTTTGCTTCTCAGAGAATAGAAATTAAATTTGTTTCCCTTTCCTTTGAATCTGAATACATGGAATTAAATTGCTTTAAACAAAACTTGAAGCAACAAACAAATCAAAAATATTACTTCTTACTTGGTTTATCGGCAACGCCTTTAGCAATTATCAAACAAAATCGTTTAGCATAGAACTGCAAAATAAATTTAGATAAATGGTATTGCTATTGTCATGAAGCTCCGATCTTACTCCTCATCAGCATACTTTCAATGCACGAGCTATTAACGAATATAATTAAAAGGAAGCACCTGTGGGATTTAAGCTGGATTAAATACCCCAAAAAAATTGTTACGAGCATTATTCTTCGTACATTAAGTACAACCGCAAAAAAAGGTTTTGGCGATTTTTTATTTTTTATTCTGGATCTGAGCCACTTATGTCAAATCCACACAACGGTTGCAAAAAATGTGTAGTTACAATCGATTCTTAATTGAAGTGAGAGATGTTTTTTTATTTTACATGATTTTGAATCAAATCTGAAGAACTGTTTTAAATTTAGCTTCAGTCTGAGAGTAGCTCATTAGAATATCCCTCTTCCGTAGGTAGTTTCTTTAATCAATATCGTTTAATATAGGTGGGGTTTTGGTAATTTATTCTCAGGTAATTTTATGTAGAGCGCAACAGAGTTTTACAATATAAAAATGTGCAAGGGAATAATCTATTTTGATAAGTCAAAGTGGAGGGACACATTTTCATGTAGTACAAAAGTTATAGTTGAGGGGCACAAAAATGTAAACCTTATAGTTATCTTTAAAGTTTCGACTATTATTTGAACCCTCTTGATTCATTTTTTTCTTAGACATTTAGTGCAGCTCAAATATCTCACGTGTAATGTGTTTCCTTTCAAAACACAATGGCTCGACTAATTTACGATCCGAAAAAATGTGTATCTGTGTAAAAACATTTTGTTTTGACACTTTCCCGACTATCAATTGGTGATTCTTTCGCAGCCTTATTATAAATTATATAAACAAACGATTGTCACGCAATTTACAAAGTGAATTGCACTTCATACATAACTGATTTTTGCGTAATTAATTCCAGAATCAACATTATTGTTATGAGGTCATAATGTGATTAGTTTCGAACTGTCGAAAGTTACTTCATGTAGTAACAACTTTTTTCATCATGAAAGTTTTATAAGAATCACTTGTCATACGAAAATTGAATTTGACAAGGGGACCAACATAACATACTCTGTTAAAAAACAATTGGAATCCTTAAAATGTAACAGTCATTCTTTCACCAGGAAACGTGCAGTTTAAAAGTCGTAGGATGCAGCGTCTTCGTCTTTACTCCTGGCGTGGAAGGTCAACCTGTAGAGAGCTCCTGCTACGAGTGCGCCGACAATTGGTCCGATCCAGTAAACCCAGAAGTTCGTCCAGAAACCCATAATGACAGCAGGTCCCAATGACCTCGCAGGGTTCATGCTGCTTCCGGTGACGGGAACCATTGCCAAATGAGCGACAGATATTGACAGTCCAATTGCAAGGGGTGCCCATCCATGATTTTCGGTTCTTTTCGAGTCAGTGACACTATGCACAACCAACACCAGCAAGAATGTAATTATAGCCTCAATCAGAATCCCTTGACCCGTTGTCACGTCAGCTTGTAGAGATGTTTGTCCGTGACCCGCTTTAGCGTACTTTACAGGTAACGCAGCCTAATTGATAAGCAGATTGCTTTTAGTAAGGTAATGTTCGTACTCTAACGGAAAAATATCATTCAGGTTTATTTACTTCGATGTACATGATTGGAAAATTGATATGAAGACAAAGAGTATTAAATCATATTATTAAATAGAGAATTCCAATAAAATAACTGTAACGAATGTTTCATAATTAAAATAAACGAGCATGTAATATCTTGTTTAGTAGCCAAATTATTTTAAATTGTTTCACTCTCTATTTCATGAATTTATTAATAATCTTATTTGTCGATTTCGAGGCGTGAAACTACGATTGTTAAATAAGTTATATGAACAAAAAATAAATGCTTTTCAGTAAATTTGGAATTAACAGTGTTTAAGAACGTAGAATAAAAAATAATAACGGTTTTTGTTGCGAATTATCGACATAAGTTTATTCATCAAGAACCCTCAACTGCACTTGCAGTGAACTAGTCATAAAACAACGGTACGTGCGAGCAGAAATTCCTATTTTTTATTACGCCGCTGTCTCGGAGGTATAAACTTACCCATAATATAGCAGATCCTCCGATTGCTCCGGAACATTGGCAAACGACGTAGCACAAGGCCTTTAGCACCGAACAATTTCCACTTATTAAAAGTCCTATGGTAATTGCAGGATTGATGTGGCACCCGGAAACTGGTCCTAAAACCTATAAATTGTACATTTTATTTATTGTTGTGGTAAAATTAAATCCTTATCATCTGTTATAAAAAGGTCTAACGTTTCTTTCTATTCGTTATTAGCGACTCATTCATCGTATCGTAAGCGAAATTGGTGCAAATCTTGCTTTCCTTGAAACGAAACATCGCTCTTGAAAAAGCGTAACGTCTAAGTTACGATGTGGTTGCTGTATGTAAGCTAGAAGTATATAATAAGGCCGTGTGATTGCCGCGGGGGGCCTAACTGTTACTATTGTGTAACATTGCCTGAAGCTATCGACAACCTACTCCTTGCACATTCTATAAGATATTTTTATTTGTCAACTTTCTGAAACTGGGGTTGCTCGAATCACGGCCTGCGCTATGGACATTATAACACCAGTTCGAATCAACGAATTCGATCATGTATGATGACAATTAAAATGTTCACCAAGGTATCGAAGGCGTTAAAGCTTTATAATATGTGTGAGATGAACATTGTTTTGTGTTGCAACAGAAAGTTACTAAGTTATACATCTTAGATTAAACAATACGGCTCAAAACCTTCCATCCATAAATATGGCTATATGTCATTTCCTTTTGAGAATCATGACGACTATTATTGATGTTATTTCAAATTCTGTTGTGACTTGTAAAAATTATATTCTGATATTATGAAGTATGCAGGGTGTCCCACAACTTACGGACCCTAAGTGCAGGGGTAAATTCGATCGGATGTGTAGAATTTGAATGGTGAGCATCTGAATTTGAGGACAACTCGGCTAGTTTTAAAGTTGTTTCAAAGAAAAAAGGCTTGTTTTAAAAATTTTTTCAGCTCTACAACTGATCCGGGGGTAATTAATTTTGACCTACGTTAAATATTTAACTTATTACATTCCAAAAGAACAGGAAAACATTTAGATTTATATGGTTTTTCATGTCAACCTCGTTTTGAGATACAGTTAAGAGATTACGCTAGAAAGTAGTAGCAGGGCTTGAAAAAACAAAGAATTTAACCCCTTATATATTAGGTTTAAATGAAAATTAATCAAACAGGGAGACCATTAATATCACCGAATTGTCGAAAAACGGATTTTGAAACAACGGTGCGCGTTAATTGCCAATTTCTCGGAGGTTCCCTGTGAGCTAATACAGCAGTTTGATACCGATTTGTTGAAGATACGGAACGATATCAAACACAAACCATTGTAAAGACATTATTAAAAGAATTATAGCTTCGATATCTCACGTGAAAGCATTGTATTAAATCGATGTTCTCAATATTACACTCTAGGAATCATTTATTCGGGTTTCAGTCCTCCATTCCAGTTTTAAATTTCTTATATTTGAAATAATATATCAATAATATGACATTTTCTTCGACATATTTATAGTTAACTCGGTCTTTCGTTTAAAACGGTTAGTTCTTGGATCTTGGGTTACTCATGCTACGTTTTCTTGGAGCTCGAATGGCCGTCCCATTTTGCACGCGCCTTAAAAATAAATTAAGATTGGCGCGATTGCATTAGTCGTACTTGGATAAAAGAAAGCAAACGAGACCATTCGCAATAATATAATACATGACGGTTTCACACAATTCATGTCTTCACCTGCCATGTCAACTTCGTCTAAACCTATCCTGATTTTTTTCTACCATGGAAATGGCTTCTGTAGATCCGCAAAAACCCTCGAGCGATATTCTACTATCGTTTTACCTGGATTTGTTTGCAAAATTTTTATTCACAAAGTAGTTATGCTCCAGATTTAGTACTGGCATACAATATGAGAACGTTTCGTATTTTCCATGACAACACGATTGTTAACAAATATCGATGTCGTACACATCCGAGAAAAAATCAAAATTCCTCAACTTCCGTTGGATGCATAAATAAAAAGATCTGTTAGGTTATTAAATATCAAAAAGAGCTCAAATAAATGGTTCCATCCTAGGTATAACAAAAAAAATAACGCGAAGCATATTTTTCAAATGCATAACCTCAAATAAAATTTCTATTAAATGCTGCCACGACGGGACCGATTCTGTCCCCAGAGGACGCAAATGGAATTAATGACGTTTCCAAGGGTCATGAAAATTGTGTTTTCATATATATTCATCCAGATCACTATTGAACATAAAAAGGTGTTGAAAATACTTAATATATATGCACTTCACTTCTTGTGTTACAACAATTACAGCACTAATGAAAGACTTCAGGCAAGTCTTCTAAATTCCAATGCCGATATTTTCGACAGTAGTATTCTTAATTACTTCTAGTGGTTGTAAACAATTTCGGCATTAAAAAACAATAAGAATATCGAATAACAATACAATGATCAACAACCGCTATATACAAATACCAGGGTGGGTCGTATATAGTGCCCCTCCCCTAGTATTAAATGCACATACATAAATAAAAATTTTGTAAAAACATCTGGACGATTTAAATGAAATATGAATTTACAGTATTAAGAGTGCCGAATCTATCATTTATTATTTAAATCAACTTAAAGTTTTGAATATGTAAACTCGAATATACTTACGTGGATTAAACTGGCAACCGTCAGACCAAAGGCGAATGCGATATTAATCACTACAGGTTTCGATGTTGAATCCCATGATACGCATGAGGCGCAACCTATTATGACCAGAATACACGTTCCCAACGCTTCGGCAAACAATGGCACTAAAAAACTAACTTTTGAAACTTCGTCGAGTCCAATGTAGTCCTTGGCTCCTGCAAACAAGTTCAATCCATGATTTTATATTTTAATGCATGTGCATTGTTACATTTATTACTGATTTATTTCTAACATTTTGTCTCATATTCTAAAATATAGTAAATAATATTTTCGATTATTATAAAAATGAAATGTTTTTTTCCTCTTTCAAACCTCTACGAGGGTATAATACAAAGGAGATGTTTCAAATCATCCAACACTCCAATGCCCCGGAGAAAAAATTCGCTATTTACATGATTATCCACTCACTTTATCCACAGAGGATGCAATATACATTGCTTTATTTGATGCATTCATTTACACTTGTTAAATTATGTTTTACCACCTCTGCGGCGTAGAGAGTGAGAAGAAAAGAAATTCAATTGAAGAAAAGCGTAATTAGCTTGTTTCTTTTCTGGTGAATAATGAAACTGATGACAGCTAATGTGATAAGTAACGTGTTAAAAAATAATGTTGTATATGAATGTAAAAATCATGAGTTATAATAAAAATAGAGTTAAACGAAGCGAGATATCCATATAATATATAACAGTACTGGCTATGTGAATGAGTAATCACCATCAATAATACGGTTCAATATCACTCTCATTGTTAAAAGATACGTTTGATAACTGGCAACAATGAGTTCACTAAGCAATTGATAATGTTTCTTCTATTGGTATTTTATTAACTTAAAATATGTTTTCACATGTTATGCATGTGAGCTATCGATCAAGTTAAATGTTTGACTTTGATTTTACGCGCGCGTATCTAGACAACTCTTGAATAACGACCTAAGTAAAGCATACGTTGTGCGGGAACGTAAGTACAGTTCGACATGGCAGTACTAAGGTCATATCCCGTTTAAAATTGGTACTTAGCATTCGCTAATAACGTTATCGGTCGTAAAGTGGTGACTGACACGAATAATACGTAATTATGATTAAATAACTACATATATATATGGGGCATTCTTTGTGAAAAAAGCCACCCCACCTGTATAAAAATTTTTTTTTATGCATATCGTACATTATTGTGTGCACTTTGCATACGTATATTACACATTCAGAAATTCAATATGTCCGATTCAATATGGCGGACGGAATTTAAAATTTATCATTTTAATTAGAAAAATACTCGGTCTTATAGTAAATTAAATTAGAAAAAGAAAACCTCTACTGCAATTTCTCGAAATTATGCATGTTTCTCGTGACAATAATTTATGAACAGATACAATTTCACTGTTACCGCATCTTTTCTAATTAAAATGATAAATTTTAAATTCCGTCCGCCATATTGAATCGGACATATTGAATTTTTGAATGTGTAATATACGTATGCAAAGTGCACACAATAATGTACGATATGCATAAAAAAAAATGTTTTCTTTGTTCTTGTGAATGAATTTTTAACGAAATACATAATGTCGGTTCGTGCTTCACGCATTCCGGGCGCCATATTGCAACATGCCATTTTGTTTTTCGGAAAGTACCGGTGATTTTTTGAAACTACACACTCTAAGCTACAATTTGAGCCCAAATAGACCTAAGTAGGTGTTTCTGATTTTACTTTAGCCGCAAATTAATTTGCAATGTTTTAAACCAATATAACGACAATATACTGTATATTATCAAAAACGTAGTAAATTATAAGTATAACTCAGGTTTGCAAAAAAAATTTATTTTTGAACGATTGCCTATTCCGAAATAATATTCTGCGTAGAATCAAAATCTCCCTATCATGTTAGGATTTTGAGATATTTCAGGTTATGTTCTGGGACAAGTGAGTTTTGTGCATTTGGACGTTACGTACAGTAAGTAGTAGTCCTCCCCTTAAGTTTTACATTTGGGCTTTCAAGATTGCGGCTTCTTCCCTTAAGTTTAACTCATGGAGTATAGATATATTGAACCCTTCTGTGCGCTGTGCGCATGAGCGGCAAAACATATGGGAAGAAACTCGCAAAACTTACGGGAAGTATACAACTTAAGTGAAGTAAACTTAAAGGGAGGACTACTGTATAGGGTTAACTATTTTTTTGTCATATCCGACTGGCTTTTTTTTGCACGTCCGCGAATTTACATACAGATATGATAAAAAATAGTGTTCATATCGCGGGCGTAAACGCCTTGCAAACACTCAGGCGATAGCATTCCGCGATTAGCAGTATTTACTTTCTCGACGTCCTCATCGCTGTCGCTGCAATTACTTCGTTTCCAACCTAGAGACGTAATGTACTATTTATTGCCTTCTGTACAACTCTTGTATCATGTAAAATACTCGTATTCTTCAAAATGAACTACTAGTCGATCACCTGTTTCATCACATCTGAGCGACCATTATAAATTATGCAGTGCTTAAGTTTTTACATGCAATTTGAAAGTTTGATTCGAATTTGATTTGATTTGAATAGCGCTAAATCGTAAGATAATTAAACGAAGGCACCAAATGGATGTCAGTATTTTTCCCTCAAATTCGAGTTGATAAAATTAATAAAAAACTCGCGTTAATACGGAGTCAGTTTTCAGTCCTTCGAAGTAAACAATCTACTCCTGGTAGATATAGAGGGATGTTATCGCAATTACAGATGAATTTCAAGAACGCGGTTAATTTTTGGTTTTTGCTTTTGTAAAAAGTTAACGCATAGTCTTAGTAGTGACAATAAAAATGAGTTGAGAGATTAGGAGATGGATTGAAAAACTTAATTTACATTAAAAAAAGATACTCATAAAAGTTCATGCCGTAACCGCAAATTGGTTAAGGTATTGTGGAAAACTACTCAACGCGCACTAATACACGCTGTAATTCTGCGACCTAAAGTCGCAAACGCAATCGACGTTTCCGGATTCATTTTACAACAGCATTTCAAGATGACAACAGTATTTGTAAATAAATGTTGCGAACTGCGTAGAACTGTATCTCAAATGGTCATTGAACAATTTTTTGTGGGATAGTGTTAAATAATCATTTAACAGTACCAGATCACATTCTTATCTGAAATCCCAACTGGTAGATGAACTCTCATCTAGTTTCTGTAAGACAATAAATGATTTGATTTCATTGTATTTCAACAAGACTAAAACGCAAAAATAAAATATACATAGAAAAACATATTGTTTAAAAAAAAGCTTTCCGAACTCAAAAGGCTTTTCTAAAACTGTAACAGACAATTACTCATTATAGTATTACAGAAATAAAGAAATAATTATTAAAATAAATTTCCTGCAAGTATTTCTTGCCATGTCGATATTATATTATATTAATAATGTTTCATGTCGGTGTACAGTATGCCAGTTATTTATGTATAAAGTAATATTTTCAATTCTCCTCTATTTTGCAATTACTGTAGAACTATGTGACTTCTAAATTCCACGGGACTGAGTGACTCGGAAATTCTAATTTTAGTGCGCATGTGTTCTGCGCAATTTTCAGTGCCGTACGTTGCCGAGGCATTTTCCCCGCTATCGATATGTGTACCACGTGCCATTACCACGTGACTTCGAAGTCTCGAAGTCCTTAGAAGTCCCGAATTTAGAAAACTCGAGGTTCTACTGTATCTATAGTTTACTTATGAGTAATTTAAGTCATTTAGATTTCACGTTCGTATTATGAAAATAGCACCAGCCAAAATCGACTTACTTCGTGAAGTAAGATCATTTCGCAGCTTCGTAGCAAACACATAATGTTTTTTATTTTGTATGATTATATTGAAAAAAAGGAGCATATGTCTTTCATCGTTTAATGATTACAATGCTACTAACATTGACTGCAAAATTTACAAATAGGTCATAATTATTTCTTTTTTTATATTATTATTAATAATATAATTTATATTATAATTTATTTTTACTGTAAAGATACGTTTCAACGACGATGTTTGATGTTTTCTTGAGGACTATGAATATGTCTTTCAGGAACTTCTACGAATTTGCATCTTTCATGAAAGGGGATTATTTATATTTATCATAATTTGAAAATATATATAGTCCAAAATTTAGCACATACCCTTAAAGGGTTTCAGAAATGTTAAAATCTTATTATTTATATTTAAAAGTAGTGTAAGTTCGAACTAAATCAAGGTCAAATATTGGCAAGTGAGAACCGTATGTCATGTAACGTTTTGCGGTCCGGCACGGTGAGGCCCAATATTAAATCTGACAAAATTTGTTAACAAGATTTTTATATCGATTGTGTTACTTCACAGTTTTTTTAGGTCGCCTATTACGAACCTGAGGTCAAATTTACAAAATTGAAAATCGCAGATTCAAAAATCATAGCTTTTGTACTACAAATCATGCCTAAGTAAATATTACTTAAAGGAAGGTAAAATCCTTCGACAGAAAACAAACGAAAGTGAATTACTCGCTTCCCATATCACCCATGATCAATGACGTGAACATGGCGAACTTTTTATTCTATTAAACATTAAAATATTTTTTTTTTTGCTATATTTTTAATATTTTTGCTTATATTTAACAAAAGTAACGTACAAAAACCTTAAACTTTTTTAACGTTATGACGCCAAATAGCGTATCGCGGTCCTTTATAGGGGACATGAGTTAATGTACTTTTGTACAGTTTTGGCAGGCAATTTTTTAAGAATTGTGAATTAGGAAACCTCTTCAGGACCCGTTTTATATCATCTATTATGTAAGATGATGCATTATTTATTTTTGTTGGATACACTTTAGCTATTACTGTACATAAACTCTGCACATGCTGATAAAATGTACTCATAGTTTTCCATTTACTCGTGAGTAACGTCGGCAATTACTGAAATTTTGTACAACCGTCCAAATAGTATATTCCACTCCAAGTTTTAAACCTTAGTTTATATTAATTAATTTTAAAATATGTTAAACCGAATGTCCATGCGGCGAATGCATCTACATATAAATGAGGGGAACAATAGATATTATTGTTTTGAACCGTCACTTGCTATCGAATTTCATCTCTTTTTAATTTGAATATACTTTCATCGAAATGTCATCTTAGAATTTTAAATGAAATGTAAGTCCGAAGTACAAAATTTATAATTGATGATTTATACTGCATTTCGTATTATTTATATTAAATTTTTAACGTAATAATTAAAGGATATTTTCACTAGTAGTAGCATCAAATTACTGAGTCTAACTGTACATTAAAAGTACCAAAATGTAACGATAAGATAAAGTCAGAATTAACTTTATTCGAGGGTAATTTATAACGCCGCTATTGATATGCACGTAGGAATTTAATGTTTTATCAGGCCATGTAAATTGTTATGAGGTAACCTTGAATTTTATTCGATACCAAGCAAAGTAATAACTTTTTCTGAATTCTAAATATAACCTACATAACGTACAGAATTCGGAATTTAGTTGGTGGTGCAGCCTGCAATTTTGGTTAGGTCTTAAATAGATATTTAGCGTAGAGTGCGTTTTATTAACCAAAAGTAAAACTTTTCTTGGTTTGAAATTATTTATTATTTCTGGTACTACCACTTACACCATGGGTACTACTACTGCTTCCCTTATCGGTTGCAGTTGTGCTTTTGTATATCGAAATTCTCTTTAAATCATGGTTTACTTTATTCGTTTATTGATTCCTATAGAAATAAAAATACATGACATTAGGAAACAATTTCTATTTCCGTGGTCCAAACATAGTGTCATGGAAGGGTTAAATCGTAAGACATATTTCAAATCATAAGACATATTTAAAAATAGAAACATATGTCGAAACATATAGCATATACTTGTGAAAACCTACTACGTTATATTAAACTATGATCGAAAAGATTTTTTAAGTTCTTAAAAAAGAATGCATTTCCGTCATATTAAGCCACGGTTTCTTCCTAAATAAAATTAGCAACAAAATTAAATAAAATGAATTAAAAAATTATATACTTTCAACATTGTATAAACATAATTAATTTTTCATAACTTCGTAAAAAATCAGATCTATATAATGTATAACCTACCAAATATTAAAAAATAATCGAAGACAGTTTATCATCATATTAAAAAGTGTTCGTCACATAATATATTCCTCGAAATTTTGTTCATCTCACTTGGCAATTATACGCTCCTCGCGATTCAGTTACTATCGTAAAATAATAATTTGCATATACTGTGACAAATGTTCCGTACACGAGGGAACTTATTATCTTTTAGCCTCGAGTGTGTTTAATTTTACTCTTGAATATTTGAAAACATTACACTGCTGTGCACCTGCTGTGATGTTTTTTCGCTTTAATATTTTTTCTAAATTCTCAACTTTGTACTTGGAGAACGAAAAGGAATATAATCAGTAAATTAATAACTATACTTCCCACTTTCAAGGATATCAGAAAGAAGAGCGTTAAAATATTGCATATTGAAAATAATAGTACATTTAAATAATGTTTATGATTAAATGTACATGGCAGAAAATAATTCTTTATGAAATTATTTATTTTTGAAAATTACTGCAATTAAAACCAGATTTTGAAAAAGAAAAAATTGTTTTTATTTCCTACCAATCTTTTTTTTATTGGTTTAAAATGTTACTAAATAATAATCCATGCAAAATCGAGGATTGATAAGTTAAAAGATATTTTACGTTACAATTTGTTACATGATATTTTAGATGCGGGTTTGTCCTTTTTTTGTCGTTTTTTGCGCATACTTGCAATGAAAATATTTTTTAGCTCCGGACAAACATTTCGATCAAAGAAAGTTTACGTACTTGGATCGAAAACTCCTATGTCGTGAAATTTCAGTCAATTTAAATACCCGTTTTTTGCATTTTCTGACTTCCTATAGTTTATCAATTCCTTAATTTTACTAGTTTAAAAGTCATTACGTATCGAATTAATAAAACATTTTACAACCAAAAAAGCTCATGAAGTACACGTTGCCAAATTAATAAGTAATTCAGTATGAATTAATTATTAATTATCAATCAATATGATTTTGGAAGGTTTATTTTTTTCTTAGTTTTTAATAGTAGACCATGATTGAAAAAGTGTTAACGAGTATGGGATGTTTTCATTTATAGAGAAGTACGTCATATTGACGTTGAATATAATTAGGAATTAAATTGTAATACCTCTTCACAAATATAAAATTATAAAATATTAAAATGTGCATTCGTTTAATTATAGCTTTACCATCCTTTATTTCATATTAATTTAATTTTCCCGTGTGAATACGCACCTTGTATTGTTTTGCTCATTTTTCCGGTACTTTTGATTTGATCGTAAAATTAATAGCACGAAAACCTCGTGCTCGTGTAAAATTGATGTTTAGTTCTTGATGTTCTTTCGATCTATACTTATTAACACTTCACGTCCCAATAATAAACAACATAAAGTCACAGTATAAATCGGTTTAATCTTGAATCAACCTAATTTCACAAAAAATAACTAACTGATGAAAATAACATTTGGATCATCCACCGTTTTATGAATTCTTCGATCACTTTTTTATAGTTATAGATTTTTATTAAAAAAAGGTAACATTCGACAAGAGAGTGCGTGTACTATTGAGTGTGAGATTCGCTGGATTCACGTTTTATCGCTCTTTACCCCCGTTCCTCACCGTCCAGTCATTCACTGTTGCTGTGCCCCACCAAATGAACTGAACTTTGCGAGTCCAAGGATAATTTTGATTATTACACTGATTTTTAGAAATTTAGTGTTGTTAAAAAAAAAGGCCATTCAAACTTTTCTCTAAATAGTTTGATATTGAGAATATAACGTCACCTGTTTTTTAAGTAAAATATATACGTGTTTATATATTTTTGTTTCATATTTATATAATTACTGTAATATTAAAATGGAAAAGTAAATAATAAAATCAACTGCTACTTTTTCGCGTCTGCAAAAAAAAAAATATAACGCACCGTTATAACCGAGATTTTCCTTTTTGTAACATTTTCTACGGTTGATATTATTTTGGACATCTAATTGGAAAATAGGCAATTATTGCAACATAAATATATTTTTTGGAATATACTTATGTTTACTGTAAATTGACATAAAGATATATTACGTAATTAAATATTTACAGAAATGTTAGTATACCTTCTTCACAAAATGTCGCTGTGCTACCTAGATATCGATCTGAACTACTATGATAGAGTATTGCTTGTTTTATAAAATTTGTTGAACAATTGCAGTTACCATCTGTATAATAAATTTCTTTTCGCTTTTTGCAAATAAATGGTACATAATAGATAACGATATTTTGATAACCATTTAATAAAAAAAAGTAAGCTTTTTTCCTCTATCGAGTTTAATAATTATTATTAAAACTACTGAAACTAAATCGCTGTATGAAACACTATTCAAACTGAACCCTTATGGGATCTTTAGTATTTTTAAAAAGTTTAATGGCAACGAATTTGTTATGGCATCTCATAATCTTGCGTAGATTTGAATCCTGCAATTTGTATCGAGGATTCGCAATTTCTCGTATAACCAATAAGAATTAATTTTGCGTTCTGTTATACTACTCATTTTGTCTCTGTAGTGCTTAGGATTCTCGCATTTATTAATAATAATTATCATTAATTTTCGAAGTACGTTAATAATAAAATTACCTTAATAGTATTACCAGTTTACTATATTTTTTCATTGACTGACAATAAATTCGAAATTAATAACTATATTTTAGTTCAGTTGACTAAATGTTGTCATTTCGGTATCATCTTTTAGTTGGATGAACTAATATGTACTTGAATTGACTAAATATTTAGGTGCCAACAGTCCATCACGTATCTAGTCACTATATTACTTAATTTAATCAGACACATGCATACTGCAGAATTGTTAATATACAATGTATATTTGCGAAATATTAGTTACAAACGATGCTGTTTGTTAACGAGCATGTGTTGAATATTTCTTCCCAATTAAAAAAATATTGTGGGGAATGGATATGGTCAATTTTCCATACAAAATACAATAGTTTGGTCGTAGCAGATAGTATGTAGAAACCTTTTTTTGTATAATTGTGCAAATTTGAAATCTGTTTCTGCGTAGAAATCCTCTGGCAATAACACAATTATTTTTAGTTCAGTTTCAAGCCCATAATTTAGGTAATATTATCTGGATGATTTCTTTTTGGACAACTGAAACGTTATCTGGACATATTTTTCGTGTTTTAATTTTTTTAATCCCAAATATTAGAAAAAAGATTTTTTAGAAGATTTTTAAATTCAATATAACTTATTGCTTTACTTTAATATGGGTACAATGATCAACATCATCGTTGTCATATTATCAAATCTGTTATTGCTATTATTGTTAATTTTTTTAAGTGCAATAGGATTGGGCATCATAATTTAATTCTGTTCTAGTTCATTCATGGCAGAAAAAGTCAATTCGAAATTATTATGTTTATACCTATTTATTTCTGTTTATCTGTATCTGGTTATTGACTAGTTTGTGGGCACTTTTGTTCTATATAGTATTAAACCACTCAAATTGACCAGAAAATTGACTGAATCCCATGGAAATCACAATAATTTATATTCAAAATAAGATTCGTTTTTTGTAATCTCAGCATTTTCAGTGAGGTTGATCCAATTTTGATTGCTATTTCATTTTATATATTGATGAAGTTAGTGAAGCTCATAGATTTGGATTCGATACTTTACATACAATATTTATACATTTTTTAATATGAAAAATTTGTTATATAATCAAATATAAGCAAGTTAATATCTACGGATTTTTTTATACCTACTTGGTTCTTACTGGGGGTCATTGCGGCGGATGTAAGCTCTAATTTTTATTTCAGCATGTTCCGACGTTCACGTAGTTTTTGCATATTTTCTTAAACAATATTAAAAAGAGGTATTTCTTCAGAATGAATAATTTTGATTGTGAAACGTTTATTTTAAGTAGTGTAACAACAATTTCATATAAAATTATTTTCAGTACAGTATTCTGAAAAGTATGAAAATAACGCAGCGTTGAAAAATTTATTTAGAAAATAATTAGTTGATTATTTGATAACAACTTTATGTAAAATCGAATATAATGATTTATTTTAAACTTATGCACAATTTACAAAAGCTATGTATTATTTTCTGGGCTTACCAAGAATTAATTTGAAATTGACTCAGTATGCATTACAAATTTTATATATGTATTCTTTTTTTATACATTGCTCTCTATTTTCTAATGCACCTACTTGTAAGAGTTTTACCTTACAGAACGTGATTTAATTTGTTTTAAACAAGTCACGTACGTTTATTGTGCCGACTTCTGCATAATGTTATCGCGCGAGTTAAAAGGATTGGTCGGAATTGTGAAGTCGAAACCTAGCCCAATGATCCGTTTGAATGCAACATAGGTGTTCGGTGTAAATCTAAGGAAGATTTGCGGCGATTGTCTGGAGTTAGAGAACATGTTTTAATTCGGCCATCATACTTTTGCATATGTAAATGGAATAAACATGTATGCTAAATTGCATTTGCATGTATGGTAATTTCGTGTACATACTAGTTATACTATTTTCAATCAGTTGTCAGTTAGCCTGTGCCTTATTAAAGTAAACAATATTCAAATAAAACTAAGAATCTTGAAATGATTTTCTATTAGAACATTTTTCACTTTTCATTTTATATTAGTACTAATTCATATTAATTATTTATCCGTAGACATACAGTCTTCGAAAAATGTTTTATCGAGCACAAAACAGTACATTTTTTCTAGTCTTAGTTTACT
Organism: Trichopria drosophilae; assembly: GCA_030407085.1. Classification (NCBI taxonomy): domain Eukaryota; kingdom Metazoa; phylum Arthropoda; class Insecta; order Hymenoptera; family Diapriidae; genus Trichopria; species Trichopria drosophilae. The sequence goes on from CM059583.1 coordinate 210,189,500, forward strand.
ATTAATTAAAGTTTTTTTCCATGTTTGAAAAAACCCACAAGATAAAAAGAAACTTGAGACAAATTTCCAGAACAAAATTAGAGGAGAAAGGAATATACGCCAGTGAGAGGAAACGAAACGCCGTAAATCATAGCGTAGCATCTTATTATCAATGGAAACAAAACTTGAAAACTTAGATAAGTAAAACAAGTGCAATTACGGCAAGTACCGATAAAAGGAAGAAAGATGCGCTAACAGATTGCACATTAAGCTATGCTAATCCTTATCCTTACTTTATGGCATGTTTATAGGTTTTATAATTTGTATGTTTATACTATAAAGTCAATTGAACATTTTGAGTTTAATATTTAGAAGAAACAACCAAACTAACTTCTATAGCTCCTTTTATAGTGTTATGTATTTTTTTTATGAATAGCCATGTATTCACAGCAATTAATCCGTCTGGTGATACTAAACACATAAAATGCATAATTTTTTAGTGAATATAATTTAAACTGTAATTAATTTTCGGAATAATTGAAAATAAATTAAAGAATAATAATAATTAATAATAAAATAATAAATATGATATATTTTAATTTTTAGTTTTTGCTCAAGGTAATATTAGGCCAAGAGAGCATTAAAATAACTTTAATTGTCTTATATGTATCGCATTAAATGTAGGCTTGAACACGAAAATAAAATGTGATTTAAGATTAGAATATCATTAGACTTGACAATGATTTCATCTCTACCCATGTTTCGTCACAATTTTACGGTAACGATAGAATAATAATAGATTATTTGCACCAAAATTGTAAATATTCTTGATTATCAAAAATAAAGAGTATAAAGATATTACTCCGATTTATATAAATTTACCAGTATCCGTTCATTTTCAAATGATTCCTCAGTTGTATTGAGATAATTTGGAAAAATTGTGTCGATGTTATGTAATAATCTGATGCTTATTACGCACTGCTTTGGAGACTGTTTCGCGCGTAATTGATTTTACTTTCAATTTCGTTTAAAATAACTGGGTTAACAAAACAGTAATCTGCTGACAAGGAAAACTGAAAAGGAAACCCCAACTTTTTGCACACAGAGCATAATGTTTTAATTATTTGTAACGATACACCTTTTAATGATATTTTGCGCATCGGTTATAAATTGCGGAAACGCATTACGAGATTTTTTTTCTAACGATGATTACATTTGTCCGTTTTCTGCGGGAGAAACAAATTGCATCGCAATCTCGAAAATTATTATGTATTTAAGACCTTTAGATATATGCACCTTAAGAGCAGGTTTCTCAAAGTTGATCAGAATTCATTTCGCGATAGGCATACGATGTTTCACACGAAATGCAAAACAATTCCGGAAAATGGCTTATAATTGCTCGCTATTTGAAGAGTAGTAAATGTGCAACTATGTATTATTTTTCAGTGGTTGAGAATTATTTTCTTCCGTTTCTTGTATTAATACGTCATAATTAATTTTAAGATTGTTTTAAAAACCATATTCATATTTACATTCATAAAGCCAGATGTCTAATAAAGTAGCAACAAACAAAAATTTTCTTTCCGATGGAGGGGAGAGGGGTCCCACTTTGCGTACTATTTATTTTTTTGTCGCTAAATCTGAATTCAATGTCCATTTATTCCCATCATTTTAGGGTTTTGACATAATCTAACAAAAAAAAAATCAATATTTTTTGTACTCGGCAACAGTTTCTAAAAAAGTCATCGGAAGATCACCGATTATGAAGTTTTCAAAAATTCAAAATGAGAGATGGAATCATTCTTTCCAAAAATCCTGAGTAACCAAATGTTTGCAAAGATGGAAGCAATCAGTATCCTAATGCATACAAATCTGTAACTTCCATACATAAATACATTGTATAGTATTTTTTTATTCAATCATCAAATAGTAACAACAAAATTAGAATTTTTCGTTAAATATAATATAAATTTTTGTTTATTTTAAACAATATAGAAAATGTTACTTTCTTTCATTTAACTTTTAGCGATTTTATAGTCGACGTTGTAAATTCTTAAACAGCGACCCTAAAAATTTAAGATTAATGATTTTCATGCGAATTCCGTGAATTTCAAAAAAATAGTATACGCTAGATTGAATTATTTAAAATGACCTCGAAAACCCAGGAATAACGAATTTCATACGTATTCCGTGATTTTAAAAAAAAGTGTCCATCATATTGGTTTTTGGAGTTTACGTCGAAACTATACAGAGATGGGCTTCCATGAACCTTGATTTCGGATACAACGACAACAAAAACCCTATAATTAGCATCATGAGATCTCGTGAGCGGTAGTGCATTAAAAAATGTACATCATTTCTTATTGAGGAAAGTGCAGAAAAGTGTTCGATACAGTAAAACTTTTTATTTTGTTAACAATTAGTTGGAATATAATAGAAGCTTGCAATAATCACACTTTTGAATTGCGGCGATCAATTGATTCAATTTAAGGGTTGTTCCACGTTTAGTAGAACAATCTATAAATTAGATATATTTGTGATTATTGCGGCTGACACCTCAATGCATTAGTAATTGTTTAACATTTCTGATACTGTTACTCGCACATTAAGTTGGAAAGTCTTTCGTTTTTTAAATATTCCTTACAAAATAATAAATAAATATTTTATGCACGTCTTCGGCGAGCTTACCACGATGTTTCTGATGTATACTTTTAATCTTTCTAGCTAATATTTTCTGATGACAGAAACTCGTTTGCTCGATGAGAAATAATGCAACTTTAAAGGTCACGAAATTAATGTTGCGCCTAGCTTACAATTAGTTAGAAGAGCATTCAATCGGCAACCAACTCCCGGTGGATCGAATCTTTCCACTTTAATGGTCCTCATTTTTTTCGAAAATCTTAAAACAATCCAACCTTTACCATGATAAGTGAATAAGAAAAATTGAAATTAAGTATCACAAAAACATAGTGATTTGCTGGTTTAAGACATGTATCAAATATTTATTTACTATTTAATCATATTTGCGAGCATATATATAATGGACTGATCGGGATACGGATATTATTTACGAATTTCTGTTTGTTAAGAATAGTAGTCGGTTGTTGAATCTTACGTGCGTTACTGATTAACTGATATGTTTTATTATTCATAAACGAATATTCCACAAACTCTGATAGTATCTTTTCTCACGGTATTGTTTGTTTCCATATGTCCGAATCGGATTGTTATTAATTGAGGGAAGCATTATTTTGTGCTTTGCAGTGCACGTCGATTTTCAAATAGTACAGAAGAACTGATTAGCGACCATGATCATTGATAATAGTGTACATCTTAAGGAAACCAAATAACCCTCTTTGTTTAGTGTTTTTTTTGCTGATATTAATTGCGTAGCTGAGGGTATAGGCTTATGGAATAAGAGACTTACAATGTGGCTTTGAGTAGATGCAAGTCAGGTATAATGGGTCGTTCAGGTAATGCACACGTTATGTTACGCTCGAATGCACGATGTCACTTCATATATAATTTCATCAACAGGTAATTTCTCAACGTTATCCTTATTTGTTTTAAAATATTTTGATACATTAACTGCATTCAATTTCTTCTGTAACCTTTCGCACGTATACATTAAAGATTCGAAATGTAATAAAATGCACGTCAACGTATTCTGCAGTAAACGAACCAAATAAAAGATATTAAAACACCATTAACATCAAGGTCCTTTGTACAGTTTTCTTCCTGATTTATATTAATTAAAAATTACCCCGTTATTTATATTTAATTTGCTCTATTATATAATATATATATATATATATATATATATATATATATATATATATATATATAATAAATTTATATTTTATTTGTAGCTTATTTTATTCGTCCAACCATATGCACTATATTTGCAATTAGTATTGAGAATTGCAGGATTACAGCTACTTACTACATCAACCTCGAATCATTGGATATCTCCTAACAGTGACGTTTTATATTTATTATAAAATATTTAGTTTTAAGAATTTAGTCAAGCGTTGAAGAACTGTCTATAGTTATTATTCTGTATCTAGCGTTCCGTGACAATTTTCCACCGGGGTTAGATGAAAAAACGCAAAGTTAGCTCCCATATATTTAAACATATTTGTTATTCCTTTATTCCCTTCATAGTAGTCATTCTTTAACTTCGACTACTATAATATAGCAGCCGTAGATAGCATTTTCTCCGTGTATTATCGCATTACAAACTTTGAAGGATCCGAATTTACTATGCGTAAACCAATTGTATTCCATAGTAATGAATTCGTTATAATAAGCTTATGCAGTAATATCGGTCATTATATAGTAGTTTTCCGCATGGGAAGAGATAAAGATTATGCTGCAGGTATCATCATATCAAAATGAAGTTAAGGTTATGTGTAGATACACACGTGCGACAAAAATCTTGATCAATGTCGATGGTCAAGCAAGCTTAGTACAGTTAGGATAATTTATATCACAAATGGAATGGAATATGATAAAGAAAGCAAAATTCTATTTTTTTTTATTAAATTTATTTTATTATATTAATTAATATATTAATAAATTTCTTTATTAAATGTATCCACATGAGTGAAAGAATTCAGATATGCATATATTATATCACATAATGTTTATTATTCACTCTCTAAATTTGAATTTGCGAAAAATTATTAATGAAGGACTGGAAATTTGGTGACTAATTGTATTACTAATCTAGCTCAAAGAAGCAATTACATCTTCAATATCTTATTACCACAATGAATTGATTAAATTTTATTAATGAATCGGCCGTTTTATAATACATACTTTTACTATTTATTAGTAAAAATTAGTATTAATTCAAATAGTGGTCGACTTTTTACTTCCATCATCAGTCGTCATTGACTAATTTAAATTTAAATAGCGTATTGTTCTATTACTTCCTGAGAGCTCGCTTCAAAATTGGAATTAAGGTATTTAATTTATGAAACATTCGTCAATAATATTTATGGAACACGGTAATAATTTCAAATATGGTATATATGTTTCGTATCCAATAATAACAAGGCTAAAATCCATTCTCGTACAATTATGCAACTAGGTGTATAAGATAATTAAGTTTTGTAAATTGTGGATACCAATATTTGTATTTAGTTATATCCTGTTATACAAAATGTTTTTTAATAAAGGAAACTACTCATATATTTACGATACGTGTGTGTGATTGAATTCAATCATAGGTATGTATGTATCTATAACCCATAATCGCAGATATCGTTCTAAAGAAAACTTATGGAATATTCTGTTCCCTACTTCAAATTTCAGTCCAAATTCTTTAGATTGTTTGATATCTTGCAAATAATGAGGTATTTGAATGATAAAAATACTTTGCTATTGAATGATATGATAAGAATTACAAATATTCAAACTGTATTATCAACATAATTTGAATCTATATTCCTACAACCTCTTTAAATTTGAGTTCGTCTAGTTTGTACGCATTTTTAATGAAATGAGTTATGTTACAGAAATAGGGAAATTATATATAATATTCTGATATCAGATGCGCTGCCGTGCGATGTTGACCTATTAAGTCCGAGAGATACACACATTTTTGCTAATTTTCTCAACAGAAAACTGTATTACATAAAAAATATTAAAATTGATTTGAAAGTCTACTATTTTCGAATATGCTCTTTCGATTGGTGTAATCAATATTGCATTTAAATATCTTCTAAAATAAAACTGGTGAGTTTTAATTGAAAAAGCGCTGAAGATTTGAAATTTCTTGTTTTTCAACAATATTTTTCACATTAAGAAATGCATTAAATTATCCAATAAGATTATAAGAGGATTTTTATTTTACGTCTAAACTGTCACGCGAATCTGAAATTCCGATCTCGTATATCATATTAATTCATAAATACGAAAAAAATGATCGGAGACACATTCATTATTCGCTATTACGACGTTCTATTTTTAAAATTCAAAATAAGGGATTTATTATGTCCGACAAAAATTGGAAAAAAACTCAGGTTTCACCAAAAATCGATTTAGAGCAGTCTATTGATGCAGGTTTCATCGAGTTTTCGATGTTTTGCTATTTAAAAGCCGTCATTTTGGTTTTAAAAAGCATTTAAATGCAATTTGGTACACACCATGATGAAAAAGCACCTTGCAAATGTACCTCACCTGACAAATATAAATACATCTAAAAAAACATGTAAATAAATCCATTTTTTTGTGAAAGAAATATAGGTTGTAAAACGTTTTAAAAGTTCGCAAGGGTTTAAAAATAGTAATCATTTATACATTTTACAGTTTACGATGATTTATTGTCAATGACATTTTTTGAAAATATTTTCATATTTGTAATACACTTATATAGTACTGTCCGACACCGCTTACATTCGACAAGGGTTATACATTTTAATGTCCCCAAAAAGCAATATGACGCATTTGAATAGAAAAATAACCAAAAAAATGTTTCATTTTTTGTGAATTTTTTCCGCGTGAATTAAATTGTGAGATCTATGTCGAACCGCAACTAAAAGTGCAAAAAATCTATTAACTTCATCTGGAAATTGTTTCGCTTCAAATCAAGCGAAATTATTTGATCAATTACTAACATTATGGATGAAATTTATGTATAGTGGTTTTAAGTAATTGCATGAAATTTGATCACCTGTATTGGATCCGACATCATTTAATTTTAATAATCTAACTTAATATCAACAATGACGAAAGACGCTAAAAACCCCCGTACACACATTTCTCGCGATTATGATGAATTTTGGTATACAATACTGTCTGAAATTTCTGTACCTACATTTTCCGGGCAATTATATCACTAGAGGTAGGTATGGATTACATCAGTAATGTTCACAATTGATCAAATAACGTTTTCTTTTTAACATATTGATGTTTTAAGAAATTATGTTTGGAATTTTGTTTCCATTTATTAATTGCAGAAAATAAATCGCAAACATCAATTAAAAATTCATGCATGTTCCGTGCTTAATATGTTAAGAAGAGACATTTTAAAACGGTTGAACGGTAAACACGGAAAACAGAAGGCAGACGAAGTTAAAAGTGAAAATGTATTGTCTGTTTTTTATTTAATACGAGCACCTGTTACACCCAGAAACTGTTTATGTAGACCAACTAATAATGTTAATTTTTACTTGGCCATTCCCAGCACTAATTAAGGTTGTGAACATAAAGTAAGGTTAACACTAACGACGTGGATGTCGAATATGCTTCGTGTCTATTGCATGAATATTCAGCGATCCTTGATCATAAGTCATTTTTCAGGTCAAAAATTAAATTGTCTCACTTCATCGATTTCTGTTCCGAATGAATATTTTCGTTTACACCGACTGATGTTTGCAATGAACGGATAATATTACTTAGACAAGCAGATGATATCAAAGGGATGGTGACCTTCATCCTTGTACTTCAAAAAACTTATTACGCATTGATTTTCACGGTAAGTTGATATATCTTTAAAAACATTTCATTAACATTTCTATTTATAAGCTTTTCTTCATTTATCCAAGCGTACTCCGAAATCTTTTGGTAAGCACTGCGTACTGAATTGTACTATACCTGAATACGTCAAATCAGTTGCAAAGTACCCCTTCATATTAAAAGATCTTAAAACTGACGTCGGCACTTAAAAAACGGCGAATTTTTCATGTACTGGCTATTCGTTCATTGTTTAAAAGTTCAATTGCACACGGCCCTGAAAACTTGTCGTATTTGACCGACTTTCGATGATGGCGGTGAGCGGCGCTCCTAGAATAATCGGTAATTCTTATCGGTATGGCAATCCACGGGTGCTCGCTCTAGGCGCGGTAATTAAATGCCTCTGTTAATTGGATCACCCATGTACAAGATGTTACAAGAATGGGCTTCATGAGATTGCAAAAAAATGTACCATCGCAATGCAAGTGTAATTATTTCGATACGGAACTTCACTGAGATTTGTCATGATGTTCTTGGCAATAATTACGTATGTAATTTAATATACACCCGAAAAAGCGTATGCAAAAAAAATTACCAAATTTTTCTGATGTCGAGGATACAAGAAAATTGTTAAGTTTTTGTACTTGAATTTTCACGAAAAGTTACGAAACTTTTCTATAAATGGAACCGAAATATACCAAAAATGTTTGATTCCGCGAACCATTCGGTTATTTTTTATAATTTTTTTATTGCGTATTCAATAGAAAGAAAATATGATCATTTTTTGTTACATAAAGAACAATATTGAGTAATGGAGCTGTAAAAACAGTATTAATGATTGGCAAAATATAATGCTAGTAGAATTGACAAAGTTGACGATGACAGCATGTTACTTTTACAATTTAGAATATATAGAATAATATTTATTATGATTTGACAAACTATATTTTTCTTCTTTTTATTCTCTGGATTTCAAAAAGTTTCAGTAAATTTTATACCGAAAATTTTGTACTTTCCGATCAGTATATTGACTACTATCATTATTCCCAACGGGCACGAAGAACCCAAATGTTTCTAAAACGTTTTTAGAATGTTCCAGAAACGTTCCTAAAACGTTATATGTCTGCAACTTTTACGGAACGTTTTATAAACGTTTCATCCATGTTGCAGACATATAACGTTTTAGGAACGTTTCTGGAACATTCTAAAAACGTTTTAGAAACATTTGGGTCCTTCGTGCCCGTTGGGTTGCTATTATCGGCAATAAAAAATTATTTGATATTGACGCAATAATATAGTTTAACAGTTCTGAAGTAAATTTAATTACTGAACATTTGCAATTTATAATACACAATTCTTGTAAGAGAGTTGCAATTGAAGACAAATATTGAACGAGGTTTAACCCTTTTCTAAACACTGTAAAAAAAATGAAAATATAATAAAAATCCTGAGAGTTTTGGACCTCTTTCGAATTACGTAGAGCGAATCAACCGATAGCGTGTTTGAAGCGAAAGGGCAATACTAATCATTGCCAAATGTACTAATTGCATCTTTTTGCTAAGCTTTTGTTACTTTACCGTCAGATTTCATTCAAAAAACAAAATAGTGGCTTCAATACGGAATTTTTTTTTTAAATGATCAACACTTTTTTAATTGAAATCGCCGACTAATACAAGGAATACGAAAGAAGAAGTCCATTGTAATCAAACTTGTTTTATTTAAATTTTCTTTAACGTTGTTTGGAACAAAAGGTTCAGCCCTGAAATCTGCATCCAAATTTTGGACGTTCGGGATGAAAAGGGTTAAAACATAAAGCGAAAATTGTCTTCAATGCATTTTTTAGCTACAATTAAATTGTTTGTAAATATGAGTATGTGGATCCCAGACGTTTATTCAAACACCCGAAATTCCCTGTAACCTGAATTTCTCGGTAAAACCTGCACATATTGATAAATACATGAATAGTAATTTGTTGAAAATTTTAATTCCAGTCCCGCGAATTTATAATATAAACTTCAATATGAAGACGAAGGAGTGACTCGAGTTTCGCATGTGTTACACTTAATTTAGTTTTAAATGGATTCTAGGAAATGCACCTGTTCTCAATTGTGCCAGTTTTTTTTTGTACTCGTGAAACTCGAGGTTTCCGCAGAAGATATACGTTATTGCCCTAAACGTTGCTTCGGTATATATGCCGAAGCTACGTGAAGCACGTGTGTGCCATAATGGTTATGTGACGGATAAATATTAGCCCAGAGTCGCGACGCTCCACAAGTCGTAGATAACTAATCAACTTATAAGTACTAATTTCGCTACTGTTCACTTAAAATTACTTCGAACATTGTTAAGCCTCATACATATGAATTATTTGATAAAAGTTACATTCTTTACGAATAAGTAGGTAACCCTCATATAGTTTAAAGGCAAAATACATTTCAGATGTAACGTAAATTTTGGCAAATCTTCCGATAGGAAGATTTACCAAAAAGATTTGCCAACAAGTAACTTATCAGTTACTTATTACACAAAAAGTAGGTAGTTTTATTTGCTAATTATGAATGTCATAATAAAAATTGAAATATTTATTACATATGTAGTAAGTATGATATTATATAATACTCTGTACTTGATTTATCAGTGTACATGAAATAGTTTTTTTATGGTCTTTTTTATGGTAATATTGGTCTTTATGACAATATTAACTTGAATTCTTTATATCTGGATATTTATTTCTAAAGTATGGGCTAATATACTAAAATAATAGTAACAGGGTTACACGGCTGATTTTGTAGTCCTGGTAAAAATTTGTACACAATTTGTCTGAATGAACTCACTCACATTGACATATCATAGTTTCTTGAATGATTCGTTTTGCAATGCTTTGGCCTTGTCTATTACCTTCGCTAAATATATTAAAATATTGGATATACCTGGAAAAAATCTCATAGCATATTGTGTGAAATTGACATTGAATAGTAAACATGTAATTAAAATGTCCGGATTAAAGTAAAGAGTTATATATGTAATGGATATATACAACGGTATGTGTTTCAATTTTTCTACGTCAGCTACTGATAAATAGCGTATAAAATAATAATAAATATTAATGACGCATTTGTAGGCAAGTTAACAGAAAAAAAATATTGTGTAATAACAAAATATCATCACTGGCCTCGAAATTAAAATTTTACCGACGAAGTGGTATATTTACATCAGATTCATGCAATTGTCTCTAGTTCACGACGTACATCGAAAATTCCGGGTTCTTTGTATTCAGATCGTTAATTTCCCACGCACGTGAATAGTATTGTAATCAGCGTGTTTAATCGTAAGCGATTCTAACGAGAATTTGATCGAGTTTGAAGATCTCTGAAATTCCAAGGTTATATACAGAGAAAAACACAACGGAAATATAGGTTGATTTTATGATTTATGGACAATTAATGAATTTCTGTGTTTTGTTAAAACATCAAAGTTTGTCACGATTAATACTATTTTTCACACTATTAGTATCTTCATAAAAGAAATTCCTGGAGGAAGGAAAGTGCTTAAATTTGATGGTTAATAATAACTATTGATTGTGTCACATATTATCATCCATTTTTTTAAGTTCAGAAAGGGCTTAAAAACTCTGTACATGAACTAAATGCATATCAAAATAATATTCAGCTAAAAAATAATAAACAAAGGTTAGATTTTGCTAGATTTTACATTTTGTAACTTCTAAAAACTGAAAGTATTAAAAGATACATTTTGGACGACGATCTAAGTTATTCTCTCGATGTGTACTTTGTGAAAATGTATGCGACTTTGTTATTCTTTCTACGTACTTCTAATACATCTGCAATATATATACATGCGGGGAATTCAACATTTAAATTCCAGTAACTGGAACTAAAACCGTTTTTATTTGGTTGAGGGATCTAATCGCGTAAAAACGTATTCGAACAATGTATTTATATATATTTCCAAGATAAGATGGGTAACTAAGATGCTTTGTAATCATTACAATTTACTTCATAAACAACATTATTTTTAATTAGTTTTTCTAGGATATTTTCCGCTTTTTACTTGAAAATGACCTAGCTTCCAATTTTCATTGTGTTCTTCGTAATTACCTCACCACAATACGTCGGAAACCATATTTACAATAAAAATCAGATTTTTGTAATTTATGAGTTGTATGAATTATAACAGAAAGTTTTTTAATGTTCATTACAATTTTAATTTCAGGGTCCACCACATTTGTGTTCTTGTCTCTCGAGGACGAAAGGTATAAATGCAGTAAGCGTAAGATGTCCAAAAAGTTATGTTGACACAGTATGTATAATATACAAATTGATGTTTATGGATACCAGATAGCATCAGCTAATTGTAATACAGAAAATTATTAAGAGAAATGCATATAATATTAATCACACCATTCTTTCTAGGCTCGTGACGCAAGTTGCTCTTCGAATAGACAATTCTTCCCGAAAAATACACGGGTTAAGATGATTGCGACTGAAAGTAACTTTCATAAATTTGGAAGAGTCCGGTAAATTAAAAGAAAAACGAACAAAGCGTAACAAAAGGGCCACTGTTAAGTGTTATTAAAACTGATATAATTAATACTATGGATATATCTTATGATACATTTCATTTTAGTGTGCAAAAGGAGGCAGATCGAAAACAGTTTGTATAGAATGATAATTAAACCTGTATAAACTTTTTTTGCGCATTTGTATTTAATAAATTAAATAAAAAGATATTACGTAGATTTTTATGATTAATAAAAAATATAAAGAACGGCTTATACTCTAAGAATAATTGTTAATTTGTCCTCTACTTTTCGGTCGTGTCGCGACCATCATCAGGAGGAACGGCAATAGAAATGCATTTATATGAAAAGTGTTATCTAGGTGGTGGTGGGAAATGTTCTTTCTTAAGTACAATGATCTCACCCAATATGTTGTCTAGCCGAAATGACTCTTCCATTGCATTTAGGGGTTGTTTTCGTAGTGTAATGTGTATTGTTTCCGAAATGCGTCGATTGTAAAATTTATTTTCTGCATCTAATACTAAAACATTGTCCCATTCAAATTCATGTGAATGTCCTAATTTATGTGTTATGATTACTAAATTCTTCTGTGCTGGTCTATTTATGTTAATTCATTCGTATTTTTGATCATTTGGTGTCACCTACATACAAAGCATCACAATTTTCACAATATATTGTTTTCGTAATAAATAGTTTATGATAGATAACATTTCTATTGTTTTCTATTCACCTCATAATTAATTGAACGAAAGGTTAATTGCCATAAAAAAATTGAATCAATTTATCAACTGTATACATAAAATATCATTTCAAATCAGTCACACATTCTATTGCAAATATTCGAACATATGGGCAATATATTACTGAATAATATTTATTTGTACATCTTATTAAAAGATACTTTTATAAATTTAAAAAGTCATTTTATTTTCGAGAAATTGTTTGTTTAAATTACAAAAATTGTTTCTTTGAATCATTCTGCATATTTATTTATGTCAATCAAAGCAGATCAACCAAATAATTGTTCAAATGAAAGAAATATTTGTTTAACCTATAGCAATTCAGTGCTTTTTAGATTTAAACGAATTTTGTGGGAGTTTAAACAACTTTTTTCGGAGTTCTGTTGAATTGACGTTTCAAGTTACATGAAACGATGGTACAGATACGATTACACTGACATTTAACTTACAATTTTGTCGAATTTTCTTTAAAATACGATTGTATACAATTTTAAATAAGATATGATCGGAGATATTTCAGTCTTATTATAGGAGGCGTAGATTTGGACCGCATGCTTAGAAAAATGGAAATTATATTAATTTGGTAATATAATAATTATTTGCAGATCGTTATTTTTGGAATTTTATCCATCTTTTCTGTTGAAACGTATACAAATCTCCTGAGATTCGTTAAATCGTGCAACTTCAATATTCTGATAAAATCTAGTAAATTGCCAAGTTATTATGCACCATATGCATTGTTGCAAACTGCAAACATTCCGAGTCATTGTTTGAGGGAATACAGGGAAATGCAATTCTGATCCGCCTATAAGGCATCGTCGATTTGTAAGGCACGTTATGGGCTCGCGTGCATACGATCAAATATGCAAATTGCCGTCTGGCATGCGAGAAGTACGAAATTTCTTTCAAACAGAATTCTTTATTTCTTCACTGTATTCTTTCTAACGTTAAAACAGATACGGCTAACTTCAGTTGGCTATGTCATCGTTACGCTTGCGTCAAGTGAACCTAAGAAAACGTATTGTCTACAATCAATATTAGATATTCGTGCATGTTTTTGCTCCGCTTTATGAACTAGTGACAATTCTAATCTTATCTGCTACGAAGCTGGGACTCTATAAGCACGTAATTATGGTCATAGACTCGGTGAACTCTAGAGAAGACGTGGTTTAAAAATAGATTTTCTGTGATGTCGGAATTTTACGATATCTTGGTTCTTCACTTGTTGATGTCGCCATTCTTACGCGTCAGTGTCGTAGTTACCATTTATTATTAATTTTGGGCACATGTGTATAATTCAGTTCAATGTACGCCATGTTTTTAATTTGTGGTTTGTTTGCTTTATAGAGTACCGATTAATTAGTATTTATTGTGCTACTTAAATTCGCGAAAATCAGTTTATATTCTTATAATTTAAAGGCTAAGATTTTGTTAAAAATCCGTTTGTAAACGTATTTTCAAAAAATACTTTATGCCATTCGATGCGTAAAATGCTATTTTACACACTTTTGACACATTTTTCGGTCGCATTTTACGCACTCAAGTGACATAAAATATCGTATGAAACATGAGCGTAAATGTGCATTCTGCTAACGTGATTACGACCTCGCCTTCGGCTCGGGTAGCAACCCTTCACATTCGTAGAATGAACTTTTACGCACTAGTTTGATAATATACTATTATGTACGTCTTTTCGGTGCGTAAAGTAAACTCGTGCGTAAAGTAAACTTTACGGACTCGATTATACTTTACGCACGGAAAAGCCGTACGTAAACAATATTTCGGCACACGTGTGTATGTGTAAAGTTCTTTACACATACGCACTTGTATCGAAAAGTACTATTATTAAACCAATAACTCCGAGATGCAGTAGAATTTTATAACGATATCAGTCGTTATTACTCATATGAAACGAATTAATTCTTTTTCTTTTCCAAAATTACTTAAAACATTTAAACACGCTTAAAGAAAAATTCCTGATAATAATAAATTGAATGTTTGTTTCGACAGCAATAAAAATATCTTCAATTGCACTTCATGCGGAAGGATAGCAAAATAAAAATCCTATTTTGATTAAATATCGTCTATTTTGCTGCGTTTCGATTACTTCACCAACCTTCCGCATGAATGACCAATAAAACGAAGCAAGGGCAATTTAAAAGATACTGCAAATTTAACACCATGATCTTCTTCATTGTACAAATATTCGTTAATGTTTATGGCGAAATAGGTATATGCAATTAGTAAATTTGTTTTTTTAATATTTTGGAGCACTGGATTTGTTTTTAAAATTGTTGATGCTATTTTCACATACAGATCATATTCATAAAAAAAACTGCAATGGCACAATATAAATACCCAAGTAGATGTTTATTCAGCCCCTGTCCACAGCGTTAAGGGTCTGATTAGGGCCTTAACAAATTTTTGCTCGGGTAGTATAAGCTTAGTAATGGGAATTTATAGATCTTAAAAATATTGATAGAGGAACGGATAGTTGGTTATTTATTTAATTACTCATTACAGAAAGTCTACTTTTACAATAATCTGATACATTCGTTTTACGAAATGTTCACTAATTTTCATTAGTATGAATAAAAAAGACAATGAATAAAAAAGGATAACGATCACGCTTATACATCGCCAGCATAGGATAACGAAACGAAATATTTCGTTTTCTTTTCGGTATCCCATGTATTTTTGGTACAGTTTTAATTTCGTTACTTTCGTTACGGGTCCCTGGTCATAAGTAATATACATATAACGGCGTTGTCGATATCCAGGACACTATAAATATAATTGATTAAATCGTGTTTGCCAAATTTAACATTAGTCGATGGAGTTGATAATCGTGGTGATTTATTATTATTGTTACACTGATATTAAATGGCATTTAATTATGTCTTTCATAAATTGGCATAAATATTCTTGATATTAATTCGCGCATTACTGCTGCTTGTTCAGGGCCTGATCCGGGAGTGATAAGGCACATTATCAGGCGCGCCTGATTGCTACCTGTTCAGGGCCTGATCCGGGAGTGATAAGCACACGTTATCAGGCGCGCCTGAATGCTGCGTTATTATCAGGCCCTGATAAGTTTTCAGGCAGCCTGGACAGATTTTTGCTCGGGAACTTTTGAATCTCATGTCACAAAGATTGATTTATCGGATTGTTAAACATCCTATTTTGGTATATAAAGTTTATTTGTTACATTTTTTAGTTCCTATAGATAGGTTTGGTTGATTTTAATTTTCGTAATCAATAATTTTTGGTTCTGCGATATAGACAACGACGGCTAAGAAAATTATAGACTGCACATAACAGAAACATACAATTTTCCTAGCAGGTAGCTTTAACTCTTGACTCACAATAATAAGCAATGTTACCCAATATTTTAAAAAAAAGAGAAGATTGCATTACACGAACATCTTGCGCATATAGGCTATATTTATATAGCAAAAACCTATAATGTGTCTATATGGTACATATTCCAAATCGTGAATTGTTAGAAAACTTACACTGTTAAATATATTGACGTCAAAATTAATATACATGTTTATGAAGTTATCTGCATATACGCGTATATTAAATTTATATGAAATGTATATGAACAAACTATATTAATACATTTTTTATATAGTCGAGGAACTGAAATGATTTGTAATTCTTATAGATATTTACATTTAATAAGTAAATATACATTTAATTTTAGTATAATAATTGGCATAAGTATTTTAAAGTAGGATAATTTTTGGGTTGCATAAACTTCCTTAGTAATAAGGTTTTAGTAGGTTTTGTATAGATGATAAAACTTTCTTAAAAACAACTATTTACCAAAAAAAGGTCTTGAACTAAAAATCGTCTGATGATAAAATTCAAATAAAAAAAAAAATTTAGATATAAAATCATTTGTTGATGAAAAAATTCTCATCAGAAGATAATTTCTCTGATTTGGAATTTTTTATCAATGGTAAAAGTTTTGCCGAAAGTAGTTTCTAAATTTCAAATCTTATGTCCATGGTAAAACTGTCATTGATATAACTCTTCAGATCCAAACTCTTCTGGCGATGGTGAACATTTTGTTTAAAAAAAGGTTTACAACTAAAATCTTGTACCGATGGAAAAACTATTACTAATAGAATGTTTTGATCGATAATAGAACTCTCACCTGAAGGCAGCTTCTAACCTGAAATGTATGATATTGTAATGTTATATCAAAATACTGTAAAATTACCACTATCATTTTTTTGGAGGTTAAAACACATATTTCTTACAGAATAACAGACATACTATAGGTAGAATGGAGAAACAACAAGTTATTTTATGAAAACTAAATAAAAAATTAATGCTGCAAACACATATACATTTTCAGGCAGTCTGCTAATAACAATTCGTTAAAAAATACCAATAAAAAGTTTTATCCTTATATTGCGCTGCACGTTCAATGTACACTGGGATTAATAGGTTTTGAGAACATGTAAAACTACCAAACCATCCCAAGCAGAAATCCGTTCAGGCCTTGAACAGGTAGCAATCAGGCGCGCCTGATAAGGTGTGCCTTTTCACTCCCGGATCAGGCTCTGAACAGACAGTAGTCATGTGCGCCTGATAAGGTGAGTCTTAATACTCCCAGACCAGGCACTCGTCCAGATCAGGGGACTACAACCCTCATCTTATCAGGCAAAAGTAGTTGTTGCCTCATCATGTTCGGAACAGAGGATTGCAAGGCACAATTTATCAGGTAAACGTGGACATAGCCACATCTAATTATTTTATAAACATCATTAAAAGAGGTTTCACGAGAAATATGAACGCGACATTTTGTTCTGCGGAGTAAATTATGTGAAAAACGTTTATGTATTAATGTTACTTTTATATAGAATAAAGAACAATAATTGACACACGTTTCATACATAATTTAATCAGTAACATCGATTGCAACAATCAGTCTAAAAACATCGTTTGACGATATTGTTTATGAAATATTAATATAAATAAGTATCCGATGTCCAGTCGTTAGTTCGGCGCTAGCCGCGATGTGATTGGCATGGGCCAAAGCAGATTTTCAACCATATTATTTATTTATTATTTTTAACAACAAATTTACGACTTTTAATAAAACATTGTACATATTTTCGGTCCAATTTTTCCCTTAGATTTGATAAAAGCATCCGGATTTCATATAAAACCACTGTTGTCGAAGTTTCTTTACGACTGTTTCTTTACAAAATGTTATAAACTTTTATTTATTTTTTATAAACAAAAAAACACGGGTATTCGATTTTTGGCAGGTATTTTATTGACGATAGTTAGTTTGACGCTACCTGAGTTATGCTAGGCATGAACCATAATGGGTTAATAGTAGCACTATTTTTTGTAAGATGCTGCAATTGCGAGCGTAGCGTAGTGGTTAAGGCGCCAAGTAAGCGAGATACCCGCGTTCGATTCCCGATCGAGGTCGGATTTTTTTCTTATTGTTTTGTGAGTATTGAAAAATGCAAATATGGGATGCGAGATATAAAAAATATAAATAATATAAAACTTTTAAATGTTTAAAAATTAAATAAAAATTAATATAATCATTCGAATGACACTTTATGAAATGTAATATACGTATGGATTAATAGTATAATAAATATATATATCGTTATAATGTGTATATGGAAGTGACTCATACATGTATACCTTAGGTCTGGACGAAATATTGAAATTGGTCACCTCGGCAAAAAAATTACCCTATAGTTTTTCATCAAATTTCGACGTTTCGCCCCGCTACCCTCAGGGGTAGTCTTAGCCATCCCCTCGGGCACGGTGATCACCTATGGGCGCATAAGTCCTTTTACGCCCTTGATACGAAAATAACTATTTCGATATATCTAAAAGATGTCTTATAGATATCTAAAAGATATCCGTCAGAGATCTTTTCGACACTTTCAAGATATCTTTGACGAACTATATATATATATATATTGTATATCTAAGATCATACTGATACAGACAGTAATAAATTAGTAAAACACTGTAAACATGTAATATGTATCGAATAGTTTATTACAATACAAGTCCATGAAGTAAGTGTTTTGCAACTTTTATTTATTAATACTTCGGGGTCGAAGTTTTGAAAATGCTCATTTTCAATTTTACCTCGACTCAGGCCATAGGTCGTAGTTATAAATCATTTTCAATTTTCATACATATAAGAAACACTATATTGTTGTAACGTATCTATCAAAGCCACTTGGACCTAAATATGATTGAACCCCCAAATATCGATATAATTTTATAATATAATTGAAAGCTGTTAGTAAACGAACGAGTATTAAGGAAGAACCGACACTCCACTGGGTCGAAGTTTCTGAGCGAGCGAGACACCACGCCAACACTAGTTTAATTATTGTTTATGCTAACTCTAGAGGTACACCATCAGGCCCTGATCAAGCCCTTATCAAGCCCTGAACAGGGACGGATATCGGGATGTCTGATCCGGCTCGGACCAATAAAATCGTTACGTTCTTGATCAGGCTCAAAATTTCTACTCGGGATACCCCGAAATAGTTGGATATAGTGGTAGTCATTTATTGAGAGTAAAGCTGTTAACTTCATCATGTAAAGTTTACACATTTCAACACAAGCATCAATAAACAGTCGTAATAATTACTAAAATAAAATTTAATGTTGTTTCAATATTAAATTGACATGCAAATTAGTAATGTCATTATCAAATTACAATATAAATTATTCATGGGCAATTATATGTGACACATTACCACGGAAATACTTAACAAGTAAATGAATCAGTGAACTTAATTAACATTCAAGTTATAAGATATTATTATTATATTATTTCGAATGCACCAACGACTCTTCCCGCATGAAAAAAAATTCCATGAAAATATACGCGCGAATATATGTAGCATATATGTCACAAATTGCATTTTCGCCGAAAATATATGTCCATATATGTCGCAGGCATTTATTTGCCGTTAGCATTAAAATATATAATATACAAATATTCTACATTAAATAATAGCATTTATGTCTATAAAGTATTATTATATATATTTTTATGGTATTTTAATTTAATAACTAACAGTGAATGTATATAACATTGTATTTAATCGTCTAATCCGGCAGCAGTCATATTACATTATAGATAATTGTTTCGTTGCATTTGCAAACTATACGTAAAAGTTTCTCGAATGAGGCACAAATTGCCCAGCTCGACCAGCAATTATCGCATTACTGGAAATAATTATTTAAAGTCAATATTTTTTCATGACTAGTACAAATACTCCTTAATATTTTTTTCGTGCAGTTGTGGAAGCGATTACAATAATTATGTCGATGAATGGCAGTGCATATATTTTTCTTGTAATAGGATTTGTAGCAGTCACAAGATTTTCTTTTTGTTATTTAACAATAAAGCAGCTTATTTTAATTAATATTTGTTACTTAAAAAATAATGGCATCATTATAATTTTATAACTCTTATTTAACTGCATGATTTCAAATGATTTTGATCAGATAGAATACTCTTTTACTACTTTAATAATAATGGCCTTCTAATAACTAGAAAGACTTGTTCTATGTGAGACATGATTTACAAGGGTGTTGATCTCCTACGTGTCTCATGGAATATTCATCAGAGTTGGTGACAACTTTTCTTCACTAAACTTGTCACAAGGAACAATCCAGGCCTACATTATCAGATAGAAATAAAAAGGAGACTTAATTTTAATATAAAGCCGGAAAAATAAAAATTTATTGAAATCACTTGAAGGTGGCATCACTTTATTGTTACTGAAACAATTATGATATTAGATTGCAAACATTTAAAATTGCAAAATCAATGTGGAATGAAAACCGCTCGGATTTGACTCAAGTGGATGGGGTTTTGAGATTATGACAACATCACGTGATGGGGTTAAACAGATTTCAAATTGGAACTCAGGGATCCAAAAAGCATTTTTTAAATGTAGATTGACCAGCAACATCCGGAATTGTGAGACCTCTGATATGATTTTCATCGATCACCAGAATAATTTTAATAAATATGAGTAATTTTAACCAGATTTTATTTCCTACCGCTTGATAAATGAATTTTTCTGTAACCATCGACGTATCCCCAGTCCCCAGTAATAGCTCTAAATTATATGCATCATGTTTGATATTTGTGTCATAATCTTTGAGTGTATCGATTGTGCCAAAAAATGTTTGAATATTCATATTCGGTTTGTAATTTTCGTACAAATTGCTGTCCGGTAGTAATTAAACCTGTAATTTGAGCAACTGGTATTATTCGATGTCGATGTTCAATTTTTTTTATTAAATAGATTACATTGGATATTTTTTTGTATTTTCAAATTAATCAGTAAAATATTTTTCTCACATTATGATTCCAAAATAATTACGAGGCAAGTGACAAGAAACCGCCAATAATTGTTGAATTATTTAAAATCATGAACAGAATAGGTTGTTATAACATCGAAAGAAGTTCTTGACGTGATGGTCGTATCAACAACCTTGTCTACATTTCAACTGTCTCAATATGTAAACATTTCAAATTAGCTTAAATATAGGTGTCAATAATGCCTTAAATTTTGACACTTTGCACCCAAGTTAGATATACTAAGACATTTTCAAAATGTTTTCAAATGAGATTTAGTCAAAGCATAACAGCAAAGCATAAGTCTTCAAAAATGTGCATCTATTTCAAAATATATGCGTTAATGAGATTTACAAAAATTCTTGCAAAGCTTGTATTTTTTCATTGCTTTTTAAACCAATTTACACTCAACATAGTTTTAACCTAGAATTCCTTTCTTTCGATTGTTAAACGCCATTTATACGTTAAAGATTGTCAGTTAACGATATTTTTCAATTGTGGCATTCCAGATACATGTACAGCCAAATATACGTGGCGTATGCCATAACATTTTAACGTGCAATTTAAATGCAAATACGTTACAGCATATATGGTCTTGACCGGTCCCTTTGTAAGATTAACTATCAACAAATGTTAATTTTTGGCTTACTCTGTATTTTTAGAAATATTATACATATATTGTATTTTCTTTCCTTCATTGGTCCAAAAGTAAAAGGGCCGTTGAGAGACCAATAAATCAAATATTAATATTATATTTACTATTATATTAGAACCGGCAATATGTGAATAATGATGCAATACAAAAATTGTGTGAAGCAAGCATGACTTCACTACACATGAGTCAATGATTAATACACTTCCAGAGTAATAAACGTACTTAAATAATAAGAAATTTATAGTTTTCTAAAAATGTATGAATTCCACGAAAAAGTAAGTACTTACAGAAGTACTGCGTAATTTCCGTAAATATACATTCGTAGGATTTAATGGTTACTCAATCGGTTTTTATAGAGGAAAACGATTGCAAACGTTATACTAAAATAATCAAGACATCTTTAACTTCAATTGGATAATGACCGAGCTTTACAGGATACGACACAGCATAATCGTCAAATTATTTATAAAATACTTAATAATTGTTTCGTAACGACTAGTAAGGTATAGTTCATAATAATTATTAATTGCATACAAGATGATGGTCTAACAATAACAATGTATTCACCCTCGAAATGATACAATGAGATCATTTTTGTTATTTATTACGAACATCATTTTGTTTTATGTTTGCAGAAAAATAGTTTCCAGAATCGAAATTTATAAAAGACTTTTTTAAACGTTTCTTTTAACTTTTCTAAAAACTGCAAGAGAGATCTAACTAACCAAAGCTATGAGAATCTTCCAAGTAGACGTTTGACTAATGCGAATTTTTGTGTTGCTACTGAACATGGCCCATTGTTTGTTTAATATACTGAATTTAAGCGGTACTAAATGTATGTTTACCTTGTCGAATAACAGAGTAAGATTAAAAAAAGCACCTTATAAATGATGTCTACCTTGATAACAAGTTTGTTATTTGCTGTTGAGTCTTTTTTTTTACTAGTAGAACTTTATGTTTTTATCAAAGCAAGATCTTCACGTCAAATCACAACACGAGATGATGTTAGCAAATAAACTACTATCGACTCACGTGGCACATGTTGGGGTTTACTTTCTTCTTCGATGCCGTTGGCTATCTCTCGCGCATGATCATATTCCTCTTGTCTTGTTGTATATCCTTCCGGAAAAACCGTCGATAAACTCATTTTAACAGGAACACCGACTGGAATCTCCCACCGCTGAAAATTATGGTTTTCTTCACTGCCTGGTGAGTGTTTAATTTTGTTACGTATTTAACTAGTTTACAACAATTTATTGTGACATTAAAAGGTCGTAGCACTTTTTCTTGGAGAGTGAATTTATGTTTACATTTGTTCAAACATCATGCAAGCAATAAATTATATAAATCTGTTGGAAGTTCGTTTCAAATTTTATGTAATTTCAGATTTTTCTTAATGAACATTACATAAATTAAATACAGTTTTAATAAGAATCAATTAAATTAATGTAAAGGGCTTATGCCTACGATAATTATTTTCTCCTAAAGGAAACGGTTTTGATATAATTGGTGTTGACCCTTAACATTTCGTATCTCTAGGGTCTCTAGGACGAGGGTACTCCATTCACTGAATGTATAGATTTATGCTCACATGTTTATGCTCACGGTCTTCAAATAGTTGTTGAAAAACTGGTCTCATATTTTGACGAAATACAATACCGCAGATTTTTTTATATGTTTAGACATGTGTATACAAACATGGTGTGGTATTTATAAAACTAAGAAGGATGTAAAGATAACTCATCAAATATAGGTCTGGATATTAGTTCGTAGTTTCAAATCTTCCGTCTTGAATTTTGACAAAATCCAAATTTCGACAAAGTACGAGCATAATTAGTCAAAGTAAATTCAGAGAATGCGGGATAACCTCTATGGAAAATTTAATGAATTGATTATTTAAGAAAGAATTATACTTATTACAGAGTCAGCTAAAGCATCGCGGTCGATAACGTTAATTCCAATCTTACAATTTCAACTCCAACTAAATATATTTTTTAAATAATAAAATTTAAATAAATGTTTGCCTCTCACAGTTCACGTTGTTATATGCGAAATTTATTCTTCTAAATCAATTTTGATGACAGGTTGTACATTTAAAAAGTATCAGTATAATATCTTTAAAATAGTAATTTATTCTACTTCTCCCTGAAACATAGGTTTCAACAAAATATGGCGCCGGTAAAAGCGAATTTGCGATTAAAACAGCGAGTCCATATTCAGCAGCTTCTTAAGGAGGAATGTCTTATCCGCCTCGGGTAAATAATCCGTATGAAAAATTTCTGAAACTCCGACATTCCATACATTCAATCCTCCGAAAATTAAATGTTTGAAAACAATACAAAACGTCAAATTTAAAATTAATTGTAATGAGTAATTATCATGTAATTATACATTATTAGAAATATTTATTGGTTCTTAAATAATTGAGGTGTAATTTTAGATTCTAAATTTCAATTAAATTTTGAAACGCTATTTTTATCACTAGCAGTAATACTACATTCGATAGCAATTTCTTTTATTTACAATTAAATATGCAACTTTTTAATCACTCTGCTCAATGTCTTCTATATCTATATTAATAATGAAAAATTATTTATAAGTATTTACAAGACATGTATGAATTAGTGGTCACAACATAAACTTAATTCTGTCTATGAATAAGAGAGAGAATGGAACATTTGAATGACAAAAATGATTCTACTGGCAAACATTGCATTGCAAGTAGTTCACGCTTAATTAGCTTTCGATTAGAAATAAAACGTTCATATAATTGCCTAGCAAATAGGACTTAAACGTATGGCAGACAATATCCTTCATTTTCTTTAGCGACATTTCTCATGTACATGAAAGACATGTACCTTCTTCGATAATAATTCATCGTTATTATCCGGTGAGTTTACATTTCGCGATGAGTCCAGAAGTTCTAGAAACGTTTCCAATCGTTTTTACTTTAAAATTAGTTACTTCTCAATATTCGTTTCTTGAAAATGACGCCACCGTATCGTCTTACTTTGTACCAAGAACGATTGCTTTTAAAATTGATTTTTAATATTTGTGTTTATTTGATTTGCTGCACTCTATGTCGATTATGAAATGTAGAGAATAGAATTGTAAACAAAAGCGATTAGTAAAAAAAAGGGTACCTTGCGTGCGGTAAAAGAATCCACCGGTTTTTGCTGAGCCTGAAGGAATTGCCGCCAAAGTTGCAAATAGGAGCGACGCTGTCCAACTGGGGCTTTCATCACAGGACGGGGTAGAGTCAGTCAGTACCTTACAAGTATATAGCTGTAGACACCACCCCTTTCCTCCTTAACCAGCCACCCACTTGCACCAGCAATAGGACAGGTCCGCGTTCGTGTGCGCATTGTACGAGATTACTAACGAGATGCGATATCATTTGCAAGATCTTGATGCATTTGCAGAAATTATAGTAAGGCATTTTACATAGGCATGTAAGTAGCTAATTGTAACCTGGGCTCTAAAACAGCTTTTCCAATTCCTTTTTAAACTTTGCTGCATGCATGCAATTACACATGTTAAAACTATTCATGTACATTTTTAATGTATACCCACGTTTTTTGAACTTCACGTATTAACACTTAATTATTACTCGACATTTTTCTTTCAGGTGAAAAAGCTACTTTTTATCGTGCTTGGTGTAAGAATGTTACTTCTGCAATATTGAAGAACGTATAACTCCTAATGTTTATGTACCGTTATAATTTGTCATTTTACGAGTTTGCAAATATTGTATCCTCTGTAATCGACATCTACGTTAATAAATCAAAGAGCAAATTATTTAACTCACTATTTCACTCACTAAAATTAGCAAGTCCCTCTTTATAAAAGTTGTCACTATTTTAGGTGAGAATAGTCTCTGTCGATCTAATTTTTATAAGATTCTACAATTGTCTAAATTTTATGAGAAATTAATTGTGTTGTAACGATAATGTCCGAGTCGTCACTGACAAGGAAGTGCGAACGTAGGGGTTAAAATTTGCAATTATTGCGTGACGCGTGTAATATGCAACACCATATATTCGCTGACCTCGACATAATATCGAAGCATCTTTGTTTGCTCGCGTATTATTATCAGCTTCTCGCATGACCTATGAAATGATTGCTCGCACGACGCCGCCGTGTATGTTTGGCTACTAATTTATTAATATACCTAGCACGGCACCTAACCGATTATATCGCGTTTTTAATCCCGTAGTATTCAAGGCCGGAAGCGGTAAATGAATGTATTTAACCGTTAAATGCAGTTTAATGCATTTTTAATAGTAAGGTTGGTGTTTAAAAGGCAAATCACATTTTACGCTTATGTGTGCAAATAATCGGTGGTCGTAAGTAAATACGTAATGTCATACAATCGGCAGGTTTTTCTTACTTTTTTTTTGAGACTCAGATAAGCTGCAGTTACCTCTATCTTTCGGAGTGCAACTACAGTATTTAATCAACTTTTGCTACATATATTTCGGATGCGTAATATATATATATATAGGGGAGAGTGTTCCCATACCAACCCTGTGAATTTATAGTAGTATAGCGGGAACATAGCCATATAATATTGAGAATTTTTTTACTACAGTAGTGCATTTTATTTAGTTTTTCTAAAAAAATTGGAGCCAATTTTGTCTTCGGATTCGGATTCAGCGGTCTGACAATTCTGTCTTCGGATTCGGATTCAGCGGGCAAAAATTCAGGGGAACAATAGTGCAACAACATTTCGTTCCAAACATTTTTTTGTGAGCCTGGTCATTTACATCTTTTGAGTTTATTATAAGCACCTGATAGTTACATTAAGCGTAATGTGAATAGTTACATTATGCATAATTAAAGAAGTTACAATTGATTTCTCAATATTTACTTTATTAATTCTAGTTAATGAAGTAAATAATAGTATATTATGCAACGAGTACTTGCAAATCACTCACGCCGTCGTAAAGTTTAAAGAGTGCGTAAAGTTTACTGTACTTCCTGCATAGAAAAGTCGTGCATAAATAATATTTTGTTTAATTCGTGTTCTAGTCAAGCAATTTTCAATATTCCTAACCTGCCCTATTCAGGACATCACACAATAATCAGAAAGATTTTTAAAATTCCTATTACTTCGACCCAGACCTTAGGTCTGATCAAAGTATTGAATTTGGTCACCTCGGGTATAAAAGTTACCGTATAGTTTTCCATAAAATGTCGACGTTTCAGACCCTAAGGAGCCCAAATCAACAATAAAAAAAATTTGTGTCCGCGATCTTGTCTTATAGATGTATAAAAAATATCCGTATAGCAGATCTTTTCAGCACTTCCAAGATATCTTTGACGAATTATATGTATATGTATTGTATATATAAGATCATAATAATATAGACAGTAACTAGTGAAACATAGTAAACATGTGATAAGCATCGAATAGTCTATTACAATACAAGTACATAAAGTAAGTGTTTTACAAGTATTATTTATAAATACCTCGGGGCCGAAGTTTTGAAAATGCTCATTTTCAATTTTACGTCGACCCAGGCTATAGGTCATAGTTGTATAAAATCATTTTCAATTTTCATGCATATATGAAACACTATATTGTTGTAATATACCTGTCGAAGCCACTTAGACCTAATTATGAGTGGAGCCCCAAATATAGGTATCATTTTATTGTAACTGAAAGCTGTTAGTAAACGAACGAGTATTAAGGAATAGCCGACTCTCCACATGGTCGAAGTTACTGAGCTAGCGAAGCGAGCGAGGCACCACGCAAACACTAGTTTATATATGTATTTGTCAGGATATATTCTTGAGTAAGCATCAAGATCTCGGTAGTCATGTATCAAAAATTAAGTATAGAAGTATGCTATAAAACATGACAAAATAAGGAAATTCTAATAAATCCTAGATTTTACAGTACGTAAACGATATTAATCCCGGTTTCTAATATTTTCATCTTCATAATAATTATAATATGTCAATAGCTATATATAGGGTCGTTGCAATAATGTGATGTTAACAAATAATTTAAAAAATAACTGTTTAAGGGGAGGAGGAGGGATTAAAGGAGGCACCCTTTGCTATTGATCGACATTAATGCAAAATTTTTGTATCCAAGAAGGTCAAGGTATCACGTGGAGCTATTTTACAAGCCTCCGACCTTCAGGTACTTCCCTACCTCTTCGTATCACTTTAACCTGGGAAGTGACGTGAACCTAGTAGCCGATATTACTGAAGGGACGGTGGAGTCGCGTGCAGATAAAGCCACGACAATTAGCATATTGCAACGGGTGAGGCTTGACCACCCTCACTGCAGGTCAGCAGTGATGCAGTTGCATCATCTGGCAAGCGAATAGCTGTATAGCAGAGGTCTCAAGCTGATTTATCGGTCGTCGGAACATTGCGTGGCACCTGACTTACCACTCGATGCACAAGCAATATAAACAACTTCCGGAGTAAACAACGACGGCTTGATTAAAAATAAAAGGAGATCAGGAGTGACATCGTCGGATTGGTTTCTTAACAACATAATCTCTGATTTTGCTATGATTTCGACTAACATTTGGGAGAAAAACATGGTTAAATTTAACCTCATTTTTTGGATGTATGACAAATGTTCGAACGAAAAAATGTTCGATCGTATATTTTACACGAGTCAAAAGTCTAAATTACATTGGTCGAACATTTTTTCGTTCGAACATTTATCATACATCCCATTTTTTAACCACATTTAACCTCATTTTTCTCCAAAGTGTGACGTGATACCAAAGTTCCGCTAGCGCTATCGTTTTCAACAAGAAAAAATAAGTCGGAAATAATACTTCGCCGGTAACAAATAAGTTCTCTTCTGCTACAAAGGAAACCGAAATACCAAATAATTAAATTGAAAATTGTAGAAAAAAAGTAAACGTACAATTAATGTATCGGTAGAAAATATTCGGAAATAAAACGATGAGATCATAAAATTTGTTTTATGTAATGCTAACATTTTTTAAACGAGTGAAGAGAAGCAGACCCTTCGAATTTGGTACTTCCTTGAGGAGGTGTACACCGATTAAGGCGCAATCGAACTGATATATTCATGCCGAGGCCACAGTCAAGGAGGAAAGGTGTGTCTGCCAATCGTCGTTGATAAATCAAAATGTTATTTCGAGGAGGCTTGAAACACTCTCTCAGCTCATTGATTTCTACACAGTCTGCATCATTCATAAAAATGAAAAACGAAATGAATCGCACTTTAGACAGTTACGTCGCGCCGTTTCAAGCCTTCTTGGCGGAGCATCTGCATCTCCCCTATTTTAATTTAAAATACAAAAAAAAAAACGGTCAAGAAAACTTGTTATAATTTTATAGTGGAATGTTATAGATTTGGTTAAGATAAAATTATGTCCAAGCCCAAATGTTAGGTTAGGTTAGGTATGAAACAATTATGAAAAAAATTAGAGAGTACATGAATTTTTCAATTTCATGGTTGCTCTATTGACGATGCAATAATGCTTTATAAATTGCAATTTTCACTATATCTTTTCAAAAATTGTTTAACATAATTTTATGTTACAGTGTGCATAAAATGCTGTTTTACACATTTTTCACTTTTTTCTGGCGCATTTTATACACACTTGTTGTTATAATCGGATTGAGTTTTACACATTACTTGAATAGCCGGTAAATTTTTGTTACGATTAGCCCACTTGTACAAATGACGGAATATCGACGCCGAAAGAATTGCGAACCATACAAAAGTCATATAATTCGCCCAAAATCACATTCTACTACATTAAATTACCATGACATTTATATTTAGTATAATAGATTACATAATAAATATTAATTCACGATATTACAATCGATATATGTTTGAACGATTATTGTGTATCAATAAAGTGCTAATGATACGGAGCGGTTCAGGATCGTTTTATTGGAGATTTTAGGTAAAACAATTGGTAACGAATTTTGCGTAACTTGCGGTTTATTTTGCGTAACTTTGAAAAAGACTTTGAGTAGACTGAGGTTTCTTTTCGTTATAGCGTTTATATAGAATAATAATGTAAATTCGAAAGTAGAATCATAATTTTGACATATACTGATAAAAGAATATAATAGAAGCGGTCGCGGTACCGTGAGTAACGCACGGAAAAGGGCTAATTATATAATCGAAAGCCCATGCATCGTGGCATTTAAACTGCACAAACATATTAGCGGAATATTATAAATGTCGTATGTTACAATTACGCTCGATACGCGAATAATTATCCTATGCATACTCTTTAAATTTGAATCAGGAAAAGTGACCGCGAATCAGCTTAACACATATCAGATTAACACATAATATATGTACTGATTACAGACAATCAGGTATGGGCTGATAATTAAAGAATATTTTCCGATTAAAGTTTAAAAAGTATAACATAGATTAATAAAATTAAAATGAACGTACACATAATTGTTTGTCAACGCATTTGTGAAACGTAAAATATTCAGAATTAAAAATTTTAGGATTTTCTTATATTTATAACAATTATGTTGTACACTCAAGTTGTTGCTTCAACTTCACTAAAAGTATTCGCACTGATAATGGGAAATATGGTCGTAATATCTAATTTATATATGAGAAATGAACACTGAGCGACGATAAACATTATCGTAATCAAACTGATGAATAACTATGTCCTGATATTCTGATTTCGCAAAAAAATTCATACGATTATCTCGGTTGGAAATCAAATTTTATATGTTCATTGTGTTTAATACCTTGAATTGTTATATGACATACCAATCATTAAAGATATAATTTATTGAAGTTCTTTGAAAGGTGCTTAGTGTGTTGGTCTTTGAAAAGTGTGTCAATTCATGAACGATATTTCTGTATAAAGACAATTTATTATTTATTCTGAATTGAATTAAAGGTTTCTTATTTAGTTTATCACTTAATCGTGAAAATTTTTTTCATATGCAAAACTAGGATTTTATACTTATTGTATGTAATAACTTTATAATGTTAACAATTAGTAAGTGTACACGATGTCAGCCGTTTTTCAAAGCCTGCAACCTGCAACCCGTCCTGCTTCCACGTATGAAAGTCCATTGGAGTTACGGATGAGTTGTCGTTTATGCTTTTTACATCATTGTAGAAGGGCGCATGATAGGACTCCCATGTGAATATGAATACTTATTCTGAAAGTATCTCGTATAAATGTTAAACATTTATATGAAGAATATGGATGACTAATTAAAATTCTATTATAAGGTGACTTAATTCAATTACTGACATCAATGATTTTTGAGTAATCTTATGATACACTTATTATTTGAAACAATGACAAAACGGTGCCATGAATATTTTAATTCGATTAATTTGAAGGAAAGGGACCATTGAATATTTAAAAATGTTATTAAAATATGTGTTTCTTCCGCATCATCATTGTTGATTCATGATATTAAAATATCCTCAGCGTTGTTAATAAAGAATGCTTTGTTTGAAATTAAAACAAAATACATTAGGACCTCTCCTATTTTAATTTTCCCCTTAGCTTCCACTCACTTTACGTGTGAGCTTATTAGCTAATTTTTTGAATACCTACTAAAATACTTAATCCTTGGGTCTATTGGACGATGCTTCTTTTCAACCGAATAGACATATTCTCAGCAAGTGGACATGTTTCCAGATCGTTATTTCGAAAAATCACGGTAGTAGGGACATGAGGCAGAAATATTAGAATAAGAAAAGTCCTGCTGTAAATATTATGAATCCGTTTATTCCGGTTAATGTTTTACTATTCCGAACTATTATTAGTACAATATTGCAGGCTCTCTTGTATTTCTGGAATCTATTCCTACTATTATTAGCATGATCTGCAGTAAAGTTCGTTCATAGCACTGTTTACACAATTTTTGTGCTGCATCGACCTCATTACCCGGAATAACATCTGACTATTGAATTTTGGTTGGTATCAATAAAGGTCCTAAGTATCTATACATGGTGTCTATACCTTGAATTTAAATGATTTGAAAAAAAGTGATGTACATTTATGGTGTTCGCCCATGTTTACGTCAATTCTACAATTATCGTTTATTTTGGATTCTTCAAATGTGCAGATCCTGCAACACCAAACTTGTAGTTCATCTCAGTGCCGATTTTTGGATTCCTTCAGTTCGTCCTTGAAATTATCACTAAGCGAAGGCGACATTAGCGTCCGCAAAATTTTTGGATAATCGCGTCATGAGAAGAAGCATAATTGGCAGTAACGGGGTAATTTAATACTCCCATGAAGAACGGTATATTGTGCTGAATGCATTCACTATCCGTGATGGTGATTCTGCACTGCGTCGATAGTGGCGTGTCTCCTGTTGCGCAATATCTCGTGGGGCAAAAAAGAACCGGTTAGAAACCGTTAAATCCCGCAAGTAACAGCAAGCAGAGCAAGGCGCGAGTCCCGAGTTTATATCATTTAAAGCAGGCGCACTCAGTTGTGCTTGAACTTTTTATCCAAGTGACATCCCGGTTTCATCTAGAATTAACCTTTTTTTGATTTAGCGATATAATTTTTCCTTTCGACGAAAGACCCAATCGGCAAAATTCCGTATCCAGACTCTGATCGCTGTAAATTGATGCTTAGTGATTAATGGATTCGATAGAAGAAACGGTATTATTTATCACGAAAAGTTCGTTCTTCATATTAATTAAAAAGTTTATTATTTAAATGGGGAATTGCATTTTTCATACTTTAAGAGGGTTCTAAAGTTGTCAATCGAAAAGGTAGTAATCTGTGTTGAAAAGCGTAAATTCAAAATTATGGAAGCTATTTCTGAAAATTCCGGACCTACGACAACAATTTTAATTATTGTACATGATATTTTTTTAAATATCGGAGAAATTAATTGAGATTTAACGGAAATCAGCATGATTTGTCTATTTCCGAAAATCCACAGACAATTTTCAATAAAGTTCATTGATATTTATTAGGAGATCCCCTTTGCAGTGGTTAGAATTGCAATTACAGAATTCGAATTTTAGGAAACCGCTCAGTCTTTATCAACTGAGGACTGTAGGACACAGAACACTAACTCAGTAGACCTACCTACTTAATAGGTGATAAAGCTTTGTGAGGACAAAATCGTGTATCTTTTTCACAATTTATTTAAAGAAGATAAAGCGATATTTTTTACGCTGTTAGTAGTCATATTGTAAATTAAACACTTCCTTGAAGACATGCAGAATCAAATTTGCGGTGTTGATGTTAGGAAGGGTGTTTTGTTTAAATTCGTAATCGTAAACATCGCTATTTTCACCCAAGTCTTAAGCTACAAAATATAATTGTAAAGTTACAAATTGTTATGTTCAGAATGGATCACGCTTGCATCCAAAAACTTATAAACTTTTTCTGTGTACTTTCGAGGAAAAGGCGTTTAAAGTTTCTAGACTATAAAATCAAGGAAATTTAGTAATTAGCTTTATTTGGCGATTCCTGAACAATACAATATTAATTCTAATGCTTCGTTTTCCTGTTGTTCTTTTGGTCTGGAAGATATGACTGCTGTTCTAACTGATCAGTCTCAACTGCTTTACGACTATCATTATGCTTTTGTCTGGCTTCGAGACGATTGTTTTGGTAATTATATCGATTCTTTTTACGATAACTTGTCTACAGTAACTTTTTATGCAGCTTGTGTTTAGTTTTGATTAATTTTTTGTAGTTTTGGAATAGACGTGTTTTCAGTGTAACTATTGTTAGGAAAAATCTTCATTCAATGGTTTTAATAAGAGTATAATCGTCATCATCATCATCCTCATCGTCATTATCACCATTATCTTCCCTGCTATTGTCATTATTTTTGTACACATTTTCATCGGTTACTTCGTACGAGTTTATATGTTGAACACAGATATAGGTTTTCTTCATAATTTTGCTTAAAAGCTTAATATAATTTAATCTGATTCTATGATCACTAGCGGACGAAAACACTATAATTATAAAACAGACGAGAAAGAGTGGTCTCATTACCAAACTTAGGCAATACAGATTGTCGATCCACAATAAGCGCATATTCGCAAGATACTGATTATTGTCTACTAATTTGAACGTAAAGTAAAATTTTTCCAAGAATCGTAGACAGTGACAAAAATAACAACAACCGTGAAACGTAAACAACTTATGTTAAGTATTGTAAACAATTTTGCATTTGATATGCGTCCTTCTCCAATAAACATTTGTTTCATACATTTTTGGAATAATTTTGCTGAATATTTATTAGGTAGAAGTTTTCGACGAATCCGTGAACAGTTTTAATCCATTTAATTGTATCCACTATGTAGAGAGTTTTGTGAAAAAAAAATACTGATTTAATGAATTGTGTTTATAGTTATTACCTAATTTATAAAATAAAGAGTCTCCTGCATATACATCTGCCATATATATATATATATATATTTGTTAGGTTTTTTGAAATTTCATATACATGTAACTGAATATTAGGGATGTACCCATTAAAAATCACGTACATTCATTTGAAATAATCATTCTTAAACGGTACTGATCGTTCCAGAACACGTAGAGTAAATTTAATTTTTCAATTATATTCTACATTAAGATACGTTTTAGTTACAAACTCATTGAATTTAATTTATTAGTGGGTATTGATTTAACATTAAATTTCATGTCATTTTTAAAAGTGTACAATGTTTGCCAAGACGTTTTGTTCTAAAAATAACTTCCAAAATTATCCTCTAACATTTTTAATAACTAACACCTGGAAGTAGTAGACATCTTAGAGAATGAATCGAAGTAAATTCATATGCATAATAATCATATCATTGCGTAAATGCGATAACTATCTATTTTAGAATTGTTGTCGAGTAAGGCTGTAGAAGAAAAACTTTTGATTGTGAATGTCAGTTGTCGTTTCGAAGTTCGAAAGTCGTTGAGTTTCTTGAAGATTAATTGTAGTGACTCCAATTTTTTGCCGAAGAACTAGGTCGGAGAAGGATTCGTGTATATAAACTGCAAATGATCATATACATATAGTAATCATTATTATATAATACAATTGTTGCTATAGTTATGAGGTAATCTGGGATTGCGTTTAAAAATATTCAAGGATAATATTAATTATACTGATCAATTATAATAATAAGATATTACCATCGACAAAAAATGATTGGATTTAACTCAAATATTAAATATGGGACCACGTAGCGACTTTTGATCCGGATATTTTTCGTATGGAATATGTTTTATAATTAAAAAAATGCAAATAAAAAAAATTGCGCCACATGGGAAATATTATTGACATACACAGAGTAAGCAAAAGGTGTGCGAGTAGGATGTAAAAATAATAATTGCATATTCTAGAAGGACTTCGATTAATTGTAGTTAACAAGTTAAATTCCAATTTATTTGCATTTCAAAAGATTTGTATTTTTTTGCGTTCTCATTATCTATAAGAATCATAATTTGCTAATCATTACAGTAATGCGACATGACGTAGTATCCCTTTAATTATTAGAAATACATAAGCTACACGATTCTGACTAGCAATCTACATGTAATGTTTGACCATTACTAACGTAATAAGCACACTTGATGCAAACCTCTTTCTGATATTAAATATTCCGTATTAATTTACAGTTTTTCAAATATTATTTTTTGGTGTGCATTTTTGTTAAAAGAGATTAACGTAGTTTTTGTCATTTTCGCGTCTTTTATGATAAATACATTAAAGTACTATAGACATAAATTAAAGCTTATGAAATTTAATAAAAAATATTTTTCTAAATTATATGGGTCGAAAAATTATATCAACACGTGAATAGATGTAACGTGGGTGTGATTCTAACAAATTAAATTCGGTTTATGCTCCACCAATAAGAATTAAAGTAGATCGTTGACAGAGGTATTGAGTACTAGGGCTGGATTTTCGCATCTAGCGAAATTCAGCCTATTCTGTATGACTTTCCAACATATATATATACATATATATATATATATGTATATATATATATATATATATATATATATATATATATATATATATATATATATATATATATATATATATATATATATATACAATATATATATATAAAACACTGATTTGGTATATTCTTAAAATTCGATTTCAGGTTATGCTTGCACGAATACTGTTGCCATACATTTGTTACCTTAGCCCACAAAGGCACGTATTTGATTATTATTCCTGCTTTTCAAGAAATTTTTAGTTACTGTGAGGTATTATATTCCGTTGAGAGTACAATATTACAGTTTTAGGTATATAAATAAAAATCGACCATTAATTATAATCGAAGGAAGGAATTTAATTTTTACAGTATACGTCGTGCATTATTATGGTATACGATGAAAAATGGTTTACTTACAAGAAAGTAAATAAGAAATGGTGTGAAAGATTATGGTGTGATAATTTGAAGACTAGAGAGTTTTAACAATTTGCGCAGTAATACACAGAAAGAAAAAATATAGTTAATGGAACCATTTTACCACAGTAAAACATGGTATTACAAATACTATAGTTCGATTCACTTTTTAGGTAGTAAACAGGAACATCACGTTCATTTCTTGATTGCTAAATATCCAGTAGAGTGTAAAATCTCTTCAGATATTCCAACATGAATTATTTTAATAATAAAATTTATTAAACTAAAATAATCCCTTGCGTTAAGCAATATTTTATGCGTGTAGGTATAGTAGGTAGAGGAAATTGATAATCGAACTATGAAATTAACTAAAATAGATCGAAGCAATTCGGAAATCGGTGTTTCAACTTTCTTTTTTGTGATTTCTGAAATTGCTGTATTATTCCAAAATGACATTTTATTATTATTATTTTAACCATCACTGAATTCTTTATCATCGTTTATATTTTATACTGAATAATTATTTTAGTTAATCATGTAACACGTAATTTATTAAAGTGTTAAAACAATAATGCAATCTTTAGAAATTAATAATTCTGGTAGATGAACAATAAAATAATTGTTTATTGATATCTCTAACTCTGACCATAAGATTAATAAAATTAACATATACATTAGTACATACTTACTGTAATATTGATGTTTTGTTATTTGTTAATGAATAATTGACTATCTGATGGTAACCCCGTTTGTTTTATATTAGTTTGCATAATTAGGATTTAAAAAGCGTAGATTTATTGAGCATCAGAAATGTTTTTTAATGAAATGAGACCTGCTTGTACGTAGGATTTTAATATTGGTATAAGACATATTAAAATGTATTTGGTGGCGTAGGAGTGCATTGTGTGCTTGACTTGAGTTATTCAATACAGAAATAGCGATTACAATGATATTATTCCGACACGTTCAATAATTATTGCATTTTCATGCATCGATTAGGCACGATTCCAAACGAAAATATTCTTTGTATATATTCATCGCTATGTCTTGTTTCCAATCTCTCAACGTTTATGCTGCAGCTGTAAAAATCTGCGACAGAAAATAATTATAATATGGTAAGTAATATGTTTTAACATTATGTAATTTGACTACATGTAATTTCATCAAATTTATATACCGAAATATAGAAATTTTATCACAGAAAATATTTATATAGCCATTTCTTAACCAACTTTATACACATATTTTATGAAAACAATATGAAACATTTGTACCTGGATACCCACTAAATGTCGTATGGAATATCCCATTTTGCGAGCCCTTTCAAAAGCTGTTGGTAATTCAGAGAGCCAGTAATACTGACGGAGGACATTGGGCTTAAATAAATATTTCGGGACAGAAATTAGTTCTACTTATCAAATACGACAACTTTCATTTTCAACAATGTTGTCATTTCTTGTCCAAAATAGGTCCAAATATAGTCCAAAATTATCTGCATATCTTATTATACTTAAAGGCACTTACAAAAGACTAAAAATAAATGTAGGTGTTGATTCAAATAGAATGAGTCTAAAATAAATGTCCAAGATCTTCAACAACAGCGATTGGGCCCGATCACTACGTCCCGACGAGAGTTTTTAAATTAATAAATATTTTAAGCTGAATAGTACACCGATCAAATGTGACAACTTTTACTTTTTAAATTTGAACCATTTTATTATTTCGCTAACTTTTTTGAAATTTTATTCCCCGATTTTTGATATTTTGTTGAAATAGTGTTTCAAAAAAATGAAGAAAACTATATTTTTCGCTTATTACGTTTAGTGTTTTGATTGCGTTTAAGTTAGTAGCAAAGTGATATTTACATTGTGTTTATGCGTATACATAAATGTTAGCAGAAATTTTGAGATGTGTGAACTGCTATTTTACTGACCATCGAAAATAGCTGCAGGTCACTCGTGTTGCAATTATAGCTCTCCAGTTTTCACCGTGTTTCATACGACGTATTCGACTGCAAGACGTTCAAACAATTTAAGCGAACACGATATTTTACGGAATCCGAATAGGCGTCTGACAAATACACGCATAAAACGAATGTTTCTGTCAGTAGCTACTTTCGTTTTATGATGCGCTTGCGTATAATCATTTACCTTTTATTTCTTGTTTCAAAATAAAATGGTTTAAATTTAAGAAATGATATACCGTTATTTTTTAGTTGAATTACTTTGGGATTTGTTAAGTAATTTTATTGGTAACGTAAAACTATTTCGAAGATTTGACTAATAACTGCATAGGTTGACGCAATTGTAGAAAGTTATAAATGATGAATGCCTAAAGAGGAAAGGGTTGGGGTCAAAGTACTAGTACAGATATCTTAATTTATACGCAATTCCAACCTTAGCAATTATCGAAACTCACACGAAATTCGAGTTCCTGTAATTACTGTTGTATCAGAAACAACGTACAATAAACTTGAATCGATTAATCTTTTTTACTAAGTTACATACCGTTAATGAGAAAAATTGATAAAACCTTCTTTAAGTAGAAATTTTAATTTCTTGTCTTACCGACTTAGTGGCTATTGTTTTCAGCCGTAAAATGATTCGATTAGTATTGGTACTGTTCATTGCCCAACCCCTGGAGCAATTGACATATCATTGTTTTTCTTGCCAAGACATTTGTTAAAGTGATATATGAGTAATTCTACAGTACTTTTAACTTTTACCGTACGTGACGATATATCATGGATGCAAATGGATATCACTAAAACAAAATCGAGATTCTTGTCGTATAATATATTACGAAACTAGTCCTTGTACGTTTTGTCAGACTATTAAGCATTGTAATGCAGACAAGCGAGCTTAAAGTACGATTTTTCCAAATTTTAGAGCGTACAATCCAACATTTTTATTTTGATATTGCTCTAAAAAAAATAACTTTAGTCGAATCGCTCTGTAAATTTTAGAGAATTTCCGCATAATTATATTGTTTCAAATAGAAAGCGGTCCAATAGTGTGCCTATCTTTAAAAAAATTCTACAGCCTAAAATGTGAGCGTAACACCGATTATTAGAAATTCGAAAATTTCTTACTTTTTTCATTATAGAAAAAATAACTTTTTCTTATTTCAATTTTTAATTTCACATATTCATTCTACATGAAAAGCCCTACAAAATGAGATGTCCAACATACGTGTGCCTCAAAAGCTTACTTTGTGGGAACACTTTAAAAATGGTCTGTTCTGTGCGAAACTCGTTCGAAAAAGCAACATTTTCAAATGGCACACTTAAAGGACGTTTATTACGGGGATCAACTAGGATGTAATTTCTTCCTTATAGTATTTCTGAAGTTCCCATCACATGTTTAAGTTGCCGTTGGATATCCTACATCGTAAAATCGACATTTTAGTAACATGAAATATTGACACTCCACATTTTTTTTAATTATTAATTATTTTTACGATTAGAATGCAAGACTAACGTCGTAAAAAGTAAATTAACGTTTTTTGGGATGAAAATAGCTATTTAATACAAAAAATAAGTCACGATCAGTCGATATTAGTACACGGATATTTCATCATCAGTTATTGTCATATAAATTAAGAATTTGTTGACTTTTGTCATTGACTCTTCTCGAAGTAAGATAAATCATGTTATAGAATTCATTCCACCTACAATTTTATTAAAATCTCGAAATTATTGTAAAAAGCGTAAGTTTTTCATATTTTGTGCAATATAAAAAAAAATTTTGTCCAAAAACGAGTAACACCAACTGTTTCTTATCCCTTAAGAGCCCCAGAAACAAGAAAAAAATGTTCCATTAGTGTGCCACTAAAATAATTTTTGATGATCTTTAGAAGAGAAAAGTTAAAGGTTCTGTAGAATTACTCATATGCAACATTTACTTATCAAGGATGAAGGACATACACAAAATAACGTGTTCTAAAGCATTCATTTGTTTGTTCTTATTTGACGATAAGCATGAATATAATAATATTTTTTCGTCGGCGTAAAAATTTCAAATGCACTGAAAATAAAATAAAATTAAATCATTAATAAAAATAGTACCTGCGATGTTCAGCAATTTTATTAAGACGTTTTGTATTTATTGCTTGTTACTTTTACTATTCAGTTATACTTAATTACGATGAATTATTGAACGATTTACGCATGTTCAGTAGAACACATTAAAAGAGTGATTCGAAGAACTATCAATATCTGTTTTTGAACGCCTGCTCTACATCGTAATTTCTTAATGCCAAACGATTGGTCTCATTTGTTAATTTCTGAAATGTTTAAAAGAAATATTTATTTATTTATTTACAATTGAACAAAGTTTGAGCATTGTAAGATAAGTTTTTTTGTTACTTTGATTACATAATAAATAAGAAATAACACTGAGGCATATGGTGACCGGACTATTTAGCTCATGATTTTCAACCCAAGTATGCCAGAATAAAAAATATCGTAATTTTCTTGTTCGTTTTTATCCATAAAAATCTGAATTTTGCGTCTTTTTAATGTTTTCTCTGATTAAATGAAAGCCGTTGCAATAACTTTTGATATGCCGACTTTTTAAGCTACGATAATTTTCGCAAAGATATTGACCTTGTGATTGCCGGAGAGTGTATATCATTAAAAATTCTGATGCATAACGAAAAGAATAAACTTTAGTTTATTCTATGAATTGTTCGAAAACTATGTAAAAAGTATACATAAACGGCACACAAAGTGTTGAAGTTTAAATGAATGAACTATTAATTTTTCTGTGCGTTATGAATAACACAAAGCAGTTTTTGTATTTATATTTATTTGATGTACAGTTCC
Organism: Trichopria drosophilae; assembly: GCA_030407085.1. Taxonomy (NCBI): domain Eukaryota; kingdom Metazoa; phylum Arthropoda; class Insecta; order Hymenoptera; family Diapriidae; genus Trichopria; species Trichopria drosophilae. The sequence continues at coordinate 210,230,436 of CM059583.1, forward strand.
TTTATAATTTTTATCGAATATCACATAGTGAATATATCAGTAAACAAACTTAATTTATTGCTAAATTCAATTTTCATTACGTTTACCGCATTCCTATATTTTGAAGTATTAAGGAACATTCAAGAATTACGACGATATATGCAGTATCATGTAATATAAATAATTAAATATAATCTTCGTTGTCTAAGTTTAAATTTGTTCAAGATGACCAATGTACTGGTGGAAACGTCAAAGTAAATTGTTGATTATTTACCTAATACTCCAATAATCGCTCAAGAAACATGTATTTTCATACTATCAAATATAGACAGTTGCATAGGGTTAATAACGACATTTACCTATGCAGACTTATAATTAGGTTATTATTTAGTAAATATTAAACGTACAACATATAGACAAACTATTTATTGTTTATTAAAAAATTTTAAAGCAGTAAATTTCTAATACTATACCAAACATTTATGTTTATCTTTACATAAAAGCAAATATTTTTCAAGCGATAAAGATTGACACCAAATTATATTGAGATTTTCAAGTTAGTCGGTTTGTTAGGAATGTTTAATTAGTTATTAATATCACACGATTAATGATTTTTATCTGCTGTGATGAAGCTTCTTATTGATATAATTTTAGTATCGAGAAAGCTATTGGTTTACTGATAAGGCGAGCATGATTCAAGTCAGGCGCCGTGGTACTCCATTTAATTATCATTCTAATTACAGTTTCCTAGTTACTACGTAATAAGTTCAGCTTAATAAGGTAGAAAGAAAAAACCTAATATTCTATAAATTCTTGAAAACTACTCCAAATACGAGGAACTCGCGATTTAGAGGCATTAAAACTTATATTCAGCGTGCAATACTTTCTGTACTTCGTTACCGTTTTTCGGTTATTTTGTACACATTATTTCGTACTGCTTTCATTTACATATAAAGGGATCGTTCCTGTATAAATTTGTAAAATAAAATAAAAATTAAATATTGCATATTAATTACAATTATTTAATTTATTTGAATTTTATTTAATTAAAATTACACAAGAAAAGGACATATATTTGGTTGTACAATTATTGCAAAGAACATATTGTATTATAAATGTCTCTAGAACTGATATAAATAAACATTTAAATTTTGACTGCGCAACTCGAAGTAAACTGTATATTTTTAAATAAAGCAAAAAGACCTTTCTTGTATCGAAACTGGGATGACCTTAAACAATTTTTCATCAGCTTAGCAAAACATTTGTCTTTCGTTTGTATTCGAGAAAAAGAAACAATAATACACGTAGATTCGTATTAAAACAAAATTGTAATTATCGAACATGACAGCTAAATGATTTTTACCAGAATTTGGGAGCTTGGATTTCACTTAAAATGTTTTTGAGTAAAATCTCATTCTTTATGACGTAACGATCGAGTCACGCTCAGAGAATTCTGACCCTTTAAAAGTCAATATTGAATAAAAATGTAATCGTTACATCCTTAATAAATGCTTAGTGACAGTGACAATTCTTCGTCCTTCATGTAGATGATATCACCATGCTATATGTTCGGCAAATTTTGAGAAAATTAATGAAAACAAAAATAGAAGAATCAGGAGGGAGAACTCCTTGACTCTTCATGAGGTGAAAATTGAGCCACTTTGGTGAAAGAGCGAATTATGATTCTCAATAAGTAAAAATCTTGATGAAGTGCAAATTCAACCCGCATGGAGTTATAATTCATTCTTGCATTAGAATCGCTCGATTTTCACTCCATCACGAATTACTTTTTCACGTAAGAAATTTAAAGAATAGTCGTCTCATAATTCGAAGATATAGAACCTGCTTAGAAAATTGAACAAATTTAGAGGTAAAGGTTTCTAAAGATTGTAACTAATTGAATGTGTCCAAAAGTGATTCTACGCAAAACGTATACACTTGTATAAAATCTGTACAAAATAATAAATAGGATTACATTTTTTATACAATGTGCAATTATATTTTTACAATAAAGTATTTTTCTAAATATTAATTATAAATAAATGAATGCAACAAACTCCCTCACATATAAAGTTTTGTTCGTTTTAAAAGTCTTATTCATTCTTTTATTCTATTATTTTATATTTAATATTTATGTATATCATAGATAATATGTAATAGGAATATAGGCATGTGCAATATTATTTCTGATTCCCCACAAAATTTACAATTAATTATAAAATATCGCTATGGTCTGGTATACATTTATGAAAAGATCACAAGTTCCTTATTCCAAAAGTTTAAAAAAAAGAAAATAATTTGCTAGCATTAGAGGTGAATGTACATATCATATTGCAGTACAGATTATGTTAGTCTATTTTTACTTTTTAAAATGCAAAGGTTATATTTAAAACACATCAAACATAAATTTATTAAAATTATAAAATGAGTGTGAAGACATTCGTAAATATTAAAATAAATAACTTATAGTATAACCTTCGGTATGATTCTAAAGAAAAAACGAAAATTTAATTTAATAACATAATTATTACACATTCTTATTTAAATCCCATACATTTTATCACAAGGGGTTTCACATTTTTAAATTAAGAAATTTGAATAATATTCTAGTACAATCTGGATGTTATTTAAAAAGGAGTAATTATTTATTTATTTATTAAAGGTACATTTACTCTGTTATTTACAAAACTCCTTACACATTTCTTAATGTATAAAATTAATTCTTATTGGTTTTAATTTCAACATACTATGCGACTTAAAATGATAAGAGAATTTTCAATTTTTAAAATTGCGAAAAATTGAGGTAATAGATACTGGATTATGTAAATTCGATAATTATTTTAAACGTTAATTTTTCACTTTTCTAGGTTTTCGGCCACTTCACTAGTAAATCCATGAAACAATACAAAAATGGAATATTTTTAAAATAACCTGATACTAATAACATCAAAAATAGCATGATTAAGTTTCAAATTCTGGAGATGTATATTCATAATGCAATAAATATAAGAAAGAACAAATACACAAATAGAAAAAAATAACAAATAAAACAAAGATGACCTTCAAGATGTTTGTGTTTCATTCATTTAATTTGTAGTGTATTATTTGATTCTAAATTCATAACTAGATACAGGATGGAAGTAAGAATTACATTCAGAAGTTTGTTCCGCTTTTTAGAATAACTGAAAATGATACCAAAACGGTGTACACAAAATTTGTATAAAAATTGTAATGAAATTGACTATTTTTATAAACTATATAAATTTTATACTATTGTATATATTTGTGGAAAGTCTTGGTTTGACGAGCGGTAGACAAGAAGAGGAAAAAGCTTTATTTTGACGTTTCCGTTATGAAGACAACCAGCTTCCAAAATGTTATTATATCTATTTTTAAGCTATGATATATAAAAATACTTCTATAAAAATATAGAACGATTTGTACACATTATTTAAATTACCGCTCACTAACAACGCTGTAAACATTACGAGTGCATTTACACTCCACTACATGTGTGTTTACAACACTAAATAATGGCTTGAAAATCGATATAATAACATTTGTTAAGATGGATGTCGTCACAGCTGAAACGTTTAAGTAAAGCATTTTTTCTCTTCTTGTCTCCCAACCGTTCTACAAAATTATTATTCATTCCAGGGTCAAGAAACCGAAATGCAACTGCCTACTAACCATTATTTAATCAAATTTTTGCAATAAAAAATGAGTTTAAAAATGTACGAAAATTGAATGCCCCGATAACGCGTTGTCATTTGTTGTGGACTTTGTGATATCAAACCAAAAATTTCACCAGGTAATTAATATTGACAATTTTATTGGTAATTTTCGAGCGTGTAATAAATATGAACAAATAGTAAAAACGCTTTCAACAGAATGTAGGTAAATAAAAGAAGTGTCAACTCCAACTCAAAAACTAGCATTTTTCAATGTAGTATCTGCAATATCCGACAACTTTGAGTTTACAAAACGTGTGCGCCTTTTGTTACTTAATATAAGACTTCGTGTTGTCTCTCAGACACTGCCAGTTGAAGAATTCAATGCAGATTGTATATCATCAGGAAAAGCTCGATTGTGATTGGCTAAGAACAAATTGGGTTGCAAGATTTTGTTAATTTCTTCATTTGCTGACACTATTAAATATAGACGGTTGGTTGCGATTATTTCATTATGATTTTTCTACAAAACGGAACAGTTTAACTTGTATTTCGATTTGAAAACATATTTCACTAAAAAAGTTAATTTAGGAAATTTTCAATCTCGGAGATTGTTTGCTGTATGTTTGCATGATGTTGCTATTTTTAATCTTAGAATATTGGCGTTTAGAATAGTTTAAAAACGCAAATAAAAATCTACAGCGAAGAAAACTCATTTATGTAAATGAAATGTTTTAAACGACCCAATTACAGTAGAGTCCCGGTATATTTACCCATCCGGTTCATCGCCTTCCCCTTCCGTCTCGTTATATTTACCAAAAGAAACGGCGCTCCTCTTCTTCCACTCCCCTCAGTCGCGTTAAGTTCATGACGTCACAGCAGACCTTTCCTGAGGCCCCATCCCGAAAGGTGGGGGAAAAAGAGAGTGTCGGCAGATTTAGTTACCATTTTTCTAAAAAATTGTTGACATTTTGTTGACTTGGTCCTTTAAGAGGGTAAACAATTTTCGAATTTTCGCATGATTTTTTTTTCAAATTTTCTTATAAAGAATGTGAAAGTGTTAAAAAAATGCAAATTTTAATGGGAGATTTGATGAAAACGCCCATTAAAGCGTTTGGTAAGTCTCAAGTAGGAGGTCCGATAAAGTTGTATGGAGCACGTGGCCTTCTGAATGCCATACGTCGATGTCGATTGGCAGGAGGCGCATATCAGTCGTCAGTGTCTAACCACCGTAAGTGTCTCGAGTTCACGGAAATTGTTATATCTCATCTCTTCCTACCCCTCTTGGAGTAGGATTGGAGTTTGCTATAGGTTCGACTGTTGTGGCACCAAAAGTTGGTCGCAGAGGCGAGCCTCCTTGTAAAGTCTCGGTATAGGCCGTGCAGAACGTAACTCGCGAAGGGAGAAGCACGAGAGGTACCAGCTGCTATAGCGAGCCAACCTCCTCAGTTATTCCTCAGTACCGTAACCGCAACGTCCGCCGCGACTCGACGCTCTTAAATTTCAAATTTAACAATACATCAGATTTGTTCATTTAAAAAAACATCTAAACCCCCTCGTGAATCTACCATTTTTTGCACCAGGAGGATTTTGACCTGTGACACGACAAATTTTCTATTTCGTTTTGGAGGACACTGGATTTGCGTGGAATAATCTAGAGACTATCAATGTAAGTAAACCCATTTTTTCTGAAATGTTTTTAAATATTATTGTTATTGTCTTAAGATCACTGAAACTATACACATCATTAATGAAAAATTCAATTAAAATGAAAAAAACCTCGTTTCAAGATTTGAAAATTTGTTCAACCTTATAGATAACATTCTACAAGACAACTCCCTGAATTTCTTGGAGTGAAAAGTCTCTCATTATGGAATGAAAATTAAGCTACTTTAGTGCAAGTGTGATTGATCAGGCTTTACGAATGAATTGTTGAAGCCTACCCTTTATGGAATGAAAATTGGGCCACTCTTATGAAAGAGTGAATTCTCACATTTCGTGAACTGAAGTGACATTCGCTGAAAGAGTGTCACAATTTATTTTCCCTAAAGTGGTTTATTTCTATGGAGAGTGAGTTTTCGCTCTAACAAATTTAGCAAATAACCAAAATTTTGACATAAAAATCATTGCAATGAATGACGACACTCTTGTAAATTTATTTTCACGCTATTATTGGACTATTATTCTTTTAAGTGAGTGAATTTTGGTAACTCTTTGGTTACCGAACAATCACTCTCATCCCTTGTACAGATTCTAACTCGTTTAAGTTATTCACGATTGTAATACTCTTTTTGATCTCTGCCAGTAAACGAATTTTTCGAAATTTGGACAAAAACCACAACTATAGATCACGAAAGTTTAGGTTAGGGGACGTCCTCGTTTACTTCTAAAATAAAGACTATGGTTCTAAAGAAACTTTAGTAACATTGTTACAGTTTGTGGAATGAGTAAAACTGGTCACTATTATTACTTCGACCCGGACCATAGGTCTGGAGGAGGTATTCAATTTTACTTTTTAGTTTAACCTGACGATGTAAGCGATCTTTACTAAAGTACGTATTACAACACCATATTTGGTAAGCAATTTCAATGAAGGATCAGTTTATGTCTGGACACTTGAAATGTTAAAATGAAATGAAGATTGCGAATTTTATGAAATTACAAAGATGATAAATGCAAAATTAGGAAGTGGGTTCAACAATTTTGCTATAGAATAGTTGAATAATTAATTATATAATGATTATTAAGAGGTTAATTTAAACCACAATTATGATTCTTTTACATTGTAAAAAACTTTTATTTAATCATAATGAAGTAAATAAAAGGAGTATTGTATAGGACAGTAAATCATAATCAAATTCATGTAATTTTTATTTTATTGTCTATAAGCTCTGAATACTCCAGTTTACGTTACTTTTATTTTATTTAACTTATTTACCTACAAGCTAGTTTTAACAAGAATGTATAATGCATTATTATAATAATTAGAAATTATAATGAGTTTGTTCTTGTATGAGGCCCCAAAATGTTTAATTGAATACTACACGTTTATGATTCATGGAAGAAATAGTGAGTGTTAGTAATTTAGAATTTATATGAATATAAAATATTTTATTTCAATATATTTTAACCAATGTATAATATTACGTAGGGTAGTATAAAGGCAAAGAAGGTTACATCGCATCATAAACATTGTCAACATTTATATCAAATGTTTGATATATATGATTACATCTAACTACGTGAAGTGAATTATACTAGTTATGGAAAACCCCTGAACAAATTAAATACCTATTAATAACTTTTTAATCATGATGCCCGATTAAACTATTGAAAATTTGTTGCTTGTTCATTTTATTATTTGTTTTTTTTTTGCATTAATTTGAACTCGATAATATCCCATCAGATTATTTTTTATATACCTACTATAATGATATAGACAGTATGACGCGGTCATGTTATAAGCACAGCCATTTTAAAACTAGGTTTTTACATTTAATCGTTGAATATATTTCAAAAAATAAGCGATGAATTAAGCGAATTTTAGACTGTACATTCTTTTTGGATGAATCATTGGTTTGATTGTCACGCATTTAATCGTACTACATTTAATATCATTTACATGTCTTTCGATAATGAAAATCACAATTTCGATACTAATCAATTAAATTTGTATTAAATCGTTTCAATACAAAAGTACTGTAACATAGTTATAATTGTTTCTTAGGCTCAGCAATTCATATTTTAATTCTTAATAGTTTTGTCATTTTCTAGGTACTATTTTGAATACATTTCGAAATCCTGAAAAACAGATCTTAACTGTGGAAAACTCTGGGAAAATACGATAACAATTTAAGATGACCTATTGAAAAAGAATTTTGAATCGTGCAAAAGATTTCTTGGTTTGACGCATAATTTTATTGTGTTTTGTTTGTATGTTTAAAAAGTAAACTCTCGACAAAACATAGATTACAATGACAGATCGATGATCAGTTATACTAACATAGTCATGACGACTTTCCAGTCTGTGAGTCACGATGGACTGGTTTTTATTTTGCGTATACTTTGGTTTGTTGTGTTCTTTTCGTAGGTTCATTATGTCTTTAAAAGAGCATGCCTAAACTTTCTGAGTAATAGTACTAGACATGTAATAAATATAAATATAAATACAGGAATTAGTCATGTGTTTACATTGAATAAGTATGCTGTTACGTCACCATATGATTCGTGGATAGACATGTAAATTTGACTATTTTGATTATTTTACGTAATTCAAATTTTAAGTGGTCCTCATTTTACAGAAATATGTATTTTGGACAAATCATGGAATAGTTGGTCGATCGCAATCATCAACATATTTTCAAAGTTGGCAATCGTTGTTATAATTACTAAAGTTAATTCTTAATTTACTTTAATTTTTGCTAGTGAAATAACATATACGATATATATGATATTTACATTTTGTTTTAGTTTTATAAACAGTTTTGTCTCTCTGTGAAAACAATTTTTAAACTATTTACTCGATTTTTAAAACATTTAAAAACATTTTTTTAAATATTATACTCCAGAGAATCAACATTCGCATTTTATCAAATGATTATTTTTTAACTCCGTATGTATGGGAATATCAATACAGGCATGTGCAGTTTAAACTAATTGCGCAAAATTAAATAATAAAAGTGCCAATTTTGTGTTATAATTATTCCTTTCCGGTAATTTCTACAGGTATCGCTTTTAAAAAATAATATTTTTCTTTTTTCTTTTTAAAATTACAAATGAATCCCGAAACGTCGACGGTAATTTTAAAGTTGAAAAATGCAGAAAACGAGTTTAAATGGGATAAACGTCAAGATTGATGGTTGCAAAAGTTTCATGTACCCGAAAAACGACTGTAAGAGATGGAATTCGTCGATTCGCATCGTGTGCCTTGTAATTTCATGGACCGGGAGAGTACAAATGATTTCACGAAATCGTATATAGGACTGCGTGAGATGGCAAACGTCTTTTTGTCCTTATATGCACATGTATATATCGTATTCTCAGGTTTTCAAAAAAGGCGCATTGTAATACACATGCTTCTGTACTCGATAGCTCTTTTATAATAAGTAATTGCCATGACCATTATGCAATTACATTCTGCGAGTGTTTGTTACAGTATATGCATAATAGAGACGTATTAAATATCGCATAACTTTATTTAAGGCTAGTATCTTCCGTATGGAAAAATAACAATAGCACATTTGCTACTTGCTGTTTGTTTTATTGAATTAAATGAAAACTTGCTGCCCGTTTATGACTTTGCAAATGTCTGTAGTAAACCTAAAATGTATATATATACAGGTCATTTGCGCAATACTTCGTATGTATTATAACGACTTAAAGAAATGTTTATCAAAATAAATATTCTTGATTTATGATGCTTGTTGATATTAATTATTTTAATGTCGGAAAATATTTTGTAATTTGTTGTTTGTTCGTTGTCGGTCAGGATGTTAAAGATAAAATATACTTAATATACTGGAAAAAAATATAATGTATTTAAAAATACTACATGTCCACCGATTGTGACTTATAGGGAGTGATGGATAAATTTTGTTTCGTTTCAAAAAAAATGTCGGCACACGCAAGATATATGTCGTCTATTCATTGATAATTTTTACTTTATTTGAAGATAAATTGATTTGCATGAGACAAGATCTTATAATAGCTACCATTTTGAAAGCTTTGATCTACATTTTCAAAACATAAATCGCGGAAATATTTTCGGACACATTAATTATTGTGCATACCTGGTGCATCGAATCTCTAAAAATGTTCGACCTTCATTTTTTTATATCAGAAATAATATTTTCCATCATTGACAAAAGTTTTGGAATTGTATAGGCGAGTCTCTGACTTCATAGGTATAAACATTGGAAACCAATATAATTTGTAAAAGTATCATGAAGGTAATTCACGTTAATTAGATTTCTGAAAAAATAACTCGCGATTTTATTCTTTACTTAGTATGAAGTATTTAAAAAATAATTTAATCCGAATTTGACCTCGATGTCGTGATTTTTATTGCATTGCAAAATCGTCGTTACATGTATTGCCTTGATAATCATTTTACGGCACATTTTATGGTATAAAATTCTCGACAAATATTAGTGATCCGCATTGATGAGTCCAACGAGTAAATCTACGATAAGCAGCTCACCTATACACGAAATGTAATTCGCAGTCACGATTCTGGTATTGGATGAAATTCAATGACCGAGGTATTGTTATTTGCACAAGTTAAAATCGCTTTTACGTATACATATATCCACGGGCATTGGGCGTAAATACAAAATTTATGTAAATTTTTTATGTTTACTTTAGAGAATTTACTTTATCAACACGTGTTTCGAAATATCGTGCTATTAATTTTTAATATTACTGAAATTCAACTTAAAATAATTACAAATGACATACATTGAGATATGACTAACGCCAACAAAAATATAGAACACCAATGTAGATGTGAGTTTTAGTCGCCTTCTAAAACTACAATTATAGAACAACGAATATGAAACACATAAAACGGCAAGCATGTTTTAGGGGAACGATAGGAAGTTTGTAAAGGTAAAAGAAAATTCACAACGTAGGTAGACTCAAAGATTGATCGAAAAAATAATATAAAGATTATAGTTCATTTTGGCGAGGTTATACTGTCAGAGTTTCTATTGTGTATTTTTCCACGTATTCTATTTTTCGCGGCTATGATGCCAGTTGCGTCTGGGGAATCCACGACAGGAATGTATGAGATACAATTTACTTCATTAAATGAGTAACGGAAAAGTCTATCGGCTTTTACAGGATGCAATTTTAATTCCAATGTTTTTATTGATTGTAATTTTATGCTTGAGAGTTCGCAATTCTTTGATCTATCATTTTCGATTTTAATAGTAGAACATAAAAACCGTTCACGCAAATGTCACGATGGAAATAATTTTTATTGTTAATTACAGTTTTTTTTATATTAGCAGTAGGTTATCGTTGTGACTATGTTAGCATTTCAATAGTGACGGTATTTATAAACTTCGAATAGGAGCGTAACAGTACGAAGAGAACATTATAATTGCAAATTGAAAAGAAATGCTAAAAATAGTTTTTTTTGTTCTCAAGAATTTAGCTTTGCCAGTTCATACTTTTTTATTTTATTTAATTTCTAAATATGAAAAGCATATCTTCACAATTATTTCAAAAATATGTTTATATGATACACGTATTGATGTTCCTTCTATTTTATTGAACTATTAAAATTGCATTAAAATAAATAAAAAATTCCATTTGTAAAAATGGTTGAAACGGGTTTTCTTGAATTGCGTTTGAAGGGATATTGCGTATATTATTAATGTCAATATACAAATTTGTTTAACTACAAGAAAAATCTTTTTTTAATTTATGTTTATTCCCCAAATTAGATTATCAATAAAAAACGTACAAATTGAAATATAAAGTAATTAAACACAACTCACGATTAAACCATATCTGCAATCACTAAAACACGAATATTTGCAAGGCTTTGGTAATAAATAACTTTAAATTGGCAGAAGATAACAATTCCAAGAGTAACAAAGTTTTAAACAGATTTTGATCTTACCAATACTTATTGTGTAATACAGAATACGACAGCGTTTGTGTTAGCAAATAAAGCAGATACAAATCAAAGACATTCGCGGTTAATAATTTTTTACGATGTATGCATTGAATCAATAATTATATAAACATTATAATTAAAGTAATTAATGCATTCGTATGCAATTTACATTCTAAATCAGTTGAATTGAAGTTTAATTTAGAGTGTATGTTTATAATTTATGATGTTTTAAATAATGGGTTGAAAATTCATTACAGAAATGATAATATTGACAATGTGATGACTTAGTTCCATTATTATCGACTAAGGATTTATTTATGCAAAAAGTATATTCGCTCTGTGAATTAATCAACAATAGTTCTACAAGATTTGTAGCGTATAATGAGATTTTTTTCTTCAAAACGTAAATGTTATCGAATGTTTATTAATATATATAATGGGAATGTTCAGATTAGTTAAACATGAATGGCTTTTAATTAACAATCGCATTAATAATATTGAATTCAATAAAAATTCTTTCTATCAGTGTTTCGGCAAAATTTTAGAAGTTTAGACAAAATCAAATAAATTGATAACTTTTTAAATTTCCAAATTTGACATAAGTAAAATTTATTAATGCTGTGGAATAAATATTATCCCTAATGTACAACGAAACGCATTTTAATTGTACAAGGGGTTTAAAAACTGAGTAGTAACATGGCAGATTTAAATTCCATGTGAAACGGTCAAAAAAAATATAGTACCAAATTTGGATCCGAGACATAGAATGTAAGTGCGGAGCAAAAAATCTCATTTTGTGTAATAAATTACTAAGAATATTTATCTCCAATTAGAGCGACATAAAGTGAAAAAAATATCGATTTCATAGAAGTAAATTGATAGATATTAAAAAAAACCTTAAATTGAGTACTAGCTCTTCGGGAAAAACAGCACAGTTGTTGCATAAAAAGTGTTCTTTTTTTTAGAATATTCAATAGCCCTCCACTCAAATTGTATGCCTTATCGAATTTTGGTAACAACATTTTTTTACTAAAAATATGATAAACAATCCAAATATGAAATATTGCTACGCAGACACCCTCTATCTTATCGAAAATAAATGTTTTAAATATATCTTTGAAAGTTATTAATTAATTTTTACATCGTTTTTATTTCTACGTAAAGATTAAAATACTGTAATTATTTTCTTCTTTTCGACCGTAACTAAACAAGTTCATCTTTATTGTTGTTTTACTTTTGTTTTTGTTTTAGTCCAGTGACCTTACTGTAATTTGATATGTTTACATAACTGATTGTTTTCTTATTAACTTTGTTCTTTAAGTGATAGGAATCGTATTATTTATTTATTAATATAGATACAAATCCAATCATAATTTGTTCCATTTACGAGAATATCAGTAGACCGCTGAAATTATCGACGAATAATATACTCATTGCAGAAGATACTGACTACAAAAACGACAGATAATCGATTGTATAAAATGGAGTTGGCTGACTGAATGAAACGAGAAAGAATCGTTACATCAAATTAGGATAGGAAGTGAGATCGTTTATTTATTTGACTGATATGATGTGGGACGTGGGTATTATTGCCTCTGATGTAAAATATTGTTATTGACACTGACAATAATGTCCAGCATTTTTTTATGAATGTGACTTTTATGTTCTTACAACGTTAACCCTTAATCCCGACGCATGGGTCTTTTTCGACCCAGAGAAAATTCAAATCGTACTTTATAAATTGCACAACTGTAAACATTTTCAACGACAGGGCACATTTGACCCAGATAGTGGAAGGAAAGGGCCTTAAAATAGCCGTCGGAACTAAGGGTTAATAATATCTTGAATTGTAATTGCATGAAATATAGTACCATTTGATGAAATAGGATATAGTACATACCTTTATATGTATAGGAAATGGTGAATGTCGGGGTTTACTGTTTTTTTCAATTACATGGAAACATGCACTTAAATAAATTGCATAGAAAATATTGCTATTCTGACTGACTTCGTGGAGGGACCCAAATTAATTATGTTAATATACAGGATGTACATTAAGTGGCGGGGCGGGCTAATAATTTGAACAAAATTTTTTTTTCTAAAAAACGTCGAAACACGTGTAACGATTTTCCAAAAAATCTAGCTTTTTTTTTTTGGGGGGGGGGGGGGGGCCCCCCCCCCCCTAAGGGGGGCACGAGAGATCTTAAATGGCAACATAGGTCGAGTGGGTGCTCATTTGAAAGGTCTTTTCGAGACGAATTCAAGGCACAGATGGCGCTGCGATCGATTTTCGGTAGCAATTTGCCTCCAAGATGCATGAGGATTTTCGACAAAACTTTATAAAATGATTGTGCTGCTTTCGTTATGGAAAACGGCCCTTGAGCGTCCGCAACATGGACTATCATTTACGCTTCCGGTTCTTACTACTGTCGATTTTGAAATAGGAGCCCGATCATTATATGTTGTATTAAACAAATCACACGTTTCATGAAACGATCTCTGCTCATCACCAATTCCCCTCATAATTAATAGATAATTTCGTTCTTTTTCTGTTATTCTTGCCACCACAAGCAATCTGACTTTCTACGTTATTGGAAAATAATAAAAATGATAAAAGTAAGATTTTCGACTGATTAGTCGTGCTATCAAGGCGTGTCTTAGTGATTTCTTACTGTAAGCTGGTATTTCACAAGATTTAATCTCTTAGTTAAATAAGAATAAGAAGTGAACAGTTTTCATACTGATTATCATTATATCGGTAAATGCGAAGATTTTCTCCACGCAACTGCTACTATTCTACGCACGGACATACGTCCATAGCGAGAACGCTGGAGCCCATCGCTGCAAATGAGATTGGCAGATCGAACGCCTAGCGGCAGTGCGTAGAAGTAAAATAATTCCGGGAATAGTGATCGCAGCGTCATCTGTGTCTAGTGCCATGAATTCGTCTGGAAAAGACCTTTCAAATGAGCGTCCACTCGACTTATGTTGCCATTTAAGATCTTCGACCCCCTCGTGTCCCACGTGTCCCTTGGAGGTGGGGGCGCAACCCCCCCCCCCCAAAAAAAAGATAGATTTTTTGGAAAATCATTACACGTGTTTCGGCGTTTTAAAAAAAAATTTTTAGTTCAAGTTATAAGTAGCTCGGTCTGGGACTTAATGGACACCCTGTATATTATTTTTCAAGACGTTTTCATTGCATGTAGAAAACTACAAAGCTATACAAAGAGATATACATACGCATTACAGCCTGACCTGCTAATTTGTAACGTATCGTTCAATTAGTTGTTTTTGAAATATTTTGGTAAATACATTCTACATAACTGGATGAAATATATAATTCTTCAACCGTTTTCCGAATATAAGGACTTTTGTGGACAACTTTAATTGAATAAGTGTGCGTGATATTGCAAAACTGTGAAAAATAAAAATAAAATGTACAAATGTATGAATATATTCGTAAAGTACACCGGGAATATACAAATCTATTGAAATAATAACTAAAAGAAAATTTGTTTGAAAAATATAAAATTATTTTAAAAAGTTTAGTTTATTACGTTTTAAATTGCAGTAAGGTCAATGTTCCACTGCAAATTAAATTCATTTGTTAAGCAGTCGATTTTAAACAGTAATTTCGATTTTGGGAAAACAGGGAGTCGCATCTTTTCTAAACCTGAAATTAGATATTATAATCGCTTTAGAAGAGAGGACTGTCATAGTTACAATTCCGAATGCAGTTGAACAACATTAGTAGAACGAAATTGCACTAAAACTACATTATTGTTTTATTAAATATAATAAATAAACAATATTGATAAAAATAATTTAGCACTTTGAATGTAAGTTAATAAGACAATAAACAACATAAGTTATAAGGTTCAAAACAGTGTGCAAAATTTTAATATAATCATTCTTGAAGATGACACGATTCGATTCAGTTCGAACAATGGTATACACGAATGCTTCTTCGTTACGCAGCTATAATTTAATCGTCAACAGGAAGTTGATATTTAAATCCTCGATGCGTAGCAAAGAATCCACACATGAGATTTATCTATTGAAGTGCGTTTTGCATTGGTTTACCGCAAATTAGTTGTAATGTAGATTTAAGGCCATCGAAGATTCAAACATCAAATTCCCATTGTTCGGTGTAGATGTCGTTTTGCACTGCAGACCCACGAACGACAAATTGAAGCGTATACGGGTAATGTTTAAAGCACTCACAATTATTTCACAAAATGATGGCTTCCGCGTTAGTCATTAAGACATTGTGCTAACAATATGTTTTGTTTCAACAGTAGTTTCTAAAAGTGATAAGAGTAAAAATAAAATTTGTTTTTATGCGTAAAATAGTATATTCCCACTCTACTGTTAGATTCATTAGTAATTAGAGCTGTTTTTATCCAGACTTTTGTAAGTTTTATCCAGTATTAGTAAAGTTCAGCTTTGTCTAGTATCTTCTAGTAGCGTCTAGTCACCTCTAATCCGGCGTAATATTAATAATTAGTTTAGTTTTGTTTTATTTTATTTATTCAAACTAATTTTTCTAATTCTTGCCTAGTTTTATCTACACGTCGAGAAGAGAACTGTAAATATCAGACAAAAGAGAGGAAAAATTACTTTGTGTTTGGTAATTTTTGGATTTTGCATAATTTTTAGTACGTTTTACAACAATTTGAGCATTTTATACATTTTCTTCGAGTAATTTTTACTCTGCCCTGGAAAGTAACGTGTTGGGGAAAAAGTACTCTGTATATTACAAGATATTTTATCTTTAAAATTGGAAACATTGCCGCTAATTATTTATTATCTGGCATTTAGAATATATTTCAGGCAAAAAAGAGTTGGTTAGGAAAACCAACTGCGAATTGATTACAGTTTGGTTCGGGGAATCAATTAATTCACAGGCAAACTATTCAGTTAGTTGGAAAAACTAATAAATTTGATAAATTGGTCGTCCCAACTATTTTATTTGCAAGATCTCAACGTACTAAGCTAGTTGGTTGGGGCGACCAATTAACTGGTTTTCCGAAACTACTTGTTCTTTCCGTATACTTGATGTCTGTTATTAGTGTTAGCATATGAACGCCTTTTAATTTTTCTCAAACAAAAAATCTTCTTTCTAGCCTGTACAAGATTTTACTATTAAAATTAAAACTTGAAACATTTTTGAAAGCCATCTTTTGATATTTTCTATTATTATGCATGATTTATTTGTCCTATATTTAAGTATGAATTAATGATGGCAAATACAAAATTATTACAGTTGAGATAAAGAGACAACTGCAGAGGAAGAGAATTCCATTTACTGATATTCATCAGAAGCTGGTAGAGATTCAATTGCTCATCTAATTGCGAAATCTGATGATTTGTTTCCTATTCCCATCAATGCTTTAAATTGTCTATTATATTACGGTGACAACGCTGGGATAGGTTTTAGAGTGCACATTGGCGTTCATCATCCTTCTAGACAATATTCATTTATCATTATGAATTACAAGAATTTATTATCTTATGTGGATATTAATGTCTTCCTCGGTAATCCTATTAGACCTGTGACAGATCCTCAAAATGATTTGTAGTAATAAAGTGTATGATAAAACAGATTTTAAAATCTTTAATTTTTAATGGAGAAACGAAAAGTGACAATCCTACGTAATTTTCTGCGTTAATTTTAACCTATTTTCGGAATCACGGAAATAGATTCTACTTGAAAAATAATACATCTAAATTGTTACCGCAAAAAAGCTTTGCAAAGTTGCTGATCAATATAATCCCTGGAAGTACATTACGTGTTAATCCTTATGATTAATTTATGTTATATTGAAAAGGCATTCCCTCTTTAATGTAGAAGAAACATAAACTAAAGAACTATCTTCGCTCATTTCATGTTTCGTCTATTTATTCTTTTGTTCCTGTCCGTTAAACTCGTGGTCACGAACCAATGACCTTTTTCCGAAGAGAATACTTCAACTCTAAACGTGAAAAGATCAAGTAACAAATACCTTGAGAACAAAGCGATCGTAAAAATTAAGTAGATCGGAACTGTACTTCTTAACGATTAATCGTAGTTTCTCTAAGAAAATATAAAAGTATTAGTTGCACCGTGAGAACAACGATTGTCGGTTGATTATTTTCCTAGAAGTTGTAAAGTTTACTGTTATTTTCCGTTTGTCATTGTTAGTGATAAATAATTTTTACATTAGGATTAGATAATGAATGAGGTTTAGTGCAAAAATATAATTGATATCGGTCCGCAAAAATCCCATACAATTAAGGTTAAACATTTTTTAGATACAGAAATATTTATTCAGTGTTTCTAGAAAAAAATTTAATGGAATATTGTGATTTTGTAAGTTTCTAACAACTTCTTTCTTCAAGGTACATTTAAAGGTAAAATTGTTCTGGAATGGGCTTGGAATATTATATCAAAATTTTTCGAGTCTCTTATAAGGGTGATTCTCCAAAAACAGGGCATTTTCAAGAATGAAAATTTTTTTTTTAAGTTACTGTAAATCCGTTTTTTTTAATGGATTCTTGCTTATTAGCACCAAGTTAAGTTATTGTTAAAGCAGTCACGCTACGAAATTATTTTAAAGGAAAGAGGAAGACTTTTACTATGACGCATTTTCATACGGCTATATAAACCAACAATTGCTTGTTAAAAACTTGAAAAAAATAACTCTACAGAGTCAAAAACATAATGTACATATCTGATTTAGTGCATTTTTGTGAATAAATGAAAATTATTTATTAAGTAATAATTAAAAAATTAAGAAAAACAGATGAATTTCTGTAGAAGTTTTATACAAAATAAATTTATTAAAGTTAATGTGTCGTTGGTTAGCAACTACAATGATAATGTGACATTCATAATTTTAATAAATAATATTATTTCATAATAAACTTGATTCATAACGTTGTAACAAATATAAAGTTTAATTTTGTGGTTTTTTAAATTATATTTAAATAAATGTCTAAGAGGAAGAGAAATATAAATGTTATTTATGATTTGAAAAATATTTTCTGCTACGGGTTACACTTTGTTCTTGTTTTCGTACCTGATACGCCAAATGTTTTTGGTAACGACAATGAAGGTGACGACAATGAAAATTTGTAAAAAAATCCAATTTTACATATTTTAAACAATAATAACTTAAAAAACAAATTGGCAGTAACGTTTATTCCTTTAATCTTTAAGTTTTCATCGTTTTTTAATTGCTGTTTGTATAAAAATACCAAAATTAGGACGGGTGACGACAATTAATTTAATAAAAATACGTGGTATTTTTATCCAGTTTTTACTTGTTCATGAGGTAAATATGTTCTCTTTTCAATTTTCTATGGAGGATTAGTAAAGTGTAGTGTTTTTTCTTTGATTTTCTCATAAGTTTTAGTAAAAAAGTTAATTATTTCCAGTTCATTTATACCAGTTTACGCATTGTCGTTACCTCATAGAAATTTCATAAGACATTAATATTTCAATAATTATAAGTATATATATTGATTTAATTAAATATTATACAGAGAGAAATTGTACAGTTTGAGCTGTACTATAGAAATATTATTTGAATAAATTAAAATAATTCGGTTTCTTAATAGCGCTAATATTTTAAAGTTTTGAACTTAAAGGTTTGGACATATCAAAAATGCTACTTTTAGTCTTTAAATATCTTAATGTATTCGGTGCGTAAAGTAAACTTGTGCGTAAAGTAAACTTTACGCACTCGATTATACTTTACGCACGAAAAAGCCGTACGTAAACAACATTTCGGCACACGAGTGTGTGTGTAAAGTTCTTTACGCATACGCCCTTGTATCGAAAACTACTATTTTACACCAGTTTTTTGTAATAAAAGTATTATTTTTTCAAATTAACATGGGCCAGGGATATTTATTTAACATTTCTATCGAAATTTAATAATTTATTGTTAAAGTTTTTGTAAGATATAACGTAAAGACACGAAAATGCCCTGTTTCCGGAGAATCACCCATAAATGGCCCACAATTTTCCAAACGAATTCAACAAAATTCTTAATAAATTGAATGCACATCATTTTATTTCACCAACAGTTTTTAAAAACAGTTTCTTAGTATAGTTTGTGCATAGGAGCTTGGAAGAAATAGTAGATTGCGTACATATCCTTTGTTCCTGTTCGACAAACAAAAAGAATCAAATGGAATACATTTTAATTCCCCAATTTATTTTGTTAATTATAAGTGTTGAAAAGAATAACATGAATAATTTCTATTATTTCCATTGTGTAAAAATTAATTTGATGAAATGTGGTATTTGTAGGAGGTGAAATCATAACGTGTTCCTTAAAATAAATAGAAAAAACAACTCCAAAACCTGAAATCTATAATACTTTTTTCGATTACTGCGGGAAATCAAGGAGCTACTTTACAGGTAGACCTTGATATAAATATAAAACGAAAATATTCTATTTGATTTATAGAAGTGAAAGGGCAATTGCAAGCATATGTTTATATTTGTATATTCTTTGTTGTTACCATTTCATTGTAATTCATTAAAATGAAAAAAAAAACAGGGAAACACTTATAAATCTTTCTATTTACAATAAAATTATTCAGTGTTTTGATATTTATATGGACATCTATGCTTGTGTTTAATAATAGTAATAAAATAATGCTGTTTAATAAATTGCAGTACTAATGCTGTTAAACAAATACTGAAATATATACTTTCAAATCTTTAGGGTGTTTATCTTCTCTAATTTTGACTAATATTTGTTTCAGGACTATGTATCTTTGCGCATGTGAGTTTCGCATTTCTATTTTCTTTTTTGCTCATAGTTATTCATTTTTTAACAATATCTTTCATATTTCCTGTTAATATTTACGTAAGGAAATTTTTATTTATATTTTTATTATTTTGTTAACTTTAGCGAATGGAGTTTATGCTTTTTCCTATTATAGTGGGTAAATTTCGATTTTGCGCACGAATTTGCGCGTGTAAAATGCCACTTTCTCACACTTTACTGATCTTATAGTTTGACGTGCGGTCAAAAATAAAAAAATAGTAGTTTTCGATACAAGGGCGTATGCGTAAAGAACTTTACACACACACACACACACACACACACGTGTGCCGAAATATTGTTTACGTACGGCATTTTTGTGCGTAAAGTATAATCGAGTGCGTAAAGTTTACTTTACGCACCGAAAAGACGTACATAAAAGTTTTTTTGATGCAACAAAATGGCTGCCGGCCGGTAACACACACGCTTTGGAGCAGCTGACGGGCGTTTTCGCAATCAGGGCATATATGGCGACGATTTAAACTACAAATTTTCCACATAAAAATCAGAAAAGAATTTTGTCGCGAGCTACCGGACTATAGTTATGAGTTCGTTCTTTCGAATGACAATACTCAAATTTTCGAAAAATGACGATCAACACATTTTTTACAACATTAAGAAAAAACAATTTTGTTTGCAATTTTTTTTAAATTTCAATATATACTTAATTGTGTCATCGTATGCAATTCATAGGCAAAACAAGTATTGTTACTACAACCTTCGTTAACTATTAACATATTATTCATTAGGTGCATTAATTTCGACATTTCATTTTTCCACAAAGTATTTTTTTTCTTAAATATTTAACATATTAGATGCCATGAAATTTCATGTACAATTAACCTACGCAGGTTCATTTTTTTCATCCTGATTGTCTATAAGCATTCATGGACGTGTACTGACATTTTGTGCCACGCATATACAATGCATGTAATTATTTTAATTTCTGAGTATTTCCGAATGTCAAGCATTGCGACGAGGAATTCACAGTTTCAAGATCCCAGTCACCATTTCCATTATAAAAAATGGATAACGGGTTCGTGATTGATTATTGATACCAAAAAACGGTCGACCATAATGGACCAATAAATTTCGTATGCTGGATCTCTCTGCGCACATATGCACGACTTTCTGATACAGTGAAAGAAGATATTAATCTCGAAAAGGTGTTATATTTGAGATCAGAAATTTATTTAATTTAGGATTGTCTATTTCTGAGAAAGCAATGCAGTTTCTAGATCTGAGTTTATTATACATATACTTGGTGGCGCCCACATCCAATAATGAACTTGTGCGAAATTTATTTCCCATGTTTTTCAATTGGTGATTTAACGGCATTTGTCTTACCTTCATAAAAATAACCGAACAAAATGTAAAGATGTAAATTAAAAAACATTTTTTGAAATAATTAAAATAAAAAAATAGAATATTTAATTTTGAGCGGTTGAATTTTTAATTAACCACTTCACTGGTAATGTATCATATGTGTACAAAAAAATTGCCACGACTGGTGATGTATCATACATATACAATAACTTCCACAGTTTTCAATGAATTTACATGAAATTTGGTATACTATAGGTTTTTAAGAATGCTGAATAGGAATCTGATGTCGCATTTTCAAAAATCAATATGGCGTCTACAAGTTATAGGCTTTTAAAGCCAATTTTTTGGCTACAAGTAATCACTTTTTTTCATAGCGTGAGTGAAATCAGAGCTCTTTTTTAAGTAAAATATACTTTCGATATAAGTTATGTGACGAAAATTCAATCTATAACTGTTCGAATTCCGAAAAGCAACAGAACCTCTTTAAGCAATTTTTTAGGCTGCCTCAATTAAGTGCTGTTTGAAGCGACTTTTTGGAGATGTTGTTTGATATGTTTTATAAATTGGCCACAAATAGCCTTATAATTAAGTTGCACTTCCTTGGAGGATTCCCTCCTTTGAAAGTTAAGACAAAAGGCAATTTGTTTTGTCAGATTCCGTATTAGAGAGCCATACTTATGATCACGAATACCGTCATATGAAACAAAATATTTTTGCATTCGAAGGGAATCCGTTGTCGCCAATCATGAACGATCATCGCTATGCCTCATCCATGGCACAAGCAAATTTTTCGTGCAACTTTATTGTGGCCAAGGAATAAATTCGCAGATTGACCCTGGTAACGCCTAGCAGTCTCCTACTCCCAGTAGTGTTTGCCCCTCCTCTCACTTTTCCTTCAGATGCGAAGAGCGGGAAGCAACCAAAACATGCTATAGATACAGTCACGCGGATTAGTTCATCCTCACGTTTTTGGTCTCAGGTTATACGAAATCTCATAGTTGTACGTGCGTAGGGGCACATCTTCGCAACTGCTAGTACTTTAGTTTCAAGTACAGTGGTCCTCCCCTTATTTTAACTGCGTCCTTTATTTTAACTTTTTTTTGTCCCTTGTGTTAACTTCTTCCCCTCGTGAGTTCCCCCACCATTCGCCATTTGAAAGTGTTCTAAAGAGTGCGGACTGCTGTTTGCGCTTGCGCGTACAGGTGAAGAAGGACACCACCATATCTCCTCTCTCCGTTTTTATTCTCTCATACTGCCAGTGGTGAGGATGAGGGGAAGCGGTAAAATAAGGGAAGAAACCGCCATCTTCCTTGACTCGAAAAGTTAAAATAAGGGGAGGGCCACTGTATTCAATGACGATGTTTCATAAACAATCTTTTTAGCAATCTAAGTTTACGTAATACTCATACTCCTATAACACGTGCAACGTTTGCCTTTAATATTTATTTTTTATATTTATATGTCGAAAAAAATGTTGAAATTTCCTAATGTCAGCGTCCATTTTGGATACACTGAATCCAATCGGAGTTTAAAAACAGGGTCAGCAGTTCCTTTTCTGACAATTCAGGGAAGATTGGGGCAAAAAAATACTCGTGACTGGAGGTTTAACGGAGGTTTAACGGAACACGAAACAAAGGGTCCCCATTGAATAATAACTGTGCCAGAGGGCCTGAGCGTAATGCGGACCTGCGAACTGAAGCATTAAGGAAAGGAAGGTTAAACGCGACTTGGCGGCCTGATCGGTCCTGCGATCGGTTCTCTTTCCCGCGCTCGACAAGCAACCTCTTCCTCCTCCGGAGTGATCCGCATATGGGCATCCGGCCGCGGCGCGAGACGATCGCGAACTCCGGTCCGACCGGTAATCCGTTCGTTCCACTTTTCAGGAGAGCGACGCGATGTTTTGTCCGATTACGGCCGTTAGTCGCATCTCGCGTCCATGTTTCATTCGGACGGCCTGACCGTATCTCTCCCGGTGCCGATCCTTTCGCAAGAGATACAACCGACCATGCGGAGGTAGCAAAAGGTTTACGGGCACATCGCTGTATATCGCGCGCGCGGAAAACCGGTAATCGACCTGCTCCACTTTTTCCCCAGCAGACCTTGCTTACCATATCGCTCACACAATACCCCATACTTTTATTTTTGCAAATCCCTCCCTTATACTGCTGTCGCTATTTATCAACTCCTATTCAAACCATGTACCTCTGGAAGAGGTCTTACTGTGCTCTTTCCAAAGATATCTCCAAAAAGACGAGCTTTCGAAAAGGTGCTGATTATCTCTTCTTGAGTTCCGAAAGGACCCCGTACAAAACGGCTTGAAGTTGGACCTCACTAAAAATGTCTGAATATTTTATATCTTGCAGATTATGAACTCCTGATCAAAAGTCGAAATGGTCGCAAGACCCAAAAATGAACAATTCACGATTACGTAATATATGGAACGATTTACGATTTTCTGATCTCGATATCTCGAAAACTGTTCTTTTTTGGGTCTTGCGGCTATTTCGACTTTTGATCAGGAGTTCATGATCTGCAAGATTCAGACATTATTAGTGAGGTCCAACTTCAAGCCATTTTGTGCGGGGTCCTTGCTCTCATTTTGGAAAGGATTGTTTTGGTAAAGCGATCCACCGTTCTCAAATCTGAGCTACTTCAGACACTACACGTGGAGAAAACCGATTTTTGAAACATGGTATAATTTCTTTCGCAGCCCTGAAAATCTCTCCAAAAACTCAATTTTTTTAAAATAATTTTTATTTATCACAGCTTATTGGAAATATTATGCCGCATCTTTTTGAACAAAAAAACACAAAATACAGTAGAGCCTCGGTATAATTGTCTGGTTCAGACTCATTTTATTTACCTGTCGCTTTCTTTTTCCCCCACATTGAGGGCTGGGGCCTCAAGAAGGGCCTGCTGTGACGTCACGAACATAACGCGACTATAGGGAGTGGGAGAAACGATGCTCCCCTTCTTTTGGTAAATATAAGGAAACGGGACGGAAAGGTGTGGAACCGAGTTGGTAAATATACCGGGACTCTACCGTACTGAATTTTTTTCTTGTGCTGTTGTTTCGTTAAGGGTACAATTTTTAGTAAAAAAAACTTTCATCGAAGAAAATGAACATTATAGTACATTATGATACATGTGCGGTAAGTTATCAATAATCCGCATGAGTATCATTAGTATATTACTCAACGAGGGAGGTAAAATAAAGAATGTCTCAGGCTGCGTGTAATTTTTACCCGAGGTGAAGCCGAGGGTGAGAAACAGGCAGTCTGAAGCATTCTTTTTTACTTCCCGAGGGAAGTATACGATTTTTCTTTATGGCCGGGAGGATAAGTGGCATCTTTCCTTCCGCTTGCGGGAGGAAAGTTGCTGCTTTCCTCCCGGTATGAAGAAAATACTATTTTTTCAAACACTTGGGGAAAGGTCGAGTTTTACGCAAAACCGTGCGGTGATATCCATACGCGTACAGTTACCGCACAATTTTTAATTCAATGGTAATGGATCATTTTCCTATTATAGTGCGGAAAGTTCGATTTTGCGCACGTCTTTGCGTGTGTAAAGTGCCACTTTCCCACACTTTATTGATCTTATAATTTAGCGTGCGGTAAAGTAGCTGTATACGTGTACAGACATGCAGAGTAGACCTGACAAAACTTTCATTTTTTTTACTTTTCAATCGCTGTTCTTCAGTACGAAAAACGATAGTTGTAGGCTAATTCTATTTAAAATAGTAATGTAATTGAAAATGCACCCATAAACGGGCATAATCGTGCGCTGCGTAGATGTTCCCACACTCGCTTCGCTCGGGTGGGAAATACCTGCTTTGCACACTCGTATCCTAATGTACTATTTCTGTACATTTTTCCGTGCGGTAAGCGAGAACTTTCCGCAGTGTTTGAAAAAGATATTATTGCTATAAGTCAACTCCATCGCCATTAAATGGAAACAAATCGTACGCATTAATAGTAGTTTTCGATACAAGTGCGTATGCGTAAAGAACTTTACACATACACACGTGTGCCGAAATATTGTTTACTTTACGCACGAGTTTACTTTACGCACCGAAAAGACGTACATAAATATATTTTATTATTATTCCGATTCGTGAAATTGAAGGTTTCTTTCTAACAATGAAGAAACTTCGCATTATAGTACACCGACAAGGAGAGCTTCTCTGCAAAACGTTTGTCCGAAAAAGTGAAAGCATGATTGCATGATATGTGTAACATTCGAAGGTAAGGCTATATGAGAACTATCTCATGATCCGAACAAAACTTACTCAAATGCATTGTAAGATGTGACACACGGTCATTAATGTAAAAATTACTAGACGCTTTAAATTAATGATTTTTTAACCATGGCTCAAATACATTTGCAACATATTCATAAAAATTTTTAGACGTCATCCATCCTGTACCTGAATAACCGAAGAAAAAGCACTTGGTACCATATACATTGGCCGGTAAAAATTTCTCAGCAGAAAGGACAAACGTCGGTCCAAGTTCAAATTGGCATTGGTGGTCACTATTTTTTAACCTTAAAATTGTGGAAAAAAAATATACCACATTATCGCAGTAGAAATTGCAATAAAAATATGTAGCAATAAAACAGGTGGTCAAATTGGTACAATCAACACTTGAAGTTCGGGGAAAAAGTGTTGTTGATAATTAACTTTGCAGTCTTTCTCTATCGGGCAGAAGAAGCATCGCTTTATCTTAGACCATTTCATCATTACGAAATTTTAGAACTCAATATCACCCATGCCCGCAATAACCAGAATACGATTTTTTTTTTAATCAATTTTTAAATGATTGAAACAGTAGAGGAATAACTTCGTCACTTACGTATTATATATTGAAGTGTCAAGTGTGTATTTAACTTTTTATTCTGAATCCCGCATTAGCCTCAATCGAGATTAGTTCGTGAATATATTGCAAACACGGTGAGCATAGTATGAATATTATAAATTAATTTTGTTCAATGGAAATAATATTTATATCGTTAGCTGTATTGAATCCGCCATTTTGATATTTGAAATCTGACTCAACATTCGTAATCAGAGATAAAAAAATAGTTAGACTGCCAATGGTATTCAAATAATAAATGTTTTAAAAGAAATATGCATGTATTGATAAAATGCTTATATGGTAATTTTTGATCCGCCATTTTGGGATCATTGTTGCCATGTCGCCATTACAGTAACTATCACTACAATTACCTTTTTCAATGCACAGAGTTTTATAAGGAATTAATGAATATTGTTGATTAGTGAATCTGCTATACTATTCAATTTTTGTTAAATTAACATCTTCTGTCATCTGAATGTTAGCAGCATCTCGGAACAAAACTGTTCCTGGGACGATTCCTTAAACGTTTACGTCTTCAATGAATTTCCCCAACTTGGTTCCAACATCACTTGAGAATAAATCCAACTGGACTCAAGTGTCCACTTTATCATGCTACGACCTTTTTTTGGCTTGAAATATTGCCTTAATTAAAGTAACGAGAAACGCGATGTCTCGACAACGGGTCCTTGACGCTAGCGATTCATAATGTATGAGGATTGTAAAATTGAAAACATACTGACACATTCTGAGCGATTAAAGATGCGGACTAGCTTTGTAGAATCACATTAAATTTGCCGAGGCCTAGTAAATCGCGTGACAAAAATTCCTAGCTGAAGGTCGCGTATCGAGTATTTTTTATTGAAAACACGAGGACGTAAAAGAGAAATGACTCGGAATCGACAATGAAGGTTTGCCACAGAAATCGATCACATTCGTTCTGAAAACGGGAAGATGTTGCATTGTATCATAAATATTCTGTAGCATTGTTGTACATGGAGAAAAAGTTTCGTATCATTTACTATACGAAGCACTTTCAACGTGGTCATAGACATTACAAACAAGATGCCTAATCGTATTGTCAAATTCTTAAGGAATTATTATAATTTCTACTAAACTTTCTACATGTACCTATGTTTACTTGTATGCTTAATAAAAGTGCCTGTTCAGTTTTCTTTCTGTAAAATTAGAGTTAACAAAGGCCCACTATTGCGTGTATACATTACAATGTTCTCACCATGGTGCAAATATAATAAAACGTAGTGCGAGCTCGTCAAACATAAAATTGAAGATAAAATGCATTTCCCAAGCCAATTGGGAACGTTACGGCGGCATTCGTGGGAGAGGGGCAAGAAGACGAGGCAGCGCATGTGGGTGTGGATTATCTCGATGGCATAAGTTGCATCAATTACACAATCCAGAGGCATTGTCTGCGCGAGAATGTCCGTACTAAAACATCAGACCTACTGAAAGTACATCAAGACCTGATCAGGGATGTAAAGTACGATCTGTTCAGTGTACGCTCAGGCAAAAGAAAAAACTAATTTGCTCTCAAAAACACAATAATTTTGTGAATCTTGAAATTAAGCACCTATTAAGCGTCGATTCTTCATGGCTCTTGTGAGAGTTTTTTAACTTATTAATATGAATTTATTACTTGCGCTTAAATTGCAAACGTGGAATGGGAATATTTCATTCTAAATTTTCTTTAAAAATTGTTGTTTCCCATTTTCAATATCTGATGAACTGGTTGTGACGTCATCTTAAGGTGATTATTGAGAATACCAGTTAATGATACTTTTGAACTCCTGATAAAGCTTATCTTGAATCTTCATCAAGATGTGGCTAGGTAATAATCACACGCGCTTGATAAAACGTGTCTTGTCTCTGCCAAATCAGGACCTAATCAATATTCAGACAGCCTGAAGTGATTTTAATTCGGGATGTTATATCAAATGTTAAAATAGATTTAAAGAAAAGTAGATCAAATGTTAACATAGAATTAAAGAACTAGTTAAAATAGAGTACTGATTTAAATGTTCTATGGGGATAATGAAAAAGGTGTAATTTTGAGAAATTTTTATTCCAAGGTTTTTTATGATTCTTTTAATATTTAGCTTTCCTGTCGGCTTTTCTTGTATAGAGGCGTCACTAAGCTCAAGTTGCATTCGAGACCTGAATCTACATTCAAGATTTGAAACGCAACCAGTAAATCACCGTTTCGAATCTTCGTCGTCTTCTGCTTTCGTCTCCATCAATCTAAATGTTCCGCAGATGAAAAGTGGAATGGTTGCAAAAATCAGCTGCGACACATACTGTCTCAAAACTTTTTGGTTAGAATAACTTTGAATATAATCTACTTTTCAATTACCAAAAATCATATTTTAATTTTAAAGATGAATAATTATAAATTAAAAATTGTAGACGTTATCATTTGGTTACACTTTTCTAGAAAATTGATATATCATCCAAAGACTAAATACGGTTTCAATTCAGATTTTATATGAATACTTTATTAAAAATATTCTCTATCAATGTTATGTATTTCAAAATGTTTTATGTATAAAATATTTAGACATAAAAATAATATTTAATACCGGTATAAACATTCAGCTATGTTTATTAATACTTAATACTTAAATTGTGTTGAATTTAATTAATAAACTATTTTGAGCTCGCGGCAAGACCTATCGATTGTTAACTAACCTAAACATTAACTTTTATTAGAATAATATTAAAGTATCTTGTATATGTTCGTATGTTAACCCTTTAAGAATTGGAAAGATATCTATTTAAGATAATGTTCAATGCAGTATTGAGTAATTCCACGCCAACAATATCAAAACTGTCTCCAAATTCATCGAAAATGAAATATTTTATGGGTACAGGCATGAACAATAACTTGGTAGAATATTTTGTAAAAATTTTCAAAATGGCGGTCGTAACGCTGTATTTGCTGAATTTACGATATCTATTTTTCTAATTATCGCATTGAAATGGAACTGTGTGCATTGTGTTCATAAATTGAAGTACTTTTAACTAAAAATTAAACAAATATTTTATTTTCGATGAATTTGGAGACAGTGACCTCAGTTTTGATATTGTTGTCGTGGAATGACTATTTCAATATGATTACGTCAGCTAAACAATTTGGTAGAACCATTTCATACGATACCAGTTTCTTTTTTTTCAAATCCTAATATCAGAATTACAATAAAAAAAACATGAAACTCCAAAAAGATACGACCATTTTTTAGTAAAAAATAAGGTTGTTAAATTTTTTTCACAGGAATAAGCATGGATAAATGCCTGAAATCTTAGAATTTCGCGTCCGGAAGGTTTAAGCTTTGAATTCCTCATACAAGATGGCGGACCAAGAATGAAGATTAGTAGAATTTTGTTTCTTTTACACAATTGTAATGTATTATTTCAATTCTTGAAGTAAGTGTAAATTTTTATGACCTTTTGTGCCTAGTTTTGATGGTTTGCTGGTTAGGAATTTTGAAAATTCAAAATGGCAGGTTTAATATATTGCAATGAGCAAAGTACGTTTAGTATTTTTAATGCTTATTGCTTATAATAATATTGCATAATTAGTACTATACGTAAAATTGTAAACGTTCCAGTTCGTATCAGATTATATATAAATTATAAGGCTACCAAATGTTACATTCACAAATTTTTAAAGAATTCAACTATTACGTTTTATTTTTGTAAATACAGTAGTCCTCCCCTTAAGGTTACTCCCCTTAAGGTTTATTCTTCCCATAAGGTTTAAAACTTTCTTCACTTGTGTTTTATTTTTCCCCTCACGGCCTCTCCCACCACCAGACATTTTGTTACCGCCTGTGAACTAATCGCAGGCGCGCGGCGTGCAGTCGAGAACGAAAAACTCTGGTAGTGGGGGTCAGGGGAAATTAAACCTTAAGGGAAGAAGCCGCCATCTTGTAAGCTAAAATTTAAACCTTAAGGGGAGGACTACTGTAAAAGAATTCTTCTGACTTTCACATTCTTGGTCCGTCATATTGACTTTTTAAAATGTATATATAGGAAGTTCAGAGTTTATTCCTTATAGACGCGACATTTTAAGTTTTCCGACATTTATCGATGCTTATTCTTGTCCAAAAAACATACTTGACAACACAAAATTTTAATTACTCTAGCTGAAGTGTAAGCAAGTGAATTATTTATATCCAGTCTGATATACTGAAAATGAACAACACTGAAATTTGTCCAAAGACTAATTTGTAATGTGCAAAATTTTATAATTATCTCCTCACCTACGCTCGTTATTCGTGAATTATGCAGGAAAAATACGAAACGAACGTCTTTCCAACTACGCGTTTAGTAAATTCTACGTAGTATACAGTTCGTCGAAAATTGAAAATTCTGATTAGTAAATTTTACTCAGGTCTAAGTAGGATCTGCTATGCTCTTCTTTAAGTGTACGTAAATATCGTTTTATTAGTCCTTTACAGTTTACTGCTTCAATTTCTAGTGTGTTCTGGACAGCTGGAGAGACATCCGCAAAACCTACTGAAGTACTTAGTGGGAAATTTCCAATTTTTCTAACTTCTTGTCGTCTTCCGTCAATTAATTATAGAAATTTATTTATACTTGAATATAGGGACGCAAGTTGGACGTTATGACCCAGTCGCGTATACTCTATCATCCCTACCCTGCGAAAAATTTTAGGTAGAATTCTCATGAGCATCATATAAGAAATTTTCTCATGAGAATTTGAAAGAGGATTCTTATGAGAATCTGTTGAGAATCTTATGAGATTCTAGAATCAGCTGTGAAAAATGGCAGCTACGATTCTGATGAGAATCTTATGAGAATCGTATGAGTATCTAATGAGGCTCTCGTGAGAATCCTTCCTAAATTTTTTCGCAGGGTTAGCAGTGTTAACTAAAGAAAGTTCTTTAATTTATTTGTCTCAAAATAAATGTACATGTAGTACAAAGAGCAGTATTTTTAACAAAAATCAACGAATATGCCTGGGTACATGTATAAACAGCGTTACCAGCTGCAGTCGCCGATCTGGACCAATCTTGACATAGGTGACCGTGCCTTCTCGAGAGCGCATATGTAACAAATAGAAACGCATCGCTATAACGAGAACTGCCGATTCTCTTTTCTGCCGATAGGAAGACATGACAACAATCGTGGCTCGCACGGCTCATTTTTCTTTCTCGTTATAGCGATGCGTTTCTATTTGGTACATATGCAATCTTGATATAACACGTTACGGGCACGTCAATCGAGATCGGTGATGGCTGCGGCGCGTGTAACGCTGTTTATGCATGTATCCAAGCATATTCGTTTATTCTTGTTAAAAATACTCTTTATACTACATGTATATTTCTTTTGAGACAAATAAATTAAAGAAATCTCTTTAATTAACACTGCTAACCCTGCGAAAAAATTTAGGAAAGATTCACACGAGAGCCACACTAGATTCTCGTACGATTCTCATCGGAATCCTAGTGTACCATTTTTCACAGCCGATTCTAGAATCTCACAAGATTCTCATCAGATTCTCATAAGAATCCGGTTTCAAATTCTCATGAGAAAATTTCTCATATCATTCTCATGAGAATCGTACCTGTATTCTCTACACTTATTGGAGCGACAAGTTACAAAGTGAAGTGACTACTGCAAAGGAGTCTACGTTTGTTCTTCGGAAATGAGATTTCGATTACTACAGTAGTTATAATTTCCACTCAATCTCAAAATTACAAAAAAATTTAAAAAAAATTTTCTCTGAAAAATTTAGACTTTAGTTATATAGCGTCCATTTCTTTGGTCTGCGAAAGACAGCAAGCAAATCGAATATAGCGCACTAAAAATAGTGTGTGAAATTGAATTTCATGGTATTGAAAAGTGACATATTACCTTTCCGTGCATGAAGTACGATAGAGTGCGTGATGTTTAATTAATTTTTATCTTTATACACATTTTTTTATTAAAAAAAGTTTTTCTTTGAATTGCAGTTTTCAAGATATAGCCTGTTAAAACATATTTAATTTCATTTTTGTCGTTTTATTATTAGTACTAACTTTTCAACTACAATTTGGTAAATAATCTTTATGCAAGAATTTTCCCTGCATGAAGTAGAAATGCATGAAATGAGTATCGTGTGTGAAGTAAACTTCACGCACTGAATTTCGCTACTTCACGCATAGAAAATCTATGCATAATAGTATATTATGCAACGAGTGCGTAACTTCACACACTGCACTAGTCGCATACGATATTTTATGCACAGATTTTCTATGCGTGCAGTAGCGAAATTTAGAGCGTAAAGTGGATGGAATGCGTGCATTTTTTAAGCTATTATATATTATTTCTTGAGATTTGGAGAAATTAACTCAGAAAAGTAAATATTGGAATTCAGAGTTTTGCTATCACGTACTTCGTAAAGGAAGAGTAAATATTCTATTAATGAAATTTCACCGGTCTGACTGAATCTGATATGATGGGTTGTAATGTATATGTACATGATTCGCTTACAACTTTCGTGTCTATAACTACTAAATTTTGCGATTGGATAGGCACTTTACTATTTCGCTTGAAAGGGTTACCCACCTCCCAACCCCTTTTAAACTCAAGCCACGCCTTCATCAAGATTTTATATATGTATGCATTGATACTTATGTCAAAGAAAGATGCTAGGCAAATGGACACCTTATTGGTTTCAACAAGAGAATGCCGAAATTCACGTAGATATATAAATATCTAGATGTTTCTTCCTCTCTTGTTGAAAGAGATAAGCATACATTCAGCTACGCATCTTGCTATATCAGATATGTACATTACCGTCCCCCTCGTTTTTGTGGAGAGAAAAATATGTGAATGAAAACTTATTCTGTTAAGTCAATATTGGTAAAAAGCCCTATATTAAAAAACTGTTAAATCAAATAGATACGAAATCCATTTCATTTAATTGAATATTTGTTTCAGTTGGGATGATGTCATGATTATCGAATAATGCGCCATTACCCTTCAGACTTGAAGAGGCCAAAACGTCGTTGAATAATTTACATTGATCTAAGCCAAACTAAAGCATTAGAATTATTTATTAATAAATATTTACTATTTAAATATATTCTAGTAATTATACAAAATAAAAAAGTCGCGTAACTTTTTAATTATGAAGTCAAAATTTATAATCCCTCGATTGCTGAAATACAGATTTAATAAAATTCACTTTTATCTACGCCGTATTATCCTTAAAAATTTTCATGGAGAATTCACAATGGAATTTCAGAATGGAACGAATTTCAGAAAAATCGCTTCAGAGGTGAGCGAGTATTTACAAGAACTAGAGTACGACCGGTATTTATTATTTCGACTCAGACCTTAGGTTTGGACATCAGGCATAAAAATGACCCTATAGTTTTTCATCAAATGTCGACGTTCCAGACCCTAAAGAACCCAAACCAACATAAAAAACAAACAATTTGTGTCCGTGATCTTCTACGTACGTCCCGTTTTTTTATCACGCGATAACTCACGCACGGATACGCGTAATGCCATAAATGTTTTTTAAAATACGTGTGTTTTCATAATTTAGATCTGATTATTTTTTGGCGCAGATCCATCCGTCCATTACTAAAAAACATCAGCCCCAATTGCGTTTTTTCGTAGTTTTTTGCACTTATTTCGTAAAAATACAAATTTTAATAAAAAATGTTTCACTCCGGGAATAATTATGTCTACACTGAAAAAAATGAAGCTTCGCCGTCCCTCGGGAGCGGTGATCATCTACGGGCGGAAAAGTTACTTTACGCCCTTGTTATGAAAATAACTATTTCGATATATCGAAAAGATATCTGTTAGAGATGTTTTCAATACTTTCAAGATATCTTTGATGGATTCTCTATAAAAGAGCATAATAATACATACAGCTGATTAGTAAAACATAGTAAAGATATAACATATGTATAGTCTATGACAATAGAAGTGCGTGAAGTAAGTGTCTTACAAGTATTATTTACTAATACTTCGGCAGGCCTGTGGTCGGGGCCGAAGTTTTGAAAATGCTCATTTTCAATTTTACTTCGATCCAGATCATAGGCCATAGGTGTAACTCATTTTCAATTGTTACACATATAAGAAACACTATATTGTTGTAATATCTCTATTGAAGCCACTTGGACCTAAATATGTTTGGACCCTCTAAATATCGGTATAATTTTATAATATAATACTGAAAGCTGTTAGTAAACGAATGAGTATTAAGGTATAGCCGACGTTCCACAGGGTCAAAGTTTCTGAGCGAGCGAAGCGAGCGAGGCACCATGCCTACAATAGTTATCACTGAAAAGTTCCATACTTTCATAAAAAATGTGGAAAATACCTTTAAACTAGATCTGAATTTGAAAGTATATTTAGTCTATGTTTGTTTAGTCAGTGCACCACAGTAAATGAATCTTTAAAGTTCGACTCTTTTTTTTATTTGTTCATAAATTTTATATTCATTAATTAAAACTTTTTAATATATACTCATTATGCACAAGTTTTTAATTTGTAAACGATAAATATATCATGCGGAATGTATAAGCCCGATATAAAATCCATACTTAACAATCAATAATGAAAAGTTAGAATATCTCTAGTTAATAACGAAAACAATATATCTTTGACAGAATAGTCGCTGGTATTACATAATACTTGAATCGTAGGAAGCATCAATTACGTGCGAGGCAGATAATATGTACACTAGTTGAAAGCAAATTGCCAGAGCTCTTTCAGGCATGACAACCTCGCACAATGTATCGATTCCTCCATTTAATATTCTGAAGTCAGTTTACCGCAAATCATAACAGAACATCATCATCAGATATTCTTCAGCGATCAGGTTTAGGAAAGTGATATCCTTTGAAACTTAACGATTCCAGAATAGATTATAAGTTAAACTGAGATATCGATTAGATTATTTTTAAGTTAGTATAATTTTATCTGCGTTTTCCATAAGGATCGCTTTCCTTAAATGCAACTATACTTGAAAATTGTACTCATTTATATATGACTTAAATGTAAAAAAAAATACCCTTTTTTGTAAACAAATGTCAGGTACTTTCAACCGCTGTCTCCTTCTTTTTATCAATAATTGCTACGTATGAAATAAATCGTTTATATATCAAATATAAGATATACTTATCAAAGTGAACTATTTTTACTGCATTTGTACAAACTCTTCAAGGGTCGGAACCCTTATTATCTTATTATTAATTAAACCGACCCCGTCGATTAAGCAAGTTTCTAACTTACAATATTGAAATTAAACATAAATAAGTAAATATGTATTAATGCCCAAATCTGTATCATTTTCATTACGCATTTTTTATAAGCAGGCATCAAATTTCAGCTATATAAGGTCAGAAATGAATGACGATATTGGTAAGAATGAAATTTAGCGATGTTATACGTCCAAAATCTTGGAAATTCCCTTTCATTATTATTCACATCGTAAGAAGTTTATGTACATTTAATGAAAATACGGCGTCGATTAAAACGAATATGATTAAAATAGCGTTTTGGTGTTTAATAGACCCTTAAAATAATTGTAAAAAGCCCATCCCCTCTGGCTGGACATGAATCAGAATATTCCGAAAACTTAGCACTGACAACTGGACTATATGCTTTTTTGTAACTGTGACAATAAATACTAGAGTAGGACGATTCGTTATACACATAAAACGTATTTCAGCATTTTATATTTAATTTATTTGCATTTCTTAACAAAAAAAATAATATGTTTGTGTAAATGAAATTAAATAGTACATATAGTTTGCGCAGTAGACGTGGAAAGGACTATTGTATATTAGCATTTGGAATACCAAATGACAACGAAGGCCCAATGAACCCACTTATTATTCCCAATATATTTGAAATACTCATGCACTGAATGAAAATTTAGTTATTTTGTCTAAATATGTGGTTGCCGGTAAAAATACAAATATTTAATCAATGGAGCTACGTATTAGTTCTTTCAACTGCATTACGATATTCATTCGGTAAGATTTAGTCAATTCAATCAAAATATAATTCAAAATTACTCACTTATATTTGACTACTAACAGACAACCATATATTCGGTCAATATTACTAAATTCTTTTATGAAAAACTCCCCAGAATCTTGTGCAAGTCCCAACAGTTTCCCCAATTATGAAATATACGATTTTCCCCGTGATTTTTCTATTTTCATTCATTTCATGTTATCATTTTCTATTCTCTACCTTGTCCAGACTAAACTCTAAAATTCTAATCTATAAGCAATTTTCCCAGTTTTTTTTATTTCTTATCGTTATCAATATTTTTAGTGGTTCCCTTAATGTATTTGAACGCTACAGTAACATTTTTATAGAAAAAAACAAATAATAGATTGTGAACAAAATGAAAGGCTTCATATTACGTCATTTATATACATGTTCATGTATGTTATTTTTTTTCCTTTTTAAATAGTAATTTAGAGAAGAAGGATGCATATGTTAAGATGTTAACGTACTGCTTTTTTTAGTACTTTGATGTGATATATTAACATTAATTTTTTGTGCATAATTCATCTACACGAGGATTGAAAGTTATTATCACTTCAAATCTGTGACCAGCAACATACCAAGAATTGGTGATATGAACAATTTTAAGAATAAACCTGGAAGTCATTTGCATTTGAATCGTACAATTGTTTACGCATTCAGCCGTGTCTGATAGTACTTAACAGAACTATCGCGCTAATACGAGGCAAATGTGATACACAGGTGTTTCTAACGGGCTAAAATGATGTCACGGATAGTAGAACCCAGATAATACGTACGACATCGTTGCGTTTACGAGTTATCATCAAAACCATAAAATTAAAAAATACTTTCAATTTCATATTTGCTATATCTGGCGAATTTAAAAATGTTCGATTAAGCACTTTCTGCTACGAATAACCTTAAAAATTGTTAACTCTAGTATCGTTATTCATGTGTACATTTTTCTTCCAGACTAATTTATCAAAAATGTGTGTAATTATACTTTATGACTGATTGCTCAAAATTTAAATCACCAGATTATAAATATTTTCCAATCGTAAATATTTCTGACCACTACTACAAATCAATATTTAATTTCTTACTCTTTATCCATCAAAAAATGTTCAGTAGAGAAGCTGCTGGAATTTTACGCTTCATTATTTGCTGCTGTTTTCACTATTATTATTATTTCATGTAATTGATATCAGAGATTTCATTTTTGATAGATCATATGTCTTTGTTTAAACTTGGCGTGAAAAAGGGATAAAACGTCCGTCAAAAACAACGAAAACAACGCCCGTGGATTTTTCATCTAAAATATGAAACCTCTCTCTCTTTCTCTTTACTTGTTTACCATTTTTAATTATGTTGCGAGAACGCGTGGTACAAAAAACTAACTTCAAATTAATTAAAAACAGATTCATTTAAAATTTAGCGCTCGTAAATTCCCCCAAATTATTTGGATAATGGCATAAAAATTACTTCTTTAACATCATACCGCTTACATTATAAATAAGGTTTACGATATGTATTCTTTTTCATAATTTGGGAAGTGTCGGAATTCTAGGGTCCGCAAAGATATGAAATTATACATTATATAATTTTACGATATTCGCATTGTTGCTGTTATCTCGATTGCTAGTGTTCAAAGGCGTATTAAAAGTTTCTAAAATAATGATGTGTAGCTAATCCAAATATATTCGTTGTTATATTCGAAATTATTATTAATATGTCTGATTTTGCGGAGTTTCTCGATAAATTTTACCTGGTATGATTTTGTAAGCTATTTAAATAAGTCCGTGGAAATATTTTATACATATCTACATATGGAGGTTTATTATTTATTTTTAAAATCAATATTAAGTATCATGTGAAGAAATTCAATGTTTTCAATGTTTTGACTTTTGCTGAATGCTGGTGGTTTTTATGATAAAAAGGTAGGGAATTATACATTGCAGAAGAAAAATATTTTATTTCTTGGGTATTTAATGTTTGTTCTCGTGTCTCTGGATACTTGATTACTAACATCGTAAATTATTCTTTAAATTTAAAGACGCAAGGTAGAATTTCATGAAAATTTTAATAAATATATTTTAACTCTTGGAAATGTATTCGTCATGTATTCACGTATGATTAGTAATGACAAATATTTCTTTCAATTATATATGTGTGCATTACTATAGCTGTTCGGAAAATATTATTCTTATTTTTCCAAGTAAACACTAATCATAGAAAATTATCTTTCTCTATTTTTTATACCCGTTTTCAGAATTCTTATAGAGAAGTTTACAAAGAACAACCAATCGCTGTTGACTTAATCACCATCAGTCATCGTGGAAATAAATTAGCAAAAATGTTGCATGAATTTATCTAGTGAAGATTAATTGAGTTTTCTAAATAAATTAATTATCTAATTAGAAACTTCGGAATTTCGAAGAACTGCTCAACGATCGATTCAAAAGTGTAACAAAGTTTCACCATCGAAAAGGAGATGTATAAGATTTCGCTAACCGGTTAAATCAAGAAGGACATTTACATTGAGCAAGTTCGAGCTAAGATTTACTTCGACGCGTATTCATCAAAATAGGCCTCACTGTTTCGCAAAGATGAAACGATTTGCAATTTTACGTAAAACTGGAGGCGATCGATTTTGAATGCTAATACGTTTCTGTGATTCGTTAAGAACCAGTCAACAGTATGAATGCAATTTATTGTAATTTGCGTAAAAATATAACGTTATGCAACATTTAATATAATAAAACGTTAATTGGCAAAATGATTTGCATTTTAATTTTCAACACCTTTTTATTAATGTTAGTCGCATCTGTGTTTACTCTTAATAGTTCTTCTATTGAATTTTATAAAACCATTCGAGATTACATTACAAAAGTTTTCCTATACCGTAACTTATGAAATGTTCACTTTTCCAGATGGCGGGCTTTAAATCGTCCCTAGGAGTTCAGGAACTGAGCGACAAGAAAGGAGGCTTATACAGGGCACTCTTGGCTGAATTCTTAGGCACATTGCTTCTTAACTTTTTTGGATGCGGTGCCGTTGTAACGGGTGACGTCGTAGCGATTGCTTTATCCTTTGGTCTAGCAGTTGCTGCAGTGATACAGGCCATTGGTCACGTTTCCGGTGGTCATGTCAATCCAGCTGTAACTGTTGGACTCCTAGCTATTGGAAAGGTAAAATAATATGATTCATAAATATATTAATATTAATTCTTTTTATAATTACGCAGTAATCATATTTTTTGCATGCCAGAACATTATTGTTGATGACTATTCCGTATATCGATTTTAATATTTTATATAATATATCGGAAGAGATGTATTTATTAGTGAACTACTCAATCCGGTTTTCTTAAAAAGCGAAATACATGTTTGGCGGTTTTAAAATAAGAAATAAATAAACATGTTCGAATTTTGGAGTACATATTTTCATTCTGCCCGTTTTAATTAAAAATATGAAAAAATCGTTATTCGCGGTTTGAAGACAACCTGCATATAATTAAAAAATAATTAGGATTAAAAACAATTTGATATTTAACTTGTTTAATTATCTATAGGTAAATTAAAACCTTATAATGATAAACTAACAACAATGAAATACATTAGTTTATGACATGCCTCTAAACGTACCGAAAGCCTTCGAAAGGAGTAATAAGAAAAAAATAGAAAAATATTACTTTACAAAAGTGCCATAAACTCGGTCTACGTTGAGGCGGCTACTGACTTCTTGTGACCGCAGCTCCGGTGATCTCCGTTATAAATATATTATAATATATAAATAGATGAATTTATATGTATATAAACATGTTTTATTGGTCCCAGTTATATTTTTAATTCATCATTTTAACGACCGCTGAGGCTGCGGTCGCGAAAAGTGCACCAACGCGGCTACGTTTTCATAACCGCTCCTCCTGTGGTCTCGACAGAGATAACATTTCACTTACAAATACAAAATTAAAATATGTAATTTTATAAACGTTTATGTAGATGAGCATGTTTTATAAGTTCCACCTGTTACATTTAATTGACCAGTGGCTGCTTTTAGCTGCGGTCACAAATACGATCCTGTCTGTGGGTGCTCTTTTATAAAAA
The DNA here is from genome assembly GCA_030407085.1 of Trichopria drosophilae. NCBI lineage: Eukaryota > Metazoa > Arthropoda > Insecta > Hymenoptera > Diapriidae > Trichopria > Trichopria drosophilae. The sequence continues at coordinate 210,270,846 of CM059583.1, forward strand.
CTTTAAATGCTCCTCATTGGTCAACCTTACCAGCCAAAACAATGGTGCTCCAATTGCTTATACAAAACGCATCACGAAGGTCATCGTTTACAAAATTACTTCGACCCAGACCTTAGGTCGTGGTTATAAATTATTTTCAATTTTCATACATATAAGAAACACTATATTGTTGTAACATATCTATCGAAGCCACTTGGACCTAAATATGATTGGACCCCCAAATATCAATGTAATTTTATAATATAATTAAAAGCTGTTAGTAAACTGACTCTCCACTGTTTCGAAGTTTCTCAGCGAGCGAAGCGAGCGAGGCACCACGCTAACACTAGTTTTCATTTCCAATCATAGAATTTATATTTGCAAAAGAGTCGGGTTTCATGGCCTGTAATATTATTTTACTCTTTTTGAAGAGGTTGAAATCAAAGTCGAAAATGTTCTGTTACGAACGGATATTAAATTGTTAATTTTGACGGCTTCAACTTTTACTCATAATTTTGTGGCGATCGTCATCAAAACGCGATCAACGTTCCAATATTATTGTAATATCTTATACAAATATACAAGATAAATTCAACATGAATTCCTAAATCGTGTTAATGTTTTCATATAGCTCAAGTTATAAAAGTAGTTACTAAATGATTTAATTACTTTCGAATTTGTAAGCATGAATACATTGAATCTATTACAAATAAAGTGCTTCCAACATATACAAAAATTCGACGATAGCATACTTATTTAATTACGTTTGTATTAACCGCGCTTTCTTTTCACTCACAATTTCATTAATAAAAAAAATTTATTTTAAAAATTTTTTTTCATTTGAAGTTATTAGTTTCATATACCAAACATTATTACATTGTCATAATCAAATTTATGTGTTATGCTGTGCATTGTTCAACATGTATAATTTGTGTTTTTTATGTTCCCTAATGGGTGTCTCTAATTTTCGTTGAGTATATATGTTGTTACAATGTCTGTAAGAGATTTGATAAACGGCATTCCTCATTTTTTAGTTGCTTTATTCGGTTCTTAATACATTAAATAAGCATGATATCATAGCACTTCATTTATAACACATTTAATGTATTCCCGAACCGCTTATAAAATCGTAAAATTAAATTAAATAATTTATAGCAACTACTTTTGTAATATATTAAGTAAAGAAAGTATATATGAAGGTGCACTTCACTTAATCTATATGAACATTTGATGCTACTTTAGGTTTGATTGATCGAGCAATAAAACTATCCGAGTTTAGCATACAGTTACAGCATGCATTTCTGCAGGGTTAAACTTAAATTTTTCAAAACAAAAATTATAAAACATCGGATCCAAAAGTACACATAAAATTTGTTCCTATGATAATTATTAAATACGTAAAAATATAATACAATATAGCAAAGGTAGGGGCAGTTTACTGCCAATGCTAACAATAAAAGGAATTTAAAACGTATCTAGAAATAAATCAATTTACTTCATATTTTTGTTTAATTGCTAAATAAAAAAACCAACTTAAAAAATAAATATTTAAAAATGTAAGAAAGTATTTTTGTTTTTTTTGTAATATGTGGGTAGAGACCTTGCGATCTTAACCCTTTCTCGAAAAACTTAACGTAGGAACTAACTCATTCGTATAGCGGATTCGATACCGAATCCGCGATGATGTTGCGTTTTGGCACGCAGCTTATAGCTTAAAATTTTTTCACTTTAATAGTGAGCGAGCGTTATTCTATTACCCATCTACTGGTAAAAGTAGGTACTAAAGACCAGCTTCGTTCGTGAATTTCAAGGACAGCCAGGGCCTATGCATATGGGGCATTCCACGCCAACTCACCCAATTTTAAAATCGACCATCACTAATTTTGTTTGTAATTTTTTTATAGATGCATTTCGGTAAAATAAGACTGGACAAATTTTTTTAGATTTTTAAAATCTCTCGTTAACGTGTGAGAATTTTTCAAAATTTTGAAATTTTTGAAAATTGAAAATTTTTAAATTTCCACAACTCGGTTGCTACTTATCGCACAGTAACGAATAAAAAATGGAATTGTTCGTCTTGAAATGTACTTTTCTATGGGTATAATGAAAATTTAACTGGAATTTATTGACATGTGTATTTTTACGTGTTAAGTAAAAAATTCAAAATTTTTCCAAAATGGACATTTTAAATTTTTTTTACTTAAATTCACAAAAAAACTACTGAAAATAACGAGCAATTTGCGCGGTCGTACAAGATGGCAAGTTGTTTCCTTAATTTTTTACAGATTTTTACATTCTTTTATACAAATTAAATTTTTGCTCAAATCTCGAGATTTAGTTTATTGAATTCATAATTCACTGTTTTTCACTTTTTTTTGTGTGTTTTTGATTTTCCGTGATTCAATGCATACACTGAAAAAATTAGAAGTTTTTAAATTGATTATGCAAATTTCGTTAATATTATTTGAAACAGCCCTTTCCTTTTGTTTTAAATAAATCTGTGTGTCAAGGGTTTAAGAATTATACATTCTTTTTCGAACTCACGGCTCTTACTTGTCAGGTGAACATGTCGCTTATTTCCATGTCGCATACAAAATCATTGACATAAGCATTAAGGAATTTGTCATTACAATTATTGGCTGATGTCGTAAATTTTGCCTTCCGAATTGCTAGTATTATAATGACATTATATTTTCTCCGTACATTTTTCTCTGTATCATACTTGTATGTGTATCTTGTTCTTACGCAAAAGCTCTTAAATATATTGGGGCATCTTCTCACGATTACCGCTAGGTGTCGAATTACTCGCAATTAAAGCGTTCCCAAATTACATTAATATAGCCATCATCCGTGCAGGTTCTACATTACAGTCAAAATTTATTTCCCTGTTTTTTGTTCCCTATAAGAGTCATGTCCTTATATCATACATTCAGTGACAGATGTATAAATCCATTTCAAAAACCAAAACATGTTAAAAAAACTAATTTGAGACATTTATCGGCTGCGCAAACGTTACTATTTCCTGAATTGCCGAAAAATGTAAAAATTTGTAGTACATGTAGAAATGAGATTAAGAAATTATCCTTACAGAAATCTGAAAATGAAGTCACAAATATAGCGGGAAATACATATGAAGAAGTAGATCATGAAACACACAAAATAATAGAAGAAATAGATCCTGAAATAGAGGAAACCACTTAAAAAGACTCCGAAAGTGGCGACCCCAACTTTCAAACGGGGGAAAGAAATCAATGTTATGATAAAAATCATTTAGCGAGTCTCGAAGTCATGAATCAAATGAGATTTTTAAAATAGATTTCGAAAATAGATTTCCCTGAAAGACGGAAAATCCAAAATACACAAAAAAAAGTGAAAAACAGTGAATTGTGAATTCGATAAACTAAATCTCGAGATTTGAGCAAAAATTTAATTTGTATAAAAGAATGTAAAAATCTGTAAAAAATTAACGAAACAACTTGCCATCTTGTACGACCCCACAAATTGTTCGTTATTTTCAGTAGTTTTTTTGTGAATTTAATTTAAAAAAATTAAAAATGTCCATTTTGGAAAAATTTTGAATTTTTTACTTAACACGTAAAAATACACATGTCAATAAAGTCCAGTTAAATTTTCATTATACCCATAGAAAAGTACATTTCAAGACGAACAATTCCATTTTTTATTCGTTACTGTACGATAAGTAGCAACCGAGTTATGGAAATTTAAAAATTTGCAATTTTCTAAAATTTCAAAATTTTGCAAAATTCTCACACGTTAACGAGTGATTTTAAAAATCTGAAAAAATTTGTCCAGTCTTATTTCACCGAAATGCATCTATACAAAAATTACGGACAAAATTGGTGATGATTGATTTTAAAATTGGGTGAGTTGGCGTGGAATGCCCCATATGCACTTTCCCCTTCTTTTCTACAGTGAGATTCAAGTCGCTCCGCTACGTTTCTGGAATTCTTATTTTCTTTAATTAGTAGGCTTGAGGTAGAAATTTAATTGATTCTTATTTTAATTTTCACCAATAAAATTAGCAGACATTTCATTTAGGTACCAATTAATTACGAAAGAATTTGTAGGTAATTTCGGGGTTAATCTTAACTTAACTCTGTGATATAAAAATTATATAAAATTTATTCGTAAAAAAATTATTATTTTAATATTAATTGTATGCAATATTTTTAGCTGTTTTCCATCTGTGAAAACACATTGAACAAAAAAATTTACGGGTAAATGGGACATGTGTGAGATGGGATATCATAAAATGAATAAAAAGTAGTGTTTTGTGGAACTAATTTATTCCTAATAACCAAAATGAGGAAATAAATAATTTCAATCATTGTATCAATATCTTCTATAGGTCAGAATAGTTGAAACTTAATTGAAGAAGACGAACTAAATTATAGACTGAGGGTTCTTGTAAGAAAAAAATGTAATCGGGTAATTTCGGGTGAGATGGGAGAGCGGGTCAAATTATACAATTTCATTATAAATAGCATACCATCATAAGAAAAAGTCCCTAAATATTTCGAGAACCATAGATATTAAAGAAAAAAGACCGCTGAAACATGTGAAACGATTTTTCAAAAATTCCATATTTGGGGGGGGGGGGGTGCAAGCCCCCATCTATAAGGGGCATTAACTTGTGCTTCACCTAAGTATGAACTGAGCGCAATTGTTATATATCCAGACAGCACAATAAACAACAGTTCAGATTGATCTCATAATGGGTGTTATAATAGATCGGATGTGTCAAATTCTGAGATTTTTCGGAGCTTGAGGTCGTAATGATCTCATAATAGTATTAAGTTCAAAAAACCCTCATAATTCGACGCAAGTGACCTCTTGTAGAACGCATGATTACATCATTCTAAACTATTTTTTTATTTTACTTTCTGGGTACGTACCTTCTCAGGTCCCAATGCTTCGATCCCTTCGTATGGAAACGAAATATCTCAACCACTCGGCTTGAAGGCCAAAAAGCAAAAAAAAAGTTATATCTGTTCCAACTCACCCGACCAAAAAATAACTCTTCATAATTTACAATAGAAACATAATTGATTACGGGAGTGGATGAACTTTCTTCAATGTGTAAAACTTTAATATCCTATATTTAGTTATTGCGCACATTCAAGCAGCTGATAATTGTGTCCCATATCACCCGAAATTACCCTATAATAAAAGAAAATAATTTACTTTATTTGCAATGTAAAATCGAATGTGCACGAATTATTATTTTTCTCTATCTTTATGAATTTGGCGGTCGTGAATTATTAATAATTTTCTTAAACAATCCGCATTGAAAAAATTGAAAAAAAAATGTTATTCGTTGCCAAACATGTTATTTGAAATTTGCCTAAAAATAATGCTCAGAATAATAGTGACAGTAATAATATAAAAAAAAAACAAAGCGACACGTGGCATGCGATCTTATAGATGCTGGTTATATTCAATTTATCATGTATGTATACGATTTTTTCGGCAACAAATAAGAATGTTAACATATCGCAGCTGTTGGAAAAAATGAATGTTAGAAGTAAAACTGTAGGTTTCAAAATGTGTAGTTTACTATACTATGCGGACTACAAAACTATCTTATAAAAACTATACAAAATGCAAAATTTGCATAAGCAACTTTTGAAGAGCATGTCGAAGAATTTTGAACTCTAGCCACGTGATATTGCGGATACATTTTCATAGCAATTAATAACAATACTACACAAAATAAAATTTTTTAAACTGAATAAATTTTTCTTTTTGATAAAATACAAACTTTCTGATGAAATTACGCTATGCTGAATATTTTCAGAGGTGCCCACTGATATTTTAAATATGAAACTAGTGTTGGCGTGGTGCCTCGCTCTCTTCGCTCGCTCAGAAACTTCGACCCAGTGGAGAGTCGGCTATTCCTTAATACTCGTTCGTTTACTAACAGCTTTCAATTATATTATAAAATTATATCGATATTTGGGGGTCCAATCATATTTAGGTCCAAGTGGCTTCGATAAATATGTTACAACAATATAGTTTTTCTTATATGTATGAAAATTGAAAATGATTTACAACTATGACCTATGGCCTGCGTCGACGTAAAATTGAAAATGAGCATTTTCAAAACTTCGACCCCGACGTCAGGCCAGCCGAAGTATTAATAAATAAAAGTCGCAAAATACTTACTTCATGCCCTTGTATTGTAATAGACTATTCGATGCAAATTACATGTTTACTGTGTTTTACTAATTACTGTCTGTATTATTATGATCTTATATACACAATATATATACATATAATTCGTCAAAGATATCTTGAAAGTGTCGAAAAGATCTCTGACGGATATCTTTTAGATATCTATAAAACATCTTTTAGATATATCGAAATAGTTATTTTCGCATCAAGGGCGTAAAAGAACTTATGCGCCCGCAGGTGATCTCCGCGTCCGAGGGGCTGGTGAAGACTACCCCTGAGGGGTAGGGGGTCGAAACGACAACATTTGATGAAATACTATAGGGTAATTTTAATGTCCGAAGTGACCAAATTCAATACTTCATCCAGACCTAAGGTCTGGGTCGGAGTAAAATGAGTTAAAAATTAAAAATTGATAACTTTGAAAGATCTCATTTCATTTTCTCTGATTTCGAAAGATGTTTAAGGGTATTTATCTCGAATAAAATGTTATTATTATAAAATTTATTATAAAATATTATTATAAAATAAAATGTTATATTAAAAAAATCTTTATCACGAAAAAGCATCTTTTTCGTTATAAAATGAAATGACGCAGTATCAAAAAACCCAGAGCTTGAGAACATTAAAGAAATCGACGAAAAGTATTTTATATTTATCACTAATTTTATATGCTTTATTTTATAGACCTAAAAATTGGCCTGGAATAAAATATATATACAATATAATTTATAATAAGAAAATATAAATAAAAGATAAACTAAAACTAGATGCCTTCGATCCGGGTGCCTACAATTTTGGCTAAATTCGTATTGCAGTTCCCTGACGAAAGGCTGATGCTTCCGGGAATATTCCCATTTAAACACTGCCAGGAAAGAAGGCGGCAGAGGGTAGTTCTAGCATCGTTAGGTTCGAGTAGTTTCTGTACATATATTGTAACAATATCTTGTTCCTTAAATAGGGTGAATATGCCAATTAATGGACGGTTAAGCATTTTTCACACTTTGATCGATTGTAACTTTTGAATTCTTTTATGAAAATTGAATTATGATACCACCATTAGAATCGTTAGACTCTGCTCTTTATGACCGTGTAGTTCAACCTTTGATTTTATTTAATTGCTTTGATTTTACAAAATAATAAACACTGGAAGATCAATAGCACTGTAAATATTGTTTTGAATGTTCAAAGAACATAAAAATATGTATTTTGTTGCATGTTGTGCATTATACATTCATAAGAAATAGAAATATGTAGAAAATCGTCCATTCATTCACGGAGAAAAATAATCAGCAAAATCAGCCGAAAAATCCGCAGATTCTACCAATTTTATCCTATAGGGATAGCTGTTGGAATTCCGTTAGGGATAACCGATAATTTCAGCTAAATTTACTGAAAAAGTCCGCAAATTTAACGTAACAAATCTGCTAATGTAGCGGAAATTTAGAGCTAAGCGCGAATTGAGTAGGGTTAAGGCTACATTAGCGGAATCAAAACAGCTAAAATTGCATATATTTTCGGCAATTCCAGCCGAAAATTTTAGCTGATATGAATCAGCTAATCCAGCGGAGTCATTTTTCTCCGTGTTGGTAGTCGTCCATTCATTGGCATATTCACCCTATATTAAAATTGAAAATGAGCATTTTCAAAACTTCGACCCCGACCGCAGGTCAGCCGAAGCACTGATAAATGAGCACGTCTTGGTCACACTGATGCTTAAAAAAACGCGGCTTAGTCGATTTTTTGACAGGTCGGGTTGCAGGAAAAACATTTTTTTATATGTGGGATACTTCGGTTTCCGTTTTTTACGGCATTATCGTTGATTTTACGATATTTGGGGGTTTATATATAAATAAATACAACCTTTTTTGTAGAGAATTCGATGCTCTATATTTTTTGTTTGAAACATTTTTTTTGTACGATTTGTATTTTTTGTTAAAAAATGGAAAAAACGTGTTTTTTGAGCGTTTTTTTGTTAAACCTCCCCATAATTTAGTATGCATCGTCTCCAAAAACTAATCAGATCTAAGTTTGGCCGAGAGAAACCCAAATCCGTTTGTACTTTTTAAATTCGTCCTGCCAGTTGCGAGATACCGCGTATACAAAATTGTGCCCACGGACGGACGGATGGACGTACAACCTAACGGACACCAATTTTTTTTATTGTTGCTTTGAGTTCCTTAGGGTCTGAAACGCCGACATTTGATGAAAAACTATAGGGTAATTTTTTGGCGGGAACTGACCAAATTCAATACTTCGCCAGACCTATGGTCTGGATCGAAGTAATATACAATACGATTTTGAATCCTAATGTAACATTATGCCATTCGATGCGTAAAATGCTATTTTGATTCAGTAGGCGTAAAATGGCCATTTTAGGCCTCGATTTCGGGGCGTAAAATGACCAATGTATTAAGATAGGGATTTTGCTGAGTCATCATTGTTAAAAATCATTTTTAAAATCATTGAAAAATGACCATTTTTTGCGCATACTTGAATAAAAAAATATATGTTCGTATCGCGGGCGTAAATTTTGCACCCTCAAGGCGATCACCAGACACCTGCTTCGCAATCCCTCGGGCGCGATGATCGCCTGCGGGCATAAAATTCATTTTGCGCCCTAGATACGAAAATAACTATTTTACACACTTTTGACATTTTTCGGTCGCCTTTCACGCACTCAAGTGATGTACAATATCGTATGAAACATGTGCGTAAATGATTATTTTGCGACTGCGATGACGACCCTCGCCTTCGGCTCGGGCCGCAACCCTTCACATTCGTAGAATGAACGTTTACGCACTAGTTTCATAATATACTATTATACACTCTAAATTTATGTCTAAAAATGCCACTATTGAGAAGATGGACGCTGTCGACACTCTACAATAGTATATTACTCAACGAGGGAGGTAAAATAAAGAATGTCTCAGACTGCGTGTAATTTTTACCCGAGGTGAAGCCGAGGGTGAGAAACAGGCAGTCTGAGGCATTCTTTTTTACTCCCCGAGGGAAGTATACGATTTTTCTTTATGGCCGAAAGTGTGAAGAAAAAGTATTACAAGACCGGGTACTAGCATTTAGGTTATAGCAAATACGCCTTAGGCGAGGAATGGGATAATGGAATAAAACATTATTTTGACACGTTCCAAAAGAATTCTTTAATTTCGAATGGGATATACAGGTCTGACTGGTAACAATGATGATAAAACTGAGCCGGGAAGAAATACTTCACTGCGGAAAGATATCGAAGCATTATAATAATGATAGCGAGAGATGATGGATCGAAAATTGAATTTTAATTAAATATTATGGTAACTATGATCACTAAATGTGTGGGGAGGGGGGGCCTAGATTGACAGGCTAAATATCTAACAATAAGTGCCCTCCATTAAACACCTAGCAAAATTCAGATTACGTATAAGGCGGCCAAAATAGCTTAAGCGCACAGAAAATGCAATGAAGCTAACGTACGTATCAGGCCTGCAATTGTGAATTTTTAAAATTTGTCGTTGGCATATGGGCAAATCCAAGTATTTTATTGATACTATTTATTAGAAAATATATCACAGGCAAACGTAAATAAAAATATTGTTATTTATAAGTCAAAGATTTAAATATATCAAACAGAATAATAACTATTAGCATACAATGTATATACAAAAATTCTACTAAAACGACATAAATAACTAGTTACCACAGGACCCCGCACAAAAATGATCCCAGTCGATTTGGTTGAAACTGGAAAAAAACTATTTAAGAATATATTAATTTATAAATCGGTCAAAAATTAAAGCCTTATCAAATGTATAAACCTTATTAATTACCCATTATTCTACTCTTTCGATTCGAATATCCCGGAAACTAGCCATTACTGGTCTTTCAGCCTATGAGAATATTTGATCAGGACATTTTATCTACATCATATTCAAATTTTAGCCAAATTGACTGGGATCTATTTTCCATATGTTTTGTGCGGGGTCCTTTGTTCATTTTCGCATAGCTGTGGATCGATCATGTGATCTTAAAGTTTGTTTCTGAAAAAACCGTGCGAATGTAAACGAATTAGTTCACATAAATTTAATTACCAAATCAGTGGGGCACTCGATATTGAAATATGTTCTTGCAGTACGGAATTAATTGTTCTCGCTCGTCCATCTGTTGAAAAAAAAAACGATATTGCAACTTTTTGAGTTGACCCGATCAGATGTTCATTATACCTGCGATCCTTATATCTTTATATTAAATGCAAAGAGGGGATCTGGAACGTGCCGCTGAGCCGCAACAATAGATTTTACATATTTCTTATACCTGCGTGTTTAATGGACGTATAGTACAGTCACGCATGATAACTTTGATTCTTTTACAGCAAATATTCATCATTAATAAATATAATCTATTGACTGCCGTATTGTGATGTCCTTCGTTTTCATCTGCATATTTATTCACGTGTTAGCTTTAATAATGAATATACGACTATATATTTAAATTTTAAACATGTTCGAAAAAATTATATTTTCTTAGTCTCACAATTTTATATTCTTATAATTTTTGTAAGAAATACTTGTTTCTAACATGCCTAGTATAAAATGAGCCCAGTTTTTGGCTGTAGTGTTTGTCCAGTTTAGTTAATGCCCGTGTAAATTATAAATATTATTCTACCTTAACCGAACTCTTGTGCAATGTGATAATGCATCCCTTTTGCTCATTTTTACGAATGGGGAGAAAATTGCAGAATATGGAGAAATTGAATTTTCATTTATATGTCACTTATCAAAGAATTGCTATGGGTATCCTGACATTGCTGTTCATTTATTAAAAATTGGTGAGTTTTACTAACTCCTAAGATAAAATGAAGAGGACTTAAAGTTGTATTGATAACTGTTTACATACTTAATTTAGTCGTTTTAATTACAATTTTTAGTTTTCACAAACTCTAGAAATGTCTTTTAGTTAGGTGAATACTAATTTGAAATCAAAATTTGTTGGCTGTTATCTCTAGAAAATCTTGATAAAGCATCATTGTTTTTTTTTTAATTATTTTGAAAAAATGTAGTTGGACGAAATAACGTTTGAAAAATTTCGTGCTCTATATTTGTTTTTGAAAATTTTTGTTGTTCCTAGTTGAAATTTTTAAGGTAAATGACAAGAAATTTTGCATATTTTAATTTCATCAAATTCCTACCCAAAATTCGAAACTATATAAAAGATTAGTTTTCCTCGGTTAACATAGTTTTTCTGATATTGTACCCTTCCAACATATAAAACGTCATTTATCATATATTTTAAATTACACTTCCCGTCTGTAATAATGAATGATGAAGTGTTTGGCATACGAGTATAGATAATTAATTGGCTAACTTAATGTGTGTATTTGCCCGTATATTTAGTTTGTACTTATATAAGTGGATGTAAAGAGAAATTTGTACTGAATGAAATATTATTTTTGATTAACAGATACCAATAATTAGGGCGATATTTTACGTGATTGCCCAAAGTGCAGGCGCTATCGCAGGATCAGCAATTATACGAGCACTTTCTGCTGAGAAGATGGAGAGTGTATTGGGCGTGGTTAGCCTGAGTGAAGGCGTGACACCAGTACAGGGATTGGGTATCGAATTTTTCTTGGCTTTGATTTTGGTCCTTGTAGTATGTGGAGCTTGCGACGGTGGAAAACCAGAAAGCAAAGGGTTAGCTCCTTTAATCATCGGATTGGCCGTGACTGTTGGACACATTATTGCCGTAAGTTTCACTTTGGTTTAAATCCGCAAATATTACGTATATATAAAAATTGATTTTATGAGAGTTGACAGATGTACGTAATGATATCAATATAATACTGAAAAATTGATTAATTTTGGTTATTATAACTAATATTACTACGTACATGACCTAATTCTACAGTTCCTTCATACTTTCAAATGTAAACAATGATATTTAGAGGCACATATTTTTATTAGTTCTTAATTGCTTTCAATATGTATCAAGTAATACACAACACCAGGCGAATCGTTGTTTTTGGGTTTATGTTATAATAAATTGACACTTCACACGTCCAAATAATAGCAATGTGCCATTCACAGTTCAGAGCTAAATCACGAAGAAAAAGAGTAATAATATTAATACAGAATAAAAATTAAAATGGAATAATAGTAGGATTATTTTATTAGATGATGTAATTCATCACTTGTAACGAATTCGTAATATTTTTATAAAACTCGTATTTTCTTGTATAGAGCTTTTGTGATTCAAGTTCAAAGTATTGTTCTGGTCATCCAACGCTGGGCATGATTGGACCCAAACTATCTGATCGAACGATTCTTAAAATGTTGGAAATCTTACATGTGGAATTTTCTCTACAGAACATTTATTTATTTTTGGTGTTTTAACTGTAATAAGTTAAACGTACGTTTGGACCATTTTGGGCCCATTTTATGCATGTAATGAAAAAATTATCAAGATCATTATCAAGTTGTTGCATTTGATGAGAAGTACAAGAGTCTGGTCTAAAACTGTATTGGTGTGGTGTAAAAAAATTACATTGGGCCCAATTTCGTTCATCAGGAATGGCCTCGGAAATTCAGTACAACTTTTGCGTTGAAACATTTAGGGTGGACACTCACGATGGGCCACCTTGTATTGTATAAATGTGACATTTGATATGCTTTTTAATGAATGAATTAGATTATGTAACATTCTTATTGCAATTTCAGATTCTGTTGTAGAATTGAAAACAAAGATCAGAAGTGCTTCTGAAAAAATGAATTATTATGATCTTGACAAAATGTTTGTATCGATAGTGTTAAAATTACTTTTTGATTTTAGAAAAAAACTTGATCTGGTTAAGACATAATTACACGTTGTCTACTTACAAAATTGATAAAGTAATATGAAAACCAAGTTGAAATTTAAAAACTAGTAAAAAGGTTCTGCTGTTATTACACGTGCAAGAAATTACTGAATTGCAGAATTATACAGACTGTAAAGTTCTTAGATATATGAGATTTGTTTCTTCGAAAATTATCGAAATCTGAATTTTATAAAGTGACAACGCCATTGAAATAAAAAAAGATTTTCGACATCGAATTCAAAACAAAATAGAAATTGTCGGCAGTCAACTTCATTCCACGACTTTCTTGCAGCAGTCGTATTCTGGAATTTTATAGGTGTTTGACCATTCAACCAATTTATTTCTGAAAACGGATCTGATAAATATATGCATGTCTGACATTCATGGAAATAGTGTCACAAGGTTGTACTTTTTCTTACAGCCTTGTGACACTAATTACCTAGTCATTATTCATAAATACAAATTTGACATTTGCGACGTCGATTAATTATGAAGGGAGAAATATTAGGTTAGTTAGACGTTGGTACGAGTTAATGAAATATTAAATAAATAACGTTATGTTGATGAACAGCTTATTGTTTGAATTTGCTTTGTTTCAATGGCTGGAAAATACAGCTCATAACGGTGTAACGCTTAATGATATTAATTGGATGGTCGATGTAATCATAACAAACCTAAATTACACAGTTAAAAATATATGGCGTGAGAATAAATTAGTAAAATTGATACGATATTCTGGTGTAAAGTATTCTACCCTTATATTTGAGAAAAAATAATCTAATGCGCAGTTTTATTAAACCGTTTCCTTTTTATATTACGTATGTTATTAATTAAGAATTTAATATTTTTATTAGTCATTATAAATAAAACCCTAATATTAGAGAGTGAAATATGGAATTTATGAAATGATTGAAGATTTTTTTTTTGTTTTCAAATCATTGTACATAAATTCGAAAAAAAGCAAACCAAAATGGTCTGTTTATGTGTCTGGTGTTTCATATTATCGTGAGTCTCTTGGAGGAAAAGTGACAAATAACCAGAAATATTTGTTATTTCATTTTAAACATTATAATGCATATAAAAATAGCCCTCATATGTAAATTCAATTAGAGCCGAATTGTGATGCTGTATAGCTTACATTGAATTTGTAACATTTGATAGATCGGGAGGGATGATATTTAGAAACAGCTACCATATATCCTACCTACCTACCTCCCTAAAAAGGGTACATTCAATGGCTGATACATGAACTATTACTTTGTACAAATTTAAACCTCATGATCTCTTGTTTGACCTCTTGACACAAAGTGGATACAAATTGTTATTTACATAATGCGATGCATAAACTCTTATATTATTGTGATGCAAATTTATTTGGCAAAAAGTGTTTGTTTATGACAATTATTATGATTAATGTGATAATGTATCAGAAGATCATGACTGCTCTGCTCCTTTTCATATCTCGATACGGAAAACATCATAATTCGCTCATTTTACACACATAAAGGACCGCATTTGCAAAGAATGAGCGTATATTTTGCGGTCGAGTGGAAATTAATTACTAACGCCTTTGATTTGTTCCACAGATTCCTAGAACGGGATCGGGAATGAATCCCGCTAGGGCCTTGGGAAGTGCTGTAATAATGGGCAAGTTCGATGATCACTGGGTTTACTGGTGTGGTCCAATCCTTGGAGGAATTGCCGGCGGATTGATTTACACGCATGCCTTTGGGCCCGCTAAGGAAACTGAACTTCCCACGAGGTCTTATGCGACCGTTGCATTGGAAGAAAAAGAGGTACACAGGTCCACAAAAATGTGAATTATTAATTTGTTCTAATATCACCATGCAAAATTTCAAAAATTACGTAAGCTTTCCAAGCTCTCAGTGATTTGACACTTTAAAAAAATAGTAGATTACCTAACATCGGTGTAAAGTATACTTTTGGACTCGGGCGGATATTGTGCTGCGTATAGCTACTGCGCGTGTGTACAAAAGTTTATACTTTACACCCATGTTAGGTATCCTATTTTTGGTAATTGCACGCGTAAAGAGAGTGGGGAGAGGTTTGATGCCTGTTTGAGTGCGCAAAGTAAACTTTACGCATGACCGCGGATTACTTTACAAAAGTCTTCGTTGAGAGTGCCAAAATTTTACTTTGGGTGCAAAAGATAGGTATCAAAACACATTTTGGATCGCGTGACACGGTAAAAAATTAATTCTACAGACATACAAATCGTAGCGTCAGAAGCCGCTTCTGTGGGACCGAGTGGGTATTTTGAACGATTTTTTGGATCTAACATTAAACATTTGCGAATTTAGTACCATATTTAATGCATTGAAACTCAAAACAAAAAATTATTTATCTGATGAGATTCATAAAAGTTAATCTTAAATTAATGTTGGGGGCTTTTGAAGATTTTTAAATACGTTTCTACCGTTTAAATCGTAATATAGGAATGCCAAAAAACAGTTCTAATTATTGTATGGGTCCCTCAGTTTTGGCGCTACTGCTACGACAAATTATACTGTGTATATAACGATCGATAGCAAATCCTGCATCAAGGACGAACAAGTCTAAATGAAGATACTCAAAGAGTAATCGTGCTTAATAGAATCTCCACATTCATGAAATAGATGCATGTATTTTTTGTCACAAGAATTGCTTTTGAACAACGTGTCTAAGATAAATCTTTGGATACGAAACTTGTATGTACTCGTATGTACTAAATTACATACATTCATACTTTTAGTAGGGAAGATTTTCTAACTGGATCTCTTAGAAAATAGGTACAAAATCATCAGCTTAAATATTAAAAAAATACTTCATGTCGAATATTTACCTGCCTGAATCCATCTAAAGGAGACCAACTGTATATATTATTATATATTATTTTTACTTACAGTTTTTTAGCAACGACAATTACTTTCTAATATGAAATTTTATTACGATAATAATATCTGATATAATTTGGATTGTTTTAGAAAAATTTGTTTTGTATTTTTAATACTTTCTATGCCTTTGGGTCGGAGAGGCGGATTTCAAAATGCATTTTAAATTAATAATTTTTTACATTCGACAATTCCATATATTTGAAAAATTAACAGAACAAGTTAATAATTCAACATCTTACTCGACAAACATCACATCACTGAGGATCGATTTATGGTATTGAATCTCTGATTTTCAGAGGCGCTAAACGACTAACAACGAAGAATACAATTTGAAGATGTAACGAAAAATCATTCGAGATACCTCAATTTGTCGCGTAAAATAAGTGTAAGAGAACTTTATTATCTTTTAGTTTCATTGTAGATTCGTGTACATAAACGTAGACTTACTAATGGGAATGGTCTTTTTAAAATAGATTTAGCAGTAAAATTAAAATCCTGTTAAATAGGTATTAATACATAAAAATCACATAATTAAAATCGAAGGAATCCGTCAAACACCATTGCAAAATTAGTTTATCGTATTTTGGTTTATGTTTGATATTTTCTTCTCATTTTTTCATACTTTTGCTCAATGATTTCCATAAGTTGCGGCTATATCTGATTTTCTATAAACTTTTCTCTACTTTCAGCGATCCATTTTCTATGGTGGTCACTCATAAAAAATATAATTTGCATGCGTTTGTTTATATTTTAACAAGGCGTATATAAATTCATAGATACATAATGAAATAATTTAATCAATGATTTTAATGAATATCGTCTGTCCAACATGACAGCCTGTGTACACATTTTGACGTTATGATACCTTATACCCAGATTTCGAAAAAAGGCTTTTGGTTATTCTTTATAAAACCGTTCAAGATTTTTATAACAAAATCGTATAATATAGCAGGTGCGTTTTTCTTTTTTTAATTCGACATTTTTATGTATTTCAATATTCTTATCGATTTTGTGTGTTCTACACTATCCTGGTAAAAATGTAGGGTACAGTACCAGTTATCAAAATATAAAATAGTTCAGAAAGATCTCATAATCTGTTCTACGAGAGATAAGGTGCATTCTATTATGAGGTTTTTCTGAGCTTGAAGTCATAACGATATCAATATAAACACATTATCAGATCAATCTAATCTATTTTTTTATTCTGGTATTTGGGCACGCTTTAAATTGTTCCACTCTAATCGAACACTTACATGGCATTTTAAGAGTGAATTTGGCAGAGGAGCGCTTAACGTACTAGGGTTCGATTTTTTACAGGGTCACGTTAGGTATCTAGACTAAAATGATGGTTTCACATTGATGGCAAGCAGTAATGTAAAGAAAAGATATTGATTTTCGCGATTCGGCCCTAGGCCATTTGTCTTGAAATATCACGTGCATAAAACTCATCGAATTGAATTGTTTTGGATGACTTGTGATGTGAAGTCCTTTTCGAGCCCCCTTTTGGCGTATTTCATCTGAATAATTAGAACATCAGTATGCATTTTAACATTCATGTAGACTTAACAAAAAGCCTTTTCTTTGTTCCTGTATATGAAAAGCAGAAGGGAATATTTACAAGTGAAAAATTATTTTAAAATTATTTATTGCAACCAGGGAACCGCATTAAAAATTGTACACAGGCTACCATGTTGGTCTTTAGTTAAATTTAAAAGAACTGAAAGGAGGTCTCTTTGCCCCACAGCGGTTCGAGTACATAGACAGTGGACGGGGTGGCCTTTAAGAGAAGAGAGCCGCTAAAATGTTACACTCACTTGAAACAAACAAAAAACAAAACACGAAATAAAAATTAAAATCGAAAAAAGCGGGCGAATTAACAATCGCAGACTACTGATCGACAACGATCTCCGTTATTTTGCAGCTTCAAAGGCTGACCAGCAGGAAAGGTGCTCAGTCGGCTTGAAGCCCTAACCGTCACGTACGACCACTTTTTTGCCCTCGTAAAACATCGTCTACATACCTGCATTGCCTTCCTGAGCGTAACCAGCATGAGCCACGTATATTACGCCTTCTATCTCCCTCTATCTTGCATTATGTGGAAACCGTTATTTCGGAGGTACAGCGGAGATGCACATCGGAGTATATACGCATCGTCTTCTTTCGCTTGGAACATGGCTGCGATCCTTAATTGCATTCATTCCGTGTACGAGTTTAACAAATCCCAATCTGACCTCAACGATTATTGCACTATCATGAGTTCATCTAAAACATTCTAAAAATTCGATATTTAAACAAAAAATTGGGCCCAACAACCAAAATTAACGCGCAGCGCCAGGATCAATGTAATGATTTATATTGGATCACCTTTTTTTACATAAAGGATTATCCTGCTCTTTACGTACAACATACAATAATCGAGAGGTTAGATTGGATCTCCATACAAAGTTTGCCAGATGCTTAGAAAACTGCCAGAATGTATGAAAATGTTCAGTATCCTGCGTTGCATTTCATTAACGATCTCGCGTTGCATGTTGCTTACATTTAGCTGTAGTCAGTCCAGGCAAACTATTATTTATTTTAATACTTATTTAAAAAAAAAAACGATTAACGAAAAGTTATAAACTATCTTAAGTAAATGTATAAGGTATATTATTTTACGAAGTATATTTTTCAGCCGCGATATATGTCATGATCAGATTGATAGTGCTTCATTTTTGTATGCGTGGCGAGAATTTTGTCCTTGTTTGGAAGAATCTTGTATTTGAAGTCGTATACGCTTTTAATTTTGTCGTGTAGTTTAGATCTACAGTTTGCCACTTTCCCTAAAATGTTTTGCAATTTAACAATTACTATTAATAAATACGTAGATGTAAGTTCCGTATATTTTGTACGATTCGAGAATATTTACATATATTCATAATTTATACAAAAATGTACACGGCTCCGATGCTAACTATATCAAGCGTTACGATTAATGTTAGTTTATCGAGTTATAATTGATGTTACTAGTACAATATATAATCTATTCGTCGTTTACATTTATATAAATATATAAAAAATATATATTTTGATACTTAACACAAATATTTTGATACGTATCATGTGACGCTTCCAAAGATTGTGATTCGAATTCATGATATGATTGGTTCGAAAAATACTAGTATTAAAACAAAAAAAAAATGTTTTTCCTGTTTGTAACGATAATACTGTTTTATAAGTTTAAAATTTCGGATGTTTAGACCATTTCTTTAGCTTTGTTGTCACTTTAACATGCGCGTAAAACTGTATCCGCAATTACTATTTAGGATCCATCGTTATGAATATTACCGGCATAATCGCTAAGAAAATCGTTTATATTTAAGTGTGATTTCGCTTGCTATTGCCGATAACTATGTTGCGAACTACGTCGATATTCAGTTTTTAAAATAGGATAATTAATGTCAATTCATATATTTGTTTAACTTCTGAGGAATAATTTTCGTTACTTATAACGAGTTTATTTGTTTATAACTGAAATAAATTTTTGAATTTTCTTAATCGCAAACATGTAATTAATGACGTAATCGAAAAATTACAATATGTTATCTTTATATTTCAAGAATCTACGTACATTTGATTTACACAACATACCTACCATTTATGGCTTCGAATGTGTACACAATACAAATTTATAAGAAAGTACAAAACTTTTTATATAAATCCCGTCCCCAAATTTTACAGATAATATTTTCTGTGCAAGAAGAGTCGACAAGACGTCTTCTTATGGAAGAACGATGGTTCTCATAATGTGGACTCAATGCACAAGTTCACATTTTCAATGGATGTATTTTATGTCGAAAATATATAATGTTTCCATTCATTCAGTGCAATATTAACAGGCGAATTAGAGACTATCATGGAAAAGTATAAGTGTAAGTATTATTTCTTTACAATGCGCGCGATTCACATAGACTGCTATAAAAATGTTCTTAAATTTTAATAACTTTTAAGATGCCTCGGTATAACTTTCCATTTTTTAAATGTGTCGACTTAAACGAAAAAAAGTGGAAAAATGGGAAAACTTGTTTAGTTAACTGCAATTTTTATTGCGAAGGAGTTCCGTGATCGTGACAGGCCTCATAATCCTGTGGCATAATGAGTTTTACTAAAGGTTGATTAATATTACGATTTAAATTACGTAATGCCGTACTTAAAATGGTGCTATGGCTTCGGGTTAATGAGAACTTGTCACTAATACACAATATTTGTAACATTTAAAAGTCGAGGAGCTCATTTCTGACTTACCCCTTCTCTTAAATGTTTCTGTACTTATGGAATTTCGAACTTTGGATAAAAATTTCAGGGCCATAAAAAAGGGTTTACCTGAAAAGGTAAGGTATTTAATCCCCTTAATTTTAAAGGCCAGCAATCGAAAGAGCACATCCGAAAATAATCAGATATGGATAACGGTAAGTATATCATCTTACTAAAGTTGTTATTTTATTCTATTTTAGAATTGATTTTAACGATAAAGACATATTTCATTTCCTCATCGTAAATTGATGTCATGAAATAAAAACGGTCGTGAGTAATCACCACCTCTTACTGATGAACACGAAATGTGGAACCATTATTTTAAGTGCAGGACAGTGAACTTTGGCATCACATTGGTTAATGCGAAAAATTCAGCGATATTAAATATTAAAAACGATAAATTAGAAAGCATTTGTTATACAGTAAACTAAAATGGTTAAAATCAAGAAAATTTCAAAACAGAATTTTCAAAATCTCTAAATTTCTGAAGTCCAAATAATTCTGAATACAGACAACCAAAGATCAAACAAAATTTCAAAATGTCTATTTATTAAAGTTGGAAGCACACCTTCATAGAATATCATGATGACAACCAGATTGAACTCAACGACGTTAAGGGGAGGCACCACCTTTAAATCAGCTGTATGACATACAGCTTTAAAAAATTTGAAAAAATTATCTCTTTAGTAATTTTTGACGTGGAATTCAGTGGTGCTAGAATAAAAAGTGTAAAAAATTTGTTTGACCCAAAAAAAAAATTTTCTTTTTCGAAAAAATCGGAATTTTTAAAAATCCATACGAGAGGCTGTAGAAAATGTGTTTCCATGTTCACCCTAATTTTCTTGAATTTTTACATTAATTAAAAAAATGTAGAAGCATTTTTTCGAAAAAACAAATTTTTTCGCGCTAAAATTTAGAGGTCAAAAAAATTATTTCTGGAGTAATTTTTAACGTGGAATTTAGTAGTGTTAGAATAAAAAATGTAAAACTTTTTTTTACGCTTAAAAAAATGTGTTGTTCTCTACAAAAAATTTATTTTTGAAAAAATCGGAATTTTTTAAAATCCATACGAGAGGTTGTAGAAAACATGTTTTTATGTTCACCCTATTTTTTTTGAATTTTTAAATAAAGTTAGAAAAATGTAGTTGCATTATTTCAAAACAACAAATTTTTGTTTAAACAACAATTTATGGGTCAAAAAAATTTCTTACGCTTTTTATTCTAGCACCACTGAATTCCTCGTCAAAAATGACAAAAGAAGCAATAGTTTCAAATTTTCTAAAGGTGTATTTCATAGAGTTGATTTTGAAGGTGGTGCCTCCCCTTAAGACTTCATTACAGCAACAATAAATGTTATAATGCACTATAAAGTATTTATAGGTGGGAGTTCGTAGCGAAAAACGGTTCTTGCATGTACAGTCATTATATTTACAAAAAGGATAATTTTTCACTAAGTACCTTCTACCTTTAACCATTTTAAATATTTCTGTATACAACTTTTACATCTTTAAGATCCAGACCATATAAACAATAAAGAATATGAAAAAGAAAGCTTGATGGTTATTATTACTAAATTCTTTTTTAATAAATGGCTTGTAAATAAGCAATAAACTAGGAGTCGAATTACTCACTTGAGTTAGGGTAATAATCATTCAACATCAAAATGACCCCATCAATTTCATGTTTCTAACGACTGGTGGAAAAAGATTAACACTCTCATCGGTCAAACTTGTACTCTCACTTAAAGTTGCACCAAAACAAATAATAAACGGCTTTACAAGTATCATTCAAGACCTGTAGGTGCCAATGCTGATGCGAAATTAGCTTGGGGTCACATTGACTCCAGGTGTTCATTACGAGTAAAAGAAACAAGTATTATTTTCATATTTTGTATTAGAGATACTCTTTATCGCTATATTTTCATCAATTGCTGTCAATAACGTAATGAAATTCTTGGCAGCTTCCTGAAATCGTCTATAAGAAAATGACGTGAAAACTAAAATAGTATATGATCCGTATTAAAACCATACAAGGAAATTGGAGACACTTACATTTCTATAGCATGTTTATCACTTTACATCCAAATATCAGGAATGTACTAATATTCATCATTTTTTACAAGCTTTCGCAAAAAAACATTGATAAATTATGCACCGTTTCACTATAAACATGTGCCACTTTTTTTAGGCGCAGGATGCAAGAGAACGAGTTTAGGGGTTCAAGAACGACACTCCTGTGTTGAGTTTCGGACCACTCCCCGCAGCCGGTATTGATATAATAAGTAGATAAAGAATTAATGAATGCTGTTAGATTGTTTTTAGATTTTCATATATTACATTTTTTTATTAATAAGCTTATATATAACAATATTTCACGACAATTATTGTTCAAATCTGTTTGCAAAATCCGGCACCTATCATGATGACTGTCGCTTGATTACAGGTTTCATATTATGAAATAAAATGCATGCCATCAATTATCAATACAAGAAGAAATTTTTCAATCGAGGATTGCACTATAATATCTTAGTTTCTTCGTTGAAGGAATGGTGGAAATTGCTAAATGGAGGATTTTGCAGACAAAAATAAATGTTTTATTTTACGGAGTGGACTCTACGTATGCTAGAACGGGATTTAACTAACTATAAAAACATAAACATAGATTATAAAAGTATTAGTTTATTCCATTGTATAAGTAGAAAGGAGTGTTACGAAATTTCCATTAGCAAAGTGTTTAATTAATTCAGCGTGAAAAGAATCATCATAGTTTTATAAAGCTGTGTACTGATGAAAGTGAATATTGTTTTAAATAACAAAAATAATGTTAATATTCCATCATTCATAATTTATGACATTTTAAAATTTTGTTCAACAAAAATGTGCAAATAACTTTGAATTATGCTGACGAGTTCTTAACTTCAGAGATAAAGACGGCTGAAAAAATTAAAAATATTAGCTTGCATTTACATCTTTGTTCATCTTAAGAATAATATTATTATTTCAGGAGTAATTTGCATGGAACTTCATTGCTAGATTATGTTAGCAAACAGGAATTATATGTTTTGACAATATTACTTGTAAACAAAACAGTTTTGTCCTTTATTTATATCTTAGTTACACCTGAATGTGTCTTAAGAATTATTTAACTCTTTCTTCCAATTTTTATAGCATAATATTTAATAATGAACAATGTCAAAAATTGTGAGAAAATAACCGAAAAAGTATACATCTAATAAATAATTTTTTTTTTAATTTTCCGAATTAATCCATTAAATGTCCTTATTGGACATATTTTCATTGTAGTTTTTAACGCTTGCATTTTGGGTAACAAAGGGATGTAAAAAATGTTAAATAAGGTACACCTGACCTAAAATTAACTGAAAATTCGGAATCGGTTATTAGATTTTTCAAAAAATTCAAGCTTGAAAAATAATTCATCATTTTTCCAAAAAAACTTTTTCAAACGTATTTTTTTTTATTTCGTTTTCTCACACTGAAATCGTTTTGAAAAGCTTGATTTAAGTAAAGAAAGTGTGTCCTCGAGACGTGAACTATAAAATGTGTATATTTGGAAAATAAAGTTGAAAGCATCCAAAATTACGGCTGAATGACGAAAAATGCAAGACTATCGCACAAAATATTACTGAACGAAAGGTTCTCAGAATTGGTCAAAGAACAAGCTGAAATTTTTACAGAATTTGTTTAACCCTTTGCGTCACGGTAGTAACCCACGTTACTACCTCGATTTCTTTGAATTTTAATTATTTACGTTCAAGTTAACGTATTCCGATCGGTCTTTTTGCTATTTTCTGTTACCTTAGTACTTAAAGAACATATCCACATGACTAGAAATACATAATTGTTTATTGTTTACTTTATATAAATAAACAAACACAAAAAAATCATGTTTTTTTGGAAAGAATTCATTTTTTACGCTATTTTGAAAGATATTGACTTGAAGTTCGGGGGTATATAGGTTTTTGGGGTCGCTGATTACGAATCCTGTGTCAGATTTATAAAATTCAAAATGGCGGTCAGAAACATGTAACAAATCGCCAATTTTGATGAAAATGCGTATTAGGGGGTTTTCGGGGTCGCTGATTACGAATCCGATGTCAGCTTTACGAAATTTAAAATGACGGATCCAAGATGGCTGATTCAAGATGGCGGTGATCGAGATGTAAAAAAGCGCGAATTGTGGTGAAAATGTGTATTTGGGGATTTCCGAAGTCGATAATTACGAATCCAATATCAGCTTTACGAAATTCAAAATGGCTGTGAGCAAGATGTAAAAAATCGAGAGTTTTTTATGAAAACGCGTGTTAGGGAATTTTCAGCCTCGCTGAATATGAATTTTATGTTGATTATAGATAAGATGTTAAAGTTTCAAAATTCATCAGGAATTATATTTAAAATTTTTGTCCGCCATATTGGATCCGCCATCTTGAATTTAGACAAACGAACCTCGGATTCGTTATCAGCTACCTTGAAAACCCCCGAGTAGCAATTTTTGTCCCAATCGAATTATATTTTAAATTTTTGTCCGCCATATTGGATCCGCCATCTTGAATTTCGAAAAAATAACCTCGGATTCGTAATCAGCGACCACAAAAACCCCCGAGTAACAAATTTCAGCTAAATTTGATAAGAGGAAAAATGTGTGACTCAAAGCGTTAATCCTTATGCATGTAATTTTCAAAACCCGTAATTTTGTTCGACATTTTTTCCGTAAATCGATCAGTTTGAAGTAAAAAATTCGACCGTGTTTTCGAGTTTGACCCGCCATATTGGATGTTTTCACCTTTAATTTGAAATTACCTATATTCACATTTTAAAACTGAACAAGAACCTATTATAAAAAATGCGGAATACATTTGTGTTCAATGCTTCGTGGCTCAAACAGATTTTAAGCGATCTTCAATTATTATGTATTCAAATACTGTACGAAAACAATATACGAAAAGTCTCGACTTCTTAAAAGAATAATGATCATTTAACGCGGAACGGTTCTAGTTTCAGGAATATCTATTTATAATTCGTAGTAGATAATTTAGTCCAGCAACATAACGTAATTGAAGTAAAATAATAAGAGAGGGGGGATATATCATTATTTTATACTTTGGCTCTCTATTTCGGATTAACAATTTTGTATTTTATATTTTTAATTCATATACAGAATCAACAAATATAAAGATCCCACCATTTTAAATTTGGTAAAATTACCTACCTTTGTAAGTTTAGATTCGTAATTAGTGACCATGAAAACTCAAGAGATTCAAACGCCATTTTGAATTTTAAAAAACTGCCATCGGATTGAAAATCAGGACATCTAAAAATAAAAAATATAAAATACATATTCATCGTGTTACGTTTTATAACTTTAAAATTGATTAAAAATATATAAAAAAAGTTACCGAATAGGATCATTTTTTTTAGAAAGAAAATCATTTTTAAAAATACGAAATTATATGTATATTACAAGATTATAACTAGTGTTGGCGTGGTGCCTCGCTCGCTTCGCTCGCTTAGAAACTTCGACCCAGTAGAGAGTCGGCCATTCCTTAATACTCGTTTGTTTAATAACAGCTTTCTATTATATTATAAAATTATATTGATATTTGGGGGTCCAATCATATGGCATTATCGTTGACTTTAGGAAGAAAATTCATACAACCTTTTTTGTAGAGAATTTCATGCTCTATCTTTTTTGTTTGAAACATTTTTTAATAAAATTTGAATTTTTCAAAATAAATGCAAAAAACTACGAAGAATATGTATACAGGGTGATCGGCCAACCATTACCGAGCGGCCAACTCTAGATTCTACAGATAATTCTGAACAACTTTTTCCTCTGAAAAAATTTCCGGGAAGGTAGAGATTTTAAGTTATTCAACACTAAACTTTAGGTGAAAAAATCACATTTTTTGAAATATCTCGACTCTGTTTGAAGGTATCTTAACGAACCGGAGCTCATTTTAAAGATATTTTAAAGCTCTATAAATTGTCTCTATTGGTTTTTGACCTACAATGAACATCTCTCTTGTTATAGCCATAAAAACGGGGTAAATGCCAATTTTTCAGGGTTTTCGCGTTTAACTCGTTTCGACACATAGTTACCGAAATATCACACAGGAAAAAGTTGTAGGCCTTGAAAAAACAAACATTTTTTGTCCTCTAATACGATGCGATTAAATTAAAACTGAACCCTACAAGAGCCTCGTAAAGTCGACAAAATACAGTACGACAAATAAATCGATATTAATAACAAAATGTTGTGAAAACGAGTGCAAATAGGGTTCAGTTTTAATTTTTTTAATTACAGTTCCCGATTCATTGTAACGAATAAGATATGCATTGCGGATAAATATGGATCCATTTTTTCCAAAGTACGAATTCAAAACGCTCAAAAAATGAATATATTTAAATACTGTTTCAGCAATTTTCAATTATTGAAAAGGATATGGTTTGTGTGTGAGATATATTCTACACAATTATATATTTCGACATTCATGAAAAGAAAATCCGTAAAATTAACATAAGAGTCGATTTTTTGTTTTTTCCTTTATATATAAGCGTTTTTTTTTCTTTTCATTTGTATGAAAAGTTGATAGTTTTTGAGGAAATGGATTGCAAATATTATGTTTAGCATTTTTTCCTAAAACTAGAACATATAACAAAGAACAAAAAAAATGCATCATAGAATAGCTTAAAAATTTGACAAAAATGTACTTAAAAAATCATTTAAAAAATTTGAAAAATGCCACTATAATTCTCAATAAATTTTAAGAACTTTAAAATCTCAACATTTATTGAAAAAACCTTACATAGTTTTTGAGTTAGAGCGTTCGGAGGTTTTCAAAGAAATTTTCATTGAGGACGTCATTTTGAGGACGTGCCGATGATGTAGGGTTTACAACGAACTTTTTTTTAGAATCCAAACAATTTGACCGCTTTTGTACGTGGTTTTAATATTAAAAGGCTCCCACAACACATATACAATACATATATCGAAAAAAATTATGAATATTTTCCAATTTTTTTGGCAAGTTTGGGGCCATACTGGAATTCCTGATAACTTTTTTAACCACTTGTACTTTAGTTATTTATTTTGATTTTGCGAGCATCGTCGCAACCAATTTTAGTTTCGACTGAACTGCAATTAATAATGTTTTAAAATACTTGCGAAAAAAAAAGAAGTTGAGTATTTCTAACTCTCTCCATATATTTGCATGACAATTAATTGGTTTAACAGGAATACATTTTTAAGACATGAACATCTATTGTTTATTAAAAGTACTAAAGTTTATAAATATGTTAATTGAAAAATTATGTTATTGCAGCATTGTAAATGTTCAGTAATTTACGTTTTTCAAATCTAACATTGTCTGTAGAGAGTTTAAACTGTAAGGAGTTTATATCTCGTGCCATTAATAAAGTAAACTAACAATAATTATCTAACTAACAAAGTAACTGTATTTCCAGCATATTTCTTAATAAAATAATTTCATATCTCTTTCCTTGTTATTATTCCTTCTGTGGTTATAATTTTTACATACTTCAATGTTCTTTCACATTTTTCTAATCTTCTTTCAGTTTGACCAATGTAAAATTTGTCACATTGTATGCAAGGAATTCGATAAACTACAAAGTTTTTTTGTTATAGATAGTTTATAGTTATAAGATTTAAGATTGTTAGAGTTTTATATACGGTATAGACGTAGTTTTGATGAATGATGAACTATTTTTTGAATACCCCTGATTTAAATAAGGAGTTGTAAAGCAGTAATATATATTGGATGGAATATCTATTTTCAATTCCTGTTTTTTTACGATGTTTGAATTTTTATGACGGAAACTGATATCAGACAGCTTGGTCAATAAAACCAATAATTATTTATGTTGGAGTAGATAATCAAACGTGACCTGAAAATATATAGGCCGGACCACGTTTCATTGTGGGCTTCGAAAGGTTAATAAAAAGGTAAGCATAACTAAACAATGGGTCATAAACAACTTCATGTTGTTGTCCTTGAATTCTTGTATGAAAACAATTGTTTTTCAAGTCTTTAATTTTGTTGAGCCCCCCAGCAATCGAATTTGGATAGAGTTATGAAGAATTGGATTCAATTATTAAATTCTGAATCCATACTTTGGTCAACGGTGAATCCATTTTAATACGTAAATACAATTCTATTCGTTCATACGAATAAAAAGGTTACGTTCTGAATTCATATTAATCTAAAAAAAAGTTTTCTTTTTAAAAATTAAATTTTAAATACATCCGTATTCAACATTACGCATTCAAAACTATCTAAGTGTATTTATTTCAATCTAAAAATAGTTTCCTTTTTAAAAACGAAATATTGAATGCATCCGTATTCAACATTACGGATTCAGAACTATCTAAGCGTATTCATTTCAATGCAAAAAAAGTTTTCTTTTAAAAAACGAAACTTTGTAGTATACATCAGATGGATTACTTTTTCTGAAATTTAATCCGGCAAATTACGCTTCCGATTGTATTCGTAAAATTGAATACAGATGGATTCCTTTCTTCGGAATTCAATCCATTTGAATATATATTTACGGAATCAAAGTATGAATTCAAAATCAATTGAAATTTTCAATCCAATCCTATCCAATCTCGATTGCTGAGCCGTTAAAAGTATTGAGGATCCATTATACGTTCGAAAAATCATTTAAATTAATTTATGCAGTCTGAATTTATTTGAATACTTCTTAAAGTATGAAAGTAGAGAATGTTAATATGTGTTGATTTCTAACATTAGCAATAACTAACGAATTGTCATTCCTGTATTCAGTAAAGGAATTGAAGTATCCGGTAGAATTCAAAATCTTAACATACATATTTTAATCAATTGTCGTTGAGTTATTGTGATATATTTAAAGAGGCTAATAGTTGTATTAAATTTCTTATAATCTGATTTCTCGAAACAAGTCGAATTTAGCTTTATCGAATTGATAATTTTTTTATTCTCGATTTTTTTTGCTCAATTCTTAGTTTATGTCTTGTTTCTTTCTTACAAACTATGTACAGTACTTTATCACTACCGGAAACATATACAATGTGCTACGATTATTAAATAAAAGAGTGCTTACCTTTTATTACATTACATGAAGTAATGACTTTAAAAAATGTTCATCAACTGTCCGCTATAGTGTACGTTATCAAGACCAATGGTGCTAACTACAAAAAAAAATCAGTGGACCTTGACAAACCTTTAAATTTTGCTCCAATCACACTGTTTTAAAACGGTGAGGGAATGATTGATTTTTTACGGACAAATTTTAAATTATATTTAAGAATATTTCCAATCGTATTTTAAACACATTTTTTTACAATAAGTAAGGACTTTTACGATTAAAGATAATGATTCTCTTCGAATTTAGCAGTTGGGACATGGGCCTTAAATGTTCTTCTTCTACTTAAGCAATTCGTTGTGAACAAAAATTTTCGTAGTCCATTAAAACTCTATTATTCGTATACATTTATTTGTTACATACTTAAATATCAAATAAAAACACAATGTACTGAAAAATGTCTACATTTTTAAAATGTTTTCTCTTTATTGTTATATTGCAAATTTTCGCTACGCTCTACGAAGTTTACACGTCAACATTTGTACGTAGTTTAACAAATTTTTTTATAAAAAAGTCGTTTTTTATTATCTTGAAATATATTTCTTATAATGTAATATATCGTCCACTTCGCAGTGAATTATGTTTTTTTTGCATCTTGCACATAAACAGTTGATTAAATGTTTATTTTAAACATTCTTTCCTAAAAGAAATATCAATTAATTAAATTAAAAATTTATTCAAATGAAAATTTTAAAAGTGACTACTGCATTGGAAAATGAAAAATTATCTTTACAGTATCAATCTGAGGAATACATATTTACATTATTCCTTTACTGAGAAAGAGATTTCTTTAAGTAGAGGTGTAAACTATTTTTTTGATACACGTGTCCGTAAAGTGTGATTTTACGGACTGATCTCTGCACTTCACGGACTAAAAACAGTTGGTAAAGTGCCTACTTTGGGAACAGTGTATCAAAAAATAGTGTTCGCTCCTCGGCCATAAAATTTTACGACCTCGGGTCGGAGATTGTGCAATCCTCGGACGCACAATCTCCACTCGGTCCGTAAAATTGAACTTTACGGCCTAGGACCGAAAAGTACTATTTTAATCACCGATGACAATTATTTGTCATCAGTATATATCGTTTCGCAAGAGACATATTACAATATATAAAATTTGTATAAAATACGTATTTGTTAAATATTCAGGCCTATTTGCAGGTATTCCTGACAGAATTCACGCAGCTTGCTGCCATATAGTCACGGCTCAGGTATATGAAAGATCCTTATCTAGAAGCCTCAATCTTTGGTGATATTTTCACAACTTTAACTCTTAAAAATTGTTTTCCAAACACTAATATAAAGCAGTGATATGTCAAAATAAAACAAATAAAATTTGTTCATTTTGTATCCAATGTAAATAATGGTGTGGTACACATCCTGGTAGGATTTTATAGGATGTCTGTGATCCGATTTTGATTGATCATTGCAAAATACGTAACGAATGAAACTTTTGATTGTGATTTAATTGTAGTCTGTGTTAGATTTATCTGCAATAAAGGGTACAGTTAACGCCATTAAAATTGACATCACATATCTTCAGTGTTTTTTTGAATGAAATAAACGCACGACAAAATATGGTTATGGTATTTTCGTATCATTTTATCTTGAAAACTTAAAAATTTACTATAATGTACATTTATTGAGTATCTTTCTAAAAATTACATTATTTAAAAATCGATCAATTTGTCGGTCAGCTTCCGAAACATGTTACAGTAGGTAGGTAAGGTAACAGAGAAATAAATCTACAACTCGTTTTCATACGTACACACCACACTTTGTATTTAATACAGAGTCTTATCGTAGTACCATAAATTTACGTTGTTTTTCTCGATCATATGCGATAAAAATGGATCTTTCTTCATCGCAACAGCATTCATAAAATGATTGTTATACTCCGTACAATATATCTTATGAATTTCGACCATCCGAAAAGAGACTGACTATTTCGGGAATCAACATTATATAAGCAGAGATGCAAACGTTCATACAATTTTTATCACTGTACAAAAATAACACCTTGACGCATTACTCTCGAAATTACCGTATATCCGAGAACTCAAAATTTCGTAACGTTTACGAAAATGTTCTTTATACAATACATTTTTTTTTTAACAACTCAATCGGAATCGGACGAGACCCAATTGTAAGTTTTTCTTAAATAATCAGTTCTTTTCGTCCGGCCTGTCACCAAGACCTCCGTCTCTCAAAAGGCGACGATTCGATTTGGCGATACTCGAATCTTCGTCGCTGTCATTGGCTATGAAGAAATGGTCTCGAAAATATTCGCGATCTTCGTCCTTTAAGAGCATAACATTCCCACTTGGTCATTCAAGTGAAGCGCTAACTAAAATCTCAATTAACACTTATACGAAAACAGTCCGTTGCGATGATCGAGAAAATCAACTGTATTTATCATAACTTAAACTGATTAAGAAGCGAGTTTTGAACAGGAATCTTGCCGAAAACTAGATCCAGCCTCCGCCACAACAATGTCTGCCGCTGCAGTAGTTGAATGGACACGATCGTTCGATTATTCGATCGTACCGATCCAACAATTGACAACAATCGATCGGAGGAATGCTCAGATATATTTACACGAGGTTTTGCGCTTCGCTGGAACGTATTCCTGCATTCAGCACCATATTCGGTGTCGATACTTGATCCATAATTCAATATAATTGAGACTCCATTGAAATGCAATCTAAGTTGCGTACCTATCGCAACAAAAACTTTGGCAGGCAGACTGACGAATTCACAGAGGAAAACAATGCAATGTAAAAGAGTTAATTACAAATAATCTGCGGAACTTTATCTACCATATCTGCTAATCACTAAACATGAAGAATAGACGTTCAAGGTAAAGATTGTGCATCGACGACCTATTCTTGGAAGTCAGTTGAGCAATAATAATCACTTTACGCGCCCATCATCCCAACTAGAAACATTCACTCAACCCTCCATTTGAGAAAGTTTCACTTCTAAACTGTCTCTGCTGTCGGTTGTTTCATTGAGGTTTATCGTTTCGTTTACATCCGGGTTCGTCAGTTCGATCACCGACTCGCTCAATTCAGCCTGAGATTTTTCCTCCGAATCCGCGGTTTGCTCACCGTCGTAAATGTCCCCGGAGTCGTTGACATTTTCCGAGCCCAAATTCATCTCGGCATCCTCATCTTGCTCCGATTGCGCAACACGATTGCCTCCGTTCCCTAGGCTCTCGTCAAATTCTAATTTGACTTCGTTATTTTCATTTTGGGTGACGATGAACTTTAGTATAGGGTCTCCCGATTCCTCGTTCCCGCTCTGTTCCATTGGCTCAGTCGTGCTGAAACTTTCCCCGTCGACATTATCGTCAGATTTAGCCTCTTTTTGAATAGATTCACTCAGAGAAATTTGTTCCTTGCCTTCCAAATCTCCTTCCAGATCGGCTTCCTGAGGTGGGGTAGCGTCCTCGGAACCGAGAATGCTGCAAAGATCCGTACTCATGTTCTCTACATCCGCTGGTGTATCAGTATCTGTTGTTGCGGAAACGGTGGTCGCCATTGAACTGGCTCCGAACGAACCTGCAGTTGGAAGGGGGTCGTCCGGTTTTATTAAGATAAATTTCGTGTTTCCGTAAACGCGAGCGCTGCAAATGGTTGGTTTATCTCTTTTAGGCTCAAAAATCGTCTGCGTTTCCAGGTCTTTAGGATTACTTTTCTCGCTCTGCTTTCCATCACTTTCATCACCTTCTTTCTTTGCGTCGTCATTGTACTCTTGTTCTTCATCATAAATACACTGCTTTCGTTTAACGAACACCCGCTTCAGCGGCAATTGTTGTTCGTCTTCAGATTCGTCGTGTCTTTCTGGTAACATGTCCGTGTCAGTCTCATAATCGGTCTGTTGCTTTCTAGCCTGTAACTCTTCGATTTTCAATTGTTGCTGCTCCACGCGTTTTTCCAGCAGCTCGAGTTTCGCTTTAGTATCTCGCTCGTCCTTAGACATGACTACTTGCTTAGTTTCGGTCCTCGCAACCGTTACGGGTACAGGTTTCGCCGGTTGTGCAGGTTTTGATGGTAGCACAGGCACCTGAGCCTGTTTTGGTTCGATATTGCCGAATTCGCTCATTTCGGTGGCTTTTATGAGGTGCTGCGCATCCACGGTGGACTGCAACATCGACGCAATACTCTGGCCCTTGTCAATGGGCTTCTTTACTACCACTCGCTTCACAACATTTCCAGTTGGTAGTTTAGCAAGTTCTGCAGGATCAATTATCGTTCCGTCAGGGTTCATGATTACTTCTCTTGTCGTATCTCCTTGCCGGATAATTCGTCGTACGATTACTCTCTTCATTACTTTCGTCCCTGGAGTCGTAGAGGGCGTTGCAGCAGGCGCGGCATCTTCCTTGTGCACCGAAGGAGTGGATGTCGCTAAAGGAGCTCCGGAATTTTCGCTGGATTTCTTGACAACCACCCTCTTGACCACTTTTACCGTATTTGCGGATTTGGGAGTTGTCACTTCGTCCTTCGATGTAGACTGATTCGTCGATTTAGGAGTTTGGCTAGAAGGCTCTTTTGTATGTTCCGAAGGAACGTGTTTTAGAGGAATTTTATGTTCTTTGAAAACGGAGGCAACAATTTTCTGCACTTGAGCTTCAGTCTCGTCCACGCGTCCTTTTGGAATTTCTTCTTGCTTTATCTGTTTGGTATTACCTTGAGGACTCGAACCTTTAGACTTCACTTCTTGATCTCTTCGCTGAATCGGCATCAGAGTTTTTATGGTTTTCTTCAAAACATTGCCGTCCTTGCCACGCACATAAAGCACTGTTCTGTCTTGATCTTTAGGGTCTTTCTCCTGCCGCTCGCCTTGGTCTTCGTCACTCTCCTGTAACTTGGCTTTTGGCATCTTCTTAATTACGTACGCAGGAGGTTCGTAATCATCGTCTCCATCGGAGTAACGTTCTTCTTCTTCTTCCTCTTCGGTCTCTGTCTCAACCTTTTCTTTAAGCGAATCCGGTTGTAAACCATCTGGACCCATTTTCTCGCCAGCCTCAATATGTTGTTTTATATGCGTGACATAGTCAGCTCGGTTGCGACAAGAAACTTGACACACCGTGCATGTGAGACCTATTCCTGTACGTTTCAAATGAGTAAGCTGATGAACCTCGAGACTTTCTTTCCTTTTGAAAGCTTTGCCACAATCTTCACATTGATGACGTTTCTCCACAGAATGCGAGCGCATATGTCTGGTAAGATGATGAGACAGTAAGAAAGTACGTGGACACAATTTACATAAGTATGGTCGGTGACCAGCATGTGTCGTTAGGTGCCGAGCCAATTTAGTGCTTGTGCGGAAAGCTTCCTTGCAATATTCGCAGATAAACGACTTGTCTTCGCTGTGCAGCATTTCGTGTCTTTCTAACCCTTGTTTGTATGAAAACCGTTTGTTGCAGATATTGCATTGGAATGGTTTCACTGTCTTGTGCACTGCCTCTTCGTGCTTTTCTAAATCATCTGGACTGAAAAATTCTCTTTCACAGTGGGAACAGGCATATCGTAACTCCTCTCGGTGCACCTTTTCGTGCCGCTGCAATAGATTAGCCCTGGAGAATTGTTTATTGCATATCTGGCAAGAGAACGCCTTCTCTTCGGAGTGGGTCGTCATATGTTTAGTAAGATCATATTTGGTAAAGAACATTCGGTCGCATTCAGGACATTTTGCACTTCTGTCTCTATGCGCTCGTGATATATGTAACTGCAGAGCCTGGCGGAGCGGGAATGTCCGGTCGCATTGATCGCATGCGTGAACTCGAATTTCTCCCGGTTCCAGTTTCCGCTCTTCTTTTTCATTAGAAATGTCGTGGCTAACATCTTGTTCCTCGTCCTGTTCCTCATCATATATTCTGTCTTGTTTTTCGCGCTGTTTTTCACGTTCCCGACTGTCTCGTCGTTCACGATCTCGATCTCCATTGTCTAAGCGCATCTTCTTAGATACCGTTTCATTTTGTGCAGCTTCACGGGTCCTTTTGCCACCCGTCATTTCTGGTGGATCAATTGGTAATGGAGGAAAAGCTCTTGGCAACACTCCGGATATTGGATACGAACGGAGGGCCTCGTCTGCTTTTTTGCACTGCATCTTGAATTTATAAGACCGGTCCAGGTTCCAACGGCACATTGAGCATATCATTTGCGGCATCCCGTCCGCTGAATACACCTGTAAAATGACAAAGAAAATTGATGTAATGATTAATATATTTAAAAATTTTATTTTATGTTTCTAGAATAGATATTACGAATTGTATTAAGCAGAGTCATTCTGTGGAAAATTTGAAACATTTGGATCCATCTTTGATAAGCCACTCTATGTTTACCGAGATGTTTACAATCCGACTAGATTAGAATGTTCACGTCGAACCTTGGATTTAAACAAAGTTTAATATTACAATGTAATTTACAATGCTTGGTATATTTCCAGTTTTGTATAAAAGAATTTAAATACATGCTAGTAATAAGATAAATATTCATAGATAAATTCCTTTTATTAACAACATTTTTTGGTATATTATACTGCATACATGCATGAATGAAAGACTATCTTTTAAACGCACAAGATAAGAGAGATATTGTAAAAATAAATATATTAACCGACACCAACATAATGTACTTGTTACTATGTATTATCCCCTTTTTACATAATCACGAATTGTTTTCCAAAATCGTTCTGTGGCCAAAGACATAAAATTTCGTTCATCAGAAAAAGGAAGACCTAAAATGCAAGATTTCGCAATTTCTTTAAGAATTTAAGTCTTGTTTGTTAAAGAATATCATTGCAGTATTGAAATTCTTAGTACTACCAGTTACATTTATTTTAAACAAAGAAACCAAATGTAATGTCCAGATCTGAATCTACTGTAAACGAAATTATTTTTCTGAGAATGAAGCGTTTGAAAACCACAGTGTTCTGTTCAGCAATTTGAGTGAGAACATTCTCATAGATGTCTCTTCTCTTTGATTAACCCTTTGCAACGCAGTGGTAACCCAGATTACCACCTTTTTAATTCACATCTTTTCTGTCTAGTTTCAATGCCTTCGAAGCAATATTCAAAAAATCTTTTTGTAGTGGTAAAGGGGGCTTTTTAGTACGTAATGAAAAGGATAATGCATGCAATTACGCAAAATTATTAATGACGCTGAGCTAGCAGCAGATTCACAGCAGCGGATTCAAGAAAACTGTGGAATTGGATAGTTTCTTGTTAAAAATTACTTGCGTTTAAACACTTTTAGACAAATTTTATACAAATAATCTGTTTTTGGCAATTTTAATGGCTGAAAATCATAGTTTTTTCGAATCCGCTGCTGCAAACCTGCTGTTAGCTGCAACGTCATAAATTATTAACAAGTATAAATAAATAAATTTAAAAAATCGTCGATTTTTGAGAAAGAAATCGTTTTTGAACGAACTAAAAGGTAAATTAGAACAAAATTTGATACTCGGGGGTTTTTAGGGTCGCTGATTACGCATTTGAAGTCGGTTTTGAAAACTTCAAAATGGCGGAAACAATATGGCGGATGAATTTTTAAAAATTCATTTGATTTACTTGAAACTCGTTACTCGGGGGTTTCTGGGGTCGCCGATTACGAATCTGGCCTCGAATTTTGAATATTCAAACTGGAGGATCCAAGATGTCCGATCGAAATATGAAAATGTACCCGATATTGATGAAGCTGCGTGCTCGGGGTTTTTTGGGGTCGCTTATTACAAATCTGATCTCTAACTTTTCTATTTAAAATTCCGAGTACATAGAGTATCAAGTTTTATCTCTATCAAGTAAATTTTTACATTTATGTAGGCCATCTTGAATCCACCATTTTGAATTTACAAAATCTGACTTCATATTTGCAATCAGCGATCCCAAAAACCCCCGAGTACCAACTTTCATCAAAATCAAGTACATTTTTTACATTTATGTCGGCAATCTTCGAGCCGCCATTTTGAATTTACAAAATCTGACTTCAGATTCGTAATCAGCGACCCCGGAAACCCCCGTGTAACAATTTTCAGCTGTTTTCAGTATAAAGAAAAATGTGCGCCGCAAAGGGTTAAAATAGAGAATGATTTATCTTCTAATTTCCGTGAGCTGGTATGCTACATTCACAACATAAAAAATTATGATTGATTCAGCAGAAAAACGGTGGCCATTTTGTTGAAACTTTGCTATTTACTAATATCGAGATCCTTGCTGACACGCAATGTCCCTTTTCAGGAGGAGTTTTCAGATTTGCTTCCGTCGGTATATGAGTCCCACGTCAACCGGGACACTTTTCGGACATGATGTCATGGAATTAAACGCAAATCTTTTTGCGGATTATTTGGCAAAAATAAATACAGCAAACAATTTTTTATTTTTTTTTTTTGCGTCATATTTCAAAAGTTACAAACAGTTCAAAACTCTCAAAAACGTCCGAAAACGGTGAAAACGCTCTGCTTGAAACGCTCATATCTTCGGTTCCGTTTATCGAACAGACTTGAACAGAAATGAAATTTAGAAAAAAAAAACAGTTGGAGAATTCTTTTAGAGAATCAGGGCTTGTCGATAAAGTAGGGTATACGGGACTGTTCGGTGTAGATAGCTTTGGTCGTCCATTTGGTTTACCATTACCAAACAACAGCAGCTTGGCTCCAGAGTTTCTGGAACTTACTACCGATGTTTGAGAGAGCCATGCAGCGACTGCCGAATTTTGGCGCCGTAGGTACTTTTAATTTCTCTCCGTGTGTGGAGCAATATAATCAAGAAAAGGAAAGGTTAAAACACGGTTGGAGCAGTCGAAGTTGGTGAAAGGTACCATCAAATTCCATTATATTAAACCAGTTTCCAATGAAAACGTAACCGCAAAGATATTTTTCAACTCGAAAACTGAAGTTGAAGGGATTGTATGTAAAACAAAATGAAATAAAATGAAATATATTTTTTGATAAATTTAAATTGGTTACTTGTATCAAATTTCTTATATTTTATACCTAATGTCTCATCGTTTTCGAACAGAATGTTAAACACCTTTAACCCTTAACTGCCGCTAATGACGAAGATTTTTTTCAGAAAATATAAGTTAGGCTAACGAAGTTAATAATTTATGTAAATTTAAAACAATACCATTTCTTGGCAGAGTAAGATTATATGAAATAAGGTGCCATTGTCCATTTTCGAAATCATTGTTTAAAATAGAAGATTTAAAATAATTAAAAGTTCGGTTTTTACGATTTTTTCAAAATCTTTGTCATTCGCAATTAAGGAGTTTAATAGATGAATGATTCAATTGCACTCACCTAACTTCGGAAAAGAAACAAAATGACCCTTCATACCTGAACCGCGGTCGCGCGTTGTCAACTTCAAATTCAATCACTTTAAAAAATACATTAACTGTTCGAAAAAAGCAAAATTTTTTATTTTTCATAAATTTTATTTTTCATAAAATTCATTTAGTATGAAAGTACGTATTCTAAGCTTTAAAATGAATGCCGATACAAGTCTGTACGATAAAAGGAACCGAAGATATGAGCGTTTCAAGGAGAGCGTTTTCACCGTTTTGAGAGTTTTCAACTGCTTGTAACTTTTGAAATATGGCGCGAAAAAAAAAATAAAAAATTGTTTGCGGTATTTATTTTTTCCAAAGAATGCGCGAAGAAATTTGCGTTTAATTCCATGACATCATGTCCGAAAAATGTCCCGGTTGACGTGGAATGACTCATATATTGCTAATGCTTTATCCTTACATTGGAAATATTCCGGTCATTTGTACTTTTTTAGAAGCTAATTCTGGCGGAAACCCGTTCGACCTTTTCCCTAATTTTGGTATCCAAGTGGCAGTTGTATACTTGTCTTTTCATGTACTCAAGTCATGGTTATACTGCAATATTCCTCGCAATATTTAGTTTCTATTAAAAAAATGCCTTAAACGAAAGAAATGTAAGGATTATGCCGGCGTTTAATTAATGGAATTCCGAATGA
The DNA here is from genome assembly GCA_030407085.1 of Trichopria drosophilae. NCBI lineage: Eukaryota > Metazoa > Arthropoda > Insecta > Hymenoptera > Diapriidae > Trichopria > Trichopria drosophilae. Next base: position 210,310,200 of record CM059583.1, read on the forward strand.
TGCAGGAATAAATTTCTATGTGATGGAAAAGCTTCTGACCGAAATTGTATGCTATCGCATTAAAAATTATGTCATGAGCAATTTAAAGAAAAATACGTATGTAGTGAACAAATTTACCATCAAGTGTTATTCAGGTAAAAGTGTAGAAAAGCTGCCTCACCCCAATAATGAAATGGGCCAGATGTTTTCGATGTATTTTGGGCTGCTGATAACGAATATCGCAATAAAATTTGGCGCTCGGACGTTTTGAAGCCGTTATCTCACAAAAAAACCGCTAAAAAACGTGATTTTTTGGAGTTTTTGCATTTACCTTGAAAAGTACGAGTCCAACAAAAAATGTAGAGCACGCAATTCTCTACAAAAAATGTTTTATACATTTTCTCCCTAATATGAAAAGTAAGCTCGTAAATGAGCGACGAAAGTGAATAATTGGCCATATATATATGACCAAAAACTATGAATTGGTGTTTAGCTGGACACCCACATCCATCACAATATGTCTACCGTCTCGATTTTGCCTCCCAGAGATATTAGTTTTAACCGAATGATAAAAATTACATTGAGAAAATTACGCATGTACATTGAAAAAATCCATTATGTTCACTTTCGTCGCTCATTTACGAGCTTACTTTTCATATTAGGGAGAAAATATATACAACATTTTTTGTAGAGAATTGCGTGCTCTACATTTTTTGTTTGACACATTTTTTTGCCGGACTCGTACTTTTGAAAGTAAATGCAAAAAACTCCAAAAAATCACGGTTTTTATCGGTTTTTTCGAGATAGCGGCTTCAATACATCCGGGCGCCAAATTTTATTGCGATATTCGTTATCAGTAGCCCAAAATACATGGAAAACATCTGGCACATTTCATTTTTGGGGTGAGGCAGTTCTTCTACATATTTACCGTTATGAACTCATGGCTAACATGAAATTATCGGTCATTTTGACTTTCGACTAAATGGTAAAAAAGCGCCTTACCTTTAAAATAAAATGACATTATTCAAGGCAGTTAGAATTTAATGTACGGAAAACTCAAGTTGAATTGTCGACAGATAGAGAATTAGTGTTTTATATTTGATGACCGATTCTGGAATGCTTTGAGTAATTCCGTGAAATGCGACATGACGAAGGTATACATAACCTATAGAAAGAGATAGTTAAATGGTAACATACATATTCGGGAAAAAATTATGCGTCCATTTTTCACGAGCATCGATACTTTTGAAGAAACGAAGGAATAACAGCTTCTTATGTTCTGTAGGTACGCAAAAGTAGAACATAGTGATTTTTATTTATTTCCGAAAATTCTCGGTCAGTTTTCAATTAATGTCTTTGTCATTTTCTATGATACCGTCTATAGTAATTAAAATTACCCTTGCAGAGACCGAATTTCGAAAAATCGTTGATTGTACAAAAAAGATCTAGCGTACAGGCAGCATGGAAATCAGTCGTGTGTGATCTCGCTGATATGTGGACATATTGTTGTTTACGTAACGCATTCAGAGTAACATAGTAACATCCAATGCAGTTCAAGTAAAGGAGTGACTGACCTCATTTTCAACCATGAACATATTATATTAGTACAAAAGAATGAGGTATCTGCGGAACAATGAATACGTTATTATAATTCAAGAATTCATTTATGTTTTACAGTAACATAGATGTTTTTAAAAAACTTTTCGATCGTTTTAAAATAAATAAAGAAGATGTTGGCATTTTTCGTTCATTATAATTATTCATGACTAAAAAGTAAGACAGTCTCGAAATTGTCAGGATGGCTTTGCGTCTAACTTTGAGACGTCTCGGTGTTAACTGGGTATGCTCCGCACTTCTATATGCGTCTATATTCCCAGCTAACACGAGCTGCGGAAAGACGTCATAGAGGCGTCGTTTTCGAGATGACTTAAAATCGTGTCTAAAAGCTGACAAAAAGCCGGTCATGGAAAACCCTCTTAAAAAGGTAGTTTAAGCACCGCCTCTATTTACGACGTCTTAGAGGCGTCTATAAAATGATGCATGATTCTGCCTTTCTCGCAAGTGGCAAAGTTTTATGTAGACCAGTATTTATATATGCAGCCGAATGATTAATCACATATCACCTTTATGTTATGACACGCTTAATTTACACTTAAAATTGAACATTGAAAATAAATAAATATGCATATGTTCCAATTAATAATGAAATTAAATATAAACATTACTATATATTACTGCATATGAAAAAATAGGTTATCAACGTGGATGATAATATTATGTACTCGCGTCATTGCGAGTGACGGCATAATTGTTCTTTTTTAGACGTCTTAAGTGAGACGACTTATTTGCGGCATTTAAGACCGTCTTCTGAGGATGCATATCACGTCTTTAAGGCGTCGCAGAACAGTCTTCAAGTAAGACTGTCACGAAATTATCAGGATGCCTTTGCGTCCAACTTTGAGACGTATCGGTGTTAACTATTCGTTGCTGATAATAATGCATCAACCAACTTTTAACACGTGACCGTAACGAAAGACCTTCAGCGCCTTCTATCGGGTATTAACTAAATTCGGTACGACCAAATGTCTCGAAGATACGGTAAGCGTCTTCGTTACCATCGGAACAATCTACGACTTTTCCTTTTAATACCCGACGTTCGTCTCACGAGGTATTCTAAGAAATTGAAAACACCTTAATCAATATACCTTGCATTCATGTACCAATCAGTATATTGATAATGAGACATTTTTATACAATTCACTAATAAAATGAATTTATATAGAATAATGTTTTTATTATTAACTAACATAACATATGCTATGTAAAAGAAATTTACGAGATAAGAAAAAATTATTCAATGATAACTATCGGTAAGTAGGATAGCCCTCTATGGTTTTGAAATATAAATAAAAGATCAATTATGAAAGATCAATTTTTAGAAAACAATTACTTTCGTTAAAACAAGAATTAGTGATTAAGTAAAATAATAATATTAATTGTTTATATGTTAAAAAATGAGAGCGAATAGTATAGATAAATAATAGAAAATGTAATTTCTAGACAAACATATAAAAGTAAACAAACAATGGAAAACTCCAATTCTGAATGAAACTTGAAAAAAAGTGAAAATATTAATTTCCATAAAAAAAATGTTAGATTCAAATTTTTAATTTTTTATATATTTAAGTAAAAATTGAGTACAGTATTCTTCAGATATAATATTTTAAAGAAAAAATAAACTTAAATTGAGTTGTTTAAAAAAAGATATTTATTTTGTAAAATGTGACTTATATAAGAAAAAAATAAATCGTAAATAAAGCTACATACTCTTGATAAATTTGTTAAATATAAAATATAATGTAATGAAAAAATAAAAAAAAAAAATAACTAAAATCACTCTGAACCTGTATAATGATTGCACGAGAGATGTAAGTCACAAAACAGCCTAAGGTTTGCAGGAAAACTTTTGTTATAGCATTCTTTGCGCACTTACATAATAAATACCTTACTTTCTATGGCAGCTGTGGTCTTGGTTCTTCGTTCTAGATCTACATGCAAAATGTACCTATATTCTTTTTAACCTTCCTAAGTACAAAGCTGAGAATACTTGTCAAAACGTGACAGTTTCCATCTGCATGTCAACAAGAATACTCGTCAAACTTTTTTGCTTTCAACTTTTGAACTAGTTAACTTCCAGGCTTGAAAAAATATGAAATTAAAGGTAAAGGTTCATATAATACTGTAGAAATGTTTTTGGGCTCAAGTTTTAAAAACTTCTTTGTTAATTTATGTAATTAATTAATCTTCTTTATTCTTAATATATCTTCGATATTACTAATTTTGAAAAATCATTGGACATTTATAGAAAATGTCACATTTATTATGGCTTCTTTTCTCTTCCCCATGAAAAAGTTATGCATTTGGGATCTGATTTGAGGGTGAAAAGTACATTTTGGGTAGGTTAATATTATTACGCATGTAAAGTGTCTTAGTGAATTTGAAAAAATAATGTAAAATGCTCATCTCAAACATGGATAAATGCAACACACAAATTTATTTGCCCCTTAATAACTATATTTATCTTTAAAATTGGTAAGCCGTACAAAAATCAACAAGTAATTATATATTTAAAAAGAAAAGGCAATTCACATTGATATTTTGTACCACACTTGAACATTGAAACCCTGCTGCGACTATACTAATGATAATTATGACAGCATATAGTTCAAATCCTCAACTATACTCGGAGCAAACATTGGAAAATATGTCATTGAAAAAGGTCTGGGGTTCTCCTGAAATGTGAAATTTAAGGTTTCGCTACAAAGTATTACAAATATTTAAAACTTCTATGTTTATGTAAATAAGCTATATTAAATTCGATTTCAATAATAGTTTTTTATATGTTATTAATCAAAGTAGAAAGAAATTGTATATTTTTGTATTTAAACAGATATAAAAGTTACTTGGTGTTCATATTTATTTACACACAGATGTAATTGAAATCCATTGCAGCCCATCGAAAATTTGACAAATTCTTGTTAAGTTTATTTATTTTTGTGCCATTATTGGATTTGGCACAATAAATCACTATTTATCATTATTAAATTATTTTTTTTTATCAATAAAAAACATAAAAACAAAAAAAAAAAATATTAAAATTTTTATTTAAATACAACAACGCGAACTTCAGGTACATTGCTCGCTGAATGTACTATCTTACATCAAAATACATTGGCGAGTTGTTTATAAACTGACTTTTATAAGAATAGTTTTTAAGATCTTCAGTGTACATATGTGAATAAAAGTAAGATATCAAATGCAGATAATTAGAAAAGCACAAGACATGAAACAAAATTATAAAAAGAATGATGGTGTAAATTAAACGACTGTAGGTTTAATTTCTTTACGTTTCGATAAACTATGTTGTCCTCATCAGGAATCTTTATTTTATACACTAAAACACAAAATAACAATTTTGTAAATGATCACAAAATTTTAAAATAATATAAAACAATCTTAACGAAAATACCGTTGACAATGTGTACGTGTTTGTACAAGCGGATATTGTTTACTGACACATAATATATATTTTTCATATGAAGAACAATGGTGTTTACAAATTATAATCACATCTGTGTTACAGAATATGTCGATTACAATGTAGAGACCTTATTTTACTGTTCTTATTAGTCTACTTTTTTATTTTTTATTTATTTATTTATTTATTTTTTTTTTTTTTTTGAATTATGAAATTTTAAATTATCAACATGGAGTAAGAGCGCTGCTATTTATGTGCAAAGTGTTTGGATTAGTGTAGTAAAAAAACTTTCCTTTCCACACTGGGGAAAAGTTTCAACCAGCAAAAATTACACAAAATTAATACAAAAACTTCAAAATACTAAATTTAGCGGATTCATATGTCACAATGTAATTTTATAGTCAATTAAATCAATATAAAATTACATACACTATTTTTTCTAAGTTGATTCTATAAAGAGTTAATTATTGATACTAACTTGTCATTACTTCAAGTATATTATCGGTCTTGTATTAAATTCTATTATAAATTAACCCTTAAAGCGCCCTGTGGGTACTGGGAGACCCCACACATAAATATTACATTTTTTCCCCTTCTAAAACAGCACTTTTACAGCATTTTTTATCTTAAAGAACTACATTTCAAGAGGCACAAGTTAAATTTTTTGGACAAAATATTGAAAATTGGCTAAGTTACGATTTTTTTTTTTAAAAACGTCACTTTTGTATTTCATTTTTTATAACGAGCACCAATAATTTTTTTATCAAGATAATGTATCTATACGGTAAAGTGATACTTGGATATCTAAAAGCAATGCAATAATTTTATATTGATTTTATTAAAATAATGTATATAATTTTTTTTTTTTTTTTTATATTATTTTATGTCGACTTTTGTGAACCCAAATGGGACTAAATTGAAACGGGATCTACAGTTTATGAAGGTGGAATCCAAACCACCTGAGCTTTGGTATTATTAGACACTTATAAACAAATATAGAGGTGTTCCGATGACAGATTGCAGAGGCAGAGATCGAACTAAAAAATTAGTAGTAAATAAAATACACAATCCATTTTTGTTTCATTCATATTCAAATAACTATCTGTGTGAAGAATTTATCAGTATTTTATTAATAGTAAACTGAATACCTTAAAACTGTTTACTCGTATTTCACTTTTTTTAAAAACCTCGTACGATAAATATCATATGTTAATTTTTCATATATAATCTTATGTTCTATTATAATAAAAATGTCCGTGCAGAATAAAATGTAACATTGCTACCCCGACACAAGGATTTGTAGGATCCACATATATTCTTAATTTTAAAAACAACATAATACACTAATTAATAAATATTTTAATAATTAAATGCCCTTAAAAAAAGACGATAAAGTCAATTATTTGACGAGGAACTTTTTCGAAAAACTTCATTTTTGAGATTATTATGTATAAATATCACTCTCGATCTGACATTAAAAAACTAAAACGGATTTTATTTAGTTGCATTCAAATTTTGTATTATTATTCCAGCAAGAATTAGTTGACGAAATGCAAATAATAGATTATTGTAATAGAAAAATATTTTTGTGCTGAATTCTGCATAGATTGTCATTGAAAAACAGTAATGTCAACTGAAGATAATAAACTGAAACTTTGGTTTTTTCATCGCTCGAACAAACTTTGAAGACTTAAAATAAAAACAATAAAAAAGCGGTATTATTTGAAATTGTTTGAATGCCGATAAAAAGAGAGGATTGTAAGCAAAGGTGATAAAGAAGAGGAGGACTGTTGATACAAAAAAAGGAGCAGGCAGGAATCATAACAAAAAGTGAGAGAAGGAGGAAAGGTGATAGATTTTGATTAAAATAAAATGATCCGAGTATGAATTTGATAAAAGTCTGAGGAGGTGAATAAAAGCAGGCTCTGGGGAAAGCAACGTCGGAGGCGGAGGTGGAGGAGGGAGGAGGGGCGTTCGTCGATAGAGACGTTACCTCGATGGAGACGCAGGACATGATCTGCAGGGTAAGCGGCACCTGGAAGGGCCGAGTGACTTCCCGCTCGTAAATGTAGTTGAGAGGCTCGGATTCGGTCAGGCAAAACCTGCAGACTCTCCTGGAACGGAGCGGCGCCGCTCTGTTCTCCATGTCTGAGGTGGTGTTTGTCTTGGACGAGGTTCACTGTTTTCGCGCTGTCCCTCTTTCACCGTCAAGATCCTCGCGGGTCTCTATGTATTTAACCGGATCGCGCGTCGCTCGCACGATTATAGCCGCCCGCTCTCTCTCTTGCCTCGCGTCCCAAGTATGTACCGGGATGACGACGACGACGACGACGCCGAGCGTCGGTAATGCCTCCGCGTCGATTTGTCGGAACGAACTTTTCGAAACTCCGCTTGCTAACTCCGCGCGCTAATGGCGCCGCCTTTCCTGTTTGTTCTTCTTCCCTATCGAGTTTTCGCCGCGTTTGCGTGGCGTCACTGCGCGTCGCTCCCGTTTTACTTTGTCGATAGATACTGCTGCTCTGTGGCGCTACTAAACTAAACTCCTCCTGCAGCGCCACTCTCCTCCTTTCCTCGAGCGGTAATTTCCTACCAGCTTCCACGGATCGTCGATCGATGGCGCTCTTCCGATCTCGGCAATTTTTCATTCCCCGCCCTTTTTACATACAGCTAAACCCAGCACATACATTCTTATCGGGTTCGCGTACTGATATTTCACCATTCCAACTAACGAGATTAAATATTTTTTCATTCCAGACAAGTTTTTATGGGACGAGTTTATAGCCATACAATTTAACACAAAATCCATCGGTGATTGAACCTTATACAAATTCTTCTATAAAGTCAACATGAAGCACCTATAATATTACACTATGATTATGACATTACTGCAATGTTTCGAAAAGTTCTTAACATTATAGATATTCTGTGTAGGATAGTGGAATGGCATAGATTCCAACATATTTTTAACAAATTCGATACCAATATAATAAATAAACAGTTTAATTCTATTGGACATTTATTTAACACAAAAATTGACAAAATAAGATAAACAAAAAACATCAAATGTAATTTATGAATTACAATGTGCTGAATGCCCAGGCATATACAGGGTGTCCCAGAACTCCCGCATAATATTGCAGGGGGTGAATCTTGACATCATTCCGAGCAAAAAAGTTCAATACCAAATTCGGATCTGAAGCTCAGAATTTAAGTGCCGAGTCATTGAAGTTTAAAAAAAAATAGCTTTTTTTGCAATAACTCGGCTCGTTTTAAAGTTAACTTAACGAATGATGGCTGATTTTGAGGGTATATTATAGAACTACAACTTACGTCAAAGAGCATATGGGTGATTCTCCGGAAGCAGGGCATTTTCGTGTCTTTACGTTATATCTTACAAAAACTTTAACAATAAATTATTAAATTTCGATAGAAATGTTAAATAAATATCCCTGGCCCATGTTAATTTGAAAAAATAATACTTTTGTTTAAAAAAACTGGTGTAAAATGACATTTAAAGACTAAAAGTAGCATTTTTGATATGTCCAAACCTCTAAGTTCAAAACTTTAAAATATTAGCGCTATTAAGAAACCGAATTATTTTAATTTATTCAAATCATATTTCTATAGTATAGCTCAAACTGTACAATTTCTCTCTGTATAATATTTAATTAAATCAATATATATACTTATAATTATTGAAATATTAATGTCTTAAGAAATTTCTATGAGGTAAATGGTATAAATGAACTGGAAATAATTAACTTTTTTACTAAAACTCATGAGAAAATCAAATAAAAAACACTACACTTTACTAATCCTCCATAGAAAATTGAAAAGAGAACATATTTACCTCATGAACAAGTAAAAACTGGATAAAAATACCACGTATTTTTATTAAATTAATTGTCGTCACCCGTCCTAATTTTGGTATTTTTATACAAACAGCAATTAAAAAACGGTTACTGCCAATTTGTTTTTTAATTTATTATTGTTTAAAATATGTAAAATTGGATTTTTTTACAAATTTTCATTGTCGTCACCTTCATTGTCGTTACCAAACATTTGGCGCATCAGGTACGATTTGTTACAACGTTATGAATCAAGTTTATTATGAAATAATATTATTTATTAAAATTATGAATATAATATTATCATTGTAGTTACTAACCAACGACACATTAACTTCTTCTTCAAAAATTCATGTGTTTTTCTTAATTTTTTAATTATTACTTAATAAATAATTTTCATTTATTCACAAAAATGCACTAAATCAGATATGTACATTATGTTTTTGACTCTTTAGAGTTATTTTTTTCAAGTTTTTAATAAGCAATTGTTGGTTTATATAACCGTATGAAAATGCGTCATAGTAAAAGTCTTTCCCTTTCCTTTAAAATAATTTTGTAACGTGACTACTTTAACAATAACCTAACTTGGTGCTAATAAGCAAGAATCCATTAAAAAAAAAAACAAATTTACAGTAACTTAAAAAAAAAAAATTTTCATTCTTGAAAATGCCTTGTTTTTGGAGAATCACCCATATATGACCTGCAATGAATATTTCAGTTAGTGACCTACAAAGGGTAAAAAAGGCCGTTTTCTGCGTCTAACTCATTTCCGTGAAATGCTAGCGAAATATCATATTGAACAACGTTGTAGACCTTGAAAAGGCGAAGAATTGGCCCCCTCATACGTTTTGTTTTGATGAAAATTGAGTCCCTGGGGAGACGTTAAAAATCAGAAAATAGGCGAAAAATACATTTGGCATTGGTGAAGCGCGTTTTTCGCCTAGTTTCTGATTTTTAACGTCCCCCCACGGGCTCAATTCTTGTAAAAACGAAACGTATTAGATGGCTAATTCTTCGTCTTTTTCAGATCTACAATTTTGATTTGTATAATATTTCGCTAGCATTTTACGTAAATGAGTTACACGCGGAAAACTGCAAAAAAGGTCCTTTTTACCCTTTTTAGGTCGCTAACTGGCGAAATATTCATTGCAGGTCATATATGCTCTTTGAAGTAAGTTGTAGCTCTATAATATAATATAAAAAAAGCTATTTTTGTTTAAACTTCAATGACTCGGCACTTAAATTCTGAGCTTCAGATCCGAATTTGGTATCAAACTTTTTTGCTCGGAATGATGTCAAGATTCACCCCCTGCAATATTATGCGGAAGTTCTGAGACACCCTATATATTGGACAAACGAAACAATATATCGATACAAGAATCAAACAGCATAAAAATGGGCGGAAAAAAGAAACAGGACAAACAGCACTTAGCAAACATATGCCGGATACTGGACATAATTTTAAATTTAACGAATTTAAAATACTTGATAATGAACTAAATTGGTACAAGAGAAATGTAAAAGAAATGATATACAAAAAACAAAATAAAAATTGCATTAATTTCAGATCTGACGTAAGAAAGTTAGATTTAGTGTATGATAATTTAATAAAAAAGAATGAATAATGTTTTAAACCAGGTTTAATGTTACTAATTATGTAAGTAAGGTTTCTTAAAAATGGCCAACACAGTTCTAACATTTTTTAAGAAACCTTACTTACATAATTTTAAATTACAGTTCATTGACTACAAATATCACTTTATTATATTAATATTACTAATTTCAGATACTTGGAAATGTTATATAGAAATCGGTTTATTTATATATTTATATACATATAGACGCGTGAATACTAAACTATTGTATATGTGTTTATTGGGTGTTAAATAAATATGAATAACGTATGTAGTCGAGATATAGACCAAGGTCTAATCGGTACGATTAATTTTAAAATTTGCATTAATGGATTGTTTTATTGGTTTTATGTAAGTGAAAATGTATATTTAATTTTAAATTTGTTTATATTTATAATTTAATAGAAGCCCCTGAAGAGGACCCGTCACTGGGTTGAAACGTTGGACGTGAAAGGGATTTTTGTGGAATAAATTCTTTTGCCAAAAATAGAAATTAATTCCGAAACGTAATGGCCATTTGACCATTCCACTATCCTACACAGAATATTATAAATAATCGGTTCATCAATTATTTTACATTTATTTTACAATTATAGATATTAGTAGTATATTACATTCCCAGTACAGCATCCCCTGCTCTAATTTATATTGTCCTACGTGGTACTATTTTCATTCACTCCTTTCCCCACCACATTCCTCCTAACATGAAAGAAATAGTAGTCAGAAAGCAAATAAAAACAAAAGTTGAGAAAATGAAGAATTTTTGTCCCATGAACAATTAAATATTTTACATGTCCCGTTCTCTATATTGAATGCGCCATTTTGAATTTTAAAAACTGATTTTGTATTAATATTCAAGGATCTTTTTATTCTGTAATAAAACAGTCATCTTGAGAATCTGCAGCAAAACATAATATAATATCCCAGCAATCGAATTTGGATAGAGTTGTATAGAATTGGATTCAATTATTAAATTCTGAATCCATACTTTGGTCAACGGTGATTCTATTTTAATACGTAAATACAATTCTATTCGTTCATAAGAATGAAAAGGTTACTTTCTGAATTCATATTAATCAAAAAAAGTTGTATTTAAAAATTAAATTTTAAATACATGCGTATTCAACATTACGGATTCAAAACAATCCAAGTGTTTCATTTCAATCCAAAAAAAGTTTCCTATTTGAAAACGAAACATTGAATGCATCGGTATTCAACATTACGGATTCAAAAGTACCCAAGCGTATTAATTGCAATGCAAGAAAAGTTTTCTTTCAAAAAAGAAACTTTGTATACATCCGTATTCAATATTACGGACTCAAAACTATCCAAGTATATTCATTTCAATGGATTACTTTTTCTGAAATTCAATCCGGCAAATTACGCTTCCGATTGTATTCGTAAAATTGAATACAGATGGATTCCTTTCTTCGGAATTCAATCCATTTGAATACATATTTACGGAATCAAAGTATGAATTCAAAATGAATTGAAATTTTCAACCCAATCCTATCCAATCTTGATTGCTGAGATTTTTACCAGATATATGTCAATAAAATATCTGTTAATATATGTTAAAAATATAAAATAAAAATATATGTTAAATAAATTATTTTATACGTATCAACCATACCGAAACCTATAAAACCACAAAATTCCCTAGATTATCGAAAAAAATTTGGCGCTCCGGAGCAATTTAAAATTCCAAATCGACAAAATTTAAAATATGTGAATGTATATTTTTGAAGCAACTAAATCGAGAACACGTTTCTGATAGGTTAGAAGATGGTCAGAAAATATTCTGAAAAAAATCGTTTTTTTCAGTATTTTACGAGCATGTTAAATTATATAATACAAGTAATATAGGATAATGATATTTCGTATGAACGAACTTGGAACCTGATATAATATACTTTTTGTAGAATAATATAGCATGTCCCTATGTTAGTATTTTTGTACATAATAATTGATGAAGTTAATTTTTTATAACTACTGTTTTGTAAATCACAAGTCTATTTTTTTTTACAAATTTTATACTATAATAATATGAACTTTGTGAGCTTCGTGTAAAATGTTTTTTGGGGGAGATTATATATACTTTACGCTCCGTTGATAATGAAGCGGAAGTATTTCCAGTATACTCCGATAAAAAAAAATTCTATTCAATGACTGAATCTTGAGACTTACGGATTTTAAGCAAGTAAATAATTTACGTTCTACTGAATTTCTGGCTACGCTTTGACTGCTAATAAAGAACAGATATTTTTAAAATTATAATAATATAAATGTGCAAGGCTTGTCGGTATGTTTAAATGATTGAACATTGAAAATCAAAGAATGAAACTACGAAAAAACCTTGTGTATAAGGTATATCGCAATCGGCGATCAGAAAATTTACATTCTACGAAAGATTAATTATTTTTCAGTGAATTATTATAGTATCTTTTCGATGGACTGTAAACGAAAATTTCAATATAATATACAAGAGCATAAAAAAAGCCTAAAATATTGCATTAAATTTAATAAACATAATTCAGTACAGTAAACCAACTCTAATCATTATCAAGTTTATTGGGTTTCCTAATATAAATAGGGTATAGTTCATCAATGTCATGGTTAAATCGGTGACAATGAGATAATTGATATAATCGATAATAATTGATAATAATTGATATTCCAAATACCTTACAGATTTAGAGTTTAAAATTTATTAACTTAATTAAATTATATCACTTTTATTGGTGGAATGAGAATTCGCATTACGTTGAGATCTGTTGCCATCGAATGGTTTGGAGCCATTAATTTTAAGTCCAATAATTGTCAAGAATTGAACGACTTTGTTTTTATCTGTGATATATTTGTGTTGAATTGAATTGAATATGGTAGTAATACATTATGATAAACGAAAATTAAATATGCAACTCTCATTTGTTTCAGAAATTAAAATATCATTAAAAAAGCCAACCTTACCACGATTTTGACACTTTTTGGAATTTTTTTCAACATCTGTATAAATACTTTGGAATTGCGAAGACCAGTTTATGATTACAAAAGAAATTATTGAAATTTGCATATTCCATTTTTGTTCATCATAAAATATTAATGCGTTTCTGCTCAAATGGTTAAGAATTTTACATTATTTTTTTAGATATAAAATCTTGCGTTAAAGGATTAAATATTACGGTTACTCTTATACTATTTTTAGGTTTGCGCTTTTCAATTAGCCAGTAGTTTTATTAACGCATTACTTTTTTTATAATATGATGTTTTAAAATATTTTTCTCTTATCTGATAATCTACGCTGAATGCACGGCCCGTTTGGATCCGATTCATAATTGGCCATATAAAAGAGTCAAGTTTTGAAGAAAACTGAATGAATTGATACACATTCAAAGTTATTGATAACATCAGCTCATTTATATGAAAAATGTAATTCAATGCAATCAGTAATCATGCAAATGAATAAAAAATTTTACAAAATATTTCAGTATGGCTGCGGACTGTACCACGCGACTACGAGTTCGATATACTCCTAACATACGAAGTGGATATTTATATCCACATATCGTTGATAACTATCGATTTTCTCGTTACTAATTAAGTTCTCTATTTTTATACAAAGAAAAATTAGTATGAACTTATCCAATTAAGTTAAATCTATCCACATCTTTAAGACATCTCTAAAAGGAGTTGCTGCACATTTTTCGCTTAAATGTGAAATGCAGTTCTTTAATCATACTGGTTAGCCAATTCCACAATTGATATATTCGAAGACTAAGGTTAGGCAGTCGATAGTTCCCAATGCCATATTGTAATATTAAATTTCCCGAAGTGAAATTCAAATGCTAACTGTGACGAATGAAGCTTTATGATCAGACGAGAAATAATGTGTTCCACGAGATGTGGCAGTTGCCATTTTACTAAACAAATACTTTGTAATAAAACGGCTCACAAGTAGTGACACATGTTCAAAGTTATCCTAAAGACAAGAAGAGTTCGTCCAAATTAAATATCTTGTTGATATTGATATTCCTTAATGATATTTAATTTTACAGCGCTGATATATTGTCATTTATTGCAAAATATTTCTGTTCTATTCATTTTCATAATCAATCCTGCGCCGCGGTCATCAGACGTGCGAAACATCATATTTGATCCACAAAAAACGGCGCACAAATTTTACGCATAGTATATCGAAAAATATCGTTCGACACGCGTGCGTAAGAATTCGATTTTACGCACCGGCCTATCTAATCGCATGTTAAAAACGGTGCGTAAAATCGTATTTTACTCACTATAGTATCGAAAAATACAATGATGGTCTACCATAAAAATTATTCTTTTCAAAATCAAGTCAAATTCTTGGCCAGAAACAGGTTAACCCATTAATGACCAAATTACACTGTCTGCACATATTCCAGCCCGTAAAACATTGCAAAGAAGATGGACAAAAAATTCAAAAGAACTTTGACGGCTATTTTCAAGGAGGCTCCTTCGAATGGCGTAGTTAAAGTTTGAGAAAAAAAGGAAATTCCCATTAATTAGTATTGGTGAGTTTATTTAAAAAACCCCGATTTTTTCGGGGGACTTTTTTATTTCTAATTTCTATATAAAATACGGGAACTCATAGCAATGGGAAAATGCAAAGAAAGTGCACAAAATGTTTGTACTTAAAAGATACGACATTACATTTTGCTTATTTTTACATGTAATATTCGGAATTTGTTTGTCTGAGGATTCTATATAAATCTGACTTAGTTGTATGTGGTCTCTGAATTCAAATCCAACATCAGCTTTGCAATTCTAATTTATTTAAACAATTTCCTTTCACAATGTATTTAACAATTCTTAAACGAAATTTCCTTACATCTGATTGACTTCAAATGTAATACCTAGGGATTTTCTAGGTCGCTGATTCCGAAGACGTCATCGAAATTTCGAAATGCAAAATAGATTTGAATTCAGCGGCCACATTAAGATTAGACAAATATTCATATATCATTTGTAAATATTATACAATCCTTAGACGAACCAATACCAATTTTAAGTTCTTTTCAATTTTTTTGTTCATCTTTTTGCAATGAATAATTTTAAATGGAAGATAAAAAGGTTCTTTTTAATTTTTTTGTTCATCTTTTTGTAATAAAATGTTTTGACAGTGGATTTTCGAAGTTCAAGGTTTAATGTTAGAAAAGTATTTTCGTCATACGAGGTTGTAAATTCCATTTTACTCCGATTTTACAAGAAAATTACACGGATAGGGTAGAAGTTTTCTAGTTTTTCGAGTTTTAATTTGTTGGCGTAAATCAGAATTTTAAACCCATTTCGACGAAAAATGTTATTCGTAATACGAACGTAAACTTTTACTCGCCACAGACGATCCCCGATTTCCTCGGCTTCGCCGCCCCAAGTGACCGCTGGATCACATGCGAGCGTAAAAGCTTATTTTACGTCCTTGTAACGAAATTAACTATTTTCGATTCAAAACGTATAAGTCAACGACCATTTTACATTCCTTTTTCCGTATGATAATTTAAAACTGCATATTATTTTGTTGTACAGATTCAGAAAAATATGTGAAATTAATATTGATATTATGTATTTAACAAATTTTAATCCGAAGGCCACTTTATATCGATCATCTTGAGTTTTCGATTTTAAATATTGTATCAGTTGTGGTATGGAAAAAGAGCATAAGTCAATTACTTTTGAAATCGAGAAAACTATATTTTTAGATGTAGGAAAATATGTACATATATTCTGGAATTATTATTAACAATTGCAAACTGTTACAAAGTAATATATTACACTATAACATTATAGCAATGTTAGTTATTTTACAGCTCAGCACCCACCATGTTAATCAATTACTGCTTTCTCGCAAGTGGCAGAACTTTTCTTTACTCAGTGTAAATACCTAACATGTACCGTTGTATGTTGTTTGAACTCGTAGTAAATTATTTTTTATTAGTGAAAATATCTAGAATATGTATGTTGGTATTGTTACTGATTTAGATATCTGATAATGCATATTTATATATTTAATATTTATACTTCACTTAAAGAATACGTTATATTCCCATATTGCATTTCTCGCCTTTTCCTCGATGATCATAATGTAGTCTCCTTCATCTGTAGATATTGCCACAAGATTTAAAGTCTAAAAATCTACTATATCTATATATATTCAGAGCTGTCATCTCTAAGTCATTCTTTTGTCTTGTGTAGACAACGCCGCAAGGAAAAAATTAGTTCAAGGTTAATAATTTGAAAACTAAGTTTAAATCAAAATGAGCTCCTATTCTTCTAGTTCTGATTACTCAGAAGGAGAACTAAAGGACCAAATTAAACGTTTAAAACGCAAGAAAAAAGAGAAATGGAGAGAAAGGAAACGACACGCAGGTTACTGCTCCTATTCTCGACATACGTCAAGTCGAAGTAAATCGAAAAATCATTCTTCACAGGACCGTGATTCAAGAGGATATTTATCAAATCAAGAAAGATCAGACAAGGATAATTATTCGAGACAAGATGATTCTCAAGGTAAAAAAGAATCATAATTTGTACATGTGCAGTCCTCGTGTGAGGAGGAATTATCAGTGATAATTCTGCACATGTGTGTTGGCAAAGATAAACATGAGTATTCATGTCCCTGTCTTCTATTCTTCTGATTTGTGCAAATCAATTAAACACCTATGTAACATAATGTATGGTACCATACTTCTCATAGGTTAACTTTATTGTGACACTTCTATACAGTTGTATCAATCTTTCACACAGCAGATTAACCTCGTTCAATGTTTTAACGAATACAATTCAATTTTAAACATTTTTAAACATTTTTTACAGAATCGAAAATTCAAGAAAAAGTCGATAATAACCTACATAAATCTGCTCTGGATCAATATATTTTCAACATACTCGGCAAATCTTCATCAGAAGTGACAAAATATGATGAACCTATTCAAAATGGAATTGCTACATCATGGCAAGATATCTTAAAATCAGGTATCTCAAAAGATGAGGTTACAGCTCTGATTGACAAATACAAAGTGCCAGAAAACTGCAAAATGATGGAAGCACCAAAGTTGAATGAGGAGATAAAAAGTTCTTTACCAGAATCCGCGATTTTCACTGACAAGAAATTAGAGAAGAAACCAAATTTATTAACAATTGCATTATCCACCCTGGGTAAAACTGTTACTTGGATTTGTCAAATGACGGATAAAAATAGCGAATTATTAAAAATTCTTGAATGGTCAAACGATGCTGCAAAATCTATAGCACAATGTCAATTTTTAGAATCACAAACGAGAAAAACGATTATTTCAAACAAAATAAATCCGACGATGAAAGAAATGTTAGTTAAAGCTCCGACTAACAATTTATTGTTCGGTCCAAATCAGAAAGATCCTATAAAATCTACGAAATCTTTAGAAAAAACTAAGCAAGATTTGAAATCAAAAACATCCAATAAACAAAAATTGAATGTGAAACCGATAAATAATGTTGAAAAATATTCAAAAAATTTGAAACTCCACCTGCAGAGGAGATCCAGACAGGGGAGTCGAAGATACACACCAGTGATCTCACAGAAGTGTTTTAAATTGGATTAAAGGATACAAAGTATCTTTCATCCAAACACCAAAACAATTTTATAATCCTAAAGAAAATATTTTGAATGGAAAAGAATTTACAATGATACAAGAAAACATTAACATCCTTTTAGAGAAAGGTGCACCTGAAAAAAGTATGCCTGAAAATCATCAATTTATTTCTGGAATTTTGTTAATTCCGAAACCTGATAAAACTCTCCGATTTATTTAAAATGTCAACCCTCTACATAAATTTGTACAAACAACCCACTTCAAAATGCAGGATTGCCGAACTGTTTCTAATATTATCAAAGCAAACGATTTCTTTGGCACAATTGATATAAAAGATGCTTATTTTCATATATCTATACATAAAACTCACATAATATTCTTAAAATTCTATTTTAATGGTGAATTATACCAATCTACCTGTTTACCTTTTGGTCTATCTACCGCACCATACGTTTTTATAAAATTAATGAAACCAGTAATTTCGTTTCTTCGTCATCAAAGCTCAACGAACATAATATAACTAGACGATCTATTACTAATAGGCTCTTCTTATAAAAATTGCTGGGTAAATATAAATACGACAAAACAATTATTAATCAATCTTGGTTTTATACTAAACGATAAAAAATGTAAAATTACGCCTTCTCAAGAGTGTACCTTTTTAGGTTTTATTTTTTATTCCAGAAATGTGTTCTTATCCTTACCACAAAACAAAATACAAAATATATTACAAAAAATAAATTCATTTACTTTCAAAAAAGTCAATCAAAATTCGAACTTTTGCTGAAATTTTTGGATCGTTAACAGCATCTTGTCCAGCAGTTAATTACAGTTGGAAATATACTAAAATATTAGAAAAATGGAAGCTTAAAGCTTTACAAAGAAATCAATTCAATTACAATAAGGAAATGTTTATTAACGGGGAAATTAAATCTGATCTCACATGGTGGTTATTAAATATTAACAGAAGAAATCCTATTAAACAACAAAATTTTATTTTAGACATTTTTTCGGATGCATGCCTCACCGGAGGGGGTGTTTTTTTTTTTTTTTTTTTTTTCAAAGGGAAAAAATGCTCATGGAAATTGGAAAGACTCCGAAATTGCATGGCACATAAATTGCCTAGAACTGAGAGCAGCTTTCTTAGGCCTAAAAATGGTTTGCTTCCAATTTACGTAATTGCGAAATTTTATTACGCATAGACAACTCAACCGCTGTTGCTTGTATTAATAGGATGGGAAATATGAAATCAAAACTAAATGTATTAAGTAGAGAACTATGGGCTTGGTGCGAAAAGCGAAATATTTATATGTTTGCATCATACATAAGTTCAAAAGAAAATTTTTCATGCAGATAAAGAATCAAGAAAAATTGAACTGGAATATGAATTGTGTAATTCAGCATACAAAAGAATTGTAAACACCTTTGGACAACCCGAGATTGATCATTTTGCTAGCAGATATAATACCAAATGTCATACCTATATTGCATGGCACACAGATCCGGAAGCATTTGCAATCGATGCGTTTATTATTTCCGGGAAAAAATACTATTTTTACGACTTTCCGCCCTTTTCTTTGATTTTGAGAGTTTTAAAGAAAATTCAATTTGAAGGAAGCAAAGGGATTTTGATAGTTCCATATTGGCCTGGTCAGCCATGGTTTCCTGTGTTTCAAAAATTACTGGTTTCTAATCCGATCATATTTAATCCAGATGATATCTCCTAAAAATCTATTAATAGAGCACCTCATCCGTTACGAAGTTCTCTTTCACTTATGGCAGGAGTTGTATCAGCGAGGCGTTCAGATTAAGAAATGTTCCTGAGGAAGTTATTGATATACAATTAGCATCGATTTCCGAAAGTACCACCAAACAGTATGAACGTGGTTTAAAGCGTTGGTGGACTTTTTGTAATTTAAAAAATGTCAATCTTTTTAATGGTACAGTTAAGGATGTAATGTGTTTTCTTTCCGAACAATTTAATAATGGTTTGATGTATGGAACACTGTATTGTTATCGTTCTGCAATTTCAATAATTATAGGTCCACACATCGGTAAAGACGCAGAAATGACACGTTTTTTCAAAGGAATCTATAATAACCGACCTAATACTCCCAAGTACGATTCTACTTGGGATCCGAAAAAAGTTTTAATTTATCTAGAATCATTATATCCTCATGATAAACTTTCATTTCAATCATTATCTGAAAAATTGATTGGCTGAATTGCTTTAACAACTGCCCATAGGCTGCAAACTTTTTCGTTGATAGATATTGAAAATATTATATTTACAGATTCAAGTGCACAAATTAGGATTCCAGCTAAAATAAAAACTTCAGGCCTGAATCGATCGCAACCATTATTAAATTTATGCGTTAGATCGCATAGATCGTTCTAAAAACTTAAGAAAATATTCGAAATTATTTATATGTTACAAAAAACCTTATGAATGCGCTACCAAACAAACAATCAGCAGATGGTTCAAAAATGTTTTAACAAAAAGCGGAATTGAAACAAAATTATTTTCCTCGCATAGTGCTCGTCATGCATCTGCAGCAAGTAGAAAAGACGTTTCTATTGAGATGATAAGAAAAACCGCAGGTTGGACAAATAAGACGCATAGATTTGTGCGATTTTATAAACTCAACGTAACAAATGATGATGCATTCGCAAAAAGTATTTTAACATTGTAATTGTTGAGTTAAACGTACTTCTATTTTCTCTTGTCGTAACATCTTTAAACAACTACATTATGATCATCGAGGAAGAGGCGAGAAATGCAATTAAATGATCAAACGAACTTACCAAGTGAAGTTCGATCATAATTGCATGATTGCCTCTTCCGAAGATGATCAGTCCCCCCCTGCCCTACCCATTTTTCTTTTTCATGTTACGACAATACTACTTTAAATGAATGACTTAGAGATGACAGCTCTGAATATATATAGATATAGTAGATTTTTAGACTTTAAATCTTGTGGCAATATCTACAGATGAAGGAGACTACATTATGATCATCTTCGGAAGAGGCAATCATGCAATTATGATCGAACTTCACTTGGTAAGTTCGTTTGATCATTTAAGTTTTACTGTGACATAATTACGATATATTAGTATGGGAGGACATTTCGTAATATTACTCTGGTATCTTACTGTAATATTACCTTAAGATTGTAAGGAAACAGTAACATTACTATAATAATTTCCAACTAAAACTCAACTTATAAGAATTGGATGGAATCTATATGAGGAGTTAATTATATTATATCATTTGAATGTGGTGTAAACATTTTCAAAATTTGTTAAAATTGAACATAATTGAGCTTTGGTTCTAAAACTTATTGTTCTTAAAGTTTAAGTCTTTTCACTTCAAGAATTAACATAAATACTATATTTGCTGCCTATAAATGGTAAGCAGTCAATTGATAGAACCAGTTCTCACAGGGCAAACAAAAATCGATTGAAAATATATATATATACTGTGAATTCCTAGTAATAATCAATATTTCCTGAATGTACATCTGGTCCGTTTAAAAAAAATGTCCAACTTTATTATCATCTAGTATAGTTTACATAACTACTATTAATGGCATTACAAATGTTTACAAAATATCGTACATTTCTTATGTAAAAAAGTCCTCCATCATACAAATTTATCTCTTCTCCGAGGGAGCAATGAGACATTTGAATGCAACATTTGAGATATCTTTTCGTGATGCTTTCAGAACATTAGAAAGAGATGGCGCTGGTTGCTGAAGCTGAATCATTTTTTGTTTGTGCAGGACCGAAATCATAATAGCTCTCGAGAGAATCCCTAAACCACATCGTTTTTAAGTCACGAGTCCATTAGACTTTTTTTTGTTAAATCCAGAACTGTGACCAAATGTATACAAAGTAAAATCACAAATTCTAGCATAGACCCTTAGAAATATACCTGGGCACCTTCCTCGTTTTAGAACAGGTGCATACTATAAAATCTTGTTATAGACTGCGCTTGAATATTCCTCTAATCCCCCAAAATAATATCTTCGTTTTCTTCTTTTATGTATCTTCTTACTGTAATTTTGTAATGATTAATATTTGAAACATAGCTTTATATTAAGTGATACGGAGCTTCCAGTAGATAAAACAGAATTTGTAAAAATTCCAAAGGAATACTTGCGGTGGGCACTCGAAACCTCCACTGTTATCGATTTCAAGATGGCCGTGCATATCAAATGTAATGAATTTGTTCGCAAAGAATACATTAGAACTACTTTCATCATAACTCTGAAGCACTTATCGGTTTCGTTTTGCAATTCATATCTTTTTTAGTAAAGTTTACTTGGGGATTATTTTTGAAATATTTTGGAATTATTTATTTTTTATTTCACAACTGTGCTCATTGGTATGATAACACTCTTAAGTCCTTGATGGCGTCTGGAATACATTCGTGAAAGGACTTCAGTAAGAGGTACATTGTTTGCGCCATTTTGTTTTACATTACTTTGAAAAATTTTAATTTCTTTCAGCTGTATAGTAGAGTGTCTTTTTAGACATTTTGAGTTACACACGGTTATATGGTTGACTAACCCTCTTAAGACTTGAAAATGGTTCGAATTCTCTGTAAGTTGATCTATTTTCTATTATTTATTATAGTAAGAAAAGTAACAGTGAGAGTGCTATGTTCCAAATGTTTTACCTATTGCATGTATGCAGCCCTGGTAATATATATAACCTCATGAAAATAGTGATTCTTGCAGTTACTATTAAACATTTTTTTAAAACATAAATCCTTTGGTTTCACTATACTAAAGTCAATTTTTAAATGATTTGATAAATAAGTTTAAAAATGTCAGACGTATCTCCATCAACACATAACTGCTAAACAGCAAGACAAGTGCTCAACAAGCGTTATAAATACACAATTCTTTAGTTTGTATATAATGGAATCGTATCCAATATGCACTTGTTTGGAAGTTAAAAAGTGTTCAAACCCTTGGATTGTATTATTAGACAGATCCTCTGCGACAGTAATAATTTAGGAAAAATATTCTAAATGTTTGTCTATTTTTTAGTTACGACATTATTGTAAGAATGCATTATTCTTATAATATAATAGAAATTACCTAGTTCAAGCAACTTATCAAACCACAGTGTCAAAAGGTGCAAGTCGGACCGGTTGCATTTTGAGACGTGACCCTTGGTCATGTGGGGTCATCGTAGATTTTGGTTAGGCAAAGTTCAAGTGAATTAGAGGGTTTATATTTGCTATAGGACTGAACTTGTACTGAACAGGTTATACCGAGCTAGTTTGTCTCTAAAGAAACTGGATCCTAATAACTGAGTAGAATGGATAAGAAGCGCCATTCTTTTGTGAGCGCGTGCGAGGGCGCGTGTGCTATTGATCAAACGCGTGCAGTTCTATAAGGTCGTTGTAATCTTTGCCTTTTACAGGTTTTACGCATCGGTAAAGCCAGCGGCATTGTCTACAATTGTTCTCTTGTAAAACCAGCTTTGTAACTTGAGTATTTATACAAATACCTCAAAAGATATGATGGACTCGCGCGTTTGTTTTCATCATAACCAATGCGGACGCCTCCAACTAGTTCCATGTATTTTGACTGATACACAAAATTTAGTACTTGGTCATTCATACACTTATATTTCAAAGTAATTGTTAATATTTATCATTTTTTATAAGTAGATTAATCATTTATTAATTTATGAAAAGTTTTTCTTATCACAACGTTTATTTCTAAATTTGATATATTTTACATTTGTTTAAATTAGGCTAGGTTAAGTTATTGATTTCAGACTATTTTTAATACTTAAAAATGTTAATAGTGGGAGGGTAATTAGGCAGAATCTAAATCATTTGGCTTATACGAATTAAATTTCAATTGGAATTCAATAATTTTTTAAAATATAAATACCTGTTACAAAAAACCGTCAGTGAATCATATACCGAAGAAGCATTTTACATTTTTTATTAATTTGTTAAATTAAAATAATTTCTCATTTCATCATTTTTGTTCAATTTTTGAATTAAAGAATTTCTCTCAAAGTTAAGTACTTTGCACGTTTGTAATTACTGATTCTTCTATAATTAATTTTTATCCTATTTGCATTGATTACTTATACTAAAGAAAAGGATTTTCAATCAAACTGTAAATCGTATCCTGAACATTTTTTATGAGTATACTCAAATTCTTTGAAATTAGTCAAAATCAAATAATATATTATGTATGAAACTTTATGAACAGATTTTTATCACACGATATTTTGGCATTAGAACATTCAAATATAGGAAATATTCTTCATATTTCTAAATTTATAATTTCATTATTAATTTCTTATGAAATAGATGTGTTTAAATTTGGTTAAAATTTGGCTACACAAAAAATGCCAGGAAATATAATGTACTTTTAATCCAATTGGCCGTTAACATGATATTTGGGTATATTTGAATGAAATGCGATGCATTTTTATAAAATTTAATGCAAATATGTAATTATTTCATGATCTCATATCATGATATTTCATTTCAGTTTAGTAACAAAAAATCGATTTGTATAAATTTTCATGAAAATGAATGCGTATTTTACTTGAAATGCCGACATGTTGATTGACAGTGATTTAATGCGTGAAACTGATGAAAAAGACATCAAGTTTAATGCGCTTTTAATCTACACTAGTACATTAAATTTCTTAATCAAATATAGTATTCTAGAAGCCAATTTTTAGCAACCGCATTAAGGACGTTTGTTATGTGAAATTC
Source organism: Trichopria drosophilae (assembly GCA_030407085.1). Taxonomy (NCBI): domain Eukaryota; kingdom Metazoa; phylum Arthropoda; class Insecta; order Hymenoptera; family Diapriidae; genus Trichopria; species Trichopria drosophilae. Next base: position 210,335,066 of record CM059583.1, read on the forward strand.
ATTGCAATTCATCTACCTTACATTAAATTTCATACCTTGCGAAAGAAGTAAATTTCGAGCAGATCTATTAATATTCTGTGTGCATAAATAAAATGTAAAATCCAGGGATTGAAACTAAATTGTCAGGTTCTTTCTCGCATACATTAATTCAGCACAGTACAGAAATATAATTAATTATAAAAACCATTTTATTTTATTAAAATTACCTTATCAGTGTATGTATTCGCATTTTTGGCCCTAAAGAACGGGGGCAGAACAGCATCTGCATGGAAATTATCGCACACTGAGGTCAATATCATATTTAATGCAAATGGGTCATATTTTATAAACAAAAAATGGAAGTATATAACATTTCAACGGTCTGAGAGTTTCGTCAGGTAGACAAAATTAAAACAATCGGTAAAATTAGTTAATATATAGTTAACAAAAAATTTACGCCACTTATATAAGGTCGCAACAATGAGCCGAATATCCATTATAAAAGTCACAGCTATCCGTTTGTTGCACCTTTGCTACCAGTATACTGAGAGAAGTGTTTTTTACCAGCTACAAGGCAGTCTTTAAACAATTTCTTATAATTCGTAAAAGAAATATTATGACTGATAAAAGAAATCTTATAGCCGGTAAAAGAAAGATGGATGTCCTCATATTTGTAAAAGACGGGGTATCAGAATTCTAATAGCGGATAAAAGATTATCTCTGTGTAATATTATTTCTAATGCATGCTTACACGTATATCATTTCCTTCACTTAATCCGTCACAGTTTCATCCAGAAAAAACAAACGAAAAATAGACGAGCTCCTGAATTTAATGTAATAGATTTTTTCCTGTACAAATTTAGCAGTGTTGCCGTATTTCTGAATGTTTTGGAGTTGCATGTATTAATTTCTGACCCCTCCTTAATTTTAGCATCGGATCCCTCGTACTATTTGAATTGTTTCGCGTAGATAAGTAGTATGAAAATATATATGTATATACATATGTGTACACATGTAAGTTACATTGTAACCGTCCACTTCCGCACGCGTTTTGTGCACACATACACGTTTGTACCAGAAGCCCTCATTTAAATTTCTACATATTAATATATCCTTTTTCGCGGAAGTACAATAACCCCATTACACATCAACGGTTCCCGCAGTGGACGACACATGCACGTTTTTTGCAATTTCGAAGGACGCGACGGATTATACATTTGCGCCGACGGAAAATGGGGTCATAGTTGACCTACAGGAGGACAAAGAACGCAAGGGGTCGTAGGGCCTTTTATTGCTACCTCCGAAAACAACAGATCGTTTCTTATAATTTTTTGTCATCCGATGGACGAATTCCAGGGGTCATGTCTCTTTCAAGCGAGAATTTTTCCCCTTTTTGGTTTTTGCCCGATTGACCGAAAAGTTTGGAAGAGCATTCCTGACATACACATATCTAAAATGGTGTACAGTGCCTAATCTATTATGCAAACGTTTCATTTGTCGAAGGCATAGAACAATAGCGAAATATATTTCATTCATTTTTATCAGCAAATCCGGTTTTCATTTTTTATCACTTTGGTCTTTACAAATAGCATGGGTTCCTCGTTCTTACCTAAGTTTCTAGTGAGCCATCATTTAATGTACATTTCGGGTAAACTTTCAAAACTTTTTTCCTTCTTATTTGATCGAAAACGAAAAGGAATATAAAAAAAACGCGTTTTTTAAAGTTTTGACCTTGAAAATGTTTTGGTAGACAATTTTCATATCATTTTTTAAGCATTTTAAACTCATTAATAGAACACTATTATTATAATATTTATGACCCGGTGAGAGTATTACAATATTTAAAAAAAGCCAAGCGGTGAGACGACTCTTATGCCAGGTATTATAATGGTCTTGCTTGCACGTGAATATTTGTTTAATGTGTAGGTTTTTTCATTATTGAACAACTACAATAAGTTCCAGACCGAAAAAATATGCAAACCTGTCCTTACTTCTTACTTCAATGTAATGTTATTATTATGTTGTGATACGGGAATATCTGTGCTTGTGGTTTCGTTATCTTTTTTATGTAATTACAAACATTTTGTAAACTCTATTTCTTAAGACTGTACAAAATTGGCGTTGTAACGCAAGAGACGTGTAATGGTTTTTGGTCTTAATTTCCATACTGATGAAATGTATTAAAATCCTCGCGTACAGTTGAACCTGCACAAATTGTAATCAATGGGAAAAGTATGCAATCAATTTTAAGAAAAGTAACGAGAGTTTATCTGCAATACTAATGACCCCAGTCCATCAAATGGAATCAAAATTAAAATTATATACATATAATAATGTGAATTGGAATACTTAAAAGTTTGTTTCTCGGTGTGACGGCGTAAACAAAAATGTAAATAAAAACACGTGTCGTTGTAATATGAACGTACACAATCGATTTTAAATTGAACGGAGAGAAATAAAACCAGAAAAAATCATTTAACTATTGGATAAAACGGATAAAAGACGGCACCTCTGTTATCATTTTATATACAATAATTTTACAGATGGGGTCTTTTTTCCGTTTTATCCATTAGTTAAATGATTTTTTCTAGTTTTATTTCTTTCCGATCAATTTAAAATCGATTGTGTACGTTCATATTAGAACGACACGTGTTTTCCCATTCATTTACATTTTTGTATACGCCGTCACACCGAGAAACACTTTTAAGTAATTAGATATTAGCGGCAAAGAAATTATTTATCTTGTTCTAAATGTAAGAACGATATTTATATAAATTTGAATACTTCCTGTATATTTATACAAATTTCCCGCTTGGAAATACCAGTTATAAGGTGAGAAAGAAAGTCTACGAGTATTAAAGATTTTTTAGAACTTCTTACAGGCTCGTCGATTTTTTTAGTGTTATAAGATGATCTCTGGGACACTAGTCGGCAGAGAACGTGCTACTTGTCTGAAGATCTGGTTTCCCTACCTCGATTCATTATTGTAATCCCTATATAATGGGTCTATTTCCCCCTTGATATGTATAATAAATTATTCAAATAATTTCAAGATCCAAACGCTAGACAAACTATTTCATCTGCAATTTGAGCCGAATTCGCTAGCAGAATTCAACACTGAAAGCTGATTGAGATAATCTATCCGTAAGGTGTAAACACGTCTGTTTTTTATAAATTTGAGCAATTTCTAGAATAATCGATAATAATGGATAGCAATCGATAACAGATTTTGTTGAAATTAGTTTCTGGACTAATATAAAACAACTTAATACAAATTATGCCGTAATACGCACTTCTCGAAAATGTCCTTGCGTGCAACCCAATGTTGCTGATTATGATATATATATTTTTTCGAAACATCATGCATATGCATTCGAAATATCATGAATTGCAACAGCGCAACTCTCTTAAGAGATTTAGATCTCTAATTACTAAAGGGACGAAAAACATTGAAAAATTCAAAATAACCGATTCAATGTGGAGAACTACTTTTAAAATTACTCAGACATGTTTTAAACTATCACGAGTTTTTTGTGGTTAACATTCTTAAACAAAAATAACGTATCTAATAGGCAGCAATATTTTTTCAAAAATTGTTTCAAATTTTTCTAAATTTATTACTCAAGGATTTGTGTAATATGTTAAGTCCAATATCAATTCAGAAAATTGAATCTAATCAATCAATATGCTGATGTTACACTACCTTTAGCATTGTTAAAGAACAACGATGTGAATGAAATAGTTTTTTTTCCTTACCTGGGAGCTTGATTAACGTGAGTTCTTTTGCCTTTCACTTTTTGGGGTGCTTGACACTGATAGACAAAAAGGAAGGTGAGCTTGTACCTGTTGATTTTGTAATTCACTTATGTAAGCATTGAGATGGAAAAAAAAACAGTAAATTAGTATGTTACGATATAAGTGCGCGAAGTAGGTGATTTGCGCACGAGTGTAACGAGTATTTTATTTTTTTTTTACTCCGTGAGAGAAATCTTTCGCGCACTGATTTGAGTGTGCGAAGTACTTCGCGCAAGTGGGTTACTTCCCGCACTAAAAAATAGAGCGCGAAATCCAATTTCCCGCACGGAGTTAAAAAAAGTTATTTTCTTCACACCGTGAGGAGAAGCGGTATCTTTCCTCTCGACTATAAAGAAAATAATCTATCTTGGTATCGTTGGAAGCCGTCTCGTTGTTTAATAACATTCCAGAGAAGTTAGCAATACAAGGTATTGATAAACGGGCTCAAGTATTAGCTACAAAAACTATAGTCCCGCATTACGAACTAATAGATTCCATAAAGTTTTTGATAAATAACACGTTTTTTTAATTTAACAACAAATATTTTAAACAATCTTTCGGTACACCGATGGGGTCGCCAATATCACCAATCCTTGCTGATATAGTAATGAATGATTTGCAAAAGGAATGTCTTAGTCGTTTAAATTTTAAACGGTTATTATTCTTCAGATATGTACACGATATAATTACCTGCATTCCAAAGAATAAAGTGTTCTATACATTGTTGGTTTTCAACTCATATCATAACCGATTATAATTCACTTCGGAAACAGGGATGAACCGATCCATAAATTTCCTAGATTTAAAATGAATTATAGACAACAACAGATTGGTACCAAAAAGACACGTTTTCTGGAAGAATCCTAATTTTCGATTAACGCATCCCATATCACAAATGATCGCCGTGATATACAATTTAATAGGCAAAGCTATAAAGTTAGCACACGAGAATTTTCACAGAAAAAACATATATTTGGTTAAAGAAATTCTAATTAACAATGATTATGCCTTGGAATTTATCGACAAACACATTAAGAAAAGAGTATACTACATATGAAATGAGCGAAATGAACATATAGATGTATAAAAGTTCATAACAATGACAATGAATTAAATTTTGATTTGCTGCTGGATTTCTTTTGTGAGCTTAAGAAGGCGAGAAATAAAGCACGTGTTGACACGACGATTGTCTTTGAGCTACTGAATTTATTGTATACAAAACTATGGATTCAAATGTACAAAGCAATTTGTGTGTGTGCGTGTGTATTAAATACGAAAACGACCGAAGTTTAAATAATATAATACAATGCTTCAACAGACAATATTGTAAAAAAGGAACGTAACAACGTAAAAATGTGGATCGAAGTTTAACCGATTATCGACTGAATCCTATCAAATTTACATCAACTTTGACCTCACAGATTTTGATAAAATCGCAATCAGTTTTAAGTTAAATTTTAGTTATGTTTTCGGATCGGCTCTACACAATCAAAAGGTTTAAAAAAGTGTAGAATGTCAATTTGTATAGTTTTTAACAAATTTGAATAAAAAGATCTCGATTTACTAGTATACATAACAACCGATTTATTACTGAAATAATTTCTTCTGTGCAATAATAGGATATTATCGCGAAGTCGTAAAATTCAGTGCGCGATGTAGATGGAGTGTGTGAAGTTTACTTCACGAATGACATACACTTCCCACACGGATTTTCTACTTCACGCATAGCAATACAGTTCTAAAAATGTATGCTATAGAAACTGGCAAAAAATTATATTCATTGGGCAGTTATTTAACAAAAACAATCATTTTCCTCAGTGTACGGTAACACATCAGGACAATTGTGATTATGTTGCATGATCCGCCGATATTTATAATGCATACGTTTGACTGCTCTCTAAATTTCTTGGAGTGGGAATTCAACCCTTGAAAATTAAGCGACTCTATTGAAAGAGTGAAAAATTATTCTACTTCATAGAGTGGTTCAACTTTTTCTCTATAAACATTGAACTTACATTCCAGGAATTTAAATTTATTTACATATTAAGTTAATTTAACGACTTGTTAATAAATAAGGACATATTGACACATGCATGAAAAAATTTGATATTGGATGAAACTGTTTTTCCGATAATAATACTTGTCGTATTTCGCAACAAAATCTTTGTTTAATGTGAAACCATCGTTCTATAAACTGCGGTGCCCGGTGTGGGTTTTCTCCGAGTGTTCTATCCCCACAGCCATTACACTAGTGAAGGGGGATACTTCTAAGAAGGGTGACGGTAGTATAGTTCAATATACTATTCGCCCATCTAAAATGGCGACGATATTGAATTTATAAGATATAGGACGTGAGTATTACATTATATTGAGAGGATGATGTATACTACAAAAAACATCGTGACTACTGAATCGTTAAATCTATAGTTTTAGTCGTATTTTCATAAAAGTCTTTATTCAAAATAATTGTCATGAAATTTGTAACAGAATTAATTAAAACATTCTCTTATTTAAACTACTATGATAAAAATTTAGGTAAAATATTAAATTATAAATGGGATATAATTAATGTTTGAATGCACTTATAATCTATAATGCATCAATTATAATCTATAAACATAAGACTGTAGAATGCCATAAAAGTGTTCCTAAAATTACTTATCTAAATACATTACATCAAAATTATTACAGTTAACAATTTTACATCTTTAGCATATTCACAGCTAAGTATGAAGAGTACTTAATACTTTTGTTTATATGCAAAAAGTTTATCAGCCAAGATGGTAAACAATTAAATATTTTCAACACACATACAGATGAAATTTAATAGGTAGTTTTCCAAGATACCTGCAGATTGTGAAAAAAATTGCGCATGATATATCGTCGATGTCATCCAGAGTCTTACAATCGCATGCAAGAATTTTATTCCTTAAATTCAGTTCCATGTAATGTTTATCATAGTTCTTCTGTACAGGCTGCGCGATTTCAGCTCACGAACTCTTCAATGTATATTTTCTCTTTTTATGTGACTAAAAAAATGTTGTTTGGTGATAAACAAAGCAAGAAAGTACGATGCATATACATCGATTAATATTGCTTCTTTTGGGAGGTTCCTTGCTAAAGTATATTAATCGGTATTCTTCATTTACTTGTATTTTACGTACAAATAATATATTAGAAATGAACGTTTGCTTACTTTGACTTGGCATAACCGTTATGCTGAAAAACATTTTAAAATTTGGAGTGTCGATGAGAGATCTCATGAACCCAATGTTTCCAGGGCTTACTAGAGCTGTGTCAACTTCAGAAGAGGACCCTAAAATTGATTTACTAGATAATGCGGCTGTGTCAACAAATTTAAACAAACCGTTTTGGGAGCCTGGAAATATTAAGGAAAAATTATTACTAGCATTAAGCAGGCGTGTTTTGTTATCGTTATAGTAAAAAATGGAAAGAATGTCGATATTATTATAACTGAGTTCAATAATGATATGAGTTTCAAAACATACAACGAACTTGAAACGGCTTGTCTGAAATAAACTAATTTCTTGAAACAATTAGAAGAGAATTTTCGGAAAACTTAGAAATAAATTTGCTTTAGTCTTGATGATATAAGTGTAGGAAAAATTGTGGAACTAAGCCGATATCTAGATGCAGAAAGTCATACACGTTGAAAAACATAATGGTAAATCATTGAAAATGCTGATTAATCATTATATTAAATATTACTATATTTAAACTGTAAAATGTGTTTTTGATTGATGACAACCGCGATTCAAAAAACCATTACTTGAGTTGACTGTCTTTTAATCACTTTACGTGTAGTTCGGCAGGCTCAACAGACAATTCATTTCTATCATAAGACCAGCTATTATTAGGAATGTTTACAGCGCAAGGAAACTTCGATGCTCGCTGGAGTCAACCATTAAAAAGTTGCCAACACTAAAATCATGGCACATTAACCCTTTGCGGCGCAGTGGTAACACAGATTATGACCTTTTTAATTCACATCTTTTCTGTCTAGTTTTAATGCTTCCGAAGCAATATTCAAAAAAACTTTTTACAGTGGTAGAGGGGGCTTTTTAGTACATAACGAAAAGGATAATAAATGCAATTATGCAAAATTATTAACCAGTATAAATAAATAAATTTAAAAAATCGTCGATTTTTGAGAAAGAAATCGTTTTTGAACGAACTAAAAGGTAAATTAGAACCAAATTTGGTACTCGGGGGTTTTTTGGGGTCGCTGATTACGAATTTGAAGTCAGTTTTGAAAAATTCAAAATGGCGGAAACAATATGGCGGATGAATTTTTAAAAATTTATCTGATTTACTTGAAACTCGTTACTCTGGGGTTCCTGGGGTCGCCGATTATGAATCTGGCCTCGAATTTTGAATATTCAAAATGGAGGATCCAAGATGTCCGATCGAAATATGAAAATGTACCCGATATTGATGAAGCTGAGTACTCGTGGGTTTTTGGGGTCGCTTATTACGAATCTGATCTCTGACTTTGATATTTAAAAATCCGAGTACATAGAGTATCAAGTTTTATCTCTATCAAGTAAATTTTTAAATTTATGTAGGCCATCTTCGAGTCGCCATTTTGAATTTACAAAATCTGACTTCAGATTCGTAATCAACGACCCCGAAAACCCCCGTGTAACAATTTTCAGCTGTTTTCCGTATAAAGAAAAATGTGCGCCGCAAAGGGTTAAAAATAGGGCCGCGGAACAAAAGTTCCGAAAATCAAAATCCCGAAAGGCTAAAATTTCGATGTTGCGTGAGTCCCAGGTATTTTAATTTTCTTTCTTTTTGCGAAATTTTCAAAGACAAAGTGAAGAAAATCACGCTGGAGCCATGCTATATCAAAATATTGACCTTTCGGGGTGTGTTGATTTTCGGAACTTTGTTGCAAATGTTACTTTGTTAAACTTTGTTAAAAATAGCGGCATATGGTATTTGTTTACTAACCATTAATTTCGTAACAGTCTAAGGTTAACTGCATGAACAATATTTAACTTCAAACCGTGATGGTAATTCGAAAAATCTAAAAAATCGGGATGACCATTCACTGCTGTTTCTTGGGATAGCTCTTTCGAATGTAATAGGCGACATTTTCAAGACAAAGTCATTTTACACTACTTTTTCTTTTAAATATTCGAAAAACACTCATCAGTTATATGAAATTCTTCCATTGTAATTTTTACCACGAAAACGCATTATCCAGATATAAAGATTTCCAGGCATCTTCTAACCCAGCTAGCATTTACGGTAGCGTCTTTTTTTTATGTCAAACCGATGTTACTGTGCCATCACCAAGACGTCATAAGTCCGTCATAAATGACATGTCTTTTTTCAGACGTCCTAACCATGTCTTAGACGTTTTTAAGACGTCTGCAAAAAGACATGTCAGTTATGACGGACTTATGACGTCTTGGTGACAGGACAGCAACATCGGTTTGACATAAAAAAAAGACGCTACCATAAATGCTAGCTGGGAACTTATAAGAAGCGTGTTCCCGATCTAGTTTTACGATATAGTGTTTACGATATAGTTATAAAAAATATGAATTTCCATATTTTGATTTTTACCGATCATAAGTCATTAGAAATATATCATAAATCTTATTTAATTTAATAATTCTCTGATTAGATGTTGGTGAGTATATTAATAAGAGATTATAATGACGACACAATTATTTTTTTACATACTATATTAGAATTGAATTTAATAGGATAAATAGGACAGTCAGTACATCAACAACGACAACGCCGCATCATTTATCGTGTGCTAGTCATTTACTTTCACATTCTCAATTGATTGAACGATCTCCGTCGGTAACTCAGCCTAGTAGTTCTACTAACAATAAAAGTTAAATGTATATGCACAGGTAATGTTTAATTTCGTTTGTTCAAATTAAGTAAATGGCCAATTTATTTCATGACCTCATCTACAATTTATCACAAGGGAGACAAATTTTAATCAAACGAGATTCTTAATCTGTATGTACATACCCCAGATCCTGTACGATTATCAATAACTCCATGGGTAACCCATTCAAGATTCAGAAAACGAACGCGAGATGGCGACTGCCTTTTTGACGTAATTTAAAATATGAAGCCAGTTATTTATTCATATTAATCCTTTTATAGCTTGTTTTATACTATACGTTCCATTTAACTTTTTGCGTATTTCCCTGTCCTGAGACGACATCCGGCCATTTTGATCGAGAAAAGAGAGGATGCAAAATATTGCATAGAATGCAGTATACAATGGGAAAGTAATTTTTGGTATGTTTCTTATTGAACACGAAAGAGTTTGGTATATTTTACATACATTTTGCACGTTTTCCTAAATTATTCAAAAATTTAACAATCGTATTTTATACTTTATATTCAATGAAGAATTGTGAGAAATACATGGAGATATGTATACTGATCGGGAAGTGGTCCGCAAAATCAATAGATTACTGCGATAACAATCGCAATTTACAAGTGAAAAAGACATATTAAAAATAAAATTGTTATAGTGAGAAGAGCAATGTCATATTTATGCGATAGTTGAATAGGGCATTCCTTTCTTCAAAACATAAACAGCATCGAATAGAATTCAAATTATTTTCTCTTTTTCAGTTTAAAACCAAAATATAAAATTAATGACCTTGACACAATTTATTTGGTCCCATCTTTAGTAGAAAACGGATAAAAATAACCGATACCGGTTGGAAAGTTACATTTTTAGAACTCGTTTGATACTATGAATAGATTCTTTATTCCCTTTCATATAACACATAATTCAATAAAAACTTATTTTTTACAAAAATTAATTTAGCATTTAATAATGACTAGTTTTTTATTGCAAGACATAAGCCAATTTTATGAATAAATCTTTATAAACTTTAAATTATAATTCGTGCGATTTTAACAATTGGTTGTACTTTGTTCATTCGCAACAATTGTGTATGTGAAATTATAAAAATACATTTTTAACCACTGTTAATGAAAAATAAAAAAAAACAATATCAGATCTGAACGCGTTAATACAATTTATTCTTTGCTACATTGCAACAGTTATAATGAAGACTTCTATAACGATAATTCGATTTTACTACACTTTTGTAAACAGCCATACTCTTATAATTTTTCTACAGCAGGAAATTTAATGCAACAACGAGTTTATAAATACAACAATATTTTTCTAAAATCAATAATATACTGTTTGATATCAACAGTGAATTTACCGCTCCAACTTACAGTTAGTCGATTTGTTAGTTAAAAAATAGTCTCATTTTAAATACATTACCCTATAAACTGCTAAGTTCTTACCCACTTATAATTCTCTAACATCCCTTTACGAATAACAGTTTCAACTATTGATTTAACGATATATACATTTGCGTTGTTTTATTGCTCCATTCTTTCATCAATTATTATTAATATTGGAAATAAAATTAAAAATTTCATTTTACCTCAACATTTTATTTCGAATTCTCTAAATGGGGTATTACGCAGTGAATAGAATACACTTTACCCAAAAATAGAACCAAATTTGACAGTATACCAATTGACATGTAAATTACAATAAATAAACAAGTTTATGATATACTAGTAGGCTCTCCACTATTACCCGTAGTTTCTAACATTGTCACAAAAACATTTTGATTAGTAAATAACCTTTTGATTTAACTTTTTAATATTGAGACATATATGATATTTTTACTGGCTTTCCTTCCAATTTTACAGGCAATATTCTAATTGTACAGGCCAACAAAATGAGGGGGACCTTCTTGCCCAGAAACCTGAGTATACGAATTTTGTTCTGTATTTGTTATATTTTGTATTTATCTTTATATATATCTTTATATTGTATCTTTGCATACTATGAATAGTATGGATTCCTATTACGTAAAGGACTATTTGCTCCGTATATTAACAAATAAATAAATAGTAACTATGCCTTGCCAATAACTTCGATTACTTGAAGAAAAAAACCATACATTAAATTGTCTCGATATTTATTTAATGAAGCAATGGTAAATTATCTACTGACTGGTTCCACAAAGAGACTTTTCCCGACAAATATCTAAAGTTCTAATTATTATTTCCAATGAAATTCATCTCTAATCACCCCATTGGTTACAAACATGGTACTGTTTTCTGAATTATTGACTGAATTTTAATGGATAATGGTTGCTCAAAGCACATACCCGAATGCATTAAAAAAAGGCGTCAATTCAATTAATGTACAGAAAGACTACATATTTAATAGATAATAAATGTTGACTAATGTTAGTTTAACCTATATTATTTCAGATAAAATTAAAAAGACTTTTGTCAATAAAATTGCTCAAAAAAAACCGAATATTCTGTGTAATAGTCGCTAAAATTATTAGTAGTTTCTACTTTAAAGTCACTTCCAAATTATAACCAATTCTTTTTCGTACATATTAAATTTAATAAGCTTTTTCGCAAACTCATATTTTTGCATTTATTTTTCATCTATCATATAACCAATTTTTTAATTTTTCAGAAATTTTTTTATATTACAGTATTTTGCACGCATTTCGTTGGATTATCTCAAGATAAAACGAACATTGCTTCAATAATACATTTTCACAAACACTCCGAAACTTTATTCGACTTACGGGTTCCCATTGTTGCCTAAATTTTCCGTTTCTACAATGTACAATAATATATATTTTGTTCTTATCACTGTAAATTTCCAACGTCATCGTACATATTCAATATATTTTTTTTTAACATCCCTGTATACGCTTATTCAAATAGAAAATCGTTTGTATATAAAGGATTTCTCTTACAAAATAACGGACAATAAATTTGGATTTTATGTTTTATATTTGGAAATTTTTCGTAGTGCTAATGTTTATGTAATAAGTGTTTTTTCTTAAGTTTGATCGTTATTTATGTACATTTATTTTTCAGCTTTCATCATAAGATCGAAAAAAAGTGAACAGAGTTTTTCAGTTATTATGAAATAAAGTTGTATATAAAAGAACTACTTTCTTCAAATATATATGCATTATCATTGCATTTAAAAAAAGGTTCTCTTTTAGGATTTTATAAATTCAATGTGTCCAGTGAGCATTCAAGTTTATTATCTAGTCATGGAAAGCCTGAGTGAGCTATGCTTAATTGGGACTTAGGAAGCTATTAAATTAGACAGTTCAATACGACAAAATTGGAACTAATGATCAGTGCACATATTTATATTTTTCAATTTAATATAAAATCAATATTTTTTCGTTGCACAAAGTACTACCGATCGTTGAGAATAATTTTTGCATAATGTTAGGTTTATGAAATTATAAGTACAGTTATCTTTGTTAACAAGCATTTGTATAGCACGTATGCGAATGTCATTATGGTTGATTCATTATATCTTTGACAATGCTCGTGAGAAAGTTTAATCCAGGCCAACAACTACTGGAGATGGTAGCATAACACGGATGCTTAGATTCTCGTTCATACTTTTTACCACATAAGAAGAAAAGAGCTGGAGATAAACATAAATTTGTTAAAATCTAATACATGCCCATAAACCGGGCCAATGTTACTAGTTGAAGGAACATGTTGCATATTTCTATATGTTTCCATGCAAAACTTGCCGAATTCAATAATATTTTTAACATTATTCTTACGGTAAAACAAAAGTGATGAATTAGCCGGTGGTGCAAAATAATTTTTGAACGAACATTCACTTTCAACGAAAATCAAACGAATATTGGACAAGTAAATAATGCTGCCATCAAAAGACAGGCAAATGTATGCAGACGAGCAGCTAATTCTACACTTAAAGAAGCTCTCTTAGGTCGTATCTGCTGAATGTCGTAACTCACGAGTTCGCTCCTTGGACGGGCCCCAGATGTGAGGAGGGGAGGGGGGCATATAAGACCCAGAGGTCCCGTTGGTCTCTCAGTAGTAGTCTCTAGTGATCAACTTTCATTGCCCGGACACAATCGTGCAATTTAAAAAGTTCAGTAGTTGCAGCGAGGCGATTTCTGCCCAGCCGTCGAAATGAAGACGGCGGTCCTTTGTTTTTTACTGTTCATCGGTGAGTTTCGATTTTCGACCTGGTTATTACAGAAATCCTCACACGAGATGGGGTCGGTGTCAGAATTTGATATCTTAATTTTTGCGCAGCTCTGTTTGTGTTTTTCATAATTCATAAATTCTACTTATTTACGATATGTTTTAGAATATTGTTTTGTGCATGTCTGTCGTACGTTATGGAAACGCATACGCCCACGAGGTGAACCTCATTCACGGTCTTTGTAACCATTGTTATTGTTTGCTAAAAGATGCTATTCTCGAGGCTATCCGTCTGGGGATAGTCTTCATCGATTGTCCTTCCGCAACAGCTTTCTAAATTTCGTAATTTTGCGAAAAGTTGTTCCAAGTTGACATTTCGTGACCCATCTCTTGGGAATTCACTAATATGGATTTTAAAATGGAGATACGATTTTTTACATTATTATAAAACCATTTACAAATTATAGATGGATTGCATCATTTTAATAATTTATTGTCCGGTAATAAGATTTTGTTTTTTAATCATTATCGAAGATATTCTTACAGAGCAAATTCAAATTGCTTTGTGATACCGAATAAAACAATATTATTTATTCATATTTCTTAGACTCTCAACAAATCATCCAAGTATGGATGATGCAGCCTTATTATTTACTTGCAAAATTTAGAGAGTTCATAAAATAAGCTAACACTGCTCTCTCTAAATCTTGAAGTTCGATTTCACTCACGTAAAACTAATTCTAAATTTAATCATATTATAGTTGAATGAAATGATGTCGATATAACGAAAAAAAATCATTGAATTCCACAGAATGTAGACGAACGAATTCATTGTTTTGTTTTTTTTAATTTGTTAATTCATATTTAATTAATATATTTCACATATTTATATGTTATTATATTTTGTATTGCAATTTTGTCACGAATTTAAAAATTTTCTGTGTTTCTGATGAATTAAATTAAATTCTTATGAAACAACTAATTTTTTAAGAATTATATAAACATTAAATTGAGTTTATCCGTTTTTAACAGAATTTACTCGTTCCCGTCCAATTAAACGGCGATTTTCGGTAATTTGTAACTTTTTCAACTTATCTTGATTTTATTACATATTTCCTTAACTGTATTAATAATAAATCATTAATTGACTTGTCATATACATTTTTACGATATTAAAATTGAATTATTAGAGATTTATTGAAATTTTATTTATCTCATGAACAAAGAAAGTTGAATCGAAAATGGTACTATTCTACCTTGAACTTTACATTCGCAGCAGCTCTTGGTGCATTCCAATTGAGACGCATGCTGCTGCATATTAACTACATGTATACCGACAAAAAAGTATGAATTAAAAGTATTGTAAAGTAAAACATCGTGTAAAGTATAGATTATAATTTTAAACTGCAGTTGAATTTAACTAATATTAAAATATTTTCACACCTAACACACATTACTTTTTATTAAAAGTAATAAATAACATATAAAAACAAAATAGAAATATGTTTGAATCATATGTCACTTTTCTGTATAAAATAAACGTGTATCATGAATTAACATATAATTTTTATGCAGCAATAATCATATTTTGTAACGATTTTCTCATTCCCAACGACTGTTTTAGTGTCATGTGTCAAAATTAGATTTATGTGCCGTCTATTACTGTTGCCTCAACATCTACTTGACCAGAAAACAATAAAAATTTGCAGATATTTCCCCCGGTCTTAAGTGTTTTAAGTGTTTGGTGTATTACCAACTATGAGAAAATTCGAATTAACATTAAATGCTTAACGAGTGTACGTATACAATTGGAACCATGAAATTAGCGAAAGTCTCTCTTATACGCTCGAAAGTTTCTGAAAGTTTCTATTCTATGAGAATGCCGAGCTTGAGCGATAGATTGAAACTAATACATTAATTAATTCATGATGTATGTAACATGTGGGTTTGTTGTAATTGACGATAATTGTTTTTATTTGTGAAGTATTAAATTCAAGGTTTATGTCAACATTTCTAATGTTTATAGGTAAATTGATTGGTAATCTCAGATTTTTACGATAAATTTATTAGGACTATATCGTGGTTACTTGCCGTAATAAGAACAAATTTAACAAAATTCGTTATTTAAACCATCTTCTCCTTTTGTATAACATAAAAATCTATTATTTCTGTAATGAAGCATTGATATCGTCGCTAGTCATATTAAATGTTTTTATATGATCTCCTCCAGATGTACTATAACTAGACATTTATTAAGTGTCAAATACTAACCCTGTGTCATTTATATTATTGCATTCGAAATCACGCATTTGACATCTAATATTATTTATTGCCTATTTAGCGCATTAATTAATACATTATTGGTTTTCATTCACTTTTACTTTTACTAGTAATAGATTTTAACGAGGCTGCGCCTTATTTAAAAATGGATTATTTTGCAATATGTCTGTAATATTGTACAATACGTTAAAAGACGCTATAGTAGTACATGGCAAGGATGTTTTGTTATTTGTATATTATGTGACACAAATAAAGAAGAAAGTAATTTCGTAAATCATTTCGTCATGGCAGGAAATTCTATTGATGCGATTGTCGAAATTCAATTAAGAGATTCGTTTTCAAAAATAAAACTTTCATTTTTTAGATCAGTGGTCTTTATTGGAATGAAACATTTTAGTTTACACTATCTTAATTATATTGAAATACGTTTCAAATTATTTATCTATTTTTAAGATTTTGTTAATTTTTAACCTGTATGAATAATATTTAGATGCTTTTTGAGTTATGAAATTCGTTTCTGCTAATGAATTTTGTTTACATTTAAATTAACAATGTAATAAATGACAAAAACATCTGTTAACAACAAATATCTGAATGCAAAAAATTACATTATTTTTAAAAACAATTTTATGAAATTGTGCTCAATAATTGTAAATGAAACAAAAATAGTTATTAAGTAAACATGACCCCAAAATTAATTAAGAATGCCAGTGTAACATTCTTCATATCAGATAATAATCATTATGTGCAAAAATAATGTTATTCATTAAGGAACTATGCAGACATGTTTAAAATAAACGACTTGGAAGGTATCTTTAAATATCATATGTAATCAGCTTATGGATTTTGGCCATGTCCAATTGTATATTTAATGTTCGCATCATGAGTAATGAAATCGGACGTAAGTTTTCGTAGCAATATTTACGAATCTTTTAATTTCCGGTGATATCATGCATGTGTTGAATACTTTTCTCTGAGGTTGAGAAAATTATTCTAAATATGTATGAGCTCACTTAATTCCATTTAAACAAATTATACATTCTTTGGAAATCAACGAGAATTTCTGAGCCTAGTTGAGATGAAGCTCTATGAAGTCAATCTGTAATATGCCTCTAACACTACCTTAGTCATATTTACAGTGATAAAATGTAGATAAGGTATAAATACGCTTAATACGTTAAAGGTTTATGAAGGGGTTTGAAAATTGTGTGACTGTTTTGAAACAATTCAGTATTATGAGGTCACACGGAGTTAAATTTATTTATTATATTTGTTCAATAATGGTTACTCATTCACTGATTTTAATTCAATTTTCGACATTTAAAAACGACAACTTTAGGCACTTATCGTTTGTTGCCTCTACTCGTTTATTTTCGAAAATTCTAGTTATGACTCGAACCGGTAGGAATTTGTCCAATAAGAAAACGAGAGTGCAAATCCTTTATTTTTTCGAAATTGCGAGGATACCAAGTCACAGTAAACAGGATAGCGACCGGTCCTGTGACGATTAAGCGACATTTGAACCTCCTCCGCGAAGCTTTCTCTCTTTCTTCAAACTACGAGGTCGACCGCCGTTTTATATATTTTACTGTAGTGCGTTTATTCAGGGACGCGAATAAACGCCTTGGCAAAACGTGTTTTAATATCTCAATGATTGTATTTGACCCCTTCATGCAATATTGTTGCAAAAACTGATGCGGAAGAGACAAAAAATTGAATTATATCGAATTACAGTTTATGAATGGAAAGACCTTAGTCTATACTCTATGTGTCAATAGAGAAAATTAATATATTTGGTAAATTTTACTCATTACTGGTAAATTTTATGATTTTCGCTCAATTATACACAGGAATCAGACACTAGTTTAGTTAAACTTTCAGTTTTACAATTTTCAAATTTAAATGAAACCCCAGTTAGTTTGAGTGTAAACATAGCGTGTAGGACGACAATCATCCTTAAAAAAGTCTATTGTCAAATACTCAAATATCTACTTAATACAAAATTATATCTACAATATAAATTCGTATAATATAAAAAGATAATTTTTCAGGCTTAACATCGGCATTATCGAGAAAGGAAGAAGCTGCTGAACAGGGTCGTAGAAAATACTCATCACCAAACAGAAGACCAGTGCCCGAAACGATAATCGAAGAAGAAGAAGAACTTTCTGACCTTTGTCCAGAGCCAAATGGGTATTTTCCAGCCGCCGATCAATGCGACAAATATTACGATTGTAGGGATGGAAAAGTAACTGAAAAACTGTGTCCCGATGGTTTAGTCTTTAACGACTTCAGTCCGCAACAAGAAAAATGCGACTTGCCTTTCGGCATCGATTGTTCGAAACGAACAAAGTTGCGTAAGTGATTTTTGTACCCTGTGGCTAGTTACATATGTTTTCGATTGTATCAGGTAAAATATTAAAAATGTGGTACACATCTTGATTATTTTATTGAATATTCGAAGCTAATTTAAAGCAGTAAAAAGTTTGAGTGGCATATGCTCCGTATTAAAAAAATTTTAATTTTTATATCGATTTGCAGTAAATTTGACAATTAATGTTTGCATAAACATTGAGAACAATATACTCAAAGTGCATGGTTTTGGCAATTTTATTTATATTATAAATAATCATAAATTGTTTCCACATCTTGATTTGGTGCTTGCAAGGTAGCAACCGATTGAATCGCGTATTGCTTGGAAAAGGGTTGACCTATGCAAAGAGGGTGTAACAGGGAAGGCGGAACGCACTCGACGCTTTGCTGTGATGAACGTGATTGGAGGATGAAATGAAAGGATGGCATATTATTGATTGACGAATTTAAAAATAAATAAAGTATTGATGATTATAATCGAGATAACAACAATCAATAATACAAACTTTATGGCAGATCTGCTTGACTTGTTTGAATCCGTGGAAGAAACTATTCTTTTAAAGTAGACAAAGGGAGCAAGTCTCAACCCTACTCTATGGGGTATAGAGATCGAAAAGTGGAATCATTGATGTATAGTATGAAGTTGGCGAATAACATGAAACAGTCTCAGTTTCGTCCGCCAATGACCATGGCCGAAGCAATATGTTACAGGGCGTAACATGATTTTCGCAGTGTTCCGCCTTCTCATATAGCCGTTGCGCACACTCACAATACATACATATCTACAAATGCACACACAAGGTTTAAACGAAAAATTCATAAATATATAAATCAGTTTTCTCTTTTCTTCAAATGATGATGTTATTTCATGAATAGTTAGTATTGTTTCGAATTCTTGGAATGACCGAAAGCTAGTAAGAGCATTTAAAGTCCAAATAAAATCACTTATATTTTTTACTTTTAGAGAACATGCCGTTGAAAGATTCATATATATTCCATTAAAATTGTAGCTATTTTTAAAACACTAAAATGCTGTATTTATTAAACCATTACTTATCAACAGAAACTCCGATTCCAAGCCCGAACTGCCCGCGCATGCACGGCTACTTCCCGCACAAGGATCCGCACAATTGCAAGACATTCTACTACTGCGTTGAAGGTCAATTTAACATGATCACCTGCCCTGAGGGTCTTGTGTTCTCTGAGAAGACCGGAATATGCAACTGGCCCGACGAGGCCCAAAAGAAGGGTTGTGGTTCACGGGAACTTTTCAATTTTACGTGTCCAAAAGTTGACATGACGGTGGCAGCAACCCATCCCCGATATGCGGATCCCGAAGACTGTCAGTATTTCTACGTCTGCGTCAATGGTGAAGTGCCCAGAAGAAGCGGTTGCAAGTTGGGCCAGGCATTCGACGAACGCACTGGCAAATGCGATTGGGCCAGAAAAATCCCAGAATGGTAATATTTCTATATATTTTTACATATTTATATCTTACATACTCTAAATAGCGCAATTAGCTGGGGGTCACCTTGAAAATGCGATGTTTACAATCTCGACATTCAGTAATCCATTACTTTAAAAGGGAATTGACAACAAGACAATATATTTAACGTCTTTGTTATGTCGGAGTTTTTACGATTTTTGCGGCAGTTGTAGTGATATTGCAGTAAAACTTACTGTAAATTACTTACAGTATTTTGGTCCATCCCAGCTCAGTTATTCGAAGTAGTTTGTGTTACTTGTGACAATGTTTTTTTTTTTTTTTCTTATTAATAAATAACGTCAACATTTTATTGAATAGCCAATGCAGCTCTTGCAA
The DNA here is from genome assembly GCA_030407085.1 of Trichopria drosophilae. NCBI lineage: Eukaryota > Metazoa > Arthropoda > Insecta > Hymenoptera > Diapriidae > Trichopria > Trichopria drosophilae. The sequence continues at coordinate 210,355,368 of CM059583.1, forward strand.
TTAATAGACCTAAATAACGACTGTTCCGTCGTTCTGTAACTTAGGTAACTGTGTTGCACCTAATGAGGACTTTCACGTAGGTTGAAACGTTGGGCAATTGATGTCCTCATTTAGGACTATTCATTGTACGAACTGTATTGATCATTCAATAAAATGTTGATATTATTTATTAGAAATTGAAGATATTCAAGAAGATTACTATTGAAATATTCTTATTAATGTCAAGTTAATAAGAAAATAAAATAAAGTAATACTACTTACAATAGTATATTTAGTAACAAGGGCACAAATACCGATCTTCGACGAGCGGGAAGTGGGCGCACGAGCGAAGCGAGGGCAACAATCACACCCGTCGCGGAGATCGATATTTGGCCCGTGTTTCATGCGATATGTTTTAATACAACGGGCGTGGAGCTCGATAATTTGCGCCCGAATATTTCACTGCAGGGCGCAAAATCAAGTTCTATTCCCGGAGTGACAAAGCTTCTTAAAAAAAGAACATTTTTTATAGGTCTCCAAATATTTTTCTTTATAGGGAAATTAACTGAATATGACACTGGACGATGTTCGGGGTGTCTAATTATGAATTTCACCACAGATTTTACAAATTTATGTAAAAAGTTTCTTGGTAAAGATGAATACAGGCATAATAGAAATAATAGGATAAACGAGAGGCGCTGCTACAATCGTTGATTACAAATCTTAGCGCGGATGTTTCATAGTTGATGGTTATAAAACATCGCACGTATAAGGTCATTTGGTCCTAAACTCTTTTTTGATAAACATAATTAACATGCTACTTATGTACCAATTTAGATGTGATGTTTTGAATTATAAATATTCAAGATCAAATTCCTTCAGCAGCCTCAAATCGAGTATCGAATATCGTCCGCTTCTAGTGACTTTTTGCAAGTTGGTTTTTGTTTGCATCGTGGAGTCGCCTTTTTAATGTATAAAAACAGTAAATACAACATTTAATCTTAATTACATAACACTTTTCTATCAGAATACATTTAAAAAAATGTATAAAATTGGTTTAAAAGTGTCAATAACTAAACATAACAATGATGAAAATATTTCATTGTTTGCATTTAAGAACGTTTGCTTTTGAACGAAATCAAGTTTCTTTTATGTACTCCTTGCCGCCTCAAAGGCGCTATTTGAAATTAAGAATGAAAATGAGAAATTTATGTTTTTAATGTACACATAACCTTTTGAATCTTACTTTAAAGGTGTACTGAAAGTAAACCGAATTAAAAAATTGTCCTTAAATTAAGTGACGCGACGTGCCTTCATCATCTTTTATTTCAAGTTTTCTTAAAATTGTTAAAATTATGATTTTTAGCGATTACACCGCCATCCATCAAGAATCAAGAACATTTCTAATATATTATTTGTGTTATTTATGAAGTATCAAAGGCTGTAGTGATAAATATCTAAAATTTTAGGGCACACTTTTTGCTTCGGTTAAAGTGAATAATTTTCACAAGATAGGTTTTCTTCTACGAATATAAAAATTATGTTATGCCAATTTTTGAACACTTTTTCGTGCAACACGTATTTATTCACATATTTAAATCTCTACAAAGAACTCTTGTAAATTATAATCATAGATACATAAAGGGACTATATGTAAACTCTCGTTCAGAAGTTTCCAGAGAGTACTCAAAATTTGTTAAATTAATAGTTTTTTCTGAAAGTTGATGTCCCTCAAGTTTTCTACTAAAAAACATTAAAATGAAGAGTATATTACGCAAATTATCATGCAAATCACTATTGGCTTATCAATATTTCTTCATGATGTGCCTTCAGCCTTTCATTTATTACATCTAGATGTATTGTTTTTTGTTTTTTTTTTCATGCACGGGAAGACATATTTGGTATTATTTTATTCGAATTCTGAAAGACACATTTTTGGGTGAAGAAATTACGCCCCGATTGATTCGCATACTACTTGTATGCGGCTATTTAGCCTCCTAAAAATTTACTACACGGATAAAAAATGTTACCATTCCACTGATAGTAATTTTGTGACAAACTTGCCGAATTTGTTTTCTTATAAAATTGAATACAAGTTCATCGAATAATGTAAGAAGTTTTTCTTTTGAAAAGGTCCTTGAGAATTTATTAAGGAAAATTCTCAAGGAACTTTTCAAAAGAAAAACTTCCTACATTATTTAATACAAGCGGTTAATACAAGCGGTCAAGAAACTTATTCGTTTCATTCAGGGTGTTCCAAAATCTTGATCATACTCTTAATAAGTTCATCGAATTTTTACTATTGAGATAGTAAATACTAGAATAATGTAAATGTTGTCAATTCCACCAATCTCTCATAATTGCAATTTTAAACGATAAAAAATATTCAAGAAAATTGTTCTCCGCGTACAGGAATGTGCAATAAGTTTTATCGATGGTGAAAAATTTCATTTAAAGTTGACTGTTTCATCAACCCATTATTGTAGTTTTCTCCATTTATTAAATGTACGAGGTATTAAAGTATTTAAAGTAATAATCGAATAAATAATAACAGTCACAGAATTATTGTAGCTTAATTCATTTTTTAGAAAAAGTAGGATTCCCACAAAAGTTGAAATTGGTGAAGACTTTCAAAAACAAGCATATGGAGATTTATATGATACTTAATAGGCGTTTCACAATGTTCAAGTATATAAAAAGGTTTTCATTGTTACATATATTGACAAAAAGGATGTATACATCTTAAAAGATTTTTAATATTGTTATATATATACATTAATTTTGTTCAATATCATTCCGAACCCTGGTTTAGAGCATGGATGGTGTTTCTTTTCTATAGGTTAAAAGACCGTGAAAAACTACTTAAATTTTCACGATTTTAAAGGATCTAGAAGTAAATCCTGTTGCAATATATGGTAACAGAATAAATTCCAAGTTGGAAAATGTTCAAATACACTGTTGCCTATTCCATACGTTCCAAACTTATCCCAAATACGGCCCTGGACATGTTACTTGGCTGTAAATCAGGATCTAATCAGGACTGCCGCTATTGATCTGTCAATTTTGGCTGATTGACACAAGATGATAAAAAAAAATATTTATTTTTAAAAAATACAGTTTGCTTCTGAGGTCGCCGTATGCACATTTACAAATATTTTGCTCAGTTTCATAATCATTATAAGTTTGAATTTGATATCTATATTTGTGTGGAAGAAATAATACAAAATAATTTAGTAATAAACATATAAGAATAATTTACAGTTCTAAGAATTATATTAATTAGAATAAGACTGATTGAATATTACATTAATCGAAATGATACTTCAATTTTCAGCAAGGACTGGTATAAAGACACGCTGACTGACGCACAACTAGATGCTTTGGAAAACCCCCCACCGAAACCAAAACCGACAGGTGGTCCGAGCAGGCGAAAGCATAGACCATCACCTAAAGAAGAAACGCGTTTTTAATAAATAAGCGTCTACAATCGAAGGTGCGGATTCGTAATGCCGCGCTTTAACTATAGAATAAAAATTACCTTAAAACATTCGTAAATGTCGTGATTAGCGTATTCCGTAGATACGCAATTGTTTCGAGCAACAAATTCAACATTTTTAAAAGCTCAAAGACTGAAGATATATAAAATCAAGTTGTAATGTATTATACTTTAAGATTATTGGTCGTCGACTATAATAAAGTTTTACGAAAAATCCTTTTACTCAGTTTATTGTCTAGTGCAAATGAGAGTGAGAGAGAGAGAGAGAGAGAGAGAGAGAGAGAGAGAGAGAGAGAGAGAGAGAGAGAGAGAGAGAGAGAGAGAGAGAGAGAGCATGCGTGAATACGTTGAAAAAATTAGTTTCATTGGTGAATACGTACATTTCAAAACATCTATATTTAATTCAAATATGATTATTTCTGCATATTATAAAATAAAAACTTATCATAAAACTGGTAGAGAAAATTCAATGTCTGTAAACAAAATATACGAAGAGAATGGAATATAATATTTTTTATTGTTATAATTGTTCACTACCATTTGAGATATTTCATAACCTGTAACAAAGTATTATTTGTAATCGTTGGCTTAAATGTTCTATATTCAGTTCTAAATGACAAATTAAATTTAAAAAAGTCTGGTCGACATTTAAGCAGTTCCCTTTTTTACAATTTTTCACCTACTAAAACATCTCTAAAGCTACTCTTGCTAAACAATAAAAATATTAAATTGTTAAAACAAAATTGTGTTCATATTTTACGTTATACAGCTAATATATTTCGTTGGCATTTACTAACAAATAAAATATGTATTCAGTTACAACTTATATTTGTAAATATATTGTATAATATGCGAGATTATGAATTCGTTTATTCTTAAATCAGCTTATGAGTATTTCCGAGTCATGATTAGTGGAATAACATTATGCAATCACTCTCTTTTGACCGCAAACTCGTTTGATCTTTGAAATCTCTACACAGAAATGTGTAAATATTCGACTTTCGAAAGTTTGTAAATGCGCTCGAATAGTCTGAACTTTTCGGGAATTGATTAGATTCGCTATATAGAAAATATATTTTTAAATATTTTATATATGGTTTTAGATCTCTTCCAGAATAAACCAAGGATACTAAAGTTTTACGTCAAAAACCTTATTATCACAGTAAGTATTTAGAATTTGATTTCTGTTTCACGCTTCACCAAAATTATAAGATTAGTTGACATATGGAGACTATACACAAGCATGTATTATTTTAGATTTTCGTAAATATAAACATGTAATTCAAAATCTGAAATCCAAAATGTGGGATTAATTTTTAAAACTACTCGTTCATTTGAATTAACTTTTAATTAATTAATTAAGAAATCGTATTCTTCTGTGGCTATTATTTATTCTATCGGTCTCCTAATTAGAGGTTTCATTGTTTTTTTTTTAAATTTTTTAAATACAGAGTTTTTATACGGCTAAATATTTTGGATCATCAAATTTCATTTAAATTTTAAAATGTTTCTTTAAAGATTAGTAAGGCGGAGAGGCATTCTCTAGAAATTAAAAATGTTCAACATAGTTCTCAGAAATTTAAGTATAATCCACTCTTGATATAAAACGTTCAAAATGACGTCCTAGTTTAAACTTCAAATAAATAAATATAATCAGCTATAGATAAAAATGATAACAATAATTCTAGTAAACACCTTGAGGATTTATTAAAATTCATTATAAGTCGGAAGACGAAAATACGTGTTCCTTTGAAATGATTAACAATGTAAATTGTAAATGTATTTACAATTAAATTAGAAATTTACGTAAAAATACAAGTACATTTAAAATGTATTTGTCTTACAGCCAATGGCAGAGTGTAATCTTAATAGAACAATCTTCCAAACCTATTTCGTGGGCGATTAAAGGCTGAAGAATTTAAGAAATCAAAGAATAAAGGAAGATTGTTTAAAAATGAAAGAGCGAAAGTTAAATTTCTATGGTACAAACGCCCTGCAGAAGATACCAAAAAAGTGATTACACATGCGATCCTGTGCAACACCGAAATTAGAAAATCGAAGTAAAAGTAGAACAATCTACGGAAATCAGATGAAAGTAAATTAATACGTTTTCATAAAAACCTACCTATGTAGCCATACGGTTGGCTCAGTAACAGAATAACTAAATTCTTAATATTAGAATATAATTTAGAAAATATAATAAAAGAGGAATATTCTATTAAAATATCTTTTTACGATATAATGAATTCTTACATCCCTTTTTAAATTTATATGTAATTTTTTTAATGTATAATTTCGTTAAAACTATCTTTTTAATAAAATAATTAAACCAAAATATACTTTCAACAATTAAAAACTTCAATTATTTTTTTAATCTGAAAGAATATCTACTTATACAAAAAAAAAACTATAATATAATATAGTGTTCTACGTGTGCGCGTATATAAGTTATGTGTCATAATTTTCCATGCGAAATCATCCCGTGCGGAACACCCATGAATGAAAAACATCTCATAATAAAAAAAAATAAAGAAAAATATATTGTATTATTAACATCCAACTCAGAAAGGTACATGATTGCAGAGTGGGCATGGGTCGTAATTCATTCCAATTATCGTCTTTCTTTTTTGAGCAGCCGCGCATACTTGAATACACGTGTATTATAATAAATTCATGCTATTTTTATCTCGAGTGATAGAAAATTAATGCAGGAATTTCGATTTGACTTTGCCTCTAAATACAATGAATACTACGGATGTGAATGCATATATGCGATGGTAGTCCTTTATTCAAGAAACAAATTACTTTAAAAAATTGTTAAATTGTGTATTTTTGTATTCTATTAAAAACTTTATACTAGTAGATAAATGCTGGATATTTCTCAGAAAGGAGGTAGTACTAATCAAATCCGGCATATGCATAAATGTAAACGAATGAAAATGAAAATAGTCGACTTCCGAAATAAAAATGTTTCGAAGTGTTTCTCAGAAATTATGAGAAAGCAATTATGCAATCGAAATCGTTACAGAGACGTACACGTTGACATAGGTGTAATATTGACGTAAAATACCTTCGTTTCTAGTTTTATACGAAATTCTTTACGAAATTTATAAAATTACAACAATTAGTAAATAAACGTAAATCATGCTAATGTCAAATAAAATAGGACAATGAATTGTTTTTTAATTAATTAAAAATTTGATGGTTTCGTTATTGAAATTTCTTTATAATACATCAGAAAAATAAACTGGTTATATGGTTGCTAAGGTTTTAAAATTATTGTTAGTTTGTGTACATGTAGAATGTTTGATGTCCAGATTCACAAATGAGGGATGCAATTTCTATAAAAATTTATTTTCTTATAAAAATAGATATGTAGTGCAAGCGAAAAACTGAAAAACGAATATTTATTTTGACATTAAAAAACAACATTAAAATGCCTAAGGATAAGTACACAAAAATTCAGAGGCGCCTCCACATAAATTTTGTACATAACATATAAGTATAAGAGGCACATATAGGGCTGGTGCTAGAAAAAAGTCATTTTTTTCAATTTATTATGGAATTTTTTTAAAAATATTATAGTGATCCCCAACTTTTTCGAGTTTAAATTAAATATAGAGATAACAAATTTCAAATTCTCGACATTCTACATAGGCTGTCAGCGTACTGAAACGAACATAAATATCTTATATGATGATGAGGGAACGATGAAACGAAACAAAATTGACAGACGTATAAAGATAACCATTACTTTCTTACGAACTGTGTACAGTACTTTATTACTTCCCGAAACATATACAAATATGCTATGACCATTAAATAATAATAATCAAAAAGTACTTACCTTTTGATTACATTACATGAGGGAATGACTTTAAAAAATTTAATATTCCAAAAAGTTGTCGACATGTTAGTTTCAAGAAAACATCTGTTTTTCAACCCCCCGCTAGTATATGTTGTCAAGGTCAATGTTGCCAACTACAAAAAAAATGCAGTCGAGCCTGATAAACCTTTAAATTTTGCTCCAATCACACTGTTTTAAAACTGTTTTAAAAGTGAATGATTTTTTACGGACAAATTTTGAATTGTATTTAAAAATATATCCATTCGCATTTTTGAAACTCATGTAGGTACAGTCAAAACTATCCTGTATGAGTAAAAAATAAGATAACAAATAATAAGTAAGGACATTTACGATTAAAGTTAACGATTCTCTTCGAATTTAGCAGTTGGGACGTAGTGAGGGAATGATTTTCATAGTACTTTCTTGAATATATTTTTTTTTCTCACGTAAAAAATTAATTTTTTTCATAAATTTATACATCTAGTACAGTAAATTAATTAATAAACCAACGAACCTGGTTTGTAAAAATCATTCAATTTCGAATTTTTTTGAGAATCATCCATATATATATTTTCAATTATTTGCTTAATTTCTGAAATAACAATTAAATTATGAATGTTACACTTGTTTTCATTGCATATGACAGTGTTATTCGGAAAATTTGAAAATTTTACTTTATGTTATTACGGTACATAATAATACGATACACTCAAGAGAAAGTAAAAGTAAATTTAAATGACATGTCAAACTTCTATACGATTAGGAATCACATTTCACAAAATTAGGCACAAAAAATGAACTTTTACTTAAATTTCAAGTTGCTCTAAATGGACGACTGTGGAAATCGTAAGGTTAAAGAAAACGTGATCAATGCCACTGTCGCCTTACGACATAGTAGATTTTTCTTTCAGTGAAAAGTTGAAATTGAGGTCACTTGCCAAAATCAAAATTGTTTTTTTTGAAGTCGAGGGATTGAGAAAAAAAGTACTACGTAATATTTATGAAATTTGTACTACAAACGAACAAAAGCTTAATGCTAAGTGAACCTTATTTTGGAAATATTGACTTCGCTTGCTTTACAATAGAACATTGGATAAATGTTTAATTACGATAATATTTGCATTAATTGTATTCAAATCAGGAAATATGGAAAAATATGGATAAGAAAGTATCGCTCAAAATTATTTTGGAATAAGAATCCATCTGTTAATAATCATTGCATGAAGAAACATAATACAAACAAATTTTTCTGTATTTTTTTTATAATAGATCAAATTTTACTTGCAAAAATCCCTATATTGTCTAGTGTCACAGGAATGTACTCATAAAATGCAGACATTTTCTATAATTTCCTTTAAAAATTCCCATACTCGCAAGGAAATTTTTCTAGAGTCATTCTAATTATTTCATTAAATTAGAAAATGTTTTGGTTATTTTACTAAGAGTACATTTCACAATGTAGATCAAAATAAGGAGAAAAGTATCCCAATTTTTTCAGCATCTTTGCAAGACGTCTGAATTGTGTAGACCAGTTTCTCACAAGAGAAAACAGCTGGAAAATTGAAATAAGAATGTTTCATTGTTGCAAATGTTCTTCGAATGCATTTTTCAGCCATATTTATTTTCGTATAGTATAATGCGAATTGAAAACTCAATTTATAATAAAAAAAATTTCTAATCGAAAGGAATTAATAATTAGAGGCGTTGAGGGATTATGTTAAAAATTGAAGTGTTGCTCAAACGTATTGTGTTTCTGTTATTAAATCATCTTCAGTTATAAGGGGAGATGAATAAGGGTGACATACACTTGTCCTAACAGAAAACTTTCTGGTACTAGATGTAGTAAAATACGCTTTTGGACAATTCTCTGGAGGGACAAGTGACCCTTGATTAGTATATTTAACTCCTTAATTAAGAAGAAACGGTAGAATGGAAATAATAAAAATTGACGATGCTACCAGTATAATCATCATAAAGTAGTACCTGTTAGTGAGTTTAATTTAACAAAATTTACATAAAGACTGTTGCTACTTACAGGATTAATCGTTTTATTAAAAAAAACTAATTATTTTCGATAGAACATGAATTGAAAGGCAGAATCAAAAGAAAGTCATGAATAATTGAACATTGAAGAAGGTCAATTTTTTGGTGATGAGAACTTGTCCACCGAATGTACAAATCTGAAAATTCTTCAAGTAGTTGTGACATACGTGTGTCTACAATACCATGACATTTCAAACTTGGCGAAAGTGGGGGAAAGTTCTGGATGAAAAGTGGGGGATGACAGAGTATACCCCGTGGTCGACTGTCTTCGCAGCAGTCCTTCCCGCGAAGAGACGCCTTTTATTAAAGAGCGCCCAAATTCTAGTTCTTTTTAAAAATCATAAGAATTTAAATTATTTTTATAAGAGTAAATAACAGATAAAGGAACCATGAAAGTGTTGTTTGCAAGCATAACATTACTCGCGATTGTGGCCGTTGCATGTGAGTATATTTAAATATAAAAAATAAATAAATACACAAATTTTTAATAATCATAACAATAGTTTGAAATTTTTTACATTAAATTTTATTTAGTTCATTTCTGATTCTAATTTTTCTAATTTTCTATATCCGAGTATATATTTAATTACCGCACAAAACATTATTCAGTAAATTAAAATTGACCTCTAAGTGCTAGAATCGTTGAGTACAAATTTTCACACGATACGAGAGAGAACTGGGATGAAATGAAACGAAAAATTTAAGGAATACGCATTGTGTATTAACATGAAATGTGTAGTAAAATTGACCGTTGTATGCAAATCCATTTTTATGTTACACGTGCTCATCTTATTAATATTTTAGTTTTTTCGATTAAAACATAATAACTATAAAGGAAAAGGTGAAAGTTAGTAATAAACGTTTTCTACATGACTTCTCCCGATCTGGCGATTTGCAGTTACACACGAGCGGGAGAGATTTCATTTCACACCTTCGATTCAATATCTGCAAATCGCATTTAGAAAACCATGACTTTATGAGCGATTGGACGCAACGAACTTTAAGTTTCGCTGTATACCTGCCGCAAAGTTTCGCCGGAGAAAGGAAATTTCGCTGACACTAGTGTCAACGACCTTCTCTCTTCTTTCATCTGACGTAATGTCTTGATTAAAATGTCGAAAAAATTATGTAACTTAATGTATTCTAAAAATTAGAAACTGTAAACGAACTTACTTAATCGAAAACAAATAATGAATTTAAAAACGTGGAAATGATAGATTGTTTATTAAAGTGGAAAAGAAATGGTCTCGTTCCGCACTTTCTAAAGCGTAAATGTTAGAACTGCTTCTCTTTCTCTCGATTACGTAAAATTATGCCACCAGAAAGTCCCGATCCGGTCGCCTTGAAAAATCGAGTAACGAATAATTGTTTTGACAATTTTAACTTGATTCCTACGTTTCTAACTGGTGCATACCGACATTCCGTAGCTTTCAGGTTCATTGCGGTTGCATTGGAGAAGAGATTTCTTGAGAATTTTAAATCCATCAACCTTCACGACTTAATTACTCTTTATACTTTTAAACTACAATGTTTTTCTAAATAGTTTTAGTCAATTTGCCAAAATAATGATTGTAAATAACTCATTTTCAAAATTTCAGACGGTGCATTCAACTGCCCAAAAGATGACGGCCAGTATGAAGATCCAAAACAGTGCGACAAATTTTACGCCTGCCAAGATGGTGTAGCGAGAGAAAAGTATTGCCCAGACGGTCTTGTTTTCGATCCATTGAATAGGAAAATCAACAAATGCGATCACGTATTTAACGTAGATTGCGGCGACAGACTGGAACTGCGTAAGAAACCAGATTTTTCTCTAATTGCGATTAATCATGATTTTACAATTCAATCGGCATTCTATTTCTTAGTTAACTTGAAATCTTATGACAAGGGAAAATAAGGGTATTTACATGTTTTTAATCAAACAATTATTTACTTCATTTCAAATTTTAGTTTCTATCATTTTTAAATTACAAAAGCAACTGCATTAATGCCAAATAATAAATTTTTTGAAATGCAGAAAAGTTTTATTTAAAATTCTATATTGATATTAATATTTGCAGAACCACCACAGCCAACTAAGAAATGTCCACGACGCAATGGATTCTTCGCCCATCCCGAACCTGCGGTCTGTAACGTCTTTTATAATTGCATTGATGGAGAAGCCATTGAAATCACCTGCACAACAGGATTACATTTCGATGAATACAGCGGAACCTGCGTGTGGCCTGATAGCGCAGGAAGACAGGTAATAAACTATACAACTTTTAGTACCGTTATCGCAATAAAGCTGTTTTGTATACCTATAATTTATTTAGGAAAAAAAATGAAAAATTTTTCAATAATATGAATCAATCTTAGTATTTGTTAATTATTATGCTATTCCATTTATCCTGTGAAATCGATGTTGTAAGTGTTATTATATTACACCTAATGAACGCTGTAAAATTTGTTATACTATCTATACTGTAACGTACGTAATTTTATGACATCAAAATCGAATGTCAACCTTATCAAGTGTAAGAATGTATTGTACGAAAATTGTTATCGAGTAGAAGATGGAATAGCATGACAATTTAACTAATAAGCATTTTTCGATGCACACATCCAAAATTTATCAAAAGTGCTGATTAATTAATTACATTATTTTTTTGACACTAGACGACAGTAATTTTTTAATATAAAGCATCTCATGATAATTGAGAATAAAACACAAAATATCGTACTACCAATCACAATATACTAAGTATATCATTATTATTAGAATAATAAACATCGACGAAAAGAGTAGTATTTGGGAAAATTTTCAGAAACATGTTTTATTATTCCGATTAGGAATTCGAAGACAGACTTATATACATTTCTCTCTGTATCATTGCGGTAATAAATTTTGCTGTTCTCAGTAGATTCAAATTCATAGACAGAACTGAAAAATATCCAATATGAAAATAAGAAAATTTGTTAGGCAACTTCTCTGGGGGAACATCAGTTATGTTAAATTATAGTGATATTATGTATATTTTTAACATTTTGTTATCTGTTGCGGTAAATATCTTCGATTTGAACAGGCATTAAATACTTAAGTTTTTCGTTTTCTGTGTGCAAAAACTATGTAATACTTTAACATCCAGATATCAATCCCAACGTAGACATTTCACATCCTACATTACATATTTTGGGAATATTTAATGGTAACTTTGCATTGAATAAGAATCTCTAGTACCCTTAAATCCACAACTAATTGCACAAAATCACCATTAATTAGTAATTCAGGGTACATTCCCTGAATTAGACTTGTTCATGAAAATGAAAAGCTTTCATCATTATTTACCTTTACTAATCTGTGATATGATACAGTAATCTAACGACCAATGCTATCCGAATTAATAGTGTGAAGAGTTGTAGATTTTATGAAAATATGCATTTTTCTTTCAAATTTACCAAATATAACCTGAATTGCAGGGTTGCGGAGCTGTAGGCAACAAATTGCAAGACGGATTTGAATGTCCAAAAGATATTTCTCTTGACACGAGAGGACTTGCTGTCGATCATCCTAAATTCGCACATCCTGATGATTGCCAGAAATTCTACGTTTGCTTGAATGGTGTTACTCCAAGAGAACAAGGATGCAGTGAAGGTACCGTCTATAATGAAGACCAACAGAGGTGTGATGCACCCGAAAATGTTCCTGGATGGTAATTGCCTTTAATTTATTACATTTTTAAGTATATTCATTAGCAAGTCATAGTTATTAGTCACAGATTTTTTTATGGCAATAAATGATAAGCAATTTATTTACAAGGATTTCTAATAATATAATTTCTGTTTACAGCGAGGACTGGTACAAGGATGATGCCAAAAAGCCGTAAATAATATCATCACCAAAATTTTGTCCCGCATCGGGACACTGAAGGAATGCTTCGTGTTTTAGTATTTAATCCATCGGGGAATAAATACTTCCGAGTCTAATCGTTTTCGTTTGTATTAAATGTCTGTCCAGTTCGACCGACCATCACCTGAATTTTCCGTTTCGCGCAATATCGGATACAAATCTTTACTGATTAGTGTTTTATGTAAAATACTTTAATTAATATGAAACTTTTTACGGGAAATGTGTGATAATCGCCGTGTGTTGATAATTGTATGGAAACTGTAAAACTGTACTGTAAATTTGTAATTTTTAATAAAATACTTGTAATGTTTTAAATATATTTATTTAAATCTATTCTTAAAAACCTTTAAACAGATTGAGAGAAATACTAAAATGTTACATGATATGATCTTAGGAATTGATGTGAAATTAAAACAATTGAAATATTTCTGTTGACGAGCACGGCACATTAATAGTTTTTTAATCAAGTTGTATTTAAATTTTAGGTTTGTTGTGAGAACAAAATAACATACACAATTGTTTGTTACGTTTTTCTTCTAAATGTCACTAACATATTTCTCTTCACTTTTCTACATTATTAATAGCAGACACAGTAATTAATTATTAGTAACGAATGTTAATGTTCAACACTCTAAATCTGATTTTCGAATTAGAACTTTTTACGTGAATTTAAGGAAACTCAGAGGATGTATTAGTACCAATTAGTATTAAATTAATTAAAATATGAATTTATTGTGTTTTTCTTAGTCTACCACATAACGGCGAATAAACTCTTCCTTCTTTTCATTGCGAACTGCATCAATAAAAATAAATTTGTTATATTTAAATATACCTCATATCAATTTTCTCAATTTATATTGAAATTGTTGATAGGAAAAGGGGTAATTGTATCACATTTACGTAAAAATATTTATATTCGAAATATGCATATTCAAAACTATGTTTAACCCTCCCGTGATGACGGGTATATTCTTCTAAACTACATTGCTTCAATATGAGAAAAGAAAAATTAGGCTCATGAGGCTTATATTAATGTACTTAACCCTTTGGCAGTCAATGTCGTGTATACGCGTCATGGTGCAAGAGGGCTTAACCTGTCGACAATGTGTACAGACGCAAGCAACAACAACTTTCAAGCAAAACACACAGAGTTGTCCACAAATTGATACTCGGAGATTTTCGGGGTCGCTGGTCAAGAATCCCGACTCAGATTTTGAAAATTCGAAATGGCGGATCCAAAATTCATCAGATTCACTTTAAACTTGTTACTCGGGGGTTTTCGGAGCCGCTGTTCATGAATGGGAACTCAGATTTTGAAAATTCTAAGACATAAACAACTTTTGACTAACAGAATTCAGATAAATCTAGTTAACTTTCAAAATTACTTCTTATTATATTGGATCCGCCATTTTCAAAACCGACATTATATTTTTAATCTAAGACATCAATAAACTCCAAGTCATAAATTTTTAGTGAATATGATCAATTTTTTAAAATAGCGTCCGCCATATTGTATCTGCCACATTGTATTTTCAAAATCTGAATTCGGTTTCCTAATCAGCGACCTTATATTATAGTATGCTCATTTGCGCAAATTTCAGTTTTCTAAAAAGTTGTCGACATTTTAAGCCCACTTACGAGATTTTGGTCTCAACTGCAAATGGGTTAAGATATAGGAGAACGTTTTTTTTATTGCGCAGTCATTACCGACATTAATCGTGGCACCATTAGGTTTCTGCAATTTGACACTAAGAACTCATTTTATCATATATTATGAATTGGAATTTCAAAAATAATGATGTGAATTTTTGAGGTCGGTAAGCAGTCACTTTGAATTTTAATAATTTTACTTCATATTTGTTTTCAGCGATTCCAAAACCTTCGAATTATTATTTTGACTAAGGATGAACAAAAACTCAACGAATTACCAGAACTCTTTAGGATTTAATTAAATATTTCATATCCTTAAAATATGGTATTATTTATATACAGAGCATAAGTTAATTCTCATTGAAAGTCTTGTCTACTATGTTAAGAAATCTATTTCTTTTTATTCGTATTTCAGTTCAGTTCGAAAACGGTAAATTTCTTTGAGGGGCAGCTAGGCATACCTCAGTTTTCTTTACCATTATTTGTCATTTATTTGTCCTCATACATTACTACTTTCTATTGTCTTCTTTATCGCGGTCTCTTTTGATTCAGTGTTTTCCTATTGCTAACAATGGTCATTGATCATAATCGCACCATCTTCGTGTCCATTAACCTCAACCCAACCGTTAAAGTTATAAGTGATTAACACCGAGTTTGGTATCTGAAACGTTTATTGCTTTTTTTATATGTCAAATCTGATTGTTATCCAAGATTCAGAATCCAAAATCTTAGTATTATATTTCATTCAATTTTCTTCAAACGGACCAGAAAATGGGAAGTACTTCACAATATGTGTAACATTGCTTAAACTGAAGTAAAATTTTAAACGAATTATGCGAATTGTTTTCATTGAATTTTATTTTTTTTTTGTTGATGTTTTTTTTTGGAAAAGGTTTTATAAATGCATTGCTAGAACTCAGGAGTAGCCTATGTCCTGAGACGTCCCCACCCAGGCCCTCTTTTTTGAATAATATATTACCTAAATAATTCACCTTTAAGATTACACCGAACCCGCATTGATTTTGTATCCTTGTAATTTCCTTAATGCTTATTGTTCTTATGTGTATTCTTGTTTTCCGGTATTAAAGTTGATATTACGAATAAACCTCATTAACATTTCTTGATGCAAAATTTGAAACCCTCCTTTGGTTTGAAACATATCTTTCCAAGACACATATTTTATGAAATAAATGCAAAAACCATTTTTCATGCTTTTTGAAAATGACGGAATCGATTTATCTGACCGACAATTGTTATCATCATAATCAGAATCAGAATCCAAAAATATGTGAAAATGGCCTAGTAAGCCATTTTTGTTTTTTGACGTTGTAGTTTTGTAAAGGTTTATCCTTAAGTACAGTGGGATACGCTCTTTCAAAAAATCGTCAGAACGTAAAGTCTCTGAAAAAAATTTTGTTTGGAAACAAAAGATGAAATTACTTTCAAAACGTCAGCTGAAAACTCATCTTTAAGTTAAAAAATGTTTTCAGTTAAATTTGTGGGCAAATGCAGTTTTTTAAGTATTTTATGTTCAATAAGTAATTAGTTTTATGTACAAAATACACGTAGTCTCATGTAATTGTGATAATTAGAAAAATGGATTCCGCAGGTTTAGTAATGTCGTGGACGCCATTTTGAATATTTTCCATATCTATACTTATAAAATATTTAATTCGTTGAATTCCGCGACATCGACCACAACTTTGATATGGTGACCCAAAAAAACACAGTCTGTTGAAAAAAGGGACAAAAATTCATAAATTAAATATAATATTTAAACATTTTTTCGACATTTATATAATTGTTATAAATGATTAATTTAAAGTTATAACAATCGTTTTCTGCGTTTACGCCATCGCCCGCAAAGCCCGACAATCATTATTCGAGAATCAGTTTATAATCTTGATTTTGGAAATGATTCTTTGAAATGATTCCTTCTAGTTCATAATTCAGTACTTTCTCGAAATTGTAAAAGTAAAAGCTACGTAACACAGACGCTGTATGTACCGTTTTAAATCAGGTTTTTGTTTCGTTGTGTTTTTTGATTCGTCACTTATCGAAATTAGAAAAGTTCAGAGACCCGATGGACGACCTATTACGAAATCCGTCTAGCCTCTGCGCATTTAAGACCTGGTAGTATGACGAAATGAGATTAGGAATGGATTTTCGTTGTTTGAATCTTTTATGTTAATTTGTTCTTTGATTATACTTGCTCTCTTCCACGGGTGTATTTCTTCGTATATTGTAGAAAAACCTGTCTCACGACATTTTACATATAATTTCGATAGTGTCTCTATAATTGAATAGAATTAAATCGTATTATTAATACAATATATAATTTGTAGGTTATTTTGCGAATACCTAAAGTTTTAATGCAAATAACGATGATTACCGAAATTCATTATAAATTCTTACTGTATTATAAGAAAACGATTTAAGCTGTCACTATACTACAGATTAAGAAAAAATGTTTGAAAACGTTTTGTATGTTTCAGGAGAAGTTTGAAACCCAAGGGCTTTTAAAGTACGTCAAAATGAGGAAATTAATCTGTCCCTCTTTTAAAACATCAAAAAACACATAATTATTTCTAATTTATAATGTTTTTTTTGCATTTTTTACATTTTCATAATTCTTTTCTGAGGTTCGAACGCAAGTGTTTCTAATACATTTTCTCAATCAGTAGTAGTCAACGATTTTACGATTTTTCTTATAATACATTAATTTCTCGGTCGAGTAAATTCTTATTTATAAATTCATTTATTATGTTTTCTCAATGGTTTATTGCACAGTAAATTAGTTCACGAAAATGCAATTTTTAACTCCTTTAGTCCCCTCACTAGATAATGTCAAATGCCGTACAGACGAAATGCTGCTGTTAGTGAAAATACCTTACACGGACCTATTCTAGATCTGTAATTTTTTATAATAGCAAAAAATGTTACAAAAATAGTAAAATAAATATCGCAAGGATGGACATTTTTTGCAATTTGCTTTCGTCATTATTTTTTTTTTATTTTCAAAAAAATAGTAGGGTTCGCTCACCAATTCGAAATATCGGAAATTAAACCCTCCAGTAGCCGGTCAGCATACGGAGAGGTATCATAGAATAAATATTTATAGACCATTTTTCGAATAATCGATTAATATTTATTCTGATTTAATTCTATCAAGGTCAGATAATTTCTATACACTTAACTACATTCATTACACATAATAACCTTCGACCTATCTGCAAGTATACTAAAAAATGATAAATAAATTATAATTGTTTTTTTTTTAATACCACATGTTATACTTTATTTAATCTATAAATCTAAGTCAAAATAATATGTACCTGAAGTCATACTAATGATGGAATTGAGAAGTGCAGTACTTTTACTGAAAGATTTTGAATCCAAAGTTGAAGTAGGCTTTTACGTGATTCGAATTTGTCTCATTATATTATATACGCCATTTTAAACTGCAATACGAAATTTATAATCGGAAAACTCCAAAACGTACAAGTGACCTTTTTGCAGCTAGCTTCACCGCATCAGTTTTTTTCAATTTTAATTCTCAGTTCAGATTTGGACAAATTTTTTTCATATGGTTCTGGTGTATGGAACCATTTTTCAACATTTTCAATTTCCGATATTTGGGATCATACTCGGCAACCCGACAAGTATAAGAAGACTGAAGTTGAGCAGAATATTTTAGTATAAAATTATGTCTCCGAATCGCTTGCAAACAATAATAGTTATAATTATTATCTGGGCTTGTGCTCTCTAAATTCCTTGGAGTGAAATTTCACTCATAAAAAGTGAGAATTCACTCCAAGTAAACGTGAAAGGTGAGCCACTTTATACGGAGTGATTATTTCACTTGAATTAGAGTGAAATTTGAATAAAATTGAAATCCTAAATGCATACGTTATAACCTCATATTACAATTATAAGTTTATAAACAAACATAAAACTTTATTATTTTTAATAAAAAATAATCAATTTCTATACTTTCACAAGATATGTTGCGTCAATAAATTTTTCGGCATATTTGAAAGTAATAGAGAAGGATGACGAATAAAACTGACACGGAAATTTTATTTATTTTTATAATTTTTATTATTCTTTTAATGTTTTTATTTTACTTATATTTATTAAATAATTACAGATAATATGAAGGATATTTTATAAAAAATTTTAAAACTATTTTTTGAGGTCATTTTTTCGGATTATCGTAACTATATATTTCTTCACGAGATAATATTAATTTTAACGTCCCAATTATTGGAATACACTCGAAAGATTCATAAACTTCCTATTGTTGCTAAGATTGAGATTCTAAATTCAACTTTCTATCATTTCGTTAATCAACCGGTATATCAATGGGATGAACATATCTAATATGTTTCTTAATATAATAAATTATTAATTTCAAATTTACTCATAAGTATCTTAACGTCTGGGTCTTCTAAATTAATATTCTTTTCTTTTATGAATTTTAAAACTTCATATTCCAAGTATTGAGACATGTTTAAAGTTAAGGGACTTGCACTTTTTATAACTCTGTTTATAGCTGTCATTGTAAGCGGAGTGACAAAATCTCACTCTCTTTGGAGTAAATTTCAAATCCACAGTGTGAATTTCTTCACACTTTTATTTGGAGTGACTGATCTCGCTCTTTTTAGATTTTTGCCACTGCAGGCAACCCGGGGGAGTGCTATTTTAGAAAAGTAATATCCAGTCAACCTACCAAAAAGGGCTTTTTACATGAATTTAAGGTTCAGTTAAGACTCTGAGTATACGGTATACCCATAGACCCGCAGTAAAATCTTTCATTGGTGGGGCATAATAATTTAATTTAATTTGTTAGAATCCGTTACATATATTCATTATTATTATGAACTCTGGGCAAGAAAGAGCAAAAATGTACTATAACTGTAAGCATACCGATGACATATACTTTTTTTTGTTCCGTGATAATGTCAATAACGTTACACCCTAAGTAGACAAATTAATATTTCCAAAGTATTGCAACATTTAATAAAAATGAGTTTCAATTATTGCGTTCTAAATTTCAGACAAATCGGTTTAGGATTGAAAGAAAACCAAAGAAAATAAAGTTGTTACAGGAGACGTTTTATTAATGTATTTTTTTATATTTCCCTTCGTTCTTCATCAATTCTTAACCGATTTAGTTGAAATTTGGCATGAGATCATTTGAAATTGTTTTGAAAACCATATGGAAGCCGAATAGTCGATATAATTTTTCAATGCTTTTGAAGCGTGAAGTTATTAGGTTGGGGAATAATTTTATCGACACAAGGCAGTGTCTAAGGGCTTTAAAATACCTTCAATTTGTACTTGTAAAATGAGCACAACTATTATGAATAATGTTCGTTTTCACTTGGCCCGGTGTCATTTTTTAAACCAGTTACGCTGTTACTTACGAACTTAAAACTAATATTTTACTAACTATGTCTAGACTGGCTCATTTATGCTTACAGAGAATTATATTCTGTAATGATTAAAAATTTGTAAAATTGTTTTTTTTTTGGAATGACCTGTAACATATTGTAGGCACTTGTCTCAGTGCTTCGTAAAGGGAAACATAGTTCTATAAATTTCAGCTACACTAAAAGTAATAAAAAATTCTACATTAGGAAGAGTAAAATAAAATGAGCTATGTTACACTTCATTTTTCGTCTTTTTGACATATTTTTGGCTCTCGAAGGTACGAATTTCATAAATACGTCTAACAAATAATACATTATATATATTCACATATATATTTCGACGTTAATAATTTTTAAATCATAATCATAACTTACAAATAGGCAAAAAACATGGTGATACTAAATGTAAAGGTTGAGATTTGCCTATATAGGCACATCTATTATGACGAACTATTATATATAGTACATTTGTTATACATGATTGAGAGCTGTGTACATACAAAAAATATACAGTTCGCAAATCGCAATAAATAGGGGCAAAGATCGTTCATGGACAGTATATTACTATCGTTTATTTTTTACTTGTTTATTTATGACCTGTTATTATCTTTTATCAACATGTGACCACAATGTTATTCTGTTGCAAAAATTTGCATGATATCGTGTAAAGTATTGCCCGACTCGAACAATTTTCCCGGAGCAGTCAGAGTCAAATTCTTGAACTCTCCGAACTCTTTGTACTACTTGAGGTATGTGTACTGTGATAGGGAACGTTCAAATAAGTTGAAAGAACAATGGCACAAAGTTTCGAAACAATGAGCAAGACACCGGGTTTTGTCTGTCATTCTCTTTCTCTCTCTCTCTTGCTGTCTCCCTCATCGAGGCATAGAAACGTCTATAGTTGACTTAGCGATAGACAGAAACAATCGCTATTAGTGCGCTGCATGGGGATAGTTAATTAAAGAGAGATGCAAGACGTGACAAAATGGCCGATTCGTAAGGATGAAGAAGGATAAATAGGTTTCGGTGAAAGGGGTGGGGGCCGTGAAATGCAGCGGAGCGGCGAAAACGCGGTCGTGCGAAACCGGCCCCGTCACGGCATCGGGCCCCAGCCGCACCAGAGAAGAAAGGACACGGGCCCGCCGTTAGAGAGAGTCGATCCGCCGTGAGGACGAGGACGATGTCGATAATCCCGAGGCTGTGTCGTGGTACCCAAGTGCCGGCCCTGATCCTGGGCCTTACAGGGCTGCTGATCGGGGCACGGGCCCAAGCCCAGTTCAAGTGCCCGGAGCTCAAAGGCTTCTTCCCTGACCCAGAGCAATGTGACCTCTACTACGCCTGCGTTGACGGCCAAGCCGAAGAGAAGCTTTGCAAGGACGGCCTCGTCTTCAGGGACGAAAACCCGAAGAAGGAGCTCTGCGACATCCCTGCCAACGTACCCTGCGGCGACAGGACCTTGCTCCGTGAGTTTTATTCTACTTCCCACACTACTAAACCAATTTTCGTTAACGTTTCTTGCTGTCAGAACGAGGTTGCTTCCTTACCACGGGCAAAAACTCGCGTATCATTTACCAGATTCGATGAATTCAAAATACAAGACTATCTTGGCAAATTGAAAAAGAATTTATTGGCATCCATGCGCGTTATTTCTTCGGTACGGTTCGAACCTGTATTTGAAGCTTGCCTAAAAAAATAGCTTTTTCTTTTGGAGTTGTAGAAATTACTTCGACCCATACCGAAGTGTCATATGATGTATTGAATTTGGTCACCTCATCAAAAAAAGGACCCTATAGTTTTTCGTCAAATGTCGACGTTTTAGACTTTAAAAAGCTCAAACATGCAATTAAAAAATTAGTGCCTGTGATCTTGTATCCATTTTTTTTTGTCTCGCGGTATCCCGCGAACGATAAGATCGGTTTCAAAATTCAACCGACCATCGAGTCGATCAATACGAGGTTATGGGGAAGTCGGAAAAAAGATGACAAAATGCGTTTCTTTGCGTTACTTATAAAAAATATAAATCACCAAAAAATTGTTTCCAACAAAAAAGATAAAACATCAAATTCTCTACATGAAAGGTTGTATTCACTTTCTTCGTCAAATCAACGGTAGTACAATAAGCGACGTATAAATTCGAAATAATCATGTTTTTTGCAATTATTTTCAAAAATATAAATCTCATTAAAAAATATTTCAAACAAAAAAGATACAGCATCAAATGCACTACAAAGGTTATATTCTACAATTAGACCGTCCATTCAGGAAGACAAGTGCTTCTATTTATTGATGAAGCGGTCAAGATGAAATTAACCTTTTATTAATTATAAATATTCCGACGAAACTATAAATTAATAATAATATTAATATCCATTAGGTTATATAATAATGCTCCGGGTGAAATGAGCAGTTTTTTCCATTCGCAATTAAATAATTGGGTCTATCAAACTCTGCCCAATTGAAGCCACTAATCTGACTGGTGAAATTTGTTTATTTCAGATTATTGCCTCGTGACAAAAGCTCCCGATACCATTCTTAAACAGAATGATAAAAATCACCTAATGTTCGGATGTTGAGGATGATAAATTTATTTTTACTGATCATTTTTAGAAAACGATTGGTAAATTATGGACTTTTAAATAAAAATGCTAAAACATCCCAACATTTTTCGAACGATCAGTAAAAAATATGTCAAAGTATACTTAACATCAGTGAACTGTTAATTTTCACTCAAAAAATTTTGTTTGTGATGACTCTTTTAACGTATTTATGAATCAGACTGAAATAATATTGCATTTATATTTATTACTTTCACGTTAATAATCAGTGAAAGTTATCAAATATTTAACCGAAATGAAAATCTGGTGGATATTCGCCAGAAATAAGGACTTAATTTCTTGATACGTCTCCGTCTTGTGATATTTCATCATCGAAAGCACTGAAAGATTTTTGTACACACTCAACATTTCTTGAAAGGTTTCTGAATAGTAAAAATATTTTTTGTAAAAATATACATAAGTATAAGTTTTGAAAGTCTAAAAATTCACTTCGGTAATACAAATTTTTCAAAACTATTCACAACAATATGGCTGTT
Source organism: Trichopria drosophilae (assembly GCA_030407085.1). Lineage (NCBI taxonomy): Eukaryota > Metazoa > Arthropoda > Insecta > Hymenoptera > Diapriidae > Trichopria > Trichopria drosophilae. The sequence goes on from CM059583.1 coordinate 210,378,798, forward strand.
AATTGATGAAAATCTAATATGAAAACATCGATACGACAGTAAAGAATTTAACAGAGTTGAATAAATTTACGTGATTTAAGAATTCACAATAAATATTAACAAAATATATTGATAACAAACTCCTATAAGCGTTTCAAAAATAACTTCAAAATTTAAAGTTCAATGTTCATGGTTTTTTAATATACAGAAAACGATTAGCGTGTCGGTGTTTACTTGTGATTTAAACGTTTTCTGATTTACGACATGTTATATCTAATATCATATAAACTATAGCTATAAGGAAATAAGACGGTTTACGTAATATGAATTATCGTAAAATTTAATTGATTATTTCGTAATCGGTATAGATTAATTATTGTCTCAACATTAACAATTATGAACAATAAGTGTAATAAATTGAATTCTTCGGAGGGCATACATTTTTTAATGCAGTGATTCTATAGTACTTCTTAATCAATGCTGGCATTTCCTGAATTTTAAAATTTTTGTGTTCTGAAAACCAATTTTGAATGGAAAGGAATTTTATTGGACCTTACCTGCGATTAAATAATTATCGTAAAAGCACACGTAGTCTTTTCGGCGTTAGTACTAAAAAGTATTGCAATATTAGGGCATGAGACAAATTATTAAAACACACACGATTAAAATAGAATTTTTGAAAATTATACATTCTGTATAACACGTCGGAAGTCGGCGAACTTTTCTTCAAAAAGCAACTTCTTACGTCATTCATTTCCATGTTACGTGCTTATTTTCTTGATGACGGTTTATAACTTTGTATGCACATACGTAACGCCATAGATCGATTACGTGCAGGAATATTATGAATAATTATTTCATAAAAGACCTAAAATTACATAACGGCAGTTAGCTGATGAAATCAATAAAAATTAATTAATAATTATTGATTAAAAATATTAAGAAATTAGAAGTAATCAAAACATGAATTTGGGTGCGAAGTCCCGCCCATGTCCATTGATTAATTTTTGTATTAATAGTGTAATGTAATTGATAATTTAAGAATAGTAATAAATAAACAAAATTGTTTTTACGTCTTTGAATTATTTATAATATCATATACATCAAAAAACAACACACATTGGTATTTCACGTTTGCATGCCGATTCGATAATTGCAAGTGCAGTGATTTATAATACGTTTTACTGAGTATTTTTTAATCAATTTGTACTTTATTATACCTTATATTATGTCTATTACTGAACTGGTTCTCGTGTAATACATTTATTCGTTCTGTAATCAAACAGGAAATGAATATGTAAAAAAGGTTGTTAGATTCGTATAAATCCAGAAACTATTCTTTTACGTACTTTAATGTTGCAGAATTTCAAACTTTCATTGATCTTGATAAAATATATGGAATGAATGAATTTTTCCGTCGATTAAATCAAAATTTTCACTGCATTCTATGCACTTTTATTAATCAATTGTGTCAATGAGAAATGTCTAGACTATTTTACATAGTAAAGACGATAGAATTTCTTAAAGGTTATTTTATGGCTACAAACTTTTAAAAAAATTGCACATCTCTGTAATTGATGTATTGTTCTTATTTCTATCACTTTCCAATGGTTTCAATTATCACTTTTTTCAGAAGAAGGAGATGCATTTATACGAATCATGTTCGCCGATTTTATTAGTAAATACTGTACAACATTCGTAATACTTCCTTAAATTAATATATGGGTATGATATTATGTGATATAATTTATGTAATTATAGAAATACTGTAAAATCCGGTATCCAGGTAATACCAGTATTTTTATGAATTACAAATTTTATTACGTGAGCTGATTCTGTGCATACATATGTTGTTACTATACCTAATATAAATAAATATACATGTTTTTGTCAGAAATGGAGGAATAAATAGTAATTTCTACGCATCCGAATAAATGTTTTTAGAACATAAAATAACGGGAAAAAGTCAATCGTATACTTTGCCATGTTACTTATTCTTTGAATAAATAAGTACCTCTTCGATAAATGTTTTTATAAAAATTCAGTTTATAAACAACAGTCCTTCTTACTGTGGTGACATCGAGTTGGTTTGAAAGTACTTGGCTTAAAGATTAAAAACTAATTTACATAAATTTCTTTAAGTACAGGGTGTTGACTGAAAATTACATAATGAGAAATAACGAACATTAATAATACGTGAGATCCACGTGTACCAATCTATATTGCTCGACTTATGTATGTCGATCAGGGTCTTGGACTTTCGTTAATTTCCACATGCTTAAATACCTTGGTCGTACATCATAAACCAGTTCGCAAAGATTGCACTTTTAATTGTGCACAAAATAAATTATAAACACTGGTCACTTTTTTTCGTTTCGATATCTTACCAATTACTTCTTGAAATTTCGAAATTTCTTGATTCAATTTTCATACCATTAAGTTATTAATCAATTTTTGTATTTGCATATTGGGCAGAAATTACAATAACCTATTAATTGAGCTATTTCGTGGAATAACTCGGTGACTACTGGGTACATACGAAATATTGTAGGCTATACTTTTTAATATAATAGGTTCAAGTTATTACCTCCTAATAAGTTTAATTAAGCTCAAAACTACTCTTTACATAGTAAGTGGATGATAATATATTTCTATATATTTTACTTTGTGGCAATATTGCATTATATCACGAGTAATTAAAAGTATTTAACTCTTAATGGAAAAACTGATTGTTTATTGCAGCGCGTTCAGGTAATTTAACTTTTACACATCGCCGGTAAAGCGAAAATACTTTATTTCCAAAGAGTTTTTATAGAAAAAGAAATTTAGAGCGTAGAAAATAGATCACTTTCATTTTTTACTAAAATTGAATAAGAAATCCAGACCTATTTTTTTGTTACTTTCATGTCTTTGACAAGAAAATATTTTTAAGCGTTTTCGATTAACAAAAACTTTTCTTTCCATACAGAGGAACCTCAACCTAGTAAAGGCTGTCCACGGGCCAATGGATACTTTAAACACGAAGATCCTGCTTCTTGCGACAGATTTGTTAACTGCATCGATGGAGACGCAACGGTAAATTATCAAGTCACTCATAAGTAATTTGGGACAGACCTACTAAGCGTCTTATTTTTAAACTGATCTACATCTCTTAACAATTTACCAAATCATTGGGATCTTTCAATCATAAATCAATTTATACTTTCTCCTGGAAGAAGATTATAATTCACAAGATCGAATATCTTCTAGAATTACTTCTAATAGATGACATATTTAAGTTCGTGAAAGAATATTACGCAACGCGAGAAGCTAAAAGTAGATATTATTACATCTACGTAAAATAATAATTCTTTGAAGCAGCATTTTAGTAAATCATAAAGATTTAATATATTTATTATCTTCTATTTGCAAAAAATATAATTTTCATATTTTTAACCGAATATGCGACTAAAATGATGTATAACGACGTACTATTGAACTCTTAATAAATTCATGAATTTTGATCATTTATATTAGTCTTCATTGACATATCGTAGGTGATGCCATGCCCGCCTGGTTTAGTATATGAAGAAAAGATGTCTAGTTGCGTGTGGGCAGCTGATGCAACGACATTATGCGAAGATGTAAAATTGGACACATTGGATGATGGCTTCTCGTGTCCTAGAACCGAAGTTATTGGTCCCGGAGGAAGAGTTTTACCCCATCCGACATTCCCCCATCCAGAAGATTGTGCAAAATTCTACATTTGCCGAAATGGCATGGTGCCACAAAAGGGTCAGTGCGAATCTGGCACTGTGTACAATGAAGAAAGTTTCAGGTGTACCGAGCCTGAATTAGTGCAAGGATGGTATGTATCCAAACTTTACTATTGCTGATTGTAGTCTTTTTGTTTTGTACGTTTCATAATGGTATTGAAATAGTATTTTTCGAAATACGCCCGTAAAACATTAATTTTTCACCATACGCTCTCTAAATTACTTGGAGTGAAAGTGAAACCACTCTTTCACGAAGAAGGAAATTTTGATTCTTTTGAGAGTGAATATTTCACTCTTCTAGGAAGGTTTTTTCTTTCACTCTTAATGGAATTTACTGAGTGACGAACATTGCGTCTGTAACATCAATTAAATATAGATAAATTTCATAATTGCTAGTTGTTTTCATTTATAGTTAATAAATTGATAGCATTGCATTACATTCAACGAATATTCATTTAAGTTGAAGTAGGTTTTAATTGTCGTAAAACTGAAGTACTCAAAATCAGTTAGATATGAGTATCAAAACATTCTATGGTTTATTTCGCCTTTTTACAACTTTCCATGTTGTGTAATATCGAGTTTGACCAAAATCAATGGAACAGTAGAATAAATATTTAGTTCCTTAACTTTCTATGTTTCTACAATAACTTAAAAATATTTCTTTATTTAATAAATGCCAATTTTGTTATTAATGTTGTTGCGCTACATTTTGCTCTCTTAAAAAATTTTGCTTTTGACATTGTTTCTAAGTAAGTATTCAAATTGAGTAAGATTCTTTTTGAATATCCAGTAAGAAACATTTTTGAAAATCTTATCAAATGTTTATAACTGTGATATAGAAGTATAATAATAAACATTAGCCATATCATCGGATCGAAATTTTAAATATGTTAGTATAATTCAGTTTTTTTTATCATTATACGATTATAATTTCTGACCCCATACCACCAGATAGAATTCGATGCAAATTATTGTTAATAATCGTTTCTTAATTATGAGTTTGTAAAGTATAATAAATGTCTTCTATAATTTTTTTTGCAGCGAGGACTATTACAAAAATCAGAACTTTTAATCATCTCATCGCAAAGGCTGAAGAAACAATAAGAAATTTAAACGAGATGAATCATCTATGAATATTTGTTTTAAAACACGGATGTAAGCGTATCCATATCTCATTCAATCACATGAACATTATTTTATGTAACGATCAGTTGCATAAGAACTCCAAAAACTTTTCTTTTATATGTAAATTACAGAATTTTCTTACGTTTCGATTGTTTACCTCTTCTGATCTAAAATACTATTATTTTGATAAGAAGGTTACTTAGAAACAATCAATATTAGATGTCAGACTATAAAACGAAGGTAAATTAAGCCCAAGGAAGTAAGTAGAAATTAAATAGTTCCGGAGGAATTGTTTCTTCCTCTTTAGGTTATAACGTACACTGGTACTTAGTTATAATTAATTTAGTTTTCGATCAAACGTTTGTATTGTCAGAATGGTATTTATGCATAATATTTGCTATGAAATCAATAAATAAGTAAAAAATATATATTTATTTCATTTATAGGGTAAAACCTTTACGTATTTAGAACATGTGTTTAATTTGTGTATATCAAAATAGCTCTATTTTAGTTAATGATTAACTAAACTGACATTCAAAAAACCTAAATAAATTTAATTATTTACTATTACTGATTATATAATCAAGTACATTATGTAAAGTGCGTAAGAGAACTCATGCTTTAACTTTCTTAAATGCCTGCGTAAAATGCAAGCCAAAAACTATTGTGCACGTAAAGTTTTGTATTAAAGCGTAAACTCATAAAAAGTAATTCCAATAGCAAAGTATTTTTAAAGAATAAAATAACTTTGGCATTAACTACATTATTCTGCATTAGAAATTATAGAGTATAGATAATTAAGATATATATTTAAGACCACCTACCTTTACAAATACGTAACATGTAATACTACTCGTTTGAACAATGCCAGGACATTTTTTATTTCGTTATCGAATTTGGCATTAAAAACCTGTCTAGCGTATTTCGTTATTAAACAAGTAAATGCGATTCAAGTAAACCTAATCCGGATTTGCATACTTTTTCAGAACGAGGTGTTTACTTTCTCTAAAATCACATTTTACTTTCGCAAGTAAATTCGATTCCATGTACTATAAATCGTATTCCACTACATATCATATATTTATCGATTTCTGTTTTAAAAATAGAATGTGAATAGATGCGTGTAATTTGCACCTGCGTTAGAAGAATTTCAATTATGGATGTCATGATTTTAAATAACAGTGAACGAGGATTAAAAATAATTGGAGCAGGTTTTTTTCAGCTTAAAAATATTTTTTCAGAAAATTTCTTATCTGAATACAATGCAATACATTTTTTCGAAGTAGTGTGGGAATAGATACTTTCAGAAAATTATTTGAACATTATCGTAATATGCTAAACATGTATGCACTTGACTGGCATGTTATTTCTTGTGCCTAATTAGGTATATAGGGTATAGGGACAACAGACAAATTTCTGTATGGGTATATGTATACATATCACGTATCTTTATTGAATTTATTGTAGGATTATTTATTTATTCTTTATTTATGATTTATGTACTGCGACATACTTCACATCACCTTTACGCTATTCTAAGTAAGACATTCCGCTTATACGTATTAAAAAAAAATCATGTTCATTTTATATAGTGAAAAGTATATTATTAGTATCATTCATTGCGAACATCAATTTAAACGAATGAAGTCATCAATTTGCTGGAAAAAGGTAAGAAAATCGTACAGGATTTTGAAATAAACTTGCATATATATTTGAAACAATTAGTGTTGCTCGTAAATTGTAATTCAGAGAATTTGTATCAACTCCCAAATATATTTTTAGAAATTAAAATTATTTATAAAATTATTATAAATAATTACTTTTTATAAACAAAAAAATATTTTGGCAAATATCCTATTTCCAATTAGTTAATTTTGCGCTATCTCCGCTGTGTTAGGTATGGGAGTTAATGAGTTAATACGTCATCTTTTTTTTTTTTGAAGGTTATAGCTCTGAAGAGGACATCAATCACTTGCGTGTCACATGTACCAATATTACATAAAGTTATTCTGCAGAAAGCCCTTTGATTCAAACGTTAACAAACGTCTTTTTTTACATCGAAAATGGCGATGCTGTACATTGCAATCGATGCTTATTATTTCGAATGCTCTGTAGTCCTTATTTATAACGTACGAATATATTTTAATCCAAGGCTTTGTTTTAGGAAGTTGAATTTACAGTTTTATTGCAATATTTGCTTGCTTGGCAGACTGCATAATAATGACTAGTTGATGTAACCGATTACTGATGCAAATATGAAATATATTCAAGGAAAAGATTTTTTAAACGTTCGCTGATAGATTTTACTACAAGAACTTTAGACTGCGATTAATGTAGAATATTCATGAAAGCATCGTAGTTGGCGAACATGTATTTGATTTTGCATTGAAATTGAGCTGCAAGTTCTCAGAGATATTTAAACATTTGTTGAAAAAAACATGTCACTGGTAAATATTAGATTTTTACGATTTCTATTATCATTTTTGTATTTTTGTATAAATGTAAGCACTAAAGCACTAAATTCAACAAATGAAAATATTTTCTTTTTTTTTTGTTAGGATGGTCGGTTAAATTTCATCTTCCCGTGTTCGGGATGAACATTGGCCTAACATTAGATCAAAAATTAATACACTACCTGATGTTTATGATGACCGATAAAATTTGAGATTTCTAAGCCGCACTCTCGAATGCGTTAAAATGAATCCATGAAACTGGATGATAGGTTTCAAATGTTGTACTGATCCAAGAAGAACAAACAAAATAAATTCAAGAGTTTGACCTAGGCTCGAAAATACTATGATTCGCTAATTTATCAGTGGTCTGGGAAAATTTGTTAAGGAAAAAGTTGGCAATGTATCCACCGTCAGTTCGGTGAATGAATGCTATCACAGTGTGATGCCTGCGGAAGCTGATGATGGAGCATCAGTTCAGAATTGAGAATACTTTGCTGGTAAAGAACTTGACAGCTGGTTCCATCTGGAAAAAGAAAAAAAAAACTATTGGGGCATAGTTTTTTGGCAGAAAAATATTTCCAAAATAGTTCTGGGAATTTTCACAATGATTTTATGCAAATATTACTGATTACAAGAGCAAGACATAATACACCTGCGTAAAATATGTATATAATATTTGCGTAAAATGCAGATAATATTTCGGCTATATATTTTAAAAACACATTGTTGAAATGTAACATCCTTCGAATGTTACAAAATACTCAACATGTTTGCCGTGCATGCATTAATATATGTATGTAACAAATTGTACAAATTGAAATTATTATAGGATGGTAATACTTATATAGTCATGGAGGCTATACGGATATTTGTCTAGTACCTCTAAATACAAGTAACCAACCTTCGTCATGCAAAATACATAAGTGCGAGCGTAGCCTAGTGGTTAAGGCGTTAGCGTAATAAGCGAGAGACTCGGGTTCGATTCCCCATCGTGGCGAGCGTTTCTATTATTTGTATTCGAGCGTGTTACTAATATATTTGCGATCGCGTTAAATGCAATAAAAGTAGCAAAAGATAAATAAACTTCATTTACACACGAAATTACATATAATCGTATAATACATATAACAGAGAATTTACATAATTTAAAAAAAATAGAACGATAATTTTAAAAATTTTTTACGTTTTTTTTCAATCTGCCGGAAAATTTTCTATTAGGAATATTTTGAATAATTTAGCCGAAATATTCCTTCAGCGAATGTAATATTCTGGATACAAATTTCAAGCAACCGCAATAATGATATTTTTTATGTTTATTCCATTACAATTCATGTACCGTACATTCAATTTCATGTAAAGTTACGGAAGCAAATTTCAAGCACACGGAAAAAAATTGTCTGGATTCTTTCCAAAAACGAGGTTTGTGATCATCACAAACCGGGGAGTTTGTGTTAAACACAACCCTGGATTGTGCTTAACACAAACCAGGTTTGTGCTCAGCCCAAACTTAGTGTGTGTCTAAAAAAAAACAATTTCACCTCGATTAAGTAAATTTTTGCAATTTCGTTGGCCGTATTGGATCCGTCATTTTGAATTTAGAAAATCTGAGGTTAGATTCGTAATCAGCGACCCCGAAAACCTCCGAGTACCCAGTCTCGACATATTTGAGTGATGTTTTCTGCTGCACATATATTTTCCGTAAAAAATCCACCATTTTTACACTTTGTTGTTGCATTATTGCTTTATTTACGTTTCCTAACATGTTCTTGAAGTAAGGAAGCAAAAAATTGGAGCAAAATGAATTAATAATTGCCTTAAATGTGTAAATAATGAATTACAAAAAGGTGTAGCATACATGCTTCATAGGGTTAATAAAATTCGTAATTTTAGACGTCCTCTATGCAAAACAAACTTATGTGAAGGATCATTCCGAGTTTGTGGTATAAAATTTTGGGAATTTCTCCTATCCAATCTATTTAATTCCACATCGATAGAATTGTTTAAAGAAAGACTAGTTAAGAATCTCTTATCATCAGATAATATATGATATACTACATTCAAATCAAAATGATAAATGGCGTCTTATGTTTTCAAAAGTAACTTTCATCACAGCATTAATTTGGCCATCTTGCATTTGGTACCAGATTCATCTAATAAAATTATGCAACGTTTATTACGCATCATATTGTAATTTTAACATAAAACTGGATGTACGTAACTTACACAAATGCTCGAATGCTAAGGCATAAATAAATAAACTATCTAACTTTGCCATAATTTTTTCTCCCTTTAATTTAATTAGATGACAACAAAAAAGATCGAGTACCGTCCACTAAAATCAACTTTCTATAGCCGACCTGAAATTCCATTATATAGTCATCTAAAGTCAACTGACAGTAGACTCATAGTTGACTGACGTTGATTTAAAGTCGACTTTTAATAGTGAGAAGCTTACTGAATGGACACAGATGGTAGACACCAGTCTAATATATGTATACATCGATGGCTTGATGATACTTGATATAATATTCTGCATAATTATAAGCATTGTATTTTTAACCGGCTGCAATGTAGATTGTACAATCCAACTCCGAATCGAACTTTTTTAATGTTTTTGTTTGCATCAAAATAACTTTGACGAAGGATAAAATTAAGTTAAAGAAAATCCTGTAATCTATAAATAAATAAAAATACTATAGTTTATTGTGTTAAAAATGTTTAGTTTATTGTTCTAAATGTCAATATTTTTCTGTATCTGGAATATACGTATGATAATAAAAATTCCTATTCTGGAATAGTCCACAATAATTCGACTTCTGTTTACGCGGGGTACGTGACGGCCATAAAAATACAAAGATTGCATTCTGCGTTGAACGTTAATAACAGTACTCTTTTATAATTTTAATTCCACGTTGGAGAAATTTCAATTTTTTAGTTATTATTCGATTCATGCATAACATCATCCGAAGGGTGAAAACTATTTTCATTTATCAGCCGAGTGAGTTTGAAAAATTGACTTGGCATATCCGAGACGTGACACGTCATACCTGTAAGAGATTAACAAAAAATGTGCGGAATGGTATTTATAAAAATATTTTGTTCAATTTTGAACACGTTAGTGGATACTTTTAATCAATCCAAGTTTTTGTTAACCCTTTTTTGCCTGAAATCAGAAAAGCAGGTACATCAACTCCAGCATAGTTTCTGGAGTGAAAATAATTTTTTTTAATTTTCGAAATATACCTTTCCTACTATTTTCAAGTGTGCTCTATCGATTCCCGTCGAGAAAATGACAAAATAATGATTATTTATGGAAAAATTTTGCAAAATAAAATAAACAATCCATGATTTTTAGGTCATTTTTTTTCATTTTTTCCGATTTTCTCCCCCAAAACGGGGCACAATCAATGAAACGCATACGTAAAAAGTGATCCCGATTGTTGAAGATAAATAATATACTGGTAGAATATTTTTTAGAAGCAATGGCTGATTCAAAATGGCCGCGGAACGAAACAAATTTATTCAAAATTATTAATTCCTTGAAATAGAGATCCTGGAAACTTTTTTTCAGTTTTATAATGATGATATAAATATTGACTGGTTATGTACGAAGATTATAATAATTTTGAGTTGATAAATTCAAAATGGCGGATCCATAATGGCCACCGTATGTAAATCGCATCGCTCATATGCAACGTTATTGCATGAATCTGTTTCAAAGTTGAAAATATGTGTTGGATAATTACGAATATTATACACGTTCGTGCATAACCAGTCAATATTTATATCATCATTATAAAACTCAAAAAAAGTTTCCAAGATCTCTATTTCAAGGAATTAATAATTTTGAATAAATTTGTTTCGTTCCGCGGCCATTTTGAATCGGCCATTGTTTCTAAAAAATATTCTACCTGTATATTATTTATCTTCAACAATCGGGATCACTTTTTACGTATGCGTTTCATTGATTGTGCGACGTTTTGGCGGAGACAATCGGAAAAAATGAAAAAAAATGACCTAAAAATCATGGATTTTTTATATTATTTTGCACAATTTTTGCATAAATAATCATTATTTTGTGATTTTCTCGACGGGAATCGATAGAGCACACTTGAAAATAGTAGGAAAGGTATATTTCGAAAATGAAAAAAAAATTATTTTCACTCCAGAAACTGTGCTGGAGTTGATGTACCTGCTTTTCTGATTTCAGGCAAAAAAGGTTAAATAATGACCAAATTTTGTGTTTCTTGGAAAGTCGTTTCGAAAAAAGTGGAAATCGGGAATGAGTCGGCGCCCGAGAATTCGGCACAGGAAAGTACGTAACTTTGTAGGAGGAGGAAGGGGGGTGTTGCGTAACTGGATAACGAGCGGGAATTTAAAAAAAGGAAATCGAGCGAAAAGACGGACAAGTGTCATAAAGGTGGGGTCCGTGTGTTGGGACCCCTCTGGTTATCGGTGAAGGGAAGCCGAGCTGCTCGAGGCCGACGTTGCTCGGCGAAGCGAACCCGAGCTCGGACACGATCTTCAGTAGTTACCGTCGGTACAGCGCAGACCGGAACATGAACCGTCAAAGGAACGCGAATCTCCTGCTGGCCCTGGCGGCCATCATTTCCGTCGGTGAGTACAAGAACCGCTTTTGCCCACTTCGGCCATAATATTCTCCTTACATTTCCGCTCGTACTCCAAGAATACTGATACGAATAAAACGCGACACTTTTTCGTTACGTACTAGAAAGGGAAAGACGGGTTCCAACGAACGAGTTTTTTTTTCCAATTACTTGTCTCAGACAAAAATTGAACTTTTTCGATACTCAAATTTCAATGATGGGAGCTTCCGGAAGTCATTCCTCATTACGCCACATTCTACTTTTAATATCGATAGTCAACAGATGGTCAACGCGATTACACTATGTTTACAACGCATGATTACGTCAACAGAATCATTTCACAATAAACTCCATTTCACATTGTTTTAAGGAATTATTTTTAGTTTAAGTTGATGTTTAGATTACACTAGTTTACAACCGAAATGTACGTTCAATTCTCCTATTTTTTTCTATTAGATTATTTCAACCAAAATCAAAATTAATAGTTTCCAAGAATTTAATTTTTACTATTATTGACATTGTTGAACGTAGAAAGTGCCATTGTTCTTGAAACAAAAAAATTGAGCCATGCAAAAATAATTAAGTTAAGTTACTTTTTCTCAAACATTCTTCTTGTCGGCAGTTAAAAATTTGTTAAAAATGAATGGATTTTAACGAATGGTTGCTATCTTATAACTATACCGATCGAATTTTTCTAATTTCTTACCTAATCACTAAAATTAAACAGAAACTGTAAAGAGTAATAACTTTGTTTTAATAAATAGAGATGTTTGATCAAATTTGCACAAATGGTAAGGTGAAGATGTAGAGAATCTTTTTCTCGAAAAAAATAAACCATCACTCGTTAAAATTCATTCATTTTTGTTGTTTAACAAATTATTTTTGCAGGTATCAAATTTTTTGTTAAGAACTAATGATTTTTTTTTGTCAACAACATTATTAATAATAAAAATGAAATTCTTGGAAACGGTATTACATATTTTTTCTAAACAATATTATATCTCGGGGTCTAACCATCTTAAACACAAATTAAAAAAAAAAGAAACTTGGAATTTATTATCTTAACTGTTTCCGATTTAGATTTTCATCAACAATACCCACTTTTCTTCGAGAGTGGTCCCTGCGTTAAAATAAGAAGCAGGACTTAAATAAACGTTTTTTATTTTGTCATAAGATTTTTTATGTTTTTTTATATCTTTGAAATATGAAAATTGTTGAACATGGTTTTCGAGTTTCGCGAGTTTAGAATCAGATTACATCAAAAAATATTTGTGGAATAAAATGTAAATAAACTTTTTTATTTTGTAAACCACTAGTATTATAAAAATGCATGTTTTTTATTCAAATTAAAATTAGAAAAAAAGTCTAAACAGTCGAAAACTTAAAATGAATTATTTATAAACTAGTATTATTTACTGTTTTACCAGTGTATTTCCTTAATATTAAGCCCTACCAATTAATTCTATTTTAGATGATATCGAAGGTTGCCAAAATTGTAGAAATTAGACTTTGTCCTTTAGTTTCTGTTTTAAAACATTTACTTATTACAAGATAAAAGAACTTATGGAACATAAGGGACATCTGAATCTTTTAAAATTGTCTTTTAATCATCGCAGGAAAAATAAAATAGAGAGTGTGCGATTAAACGAATGGTGTTGTATTCAACGAAATTATTCTATGGTGACGATTTTACACCAATATTTCCAAGTGTTCTTAAAAACATCAAATTATAATCAATTTTAAAATTTCAAATGAAAATCCGTTTAAACGGCTCAACTTTATTCTATTTGAATGCCTGCTGGAAAAAGTGTCCTTGGAAAAATTACTATTTTGTGATATAGGTATGATACACGTTGAAACGAAACTGTGTTACCCTTTTAAAATACACAAATACAAAACAAAATTTTAATGTCAAGTTCCATTTTATAACATGATTTTCTTCAATGATTGATTTAGAAGAAATAATAATTTTTAAATCAACAGTATTGTAAATAGTATTAAAAATAGTTAAAGAAATTAAACCGCGTAGCCCTAGATATGTTGCCAATTATTCATTCATAGTAAATTTCTTGCACTGAAGATTTACTTGTTGGAAAATGTAAAACAAAATTGTAAGAGTGATTCGTCCAATTTCTGAAAGCCAAGAAGACAATCTGGTTTCAATTTTAGAGTGAAAGTGTGCCTAATTGAAGTATTCTTTTTATGTATATCATTTCTCCAGAAGTAAAATAGTATCCTATTATTTAGACCTTATTCGGCGACGGTCACATCGCATTTTGATTTTGAATGATACATAGTGAAACCTTTGTAAAGGGTAGAAAGTCATTTTTAGATTGGAACAGCGCATTTCTTCTGGGATCGTAAAATATGCAATTTCTTATTTTTTAAATGTAACTATTCTACATATAATTTGAAGAAATTATTAATATTATCAATGTAATTTATTTTTAAAGATAGCTTTAAAGATATTGCCAGCAACTAAAGTTTATGTTATTGAACTAAATTAATATAGTCAAAATTCACTACACCAAATGATTATTTTCTTCGATTAAGAGTTAAATCGACACATTTTTCTTGTTCTACGAGAACAATATAACATGATTCGAATAACTACTCCAAAATAAGTACATTTTCTTGCGATCAGTAAAATTTTGTTCAGTATGTATATAATTAATACCGACGTACTTTAAGAATTAATCTTTCGAAAGTTATTTAATGATTGACTATTATTTATTGAAAGGTGAAAAATACATGACGAGGTCGACCATTCTTGTTTTATCATCAGAAGTCTGGCTATAATATGTAATTTATATTGTGCCGTTTGTAATCAATAGATTTTCCATTTTACAGTTTTGCTCGCTTTAAATAGAAACATAATATATCTGTATAATATTGGTAAACAAGATACAATGCCATACACGCAAGTGAAATTAAATTTTGTAAATGAATAAAAATATACAAAAAACGAAATTTCAACATTGACTTTCAAATGAGTTTCTTAGAATAGATTTATTATAGCTTAGAAAGCAATTAATTTCAACAGAAAACGAATGTTCGAAAGTACAAAAATTCAAGGACGGTGTAATATATTTTATTTTGAGAATTCGATACTTGATGTTAACGTTAAAACGCAATACTTTTCAATTAATTGACTAAATTCGTATCTTCTACAATTGCAATAGTATTTAAGGCTAAAAAATAAACATATGGAGTCATTTAAAATACATTTAAATTAAACTGATTACATTTGAAGGTTACGTTTTATTATAAATCTTCTATAAAATTGTATTAAACATTTTTTTACGCTATTCCTAACGTATTTGTTAATAAAAGAGTAGGAGCCAGTGCAGATGAGGGAAAACATGGGGATGGAAATGATCAAGTTCAAGTTCATAATTTTTCTGTAGGATATTATGCAATTGCGTTACTGAAAAATGTGTGACGTAATGTTTCTAATGATGCAATCGTGCCTTGACTTTATGAGAATAGAACATTGAATAAAAATTAGTTTATATTAATGTTCATGAATGATATTATAGGCATTATAATATTATGTATTTTCTTATTACTACAGTGCTACATGTTAAATGATCAACGTCTTTTAGACTATATACAATTCAATTATGAGACTGATCCCTCAAGATGGATTTTAAAATATTTTGAGAAAGTCTTGACAATAAATAACCTTTAATTTCAAAATGAAAGAATTATAATACAATATGAGCAAATTAAGTTAGTTAAATTTCTTCATGTAAGGACATAGTGTAATATAAAGAAAAGAGCAATGCACTAGAATCCATAATGTGTTGAATCCCGAGTAAAAATTTCATTTCATTTGTAGCGGAGAACTTCCGCTTTTCGATTCGGTTCTCGAGCAATTCGTAAGATATTACAACACAGCACGGAATTTAATGTGGCATGAAAATACCTACCATTGCTACTGCTGTTTCTGCTTTCACTGCCAGGCTCGATGCCATATGTTTACGTCTGTGCTCCCAAGATTATTATGATAGGCTCCTTGCACTACTCCAATTGCTGAATTTTCCTTATTTTAGTTAATATTACCTTGAAATAAAAATTAATTTTCTAAAACGAAAAATCAGTTTACTGGATTACTAGAATCCCATACTGTTTTCAAGTAACAGAAAAGAATGTCAAGAAAATATAGGCTTGAAACTGAACTTTAAGACCCATTATTCAAAGCAGAGTTTTTAGATTTAAAATAACTAAAATAACATGCCAATGTCCCAGAAATAAATGTTAACTGCAGGCAAGTAAATCAATGATTTGGATGAAAATATCAATTCCTTAAATCTACATGGAGAAGTAAATATTTTATTAAAGTAACCGATTAATAAGTATCTAAATCTTCTTATCCCTGCAGTTTTCGCAATTGCAAATAGTTTGTAAACGTTTAGTTTGAAAAAATAAAAATAAAATTATAAATCTAATAACTTCTAGTTATAATAATATAAAACAGATAAGAAGGAAAAGACAAATTATCTTTCTTACCCTGTATTTTATGTAGATATCATAATTTTTTTTAAAACACAAATTTGTCCTTAAAAAGAGAAAATGAAGTACTCTTGTAACTCCATCTAAAAAAAAAAAATATTTCATAAATTAAACTTAGTAAGATAGACAATATATAAAACAAATCGTTTGATTAAACGAAAGGTAGAGAACTGAAAAGTTGTTTGACTTTTACATCCATGTACATTCCATTTAAAAATAAACAAGAATATTAGTAAGTACATGTACAAGTATATACAGCGTGTCCATTAAGTCGCGGATCGAGCTAATAACTTGAACAAAATTTGTTGTTTAAAACGCCGAAATAAATGTAACGATTTTCCAAAAAAAAGGGGGGGGGGTTGCGTGCCCTCTCCTCTAAGGGGCACGCGGGACACGAGGGGGGTCAAAGATCTTAAATGGCAACATAGGTCCAGTCGGGACTCATTTGAGAGGTCTTTTCGAGTCGATTTCAAGGCACTAAGCACAGATGGCGCTGCGATCACTTTTCAGAGGGGTTATTTGACTTTTAACATTTCTAAACTAGTAACTTTTCAATAAATGATGATCCTCGTGCCCCACGTGCCCCCTTAGAGGTGAGGGTCGCAAGTCCTAATAAAGATAGATACATTAAAACATATATAAGAGATGAAATGACAAATTAAAAAACTGCAAAATTTTTTGTTTTGTACATTTGATTCAAGTACATGTCTACTTTCCGATATCCTAGAATTTTTCATTAATTTAAGATTTTTGTATCAACCGTGATACTCTAATGGGGTTAGAGTAACTTGCTCAATCTAATAAAAAGTAGTAAAGATACTTGAGTCATTTGGAGTACACTGTGAATCCCATGCAACAGATATTATCCCCAATCAGGAGTAATTTACTTGAAAGGACTCAAGTTATTCAGTTACATAGAAAATTGACTCCAGGTTCATTTGTTCGATTTTGACTCTTTTGGAATTGAAATTTACTCGAAGAGTTTTAGTGAGTATGTTAATATTATTTAAATACTAAATATGTTAGTAATTTCCAACAACGCAATATTAACGCATCGTCATGTATACTATATGTCCCATCGTTTGGCAAACCTTTATTCAGCAGTCTTTTCTAGAATGCATTTTAATCGAATAATTAATGGCCGTCAATTGTTTATATAAACTTTTGTAATTATATAAATAATTCTACCATACAGATATTGAACAACCGTTTTCTATAATTAATCTTGATTACTTTGTAGCACACGGAATTGCAATTTATGGAACACCGCAATGCCCAGAAGAGTATGGCGAACAAGCATACGCTCATCCGGAGGACTGCAATTCATTCTTCTTGTGTACAAATGGTACCTTAACAATTGAACGATGTGAAAATGGTCTGCTCTTCGATGGCCATGGTGCCGTCCACCATCACTGCAATTACAATTGGGCTGTGAAGTGCGGAGACCGCAAAGCTGATCGTGAGTAATGCGTAAATTATTTTCCATTAATACTGTTAAAAAATTCTTTTAAAGAAATATTGCATTTAATAGTTTATTGTGTGTCAAGTGCGCACTTCTCGAATTCCGATGAAGTTCATGGTCCGAGTGAAGCGATATACATATATTCGATATTTTTTAACACAACAGGAGTGAAGCTCGATAATTCACGTCCAAGGACACAAAATCGAGTTTCGTACCTGACGTATTAAACGAGTTATTTATATATCTATATTAAAAGTGAAGTTTGTTATATTATGATTTACATTATTCAAAATGCCAATTCAACGGTGATGAACAAGGAACGCGATTAACTTTTCTGTTTATTACATATATTTACCATGCTTAGTCAGAATACGGCTTGACTATTCTGCTTAAATGAGGTTAACTTTAAAAATGTTTCTATCAAGTTTCCCTTCATCAAATATTAACTAAAAAAAAAACTGTCGAATTTGCAGTTACTCCTCTTAGCACTCACGATTGTGAATATCAATTTGGAATTTACCCTGAAAGCGACCAGTGCAGTAACACGTACGTAAAATGCATCTATGGAGAACCCCATCAAGCTGAATGCGACCCAGGATTGGTTTACGATCATAAAACTCACCATTGCGTGTGGCCAGATGAACTTTTGCCGTATTGCAATCCAGAGGAAATTGTTGGATTCAAATGCCCAACCAAAATTCCAGCTCACACTAATGCTGCTAAATTCTGGCCTTTCCCTAGGTACATCACGTTACAATTTATTATATTATAAATTAGTTGAAATTTATTAATTGATATTCAAGAATAATACAGAATCTATCAAACATTAATAATTGTAAATGTCCTGGTTCAGAGTATCGCCAGTTATATTATATTTTAAAAGTCGTTTCGATATCAAATATTCGGTATATATTTCTTTAAATTTTAAAAAATTTTACTACATAATACATAATATAGATTGTCTCCTGATACCATATTACATATTACTTTGCAATATCAATACCAATATTCTACGTTCTGATTCGATAACATTTAATATACATAAACACGAGAAAATAAAAAAATATATAAACTTCAATTAAAAACAGAAAATTACTAGCTGACACAAAATAATTTCTTGATTCACGAAAATTAACAATTTTCTGCGTCTGCGTATGCTAATAAATTAAACAAGCTACTGTAATACAAAATTAATTTGAAGATCAGGGTTACTTATAATTAGTCCTTTTTACATGCAGAAATACTTTCCTATTGTTGACAGTGTTATTATTTCCAAGCAGTAATTATTTCATTGTTATTGGTTTTTCGTAACGTATTAAAATATTTATAGTCAGCTGACGTTATCCACTAATTTGAATACGTTAAGCCTACTAGTTAATCAGTTTGATTTTATAACTGGCTTTACAGTATCTTAATCGTCAACAGGATGCGTTTTAATTGATGAGAGTTGTTTTCATAATAATTTTGAATTTTCTTTTGACCTAACCATTTATAAAAGTTATTACAAATTTCGAAATGTGTAAATTTTCCATTTTGGACGAATGTAACAATTTTTCGGAAATTCGCGTACATCCTCGACATTTCTTAGGATCGAGTTCACCCTCGAGAGTGGAAAATAGGTCCAGTCATATAAAAAAAATAGCCAAAAATTTCAAAAGATTATTTCTTCCACACGAATTAATTAGTGATCAACTTGATACCAAGTATCTTTCATAAATTTTTTTGCATAAATATTAATTTGATGATTTGGTTTCAGATTCCCCGTTGCTGGCGATTGCGGTCGACTGATTACTTGCGTTGAAGGACATCCAAGACTCATTACTTGCGGAGATGGAAAGCTTTTTGATTCGGAATCTCTCAGTTGTCTCGATCCAGATGAATTACCCCATTGGTAAGATTATATCCAAAATTATTAAATCCATTATGAATTTTTGTTTTGATATCAAAAATATAGAATCCAGAAATACTTTCAATCGTAAATAAAATTTTGAAATTAAAATCTTACAATCTTTTTTTCAAGAACTTTTTGTTGTACAGTAAATATGCTGATACATTCTTCAAGCTTTTAAGAACAAAATTAATTTTTTTCAAAACGGGTGTTTTGTAAAATGCATATATTTCATTCTAATCCAATTTAACAGATTCCTTATAACTTCATTTATTGTCACGATGAAGTAATTATCAAATGTAAGTTTTATTATATTCGATATTAAAAAAACTGGGTGATGTCACACAAAATTGGGCAGATTTTTACTGGGATGTATGGAAGACTATTAAGATGGATATTCATAAATTATGCCTAGTTCGAGTTGCATTTGCTCGATTGCTAGCATTTTTTCAATAATTGGCAATCTATTCAAATGATAACATATATATTTCTAAAAGTACAAATTAAAAGAACTCTGCAAACAGCCAAAATAGTAGCCGCAATATAGAGTGCTTTTCAATAAATTATTTTTTGCACTGATATTATTAATTTATATGTTAGTAATTCAAACGTCTTAAGAATTGGTTAATAAAAGTATACCCACTACATATACCACATTTTAATAAAAAAAATTATGGCAGATCAGAATATTAGTTATTAATACAAATTGCAATTATTTTAATATGCATCTTGCCGGCATTTATATTAATAGTGCGCATGGTAATAGTGCAAAAGAAGAAATAGTTCTTTTGCTGTGTTAAATTTCATTATCATTCCAAAGTGACAAGAAAAGTCTGAAAGTTCATTAAAATCATATCGACCCATTGTATCAAGTTTATTCGATAAGGATAAAGACTCTGGTTGAAAATTTAAAACACGGTTTCCATATATAAGTCGATGACATTGCACTTTTACATATATTAAGAATTATTGGGGGTGATTCCGTTTTATAGGCTAAAAATGGAGCTGACTATAAAATTGCTCCAGTCTGTCGGAACTTTTTTACATTGTAGCTCAATTATAAAAAAACTAGCGATTTTAATCATTTTTGTGATTATTTTTTAGGGAACCAATTTTTTTTGTTCAAATTTGGACAATTGCATCAGATTTTATTACTTAGATTTAAAATGAAAGTTTCTAAATCGTTCTACAATTTTCTTTTAAAAGGGTATCCAATGAAACTGTCAGTTGACCGCATAGGACTATTTCAGTTACTTATTATGCTGCATACTGCAGTGGTTTTGAATTCTTTTAATTCATTACAAATTTAACATGAAAATTAAAATTGGAGTATAACAATTTCAAGAATATTCTTCCGAATTTTGACTTAATGCCTTAATTCAAAATTGTATGCCATAATTTTAAAAAGGTCCTAGAATGATTTTTAAATAAAGGGGGCTAAGAATTCTATATAATGTAATTGTTAAAAATTTCAAGAAAAAATATGGTACTGTAAGAATAATTTATTAAAATCGTTTAAAACTGCATTTTTTACCATCCAAGTTAGAATTTCAAAACTCCTGACGTACGGGAGTAATTTCAACCTCAGATTCGGTATCAGAACAAAAAATATACAAGAATTACCCTCAACCATTCTCGAAACTGTACCTCGCATGAATGCAATTTGCAAACATTGTTAACGTGGTAGTTTCGTAATGATGGACATCAGAATTTTACGTATAAACCAAATTAATTGGCATATGTTTATTCCATACGTTTTGAGCGCACCTTTTTTGTTATTTACCCCGAGTCCTATGTCATTTTACCATCGTGGATCTGCTTGCAGGTATGTGGACAGAATATACCTGAAACTATATCATGCATGCGCTTATAACACACCCTTTTTACAAATTTGTTAGCATCTGGAGCTTTGTCCCCTAGTTACGCATGCAGCCCATTACGCCCCCTCTGATTTCGCATTCCTGCATGCAATATGGCACAGGTATATAAAATATAAAATAAAGCATAATAGTACCTATATGTCCATATCGATCAGAATTGTTGTAGAATGCAAGGATACTTCTTACTTTACTAAAATAGTCACGTTGTCGTCTAGTTCTTAAACTGCCTAGAACATTCAGATTTTTTATGATACCATAAGGAAAGGCGTATGGATCGATATCTCAGAAACTTTTCAACAAAAACTACGATAAAAAACTTCTCAAAAACAATTTAAAACAAATTAACTTCAACAATGCTTAAAAAGGAAGAAATTATGGTGAATTTAACATAACTTAATCTGACACACCACACTAACAACTAACCATCAACTACAACGTCGAATATTTCAGAAGCAGAAAAATAATAAACCAAACCAATAACAAATGTATCGATATTAGATTTTAAATGATATTATAACTTTGCATAAAACATATATATATATTTTTAAAATTTTAAAGTAATTTTGTTTGTTCTAACTTTTTTAAGTTGAATTTACTTATAGTGGGTTTTAACAAATCTTGTCTCGCAAGTTTTTGAGATGTTTTCCTAAAGCTTATAAATATGTTATTGTATCATACTATAAAATAATCACTCTTAACCTGTAATAATTGCAATTATAATAGTGATAATTAAGTTTAAAATGTTATGACTTTGTACATTCGATGATCCAACTGTACCATAATTAGTAAAATTTACTTTTATGTAGTAAAAATAGTAAAATATGTAACATAAAAACTTACATAAAAATGTACGTTTATAGTACCGAGAAGGCCATAAATCCTAATAATGTAATCCAAAATGTGTCGCCCAGACCTACGGTCTTAGATCGAATAACGTGGATCATACAAAGCTTTGAAACTGATTTCTAAAGTAATAATCTAATACAAAATAATTTATTCTACAATAATATTCTGATTTGTATATAGTTCAGAAAGATTAAAATTGCAGATATATGGACTTATGGTAATAAGGATTTTATCTTACTTTTCCAAATAATAAATAATTATCCAAAGTAATTTACGAGTTGTTTATCAGCAATGATTGATTTTAAGTATTTTACCTGTAATGGCCGCCACTGAATATCAAATAAATAAAAATATCCAATCTATAAATGGTGGAATTTCTTTAGTGGCCGATAAGAACCCAATGTTTGCCCAATATTGTACCAATTTGAACTACCAATAATTGGGCTATTAAAATGTGTTTCAAACAAATCGCAAATAAATATAATCGTATAATCGTATTCATCTATCATCGGGACACCTCTGTATTTATTTATAAGCGTCTAATAACGCCAAAGCTCAGGTGGTTCGGATTCCACCTTCATACACTGTAGGTCCCGCCGCGATTTAGTCCGATATGGGTTCAGAAAAGTCGACGTGAAGTAATATAAAAAAAAGCAAACAAAAAAATAAACGTATGGTATTTGATAATAAATTTTAAAACTGAGTTAGAATCTATTAAATAAATAGCAAAATTAAAAAAAAAATATTACTGTCAAGGGAGCAGTAAAATAATAAAAGCATAAGAAACGCGTGACTGATAAATGACATTTCTAATATTTTTTTATTTATCAATCTGGTACAATCACCGAGGTGTACCAGAAAGAAGAAGTTAGATAAATTTTGATAAAGTAAAATAAAAACAGTTTTTTGTATTATCTATTTAGTTAATATTATATTATATATATTTTGTTATTCAATGTATCGAATTCTTCATATTCAGTAAGTGAAATATTCAGTTATTCCATAAATATCATTTTTCGCTCCGTGCATGAGAAAATATTTACCTTCTTTATAATTAAATTAAAGAATAATAATAAGATGACTCGACTAACAATGCATGATAATCAAATAATGAACTATTTATCTCTGTTTGCAGTGCCTAAAGAAAAAAATTCAAGATATAGAGGACGTTCGAGAATCTGAAGCTCGCATGGGGAGCGAAAGAATCACCACACCCTCGTATAGATCATTGCAACTTCCAAGTCATCGAAATCCAGATGTACAAATCGTCCCATCATCACATGTAACACATGTAAAAATCATAAAAAGACTATGAAAAATTCGTTGCTTTCGCAACTAGAAAAAATGTATAGATAAAATATATGCAATGATGAAGACAACGAATAGGTGACAAATCAATTAATAAATGCTCAATTAGGCAAATGTAAAAAAGACAACATTACACTTTATTTTCACAAATCGCCACTGTAACGTATAATAATTATTATACTCTTCTTTTAAGAAGGAATAACGGGAGTCGGGGGAGTATTTACATTTCGAACGACGACGAGAGACGCAAACGTTACGATTACCGATCACACGAGGAGTGATCTTTTCGCTTCGCTTTTATGAAACGACAACCTTCGATCCCATGAAAACGGCGTTTGAGACGTCTATACGACGTCTCGATATTTAAAGTCTATAGTCTATACTTTTCTCGCTTAATCTCTACTCCGCCATACATTGATTTTCAACAATCAGTCATTTCTTCAGCAATAAAATCATCATAAAAATTGAATCACAGAAGTCGACATTATTTTTACCTTTCCAGACGAGATAAGACTACCAAAACGTCTCAAACGCCATTACGTTATTTTTTAGTAACAAAATGAGTTAAGAAAATTGTAACTGTGCAAGTTTAGAGAAAAGTTTGTTAAATATAGAGACATTCTCCAAATGACGTGTGCATTAAGAAACATTAAAATATTTCTTTACAAAAGTTAAGCATTCTTGCAATAAATTTTAGTATTCTTTCCACGAGTTCTATTGAATTGTTTAGCAGTTCTAATTTAGCCTGAAACATTTATTTAAAACAAAATATTTAACCATTTCAGAATTTTGGATATGTGAGGATCTTTTCGCTTTCATTAAAAAGTCGGAATTCAAAAGTATGTTTATATTATTTTATTTCTCGCTTCGTTGAAAAGTTATTTGGAAAGAATATTATAAAATATTTACAACAGGCAGCTTAACAATAAACAAACTTTAGCAACAATACGCTAGGTGCCTCGGAGGATTGTTCTCAGTTAACGTAACGTTGGCACCCGGTCACGTTGATTTACGACTAACGCTGATCGCTGATCGCTCTCGTCCGATCGAGAGATCCTCAGGTCAGATAAAATAATCTAGTTTCTAGCTCGCGCACGCAAATTGAGAGGCACGGCTCCTGCTGGCAGGGATGCGATACCAGGGGGAAGGTTCTCCTCTTCCGGCTCCTGTTCATTTCCGCCATCGCGCAATTCCCCTTCGAGGGTTGGAGGCGTCGTCGGGACTTCGCAATCCTCTGTAGGAGGGACGACGCACCTCAGGGATCTTCGATCGAACACCAACATGGCTGGACACCTCTGAAGTCGTGGATATCCACCTTGGCACTGCCAATATCTGTTGCAAGATTTTCCTAGTGGCACGTTGCCGTTGGCGTCCTCGTTACACAATGCTAAAAAATTTATGTCAGAAATACATATGTATTGAAATAAAAATTGGAAAATGAGGAAAATGATTGGAAAGTCTCGAAAAACTTATCCACAAAAATTAAATTCAAAAAAGTCAAAAACTCTTTGGAAACTAATAAAATAGTGGCTCATTGAGTTAATTTATGCCTTCGTTGTTTTCGGCTAAATAAGAGTCCACTTCAGAGGACCACTGGAATCATTCTAAGTGCAGCACTTAAGTTGCCCATAAAGATCCGAAACGTCTTCGAACCTCTTTAGTCAACCTTTTTTCTATTACATTTAAAAATTCATGAAGAAATATAAACTTACGGTGTTTTTGGCATCCCTCAACGTTTTCTGGCCAGTCGCAGGACCTAGCTTTTTCATTGTAGAGTAAGCCTCCGATGCAGAGCTGTTCAGTGGCAGTTCCGTTCCAGCAGGTCCAATACCTGGTACAAGATGTTTCATGTCCAAAAATGCCATAAAGCCAATCGCAATGTTCAGCAGAAATTGGTGGATTCGCTTGTCGTTTTCCATCGCAATAATTCGCCCTCCAAGGATAATCGCATCCTTCGGTGACTCCTCGGTGTTTTCCTGCGAACACGAGGCCATTTGGACAATCGAAAAGTTCAGGACGTCCATTCACGCATTCCCAGTAGCGATCGCAATATTCTTGATCGCCAACTACCCGGGCCTTTGTTTGGCATGGGTCCTCTTGCTTTTGCGCCAGGGATCCTGAAAACAGACAATATATTAACAGGTTTCTTATAGCTGGATGTTTTACAGTTTATTCCGCTATTTGAAGTAGATAAAGCGTATACAGATAAGCTGTCAATTTATCGTTGGACGTGGAAATAAATATGGAATGTTTCTCACTCGTTTAATATTATATTTATTAAATAAAATATATAATAAAAAATTATCTGGAATCGTATTCGATTATTTGTCATTGTTCGACGTTACCGCTGTTTTTAATATTAAAATAGCTTAGAATTGCACTTTTCAGCATAAGGAAGAATGAATTGTAGAAACCGAAACGCGCCTTCGGAAATTGGGTCAGGATGGAAACGTAAACAATCGTGACTTAGCATTCTTTCTGCTGTTGTTCAGTTGTTATTTGGGTCATCTATCTCGCGAATATTTGCCAATCATTTATTTCATTTTGACATCGTCGCTGTACCTGCACCCAGCTATTGTACAGAATATTGTAATTATTGTATGCATTTCGCAAAGAAAATGCATCAATTAAGATAATAAGTGTTCGAAGAATGTAAGTAATTCCTCGCGAAATTTATTTAAGACCAATTTTCTTTTATTCATTTCCGCTGCCTAGCCCGAAGGTTTTTACGCTTATACACTTTTTCATGTGTAACAATATGTAACAATGTAATTTCATAGTACAATTTTTTTAATTTTATACACATCGTATTAAATAACATCACATTGTATTATTCAAGTGATACAATCAAGTTACATTAAATGGAAACATAAATATTATGTTTTTGAGTTATTAAGTAGATAGCTATTTTCTTTTTCAATTAAACGCATTGTTATGTATCTTAAGAGCGTTCAGTGGAACAAAATTTTATAATCCAACTTTATCAACCTATAAATTAAACATTACTTTTGCTTTATATTATACTAAAATAATAGAATATTATATGAAAAAAAGGAAATAGTTTGAACTACTTCCTAGATTAGTATAGGATAAAATTATTAGTCAGTTAATTTTAATTTTATTGAATAATGACCTCGATAAATTATCCTTGCCAAGTCAACTACCTAAATAGTAAAACTAATTAAAAAGGCAGGGTACTGCTAAATCTGATGTATATTTAACTATACATTGCGAAAAATATTTAGGAAATTTACCTAAATGGCGAGTTACCTAGTTGGAACTAAATTTTTAGCAGTTTTTAATGAACATTTGCCAATTTTATTTAAATTTAGTTAATCTAACTTTCATTTATTATGAACTGTATATAGCTAAACAAAACTACTTTATTTATTATGAACTGTATACAGCTAAACAAAATAATTAGTTTCCACAGGAAGTTTAGATGGGTTAAAATATTTAACTCATAATTGGCAACCTCATGTGTACTCAATAATACTTAATTTTGTATAGGGTTACATTTGAATATATTTGAGGACATTGTAGTATATTTTATGAAACTTAATGTAATCCCTGATGAATAATGATTAACTTTCCATTCTGGTTTCAACAGCGCTTCTGGAAAAAGAACTAGGTGGAACAAGCAAGTGCCGGATTTCCGACAATCTGTTCCAAACCTTCAATCTGATATCAAGTATAGTTGAAAACTGAGAAAAAAGGATAACAGTTGCACTTTACACACACTATAATAAACAAATATAATAATATACAATAAACGGATCAAATTTAATGTCGTAATGGATTACGGTTGATGATGGTCTCATACAGTACCCGATATGCAGATGAAAACAGCCAATTTACGATTTTGCACTTTGTATATTTAGTATATTATTCTGTTGATTTTTTTCTTCATGGTTTATTCATTGAATATGCATTAAAATTAATCAAATACTAGATTGTTGGTAATTTTATCTAGTTGAACATAAGTTTTTCAGTACGTACATTAAACAATGCAAAGCCGGCAGGATGTTTGTAATAAAATCTTAAAAATATTATTTCGAATAATTGTCTAGAAAATAATTATTCAACTCTGTATATATAATACCAACCCCACACAACAAACATGACTAATCGGCATTAAATTTATTTCCTATAACAAAACATGTGCATGCCGTTCTTCATTAAAACAATAAAATTGCATAAGATGAAAAAAGCGCGGTTTTTCTCGGTTTTTATTATAGTTCTTTGACCGAATATAAAAATGAACCAACTCAAAACTATCACAAAATCTAAGACATAAATTTCAAATTTGTGCAAATCCCATTTATAAGGAAAATTATAGAAAGCAGAAAAAATACTGCAGGTGCGAATAATCAGTGTTATCATTTCCCGTTACAACAGGACAAAGCGCAATGAAAAAAACAACAGTTAATCAACGATTTCTAAACCTCGGGCATTAATGAGTAAACGTATGTTACGCCCATTATTCATAGGTTTCCGGTCATAATGCACATATTCTCCTGTTTTATTTAAATCTTGAAATTTGTTAATTTTACTGTAACTTTTGAAATAGACAACCAACAAAAGACTAATTCCCGTACACAAAGAGAAAAAATATAGTTAATCGAAACACTTAAAAACGTAAAACAGTTATATCCAACATTTAAAACAAATTAATATCTTATTAGCTTGAACTTTTCCTGAACAGATGTTTTGAATTACTTCTACTTCTAAAATTGTATTAAAGTTCGCTTAATACAGAGGCACATTGAAAAGTAATTAGGATATAATATACTATTCAATTGATGATTGGCTAATTATATAAAAATAATTCTTATACAAAATATTTCTTAAATCAGGAAAAATGGACCAATTATTTGTAAATGCAGTAATGAAAACATGAATTAAAATTTTAATTAATTATTTACTTAATTTTATAATGAACATGCAGTATTTAAAATAGCATTCTTTAATTTTAAAACTGCAATATTAAAGTTATATTAGGAAGAATTACGCATGCTTCTTGGTACATCCATATCCTGCATCATAAGCCAATTATTTCAGTGTTTTGATGAACATAAATTAATACTTTCATAGTATTTTTATATTATAATTTTATATTCGAATTTTTGACATTTTTGCTAAAGATTATTTTGAGGATCTAAAATATATCACGAAGAGTACACAGTTATACCAACCAGCGAACCACATCTGGCGAGAGCTATTTACAGACCGGTCTTATAAGCTGCAATATTTTGATAAATTTTGTTTAAAGAATTATATTCGAATTTTAATAAGAAATTTGTGTACTAGAAAAATTGCTCCAAGATTATTAACAAATCAACAGTATTTAAGCTGTAATAAATCTGTTAATTTCAGATATTTTCAGTTAATAATTTGACTGCCAGCGTCTGAGGTGCTACCGCGTCTTACTCGCTACAACTCATTGGGGCCGTTATAGTAATGGATTTTCATTTGGTAATAAAGCCCATCAGTTAACTACTCCCGTATGACTGTGTCATATGCTAGAAGGCATCAGCATACATGGAGCATTCCACGATTTATAACGTGTTCACTTCATAAACGGGAAAATGAACAAATTAATATATTTTGCAGTGAGAATGCGGTGAAATTTAATACATTTGCGTTCACTGTTCTACCAGTGACTTACATGTACTTAATCAATTACTACACCGTAAAACGATCGAGGCTATATAGGGTGCCCAACTGGGTTACGATATTTCAGCACGTGATTTCCCAT
Organism: Trichopria drosophilae; assembly: GCA_030407085.1. Lineage (NCBI taxonomy): Eukaryota > Metazoa > Arthropoda > Insecta > Hymenoptera > Diapriidae > Trichopria > Trichopria drosophilae. Next base: position 210,408,374 of record CM059583.1, read on the forward strand.
GATATTTCAAACAAAAATTCCTCTACCAAAATTTGAACTGAGGCTCAGAATTTGAGTGACGGGTCATTCAAGTTTAGAAAAAAATTACTTTTTTGCAATAACTCGACTCGCTTTTAAGTTATTTCAATGAGTGAGAGCTCATCTTCAAGCTTTTTTAAGCCCTACAATTATCCCAGAAGGTCATTTGACCTACGATGAAGTTATGTCCTCAAAAAGAAAAAAGTCCAATTTTTGCGGTTTATCGCCTACAAGTTATTTTGCCAAATATCTAAAAAAATGGCACACAAGAAGAAGTTGTGGAACTTCAAAAGACGAAGAATTTGCGCTCTCATACGTTCGATAAAAATTAAGTCCTCAGGAACACTCGTAAATGTCGTAGAATTGGCGACAAATGCACACCGTCAGTTCCAAACGAGTTTTGGTAAACGAACCACGTAAAATAAGAATATCTCTTCAAAATTAAAAAGACATTTATCCTACGACCAAAATTAAAGTCGAAAACAAATAAGGCCTCTCAATTATATTCATGTCTACATTCTCTATACGGAACCAGTACAACTATCTGTTGTGACTATACCGACTTGATGTAGCACTTGGATAGTTTTCTACAGGACTGGTGGAAGTTGGCGGTACGATTTTTATATAAAATAAATTTCTCAGCTACTTCCGCAGCAAGATTTCCATTTCGAAAAGTGGTCGCACGCGATATGAAACGCTCATTTTATTCGGAGCAAAAGGAACAATGAGGCCGGAGGGGCAGCGGAAAGTCGACTCGGTAAATCGAAGATATACGTAGCATATAATAAGACGCGTTCCAACTGCGTATCCGAGTCTTGGTACGATCGTGGGCAGGCAAAAGTAAATAGTAAAATGGTAATGGAGGAAGTATCGTGGGACCGTGCTCCCAAGCGATCGCGAGCACCAGTTAGTGAAAGTGCCTAGCCTTGACTTGCAACCTTCATGTGGGATTCCCTACCCTCTCTCGAAAGATCCCATCAGGAGTCCCTGGTCCATACATCCCATCGGATCTCTGATGGACCTTTCCAGATCCATGTCTCACATTTGTTAGCATCCAATTTTATCTAATGGTCTTTTAACTCTTATCCAGTCACCTTTCTATGTCTACTCAATGATCGATGATAAAGGTATTCGGATATTCCCACAATAACATCTACGAATGGGACATTTGTCAATCTGGTACGTCAGCGTTTATGTGACAAACTACCTCGGCTTTTTCAAAAGTTTTCCCAATCACTAGGGTAAAAATGTATGAATTTAACACATTTCATGACACTAAATTTGACGATCATGAAATATAAAGCACCTCATTTTATATGAAATTAGAATATTACGCACTCGAAAATTTTGAACATATCTAGTTTTTCTGTGAAACGCCTACATTTTCTTTAAGATGCTTTCATTTACACCCGCATAATTTTCCACCGGTCGGACGTCAGATTCAATTTCGTAGAAAACTTGAATTTCCGTAGTCGATTCGAGAACTTCGTGATTTCACACATTACCTAAGTTGTCAACTTACTCACAAAATTGTATAACGAGATATCTAAAACTTTCTACGTGGCAAAATCGGGAATTTTCAGACTTTTTTGAACCCGTTTCTAATTCGCAATTTCGATTCAGACTTCTCCCCCCTTCGTTACTTTACTTTCACATTTTTTTCTATTGCAACTTTATATATAAGTTATTGCACCTTCAAAGTTAAAAGTCCATGATATGTAATTCTTGGTTTCGTTCAGGATTCACCAAATAACCTCGAATTTGTCAGATCTCAAAATTTCTCCGCGCGTTTTGAAACCACTAGTGGTACATGTTTTTCAAACGGTTATTTGAGGACAACGATAAAAGACGACATGCTTATGTAATCAAATTCCTTTTATGATTAATGTCCGACTTTCTAATCGTTTGATCTTCTGTCGATAATTTGTTCGTAAAAGTAGCCTTGTCTTCATACTCATGTTTCCTATTGTCATTCAGGTTCTTCCTTCATTCTCATCAAAGTGAACTTCCTTATTAAGAAATGTTGAACGCTAATATCGACTTGGGCACCCGAAGAACAACAAATAGACCACAAAAACAATGAGTCTGTGACAAGTTCTGAAGTTGACATTTTTCTTAGTGCACGTAAATAGAAGGTTTCACAATGAAAAAGTATATCAAAAATGAATATCATCATATTCTTAAAAGTTATTTGCGTTAATCAAATCTTCTTTATAAGTTTCTTACAAATTCTTATTCCAGTATCATCACCTTTTTTCTGCAGATTCAAGGAGCAGACAGGTCGAACTGAAAATGCTACAATTACGATATTGTTTACATTATAATGTTATTAATACGGTTATACCCGGGATTCGAGAAACGTGACGATTATCTTCCGTCTATATACCTTGGAAAGGCAGCACGATCTCATTTCGAAAGGGACACTGAAAACATAGGCGGGGCCCGCCTTTCTGCCTGAATACTCTCTCCTGCAATATACGGTATGCTATCTTATACGTAAGTTTCCAATTGTGCATTATTTAGGTACTTAACCAGCCACTGCACTCAATGATTCGTTTACTGCAATATTCTCGATTCCCAGTTTTCCAATCTTCATCATATACCAACATGTTTTTTTTTATCGTCATTTCATGGAACCAGAGAATTTTTTGCAATGATGTAACTTGAAATTGATGTTTTCTGCTCATAATTTCATCATTTTCAATGCTTTCAAGGCAAAAAAACATCCAGTTATCAATTGTTGAAATTTCAATCGCGTGATGAATAGTTACATTTTAACGAAAAAAATCAAATTCTATTCTGAGATATCTTTTATCAAATCATATTTTTAGGATAAGTGGGAGTAATATTTCCTACCTGAAAAAATCATTTTATTCTACAAAAATATGTAACATGAAATGAAAAATTACATTACACACTTCAGTTATTTCATCATATTTTACGATATTAGTAACGTCAATGCATTCAACAAACATTTATCAAAGAATAAACATTAGTACAAACTACTTTATAATAACAATAATTTACCATTGAATTTTATCTCAGGATAATAGATTATAAAATCAGTTTTAAAGTAAAGAAAATTTTCTGTATAGCAAGGAACAAGTTATTTTCGATTACTAAACTTTCTTCGTTTCGTTGGTCATTTATTTCGGAAGGATGGTAAATAAAAATACGATTTGTTCGGATTAAGTTTGAAAAAACGTCGCCAAATATATGCATTTTTCAAACGAATCAGAATGTTTTTCCACCAAAATAGAACTTATACTTTACTTTCGAAAAAAGTCTAATTGAATATATTTTGATCGTAAAAAATTAATGTTATTATAAAAATGAAATTGTTATCACAAAGAAAATGTTTATAAATGACCTAGACATTTCAGAACCTTTTAAAATAACTCCAAAATTAAAACAGCCACTCTTGAAATGATTAAAACATAATCGGGAAAATTGGAGACAAAATACGGGTAACTGAAAAGGCGGATAATTCTTTTAAAAAGTTGAACACAAATGAGAATTAAATAATAGTAATTCAGTGAATAATGGATGCAAAAAGTGAACGATCTGTTTCGTATAACGACATGAGGGAGGTAATTACAGGTCTTGAATGAGAAAACGAACCAGGAATCCATATAATCATTAAGAAAATATGTAATTAATTATTTGTCGACAAGAATATAGGAGTATTACTTTTACTCTTACCCTAATGAGTAAATAATAACTACTTTTACTTAAATAACTTAATGCTTGACGTATTTAAATCGCAAATATAGACGAGTACTTTTACAATGCAAAAGAAATATTTTTTCTCTGCGGTTTTATTAACTTACTTACTTACTTTGTAACCGAAAATACCGACATATCGGTTACGTTAATGTCGACAACGAAATTAAAATTTCGACGAAAAGAAAAAAGGATTGAGTCGTTTTTGAAAGCGTAAGTGATGTGCGGTCACTTTGGATCGACCAGCAGGAGATGCTGACGTTTCTTGACGCCCATAAAAGAGCAAGGCGCGGCTTCTACTTCTTTTTTTTTACCGGCTCTGCCAGTGCGAATGTAAGAGGATTATTTCTGATCTACCTACCGTTAGCTGGTAGATTACAAGCGTAGAAATGCATTAGTTACATTACACACGATTAAAATATTTTGCGGAATTTCTCGAAAAGCCAAATGCAAATTTCCTTACTTATTTAATTCTTTTTTATATCAAATACATTGATAATAAGTTCGAAATCACATTGATTAGATTTAATATTTAATTCCGATTTTTCATATACTTGCTTATGTCATACAAAGATTGGTCTAAAATATTGACAAAGTTTCGAGCCTATTAAGATATGAACTCGGTATGATTCCAAACGTCGTCGAAATTACTCATTTTCATGTCGTTCGGTATTTCGAGTTTTACAATTGCTAAGAATCTGGAAAGTTTTCAAAATTGAAATCAATATACCCAGTTACTTTTATGCAAGAAAAGTGCCATAAATTATGGTCTATTAAGTGCGTTTGAATGAATTAAAAAATATTACTGGAACGAGAGCTTCAAAATAAATTTCAAAAACGAAATATCAGCAGTTGTTTAACAAACATGTATTAAATACACAGGTATTGGTTGTATTAAACAAACTGTTTCGATAACAGCAGACTTAACTAAATCTTTAGTTTTTATAACTGCATATCGTTAATCTGACTAAAACTCTACTGTTACCCCACTAGGTAACTTTTCTCATTTAGTTAAATTTACTCCACAGTTTCTTCAGAACATCAACTTTGTTATAATTGCTTTAATTTACGTATAATGTTTACGTAGATAAGTCATGTAGGAAATGTGTACTAAATTGGGTAAAGTAAATTTAACCCATTTGGAACGTTTGCATAATATTCGCACAAAATTAAAATGTTTTAAAAATTAACCACCGATATCATTGTATCTCGTTCTTTGTCTTCATTAAAGTTAGTTAACAAAGTCTGAGAAGCAGATACAGTAATATAACAATACATTCTTCTGGTGTTTGCACAATCGGCATTAATGTATACTATTCAAATGCAAAAAACATTTCTCCGAGAAACGAGAAATATATCGATTTACATATGATATTTACATAAACATTGATTTATGAGTCTAAACGCACAAAAACCAGCTTGAATGTACAGATGGGTGCGGTAGTTTTTCGAAATCATGTATTGTCTAAATGTAAATGCAAAGTTACTTCCGTATTTTTAATTAGAAATTATTTGCAATCATTTATTATAGCCAGAACATTTCGTAAAAACAATAATATTCAAAATTATGAAACTAATATTATGGCGAGTAATCTTCACTTTGGGAATATGCAAACTGTATGCATACATTTTCAGTTTATAAAAGGAATATCCTTGAGAAGACCAAATTTCGGAATTTTGGACTCATATACATAATTTACGACCAGGAATAAATAATGTTTCGCAAATTGTAGTGAAGGTAACATGAGGAATTACAATCATCCCAATTCAAAAATACCAAGAATAAATTATAAGTAAATTTGATTATTTTTTAAACTATTCAACGTATTTCAATAGATCCTCAACAAAATTGTAGACAAGTGGCAATTATGACCGAAAAGGACTTAAATCAACTAAAAATATAGTTGGAGGAATGAATATCTGGTTGGACGTAAAAGAAGAAATTTTCGATACATTTTTAAAAATGATTAAAGTTCAACTGCCCCATACACGATAAATCATAAAGATCAAAGATTCTTTGCGCAAGTCATTGCAACGCATTGAGTAGTAGTTTACCAAGAATGTGTCTTGACATTTTTTACTGTTATTAGTTTTACTGGATTATTCCAATTCCTTTTTATGATGTTAGCATATGCTTCTTTGAATTTTTTGTAGAAACCCATTTCTTGATATTCAATAATTTTGAAAAATAAGTAAATATTCATGTAAATTTAATTACTAAAAAATTAATTTCAATGCAAATAGTAAAATTAATAACGTCAGCAGAATTATCCTAAACAGATAGATTCGTTCTTTTCATTACATTCCTTCCAACATCCCAATGGTAGCTGAATTTATCAGGTCGTTTTTTCTGTTTATTAGATTAGCGTAATCAATTTTTCAAGCTTTTTTTTGCACTAGGGGGAACTACATTTTTTTTATCGAAAACCCTGAGCAGACATTTCACTACAGTTTTCAACGACTGTTGTATTTTGTGTAAAAAAGGTTATAACAAATTTCAATTACCTCTCAGATTTTAGGAGCCATTTATGACAAAATATAATTGTATTTAGAGATAAATGACTTTGATATAAATGGCAGGAATAAGCGGTATGTCACCGACTATCAAATTTTCCACCATTTTGGGCGATTTCATCTTTATTTTTAAAATACTTAAATTTATATTTTAAATTTCAAATTTCGAGAAAACCATTTCTCTACACCAAACCTGAAAAGATTTAAAATGAGATAAAAAAAATTTTAGAAAACAAAATTTTTTTTTTGTAAGTATTTGTAATTTTACGTTAGATAGCCAAATGTCACTTCAAGTCTTAATAGGTTAACCGACTAAGGGAACGCTTTTGGCCAAAAATAATTTAGACACCAATGTCTGATACACGAAGGAGAATTTTCTGGGAAAATTTACCCTTTCAGATGGTAATTTTGGGACAGGATTAAGCACTGAGAAACGTTGCCATTCTTACTGATAAGAATTACTAATAAATTCTTAGAATATTTACTGTTAAGACATTAAGAATGATCAACAATCTATTAATTTTCACCATAATACAAGTCTATCCCAAAATTATCGGTTGAAAAAAGCGGTATGAAACCAGCTGGCTGATTCTGCAATCAAGGTTTCGGCGATGACAGGGTATATATTGCAAAACGAGGTATACTCGGCATGAAAAAGCGGTTCTTATGGGCACCTTAAGATGGGCAAAAGGCTGACATGGGCACCATTGGAACTCGCCCATGGGAAAGAGGGAGTAGTCTGTTATGCAGGTACATTCAGCAAACGATTCTGCGGAGACGTCTTTCGAGTTCCAGACGATTATATAAGTCGAGTGACTTGGAGCCGTACTCACTTACTTTCCCTTCCTTTACGACTGCCCCGTAAAGAGTAAATAGCCACGACCCGCCATTAACGGAGGCGCAGGTCCTTACTCCCTGCTCCAATAATATTGTTTACGTATCGCGGAAAGTTACAGAATATCAACGCCAAATCAGTTATCCAACGTCTTCATAGGTATTCCTTCCGTGCTCCAAATACGTTGAAGTCATTCAATCCAGTTCCTATTTTGACTCCACGAGTAACATATAATTAAAATGTTTCACATTTCAGCCATTCTTAAGCTCCTTCAATTCAAACTAGTTAGAATCCTCCAAGCGATTACCAGCATCCTTCATCAGAATTTCTCCAAGTCATCATGAATGTATATTATATATTCAGGAAATAGGAACTTGCTAAATTAACCATCTTTATCTACATGATATGCATTTATATCCATTTTGGAATAAATTTTTTTGTTCAGAAAGCAATCAACGTACTTTCAGGTAAGCTTCCAAAATAACACAGTTATTTGATGCGTAAATACGAAAACCACTAAGATTACTGCGTTTGCAATCGTGGTATGTATTTGGCAATGCAATCAGCGATTAAATTTCTTAACCTCAAATGATTTGACCCAGCTGGCAGTGCACTTGGAGAAAATCTCACCACCCTCTCTCCTCTGCTGCAGAAAGTTTCGTGTCAAGTTTGGCATCGAAATAATCACAATAAGTTAATTCATCCTTGTTTCATCGTCACATAACCTACACTATCACAGACTTAAGAAATATTTACATTGCGCTTTGAACCCTACACAATTCTACAGTTATTCAGTAATGGACTAGATCGCGAAAACACTGGAGTAAATGAATTCACCACCAGAACAAAATTTTTAACAAATTTTAAACATATTTTCAATTTATATTTTTTATTTGTTTCTATTGATTAAGTAACTTGTTTATTTAGCAAAAGAAATGAACACATGAGTATGCGAAATTTGACCTCTTTATGCAGGAAACCTCATGCGATGATCAAGATGGCATAACTTGCATGAGAGAAATTTTTCACTTAACGATATAAAAGTGACGATGCAATAGCTTAACGATGCTTTCGTTAGGAAATGCACGACGCTTCATGTTTATTGATCAAGGATCCCACTTATGTTCTGTGATTTCGCGAGCCGCTAAATGCACTATTTGCAAATTTAAATTACTAAAAAATCATTCTTTCATTAAATTTTACGATTATGTAAGCTATATAAAATAATTTGAAACTATGCAATAAACATTGTATTAAACGGACCGTTGAATATAATCAATTATTCAGTACACCAGTGTTAGGCGTATCATTATTGTTATTACTAAAATTTACCTAAGTAATGTATTTTATTTAAGCACAAACACATTACACTTATGTTATCAAAATAGTAAATAGAGAACATTTGCAATTAAGTAATTTTAAATAAGTTTCGTAATTGAGTCGATTGATTATGCGATGCAATTGATAAAATTATACAAATAATGTTTCTATAAATAGATGAATACTAATAATTGTTTTGAACAATGGATTAAGTACCGTGATAGAAATGCATTATGTGTAAATTAACAGAGTTATGATTATCGGTCAACATTTGTTATATTATATATGTGTATATTATATTTTGTTTCCAAAACTCGATGTACTTCGGAAATTAGTCGAAAAATACATTAGGCATATGAAATATAAAGATCAAATTAGCTGTTCAATGCCTATCCATACAAATATTGTCAATTCAATACAATACTTACAAATATTAGTATTGAATTGACAATATACATATATAATATATACATATTTGTAATTTTCTTTAAGAATGTATATTTATATTACCAGCGTCGTCGATCCTGTTGAAGATACTCTTTTAGAATAACGCAAGTTTTATTCCGTTCAATTGCTGTATTCAAATAATTAATTTATTAATTTATTAATATCTTTCCATCTTAAAATCAAATAATATGTTTTATGCACGTAATTATTAAATATTATATTTTAAGATTTTTCGAAAAGGGACCAAAGGACCAAAGCGAAACGATCTCTTTCGAGAGGCTTCGACCGACAATCTGAAGAAACCGGGTTCAACTCCCGGCGCATCGAATCTATCCACTTTGATCCTGATTTTTATTCAGAAAATTTAAAATAATCCAACCTTTCCAGCATTATTATCATACAAAAATTCTGTATTTTTCTAATAAAATTTACATTGTTTCTGATCCAGCAGACGAGTTTCTGTCACAAGAAAAAATTTCCAATCCTTGATTCACTTTTATTGAATTTACAATTGTCATAATAAAAGCTTACAACTCTCTCATAAATAAATTGTCATGCTGCCCTTAATTTATGGGTTATAAACCGATTATTGAAGAGCCACAAGTGAATGTGGTCATTTTCAGTTTCAAGGGTTCATAATGATAATCGGAAGAAAAAGTAGCGTGTTTAACTTAAATATCGAAATTTGTGCTCACCATAATCCTGGTTTGTGCTCAACACAAACTTAGTATACCCCCGTGCCTATAGTTTTTTAGACAGAACAGCAAGTTAGGGACGAGGACAATCCTAGTTTGTGTTGAGCACAAGCTATCTTTTTCCGTAAAGGGAAACATCGGAAAAAGGGTGAACACCAGACAACAAATCTCTCGAAACCTAATGCATAAAACTAATTTGAAGTTATGAATGATTCATCATAAGAATAGGTATTTAAAAATAATCAATATTTTTGCAAAACAATGCTAAAAGTGTTAAAACCCCCATTTTGTCTTAAAAAATAAATCTGACAGGAGAATCTGCGTTCAAATTTCGAATGACATAATGAAATAAAAATCTTAAAAAATGAATGACATTTTATTTAAAAAATCGATTATGTGCGTAGTAGATATTCTACATTTTTTCTTTATTAAGCAATTGAACAAAGATGCAGAATAGGTAAAATTTAAATAATATAAGATCTTGAATTGTTTTGTTACATTCTATAATTTAAACGTTCTTTCAGAGGTGTAGAAAGATCAAGCACACCCCTCAAGAAAATACGACTTAATTTGGGAATAAATATGATAAATTGGTATGTATGTTGTGTGTAGGTCGAAATTTCAAACAAAGAATCAATTAAAACTGTGGAGTTATGCTTTTTCGAAATTTTTGCCAAATTTTAGAAAAAAGTTACGATGCTTTGTCCTTTAGAAACTTTGAATTTTGTGATTTCGACACCTAAACCAAATATCTTATTAATATACCTAATATTTATTTTACTGAGAACAGATATAAGTGCAATCGATATCATTAATATCATTGCAGAATATAAGAAAAATAAAAATAAAATATATTCAAATAAAAATTCCATGTGCAATAACGACTTCTAAGAATGAAAAATATTATTTCTTTCAGGAAGAAAATTTAAGCATCTGTGCTGGAATTACCCGAGTAAAAAAAATTGTCTGAGAGATCACAGAGCGATCTCGCATTCGTCGGTCTCGCTGATGTCACTCATATGGGACGCGACGGAGCGAGACTTCCGAGAGATTAATTATTTCGCTGCACAATTCGTCTCTGAAGGATCTTGCTGACATCTCGCGGGTTTAATTTCGCCAAGACCTCGCTAAGGGGACGGAACGAGATTGTTGCCAGATGAACTAAAAGGTTAAAATAGTAGGATGACAATTGATTGACACATATTTGAGTGAATCTATCAATGAAATTCGGCATTGATATGTGTCATTTGTTGCCATTAAAATGAATATCTAGCCGAGTGGTTAGAGTTCCAGCTTCAAGACCGAAAGGTCCCGGGATCGAATCCCGACAGTGATAAAAGATTTTGTTTATTTGATTATTTTATTTTTTAATCGATAATTTCAACATACTATTTAACCTTTTTGTTCATCTCGCAACAATCTAGTTCCGTCCCCTTAGCGAGATCTTTGCGAGATCTCGGAAAGATCTTTCAGAGACGAATTGTGCAGCGAAATAATTAATCTCTCGGAAGTCTCGCTCCATCCCATATGAGTGACATCAGCGAGACCGACGAGTGCGAGATCGGTCTGTGATCTCTCACAGACATTTTTTTTACTCGGATACCTCCAAATCATATATAGGTTTAACTTTACAAATTAGAAATAATAAAGATTGCTTATTTACATCCATTAGTATGGCTGTAATTAGAAAAGCTTTGGGATGGTCACAGAATTCAGGTTCATTTTCAAGATTTTATAATAGTTCAGTTTTCAAAAACAATTTTCAAAAATAATAGAAAGAAGTAGTACAATAACATCGTACAATGTTACACTCTGTTGATGCTGTAAGAACTTCACGATTCGCGATAAAAATTTCACGATAAAACAAAATGTGATTCATCGAATACATTATCCAAAAGTTACCTATTTCTAACATGGTAAATCCTTGGTTCTATTTAATATTAAAATATCAAATGCACTACATTGCCACGTTAAATACTGACATGAGCAAGTGAAAATAATCTTAAAGGTTGTTTGCGTCGGAACTCATCGCGTGCCTCTGTAATTGGTACTATATTATAGTTTAAACAACTTATGGGAATAGTTTCAAGGTCATTCTATGGCTACCTATCTAGTAAAACTCTGTGGACCGCAGTTGGGCACGTACTTGACTTTCCGTTGTAGTCGTGAATCTATCGACTACAAATATACATTTATACCCAACAAAAAGTAAAATATACCAAATAAAATTTTAAGTATATCAGTAAATAGAATCGTATATGTTTTTGTAAGCCATGCATAGGCGAAAGAAATTATTACATTAAATTATCAAATTATTGAAGCTGACAGGCAATGCTTATACTGTAAATGGTATACGGTTAGGAACCATATTTTTTAAGGGAACGAATAATTTTTTATGTGTTGTAGTATGGGATGAGAGTGAATCCTATTCTCGAATTAGAAAGACGTATGAAATAGTGCAAAATCGAATGAGAAACTATAGGTGGCTTTGACCCTGCAGCCTTTAGCTCATGAGTCATTTTCAAAACTTCGACCCCCAACACGTGTCAGCCAGAGAAAAATAAATAACAATAAGCTAAGAACTGAAAAGCTCTACTTCGCTAATGCAATCCCAATCCCAGATAACTGTATTCTTTTTAAACTGTAATGCTAGAACATACTGCACACGTCAAGCTGACTATTTTCGTGTTCATTTGTATTCTACGGCATTACCGTTGATTGTACGTAGAAATTTAAAAAAATGACAGATTGTATGGACGGACGGACGTACAAGTTCACGGATATAAATTTTTTTATTTCAGTTTTGTGATTTTTAGGGACATATGATGAAAAACTACAGTATAATTTTTTTTAGGAAGTTACCAAATCCAATACTTCATCCAGATCTGTGGACTGGTCGAAACAATTCGGACTGTGAATATTGTATGCTTTGTTCGTAATTTATTAGAATGGAAACTCAAATGATCGTCATACCTTTACGTGTTATTTAATTGTAATATGACTAAATAACCAAAAGCCAACTTGTCGTTAAAAAGGTGATGTTAAAATAATTGTAATACGTAAATTTTACTGCAACGTGTAACTACATTGATCATTTTAATTTTTTTTCCGATTTTCAAATAGCCAGGTCTACCAAATACCCAATCGATGGGTACATGAACTAAAGGCCAAGGAGTCGAAGCCACTTCTAGTTATTTGTTATTGTAAGAACATAAACTTCAAGTTTGGTAGCACTCGTGATTTTTCAATAATAAATTAACAGGATATTAAATGTTGTACTTCTTTTCTTTTTAGTTTTTATTTATTACATTTAAACGAAGCAAATATCAAACCCCTACTTATTTTCTGCCCTTGAAAAAAATTTCATTATTGAGAATACTATGTGTCTTCATTATTGCTGAATTAGAACGAAAAAACAGAGTGAGATTTCTGCAGCCTAGAATATAAACTACCTTGGGCTCTCCTCTATGGGTTAGGTACCCAATCGATACTCATTGATACTGTCCATATGTAGATACGTATGCAACGTTGCCAAATGTCTTTCTTACCGTCAGCTGAACAAAATAAACTACAGATTTTAATAAGATTTTTATTTATTTAAACTTTTACGAACACTGCATGGGATATAGCACATATACAACCAGAAAAATGTCGCGTATCACAAAAAAAATTTGAAATCTCAATATCAATTATTTCTATATATTGAAAAAATGTTCCCATGGGACTGTATGTTAAAAAACAATACAAAAACATCTGTATGGCATATTTGAACTTTCTGTGCAAACCCGTAATACAATAAATTCAATTTTTCTGAAGATGTATCAATTATGTTTCATGTCCAATAAAGAACGATATGGATACATCGTATCTCGACTGGTAATCAAAAGGGCCTGGGTTAAAGTCCCGGTGCGTCAAATCTCTTGAGTTCGGTCCCCATTTGCCAATAATCAAAGAAAAATGCTAAAAAAATTTTCAAAAATTTCTATCGGTTCCACCATTGTGACAATTGAAGGAATGTTTTTTAAGAAATTCAAATAATTCTGAATTGTCCAGTCGAATGTTTGACTGCAGAATTGGAAAATATGAAGTTTATTGCATATTTCATTTCTGAAAAGTAAATTGATATTGCATATTCTCAGTTATTCTAACTAGTTTGAGTAAGAAAAACTTTCACTCTCAAAATTTCGATCTCTCGTGACAATACGTTGGGAACGAGCTGCGACAGAAATTGGCGTCTAATTGCAAAGGTGTCCCTCGATTAATAACTTAAATAATTATAAATGACATAGCTGGACGATTAAATGCAAATGGCAGATCGATCGATCGATCGAAATGAAAGTGGATATTCATAGATGTATGTATATTGAGTGCGCTATCATCGAAATTTGCAGGTTATCATTCGTCGAGGAGCAAGTATAACGTGACTGGCGTCCGTTACGAATGTAGTAAAACCGAAGGTGAATTACACTCACCGATTGAGAGATAGAGAAAGAGGGAGAGAGTGTAAACTCGGCTGGCTGAGCTACTTTCATATTTTCACCCGCTGAGAGCTAAGAGACGCGAGAGAAAGTTCTTTGGGATGCGTGAAACCTGACGAGTGCCCCCAGCATTGTCTTTATCGAACCGATTATGGACACGATGTCCACGATGATGCGCACTCCATTAAGACATCAGGGGATGGACATCTCCCAAGTCTCTTTCTCATCCTCCTCGACTCGGCCATAAATTTTATCTCCTCTAGCTTTTCCATTTTAGTCACCACAAAAATAGGCATTAATTACCCAAACATTCAAAATACGGCATTGACCTTCGAAAAACTATTTCGAAATTTTGAATACCCTTACAATGTTGCCGTACATTTCGAGGTAATGATGTGACACGCAGTTTCGTCGTGAATTTATCATCAATAGGGCAATTGTTGTAAAACGTGTGTCATTCCACTTCTTTGCCAACATGAATAAAGATTAATTTCTTTTTTTAATGCTTCAGTCATCTTAATCGAAATTAACTGCATAGAAAATCGTGTATATGGTTACTTAATATTAATCTAATTAATAATTTAATAATGAAAGTTTTTCTTCGTTTGCTACAAAATCATCATATTAAAAAATGTATTAAATAAACACAGACCTACAATGTTATTAATGAATATTCATAAAAATATTTCCCAAGCAGTAAAGAAATTTCTCTTCAAGACATTGATAAAACTAAACTTCCGTTTGTGGTTTTCATTCGTAGAATTTATATTATTAAAAAACTTTGTAAATATGTAACGCCAAGATCATAAAGATTGAATAGCAATAAGAGGTACTGAAATCGAGATGGCAATAATTCACTATACTACATAAGATAATATCGAAGCCACAGCAGCAGGGAAAAAACGTAGCTACATAAACGCGCATTTAAATTGACCAGTTTTCAATGTCAATAACCTACGACTATAAGCTAGTCTAAAAACACGAGCTCCTTCGGTCATTCAATTTCCATAAATGAATTTCTCGCAGCTGGAGAGAATGCAAAAAACGTTAACAAGACTAATCGATATGAAGTGTCGAATTGTCGTAAACCGCGACGGTGAAACAAATAAAAACGTCGCCGCTCCCACGAGTCTTTGAACTCGTTCAACTTGGATGACTTTGATCTTTAACAAGAACGTAAGAAAAGTAAAAAGGAAAGAGGAAAAACTGTGCAATCGACGGCGTGTCGATATCCCAGATACTTTTTACAAAACCGGAATAACTAGGAATAAAAAAATGAATTTCCTCCGTATTTTGCAGCTAAGTGTAATATTTAATTTTAAGAAACGAGATTCACCACAAATGAATACTTAGTTACAGTTTATTGTAAACAAAATTAAACAGTTGGATATGTGATAATTCTAAAAATATTTTCAACTATAACGAAGTTTGATATTCTAATATTTACATCAAAATTTTGAGTTGAAACTTGTTTAACACCCTGGAGCCGAAAATTTTTCATTCATCCTAAATGTTATCGACACACATTTTGGAAACCGAAAAAAATTTCATGAAATTAACATCTAAGAAAACTGCATGAACTTTCTTTTTAATTCAAAATTTTGCACATGAAGCATATTACATGTAATAATAACAAATTTCGATTGATGGTAAAATGTACATTGAAAATACGGACGCAATTACGAATTCCATCAATAATCGTAATAATACGAAACTGAGAGCAAACGAACAATTGGAAAGTTTATAAATGAAAACCTTTCAATCGGAGCAATGAACCGAGCGATAAAATCGAAAGACATCTATATTGTTTATAACCATCATTTCAAGCCCGTAGTAAAATCAGCTATGTAATTTTTACTTTACTAAAAAGAATCGATTTATTAAAAAGCTAGAATTATTTACTTGACGAAATTGAAACTTTCGATAGTATATCGTATATATGTCAGGGTAGCTTGTTCTGTGTACATTTTTTGAAATGAGGATTCGCTCATTATGGAGTGAAAATTCAACTCTAGTGAAAAGTATCTTCTTACTCTAAAAGAATGGAAATTCAAAAGGTAATAATATTATAATGATTTGCTCCATGGGACTCGCAGTATATCCTAAAAGATTTTTAATACTCTCTATTGGTCTGAGTAAGACACTCTAATTATTTTAGAGCAGAAAGAGTGATAATGGTCTCTTTAGTTCAAGTTTCACATGAGTGAATACTCCCTGGAAGAAATTTAGCGATTAACAGCCTTCAGCCAGGGACGATGGAAGCCACCATTTTATATTCCTGGGATGTGAATTAAATTCGTTTTATATTTTCTTTTATAAGTAAAATTTATAATATTTTAAGTTATTGGAAAACAAAAAAATTATTAACACGAATTAATCCAGATTGGCAGTAGGGCTATTTTTAACAGATTTCTAATAGTTAATGTTGAATCAAAACTAATCAATTCAATATCAAATTTAGAGCTTTGGAAAATAATTTTTTGTTAATTATTTACTGATAACGAAAAGATTATACTTGGTTTATTCTTAACCAAACGTACAAGTGGTAAATTATTTAGTTTATCTCATTAAAATATATTATATACAAAACTTTAAATTCGCTATGTAAATTAAATGTCAACATTTTATCAACAGATAACAATTATACTCAACTTTCGAATTAAAAAATTTTAATTTATTCAAGTTGTAATGAAATATTTTCATGTAGTAATTATATAAAATATTAAACAGAAGGATAAATACTATCGGTGAAATAGAGCACATGATATCGTGTTTTTAAATTATGCTTAAAAAGAATTTTTGTCCAACTGAATCTTCGTAATCTGCTTATTAATTTAATTTGTGAAAATGATAATTTTGAAACTAACATGAATAGAATACATTTGTATATAAACTCGATTTTCTCAATTAACAGAATGAAATAAGCTAATATTTTGTCAGCAAAACCAGCAGAATTATGTCTAAGATTTGACAAGATAAGACAAAAACATCCTGTAAGAGTAACAGATATTTTTTTTTGTTCGCACGTTCTGTAAAATTCATAGATTTTTTAGTAAAATTTACATTTTTTTAAGCGTGTTGCATTGGAATGAAACATGAAAAACGAAAAAGGCAGAATTCCATACAAGTATATATAGGCATACACCAAAAAGCACCCTGAGAAAAATTATGCAGAGATTTTTACATTTCTGCATTAAAAAAAGTGTGAAATTTCAAATAAATATTTTCTTGAATACAAAATTTCTTTTTTCCGTGTAAAAATTTATACTTTTGACAAGTAATACAATTTATGACAATAATAATATTGGAATTGGCTGGAATGTAAATTAATCAAATAAAATTTGATGCTTTAGTTAATTGTCGTTTGAAAGTTGATATATAATCACTGATATTACTTATTAGTACGTTTTATTATAATTAATCATAAGTACATATATATGGAAATGTAGAAAGTAAAAAATCTTTCCAAATTCTGATAACATGAAAGCAAAATTTAAATATTAGGTTCATCAAAACATCTTGCTAAAAACTTCGTTTTTATCTACTTGGAAACATTCGTAACAAGATATAAATAATTATAATTCATAAATGGATAACGTTATTGCCACGCACAAAATCTGTTTTGAAAATAAACTGCCTACAGATATTAAACGGATTACAATACCAATTGCCCAAAAATAATTTTACTTCATAATTGTTTCTCAAAGTAAATAGTCGATATGGCCCATTAAATTATATATTCAATTATTTTATTTGCAGCATATTAGACAAAATTGATAGTTATTATAGTTTATTATAATATATCTTTAAAATAGAAACATTATTACTCACTAATTGATTACTTTTGCAACAATGCATATAAACCAGTTTTAAAGCCGTAAAATTTTTAAAACATGAGAACTAAGCATGTTTGAGTTGAAGCATAAGACAAAATAAAAGAAATACAATAAAGAAAAAATGCAAGACACCATATATTCTGCAAATTTCATCGTTATCTAAGGAACAATGGCCGTATGCCAACCTGACAAGTGATATAACCGAGAAAAAAAAGCAAACGGAGAAGCACGTGTGTAAAAATAACAGCTCCATCAGCGCAAAAAAATAAAAAAACCAAAAAGGGTCAAAGGGACTCACCATGGGCAGCAAGTAGCAGCAAGAAGATGGAAGTGACTTGCGGCGGTACCATTCTACGGTCGATGACGTAGAGGATGTTGCCGGTGAGATCTGCTGTATTTGATGTTAGGCCCGACTTTGCAACAGGACAGTCGTCGGCGTATACCGTGCACCGAGGGCGAGAACAAAAGTGACAAGTGTACAAATGCGAAATAAGACTGATAAGAGCTGAGGAGAAAAACAGGGGAGGCGATGGAGACGGAAAGAAAATAAAACGAAGAAGAAATCGAGGGTGAAGGAAGGTGAGGAAGCCTCGGCTGATGGGTTTTGGTCGGGACTGGTCACTGGGAGAGCCGTTTGGCTACGGGTCTTATATGAGGCCCCCACTTCTTCGACGAGGCCCAGTCTCCACGCCGGGCCTTTATGTCTTTCTGTTTTCCCGACGGAGGAAGGACTCTTACGTGTCGCTGTGCCTGCCCAGCGTTTGCTGCTACTTGGCTTAGGAAAAGAGTTAACGCACGATTGCCATGTGCGATCCACGCAATTATTGTATCCACAGATAACGATCACGTGCCTTCCTTCTTCAAATGGCAATAAACCACACACACGTGTCCCCTTCTGGCCAATCCCATATTCTAAGTTAATCCTTCAAAAAAATTCAATATCGAACGATTGGGCCTTACAAAATATACCAAACACGTCCGCATGACCTCGAGCGAATAGAAAATATCCCAACTATTAACCCTTTAATGGCGAAATATCCACACTTTTCACAGAGATTTCATCATCGTTTTATTTGTGCAAAAACATTAAAAAAAAATGGAGACTACCTTATTTGAATAGCATTGTCGCTGAAATTTTCGGTTAATGACACAATTTTTTTCAAAAATAGTGAACAAACGTGATTTTTTACTACAATTTTTTGAATTAAAGAAATGTGTTCTGGAGTGTTTTCCATGACGACTCAGAAAATATATATTATCGACCAAAAGTTGAACGAATTCCCCAAATAATGTGTCGTGTCCCCGAAGTTTTCGTAGATATAGTGACAATAACTTTTTTAACTGCCCAATAAAAATACCATCGTTTAATATATGTTTATGATACGTAAGTTAGGTTTCAAAATAGTTAAAGTATATGGTATAAACATTTATTAGGAACGCGTTTATTAAAATATCGTCTAATGTATGCGTTTACCATATACGTTTATAATAGGGGTATATTATATGAATTATATTTTGTATCTCAACAAATCGTTTATGAAGGGCCATAAATTGTATAAAGTTTAAAATGGTTTTGTAAAGATGTAGATACATATATAAAAGACGTTTATAAAACTATCCTTATAAAGTCCTATAAAATCCTTGAAAATTTAGTTTAGTATTCGTTTATGATATACATTAGTAAAACTTTAAACTTAAACCGGAAATCTCATTACCCGTCTGCTAAATGAAACACCGACGAGAACCGTTTAATTAATCCCAATAAAGACATGAAGTTTGGTTTTAAAGTAATGCACTGTACAATATGAACTTTTTGTAACATGAATATTAGACAATCGTACAATATACGATTATGGTATATGTTTAAAATATGTATGTAACGTATGTGTTTAAACATTGAAAAATCGTGTGTGAAATGCCATAAAATCACATGCCTGTAAAATATGTAAAATTTCTCTACGAATTTCCAAACTGCATTTCATTTTTTAAAATCATAATTTTTTCATTGCGATTTTTTCATTACAATTTTTTCAAAACAATTATGTGTCTACTAATAGTAGCTTATAGGGCGTGTAAAAAAAGCGTGCCCTCTAAACGTAAAATACCCAACATTCATAGGCAGTTTTACATCAAACTATATTTTCTTTTAGTAGTATTTTCAAAAAGTTGAAATTTTCCACTTCTACCTCTGACCAAAGATATATAAAATATTTCGGATAGGTTTAAAACCTATAAATCAAGTTCTTTAAAAGTATAAAATTCATTGAATAAAGGAGAAACCCCAATTTTTAATGCGAACCACAATTTAAAACTCCAAAATGTACCAAGCTGAAATGAAGTAAATTTTTCAGGTAATCAACGACTTGTCCTTACCGTGAAGAATTACATTTATTACGCCTGCTAGGGCAATCAAGTTGTAAATTTGAACTTGAAATAACCTTGAGTGACCTAAAAAATTCCTAGGGAGATATTTTAATATATATTATGATTTATACAAATGGTAATAATATTCCAATCTCATTTTACTACGTTTCTGCCGACTTGTAGCATTTGATTGTAGACTTTTCGAAGCTATGACAGAGGTTGCAAATAAAAAAAAAGTATTTAAAATATATTTTTCCATATATTTAATGGAAATTTAAAAAAAAATCTTTAAAATTAATAAAATGGCAGCAGATTTTCTAAAAATGAAAAAACTCAATTTTACGTAAAAATCCCAATTTTTTTCTGGCTGCAGCTTTTACCATAAATTGTTATCCGTATGAAAAAGACATTAGTTTCAAGCGGGCTATACCGTATTTGTAGTTTGAAGAATTATTTAAACAAATTTATTTATTATTCCTTCTTTATTTTAATACTAGCGATATTACTTCATGAGAAGAAATGTATATTAAAATTATATATCTTGTAGTATCAATAGTAATTTTTAATAATAAATAATAATGATATCAAAATTGTAAATATTAACGTACATTTAGCTCTCTGTTACAATTATTGAAGAATGCATGATGAATTAAAATGTTGCCACGTTATCTGATTAATAGAATAATTAAATAATCGTAAGTACATCTAAAATTTAAATTGTTTTATTACACAACAAGAGTAATTGAAAATGGGAATATAATATAGGAATAAAATAGACTAGAAATAGAGAAATTGTAGAGTTCTTTTTCTATTCTATGCAGCAATTTCTCTTCAAATATTAGGAAAATTTACAATAATTATAGTAAATCATACTAACAGAAATACCCTTGTCTTACTCAGAGTAGAAAAATTTCTTATACACTAAGAAAATTTTGCTTGGAATAATTCCCATACTGTCCATTTTCCGTGCGATATATTCTGCAAAATTTCGACATTTTAATAAAATAATTAGAATTTCTGGACCCAAATTTTCTCACCAGTATACGGGGATGTAGGAAATACTGACATTTTAAGAGTATATCAAACCTGACTGAGGAATGATAATTCTCAGTCGATTGTATCAAAAGATCGCTCTAGGCTTTTCAGAAATCAAATAAATTCTATTTTACGCATATTGATTTACAGTGTAACGCTAATTCAGTAAACGGAGAGAAATACTATCTATTCGTTGCATGAAATATAAGCACATTGGAATTTTTTGAAACACTACTAATAAATGTTTAGGATATAATGCAAAAATTTAGGCGAAATCGAGATAGAATTGATGTGGAAATTATTTAGAATTTACAGGAAAAGGTTTTGGCAAACGGTTTTACTATTTTATTTTCTGAGATTGTGGAATTTTACGACGGCTGAAAGTGGATAATGCTTATTTCAGCTGAGTCATCAATAAACGAGCTTGAGAAACTGGTAATAATGCGATGAAATTTGAATTTGATATTTAGTGGTTGTATCTCATCTTGAAATTCTTTGTGCATATACACTCGTAAATGCTTACTTATAAACTATATTTTTAATCAACTAATGAATCATTAATTTCTAATATTACTTATTATTTCTTATTCTAACGTCATATGTTGTATACAATCTGTTAGAAAAAAAACTGAAAGTATACACATAATTTTCATTTTCTCATCATTAGACAATCGCATCATTGTCATTTATAAAATATTTTTTACTTTCAAGGTCTAGATACGCAACAATAGATTTTGTGTTTCGAATAATTAGAAAATCCCATCGATTACTCATTCCTGCTCTCGGGTATTACATTTAGATAAAACGGGACTCCGTTTCCGTAACTATCGAAGTCCTTCTGAATCGTGAAATACCTATTAAAAACTTACACTTAGTTAAAATTACTAGAGGGGCTCTATTAAAAACCTTCATCATATCTTAAGATGATGATTTAAATAAAATGAACATTTTAATTAATGATACTTTCACCTACAAACTCTCAACCGTTGAATATACTGAAACTATTAACAAAATGTAAAGAGTTTAGTCATCAAATGGAAAAAGGAATATAGTTTTATGTAAACAGTTCAAAACTGATAATGCTATAATAAAACTAGTCATTCCATATGCGTACGATTTACCTAAAAAGACACGAAAAAGGAGTTCCGTTAGGACTAATTGCCTGAATGTTCTTTCATCTGTAAAAAATTCCTATCTCGTGGTTCACCCCTGAATTCTGCACACTCAAGTGTAAGTGCAACACTTTATTAAGAGCTTATAGAAGACCTCGATTGACCTAATCGAAGAACTCGAGAAAACTTGCCCGCTACGGTGATAATCTGAAATTTGCATCTACACGAAGTGAGTTTTATCTGAGAAAACCAAATTCGATTAAAAACCTTAAGCTAGTTTGGAACGAGCTGAGGAAAATGGGATTACTAGTCCAGGTGGAAATTTGTCTAGTTTTACTAGTTTGGCATAAACGAGACAGAAACTAGACGGCAACTAGCAGAAACTAGACAGTTATTATCCAGGAATTGGTTGGCAGGAAAACTGGCCAGAAACTAGTTTTCCGCGAGATTATCAAAATAATATGCCATCAAATTATTTTCATAATAATTTTAATGAAGAACACTTCTTCTTTGTCATCACTCCTGAGATATTACTCCGCCAGCTTCACCGAGCCCAGTCTGATGCGATAGTTGCTCATCAGCTGCCTTACAACTTTTTAATTCAGGCAATACTATCCATTTTCCTGTATCTTTTTCAGATTCTAAACCAATTCCTGCAAGAATCTGTTTTCTGTATTCTTAAGGGTCAAAATATCCCTTGGTCGGCCACAGTTAAAAGTCTGGGACTTACTACTGATAGTACGTTAACTTGGAGGGAACATACCACTCTTATCTCGAGAAATATATGGTTCGATAAGGGCAGTTGAGATAAAGTTCTGGTGCACTTTGTGTTGAGTTCAAAGATAAACATCACACGTGGTTACTCAAAACAGAATACAAAAATCGACAAATACCAACGATATCTACTCGATTTTTTAACATTATTTTCCTTTTTGTTTATTCCTAGCTCATAAGTTAGTTCAATATTTCTGTTACGCGACCTTATATTTACATATACATCCTTCTTCGAATCGTACTACGTACTTGATATAAGCTTTGACAGCTTATTATCTGTATTAATAATATTCTTTTCAAGTTCTGTATACATATATATGATTTGCCACGATTTCAAACTCCGATTACAAATAAATTTTGTTGCGTACTTATATTACTTCATCGTGTCAACTATACATTCTCCTACATAGAATCTAGCTATTTTTTCGAACATCTTGAACAAACTCATAGCAGAAATACCGACCCATATCTCTGATAGTTGGCACCGCTGAAAGATACTAAAAACTATTAGCCAAATTACAAACTAATGTCGTTAGATGTCGTTTCAATATTCACTAATTTCTATTTTCTATTGTAATTATTTTTCAATAATTGATAGAGCATGGTCAGAAATCAAAGAATTAACATCCTTATCCAAAAATTCAAATCATTGCTGGCCTAAAATTAGTAATATAAATAATTTCATATTGTCTTTTTATAACCGTTTTTATAAACAATTATATGATATCCCCTCTCTCCTAACATTGACTATGAAAGTTATAGAGAATATTCTATTAAATAAACTTTTAAATTAATCTTCTGGTAGAATATGATGATAGTTTACTTGTTTATGCTGTATGATATGAAATTATATATTTAGCAAATTGAATAGTTTTATAAAAAACATGTCTTTACAAATAGAATGCTTCCTTGTTAATAAGAAAATTGACGTTTTTACACAAAGAAACGTAGTTTTTTTTAATGCAAGGCATATATTTACATTTTACTTCATGTCATCGTTTACCATAAAAAAAATTAATTTATGATCGAGCATTTAAACTCTGAAATAAAATATATAGACATAAGAATTTAATTACAGTTAGACCTTATTAATGAATGGATTTCCATTTCAAGTAATCAATGAATGTATAGCTGCGCAAATTAATCAAACAGCTGGTTCTTCTGTTTCCTCACAATATGCCACAGAACCATTCCAAAAAAGGGTTAAAATAAAAAAAAATTTGCCTGGTTTCTAAAACTGTATATAATCCCAATAAGGACAGCTTACGATATGTAAAAACTGAAATGGAATATATCAAATCCCTTGTTTTCATTTTGTAATAGAAAAATACATAAGCCAGACATAACGTAGATAAGAAACAATGCTAAAAGAAAACAAAAAGAATATTAAATGTCCAGAATACAAAAACTTAGCAATCAAAAAAATAACATTAAACGAAAAGAATTAAAGAATTATTTTATTTAAAAAATATCGAAACCACGATACCATCGAAAAATCCATATTACCAAAATTTGTTAGTACCTAGAATAATATAGGTAGTATTTAATGACTAAGCAGTTATAAACCACAGACAAATCAAAAGAGAACATTTGTATAAGCACGTGGTAATTCAAGGTTGTTGTTATTATCGTTATCAAAAATAATAGTTATTTTCGTTGCAAGGGTATAAAATAAGCTTTTAGTCCGCGTAACGAAGATACATTTTCGTCATAATGTTTAAAATTCGAGTTTATGTCAACAAATTGAAACTGTAAAAATTAGAAAACTCGTTTCTTATCCGTGTATTTGTCGAGTAAGTAAAGTGCTATTTTACTTCCTAAAATGCAGGCGTAAAATCGGATTTCACAACCCTACATGACGAAAAAATATAATTATAGTTATATCCCGCTGGAAATTTGTATGGGGAAAAAATATCCTTCCTTGGAGAATAGCGTCTTTTTCGTCAGTCATGAATGTCTCCGTTTTTATAATCTCAATAAAATACTTTTCACTTCCTTACACTGCGGTTTAAAAACAATATACTCCTCTAAAATTATTGTTTTCTGAAAAGGTGCGTTGAAATACTTTCAATTTCAATTTGGAGTGTGAGAGTATCTCTCGCAATAAGTAATGTGTCATCTGTGTAATTATGTATAATTAGAATAGCAGAAAAAAGAAATCTTTAATTAATTTGACAATTATTGCGCAGGAGTAAAGAGCGTTTCATCTAAGAAAGTACGAACGTTATTAAATCAGTACATATCTTACATCTCTCTTTCAATAATAATAATAATAGGGTCACTCAATTTTACATCGCAAACAAAAATTCATATATATCAGAATAACGTTATTGTTTCTACTCCATATGTGAAAGTATAGAGAGTATAACTATAAAATAGGAAAAGTGTGAAACGGTGTATGCAAACGGCAAGAATGCATGAGAGTTCTAATATTCTGAACAAAAGTATTATGAAGCAAAAAGCCTGAGCGATAACTACTCTTTCAAGTCGAAACTGTAAAAAGTTCACTGATTTAGTGAGTGAATATGTCACTGTTGCATCAATGGCTTCCCGTGGGTTCACTATTCCCTTAAATAAACTGTGAAATGTTGCATATCAACATCATTGAGAAAAAAGGTGAATTGAATCGGTGAATGAATAATTATCACTTTATAATGCATTATAAATGAAGAAAATATACATTATATCTATCAATTGTCAATTTGCATAAACAATGTTTATTCACAAATTCCTTCTGCGTCAAAGTGTTAATTACAATAGTTACCTAGTCATGCGATCTAATTAAATATCTCGTATATTTTTTGCATGTTACGCATAAGTATTGAAACATCCCAAAGAGAAAAAGGCATCATTAAGAGCTCTTTGAGAAGTCCTAATCAGTGTAAGATGCCGTAAATATTTATCAGAAAAAGCTCTGCAAGCGATCTCGAAGAAGACTTATGCGTCGAAAATACGCAGTTTGAATCAATGTACTTTTCAGAATGTAATTTTTCGAATAAAAAATCGGAAGACTGTAGCGCCCCGAGTAGAAATTTATTACGGCCCTGATCAGGGCCTAACCAAAAGCGTTACACCCTGATCAGGGCCTGAATAAATTTCTGCTCAAGGCAGGCTTTGATGAGTTTCACGCAAACCTTCCATGCAGAAAAGTTGAACGCGGCTAAACGTTTCTCATAAAATATTTAAAGAAATTAAACGTACAAAAGATCATTTTTTTTATAGCACGATACAAACGATTCATATCGTAACGTAGTGATTACCAGCCTCATTTATCTTCTTCCGGATTTGGGCATTTATTGGGATGAATATTACGAAACCCAGATTGCCACCCAGATTGGGACTGGGTAAGTCTAGCTGGGGCCCGGTCATGCCCCAATCAATTTTTCCACATGGATTACATATTGGACAGTGATTGCATTCTCTAAAATGGAGATCATAAAATAATAATACAAAATTGTGATATAAAGAAGTAAATATCGCGCGATTTCATTCTTGGGTTCAATAGTCGCCTATTATCTCTGGAAAAAACGCAGATCTCAACTCTGGGGATCTCTTTACCAAATATGAGACATGGCCCGAAATGAGATAGATTTAAGACCTCAAGCATAAGACCTTCGAGATTAGTATTTTAAGAAGCTCTTAATAAGGAATCTTTTAGAGCTGGTTTTATAGATTTTCATAATTAAGCCCTCTTCAGGAGGTCTTTTAGTCGATATATGGAATGAGCTCTAGATATTTTTAAGAGGTATGTGCTGTATGGGTATCGTTGTCTCTTCAATCCGATATTTTATACAAAAAATGTTATCAATTTTATGATGTACAATAATAAAAGAATTCATTAGTCTATTGCCAACAGATATTCTTACGTAGCTAATGAAATAGTTATTATATTCTCATAATTGCACTCCGAAAATTGTCCAGTATATTATAACTACATGTTAATATTTCATAAATGAATGAATATCCAGCACACCAGTAAATTACTTTTCATTTGTCGCTCAATTTACATCATTTTGAAATCGCGATGTACTTATATTTATAATAATACCCGCTTTCCTCGAATAAATTAAACGCTACTTGCTCTCGAAAATACGTGTCACATTAATGACGGGGTTTCTAATTCATATACTTTTTAATTATTAATAATGATTTACGACAAATTGTTCCCTTTAAAGATACTTATATAAAAGACATTTTATGTTGAGATTAAAAATCGAAATAGTATATGTAATATACCAAAAGTATGTAACAGCGAATAATAAAATATCGGGTTATAAAATACAAACTATATACCTACAAGGATGTATATTTTTTCAAATTGGAATAAAATGAAACGTTAGTTTGTTCATTAGCATAATCATTACACTTAGTATTCTATTAATTAATTTTAATACATATTTTTTAAATTAAGAATTCTATATCTGTCTATATGAGGATACTGAATTTTCGAGTATCTAGGACGTCATAGTAGCTTTTTTATTGCTCGAAAATCATTATTCTGAATGTAAGAGAAAGTATTACTATAGTTTTAGAGATTAATTAAATTCTCTAAAAGTGCATTTCCTGGAATGATGTTGCCGACTACAAAAACATTAAAAGGATTTATTAAGGCAGTGCCCATTTTTGTTGTAATCGATAACACTTATACATATAATACTTATAATTAGTAATTATTTGTAAACAGTCCTTTTTTTAATATAAAAGATCTCAAAATTATTTGTAATTTTATTATATTATTTGAGGAAATCTGTAATAATTCAATATCATCTATATTATTTGGGCATATTATACATTAATAAACATGTTGCGTTTTTTAAGCCACTAAGCAAAATTGAAATTAATGTTGATCAAACAGTTGCCAGTTCTGTTTGTTTGTACTACGATTCTCACATTGTAGTAGGTCTGTCATTCCTTGTTTCACGTCCATCGTAGGTTTGAAAATGATCTTTAAATGTCGTAAGTGTCCTAAGATAGAAATACCAGAAACTACATACTTTGAAAAATTAAATTATATTAGATATATTGATTAAATAAAAATATGTTTACGCAGGCCATCTGATTGAAAGGTATGTGTTAGCACAGAGAAAACTGGATATTGGGAAGAGGATATAGGAACATCCCGATATGAACAGTTAATCTAATTGTATTTATGGTCACTATATCAGATATAAGTGACAGAGACGTTATTTTTTTTTCTAAACATCACGATAGTAAGGTATAATATCTACGATAGTAAAGAGAACATTCTGGAAATATCTTTTCCTATTCTAAATATGTAGATAGTAATGGTTAGCACCTATCATTCTCCAAGAGTATATGTGCAAATTGGTACTATTATATTTACTCATATTCAAATGTTTATATGTCTATGCAGGCACATAAACTTGTTGCAAGATGGGTTGTACACATATTCGTCTGTTTTCCGACGTCTCCCGTCTCTTCAATATACTCTTATGATATCTATTAATGTCTTCTAAAACCAAAATTACGTCTTTTCAACAACAATTTTTTTGAAATTAATTTTTTGTACATATTGAAAATGTAGTAGTTAGACAGTAATACTAATGAACGCGATTCCGAGTTTCAACCAAAAATGCGTAAAATCATTATCGGAGATTATGGAAAGATTTTGTATTTAAAATCACCATAACCTATAAAAAATGGCAATATTGTCACTTACAACATATATTATACTGATAAATGAATCTACGGTCTGCACGAGCTTTTCTGTGAAGCAAATTTTGATACACGTAAGTTTTGAGTTTTTTAGTCGTTGTTTACTATTATGCCTTATAAATTCAAAATGTCGGATGCATACTCCAAAAAGCTCGTCGTTCATATATGCAACATTTATATGCAGTATATATTCATCAGGCTTTTCATCGGTTAGTAGTTATGTAACGTTGGTATAGTAAAGAGTTTTTATTAGTTATTTTAACTTATTAGTCAAAATTAGTCAAAAATACTGTTGTAATTTTGAACAACTATATGCAATTTGGTTGAAACCGGGAATCATTTGCATTATATTTTAAATATAAAATAAGTTCATACAAACAAAATTTGAATTTTCGATGTATTTAAAAGGAATGTTGGTTTCAAAAGAAATTTAAATACTTATTTGACTACGCCAGTATTAATCCATTTTCCTCTTTAGAATGGCGCTGGGAAAGCAAAAAAAATGGACATCTGGGACTAAATAGGATATTACAGAAATACATGTACGTATCATTTTGATAATATTTTATAACTTCATTTTTAGTTCTGAACTTCTGTGAGTCAATATAAATTTTACCAAAACGTGTGTTATGCTAATAAATTATAATATTATCCGCAGAAGCGTCACGCCTTGAAATGCGTGAGATCATAATTCGAATCTTGCATACAAAATGGGTATACTTCCGTCCACGCCTGAAAGTATAGTGACAATTTTTAGATTAATTGTCGAAATATAAATGAAGTATTAAACATATTTTAAGAGTGAATAATCTGACTAATCCTGATATGACATGTGATACATTGAATTAATTTTAATAATGCAATTGATGTCGGTAGATTTCAGTCAATAATAGTCGGTGGTTAACAAACGAAGGAAAAAAAGTATACTTATAGACATAAGTATACCACAAGTAAGGTCAATTGTAAAGAAATAAAATTGTTACGTACAATAAATATCATCAAAACAACCGTTTCGTTACTTCTTTCTCAGCAATGCTACGTTAACGTAAGAAAGTAAATGTTAGAAAAATACTTTCATATCACCAAATCTATAGTGTAACGTATTATATTATTGAAGTTGTAAAAAAATTCCACTATTCTTTGTGATCGTTAAAATCTTTAATCGATCATAATTCGTCAACTGTAGAAGAAAATGAATTTTTAACTAGTTTCTGTCCAGTTTTGTTATTTCGCATAACAAAAGTATAGGAAAACTCAGAATTGGAACAGAAAACTGAACAGATATTTACTAGAAAAAATATTAATAAATAATATAGTCCAATAAATGAACTCATTCAATTACAACATAAATTTACTTATGTTGTCGATATTATTTACTAACTGTTCACCTCAGCATTAAACATAATTGTCATTAGTAGATTTGTGTACAGTTTATATATATATGTAATTTTTTAAAAATGAATGGCCAGATGTAAATCAACATATTAAGGGTTCTTGTTCCATAAATCCTACAAAACACCCGTAGAAATGTGTCGAGTTATATGTTACATTGCTCATATTTCCCTGTACCTTCAGCATAGGAAATTCTACACTAAAATATTTCAGTACTGTAGTAACTGTCCGAAAGAAGTTAATAGAACTAACAATGTAATTCCTGAAATGAGTTAGTAAATTAGTTTGTATAAATTTGTAAAAATTAGTGAAATTGAACTTTACACAATCGGGTTATTTTTTCTACTAATTCTTAACTTAAACGAAAACAGTAAAATTAACTACAGGATTTATATAACTAAAAAAGTAGTTCATTGTCAAACTTTTCTATCAAATATACTCAAATTTAGTTAGATTTGACGAATACATGCTTTTACAGTATCCTTAGCGTGCTTGCATTATGTCAGAATGTTTGTCCACAAAAGCTCTATCGGCTACTTCATATAAATTTACTGTTAATTAATCCAAAATCGATTGGTAACAATATTCTACTAATACTCTATTTCGTGGAATTAAAACAAATCATGAACTGTATCTGATGAATATTTCTTTTTAATATATTACGTTATATATATTTGCATATTCGAATGAATAATATACAAACATTGTAATACCGATTTAATTAAATTAATTGGGAACTTAAAATAATGCCGATCTTATTACCAGGGTCTGCTAAACGCGCCACAGCTTGGCAATATTAATTACAGATAAAAAATGACACTGGGGACTAAAACAGAATTACTATACCCAGCAGCTATAATTTAAACTGAGAAAGTTTGAGTAAGAACAGTAAATGAAAATGGTAAGTACACAAGACAAAACTTAAAGTTATAAATAACAATTAAAACAGCAACATATGAAAAAAATGTAGAATCTTTAATCAATTTGCAGATGTATAACCAAATGAACCACTCAATTTTTATGAATATAGGTTCGAACTATGTTAATAGTTCAACTAGAATACGAACTTGAAACATTTGTATAAATAAATTCCTCATTTTTGTCATATCTTTTTTATTAATTACACAGTATGAATAACTGATCGAAAGTGATAAAATTGTACATGAAGAATTTTCTGTTTCTCTAATATATGTATTTAAATAATATAAGAAATAAAATTTAACGGAACATTTAATATTACTTTTTAAATATCTATTATATATAAACTTGACAGTTCCGTACAGTCCCGCAGTTACTTATAACCTGGTTTAAGGATTTAGATTAACATTAGATCAATAAACTTCCTTCTTCTAGTATTCGTTTTTCCAACAGAATTAAAGTAACAAATACTTTATTAACACGAATTCTTCCTTGTTGCATATTACACGAATATCTTATTTTTATGAATACACGGTACATGATAAATACTAAAGTCGTAGTACGGTTCTGGAGGGTTGCTCATGCATCATGTTTTATGTCCAATTCATTTCCCTATAAGATTTTCATACGCAAAGTTCACAAGCGTATAATGAACCTCTTTTACCTTTTTTAACGTTATTATTATTCTTATCTCCTGTGACATTAATCACATTTTTGTATATAAAGTCATAAAGTAAAGATTACACTTTATTTAAAGTCCATTATAACAAAATAAAACAAAAAGATATTTGACAGGAATGCTTCCGAGCATCAGTTCTGAGGAGCGGTTGAAATTATGTACCAAACCAACCAGTACCTAGTACCTAGTATCCAAGACTATTCAAGAAACGTATCCACTTTTAATGTAAGTTCATGTGTTACAATATAAATTTCAATCTTTTATTGGAAGCAGTTCTTGTAGGCACACATGCATAATATTTTAATGTTTAAATGGGCATTCTTGATAAAAAAATACGCTCAAAAATGAAAATGAATGAGTTTTACAACCTTGCTCCAACACTATAACTATTCCAGTGCAACCGAAATAACTTCACGTAGAGTTAAAAAATATATGGTGTTATTCAAACAAGACCTTGGCATAACAAATTAAACTATATCACAAAATGCATGTTAACTTGATATTTTATAAGCTTAAACAAGTTATAATTCATTGTAATGTTCCACCCGGTGCATACACAAGCTTCTGTAATATATTTCGTGATCTTCACTTTTCTCTTACGATAACCTTGACATATATTTCCGTAACGCAGACATCTTATGTAGACATTTTCAGGATTTCAGATGATCTTGGGATAGACGCGATTTATTTTCTTAAATTTCCATCTTTTAAGAAATTTCATCAAACCAAACATTCGCTTGTCTCGTTAAGTGTTTCTTTTTTCGTTATTTTTCTTTTAATTCATCTGGATAGATGGAAAGTAAAGATAGATTGTAAATGACAAAAACGGTTAAATTCAAAATAAAGAAAAATCTATTCATTAAATAACAATTTTCACGCTATTTCATTATACAGTTAAATCATTGTGTACACATTCCTAATACTGTCTAAATGAATAATGAATCCATTAACATGGGTGACAAAAGTAAAATGAACACAAAACGATGTAGAAAGTTAATGTAATTAATAAAGGACGGCATTGAACAAAATGAAAAGTCCTCAGAGTTGTATATTGTTTCGTGAAAGCGATCTTCAAATGATTAGCGGGGTGTCCATCAAGTTTCGTCATCGATCATTACTTGCATTTCACCATAATTATTCTGTATTTATTCTCTAAACCTAGTTTCGTTTAATAAATGCTGAGATGAATATATACAGATAAAAATTTTAGAATGAAACATTTTTTTATTTTCATTGTATTTATTTGCATGTGTAACAATTACACATTTTTTACAAATGTCGAGTAATTGAAAATTTTCTGCTACGAATTACAGCAGAATTATAAGTAACCAAACCCTGTCAACTTTTAATATAATATAATGGTCTTTTTTTTTAATTTGACATGAAAAGAAACAAAATATTTCAAAATTTTTTTTTCTTTTTTACAATATAAAGTGAAGTAGCTGTTTTACGTTAAAAGTAATTAGATCGTGACATGTATCAGGGAACAATTCTATGAATTGATTCACATATAATACCGAATTTGTGCCAAAATTTAAGCTTCGCAAAAAATTTAAATAACAGCTGAATGCCTGCTTAGAGAGGCAATGCATAGAATTGTTCCCTGATACATGTCACGACCTAATTACTTTTAACGTAAAACAGCTACTTCACTTTATATTTTAAAAAAGAAAAGAAAAATGTTGAAGTATTTTGTTTCTTTTTATATATATAGGGTGTATCTCAAAAACATGACAAATCACTGAACATACACTTCAAATACTCGACATTAAAAAACGAGACATTTCAAAAAACAGAGATTGAAAACCCAGGGTTTTTGAAGTGTCTGGTTTGTGGTTTGTCGAGTCTATGCATCCTGCATGGTTGTATATTAGATGTTAAGTAATAAGAAAGGCAGAGAAATTATATTATTGACAAATTATAAAAAAAGAAGATGGAAAATCATTCAACTTCCTGTATTCTATTTTAGTTACAACAGCCAAGTGCATAGTGGTAATATTGATAATACTGGAGAGATTATTCTACTTTAAAAGTTAAATGATAAATATGAGTAGTGCATCATGGAAATGATATGTAGAAACTGAGATATGGCAAACCGTAAATTAATTAAGAACTACGTAATATGTGGGTGACAATCTAGTGAATCGTCATAAATCGAGACATAAGTTTCGAACATTTTTTCGTTACAGTGTACCTCAAATATTATTTTATACATTTTAACAATTTTGCATATCGCATTTTCCGCGCACTAAAAATGAAAATTATGGATTAGTACATTTGTCGACAAAATTTTATATAAATATAAGTAATTTAACGTAAGTAGTTTTCGATATTTGTGAGAAAAAATTTGTGTCCAATAGTTTTCATTGGCAGTGCCCGTTAAATGCGTCAGACAAAACTTGATAAAATAATAAATCATTACCAAATTTAAAAATTAAATATAATATATCCAAATATACTCAAAAAAAATCGTGATTAATATCGAAAAGTATTCTTTGTAGTGTTACAGTTTAGCTGTACTTTTTCAGGCATTAATTTTGAAATAATAATATCCTTGTTGATCTTTGTAATTTATAAAATTATATTTGATAAAACCTTTTCATTTAAAGCATTTCATCTTAGTTTTCATCACACAACGAGTATATCGGTCGTAATAATAAAGTTATGCAATAAACTTTCAAATTATAAAATTAAAAAACACGCGAACGAAAAAAGGAAATGAGTTCTTTGTGAACTACTTGGATGATTCTCACACGAGACAAGGAATGACAGTATAACGACATGAATCATGAACGTATTCGCCGGATGTGGATTTCCACGCATTTCTACATCGCTATTCATTTTTTATTTATTTTTGCCGTTTTTCTTTTTGTTTTATGTAATATACGATTAGTCATCAACTATTTGCATCAATCAAAATATTTAGAAAAGATCATTACGGATAATTATTATGAGTAAAAACTTATTGTATTACTAAATAACTTTTTCAAAACGAGACCTTTTGTTCTAATGGTGATGGTTCTCAGTTTAACCATTAAGATATTTTACTGAATAACTTTTATAACGTCGATAATGTCCTGGGTTTTTACTAATATATCCCAAGAAATTACTATTTTCTTTATAAATTACCAAAATAATTATAAAATATAGCAAGAAAACTCCAAATATAATGGGACCCCCATATTCAGTATATACGCATGTTTTGGTAAAGTTCTGTAATTTCAATGAACTATATTTGTGTTTTGTATTATCTTTCATTCTAATTATTCTTATTTGTCACCAATTTGGTATTGTAAAATACTTTATATGTATATCATAAATGTAAACTTATAAATAATCGAAAAATAATTAATACATAAATGTTATATAATTTGTGTGTGCCAGTGTTACTTCAGATTAGAACAGTAAACAAGTATATGTAAATATACTTATATAAAAAACAGTATCTAAGTTCTGTAGGACATTAACATAACCGTGCACAATGAAATAACCAAGATAATAATGATTTGCTGAATAATAAACAAATTTTACAATTTAATAATAGTATACGCTGAAGATGTATTAAAAAATCAACTTACAGATTGCGAAATAAATCTCTTTAATGAAAAACATAAAATAATAAAATAGTAAAATGTTTTTTTATGTGAAAAAATCATAAAGAAACTTGAAATAATAATTGTATAATGTACGAATTCTCTTCAATACTGTAAAATAAGTTACTTTTGTTTTTTGCTTTACAAAAAATCTAAATTGTTAAATTACTGCAGTTTGGACGTATTACCATCAGTCAATTTTCGTTACCAACCAATCCCGAATTGCAGCGCCTCAAGTAGTAAAGGGAAGAATCAACAGCGAATATTCAAACAGTCGATAAAAGCGACTTCTGAATTACCAGCGATAGATCATTTAAAAAATGTAAGACTACATCGAATCTATTTGCAAATTTGTTCTGCAGGTGAATACACGTGAAATAAAAAGCATCACATTATATATCACAATTATAACAGTGAAATTTCGGAGTTTTAACTAAAAGAATATTGGTGAGCATCATGTCAATTCCGTTTTTTATAATTTAAAAATAAAAAAAGGTGTAAATCCATTCAATTGTTAAAATTAGTGAAGATACTAGCAATTTTATTTGGCATTAATATATTACTTTTTTAAGTGCTGATGTAGATCTGGTAACTTCTAAAAATTAATTTCTTAAAAGATGCATTATATCTTGCAGCTTCGATTCGTTCTGCAAAAAAAAAAGTTTTATTCTTCTTAAAACATTAAAAGCGTTTTAAAAAACAGCTTTTTTGAAAGCAGTTGATAGTTTATCTCAAAAACTATTGAACGGAACGAGTAGAAACTGCTTTGAGGCATGTTAGTGGTATACTTAATCGATAAATTTTTTTCTTGTCAATTGCAACTTATTTCATAAGCTAAAATTCAAAATTTCTAAAAAAAAATGGTAGCTAGTTTCATAAAAAACGAAAAGCACAATTTAAAACAAAATATCCACCGATCAAACACAAGCTATACTCATATACTAGAAAAATGTAGTTTTGGGATTTCAGATAAAAATTGTACAAATTAAGGTGACTACGGCGAGAACAGTTTTTTTGCGAGTTCAACTTTAAGGAGATTCTCAACGAATCATTTTCCTTTGCAATTTTCACAGAATGTAGTTCAAACATACTTTTGTATTCAATAAATACTAATTGTATCTAATGATAGTAGGATCTTTTAAAAATAACTCACAAAAATAGACTTTTCGACTTTCCAGGCTCGTATACTGCCCAGGAGGAAGCAATGTCTGCCACAACTTTAGGGCTCTCATTTTTTTATGAAAGAAATGATTTAAAAATTTGTCCGAGACCTTGTTTTAAGTAAAAATGTTCCCCCGTGCAAATTCGAAAGCTAATTCAAACATTGTCATGATGGTACTATTTTATGCACGAAAACATGCACATTTATTCAGGAAAACCCAATTTTTAATTGAAATTTTCACCCGAAAGCAGAGTGTAATTTGCCACTCGGGTCCTTGAATCGCCACCTATCAAACTGCATCGTTACTTATTGCGAATTCAAGGTGCTGGACAATAAAATGTAAATAAATAAATGGAATGTAAAATGCGATTAAATATTGAAAATTCAAAATAGCGGACCGAATAAGGCGATATATTTTTTAAAATACATTGGATCCGCCTGAAACTCGTTACTCAGAGATTTTCGAAGTCCCTGATTTTGAATCAGAAGTCGGTTGTAGAAAATTAAAAACGGTACCCGTATTTTTAGCTCCAGTATCTGAACCAGGAATTTGTTTTACGTCAGAAATGCTTTTGGCATAAATTAAAAAATGTTTTCTCATTTACAATGTAAGCCCCTAATATCGATGTATGCCTATATGAATAAAGCGTTAATATTTCCCAAAACATTGAGACCGCATTTTTCGAAAATACATCTTGTACGAATATTTGTACGATATCATTATTAATTTCCTGAAAAAGATAGTCTCAATAATAGAAAATGCTAAAAGTGAGTCTTATTGAAAAATATCTATTATTTTATGCCCAAAAAATCTACCCTTTTGGGAGGCACCATGTGTAAGTTAACCGCAAGCTGAACACGTTTATGTCAAACGTACACGACATTTGATGGATTCACCTAGGCATATGTAGTACTTGTCGTTACTTACTCTGAAAACCCTTATGAGGACTCCCAAAATTGTCGAAACAATGGACAAGAAATAAAAGACGAAAGATTTTTTATACCCTTAAAAAGAGCTGTCGGCTATTTAGATTTTTGTAAATTGGTCAATTAAATTCTGTGAATATCCCCCAAAATATATTAAGGTGGTATCTTTAAAGCTAATGAGCCTTTACAAAGGAGCATATTAATGCCGATAATGAAAAGAATGGGTTCAATGGCCAAACCTTGTGGAATTCCCGACGAAGTGAGTAAGGATTCTGATGGTTGCAAAAGATTGTGTGTATAATAGATTATGAACGTCCCCTTAGATAGGAGCGAATCTTTCAAAAGGCCATATCCTGGAAACGAATAGATCGAAGACATTAAAGGATGATGAAATAAAATAGCAGAAAAAAAATTATAATAAAATAAAAAAATTTTAAGGTATTAATAAGTCCGATTTATTCCGCAGGAAGTACTTCCAAGACTGCGTGTAATGCAAATTTCGGACAGTATAAAAGTCGACATTGACATTGAGTTGGTTGTAATAACATGTTTGATTTGAAAAATGTGCTATTTTAGCGAGGCGGATTTGCTATCGGGACTGCATTGGTATAATTGGCTTTTTCATCGAGAGCACTGATCTATAATCAGTGATCAAGAGGAGTTACAAAAACTTTTTCCCACACAGCCGGAAATATAATAATAACATTAATAATAATAATAATAATCGTCTGTGTTAGCCAATTTATTAATAAATAATAAAATATCCCCAACCAAAAAAATTAGCCAAAGAGCCAACCACAGCTGAAACTGACTGACCTGTACAATATCCCAGTGGAAAGATATAAATTAAAAAGATCAGTAAGCGGTCCACTGATATTCTTGAGTGCATCGCATGAAGAAGCTAACTGGACGGCTTGAATAAGGTCACATTTAAACCAGTGCAGAAAACTTCGTGCTGTCATTGGTTTTCTTTTTAGCAGTATCTGTCGTACGTGATCATGGACATCATTGACAATTTTTAGAGTTTAAGCTGATTTTAAATTGAAAAACACTCTTTTAAAATCATATGTAATTTTATGCATTTTTGGTTGCCCGAAAACATTTCCATTTTCAATATTAAAAACAAAAAGTCATAAAAATAGGAAATTTTTGACGTTTTTATAATTTGAAGCCGCCATTTTGGTTTTAGAAGACTATTAAATATAATTTTAACTATCGAAAGTGCACACTCGAAAATGATAGACTAAATAATTTTCAAGTCAATATTAATTTCTTTTCCTATTGAGAACGAAGCACGAAACTCAGCAAACAATGAATACCTCTGAGACTGAATGGGTTAGGAACTTCAGTAGTACAGTTACCATTGTTAAAATAAATACAGTATTACACAAATTAAAAGTTCCATAGATTTCATACAACCGAACAGTTTAGTTGTTAAAACCAAATAGTTAGTTACCGACCTCTGGTTCATCCGAACCCTCACGTTGTCACCGAACAGGTTTTATTTCGATAAATATTCGTTTAATAACGTGGTCAGAAGTAAGACCAACCGAACTGGTCCAAATAGAAATTGTCATTCACTATTTGAAAGTTATATGCGCAAGTGGATTCAAATGGGAAGAATATTTTTTATGAAAATTTGCATGTCCATATAAACGTTGAATAGAGCCATTTCTTTATAAAAGTTGCATAATGATTTTATAAAGATTTTATTCCAAACTTTATTAAACATTTTTATTTTGGTAAGGCAAATAAGGACTATTTTTTTAATATAATTCCTCTGCAATAAATGTTAGGTTAGACATCCCTACGTAGTTAACTGCAAAGAAAATACCTAGCCTATTTGATGTTTTTACACACGCAAGATAATGGATCATATCCATGTTTGATGGGTCCGGAAACCGATTCTCTATAATTAAAAAAAAACTAAATTTATTAATAATCTTTGTTAACAGAGAATGCTATGATCGTCCACCTGCGTCGTAGCAATTTTTAACCGCAATTATAAATACGTATCCTGACTAAATTTCCTTAATAATGTTAATATAAATACAAGAAGCGTATGAATAACGCAGGGAGCAAAGAAAAAATAACCGTCGGTTTTAGGTGGCACATAAACTGCAATTTTGGCAATTCGCGTCACTTGACCAACGGGAGCACGCGATGTACATGCCCGATCCCCAATTAAGTTTTTGTTCGTTTCCCCTGCGATTTTCATTAGCTCGGATATCGAACCAAGATATATTAATGGCTCGAAGAATTCTTCGAACGATGTGGCTAAAGATACTACACGGCTTCAAATGCGCGCGTAACGAAATGGCGGTATTACCCAAAAGTATAGCATCCACCGACCCCTCCATTTTAAGTGGCGTACCGTGTAACTGCGATTGAATTTATTTCAATGAGTTTTTGACCCTGCTTCGTCGTTGCTCTTATTACTTCCTTTGAAATTGTAGGGCTTTTAGCCGGCCCTCATGGCGCGAATTACTCGTTTACAAGCCAACATCCCGAAAGCGACAGTGCTTTTCCACTTGTTCTTATGCAATTCGTTTCTATCTAGCTTTTAGAAAAAATCAGATATAACATGTATTTACAAAGATTTTGAGTTTAGTCCATGGAACCAGCACGGCCCCATGTTTAGTGGCCGTTTTCTTGAGCTGGGCAAAATAAACGATTTTGAAAATCCGCGAAATTTGGAAAAAGATGTCGTAACGGATGTTCAACATGATTTCATCCAGATGATCGATCTCCAAGAAAAGGCGTCCGCCTCAGTTACTCGCACGGCGGAAATGCTGCAATCGGACGGTGTAACCGTCGTATGAAATGGAATCAAATTGTCGCACGAAACGAAAACATGAATATATATTCGTCTATATGTATATGCGTCTTGATGCATGAATATTACATCGGTACGCGGGTGGAAATCTCTTTGGAATCCGTCAGCAGCCTTTTGGAAATTATTAATCGGACATCGCCGTCGACATCAACGCCAGCTGCTGCAAACCTGCCTGATCCTGCACTTCACGATTGCCACTACAGGAGAATGCAAGTACCTGCAGTAAAATTGCCGCAATTCTCCCAGTATTATTTGAAGTGGAGAGAGTTCCGTGACCATTTCCAAGCACTCGTAATAAATGATAAATCGTTTAACAATTTTCAATGTTTATACTGTTTGAAGTCGTGGGTGGAAGTGATGCTACCGTCTTATTAAAAAATATTACGATCACTGACGATAATTGAGATCGCTTAGAAATTGCTCACGGAACCATGCGAGAATAAGCGTAGATTATTATTGACTTTAATGGATAAATTATTCGCTTTAAAATCTATTTCCCGTGATGAGTCTCCGGCAGAATTGCATGACCTCGAGTTTTCGCTTGAGGGTGAAGATTTGCGTCCTTTCCGCAATTTTTGAAATTTTTAAAAACAAAAGTTCGTCCTCTTGAGGTTTCTAAGCCTAACGCTAAATTCGCTAATCCAACACCACCTCGAGCCAAAACCGAGCCGGTTGTTCCAACATCGGTTAACCCATTAAGTACCAAATGGACAATTTTTTGTGGTCGACTTCAAAGGCTGTATCACAACGATGAGGCGCAGTTCGACATCTTTGTTTTTGCGCAAATTGTCTGTCAACCTATCATAAGATTGAGGGGTGCAAAAGTGAGTGAACTTGTCTCCATTACATCACTCCGCAACGGATACAATTGCCCGTATTTCACAGTCCTCTCTCAGTCTACTTGTGTATAAAATAAGTATCGAATAATTTTACAGTTCCGTATACAATTTTTCACAAATTCATTTTACAGCGGCTAAAGTTTTCGGGCAACGATATCACAATACAAGTTTACGATCTCTCTTCATTCGGATATTTACCACAACCA
The DNA here is from genome assembly GCA_030407085.1 of Trichopria drosophilae. Taxonomy (NCBI): domain Eukaryota; kingdom Metazoa; phylum Arthropoda; class Insecta; order Hymenoptera; family Diapriidae; genus Trichopria; species Trichopria drosophilae. The sequence continues at coordinate 210,449,753 of CM059583.1, forward strand.
ATTTTCTGATCGCTTCGTTTTTTAAATTAGCTTATTCTACAGCAGTTATGCACTTTTTTCACAGATTATGTTTTTTGGTGCTTTACAAATATGCATAAGATTTCACCTAGATATGTCGAGGCGATGTAACGGTGTAATCTACAACAAGAAAGGGCCTCCACTTTCAACGAGGACGTGTCCATAGGCTTGTAAAACTTTATTTGCAGTGCGATCTTAGGTTATTTCACAAATTTGTTTCAGAAAAAGAACCAAATGTAGGAAGAACCTAAGATTTTTTTGTGCATTCTAGGGCCAGGAGGGGCAGCTTTTGAATTTATAAAAGGATTTTTTTTAAACCTTCCAATTCAACCAAGATATCACTTCAGGATATTTCACCTTCCCAGTATTCTGAATGCATGGAAATGTAATTAATGGCGTCATTCATCCAACTTCGGATTCAACTTTTATGTAGTGGATTATCATAATTTGGATCACGGTGTGATGTCCATCCTAGTAAGCAAGTAGCCCGCCATGGTTGACCACAATGAGTAGCCAGAGCCGGCGCTTATATCTATGACAAAGAATGTTAATAAATATTAATGTTAACGAACATTTTAAAATATTGATATTATCAAATAATATTATAGGTACTTCTATAAAGGTCCGCTTTTCTAAACGAGCATCGCCCTCTTTATCTAACTCATGTAAGTGTCTTCATTCTCGTACCGGCGCATCTGATTCAAGAGCTGTCACTATTGGTCTTGTCAATTCAAACTGAATATTATTTTATAAATTGCGCAATTGGTGCAACGTATTTTTTTCAAGCCTAATCCTATCAGTGTTCATGCATTGTTTATTGATCGGCTTGATGCAATGCTTTTTTTCTAAGTAATCGATGATTGATATTCTCTGATTACACACACGCGCGCATGCACGCACGCACGCACGCTCACACACATATACACACACGGATGAGGACTCGTGCCATCTTTCTACATATAGGTTGGAGTAGACGCGATGGAAGACGCTATAGCGTTTCGAAATGAAACCACAGCGTCATTGAAAAAAGGAAATTTTCCAGCAAATGGTCCAGCAACGCGGTACAAGTGCTCGCAGTTCTATAGATCCTTCCACCCACGGCCTGTCGTGCGACAAAACCCTCCCCACTGACGATATTGTGAAGATTATAGGTATCGCTTGCCGTCCCGCAGTCGGTGCCTCTTGCTTCATACTAAACTTTTCCCCTTCAACGATTCTCACGAAGAGAACCCTGTTGTCCTAAATCGCTGGGATTTTAGATCCGCGCGGGTGGCTTACCCCTATCATACTCGTGACCAAGCGCTTAGTGCAAATGCTTTGGTGTAGTAGGCGAACTTCGAATGAGCTCCTTACTGCCGATCTTCTGTATATCTGGAATGCATTTTGATGATGCTCTGCCATCTTTGACGGACATTTTAAACCTACGTTGACTTGAATCATGGCCATCTGGTCGCGTTGAGCTGTATGAGTCCTCGTACGCTTTTCCCACCTTTGCTTTGCGTTGCCGTTATATTAGCTCGATTAGTCTCTCAGTTTCGTTCTCTGCCGGCTTTCGCAACCTGTCCCACCGAGTGTTGGACAAACGCGACTATGTACTAGCATGACTTAAAGTACGATCCCACAAGTGGAAACATTAATCCCAAATCGTGTCACCGACGCGCACTTGTTGACAACCCGTCTGACCTGGCCACTCGAGGACTCTTTCTCCAAAATAGCAACCGATTTCTCGATTTGACACTCTACGCGCTGGAAATTGTACCGCTGCCTGCTTCTGGCCAAAATCGTTTGCCGTAGGTCAAATGGTGCTATTATGTGACGACGGATTACCTCCGGCCAACTAAGAAATGGCGCGAGTCCTCGAGTACCATACGGATACCGACCGCGGTGATCTGGTACGCGTGATAATGGTGCGCACCGCCAAATTGATTCGGAGGCGATCAAAGGAGATACGTCATCAGATCTTTCTCCTTAGATTAAGATGTCGCAGATAAAGTTTTGTAAATAGAACATATAGGATTAAATCTATTGCGATATCGATACCGAGCGGTATGTTCAGCGATACCAAATTAGCAGTCTATCAATTTCGACATCGTCGGGCCATCTCTGCGAACAATATTTTCGAAAATCCGAGGAATTTTCTAGACGCTAGTTCAGATTGCATTCGAATATGGCATCCCAATTTTTGGAGGTGCCCTATGCGCGTTCAGGAAGACTTCCGCTTGTCATACAGGAGAAAACTGCAGCACACGTGCTTCGCAACCGATTTTCTGCACACGCTTTGAATTTTCGGATCGCTTCAGTAAACGCCATTTTACGGGTAAAAAAAAGTTGGCGAGTCGTCCCACTTCTTTGGGAATTGTCGTAAATTTATCGCCGCGAACGCTGTTTTCCTCGGCCTGTGAACACGGAAATTGGAAATCGCGCCAAATGTCGCGAGACCAAGTGTATGCTTTGTTTGGCAAGGCTTCTTTCGTGCTAATAAGTGTCAAATCGTTTAAAATTGTAGCTCTCGCACACGTGGCATTTAGCACGTGTTCCTTTTGTGTGAATGCCCTTTCATAAGCGCTACAAGGATTAAAATGGTTTAAGAAAACTATTAATAGCCTCCTTTATTATCGACGTACCTGGACCACGCAGATAGCGTGCAGCGACTTTCAGAAAGTATTGCATCTAGCAAACCACTATTTAAAAATGTTAAAATTATCACATACAAATTCAGTACTTTTTCAAATTGCAATGCACTGAACAGAGACTTTTTGATCAAATATACGTAAAGTGCGGCTTTATGCTCTTTGAAAATTTTTAAAGGCATTTGTTTTAATGAAATTAGTCTAGCAAACGTATGGGTACTGGTTTGTGAAACATCCATAGACCAGACTAGTCCCATATCTTTGACCCACACAAAGGGCATACAACATCCATATCATAGCTATACTAATCCCAATACTCAAGTCATACTGGTGCCATACCAAAAAATTCCAAATGGGTTGTCTACCTTCTGATATCACATAATGAAAAAATGGAGAATATTATAAATGCCTTAATCGACATGTATACTCTCAAGTACTTACCCGTGACTAAACCGGGGTTTCTACATAATCCTGTATTATAGAATTGCAAGATATGTAGTGGAACTATATATTTTTTATATAGAACTATATATAAGATGTTTCTACTGGAATTGCCCAGTGAAAATACTTGCTTCAAAATCAGGTTATTCATTAAGATGTAAGTAGAATTGAAAAAAATGAAAATACCTTTTTAGACGGGAAGGGCGTATAAAAAAGGCGTTGAAAAATAAAAACTAGAGCATTCGATGCCGTGGTATAAAAATAATGCTCGACCAAACGTAAGAGATATTTCGAAATCGGGCTTTTTAATTTGTATGTACATTATATGATTTTTTCACTTGTTTTAACCCTCCTGTGCACCATGACGAGTGTATTCGTCCAAACTACATTGTTCCCTTATGGGAAAAGAAAACCTGGTGCTCAGGAGGGTTAAAAACATATAGATTTTAAGCCGTTAGTTACTCAAAATTAAAAGTTAATATTTTCAAATCTTTACCTTAATCGAAGTGCATCCTTAATATATTATTTATTAATATAAATAATCTTTCTTTGGAAGCAGTCACATTTTATTTGCACTGGTCCTTATTTACTAAAATATATTCGATAACACAAATATTACCTTTAAATTTAAAGTAAAATTTAAATTTCAGATCCTAATAAAAATTTGTCTTTAGATAGATTTACCGAATGTTTAATTATATCCTACCTACTTCTTTTCTAAAATGTAATAAATATTTTTGTTAAATTGGTTAATATATAATACACCACATTTAGGGATACTGCAAAATTTAGTTGAAAGGTATACGTGCGTAATCAGAAAGTTCATGAGATACTAATGGCATTCTGGTGTTTTTCTGTGTGCATGAAAACACGTGCATAAGTGTATGGTTGCCCCACGATTGTACAAGTGTTGAAAACGGGCGGAGCCAGTTAATATTCAACACGCAATCTTTCAGTAAGTAAATGTAGTAATAGTTTGTCCAAATATAAGTAATAATAGTTTAAAATAAGAATTAGATTCCAATTTACTTTTTAAAATATTCTTTTTTTACTCGTGGATATTATTTTAGACTCAATCCATCAATTTTTAATTTAAAATTAAAAAGTACAATATTCAAGAACAATGTGTCGTCATACAATTAGTATTATTTCTTTTTCACCACAGACTCTAAGAATACAATAAATAAATAACATTATTAAGTTTAAAAAACACCATCCCGAATAAATTTTTTATCAAGTTATTTGAAGTTGATCATTAAACTGATGATATCCAGGAATAATATAAAATTCTTATTTCTTTATTTCTCATTACGACTTATATTTTCGTTTAAAATTTATAAAATTTATATTTCATAACATAATTTCTTTCTGAATTTTCTAGACGAAAAAAAGTCAGCAATGGCTGCTAATTTTTCGCAGCTGCAGCGAAGGAAGATAGGACAGCAAATGTGTCTACTTTAATTTTTAAGTATCAGTGTCAAGTTGTTGGCCCTAAGGCCTAAATTTGGATCTGTAACAACAAACTTCACTGTTAAAAGGAAACACATTCAATTTAATGAACATGGTTGGAAGCATATTTCAATTCCGTCATTAAACAACTATTAATGTCAGACCATAAATTTAATGTGAATAAAAAATTCGTGTACCTTCAAATTCTGAAAAGGGATCATGCCACCGCATGGAAAATTCGTGGTGAAAAAATTATCTGTAAACATTTATTTTAACGTCAGTAAGCCTGGTAGAAATATTCATATTGACCAGTTTTTGGCTAATATACCTATGTGCACTCGCCAGTTGGAGACGAGTTTTCCATACAAAATGTACTAAAATCGTGGATTGTATTTTGATACCGTTTTCAGATAATTGTAGAAGTTTCTGTTCTGTTTCCACAAAACAAAGAGTACTCAGAATATTGAACACGAATAACCGACAAACTTGTTGTCCACTTGACAGCCGATAATTTAGGTAATAATATCTAGATGTTTTTTTTACGATAACCTAAAAGTTGCCTGGGCATTTTCATGCAGATTCTGCCTGATTTTTATCCATTTTCTGGGGTATTGAAGTACACGTTTTTATGCGTAACTATTATTAGAAAAAAGATATTTTTTTATGTTGTCATGTTTAAACATGAGTACTTCGTTCATTACTCATCATCGTCATCGTCATTGTCATCGTTATCCTCATCATCGTCATTATCGTCATCGTCATCGTTATCCTCATCATCGTAGTCATCCTCATCGTTATCATCATCATCATAGTCATCCTCATCGTCATCATCATCCTCATCATCATCATCATCATCATTAGAGGCAGAAAACAATAATAATTGTAAACGAACAGGAAAGAGTGGTATTAGCCCCAAACACACAAAATGCAAACGGAACATCTGCACTAAGCGAGTATTCGTGAGAAACTAAGTATTGCCTTCTAATTTAATAGCATAGAGACAATTTAATTTGTCTATGCATTTTAGAGCAAAATTACTCTAAATGTTCCTTCGCACTAAGCCACAGTTAACTTACGAATTCATTGAATTTAATGTATTCGTGGGCATTGACCTCAGCTAGTGCGCTTGCCTCTTGAAAAGCAGTACGAATTACTCGAAATCTTTTTATTTTTTTTTTTTTTAGGGCTAAAGCAATAGCGTAATATTATGAAAGATTTCCAATATCATATCGTCTATTGAGTGTAGATTGTAAAAAATAAGATAGTTGATTGTATAATAAGAGTATTTCACGCCCGCAAAAACTACATAGGTAATATATAAGTTCCGCACCATTTTGAGTTGTAATCCGAGCCATGAACTCGAACTTTACAGCCCACTTGGGAGAAAAATGTTGTGCGTATTATGAGCGCCATCTTTTGCACCGCAGTGACAACATAGATTGAGTGAGATTTATTTACGAAAAAAAATTATGATACGGAACTTTAAAATGATCCAAACGCTTTAAGGCACTTCCTGAATTTCAAATTAGTTTAGGATTATTAGGAATTATAGAAAAATAAGAACAAAAAAATTATGCGGGTAAATAAGACATATTTAAAACCGGAATGTCACTTATTTAGAAACTACTTTCAGTAAAATATTGACTTTAATAAAAAGCGAAAGAAATGTCTAAATTAACTAAACTGTATTTTTTTAAATTATTTCAACTTCCAAAGAAAGTTTTAGATGGAACAAGTAATTCAAATTTTAATTAAAGTTGAAAAATTTCAAGTGTTTTTGGCATCCACGTCATTTTAAATCGGGTTTTTGATCTTCTTCCCTTCATGCAAGTTCTTTCGACCTTGCTCTTGGTCCTAATTAATCCGCCTCAAGGGCAGGATCTGACTACTATTGGAGGTTATCTTCTTTGCATTTCCTCTTCCCGCGTGAGAAGCATTTGAACTTCCCTCTTCGGAACTTCGTTTCTCTCTTCGGCCCTGATGTTACTTTAAACTTCACTCTTCTCTTTATTCCTGCTTGTTTTTTTAGCAATTTGACACTAACGGAAATTAAATTCACTGCTGTACAAAGTGTCCGTTTCGAAATAATTCGACGTCCCTTAAATTTACCTTTTGAACATGCTTTATTGTCGTTTTTTCTGAATAACAGTATTGGAAGTATTTGTAACTGATTGAGCATTTGAATTTTGTTATTGTTGTTTTTTAACAAGTCAAAAAATACTTTACACGTTTCAGATACCATAATATTTTATCTATTCTTATTTTGTTAAATTTATTACATTTTTATTTTTTTTATTTTATTTTACGTCGACTTTGGTGAACCCAAATGGGACTAAATTTCGACGGGGAGCTTTGGCGTTATTAGACTTATTAAATTTTAATCTGCCATTCTCAATGGAATAATGCTGAAGATGCTTCATAAAAAATAACGGTTAATATCCGTACTTCCGGAGTTTTCTAATATTATTTCGCATCGTCATTACATCATTTGCTTGACCAGGTGTGTAATACGATCGTCGCACGTCAATATGCTTTATTCGTTTTATGAGTTACGAGCTCAGATATGATAAAATTACACCGGCAAAGGGATTATAAGTGATGCTAATTTGAATCGGCAAGATCTCTTTAAGGCGATTGGCTAAATTGGCAGTTAAAAAGAACTTCATCTTCGCTTCCATCATTCAACTTTTGGGTGCGAATTAAGATAGCCAAGGCAATAATTATTCTCCACAGAACAACAGGTTTTGCAAGTCAGTTCCCGAAAAGGCTGCGTATATAATCATTAACGTTCGATGCTCTTTTTTGTTGGCTGCCGATGACGATATGTTTATCATGTTTGACGATAACTTAAATGTTTCTTGTAATTTCAATTTTGAATTCTGGCGCATTATATATGATGTTACTTCAGTATACTAAATTAATTTGCCAAGTTAATATTAATTAAATTATTACTTTATTGAATATTTCTTGTATTCTGCTTTAAAATATGTATCGTTCAATCATGGAATGTACACAGGTTGCATTTCAAATTAATCGCCTTGCCGGTCAGATTCGAATGAAAATATATGGTTCAATTTACATAATACGATTGCTTTTATTTCCAGTGCTCTTGTATTGCTTATATTAAAAACCTCTTATTAAGTTCCTTTACGTTTTTCTTTTCTTTTAAATAGAGCATTATTATTGAACTTAGTCTTTAGAAATACATTTAATACGATAGGGGGGTAAAAGGTTTCGTGTGAATGTACACTCATTGTGGTTATTTTTGGTGACCCCCTGCATCACAAATGACAACATTAATCAAAGTTTACTGACGACATAGGCGCGAAATATTCAATTTAAACGTCATCATTAACAAAACTTGGTATATCGTCAAAAAATGTCTGCGCAATTAAGGTGTATTCATACAGTGCGAAATTACAACTTGAGAATCTGTGAAATATTCATAATTGATAGTGACCAATGACAGCCGTATGTAAATCGAGCTCTTTCTATACATGGGTTATTCCGTTCTACAGATTTTGCGGTTGTAATTGCGTGAAATACCACCTTTAATCTACGTGGATAACTGCTAGTCATTAATATCTATTTTTGCATTTGCTATTTCGAATAAAGTTATTGCCCGGCTAACGTCATTGAAACAATCGACACACAGGGTAATAAAATATTATCTGAATAATGAAATTTTATCGAGGGGACAAATTAGCTCATTGACGAAGCGAATTTTAAAATTGTTCTTTCACACATGTGTAACTGTTCTTGATTCTTCTCGATCATCCGTCATCTCTTATTGTTCTACTGGCTTGATGTTTTTCTGCTTTCTCACTTTTAGCCTTCTTCTGCATAACTCTGGCTTTTTTCATCCCATCCTTTCTCGGTCTCCTGGTCTTCATCTCGTTCTCAGTTCTCGCCTACGTCTTTTCTTTGGTGACCGGTCTCTCGAGAACTGCAGCTCTTCTCTCATCCGACCACTGCATTCCTCTTGCACTGCCTAAAAGACCGGACTCGGGGCACATCGGTCCCCCTAAAACGAATACCAAAAATGATCGGCAAAACTTCCTGCCAGGCTGAACCCGGCCTTAGAACGTTTTTCATTCAATAGCTACCAAATATTTATTACGAAAAAATATCTCATTATCACCAATAATGTAATTGAATTTATTTTTGCACGTCTTAAGAAATTATGTATTCTAACCAAAAGATTCCATATATTAAGTAACTGTAATATTGTCGACACCAAAGAAGAAAAGGATAATCTGTGGAATAATTTATATAAGATCAAAAGTATGGATAACAAGTGGTATTGTCAAACGTGATTTGTTGAAATGAACACATTAAACATTCTTTTGTTAATTTTTTCTTATTCACTTTTAACAAGAAAACATATTAATATAATTTTCACAGTGATCTAAACTGTTATTTTCAAGTATTTTCTTTCGCATGGCATGGTCGGAAAGGTGATAGTAAAAATACCGACATTTAAAAAACGTATCAAAAATAATTCAAAGTGCCAAAAGTTTATAAAAGAAGCTGTCAAAAAATATATTCGATACCAATTTTATCGGCAGCTGGTCGAACCTACTAATTACAAAATATCCTATAAGTGCTAATCTTGATTTTGTCCAGTTTGTTTCAACATTATTAACTATCCCTGTAAAAATATATTTTGTTTAGATAAAGAAGAAAATATCAGTCAATTCTGCACTGCATATGCAAAATGCAAGCCGCGTGTATTTAATATCAAAAAAACATGATCTCAATGGCACCGGTCACTGGTTTCTAATCGACAGTTTTATAAACTGTTGAGGCTTTGTTTGATTGTAACTCTTTCACTTATCGTTTTCTTATTTGTTGCTATTCCACTACCCTTACCAAGTCAGAATTGCATTTGACATTTGCAATGAAGATTGTTTTTCCTACTAAGATCAAACTAACCTCCCAAAAAAAAATAATTTTGGACACGTACAATACGTATAATGATAAAAGTAGAAATTAAAAAGGTCAGATAATTTTTTTGAAAAGAACGTATTATCATTATTTTTCTTTCTGTTTATGGTAGGTATTATTTGTGCATTATTCGCGTATCTGCTTTTATTATAAATAACATTTTTTATTATCTTGGACTATTTTGTGCAGTTTTGGTTGATCTCCGGAATAATTTCCAGTGCTTTTTCAATATAAAAAGAAATTGTTAAATGTTCCGTGTTATTAATTCGAAAGCTGATGTTTTACTTTTAAAAATCCTGTAATCGTGTACACCATTCGATAGAGCATAGTTAGGTAAGTTTGGAGTCAATTTTAATCTGTTTTCCTGCGAAAAATGAAGCTCGACAATCAATAAAAAAGATTTTGGATTTCTTGAGTTAATACTTTAATTTAAATCTTTATAATAATGGCTTCAATATCTGAAATATTGGGAGTAGATATTTTATTACCCACTACTGATGTGGAAATTACTCTAATCTGTTCCGAAAAAAAGAAGCCTATTAATTTATTTCTAAACCAATTCAGGATTTAGCGTCTATAATGTGTTAAAACATTTTCAGTTAGTATAAATATTGAGTTTTATTTTATGGAGATTTCTTAAGATACGAGAAATATTGTCTCCATAGTATAAAATGTAAGAATTAATAGATTTTCATATGACCTGCAATAATACCGTCTTTCACGATGTATGAAAACTTGTTGACAATAGTGTGTATACTTATATTGATGCCTAATCGCGCAATCCAATTCACTTAGCAACATTTTAAACGAGTTGCTCTAGTATTTACGTTAAAAAAATGAATTGCGCTATTAATAAAATAATCAGCAAAAAGGCTTCGTTCGACGATATCAGTAAAAAGATGATGCATCCCCTTGGTTGAAATGGCTGAACATGTTTTCAATTCATCATCGAGCTGCTCAACCTTTAGAGTGCCGGTAAAGGAGAGCTATAAACACACTGAGAAACGTCCTTGCACGTCACTGTGAATTCTTACGCATAGTTCCGGTTGATACCACAAAAACAATCGAAAGAACAGACTGAGAAACGAAACAAATTCCAGAAAACTTGATACCTGAAGGTCATATGTTTACCTTAGAAATATTAAATTAATTACTATATTAATTGATTAAAATGATTTTAATTGCTTGACTTGATTGAAATAATACTGTCTAGTTTGTACGCCTAATATTTATCAGGTTAATGACAATAATCAAAGTCCGGTTATTGAACTTTGAGGTACGCGACCTTGATGGGGAATGATGGTACAATGGCGTGGTTCTTTTTATCTTCCACGCACTGCGAAAAGCATCAGATTTCCTCGTATCGGGCAAATATTTCTGTCACACGAGTATTTATACCATAAACTTTTTCAAACTTGTTTCATTCACTTGCATAGTTCTTGGAATAGTTGAAGCAAAATCGCGCCATTTAAAATGTACCGGATTTTTACAATGGACATTTAAAACCATACTATTTTTCCATTTTCTTTAATAATCTGTTTTGGTTGAAGATTCTATTTAATCTTGCGGATCTTAGAAGTAAAATATAACTGACATTAAGAATATAACGAGCTTTAAATGTATTAGTTATCACAATTTCTGCATACAAAACAATATTAATTCTTAATAAAAAAATATAACAAACTTCTGATAGGTATAATAATACCACACAAAACATTTTCCATTTTGATTTAATAAACAGAATCTTTGAATAAGGTCTGATCAAAAATATTTTTAGTTCTTCATAGTAAACTTTGGTCATCACTTTGAAAACATCTTTCGAAAATTCTACTTTACATCCATAAAAACAAACATTTTTTTATAAAAAGAATATTTCGTGATGCAAACATTTTTTTTTAAACAATTATAAAAGCTAATCTTGTAAAGATAAAATATTAAAATAAAATGCAAAGGATCACGTATTTAGAAACTCTAATACTAATTTAATGAAGTTTATTGAGTTTTCAAAAATAAACAACTGAAGTACTTACAAATTGATGTCTGAAGATACTATTTTTTACTTTTTAAGTTAAAAATTGAAAAAAAACTCTTTTAAAAGATGAAAATCCAATTGTAGAATATTTAAAAACATTTAAAAACAAAAAAAAAAAAGTATTTACTTTTCCTGACGACCAAATTTATAAACGATGAAATATTAAACATCTGTTTGTGCTTCTTTTATATCACATTTTGAGCGACATTCCACACAATGAAACATTGGATTACTTTTTAAATGCTTTCAATAGTTTTTCAATCAATAAAAGCAAAATAACGTTTAAGTGGGAAATCGGAACCAACCACACAATCGTTATGCGGTTATTCCTTAATTTATGCAGTTATTGCGGTTGGTCGCTGGTACCTTAATTTATATTATTATATTTCTGTATTGCTATAATATTATATATGATGTATATTATTATAAAGGGTCTTAATTTAAGACGGTTGACAGGCTACTTGCAAGATGCATAAAAAATAAGCTAGTTGGAAAAGGACGAGCTTGTGCAATACACGCTAGCAAAATTGAAACTAATCTTAAAAAAATTAATAAGATTATCAAGTTTTTGTTAGTACCTTCGACGGGCTTCTAATAGTATTTTACTTTGATGTTAATAAAATCCTAAACATTAACAACATTAAAGTGTCGAATTTTAATAATAAATTATATAAAGTTTTATCAAAAAATTATTCGCTAAGATTTATATATCTCAGGGCGTACAATAATTATTGCGCAATACTTGAAAAGTTGTGAGAATAAGTGAATGTCTAAGATGCGGTATTTTTAATCATAATTTTTTGTTTCAAAACATACCAGCTGTCCATTGTGGGATCCTGACACGAACTACAATGGTAATTTTATCCGTAACTACAAGATAACGAACAGGTACTAGCATTTCTTCAATGGAGAATACCCTGTTTGACCGCATGTCCATAGGAACATAAGAATATCTTATGCATTTTGTGTCAACGTCCTACTTTCAAACAACTTGATTTGGGGTAGAAGAATTCATAGCATTTCAAAATTCCTGATTAACATTTGCCTTTACGTACTGACTTAATGAAATTAAAATGTAATACGTTTGTTTCTATGTAAAATATCCGTAAATTTTTTTTATTACTTTTCTGCCGCAGAATGATTGATATTGTGTTTATAAGGTTATCTGAACGGTGAAACATTCTTGAACCATTCAGTAAAAGACCATATGGATAAATACAATTTACAATTGACGTTCGTCTTCGTAAATAAAATTTGAATGAAATCAATACTGTAGACTTATTACGATGCAATATCGCGTATGTGACATTGCATGAGCGAGCCATGGGTCTTCTTATTCAATATAACATGCAAGCTTTCGTATGCTCAAAAGTTTTTGACGGAAAATGAATTATAATTGGAAAAGTTTGAAGTTTAACTCTGAAATGAAATTTCACTCTTAACAAACAAGATTTACGTCATCATAAAGCTCACAATGTTGGTTGAGTTTCACAAAATTGGATTTAACAAGAATTTATATTTTAATTAAATAATACCAAGAAATCTACATTTATTCACAAGGCTGGTTTTTTGAACAAGTAGAAATAGTATATTTTTATCAAATTCATCTGCAATAACTGCTCCACCAATTGCGTTTAATGTATTGGCCAAGGTAAGGTCTGATCTTCAATCGATTTTTATATTTTGGCACCCAAGTTGACAAACAAACCATCGTACGATTAAAGTAATTATTTTACATCAACCTAATTAATTACAACTTAGTTATAAATAATGGATACATGTCTGTCCATGTTTGACTATAGTCAGTAAAATATCGGAAAGTAGCAAATAATGTTGAGTTATATTTGTTTTGCAATCTATTTTGGAATGTTCATATGTGGGGAATTCTATATACAGAACTCTAAATTCTACTGTCGCCATCGTTTTTTTTTCATACTGAAATAAATTTTCATACAGTTGAGAGCTACAATCGCATAAAAACACGCGTTAGAGGTCATAGGAACATGCTAAAAATGTCAAGAAAATGACACTGGATCTATGCCTCCAATGCATTAGATTGTTTCTATGCTATGGACTTTTGAAAATTCGGATAGGTTGTTTAACCATCCTGAATCGTGTCTAGTATCTCATTTTCGGTCTAAGTTGTGATCAAAATCACATCTAAAACAGTCAAAAAATCATTTTATTCACTTGGAGGAATAAATGTAATAATATTTATTACAATAAAAAACAGCAACACGTAGAAATCTTTGAACCGAACCGATTGCTGCATCTACTTTTAGGTTAAGTTAAGATGAATAACGCAATGCAAGTTGTTGAGACGTCTGTTAATTGACTGCAATTTGTTGTTAGTATACTTGTTGAAAGTATCAATGATCTCATTAGGCTGTACGCTGGTGACCTTCGAAGGCCGATACAACCATCAGCATAAAACACCGTTGTTACATTTTCATTGAAAAATGTTTTCCGAAATTGAAATATTTCTGATGTCATAAACATTCCGACCTCCTCCCTTCTGCGAAAGGCATAAATAATATTTCAAGTCATAGACATTTTCCAAGTGTAAAAATGAATACCAGCTGTTAGCGCTGGAAAGATCACATCATTCCTTTGTCAAATCCGGTATTAACTTCCTATAAATCTGGACTACAAAAAAATCTATATTTTTGTCATTCCCTGTTACAAGTGGAGGTAATTAAGGATAATTGCAATAATGATCCTCTTGACAAGTGATGTTACTTCCAGAATTGTCTTGATGCCAGTGAGCTGTGCCCTTCAGAATCTATAAAGTGTTTCATTAAAAATCCTTTCGCCGCCCGTTCCCAATTTAAAATTGTAATTTGAACTCGAGTTTAAATAAAAACGTTAAAAAGCCCTTCCGTCGCTATATTTTCCTTTTAAAAATGTCTTTTATCCATTGTACCGCGACGTAATAAATCGAACGTTAACAATCGACACTATTGACAGTGGGTGAAAAATAAAAGGGAAAAATTCCGCAATAATTTAAAGTCTCTTTGAACGCTGCATTCCAGATGCATTACCTAAAACGCTGTGCGGAGGGGTCCGGAGGTCGAGTCCCTATAAACGGACGGGCAAGGGGACGAGAAAAAAATCATCGCGGGATCTTTTGCGAAACTGAACCCAGCGCGAGACCGTTTCGCAGAATCACGAGCGTATAAATATGCGCATCCTGCACGGGATGATTATTTGCGACGCTGTACAAATTGTTTGCCGAACGAACCCCGGGCACCGGCTAAGTCGCTTAGACCTTTCGTGCCTTTGGGAAGTCCCGCTCGACCTTTTTTTTTCACCTGATGAAAATAACTGTTTATATACTCGAGACGAGCGGTTGCACATTATGCATCGACTTCCCTCATTCAAATATTTATTATTATTCTCAAATTTCACAAGCGTGCACCATCAATTGTAAATTAACAATTGTTTTGAAATAACATTGAAAGTTATAGTATATTACCAATCCGCAAAAAAGAAATTTATTTTATTTTAATTGAAAAAAGTAGGGGAAGACGGGGCGAACGGGGCGAAGTGACGAATCTCAAATATTTCCATTATGATCATACTGATTCTAAAATATCATATGTGGTTTCTATGTTTACACTATTTTACACATTTCCAGGCATAATATTTCATTTTTCGTTCTCTTGTGTATCTTTGGGAGCGAGAAATGTAATTTTTAAACAAAATTTTTAAATCATTTTCCTGTACTTTGTTCTCAGATTAGTCAATATTTAGTCAAAATTATAAATATTTCCATTTTGGCAGTTTAATAATCACTAGAGTATATTTATTTATATGTTTATTCTAAAAGTATATTTTTTACTTATTTATAAAAAAAAGAATTATTTCCTTATTGCGTGTTCATAATGAGATATTTGGGGCGAAATTTTTTTCCGGATGTCATATTTCCGCGATGAATTTTTAATTTAGAATTCACTTTTGACGAATGCATTGAACAACTAAAGATGACGTTAAAATAGGTAATCCTGATATGATACAAGTATTCAAAGCTTTCGAAGAAGCAAGTTCTTTTCTTGCTGCTGTTGGAAACGTCGATATATCTGAAGACGTTCATTCCGCGAGCGTGGAAATTTTATTTTTATTAAAACAAACAATAAAAAATAAAAAAATTATTACTTGCACTTAATTTTATAATAGTCGTCTCAGAGACCTCTAAAAATATAGATTCGCCACTTCCCCCCGGTATCGCTACTTCGCCCGTGTTTTTTTAGTTCTTTAAATTGGCCATAGCTGGCCATCTGTAAAACATATACCATTAGTAACACGTACATAAATATTTAATGAAATTACCTATCAAATGATACTTTGCATCATTCTAAGTACGAAATTCAAGGAGAGATATGATACACGGAAAAAATCCTCGCCGCTGCACCCCGCCTTTCCCTATTATTTAATACATTGTACCCATAGATTTATAAAATTATAAATTTTAACAATAAATAAAAATTAATGTTATGCGTTTGTGAGCTATGAAAATCATTTTCGCTTAAGAGAACATTTTTCGATGATGATCCTCTATATTTCATATATCTAGGATCCTTATTGTTAAGAGATTTTGGCTAAGGATGAGAATCATTAATATTATTAATGGTCCAAAACGTACAGAATCAACATCGTTTTTATTAATTTTTAGGTTAAGTTACTCCAACTTCCAGACATTAAATATACTATGCGGCGAAAATAATTGGTGTCCAACTATTGTCCGCTTAGTTATAATAGAAGTCTTTCTTTCCGTACTTCAAAATACAATGTATACTCCGTTCAAATACCTTAATTTCCTGTCACTGCACTTCGACTACATTTTGAAATGGATTTTGCAAATCCAAAACCCCCTTTAAATTGGCACAGGCAAATTAACAGGCACTGCTGCAGGAGTCGATTATTTATTATTTATTTGCTTTAACAACGAATATAGATGCGGACATTGAAATACATGAATTTAATACCCTCCTTCCGTTCCTCTGACCACCAAAAACGTCGGACGTAATCGAACCAACATGACATTTAAAACTCAATTTGTAATTACAGCAACGTCACGTTATAAGCTGAAGCCGCACATTCGCGAAGCCTGTTATTCTTATGTCCATCCTCGTTATACGGGGTTTCCCTCAATTCTATGATCTTTATTAGAGAATTAGGTGATCTACCACGTGAGATCTGTATTTTTTGTTTAAGCGCTGAAAACCCCAAAAAATCACTTTTTTTCATTTTTGACCTGATAAATTACATCGTCGTAATTATTTACTATGACATCGGCAGTGAATCCAACAACTTAACATCAAATTCCATGCTCATAAAAAGGTTTTGTACTTTTAAGAAGCGCATTCAAAATAGAAAATGTGTTAATTGATTGTATTATTAACAAGTGTATTTGTAAGCACAGAAAAAATAAAAGCACAACCATACAATATTCATGAAAATCGAAAAACAGATCGATATGCATATCTAAATCACATTTTTTAATTATGAAAAAAAGCATAGACAATATTTTTTTGTTTTTGCGTTTTTTCGCTGGAAAAAATATTCCATGAAATTCAATATTAATTATTCCTTTAATAACTCTGGAGAAAATTGAGAATAAAAATATAAAGTTTACAAAATAAGTTTATTTAGTAAACAACAATAAATGGGGCACGTGTCTCATCATTCTAAATGTTGATTTTTTACTGAATTTTCGTTACGAGAAACATTAATTGTCGAATGCATTTAATCTCAAATTCTACAGCTAGTTGATTTACGACTTTAAATTTGTAAGCTTTTCTTTAATTTTAACACTTTAATGATGCAATCTTTCACGCGGGCAGAGTATAGAAATGACAAATTACACTGCGCCTGCATAATGTTCATTTTAGTTTTCATTATTACGTATCATTCTCAGTATATCAGTCATGGGGTAAAATTTATGTCGGCTATTTTCTCGGGTCTTTCTGTCAAGAAATAAATTTGCCGTGATATTATCTGCAATATATATGTAATTTGATTAAATTAATACTTTTTTTGGCGATAATTTGTTAAATTTATACACTTTATCCGCCTGTTCTACAAGCATATATGTGAATCATATTTATAACGTGTCGGAGCTTCGATAAGTAGTTCAGGTACGTTGAGTTTTGGGAAAAAATTCAAAAAGAATATAAATTCTAAAAAAAAAATAAAATCTGTACAAATCTGGAAAGATTTCTGATACAGCATTCAGACACTGCTATCAATATTTACTTTTTAGTATTGGAAGAACTGTTCTTGAAATGCCCCACTTATGTAGGAGTATGGATGAAATGAATGATAAACTAGTGTTGGCGCGGTGAATTGCTCGCTTCGCTTGCTCAGAAACTTCGACCGAGTGGAGAGTCGGCTATTCCTAAATACTCGTTCGTTTACTAACAGCTTTCAGTTATATTATATAATTATATCGATATTTGGGGGTCTAATCATGTTTAGGTCCAAGTGGCTTCGATAGATATGTTACAACAATATAGTGTTTCTTATATGTATGAAAATTGAAAATGATTTCAACTATGACCTATGGCCTGAGCCGACGTAAAATTGAAAATGAGCATGTTCAAACCTTCGAACCCGACGACAAGCCAGCCGAAGTATTAATAAATAAAAGATGCAAAACACTTACTTCATGCACTTGTATTGTAATAGACTATTCGATGCATATTGCATGTTTACTATGTTTTACTAATTACTGTCTGTATTATTATGATCTTATATACACAATATATATACATATAATTCGTCATAGATATCTTGAAAGTGTCGAAAAGATCTCTGACGGATATCTTTTAGATATCTATAAGACATCTGTTAGATATATCGAAATATTTATTTTCGTATCAAGGGCGTAAAAGAACTTATGCGACCGTAGGTGATCACCGCGCCCGAGGGGCTGGCGAAGACTACCCGGTGTTAGGGGGTCGAAACGTAGAAATTTGATGAAAAACTATAGGGTAATTTTTATGCCCGAAGTGACCAAATTCAATGCTTCGTCGAGACCTAAGGTCTGGGTCGAAGTAATAAGTAATGTAAGAAAACTGGATCAATAGGACTCTCCGTTGTTGGATTTATATAATTAATATTTAATATTTGATTTCGCATCCTTCCCATTCACTTGCTATATTCTTTGGAATGTCCAGGAAGAATTCAATATTTCTAACCTTCTGTAGTATCCAAATTAAAAACTCATCTGATATTAGTCATAATATTTAATTTAAAAAAATACGTGAGACCAATAAATTTGTAAATCGTAGAGCTTGAAGATTCTACAATGGAATTTTCTAAAGTCGTTCATACCTGCACTAGTAATTTATTTAGTACTATACTAATTTGTGGAAGTAAATACTTTTGGAAGATTTTAGAAATTTATGGACGTGAGTTTAAATTTATTTAAAATTTATGTAAAACAGTTTATTACGACCAACACGTCATTGAAACAGCCCGCCATCTACTTAATTATTTACAAAATTCACGTGGTTTCCTTTTTGCATCATGTTTTTACAAGCAGACTGAGATCGAATTTTATTAAAAAAATGTCATATATAAATACTTAACAATATTTTAAATATAAACCATCAAACTAATATTTAAAATAACTTTTAGTTACCCAATTCGAGAAAAGTTATTGTATCGTTCGAAATTGTCCACGTGGAACAATTTTTCTAAAACATTCGAATTTTTGCTTATCGTCCTTAAAGTCTTTAATTTTGAAATTCCCCTTCACTGGCAAGCATTCCACATAAACAGGAAAAAATAAATGATCTATCTACCTGTCCGTCTGTCTTCCTGCCTATCAATCCGTTTGTCTACCTTTCACAAAATACAATATAACACCTTCTATCCGTCCCTCCAATCATTTATCTGCCTACCGATCAAGCCACGGATCATCCCTGATGTGTGAAGCTCTTTTTTTATTATTCTGTAAAATAAACAACGTATTTTTATATTATTAAAGCATGAAAAGTTTGTTTGGATCATTTTGCATTAAAAAAAACTACCGCTTCACCTACTTCTTCAACAAACTTCTTAATTTTTTTTTATTCTGTAATTGTTTCATGAGCTTTTTGTGTTACGATTTCTGAAATACATATATCATGAAAAGTAGAGAATATTGATAACTGTCAATAACACCGAACGTTAGAAATATTTGTTTACGGAAATTGAAAGTAATACGTGTTGCTTTATTTTTCAATTAGAATAATATATTTTTTTTAACTCCGTGCGCAAAAATGAATCTCGCGCGCTATTTTTAGTGCGCGAAGTAACCCATTTGCGCACTGCACTTCGCGCAAGGAAATGAGTGTGCGAAAAATTGCTCTCACGGAGTCAAAAAAAAATAGTATACAATACATGAGCGCCGTAGGTGTCTTTCACACTCGTTACACTCGTGCGCAAATCACCTACTTCGTACCTATCTTCATCTATATCATACCTATCACCTATCTTATTAAAAGCTTATTACAGTAGCACGCCCTAGAAATAAGTATACGTTCATTTAGCGATTCATAAATATTACATTCATTATTGATTTTTCATAGCTATGCATAAATCGGCAGAGATACATCGACTTTTCATTTTTTTTACCGATGAAAATATCGCTGAAGTTTGCATAATCTTAAATTCGTCGGCTCAGCTATAGTATATTAGATGTAAGTCTAAATTATCCCATAGTTTATATCACTTTTCATCTTAATAAATACGGATGTGACACCAGCTTAGAAAATAATCTGCTGATTCATCTTTTAGAAATAATTCCATTAAGGTATGAGTAAGGAACATGATCTATATCACACGATACAAGCCTGTGCAAACTTGGACCCTATAAGTTTGGAAAAAGTTCATTATCTTAAGCTATCTCGTCAAATGCAAGTATAGGGTTCTAAACGTTTAAGTTTAAACCTTAAAGTTTGCAATAATTTTTCAGTAAAATTGAGAAACAGCACATTGACACTTGTGTTTGTGTATTTTCACAAATTAATATTAATCCGAGTTTCAATGTATCTTGCTTTAATAAGTGGAATCGGTATACATAAATAATTGATAGACCCAGCACTGCATATCTGGCTCGAAAGTCCATTTTACTTAAATTTTTTTTTTTTTTTTTTTTTTTTTTTATATTATTTTACGTCGACTTTTGTGAACCCAAATGGGACTAAATCGCGACGGGACCTACGGTTTATGAAGGTGGAATCCGAACGACCTGAGCTTTGGTGTTATTAGAGACTTATAAACAAATATGTCCCGATGACAGATTGCAGAGGCCGGGATCGAACCAGGGTTTTCTGATTACGAAGCCAATACTCTACTGAGACACCGCCGCTCCCTACTTAAAATTTAGATGCAGATGGATGTACTTTTATTAGAATATTGAAAATAATTTTGTAAAAACGGTTTTACTCTTCCGCGAAAACTGCTTAAATATTGTTAAGCATCTCCAGATAGATACAGTTTACATACACAACGCTTTTTTTATCTTGGTGAAGGAAAATTAATTATTTTCATCCTTCGTCGCGTCAATAAGCATAATCAGTCGAAGCAAGGAGCACGAAGTGATGAAAAAGAATATAAACAAGAAACACGTTAAAAATCAAAAGATGGCTTCCTATATTGGGCCATGCAAACTTGTGTCTCCTATTTTGAGGCAAATTTTGAAGGGAACCAACTAATCCGCTCGATGTCGCCCAAACCATGGTCTACCTCCAGTCTCTACTAATCTACTCCTTTCGCTCTCTCGATGATAAATTCCTTTGCCCTCCCACGCTCAAAATTTTGTTAGAATCCATTCATATTGCTGGGTTTACGAGGATGTGGAGTAGAAAAACGATACTCGCGAGAAACGACAGTGCGGTGGGAGGCATAAGCTGATGGACGCGCCACTATACGGTTTAGTTCATCCGCCACAAGTCAATACCGAAACATTTGACTGTCTGTTACACAATCTCAATTGAGAATGTCAATGAAGTTTTTCTTCAGGGAATTTTACGCCCTTTGTTAATTTATGATGCCACACTCTTAGTCAGCGGTCTATAGTTCTTAGTCAATTTTTGGACCCTTTAAATCCTCAAAGGAAGTTCCCGAGCGCAAATTTCCTTGAATTGGCGGTGTGCACCACAATGGTATTATTCTAAACGTGCGTTTCATTGGCACGTACTCTCGATT
Organism: Trichopria drosophilae; assembly: GCA_030407085.1. Classification (NCBI taxonomy): domain Eukaryota; kingdom Metazoa; phylum Arthropoda; class Insecta; order Hymenoptera; family Diapriidae; genus Trichopria; species Trichopria drosophilae. Next base: position 210,471,467 of record CM059583.1, read on the forward strand.
ATAATTGCCTTCCAAGTTTTGGTTTTCGTCGAGTGCCAGAGGCAAAATGACGGGTTCCACATAACAGATGTTTCGGCGATAAGCGAATTCGCCGAAACGGCGACTGCATGGGCGAAATGGTCATTACCATTACTACCCCCTCCCCGCGGGCCTGTCCCCCCTCGAAGACGATGGTCCTCTACGATTCTTCGTCTTCGTGTTTTCGTCTTTTCGTTCGTTTTCTCGGTACCTTCCCTTTTTTGCTCTTCTCTCCCTACGCTTTTTCTCTGGTACATTTCTTACCTGCTATTTCTTCCTTCTCGTCTCCTCCTTTCGTCTTTTCTTTTCCTTCTTATTTCACCCTCCCGACCCTTCGCGCCGTTTACCGTTTCGTTATGTCTCTTTTCTTAATTTAATCGTCTTGTTCAAAATCCGTATTTCTCGCTCTCATTCTCTCTCTCCCTCTCTTCCCTTACAAATATCTCGAAATCCGAAGCGTTACAAAAATAAATGTTTGTTGTTAAATTCGTACGCGTCATCGTGCTTGGTAATATCCCTTTATTAAATAACTGTACGCGTCACATATCTTTCGGCGCGAGTCCGGAATACACATAACGGGATAAACGCCGGTTCGATAATAACCGATTGTTAAGCTCGAATTCCGCATAAATCGATGCTCGAGCTCGCGACTGAATTCGATTTTCGGCCAATAATGATACGCTCAATGGGGACTCCGAATTTGTGAATACTAAATATTAACGATAACTGCTTATCTATATACTTAAGAGCTCGTTCATGCACTTGAAATGAGGTCAGTTTTTAAATTCGACCGTTACCTATCAATTGGGGGAAAACATGTTTATCTTATATTCTACATAGTGCGCTTCGCGGAAAACTGAAAATCATGAAGTCTGACCAAAACTTTTTATAATTCATCTGTAGCCTTTGCTCTTTGTGGTTGCGCTACTGTTTAGGTCCCACCGCATATATATAATGAAATTAATGTTTCTTGACGTATTTTGGTTCGCTGGTTATGAATATGACCGTGATAACTGACGACAATGTACTACATTGATCAAAACTAAAAAATGTTCCTTTTTCTCGGTGTTTGGTTGCAATTAAAGAAATGAAAATAATACGAAAAAATGTTTCAAATAAAAAGGATAGAAGTTGAAAATCTCTGCAATATGATTCAATTATGTTATAAAATATTTGTGTACACTTCCGATTTGTCCCAACAAAAAATCGTTGATTTTTGTGCTCATAATGGAAATAGCAATTGTCGGCGGCACCAAAATCGAAGCCAAAACAAAAAATCTGCGGTTTTCGTAATTATTCAAGCGTTTGTTAAACAATTAGTAGCTTACTTCAAATAAGTTCAACCAAAACTAGACATATCATGCACCGACTACGAATGAGATTGTGAAATTTGGTAACGTATAAACGTAACGTAAAAAATATTTTCTCAAATTTTCAAGTGTATCTTTTTACATTATATGTTAACGGAATAAAGAGATTGAGGGGCGTATAGTCCATTGCACATTGGGAATCACGTGCATTCGATTTTTACCTAACCTTCGTTCGATCGGAAATTTTCTGTGAAATGTTTTTATTCTTATGGCCAAAGGATTATTCGCGATGATAGCATTACTGGATCATCGGTTGTAATGCCCTACATTTCTTCCAGCATGACTAACAAATTATTAGATGTACTACGCTTAATTTTTTTATTCAGAGATTATTGAGCCTCTGCGTGCTTATTTAGATTACAGTAATTTGACATTTTTGTTTTATTTTACATTTAAGTATTCCAATTACGTTTTCTATTGTGCATGCATATAAATTTGCATGTACTAACATTTGGTTTCTCAATGATCATTTCCATTTGGTAAGGATGAGTTATTTATTTATTTATTTATTTATTTATTAAACAGGCCTGAAGACCTTCTATAGTACATAACATGGTGTAGCGCAGTTATGTACATTTTGTGTTGACACTTTAGCAGATTTGTTCGTTCATTGTCATATTTAGGGGATACTGATGTGTTAAAAGCTTCCGAATCTGTCTAAGCTAATTGTTTTCACGTATCTCCTCGCTTCCTATATTTACTCTATTTATTGGGTATTCTGGTTATTGGGATATAATATCATTACGCTAGGTTGAAGCGATCGATTTGGTATCCAGAGATTGTCACTATATCGTACCGGACCAACATTTTTTTGATAAAATCACCGATGAAATTTATTATTCTAAACAAATCAGAAAATAGTTTTTTCTTTTATTGTTGCTTGTTCTGAGAATTTAATCGGTTCATTTTTTGCTTCTTTTTCATGTTTTTCAGGTTAATTAGCAAACGATATTTGCAGATTTTATCCTTTATGAATTGGCAGATTACTTGGTGAACTTCTCAAGTAGTTCCTTCCTACTGAACCCAATATCATAATGAGAAAAATATTTAATAAATTTAACTAAATAATTAGTTACCCAGTGGGAAGTAATTAAGTATTGAATGTAAATTTATTGAATTTTAAACTTTCAAATTTGCTCTGCAAGTCTGAAAAAATACAAAACTTACAGCCGCTGTATTGTTGCCGAACTCTTTAGAAAGTAGTAAGCATTCAGTTGTAATGGCGCTCGCTAATTTTGAATTAGTGAAATTTTAACTAATTCGTTTAGTATCTCGTGTTCGGCTAATGAGTTAGTCATTTTGTGTTACCCGCAAACTTCAAACAAAACTACTCTGTAAATGCTGTGACATCATCGATTTGACTACCTCTGAGAAATGGAATTGTCTCATATCGATTTCAACAAAACTATTACGGATGCTGTATTTGATGCGTAAGTTGGTTACGGAAATATTCGAAGCAAGACACAAGTGCTAACGAGTTTATTGTCTACAGGTAGTGGGCCGCAAGGATTGATCACATCTCAGCTAGTACACAAACGGAAGAGCAGCAGGGATGAGTCTACGTTTGATTAAAAGACAACCAGACGGATCAGCAAATACAATGCAGGCGAGATCAAGGTGCTGAAGAATTAATGAAATGGCCAACATTATTTTAACCGACCTGGCAGATGAAATGTGGCGATTCCGAATGAGATCAGAAGAGGGATAAACGTTAAGGTCGCGAACTTCATTTACACATAGTACAATATGATCGTTTAATATGATGGGAAGTAACCTCATAGTATCAAGTAGAACTAAATTCGGTTCCAAGCCAAAAATAATAGCTTTAGTCTTTCTTTCACTAATTGTGAAACCGCGCTGCAGACGAACCTTTCGATGTCGCAATTTAGAGAATCTACCTTTTGCCGAGTTAACTGATAATTAATATAAAATTTTTCACTAAAAATATAAGAATGTAACTACGGCAAAGTATGTTTACAATAAATGTCGCTCTCCCACAACAATAAAAGAACTCTTCCACAAACTTTCAACAGGATGAAGTCAATGGAGGATGTGAGACATGTGAATTTAGAAGAAGGAAGAATTGAGTTTTCATGTCAGAAAAAGTGAAAACGCCAAAAGGCAAAGTTCTAGGCGACTTCGTGACCAGCATCCTCATCGGAAGTCCTCAGGTTCTTGCCATGACGCCGGCATCCGCAGGAACGACCTTGCGATGCCGGCTGGATCGCGACGAATCGTCTTTGCTGAAATTGCCCATGCTCGGTTCGATGTGCACGGCCCATCGCCCGTGGCGATGACTTGAAACCTTGTGACCGCGGGGCCGAACTGAAAAGTCGCGACACTCGCCGGAGCGTGACATCCTTCGTCGCTTCTTCATCAGGGGCCTTCCGCATACGAGGACAACCTAGGGAAAAGTCACTCCTGTCCGTCCATAGCATTTCGAATGCAAATCGTCGACTCAATGCTGCCAGGAATGATTTATAGACAAAAAAGCTCCTGCGGCACAATAGACTCTGCTCGACAGTCCCGCCACGTCTCGGCCGACTTTTTCTTATCAAGGTGCATTGTTATAATTATATTGCCGAGTTACTTTAGATTTTTGCGCAGGAGCAGGTACTGCCTGTGAGTTATTGATCAAGTCCCAGGATTTTCCAGGTACTTGCGTGCCATGCTCATTTCTGCTTCAAGTGGATTAGCAAGACAGGAGCGCACAAGATGCGTGTAATCAGGCGCGTTACACATTATGCAAATAGTCGTGGTTTTACGCGTAAAATATTGGTACTTTTTTAGTATTCATTTTTCGTCGTTACCTTCATAGCGCGTGAATTACTCGAGGATTACGCGATTATTCGAGGTTTAAACGGACGAACCAATCACATTGTGATAACTGTATTTAATACAGCTTAACGTTATTAATTACTTTCATTCATTTATTCCTGTGGGTCTTCTATTTACGATTCGCCTTAATTTATGTTGGTTAAGTTACGAATAACGCTGGTAACGAGTTGAAATGAGTTCAGAAAGAATTCCAACGGTGCTCTTGAATCCATTCTGAATACTTTGGGTTTCCGAAAGGGCTTCTAAAAAATTAATCTTCGTGATTTTCTATACCTTGAGAAATTAAAGCAACTTTGCAAAATAACTTTTCACTTCCTTTTAAAATACTTGAGCAATAGTTTCAACGGATGCGATCTGAATAAGCTGATGCACATATATTGCATTCCAAAAAAGAAGTTATAAGAACACCTAATAAAATCATTCTACGCACGATTTAACGCTATATCATTCTGTATGTTATTCCATGTACTATTTCGCAAGCAATCCATATGGGTATATAATTGTAGTAGTCAAAGACACAGAAAGCTGCGTTGTGTTTCTTAATAAAATCGTTCATGAATAGCGCGTACCCCGTCAATATCTTTTTGTGTTGTTGTATACACCCATGAATATTAATTTATTCTCTTGTCTTATACCCTTTGACGAATACTTATCCATGTAGCAGAGGAAGAATGACTATGTAATCATATACGTGTGTGACAGGATTATAACTGAGAATTTAATTTCTGTCATATTTAATGTTTGACGCAGTTGTGATTAACGTGCAATTATACCACAAATTCATTATAATTTCAAAAACATCCAAAAGACCCAACATTGTTTTAAAACAACGTGTTAGTAATAATTATCATATTCCAGGTACTTAACATTTTCATTTCGTGCCAGTTATAATAATATACCAGCCTTCGGCGAAGTATAAATGTCATATATAAGCTAAGGGTACGCGGATGATATTCGATTGTTATACTTGTAATACACCTATAAGAATGTCATGAAAATCGAAAGTAAACGACGATAGTAATTCTAAAATGGATATATTAATTTGTATTCTACACTAATAAAAATAAATAGAATTTCATTAAATAGTAATAGTTAAATATGCCCTTCAATAAAATATTGGATTAAGTTGGCCAAAGTTCTAAATATTGCAATAGGCCCTGCCCTAAGTTATACCGTCCAAAGTTATACATTTGACTTGTCCAAAGTGATACCACTCTCTTACTCTACTTCCCCCACCACATTGTTTTGCTGAGCCACGCTCGCTTCGCGACAGTCACACACGGAAACACTCATTGCACGTATATAAACAGAGTTATGGATTGGGGATTGTGACGGGCCATTTTGAAAGAACCGATGCGGATATTAGGACTGTTATAACTATATAGTGTGTTGTTTAAACCATTCAAGCAGACAATTAAGGATTTAGCAGATTAATAATGACAAACTGTACAGCGTGATATTTGGGATCGGAGAATAGGAATCCGGTGTAAGATTTCCAACATTTAAAATGGCGGATCCAACATGGCGGGTCAAAAATTGAAACATTACCTAATCCTCGTAATAATTGATACTCAGGGGTGTTTAGGGGTTCCTGAAAATTTGTTATAAGTATTTATTACTTACAAAATTCAAAATGGCGGATCAGTTGTGAAAAGGCGTTGCTCATCCTTATGAAGTGTTCTCATGGGTTAGAGATTGCTAATTACTAATGACGCCTTCTATTTTCGGGAAAGCTTGAAAACATTTTGTGCCAAATATACGTTTTGAAACTTAGTTTTCTTTTTACCTAAAGTAATTTTTCTACAGATTTTAGGTCATCTGTTAAAGTCATACTCCGCGTAGAATAGGTTTACAACGAGCGAAGGAAATTGTTGCAATTGTTACCTTGCATTGTAAATATAGAATATGAAATAAATAAAAATCGATATTTTATCCAATTAAATCCTCCATGTTTTGATTTTTGTACATATCTCATGACGTATTTCCCATTTTTCTCCGTCATATTCATACGCCATTCTAAATATTGCAAATGTATACGAAATTCGATTTTTGCGATTCTAAAAACCCCATGATTAGAAATTCTGACATGACTAACTTTTGACAGAAGCATGATGTGTCAAGTGTATCAAATGTCAATTGTGTATTTTCGCTATAAATAACATTTCTGCCAAAACCAAAGTACAACATATTTTGTGATTCGATACCGAGTGCCACCACAATATTCACGACCAAATTTACTCTTCATGATGTTTAAAAATAGCTGACAAATTACGTCCAAATGACACTCCAATTGGTTCGGTTGTGGCCAGCAATTTTTTTTATATCGTTGTTGATATAAACATAATTAAATTTTCATTGAATGTTGTTCAATCGAAGCGAACAACTATTCCAGCCAATCCGTCAACAAAGCACAAAGAAAATATTCGAGCTAAAACATCCACTAAGCCCCAGAAACCCCGCCATTAAATGCCGTTACAATAGTTCGTTAACTTTACAAATATATTCCCTGTTTTAAAATGTGTTTTAATTTACATACGATACTCATTTGTTATCTAAAAAATTGTTGTCTTCACCCTTTAACCCTTTAAGGGCGGGAGGGACATATTTATATATAAACGAATTTGGAAAAATGTTATCCCCACGGTTGCTAACGTAAAATGTTACCCTCTTTCAGAATCTTTTAATAAAATTATGATAAAATGAACTGCAAAAAAATTATACACGTTTTTTTGTAAAAAAATGGTTTTTCACATTTTCTACCACGAAATGGAGTTAGGGGACATATCTATAGTAAAAATAGCGCGTCCGTGGACCCTCAGGATTAATATGCACCGTGCGCCAATTTTTATTCAAGATGGCGTCTTCCAAAATGGCGCCTGGAAACTCAAAATTCCTTTTAAAACATAACAAATTTTTCTCTTAAAAACTATCAACTTAACAGAAAATTTTCTAAGAACAATAATGCTTTGAAATGAGTTAAAGAATGCTCTTAAATTTTATCAGAGTGAATTCATACACTTTCTGATTTTTCAAAAATTCGATAAATCGAAATTTTAAAAAAAGTCGCTTAAAAAATCTGAAAAAATTTGATAAGGTTTACCAATCAATTCTAAGACATTTTTGTTGTAAAGAAATTTTTTCTACAGTCTATAGGGTAGAGGTACCAATTACTGGGGGCCATCTGACCTATTACTCCGTTCTTTCCCTATTACTGCGGATACATGTATTTCTTATGAGGTGATGACCGCAGTAATAGAAACACACAAGCCGCAGTAATAGGTTAGATGGCCTCTAGTAATTGGTACATCTACCCTAGTTTTCGTGAAAATAAATCAGTAGTTTTGAAATAAATAATTTGAAAGAAACAAAAAAGTGTAATAATCTATTTTTATGAAAAAAACTATAGACTTTATAAAAAATTTCCTTAGAACAAAAATGTCTTAGTTTGTTGAAGAATCTTCTCAAATTTTTTTCGGATTTTTAAATAATTTTTTTCAAAATTTCGATTTTTTTATTTTTTGAAAAATCAAAAAGTGTATCAATTTATTCTGATAAAATTTAAGAGCATTCTTTAACTCATTTCAAAGCATTATTGTTCTTGGAAAATTTTCTGTTAAGTCGAAAAAAGTTTCTTAAGTTTAAAACAAAATTTTGAGCTTCCAGGCGCCATTTCGGAAAACGCCATCTTCAATTATATATTGGAGCGCAGTACATTTTAATCATGAGAGTTCACGGTCGCGATATTTTCACCATAGACATATTTCCTAACCCCATTTCGTGGTTAAAGTGATGTTTTAATAAAAAAGAAAATGTAAAAAACCATGTTTTTTTACAAAAAAAACTTGCATAACTTTTTTGCGGTTCATTTTATCAAAATTTTATTGAAAGATTCTGAAAGTGGATAAAATTTTACGTTAGAAACCGTGGGGAAAAAAATCTTCCAAAGGCGTTTATATACAAATTATCGACGTTCAAATCGGTGTTGAAAATATGTCCCGCCCGTCTTTAAAGGGTTAACGTCAAGAAATCCTGAAATTCTGCTACAATTGCATATGTATATAAATTGCAAAATTAATTTTTTCCCAACTTAGTTTTCTATACGTTTTTAGGGTCGTTATTTTCGATTTTCTTAAGAGTTTAAAAATAGTACAGTGATCTGGGAATGGGATTGGATGTACGAAGTAGAGTTTTTCGTTTCTTAGTTGATTATTATTTCTTCAGTTACAGTTCATGGTGGAATAAAAATAAGAACAATTTATATTTCGTTTTACTTCATCGTTTATACTTTGAGCGATAGAACGAAACGAACCCGATGTTTTTTTTTTTAAGTACGTAAACAAGGTCTAAAATGGGATGTTTATAAAAATTTGCAGGTGTCTCAAAGGAAAACATAATTGCAGAAAATACCATTAAGGACACAATTGTGTCTCAATACAATAAATTAAACACCTAAGAAGATTCGTGTTACAGTAATGCTTCGTCCGACATGTACTGTGAGTCGAAGTTGTAAAAATGATCATTTTCAGGTTTTTTCTATTGTCAATGAAATAGCTGGGTCTACCAAAGCCTACCCGCAGTAAAGGAATGCATATGCCAAAGGCCGAGGGGTCGAAGCCACTAGTTTTCGAAATTGAATTTATCCACGAATTTCACAACAATTTTGTACAAAAAAAATGCTCCCAATAAACTTCGCCCTGCAGGTCTGCCCTGATATTTTTAAGCTAATAATGATTCAACTCCAAATTGTAAAAACTGAAATTTAATGAACAAGTACAGTATATTTAATTTGCTGATGTTTAAAATATAATGCAAAAGTATCTTAAGCATTATGGTCCTGTAAGTTACGAACTCATGAAATTGAATGTTAGCGGGCATTGACCGAAAATTACATTTCATTTTTAACAGCGTAGCCAAAACGAATTATTTTTCGCCGTAAGCTATCACGATTAAATCATATTCAATAATGCACCCCCAGTAGAACTTATAAGCATTTAAATGGTATTAAAAGAAACTGATAACATAAAAATTTAGGTAGAAAAGTAAATTTTTTAATTATATGACCAAAATTCTTACTAAGTTTATAAATTATTACCTACAGTAAAACATGTTTTTAAATAAAAAGAAATCTAGTAATAAATGTTTTTAGATATAACAAAGATGCATTAATCGAGCAAACTGCGACATATTAATTGAACATTAAAACAAGTACATATTTCTTAACATCTAAATATTACGAATTTAAATTGTACATAACTATATAGAATAATAATAATTTTATGAAAAAACGAAATATAAATCTAAAAATTAATACCTAATAAAAGGTAGATGCACAGAGAGAAAAATATTGTTTCCGATCACATACTGATGTTATCGGATAGCATTCTGATGGTACTGGATACTATCACACGTTATCCGGTACCATCAGCATATTATTCGGTAACATTTATTTCTTTCCAATAAGAGACAAGACATATAATTCTGTTTCTGTGTCTTTTACTCATAAGTAGCATTCACTTTTCATTGTCGTAGAAAATTCTATCAATCAGGACTAAGGTATCCCAAATTTGTATTTACCTACCCTGCAAACTAAAAGCAAATCTGAATAAAAATAGATATATATACATCTAGCAAATAAAGAAATTTATATATTGTTTGTATCGTAAACTGAAATTTTTGTTTACATTTATGTATATCCCCTGCCTAAAGTATTTCAAAAATTTAAGAATAAAAGAAACATTGAAATAGATAGAATTTCAATTTCAGAAGAAATAGAGAACTATCAATAACGATAATTTACGCTGAAAACCCGTAATAAAGCATTAATCAAAATATTTAAAAGCATCAAGTAAATAAATAAAATTCTATAAGGTTTATGTGAAATGTAACCTTAAAACGTAAACGTTGTAGTAGAAGACCCTTTATATGAGAACCAGTTGAAACAAACATTAAAAATACTGCAAGTGAACGTCGGAGGTTTTAAATAACCCAATTAGCATCCGTCAGTCTTAATGGACTCAAAAAAGTTTGGAACGGAAGGTTCAGAAAAATCATGAATTCAGAAAAAGTTCATGCGACATTTCTGATATATTCCTTTAAACGTTAATGCAACTTGGGATTGAACAAATAAAGATGAAAGGCAATACAAATTGCAGAATAAAAACTAAAAAAAATTGAAACCGTGATGGTTTTAAATGTTTTGCATACTCTTTTAGAATTGGAACTGAAACTTGACACTTTGCGTAAACCAGAAAATAATCTTTCACACGAATCATCACTTTTATCTTAAACGCCTTGAATTCTTGATAATATTTGAAGGGAAACATCAACTAGACATTTCTGTTTCAACTGTTCGAATTTGGAGCAATAACAACAAACATTTTTATGTTTTTTTTTTCATCTGGTAGCTACTTTTACAATCGGTGTCTTTCTTTATTTTTTTTATAGTCTTGAAAAATTAATATTCTGAATATTTCATAACTTATATAGTATTACATATTATCCTACAGGAAATATTTCCTTAAAGTTAAACATTATTCTTATACTATGCCAGATTCGCGAAAAAATTGATTTCTTCATCATTAATGGACGTCAGTGATTCTCTTTTTTTGCACAGAATTTCTATGGTTTCGGTATTCTTCATCTTCTCAAGACATTTTTTCTCTGGCACAGACCGCAGAATGCCCCGTATCCTTTTTGGCGTAACTTTGAAGTTAGTTTTTTTATACCTGCAGAAATGTGCTCCTTCGCCTTTTTTTGTATCTTATATTAAAATCGTTTTTTGTTCATTTATTGACGAATAAGAAGTAATCGCATTTTTGGAGCTATGGGATAACAAATGGTTTTATTGATAATAAAATCTAACGAAAGGCAAACTCTTTAAATTCAAAATTTAATTATGCAATTTCCTATTGCTGAAACAATAAATTACTGATTGTGTAATCTATGCAGGTATCCTCTGGGTAACTTTTATACCGGACTCTTTCCGGCTCGCTGTTTCATCTTGTCTTTCGGTTTCTCTTAACCGGCCATTTTAAATAAAACTTAGTGGTCTCTTTTCCTTGTCTCTTTCTATATCATTCTCCTCTTTCTGAAATAAATACAAAACAACCCCACACCCCTTTATCTTACCACATTTGACATGTTTAATTAATCTTCATTTCTCTTACTGTCTTTTTCTCTCGCTTATCCCTGTTTCTCTCCTTCCGTCACTTTCCTCTGGTCTAAATTAAATTTCAGATTCCCTTTCCTTATTTTAACCTTTCATTTTATCCTATTCCCATTCTTAAATCCGTTTATTTCATACACAAGAATGCACTAATCGTTGATACGTTATTAATGTTTTGCTAATTTTCAATTTTTCATTTTTAACTCCGAGCCGTATATCATTAAGAACTCAAAACCTCGCTTTATCATTATGCATTATTCATTTATAACCACGAATGCTGTCAACTTAGTCTAGGATCCTCACATTTTTTCTGCTTTAGTTTAGCCCAAATTTAATCTTTATAATTTTTTGCTCAAGTTTTAAACATGTTACGTTAATCTTAAAGAATTTTTAGTTGTATTAAAATAAACAAAATTGTTTGATTATATACATAACTAATCAATTCATTTTGTATTTATCATGGAAATAATTGTAACATTATAAAAATGGAAAATGTAATACAATTTAATAGTTTATATTTGTACAGGAAATCAAGTTTTGTGAACATTCCTGCATATCATCATTATTCCAATATGTATTATCGTGCACGATTCTCATTATCTTTCAACCAACCCACTGCAAATATCTCATTCAGGTTCGTTAACTGTTTACTAGGTGGTCTGTGCTTTAGTTCCCTAGATGTAAGAATATAATTCATGAAGATAATTGAAATATTTTTCATTTTGTTTCACATTAAAAAAAAAGTTCTTTACGTTCATACAAATATCTACGTATATTTGAATGGTAATAATAAAAGATCTGACTGAGAAAATATTTTATTATATAAAAAAAAATTCATCGACCCTACCATTCGTTAAATTATTTAACTATACTTCGATAAACCAACATTTTATTTTTTAAACGAACCTTAAATTAATTCAAGATGAAATTTCCTAATTTTAAAAACTATTTAATCAAATATACATTTTACAGTATATACGTATTATTGTCCTGTAAGTGCTTCAGAACGGTTCTATTCCTAAGTCGTCAACACTGTAAATATGGACAAACATTTCTCAAATAGTTTAACTAAAAGAAATCAATGCAATCAGATTAAGCAATAAAATCAGTCGAATTTTCCGATTGTCAATTCTAAATGTTTTATATTCGAAAAAAAAACTATTTTATGGAATTTAACCTTATTTACCTTCTCTGTGTTTTTATGTTTCGTTAATATTTTTAATTTAAATATTATCAACTTATAAAAAGATTTGTGTAAATCAGAGTACGGTTCATTAAAGTATATGTTTATTTATCGATCCTTTGACCAATTACACAGTGCGACTAAATCTCAACAACTGCATGTTGCTTGAAATTTTACATGTGAGAGCGGATTCTTATACAAGTAGTACAAGTTATAGAACAAGATTTTATCCAAGAAATTAATATATGCAATCTGCTTTTTGCGTCCAAGCAACAGTTATTATATACCTATGGTGTAGGAGCTAAATTAGTTGTTTATATAATGTAATATCTCTACTGACTCCATTTAAAACGTTCAAGACTTGATGGTTGATGTATGTTAATTTTTTATATATGATATTTGATATGTGGTGCTCTAAAGTAAATATGGGGAAAAAATGTTGTTCTGAGCAGATAAAATAAACGCAAATCCGCGTATTCCAAAATGGGGAATTAACTTCGTTGTTCATATAATTATGATATCGTTGCATTATCAATACCCAAACAAAAATTTAAATAAACATAAATTTAAAAATAATAAAATGTCGGACGTTTTTCGAAATAACGAACGCATTGATTTTCTCAAAAACATAAGTTTTAAAATCTAACGAGTCCTACGGCTTTAATTTTTATCTAATGTAGATGTTCGTCGAAATGACACACTTCTTTATTATATAGATTATTTAATAATTGGAACACGCGAAAACCCCAGAACTGAATAACCCGAAAATTTCAAGGCTTTCGATATATCGGTTTTACGGGTTCCGAAAAGCTCATAACTCCAATTTATGCTGAAGTACTTATTTCAACGTATGTTGATGCGCTGATTACATATATACTGAAAATTTTATTCGTTGTCAAATTTTGAAGAAATCCTCATTTACGGATATTTAATTAAATAAGACCGTACTAATCGAACTGTCAACCCATTTCTGTAAAAAGAATGGGAACTTATTTTATGGTCTCGAGAGAGATGAACACTTCATCTTCATTCCTTAAGTCACCCTGACACGTTACCGATGTTACAGAGCACCTTCCACGACTTTATCCTTCTGTCAGGAACACGAAAAGAATTTGTCCTGTTGCACCGATCGCCGCGGGTGGTACAATAGCCCTGATTCGGAGTGTCATCTCCCGTTGCGATGGCCTCCAATCTGGGATGCGAAATTGCGAGGAGTTGCACACGACAAAAGGAACTTCGTGGGCAGAAATCCTGCAAGCCATGTTTGGAGATTCAAAGACAGCGGCGTCATGGGCGGAAAACGAAATTGCTGCGTCGCTTTTCATTTCGCGTCGATAACTGGTTCCTTTTTTTCTTGTGATTTCAGATACGGTATATGTCGGTTATTCGACCGTTGCAATAATTTAACGGTACCAAAGGACCTTGGTAATTCATGCGCATAGTTTAATGCTTTTGGCCCAGTGCAATTTGGGCGCGATCATTATTGAGGGGCAAACTCGGCCGTAAATTCGAAAGCTGATAAGAAAACTGAGGTTTCACGGTGTAGTCGCAAAGCGTTTATCTTTATTTTAAATTACACGTATGTTTACATTTTCATTCTCCACGTAACCTGCCAATAAGGAAATCAATAATTCACTGGCCGAATATATCGCTTCACGATGAAATTTCGTGTTCCAGTGATATATCGTGCAAGTTAATTGTGTGACAATTTTCTTTTCGGACGCACCATCTTAAAGGAAGTACAAGAAAGTGTAACGATTTTTAAAAACTACTGAAATTATATAAGTCTTCTTATTTAATTACCGAATTTCTTTTTTCTACTTGGTTTCACAAAAATTCCGTGGAGTCCTATCGAAAAAAATTACAATTTCGACTTGTGTAATTCAGAATGCTCATTAAAACGAAAAAATAGACGAAAATTTTATTTTCCTGGTAAGTATCATAAAAATAAGCCATATTTAAATGTATTTAATCTTGAATTATTGTTATTTTTATGATACGTACCAAGAAAATAAAATTTTCGTCTATTTTTTCATAGTATTTAATTTGTTAAAATCCGACCCAGGTTACATCGTTTCAATAATTCAAGATGTTTCGTAATTATTGCATAATCGTCAACTTACTTGGATCTTGTCAAAATATATAATACAACATAATACAAAACCACACGTACATTTTATGTCCGATGCTTTGTCTCTGCAAAGGGATTAGTTTCATCATAACATGGATTTCACGTAATTACTGTTATCCTAGTTATTCGCAAACACAAACACTTGTTTCACCATTGATAGTATATTACCTTTTAATGTAATGGAATTTAATACGTTGTTTACAAATATTTATCAGTAGTTTTAAAGGACCAAACCTGTAAATTGTGAAATAGCACGAATGTAGAGACGATGTTCCAACCCGAAGTTATGCTGACGCCAGTCTGGTCTTCACTCCCCTACTACGAAAGCCTTCAAAAGAAGTTTGGTCAGGGTTTAGAAGGCATATACCTCAAACATAACACCAGGAGATCGTGACCCCTTTGCAATACTTAACATTCCCCCTATTTCGGATTAAAAAAATAATAAAGACCGAATTTTACGGCGTTGGATCTATACTCAATAAGTCTATCAAGTGTAGATTCGACTACCATGAAAAATCCAATGCGATATTATTGTAGTCCCCACCCTTGTTGGAATAATGTCAAAATTTGTTCCTGCTAGTACTATAATGTTACTATATTTTTTCGAAATCCTTCCAAAACTATATCGATTGCTGTAACATAAAATGACTATCTTCATGTGATCTTTGATTCTTTATCTTCAAAAGTATGTTCCCCAATTTGGAAGTATAGTAAAGCAGGTTGTTTTGTACAGTTGCAATATCAAAAACAATTCGGAACAATTTGTAATACGTTTTTCGTAAAGTAAAATCCACCAATTTGTATTGCACCAGTTTATCCTATCTACATAATATGTCAAATGCAATTAAAAAATGTCTTCTGTGCAAACTAGATACCAATACCGGAAAAATTAAATAAGAAGGGCTTTAAGCGAAGATACGTAATAAACTTATGACGCAGAGCAGTGGAGATTGCGTTTCAAAATACAAAAGATATGTTGCCCGCCGCGATCCTTTTAGACAATTTATAGATTGCTGAGCTTTATTCTCAGTGTCCAAGATGGCTGGTAAATCTCGTTTCCGTATAAAATGACCCGGCGGCTGGAAAGGGTCAAGTACTTTCAAAACAAAGGGTTTTTGAGCAAACACAACTCTGACATAATGTTCGAAGCACATCGCGTGATGCGCCATAAGCAATAATATTGCTTTCACCTTGACTTGACACTGAAGGTTAAGGGAAGGTCGCGCCCGATTTATCAACTAGAAACTCCCATTTCTCTCATTACGTTTATTATTCCGATGATTTATTGCTGTGACATGGATTCTACTCGATTCGTAATAACCGTTGGGTTATAAAGTAAGGTGAATACTATGAAATGGAACATAACGAAATTACATGCATAAATAAGGGGTGCACGCGGTGCTAATGGTAATATTATGCGTATAGTTAAAAAAATTATTTCTCTCCTTTACGTTCATTATTTTCACTGAAATTCAGTTTATGGAATTCGTTCCAGTCTGGAATCTATATCAAATGATTTTTTAAGCGTTGTAAGAAATCGACATACACAAATGTAACCTTTGCAAATAATGAATACTTATATCCTGAAATTCTTACAAAGAATTTCGTGGTGCACAATTGCACAACATTACATAAATTTTATGCTTCAAATGTTTTGAAATTTGTATTATTTTCACATTTCATCCCATAAACTCTTGTTATCACAATAATGTGATATATTTAACGACCTAACATAGTTCACTGTGTTATTCACTATTTTAGACGAAGACCAACATAGCAAACAAATAATAAATGTAACAAAATTATTAAAAACATACGTCCGTATATAAATTAGTTGATATTATCTTTTCTATCGTTATCTATTATCCATTTATCAGTATGAAACATTTATTTAAAATTCAAAATGAATTTCATATAAATACGTTTTATATTTTGAGAAAAACACAATATATGAAATTGAGATATCACTCGTGCTTTTGAAGTAGTATACAGTTGTAGTATAATACGGCAATTAAAAAGATGTGTACAGGTTTCCAGAGGACAAGGTGATTGTATTTATTGTAGGAAAAGTATCAACCTCGACTTTGGCTAACATCAACCCTTTGTTTACGACATTCAATGTGTCTCTTTCAGAATTCTATATATTTGTATGATTACATTACATCTCCAAAACTATTTAGTATATTGCTGTAAGTAAACATAAAAAACATATTACCTAATACCTTAGAACAATAAAAATACAACGTAATATTAAAAATGTTTATATATTTGTCTGGAAGTTTGTACACTGCAATAATACAGAGAATTACTAAATAAAAAATGAAACCCGTGCTTTACGATTTTTCAAAAATCCTTGAAAGTGTTAAAAGGATGTTCGTGAATCTTCGTAGTTTACGAAGAGAGCAGACATTCAACATTTTTAAGCATTGTCCAAGTTGTCCAGAACATTGCGGTAACATCGTCCTGCAATTTCATTATACTATCCCTTAATGCATGGAACAAGTGTTAAATTTAAACACGGATTTATTTGTGTGCGAGATCGATAAATTATCGTGACGTAAGTCGATACAAATAGAAAAGAACCTTTTATCGGGCGGTACAACACGCGCAAGAGCATAGCCGTGTTTTTACATCACGGCCGTCAGGGCCTTCAACGGTCACGAACGCAAACAAGCCCGAACCCTCAAACCGGACCAGAGGCATCAATGAAACGTGCTGTACATAAAATTGTTTCTTAGTTGAAGTAAAAATAAAACGATTCCAAGAACTAACGCAGCGACAAAGACGGAATAACATTCCAGGTCTGCAGCTTCGCCGAAAGTAAACTGAAGTTCAAGTAATACTTTTACCTTGCAGTTGAGCACTTTCCATCATCCAGATTAAACATCGATTATAATTTCTTACACACTGAAAGTTCGTTCCAAGAATGGAACAATTCATGTTTCACGCCATAAGGAAAATCGAGATAAAAAGAACCCCTCACCGAGAGCAAAAGCTATCTCAGATTGTGCAGAGTTTATAGCAACAGCGAATCTACTAAGTTGCTAACAATTTCATAATGAGATGATACTCGGTATGGAACAGAAATTGCCCCACGGGGGGTGCAGGATTACTTCTCTCCTCGGGAGTCTATCCATGCAATTGCACTACACACGATGCCTGCATAGATCGAAGTACCACGCACGGTATGAAGTAGAGCTGTGTCGATTGCAGGCTGGATTTATTATTCCACAAGCAGAAGCGTTGACATATGCTTTCCAGAATACTACAATCAAAATAAAAAGATGCTATATTCTGTTCATCGACATTTTGTAGTTGTCGATAATTTGAAGAAATGATCTTGTTCCCGGTGTATTGACTGTCACTATTACGAACTCTGTTCATTGATCCATAAAAATGTTCTGTAAAACCTTGGACTGTTTAAAAAATACAGCTATCCCATTTAGCGCTATTTTATTTTTAAACTGTTCTAGAACAGGATTGTCGACTGGTGAAGATGCAGGCCACTCGAACCTTTGTAGAATAGTAGAATAAAGTAATATTGTTTCTTATAGTACTACGAGAGAATAAAGCTACGGTTTCATTCGCAGTTGTTCTAATAATGTTACGGATTTTTGTTGCATAAACGGCTTAGACCACAATAATCGTTGTTTTTGTCTGCAATACCCCGATATTCTGTGCAATTTTCTATTTTTCTAAGGCAATATCCGATAAGAAACTTTTCTAAATATTATCGCGACAAACTTATACATTCTAGGTAGACTGTCAGAAGGTTGCGTGAGAATCTCTTTAACGGTCCCCACTCGCGGCGCAAAGGCAAATGCCCCCATCCCACTCAGTATATCCAATGCCATCATGCACACGAGGCGAAGAATTCGGAAGGTATCCCCGGTGCATCGGACATCGACGCTCTGCTCCGGTATACCAAAAGGCTTCCTTCGGTATCTCGGCTCATCGTCCTTTTTATTACACACGCCGCTTTTGCTTCTGCCCTTCTACTCTCCTCCCCCTTTTCCCTATCGCCAATGAGGAAGAAACCCACTTGGTTCCCGTTTGTTCCTCGTGTGATACCAGCCATAAAAATGCAAGAAAAAGGAACATACTCCCAGCATATCTAAATGTCTTCGATCGCGAGAAATTCCCAAATTCGATGTGGACACTGATGATTCACACTGCATGTGTGTTCCTAAGTTCCTGTTTTGTTCTCTGTCTTTTTGTTTCTCGTTCCCAACGGTTTATACCGATTTCAGGATTCGAAACGGCGAGGCCGATGCCAGACACGGGGTTACGGGGTCTTATTAATATTTTTGTCGGTTTCGCGGAATGTGGGACAAACTTTGATGTTGCATACTTTACACAACGGGAAAGTGATATTCAAAATGAGTCTGGTTGTGAATCCGCATTCTTATGAAAACTCAATGAAATGATTGCTTGTTGAATAAAAAAATATTGCCAAGATCTATCGGATACAATTCTGAAATTTTAATAGATCATGATCTGAAGAATTCTACATGTAAGTATATCAAAACGTTTAGAATTCACCATAAAAGTGTATGCTACCTATATTGTGGTCAAGGTACTCTTCTTGTATCTAAATTTATGCTTTTTTGAGTGAAAACAGAAAGCAAGTCTTCGACACATTGCGATATTTTGCAGCATTGCAATAGGATATCGACGACTTAGAGACCTATTTGTTTATGGTTACCACATCATAACTTGAATGTTTTGGCCATCGGCCTGTTCCGTAATATAACTTCTTTATAATAAACTGATGTAATCGTAGATCATTTCTGGTACTTAACTCCAATAATTTCCTTCGGTCCATGATTCATTGCGGTAAATTAAATTTTGATCAAGTTCCAGGTCCTTGGGAGCCCTCCATGGGTGTGAGCTTTAAATTCATCCTCATATCTTTACATCAGAAATCGTCATGCCGCCGTCCTTGATCTGGTATACTGTAAATCCACATCCATAATGTCGCCATTGACAACTTGTCATCATCGCCGTTATCAATGCTACAGGCAAAAAACCAATGACGGAGTAATCAAAAACTATCGCTAACGTAATTGTCTTTGGGACAGCAAAGCACCTTGTCGCTCCCGAAGCAAAATTATAGCCTCTAAACGTATAGGCTGCAGAACATACTGCTAGGTGCATTCTGTAATTCTGTCAAATGTCATTATTTAATGTTAAGCCAACAACATAAATTCCAAAAATTTCAAGATCGAATAATATATGATAATATATAACTCATATATTAGCCTGCTGCTTTATAATAATAATTATAATAACTTTCACTCATTTTTTTTCTTCAAACATCAAACAAGTGATTAACATTTTGAACATTCAAAATGGCGGATCCAATAAGGTGGACGATTTTCAAAAATATTTACCGTATTCGCTAAAAATTGTTATAAGGTGGTTATTGGGGTCGCTGATTATGAATTTGAAGTTGATTTTTTTTTATTTGACGAATTTTTCGAATGACGGATCCAATAAGGCGGAAGATTTTTACAAATATCTGTAGTATTCGCTCAAAAATGCTACTAGGAGGTTATTGATTTTCAAACCAAATTACCTGCTTACATTCACTAGACAAAAATTCGCTACCCAGAGCACACTGTGAGGAAGCATGCAATGGTAGGATTTCGTGCTCCATATTTTGTATTTTTTTCTTTTATTTTGTTGTATTTTTTTACTTTTATTTCAAATTCATAACCAGCAACTCAATTACCCGTTATAAGAATTTTGAGCGAATACTATATAGATTTTTAAAGATCGTCTATCCTTCATATTGGATTCTCCATTTCGAATTTTCCAAAAGAAACTTCAAATTAACAATCAGCGTCCCCAATAACCACCTTATATCAATTTTGAGTGAATACGATAAATATTTTTAAAAATCGTCCGCCATATCCGATCCGCCATTTTTAATTTTCGAAAAACAACTTCAAATTCCTAATCAATGACCCCACTAAACCTGGAAGACCAATTTGAAGCGAATACGATGAATATTTGTGGAAACCGTCCGCCATCTTGGATCTGCCATTTTGAATGTTCAAAAAGCAACCCCAGAACCCCCCAATAATAATTTTCAACCAGATCCTATCATGTTTGAAGCAAAAAAATGAGTGACAGTTTTGACGCCATTCTCACAAAAGTATTAATAATTGACGACATTTCCATTCAAAAAAACTATTCAAAACTTAAAAAAAAAACAATTTTTGTTGACATAGTCGTGTTCCTTGGCATTAAAACGTAGTGTTATTATGGTTTCCTAAACTTCATTACGTCTACAAACTTTGCAAAGCGAGTTTAAGTAGGACCGCCCATTTCGAATATTTTTGGAACGCCTCTGCGCCGCCGCAGTGGTTAATTACTTTAGATAAATTGGTTGCACTTATTAAATCTTTAATGCAGAGATGCTTTTAACACATGCTGATTGTCTACATGATTTTACACCTCCTAAAGTTACTATAGTGAAAAGATACAAAACCAGACCGAAACGTTAAAAACTTATCCGTTTTTCCTATTTTTCCAATTTTTTCTATTGTCCCATTTTCCTATTTTTTAAACTAATAATTTATTATAAGTATAGTGACCGTTCCTAATAGCTATATCTGAAACCCATTTTAAAAGATTCGGTGGATAAAATATGAATTTATTAAAAAACTTAAAATTTTACAAAATCCCACATCAAAAATTAAAAATAAAAAAGAACGAAAAAATTAATTCTCAATCTTCCTCGCGGTGAGAATCAGGAAACGGGGCATTTAAAGGCAAAGAGAGTTTCTTCAAATTTAAAAAAATGGGTAGGCTACGGCTGGTACGATCGGTTGAATATTTTGAATCTCATAGATTAAAAAGAATTCGAGCCAATGCTGAAAAGCTGGTCTGCCATTTTGTGTTCATCATTCTGAATTTGTTGAATCCTACTACTCATAACAGCTTCGTAATGAGTAACCCCGAAAACCCCGAGTAACCAAATTCAACCTAATTCAAGCATATTCTTTTACAAATTTTCTCTTCATATGTATAATTGAAAATATTTTTAACTTATAAGCGCCATTTTTAGAAAAAATATAAAATGTGCATATTTTTGATGCATAACTATTTAAAACACGTTTCTGATGCATTTATGATACTTAGAATGTGATCCGGTGGAAACAATACAATCGAAAAAACAATCAAGTTTCTAAAATGGATTTTTTTGTGTATTTTTGCAAAAAAAAAACACGTATTTAGGTGACCTCAAAAATAGTTATAAATGAACCATTTAAAACTTTATTACATTTAAATATATATATTTTCTCTACTAAATGAACGAAATTGAAATTCATATAGAAAGTCAGCACATCTCGTCATCGGTTGGACGTAGAGTCAATAACATGTGGACTAAAAATTGGTTTATGTCAGCACTGTTGGAACGAATTCTGTACTTTTAAAATTTGTTATTTATTAAATAGAAACATGCACATGTAAATACAATACAAGTCTCAATGTTTGGAACAAAGAAAATCACTGTTATGGCTAACAGTGTGACAAGTTAATCTAAAAATTGAATTTGGGTTAAGCTGTCGAAATAACAATAAAATTCACTTACTTAAATAGAATCGGAATTCTGGACGGAACCCCATATGCATAACACGGTTGGTATCTGGTCAGCTGTTTTGGAACCCGAACACAATTAGCATGGTGCGGCTGGATTCCGGCCAATGACCCGCACAGAAATAATGTTTCTACTGAGGTGTAGCCGGGTTATTCCGGACCATAACATTGTCATTACTCCGCAAGAGAAGGCATTCTCATTACAGTAGCGGGTTTTTATTTAATTCTTTAGTACCTCATTTGGAACTGTTGGACACGATATATGAATAAACCCATACAAATCGTCGATTTTAAACGATAATTCATGTACTTCTTTCAACACGCGGGCATCCTTCAGTATAGATTTTGAAAAATTGGTTCAAAATTGTATACGCAATGCGTTAAAGTAGCTGAAAGTACTATATTTTTTTGGTAATCCTTTTATGTTAATGGCAAACCTCTGGTGTGCGCAGTAATTACGACATATATATATTTTCATAAAAATTAAAATATATCCTCGAAATTTGTAGTTGTTTTATATGGCGGGAGTGGTTCTAAATCGACGTTCATAGACTATATTTATCATAGATGATGCTGCCGTGTCCAATGACAATAGTGTGACTGGAACGCTGTCATACTGGTGACAATTTGGACATAGATTCAGTATACTTTTCGAATTTCATTCGAAGGTTGTATCGTCCGATTATATTTTGACAACAGTGGAATTAAAATTGCATCACATTTAAGTGAACCGAAATCGGCCTCAATTTTTTTTTGCATCGTAATATTTTGTCGTGTATTTTTAAGTTTTAATGGGTAAACTGTTCTTAATAATCACTTCTGATAACAGTTACACAGATTTATTCTATAGTACAAAAAGTTGACAAAGAGATCCACGGAAAACAGCTACAGCAATGCAATTTGAAATTATTGCTTAGTTCTGCAGCAGGTGAATTCTGAAAAAAAAAGAAATAAATAGACAAACAGTAAAATAAAAAAAAAACAACATTATTTTTTTGTTTTTTAAAACGTTGAACTGCATTTAATAACAAATTAAACAAAGTTTTAAAGTCATAAACATCCTATTTTAACCCATTAACGCCGAGAAGGACACTTTTTAAGCCACCACTTCCACGTCGCTATTTCCAATTCATTTGACGGAGAAAAAAATCGTGACATAGTGAATTTTGTCGAAAAAAGGGTGCTCTTTCCGACGGTGTCCATGAAATTTTGAAAAAATCTAAATGTCCATGTGAAATCGGAGGTTTTTCGTAAAAAAACACGATTTTTTTCAATAAACTTTTTTTTCAATTTTGATTTTCGTCGTGTTTCCGGCTTGGAATCACTCTAAAATCTTTGTAGATCGTGTACTTTTTGTCTGAACTTAAAGTATCGATGATTTATATAATTAATTTAGGTCCACAAAATTGAAAATGGCGGCCAAAACGCCAAATTTTTTACTTAAACATTCAAGAATTTTTTTCTCGAAAACTATGAACTTTTGGAAAAAAATTGTAACAACGAAAAATATTTAATATCGATTCGTTCTTCGAGAAGTTTCCGAGAGTTTTCGAGAAAAAAATTCTTGAATGTTTAAGTAAAAAATTTGGCGTTTTGGCCGCCATTTTCAATTTTGTGGACCTAAATTAATTATATAAATCATCGATACTTTAAGTTCAGACAAAAAGTACACGATCTACAAAGATTTTAGAGTGATTCCAAGCCGGAAACACGACGAAAATCAAAGTTGAAAAAAAAGTTTATTGAAAAAAATCGTGTTTTTTTACGAAAAACCTCCATTTTCACATGGACATTTAAATTTTTTCAAAATTTCATGGACACCATCGGAAAGAGCACCCTTTTTTCGATAAAATTCACTATGTCACGATTTTTTCTCCGTCAAATGAATTGGAAATAGCGACGTGGAAGTGGTGGCTTAAAAAGTGTCCTTCTCGGCGTTAATGGGTTAATTACAAATTACTGACTTGAAAAAATATGGACCACGGGTCGGTCGACGATGGGACCACCTTTTTATAAATCTCAATCTCCCAGAAGCACATACGTAAAACTCATCAACCAATGAACAAATACAGACAAATGATCCCAGTGTATTTCGAACACATGCGATGGGAGTACTGTCACATATCGTACGTATTGTGTACGCAATCTTTATTTGAATAAATTATCAATGAAGATGTTCACTTAATAAATTAGTATATTATTAATATTCTTATAAAAAAGGAGGAATTATATTTTAAGAATACGTTTATTGGGAATCGCATATCCCAATCACATATTCCAATATTGATCAGTAAATCGAGATTAGATTTCTGCCACAGACAAATGGATGTGTTTAAATATTTTGAATGCTACATTGAGTACCAAAGTAAGACCTGCCATGAATGGAATGTTTCCGATTGAAGCGAGTCCTGCGTCCTTGAAAACCGTGATTCTATGCCCAAAATAAAATCCATTGCAGGGAATGTGAAACTACAATAGAGCTGCTGAGGAAGGTTCAAGGACGGAAGGTTAGGTAGTAGTGGAGAATCCAAAGAAACTACGAATAGTGAATCTGAAAACAATGCAAAACTAGTATTGGTGTGGTACCTTGCTCGCTTCGCTCGCTCAGAAACTTCGACCCAGTGGAGAGTCAGCTATTCCTTAATACTCGTTCGTTTACTAACAGCATTCAATTATATTATAAAATTATATCGATATTTGGGGGTCCAATCACATTTAGATCCAAGTGGCGTCGATAGATATTTTACAACAACATAGTGTTTCTTATATGTATGAAAATTGAAAATGATTTATAACTATGACCTATGGTCTGAGTCAACGTAAAATTGAAAATGGGCATTTTCAAAACTTCGACCTCGACGACAGGCCCGCCGAAGTATTAATAAATAAAAGTTTCAAAACACTTGTATTGTAATAGACTATTTGACGCATATTACATGTTTACTATGTTTTACTAATATTACTGTCTGTATTATTATGATCTTATATACAATACATATACATATAATTCATCAAAGATATCGTGAAAGTGTCGAAAAGATCTCTGACGGATATCTTTTAGATATCGATAAGACATCTTTTAGATACATCGAAATAGTTATTTTCGTATCAAGGGCGTAAAAGAACTTATGCGCCCGTAGGTGATCACCGCGCCCGAGGGGCTGTCGAGACTACCCCTGGGGGATAGGGGGTCGAAACGTCGAAATTTGATGAAAAATTATAGGGTAATTTTTTTTCCGAGGTGACCAAGTTCAATACTTTTTCAGACATAGTCGGCGATGAGTGAGACGCGAGTGAGATGAGGTTGGGCATGCGATGCTTATGATATTTTATGCAATTCTACATTGTGCAACGTGTTAATTTGGGCCCGAAAATTTCAATGCCCAAAGAAAATTTTGCGGCAAACGTGCGAAGGCTGTGCGCATAGCAATATTACCGTAATATAATTAATATTAAAATTTACTTTGCGCATCGAATTTTAGTGTGCAAAGTCACACTTTGCGCACAGAATTGCATAAAAAAATAAAATAAATTGGTATTACTGAATAATGAATAAAATAAATCAGAATTATTAGTAGGTTTTACCGGGACGCCCAGTCGATAAACCTGTTAATGTTCCGGTAGGTACAGCAGGTGTCACATGGTTTTGTAGATTGGTTAGATCTCGAGTGCAAGAATAGTAGCTGGATTCTTAGTAGCGCAATCTGAAATTCCACACGAGAAGTTTTATAATTTGTCATATTACAATCATGAATTCCTTTGACATGGTTGTATGTTTAAAATTAAAATCGTTTCCTTCGTGTTATCTGTGTAATGTGGTAGCCCAAAGGTTTTTACATGAAGCATTT
Source organism: Trichopria drosophilae (assembly GCA_030407085.1). NCBI lineage: Eukaryota > Metazoa > Arthropoda > Insecta > Hymenoptera > Diapriidae > Trichopria > Trichopria drosophilae. Next base: position 210,497,628 of record CM059583.1, read on the forward strand.
TATAAAATTGCTTTTATTTTAAAATTCCTTGCACTTTCACAAATATTGGGTTCTACAATAGTACTATTTAAGGTTCATATTATTGAAAACTGCCGTACATATTGTGTGCAGAATATTCACCTCTAACTTGTATGCGATTCACAGACGTCCCACTCATGCAAATAAAAAAAGGTTGCCTTTGATATGCAATATAATATTTTACATACTGTGAATTTTGTTGTTCTTAGAGGAAAAGAGTAAATAACACGTGCAAGAAATGTAATATATCTCAGTTCATTCAAGGATGCAATTGGTGTACACGACGAGAGTTAATGAATTCACTATGTGTATCACAATTTTTTCATTCAGGCTTTTATCTAGTTAGGACGGAGAAAATCCAATATATACCTTACACGCATAAGAAAAGAATTGTGTTTGATATGTGAATTAAAATTGCCCACACATAAATCCCTGCAAAAACTTTCGCCATGTATGAGCCTTTATAAATGACGCGTAACTTTATAGTCGTGTAATCCGCGTACATTATCTTCAAGGTCAGACAAAATGTGTAGAATACATATGTACAACATTTCTTCGTTTCGCACGTGTTTGTGTTATAAATCGGTTGAGCTTTGTGCGAGTGTTACGGAAATAAATGGTCGAATAAAGATGCTACACTTTTCTTTATACAGTTGCCGCAAAACTGGTAAATCCAATAATGATTTTCATTTTCATTTCAGTTGCTTTCTTATGAGTAATGACAACTAGATAAGGTTAGTTTAGAAGGGTCTGTACTTAAAATATTACGCATTTACCCTTGACGGTGTTCAGTATCATTCTTTTCCGATAAGCAACGCAATCAATTGATACCAAAAGAAATTATTACCGTTTTTTATTAATAGGACAAAATAGTATTCCATGACCATTCATTAAATTCGCAATAAATTTCACTGTTTCACGTTCAAAAATTAAATATATCATTAATCTACGTTATATATCAATTTCCATGATTTTGAGATACTTTCATAGCCTTTTATTTACTTTCTACGCGGAAAACCGAAGGGCAAACTGTTTCTATGTCTAGGGTACCTCCGTGATAGAGCCTATTAGAAACATTTTCGAAATACACACTGATCAGAAAAGTACACATCATGAAATATTCTAGATGAAAAATTAAGTCATTCATAGCATCCAGGTTTCTAAGAAAAATACAGAAACTTCATAAATAATTAACGAATGTTAATTTAATTCTTTAGGTAATATCGTTTTAATATGATGATAATGCTGAGTTTTGGTAATATTCTATCAGCAGTATACATTTATGGATACATAAATGAATACTTCGTGTATCAAACTACTTGTATAAATATTTTCAGCACCAGTAGATGAAGGTTTTTCAATAGGATTGAAAGTTTCTGTTTGAAATAATTGTGCTTATACACACAGTCCGAACCCAACAAATTGTCTACAAGCTTCCTTTCTTGTATATATAATCGATATGTTACCGACGTTAAAAAATTATTATATTTCGATTTCAACCTAGTTGTTTAATCATAGCAAACGTTCAATAAATAGGACTGGGAATGGTTATATAAAGAAAACTTAAATTCGCAAATTATTAAATAACAAATTTATTGTCTAAGCCAACAGCCTGTAATTGCAGAGTTCCAAATAACTTGCCTGGTAATATTTGTGATCAATAATTAAAGGTACTTCCATGCTAATAACGATTACTCGTGAAGATTAATCTATGCAAACATCTACACCTTCATATAATAATATTGTAAGGGAACTGGAAATTTCCGTAAGATCCATATAATGTTAAAAACAATGCAACGTTCATGTAATCTTCCTAGGACATTCTTGTGTTATGTAGAGTTATTTAAAGTGATGATCATACCACCAAGCAATCAATAGCGGAATCAATATATTATATCTTAACTTTATTGAAAATTATAAATTTTGATTGTTTTAAAAGTTTATACCACAGTATCTGAATGTCCGCGGTAGTGGCATCTACCTTCCTTCTTATGTGTGCTAACGTATTTTAATTAGCCACATTTTAATGGCATTCTGATGTAATTTATTTTGCTTCTAAAGAATGCCAAAACAAGTGATAGGTTTTAAAATTACACACTTCATATCAGATTATTGAATATAAAGATTTGTACGTTTAATTTTGAATATTTCGATAAAGGTATTAGTTTATGTACATACAGCTAACCTGTCTTTAATGTTAAATATTTATGTTCAAAGTTCATATTATGATATTTTGTATTTAAGTATTATGATACTATTATATTATTTTACACAAAATATCTACACACGACAAATTTTGTCTGGTGCCCACAGGTTATACACAATAGTCAGTTTATTGTTGATTAGTCAAGTAATCATTTTCTATCCATTCTAAACTTATTTCCTTTAATTTATTATCTTAATCGGTTTATATCGATCAACTTCAAGAACTCCAAAATATTCCTGTTCCTCTTTTCTACTGTCCTTCTACGTTTATACAATGCGTTTTTACTATTTAAGCTATTATTTTTATTTAATTAATAAGAAATTAAACAGGCTTATGCCATGCAAAAATTTTATTTTTATTGTTATTTTTTTTAAGGAGGAGGGAAATGCGTTAGGCACCATAGGGTGTTGATGATGTTGATTAACACCCCGTTTGTCGTTGATGTTCAGGGCAACGTTTACCGACAAAAATCGTTACCTCCATAATACACTTGTGCAGTCTGCAGCAGAAAAGTGGCTCCGATATCCAGCTGCAGACTGCACCGGGCCATTTCTTTTATAACTGCAACCACTCCCTCCAGCATCGGGTTAGTGGTTGCAGGATCTCGTGTGATCTCAGCAGACAGAGAGATCTCAGCAGCACTGCTTCGGTCTGCGATGGACTTGCAGGGTGTTGGCAAGCCGGTATGCTTTCCACGTTTTCGAGGAAAGTTGGTCTCATTCCTCCCAGCACTCCAATTATCAGCACGACCAGCTTGATTTTCAATCCTCGATACAGCTTGCGAATCTCGAACAGGAGTTCCTGATATTTCATCCGTTTTTTGTCCTCCTTGCTGACTATATTCGTCTCTGCTGGTGCAGAGAACTCGATGACGAAGATGGATTTGTCATCGAAGTCAACAAGGACGATGTCAGGCTTATTGGCTGATATTTGCCTGCTCGTCGAAAATGAGTTATTCCAGTATATTCGGCACGACTCATTTCCGACTACGGATTCAATATCAATGGCGACGTACGGCAAAACTGGGGTCGCGTCAATACCGTAGGTGCTCCGGAGATGATAATACAGCACTCGGAGAGCCGCTTTGTGACGTTGGATGTATGCTGAGACTGCATATCTTGGACCAGCTGCCAAGAGATGCATTAGTGTCCCAACATGACATCCACACGATCTACAAAGCGTACTCTACGCAGCCTGGTGTAAGATGTTGTGGCGGTACGCTAAGGTATTGACGACCCCATCCTGGCATGCGAAGATAAAACCCTCGGTCTCGGATTTCAAGCTGGTTGATCTTAAGAACGAGAAGGTCCTCTCTACCGACAAGCCAAGTTGCTGGACATTTCGAAAGAATTGTCCATGCAATGGCTTGTCGATATGCCTTCCCTCCAACATACGGAATTGTTCCTTCCGTATGTTAGCCCTAAGACTCACTGGGCACAGATTGATGACTGATTCAGATTCCTGTGCACCACTATATCCCACGTTAAAAACCAGACCGAGGTTTCGCGCCGCTCGTTCCGCCGCGTTGTACGAAAACGCTCCCTTCACCTGAATTTCATGCTGATGAACTAGCATCATCAGGGGATCCACCGTTCGATTAATCACGCCGGAAGCTGTTTCGAGGAACCGTTTTGAATCTGTCGTGCATACACTCCAGATTCAAAATGCCACGACCTCCCAATTTTCGGGGCAAATACAGTCGTTCCACGGAAGATCTTGGATAAAAACTGCATTGCATACAAATCATCTTCCGTGTGCATCGGTCAAGACCTCTTAGCTCGTCAACGTTACACTTAAGAGCTCCAAATGAGCACTGGTGAAACGGCCAACATATTCGTGGCTGCCACCTTATTTTTCTCCGTCAATTCTGATGACAAGTTCTAATGACATGCCTCTGAGGCACTCCCAGGTATGTGTAGGCTTCCTCGGCGCTAAGGTGGTGAATGACACGTTGACGAGCCCCATATTGTTATTAATGGAGTCTGACGTTCCTCTCTGCAAATGAACGACTGCACACTTGTCCAATCCGAATTCCATGCCTATATCTCTCGAGTATGTTAGGGCGATCTTCAGAGATCGGTGTAATCAATCCTCGCCTGATGCGTATCATTTAAGATCCTCCATATAGAATAAGTGGGTGATCTTATGTACATGTTCACCAGGCGGCCCACACATGTACCCTTGAGATGGTCGGAGAGCAACGGATAGAGGCAATAGTGAGATGCAGAAGAGCAGAGGACTCAGAGAATCTCCCTGATAGACACCTCTTTGGAATTGAACCAGTCTAGGCATGGTTCTACGCTTGCCCGATATCATGACAAAGCGCGTTTTCCAAAGAAGCATCAGGTCTTCTTCACTTCTCACTATGTTTGAGTGGAATGGACGCGTTTGAGCAACAAGCTTAAAAGCTCGTGCGATGTTGAGTCATACGCCTTCATGTAATCCAGCCAGGCTATCAACAGGTTACGCTTGTACTGGACTGAGTCCTGACAAACGCACCTGTCGATAAGCAAGTTGTCCTTGCAGCCGGATACACCCATTTTGCAGCCTCGTTGTTCTACTATCCGCGGCGCGCCGCCACACCAGGTTCACGGATTTCTCAATACGTTCGTTAAAGATGTAGGTGAACCATTTGTATAACGTATTGAGCCACGTGATTGGTCTATGGTTTCTCGGATCGGACAAGTCTCCCGATTTTGGGATTAGTGTCGTTCGGCCCTCCACCACCCAGTGGGGAATGGTTTGGTATTTTATATAAGAGGTTAATATTCGGGCTAGGTGTTGATGGGCAGGAGTGAACTTCTTTCACCAATAGTTGTTAATTCCATCCCAGCCCGGCGAGGAGAAATTCCTCGCTCTTTTGATGGCATTATTTACTTCTAATGCACTGACGGGTGGGCAATCTTCACTTTGTTGTGCGAGTTCGTTACACAACTCGGTAAAGATTTCAATACCTGGAGTGTCTCCAATAAGCCTAGATGTTTTCTCGTATATGCTCCCCCAGAATTCCTCAATCCAGGCCATTGACAGAAACTCGCGTTAGGCTGCGATACGATGTTTGAAGAGGTTGGAAGGATTCGACCAAAATGTTGCATTCTGTCGAATTCCATTCTCCCGTCGGCATCCGCCAAACGTTGCTTGATGTTGAGCAACTTCAGCTTGTTCAGTGTGTGATAGTGCGTCCGCAGTTGACTTTAGCCGTAAATGAACGGCTAGATGTTATGTAGTCGATCACACACTGAATTCGGGAAGCGAGCTTCCGAGTCAGTCGAATTTTGCCGTTCAATTGAGACGTGCGTTTTGTAATCTGTCGAGACCCTGATTTCTGCATCAGATTTCGGGGAGTCGCCAGATTACTCGTAGCCTCATAATCGGCACAATTGACTTGCCACAGGTCGCAGTCATCCGGAAGAGCATCTAGAAGTAGGCTATTTGCTCTATCTATTTCTCGTTGTTCAGGCAAAATGTTTGTTGTCAGATTTCGCCTAAACACGAGTGTCGTGCTTTCATAATGCAATGTTGAGCATCTCTCTCAGAACCCCGTACGGGCTCGGTTGTTATTACCCGCACATCCGGTACCGGTTGACAGCTGGAAACAACGAAACCTATCCGCTTCAGACAGCCACATCATTTCTCTGATATTGTTGAGAAAAGCCATCTGCTAGTTTGGAATGCGTTACTGCAAACCGACTATGCATTCGCGCCATGTAGCCTCGCTGTTGCGGACAGCTCTCCTCGTAGCAGCGTATAAGATTTTGTCTGAAACCCTCCTGTAACGGTGTGTTTTGTTATGATGCACCATGCTTTAGAGGTGGAGGTATTATAGAGGAATATAAAGAAAAATAAGAGATAGGGAAGGAATCTTTCAATTGTTTTGTTTATATTTATTATGCTTGTTTACAAACCTGCATGACAATCGTATAAATATCAACTCGGTTCATCAATATCAGTTAGTTTGTGTCGCGAAGAAGATCACTAAGGATCGGTGGCGGTTCCGGTTTTGCGCGTCGCGGTAGGGATGAGTGTGAGTAGTATCCTTTATTTTACTATATATATATTTACGATTAGTTTCGTGTCTTGGGCAGGGTCTGCTCACATAGCCCAACTGACGAGTCCGTGAGCAGACCTGGGACGAAACACCGATCCATATAAAATAATAATTATTTACATAAAATAAATTACCCACGCCACCCATCAGGGACAATCATAAAAAATTCGTTACACTCCGTCCACTGAAATCGTCCGTGGGCATACGTGTGTCGTGGTCCCGGGATATCCGTTTCGGCCCCTCCACCTCGGGACTGGGCTGCATCCGAAGCAGCCCGATGGTCAGGGGCCCTGCGCGTTGCATTTTTTGTAACCGCATTTATAGAGAGTAGGGTGGTTGGCCCTACTACCCGTTGTTATGCCTCTCTCGTTTGTCTGTTACCTCGACATTCACTGGGGTTGGTTACCCAATCTCTGGCATCTGGCAGTTGGCTATTTAGGAAAATGGGCTAGGATGCAGCTTTTTGCATAGCCACATTATGTTACGCATCATTCCCTTTGGGCCCCTGATTATTATTATTATTATTATTATTATCAGAAGTAATGTAATTAATAGATTGGCATAGCATGTACACAATGTGAAAATTTAATGAACATTCTATAGTAAATCATTTACTGATGTAATAATATTCTTATAAAATATAAAGATCTCATGAGTTGTAATGTAGAGAAATTGATCGTACTTTTTATTACAAAAATTAACGAAGTAATGTAACATCTCCAACCAGTGTTTTCTTATAATTACGTGACTTTCCACGTACTACGATATACTGGTTACGAAAGCCACATGATAATTGTGCAGAAACGTAATTTTTAACAAAATTATCTTCCATATGAGAACTAATTTCTATAATGATAACAAAATAGTATCGCATGCATCTCTAACTGCAATAAATCCAAATGGTCTTGTGGAGTGCTGACAGGGATATTGCCGGATCGAGGAAGAGGGCGGAGGATGAGTTGTCCGAGCGATCTGACCGGGTCCTGATCAGGCAAACCCTTTTGAATCACAGGCAGAGAAACGGAGCATCTTACCGGGCTAAACCGACTGTATACCCTTTCTCTGCTGGGGTGAAATTTATCTAAATCTACCCAGTTCATCTTTATCGACACGAGAAAACGTTAACATGCACATTTTAAAATCGTTTGTTTCACCTTGTAAACAGTTGTACACACTGCAATAATTCTCCCACGAACAAAATTTACTGCAACATTTTCAAAAATATAAAAAAAAACTGATGAAAAGCATTATAATAATAATAATAATAATCGACTTTATGGCTTATATCAGGAATACACTATATACATGGGAGAATTATATTTGGAATCCCAATGTTGTATGGTCATTATGAAACATTACAATTATTTTTTTATGTTGAGCAGATTCGCAATTTTTTCACTTAAAAAATCACTAGTGCGGGTTTTAGCACAGTTCAAGTGCTATAGACGTCGCATATTGCACTGCACTGAATTGTAAAGAATGAGTTTTCTGCGGCAGGTATTTATGGCAAAAATTTATTTGCAAAAAACTACATCTTCGTCATCATCATCGTTATTGTACTCTGATGCATTTTTTCTGTCAGTGCGCGTTTTTTTAGCATTTTCTTTTCGATATATCCGGCAGCATTTTCTTTCGCTCTAGGCTTTTGCAGTGGATTGCATATCTTGCTTCGCAATTTTAATTCCTTTTATCGCTACAACCAATGAATGTATCCCGATCAGGTATTCCATAATCGGCTAACCGAACGTATTGCCAAAAACTACGCAGATAAATCAAATAAAATAAATACATTATATTAGAAAAAATTCAATCACAATTACAATTTTAATTATCAAACTATAATTTGAATGACATAGCAGCATCTTAGAATAAAATAAAGTGCTCTGCCCCAACCTCTACCACGTAACTTTACAAAACGCACAATCGCGCTTAATAAGCAGTTTTTTTGACAAGTTTCCCTTGGTCTAATGTACATCAAACGTTATTTTATAAACAAACTTTACATACTCAATCCTCACAGTAGAGTTCAATTTTTGTGAATCCTAGAGGAGGTTTTAGATAACCATGCGAATAAATATGCATATTACATGTGTTGTGGGATTATAAACAATGTGTTTTTCGTTGCTCAAAAATATATCCAATAATCAAATGTTGAAGAATTCAAGATTCAATACTTTAAGGTAATTAATATAAAATATTTCTGCAGTATTAGATTATCGTAATGTTAACCCTTAGTTCCAACGGCTATTTTAAGGCCTTTTTCTCCCACTATCTGGGTCACATATATCCTGCCGATTAAAAATACTTACAGTTGTGCAATGTATAAAGTACAATTTGAATATTCTGTGGGTCGGAAACGACCCATGCGTCGGGATTAAGGGTTAAATTTTTCCTATAAATTTTTAGAATTTTCAAAAACGTTTGGTATTTTCCAAAACAATTAGAATTATGTACAACATAGTAAAATTCCAGTAAGTAGGGTATAAATATCGATGTCAATTGTTTTAAAGGTAAAATATAAGCATGAATGCCAATTAATCCAAATCTGCAAAAAAGAAATTTAACTAGTATATATTCTCCCTTTGACAATCTGAATTATCGCTTTTCAGCAATTTAATTGCTTCCCAAGTTTGTTTAAAATCCACCGAAGTAGCAATATCATTATTTTTGTATTTTCACGACCTTATAACTAAAACTATTTTCAAAAACATAACAGCATGTATTCCACATCACCCCACGTCCACCTGCACCAAAACACTGTGCCTACTTTTATAACGTCGATTATAAACTATACGAGATATATAAAAGCATTATTGTAGAACATGTAAAGTGCATTGCTTCGTCGTATCAGCTGTATATCGAAATGTATATAATTGGCTTTTACAGACTTCAGCACGTCTTACATTATCTGGCAAAATATTCCATAGCCTTGACGGAGTAATGGTAAAGAAATTGGAGTACTTTTCTTTTTTGTAAGTAGGGAATACATTAATCCCGACATCAATATTAAAGGTGTATCGCCTCCCGACATACATATTTAGAAGTTAAGTACTGACGATTTCATACATTATTATATAGAGTCAACGGTTACCTACGGTTAGCCAGGCAAGTTGCGAAATTATATGATCGAGCCTTCTAAGTTTGAAAGTAAATCGATTGACCGCATTTAACATTCCTTCTACTTATAACACAGCCAAGATGATTAATAGCAGCAGGACAAATGATTGTATGCGGAATAATGTAGTACCGAATAAGTAGATTTTTACGGGCCAAAAGCCGTTACGTACAGCAACTCGTGCCTACACCACTATACTCGATAAATAAACTATTTATTACACATTATATACCGTCAACTACCCTTACTTGGAGGCAACAACAAGATGCAGTCACAGAAAAACAGATAATTGTTCCCCTTAACTGGTATTGATCTGCTACGCTGCATCCTACATCCTAATTTTTTTCCATTATCGTTGATGCTCAAAATTGCTTAATTAATATTTTCTTCGTTGTCTTTTTTCTGAATTATTTTATAGTATATTACGATACACGTGCGTCGTAGGTGACTTTCGGGCTCGTTACACTCCTGCGCAAACCACCTACTTCGCGCACTTATATCGTATTCTATTTTTTTTTACTCCATGAGAGAAATTTTTCGCGGACTTATCTGAGTGTGCAAAATACTTCGTTTTACTCATTTCAGTGCGCGAAGTGCAGTGCGCAAATGGGTTACTTCGCGCACTAAAAATAGTGCGCGAAATTCAATTTATTTCGATTGTTTGATTGTATTCTAACGTGCGCTATTATTATTTTGTTACCCTGGTAGAGATTTGGCGGGTTGAGCTAGCCATTATCCTAGCTGCTGACTAGATCTGTTCGGTAGAATCTCGGTAGAAATATGCACGAATTCTAGATGAAAATCCGCTAGACTAGTAACATATAATTAAAGTGACATAAAGCAATAATAGCAAACTGCAAATATCGTATCAAGTTTGTATAATAGGTAAGAATCAATCGATTCGGCAAAACGAGCAGATGTAAATGTAAACGATTTTTCTTTCGAAATGAAGATTTGATCTTTACAGCACTTTGTAAACAATGTCGACAGCATGTGCGCGCGAATCAGCTGAAGCCAGCCGCCATATTGGTAGTTCGATCGAGAGGTATTCGAGATTCTCGAATCGAGCCGAGGTCGATAAGTTGTAGGAGCTTGTCGCACTCATGTCAAACTATATTAGCTATCTCAATGTCTCGCGTCTTGGTAGATTTACGCCAAAATTCATGTCATTCTTAGTAGGATTTCTACCCAGATCATAAAAATCTAGGATAATTCTGGCTAGACACTCGTCAACATCTCTACCAGGGTAGTGCAATTTAATTAACGAGTGTCGCAATAATTAATAAACCTATTATTTATTGAATGTAACGATTTCCGTTCAATTGTAACATGTTTGAAAAGGTTCTATTCAAAAAGTGTAATAACGAGTGCACTCCCCGCGTCGAATTTTATTGCAGCACTTGCAACTTACATCCGAGTTGTGCAAAATAATACATTTCTAACAAGCCAACTGCTGATTAATTAGCTTATTGCGACATATGTCAACTGTAAGTGTTATTAGCAATGAAATGGACACATCGGACTCCCAGGAATCTGGACAACGCATTAATCATCTTTTGTCAACATTGCGATTCAAAGGACTAACTCACTCTGTTCTGCAACATGAACATCACATGACAACCAAATTACAACACCCCCGAAGTTTGACCCTCTCTTTCAACTGTTCCATCGACGCCTATTAACAATTCGTATGTCCCTTCTAATTGGTCATCATTATCAATATCTGATCAACTTGCTGTGGTTATGACGACACTGAGATCAATAAATGATGATCTGCACAATCTGAAATGTACTGTTGATGGACATAATCATATCATAGCCCAATTTAATACAAACTTCTGCAGTATAAAGGCAGCTAATGATATTATGCGCAATGATATTGTCAAGGTGCTATCTGAAGTATCTCCACATCAAAATGGCTTGTACTCTTTTTCACCGACTACTGTGATGTTAGTTACAGGTATTCCAATGAACAATGCAAATACCACTAATGAACTGACAATCCTTTTTCTTAAACACCTTAAGATTCAACACGTCTTATGTCAGGTTTTGTCTCCTAGACGTCTTCTGCAACAAAATCAGTCAAGCCTATTACATGTACCTAACAGCTCAGTTTTTATTTTTGTTTCGCTTTGTGAAAGCTCAAAAGCTCTTGGCGCAAGGCAGGTCCTCTTGACTTTCTTATTTAGGTAATATTTACTTCAAAGTTTTGGAGTTTAAAGTTGCAATATTGTCCGATAGATAATATGTTTATTATCGATTCTCGCACGATTGCGTATTCGATAAATTGCCGTATGACATGAGTAGAGAAACTGTCTGCAGGATACTTTTGAGAAAATTTGTGTCAATTACGCATTTTGATGTTAGGTTGTCGGAGTATCCTTCTTGGTGGTAATGATCGAAATAATAACTTACATAAAGGCTTCGCTGTCATGGTCAAAATAACGTAATCGTGCAAGCATATATTTACCGTTGTGTACCAGCCCGCTGTGGGGGAATTCTTTAGGAAATCATAACATAGTTAGAAAGAGAATTTTTCGACGGGAGAGTATAAAAAAACGCTCTAAATTAAATTTGCTCCACCCTACGAACCACTTTTATCATTTTCAGCCTGAGGCGAAACCATGAGGATCAAATTAAGATGGTTTGTTACTAGAATCTGCCACTTCACGATTAGAATAAATGTTTACATATTTTCACATTGAAGAATTTAATTTCTAACTAAAATTATAACTTCGGGAAGAATTTCGCCAAATTTACTTAAAAATTGACCGCGATTGTACCCTAGTCTACTTAGTCAAGACGGCTAAATGAATTTTCAAGATATTTAGAACATTGTTAAAACTATTTATTTCCAGGTTTTCTACAGAATTAAGGCAAGTAAAAATTTTGCGTACACGTATACGTAGACAGTCGTTTGCGATATAATGGTGTAAAGTTCGACTTTACGCACCGCATAAGTCGATTATTGACATCCGAGTATCGAACACTTTTTTTGTAGCATGTGAAAAATTCGTGCACCTTATATATTACAGGTGCGCAAGATTACGACTGTCGGCCGCGAGTGACCTGCAAAACTTCCGGGTAACAAGTTTCGTCAAATTTTATAAATATTACAGTTTTTAACCGGCATATTGGATCCTCCATATTGATGTTATTAAAACTATTGTCCGATTCGTAATCATCGATCCCAACAATGCTCGCAAATATATTAATAGTAAAAAATATTGTATGGTTTTCATAAAAACAAATTTATATGAAAAAAACGTCAGTATAATGGCGATTGAAACCAAATGCATAAGAAAAAAAAACATGGTATTTGGGAAAAAATATTAAAAAAAAATGCCCGCAGACAATACATCCGAAAAAATGGGACACGGTGAGATTAGGCTAAGTACTTCATGAGATTTGCGTTACACACCCTTTTACATCAGCCATCTTTAAAATTGAGGATATCAATTTTCTGATTTCATCTTCGTCTTTAGCGAACCCAGAAATGTCTAATTGTACGTACAAGTTGCCAAGAGCAATTATCAAGTAGAAATGTTATTAGGATAAATATCATAATTTTAAAGGACCGTAACTTTGTGAGAAAAAATCTTAAGTAGTGGACCAATAGCTCATTTCGATGGGTGAGAATTGTGCTAGATGGTTTAAATAGTAAAAAAGTCACAAACATTTACCCCATTCTAGACATAACCTCGAAAGTATCGAAATAAAGAATTTTCCGTGTACATAACCTCTAATATCTCATAATCCCTACGTGATGGAGCGATTCCAACTTCGTATTCGACAATATCTTCTCCACAACATCCTAGACCTGCTATTTTTTGTAGACCTGTGTTATTCTATATAAGATTGTTAAATTAACTCAATAAGTTGTTAAAATTACCATTTTTATAGTTAATAACTCGATAAATTTAAATTTAAAGCGGACAGTGAAGTACAGTCGTCTTGACTATTTTTTTTTTTTAAATTAACGACTAAATCGACTAATCCTTTTTTACTATGTGTAAGGATCATACGCAAGAATTAAACGAGCGAGTTATAAACAAAAAATGCGGCGACGACAAGATTGCGTAATTATTACGGCCATTACAGTAATTTGGTGGGTAATTTAAATGACTAAAATGATATCATCGATAAGATTGGGTTTTGGCAAGCTTGTCCGGCCGTACAGTAAATAAGGCTGGTACAATTTACGAAGGCCATTCGTACGAAAGGAATCAGGCACCTTAAGGGACCAGGTATATTCTTGGTACTTGTGCGCATACTCCTACCATCGTACGTCACAAAGTTTTTTTGGAGGTTCGGTGAATCTCCATGAGAGCAGCGGTGCAGGACCAGCTCCCCGATTTCCGCAGGCGATTTTCGTCTCGGCCATGCACTTCTCCGTTCGATGACTCCGCGAGCACTCTGGTATGACGTAAGAAAAAAAAGCTGGGACAATGACGCTGTGGAGCGCGTGGAACGGAGCTGCGAACGACCTCCGAGCCAAACTTATTTGGTGGCTGCGCGAGATGGATGATCTTCGCCCGATGAGTTTCGGTGGCATTCTTAAGGACACGAAACTTTTTTCCCAATTTTTTTTACGAGATCGAAAGGTCGATGACGAATGGACCGAATCGCAGCTTACTGCCCTCCAAGATCAAAAGCGATGCTTCTTATGCCCTCGATACCTGTTTCGTTATATCGAATTTATTTCTTACCCGGACCCCGTTACTTTCGATAATTTCGCACACGGTGTACAGGGAAGAGTAATTAATGAAATACTAAAGTATAAACAGAATATAGTAAGCACTTCTCTGATTTTAATTATGCAAAATAGGACGAGTTTAAGGACAAATGCTTTAAATACCGTATTTGAAAAACAATGATTTGATATTGGTGTTTAATTTATTAATTTTTTTAAATGTGTACTAAAATAGTGCCCAACGCTGGGTAAATGGATTGTATACGAAGATCTAGTCTGTGAATCTAAATATGACGTCAAAATCGTAAAATTTGAAATCCAACATTGCTGAAGTACATTTGTCATTAAGTAATACTAAATACATGCACGACTAGATTTATCTCCGTTCTTCAGTCATTGACTAAGAATCTAACCAGATACGTCCTAGACGTCACTTTTTCAAACTTTCGTCATATTTTCCAATTGATATGCAGGATTCTAATTTATTGCTTAGATTTCTGACGTACTAGGCCATTGTATTTGTCAGAATAGCAGTACTTTTAACCATTTTATCGTTTTTTTATAAACAAATTTAAGTTGAGAAACGTCATAATTTGAAGAAATTGAAAAATTACCATGTACTTTAACTATTGTTTTTAAGCTTGCTTGTTACGAATCTGTTGTCAATTTTTCCAAATTCAAAATTGGGATTCAATATGGACAACAATGTTTTGAAAAATAATTGATCGTTTTTTGACTCTGTAATGCAAGACTTTACCTGCAAAGAATTACGGTGTATGTTTTTCAGTAAAAGAAATTACATTTCATTAATTATAAGATTCCAGGAGCATAATGGTATTTCAATTATAAAATATATTATCATCCGTTACAATATTCAGTGCTATCGCGTCGGAGTCACTATTCAAAATTTGACCATTGTCGACCTCCAGCAGATTTGCTGCTTGGGTGTATAGTTTTCTTCTGCATCTTCATCTCAAAATCTTTCTTAAACGCACGTTAAATTTAATAGTAATGATGATATATTTTTAATGTCTTTCTTTTATTTTTAAATCATTTGACATGCACTGACCTGACTTGGACCCTGACTTCAGCACTTAGACCCTGACTCGCTCGACTCGCAGAGATCACAGGATTCGGTGCATGGCACTTTGCTAATCAATGCATATCTTGCCCGACTAATTGCAATAAAAAATAAAATTCAACTTCAGAAGTTTATTTATTAATAACAAAGGAACACGTGGTATGCTGTTAAAGTAATTTAAAACTGAAATATCAAATAAAGAATATTTTTGCGATTAAACAAAATAGTAAAAAATAAGTAGAATTTTCCTTTATCCGATTTAGAATACACAAACACAGGAACGAAAGTCTCCAACTATGTACCACATATTATCAGAAATTTAACTTTATGCATAACCAATTTTCGATTCGACTTCTTTTCTCTGCTTGCATCGAGAAAATTTGGTAGAATGAAACTCGGGTTCATGTTTTCTGTACCCTGTTGGTACCCGATAAGATATCAAAATTACAAAAATTTATGAAATATATTAAAAATTATTAAAAATAAACTTTTCTTATTAAAGACTCTTTCCAGGTAAAATGCAACAGGAATTAACATTGATTTTGATCGAGGGTACCAAGAAATTTACGGAAAAGAAAAAATTAAGTAATTCACTTAACACCTTAAGGTAATGCATATTAAGCATCTACCGTCGATGGATGAAAGATATCCGATTGCTCGCTAAATTTAGTATGCATTCATGACTCCTGATATCACTTCAAATTATATGTATATTAAATTCGATGATACAATTTTCGTATATGCAGGAAATCAATATGTCAGTGGATAGATAATGTATTTTTGATCAGAAATCTCAAGACTTAAAAATAATCTGGATCGATAAATACATTCATTCATCTTGCGGTACATATACATAATTAAACCGGAACAAAACCGAACAAAACACACTATAATCGGACTTATTGAATTGGATTAAGTCGCATTGCCTTTGTGACCGCGTTAAACAAATCAAAATGTAAACTATTGGTGGGCACTGTAACGCAGAAATGATGCATAAAATTAGTTTTTAGCCAGGTAGAATCATGACTTAACGAAAACAGGATAACGCTACATAAGATTAAACCATTACTTTTCACTACAATAGGTGTCTTGATGACACTCCTTGCACTACTTAAATCGTTCCATTAACCGGGAACTTAATGCAATAAAGGCGGAAAAAATGTTTGCAATAAGAAACCAGGTTTCCAAAAAGAATTGCTAATGATTTAATATTTTCTCAATTTAAGGAAAGCAATTAAGCTCTGGTAACATCAGTTATTGTTCACAGATTTTTTTCAGTGCAACATTAGGCTGGTGAAGGAAGAAACCTGTTCAAAGTAGCTCTGTTGCCGCCTATCGGAGAATAAAAGTGCTGTCTCACACCCATCAAATGCGGTCTGACTGACCCGCAATAACCTAATCGCGACTTGGTGTGAGCCAATAAGTGACTATGAAAACAGAAGAATACCGGGCATAAATGTGCAGCTAAGTTATAAAAGGCAACAAAAACCACAACGGGCTTCGAATATCAAGGTAGATGATGATCAGACAGGAAGTATTCTGAATGAAATTCACAATTTTATCCGGATTCTAATAACGCTAAAAGCAATGAAACGGAACATTTAGTTGAACAAAAAATATAGTTTTCAACGACACGTTTATAAGGTAACAATTAAAACCCATTGAAAAAATAATTTATCCAATATCCCTCTAATACAGATATATTTAAAACTATACCATTTACTGTTTTTACGCAGGCATAAACATAATATCCCAGTAAAATTAGCTCCCTTTAGTGTTACTTCGAACAAACCAAAACTCTCCACCAGTAGAGTGCGTTTCGAATTATGATAACAGAAAGTGTTAAAACATCAATTTATCACAATTAAGGGCTCTCGCGCATCCCGAGGGATGTGAAAAAAGCCAACAAACTTTTTAGACTTTTTTCCAGAATTTCTTTATAATTTCGATCATAAGGGCGTTCATACCGGGTGAAGTAATGTACTTAGGATTCGGTGCTTATAAACAGGAAAAATCAAACTTAGAAGTTTGACTTCAAATTTTGAGGTTTCATTTTCATTTGACATGTTGTCAAGTTTTATGCCAGACATGAAACTTAGTGGTTTTTTATTTTTGCTATTTACAAGCAACATATCCTGATTATATTACTTCACCCGGTAGCACTTGTGATGAGGATCATATTTCTGTACAGAAATTTTGAAAAAAGAATCTAAAATTTGAATGTTTATAACGCAAATTTTTCCCACTTTTTTTACAGCAATTTCGCTTTTTATACGACTTTGGACGACCAACATTCGCTGAGATTTTGTTAAAAAACTTTTTATTTTCATCTCGCAAAAATGGGTGCGAGTCGAAAAGCGAACAAATCAAAATACAGCCAGGTCAAAAAACCGACAGTCAAAAAACCAACACATCAAAAAAAGACAATTTAAGGGGTGCGGGTCGAAAAGTCGTCAGTCATAATACCGACAGGTTAAAAAGCCGACAATAAAAAAACCGACAATTTGCATACCTAGCATATCAATTTCAAACTGTCGGTTTTTCAAACCTGTCGGTATTTTTATTTGCCGGCTTTTCGACCCCCACCCGCGAAAATAGCCACGTTGCTTTTTTTAAGCATACTTTTTGCAGCAACTGATTTTCGTTATAAATACATAAAGAGAATGTTTATTTGATAGATGATATAGATTATTGCATTATCAATACAATTACTTTTTGTTAGATCTTATACGGCATTTTCAAAAATGTAACAGTAGAGGTAATTTATAGTTGTGACACATGAAAATGGCAAGAATAAAGGGGAAAACAGTAGTTTAAATGAAAGATATAGTTATAATGTAACAGAAATATTATTAAATTAACATATGGTTATAATGTTACATCTTTTCTTTTAAGTTAATATTGTTATTCGTGACCGCCTTAAAAAAAAGAACGGTTTCCATCAGTATTTGAAAAAATTACGGTCTTCTGGTATAAATTATTTAAAAAAAATGTATACATAAGTACTTTAGTCCATGCAATTATCATTAAAATCGCTTTTTATTTAACTCCTAATGCAATCAATATTTCTCATGATATGGTAATGCCGTAATGACTTTTAAATTTAAACAAAAATTACATAAACTACTTAATGTTGTATCTATGATGCCAAAAAATATACAATTTTACAGGTGCCGTTTCTTCTGACATTTTCTCTAAATTCCTCAGTGGTACAAACGATATTCGTCTTGCTAATATTGATTCATGTATCTACGATGTAGATTATTGGATGAAACTAAAATTACAATTCTCTAGGAATTTTTCCACGTATAAAACCCTAAAATACAAAGATGGGATTTAAATTGCAGATTATTAATGATTTGAAATGATTTAGTACTTACAAAATTAGTAGTAGGTTAGATGTACATTTTTCCGCGTTCAAATTCACCTTCATACTTCAATTGTAACGTTGTGTTATTATCACGATTGAAGGCATTCAATATTGGCTATGTTATTTGCTGATTGCAATGTAATGACAAAACTTCACAACGTGAAAAACGCTAGTTATTTTTAATGACAATTTTTAGATATTTTTTACGAATACTTGATTTAATTTGAAATTTTCCTTTTTCCCAGGAATAAAAAGAAATTTTTAATTTAGTACAATTTTAAAATTCATTAGTAGAATTAATTAAAATGTAATTATTCGTGGCTGATAGCATATACAATAAATAATGTACTTGAAACAAAAAATCACAGTTTTTGTGCTTTTTCCCATAGCAATTAATTGGAAATAATAAAACAGAAACTGGATAGTAAACTGCTCCTTAAGAATGACATATCTACATCATGCTTAACGACCGGTATCGCAACCGGCTAACAATCGGAATATAAAAAATAGAGATTCACCATTATATCTACCCAAGTGATACAGGTATGTGCACATTATGTAAAATCGATTAATTACAATGCGCAAATAAGGCCTGAATTAATGATCGAACTAAACTTAAAGAATATTACAAACTACACCGATCAATCAAACGGACAATTAATCGCATAGTATTACAAAAATCCTTCCGATATGATGTAGCAATAAGTCTGATATGATATACCGAACGACTCTTTGAAAGAACAAAACGGTTCATCGATCACTTTACGATTCGTACTTACAAATTTTTTCCGGTATCCCTTCCATATTTATTACTCGCCTGTCATTCATTTATTTTCGCGATGCGTTGCTATCGATACGCGATTGATTAAAATTTACCGATTTCATCGGCCTCTCGAGAACACGACTTTATCTCTGAAACATCTTAAAACCCCCTTTTTGCTCGTATTGTACTTGAGACGCATCCATTGAGCATCGACGTGTCGTACTGCATCCCGATTTATCGATCGACCAAATAAATTCCTGATGATGTGCGTGAAAAGTGATGTGTACGAAATTATATTTCGTAATTTTATTATGATACGCGTCGAACCCGAAAAAAATAACTGTTTCTGGTTTAACATGATTGTTAAGAAAACCCTTCTTGAAATTAAATCACACCTAAGATTTTTTTCTCGAAAATTTACTACCATCATAAATTACGACATTTATCCCAAGAATGTTTCTACTTTATAATTGCTCTTGGAAACTTATACCAGCTTGTACTTCGGCATTTCGGAATTTGAAGATAATGTCGGCAAATTGATATGATGTCTGATTTTAAATGGAGGGTAACGCGAATCTTATAGACTGGGGTAAATGTCATAATATAAAATGCACGTAATATTGTAAGCACAAATCTAACAATTATCTAATCCTTTGATACCTCATTTTGAAAATAGTTCTAAATGGCGTAACTAAAGGCAACAAAATTTGTCGCATACGGTACATAACTGCGAAAACCGCGAAAATGGATGTTTAGTGAACATAACCTGAAATATCAATAAATCCTGCAGTAATTGGCCGATTCTACGTAACTTTGTTGACCTGTATTATTATCACAATTTAATGCAGCGATTTTAAAATAAGTATTGATAAAAAAATATTTAGAAATTACAATTTCAAATGAATTTTTATTGAAAATTTTACCATCATTTGAATGAATTCGCACAATGCCATAGGTTGCCTTAAAAATATGAATATTAGAGAATTCCGAATGATGCAGGCAAATTCCCCGCATGAGTATGCAGAGACACGTTCGTCCTTGCAGACTTTTGTACGACGTGCAATCATTTTCACCGGGCTTCGCTTTCAACATCCAAAATTTATAAGTATTACGTTTTAGCAATGTAAAAATGCTTGAATCATCAACTATTTAACTTTTTATAGGTGAAATGTACACAATTGTGAAATCCGGATTACGTACCAACATTGTTTAAATGCTTTTATAACCATCATAAAAGATGTTTCTTCTTTTATACAGGTGCTTTGTTTTATTTAATTACCAATAAATAAAATTGATTAAACGGGATAAATCTTGACGACAATAGAACAGATTTACAGCGGAAATATTTTTAAAGCAGTTTTAGTCCAAAGTAAGTACAGATCTTATCAACTTATCTGTATTTTTAGCTGGAAAATATTAAATTTATTAAAACTAAGATTTTTATTTTATGTTAAAAAACAAATTTTTTAAAGACATGCATGTCAGTTAATATATTGAAATTTGCAGTAGTACCACAAAAAGTGGTTCACTTCTCCATTCATAAGTTACAGTAAAAAAATTGCTCTATTTTTAACATTTGGGATTTATGCCAAATGTATAAGATGAATAATCACAAAAATGAAAGTTGCTCACGCAAAATACTAATCGCGTTTTCTGTACCCTGCTAACCATCACTTGAAGAATTACGTTGTATAACTTTTTTATTTATTATAATTATAATAATACGTATATAAAAATACGTCAAGGATGAAGACATGCAAGCAAAACATAATTTATCTTATCTTACAAATTGTATTACACGGAATGTAGAATAACAAATCTTCAATTCGATCAGAGTAATTATACGGCTAGAACTGATACCAAGCATTAATGGCTGATCATTGCTGACTGTTTTCACTTAAAATTTTAAGCTGTTCTATTACTATGAACTGCCATTACAGATATGGATGTTCGTTTAGACTACATTTTGAATAATTCGTCTTATATCGTAATGTATATACAGAATTTCATTTGTCGTGACTATTTTTATTTATAACATACAATTTATTGTTATTTTTGGAAGTGAACATTTTTATTTAAACAAAACAAAAATATAACGATTATTATACTAATAATCATAAAATATAAAAATATATACATTCGTAATAAATAAACGCATGATATATGTTACAATTAATCAAATTCCTTAGCCGCAATGATTTGCTTCTTAATGTGGACTGTTAACAAATTATTTAGTCTAAGCAGACAAAATAAAGCTATTCAGTAAATTAATCTTATAAATGAAATCTACTGGAAATTGAAAATTAAAAATGTCTTAAAAATAAGGAGGTAAATGGTGATATTAAGTTAACTTAACACCGACGGACTTATATACATACTCGCGGAAGTAAATCATTGGCGTGATTTATTTTTTAAGGTTGCAAACTTAATAATAAATAAGTAAATATGCTTCGCGGTCATGCATTGACCATATTTTAAAAAAATACGTGCCGGTGTTTTGTTATGTCTCTTTCTAAGTCGCCGATAATCCATAAAAAAAGTAAAATTTTTGTTAATATAGTAATATTGAAAACAAGACAATAAATATAATAAGAATAACTTTTTCAATCTTACATACCAATTACAAATTTTGACGAGATGACGTAAATAATAAATTGTCAAAAAATTTGTTATAATATTGATATCAGATGTTGGTACAATTGAATAATAAATAAAAGTATTGAATTAAGTTTAAAAAATATTTACACTCTCTAAAATTCTATTTTATAATATTTATAAATTTCATTTTAAACATAACTGACAATATCTACTAATCAACATTACGGCGTGTTATTACTGTTAAAAGGATTTAAAAGTACAAATAAAAATTTACAGTATTAATTATATGCTTTAAATATAGAGATTCTATTGTGTCTTGTAAAATTGTGATAATTTTATATTCTGTGTTTTTATTTCTATAATTGTATATTTGTTCTGTGCCTGAAATTTTATATTTCTTAGCGAGTAAAAATCTGTGTCATTGCGGAAGCCTCTTTTTTATGAATAAAAAAATAATGTTAAGTATTTCAACCCTGCTATATGAACATTATACCTATTATTAACGACTTTATATGAACAAATTCTTAGATTCTTATTCGCGTCTTCAAATCTTTAGAAAATAATAACATTTTGTCATTTCCGAAGCCTTTTGATTTCTTAACACACTATTTCTCCTTGCGGAAGACTTGCAATTTGCTATACAGCTATGTTCAAGGTCGCTGATTACTAATCTAGAAATAAATTCTAAAAACACACAATTACCATTTTGATATTTTCATCTGTAGCCATAGCGGATATTTTTATTAAACAACTTCATTCAAATATACATTTCTATGCAAAAATAACAAGTAACCAAGCAAATTTTCGCATTTTGGTCCGTCACATAAAAACTCCGACCATGAACCATGGTAAGAAGTGGCCCCAAAAAAACCCAATTAACAAATTTCAAGTTAGTCGGATGAAAGGAATACTCGTAACACAATGTTAAATTCATATTAATATATAAATATTTACGATGAGCTACAAAATTTATAATAGTAACAATGAGTTTAGCACAAAGTCAAATTTTCATTTTGTAACGTATCTTTAACGTACTTCAGCAATAAAAAAATTAAAAACATAAAAAGTCCCTCGGATTGATTTTGGATTAACCCTTTGAAACATTATTACAACATTTCATTAACTCATGAAGGACTAAATGTGTAGAAGTTTGACAGTAATCTTCAAAATTAAAGCGCAATGAAAAAAATTTTGTGGTAGATTTTATGGCTCAAACATTCTTGGCGTTTCGAAAATTACTGCAAATGCAAAAATATAAAAATTGCACGTGGTTAATAAATAGATAAAAGACACGATTTTTGCGGTTTCTTTGTCACTTTTCATGTTTTAAACCATTTCCCGCAATACCCAATTCAACATGGCGTTCCTCAAAATGGCGTTCAAAATGAAAATTCATTTGGAAACTTTCTCAAATAAATGGTAAGAATGAACATTTCTTTGATTTCTTTGAGGAATACACCCAAATATTTTCGAATTTTTTATGATGAAATGTCAAAAAATTGATTATTTTATTAATTTTATGAACCTAATGCAGTTGATCCAAATATGATTTCCGAATTACGGGTTGTAATGCAAATAATAAAATGCAAAAATAAGAATGTTATGGCAATAATTTACAGATGCTTAAACATTGATTCGTAATTACTATGTTATGCAGAATAAAGGATAGTGGGAGTTCATATACTAATATTTATATCCCATAAGGATAATTAAACTTTTGATCTGGTTAGCTCAGTCACTTATAAAAATCTATTGTTGGCCCCTAAAGATGATATAAAGAAACTGCGAATAAGGGCCATAAGATCACACGTCGGTTGTTTGCCAAAAAGTGAGTCACGATGGTTTCAAAATTTGATTTTCTGCTTCAGGATTACTGCATGCTAAAATGTGCCGTACAGCCGGAATTTTTTGGAAATCCAGTATCGAAATTCGCCCAAAAAAAAGTGTAAACCGTACGTGGTGCAATTAAGTCCTACAAAAAATGTATGCACCTCGCGAAACTTGAGGGGCTTATCTCGCGCTGGTGAATTATTCGACGGTGAATCTTTCTCGGAAACCGGCGCACCGGGGCCGTTGGTGTTCAGGACGATTGTCCCCACTCAGGCCCCTCGGCCCCCCAAAAAATAATTCGGCCCTGACGGTGAGCAGAGTCGCGAAGTTTACGGAGTCAAGTGCGCGATATATCGGAGCCGCACTTCCTGCGCGAGGGAAGACACGGAGGTCCTGCCTCCGCGTAATTGGGGTCCTGTAGTCCCCCTCGATCCGCGGTGGTGGGAGGCGCCCTATGTAAGCCCTGAGACAGCGTTGGTCCAGCTCATCCAGCATCAGGACTCGAATACATCCGTACAAGGACGAAAGCCTCTTCGACCTTTTTTACGCGCGGGCCTCTTTTAGAAGTAGATGCGGTCGAGAGTCGAATAACACGAGTGGCGAGATATTCCGTCGGAATTATTTTTTTCAAAAATTTCTGTGATTTGGTTTTGCTTCGTAATTTAAGTTTTGCGCGATGAAAATTTTTACGATATCGGTGTGTCTCTTCGTACTGGTCAATGCTAGAAGAACCGGCGACAGGAGCCGAGGGAGACAGCTCGACGTACGCAGGCGAACAGAGAGTGAGTTTTCGTGCTTTCCAATCATTTTCATTTTCATTTTCATTTCTGATTTTTTGAAAAAAGTGACCGATAACAAATTTTCATCTTATTTTCGAGAAGAAGTTCCTTCCAATTCAAAAGGATACAAAAGCAAAAAGATTGTTCTGATTCATAACAGATCAAGACAATTAGTTTAACATTTAATTTCTGAGTTATTTTCGGTTTTATAGAAAATTTAAAATCTGAGCTAGGTTTTCAGTGTTTTTAAATTTTATTTTTTACTTACTATTTTACTATTTTATATACGAAACGTATGTAATTAAAAGTTTCTATTATCATTTTTATTAAATTAATTGACATTTGAATAAAATATTGAATTAAAACTCTTGCAACGTCGCGATCGTTATTTGAAATTATAGCAACAGTAGATTTTAATATTACTTATCGAATTAGAACAATTGTTTGTTCAATATTATACTAATTCATCTATGTGTAGAATTCCCATCCACAAGAAAGTAAACCTTCTCAAAAACACATAAAATTTGAGGCTTATTGTATTTTGCATATGTTATGTAGATATATTTTATGAATAAATTTGTTGAAAAATTAAAAATTTTAATATATATAAAAATAAGGCTGTATTTTTAGGAATTTTTTGATAAAAATTTTAAGAGTTGCTGTATTTTGAAATGTAATTTAATTTAAGTTTTAATTAGTGACGACATTTTTAATAAATAATAAAGGTAATTTATCTTATACAAGTGTATTGCAAAGATGTGTAAACATTTTTATATAGATAATTTTTTCTACACCAGATTTGTTTTAACATTATTATAATAAATATTATTTAATATTATAATTATTAAAAAGTCAACCTTTTCAATGTAATTTTTTTTTTAATTGCAATTTTAAGATTATAATTTTATCATAATATATTCAATATTCTACATGTCATTCAAATCTGCGTCTAATTCACCAATTATAAGAGAAAAACTAAACCATTATTACACATTTTGCTAATCTCGCAATAAAAATAAACAGCATCTATAATATTCTATTACACTATATTACTTTTCTTATGACCTTATAGTTGCACTGAATTATTAAAGATTAAATTATTATCACATTTTGGAAATAATTATTAACATTTCTATAGAGTTTAATTTTTAAATATTCTACCGTAACTCGCTACTTTTTGTTAAACATTGATATGCATTGTACATTATTTCAAAAATTAATATATATATGATTAAATGACATTTGATATAATTAAAACTACGTCATTATATTCAATAATTTTATTTTAAATTACCATAATTTCCAGAAGCAAATTCGTGACTCGTTCCAACTTATTTCGTATTAATAGTTTAGTTACGTATATATTTAAAAACGAATTTTTTTATACAGTGTGCGTAAAGTGCGGCTTTACGCATTTTTGACATTTTTTAGGTGCACTTTACGCACACTTGCATCAAAAAATATTGTTCGACGCATGTGCGAAAATGTTTTTGTACTAATGTGAATGCGGATCTCGCTTTCAGCTCGGCCCACAACCCTCACATTCGTAGAAAAAACTTTTACGCACTTGTATTCCGTGCGTAAAGTGGCATCAGTCCGAAAAAATAGAAACAGTGCGTAAAACTAAAACTACTGCGTAAAGTACCATTTTTACGCATGCTGTGCTTAAAAGTAATGAAACAGGAAGTATTATAATCGATCCATGAAAGTATCAAGCGGTCCATGTATCCCACAATAAATTGATAAATGAATAAATAAATAAATAAATAATGAAACAAATCTATAGCAGAATAAAAACATTTATGTCTATACGCTTATCCGTTCGTGAGATATCGGGAGACTAAAAATCGGGACGTACATACGTAAATTTTTATATTGTTGATTTGGGCTCCTTAGGGTTTGAAATGTCGAAATTATACGGTAATTTTTTGCAGACAACTGACCAAATTCAATACTTCGTCCAGACCTATGGTCTGGGTCGAAGTAATAACATGTATACAGTATAATAAATAAATAATTCACCTCTTGATTGTACTATTGAATAAACATAAACAAACAATGGGCTCTCTAGTTCATTCCCAGCTTGCATTACTGACACCTTGGTATTGATCGAATGTAACATGAGTCATAATTAAGTCTCCTAATTATTGTAAAAGAGTTAAAACGTGTTCATATTTTGGAATATATATTGAAAATTATAGTTCATACATTTACTTGTTAGCACATATTATTTCGTATCAGGGGGGCTTCGCCGCCGCCCCCCCCCCCCGACCCCCGAGCCTCCCATATCACCCCGCTCTACGCCACTTCCTACTTTTAAGGTGAACATCCCTCGACAAAACTTTATGCATTCGCGGACAAAAAATAATATTCGACACGCGTGTGTAATACTTTTACCCACCCGGTGACCCACGCACGCTCGCCGCATAAAAGTACCGCTTTACACACTAGTATCGAAAACTACTAATTTGTCCATCAATAATTAAATCTGTTATCATGTCACCGATATTTTTTAAGAAGCTATTTTGATCTTCAGAATATTTAACAGCAATTCTGCATTATTGATCGTTTGATAATAGAATTGATTTTATACAAGACGAATCTTCACTTCAAAACTGAAAGTAACTGATTACTTACTGAATGCTTACTGTCTAAACAAAATCAGCAATTTTGAATGAAAGACTCTTGAACAATTATTTGTTCTTATATAATCCTTCTGATCTTTTATTAATATAATTTGTAAGTCTGTGATTCAAGTACAATTTAAAATTATGCAGATAAGCAAGTAAATTCATTTAGAAGCAATAAACTGCCGATTAGATTTATTAGCACTGTTCACTGAAACTTCAACACCAGATGTTAATTATTAAACACTCTTTTGAGACTTGTTGAATCGATTCAGTCTTTCTTTTTTTCTTATAAGGTCTTGAAAAAAACAGCTACAGCAACAGTTCACGTCATGCCATCTAATATATTCCCTTGCAGTTGGGACGAACAATATTAGAACTTCTTTTCCTAATGTATTTCTTAAATTTGAAATTTGATTTCTGTGTATTGAATGTTTCAAAAACTCATTAAACCCTTGGTTTCTAATGACTTTCTCGTCATCTTATTCACACACAATAAGATGAATTTTTCCAGTGAATTGTTAATTTTATTTAATATTTTTTTGAAAAAATTTAATAATTATTTCCATAAATACTACAAACCAGCGACTGGAATTTATTATTCAGCAAGTGCTAAATTCTTTGTCCAGCAGAAAAAATCTTAAGTATATTTGTTTTAGCAGCAGATGTTCCAGAAACAGTATTCTGGCACCACGGAGTAGACACATCGGAAAACGAAGCTCATCCGGTTCCTAAACCAGTAGACGTTTTGCAACCTGCAAATACAGTAGAGGGCCGACAATTTTACCCGGGTCAAGGCGGATCTTCCGGTTCCGGACTATCGGAAGGAAATGGCGATATTCCAAGGCCGATTCCACCAACCGCTGCTCCACCACGACCTTCGAAACCACCACTTCCTCCTGGTTGTCTTGCAGCAAGAGGACAATTCGCAAGTCCCAACAATTGCGGAAACTACTTAAACTGCTGGGATGATGTTGTTGTAGAGCAACAGTGCCCTAACGGGCTTTTGTTTAACGAGAGAAAACAATTTTGCGACTTCGACTATAATGTCAAATGCGGCAATCGACCTGGTCCTACGCCAAGTAAGTTGGAAACACTAAATGAATTTGATAGGTTATAAAATTAAAAAAAACAACAAAATTTACATTAATATCTTAGAAAGTAGATGGGGAAAAACAGCAATTTGTTAACAAACACTTTCTCCCAACATCCTTTGGAATTTCCTACTAAATATAGAGAGTTTTTCATAAAATTAAATTCATTTGATTACACAGGATAAAAAAGGTAAGTTCTTTGAAAAAAACGAAGCACAGTTCAACAATTCAATTAAATAATTGTACTTAATACTCCAAATACAGCGAAATAAATCAGGTTTTATAAGAATTATTCTCTGGTCATCGTTGCATGAATATTATCTCAGTGCGGTTCTTCAAAAGGGACTTGAAACGCGCACGCCATGACATTCCCGCGATATCGCAAACTCCATTAAATTCATGGATATACTTACTCACCATGTTGTATCCAATTTTGATAAGGTAAACGTTAGATAATTAATTGGATTTACCGCTTTCGATGAGACTTCCTAGCAATGCCGTAACATTACATAAAAACCCTTTTGGATAAGATACACGAGTGCAGTTGTATATTCAAAACGTTCCTTTATACTGCATTCTATTCTATATCATTTTTGTGTACTTGCATCAACCGACATATTATAGTCAACTTACGCCATATAAAGATTTTTTTTAATTATTATGGCCTCTACAGGTATTTTTTATTCCGTATCTTTTACTTCTTTTTACTTTTAATGTTGGTTTTGCATATATATAAACTTTTTTTTATAAACAAATTTACATACAAAAATTACAAATGCCAATCTGATGTTGGTTTTTAAAATTGGAAATTCAGGATACAATCTACCGAATATAAACTTCGAAATCTTGGAAGATATTTATAAAATTAATTTCTAGGGTCCCTGACAACGACTTTGGTATAAAATTTTCATCTTCACGTGTATTGTTAAAATCCAAAACATTATCACACGTTTTATTCATCATATAACTTTTTTATTTACCTTATTTAGCTAGTCAGCGTATGAACTAATTATAATTAATGTAATCATGCTGTGGATCATAGATGCATTTTTTTTTATTTCTTGACTTGGGAAAACATTTATTTCTGATAAGGCAGTTTAAAATGTCTAAATCTCATGCCAAATTCGTCTTCAGTGACACAAAATACTAGTTATTTTTGTAAAAATGTTTTAATTTTTTATTTTTTAATTTTTGACGCTCTGTATTAGACCCGACATTTTGAATTTTGAAAATCTTAGATTGGAAGGCATCGACCCCC
Source organism: Trichopria drosophilae (assembly GCA_030407085.1). NCBI lineage: Eukaryota > Metazoa > Arthropoda > Insecta > Hymenoptera > Diapriidae > Trichopria > Trichopria drosophilae. The sequence goes on from CM059583.1 coordinate 210,527,108, forward strand.
GAAAACTAAATCCATTTCTATAATCTTAATTATATGGCTGAACGAATTAAAGGAAGTAAACATATTCATTACAAAATTATACCTGGATTATAAGTAGTCATTTATTTTAAAAATGCTCATCTGCTTCTGAATATTTCTCACTTGTCTTTATATCAAGTCGACTAGACTTATTCTTTAGGATGTATATATCGAATATGAAGAGAATTTAACTTATCCCTGCTTAAATCACATGGTTGTCTTTTACTACCGGAATTGTACATTTCAAGATTAATAGTGAAATGATAAAATGTTATTTTGATAACCAAATTATCTTGAACCTATTAAAACAAACCACTGAAAATTATATATTCAATAAATGATTTTCTATTTTCGCTATACCACAGTCATAGCTGTTGTAGACTTATGTACTACGTGGCAGTTTAAGTTACTGAGCTATAAGCAACAAATTCTAACAACTTGTAAATAACTACTGCAAACATCGAAGGCTGTCAATTCTGTTGAAATTACGACAAGAAAACCAAAACATAAATGCCATTTAATCTTTCCATAAGTCAATTGCAACAAATCGAAAGGAACGAAAAAAGCAGTAAAATAATTTAAAAATATATATATTTGTATGCAATACAAATATTAACGGAATAAAAAATAGTTTCCCAACCTGCGCGTGTATAAGTTATATTTAGAAGGAAATATATAACTTTAACTGACAAATTGGTACCTTGCAACAAGTTAAGGAATAACTTTCGAGCTTGCATGTTCAATAAAAACGAGTGTGAACAACCTATTAATGTGAAATTATCCACTTTATTTAATCACTATAAAAATAATAAAGTTTACTCTTAATATTATAAAAATATTTATTTTTACATCCACCTGGAATACCTTGGTTCTGACACGGCCTCCCGGAGTGCAGGATTCCGGTAAATCGGATAAAACATTAAAATTCAAGTATATCATCGTGAATGTACCTCGAGAATCGGTGCGAATGAAAATATTTATGGCTCATTGCGATATTTATGATGAACGATATATAGATTAAGAAAATTATGTCGTCTGCAAATTATTTTAATTAAGACCGACGTAATTTTGCAAAATAAATTAATAAATCTTACCGTAGAAAAATCGGTAAATGAATCATTTTTAGATTACATGTTTTATCCACAAAAAGTGTGTCTTATATTGAAAAATATATCGTGTGTTATTTTATTATTCTTTAATATATAAAGTTTATTTTAGTTTATTTTAATAAATATTATCAAAATCATTCGATCTGCAGTATAAAATTAAAATAAAATTCAAAAAATACCTATTCCAATATTTTTAATGGTCCAGTTTCCATTAGCGTAATTACTAATGCATTTTAATACCTGAAAACAGTAATATGTGGGGCATATTAATTTAAAAATAAACAAAATTTTGTTCTTTTTTGAAAATTTTTCTGCCATAATAAAGACACGGGATCAATGCCAAACCGCACAAATATGTAAACTTTGAAAGAAATTGTTTTGTTTTACTTCAAATTATCCTAATCTCTTGAAAAAAAAAAGGTTAGTATGTAGGAAATATCAAACTTATTTAATCGATATAGACATTATTGGTGAAAAATTCTTATCTCTAAGTGGTCTAATATTGTTCCGAAAATACAGATTCAGTGGTTTTCAGAGTCCTTGATAATGAATTGGTAGTTAGATTTTTATTTTTTATAGTTTACTTACATTTTGTACATTACTGCACAAGTCTATTTTGTTCATCTTTGAATCTGCAATATCGATAGAGTACTTTTATTTTTCCACTTTTTCTGAAACGAGTTTACCTCTATATATTTAGAATACATAACTCAAATCACTCAATAATACAAACTCAAACCACTTTCATAAATTCACACGTGATTTGTAGTTTAACCATGTTGAACAAAATAGTTATTTTCGATACAAAGCCGTAAAACTAGATTTATCGCTGGATCGCATTAGTCCGTAAAATCTTACGACCGTGTGTCGAACATTATTTTTCGGTAGTGAAAGCTGTAAAAATTCGATTTCCCGGACTGCATTTAATTTGGGTTATGTTTCTGACAGCACAGATTCATGTTTCACGCGTAAAATTTCATTTTACGGACTAAAAGTAGGCCATAAAATCGGATTTTACGGCACAGAAAAAAGATTTTAACGAAAAATATCAGACAATGATTGTAGCGGCAATTTCCATACAAATCTTTAAAAATAAGATATTTTAGAATCAAAGATCCACGGAATGTGCTCGTTTTCTGGTCATTTTGAAGTCGTTAGAATGCAATTCTGTGTATGCCAATCGCAATAGCATCCTAAAATTAGTCGAATGGTTAGGTTTGGAATTGTTATTATCAATGTTTACTGCAGAATGTAAGTTTTAAACATTAATTACATTTCTCGGACTTAATAGAACACTCATTGTGATAGTATCATAGGCTCTAAATCACCATTAGGCCGGTGGACGACCGAAATGAATACTATCCAAAAAATCAGTATTCTTAAATTCACAAAACATAATTAAGATATATTGAAATAATCAAATATTTACATTATTACTAATCATTGATTGTTATTTTGTAGAACCGGCTTTAGCCTCAGGTTCAAAACGATGTCCAGACTTGAATGGAAGGTACAGAAGCCCAACCGATTGCGCAGTATTTTACGTCTGTGTAGCGGGTAGTCCAATTAAATTCAGCTGCCCGCCAGGTTTAGCATACAGTGACGTAAGCAGTCAGTTACTTGTACCGTTAACTGATATTTTATTGTATTTTCATTGCATTAGTTACCTTTCTTTTTCTACTGATTTATCAAATTCGGTTATTCATTACGTGTCATGCAAAATCAAAATAAAAAAAATTGTAGGAACTAGGAGTTTGCGACTATCCTAACAACATAGATTGTAAGGGCGCAGCACCTCCAGCTCCACTTCCGCCGTCGACGGAGTCTGGATCCGAGACTTTGGGTAGTGGTGGTTCGAACTGGGTATCGGGAGGAAGTCCGTCGGCATACCCACAACCACAACCACAACCACAACCCACGCCTCAACCCACGTACCCACAAAATCCATCATATGCCCCACAACGGCCTACATACGCACCTGTAAAACCCTCATACCCTGGGGAATCGTCGAACCCCAACCCAGCTTATCCCGTTGACAATCAGCCATCTTATGCCGTTGGACCGTACAGCGCGAAGCCTTGGAGCGGAAGATCAAAACCCGATCCGTGGCATCAGCGACAGGCTGCACCGCAAATTGAAGTTGACAAGGAAACCTCCCATACGGTAAGTTTTGCTCTATCTTCTCTTTTAAAGGATATTGACTCCGAGATGCTAAAAAGATGAAATTATGGCGGTATCGCATCAAAGTTACTTTCTTACATTTTTGCTGGTACTTTTCTCCAACAACATATTAAATCACATAACGTGTAAATTAAGCTTATATTTATTACGGATATTTTTACAATATTGTAGAATTCTTCTAACAATAGTGAGGAGTCGAATAGACGACAAAAGTTACTTGGATTTCATAGAAGCCTACATTGTTATGCCAAAAATAAAATTAGTTAGTTAACTATGTTATATACACGGTATGCAAAAAAAAATTGAAAAATTCTTTTCATAGTTGAAAAACGTCAATTATTGTTTGCTTTTCGATCTCAAAACACAAATTTAGCAACATATGTATTTACCTACTTTTCACTCTTTTACTGAATATTTTTTGACTAATTCAAATTTAGAGGGTTAAAATTATTATTTATTAACTTAAATAAACCCAGAAAAATTAAAACATCATGCACCCAGTCTTTACTACTTTTATCTCACTAAACAAGTTGCTTTTACTACTTATTCCACGCAACTATCCCAGCGGTTTTTCCATTTGTCAGGTAGATTTTTTACAGCATCACTTAAACGTTATAATTTTAGATGCGTAATTCAACTCACTTGTATTTAACATCAACGTCCTTTTTTAATTCCAAGCAGACGCTTAGTAACGGCTAATACCTGCTGTATAATGATCATTTATGACAAAACTTACCATGTTGACTACTTCTTTTTCACATAAATATATATTCAGGCAATACACGAAAATAGTATACTTTCGAAGCTACATACATCTTAAACTAGACATGTCATATGGTGATATTTCGTAATATTTAGATTACTAAACTACCTTTGTTTAAGTAATTCATTGAATACTTACATCCCCGAAAGTTAAGCCGGGTAATAAATTCAGTTATTCTAAACGGTTCTGGGATTTTTAACTTTGTTTCTAAAGACGTTTCCCTGAGCAACAACGTAGCTGATGTTTATAAAATAAGTCATTTGTGACGTTTATTGCTTTCATACATCGAATTACGGTATTTCGTGATTGAGACAGTAATCAACGTACACGCTTTAGTCAAAATTTATTCTTTTATAGTATAATATATTTTAAACTAAATTCATTGTGTTCAGTCTTTTAAGAACTGGTTTAATTGTAATTTTTTTTATGTAATTGATAATATACGTCTGTTCCATTTTGGGAAAAGTCAATATTTAAAAAAAAAAAAAGTATTATCACTTTTCAATAGTATTGAATGAAATTAATGAAATATTGAAAGAAAGAATGTAAAGAATGAATTTGATTGAAGAGCAGTAATAAATAATTATAAGATAATACATTGTAAAAATTGTTTTTCTTATCTGAAGCATTCGGACCAGGAGGATGAAGTGGAAACTTCGACGATAGTAATTCCTCCGTGGGAATCGGTTTACACCATACCTGAGGAACTTACACAAGCTCCCTGCACAACTGGCGATGTTCACCGACTTAACGACACATGCAGTGCGGTAGTAGTATGTAGAAATCGACGACCAGAACTCCTCAATTGCCAAACGGGTTACTCTTATGATAAGCCTTCGGATTCATGCAAACCCTTCTCTATCGCTAGATGGTAAGTTCGGGCACATTTTTTTCTTTCGTTTAGTTTCAATTGTATTGCAACTTCTATTTAGAAAATATGTTTTTTTTAAGTATTTTTTGACACATTAAATAGTATTCAAGTAATACCTTACAGAAAAATACATTTGTAATTCATTTATCTTAAAGAGTTAATAATTACTTAAATAGAAAGCATAATTATTATCAATAGCTTGACATATTCTTAATTAACAAAAATATTCTTTCTGTTTCAGCTGATTCCGAAACCGACTGACATTACTTTACGTATTATTATAATGTAACTTACGAAATAAACCAGTTTTATACAATTCCCGTTGTATTTTTATTCCTGATAGCTCCCTAGTCCCTATAGTAGTCATAATTCCCGTAACCGCTATTTGTCTGGTTCTCATAAGCATAATAACCCAGAATTCTAATTAGATAACATAAAAATCAGCCAATGCCAATAGATCATCAACACATTTAAATTTAATCGCTACACAGATTACTAACTTTAACTATCACATTTTTTAAATCACTGAAACCTTTTTAACCCACGAAATTCCCGATTCCATATGCAATATAAAGAATTATGATACAACTGCCTTTTGTTTGCAAAGAAATAAGAATGGTTAAGGAACCAAGATAAGAACTGTCGATCAAATTAAATTAAAATAGTAAGGCTAGCATTTTCGTAAGATCCAGTACCGCGACGGCAGTTATAAATTAGACGAACGACTTTTGTCGTACGCCCGCTGAGATCGTTCGTCCCGTTGACAGTCGAGTTCCAATTTTCCGTTAAACGACACATCGAATTGGACGATCAACTTTTCCCGGAATTTACACGGCACTGACTCGAAAATTAATATGAATATATGAAAATGAACAAATGTCGACGCATGGACAATAATATAGACGTCACAACGGAATTTCAAGAATTGGAATTTAATACGTCGCGAGAAAATTATCGTCAAGGAAAAGAAAATGAGAAAAGTGCCAAATGAAATAGTATTACTATTAATTATTATTCCTTTGAATCTATCATTTACAATATAGGCCCGATACTCGAGAAACCGGGTAAGAAGGAGCCAGTACTTACAATATTGCGATCGGGACTGTTTTTCTTTTTCCCCCGCACGTTCCTTTGGATGGCTGTAGCCCAAAACGGACATCGCCCCTCTCAATAAACGGCCTGACAATTCAGATCGTCGGTGCAGCCACACACAACTCAAATACTGTCGTCAACTTCAGACACACACAAAGAAAATATAAAAATAATTAAGGCCCAAGTATAATCGCCCGTCAGCCAATTTTCGCCGGTCGAATACTCGGGAACAATAATATTCCCCGCGCGAAGATCAGATAAGGTCTGGCGAGATTCGCGAGTCCTCGTCGCGCCGGTACGCGTCTTACTCCCCTCACGCCCCTCGCGGCGAGTTCCTCTGAACTCGACGATTGTTTACATTATTGGCTGAAAATAAAGATATGAAATATTACATTATACTGTAGATCAGTCGTTCCAAACCAACACAACCAATAAAATGAGATGTCAGATCGGACGAGTTAAATTGAATAGTCGAACGGCTTTATTCCATCCTCGTCCTTCCTTGCCGGGTATTCTTGTTCCCCTATATTTCTTGGTATATCCGTAATATCGGCCGCACAATTTGCATTCCTCGGCTCGCCCGAACAGTGGCAACTGAGCATTTTTAATTTGGCTGGCGGTTTGGTCCTGTGCCACGCTCAAATTTGTTTTGGCGATACCCTGACTTTCTCTCCACCATTTCAAGTCTGCTTGAAAAGCGCGGGTAATAGGCTCAGCTCTTCGACCTTCCTGGTGGCGTCCGCCTGTACGGTTTTTCGTCGAGCCACTCGAGCCAGCCTAGCCGTGAGGATCTGTTGGACTCGCCGATCCTGCTCCTCCTTTTGTTATTTGGCGTCGTCGACGGAATTGTTGTCGCACGGACAGTTCTTCCAAATATCGGTCTAGAGTATGATCTAGACCCCCCAGGATCCGGCTCACCACAGCTGGCGCTCTCTCCTTCAGTTGGGCTCTCCACTGAAAAGCCATTTCCTCCTCCCTCTCCTTTGGCTTTCTTCCTCTCCTACTGGAGTTACAATCGGGCTGAACGGGGCCCCTTCATTTAGTTTCAACTCATCCGGAGGGTTTCCCCACCACCAGATTTCCTGGAATTTAGATTGATTTCCGGAGCCTGCGTCCAAGTTTCGGCCGTCTTTTTCCGCGGACAGTGTCTTACAGACGTCCAACATACTCCACTCACTGAACGGACTAGAGAAAGAATGCGATATGTAGGTATGAAATGAGTGATCACATGACAATACGTAACATTAAGCACATATGAAAACAATATCAAATTAAGTTAAAATGAGATAAACGCTAAACTAAATAAGATTGTGCACATGCAAACATTTGACATAAGACAAAACAAAATATCAAATAAATATGGTCACAGAACCTGGCATACTTCTTGAAGCAGGAATACCTGAGACCTTCCTATCAGACCTTAGCGCATTATTATCACTGTACGGAAATTTTAACTCCTACTTCTAGTCGCGTATCTATGTTGAATCGGTGACACGGGCAAAGTTACGCGGACGACATTTCGTGGTCGACCTCTCTTACGTTTGGGTACACTATTATTCGTGACGGACGCCCGAACCGGACTCGCGTCAGAAATTGGCGTTTCCGCTAAGTCCGCATCACTGAACATCGGTTGGCGTTTCTTTTTTAATCTACTAGGCGGTCGTCGCTCGACCTTATCGGCCTGAACAGTCAGCTGGGTATCCTCTAAATCTTCTGGTTCAGACTCAGGGGTTGGCTGTGGCTCGAGGTCTTCTTCTTCATCAGGAACGTCTTGATTACGGGTTGTATCAGTCGACGAAGTTTCAAGTTCTTCATGAAACTTTTTCAATTGACTGACATGAGTTTTACTGACCTTGCCAGAAGCATTGCGCAACTCGTACACGTTAGACCTTAGTCGGGCGGCAATAACATACGGTCCGACAACCCGTGGGGCTAACTTGGATGCAAAACCGTGAGCTGCTGAGGAAATGACGACCTGACTGGACCATGGACTCGACGAAGTCTCAATAATTCCTTCGTCAAGCATATGCTGCACTTGCTTATGCATCTCCTCTTCTATTTTGTTGTAAACCGGATAATATCTCTGCTTTATCGGTCGAGAATTACCGACATCAATTTCATGCTCGACTAAGTAGGTACGACTCAGATGAGTGCTGTTTGTAGGAACAATAGAATTCACAACATTTTGAAGACGTTCTCTTTGATCCTCCGTTAATCCTTGTAAACCGGACGACTCTTGGCTCTCTTCAAGCGGAAGGGAAACCGTCGCCACTTCGACAGGTACTCCATGTTCTTGTCCGTCAATAGTCAGGAAATTGTCACAGGAATGCAGAATAGCATTGAACGTGCGTATAAAATCTGCACCTAACCGGCAGTCCGGTTCCAAACTGGGCATCAAAAAGAGTAGTCAGCCATCTTCTTTAGTTTCCTACTTGAAACGGCATTTTGATCTGACCGATAATTGGCACAGTTCTTCCGTCGGCAACTCTGGCTTTTTCAATTTGATAACCACAGGTGGTGGCTATCCGATAGGCTATAGGGCCGACCACGGTACGTGCAGCTCCAGGATCATGCAAGGCCTTGAGGAGGTGACCGTTGACAGATGTCGTCACCCAACATCGAGTGGAAGCTTCTTCAGTCGTCATGTGGACATCAGTCTGATCGGCTGCTATTGGTACCTGCACTTGGTCTGAAGTCCGATTTCCTGCAAATTTCGGTCGCTTCCATTTTCGGACAATTTCTCCCAAATCTTTGGACCGAAGAGACTGATTCAACCGCCATTGACTGATATGACGACTGTCATTATCATTCGCTGAGACATGCGAATGATCTCCCCCTTCCCTAGGGGTCACCCGGCTTGGTGAGCTGGAAGATCGTTGTCGGCTGACATTTTCTGCTGGATTATCTTCCGCCTGTATATCCTCGGTATCTTCCTGATAATTAATATCGAAGGTGTCCTGTAATGTTATCCATCCATTCCTATCCGTATTCGGCAACCTGGTACTATTTGCACGGTGCTGCACTTGTGTTTGCAAAAATGTGGTGAACATTTTCTCCAGTCGATCCAGTCTTGCATTTATATTATCCATTTCCGTAGACGTATTCACCTCGGACTGTTTTTCCATAGTTTCATCTGGATTTGCAGTATTATTGTCTGCTGCTATGGCATCTTCTTCTTCACGGTGAACCTGAGCCTGAGACCGAACCCTATTTCTACCGCGATGACTTCCTATAAACTCTCCAAACATCTCTAATAATTCGTCGCGCCTATGTCTTTGTTCCGACTCATTTTCTAAACAGACACTTTGCTCAAAATCTGCGGCTGTATAATTATTTTCTTTTAATTGACAATTTCACACCAGATTCTAACAAATAAAGTTTACTTTACCATTATTTTGATTTTCAAAATATGCAATTACCAGTGTGACAAGGCTATACAAAAAAAACGATTTTAAAATATTCGTTAATAATTACAATGAATTTTGTCAATTTTTAATATAAAAAAAAAAATTTTAAAACATTTATTAATAAATTAAAGTTATTTTAACTTAAATATTATTCTCGCAATTGCGACCTATTATTCGAATTTCGAGCGATAATTCCGGAATAATAATATTTTCCTAAAAGGTATTCCTGGAAATCATGAAGTATTGTCGGTCTATATTAATTCATAACAATGTATGTCAACCGAAATACCATATATCGACCGTTAAAATAATTATTCACTAGATACTAATCATTCACCATAAAATCAGAATTTGATCTTTTCAATAAAATTGGTTAAATGACATTTAAAATCTTAGAACATACGTGACAGACAATATATAATCCATAAAGTCGCATTAACTAACATCGATTAATTTCACAATAAAAAAAATAGTTAGCATTAGTCGTTGAAAAATAGTCGACTGTCTCAAAAATGATAAAAAAATTGAACGGAAATTGTGACAATTACATAAGAACTGCCCTATGATTTTAAATCAACTTTTAAAAAGAATTTTATTCAAATTTTACTAATTATATATATAACTTTGATACCAATCTCTGTTATCGAAAATTTAGAATTAAAATCAAGATTATATTTTATTTAAATCCACATTAGTTATGGCGATATTATGTTTTATGATTAAAACATAGACATAATCAAAAAATGACTGATATGTCTATATTTTGTATATAAATATGTATGTATGTATGTATGTATGTATGATAAGCGAGAATAGCGTGACATTGAAAATTGATAAATTAATTTATATTTTACGATAAAAAGTTGTTAAATATCATATAAAAAAACAAAATTATTTTACAATAATAAATTTCAGAAATAATTTTTCCAATATTTAATTATTCTTATCTAAATATTCAGACTTATTTGTTTCGAATTCTCCGTATTTGTTTGTTTACTAATTCTCCGGTCGGCTATTCCCAGCTCCGACCATTTCAAAATACGTCTACTTTTATTCAAATATAAAGTTGTTTATTTTATTCAATTTTTCTTTTCTCTCCGAGAATTTAATGAATTTTGAATTACAATTTTATAAAACATGAACATTTATTATAACATACGCATTATTCATGATAATATTCATATACAGGGTATCCCATTTTAAGTGTCCACCCCAAATATCTTGAAAATAACGCGTTGTACAAAAAAATGTTTCAGACAAAAGTTTCAAGATTTTTTCTGGGCAATTTCATGGCGACCTTTATTCGACCTAGGCCATGACCTTGAAGGTCATATCAAGGTCAAATTCAATTTTTTTTAAATGGGAACCCCTATTTTTTATTGCAGATTTGGAAAGAGCAGGAAACTTTACGTTCAAGTACAACCTTGTCCATGTCCGGGACAACGACCTTCAAGATCTGTTAAAGGTCAAAGTTGTTTTCTTAACGGGAATTCCATTTTTTATTGTAGATTTGGAAAGAGTTGATAGTTGACGTTTGAGTATGACAATGACCATTCCTGATCCACGACCTTCGAGGTAATTCCAAGGTCAAAGTTGTTTTTTTTAATGTAAATCCCTATTTTAGGGATTTACATCTAATATCCCGTTCTTCCCAAATCCACAATAAAAAATATATGAAAATGAACAAATGTCGACGCATGGACAATAATATAGACGTCACAACGGAATTTCAAGAATTGGAATTTAATACGTCGCGAGAAAATTATCGTCAAGGAAAAGAAAATGAGAAAAGTGTCAAATGAAATAGTATTACTATTAATTATTATTCCTTTGAATCTATCATTTACAATATAGGCCCGATACTCGAGAAACCGGGTAAGAAGGAGCCAGTACTTACAATATTGCGATCGGGACTGTTTTTCTTTTTCCCCCGCACGTTCCTTTGGATGGCTGTAGCCCAAAACGGACGTCGCTCCTCTCAATAAACGGCCTGACAATTCAGATCGTCGGTGCACCAAAACAACTCAAATACTGTCGTCGACTTCAGAAAGAGAATACAAAACACACACAAAGAGAATACAAAAATAATTAAGGCCCAAGTATAATCGCCGTGAGCCAATTTTCGCCGATCGAATACTCGTGAACCTCGGGAATAGTAATATTCCCCGCGCGAAGATCAGATATGGTCTGGCGAGGTTCGCGGGTCCTCGCCGGTGCGCGCCTCGCTCCCCTCACGCGCCCCTCGCGGCGAGTTCCTTTGAACTCGACGACTGTTTACATTATTGGCTGAAAATAAAGACATGAACTATAACATACTGTAGATCAGCCGTTCCAAACCAACACAAACCAGTACTCAGACACGAGACATAACGCGATGCCACAGTAAATATTACATTTTCATAAAAAGGCATTCACGTTACAATGATGTACTTCGTAATGATAGATTATGCAAATCTGGTGGCGGTGTTGCATTATACGTACATTCAGGCTGTAAAGCTCATATGTTAACTACATCACCTGGCATATTTAGTAATAAAGCAGAGTAAAGAGAAGTTCTTCAAAATCTATGTTATTCGCCGATGATATGCAGATTCATTTACAATGTCCAATATCTCAGCTTTCGTCTGGTTTATATAAAGTCTCTAGAGATTGCCAAGCAATTGCGGATTGGGCAAAAGTCAATGGCCTCAATCTTAACACGTCAAAAACAAAAGCCATGTTGCTTGGTAGCCTACCGTATATTAGTCGCGTTGAGCCTTCCTCTCTTTCTGATACTCTCCAAATTGATAACTACTCTGTACCTTTTGTAAAGTCATTTAAAAATCTTGGAGTTTGGTTATCACCGACCTTAGATTGGAGATGCCATATAATAAAAACCATCAATAAAATCAACTATACTTTATATGCTATCAAATTTCATAGAAAAAGTTTGTCACAAAAATTACGCACGGATCTAATTAAATCGCTAATCATTCCAATCTTGATTACGCATGCTTAGCATATATGGATTTATCGGGAGAGCTCAATATTATATTACAGCGCATGCTGTTAACAATTGTATCCGGTTTATTTTTAACTTGCGATGGAATGAACATATAACTCCGTATCGCGCAAAATTAGGGTGGTTGAAGGTTCGAGGTAGGCGAGACTACTTTTTAGGCATTTTCATATTTAAGATAATTCAAGGATTTGCACCGTCATATCTGCTTCACCGTTTTCACTATGTAGTGGATTATCCTGATAAAAGACGATCGATGCGTATTTCAGCGAATAATAAACTTTTAATACCATTTTGTCGCACATCAGCTTTAAAAAATTCGTTCTTAGTCACTGCATCATACTTCTGGAATAATCTACCGTCAGCTGTTGCGTCAATTACTACAATAAATGCATTTAAATCATCACTGCGTGCATATATATATATATTTACAAACGATGCTACGCTGTCATCTCGATCGAGAATGTAAAATTATATTTTTCATTGTAGTAACAGTTGTAACTATTCGCAAGTCAATGAATAATAGTTAATGTATAATAGTGTTATGAATAATATAATTATGTAGTTTATTCTTAAGTAATTTGTAAAACTATGTATATTACCCTTTGGGTTTGTCCCTGGATTTTCTCTAATAATACTAAATCTAAATAAATCTAGTACAAAATCAGTCTGTCTAGTTTAAGTCTAGTTTAGCTATTTCCCATATTGAAGGTATAGAGAAACTAGGAAATGTAAAACAAAATTGAACCGATTTCTACCAAGGTTAAACCTTAGTTTTTGCCATTAAGTTTTTTAAGTTTTTGCCATCTTTCGACGCAACTAACATTTTCAAAGATTTTCAAAAATTGACACGCTTGACACATTCGTTTTTAAACTAATTACACAAACGAAATATTGGTTAGGTGCAATTTTTTGGATGATTTCAAAATAAAGTGCAAATTGATGAAGATCCACCCCTTCTTTCTTTACAACATATATTACACATTAAAAATAAGTCTAGTTCGTGTGTGTTGTTTTACATTACAATAAAGTAGGATAAAATAGTACTTTTCGTAACATGTGCGTAAAATTGGGTTTAGGGGCTCTGGAAGCGGGGTTCCAACAAATAAAAATGTTTAAATATCCATTTTGTTACATATATCTATATTGTTTACATATTTCCATTAAATACAACTTATCAAATGTAAGTAACAAAATAAACATTATTTATTTTACAAAAAAAAAATGTACTAAATACATATTTGTTTTCCATAGTGATAGTATTTATTATTTAATTAAATCGCTGCTATGGAAAATTTAATTTGAAAGTATAACAAAGGGGTTACTTCTTTTCTGGGTTCATATTAGATGCACTTTGATTTTATTAGTACTTGGTCCAGGATTATTATCGTTATCATCACTAGGTTTAGATTTTTTCTCACAATTATCGATAGCGGCTGTGATTAAATTGGACATTTTTCTTTTGTTTTGGACTGAATTTTCTATATCGCTTGCCCGCCATCCTCCGTGACGCTTTAGCGTTATAACTATATCTGCCCCAGAGTCTACCAGCATGCTACCAGCAAAGCAGTGTTCCGTATACCGGGCAACTTCAGGCAAATGTAAAAAAGTTGCAATTTCGAGAGGCATGGCACCAATTTTGTTGATTCCGATGTTCCCATTTGTACATTTTCCATTTCTGTATAAAAGGAATAATTTGTCTGGTGTTGGATGTGACGGTCTGGCATTAATATACTTCTTCATTTTTTTGAAAAAGTGGTCTTCAATTGTAAAAGTTCTCGAAATATGCGTTTTCGTATCCAGAATTGTAACAATGGCAATAGAATTATTTATTTTGATATCACGAATTGTAAGCCGATATAACTTCATTTTTATTATTTAACTACGTAATTAAAACTATCGAGAGAGAAAAAAAAAGCAAAACAAAGGTTTGGAGAAACAAGGCGAAAGTAGTTCTGCAGTAATGATGTTTCACTTTGCCAAATCAGATTTTTAATTTCGGGAAATAAATTAAAAATGTTCACAAAATATGCGAAATTTAGACACTTTTTAGAGTATAGCTCTTTGCAAGGTTATACACTGACAAAATATATTCTACCTCCAGGTATATCCGATATGCATGGAAATATAGAAACAAATATCTACTACAATCGAGTATGTATAATATTTTTAGAACAAAGATATTGTGCTTGGATTTAAGAATATATTTTTCATCTTCCTAAACATATTGGTATACTTAGTTTCAGCCTATGAAGAACAAATTTCACACATAAGTTTATTTACTATTTGAAATTAAATTTAGGACGTAAACTTTGAAAAGATTAAGTAACTGTATTATCACATTATGAACAAAGAGATAAAAGTTAGATTTCAAATGTATAAATGAATACTTCTTTGAAAATACAACTTTAAAAATATCACGTGAGGTTACGCATTAAATATTCTAATCTATACGTCATTAAATGGCACATTCATCGAGCATTTCAATACATACCACGTAGTCTGTAAAACATGAGTTTAGAAATTTAGTTAGTTAAATATACGTCTGTTATGTTGTAAGTTGGGTTAGCATATACTATTGTTTGTATTTCAATGCTGATTTCACAATTTCAGCTACCAAACTAGTTTCTTCCAATTACTCTTTTTTTCAAGTTTGATTATTAGCATTTCTAGATTTTAATACTGCACTATTTAGTACTGATTTTCTATTGATTTTATTTAAATAATATTTGAGAAAAAACTAGTAAATTAAAGTTTAGTATAAATTTTAAGTAAATTAACAAATTACAAATTTTACCAAATATTTTATTCAATGTAAACCTATTTATATTGCACACGATTTTAAAAATAGAATGACACATTATACGAATTTCTATTATACATTTCGATAAAATGAGAACTGAAGAAGGTAATTTTTTAATTGTTACATAGCATACTTATTTTCGCTACACGCTGAAGAACGTTTAGCGACACTCTGGAGAACGCTTTTTAATGTAAGTTATTCTGTAATCTCTGCAGTAATTGTTCGGTAGCAAAATGAGTATTCTAGTTAAATTAAACCGGAAAATAATTTCATATGTTGCAAGCAGATATTAAAAGTGTTATTCATCGCGGCTTGTATCAACTACAATAACAGAAAACCCCAGTTAATATCAGTTTTTAAAAGTTCCTAAATACATTTCTAAGTAAAGTGACGCTGCGATATACAGAAAAGTGTAATATTAAACTACAGAAAATAGTTCCGACTAATATCGTAGTCAGAATTTAATTTCAAATATAAGAGTTTGTTCCGGTTTTCATTCATGAATGAAAATCCCCACAATCGATTGTAAACTGATTCTTGAAATAAAATCATATACTTCTTAAACGCGTTTTTATTGCATTAAAATCATTCCGTGCGTATTTAAACAACAGATATGGTTAATTACAAGATATTAATACAAAAATTTGTCGGTCAGAGTTGTAGTAAGGAAAAACTTACTTGCATTTATGTAATTTATTAAAAGATGATGAAAATTATATGAGAGGTCAGATCACCTCTAAAACAACAAATAAATACAATTTTTAATGATACTGACATATATATATATATATGCCAAACAAGATAATTTTGGTACTTCGTGACAGTATGCACTAATCTCTAGATTTCTTTTATCTACGCTTTTAAAACTCTAGTTATCACAGAATTTAGAACAAGTAATAATTGCGGTGATACGACATAATAGGTACGACAATTATTTAATGTATACCTAAGGTTTACAATTTTATAACACGAGGGGAACATAATGCTGTGCGAATTTTGGGGCCATTAAGACTAAAGAAACGATGGTATCACTTAGATAAGGACGGCAAAGAATTAGGCGGAAATGAATATACATTACCAGAAACTTTAAAACATTGAAATACCAAAAACAATATTACGTATTAAGACAGAGGAAGAGAGAAATAATGAGAGAGAGAACGTTCGAGAAATAAGTATATAAATTCTGCTCGATACAAAAGACGGCTTAATTCATGTTCGGTATTGAAAGGATAAATTTACAAAAAAAAATCGTTTAATTAAATAAGCGTTTGCTTATTGCCTATATTTACACTCCCACATAATCAAAATGAAGGCTTTCATTGTGTTTTTGTGTGTCTTACTGGCGGAAACTCAAGGTGCCGAAGGTGAGTTTCATCTTGAATAACAATCAATAACTGATGTGATTCAATTAGTAATAAATTCCAAAAATGATTTATTCAAACCAGATAAAGAGTTCCTTATTTATGTATATGAATTTAGTACTCTAGATTATATAATACTTACTATCTTTGTTTTTCTGGTTCGTTTTTAAAAAGTTTAGGTGTTATTCTGATTTCGCCTCATTGCGTTATATTTTAGAAAGGTTTTGTTGTTTACATCGATATTTCTGAAATATATAACATACATTATTTAGAACTAAACATAAAATAAGTATTATCATATTATTTGCATAAAAATTCTTCTAACATTTTTACACACAATCATTAGAAAAAAATAAAACAGTGTCTACGGGTTTTTCTATTTACGCATTATTTATTGACAAATATTTATTTTAATTGATGTTACGTATAAAAATTTATTTCTGCACATTCAATCTGCAAATTAAAACTTTAAAAGTTAAAAAAGTAATGAATTTTAAAATATTTTAATTGTCTATACAATTTTAATTATAATCAGCATCAACATCAGTCAGTGGTAATTAATATTGTAATCATCAGCAAAAGATGAATCTTTCCATAAGTGAATATTATGTGGTTATTAAGTGAATAAATAATTCGCGGACGATGCAAATTAAACTCGTTTCACATTATGTCTATTTCATTCTCTTATTTTACTTTAAACGCATGTAATATATTCTGTAATAATAGAAAATAAGTGAGCTTTACTCCTTTCTTGTGGAAACTCCAGTTTTCAAAAAGTATATTGATGTGTTCTTTTCAACTCCTGAATACAGTAAATATTCAAACATGCTCAAAATAATAATACTACTTAAAAGTTCGAATAATAAATTGCAAATAAAAGGCAAGAATATATTCATGATTTTACTTTCACGTTTAAAAAATCGAATGCTTTATTCGTGTCTAAAATTGAGATGCTAAAATAATAAGCCTGATGCAATCCCAATTAAATTTAGAAATATGCAAATGTCAAAGCATTTGAATTCAAATTCAACTACTAAATGTAGTGTACTCGTTAAAAAATAGAACGTTTTAGGGAATTTGGACTGTCCAAGCGTACAAAAAGGGGTTCTGTATCCAGTTTATTGAGTACAGTTCTATCGTACAAAATATTTCGCAGCGTATAGTCAAAATGCTGAAGATGACTGTTTTAGGTTGTGATATCTGTTACAATCGCAAAATTATACAATCGCATCGATACGCGTTCAAATTCGAAAATATAGGCGCATTTTCCGCGCCAGTACTGACAGCATTAAAATAGATTCTGATACTGATCATTCTCTATAAATCTGAATGTGTTTCTTTCATTTGTTACGCGACAAAAATAATTCTTTTTTCGACTACTAAAAAATGTAATTTTAATTTATTTTCCTGAAAACTACAAGTCGGATTGAAAAAGGTTAAAAGTGCACATTATATGTTGTTGCACTCTCTATATGATAGTATTTTTTAAAATTCATTTTTCAAAATTCCATTTTTTTGTGTCTTTTTCTACTGCCCCATCAACGGGTGTGTCATAATTATTGCATACACAACGTATTTCATGTTCGCCAAATTCTCATTTTTTCGAAAAAAATAAATAAATTTTGAACAATTTTTCTTGCAAGAAACAAAACAATTTTCTTATCAAATGAAAAAATCCCTGTTGTACCAACTTTTTCGAAACTTTTTTTTTGTTATTTTAAATATCAAGTTATTTGCTTTTATGTAAAAAATCCCCCTCCGTGAGCATCATACTAAAATATTAAAATTAAGGAGGGGACAAAATCTAGAAAAAAATCGGCATACCATATTTCGTCGGAGAAATTCTACATTTTTCGAAAATATATTGTTTCGTTTTTTTCTTTACGAGTCCAGTTTTTATTTTTTATTTATTTCAAATAATTTCCCACTCAATGGTTTTATTGTCGAATTTCAAAATGATATTTAAAACAATTCGAATCTTTTGATTCTTTCTTAATTTTCGAGTTTTAAAAAATTTTTCTAGATGTGGGACTGCTCTTTATACAACGGTAAATGGTTCAAAACACATATAGGATCTACTCCTTGAAGGACAGACGATATTTGATATAGTTATTAAATGTTTATTAACACTACTTAAACAGATAAATTTCGCTTTGTCCATAAAAAATTGTTCAAAATATATATTTTTTTCATTTTTAGATAAATTTCTCGACCGTTTATATAAATTTAATTAATGTGAGTAAAATTCGCGTCAATTAACGGGCACCATAAACAATATATGACGGATTTTGTGTCAAGTGAACCATGCCAGAATTTGAAACATGTGGGATTTGACACAAACTATAGTCCTATTAGATAGAATGTTAAATACTAAATGTTAGTAATTTTTATAAAAAATTGCAGGACGTAGAGGGGGTTGAAATTTCATCATACAAGATATATTTCGACTGTTCGTAACTTTGTTAAACTCAAAAATTAAAATAATATAAAATATGTTTCAGATAGGTTTTTCCGCGCCCTTTTTAATGGTGAAATCCATTTTTTGAAAAAATTAATTTTTTACCTTGAAAAATGCAAATTAAAGATATAATTGAATATATCTCAAAAACTACACATTTTTTTAATTTTTTTTATTGTTTCATCGGAAAGATGAGACTTTTTACTAAAAAAAAAAATGGTTCAAAAGTGGGATCAGTTTGTTTCGCTAGTCAAATTGAACGATGCTTACCGCAAGGCACTTTCTTCGGCCCTTTATTCGTAGCCATCATGAGAATATAAAAATTTTGGAGTAATAAATAATAAATAATACACATTTACAGGTATAAAATTATATTCATTTGCAAAAAAAGGAAGGAAGGATTAGGAATTATAGCATCTTTCTTTCCTTTTTTTGCAAATGAATATAATTTTATACCTGTAAATGTGTATTATTTATTATTTATTACTCCAAAATTTTTATATTCTGATGATGGCTACGAATAAAGGGCCGAAAACGTTAAGTGTTGAATTGTAATTGTAAAGTGTATATATTGTTTATGGTGACCGTTAATTAACGCGAATTTTAATCATATTAATTAAATTTTTTCATTTTTGTTCGAAATGTTGATTGTTACCACTCCTTAATTTTAATATTTTAGGATGAAGCTCATGGAGTGGACACGTTTTCTTTTAATAAATGCAAAAACAATGATATTTAAATTTAAAAAAATTTAAAGAGTAGGATTTTTTTTCGTTTTTAAATAAAAGAACGTTTTAACCAAGAAAAATTGTTCAAAATGTATACAATTGGAGATAAAATCATTTTCCAGGTAGCAGAATAAAAAATAGTTTATAATGATCTCATAATGTGTTCTGTAAAGAGATTCAACAAATTTTGAGTTTCTGCTGAGCTTGAAGTCATCTTGTAGATCACATTATGAGATCATTCTAAATTATATGTTTCATTTTGCTATCTGGGTTTGTTATGGAATTCTAAAACATACTAAAAAATGGAAAAATCGGAGAGTAAGCACTAGATCATTGGATGACATTTTGCCCCTTTAAACACGGAAAGTAACAGTTACGTAATATTTACGTAATGGCAGGTAATGGTTACATTGTTACATAAATGTTACATAGTTGTTATATAACTGTTACTTTTGTGTTAATATGTATACATATGACGGATAAAAAGGCATTAAAACAGCTTCACACACAGATGGCGCTTTCCATGTGGAACTTTAGCTACGTTTCCCGTTTTTGTCGTTCTTTTTCTGACACTGAAGACTAAACGACTAAACCATTCTGAACGCTCGTAACCTGTTTGTACAATCAGGTTGCATGCGTCTTGTTTTTTTTTTACAGTGCACTGTTGTGAAATGTGACATATTGAAGAAAATAACAAAATCTCATTTCTTTGTTATTACAAACATGTGAATTTTTTCCATTAAAAAAAAATAACTAACAATGGAAGGATCCTTGGAAAGTGTAAGTCAAATTTATATATACTTTTAAAAAATTCAGCCCATGAAAATTGAAAAATTGTATTGCATACACTCGTTTTGCATACATATTTTGTATTTTGTAGTCGCGTATAATGCAGCAATTAAGCAACTCAAAATAAGTTTTGAAATTTGTAGGTTAAGTAACAATTCATATTTTTATAGACTGTTTGTGCAGTGATCGCTATAGCCATGTTGTGCAACCTAAACATTTATGTTATAACTTCATATTTACTCTAGCATTATGTAGAAAGAAACAATACAAATGTATTTATGAATCAATCGTAAGATAAATAAAATGGAGCAAAGGCGATGTATCGGCAAAGATTTGATCTTTGCGTAAATGGTGTAAACATGAGCTCTAAGAGTTTGTGGATCTTTAAAAGCCATATACAATAATTAATTAAAATTAAATTGTCTACATATATATATATATTAAATATAATTCATGAATTTAACACTCGGTGAAGTTTTCAAATTAGAAAAATTGGCTAGATCGATTATTCGACACTTGGTGTTGTTCTTTTCATGTAGTCGACATTTCGACAGTGTAGCTGTCAGTTTCACCGTATAACTATAAAACTGCGACAATGTAAAATATTAATTTTTACAATTTACATAGAGATAGTCTTGAAAATGACAGCGACGCTGTCAAAACGTCGACTACGTGAACAGAACAAGACCAAGTGTTCATTTTTTAACATTCCTTGACTCGAATAATTGATCTAGCCAATTTTTCTTGATCCATAGTATGAAATTGATATGTAGTTGATACATGATACAAAACACAAGCATTTTTAAAAGAAGTTTTGACATCTCGAATCCCAGCAGTCTAAAGTTTGTCATTTGTTTTATACTTGTATTTAATAATACATATTTTCCGATATATTTCAGATATCCCATAGGTCTATGGAAAACTTTACTCAAAGCCATTTGAGTGTAGCTCTGAAAAAAATTGCTAAACGCGATAAGAAACGATTGACTCGAGTATTAAAAAATGCAACAAATGATATTTTGAAACAACAATTATCGCGGGTCGAAAGCCTACTCGAAACGTACAATGATCACGATTCTGATTTATCGAGTAGCAGTTGGGAAGTGGATGCAGGAAACAGTAATCCAATAACACTAGATAGTGAAATGACTGAGGAAAATGTTGAAAAGACTGATATACCTAAGTTGAATTTATCAACGCAATTAGCCAAATGGGCCTTGAAATACAGCGTCCCTCACGAGACCATTGATGAGCTTTTGAGCATACTGAATCCTTTACAGAAATCTTTACCTACCGATGCCCAAACTTTAATAGATTCTTTGCAGCCTGCAAGTAAGGATGAAGAATGCTCTACAAATACTACTACAGACGTTACTAATTTGGCAAACGCTTCAAATTTGGGGGATGTTTCAAAACCTGTAATTGCTCGAAATACCGTAACTGTAACGAACCCTGAAAGCTCAGGTAGTATTAATGAATTCCTTTGGGGATGTTTCAATACACTGGCTACTTTAGTTTTCTCATTATTTATACGTTTATTTTGTTATTATTTTAGTTGAAAAAATGATGCAGCTAGTAAGTGGGCAATTGTCTCAGTGCTTATCAATCTTAGAGTCCCATACGGAAAGATTAATAAGAATTGAACAAAGATTGGACATGACAAGTGTCATAATGCCTGATGAGAGTTTACTTCCTCCTTTACCCACAAATTCTATTGAAGAACTAAATATATTGAATACATTAATGGAAGAAAATATAGCTGCCAAAAAAGCAATGGTAAATACTGTTTTTTGTGAATAATGTACTTTCAGTTACCAGATAACAGAGCTGCAAGTATGTCAGCATTCGGTCAAATTGCCGCTGTCTTGCCGAAATAAGTGGACATACCTGCTGTTAAGCTATCTAGATCTTTCCAAAAATTAAAGTAAGGAATAATTAATCTTTTTTTTTATCTGCTGTTTTTTAAATTTTATAGACGGAGTATTTGAGTACAGTCGATGGCAAAGATGAACGCACTTGCACCTTTCGTTGTTTGTCTAGAATATTTAGTTTAGAATTTAGCGTCATGTGTTCCTGGGCTGGAAGAAAAGATAACTATCCAATTAAACAACTTATCATTACCCAAATCTTATACGGTATGATATATAATTTACTTACACTATTATCTGTTTAAACGTGTTATTTAATTAACATGAACTTTGCGTTTACAGAAGCTGTTGAAAGTCGTTTTCCAACAACATCTCAAATTGTGTTTGAAAATGCCTGCAAAGATTGGTTCCGTGCTGCAAATCAAAGGTACACTCGAGCTCAGAAAAGCACCACGGATCCAATTAAAATCGACTCTTTGCACTTGGAAGGCAATTATGAAATTCTACCCTAATTGTTGACTTAAATTTAAAACATCTATTTTAGAATGAGGTAGCTAATTTTCCAATTCTTTTCCATGCAATTAAGATGTATTATGCATCTTAGTACTAATGCGTGTGGTGGTTATGGAGTTTAATATGTATATCATTAAATAGCTATGATATCGCTTGTTATTAAATTATGTATTTAATTTCTTTATGTCAATTAAAAAGGTTCAATTTAATACGCAAGTCAATATTTGCAGTAAAATCTTGAGAAATTGACAATTTTAAAATAATATACATAAAATAGTACTTGGATATGTTTTTTACAAAATATAAGTGATAATGACAAGACTTTCAGTCACAACGACTGAACTGTATTGATAAAAGATTTTTATAAGTATTGTGTATTACATGATAACCATTAATAATAAAACTATTTTAAAGTACTCACATGTTATTATTATTCAAAAACCCATAATCCAGTTTATCTAATTATATATGAAATTAATGAAAGAAGCTTTCTTCCAGAGGGAAGCAAATGTCAAATGGAAGATGGATCCACAGGAATATGTAGAGTGCTTACAGATTGCAAAAGTCGATTGCAGAACGTAATAGCTGGAAAAAACCATCCTGTAGCGGTTCGATGTGGATTTACGGGCATTGTTGAAATAGTTTGCTGCTCTGCATCTCAGCAAGTTGAAGGTATTAACCATAATCATCATTTTTGTTATTTTTACTAATATTATTATCTGCAATTGGGGTCATTGTTTCTTGATATTAATAAAGGTCAAACGCTTAATAAATAATAATTCTACATATTAATATTTGGAGCAAATACTACAATATTGGTTTAAAATGATTAAACTTTGTTTTCCCTTAAGAAGTAAGTGAAATTCTATAAAAAAAAACATTTTAATTCAATTATTAATAACTTAATTAATTACTGATTGGTTTCACAAAAAACATTTTCTGAAAGGTACTTTCGTAGAAGAAACTTCTTACAAAATTAGTACTGCTTCAGGATTAATTGACAGAGCATTGAAATTATCAGATATTAAATTTAGAAAGAAAAATTTAAATTTAGTTAAAACTATGTTAAAAAAGAACAGTTAACCGGATTACATTATTAAAGATTGCATTACAGACAGAACTTATAAAAGTTACTTTTCAACAGAAGAAAGATGAAAAAATTATAAAAACTGTTAGTTTACCGTACATTAAAGGTGTATCAGAAAACTTAAAACGTGCATTAAAACACAAAAATATAAGAGTAGTGCACAAACCTTTTAATACAAGCATAGCAGGAATTAAACCTTATAAAGATATTTTAGATAAATACCATCAAAATGGCATTGTATACCAGATTAATTGCAATCAATGTAATGGAGTATATATAGGAGAAACGAAAAGATTATTGAAAACTAGATTACAAGAGCATAAAAGAAATATATTAGGAGATAGCAAACAATATACAGGTTTAACAATCCATAAAGTAAATACCGGACATGATTTTGATTACACAAATATTAAAATTTTAGCTAAAGAAAATAATACGCAAAAAAGAAGAAATTTAGAAAGTTTTTTTATGAAAAAGAATAATAATAGTATTAATATCAGATTCGAAACATCAAAACTACCAGAAATTTATTTATCATCATTAAATTTTCAAATGTAATTTTCGAACTTACTAATATTCGGTTATATATATACGTCATACGAATTCTTTTGAAAATGTTTGTATATTGATCATAAATATAAATACTAATGTACATAACTTTCTCTCTATTTTCGATTATATTGGTCAGTAGTCACTTATTACTCTTATCGAATAGTATGTACAGTTATATATAATTTTATTATTTTTTTATAATTTTTAGCTTTTCAACAAATTTTAATAAATCCTTACAACTATAAATGTTAAACTTATAAAATTCTTTATAATTTTTATAGTGTTACCTATTAGTGTTTTAATACTAAACTTATTGGAATAATTTATTACATATATATTTAATAATATGAAGGTAAGAATTTATTACAATAAACTATTCATCCTATATGAAACTGACTAAATCAATTTGTATATTTCTCGATATAGACGGAATTTTAATACTAAAATATAAAATTGTTTTCCGAATTATTTAAATTTTAAACAACATTCTTTGATTTTTTATTTTTTTAGATTTATATTTTTTTAGATATACAATAATTTATTTTTAATTTCTCTAATGCAATTTATGTAACTTTTATTTATTAATTTTGTATATTTTTTATATTTTGGAATATTGTTATAACAGTCAAATAAATTCTGAAGAGGGCCACAATGATGAGCCTAAACGTCAAGAAAGGCATTTTTATTCTAAACCTTTGTTTTGGATCCTAAAATCAAGAAATTTTAAAGATGTAATTGATTACTATCTAACTTCAAGGATCAAGAAAATATTTTATTAATAAACAAAATAGCTTTCAACACGTTGAGTATAAAAATGTTCAAATTAGCACCTTCTGGCACCAAGATTAGTGTATTTTTTAAATACATTGTTCTTTGTCAAGAACGTCTCTTTGTAATTGATTTTAGATTTTTTTGTTAATTATAAATAATTATTGTCGTAAATGTTTACTTTGTTATTTCAACAACGATTTTTGGAATGTAGCGAAGATAATTTTTTGTCATTAATTATTTAGTTCTTATTTTATACCAATATATAAAGTGTGAAAATGTTGGGTTATTTTACAAACAATGAGGTGCAACAATTGCGATCAAACTAGGTACTTACGGTTTTTGCAGCAATAGCAAATTGAACCCTAAAACAATTTTGCATTAGAATACATGAGAAAAATTCTGTGCATGCAATTTCATCTTGATATTAGACACAGAAAAAACTAGAGTTGCAGGGTGGCCACTTTCTGGAAAACCAGGAAAAGTCAGGGAATTTGACCCTTGGTCAGGGAATTTTTGATCCAGCTCAAAAACTCGAATGCGAGAATTTGATAAAAACCCAAATATATTCGTTGTTCATTTTGGTGCAGTTTGACATACCCGAAAATGATGAACAATGATAAACATGAGACTCATATAACGACCAAAGAAGATCAATGTATTTTTTAACTAGAGTTTGATTTATGTAAATCTATATAAAATTGTTTCAATTTTCGTTTTCTATGTCATTTAAGAATTATTATCGTTAGATTAAGAATTCATAAATTAAATTTAATTGCAAGCACAATTTCTGTATTT
The DNA here is from genome assembly GCA_030407085.1 of Trichopria drosophilae. Lineage (NCBI taxonomy): Eukaryota > Metazoa > Arthropoda > Insecta > Hymenoptera > Diapriidae > Trichopria > Trichopria drosophilae. Next base: position 210,553,272 of record CM059583.1, read on the forward strand.
TTATACGAACCGTTAATTGTCCCGAAATTTAAAAATTTATCCATGATTGCAATAAAAGTTGACTTATTTATGTTCTTATGCCCTCGGAAAAGTTAATGTTGTAACTTTTACCAAACTTTTCAATAATCTCAGACATCGAGTTTTGTATATTTCTTATATACGAACTGCCGAATAAATTCTGTAAAATTCACAAATATGTTTCGTAAAATACAGAATAACTTCATAACCTACAGAAATTATCGGAATTTCGTATATAGTTTATATAAGTTTTACAAAACTTTCGGGTAACTCGTATAAAAGTTCTGCCATTCTTTAGAGAGTTTATGCGACAATTCATAACAGAAAAGTTTGTAAGATTTTTTTTTCAATCTTACCTAAAATATTGCCAATTTTACATAATTTGTTTTTACCTTGTTGAAAGAAAGTTAAATAGAAACTACATAGTATACATAATTAGTACTTCGTTCCAACAAAATTACGATTAAGCAACTATTTTACATTTCATATTATAAATGCAATGGTGCGATTTTATTGTGTTTCAAGTCAGGGAAAATTACTAAATTCTGTCTGGAAAACCTGGAACAGTCAGGGAATTTCATTTCGGGAAAAAAGTGGGCACACTGAGATGGTTAAACCAACAATTTTAAAAATATTTGTTCTGAATGAAAAAAATTGTTATTTTTTGTCTTCAATACCAAAGATTTAAATCAAAACGAAAAGAAAATTTTTGTCAACAAAATAATGAAAAATATCGCATAAAGCATTACAGAAAAGTTTTTATGATACACTGGGATTATTAAAAGACACTAATATACGATCCTGTATGTTTTTGCCTTGTGTAACTATTCAAATTAACAAATATCGTTCAATGGCTTTAAATCATGTTTCTTACTTCCCTTGCTTCTAAATCATTTCCTGTTGAGTCTATCTCAATATTCTTTTGCGTAAAAAACAATAATTTAAATAATCAACCCACTTTGTGCACAGGATAACTGAGAATGCTAATATATACTGTTCAGCACGAGTAATTTCATTACATAATATTACAAAGTTTTTTTATGCATTCTGTGTACGATAAGTTAGTCTCCATTTGCATATGTAAAATAATATATAATTTAGTACATAAGTATTAAATTAAATATATTCATTTATTAGTTGCAGTTCCACCTGAGGTCAATATCATTGTAGATCAACCATGGCGAATAACAGATTTTTCACCTCCAAAAAATGGCGGCCAAAGTGCGACAACCCTCAGTGTGAAACAGACATCAACTCAGTCTCCTGAAGTAGCTGCGTTTTGGAATCAACGTCCAGTAGGAGCACAATTCGAATTAGACAGAAAGGAATTCGAAGAAAAGGTAAAACTATTTTATCTACATTATTCAATATATTGTTCAAGAGAACACTTTTAATTTAGTCGGAAACCATAGACTATACATATATTTTTAGTTGACTTTATTTCAGTGTAATCCAATTAAAAATCGAATGTTCAAAATACTGAGATGAAAAGAAAATTATTATTAACCCAGTAAAATGGATTGAGATTTTGTCAAATAAAGGAAATAATTCTACATCCTCTGTAATCAAGGTGAAAAGGTGCATTTTGGTGTTTTACAAATGGTCCTAAAAAGAGGGTGCAAAAGAGGTCCAAAAATACAAACCGAATCAATAAAATATATTATACTTAGGGGAGAAAGTCAAGAGGCGTAAAAGCTGTGGCGAATTCAATTTAGCACAAAAATGAATAATTAAAATTTCACATTATTGCAAATTGAAAATCATAACCGTTTTCAATGGTTAATTTCATAATCCTACTTATTATAAATCAAATTTCGAAATATCTGCTTTGGTAGTGAATTTTGTCAACTTTAATTTAGGTTGTATGCAATTTTGTCATAAATTCAATAATAAAAAAGATTATATACAAAAAAAAGAAGTAGAAAGATCACTTTTCTAACATTTTTTCAAAATCATCACATTTCAACAAATTTTTCTTCCAGGAAATCAAACCTTCTGATCGACCTGTAAAGCTACATTACATTCACAAACATATAAGCTATTCAAAATTGATAAAATGGGATTTTCAATAAATGTTTAGACATGTAATTTTCTCATAAATTATTAATTTTCTAGGAAATTGTATTTTACAAAAAATGTTTAAAGGCTTGTGTTTCGAAAGTAAATGATCGCACGGAGAAAAACAAGAAAATAATTTAAAGCTAATTTAATTTTCTTTAAAAAGTGTACAGATAACGGTTTTTTTTAGAAAATATTTCCAACCTGACTTTGTAAATCCAGTTAATTATTCACTGTTTTCAGCAGAATATTACAGGGGGGGATCGAAACCAGTTATTCGCTATTTGTAGCGAAACGTGACCTCATAGCGAAATATGTTCAACAGAAAAGTTGTAGATAATAAAAAAATGTAAAACTTTTGTAGATGATATTTTACGACATAACCTAAAATTTTTCGAGAAGTTCGCGACAAACTGATTTAATTTTTTTCTCGCGCAAAAATAATTTAATTTTCATGACATTTTCGGGACATATACCTTTTATTGCCTTGAATAAGCATGATTTTTTTTTACTGAAAAAACAAATAATTTTTTAGATATTCACATTTTTAAAATACCCTTATCTTCCGAGAAAAACTTTATTGGTGTTTTTTGAGATTTTGATACGTGACTAGTCCAAATTATAATCGTTGAAATGTCTACTTTCAATTGGCCTATGCATGTCATAGGTTTATTCTTCATTGAACAGCTTAAAATTAAGAAAAAACGAAAAAATCACTAATTTCGTCATTTTCCATGATTTCATTTAATAATTGATTGCGTTTTAATAATCGGAGGTATTTTTATGCAATGTTACTAAATTTGATTGCTTTTTACGAAGGTAAAAGAGGAGAAGCATTAAAATTGGCATGTCGTGTAAGAAAATGTACCAGGTTCAGGTCATCTTTTCTAGTCAACCATGTTATAAGTAATGGAGTCTAGAAATTCAGGCTAGAAACTGTACAATTTTCTGACAGGGTATTAATGAGGAGGTATTTTTATGCAATAAAAGACATTTGAAATAGTAGTCCCAGCCCGTATTTAAAACAGTAGTGCAGATGTCGAAAACACGGCTTAAAATGCAACAATTTGTGCACTGCCATGACAATTGTTCAAACAAAGACCAGGCAATATTTGAAGACATCAGCGATTCGGAGGACATCATCGACGAGGAGCTTTTTATAAGTTTATAACTTAATTTTATTACAATAAAATAGATAAATAAATTGTTTTTTGACATAAATACCCTGTAAGGAAATTGAACAGTTTCTGGTCACAATTTCTAGCTCCATCACTTATAACATGGGCGACTAGAAAAGATGGCCAGAAACTGGTACATCTTCTTACAGGGCATGCAAATTTTAATTCTACTCTTTTACCTTCGTAAAAAGCATTCAAATTTAGAAACATTGCATAAAAATACCTCCGGTTATTAAAACGCAATCAATTATTAAATGAAACAATGAATAATGGAGAAATTAGTGATTTGAAAAGTGATTTTTTCATTTTTTCTTAATTTTAAGCCGTTCAATGAAGAATAAACCTGTAACATGCATAGGCCAGTTGAAAGTAGACATTTCAACGATTACAATTCGGACTAGTCACGTGTCAAAATCTCAAAAAACACCAATAAAGGTTTTCGCAGAAGATAAGGGTATTTTTTTCGAAAAATGTGAATATCTCAAAAATTATTTGTTTTTTCAATAAAAAGAAAATCATGCTTATTCAAGGTAATAAAAGGTATATTTCCCGAAAATGTCAATACATTTTTTTTTGCGCGAGAAAAATCAGTTTTTCGCGATTTTCTCGAAAATTTTGAAGTTATGTCGGAAAATGTCATGCACAAAAGTTTTACATTTTTTTATTATCTACAACTTTTCTGTTGAACATATTTCGCTATGAGGCCATGTTTCGCCACAAATCGTGCCTGTTGCTAAATTTTTTTTTATTTTAAATTCGCTTTGGTACCAGCCTACTCTAACAATCTTAAAATACCGATTAAATTGCGAAATCATTAAAAAAGAAAATTTGTATGAGCAGATTCACATTTATTACTCCTCTAAGAGTATTTAATCATAATTCTCAGGCGATTTAGTTGCTAATAATTAACTATAATGATTTGTAAAAATTCTTAAAATGGATGAAATGCAATTAGTATAGAAAAAATTCCTCATATACCAGTTTTCAAAGTTTAATGCCTTTTCTTTTAAATGGCAACGTCGTTAAAATAGACCTATGAAATGACATAAAATATTATAGTACATTCTTCCAAAATATTGCCAAAATCTTTGAGTACTAGGTTATTGTAACCATGATAAAAGACGGCATGAGTATCTGCCCCAACAAATGACGTTACGTATTTATGAAAATTGAATGTGGCGACTTTAAGATGTAGGTCTAAATTAATAAAACTTATATTTTTTTTACCTTTATCATTCTAATCCCATTAAATCTTTCACAACTCCTCAGGACTTTAAAATCAGAATTTTACGTTTTCTAAAGTCAGACTTTTCGCTCGTATAATCTATTTTTAAGATTTCCGCACATATTTGGAGTTTATACACTACACTATGAGTTTGAAAAATAAAAAGATATATAAGCTGCACCATGAAAATCAAGAAAAGTGACTTCCTATTCCCAAATTTAAAGTTTTAAATACACGTCAAAAATTGTATCTGTGTAGAACTACCACGTGGACGTTGGTATGACGGATGGTCAGAGCTATTCAACTCTCATAAACACTGTAACTTAAATACTACTTTCTAGCAATCTCTTGTGTGAATTTTACATCAATAATTTCAATATCAATAATCGAGAACATTATTAAGTTCTTAGTCGATTTAACTTCTGCAAATAACGAATCAGTGTTTTTTTTAGTTTCATTTGTGATGATTCGAATAAATCAAAAGTCTATTTAACTTTTTAATATGATTTACAATTAAAGTTTTATTATTAAATTCTTTCTTTTCGTTCTTTTTGTTTAAATTGTATTATCAAAATCACTGATAATACTAAAAAAGGGGTTACATTAGTTCTAGTTACTTTAAATATATGTACATTTAGCGACTTAACGTACACATGGCTTTTTTAGTTTAACGAAAATTTGCGAGTCTATGTGATAGGCATATACATATAATTTTGATTGCATTAGTTCCCAGGTCAAAATTTTACGATCACCGAAAAATTTGGTAACCCATGGGAGACCGATGCATCAATTCCTGAAGAAATAGAAGCCGAACCTTGCGTCAATGGCGATGTTCATAGAATAGATGATGCGTGTAGTAATGTCATTGTCTGCAGAAAAAACAAACCTGAGTTAGTAAAATGCGAAAAAGCTTTCACATACGACAGACCTTCAGATTCGTGCAGATATTTCTTCTTTGCAAAATGGTAATATTCGAAACAGATATAAATCAATTACTATGTCATTTCCATTTAATGTAAGCAATCACATTTTTATATTGCCTTTTATTTGGGTTTCAGCTGAAGAAAAATAGTACCATACTGAGTACCATACTGCCACCTGGATCATTTTTTGTATATAGAACACGAATGTACATAAGCTTTACATGAAAATAAAGAAGTTTCCATTACATACATTTTTATAATTTAAAAAATATCAACGCATTAAGTTAGAAGCAAGAAGCTTTTCAAAAAATCTCTAAAGCTGAGATGTCTACTTCACGGCGATTTCTATGTGGAGCCAGTACAAAAGGTAAAACCTTTAAGTGATGAAAAGCAGGCAATCTACTTCTTCTTTTAATCTATAATTTTGTTTAAATCTTAAAAAGTCATTTAAATCTTCATAAGTTATACGGTAAATTCAATTTGAGTTAGACGTATAATTGAGATTGTTCAAAACTAACGTTTGACTTGTAATTCTAGCAACTCCGAAAATGTTTTCGAAATAAGTTAGATGTAAAATCCTGGGATTTTTTTTGCACATTTGTCGGCCATTTTGAACATTAAGAATCTCACCTCAGATTCTTAATCAGCTATCTCAACCCCAACCCCCTCCGACCAACAAATTTCAAGCTAAAATGATTCGATTTATTCTCAATATGGGATCCGATATTTAGAATTTGTTAAATTCGTTAGATTCGTAATACTCCGAAAATATTACGTTTCAATCGATTTTTATTAATGTATTAATTATACTTACTATGGATTAGGCTAAATTTAAAAATGGTTTGACTTTTAATTTGCAAGTGATTATTAGACTAATATATAATATTACGAACGACTACTTTGTAAAATGTACTGAGCAACGATATCCCGTTGCCATTTTAGATATATATATGCAATAATTCTAACACTCCCTCCTCTGTTAGTTTTATTTATGTTTCAAATTACACAGGGCAAAGGCGTCTAAGGCAGAGATTCTCGTGGTAGTCTTACCGAAACGCATTTTTTTTACAATAGGCATTAGTAACCCTGATTGTCGCTAGAGGGACACAGCATCCGTTAACAGAGATTATAGTCTCTATAATCTCTGCCGTTAATAGTCAAATTTCATATACAATATGGATGTTGTTGCAATAGCGCATGAGAGATATACCAAGTTTTTTTTTCTAAAGCCGAGTGCGCAAAAATTAATTTTCAGCAAGGTATGGTTCCTTTATAAATTGAATCTTAAAGTTTATTTATTTTAGGGGCATCCTCCCCAACGACACAATTGGTAAACATATGCATGTCGAACACGTGGTCCGATGACAGTTGAAAACCCAAATCTATATTGCCGGGAAGGATGTTTCGAAACAGTCAGATGTTTTTATTCGAATCACTGGACGCTTGCGGATAGCGTTAAAATCATCAGAAATTTCGAACATTCGGTAAAAACATAAAACTTCAAATGATCAATGTTGGCAATGATGATGCAATGCAATTAACAAGCGGACCTCGGTAAACAGTAAAAAATAATGCTAGTACAACTTAAACAATAATAATTCCTTTTTTCATCGTTCAAAAATAACCACAAAGGCTTGTGTAATTTTTGTTGAGCTAAAGTTAGGAGAAGTAATGAAAAATTCTTAATGAAACATATTATCTTCATTTATGTGTAGGGTAATTCAATACGTATATTATTATTCAATACTTATAATATTGCATCATCAATGCCAACATTGATCATTTAAAGTTTTATGTTTTTACCGAATGTTCGAAATTTCTGATAATTTTTACCTCATCCGCAAGCGTCCAGTTATTCGAATAAAAACATCTGACCGTTTCGAAACATCCTTTCCGGCAATACCGATTTGGGTCTTCAACTGTCACGTGATCACGTGTTCGATGTGCAGCAGTCGACATTCACGCATATATTCACCAATTGTCTCGTTGGGTAGGATGCCCCTAAAATAAATAAACTTTAAAATTCAATCTACAAAGGAACCATACCTTGCTGAAAATTAATTTTTGCGCCATCGGCTTCAGAAAAAAAAAATCTTCCTCATGGTATATCTCTCATGTGCTATTGCAACAACACCCTATAAGCAGTCCGTTTAAATCACAATTTTGTCGCGATAATTATACAAATCCCGACTATACGTATACAAGTTTGTTTCCATCGCATATGTTTTCTATCGAAAACCAAATATATGCGCTGTTAATGTTAATTTTTTTTTGTATTTTTATTTTCAGATGACCGACACAACAAAGAAAAAATGTTATAATTTAATTATTAATCAAAGCGGTCGTGAAATATTATTAGATGCTTTTGTATCAAGTTATTAAATTTATAAGAACTACTACTTTATTACTGTTTTTTTATTGTGAGGCACATTTTAAATGTACTCAGCCATCAAAATAAAAATAAGTTGGAATACTCCAAATGTTCTCTTAAAAGAATTAGATGCGCCAATTTCTGTCATATAGGGTAAACGGTACAGTAGTCGGCCACCTTCCATTTTTGGTCGTTAATGTTAAAATTTTTTGGGTAAATTTATATCTCGTCATAGTACTTACCCCATACTCTGACGACATATAAATATCATCTAAAAATTTTAACATTAATGACTAAAACTGGAAGGTGGCCGACTACTGTACCGTTTACTACAAAGGAACCATATCTTGCCTAGTTCTGCATACATAGTTTGATCATGGTGGAAAGTCTTTGTCTTTTTGTTTCTTACTACAGGAATCAATTTCTGTTTCAATCAATGTTTGCCTTAACTTTTTGTTATTATTTTTAAATATACCTAGTCATTCTGATCAACAAGAAACAATGAAGGATTATTTCACTTATATATTTAATAGATATTTCAATATCAGAGAAGAAGTCGAATCATATTAAAATTCGATCATATTTTGTAAAAGTAAATGTTAACCTCTATATTTGAGGCTATAAAAGACATTGATTTTTCTTCGAAATTGAAGCCTCTTCTATTTGTTTGCACTCTGTTTATTATATTACTCGCTTATCAAGATTTTCTAAGAGTTCAATAAAGAAATTTCGTGCACCAATATTTAAAAGTGGAAATTTCATGCTGAATAATTTGTATTGTATTAATTTAAATATCTATATTCAAATTATGATGTTAATTTTCGAACACATTTCATATGATCTATGAATACGTACGTGGGTTGCAAATTCCTGCAAAATGAAGATCAAAAGAAATTTCATCTATTAAAAGGGGTACTCATGTTGTTTTAAAAAAGAAAATGACGATCCTGCGCATTGGAAGCAGGGCCGAATTAAGTGCATCCAGGGAAGGATGGTGGCGTCAAAGTATGCACAGTACGAACATCGACCGGAAAATTTAAACGTGCAATAACGAAGTTGTGCCCCTTACCTCAAGTTTGTTTCTAATGATTTTTATATTACATAATCTATTTGTAAGTAATTCCTGATTGCGTATTTTAGTTGTCTTATCGATCATATTGAAATATGTTTGTCTTTGATATACTGGTGGTATATCAAGGTGAGTGGTAAGCTGATTGCGGTTCTCGAAACTAAATAAACGACTAATAAATTCGAGGAATCAATTTTTCTGTAGTGGCAAGTGTTTTTTTTTTTATTTGGGCATATCTGGGCTCTGCACCCAGTGCATCTCGATTAGAACTTCAACTAAATAATACATATTTTCATTTGTTAGATTTAATTATTGTTTACATTACTAGAACAATAAGTTTGTTTGCAGAATTAATAACTGCATATTCTTTTATAAGCTATCAGTAAAAACAACAAAAATACGGTAAATATTAGATTGGAAAAGTCATATTTACCAGAAATATATATAACCCTCTACTTAATGTACATTAACATGTAAATATTAGTATAGATTATGAAAATAGGAGTCAAGAAGATCTAGTAGTCGAAATAATAATGCTTTTTTCTTCAATGGCAATATTATTTGTTATTTATGGTATATATGTTTATAACAGTAATATAATGTTTAAATGCATCTGTTTCTATAGTGAGCGTCTGTATAAAAAAATACTTAATATCAAGTTATTATATAGTGATTCGCGTTATCAAACTCACGCTGCATCAAGAAGAGACTGATGAGACTTTGTAAACTGTCTTCCTGTGCGGTAATTAACGCAAATCAAGCATAATGTTCATAATCCCTTTTAACATGAAACCTTAAAATTCCAAAGACTATTTCGGTTCAATGACAGACTTTGAGGAACATACTGCATATAACATTCAATTAAAAATTGAAGAGATTTCTGTTATATCTATTATCTGGTTCATAAAGCAGTTGGCTGCTCTCCCATTCATTCCCTAACATGACCTGGACACGAGCACTTCTGGTGGGTAATAAGGCAGGTGATAGCATATATACATATATATATACGTATAATCAATTGAAGTTGTACATTTCGCCAGAAGAGTTCGCGTCAGTCGCGATGGCAACTGTTCCCTCGACTGAATCGCCTTTCATTAGATTGTGCGTAAAATTTGGAGAATTGTAAAAACTTTGTCGTGTCAACCATCAACAAATAAGCACAAATCGTACGTGTATACTTGCTTCATAAATATTACGGTCTAAAACATGAGTTCTGAAATCTGGGCATTCTTTATTTCGTTATGTTATGTGTGTTTACTATCATCTGTCAGAAGGAAATGGCTGTGATATATAGTGCGCAACCTGGATTAAGTAAATAAAGTAGATCAGATATTTCTGAGACAAATCTGAAACTCTCCATAGAAAGTCTGTGTTCTGTAAACAAATTCTACATAACATCAAGAGTAATTCGTCATGAAAAATAAAATATTTATTTCCGAGATTAAAATCTTTATAGCTCCGATCATACACAGTGTTCTGTTAAAAATGTTTTTGGCTTTTCGAAAATGGGAATAAAAATTAAATCGACCCATAATTATAATTTATATGCAAATAGCCATCAACAAGCAGAACATTGATGTTGGACTGCTTATGGTGGAATGTGTTCGTTTCCTTTTACAAAACAATTTCTCAACAAAGGCCGTAAGGAAGCGTCAATTGACCTTATAGCAGCTACATACAGTTAAAGTGCATCGCGAATCATATAACACTTGAGAACTTAATTACCTATGCAATATTCTCTGTTTATTTATTTATTTTTCTTATTTTAAAAAATAGTTGCTTAGAATGTAAAAAGTTTTAAAAGATCACAATTCGTTTATTGGACCTATGCTAAAGTTTGTTTATTTATCAAGGCATATGTCATGCCAATTTATCGTCAATGACAACAGAGTTCTATTTAATTTTTACGTATTGTCTCATTAGAACAATTGAGGCAGAGCATATTAAAGGGGGTAGTCCTGTGACATTTATGTCCAAACGTAAATCAACCATGCGCTCTTTTGTTTTCGCATAAATCTGCTCTTTATGCAATAAAACTTTTGGAAAAGAGTATACCGTTCAACCAGATTCTTTCTTACTCACTTTCAACTTCTGCAAGGTGCAATCTCAATGTACAAATTCCAACGTACGTTCATAATAGTAATATTTTTTCGTCAATTCCTTTTTGTAATGAGCAAAATTCACATTTATTGTTATGATTATTAAATGTTAAACGAAAGGGAAAAGGTCAATTCACTTACTTCTTTACTCACATAACTCGTCCATAATCACATACTCGACAGCTAATAAAATACTAAATATTTTCGTAAAAAAAAAATGTGAAAACAAGATTTAATGTTTTCCGAGGGTACAGGACCTGTTGATACAAAAATACAAGACGGATATATTAAGTAATATTTGAGAAAAAAACTATTGTTGTCTACATATCACATGACATGAATGAAAGAAATTAGTTTTGAAGCCCAGAAACTTCAAAAAAATAAGGAAATTCGAAAGCGATATCAACGGACATCGCGGATATTATGTGAGCGGTACATTGTCGGAACAATGGGTATTTTACTCGTCACGTTCAATTTCACAGTTACACCATTCATATTCTCTAGATCTTATATATGCTGTCGTATAATTATAAGATCGACTTAAACTTATCATAGGTAGTAAATCTCAAAGAAGTAATTAGTAGGTAAACATCCCAATAATCCAAAGTGTACTGGATGGGACAGTAATACATTCATTTTATTATGTTTGTATCCCTTTTTTCTCCATTTCAAATACTTTTAAATGCAAAAAAGCTATTTGGATATTGATTTTGAATACATACTAATCAAAAAATAATAAAATATTAAAATATGAATCCATTTCTATTCAGAAAAAGTATTTGTGAAAGTTATGAATATACTTTTTTAGTTATGAATATCCTTATAAAATATAATGTTTCAATACATTTGAATCTTCAAATAATCTTTTATCAAAAATGTATAACGTAATGAATTCTTTTGAATCCAAATATAATGAGATATAAAAAGTATAAAGAGTAAGGATGCATTTTAATCCTCAAAAAGTATTTCCCAAAATTCCGAATACGTTTAAATAAAAAAAAAATAGTATATCGTTGAAAATGTGCAATATAATGACATTTTTCAATCAAAAAATAATCTGTAAAAAGTGTAAAATGTAAGGAATTAATTAATTCCATTAAAACAATACTAATTTTGACAATTTCAAATAATTATAAATGAACAAAAATTCTGAAATTAATGAATGCGGCATGCTGATTTTTAATGCACATGAATCCGAAAATAATAAAATGCCGAAACATTCTAAAATTAATGAATGCATATCTTTACTTGTGGAATGTAATATTTGTATACAAACTAATGTATCATGGAATTAAAAAAATATAATGAATGCATGCATATCCCAAAAAAATTATAACACTGAAACACTGAAATTTTGAATGCATTTGAATCACAATGTAATATATATATTAAAAGTCCAAAATATATGAGGAATTCATTTCGAACCCATAAAAATACAGGCTAGTTTTGTACTAAAGTGTATGTAATTTTATTTTGAAAGATCTGTTTTGAACTCAAATTTATTGGAGAACATAACATTTTCTTTACAAATGTTGTTTGCATATTCAAATGCATTCATTATTTTGAAAACCTTTTTTTTTTATTTAAAATCATTCAAGGTGAACAAAATCGGGATTGAAAATGAATGCTTTCTTATCCATTTTGGATATGATTATGGTAACATAATTTGCAGCATCTCATTGTTGGAACATTTAAACATTTTTACCAAATTACTAAGATAATGGTGAAATAATATTGGCTTCTTATTCATTAATTTTGTAATTACTCTCTAAATTTTGAAACCATAAAAATAGCGTTTTAAATCAGTGGCTCTCTTTTCACTGAAATCCAGTGACTATTCACTGTTTCAAATTGTGAGAAAACAAATTTTACCGTCTGTAAATAAATGCATTTTCGTCGTTGTAAATAATAAATGCATTTTTGCTATCCATCTTGATTTGTTTTCTGCTTCTGACCTCAATATATGACCGCAATAATGTCAATACATTTTCAATATTAATCTGACTGATTGTTTTATTTATATTTAAATCAAATGGCTGTCAACTACTATAAAGTATACAAAAAATCGATACACAATAATTTAATACGAAATAAACCCGTTTCTTTCCAGTTTCGTCGAATATGGATGCGATCGTAACGATTTTTATATGCGAGATATGAACGTACAAATCCTAAAAAAAGATTTCCTCAAATTTTTAGATTATTGTAATTCAAAACGGCAACAGATTATACATCTTTGAAAAATATGATGTTGGGAAAACAATATACTTAATTTCTCAATTCCATCGGCATAATTTGAAGCCATTCATTGTTAATGCATTGCGACACACATATTTCTGATGAACCAGTTTTCACGAAACTGGGAACTGGAGTGTTTTTGAGGTCGCTGATTACGAATCTGAACTCAGATATTGGAAATTCAAAATGGCGGATTCAATATGGCCGATCGAAATGTAAAAAGTTACTTGATTCAGATGAAACTAGGTACTCGGCGTTTTTTGGGGTCGCTGATGATGAATCTGAGCTCAGATATAGAAATTTTAGTTTTCAGATTTTGAATTTCCAAAATCTGAGTTCAGATTCGTAATTAGCGACCTCAAAAACCCCTCGAGTACTCAGTTTTATCTGCATCAAGTAACTTTTTGCATTTTTGACGGACATCTTGATTCCTCCATTTCGTATTTTCAAAATCTGAATTCAGATTCGTAATAACCGACCCCAAAAACCCACGAGGACCCAGTTCCATCTCGATTCAGTACGTTTTTGCATTTTTGCAGTCCATATTGGATCCTCCATTTTGAATTTCCAAAATCTGAGTTCAGATTCGTAGTCAGCGACCCCAAAGCAGTTTCATCTCGATCCAATTGAACATATGCTAGCGACTGAATAGTTTCTAAAAAATGACGATTTTTGGTCGTTTATTTGTTCATAAAACATAATATTAAATAAATATTGACATAAATACAATGTTTACCACTTCTTTAATTCAAACTTAAAATTAGATTTAAAAAGAAAAGACAGGGTGAAAATGCATTCTTTCGTCTTTAAAAACTCAAATCAATTAATTCAATTTTCGAATGACGAGAACATATAATTGGTCGTACTAAAACGAAAACGATTAAGATTACAAAAAAGTTACGAGAAAAGCCACAATAAATATTTCATTTTCTTAATCCGTCATATTCGAAATGAAATGTAAAAGTTAGGTTTTTATTGGTTGCAGACGGATAGTTGAATACAAGTAAGGGAAATTTTGCGTTTTGGTCTATATTCACGCCGATTACGAATTTGCAGTCAGATTTCGAAAATTTAAAATGGTGGATTCAATATTGCGGGTAAATTTTCTAAATACCAATCATTTCGCCTGACACTTGTTACTCAGGTTTTCGGAGTCGCTGATTACGAATCTGAAGTTACATTTTTGGAAAATTTTGGTGGACGTCTTAATCAAAATTCGAACTGATTACGAATCTTATATCAGTTTTTGCGTGTACAATATTATGGCAATTTGTTATTCATATGCCAATAATGCTGCTTGTGGCAGGTTGGCAATAGTAACACTCTCGCGATTATTTATAGAATATTTATATTGAATTTTGTATTTTTTTCAAAAACTTCTTCGATTTTGCAGCTACAAATCTATATTTTTAGTTTTTATAGATATTTTACAGAGTTTATTGTCTATCCAGATTATTCCGTCTAAATTTCAAAATTTTGTTAGGTACCCCTGAGTTATCGTGTTACATTTGGGGAAAAAACACTGATTTCTAGAGTTCCATATGTTACAGTTTTTATTTTAAAAACAATTTTAAACACAAATATATAAAAACAGAAGAAAAATTGCATTTGGAAGACCTTTCGAACCTCCTCGTAGTAAAGTGTGTAAGCACATATTGTATATCGAAGCTAACGGCGGAAGGCTAACATTAACCCGCGGTATAGGATCCGCCATATTGAATTTTCAAAATATATCATCAGATTTGTAATCGGCGATCACGAAAACCTCTTTACAAAATCGTAAAAACAACATATTTTAAGAACTTGTATCTTTTTTTTTTGACAACATGCTTTTGAAAAAGGACAATGGCGTGTTGTTCGTATACCATAGGCTGGCTAGAAATGGTCAAGTTTTTAAATTGGATATATTATTGACTTCATTAGACTAATTTATGTCATGACAAAGATTTGCGTTTTGCCGTAGTCAGAGAAAAGTCCCAAATGACAAAGATCTTTGTCATCCGCAGCGAAGGGGTTAAAATTGCTGAAAAGAAATAATGTAAATTCTCATTTTAAAAATCTGTGTGAAACATGAATTAGAATAATGTACAGGTTACAAAAAATGTGTTAGCCCATGACTAATAAAAACCTACAAATATAAATAAAAACTAGACGCCGTTGACCCGGGTGCCTACAATTGTTGGCTAAGTTCGTTGAGAACATTCCCATTTTAACATTGTTACGAAAAAAGGAGGGATAGATCTAGCATAGTTGGGTCCAAGAAACAGTTTCGATACCTATATTACAACAATATAGTGTTCCTTAAATGTCTCAAAATTGTAAATGAGCATTTTCAAAACTTCGACTCCGGCCGCAGGTCAGCTGCATTGATAAAACAAAACTAACTTTACAATAATCCCCGCGGGGGTGGGGGATTCTCTCGTGATATCCTCACCCCTCGGGGAGTATTATAATGCCACTCAAAATCAAGTATATATTTACTTATGAATGCTTGTACACAAATGTCCTTAAATACGATGCATTTTTGAAAACAAATACAAAAATGTTTATTTGCCTTTTACGGCATTACCGTTGATTGTAAGAAGAATATGCATGTAACCTTTTTTGTAGAGAGTTCGATGCTCTATCTTTCTTTGGTTGAAACAATTTTTATAATATTTGTATTTTTGAAAAATATTGCAAAAACCATGTTATTCCAGTTTTACCTATCTTCTAATAAGTACGGATCGTCACCAAAAACTAATCAGATCTAAGTTAGACCATGACAAGCTAAAATATCGGTGTAACTTTTGAATCCGCCCTGCCATAAACGCGAGATATTGCGTAGATAAAATTTTATTCACGGACAGACACTCGGTCGGACAGATGTACAAGATAACGGACACCAACTTTTTTTATTGTTGTTTTGGAGTTTTTAGGGTATGAAACATCGACATTTGATGAAATACGATAAGATAATTTTTTCGAGGGAACTGACCAAATTCAATACTTCGCCAGACCTATGGTCTGGGTCGAAGTAATAAGTTTTACGAAAAAACATAAAGAAACATAGGATTTGTTCTCAATGTGGATCGATTTATCACTGAATTTAAGTAACACTCCATGTCTACCCCATATTTAAATAAATAATTATAAAATACTACGAATCATGTGTGCAATTTTGATAGTTTGAAAATAGAATCGCTGGATATAAAAAGTTTTTATACATTTAAGAAAGGAAAATATATTTCGAGTAAATAAGATCTTTCAAATTGAATATTTCTTAATAAAAAGGTTTTCCACGAATGGTTCCTTTTCCATTTATTTCTTTCAGTAACTAAAATTTTAACTCTTTTTGTAATCAAATGTAATAAAATTTATATCCTGAGTCTATTCTATGTTTCGTAGGTTCTGTTTATTTGGAAACATCTAACAAAATATTATATTTGTCTTCATTAATATACATCTTAAAAGACTTCTAGTTTAATAAACGTGATTACATTAATTGCATTCAATAAGATAGTAAGAATATGATATTGTCTTGAACCGTGTTTAATTAAATAGGTTTAAGAAAAATAATCTGCCTGTACGATTCCATTAATTAAATGTTTATTATTTTGCCATTCAATTTTATGCCCTCTTAAGGCGTGAAAGGTTAAAGGTTAACCCCTGAAGAAGGCATCAAATTGGATGCCGAAACGTAGGGCAAAATAATAAACATCTAATTAATGGAAACGTAAAGCCCGTTTTTGGAGTATCAAATAATTCATTTTATATCCAAAATTGAATAAAAATGCTCTCATGCAAATGACAATTACTATCTCAGACACAAATTCTCTTGGACCTTGTACAATTTCATATGTTAATTTTGGGACAGGCTTTGCCATCCTTACTGAGAAAAATTCTTGGAATTTTTTCTATTCCGGCAGTAAAAATGATTTTCAAAACTTGGTAATTCTTACGGCCGGGGAACAAAGTTCCGAAAATCAAAATCCCGAAAGGCTAAAATTTCGATATTGCGTGAGTCCAACGTATTTTAATTTGCTTTCTTTTTGCCAAATTTTCAAAGACAAAGTGAAGAAAATCATTCTGGAGCCATGTAATATCGAAATTTTGGCCCTTCGGTGTGTTGATTTTCGGAACTTTATTCCCCTGCCATTCTTACCAGAATAGCAATTCAACAAGTCCGAATTTCCAAGCAAATGTTTATCTGTTTACGGAACGGAAAAATATCTAAAT
The DNA here is from genome assembly GCA_030407085.1 of Trichopria drosophilae. Classification (NCBI taxonomy): domain Eukaryota; kingdom Metazoa; phylum Arthropoda; class Insecta; order Hymenoptera; family Diapriidae; genus Trichopria; species Trichopria drosophilae. The sequence continues at coordinate 210,570,669 of CM059583.1, forward strand.
ACGTAATTTGTATGACAATGATGAATTGAATAATCCAATGAACTAAATATTCTAAATAATCGAAATGACCTCCGAACATACAATGTAATTTAGTAATTTAAAGCATGATTTCGGTTTGTTGCAGGCATCATCATGGCATGCAGTACATCGGAAAAGAGTTGTCTTTCACGAAACGTCCAACTCAACCTTAAATGTGTCTGGTCGATAGATCAACTACCAAAACCAAATTATGAAGCGGAATACTCTTTACAGTATAACTTAATATGGGAAGAAAACAAAACATTGTATTTCAGAATGCATCAAGATTCGGAGAAATTTTATGTCAGTGTTCACTTTAATGGTCTTCTAAAGTCGAAAGTAGGCATGGTTTATTCATTTTGTTATTCCGATCGGACTCTTACCGAACCAGTCTATTTTGAGATCCAGCCAAAAAAACCATCTCACATTCTATCGGACGATCAAAATTCTACGGTTATAGACACGGGTTATCAATTTTTCACTGCAAAAAATACAACATTTACGAACAAGATATTTCCACGCAAGCCTACGCTTGTCACTTACATGTACCCGTTAGAGCCGAATAAACTGCCAAAAATAAACATTTCTGAGGCTCTTGAGTGCAGTTCGAGTAAAACGAAACGTGGTGCAAGTGTAATGAATGATCTCTCCAAGGACATAGGTTCTCTTTTCGAAAACGAAAAATTCAGCGACGTAACGATTATCGTAGGCGAAATGTCAATTCCAGCACATAAAAATATTCTTACTGCACGAAGCAGTGTCTTCGATGCCATGTTTTCCCATGACATGAAAGAAAATATGGAAAATATAGTAACTATCGGCGATGCTTCGCCACAAGTTGTACATGAATTTCTGAAATACGTGTACACAAGTTCTTGCAATTTAGAGGAAAATGCCCGTGCGCTGCTCTTATTAGCAGAAAAATATGCAATAAACAGCCTGAAACAAGAATGTGGCTTTTTCTTAAGCCATGAAATTAATATTGATAATATCACTGATATTTTAATGCTGGCATATAAAACAAATGCGGATATTCTGAAAACTGAAGTTATGAAGTTCGTGAAAGCTAATGCGACCAGTGTACTCCAAAAAGAGGATTTTAAAAATGCAATGTTTCAGCATCCTGACTTATCTTACCAAGTATTAACATTTGTTACGTCTTAAATAATGTTATATTAAATGTCAGTTCTATTGGTCTTCTAAAAATCAGTAGAATAACGATTGATTCGTGAAAACAAATTGTACATTAAAAAAGCATCCGGTAAATCTTTCCAAAGACTTGGGGAAAAAGTAATAATAATAATTTCTTTCTGCTGTTCTTTACGATATGATTATAAAATGGCAATGAGCATGATAATGATTACACTGATGGCTACGCCATGCTGTTTAGTCTTCTGCTCGTCTATCTTATAAGCTTAACCTACAGATAATGAAAAAATGTGAAATAGACTTTTTGTTTGACACATTTTCTTAAATTTCTGAAGAAAAAAGAGTTGGAAAAATTAAGGCTAGTGTATGTCCGATTCTCGAATAATAATATCACCTTTATGAATCTCCAATTATAGAAGAAACAATATTGTATTTTTTCTGGGTGCCCAAATCTTCGCAAAGATTTACCAAATATCTTTTAGAAAATAGGTTGATTTTACATCGATCGAACTAAAAAATGATATAAATTTGGCCGAGTGTGTAGATGAAAATTGAATTCTCGATCAAATATGTGCATAGGAACCAATCACTATAGTACATTTTTAAATAGTAAAGCATTTACTGTAGTTACTTTATTTATCTTTTGTTACGATTTAATTGCTAGATAATATGTTTAAAAGAAAGGTGAATGAAATTAATATATGGCAAAAAGTAAGATTGATAAGATTAACGTCCTTTTTTTAAACAAGTAGAATAATTTTTAATTATATTGAATAATGTATAAATTAGGAGCTCCTCAAGACATCCCAGAACGGATTGTGCTCTCTGGGTTAATTTTCTTATGCTCTGGGTTATTGCAGCTTTTCAGTTGCGAAATTCAAATGTTTAGTTGCAATTTAGCAAATTTTTAAAAATTTACCGTTAGTATAATTATAATAGTTTTTTAATATTAACCCCGGTTTATACGGGAATTTCTAGTGTGCAGACCCTGCTGTATAAGGTCATTGAAATAAAGCACTATTGACATAAATTAAAAGTCAATCATTTATTTATTCCGCAAATATTCTGAGTTGAGTAAACATTTTAAAATAATCGGACAGAATAGACAAGGGTTCTTAATTTTGTATCCTGATAAACAGTGGAGCATGCCAGCGTAAAAATTAAAGAAAAATAAGTAGAATGAAACGTAACATCTATTATATTAGAACATGTCAAGTTTCCGCAAAAAATATAAATTTCCAATTCATCGTAAAATTTCTACCTCCTCTTTAATTAATTCTATTTACCAGAATTAATAAGTATATTATAGATATTCGCTTCTCTTTTTAATAATTTTAGAAACAATTTCTTTCCGAATTTTATTATAAATGTAGCTTTTTTGACCTATACAATACTTGCAAAGAGAGTCCAAAAAAGATCTCGATTGAGTGCTAGCATGCAATTACAACATAGAACCTCGAAACCATTGATGGGACAGTAGAAAAAGATACAAAAAATTTTTCGAGAAATTAATTTTAAAAAATACTATCGTATAGAGAGTGCACAAAACACATAATGTGTACATTTTTTAATCTGATTTGTAGTTGTCGAAAAAAAAAATAAGAACTAAATTTATTAGTACACTATTTTAACATTTTTGCACTCTCTTAATTTTTCGAAATTCCATTCTTTGTGTCTTCTTCTACTGCCCCATCCTCGGTATCCAGCGCATATGTCGTTACTGCATGCGAGCACTCAATTATTCAGTGGAAAGTAAATTTCCCTATAAAACGCCGTTTTATACTTTTGTATTCATCGTATTATGTTATAATATTTGGCACTCCATATTAAAAATGTACATGGATCGTACGTGAAGCATAAAACTGAATGTTCGATAACCGTACCAACGCTTACAATGTGTTATTAAAAGTGTATACAAGAAATGATAAAACAATTACAAAACCTTCCAGAAACACTTTCGTCGGATACTTTTGTATGTGTTTGGATTGTGTCTTGAACGATCCATATTGGAAACTTGTACTCCTATTTTAGTATTTTCTTTGTTTATTATTGGCCGCTTTTAGTTGAATCTTTGAGTTTCATACGATATAATTATGTAGGTCGTTTTAAAGCCGACGCTTTTTGCTAGACCTTCCCAATTATCTTAATTACTTTAAATTTAAAATTTACAATTCGCGGTCGTCTAAAAATACTTAAGAAGTTTAAACTTGTACAGCTTAAACATCAATATTTTTACTGTACCGTTTCTTAAGAAAACCTTAAATTTCAAAATGTTCTCCACACGCTTTTAAATGTACTTTTCATTTTTACGATAACTGCTGTGCATATTTAACGAATATCTTGGTATTAAAAAACAAATTAGGCTTAAATTTAATGAAATATGTATACGTATACGTAGACAGATATATTTTGCTTTTCCGACTTGTTTATGCAACTGCGTAGTTCAACGGTAGTAAAATTTCAGAGCTTTGGTAGTCAAACAGCAGAAGTGGCTGGACTTTTATTGAAATTTGACATCAATTTGGCTGGTTAAATGAAACTGTATACCCAAACCAAAAAGGTTCCAGAGATATTGCTGTCCTTCTTACGCTGTCCATTATTAATTTAACAATATTATATATTTCGAATCACCTTACTTTTCCATAAAACTAAATAAGAAAACCAATATTAATCAAATTCTTCATTATATTAATTATAGAGTTCCGCAAAATAGCTGCAAATTTTTGTTCATATGCAGAAAAGACTATAAATTTAAATAATGTGTTTTCACTGTTATTGCATTAATCTCCAAAATTTGGTACGTTAAACCTCCATGTTTTGGATACTCAAAAGTTAAATTTATATGTTTTCTTGATACTTTTATATCTACGTTGTATTCCTAACCCTCAACGACAATATTGCTCTGCGAGATTTAACTAAAGTACCGGCATCGCAATAGATATTGTAAACTTAATGCGATTTAGTATACACTACTTAGGTTACTCAACATTTGAGAGCTTAGTCAGCAAAAATTCGATGCAAGTGTTAGTTCACGTTATTGATGTGCATACATGCGTATATGACAAAATCTTTAAGAATGCTCTTACATTCAAAAACAAATTTCTATGAAATGTGATCGTATTTTGCACTTTGTGTGCATGAGAGGAAAACTATTGGAAATACACAATTTTAACTATAATGTGTTTCTACTCATTTATTACCTTTCTAATATAGTACTGTAATATATACAGAGTAGACAAAATAGTCGCGTGACATTCGAAAAAAAAATTAAATTCGCAAACCGTTTGTAATGAAATTTCACTTTGATGTGGTAGAGATTTCAGCAAAAAATGTCGCCCTTTTTGGACAGATTTTGCGACATAAAAAACCAATGTTGTTATTAAAGTTATTAGTAAAATAATAATATATACAAGTGGAACGTTGACGAGCTAAGGAGTCTTGACCGAAGCACAGGGAAGATGATTTGTATGCAACGCAGTTTGCATCCAAAATCTTCCGTGGAACGACTGTATTTGCCCCGAAAATTGGGAGGTCGTGGCCTTTTGAATCTTTAGTGATTAATCGAACGGAAAGAACAACATCGTACTTCATAGGGAAGGCATGTAGGCCAGCCATTGCATGGACATTCCTTTCGAAATGTCCAACAACTTGGCATATCCCTACCCAATAAGTAAAAAGAAATTTTGAAATATTCTAAAAGAATACTTCTAAAATTTACTGACCATATAAACTCAATAAATTTTGAACGCCGGAGCGGGCATTTGAATAACAATGCCGCTCGATTTCCATGTTTTCGAAACTATTTTTCCCCCTTTGTTTACAATTGTCTTATGACTGATTTAACGAAGAAATTAACATATTATATTTATATTATTATAAAAACTTACAGTCGATAAATATTACTTTTTATTTACGGTTTTTAGTGAAAATTCCTACCTTACCGGCGGATCACTTTAGAATTTAAATAGATTCTATTGTTGTAATATTTACTTTACCTTAATGTTACTATTTCAGATTTTCTCCTAGCACTCTCAAGACTGACATCCTTTTTCTTTCCATACGACAATATTTATTGTCATATATTAAAAACTGGTTTTCTACAAATGTATGTATAGATAACCGGTAGTTTACGTCGAAAACGTAGAAAACATGTAGTCTACATGAAAATGGTAGAATACTGAAACATACTCGAAAACATAACCTATTCAGATGTTTATGTTTTATGGGTTTCATTAAATTGTTTTTTTAATCCATTATAAACGAAAAAGAATTTTTCCTGAATTCAAGATGCCAAGGTATTTGAAATCTTAAAAGAAAAGATTAAGTAATAAACCAATTAATTTCCTGTCTTAAAAAATAATTTATAATATTTGTGACATAAATTTTATTAATTTCTAAAATCACAAAAGGATTTTTCATCAACATGATAACCTCCCAACAAACGAAAAAGTATACGAAAAATCTGTGTACGATTTAATACGAAATAAGTCTTTTTCTTTCCCACTCTTTCAGTTACAAATGCGACGATATACGCGCATAACCTCAAAGAAACGATTACTTTGGATTATCGAATGATTTAAACTCAAAACTAGAAAACAGAACATTTCTTCGAAAATTATGAAATACGGAAAACGATATAATCAATTCTTCAATTAAATTGATAGAATTTAAAGCTAATCTAAGCCGCAACAAATCAATTTTTGTAATGGATTAAATACGGTATCGTATAAGATCGAATGAATTCAATTCTGAAATTGCAGGTCCTATTATAAAATAGTATGAATTCGAATAAGAATCTCGAATAATCAATACGCCCCTAGAAAGAAACAGATTGCAAAATATCGATTCCGTATACTTTCTGGTTTATTGGGCTCGCTTAATTGTGACATTAGCGAGGTTTTAAAAGTAGTTTTCATAATATTTACATCATTCGTAACTAATATTTTACGGATACCTTGTATCTTTTTAGATTTTTCAGTCTTCAGTTTCATTTTAAGTAAAAAAATACCCATATTATTGCGCCAAATAAATTCAAAAGTTTCGAATAAGAATTTTCTTTTCCGCAATTTGTTTCCTAAGTGAAAATAGTTTTAATATGTAAGACATTTTTTGGAATAGCGTAATAAAATTCAAAAGTTTGATGTACATAGACTACATACCTCCATTTGTGTAGAAAACAGAAGATGTAGTCTACGCCATATTCGACACGTAGAAAACTGAAGTAGTTTACCTCCAGTAAACTACCAACCCAACACACATGAAACATCCATGCCAGTGTCGCCAGATATTAAAGTCTCTAGTTTATCACCGCTTCGTTACCCTATCACAGCTGGTTTTAAGAGTCTGATCTAGTCTCGTAATTCTAGTTCATCTAGTTGTATTAGCGTTGATAGCGTTGATTATTGATGTTCAAGTGCAAATGTATATCTACACTACTTTGTACTTCATGGGTTCATCGCTTCGATCGAATCGAACGTGCAAATTTAGTCCCAATTTCATCGAATTCAATTTCTAGTCCAGGTATAGTGAATGGGAGAGAAATTAAATAAGATATCTTGTAATTCCTAACAGCAATAACAACCTCTCTCTTGTTTAGAAGCTAGCTACTAACAAGATACATACAAAATGATCGTGTCAAGATTATCGAAAACCATTATTCCCGCAAGGAACTTCATGACCAGTGCTATTCGTCGCGAAGATGGAGGAAAGATTGCATCGGTTCGTATATTTTTGCCTATAACGATAATTACGTAACAAAATAAATAATCCCTTTTTAAGCGATTTAAATGTTCATTTATTACTTCAAATAATATATATGTTTCTTACACGAGAAAACCAGAATACATAGTTCATTCTTAAAGTGAAATTTATGCTTTACTCTCAAAGACCAAAAATAGACCTATTACTTTTCGGACCGACTACAAATTTGTTCATTATTATGTACTTTGGATATTAAACACTTTATTCATATAAATCCAAATTTCAATATTCTAATTACCGTATGACATAAATATTTATAAATAGACCATGAAACAAATTACAGATAAAGAATACATTTATGTATGTATTATAGATGTGTTTATTATTATTTGTATATGTGTGTAAATTTTAAAATATTATTTTAAATTTCTGTCATCAAATATTGTTAGATAAGTATTTTTTAATTATATTTTCAACCATAACACCAGATGTGTCGCTATGAATAAATTTCTGTGATTGTTTTTGTTTTATTTTTTTTAATAAGAAATAGTATAGAATTTAACATTGATACAGTATAATTCATTTACAAAGTTTAAACATAAGGAATAATGAGTTTTATGTCCATGTATATATGTATGTACACAAATATAGGGGATAAATGTCTAGAAATATACTTATCTTTACGAATTGGTGTAGTATGTTGTACAAATTCACTGAGTTTATTTGACAATTTAGAGCAATTTCTATTGCAATACTAAAATCATGTGATGCCATAATATATTTTCAATTATTACTATTAAATTCTATATCCTTATTGTATAAGAATCTCTGATACCAATCTGTTTCATGTGCAGCTACCATCGTGAAAATGGTATCCAAAAAGACCAAAATAAAATGGTTTGAATTGCTTTTAAAGAATATGAACCGTTATTAACCTTTAGACTGCCAGGATTTAGAAGAGCTTATCACCCTCAGAAAAGTGGTATTTAAGGTACCTCATATCAATGATTGATCATACACAAAGTGTAGATCATGAGGTGCGTCAATATATTGATTCTCTGGCAGGGAACGGAACTGATAATGTTAAAAATTTCAAATTTTTAAAAAATGTATTTTTAATAGTAGAAAACGCTTCTTTCTTTATGAGAACATTATATAAGTTAAATTTGTAGATTTAATTAAATTTTAAGGGTTGTTTTAAAGATATTTCACCCCTTTAGACGTAGGATTCAAATTTTATTTATTTTATAGTACAGATACACTTTTCCGGAGTATTTTTCGACGTTGAATCCAAATCTATTGACGAAAATACAATAAATTCAAAAACAACCCCTGAAATAATTAAAAATAAAAAACCACCCCATCAAATATGGTATTCAAGTTTTATTTATTTTGTAGTGAAAGTACACTAAAAATGTATTCTCTTATAATTATAGTCTGAAGGAAACAAAATAATAACCACTTGCACAATGTAGAAAATACAGATTTAATGGATTTGGGATAGGTAAAAAGGGGTGTGGAGGGGTAAATTTATCTTAAATGACTTTAATAAATTAATATATATTTTAGTCTAAAAATAAACATTAAACAAGTTTTCATGATGCATCAAAATATTGATTTTCCAGCAGTCTAAAGCTTAACAATGTCAATTTAAAACATTGTGTTATTTTATAGTTTCAGTTCTCAATGTTTATGTTTATATTTTAATATTTATCCGTTAATTATGAAACTATAAGAATCTTGAATTAATATCAAAATTTATTGACTATTTAGCGTATTACAAGGAAAATATTTTATTTTTATTTTTATTTTTATACTATGCAACACTCGGTACTATTCTGGCATATAGTATTCTTGTTATGTAGATCAAACAAATATAATACTTGTTTTTTTTTAATTTTATTTTTACTTTTAACTGTTTATAAACGTAGATATGACCTAGAACTAATAAGAATATAATTCATAAACTCATAATAATGTTGCTGAAACTAACGGCTGATTCCAGAAATGAAGATTACCATTATTAATTATTAGTCTTAATAATGTTAAGTCAACTAAAGCGATGTGGACTGAATTGAGAAATCTAGGTCTAGTCAAACCCAAGCAGTCATCCTCTCCAATTATCTGTTCGCTTGATGAACTGAATAAATATTTTGGTGCCATCTCTAATTCAAATAGGACCTCTTCTCCTGTTCTCTTGCCCATTTTATTAAATTTCTCTGATTCGTCTGCCATGTTCCATTTTGCTAACATAACAATGAATGACTTCACAAATGCCTTCAACTCCACAACATCAAAATCTGTAGGTTACGATGACATTGATTTTAAATGTATCCAAGCTGCATGGCCTGCAATTGCTCAGCCGCTTCTTGATTTGTTAAAGCAAGTCTTGTTTCAGGAACTTTTCCAAAAGGGTGAAAATTATCTCTCATAAAACCCATCAATAAGATATCATCTCCATTAATACCCTCAGACTATCGCCCGATTGCAATTCTTTGTTATCTCTCTAAAGTACTTGAACGTATTGTCCATAATCAACTTTCACACTATCTCAAAGCCAATAGGCTTCTGGATCCCTGGCATTAACCAAACAATATCTAATATAAATACAGATGCTTCAGCGGTCTCAAATTATGCCAAAGAAAACAATCTCCAACTTAATCTCACTAAAACTAAGGCTACAATTCTAGGATCACCCTTCAACTTACGAACTGTAACTGGAACAAAACTTCCAAATATTGTTGTTGACAACCAAATCATTTCCACTGCCAATGAAGTGACAAACTTGGGACTAATACTGACTCTTCCCTCACATGGAATTCCCATATTAATAAAATTTCTAAGCAAGTCAATTTTATACTCTACAATCTTAAATATAATAAAAACGCACTATCGACTAAACTTAGACAGAAACTGGTAATTTCCCTGATACTCCCTCATCTTGACTACTGCTCGGTAATCTATAGTGACATCTCCAGAGATGTCGGAGATAATTGTCAGAGACTTTTAAATCAATGCGTGTGTTTTATTTTTAATCTAAAATATGATTGACACGTGTCGCCGTATCGACGTAAACTTAACTGGCTACCGATAAAATACTGACATTTGTACTTCATTGGTAGCCTCACCTACAACATATTAACAAAGTATGAGCCAGACTATCCCTGGCGAAAGTTCCGGATAGGAATTTAATCCGACCAAAACCGGTGCAATGCGAGGCTATCCGGAATCTGTCCCCTATTTAATCCGGGTCACTTTGTCATTCCGTTCCAAGCCATGCCATACTGGAAAATTCTATCCATTTACATCCTCAGTCATTCCGAGACACAAATGTAAACCGTTCCATTCCTCCATTTCAATCCGAACTAATCCTTAGTCATTCCAAATCATATTTGCAATCCGTTTCATTCCTCCATTTCAATCCGAACGAGTCTTCGGTTATTCTCACTCAATTTGCAATTCGTTTCATTCCGTGAGTTCAATCCTAACGAATCCTGAGTCATTCTGAAACACATTTCCTATCCATTTCATTCCTCGATTTCTATTCGAACGAATCCTTGTTCATTCTGACACACAAAAGTAATCCGTTTCATTTCCCCATTTCAATTGGAACGAATCCCCGCTTATTCATTTCGTCTATGACGAATTAAAATGGAATGAGATGGATTGAAATGGACCAAATAATTTCGGAATAGATGTGATTTATTTGGATCAAGACTGGTCGCACTATTTAGGATTAAACCTTTTTCGACATTTCCGGTTTAGATCGGATTAGAATGGAACAAATAATTTCAGAATATACCAGATTCATTCGTTTCAAAATCAGCACAGGATTTGTCAGGATTCATCAGGATTCATTCTCATTCAGTGATTATTTCGGAAAGTTTCAGTTTATATCTGATTCAATTGGATATCATTTTCAGTTTCGACAGGAATGGCCAGGATTGGATAGGGGACAGATTACGGCATGAAACGGACTAAGACGGAATGAAAGTAATTCCATTTCAATCTGATTTTTTTGCCAGGGATCTTTTTATCTTATTTTGCTGTAGAGCTGCGTCAAACTTGCGTTCTACGTGTTCTACAAATCGTGAACTTGTTGTTCAAGTGGCTAAATCTCGACCTTATTATCATTCCTTCGCTCTCACTGCCAACAGGCTTTGGAACTCTCTTCCCAACTATGTTAAAGAATCATCCATTCTCTCAACTTTTAAATTATCTCTTTTCAATTTTCTGCACGCTTATGACTCCTCTAATCCTAATACATAACTTCTTCATATTTACTCATGACTCTTCCTACACTCTACTATTCATCGCTGTACCTATCACTTTTCCCTTCTGCACCACGCCTTATTCTCGCTCTAGTTCACTACATTGTACTAGTTTATAGTCTATCGTGCTTATTAAATTTTCTAATTCAGTATCGCACTCGTGACTTTCTGCAATGCGTATTTAAATGTTTGAATAATCATATTTTCGATAATGCGTCTACTCATGCATTCATCGTTGTTTTTTATTGTAATAGTTTATATTTTCATCAATATAGTATTAAGTAATCATTTATCTGCAATTTTATTATAAATTTAATAACTTGTATCTTAAAACTACTTTGTAATCTATTTATTTAGCCATGCAATCTTCGCAACCAAGGCTTAAAGAAGAAATAAATACAAATACAAAAAACTATTTTAATAATTCCAATCAGTTTTTAGATTTTTAAATTTGTAATTTTAAAGATAATATAAAATACAAAAAAGATATCATAGACTAATTTAGGTCTAGCATATAGTTATTATTTTATTACATGATACTTAAACACGCATGTAATATTCGATACAGTGAGAAATTAGTACAGAACAATACATGATTGTTATTTTATTAGACATGCTGTAATTCGTATTCACATTATTCTGCAAATTTATATACGGATATTTAAATATTCATTGAAGATTTTAATTTGTTTTACAGAATCTGCCTTTCGATATCCACAACAAATACAAACTGCTAGGTGTATTTACTGTATTCTTTGGCTCTGCCATGGCATTGCCATTTTTCATTATAAAATACCAGATGACCAAGTAAACTTTGTAAGTAAATCAAGAATTTTTTTAATAGACTAGTGAATTAAGGATTATAATCAACAGTGACCAAATAATTCAATAACTATTTGTAGGTTCCAAATATAAATAGCTAAAGTCCGGAAGGATCGAAGACATAAATAGCAAAAGTCCTGAAGGATCAAAAACAGAAATAGATCAAATTTACTCGGATTTACTGTGTACATATGTTCATTTTCTAATAAATATCAATGAATCCTACACCCTCTTATTTTAATTACCCTTTTTAACAAAATACATTCTTTTTTATGTAATATTATATTGGATGTATTTCTATAAATTCAGGCTGTGCAGGCCTTCTATTGTATCTAAAGCGGGGAAAACTGTTCCAGTTTCTAGGATTTAATAGTGATTTTTTTAAAAGATTTGTTTTATGACACAGCTAGTGAATGAGTGAGTTTGGAGTAATTCTGCAGATAGGAAATAATAAATAATAAATATAAAAATCTTCTTTGTCAATCAATCTTACTTGTTACTCAGGAATTTGTTTTTATTATTTCCTAGCTACAGAATGACTCCAAACTCACTGCTGTAATATTAATCAATATTCCTATAAAAATCATTGCGAAAACCTAGAATCTACTGCATAGTTTTCCTCGCTTTATAACAGGCTCGAAAACCATTTAAAACCAACTCAACAAGCAGCTATACAGTAGCAATGTAATGGAGTTTAGGTTACTGCAGACTGTTTATGACAAGGAGTAATGTAATGTGTAAATAGCAAAGATTACACAATTTCTAAATTAAAATAAATTCTTTAAAAAAACACTTGCGAAAAAATGATGCAATTAGAAAATGTTTCATGTTTGAAAAACGAATCAACATAAAGGTCAGTCAACATTTATTACTTGTAATAAAATTTTGAGAACATCACATAGCATTCATAAAAATGTATATGTACAACTGAAAAATAAACATACTATACACATTCTTTTTGTTCTTGACTAATTAAGAATTGTTTTAGTTTTTCTAACGCTTTTCCTCTGTGAGAAATCTTGTTTTTCTCATCTTTGCTTATTTCAGCATACGTCGAGTTTAAACCAATAGGTTGAAAACATGGGTCCCATCCAAAATCTCGCGGACCTCGGGGACTAACGATGGTTCCTTCTGTTCGACCTTGAAAAAGAAGAACAGGTGCATCTGTCTCCCCGCTGCAATAGGCAAACGTGCATATTGCCTCTGCCGATTTGTCCTCCCATCCAGACAACATCTTATATAATCCTTCTGGTCCAAGTTTATCCAAAAACCATTTAATATATGGACCAGGTAAGCCATTTAGAGCATTAAAAGATAATGCAGTATCCTCTATTATAACAGGCCCTTGAATAATCTCTACAGCAGTTTTGCATTTTCTTTCCGTCACTTCATCAACTTCTCCTTGATATTCCGGCAAATCCAGGTTTTTGTTAATAATCTGTCTGGAGCAACTTTTCCCCAAAATAGCGAGGAATTCTTCCAGTTTTTTAGCATTTCCAGTCACAAATGTAATGGGCTTCATCGTACTGAAAAAATATATTTCTTAAGGTTTACACATTGTCATTTTTGAAAATTACCGAAAATAATGTGGAAAACAATTAAAACACCGCTTAATAGTTTATATGGCAAAATATGGCGTTTATAGTGTCAATTTACCCATTTCATGAATTCATGAACAAGCAACACGAAGAAAAAAACTCATAAATTTCAAAAAACTGAGGCAGAAGCTGGATATGTTCTCTTCATGTAGTAATGAAAAGTTTTTTATCTTTTTAATGTCATACATAGCGGAATAAATAGCTAAGAAAGAATATAAAAAAAAAGAACGCAAAACAAAAGTCAAGTTTGAATAATTGAATGATGATTTTTTGTGATTGTTGATTATTTTTTTCACCTTTCAGTGTAAATTAATGGCTTTGGAATTCGTGAATTATTCAAGTCGTATTTTTAAAAGTTATACCCGGATGTCGATCGGAACTTGATACTTCTTGAGCCTTGAGATTGAGCTTGACCACCGCCGAATGTCTGGTTTTTCTCGTTTCTCTTCTTTTTGTTTTGTAGCCGGCCATTATTATCAAGGTTAGGTAGGTAGGTTTGCCAACCCTTTAGAACCGAATACATATGTTGGTTGGTTCACTTTTTTTACTAGATTCGTTTTTTTATTTCAGGAAGAATTTTCCCAAAAAATTCATTAAATTCATTAAAATTCCCGTAAATATAATCGCTTAATATCGTTTTCGTCTAGTTCTGTAGCGAAGCTGACCCACTGTGTTTTGCATTTAAGGGGGTTCGAAAGTGCTCGACCGATAAGGTAGGAATGTTCACTAAAAAACCCTAAATAATAAATGACTGAATCGTTTGTTTTAAAATTCGGGCTCTGTAAATGCAATTGTAATTACTATAGACGGTATCCTAGAAATTGCCAAAGAAATTAGTTAAGAACTGTCATAATTAACGATCACTTATTTCCGAACATTCTGGTTCAGTACTCAATTACATAATACCTTTGGTATTTTCAAGGAAACTATTTATAGTACTTAAAATTGCCCTTACGGAGCTTAAATATGTTATAGTCATCTTTAATTTACGTTTTTTTAGTGAAATTTCCTACATTACCGGTGGACCAGGATAGAACCCCCTTCGCAGCTAACACACAAGCTGCGGAAAGACGTCATACAAGCGTCGTTTTGCAGATGACTTAAAGTTGTGTCTAAAAGCTGACAAAAAGCCGGTCATGGAAGACCCTCTTAAATCTAAGCACCACCTCTATTTATGACGTCTTAGAGGCGTCTATAAAATGATTCATGATTCTGCCTTTCTCGCAAGTGGCAAAGTTTTATATAGACCATTATATATGCAGCCGAATGATTAATCACATATCACCTTTATGTTATGACACGCTTAATTTACACTTATAAAAGTGAACATTGAAAATAAATAAATATGCATGTGTACAATTAATAATGAAATCAAATATAAACATTCCCGGTTAACACCGAGACGTCTCAAAGTTGGACGCAAAGTCATCCTGACAATTTCGAGACAGTCGTACTTTTTAGTCATGAAGACTGTTCTGCGACGCCTTAAAGACGTGATATGCACCCTCAGAAGACGGTCTTAAAGGCCACAAATAAGTCGTCTCACTTAAGACGTCTAAAAAAAAAAATTATGCCATCTATTCATTATTATAACAACAATATAAAATTTACTAATTTATTGTTTCTTCTTAGTTTTCTTATTTTGAATCGACATAGTTTATTTTTACGTATGTTATATTAAATATTTTTATTTATAAATTGAAAAATTATTCTAAAGTAAATCATTTTGCATAGTACTTTTATAGTATTAATTCTAATATTTGTAATATTCTTGAGAAATTAATATGTGTAACAGCTCAAGATTTCCTGCGAACACAAAAGTAACAGTTATGTAACAACTATGTAACATTTATGTAACAATGTAACCATTGCGTAAATATTACATAACTTACTTTCCGTGTTTGCAGAGATGGAGATTTGTATTTTATCGATTTTTTTACCGTGTTTCGTTGAGTACATATAAATATAATATTCTAGAACTTACTTCATATGATTATGGAAAACAACTGAAATAAAATCTAGGTACACAATGATAAATTCAAAATATGTAACATTTACTAGGAGCTAACGTTTCGGCGGGGGAGGGGGCTTGAGTGTTGCATGTCGTCAACAGATGTAGCAATATGACCACTTACTCTTGCTCAACTGCTACGTAGGTACATATACATCGTCTATTTCGATTGTTTGGGCCATGTCTGTCGGAATCGAGCGACACATACAAATATGTACATAACACACATGTCTAAAGCCACGAGCTTGCACTGACTGACACTACCGATTGTTGTTTTGGAGAAAAGTAATGATGCAGTTATATAAGTGAAAAACATTATTACCAGAAAATGAATTCCATGAATTCCAATTTCCAAGGGCAACAATTGCGTGAGTACCCGGCGACTCTATATGTCATTCTATATGTATATCTATGCCCATAACGTCCTACTCCCGCGTATATTCCTAACGTGTTTCAGATATAAATACGGAAACGCGCATGACAGTTCCTATGTTTTTTTATTTTATTTGTCATATAATTATGTTATACGCGTTTTGGTTAAAACCAATGTATAGAAATATTTTTTAGAGATCCATGTTTTTGTTTTGTTTTTGATATTGATATTCATTCATCTTTTGAATGTAATAGTGTTATTCATATAATTGAAAAGCATATTAGGAAGATGATCATTAAACATTTTGTGTAATAATGTCATTGAATTAACTTTTGAGAAACAAAACCAGAAAAATCGTCAAATTGAATTATTATTGTTATAAATAGGGTTTTCAGATAGGCTTGATTTCTTCAATAAATATAAATTTTATGGGCTCTGCCTATCACTTGAAAAAAAAAATTAAAAATTTCTTCTTTCTTCTTTCTTCCTTCTTCATGAATTTAAAGACACTATCACTTTTTAAAATTAAGACTTTATTTAAAATTGAAAACATACAAAAAAAATTTTTTTAAATTATAAATAAAACGCTCATTATATTTGTATTTTTTTTTCATGTAAAGGCTTAATTAAGCCGTTGATCTAAATAAAATAAAAATAAATAAATAAAAACTTAAAACTCTTTAAAAAATATATACAAAAAAATAAAAATTAACTCTAAAAGACTGAACTTTCGGACCTTTCAGGTCCCTCTTCAGGAGTCAATAATTAAATAATTAAATAAAAATTAAAAATTTCTTCTTTCTTCCTTCTTCATGAATTTGAAGACACTATCGCTTTTTAAAATTAAGACTTTATTTAAAATTGAAAACATACAAAAAAAAACTTTTTAAGTTTTCAATTTTAAATAAAATCTTAATTTTAAAAAGTGACAGTGTCTTTAAATTCATGAAGCAGGAAGAAAGAAGAAATTTTTAATTTTTGTTTTCAAGTGATAGGCAGAGCCCATAAAATTTATATTTATTATTGTTATATTATCAAATACTTTTTGTTGTTTGTAAATTTTTGTATTAAATGGAAAGTTGTCTGTTTTACAAATAATTTTCTAAGCAACAGTTTACAGATAATCTTAATTAAAAGATTATTTATCAAATTTAATATTATTCACAAAATTAATTTAAATAATGTAACATTCAAATTATTTGAATACAATTTTGTAATATGCAAACATTATGAATCCATCAGAGGTCTCAACAGGTATTGGTAATTTTTTAATAATTACAAAAGTTTTGGCAAGATATTTAAAAAGATTTCTATATAACTACTAAAAGATGTATTGACTGAAAAATGATGAGCAACAGAATACTTTTTAAATGCTTTGTTATTAATCAGATTATACATCATAAATACTATTAAGATACTTTTATTATATTCGAAAACTGTATTGCATTATTTCACACATTGGTTCTATGTTGAAAAATTCTGAACAAATTCTTTTCCTGAAAAGTGTGCTTGTTGCAATTACTATTTTATATACATGTTTTAGGATTAGGAATGTTTTTGAAAACTCGTGATTATTTGTTATGACTTTACTTTAAACCAAACAAAAAATTACCAAATCATAAGTAAAGAATTCAGAATGTCTGATTTCTAAGACAAACCTTGATAAAAGATGGTGTTTGATTATTAATTGATCATATAAAAATTGTTCTAAACAGAGGTGTTTATATTTTAGTTTATTATTTGTTACGCAAACTTTCATCTCTAATAAATACTATTATAAATTGGTTTTAACCAAAACATCTACAACATAATTGTATGACAAATATATTTTAGCTTTATTTGAAAATGGTACAACTAAACATATTTAGTACCAACCTGGTGATTTTCAAGACAAGCTTATATTAAAAATGACTGTCAAAGCAACAATACATTTTATATATCGCTTTATAAATATAAATAACTTCATTTATGTAAAACATAAAATATATATTTGTAGCATAAATGTGGATCTATGGTGATGGTATTTCTGACTCCTATTTTTGAGAAATTAATACTTAAGAAAATAACCTTAAAAAATTACTAATCGATTCCAATTTAATTACAAATCGATTCCAATTTAATTACAAATTTAATATCTCAATGGAGTGATTGAAAATTAACCGATTTTAATTTTTTTATTTTATATAACTAAAGTCCTTAGAAAATTGTCAAAAGCGGTTGAAAATGTTTAGTATTACATTTATAATATGAACTATTAATAGAAATGAATATAATTTTAATTTGTCCTACAGAAAAAATCAAGCATACTCTTGAAAAAGTGAAATGCTAATTAATTTATTGTTCTTACCATACACTAAAAAAGAAAGTTAATTACTTCTTTTATATAGACCTTTAAAATCATTGCTGTTCTGAACATTTAACATTGTCTGATTGAAACTGACACAAAGTTATAAAAAAAAAATTTAATTAATCCAATGATTTACAAAATTGTTAATAGTTTAAAGTTATAAATTTTGAAAATTCGAAAATAGTTTTTAACTATTCTTCCACTTAATTTTAAGTTTCTTCATCTAGATAAATGAACTACGTATAAGTAGTTATGGTAGTGCGGAAAGTTCGGCATTATGACACGGCGATATTGCGGCTCTGGTACCAAAAAAGCGAAGACAAATCAAAACATATTGTAGACGAGATTAAATTTCTGCTTTAATCCCAAACGAGAGCAAATTACAACGAATTTAGTTTCTTATCCGTATTCTATCGAAATAATAGGAAAAATCTAACGGATCTAATTTTAACGATCGTCGTTGATTTTGCAAACACCCGATATAGACGCATTAAGGGGGTTCTAAAGTGATCCGCTGGTAAGGTAGGAAATATCACTAAAAACCGTTCATGAAATATGACTGAATAAATTTGTCAACATTCGGGCTCTGTAAGGGCAATTCTAAGCGCTATAAACAGTTTCCTAGAAAATATCAAGATATTAATTGAGAACTGACCGGGAATTTTAGGAAATAAGTAATTTTTATGCCCGAGTTAAGTAAATGAAGCCCGAATGTTGAAAAGTTTATTCAATCATCTTTAATTTCCGTTTTTTAGCGAAACTAAACACTGAGAGAAGTTTTAGGACGACTGCTGTTCCAAAATAAAAAAACAGCTTTTATGCCAACACTCCATTTATACATAGTAAGGCTGCTTCATCTTATTCCAACAACCCTCAAACATCTCCCGTTTTGCACCCCAGGCCAATTTTGTCTATTATCAAATGTCAGTCCTAGGAATACTGGTCAGTCTGTAAAGCAGCTTTAGCTGTGGCTCGCCCTTTGGTTCAAAGGGGCCGTTACGTAACCCTTTGTGCCAATAAAGACGAATTATTATTAATATTTAAGGTATGTTCCAAGTCTCTCTGTGTATAATGCATACAGTAGAGGACTCAAAGCACTGCCTTGTGGTAGTCATTATTAAATAGTCTTGTGTACGACGTAACACAACTTTTTTGAAATTTTCAGCAGTATTCGAACGGTTTCCTTTTTTATAAAATCCTTGATGGATCTCAGTTGTTAAAATACTAAGATTATCGAGGCAGAACTTTCCCTTATAGAAGCCATACTGAGTTTTTACCGATAAACGTTAGATTCGCGACACCATTAAAATTATTCTGTTCTTTCACCATTTTTTCAAAGATCTTGAAAAATCTTGAGTTGTGAATGATATTTGTACAGCTATCATATCTTGTTAACAAGTCCAATTTACAAAATTCTAAGCTATTGAAGGATGTTCTATTTTTTTATTTAAATTTTCTAAAAGTATATTCAGTCTATATGTTTCGGTTGAAGCCGTAATCTATTTTTTAATGGTTGATAGTTGCGCGTTCATATCGATCGAAAGGGGGAAATGATCGCTTCCCCATATTTACCATCTAAAACATTCCAGTTCGTTATCAGAGCTAATTGAGGAGATACAAACGTTAAATGTATGTTTGAAAATGCGCAACCTATAATTGACATTGTCAAATGGGTAGGACTACTGTTGTTCAACAAAATGAATTCTTCGAAGTTTAAGTTTTCCACTATTATTATAAACGTGGAGGTGTCATTTTTCTTAAAGTTTTCATCAGTATGTTCGCCTCTAGCCTGTCTTTAAATATTACCACGCCTTTATACCGTTCATCTCTTTTAATTTCTGCTATTGAATTATATTCATTCATAACAGTGCTTTCTACTTTATAAATATGAAATGGTTTCGATGACATTACATTGTTTCTAACCCATACAACGAAAGGGCACTTTTCACAACTGATGACTTTCTTTGCTTTGTCATCTGAAGCCGACGCTGCTTTGTCAACCTTTCTCTTCCTTAGGTCGATTTTTTCTTCTCTTTCATAACTATTTTCTTTCAAATATATTTTACCGAATCATCAGCGGCCTCGTCCTCATCGTCCACCAGCATCATTCTGTACGATCTTTCCGGCCAACCGGGGGATTCGATTTTAAAACGTTCACCAAATCAGGTTAGGCTCGAGCAAAATTTTACGCAAAACTTTTCTTTCATTTAGTTTATAAAGTACCATATAACTGTAGAAACAATTGGCTCAATATCTTCTTTCTTGTAATATCTAAATCTATATACCAAATAAAATATAAATGTTGATTAAATTAAATTTGGACTGAATCGAATAAAACCATAATTATCTTTTTTTAATGCCTTATCTTTTGCTTTTAAAAAATAAATTAATTCTAACTATTCGTTTGGTAATTCTTCAAATCCTTATAGTACTACAAGTAGAAAACCTATAAAAATCTACCCTGCAAGTCAGAATGTCACGAGAAGTTTTGGCTTCACCTAAATCATCTATATGTAATTATTTATGAAAAGTGCTTAGTTATTAATTTTTTTTCATTGTAATATTGTTGTATTCCAGTATTAACTTCACATATTAATTATTATTACAAACATTGATAATTTATTAAGTTAATAATGTATGTTATAGCTGAAGATGGACGAAGCAAAATACTCACCAACAAGGCGGTCCTTGTTGCTCGCTTCCAGCCATATATGAGAAGGAAACGTTTTCAACACCTTTTGGCTGAAGAAGGTATAGATTCGATTTTAATTCAGCAGATAATAGGTAAATATAAATTTGTTCCCTACCCGTTAAAAAAACGAACTGCTGCTGCTCAGAACGAGAGTTCAGAAAATCAAAAGTGCAATTGGTGGCAACCGCAATATCGAACATCGATAAATCATATTTACGAAGCTCCTCAATATGAACATATCAAATCGCATTCAACGAACGAAACATGGATCGAAAAAAACGTACCTAAAGATGATGTGGAGAATCTCCAAGAACATACGAGTCAGAAATCAGCAGAAAACAAGGTAGAAAACGTATCCGAGCATATCGAATCGCAGGAAATGAAAAATAAAGAGGCTCAAGAAATTTATTTACCCGTAGAGTGTATAGCAAATATCGCATCGTTCCTGCCTTTCTCGGAAAGAGCAAAGATGGAACAAATATCTAGATTATGGCGAAGCGGTACTCTCGAGTCATACCACGGTATTCATTCCTTATCGACTTTATCCCCGTTATGGGATAACTCCTGGAATTCTCCTGTACTGACTTCTGAAAAAATCCAATGGGCAGTGAAACGGTGCAACCTTACGTTAAGAGAAATAATATTGCAGGACAATGTCGTCTCATTAACTACACACGCACTTTCATGTCTCGGAGAGTATTGTACAAATTTAAGAAGAATTTCGGCTACTGGATTAGTCGAGGGATCTGTAGACACTGAATTATCAAATATTTTTAAAGTGAACAAAAACTTAATTACGCTAGAGTTTATAAAATCCAACGTAACTGGAGAAAGTTTCATTCATATCCACGATAAAATCGAAAAATTTGTTGCTGATAACTGTCACGAGCTTCAACCAAATTTTTTACATGATTTTTTGAAACGTCAAACGCAGTTAAAAGATCTGCAATTAATTTGCGGCAAACAACTTGATGACAGACAAGTAACACATGTGATCGTGGAAAATTGTCACATAAGAGAGACGCTGGAATCCCTGAAAATAACTTTCTTAGGGTATTCCACACCGTTTCTTGATCAATCGGAAGATCGCGATGAACCGATACCTACCCCGAACGCTGCACAGTCTGGTTTTGCACCATTTATTGAATTGGAACAACAGACGTTACAAATAAGCTTGCCGGCTTATTTAAGAAATTTACGGATATTAGAGTTGCGGTTTTGTTCGTGGGTGGATAATAAGTTTATATCAGATATTAGCGAGCACCTGCGATTGCTTCATTATTTAGATATAACGGGATGTTCCAATATTCGCGGTGAAAGTGCGTTGCAGCCGCTCGAACAAATGAACACGTTGCAAGTTTTAAAAATGAACATGTTCCATCCGTCTATTTCGAAGCTTTACGTGAACGTTGAGAATCTTGAAGTCTTGGAATGCAGAGATTGCATTGGTATCAATAGCGAAGAAGTAATTCAATTATTACGATTATCTGAAAAATTAAATCTTTTAGATTTAGAAGGTTGTATCAACGTGGACAGATCTGTTGTCGAATATGCTTACAATATGCTTCGAACTAGGGAGCGAGTTTTGCCCCTCACCATGCTTCTGGGAGGAACAAAGGCCGAACATCACCGTAAGGATAGAATAAACAAATTCCTGAACATTCAGTACACCAGGCAATCGATTTCGATATAAATTATAAATCACTTGCGAAATCGTATACTTGTCGAATTTTTTAAATGCCTAAGTCAGTATTAAGGGACTGTTTTATGATAATTAAAGTGAACCAAGTTTTTTAAATTTTACGGCAATATTGAGTCTTGTGATTGAAAGCGAATGAATATTAATTTCACATATCATCTGCCATTGCAGCATAGAAGCATTTAAACCGAAAGGGTAATCAAAAGAAAATTGTTATGATTGGAAAGGTGACATAAATATTTACTATGTACGCACGAACATATTATAGAATAGTCATCAAAATTATAGAAAGAATCAACAACAATAAAAAATAATTTTTAGGTGTTCTAAATATGATCGATGTGCTCTTTCAACTTTTCGAACAATAAAAATTTTAGGTTTACCTGCTTAACATAGAGCAGCTCTCAAGTATTCGTAGAACTTAAGTTTTTACAAGTATTTGAATAATATGTAAAGAATAAAAGATTTTTAGTACACATTTACTACATATTTTTTTATTACATAAAAGAAGGATCATTTCTGAGAAGTTCAATTTTCTGTAGCGCACATGCTTCGTATAATTTAAATGAAATGCCCGAAATGCTGCCCGATGCAGCCGAATGGCTGGCGAAGCCGGACACGAGGAGCAACCGATCAGCGCAAATGCGTAAAGTCCTACTTTACGCAAGGAAAAACAGTGCATAAAGTCAAACATTAAGCATATTATATCAAAAATATTTTTTATATATGTACAATATAACATTACAAAAAATGTAAGAAGTATGACAATTCATTGTTTACTTCCAAACGTCCAGATTATGAAGACATCCGACTATGTGTTACTGTTATTGTTTCGGTCTATAAAATCGATGACCGATTTCGTGCCAATATTTGTATTTATAGTCCTTATGAAATACTTTACTACAAATACTATATCTATATTTTTAACATTATTGATTGACATAAATGCATGATTATACGAGGTTCCGTTATTTCCCCTTTGTATGTGATCGTAATTAGTTTATTTCTCTATATTATTTTTGTTTATAAATAGTTATAAAGAATTTGCAGCTCGAAAGATTAGGAAACTCGTGCCATATTTTAGTCCTGCAAATTCGGGTGTAAATTCTACTACGCATTCCCTCTGGTTGATGACTTGCGGGTGTTAATTTTATACCTTTGATACGAAATATCTATTTCAATCGAAATTTGTTTACCTTTTACGTGCACATAGTATCGCGTACGCACAACAAATTTACCGAAATTTAGGACTTTGGGTTTGTTAGGTTGCGATGCAGTTCAACTGTATAAAATATAAGTTAATGATTAAAAGTAGTTGATTGTATTTCCGAAATCAAAATTAGGTTCTTTTGAATATTCAACAAGTAAGGAACGTTCCGAACTCCTAAGGTACGTTTCCAACGTGTGGGGAATGTTACCAAGATCGTCGTGAGGGTTATTAACGTACCTCGACACTTACTTACATATAATAATATACTCTATGATTATAAGGAAATAAAAATAAGAATAATAATAAACCGTGATATGTACTGACATGTCCAAGTCAAAAACTGTTTTTCGTAGTCAGCTTTATTGTCGACCGCTTGTTTCAATGTATGTTCCTCGTTAATTTTGCACGGTTGGGGTTTTTAACGACTTTTGCAAATCCCGGGCCGTCAAATTTTTTACTTTTCTAAAGAACGACACCGTAGCCACTATATGCGGGCAAAAATCTCACCACACGAATTCCCCATCACGAAAGTACGTAGTCCCGTGCTGCTATAGATTTCTTTCGAAATATAACGACAAAACGTGACGCCTCATTTGACTGCAATCTCAAAGTTGCCGGCAACACATACTCCGACACTGTCGGCACCTCTTTCCGTATATCTGCAATTTGAAAATTGATATTAATTAAATTAATTATTTAATTGTCACTTAATGCTTTGAAATATACATAATCACTTACCCATTAAAATTATGTTTACGTATTCCACGTAATTCCGCAACATTCGTCGAGTCGCCTCGTGCTCGTACGCATTTTCTTTTTTGTAAATTTATCTGGATGTTGAAGAGAATTTTTTGACACCAATTTGGGTTTGTGACACTACTTATCGGTGCTGAGCAAAGAGGACCCTACTGGAAAACGGACACACCTGCAAAATCATCCGAAATTATATTTATTATTGGATAATTTATTAAATTGTATGACGTACCATATTTTGGATCAGACTGTAAAAAGGATACTGTTAGCTGTTCTTCAATGTAACTTGTATGTTTTTGCTTATTTTATACTGATAGTTGTCAATAAAATAGATTAAATAAATAAATAAAATTTAGTTCAGAATATACTTCAAATGTGCTCTAAACGAAATTAGATGCGTCACATTCTGACATTTTTTTGAGTTCATAAAAATCTCATATTGACATCAATTTCAGAAAAATCTCCAATAATGTGACGCATTTAACCCAGTATGGAGCACATTGCGAAAAAAAATTCTATTAAACGCTCATAATACAGGTATGCATTTATATTCATTTGGCAATATTTGCGTCGCACATTTTTTACATGGGATTTTGTTAACTACGCATCTTTTTATTTAAAACACAGCAAGTTTCTGATTTATCCTAGGTTTTTATTAGTAGGATGTCACAATTCGAAAGTGGGGTTTTTTAAAAACCTTTTTTATTAAACTTCATTATCTAAATCTTTGTATGCCCCACCTTAATGCTAACAAAAATCATTTTTTTACAGATAAAAACCAGTGATATTTTTGAAATTATTTATTGACCATTGTTTTCAAAAAGATTTTGCAAACCATCTGTCTCAACTTTCTGGAGCTTTTCTTATAGCAGCACATATTCACCCTAGTAAAAATGAAGCTTACATTAAAGCGAGCGGTGGGAGTACAAGAAACATTTTTGCGAAATTGTGTGCTGAATAGTTTTCTGAAACGTGAATATGCACCTTTTAAGCGTTTTTTACTTTTATGCACTATGTACATGAGAAAATCGAAATTCAAGATTTCATGAACGTTCAGGGAGTAGGAGTAAAGCGATTTTTACAATCTTTTACAAGTTTCCTTATAGAAGACTTAATTTTTAGCTTTGAAAAATTATTTTGCTCAATTTTATACCAGAAAAATATCAATCATTTTATATTACGTTTTAAAAATTGATTCGCAGTCTTTGTTTCATGTTAAGCGACGCATGCTGTTCATTGCACTGGATAGGTGATCGAATGAGATGTAAGAAGTATGACAACACCTGTTTTAAAGATAATTAATTTATTTTTAAACAAATTACATTAAAAAAATTAATAAAAATGAATTTTTATATGAAATGCGGAAAAATGTCACAAATGCAAAAGGTTAAACTCGTAAAAGGTGCATGCATTTCATGTTTTTAGTACTCCTATCGAACTTTTGTGGAAGCGGGATGCACATTTCTTGAGCGATTCCCAAACGTAATTTTCATGCTTTATGAACTCTTAATGGATGCTCATATTTTTGACAGGGCCACCATGAGAATTTTTTTCGTGCGCTATTGCGTTAACAAATGTAATTCACTTTAAACATGCAAGTTATCATAATGGTTTAGCAAAGTGTAAAATTTGTAAAATTTATTTTTTATATTATGATGTGAAATGTCTAACAATAAAATACATTTCTTAAACATTCAAAAAACGCTTTCTAAGACGTCTGTATCAATCCAGTTATCGAAGAATTAAATAGAATTTAACTGTTGTAAAACACTGTGTAACAAATTAAACAATAAATCACGCAATTGAATGCAATTTTACTTACATAATTGAATTATATGTCAACTTTAGTATAGCAACCAACTTTGTTTCTGTATTATATCAAAAGTATATGTAATATAGAAATCTGAAAAAATCCTGAAAATTTAGGAAATTCTTTAATTTCGACAAATTTTTGAGGTTCAAGCACGATTCAAAAATTCAATATTAAAAAAATGTAAAAGCATATTTTTGAAATAAAACTAGCTGGAATACTCCATTACAAAAAATGGGAAAAATTACATTTGAATAATTTGTAACTGAATTATTTAAAAATAAAACCTGTTCAACGTAATATTTCGAAAAGTTTACCTAAAACTGCGGCATTTGAAAGAGCAACCTCGGAAAAGGTCAGATTTGGATGCTTTTTTTAATAATATAAACGATGCTGAAATTTGCAAGAAAATTCTACATTGGACGTTAAAATGGTAAACTATTTAGCAAACGGGGACTGCGAAATTATAAGTTAAATTGAAATAGTGTATGAAAAATTGTGTATGCTGAAATTGTATTATAATATTAGAAACGTGAATGATTAAGTTTCTGTATGTAAATAAAGAGAAATAAATATATGAATATCGCATGCGATATTATCTGCAATATGTACTAAATTAATTACCCATCAGATTAATTCACCATACTGTAATCTATATATGAATAAAGTTGGCAGCGGTTATTACAGCCTCGTCTTCTACTAAATGAGCATTTCAATGCAATACCTGGAAATATGTATATTATATCAGTACGGTTATTCACTACAAAAGTTTCAGGCTTCTGTCATAAAGCAACAATTCGATTCATTGCATTTAAATAAGTGTATATATGTAGTTTGAAATAAATTCTATTTAGTCAGTATGATATCATATACCTAAATGAAATTTGGATGTTACCAACTATGTATCCATTTCAGGATTGTCTAATGTCTTTGGAAAATCAAAACAGCGATTTGAAGCACTGAAGCGGCAATGACTAAAAAACGCTTCACGTAGGTAATTTACACGAAAATTTAAGATTATTATGTAAAGATGTGGTGTAAACAGGACTATTATAATTGTTTTAGTAATATAGTCTTCGTTGTACAGCGATATTGACATTGGGTTTATTTACATTCAATATTTTGATGTGCTAATGGCGACTATTCATGCACAGTTTTAAAACATTTTTAATCAGAACCTAATATATTGATAATTGAAATATTTTGTTGAATTAAATAACTTTTATTGCGATCAGAGTGTAATTTAGTTCTAAAATATGCTAAAAAATAAAATGCAGGTACATTTTGTGACAAAATACGCCTTAATATAGTAACTTAAATAAATGTATTTCGTCTCTATAAAAGAGTACGATTTGCACACGAATTTCAGCATCGTTTTATGCATAAAATGAAAATTTTTTAAATACGAGGCATAGGGTAAGGCGGGGCGAAGCGGCGAACGGGGCGAAATGACGAATCTAAAATATTTCCATTATGATCATACTGATTGTAAAATATCATATGTGGTTTCTTTGTTTCACCATTTATCACATTATGAGGCATGATGTTTCATTTTTGTTCCGTTACCTACTTTTGAGAGCGAGAAATGTAATTTTAAACAAAATTTTCAAGCCTTTTCCTGTACTTTATTCTCAGATTGGTTAATATTTTCTGGCAGTTCAATAATCACTATTTACATATTCATTCTAAAAGTATATTTTTTGGACTTATTTATAAAATATGAATTGTTCCTTTTTTGTGTGTTTGTAATGAGATATCGTACTGGAAGTCCAAATGATACTGAGGGGTGAACCAGCGAAATTTTTTCGCGGATGTCTCTATTCCGTGATTATTTTTTAATTTGGAATTCCCTTTTTGATGAATGCATTGAGTAACTAAAGACGAAGTTAAAATATGTGATGCTGATATAATAC
The DNA here is from genome assembly GCA_030407085.1 of Trichopria drosophilae. NCBI lineage: Eukaryota > Metazoa > Arthropoda > Insecta > Hymenoptera > Diapriidae > Trichopria > Trichopria drosophilae. The sequence goes on from CM059583.1 coordinate 210,599,035, forward strand.
AGAGTATTAAAAGCTTCCGAAGATACAATTTCTTTTTTTACTGTTGTTGGAAACTTTGATATATTTGAAAAGGTTCATTCCACCAACGTGGAAATTTTATTTTTATTAAAACAAACAACAATAACTTAAAAGATTAAGATTTGCACTTTATTTTATGATAGTCGTGTCAGAGACCTCTAAAAATAAGGATTCGCCGCTGCGTCCTATGTTTTTTAAGTTTTTTAAATTGACCATAGCTGGCCATCTGTAAAACATATAACGTAAGTAACATGCACGTAAATATTGACTATGAAATTACCTATCAAATGATACTTTGCATCATCCTAAATACGAAATTCAAGGAGAGATATGATACACGGAAAAAATCCTCGCCGCTTCGCCCCGTCTTCCCCTATATATATCTTACTAACTTTAAACTTAACTTAACTTAACTTAAACTTAACTTTTAGCTTCTCCTATATATATCCTACTTATTTCAAGGTCGCTCTTTTGAATGATGTAACCACAAAAAAAAAACACCGCTTAACCCTACGTTTTTGCAAGATTTTCACTATGATACCGGTTTTTTATAACTTCTACCCTATATTCGAGTGGTCTGGCACGACTATATCAGAAACGTGTTCCCGACTGTTAAACTTAAAAAATATGTACTCGCATATTTTGATTTTTGTCAATTTGGATTTTCAAATGGCTCCAGAACGCCAAAAATTTTTCGAAAATGGGGAATTTACTGCATTTTCAGGTTTCGTAGGTTTCTATATAGTTCAAATGTAATAAAATAAGTTATTAAACATTAAGGGTAGTTTATTGATATTTGTGGAAATAAAATTAGGTGCTGTGTCGATTTTCAAGATGGCGGCGTATATTCACTATAAGTAAATATTTATTAAATTTCGTGTTTTCATATGGAATCGAGAGGGATTGTAATCTGGCTATTATCATTTTATAAAGTTTTATTACATGAAGGAAAATAATTTAATAGGTCGTTTTATCAGCATACAATCATGAATATTTTGAGTTGAAATTTTATGGAAATTACATAAAAATCTCATCACAATCAGGTCAATTTTCATACAAATCGCAAATATTGCCGAATAGTGTTTCTGTAACATAATGCGAGTATTATACGACATTTATATGAAATTTACAAGGTATACTTGTTTCAAATTTTCATGCGATTCTCGTGAGAATCCTACCTAAAATTTTTGCAGGGAATTTTGAAAATTTGATTTTGTATTCATATTCCGTGATACCCAAAACTACAGAAAACGATAATTGCCAGATTACACTTTCTCTCAATTCCATATGAAAACACGAAATTTAATAAATTTTTACTTATAGTGAATATACGCCGCCATCTTGAAAATCGACACAGCACATAATTTTGTTTCCAAAAATATCAATAAACTACCATAACTTATTTTATTACATTTGAACTATATAGAAACCTACGAAACCTGAAAATGCAGTAAATTCCCCATTTTCCAAAAATTTTGGGCATTCTAGAGCCATTTAAAACTCCAAATTGACAAAAATCAAAATATGTGAGTACACATTTTTTAAGTTTAACAATCGGAAAAACGTTTCTGATAGGATAGAAGATGATAAAAACCCACATCATAGTGAAAATGGCATTTAAACAAAAAATTGTTGATAAAAAATCGAGTTTTTTCGAGTATTTTTGCAAAAACGGAGGGTTAAACGACGTTTTTTTAGAAATTCTGGATATACCATTCGAAAGACCTCAAAAACAGTAGGGTATATATGCCTCGTATTTTAAAAAATTTTTATTTTCTGCTCAAATCGATGCTGAAATCTGTGTGCAAATTGTCCACTTTTGGGCGTTAAAGGATTAAAATGTAAATCTGTCCTTTAATATACTAACTGTTATTATTATTATTTCTCCATATTAACTCTTATTTACATAATTTACAAGTATGTAACACTCTTGTAAAAATGACACATTACATATTTATATATATACAATGCAATGTTTGAAAATCATATATCACTGTGGTTGAGATTGTTTCATTCAAACAAAAACTGAATTCTAAGTTCATTTCATATACAATAATTTAATAAACAAAAATCACATTTTTATAACGAAAATTTAAGGCTAAAACGTTTTTTTAATAATATCACCGATTTTTAATTTGTAAAAGAATAAATATTGTACTCGGATGAATTTCATCAGTCCATTTATAATTGACACTGGTTGCTGCGCCATAAAATAACAAGTCCACTGTGATCTCCAGTAGCCAGAAGCGATTCATCGTAATTAAAACACAATCCAAGTACTGGAGCCGAATGACCAATCAGCTGTGTCACTCTGGCAGCCTTTCCATCTTTCGCATAATCCAGAAGGTGCACAGAGCCATCTTCGGATCCAATAGCAATTAAAGATGTACCCATTTGAGGACAGAAAGTCGACCTCACCAAAAATTGCCTGTTATAGAAATGGTAAAAATGAATGTAATTTTATCCAGATATAACAAGCACAGTTTGTGTGATACGCACCTGTGATTTACAGGATATTTCTTCCACAAGGTCAAAGAACCATGATCATTTATAACTCGATATAACAACACCTCGTTGGCACTGCTAACTAGAACTGTTGGCCAAGGCGCATTGATAGAAAGTCTGGTACGCCAGGATAAACTTGTTATAGGTCTTCCAGTTCCTTGCATTCTTCTTAATTTTGATAACCGCCCAGAACCAGGTTCCAATCGAAATGATATGATGATACCTCGATCGTTCCCAGCCCACACTAGGGAGCCTCCGCTTTCTTCACATACCAGAGACAGAATCTAATAAAGACATTTCAATTTATGAAATAATGCAAAATGTAATTTATCAAAGTTGAGCTTTAACTCGTTACCTTTCCACCTATCTTTACGGAGCCTTCTCGAGCATATTTGCCTGTAGATACATTGAATACCTGCAGTAAACCTAAAGAGTTTCCTACGATCACCAAATTATTGTTTGCAGGAGCGAAAGCACAACACATTACTTCTGTACGTTGCTGATCACCAACCACTCTCAAACAATCTGATTTTCTGTCACTGTATATTCTCCACACACGAACGGTTGTGTCCAATGAAGAAGAAACGAGTAAATCATTGCTGATACTCCAATAAATTGACGTAACTCCTTTCTGATGTCCTTGAAGTTTTTCGACAACTTTTGGAGGCGAGCTTGTAGCTTCACAAATGGAAATTGTACCGTCAAAAGAAGCGCAGCAAAATTTTGACCTGTCATTATTTGCAAACTTTATCATAGAAACTGCTGCGGAATGTTGATCGAAAATGTGATGAACTCCTTCGAAACTTTCTGTTCCTGACTTTCTTTGCGACAAAGTAGACCTTCCTTTCAACTCTATGCTTTTCTCAGAAGGCAAGCTTCTAGTTTCGGACGTTGCCAAAAATCTACGTAGAAGCAATTCTGACCTGAGCTTCAAGTAACGAGCTTGAGCGTCCGGGTCTTTACATTTCTTATCTCTGAGAAGTTGACTTCTTCGGCGTATATACAACATACCTGTGAAATAAACAATTGACTTTACATCGAACTTACAATTCTTCACAATAAAACGCTAAAAGTAAACTTATACTCTGTAACTTATACCTAAAGAAGGATTATTTGCACCCCTTTGGGAATTGTACTTGGCGTCAAGCGCAAATACCTGTTGGTGCCACGTTGTAATCATATTGCTCTTTTTTGCTTTAAATTTCAATTACTTCAACTTTGACAATATTAGTCTTTGCTCCAAGAAATCATCTTTCTCAATGACAGATAGAAAATTAAATGGTAAGTTTGTAAGTATAAATGACAAATCCCTGAAATATAGAATCATAGATTTACATCATTTGCATAATTCAACAGTACCATTTATTCATACAGAAGAACTTACGTTTTTCCATTGTTTACGGATTTTCACTGAAGTAAACAACATTAAAACAATATTGACAGCTGATATGTTTAAATGTCAACGAGAGCATATGCACGTTATATGCGTATGCCATGTGACGTGTATTCGCTCACAGCGCAGGTATCAAGTTTATGTATATGGAAGGTATATATATATATATATATAAATGACATTTTACGCGCAAGGCGCAATTCTCTTTTAGGAATAGAATGCCTCTTCAGCTCTCTCGGTGTGAGACATCACGTGACGTCACAATGAGAACGCGACTTTATCATCTATGGAATCTCAAATATCTGTATATATAAGTCCTGTAATAAAGGTAAAATGATATTTGAGGGCGAATGGAATTTGCTGAAAATTAAATTTGAATATTCGTGTTCGCACGTTTCACGATAAGTTATAGTTATAACTATATCATATATTATATTTATATCATTTTAAATAATACATTCTTTTGTACTCAACAAACGAAAAAGAATAAAATCGAATTGAGAAACGTCCAAATTCGAAGTTCATCGATTTAATACTTTCACGTGGATTTACGAATATTTGAATTCGGGAAAATTCGTTTTAATGCGTCGGCTTTATTATATATATATTTTTAATAAAAAGAAAAAAGATCCATGACAGCCCAGCAATCGAGATTGAATAGGATAGGATTGAAAATTTCAATTCATTATGAATTCATACTTTGATTACGTAAATATGTATTCAAATGAATTGAATTCCGAAGAAAGGAATCCATCTGTATTCAATTTTACGAATACAATCGGAAGCGTAATTTGTCGGATTAAATTTCAGAAAAAGTAATCCATCTGTATTCAATTTTACAAATATAATCGGAAGCCTAATTATTGCCGGAATAAATTTCAGAAAAAGTAATCCATCTGTATTCAATTTTACGAACACAGTTAGGTAGTTTTGAATCCGTAATATATTGAATACAGATTTATTCAAAGCTTATTTTTTGAAAAAACTTTTTTTTGCATTGAAATGAATACGCCTAGGTAGTTTTGAGTCCGTAATATTGAATACGGATGTATACAAAGTTTCGTTTATAAAGGAAAACTTTTTTTGCATTGAAATGAATACGCTTAGATAGTCCTGAATCCGTAATGTTGAATACGGAAGCATTCAATATTTCGTTTTTAAATAGGAAACTTTTTTGGATTGAAATGAATACACTTGGCTGCTTTTGAATCCGTAATGTTGAATACGGATGTATTTAAGATTTAATTTTTAAAAAGAAAACTTTTTTTGGATTAATATGAATTTAGAAAGTAACCTTTTTATTCGTATGAACGAATAGAATTGTATTTACGTATTAAAATGGATTCACCGTTGACCAAAGTATGGATTCAGAATTTAATAATTGAATCCAATTCTATACAACTCTATCCAAATTCGATTGCTCGGAGGCATTGTTTACCTTCGCATATATTATTATCACTTAGTTCCTGTGAAATTGATTACATTTTAGTTCGTGTTTTCATGTAAAAAACTGCTAGTCAATGTTTTTTTAGGTTATGTTTATGTTTTATTGACGTATTATATCGGATTAAAACGAAAGAAATTCAATGAAAATTGTGAAGAAACCGAAATAAAACGTATTCAACTCGTTTTAATTCGTTAAAATGTAAATGTACGGTGTAGATTCCCAACAAACGAAAAAGTGCATGCGATATTATATGCGATACATAAACGCACATAACCTCAAAGAAACGATTACTTTGGATTATCGAATGATTTAAACTCAAAACTAGAAAACAGAACATTTCTTCGAAAATTATGAAATACGGAAAACGATATAATCAATTCTTCGATTAAATTAACATAATTTAAAGCTATTCTAAGCCGCGACAAATCATTTTTTGTAATGCGTTAAATACGGTATCATATACGATCGAATGAATTCAATTCTGGTATTATAGGTCGTATAAATTCGAATAAGAATCTCGAATAATCAATACGAAACTACCCAGTAAACAAAAACGAATAGAAAGTTAAAAATACGAATTGAAATGAATTCAAGTGAATTAAAATGAATTAAAACGCATGAAAATGATTAATTGAATCCACTTTTTTAATTCATTTTAATTCGCTTGAATTCATTTCAATTCGTATTTTTAACTTTCTATTCGTCTTCGTTTACTGGGTAGAAAGATACCGAATGCAAAATATCGATTCTGTGTACTTTTTCGTTTATTGGGTTCCCAGACAGCAAAATAGAAAAGATTTCAGGATGATTTCGAAATGTGCTCTAAAAGAAGTCATACATATATCCCACTTTCTGTCCAGATAGCAGAATAAAAAATATTTCAGAAGGATCTGATAATGTATTCTACGAGAGGTCAGAGGCGACAAATTACGAAGTTTTTTTGAACTTGAGATCACAATGACATTGTGAAAATTCGCAGAAAGTGGGACATCTGACTTCTTTTATAGCACATTTTGAAATCATTCTGAACTCTTTTTTATTTTGCTGTCCGACATTAATCAGTATTCCATCAGATTATATGAAAAAATAATTGGGAATTTTATGTACTATCTGAAATATTCAGGTTTATGTGGTATAAAAACTCCATTCCGTAATCGTGAATGGAGCAAATTTTATTCTCAAACAAATTATTATCTTTATTCTTATAATTATGCCAGACAGCAGAATAAAAAATAGTTCAGAATGATCTTATAATGTATTCTACGAGAGGTCAGATGCGTCAAATTACGAGGATTTTCTGAGCTTGAGATCGCAATATTCTCATAGCAATATCAAGTACAGGAAACACTCATAACTTGACGCATCCGACCTCTCGTAGAATACATTATGAGCTCATTCTGAAATATTTTGTTATACTGCTATCTGGGCTAATAGTATTCGTTGTCAAGATATATATCTATTAGTCATGATATATTTAAGTGATCCCTACAGAGGAAAATTTAGTTTGGTGCGGCGTTATAAACTGCAGTCAATAACCTGTCACAACAACACTTAATAAAAGTAAATAAACAATGCAAATCTAAATGCAGTGCTGGCAATATTAAGGCGGATAAGGATTACACTCTGTTCATTAGGATGATATATACCCTGGTGAAAATTTCCGTAAAATCATATGATAAATCATATGAGATTTTTATAATTTCTTTAATATCTTAGAGGAATCCAGATGATTGTAATTCATTTTCTCATATTATTATTATTTGTTATAATTACATGAGAAATCACATGAAAAGTTTCCCGGATCGACTGATATTTTAAAAATCTCATATGATTTATCATATGATATTACGAGCATTTTCAGTAGGGTATATATAATGTAATGATGTCCATGTGCCAGTCTTTTAGAAAAAGTAAAAAAACACTTTTCTTGAAAGAAAAAAAATGTATTTATTTTCTACGTTTCATTAGGATGAAACAAAAGAAAATATTCAGTGTACATACGATTTTAAGTTTCGGAGTCGTCACCCACAAAAAGAAAACTCCATTCCGTAACCTCAGTAAATTCTCTATTCTGGTATAAATTATGAATTTCATTAATAATTCTTTGAATATTTTGATGTGCCTATAAAATGTTACGAATGCTACTGACGATTTTTGTTTATAAAATGTTTTGAATAATAAAATCAGTATATTTTGGAGTTACGGAGGAGAAACCAAACTCCACTCCGAAACTGTCGGATTACTTTCAGTTTTTGGAAAGTAATCGATATTTTTAAAATTATTCTTAAAATATTCATTGATTTAAATAGAATGTGATAAGTGCTATTAATAACTGCTTATAAAGTGTATTATTTTAATATTAGAATCAATATATTTTGGAGCTGTTGAGGAAATAAAAAATTCCACTTCGTGACCTCATATACCATTACCCATTTTTGGTAAATAAATAATAAATTCGCTTGAAAGACGTTAATGAAGGAGTTTTCGGGGTCGCTGATTGTAAATCCGGAATCAATTTTAAAAAATTCAAAATGGTGGATCCATCGAATATGGGTACTTATCGAAAACTAGTATTATACATTTTTCCAAAGAGTAATTTCTCGCGTGAAGAAATTACTTCAATAAGGCAATATCATTAATTTAAATTCCAATCAATTATTGTAGCATTTTAATTTTATAAATAAAAAGATTCATCACTATGACATACTGGAATAGAATGAATAAAGAACTTTCGAATACAAAATGTTTTCTTCTTCCCATGCACGACACAAAAGGACATTTTTAATTTTCATTTAGCATTTAGCTTTGCTATCTGAATCTCATCAATTTCTCATGCTCACATAAGAGTAAGAAATTTCTAGCGAATCCGCTCATTTGTCAATCATTTCATCTGTCATTTCAGATTTTCGGTATCTAACGTAAGATGCGTGATCAACAATCCCGAAAACTACTTAGTACAGGATTTCAAGAGAATTTAGTCATTTTTGTAATATTGGATCCGCCATTTTGAATTTTCAAAAAATGACATCGAATTCATAATCAGCGACCTCGAAAATCTCCCGCGTTTTCCGTTAAAGAAAGTCAAAGTGCAAAGTATGCCCTATTTTTATTGTAAGCAGTACAGAGTCACTTTGCTCGCAAAAACAGTGTGCAAAATTGAATTTCGAGCATGTAGATGAAGCAACGTGAGTTCATAATGATTTCATAATGACTTTATGTTCAAAAAACCCTTAGAAAGTGGGACATCTTCTTTTAGAGCACATTCTGAACTCTTTTCTATTTTGTTGCCTGGGAAAGTGTGAATCGGCAATAATTGATAAATAATTCAATAGATTAAGACGTATCAAATTAATATGGTAATTTTGTTATTTTTTAAGCTCTATTTGAAATGTTTTTAATCTACGTGGACCGATATTTCTCGGTGCAAAGTGAAATTTCACGTTAGTATTTTTATAAACGTTTATATTTCTATCTGAATTCAGATTCTTGGTAATGAATTTAAAACTGCATATGCATGTAAAATTGTAACATAATCTCGCACGTTGGCCGATAACGCAGAAAAGAGTAGCGAGAACGAAGTGGCTAAATAATCTTTTCTAAAATGTGATCAAGATTGATGATTTTTACTTCACAACCATCATTTTTTTATGTTTATTTTACCAATCTTTTAGATTCCACATACAAATTTATAAAACGAAAATACAGTATATCGTATAATATACGGTATACATGTTTATGTGAAAATTAAGTATTAAACAAATGTCAAATGATTAAATATGATTTAATCAGATTCATTTCATCGTCTTCTTAATTAAAATTCTCGTCTTTTTTAATTATTAATAGTCGAAAAATAAAATGTTATGAATGCACAACTAAAAATTGATTAATTACCTGCCCATACTACTGACTGGGGATTCGAGTTGAGTGTTCCTAGGAATTGGATTTGTATTAAAATGAATTGAAAATTTGAAAATGACGCAATTCCTTACACCGTGCATTATAATTCTATATTTGAACTGCCAAATGTCATGAGTCTAAAATCTATGAATGCGTGACGCCCAGAATCATGGTCATCAATTTTACTAGTGAAGACATACAATAATATTCACAGGATATTGAAGTTTTGAGCGCTCGATCGACAAAAAATGAAAATTTTTTATTTAATTGAAAATATTATTTTTCTTTTCAAGCATGTTCCAAGCCCGTCACCTACAATGATATTAAATGTATAAAAAATGCGGGGAAAAATATTTTCATCAATCCAACATTGTTAATAAGCTATCATGGAACACCCCCGCATATGACCTGCATAATGTTAAAAAAGTAATATACACCGGTTAGATACGTGTAAAGAAAAATTACCAAAACAGGACATACCTCGGAAAGAAGTCTTCCAGAGCTCTTACCATAGATATCTCCAAAAAGACCTTTTGAAGTGGTCTTAATTCTTGTAATTGGAAAAACCAGCTCTTATTAAAAAAGTTTGACTTGAGAGACTTTTGGGTTTGAGATCTGTAATGAAAGAATAAACGCTATTACGATATTAAACAATTTATATTATACTTTATTTATCATTGTTTTGTGATCTTCTTTCTATTAAAAATAATCCTAGACTAAATCGTTATAAATAACGATACACAGGGCGGGGGGGGTGGGGCTGTTAAAAAATATTCATAAAATGCTAATTAAAGATGAACAGCATCAATAATTTTTAAAAATTTAATGTTTTACCTCGTATTTGAGAGGTCTTATATTTAGTCTTCTTAAAAATCACTTTACGAGCTCTTTTTGACCAGTATTTAAAACATCTTACAATTTTTAAAATATCTTAAAGCCCACTTGAAGGTATCTTCCTGCTGTTTGGATTAAATATTACGAAATTTCTTGCTTTTTTAATTGTAGGTGAAGCAAGGAATAATAAAAGGAAGTTTACATAAAAATAAAATAGCTGAAAACTGAAGCTGAGGACTAATGTCATCTAAGGTATTTCAAAATACCTACTGCGTATAAGTCTATAGATCTACTATTTCTGAGAGGTTTCAATAAGAATTCTATAAAGGAATATCAGTAATCCCAAGTACATTTTAATTGCCATCTATTAAAAAATAGGAGATGATATGGCATAGCAGTTCTTATAGTGGAACATCACAGGTTTTATACGTTAATAAACCTCGAACGTAGATACGAAGGAATGCAACGTAGGAAGTACCTGATATATGAGAACGTCTGTCTGCAGGATAATATTTACGCTGTGTTAGGATGCAGAGTCATCTTGTTGCAGTGAAAATGGGAAACAAATATTGACTACGTTATACATTTAATAAGGTTTTAATTTTCGACCACTTTATAAATTAATATATTCAAATAGTTTTGGTATTTTTCGGTTAATTAAAGGATATTACCAGAAGTTTACCATTCTTTTCTGTAATGAAGCTTATCTCCTTAATTCACACGTAGATTGTCAACGGTTCCTTTATTCTTAGTACCACACCACCAACATATATACAAAACTTCATATTCCCTACTTTAGTATAAATACGACACAATCATCACCGTTTTCTTACATAGCCTTCATATCAGAGTCGAAACATTGCTAATTATTTATTTATTATTTAGTACAAAACTCTCCAAATTATTGACTATTGCTTTTTTTTCTTCTAATTTTTATTAAACCCAACCATTTTTTATTTTTATTCTTTAATTGACAAAAAAATACCAAAACTATTTGAATTTTGAATACATTAATTGACTACGTTAGTTTAAGATAAAATGAAAACAAATATTGAAAAGACGTAACAACTTATTATTTAGTTAAGTAAAGGAGTTGGAAAATACCCGACATCCAAATAAAAAAAGAGTTCAGAATGATTTCGAAATCTATTCTAAAAGAAGTCAGATATCCCACTTTCTAAGGGTTTCTTGTCTAATGAACATGATGTCAAATAATGAGATCTTTATGAATTCATGTTCAGAAAACCCTCTGAAAGTTTAACATCTGACTTCTTTTAGATCACATTTCGAAATCATTCTGAACTCTGTTTTATGATTGCTTTACGGGTTCCAGGATAAATCGGAAACAAGATAAACTCCAAGATCTTGACAGTCTTTATAACATTTATTGTATTTTCATCTACACAGAATTATCTTGATGTTTAGAGGTATTGAGAGGATGTCCAAACTCTCATGATCAGGTAATTAGGGTGTCTGAATTAAGTTTTCTAATGGTTTCATCCACGGAGTGCAATATATTGAAGTAGAACATGTTCGAACCCATAACAGAAGAAAAATAATTCAATCAAATCTATTCCCCAAAAAAAGAAAAAGAATAATATCGAATTCAGAAATTACGGTTCCAATCCGGTTTCTTGACGTTTCGAATTGAGAAACGGCACAACCAAATTCGAAGTTCATCGACTTAATACTTTCACGTGAATTTACGAATATTTGGATTCGGAAAAATTCGTTTTAATGTGTCGGCTTTGTTATTTTTATATTTTTTGTTTAAAGAAAAATAAATGTTACCGTCCAAGACAGACATTGTTTACATTCACGTATGTTATTATTACTTAGTTCCGGTGAAATTGATTACATTTTAGTTCGTGTTTTCATGTAAAAAACTGCTATAGTTAATGTTTTTAGATTATGTTTATGTTCTAATCACGTATTATATCGGATTAGAACGAAAGAATTTCAATGAAAATGATCAAGAAATCGAAATAAAACGTATTTAATTCTTTTTCGTTTGTTGGGTTTCTATTTAATTTGTTTTGTGAGATTTTACGCTCCAATCCTATCTAATCCGATGTACTGTCAATACACAAAAACGGAACATCCAAAAAATCGACTTGCATTTTTTATCTAAACCTCAATAACAACTTTCTTCACAGATAATGACTAGCTTTATCCTTCATCCATAACGAAGCAAATTAAAACGAATTTGATCGAATTCGTATTATAAATTGCAGATAGGTGCAGAATAAATGATCTCATAATGTAATTGGATTCAATTATTAAATTCTGAATCCCTACTTTGGTCACCGGTGAATCCGTTTTAATACGTAAATACAATTCTATTCATTCATACGAATAAAAAGGTTACTTTCTCAATTCACATTAATCCAAAAAAAGTTTTCTTTTTAAAAATTAAATCTTAAATACATCCGTATTCAATAATACGGATTAAAAACTATCCAAGTGTATTCATTTCAATCAAAAAAAAGTTGTATTTCAAAAACAAAACTTTCAATAGATCCGTATTCAACATTACGGATTCAAAAGTAGCCAAGTGTATTCATTTCAATCCAAAAAAAGTTTCCTTCTTCAAAACGAAATATTGAATGTCTCCGTATTCAACATTACGGATTCAGAGCTATCTAAGAGTATTCATTTCAATGCAAGAAAAGTTTCCTATTTAAAAACGAAACATTGAATACATCCGTATTCAACATTACGGATTCAGAACTATCTAAGCGTATTCATTTCAATGCAAAAAAGTTTTCTATCAAAAACGAAACTTTGAATACATCTATATTCAACATTACGGATTCAAAACTACATAAGTGTATTCATTTCAATGCAAAAAAAGTTGTCTTTCAAAAAACAATATATTACGGATTCAAAACTATCTAATTGTGTTCGTAAAATTGAATACAGATGGATCACTTTTTCTGAAATTTAATCCGGCAAATTACGCTTCCGATTGTATTCGTAAAATTGAATATAGATGGATTCCTTTCCTCGGAATTCAATCGATTTCAATACATATTTACGGAATCAAAGTATGAATTCAAAATGAATTGAAATTTTCAATCCAATCTTATCCAATGTCGATTGCTGGGGTGCTTTATAACAGATCGGATGTGCCAAATTATGAGATTTTTCTGAGCTTGAGGTCGTAATTTGCTTACAATGATATAAAGAAAAACCTCCCTAGTAGAGTCATCTTCATGACCAGAGGAAAGAAGATTCTGTAATGACAATCTGAGATTAAAATTATTGCAGTTTGATGGATGATTCTTCGCACAAGATTCTTCACGTCAACGCAATGCAGTCGTATAGAAGATCTTCAGCAGAAGCTTTTTTTTATAAATACTCTGCATAGTGGTATCAGAATACAGACTGAATGCAGATTCTTATGTCTGGTAAAATGGTACGTGATTCTCATACAGATGACTGGAAGAATCTATTAGCAAAATGTTAGTTTAGCTAGACTAGAATATTAAGGGAAATTCAGTCGATTGCTATTTCATAAGTTACTTAGAAATTTGTTTGAAAGCTGAAATTTATAATACTGACATACATACACGTATACACTAGGGTGTCCGTAAAAAAATTGTTTTTTGGCTTACCGTTGGAAAAGTTTCTAAATGATGTCTAAGTAAAGAAATTTCACTTTATTTGATATATAAATGAAGGTAAACGGTACCAAAATCGCGATAAAGGGACAAAAATCGCTATTTTTTCCACTTTTTGTTATTTTTCCAATCTAACTCAGTCCTCTCTATACATAGCGTAAAATTACCTCGAAATTAGCTTGAAAAAGCCTACAATTTACTCCAATAACATTTTGCAATTCGATAAAATTTAAACCTAAGAAATCGTCAAACTGAAAGAAATTTTGTCATCCCTCCTTGTGACAACCTCTGAAATTTTGTCAGATTTCGGGTATCACTTACCGTTTTCGAAATATTTCAGAATTTTGAAAATTTTCAAAAACAATTTGCATGTATAGTATATTATAAAGTATATTATACACTAGAATACCTGGAATGAAGAGCCCCATCAAGTTAGCAGCGCAAAGTCAGCAGACACGAATGTAACTAGTTGGATAATTTAAGGCTATTTGAAGGCTAATTTAGTGCCCCAATGCGAAATTTACCGCTCCCATAGGTTTCGAGAAAATTGCTGCGCTGCTAAGTTGATATAAACTTAGCAGCGCATAGATGATAAATACCTTTAAAAAAATGATATCAAAAAAAGGCCTTCACAGGATTTTAAGGCTCATTTAAGGCTCTCCGAATACGGAAAGAGAATATGGATATACTTCCGATTAGGTAACACCCCCGATTTCAACGGCACTAGCGTATATTTATGTATTTTGATGCGCTGATTACGAATATGACCATGAAAATTGGCGACAAGGTCATTTTCAAGGTCAAAACTGAAAAAAACGCGTTTTTTTTCGAATTTTCGCATTTATTTTCAAAAGTACAAATCGGATGAAAAAATGTTTCAAACAAAAAAGATAGAGGATCAAATTCTCTATAAAAAAGGTTGTATACATTTTTTTCGTAATATCAACGGTAATGCTGTAAATGAAGGATGAGTTTGGGAATACGGTTATAGCATGCTTTATATCCCATTTCTCGCAAGTGAAGTATGGTAGCGGATCGGTGTGCGTAAGTAAGTACAGTTGTACTGAAACTAATTAGGATATGGCATCATTTACATTCACGCATTTATGATTGGCTATTTCATGTAGTGCACCTAGGGGGTGCCTATGTCCTGGGGGGCTCCGCCCCCCAGACCCCCTTTTTATACTAGCCTGACCTCCAACCGTGTGTTGGTGTGGGTTATAATCGAGCCCACGTGATGTTGGGATCTATGTGATTACCACATAGTGTACAATAAATGTCCCGAACTCGAAACCATTCTACAGGTTGAAAGGCAAACGTCAAGCAGATTATTCCCATGTTCATGCTTCATACACGGCATTACCGTTGATACTACGAGAAAAATGTATACAACCTTTTTTATAGAGAATTTGATCCTCTATCTTTTTTGTTTGAAACATTTTTTCATCCGATTTGTACTTTTGAAAATAAATGCGAAAATTCGAAAAAAAACGCGTTTTTTTCAGTTTTGACCTTGAAAATGACCTTGTCGCCAATTTTCATGGCCATATTCGTAATCAGCGCATCAAAATACATAAATATACGCTAGTGCCGTTGAAATCGGGGGTGTTACCTAATCGGAAGTACACCCGAGAATATTTTGAGCTGGAATGAAGATTCTGTATACAATTCATTTAAATTAATGATTAATAAATAACTTGAATGCCTAAGTTTAAGATACAAATTTTCAGATTCTCTTTTTTAAAATAATCGACATAATTAATTTTTGTATTCGTTTTAAGAAACATTCTTTTGAGTATAATTTTCCAAAATGTGATATTGCAAAATTACATTTTAAACACTCCATGATTGCACAAAAAATGTTCAAATAATTTGTGAAAAAAAACGTAAATTAAAAATTATTAATCGATTTTTTAAAATTCTGGCTATTTTCTACGCTATATGTATATGATCTCCTAGAAAATGTTAAAGCAATTTGCCGATAATTTACCGTACTAAATGATTTTTTCTTGTCTTTTAAGTTGTGGTATTTTTTGTAAAAAAAAAAATCGAATCTTCATGATTTTGTACTGAAAAGTCCATGGTGACGCAGTAAAGCAGACTGCAGTCAATAAGAGTGTCAATTGGTTATAACGAAGATTCTTATTATAGGTTTTGACATATACCGTCGTATAAAGGTAGAGTTCATAACGATGAAGATTCTTCCCACAGACTGCGATTTATTTTATAAAAGGAACCAAAGTTTTCCTTCAGAAAACAAAGCAAAGAAGATTCTGCAGTTAGTTAACACTTTCGATTGTTTAGGAAGGATCTGACGGCAGATCATCGCGCAAATTCGGACATACTCCATTTACAGTCTTCAGCAGATCTTCTCTCAGCCTGCTTGCAGAATTCGCTCATTTCTCTACTAGGGCTTATAATTTGACGCATCCAACCTCTCGTACCTTTAACACATTACGAGCTCATTCTGAATTAAAATGGAATATTTGTAATAAAATATTATTGATTCTTTAATTCGTTTTAATTCTGTGTAATCAGCATAGTATAAAAAAAGCAGCATTAACGAATTGAAAGTACAAAAAAATTCAATTCATTTTAATATATTTTAACAAGTTCAAATTAAGAATATAAGAATGGATTAAAATTTTAAATCCATCCGTTTCTATATTATGCGTCCGAGTAAACGAAAACGAATAGAAAGTTAAAAGTACGAATTGAAACGAATTCAAGTGAATTAAAATGAATTAAAAAGTGGATTCAATTAATCGTTTTCATGCGTTTTAATTCATTTTAATTCACTTGAATTCATTTCAATTCGTATTTTTAACTTTCTATTCGTTTTCGTTTACTGGGACATTCAAAATCATCTAATTTTTATAATTGTACGTGTATTCGATATTCCATAAACAATGGGAATAGCCGACAAATATTCAAGTGAGCGATAAATAAACAAGAGTCCCTAACAATTATATGATTCGATTTGGAAATGACTTAGGTAGGTTTTTCCACGTAGGTTAGCGTAATTCGCAAAATAGCGCACCCGGTCCGGTGTAATAATAACGTATTTATACATGGATGTGCATGAACATGTGTATTGTGCATATACATATGTGGATCTTTATTCTCTCTTATATAGTAGAGTTTCGGCGCGTCTCTCTTTCTTCACCCCGTAAAACTCCATAGTGAACTATACGTCAGTTGAACTCCCTCTCTCTCTGTCCTCTTCTAGCCATCCCGAATCTTCCTCCTCCTGCGCGGACTTGGACTGGCTTTCGGTTCGGACGCTTTCCTCTAGCATCCTCGTTCCACTTCCCCGGCGAACATTGCCGCCATCCTCGCTCCTCTCTCTTCGTCTTCGTCTTCCTCGCCTTCCGGTTGCGACGTGTGACAGTCCGTCTTCGTTGCTCGCTCCGTTTCGTATCGTATAGTATCGTATCGTATTCGTATCGCTCCCACGAAATCCGACGGCACGGACGGAATTCCTCCCAGGTGCGAGCATCGACTGATCCACGCGTTCCCCGAAGATGCAGGCGATCAAATGCGTCGTCGTCGGCGACGGGTAAGTCCTGGTGTAAACGAGGAACGAGAAGACTCCGATCCGGGCGAGTCGATCGGCGAGGACGGGAGTCCGAAAACTCCGACGCTGCCTCGGCTCTCCCACGATCTTTAAGCTTTTTTTAATGAACGCTCCGGTAGTTCTCGCGGTTTCCCCGAACATGGGCGTGGTGATGACGATTTTCATCCGCCGTCGCGGCCTCCTCGTGAAAAGGTCGTCTTCGGCGACCCCGCTTGCCAATCGGTCAATTGTGCTGGACGTACGTCATTTTGCCGCCTCATTCTTGTCTTTCTACGTCACTTTCCTCGCGGCTTTATTATCTCCATGAAATAGGCCTTTCCGATTACTCCGCTCTAATTGCTGTCTCAGCAATTGCCTCCAGTCAACTTCCAGATCATCAAGCAACCTAGTACATTTATTTCCTTTTTCATCAACGAGCATTCGTTAGGTAGTCCGTACATTCCCTCATTTCTGCTTTACTCTCGGTCTTACTCATAAATGGTTAATTTTTCTGACTCACTTCAATATCTGTTGCCATTATTGTTTTTGGAGTTTCAAGACGTCATACTTTATCACATATTAGCTTCAATGGCATTTCTTCCCTGACCTGTTGCATTTTACAAAATTCACCAAATGTTACATCTTTGACGTTTCTAATGTTTATATAGATGTTTTTCGTTTTCATCCATCTTGAGGTTTTCAATAAGATCGTTAAGTTTCCTATGTGACAACCGTCTTTGTCAAAATTTTAATAATATACTGAATTAACAAATTTAACGTATTTTTAAATAGTTGAGCTCCAGAAATTTGACATCTCCCGCAGAAAGTAAAGTTTGTAGAGTCCACAGAAAACGTGTTTGGAAAGTGACGTTTGCAATAATACACAATTGACCTTATTGCCAAATATGACATATTTAAGCGTAACTGTCAAAATCGAATGTAGCTTGTTCGATTATACTTGTAATATACTTACAATCTATATTTTGCTTGTAAAAGTATAAACAAGTTATTAAATGTCCTTATATAGATGTGTTTACTAATATGAATGCAATATAAAAAAATAATAAAACTGTAACCATAACTGTGAATCGTAATATGAATCTGAAAATTCATCTATATCATAATGTGTGCAATTTCTTGTCGAGGCTGGACAGGAAACGATCTTAATAGATAACTAAAAATTCATGAAAATTCCAGTTGAATGATAATTTCTTAAACTATCAGAATATCAAAAAGTTCGTGTATGACTCGTCTATTATTTTAATCAAATAAAACTTATCATCAAATACAAATTCAGTGATTTTGTCTTGCAAATATAGGATATCGTACTTTTAATTATTAAACCATAGAGACTGAAAAATTAGTCTTGCACATCTCGAAATACAAAACATCGATTATTAATATAATCTAGATCTCATTGACAGTTGGAACATATATTACGTATATTTCAACCTGTTTGGTGTAATGTGCAATATTAGTGGACAGGAATACTTTACTTTATAAAATATCCATCATTAACCCCTGTGCATAAAGCCATATGAAATTAATTTTAATATCTATAAAATTGTCAGTTGAAGATTAAGGTTCAAAAACTGTGATATAAATGTTTAGAAGTCTAAAAACCTTTCCCTGGCGAAAGTTCTGGATAGGAATTTAATCGGACCGAAACCAGTGCTATCCGAGACTATCCGGAATCTGTCCACTGTTTAATCCGGGTCACTTTGTCATTCCATTCCAAGCCATGCCATACCGTAAAATTCTATCCATTTCCATCCTCAGTCATTCCGAGACACAAATGTAAACCGTTCCATTCCTCCATTTCAATCCGAACTAATCCTGAGTCATTCCGAATCATATTTGCAATCCGTTTCATTCCTCCATTTCAATCCGAACGAGTCTTCGGTTATTCTCACTCAATTTGCAATTCGTTTCATTCCGTGAGTTCAATCCTAACGAATCCTGAGTCATTCCGACAGGAATGGCCAGGATTGGATAGGCGACAGATTACGGCATGAAACGGACTAAGACGGAATGAAAGTCATTCCTTTTCAATCTGATTTTTTCGCCAGGGTTACAAAAACAACTTTGTAATGAAAATTACTTCTTTGAAAGAAGTCTTATGCAGGATGGTTAAAATAGGACAATTCGGTTTTCGGTTATTAGTTCGGAAGTCTACATAATCATATAATATCAAATAATTATTTGTACAAATGAGTTTTATATATAAAATTAAATCGTAAAACTCTGAAAATGATGAGGTCATTTACGAAAATTCTCTAATTTTACCTTCATTTTATCAGCTAATTGAATTCATATTACTGAAATTGAAAGATTAATTTTGTGTCATCAAATTTAACAAAATGATATTTTTAAATTCGAGATGTGTTGTGTTGAACTGTGCAATTTGCAAGCTTCAATTTGCATTATCGTTATGATAGTAGCATTCATTAAAGGAACCATAACTAACAAATTAATTTCACAACCTTCAAATACTTTATAAAGTTTATAATTTATAAAAAAAATTATAAATATCGTGTTGAATTACATTCTCCTGTTCTTGTAACGTTTCAAGGATTATTGATTATTTCAATAGCTATTGCTAATGTCAATAAATAAATAATAATCAATAAATCAGTTTTGAGACCAGAAAACTTTTAGATTTCTAATATTGACATGTCTTTTTTCCCCTTATCTGCACAGTTTCGTGATTAGATAAGATTCGGCAGGACTAATTTTGGAGCAAGTCTATCCCCAGACTGTTTAGAATCGAGGATCAATACTTTTTACTATTTATTGCATCAAAGAAAGCTTACCATAAACAATAAACGTAATGTTAAATGCATGGAAGTTATCGACACATACCAAATTAGATAACAATATTATTTGTGGGGGCAAATGAATCCAAATGAAAGAGGTTACTAAATGTAAATCCTTTTGATTATATTCTATATTTTCTAAATAACATGAATATATGACACTTAAAAATGTAAAATAACAAATGTCGATTTCAGTACAAATAAATGCAATTACAGATATAGAAGAAATAATAACATCAGAAATATACAGAAAATATAAAATATTTTTGTGTAGCGAAAATGGGTATGCAATGAATTTATAGCTTTCATGTCTCTGTTGTTTTAATAATGTCTTTCTTTTTGATCCTCCGGCCGTAAAACTTGATTTCTCGGCCTAGGGCGAAACCGTCGACCACGAATTATCAAGTCCTACAATAATCGGATAAAAAATTCATTCTTGGGCACAGACAAAATATCGATCTTCAACGAATGTGATTGTTACCCTCGCTTTGCTCGGGTGACAAACTTCACAATCATCTATGATCAATAATTGCGCCCATGATGCATAATGTACTATTATTTGTGATTAATACATACAATAACTGGGATTATGTACCACTTGCTGAGAATTAAGCTATAAAACTGGTCAAGAAAGGTTGAAAAGATTTTACTGACGAGCCAAATAAAAAGAACGCTTAGAAGGTTGATATCAGTATGCAGGACAAATTTAAATGCATTGAATTTTTTTTATCATCTTCTTGCCATTGTTTGAGTGTGAAATAATTTTTAAAACATTAATTTTAGGTTTGCTATATGTGGATGCTTCATTTTATCATGCTTATAATGAAATTTATTCATGCATTTGGTTATAAGTTTACATATGGTGTTCAAAAGTAAAACGACAAAAACCTATGTATATTAATGAAATTTCAAACAGTACATGTTAAAATTAAATTACTGTACATTTAAAGGAATGTTCCTTGCAAACATCTAAGCGATGATTCTCATATAAATAACAGTCGTCGCATTGTACACAAAATTATTCCTCCAGATAATGGTCCAGTAAAGAGCCTGAAACGTCAAGGAAAAGTCATATCACATATTTCTTAAGAATCCTTGTGCGACTAAAACAATTTTACCACTTTTTACATAGTACATATTAATTTTCAATTGTTAGATGTTAAATAATTGATGAACCAATTATTCATAATTTACTTCGTAGGATAGCGAAGTGGTAGAATGACCATTACAATTCTACTATAATTTCCATTTTTTGGCAAAAGAATTTTTTCCCTCACGCCCAATATTTCAACCTATTTACGAGTCCTCTTCAGAGGCTTCTATTAAATAAAAATAAAAAATATAAAAATTTGTTTAAAATTAAGTTTTCTCTTTCGAATAGATCTTCGTCTATACCTCAACAGTAAAACATTCAATTTATTTATACCTAATAACATAAGTAATAATTTAGTTTTCATATCTATAAAATAATGATTTCTATATAACATATTGAAGTAACTAAAATTAATAAAGTAAAGATAAAAACATTATTCATTTTTTATTAAATTGTCATATATTAAATCTAAGCTTTTTGCCAAAATTCTTTTTCTAATTCAAAATTCAAAATTCTAATTCTTTTCCCCAAAAATGGAAATTATAACAGATTCATAATGGCCATTCTACCATTGCACTATAATATAAAGTAAATTAATTTTCAATGTTTATTATTTTAGGAATTGCGCATACATAATATTAATTTTTTTTAATTTATAATGTTCAACACATTGAATATACTGATGTAAAAACTGAAAGGTATACTGTGTAAATTATTGTCTTTCTTCTCACCTGTATACTTAAAGATAATATTAAAAAGAAGAACTTTTAATTAAATATTAATACACCTTATATTTAACGTTTTTGTATTTTATTAACATATTAGGTAATGTTTGAAGTAAACAATAAAAATGTAATTACCTTATATTCAGGTTTTAAAAGGAATTAAAAGCAAATATATTTGAAAATAAATTCTATCCATGTTTTAAACAAACGGACAGAACACAACAAACATTGTTTAATATTATAAATTTATTAGAATAGCGGCATTATTGTGGCAGAACTGCGACAGAAAAGAGCAAGCTGTAAATAAATTATTTAGTTATGTACCGCACCATTATGCTGCAATACTGACGACACATTGTGACGACAATGTAGATGAATATTTCTTTTGGGCCAGTGATCGACAGTAGTAGACCAGTAGTCAGTGTGGTGTGCAATTGTTCTCTCAAATTAAGTGCCATGGCTGGGGACCACTACTTGGATAGGTGACTGTCTAGGAACAGATTTTTCAAGATAATTAAAATAGTCAAAAAATTGTTTAAATTACTAAAATTAAATTAAATGACAATATATCAATTGAAAATTAAATAAAATAAATGTATTAATTAAATCACAAACTTAATTTTTTACTAACAGCAGCGAGAACTGTAAAAGGGAAAAAGTATCATGTGTAATAGCAATGAATATTATGCGTCTATATTTGTTGGTAATAGATTTCGATATTCCTAGAATACCCTAAATTCTAATCGAGGAAGCCAATAAAAAGTAAATATTCCAAAAAGAAAATTGCTGCGAACATGTCACCATCGCATTTCTGCAGCAAACGTATCATTATCACAGTCAATTGCATGTAAAGGAATACACCAATTCTGTCGATATCGTATTGATCATGCTTTTTCCAAATCGTATCCAATTTGCAGCAAAAATACCGCTTTAAATACCGCCACGATGTGTCGAAAGTTACGTAGTAAAATGATGCGTTACATGTCTAAATATTTGAGACACATTATGCTTTTCTGTGACACACTTTTGTCGCAGTCATGTCACCATTTTTCTATCTGAGCAGATGCTTATTTAAGAAAGGTTATTTAATTAAAATAAAAATATCGTTGAGAAATGGTTACAAAATTTTATTGTACAAATCTGATTAACATAATTGATTGAAAATAAAGTTTCTACTTTTCAATATGTGATGCTAACAAATACTGAAACTTTCAGAGCTGTGGGTAAAACGTGTTTGCTGATCAGCTACACAACCAATGCCTTCCCGGGTGAATACATCCCAACAGTGTTCGACAATTATTCTGCTAATGTTATGGTAGATGGGAAGCCAATCAACTTAGGATTGTGGGATACGGCTGGGCAAGAAGATTACGACAGATTACGGCCACTTTCGTATCCTCAAACTGATGTCTTTCTTATCTGCTTTTCATTAGTAAATCCAGCCAGTTTTGAAAACGTACGAGCTAAATGGTATCCAGAAGTACGTCATCATTGCCCTACGACACCTATTATTTTGGTAGGGACCAAACTGGATCTTCGTGAAGATAAAGAGACCATTGAAAAGCTAAAGGATAAGAAACTTGCTCCTATCACTTATCCACAGGTGAGATTCAGGCTTTATTTTCATATTTTATCATTTTTAAAAGCATCAGTAATTTTATTTATTATTTCGGAGTTTTACTTTCTTGACTGGTACGTTATATTGTTTTACCTTAGCACTCTACAGACATTAATGAATTTATAAACTTACATTCTTGATAACATTTGCAAATGTAATATTTAATAAAAATAATAACATTTAATAGCGGTGATAGAACACATTTTAATAAGGATTTTCAAAATTAACAGCCATATTTCTAATCACTGTATATATACATGCACTGTAAAAAATGAGAAGGAATTTTATAGTCTCATTGTAATGTTCATTGTATATAAATTTGTATTCTCATGTGCAACATAGAACTTTACAACATTTTTATAATTTTACTTGGCGCGACTGTGAATTTAATTAATAATTATTGAATTAAAAAATAATAAATATTGAATTAAAAATACAATCTCAGAAAGAAAACTTTACCACATTATATATGGTAAAAATTGACCCACATTCAATGTGGTAAAATTCATTTGCTTTTTTTTTACAGTGTATTGAATACAGTATCACTTATTGCAAGTGACCCATTCAATTAATTTCAAATTTTAAAATCTAGTTGATAGCTTTAATAGAACTTTGTCAGAATACTAGAAATAACTGCTAATAACGTATTTATTTACTTATCTAGGGATTAGCAATGGCGAAAGAGATTGTAGCGGTTAAATATCTGGAATGCTCAGCACTGACGCAAAAGGGCCTAAAATCTGTGTTCGATGAAGCGATCCGTGCTGTACTCTGCCCCATTACTATAGTGAAGCCAAAACGCAAATGTTGTTTACTATAATATTAAATGATCTTCAAGCTCGAAGTAATCTCGCTGAAAAACGAGTTTGACAGCACAACTCGCCCGAAATCCCACGAAAGTAAAGCAGACTGCCCTCCGACGTGCACTTACGTCGTAACGCACAAAAGAAGACAGTATGGAAAGCGACCGACGTCAAGCATAAAACTCGAGTTGCTAACCGTTCAGTATTTCAATGGATGCGCAAAAATTTTAAATGAAAGGGAAAAGAAATTTAGAAAAAGCGAGAATGAAGAGAAAACGGAGCTGAAAGTTCCACAAGTCGTTATTGAATGCAAGCGGTAAATCTCTAACCATACGGAGAAACGGCTCAGATATAACGCGAATCTGTACAGTACATTAGAGTATATATAAATAATAATAATTATTATTAATTCTTCATGAGACGGTAAAAAAGTAATACATAATTAAAAAAAATACACATTCACGCTATGAACTAGAAGATTATGTAAGTTGAACGTGTAATTTCTAGGTTAGAGTGTATAGGTAATTGAGTTTCCGAGTCGCGGTCATTTGGAAGACTCGATGGGGAACAAATATCATGTGTCGAAATTCTCGAAAAGAAAATTTAAAAAAAGAAAAATGAAATGAATGAGCGAATGGAACGTGCGCGTATGCGACTGGAAATGAGTCAATTAGGGATCGTAATTGATAAAAATTGTACATACATAATTGCTGGAGTTCAAACTTGATCCTATCGCTGTCGGCTATAACCGTAAGCTAACTAACTAATTGAATCTAAATCGAACGTTACTTGTTTCTTTTTTTAAATATATATAAATAAATATATATATATATAAAAGTATATATAGCGGCGAGACCACAGTTGAAATGTTCAATGTAATAATGTGCATGTATTTACTGTACGAGTCTCGCGCAAACGTCGACTCGGATTCGAGTGTCTTGGGTGGTCGATGAAGGACAACAAAATAATAGATATTGTAAACTAAATTTGCTTTATTAAATGGGTGTTTATTAAATTGAGTTTTTAAGCTGCGGCATCAAAGAATGTGTCGATCGTGCAAGCCACCTGCTCCGGCGTATACTTGATGTACTTGGCCGGATTCTTGGAAAAAGCAGTTTTTCTGTACTTTGTATAAAAGTTGGTGTACGATGGTATCAATGACTGGTGTAGTTCCTTGCGCAGTTCTTCACGCAATCGGGCGTCTGGAACTGAATAGGCTCGCTGGCATTTGGCAGCCTCTTCAAACTCCCTCGTAAAGCCTGAGAATCGCTCTTTCAACACTTTGCCGCCTAAAACTGAAAATCATTTTTCAAACCATATCTTTATTTTCAATTAAAACCTGCAGTAAACAAAGTTATTAATAGATATATTGCAAGAAAATTAGATAAACTTGAACAAGTATTTTAATTATTTTAGTTAGTTATTTAATTAAACTTTATGTTTTTGTATGGCTAAAATTTAATAATTTAAATTGCGAGTGTAAAATTCATCATTTGCACTCTAAGATTCTAATTTTAAAAATAAGCTGAATAAAAAGATTTGTTAGGATTTTCACGTACGCATTACAGGAAACTGAACTAAGCATGTAGCTTGTATATATTTTATAAATTTATTTGCCTAAGTTGTAGTATCACGAAATTCTGAATTATTTGCTCTCTAGCATTTGAATAACATTAGGAAAACCTGTAATAAATCACAGAATTGTTTTAAACAGCATTAACTGTCAATGAACTCGGTTCATTAGTAATTAATACTTATGCTAATAACAATGCCTAAAATGAATGGAATTTTATAAAATTTCGTACATTTTACACAACTTTATACCAGTTTTAGAAACAATTTATAAAAATGTCTGTCATTTTATGTTGTTTATGTTAAAAGCAAATATACTTACCAGGCTCGTCGTTGGATTGTTCTATGTGAACCTTCACTTTGACGAATGTTGCAGTGACGTAATTGGTTCTGTCGCGCGCAAGGAGATCCTGATAGGTTTCGTTGGCTGTAGGCTCCGCCAATAAAAGGAGTTCCATGAGAGAACTCCGTCGTAACGCGTTGATAACGTAATTGTGATTGTTCAAACGGAACAGGGCTCGAAGGGCAGGGTCAGAATACGACGTATCGCTTTTGCTCACCAGAGCCAAATTCAATAATGCCAGAATTCTTTCTGCAAGTATACATTAATGACTGATCGTTACTTAACAAATTTTCTTTTCTTACCAATCTGAATGTTATTTAATGTAATACTTTTTCCTAGTTTAAATTAGATGTTAATATATTTTTTGTAGTAATTTCGAGAATAGAATGCAAAGTGAATGTCCTATTCAAATTGTAAAAATATGTTTTGAACAGTTACGCAATAAATGATTAAATGCTTATTACAATCGGTCATTTCAGTCACAAAAATTAAACGTTTTATCCTTCACTAGATTCCTTTTTTATTAAATTGATCAAATTAATAACTTACTTGTGTATATGCCTAAAACCACTCGACAATGAGCAATGTCCGACGGTTTTGGAGCATTATTGGAATCGGTTTCGCTATGTCTTTGCAGAACCGCACCGGCAGTATCGGCGTACTCCACTAGTTGTTCCAGAAATACTAAAACATTGCTAGTACTTTCTGCTACTGTCCCGTCTTTTGGTAAAACTGCCCCAGACTCGTTACGAACAGTTTCACCAAAACATTCCAGAGCTTGAGCTCCCTGTTCAAATTGTGCAAAAACTTCAGGCTCGAATTTTATTACTAAATTTTAACGAAAAGTACTTACCGTATCATTTAGCGTCTGAATGACCGAGGCAAATTTAGATCGCAGCGCATAGTCGCAGCCTTCGACAGTTCTCTCCAAATCTGGCTTTAGCTCTCCAAGATGTTTCAAAATGGGAAAAACTACGAGAACCGCAGAAAAGTCTCGCCTGGCAATACATCGTTTAGCTCTTGCGGCAATGTTTTCCCCGTCATGAGCCACGAGATCCATGGCATCTCGGACAGTGGCTTCGAGAACTTGCGGCTGTGAACTTGTAGGAAGAATACGAGCGACCAATGAACGTTCCGCCTGCATCAATTTATGCAAACCAGCTGTAAGTAAAAGATAATTTTCCATTTCTTGTTCATCCGGAGCAGTATCGTCCGTGGTGTGACCAGCGGTTGATGCAGTTTTTTTTGACGATGGAAATGACAACCCAGTAGTTTGCGAAGCTTTCTGTAGCATTTTACTTGCTTTTTTCTCAAGGGCATACTGTAATCGCCGGGAAGTCCTGCGACCTCCACTATCCGAGACTGCTAACGAATGCCGATGTGCAAATTTTGTGCGCTAAATAAAACAAGATTGATATATGCAGTACTTTTGAATTCATTTTAATATTGTGAATAAATAATAATTTTGTTACCAGCATGGGACTAGAAGCATGGGTACTGCCCCCGCTAGTACTTCTTTGATGCTCTTTCATCAGTTGTAACGATCGTAAAACAATAGCCGATCTGACTGTAGAATATAGTTTGTCTTGTCGATGATGCCCCCTTTCCTCTAGCCAGCTGGCAATTTTGATCAAATCGGCTAAAGTATTTTCTGGTAACTGGCACAGCGATTGCGGTGCATCTTCTCCACTAGTGTCTTCGTCTAAGCCAATAAGATCTAACAATACGATTGGTAACACTGGTTTACTTTGTCTAGCCAATATATCGTGAAATTCGGCATATAAAGCTTCTAATCCAATGCTGAACAGGGTTGATACGTTTTCTAACTCTACCGAACTTGGATTATTCTTTTGAAAATATCGTTGTGCATTGTAGAGTCGATTCATGGCATCGAGAAAGCTATCCAGTCCTCTAGCTCCATTTGGACCACCACGAACTGTCCCCTCTACTTCTTGACATACACCATAATATCCAATGGCATGATCTAATACCGTTAACGTTTTCTCGATATCTAAATAAATAACAAGAAAAGATACATGAAGATTTAAGGCTGTAGATGAATCAATCAGATGGTATTTTTGCACTACTAATTTTTTTTAATTTACTCTAACGTTTGCTTCTAAAGCCAGAAACTCGTCTGGATTAGTTAGAAGTATTGCAAATATGTCAGAGAAAATTTTAATTCGTAAAGATGGAAAGGATGGAATTTTATATGAAACTATTTTTTTGATTGTTCTCGATTTTCGAAAAAAATGGAACTCGAAAGATTCGACAGGCCAGGAATCGAACCCGGAACCTTTCTTTAAGAAAAGATACATTTTCAAATACGAATACGTACATATATTTTAGAGTAATTGAGTACATACTCTGCTGTTGATTTTGAAGGGTTCCGGTCTCATTGTAAACTGGTAAAATAGTTCGTCTTAAAGTCGCCAATCGTTCTTCTAAGGATGATAATATCACAACCATGCCATTAGTTAACTGTCGACTTCGTTCTTGCGCATCTTTGAAAGCTTCGAGAGCAGCTACTTCAGATTCAAGTTTGCATTCAATTTCAAACCTTCTTTCTGATGTATCGCCAGGACCCTGATTTGTCATTACTACTAACATCGAAATTGTTAACAAGTAAACATTAAGTTCTATTTACCACATACATTTTATATAAGTGGTGTATTTTAAAGTGTATATTTATATACCTGTGTTGCGTGTTCTGAAAAAAAATCTTGTTCATTAATTTTTATCAGACGTATATAGATAATGTACAAATTTACAATATTTAAACAATTGCAGTTTCTTATTTTTTTCACATTTAAAACTAACTGTACATATTCATAAACTAGTGTCTAGTTTAATGCAAATTTTTACATCTGAAATGTAAAAAAAAGTACAAAACATATATTATAAACGGAACAAGTCTGTTGTCATAAATGACAGCAAGTATATGTGACAGTTACATATGTACATGCGAATATGACAGGAGTGGTCTTTCAGCCCCTGTCGGTAAAATCTAAACTAATCACCGCGCATTGTTTGAATCGCAAATATTTTCCGGCAATTTTTTTTACGAAAATTATTACAATATAATATATAATTGCAATTAATAGAATGTCATTAAATTTATATATTCTTTGTTATTTTCTTGCATGAATTTTAATTGGAACAATTTTTGGAAAATACCTATTACATATTCAAACGATGTGTTGATTTGGTTCTAGTTCACATTTGTTCGACAGTTGGCGCTGATAGTCCATTTCGAAATTATTGTGTACACAGAGATTTCTCTGTACATACATACTTAAGGGTACTTCGCCGATAAGGTAGGGTTTTCTCAATTAATATACATACAGTAGTCCTTCTCTTATTCTAATTTCTCCAGACAGGCAAGACGGCGTCTCCTTCTCGTATTCTAATTTGCCGCCAAAAACGTTTGCACTTTTCTAGGATCTTGCGAGGGGTTTTTACATGAATGTTAATTTACACAATATTATAAGACAGATAACCGAACTGACTTATTGTTAAATGTTTTTGTTTTTAAAAAGAGTTTTTTAGGTTATGTTGTATGCATGAAATTAGATTAGAGGAAGTGAAAAAATTAGAATAAGAGAAGAAGTTAGAATAAGAGGAATTAGAATAACGATTTTTCGAAATTCGGGCTCTGGAAGGGCAATTTTAATTAATATAGACGATTTCCTAGAAAAAGCCAAGGAAATTAATTAAGAATTTAACCGAGAATTTTCGGAAATAAATAAAAATCACTTGTCAGTTCAGTCAGTTCTAAATGAATAAATTTGGTATTTTCTAGAAAACTATTTTTAGTGCTTAGAATTGCCCTTACAAAGTCGGAATTTAAAAAAACGTTATTTTTATTTGCGATTTTTAGTGAAATTTCCTACCGTACCCCCGGACCACTTTATAACCCCCGCAATGGACTGGCACAATTTCGAAACGAGGTCAAAAAATTTTACGGCCGAGAAGCGAACACTATTTTTTGATACACTGTTCGCAAAAATAGGCACTTTACCGACTGTTTTTAGTCCGTAAAGTGCGAAAATCAGTCCGTAAAATCACACTTTACGGACTAAAAGGAGTCCGTAAAGTGTCTACTTTTCGGACACGTGTATGAAACGTGTATCAAAAAAGATATATGTATATGTATTTCTAAAAACCCCAAACTGTGGGTTGAATGAAATTAAAGGGGTTCTAAACTGGTCCGCTGGTAAGGTAGGAATTTCACTAAAAACGTTAGGAAATATGACTGAATAAAGGTTTCAATATTCGGGCTCTGTACTGGCAATTCTAAAACAGTTTCCTAGAAAATACCGAAAACATTAATTGAGAACTGACCAAGAATATTCGAAAATAAGTGATTTTTATTACATATAGACTCTGTGATCGCCAAATACCTAATGTGCATAAACTATATGAATCATGTAAACGCGTCCGGAATTTTGATAAGAAACCCCGTCGGTATAAAGAAAACATGTTGAAAAACGTAATGACATACTTATGATTTTAAGAAATTATATTTCCGGCAGAATTACTTCATAATTCCATCCTTATGGATAATGACTAGCCACAAAATATTGACTGCCGTATTCGCTTTGTTTATAAACATAGTTGTGTTATGTATTTACAACTATGTAAAACTATTTTAATGCTTTACGTATACATATATAATGTCCTTTACGTGTATACAAAATTATTTTCAAGCTTTGATTAGAGGGGGGTATTAAATTATAAAAGTAATAAATTTACCTGCAACATATTGAATGTACTACACGAATACATACATAATTTAATTAATGATAGGGATTTGTTTATGTAGTCCGCATGAAAGTAATTATACACACACGTTTCTGAATAAACGTGTTAAACAAAACGTGTGTGTAGGTAGTCAGTCTGTAAATAAATGTTATATGTATATTATAATTTATTAGTTTATTGTTTGAAAATGGATCGCGTTGGTATTTTTTCAAATGACAGAAAAGTGGAAATCGAACGAAAATCCTAGGGCTAAACGGAATTTAAAAAACGCACGATCGTCATTTGTCATTAACCATCGGTTTTTCTTGCAATGTCCATTCCGACTAGACTTTGTAAAGTACGTGTAAACATACGGTTTTCTGAGAATTTTTGAAATCCCAAATGGACGAAATGTTTGGGAACGGAAGTGCGGAAGTCTCGTCAAGAAGTTCATCGCCATTGAGTTTGAACGATTCTGGCTTAGGATCTTGCGGAAACCTCGTGAAAACATTGGAAAGAGGTGTAAGGTTATTACTTTGTTTACTTTTGTTTGAGCTTAAAGACATACGTGGGCATGTTTGTATTTTATTCAATTGGAATCGCCAATTATTCATATATTTTATTAGTTGTAATTGTGTATACCATGTGCAGTTTTTTTGCAGTCGAAAATGTTCTAAAAACAATTTCATAGATAACCTCAAATGTGCAATTCATTTCATATTGCTTTTGTCCATGGCGTATGTTCAAGTCCAAGCACCTTAGCTTAGAATAACAGGGTTACAAAAATCTGGTATTTAATCTTGGTAGTTTAAACAAATAAACGTTTATCCAATAAATCTATTAATTCCTTTTCGAGTCTTTTGAGGTTTTATGCGCATATTTTATTTTGAAAGTCTATATAACTGTATATTTCATACAATGGTGGTCAGCTGGTATACGAATTTTAATAATTCCGACAGGTACGATGCTGACATTTATTTGTGATTCCAATATTGCTTATTTATCACTGCAAAACCAAAGACTTTAGGGTCCATTCATAAACTACGTTACCATTTCGCGGGGGGGAGGGGGTTGGCCAAGAACTGCGGTCTATATAAAATCTATGTACAAAAATCATAAAACAGTCTACGAAGGGGGGGGGGGTAAAAACTGCCAAAAAATGGTCTGCGT
Source organism: Trichopria drosophilae (assembly GCA_030407085.1). NCBI lineage: Eukaryota > Metazoa > Arthropoda > Insecta > Hymenoptera > Diapriidae > Trichopria > Trichopria drosophilae. Next base: position 210,631,191 of record CM059583.1, read on the forward strand.
AGTTTATGGATGGCTCCTTATTGCTATTTTAGATTGTATTGTATGCGCGTATATGTAATTGTATCGAATATCGAGCAAATAAGAAATCATAATTTCCCGATAATTTTTTTTAGTACAAAATTAATGTGCACACAAATATTTTGATTCTTTTCCTTCTGTGCACACTTTGTTTTCATGTATATACATTAGGGTGGGTCGAAAAACCCTTTTATCGAATTCGAAATTATTTATTCGTTAAAGGAATCACATTAGAACTCCCTTATAGGAAATATATTATTGGCTTTTCCGCTATAACTGTTATATTAATTTAATTACACAGTATTTTCCGCGTCTATGGACTAACTTATCCGTCGAGAAAAAATTTGAATGACCAAGTTATCGTATTGTAAAGTTTTGTCTCCAAATTTCACGCAAGCCAAAAAGTTTCTTATTCACAGTACTATAACTTGGTCATTCAAACTTTTCTCTCGACTAATAAGTTTGTCAATGGATGTGGAAAATGGTAAAAAATGTATCTCTCCCTGTCATAATACTGTTTAATTTTTGTTACGTATTATAAGTTAAAAACAAATTATATATTATATATTACATATTCTTTTACCGAATGCTTGCCAAAAAAATTACCGCATAAAAGATACGATAACTCGAAATGATCGTTTTCGACGCAATCAGTGCCTCTTTTACTCGTTTAGAATATGATATTTGATGGCCCAAAATTTTAGAATATGCCGATACGAGAGCTGTGCACAAATAACGAGAAATATTTTGTCTTTTTCTATTTTTTAAACAAGAAATTACATTCGTTCAAATCGGTATTTCGGTATCGTATCTTGATTTTTTATATTCAAACGTTGCGATTTATTTAAATACCGTGAGAAATTTTTATTGATTACAATTGGGCCATCTTAATTGATTTGGAGAAACGTTTAAAAGGATTTAGTTAAGTGTTGTTTGTTGTTTCTTGGTAAGCGGATAGTTAATAGAATAAAATGTACACTAATTAAGTTTCGGTCAATTTATTTAACCCTTTGCGGGTACATTTTTCTTTATACGGAAAACGGCTGAAAATTGTTACACGGGGGTTTTCGGGGTCGCTGATTACGAATCTGAAGTCAGATTTTGTAAATTCAAAATGGCGGCTCGAAGATGGCCGACATAAATGTAAAAAATTTACTTGATTTTGATGAAAGTTGGTACTCGGGGGTTTTTGGGATCGCTGATTGCGAATATGAAGTCAGATTTTGTAAATTCAAAATGGTGGACCCAAGATGGCCTACATAAATGTAAAAATTTACTTGATAGAGATAAAACTTGATACTCTATGTACTCGGAATTCTAAATATAAAAGTCAGAGATCAGATTCGTAATAAGCGACCCCAAAAACCCCCTCGTACGCAGCTTCATCAATATCGGGTACATTTTCATATTTCGATCGGACATCTTGGATCCTCCATTTTGAATATTCAAAATCCGAGGCCAGATTCAAAATCTGCGACCCCAGAAACCCCCGAGTAACCAGTTTCAAGTAAACCAGATGAATTTTAACAAATTCATCCGCCATATTGTTTCCGCCATTTTGTATTTTTCAAAACCGACTTCAAATTCGTAATCAGCGACCCCGAAAACCCCCGAGGACCGAATTTGGTTCTAATTTACCTTTTAGTTCGTTCAAAAACGATTTCTTTCTAAAAAATCGACGATTTTTTAAATTTATTTATACTTGTTAAGAATTTTGCGTAATTGCATTTATTATCCTTTTCGTTACGTACTAAAAAGCCCCCTCTACCACTGTAAAAAGATTTTTTGAATATTGCTTCGAAAGCATTGAAACTAGACAGAAAATATGTGAATTAAAAAGGTGGTAATCTGGGTTACCACTGCGCCTCAAAGGGTTAAGACCCTCTTCAGAAATGTATTAAAAATTCTGTAAAATAGTAACGGATTAAGAAATTATTTATTTTTGAAGTTTTTTCAACTTCAATATTTTAGATTTAGTTAGATATCTGAAATTACTTCACAGTTATGCGAATTATTACATTAATATTATATTAATATTGTTATCGAAAGTTATGCATAAAATGACGTGGGATGAACATTTATACTATCAGTTATCTACAAAAAAAAATGATATTGCAGATATTTTTTCCAAATAATAATATAAGTTGAAACTTTGTACGTATTTCGCTTGCTAAGGAATTTTAAATTGGAAATCTATATGGTCATGACTGTTTAATATGCGACTTTTCTACAAATGACGTTTCATCACAATCATTATAGAGACGACAGTTCCATATACGCCTTTTCAACATAAACTTTTTATCACGTGATCGTTTCAGCACAACATAATCTAAAAAATTTCTATATAACCAACCTGACCTAACCATTTCTGAATCACATAACGACACCTGCATTCTGTAAAATATAACAAATTAACTTATCCTAACATAGTGTAACGAACTCGCGCGTACAAACGTATATCCAAATGTTTTATTGCTACATCACGTGAGCCAACAATTACTGATGCAGATTTAGAAGAGAAAGCGAAAATTATAAAAATAAATGTAAAGAATCTCGATTGAAGAAGGATTAGTAAAATAAATAATTTTTGAGTTATCGCGCATAATGTTAAATTATATTCAACGTCTAATGTTAAAATGTTACAATTGAATAAATTATATAATCAAATATTTATTATATTGTATTTAAATGTATATATTGTATAATCAGACACATCGACAATTCTACAGAACTTTTCACTTTCGAGTAAAAAAAACGAAATATTTATTGTTGAAGCTTTGAATATTTTTATAATGATAGATAATAAATTCTAAATTATGTTCAGGGGATTTATAAAGAAATTTTAGAGCTACTATAAAAATAGAAAATCGTAGATAATTCATAGGTCAACATTTGATTTACGTGAGAACGCCGGAAGCGCTTAGATGCTGGTACGCGGTCGCTGATGACAACCAGAAGGTCGGTTAATCCCCATCACGTCAGATTCAAGGTCATTTGAGGGGCAAGTAGAGAAAAAACCATCGGAAAAATTTGAAAAAATTCACGAATATGTTTTTGAGGTCTCTGAATCCGAATCCGGCTTTTAATTATACGTTGGATCTATCTGTAGACGTCCTTTAAGGTTATTTTAAGGGTTTTTGAGATAAAAATGGTAAGTATGAAAAATTCATACATATGTTTTCGAGATCAGCAAATCGTATTCTGAGGTCAGTTAATCTTCATAAGGGTATAAGGGATCCCTAAAATTGTTATTTAGCTTATTTATTTATATTTTCAGTATTAGTTCAGTTTGACATTTTTCGAGGGACAAATCTAGATTTTTCAATTACATTTTCTTCTAGTCATCTTCGTTTCACTTAGTTTTAAAAAAGATACTCCTTTCTTTCCTTTACCCAAATCATTTGAAACGTCTTCATTATATTGGGAGTTGTTTTTATATTTATCTGCAACATTGCATCGATTCGAGTACGCTTTTATATGATTGCAGTCCTATCCCTAATGAAAAATTGTTTCAGTTCGAGAAAAACGATGGCGACACTAAAATGAAAAGTTCTGTAGACCATATACTGTATACGACCGCTATACTTTATAATGAAAAATGTGTAAGGTGCAATCTTCTGTTTTGTATCAACGTTTGTTTGGCAAAAATCCTACTTCTGTTACGTACAATCTTTAATTTACATCACATGCTATTTTTAACAATTTTAATCCTGTATAAAACTATTGTACATTATCTTTGAAACAAGTATCATGCATTAGTACAGTTAAAAACAGTTATGTAAAGTCTATATTTTTATATAAATAAGTTTTAATTAAATCATAAATTGATAAAATATATACTGCAGATTTGTGCATGTTTATCAAAGTAGTTATTTTCGTTACAAGTGTGCGAATACTTACTTTCATGTTATGAATAAAATTTGTCCTCGTAACAAGTATAAAATTATTATTGCGAATTTATACCAACAAATTAAAATTCGAAAAAGTTGGAAACTCCTATCTTCCATCCCAGGTAGAAATGTACGGAGTAAAATCCCGGCAAGATACTAACCCGATATCGACAGCCAATATGAATTAACGGAAATGAGTCGGTACTAAAAATAAACCGGCGAAACTCCGATCTAATACTGGTATCCAGGACTCTTTGCGACAATAAATTACTACTATATATAATACCGTTAAAGTACTGACACGTACTGGTACTGTATTCACTCATGAACGGGAACTAACTGGCGGATAAAATTACTACTGACACAACACTGGCTGCCAGTACTGACATCAGTAAGAAATAACATCCGAAGCGCTGGAGTACGTCAGTACTAATCCAGTACAGGTAGCCAGTAATATATTTGATATTAAAACAGTACTAACCCAATATTGATTGACAGTACAACTGTACCGTAATCGGTACGAAATAAAGTGTGACTGTCGGGGTCTGTTGTAATACTGTTTACCAGTACTATTTTCAGTGTTAAATTATTACTATATTAGCGCTATATTATTAGCTGTATCACTACAGCGCGCGTATTAATCCAGTTAGCATTTCCCTATCTCAAACACGTCGATGTTCCGTCACAACATTTTTTGCTGGCGTCTCTTTTTTCTGTCAAATCGATATTGCTGTGCGGTCACCAAGACGTCGAAAAAATTACAGTCATTTTGGCGAATTTAAACACTGTGTTGTGGCATTTTAACGCCTCTATTATCTCTATAGTACACATCTGTACTTAGAACACACAGCTAATACATCATGTTAAAGTCTTGAATGGCATTTTTTCACTACAGCTTTCGGCGGTTGAACTTTGGTTAAAAAAAAGGTCCTAAAAAATTTTCAAGCAACCTTTTTCGAAAAATGCAGTGATTATTATGAAATATTGATTTTCGGAGTTACAGAGCCAGAATTTCGTAAACGGATAAAAATTATTTCTTTGATTTCACAGTTCCGGCGCCGTTACTTGCTCGTCTCAAAATCTTGTCGAATTACAGGAGTTTTAGGCAATTATCGTGAAAAGACGCGTTACCACTGCAATTTTAGGGAAATTAAAAACATGACTGACTTTGCACAATCCCTTTTCGTACAGTAATCGCAGCAAACTATTAGCAATAAATTGGACGTATTTCTGTAGTTATATTTCGGTTTTGTTACGTAATATTTCAACGTTGCATGATTCGAATAAAAAGAATTCAATGCGTTTAGTTGACTCTTCAAGTGGCTGATGCTCCGTTATGAGTAGTAGATTACTACTTTTTCAGACTATCATAATGTTGATATGAATACCCATTTAATTCAACAAAAAGCCTATAGGACAACCCGTATACAATTTGTCATTCGTATTTCGAGCTCCTTAAAGCACTTCGGCTTTCCTCCAAAACCCATTATAAATAATTTTTTATGAAGATAGCGTGGTTGATGCTTTAAGGAAGCAATGTATGTTGGTTCATTCTAGGTATTTTTATTATTATCCCATTTTTGCTTTCATCAGTTCTTATTTATTATTTTTATTAGGTTATTATCCTTCGAGATGAAGTTCAACACGCACCGAAAATTAGTGCTGACTTGGATGGAAGACTGGACTGGTTTCATCAGGTTTCAAATCAGCTGTCCTACAAACTAGACTCCTTAAAATGCCTCCCGGAAATATTGAACGTATTTCCAGAGGTCCAGGAAAAAATTGAAACATTCGCTGGACGAATCTCATCAATGTGGAACGTTGCAAATCAACAAGTAATTAAGAGTTCATGCATTTTTTAATATCACTTCCCAACTTTATAAGTCATATGCTTTCATCTTGCAACGATTTTATTCTGAATTAATATTTAAAATATTTCCTACTATTTTTACGTTTTTTGTATTTTTTAAGGTATACGCAGAATATTTGAACATTCGAGTAGCAAGTCACAATATAGCCAGCATTCCTCTTCTCACGCTCCTTAACCACATTCGAAAAGAAGCGAACGCTGCGCACGTATCATTGCAGATAGGGGAGGTTCTTTACGATCGAAATGCTGTGGAGATTGGGTACGCCATTTACAACGAAATTATTCGTTTATTAGCCGTTTTGGATCATTGTGACGAAAAGGTATATTTAATAAAATATTACTACATTTTTGAAGTTAGAAAGTTTCCAATATTTCGCATCCCAAATAGTGCCATTATGTATTTAATTTCCAAAAATTTTATCGTTAACCAATTTTTCACAAGTAAAAAATAACCAATATTTCATCTCTTAACTACACGGAGAGAACTGTGCAAGTCCGTAACTGCATGGATTCCTTCGCCACCAAATTAAGATTTTGGGCTGATTCTGCACCACATGTCGCGAGATATCAACCTAAGAAACCCACAGTCTGAGACTGTGAAAACGCTCTAGGCTGAGGCAGCAAACTCAATGCTTTCTTGTAGGAAATTTCCTCCTCTACAAAAAAGGTTTAGTAAAGTTTTTCGCTATCTTGCACCATTTTCGATACGGAGGCAATGGAATGAAAAACAACGTATTCGGCGTCCGACGCCATATTTGCCTTTTTTCTAAAAACTCGATGTTCTTCGTTCTATCGCTTCCGTTTCGAATTCCGCGCAAAATAGAGCAAAACTTTACTAAACCTTTTTTGTAGAGGAGGAAGTCCCGGAGAACCCTAGTCTAAAAAGTATAACTTAAGCGTGAGCAAGCCTCAAAAAAAGCACCGTGGTTTGTTGTCAGCTTAGAGCGTTTTCACGGTCTCAGACTGTGGGTTTCTTAGATTGATACCTCGCTTTACACGGTGCAGAACTAGACATGAATCTTAGTTTGGTGACGAAGAAATCCCTGCAGTTTCAGTCTTGTACAGTTTTTTCAGCTTATGTTGCCAGTTCAGTTATGTTGCCAGATCACTAGCAAAGTGAAGAGAAGGCAAACGAACAATTACCTTCCTTCTTCTCGCCATTACGCAGGAAGTGCCTAAAAATAGTGAAAATCCATGTTCTGTAGGGACTAGTCTTCCAAGTTGCAAGTTTATAATTCAGTGAACAGACACCACTTTACCAGTGCAAAAATAGTCACTGTTTCAAACAGTGGCGAAATTGTCACTGAAAATTATTAACTATTGACTGAATTTCAGACTTTTTCAAATTAAGAGAATAATTATGATAGCATTAAATATTGATTGTTTATTTTCTGCGACGTATAATACACATATATAATTTGAACACTTTTTATGATATAATTTAGGTTCAGCAGTATCTCACCATTTGCAAAATAACTCCGTTCCTAATGAAGTTGGATGCACTGATTGACGATTACGTTGCGAACATCAAATGTCAGCCTCCAAAAAATTCTAAAGAGTATGATCTTTCTGCATTTTCCTTTGCTGCCAGATTACTCACTGGTGAACTGTTACACATCGAAGATCCGATTTACCCAGATCATTCGTTAACTATTAGTACGCACCAGAAGCCTGTATATATTGTGAAGAGAAGAGTAGTTCGGAAAAGAAAAATCTCAGAAACCAATCCGAATCCTTCTCCTCAAATTGTTAAAATTACCAAATACGCGTAAGCTAAGCTAAGTTTGTGACAAGTGATTTAATCATATTCAATATCTAGGTACCATATTTTGTCGATACAAAGTATTTTGTAAAAAAAAGTACGCCATTTCTTTCGTTGTCTATTGTGTTATGTTATGTAATTTTAGTTTAGTTATTTACAATTTCATTTATATATATATATATATAGATATATATTATATATTTTCAAATGTAAGCCAAATTGTACATTAATAATCTTTCGTAATATATCAACCTTCCACGTGTTTTATTGGATCATTACCCACAAATCCCAAACAAGAATGGGCCACACCATATAAGAATGTCAAGATACGTAGCTTTTATACATATAAATAACACCAGCAATAACGTATATGTAATTTCTTATCCGTATCCCTATAGTATTATCATTAACTATCATTCTTCTTCAAAGGATTGACGAATGTGTCAATTAATCAAAATTGGTTAATATGATGTAGTGCCTCCTGTACATATGAACATATTGGGAGATGTATGATTGAAGTAGTTATCTGCGTACAATGAGCGTAAAATGCGACTTTACAATCAAAAATTCAAAATGTGAACGTGACAAATGCTGTGTCTACTATTACACAGAAGCAACAAATAATAACTGTACATTTACGTTTAAATGAAGACGAAATACATTATTGTTATTAACATCGATAAAATGTTACAAAAATGAGTTACAATGTTATATTTTTGAAAAGCGTTCTTAGATTATAACTTATCATTAAACATGAAATGTATTATTGATAGTACATTATTAATGATAAAACATGCGTTCAATAACGTTGGTTGCGTATGTTACGCCACTACGACGAAAAATTATGTTCGCACCGTAAAAGAACGTGACGCCTATGGTACGAAAATAACTACAGCATTCTAGCATTTGCAAAACATTGGAGTCCTTCTTTAAAGTCTTCATTGAGAAAGGCGGTTAAGGAGGAATTATTGAAAGTATCCCAAAAAGGGTTCTGGCTCATTTGAAGCTCCAAGTTTAAACGCGGAAATTAAAGATTGTCTCAGAGAAAATGTAATCAAGAGAGACAAATATTTTTCGATTACAGAAAATGTGACTGGTACAGCATTAGTCCCAGCAATAAATTGCTTCCAATCCGGGATAATAAATCATTTTATTTAATTTGTGGAAATCGGCTAGTCATGGCTGAAATTCATCGTTCTGAAACCTTCCCTTGGAGAGCATTTATTCTACCATGTCTGATCAAAGCGATTGCAGAGAAATCGATCAATTTGTATTTGGAGAAAAACTTGGTGACTCTATTATTCAGCAGAAAATGATTAACAAAAGTTGGTCAAGAATTAAAAATTCAACCAAACACGTGACCACTTTGCCATTAAAAACGACAATGGTTAAACTGAAAGGACCAGTCGGTGTAACAAACGTCGACACTCCAGATGGATCACGAACCGAAAAATGTTTTGAAAATGTCGGTAGGAAAAGAGTCACTCAATCTCCTAAAGTAAGAGAAACTGCAGGATGACTAAAATACTTTTATTCCTCTTGATTCCATAAAAGGACATAACATTGTTTTCAAAAAGTCCTGGATTCAGTCCACAATTTCGAAATATATTTGGTCTATATTCAAAGTCAATTGTTACAGAAAGTGAAATTACGAGTTTATTATAAATCAGAGCAATTGAATTATGTAGTCCGACATCTGGCCAATTTTTTCCAAATATTTTGTATATAGAAAAAGGATAAAATAAGTAGTTTGTTTATTAATAATGAGTAGACACCATAAAAGATTACGTAATATAGATAGAGAGAATTGCAGAAATGTAGTTGGATTTAATGAAGATCAAAAAGTTGATTGGAGATGAATGTTTGAGAAGAAGTAACAGCTAAACAATAACAAAGAACTTTGAACCATAGAGAAAGAAAGATGGAAATACTATGAGCGCGCACATGTTTCAGGAGCAACGGTTTGTTCAAAAAATGAGGATGAAACGTTGTCCGCTTATATTGCCGCAGTGAATGATTATTAAAAAATGTTCATGACCTTGCTCATTTTGCAACGGACGGAGTGGGAATCCTCAGAACAGGCAGTGATAGTTCAAAGGAAAAACTACGTTTCTAAGCGAACATGGCACGACGCACGCAGGGATTAGAGTAAGGTTTCGCGGACATTTTTTTTTATGGACCACCCCCTGGCGAATTGTTAACCGATCTTGATAAATCTGTTATTAAAATACTCAGGAATGATTGTAGTATCATTGTGGAAGTCGCATTTTCGATATCTTGAATATTCGCTGACCTGTGCGTTCTCAAAGTCACCATATTTCTTTGATTCCAAACAGCTCATCGGAGCATCCACTTTTCGATGAAATTAAAATCATGGCTGTTTAAGTTTTCGGTGCACTAAGCTGTTTTGGGGGTCGCTGAATTCGAATCTCGTACTGGATTTTCGAAATTCAAAATGGCGGCATCCAAAATGGCGGACGAATTTAAAAAAATGCTTAGATTTGCTTGAAACTTGTTATTCGGGGGTTTTTTGGGTCGCTGAATTCGAATCTCGTATTGGATTTTCGAAATTCAAAATGGCGACATCCAAAATGGCGGACGAATTTAAAAAAAAATGCTTAGATTCGCTTGAAACTTGTTACTCGAGGGTTTTTTGGGTCGCTGAATTCGAATCTCGTACTGGATTTTCGAAATTCAAAATGGCGGCATCCAAAATGGCGGACGAATTTAAAAAAAAATGCTTAGATTCGCTCGAAACTTGTTATCCGGGGATCTTTTGGGTCGCTGAATTCGAATCTCGTACTGGATTTTTGAACTTCAAAATGGCGGCATCCAAAATGGCGGACAAATTGGTAAAAATTGAACGGGCTTTAAAAAAGGATCGAATATAGTAAATCCTCTCATATTCAATTTTGACTAACACAAAAATGAAGCAATTGTGCAGTGTTAAAGAAAATATATATTCGGAAAAAAGGCGATATCGAAGAAATAAATGTAATGAAAGTAAGTCTTTCTTGGTAACTGCTAGGTATCAGCATTAAATATGCTCTCTAAAGTATATATAAAATAATGTAAAACATGAAAAATAATGTATGTGAAATTTAATATTTTTGAATGGGAAACAAATATTTATTACCTGAATCTGACAATTTATATACATTTATATGAGATATTTAATCTCATAATGTATAAAATATATATTACTCGTAAATGTGAACTTTATTCAATTTGACGCCCAGTTTTGAAAATGGATACACTCATATTGTGGAAATATTTTTCAGCATATACCACGTTTGTCAAATTAATACACTAATATGAATGAAGTGTATAATGCTTCTTCACAGTGTCAATATACAAAAATTTTTTTTGTTACAAAAACAAAATTTAAATTAGATGAGTTTAGCGATGCGGAAGTTGCAGGGGATCAAAAATTAAGAACATCAACATCGGGATACTTGTTATAATTAAATAGTAGTGTAATCATTTGGGGATCATGTAAGAAATAGGTGAAAGCGTTGTCAACAACCGAATTCAAATATACTGCAGGTAGTCAGATGTATATAAAGAAGTAATTTGGGCAACTACATTGTTACTCCAATTGATCCAAGATAGGATACATATTCCAACTTTGTATATAGAACAATTCGAAAAGGAGAAATTTCTATTAGAATACGTCCGTAGTGAAAAGCAGCAAGTGGATAGATTTACCAAATTCCTTGGTAACGGTAGATTAAAAAAAAATCAGAAGCGATATAGGAATAAAAATCTGTGCATAATGTAGTTAGGCATACGTATTTCAGTAATTGTAAGGAGTGTTAATATAAATAGAATTTATAAATGATTCATATGGGTGCTACAAGCCGCGTAGTCGATTTATTATATTCTCTTTTGTACACTATCGAGATAAATAATATGAGTTGAACAGATGAAACCATCATTACGGAACCAAAAGTCATATACTGTCATATACTATACAAAATTAAAACTGAACCCTACAAGAGCCTCGTAAAGTCGACAAAATACAGTACGACAAATAAATCGATATTAATAACAAAATGTTATGAAAACGAGTGCAAATAGGGTTCAATTTTAATTTAATCGCATCGTATTAGAGGACAAAAAATGTTTGTGTTTTCAAGGCCTACAACTTTTTCCAGTGTGATATTTCGATAGCTATGTGTCGAAACGAGTTAGACGCGAAAAACCTGAAAAATCGGCATTTACCCCCGTTTTTATGGCTATAAGAGAAATATTCATTGTAGGTCAAAAACCAACAGAGGCAACTTGTATAGCTTGAAAATATCTTTAAAATGAGCTTCGGTTCGCTCAGATACCTTCATACAGAGCCGAGATATTTAAAAAAAAAGTGATTTTTCCCCCTAAATTTTAGTGTTGAATAACTTAAAAACTCTACCTTCCCGGAAATCTTTTCAGAGGAAAAAGTTGCTCAGAATTATCTGTACAATCTACAGTTAGCCGCTGGGTAATGGTTGGCCGATCACCCTGTATAAGCAAAATAAAGATCTGAAAAAAAATTACTTATTTCACTGATGGTCAGTGCCAGCCTCTCCAGTGGGTTCGATGAATGCAATTATCTTGAAGTTGATGAAGTTGAGTTCCACTTGATCCTTGCTTATTTTTTTGTTTGCAAATAAAACATTTAGTAATATTTTTTTTTTTTTTTTTTTTATTTTATTATTTTAACGGGCGGAATCGCCCTTTTACAATGTTTGTTCATACATACTGAATAATTGTTATACTAGCTTTATATCTATCTTCACTCGCTAATGCTCGCTCAGGACATCATAGTCGCCGACTCCCGAAATTATTCGAAAGGAGTTGAAAACACTGATGTTGAAAATAAAACGCTCGGAGGCCTTCGGTACTGAGAATCTCTGATACGTAATTTCTGGGAAATGATTGGAAAATTCTTGAGGAAGTATTTATTTGCTAATTATATATATTCTAGCAACAATATACAGTCGAATCTCGCAAATCCTTTTAACCCCATATATTCCGTGGATTTTGCTGTCCATCTTAACCCCTTCACTTTCGTCCGTCATCCCATGCTGTTTTATAGAATGCCGGAAATTTCCAAATATAAACATCGAGTATTTGAGTAATTTTCATTAATTTTTAATAAATTTTCTATGTTTTAACATATTTTTCAATATTAAATTATAATTTTCGTAAAAAAGTAAACGAATTAAAATTTTGACATATGTATGTATATATTTACACGAAGGAACGCTGGTACAGGACCATTATGGTGCCATGAGCGAAAGAGGAGAATGTCAGGTAGAGTTAGAAAATATGCGATGGTGGGGAGCTTCGAATTTGCCAGATTGGAGAGGAATACTGCAGCCGGGCATTAACGGATTAGCTAGGTTTGATTGTAATTCAATATCAATTGCACTAATTAATTTTGACTTAAATAAAATTTCGTACTTCTTACCTGATCTCTGCAACGTTTATTGTCAAAATTCCTGCGGAGAATCTCGATCAAGTGACAGGGGATTGCTGCCCAGCTATACAAAACACCAGTTGGAGACTGAATTAATTCAAATGGGAAAACACCTTATATAGGAAGAGTAGACGATAAAAGGAAAAGGAAAAGCAAGAACAATGCAAGGGAAGGGTGAAAGCAAGATCGATCGAATCAATGGAACAAAGCAAAAAGAAAAAAGGATAACGTTTATAAAAAAGAAAACAACAAAAAAAAAACATTAGAAAAAAGGAAAAGCCTCCTGATAAACACCTAACATGATTGATCGATGAAATATTTTCCTTATGTGGACGGTACTATACCAACCAATAAACTGCTTTCCAGCTCCTTTTTCGGGTGGAAAAGGAGTTGGGGTAAAGAAAACGCTCGGAGGCCTTCCGATACTGAGAATTTCAATGACGTAAATTTCCTGGAAATGACTGGATAATTTATGACTTTGGCAACTTATTGTACTAGAAGAAGAAGACTAGAAGATTTGCGAGAGCTGCAGATCGACTTAAGAAGATGGCGCCATACTTCACATTTGTGTATGAAATGTAGGAAACTGCAGAACCTACACCAAGTACAGCAGCGGTCATGAGTCGATTTCCGCCAGATAAACAATATTTTCGAAACGTAAACAAACAACGTGGCTCGTCTTACCAACAGCGAGCTGCTGCTTGAATACGAAATCGAAAAATTGTTCACCCGACGGGGATCGAACTCGTTGTGTGGAAAATTATTATCAGAACATAATAAATAAAAACAATAAAATTTAGAACCAAATATTCAATTATATTTTAATAATAAATTTATTCAGGTATTATACATTAGACGAGAATGCGTTACAATTTTCGCATCCCGTTACAATAAATGCATCGCAAAAGTAAACAATACTCGTCCGCGACCTGAATACAGTCTCGTTCGACTGCACAAGGGAAATAAAGCAAATATACAGATAATAAAATATAAAGAAAAGAAAAGGAGAGGAAAAAAAAACAGAACAATATTGAAAGTTGCACTTTACAGTTATCGGTGAGCGCAAAACTTAACAATCGAACAAAAAAAAAAGAACTTAATTTACATTAGGTAATAACGTCGCATTCAGTATATTGATATCAAACATTCGTATACTACGTCCTATTTTTCGTTTTTATTTTTTGTGTATCTATTCGGTAATCTCAATTCCAACGGTAACATATTTGTCATTTTGCAACCAATAAAGTCAAATGCTCGTTGACCAATTGTTTTATTTCTCATTGGGCATTGATTAAAAAGATTATTTTTGCTACGCGTGTTAAATGTGTGACTATTTTGTATTAGTACATGATTTTTTATCAAATAATTCGCAGTTTCACAGTAAAATATTTGTCTAACATCCAATACTTTAGAAATTTCAAATAATTTTTTGGTTGGAAAAAGTTTGTTTTTAAATAACATTGATTTTAAAGTTTTCTTTTGCAATATTTCTAATGGTTTCATTGCGTTATTACAAGCGCTGCCCCAAGCAAGAATAGCATAATTTAATATAGAATTGAACAATGAATAATAAATTTGATATAATTGATTTGTATTTAAAAAGTTTCGAAGTTTAGAAAAAGCATATGGTAGATATCGTAGTTTTTTCATAATTTCGTCAATATGATTTTTCCATCGAAAGTGCTTATCCACTGTTAAGCCTAGATATTTAACACAAGTGTCACTGTAGATATTGAGTTGTTTAGAGTCCACATTAATAGTGATTCTATCCAATGTAGGAATACTGTCAGTGTAACAACCGAAAGTTAGAAATTTAGTTTTAGCAATGTTTATTGTTAAAAAAATTTGCATTGAACCATTTTATGAGATTAGGAATATCGAATTGAACTTTATGTATTACTTTATCCCATGTGTTATCAGTGAACAATATAGCTGTATCATCTGCAAAGGATAAAATTTGACCGCTCATTTCGATATTAAAAACGTCATTTATATAAATGATGAATAATAATGGACCTAATACAGTTCCTTGTGGTATTCCATAATTGACAATTTTAGTATTGCTAGTATATTGACTAATTTGTACAGATTGTTTTCTATCTTTGAGATAACTTTTAAATAAGTTTAAGACTATACCTTAGTGGACTTATCCCATAGTGCTCTAACTTTTTAATTAAAATGTCATGATTTATCGTGTCAAAAGCTTTTGCCAGGTCTACAAAGACTCCTATAACTGGTTTACCTTTGTCCAATGAATCATAAACACCCTGAGTCAATTTAGCTATTGCATCTATGGTAGATTTTCCCTCTCTAAAACCAAATTGGCTATTATGTAAACAGTTATGTTTTGTAAGAAAAGCAATTAATCTATTTTTTAAACAGGTTTCGAAAATTTTAGCTATAATTGATATTAGAGAAATAGGTCTGTAGTTATTAACATCAGTTGTATCACCGGACTTAAATAAGGGCGTGATCTTAGCAACTTTAAAGTTTGCTGGGCAATGACCTGTTTCAAAAGTCAAATTTATTATATGTGAAAGTAGTTTACATATATAGGGCGCTAGCGTTTTTAATACCGCAATGCTTATTTTATCTGGTCCAGGTGCTTTGGTAATTACCATTTTACTAATTATGGTCGATATTTCGCTTTCAGTTGCAGGGCTTAAGTATAGCGATTCCATTACCTGATTGCATTTTGGATTAATGTAATCTAACTTATGAATTTTCGCCGCAAATTTTCCGCCAATTGATGCAAAATGATTATTTAACTCATTAACAATACATAAGGGATCGGATGTTGCATCATTATTTACTTGAATAGCTTTTGGCATGGTTGTGTCCCGTTTGTTTTTCGCGTGGAGTAGATCTTTAACGGCCTTCCACAATGACTTCGGCGAGTTATTCGGCGCGTTGAAAAATGTCTTTTGTATAAATATTTTCTTTGCGTTAACTATTGTAGCGTCCAACAATTTTTTATAACTTTTAAAAGTAACCCATGATTGCATGTCACTGTTTTTTGTAGCTTTTTTATATAAATAATCTCTTTTTTTAATTGAATTAATTATACCTTTAGTTATCCAATCTTTGCGTTTCCCTTTCAAGTTATAGTTCTTATTAGACGCTTAGTTATGGAATTAACTCGTTCTACGAGCAAGTTGACACAGGTGTCCGGAATTCTTTCTTCCAGTATTGAATTCCAATTTTCTTTTGTTGCAAGTGATGACAGCTTTTTGTGGTTAATTTTTATTGTAGTTGTTTCCTTGTTTATGTTCTGTAAATTCTTAGTGTTCTTGCTTCTTGACGTTGTGTATGTCAGTAGTATTGGGTAGTGATCCGTTATTGTTGTTTCAATGACAGCAGCATTTACTTGATTAATGTACATTTCCGTTTTGATAAAGATATGATCAATTATGGTTTTAGTATGGTTGAATTCTCTTGTTGGAATATCATTAATAGCTGAGATAAAGCCATTTGTATATAATGCATTTAAGTAGGAGTCCGATGTATTGTTTAGCTTTGAGATATCAATATTGATATCTCCTACTAGTATATGTTCGTTGCCAGCAGTTTTTAAATAAAAGTCAATGATAAAGTTATTGACATTTATGGCATGAGATCTATACAAAGCAGTTATTTTTAATTTCGTGCTAAAATAATCGCAAATGTCTATTTCTAGCGCAGTTATTTCGCCAATTTTAATTTCCCGTACGAAGTGTTTTATGTTATCATGTATATAGATAACAGTACCATCGCTTTTATTCAATTTGCTGTAATTATAATAAGAAGTATATCCTTTTAGCGTAAACATTTCAAGTTTGTGTATAGTCCAGGTTTCAGAACAAATTATCATGTCGATTTTCTGTAAATATTGGGATGTTGTTATTTCGAGGTCATTGAAATGTTTATTCATACTACGTATGTTGGTATGAATAACTGAAAATGTATTTTGATCTTGTAAACATTGAGGAATATATGTACTTATATCATCAAGATTTATTCGTTTAGTAATAATTTTTGTTTCAATAAATTGATCTAGAGTATTGAATTAATTTATTTTAAACCCAAGAGGGTAATCAGTTTTCCATATTACGTACTTTTTCCTCTCTTGATATGTTGTACAATTTTCTAAGTCATGCGCACAATGATTTATATTCCTGTTTAATTTAAAACGAGTGTTTGTTGATATACAATTAATACACTTTTTTACGTCATTATTGTCACAATCCTTTGTATTATGTCCTCCAGAACAATTTGCACAGTAATTTTGTTTATCACATTTTTTATGGAATGTCCATATCCACAGCATTTTTGACATGGTTTAGAGTTGAAATCATCATAAACAGGACAATGATTCCAACCTGCATAAAGTTTTTTGCTTCCATTCATAATGTTGAAGTACATTTGTGAGTTCACTTCAATAAAGGCTGTATAACAATCTTTACCTGCAATATACATTATGTGGTTAACATTGATAGAGTTGTTATCTTCATGCGGAAAGTTTTTTCCAAGCAGTTCTTCTTTAAGTTGGTCGGGTGAAAATTTTTCTTCTAATCCAACAATCTTCAATCGAGGTTTCCCTAGTTTTTCTTGATTGATTTCATATTTACTTTTTAATTTGTTTTCAATTTCATTGGTTAAGAACGTTACATCATTATTGTTTACACATTTAATTTTTATCCCGCCATTTTTAGTTGTATAAATTTGATTTATTTCAATTTTCGTGTTTTTCAATTGAACTTTATTTATGAGATCTTTTTTTGTCTGAACGGAATCTTGTTTAGTTTTTGGAATGACAATAATAGACGGAATTCTTTGTTGAACTTTCAAGGAAGTTTTATTATTTGTAACACTTGCATACGTTGTATTACTTTTGACTTTAGTGAGTTGCAATTCTTTTGTTAGGTTTTCGTTTTTTTCTACTAAAAGTGCATTTTTATCTTTAATTTCATTATTTAAATCATGAAGTAAAGAAATTTGCTCACGTAGAGATTTGATTTCGGAATCTGAAGAATCCATTACGCTTTCGTCTAATCTCGTGTCTAATTTTTTAATTTTGATTATCAGTTGATTGTTTTCCTTTTTCAATAGGTCGTTCTCGTAGTCTCTTTGGTCCAATTTCTCTTCAAATTTCTGTAATTATTTCTTCAATTTGTTTATAGTTAAAGTATAATCCAATTCTTGACACATGGTTTCATTTTCATCACAACAGCACATTAGTATTCCACTTTTTACAATTTTATCAGCATAATCGCGCTCACAGCAACTTTTGTGGAATCTACCACCACAGTTATAACATATGTAAACATCTCGTGCTTTTTTGTTACAGCATTTATACTGCAGTTAAACTTTATTTTCCCTGTTATTCGGACCGCCCGATTTTGCGGACTGTTGACCAACGGCCGAACGCAGACTGATTTTAAAACATATATTTATAAGTTCAATCATAAAGGATTGAAAGGTTAGGAACAAACCGATGAATACTAATAAAGAAACATAATAATGGCTAAACTCGCATTTAAAAAGCTACTACGCCTTATTTTGCAAGTTCCCGATTCAGTGCCCTGCAGAAAAAATAGATTTTTTGAAAAATCGTTTCACGTGTTTCAGCGATTTTCGAAATATCTTTTCTTTTAAAAGCTACAGGACCGTTTCCATACTTTCGGACACCCTGTATATAACTTACTTTAAAATGTTTTTAAACAAGCATTTTTACAACATATGTATCCACATTCCTATTAATAATAATCAGCATCACTTACGATTAGCTCACTTGGCGAATCGCGAATTACAGGCACTTGTGCAACCATGGTATAATTCTTATAATACCATGGTATAACCTATATACACGCGTTTGCATGAGTCTTATACCGAGAGAGTATCAGAGATGAGCGAATTGGGCATAATAAAAGGGTATGCTTTCGCTGTAATCGGGTTACACAATTAAAGCATAGATTTCCAGATCATTTAGTACAGATTATGTTCCTTTGTGGTAAGACGATTTTAATGCGAAAATAGTATATTAAGTAATATTTAATTTAGCAAATTTGACGTCGGATTGGGCAATAAATATACAGTACTTTAAATAATAAGTACCAAAAACCCCCTAGTGACATATTTTAGCAGAATCAATTAACATTTTGCATTTCAGTTCTCCATATTGGATCGGCCATTGTGATTTTTCAAAATTTTAATCTCAAATTTGAATTCAGCGAGCCCAAAAACCTATGAGTAGTAAATATTGCGGAAAATGAAAAACGTTTGTCCTTTTTCGATCGCCATATTGGATCGGCCATTTCGAATTTTGACATTTTGACCACAAATATGAATTCAGCGACCCCAAAAATTCTTCAATTACAAATTCCAAGACGATTGGTTGAGTAATTTCAAAGATATTGATATGACATCTATAGACGTCAACACCAGTTAAGGTGTAACGGAAGCAAATTTAAAGCAAGTGCATTATAGAAATATATGCACCAATACATGCATTTTCATGAACAATATGTAAATTATTGTTCATGTACCTGCGTGAAATTTGCTTCAGTTACATTTTCATTAAATTTCATGCACTTTATTTACAGTGTGTGAAACGAGACTAGGGCCGCAGTAAATGAACAACATTTAAAATTAGAAAGGAGTTTATTAATTTGCATACGAAAATTAAAGTCGATATAAATTTACAGATTTAACATTTTTGTACGGGTTCTTTTAGAATATTAACTTCTCATTAAGTATTACAGTAGAACCTACGATATCGCAAACTCGGATATCGCCAAACCCATGATATCGCAAATGAAGAACCTCTTATATCGCCAAAAGAGGGAAAGTGTCTTCCCCCACCCTCGTCTGTACATTACATACGTACACACATACACATTAGAGAAGCGCATGCGCGTCTCTGAAATAGGGGCGCGAGGTATATAGAGAAGGGGTACAAGGAGAAGGGGTTTCTTTTGGCGATATCGTAGGTAGGGTGGAACCAACCATTTGCGATATCGTAGGTTCTACTGTATTAATAATTTTCCGCACATTACACGAGTTCCTCCGCTGCTAATGTCCTCAGAAGTGGAAAATATTGTGTATTTTCTATGCCTTATTCGTGTAATACTAAAACTGTTCACTAGTAAATACTTTCTATTTAACACTTGTAATATATGCGGTTGTCCAGTACAGCCTTACAGATATAGGACAAAAGCAGCTAATGGATTCAAATCAGTTAATTAGGCAGGATAATAACTTATTCAAAACAGAATTCCTCATTCAATATGTTATATATTTGCATAAGATTTTTGTATTACAATAAATATATTACAATATATATATATATATTTACATTTCTTCTCGGAGTATCGTAATACAATATTCAATATGTCGAAAATTGAGCGATATAAATTACATATACACATACCTCACTATGATATAAAATACTATCTTTACAAAAATCGAATTGGTCCAGTTCACTATTTCACACTGTTGTCCTATAATCTCCTGGCTCGGTATCCACAAATGTCGTTCCAGGCGTAAAAAGTATTGGTTGTACTCAGACAGGCAAATTTGATCATTTTCAATGAAACGTTAAACACCTACATGTAGGGTTGATCGAAATGACTCCCAAATCCGATAATTCGATCAACAACGACTATATTTCCACATAGTGTTGCCTGCTTAAGTGCAGTCATCCCTGTCACGTTATCTGCTTCATCGACGAAACCACTCACCATGATATTATCGATGGTGTCCATATCCTCAGCTATAATGGCGGATTGCAGCAACTTCTTGTCATCTCTGGCATAATTTACAATGAAGTTTCCAAAGTTGTTCATCAGCCGTAAAACCTCCCTCAATTCGAACACCAGTGCCAATGTAAATGGTGTCTCCCCTTCCTCGTTCATTAAGTCAATGTCCGCTCCATGGTGGATAAGACATTCCACTGAAGAGAGAAATTGGTATTCTGCATCGTAAATATCGTCTGCTTTCAGTATCCGATGTATGAGAATATGAAGTGGAGTGTCGCCAGTGATTTCAAACCCGTTGACAGCTGCTCCATATTTCACTAAGGCCTGGATGACATGGGGCCGATCCTCTCGACAAGCACGCATCAGTGGTGATTCTCTTTGTTCTTGTTCGATTTTATTCTGGTTCTTATCCATTGCTGCGACAATTGTCTAAATTCTCGACTGAAGACTTTTGTGAAACTGCAACTACAGCTCTAGAGCCTGGACTTCAGTAGAAGTTGCTTTGGTAGTGACGATAGCTGAACTAACTTATGAAGTCGAAGTGGTGGGTCAGATTACCTAGCACTCGTCCCCACTTCTTTCCTGAATTGTGACAGTTGGTTGGTAATATCGGATATTCTGAAAGGTTGCATTAGTTTTATTTCATGTTCAATTGTATTTGGTAGACTCGGAGCTCGTTAACTCCCAGGTACACACACCGATATACCTGCTTCTCCTACGTGATTAAGATAAATTGATGATTGATTCATGTATATTTTCGTGGTAAACAATTTTCTAGCGTAAGTCTCTAATTTTCTTGTTGTGTGATGTATATTCTGGAAGGTGTTACATCATATTATTATTGTGCCAAAGTTTGTCGACTAGAACCTGGGGTGTAGGATGAATATACTCGAAGTTACAGTTGGCAGGCCTGGCTACCTGCATCCGAAATACCATCGTTCATTCTAGCCTTTATAGAATATGTTGAGATATATGGAAACAATAGCATTTCTTCGAGGAATGAGGAATTCTTGTTGTTATTTAATTTTAATATATAACAATATTCGCCTACTTTTTCCAGGTTTTGTACATATTCCATTTCTTTCTCTCTTCAGTTGAGATTTTAAGTATTTCAACAAAGCTTTGCGGTTTGAGATTCAATGCCACAATTTAGAAATCCGAGTGATGACGAAAGGTTATAAAGTTTTCAAATTTCCAACTTATGCATATTAAAATCCAATACTAATCGCTGTTCAGTAGCCAATAACTTCATTACTTATTAATTATTTACTGAACCTTGGCCTTGAACACCAGGATACTACTACCTTCAGAAGCTTTCCCGCAGTTAATATTTAGATGAATGATATTTAATTGTAAGTTTGACATTTCGAAAAATTATCATATGTAAGTTTCTTTGAACTAGTTTGGTATTTATTTTTTAATCAGTCCCTAATTTTTAATGAGAATATTTCTTAAAGTGTAAAGCTAAACGATCAAAAAGATTGAATATTTGTTTATTCACATCCACAACATTCTTGCTGAAGCTGGTGTCAAACAGTTATGATCAAACAAACATCTTATTGCCTAAATTTTTCACTGGTGTAAATGATATAAACAAAGTATTATTTTTTATGACAAATAGATTCACGATTATTTTGTTGTAACTCAATTTTTGCTCGTATGCATTTAACAAAAGTTGTTCTCAAAAGTGTTTTCTTTCATTTCGTGAGGAAGTTTGTCATCTCTAAAACAGGCTTTGTAATGTAAAGAAAACCGAGCTCATGAGTGACCGCACGCCTAGGCCGGACCGTCCGGTCCGTGCCTGTCAGCGGCACGACCGTATAAAGCACTCTCTCCCCTTTTCCAGGTATACATTGCATTCCTAACTATTTTTTTTATCTCTATCAACATTTATTTTTTTACAAAATACTTTTCTGTACATTGCAATTTTAGACATTCTTTGAATCTGAAATAATTCAATTTAATTACGTCGACTTTCTTTCACGCTTTACCCAGGTGGAGGACTGGCGGATTTGCGTTCTGGCGCGTTTAAAAGCTGACTGTAATGTAGTCATTGTAATTTTTTAAACTAAAACTTACATTCAACGTTTTTAAATGTGTCAATCATTTACATTATCTTTCTAAATTCATAATTAGTCGAATTCCAAAATAATTTTACACAAATATCTGTCGGAGGATTGATACGATTTTCGGGTATAAATGAATGATAACTGTTGGATTCCTTAATCTGTTTAGCTATTAAACATCTGTTTTCTACTCTGTTAGAGATAAAAACACACAGTTAGGAATGCAATATACCTGGTTAGGGGGGAGAGAGAGCTTTATACAGCCGGACCGCTGACAGGTACGGAACGTACGGCCCGACCTGCACGTTCATGTACTCTGTTTTCTTTACATTACAAATCCAGTTTTAGAGATAACAAACTGGAACCTTCACAAATTAAAGAAAACACTTTTGCGAACAAATTTTGTTTAGTTCACAACAAGAAAAAAAATGGCGGAAACTGAATTATAACAAAATAATCTTGAAAATTTGTTATAAACAATAATACTTTGTTTATATCATGTGCACCGGTGAAAAATTTGGGCATCTCTGCAGATTTTCGAATTAAACTGTTTTTTTCTCTGAATGATAGTTTTCGAGATATGGCCGTTTAAAAAATGGTAAATTTCATTTTTGTCGTTTACACTTTTATCAATAACTTTTGAACAAATTAATATTTTGCGCTGAAATTTGCGGGATAGGCTTATCGTTGCGCATTCTAAACGTAGTTCAACTTTGAATAAGTTCTGAAACTTGACTCCGAAACTGGTGATTTCACATGGAATGCCCCACATGTAACAACGTAAACTATAGAACATCCAACGTTCTAGGAGGCCCCTACGCTGTTAACCAGCAGATCACAAACTATCTAAACTGGCTGTGTAGAAAACTACATTCAGTACTGTAGCCGTTAATTGCTGAAACATTAGCGCGAAGTGTTAAAACGCTCGCGTCGTCATTTTTTGATTTTTCACTTTATGGCAATAAATTCTGACGTCAGAAAAACTCCAAAACTTGAATGTTTAAAAATGGAATGACATCACTGGAAATTCAGTGACTAGTCACGGGATGGCAAGATCCCTAAAATCAAATGATTTTAGATATAGCCATTTTAAAATACAAAATGCTCCGTAATATTGTATATGTAGATTCGTTAGATAGTATATTTTTAATCTCAATAGCCCGTAATTTCATCTTTTGGAAGTTTGTGTTTGTTTATTATTCGATAAAAGGAAATAGTAGGTTTTACTATCTAAATAGTAGAATATGATACAAATAGGGTTTTTAGTTTTTAACTTTTACTTTACTATCTGATAAGTAGGCTTGTCTATGGTGTAAAGAATTGAGATACTAATGTTGACTGAAAACGATAACTCTATCTTATCCTACCTACTATCTAGTTAGTATTTCATTTTTCCGTGTACATTAATTGTAATAAAAACATTAATTTAAGTTCAAAATAAAAAGTTAAAAAACTCCAATTATTCATTCCATTTGTTAATCCTCTTATTAAATGCGCCGTCTCACCGAGATATATTAAATTATTCGTTTCGTATTTGTACAATCGTTCTTTTTGAACATATACATATATATATATATACAGGGTGTACGAAAAGTCCCGGGACGGTTGAATAACTTTCGAAAGAATAAAAATTTCAAAAATCGCCGAAATACGTGATTCGATTTTTCAAACAAGCAATCTTTTGAGAGGGGGTTTCGGCCACCCAACCTCAAGGGGGGCGGGGGGCACGAGAGGGGCCAAAAATCTTAAATGGCAACATGGTTTGAGTGGGGGCTCATTTGAAAGGTATTTTCGAGACGAATTCAGATCACTGGTCATAGAGGGCGCTGCGATCATTTTTCGGAGAGATACAAGTAAAAGAGCTTTTCAATGTAACGTTCAGAAACGGGTTGACACCCGTTTAAGAATATTGTTTTACACGATTTTAAGTTTTTTAAGTTTTTTAAGTTTTTTAAGTTTTTTAAGAATATTGAATTACACGATTCGGCGACTTCGAAATTTTCATTTTTTCAAACGTTAGTACGTCTAAGATCTGAAAAAAGTCAAAAATATCTGCGAAAAATGATCGCAGCGCCCTCTATGACCAGTGATCTGATTTCATCTCGAAAATACCTTTCAAATGAGCCCCCACTCAAACCATGTTGCCATTTAAGATTTTTGGCCCCCCTCGTGCCCCCCGCCCCCTTGAGGTTGGGGGGCCGAAACCCCCCCTCAAAAGATAGCTTGTTTGAAAAATCGAATCACGTGTTTCCGCGATTTTTGAAATTTTTATTCTTTCGAAAGTTATTCAACCGTCCCGGGACTTTTCGTACACCCTGTATATATATATATATAATAATGCAATTCTCTAGTTGAGAGAAAGCATTAAAATTGTATTTCTTCTTCGCCGCTTATTTTAAACAATTAATAATCAAAATGATTTATTGGGAAGACGGCATACATACTGAATGTAAACAAAGGAAAAATAAACAATGCGTCGTTCTAATGCGAACAACCGCAAAAGATTTAACTTAAACGGAGATATTTAAGGCCAGAAAAAGTTATTTTACTATTGGTTTTATATGGAAAACAAACCCCACCTGTATTTAATTTTATTAAAACTATTGCATTATATAAAAAAACGAGTTTCGCACTTGACTGCTTACTGTGTGCTCATCAGCAGGGATCACAGCAGCCTTACCCTGGACTCGATTATTTAATTTATGTGTAATTTTAAAAATGTACACGTTTTTTCGAGTTTTTGGGGGAAAAAACTCGAAGAAACGTACATTTAGAATAGAGATTTTAAACGAGAAACGTTTTAAAATCTTGGGGAACCCTGATAAATATATATATATATTTATATAAAATAATGCAATTCTCTAGTTGAGAGAAAGCATTAAAATTGTATTTCTTCTTCGCCGCTTATTTTAAACAATTAATAATCAAAATGATTTATTGGGAAGACGGCATACATACTGAATGTAAACAAAGGAAAAATAAACAATACGTCGTTCTAATGCGAACAACCGCAAAATTAGTTCTTTTTGAACGATTTCAAATGTTACGAATCTACTACAACGGTATAAATTGACTGTCTGCAGCCAGTTTACTTTTCGCACTGAAAAAACGTACATAAAAGTAGTTTTTGTCATAGTAGGCGTAAAGTACGCTCTTTACGCTCCGATTTGAGGGCGTAAAGTTGAATTTCACGCCAAGGTAGCGTAAAGTACGCAACTTCACGCCTACTAGTCGTAAAGTTTTTACTACGTGAAAATGTGTAATGTAACATGTAACAATTATAAATTAATATTATCAAATTCCAAGAATTGTTTTCAAATTTTGAAATTATAATATACTTGTATGATTAAACGAACTTACTTGTAAGTGATGTTCAATCATGATTGTGTTCAGCGCCTCTTCCGAAGAGATCAATGTGTAGTGCTTCTGCGATGCAGCAATTCCGTCACAATTTTTAAAGTCAAAAAGTTCTTTTCGTTTGTCAGCTGTTACATAATTTGTGGAATCTGTCATTCTTCTTCTTTGTGCCAATACGTTACATCGAATTAAAGAAATTTTGAACAAAAATGAGTAAAAGAAACTACAACGATCGATCTTCTGATACTGAGATTGAAGAGGATGATTTGAAAAAGCGAATAAAAATCTTAGAAAAAGAACTTTTGCGACGGAAAGATAATAAACATAAGAAAAGGTAACATTCGAAAAGCCGTAAGTTTATTAGGTTAAAGTTACATTATGTGGCAATTTAAAACCGAAATTGAAAACATATCTCTACGTATGAGCTTTGTGAACCTGGCACCCGACTTTTCGAAATTCAAAATGTAAAACGCTATTTCGATAGAGTTATGAATACAGTTGAATGTAGTAGAACGAATTTCGTTTGTAGTTGCAGAAAGAGAAAGTTACAGGGGGTCCAAAAAAGCCCAGCACCCCAGTTTAAAATATTTTTTGTTTAAAATTTTTTTCCGACAGAAAATCGTTTGTAGTTGATTGTAGTGAAGGAATTTCCGTTCGTAGTAGACAGGAAACCGTTTTATGTAAAAAAATTTTTTTTTTTATTTTAATTTTTTTTTTATATTTTAATTTTTGTAATTTTTAATTTATGTAAATGTATATTTATAGCCTGCATTGGCAAAATCCCACTACTCACAGGCAAAGTTGATACGAAAGTGTTGCCGCCCCCCCTGACCCACCGCGCCAAACAGCCTCCGATTAAGAGTAACCAAAACAACCATCAATTTTAATTTCGTACCCAATTGCTCTCAAAAGAAGTTTATTGTAAATTAATATATTCATACCAATTCGTAGTTTTTTTTAAGCAACCGCGGCAACTATAAACAACAACAAACGTTTATGAAACATCTAATATGAATTACAAATCATATCCTGGCGTTTAAATCGTTAGTAGTCATATTTTGAACAACTGCAAACCAATACAAACTTTCATTTCGTGTCTAGTGCCAATAAAATAAAATGTCCCACAGTTTAAATCATTTGTAGTAATTTTTTAAGTAACTACAAACCTTCGTTTCCTCTATAGTATTACTAAATGTAATGTCCTAGGGTCTAAATCGTTTGTAGTAATTTTTTAAGCTACTACAAACGTCCCTTTTATCTCGACTGTTAATAAAATATAATATCCTACGGTTTAAATCGTTTGTAGTAATTTTTTAAGCTACTACAAACGTCCGTTCCACCTCTGGTGTTAATAAAATGCAGTGTCCTATGGTTTAAATCGTTTGTAGTAATTTATTAAGCAACTACAAACATCTATAAACGTTTATTTCGTCTGTAGTGTTAATAAAAAACAATATCCTATGATTTAAACCGTTTGTAGTAATTTTTTAAGCAACTACAAACATCAGATTAATCTCTAGTGTTAATAAAATGCAGTATCCTATGGTTGAAATAGTTTGTAGTAATTTATTAAGCAACTACAAACGTCCGTTTCGCCTCTACTGTTAATAAAAGACAATATCCTATGGTTTAAATCGTTTGTAGTAATTTTTTAAGCAACTACAAACATCCGATTAATCTCTAGTGTTAATAAATTGCAGTGTCCTATGGTTTAAATCGGTTGTAGTAATTTTTTAAGCTATAACAAACGTCCGTTTCACCTCTAGTATTAATAAAATGCAGTATCCTATGGTTTAAATCGTTTGTAGTAATTTATTAAGCAACTACAAACGTCCGTTTCATCTCTAGTGTTAATAAAATACAGTGTCGTATGGTTTAAATCGGTTGTAGTAATTTTTTAAGCTACTACAAACGTCCGTTTCACCTCTAGTGTTAATAAAATGCAGTATCCTATAGTTTCAATCGTTTGTAGTAATTTCTAAACCTACTACAAATTACTACAAACGTTTATTTCGTCTCTAGTGTTATTAAAAAATAATATCCTATGGTTTAAATCGCTTGTAGTAATTTTTTAAGCTACTACAAACGACCGTTTCACCTCTAGTGTTAATAAAATGCTGTGTCCTTTGGTTTAAATCGTTTGTAGTAATTTATTAAGATACTACAAACGTCCGTTTCATCTCTAGTGTTAATAAAATGCAGTGTCCTTTGGTTTAAATCGTTTGTAGTAATTTCTTGAGCAACAACAAACGTTTATTTCGTCTCTAGAGTTAATAAATTCCAATATCCGACTCATTAAATCGTTTGTAGTAATTTCATAAGCTACTACAAACAACCACAAACGTTTATTTCGTCTCTAGTGTTAATAAAATACAATATTCTACGGTTTAAATCGTTTGTAGTAATTTCTAAAGCTACTACAAACTACTACAAACGTTTATTTCGTCTCTAGTGTTATTAAAATACAATATTCTACGGTTTAAATCGTTTGTAGTAATTTATTAAGCAACTACAAACGTACGTTTCATCTCTAGTGTTAATAAAAGACAATATCCTATGGTTTAAATCGTTTGTAGTAATTTTTTAAGCAACTACAAACATCCGATTAATCTCTAGTGTTAATAAAATGCAGTGTCCTATGGTTTAAATCGTTTGTAGTAATTTATTAAGCAACTACAAACAACTACAAACGTTTATTTCGTCTCTAGTGTTAAGAAAATGCAGTGTCCTATGGTTTAAATCGTTTGTAGTAATTTTTTGAGCTACTACAAACGACCTTTTCTCCTCTAGTGTTAATAAAATGCAGTGTCCTATGGTTTAAATAGTTTGTAGTAATTTTTTAAGCTACTACAAACGTCCGTTTCGCCTCTACTGTTAATAAAAGACAATATCCTATGGTTTAAATCGTTTGTAGTAATTTTTTAAGCAACTACAAACATCCGATTAATCTCTAGTGTTAATAAAATGCAGTGTCCTATGGTTTAAATCGTTTGTAGTAATTTATTAAGCAACTACAAACAACTACAAACGTTTATTTCGTCTCTAGTGTTAATAAAATACAATATCCTATGGTTTAAATCGTTTGTTGTAATTTTTAAGCCGCTACAAACGTCCGTTTCATCTCTAGTGTTAATAAAATGCAGTGTCCTATGGTTTAAATCGTTTGTAGTAATTTTTTAAGATACTAAAACCGTCCGTTTCATCTCTAGTGTTAATAAAATGCAATGTCCTATGGTTTAAATCGTTTGTAGTAATATTTTAAGCTACAAGAAACGTCCGTTTCACCTCTAGTGTTAATAAAATGCAGTATCCTATGGTATCAATCGTTTGTAGTAATTTATTAAGCAACTACAAACAACTACAAACGTTTATTTCGTCTCTGGTTTTAATAAAATACAATATACTATGGTTTAAATCGTTTGTAGTAATTTTTTAAGCCGCTACAAACGTCCGTTTCATCTCTAGTGTTAATAAAATACAGTGTCGTATGGTTTAAATCGGTTGTAGTAATTTTTTAAGCTACTACAAACGTCCGTTTCACCTCTAGTGTTAATAAAATGCAGTGTCCTATGGTTTAAATCGTTTGTAGTAATTTTTTAAGCTACTAAAAACGTCCGTTTCATCTCTAGTGTTAATAAAATGCAATGTCCTATGGTTTAAATCGTTTGTAGTAATTTTTTAAGCTACAACAAACGTCCGTTCCACCTCTAGTGTTAATAAAATGCAGTGTCCTGTGGTTTAAATAGTTTGTAGTAATTTTTTAAGCTACTACAAACGTCCGTTTCGCCTCTACTGTTAATAAAATGCTGTGTCCTTTGGTTTAAATCGTTTGTAGTAATTTATTAAGATACTACAAACGTCCGTTTCATCTCTAGTGTTAATAAAATGCAGTGTCCTTTGGTTTAAATCGTTTGTAGTAATTTCTTGAGCAACAACAAACGTTTATTTCTTCTGTTATATCCAGAATAATGTACATTGTATGTAATGAAGATATTCAAATTTAAATTATAGAAATAGGCATGAATGTATATGTATATGAATGTTCTGAGTAGTCGAGGTTCATTTTCGAATTGAAAAGTGCGTTCAGTTCGGTCTGAACATTGAAACCGTGCGGAGTACCATTATCTCTAAACTTAGTATTAATTTGCGTATTGTGGGTTATCCCTATTTAAAATAATACTTTCTTTTTTTTTGGATTCTTTTTGAAGAGGAAATAATTGGTAAGTACTAAAGAGTATATTTACTATCATTTTATATATTTCATTTCTTTTTTTTGGTAATAGTAGAATTATTTTTGTATTTGTCATAATAGTTTATTTGGTTTTAATATTTCATGATATAAATTATTCAATTTCGCTTCTGTAGGGAAGATCATAAAGGTATTGACAAATTATTTCTTATTTCTATTATATTAGTCACAAAAGAACTTATAACAAATGGTGTCAGAAGTGGGATACCTTTATTGAAATTGAATTTTTTCATTTTTTTTTTTGGTTAAATTTAGTATAAATTATTATTGTCATTATCGTGTATTATATTCATAAACAAACTAATTGATTTTGGAAGAATTGAGTTAATATTGTAAGCCATATTTTCATATATGATTACGAGATTTAGTGAAATATATTTTTAAATTAATAACTGTCAATTTTAATGTCGTTTGAGCATACATATGTTGCTGACACAATACGAAATTATTAAATGAATTTAAGTACTTTTTATCTTTTTGTTTCGTATTGATATTATTATTGGACAATTCGAACGTTTTATTGAAATATTTTTAAATTTATTACTATGATAAATGTAAGTTGTGGGTGAGGTGTGACTTATTTAAAGATAAGGCGGTTATATTGATGCGAATGACATTTTGAATAATATTTTGACATATTAATTGCATTGGATGTATGTTTGACTAAATAAAAATTATTTGTAGAAAGGGGTATTTAAATTAATATTAAAATTTATGAAAATTATTATGTTTTTTTCTACGTATATTTTTGTGTATGTGTCTATATTTATTATTTATTAATTTATTGAAGTAATTTCAACATTTTATTTTATAATAATTAAAATAGCATTATAAGTAAAGTAAAATTTGGAATTAATTCAACATTTATTGCAGTGAAAGTGTTAATCAAAACAGTGCGCGGAAAGTAAACAACCTAGATTTCGGAGGAAAATACAGAAAATAATATTTGAAATTGGCGTTATATGATTAAATTTAAACTTTTCCGTTTTTTTTGATAATTTTGTTTAATGTATTAATTATTATTTAATTACATACTATTTGATTTATTTTAATTATTTTTTATTTTTTTTTTGTTATTTATTTTTATAATTTGGTAGATTTTGTATTTATTTTTATAATTTTCAGAATACTTTTGTTCAAACTATGAGGATAAATTCATTAATTAATTTCCGTTCACTGTCATCTTATTTAATTGATTTACTTATTTCATTTTTATAATTTGCCAATTGTGGAATACCTGGATTGTTTTCATTGAAAACAAATTTTATGTTGTTAATTATTTTAAGATTGTAGCGATGATTTTCAATTTTATTTTCAGGAATGTATATATAATATTTATAATATTTAATTTGTATATTTATGTTACTATTGAATGACTATTTATGCTAATATTGAAATACATGTTCCTTTAACCTATGTTATACACGACGACTTTCGGAATTGTATGTGTATATATGCAGTTTGCGTGATATTATATTTTTTTTTGTCGTGTTATGTTTATGATTAATTTGATATTTTATTTTATTCAGAACATTTAAAATAAATAAAAAAAAAAAAAAAAAAAAAAAAAAAACCTGTTGTACCATATCGAATGACATTAAAATAGATATAATCCCTTAATTAAAACCAGATGAATTTCCTTTTTTTTTTGTTTTACAGTCATTGGATTTTGATATTATAATTAAATGATATTACAATTAAAATAAGTTGCAGGAATATTATGTGATAAAATTTAATATTCAATATTGTCAAGTATTTCCTAATCTAATATAATTTCTTTTATTTATTTTTATTTTTGTTATTTTCGTTTTGTTAATTATATAATTGTGTAGTGTAATAATATTGGTTACAAAATGACAGATCCAGATATAACAAATGTAATGATGACATCAATGGCAGAGTATATGATTCTACAAAACTCTGTGGTAAATATACCTTATTATGATGGAAAGAACATGCCATTGAAGAATTTTTTACAAGACATAAAAAATGCATCAAAGTATGTTCCGGCTGAATTAGAAGGCAATCTTGTCAATAGTATTATTGGAAAATTACAGGGTACAGCTAGAGATAGTGTTTTTAGTAAAACTTTTGTTACTGTGGATTCCTTAATAAAACATTTGAAGACAAGATTTGCCTCGGATAAAACGTATAATTATTATGTAGAACAACTAGAAAAATCTTATATGCAAAAAGGGGAAACCGTAAATGATTTTTATGATAGAATAAATATAATTATTTCGGGAGCAAGTTCAGCTTTAAAAGAGACTTATGGGGATCGATCAAAAGAAATGATATTGCCATTAAAAGAGTGCGCATTAGAAGTTTTTTTGAAAGGTTTACCAGATGAGATAGCCGGCGTTGTTGAAGCTCGAGATCCAAAAAGGTTAGATGAGGCATTGGAAATAGCAGTTAAAAGAGAACGTAGGTGTAGTTCTGGTAAAGTAGATTTAAAGAATATTCAGGGGAGTTTAGTTAATTGTAGTTTAGCACATAGTTCCCATGATATGCCAGAAGACTTTCGTATTCATAATTATCCCATTAATCAAGCTGGAAACCATCCTTTTAAAGTAAACTCAGGAACTTTAAACCATGATATTAATAAATATAATCAAAGACAGGATTTTGACAGATCTTTGGGATATCAGTATTTACCACCTCCAATGCCCGTGCCTCCATGTCCATTCCCATATCCTTATCCATACTTCTATCCGCCGTATGGATATCCTCCTTATATGAATTCTCAAATGCAAAATATACCACCAAATCCGTATCCAGTAAACCCTTGTAACATGCAACCATACAATTATCAATTGCAACAACCATACACTTATCAACCTCCTTATCAACCTCCTTATCAACCTCCTTATCAACGACGGGGCTTTTATCAAAATCCGCAAGAAAATAAATATCGATCCTCTTTACCGACCACATCAAATCAAAAGGACAATTCTCCAGTAAAAATTAGGGAAATACCAGATTCTTTAAACTCTCCCGTGATTCGTCGTGGAGACGCAACGGCGAATCAAGTGGCGAACGAGCGTCAAGAGAAAGTAAAATTTCTGGTATCCGACAAATCAAAATCGTCAAAATAAATGCTGGAGTACCTCGAATTTTTGTTGATAGTCCTGAATTAATTAAAGGTGCAGACTTTTTAATTGATACGGGTGCAGAAATTTCGTTAATTAAAATTGATGCTTTAGATCCGGAACTTGATGTTAATATTTCCGATAAAATACGAATTTCAGGTATAACTAGTGATGAGATAGAGACTTTAGGGATAGTTAAAATAAATATTGCAAATAGTCTAGTGGATTTGCACATAGTGGATTCTTCCTTTCCGTTAAATTGTGTAGGTATATTAGGAAAAGATTATTTAATTAAGGAACAGGCTGAGATTTCATTTTTCCATAACACTATAGTAACAGCGACCAATTCTACTAAACCCATTAAATTCATACCACCTATTGACAATAATATGACTCATATGAAGACGTATTTAATCCCTAAAAGAAGTAGATCTCGCATGGAATTAGAGATAATTCATAACAACTTGGAAGAAGGTTATTTGCCAAGAATAGATACACCTGATGGAGTATATATTGGAGAGGCTTTAGTACGGGTCATCAATAAGAATAAGTGTCAGGTCCTCGCTATAAATACATCAGAAAAAGATGAGGAAATAACAATACCTCCTCAAGAAATTATTCCAGTTGAATATTATGATGTAGAAGAAGACAGAAACAATCAAGATGTAAAAGAAGATGCGATGTTGGAACCAACTAATCGATTTAAAAAAATCATGGAATTATTAAATTTGAGTCATCTAAATGAAGAAGAAAAAAATCATATTATGGAATTGGTTCAAGAGTTTCCACAACAATTTTATTTGGAAGGAGATAGATTACCAATGACGTCAAAAATAAAGCATCGAATTCCAACATCAGATGATTTACCAGTTAATACTAAGCAGTATAGACACCCTCCAGTACACAAGGACGAAATTGAGCATCAAGTATTTCAAAAATTGCAGAACAATATAATTACGCCTTCAGATTCGCCATACAATTCCCCTATATGGATTGTGCCGAAAAAACCGGATAGTCACGGAAATCCAAGATGGCGTATGGTTATTGATTTTAGACAATTAAATGAAAAAACCATAAGTGATGCTTATCCATTGCCTAATATTGAAGATACTTTTGATATGATGGGAGAAGCTATGTATTTTTCTGTATTGGATCTAGCATCAGGATTTCAACAAATTGGAATAGATGCTAGAGATAGACAAAAAACTGCCTTTACTACACCTAATGGACATTACGAATATCTTAGAATGCCAGAAGGATTAAAAAATGCACCGGCTACCTTTCAACGGCTTATGGACAATGTACTAAGAGGTTTGACCAAAACAGAAGCCTTTGTGTACATGGATGATATAATAATCTTTGCAAAGGACTTGGAAGAACACAAAAAGAAGATGAGAAGATTATTTAAAAGATTAGATGATGCAAATTTGACTTTGCAACCGGATAAATGCAGTTTTTTGCGACCCGAAGTAATATACCTAGGGCACATAATTAGTAAAGACGGCCTTAAGCCAAATTCAGAAAAAATTAAAGCTGTAAAATATTTTCCAAGACCACGAACACAACGGAATATCAGAGAATTTTTAGGATTAACCGGGTACTATAGAAGATTCATAGAACATTATGCAAGCATAGCAAAACCATTAACGGAGTTATTAAAGAAAAACGTAAAATTCATTTGGAAAGAAGATCAAGAGAATAGTTTTAATGTATTAAAAGGAAAATTATGTGAAGCTCCTATATTACAATATCCTAATTTTAATGAAGATTTTATTGTAACTACAGATGCATCGGATTATGCTATTGGAGCTGTGCTGAGTCAAAAGGTAAATGGTCAAGATTTACCAGTCTGTTATTTATCCAGATCCCTAACAGCAGCAGAACAAAACTATTTTACAACAGAGAAAGAATGTCTGGCTGTTTTGCATGCAGTCTTACGTTTTAGACCTTATTTATATGGCAGACGATTTATATTGATTAGTGATCACGAGCCATTGAAATGGATAGATTCAGTTAAAGATCCAGGACAAAGATTAATTAGGTGGAGACTTAAATTAAGGGATTATAATTATGATTTTAAACATAAGGCTGGACGCTTGAACAGTAACGCCGACGCTCTTTCTAGAAACCCAGTTGACAAAGATCAAGTTTGTTCTATGGATATATTACCATCAACGCAAGTTACAACAAAAATATTACCAATAGACAAAGCGGCCGAAGCCCCAAACAACGGACAACCTCAAAGTATCTTGAAGGGGCCTGGAAGACCCATAGGTTCTAAAAATAAAAATGAATTTTCGGAGAATAATATATTGCCTAGTAGGACAAGGTCAGGAATGATTAAACAAACGGATCAGCTAGAAAAGCCTCCAATACGTCAAAAACATAAAAGCGTTTTCCCAAATTTAGAATTTAATCCAATTGAAGAGATAGATGAAGATCTTTCATCTATGGTAGAAGAAAATAACTTAGAAGAACAAGATATAGAAGAACGTGAAGCTCCAAATATACGTCCTACTCTAGATGTTATAGAATTGGAAGAATCTAATCATGATTTGAGTGATACAGACGAAAATGATGAAGATCAGAGGTCATTTTCTGTAAATTTACAGGAATTAAAGAACTCAATTACTCAGTTTGATAATTCGCTCAAAGAACGCCAACACGTACCAGAGATAGAAGAAGAAATAATAGCAGGAATGAAGAATTTGAGAGCTCAAGAATTTGGATTATTTCACAAAGCTCTAGGATCAGAGTTAACCAAAAAACCTGAAGGAAAGACGAATAGGAGGTTGCCAGTTGCAATAAATGAAAATTTGAGTGTGGATAACATCGAAGAACATACTCATATCATTCACCCTCCATTAACTTCAACTGACGATACATTTAATAATAGCCTCCCTAAAAATCCATTAGCTGTATCCACTCCTTATAGTACATCACAATATAGACTAAACTCGAAAGAGGGAGGTATTGTGGATAATCCTACTAAACAGAAAAATACAATTACTCCAAGACAATTGATAACTTCTAATGACATAGATAGAGTAGTGACAACAGAAGAAATTTTGCCAGACGTAGACCTTACCGACAATAATGCGAATAAGACATCAGTAGGTTTTACTGGGGGGAATTTAACATATAGACCAGACAATTATGTGCATTTTATCTCGTCCGACTGTAAAATAGTTACACCAGTAGGAAAATTATTACTTGATTTGGAAATAATTAATTTAGATGAAATAAAAGAAATGAAACCAAAAATAGGACAAATACTAATTACACCGAATCAAAAATATAAAGTTTTTACTGTTGTTATCAAAAATAGACATTTCGACAATGTTTTAAAAGAGAATTTAAGAATAGCCCTACTTAATTTAAGCGCGTTACTTCAAAGATTGAAGGTGGTTTCCTTTAGGATATCCCAAGTAGGTGACTTTATAGAGGATTATTCAGTGGAATCGTTAAAAGAATTATTTTGCCGTACTTTTCAAATTAATAAAAGCTTAACAATATCGATATGCACAGGTCAAGTTCAAATACCCCCTGAGGAATTACGTTCAAAAATCGTTGAAGAGTTTCATAATAGTCTTATAGGCGGGCATAAAGGCATATCAAAAACTTATAAAAGAATTCGTGAAAGGTTCTATTGGCCAGGAATGAAAAATGACATCCAAAATTTTATCCGTGAATGTGATAGTTGTCATAAAAATAAGATAGTAAGAGCTAGAACGCGCGAGCCGATGATTATTACCGACACTCCCATAGAAGCATTCGAAAAAGTTTGTTTAGATGCTGTGGGACCTCTCCCTATAACGCCCAGTGGTAATAAATATATAATAACTATGCAAGATAATTTGACAAAATACAGTGTTGCCGTACCGGTCCCTAATATATTAGCAGAAACGATAGCTCATGTGTTTGTAACTAAATGTATATTACAATATGGAGCACCTAAAGATATTCTATCTGATAGAGGGCCAAATTTTATAGGTAAAATAATGAAGAATATATCGAAAATATTTAAAATTCATCCAAATACAACTTCTAGTTATAGACCTCAAACTAATGGCAGTTTAGAAAGAAGTCATGCGGTATTAGTCGAATATATTAAACATTATCTTACGGACTATAATGATTGGGATAAGTTAGTACCATTTGCGATCTTTTCATACAATACTTCGGTTCATGAAGGTACTAATTTTACTCCTTTTGAATTGATTTTTGGGAAAGTGGCACGATGTCCTAGTTCATTTCCTGATAATGGCGAATTAAAAACTTATAATTCATATTTATCGGATTTAATACATAGATGGATTTAATGCATAGAAATGCAAGTCTTAGCTGGGAAAAATCTAATAAAAGCGAAAGAAAGGTCAAAAGAAAATTATGACAAGCGATCTAAACCATTTTTAGGACAGGTAGGTGATAAGGTAAAAGTTGTAATTGAACCTAAATCTGGAAAATTTGGCGGAAGATATAGCACTTCATATACTATGTTAGGACAAACGGATAGGAAAAATGTATTGTTAAAAGACTCACAGGGAAAAATTATACAAAAACATGTAGATAAGGTTGTGTTGATTTAGCTATAAGATATTAAGTATACTGTGGAAAACCTAAGAATACTCTATAGGGTATTGTGGAAGATCCTAAAATAGTAATATCTAAAACTTAACTTATATATACATAATTTTCTTGTTTTTTTATATATGTACTTTTTTTTTTTTCTTCCCTTTTAGAAAATGAATCAACTAGAGAAGACAGCAAAAATCAGACGGGTCTTTATTGCAAGGTTGGCAAGTCGATCAAATAAGCAAGACCTAATGGGACTTTTTAGGAATTATGGGGCAGAACATGCCGTCATTCTTAAGAGAAGTCGTGGTAATGTTGCTTTCGTTACCTTTTCCACGGTTGAGCAGGCCCAAAGGATTTTAGACTCTTCAAAAACTCAATCGTTTTCTTTACACAATCGGAAGTTGAGAATTTTATCTGCGGATGTTTGGCATAATAGGGACTCTGTTCCTGATTTCGTTCCTGTACCTGAACCGGTCGCAAACTCATCCCTGCAGCTTCCAGAGCTTCCAATAGCAAAAATATGTTCTTTCCTAACTTATAAGGACAGAGAGGGATGTGAAACTCTATCGACCACTTGGAAAGAAGGAAGCCTCAGGTCATATAATGATATCACATCATTATCGACAAATTCCTGGATGTTTCAAGACGGATGGAATCAGTCAGAAATAGCTTCGGAAGATGTCTACCAAGTAATTCAAAAAGGACACAAAACCTTGAAGACCATTGAATTAACAAATAATGCCAAACTAATACCTCCGCAAATAGTTACCATAGCAGGAGATAAATGCAAAATATTAAGAGAATTATCAACCTTAGGAATAACTGTCCGACCAAATGGGTTTTATGCAGTCGCAAAGGATAATACGCAACTCGAGAAAATACACATAGGAATTACTATAGGGCCTATGGATAAAGAACTTAGTATTTTATTTAAAAATAATGTAATGTTACAAGAAATATTATTTAAGGGGTCAAATATAACTGGAAAATGTTTGCAAAACTTAAGTCGATTTTTAGAAACAATATCATTTGAGGACTGCAATGATCTCAAGGCGACGTGGTTAGCACAATTTTTGAAAACACAAAATTGTATAAAAATTCTTAAATTAAAACAAAATAAACATGCATTTGGAAAAGAAATAATAGAGGCAATAGTTAACAATAAAAATAATAAAATGTTTTTAAAAGAATTGAGTGTAAATGAATATCCAGTAGGAAGAAATTTCGAATCCATGCAGCTAACAGAAGAAGAAATGAACGTAGTTGGAGAACCAATGTTTCTAGAAATGGATGAAGTTTTTATGAGTCAGGAAACAAATTTACCGGAGGCATGTTCATCGTTAAAAAACTTAGAAATATTGTATTGTGCATGGGCAAATGAAGATCTCGTATACAATATGGGAATGCACCTGAAAGAATTAACGAAACTAGACATTTCTGGGTGTTCGAACATTAAGGGTGAATTTTCTCTTGATCCATTGGGATTGCTAACGAATTTCCAGAAGATAAACATACGATTTATGCATCCAACAGTAGGCGTCCATTTTTTAGCAGATTTGCCACATTTAAGAACAGTCGATTGTTCCAACAGTTTTGGAGTAAGTGACGATGAGATCCGTCATTTGATCAGAAATAATAGTTTATTGGGGAGTCTGAATCTAGAGGGCTGTGTTGGCGTGGGAAGAGGAGTTGTGGACTGCGCTTACGAATCTCTTAAGATGGGTTTTAGAAACAAGTTGTTAACTATATACCTTGGTGGGACGAAGGCAACCCAAAGAAAAAAGGACAAGAGGAATAATTTATTAAAATTGGTTTATAAACGAGCAGAATTGTAACCCTGCAACGAAAAAAATATCTTGGATATTGTGGGAATTTCTCTTATAACATTTTTGTTTTACTATTCATTTTATTTCTTTTTGTATTTTGTATAAACTGTAACAAAATAAATGCGTATGCATTGTGGAATTCCTATTTAAACTAAGATTGTTCATTACCGAGGACGGCAATGATTCTAAGGAGGGAGGTCTGTTACATCCAGAATAATGTACATTGTATGTAATGAAGATATTCAAATTTAAATTATAGAAATAGGCATGAATGTATATGTATATGAATGTTCTGAGTAGTCGAGGTTCATTTTCGAATTGAAAAGTTCGTTCAGTTCGGTCTGAAAATTGAAACCGTGCGGAGTACCATTATCTCTAAACTTAGTATTAATTTGCGTATTGTGGGTTATCCCTATTTAAAATAATACTTTCTTTTTTTTTGGATTCTTTTTGAAGAGGAAATAATTGGTAAGTACTAAAGAGTATATTTACTATCATTTTATATATTTCATTTCTTTTTTTTGGTAATAGTAGAATTATTTTTGTATTTGTCATAATAGTTTATTTGGTTTTAATATTTCATGATATAAATTATTCAATTTCGCTTCTGTAGGGAAGATCATAAAGGTATTGACAAATTATTTCTTATTTCTATTATATTAGTCACAAAAGAACTTATAACACTTCTCTAGAGTTAATAAATTCCAATATCCGACTCATTAAATCGTTTGTAGTAATTTCATAAGCTACTACAAACTACTACAAACGTTTATTTCGTCTCTAGTGTTATTAAAATACAATATTCTACGGTTTAAATCGTTTGTAGTAATTTATTAAGCAACTACGAACAACTACAAACGTTTATTTCGTCTCTAGTGTTATTAAAATACAATATTCTACGGTTTAAATGTTTGTAGTAATTTATTAAGCAACTACAAACGTCCGTTTCATCTCTAGTGTTAATAAAATGCAGTGTCCTATGGTTTAAATCGTTTGTAGTAATTTATTAAGCAACTACAAAAGACGAAATAAACGTTTGTAGTTGTTTTTAGTTGTTTAAGAAATTACTACAAACGATTTAAACCATAGGACACTGCATTTTATTAACACTAGAGATGAAATTACTACAAACGATTTAATGAGTCGGATATTGGAATTTATTAACTCTAGAGATGAAATAAACGTGTGTTGTTGTTTGTATTTGCTCAAGAAATTACTACAAACGATTTAAACCAAAGGACACTGCATTTTATTAACACTAGAGATGAAACGGACGTTTGTAGTAGCTTAAAAAATGACTACAAACGATTTAAACCATAGGATATTGTCTTTTATTAATACTACAGACGAAATAAGCGTTTGTAGTTGTTTGTAGTAGCTTATGAAATTACTAGAAACGATTTAATGAGTCGGATATTGG
The DNA here is from genome assembly GCA_030407085.1 of Trichopria drosophilae. Classification (NCBI taxonomy): domain Eukaryota; kingdom Metazoa; phylum Arthropoda; class Insecta; order Hymenoptera; family Diapriidae; genus Trichopria; species Trichopria drosophilae. Next base: position 210,672,516 of record CM059583.1, read on the forward strand.
AATTTATTAACTCTAGAGACGAAATAAACGTTTGTTGTTGTTTGTAGTTGCTCAAGAAATTACTACAAACGATTTAAACCAAAGGACACTGCATTTTATTAACACTAGAGATTGATCGGATGTTTGTAGTTGCTTAATCAATTACTACAAACTATTTAAACCGTAGAATATTGTATTTTATTAACACTAGAGACGAAATAAACGTTTGTAGTTGTTTGTAGCAGCTTATGAAATTACTAGAAACGATTTAATGAGTCGGATATTGGAATTTATTAACTCTAGAGATGAAATAAACGTTTGTTGTTGTTTGTAGTTGCTCGAGAAATTACTACAAACGATTTAAACCATAGGACACTGCATTTTATTAACACTAGAGATTAATCGGTTGTTTGTAGTTGCTTAAAAAATTACTACAAACGATTTAAACCATAGGATATTGTCTTTTATTAACAGTAGAGGCGAAACGGACGTTTGTAGTAGCTTAAAAAATGACTACAAACTATTTAAACCACAGGACACTGCATTTTATTAACACTAGAGATGAAAAGGACGTTTGTAGTAGCTTAAAAAATTACTACAAACGATTTAAACCATAGGATATTGTCTTTTATTAATACTACATACGAAATAAGCGTTTGTAGTTGTTTGTTGTTGCTTAATCAATTACTACAAACGATTTAAACCGTAGAATATTGTATTTTAATAACATTAGAGACGAAATAAACATTTGTAGTAGTTTGTACTAGCTTTAGTAATTACTACAAACGATTTAAACCGTAGAATATTGTATTTTATTAACACTAGAGACGAAATAAACGTTGGTAGTTGTTTGTAGTAGCTTATGAAATTACTACAAACGATTTAAACCAAAGGACACTGCATTTTATTAACACTAGAGATGAAACGGACGTTTGTAGTAGCTTAAAAAATTACTACAAACGATTTAAACCATAGGATATTATTTTTTAATAACACTAGAGATGAAATAAACGTTTGTAGTTGTTTGTAGTAGCTTAATAAATTACTACAAACGATTTAAACCATAGGATACTTCATTTTATTAACACTAGAGATGAAACGGACGTTTGTAGCGGCTTAAAAAATTACTACAAACGATTTAAACCATAGGATATTGTATTTTATTAACACTAGAGACGAAATAAACATTTGTAGTAGTTTGTACTAGCTTTAGTAATTACTACAAACGATTTAAACCGTAGAATATTGTATTTTATTAACACTAGAGACGAAATAAACGTTGGTAGTTGTTTGTAGTAGCTTATGAAATTACTACAAATGATTTAAACCAAAGGACACTGCATTTTATTAACACTAGAGATGAAACGGACGTTTGTAGTAGCTTAAAAAATTACTACAAACGATTTAGACCATACGATATTGCATTTAGTAATACTATAGAGGAAACGAAGGTTTGTAGTTACTTAAAAAATTACTACAAACGATTTAAACTGTGGGAATTTTATTTTATTGGCACTAGACACGAAATGAAAGTTTGTATTTGTTTGCAGTTGCTCAAAATATGACTACTAACGATTTAAACGCCAGGACATGATTTGTAATTCATATTAGATGTTTCATAAACGTTTGTTGTTGTTTATAGTTGCCGCGGTTGCTTAAAAAAAACTACGAATTGTTATGAATATATTCATTTACAATAAACTGCTTTTGAGAGCAATTGGGCACGAAATTAAAATTGATGGTTGTTTTGGTTTCTCTTAATCGGAGGCTGTTTGGCGCGGAGGGTCAGGGGGGGGGGGCGGCAACACTTTCGTATCAACTTTGTCTGTGAGTAGTGGGATTTTGCCAATGCAGACTATAAATATACATTTACATAAATTAAAAATTACAAAAATTAAAATATAAAAAAAAAATTAAAAATAAAAAAAAAATTTTGTTATCATAAATCGGTTTCCTGTCTACTACAAACGGAAATTCCTTCACTACAATCAACTACAAACGATTTTCTGTCGGAAAAAAATTTGAAACAAAAAATTTTTGAAACTGGGGTGCTGGGCTTTTTTGGACCCCCTGTAACTTTTTCTTTCTGCAACTACAAACGAAATTCGTTCTACTACATTCAACTACATTCATAACTCTATCGAAATAGCGTTTTACATTTTGAATTTCGAAAAGTCGAGTGCCAGGTTCACAAAGCTCTACGTATGTACACCGAGGTTCAACTTCGTTTGCACTTAATTGAATGCTCATATGCTAAGGCGAATTGTATTCACATTTTGGTTCAACTAACTTTTGATATTAACATGTTATATATAACCTTCACTGATTGATTTCTCGGTTCAACCGATTAATCAAAATAATGATGTATTCTGAGGTCCAACCTCCGTTATACATATATTCAATACAGAAAATATATATGTTATCATAATTATTCGATAATTGTGAAGAATGCATATTATTCAGTTACTTCATATTATATATGACAGGTGGTAATCGTGATTATCGTAGACATGGTTCTTCTTCTCATAAATATAGAAATCGTACACCGAGCCCATATCATCGATATTATTATGATAACTATCAATCTGACAGTTCTGACTTCGTAACTGATGAGGACTATTTTCAAACGGATAAAAGTCAATCTAATAAGGACGTCGATCATAATCAAATTATGGAAATTGTTGAACAAAATAAAAATGATGAATATGAGGAACAAGTTGCTTCAGAAAAGTATCAAGTTGATTCAGAAAAGAAGGGAAACAATATAAATAATTCAACTGAAGCAAATCCAACACAGGGAATAGATGAAGATATTCTTAAAATATTTGGTGAGCCCCTTTCTTCTGATCGTTCTTTCGCACCAGCTATTAACGAGCAATTAGCAAAAATTTGGACAAATATTATTAAAAAAGGACTTTCATCAGACGACAGAAAGTTGTTGTTAACAAATTTTAATCCACCAGAAAATTGTTCTTTAATGTTACCACCTAAATTAAATTTAGAAGTAAAGGCGGCAGTAGATATTACAATAATAAAAAGAGACGAAAGAATAATCGAAAAACAGGAAAAAATCTCAAGTGCTCTATTCGGTATGGGAAAACTTATTGATTCAATCATTCATTGTAATCCGACGGAAAAGAAACCATATTTAGAACCATTGAATGGAGTTATGCGATTATTAACTGACTTGCAACACGACAAAACCGAAATTCGAAAAAGTTTAATTTTAAAAAATATTAAAGCTTCTTTTAAAGATACCTTGAAAGATTTAACGTCTGACGAGTGGTTGTTTGGTAAAGATTTAGTCGATAAACTGAAAGATGCAAAAGTTTTACAACAATCTTCGAAGGATTTAACATTAGCGCCCAGCAAAGCATCTGAAAAAGCTAACAATTCAAAAAACTTCTACAACCCGCCTTCCCGGACATCATTCAAATCGAGAGGGGGCGGGCAAAGGAACAATTTCAGTCGAGGTCGCAAACAAACTCCAATGAACAGACAACCGATGAAACAAGACCTACGTCATCGTCAGACATACACGAAAAAGAGACAATAGAAGTGAGTTGTTTCGTAGGACGATTATCTTCCTTCTTGAAAAACTGGGCATTTTTAACAACAGATGAAACCATTCTAAGTTGGGTGTCAGGATTTAAAATCCCTTTTTCTTCTCCATTTTTTCAACATAAACCAATAGTTGAACCGCGTTGGTCTACAAAAGATAAAATTAAAATTCTAGAACAAATCCATATTTTATTAAACAAAGGAGTTTTAAATACGTGTTTACCAACGTCAGGACAATTTATTTCCAATATTTTTCTTAGACCAAAATCAGACGGATCGTACCGAATAATTTTAAATTTAAAACGCCTTAATGAATACATTCAGGCTGAACGTTTCAAGCTCGAGGATGGTAAAATAGTAAAACGCATGCTATTTCCTGGATGTTTCATGGCGTCTATGGATCTGAAAGACGCATATTACTTAATTAAAATTAAAAAATCTGATAGACGATTCTTACGATTCAATTTTGAAGGTATTTTATATGAATATACATGCTTACCTTTCGGTCTTAATGATGCGCCATATATTTTCACAAAATTATTAAAACCTGTTATGTCAAAATTAAGAGATTACCTTTCGGTTATATTTTCACAAAATTATTAAAACCTGTTATGTCAAAATTAAGAGGTTACCTTTCGGTTATATATTTGGATGACATTCTTGTTTTTGGAAATTCCCATGATGAATGTCGTAAAAATATTCAAGAAACTCGTAATTTACTTGAAAATATAGGCTTTATAATAAACGAAGAAAAAAGTTGTATGATACCATCCACGAGATGTAAATTTCTCGGGTTTATTTATGATTCTGAAAAAATGAGTATCGAGCTTCAAAAAGACAAAATAGAAAAATATAAGGAATTAATTACGAAATTTATGAATTTAAAAGTATGTACTATTCGAAATTTTGCGGCGTTCATAGGTGTTTTAGGATCATGTTACACATCCCTAAAATATGGAAGGGTACACATAACAAATTCTTAGACCTTAAAAAATATGGTGGTGATTTTGAAGCTTCTATGGCTCTTTCTAATTATTTACAAATTGATTTTAAATGGTGGTATTGTAATATTGGTAAAGCAATATGTCCTATTACACAATTTAAACCATTACTTGAAATATTTTCGGATGCATCATCATCTGGGTGGGGTAGTTCTTGCAAAGATCAACGTACACATGGTTTTTGGAACGAAGATGAACGAAAACATCACATCAATTCGCTAGAAGTACTAGCACCGTTTTTTAGCCTGAAATGTTTTACAAACGATTTACGAAATTGTGATATATTGTTGAGAGTAGATAATACTACCGCTGTTGCCTTAATAAATACGATGGGCACTATTAAGTTCCCTGGAATGAACAACATAATAAGACAAATTTGGGACTGGTGTGAACAAAGAAATATTTGGGTTTTCGTCTCATATATTCGTTCCAAAGTTAATGTCGAAGCTGACTACGAATCCAGACGTCTTGAACCAGAGACGGAATTTTCTCTATCTCAGTCAGCTTTCCAAACTATAACACACCAAATGGGTATGCCACAAATAGATTTATTTGCAACAAGAACAAACACAAAATGTAAACTTTACGTTTCCAGGTTGAAAGATCCAGGATCACTCACTGTAGACGCGTTTACTTTTAAATGGAATAATTATTTCTTCTACGCGTTTCCTCCTCTTGCAGTTATTCTACGCGTTTTACAAAAAATTAAACATGAAGGCTCTAGAGGTATTGTTGTAGTTCCTCATTGGCCAAATCAAGTTTGGTTTCCTTTGTTTTTAAAAATGTTAGACAGTAAACCAGTTTATTTCAAACCAAATATTAATCTACTTCGTTCCTTGGATAGAAGAACACACCCGATTTGGAGGAATATAAGTTTGATTGTAGGGATTTTAGTAGGGAACAGCGTTAAAAAATAAAAATGTTCCAGATGAAGCTATCATGATTATGTTATCATCCATATCCACGTCTTCATTGAAACAATATTCTAGTTCACTTAAAAAATGGAAAAATTTTTGTCTGAAAAACAACATTGATATGTTAAAAATCGACATTTATCAAATTCTAAAATTTTTATTTCAAATCATGCAGGCCAACTAACTTCAAGTTGTAGAATTAGCTGCCCCTAAAATATGTTATTCTCCATGAAAAATAAAGGCACACGTATTTTGTCATTTTTAAGAAAAACTTTTTTTAACGATGTTATCTTGATTTGAGCTTTAAAAGGAGAAACTTTAAAAAAGCACTAAAACAACATTGTTTTGCCCGTAACTTTTTTTCTAATTGATGTAATCAATTTTCTTTCTTGTGGATTTTCGGGGGCCTTGTCTTCTTCAAAATCCCGTTTGTAATTTTTAAAAAGCTGCAAAATTAACAAAATGAGGGGTGATTTTGTGAAAATAAACAAATTACATTTTCTCGAAAACCCCCACTTTTTTTTCTCTCAAATTTTTACCATAAATTCTTACCAATATGACGAATAATTTCTGTAAGTTTGACGCCGGCTAAACCACATTAACAGGCAGGAGAATTTTTTTTCGAAAATTTTTTAACTTTTCTCCAGACCGGAGGCTCTGGGCAATCCACCCGAGAAGATGATAATATTTTTAAGCATTTTCGAGGTCACTTATTACAAATACATGGTCAGATTTGGGAAATTCAAAATGGCGACTTCAATATGGCGGCCGTCTAATGAAAAAATTTATTTTTTTGTAACATAACAAATACTATCATATTCTAAGCAGAATTCTGTATAAGAAATGTCTCTTGTGATTTTTTTGTACATTGCATAGATTCCGAAGAAAAAAATGCGGAATACTTAAATTAAATATTTTTATTGCACATTGAAATATAAATTAAAAGTTACTCAATTCTGTGTATTATTAAATTAAAAATGTGTTTATTTAATTTGTTCAAAATCATGTTTAGCAGTTCGAGCCATGTAACAAAAATTGTCTCCATTTTCATCATGTTCGATCTTCCAAATGTGACATTTTTGAATTCCTGGTATTCTTGGAACAGTCTTCCATTTCTGGGTTTTTGTTTTCCGGAAGTTTTCTAAATCCGTTGATGAGATCAAAAGTAAATTAATCGAAGAAGTGTACTTCTGGACTTCTCTTACAAAGGACGCGGCGTTGCGTTGTCGATGGCTTCAAGATGGGATTTTTGCAAATTGTGAGTACTAGCGCAATGTTTCACAATGCCTCCGATACCATCGCAGGCACCTTTACCATGCCCTGTTGCAGAGAATATCCACTGTTTACTAATAGTCGATTCCGACAACTCAGAAAATTGATACCGGTTTTTAAAATGAGCAGCGGCCCCATCCGAAAGGATGGTGATTTCATCTATATCTTCTAATTCAGATTGTTCTTTACAGTTTTGGAGTATAAGATCTAGAGCGACCAATGCATGAGCAGAATCATGCTTAGTGTCATCAGCAATAACAGCAAAACTTTCGGTTTTTTTATTGCTATAACACACCGCAGTAAAAATTGAAATCTATTTCGTCTTCCAATAAGCGCTTTGTATTTCATTCGACAAAATAACGGTCCAATTTTCAGCAAAATCGGCATGAAGAACAAGTTTGTTTGGATTCAATTTAGCTTCTTCCTCTTCTACAACTTGAAGTTAGTTGGCCTGCATGATTTGAAATGGATTCCGGTCAAGAATACAAAACAAGTGTTTCTTATGGTACACTCAATAGCTGTCGCTCTGCAATCGCTCTGCTATTAGGACAGGAAATAGGAAAAGACCCACAGATAAAACGGTTATTTTCAGGGTTTGCAAATTTAAGACCAAATAAACCAAAATACGAAACAACCTGGAACCCTCAGATTGTCCTAAACTATTTTAAACAGTTAGGACCTAATACAAAATTGACGTTAGAACAACTTACAATGAAACTAATCACTCTCCTGGCATTAACTACTGCACAACAAATGCAAACACTGAAGATAATCAATATTGACAACATAGAAAAAATTGAAGAATTAAATTAAAGGAGTAAATACCAAAATGTTTGATGCCTACAGCACGAGACATGCTTCAACATATTTAGCGAACCAAAACGGAGTCAGCATAGATGTCATTAACAAGACCGCAGGATGGACAGAACGATCAAACACGTTTGCCAATTTTTACAATCGAAAAATTGCCTTTTCTATCTTGAATGGAAATTCTGAATAATTATAATTATTATTAATACTCAGGTATTTTTATTGGTATAATTACTAATAATTAAATACAATAAAATTATTATAAGATTCAATTTTTCCTTATATGTTATTCAATTTTTGTTCATATCATTTCTGATTTTAATACTCAGTCAATGCCATAATAGACTTTAAACATCTACACATTGATATCGAGGAAGAGGCGCGTAACACAATTGTATGATTAAACGAACTTACTTGTAAGTGATCTTCAATCATGATTGTGTTCAGCGCCTCTTCCGAAGAGATCAATCACCCACCCATAATTATTTCCCTGTTTATTATTTATAATTTATAAATAAAAACACCCTTATGTTACGGCAAAACTTTAAAAAAAAATGACAGATTCCACAAATTATGTAACAGCTGACAAACGAAAAGAACTTTTTGACTTTAAAAATTGTGACGGAATTGCTGCATCGCAGAAGCACTACACATTGCTCTCTTCGGAAGAGGCGCTGAACACAATCATGATTGAACATCACTTACAAGTAAGTTTGTTCGCGCGGCATCCGCGACCGTGCCGAAATTGGTATGAGTGGCGACATCTGCGGGCGTCGCTAGACGGTTCGTCGTACTCGCGCGAATTTATTACCGATCGTCGCGATCATTAATCTGACTATTCAAATCACGCGCGCAATAAACTGACCAGTAATAACCTTCGCGGTCTTGAAGGATCCAGTGGCGATACCTGGTTCCGGAGGTGTTCTTCCTGGTCAGTCTGGAACCGCTCGCAAAAGGTCACCCACGTGTGCACCATTGTCGCAACCTTTTGGTAATTTTCCAATTTGCGCTTTCGCCGCGCCGCAAGAGATTCCTCGTGATCTCCGCAATTTTTAGATCGTAGTTATTTAATGTAAATTTAATTAGTGTAAATAAAGTTATATAGTGTAAATTAGCGTTGACTCTGCTGCAAACCTGACCCGCACCCGCACGCCAGAGGTCAATGATTTTTAGTGTTAAAATCAGGGCCAGGAGCGAACATTTGGCGATCCTGCCAGGATCCTGCAGTGACAGTTATACAAATGGTGACATTTGAATCGCGAGTGAACGCTAATTATTATCATATGTTGACAGTCAAGAAAAGTCAACGTCGGTCGTTTCTTTCAAAAAAATAACCGTGTGGGTGCAGTGCAGTGCTGTGAAAATTAACGATCGAATTAAATCTCGATCATTTCCGTTATCACTCGGCGACTTTTAAATCGAGTAAGTCCACAGCTCCAATCGCGTTGAATCAGCGTGACGTCACTACGTCTCAGCTGTAATACTCGGCTCTCCTCGGCCGCGCCGAGAGATCACGACGCGCCGAGTCCTATCGGTCCTATCACACACTACGGGCGCTACGTCACAGTCGTGACGTCAGCAAGAGTTGGGCAGTCGATCGGCTCCCTTCTTCTACCTTTGTTGCCACGGCAACCGCTCAAGGGCCAGTCAGCGCTGCTCGCGCTATCGGCCACACCCTTTGTCTACTATCGATTGCAGATTAGTAGATCATTCCTTTGATTAATGGTGGCAAAATCTTGTCACACCTCCAAACGCACCGTATAGGCGAAATCACGCGCCACTTTAGAGGAAATAATTTTCCTTCGCACAATTGCGCGACGATTATTTCCTTGCTTTTGAAGAGCCATTAATACGCGGCAATATTTCGCGAATTGACAAGTGATTCGGCGCATTGAAATTGCATCTATTTTGCATTCGGTTGCAATTTCTGTAGTATTTTATCGAATTACGTAAACAAGCGCAAAATGTCAAAACGCGCAGAGACAACCGACGAATATCATCGATTTGTGCAGCAAGTTGCTGCACAAGTAGCTGCGTTCGCATCGATAGAGCGAACTGTAAACGCGTTAAAAAAGCCGCTCACGTTGGAGCAAGCACAGACACGCTTAAGTGTCATTGAGAAAAAGTGGACTGAAATCAGCGAGCGTGACATCTCGATGCTCGAATTCAAAGGTTCTCCTGAGTGCCTCGAAGATGACTACTTCGCCGAGCAATTTATGGCAAACGGCGAAGATGTATACATCGACACTGTCGCCCAACTGACAGCTGTCATCAACACGCTACAAGTGTCTACACCGGCTACGCCTTCAACGTCAGCATCGGGACTACTCAACGCAGATCGACGCACGCAAGTACCTGCGATTAAGTTACCGCGATTTTCGGGAATATTTTCGGATTGGGTAGAGTTTCGCGAACATTTCAAAGCGCTAATTATAAATAACAATTCGTTTAACAACTTTGAAAAATTCTATTATTTAAAATCATGCCTCGACGGCGAGGCCGCGCAATTATTAAAGAATATTTTTGTCACCGCGGACAATTTTGATATCGCATGGAGAATGTTAACTGATCGGTACGAAAATAAGACGCGCTTGCTACATATTCAGTTAACGAAACTGTTTGCTCTAAAAGCTATTTCGCGAGAAAGCTCGCCAGTTGAGCTGCGACTTCTACTCGATTCCGTGACAGAAATTATCGACGCACTAATAAAATTAGAAAGACCGGTCTCCAATGACATTTTAGTGTTTATCGTTGGTCAACGACTCGACCATGCAACGCGTGAGGCTTGGGAACTCTCGCGAGATACCGACGATTTTGCGACATTTGACGAAATGTCAAGATTCTTAAATAAAAAAATTCGCGCTCTTGAAGCGTCGCAAAACTTTGCTCGGGCTGTCAGATCGTCGGTCCCACAAGTGCGCGTCAAATCCTCGGCTTCACACGTTCAAGCGCATCATCTCGTGCAACGTTCTGCAGATGCATGCAAATTGTGCAACGAAACGCACACCCTTTATGAATGTGCACGATTTATTGCGAAATCAGTATCCCAACGGTGGGATTTTGTAAGGCAGATTCAAGCATGCACGAACTGTCTCTCGCAATATCACCGCTTAAGCGCATGCAAAAGCGAGCGAACTTGCAAAGAATGCAAAAAACGGCATCACTCGCTCTTGCATACACAGTCAACGCGCGATAATACGCCAACATCGGCAGCTTCTGCGGAAGCGAGTGCACAACCCTCTGCAGTAGACATAAGTCTTGTTCAAACGCATTTAAGCACTCCTAAAGTGCCAGCGCATGTGCTCCTCGCAACCGCATGGGTTGTAGTGACCTCGGCGTCGAACCGCACGGTCAAACTACGAGCACTATTAGATCTCGGATCTACGCACACGTTTATTTCGCGCGAAGTCGCAAACGCGTTACGCACCAAAATGTATGCTACATCGGTGATGGCAAGCGGACTTGGGCAATGTGAATCTACGAAAGTGGACAAAATTGTGCCTATTTCCGTAAGTTCTGTACGCGATCGGGGTTTATGTTTATCTACTGACGCTCTCGTGATTGATAAAATTACGGATTACGTTCCCAAGTTCCGCTTTCCAATATCGCATTGGCCGCATCTAGAAAATCTAGAACTCGCAGATGGCTGTCCGACCGACGATACGCCAATACACATGCTCATCGGGTCGGATATTTATCCTTACGCGATCTGTGACGGTATAAGGCGTGGTAAGAGCGACGAGCCGGTGGCGATGCGAACCATTTTTGGGTGGGTGCTGTCTGGGAACAGTAATACCTCTTGTCCTCTATCAAACTCTGCATCAGTGCATGCGCTTCATGCTGTTACAGATAACAGCTCTTTACAAACAGCAATAACGCGTTTCTGGGAGGTAGAGGAAATTTCGACCTCTACGCGTCTCTCAGATGAAGACGAGCGCTGTGAGCGCCATTTCAAAGAGACACACTCACGCTCTCTAGACGGGCGTTACATCGTCCGTATTCCTCTCAAGGAATATGCATCACGCGCTATCGGCAGCACTTACGCTCGCGCGAGACAATGTCTGCTCTCCACTGAGCGACGAATGGCCTCTCGGCCGCAAGAACGCGAAGCCTACTTAGGTTTCATGAACGAATACGCGTCTCTCGGACACATGCGTATCGCTCCTGATTTCCCTACACCGTCGAACGCCATCTATCTACCACACCATCCTGTGGTCAAGGATAGTAGTACGACCACCAAAACTCGCATTGTCTTCAATGCATCCGCGTTGTCAACTTCTGGCAAATCCTTCAACAACATTCAGTTGACAGGTCCCAAACTGCAATCTGATCTTCAGCTGCTACATCTGCAATGGCGCATGCATAAATATGTATATGCTGCCGACATTGCCAAGATGTACCGACAGATCATGATTGATGATCGCGATTTGGACCTGCAGCGCATTCTGTGGCGACAGTCGCCATCTGAACGAATAGAGGAGTACCAACTTCTAACCGTTACATACGGTACTGCAAGCGCTCCTTTCTTAGCGCAACGTGTACTTCTCCAATTGGCGGAGGACGAGGGCCAAGACCTTCCAGCGGGTAAAGCCGCTCTGACGTCCAATATGTTCGTCGATGACGCTCTTTTCGGAGCCGATTCAATCGAGCAAGCGAAAGTAATTCGCGATCAACTGATCACTTTGCTGGGAAGGGGCCAGTTCCAACTCCGCAAATGGTCTAGCAATTCGACCAACTTACTTGCTGACATAGATCCCACAGATCACAATTTAGCCTGCGATAAGGCGCTCCAAGAAGACGAAAGTCTTAAAATCCTCGGAATTGTATGGAGGCCTTCGGATGACTCTTATCGAATCCAGGTCCACACTTCCGAGTCTTCAACCATCACTAAGCGCACGATCTTATCTGAGATCGCTCGCATTTTCGATCCGCTAGGCTGGATTGCCCCGGTTGTCGTCGTAGCCAAACAGCTTATGCAACGCCTATGGCTGTGCGAAGCAGGTTGGGATTCTATTCTCCCGAATGATCATAGGGAAACCTGGCTCTCTTTTCGAAGTGCATTACCGCACTTAGAAGCAATCTCGATTCCTCGGTGGCTTGGAACATCACCCACCACGTGGTATGAATTGCACGGCTTCTCTGACGCGTCAGAAAAGGCGTACGCTGCGGTAGTCTATATCCGTACGGAGTCTTCCAATGGCTCCGTACAAACAACCATCCTCACCGCCAAAACTAGGGTCGCGCCATTAAAACAATGTACGATACCGCGTCTCGAACTGTGTGGCGCAGTGCTTCTAGCGCGCCTGTTAACGCACATTAGAACTGTGCCTGCGCTCATGCAATGTCCTGTACATTGTTGGACAGATGCCACGATCGTCTTAGCATGGCTGAGAGGATATCCAGCACAATGGAAGACTTTTGTGGCCAACCGAGTGGCAGAAGTACAAACGCTTCTACCGAACGTCACATGGCGTCATGTGCCAGGGCGTGATAATCCTGCTGATGTCGCGTCTCGTGGCATCTCTCCATCAGAACTGACGAGTTGCAGTCTATGGTGGACCGGGCCCTCATGTTTAGCCACCTCTGCTGACACTTGGCCCTGTCTTGAACCTATGCTCGATAGTAGCGCGCCGTTGGAGCAGAAAAGCTCGGCGCACGTCATCGCAGCGGATCTGCATGGATTCGTGGACATTGCAGCCCGATTTTCATCATGGCCCTTTATGTGTCGCGTATTCTTGCGCATCCTTCAGCTGTCCAAACACTGGAGAGCCGCCTCATTGCCCTCAGACAACGGCCAATCCTACACCCACGAATTTAGTCGTGTAAAGCATCGCATTTTCGAACTGATGCAATCGTCTGCCTTTCCACAAGAGCTATCCACTCTTCGGAAAGGCCTTGCAAATCCCAACGGATGGCGCACTCTGTCTGCGCTACATCCTCTTCCACGACGCAGTCCGTTGCGTCGTCTGAACCCTTTTCTCGACGAATCCGGGATTCTGAGAGTGGGTGGACGCCTTTCGATGGCTGATCTACCGCTCAGTGCAAAACATCCGGTTTTGCTACCTCACGGGCATATCGCACTGCTACTTACCCGTCATGCGCATCTTCGCTGTCTTCATGGCAGTATAACGCTGACACTCAGCACATTGCGGAGCACAGTGTGGATTCTGCAGGCACGCAGAATCGTAAAACAAGTTACGCATCACTGTGTCACCTGTGCCAGGCATGATGCACAGGCTCCCACCCAACTGATGGGCGCACTGCCGCCGGCTCGCGTCGTCCGTCCACCCCGCGCCTTTACCGACTGCGGCGTCGATTACGCTGGACCACTCCGATTGCGTCTGGCGGGCGGTCGCGGCTCTCGGTCACAAGCCGCATACGTCGCAATATTTGTTTGTATGGCGTCGCGTGCCGTTCACTTGGAGGTCGTGTGCGATTACTCCACACCTGCGTTTCTCGCTGCGTTTCAGCGCTTCTGCGCACGTCGAGGTCTTCCGCGCACTATGTACAGTGACTGCGGCACGAACTTTGTCGGCGCCGATAAGGAGCTGCGCGCCGCGTACCGCGCGACGTTAAAGTCCGATACACTGCGTATTCGGATCGCTGAGGAAGGCGTAGAGTGGAAGTTTATCCCGCCTGCTGCACCTCACTTCGGGGGGCTGTGGGAGGCTGGAGTACGATCCATGAAGCGCCACCTCAAACGGGTTCTAGGTCAGCACACTCCGACCTATGAAGAGTTAGTAACGCTCTTATGCCGCATCGAGGCATGCATGAACTCGCGCCCGATAGCTCCGCTGACTTCCGACATCGAGGACTTAGAAGTTCTTACTCCAGCGCATTTCCTTATCGGCGGGTCACTTTTATCGATTCCTGCTCCACTAGCCGTCGACTATTCGCTAGGTCGAAGTGCGCGCTGGAAATTGATCCAGCAACTCTCCGAAGAGTTCTGGAGCCGTTGGTCACGAGATTATGTGACATCGTGCCAACATCGTTCAAAATGGTCACAAGCGTCGCGTTCACTACGGGTAGGACAGATTGTCCTTCTGTGCAATGACAATCTGCCCCCAGCTAAATGGGATCTGGCGCGCATTACTCAATGCCATCCAGGCTCAGACGGATTAGTGCGCGTGGTAACGATACGTACCGCTACGTCGGAATACAAACGTCCGATTGTGAAATTGGCCCTTCTGCCAATCTCTATAGATGAGGATGCAAAGCCAGTCCCCAATTAGTGCTTACAAGTAGCCGTATATTAGTCATAAGTGTCTTAAGTATTGTTGCGGTAGGTTACCGCAAGGCGGGCGGTAATGTTCGCGCGGCATCCGCGACCGTGCCGAAATTGGTATGAGTGGCGACATCTGCGGGCGTCGCTAGACGGTTCGTCGTACTCGCGCGAATTTATTACCGATCGTCGCGATCATTAATCTGACTATTCAAATCACGCGCGCAATAAACTGACCAGTAATAACCTTCGCGGTCTTGAAGGATCCAGTGGCGATACCTGGTTCCGGAGGTGTTCTTCCTGGTCAGTCTGGAACCGCTCGCAAAAGGTCACCCACGTGTGCACCATTGTCGCAACCTTTTGGTAATTTTCCAATTTGCGCTTTCGCCGCGCCGCAAGAGATTCCTCGTGATCTCCGCAATTTTTAGATCGTAGTTATTTAATGTAAATTTAATTAGTGTAAATAAAGTTATATAGTGTAAATTAGCGTTGACTCTGCTGCAAACCTGACCCGCACCCGCACGCCAGAGGTCAATGATTTTTAGTGTTAAAATCAGGGCCAGGAGCGAACAAAGTTCGTTTAATCATACAAGTATATTATAATTTCAAAATTTGAAAACAATTCTTGGAATTTGATAATATTAATTTATAATTGTTACATGTTACATTACACATTTTCACGTAGTAAAAACTTTACGACTAGTAGGCGTGAAGTTGCGTACTTTACGCTACCTTGGCGTGAAATTCAACTTTACGCCCTCAAATCGGAGCGTAAAGAGCGTACTTTACGCCTACTATGACAAAAACTACTTTTATGTACGTTTTTTCAGTGCGAAAAGTAAACTGGCTGCAGACAGTCAATTTATACCGTTGTAGTAGATTCGTAACATTTGAAATCGTTCAAAAAGAACTAATTTTGCGGTTGTTCGCATTAGAACGACGTATTGTTTATTTTTCCTTTGTTTACATTCAGTATGTATGCCGTCTTCCCAATAAATCATTTTGATTATTAATTGTTTAAAATAAGCGGCGAAGAAGAAATACAATTTTAATGCTTTCTCTCAACTAGAGAATTGCATTATTTTATATAAATATATATATATATATATATATTTATCAGGGTTCCCCAAGATTTTAAAACGTTTCTCGTTTAAAATCTCTATTCTAAATGTACGTTTCTTCGAGTTTTTTCCCCCAAAAACTCGAAAAAACGTGTACATTTATAAAATTACACATAAATTAAATAATCGAGTCCAGGGTAAGGCTGCTGTGATCCCTGCTGATGAGCACACAGTAAGCAGTCAAGTGCGAAACTCGTTTTTTTATATAATGCAATAGTTTTAATAAAATTAAATACAGGTGGGGTTTGTTTTCCATATAAAACCAATAGTAAAATAACTTTTTCTGGCCTTAAATATCTCCGTTTAAGTTAAATCTTTTGCGGTTGTTCGCATTAGAACGACGCATTGTTTATTTTTCCTTTGTTTACATTCAGTATGTATGCCGTCTTCCCAATAAATCATTTTGATTATTAATTGTTTAAAATAAGCGGCGAAGAAGAAATACAATTTTAATGCTTTCTCTCAACTAGAGAATTGCATTATTATATATATATATATATACAGGGTGTACGAAAAGTCCCGGGACGGTTGAATAACTTTCGAAAGAATAAAAATTTCAAAAATCGCGGAAACACGTGATTCGATTTTTCAAACAAGCTATCTTTTGAGGGAGGGTTTCGGCCCCCCAACCTCAAGGGGGGCGGGGGGCACGAGGGGGGCCAAAAATCTTAAATGGCAACATGGTTTGAGTGGGGGCTCATTTGAAAGGTATTTTCGAGATGAAATCAGATCACTGGTCATAGAGGGCGCTGCGATCATTTTTCGCAGATATTTTTGACTTTTTTCAGATCTTAGACGTACTAACGTTTGAAAAAATGAAAATTTCGAAGTCGCCGAATCGTGTAATTCAATATTCTTAAAAAACTTAAAAAACTTAAAAAACTTAAAAAACTTAAAAAACTTAAAATCGTGTAAAACAATATTCTTAAACGGGTGTCAACCCGTTTCTGAACGTTACATTGAAAAGCTCTTTTACTTGTATCTCTCCGAAAAATGATCGCAGCGCCCTCTATGACCAGTGATCTGAATTCGTCTCGAAAATACCTTTCAAATGAGCCCCCACTCAAACCATGTTGCCATTTAAGATTTTTGGCCCCTCTCGTGCCCCCCGCCCCCCTTGAGGTTGGGGGGCCGAAACCCCCTCTCAAAAGATTGCTTGTTTGAAAAATCGAATCACGTATTTCGGCGATTTTTGAAATTTTTATTCTTTCGAAAGTTATTCAACCGTCCCGGGACTTTTCGTACACCCTGTATATATATATATGTATATGTTCAAAAAGAACGATTGTACAAATACGAAACGAATAATTTAATATATCTTGGCGAGACGGCGCATTTAATAAGAGGATTAACAAATGGAATGAATAATTGGAGTTTTTTAACTTTTTATTTTGAACTTAAGTTAATGTTTTTATTACAATAAATTAATGTACACGGAAAAATGAAATACTAACTAGATAGTAGGTAGGATAAGATAGAGTTATCGTTTACAGTCAACATTAGTATCTCAATTCTTTACACCATAGACAAGCCTACTTATCAGATAGTAAAGTAAAAGTTAAAAACTAAAAACCCTATTTGTATCATATTCTACTATTTAGATAGTAAAACCTACTATTTCCTTTTTTCGAATAATAAACAAACACAAACTTCCAAAAGATGAAATTACGGGCTATTGAGATTAAAAATATACTATCTAACGAATCTACATATACAATATTACGGAGCATTTTGTATTTTAAAATGGCTATATCTAAAATCATTTGATTTTAGGGATCTTGCCATCCCGTGACTAGTCACTGAATTTCCAGTGATGTCATTCCATTTTTAAACATTCAAGTTTTGGAGTTTTTCTGACGTCAGAATTTATTGCCATAAAGTGAAAAATCAAAAAATGACGACGCGAGCGTTTTAACACTTCGCGCTAATGTTTCAGCAATTAACGGCTACAGTACTGAATGTAGTTTTCTACACAGCCAGTTTAGATAGTTTGTGATCTGCTGGTTAACAGCGTAGGGGCCTCCTAGAACGTTGGATGTTCTATAGTTTACGTTGTTACATGTGGGGCATTCCATGTGAAATCACCAGTTTCGGAGTCAAGTTTCAGAACTTATTCAAAGTTGAACTACGTTTAGAATGCGCAACGATAAGCCTATCCCGCAAATTTCAGCGCAAAATATTAATTTGTTCAAAAGTTATTGATAAAAGTGTAAACGACAAAAATGAAATTTACCATTTTTTAAACGGCCATATCTCGAAAACTATCATTCAGAGAAAAAAACAGTTTAATTCGAAAATCTGCAGAGATGCCCAAATTTTTCACCGGTGCACATGATATAAACAAAGTATTATTGTTTATAACAAATTTTCAAGATTATTTTGTTATAATTCAGTTTCCGCCATTTTTTTTCTTGTTGTGAACTAAACAAAATTTGTTCGCAAAAGTGTTTTCTTTAATTTGTGAAGGTTCCAGTTTGTTATCTCTAAAACTGGATTTGTAATGTAAAGAAAACAGAGTACATGAACGTGCAGGTCGGGCCGTACGTTCCGTACCTGTCAGCGGTCCGGCTGTATAAAGCTCTCTCCCCCCTAACCAGGTATATTGCATTCCTAACTGTGTGTTTTTATCTCTAACAGAGTAGAAAACAGATGCTTAATAGCTAAACAGATTAAGGAATCCAACAGTTATCATTCATTTATACCCGAAAATCGTATCGATCCTCCGACAGATATTTGTGTAAAATTATTTTGGAATTCGACTAATTATGAATTTAGAAAGATAATGTAAATGATTGACACATTTAAAAACGTTGAATGTAAGTTTTAGTTTAAAAAATTACAATGACTACATTACAGTCAGCTTTTAAACGCGCCAGAACGCAAATCCGCCAGTCCTCCACCTGGGTAAAGCGTGAAAGAAAGTCGACGTAATTAAATTGAATTATTTCAGATTCAAAGAATGTCTAAAATTGCAATGTACAGAAAAGTATTTTGTAAAAAAATAAATGTTGATAGAGATAAAAAAAATAGTTAGGAATGCAATGTATACCTGGAAAAGGGGAGAGAGTGCTTTATACGGTCGTGCCGCTGACAGGCACGGACCGGACGGTCCGGCCTGGGCGTGCGGTCACTCATGAGCTCGGTTTTCTTTACATTACAAAGCCTGTTTTAGAGATGACAAACTTCCTCACGAAATGAAAGAAAACACTTTTGAGAACAACTTTTGTTAAATGCATACGAGCAAAAATTGAGTTACAACAAAATAATCTTGAAAATTTGTCATAAAAAATAATACTTTGTTTATATCATTTACACCAGTGAAAAATTTAGGCAATAAGATGTTTGTTTGATCATAACTGTTTGACACCAGCTTCAGCAAGAATGTTGTGGATGTGAATAAACAAATATTCAATCTTTTTGATCGTTTAGCTTTACACTTTAAGAAATATTCTCATTAAAAATTAGGGACTAATTAAAAAATAAATACCAAACTAGTTCAAAGAAACTTACATATGATAATTTTTCGAAATGTCAAACTTACAATTAAATATCATTCATCTAAATATTAACTGCGGGAAAGCTTCTGAAGGTAGTAGTATCCTGGTGTTCAAGGCCAAGGTTCAGTAAATAATTAATAAGTAATGAAGTTATTGGCTACTGAACAGCGATTAGTATTGGATTTTAATATGCATAAGTTGGAAATTTGAAAACTTTACAACCTTTCGTCATCACTCGGATTTCTAAATTGTGGCATTGAATCTCAAACCGTAAGGCTTTGTTGAAATACTTAAAATCTCAACTGAAGAGAGAAAGAAATGGAATATGTACAAAACCTGGAAAAAGTAGGCGAATATTGTCATATTAAAATTAAATAACAACAAGAATTCCTCATTCCTCGAAGAAATGCTATTGTTTCCATATATCTCAACATATTCTATAAAGGCTAGAATGAACGATGGTATTTCGGATGCAGGTAGCCAGGCCTGCCAACTGTAACTTCGAGTACATTCATCCTACACCCCAGGTTCTAGTCGACAAACTTTGGCACAATAATAATATGATGTAACACCTTCCAGAATATACATCACACAACAAGAAAATTAGAGACTTACGCTAGAAAATTGTTTACCACGAAAATATACATGAATCAATCATCAATTTATCTTAATCACGTAGGAGAAGCAGGTATATCGGTGTGTGTACCTGGGAGTTAACGAGCTCCGAGTCTACCAAATACAATTGAACATGAAATAAAACTAATGCAACCTTTCAGAATATCCGATATTACCAACCAACTGTCACAATTCAGGAAAGAAGTGGGGACGAGTGCTAGGTAATCTGACCCACCACTTCGACTTCATAAGTTAGTTCAGCTATCGTCACTACCAAAGCAACTTCTACTGAAGTCCAGGCTCTAGAGCTGTAGTTGCAGTTTCACAAAAGTCTTCAGTCGAGAATTTAGACAATTGTCGCAGCAATGGATAAGAACCAGAATAAAATCGAACAAGAACAACGAGAATCACCACTGATGCGTGCTTGTCGAGAGGACCGGCCCCACGTCATCCAGGCCTTAGTGAAATATGGAGCAGCTGTCAACGGGTTTGAAATCACTGGCGACACTCCACTTCATATTCTCATGCATCGGATACTGAAAGCAGACGATATTTACGATGCAGAATACCAATTCCTCTCTTCAGTGGAATGTCTTATCCACCATGGAGCGGACATTGACTTAATGAACGCGGAAGGGGAGACACCATTTACATTGGCACTGGTGTTCGAATTGAGGGAGGTTTTACGGCTGATGAACAACTTTGGAAACTTCATTGTAAATTATGCCAGAGATGACAAGAAGTTGCTGCAATCCGCCATTATAGCTGAGGATATGGACACCATCGATAATATCATGGTGAGTGGTTTCGTCGATGAAGCAGATAACGTGACAGGGATGACTGCACTTAAGCAGGCAACACTATGTGGAAATATAGTCGTTGTTGATCGAATTATCGGATTTGGGAGTCATTTCGATCAACCCTACATGTAGGTGTTTAACGTTTCATTGAAAATGATCAAATTTGCCTGTCTGAGTACAACCAATACTTTTTACGCCTGGAACGACATTTGTGGATACCGAGCCAGGAGATTATCGGACAACATTGTGAAATAGTGAACTGGACCAATTCGATTTTTGTAAAGATAGTATTTTATATCATAGTGAGGTATGTGTATATGTAATTTATATCGCTCAATTTTCGACATATTGAACATTGTATTACGATACTCCGAGAAGAAATGTAAATATATGTATATATTGTAATATATTTATTATAATACACAAATCTTATGCAAATATATAACATATTGAATGAGGAATTCTGTTTTGACTAAATTATTATCCTGCCTAATTAACTGATTTGAATCCATTACCTGCTTTTGTCCTCTATCTGTAAGGCTGTACTGGACAGTTTTAGTATTACACAAATAAGGCATAGCAAATATACAATATTTTCCACTTCTGAGGACATTAGCAGCGAAAGGATTAACTCGTGTAATGTGCGGAAAATTATTAATAATACTTAATGAGAAGTTAATAATCTATAAGAACCCGTACAAAAATGTTAAATCCTTGATGTATGTGCGGTGGATCTACTCTGTCGAAAGTCTGCTTTTAAGACAATGACAAACTGTCTGTAAATTTATATCGACTTTAATTTTCGTATGCAAATTAATAAATTCCTTTCTAATTTTAAATGTTGTTCATTTACTGCGGCCCTAGTCTCGTTACACACACTGTAAAAAAAGTGCATGAAATTTAATGAAAATGTAACGGAAGCAAATTTTATGCAGGTACATGAACAATAATTAACATGTTGTTCATGAAAATGCATGTATTGGAGCATATATTTCTATAATGCACCTGCTTTAAATTTGCTTCCGTTACATTGCATGAAATGTAACCCCTTAACTGGTGTTGACGTCTATAGACGTCAAGATAAATCGTGACAACTGGTGATGACGTCTATAGATGTCATATCAATATCTTTGAAATGACTCAACCAATCGTCTTGGAATTTGTAATTGAAGAATTTTTGGGGTCGCTGAATTCATATTTGTAGTCAAAATTTCAAAATTCGAAATGGCCGATCCAATATGGCGATCGAAAAAGGTTTTTCATTTTCCGCAATGTTTGCTACTCATAGGTTTTTGAGCTCGCTGAATTCAAATTTGAGATCAAAATTTCAAAAATCAAAATGGTCGATCCAATATGGAGAACCGAAATGCAAAATGTTAATTGATTCTGCTAAAATATGTTACTAGGGGGTTTTTGGTACTTATTATTTAAAGTACTGTATATTGCCCAATCCGACGTCAAATTTGCTAAATTCAATATGGTAGATCCAAGATGGCAGACCGAATGTGGAAAATGAATTTTGAGCCTACATTATTGACCTCAATTTCATGTATTTCATAAAACACTTTTGCCATATTTTGCGAGACTGTAGAATGGCACTGGTGATCTAATAGTGCACCAAATTACTATTAGTGAACATTACTAGTGCTTATCATTTGTGCGCACTAGTAGTTTTTTTTTTACGAGAGGAGCGGGCAAGTGCACATATTTTTACTCAGCTATGCCATTCTCTTTTTCTTCTGCTCAACAAAGAGAAGAGGACGGAGAGTATTTTAGACCTCAAAAACTCTCGAGTAACAAATTTTTGAAACATCAAGTAACTTTTTGCATTTTGGTCCGCCATCTTGTATCCGCCATTTTGTATTTGGAAATTCTGATATCAGATTCGTAATCAGCGTCCCTCAAAACCCCCTAATTAACATTGTCATCGAAATTGGACGAAAACTGGCTCGTACCAGTTTTGGCACTTTTTATTTGAAAACGCCTACCAGCGAATGGGTTAATGGGCGGTACATGAATTGTAATGGAACAAACATAAACAATATCATTACTCCGGTTGCTTAAAATTTGCATCTGGAATATTACATTCGCTGAAGGAATATTTTGGCTAAAATTATACGATCAAAAATATCCGTAATAGGAAATTTTCCGGCAGATTAAAAAAAAATAACTAATTTTGAGATTTATCGTTCTATTTATTTTAAATTATGTAAATTCTATGTTATATGTATTATACGATTATATGTAATTTGGTGTTTAAATTAAGTTAATTATCTTTTGCTACTTTTATTGCGTGTAAAATGATCACAAATAAATCAGTAACGCTCGAAAACAAATAAGAAAAACGCTCTCCCCGGTGGAAAATCGAACCCGGGTCTCCCGTTTACTACACTAACGCCTTAACCGCTACGCTACCGTCGCACTTATATGATTTCGTATGACGAAGGATGGTTGCTTGAATTTAGAGGTACTAGACAAATATCCGTAAAGCCTCCGTGATAAAGAAATGATTATCGTGCTATAATAACTTGAATATTGTACAATTTGTCACATACATATATTAATGTATGCACGGAAAACATGTTGAGTGTGTTGCTGTTGTGATGCAGACATTTTTATTGCCCTGGTGTACAATAATTCAAAAAGTCCATTTAATTTATATCTTTGTTGTATATGTCATGTATATAATTCGGTTCCAGCCGAAATAATTTCTGCATTTTACTGAAATATTACATAATATTTTACGCAGGTTTTTTATTTCTTGCACTTGTAATGAATAATATTTGCATAAAATACTTAATCATTACGTAAGGGGGTACTAAAGTGCTCGACCGATATGGCAGCAATTTTCACTAAAACCCATAAATAAATCGTGACTGAAACGATTTTTCGAATTTCGGGCTCTGTAAGGGCAAATTTAATTACTATAGATGGTATCATACACTCTAAAATTATTGGACTCAATTCCGGAGTCCGAGAGAGAGTAATCGTTAAATTTCACTCTCATAGGCTTCAAGTTTACTCTTTTGGAAACACATTTGCTCCTTTGAGGTATTTGATGCTAGGTATAAATCCCTTTACCGGTGTAGTTATATACTGCATCGAAAACTGGTTACGACAAAGATGTTTTATTTCAACTCGCTATAATTTATGCAATTCTGAGAATTTTGAAACGAATTAAAACAAAGAAATTGTTCGTTAGTTTTTTGCATCTAATGGAGAATGAACAAATTGTATATCTCAATAAACAATGACGTTTTTCAGGGCCTCGAAGTCCACGACGCGTTGGTCATCGGCTGCCACCACTTTAATCACTCTTTACTTTTTGACTATCCGACCAATAAAGATAAAACTGTCCAGAACATTTGTTCATACCTTTATGAACAACTTTCTAGCTGACAGTTTTCGGATACTCGGAATTTGCTCGATAAACGAAGAGCCAGAAAGTATATTTTGCAGTTGCATACAAAAAAATTAATAACTTTATTGTTTATTGAGATATATGATTTATTATTTCATCATTATATGCGGAAATCTCTAACGAACGATTTCTCTTTTTATTTGTTTCAAAATCTTATAAAAAAATGTTATAGCGAGTTGAAATAAAAAAGCCGGCCGCGCAGTAACTAGTCCTGTCTATATGGCATTCAGTCGCCTTTTATTTCTCTTTTTCCGTATTTATTGACGCCATTAAACAAAATTTGGCTCCAAAGAACTCAAATGTAGTTGAACCCGGCCTACCCCATTTTCTACTCCTTTGGACTGAAATTTGAGTGCAATAATTTTAGAGTGTAGAAAATGCCAAAGACATTAATTGAGAACTGTCCGTGAATTTTCGGAAAAAATAAAAATCACTTATTGAATCCCCTTAAACCGAATAAATAAATGACAATTTTTAAATAAAGGCATACAATTTAATGCAATTTTAACGTCCTCGTACATTAAATTTCAGTATATTTCATGTACAGCTCCATTACATTGCATACAAAATGAGCATTAATTTTCATAAAAATGTATATAAATCGATTTTTCATTACTGAATTGAAATTTCTTGAAAGAATTCTTAAAATTCTTGCACGTATGCATTAAATTTCAGAAACGTCCAGTGAATTTCATTTAAATGTACCCAAATATTAATTTAATGTCCTGTTGCATTAAATTTAATATACTAGTGTACATTATACATATATTATGAATTTATTATTTGACCGTTCGAAAATGTAATAATGTAATGTTATAATTGTTCGTATTACGGTCTTATGGACAAAAGTAAAAATGAAAACAAACTAATAATATAAATAGTGGGACTCTGATGCGAGCCACCGAACATGAGAAGGGAAATTTGTATGACCGGGATTTTGTAGTTTTGTCAGCTACAGAATCTTCGATTTACTGAACTGCTTATATATAAAATTAGGGATTTAGCTAATAATGGATTCTGTGTTCCTCTAGTGACAAAATAAATAACTAATGCCTATTGTAAATACACGTTTCGTCCCAGGTTTTCGCGTGGACTCGTCAGAAAGGCGATCGCGAAAACCCTGCCTTTTACGTGATGGTTTGGTATACTAAGAAATTTTAAATAAACAAAACAGAGGAGGAATGTTTGATTTATTGATAAATATAAACATACTAACCGGTAACGGGATTACGTTACACAGTATGTTTATATGAGGATACCTTGATAAATATACATATATTATGAATTTATTATTTGACCGTTCGAAAATGTAACAATGTAATGATATAATTGTTCCTATTACGGTCTTATGGACAAAAGTAAAAATGAAAACAAACTAATAATATAAATAGTGGAACTCTGATGCGAGCCACCGAATATGAGAAATTATGGTATCGCCATCTCACCTCATTATGCCTAGAACCTGTACCTAAAAAAGATCATCCATATTTTTCCAAAATACTGCAGGAATATTCGCAGATGACACGCACGCTGCAAGGAAACGCGAAGGACTGAACCGAAAAACAAATGTGAAATGACAGGTTCCGTAACCTGAAGTACAATTCAAATTTTCAATATTTATTTTTCAGCACTTCCTAGCATCAAAATCTTTTTAAAATCACTCATCCGGTTGCCGTAATAATAAAGAATATTTCCGTAAAAAAAATTACCTGCAACTTCAATCTGAAAAGCTAGAACTTGGAGCAAAGGTTTCCTCGTTTTTTTCTCTCGTCCGCTCCCGCGCTCGAGGGCCCTTAATGAGCATCTTATTTTGCCCATTCCAGGTTATTTCAACACTTATCACTATATACTAAGAACATAATTTTTAAGAATAATTCTTAAAAAAATTGGTTATAACGATAGGGGAATGTATTCATGAGTGGACCACGTTTTTAATTTAGTGTAAAAAGTTAATTAAATAGGAATTTTTAAGTCTTCTATACACCGTAAGGTAGATATAGTCCTTAGGTATAAATTAAATGCATTTGGGTTACTTTCTGCAGTTAAATAAAATTGATTAAACCTTTTTTACGAAGGGACGTTCTTTGGTTAAAAAAAAATTTGCATCCATGAGTGGACCACTCGTTCAAATCCCTTAGAATGGCTAGAAACAGCAAAAATACAACGAAATTCTAATTTGCATATAATAATTTATTTATTTTGAACGCTTTTACTGTGTGCAATACATGGTGAAAATGTGAATAAAGGTAAAGGTCAACATAAAAAAGAAACTTTGTGAAAAAACCACCGAATCAATCATTCTAATATGTATTCCGGTTTAATACAACACTTAAACACTACTTTAATGACTTATTTGTATTCAAAAACAAAATGTTAAATTACACTCAGAAATTACGCTTCCACACCAAAACCTTTACACTGATAAAAACAAGTGGACCGCTTATGGATACAAAAAGTAGTCCACTCATGGAAAATCACTCGCCGAAATTAAAATGCATTAAATTTTTTCGTAGCATTGAAATATTTGTAAACCATTCAGATATGATGAATTTCAATGTTCAATTTATAAGAAAAAAATAAAACTTACCTTAAAAAAGTATTTCTGTAAGTAATTCTGTTTTTTAATACTCAATATGGAATGAACGCAAAACTTTGACAACGTTTTTCAACAGTACATTTCTACGAGCAGCTGTACTGAACGCGAAAATGTATGTATTGACCTAGGGATCTTATTAAAAAAAGTTTCGCCATAATGTGCATCTGTTTCAACCAAAAATTTGATATTTCGTTTTTAGTTTGATAAAAATCAGAAGGAGCCGGGCCGCCCATGGATATATTCCCCTATACAAAAAATTGATATACAAATAAATCGATTAATATGCATATCACACAGTTTTGGTTTTATTGTTAGCCTTCAACACAATCACTGAAACTACACGACCGGAGTGCAGGCCAACGAGGTTCGATTAAAAAGTTTAAATTTTAATTCTTGTGGCTCAAAAGAAACCGTTTCGTTTAAAAATAAGTTCACGGATTATTTATGTACATACATTTTGGATGCAGTATGCTGACTATAATTATCGACATAGGTCAATCGAATAATATAGTGAATTTAAAAAAGCAGAAAATCATCTCCATACGGTTTCAAAAGATCTTTACGATGTAATACCGTCAACAATGGGCTGTGGCTATAAAAATGGGAAAAAATCAATGACAGATTGAAAGTTTGCAGCACAGCTGGCAGGTTTTAAGCCAAATGCCTTCTGTAAGTTACCTATCAGAAAACATGATACAGTTATTTCTACGTCTATCAAACATAGAAACAATGTTCCTTCTGATAGATTGAAGATCTAAGAAAAAGATCATGGATAATATCATATTTCTAGGTGCGGGCCGAAACCCCAACAAATCAAAAAGCCGGTCAAAAAAACGACATAAAAAATATACTACTCGACAAGCGGCCAGTCAAGTGTCGGTTTTTTATTGTCGGCTTTTCTATTGTCATTTTTTCGAGGTGCTCGCCTTTTGATTTGTTGGTTTTTCGACCTGCATCCGTATTTCTTAGTCAATTCAAACTTTCAATTCAATTCAATCTCTAGAACATTTTGTAATAAAATACGCAGTCTTCAGGTTACGGGAACATTTTAACGTTTTGTCTGTTCTATTAAAACCAATTATTTTTGAATTATTTTTCCCGCTATACTCTTTTGTGCAATTTTTCGTAAACGTTTACTATTTTTTTTTTAAATTACTAATAAGTGCATTCTATATTAGGTATTGCTGCTAGTAATCAATAACGTTTTAAAGATCACATTGTTTAATTTTTAACAGTAAAAATAAACTTTGAAAACTTTAACCCTTAGAAGCATTGTGGTAACCCACGTTACCATCTCGATTTCTTTGATATTTGCTAATTTAAATTCCAGCTATTACGATAGTAATAGAAGAATGTATAAAAACAGTTATTAAGATATGATTGTTTATCATTTATGATTTATAAATAAACCAACATGAACAAAACACGACTTTTTCGAAAGAATTCATTATTGACGCTGTTTTTTAAGATAATTATTTGAAATTTGGTATAATAGGGTTTTAGATATCGCTGATGACGATATAGATATTGGTTTTACTAAATTCAAAATGGAGGCTTCAAAATGGCGACCATGATGTAAAAACGCAACAATTTAATGAATTTTCATATTTTTATCCGCCATATTGAATCTGCCATTTTGAATTTAAAAAATTTGACACTGGATTCGTAATCAGCAACCAATTCACAAGATACAGGATATTTCAATGGATTTTTATAATTTTGTCCGCCATATTGGATCCGCCATTTTGAATTTTGAAAATCTGATTCCGGATTCGTAATCAGCGACCCCGAAAACCGCCGAGTAACAATTTTCAAGTAAATCCAACGTAAAGAAAAATGTATGCTTCAAAGGGTTAAAAGCCTAAATATTTATAAGTGAACTGACTTTAACGACGATCCGAGTCATGGGATTGAAACAAATCAAATCATTCCGGCCGAACTATTAACCACTTCTCACAACATCCAATCCAACAGAAAAGAGCCATCATATATAATTTAATAGATAGAGCCATTGGATTATCCGATAAGCGGTTTCATGACTTTAATATTCAAGTCGTTAAAAAATACTTGCTTGACAACGATTACCCAATGTATTTTATTATTAAAAATATAAAAAATAGATTAAAAACTATTAATAATTTTTCTACACATAATATTGTTGATATCACCCACAATAATTCTAATATCAAATCAATAGTGCAAATTCCTTATATGTATATCCGGTTTTTTTGAAAAATTATCATCTGCATTAAAAAAGTATTCAATCACCATTGTAACAAAAATAACTAATAAACTCAACAAGATTATTACTAAAGGAAAAGATAAATCAAAAATAGGTGACAACATCAACGTAGTTTATAGATTACAATGTAAAAATTGCCCAGTGTCTTATGTAGGAGAAACAAAAAGATCTTTACAAACCAGAATTGCTGAACACAAATATAATTGTAAAAAATTATCAGTTAAATCCGTAATCTCAAAACGTCAATTGGAATCAGACCATGTATTTGATTGGAGTAACGTGTCTATTCTTGACACAGAACCTATATGGTTTAAACGGATTATTTCTGAAATGTGTCACATTACTTTAGAGGAACATAGTATAAACATTAAAGAAGATGTTAAAAAATTACACACCTCCTATATAGGATTATTGCACAATTTAAAAAATAAAATATCGGACAGACAAAAATAGTTCTATATTTTTTCATTATTATACGTGCTTTCATTATGTCTTCGGTATACTAATTTTATTGTTGTTTTTATTTGTAAACACGCACATACTATCATAACTCGTCTAGCCTCACGTTTGAGTTTCAAAACTTAGTCTTCAGTAAGCGATGCTCGTACATTGTTATCGACCAAACGGTAATTTGGATTTTACCGCGGCTTTAATTGTGCTTTTTATTACAATGTAGTTTAGATCAAAATGTTTTACAATGTTATACATATTTAGTTGTATATAGGTTTATGTGACATTTAACTAGGTGTGTACGGTTACTAAATCTAGCTACGCGAGTATATCAATGTTTATATATTTTTTTGTGTATATTAATTTAATAAATATATGTTTCCAGTCTCTGAAGATGACAACGCACGTTGTCGAAACGTCAGACAAGTCGCATTTTAACCTATTGATTTGTTTCAATCCCATGACTCGGATCGTCGTTAAAGTCAGTTTACTTATTATTCACACACCGAGTGTCAAATTCTTGGTAGTTAGGAATTTCTTTCCTTTCTACTATCAAGTCTAAATATTTATATTAAACACCATACAATGTGTCGTGTACATATTAGTTCGAACTCGACCGCAAAATACGCCACTGCAGTTGTTTAAATTCGCCAAAATACCGACGGAGTATATTCTAGGAATCGCGTGGTGCAGGAGTGGGAGTAAGAGGGGCACCTTTTTCTACCGTTAACGGGGGATGGCATCATACGGATACGATCGCTGGATACGATACGGATAAGGGGAGACCGGATAACGGGGGATCTACTGTATTAAATCCGGCGTTTCCCGCGCTTGACACTAGAGGGAGTTCGGGACACAAGTCGCGGTTTTTTACGGCAAGACGCATCTTTGTTCATCGCACGAACATCGTCTCTTTTTTGGGGTGTCAAAATGGTAAGAACGTGCCGATTGTGATGTTTGCTAAAAAATCAGCAAACATCCTGATTTTTAAAATGCACATCTTGTTTTTCTACCAAGAATTAGATGCTGGATGATGGAATTTAATTTATTGAATCTGCATTTTATTTGCAGGGTATTGATATTAACCACAAACACGACCGAAAAGTCCGCCGGACGGAGCCCAAATCGCAAGATGTTTACTTGCGACTTCTAGTTAAAGTACGTGCAATATTATTTATCATTTTGAAAAGTATAAATTATTATTATTTAGAATCTGTCCGATTATCACTACACTTAACGTATAGGATGACAAATATTCATAATTATTAGAAGTTATACATAGTTAAGCTTCTTGTTTTTCAATATATTTGTAAATATTCTTTACATTATTGGTATTGCATGAATATTAAAAGTCAGTTTTTATAAATTACCCACAGAATTTGTTTTGGAACTAATAGGGTATTCAATTTGTCAAAGTGACAGCTTTGCGTTAGGCTTTAGTCTGTGTTGTTATTATTATTGCAAAACTTGCGACATGCATCAATTGTCAATATTATTTTGTACCAGGTATTATTCAGCTTTCAGTTCGTAATAAGACTTGTATTTATTTTAGGTAAAACATGTATTTTTTATCTATGTCGTTATATAAATATATGTTAATTACTGATATTGGATTATAAGAGATGTTCCGTTTATACTGGATTATCTGACAAAAAGCTTTCCAGATTATTTTGACTAAGGTCTTTTTGTAAATGTAATTAAGAATTCAGGAACAAAAAAATGTTTAGCAAAACATTCTTTGCTGTGTTACAAAAATTGACTTTGTCTACATTAATTTGGTTAGATATGGCTATTCCACTATTTAATGGAATTATATAATTAGCTTAGAACATTTGTTCAAAATTATTATGTTTCAATTAATTATTATATGATACCTGTTTAGTTATATAGATTTTTGGCACGAAGGACGAATTCTAAATTCAATAAAATCATATTGAAAAGGTTATTTATGAGTAAAATAAATCGTCCTCCAATATCGCTAGCAAGAGTCACTCGCTTTATGAAAAAACCAGGCAGAGAGAATACTATTGCTGTAATTGTTGGAACTGTCACGGATGATTCCAGAATTTTTACTGTACCTAAAATGACTGTGAGTATTGACTATTGCTGTTACACTCTATTCACCATATCTTTTATTAATAGTGTTTTTAAACTATATAATTAACAGATAGTTTTAAGTTTTCTTTTTAAACGAAAACAAAAAAAGGCAACTAACCTGTAAAACAACCTTATTTATAAATTATAAAAAGAGCCAAGAATCTCTTACTGGAGAAGATAATGCTTTTATAAATTTATAAATAAATAATTATGGGTTTCGGGACTCAATGTTTAATGTACTGTTTACTGTTTTCAGATTTGTGCTTTACGAGTAACAGAGAAAGCTCGTGGCCGTATTTTGAAAGCTGGTGGAGAAATCATCACTTTTGACCAACTTGCTCTGAGATCTCCTTTGGGACACAAAACAGTCCTAATGCAAGGACGCCGTAAGGCACGTGAAGCTGTTAAACACTTTGGTCTGGCACCTGGTGTACCACATTCCCACACTAAACCATTGGTGCGATCAAAGGGACGCAAATTTGAGAGGGCACGAGGCCGCAGGCGTAGCTGTGGTTACAAAAAGTAAACAGCTTGTGCTTATTCAAACCCAAAATTGTCCTGAAATCTAGACATGTCAAATAAACACAGTTTACACAATTCATTTAATACAATGAAATCATTTTAAATCCTTTTACTGTTATATATGTTTACGTCTGCGCGCGCGCACGTGCGTATGTGTGTGGGTGTGTTGTGTGTTTTACTGCTGTATATATTAACCACTTGGCTGGCAAGGCGTTCTAATTGACGTTACACGCGACCTAGCTGTCACTGGCAGCGTTTTTGCAATTTAATATTTTGAGTGGAATTTAAGCTACCCCTTGTCTTGACCCCTCATGACCTATATATTTCGTTGCAATGGACCGAACGGATCGACTCTGACACTAAGCTTAATGTTCATGGTGGGGGTAGATCTAAATTTCAAAGTGGGTAAATCTTCGGAAAGACGTCCTCCCTCGGAAAAAAATCGTAATTAGGTTTTTCCGACGTATTTTTGCCTCCTGAATCCGAATATGATGGTAAAATTTGGCGCTCAGACATATTAAAGCCGCTATCTTGAAAAAACGCGTTTTTTTTAGTTTTTTGTATTTATCTTGAAAACTACGTGTCTAACAAAAAAATGTGTCAAACAAAAAATGTAGGGCATGTAATTCTCTACAAAAAAGGTTTTATGCACTGTTTTCGTAATCTAAACGGTAAGCCCGCAAATCACAGATGAAAATGCCCATAATGAGTTTGTGCAATATACAGTTAATAAGTAACCCAATTATATCATTAAGGACTGTATTAGAAAACTTGTACATAAATCTTATAATACTTTAGAAAAAAATAATTGTAATAATAATTATATAAAAACTATTAGTCTTCCTTATATCAAAGGTATTTCTGAAGACATTAAAAAGTTTTTTAATAAACAAAATATTAGAATAGTACATAAACCCTACAACATTAATATCGGAAGAATAACACCGTTTAAAGACAAATTGAATAAAGCGGTTGTGACCCTTAGCGAGTCGAAACAATAACTTCCCGATCAATCTCTCGTATTTTATTCCGGTTTATTTAACGGACTGGCTATATTCACGTACGTTTTCCATATTTTGCGTTATATAGAGAGGTTCTATTTCCGAAATCTACCCATTATTTCTTAAAAAAAAAATCGGCATATTGTAAAGAGAATAACACTTTTACCGTGTCTGCTTTTTAATATGTCGGTTTTTTACTTGTAGGCTTTTTTATTTCTCAGTTTTTTGACGCGCATTAACAGTTTCCTCACGAAAAATCCCTGTAGACCGGGAAGTTAATAAATGTGATTTAAACGACGTAATATACGAAATTAAATGTAAACATTGTAATTCTGTATATATTGGACAAACGGGAAGATTACTTAAAAAACGAATTTATGAACATAAAATGAATATTTTAGGCGATCAAACGAAATTTACGGGATTGACTATACATAGAATTAATACAGGCTATGACTTCGATTACGACAATATTAAAATCTTAGCTATTGAACACAACAAAAATAAAAGAAAACATATTGAAAATTATTTTATTAAAATTAATAATAATACAGTCAACATAAGATTTGAAAAATCATTATTACCAGATGATTATTTTGCATTAATGTGAAAATTCAAAATTACTTTATTTATAAAAGCAATTTTGAATTTTTTCTTTCATGTATTTATAACTTTATTGACATTATGTCAAGTCGTTGTTAAAGTCAAATAGCGATGAGTCTGTGTATATCCCTCGTTCTTGTTAAATGTTCGTTTTAAATTGTTCTTTCTAAATATTTTATTCCCCTTACTAAGTTTTCGTAAAACTTACAATTTTTATTTTTTAAATTTTAGATCGACTCAACCCCATTAAAGTGTTTTTATTTATTTATTTATTGATTTTAATTATTGACAATAAAGAAGAATCTATTTTAACTCAAGGTAAGGAGAATAAATTCATATTTTTATTTTAACTGATCTCTCTTTGACTTATAAAGAAATTATATTTTTTATATGTTATCAATAAATTATTATGTAGTTTATCTGAGGACCAAAAATAAATAGGTCGAAACGTTAATTTATATGGTTTTTATTTTCTACCATGTTCAATTATTTCCGTAATTCAAGAAGGAATTTAATTTCAACAAAATATATTTTCACTTAAGAAAACAATACACGGAAAAGAAGATTTATTATTTTTTAACTAATACAGGTAATAAGGTGTTCAAAAAATTGTTGTACAGTAGGCGTTTCTACAGAAAAATGATTTAGACGAAACTTTTAGGAAATGACCCTGGGTATTCAATGATGACTTTTGCTGTGAAATCGACCTTAATCTTCTACGTCTTTTGAAGGTCAAATCGAATGAGTGTCGAATTAATGTCGCTAGCAATATCGGAATACGTATTTCACGTAGGTTCAATTATTACTGACATCTACTGGTTAGAGGTTAGGCTAGTATGAAAAGGGGGGTCTGGGGGCGGAGCCCCCCAGCACGCAAGTACCCATTCGACACGCACAATATCTTCAGAACTTAAATGATTACTACCTTCATTTTGGAAGGCACATGAAGTATATGAGTTCGTCGAATTACCAAAGCGTGCTGGGGTGGCTCCGCCCCCCAGACCCCCTTTTTTATACTAACCTAACCTCCAACCAACAGATATTAATAACCAAACCACGTGAACTATGTGCCTCTATAATTACCAACGCGTGGCGTTAGACTGATCATTCTGATGCTCATCCACTTTCATCGCTGTTTTTCGTGACTCCTTTTGCGACTACGAAAAAAATGCATAGGACCTTTTTTGTACAGAATTACATGCCCTACATTTTTTGTTTCACACATTTATTTTGTTAAACCCGTAGTTTTCAAGATAAATACAAAAACTAAAAAAGACGCGTTTTTTTAACGGTTTATTCAAGATAGCGGCTTTAATATGTGTGAGCGCCAAATTTTACCACCATATTCGAATTCAGGAGGCAAAAATACGTAGGGAAAACCTAGTTACGATTTTTTTTTCCGAGGGAGGACGTCTTTCCGAATGTATACCAAGTATTGGTTATATCGATCTGCTCTTGTAGTGGTAGGTTCTTATACCGAGGCTCTGCTGTTTGGGTGGTAAGAAAAGAATCTAAGAAAACCGGAATGTTATTTGCTAATCGAATACGTTTTATTTCGATTTCTTGAGCAATTTTTACATTCTAATCCGATAATACGTAAACAAACATAACGTAAAAACCATTAGCTACAGCAGTTTTTACATGAAATCACGAACTAAAATGTAATCAATTTCACCTGAACTAAGTAATAATAATATATGTGAAAGTAAACAATGCTCGTCATGGACGTAACATTTGCTTTTCTTCTTTCTTTGTAATAAAGAAATATTCCTAATAAGAACTAACGAATTAAAAGGAATTTTTCCGAATTAAAATATTCGGAAATCCATGTGAATGTATAAAATCGATGAACTTCAAATTGCGTTTAAAAAAATGCCCCGAAAATGCCGTGAAAATACCCGATTGGTAGCACGAGCCTTTGGGATTTTCAGTACAAAAATATCCCGGATATGCCTTGAAAATGCTTAACTGAGATAGACCTCTGGCATTTTCAGTATATAAATTTGATTATTATACAAATTATACAAATCCTGCAACATTGTGTCGGGTAACGTACGTGAGAGTCGAACGGATTGGCCGAAATAAAGTCTAGCGTTGGTAAGATGTACATTGCAGGTGCCGTTCCAGCTATTATTGTGCCAAACATATCACGTCCTTGAAGTCAGATGGTTCCTCTCGCAGTATCTGCAACATTATTTATGATGAAGGATAAGAGTTTTGAGCCAATAACTGCAATTGCTATGAGGTACTGGTTGAAAAACAGTATGGAGTTTAAAACATGTACTTTGTGGACGCCTTTCCGGCTATTATTGTAATAAACTGGTTCCTTGGGGGTAGAGGTCACCGAAACGTTTTCTCGGACGTAACTGCGGTACTTGAATGCTTTTGTGCCAATAATTGCAAGTATGGCGACAGAATGGTCGAAATAAAGTCTTGTGTTCGAAAGAGTACTTTGCGGGAGTCGTGTAGTTGCGGCTATTATTGTGCCAAACATACCACATCTTTGGGATTAGCAGGTTTCTTTGCTAATCTCCGCAATGTTGTGTCGGACATAAGTGGTATTCAAATGGTTTTGTGCCAATAACTGCTGGTACTCCGTAAGAGTTTGCGAAACTCTGTCCAAAAGCCAAATGTGAAAGCAGTTGCTGAATCGGTAATTTCAGTACCAAGGGTCCCACGGCCTTCGCAGCAGCAGGTCCTTGGGCTAATCCTGTGTGGACTAAATATGTCCTGCCACGTTGTGTAGGATTATATTCGAGGGAATCGAATGGCTTGGCCGAAAAAACTGCTAGTACAATGAGAGTGGTAGAAATAATGTCTCGAGTTGGAAAGATGTACATTGCATTTGTCGTTCCAGCTATTATTGTGCCAAACATACCAGCAATCGAGATTGGATAGGATTGGATTGACAATTTCAATTCATTTTGAATTCATACTTTGATTCCGTAAATATGTATTCAAATGGATTGAATTCCGAAGAAAGGAATCCATCTGTATTCAATTTTACGAATATAATCGGAAGCGAAATTTGCCGGATTAAATTTCAGAAAAAGTAATCCATCTGTATTCAATTTTTAGATAGTTTTGAATCCGTAATATATTGAATACAGATTTATTCAAAGTTTATTTTTTGACAGTAAACTTTTTTTGCATTGAAATGAATACGTTTAGATAGTTTTGAATCCGTAATGTTGAATACGGAGACATTCAATATTTCGTTTTGAAGAAGGAAACTTTTTTTGGATTGAAATGAATACACTTTGATAGTTTTGAGTCCGTAATATTGAATACGGATGTATACAAAGTTTCGTTTTTGAAAGAAAACTTTTCTTGCATTGAAATGAATACACTTAGATAGTTTTCAATCGATAATGTTGAATACGGATGTATTGAAAGTTTCGTTTTTGAAATACAACTTTTTTTGCATTGAAATGAATACGTTTAGATAGTTTTGAATCCGCAATATTGAATACGGATGTATTTAATGTTTCGTTTTTAAATAGGAAACTTTTTTTGGATTGAAATGGATACACTTAGATAGTTTTGAATCCGTAATGTTGAATACGGATGTATTTAAGATTTAATTTTTAAAAAGAAAACTTTTATTGGATTAATATGAATTCAGAAAGTACCCTTTTTATTCGTATGAACGAATAGAATTGTATTTACGTATTAAAATGGATTCACCGTTAACCAAATGATTTCTGATTCATCTCATGAAAAATACCCACAATTTTTCGCAGAGTGTGGAAATATTGATAATAGGGAAATGTTCATAAAGTTCAAGAAATAGAATTCAAAGCTTCAAAGTAAATCATTTTCAATAATTCTGAATCTGTAGCGAACAGAATCGATGTTTCAAATCGGCATAGGTTTTTCCCCTACGCCATTGTACGTCCGAAGGGGAATACCTCTCCTGAAAGGCGGCTTCAGCCGCACTACATGCGGGGACCTGTTATATTTTTGTACATATTTGTAAAGGTCCTAAAAGGCAGCAATATCAACAATATTGATGTAATTGACTTTTGTAATATTGTTGTATTGAAACAAAGTATTAGCGGCCATAAGAAGAAAGTCTATTTGTAGTGAAAATGGAGTCTGGCTGAATGGTACAATTTGTAATTCTTAGGAATGCAGTCTACTTTGAAAAGAGCCAAATTTACCATCGTTTAATTTTTATTGCAAAATATTTCGAGAGCAGATATTGTCATAGTAACCTGTTAGGCGTGCATATTATTCGGAGTAAACTACAAAGACACTTACTATAAGTAGGCTCCGCATTTTTATCGTTGCACATGTGATCCGGAGTAAGTTAAAAAAAAACTTATTTTAAGTAGACTCCGCCTTTTGTATCACTGCATTAGCCTCTGGTGAATGAAAAGTCTCCAGACTATTAGCACGGAAGAATAGATTTGAAATCCATTCAGCTTCGCTGAATTTTGGGTTCAAATTCAAATTGAGTACGAGTGCTCGATTTCCGTATCTAGCGAAATTCAACCTATTCTGTACAAAAGACTTTCCGTCATGAAGAATAATAATCGGCGTACAAGGCAGATCTGCACCAACAATTCTTGCTGATGATTCCAGTAGGTGCAGATCGGGATGAAACACCAGAGGTGGAGTTTTCTCATTTTTTCAATGAGGGAATTCTGCTTCGTCCGTCTGATAATAAAAATAACCCTTTCAATTAAAGGCGGCCAATTTTTCATCGTGATTGATATACGTTCCTCCTCGGAATGCAGGCGAGTCGGTCGAGGGAGGGAAAATATAGATTTTTCATTGGTGGGACATAAGCCGTAATGTTTGATTTAATAATTCAATTGTAGTTTGCCCCGTATCCCTTTGAATTCCTTTTTTGACAATTCAATCTTATATTAATATCCCTTTAAATCCCTTTTGGTTTACTGGGTACCTCTACACTGAAAAAAATATTTGGCTCGTACAGCAATATAACCTATTTTGAACATTTTACAGCTGCTTGAAAACTAACAATACCATTTGTAGTATCATATTTTTATATCTTGTAATTTGTACAAGTCATATTCCTGCATACTCGCAGGTCCTATCATCAAAATGCACGCATATTAAACCAATTTTATCTGTAATATTGCTTTGACAGCAAAACAGTTTGCCGTACGACTTAAATTCTGTTTTCAGTGTACCACAGTGTACCATTAACACTACTGCTACATCTAACTATCTCCATCACAGCTAATTTTGTTGTTATTATATTATAATTCAAGACGAAAACAGTAGTATTCGTTGTTAATATTGTTGAGTACGGTTCAACACTTCAAAGTCGCTTTATAAAATCTGAATTTTCTCATTTTTTGTAAATATACTTATTAAAATTGAAGTAACCCGTACCAATTTCTTTTTATGCAGACATACAATATATTCACGTATACTCTCCGGAATTTTCCAATCAAAAGGAAGAAAATACTACACATAAAATACCACTTTTAAGCCACTAGTGCGTAAAAGTGGTATTTTTATGGTAGCATGCCGTAGTTTTTGTACGGAAAAGCGTCAAGTTCATTCAAGGTTTACTGTTTCTATCTTCACGCACGGAGAACAGTACATAATATCGAATTTTACGTATTTTAGTACAAAATAGTTAAATCCATGAAATGCGTACGCATGAATATAAATGATGTAGCGTACACGAGCCACGAATAAAATAAGAACTGCGCCGGATAAAGGGATGTTTTTTCTTTTTATTGTTTTCTTATTTATCTACTCTTATTTTTTTTATTGTTGATTTTTATTAAAATAACGTGACTATACAGTGAGAATACTCTATACCGTAATCCAACATATCATAATAATTGTTTTTTTATTTTTATTTATTACCATAATTATTTTTAAATTACCTTGTTTTCTAATTGTTCGTTTTTCTTTGCATTCAAAACTTCGACGATTGCGAAGCACATGTAAAAATAATAATTTCTGTAGAAATCACCCCTTTAACTTGCGATAAGCAATCATTTCGAAAATATATTAAAAAAAAATAAGCAAAAAACAACGAAACGAACTGTTTTGGAATTCAAGTCATTCTGTATGTAGATATAATTTTATCCTTTAAAGGCATTTATAAGTGTTATAAAAGCATATAGTCAACGGGAACAATATAATACTTATTCTGTACAAAGTCGTAATGTAGACGTTTGCTATATGCGCTTCGTCGGATATCTTACCGCATAGGCTCTATTACAATTTGATAAGAAACTATTTACATATTTTCATTTGAAAAAGTGTGCAATATGAATGGCCTGTGACGAAGATGTTTTTTCGATAAGAGAATACGAGTGGAGACGTATGATGTCCGTATGTCCGTTTTGTGTATGCGTTATAGGAATTTATACAACTGTAAACAATGAACTTGAAGTCGCAGATTTCTTGTGATGACGAGGTTCTTTATCATCTTAGAGTACTTGAGTTGACTCATTCTGTAGTTTAATAATATAACGTGTATTTAAATTTTATGCAATTAATGCTGTTCTCCTGGATTTGTTTCAACTTCTTTCGTCGCCATTCGGATAAATATGATTTTAATTTTGTCTGTTATTATAATTTTTAGTATTATGCATTTTCCCCTGCGTTTCTTTTTCAGAAAGTTCCGGATTTACTTCCTTCCCAGTAACGCAAAAAATGGAAGAGCCAGCAATTATAGAATTGATTGTTTTGCTTACCGCGATTTTGGCCAATCGGTGTGCAGTATTCGTGGCTTGCCGCAACTTCCCAGGCTGCAGAATAATCAAAGCGTTCACAATGCACTCTAAATGTTATCTAAAAAAGGTCAGATGACCCACTTTCTGAGTTTTTTCTGAGCATGACGTCATTATGACATCTTTATGAACTCATGTTCAGGAAAACCTCAGAAAGTGGGTCATCTGACCTCTTTTAGATAATATTTAGAGTGCATTGTGAACTTTTTGATTATTCTGCTGCCTGGGTTCATATCGAATGTTATTTCGATTATTTACCTGCCAGCAGATGCAGATGTATTACCAAAGATAAAGACAAATACCCCTCTTGCTTGTCAATTATTTTTCATCCGCATTTGACAGAAGTTTTTAAAAAAGCTAAATGACAACGAGGATTGAATGCGGGAAGTTGGAGCAAGGTCGAAAATGCCGCAAGTCGATCGCGCCAAAATCGCGATATGAAAAATAATCCTCCGACTACCCTTTGATATTAATTGTATATTTCCCTCACGTTTCCCTGCGTATCAACGCACGAGTTCCCTGCGTATATCAGAAAATATTTTCGGCACTATCCCGAGAACACAGCTTAATTATTATTACAACTGAACATTTTCAGGAAACATTCGTTTCAAGTCGTAGAGGATACTTTTTGAATTTGAATTTACTTTATTGGGCTTGAAATAATGTCAAACTTTTGTTTCAAATATAATCAATATTGCACCACATAAATCCCCCAATAGACGAAAAGGGATTGCAAGGGATTTAGCAATTACAAAATTGCCAAAAAAGGAATTTAAAATAAATCAAAAGAATTCAATGTAGTCTCCCTCTGTATTTCTTTGAATTCCTTTTTTCACAATTTAATCCCTTTCACTCCCCCTTTGTTTAGTGGGCACTGAATCCGCACTGGAGCGATACACTATTAAGGAAGCTTTCATTTTTACTAGGGATTGTTGGAAAACGGCCATGAAACATTGTATTAATGATGGGACGTGATCAACTAGCTTATCTAATTGACTTCCTTATAAAAACATCTACGAAATATTAATGTTAACTTAATACTAAAAAAACGTGGTTGATTCCGAAGCTAAATATTATGTTTATTACTTCACTTCGTCAACTTTTGTTTGTGTTGTTTGATTATTTTTATGAACAAATTTTTATCATTTTTTATGGGGCTAGGAAACCAGACAGCAATATAAAAAACATTTCAGAATGATTTCGAAATGTCCTCTAAAAGAAGTCAGATTTTCCAAATTCAGACTCTGTAAAGGTAATTCTAATTACTATAGACGGTTTCCTAGAAAATTCCAAACACATTCATTAAAAATTGACCGAGAATTTTCGGAAGTACAGTAGAACCCCTCTTATTTCAACTGGTCATGGTTTTCAAGAGGGCGCCGACCCCTCTTAATTGAAATTTCCCCTTACCCCCTTACTCTACTTAACGCTTTAATAGTGGATGATAATATCTGATATCTTTTTATTTTGGTTAGACATCGTATATATTTTAGAGTTGAATTATATAAAATATATAATACACCTGAAAAATGTGTAGAGAATTTTAAATTGGGATAAAAATATAACGAGATCACAAATCACAACTCGTGCCTTTATGTGATAAATAAAGACTGCAACCTTTCCCATTTATTTATGGTCATTTATATCTGCATTCGAGTGTAGAAATAA
The DNA here is from genome assembly GCA_030407085.1 of Trichopria drosophilae. Classification (NCBI taxonomy): domain Eukaryota; kingdom Metazoa; phylum Arthropoda; class Insecta; order Hymenoptera; family Diapriidae; genus Trichopria; species Trichopria drosophilae. The sequence continues at coordinate 210,714,636 of CM059583.1, forward strand.
ACATTTTAAATTTACATTCTGCACTTTATTACATATAATTATGTATCAATAATTTTTTGTTTCACAAACAAATACACTATGATTAAGACCGAAATGATAACAGGTGTCCAAAAAGGAGACAATATTTAACCCAAATTTGCAAATATGATTAATGTGAGCTTCAGATGACTTCAAATTCAGTACTAAGCTGCTGATATTGGATTTGTTTGTTATTTTGCAAATGAAAGACTTTTCAATTTTTGTAGAGGTCTTGAAATACACATTAAAAATTGACAACATCCTAACCTTCAAATGTGCACTTTTATTTTACGAAATTAGCAGCTTCTCGAATAATTTGTATGATGTAAATCATGAGTTTGATGCAAAATTTTAAATTAATTTGAAATTTCATTACATATCAGTCTACCGACTATACATGTTTGCACATTTGGGTTAAACGGTATTTACACTGTACAACTTTGATGGTGTAAACACTGTAAACTGTATCGACTATCGAGATGTTCGAGCGGTGGTGGGGGAAGGCCTGAGGGGAATCGATTCAAATAAGAGTGGTTGGACCATTCAAACAAGAGGGGCAATTGAAATAAGAGGGGTTCTACTGTAAATAGAAGTCACTTATTTCCGAAAATTCTCGTCCATTTCTCATTTAATATGTTTAGTATTTTCTAGGAAACTGTTTATAGTGCTTAGAATTGCCCTTACACAGCCCGAATTTAAAAAATTTTATTCATTAGCCTGGAATTTACGATTTTTAGTGAAATTTCCTACCTTACCGGCGGGCCACTTAAGAACCCCCTTAAATCGGCAAATAATGTGTAGAAATGAAATTCCAGGTTGTCAATTTATATTAATGTAGAAATAATTTTTTTACATGCAGTTAACATTATTATTAGAGTGAAAATTAATAAATGGCTGCCGTACATATAGTACTGGTTTGTTTTTTCTCTGGTTTAACTATTGTTTAATTGAATTTAGTATAGCTGTAAAATTCTAAAAGTGTCACAAAGAATATTTGAAGCATCGAGCAATTCAGTGGTGTGTTATACTATTGAAATCATTAACGCAGACTAGAAGTTTTAATGTCCGAAAGCTGACTTGCTGTTTCTAACCTACAAATCACTTGAACACGTGTCTAAATAAGGTTAGAATGGAAAAAGTGTGTGTGCAATGTAATAAGCCTGTCGTTAAATCAGTGCATTGTCCCATCTGCAATGCTCCATTTCATCCTAGCTGTGCGGAACAATGTGGTATTTTACCAAATGGTGGGTACAAAAAATGTTGAGGTTCTCGTCCTTTTACTCCGGCTTTAGTAGTAAGTGACTCGAGTAATCAACCTCCGTTGACAAGAGATGATCTGCATTCAGCTTTAAAAGCTATGATGGCTAGTATAAATCAAACCATCTCAACGAGTGAAGCAAATATAAATGCAAAAATAGATTCTGCTATCAACGATATTCGCACTGAATTTGCTAATCTTCGGAAAGAAGTAAAAGACGAGATCGAGAATCTTCGAACTGAAATGAAAGTGGAAACTATTGATCTTCATACTCGACTCAGTTCCTTAGAAGAATCTGAAAAGACATCACAGTCAACACTATCTGAAGATGAGCAACGTGAAAGAAGCATTCGTTCAACCAATATCATCTGCTACAATTTGAAAGAAAATAATACTCCGGAGGAGGACAAGAAACGTTTCATATCAATGATTGCTGATACCCCATGTGCAAATCATGTCTTTGATGCGCAGCGCCTTGGCAAAATATCTGGGCAAGGGAAACCGAGACCTTTAAAGGTTACATTAAACAATCAAGTTCAAGCCTTATGGCTTTTGAAAAATAGAAAATTATTTGATAAATTCAACGTACAAATCAATAATGATAAGACACCACAACAACAAAGTCAACTAAGTAAGCTAAAAACTACCTTAAACGAGCGTATATCAAAAGGCGAGAAAGATCTTACAATAAGATAGATCCGTGGAACTCCTCAAATAACTTCTAAGACTAGCAAAAAAAACTAGTTAGTGCCCGAAATATAACAATTTATTATCAAAATGTACATAGCTTATCTAACAAACTCTCACTTTTTACAAACAACGTATATACCTCCGATAACTACGACATAATAGTGTTAACAGAGACTTGGTTGACTTCGGATATTCTGGATCCCGAACTTGGCTTATCCAATTACAATATTTATAGAGTTGACAGAAATCAAATAAGCCGAAATGCACAACGAGGTGGGGGAGTTCTGGTAGCTGTCAATAAGAAATTTTCAAGCAAGAAAGTCGGAGTTATATCGACTGTGGAGCACTTATTTGTATCCGTCACCATATCCTGCAAGAAATATATAATTGGAGCAACATATATTCCACCTAACTCTTCGGTCGATTTATACCAACACCATATTGAACAAATAGAGGCTCTGAGTACACAACATCTTTCCAGAGATATCATTCTCTTCGGCGACTACAACCTCCCCAAAATCTCATGGAACAACGAGCCGGACGGGATTTCCATAACAATGAATCAAGGTTGTACTACTTTGGCGTATCAGGCAGCATCACTGTTATGCAACTCGTTTGCATCTTTAAAATTATATCAGCACATGAAAGATAAAAATATCAGTGGAAATCAGCTTGATTTATGCTTCTCCGAAAGAATGCAAGACACCTGCTCGGTACAAATAGATCCTCTGGTTCCCTGTGACATATATCATTTCGGAATGTTGTTTTCCTCCAAGCACACCTCAACTGTTACTCCTCATTTAGATTTTAATATTGCTTCTCTTAATTTCAACTTGGCAGATTATACAAAAATTATCGCTAAACTGAACACGATAAACTGGGAACAAAATCTTTCAAATTTATCTATTAACGAAGCTGTTGACACTTTCTACCACATCTTGCATCAAATCATTAGTGAATTTGTGCCAACTACAGCAACGTACTCGTCGAATTATCCACGCTGGTTCTCTACGGAACTAAAGAAACTGATCAGACTAAAAAAAAAAGCTCATCAAAGTTTCAAGCAGCATAGACTTCTACAAATTATCACACATTTTCACATCTTCGCTCGAGCTGCAAGTTGTTGGCGAAAAGTTGCTACAAAGATTACATCAATAATGTTGAAGTTAGCTTACAAAATCAGCGAGTTAACAAATTTTGGTCTTACATACGTTCAAAAAAAAATGATGTGGGCCTGCCTTCAACAATGCTTTTAGGGTCAAGGTCAGCTAAAGAAGTCAAAGATATCGTTGACCTATTTGCCGACTATTTTGAGAAATCATGCACGGTAGAGGATTTATCTACACATGATCTTACTGACAGGCTACATACATCAATAGAGACCCCCAGCATAACATCTGAAGTAATTCGTGATGCACTGAACAGTTTGAAAAACAACCAAGGTCCAGGACCAGATGGTATTCCATCATCATTCATTAAAAATTGTTCAGTCCAGCTAATAGTTCCACTCAAAATAATTTTTAACAGATCACTAGATGAAGGTATTTTCCCAAAACTATGGAAACATGGCTTTATAACGCCAATTTATAAAGCTGGTTCAAAGGACGATATCGAAAATTATCGCCCTATTAGTATTTTAAACTGTTTTGCTAAGATTCTTGAATCAATATTAACAGCTTTATTAAACAAGTCTTTAAACCACACAATTACTCCTTTCCAACATGGATTTCAGCCGAAAAGATCGACATTAACTAATTTAATTCAATTTGAAGAAACAATTATTAGTTCTTTTAAAAAGGGCTATCAAGTTGATGTATTCTACGGAGATTTTTCTAAGGCATTTGATACAGTACACCACTCAAGACTAATTGCAAAATTGGAAACTCTTGGCATCAAAGACAACTTTCTGAAGTTGCTGGAATCATATCTGTCGGATCGAACCCAGACCGTTAGATATAAACAGACACTATCTCGGATCATAAAGGTAACCTCTGATGTTCCTCAAGGATCGCATCTTGGACCACTGCTGTTTAATATATTTATTAACGATTTACCAAATCAAATATTGTACGGCACACCATCACTATTTGCGGATGATGTAAAAATTTCCATGGAGGTTAAACAACCGCAAGATGCCTCCTGTCTTCAACGTGACATTGATCAATTAATAAATTGGAGTTCAAGAAATGGTCTAAAGCTCAATTACTCGAAGTGTAATGTAATTTCGTTTTCGAGATCACATTGTCTAACCTACGATTACCTATTGCACACTCACAAGATCAATAGAGTAAATAAAATTAAGGACTTGGGAATTATTTTTGACGATCGCCTCTCATTTGTACCTCATATAGAATTTGTGAAAAATAAGGCTTCAAAGATGATTGGCTTTGTTATAAGAAATACACAGGCCTTCAAAACACCAGCAGCAATTAAACACCTTTACAACACCCTAGTTAAGCCTATCCTACTATATGGCTCAGTAATCTGGTCGCCGAACTATGCTGTACATGCCTATTCTCTTGAGAAAATCCAGCACAAAATCCTGAGATATCTGGCATACAAATCAGGGACACTGATGGCTATACAAGACCACAATTACCTTATGGTAGGTCGAAAGTTTGGAATTCCAACATTAGCGTCTACTCGCCATGCTAATGATGCTATTTTCATATACAAATTACTGACTGGATACATCGATTCTGAAGAACTTGTAAATATGATACAATTTGAAACTCCTACGTATGGGCTGCGTCAATTAAATTTACTCCAACTACCAACGTCATCAAAAAATTTTATTCTCAACTCTCCGAAGCTCAGACTTTGTCGTAAGTTCAACGAACTCCATCGGAATGGAAGAATAAATTTCTATGCTCTACAGGACCTTCAACTTCCTACGGCTGTGCTTAGAATAAAATCTATACTAAGAGAATATTAATATTTAGTTTACGGAATTTAAGATATATGAACGTTATTTCTATTACGTTTTTCATACAAATTGTTTTACTTCGGGCAGTCTATTGTTATGTTTTATAATTATCTACACATGTAAATTAAGGGCATTGTCCCGTTTAAAAAATAAAAATAAAAAAAAAAATTCTTATTAAAAGATCAAACATGCCGTCAAAAGTTTTATTGAAATTACCTATCGTCGGTTAAGAAGAAATTTGTTCAGGTATGTATATTGCGAAACCTGAACTAATTATACGTAACAACTGTTTGCTGGTAAGTTTATTTAATGATTATTATTATTAGATTAATATAAGTTGTGAAGCATTGAATTTAATTTCTATGCATACATTATTTATTGATTTCAATGTATTGAAATGTTTTGACATATATACGCGAATTATTTTCATTATACGAATTCGTTTTCTGAATCCGTTGAATCCGGTTCAATACGTTTTCGTTTACCGGGGAATCCCCTAGGGTATTAAGCCCAAGCCACAGAAACAAGCCAAAAAGTTGAGACGAGACTCCAAAACTCGAAGTACAGATTATTATTATGTGCTCCAAAATGTTTGTGTGTATATATAAGACAGGCAAAGAAAGAGATTTTCGAGATCCGTAAATCGTTATCTTCGGTGCAGTTACCTACCTTACCAGACCAAATTATATGTATAATGCATATGTAAAATGTAGTTCTATGCGTATATAATTACATATTGCATATTCATACGACGCACATGTAAACATGTTTTACTAAACTTTTGGTTTGCAACGATCGTGTTATCAGTTTGCGTTTCCGGCTTTTCCGAAAAATGCAGCTGGCAACACTGGAAGCGTTTAATCAGTGTGAACGCGTATGCATGTGTACTTCACACACATGCCTGCAACAGCGCAAGAGAGACGGAGAGGGACTGAACGTCAGATAGAAAGAGAGCGCGTCATGGGACGAAATACATAGAGATAAGGAGAAAGAGTGAGATGGAACGAGAGTGAAAATAGCGTGATTAAGTGAGAAAGGAATCAGAGGGAAAAGAAAGAAAGAAGGTTGTGTAATTGAAGTCGCAGGTATATGGATGTGTGGGGTGACGTATGTATGTGTGTTGGATCTGAGTCAATCTGACTGAATAGTCTGAATCTCTGAATCGACTGAACTGAAAGTGCTGAGCTGAGCTGAGCTCAGGACGATTAGCGTTTTACCTGTTACCGTCCTATTTGTCTCTTTTCTGCATATATTACATTTAACACATATGCACTGCGCGCGTACGTGTCAAACTAGAAAACTCGAATAATCTAAATCGTGTGTCGTTCTACCGTGGATTGACGCATGCATAAGAATCAAGTTGGTCTTATTTCTGGTGCAGACCAGAATATAATCAATCCTGGACAGTTGTGACGGTAATCAAGTGCCATTCTATATTTCGAATCTCGTAATCTCCGTTTTCCTTCCGTGACTCGCGGTTCGTTCATCTTGGCCCGTCGACTCCCATCGCCTGGAATTCACCTTCCCGAAAGCTCCCAGGAACTTCCTGTACGAATACAGCTCATACTACAGAGATAGTTTCATATTTCGCGAGGTGGTGTGCATGGCATATTCGCCTATAAAGTTTCATCTGTGAGTGTGTAATTTGCGTATGTAGTGTACGTCAGCGAGTTAGCCGTGGCTAATGATTCATCGTTTCGTTAGTATCAGTTTTACTCCTTTTCACACTTCAGCGAGTGACCATCTTCCAAGACTTCATCCTGACACATTTCGCCCTCGCAGGCACTGCAAGTATTTGCGTATTGGATAAGTCTCATCTTTTAAAGGTAAGCACCAAAATATTTCGATAACAGCCTGGTGGTCAGCGGACGCTACAATAAGAGAATCTAATGTACGCTGCGTAATCAGAGACGTATTCATTTCTGTGCAAGGAAACGATGTCTTAGCAGAAACAATCTCAAAAATGTTTAAAGACGTCGAAGGCGGAGCTGGGGGCTGCGTGGTGCCTTCCAGACCTAGGAGATTGCTCCCACGATTTTCTTTAAGACGGCTTTTATATTCGAGTCCTTTAATTGGACATCGAATTTCTAGACAATCTACATCCGGCAGTAGAAATGCTAAAAGTAAGAAGTTACGCGTATCGGATAGTTTATTCGCCCCTTCTTGATAACATTTTTATATATTTATTACTTTTTATTTGCAATTTAGTCAAGGAACCAAACACGAAATTGCCCGACGTGGAGAAAGGGGAGGCAAAAGCTAACAACAGTTCCGGACCCTTCCAATTTCATAATTTAGATTTACAAAGAGCTTCCAGTAAAGGTTCTGTTCTATCAACGGCTGGAAAAGTAATATTTTATGTTAAGCGAAACTCATATAGATCTCATTGATACGTGAAATTACACAAATGATCTGTTTATTTATAGAGCACAGAAAATGGAATACTCGAGTGTCCTCTGTGTTTGGCAGAACTGTCGGTCGAGATGTTTCCCATAGTACAGTCGTGTCATCATCGCAGTTGTTACGACTGTTTTCAGCAGTATCTTAAAGTGGAAATATCTGAATCGCGAGTAAATATTGCTTGTCCGGAATGTTCCGAGCCTCTCCACCCTTCAGGTTCGTAATGCTAAAACCAAAATATGATGGATACTTTATTTGTACGCATCTTTCGATAACACGAATTTCTTTGTTAAACAGATATTCGGATGATATTGAACGATCAGAGTCAGTTGGAAAAATACGAAGACTTTATGGTCAGACGGGTTCTTGCGGTAGAACCAGATGCAAGGTGGTGCCCTGCTCCGGATTGTAGCTTTGCCGTGATTGCATCTGGTTGTGCGTCTTGTCCAAAGTTACGATGCGAAAGGCCGGGATGCGATTCATACTTCTGTTATCATTGTAAAGCTCGATGGCACCCGAATCAAACCTGCGACGCAGCTAGAGCACAACGATCTCAATATTACGAACGTAGCTCCTCCCTAAGTTTTAGCCAGAGTGATTCTCAACATCGTGACGACATCAAACCGTGCCCCAAATGCCAAGTTCTTATAGTTAAGATGGACGATGGTAGTTGTAATCACATGACTTGTGCAGTATGCGCAGCAGAATTTTGCTGGCTTTGCATGAAAGAAATCAGTGATTTACATTATCTTAGGTAAATAAATATGCGTCATGTACTAAATTTTATCTTTAAATCGTTTTATGTTCAGTCAAATGTGTAACGTAAATTCTTCTTTCTTATTGCAGCCCTAGCGGTTGTACATTTTGGGGGAAGAAACCATGGTCAAGGAAGAAGAAAATTCTTTGGCAGCTTGGTACTTTGGTAGGGGCTCCAGTGGGAATTGGACTCGTGGCTGGTATTGCTGTGCCCGCAATGATTATAGGTACAATTTCATTCAATTAAAAAGTCTGCTAATCAAATTGGATTAACAGATTCTTATGTATTTTTAACAAAGTGAATTTTAGTAAAAAATATAACAACAAATTTAAAAAAAACAGCAAAGCAACATTGCGTTAAATTACACATACATAAGAACTTCTTTGTGTTATCTAGATCGTATTAATCAATAATGTCTGTTCTATACTTCTAAAATTAAAATACTTATAATATTCATTTGCAGAAATGAAACATAACCTTATATATTAATACATTGTAAAAAATCAAAATGAAATTTACAACGCACTGGTAAAATTCGGACATAAAATTTCTTTAATAATACTGCGTTGAGCGTAGGATTTTTTTTCCGAATTGAAGTTAAGTTCAAGACTGTGTTGTAAATTTACAACGTTGCGTATCGGAAATGTACCAAATTGTGTATTCTTACGACGCTGTTCATGGGTAATTTTTTTGCCCACATTGGACTGTAATTTTACAAATCGAGGGAAAATATACAAGATTATATATGAAAAGTAACATATGGAAAGTGACAAAGTTACAATGTTCCTCATGGTAAATTTACCGTGTTGAAAGTGGGTAATTTTTTTGCCCATGCTCAATGTTGTAAAATTCATTTTGAATTTTTACAGTATATCAGCATTTCGAGAAAAACAATAACCTATAATGCAGAAATGAAACATAAACCTTATATATTAATACATACTGAAAAAAATTTTCATGTAAAATTACAATGCGCCGTGGGCTCGAAATATTACCCACTTTCAGCGCAGGGAATTTACAATGTTGAACGATGTAACTTTACATAAAATCTTGTAATATTTCCTCCAATTGTAAAATTACAACATCCAGCATGGGCTCGAAAAATTACCTACGTACAGCATAGTAAAAGTACACAAGTCTAACATTTTTCCTAAGCTCGACGTTGTAAATTTAAAACGCAGTCTTGAACTTAACCTCAATTCGGAAAAAATATCCTACGCTCAATGCAGTATTACAGAAATTTTATGTCCGAATTTTACCAGTGCGTTGTAAATTTCATTTTGATTTTTTACAGTGCATGAAACACTCCGTTGTTGTTTTCAATGATGTATTCTGTTTGTTTCATAAATTTATATAGAAATATGAATACAGAAGTTCTCTTGTTACGTTGCGACAGAAACAATAATTTATTTCTAAAAATATTTTACACGTAATGACGGTTTTACAATTATATTTGTTGAATGTAAATTTATTCTTAAAACAAAATGATTTTTTCAGGTATTCCAGTATGGGTTGGCAGAAAATTATACTCCAGGTACCAGAGAGCTAACAAGCACAAAAGAAATGCCTTTGTCGCTGGTGGTGTTACAGCATCGGTAAGTCATGAAATTAATTATATTAATTATAATAACTTATAATAGTTAGAATTCTGAGATAAGTTCACTACAGTCACCCCGATCCTACGTCGACGCGTGTTTATTGTTTAAAATCACAAATGGACTTATTCGCTGTGACGAATTGAAATCGAATTTTGTAGAACAGACATACGCGGTCTGAGAAATACGAATATATTTCAATCTCGTCTATACCGAATGGAATACGTGCTGCATTCCAGTATTAATAGATTAATACGGATTGGAAATAATGGAAGTTGATTTTTGTTAACCCGTTTCGTCCCAAAACGACAAAATTTGTCGCCGTTTTTCATCCTCCGTAAGTTTATGGATATCGTTGAGATATTGTTGTAAAATGTAGGTTTTCTATAGTTTTTGGGTATGCTCTTTTCGAATCTGAAGTCCGTTTTACGATATCACATTCCATTTTTTAAATATGACCACTTAAACGGAAAAAATCGTGGAATAAAGCGAAAACTTTTTCAGAAAACTGCAATTTTTCTTGCGAAGGAGTTCCGGAATCGTGTCAGGGCTCAGAATCCTGTGGCATAATGAGTTTTACTAAAAGTTGGTTAATATTATGATTTAAGTTACAAAATGGCGTCCTCAAAATGGCGCTGCTCATACGAATTTTTTTGTTATTTGGGTTTTATTAAAATATTTCTGGTATTTTTTCGTGTATTTTGATTAATATGTTCTAGTGGATTATTTTTGAGGATGGTGAATACAAATCCATTATTAAATTTTGGAAATTCAAAATAGGGAATCCGATGTGGTTGGCCGCAATTTTAAAAAAATTGTCTGGTATTTGGTATATAGAAGGTTCCGAAATCACATTGGATCCGCCATTTTGAATTTGCAAAATGTAATAACGAATTAGTATTCAGTCACCTCAAAAGCAATCTACATATTCATCAAAGTTCACTTCAAGACTCAAGAAATATTTTAATAAAACCCAAATAACAAAAAAATTCCGTATGAGCAGCGCCATTTTGAGGACGCCATTTTGTAACTTAAATCTTAATATTGACCAACTTTTAGTAAAACTCATTATGCCACAGGATTCTGAGGTCTGACACGATTCCGGAACTCCTTTGTAAGAGAAATTGCAGTTTTCTGAAAAAGTTTTCGCTTTATTCCACGATTTTTTCCGTTTAAGTGGTCATATTTAAAAAATGGAATGTGATATCGTAAAACGGACTTCAGATTCGAAAAGAGCATACCCAAAAACTATAGAAAACCTACATTTTACAACAATATCTCAAAGATATCCATAAACTTACGGAGGATGAAAACCGGCGACAAATTTTGTCGTTTTGGGACGAAACGGGTTAAACATGTTTATTAATCTTATTTTATTGCAAACAATTTTGTAATACTTTGTTTTTACTTTTATTACCTTTACCTTTTGTTATAAATATTAATCTTATTTTGTTGCAACATGTACTGAACAGATTATTATGTTTGTAACTATTTGTTATTATAATATCCGTTTGTTAAAATAAATACAATGCAATTTTTTTTAGTTGCTATATTTTATATTTTACACTTTCAGTTCTTTACTTTTTAATAATATTTCTGAAGTTTTATTTATATATGTTATTATTATTGAATAATGGATTAACATTGTCTTGTGATATTACATCAAGATTTTACAAAACCATCATTATATTTGTTAAGCAGTCTGGGTTGATTTTATACTAAAATTCTACTGCTGTGTTGGGAAATTGAGGATTTTGTTATCAAGCCTGTGCTTACTCGGATTAGTGCATTTTATATATCCTAACCTATAAACACGTGCTTTGTGCTAACCAAATCATGTCGAGTCCAGACGAATTTCAGGATTCCGTTAGTGAAATTGACTCAAATCTTTGTGGTACCTGTAAAGAGCCAATCATCGAACACAAATTTGCTACCTGTGATTCCTGTGCAAGACCGTACCATTACGTATGTGCTGATATCTCGCCTACTGAACAACGTACTTTGGAATTAAGAATATCCAGAATTTTAAAATTTTTTTGTGTAGAGTGCACTAAAGGTTTATCTGCACTTCCATTGGTTTTAAGACGACTATCTTCTTTAGCTACAGACGTAGTCATGCTTAAAACCACGGTGGCTGAAATGCGGCAAGAATCTGTACATAAACAAATGTCCACTAAAAATCGTTTATTGCTGCTGAAAGAAGCTCGTGAAAGTCTTGGGAAAAGATTGAACATACGGTTCATAGGTGTTCCTGAACCTAAATCCTCGGCTTCTAGTAATTCGGACACCAAAACAGTTAACTCGTATCTATCGCTAGTCCCTAATTTTAAATATACATTAAACCATGTTATACGTATCGGAATTAGTGATAAGAAAACAAATAAATGTCGTGTTTTGGTTGCGACATTGAGTTCAGAATACGATGTTATATATTTTCTCAAACATAAACCATCTTTGCCTAATGGAGTGCTGGCTTTCTCAGATAGGACTAAAACTGAAATTGAATACCTCAGCGAAACACAAATCGAGTTGAAACGTCTGAAAGAAGAAGACCCTAACTGCAAAAAGACAATCAAATTTATTCATGGTGTTCCTTCAATCGTAGATGCTCATCCATCGTCAAAAAACTAATACGTGTTCCCGCACCATCCAGTTGTAAGTGCAACCTATCTGTTTATTATCAGAATACTCGTGGGCTCCGGTCAAAGCTTGACAAGTTAAAATTAAATTTTAATTTATTTTCACACAAGCCCGACATCATCGCTTTAACCGAAACATGGCTGAACGATAGTGTTCATGATGCAGAGCTGTGCTTATCAAACTACAATTTATTCCGCTGTGACCGAAACTACAATTTATCTGAATCAACTCGTGGTGGTGGGGTACTACTTGCCGTGAACAAGAGTATAAACTTTAATGTAATATGTTCTAATTCATTAAATACCAAATCTGAAGCACTGTTTATAAGGATCGTAATGTATGGTTTAAAGATGGTAATTGGTGTCGTTTATTTCTCCCCAAACTCTGATGTGTCATCGTATCAAAGCTTCGTTGGGAAGATCGAAGAAATCTCATCTCACTATAAAGACCACTATTGGATGATTCTAGGTGACTTTAATCTCCCTAATATCTTGTGGAACAATGATTTGGCAACTTTTATCGTGAATAACTATGCTCCGCCAAATATAATTGAATCAGCTACTATGGTCTCTCGAATATCAATATGTTTAGACCTTCATCAACTATTCCCAAAAATTCAAGATAAAGGATACACATTGGACTTATTATTTTCATCGTTCTCAAGACTGCTCATCGAACCTGCTAGTGATATTTTGATCGAGCCCGACTCTCATCATAAGTGCTTCGAAATTACTATTGCTAATCCTACATCTTTAGAATTGCCTCACTCAGGATTTTATTATGATTTTAAGAATGCAAATTTCGATAGTCTAAACTCTACCCTTAGTGCAGTAAACTGGGAGTTTATGTCGAAATCGGTAGATGTCAGTAATTTAACCGATCGATTTTATAAGAATATTATGGAAGCAATAGATCAACATGTTATAAAAAGACCCATTAGACCTCATGACAAACCGAGGTGGCATACCCCCGAACTAAACAACCTGTTACTGTCAAAGAGGCTTGCGCATTCTGTATGGAAAACATCTAATTCCATAAATGATTATGTGATATTTAAACACTTACGAGCTAAATGCATAAAACTATCGCGAAAATGTCATGTTGATTATATGAGAAAAGTTGAATCGAATGCAAGATTAAATATGAAAGCATTCTGGTCATATGTAAATTGTTCGCGCAAGTGTAATGAGTTCCCCAGCTCGATGTTTATTGGGAAATCATCCTCGTATGACCCTACTGTAATTGCAAATTATTTTGCTAAACATTTCAAAAATGTTTATCGTAACTCTAGGGTACTTTTACCTGATCTAGTCTCTGTTGATAACTCTTTAAGTTGCATCAATATTTCTAAGGAGGACATATTATTGGCTGTTGGTGATCTTGATGAGGGACTTCACAGTGGACCAGACTTGTTACCTCCGATATTTATTAAAAAATGTATCTCCTCACTTTTAAATCCCATTCATTCATTATTTAACCTTTCGCTGAACTCTGGTTTGTTTCCGCATAAATGGAAACAATCATTTATAAATCCAATTTTTAAAAATGGCGATAGACAGAACGTAGTCAATTATCGCCCCATTTCTATTATTAGCACTATTCCAAAGATATTCGATGCTATAGTTACTACTAAACTTAGTGCTTACTTATCATATGTTATCTCCCCATCCCAACATGGTTTTGTAAAAGGTAGATCTACGGTATCAAATCTATTATCTTTTACTTCTTTCGTAAATGATGGTTTGGAAGCGGGATGTCAAGTGGACTCTATCTACCTTGATTTTTCTAAGGCTTTCGATTCAATAAACCATCCTTTGTTGATTCGTAAATTGCAGAATGTCGGCATAACTGGCCCTATGTTGGGTTGGTTGAAGTCTTTCCTCATAGATCGTACGCAAATTGTCAGAGTGAAAGGGCACTTATCCGATCCTTTTCGTGCTTCCTCTGGAGTCCCACAGGGATCACATCTTGGTCCACTACTCTTCATCTTATTTATAAATGACATATGTTTTCAATTTAAATTTTCTAACTATTTATTATATGCGGATGATTTAAAAATCTATTCAACTGTGAGGTCCCCCATTGAAGCGTCCAAAATCCAGCAAGATCTTCATGCACTTCAAATATGGTGCGAATCTAATAGTCTATATTTAAATATTGAAAAGTGTAAGATTCTCAGATTTTGTAGATCGCGTTCACCAATCCTATATGAATATCGATTAAAAGACAGTCCTGTTGAAACTGTTACCTCGATTAAGGATCTCGGGGTTATCGTCGATCAAGAATTGTCTTTTCACGAGCACTTGACATATGTTATATCTAAGGCCTATAAACAATATGGGTTTGTTATACGTACTACCCGAAGTTTCAAAGATCCTCTTGCTATATTGTCCATTTATAAAGCCTTAGTTCAACCCATATTGTTATATGCTTCACCGATATGGTCTCCTTTTACTGCATGTGCCAAAAGGGATTTAGATAGTGTGCAACGAAAGTTTATGCGGTACCTTTCATATAAGACTGGCAATCCTATGGCGTATGATTGCCACGATTATAGTTTAGTTTCTAAGAAATTTGGAATCCATACACTCATGTCTATTCATGAATTTAATGATGCAATACTAGTTAAGAAGATTCTCTCAGGCCTAGTCACTGGATCCCAAATTTCAAGTTTATTTAGTTATAGAGAGATCGTTTATTCTGTAAATTTCAGACCTTTATTTGAAAGGTCATGCAGATCTAATAGATGTTATCATTCAACTGTCTTTCGTTTAACGCGTAAATGGAATTTACTACCACGACATATTACATCGTTAGAGATAAATCAAGGCTTTGTAGCCCATTGCAAACGATATTTATGTTCGTTATATTAGTATCTTAACAGGCATAAATCACATTTAATTTTTGTTTTGTTACTTATTTTCCGTTTATATTATCTATATATAAAGTATTCTTATACATCCAAATGTACATACACCATCGCAATATTTTATATTTCTGGTTTTGGGCGTTCACGCCCGTATGTTTAATAAATAAATAAATAAAAAAAAATTATATTAAATATCTATGAAACTCTAATAAAGTACAATAATAAAATTTTAAAATTTCAAGTTTTAAAAATTGGATTCTTACAATTTTGACGACAAGTTATTCTATATTATTATTATTCATTATTTAACTTTGGTGCGATAAACAAAACTGTATAGATTTTGTTTTTCTATTTTTTTTTCACGCCATTAAAATGGACTGCTAATCTCTCTTCTATGAATATGTATTTCTGAATATCATGAAAATTCATAAGGTTTAAGAAATCAATTTTTCATTTTGTATATACGGTGTCGAAAATAATATCATCAAATCTCATTTTGAAGTTTGCAATGGTTATATTTTAATTAGTTCTTTAAGTCAATCAATTTTCAACACTGATTAGGTTTAATCGATATTTAAAAATTAATATTTGTAGTCAGGTTTTTCATTTAATGCTGTGATTTCTTTTTTGCGATGAAGCATATAGTTTCTTGCTCACGCATTTCGTACACATTAATTTTATACAGACGATTTTAGTGTTTGCGATACGTACAAAATATTTCAATCATGCGATTTTGCATTGATGGATAAATAAGTAACATAATAGGTTATTTGAAAGACTTTTATTTTATTAGAGTTAGAAGAAATTATTAATAATTATTGATGCATTTCAAAATTATAAACTATAATAAAATACATTTAATATGACTTTATTTTGCTGAATTTTTTACACACAGAATAAATAATCGAGTTTTGTCAAAAAAACGACTTGTCATTCTTAAAGTACAGACTAGGTTAAATATATATGTTTTGTACTCTCTGTTTTGAAAATGATCCATCGTTTCAAACAAAATTCTATCTTCATACATAATTTGCAAATACTTCAACATATGCACTGAAATATTGACCTTTTTCAAAATTTGTTAATTTTACTCTTCAACCTCTGCGATGATTTGAAAATTAATATGATATCATTAAAAAACTACAATAGTAGTAATATTTCAAATCAAACTGCAAATAATGTTGCAACGTTCTGTTGCTATGTGCTGTTGCCATGAGTAAATTTATTTGACTGGAATATTTTTTCTATTAACAGAATTCGCTTATTTATAATTTACTTAGAATAATATCGAGACCTTGAGAACAATTTTTAAAAATGTTTCTATATCCTAAAATTAAGGAGCTATTACATGCACCACTCAATAAGTACAAATATTTAAATAAAAAAATGTTTTATAATTTTGTGCAATTAGTTCCCACATTGAATAGGAAATGTGTCTAATGATTTTACATTGACCTGAGGTAAACAAAATTAGAAAGAAAATATATGACAGGGAATGATGCTTATTTAAACAGATAAAGTTGGTAGAAATTGGGTCCGTTACGTCAGGATTAACGGGTTTAAATATTATAAATTTGTATAAGAACAAATAAAAAAGCATTAAAAAAATCTAAAAAAATTCCATTATAATTCTAGATCAATTCTGAGAACTTTTCATTCTTAACATTGTATTAGAAAAAATAATTGTTTTTTAGTTAAAACATCCAGAAAATTTCAAAAAAATATTTCAAAAAGAAATTTTCATTGTTGCGGCCATTTTGAGGTCTTTAGAATGATGAAGTGTATAAAAGTAAAATTTTTCCTTAAAATTGAAGTATTTTATTCACCTTTATTCAGAGTTTCAATAGAATCCCAATATTCTAAAGGCTCGGAAAAAATTGGTAAAAATAAATATTTCCCAATTTTTTTGACATTTTTTTCAAATTCGGTGTCATATTGGAATTCCTAATGACCAAAAGTCAATTTTGACCTCGGAATCTTGAAGAGCGACCTCGAAAACAGTGGGATATGTATCTCTTAATTTTTGTTAACTTCCATTTTGATACAAAATACTTGATTGAAATAGAAGGAAGTAAAAGTGTGCATTGGGCGTTAATGGGTTAAAAATTCTTTTGTTCACGGATTCGTGGCGGATTACTCCCTATACAGGGGCCTTGGTTAAACCGACATAAAAATAATCATTATATAAATTATAACTTATTAAAACCCCAAGAAAAATAATATTCACACATTACATAAATTTATTCACCTTATCCGGTAGAGTTGAGGTACTTCTAAAAAAAATAGTTTTCTAAATAAAAAAAAAAAATCTTTTATTCACTTTTGAATACTTTATATTAATTTATTATTTATTATAATTATATATATAAACTTGTCCATCGGCATTAAAAAATACTGACGCCGCAATCCTTCACTTTTGAAGGTCTATCGAAAAGTGAAATGCCCGGTGTGCATTTGGAGAACCGAAGAACGTTGGCAAAACGATTTAAAATCAACATTTCTTCAACTTCGCAAATAAGCGCTAGTATTAGTGCATTCTCGAAATTGAGCCTTTGTGCTCAGCATTCCACTCAAAAACAAACACGCACAAGACACTCATATTCATACATAGCGGGCTAAAGCCAATGTTAATTTAAAATTAAAACTGCTATGATTTACAAATATGGAAAGATAGTAAAAATAAAATATGGGACGTAACAGGTCATATATATATTATTCAGCATTTCTCATGTTAATTGGAGCAAATAATAACAAACGAGTAATAATTTGACTAATAACTATAAAAAGTAAGGAACTTTGAATGTTGGTAATTAAATCGAACTGAATCTACTAATGATGGGAGTAAATAATTGATCATAAATCGTTTCATTAATATTTTTATTCTAGCCCTACATATTGACAGTAAGATTGTAAATCATTATTGAAATGGAGGGCAACATTTAATGAAAAAGAATTTAAATGGAAAAAATCCGAATTCAGAATCATAAATAAGAAAAATTTTCAATTACGTAGTAATATGTAACCATGTAATTAATAGAAAAATATTCGTATTTATGACTCTTAATTCAGATTCTTGACGTTTTGGTTTGCTATATATAATTGTTTTTATATTAAGATTTCATTTTTTCTTATTTTGGATACGTACCTGTAGAAAAGTAAAATAAATGTCAACTGAAAATGTATATGACATTGATGCTATTAATCTGAATAAGTAGTCTGTTGCAATTCAAAATTTATTTTTTATAATTATGTTAAAGATTAGTAATTTGCATATGCTTAAACATCATTTACTTTAATAAATTAATTTCAATAATTATTATGAGAAATTAAATGCTATATGTTTGTAAAACTAGAAAAAAAAATTACTTTGAGATTTACTGTTTTGGCACAAAGTCAAATAATTCGTAATAAATAATCGTAAATATCAATTTTAGTAATGTTTTTTAAAATTATTGTTTACTTGCTTGTTTACTTCCTTGTTTAATTTGAGTATTCCCACACGGAAAGAAATTTCTAGGTTTTCCATCATGGTTTTACCTTAAGCTTTTGTTTCACGGATTTCCCTTCCTCTCAAAAGGTGGGCCATGACTAAAAAGCACGAAATCACGCTGTTGGAGAATGATTCTACCCTTTTAGAGGATAAGAAAGCTGTGAAACAAAGGTATATTGCAAACCGTGATACAAAAGCTAGAAATTTCTCTCTGTGACAAACTATAAGAGCACTTGGATGTATGGAAATTATACAATGTAATTTTAATGAAAAACGAGATGTATTTAAAATTATAAACAGTTGTTACTTTCATATTTCCAAAGCTAAATTACTTTCGTTCGGTACTGTTGGATAAATGAACTTAATATGTTTATCTCAATGTGGGATTACTACAAAAACCATCTATTAAGTTTTTTTTATAGTTTGAGATGTTAGTAATTTTGTATTTTCTGAAATTAAGAAAGTTGTACCCTTTCAAATGTAGTTTTACAGTTAGTTAGTTTTGAAAACGAGTAACTTGTTTTAATTAATGAATTAACAATTTTACTTATGACAAATTAAAACATGAATCATATGGAAATGCAATCGTCAGACAAGTATTTTCATTTTTAGTTGTATTTTTTTTAAAGAATCACTTTTCCATCTTTATGTCAGTCACCAACAGCCACTGTATAATAATTAACAACTTTATTTTGTTTCGTCAACCGAATTATAGAGGTTCATTAATTTTAAAGTATGTCGTGTTTAACGCCGTGTTCCATTCTAGTTCTATAATGATTAAATAAGTAAAACAAATATGAAGCCCTGGTGATGAACAAGGATGGAGTTTATGTACCCTAATATTTTGATTTTCGCCAAAATTTTTTTTATTCTGATTAATTCAGAATAAAGTACTTTTTTGTGGAAGAAAAACTTTAATTATCATTGGTGCAAACAATTACATTTTTAAAAGTTTTTTCGATTTTTGAAATAAGGACTGAATTCAAGAATTTAATTGCCGGTGGAATGCTCTTATTGAATTAATTTGTTCTGCCTTTATATTTTGCTTTCTGTAGCCTTTTCGCAAGATGTGTAATCAAACGAAAATGTATTTTAAAAATAACTATATTTTTATACATGAAAACGAGGAAGAATAATATTTGTAGAAAATATACACAACGATTTATTTTTATTTTAAACTTTTAATATTTCAATTCAACAAGTTTTCGTGTGGTGCGTTCAACTCGTTTTGTCGCAGATATACAGATATCAGATAATAAATAACTGCAGTTCACGCCTTCTATACGCGTACGATAATCGCGCAATCGCCTTTTTGATTCCAAGCTTCGAATGACGCTACGTTTACTACTTTGTTTTTTTTTTTCTCATGTGTATGGGAATCGAGAAAGTCTTTATTGATTTCCACTTTATGCCAGACTCCCGGTTAAACAAATCTGCCATTTATTAAGGAAATTGATTATAAAAAATGCGTAGCTCGAAACGCGCTCGACACGTTTCTTGTTTGGCTTAATAGTTACTGCTTCAAGCATTCGTGGGCGAACTGATTTTTAGTGTATTCAAAACAAACCCACCTGTTTAATGAGCGCAAATCTTTGCATCTGAACCGAAAGAAACGTTGAAACATCTCTAAAACACGATTGAATTAAGTACATTACAAAGGATTTTGATTGCGCATATGTTTGCTGATGTATGTCTCTAGTAAATGGCTACACTCATGTCTTAATTTTCTCTTATAAAGTGGAAGTCCATGAGTGCTCAGATTTTTTAAATTTGATTTTTACTCGTGATTTTTAATAGTCGAATTATGAACTACATAAAGAAATTCGATGAATGTGTTACTACCAATGTCTGTAGGGACATGCAATTTCCGGAACAAAATGTTATTACAAATCTGCATATACAAAATGTACGTCGGATAATATACATAACAAATAAGCCATGTCGAAAGAACACCTAGCGTAACATGTATATAACCCTCGTCGTGATAAACATCTAGAGTAAAGTCGGTAAGCATCGTCAAGCCGAATCGAGGTATTTATTTCATGACCGTAAAAGAAAATAATGAAAGGACATTCCATTCCCGCAAGCTCGCAATTGGCTGCTTCGTTGGCAGTGAAAAGTTTATTTTGACTCGTCATCATCAATGAGGGATCAATCGGCAGTTCCTTGGCGAACGAGGTCGGATGCCGACTTTAAAAGACCGTCATTATGAAGATCCTCGAGGACGTCGATGAGGCGTTGTTCAGTGAGAGGATCACCGAGAGCCATGTCCACCGAGCCGATGCAAAGTAGCAAGGCCAGCAATTGCGATCGTCTGTAGTCACGGTCAAGGTCCGATCTAGTATAATGGAGTTCTTCTGGAATATCAAGTCCAAGACTGGAGCAGGCAGTAATCAATCTCTCCCAATACCCGTCAAGGAGGGTTGTCGTATGTAGGCGACGCAGTTCCGTAGGAAGGGAGCTGATTAAAAGCAGGGCCACATCGTTCATAGGTTGACTATAAGTCACCATCTGCCAATCCAGAATGGCGCATTTGCAATTACCGTTCTCTTCGCTCTTAAAGAGCAAATTGTTGCACCAGAAATCAGTATGCGTTATGAGAGATAGAGGACCATCCGGTGCAAGTAGAGCAGCGATGATTTCCTTGGTGCGGGGTCGTAATGCCAGCAGTGCTTCAAGAACTCCTTCGAGGCCCGGACGTCTTTCAAGGAATCTAGCCAACTGGGGTAAACCTCGCTCTACTAGTTGCTGGTAGGAATCGGTAGCACGAGCGGTTTGAAACAGAAATGGATACCGATCTGTCAAACAACGGTCTTCTTTCATCTTCAGACTCAAAGAGAGGGCATGCAGGCAGGCGATGGCCGATAGTGCAGCTTCCGCTTGCCGAAGAGTCAACCCTCGGGAAAATTCTGCTCCTTCGTAACCTTCTGGACGAAGGTTTTCCAACACAAGAAATGATTCTGGAGGTTCTGGACTAGACTCGGTGCCACCGGCAGGGCTATAATGTGCGTGGATACATCGAGGTATCGGCAGCTGTATGCTGTCGACAACCGAGTCAGTTTTGCGCTCGTTCACTCGATTTTTTTGGAACGATTCAAGATCCGGAACAACCTGAAAATAATTAAAAATCCATGATCAATCATCAAAATTTTAAGATTTTGTGACGAATTGTAGGACCATAAACCTTAAGATCTTATACCTGAGTGTAGAATTTAATTTCGCGAAGGTCGAATTGAGCTTCAGCCACGAAAAAACGGCTGAAGGGATCTTGAGGAAGCAACTTCACGATTAGGCTGAGTGCATGAACGGATTCGTCATCTGGATTTTCCACCGATCGCCGACGATACTCGACACTCACTGCCAGAATATCGCTAAGTACACTCTCACCTTCGGTACAACCTGGGCGCACTGTGAAGTCATCTACGAAGACTTGTGATACAGCTGCAGAACCATGGTACTCTACCAGCATATTTTCCAGCCACTCCTTGGTCACTGGCCATTCGCCAACTCCGCTGCCATCGCCCCCGTCACCACCATCTGTATCTTCGCTATCCGACATGACAAAGATCGCACCGGAAACACCTTCGAAATTTCGTTTGTTACCTGATAGAGCAAAATAGTTGAAAATAGGAGGAAAGTGTGCGGGATTTTTTTTTTACGACGCCCTACCGGTCCTTTTTTCGCTCTGACAAATTTATTTGCTTTCTATTATTATTCCGGAGTCCTCCCGTCTGTCATCTCTTTGTTTCCGTTTCATTTTAGAGAAATGCCCAAGTATTTTCCTCGCGAATCACTTGCTCGGGCGTGTTCTTCACCATTTAAAGATTTTGATTTTGTGGCTGACTTGGTATGTGACTCGGTATGTCCCCAGATTTAGTATTCGGTGTTTCGAGCGACACTTCACAACCCGCTCTGAACCAGAATTCACTAGCTACTAGCGAGGAACCGAGCAAAGGGTGGGACACGGATGCGCGCATGCTCTTATTCATATTCAATCAATATCCTTATGATTCTCTCTTTGGCTCGCACGAGTTTCCCGTCATCAATATCATTTGCACTCTTCTCATCAGGGATACACTTTTTCGGTCTCTTGTATAAAATACCCTTGATTTACTTGCTTATTGCTATGTATTGCCTCGAATCGGTAATCGATTCAATAAAAGTGCATTCAAGAACAGACGAATGAAAGCACTAAAGCGAATACGGAGGACGTCCCGTATGAAGGACGCATATTGCAGGTATAAATACTCGGGTAAACAGGAATATAGAAAATATATAGATAAAACCGTAAAATAACAAGCAATGATCTGGCGTCTATTATCCGAATTCTGCCGTTTTTTAATACGCATTAGCATTCGATAATAAGTGATCTCTCTCCTTCAGCTAGAGCTGCCTGACTCTAATCCTTTTCAAGATATACTTGATTTCGTCATTTCGAAAAAAAAGAAATTCGTTTCAATACGTTAACAAAAAATTGTAAAAAAATCAATACGTTCTGTCGGAAAAATCCTCAACAGTTTAGTTTTGAGCAAGTTTTTATAGAAAAAGCAACTTTTCCATTAAAAAAAAACGAAAAAATGTGTTTCCCAAACTATTTAACATTTATTTTTTAATTTATTGAAATTTATTGAATTTAAAATATTGAAATTAAGAGAAAAATAATCGGCGTACCGTATTTCTTTGAAAGAATTCACAAATAAAAAAAATCAATTACGACCAATTTTTCATATTGTCACAACGCAATTTATACGTTTCAAAATACAGGAAATCTCTGTTTCCAAACATTTTTGTATTCTTTCTTTTTTACATCAAAGTAAATTGTTATGTTGAATTATAGTTCTGTTATTGGATGTAACACAATATAAACTCTCCATCTACCGGTTTCACACTTAACTATTGAAATTTACGACACTTTTTTTTTAAGAGTAAAATGTATTAAATCTAATCAAACTCGTAACACATTATTAATCATATATTCAAGTATATAAACAGATTTTTTTTATATTTTTCAAAACGATTGAATTGGAAAAAATGGAGACTGCAGTAGATATCGGAAAAAGGTTGCAAAAACTATGACTCAAATTCAAATCGTCTGATACAAAAAATTCAAAAAGATTCTTAAAATATATGTTAGTGAGTATAGCCGAAACTAAACGTTTTGGCAATAAAAAAAAACTAGCAGATTTTAATATCTTCCTCATTTTTAGTCGTGAAATGTTTTAAAAAAAAGGTTAAAAAGGGTCTGGCTGGCGAGCAAAGTTCCGGAAATCAAAACTCCGAAAGACTAAAATTTCGATAGTACATGAGTCCAAGGTATTTTAATTTGCTTTCTTTTTGCCAAATTTTGAAAGACAAAGTGAAGAAAATCACACTGGAGCCATGCTATATCGAAATTTTGGCCTTTCGATGTGTTGAGTTTTGGAATTTTGTTCCCCGGCCAAGGGTCTGAAAACTGGGTATGAATATTTAAATTCTATATGATATTCTCAGCAAAAAATGTCTAATATCTAAATTAGATCTGAGGCATAGCGTTTGAGTGTCAAGCCATTGAATACTTTCATTTGGATCCGGAAGTGCGCAACCGCTAATACGGATGCCATGGCAGTTGGTCATTTTTTGTTCAAAATGTATGTGAAAGAAAAAAATGTCAAACTCGCGGTATTTCTTTATTTCACATCGATTCCGAACAGAAAACGGCCGACTATCGTGATGGTTATTCTTGTGGTTTCGCACTTCCGGCTCCAGATAAAATGGTTTATTCTCTAGATTACAATCACTTTAAATGCTATAACTTGGTTGGTTTTAAAGTTATTATTAGTGAGTACTCATTTTAAAGGGGTTTTGAATCGCTAAAATTCTATTTCATGATATTTTGTACTATCTCGAGTACAATTTTCAACCTGTCTCTAACCGAAATCCAGCCGTGATACCGTGGTTGTTTTCGGGATCCGACCAGACTTGTCACGCTTCCCGGTTTGGAGCCCGGCCATATTTAGTGTTACTGCCCGGGTTACCCTAGTTGTAATCGGAGTCTGAATTGGTCGGACTTGTCCTGATATTTTTTCTAGGAAATTCAATGGCTCGTCACTCAAATTCGAAAATATTACACTGCAACTAGGCTTTGTGAGTCGGTTCTGGCACCCTACTTTTCGTAATTGAAACTGTAAAACTCTATTTCGATTCAGCGAATTTGCGCTGTAAATATATACATTTACTTATAAATTTACAAAAAAATCGGTTACATGCCTACTACAAACGGAAATTTCTTCACTGTAATCAACTACAATCAAAACTCTATCAAAATAGCATTTTACATTTTCAATTACGAAAAGTCGGATGCCAGGTTCACAAAGCCCTGAATCTAAATCTAAAATATTACTACCCAATTGTTAATATGCAAATTTCAAGATCGACCTAACTATGAATTGTTCAGTGTTGAATAATTATCAAATATTACTACCGCTAACATACTTGCAAGTTTCCGGTCAAAATAATTATTTTCATACAGTGGACGTAAAATGTGGCGATCGACGTGCCCGAGAGTGGCGTCGTCGGAATGAGTATCGTCCCGATCGCCGACAGGGGGGTAACTTTACGTCCTAGAGTCCACTTTACCCGTAGTAGGCGTGAAAATCAACTTTACGCCCGCAAAAAGAAGAGTAAAGACGTATTTTACGCCTCCTATGACGCAAAAAGTGGTGCTTTATTCTCCTTGCAGCGATCAATGGAAATTTAACCATTTTCATGCCAAACGGCCATAATACTGTCAAGATTTTAAAGTGAATATTTATCTGTGTAATGATAAGCAAAAAAAATTCAAAACCATATTTTCTTACGTATTTTTGTCCGTACTTTTCTAATCTGTTATTAGTTTTGTTCCGTGACGTTTGATTTTTTCAAAATGACGGCTAATTTACAAAAAAACCTGATTTTAAAAATGTTGTTATATGTTTAACATACTGGCTAATAATGTTCTCATTTTCGGATCGGTACAAGCGTCTGGAACCTGTGGAATAATAACCACAACTACAATTTAAGCAACGCAGGATGTCAAAATTGAAGATGGACGATCCAATATGGCGGCTTTTACACGCATTTTTAACGTTTTTTTTTTATTTCATTTTATGTTTTTAGTCCATGACATTTACTTTTTCAATAGATTTATTATATTTATCTCGATTTTGATATCGATTATGAACGAAAATAGAATATTTTCCACTATTTTTAATTCCATATCATCTTGTATTGTAATTTTCCTGCATAACCGATATCAAACTGAGATATACATAATAAATCCGTATTAGACTAAAAATATAATATTTTCAGCCATTTTCAATACCATATCATCTTATATTGCTATTTTCTAGCATGATCAGAATCAGACTAAGATAAATATAACAAAACTATTCAAAAAGAAAGCGTCAGGGACCAAAAACATACAAAAAAAAAATGAAAAAACATTAAAAATGCGTGTAAAAACCGTATTATTGGATCGGCCATTTTGAATTTTGACATTCTGCGTTGCTTAAATTTTAGTTATGGTGATTATTCCACAGAATCCAGAGACTTGTGTCGATCTGACAACGGAAACATTATTAGCCAGTACGTTAAACAAATAACAAAATTTTAAAAATCGCGTTTTTTTGTAAATTAGCCGTCATTTTGAAAAAATCAAACGTCATAGAATAAAACTAATAGCAGATTTGAAAAGTACGGCCAAAAATACATCAGAAAATATGGTTTTGAAAATTTTTTGATTGTCATTACACAGATAAATATTCACTTAAAAAACATGACAAAATTATGGTCATTTGGCATGAAAAGGGTTAATGAAAATCTATAACTTGATTTTCTGATTTAAGCGATTAATTCCAATACTTCTATATCAATTCCAGTAATTTTTGAAATTGTGTAAAAGATACGAATTAAAATTAAATAGAAAAGAAAATAATGATTTCGATTGTAACAAATATTTTTCTCCAAAAAACGTTCCATTATATTTTTTATATACAAAAATGTAAACGTTATTGCCTTCTAAAAGTAAAATCCACAACTCCTTATACTGAGAAAACAAATATTGCCGAAAAGTCTCTGGAATTTTTAAGTAATTTTATCGAATCCTAAATTTAATTTTCTCTGTGAAAAATGATCATTATGGAGTAGAATGAATCAGTTGTCATGCACAAACAGTGAACTTTCCTTGTCGAAAGACAGAAATATCACTTTAGATGAGGAGGCATTTACTCTTTTGCCAGAGTAACTGATTTTAGTACAATAAGTTGTATTTTTTATGTCCCTGAATAAATGATTTTGAACTAGATTTTAATATCTTTTTAATATATTCGTGGATATTCTACACATTAGGGCTATAATATATGCGATTTGCGTATAGCTTTTTCGAAAACTTAACTCAGAATTCGTGATCGATTTCATCAGGCACGTGTTAATTGATTCCAATAAAAACGGTTTTTAATGTTGCTTATTACGTATTATGTAAATTAGATGATTAACATTCATAATGTTTGCACACATTAGAGATCAACGTAAGTTTTTAAACAATTCGCTTATGTAAAATCTGTAAAAACTTGTAATCTTAGAGGCAGCTGTGATATTTCAATAGGGGTTAAGTTAAGGATTTTTATATAGGTTAATAATGATTTTTTAAGTAAGAATTTGAATAATAATTTAGAAAATTATTAAAATATTGGTTGTTCATATTTAATGATAAAATTTAATGATAAAATATTTAAAAAATATAAAACATCATATTTAAGTGTTGTTATAATTGAAGTTGTTAGGTTTCTTTAGATGATACATAGTTTAGCTTGCGCTTGCATAAGGCAAAATATTAAATAGAAAAATTGCAGCAAAAAGTTTTGCCTGAATAAATGAGTTTACATATTGGTCTGGAAAATTCTCATACGCTAATACTTAGATATGTGAAAGCACAGTATTATACAAGAATTAATTTTTTATGTACATTTTTTTAATATAGTTATGAAAAAATGTTATTGAACTTATTGTGGATACCTCCTTTACTTAAAGGCCAGTAAAACATTGGTATCTAACTCATTAATTTTGGCATTTTGTACATCTGTCAAAATAAAAATTAATAAACATCAATTTACCTGCTGGCTTCCCAGTATCGTATGTTCCTTATCTAACAATAAGAGAGATAATTTTGAACTTTCAAATGTAAGAACATTATTATAAGACTAAATCAGATTCTAGAATTAACTATAATTTAAATAGCCTAATTTACTGAAAGTAAGAGTGTTGTAACGACATTCACATACCAATGTTAGTCTTTCTACATTATTTTTTATTTTATATATTTAAAAAACTGAAGAAAATAACAAAATAATCGTTACTAGTTAAAAATAGAAGTAAAAGGCATTTATCAAACTAGGCATATTGGTTTTTATATTTTGGTACATATTATTTTTCTTACTGAGTTTTTTTGTAATGATCTGTATTGTTTTGCTATTGTTGCAACTTACAATTATGCAATTATGAAGGTAATTTTTCACAATACTTTGTTTTGTTTTTCACGGAAAAACCTTTGGGAGCGTTGCTCATCCAAACCGGGCGGGCAACCCTCCTGCAGCACTTTTAACTTTTCAAATGATGATTAAAAATATAAGAGCGTCAAAATAAATTTTTTTCTGAATAGATATCGATTCATAGTATCATTAAGAAAGTTTATGCACTGTTTTTAGAGCATAAAATGACTTATATGATTTATAAAGATATTTAAAAGCGTAAAAACCGGCACTTTTTTTACTTTTTTCGCTTCCGTATCGAAAATAGAACAAAATTGGACTAAAGCTTTTTTGTACAGCACAAAATTTCCTACAAAAAAGCAGCGTTAGTCTAACATTAATAGTTTAGCCAAAAAGAAAGCACGAATTTAAACAAAATATTCCAAATATTTTACATTGGTTATCGATCAAACTGTAAGTTGACGTTCCATTGTTGTTTGTGGGTAAACTATTAACATTAGACTAGGGCTGCCACTGACTTTTTTGTAGGAAATTTCACGCTCTACAAAAAAGCTTCAGTGCAATTTTGCTCTGTTTTGCTCTATTTTCGATACAGAAGCGAAAAAAGTGTCGGTTTTTACGCTTTTAAGGATCTTTATAAACCATATAAGTAATTTGGTGGTCTAAAAATAGTGCATAAACTTTCTTAATGATACTATGAATTAATATCTATCCAGAAAAAAATTTATTTCACGCTCTTGTATTTTTAATCATCATTTGAAACGTTAAAAGTGCTGCGGGAGGGCTGTCCGCTCGGTTTGGGTGAGTGGCGCTCCCAAATGAGTTCCGTGTTATTTATTACCTTGTAATATTTTACTTTAATATTTGCTCGACTATTTAAGTTGTCTGTACTTAAGAATTGTATACTCAAATACCTGTTTTAAATATATCTGTGTTAACCAGTATTGTTTATGTTGCAGGTTCTAGTAGCTCCTGTCCTGGCAGGTCTGGCAGTGGGTATTGGTGTACCCATCTTGCTTTTCTATGTGTATGGTGTGGTACCCGTTTCATTGTGTCGCAGTGGAGGGTGTGGAGTGTCGACAGATGGATCCGGTGGAGTCAGATTCGATTTTGATGATGAACACGGATTAATGACTGGAAGGAACGTCGAAGGTATGTTATGAAGGTTTAATATAACTGTCATTATTTACAATCCTTTTATTGTAGATAAATTATTAAAAATGGTGTCATATATCATAAGCTTTAAATCTGGAAATTTTAGATGCTGCATCGATAGATGTGGCAAGTCATAGGGGAGGCAATCCATCAATTGGTGAAGCGTCGCTTTCTTTGGGAAGTGGTAGTCAACTGGAAAAACTAGGACGTGAGAATGATCGTGAAAGTGCCAGTAACGTTGCATTAGCTGGAGCAAGTTTGGCAGGCAGCATAGGGTCAAGTGTACTTCCTGGTGGGCAGAGGTAATGAATTACGCATCAGCTTTTATATATTTATTACCAAAACACAAACTAAACAAAACTGACATTATTGTAAATCTTAATTATGACTTATTTTACGTTTTTGTATTACACAATACTTCATATCACGAACGTTTTGGGTATTTAGGAAATTCGATGCTTGTTAGCTATTTCTTGAACTTATATTCTTGAAAATAGTGAACTAACTACAACGTTGTCATTTTATCATGTACAATACACAATTATTAGTATATTTCATTTAAGTATCGCAATGAGTATTCATAGGATGCTTTCATAACAATAGATTGTGTAAGATAAGTATTATGAAATGGCGAAATGTTGTCAGAAAATAAAACATTCAAATCTGATGAAGACTTTCTTCAAACAGGTTGGAAGTTCAAGCTGACGTGACCTCTTCACAAAGATTCAGTTTATGCAGTGAAACAGCATCTGCTGCAACCAGTCTATCTGAGAAGTCTGTAAATGCTTCGATTACGTTGGATGATGGTGCTGCTTCTACGCGAGCTTTAGCTGGATCGGTTGTCAACATGAAAATGGATACCAAAAGCTCTGAAAATGGCGACGCAAATGGAATCGCTGTTGCAGCTTCAAGTAGTCAAGCGGATTCCTCTGGACCAGGTGCTTCGTCGAACGCCTCTTCGAACTCTCTCGAAGAAATAACACAGAGCAACGTAGGGAAACGCGCCCGCCGGAGACCTCCGCTAGACAGACAACACAGCGACTCCAGTACCTGGGTATCCTACACCGAAGATGGTGGCTCCGAGCGAGTGCGATTTGACCATCATGTCAGTTTTATTGAGGTCGATCAAGAATCAAGCGGTTCAGCTCTCCAAGGAAGTGCAAGACGTAAAAGGACTAAAGACTTGATGGAAAAGCCAGATTCCGATACTCAGAAATCAATGCGGTAAGTGGTGAAGTTCACTAAAAGTATGAATGTTCTATTCCGATACTGTTTCCTTATTCGGTCCTAATCCATTCCTATGACTATTAAAAAGGTTCAAATGGTTGTGCAAATTTAGTAATAAAGATTGTTTCGGTTAGGACTGGGGAGTCGACTACATCAGAATCTGTAACAGACGAAGTATCCAGAGAACGGGTGAATGTTGCAACCTTGCGGAACGTTTTCTTCCACAGCTCATCCTGCACTGAGCGCGAAAATCGATTGCCAGTAATACAAGAGCCATGCACCGTTACGCTGCAACGTGCTTCGATGTCGGTCCACCCATTATCGAAGACAAATCGAATAGATTCCAGCAGTGCTAAGAAATAAGACTGAGGGATGAGTTATCGGACAATAGTTCGTTCGGTACTATGAAGGGTCAATGAAACGAAAATCCAACATGTAAATGATAAATACTTAGGAAATAATCTATCTATCTATCTATGTATATTGGCGAACGAAGAGTTATAGTAAATGTCAAGTGCATTTTACGAATTTGTGTGTGGTATTAGGCATATCCGGTACCAAACTCGGGATGAAACAAGAAGAGTTCGAAGGGAATTCTCTTTGTGATAGTTGAAGCGTAAAGAAATCGAAAAGGACGACTTACGAATTATATTTACACGAATACATTAAAAACTTATCTGAATCACTCGCGAATCAAAGCATAAAAAAAAACGCCAAGTTTTGTAAGTCTTGTGGGATCGGTTACCAAATCGAGTAGGTTTCTATTGTTTCAGTTGGTTAATCAGCTTCTTGCGTGCAGTCTACCTCCATTCATTAGATGCTGTAGTCCGGAGAGTCCGGCTTATATTTTTCGCCACATTTTTATACGAACCTTTAAGGAAATTGGTGCAATCATCGGGGAAATCCTAGTTGACGAATGCAGTGGTGAAACCGAGCATTTCGTGTAAAGCGATAAATTGTGTCTAAGACACAAGTGTATTTTATATCTAGAGCTCAATGCAAACTGCCATCATGTTACGCAGGAGAAATAGACATTCCCCTGTTTGCAGCGCGCGCAGCGTTACTATGGTGAGACAGTTCATTACTTTCTCCAAAAAAAAATCAACTATGTTGAATGTACGTTAAAACGTTGTATGAATTATATTTGTAAATTTCAAGAATTATATATATGCTTAAATTTCATTGCAAATAAATGAACGTATAAATAAATTGCGGAGTAAAAGGAACTCCGCTCCTTGTATCTATTGGGTTTTATTTCATATTTTTAATGTGTAATGATGAAATGATTTTCACTCATGTTTCTGCGTCTTTCAAAATTTATTACCTACTCGAAATGTGCAGAACATATCACATACAACGAAAAGAAATGACATAGAATAAGTATTTACAAAATCACTCTCGCTTAAACATTTGAGTTTTATTTTTAAGTCTTCTTTAAGTTTCTTTTAGAATAAACATACTTTGTATTGGCGAGCAGTTTTGAAGTAGGACTCATTTTATATATTTTTATAAAGTACATGTCCTTCCTTGATTCGTTAAAATTGAAATGCACTAGTATTAAATTTTGTCTGCTACGACGGTGTAATTAATTCACTGCAACATACTGTCGGTTTTCACAATACCGACGCTACATGTGCTGACAGCAGGGTGAATAGCGATATAAATTGCGGCCAAATATGTCAACAAAATTTGTGAACATAATATCTGTGCAAACTGTCACTGGAAATACACTTGTATCATTCGTTTAAATATAATAATTGTCTTTTATTTACACAGCTCCAACAATCCTATAAAAATTTTACAAAGATCTGCCTAGGAATATCGGAGATTTTTTTATCAGTTCGTCAACTTTTGCTTTAAATAATTCACTTTGAATTGGTTCGCTTAATACGCAGAGTGGGTTTTTCACGACGTACTCAACATAAACCTGAAATGCAAGTAAGTAAAATGTATTTTATAAAATTTTACTCCAGAATTTTATAAATTTGTTTTACGAACCTGGCTGTAGAGTTTTTGCAGCAACTCTCGAACATTTTGCGCAAGATTATCCGTATTTAGAACAAATTTAAGTCCGGATGGTGTTTCATAATAGTGTAACGTGTATTTGCTGGTTTTATAATATAGAAACCCTTCTTTTGGATCCAATGGAGAAATTTTATTTGCAAATGATTTTATTGAAAAAAGCATACCATACATCAATTTTGCTTCCTGTAATGGAAAGAAATTTTATTAGATTAATATTTGTAGATTGTAAAATTGCACACTATACCTCCTCTTTCGTGATCCCTGATTTGTTTAAACGATTCCATTCTGCATAATACAGGAGAGTTCCATTTTTGTAAAATATATACAAGTTGTGAATAGTCATCTTGACTTGAAACTGAAACCAAATGATTAACGTTACTGGGGGCAATTAGTCGCCCTACTTCTTAATATTTAAACATCAAAGTATCAAACAAATAAATTTGCATCTTATTGAAACTCTTAGAATAGTATTTGTAAATAGTTATTTTATTATCTATTTCAAGTTCTGACATTCACGGTTGTGATGTGTCGGAAGATTTTTAATGTAAATGAAATCTAATTCAGCATTAAAGTAATGTTCAATCATTGTTATACAGAAAGTTGTTCAATTGTAATTGTTGATCATCTCATATTACGATTCTACCCCTAAATATTACAAGACAAAATATTATTGGGCAAAATCATGCCAAAATATTATTTTGACAAAATATTATTTCTCTGAAATAAGCACAATTTAATAACTGAAAATAATTTTTATTAAGTGCATATGGCCACTTTATACAGAACACATGATCAACATCATGATCAACATTATAAATAGACGTTATGAGCTACAGCACGTACATTTTTTAAATAATCACAATTATACAATCCCATGACCTCACTACAACATTCATACGCGCATCATAATCAATATATTTCTTTTGTTTCCGACACGACACAACATTCAAGGAATTTTGACATAATAAATACGAGCGCCTAAGCAATATTTTTGATTACAAAAAAATAATATCTAAATAATGTTTTGTCTACATAAGAGATTTGAATAAAATAATTCTATTTTGACATAACAATATTTTTTATTACAATATTTCGAATAATAATATTTTTTGACTATTTTGTCGTGTGATGAATTGTCCTAATAATATTTTTACATGATATTTTGTCGAATATTATTTTGTCCAATAATATTTAGGGGTGTTACCCATATTACACCTTGCTTAACCTTTAGACTGCCGGAAATTCAATATTTTGACGCATCATAAAAACTTGTTTAATGTTTATTTTTAGACTAAAAAATATATTAATTTATTATTATTTTCCCTTATTAAATTCATTTAAAATAAATTTAGATTATCGCATTATAAGGGTTGTTTTAAGTTTTATTGTAATTTTGACATAAAATTTAAATTCAGCGTCGAAAAGTACCCCGAAAATGTGTACTTACACCACAAAATAAATAAAACTTGAATACCATATTTGATGGGGTGGTTTTTTATTTTTAATTATTTCAGGGGTTGTTTTTGAATTTATTGTATTTTCGTCATTAGATTTGGATTCAATGTCGAAAAATACTCCGGAAAAGTGTATCTGCACTATAAAATAAATAAAATTTGAATCCTGGTGAAATATCTTTAAAACAACCCTTAAAATTTGACTATCAACCCTTCAAAATGTTTTAAATATTTAATTAAATCTACAAATTTAACTTATATAATGTTCTCATCAAGATAGAAGCGTTTTCTACTATTAAAAATACATTTTTTTAAAATTTGAAATTTTTTAACTTTAGAAGTTCCGTTCCCTGCCGGAGAATCAATATATTGACGCACCTCATGATCTACACTTTGTGTATGATCAATCATTGATATGTGGTACCTTAAATACCAGTTTTCTGAGGGTGATATGCTCTTCTAAATCCCGGCAGTCTAAAGGTTAAGCCGTAAATTTTAAACATAAATGTAGTAATGTCGATTGATGTGGTCTACGAATAATGCAGATCGTGTTAATAAACTAGGAAAAGTATGATAGCAGCATTTACAAAATACTGTTTAAATGTAAATAACATGTAATTTTTATTTATTTTCTTTGAAAGTATACCTCAAATAAAAACTAATGTAAAACTTGACAACACCCACAACACTACATCAGTAAAATGTTGCACGTTTCACACTCATTCGGAAAAATAAAGTTTACTAAATAGTGTTGAATAATCTGTAGGGTTGATTTTATTTATTTTTATATTTGTTCTATTATTTAATACTTTTAACACTGTCTACACACTCCGGGTACGAAGTAAAAATTTAGGTTATGTTATTGACGTGTGACGTATCAATTCTTAGAAAGATTCAGATCGGTAAGGTAGGAGCTTTATACAGTGTCGATAATTGCTGAAAAATAAAATTATTGCAAGTGTTATATAATTTAAAAATTCGTTTTTTTAAACAATTACACGGGATTATAACCGTTCATCGAATTAATACTGGACATAATTTTGATTTTCACAATATTAAAACTTGCTATGAACATCATACATTTAAAAGACAACATATAAAAAATTTCTTTATTAAATGCAATATAAACGTTGTTAACATAAGATTCGAAAAATTGCAATTACCAGAAACTTATTTTTCATTAATTGAATTTTAAACACTGCCGAAAAAATACTATAGAAAACGATTCAGAAAACATATAGAGCACCATACAAATTATAATTATTAAGAAAAAAAGTAGCTAAATACCTGAATATTAACATTATAAAAATGTTGAGGGTTTTCAATTTTATTAAAAACTTCAGTCAAAACTTAAAAAAGTAAGAAATATTGCGAATCCCGTGTAAAAAGACCTCTAAAACCTATGACTTTGCACCATACAAAGTTAAATTTAGGACGAAGTCTTTTTACACGGGATTAACAATATTTTACTGTTTAAAGTTTTTAAATAAGTTTTTAATAAAATTGTAAGCCCTCAACATTTTTATAACGTTAATATTCAGGTATTTAGTTACTTTTTTTCTTAGTAAATACAATTTGTATGGTGTTCTATATGTTTTCTGAATCGTGTTCTATAGTATTTTTTCGACAGGGAACCGTTTTCTTTTAGAACTTTTAATAAATTCTGATTTATACTTACTTTACTTAGTCGTCAATGTTTTTGTTTTCATAATATTCGTTATACAAAAGTGAATTCACAGTCACTTGCCTGTTTGCTTTTACATAGTCACAATACATTATTTTTCTTCTTACTAACCATACTTTATACTTACAATATTTTATAAACAGATTTTTACAGTACACCGCATCTTTAAAGATATAACCATGAAACCATATTCAACAATCCACATTTTCTAAAGGTAAGAAGAAAAATGTCAGTTTTTTTATTTTATGATTTTTCTTTCATTTTCATTATAATTACAAAAGAATATTTTTAAATTACATTCATTTTATGCTATTTTTTTTCAAAAAAATTGTTTTCCTTTCCTCCTTGTTTGTTTCTTTTCTTTTCTTTATATTCTTTTGACTTTTTTGCATCAATTCGTTTTTTTCATAAAAATCTTTTGTATTTTCTTTTTGGATTTTCAATTTTTTCATATAATTTTTACCTTATTATATATAATTTTAGATTAAATGTTCTGAAGAGGACCAAATTTTCGGTCGAAACGTTAAATTTTTTGGGGTTTTTGTATTTTATCCTGTTGTCATTATTTCCGTTATCCAAAAATAATGATGTCAAAAATTACTTCTTGAACGAGATTGGAATGATATTGCTGAAGATGAGTGGAATCGATCGTGAGAAGCGGATTGTAATCGTTTCGAAGAAAATTCTGGCACTGAACTTGATCGTGATTTTGCGAATGTCTCAAGGAATAGTGATCTAACGATAGATAATCTGCACTTTGGAATAATATAAGGTGGCACGTCGTTTCATCACAGTGCTTTTCATCACATACATTGTTTCATCAAAAGTACAATTTCATCACACACATTTCATCACACAAACATTTCATCATACAAATATTTCATAAAAAAAAAGGTCATCATATTGAACTATTTAACGAAATTAATTTGATTTTTATTGGACGTGTTTCCTTTTCTATGATTATGCATAGACTAACTTGACAGGTGACAGCTTCAAAACCCGACAAATGACATACGTGTAGACAAGAGAATGAAGGAACATGAACATATGAATATAAATATTAATTAGAGTATAAAAATACAAGTTCCTTACATTACCCCCGTCTGAAAAGAATTGTCGACCCCGACAAATATATCAAAGTACCCATCTGATGAGAACAAAGTATATATATTTGGAATTTACATAACTTCTAATGTACATATACCTTGCCGTGCTCTCATCCTACTGTCAAAAATAAAAAAAGAAAATGCCCAAGAAAAACCGATGGCACGTAAACAACTTGGGTGACAGTTTACAA
This sequence comes from Trichopria drosophilae, assembly GCA_030407085.1. NCBI lineage: Eukaryota > Metazoa > Arthropoda > Insecta > Hymenoptera > Diapriidae > Trichopria > Trichopria drosophilae. Next base: position 210,751,624 of record CM059583.1, read on the forward strand.
GCTAAAAGCTGGAATTTAAATAATTATTTTTACTTAATGTCTATAACACTTATCACTTTCACTATTACGAATATATAGATTCTTCAAACAAAAGACCATTGGTAGGAGAGCATCAAAGAGTCATGTTTTCTGAAAAATTAAAATATTTACAGGTATATGTGTCCTTTTAATTATCTTAAAATCTTAAAAAAATATATTTAATCTATGTATGGCGTCAATCTATTTACATGGACTATTTTGTATTTTACGTTAGGGATTTTATTAATTCTAAAAACGACTTCATTCAATTTAGTTTTGATAACATAAGGTCCTTCCCAATTAGATTGTAATTTCGGACATCTTCCTTTGACACTACGGGGAGCAAAGAGCCAAACTCTATGTCCTACTTCGAAAGAATTCAAATATTTTTTAGTATCATAAAATGATTTCATTTGGAGTGATTTCAAAGATAAATTTTCCCTCGTAATATCATGAACTAAATTTAATTTATCTCGCAATTCAACAATGTATTCTGGTAGTGACTTAATGTTGTCATTTGAAGAATATACATGTCCTCTAAGTAAGTCTAAAGGAAGTTTAATTTCTCGACCAAATAATACCATAGCAGGAGAAAATTCAGTGGTGTTATGTTTTGAAGAACGATATGCTAGAAGAAAATAAGAAATCCAAGAATCCCAGTCTTTTTGATGCTTAGAAACGAATTTGGAAAGAAAATCTAAAATTGTTCTATTCAATCGTTCAACAACACCATTTGATTGCGGATGAAGAGGAGTAGTTCGAGTTTTATGTATCCCTAATAAATTTAACATTTCTTTAAAAATAGTTGATTCAAATTCAGGACCTTGATCAGAATGAATTTCCAATGGAATCCCAAATTGTGAGATAATCTGAGAAATTACAATTTCCACAATTGTTAAAGCATGGCGATTCGGAATAGCAAAAATTTCGGGCCATCTCGTGAAATAATCGGTAATAACTAACAAATATTTATTTCCGGAGAAAGATTTTGGAAGTGGACCTAAAATATCAATTCCTAATCGGTCAAAAGGAGCCCCTGTATTATAAATTTGAAATTCTCCAACATTTCGTTTAGAAGGACCTTTTTTGAGAAACAAACCTTACAAGACTTGCACCACAATTCAACATCAAGTCTACACGAAGATCAATAATATCGTTCTCTAATTCTAGCTAATGTTTTATTAATGCCAAAATGACCAGCAGTTACAGAATTATGTGCTTCTATTAGAATATGTTTAATTACACTTTTAGGAACAATAATTTGTAAAACAGTTTTTGAATTGTCCGGAGATTCCCAACGTTTATATAAAATATCATTTTTAAGTTCTAACGAGTCCCAATATGAAAGATAAATCTTAAAAGAATTGCCAAAATGAGAAACAGAATTCCAAACAGGAATTAAATTTTTTTTTTTGATTCCAGTAATAATTTAATTTCAGGATCATTATTTTGAGCATTTAGTATATCACAAGTAGTACGAAAAACATTTTTAATCTGTGGATTACATTTTTTAAATAACTGTTGGCACTTATGACATTCGCATATCATTCGCGATAAACCATCTGCATTAGAATGATTTTTTCCAGGACGATATTCAAGATTATGATAACTCTTTCAAAAGAATTGTGTGAACTATCATTATAATAAACTTGAGAAAGTACAGTACCTATACCAAAATTAGAAGCATCACTATCTAATATAAAAGATTTATCAAATCTTGGAAATTGAATAATAGGAGGTGAACTTAATGCTTTTTTTAGTTGATCAAAACTTAATTGAGCTGAATCGGTCCATAAAAATTGTTTCTCCTGTTAGGAAATGAAGAGGACTAGCAATAGTCGCAAAATCTTTAATAAACTATCTATAATAAGAACAAAAACCTAAGAAAGATCGAAGACTTTTATTACAAGGAATTGGCCAATTATTAGAAATAGCTGAAACTTTTTTTTGATCTGCTCGAATACCTTGATCTGAAATCAAATGACCGAAATAAACTAATTCATTTTGTAAAAAACAACATTTTTTTAGATTTGTTGGTTATAAATGAAATAGGCACTTTATTTCAAACGAGATTGATGTTTTTATTGTCAATGCTTTGTAACAAATAGTCGATAGAAAAATTAAATAAAATAAACTTTATAATCTCTAAGTGATTCCTCGTCATACGCCTTGATTGCGCGACCGTGCTCAACTAACGGAAAACGGAGAGACCACGAACAACAGAACATTAATACACACATACCGTTATTCATAACAATCCATGTTTACTTATTTGAATGTCGAGACGCACACGCAGATAATAATACTGAAAGTCAAAATTACGAAAAGCAATTGTTCAACACTCCCCCTCTTTGAGTATTTTCTTGATCACCATAAACGTACATCTTGCTTTTACTGAGTTTACACTAAGCTATAGTTTTTTACAAACACCTAAGGTTTCACGCAATCTTTCAAACCCGACTTTTGGCATGGCTTTATGATATGAATAAAATGATACTGAATGTCCACGTGCTTGGTTCGTTTATGAAATTCGGGATTTTTGACTAACCGAATAGCTGACTGATTGTCGATATATAACATCGTGGCACCAGCACATGGGCATCCAAGGTCGTCTAACATCTTTCGCAACCAGATGATTTCCCTAGACGCAAGACTAGCCGCAACATATTCGGCTTCAGTGGTGCTCAACGTGACCATACGTTGTCGTTGCGAGCACCATATAATCTGAGCACCTAACATTTTGAATACGTATCCTGAGGTCGATCGTCGCGTACTTACATCACCTGCATAATCGGAGTCACAGGAACATTCTAAATCGGATAAGCTTCCATTAGCTTCATACAATAGGCCATGATTTACTGTACCTATCAGATAACGCAATACTCTCTTTGTTGCTTCCTAATGAGTTCGACTAGGATTATTTAAAAATCTACTAAGGACCCCTACTGAAAATGACAGATCTGGTCTCGTTCCATTCGCCAAAAACAACAACGACCCTTCAGCCTTACGATAAGGTATATTAATCGGTTCTTCAAACTCACTCGCGTCATCTCGCATGTCTAAACTGCACTCCATTGGAGTACTCAAGGGTTTTGCATCATTCATTTTTAAACCGATTCAAAACTCGAAGAGCATACATGTTTTGGTGAATGAACAGGGAGCGCTTTAGCCTATCTCGCTCGATTTGAATTCCTACAAAAATGCCCGGTTCGGTTACCGTAATCTCGAATTCATTTTTCAAAATATTGATTACTATATCTAGCGATTCTTGTGATTCACTCATAATGAGTCCATCGTCAACGAACAAGGATAAAAATATTTTTGCATTATTAATAAAACCGATATACACAGATGTATCCGACAAGCACACCCGAAAACCGTATCGCGACAGGAAAGAAACGAATGTTCGGTTCCAGCACCGAGAGGCCTGCTTGAGTCCGTAAAGGGCCTTGTTTAACTTGCACACTTGATTTTCACCATCGCCAGGAACACTCACTCCCTCTGGGATCTTCATGTATATGTCTTCCTGCAGATTCCCATACAGGAAGGCCGTCTTTACGTCAAACTGACAAATCTCTAGGTCATCGCGTGCTGCCATTGCCAGAAGCATCCGTAGAGTGTCATATCTGACAACCGGCGAAAAAGTCTCATCGTAATCGATCCCTTTTTGTTGTCGAAATCCTCGTGCACACAAACGAGCCTTATATCTGTTCATTTTTCCAGATTTCGAGGGTTGAATCTTAAAGACCCATTTGGAGTCGATAACGTTCTTGTCCGCTGGCTTCGGAACTATAGACCATGTTCCATTTTTGGAGTGCGCCTGAAGTTCATCTTCGATGGCTTCGACCCACTTTTCGGAGTCCGAACAGGAAACTGCATCATTGTATGTCAGCGGTTCATTTATCATGGCAGCATTCGCTTCATACCGTATCGGAGGACGAATGCTCCGTCTATCCCGAAGATTTGGTGGATCCACCATCGGTACATTCTTTTTCGCTGGTCGCTGGTCTTCACTGTTCTTCTCTAATTCTCGTACTTCTTCTTCTTCGATATTCTCAACCTCTGGTACGACCATGTCATCTTGTATGACCTGGTCCATCTCGACGTCCAATGTTTCTTTGGCAGGTTTCGGGGGCTCATCCGTTTCAAATAAATTGAAATCAATCTTGACGTTCTTCTCCGTGGGTAGGTCAGATAGGCTATTCTGTACGTTTTCTTTAAAAACAACATCTCGTGAAACCACAATTTTCTTCGTTACACAGTCATAGAGTCTGTAATTTCGAGAGTTAGATTGATATCCAACTAATATGGCCTTATTCGCCTTAGCATCCAATTTCTTGCGAAATAATTTGGGAATATGGACATATGCGATAGATCCAAAAATTCTTAAATGGGAAATGTGTGGTTTCTTACCGAACCATGATTCGAAGGGAGTCAACTTATTATTCGTGGAGTTTGGAGTCCTGTTGAGAAGGTATACTGCAGCATTGACTGCTTCTCCCCACAGAAACTTTGGTAGATCCTTCGCAATCAACATCGCTCTGACACTTTCTACGATGGTTCGATTTTCCCTCTCCGCTTTGCCATTTTGTTGAGGTGTATAAGGGGCTGTGGTTTCGTACTTAATTCCCTTGGCATCTAGGTACTTCGTCATTCTATCGTTGTAAAACTCTTTTCCATTGTCTGAACGCAAAGCCTTTAAAGAACGATTTAAATAATTACTAATATGTTTTTCAAAGTCAACAAACCGTTCATATACGTCAGACTTATGTTTTAAAAAATAAACAAAACGGTAACCAGTCGCATCATCTTTAAGTGTCAAAAAATACCTCGATCCACCAATCGAGTCAACCTGCATGGGACCACAGAGGTCAGCATGAAATAAATCACCTTGTTGATTTAAGGATTTATTATCCCCCATCTTTCGAAACGGTAGTCGATGCGACTTTGACAATTTGCATGCCTCGCAAAAGAAATTATTGCCGCCAGACATTACACCACCTTCGACTAAATTATTCTTAAACATATTTTGAAACGTGGTTTCATTTATATGTCCGAATCTTTCGTGCCATGTCAACGCATCGCAGGTTGAAACATTTGCTTGTATGTTCATAACTGATTTAATAAAAATTCTGTACATGTTGTTACCTTGTCGTACACCTTGAACCATAGTCTTTCCGTTATAGAGAAAACAAATTTCATTGTTTACAAAACGCACCTCATAACCTCGCTTTGTACACATTCCCACGGAGAGCAAATTCTTCTTCAATTCCGGCACATACAGTACTTCAGTCATCTCTCCCGAAATCCATTCACCATCGATTAATCTCTTGATCGAAATTGTGCCAATTCCTTTAATCTCGCACGGTGCATCATTTCCAAGTCCAACAAAATCGCCGGAGCGAGGTGAAAACTCCATAAACCATTCCCGATGGAACGTCATGTGACACGAAGCACCACTGTCGGAGAGCCACACGTCGGTAATGTTGCGATTCAGGATTTCTTCTCTTTTCGGGCAGATGGCGCCATTCGCGCAACTGAATCCACTGCTGCCAACAGCCGTTGCCACAAGGGCTTGGAATTCGGCGTCCGATTTGAATTTTTGTTTACCTCGTTGACCTTTCCTTTTCCGACAATTATTCGCGAAATGCCCCGGTTTCTTGCAGTAGTAGCATGTCATTTCAGCCTTGCGTCCTTTAATGACCTCTGTTGAGGTTTTCCAGTTTGCGGCTCCGAATTTCGTTTCCGCTGAAAACTAAATGCTGCGCATGCATTCATTTCGACTTCCTTTTCAGTCACCCGCTTTTCTTCCTGTAGAAGACGTTCCTGCAAAATGTCGAGTTTTTGCTCTTTTAGGTCGACGTTGTTCCACGCAGAAACGAATGCATCGAATTTCGATGGCAATCCATCTATGATTTTAGCGACAATCGAGAGATCAGACATCTCTTCGCCAATTTCTTTCAAGGCTCTTGCCTCGTTCCTGATTTTAGTTATGAACTGCAACACGGTTTCACTGGAATCCATCCTATGCAGACGATGAAACTTTTGTAGAAGTCCAAGTTTGTTCGTTTCCGATTTTTGTTCGTGGATATTACACAGTTGTTTCCACATTTGCGCGGCTGTCTCACAGATGATCAAATTTTCCAACTGTTCCGGAGTAACTGCGGTCGATAGAATGAACATCGCTTTTGCGTTGTTTTTGACCCATGCTTCACCATCGGGCTTCGTCAAATCTGTTGGCTTATCTTTTTCGCTTTCTACTATACTTTTTAATCCACATGAAACGAGCACCATTTGAATTTGAAATTTCCACGTCTGGAAATTTGAACCGTCGAACTTTATCATGTGGTGCACGTTTGGTTCCGCCATTTTTATTTTCAAAACGGAAAATTTACACGAGTGAGCACACACTCCACTGAGATTATACACTGTCTCACTTCTATCGACTGGCAAGCAAAACTTTATTGCCACGTGCCTGGGCCCATAACCTGTTGGTTATAAATGAAATAGGCACTTTATTTCAAACGAGATTGATGTTTTTATTGTCAATGCTTTGTAACAAATAGTCGATAGAAAAATTAAATAAAATAAACTTTATAATCTCTAAGTGATTCTTCGTCATACGCCTTGATTGCGCGACCGTGCTCAACTAACGGAAAACGGAGAGACCACGAACAACAGAACATTAATACACACATACCGTTATTCATAACAATCCATGTTTACTTATTTGAATGTCGAGGCGCACATGCAGATAATAATACTGAAAGTCAAAATTACGAAAAGCAATTGTTCAACAAGATTAAGTTTTAAATTAGCGTCTGAAAGTCTAAGAAATACGAGATGTAGGTTTTCAAGATGTTTTTCAAAAGTTTGACTAAAGATAATAATGTCATCAAGATAAACTAGGCATTTTTTTCCTATTAAATCTTTTAATACTATATTCATTAGACGAGTGAAAGTTGCTGGAGCATTACAAAGACCAAAAGGAAGAACCTTAAACTGCCAAAGTTCAGAACCTAAGCAAAAAGTTGATTTTTCTCTATCCTCAGGAGCTAAATTAACCTGCCAATATCCACTCTGTAAGTCGAGAGTCGAAAACCATTTGGAACCAGCTAAAGTTTCAAAAATATCTTCAATTCGAGGAAGAGGAATTGCGTCTTTTTTTGTAACAGCATTCAATTTTCTATAATCGAAACAAAATCTAATCGACCCATCTTTTTTAGGAATTAAAACGACTGGAGAAGCCCAAGGACCATTACTAGGCTCAATAATATTTAATTTTTTTATTTTATCCATTTCTCCATCGATTTTATCTCTATAGTTGAAAGGAACACGACGAGGACATTGTTTAATTGGAACATGAGAACCAGTGTCTATTTTGTGAGATAATAATTTACAATTTCCTATATCTAGTGAACTTTTTGCAAAAACATTTTGGAAATCAAATAAAAATGTTTTAATTAATAGTTGTTGTGATTCATTGAAAGATTAAGAAAAAGAATGTGGAAATCGATAAGCCGTTGAGCATGTCGGTCGCATTTCGTTTTGCTCCGGCAATTTTGTTGTTAATTATCGCTAACTTATAATTTGAGAAATTGTTCCACCGGTTCGGTTAAGAACGTAAACAGTAGCCGCTGTTCGCATTGTAGTTTTTAAAAACTTTTTTGCTTTGGTGAAATGTATCTCGATTTTTAGTGAATAATCTCTGTCGTGTCTGTCTGCTGTATGCGTTATGGTGTACACGTTTGGTGACTAGTTTTGATGAGTCTTTGCTGTGCTCGAGTTTTTACGTGAATATATCACCTGTGATTGATGGTTTTATGTGGCAAACTGAACATTTTTATCATCTGTATGACATCGTCGGAGTTTTGAAGTTTTGACAGTTCAAGTTTTGAATGCTTTTCGTAGAAATACACTATAGAAGCATATTGATATCACAATATTGTCATCTTCTGCAAGTTTTCGCTCGAGACATTGTTTACGTCCGTGCTTTCATGTGTTAGTTACATTTCGTGTCTGTGAGTTAACACGTCGTGCATAATCTGGAAGTTGTCTATGTCGCAAGAGGGGATTCACTCTCCGTCTCGCTCTGAGTCAATCCTTACTGCTGCGTCGATTTGCAAGAGGGACGAGCTCGCCGCCGTATCCCCATCGTTAGCACCTCAAGTGGGCCGACCTACGACAGCTTCGAGATGGCGATCGTTTGACAGTTCCGCTCAAAGCACTATCACGCGCTATTACGAAGCCGCCAAGCGCCAACGTTCTCCGAAGTCAGAGAAGGAATTTTCGCAACGCTCGAAGATCAGAGCACGATCTTCTTCGCCATCCCCAGACACGTCTCCTTCTTCAATTTCCGAAATGGACCCTGCGGCAATCCAACACATGCAGGACGCCATAATTACTGCACTATCCGTCAGAATTGACGCTGTCAACAACAAGATCGACGATGCAAATTTGGAAAGAAGGACCGATACCACCCAGCTGCTTAGTGCTTTTTCCGCTTTCAAGACGGAGGTTTTGGAGGAGATCGCGGATCTAAAGGAAGCTATGGCTAAAAAGGATGACGAAATCCGACTTCTGACTGCGAGGCTTGAGAAACAGGACAAAGACGCCAGGAAAAAAATGTCTTAATTAAAGGCCTTCAAACGACTGGTGACATCACTGCTGCAGTCGAGCAATTTCTTCAAGCCTCATTCAATTTAGTGGGTGTAGTTGACGTGGCCTACCTCATTAAAAAGGAGCCTGCTACCCTCTTGGTGGAGCTAACGTCAGCTCGAGCTAGAGCTCATATTCTGGCAAACAAGCGCTCCGTTCTTGCCAAAAATCCCACCGTTTTCATCACAGGCGATCAGACGAAGCACGAGGAAATGATTGCTTTCCATGCACGCAGACTGGCCAATCAAGCCTCTAAAGAAGGGAAAAAGGTGATACGAAGACATCTTCGGCTGCAAATCGACGGTGTATGGCATACTTGGTCGGAAGCTCAAGGCACCTTCACATGCGCTTCAACGGCTCCCTCTGTAGCCCAGCTTACTCCATCGTCATCCAAAGAATCTCCGGTACGTAGAGTCCCAAAAAACAGCAGGCATCCGGCCCCATAAGCAAGGTTAGGGTCGGTTTCCGTGTCTCTGCAGACCTTGCACATCGCCTCGTGCCTCGTCCAATATTGTCTTCACTGCCGCCCTCTGGGCCTATCAGGGATAAAAGACATGTAATTACGGCAACGACCCCTAAAACTTCTATTTTGTTTTGGAATATGCACGGACCGCAGAATCTCGCCTTAATTGATGCAGCTGCCGCGAACATTCTGTGTTTAACCGAGACCTGGAGGCACGACGTCGTTACCTTGCCGCAATTCCAGGACCATACCTTCTTCAATTCGCCAGCATCTCGGGAGGGCACCAGGGGCAGGTACAGCGGTGGTCTACTCACAATTATACCGTCTCAGGGCTCACCTGGGATTCTTGAGGTCACCGCCAATTGGATTTTTTCACTAGTTAAAACTGTTCCGTTTCATGTAATTATTGGCTCTTTTTATGTCGCTCCTAACACCAACCTCTCGCTCCTTCTTGACTCTTTGCAAATCACTCTAGACAACCTCTCTGCCTCGTTTCCATCAGCTATATTTGTACTTGGCGGTGACTTTAACTCCCGGGTGGGCTCTCTCGACCTCGAACGTGACTTTTCTGATCTTTTTGTTAACTCGCTTCTCGCTCGCGTCAGATGCTCTCGCGATACTACGTCCAATGCTCGAGGTGCTCTATTGTACGATTTTATGATAAAAAACAATTTCGTTTCACTTAATGGGCGCACGAGTTCCGATTCCCCGGCCGATTTTACTTTCTTGAACGAGCGCGGTCGAAGTACAATTGATCTGGTCTGGATCTCCGGTAGTCACCTTTCTTTTGTCAGCAATCTCGAAATTGGTACGATCCCCGGAGGTTCAGACCATTTCTCCGTCGTCCTGAATCTTGATTTGTCTTTTTTGCGACAGGAGGCTTTGCCACCCTTGACGTGTAGCGGGGGAAGACGGAGGGTCTTGATACTCCAGAAGGATCTCGCAAATTTAAAGAGGCTTTATCCAACACCGATACACCTGGTGCAAACATTGCAAACCAGCCTTTTACCACGATCCTCCCTCTTATCTCCTCAACGCTGTCGAGGGTGGCGAATTCTGCCGGGCTTTTGCGAGTTTTTTACACCGGCCGACACACCTCGCGACCTAACATGCCGTGGTTCAATGGAGACTGTCGGCAAGCGCGAAAAGCAATGACTCGGGCGCTCAAGGCCCTTCGCACCAGTTTCTCACTTCAGTCGGAATCCGATTATCTGGCCGCTAAGGAACTATATACTTCGGGAATTACTAAATCGAAAAAACTTTACGCTGCTCAAATCACTGATAAGTTTGCTGCGGTAAAAGATGCTAGAACTTTCTGGACCTTAATTCGTACCCACAGACGTTCTCCTTTACGAACTCCGGCAATCTCCATTGAATCTTGGAACGAGCACCTGTCAACATTGTATCCGACTACCTCTCTTTCCTCGGTTACCCTCTCAGGCACGTACGACAGCGAACTAGACTTCCCCATTACAGAACAGGAACTCCTGAGGAGCATGGGCAAGCTGAAATCCGGCAAGGCAATCGGCCCCGACGGTATTCCTGCGGAGCTGCTCAAACTGCTAGACGGTCAATGGCGAGGGTACACCCTCGACCTTTTAAACTACATATTTTTACATGAAAGATTCCCGGAAGGGTGGATGAGTGCCAGCTTGTTCATGCTCTTCAAGAGGGGTGATAGGTACAACCCGGAAAATTACCGTGCGATAGCGATCACAAATGCGTATTCGAAACTGCTTTCCCAGATTATCGTGGCGAGGATGGAATCATGGGCAGCTCGATCTAACGTTCTTCCTATGGAGCAATCTGGCTTCAGGAGAGGTCGGTCAACGGAAGATAATGTCTTCACCCTCCTGGCTGCCTGCCAGATTCACTTAAGGCATAAGGCTGCGAAATGCTATGCCCTTTTTGTCGATTTTCGCCGCGCCTTTGATTCCGTCCCCCATGATCTCCTGTGGCAAAAACTTTACAGCCTTGGTCTAAGTGCCAAAATAATTCGTTTTCTAAAGGCAATGTATACCAATGCAATGGTTTCAACCACGAGCGCCGGGACAGTCTCGGACTCCTTCAGGGTTACAACCGGTGTTCTGCAGGGTGAAATCATCAGCCCTTTACTCTTCATTCTTTTTCCGGCAGACTTACCTGATTATTTTCGTACACGAGGGGTGAGAGGTATTGATTATATGCGGACCTATGACCTTCTGATGTTACTCTACGCCGACGACCTGACGATTTTTGCCTACTCGCCGGTTGATCTAAAGGTAAAGCTCCGCATTCTTGAGGAGTACTGCCTCCAAAACGCACTTACAGTTAATACCGATAAAACTAAAATAGTAATCTTCAGAAAAGGTGGAAGACTTGACTCGGCCTCCAGTAACTTTATGTATGCCGGAAACTTGGTTGACATAGTCCCTGTCTATAGATATCTTGGCATAATCGTCTCGTCGTCGGCGAGGGGTCTCATAGCGGTCGGAGATGCCATATCGAGGACTCAGCAGGCATCAGCCTCTGTCCTCGCTCTGATGGCCTCGGTGAAAGCGGATGCATGGCCCGGTATCCTTAAATTATACCAGGCGATGATAGTCTCAGTGCTGCTCTATGCTGCCCCTTGTTGGGCTCTTCAGTATTTTGATCACCTTGAAGCCATTCAGATTGAATTCTTCAAGCGTGTGTTTCGTTTGCCTCGAGCGACTCCGGCTTATCTGGTTCGTCTCGAACTTGGGCTCTATCCTATTTCTGTTGAGATCACAAGGCGAGCGATGCTATTTGTTATACGTATACTGAAACAACCCTACGATAGTCTCCCCCGTATGGGGTTCCTGCGTCTCCTTGAACTTGACCATAGGAGAAATAACCTACCAGCTTATAACTGGGTATCGCAGTTGAAGCTTGTCTTGTGCTCTCCGCAGTTTGAGGATTTGTGGACCAACTTGTCCTCGGACTTTTGGGAAGCAAATATATTCCACGTCTGCCAGAAATTTGCGCACCAACAGCGAGTAAACGACTTAGTACGCTACACATCCTCGAACTCCCCTCTGTTCCCTCTTTACAGACTGTTCTCCGGCGGTTTCGAAAATTTATATCCCGGCCGCTGTCCCATAGCGTATGCTCGAGTGAGGATGCAACTGCGTACTGCCACGTTCCAATCGCGTACTTTTGTTCTCGATCACAACTCCTTTAAGTTTGATCCGACCGCGAATTGCCCGCTGTGCAATTACGTCGCATACGATACCCTTTATCACTTTTTAGGTAATCGTCCGCAAGCGGAACCCTGCCGGGAACTGTTGTTCAAAAGTGCGCGAATGGCAGAGTGCTCAGCGACAAATCCACTGCCCTATCTGTTGGCAGCCGATGATCTGGAGGCAGCTAAGCTGCTGTATTACTTTGTTAAAAGTTGTTTCCGCAGAAGAGATTTCTTACTTAACCCGTAAGATCGTGTTTGTACTTACATTTTCGTTCCGTCTTACTTTAACATGTATTGCGTTTTTCCGCGGCTCAAACCTTCCGTTCTCGTTTTGTATTTCTCTTTTATTTACCTGTCAGTTTATTTTGTCTCGCGTTATATATGTAATTCGGAAACGAATCCGTGTCCCAATAGAATTTATGTATTCTTATTTATGGGAAATAAACTTATCTATCTATCTATCTATCTAAAGATTAAGAAAAAGAATCAAAAACTTGAGATAAAAAATCTGGAAGGGTAATTTGATTATTTTGTGAATTATTATTTAAATGTAAGGAATTTTCAACAATTTTAAACTTATCTTTAACTAATTTTTTAAATGAATTTAATAATCCAGATTTTTGTAAAAAGTCTGTACCTAAAATACAATCGTCTTTAATATCCGAATAAACTACATCTATTTTTAAAGAAAAATCAGCTATCGAAATAATTACAGGTTTTATGCATTTGTATAACATTTCTGATTGATCGGCAGTAATTAAACGAAAATTTGTGTTTGAAGCCAAATTGAAGTTGAAGTCATTAATAAATAAATTTTCAGCCTTTTCATTCTCATTTTCATTGTTATTATTAATAAATAAAACGTCAGTTTCAGTTTTCTCTTTTTCAATATCGTCATTAATAAATAAATCAGCAGTTTCATTATTATTATTAATGAATAAATCGTTATTTTCACTTTTCCCACGTTCATTATCATTATTAATAAATAAACCGTCTTCTTCAGTTTTTTCTGTTTCAATATCATCATTAATAAGTAAATCATCAGTTTCATCATTATTATTAATAAATAAATCGTTATTTTCATTTTTCTCTTTTTCATTATTAACATTTCATCACAGTTTATTTAAAAAATTATAATTTTATATTATGCGCTATGCCACGCAAATATTCCAGTTTATTACTAGTAGCGTCAAATTTAGATGCTAAGCTTTTTATTCTTTCATCATAATTTTTGTACAGTTTCCTTTTTTTTCTGTAATGTTAACGCCCGCAGTGTGTTGCTCGAAAATGGCATCAGTGACCATTTGCTCGCTTCTTAGAGCATTGATGAATTTGCCCATGCTTGCATGTGCTGACTGTATTCTTGAGTTGAATGCATGATGCCACCCTTCAATAAAAATTATAATATATAATATATAATTATAAGTATATTCAATTATTTTAATATAAGCAATTATACCTTCAACTGCATTATTTGTCCGTGGATTGTCATTTATTAATGCGTTATAGCAATTATGTAATATTATTTCATTTTTATAACATATAATTAATATTAAATTATATTTTTGTATGAACATTTTATAATAATAAATTATTTTACTGTAATGAAGTAAATAATATGATAATTACGGATTGATATTTTTGTACATAGAAATTTTATAAAAAATTCTTATTTCTGTTACTTTTGTGATGAAAATGAACATGTGATGATAAGTTTGTGTTGAAATTGTCATATGTTGAAAAGTCGCGTGTTGAACTGTCGTTTGTTGAATTGTTGTGATGAACCGTCGTTTGTTGAAAAGCACTGTGATGAAAAGACGGTGTACCATAATATAAACTATAAAATATTAATGCAAGTGTTTTCTTTAGGTTAATAAAACCGTATTAGAGACGAAATTTTTCACAAAATTGCAGTAACTTGCTAATAATCTTTGTAGTTGTCATAACCTATATCATTTTACTTCATCGAACGAAGATGTGCAATTCGGTAAAACCAAAGGGCACAAACGTAAATGATAAAATCATAATAAAATAAAATTGTGCTAAACATTCAATGGACACCGATATGTAATACGTCACTTGAAACCGTTTGTTTGGCTTTAAAATATTTCTTCAATGCATGTAGTCGTTTTTTGAGTTTTCTTAACTCCTTTTCCTCTCAGTTGAAGATGCTGTGTTTCTTTCTTTTTTACGCATAACTTGAATTTAAACGGACTTTGTATGTGATGAAATTCCAAAAGAATGTGGATTCAAGAAGAACAAGGGTTGAGCCCGAGATGTGCGGTTTAAGGGGTTTTCAATTTTCAGCTGAAATTTATGATGAAACAGGTAAAAGTAGGGGTAGTACCAATTGTGTTCTTGAGGAGGTGGCGCAAAATATACAATTGCAGACATAGACCTGTTAAACGTAATCGATTTGCGATTATTCGGACTCACTCTATTTCCGGATGTCCATAGTTAACAATCATGTCAAGATCACAACAGTTGCAACTTAGTAGTATCATGGGGATAAGTGATGAATATCGTTATATCATCCGCATACATAAAAAATTGCAAATGATTATCTATTTTTGAGGAAAAACTGAGGAGACCCTTTTAATTAGCAGCACTGATCCATTTTGTCTATTTTTACAATATCATTATTTTAAAAAAAACTGTATTATTGGGAGCTGCATTTGATAATAAG
Organism: Trichopria drosophilae; assembly: GCA_030407085.1. NCBI lineage: Eukaryota > Metazoa > Arthropoda > Insecta > Hymenoptera > Diapriidae > Trichopria > Trichopria drosophilae. Next base: position 210,766,633 of record CM059583.1, read on the forward strand.
TATATCCTCTGTATTTAAGTTTCTTTATTTGATTATTTACACCTTTTTTAATAATTTGTAGGATTGCTGGAATAGAGGGTATTGCATTTTTTACTGCGTTTTCTTCGTGTAGTCGTCTACAATACTGTGCTAAAACCTTATTTGGACTGCCCAAAGTATTTTTAATGCGACCAAGATTTGACTCAAATGTAAAACAATTCAGTTCATTAATATCGCAGTTTGTATATTTCACATCTTCCACTAAATATATTAGATTGTGAACATTCATGACGAGGAATTGCGGTCCATACAAATTTTTAGCGATTCTCACAAAGGCATCTAAATACTCTTGTGCATACTCAAGATATTGAAATAAATGTTTAGCTACGAGAATGCGACATGATGTATGAAATAATAAAAAATGATTATAGTAATCAATATGCAGAATATCTTTTAAAACTACAGAGCCACAAACTAATAAAAAAAATTGAATTCCACAGCTTTGTAATGTTGAAAATTTAGGATGCTCCTAATTTTTCTACTATATTCATCGGGAATGTCAGATTTAATCACTTCTATTCGACGAGCTAATTCCTGTTTTTGCATAAAACTTAATTTATACGGTGCGTTTCCTGTCGACATCCAAAATTCTATTAATTTTTTCATTACTTCCAAATATATTACATGCATTGGATCTAATAAAAAATCTTTGATCATATCTATGGGTGGTGAAATTGCCATAAAGGGAGATATTGTGTCACTATTGTGATTATTGACATCTGTAAAATTGCGAAAGGATACGTCTGTTCTCCTGGAATCTTCGTCTGATTGTATATATACCGTTACACCATTTTCTTTGATCACTCTAACAGTACAACTTTCACATCCAGAATATGAAGTATGTCCATTCGTACATTTCAAAAAAGCCCTGGCAGGCGTGTCGCATAGATTGCCTTTAATCTTTATTTTAAAATGAATATTATTAAGATCAATACCAGCAATTAGAAGTTCATTTAACTGATAAATAAATTTCCTTAAATAATTAAAAAGGTCTTTTGGTTTTCTGTTACTATAATAAATAGCAACAGTAAACGGCTCATAGATGTTGGGATCAAAATATACTTTACACAGAATAGGCCAAGCTGATTTAGTACTTGACTTAAAAACATTCATCCCATCGATATTAAAAATTAACTGTATAATTTTGTCTTCGTATAAACTTGTATTGACGAATAAATGCAAACCTTCAGCAATGCTTAAATACACGAATTCTCCATTAGAGTTGTCATAATCTTTCATGATCTTAATGTCATATGTAACAGACTCATTAGAACCCAAAAAAGTTTTTGTACAAAGTGGTAATTCCGGCAATAATCGAGGTCTCAAGATTTTCAGTAATTTATCTAAATGAACCTGAGGAATTTTACACTCTATTATCCATTTTCTAAGCTCTTTCATCTCAGAAATTTCATTAACCTTTTCATTACAGCTAGTCACATTTTCATTATTTTGTTGTTCATTATGATAATTTTCTACATATATTTTCATCATATTCATCTACGTCATTATCATAATTACTTTCATCGTAATCATTTTCGTCATTATCATAATTATTTTTATCATAGTCATCTTCGTCATTATCATAATTATTTTCATCATATTCGTCTTCCTCATTATCATAATTATTTTCATCATTTGTGCCATTATCATAATTTTGTACATAATTTTCATCATAATTATTTTCGTTACTACAACAATGTTCTTCATTAAAATTAGTTTCTTCATTGTAATTAATCCGTTCATTGCTATTTTTTTCATTATTTTTATTACCAGTCATTGGTATCAGCTCGTGAGTTGACGCTTTTCGAACAAGAATCTTCATAATCTTCTTCATAGTTGTTTCCCACTGCATTTTTCACTATTTTCTTTATTGCTAATAGTAGTCTTGGGAATAAGCATCAAGTGCAGTCTTTGTATTTTTTATTTCTCTATGTTTTTTTACGTACTTCTTTGACGAGTACATACTATAAAAATAACGCTAATTAAAAGTTGTCGAATACTAATATTTATGTTCAAATAAATTATTTATAGGTTATGTCTAAGAAAGCCCTGCACATATAAATTTAAAACATTTTTCTTGTCTATTTATTAGTTAAAAGAATTGTATACAATTTCAATGTACGTTTTATGTCCAATATTTGGACAGAATGCATTGTGTAAATCTTAGAACAGTTTTAATGTACATTTATTGGACAGAAATATTGTGCACAATTATTGTACATTTTTCAGGGGTAAAAGTTAGACAGTTTTGTAAGAATTTTTTGTTTAATATATGTTTTGTGCAGTATTGTACAGTTATTGGACAATTTATGGATATTTTTATTGTATACATTTTTTAAGCAACATATTTGCCTAATAATCAGTTTCTATCCAATAAAAATGGATAACATTTCTACCAGGGCGGTTGGCTGTATTATTTTTCTGATATGAAACAAGAATAAAAGAAAATTGTTACATTCATAACAGATAATATTTGCAATCAGTTACGTGGTCATTTTTCAAATGATAAAATTAAAACAATTTATTTACAAATGTTATTCTTTGCTTGTCATATTATGGACAATGTTGTAATATAATGTGTTCCACAACTTCAGAGCTTGAACTATATACACGGGCAGGATTATCAATAAAAGTTATATGAGCGAGGATAGCAGCATTATAATGATTCACTCTGCTTCTGTTAATCACAACAATGTTCGTTTTCTGTGTTGGCGATTATAGAACCAGGAATTAACAATTATTAGTCAAAATCTACTAAAGCTCAGATGCAATTTTGATGAAGTATTTGTCATTAAAATGTAATTCAGGTAATTAATATTTGACAATGGCATGACAGTCATCGACAATTTGCCTTAGAGAATTGAGAAATAACAACTTTTAATCAAATTTAGTTGGTAGAGAATACGAAAGTAGTATTTAGTTGCTTTCAACATATAATAATATTCAATACAATTTGAATTGTAAAAGATTAATTAAATTTTGCAAACAAATAAAAAAGTGTAATTTTAGTCGCGAGAACTAATTATTTTTTATTGATTTTATTACATTTTTTCTAATTTGAATTGATTCTTCGTATTCAATTCGTGAGATTCTTTTTAAATTGGAATAAAGAAAATTGAATCAGTGCCCTGTACCTTATTTTTGCTGCATTTTAACTTGTCGATTTTTGATAAATATGCAGTTGTCACTCGACAACCGACGGCAATATTAACAGTATGTTATCTGGACACAAGTGCAATAATAAAAAATAAAGTATAATGAACTGCAAACAATTAACAATTTCCCAGCACTCGCGATAAGTGGCAGTGTTGTAACGATTACGTATGTAACTTTTGTATTTGACGGCTCATTGTCATACTGAACTTTTGATACAATTTGCACAGTGAAAGGTAGAGGACTTGAAAGGTACCTTCCAATTTCTTTTCGTTAATTGAGTATTGTCAGATATGTATATAATCTGATAATTATTAAATATAATTTTTGTATCGAAGGGGATGAGGCGAAATTGTGAAGTGCGTGAAACGAAAAGTAAATGAAGAAGATGGTGTAATTTTGTGCTTTTAAATTACATTTCGCGCCTATCCTGTGCTGTTTAATTGTAATAAAACGCATTGCGCAGCCCAAGCCACAATTCAACATCTGCCTGCCACTATGTCACCCGCTGCCAACTTCACTATTCCATTTTGTGCCAAACAATTCACATTGATAGTGTTTTATCCGATGTATGGCATATACTAAAAACATATAATAAATAATAATCTTTATTGGCAAAACAATACATAAATATAAAATAGTACCTAACAAGAAAATGCAGTAATGCCAAAAGGGGAGCCTCATCTGCACAGTTCTGCTTTACTGATTGAGGTTTTTAATTGATTCATTAACAAAAATATAAATATATTAATCAAGCTCTATTTACAGGAAGACATTAAAGCTAAAGTTTAGTTGAAAATAAACAAGGACAGGGCATTCCAAAAAGAGTTAGATTCATATCGACCATCATTGTCGTTATTTATATTCTTAAAAGGACATATATAATGACGCGATTAATAATGGTGAGTACACATCATATAATAACGGAAGCCAAATATTATTTAATCTTATCGTAGATTCTAAAGATGACAAAAATGTATATAACCAAATATCAATTACCACTAGTAGTTAGAGTAATACGTAATTAGATATTATTTTGATAAAATTTTGTTTTATTATTTGTGTTTTTTTACACTTATAGACAAAGAAGGTTACAGTGGATATAATTTTCCAAGTTTTGAGTGCGACATCTAACACCAATTTGAATGTTTTATTTCTTAATCGGCTAAAGTTTAAAATAACACCGTACTAATGGCAAGGAAAAATACGTTGGTTAATCGAAAAGTAATAATCACTTATCATTATGGTTATGGTTTACAAATTATTTCCACAAAAATGAAAATTCATTGTACTAATTAAGAAATTATGTACTTTCACTTGAGTTTTCTGATAATTTTTCCATATTTATAGAATTGACCTGTTTTTGAGAATATCTTTTTTACGCTTGAATAGTATTTCTGCGCTTAGAAATAAATTAATATAATGGAATATTAATAATTTTAATAAATTAATAAAATTAATATAATATAGGAATAGAAAATCTTTTAAAAATTGCTTGCTTCAGAATTTCAACTAAATTTTATGTTTTTCATGCCAATAAGATAAAGAAAACTCCAAATATTTGGTTATGATAAAATAAAAAATACTTTTATCAGAGAAGTTCCTTTATAAAAACAAATTAAAGTAATTTGTTTAAATGATATTCCACAGTAGCAGAGAAATACTTATTTCCTGGTATTGAGCGTGAGATTTGCATATACTTAACTGCATTCCGGTTTGGAGTCGTTGTAATAAATCAATGTTTGACAGTGTACACTAGACCAGACTTTTTCGATACCTGTGCATAGACTGACATTGCAGTCAGATTTACGTTGTTATTTATTGCACGAATCATTTTGAAAAAACATTTAGGAAGCTAAGAAATTAACAAATTATACACAATTTGTTGACCAAAATGAAATTTTTTCTTCTAAAAATAACTTTAGATCTAACATTTATGTAAGAAACCGATAAAATACACATTTTTCTCCAATCCAAGCAAAGAGTGTTCAAGTCCTAAATTTTAAGACAATATTAGGGCCCGGAATACAAAATTTAATATGGCAATAATCAAAATGAAAAAGAATTAAAAAATCATCGAAGAAAATACTTGAATTTTTCCAGATCTTTCGTAAATGTTTTTAAATTTTCAAAAAATATAAAATTTTTCAAGGTTTAAATTGTTTAAAATCAATTGTACAAGAATAATTATTTCACCGGTTTCATATAAAAATATTTTGATGTATAATTATTTTTAATAGAATAAATCGCATTTTTCTGCAAGAAATTGAGTATAACTTTTTAAGACATTTTATATGAAAGTTCATCGAAAATTGACATTTGGGTTAAAGCAATTCATACTCTACAACTGCACCATTGTTGTTCTGCCTCTGTTTTTTACTGTGAAAAAAGCATGGTTATTAATTTTGTATGATTAGTTATTCTATTTTTACTATATATATATATATATTTTTTCTATACATATATTTTTATTAACATCACTTTCTAAACAAGTTTTTGGTTATGTATTTGAATGGGTCACCTCTTTAAGATCCAGAATTTTAGTAAATCAAATAAGCCAAAAGTAGTAATATTTACGGGAATATTACATGCAACGGATATCACTACATGCAGTTTATGTTATTTATATGGTATATATCGGGCGGTTGTACTGTTTTTGCACCGTTTTATAAGAGCCTGTTTAAAAATCTGCATTACGATAGTGCAAATTCGCAACGTTGCGATGCACATTTTTACATGGGCTTTTATGGAAAAGCTGCGAAAACGGTGCAACCGATAGGCACCAACGTGGTTCTGTTAAATATTATATGCAGTAGTATTTGTCAAACTAATAATAAACTACCATTACGTTTATTGTTAAAATGCTTTCGTATTTCTCTCAGGGTACCGCATTTATTTTGTTCTTCATGCGATTACGCTGTTTGGAAGAGAAAAATTTATCAGTACCTATAAAATATATTCACAATTCCCTGTAATAGAAAGATTAATACGCTTTAGAGTATACTTATATAAGTTATAATTTAGCTGCCATTTGCTTACTCCACTGTTGCGATGGTATTGGAAACATCTTTGTTACGATGCGTTGTTTTTAGAGCCATAGAATAATATGAGAATACTACGGAGAATCGCATCCTGAATTATAAAATAAATATGTAAGTGTTGCCATCGGGGGCCCAGAATAGTAGTTTTTATCAGTCATTCGAGGGCAATAAATGTATCCCGGTACGGTCACTGACACGAAACCGCGAATCCGATAACTAACCTCTTCCTCATCGCTGTCCATCCAGTATCGTTTTGTCATCCTTAGGATTGTCGTCGTCATCGTCATAATTGCCCTGGCGAACAGAACGCCGACAGGATGCTGGTCATTGCCCAACCCGCGACGACATCATCATCATCATTGTCAATGGCGCCTTCATTATCGTCAGATCCAAACACGGTGTGGAACTATTTCGTATTGAACAACTCTTTTATATTGTTTAGCTCTCCTATAAATACTATCAACTTAGGTACATTTAAAGAATTTGATATATTCATGACTAAATGTATGCATATTATTTCGAAATTGTAAATTATGTAGCTTTTTGACAATGCTTTATGCTAACGCCACACGTAACTGCCTGGCAGTTGTACATTATTGTTAATTTCAAACCTTGCTCTCTATAGGCAGAAAAGGAAAATCGACTTTATGTGAAAAAGTTGCACTATAGCATATTTATTGACCTTAAAAAGAACAGATGTATGTTTTACACTAATAGATAATTCTGTGAAGGTTACAAATAGTCCAGTAAAAGCTACAGTTAACCCTTCTGTGTTTATCTATATACATGTCTGCAATTTTGAGAAAATGAGGTTAAGCGTGTCAAATTTTGCATTTTTGGCCAACCTCACATTATCGAAAATGCAATATAATAGGGAAATTCTGAGGATACCACAAACTTCAGAACCAAAAATATTTCGTAAATGAAACAGTGGTTGGGAAAAAAAATTCTATTTTGTTACGAAAAACTTAAATGTGCACATTAACCTCACTTTTCTTGTAAATGCGACGTATTCGCCATTGTTTTCAGTTCAAAAAACTACAGAAATCAGCTGCTACTGGCAAAAATACGTATATTTTATCAAAAAAAATAAGTGTATAAGACGCGATAGAAAGTTCTAGCAACGCCACCTTGTATAACAAAAAATGTTATACTTAGTATGAAATTTTAACATAGTATAAAAATTAACTTTAATATGTATTTGAAATGTGCAAATATATTAATATATGCGATTATTATAATTATTCCTATTCCAAATTGTCAAAATTTTAGAGAACGTTTTACGTCTAAAAACCATCGTTAAAAAATAATATTCGAAATGGATGTTTTTTTAATGTAGTTTTTCACTTTCTTTTTAGTAAATATATTTATTTTCATATAAATACTGTACGGGTGAAAACTGTTTACTTTGTCATAACCTTATTTGCAATCTGCAAATCTAGATCCAGTAAGTTACCATTAGTAAGTGTACAATTCTGATATAAGCAATTATAAAACACCATGATTAGATGAAATCCGAACCTTTAACCATGCTGCGCATGAGGTTTTGCTGTAAAAATAGTTTCCAAATGCGCGCATTTTCCTATAGCTTGATTTCAATACGAGTTGCACCATTTCGGTTTTCGCGGTAGCTTATTATGAATCTGAGGATAAACTTTCAAAATTGAAAATGGCGGATTCAATATGGTAGATTAATTTTTCCAAAACTATTGAAAGTTTATAACAATCGGTATCTGGGGGTTTTTGGGATTGCGAATAAGTAATCTGATCTCAAAATTTCAAAATGGCGTACTAATTTTTCAATAAATATCGAATTTTCATAGAAATAGTCGTCGAAGGGGTTTCCGGGTCCCTAAGTGAAAATCGATTGATTGAAAAAAAAGATATAATTAATTACAAAAAATTATTTTATTGCTCTTCAGCGATGGAGAAGAGGTTAGTTTTCGGATACTTTGTTTCGCGTCAGTGATCGAACCGCAATATATTTATTGCCTTTGAATGACTGATAAAAATTATAATTCTGAGCACCAAAGGGCAACGCTTACTTATTTATTTATTAATTCAGGATGAGATTCTACGTAATATTCCATAGATTTCGTAAATGCAAATAAATCCAGCGAACAATATAATTGTAATGATTTGTTCATACCTATTGAGAACCAGTAAAGAAATGTGCTTTTGGATTTGTTTTTTTCAATACCTTTCCTAGAATAACATTTAAAGGGATGAGAGATGCTTATATTTATCACACCATGACTCTGTTTCTGTGAATCAAAAGAGATTTAAAATTAATGTCATTAGAAGCAAATGTTGTAACTGTTTCGTTATCAGGAACCCTTGAAAAACTCAGATATATATTTATATGATAATTCAATAATTTTTAAAAAATTTGTCTGACATTTTGTGTTTTAAATTGTTAACTTCTTGATTATTATAAGTGGTCCGTAACACTTTTACATAGCAATTTATACAAAAACTCAAGAATTTTCAAAAAGTCATTCCACAATACTGGATCCGCCGTATAAAATCCATCATTTTAGACGACTTTGGAATTCAGTTCCGCAATCCCACCATCGCGCATCGTGCCAATTTCGAGATTTTTAAAAAACGCAATCAGGCGATATTATTTGTTAGATTAACTGTTATATTTGCTTGTTTTTTGTTTTTATACTTTATACTCTTAATGTATGTGAAAAATACCGTTTGATCGTTGATGGAGACGGACGCGTTCGTGAACGGTCTCGTCAAAACGGCCAATATCGAACGACTAACGCAGTGCTTAAAAAACCAAAAAGATCGGTTTGTGAAACGTGATGTAAAGGAATAAAGTGCAGTGAAAGAACTAATTTAAAATGGAACAAGGAATTGACACCGAAGGAAAAAGTACAACCGCTTCGGATAAAGACTGGTCACTTCCAAAAAATAAAAATAAAAAGAAAAGGGCAAGAACTAGCCCAGGTACAACAAGAACACTGAAACAACCTACGCTACAAAACTACTGGTTAAATAGCACAGCATCTAATAATTATTATGAACCGCTGAGCGAAAACTCCGAACAAGATAAAGAAGAAGAAAGTGACATCCCAATAACAAAACCAATAACACAAAAATCCCCTCCTATATTTGTGAATGGAGTTGGAAATATAATACCATTAAAGAAGTTGTTAGATGAAATAGCTAAAAACAGCTATACTATCAAAATTATTAATAATGAGAAAGTTAAAATTCAACCGTTAACTACCGAAAAATATATACCCATAACGAATGCCTTAAACGAAAAACAAACACAGTGTTATACCTATCAAAGTAAACAAGACAGAAATTACAAAGTTATTATGAAAGGTTTACATGCAACGTGTGATAAGCAAGAAATAAATAATGAGTTGGAAAGCGCCGGACATAATGTAAAGATAATTACGAATATGCAGCACCCTAAAACTAAAAATCCAATGCCAATGTTTTATATTGAATTAGAGCCTAAAGATAATAATAAAAGTATTTACGAAATAAAAACTATACAGAATACAGTAATACAATGGGAACAGCCTTACAAAAAACGCGAAATTCCGCAATGTCTAAGATGTCAAAGCTATGGTCACACAAAAAATTATTGCCACCAACTGCCAAGATGCGTTAAATGTGCCGGAAAACACTTAACGCAAAATTGTACTTGGAAGGAAAAAAAAAGAGACGAAGTTAGATGTTGCAACTGCAACGGGCCACATCCAGCAAATTATAAAGGTTGTATCTTCCGCAAACAACTGATACAAAAATTATATCCTGCCCTCAGAGAAAAGAAATCAGTTCACACAGAAACGAACCAAAACTTGGGACCGAGTCAACAAATACATACATACGCACAAGCAGCGAGTAACGAAAATCAACAACAACAAGTATTTTATTCTGAAAGCGAAAATGTAAGGAATACAAAGAAGCAAACACAGGAAAATAGACTCGAAGAAATGCTTATTAAATTAATGCAAAGAATGGATACAATGCTCAACCTTCTAACGACACTTATGACTAAACTCGATAAAAATTAAAAATGTCTTCTTTTAAAATTAGTGTATGGAATGCTAATGGTCTCGTTCAGAGAAAACGAGAATTAGAATTATTTTTAAAAATACACGATATTGATATTATGCTTATCTCTGAAACGCATTTTACTATAAAAAGCTACCTTAAAATATCGAAATATAATATTTATCACACGCAGCATCCGGATGGTACTGCACATGGTGGAACAGCCATAATAATAAAAAGTAGTATCGACCACTATGAAACGGAAAAATACAAACAGGAATATTTACAGGCAACAAGTGTGCTAATTAAAGATTGGAACGGCCCAATAATAATTTCAGCTATTTACTGCCCACCGAAACACAATATTAAAAAAGAGGAATACAACGATTTCTTTAAGACACTGGGGCATCGGTTTATAGCAGGTGGCGACTATAATGCCAAACACCCCTGGTGGGGATCAAGATCTTTCACACCAAATCCAAAAGGGAAACAACTGTATTTAGCTATGCAGGAAAGTAAACTCTATCCACTGTCTAATGGAGAACCAACTTATTGGCCAACGGACAATAAAAAAATTCCAGACGTAATTGACTTCTGCGTTATAAAAGGTATATCAAAAAACTATTTAAAAATAAACTCATGTTTCGAACTTTCATCTGATCACTCTCCAATAGTAATTACAGTAAGCTCTAAAATAATAAGCAAAACAATCCCACCGAAACTACACAATGGAAAAACTAATTGGCCTTTGTTTAGGAAAATATTAACAAGAAACATTACCTGTAATGTAAGACTCAAAGAAAAAGAAGAAATCGAAAGCGTAATTGATAATTTTACGAAAATAATTCAATCTGCTTGGGAAGCAACTCCAGAAACGAAAAATAATCCAACCCGTACCAGTTGTTCGAGCCACGTCAAAAGGCTAATTTCCCAAAAACGAAAAATGAGGAAAAATTGGCAAAAAACACGCAGCGCTGTCGATAAAGCCAAACTGAATAAAGCAACCAAAGAATTGACTAAAATATTATATGAAGAGAAAAATCAAGCAACAGCAGAGTATTTAAAAGCATTATCACCAACAGAAAGAACAGATTATTCCTTATGGAAAGCAACAAAAAATATCAAGCATCCAATAAAAACGATATATCCAGTTAAAACAGACCAAGGTACGTGGGCAAGAAACGACAACGAAAAAGCAAGAGCCTTTGCTAAACATTTGAATAAAACATATGACCCGTTCCCTAGGCAAATAACTGAGGAGGATGAACAAAATATACATGCATACCTTCAAGAACCCCTCACGCCAGGAAAACCCTTGACTTACATCACATTAAAAGAAGTCAAACAAATAATAAAAACAAAAATTAAGGCTAAAAAATCACCAGGATTTGACCTGATAACAGGAAAAATTATGAAAGAATTGCCAGAAATTGCTATAAGACTACTAACAATAATATATAATGCCTCAATTCGTTTAAATCATTTTCCAGTCTTGTGGAAAGTGTCGCAAATTGTACTAATACCACAACCTGGTAAAAATTTATCTTTGGTGTCATCATATAGACCAATAAGTCTCTTACCTGTGATGTCCAAAATATTTGAAAAATTACTCCTCAATAAAATCCAGTCAGAAATAAAAAAACTAAAGATAATACCTAAACACCAGTTTGGTTTCCGAGAACAACATGCCACGATCGAACAAGTGCATAGAATAGTCAGGAAAATAAATAATAGCTTAGAAAACAAAAAATATTGTACAGCAATCTTCTTAGATGTTAAACAAGCGTTTGATAAAGTATGGCATATGGGACTCTTATACAAAATAAAAAAATACATGCCACATAACATATTCCTGTTGCTACAATCATACTTAAGCGATAGATATTTCTATGTTAAATCACAAGAAGAATACTCCGACCTCTACGAAATTAATGCTGGTATACCCCAAGGTAGTGTCCTTGGACCAGTACTCTACACACTATATACATCAGATATGCCAACATCTAAACAAGTGCAGACAGCAACATTTGCGGACGATACCGCGATCATGGCTTCACATGATAATCATGAAATGGCAACAAAAAAACTTCAACAAAACCTAACAGATGTACAAATCTGGTTATGTAAATGGAGAATTCATGTAAACGAACAAAAATCGCATCATATCACGTTTACACTGCGTACAAAAACGTGTCCACCTATTGAGTTAAATGGAAAAGAAATTCCACAAGTTAACACAGTAAAGTACCTAGGAATGCACCTAGATCGAAGACTTACATGGAAAACCCATATATGGAATAAAAGAAAACAACTGGGATTAAAACTACGACAGATGTACTGGTTATTAGGGCATAAATCAACACTCTCACTGGAAAATAAGCTACTGGTATATAAAACCGTACTAAAACCGATATGGACCTATGGGATCCATTTATGGGGATCAGCTTCAAATTCAAACGTCGAAATATTAGAAAGATTCCAATCAAAAGTTCTTCGTGCAATAGTAGAAGCTCCGTGGTATGTAAGCAACGAAATAATTAAGACCAACTTAAAGATACCAAGCGTAAAGGAAGAAATTGTTAACTTCGGAAAGAAATATTCATTAAGGCTACATAATCACCCTAATCCACTGGCTACGAAGCTACTTCAAGAAATAAATGATACAAGAAGACTGAAGAGAAACAAGCCGATACACTACACTAGATTTGAACAGATATGAACTAATGATATTCTAATTGTAATTATCTCGATATTGAACTTTAGGATTTATTTCTAAATTGTGTAATGATGTGAGCCAATGGGCAATCATCTTCGTGTTACAATTGTAATCTGCTAGACTACTTACCTATTGCCTAATATTAAGGCAGATTGTAAATGTATGGGAAAAAAAAAAAAAAAAAAAAAAAAAAATGTATGTAAGTGCTCGTCACGTGTATTTTATAAATACATAAATAAACATATTACGTTTTGGCCACTGATACCGACCCTTATCAACATTTATTGCTGAAATATAAATACATAGGAATGTTACAAAAAATTTGTTTACAAGAATGACTTAATTCTAGATTCTGCTCATGCTCTTACCGAGAGTTATTTTATTTAGTAGAAATGGAAAATGTCCCGATTCGTTACTTTTTGAAATTGAGCATGAATTAATCTAAGAGGTGAAAAAAGTTTTTGTAGAAAAAAACCTGTCTATTTATTTATAATTTAGATGTCTCTTTACAGCATATATTCGAAAGGCGAATAATTGATTTTTAACATTTTTATATATTTATATGATTTTTAACACTTGGCTATATATTTTCATAAATCTTTCCTCATTTTTTTAGTGAATTATTAATTTATCGAGTTTAAAATTGTTCTGATCATTAAATTTGTCTCTCCCTTAACCCAGATATTGGCATTAAACTTTTACATTTTTTTGTCGCAGGTAATATTTTAGCTAAAGCAAATGTAATCTGTAATAATAGATGGTTCGTTGCTTCATATTAGTTTTTAGTAAAAATATATCGGGTCGCATCAGGTTTCTTTTGTCTTATTGAAAAGCAGCATGGGGTGTTTGATTTCATGAAAATAAGACATTGAAGTATGTAGCAATGAGACATTTTGTTTTCAAATTTATTTGCATAAATTTCTCTTCTTAATTAGGCACTAGTTATATAATACGCACTTTTATCCATACACTGAGAGAACATTCGGAAGGCTGGTATGTTAACAGCTCTCACTTATGAATTTCTACAACTAAAACAATAACAATAAATATCCAGTTTTCGAATTTATATAAATGTTCATTTGAGGTAAGAGACTCGTTATGAATAAGCACCCACCCCAAAAAGATGGTTTTCACGCAACGCAACTTGTATGTAATTAAACCTTTTATCAACTGCTAATTATAATAGTCATATTTTTATTTGAAGCGCAATAAATTTTCTTTAAAATAAAATAAAAATTATTTGGATGTTAAAAGAAGATATGCATAGTTGAATCACCGACAAAGGTTGCCCCGGTGTTATAAACATTCACTTATAATCCAGGGGCCGTATCTATATTCCAGGTCTGGTTTCAACAGAATTTTCATGTGTTACAACTGCTTATGCCAGAATTTTATATTTACTAGTGGTGTTTTACTTGAATGAGCTATTATCCTCTTTTTCCAGAATATTTGGAGTGTACAATCAGATGGAAAAATTGACTTTTAAAATTAAATCACATTTTTCACCCGTACTTGATTTATATTATTTTGATGGGTATGAATATTGTTTACTAGAAAGAACAGAATATTTTTTCATACCATTAATTGTAATAAATGTCTACCATTAAAATGAAAATATTATCAAAATAGGTGTCCGCTTCGTAAATATAGAACATATTTTTTAAAAATATTAGAAAGGAAGATACAAATTTTCAACATTTAAAAAAATACTATAAAGTCTTTACTTGTATGTACATATCACAAAAAAAGGTGTGCGTTATAAGTCGACCAATATGCGCATGTTAGTACAATATCGCTTAATATGAAAAGTTCACCATGAGAACCTATCTATAACAATATAAAATATTGATAATACTTTTAATAAAAATATGCATTTTTTTTAATTTAAATTTTTACATGCGTAAATATTGAACACCCTCATTCCAGCATTTAAAATATGCGTTGAACCACTGACTATATAATAGGATAAGATACTGCCATTTATCCAAAGTTATAGCCCCTCTCCATCCCCACTTCCGTAACTCTATTTATATCCGTGCAATGAGTGGTGTTATGTGAGAGTGTGGTACAGCGAAACAATGTAGCGGGGGAAGGAGAGGAAGGGAATGGTATAACTTTGGACAATCCTAACGTATAACGTTGGATAGACCTATAACTTTGGACGGTATAACTTAGGCCGGAGCCTACTGTAGTTAATTTGACTACCTAAACAGTGATCTCGACGAATTAGGTAGCAAAGCCTACTATTTAAATAATAAAATCAACTAAAAACGTATTTGTGCCAAATCACTTTTCTGTGAAATGTCGAACAAAATTGCAAACATACTCATACAGATAATCTGGATTTGGCACATAAAACAAATCTGTGGGGTATAACAATTTAAATGGACAAATCAATATGTTATTAATTTATATTATAAACGTTATATTGAATTGAAATAATAATAAAAACGTGAGTCAGATGCGTTATTTATAGGCATAGAAATTTCGCGATAATAAAGAGAATTGTGCCAATGTACACAATTAATTTTACATTATTCGAGATTGATAAATATTAGTTTATTAGTATTGTTTATGACCGTATTTACTAGGAACATTTACTTTAAATTATTGTGGAAATGAGGGGCCGAGAAATAATGTTGCTTTCACAATACAGTTGATTGTTGTACTTTTCATGTTAAAAAGTTCAATATCAGTAACGTAAAATTTTAATACTCTCTCTTAATTTGAATCTACGAACCTGATGAAATGAAGTTATTGCTTCTCCGTGTTTCGAATTAAGGAAGAGCTTGTTTCGTATTATTCAGTTTCGTGGATTTAGAGAAAGTACCTAGATTTGAAATTTTAATCAGGTGTTATAAAAAGTGACACAGGGGAGGCACCGACGGGATTTTAAATAATTATTTATATTATATTATTTATTATACTAATTTATTTATGTATTATTGTCCAAAAAATTATCGTACAGGTTACCCTTTTTTTGCCGATCTAAGCCATATGACCTTAAATCCGTACGTAAATTTCCTTTTATATAGCATATGTAACAATGTGTTTGATTTAAAATTGGCGGAGGAGATTTTTATGTATTTTGTGATGAATATATAATAAAATCAAGCACTTTTCGGCACCAATAACTGTTTATTCCTACCGCAAATTCCAAAAAGTTATAGTATTTCAGTATCAGTATCATATATATTAAAAAAAATCAAATCATTGCACATTTTTATGGTTAAATCCGGCAAAATCACAGATAGCGATTACCACCCGGTGCAGTAAAGCACTTATTACTAACCGTGTTTCTCTTCTGACAAGTACCTCGCTGCGAAAGATTTACAAATTAGTTAGGAAGCTTTACGGTATAGAGATATTGTGTTGTAAAAATTCGCCACCGACCGAAAACGATACGCCGAATAATTTTTATATTGTATTACCCTTGCGTCATAATGAGTTGTCTTGTACGCATATCAATTTCCATCATCATTCATTCTTATAGATGTACCATTTCATCTTTTAAGGAATCTAACCTACTTCTACTATATTAAAAAAAATCATTTATTTTATTAAATTTATTATACCAGCACAAAATTGTGATTCTCATAGAACTGAAAACAAGTATTGAATAATTGGATGAAAAAAAATTAAATAACAAAAAGTTACAAAACATCATAAATAAAATATCTTATTCTTTTTTTCATTTGTACTGTTATACATAAAATCATAGAAAATTTATTTTTTAATTGAAAAATTTTTTTTATTTAATTAACGATAGTGTTTTAGAATATTTCTACTGTAAATATAATTCCTACTTTATCCATAAATTCTGTATTGTGCGAAGGATGTGGCTCATCGTGTGTTTTTGAATTTTCATGGTATGTGTTAAACACCCTTATTATATTCTACACTATAGACGTAGCAATGTCTTCATACCGTAACGGACTAGAAACATTAAAAAATACTATGTAAATAACCGTAAAAAGAGTATTTTACAATTAACAAAAAAAGAAATGAAAAAATACATCAACACAAAAATATTGGCAAAAATAAATAAACATTGTGTTTTAATATACCTATGATTATAGAAATATAAGATAAATTAATTTCTTACCTTTCAAGGAACATTATTTTGTAATTTGTTGTATCAATAAACAGTTGTTGTCGCTAAAATAGGGTTTGATTTCAGTCCAATTTTGAATAAATCGTAACCGACATTTTTTGGCAAGTTTTATCAAGACTTCAAAGAAAATTACGCGTGGATCTAACGATAAGTGACTTAAATGGGAAATAAAAAAATCTTCGGGAAAAAATTTAAAAAATAATTATTTCGGCTACAATACTCAATTTATAAAGAAAAATTAGGGCCTAAACGATTTTTGGCGATCCTGAGTAATCCAAGGATAACTCAAATGTGGCGATGAAGTTGTAGATTCTTCATCCTAGAAAACTTGATTCGATACATTAGTTTCTGACGTTTTACGACAATAGGCCGTGAAACATAGAAACGTTTTCGGCACTATTGAGCATAAAGATAACTAATTATACTATTTTAAGTTTTTAATGGTCATTTTTGTTAATATCTTCGTATCAACATATCTTCAAGCTTGGGATTTATTAGTGGTATCGCACCGTTCTTCAATTCGATTGGTTAATGATCAGTATGACGTCCTCGAGTACAGTCCGGCCTAATACGGAGTATTTAAGCATGACGCGAGAACCTTTCGAAGCGGGGACATGAATTTCTCGTTATCTTATATTGTCTAGTGATAATGATCCGTTTTACTGCAGTTCCTAAATTCATTGGTTGTACGTACAGTCGTTCGTCCCAATCGGTCTTACACAGTTGTTTTAGTCAGTAGTTAAGTATCGCCCGTGTTCGGAAGTTCTCAGTGTCAAAAAACAGGTGCCATATCTCCCCAGTGTCCTCCAGAATTTTCGTGAACATCCGCTATGGGGAAGACCAGTGAAGAATCGGTAAGGGTTTGTGCAGATAACTAGTGTACAGTTGCAAAATATATGCACGAATGTTTTCGTTTTGCATCATGCAGTTTATTAGCAGTCAATTAAATTGTTTTGTGACAAGTACGACACCGGAAGTAACAGATTTGAAAATTGTCTTACGCAATAGAGCATGTTAGCACTTCAATACACTGGTACAGCCAGATTTTTTTAAAAACTTAACAAATAACAATTCTTTGTATTTCCGACTATAATATAATAATTAAAAAGCTTGGAAATCATCGAACTTTTTAGAATTTGATGGGTCATTAATTAACATGTGACGTCGAGTTTTTGAACGCTACTGTACATAAATGTGTCACGAAGTAAAATTCCAATTTAATATGAATTTATAAAACTAGCCAGAGGTATATTTTATTCATCACATTATTTTATGTGGTCACATTATACGGAAATAAAACAAAGAAAGTAACATTGAGTTGAAATATATCTTGAAAATATTACAATAATTTAAAAAAATGACTACTTATTTATGAAATGAGTCACACATTCTTCACAAGAAATTACAATTGAATTAAATAATAATATTCATAGATATTATTTTTATGTATGTATGTATGTCTTTATTATACCATGACTAATTAGTCTTGTGGTAAGATACAACAAAATTATAATGGCTATAGATTACAAGGTACAATACAGTTTATTACAGTTAACAAGTTTGAATTATCTATAGAAATCGAAAAATGTTATTGCTTCGACATTATAATGATCACTAATTACAGCTTAATTGATATGGATTGGCATAGTATGTATATCGGATATTAATTTCAGTGTTTTGATTATCAATGTATTAATAATATTGCTAAAGTTTCAATTTGTGATGAGAAAGTATGTGATTTTTATATTATTCCAAATTGACTTTTTGAAAAATCATGTTCCTGAATTATTTCGTACCGGAAAAGTTTATTCAACACATATTAATTTTTTGTTTATAAAAGTATTTAAAAAATGTTTTGAAAATAAAATAAATTTCCTTCGATGTATCGTACATGTCACGAAATATTTGATAATTGATCGTATCGTATTTAAAATGATTTTGTCAATAATATCATTGACGTTACGATACTGGACAAAACAAAAATATATATCTGATTAAATTTGTGTATTTGTGTAAAAATGTGATACCTTTCTAGCTGTGAAATTCATAAAAATATTGTTATATTATCTTGTATATAAATTTTTCTCCAATTTCGTGACTGTTTTGGAGTTTTAAAAGAATTTCGACCGAAATTAATTTAAAAAATGTGCTGTTCGGAAAAGACCATTAAATTACCTAATAGTAATGATATTCCAGGCATTTTATTAGCATTGCATCTTTCGTTCATTACTGTAATATTAACATAACCTAATAAGTATTTTTGATGAACTTAAAATTACTGATTGTATTTTATATACCGGATCCTTAATTTTCCTTGTTAATGAATCTTTACGTGATTCTAATGAGTAATTAATTACAATTTTATATCAGATATAAAATCCTCGTCCACCACAACGACCTTTTCTAGCATAGCTCGTGTCGTGATTACGTTTCGGGCTGCTCTGAATGAAGGGGAGATCAAAGGTTCAATCCGTTCAAATAATCTTTGTACTCAATCCTTTGCCTTTACCGAAAAATTAAACAATCTTCAGTATATGCATTAAGATATTGTCTATTCCATTGAGCGGTGTTTGATAACGCAAGTGAACTAAAGAAATTTATGAAATTATTTGATATCGGATTAAATGGATATCGATATGGAATTAACTATTAACCACATAACGACCAGAAATATTTTATTAAATTTGTGATAAACATTAATACATAAATTGAACTTATAAAATATGCACCGTCAAAAATATGCGATATACACATTACATGATACGAATCGTAAATTAATTTTATTTTCGTAATATCCTGACGTTTGTTAATTGAATAATGATAATTTATTCAAAATGCATATTTATTAAAATTAGGTTTCTTACCTTATTCAAATAAAACATAATTCCGAAAACTTCAAAGTAGGTTGTAAGTAATTTAAATGTAACAAATTTACTAGTAGTCACCGTGTAACACTCATTAAATCTATTAATAGGATAATGGGGTCGTATCAATATAACCAAATACATAATATAACGATTTAAAATGTAATTTTCAAAACGAAATACTACTCCAAAACTAGATAATAGTGTTTAATTGGGTGTAGGGATATTTCATCATTTTTTGCGAATTTGTTTCTGTTATTATGCATGATAATATGATGTCATTTTTCAAAGCATTATGCTAAAGTTTTGTTTACAAATATTACGGAAGCTCTAGATTAAAACCAATTGTTTTTGGAATGATAGTACGAACTCTTTACCAATAATTCTAAGAATCTTTAGAGAGTGTAAAATATTCGTGCACTAAATCGTTAACATTGACAACGTTGGTTGAACGCGATAAATTTTTGTATTACTTGGAAGTGATTAATTTTCGAAATATAATTAACTTTGATAATGTAAATTTTAAGGCATACATTAAAGCGGTTAAAACTTATATTATAAATGGAATTCCGGAGAAAGAGTGCATTTTTACTCTTTAAGATTGAATTTTTACTCCAATAAATTTAGAGAGGGACGACATATTAGATGTATCGTTTAACAAGAATCTTTTGAGAACAGTATACCTTAAATTTAAGAACATTTTTTCATTTTTGTGTTATTTTATACTCAACGTTGGTTTGGAATATTTGCTCACCACTTTACCAATTCTAAAGAACAATGCACGCTCTCGTCAACACTAACTAATGATAGTCAATAACATATCAGGCATTCATTCAAGACTCGTTTTAGTGATTGCAGTACATGAGCATACTTTTGAAATAGCTACGTTTTTTTTTAAAACGTGTGAAGAGTTGTAAAATTGTTTTTGCATTTTGATGATGCGAACCTAAATGTAATAAGCGGGACTTTTCTGTAGAAGCGGATAAAAATCTGACTTGTTTATCATTAAAGATGATAAGATAGATTAGATCGTATTAATGACATCTCCTTGTCCATGTGTAAATTAGTGGATAGATTTAAATTCTTTTACACGTACATATGTTGTTACTATGTCAAATAATAAAAAGAGATAATTAGAATAGTTAAAAGATTGTTAAATAAGAATAACAGTAAAAAATTGAATAGTTGTATAATACAACAGATTTTTAAGAATTTAGCAGAAACTATTATAACGTGTAGTACTTTTCTAAATCAGAGAGAGAAGTGTACCGGAGGTAAAGTACCGCATTTCTACATTAAATAAATTGAATGCAGATTTTCGACAGATTTGGTCAAATGACATAAATAATATTGAGCAATTATTTCCTGTCGATATACACATACTTTTTCATTGAATTCTTCGTATAGTCCGAAATGATATCTTCGATTAAATTGAGGACTTTCTGTGAAATTTTTTTTTAATTCGTAAACGGGATAAAAACAAGTACTTATTATTTATATACTTAGTAGAACATATAACATTGCATTGTTGATAAAAGTGAAAAATTTGCCTTAAAGATTTTGAATTTGAGAAAACCATCAAAATAAATATTGGCTATGTTTGATAAGTTAATGAAAATGAATCATTTACTTCTCTACAAGAGTTTATCTCCGTAACTTTAAATGCGATGCATTCGATAATACTTACTAGGGAAAATTACATCCCTGCAATACATTTGTATACTGGTGTACATACATATACGTATAATCAAGTTAATTTCAATAAATTGCAGACGAAGGAGGTTTCCCTTGGGATCGGAGGAACTTTGGTGGAATCCCCAGAACGAGGCGGTTGGAGTTCACCGGTCGAATTCGTTCTATCCTGCATCGGGTACGCCATTGGCATTGGAAATGTGTGGCGATTCCCGTTCCTTGTGTATCGAAATGGCAGTACGTATAGAAACTATTTTATACTGAGACAAAATTAACATAAAAGCGTAAAGTTAGTAAATTATAATGTCAAATTTTTTTCTTTGAAATAAATAATTCGATTAAATGCAGTTTTTGCTTTTTGCTATTTATTTCATTTTTGTTTGCCATTTTGGTCAAATAATTCATTTTCTGATTGAATTGAATACATATGTTTATATACTGCTTTCATTCTAGGTAATTTACTGATAGCTAAATATTTCATTTTCAGGTGCTTTTCTTGTGCCGTTCATATTGATGTTAGTGATTATGGGCCTGCCAATATTCTTTTTGGAATTAGTTATAGGGCAATATTCACGCCAAGGACCTACCGAAGCCTTTAAGAGGTTGTCACCTTTTTTCCACGGCCTAGGATATTGTACGATAGTGGTTATAGCACTAGTTACAATATATTACATGGTCATCGTATCCTGGACGCTGTTTTACGTATTTGCGTCCTTTTTTCCAAAATTGGCCTGGGCCTACTGTGATAATGACTTCAATACAGAGAGTAAGTATTCCGTAATAAGAGTTAGTAATAAGTTTTGCATCTGTGCGTATAAAATATGAATTTAAAGCATACATCGGTCATGATTTCGAGGGTGACTCATGAATATAATAGTATGATAATTATTACATGTTATTCCACAGAAATAATTTATCTTATCTCTTATATTACGTATGAAATTTTGGAATTGTAGTACAACACTGTTAATGGGGGGCATCGTAAACTTTTATAATGACATTAAAATAGTGCGAGATCATGTTAGGGCTTAATTTTTTTATCGAAAGTCAAAATTAGAAAAGTTTCGTGTCGAAAATGATCGTTTTAACATTATTGAGCAATGTTTTTTGAGATATTAATATTTTGAGATTAAGCTAACTACACAATTGTTCCGTGTTCATTACTTTTATAAACTGAGCGACCATTATGTTAATAAACGACCTGAATCGCTCAAATATTATTATGATTAAACACTGAATTTATTTAATCATTACCAAATATTTTTTACCGAATTATCGAATAATTAATTTGTTAATTAATTATTCGATTAAGTAGTTGTTAATTTTTTAACGATTGATATAAGTATATCAGTAGGAAAATATAGAATGAAAGTAATGTTAATTATAGTATTAGTAGCGGATTGACTTAATGATATTTCAGATTTTCTGATAACAATCCGGTTTATGTGGTCTCTCGTCAATTTCGGCTCCCTTTGAACGAAAAATAAACAACAAGGCATCGTCCACAAAATTCATTGAAATTATTATCGCTATAAAAATGGCGGTACTGAATTATCAGCTGTCTTGAAGCACAATGCCGAATATTAACAGGAAAACGGTTGACATCAATTCCTGCTTTATTTCTAGTTCAATTTCGTATGTAACGACGATAAAGCGAGAAGATATTTTGAATCATTCATTTTCTTTATCACACCATTACGATATTGATAGCTTATATCTTTTATCCGTTTATCTCGCTTGGCATATTTTCAGAAAAGATATGTACTGTGGAAAAACTTGTAATATAACAATGCATTGGGAAAGGTGTAGCGGCAGCTTTAAATGTTATATTAGCTATAAAATCATTTACTCACTAATCGGCCCTACGTGATTGTCATATGGGCTGCATGTTCCAGCTCTACAACAATAAAATCTCCTTGTCTTCACCGATGAATATAGGGCTAACAGAATGTTGATTTTTTAGAATGTTACAGTGGCCTAGAGGATTTAGCCTGTCAAGCAGGAAACAGTGGAACTGTATTTTACAATAAGACATGCACATTGGTAACCGAAGTTTGCGCAAAATATGGATATATGTTTGGGGGAAACACCACTCATTGCTTTGGAAGCGACAAAGACCCTTTCAATGTTACTACACGTCTTGGACTTTACGAACAAGTGTTGTCGTCTGAGGAATATTTCAAGTGAGTAAAATGTGGTTAAATGAAAATTTTCATGAGATCGTCTGACCGGACGATTTGCGCGTGTTCACATTAGATATATTAGAATTTATTTTATCATCGAGATTTGCGCAGCGATTACGTTTTAGGATTACGAGGAGCTGGTTGGGAAAATTGGGGCGGACTGCGTTGGGAATTGCTGGGATGCCTTACCCTGGCCTGGACTATCTGCTTCTTCTGCTTGATTAAAGGAGTGCAGTCTATAGGAAAGATCGTCTACTTCACAGCACTTTTTCCGTACTTTGTACTCATTGCTCTTTTGATAAGAGGTATGTTCCAAGTTTCATTGAGTTTTGCATTAATTCATCCCAGATAACCCATCAATAAGATTAATATTAAATGTCTACTTAAGCCTGATAACGTACTGGTAATCCCTGTCTTTCACGCGAATTTATGAGGATCGCGGGGTGAATGAGTTGAAATTACTAAATTTGTTATTAAACCAGTTTAACACAAAAACGATAAACGAATTCTAACAATGCAGTATCTAAACGAAATCGGACAAGCTATAAATACCTACTTATAAAAACTTCTACAAATATATTGTTTAGCTTCCAGTGCTATTGAACTATAGTTAGTATCCTGGATGGACTACAGTATTTCTGAAATCCCCTGAAATTGATGCAACAAACCCCACAAAACGAATGAGATATAATTATGTTATTTTCATTTAAGGTGTAACATTGGAGGGAGCTGCAGAAGGATGTAGTTGGTATATTTCACCAAAATGGTCGACACTTGGTAATGCTACAGTTTGGGCTGATGCTGCTTCGCAAGTGTTTTATTCTCTTGGTATCGGCTGTGGATCATTAATTACTTTATCAAGTTATAGCGATTTTACAAATAATTGTCATAGGTAACTTATTTCTTTTCTGCGTCTTTACTAATTTCGATAAAATATACAACAAGGGAATATACAGCATTGAAATCTTATGAATTTTGTAACGGTTAGGATGTTTACATATTGCCTTTCGTTGTTTATTAATCGATTAAACATTTATATTTGATCTATTATCATGTTTTTATTATAATATCTTCTAATTTGTCATTTAGGGATGCAATTATTGTGACATTTGCAAATTTATTAACATCTGTATTCGCCGGATTCGTAATTTTTGCTATATTGGGCTTCCTGGCGAAACAAATGAATTTACCAATCGATGATGTAGTAAGAAGCGAAACAGGTTTGGCGTTTATTGCATATCCGGAAGCTGTAATACGGATGCCGATGCCAAATTTATGGGCCGTGCTGTTCTTTATAATGTTATTCATTCTTGGTATTGGAAGCCAGGTAAGAATGGGTTTGTTATTTACGAATATTTTGTGGGGTGTTGAAGCAATATCAATTAATCGTTTTAGTAAATAAACAGACTTAAAAAACTAATGGTATCATCTGTGAAAATTCGTTTCTTTTATTATTTAACACTACTTAGTGTCAATGGTTTGAGCTTCGAATGAAATATAGATAATTGAAGCATTTGAGTATGTTAAGCATTAACCGATTTGTGATTTCAGTTCGCGGGTGTGCAGGCGATAAATGCAACCATACTGGATTTATGGCCAGAGCTCCGAAAACGCGAATCCTATATTATTCTTGGAATATGCATAGGAGGGTGGTTACTTGGCATTCCGATGGTATTCGATGGCGGTCTTTACCTATTTACCTTGATGGATTGGAACACGGCCTCATGGGCGATATTACTGATCGGTTTTGCTGAAGTAATCGTAGCCTCGTGGTGTTATGGATGTACGAAATTCCTTGGTAATGTTGCGGAAATGCAAATGAAATTCGGCAAATTACTTTACAATTACTGGTGGATCAGTTGGGTTATACTTGCACCAGCAGCTACCATGGTAAGCCCCACGTTATGACATGTAACACTTAATATATAAGATGTAATTATGTCGGTGTGTCGGTTGCTTTGAATCAAAAATAAAAAAAAATCTATTTACTTTGTACGTTTCGGCTTCTTGTGGGCCATCTTCAGGACTGACATAATTACATTATATATTTTAATCTATACGGCCGAACAAACCACACATCATATATGTAATACTTAATATTTTTTCGAACAAAGCATAACAAATGCTTTTTTTCGATACCACACTTAGGATATCATTTGCCGTTCCGTCCTTTCCAAATTTATCCACAGTGGCCTGTATTTGGCTGCGATGAATTTAAATCTATTTATGATCTTTATAAAGGTTTTTATTTTTTTCAACGTCGTAATGATTTTTATTGCGATGAAAATAGGTCCCTTTGTAAGTCGTTTAAAAGGAATCTTAGCAAATTGCAGATTTGTTATGTCATAATAAATTGGTATACGGTTGGTAGATTATTAGATTATATTACAACTTAAGACTCTATTGTATTTCAGAATGCATGTAAAATATTTTTAACATAATCTCGTTTCTGTGACAGGGTCTCTTTATATATCAACTATATACATATGAACCTCCGAAAGTCGGTGAAATTAAATTTCCAAGCTGGGCTAATGATATTGGATTGTTGATTGGTTTATCTACTCTGGCACCTATGCCAATTTTCGCGGCTTACCGATTATGGAAAGGACCCGTAAGTATAAATCGGATGCTGAAAGGTGTTCTAAAGTGGTCCGCCGTAAATGTATACAACTGTACATGAATAATAAATGAATTCATTTTTCAAAAGTTGGCTCTGTAAAGGTATATCTAATTACTTATATACGGTTTCTCAAAGAATGCCAAAGGAATAAATTAAAAATTGACTGAGATTGTTCGGAAGTAGGGAAGTAGGACATTTTTACTCATTTCTGATAATTATCAGTCAATTTTCAATTGGTTTTTTTGTTTCTTAATTACCTTTACAGAGCTCAAAGTCGGAAAATTTTATTGTGATTTTTGATTTGCGCATTGCAGCGAAATTCCTTCTTTATCGGCAGATCACTTAATTACTCAATTCTCTATTTTTTAGGCCTGTGAAATTAACACCATTTATATTTTACAGAGAGATTCAAGCTTATTCAAGGCTATGATGAATTGGGGTCCATCTGACAGGACAACGCTAGTTGTCAAAGATTGTTTTAATAATGCTGCCGACAATCCTGCTTTTACGCAGTGCGAACATCTGTGATGTACGAGTTTTTTATGCTGATGATAAAAGTTAACTGTACATATATGTATTAAGTAAGCCAAGAATATTGTAGGTTGATGGCAGTATAACTTGTACATATATACTATAAGTTGCTGGCGGCGCTCGAAGTTTTATACGGGATTTGTAATGATTATAAACATACAAACTTTTTATAACGTTACCGTTTAGTTCAATGCTCGAAGTCTCGTTATCGAAGAAAATTGTTAGCTTTTTCAACGGTTATAAGTTCAGGTTGTGAAAAAGTTAGTGAAAAGTGCAGTTTTAACTGTTGACTTGTAACTGTTTTATACATTGCTGCAATTTAATTATTTAGTGTTCACGTTAACGTATAACGTCGTAAAGTTTTGTACCTTCAAGTCATTTAGATATTTAATGAAAGTCATCGTGTTTCACACATCTGAATGTTAAAATCCTCATCAAACATTTTAACTCCGTAGGTTTATGTTGCACGTTGTATATTCAGGTAGCTTTTGGCTGTGTACAATTTTTAACATTTTTCGGCAAAGCAAAATGTATATGTATGTATAAATGCTTACACATCTTCGAAAACAATTTTCGCGTCATGGGTGTGACTTTTTCATTCATACGTAACGCACTCCTGTAATTGAAAGTATTAAAGTTGACAACGTTTGCGAAAGTATCGACCTACAAAAGAATTCATAACTGAAGAAATAGAATTTAGTTTTTAAATGTACAGTACTTTTTTGTCGATTTCGCAGACATTATTTTTAAATCTTGTCTCGAATATATTCTGCATAAAATGTGTGTAGAAATAAAATGCTTTATCATCATTAAAATCATATGTACGATAGTATATTGTATATTGCGATGCGCGTGAACAAATCATTACTTGTATATTGAAATTTGTATTTATTCAATGTTAGTTGTAATGTACGGAGAATTATTTAATACCAGTAGTCTAATTATGTAGCTTAATTTGTGATGCTCGATATGACGTGCAAGACTGCACAATGCTGAGAAAACTGTCACACATGTCACTTAAGCATAAAGGGCTTAAAAATAAAATAACTATGACAGGTTACTAATGTAAAATGCAAAAACCTATTTCGATTAATGATCAAACTCCATTTCCAAGATAACCACTTTTTCAGTCTGGTACGAGAGGCGAGCGTAGGAGAAAATGGAGACACTTCGCAATTTCCGATCTGGAGAGTGAACGAGTTTTGTACTTTATGTCGTTTCTTGACGATGATTACTGTACGATAATATGATGCAGCTACGTACGTTGCTTTTATCTAAAAACCCTCTGTAGCTTTTCTTCTTTGGTATTTTACTAACTACAATTATATGGATAATTGGTGATATCCATTTTTGAAATGTAATTCATTTTGGATCAATTCTGGTCTCTAAAAAGTAATAAGATTGTATTGAAATATATACCGTAAAGCCACGAATCGTATAGCATAGTCAATATGTATATGGGTGATTCTCCAAAAACAGGGCATTTTCAAGAATGAAAATTTTTTTTTTTAAGTTACTGTAAATTCGTTTTTTTTATGGATTCTTGCTTATTAGCACCAAGTTAAGTTATTGTTAAAGTAGTCACGCTACAAAATTATTTTAAAGGAAAGGGGAAGACTTTTACTATGACGCATTTTCATACGGCTATATAAACCAACAATTGCTTATTAAAAACTTGAAAAAAATAACTCTAAAGAGTCAAAAACATAATGTACATATCTGATTTAGTGCATTTTTGTGAATAAATGAAAATTATTTT
The DNA here is from genome assembly GCA_030407085.1 of Trichopria drosophilae. Classification (NCBI taxonomy): domain Eukaryota; kingdom Metazoa; phylum Arthropoda; class Insecta; order Hymenoptera; family Diapriidae; genus Trichopria; species Trichopria drosophilae. The sequence goes on from CM059583.1 coordinate 210,795,368, forward strand.
TTAAGTAATAATTAAAAAATTAAGAAAAACACATGAATTTTTGATGAAGTTTTAGACCAAATAAATTTATTAAAGTTAATGTGTCGTTGGTTAGTAACTACAATGATAATATTATATTCATAATTTTAATAAATAATATTATTTCATAATAAACTTGATTCATAACGTTGTAACAAATATAAAGTTTAATTTTGTGGTTTTTTAAATTATATTTAAATAAATGTCTAAGAGGAAGAGAAATATAAATGTTATTTAGGATTTGAAAAATATTTTCTGCTACGGGTTACACTTTGTTCTTGTTTCGTACCTGATACGCTAAATGTTATACGACAATGAAGGCGACGACAATGAAAATTTGTAAAAAAATCCAATTTTACATATTTTAAAAAATAATAAATTAAAAAACAAATTGCCAGTAACGTTTATTCCTTTAATCTTTAAGTTTTCATCGTTTTTTAATTGCTGTTTGTATCAAAATACCAAAATTAGGACGAGAGACGACAATTAATTTAATAAAAATACGTGGTATTTTTATACAGTTTTTACTTGTTTATGAGGTAAATATGTTCTCTTTTCAATTTTCTATGGAGGATTAGTAAAGTGTAGTGTTTTTTCTTTGATTTTCTCATAAGTTTTAGTAAAAAAGTTAATTATTTCTGGTTCATTTATACCAGTTTACGCATTGTCGTTACCTCATAGAAATTTCTTAAGACATTAATATTTCAATAATTATAAGTATATACAGGGTTTACCAGAAATATATAACCCTTTACTAAACATACATTAACATTTAAATAATCGTTACATTTACTTAAATAGAGGGCCGTTTCTTCTCATCATAATAATAGTTTCTAAGATATTCATAAAGAACGATGAATTTCTACAGTTCCACCTATAAAGCGCACAAAACAGCATTTTGGTTGGTTGGGCGGGTGCGTTAGAATTTTTTTTTTCCCCACTTCAAGACCAGGGGATTTACCTCCGTCTGTAATTTTTTAATTTTTATTTATTTCAATTTTTCAAAATTTTTCTGATGAGGGCCAGGATCAATGGCCGAAATATTGTATTTATTTATTTTGTTTATGTTTACATTGTTTACGTGTTGACGTCTTATTGTCATATACGTTTGGCTACAGTGACCGTTTATTCACGAATATTTTATAATAAAGTATATACAGGGTGTCCCATTTTAATCCCTCACCCGAAATATTTTGAAAAGTAAATACTTTAGAGAAAAATGTTTCAAACAAAAGTTGTTCAGGACAAAGGGGGCAATCACTGTACATTATTGGTTATAACCTTGAACATGACCTTGAAGGTTATTTCAAGGTCAAGTGTATATTTTTAAATGGGAACCACTATTTCTGACACCGGATTCGGAAAGAGCGGGAAATTTTGCGTCCAAAATGGTGTTTTATAATTTGCTGATGTGACCTTCAAAAGGTCAAATGTTGAATCGTCCGGGAGCTTTTCATTTAACTTTAGATTCATGGGCAAACAATTAGTACTTAGGTAGGACATGGTACCGACGAACTTTTACTATTTTCACCTGCGGACCATTTTGAAGGTCATTCCTAGGTCAAAGCGATCTCCCTTTGGTAACTAGAAACCCTGACTTTCGTCGCAAATCTCACTGTCTCGTAGAATTATTTCAAATACTTGAGTAGGCTTTGGAGTTAGCGAACTTTTACCATTTTGACCTTGTGGGCGATTTTTAAGGCCAACTTAAATACCAATCTGGGATGAAAGGCGTTTGATTCGAAAAGTCTGTATACCGCTGGCGTTAGCGTCATCCAACATGCACCCCGTGGAGGTCGCACAGTCGGCTTTGCATGTCTTTGGGGTGCTTTGATCAGGTGCTTCCCCTTCGTCGGTACCATGTCCTACCCAAGTACTAATTGTTTGCCCATGAATCTAAAGTTAAATGAAAAGTTTCCGGACGATTCAACATTTGACCTTTTGAAGGTCACATCAGCAAATTATAAAACACCATTTTGGACGCAAAATTTCCCGCTCTTTCCGAATCCGGTGTCAAAAATAGTGATTACCGTTTAAAAGTATGCACTTGACCTTGAAATCACCTTTAAGGTCAAATACAATGGTACCATTAAATAGGCTGGGAAAAATGCTTAAACTTTTGTCTGAAACATTTCCCCCCAACATGTAGTCACGCTGAGATATTTCGCCGTTCCTGAACATGTTAGTTTGACCTTGAAATAACATTGGCGAAAAAGCGGACATACCATACTCGGACGTAAAATTTCCCGCTCTTTCCGAATCCGGCGTCAAAAATAGTGGTTCCCATTTAAAAATATACACATGACCTTGAAATAACCTTCAAGGTCATGTTCAAGGTTATAACCAATAATGTACAGTGATTGCCCCCTTTGTCCTGAACAACTTTTGTTTGAAACATTTCTCTCAAAAGTATTTACTTTTCACAATATTTCGGGTGAGGGATTAAAATGGGACACCCTGTATATTGATTTAATTAAATATTATACAGAGAGAAATTGTACAGTTTGAGCTATACTATAGAAATTTTTTCAAATTAACATGGGCCAGGGATATTTATTTAACATTTCTATCGAAATTTAATAATTTATTGTATGTATACATGAATCGATAGTGTACACTCTCATACGGTTGCTCGGTGCACAACGCCTTTTGTAGGAGTGTACATTTTATGTGTACAATTGATGCATATCTGGCAGTTACTTTTGCTTTACCAATACATATCAGAATAAGGAATATTTTAATAATTACAGGGTTGAACATTAAATCATTTCAAACAATCCATTCCTTCATACCTTAATTAATTTGTTTTCATAACAAATCATATATGAGCGATTTAAACAGGGCTGACTTTACGTACTATTGAATCAGAAAAACCTTTATTTTTTTGTTTGAATTTTGGCTTTTAAAATAAATATAAAAAATTATAGAAAAAATACTGGCGTTACGTATATTAGTCTAAATTAATTCAGTCTTCTAACTACAGTAGAACCCCCTTTTTACAACATGGGTCGGTTCCGCGACTTCCCCTCAAGCTCCCGTTTATCGACATGCCAGCTAGAAAAGTGCGTTCCCCCACCGCAACCCATCGACAAGATGCTATAGTGACGTCACACGTCACTTGACCAATGCGGTTGTTTAGCGGGCTATGCACGTATGCATGCGCAGTCTGGTGAATAGAAGCGTTTAGACGTGATGGGGATGACGGGAATCGGTGGTATGTCGTTAAAAGGAGTGTCACTAGTGTCGTAGAAAAGAGTATGTCGATAAACGGATGTGGCGTTAAAAGGGGGTTCTACTGTAAATCCAATAAATTCATATTCTCCTTATTTTCGTGTATATCAAATAATTTGTTTATTTTTTAATATTTTTTGCATTAATAAACACTTTCTACATATTTTCTTGTAAAAATAGTAGGAAACAATTTTTCCATCTATATTAACTCTGAATTAATTTAAAACTTTTACGTACATTGATATTACAATGACGAATTATTTACATTTTTTCCCCTTTATTTACTTTACCCGTATATGAACCGTCACACCAAGAAACTTTCGAAAGAATTTAATTGCAAGCGGTTAAGAAATTAAAAGTTTTTTCTCTCTATGAGAATTATTATTATTTATATTTTCTTGTAATTTAAATAGAGACAAATTAGCGGATCGGATATTTTGCTAAATTGTTCATTTGTAACAGAATAACAATTGTTACCTGTTATGGCGTGGACACTTTTAATTGCAAAACCGTGATTTCGAAATAAACGTAATCGCAGTTACTTGAAAATCAATATCCGTGAACTTCACAACGTTGAAAAATTTCAACGGTCCTCGGCAGAACCGAGAAGGCGTACCAACGTGAGCCTCATAAATGTTACTAGATATCATTAGACTTTCTCTACGAAATACGACATAAAATACGGAAAAAAGTTAACGACATCCATTATAATAAATATAAAATAAATAATAACACATAATACACCGAAATAAATGCGAATATGCATAATAATTATAAGAAAATATGTTGCGCCAATATCATAACCTGTAGACGTCAAATTTAAAGTACTGTTCGAAACCTATGTTATCATTCTTTTTCGAAAATCGAGCATGCGTACTATAGTCGCGAGAGAATTTATGTGTTGCGCGACAATAGAGCAAGAAATACCGAGCACAGCTCAATAATAACGGTCGACATAATTGATTCGTGCGTGATTCTTCGGAGTATCGATTTTTTCGATGTAAATACACTTTGTAATTTAAGGACAACGGCATGTGTAATAAAGGTAGTGCAAGTGAAGTTCGGGAGTTTTTTTATTCTCCTACAAATTGGTCCTTCGAGCCGGATGCACATACAGTGCGAACCGCAAAAAATAATTTCACCTGCATCGAACTACAACGGCTTCACGACGATAGTGCACGTGCCATCCGAAGAATACGCCGATATCTTTATGGATTTTTTATACTCAAGAAAATCGACACAAATTAACGGCAACGAACTGAATTAGCCACAAACGACGCTCTTCATCTACGAAGGGAAAATCTTTACATTTGGACAGTTATCTGTCTGGGATCTGGACGCAATTAATTCATCAAGAATTCTATATTTTCTTTATGCTGTGCTCGTGTAATACTATCGAGAAATCACTTGCAGCGAAAAAGAAAAGATACGCTCACTTAAGGATTTCTTTCAAGAATTGACATCGTGCGAAGGAAAAATTACGACGGGAAGCAGTTTATCGACAACGGAATTGTGGAACAGCCACGACGCATCGACCCTTAAATTTGCATCTGAATTGCTTCGCCACACACCATTTCGCCACGTGCTATTTCGCCACTTTGACTCAAGCGCTCAACCGTCTCAAGAATCGCCGCCATCTTGTAAAACGTCGACGAATTTCCGGAGCGCTACAATCACGTGGAAACTACGTGACTTCATACACATTGTTTTGATCATCAATAGGTATTTTCCGCGAATTTTGTAATATTATTCAATAATTTTTGTTTAATATGGAGGCTATTGAATTATTGAAAACGTCGTCGAACGACGATTAAAACGAGCGCGACTAGAATTTAAGACATTTGTTGAAAATTACCAAGACAATTCTGTAAATAGATTACAATTGAAAATGCGAATAGAGAAATTAGACGAGTTATGGAATGAATTTAACACGGTTCAAACGAAAATTGACGAGCTTCTTCCTGAAGCAGATGTTACTGAGCGCGATCGATTCGAAGAATCTTATTTTCATTTTAAAGCATTGGCGGGTTCAATAATTTCTAATAATGAATTGAATGATCGAAATAGTTTGAGTAATACAATTGATATTTCAAATCAAAATAATGAAAATAAACAGATTCGCGGATCACGGTAAATAATAGCATGCATCAAACAATGGTACGGTTGCCCGTAATTTCTTTGCCGACATTTAGTGGGGGGTACGAGCAATGGCAAACAGTTCTATGACACCTTTCAAAGCGCTTGTCGAAAACAATAACAGTTTGGGCGCGATTCAAAAATTTCATTACCTTATTTTCGGCGTTATCTGGTTCAGCCGCTCAAAACCATTCACTCATTACAAGTGAGCAATGAAAACTATTCGATTGCACTCGAATTACTTAAAAAACGTTTTCAAAATACGAGACTGACGATTCAACATCACGTTCATGAACTATTTCAATTAGAAACCTATTATGAAGGAATCGGCAACGCTTTTACGAACATTGTTGGATAATGTAGAAAAACATTTACGTGTCTTAAAACAGTTGAATGAACCAACCGATAAGTGGGACACACTTATTGTTTATTTAGTAGCTAGTAAATTGGACGTTGAAACAAAGAATAAATGGGAATTAAAGGTGGTTGAAGAGAAAGCATCGACTATTGAACAGCTAACTGGGTTTCTCAATACTCGATGTGAATTTCTCGAAGCCTTAAGACCAAAAACGATGAAACAAGGTCCGTTTATTGTATCATCGCAAAAACGAGCGCCATTTAATTCTCATTCATTTAAACACAAAAACACTTTATTAACTCATGTGAGCATGGTTGAAGCAAATGAATGTGTGTTTTGTAAACAATCGCACAAAATTTACGCCTGTCAGCTGTTCAAAGGATTTAAACCGTAGAATCTCGATATAATGAAGCGAAACGACGTAACCTTTGCTACAATTGTTTAGGTGGCAATCATACTTTAGATCAATGTAAATCGCGAACTTGTAAATATTGCTCAAAAAGGCACCATACATTGCTTCACACAAAATGTTTCACAATCGGTTCACTTAAATAAATCCAGCAATGTTTCGGCAAGCGCACATATTAAAACACCGTCAAATGCGTCAATAGGCGAAAACGTCTTCGCCAACAGTTACTATTAATACATTAAGTAGACAATCCTCTGAAGTTCTGCTATCAACAGCGGTGGTAGGCATTCGTGACAACAGAGGTAATATTCATAATGTGCGTGCGTTATTGGATAATGGGTCGCAATCCAATTTCATTACAAAATCTTGTTGCGAGCGATTAGGTTTAGCGATGGAAAGCACCCAACACAACGATTTCTGGCGTTAATGTAGCTGAATCGAATATTGTAGCTTTGACGAAAACGACATTGACGTCAGTAATTACTACTTACGCAACGAACGTAAAATTTACTGGTTCTTGACCAAATTACCCGAGCCATACCGACTAAACCTATCAACATCAGCCACTTAAGTTTACCATCTAACATCCAACTTGCGGATCCGACATTTAATATACCACAGGACATCGAAATGTTACTAGGAAGCGGCGATATTTTGGGAAATTCTCGAACATGATAGGATTCAGCTTGGAATAGGCAACCGATACTTTCAACGGACAAGGCTTGGATGGTTACTGTGTGGAGAGATTGGAACTCCGCTAAAATCAAGGGCATCTAAGCATTCGACATTGTGTAATGTCGTCAGAAACGAAGAACTACAAGCACAAATGGAAACATTTTGGCGCATTGAACACAACCCAGACAATGACAGGCTTTATACCAAAAACGAAAGAGAATGCGAGAGGATTTTTGTCGAGCACCATAAACGTCAGAAGGATGGTAGATTTGAAGTGTGTCTTCCTTTTCGTGAAGACCCGACACTACTTGGCGAATCAAGAACAAACGCACTCAAGCGATTGCAAAGTATGGAACGACGATTTCGACGGTCGCCAGAGTTGCGAAGAAGATACGTGGACTTCATGGACGAGTATCAACGGCTGGGTCACATGTCACCTTTATCTGACATTGAACATAAAAATATTATTTACTTGCCAACACCATGCTGTGCTCAAAGAGTCATCCATAACCACAAAACTTCGTGTGGTATTCGACGCATCATGCGCAACTACATCAGGCAAGTCCTTGAATGATTGTTTAATTGTCGGACCCAGTCGTGCAACCAGAGCTATTCACTATCCTACTCCGATTTCGACAACATACCTACGTGTTGACAGGTGACATTGTCAAGATGTACCGACAAGTGCAAGTTAAGCCAGAACATCGGGTATATCAATGCATTTTATTGGAGAAACTGATCCCACCATACCGCCATCAACGTTTTGCCTGAATACAGTCACATACGGGACAGCTGCTGCACCATTCTTGGCTACTCGATGTCTTCAACAACTGTCTCTTGAAGCAAGGGAGAAGTATCCGCGAGCAGCCACCGTATTAGAACACGATTTTTATGTCGACGACTTGATTACTGGAGAATCATCTATTCCAGAGCTAATACGAACGAAAAATCAGGTCACTAGCATTCTCAAAACGGCAGGGTTCGAATTAACCAAGTTTCGGTCAAATATGCCGGGTCATCAGACAGAATCCAAGGATATGCTCGAGCTGACTGATACGAAGGTACTGGGTCTATCATGGCAGTCCTCCTCGGACTTACTACAATATGAAGCAGCAAGCAGTACACAATTAAAGTCAGTATCGAAACGAATGATCTTGTCAACGATAACTCAGATCTTTGATCCGCTGGGTTTGATAGGACCGGTAATTATTAGAGCTAAAATAATTTTACAGAAACTGTGGCGAATCACAGTGGGTGGGACGAACCCCTTCCAGAAGAATTACAGAAGCAATGGTCATCTTATTATCAAGACTTGCCTGCAATTAACGACATAAAGATTCCACGACAACACCATATTACCTAATTCGATCGACATTCAAATTCATGGTTTCTGCGACGCTTCACAAATTGCTTACGGAACTTGTATTTATTTACGATCGCAGGATAAATACCAAAACGTCGCTGTGCATTTGCTTACAGCCAAATCTCGAATTGCCCCATTGAAGAGCGTCACGTTGCCTCGTCTTGAGCTTTGTGGTGCAGTACTCCTGGCTAACTTATATCGAAAGGTTAGACAAGCTCTCACTTGTTTAATCTCAAAACCAGTATTTCTGGACAGATTCAGAAATTGTATTGGCATGGATTCGTGGAGAACCAGCCCAATGGCAAATATTCGTTGGCAACCGAGTTGCAGAAATACATGAGATTACGATGTCGAACAATGGTCGCATGTAAGATCGGAAGACAATCCAGCTGACCTTAATCTCACGTGGAATTCGCCCAAACGAACTCATTACCGCCAGGACTTTGGTGGGAAGGTCCATCGTGGTTGACGGATAGCGTTTACAGATTGGCCAAGGCCAATAGCTTCCAACTTGACTAGAGATACCAGAGGAACGGCGTCAAACAGTCTCATTTGCCTGTATTGATCAGAACGATGATTTAATACTACGATTTTCTTCATTGAACAAATTGAAAAGAATAACTGCGTATGTTTTCGATTCATAAATAATTGCAGGCGAAAACAAGAACATCGTCCTCGAGTAATTGAACCATTGGGCTAGCGAAGAGCTTCAACAAGCAATGAATGCATTGATTAAAATCCATCAACAGAGAGAGTTTGAGGCTGAACTTCAGGATCTTCGTCATGGCAGAACTATTGACTCACGTAGCAAAAATACTATCACTGGAATCCGAGACTTGACGAAGATGGCTTACTTCGAGTTGGTGGGCGTTTTGAAAAATGCTCCCATTCTCCCTCATCCAAACGACATCCGATACTATTATTCACCCAGACATGTATTGACAGATCTGATTGTACGCGATTGTCACCAAACAAATTTTCACGCAGGACCGCATCTGTTAATGTCATTACTTCGCGAAACATACTGGATAGTACATGCAAAAAATGCTATCAAAAACGGATATGTTGTAAATGCGTTTTATGCTTTCGGATGCGACCTCGAGGACTGACGCAACAAATGGCAGATTTGCCGGCATCGCGAGTTACGCCTTCTAGGCCTTTTAATCACACCGGCGTCGACTATGCTGGGCCGTTTAATATCAAAATCTCACGAAATAAGTCGGGAAAGGCCTACTTATGTCTATTTATTTGTATGGCTACCAAAGCAGTACACCTCGAGCTCGTTTCTGATTGCTCCACTAACATGTTTCTCAATGCGCTCAAACGATTCATATCGCGTCGGGGAAAATGTCAATCGATAGCATCCGATAACGGAAAGAACTTCATTGGAGCTAGTAACGTGTTGAAACAATTAGGTGAGTTTCTCTTGGATCCCGACAATCAAGAGCAAATAACCACATTCGCATCTAATCGCGGCATAAACTGGAAGTTTATTCCTGCTTACTCGCCTCACATGGGGGGTTTGTGGGAAGCTAATATTAAATCAGTAAAATCTCACCTAAAGTCTGTAATTCATAACACGTTACTATCTTTCGAGGAATTGAACACCATATTAACACAAATCGAAGCGATACTTAATTCGCGACCGTTGTGTCCCCTGTGCAAACGATCCAGAGGAATTGGATGTATTAACGCCAGGACATTTTTTGATTGGAACGTCACTGCATTCCTTACCGGATAAGGAGTTAACTGGCGTGCCAACAAATCGTCTCAATCGCTATCAAATTTTGATACAGCTCCAACAATCCTTCTGGAATCGTTGGTCAAGGGACTACATTACTCAACTGCAGCATCGCTCGAAGTGGCGGAAGGTTAACTCGAATAATGATGTACAAATAGGTAGACTTGTTATTATTAGAGATAAGAACACCCCGCCGCTAAAATGGTGTTTCGGCAAAATTTGTGATACTCACCCAGGGGAAGACGGATTAGTTCGGGTAGTTTCCTTGAAGACGGTGACCGGGATAACAAAGAGGGCGTTAACTGAGATATGTGTTCTACCGACTGAATGATGTGATATTTAGATGTAATTATCCATAAATGTTTTTTTTTTTGAATTTATTGAAGTTAAATACTTCAAGGTGGCCGGTATGTTCGAAACCTATGTTATCATTCTTTTTCGAAAATCGAGCATGCGTACTATAGTCGCGAGAGAATTTATGTGTTGCGCGACAATAGAGCAAGAGATACCGAGCACAGCTCAATAATAACGGTCGACATAATTGATTCGTGCGTGATTCTTCGGAGTATCGATTTTTTCGATGTAAATACACTTTGTAATTTAAGGACAACGGCATGTGTAATAAAGGTAGTGCAAGTGAAGTTCGGGAGTTTTTTTATTCTCCTACAGTACAAAAATTGGCGATCCCCGCTAAATGATTTTCACGTGACCCTTAAGCATTTTCCTGGATTAATTTTCCCATTGAATAGTTTCGGACGAGTTCCTGAGGGTTCCAAGACCATACCTAGAAGACGCAAACATTGCCCGGCCTTTAGTTCACTTTGTATCGAATATTTTCACCTAGTCGGAAAAATGGCCCTGGGGCGTTTTCCTCGATTTATTTTTTTGTTTAATAGTTTCAGACGAGTTCCTAGGGGTTCCAAGACCATGCCTAGAAGACGCCAACATTGCCCGGCCTTTAGTTCACTTTGTATCGAATATTTGCACTTATTCGGAAAAATGACCCTGGGGCGTTTTCCTCGATTTATTTTTTCGTTTGATAGTTTCAGATGAGTTCCTGGGGGTTCCAAGACCATGCCTAGAAGACGCCAACATTGCCCGGCCTTTAGTTCACTTTCAATCTAATATTTTCACCTGCGGTTCCGCGAACTTGTTCTATAACGGAGACAAAAATCACTCTATTATTAAACTATGGGTCCTAAATTTTTTTCCCTTATAGTTTTAAATAATATGTACAATAAGATGCCATACAAATAATTTAATAATCTCATTGTGGACAAGCTTAGATTTTCTGTACAAATCAAGAACATGATAGATATGAAAAATTATTGCAAGCACGTTTTTGCAGTGCAATAACAATTAAGGATACACGAAAATATTATTGCTTTATGCCCTCAAAAAATTAACATATTATGTGTAAAATATTTTCTGATGATGAAAACTTCGATTTAAAAAGAAACCTAATAAAGTGACTCTGCAAAAGAAAAATGTTTAATAACAGTGAAATTAAACTGTATTTAGAATGTATTAAAAATGTATTTTCATAAATAATAATAAAACGATGATTGAAATATACCATAATGTTCAATGAGTTCATTCGGTTAAAACAGATTTAACGCACTTATAGAGTTGCAGCAAGAACACCAGCGGTGCTACGCGCCGAGACCATATTGCGTCGCGAGACAAAAATCACTATATTTTGTTATTAAAACGCGGGCCCAAAAATTTTTGTTTTCATATAGTTTTCAATAACATGTAGAATAAAATGCCATAAGTATAATTTTGTTATCTCACGAAGAACATGCTTAAATTTTCATTTGTTTATAAAAATTTTCAATTATTTAAACAGTTTACTTGATAAATGAAAACTAGTTTTTGATTTTTGAAAAACATTTGTTTTTAAAGAAGTACACAAATTTTTATAAAATTCTATCGATCAGTTTTTGAGTAATTCATTTTTTTCGAAAAAGGTGTTAATATCATTAATTGTTAATAACTTTTGATAGAAGAATTTTGAATAAAAAATGTTTACAGGTATTGTTTCTATCACTATATACTATCAAAATAACAAATTTGATTAAAATTGGAATAATCTTAAAAAATCGCTGGCCCACTTCTGGAAGCCTTACCCGATTATAAATAGTCGAAATAATCGTTTCCAATGAATTTGTGTGAACAAAGCGCAATAGTCATATACATACCTTCCTCGAGGTCCAAATGATTCGATTCTTTCATATGGAAACGAAACATATTAACCAGTTGGCTTGAAGGACTTCATAAAAGAACTTACCCTACGATTATTAAAAAAGAGAACTAAAATTCTTTTCCGATTGATTATTCAATTTTACTGAAGTTTGTAAGGAATATTTTTTCCCATGTATAGGCGATTACAAAACAGAAGTGAATAATATTGTATTAGTTTTTAACTATATTTATTTACTTAACCTATATTAAATATTTACAATTCTTTTTCTTTTGTACAATTAATCATTTCGACATTTTGTCATCCATACACGATCCTGTTTTGCACACGGTTGGCAAGTAAATTGTGATGTTTTGTCGTTTACGTAGTCTGTGATGTCCTTTAATATTTTTCTGACACAGTCTGTATGTGTCCAGTGCTTGCATTCAGAGCATTGTACGCACCACTCATCAACCTCATCTGTGTTGCACAAATGACATCTGTTTTTCATCGATCGTGACATTGCTAGTATCTCATGCTGAATTTTTTTCCTGTATGCCATTGGATTAAATGCACTATTTTTTAATGGCATATTTAATCCGATGCAGTTCATGTAATTAATAACGTATATTCCACAATTATATCCATCTGTCTGTATCGGTCTGTCTTCTGTATCTTCTTCTTCGTGCCAATCAATGGATGATAGATTGCAGGTATATTTATTGGTTTTACATTCAAAAATATACTTTTTAAACGCACTTATGGCTCTCCCTTTTTCTGTCGAGGTTTTATACATTGGATCGATGTGCAGAATTGTTTTTTTCTCAATATCTAATTTTATCAAACACCAATGTTTATTATATAAATATGGCATTAGAACTATTCCTCTGAAATTGTCATGTAAATTATACATGTCCCACGTTTTGGGTTTCTTCAAATGATGGTTATCTCCCACCAATCCTATAGATACAGCCGTTGGTATATACATTATATCTTTCCATTGAGAGCTTGCGATTTTAGCAATGGCGTAACAGTCGATTATGGTACCACTTATCCACTTTTTACCTTGTAATGTTGCATAATCGCATTGCGGCAATGCCATTTCTGAATTACCAATGATGGGCATATCCTTGTCGCATGTATATTTACCTATATAATAAAATAATTTTTGTTTTTTGTTATTTACGTTTATCCAGATGTTAGCCGAATAGTAAGACGGATCAGGGAAAAGAGAATTTGCCATAGCATGTTGATGAACTGACATATCACTTCCTGTGTCACTCGTTCTATCGCTAAGTCTGTTTAGACTTTGTTCATCGTTAGGCTTATGCAAAGTAGGGTCTTTTGCTAGCTCTTCTATTTGTCTGTTTGATGAGTTTGCAGCCTGAAATACCCTCCCTTCAAAATAAAAAGATTTTCTTCGTTGACGCTTTGACCAGGTTTCTTCATTTAGAGGGTTATCAGCAGCTGTCGGATCATCGAGCTCGTCTTTTTGTTTAAGCCCTGTTCGGTGTCGTTGTTCTTGAGATTTTTGAATGTTTTTAATTTCAATGCGGTTGCAAACCTTCTCCCGGTAGTCACTCATAATTGTTGCGTATTCATTAATACCAATATTTTTCCTCCCTTCCAATATATTATTTTTCAGGATATTGAAATATCCTTCAATGTGTTGGTTGTTTAGACGGGTTGTGCCTGGCTTTATCAAGTGTAATATGACTCCTGTCCAAAATGTTACATAGGGCATGTACATTTTATTCACATACTGTGCCAGATCAAGATTATAAAATGCATTTGTTAAAGACCCGTTATTACTGTCCAAATTATTTCCTAAGGTTTGCTGTATTGAATTGTAAATGTCCATGAAATGTTTGTAAAATGGCGATGTTGCATATATGCTCTTATTGTCGTAGTCGTGTGATGAATCAGTTAACATTTCATCAACGCAAGAAGTCTCATTTTCTAATAAATGGTCATCTGATTGTATATTAGAATATACCAATTCGATGTCAGCTATAGCTTCTTGGGCTAAATTTTCATCCTTGGCGGTTAAAATTATCATAAATTTCTTGTAAACCATTTCTAGTTCGCTTAACGTCGTACATTCTGTTAGCACTGCTATACATTGCAAAACAATATTCTTCTTTTCTTTATACAGTGGGAATACTCGATTTATTCCCCGTGCCACGCGATGCATGTTATGCGAACAACAATAATACACTAGTATAAAGTCATCTGGGAGTGTGTCACGTGCATGTAAAAAATCGTATAATTTTTGAATGTACGCGCCGATTTCTATTCCCATCCATCCCAGTAAAATGGAGTGTATAATCGCCCAACTCCAATCCACTACTACGACTTTAAATAATGGCCATTTTACATGCTCCCGGTTCAGAAATAACTTCCATTGTATTAAAAAATTGGTTATTGAGGCAGTGTCATGTTCACATGTTACCAGCTCTGCAATAGGAAGTGGAGTACCTGCTGTATCTGTGTTTTCTATTGGTTTTACATTTACAAGTAAAACATATGACAAGACCTTCCTGTCTAGAGGAGTATTCTTCTCGAGAACTGGATCTTCTGGGGATCGGTGCCAGCCTCCCGAAGCGTCAAAAGAAAGCACATCCGTGTCAGAACGTACAGGGCCTAACTGTTTGCGCGAGAACATATACACGAAAAAAGGAACTCCAGCCCTATTATATTCGAGGCAGTGTACAACTAAAAGTTTGATAAAGAGACGAATTGCATCATTATTAAGTAATCCATTTCCGTAGTCATTTTTAGGACCACTAACAAAAAACTTTTATTTTTTGAATCAAATTCAGTACTTTTTGCTTTTTTATAGAAAATATCGCTATCTACGATATTGTAACGTGCGAGCCATACGTGCGTTTCTTTTTCCATAAGTAAATTAAAGTTTTTAGAAGCTAGCCGAAAAAGTACAACATGCGGTTTCCTTGTACAGCTGCATATCATAAATTTTAGATAAGCCTAACCAAGCCTGGGAACTAGAAAATGGAACCGCCGATCACACACGCGTTTTCTTTCATGTATTGAAACAGATGTACTTTTATGTATCTTAAGACGGAAAACCGTCATAAAGTTATCTAATTTAAGATACGTCTCGAGTCTGAAACCCTTGAACATTTCCAAGCTTCTAGAAACTTCATATTTAGAATATTCTAGAAAATAATATTTTGTTTAAATTACAAAAGAACCATCCGATTATTTTTACGAAATGATTGAAAGTATCTTCTTTAATTATTGAATCTCAAGTGAAAACGATTCACATAAACCCATATTAAAAACGATGGTTCTTTCGTAATTCATTATTGTTAGTTACAATAATATCGTATGTTAGTATTGTTATTTATACTTTTTAGAAATATTAATGTATAATTAGAATTAATATTAATTATTAATAGAATTTTTATTGTAAATCGCTTGTCTCATCGACAAGTTTGCTCAAGCCACACCCCTCGACGCTTTTCCGCGCGTCTCACTCCCTTCTACCTCAAAAAAAAAGGCCCTCCACTAACTCCCACTTACAAATCCAAATTTCCACTGAAAAACTCTCTTCGGCCACTATAAAAGGGGGCGCACATTCTGACCAATTCGTCAGTTAGTCTCCACCAGCCACCAAGTCAGAGGATCCATCCGACAAACAACTCCCGAAAAAGTAAGAACTCGCCCCTGTTTGAATACTTTCTTGTTCCCAAAGAAGTATTTAAACCTTAAAAATCGCCCTAGTATTAAACTATTTCCCTTAGAGTCTATGCGAGTGCTAGACTGTTTCCCTAAACTATTTCCAACATTCCCTTAGAGTCTATGCGAGTGCTAGACTGTTTCCCTAAACTATTTCCAACATTCCCTTAGAGTCTATGCGAGTGCTAGACTGTTTTCCTAACCTATTTCCAACATTCCCTTAGAGTCTATGCGAGTGCTAGACTGTTTTCCTAAACTATTTCCAACATTCCCTTAGAGTCTATGCGAGTGCTAGACTGTTTTCCTAAACTATTTCCAACATTCCTTTAGAGTCTATGCGAGTGCTAGACTGTTTTCCTAAACTATTTCCAACATTCCCTTAGAGTCTATGCGAGTGCTAGACTGTTTCCCTAAACTATTTCCAACATTCCTTTAGAGTCTATGCGAGTGCTAGACTGTTTTCCTAAACTATTTCCAACATTCCCTTAGAGTCTATGCGAGTGCTAGACTGTTTTCCTAAACTATTTCCAACATTCCCTTAGAGTCTATGCGAGTGCTAGACTGTTTTCCTTGAACTTTCCAATATTTCCTTTAGATTCTATGCGAGTGCTAGACAATCTAAACCCTTATAAACAACAGTCCACCTCGACCCATTATAAAAATTGACCTTACCTTTTTTTGTTCTACGAAATATTCTAAGGAACATTTCGTAGCCCCATTCTTTTAGTAATTCTGCTTAATATCGTTACAGTGGAATTAACAAGAAATGAAATCCTTGCTAAAATTGCGAAGAAACGTAAGGTTCTCGCAATTTTAAAATATGTGTATGCTCAAAACCCCCGACCCCGGATCTTGAAAAATACACAAAGGATAGAAAAGTATATAAATATACTGAAGTCACAATTAACGAAAGATATCTCAAATTCTACGGAATTTGAAATCAATCGTACCCCTGAAAAACCAATTGAAGAAATAGACCCCGAAGCTATTTGGACCCGACTCTTTAATTTAGGGAATAAGTTTTTAAACTATAAGAACGGTGCGGAATTTAATGTAACTTAATAATAATTTTTGAAATAAATAAATTTTTACCTATTAATTTTCTAATAATAATTTCTTTTCCTAGCCTTCGAGCGTCCTAAGTTAAGAAGGACGATTCCTTTTAATTTATTTTTTTTACATGCATGTGTTAAGTCTCTATTTTATTATTCGGACGTAACATATGTAATAATTTTTGGCGCAGTCGGTAGGACTCGAGGGTGAAAAGAGATTATTAAATGTCATGACCTTTTTATGTCAAACTTCAATTAGAATTATCATGTTTTGATTTCTTTTATCTGAAAAAAAAAAAATATATATATATACACAATATTCTGAACAAAAATATGACTTTCGACAAATTAAATGTATTGGAAATTGAATTACAAAACATACATGAAAATATCTGAAATCCTTAACTTCCGATAAACCTTATCTTTTATTTTTTTTTCTCTACCAACGATATTATACTTTCAAAAATTGAAACCTAAAAACATCACTTTAAAATTGAGATTGAATTTTTCATACAGGTCTATTCTTTTTTTTTGTAATTAATTCTTTTCGGAAGCATTCCAGTCATAATGACTACAACTTTTCTTATTTCGAATTTTTAAACAAAATATCTACAACTAAATGAAAAATCTGTTGAAGTGACATATAATTACTCATGGTAAAGAACTATATCCCTTGTGAAAATACCACACATACATATATATGCAGACGTGCAATATATTTATGTCAGTTTATAGAAATAATTAATTTTCATACACTGTTAAAAGTTTCTACCCCGAAAAATTCGTCAAATTTCACGAGACTTATTCTATTTCGGCTATAAACGATTCTTAGAAAATTTTTGACATTTTAGAAATACTATAGAATACTTTTAGAATTTTAGTTACATATATGTGCACATAAAATTGTCTTTTTAGGATAGCCAGAATAGCTGATCCTAAAATATTAAGGCCCAAAAAGAGGTCAATTTTATAAAGCCTAAAGAGGTTAAAAAAATTTATAAGGCCCAAAAGAGGTCAATTTTATAAAGCCCAAAGAGGTTAAAAATTTATAAGGCCCAAAAGAGGTTAATTTTATAAGGCCCAAAAGAGGTCAATTTTATAAAGCCCTAAGAGGCTAACTCATCGAACAGATAAATCGATAGAGTATTATTTTGAAAATTTTTATTCAAAGTCGCGCAAAATAATCCTTTTTTTTATATATTCTTTTTTTGGATTTACCTTTCTCGAAACCCATTGGAAGACAGATTTTTAGCGAAAGACCCTTCAACGCGGGCAGGTCCATAAGAGAACTTCGCTACTATGAAACTTCAGGTTCGACATTAAGCTTATTAAATGATAAATTCCCACGGACGTGATTAATGAATTCTCTCCTCTATTATCACATTGGACATTGAAACGTTATAGAACAATTTTTTTAATTTTGAGAAAATTATTAAGTTCTTCTTTATTATGTGTTAAATGTCTAATGAAGATAAGGTATTAACTCGTAGTAAGATAAAGGAAAAAACGGACGGAGAAAATTTATTAAATCCTGGTCTACCTGCGGTAAAGCATCGTAACCCATCAAATCTGGACGATAAAATCGACCCATTTAAAAGCAATAATCAATTGACCCACTCGCCAAATATAAAAATTACTAGTCCTAAAGAAATCCCACTGCTTTTCAAAAATCCCCGGTCCCTTTCTGACGAAGCTCACATTGACGAAAATAACGATAGTAACATCTCCTCAAGTTCTATCTATTCCACTGAAACAGTACGACCTTCGATCTGTCAATTCAACACCCTCCCAATACATGCAATGGCTCATTTAAGCCTTCGAGATGCTGCGGACATGGTTCCACTCTTCTCTGGAACCAAGGACGGTACTACCTTTCTGGAATTTGCAACTGCTTGTAAAAGGGCGAAATCTATGATTCCTGAAGAATCCGAAAAAGCATTGACAAAAATAATCCTGACACGTTTACGGGACGAAGCTGGTCGCACCGTGCTCGGGAAAGATCCCGATTCCATTAACGAATTATTGAAACTCCTTCAAGGAATCCACGGTACACGCGCTACCGTCATAGATCTCTACGGAGAACTATCACGTTTATGCCAATATCCTAAAGAAACAGCCGCAAGTTACTTCAATCGAGCACGAACCATCGGTTATTCTCTGATAGAAGCACGAAAGGCACAAACAACGGATGATCACTTAACAGTTACACAAAAGGGTGAACTTGAGGACGCCTGCTGTCGAGCTTTCGTTCGTGGTTTAAAAACTGAAATCCATGCCTTGATGACTCAACGCACAGATTTCAATTTAGCCGGTCCCGAAGCTATAGAAATAGAATCCCGCCTTGAAGAACGCCAGCATCTTTTCCCCTCAAGTCTCGACAACCGCGAATGTTCAATTTGCAAACGTGATTGTCATAACGCTTCTAATTGTCCTTTACTAAAAGCTCATAAACCTTCTTGCCAAATTTGTGATCAGCCCAACCACGACGCAAAGAATTGTCCTGATCGCGTCATTAAACCTCATTGCCAATTATGCGATCGTAAAGGTCATGCAGCTAAAGATTGCTCTAAGAACAATAATGAATCATCACGTTGCAGTCTTTGCCGACGCCCCGGACATGATGCAAAATTTTGTAAAAGCAGGAACGATAATGTTTACTGTCGCATATGCAAAAAAACCGGCCATTCCACAAATAACTGTAGATTTCTGACTTCAGTTAGAATAACCCAAACCTCTGGTCCCTGTACAGATTGCGGTCAACAAGGACACACCAGTGGAATGTGCACCCTATGTCAACTTTGTAAACGATTCGGACATATAGCCACTGTTTGTCCTCAAACGCATGACAGATTTTCGACCTCCCCACAATGCCAATTATGCAATAAAATGGGTCACGTTGCAAGTAAATGTTACAAAAGGGACAGGAATAAACAATCACAGAAATATTGCACTTTTTGCAAGGGAACAAATCATACTATAGATAATTGTTTCGCCCGTAATAGACAAACAAACGAGGTGAATAGGAATCATCGTGGCTCGGGAAACTCTGCGAGCCTCCCTACGAGGGAGGCCAATCGAATCAGTTGGTCCAATCCATCCAACCACGCCCATCAAAACCCACGATTCAATCAGACCAATCAATCCAATCGAGCCAACGTTCGAGCAATAGAATGGATAGAAGAAGATTCGTACATGTCAAATTAACCCTAGAAAAAGATTCTCCTACGATTCAATTGCCAATCCCCGAACCAATATCCCTACTGTTAGATTCTGGAGCCGGCCCTTGTTTAATTAAAGAAAAATTTATCAACGATCGCCCTGTTGATAAAACGTCCATTTTACATTTGTTAGGAATCTCTCCACAACTTGTACCCACTTTAGGAAGAATCTCTCTTTCCATCTTAGGATGCGAAACTGATTTTC
Source organism: Trichopria drosophilae (assembly GCA_030407085.1). NCBI lineage: Eukaryota > Metazoa > Arthropoda > Insecta > Hymenoptera > Diapriidae > Trichopria > Trichopria drosophilae. Next base: position 210,815,658 of record CM059583.1, read on the forward strand.
ACATTGTTCCTAATTCCTTTCCAATTTATCAAGATGGAATTATCGGCACTTCCTTCTTGTCTCGATATAAAGCCACTCTGAATTGGACAAAGAATTGTTTAACGGTAAATAATACCGAAATTCCCTTTTTAGTAAATTCAAGAACATTTCATGTAGCTCCTCGCACCCGCCAAATTGTCAGCATATCTATCGAAACTACACATCTGACTGAATGCTATCTCCCCTTGATTCCATTGAAGGATGGCGTATTTATGGGAAACGCCGTCGTGCGTGTAATTTCAAATAGAATCACTTTACCTATCATAAATACCACCACTGAAGTTGCATTCATCAAATCCCCCAATGTACAGTTATATGAAATAGAAAAGGTACAGGAAATCGCCTCTCCTGCCAAACGAACCCGTACAGCCGGCCGCAGGAAACGAAAAATTCTAAAACTAAACCCCTCGCGAATCATGTCCATCCAAGCTGACTCTAGATGTTCTCGCATCAAGGAATTATTGAGACTCGATCACCTTAATACGGAAGAACAGACGGAAGTCGAGTTTCTTCTCGCCGAAAGTGCTGATCGTTTTTACATTCCAGGTGACAAACTAGGATCCACGAATGTGATGGAACATGAAATTCACACAACTGACGACGTACCTATACATACTCGTCAGTATCGTTTCCCAAAGAATCTAAAAGGAGAAATTAACCGTCAAGTTGAGGAACTCCTTGAAAAAGACATAATTCAACCATCCCATTCCCCATATAATACTCCCCTTTGGATAGTCCCCAAAAAGGAAGATAGTTCAGGCAATAAAAGATGGCGATTAGTTCTCGATTTTCGCGCACTAAATGAAAAAACCATAGGTAACGCCTACCCTTTACCAAATATAACAGAAATACTTGACCAACTCGGTGGAGCCCGTTATTTTTCTATTTTTGATTTAGCCTCCGGGTTTCATCAAATAAAAATGAAAGAAAGAGATCGCCATAAAACAGCTTTTTCCACCGAACACGGACATTGGGAATTCATACGTATGCCGTTTGGATTGTGCAACGCCCCTGCTACATTCATGAATTTAATGAACATTGTACTCACCGGATTACACGGTATAGAACTTTTCGTTTATCTAGATGACATTGTCATTTATGCAAAGACCTTATCAGAACACCGCGGAAAGTTTCTGAAGTTGATTGATCGGCTTCGTTCAGCCAATCTACAACTTCAAGCAGATAAATGTGAATTCTTACGTCATGAAGTTACTTATTTAGGACACCTCATTACGCAAGAAGGTCTAAAACCCGATCCTAAGAAACTAGAAGCAGTTGATAAATTTCCTCGCCCGAAAACTGTTAAGGCTATCCGCGAATTTCTAGGTCTCACCGGTTACTATCGTCGTTTCATCAATAAATACGCCAAGATATCTAAACCCCTCACTAAACTCCTGCAACAAGATCAACCCTTCGAATGGAACTTCGAGCAACAAAACGCTTTCGATACCCTCAAACAGAAATTGTGTGAAGAACCTGTCTTACAGTACCCCGATTTTGAAAAACCCTTTATCGTCACCACGGATGCTAGCGGTTATGCTATAGGCGGCATCTTAAGTCAAGGCTCTATAGGTTCCGACAGACCTTGTGCTTATGTTTCTCGCTTACTTAACCCAGCAGAACGAAATTATTCAACGTATGAAAAGGAAGCTTTAGCCATACTTTTCTGCGTTAACCATTTTAGACCATATCTTTATGGCCGGAAATTCACGATTGTTACTGATCACAAACCTTTAATATGGATGCGTACATCTAAGGACCCTACCTCGCGTCTTACGCGTTGGAGATTAACTCTAGAAGAGTACGAGTTCGATATTCAATACAAAGACGGGAAACGTAACGTAAATGCTGATGCGTTGTCCAGAAATCCAGTTGGATGTGATGACGATACATCTTTCATTGGCAAGATATTCGAAAAATCCGACAATATTAATCCCCGGCGATCCACGCGATCTCCCAAACCTACAGTCAAAGGATCACAATACAGAAATTCAATTTTGAAACAGAAACAAAATTGCGACCGTAAGGTTAAATTCCGTAATGAAACTCAGATATTTAGTGGCAATTTTCCCAACAAACCATTTGAAGATACCCTCCATGACGAAAATTATCAAAATCAGTTATCCATTCCAAGTAATAGTAATCAGGACAAAATATCAGTCCCCAACGCTTCAGAATCCGAGAGTTCTGATTTAGATGACTCATCAATTGATGATGAACCAGATTCTCCTAGAATTAATAAAGATCAAATTACCATGCCCAAAGTATCAACCCAACACTCGATTAACGAATCTCAGTCTGAATCAGACTCTGATTGCGATTCCGATTTCAGCGAAGGTGCCCTAATAACTCCAAGAAAACCTGATATCCCGCAAAATGTCGACGAAGACCCTTCGTTAGAGAGAATTCTTAACAAAAATATTATTGAAACTAGAGACAAACTATACATGCGAAAAGGTAATTGTGTACTTTTCCTGGATAGTAGAGGTCGCCCTGTAGATTCCGAATCTAAAACTCTCTCTAAGCGCCGTGATATGTCTATTTTTAGTGCCTCGGACGTTGGGACTATAAAGGTGTTTAAGAAAGGTAACAGACAATATTTTGGCCTTTATATTGTCCCTTCCAGTACAGACGTTGATTCTGTCACCGTATTACCAGAAATAAAATATACATTAAAGAAATTACGTAACGTTCTCGATTCCTTGAAACTTCATGATATTAACCTTCCATATATTGATAACATCAGAAAAGATCTTTGGTCAAAGGTACTGGAAGATCTTTACGAAGTTTTCCAAAACTCTGACGTGAAAATCTTTATATGTCTCGGAATAGTCCAGAGTCCCGCAATATCCCAAAGGTACACATTAATTAAGGATGCTCATGACTCTTTAATAGGCGGACATAGAGGAGTAACTAAAACTTATCACCGCCTTAGATCATCCTATTATTGGGAAGATATGAAAGAAGAAATTCAACTTTATATCCAACAATTCCTGCAATGTAAATTAAAAAAATTAGTACGAACCAAGGTCAGGCAACCCATGGTCATTACCGATACCCCCGGTAGCGCCTTCGAAAAAGTTTCTCTCGATTTAGTAGGACCATTTCCTGCTACAGAAAACGGGAATAAATGGATTCTTTCAATGCAGTGTTTATTAACTAAATATTTCATTGGAGTCCCTCTTCGCGATGCCACTGCCCCTACAGTTGCCCATGCTTTTCTAACCCGACTCATGTGTATTCATGGAGCCCCAAAAATCGTATTAACCGACCAAGGCCAAAATTTCTTATCGAAATTAATAATAATTCTAACAAAGAAATTGAGAATCCGGAAATTAAAAACCACAGCTTTCCATCCACAAACAAATGGATCTCTTGAAAGATCACATGTAATGTTAGTCGAATACTTACGGCAATTCATTAGTAAGGATCACGATTGGGATGAGTGGTTAGAATTAGCTATGTTCTCTTATAATAGCAGTGTTCACGAAGGAACACGAAAAACGCCCTTTGAATTAGTATACGGAAAGGTTCCCTTATTGCCGTCCAGCCGACCACTATCAAATTACGATCGGTTAGAAACTTATGACGATTATCTTATTAAATTGTTGGCGCGTTTAGACGCCCTACAATCTGAAGCTCGTGAAAACCTTCAAACCGCGAAAGAAAGATCCAAATTTTATTACGATAAACGCGTTAATCCTATGGAATTTTTAGCAGGAAACTATGTTTTCCTCCGAAAAGGAATTAAATATGGAAAACTTAGCGACCTTCACGAAGGTCCCTACAAAATACTAGAAGTTCACAACGATAAAAATGTCCTATTAAAGATCGGACGGAAAGAAAAAATTGTTTCAACCGACCGTCTCATCCCAACCGTTATTCAAGACCCCCTCCAAGTTTATTAGAAGAAAACGAAATTAACAATTTGTATCTCCCTATTTTACATTGTTTCAGAGTGTTCCATCAACGAATCTCAGACCATTCTTGACATCATCAAATTCTCCATAACATTTCAACATGTCCAGCACGAGTGCAGTGATTTATGCCGCAGGAGATGAACCACCCGCGTCCAAACTCGATCAGAAGTTAGCCCGGTGGAACCTTACTCATCTCAAGGGTCAACCCCGCAGTGTGCAAAAAGCTGCCATTCGAGAAGCTTGCCGGGCCGATCAGGAAGAAAGAATAAAGAAACAAGATCTCTATATCGAAAAAAGAGAACAGGATGTCAAAATAAACGGCCCTACTATGCGTTCAGTGATAACAGCAAAACCAGAAACGATAATGAAGACTTCGTCCCCACTGTTATCCTGTCGTTATCCAGTATATAATGATATGATAGAAGATCCCAATCTTCCAACCAGGGGCGATCTCCGCAAAACTCAGGTTGCTACAAAAAACATCGATCTCAATAATATTCAAGACATAATTTCGGCCCCCAATAAGCATATTTATGCAAAAAAATCATCGATTACAAACGAGAATTGGGATGCAGACTCTCTTATGTCTATAGACGTGAGTTCTATAACTTCTGAAGAAAATCAATCTGAAAATATCGTACCAACTCGTGCTACATCCGAACTTTCTACGAGAGAAATATCAGAAGAGCTAAGCCAAGAAATCCCAACATTAACCCGCACAAAAAGGCGAAGTCATAACGCTAACCGACAAGGAGATTTGAGGAAGCTCCTTCGTCAATCCAAAGAACCCTCTATGGCCTATCGACATACAGCCACAACGAAAGGACCCAGATGTTCCGGCAACACTCGGCACCCTTACCGAACACTCCCTAAACCCCTCATGGATGCAACTAACAGAATATTTAGTTTCTGTCCTGATTGTGCACACCCCCTGATACCCATCTTACGGGTATCCATATGCAATTTTTGCCCAAAATGTGGAAGAAAAAAAAAAAAAAAAAAAAAAAAAAAAAAAAAAAAAGGGAAAGAGACTCGCCGCATCATAATCATTGTTAAAATTTGTATAATACAATTATATTGTGACTATCATTTTTTTTTTTTTTGCGAAATAGTAATGTAGAATCCTCTTGCGAAAATATGTATATTATAATATAATCATAATTCTTTAATGTATGCGCATTATTTCCTATTTTCAGTGTTAAAAGTATCGATCTAGAAAATGCATTTTCTTAAAACATTCTTCATATTTTAGATTTTTTATTTTTTCCTTCTCACCATTTTTATATGTGCTATGTATATACGTAGAAATGTTTTATTCTTAGGAGAAGATGATTTCCGCCAAGATTTGCAAGATTTTCATCGGTCTAACATGGTTGACGGTCGCAAGCAACAGTCTAATTGCATATGACTGTGGTACCCCTAATGCAAATATAACCACTATATCTTTAAACAGCATAGGAGATTGTAACATACCTGAACCTCGAGTCGAAAAAAGTGCAGTCTACATCCAATTACTGCAAATTTTAAATTATGGTTCTCTCCATGTCCGAACATGTAAAGTGGAAATATTTCGTGAAATTACCCATTGTGGAATGCATTCACACTCATCAGCCGTTGCTAATGGTATCGCAGAATACATAAAGGATATTCCCCGTGAACAATGCAATCTATTACACGAAGAAGGAAGATACACCATTGGCAATTCTGTAATAGAAGAAGTTAAGAAAAATGGAACCACAGGTTTCAGCATCGTACTTGCTGGTAAAGTCACCTCTGATGCAAGTTGCAAAGGAACCCAATATGCCGACCCTTACGGATCATGGGAAGATGTGATCGTTCAAGCCCGTGTCAAAATCACGCTTAGTGATTATGAAGCCGCCACACATCTACAAAACAATCAAATTCAGTTGTTATCTGGAACTCGTTGTCCTATTAATACAGGAAAATGCATAGATTCCCTCGGAAACTATATTTATTGGAATAGCATGCCTGTAGATTCCTGCAAATTCAATCAGTATGGCGTATTATATCAAGGTCATGCCACCAAGATGGTAGACAGTTCTCAAACATTTGCTGAAACTATCTACACCGTTATATCTCAAGATATAACATTTGCCCTGACCGTAGGTGGTTCTAGGAATTTATGCGGCTATCAATTGATCAAAACAGAACATCCCAAATTATTCATTCTAGAAGGTAAAAGAGACAAATTCTTTAACTCCCCTAATCCCACTAAGACTCAAGACCTAGATCTTTTTGCATATATCAATAGCAAATTTATCTACGTCGAGAAACACGTCAAAACTCAAGTTACCCATTTGTATAGAGATATCCTCCAACACAGATGCCAAATGGAACAAAAACTCCTTCGTAACGCTCAAGCATTGGCCATAATTAAACCGGAAGAATTTGCGTATACATATAAAAAGGGTCCGGGTTACACTGCAATTGTCACCGGTGAAGTAATTCGCCTCATTAAATGTGTTCCCGTCGAAGTGAAAAGAGCCCATGTAAAACCTTGCTATCATGAACTTGCCGTGATGAAAGGAGATACCCTTATGTTCCGCACCCCCAGAACCCACATTCTTCAAAATGTTGGTTATGAAATTCCCTGCAATTCTGTAGTCCCACAAATGTTCGAATTCGAAGGAATTTGGTACAAGGTGTTCCCGCAACTTGTGGAAAGTAAACCTCCCCATATTTTAACTCCCCAAGCCAACATTTCTTGGCGGTACGAAAGCCCTGGTAATCTTGCTCGACAAGGTATCTACACGTTCGAAGACCTAGAACGCCTTCGTGATTTTATTATGGCCCCTTTTGAACAACCAGCTTTAGTTAACCATATGATAAAGGTCGCTTCTGGAGAAAGAGAGAATGGAGGAAGTTTCTCTATCAGCGGTTTCTTAGATCCTAAAACACTAGAAGCCATCGCTAAATCCACTTGGTCTAGAATATGGGCAGGCTTCAACAACTTCGGCACCTTTAGTGCCGGAATTTTTGGAATTATACTTTTGGCAAAACTAACCAAATTCGTAATAGACACCGCCATTCATTTCTTCGCCCTCCAACGTGCTTTTGGTTGGTCATTTTATTTACTAGGCGCAATAATGGATTCACTCACGAACGCTTTACTTCATTTGCGCCCTCGTACAACAGATCTAGTAAATGAACCCCCCAGGAACCCTGTGACATCCAACGAAGACAATATTACTGCCCCAACTCTCTACCCAAATGACCAATTGCGAAACGTCGAAACCATTGCTTTAACCAACACGCCTAACAAGGAAGATAGAAGACCATACGGATTCAAGTGAATAAAGGTGTAACGAACTATAAGTGCAAATAATATAAGCTTCGATTACGTATAAGTATAAACTACTGTAAGATTTTTTTTTTTTCTGATTAAGCATTTACGAACATGTTTAAGATGAAATTACCCCGTAATGTCATCTAAAAGTAGGGAGGTGTAACGTGCGAGCCATACGTGCGTTTCTTTTTCCATAAGTAAATTAAAGTTTTTAGAAGCTAGCCGAAAAAGTACAACATGCGGTTTCCTTGTACAGCTGCATATCATAAATTTTAGATAAGCCTAACCAAGCCTGGGAACTAGAAAATGGAACCGCCGATCACACACGCGTTTTCTTTCATGTATTGAAACAGATGTACTTTTATGTATCTTAAGACGGAAAACCGTCATAAAGTTATCTAATTTAAGATACGTCTCGAGTCTGAAACCCTTGAACATTTCCAAGCTTCTAGAAACTTCATATTTAGAATATTCTAGAAAATAATATTTTGTTTAAATTACAAAAGAACCATCCGATTATTTTTACGAAATGATTGAAAGTATCTTCTTTAATTATTGAATCTCAAGTGAAAACGATTCACATAAACCCATATTAAAAACGATGGTTCTTTCGTAATTCATTATTGTTAGTTACAATAATATCGTATGTTAGTATTGTTATTTATACTTTTTAGAAATATTAATGTATAATTAGAATTAATATTAATTATTAATAGAATTTTTATTGTAAATCGCTTGTCTCATCGACAAGTTTGCTCAAGCCACACCCCTCGACGCTTTTCCGCGCGTCTCACTCCCTTCTACCTCAAAAAAAAAGGCCCTCCACTAACTCCCACTTACAAATCCAAATTTCCACTGAAAAACTCTCTTCGGCCACTATAAAAGGGGGCGCACATTCTGACCAATTCGTCAGTTAGTCTCCACCAGCCACCAAGTCAGAGGATCCATCCGACAAACAACTCCCGAAAAAGTAAGAACTCGCCCCTGTTTGAATACTTTCTTGTTCCCAAAGAAGTATTTAAACCTTAAAAATCGCCCTAGTATTAAACTATTTCCCTTAGAGTCTATGCGAGTGCTAGACTGTTTCCCTAAACTATTTCCAACATTCCCTTAGAGTCTATGCGAGTGCTAGACTGTTTCCTTAAACTATTTCCAACATTCCCTTAGAGTCTATGCGAGTGCTAGACTGTTTTCCTAAACTATTTCCAACATTCCTTTAGAGTCTATGCGAGTGCTAGACTGTTTTCCTAAACTATTTCCAACATTCCCTTAGAGTCTATGCGAGTGCTAGACTGTTTTCCTAACCTATTTCCAACATTCCCTTAGAGTCTATGCGAGTGCTAGACTGTTTTCCTAAACTATTTCCAACATTCCTTTAGAGTCTATGCGAGTGCTAGACTGTTTTCCTAAACTATTTCCAACATTCCCTTAGAGTCTATGCGAGTGCTAGACTGTTTCCCTAAACTATTTCCAACATTCCTTTAGAGTCTATGCGAGTGCTAGACTGTTTTCCTAAACTATTTCCAACATTCCCTTAGAGTCTATGCGAGTGCTAGACTGTTTTCCTAAACTATTTCCAACATTCCCTTAGAGTCTATGCGAGTGCTAGACTGTTTTCCTTGAACTTTCCAATATTTCCTTTAGATTCTATGCGAGTGCTAGACAATCTAAACCCTTATAAACAACAGTCCACCTCGACCCATTATAAAAATTGACCTTACCTTTTTTTGTTCTACGAAATATTCTAAGGAACATTTCGTAGCCCCATTCTTTTAGTAATTCTGCTTAATATCGTTACAGTGGAATTAACAAGAAATGAAATCCTTGCTAAAATTGCGAAGAAACGTAAGGTTCTCGCAATTTTAAAATATGTGTATGCTCAAAACCCCCGACCCCGGATCTTGAAAAATACACAAAGGATAGAAAAGTATATAAATATACTGAAGTCACAATTAACGAAAGATATCTCAAATTCTACGGAATTTGAAATCAATCGTACCCCTGAAAAACCAATTGAAGAAATAGACCCCGAAGCTATTTGGACCCGACTCTTTAATTTAGGGAATAAGTTTTTAAACTATAAGAACGGTGCGGAATTTAATGTAACTTAATAATAATTTTTGAAATAAATAAATTTTTACCTATTAATTTTCTAATAATAATTTCTTTTCCTAGCCTTCGAGCGTCCTAAGTTAAGAAGGACGATTCCTTTTAATTTATTTTTTTTACATGCATGTGTTAAGTCTCTATTTTATTATTCGGACGTAACAATATATTGTCGACTAACCTACGAATAGACCGTTCGACTGTGTTTCTCATGTACTTCTTTTGGTATGCGTGTTTGCGCCACCGTGTCTTTTGCATACATGCGATTTTTGTTGTCTTCTTCGAAATCAATTGTTTGGACGATATCATTTTCAAATATAGCAACATTTTGTTCCATTCGCATACCATCAATAATCGCAATATCATTGCTGCATGTTTCTGCATTTGCAAACAAGTCATCATTTAATGGCAATGTACAAGTTGCACTTTTCGAGCTACAATTTTCGATTTTATTTTCTTCCAGGACTTTCTTTTCACTTTGCTTTTCAAAAGACACGTTGCTATTTTTGTTTTGATTTAATTCTTGTTGATTTTCTTCAAAAGAAAATGAAGATTCCAGTAGAAAACTGTCACATTCAGTAGTCGTTTAAATTGTCCGAAATCATTTCATTTGGAGTAGAATCTCTGATTTCGGGAACTTCAATTTTAACTTCATTTCTAACATCGTCTTCAGTTGACATCGATTTATCATCCGTATATTGAAAACCTATAAATGATTTACAGTACTTATTCGAGTGCATACGACATGTTAAATATAAAATATGGGTAAATCCACAAAACTTTTCACTTTCAGCGAGGCGAAACAAATCATCGAATAGTACAATATCTAATATCGCCATACGCCCACATTATTTTTTGTTTACTTTCGATATCTATATATCAATCTTTGCATACACTCAGGTGTATCAAAATGCATTTAAAAAACTTATAAAAATAAAGCAAAAATGAATGATTGTGAAAACTGCTGAGAGTTTTCGACAAATTTTCAACTTTTAATGATTTTTCTTCGACGCTCCTTCAAATTTCGTTATACTTTTCAGTTTTTTAGTTAGTTACTTGTGCAGTCTAACTGTACTCATCAGCTCATACATGTGCCTATCTTCATTAAGAAGTTATTGGGCCAGGAACATGCGAGACTCATTTATTTTATTTTCCATTTTCCAGTGGTCTTTAAAGTTAATACAAGAAAATATTTTGTTTAAACAATATGTTTATACCTGTTATTATTTGTTCGTTGCTTTTTATTGTATATTGAGCGTATTGGCTTTCAGTTCTTTTATTTTTTATTTATTTCCACGACTAAAACTTGTTAATTATAGTTCAGTAGTTATATTAATAATGTTGGGGAAATAAATATTTTACATGATGCTGAGATTGTATTTTTGACGCCCCCACCTCTAAATTAACGAACATTAAATCAACATCTTGAATGCTAACAAAAAGCGATCATCAAAGTTTGGTTAGTGTGCTTTCATATATTTAATTTTTTTTTCCTTTTCAAAAGTTTTGTGGATTTACTCATATGCGAGTTTAAAAAACACGAAATTTCAAAAACCCGGCGCGATAAATAGTAGTTTTTGACTTATGGCCGTGAAATAGAATTTTAAGATTCGAGTACATATTGCGATCTCTGAGAGTCATTAAAACAACTATATAAATAGTTTAACTAACTAATAAATTGGTTATTATCCAACTAACTGGCACACTCAATTGGTTGCTTGTAGGGCAATTAAAGATGCATTTGATTATATACGTTATTTGGAAATTTTTATTGAAATGGATCATATATAATATATTTTAACGAGACCTGGTGTATTGTTAGTAATTTTGTTCGATAAAGTTTTTTCATTTATCATCAATTGGACTTTTTCTCGTAGTTTTGAATCATTCAACCATTTTTTGTGTAACTGCTTGACAATCTTCCCAGAACATTTTACTTTTCGTGCCTTACATATCTGCAAATAAAAGAAAATGCCTTCATAAAAGTAAACAGTGAATTAAAATAATAAAAGTGGAAGTGACACAAAGGTTGTCCCCGGATAAGATTTGTCGATCTGCATAAGATTTTATTGTAAAGAAACAGATTTTCAGTCAGACTTCGTCGATCGCGCATGCTCCGCGTGACACTTGGCCGTAAATTTGGCTTGTTGAGAGAATGCGCATGTGCAAACTCCGTAAATGTACCCGAAAACTGCCTAGGTCATAAAAGTAGACCTTTATCAGCAATAGGCCATTTTGGGTCGCGAAAAGACGCCGTAATATAGGAATCAGTATACTCGTATTACCTAATACACATTTACATGGTTTAGGTGCATATATGTGCCGTTTTGATAGGCTTGCGTAATTTTAATTATCTTTTAATAACCCTGATAGATATTTACTATTTATTTATTTATTTATTTATTTACTATTTATTAACGGGCGGATTCGCCCTTGAAATATACATAAATTATTGAGACATAACAACTATACATCGAGATAAGATACACAAGAAACAAACAATAGCGCATACAAACTACGTTTTTAATAAATGACTCGCAGTGGCGATTCTTCACGCATTATACGCAGCCAAAATGGCTCTGCTACACTCAGAAATAAAAGATTTTGATGAAAGACGATTAACAAGATTGGCTGGTAAAGTATTCCAAGATCTCCTCAGTCGGTTCACAGGGGCATGAAATGAATAATTTGACCTGCAAGTGTTCTCACATAATGTTCTACATATTCTATAAGTACGTATAGGTGTACGAGAAGGGAACAGTTTAGAGACATCAGGCGATTTAGTAGATCCCACTACAATTTTATATACCGTCAAAATATCTATATATTTATGAAGCGAATGAATTGTCGGAAGCTGAAATAATGTTGAAATACCAGAAAAATCATGTGAAAAACGATGCATAGGGCTATTAGTTTTGCTCGAAAGATATCTTAAAAATTTTCTCTGAACAGACTCTAATATCGTAACATCGGATTTAGTGTGAGGGGACCAAATAGGAGCTGCATATGTTAAATGTGGGAGAACTAGTGACTTATAGAGATTAATAATAGCAGATGTATCAGAAAAATTTTTTGTAGATCGCATTAAGAAACCAAGCTGCCTGAAAGCTTTGCCTGTAATTAATTTCAAGTGTCCAGAATAAGAGTCATGATTGTCAAAAGTAACCCCAAGGTCTTTAATTGTTGCAACGCTTCCAAGGTCCTGACCCATAATAGCGTACTGGAAATCCATAGACGATCGTGACTTCGATAGATGCATGACCTTACACTTATTGATGTTTAATTGCAGGCCATTAAGATTACACCAAATTACTATATTTTCAAGATCACGTTGGATTTTGCTAGCGTCCATAGGCGATACAATTTTATTATATAATTTTAAATCATCCGCGTAAAGTAAAAACTTAGAAGATGTGATAACGTCTTGCACATCGTTGATAAATAAATTAAAAAGTAGCGGACCCAAGTGGGACCCTTGGGGTACACCAGATGAAACATTAAAAAAGTGAGATGTATAACCTTTAATACGTACAGCTTGTGATCGACCAGTGAGATAGGAGTGTAGCCAATCAAGTAAAGTCCCACCAAAACCGGCTAATCCCAATTTATTCACTAATATACCGTGATCAACCGAATCGAACGCTTTCGAGAAATCTAAAAAAATTGCATCAACTTGAGTCGATTCATCAAACGCCTCAACCATGAATGAATTAAAAACTAATAAATTGGTTATCACAGATCTACCCTTTAAAAAACCGTGCTGCTGATTAATAATTTTGCTGAATATAAAATCCGACAATTTTGATGCGACAATGCGATCAAATAGTTTCGCTAGAACATTCAATACAGATATAGGACGGTAATTTAGAATATCTTGTTTGTTACCGGATTTTAAAATCGGCGTGATAAAAGACATTTTCCATATTGATGGGAATATACCTGATGAAAGAGAGGTATTAAAAATCAGCAGCAGAGGTTCAGTTAACGCAGGAATACATTTTTTTATAAATATCGGCGGTATCATATCTGGTCCACAACTTAATTCACATTTTAAATGATTGGAAGCACAAACAACATCCTCCTTGGTGATGACTAAGATGACTAGAAAAGGATCGATATCATTAGTTACAGAAGCATTGGAGCTGGTGTTATAAATTGAGCTAAAATTCGTAGCAAATAAATTGGCAATATCTACACCGTTATCGGCATAAGTACCACCAAGGAACATGTTACTTGGAAGTCCATTGTATTTACGCAGGTTATTAATATATGCCCAAAACGATTTGATATTCGTACGGGAATAGAATTCAACCTTCTTAATATATTGCAGATAAAGATCACGGGAAGAACGAATACATCGCGCACGAAGTTGTTTAAAAGTTATGTAATCATTAAGAAGGTTAGATTCTTTCCACGTCTTGTGCGCAGCTTTTTTGGCGTTAATCAATTGGATTAATTCTGATGTATACCACCGCGGACGAGTAATATTGGAAAAAGATTTCTGTGAAATGTGATTATGTATAACATCAGTTAAAGCAGAATTAAACGTAGACGCCATATTATTTACATCCGGACACGACAAAATTTCACGCCAATTAACATTAAACAAAATATCATTTAAAACATTGTAATTTGCGTTAAAAAAATCAAAAGTCTTAAACGGCATTGTCATATTAAGACTGCATATACTAGTAACATGATGCATGTCGGTTGGTAAAATGGAATCTTCTTCTGTAGAGCAATGCAAAGACGTATATGCAGAAAAGAGCAAATCCAGTGTATACCCTTTAGACAGCAAAGGTGCTATGTATTGCTTTAAATTTAGCGTTGAGAAAGTGCTGTGTAAAACTGCCGCATTATCTATTATATTGGGTTGTACGTATCCATTTCTGTGGTAATTAAGAGTATCGGCAGTGTAGCTCCATAGAATATTAGGCAAGTTGAAATCGCCAAAAATCATCCATTCACAGTTTGTGAATTTGTCTGCCAAAGTACTCAGTAATTGCGCATATTCGTGATAAACTGAGTTGAAAGATGCAGGTGAAAAGTAGGAGACAGCAAAGATATACTGCCGCCCTTTTAACCGCATCCTGATGAAAATATGTTCAGCAGTTGGGTGAACATACTGTATATCACAAGGGGTGGCTGCAATGTGTTTCTTGATGGCAATAAGAACTCCACCACCTCTTTTCGAATTCGACAGCTCGTAGGCGCGATCGCAACGGTAGATATTATAATTATCCAATCCCTGTTCAACGTCGGAAATCGAGTCATTTAACCAAGTTTCTGTAAAGGCAATGATGTCTGGAGTATTAATGAGCGTATTAATCGAAACATGTAATTGCGCTAATTTAGTTCTGAGACCCCGAGTATTTTGGTAAAGACATGTTAATCTGGACTCTGCTGAGAAGCTAACTGGTTGTGCTCTCGAATTTTGCAGTCATTGCTCTGACCGAAGTGAAATTAGATCATCTTCAGTAGTAATGCAGTAAGTATGCTCACCATTAGTAGTTTTTAAAAATATTTTGTGACCTCTTCTTTGCAGTTTAAGCCCGTGGTCACGGGCATAAGTTTTGGCTTTACCAAGTAGTTTGTATAGAGAAGGTGGTAAATAGTCATTAATAAATATCTCGTTGCCCGGCCAACTAGCATTAATTTCATTGGACTTTAATGTACCTTTTAAGCGCCGTGCTCGAATTAAATCATCGCGTGCGTTCGCTCGAGCGAAACGGACAAAAATATTGCCCGACCGTGCCGAGTTAGTACGAGCCTGAGCAAAAGATGGACCGACTTCAATGGGCATGCCAAAAGTGATGTTAGTCGAAATATTACTGGTAGTAGCAGCGACTGGCATTCTATTTACACGCCCCAGATCTTCGGGAGCTATCGGGACACCAACCAATTCACACACGCGTAGCACTATTGCTGAAAGATCTTCTTTGTCAGAATATGGGACACCTGCAATTACTACGTCATTATTATGACAATGGAGTTCAACTTCCAGTTCAACTGCCAGACGATTCTCTTTCAGCTTATCCGAATTGCGAAGGATGATATTTTCTTCTCTAAGAGCTGAGACTTCTTGTTCCAGAGAAACAATTTTCGAATTTTGATCAGAGACTAAAGAATACAGTTCATTAGTTTTAGTGATCAAGGCACTACAATGTTGTTCCGTGGATAACTTAAAATTATTGAGGTCACTCTGAATTATATCCAGTGTATCCAACTTGGTCATTTTGCTATTTAAAAACGTCAGTTGATTTGCAATTGTGGCGAGAGTAACGTCATCCTGTTCTTCGGATGTATTGACAGAATTTTTAGGTCGGGGACGTTTAGAGGAAGTCGATGCAGCTGGCCGTCCTCTAGGACGCTTTTTCGATTTGGAATTGCAATCTTCAAGTTCAATCAGATCGCAGCAGCAGAAAATGCCATCATCATTCAGAAAATTTTCCGTGATGCACGATTCGTGAACGACATTACGACATTTGTTGCACAATACAGTACGTTGACCGCTGACCGAGACTTGACAAATTGTACAATTTTCGTTATCCTTTAAATTTACTAAATCGGCGACCTCTATAGTTTCTGCTGCCGCGGTATCCACTTGTATTTTGGGAGGTGTCTTGAACATGTTGAAAAATATTGGGTTAAACAATGTCTAAAAACACGAACACTTTCGACAATCCTAAAGTCCACGTGTCAAGATGCGGGTAATAATGTCTTTAGATTTAAAATCAAACACAATGTGACACAAATATGTAAACACTAATAAACGCTCAATAGTAGACATCGAAAAATTGGGACAAAAAAAATAAAAAGTTATAATAATAAAATGATTGAGGAAGTCATACAATAATAAAATTAGAATATAATAGTATTAAAAATATAAATATAAAATCACTAAAAAATTTTGATAGAAACGTCTTTAAAAGGGCCGAAAATAAATAACCGAAATTTCACTTTAATATTCGTAAACACTGATAAACACTCAATAGTAAACACCGAAAAATTGGGACAAAAAATAAAAAGTTATAATAATAAAATGATTGAGGAAGTCATACAATAATAAAATTAGAATATAATAGTATTAAAAATATAAATATAAAATCACTAAAAAATTTTGATAGAAACGTCTTTAAAAGGGCCGAAAATAAATAACCGAAATTTCACTTTAATATTCGTAAACACTGATAAACACTCAATAGTAAACACCGAAAAATTGGGACAAAAAATAAAAAGTTAAGTTGACATACTTTATGGTCAGCAATAATGATGATTGAGGAAGATACAATAATAAAATTATAATATAATAGTATAAAAATATAAATATAAAATCACTCCAAAATTTTGATAAAAACGTCTTTAAAAGGGCCGAAAATAAATAACCGAAATTTCACTTTAATATTCGTAATATCTAACATACACAAACACTCGAACGGTAAGCACTGAAAAACTTCAAAATAAGAACGTGTACGTATACAGTCCGGATTAACGACGATTTTGAAATCCAGTAATAATAAATGTGTAATAAAAATATAATCCGACTAAAAATTTGGATAAAAGTCTTCTTAAAAGGCCAATATGCAATAAAATAATTACACTTTAAAACACACCACACAACAAATTAATTTTTGTACTACTTTTTGTTTAAAAAGCTATTCCTCAGAAATGAATCGATAAAAATTAATGAAATTTGGTAGACATATTCACAGATGAAAACAAAACAAAGTAGTAAAAAGAACATTCTGAAAAACTAATAATTAATTATAAAAAATTAAATTTGCAATAAACATTTGAATTTTTAAGTCACTTCTCGTATCGGTAGGGCAAAATTTTCTTTTGTGCATTATTCGAAATTTTATAAGTTATCTACATCAAACAAAAATTTTTGGGACAATTAATTAGAAACTAAGTAATTGATGTCTATTTTTTTCAAAATTTTAAATTGTTGACGAAAAATTCTGAAAAAAATTCAGTATATTCTCTGATAAAGTTGATAGTTTTCGAGAAAAAAATGCTGACCTATTATATTTAAAATTCTTTTCCTCAAAAACTATCAACTTTCGGAAATAAATGCAAAAATTAACAAATGCTTAGAATTCATTAGAGAATTTATCAAGAAATATAGTGAATTTTTTTAGACTTTATTGATGACATTTTGAGAACATTTTTAACTATTTTTCTTTTTAATTTTAAGTTATTGACGAAAATTTCTCAAAACAATGTAGTATATTCTCTGATGAATTCTAAGCATATTTTGTTCTTTGCATTTTTTGCAAAAAGTTGATAGTTTTCGAGGAAAAGAATTTCAAATATTATAGTTTAGGATTTTTTTTCTCGAAAACTATCAACTTTCGGGAAAAAATGCACAGAAGAAAAATGCTTAGAATTTATCAGAGAATATACTGCATTTTTTTCAGAATTTTTCGTCAATAATTTAAAATTTTGGAAAAAAATAGACATCCATTACTTAGTTTCTAATTAATTGCTCCAAAATTTTTTGTTTGATGTACATAACTTATAAAATTTCGAACAATGCACAAAAGAAAATTTTGCCCTACCGATACGAGAAGTGACTTAAAAATTCAATTGTTTATTACACATTTAATTTTTTATAATTAATTATTAGTTTTTCAGAATGTTCTTTTTGCTACTTTGTTTTGTTTTCATCTGTGAATATCTCTACCAAATTTCATTAATTTTTATCGATTCATTTCTGAGGAATAGCTTTTTAAACAAAAAGTAGTACAAAAATTCATATGTTCATAACTTTTTCAAAAATTAAAAATTTTCAAAAGTATTCTGAGGTATTAATTTTAACAAATAACCCTCTAAGAATCTGCAAAAAAAAAACTTCAAGTAGTCGATTTTTGGTGGCCCACTTGAGAAAATTTGACTCATAAGAAAAATGTCCATAAAATGCCTAAGAATTGTATAACATTAAGCAAAACATATTTTAAACAATAAAATCTTACATCGTTGTCTAATTCTTAGGCATGAAAAATGTACATTAATTGCACAAAATGTTCTGTCCATTAATTGTATATGAAAGTTATTCTGAGATATGTATATCTTATATATAAATGTTAGACAAGAATTGCACAACAAAAGTGTTTCAAACTTACATAACTGTAACTCCTTGACATAACCTACATATAATTTGACATGCGAACGTGATCTCTTTCATATTTATCGCTTTAAGTAAAAATATAATGGTGTTAATTTTTCATACTGGCACATATGCCTATATGCTTTTACGTGTTTTTATCTCGAATTGCGCATACTTGCGTATATGCCTTCAGGTGGCGCATACTTGTGGGCTTCCGTACTTTCTCGCAAGCACACGGATGCAAAGCATTCCACGGTGAGCTTCGATTGAGTTCAACCCAAAAGTTTTTGCACCTCGCGGTTTTTTGTAGGCATATTTTCAGATTTGTCTCGCGGTTATTTTAAGCCGTAAATGAAAATAATCGATAGATTTTCTCACCTTCGGCTCGGGCCGCAACCTTCACATTCGCACAACAAACTTCTTGCGCACTGCTTGTATCGAAAAAATGTATTCAATAATTGTACAATAAATGGATAGATTTCTACCAGGGAAATCAGGATATTGGAAAAGATAATGCATACGATTTATTATCTACCTTATAACCTGCTGCGGACTTACTTCTTGTTTTATGATATAACAGTCTAAAAAAGAATTGAGTTTGAAATTATATTAAGCTATATCTCAATATGTCTATATATCATGTTTATTTTGCGACTTTCAAAAAGATTTCAAAAATTCTGAAAAAAAATTATGGAACTTCAGATTGACCTCAAATGCGTCCTTGGGGCCTGGACTCTTTAAGATTGTTTTATGCATTCTCGTTGGATATAAAAAACAATAGAAACATATGAAATACCGACTTTTTTATTTTCTGACTTTTGAAATGATTTAAAAAATTCTGAAAAAAATAGTGTAACTTCAGATTGATTTAAAATATATTCCTGAATTTTTTCAGATTTTTTAATGCATACTCATTCGATTTAACAAAATAAAAATAGCGGTCTTTCAATGATTTGACTTTCAACATAGCTTCTAAAATTCTAAAAAAAATTAAGCAACTTCAAATTAATCTGAAATGTATTGTTGAATTATTTCAAATTTTTTATGCATACCCGTTTGGAGTCATTCCACGTCAACAATATCAAAACTGAGGTCAATGTCTCAGAATTCCACGAAAATGAAGTATTTGAAGCGTATGGGCATGGAAAACATTATGGTAGAATATTTTTGTAAAATTTTCAAAATGGCGGCCGTAGCGTCATATTCATTGAATTTCTTACAATTACGATATCTGTTTTTCTGATTTTTACATTTTAAAGTTACTACGCGCATTTTGTTCATAAAAATGAGTACTTTCATACAAAAATAAAAAAATTTTTTTTCGTTTTTAATTTTTCAAAAAATTTTCATATATTATTTTTGAATCTTAATTTTGAAAGCCATTTCCGTCTTTTTTTCATTCAAACGATATGTCATCTGGTAGGAAAATCTCTCACCTTCAATTTAAAAAAAAAAAATTGATGTAGCCTCTTTCCGTTCCGAAGTTATGATTTTTTTTAAGAGCGCACCTAGCGACGTTCATCGGTGGGCGTCACGTCGCGTCGCGCCGTTCGCCGCGCCGCAGTGCCTCCGCTGCGTGTAATTCGAAGTCGGGGTAGTTTAGTTAGCTAAGTATATAATAGATTATAGTTAGTCAGATAATCTTGCTATGAATTTTTAATATTTGACGGTCAAGAAATCAGTTAAGGCTCGCAAATGTAGCTAATCTTTTAACTGATCCGCAATAACTGTGACCATGCGAAGTAGCATACAAAATTTTTTACCATACTAAATCCTATTTTTGGTAAGAAAGATTTGTAAAATTATTCTACTTACATTTGTTGATAAGTTTGATAAATTAAATACTGAAAAGGAAATTGATTATTTATTAATCTTTTTAAAAATCCAGATGTTGTGCTGAAATTGAAAAGACTAAATTACGTAAAGCAAAAGGCGAAATCAATAAAAACGTAATCTTTATCTGACGGTTTGTTTAAAGATACACATTTACAGTGGAATGAACGAAAGATACTTCGACGTTAATTCAGAACAAGAACCATGAAAAGAGATCATACTCTTTAGATATCATAGAAATTATAATAATAAACAAAGAAATAAATATTGAGATCGTCAGAGAAGAACTTGAGAAGCAATGAAACGTCGAAAATCCGCTTAAAAAATAATGATATCTCTAAAAATAATCCCTTCTTTGCGTTACCCAGGATGAACGACGTGGACGTGGTAGGGTTCTCATCCCTTTGGGGTGCTTTCTGAACGTGAGTCCCCTTGCCTCTCACGATTCGGGGTGCTTTCTGAACGTGAGTCCCCTCGCCTCTCACGATTCGGGGTGCTTTCTGAACGTGAGTCCCCTCACCTCTCACGACTCGGGGTGCTTTCTGAACGTGAGTCTCCTCGCCTACGAATTGGAGAGCTTTCTGAATAAGAGATTCTATGCTTATTATATAAAGTAAAACCTATGATGTAGATTGGATGCTAAAAGTATGTGATTTTGAATCAAATGAAAATATTTTGCAACTAATTTGATGCGTATTTAAGGGTTTGAAACTATGGAAATCCCGAGTTCCTTTTATAGTTACCGCTTTCGAGTAACGATCATGCATACTCTCCGGATGCGCTTCGCATTCTTCCTTACTACAATAAATAAATACAACATTTGACATCGCATCTTCAGCCCATTCAAATAGGGATTGAGCAGTTAAGATTTGGCGGTCAAGAGGCCGTTGAAGACTTGCTCGTGCAGCTAATCGTTTGACAGTGCCTCCTAACCCATCGCAAGGACTTTTACCGTGCGAAGTGGCGAAAAAGTTCCATTCGGCATCAATGCTAAAATCCTCTTTATGGTACGCAAGATTTATAAAATTGTATTTATTTTTATACTGCGGGGCAGCACCATCTGTAAAATATTTTACTCTATTCACGACATATTGCTTTCGTAATTCTGTGAGCAATTTTGAAATGTACAGATGAACTGCAGCTGAATTGTGTTCCAGACTTTCTGAAATTATTACGAAAGAATCGTGGCCTACAACACCGTCCTCTTTATGATAAACAACAAATGGGTGGATTGTTGCTTGGTCGTTACTCCAGTGGTAGGATTGAATCGCATCCTGGATTATGAATGAGTAATTTTCAGCAAAGTCACCTAATACTACGAATTCTCCAGCTTCCAGGGTTTCTTTACAATCAAAAAGATATTGACTTTGTGACTTGGATATAAAGTGATGCTTTAGAAGCATAACGAAATCACAAGTAAACCTTTCAACGTATTCATCTACTGAGGTTACAACCGTTTCTAACCTCGAACGATCAGTTGATGTCCACTGTTTGTAAGTAATTTCTTCCATAAAATGATTTTCAAACGCTACATTTAACTCATCACAAATTTTTTCGATGCTTGGGCAATTTGTTTTTGTACATTTTCGAAAATAACACTCTGTGTTGGGAGAATTACAAACAGCAGCGGATACTAATGTCTCCAGAGATTCAAAAGCTGATAATTGAATTTCAGAATGTAATATCTTTTAAACGTGCACCAGTCATCATTAATTTGAAATTTTGATGTATCTTACATACACATACTGAATGGGTACCACTGCTACCAGCTAGAATACATTCTTTTGGTCTCAAATCAGCAAATTTTGAAAATCCAATTTTCATATCGACGTATCGAATTTTAAATTCGGCATATAATTCTTTCAAATTATTGAGGAGTAGTCGCTTCTGAACTTGAATTTTGGAGCCATCCCTTTTAACCGACACGCAATCCTTCTTACCGGGCAATATTCGACTGAAATCAGAATTATAGTAAAAGTTACAAACTGCGTTTTTAATTTCATCGGGAAGAGATTTTCCACGTTTTGTGCCAGGCAATGTACCAATGCCGAATTCTTTGTGAAAATATTCTGCTTTTGCAGCAAGGCTGTAAGGAACATTTAACTCTGACTCTATGCGACGAGCTGTCCATGATTTTGGTGTCATTGTTAAGTATTTAATTTTTTCAGAATTTTTGTCCGACTCTGATAGCTTATCTTTTATTTCAGAAACAATTTCCTTCATTCCGGAGATATCGGATATGTCAGTTTTAAATACTCTTTGTAATTCGCGATCCAGAGCACTTTTTATCTCTCCAATCTTTCGATGTTTGGCAGCTTCTGTCCTACGATCCTCCCAGCTTTGAATCCGACTTACTCCTAATAGTTCGATAATTTTGTTTAAATTATCTAAAGCATCCCCTTCAATGACCTCTTCAAATTCCTTAAGTTCTTCACCGACGATTTCGACTTTCATTTCTTTATTTATTATCATACTATCGCCAGAAATATCTAAAGAGCATGATTCCGTTTCGTGGTTCTTATTCTGAACTAACATCGAAGTGTCTTTCGTTAACCGCAATCGACAAGTATTGCACATTTGTTTCTTTAACCACACCTTCGGATCAAGATTATATTTTTTACAGATTTCGCCTGTTATTTCGCGTAATTTACTCTTTACGATTTTAGAATTATGTTTCTTTTTTTTAAAAGGGTTACAGCATTTATATAAGTGAGGCATGGTGGTCTTCGAATATTTTAAATAAAGAAGAACAATTTGTTTTAAATAAAAAAAATTATTTTTTTCAAATAAAAAAAAATTAAATATTACGGTATATAAAGGGAAAATAATATTTGTATTCAATTATAATGCGGAAATGAAGGGAAAGAGAAACTTTCAAGACGACAACACCAATGGCAGTGAGAGCGTTGATATCATCGCAGTAATTTTTAGTTTTTATTGCTT
This sequence comes from Trichopria drosophilae, assembly GCA_030407085.1. Taxonomy (NCBI): domain Eukaryota; kingdom Metazoa; phylum Arthropoda; class Insecta; order Hymenoptera; family Diapriidae; genus Trichopria; species Trichopria drosophilae. The sequence goes on from CM059583.1 coordinate 210,838,915, forward strand.
CGCCTTTATATAATGGTAAATGGATTTTACTTTCGAGAATGATTTCATGCCGTTTTTTGTCGACCGACACCGGTGGCACTCTAGCGTCTCGCGTTCGAATTACACGCAGCGGAGGCACTGCGGCGCGGTAAACGGCGCGACGCGACGTGACGCCCACCGATGAACGTCGCGAGGTGCGCTCTTAAAAAAAATCATAACTTCGGAACGGAAAGAGGCTACATCAATTTTTTTTTTTTAAATTGAAGGTGAGAGATTTTCCTACCAGATGACATATCGTTTGAATGAAAAAAAGACGGAAATGGCTTTCAAAATTAAGATTCAAAAATAATATATGAAAATTTTTTGAAAAATTAAAAACAAAAAAAAATTTTTTTTTTTGTATGAAAGTACTCATTTTTATGAACAAAATGCGCGTAGTAACTTTAAAATGTAAAAATCAGAAAAACAGATATCGTAATTTTAAGAAATTCAATGAATATGACGCCACGGCCGCCATTTTGAAAATTTTACAAAAATATTCTACCATAATGTTTTCCATGCCCATACGCTTCAAATACTTCATTTTCGTGGAATTCTGAGACATTGACCTCAGTTTTGATATTGTTGACGTGGAATGACTCTTTTGTTAAAAAAAATTAAAGTTTTCGAAATAGCACATTATCCAATTTTTGACCTTCAAAATGACTTGAACAATTCTGAAAGAATTCAAGTACCTTAGGACTTATCTAAAATGTATTCCTGAATTTTTGTAAATTTTTTCAGCTATTTGGTGCTGTTACAGAACAATAAAAAGGTCGAAAAACGTGGCTATTTGGATTTTTAAGCGTCTATCACCATAAAAAAGAAATTAAATAAAAATACAACCTTAAAGATATATGAAAAATATATATTTTGAGGCGTATTATTTTGTTGTACCTTTCACTATTTGAAGCCTATATCAATTTTAAACTTTATTACTTCGTCCCAGACCATAGGGCTGGACAAAGTATTGAATTTGGTCTCTTCCCGACAAAAAATAATACTATAGTTTTTCATCAAATCTCGACGTCTTACAATTAGACCCCAAAGAACCCAAAAAAGCAAAAAAAAAAAAATTTCGTGTCCGTTATCTTGTACGTACGTATGTGTCATTTTTTTTGTATGCGCTATAACTCGCGAACGGATGGGTGTTGCGAGATAAATTTTGTTTGATGCGCTAAATTTGATGAATTTATTGGATCTGTAGGTATAAAGGGGATGGGGAAGAGCTTAAAAATATAAAATATGTTATATAACAACGTTACGACTGACATGTAGTGGGGGTCGAAGTTATGTAAATGATCAGTATAAATTTTTAGTGTTTGTAAATTAAAAATAACTGGGACTACTAAAACCTGCCCAGTCGAGGCGTACGTGAATCAAGTATAGTCAAAGGCCGCGGGGGAGAAGCCACTAGTTTTTTGTTTTTTTTAATCATGTTTGCAGACTCAAAATTCCTTGAAAAAACTTTTTTCAGAATTTTTGAAAACTATCTTAAAAGAAAAAAAAATAAAGTTGAAAAATTACGTTTTTTTTTGCACTAACGAAGGGGGAGGGGGCCTTGGGGGGGGGGGTATCAGTGCAAGTATTCTATTTTTTGTCCACCCAACATTACCAATAATCATATTTAAGATTCGTTGACAGGGGCAATCGACCTATCTTATCCGGAGATACTTTACTTTAATGTGATTTACTTCATAATCTCGTACATTCAATAATTTTTCACATTAAGTTTAATATAGAGAACTACATATTCAATTTTGCTGTAAATTTACTGAAGGTAGAATAGCAACATTATTTCGCGATATTACGAATTTGAAATTTTCTTATGAAATTGTTGAACATATTAAAAATATTTTGCAACTGTTGCATTTATACACAAATATTATTTTATATTACCAGGTTTATATGAAAGACGATTGTAAATCAAAATGCAAAATTCGTTATAGCAAAATGTAATGTTCATTTTTGAACAAAAAATCACAAAAAGATTCATACGTCAACTGATAAACATTTTATATTAACGATTGGGAATATAAAAAAGAAATGAATTTATATAAACAGTTTGGTAACAAATAGTTGTAATTTACTGTAGATATATTTGCGATTCTCTAAGAAGTGCTGACACTTACAATTATGTGTTAAAAAAGCATAGCTACCAGATGGTATCGAAAAATGTAAATGTATTTTCATTTATTTTCAAGAACGAAATTCGTTCATCCAAATATAATCAAAGTAAAATTTACCTTATAAACTAACGATTGTTCGGAGCTAGATGAAAAATTAACACTTTCAAAATTGTGAGCATTACGAGCAATGATTTGAGCTAAAATTTCGTTGCTAATATGCATATCGTTGATCTTAATTTGTATTAATATAAGTATAATTCATAACGATTTTCCGACCTAACCTAACCTAAATTGATTCGATAGAAAGCTTGTTAGTAAACGAATTCAAAACCTTATTCGAAAATTCTACGGGTTGTTTAAACCAAGGCAAATTACAAATTCATGTGAAAAACGATGTTAAGCCTGTGGCTTTGAGAGCAAGACACGTGCCGTATGCTATGAAACCTCTAATTGAAAAAGAATTAGAAAGATTGAAAACGTTAGGTCATTTAATAGATATAGAAGTAAGCGAATGGGCAACACCTATCGTGCCCATAGTTAAAAAGGATGGTTCTATAAGAATTTGCGGTGATTTTAAGTTAACTCTAAATCCGCATATAATAATAAATAAAAATGCGCTACCAACCATAGAAGATGTTTTTGCGGCGATGCAAGGTGGAGAAAAATTCTCGGAACTTGATATGCCTCACGCGTATATGCAAATTCCGGTCGATAGAGATAGTCAAAAATATTTAACTATTACGACCCACAAAGGGTTATTTAGGTACACGAAAATGCCGGAAGGAGTATCGACGTGTCCCGGGGAATTCCAAAAAATTATAGAAACAATAATTCAAGGCATCCCAAATGCGATTTCTTACATTGATAATATTTATATTACGGGAAAAAATGATATCGAGCATTTACAAAATGTAAGAGAAGTATGTAAGAGAATGGAGAAACACGGTCTTAGAATAAACAAACAGAAATGTAAATTCATGCAAAACAAAATCGACCTCCTCGGGCATGTTATTGACAAAAACGGCTTACATAAATCTTACACGAAAGTAAAAGCAATGATAGAAACGCCGCGTCCAGAGAATAAAAAACAACTGCAATCGTTTTTAGGACTGGTAAATTTTTATGCTAAATTTTTACAAGATCGCGCGGATAAGTTAAGCCCGCTGCATACGTGCGCCTCTAACGACAAGTATGTTTGGACCGGAGAATGTGAAAATGCGTTCAATTGGGTTAAAAAAGAATTATCGTCTCCAACGGTACTGGCTCATTACGACCCAAACGAAACCCTAGTGATGGCATGTGATGCATCGGCTTACGGTCTGTCCGCTATTCTGTCGCACAAATACAAAAACGGAGTGGAGAGGCCAATCGCATTCGCGTCAAAGAAAATTCCTATTAAAGAGAATAGTAGAGCAATAATCGACAAAGAAGCAGGAGCGATAGTTTTTGGATTCAAAAGATTTTACGACTATATTTTCGGTCGAGAAATTATCTTAAGGACAGACCATAAGCCATTGCAATATATTTTCGGCCCAAAAACAGGAATTCCACTAACTGCGGCAAACAGACTACAAAGATGGGCATATTTCCTGTCAGGTTTTAGATATAGCATAGAATATATCAAATCGGAACAGAATGGAAATTGCGATGCGTTGTCACGTTTGCCAATCGACGATGACACCGACATTTTTAATTCGGATTTTACGCCTCTGTATTATATTAATGAAGGCATCCCATGTTTAGATTATAAGTTAGTGGCAAACGAGACCAACAACGATAGTACTTTAAGTAAAATTAAAGAATATGTAATACACGGTTGGCCGACAAACCCAGACGTACTATCTCAAGAAGTAAAAAATTTCTTCAGAAAAAAAGTAGATTTATTTATAGATGAAGGTTGTTTACTCTGGAATAACAGATTAATTATCCCAGAGTCATTGAAAAAAATTATCTTAAACGAGTTGCACCTATCGCATCTCGGCATCGTCAAAATAAAAATGCTTGCCAGATCGTACGTCTGGTGGCCAAATATCGACGTTGATCTCGAAGCATTAGTTAATAGTTATGTAATCTGTTTACAAGAGCAAAAAGCACCACCGCGTGCACAACTGTCACCATGGCCGTGGCCTGACAAGGCCTGGAGCAGAATCCATGTAGACTTTTTAGGACCATTTCTCGGTCATATGTTCATGGTAGTTGTGGACGCGCATTCGAAATGGCCTGAAGTTATCGACTTCAAAAAGGATACGACGGCAGAGAAATTGATCCCAGTGATGTCAAATTTATTTGCACGGCATGGATTACCACAACACATAGTGTCGGATAATGGCAGGCAATTTCGAAGCGAGAAATTAAAAATTTTTTTGTTAGAATTAGGCATTAAGCATTCTTTTTCACCGCCGTATCACCCGGCCACGAATGGTGCAGCCGAAAATTTCGTGGGCACCTTTAAAAATAAGGTAAATAAAATTGTAAAAGGGGGAAGAGGGCTTGAGGAAGCGATTAACATTTTCCTGTTTGATTACCGTAGCATACCCCATTGCACGACAGGCAAAAGCCCTGCGTTTTTAATGTATAAAAGAGAGCTTCGCACGCGTTTCGATAAGTTACGTCCGAGTGCCGAAGCCAAAGTGCTAGCGAACCAAGCAGCGCAAATTGCGAGCAGCAGCGGCTCCCGCAATTCCACATTTAACGTAGGCGACGATGTAATGGCGAATGATTATAGCGTAAATAATCAGAAGCGAGTTAAAGGAAAAATAATTAAATGTTTAACCCCTTCTACATTCAACGTTCAGGTCGGGCCCAGCGTAATTTGGAAGCGCCATAGCGACCAATTAATAAATTGTAAAGCTACAGAAGCACCTAAGCGATCATCCGAACGTTTGCGACAAAAAGCGATGGGAGGCAAATTAAAGCGGGAGGAATTGTGACGTATGTATAGCTAGCGACTATACGTGTGACTATCCTGTGAGTGCGTGACGGAAAATACCGAGAGCACCGGTAGGCATCGGTTTTGCGATTTTCGAGCAGACTCGTTTTGGCCCTCGTAAAGGACGGTTCTGTATTTCATTTAGTATTTCGCTCTGTACTACCGTATCGTAATACAATATCTTCAACTTATAACGAGTGTACTTTTATTAGTCCAAACCTTCGTAAGATCCGCATACATTTCAATATGAATTTATTGGATTTAGTTAGAAAACTGAATTAATTTAGACTAATATACGTAACGCCAGTATTTTTTCTATAATTTTTTATATTTATTTTAAAAGCCAAATTTCAAACAAAAAAATAAAGGTTTTTCTGATTCAATAGTACGTAAAGTCAGCCCTGTTTAAATCGCTCATATATGATTTGTTATGAAAACAAATTAATTAAGGTATGAAGGAATGGATTGTTTGAAATGATTTAATGTTCAACCCTGTAATTATTAAAATATTCCTTATTCTGATATGTATTGGTAAAGCAAAAGTAACTGCCAGATATGCATCAATTGTACACATAAAGTGTACGCTCCTACAAAAAGCGTCGTGCACCGAGCAACCGTATGATAGTGTACACTATCGATTCATGTATACATACAATAAATTATTAAATTTCGATAGAAATGTTAAATAAATGGCTCCTGGTCTTTATTTCACATGACAACTAATCACACGACAAAATAGAACACGACAATTGATCGCACGACATAATATCACATGGACAAATAATCATAAACAAAAATATCACTGAGGTAAAAAACCAGCCTTAAAACATTGAACCTTGCACACGGAAATCCATGTCAGTCTTTTCCCGCCGCCATTTTAGCGTTAGGACATTTTGGTCCCTCTGGTTTGGCGCCGGATGTTTTGGCATCAGGCTACTTGACCCTCGTTATTGTGACGAGAATTATTTTAGATAAAATTTTGTTTACTAAAATGGTGGAAACAGAGAAATGGCAACGTCATGAAACTAACCTAATCTAACTACTCAGAATTTTGCCCACCACTAATAATGCCTAAAAGCATATGCGTTCTCTAAAACTAACGTAACCTAACCACTCAGAACTCCGCTTACACCTAATAATGCGTAAATCATTGGCTGCACGGGGAAATTTTTAAATGTGTGATATTTTGTTGATGTGATATTTTATCAATGTGATATTTTGTCATTGTGATATTTTTATGCGAGATATTTTATCATTGTGATAATTTGACACGTGATCAAATGTCCGTGATATTTTCTCGTGTGATTATTTGTCCGTGAAATAAAGACGTGCTACCAAATAAATATCCCTGGCCCATGTTAATTGGAAAAAATAATACTTTTGTTACAAAAAACTGGTGTAAAATGACATTTAAAGACTAAAAGTAGTCTTCTTGATATGTCCAAACCTCTAAGTTCAAAACTTTAAAATATTAGCGCTATTAAGAAACCGAATTATTTTAATTTATTCAAATAAGTTTTCTATAGTACAGCTCAAACTGTACAATTTCTCTCTGTATAATATTTAATTAAATCAATATATATTCTTATAATTATTGAAATATTAATGTCTTAAGAAATTTCTATGAGGTAACGACAATGCGTAAACTGGTGTAAATGAACTGGAAATAATTAAGTTTTTTACTAAAACTTATGAGAAAATCAAAGAAAAAAAACTACACTTTACTAATCCTCCATTGAAAATTGAAAAGAGAACATATTTACCTCATGAACAAGTAAAGACTGTATAAAAATACCACGCGTATTTTTATTAAATTAATTGTCGTCTCCCGTCCTAATTTTGGTATTTTGATATAAACAGCAATTAAAAAACGATGAAAACTTAAAGATTAAAGGAATAAACGTTACTGGCAATTTGTTTTTTAATTTATTATTGTTTAAAATATGTAAAATTTGATTTTTTTATGAATTTTCATTGTCGTCACCTTCATTGTCGTTACCAAACATTTGGCGTATCAGGTACGAAACAAGAACAAAGTGTAACCCGTAACAGAAAATATTTTTCAAATCCTAAATAACATTTCTATTTCTCTTCCTCTTAGACATTTATTTAAATATGATTTAAAAAACCACAAAATTAAACTTTATATTTGTTACAACGTTATGAATCAAGTTTATTATAAAATAATATTATTTATTAAAATTATGAATATAATATTATCTTTGTAGTTACTAACCAACGACACATTAACTTTAATAAATTTATTTGGTCTAAAACTTCATCAAAAATTCATGTGTTTTTCTTAATTTTTTAATTATTACTTAAAAAATAATTTTCATTTATTCACAAAAATGCACTAAATCAGATATGTACATTATGTTTTTGACTCTTTAGAGTTATTTTTTTCAAGTTTTTAATAAGCAATTGTTGGTTTATATAGCCGTATGAAAATGCGTCATAGTAAAAGTCTTCCCCTTTCCTTTAAAATAATTTTGTAGCGTGACTACTTTAACAATAACTTAACTTGGTGCTAATAAGCAAGAATCCATAAAAAAAACGAATTTACAGTAACTTAAAAAAAAAAAATTTCATTCTTGAAAATGCCCTGTTTTTGGAGAATCACCCATATACATATTGACTATGCTATATGATTCGTGGCTTTACGGTATATATTTCAATACAATCTTATTACTTTTTAGAGATCAGAATTGATCCAAAATGAGTTACATTTCAAAAATGGATATCACCAATTATCCATATAATTGTAGATAGTAAAATACCAAAGAAGAAAAGCTACAGAGGGTTTTTAGATAAAAGCAACGTACGTAGCTGCATCATATTATCGTACAGTAGTCATCGTCAAGAAACGACATAAAGTACAAAACTCGTTCACTCTCCAGATCGGAAATTGCGAAGTGTCCTCCATTTTCTCCTACGCTCGCCTCTCGTACCAGACTGAAAAAGTGGTTATCTTGGAAATGGAGTTTGATCAGTAATCGAAATAGGTTTTTGCGTTTTACATTAGTAACCTGTCATAGTTATTTTATTTTTAAGCCCTTTATGCTTAAGTGACATGTTTGACAGTTTTCTCAGCATTGTGCAGTCTTGCACGTCATATAGAGGATCACAAATTAAGCTACATAATTAGACTACTGGTATTAAATAATTCTCCGTATATTACAACTAACATCGAATAAATACAAATTTCAATATATACAAGTAATGATTTGTTCACGCGCATGGCAATATACGATATACTATCGTACACATGATTTTAATGATGATAAAGCATTTTATTTCTACACACATTTTATGCAGAATATATTCGAGACAAGATTTAAAAATAATGTCTGCGAAATCGACAAAAAAGTACTGTAGATTTAAAAACTAAATTCTATTTCTTCAGTTATGAATTCTTTTGTAGGTCGATACTTTCGCAAACGTTGTCAACTTTAATACTTTCAATTACAGGAGTGCGTTACGTATGAATGAAAAAGTCACACCCATGACGCGAAAATTGTTTTCGAAGATGTGTAAGAATTTATACATACATATACAATTTGCTTTGTCGAAAAATGTTAAAAATTGTACACAGCCCAAAGCTACCTGAATATACAACGTGCAACATAAACCTACGGAGTTACAATGTTTGATGAGGATTTTAACATTCAGATGTATGAAACACGATGACTTTCATTAAATAACTAAATGACTAGAAGGTATAAAACTTTACGACGTTATACGTTAACGTGAACACTATAAATAATTAAATTGCAGCAATGTATAAAACAGTTACAAGTCAACAGTTAAAAGTGCACTTTTCACTAACTTATTCACAACCTGAACTTATAACCTTTGAAAAAGCTAACAATTTTCGTCGATAACGAGACTTCGAGCATTGAACTAAACGGTAACGTTATAAAAAGTTTGTATGTTTATAATCATTACAAATTCCGTATAAAACTTCGAGCGCCGCCAGCAACTTATAGTATATATGTACAAGTTATACTGCCATCAACCTACAATATTCTTGGCTTACTTAATACATATATGTACAGTTAACTTTCATCATCAGCACAAAAAACTCGTACATCACAGATGTTCGCACTGCGTAAAAGCAGGATTGTCGGCAGCATTATTAAAACAATCCTTGACAACTAGCGTTGGCCTGTCAGATGGACCCCAATTTATCATAGCCTTGAATAAGATTGAATCTCTCTGTAAAATATAAATGGTGTTAAATTCACAGGCCTAAAAAATAGAGAATAGAGTAATTAAGTGATCTGCCGATAAAGAAGGATATTCGCTGCAATTCGCAAATCAAAAATCACAATAAAATTTTCCGACTTTGAGCTCTGTAAAGGTAATTTAGAAACAAAAAAACCAATTGAAAATTGACTGATAATTATCAGAAATGAGTAAAAATGTCCTACTTCCCTACTTCCGAAGAATCTCAGTCAATTTTTAATTTATTCCTTTGGCATTCTTTGAGAAACCGTACATAAGTAATTAGAAATAACTTTACATAGCCAACTTTTGAAAAATGAATTCATTTATTATTCATTTACAGTTGCGTACATTATTGTGTTCTCGGCGGACCACTTTAGAACACCCTTCAGCATCCGATTTATACTTACGGGTCCTTTCCATAATCGGTAAGCCGCGAAAATTGGCATTGGTGCCAGAGTAGATAAACCAATCAACAATCCAATATCATTAGCCCAGCTAGGAAATGTAATTTTACCAACTCTCGGAGGTACATACGTATATAGTTGATATATAAAGAGACCCTGTCACAGAAACGAGATTATGTTAAAAATGTTTTACATGCATTCTAAAATACAATAGAGTCTTAAGTTGTAATATAATCTAATAATCTACCAACCGTATACCAATTTATTATGACATAACAAATCTGCAATTTGCTAAGATTCCTTTTAAACGACTTACAAAGGGACCTATTTTCATCGCAATAAAAATCATTACGACGTTGAAAAAAATAAAAACCTTTATAAAGATCATAAATAGATTTAAATTAATCGCAGACAAATACAGGCCACTGTGGATAAATTTGGAATGGACGAAACGGCAAATGATATCCTAAGTGTGGTATCGAAACAAAAGCATTTGTTATGCTTTGTTCGAAAAAATATTAAGTATTACATATATGATGTGTGGTTTGTTCGGCCGTATAGATTAAAATATATAATGTAATTATGTCAGTCCTGAAGATGGCCCATAAGAGGCCGAAACGTACAAAGTAAATACCTATTTTTTAATTTTTGATTCAAAACGACCGACACACCGACATAATTACATCTTATATATTAAGTGTTACATGTCATAACGTGGGGCTTACCATGGTAGCTGCTGGTGCAAGTATAACCCAACTGATCCACCAGTAATTGTAAAGGAATTTGCCGAATTTCATTTGCATTTCCGCAACATTACCAAGGAATTTCGTACATCCATAACACCACGAAGCTACGATTATACTTCAGCAAAACCGATCAGTAATATAGCCCATGAGGCCGTGTTCCAATCCATCAAGGTAAATAGGTAAAGACCGCCATCGAATACCATCGGAATGCCAAGTAACCACCCTCCTATGCATATTCCAAGAATAATATAGGATTCGCGTTTTCGGAGCTCTGACCATAAATCCAGTATGGTTGCATTTATCGCCTGCACACCCGCGAACTGAAGTCACAAATCGGTTAATGTTTAACATACTCAAATGCTTTACTTAAATCTAGGCAGCCCAATTATCTAAATTTCATTCGAAGCTCAAACCATTGACACTAGGTAGTTTTAAATAATAAAGGAAACGAATTTTTACAGATGATACCATTAGTTTTTTAAGTCTGTTTATTTACTAAAACGATTAATTGATATTGCTTCAACCTCCCACAAAATATTCGTAACTAACAAACCCATTCTTACCTGGCTTCCAATACCAAGAATAAATAACATTATAAAGAACAGCACGGCCCATAAATTTGGCATCGGCATCCGTATTACAGCTTCCGGATATGCAATCAACGCCAAACCTGTTTCGCTTCTTACTACATTATCGATTGGTACATTCATTTGTTGCGCCAGGAAGTCCAATATAGCAAAAATTACGAATTCGGCGAATACAGATGTTAATAAATTTGCAAATATCACATTAATTGCATCCCTAAATGACAAATTAGAAGATATTATAATAAAAACATGATAATAGATCCAATATAAATGTTTGATCGATAAATAAACAACGAAATGCAATAAGTAAACATCCTAACCGGTACAAAATTCATAAGATTTCAATGCTGAATATTCCCTTATGTATATTTTATCGAAATTAGTAAACACGTAGAAAAGAAATAAATTACATATGACAATTATTTGTAAAATCGCTATAACTTGATAAAGTAATTAAAGATCCACAGCCGATACCAAGAGAATAAAACACTTGCGAAGCAGCATCAGCCCAAACTGTAGCAGTACCAAGTGTCGACCATTTTGGTGAAATATACCAACTACATCCTTCTGCAGCTCCCTCCAATGTTACACCTTAAATGAAAATAACATAATTGTATCTCATTCGTTTTGTGGGGTTTGTTGCATCAATTTAAGGGGATTTCAGAAATACTGTAGTCCATCCAGGATACTAACTATAGTTCAGTAGCACTGGAAGCTAAACAATATATCTGTAGAAGTTTTTATAAGTAGGTATTTAAGGCTTGTCCGATTTCGTTTAGATACTGCATTGTTAGAATTCGTTTATCGTTTTTGTGTTAAACTGGTTTAATAACAAATTTAGTAATTTCAACTCATTCACGCCGCGATCCTTATAAATTCGCGTGAAAGACAAGGATTACCAGTACGTTATCAGGCTTAAGTAGACATTTAATATTATTCTTATTGATGGGTTATCTGGGATGAATTAATGCCAAACTCAATGAAACTTCGAACATACCTCTTATAAAAAGAGCAATGAGTACAAAGTACGGAAAAAGTGCTGTGAAGTAGACGATCTTTGAAAGGGTCTTTGTCGCTTCCAAAGCAATGAGTGATGTTCCCCCCAAACATATATCCATATTTTGCGCAAATTTCGGTCACCAACGTGCATGTAATGGGGGGCATCGTAAACTTTTATAATGACATTAAAATAGTGCGAGATCATGTTAGGGCTTAATTTTTTTATCGAAAGTCAAAATTAGAAATGTTTCGTGTCGAAAATTATCGTTTTAACATTATTGAGCAATTTTGTTTGAGATCTTAATATTTTGAGATTAAGCTAACATAATTGTTCCGTGTTCATTAATTTTATAAACTGAGCGACCATTATGTTAATAAACTACCTGAATCGCTCAAATATTATTATGATTAAACACTGAATTTATTTAATCATTACCAAATATTTTTTACCGAATTATTGAATAATTAATTTGTTAATTAATTATTCAATTAAGTAAACCTGCTGAAGAGCACAACATGGCATCCTGGTGCGAAACGCATTTTAACAATAGTTCCAATTATAAGCGCTAGAGGGATGACTTTTAATATTAAATCCAATAGTAGGTGATTCAAAATTTTTACATATAAGTACTGAATAATTTATGGCGCTCGACGTTAACTGATATCCCAGTTACGTCATTTTTCTTTGTTTACTTTTTTTAAAGGACCGTAATACTTAATTGTTTATTTAATTCCATTGAAACGGTCAAGAAATATATCTTTATTTACTTATTCGATTAAGTAGTTGTTAATTTTTTAACGATTGATATAAGTATATCAGTAAGAAAATATAGAATGAAAGTAATGTTAATAATTATAGTATTAGTAGCGGATTGACTTAACGATATTTCAGATTTTCTGCTAACAATCCGGTTTATGTGGTCTCTCGTCAATTTCGGCTCCCTTTGAACGAAAAATAAACATCAAAGCATCGTCCACAAAATTCATTCAAATTATTATCGCTATAAAAATGGCGGTAATGAATTATCAGCTGTCTTGAAGCACAATGCCGAATATTACCAGGAAAACGGTTGACATCAATTCCTGCTTTATTTCTAGTTCAATTTCGTATGTAACGACGATAAAGCGAGAAGATAATTTGAATTATTCATTTTCTTTATCACACCATTACGATATTGATAGCTTATATCTTTTATCCGTATATCTCGCTTGGCATATTTTCAGAAAAGATAAGTACTGTGGAAAAACTTGTAATATAACAATGCATTGGGAAAGGTGTAGCGGCAGCTTTAAATTTTACATTAGCTATAAAATCATTTACTCACTAATCGGCCCTACGTGATTGTCATATGGGCTGCATGTTTCAGTTCAACAACAATAAAATCTCCTTGTCTGCACCGATGAATATAGGGCTAACAGAATGTTGATTTTTTAGAATGTTACAGTGGCCTAGAGGATTTAGCCTGTCAAGCAGGAAACAGCGGAACTGTATTTTACAATAAGACATGCACGTTGGTGACCGAAATTTGCGCAAAATATGGATATATGTTTGGGGGGAACATCACTCATTGCTTTGGAAGCGACAAAGACTCTTTCAAAGATCGTCTACTTCACAGCACTTTTTCCGTACTTTGTACTCATTGCTCTTTTTATAAGAGGTATGTTCGAAGTTTCATTGAGTTTGGCATTAATTCATCCCAGATAACCCATCAATAAGAATAATATTAAATGTCTACTTAAGCCTGATAACGTACTGGTAATCCTTGTCTTTCACGCGAATTTATAAGGATCGCGGCGTGAATGAGTTGAAATTACTAAATTTGTTATTAAACCAGTTGAACACAAAAACGATAAACGAATTCTAACAATGCAGTATCTAAACGAAATCGGACAAGCCTTAAATACCTACTTATAAAAACTTCTACAGATATATCGTTTAGCTTCCAGTGCTACTGAACTATAGTTAGTATCCTGGATGGACTACAGTATTTCTGAAATCCCCTGAAATTGATGCAACAAACCCCACAAAACGAATGAGATACAATTATGTTATTTTCATTTAAGGTGTAACATTGGAGGGAGCTGCAGAAGGATGTAGTTGGTATATTTCACCAAAATGGTCGACACTTGGTACTGCTACAGTTTGGGCTGATGCTGCTTCGCAAGTGTTTTATTCTCTTGGTATCGGCTGTGGATCTTTAATTACTTTATCAAGTTATAGCGATTTTACAAATAATTGTCATATGTAATTTATTTCTTTTCTGCGTGTTTACTAATTTCGATAAAATATACATAAGGGAATATTCAGCATTGAATTCTTATGAATTTTGTACCGGTTAGGATGTTTACTTATTGCCTTTCGTTGTTTATTTATCGATCAAATATTTATATTGGATCTATTATCATGTTTTTATTATAATATCTTCTAATTTGTCATTTAGGGATGCAATTAATGTGATATTTGCAAATTTATTAACATCTGTATTCGCCGAATTCGTAATTTTTGCTATATTGGACTTCCTGGCGCAACAAATGAATGTACCAATCGATAATGTAGTAAGAAGCGAAACAGGTTTGGCGTTGATTGCATATCCGGAAGCTGTAATACGGATGCCGATGCCAAATTTATGGGCCGTGCTGTTCTTTATAATGTTATTTATTCTTGGTATTGGAAGCCAGGTAAGAATGGGTTTGTTAGTTACGAATATTTTGTGGGAGGTTGAAGCAATATCAATTAATCGTTTTAGTAAATAAACAGACTTAAAAAACTAATGGTATCATCTGTAAAAATTCGTTTCCTTTATTATTTAAAACTACCTAGTGTCAATGGTTTGAGCTTCGAATGAAATTTAGATAATTGGGCTGCCTAGATTTAAGTAAAGCATTTGAGTATGTTAAACATTAACCGATTTGTGACTTCAGTTCGCGGGTGTGCAGGCGATAAATGCAATCATACTGGATTTATGGTCAGAGCTCCGAAAACGCGAATCCTATATTATTCTTGGAATATGCATAGGAGGGTGGTTACTTGGCATTCCGATGGTATTCGATGGCGGTCTTTACCTATTTACCTTGATGGATTGGAACACGGCCTCATGGGCTATATTACTGATCGGTTTTGCTGAAGTATAATCGTAGCTTCGTGGTGTTATGGATGTACGAAATTCCTTGGTAATGTTGCGGAAATGCAAATGAAATTCGGCAAATTCCTTTACAATTACTGGTGGATCAGTTGGGTTATACTTGCACCAGCAGCTACCATGGTAAGCTCCACGTTATGACATGTAACACTTAATATATAAGATGTAATTATGTCGGTGTGTCGGTCGTTTTGAATCAAAAATTAAAAAATAGGTATTTACTTTGTACGTTTCGGCCTCTTATGGGCCATCTTCAGGACTGACATAATTACATTATATATTTTAATCTATACGGCCGAACAAACCACACATCATATATGTAATACTTAATATTTTTTCGAACAAAGCATAACAAATGCTTTTGTTTCGATACCACACTTAGGATATCATTTGCCGTTTCGTCCATTCCAAATTTATCCACAGTGGCCTGCATTTGTCTGCGATTAATTTAAATCTATTTATGATCTTTATAAAGGTTTTTATTTTTTTCAACGTCGTAATGATTTTTATTGCGATTAAAATAGGTCCCTTTGTAAGTCGTTTAAAAGGAATCTTAGCAAATTGCAGATTTGTTATGTCATAATAAATTGGTATACGGTTGGTAGATTATTAGATTATATTACAACTTAAGACTCTATTGTATTTCAGAATGCATGTAAAACATTTTTAACATAATCTCGTTTCTGTGACAGGGTCTCTTTATATATCAACTATATACGTATGTACCTCCGAGAGTTGGTAAAATTACATTTCCAAGCTGGGCTAATGATACTGGATTGTTGATTGGTTTATCTACTCTGGCACCAATGCCAATTTTCGCGGCTTACCGATTATGGAAAGGACCCGTAAGTATAAATCGGATGCTGAAGGGTGTTCTAAAGTGGTCCGCCGAGAACACAATAATGTACGCAACTGTAAATGAATAATAAATGAATTCATTTTTCAAAAGTTGGCTCTGTAAAGGTATTTCTAATTACTTATATACGGTTTCTCAAAGAATGCCAAAGGAATAAATTAAAAATTGACTGAGATTCTTCGGAAGTAGGAAAGTAGGACATTTTTACTCATTTCTGATAATTATCAGTCAATTTTCAATTGGTTTTTTTGTTTCTTAATTACCTTTACAGAGCTCAAAGTCGGAAAATTTTATTGTGATTTTTGATTTGCGAATTGCAGCGAAATTCCTTCTTTATCGGCAGATCACTTAATTACTCTATTCTCTATTTTTTAGGCCTGTGAAATTAACACCATTTATATTTTACAGAGAGATTCAATCATATTCAAGGCTATGATAAATTGGGGTCCATCTGACAGGCCAACGCTAGTTGTCAAGGATTGTTTTAATAATGCTGCCGACAATCCTGCTTTTACGCAGTGCGAACATCTGTGATGTACGAGTTATTTTGTGCTGATGATGAAAGTTAACTGTACATATATGTATTAAGTAAGCCAAGAATATTGTAGCTTGATGGCAGTATAACTTGTAGATATATACTATAAGTTGCTGGCGGCGCTCGAAGTTTTATACGGGATTTGTAATGATTATAAACATACAAACTTTTTATAACGTTACCGTTTAGTTCAATGCTCGAAGTCTCGTTATCGACGAAAATTGTTAGCTTTTTCAAAGGTTATAAGTTCAGGTTGTCAATAAGTTAGTGAAAAGTGCACTTTTAACTGTTGACTTGTAACTGTTTTATACATTGCTGCAATTTAATTATTTATAGTGTTCACGTTAACGTATAACGTCGTAAAGTTTTATACCTTCTAGTCATTTAGTTATTTAATGAAAGTCATCGAACTGTTTCATACATCTGAATGTTAAATTCCTCATCAAACATTGTAACTCCGTCGGTTTATGTTGCACGTTGTATATTCAGGTAGCTTTTGGCTGTGTACAATTTTTAACATTTTTCGACAAAGCAAAATGTATATGTATGTATAAATTCTTACACATCTTCGAAAACAATTTTCGCGTCATGGGTGTGACTTTTTCATTCATACGTAACGCACTCCTGTAATTGAAAGTATTAAAGTTGACAACGTTTGCGAAAGTATCGACCTACAAAAGAATTCATAACTGAAGAAATAGAATTTAGTTTTTAAATGTACAGTACTTTTTTGTCGATTTCGCAGACATTATTTTTAAATCTTGTCTCGAATATATTCTGCATAAAATGTGTATAGAAATAAAATGCTTTATCATCATTAAAATCATGTGTACGATAGTATATTGTATATTGCCATGCGCGTGCACAAATCATTACTTGTATATATTGAAATTTGTATTTATTCAATGTTAGTTGTAATGTACGGAGAATTATTTAATACCAGTAGTCTAATTATGTAGCTTAATTTGTGATCCTCTATATGACGTGCAAGACTGCACAATGCTGAGAAAACTGTCAAACATGTCACTTAAGCATAAAGGGCTTAAAAATAAAATAACTATGACAGGTTACTAATGTAAAACGCAAAAACCTATTTCGATTAATGATCAAACTCCATTTCCAAGATAACCACTTTTTCAGTCTGGTACGAGAGGCGAGCGTAGGAGAAAATGGAGGACACTTCGCAATTTCCGATCTGGAGAGTGAACGAGTTTTGTACTTTATGTCGTTTCTTGACGATGACTACTGTACGATAATATGATGCAGCTACGTACGTTGCTTTTATCTAAAAACCCTCTGTAGCTTTTCTTCTTTGGTATTTTACTAACTACAATTATATGGATAATTGGTGATATCCTTTTTTGAAATGTAACTCATTTTGGATCAATTCTGATCTCTAAAAAGTAATAAGATTGTATTGAAATATATACCGTAAAGCCACGAATCGTATAGCATAGTCAATATGTATATGGGTGATTCTCCAAAAACAGGGCATTTTCAAGAATGAATTTTTTTTTTTTTAAGTTACTGTAAATTCGTTTTTTTTTTTATGGATTCTTGCTTATTAGCACCAAGTTAAGTTATTGTTAAAGTAGTCACGCTACAAAATTATTTTAAAGGAAGGGGAAGACTTTTAATACGACGCATTTTCATACCTATATGAACCAACAATTGCTTATTAAAAACTTGAAAAAAATAACTCTAAAGAGTCAAAAACATAATGTACATATCTGATTTAGTGCATTTTTGTGAATAAATGAAAATCATTTTTTAAGTAATAATTAAAAAATTAAGAAAAACACATGAATTTTTGATGAAGTTTTAGACCAAATAAATTTATTAAAGTTAATGTGTCGTTGGTTAGTAACTACAAAGATAATATTATATTCATAATTTTAATAAATAATATTATTTCATAATAAACGTGATTCATAACGTTGTAACAAATATAAAGTTTAATTTTGTGGTTTTTAAAATTATATTTAAATAAATGTCTAAGAGGATGAGAAATATAAATGTTATTTAGGATTTGAAAAATATTTGCTGCTACGGGTTACACTTTGTTCTTGTTTCGTACCTGATACGCCAAATGTTCGGTAACGACAATGAAGGTGACGACAATGAAAATTTGTAAAAAAATCCAATTTTACATATTTTAAACAATAATAAATTAAAAAACAAATTGCCAGTAACGTTTATTCCTTTAATCTTTAAGTTTTCATCGTTTTTTAATTGCTGTTTGTATCAAAATACCAAAATTAGGACGGGAGACGACAATTAATTTAATAAAAATACGTGGTATTTTTATACAGTTTTTACTTGTTCATGAGGTAAATATGTTCTCTTTTCAATTTTCTATGGAGGATTAGTAAAGTGTAGTGTTTTTTATTTGATTTTCTCATAAGTTTTAGTGAAAAAGTTAATTATTTCCAGTTCATTTATACCAGTTTACGCATTGTCATTACCTCATAGAAATTTCTTAAGACATTAATATTTCAATAATTATAAGTATATATATTGATTTAATTAAATATTATACAGAGAGAAATTGTACAGTTTGAGCTGTACTATAGAAATATTATTTGAATAAATTAAAATAATTCGGTTTCTTAATAGCGCTAATATTTTAAAGTTTTGAACTTAGAGGTTTGGACATATCAAAAATACTACTTTTAGTCTTTAAATGTCATTTTACACCAGTTTTTTGTAACAAAAGTATTATTTTTTCAAATTAACATGGGCCAGGGATATTTATTTACCATTTCTATCGAAATTTAATAATTTATTGTATGTATACATGAATCGATAGTGTACACTATCATACGGTTGCTCGGTGCACGACGCCTTTTGTAGGAGCGTACACTTTATGTGTACAATTGATGCATATCTGGCAGTTACTTTTGCTTTACCAATACATATCAGAATAAGGAATATTTTAATAATTACAGGGTTGAACATTAAATCATTTCAAACAATCCATTCCTTCATACCTTACTTAATTTGTTTTCATAACAAATCATATATGAGCGATTTAAACAGAGCTGACTTTACGTACTATTGAATCAAAAAAACCTTTATTTTTTTGTTTGAAATTTGGCTTTTAAAATAAATATAAAAAATTATAGAAAAAATACTGGCGTTACGTATATTAGTCTAAATTAATTCAGTCTTCTAACTAAATCCAATAAATTCATATTCTCCTTATTTTCGTGTATATCAAATAGTAGTAGTAGTATGTATTTATTCTCATAAATTGGGATACAAAAACCCATTGAGAAGGAGTTCCGAAGTGTTACATAACGTGGAGAAAAAACAGAACGCAGAGAGTACACTAAAATACACGAAACTTGAAAAAATAAAAATTTTTAGAGGCGTCGCGCAGCGCCTTCGCGGTGTCTAACCCTTGCTTATAAGACTAAGAAAAAATCAACATAAAGGCCGAAGTACATTTAAAGTAAACATTTAGTGAACATTTAGTCGTCAAGAAGGAATGCCCTTCTCTGAAAAGTGGCGAGTACAAATTTATACAGTAAGGACGCTGACTGGGCATCGTTTGCGCCAATTAAGGAACGCAATATGTCGGATGTATGCGATGGGCGCCGGTTCAACCTATACAAAAATTCTGCCCTGGTCTGCGCTAACAATGGGCACTCCGACAAGATGTGCAACAACGTTTCCTGTTTGTTTAAATTACAAAGACTACAAGTCAACGTCGGATTATAAAAGTAGCGCTTATCAGTAATCGCAAAAAATCGCGAGTATAAAGTCGCCAGCCTTAGCTGGATCCTCACTTTTAGGTAATGCAAGGGCAGACGAGGAGGATACAGAGAGTATGCAGAGTCCGAGGGGAGACGAAAGATAGGCAGCTGAATGGACTCCGAACAAAAATACGATCTCAAATCGTCTCTCCTGCAGGTCTCGGCAAACTTCGCAATTACAGAGGGACCCGTTTGTTTCCAAAAATCGGCGTTAAAATTAGTCCACAGCTCGTCCGCTCCTGCATGAACAAGAATTGCCTTTAACTGCAGAGTCCAATTAAAGGTATCTACCGCTGAAGCGTTATTTGCCAGATCCTTCAACCGCAAAAGTAACATTTTGGGCAGTCTGGAATCCGGCAGACTGAGCGTTTTTGCCACCCACCTAATTGCTCTCGAACAAATTTCTACCGATATGGGCGGTATACCGAGTTCTAAGCGAATCAGATAGGCCGGAGTGTTTCTCGGTAAGTTGAAAAGTCTTTTAAAAAACGCAACCTGCACGGATTCCAGCCTGTCCAGATAGCGCAAGGCCCAGAACGGAGCCGCGTACAAAAAAACCGAAAGTATCAACGCATTGTACAGAGTGAAGAAAGCGCTCCACGTATCCATTTTGGTAGTAACAATTAGCGGTATAACCGCAGCTATCGCCGCGTTGGTTTTGGCTGTGGCGTCCTCCACAGATTGGAGGCCGCGTGCCGAGGAGGAGAATAGGACCCCTAGATACCTATAGCTGCTCACGACTTCGATCTGTCTACCCTCAAACCAGAACGACGTGGAATTCGCGTCTGAACGACCGGCCCTTTTAAAACAAACAATCTTTGTCTTACCCGTGTTAACGGCGAGATGATTTTGTTGGCAGAATTCCGCGAGCAAAAGCAATTTCCTGCGCAGATCCGCCGGAGAGTAAGCAAAGATAGACAGATCGTCAGCGTAAAGAAGCATTAAAAGGTCATGAGTGAGCGAAACGTCCACCCCACGCGCACCCCCCTCCCGGAAGAACGCCACAATGTCGGAAATGTATAATATAAAGAGGAGGGGGCTGAGGATTTCGCCCTGCAGCACCCCTCTCGTGACCTTAAATTCGGGCAAGGCAGGGCCACCTGATTGAAGTCGCACAAAAGCCGTCCGGTAGAGGGCGGATAGAACCCTTACGAACTTAGCGCTGACACCAAGTCCCAGGAGCTTCCGCCAGAGAAGTTTGTGGGGGACAGAGTCAAAGGCTCTTTTAAAGTCCACGAAAAGACTAAGTAATTTTACTTTCGGGCGCCTGAGCGAAATCTGTATGGTGGCTAGGAGCGAGAAAATATTGTCCTCAGTGCCCCTCCCAACGCGAAAACCGGCATGTTCCACCGGTAACAAGTCTCTGGCGTCGGCCCACTCGGACAGGCGATTACGCAAAATCTGGGAGAAGATCTTAGCGACGGCGTTTGTAATTGCGATCAATCTATAGTTCGAAGGGTCCTCTCGCGATCCCTTCTTAAACAGTGCAAATAACGTAGCGCGAGCCCAGCACAAAGGAAAAACTTCCTCCCGAAAAATTCTATTAAAGAGATAGAGAAGGCGGATCAGGCAAGCTTCGTTGAATAATTTAAACAATTCCGCGGGAAGTTCATCAGGGCCTATTGCTTTACCCGCCTTCAGCACCCTTACGCTATCTCGCAATTCAGGTAGGGTAATCGGGACGTCTAGGACGGGGTCGAAAGTGCCATAAAACGTCTCCGGGGCGCACACTGCCCGAGGGAAAATCTCCGAGAAGTGCGCGTCCCAGTCGTGCTCTGAGACCCTCGCCCCCGCGACGGGCCCCTTCCGAAATTGACGACAGACGCCCCAGAAATCCGCAGCAGTACGGGTCGCCGCAAACCTGTCCGAGATCGAGGCGGCGAATTGAGATTTTTTCTGTCTAATAATCTCAAGGTACGCCTTTTTGGCAGATTTAAAGTTAAGGGTCGCGGTTGTACTGTACGCACTCTTCCTCATTTGATACATAGCGCGACGAAAAACCCTTCTAGCAGAGGTGCATTCCCCGTCGAACCAGAGCTTAGAGTTCGAGAAAGACTGACGCGGTTTACAAAAAACTTTCGAAAGAATGCCGGCATCTAGCGCCGCATCGCGAACGGCACCGGAAAAGCGTTCATAAATAGTATCGATAGGCAGTGACAGCCCCGATTCGAAGGCAGGCAAAGACCGCCCTAAATAATTACAAAAATCACGCGCTCCGTCATGTGACCCCAAGTATTTTATCTTAACACGATGCTCTGCCGGAGCTGCAATTAATTCTCGAGGTAAACTTTCGGACTGCAAAAAAAGCGATAAAATTACCGGAAGATGGTCGGAGCCGTGAAGGTCAATGTCCATTGAGAGGTCAGCAATAAAAGCTAAGTGAGAGGTCGAAACCCAAACGAGATCAACCACGCTGAAACCCCTCTGTCCGAGAAAGGTGTAATGTGCAGGAAGGTCACTGGAGCAGCGACCATTCAACAGAACAAAATTATTAGCATACATGAACTCGGACAGAAGGGTACCGCGGCTGGTGCAAGTCCCGTCGTGCGAACTCCTGACCATACTAACCGACGATTGCTCAAAAATTTGAGGGAAATTTGCAAAGGGGTCTAGCGAACCAATCCGGCAATTGAAATCGCCGCCCAAAATAAACATACAAACCGGGTACCGAGCATTCAAAGAATCAATCGTTTCTTGTATGGATGAAAGGTGAGAGACGAGGTCGGAGTTATGCGTGAAATAGAAAGAGGCGACTATTGTATTAATTGGCAAGGTATTAATGTGAAAAAAAATCCAGTTAGGAGTTGATTCGAGAACGGTGTGTGTAAAATCTGAATGAATAAGAGAAAGCAGACCGCCACTGCAGCGGCCAAAGTTCCTGAGGCGAGAGGCAGGAGAGATGATTCTAGAATACTCGGTTGGTAAATCTACCTCGGCAGTCTCACGGCTCGACCACGTTTTCGAGAAATTTACTATTTTATAAGGGGAACAAAAAACGTTATTTTTAATATTATAAAATCCTCGGGCATTCCAAAAAATAATTCTTAAAATATTCGGCGAACGAGTTTGACTTAAAGCGACTTGTTGAGGTGGACCTCTCGCAGTGCTGGCGGATGCCGCGTTAACAATAATCTCAGCATGACGGGGGCACATTAAAAATTTTGAGACGATGAGTCGGACAAAGAAGTATTCCTGCGACATTCGGTGGCGTTATTATCAATCGCAGTGGTTGAAGTCCGGGACCTCGCCGGTATCGTTTCCTTTCTGGGGGGGCCTCTACAACTTACGGTAAAGTCTTGGTCCGCCTCGGACCATTTCAACCACCTGTTATCAACTGCAATCATGTTGCCTTTTACACGGAAGTCGACGGCTTTAGCAGCAGCGGCGCGCCGAGCTTCTCTGACCTTGAACGCTAAGAATCGCTCCGTGTCAGTGAGATCCGCATTAATAAATATGTCGGAGTTCTTAAGGGCTGTCTTTTTTAAAGACAAAATCTTGAATTTGTCTTCCTCCGAAGACATTTCAACCAACAAAATTAAAGGAGACATGCGTATCGGGCGCGCCGAGACAACTGTACCCGATAAAGGGAACTTCGCGGCCAAAAATTTAAAGATTTCCTCCTTTAGCGGATGCGGACCTGTCCTAAAACCAGATAGAATCAAGTTTCTCTTCTTGCGAAATCTTTCCTGTTCCTCCAACTTGAGCGCCATCTTCTGGATTAAACTATCCTGCGCTGCGATCTTAATTCCTTGCGCCTCGATTGTTTCTTCGAGCGTCAGAATGCGAGCGGAAAAATCATTCCGTAAGTCGCCAACCGCATTTTTAACGTCCGTGATTTCCCTAGCACAGACCTCTATTCCAGGTTGCAGGGAACCAGTAATATTCTTCGTCGCTATCGAAATTGCGTCGGTGATTGCGCTTAAGAGCGACTTTTGTAGTAGGTCAAGGTTGGCCTGCGTAATTGACATATCTACCATAGATGTAACTGACGCTGCAACAGGGGACTCGGAAAAGTCTGGAGACGACAGCCTGCGGCGTCTCAAAACAGGAGATTGGTTCGACTCGCCCGCTTCAGTCCCGGAATCGCGCTTTCTCTTAATAAAGCCAAAATCTTCAAGAGAACTGCAGCTGTCAGTGCGGTAGGTTGACCATTTCGAAGCAGTAGTAGGGCGCCCCACTAAAATTGCTGGGCGTAATTGCAACGAGGCAGGTTCCCCGATCACACCACAATCAGAGTTGGGAGGCCTGTCCGATGCTCGTAATTGGGCAGTGGGCGGACTGTCTTGCGACATGAGCTGAAAGTCGCTCGCCCGAGAGATGCTGCCACCTAGTTTCACTCAAGAGAATGAGCGGAGGACAGAAATACATACGTCACGAAAAGCCGCATGCGCGCGAGGTCTCACTGTACGACCGAGATACCGCGCGGTGAGCCTGTGTTGGGCCGCACACAAACAAAGAACGGACTCACCGAATTGTCAGGAGAACTCAGCCAGGCGGTGACAGCTGCCCGAAAAATCCCGCAGAAATTCACAATTAAAAACTGTCAGGACGACGCTGCAAAATTTTCAGGCGTTTTGTACTTGAGCTATGACGTCTTGACACGATGACAGTTGAAACGAGGCAGAGTAGGACGAGTGCAGCGGGCTATGCAGAAAATAAAAGATACCCTTTTCGGACTCCTTTCAAATGTTCACCGCTGTAGGCCCGATGATTGGCTCCCAGTTCGATTACAGGCACGTGGCGCCACCAGAGAAACCGGAGCGAAGAGAGCACGTCTTAACCGTCACTTCGGCGATTGACGAAGAATCAAAAACTTAACAAATACCGGATTTATGACTCGGAAAATCAGCAATTCACGGCGCATCCACTCCGAGCCACTCCGGGGACACCTTCCTGCCGAATCAAACTCCCAAAAAGCACGGGTTAATCAGTGAAATTCGAAAATAAATGCAGAGCAAAGAGACACACGTCTGCTCTACTTACCATTCAAATATTCTCCTTATTTTCGTGTATATCAAATAATTTGTTTACTTTTTAATATTTTTTGCATTAATAAACACATTCTACACATTTTCTTGTAAAAATAGTAGAAAACAATTTTTCCATCTATATTAACTCCGAATTAATTTAAAACTTTTACGTACATTGATATTACAATGACGAATTATTTACATTTTTCCCCCTTTATTTACTTTACCCGTATATGAACCGTCACACCAAGAAACTTTCGAATGAATTTAATAGCAAGCGGTTAAGAAATTAAAAGTTTTTTCTCTCTATGAGAATTATTATTATTTATATTTTCTTGTAATTTAAATAGAGACAAATTAGCGGATCGGATATTTTGCTAAATTGTTCATTTGTAACAGAATAACAATTGTTCCCTATTATGCCGTGGACACTTTTAATTGCAAAACCGTGATTTCGAAATAAACGTGTAGCGATACAGCTTGACTGTTTGAATTTCGCGCGTGGAATGAGAGGCAGAGTGGCGCTCATGGCGCATGATGTTCATTTGTATTTCGCGCGCTTGAGGGAGTGGGAGTCACGTGACTCCGCGTTACTGTTAGATGCGGAATGGAAACAGACGGCGGAACGCGAAATGGCGGTATCGAATGTAATCGAATGGCGTCCGTGAAAACGTGCTCTTGTTTACGAAAAGGAAAACGCGGAAATACGTTGATACGACAAAGCGCCGGAAGCGGAATCGTGTCGGGCGAAATAGTCGGAAAATTAACAAAAGCGGTAAAACCTGGGAAATCGTTTTTCCGGTGGATCGGCGAGGACGCCACCACGTTTTGAGCGAGAGACGACGACGCCAGTCGAAGGACAAACACCGCGTGTTCAACACGCATCGTGTGGGGTGTTTGAGAGTGTGAGATTCGGAAAAAGGCCCAATTGGGGAAGTTTAACTAAAAAAAAAAAAAAAAAAAGGGAAAAAAATGCGAAAGGGAAACGGGAGATCGCCGCGATAATTAACGGGGCATTTTCCTATTTCTAGTTCTTTTATCCCCGTCCGGACCTAACCTCCAAAGTAGATTCACGGACATCGGTGTGTCGCATCAGTGAAAGGCACTCGTGTTGGGTGGAAAAGCCGGGAAAAGTGTGGACGCACACGGGTTTCACCAGTGGCCCGATTTCGTCGCAACGTGGTTCGTGCTCGACATCGAAAATCGGTCCATAACCTCATCGGCCACGTGGGCGAGATTCCTGTAGTAGGAAGAAATCTTCCAAAAGGGCAAGAGTATTCGGCAGGAAGTGAGAGGGAACAACCGGTTGTCCACGTGTCAAATCTGCGGAATTGGATGTACATGTTCCTGACCGCGACATTGTGGCGAGGTTAAAGCAGCGAGCACCCAGGTACTTCATCTTCAGGTTCCTGATAACGATCATCGCAGAATAAATTTAGTGACGAGTTGTCAATCGAATTGGTTTGCATGATAACGAGATCTCAGGATAAAAAGCGGGAAAACAGGATGAGTGTCGAAGATTTTAAGGAGGAAGTTGAAAGGTTGAGGGCACAAATGATGTCCGCAGGTAAGGAAAATGAGCTCCTTCGTCGGCAAATCCAGCAGCTTAGCGAAAGACCTGCTGAAGGGGCAGCCCCCCAACAGGAAGATAAACTTCGCGAAGCTACTATTGAAAATGACACGTTACGACGAGAAATCGTAAGACTCAAAAACGAACATAGCCGAATGTCAAAAGCTTTAAATGAGTATATTGGTCAACGAGCAGTGATGGGATATCGAGGATTTTTCGCGCACCGATGTGCGCAGGTTGGGCGCGATTGGCGGCTGGAGGCACAGTCGAGCGACAGCGGAAAATCTATAGTCCTTGCGTGTTCATGCTTCGAATAAATGACTGCGGCTAGCAGTTTATCAGCTGCTTCGCGGCTCATATCGTAAAGGGTGTAGTAGCCGAGTGGTTAAAGCGCTCGACTGATGAACATAATTTTTGTAGTTCGCGTACTCGCAGATGCATTTTTTTTTTTTTATTTTTTATAATTATGTAATATAATTTTTTTTATTTTTTTTTATTTTTATATTTATTTTTATAATTTATTGCAATTTATTAAATGCTATTTAAATTATTTATTGTATATTTTTGAAAGGAATTTTTAATTTTTTAAATATACTTTTTAACCTAACTTAAGTTATTTTCTGTAACTTATTTTGACGAATATGGCGTTAAATAAAACTGAAACATGTTTTCTCTACTTTTATTTATGTAGTTGTATATTACAGTTGTATTAAATAAATAAATTTCTTCAGTTAGGAAGATATTGCCAAAATGTTTTTAATTCTTTTTTATCCGCCAAAAATGAAATTAATATGTCACAATACTTTTTACGTATATAAAATAGTAGCTTATATTATACAAAAGAATTGTGAATAATACCATACCCATCTATTTTCCAATACTTGGAATGTTATTTTTACTTACTCCAATTTTATGAAGCTTTAAATAATGCTTAAATATTTAAATACATAATTTTCCAAGGTTATAAAAATATTGCCACAGTTTTTCACTTCTTATTTATCCGCCAAAAATGAAATTGATGTGTAATAATATTTTTATCCGATTCAAAATAGTAACTAATATTATGCAAAATGATCTGTAACTATAATGAAACTATACCTATTCAATGTCCATTATTTGGAATATTGTTGTTACTAAGTCTTTTTTATTTAGCTTTAAAAAAATGCTTAAAAATAATAAAAGTTAAAAAAGCATTTGGTAAAAATAATATTATAATTTATTAAATGCTATTTAAATTACTTATTTAAATTTTAAATTAATTATCTGTGACCGGCAATATTATATAATACATTTTCCAAATTAGTAGTAATAAATAAATAATTTTCTACAGTTAGGACAATATCGCCAAAATGTTTCTATTTCTTCTTTATCAGCCAAAAATTTAATATGTAATAATATTTTATGTTTAGTATCATAAAACATACATATATCTACATTCAGACCTCTTAACAATATCATGGTCATTCATACGTTGCGATTTTCCAATGAAAAAAGGTATTAAAAAATTCTATGTTTAAATACATTTAGAGAACTGGCTAATTAAGAGGTAATGAACCTAGTAACTTATTTTATGTAAAAGTATCTGTAACTAATGCAATTACACATATCCAATGCCCAATACTTGAATAATTGTTGTTTAGGAAGTTTAACCCATTTCAAACAAAATATAAAAATAATCAAAATTAAAAAATACCACGACAAGGACATTACAGAACTAATAATAAAAAGGGAATATAATAGCATATATGAATACAAGTAGCTAGACATAAGCAATATTTATGTAAAAGTTAACGTTGTCGAGTGATCTAGATGACTGAAAATCATTCGATATTTTGCAGGTTCGAGAACCGCCGGATGCATAATTTTTGTTTACCTAATGATTAATTAATTTATTGTTTCCCTTTTTATCATTTCACTAAAAACCGTTTATAAAAAATTCCTGAATCGATTTTCAAAATTCAGACTCTGTAATGAAAATTCTAATTACTGCGGACGGTATCCTAGAAAATATCAAAGAAATTAAGAACGAGAATTTTCGGAAATAAGTAATTGTTATTTATATCTGAAAATTCTCGGTCATTTTTTAATTAATGTCTTTGGCATTTTCTAGGGTACCGTATATGGTCATTAAAATTGCTCTAACAGTGCCCGAATTTTTAAAAATCGATTCAGTCATTTTTTTATTTACTGTTTTTAGTGGAAATTCCTACCTTATCGTCCAAGCACTTTAGAACTCCCTGAAGGAGGATATAAATCCACACAATGATAAAACAGAAAATTACACTTAACATTGTAAATAAACAAATTATAAAAATTTAAAACAAATCTATAAAATGTAGGTTTTCCAATTTTTTTCTGATTATCCGCATTAATGGCCTAATAAAGAATAAATGCACAACTTAATATTCTCATAAATTTACAAATTCACATAAATTTATAAATTCTCTAACAATTTGTAATAAAAGTTAAACAAAAATTAAGATTGGCACCGAATGGATGACATATTTTAGAACCGTTTCAGTTGAAATGATCACGTTTAAAAGAATATATAATAGAAGTAATATACTAAAATAGATTCAAATTTAAAAAATATCGATGAAATAATAAAAGTATAGAAAGCGTGGTATTTAACAATTTCTGTCATTAATAGTAATTCGCACCAATAGAATCAAATACAAATAAAAGTAGAATCAAAGTAAGTTACGAAAAGTCTATAAAATTACGTGAAAAAATATATTTCAAGAATTACAATATCTTTAAACACTTACAATATTTTAAAAAGTATATAATAAATAATTTAAATAGCATTTAATAAATTATAATATTAACATAATAATAAAATTAATAACAAAAAAAAAACGTGCACTCGCCAGTACGCGGTCTTCCAACGTCATACATACGAGGCAAGCACTCTAACCAGTCGACTAAACGAACTTATTTGAACTTGTTGTCGCAAAGCCGTTGATGAATTACTGCTGCATTCGTATTATATATTAATTAATTTGATTGTGGCGGATAAATAAGAAGTAAAAACCTTGTCGCAATATTTTTCTAACTTTAGAAATGTTTTTGTTTATTACTGGTAGTTTAAACAATGTATTATCTTTTCATTATTATTTTTACAAAATCGTTTTTTTTTAATTTTTATTATTTTTCATAATATTTTTAAAGCTTCATAAAAAAGATTTGTAAAAACAAAGTTCCAACTAATGGACATTGAATAGGTATAATTGCATTACTTACAACATAATTTTGGATAACATAAACCACTATTTTATATACGTACAAAAAAATTATTACATATTAATTTGATTTTTGGCGGATAAGGAAGAAATAGAAACATTTTGGCGATATTGTCCTAACTGTGGAAAATTATTTGGTTATTACTACTAATTTAGAAAATGTATTATATAATAATGCCTGTCACTGATAATGATGATTCTCAGAAATAGAAATATCACCGAAATAAGTTACAAAAAAGATATCATAATTACGAGAAAAAATATATTTAAAGACTTTCAATTTCTTTAAACAGTTACAATATTTTAAAAACTATATAATAAGTAATTTAAATAGCATTTAATAAATTATAATATTATTTTTACCAAATGCTTTTTTAACTTTTATTATTTTTAAGCATTTTTTTAAAGCTAAATAAAAAAGACTTAGTAACAACAATATTCCAAATAATGGACATTGAATAGGTATAGTTTCATTATAGTTACAGATCATTTTGCATAATATTAGTTACTATTTTGAATCGGACAAAAATATTATTACACATCAATTTCATTTTTGGCGGATAAATAAGAAGTGAAAAACTGTGACAATATTTTTATAACCTTGGAAAATTATGTATTTAAATATTTAAGCATTATTTAAAGCTTCATAAAATTGGAGTAAGTAAAAATAACATTCCAAGTATTGGAAAATAGATGGGTATGGTATTATTCACAATTCTTTTGTATAATATAAGCTACTATTTTATATACGTAAAAAGTATTGTGACATATTAATTTCATTTTTGGCGGATAAAAAAGAATTAAAAACATTTTGGCAATATCTTCCTAACTGAAGAAATTTATTTATTTAATACAACTGTAATATACAACTACATAAATAAAAGTAGAGAAAACATGTTTCAGTTTTATTTAACGCCATATTCGTCAAAATAAGTTACAGAAAATAACTTAAGTTAGGTTAAAAAGTATATTTAAAAAATTAAAAATTCCTTTCAAAAATATACAATAAATAATTTAAATAGCATTTAATAAATTGCAATAAATTATAAAAATAAATATAAAAATAAAAAAAAATAAAAAAAATTATATTACATAATTATAAAAAATAAAAAAAAAAATGCATCTGCGAGTACGCGAACTACAAAAATTATGTTCATCAGTCGAGCGCTTTAACCACTCGGCTACTACACCCTTTACGATATGAGCCGCGAAGCAGCTGATAAACTGCTAGCCGAAGTCATTTATTCGAAGCATGAACACGCAAGGACTATAGATTTTCCGCTGTCGCTCGACTGTGCCTCCAGCCGCCAATCGCGCCCAACCTGCGCACATCGGTGCGCGAAAAATCCTCGATATCCCATCACTGTCAACGAGGCAATTCTCCGTCCACTTCCACCGATAGTACAATACCACCGAATCAAAGTAGTCCGGTAGTTAACCCTCAGAGAAACCCCCCGAAAAATCCGTCAGCGCGAGATAATCAAGTTGATCAAAATCTACCATTTACGAATGAGGGACAAGTTCGAAATAACGATCAATCTTTAATCGGGCGTTTAATGTTGCAAATGCAATGTAACCAATTAAACCTAGTTTTACCCACATTCAAAAATCAAAAAGATAACCCTTTAAAATTTTTAGAGGATCTAGATAGATATTTCTTTCGTAAAAACATAATCGAAGATTTGAAGCTATTGGTCGTGGAAGAAGCGTTGCAAGGGAGGGCAA
The DNA here is from genome assembly GCA_030407085.1 of Trichopria drosophilae. NCBI lineage: Eukaryota > Metazoa > Arthropoda > Insecta > Hymenoptera > Diapriidae > Trichopria > Trichopria drosophilae. The sequence continues at coordinate 210,870,753 of CM059583.1, forward strand.
AAGTGTGGTATGAGGCGCGATTGATCCCTATAAGAGACTATACGGAATTTAAAGATTTATTTTTAAAAGAATTTTATTCAGTGGAGGCGCGAGCCAAGGTTAGAAGTGAGTGGTCGACTCGTCGATTTGGTTCGGGAGATAAATCGCTCTATAATTACTTTACCGTACAATTAAGTGTAGCCAAATATTTTTCTCCAAGAATTGAACCATATGAAGTAAATTATACCATTTTGAAACAGTTATCCATCACATGTTTGGGAACTATTGGCCACTATCGATTATACCCAGACAGACAAGATTATTAAGTCTCTCGCCCGAATCGATGAATCGACCAAGGAAAATGGTCGATCGTACCACAGCTTTCAAGATGGTTCGCGAGAACCAAATCATAAAGGAAACCCCTTACAATCGAATAGAATGGATCCGCACATTCAACCTAATCGACAACCATATGGGAGAAATAATAGGCCGCCGGAAAATTGGAGACGTAGAAACAACAACCCTGCCCCAGCCCCAGATAGATCTGTCAGCGGCTCACGCGCATCAGTAAATCACGGTTCGGAAAATATCGAAAGAGGGGAACGCGAAAATGGCAATGACGACGTAGTGAAGCGCCCTCATGTTAGAGTGTTAAAGGGAGATCAATTACCGGAATTTATTGGAGATTTATGTTGGGACGTCGTAGAGGGGGAACTCGGGGAAAAAGTCGATCATCCCAGCTGGAAAGTGATCAGCTCGCGGAATAAAGCCTCTTTATTTCATAAGGAAGTGTCGTTAATTATAGATACGGGCAGCGACGTGAGCTGCGTATCCAAGAAATTCTGTGACGAGATCCGTCAGGATCGCAAAATCCTGGAATTACCTGTTAGTAATTTTGCACTGTATACCGCGGTGGGGCGTAAGTCTATGAACGTCAGACAGCAGGTTCAATTAGAGTTAAAGATCGGTGATCAGGGATTGACCTACCCGTTTTTAGTAGTCCCGGGACTTACAAATGACGTCTTAGTGGGCGTGCATTGGTTGAAGCGCCATAAGGGTATTGTCGATATTGAGAAAGAGCGGATAAGCTTATTTGGGAGGTGGCTCCCTGACGAAATGGTAACTTTTCGCGCTGATATTTTGAGTAAGCCGGACAGATCAGGCGAAGTTAATGGGATTCAACACGTTCGACGGCATCGGTTGGATACGATCGAGAGAGATATACAGATGGGGGAGAGTGGCGTGAGTGACATCAATGATGGGACGATTAGAGGGAGAGAAAAAACTCAGCTCAATAGTTCAGAAAAGTCCATTCAAAACCTCCGAGTGAGCAACCTTGAATCGGCTGTTTCTGAAGGGAAAATTTCCGATTCGGAGATAAATGAGTTTCTCAAGGAACAAGACCTTCTAGATAGTGGGCAACGGGAAGCCGTAAAAAAGTTAATTGACGATAATCGGGACATCTTCTCCCATAACCCCGGATGCATGAAAGGATATCAGGAAGTGATCAAGGTCGCGAAGGACAAACCGTTTATTCGTGAATCCTATCCGGTCCCAATACACCAGAGGGCGGCTGTAGACGATCAAATTCAAATTTTACTTAAGTTAGGAATCATCGAAAGGTCCCGAAGTCCTTATTGCAATCCCCTACGGATTGTGCAAAAACAAAATGGCGAAATCCGTTTGTGCTTGGATGCGCGTTTTATTAACACCGTGATCATTTCTGATAACGAATCGCCGCCAAGGATTGAGGAAATCATCCAGAAATTCGAAGGTGCTCAATATTTTTCGACCACGGATCTGGTCAAAGGATATTGGCAAATTCCCTTAGACGCTCAATCCCGGCAGTATACGGCATTTCTCCATGATGGGATTTTGTACCAGTTTACCCGTATTCCGTTTGGAATAAAGACGTCGGGAAGTGGGTTTATGAGAGCCCTAGGAATTGCGTTAGGAAACGAACTAGCGGAATTCGTGACCAGATACATAGACGACTTTTTAATCGCCTCGCGTACGTTTCGTGGACATCTTAAACATCTTCAGCGTCTGTTTGACAGATTACGAGAGGTTGGTTTGACCTTGAGCCTAGACAAGTCAAAATTTTTTAGGGAGTCGGTTAAGTTTTTGGGGTACATCTTATCGGCAAAAGGAATTCAACCAGATCCGGAAAAATTGGGGGTGATAAAGAATTTCTCAACCCCACGTAACCGGAAACAACTGCAAGCTTTCATGGGGGTTTGCGGATACTATAGGCGATTCAGTGTGAGACACGCCGACTACATTCCGAAGTCTGCTAGGGAAAAACTCGTAGAAATATTCCCCAAGTTGGATAAGCCGCTCCCAAATCGAGATGTCCAAATCGAATTAGCTCGTGAGCAGCTCCGAAAAGCGTTCGAAGCTAGGAGTCGGGCACAAAAAGGGATAACCAAAGTTGAGTTGAGCGTGGGTGACCTGGTGTTCGTTAGGGTTTCTCATTTGTCAGATGCTGTCCAAGGGCAGATATATAAATTTGTTGAGCTTTACGAAGGGCCTTTTCGGATCATAGCGCAACGAGGTGCGCATGCGTTCTAACTTAGCAACGCGAATGATCAATCGGTAGTTAAAGGCATTTATAATCGGTTAAATTTGCGTAAGTACTACACCAAGGGCGATTGCTGCTGGATTGGCTGACGATGGAGATCATTGAAATTATCTTTTCCTCTTCTCCTATCTTTGTAGTAATTGACGTATGGAGGAGGTTTAGGGTTATAGTTTATAAGTTTAAGGATGTTGAAGTATTTTTTAATAGAGTTGGATGTATCGCCAACACAGAAAAAACGGGATGTATCGATGTAGTCGACGACTCTTCCCCATCGATAGAGGGATGTAATGTAGCGATACAGTTTGACTGTTTGAATTACGCTTGTGGAATGAGAGGCAGAGTGGCGCTCATGGCGCATGATGTTCATTTGTATTTCGCGCGCTTGAGGGAGTGGGAGTCACGTGACTCCGCGTTACTGTTAGATGCGGAATGGAAACAGACGGCGGAACGCGAAATGGCGGTATCGAATGTAATCGAATGGCGTCCGTGAAAACGTGCTCTTGTTTACGAAAAGGAAAACGCGGAAATACGTTGATACGACAAAGCGCCGGAAGCGGAATCGTGTCGGGCGAAATAGTCGGAAAATTAACAAAAGCGGTGAAACCTGGGAAATCGTTTTTCCGGTGGATCGGCGAGGACGCCACCACGTTTTGAGCGAGAGACGACGACGCCGGTCGAAGGACAAACACCTCGTGTTCAACACGCATCGTGTCGGGTGTTTGAGAGTGTACCATTCGGAAAAAGGCCCAATTGGGGTAAGTTTACCTAAAAAAAAAAGGGAAAAAAATGCGAAAGGGAAATGGGAGATCGCCGCGATAATTAACGGGGCATTTTCCTATTTCTAGTTCTCTTATCCCCGTCCGGACCTAACCTCCAAAGTATGTGAACAAACCAATCGTTGGTGTCGGATAGGTGTGACATTTAAAAAGACTAAACCCGGAATAATTTCTTAGTTCGTGATATACACATATTTAAAGTCCCTTCGTCGATTGTGATATTAACTCTAGTTGTTTGAGTCGTTTTACGTCAGAGTAATTGGTATAAATCGGGGCATATAGTTCCTTGACAATCTCCCTCAGAGACAAAAATACTTGGTACATGCGTGCAATTTGTATTAAATCACCCTCCGATAGGGAATAATTTAAAGAGCGTGTGGAATCGTGTGTGGGTGTGTAAGTATGTGTGAATGCGTTTTAATTAATGAGACATTGTGCATGGATACATGCGTTGAATGGTAGCCCTGCATAATAGGTGTATAATCATTGCGTCGACAAGTTCTGGACAAGCGAGAAAGTTATTGACTGATAAAAGTGAACGGCTCGAGAGGGTACGACTTGTGCGGATAATTGAAATAAAAATTTGTATTAAGTCTGTCGACTCGAAGATTGTCTCTTTTATTTCAATCAAAATAACCCTTACGAACGTAATCGCAGTTACTTGAAAATCACCCATATATACGATAAAAGCATATGAGAAAAAACATAAGCAATTTTATGAAAATGCATTCTTTTACTGTATGATGTGAAAAGTAAAAAATGTTATATCCCCAGGTGTTTCGGGGTCGATGATTACGAATATGACCTCAGATTTTCAAAATTGAAAATGGCAAATCAGTAGATTTGTTTGCGTTCAAAACAATAACATAGACTACTTCTCTCTTCTTCACTGTCTCTGTCAGTTTTTTATTTTAATGGTATCAATATTCGCAGCATTCAGGCTCAGTGCCTGTCATGGAAACCACTAATAATGTTTCTTTTACTATTAAAAATAAGTGTGATTCATCATTAATAGATTCTACAAATTATTTTCCCACGCCAACCGTGGAAAATGGCATAATCAAATCAGTGTATTTGATTATGCCAGACGGTTTCTCCAGTGATGAGAATATGTATTTAGCAAATGCAAAATAAATATAAATATCGAAATCACAACAGAAATAAAAAAATCAATTTTGGTGTTACTTTATTAAACTATGAAAACCAAAATTATTGTTAAACGACACGAAAAGTATCGTAAAAACGGGGTTATTGTTATATCGGGGGAGGGTGTACCCCCCCCCCCCTCGTCTCTCTCCCATTACCTCCCCTCCCAATCCCACCACTTTGTTCTTCTTTTTCATATATTGTATGTATATACATAGTATACATATGCACACATTATGTATTTATATGTATTATTTATTCTAAAAAAATTTAATGTAAACTCGAATTCGGTGTCCTTTGGACGATAAAATAGTATATGTACCGCGAAATCGAATGTACCATCCTCGCTCGTATAACTTTGGCGGCCTCGCTACACTCGGCACCAAAGCTCACCCTCGCCATTGAATGATTAATGTACTATTTTTTACAATCAGAATTTTACGATAATCAGTTCCGATTGCGTTGATTTTTTTTTAATTATGTTTTTCATGGATACCAGGGTCGTATCGGTATTTAAAGATGATTGGTCAACTGGTTTATGATTTTGCGACTACCCCTTGTATTCGGACCTGAGAGATTGATCATGAAAATATTGTTGACGGTAACAGCACACATTGGGCCAGGAGACCCGAGTGAGTGGCCAACAGGCAACTTTTTCAAACCACCTTAAATAAAATATAAAGAATACCATGTTATTTTATATATTTTCATGCACAAAATATTCTAGTATAGGCGACTTTTACTTATAAATGTCCTTTTGGGAATAGTTTATAGATAAAGGCCGTATTTGAAAAAGCATATACCGGAATGAGCTTTTTACGCATTTTGTACTAAAAACTATTACTGAAAATGTTTTTACATTATATTATTTTCTTTAATGGTTATTACAAACGAGAAATATGTTATAAAATAAATATATATACTATCGTTGTGTTTTTTTTAATAAACGGCAAGCAGCACAATCTTTTTTCCTTAGTCTTGGCTAACTTCCATTACGATGTTCCCCGATGTTCCGCTTTCAAATGAATCAAATTTTATGCCAAGTTCTTCGTAGTAGTATATTGTATGAATTATATATGCGCCATTTTGCGCTTTTTAAGAAATATCCCTGAAATTTTGTATTAACTACTTCTCATTTCAGAGAAATGATGTTTTTATGACCAAAATGTGTTGAGAAAAGAATGTCAAAATGTGATACTGCTATACAGTATGTTTTCGGGGTCACTGAATCCATCTCAATGTAAAAATATAATATGGCGGCTTGGAAATATCGACAAGTATATTTTTTTGTCTGATTGCAGACAAAAATTACTTAAAAATTAACGAATCTGGCTGAAAATGTTTACTCGGAAGATTCTGAGGTCTTCGAGTTAGAATATTCAGTCAAAATTTAAAAATTCAATTGATAAATTAACTACTAAATTTTCAATTACCCATTGATAAAAATAAAAATAAAAAAAATAAAAAACGTTTAAAAAAAAATACAAAAAACGGGATATAAATCGGTCTATAGAATCCTCCGAAAAATTCGAAATTAGAAACAATTTCGCTGATTGCTATTTTAGCTCTCTGATGAACAGAAATATTATTATAAATATAAATATTAAAAAATAATATCATAATAATTATATATATATTATTTTCCTTACTACTTACTATATACTATAACTAGAAGTTATATTTCATTAAAATAGGCACAGATTTTAAATAAGTCACTACATCTAAAAACTGATTTCGTCTTATTGAATCTGTTATTTTTAACATTTATAATCCAATTGTAAAATAGACAAACACGTACATTTTTAAATACCAGAATAGACTACATTTCATAAAAATTCAAATAATTTTTAAAACATTTGCTCAGTACCTTGTATTTGTCCTTTCGAATATTTGAAAATTTACTTCAGCTTGGCAATCAGCGACCCAATAAACCCCAAATAACTAAATCTATGATAATCCAATCGGCAATTGAAAATTTTATCCGCCATATTGGGCCGCATTTTGAATTTTTGAAAACTTACTTCAGATTCGTAATAGCAGGCACCTAAATAACCCCCAAATTAACGATTTTCATGCTATTGTAATAGATATTTAAAAATTTTGTCCGCCATTTTGAATTTTTTTAAACTAAATGCAGATTTGTAATAAGACACCCCAAAAACGATAAAAACATTCATGAGATGTTATAAGTTTCCACTAAGAATATATTCTTGGAGTTATGAGTTTTGGCCACTCACTCGGGTCTCCTGGCCCAATGTGCAGCAGGGCGACTCTCCTTTACAGTTTTCTACCTTATCAGCTCATACATGAAATAAATACAAAAATAAATATAAATGAATTAATATCAAACTTTACAAGAAGGTCAGATTACAAATAATTCGGTATTATTTATTGAAAGAAATCATAAAAATTAGTGATTGCAGTGATTCTCCTTTCAATTGACATAATTTCCATACCTATCGGTAACTTGTAACGGGTTGATTAAAAATAACAACGTTACAATACACAAGAAAATTTGCTCTATTCAAGGCAAAATAAGGCAAAATATACCTTCTGGCTCTTCGTTTATCGAGCAAATTCGAGTATCTGAAAACTGTCAGCGAGAAAGTTGTTCATAAAGGTAAGAACAAATTTGCTGGAAAGTTTTATCTTTATTGGTGTAATAGTCAAAAAGTAATGCATGTTTAAAGTTGGTGGCAGCCGATGACCAACGCGTCAAGTGCTTCGAGGCCCTGAAAAACTTCATTGTTTATTGAGAGATATCATTTGTTCATTCTTCATTAGATGCAAAAAACTCTAACGAACAATTTCTTTTTTTATTCGTTTCAAAATTCTCGGAATTGAATAAGTTATAGCGAATTGAAATAAAACATGTTTGTCGGCCGGCCATGTAGTAACCAGTTTTCGATGCAGTATATAACTACACGCATGAAATACCCCAAAGGAGTAAATGTGACTCCAAGAGAGTAAAATAGAAGTCTATATATGAGTGAAATTTAACGATTACTCTCTCTTGGACTCCGCAATTGAGTCCAATAATTTTAGAGTGTACGGCTTGCATGCGATACAAACGAGTATCGCAGTATCGCATGAGGCTGTAAAGTCTTACGACCGAGTGTCGAACATTATTTTTTTTAACTCCGTGCGCGAAGTAATCCATTTGCGCACTGCACTTCGCGCACTGAAATAAACGAAGTAATTCGCACACTCAAACCAGTGCGCGAAAAATTTCTCCCACGGAGTAAAAAAAAATTAGTATACGATTCACGTTCGCCGCGCCGTAGATGACTTTCAAATCACCTATTTCGCGCATTTGTATCGTAATATACTATTTCGGTACTGAAAGCTGTAAAAATTCGATTTCGCGTACTGCATTTAATCCGTATGGGTTATGTTTTTGACAGCGCAGATTCATGTTACTCGTGATCCGTAAAATGAAATTTTACGGAGTAAAAGTAGGCCGTAAAATCGGGTTTTACGGCTATAGAACTGAAAAAAATTACTTGAAAAACAAAACATAATTGTTTTCTTCTGGGATGTGACTTCATATATGATTATCATATCATGTACGCATCATAATCAGTACACGGTTTCATAAAATGAATCGACGCAAAAAGATTATTTTTGTGGGGAGAGAGGGGAGCTATAAAAGATCTTTAATGATGAGCGCGTATAGAATTATTTGTAAATGAAGTGTAGATTGAGTTAGAAATCTTAAAACGACTGATTAACTTATAATTAGACTAAAATGATTACATAATGTAAATGGATTAAATAAACAAAAAATAAATTTTCGTCGAGATCGAATTTGCTCTTCTACTATGTCGTCGAGATTTCGCATAGAATAGTAAATAAGAAAATTCTTTACTTGTTATAACTGTGTCGAGTAATGCAGCAGTATATAGGGAAAATACAATAAGGAAGGTATATCTTTGATGCGCGCCAAGCACAAAGTGTCATGCGGTGCGCACGACTGCACTTTGTACTTGGAAGTACTGGTCATACCTTTGTATGTCCTTTGATATTGCTGGTATTCTTGCTCTGTCCTCGTCTTTGGTACGTCCTTGTCATGTCCTCGATGCCGTGTACCATCTCTTGAAGTCCATCTTCTCTAAGTAAAGACCGTTGCCTGCGCTTAACGTCTATGTAAAACATCAATTTGTACCTTCTTTTGCTTTTTAACCTAAAATATACTGTATATTCTATATAAAGTCGAAGGTAAATATCGAAGTAACGCATATGGACTGCAAATGTTTTTTATCTTTACAAATAACTTAGTTTATGCAAATACTACTAAATTTTTAGCTTTGTTTCCAGAGAGAAAACTTCCATGAAAACATTATCATTCTAGATAGTTGTTTTGAACAGAGTGACTATATCAGTTCTTGAAATTTGTACTATTCATATAGTAATACTGACACAAATCTATAATGATTTCTATCAGAAATGAAACATTTTTCCATTGTAAAAGTCTCTCCCAAAATATCCGCCTGAAATGGTAAAATTTACATGAAAATTTTTCTTCGTGTAGTACAATTTTCGAAATTTATGTATTGAATTGCATATGAAGTTATACAAATATTTTATTTAAGTTACATTTATTTTACATGTACTTAGTATTTAATTTACGCATTTACTTAGTGAACTGTGCTTTCTTGTTATTAAAAAATAAGTGAACTTAATAAAATTGTTGGTAGAAGTAATGCAGAGGTCTCATTCGCGCTAGATTCCATTATTCTTTTTCTATGGAGTTTTCAAGGTTCTATGTTCGACTTCACGAATTCCATTACGTACGTTCAGCTGCATTTTCGACAGTTCTGGAGAAATTTGAAGAGCATTTATTGACACGTTGAGAGCAAAAATGGGCTATAATAATGATGCGTGCAAACGTCGTTTATTTTATAGTTTTCGCACAAAAACCAAGTAAATTAAAGGCTGCGGGCAAATTGGGTTAAAATATATTACGGGCAAAAATAACGAATTAGGAACAAGCCTATAGAATTGGTACGCTTCAATTTCCTGACTTTCAGACTTTTGGGAACTTTTCTATAAATAAACATATTGTGCGTATACTCGGTGTGACGGTCCGTATATTATATGAAGAAAAGTAAACAAGTAGAAAAAACCGTAAACAGACGAATTGCGATGGCAATATGCGTCTGGCGCTTTGATAATAGATCTTCTTATGTGTTAAATTTTTGATTTACTCGCTTTTGGATATTGGATTAATATAATATTATACTTCTATAAATAAAATCAAATAAAATAAAAATTCATTTTTTTTGCCAGGAATTGGTGGCTCTCTTCAAAATAAATATTGAAACATTACTATGAAACTGAATTAAATTTTGCCTATGGGCAAAACTGGGTTAATTTTGGCGTACGGCCAAAAGTGAACAAAATTTTGACATACAGGCAAAAGTGAATCAGGCGTTTAAGTCCTTTTTGTTCCTTTGCAATGTTCAGTAGTTCATTTTTGCCCACAACATTCTTATAATTCATTTTTGCTGGTTGAAAAAGTTAATTCACTTGTTCGTTATTATACCCATTTTTGTTCTCTGGCGTATCTGTTATTTAAAAGAATGTTCTTTGCCAGTCTCGATGCAACCACATCAGTAACGGATGTTAGAATCTCAGATAAATTTATTCCAAACCGAGACATGGGGAAATGGCGCATTTTTTTTAAATTTCACACATATATCAAGTATATTTTTGTCATTCAATTTTTTTCAATACCTTTCCTAGAATAACATTTAATAGGGATGAGAGATGCTTATATTTATCACACCATGACTCTGTTTCTGTGAATCAAAAGAGATTTAAAATTAATGTCATTAGAAGCAAATGTTGTAACTGTTACGTTATCAGGAACCCCTGAAAAACTCAGATATATATTTATATGATAATTCAATAATTTTTAAAAAATTTGTCTGGCATTTTGTGTTTTGAATTGTTAACTTCTTAATTATTATCAGTGGTCCGTAACACTTTTACGTAGTAATTTATACAAAAACTCAAGAATTTTCAATACATCAGTCCACAATACTGGATTCGCCGTATAAAATCCATCATTGGCGCTATTATTTGTTAGATTAACTGTTATATATTTTTTTTTTTGTTTTTATACTTTATACTCTTCATGTATGTAAGTGCTCGTCACGTGTATTTTGTAAATACATAAATAAACATATTACGTTTTGGCCACTGATACCGACCCTTATCAAAATTTATTACTGAAATATAAATATATAGGAATGTTACAAAAAATTTGTTTACAAGAATGACTTAATTCTAGATTCTGCTCATGCTCTTACCGAGAGTTATTTTATTTAATAGAAATGGAAAATGTCACGATGCGTTACTTTTTAAAATTGAGCATGAATTAATCTAAAAGGTGAAAAAAGTTTTTGTAGAAAAAAACCTGTCTATTTTTTTATAATTTAGATGTCTCTTTACAGCATATATTCAAAAGGCGAATAATTGATTTTTAACATTTTTATATATTTATATGATTTTTAACACTTGGCTATATATTTTCATAAATCTTTTCTCATTTTTTTTAGTGAATTATTAATTTATCGAGTTTGAAATTGTTCTGATCATTAAATTTGTCTCTCCCTTTACCCAGATATTGGCATTAAACTTTTACATTTTTTTGTCGCCGGTAATATTTTAGCTAAAGCATATCTAATCTGCAATATTAGATGGTTCGTTCCTTCATAAAAGTTTTTAGTAAAAATACATCGTTTCGAATTAGGTTCCTTTTTGTTGAAGCATTGTATTATATTATTTAAACTTCGGTCGTTTTCGTATTTAATACACACGCACACACACAAATTGCTTTGTACATTTGAATCCATAGTTTTGTATACAATAAATTCAGTAGCTCAAAGAAAATCGTCGTGTCAACACGTGCTTTATTTCTCGCCTTCTTAAGCTCACAAAAGAAATCCAGCAGCAAATCAAAATTTAATTCATGGTCCTTCGGCGCGGATATTTTATCAAAACGATTAGTGAATAAAATCTAATCAAAGTCGTGCAAATTCAAGTGAAAAACTCAAATTAGAAGTTGTAACTGAAACCAGTACAATCAAGGATACGCTTCTGTACATCAAGTACATGAATATCTTTTGCACATCAAGTGTACATTTATTGGAGTGAAACGTTCAATTCATCCATCAAGAATTGCTTTTTTTAAGGAAGGTTAATTCAAGATTAGCACGTGTTGGACAGTTTGCCATTAAATAAACGGCGACCTAATTATTTATTCGAGCTACTTTGACGAAACGAATAAATCAAAATTCGTTTTAATTATCAATTTAAATATCTCAAAAGAAAGTTCATCGAAAAATCATATTCGACAAGGACAACTTATACACTCGCATAGTAACGGCACATATACAAGTCTATTAGACAACAACCAAGGAGTTTTAAATTTGAAGAGGTCAATTAACGTTCAACACGCTTCACAACAAGGTGGGCTCCTTTATAATTCCTATTTCAAATATTTGTTTACTTTTGGTCTGTTCTTTGAGTGTATAATTTATATTTTGCAATAACTTTGTTCGCGTACAAATTCAATTAATCGTTGTACTTCCATTAATAAGTCATTGAACTACATTAGTTTATTATGGAAGCATTTGCAAGAAAGAGAGGCTCAATGAAAACTAAAATGACAATAACAAAAAATTATTTTGATAGCGTTATCCACGATAATTCTAATCTTGAACTTAAATTAAACGATGATATACGAAATGAAATTTCAGCTAGATTAGAAAGAGCGCGAGATGTTTTTAAACAATACGACGAATTGCAAGACGAAATCGATCTTCATGTCGACGATTTAAAAGATACGGTTGAATATAGGGAACATTTTGAAAAAGAATATTTTGCTCTAGTAAGTGCAGGAAATAATTTATTATCGCGTGGTACGAACGGCGAAACGGCCAATTCAAATAGTACAATTTCTGGAAGCATCGGCGTAAATATAAATGAAAACATAAATGAATATTCAACAATAAATAACGGGCAAACAATAAGACTTCCGACTATCGACCTACCTAATTTCAATGGTGAATTAACAGAATGGCTTGGCTTTAGAGATACGTTTGAATCTCTTATACACAAGAATAGTTCGATTAACGATATTCAGAAATTCCATTATTTGCGGGCAGCGTTGCAAAAATCTGCAGCACAAGTTATAGAATCGCTTGAATTTTCTGCCGCAAATTATGGTATTGCCTGGAAAATATTATGTGAACGTTATAATTCTAAAAAATTATTAATTAATAATCATTTGAAAGCAATATTTGAAATAAAAACTATGAATATTGAATCGGCCCATGAAATACAAAATATTCTTGATTCGCTGTATAAAAATATTCGAGCTCTAAAAATCCTTGGAGAGGAAACAGATTATTGGGACTCTCTGCTTATTTATATTATCACAAACAAATTAGAGCCAATAACCTCGCGCGCGTGGGAACAGGAAAAATCGAAAATCGACACGCCAAAGTTATCGGATTTTCAAAATTTCTTAACATCGCGTGCGCAATTTTTGCAAACACTGGAGGTAAACAATCAATCTAGGTGTACAACTATTTCGACGAGTAACGGACGACTCAATTCAAAAACCTTTATTACAAGTAGCAAAGAAAGAGAATGTGCATTGTGCAAAAATAAGCACCATATTCAAAACTGCAAAGATTTTCTTGAATTGAATCCCCGTTTTAGATGCGACAAAGTAAAGGAACTTAAACTTTGCATTAATTGTTTACGCCCAGGGCATTTCCTTTCCAATTGTAAGGCTGGTTCATGTAATAAATGCAAATCAAAGCATAATACTCTTTTACATTATAGTACAAATAATACAAAATCGTTTCTAACTCCTCATTTTAATCATTTATTTTTACCAAATGTGATTTTATCAACGGCTTCAATTAATGCAAAAGGATCAGCGGGTAGAGTAATAACGGCGCGCATGATTTTGGACTCATGCTCGCAGTCCAATTTTATTTCTGAGAGGTTATGCAATCAATTGAAATTGAACAAAATTCCTGTCAATGTAAATATTGGGGGCCTTAACGGTTGCACGTCTCGTGCGAAATATAAATGCGAGGTAATGCTTATGACCGAACACAACTCCTTCTCATTAAAAATTGCGTGCCTTGTTACTCCAACAATTACAGATTTAATACCAAGCTCAAAAATAGATACTAGTTTTCTTAATATCCCTAGTCACTAAAAACTCGCTGATCCTCTATTCTATAAACCAGATTTTGTTGATTTGCTTATCGGAGCTGAATGGTTCTGGCGAATTCTTTGTGTTGGTCAAGTTGCACTGGGAAATTCAGGTCTGGTTATGCAAAAAACAAAACTCGGTTGGATTATTGGTGGTCCGATTGCATGTTCTTCTGATAATCATACAGAGTGCAATTTGACAAAAACACACCAATCGTCAATCGAAGATAAACTAGAGCGATTCTGGAAAATCGAAGAGTTATCAGAAACAAAAATAATGTCTGAGGAGGAGAAAACGTGTGAATCAGTGTTTATTAATTCAATGAGGCGTGATAAAAACGGAAGATTTGTTGTTGATATTCCATTTAAAGAGAATTTAGATAAATTGGGTGACTCGAAACGAAATGCGGAACGTCGATTTTTAAATTTAGAAAAACGTTTATTCAAGCAACCTGAAATAAAAAGGCAGTATGATCAATTTCTATTAGAATATAAACAATTAGGTCATATGACTCTTGTAAGCCAAGATAATCCAGACGAAATCGCTTATTATTTACCCCATCATTGTGTTTTAAAAAATGAAAGTTTGTCGACGAAATTGCGCGTAGTTTTTGATGGATCAGCTGCCACATCTACTGGGTATTCTATAAATGATCTACAAATGGTCGGGCCTACGATCCAAAGTGATCTTTTTGACATTTTGATTCGGTTTCGGAAGCACAGATATGTCATAGCATCTGATATTGAAAAGATGTATCGCCAAGTACGTATAAATCCTGATCAGCGTCGGCTTCAGCGTATTTTGTGGCGTTCACGGCAAAATGAACCTATCAAGATATACGAGCTAAACACTGTTACATATGGAACGGCTGCTGCGTCTTTTCTTGCAATCAGATCGCTTAATCAATTAGCTCGCGAATGCGAAGAACAGTTTCCTATAATTGCTCAAGTGATCAAAAATGACTTTTATGTAGATGATTTATTGACTGGGGCCGATTCTATTGAGAATGCGAATTTCGTTGCCAACAACGTAAGGAAAGTGCTGTCAAACGGTTGTTTTCAATTACGAAAATGGGCATCAAACGAGCCATTAGTAATTCGCGATGTACGTAATGAAGTCTGTGATCGAAACCCTATCAATATTTTAAATAATGAGATTATAAAAACTCTTGGTCTAAAATGGAATACGATAAATGACAAGCTGCATTACTCAGTTATAGAATTCAAAACATCAAAAATTACAAAAAGAAACATACTATCCGAAATATCAACAGTTTTTGATCCTCTGGGTCTAGTAGGACCGGTTATCATTACCGCAAAAATTTTGATGCAACAATTATGGCAGGATAAGATTTCTTGGGATGAATCTTTACCCACAATATTGCATAGTAAGTGGGTGGAATTTCGAAAAGGTCTGATGCAATTAAATCGTTTAGAGATTGCGCGTCATGTTAGCTGTGAAAACGTGGCAGAAATGCATTTACATGGGTTTGCGGATGCGTCAAAATTGGCATACGGAGCGTGCATATATTTGCTTACCAAAGATAAATCGGGTAAAAAATATGTCAACTTGCTCTGCTCCAAGTCTCGTGTTGCTCCTGTCAAGGTCCAAACTATTCCGCGTTTAGAGTTGTGCGCTGCGCTTCTACTCGCAAAGCTGATGGAAAAGGTTAAAAATGCTTTAAGATGTGCCATTGATAATGTGACTTATTGGTCTGATTCATCGATTGTACTATCGTGGCTGAAGCTTCAACCGAATACATTGAATGTTTTTGTTTGGAACCGAATTGCGCGCATACAAGAGCTTACGCGGGCAGAAGAATGGCGACATGTACCAACAAATCTTAATCCTGCCGATTGTTTATCACGAGGAATGACTTCAGATGAATTAATGAAAAATTCCCTTTGGTGGCATGGTCCTGATTTTCTGCCTAATGACATTGATCAATGGCCGAATAATCCAACCACGACATTAACATCAGAAGAGCTTAATTGGCCGTCCTGCACTGTATTGCATACGCACCTAACGTCTAATGACTTGGCCGATGTAATTCTTTCGCGGATATCGCGACTGCAACGGGCATGTCGTATAATGGCTTGGATATATCGGTACATTGAGCGACTACAAAAGAAACATTTTTCTAGAAAGGAATTTCTGTCAAGCGAAGAAATTGAAAAGGGTTTGATGTTTTTGGTTCGATGTGCTCAACACAATAGTTTTTCCAACGAAATCAAAGCGTTGAGTTCGGGCAAAAATTTAGATAAGGGCAAATTCGCATCTTTATCTCCATTTATTGACAAAACGGGTATTTTGCGTGTCGGCGGAAGATTGATGAACACAAATTATTCGTATGACAAAAAACACCAAATTTTGCTATCATCTAATCATAAATTATCTGAGCTCATTTTTTACGAGGAGCACATTCGTTCTCTTTATGCTGGACCGCAACTACTCCTTTTTACAATAAGAGAGAGATTTTGGCCTCTTGGAGGGAGAAACTTAAGTAAAAAAGTTGTTCGATTTTGCATGCGATGTTTCCGTAATAATCCCGCAATAGCGAAGTATAATATGGGGAATTTACCCAGTTCTCGTATCTCACAAGCCTATCCATTTGCACTCACCGGCGTTGATTATGCCGGCCCTTTTCTAATTCGCGAGAAAAAAGGTCGTGGGTCTAAATTAATAAAATGCTACGTTAGTGTGTTTGTTTGCTTCGTTACCAAGGCACTTCACTTTGAAATTGTGAGTGATTTGACGTCGGAATCATTCATTTCAGCCTTGCGAAGATTTATATCGCGACGCGGAAAACCGAGCGATATATTTTCCGACAACGGCACTGCATTTACTGGAGCAAATAATGAGTTACGCGAATTGAGAGATTTTATGGTTAATAGTAATAAAGAAATAGTCGAACTGGTGGAATCAATGAATATTAAATGGCACTTTATTCCAGCTTCCTCTCCACACTTTGGAGGTCTCTGGGAAGCTGGAGTAAAGTCCATGAAGTACCATTTAAAACGAGTTGCTGGAAGTGCACATCTTTTATACGAGGAATTATACACTCTCTTAGTTCAGATTGAGGGTATTCTAAATTCCAGAACTCTCACACCTCTGTCCACTGATCCCAATGACTATGAACCCTTGACACCAGCCCACTTTCTCATTGGCCGAAAACTATCAACTGTAGCGGATTCTCACCTAACTGAAGTCAAAGAAAATAGATTGTCTTGTTGGCAACGGATTCAACGTCTACAACAACATATTTGGAAGCGTTGGAATAAAGAGTACATCACGGAACTTCAAAAAATTACAAAATGGCGAAAGCCTTACTCTGAGCTGCCTATTGGATCTCTTATACTTTTAAAGGAAGATAACCTGCCCCCATGCAAATGGAAATTGGGAAGAGTTGTCAAAACTCATAAAGGCACCGATGGCATCGTTCGAGTAGCTTCTGTGCACACTGTATCAGGGAAAACATCAAGAACGTTAGCAAAACTATGTCCATTACCGGTGGAATCTATATAAATTAATTATTTATTTTATACTTTCCTTTTGAATCGACAAAATTTGTAACTGCATATCCTTATAATTAATTATTTGTAATCGTTAATAATTATAATTTTAAGAACAACTCTGTCTACATCATCTTGCGAGCAAAGCTCTCAATGTCCGGGGGTATGTTGAAGCATTGTATTATATTATTTAAACTTCGGTCGTTTTCGTATTTAATACACACGCACACACACAAATTGCTTTGTACATTTGAATCCATAGTTTTGTATACAATAAA
The DNA here is from genome assembly GCA_030407085.1 of Trichopria drosophilae. NCBI lineage: Eukaryota > Metazoa > Arthropoda > Insecta > Hymenoptera > Diapriidae > Trichopria > Trichopria drosophilae. The sequence continues at coordinate 210,888,266 of CM059583.1, forward strand.
TTCAGTAGCTCAAAGACAATCGTCGTGTCAACACGTGCTTTATTTCTCGCCTTCTTAAGCTCACAAAAGAAATCCAGCAGCAAATCAAAATTTAATTCACTTTTGTCTCATTGAAAAGCATTTGATTTCATGAAAATAAGATACTGATGTATGTAGCAATGAGACACTTTGAGACATTTTGTTTTCAAATTTATTTGCATAAATTTCTCTTCTTAATAAGGCACCAGTTATATCATACGCACTTTTATCCATACACTGAGAGAACATTCGAAAGGCTGGTATGTTAAAAGCTCTCACCTATGAATTACTACAACTAAAACAATAACAATAAATATCCAGTTTTCGAATTTATATAAATTTTCATTTGAGGTAAGAGACTCGTTATGAATAAGCACCCACCCCAAAAAGATGGTTTTCACGCAACGCAACTTGTATGTAATTAAACCTTTTATCAACTGCTAATTATTGTTACGTACCGCTTGAATTGCGAGATATAATATATTCGGTACATTTAAAAGTTAATGCTATCTTTGTGTATTTGTAGAGTAGCAAACGAGCGTTGTATGAGTGTATGAGTTTAGGTTTAGTTGTATTGATACTGTATAATAATTTGATATTCGAACGAGCTGTCACCGTTGACATTTAGTAATATTTCGCGGAATGTCAAATTCGGTGGTATTCGCGAACGTTCTAAAAGTTGAGAAGACACAACGACCTTTTTCGTTAACTGGTCACTTGTGTCCAGGAAGCGACTTGAGCCGGAGCTCGTCACTGAGGATAGATCTACACAATAAAGTATTTTTTTGATAGTGTTAATAAAACGTAGTGTTTTATTTCATAAACGAGTGAGCTGTTGGAATATAATGGTAAATATAGAATAGTGCATATAATCTGATTAAAGAAAATTATTAATAATAAAGATAAAAAATGAATCGAAATCAATCCACGTAACAAAATTGGTGTCAGAAGTGGGATATAGATTTCGATTAATTGGAAATTAATTTAAATTAATTATTCCATTTTATGTTTTATTTTATATTAATTGTGTATTAAAAAAAAAAAGGAAAAAAGATAATTTTTGAGTTTGATTAAACTTTTGTAAACCTAAACGGAAAATTAGAAATTCAAAATTTATTTCAGTTTAAATATACGTACCTATGATTATTAGAAGTATTGTTAGATTAAGAATATATTTTATTTTTATGTGTACTAATTAAATTTTATTTCAGGTTTTTGTGTTAATAATTCATAAAATTAGTAACTAAATTTATTGAAATTTTATTATCAGAAAAGGAACGTGTTTAAACAATATATTATTATATGGCTATGTCCCATTGTTAAACCACGTAACAGTTATATTTTGAATTTTTATGAATTTTTAAGAAAAGAAAATAAGTGAAGTGTTTTAGTGTGTTGATAGTGGTTTATTTAAAATAATCATTTAACTCAAATTTTATAAATTATTATATTGTAATTTTTCTCGAACACGTTATTCAGCAATATTTTATTATCTGACTATGCCCCATTGCTGAATCACGTTAGTTTATAATTAAACAAAGATATTTTAAATTTACCAAGTCACATAAATCTTTAAAGGTTTGTGTAAATTAATAAAACTTAATTCAATTAAAATTTTGAAAATTTGATAACAAAAATGTTAAAGTATCGAATTGTTATTTCTAATTAATTTTAAATACAATTTATTTTATTTTATTTTTGTTTGTTTGTTTTAGTGAAATTTCTTTTAATTGATTTTATTGGTTATAATTAAACGTAGTTAAAAGTGATAAAATGCAAAATTGATTTTTAATTAAGAAAGTCTATTATAAATTATTATTATACCATTTAAAATTCTGGGAATCGAATGAAACGTTTAAAGGGACAAATAAATTATTATTTCGGTATTACTTTATTTAAGTGAATAAAATTAATTTTCGTTCTGAATCGTAATTTGTAGTGTTATTGTATTAGATATTTGTTTTAAATTACAGTGCTAAAATATTATTAAAACATTACATTACTTACAAAAAAACACACAAATAGAGTAATAATTTCGTAATTTCATAAAATTAATTTGAAAGTATCTTATTTTTATATTACATTCAAACATTCAAAGGCTTACCGAATTATTTGTTTTGATTCTCAGAAAGGTCTTTGAACGCTATGCGTTTTCGTAGAATAAAATAATATAGTTGGTATTTAAATTTAATAATAAAGAATTTGATTTATTAAAGTAATTTATTTCATAATTTTTAATAGGAGATTATATTCTGTGTAAATTGGAATATTTGATTTTACAATTTGCATTAGGTTAATATTAAATTTTGTTGCATTTGGTTGAAATTGAAAGTTATTTTGGTTTTAAATAATAGCCTGCTGTGTGAATCATATTGTGATTATTTATCCCGTAGTGTTATTATTTAAATTAATGCATTTACTTAAATGATTGATAACATTTAAAGATTTTTATTGTATACGAAGTTTGAACACCAATTAATTTTTATAAAATTAATGTTAATTATTATTTATCATCGTGTTCGGTTATAGTCCAATTATTTAAAGGCATTTTCAAATTATTTGTTTTGATTCTTGAAAAGGTTTTTGAATGTTATGTAATTTCATAGAAACGAATTACAATAATTCAACTTACAAATTATTATTTTTTTTATTTTAATTTAACATTTCAGTTTTACAAAAATAATTTACTATAAAATTATTAATAATAATTAATTATATTTTTATAATTTATAGTAGAATATTTTTGTTTGTGTTATTTATATATTTATTTTATTTTATTTTTATTTCTTTTTTTTAAATCGCAAAATGGACGAAACGACTAAATTAATGACTACTATGTCAGAGTGCATGATTTTACAAAATGCCATGTCAAGCATTCCTTATTTCGAAGGGAAAAATATGCCCCTTAATAATTTTTTGTCAGATGTTCAAAATGCATCTGCGAACGTACCTGATGATTTTTAAAATCTTTAATTAATAGCATTATTGGGAAATTACAAGGTACAGCTCGTGACAGTATTTTTGGAAAAACTTTTGTAAAAGTAGATGCTTTACTTAGGCATTTAAAGAATAGATTCGCGTCTGGAAAAAATTATCCATTTTATATACATGAAATACAACAAATTCAGATGAAACGAGGAGAGACAGTATCTGATTTTTATGATCGTTTAAATATGTTGCTGTCAGGAGCAACTTCTGTTTTAAAAAATACATATAGCGTTGGCGCCTCTGAAATAGTGAAGCCTCTAAATGATTGTGCGTTAGAGTCATTTTTAAGGGGTCTACCAGACGAGATTTCGGGTTTAGTTGACGCGCGTGATCCTAAAAATCTAGATGAAGCTTTACGTTGTGCCGAAAGATTGGAACTGAGAATAAAACCCAAAAGTACAGGATTTCAATCCCTCTATCATGTGCAAAGTAATAATGAAAGTACAGAAGATGAAATTAGGCATAATTATCCTGTTATGAAAACTCCTAATAGTCCTGTATCTCGTTCATGGTTAGGAGAGAGAAATGAACGAAAATCGGGAGATATAACATCGTGAAATGTAGAAAATTTCCCTGCACGATATAATGGGGTAATGGAACCTATGTGGCCATATTACCCTCCTTATTTACCTTATCCTCCCATGTATCCTTATCCTCCTTATCCTCCGTATTATGGAAACCCTCCATTCTCTGTACCATTGTCGAATTATGGTCCACATGGATTTCCATATTATCCAACTGAACAGAATTTCGGTATGAGTAATTCACCTAGATGGTCAGGTAGAACGAGTCACTATAACAATTTTCAGAGACGTAATGAACAGGTTCAAATACAGGTTCCTAGATCTCCTACTGCTAATAATCCACATAAAACAATAAGTCCTTTAAACTGGAGGGAGACTCGTCTTACAGACGCGCCGACGAGTCTAAGCAGTGATATTCAGCGTCATCCGAAAGTCAAGTTTGTGGAGGAACCAGAAATATTAAAATAGTAAATATGGCTACGAATGCGTTGATTTTAGGAAAAATCCAGGAATCTTTTTAGTGGATACAGGAGCAGAAGTATCTGTTATTAAATTAAAATCATTAAATTTAGAATCAGAAATGAATATTGATGATAAAATATTTTTAAAGGGAATAACAGATTATAAAATTGAGACATTGGGTTCTATAAGAACAACAATTTTTGGAAATAGTAATATAAAGCTTTATGTAGTTCCATCAGCTATACCATTAGATTGCGATGGGATACTAGGTAAAGATTATTTAGATAAAGAATTAGCAATCATTTCATTATATTACAATACCTTAATATTAGCTTCTAATCCAATAACTCCGATTAAATTTTTGAAAAATCCAATAGGAAATAATCGTAATGGAGGAGTAACAAATTCTGTTGATAATCATGTACGAAATTATGTATTAAAAAAAAGAACTAAAACTATAGTTAGTATAAATGTACTGAATCGCGATCTAAATGAGGGATATTTGCCTAACTTAAAAACAATAGAAGGTATTTACATACGGGAATCAGCAGTATCTGTAAATAACGGAACTTGTAAAGTTTTTGCAATTAACACCTTAGATAAAGACGTAGAAATAGAAATACCTAGTCAGGAATTAATTCCGTTTGAATATTACGATGTAGTTGGAGAACATGAATACTTTAGTGACGAATGTTATGATGAAGTAAATAGTAAACCAATTACATCTTTGGCGGATAAAGTAGAGTATTTAATAAGTAATCTAAGATTAAATCATTTAAATACTGAAGAAAGGAAACATATAAAGGATTTAGTCCGAGAATTTCCTGATGTATTTCATATACCAGGTGAAGAATTAATGTGTACTCCGTATGTTCGTCATTCAATTTCATTAACCGATAAAGTACCTATTGATACTAAACAGTATAGATTTCCTCCGATCCATAAAAAGGAAATTGAAAAACAGATCGCGGATAAATTGGCTAAAGGAATTATTACACCGTCTAGCTCTCCATATAATTCGCCTATTTGGATAGTACCCAAAAAACCGGATAGTAAAGGTAATCCTAGATGGAGATTAGTAATAGACTTTAGAAAATTAAATGAAAAGACTGTTAATGATTCATATCCTTTACCAAATATAACAGACATTATGGATAAATTAGGTAATGCTGTTTATTTTAGTATACTCGATTTAAATTCTGGATTTCAACAAATAGAATTATCGGAAGAAGATAGGTATAAGACAGCATTTACAACACCTAATGGACATTTTGAATATGTTCGTATGCCTGAGGGTCTTAAAAACGCACCCATGACATTTCAACGTTTAATGGATAATGTTTTAAAGGGACTAACTGGAGCGGAACTTTTTGTATATATGGATGATATTGTTGTTTTTGCCAAGGATTTAGAGGAACATCAAAGAAAAATGAAAAGATTATTTAAAAGACTTAGAGATGCTAATTTATCATTGCAAGTAGATAAATGTGAATTTTTACAAAAAGAAGTTAAATTTTTAGGTCATATTATTAGTAGTGATGGTTTAAAACCCAATCCAGAAAAAATAGAAGCAGTAAAATGTTTTCCAACACCTAAAAATCAAAAGAATATTAAAGAATTTTTGGGATTAACAGGATATTATAGGAAATTTATAAAAGATTATGCTAAGATTGCTAAACCTTTGACAGAACTTTTAAGGAAAAACGTTAGATTCAATTGGGGTAATGAAGAAACTATTAGTTTTGGAATTCTAAAAAAAAGATTATGTAATCCTCCTGTGTTGCAATATCCAGATTTTCATAAGTCTTTCAAGCTAACTACAGACGCTTCAAATTATGCTGTAGGTGCAGTATTAAGTCAAGATGTTAATGGAGTGGATCTCCCTGTATCGTATTTTTCAAAAAATTTAACTAGGCCCGAGATAAATTATTCGACAACTGAAAAAGAATGTTTGGCTGTATTATATGCAGTTTTGCATTATCGGCCTTATTTATACGGGGTTAGATTTAAATTAGTTAGTGATAATCAACCTTTAAAATGGATTGATTCAGTCAAAGATCCTGGACAACGGTTAATAAGATGGAGATTAAAATTACAAGATTATGATTTTGAATTTGAATATAAACCTGGATCATTGAATACTAATGCGGATGCTTTGTCAAGAAACCCAGTTGAGAAAAGAGATAAAATTCTAGTGCCGTTGACTAAAGATTGTAAATCACCTCCAGACAGTCAAAATAAAGATGATAGTCATAACAAGGAATTAATTAAGAGAAAACCTGGTAGACCGTTAGGTTCAAAAACTAATAAGATCACTGCTCCAATAGACGTTAATGCCATTGCTAGTAAAACAAGATCAAATGATAACAAAATTAGACAATCAATTCAGACAACATCAAATAATAATAAAATTGATTCAGATTCAGATATAGTAGAATCAGAATCAAATGATGAACTAGAGAAACCTCCAATTCTTCAGAAACGGAAAAGTGCTTTTCCTAATCTAGAATCAAATGCTCATCAAGAGGTTATGTGTAAAACCCCGATTCAAGAAGAAAATTGTACTACTGTTTTTGGGGAAATGTCAAGTGACATAGATATTGAGGAAAACTCGCCAATTTCTATTAATTTGACTAATAACAAAAATGACAATGAAAGTGATTATTCCGATGACGATAAAACAGTTTCTAAAAATTCGGATTCAATTTCGTTAAATCTCCGAGAATTGCGAGAGTCTTTTGATCTTTTGGATGATTCGATTCGCGGTCGAGGATATGTCCCTATTTCGGACATAGAAAAGAATATTTTAAAATCTAGGGGAATGCAGTCATTACCCACAACTAAAAAAACAAGTGAAAACCAAAATTTTAAAATTATTCAAGGCAATGAAATTCTTTTAGAAGGAAAGAATACAGGAAAATCGATTCAATACCCCGAAACGAACTTTAATCCTGATTTAAACGTTATCGATGAAAATTGCGAAACGGAATTTTTAACTGGATACCGACCTTTGATAATAGATGATCGTATTTTAAACAACCCTATTCCATATACGTCCATAATGACGCCGCAACATACGCCAAAACCTATAGCTTTATCTACTCCTTTAGATGAAAATAATTGCAGAACTATACAAGATGAGAAAAATCTTAAGAAGGGAGGAACTGAGGAGTTTAAAAACGTTATGCGTCCTAGGATTTTAATTCCTTCTAATTTTGTCGATAATTCTAGTAAGTTACAAATACATGAATGCATCAATAATGATCATAAGTTACTAAACGAAGGTGTAGATAGTATTAATAAAAATTTAAGCTATGTAAAAGAAAATCTTACTTTTAGTAAGGATAATTATGTACATTTTATCTCAGGAGACTGTGAATTGGTAACACCAATTTCGAAACTTTTATCAGATTTAGGTATTTTGAATGCAGATGAATTTAAAACATTAAAACCAAAAGTAGGTCAAGTATTAATTACTCCTTTTAGTCAATATAAAGTTTTTAGTGTAGTTATTAAAAAAAATCATTATGATAATATCTTAAAGGAAAATTTAAGAATAGGATTGCAAAATTTGAAAGAAGTATTCTGTAGATTAAACATACAATCGTTTAGAATATCGGAAATTGGAGACTTTTTAGAAGTAAATTCAAATGGAAGTTTATTTAAATTATTATATGAATATTTTTATTCGATAAAAATTAAAATTATAATATGTAGAGGTAGTATACAAATTCCTCCTGAAAATATGCGAATGGAAATAATTTCAGAAAATCATGACAGTTTAATTGGAGGACATAAAGGAGTCACTAAAACATACCGGAGAATTAGAGAAAAATTTTATTGGCCCGGATTACGAAATGATGTCCAAAATTATATTAGAACATGTAAGAGTTGTCAAAATATGAAATTAGTTAGATCGAAAGTGAGAGAGCCCATGATTATTACAGACACTCCGATAAATGCGTTTGAAAAAATTTCATTAGATGCTGTCGGTCCCTTACCTATAACACCTACCGGGAACAAATATATCATAACAATGCAGGACAATCTGACCAAATATTGTGTTGCAGTACCGGTCCCTAATATAAAAGCAGAGACAATTGCACATGCTTTAGTAACTAGATTTATACTTTTATATGGAGCTCCTAGAGTTACCCTAACAGATAGAGGTGCTAGTTTTATTGGAAAGTTGATGAAAGCCTTAATGCGAATTTTTAAAATAACTCCTCTTACGACATCAGGATATCGACCTCAAACCAACGGAAGTTTAGAAAGAAGTCGTATTGTTTTAACTGAATATATTAGTCATTACCTTGATAAATATACGGACTGGGACATGCTCGTACCATTTGCTATGTTTTCTTATAATACATCAGTTCACGAAGCTACAAACTTTACACCGTATGAGTTAGTATTCGGGAGAGTGGCCAGATGCCCAAGTTCATTCCCTGATAATGACGGATTTATAACTTATAATACTTATTTGTCTGATTTAATTTCACGATTGACCGAAATGCAGATTTTAGCAGGCAAAAACTTAATTTTAGCAAAAAACAAATCTAAAATGAGGTATGATCTCAAATGTAACAGTTTTAAAGGAAAAATAGGAGATAATGTTCGAATTATGATAGAGCCTAAACCAGGAAAATTTCAGCCTAAATATAAAGGAAATTATAAGATTGTTGATATTTTAGCGAAAAATAATTTAATCTTACAAGACGAAAATGGAAAAAGATTTACTAAACATGTCGATAAGGTTAAATTAGCCAGTAATGACTAAATTAATGTGCTGAAGAATAACTTAATATTTTTTTTATTTATTTATTTATTTACCTTTTTTTTTCTCTCTCTTTAATAGATGGATACGGCAAAATTAAATAGATTATTTGTGGCACGCTTGGCTCCATATACCACCAGCAAACATCTTGTCTCTCGTTTTAAGGATTTGGGGGCCGTGAGTGCCTACGTACATAAACGATCGAGCGGAAATATAGGTTTTGTAACCTTCGCTACTTCCGAACAGGCTATTCGCGTGTTGAAAGGTGGTGACCTGTGCAAATACATCCTTCATAAGCGCGAATTGGTTATCCGACCTGCAGATTCTTGGAATCATCGTGGTTCTTCGGGAATTGCCCCGGCCCGCATCGAGAGTGAGATGAGGGATAAGCGTACCGTTATTCTACCTATAGAATGCGTAGCGATGATTGCGTCCTTTCTCTCATTCCCGGAACGAGCCTGTATGGGGAGAGTATGTAGGATTTGGCGAGATGGAGTAATCGCGTCTTATAAATTATTAACGCGGTTATCAGACTCTTCGACGCTATGGGGCAGATCTTGGGACGATTCTCCATTGTCAATTGATGCGGTATATTGGGTGGTTCGGAGGACTGGGCGGTGTTTGCGGACTTTGCAACTTCGTAATAACCTTCCTCCTCAAATAGGTTCCATTATTGCCACACATTGTTTAAATATAGAGCATTTGGATCTTTCAGGAATAGTACTTAGACCAACTACTTTTCTTATTTTGGGTGATAGAGCGCAAAAATTACGAAGCCTTACTTTGGGAGAAGTTGTCGGTCATATTGATGATGATCTGCACCGAATATTCTGCGAGAACAAGCTGCTAAAGAATATTACTTTTTCGGCGACGCAAATAACCGGAAAATGTCTAAAAGGATTAACAACCCAATTAACATGTTTGCAGGTCAATAGATGTGATCGATTGCTTTCCTCGGAATTGGCATATTTTCTCGAGACCCAACAAATCCTAAAAGAACTTAAGATCATTAAAGGAAAAGAAATAGATGCTTCCTGTATCTTAAGCGCCTTATCAATGTGCCCCAATCCCGAAGCTCTAATTTCTCTGAAATTATATGGAGTAGGAATGAAAAGTGAGGAGGAGGTTGGCGAGGAGGCGGATTTCGCTGATGTTGCCCCGTTTTTTGAACTTCCTGATGTCCATTTAGGGACAGAAGGACTGAGCATGACTTCTGCTTGCAGAAATCTGCAGATTTTGGAGCTCAGGTTCAGCCCTTTTGTGGACGATTTATTCATTGACGGGATTGGCCAGAATCTGCACCGGCTTAAGATCTTAGACATCACAGGATGTACAAATATTCGTAGTGATTTTGCTTTGGAACCGCTCGCACAGTTAGAAAATTTGGAGACTTTGAGGATGTCAATGCTTCGTCCAAATATCGTCGCCACTTTCTTATATTCTCCCTTAACATTGCACACTCTCGAGGCCCGTGATTGTTATGGAGTTAGTGGAGAAGAAATTTGTGGGTTGTTAAGATCATCACCTCATTTATGTCACCTGGATATTGAAGGGTGTATTAATGTTGGTAGGGAAGTTGTGAACTGCACCTATGAATCGCTGCGTATGTTTGACAGAAGCACTCTCTTGTCCTTATATTTAGGAGGAACAGAAGCTCGCCATCGTAAGAAGGATAGGAAAAATTTTCTTCTTGATATCCACTATGTTCGGAAATCTCCACGTATATAAGGTGAATACATTCGGACATATTTTGATTTTGTGAATTACCCCCGTCCTAATGTACTTATTTTCCTACAGCTCAATATTTTTTGTATCATCATGGCATAACAATTATTATTCATGAAGATTTTCTACCATTCTAAAGTAAATATACTAGACATACTTTTGTTTTGTGAAATGTCCCCGGAGCTCGTCACTGAGGATAGATCTACACAATAAAGTATTTTTTTGATAGTGTTAATAAAACGTAGTGTTTTATTTCATAAACGAGTGAGCTGTTGGAATATAATGGTAAATATAGAATAGTGCATATAATCTGATTAAAGAAAATTATTAATAATAAAGATAAAAAATGAATCGAAATCAATCCACGTAACATTATAATAGGCATATTTTTATTTGAAGCGCAATAAATTTTCTTTAAAATAAAATAAAAATTATTTGGATGTTAAAAGAAGATATGCATAGTTGAATCACCGAGAAAGGTTGCCCCGGTGTTATAAACATTCACGTATAATCCAGGGGCCGTATCTATATTCGAAGTCTGGTTTCAACAGAATTATCATGTGTTACAACTGCTTATGCCAAAATTTTATATTTACTAGTGGTGTTTTACTTGATTGAGCTATTATCCTCTTTTTTCAGAATATTTGGATTGAACAATCAGATGGAAAAATTGACTTTAAAAATTAAATACCTTTTGACCCGTACTTGATTTATATTATTTTTATGAGTATTAATATTCTTTACTTGAAAGAACAGAATATTTTTGCATACCATTAATTGTAATAAATGTCAACCATTAAAATGAAAATATTATCAAAATAGGTGACCGCTTCGTAAATATAGAACATATTTTTAAACAAATATTAGAAAGTAAGATAAAAATTTAAAAAAAAAACATTTAAAAAAAATACTATAAAGTCTTTACTTCTATGTATATATCACAAAAAAAGGGGTGCGTTAAAAGTCGACCAATATGCGCATGTTAGCCCATTAAGGCCTAAACGGACACATTTTGAGCATCAGTTTAAACGTCGATAATTTGCATATAAAAGCATTTGCCAAAATTGTACTCCCACTATTTCTGACGTAAAATTGCATGCTCTTCCAGAATCTTTCAATAAAATTTCGATAAAAAGAAAAGCAAAACAGTTATACTCGTTGATTTGTAAAAAAACATGGTTTTTAAAAATTTATTTTTCATTATAACATCACTTTCACCTCGAAATTGCATTGGGAAACATGTCTAGGGTGAAAATATCGCGTCCATGGACCCTTAGGATTAAAACGTACCGTGTTCTAATTTGAATTTCAAGATGAAGACTTTCTAAATGCTCAAAAATCTTTTTATAAGTTTACACATTTTTTTCTTGAAAACTACAGACTTTAGAGAAAATTTGCTAAGAACAAAAATGTCTTAGAATTGGTTAAAGAACCTTCTCAAATTTTATCACAATGTATTGAAACACTTTTTGTTTTTTTGAAAATTCCAAAGATCGAAAATTTAAAAAAAAAATATTTAAAAAATCTCAAAAAAATTGGGAATATTATATATCATATATTATTCTTAGCAGATTTTCTTTAAAGTCCATATTTTTCAAGCAAATAAATTATTAAACTTTTCCAGATTTTAAGACTAATAAGTTTATTTCCTTAAAAAATATGGACTTTAAAGAAAATCAGCTAAGAATAAAAATATCATAGAATTGGTTAAAGAAGCTTCTCAAATTTTTGCAGATTTTTTAAATGACTTTTTTTAAAATTTCGATTTTTGGAATTTTCAAAAAACCAAAAAGTGTATCAATAAATTGTGATAAAATTTAAGAAGGTTCTTTAACCAATTCTAAGACATTTTTGTTGTTAGCAAATTTTCTCTAAAGTCTATAGTTTTTAAGAAAAAAATTTGTTTTAACGAATTTTTTGAGCTTCCAGGCGCCATTTTCGACGTTGCCATCTTGAAATTCAAATTAGAACACGGTACGTTTTAGTCCATGGACGCGATATTTTCACCTTGGACATTTTTCCGAATGCAATTACGAGGTGAAAGTGATGATAGAATGAAAAATAAATGTTTAAAAACCATGTTTTTAAAAAAAAAAACGTGTGTAACTTTTTTGCTTTTCATTCTATCGAATTTTTATTGAAAGTTTCTGAAAGAGCATAAAATTTTACGTCAGAAACAGTGGGAGTAAAATTTTTCCAAATGCTTTTATATGCAAATTATCGACGTTTAAACTGACGCTCAAAATGTGTCCGTTTAGGCCTTAATGGGTTAGTACAATATCGCTTAATATGAAAAGTTCACCATGAGAACCTATCTATAACAATTTAAAATATTGATAATACTTTTAATAAAAATATGCTTTTTTTTTTTAATTTAAATTTTTACATGCGTAAATATTGAACACCCTCAATCCAGCATTTAAAATATGCGTTGGAACCACTGACTATATAATAGGATAAGATACTGCCATTTATCCAAAGTTATAGCCCCTCTCTATCCCCACTTCCGTAACTCTATTTATATCCGTACAATGAGTGGTGTTGTGTGAGAGTGTCGCGAAGCGAGTGTGGTACAGCGAAACAATGTAGCGAGGGAAGGAGAGGGAATGTTATAACTTTGGACAATCCAAACGTATAACGTTGGATATACATATAACTTTGGACGGTATAACTTAAGCCGGAGCCTACTGTAGTTAATTTGACTACCTAAATAGTGATCTCGACGAATTAGGTAGCCAAGCCTACTATTTAAATAGTAAAATCAACTAAAAACGTATTTGTGCCAAATCACTTTTCTGTGAAATGTCGAACAAAATTGCAAACATACTCATACAGATAATCTGGTTTTGGCACATAAAACAAATCTTTGGGGTATAACAATTTAAATGGACAAATCAATATGTTATTAATTTATATTATAAACGTTATATTGAATTGAAATAATAATAAAAACGTAAGTCAGATGCGTTATTTATAGACATAGAAATTTAGCGATAATAACGAAATAAAAATTAATTTTACATTATTCGAGATGGATAAATATTAGTTTATTAGTATTGTTTAAGACCGTATTTACTAGGAACATTTACTTTAAATTATTGTGGAAATGAGGGGCCGAGAAATAATGTTGCTTTCACAATACAGTTGATTATTGTACTTTTCATGTTAATGTTGTGATGAATATAAAATAAAATCAAGCACTTTTCGGCACCAATAACTGTTGATTCCTACCGTGAATTTCAAAAAGTTCCTTGAAACAAAAAGTAATGTATATAGTAAATGATAGTATTTCAGTATCAGTATCATATATATATTAAAAAAAAATCAAATCATTGCACATTTTTATGGTTAAATCCTGCAAAATCAGAGATAGCGTTTACCACCCGGTAAAGCACTTATTACTAACCGTGTTTCTCTTCTGACAAGCACCTCGCTGCGAAAGATTTACAAATAATTGGATAGGAAGCTTTACGGTATAGAGATATTGTGTTGTAAAAATTCGCCACCGACCGAAAACGATACGCCGAATAATTTTTATATTGTATTACCCTTGCGTCATAATGAGTTGTCTTGTACGCATATCAATTTCCATCATCATTCATTCTTATAGATGTACCATTTCATCTTTTAAGGAATCTAACCTACTTCTACTATATTAAAAAAAATCATTATCTAAAAATCATTTATTTTATTAAATTTATTATACCAGCACAAAATTGTGATTCTCATAAAACAGAAAACAAGTATTGAATAATTGGATGAAAAAAATTAAATAACAAAAAGTTACAAAATTTTATCAAGACTTCAAAGAAAATTACGCGTGGATCTAACGGTAAGTGACTTAAATGGCAAATAAAAAAATCTTCGGGAAAAAATTTAAAAAATAATTATTTCGGCTACAATACTCAATTTATAAAGAAAAATTAGGGCCTAAACGATTTTTGGCGATCCTGAGTATTCCAAGGATAACTCAAATGTGGCGATGAAGTTGTAGATTCTTCATCCTAGAAAACTTGATTCGATACATTAGTTTCTGACGTTTTACGACAATAGGCCGTGAAACATAGAAACGTTTTCGGCACTATTGAGCATAAAGATAACTAATTATACTATTTTAAGTTTTTAATTGTCATTTTTGTTAATATCTTCGTATCAACATATCTTCAAGCTTGGGATTTATTAGTGGTATCGCACCGTTCTTCAATTCGATTGGTTAATGATCAGTATGACGTCCTCGAGTACAGTCCGGCCTAATACGGAGTATTTAAGCATGACGCGAGAACCTTTCGAAGCGGGGACATGAATTTCTCGTTATCTTATATTGTCTAGTGATAATGATCCGTTTTACTGCAGTTCCTAAATTCATTGGTTGTACGTACAGTCGTTCGTCCCAATCGGTCTTACACAGTTGTTTTAGTCAGTAGTTAAGTATCGCCCGTGTTCGGAAGTTCTCAGTGTCAAAAAACAGGTGCCATATCTCCCCAGTGTCCTCCAGAATTTTCGTGAACATCCGCTATGGGGAAGACCAGTGAAGAATCGGTAAGGGTTTGTGCAGATACCTAGTGTACAGTTGCAAAATATATGCACGAATGTTTTCGTTTTGCATCATGCAGTTTGTTAGCAGTCAATTAAATTGTTTTGTGACAAGTACGACACCGGAAGTAACAGATTTGAAAATAGTCTTACGCAATAGAGCATGTTAGCACTTCAATACACTGGTACAGCCAGATTTTTTTAAAAACTTAACAAATAACAATTCTTTGTATTTCCTACTATAATATAATAATTAAAAAGCTTGGAAATCATCGAACTTTTTAGAATTTGATGGGTCATTAATTAACATGTGACGTCGAGTTTTTGAACGCTACTGTACATAAATGTGTCACGAAGTGAAATTCCAATTTAATATGAATTTATAAAACTAGCCAGAGGTATATTTTATTCATCACATTATTTTATGTGGTCACATTATACGGAAATAAAACGAAGAAAGTAACATTGAGTTGAAATATATCTTGAAAATATTACAATAATTTAAAAAAATGACTACTTATTTATGAAATGAGTCACACATTCTTCACAAGAAATTACAATTGAATTAAATAATAATATTCATAGATATTATTTTTATGTATGTATGTATGTCTTTATTATACCATGACTAATTAGTCTTGTGGTAATATACAACAAAATTATAATGGCTATAGATTACAAGGTACAATACAGTTTATTACAGTTAACAAGTTTGAATTATCCATAGAAATCGAAAAATGTTATTGCTTCGACATTATAAGGATCACTAATTACAGCTTAATTGATATGGATTGGCATAGTATATATATCGGATATTAATTTCAGTGTTTTGATTATCAATGTATTAATAATATTGCTAAAGTTTCAATTTGTGATGAGAAAGTAGGTGATTTTTATATTATTCCAAATTGACTTTTTGAAAAATCATGTTCCTGAATTATTTCGTACCGGAAAAGTTTATTCAACACATATTAATTTTTTGTTTATAAAAGTATTTAAAAAATGTTTTGGAAATAAAATAAATTTCCTTCGATGTATCGTACATGTCACGAAATATTTGATAATTGATCGTATCGTATTTAAAATGATTTTGTCAATAATATCATTGACGTTACGATACTGGACAAAACAAAAATATATATCTGATTAAATTTGTGTATTTGTGTAAAAATGTGATACCTTTCTAGCTGTGAAATTCATAAAAATATTGTTATATTATCTTGTATATAAATTTTTCTCCAATTTCGTTACTGTTTTGGAGTTTTAAAAGAATTTCGACCGAAATTAATTTAAAAAATGTGCTGTTCGGAAAAGACCATTAAATTACCTAATAGTAATGATATTCCAGGCATTGTATTAGCATTGCATCTTTCGTTCATTACTGTAATATTAACGTAACCTAATAAGTATTTTTGATGAACTTAAAATTACTGATTGTATTTTATATACCGGATCCTTAATTTTCCTTGTTAATGAATCTTTACGTGATTCTAATGAGTAATTAATTACAATTTTATATCAGATATAAAATCCTTGTCCACCACAACGACCTTTTCTAGCATAGCTCGTGTCGTGATTACGTTTCGGGCTGCTCTGAATGAAGGGGAGATCAAAGGTTCAATCCGTTCAAATAATCTTTGTACTCAATCCTTTGCCTTTACCGAAAAATTAAACAATCTTCAGTATATGCATTAAGATATTGTCTATTCCATTGAGCGGTGTTTGATAACGCAAGTGAACTAAAGAAATTTATGAAATTATTTGATATCGGATTAAATGGATATCGATATGGAATTAACTATTAACCACATAACGACCAGAAATATTTTATTAAATTTGTGATAAACATTAATACATAAATTGAACTTATAAAATATGCACCGTCAAAAATATGCGATATACACATTACATGATACGAATCGTAAATTAATTTTATTTTCGTAATATCCTGACGTTTGTTAATTGAATAATGACAATTTATTCAAAATGCATATATATTAAAATTAGGTTTCTTACCTTATTCAAATAAAATATAATTCCGAAAAATTCAAAGTAGGTTGTAAGTAATTTAAATGTAACAAATTTACTATTACTCACCGTGTAACACTCATTAAATCTATTAATAGGATAATAGGGTCGTATCAATATAACCAAATACTTAATATAACGATTTAAAATGTAATTTTCAAAACGAAATACTCCAAAATTAGATAATAGTGTTTAATTGGGTGTAGGGATATTTCATCATTTTTTACGAATTTGTTTCTGTTATTATGCATGATAATATGATGTCATTTTTCAAAGCATTATGCTAAAGTTTTGTTTACAAATATTACGGAAGCTCTAGATTAAAACCAATTGTTTTTGGAATGATATTACGAACTCTTTACCAATAATTCTAAGAATCTTTAGAGAGTATAAAATATTCGTGCACTAAATCGTTAACATTGACAACGTTGGTTGAACGCGATAAATTTTAGTATTACTTGGAAGTGATTAATTTTCGAGATATAATTAACTTTGATGATGTAAATTTTAAGGCATACATAAAAGCGGTCAAAACTTATATTATAAATGGAATTCCGGAGAAAGAGTGCATTTTTACTCTTTAAGATTGAATTTTTACTCCAATAAATTTAGAGAGGGACGACATATTAGATGTATCGTTTAACAAGAATCTTTTGAGAACAGTATACCTTAAATTTAAGAACATTTTTTCATTTTTGTGTTATTTTATACTCAACGTTGGTTTGGAATATTTGCTCACCACTTTACCAATTCTAAAGAACAATGCACGCTCTCGTCAACACTAACTAATGATAGTCAAAGATAATAACATATCAGGCATTCATTCAAGACTCGTTTTAGTGATTGCAGTACATGAGCATACTTTTGAAATAGCTACGTTTTTTTTTAAAACGTGTGAAGAGTTGTAAAATTGTTTTTGCATTTTGATGATGCGAACCTAAATGTAATAAGCGGGACTTTTCTGTAGAAGCGGATAAAAATCTGACTTGTTTATCATTAAAGATGATAAGATAGATTAGATCGTATTAATGACATCTCCTTGCTCATGTGTAAATTAGTGGATAGATTTAAATTCTTTTAAACGTACATATGTTGTTACTATGTCAAATAATAAAAAGAGATAATTACAATAGTTAAAAGATTGTTAAATAAGAATAACAGTAAAAAATTGAATATTTGTATAACACAACAGATTTTTAAGAATTTAGCAGAAACTATTATAACGTGTAGTACTTTTCTAAATCAGAGAGAGAGAAGTGTACCGGAGGTAAAGTACCGCATTTATAATATTGAGCAATTATTTCCGGCCGATATACACATACTTTTTCATTGAATTCTTCGTATAGTCCGAAATGATATCTTCGATTAACTGAGGACTTTCTAAGAAATTTTTTTTTTAATTGTAAACGGGATAAAAACAAGTACTTATTATTTATATACTGAGTAGAATATATAACATTGCATTGTTGATAAAAGTGAAAAATTTGCCTTGAAGATTTTGAATTTGAGAAAACCATGAAAATAAATATTGGCTAATATGTTTGATAAGTTAATGAAAATGAATCATTTATTTCTCTACAAGAGTTTATTTCCCTAACTTTAAATGCGATGCATTCGATAATACTTACTAGGGAAAATTACATCCCTACAATACATTTGTATACTGGTGTACATACATATACGTATAATCAAGTTAATTTCAATGAATGGCAGACGAAGGAGGTTTCCCTTGGGATCGGAGGAACTTTGGTGGAATCCCCAGAACGAGGCGGTTGGAGTTCACCGGTCGAATTCGTTCTATCCTGCATCGGGTACGCCATTGGCATTGGAAATGTGTGGCGATTCCCGTTCCTTGTGTATCGAAATGGCAGTACGTATAGAAACTATTTTATACTGAGACAAAATTAACATAAAAGCGTAAAGTTAGTAAATTATAATGTCAAATTTTTTTCTTTGAAATAAATAATTCGATTAAATGCAGTTTTTGCTTTTTGCTATTTATTTCATTTTTGTTTGCCATTTTAGTCAAATAATTCATTTTCTGATTGAATTGAATACATATGTTTATATACTGCTTTCATTCTAGGTAATTTACTGATAGCTAAATATTTCATTTTCAGGTGCTTTTCTTGTGCCGTTCATATTGATGTTAGTGATTATGGGCCTGCCAATATTCTTTTTGGAATTAGTTATAGGGCAATATTCACGCCAAGGACCTACCGAAGCCTTTAAGAGGTTGTCACCTTTTTTCCACGGCCTAGGATATTGTACGATAGTGGTTATAGCACTAGTTACAATATATTACATGGTCATCGTATCCTGGACGCTGTTTTACGTATTTGCGTCCTTTTTTCCAAAATTGGCCTGGGCCTACTGTGATAATGACTTCAATACAGAGAGTAAGTATTCCGTAATAAGAGTTAGTAATAAGTTTTGCATCTGTGCGTATAAAATATGAATTTAAAGCATACATCGGTCATGATTTCGAGGGTGACTCATGCATATAATATAGTATGATAATTATTATATGTTATTCCACAGAAATAATTTATCTTATCTCTTACATTACGCATGGAATTTTGGAATTGTAGTACAACACTGTTAATGGGGGGCATCGTAAACTTTTATAATGACATTAAAATAGTGCGAGATCATGTTAGGGCTTAATTTTTTTATCGAAAGTCAAAATTAGAAAAGTTTCGTGTCGAAAATGATCGTTTTAACATTATTGAGCAATTTTGTTTAGATATTAATATTTTGAGATTAAGTTAACTATATAATTGTTCCGCGTTCATTAATTTTATAAACTGAGCGACCATTATGTTAATAAACTAGCTGAATCGCTCAAATATTATTATGATTAAACACTGAATTTATTTAATCATTAACAAATATTTTTTACCGAATTATCGAATAATTAATTTGATAATTAATTATTCGATTAAGTAAAATTAATACTTCGATGCGAAAGCATCTAATAAATTTTTCGACCGCTTGAAAATTATAACTTTAATATTTGAATAATCGTATATGTCGGTCACTTTACTAAGCAAAAAATAAATTAAATTGATTTTAAGTATCTACTTGGTTTTCGATGGAAAACACATTTGACATATTAAATGTAAAAAACCGGGATTTGTGTAATTATCGCAGACAAAATCTCTCTTTAAAACGGGCTGTATAAAGTTATAATTTTCAAGCGGTCGAAAAATTTATTAGATGTTTTCGCATCGAAGTATTAATTTTATATTTTGGGATTACAGATATGCGTACGGTGTAACGACATCCCGTTACCATAATAATTACGCATATTTGCTGAAAATAATTCTAAACATTTCCTTCATTGTTTAGTTTTATTAAAATTTCGAATTATTTACAAAACCATTTTTGCGTCTAAGGCAGAGATTCTCGTGTTAGCCTTACTGAAGAGTCCATCACGAGATCTCGGGACGAAACGCAAAATATTTACAATAGACATTACTTTATTAAATTATCGCTAAAAGGAAACAAAATCCATTGATAGTAATTAATTTTATAAGTACTTATACAGCCCTTTTTAAATAGAGATTTTGTCTGTTATAATTACACAAATCCCGGCTTTTTACATTTAATATGTCAAATGTGTTTTCCATCGAAAACCAAGTAGATACTTAAAATCAATTCAATTTATTTTTTGCTTAGTAAAGTGACCGACATATACGATTATTCAAATATTAAAGTTATAATTCGATTAAGTAGTTGTTAATTTTTTAACGAATGATATAAGTATATCAGTAGGAAAATATAGAATGAAAGTAATGTTAATTATAGTATTAGTAGCGGATTGACTTAATGACATTTCAGATTTTCTGATAACAATCCGGTTTATGTGGTCTCTCGTCAATTTCGGCTCCCTTTGAACGAAAAATAAAAATCTAGGCATCGTCCACAAAATTCATTGAAATTATTATCGCTATAAAAATGGCGGTAATGAATTATCAGCTGTCTTGAAGCACAATGCCGAATATTACCAGGAAAACGGTTGACATCAATTCCTGCTTTATTTCTAGTTCAATTTCGTATGTAACGACGATAAAGCGAGAAGATATTTTGAATCATTCATTTTCTTTATCACACCATTACGATATTGATAGCTTATATCTTTTATCCGTTTCTCTCGCTTGGCATATTTTCAGAAAAGATATGTACTGTGGAAAAACTTGTAATATAACAATGCATTGGGAAAGGTGTAGCGGCAGCTTTAAATTTTACATTAGCTTGTGACAAAGTCACGATATTATCTAACGATATAAAATTGCTATAATAATAATTATAATTAGGCAATAATAATACGCGTCGTAAGAACGGCAAGTTCTCTCTCGGCAGTGGGAGCGAGAGGCATGCGAGTTGCGCCGGCCCGAGTAGTAGTAAGAGAAGGACGCTCGATCTCTCCCGTCGATCGCCGCTTTGTTATGTCGACAACGGTGCGTCCCATGAGATGACGAAGACACGATGTCTTTCGTCGAGTAATAACAAACCTCGGCGAACCGTATTTAGGTGTACGTTTGTAAATATCGCACGCATAAATGTAATCATATATGAATGTACGATTTCGCCCAATTTATTAATTTTTCTTATGAAAAGGTAGGTTCGGGGTGGGGAACATTTGCATTGCCGTTTTCGATGGAAACTTGAAATCGGCAGTCTTATTTCAAAAGCCGTAACGCGAGGAAAAATAGTCTAGAAATTTGGAAGTGTTGCGAGTGAGTGGAGAGTGACGAGTGGTGAGTTGGAGAGAGAGAGAGAAAGAAAGTGAGTAGTGTCGTAGAGGAGCGAAGGCAGAGGATTATCTGTGGGGATTAATTTCGACAAGATAGACGGTAAGTCGGCATAGCCGCTGAAAAGAAAGAAAGATGTTGAAAGAAATAGAGAGATTTATGAGGAAATAATTGAGTAGTAGCGAGAGAGAGAGAGAGCGAGAGAAGGAGATGTCAGTAGTGAGAGGGAGAGAGAAAGATATGGATGATGCTAGGTTGCGAGAGAGAGAGCGGGAGATGTCAGTAGTGAGGGTGAGAGAGAAAGAGATATGAATGAGGTTAGGTTGCAAGAGAGAGAGCGGGAGATGTCAGTAGTGAGGGGAGAGAGACAGAGATATGAATGATGTTAGGTTCTGAGAGAGAGAGAGAGAGAGAGAGGTCAGTAATGAGAGTATGAGCGAAAGAGATATTGAGAATGATAGATAAAGAGATAACCATAGAGAGAGATTGGTTCTGGAACTCTAGAGAAGAATTCTAGTACAATTTAATAACGGTAATTTTGAAATTATTCAGTTGCAATAATTTCAAAATGGAATGCTACCGTTACTAAGTGATTAGTGGGGAAATAATAAGGGAGGGGAGAGAGAGAAGATTGATAGTGCTGAGTTAGTACCATGTCGTGATCGGTCGAAAGCTAAAAGGATTAGTTGGTACACCTACACGAGTCTGAGGAAAACTCAAAGTACTATCATTCTGTTTATCTCTAATATTGTAGAAGATGAAAGAAAGAGAGAGAGAGAGAGACCGAGATATCGAAGATGAAAGAGGCCGACAGAGAGAGTAAGAGAGAGAGAGAGAGAGAGAGAGAAAGAGAGAGGAATCCATGTAAAGAGATAGAGAGAGAGAGAGAGAGGAAGCGGGAGAGAGTGAGTAAGCGATAAACCCATGTGGAGAGATAGAGAGAGCGAGATGTTGATGGGGAGAGACAGAAAGCACGAAAGTTAATTCGTAATAGGATATATTAACTAGATACCTAATTAACATTCAATTAATAATTAACGTAAATTCGGAGTTGGTGTCATAACTTCCGGTTTGACAGATGGTAACATTTAGTTTTTTTGAATTTGAGCGGGTGGCGAGAGAAGTGAGTAGAGTTAGCGAGAAAGTGAGCAGGAGCGATGAGGAAGGCGGGAACGCGAAGTTCCATTTCTGGTCAGGCCGGATTGTATTGAATCCTAGGAAGGATTAGCCCAGCGGAAATCGCACTTTGGATCGCGTCCGATTGAGTTCATTAAGTGTGGAAATTAAATTAAATTAATTGTAAATGTATTTTATTTCAGAGTTTAAAAATAAAGTTATTTGTTAAAATTGCGATTAAAAATACAACGTTACAAGCTATAAAATCATTTACTCACTAATCGGCCCTACGTGATTGTCATATGGGCTGCATGTTTCAGTTCTACAACAATAAAATCTCCTTGTCTGCACCGATGAATATAGGGCTAACAGAATGTTTATTTTTTAGAATGTTACAGTGGCCTAGAGGATTTAGCCTGTCAAGCAGGAAACAGCGGAACTGTATTTTACAATAAGACATGCACTTTGGTGACCGAAATTTGCGCAAAATATGGATATATGTTTGGGGGGAACACCACTCATTGTTTTGGAAGCGACAAAGACCCTTTCAATGTTACTACACGTCTTGGGCTTTACGAACAAGTGTTGTCGTCTGAGGAATATTTCAAGTGAGTAAAATGTGGTAAATGAACATTTTCATGAGATCGTCTGACCGGACGATTTGCGCGTGTTCACATTAGATATATTAGAATTTATTTTATCATCGAGATTTGCGCAGCGATTACGTTTTAGGATTACGAGGAGCTGGTTGGGAAAATTGGGGCGGACTGCGTTGGGAATTGCTGGGATGCCTTACCCTGGCCTGGACTATCTGCTTCTTCTGCTTGATTAAAGGAGTGCAGTCTATAGGAAAGATCGTCTACTTCACAGCACTTTTTCCGTACTTTGTACTCATTGCTCTTTTCATAAGAGGTATGTTCGAAGTTTCATTGAGTTTTGCATTAATTCATCCCAGATAACCCATCAATAGGAATAATATTAAATGTCTACTTAAGCCTGATAACCTACTGGTAATCCCTGTCTTTCACGCGAATTTATAAGGATCGCGGGGTGAACGAGTTGAAATGACTAAATTTGTTATTAAACCAGTTTAACACAAAAACGATAAACGAATTCTAACAATGCAGTATCTAAACGAAATCGGATAAGCTATAAATACCTACTTATAAAAACTTCTACAGATATATTGTTTAGCTTCCAGTGCTATTGAACTATAGTTAGTATTCTGGATGGACCACAGCATTTCTGAAATCCCCTGAAATTGACGCAACAAACCCCACAAAACGAATGAGATATAATTATGTTATTTTCATTTAAGGTGTAACATTGGAGGGAGCTGCAGAAGGATGTAGTTGGTATATTTCACCAAAATGGTCGACACTTGGTACTGCTACAGTTTGGGCTGATGCTGCTTCGCAAGTGTTTTATTCTCTTGGTATCGGCTGCGGATCTTTAATTACTTTATCAAGTTATAGCGATTTTACAAATAATTGTCATAGGTAATTTATTTCTTTTCTGCGTCTTTACTAATTTCGATAAAATATACAATAAGGGAATATGCAGCATTGAAATCTTATGAATTTTGTACCGGTTAGGATGTTTACTTATTGCCTTTCGTTGATTATTTATCGATCAAACATTTATATTTGATCTATTATCATGTTTTTATTATAATATCTTCTAATTTGTCATTTAGGGATGCAGTTATTGTGACATTTGCAAATTTATTAACATCTGTATTCGCCGGATTCGTAATTTTTGCTATATTGGGCTTCCTGGCGCAACAAATGAATTTACCAATCGATGATGTAGTAAGAAGCGACACAGGTTTGGCGTTTATTGCATATCCGGAAGCTGTAATACGGATGCCGATGCCAAATTTATGGGCCGTGCTGTTCTTTATAATGTTATTTATTCTTGGTATTGGAAGCCAGGTAAGAATGGGTTTGTTATTTACGAATATTTTGTGGGGGGTTGAAGCAATATCAATTAATCGTTTTAGTAAATAAACAGACTTTAAAAAACTAATGGTATCATCTGTAAAAATTCGTTTCTTTTATTATTTAAAACTACTTAGTGTCAATGGTTTGAGCTTCGAATGAAATATAGATAATTGGGCTGCCTAGATTTAAGTAAAGCATTTGAGTATGTTAAGCATTAACCGATTTGTGATTTCAGTTCGCGGGTGTGCAGGCGATAAATGCAACCATACTGGATTTATGGCCAGAGCTCCGAAAACGCGAATCCTATATTATTCTTGGAATATGCATAGGAGGGTGGTTACTTGGCATTCCGATGGTATTCGATGGCGGTCTTTACCTATTTACCTTGATGGATTGGAACACGGCCTCATGGGCTATATTACTGATCGGTTTTGCTGAAGTAATCGTAGCCTCGTGGTGTTATGGATGTACGAAATTCCTTGGTAATGTTGCGGAAATGCAAATGAAATTCGGCAAATTACTTTACAATTACTGGTGGATCAGTTGGGTTATACTTGCACCAGCAGCTACCATGGTAAGCCCCACGTTATGACATGTAACACTTACTATATAAGATCTAATTATGTCGGTGTGTCGGTCGTTTTGAATCAAAAATAAAAAAATATGTATTTACTTTGTACGTTTCGGCCTCTTGTGGGCCATCTTCAGGACTGACATAATTACATTATATATTTTAATCTATACGGCCTAACAAACCACACATCATATATGTAATACTTAATATTTTTTCGAACAAAGCATAACAAATTAATACTTTGATGCGAAAACATCTAATAAATTTTTTTGACCGTTTGAAAATATAAATTTAATATTTGAATAATCTTGGTATATGTCGGTCGCATAACAAATGCTTTTGTTTCGATACCACACTTAGGATATCATTTGCCTTTTCGTCCATTCCAAATTTATCCACAGTGGCCTGTATTTGTCTGCGGTTAATTTAAATCTATTTATGATCTTTATAAAGGTTTTTATTTTTTTCAACGTCGTAATGATTTTTATTGCGATTAAAATAGGTCCCTTTGTAAGTCGTTTAAAAGGAATCTTAGCAAATTGCAGATTTGTTATGTCATAATAAATTGGTATACGGTTGGTAGATTATTAGATTATATTACAACTTAAGACTATTGTATTTCAGAATGCATGTAAAACATTTTTAACATAATCTCGTTTCTGTGACAGGGCCTCTTTATATATCAACTATACACGTATGTACCTCCGAGAGTCGGCAAAATTACATTTCCAAGCTGGGCTAATGATATTGGATTGTTGATTGGTTTATCTACTCTGGCACCTATGCCAATTTTCGCGGCTTACCGATTATGGAAAGGACCCGTAAGTATAAATCGGATGCTGAAGGGTGTTCTAAAGTGGTCCGCCGAGAACACAATAATGTACACAACTGTTAATGAATAATAAATGAATTTATTTTTCAAAAGTTGGCTCTGTAAAGGTATTTCTAATTACTTATAAACGGTTTCTCAAAGAATGCCAAAGGAATAAATTAAAAATCGACTGAGATTCGTCGGAAGTAGGGAAGTAGGACATTTTTACTCATTTCTGATAATTATCAGTCAATTTTCAATTGGTTTTTTTGTTGCTTAAATACCTTTACAGAGCTCAAAGTCGGAAAATTTTATTGTGATTTTTGATTTGCGAATTGCAGCGAAATTCCTTCTTTATCGGCAGCTCACTTAATTACTCTATTCTCTATTTTTTTGGCCTCTGAAATTAACACCATTTATATTTTACAGAGAGATTCAAGCTTATTCAAGGCTATGATAAATTGGGGTCCATCTGACAGGACAACGCTAGTTGTCAAGGATTGTTTTAATAATGCTGCCGACAATCCTGCTTTTACGCAGTGCGAACATCTGTGATGTACGAGTTTTTTATGCTGATGATGAAAGTTAACTGTACATATATGTATTGTATTGATGTTTATATTTATTTATTTCTATATATACATTTATTGTATATTCTTCAGATTTGATTTTTTATTTGAATTCGCTAGAATATTGTTGTTTTGTAAATATTGTAAATAAGCCGTTGTAATAAAAGAAAGTTGTACATATGTAAATTAAATTTTTATATATATTTGATTTAATTAATTTTTATTGTTGATTGATCCTTGTTTTATTATTGAATTCTCACTTTCACTCACCTTACAAACACTACCATGGTATCGCACATCAATTACAAATTAGGTTATGTCGGCGTGATGGTCCTGCGGACTAAGGCGTCAGTCTTAGTCCGCCCGAACTGATCGTCGCGAAGGGCCCGAGTTCGAATCCCCGTCCTGCAATTTTCTCTGCTTATGTCCAGTGTGGAATAACCGGGGAACTTTGCTGGGCGAAGGTACGAATTTGGGACCGCTGCCGACCCCCGTCGGCAGTTATCGGTACCGTCAGCGTCTTATCCGCGGTCGGTACGTCGTGGGTCTTATCTCGGATAAAGAGGGGATAAGCTCCGCGTCGTACTCGCTAAGGCACAGACCGCCGAATCTGCTGGTGGTACCGATATTGGTGTAGGGGGGACTGGCTCTGGGTGGGTGTTGTGTTTGTGTATCTGCCTAGTTCTGTCATTGTACTGTCTGTCTCTGTCCTGTACCTCTCCACCCGAGAGCCGACCCGCAAATAGACAAATCGTCATTAACGCGGGGGAAATAACCTGTCCTTTGTCCGTTGTCCTTGTCCTACAAATTAGGTTATGTTGCTATTCGAAAAACCACGCATCACTCACCCCAAATCTGATCAAATATGCAAAAAGAAAAAGAAAAAAAGGAAATTCGAACACAGTAACGTAGATTCAAGAAGCCCTAGAAAACATTTATCGCAAGCAACACGCTTTAGTTGTTCAACAGTCGCTCGTACTCGACCGAATCTCTTTGATTTTGATAACCCGAACAAAAATACCCTTCGCTAAAGGTTTTAATCGATGAATATCCTTAAAATTATATCTTTGGGGTCGCAACGCTAAAATCAAAATTATAAATTCTACAATATAACAAAACACGCACTTATTGATTGACGACGCCACGAGTTGATGATCAACGGAGAAGATCTTCTACAATAACCCGAGCTTTTAATAATATCGATAACAGATTTACGTCTCAATGGAGCTAATTTAACTAAAACGGTATGAAACGTTCAAAAATCAACCGACGATGACTGATGATGATACTAATTCAAAGAATTACGGAATGACTTTGGCGCGATGCTCAATATCCACTGGAGAATCCAAAATGGTCTGAAACGACACCGTTTGCTCGCTTTACTACCGGCGGATTAGAATTTGAAATAACGACTCCACTGATTCGAGTCGATTGAAATAATAGGCCCGTTGCCAAGAAATCAAAGTTCATAAAATGCTCGTAAAAAACGTTTAAATCAAGAAACTATAATGATAAAAACTCGAGTCGCTTTGTCTTTGGTAAACCCAATTTATATTAGTTTTTCGTGATGAATTTTACAATTTATCATCCGAATCTCAAACACGTGTTCTGGCACTTCACTATACGAACCCTTGAATTAGGTGGATCTTGAAATTGCGAAGACGTCTCTTCGTCAAAGATGTCCAAGTTCCAAATTGAATTATTCTGCATTCAAGGTCGTCGATTTTGAATAAAGCACGTTGCTCGATCCTGTTGACTCGAAAAATGGCAACACGTGACTGCATCCAAATAAACCGTTGAAATCCTTCCTTTTTTGTTTTAGATGAAGTTGGAGAATTAACCGGGCGTCCTTTCGATTCTCGATGCCAATTTTTCCAATTTGCCGGTTAGCGGCACAAGTCAATTCTTTCGACGGCACAATTGATCTGCGAATTCCCGTGGAACAAACGAAGTTGCCTTGGACTAACGAGCAAAACCCAAGTGGGATCTTCTGCCGCACGCCGGCCACACGGCTTCCTCGCGTTGTATTCCACCGCCAGTTTTTCGCCACGGAAAGACCGAAGAAAGAGGTTTTTCCGTTCCCGGATCGCGAATTTATCAATTCCGCCCCACCTGCACACTTATTCCTACTTTCGCGATCCGCGATCGATTCGCCTCGCATTCTCCATCGCACACTCTCTTTCTCTCTCTTGCGATACAACCACGCTGCAGCGCGTTCCCAAAGCTCGCGCCCGAATTCAAACTCGCTGCAAGTGCGCGAAATTTGAATTCCTTTTTTGTGATCCTCGCAGTATTAAGTAAGCCAAGAATATTGTAGGTTGATGGCAGCATAACTTGTACATATATAGTAGAAGTTGCTGGCGGCGCTCGAAGTTTTATACGGGATTTGTAATGATTATAAACATACAAACTTTTTATAACGTTACCGTTTAGTTCAATGCTCGAAGTCTCGTTATCGAAGAAAATTGTTAGCTTTTTCAAAGGTTATAAGTTCAGGTTGTGAAAAAGTTAGTGAAAAGTGCACTTTTAACTGTTGACTTGTAACTGTTTTATACATTGCTGCAATTTAATTATTTAGTGTTCACGTTAACGTATAACGTCGTAAAGTTTTGTACCTTCTAGTCATTTAGTTATTTAATGAAAGTCATCGTGTTTCATACATCTGAATGTTAAAATCCTCATCAAACATTGTAACTCCGTAGGTTTATGTTGCACGTTGTATATTCAGGTAGCTTTTGGCTGTGTACAATTTTTAACATTTTTCGACAAAGCAAAATGTATATGTATGTATAAATTCTTACACATCTTCGAAAACAATTTTCGCGTCGTGGGTGTGACTTTTTCATTCATACGTAACGCACTCCTGTAATTGAAACAATTAAAGTGAACGAGTTTTGTACTTTATGTCGTTTCTTGACAATAACTACTGTACGATAATATGATGCAGCTACGTACGTTGCTTTTATCTAAAAACCCTCTGTAGCTTTTCTTCTTTGGTATTTTACTAACTACAATTATATGGATAATTGGTGATATCCATTTTTGAAATGTAACTCATTTTGGATCAATTCTGGTCTCTAAAAAATAATAAGATTGTATTGAAATATATACCGTAATGCCACGAATCGTATAGCATAGTCAATATGTATATGGGTGATTCTCCAAAAAGAGGGCATTTTCAAGAATGAAAATTTTTTTTTTAAGTTACTGTAAATTCGTTTTTTTTTTTTATGGATTCTTGCTTATTAGCACCAAGTTAAGTTATTGTTAAAGTAGTCACGCTACAAAATTATTTTAAAGGAAAGGGAAAGACTGTTACTACGACGCATTTTCATACGGCTATATAAACCAACAATTGCTTATTAAAAACTTGAAAAAAATAACTCTAAAGAGTCAAAAACATAATGTACATATCTGATTTAGTGCATTTTTGTGAATAAATGAAAATTGTTTTTTAAGTAATAATTAAAAAATTAAGAAAAACACATGAATTTTTGATGAAGTTTTAGACCAAATAAATTTATTAAAGTTAATGTGTCGTTGGTTAGTAACTACAATGATAATATTATATTCATAATTTTAATAAATAATATTATTTCATAATAAACTTGATTCATAACGTAACAAATATAAAGTTTAATTTTGTGCTTTTTTAAATTATATTTAAATAAATGTCTAAGAGGAAGAGAAATATAAATGTTATTTAGAATTTGAAAAATATTTTCTGCTCCAGGTTGCACTTTATTCTTGTTTCGTACCTGATACGCCAAATGTTTGGTAACGACAATGAAGGTGACGACAATGAAAATTTGTAAAAAAATCCAATTTTACATATTTTAAACAATAATAAATTAAAAAACAAATTGCCAGTAACGTTTATTCCTTTAATCTTTAAGTTTTCATCGTTTTTTAATTGCTGTTTGTATCAAAATACCAAAATTAGGACGGGTGACGACAATTAATTTAGAAATATTATTTGAATAAATTAAAATAATTCGGTTTCTTAATAGCGCTAATATTTTAAAGTTTTGAACTTAGAGGTTTGGACATATCAAAAATACTACTTTTAGTCTTTAAATGTCATTTTACACCAGTTTTTTGTAACAAAAGTATTATTTTTTCAAATTAACATGGGCCAGGGATATTTATTTACCATTTCTATCGAAATTTAATAATTTATTGTATGTATACATGAATTGATAGTGTACACTCTCATACGGTTGCTCGGTGCACGACACCTTTTGTAGGCGTGTACACTTTATGTGTACAATTGATGCATATCTGGCAGTTACTTTTGCTTTACCAATACATATCAGAATAAGGAATATTTGAATAATTACAGGGTTGAACATTAAATCATTTCAAACAGTCCATTCCTTCATACCTTGTAACACGAAGTTACAACATACACACACAATACTCACTTGTCGACATTGGTGTCTCGCCTTATCAAAATTCCACCAAGCATTATGTATCTCTGTAAAAATAATTGCGATTAATATTATACTATTATTATAATTAGTAAATAAGGATTTATATTACTTTATTGCGAAGCCTGGAGTGGACGTCCCTAAGTCCTCCCATGGCTAGTGGTCATGTCCGGGCCCAGTCTGGATCCTGGCGTGAACCTGGAATGTAAACAAAGAGGAATCCACAAAGAAAATAGTTCTTATTAAAAGTATTTACAAAACCAATACTCACCGTGATCCGGATGACAGCTATCAAGAGGTCGTTCCCCAGGAGGTTCCACTGGTTGCGTTCCGTGTTGGTGTTCACGTGAACCCGACGTAAACACGATAACAGTGCGAATCAGCACTTCAAACAAACACTCGCGAAAATCTCACAATCGTGATACATCCATTTGACGATGACATGTCAACATCGTCGCCATATTTGACACTGACTCGTGGGCATATATTACGCGCAGCATTCCGCCGTTCCGGCTAGTCAGTAGCGGTATTGCCTCTCTCCATGCGTATCATGCATCCCTGTCCCACGCCTTGTGTATGGCATCGCCGACCTTTGTCGCACGCATGCGCAACGTGGTGAACAAGGGAATGCAAACTCTGCGATGATAGTCGCTCACGCACGCGCAATATGGAGAGAGGAAGGTTAATTGTAACTGGGAGCGAACCTGATTGGTACTCCCTTAGAGGTACCATGTAGCTCTTCCCCCCCCCCCCCCCCAATACGAACAGAGCAATGAACATCAACCATCCAGTAACTTTTTATTATTAATGTTGGTAATTGTTCCCTCTTTGTTTTCCTTATGTTTCCCAGTTCACGCCAGGGGGCGCAGAACTACCGGACATGACCAAAACTCGAAGAAGAAGCTGCCATTTTGGTCACTCTTCCCTTGGACTGCGATTACAACGTGCGAACATTTGTATTCCGTTCTTTCTTTTTTCTGAATAGTGTTAAGAGGCCATCGGGTGTTACCCCCTGCAGTGCGAACATCTATAAAAAAATGCGATACAGGTACTGTGCACAGTGCGCGTTTTTTGTTCCATATGAATTTAATGAAACCCTTCTTTGTACAATTACAATTCTCTTTTTCGTTTCCCTCGTGTCAAACGGTCGACCCCGAGATCGTGGTAAATTAATTGTAACCAATCTAAATTAATAATCAAAAAGTATTTTCACAAATCGATAGTGTTTATTTATTGAATATTATTTTCCTTTTTTTTTTAATCCTTAAGTATATACCAGAGTTCGCGTTTCGTCCGAACTCAACGGTTATAACCTTAATTAATTTGTTTTCATAACAAATCATATATGAGCGATTTAAACAGAGCTGACTTTACGTACTATTGAATCAGAAAAACCTTTATTTTTTTGTTTGAAAATTGGCTTTTAAAATAAATATAAAAAATTATATTAAAAAAAAAAAATACTGGCGTTACATATATTAGTCTAAATTAATTCAGTCTTCTAACTAAATCCAATAAATTCATATTCTCCTTATTTTCGTGTATATCAAATAATTTGTTTATTTTTTAATATTTTTTGCGTTAGTAAACACTTTCTACATATTTTCTTGTAAAAATAGTAGGAAACAATTTTTCCATCTATATTAACTCCGAATTAATTTAAAACTTTTACGTACATTGATATTACAATGACGAATTATTTACATTTTTTCCCCTTTATTTACTTTACCCGTATATGAACCGTCACACCAAGAAACTTTCGAATGAATTTAATTGCAAGCGGTTAAGAAATTAAAAGTTTTTTCTCTCTATGAGAATTATTATTATTTATATTTTCTTGTAATTTAAATAGAGACAAATTAGCGGATCGGATATTTTGCTAAATTGTTCATTTGTAACAGAATAACAATTGTTACCTGTTATGGCGTGGACACTTTTAATTGCAAATCCGTGATTTCGAAATAAACGTAATCGCAGTTACTTGAAAATCACCCATATATACGATAAAAGCATATGAGAAAAAACATAAGCAATTTTATGAAAATGCATTCTTTTACTGTATGATGTGAAAAGTAAAAAATGTTATATCCCCAGGTGTTTCGGGGTCGCTGATTCCGAATATGACCTCAGATTTTTAAAATTGAAAATGGCAAATCAGTAGATTTGTTTGCGTTCAAAACAATAACATAGACTACTTCTCTACTTCTCTCTTCTTCACTGTCTCTGTCAGTTTCTTATTTTAATGGTACCAATGTTCGCAGCATTCAGGTTCAGTGCCTGTCATGGAAACCACTAATAATGTTTCTTTTACTATTAAAAATGAGTGTGATTCATCATTAATAGATTCTACAAATTATTTTCCCACGCCAACCGTGGAAAATGTTACAAACAAATCAGTGTATTTGATTGTGCCAGACGGTTTCTCTAGTGATGAGAATATGGATTTAGCAAATGCAAAATAAATATAAATATCGAAATCACAACAGAAATAAAAAAATCAATTTTGGTTTTACTTTATTAAAATATCAAAACCAAAATTATTGTTAAACGACACGAAAAGTATCGTAAAAACGGGGTTATTGTTATATCGGGGGAGGGTGTAACCCCCCCTCGTCTCTCTCCCATTACCTCCCCTCCCAATCCCACCACTTTGTTCTTCTTTTTCATATATTGTATGTATATACATAGTATACATATGCACACATTATGTATTTATATGTATTATTTATTCTAAAAAAATTTAATGTAAACTCGAATTCGGTTTCCTTTGGACGATAAAATAGTATATGTACCGCGAAATCGAATGTACCATCCTCGCTCGTATAACTCGGTACACTCGGCACCAAAGTTCACCCTCGCCATTGAATGATTAATGTACTATTTTTTACAATCAGAATTTTACGATAATCAGTTCCGATTGCGTTGATTTTTTTTTAATTATGTTTTTCATGGATACCAGGGTCGTATCGGTATTTAAAGATGATTGGTCAACTGGTTTATGATTTTGCGACTACCCCTTGTATTCGGACCTGAGAGATTGATCATGAAAATATTGTTGACGGTAACAGCACACATTGGGCCAGGAGACCCGAGTGAGTGGCCAACAGGCAACTTTTTCAAACCACCTTAAATAAAATATAAAGAATACCATGTTATTTTATATATTTTCATGCACAAAATATTCTAGTATAGGCGACTTTTATTTATAAATGTCCTTTTGGGTATAGTTTATAGATAAAGGCCGTATTTGAAAAAGCATATACCAGAATGAGCTTTTTACGCATTTTGTACTAAAAACTATTACTGAAAATGTTTTTACATTATATTATTTTCTTTAATGGTTATTACAAAAGAGAAATATGTTATAAAATAAATATATATACACTGAAAGAATTTGTTAGTAAGTTCTGCCGAAAACTCAAGTAAAATTTGCCGAAGAAGTTAAGTAACCACCATTATGTAACATTTACATAGTCACTTCGGTAATATTTACTGAACAAAATCTAGAAAATCTACTTAATGACTTGAGTAACAACTTTTCTGTAGACTTTACTTAATAACTTCGGCAAATATTGCCGAGCCAGAGCACATCGCTGCATCGAAACATACAAGACAGCTGTTTGTCCGGTTTTAGCAGATGCCGGTAATTCGGTATATATTTTGTAATTATTAATGAATTATATGAATGGTTGAAACTAATTGTTCGAGTATTAGTATTGTATCATTGTTTTTGTGACTGGTTAATAACTCAAACAAAGATTTGAGGTTAACTTATGTCAAATGAAAACTCATGGTGGCGCTTGCAGTCATGTGCTCGGTGAGCTTTGGCGTGATAATCGTAACGCCCTTTTAACTAATATACGTGCACTAGATGCTTACAATCGCCGATACGTGGTCTAGGTATCGAACGCAGTGGTTCTTCATCACTTTAACTAAAATACGTCCACCAGGTGTTTAGGGTCATCGATTACGGGGTCTAGATATCGCGCACAGTAGTTTTTCCACTCTTCGACTAAAATACGTGCACCAGGTTTTTAGGGTCGTCGATTACGGGGTCTAGGTGTCGCGTCCGTAGATTTTCATTTTTATAACTAAAAAACGTGTCCCCGGTGTTTGAGGTTGCCGATCATGTAGTCTAGGTACCCACTTGGTGTT